>CM028129.1:1272822500-1277822500 GCA_016271365.2 Neoceratodus forsteri | reverse complement strand
ATGCAGTCACCTTGCAGTATATGTGTTCATATATCAAAACTTGGTAAATCGCTTTAAATGTCCATTCCCCTTGATGTCCATGGCTGCCTGCTTACCAGTCCCCTTCTGGCATGTCGAGTTCCAGATCATTACGTGCACAGCAGCTAGAGAGAAAAAGAAAAAAGGATACATGAACAGTCTCTTCTTCCTCTACCACTTATTCACAAGGCTGCTCCATCAGTCCGGTTCCCTCGGCTGCATATGGCTTCTGGGAAGGGCGGGTATCCGCAAACAGTTCCAGGGTCTTCAAGTTCTTTACTCTGGGAGTCCTGTTGTAGAGGGGTCATTTAAAATAGCTCTGAACTGCTGGAGAAGTGAATACAAAACAAAAGAACAAGACTTCGTCACCACTAGGTTCAGAGGCTGACACAGGCAGACACAGGCACATCGCCATTTCAGTCTCTCTCCGACGCATTTACATCATCTTGGGCTCACCCCACTTTTTTCTTTAGTTTCTCAATAAAGCGCTGCTGTCTCTTGGTCCCAAAATGAATAGGTGGTCCCTTCATACTGGATCTTCAATACGCAGGGTATATGAGGAACGCCTCCACCTTGAGCTCCCTTAGCTGGACTAAAAGCGGATTGAAATCTCTGTGCTTTTTCAGGAGCCGATTTGAATAATCTTGAAACAGGGACAGCCGCACACCTCATATTTCAACTCTTTCATATTTCTGTACTGCCTTCAGCATATCCTCTCAGTCTTGATAATTATGGAACCTGAAGATTATTGCCAAGGGGCTGCTCCATTGGTGGCTTTGGTGCTACAGCCCTATGTGCCCTTTCCAAGTTAAGGTGCCCATTTTTCAGCTTCATGCCCAGCAACGATGGGAGTTTTTCAGCACAGAATTCCTAAATATCAGAGCCCTCCTTTCCCTCTGGGAGGCCTCTAATCCACAAGTTGAGCCAACGATGATAGTTCTCCTGATAATCATGTAGCTCTTTCAACTCTGCCAGCTCTTTTTCTAGCATGGCTACTCAGCCTGGTAGTGGATCCACAATGTCTTCGAGGTTGGATATGCGCTCCTCCGCTTCTGTAGTTCTGGCTGCCTGGGATGCCGATTGCTCTATAAACGTTTGCAGGTGAGTATCTATTTTTTGCTCCCACTTGCCCTGCTAGGCTTCCAGTGCCTCCATCAACTGAGTTGTGACTTCCCACCCCAGCGATGCCATCTCCACTGCAGAGAGCGAAATCAGGCCCAGGATTTCAGACTGTTTAGTGGCCCTTGCTTCTTTTAGGCTTTGGCCGCTGCTCTCTGCCCTTACCAACATTTGGCGTCAGATATTTGTCCATATTTATGTCCTCTATCCATGCCTATATTCACTACTGTATTTTTGCCAGGATGCCTTACATTTTATATAGATTTAAATGCGAGGTCAGGAGCCACTGGAGTCCACGCCTTCACTCTATGCTGCTCATTAGCGCCCCTGAGATGAGGATTTCTAAATATATCATTGGCATCCAGTGGTCACCCTGCTCCCTGATCACTGATCTGATGCTCCCAACTTGTTAGTGTGTCCTATCTTTGGCATCTAGTGGTTCCCCTAGCCTGATTGTTGATCTGAAGACCCCGATATGTTTCTTTATCCCATCCCTGGCAATTAGTTGTCCCTCCTCTCCCAGTCACCAATCTGATGCCCTGACCTGTTAGTTTATCCTGTCTCTGGTTGTCTATTAGTCCCCAACCCCTGGATCACTGATCTGATGCCCCAACCCTTTAGTTTATCCTACCCCTGGTGTCTAGTAGTCCCTCAAGCCCCCAATCAGCAATCCAAGCCTCCTCCCCATCCCACCCACTCAGGTCCTTTCACCTCTTCCCCCAGTTGGCCCCTACTTACTCCATCTGGCTTTTTCCACCCTCAGATGGTGACAGACACAGCCCTTCTGTGTACCACTTTGGCCAGCTACCATCTGAGTGACAGGGTTTAGGTGTGTGCCTACTTTAGAAACAGCTGGAGGAGTGGGGGGACCACTAAATGCCAGGGATAGGATGAGCTAATGGTGTCAGTGGCATCAGATCAGTGATTGATGGGTGGGGGGGCACTAGAAAAGACTGACAACTCCTGCTGTCAGTCTGCTGCCCTGCACTTATCCAGGGGTGGGTGGGATGGGTTTTCACACACCACTGTGCACAATGAAAAGAGTAGGGTTTTGAAAGCATTAAACAGCTCTGCAACTGAGGCTGTTTAGCGCTTTCAGAACCTCTGAATATACTACTGCACCCTGCATGCAAGATGGATCCCTCATTTGCATGGGTGCAGGGTATATTTGGGATAGCCCCATACACTGAGGTCACTAAATATAGTAACATAGAAACATAGACTTTGACGGCAGATAAGGACCACTTAGCCCACCCAGTCTGCCCATCTCCCTACCTACTGGATAAGCTGCAGATTCTAGTTAACCAACAGCCTACTTCCTGCCACCACTACAATTGTCTTGTGTCTGTCCCATGCATGTTTGAATTCCCCACTGTTTTAGCCCAAACAACCTCCCAGGAAGGAAGTTCCATGCATCCACCACTTTCTCCGTGAAAGAAGATTTCCTCACATTACCCTGAGCCGTCCCCCTCTATCTTTAAATTGTGTCCCTTGTTCTTACATCTCTTTTTCTGAAAGATGCTACCCTCCTGGACTTTGTTGATTCCCTTGAGGTACTTGAACATTTCTATCATGTCCCCCTGTCCCTCCTTTCATCAAGGGTATACATATTAAGCTCTCTCAGTCTCTCTTCATATGATTTCTGATGCAGACCCTGCACCATTTTAGTTGCCCTCCTCTGGACTGCTTCCATCCTGTCTATGTCCTTGCATAGATGAGGTCTCCAAAACTGCACACTGTACTCCAGATGGGGTTTCACCAACTGTCTGTACAGAGGGATAACCACTTCCCTTTTTCTACTTGTAATGCCCCTTCCTATGCATCCCAGTATCCCCCTGGCTCTCCTTACTGACTTCTCACATTGCTTACCCACCTTTAGATCATCTGATATGACTAGCCCCAAGTCCCGTTCCATTTTTGTTGTTGTTAGTACCTCCCCTGCTATTGTGTACTCTTCTCCTGGGTTTTTGTTTCCCAGGTGCATTACTTTGCACTTCTTTGCATTGAATCTAAGTTGCCATATGTCTGACAATTTCTCCAACCTTGCCAAGTCCCTTCTCATCCTTTCTACCCCCTTGTGTATCAACTCTGTTACAGATCTTTGTATCATCTGCAAAGAGGCATACCTTTCCCTCCAGACCCTCTGCAATGTCACCTATAAAGATGTTAAAGAGGACTGGACCCAGTACTGAGCCCTGAGGTACTCCACTAGTGACCCCCCTTTCTTCGGAATGTGTTCCACTCACTATTACCTTCTGTGTCCTGTTGTGCAGCCAGTCTGCAACCCAGGCTACCACCCTGGGACCCACTCCCAAGCTGGCTAACTTGATTATTAATCTTTTGTGCGGGACTGTGTCAAATGCCTTGCTAAAGTTTAGGTAGGCCATATCCACAGCCCCTCCCTGGTCTGTTACTTTGGTCACCCAGTCACAGAAATCTATTAGATTCATCTGACATGACCTTCCTGCTATAAATCCATGCTGCTTTGGGTCCTGTGCCCCACTGGCCTCTAGGTACTCAACAATTATTTCTTTCAGAAGTGATTCCATCATTTTCCCTACCACTGAGGTCAAACTTACAGGTCTGTAGTTTCCTGCTTCTGCCTTGCTCCCACTTTTGTGAAGGGGAATCACATCTGCCCTCCTCCAGTCCTCAGGTACCACCCCATCCTCCCATGATTTGTTAAAAAGTGTGGTCAGTGGTGTCACTAGGTCCTCCCTTAGTTCTTTTAGAATTCTGGGGTGAATCCCATCAGGCCCCATTGCTTTGTCCACCTTGAGTTTTAGGAGTTCTTTCAGGACTCTTTCTTCTGTAAATGGACTGGTGTCAACCCCCTATCAGAGTGCTTCTATTGTCTGGTTTAGGTAACTCCTCCTCATCTTCTTTTTGTGAATACTGGTAGAAGTATTTCATTCAGTATCTCTGCTTTTCACTGTCTCCCTCTGTCCACCTCCCTCTCCTTATTAATCTTCACTATTCTCCCTTAACCTTTCTATGCTCCTAATGTACCTATAAAAGGTTTTATCCCCTTCTTAACTGACTTGGCTATTTTTTCCTCAGTTTGGGCTTTTCTATTCTGACTGCCTTCCCACTTCTTTCTGCTTTAATTGATACAGTTCCCTGTCGCTCCTTCTGTGATGCCTTATACTTTTGAATGCAGCCTTTTTTCTCCTTAACCTTCCCTGCCACCTCTTTTGAGAACCATGCTGGTTTTTACTCTGCTTTGTTTTCTTTGTCTGTTTCACAAAGGCTCGTTGCCTCTGTGATGGCAGTTTTGATTTTTCTCCATTGTTCTTCCACCCTCCTTTTTGGCCATTTGCTAGTGTATTCCTCAGGTATTCACCCATTTTGCCAAAGTCAGCCCTTCAAAGTCCAGTATGCTTGTTTTTGTATGGCTTGTCTCCATGGTTGTGCTTGTGTGTACTCCTGTCCTAAGTGATATTCCCAGTTGGAGCAACATTAACATGGTTAGTGCTGCACTAACCTTCTGAATATCTTGGGCCCACAATTCTGCAAAATGATCTGTTACTGCATTGTATATCTGAATTATTGAAATTTAGTGAATGTGTTTTCACTGGGCATGTAGTAAGCTGTTTTAAAACTGTGAAACAGCATTTTATCTCAGGTTAGTAAAATACTGTTTCATGTCACATATTAAAGAACTCCATACTTCAGCATGTACTGTCATAAATTTTATTTTTTATTTATTTAGTTTTTGTTAACCGGGTAAGTGCACTAGACAAATCCTGCCTATTTTCAGGCATGACCCGGGGGAGGGGGATACAGATGAATGCCAACTGACCTTGAACCAGATGAAACTGTTGGTGGTATTTTTAGTGAATGAGGGAAATTTGGCTAGGACACCAGGGAAATTCCCCTATTCTGTTGGGGTCAGCAGAGGGCGTTGTCATACTGCTGTAATGGCAGACAGCTCACGGAGCGAGCAGGAACAGGATGTGCAGGCTGAAGCTCTGCAAGAGGCTTTGGTTGTCTCGGATAATCAGGCTATGCCTGGTACAGCGTTGTCTAAGCTGGAGATTTCTGGAGATCTGCAGGCGACTGAGCACACAGTCAGGAGGATTTTTTCATTAGCATTAGTGTCTGAGTCCTTGCATATGGAAACGGAGACAGAGGTGGTTGGTATCGCGGAGGTTTCGGCTCAAATTTTTCCTGAGGCTGCAGGCAGTGCAGCACCAGCAGGGATGGTGCACAAAGAGTTGGCTGACGTACAAGTCGTCATTACCACAGCTGACACGGGGAATGCGGAAGTGTCAGCGTGGTTGGAAGCTGTGAGGGGCTCTAGCAACAGGCGGTCGGCCGAAGTCAAGGCTGCAGTATGGACCAAGGAGTCTGCCTTGTCTGAGACAGGATGGTTACTGCAGCCGGATGGACGGTGGGTCCCGGACCCAAATTGGCTTACTTTTTCATCGGAAGAGACGGGGGCATCGTAGCCAAGTTTACAGGATCAAAAGAGAACTTCCACTCCAGGTCAGACTCTGTCCTTTCTTTCAAACACTGATACAGTAGGTCCGGAGATTGCAACAGAGACTGCCCCTGCCTGAGGGTCAGAGGCAGCAATCTCCTCTACAGTCACCTAGGGGCCCAAAATTCAAGGAGGGGCCCATGTTTCTCAGACTTATTTAAAACAATAAGCTGGAGCAGGCTCCTAGAAGAAATGCCGTTCGACTCAGGTATCGAGGAGGTTTGCCTGAACATCCAGACAGGGCATATGTTGCGAAGGTTATTAAAAGACTCAATGCATTTTCTGGCCACTGATATAGATGCCTTGATAAATATTCAGGGGGAAGATATATTTGATGTTAGTTTTAAAAAATTTTCAGGTTTAGACAGATTTTGGCAAAAATATGAGTCTTGTAAATCCTTGCCTTTATGGCTACCATTTTGGGCAATACCAATTACTTAACCCTTATTTAAAACTATTAATATCATGTTTAAGAATGAGGGGTGAATGTGGGGGATATCTAATACTGGTTGGAAAATAAATGTACGGTCTTGGGCCCCCCCGAGCCCATAATGGATACGGAAGGGATTTGGACTGGGGCTTGGCGTTTTAAAGTTAAATTACATATTACTGATAATGAGGTTATGCATGTCCCTAATAGTTTCTTTTTGGGGAAAGACATGGGGGTTTGTTTCTAGCCTGGTCAGCCTAAAGCCTGCTATCGCTGTGGTAGTAAACACCATTTAAGTAGTGCATATGATAAGGTTAAATGCGCACTTTGTGGGGAACTAGATCACGACAGTGAAGTCTGTTGGAATGTGTTTAAATGTAATTTATGTGATGAAGCAGGTCATGCCTATCACCAATGCCCGTGGGCAGGCCAGAATAGGCAGGGAGGCCCAAATAAGGAGAATTTGATAAACTAGGCCCAGGGCAGATACAAGTCTTAGACTTTTGCTCACTCACACACAGACACGGATTCTACAGGCCAGCCTGGAGGGGTTATATCCCAGGATCTGTCCCCCGGTCAGCCGCAACCTCCAGCTGAGGAAACTGGGCAACCAGGACCCTCTAATCAGGACCAGGCACTGATTTCCTCTGAGGATCCTTCCCCTAGTGGGGGACCCATCCTTGCAGCCTTATGACCCCCCCCCGAGGGCCTGCTGGCTGCGGCTTCCCAGGATTCTGACTTTCAAACCCCTAGAAGGATTACTCAGGCTAGTAGTCGCCAAAAAGGGGTGGTAGGGGCTTGCGCTACTCAAAATTCATTTCAAGTGTTAGCAGAAATGGACGGGGATTCAGGTCCAGATACAGCCAAACCAGATGCTGGTTCAGAGATGGAGGTAGAAGATGATGGTGGAAAGGACCTTTTAGAATTGAAAAAAGAGAAAGGTAAAACACGAAAACAAGATAAACCTTGAACTTCAGCATTTACATTTCTATGGCCTGCTTAAAGATGATATCTATTAACTGCTGTAGTATAAAAAAACTACAAGAGACGTTTAATTTGTTTTAGGCAGTGCCAGGATTTACAGGCAGATATCATCTTTGTGCAGGAAACACACTTATCCTCCTTGGCTGAGGTTGCTCAAGTTAAAAAAGCCTGGTTGGGGGGGGCCTTCTTTTTGGTCTTTTGGTCCAGATACAGCAGATGGGGTAGGAATTCTTTTTTCTCACTCCGCAGTGCAAGTAACATGGCTGTTAGACATTTTGCCAGGCAGAGCCTTGCTCATTGATTGTTATTATCAAGGATTTTCCCTCAGACTAATTAATACCTATGTCCCCCAAGTAAAAACTGCGAGGATTGATTTATTTCAACAGATCAAACCTTATCTCTTCACTTCCAAGCATGTGATTTGGGGAGGTGATATGAATTGTAGTCTTGATATTCGTATAAAGAATAATGTGCAACAGAAAACTTATTGTGACTCACATACACTCACTCAAACATTGGCAGTTGCATATATGAGGGACACCTATGGGCTTCATGTGACAGATGGTTTTACTTATAGAAGGGCTTCCTTTCAAACTAGGATAGACTATTTTTTATTCCAAACATTTAATACCCCAAGGTTTTTCTGTACAACATTGTGATTTCTCAGATCACAATTTTCTCTATTGTATTTTGGGTCTTCATCAGATTCCTACAAGTTTCCCTGCTGTCAGTAGACGATGGAAATTAAATTCACAGCTATTGGATGATGTTCCTTTCCTGTCCCAACTTCGTTCTTGTCTTATTTTTCGAAAATCTGTTGCAGATTTTTGTGATGACTGGGTTTCCTGGTGGATGGATACCAAACTGGCCATTAAGGATTTTTTTTTATTTCCAATGGTAGAAGGAAAGGTACATCTGATTATTTACACTATTTAGACTATAGGAATCAGTATTATAAATTACTATCTAGTTCTCGGGTGACGGCACTGGAGGTGCAAACACAATTAGGGTTTTACAGAAAAAAATGAAACAGTACTAATATGATAGGGCAGTGTCCACGTATGCAGAACTGAAATTTGGTACACAACAACAACATTTTAAAGATCCATATGTCGCATGTAAACAAAAACTGGATAGAAAACTTATGACTGGTCTCCGAAATTCAAAAGGACAGATGAAAACATCGGCAGCTGAGATATTAGAGATTGTAGAACAGCATTTATCCTCGGTTTTTAGTATTAGGTTTACTCCAACGGCTTTATGGGAAGACGTCCTTCACTTCCCAGTTCCCCAAATATCACAGTCGGTAGCAGATACACTGCAAGAACCTATTTCTCCCTCAGAAGTCCTGGCAGCCATCAACACACTTAGAACAGGGGTTTCGCCAGGGGCAGATGGGATTACAAATGAGTTTTATAAAACCTTTAAAGACGACATGAGTGTAATTTTAGCTGAGGTTTATAATGATATTTTACGATTTGGTTTGGTATATACAAAATTTAACCTAGCAATTCTAACATTTATCCATAAAAAAGGGGATGTTACGGATTTGGGCAATTGGAGGCCAATCAGCCTACTAAATACGGATTATAAGATTCTTTCTTCTCTTCTCTTCTCTTCTCTTCTCTTCTCTTCTCTTCTCTTCTCTTCTCTTCTCTTCTCTGTAAGAGGCTACAAATTGTAGCACAGGGGGTACTACACCCGGCACAAACTTGTTCTATTCCCCATCGCTCTATCCAGCAAAATTTAAAATTGATCAGAGATATCTGTGAATTTGGAGCTCAAGACAAATTATCATGTTTTATTTTAGCTCTAGATCAGTCTAAAGCTTTTGATAAAGTTTCTCACTCTTTTCTGTTTCAAGTCTTAGAAAGTATGGTATCCCTATACCCTTTCTTAACTATACTGGTACTTTATATTTTAATGTCGTTCTTGTCCCTTAATAAATAATCTTTGGAAATGAAATTAAATTAACACAGGGGTTAGACAGGGATGTCCCATTAGCCCTCTGTTATACTCCTTTGTGTTAGATCCTCTTTTAAGAGAAATGAAAATAATCGATTTATTCATGGTTGACTCCATCTTTAACCATGCCGGCCCAAAATCTTCAGCTTATGTGGACGATATATGTTTATTGGTGGCAGATGTACAATCAGGGTTGGAGACACTACGGGTAATTGAACATTCCTCGAGTTAAATGGCACCATGCTAAATTATGATAAATGTGGGTGTATGGCAGTAGGCAGGACCCCAACAGTTCATAATATTGGAGGTATATCTGTTACTGATTCCCTTAAAACTTCTTTCTATTCATTTTCCATTTCTTCCAAGCTGATACATTTTCTTCCTTTATCTATACAAGCATGCCAATTTCATTTAGCCAAATCAGCTGAAACATTATCTCTTATGGAAAGGCAAACATTTTATTTTTTATTTAGTGTTTGTTGACTGGGTGGGTGCTCTAGGCAAAAACATTGCCTATTTGTTAAACACGGCCCTGGAGGTTACAGACAAAATGAAAAACAACAATTCATACAGGTAAAACACAAGATTACAATTGTTCAAATGATCTCAAACAAGATGAGAACAAAAAAAAAACTGGAACAATATGCAACACATGGAGCAGTAAAGACAGGCATAAAGCAGGTCAATTAAGTGCAAAGTAACAAGAACTATACAGATCATACAATGCAATAATCAAATCCTCAGATACACAAGCATTTATCATTGTTCAGAAGGAATTTCCTAAGATCATTCTTTAGAACCTTCTGATTGTCATTGGAAGAATTCCATAGCTTGGGTGCAAACACTGAGAAGCGTGCTCATCTGTGTGTGCATTTAAGGATATCAAGGAGTGACTTGTCAGCTGACCTCAGGGAGTAGGCCTATGATGTGGCTTAAACATGCCAACTAGCGACTTAGGGACACCCGGCTCTAGTAATATTATTCACTATACAGTAGCAGTATCCAGTCTATAAGAGGATGGGAGAGCCAGCGGAGGCTAGCATAGAGGGCGCAGTGATGGGGTAAGCCTGGGCACCAACAGTGCAAATATACAGATGCTATTGTAGCACATGTTCCATTTGTTCAGCACCCCTTTTTTCATCCACAGGTAAGATATCTGTCCACAAGTGAGGCTGGGCCTCACTACACCTTGAGCAATGGCAAGCCTGGCAGCAGCAGCAGTAAGATTGTGTCTAATCTTGTACGCAATGCCAAGTTTTGTGTTGACAGATCTGCAGACTGACGATATATAAAGGTTAAAATCCAGGGAAGGGTCTAAAGTGATTCCAAGGTATCTAAATGAGTCAACGACCTCAGGTGGGAGCCACCAGATCCATATAGAGCTAGAGTAGTGGGACATGCCTTAAGTCTAGGTGCAGAGCCAAAGAGCATCAGAGTGTCTTTTTTGGAGTTCACGATTAGTTTGTTGCATGTTATCCAGGACTGGATAGAAGCAAAGTCCTTACTCAGCTTTATGTTGATGTCATCTATTATAGCAGCACTAGTATATAACAGCATGCCATCAGCGTATAGTAGGGAGGCACAGGCATCTGCAAATGCTAATATTTTAAGGTCTACAATGCCTTCTTGTGATTCTAATGGTTTAATCAGTTGATCCTGCTGTATATGTCTCAAAACTGGATCCAAATAAAAACATATAAAAGAGATAAAAGGGCACCCTGCTTAACACCTAGCTATCACACATTTTCACCCAACTATCCATTAATATTATGAACTCATTCACAAATCTGGACTGTCTTTGCGGTATGGGCTGCCGCCCATTGGCTCTTACTCTGCACCAATGGGCTGCAGCCCCTACCGGCAGTCAGTCATGGTGGGTGGCGGGCGGCAGGCGGGTGGATGCTGCCGCTGGCCTGCGGGGGAGCGGAGTGGTGGGGCTTCGTGGGTGGGTGGGTGGGTGGGGACACTAGGTCACCAGGGATGTGTTGGGGGTTGTTTGCACACTCCATCCTGCGATCAGGATCTTTGGTCCACTGGACCACCAGGGATATAATCAGGATGTGGGGGTTAATACTCAATCCGCTGATCGGGATCTTTGGTCCACTGGACCACCAGGGGATATGTTCGGGGGAAGAGACACATTGCTGCCCGCGTCCGGGCTGGTGGGGGAAATTACACTATGCCCACGTTGGGCCAGTGGGAGGTGGTGGTGGGGATTCTACACTGTTTTGCCACGATCGGGCTGCAGGGGCGTCGGTCCCTGGCGGCTGCTGTCTGGCAGGCGCCAGGCGAGAAGTCCTCGAGGATCGGCACACTGCATGCTAATGGCATGTAAATGGGGCCATAATCAGATGCAAATGGCACCTCTGCATCTTGCATGAATTATGGCCCCATTTGCATGTCACCTTTTGAATATCAGGATTTTGCGCATGGCGCAATGGTACTGCGCCACTGCAAGTTGAATGCTCCCTCTGACAACTTGCGGTGGCGCAAGTTCCACTGTTATGCACAGTGGTTGTGGTCGGGTGATATTCAAAGGAGTTGCTCAATATAACTCCTTTGAATATCGCCCGCCACACCCCCACAACTATTTTATGCAGCACAAGGGCTTGTGCCTAAGAATAGCGCAGTTTGAATATCCAGCCCAAAATGTTTTGTCACGTTATTACAGTAGTATATTCAAATCTTGTTCTGTATCATACATAGAAAACCAAGACAAAGAAGCAGAAAAAAGAAACATAGCCCCTGCACTCCGAGGAAATTTTCTTAGGTATACAATTCATGTCAGCCAACCTACATCTTGACACAACTGTACAAATCTGTCTCTAGGTAGAAACCTATATTCTTGTTCTGTAATAGACAAGAGATCTTTCTACATACTGAATAAGATGGGGCAGAGAATAAGTTTCTTTCAAGTAACAAACTCACACCTTGCTTGTCATATCCACCATTTAAGACATGACAAATTGAAGTCATTGTATTGTTATTCCATTTGTCCTATGGTTGGATGCTGGCACCCAGGACCAATGTCTGAAAGTTCATTTGTCTGAACTCAGACAAACGCCAGCCAGCTGCCAAGGTATTCTAAAACTGGGCCAATATAGGAACATCAAAAGAAAAGGGGTTCCATGTATTCTTCAATGCCTCTGGCACACATCCTTTCCGAGGCCTACTCATGTTTGGTGTTACCTTTAACATTTAGTTTCTCGTGTGCTGAAAGCCACATCACATCCCACATGTTCATAGGGGCATGTTTATTAGTGAGTTACTTAGTAATCACACTTTTTGCAGTTCCTTGATTAAGGAAAAACACCGAAGTGGTCATGAATTGTGCATGCAGAACCCAATAATCATATGTGGAGGTGATCCAGTACTGTCTCAGAAGGAGTCTAGATCAAACTCAGTTTCTTGATCTTTTGGACACCTCAAGTTTGGTTGACATCTCCTCCAGAGGGTCCTCTGCCTGTGTCTTAGCCTACACCTGGTACGCTGAATCAGTGGTGGACTCCCTGGCACCAATCCTTTCCCACTAAGTTATGTCCTGCTGAAGTACTCTCTGGTTTAATGACAGACTTTGGTGGCTAAAAGTACTGTTTCAGCAGTTAGAGCAAAGTGGAGGATTTTGCAGGTGCATGCCAACAGACTTCTCCTGATGACCCATTATGAGTGCTGCTACCAGGAGGCACTGAGATTGTAGAGAGCAAAATATACCTCTGGTATCATTCTTGCTAAGAGGAACAGGACACTCTTACCCAGTCATTCCACACACTGTGGATAATCTTCTCCTTCCAGTCTGTCTATGGACTGAAGGCTCCTTGGAGAAGTGCAAATAGTTAAATCTGCTCTTCAAAGCCAAGGCTGATGGCATCGGTGACTATGCTTCTTTCTCCTCCCCTAATAAGTGTCAAGATAATAGATAGGGTAAGAACATTAACTGCAACACTATGGAATGTGTTCTGTCAATTAGATGTACAAGAAATGGTCCTGATGTTTGTTGGCATATGGTGCACCATGTCCAAGCTGTACCCCACCTCAGCTTATTAATGGGGAAAAGTAAGCATTAAAGAGCTGCTGACACCATCTGGCCAAAAGTGCTACATTGCAGAATTAGAATAAGCATATCCACAGTAAATCTCATACCAAAAAGTAGATTTCTATGTTACTTCATTTTAAAGTTATTAACTATTTTGTAACCCTGATTTCACTACCTGTTCAAAGAAAGCCTGTTCCAGTGAAGAGCTGCTGCTGATGTCATCTAGGGACCTTACAGTTTATTCTTCAGCCAGCAAGCTTATAGGACCTGTTTCTCTAAAGCTGTAAAGATCATGTGCAATGGTTTTCATAAGTAAAACGGGCAGCATGGGTTAGTAAACATTGCTTTAAAAACTTTGTGTTTCAGGCTTTGTAACAAAACTGAAACTATTTTGTCTGGATACCTTTTTATTGAGGTCCTTTTGCCAAATGCTGGATCATAGCACACTGTGAGGTTTGCAGACTGAATAAGTTTCTGATGAAAGGCTGAGCACATTCACACCTATCAATCAATTGAGGCAACTTCTAAGAATGGCAATTTAAAACAATTATCTCATTGCCTTGTTAATGGGGTGGGGCAGACTCATCAATGTTCTACTCTAAATTACAATTATAATTTTACCAGAGCTAACACTTCCACCTAGTAAGAATTAACACATATAAGGCCTCTATTAAAACATATTGTAAAGCAGACAATGACAAACAGTAGTAAAATTAGTAGCACTCTAACTGGCTTCAGCAGTCTGGAGGCATGCTGATTTAGTATCCAGCAACCCTGGTGAAATGGACACACAAAACAGCATTAAATAATACAATTTTATCAACTTTGTTACAAAACCTGGAACATATATAGTATTTATAGCAATGTTTACTGACTGGTGCTATCTGTTTTACTTGTGAAAATCATTGCACATGATCTTTACAACTTTGGAGAAATGGGTCTTATAAGCTTGCTGACAGTCATTACTAGACTTTGAGCTCCCTACATGACATCATCATCAGCTCTTTACTGACACCTGCTTTTATTGCACAGGTAGTGCAGTCAAAGTTACAAAATGGCTAATAACTTTAAAACCAAATAACGTAAAAATCTAGTTTTTGGTATGAGATATACTGGGAGTATGCTTATTTGGATTCTGCAATGTAGCACTTTTGGCATTAGTGGCTCTTTAAGAGCCAAATACCTAAGTGTGGGGCTGGTCCTGATTTGCACTTTGTGTGCAAAATACTGTAAATTGTTGCTTACTCTTTACTGCAGTATATTAGATTGTATTTGGCTGATTCTGCTGACTTTCACCTTGATATTTGCCATAACCAGAAATTGCAGAATCCTCGAGACTGATGTGGAAGCTGGGCTGCAGTCACACAAGAGATTAAATAATCTGCAGCATATATTAGAGTTTTTGTAAGCTTGATCGACTGTCACTAGTTCTGATGTCCTCCTGGGACTCAGTACAGACACAGAGGGCTGTACGAGGGCTCAGGAAGAACACCAGAATCAGTGAACAGCTGTTTGGAATTATAAAAGTGCACTGTTCTGGAACAGACCATATCCTGCAGTAGCCTGTTCCACTTGTCCATCACTTTTTCTGTGATAATGTACTTGCAGACATCCCTCATGCTCCTTCCTCCAGCAAGCTTTGTGATCTCCCATGTACTTGTGTTTGTTCTTAGTGTGAGCAATTCATTGCATTTTTCCCTGTTAATGCCATGGAGATATTTTAATTCACGTCTTCCTCTTTTCCTTGTCTCCAGGCTGTACATATTAAGGTCACTCAATCTTTCCATGTATGCTTTCTTCCAGCCCTGGATAATCTTAGTTAAGAAATTAAGTTTTGAGTTTTAGTTTTTCATTCATAGCTATTTATTCATCATATATGCTACCATTCTGTTTTTCTGCATTTGCTCCCTCTTGGAATTGTATTTTCCAGTGTCCAAATAAACACGAGCTGCATGCCAATGTATCTACCTACCACTACAGCAAAGTGTGCTTTACATGGGCATGGTCACATTGTTCAGGCCTTTTTGGTCCATTATATACAGTATGTACAATATCACTTTTTCCTGATGATGTGTGCTGTTGTGCATTTTGTCATCTATGCAATACTGAAAAGAGAAATTATGTATTTGTATGGGTCTATGACTCCACAGTCATTTCAAAAATAACTAAACGTTTTTAAATGGTCATGTATTTAATACTGCAGCAAAGACCACTCTTACAGTTGTAAGTTTATCTCGTACATTCTTAGCGTATGAGGACTGTGAACAAACGGTGAGTAGTTCTTTCGGTTCATAGTTCTAATACCTTTAGAATGTGAGACCACTCTTACAACCATAAGAATAGTCTCCTCAGCAGTATTAACATATTATTATTATTAATGGAGGTTACTCAATAATACTCTATATTAAAACATTTTAAAATCACCCCCAGATAAGCTTATTTCCAGGGCATCTGGCATGAGACATTATTTTCTCTGTGCCCGTAAAACCTTTATAAAAGGCCTGTTTTCACCTAATCATATACTGAAGTTAATACAGAGCTATTGCAGCAGAAGTAGGCACAGTTTGTCCCACAAGACTGCCCCATAGAAACATAGAATTTGACGGCAGATAAGGACCGCTTGGCCCACCTAGTCTGCCATTTTCCTACCTAACAGATAAGCTGCAGATCCTCGTTAACCAACAGCTTACTTCCTCCTACCCCCCACTAGGACTGCCTTATGTTTCTCCCATGCATTCTTGAATTCCCCCACTGTTCTTGACTCCACGACCTCCTCAGGGAGGCTGTTCAGCATCCACAACCGCCTCTGTGAAAAATACTTCCTCACATTACCTCTGAGCCATCCCCTCTATCTTCAAATTGTGCCCCTTGTTCTTGCACATCTCTTTTCTGAAAGATGCTACCCTCTTGGACTTTGTTGATTCCTTGAGGTACTTGAAAGTTTCTATCATGTCCCCCTCTCCCTTCTTTCCTCAAGGGTATACATATTAAGCTCCTTTAGTCTTTCTTCAGATGTCTTCTGGTGCAGACCCTGCACCATTTTGTTGCCCTCCTCTGGACAGCCTCCACTCTGTCTATGTATTTGCAGAGATGGGTCTCCCAGAACTGCACACAGTATTCCAGATGGGGTCTCACCAACTGTCTGTACAGAGGGATAACAACTTCCTGTTTTCTACTGTTGATGCCTCTTCCTATGCATCCCAGTATTCCCCCAGCCTTCCTTACTGCCTTCTGACATTGCTTTCCCACCTTTAGGTCATCTGATATAATTACCCCCAGGTCCCTTTCCATTTTTACTGTTGTCATTTAGGGACCTTACAGTTTATTCTTCATGTCAGCAAGCTTATAGGACCTGTTTCTCTAAAGCTGTAAAGATCATGTGCAATGGCTTTCATAAGTAAAACAGGCAGGCCCCTCCCACTTTTTAATGGTAACACAGTACCTTAACTGATTTCCTCCCTTTATATAGTTACCTACCCTATTCTTGAAAATACTTTAATCTTACTTTCCTAATATTATACAGCACACCAATAGTAGGATCTCACTTATGCATCTGTCTTCACGAGTAACCAGTCAAGTCTATTTTAAGCTTTTCTCATAGCTTGTCTTCTCCAGACCTCTTATCAGTTTCGTAGTCCTTTCTTATTTGCATGTGCTCAGTCATCAATATGTATGTTCAGTTACTTTAATTTCTTTAACACTTATAAAATAATCAGCAAATTTATTATTTTTACCAAAATGTAACATCTTGCATTTTTCTATTTTCTATTTCATTCCCATGCTTGTTTCTAAGTTACTGTTGTATCCAAGTCTTCCTTGTGATTTGTTTGATCATCAGTTTACACAATAGCTACAAATGTGGAGAAATCAGCAACTGTTTACAGCAAGCTATTAAAATATTTTCACCCATATTCATTATGTAAATGTGAACAGCTGAGGCCCCAACACCAACCCTTGTGGCACCCCACACATTACTATAGCCACATCATACCTGTACCCATTTAGTCTCACCCTCTGGGTTCTATTTGTAAACCATGCCTTAATCCAATTTATAAGTGATAACTGTTCCTATATTTTAGTTTTGCTAATATGCCATAATGGGGGGCAAGATCAAATACTATATTGCAGTCTAAAGATCCCATCTACCAGTTCCCACCATCATGGGACCTGCTAACTTGCTCATAGAAGATCAAGAGATTTGTATTACATGATCTGTCTGCCTTGAATCCATGCCGAGTGTTCAACTATGGTATTACTTAATGTGTAGACATTTATATTTTCTTTAATTATTATATCCATTATCTTACCCAGCACCAATGTCAGACTAAATTGGACCTTGGTTTAAGGGCAAAAATTTTCAAGCAGTGGAATCACTTCAGGCATTGGCCAGCCAATGCTTGTACTGTATATACTACAGTATTTGAATAAAAGTTCCTGTTGCTGGCTAGTGCACTATGCCTCAATGAATTAAGTGGGCAAGTGATGTGGCTGGTTAATAATGTCCCTAAAATGCTTGCCTGTTTGAGAATGTAAATACAAATCTAATATTTTCTAGACAGAGCAAAGCATATTGCATTTACAGACCGTTTCCTTGCAGCAGCTGTAGAAGATAACAGTATTTGTACTATGCCTGTTTCATGAAAAAATTGAAGGCTTACATGAAAACATTTTATGAAAAGCCTTGATAGTTCATCTTATTTATATAAATGCTTTCATGTTTTCTGAAATCCGGAGGCAGCCCAGCACTGCAGTAGCTAACAGTAGGCCAAAATCTGAAAGGGAACTGAATTCTGGAATCACTTAAGAGAGCCACGATTCACAAAACTCTGCCCAGGCACAAACCCAGTTTTCCCAGGTCAAACTGGGCTTTGTGAATAGTTGGTATTCACAAAGCTCAGTTTGCCCCCATAAACTAGGTTTGCACCAGGACAAAGTATTGGGGGTTGCTGCAATGCAAATGAAGGGAAGAGCCTGCATATCCCTGCAATTCCATTCACTAAGTTTTGCTCCACACAATGGCCCTTGCAAAGGTCCTTGCATGGAGCAAGTACCGAAACGACAAAACCTGGTGGTAATCCATGCAACCCTAGTTGTTGATGGAGGTACCACGCCCCTTGGTCCCCAGTCACCGCCTGACATTGTATAATATTTTTTTCCCATAGTGTAGTGGTCCTCCCTCGCCTGAACACCGATCCCTAATAAATACAATTTTCCACAGTGCAGTAGTGATTTCTTGTGATGCTCAAAGTTGTATATCCTGGCCCACTGATCAACTTACAAGCCCACCAACCTCTCTGCCCATTGTCCTCCCTCTTCAAAATCATGGTGTTGCTTTTTTGGCCAGCTCTATTGAATACTACAGAATAGGTGGCTTTTAATTTAGTCAGCTACAGTGGAAACTGAGTAAATTACTGCAGAGTTGGCGGTTTAATAAAAACAAACCAATGGTTCTTCCTGAGGTTATTGGGTCAGGCTTGGCCTCCATTGAAACTGTGTTTTTGTTTTGTTACACTTTAGTAAATACCACTGATTCTGCAGTTTTTATTTTAAACTCCACTGCAGGGGAGACTAAATAAATGGCTGCTAAGTTCATCAGTTTCAAGAAAAAACTTTGGTTGTTCCCAGGGTTACAGACAGACGGGATGTACAGCCATGGTGGGAGAGAAATTGTCTATTTCAAATAATTAGTGATCATTGTGTGGCTACTAAAGATAGCCAAGCGATAGTTAAAGGGGATAAGACTTTCTTCAGGTACATAGGTGAGAGGAGGAAGCCAAGGAGAGGGATAATGAGAATAGAGGCGGCAGGGTTGGTGGTGGGGTGGGACTGCACAGAAGAGGACCAGGAAAAAGCAGACATCCTGAACAGGTACTTCTGCCTTCACAGTCTTCACAGTGGAGGGAGGGGGGATGGACCACCGAGGAGCAGCAGGAATGAGGGGGTGGGGATACAAGTCCATTTTTAGAGGATAGAATCCTGAAAGGACTTGTAGCTCTGAATGTGGACAAGGCTACGGTACTGGACAAGAAACATCCAAGGGCACTGAAGAAACTCAGGGAGGTGCTAGCTGTCCCACTGATGTCCTTATTCAACAGCTCACTGGAAACAGGCATGGTTTCGGAGGACTGGTGGAGAACAGACGTGCTCCTTCTACATAAGAGGGGGCGCAGGGAAGAGACCAGCAACTATAGAACAGTCAGTCTCACCTTAGTGGTTGGGAAATTAATAGAAACCTGTTAAGGGTAAGGTTGGAGTATCTTCAATCCAGTGGGCTGCAAGACCACAGACAGTATGAATTCACAGGAGGGAGGTCATGCAAGACAAATTTAATTGATTTCTTTGAGTGACCAGGGAAGTAGATCATGGAAGAGCAGTGGACATGGCATTTCTGGACTTTAACAAGGACTTTGACACTGGGCTGCACAGGAGAGTGACAAAAACTTAGCAGCTTAGCGGTGGAAACCAAAGTGGTGAATTAGGTTAAAAATTGGTTAATGGCTAGGAGACAGAGGGTGATGGTTAACAGCACTCACTCTTGTTATAGAAGAGTGACCAACATTGTGCCACAGGGCTCAGGACTACATCTAGTCCTCTTCAGTGTCTTCATAAGCAACATTATAGAAGAACTGCATATGAAAATATGAAGAATGCCAGCAGATGCAGGCCTGATGGTCTATATAGTCTGCTTGAGTGTGCAGTTATCAGTCTATTAAACTGCAGATGCTTTCCTCTCTCCTACCTGTATATCCAATTTCATTCCCATACTATCTGTTACCCCTCCCCTCAGTGCCTCATTAGCAACCTTCCCCCTGACTTTGTCCCATCCCCTCTTAAAACTACCCACTGTCTTCAAGGATATTACCTCCTCAGGCAGTGTATTACACCCTGTCACCACTCTCTCTGTGAAATAGTGCATTCTCATTTCCCTTCTGAATCTATCACCCTCCAACTTAAGACTGTGCCCCCTAGTGTCCCTCCCTCTCCTTAATCTTAACATTCCCTCTGTACCATCTTTTTTTAAGCCTTTCATATATTTGAAGGGTTCTATCATGTCCCCTCTATCTCTCCATTCCTCCAGGGAGTACATGTTGAACTCCCTCAGTCTCTCCTCATAGGGTTTGTCCTCCATACCGAGGATCATCCTGGTTGCTCTGCATTGGACCCTTCCAGAAATTTAACATCTTTTTAAATAGGGCAACAGAACTACATACAATACTCCAGGTGCGGCCTCACCTGTACAGTGGCTGGATGACTTCCCCTCTCCTGGATGTAATTCCTCTGGCAATACATCCCAGCATCTTATTAGCTTTAGTTGCTGCTTTTCTGCACTGTGCTGAATGGTTCATTTGCCATGTTATTATCACCCAAGATATTTTCCTCCTCTGTAGTGGATAACTGTACACCCCCACTTGGTAATGATTTCTTGGGTTTCTTGCTCCAAGTGCATAACTTTGCTATACAAATGCATGGAGCAATAGCTTTTGTATATGACACCAAAATCTGTAACAGGGTGGAAACTCAGGAGGGGTAGAGAAACTGTGTAGGGATCTTGGGAAACTTGAGGAATGGTCAACAGTATGGCAGTTGGGTTCAATGCCAAAAGTGCAACATTATGAACTGTGGCATAGGAACCCAGGAACCGAGTATAGGATGGTGGGGGGGGTCCTGACAGTCACTAAGTATAAAATGGACCTTGGCGTTATCATATCTGATGATGTCAAAGTGGCAGGACAATAGGACAAAGCAGTGGGTAGGGCCAGTGGGATGTTGGGATGCATAGGGAGAGGTATTTTCAGCAGGAGGAGGGAGGTGGTGTTGCAAATGTATTGCTCACTAGTGAGACTCTACTTGGAATACTGTGTCCAATTCTGCAGGCTACACCTCAGAAATGACATAGCCAGGGTGGAGGCAGTCTAGAGAAGGGCAACTAAAATGGTGCAGGACTTGCACCAAAAGCCCTACAAGGAGAGACTGAGGGATATCAACATATACACCCTGGAAGAGAGAAGAACTAGACGGGACCTATGAATACCTCACAGGGGTAAACAGGGTACAGCAGGGGAGTCTCTTCCCAGTGAGAAAGAGCACCAAGACCAGCGGACATGCGATGAAGCTGGGGTGGTTAACAAGGATGGGAGGAAGTACTACTTCACTGAAAGACTTGTAGATGCCCCGAAGCAGACAGCGGCTACGGAAGTGGTGAAGGAGAAAACAGTTGGGGCTTCAAGCATACGTAGGATAGACATAGGGAACTATTAGTAAATAGGCAGGCAGGAGTGAGGATTGCTGGAAGCCAGTTAAGGTCTGCAGAGGCAGACTAAGCAGGGACCATCTGTGCAGATTGGGTGGGCCAAGTTGTCCTTTTCTAACAACAACATTTTATGTTTCTATGTACTTGGAGACTCTCTGATGGACCATGATAACAAAAACAAGTACTTGGCACTCTAGCAAGGTCAACCAAAATTTGAATACAGCATCACTTATTGAACAGCACATGTAAAACAGGACTATTTCTCACTTTTAATGAAAGGAAATCTTTCAATATGTGCTTTTTTATTGTTATATTGTTACATTCAATTTCTTCCCTAGTCTTTTTAATGGTTAGCCCATTTTATCAATACAGTAAGGCACTCTGGTTTGATGGTTGTCATGGGAAAAACACCCCTCCATGTGCTGAAGGGCTCACGATGCTTCCTGGGTGGGTGTTAATAAAATAACAACCACTTCCCTATTGCACCTCATTGCTTACTTATCTGGGTCTGTTTTGGTTTTAGTGTAATTTACTAATGCCCTTTTCTCCTTGTGTATATCTTAATACTGTTTTCATTTATACTGGTAGTTTAATACAATGTAGTAAATGAATTGGCTAGCAGTTATAAAGGTTGTGTTTTGACTGAATTTGATTAGCTTTACTGGTATTGTCTTTGAACTAAGGTCATACTGTAGCTTAATTATCTGCTGCTGGCCTACCAGCACATCATCATCATGAGCCTACTTTACTATTGCAAGAAAACAGTCTGCACTGTTGAGCAGTTCAGCAGAAGAACACACCGCTTGTTTCCTGGGGTTAAGGTGGTACTGCCAGTTGCCAGCTGACCACGCTCCCCCAAGCCGACCGAAGCAAAGCCAGAGTCTGAGAACAAAGGCACTCCTTGCACTGCATTTTCCTGCCCTGAATCCACACTGGTGGTTTGGCAAAAGTCTGCCCGCTGTGTGAGGTTGTGCCCTGCTGGGTGCTACTAACTGAGCCTCTCCCGCTGGCTTGCCTGATGCCAGACAGAAGGACACACTTCTTGTTTCCTGGGATAGAGGTGGTACTGCCAGCTGCCGGCTGACCACGCTCCCCCAAGCTGACGGAAGCAAAGCCAGAGTCTGAGAACAAAAGGCGTTCCTTGCACTGCATTTTCCTGCCCCGAATCCACACTAGTGGTTCTGTGAAACTCTGCCTGCCATGTGGGGTACATTTCTGCTGCGAGCTGGAGAAAGAAGGACAGTGATTTTTCAAATGTATTGGCACCTACACAGTGATTGGCGCTCTCCTTAGGAGCCCTTCCTGTGATTGGCTGCCATTTTTGAATTGAGCTTCTCCAGCTAAGACTAATGGATGTTTCTTTTCCTTGCCATTATACCTACACTAGTGAGGCTTGAATTAATTCTAGATTTTATCCAGCTACTGTGTTTTGTGCTACTTACAATTTCTTACTGCCGTCTACTGTTTCTTAGAGTACTAAGATTTCTTTTACTACATAGTGCCTTACATATCTAAGTTTTTCCCAATTTAAAGTACTAGTATTTTAGTTCCTTGGTAATTGTATAGAGTGCTAAGCATGCCCGAATGATATCTACTACTTTCAAACTGATCCCTCTGACCTAATCTTGCTTTTCTTGCTCTATTTTTCTTATTCTTCTCTTTATCCTGCATTGACCTGCATAGTTCCCCCGTTCTTTACTTGACTCTGACAAGGACACGGAGAAGCCAAACTTTACTCTGATTTCACTCTCCCCTGCAGATCCTCGCTCTGCTACTCTCAGCTGTCCTGTAACTCAAGATTCCTGACTCCAATTTCTCAGAGTGGGATTAACGCTTTAGCCATGCCCAGTGGAGCAGTCCATCCCACTATTATTCTTCACTGCTGCTCTCCAACCACCTATTTCTGTTCTTTTGTTGCTGTAAGCCCACCTATGCTAGCCCCACTCTCAGAACTGCCTTGTCCTGCCCCATTCTCTTTGTTTGCTGTAAACCCTCCTACGCTAGCCCCGGCTCTCAGTCCTGTCCTGCCCTGTTCCTTTATTCATTGTAAGCCCTCCTTTTCTAGCCCTTATTTAATGCTGCTCAATTTCTCTTCTCTTAGTTTGTGTCCTACTGGGTGCTACTAACCGAGCCACTCCCTTGGGCTTGCCTGACGCCAGACAGAAGAACACACTGCTTGTTTCCTGGGGTTGAGGTGTTACTGCCAGCTGCTGGCTGACCACGCTCCCCCAAGCCAACCGAAACAAAGTCAGAGTCTGAGAACAAAAGGTGCTCCTTGCATTGCATTTTCCTGCCTTGAATCCACACCGGTGGTTCGGTGAAAGTCTGCCCATTGTGTGAGGCTGCAAGCCGGAGAAAGAAGGACAGTGATTTTTGGCCCCCCCTTCTCCCTCCTTAGACCTTAATTATATGCCCAAACCTTGTGGTAAACCCCTCCTCTCACCTCCTGTTGGTTTTCCCATACCAAGGTGCTGTGTTACCAAGAGATCAATCTTGCCTCTTATTGGAGCTGTGTTCCCTAACCAAGCTCCAAATTTTAATCTCACAAAAATGCATATATCTGGGGCACTAACACTGATAACTGCTGTACTGCTCACTGTGCTCGCATGTCCTTTGGACCTCAATCATTATTCTTATGCCTCCTGACCTGGCACTGTTTGGCATGACTCAGTCCATATAGCAGTGTAACACTTCCTTGTGAAACTGCTCCCACTCACTGCCCATCACCACCCACAAACACCACATGGTGGCATAAGTTATACAGTCTGGAGTGGCTGCACCCTTGCTCTCTTTCCTGTAACCTCTTCAACACACAAGAAAGAATTACCTCCGCCAATAATAGGAGCAGGCAAAGAAATGATAGCCACAAACAACTTAAGGAATACCTCTTCTGCCTAGTGCTCCTGCTACTCCTGTTAGCTGGGAACATCCACCCTAACTCAGGCCCCCCACCTCTCTTCTCTACCCCAATACAGCTCAAGGGACAGCTCATATTCGGCTCAATAAATATATGTAGCCTTCTACCCAAGATGGATTGCTTGAAGGCCTGGGTACTTCAACACAACCTGGATATTGTACCAGTGGTAGAAACTTGGCTATCCCATAAAATAAAGAATGCAGCTATCACAATTCCAGGATACACAGTTTTTAGGCTTGATTAATTATCCAAACATAGGGATGGTTGTGCTATCTACATCAGGGATAGTCTTCAGGTGCACACCCTTATATTACTGGATACGGGTGCTAGCATGCAAGCTATCGCACTAAAATTACTTCTTGGGAATTCCAATAAAACTATGACTGTTGTATCAGTATATGTCCACCCTGGTCAGAAAGCCCCTGGTCTTGACTCACTAATGAAATGCCTAGGTGTGCTCAATCTCAGCAATGAAACAGTGCTACTGGGAGACTTTAATGCCAACTGGCTCTTCCCAGCTGCTAGACCATATACAGATGCCATCTCTGCAGTGAACTTCACCCAATTAGTTGCTCCAACCACCAGGATGAACTACAAGTCTGGAACCTCCATCCTGCTGGACTGGGTCCTGTCCAACTGACCTAAGCATATCTATCAGACCACAGTCCTGCCTGATGCCTACAATGACCACTCACCTATACTGGTCAGCTGATCAAATCACTTCACCAAACCTTCAGCCAGAACAATCACAAATAGGATCCTTAGACCAGGGCACCTTGAGATGCTAAAAACTGATCTCAGCCAACAGAACTGGGACAGGGTCTACTCTGCTGGACCTACTGATGCTGCCCTGAATCAATTTATTCAGCTAGTTAATGACATATGTGATCAGCATGTGCCAGTCATGACATGGAAAATCAAAGGTCACGTAACCCATGGTGCTCTCCAGACGTCCTGGAGCAAATGAAAAGGAGGGATCACCTGTGGCAGTAAGCCCGTGCCTCTGGCAATGAGGTGGACTTCCAAAGGTACAAGAAAGCACGTAATGACTGCACAAGGGCGATACACTCTGCAAAAAATAACTACTACAAGGAAGCCTTAAAAAACACCTAGAGGGATGGCAGGAAATTCTGGGCCAACCTCAGCAATCTATTATGGAAAGAACAGAAGTCAGCACTGACAATGCTCAACATAGATGGTGTTCCCACCATGGATCACAGCAACATAGCAAACTCACTCAATAATGCCTTCACTGACCTTAGCGTTGTACTCCCTCCTGATTTCTTCCTCCCTGCTCCTACTCCCCTGACAACCAGATCTGATAACCAACCATTCTTCCACTTCAGAGCCATCTCCACTAGCAAAGCTAGAAATACCTCCTGAAGGTCCTAGGCAAGACTCGATCCAGCAGAGACTCACTAGGTCAATTCATTGGACTCACCATTGACAACCTTCTTCAACCTCTCACACACACATCATCAATGCCTCCTCCAGTTTCTTCCAGTTCCCACATCTCTGGAAAAATGCCCTAGTGACACCTGTTTTCAAGCGTGGGGACAGAGCACTACAGGAAAATTACAGACCCATCTCAATTCTCCTTATACTGTTCAGGCCCTTGAAAAAATAGTGGTGTATCAGTTAACTGAATACCTGGAAAAATACAACCTGCAATGCCCACTGCAACATGGTTTTCAGAAAGGGCACAGTACCTCTAGTGCCCTACTAGAGTTCATTGGGTACATCCATACCTCCCTTGATAATGGAGCCCTTACTGGAGCTGCGTTCATAGACTTGTCTAAAGTGTTCGATACAGTCAACCATGTCTTGCTGCTTGAAGAACTAACATCCATTGGACTCTCTAAGGAAATAGTTCAGTGGTTCAACAGCTACCTCACCAATCAGTCCCAACAGGTTAAAATCGACTGCATGGTATCTGACAGTATACCTGTCCTATAGAGGGTTCCCCAGGGCTCAATCCTGGGGCCCCTACTGTTTGGGACATTCCTAAATCAACTTCCTCCTGCCAGCCACTGCACTATACTACTTTATGCAGATGACGCAGTAGTATTCATAGTGACAAGGACCCCAGGCTCTTGAGCGGAATCTCCAAGTTAACTTCTCTATAGTTGAGAAATGGTTCAAGGACAACAAGCTTGTTATGAACTACAAGAAAACCAAGACCATGATGGTTTCATAGCCTGCAAAGCAGACAGCCGAATTTCCCTCTCAGTATATATAATGTAGCAGGGGTCCTGCTAGAACTAGTTCACAATTTTAAATACATGGGTATCACTCTTGACAGCACCTTGTCATGCGCCAATCACATGGACACCCTAGCCAAGGCTGTCAGCACCCGCATTGGTCTGCTCTACAGACACAGAGCCTTACATCTGAAGCTCTTAACCTGGCTATACTCAGTTCTATAGTGACACTTGTGGATTATGGGCTGGTAGTCTATAGCAGCAACAGACTCAGCCCTTCATTGAGTCACTATCTCCTGAACAAAGCATGCTGTCTCCTCACGGGGCCGCAAGGCTGACACATACCTGTGATCTATATGCCCAGTCTAACTGGCTCCAGCTCTCAGGAAGACTAAGTACCAAACCTGTCTCTTGGCTAAGAAAGTTACACTGGGCCTTGTGCCATCAGGGCAGCAGCTCCTCTCCCCTATGAAAGTATCTGCCCTTCCAGAAGTTCAGATACCACTTCCTTTAAGATACCTCACTGTTGCACTTCCATGGACAAAGAGCCTTTCCTACCAGGCTCCCAAATGGTTTAATAACCTTCCAACAGCACTGTCCTCTGAAACCAAGATTGGCACATTCAAATGGGATCTCAGGAACCACCTTGTCTCCCCATCCACTTGTGACTGCTTCATCTAATCCTCAACTGACTGGTGGGACTGCAACCCCATCATTTCTATGGATTAATTCTCTATAAGCTTCTCAATCCTCATTTTCCTTCATGGCCTGTCTACGGTATGGATCAGAGGTCCCACTCCTCTGATTCAATTCATCCTCACCCTGCCCCCTCCCTTCCTTTTCAATACTCCCACTTTACCTTCCCCTTCATGCCCCCTCCACAATCGCTACCTTGAATGCCACTTTGACTCTGGATGTGGCTCTCCTACATAAACCTCACATGGCCTACTCCTGGTTGATATCACCCCTATACCTATTTCTTGTCATTTCTGTGGCCCTAGTGACTATCAACTCTCACTTTCCTATAGCCTCTCTCCCTGCTCTCTTCACTACTCTGCCCCCCACAACTTTCCCCTACTGTCTACTTACATCTGAATCATTACTCTCCTTGTAGGCCTGTTACTACCCTGATTAGACTGTCTGATATTTGATAATGTACTGTAGTTACAATGATCTATATCATACAGTTATTTCAGTGTTACTGTAAGTTCAACACCTGTTCTGTACTGAACAAACTCTGATGTTGGGACCTATGAAATTAGCTTTGTTTTTGTACTTATCTCTGTGTTACTGTAACTCTGATGTCTGTTCTGTTCTATATGAACTCTGACATGGAACCTGTGAAATGACCTTGTTCTCAATGGTTTTCGTAGATCACAATATTTCCTCTGGCTAGACACTGAGTTTGGATTTTTCATTTGCGAGGTAGGTTGGCATTACAGGAGCTTCATTAATAAGCCACTCATGAGACTAATTCCTTGATGCATTGAGCAATATTAAAGGGGAAGTAAACATTGCAGGGTCACTCAAATTGTGAAAGTCCACAAAAAGTTATTTCAAACAAGGTATTGAGCTTCATTGTAGGTGTCAAGAGTCCTGAGATATGACTATCTAAATAATCTGTAAGTCAAAACAATGCAGCAACCATTTCATGGAATCTTGAGACAGAAAGTCATGTCACTGAGGGCAAGCTGTAATGAACAACATACAGCTTGCCCTCAATGACACCACTTCTGTGATTTGAGTCCCAATCACAGGGCTTGTTCAGCTTGGTCTTGAAAACACCAGGGAAATAACACTTTAGACTCTGATTTTAACTAATATGGGACAGACAATACAAAATGTGCACTAGTAACCCTTTGGGAAATAGTGACCACCAGTCAGTCAAGTTCCTAATTAAAGATGCACCAAATACTCTAATGGAAGGAAAAACTACAGTTCTAAACTTTAAAAAGGCTGACTTTCCTGCTATGAGGAAATACCCCACAAACTGGGATTGGCAGAAAGAACCTCGGAAATCACACAGTCTATAAAATGTGGACTCCTTGGTCAGTGTACTACACAAAACTATAAACATATGTATACCAAAGCATCCCTAGCACTCAACAAACAAAATATCCCTAAATGGCTAACTCTAAGAATTAAAACATTGATAAATAAAAACAGATGGTTCAAAAAATTAAACATGAAATAAATAAACAACCCAACTTACAGTATAGAGAGTTTGTTAAAAAAGTCAAATGGAAATAAAAAAGCAAAAAGGCTACTGAATTAAAACTTGCATCACTTGTTAAGGACAACTATAAGACCTTTTATTCTTATATAAATAATACACAACAAAAGAGTACTATTATTGGACCTTTTAAAATAATGCAGGAGAAATACTTAGTAATAGAGACTGTGCAGAGTTACAAAATAAATATTTCTGCTCTGTCTTTAATCCAGTTACTTCACTAAATACTACTCCCAATACTACTTCCAGACCAGGGAGGATACAGATTAAACTACAAGATGTTCTAGATAAATTAAAACAGTACATATAAACAAATCACAAGGACCTGGACGAATTCATCCTAGGGTACTGTATGAACTGGCAGAACAACTTGCACCACCTCTAACCCACATATTCCAAAAATCCCTAGATACAGGACAAGTACCACAAAATTGGCGAGAAGCTATGGTAGTTCCTATATACAAAAGTGGATCGAATTCTGAGTTAAAAAACTATCGACTGATTAGTTTGACATCGGTCATGGGTAAGATGATGGAATCCATTCTAAAGAATTATAGAGTTGAGTACCTTGAGGTTAACAAACTGCAGGACCCACTACAACATGGATTCTGAAAAAACGCTCCTGTCAGACAAATCTCTTGACTTTTTATGAAAAGGTTGGAAGGCATTAGATGCGGAAATTGTGTTGACGTTATTTTTTGGATTTTTCTAAAGCTTTTGACAAACTCCACATCAAGAATTAATACTTCCTTAAACAGTATGCACTAGACACCAGTATATAATAAACTGGATAGATGCTTGGCTATGTGAAAGAAGGCAAAGAATGGTGATACAAGGAGAAAAATCAAACTGGGAGACTGTGATTAGTGAGTCCCCAGGGATCGGTACTTGACCCTGCCTTTTAACATCTACATAACCTCCTTGAAACTGGAAAATAAAGATATTTGTTGACAAAATTATGAGACGATTGCAGAATTGGTGCAATAACCAATATAGTAAAAATCAGCAGGATCTACAAGACGACTTTATTACATACATCATTGGACTGTAAAGAGTAAACTTGAATTAAATGAAAACAAATGTATAACTATGCATTTGGGTAAAGTAAAACAACAACCCTCTCCCTACAAATTGGATAATACTGTACTCAATAAAATAGAAGAGGAAAGGGATTTGGGGGTAACAATTAGTTCAGACTTAAAATTTAGTACACATTGTAACAAAGTAATAAGAAAGGGAAATCAAATTTGAATTGTATTCTGAGACACATCTCAAGTAGGGATAGGAAGGTGTTAATCCCTCTTTATGGTGCTCTGGTTAGACCAAACCTGGAGTACTGTGCTCAGTCTAGGCACCTTATAAAAAGCAGATATACATAATATTGAACTAATACAGAAAAGAGCTACTAAGTCAGTTGAAGGGTTGGAAAGAAGACTTACCCTGAGAGATTAAGGGAGCTAATTTGTTTACCCTGGAGTATAGAAGAACTAGAGGGACTATTGTCTACTATACAGATGTATAAATGATCCTGCACTCTTGTCAGAACTTGGACTAGTCTGGAGGAAATCAAGATACTGAACCAGGGGGCACCCTTCCAGTTTGAAACACAAAATGGCAGACTTTATACGAAAATATTGGTTCAGCAACAGAGTTGTGGTAGGATGGAATTCTCTGCCTAGGGAAGTGGTGTCTAGTACAAATACAGACTCCTTTAAAACAAACTTGATAACTTCCTTTGGATAGAATAGATAAAGGGTTATAAATAATAAGGCAAGCATTATGGACGAAAGTCTACCTAGCTTGAAATCACCTATGAACCTATGTTAGCAGCCCCCTTCTAAGATATATTTTGCAGCAGGCAGCATGAGGTAATATGATCCTGCAGGAGAGTTTGGGAGAGCACATAAACAGAATGTTCTGACCTTGGCGCTGATCTTTAACAATGTTGTAAACAAGTTATGTAATGTACTCCAGGTGCCAAATAACTGTTCTCTGTGGTGCAACAGTGGCCCAGTGGCTACTTTTATCTTATGTCTGCTGTTAATCAAAAGGCAGGGAAACTGTTTTTCTAAATTCTAGTGAGCTTATAAAAAGCCCTACCCCAGTGCTGAGAGAGGATAGAGAGGATAGCTGGATAGGTCAGTTGGATACTGACTGAAGAAGGTGAAAGACCTCCTGGTAGTGTATGCTTTCACACTGTTTGATTCATGCTAGACTGAAGAAAGGCCTTACAAACTTTTGAAGCTAAGCAGTTGTCTGACTTACCATTTTGCTTTCTGAATATTTTACTTGATGAAAATAAAATGATAAACACAACCATGTGTTTTTATGCACCTGATTTGTGGACTGCCTGAAATTGTGTTATCCTATACCCAAACCTGGTGACATATGTGTGTGAAGTGGGATCTGACTAAACATCTGAGGTAACAAGGGAGTACAGTCAGTTGGGGCCAGACCTGGTACTGAGGATACACAGCAGAGGTGCATGGCACCAGAGATGAGGAGAACAGAACCTGATGGAGATGGTGACCTGGGCAAAACACCATGGATGGGACGAGACGGACCCGATGGCCAAATGGAGACCCTGATATGCTTATTCACTGGATGTGTGGAGATGGCTGGAGATTGATCGATGCCAGAGAAAGGCCGAGCGCAAATGCCAAGAGCTACTCGAGAGATCCCACTTGAGGATGTTGAGGAAGAATTGGTGGAGCAGGATCCATGGGATCTGGAAGAGGAGGACCCCTCACAGAGCATTTGAGACCAACGTTTGTGGAGAGCCCATTGTTGCCCATTTTCTGGGCTGTTACTTGGAGCATGGCGAATGAGAGGAGGAGGAGACCCCAGGTAAGACTTGGACTGGCAATGTATTACTGGAGTAGAAGACTTCAAGTAACATGGAAGGAGCCATTTTGGTTGAACGGACATTTGCATGTTTTAAATCCTCCTATGAAAATGATTATTCTCCAGATGTTGACTGGGGAAAGTTGAAGGTGGGAGATAGTGAAGTAACCCAGTTAAGGGAGTATATAAAAATCAAGGATGGGAGACAGGTTAATGGTGGTGTGGGGACAGGTTATGGTGGTATGAACTTAGGAAGGAAGTTCTATATCATATGAGGACCAACCCCCAATGAAGCAAGTGGATGCCCAGGCAGTGGTGCCTGAGGCATATAGGAAAAAGGTGATGGAGGATGCACACGCCGTCACCCAGGGCATTGGAGCCATGGGAAGGTATTGGCTAGACTCACCTCATATTTCTATTGGCCTTGCATATATAGGCAGGTAGCAGCATTCTATAACACCTGTTGTAAGGGCCAACAGATAGTGACTCTGATAGTGAAGTACGAGGAGGAGTAACCCAGATGGTGGAGGGCAAGAGATGGCACCCTTAGAGGAGGGAGACTCCCACATAGAACAGAAGAGACTAGGTGGTAGCCAACACCACTAGTAGTGTAGAAGATTTAATACATAAACCCAGAGGTTAGGGACAGGCTGTTAGGCATACAACATGATATGTTATGAGTCTACCTTTAAACGTCTACGTCGGATGGAGCAAGGTAGTTCTTCTCCCCAAAGATAGTTCTACTGGGTGCTGGATTGTCCAGCCGTTCGAGTATATCTGGTCAGGAAAGTCAGATGGTATAAAACTACTGATAATCTTTCTCCTGGTATATGTAATGCTTTGTAGTTTACTAATGTAATAAACATAAGATGTCTTAGGGTATTTCTATTGTTATGAATAGGATACTTTACAAATTTTTTTAAACGGACCCTTAGGCGGTGCTTCCCGTAAGAGTGGGCTGAGCTCCACACCCTTCCAGGGTATTAGCTGAGAGCTGGACAACCGTAGAACGGTTGCCTCTTATGGGGATGTCGTGACAGGGTACCCCTGTCATAGTAGACACCTCTGGGATAAATTGAAACCCCTCCTCAAGCAGTTTATATGTTTTGTATAATGTCCAACATGCTGGTTATAAATTAAGTGCTGAAGTGCTTTATAGCTTTCAGTGCATATTAACCTAAAATAAAACTTAGAGGCTGTTTAATAGAAGAATAACAAAAGGTTGTGTCTGCTTTTTCTAGATGTTAGCAGTCCCTTTCTAAGATATATTTTGCAGCAGGCAGCATGAGGTAATATGACCCTGCAGGAGAGTTTGGGAGAGCACAGAATGTTCTGACTTCGGCTCGGACCTTTAACAATGTTGTAAACAAGTTATGTAATGTGCTCCAGGTGCCAAATAACTGTTCTCTTTGGTGCTACAGGGACCCCTAGTGGCTAGTTTTATGTTATGTCTGCTGTTAATCAAAAGGCAGGAAGCTGTTTTTCCAACTTCTAGTGAGCTTATAAAAACCTTACTTCAGTGCTGAGAGAGGATAGAGAGGATAGATGGATAGGTCAGTTGGAAACTGATTGAGGAAGGTGGAAGACCTCCTGATAGTATGTGCTTTAACACTGTTTGATTCATGCTTGGCTGAAGAAAAGCATTAGAAACTGTTGAAGCTAAGCAGTTGTCTGACTTACCATTTTGCTTTCTGTATATTTTACTTGATGAACATAAAATGATAAACACAACCATGTTTTTATGCATCTGATTTGTGGTCTGCCTGAAATTGTGTTATCCTATACCCATGCCCAGTGACAAACAAGTTGGGAGTGGTGCTCAGTCAGTAGGTGCAGGGCCTGCAGGACACCAATCTATCCTGCAACCAGCCCTAGCAATCTTCCTCTTGTTTCTTGTGTCCTGAGGACATCTCACGTCATGACAGGGCTTCTCTGCTGACATCAGAGATGCCCCTTCCCATCTCTATTGTTCCCCACTGTACCTCCCTATGCTCACCAAGGGGCGGTGTGGTAGTGGAGCTGGACTCCCTCCCAGAGGAAAGGAGTATCTGCTTGGATGCTCAACCTTCCTTCCCCCAGCTGACCCCTCCGATGCACTGAGTTTGTTTTTGAATTCAGGTTGTTGGCACCACAAGTGGTAGCAGTACCACTGCACTGGCAAGCCGGTCTCATTTTATTAATCATTTTGTTTCTGCTCCTACCGTCTCTAGATTTGATCTCCATTGGGAATACTCAAGGCATGCCTGATACCCCTATTCTGTGTAACTCCTGGAATGTCTGGCCCACAAAGCCTCAGTTGTGCCCCAAGATAGGGTCCTGGTAGAAGATAGATCCCTGATTCATATGTTGTCTGGCTGCTGCATCCAGGTAGTGATGTGAGGCCTGGATATAAAGAGGTCTGTCATCCCCAAGCCAGGGCCATTTACCTGCCTGTTTGTGTCCCAGAGGCTTTGCACGTGCTGATGTCAATGGTGTGTGCATGCAAAGCATGCTTGCATGCCAATGTCTATGAAAGTCTAATCCCATTCTTGGTCCCCTACCTACACTACCACCTTTGCCCACCTAGGGAGGCAGTGCTGTGGTTGAGGATGTGACCCACCCTCATTTAAAGAGAGTGTTCATTGGGATGCTCAATCCCCCACCGACCGGCCCCAGTAATTCAGGCTTACTCCTGAACCAGGGTCATCAGTGTTGTGAGTGGGAACCCTACCACTGTCCCCATGAGCTGACAACTGTTCCCTTTCAAGGCCTTTGAGGAATGGGGCAAGAGGAGATGTGGTTTTGGATCCACTGCTGAGTAGTGGGATGAAATGGACAAAACAGTAAGACCAGAACAGGACTAAATCTGAGGTGACAGGTCAAAGCTACTTCACCAAAAACAAGTCCAGGATGCAAAACTTGAGAAAAGTGTTTTTCTAAGCTGAGGAGATGGACACCATGCAAAAGAGATAATGTATCTCATAGGCTATCTTACCATCAGTTTAAAGCAAATTTCCATTAAATAAATGAATGGTGGAGCGGACTTGATAAAGCCAAGCAGGAAGCCCAGAAGCAGAATATAATGAAGGGTAGAAGTGTGCCCGTGAGCAAGAAGGCTGAGCCAAGGAACTCTAGAGGACAGTAAAGAGACAGTAGCACCAAAAATAGCAGTCAGAAAATATAATTTTTTAAAAGTTGCCAGTTGGTGCTTTTTATTTCTGAAGTATTTGACTTTTTCATTTTGCTCATTAGAAGGTTTTCTATCTGATAGTATTAGGTGTGATGTGAAGCACAATACTTTATCTGGAGTCTGACATATCTAGTTCTGTTCCTCTCCATACCTCATCAGCACTGTAACATCACAAGTGACCAAACTGGCAGCAGGTGACTGGCTCTTCTTGGTTACTGGGATGCCACAGACACAGTCAGTGAGGTCACAATGATGAAGGGAATAGAACTAGATATATCAGCCTCCAAGTAGAGTGCTGTTCCATGCACAAAACCAAGTACTATCAGAGAAATGGAAAAGAAAAAAATTACCTCAGATATATAGGGAAAGAGAAAATATTAATTCAGATATAACAAGTAACAGTTGACTACTTTTAAAAGTAAATATTTATTTTAAGCAGTAATACCAGCTTTTAAGAAAGAAAGCCAGCCTGCTGGCACAGCAGTTGGGCTTCCGCTATAACGCTAATGACCCAAGTTCAGGAACGAACTTTAGAGTCGGAGGGCTAGCCAGGGGAAGGGTTGAGCATCCTGGGGACTGTTCTCCTCTCCAGGGGAGGTGGGGGTCAAGTGTCCGGCACATAGAGTGACCCCTGGTGGAGGCCAGGATGCTTCAGTGTCCGGCTCCTACACAGTTGGAGGCAGGGATGGACATCGGCATTCACACCCCTCACGTCACTGCATGTTCCACCTCCTGGGAGCTTCAATGGAGAAAAACTCTGGCTGGCAGGATGATGGCCACCCCACACTACCAGCCCTGCTCCACCACCTGAGGCACCATTGAGGATGAATCCCATCTTCTGTGGGGGGAATGGGCCCTGCCCTGGGTGGGTAAGCCAGAGTGTAATCCCAGGTCAGAAGCATCCTGGGGTCGAATCCCATCATCTGTCAGGTGGTTGGGTCCTCCACCCATGGCCCTGCTCTGGGGAAATCCAGAGTGTACCCTGGTGGGTGGCCACAGGGTAGTTAGTGGTGGGCAGGGCGTGGGTGGGTGGGTGGATGATGATTGTCCTGGGGCAAAAGACCATAATAAAAAAAAAAAAAAAAGGGAGAGAAAAAGGGCGTATGAGAGCTCTGCAGGAGCAATGCAGGGTCATGACTGCGATGACTAGGGCTGGTCCTGATGACAGGATTGCGAGGGGTGATAGAGAATAAAAAGCCTTGTTTCAACACATATGGAAGAAAAGGGCATTAGGGATAAGGTGGGGTATCAGATTATTGGAGAGGAGGAGGAACCATTGGGCAAGGTGAGGGATGGCAGTGGCACTGAATAACTACTTTGTGGCAGTATTCAACCAGCAAGTTGGGTCCATGGCCAGCTAGGGCAGGGCGTTATAGGAAAGAAGTAAGCCAAACAGGAGGCTGTGTTGGTCATACCAGTAAGCAAGTAAGTCTGAAGAGGATGTGAATCTTGGAATCTTCCAGGGTCCAGATGGTATCCACCCAGTAGTAGTTATAAATCATGACATCATTCTTAGCCAATCAGGATTGTTTATTTCTAAACATTCGGTACTCTTATAATCATAATGGAGCTATAAAGGGATTGTGACTGCAGTCCTCTCTGGTATCTTTCAGGACTGGTTACAACAAGGATAGTGCCAGAGGACTAAAACAACTAATGTCATCCCACTATTTAGGAAGGAGCAAGAGCGGACCTCTGAGCCTTACTTCAGTGCTTGGCAAAGTGTTTGAGTCAATCCTAAAAGTTGCAGTAGTTCAGCTCATGGATGGAAATGGCCTGTTCTGTAACACACCTCATGGTTTCAGACAAGGTAGATCCTCTCGAACCAAACTGACTGACAGGTAGGAAGCAGATAGGTGGTAGATGGTCAACCTTAGAATGAAGAGATGTTCTGGGAGGAGTACCCCAGGGGTTTAGCATTGGGTCTGTTATTCTTTAACTTATTTATTATTATAAAATGGGAAAGAGAAACAAGACCTGTGATTGGTCAGATGCAATCACATGATATGTTATTCAAGCACAAAAGCACCTATCTGTAATACTTAACTCGCTGAACCTCACTACTCAGTTTTTAAAATAAAAATTAGCAGAACTATTTTATAAATTCAGAAAGGCACTCCAGTGTATGCGAACTATGGGATAACGGCACTTTACAGCTGCATAAGGCACTTGACGTTGCTTTGAGCCTTACTTCCAGAGGTGTGTCATTATCCCACAATAATGTACACCCTGTCATGCCTTACTGTAAATGACCACAGGAGTGGATCAGCAGCAGGCTGCTGATGTTGGCTGATGATACTAAAATGGCAAGTAGAGTTGACACAGTTGGGGAAGGATACACTTCAGGGGACCTGCATAGGGTTGCTCAGAATCAGCCAGACAGAATCAGATTTGTAAGACTGACACAATTTTGGAATTAGGATTTTCAGAATTGCAGTCTGAGATTTCAAATCGAATCCAATTCTGATTTTGAGGTACTTTTAGGATTTGAAAGGGAATCGGATTAGGGATGTAGAAGTTCCTAAATTCATAATCTGAAAATCTGGATCAGAATTAGTCAATTCGAGCAGCCTTAAACCTGCACATGCTAGAAGAAAAACAGGGACTTAAATTTGACATGCAGAAATATAAGGTACAGTACTACACATTGATGTGAAGAATCTGACTCTAATATACATCCTGTGTGGTACAACTTTGGGAAGCACAACAGAAGAAAAGGATCCTAGAGGTATTTGTGGACAGCAAGGTAAATCCAGACAGGCAATGAGCTGACACTCTCAAGAAAGCAAACCCAATGGTGGGGTGCATTAAGAGGACATAGGAGCAGGTCAAGGAGATGATCCTCCCTGTGAAGCATAGAATTTGTCAGCAGACAAGGACCAGTTGGTCCACCCAGTTTGCCTATTTTCCATGACTATGCTGTCACTGCAGACCCTTCCTGATCTCTGGCTACACCTCCACTTCTACCAAGATTCCTTTGTACCTATCCCATGCATGCTTGAATGCCAACACTGTTTTTGCAGCGACTATCACCACGGCTGGAAGACTGTTCCAGGCATCCACCACTCTTTCAGTGAAGAAGTATTTATCTACATCCTTCACAAATTTCCTTCCAGCTTCATGGCATGCACCCTTTTCTCGTGGACCTTCCCTCTGAAAATACTCCCTCCTGTACCTTGTACACCCTCATAGGGTACCTACAGCTTCCCATGATGTCTCCCTCTCCTCTTCACTTCCAGCGTGTACATATTGAGATCCCTAGTATCTCATCCTAGGGCTTTTGAAGGCCTGTGCAAGGCCTTGGTTAGAACACAAACACTGCATCCAGTTCAGATTAGCATAGTACAGAAAGGACACTGATGAGATCAAGTAGGTCCAGCATGGCCACCAAACTGATTATCAGCTCTGGGGACAAAGTTACAAAGAAAGAGACTGCATATACTGTACTGAAGTTATTCATCCTAGTGACAAAAAGGCTGAGAAGGACATGATCATGGAGTTCCTAATACTAAAAGGGATAGACTGGGTGGAGAGTACATAGACTGAACTGGTAAGTATAAGTAGAACTGAGAGCAAGCACTGAAACTGCAGGGCAGGGGACAAGATAAGGGGCAACATTAGAAAGCATACCTTCACATGGATGGTGACTGACATGGAACAGCCTATGTATTAAACTAGAGGATGTGGAGGTGGCTGGTGCCTGAGATCACCAAGGGCAGGAGGCAGATGCCGGGTACACACAGGAGGGACAGCAGAGCAAGGAAAACATGAAGAGGAGACCGAGGGAGAGAACAGAGTGCTAACCATTTTCACTTGCAAGCAGGGCCAACAGGAGGACAGCAACCAGCAAAATGGGTGAGCTTGAGGGCCTGTTGCAGTTCAAAGGCATGGGAGGCAGTATAGCAGTGGTTAAAAGCACTGTGCTGCAAACCTGGAGAACTGGGCTTGAATCCCACAGCCACCACTTCGCATACTGTGTGACCATGAGCAAGTCACTTAACTCTCCCTGTGCTCCCAGGATGTGCCTGGAAGCAAGTCTGGTCACATGTCAGCAAGTGTAAATGGTTCAAACAGGAAGTCAGTCAAGCTGGGAGCCCACCCCTTATGAAGCTCCATGAGCAAAACACCTTAGCTGGCAGCACAGCTCCATGTTTGGTTGTCTATGTGTGAATAAAGTCTATTTTTGAAGCAATTCAAATGGCATTGACTTTCTTTGAGTGCAATGTTTTCTGCTTGCTTTGACTTATCCTGGACTCATTATCCTCCAGTGGCACCATGTACCATTTCCAGGTAGCGTGGACCTTTTCTATTATAGGGAAGAAAATACTTGGGACGCCAGGCTAGCAGAAGAGAAGGTGCACAAGAACAAGGTGGCATGCAATGAAGCTGAAAATTTAGGAGTGATGTGAGGAAGTACTTCTTCACCGAAAGAGTGGTGGATGCCTGGAACAGTCTTCCAGTGGAGGGTAGGAGCGAAAATAGTGGTGGGCTTCAAGCACGTATGGGATAGGCACAAAGGAATCTTGGTAGGGAAGCGGGGCATGGAGCCAGAGAACAGCTAGGGTCTGCGGTGACAGTACAGGCAACAACAAAATGGGCAGGCTGTGTGGGCCAAGCGGTCTTTATCTGTAGACAAATTCTATATTCCTATGTTGTAGGATACAGAATATTCAGAATGGAGAGGCCTGATAGTAAAAGGGTGGACTGATTCCCTATGCGAGAGAAGGAGTCACTGTAGAGGAGAAGGGCGACATCAGGGGACAAACAGTGCCACATAGTCTCTCAGGGTCAAGCTTGGGGACAAAACAAGAGGGGCAGAGCCATGCTGAGGATGTGCTAGCAGGGCCCCAAACAGCTAAGCGGAGCATGAAGTCCAGCAGGCTGGGAAAATTACAGAGCAGCCAAATCCAATGAAGTCGGTTCCTGAGGGACGCTCATTTCCTGGTTATGGATGGTAATTTGAGAAGGCTAATGGCAGGGCTGAGACTGAGTTCCTGCCCACCTTCAAGGGCTTCTTCCTATAGCAGCATGTCCAACAGATGACTAAGTTAGAGGTCACCCTTGAACTTGTTCTCAGCAGTGGGATGGAGTCATCTCCAATGTAAATGTTCAAGCATTGGTGGGAGGAAGTGACCACAACTGGATAACCTTCTCCTGGTGATAGAGAAGATGAGCTGGGCTTCAGCAGCCAGGCCCTGGAATTTCAGAAAGGCTGACTTCACCAAAATAAAGTACCTGGTGTCCCAGCAGCTGGAGCAACTGAATAAGACTAGTAAATCATAAATGCCTCATAACAACCTAAATAATATAAAATGTGAAAATCTTAGTGACTTCACCCTCCCTTTTGTAATGTCTTTACTGTCCCCATGTATTGGTCTCACCCATGTTTGAGCCCCCACCATCTTTGCACAGACTGTGACAAGGTTGAATAAGACCCTGTTCCATTTGTTATGTAGAAAGAGCTAAACACAGGGATCTATTCTATTGTCTTCTTTCTGTCTCTTATCTGATCATGCAGTCAAATTTTTCTCTGCCTTCACTTGCTGTTTCTATCTTTTCTTCCCCTTGCATATCTGAAGTTACAAAATATGTGTAAATCTTATGTGAAACTGGGATCCCTTGGTTTGAAAATGTATATAGTTATATTGTTGAAATGATTGTAAAAAGCTATTTGGAACTTAGGGGCTAACCTGAATGCAACACTAGCTCTTTTGCAGAGCTTATCAACAGGAGGTCAGTTCTGGGATACCATGTACGGTTTTGTTGCACCTTCAAGGAAGGAAACTGACAAGAAAATGTTCTGAACAACAGGATGTTTCCTCAACGAGTTCCCAGGCAAAGACAAACTGCCCTAAGGAAGCAGGGAGGGCAATAAGGCAGGCAAAGTCCCAAACTGATGAAACACTAGCACGAACAATGAAAGAAGGTGACAAGACTTTCTATAGATACATTAGTGAAAGGAAAAAGTCCAGCGGGGTATTGCTAAGCCCAAAGGAGAAAAGGGGGCATGTGAGGAGGAGGACCCTGTAAAAGCATCTATCCTAAATAGATACTTTTGCTCAGTATTTACTGAAGAGAAGGTAGGGCAGAGCCCACAGCTCAGCACCATGAACACAGGGGAGGAGGTGAGCACTACTCCATTCACAAAAGAAAGGGTCCTACAAGAGCTCGATAAGCTCAGGGTGGACAAGGCAATGGGACCTGATGGCATACATCCCAGGGTACTTAAGGAGCTAAGGGTGGAACTAGCAGAGCCATTAGCAGAACTGTTTAGTGAGTCTCTGAGCACAGGAGAGGTCCCAGAAGACGAGAAGGGCTCATGTGATCCCACTCCACAAGAGTGGTAGCAGGGAGGAGGCAGGAACTACAGACCAGTCAGTCTCCTCAGTGGTGGGCAAGATTATGGAGGCACCCTTAAGGAAAGGATAGTGCAACACCTGAATCCATAGGAGCACAGGATCCAAGACAGCATGGGTTTACAAAGGAAGGTCCTGTCAAACTAATCTCGTAGATTTCTTTGACTGGGTAACCAGAGTGGTGGACCAAGGGGGAGCAGTTGATGTCGTCTACCTTGACTTCAGCAAAGCTTCACACTGTTCCACATAGAAGATTGATAAATATGCTGGTAGGCTCGTGTCAGAAGTTGGTCTACTGGGTGGCAAACTGGTTGATGGCAGAAAACAGAGAGGATGGTAAATGGTATACAGTCACAAGAGGTGCAAGTCATAAGTAGGGTACCTCAGGGATCAGTCCTGGGGCCAATCCTCTTCAATATCTTCATTAGTGACATTGCAGATGGACTAGAGAGTAAGGATTATCTGTTTGCAGATGACACCAAGATCTGCAATAGAGTAGATGATCCAGATGGGTGGGCAGAATGAGAAGAGATCTGGATAAACTAGCAAAATGGCCAGAAGAGTGGCAACTGGGATTTAATGCAAAGAAGTGCAGTATCATGCACAAAGGGAAGAGAAAGCCTGAAGCCACCTATAGGCTGGGAGGGAGTTGCTGGCAGTCACAAAGGAAGAAAGAGACTTGGGCATCATCATCACCAATGACCTGAAATCATCCAAGCAGACCTCTAAAGCAGTAGGTAAGGCTAGGGGATGTTAGGTGTATTAGTAGGTGTATCACAAGTCGTAAGAGGGAGATAATAATCCTCTTTGCAAGACAATGGTTAGGCTCCCATCTAGAGTACTGCATGCAGTACTGGAGGCCACACTTTCACAAGGACATTAACCAAATTGAGGCAATCCAGAGAGGGCAACCAAAATAGTGTAGGGACTGCATCAGAAGACATATGAGGACAGATTAATGGAGCTCAATATGTATACCCTTGAGCAAAGGAGGGAGAGAGGGATATGATCGAGACATTCAAACACCTTAAGGGCATTAACAAGGTGAAAGAGTCTAACATGTTTAAATATAAGAAAAATAGCAGGACAAGAGAACACAGCATGAGATTCGAGGGAGGCCGATTAAGGAGGAATGTGAGGAAATTATTTTTTACAGAAAGGGTGGTGGATGCACGGAATGGCCTACCTCAGGAAGTGGTGGCTATGAATACAGTGCAGGGCTTCAAACAGGCATGGGATAGGCATAAGGGAGCAATACAGATGAGTGAATATATAGGCCATTGACAGAGCAAAGACCTATGGCACATTCATGAGGTAGAAAAAGAAATGGGCAGACTGGATGGGCCTTGATGGTCCTTATCTGCTGTCAACGCTCATGTATGTTTCTATAGAAAAAAGGCAGCAATACTTTGCCAGAGAGAGAGAGCAAGACTGAAACTCGAATTAGAGATATCCTCCGACGTAAGGACTTTGTTTTCTGTGTTTGTACTGCCTTTGTAAATAGTTATATTGAACAATTTTATTTTTTATTTTACTGTTATTGGAAAAAATAAAATGCTACTTGCAAACGTTATACCTGCTCCTGGTCTTCCTATGTTTCCTGACCTGTGCATCAATAACACAGACCACCACACCACTTCCAACTCCTTATTTCAATTCTTCTGCGCCTCAATGTGAAAAGAATGTCCCTCTCCCTCTTGAATGTGCCCCTCTCCAGCTTCAAAGAGTTTCCCATGATGTATGTATTCCATATATTTTGAACAAATCCACACTATCCACTTTGGTCACCCTCTGGAGGTATTTTTACTTGCAGAACACATGTGGGATTCAGTGAAGAAGGCAGTGCTTCTGTTTACTACATTTTGAAGGCTATGATTTCCAAAAATAAGGTAAAACTTCTAAAATTGACAGGAAGTCTTTGAAAAAGGATGATAAAGTCATTTCCAGTTTTTAGGCACGGAAGACAAAACTGGTAGATTTATCTGAACAACAACTTATTTACCAGCAATATGTTAAATGAACTTCCAAAAGTTTATATTGTGACAATTTTGACCTAGAAGTTATATGATTTCCAAAGAAAAAATACTCACCTCAGTAATGTTGTTTCTTCTAATGGAGTCTTGCTATATTATGACATATGCAGTGAGTCCCAACCTTCAAACTGCTCCGGAGGTGAAAGAGTTAACTTTCCATGCCAGGCATGGAACTTTGAGCCGAGCTCGGTTGAAAACTCTGTCTGTTGTTCTTCAAACTCAAACTGTCAGATCTTTACGAGCAAAACTCACTAAGGTTCTGTGTGGAAGCTGTAAACCTACACTAGCCAACTGGCTACTAAATATAAGAACACATTATTTGGTCCCAAAACAAAGACTCAAGTCAGGAGACCCAAAAATGAAAACACAACACCCAATCACCCCAAAAGGAGGGTGAAAAACAAGGTGGGCATTTACTAAGTGCCAACATTGCACTGCCCACCCACATCCCAAAAGCAGAGGTTCTGAGAGGGGCGGGCAGGGGAGGTCATAATATAGCAAGACTCCATTAGAAGAAACAACATTACTAAAGTGAGTAATTTTTCTTCAAACAACATGAAGTCTTGCTATATTATGACATATGCAGACTTCTACAGAAGTACCTCCATGGAGGAGGGACAGAACCTACTTAGGAAATAGGCTCTGAAGCACAGTTGTGTAACCGAGCATCACTCCTAGCCTGGATGTCCAGGGAGTAATGCTTGGTAAAAGTGTGAACTGTTTTCCAGGTAGCTGCTTGACATATCTCTAGGATAGGGATGTCCCTGGCAGCAGCCAGAGACGCAGCTGTACTTCTGGTAGAGTGAGCCCTCAGGCCTGAGGGAGGAACCTTACCCAGTTTTTCACAGCAAAACTGGATACAAGAGACAATCCACCTGGCAATGGATCTTTTAGTGGCAGGCTTCCTTTACCAACCTCACCATAAGTGAGGAACAGTTGGAGGGAGTCAAACCTGTGACCCTTGTGACGTTCTATGTAGTAACTAAGGGGTCTTTGACATCTAAACTGTGCAGTCTCCTCTCGCCAGAGGAGGAATGGTCAGTGAAGTACACAGGAGAGACATAGATTGATTAAGGTGGAAGTCTGAAACCACCTTAGGCAAGAACTTTCTGTTAGTCCTGAGGACCACCTTATCTCTATGAAAGGAGATAAAATCAGGCTCCACTGACAATGCTTGTAATTCACTTATGCACCTGGCAGAAGTGATGGCTACTAAAACACAGTTTTCCAAGACAAGTTTAAGCTCTGGCCAAGACAAGGGCTCAAAGGGGTTGAAGTAAGCTGGGCAATGCAAATATTAAGATCCCAGCAGGGCAGGGTCCCTGAATGGAGGGTTGGTGTGAAGCAACCCCTTGAAAAACTTGGAGAATACAGGATGAGCTGAAAGAGAAGAGGGTTTACCTGCTGATAAGAAAGCAGACACGGCTGCCAGGTGCACTTTAGGGTAGCTGGTCTAAGCCCCAAAGTATTTAAATGGACCATATAATCCAGGACTGTGGGTAAGTCAGCAGATTCTGGGAAATATGCTTGCCAGAGCACCATATGGAAAATCTCTTCCATTTGGAATTATAAGAAGCCCTGGTGGAAGGCTTCCTTGAAGCCTTCAAGATATCCAATACACCTTGGGAGAGGTGTAGGTCAGCAAACTCTAACTCTTCAAGAGCCAGGCCTTGAGATTGAGAGATTTGAGGTTCGGTACCAAACTCTCCCTGAGCACAGGTTAACAGGTTGTGATTCCTGGGAAGACACAGGGAAGGTGGACTGCTAAGGACATAAGGAGTGGGTACCAGGGCTGTCTGGCCTAATCTGGAGCAATCAGGATCATCTTGCAGGGTTGAGACCTGATTTTGACTAGCACCTTGAACAGAAGAGGGAAGGGGAAAGATAGAGAAACTTCCCTTCCCAACTGAGAAGGAAAGCATCCAGAGGGACTGAGTCCAACACTGGGGCCTGCAGCAAAAAGGGAAGTTGGTGATTGTCTGGGCTCCAAAAAGATCTATCTATGGGTGCCCCATCTGGCAAATACTACCTCCAGTACTAGGGGATCCAGTGACCATTCGTGATGGCCCTGGGAAATCCTGCTGAGAGCATCTGCCAGGACATTGTCCTTGCCTGGGAGGTGAACTGCCACAAGGAAGGTGTTTAAAGAGTAAGCCAGAGACCACAACTTCATTGCTTCGTGCACAAGGTCAGAGACCGAGTGCCCCTTGCTTGTTGATGTACCACATTATGGTGGTATTGTCTGTTCTGACCTGAATAACTTTGTTCTGAACAGATTTGGAAAAACTTGAAGTGCTAGAAAAACTGCTCTGAGTTCCAACAGATTGATGTGGAGCAGAGATCCTGAGGGGACCACAATCCCTGGGTAGTGAGGTCGCCCATGTGAGCTCCCACCCCAAGAGGGATGCATCTGTAGTAAAGATTAAGGAGTGAGACTGAGGGGGAAGGGGACCCCTGTCTCAGATTGCTCTGGTCCTGCCACCACTGAAGGGCTTGGATCAGGGTTCGAGTCACTGGGATCAATTTGGTTAGAGGGTCTCTCCTTTGAGACTAAAAGGCTCTCAGATGGAACTGGATGTCCCTCATCTGAAATCTTGCTCCCTGCACTACTGCTGTAGAAGCAGCCATGTGCCCCAGGAGCTGCAGAAAATGCCTTGCTGGTCGAGAGACCTGCAGGGTGAAAGAGGAGGCCAGAGAGACCAGGGTCCTTGCTCTTTCCAGAGGAAGGAAGGCTCTGGCCTCTTTTGTGTTCAGTTCTGCACCTATGAAGGTGAGAAGCTGGACAGGCTCTAGAACTGACTTTGGAAGATTGAGAAGGAAACCTAGAGAGGTAAGCAGTTGCTGAGTTACCTGAAGATGTAATTTGACTTGGTCTGGAGACTGGCCTACTATGAGCCAGTGGTCCAGGTAAGGAAAGATGGCAATGTTTTGCCTTCTAAAGTGGGCAACTGCTACTGCCAGGCATTTTGTGAATACCCTTTGGGGCAGAGGTGAGGTCAAGGGCATTGCTCTGAACTGGTAATGGCCTGAGGGCAGTTCAAATCTGAGGTACTTTCGATGGGAGCTTCTGATAAGAACATGGAAGTAGGCATCCTTGAGGTCCAGGGACGCTAGCCAGTCCCCTGGCCTTAGAGAGGGTAAAATAATTCCCAGAGTCACCATTCTGAATTTTGGTTTTAAAAGGTGCTTGTTTAGGTATCTGAGATCCAGGATGGGCCATTCTCCTGTCTTTTTGGGGTAAGGAAGTACCTAGGAGTACAACCCTTTGCCCTGGTGTAGGGGTGGAACCCTTTCCACAGCTCTGAGAGCCAGGAGGGTAGAAACTTCTGTCTCTAGGGCAAATGCCTCTGATGTATTTGCAGGTGGAAAGGACCTGGTTCTCATCTTTGGAAATATTTTGAAGTTGAGAACCAGTCCTGGCTTACTACTTCCAGGACCCATTTGTCTGATGTTAAAGACTTCCAGTCCTGGACAAAGTAAGCCAGCCTGCCCCTACAGGTAGTGGAGAATCGACCCTGGCCACCCCATCAGGATGCCTGCTTGGCAGGGGCATTAGGCTGAGGGGTGAAGCAGGTCTGCTTGTACCCGCCTGCCTCTCCTCTAAAGAACCCCTCTGGGCATAAGCAGAAGAGGAGGCCTGGGCTTGGTAAAAGGCCCAGGAAAAGGCCTGCCCCTGACCCTGGAAGGATGCCTTTGAGGAGTGGCCTGCCTTTCCTTGGCCTGTGCACTCCTATAGGTGGTCCTATACTCATCCATTTTCTTCATGTAATTCTCTGCCTGCTCCCAACAGAGAGTTACCCACAACAGGAAAATCCATGGCCTTAGTCTGGGTATCCTGCGAGGCTAGTACATCTGAGCCAAGCCATCCTGCGAAGAGCCACAGACGTAGCCATGGCTCTTGATGACACATCATTAGAGTCCACTGCAGCATGAAATTGCACCTAGATGCCTCAATACCATCAGCAGCCACCTGCTCCAGCTCCTTGGCAAGCTGGCCAGGGACCTGCTTTGCTAGAGCCATAACAGTGTCCCATCTGGATTTCTGGTATTCAGCAACATAAGCCATATAATTTGCCTGTCTGAGTCCCAAGGATGTTGCCATGTACTGTTTCTTTGCCATGGCATCAGTCCTCCTGGAGTCCTTGTCAGGGGGTGTGAAGCCAAGGGAATATTTGCCTTGTCACCGGCTGCAGCCTGCACTACCCCAACATGGCTGCATTGTTGTGTAAGGAACTCCATATCAGAGCCTGACAATGTGTACCTCTTGTCCATTCTTTTATCCACAGGAGGTATAGTGTGGGTTTTAGAATTTTACTGTCTGTTTCCCAAAAGATTTATGCAAAGGAATAGACAGTCTCCTAGACTCTGGGATATCCATCATTTCTACATAGTCAGGCTCCTCTTGATCATCCACAGCTTCCTCCATAGGGAGCTGGAGGGTTTCAGCCACTTTTATAAAACATAAAATGAGAGGGACCCAGAAAGCCTAGGGGAGACTCTTCTGAAGGTCTGTCTGGGGAGATGTCCGTTCAATGGGCACATCCAGACTTTCAAATCCACATTCACTCTCCTCATACTCTCTTCCCCTCCTCCAGTTCATAGAATTCCTCTAAATCATACTCTTGAACGTTGGAACCCACCCGGACGTCGCTTACCTGATGGTGCGGTTCGGTCGGAACGAAGGCGACTGGACAATTTGAATTGCTTTGGCTATTTCTTCAGCGATTGGAGAGGGAAGTTTGGCTCCACACCTGCTGATTTTCTAGTCCTTTTGCTGGAACCGACTCCTCTGAGTCGGCTCTCCTTTTGCCGAGGAAGTCTCACCCTGGTCAGAGGGCACCCCTCCGGTTCGGTTTCAACCGAACCGGCTGGCCATCCGTTCAGCGGACTTTTGGCCTCCCTTTCCTGAGCCTACCAACTCTTTTTCCAGGGTAGCTGCAGGAAAAGTTTTACAAATCTGGCAGTCTGAATTGAGGTGGTCAAACCCCAGACAATAAACACAGGTGGTGTGAGGTCAGCCTTAGCAAAGACTTCCCCACAGACACTGAAGTGTTGAAACCCAGTGGCCCGGTTTTCTTTTGGGTTTCTCAGACATAGTGCCAGCCTAACCAAAACTTGCCCGTTTATGGCAATCCGCCAAGCAAGACTCTCTTATTGGTTCCCAACCATGTCACGGGTCGAGAAAAACGTAATGAAATCCGCTTTTTAGAACTGATAAGAACCGGAACCGCACTCTAAAAGACAAATTAATGTATTTAAATAACCTGATCGGTTCAAACCGAACCGATAAACCATTTACAAGTTCCACACAGAAAGTAAATGTAAAACCTATCTAGTACTTACAAATACCACAGACAGAGCTTGAACCGCGAGTTGCGGTTTAAATTCGGTTAAAAACCAAAAATTAATACTTTAACCGACAAAATGAACTGAGCAGAAGGAGAAATCTCCGGAGCGACTGTTCAGTGAGGCGGAGTAAAGAATCTGACAGTTTGAGTTTGAAGAACAACAGACAGAGTTTTCAACTGAGCTTGAGCTCAAAGTTCCATGCCTGGCATGGAAAGTTAACTCTTTCACCTCTGGAGCAGTTTGAAGGTTGGGACTCACTGCATATGTCATAATATAGCAAGACTTCATGTTGTTTGAAACAAATGACTTCCAAAGTTGACTTCCACAATAAAAATTAACTGAAACCCTGGAAGAAGGTGTTGAAACAGCAGCAGAGGTCTGCATCCCTATAAGCAATTAGGAGAAAGGGCCAAGAAGTATCTCCTCCCACCCGCCTCAACAGGGACCAAAGACAACTGATTCTGAACAAACAGAAGGCCTATGACCTTTGGAAGGTTACCTCAGGCCAGAGAGGAGTACAGAGTAGCCCCAAGGCACTTCCAGAATTTAATTAAGAAAGCAAGCAGTGGCTGGAAGCCAGAAAACAGCAGGAGCTGGGGACAGCAAAGCCTTCTCCCATCACATAAAGAAAAGTGAAGAGAGGATAGGGACCCTGAAAACAGGGAAAAGGAGTAACCTACAAGAGTTGAGGACAATAATTGAGATGCTGAATAAACATTTCAGTGTTCACTGAAGACTCATTGAGGAGGAAGGCAACTAAAATGGTGCTGAGTTTCACCAGAAGCCCTACTAAGAGAGACTGAGGATCTCAACATGTGCACCCTGGAAGACAGAAGAGTGAGAGGGGACATGATAGAGACCTACCAATACCTCAAGGGGTGAACAGGGTGCAGGAGGGAGTCTGTTTCAAATGAGGAAGAGCACCAGTACCACAGAGCATGTGGTGAAGCTGGGGGTGACGTTAGAAGGGATGTCAGGAAGTACTACTTGCTGCAAGAGTGGTGCACACCAGACACAGACTGCTAGCAGAAGCAATAAAGGTGAAAACAGAAAGGAAGACTTCAAATGCATGGGCTAGATATAGGCAAATATGAGATGGGCAGGGAGGAGGAGGAGGAGGGATGGTCGGGTAGAAGGGGTAAGTGGGGAGAGAGGGGACGCTGAGGTAGTTGCACAATCAAGCAGACTAGATAGACTGTAAGTCCTTTATCTGCTGGCATATTCGTATGTTCATATGTCGCCAATGACCAATTAGGATCTATGAAAACAGACTAAGCAGGGACCATCTGGATAGACTTGGTGGGCCACGTGATCCTTTTTATCGATAAAGTCTATGTTTCTATAAGAGAGAGTCCTCAGTGGAGGGCCTGTGGCAACAGAGGTAGGCACATGCAGCCAGCAGGACATCACACCTGCCGTGGTAGTGAACTACCTGGCACAGATATAGCTTAGTGAGTCCAAAGAGGCAAACAGGATACACTCAAGGATTATTGTTTAGCTAAGAGAATAATTGACAGAACTGCTTGCTGTAATCTTTTAGGAGTCTGTCTGAACAGGTGAGATTCAGAAGGACTGGAAAAAGTGGCCAGTGCTGTCCCTATTTTCAAGAAGAGCACTAGGTCAGACCCAGGTAATTGCAGGTAAGGCTGACACTGATGCTGGGCAAGGTCCTGGAGGTTATTATAAAGGACAGAATAATGGTGCACTTGGTTGAGGCCATGGTTTGTGTCCCTCTCTCATGGCTTTGTGGGTGGGGGCAGCTCATGCCAAATGAACCTGACTACCTTTTTGAGTGTGCAACCGTCGGGAGGGGGGCAGCGTCAGTCCTACACATTTAGGCTATCAGGACTTCAGCAAAGACTTGGATACTGTGCATACGACAAACATCTGGGCAAAGTATGCCAGTAACGGTGTACATGAAACATACTGAGGTGAAATGCGATTGGCTTAGGGGTAAGAAACAGAGGATGGTGGTGGATAGGCACTACTCAGACTGGAGAGGTGTACTAAGTGACATCTCTGGTGCTGGGCCTCTGCTGTTTGACATCCTCATTGGCAATCTGGAATCTGGGGTCTCAGAAAATTGCTTACGTCACTGATGACACTATGATGGCTAGGTGGCAGATTTCCCTAAGGATAGGGCCAAACTTCTGGAGGATCTGAACAAGCTGGGTGGCTGTTCGGACTCCTAGAGCCAGTGATTCAATGCAGCCAAATGCAAGGTACCAGATGTGGGAGGAGAAACAAGTAGGGCCTATACAATGTGAGGGGCTCCTCTTGCTGCAGTGGAGGGGAAAAGGATCTGGGGGTCATAAAAGACAGGGTCTGACACATAACATGCTGAGTGAAGCTGCTGTCAAGAGGACCAGCAGAATGCTGGGGTGCAACTAAAGGAGGGTGACCAGCAGAGTCGGGTTAATTATTCCTGCCACTTAACAAGGACCTGGTCAGGGCCTTCATGGAGTACTGCATGCAGTTATGGGCTTTAATACAAAAGGACACTGAAGCCATCAAGAAGGTGCAACACATGGCCACCGAAGAGATAGTGGGGCAAAACTATAAGGAGAGGATAGAGGCCTTAACATTTTTACCCAGAGAAAAGGATGTTGAGGGGACATGATCTCAGACTTTTGCATACTGAGGATATTGACAAGCTTGAACATATGGAGATGTTAGAGCTGGTGTCTTCTAGCAGAACCCAAGAACATGCTCTGAAGCTCAGAGGTGGTACATTCAGGGATATCATTAGGAGGTCCTTTTGTCAGAGAGGGTAGTGAACCTGTGGAACTGTCTACAAGCAGTGGATATGAAGCTAGTACTAGCCTTTGTGGTAAGCCTAGACAAACTTCTGCTTATCAGGGAATCAACAGGTACCCCGAATGGGAGAGCGAGTAGGGAATCCCTACGAATCAGTGCATTTTCACAGAATATTTTCTTTTTCATCCCTGCTTATGAAGTGGGAGGGTGAGGCATGATGGCCTAGAGTCCCTTCCAACCTTAAATTACTATATTACTATGGTGATGTTAGAGAAACTAGCACAGTTTAGGCTTTCAAAGCAAGACTAGAAAGATACCTGAGCGAGAATAGCATTTAGGGTTTCCCAGCATGATTAGGACTAGCATTCTGGCTGATAAGCATAACTGGGCATAGTCACTGTCGTGTATCAGAATAGGATGGGAGGCAGTATACTGTAGTGGTTAAAAGCACTGAGTTGCAAACCTGGAGAACTGGGTTTGAATCCCACAGCTACAACTTGCATGCTGTGTGACTATGAGTAAGTCACTTAACTTCTCTGTGCTCCAGGGATGCACCTGGAACCAAGCCTTGGCTTAGTGTGTCTTTCCTGGCCAAACTGTAAAAATAAAAAAATAGGATGGACCATAAAGAGCAACTCTGCACTTCAGCATATATTTTCATAAACATGATGTTTCAGCTATAACGTTTACTAGAGAATACGTTTTCATTTTTGCACTTCCATTCCAGGGTTTATAACACACTTTGGTAGTCTATCCATAAGCATGGGCCTATACCCTACTGACCTCAAAGTGTTTTTATTTGTGACATCTTAATGATCACCATAACAACAGACTGTGACGTCACAAACCGCTGGAGGTCAATTGAAACAGATGCTTTTGAAAGGCTTGGTATACAGCATTATCTGAAATATCCGTAGATCAAGAAAAAAGAAAGAAAGGAAACTAGAAAACACTAAAGTTAAACAGAATTGTTGGAAATCTAATAGTTTTAACTTTTTAGTTTAGTGAGAACTGCTCTTTAAGTTCCTTTGATCACCATAATACCATGTTACAGTATCAGGTCTAAATGGTACTCACAAGTATGGATCCTGCACTAGGTGTATACAATACCCAGAGGAACAGGTGTTACACTGAGTGTTGCCTGTACCGACAAATACAAGTCTAATATAGGGAGTACACCATATAGACAGGTACCTGGTAGAGGTTTGGTCTCATTCCACTGTCGGTGAAGCCATCATTGCTGCTGCTGCTGTTAACTGGCATTTGGCTTTCATGTCTTCTTACGCTGTTTGCCTGGTGTCTGTTACGACTCTCCATCAGCATCATGTCACTGTCACAATGGGCAGTCCCACTCCTAGATCCGTCTGTCATGTACTCACTGGTTCTAGTGTGTATCCCAATTGTGTCTCTGTCTGTCATGTATACATTGTTTCCAGTATGTATCCCAATCATGTTTCTGTCAGTCATGTACTCGCTAGTCCCAGAATGTATTTCAATTGTGTCTCTGTCATTTACGTACTCGCTGGGCCCAGCATGTATCCCAAGCATGTCTCTTTCAGGCATGTATTCACTAGTCCCAGTATGTATCCCAATTGTGTCTCTTACAGTCATATACTCACTAGTCCCAGTATGTATCTCAAGCGTGTCTCTGCCAGTCATGTACTACTTTCTCCCAGTATGTATCCCAATTCATGCCTCTGCCAGTCATGTACTCACTGGTCCCAGTATGTATCCCAGTCATGTCTCTGTCAGCCATGCAATCACTGGTCTCAGTATGTACCACTATCTTGTGCCTGTCACTCATGTACTCACCGGTTCCAGTATATTCCTGTCTTGCCTCTGTCTATCATGCTTGACTGGCCCAAGGCTCAGTCCAACTCTTGTCACTGTCCTTCAGGCTCCGACTGCTCCCATGATCCATATGACTCTGCACTGTGTCCTCCACACCGCTAAGAGGCTCCACCTTGATACACACCTTCCTGAGGGCCTGGGCACCACCATTCTTCTCATCATTCCTCTTGTCATGGCCTTCAGCATGCTTTAGAATTGTCATAACAATATAGAAACAAATTTATTAATGTCTTTAAAATGGCTGAATTGCCAACTAAATTTCCCTCAACTGCCTACTGCTCTTCTTTGTTCTCCACTGACATAAAGCAAAAGGAAATGATTTGGAGCCCCTGAAGTGGGACTGTCTGTCTGGGGTAATTTCTAAATCAGAAATCACATGACTCCTGCAATGAGGGCTCGGCTTAATTTATCAGCACCTCTAGTCAGGCTGTGCATTGATGTACAGAATATATTAAGGAGTATACTGTAGAACCCAACAGTGATGGTCTGGCTTAATTCACCAACACTACTAATTAGATTGTGTACAGCTTTACAGAATGCATTAAGGAGTATGCCCCTGCCCTCAACAGCAAGGGCATGGTTTACTAACACTAATAGTCAGGTGGTGTACTGATTTATAGAATGGTACACCACTGATGTCAACAATGAGTACCCAGCTTAATTTACTAGCACTAATGACCTGGCTGCATAATCATGTGCTGAATGTTTGGGGAGTGACCTCTGACCCCCACAGTGAGGTGCAGACTTATTTTTAATTTTTGTTAATGCTCCTACATTTTGGCCCTTGGACCCACATTCAGGTCCCCTGCCTATACCTAATCTCCATCACTGTGCCATCTCCCAAGGCTTACCTCTTCTCATAGTATCTCTGATGCTTTTCTTTCACACCATTTGGGGCCTTCGGTGTGGCCCAATACCTCGGATGATCCTCAACCAGTTGTCAGGAGAGCTGTCTGAGTCAGCAAGTTTGGAACCTACAGGTACAGCAGGCTGTCATCCTGCTTCGAGCATGGGCTTTTCTGCATCGTTCCACACTGTCAATGGGAAGTTGATACATTTGGGTAATGGATACCCCTACTGGGATAGTAGTACAGCCCAAATCTGTCAATCAACATAGAACCTTGGACACATGAGGATTCTGAGATCACCAGTTACTCAGTCTTTGCTGTACCACTAGAGGGGTAGGTAGCATAGGTAGAGCTCTAAGAAAAGCATCTGTTTCTGCAATTAATTTGTTATTTTTCTGGCAATGACTGTGAAACTGGGAGGCAGGTTGGGGCTTCATGGTGACAGACAGCACCTTCAAAATTAGAAATCGTGCCTGTTAAGCTGTGGCTTTCAAACTGACTAACATGCCATAAGTTCTTATTTCAGTGCCTTTTGTGCATGAACACATGCCATTTTGTGTGTATAGACTGCAACAGAGGTCTCTGATCAACTTTTTTTGTCAATATATTTTTACTGAAGTAAATTTAAAACCATACAGAATTAACTTAACAGTCAATAGTAATACTGATATAATAAACAACTCATTGTTATAACCAATTTAATAACAATACAAATTAAAAGGAGTATAGTTCTTCTATAGTTGAAAAGTCTCAAATATTAACACTACTCAACTTTCGATAACTGATGTTTTTTTTTTCCTTTTTAAGGTACATATAGGCATCCAAACAGAAGATCACTTGCATCACAAGTCCCTATGAGGACAGGTTGAAGGAACTGAATATGTACTCCCTGGAAGAGAGGAGGGCGAGAGGGACATGATAGAGACATACAAGTATCTTACAGGGAGGAACAGGGTGCAGGAATACACTATTTTTAGGCGAAAAAGATGTTTCCAGGACTAGAGGGCATGGGATGAAGTTGGAGGAGGGCGATTCAGAGGAAATGTGAAGAATTTCTTCACAGAGCAGGTGGTGGACAAGTGCAACACCCTGCCTGAGAAGTGGTGGGGGCTGAAACAATCACGGGTTTAGAATGCATGGGATAGACATAAAAGGAATTCTGGAGGTCAGGGTAAGGGCAACAGAGATCTAGGAAACATAAACTGAAGTTACAAACTCAAATGGGCAGACTAAGTGGGCAGAGGGCCCTTATCTGCCGACACTGTCTATGTATCTATGTATCTAAGATAAGCACAAAGACAGAGAGGCTGATAGGCAGAAAAAGAGAAAGACAGTGAAGAAAGAAGAAGAGAAAGAGAAGAAGGACATTAAAAACATAACAGAGAAGAATTTGATTTAGAAATCTCAAATTAATAAAAGCAAAAATGTAGAGAAGTCAGAAATTCATAAATACATGAACACTGAAACTTGTCTGATTGGTAACTTTGCATCCTATGCAGCAATTACAAAGAAATTAAACATGTGATTACATGGGTACCTATAGCCGCAAAGAATAGCATTCTGAAAATATGGACCAGTGACAGATCTCCTCTCTGAAACAATGGTTAAATGAACTGTTAGAAGCCATTAGATTGAGAAACTTTCACATGGTTTAAACAGCAGACTACACATTTTGACAAGAAATGTGCAGTACAGCCCTCTTGACTTTATGTCATCCACAACCAGCACTGCCAGTGTATCACAGTAGTCTCCAATCAACTTAGCCTGGTGCCTAAGGCTCAGGTAAGTGTTTTTATTCATCTGGGGAGATGCAGTTAGTAAGCTACTTTGTGGGACGAGTATTAATCTTTCCTTTCTCTCTTTTCTACCTAGCATGCTACTGGCTACAAACACTCCCCCTTAGAATAAGCAGTTAGGTAGGAGGCTGGGTGAATCTCTTGAAGACTGAGCATAGCCCTTAGTGTTTAACACGGGTTTGCCTTAGTTGGTTCGCTCTGACAGCTGATAACTTCCAGAAAGAAACACAACAGGGCAGCTCACAATGCCTGTGCCTCGAATAACTCCACAATGTACCGAACAAAGAATCTAGCATTAGGCTTCATGTTCATATTAAAAAGATACATTTACTGAAAAATTTAAAACACACAAATTATACCACAGCCCCAGGATTCTGCATAGTCCACCAACGTTTCATGCCCAAACTCAGCACTTTTCAAGGTGCTACAGTCAATTCAGTTCCCCTGCTTTTTAAGGACTAAATTTCTTAAAGTGACAGTGCTTTCAAAAATGTTTTATGGCCTTGCAGTTGCAAACATGCTGGCAAGGAAAGTGCATACCATTATAATGCAAACAGAAACATAGACAATGATGGCAGAAAAAGACCAGAGGTCCATCCAGTCTGCCCAAGTTCCTATAATCCCTGGAACCTACTGTTCCTCCAGAGTACTAACCCTCCCGTCCTCTCCCATTCTTCTCCTTGGTCCTATAACCCGGCAACCACTATTCCCCATTCTATCACAGCCTGCTTGAATCCCTGACTGTTTTGCACCCACCACCTCAGCTGACAGACTGTTCCAAGGTTCCACCACCCTTTCTGTAAAGTACTACTTCCTCACATCCCTCCTGAACCTCCCTCCTGTTAATTTCCACTCGTGTCCATGTGACCATGAGTTGGTATTCAAGCAAATAGTTTTCCATGAGTTCACTTTGTTAATTCTGTTAAGGAACTAGAAGGTCTCTTTCATGTCTCGCTTCTGGTCTCCATTGAGTACATATTTAGTGCCTTGAGGTGCTCCTCATAGGATCTGTCCTGCTGTCCCTAATTCATTTTTGTTACTCTGCACGACACTGTCTCCAACCTATCATTATCCTTTCTGAGGTGAAGACTCCAGAACTGGGTGCAGTACCCCAGGTGAGGCCTCACCAGGAATCTGTAGTGGGAACCTCTTTCTTCTGGGCATGGGGTCATAATGTCACAAGACATTATGCCGTAGCAATGTACTGTACTTCAATACAGTGCAATATATTGCAAACAGCATAATTCTTGTTCACCCCTGTTACGGGGGGCTGAGCCCCTGGAACCACCCCAACTAATATAACTAACTCCAGGGTTAACAATATTGCACAGAGTGCAAAAAAGAAAAAATTCCATGCGTTTGGGACCAGGAATGAACCCCAGTCCCAAATGCACTGCTTTCTCCCTTGCTGCCAGTAGCTCATCCCATTGAGCCAGGGCAGCTGCTCAGTGGACTCCCGTTCCAACAGGATTGTTATCCTGCACTGGGAAGAGTGAGACAGTGAGAGGGTGAACTACCACACATACAACCTTTACGTGGTTTTGCACCGTCTCGCTCTTGTCTACCGTGTGTTCAACCTCAGTGGTCATGTACGTGTGCTGTAGAGGCATGTGACATATTAACTCAGTAGGTTTCTTCTGCTGTCAATATCCCTCCGATACATCCCAGCATCCTATTAGCCTTGCTATAGGTCTTGTTGCACTGACTCGTTTGCTTAAGTGAGTTTCTGATGATAACTTCCAGATTCCGTTCCTCAGCTGTAGTGCTGTCTCTCCCTTCATCCAGAACTCCATCTTGGGGTTATTTTTCCTAGGTGTAATACCTTGCACTTTCTGGTGTTGAATTTTAACTGCCAGACCTTTAACCCCCTCTAGCTTTTATAGGTCACTCTGCATTTCCCTTATTCCCTCTTCACTATCCATCCTCCCACATAGTTTTGTGTCATCTTAAAGATGACACAAATAATCACTAAATAAATTATTAAATACAATTAAATACACATTCTCACTGTCCTATTGACTGATAAGCCGGACTATATAGACACACCAAACAATGACACCCTTATACCACACTATTAATTACATTAAAACATATTCATGAATTTGACTTTCATCATCCATTAATGTCTCCAGACTTAATACAAAAGTCAAATTCATTAAACTCTAATAGGGTCTCATCCTAATATTAATGCAAATATTAAAAAAAATTCTATTGTTCACCTGTTAGCTCTTTCAAAACTATCTCCCCTATTTACACAATTATGTTACCAAGCCACAGGAAAGGCTTTTACACACAGATACATTACTGTTCTCGGAGCACTACCAAGGTTCAAATCTGCTGCAGTCTTCATTTCAAAAACAGGAAAATTCAAATCTTTCATTAAGGCCTGTACAGTAGCTTGTAGTTTGAATATTCACCACACCTCTCCTTAATAAGGAACAGAATTGGCTGAATTTGGTCAGCTGGTACAAAGAACACGGCATTATGGCATGATAATGCCGTGTTGCTACTAAGTACCTCACACAACCATGGAAGCGGAAAGCAGCACTGTGGAGAAATACACAGAGTCCCGAACATGCAGTCGAATAGGTGGACATATGGGGGCAGCAGTGGCGGAAGATGACACAGGAGCAACTGGGATGAATATCCGGTGTAACGCATTCGCAGAGGCATCAGAAGGTGGAAATATTGTAGTGAAATGTGGAGCGTGTATAGTGCAGGACACAGTGAAGTGAACATGTAGGTGTGGGAAAGGCATGTAGAGCAGTCGAAAGGTCCAAGCGAGTCAACAAAGTAGTCAGAAAATGGCAGGCAGGAAGCGGGAATGTAGCGACATTGGCGTGACAGGAGACACACACAGAGCAGGTCAGATGTTATGTAAAGCAGACTAACAGGCAGATACAGACATGAAGACAGCAACATAGACTAGACCTCCCAGCGTCCCTATTAAAATAAAACCACTCAGATCTCAGAAATGTCTTGAAATATCGTTGACAAATAGTTTCTCATAGTTACGGTTGCTGTAGTTATGACAACATCAGCATACAAATAGGTGTCTCTTCAGTGTTCACAAAGTGCAAGAGATAAATGTAAATGGTACAAAATGTGGCTATGTTCTGTTATTCACAGTATCAAAATAACAGTAACACTAGACAGTTTGTCATAAACCATATTACAAAGCGTATTAATCCACTCTGAAGGTGGCATCTAATGGGGAGTTAATGCATGGTTGGTCCGTTGAGCGGCCCCAACCATGCATTAACTCGCCATTAGATGCCACCTTCATCGATTAATGCTTATATGTCCCCAGGGCCTACTTAGGTCTCTATACCCTGGAATGAGAAACTATGCTATCCCATTTGTCTGTTTTAGGACATGGTTTGCTGGGGCATTGTTCAAATCACATTTTCTATTGCCTGGCATGTTCCCCACTCTAACTTTCAGGCTTCTTGTTGGTTTACCCACATAATATGCTCTATGTGTGCATGCAGCCAAATAAATAACCCACTAGACTCAGACTTAATAAACTACCTTGCTTCATAAATCCTGGTATCACATCCGACCTGAAATGTCTTGGACTTAGTAATCAGAGAACAATACTTATATTTGTCACATTTAAATGTGCCAATTGGTCACTTTGGCAACCAAGGTCTCTGATAACTACTGGATAACTACTGGTCACAAAGTCCATCACATTCCTCCCTCTTCTATATACCATCGTGGAGTAAAAGTCAGATATGGGTCCATTCAGCTATTATCACTGCCCAGTTTTCTCATTCTCTCTTTCCTACCTAGCATGCTACTGGTGATGCACACTCCTTCCTTCTTCCCCCTTCAGCTAGGATAAGCAGTTAGGAGGCTGAGTGAATCTCTTGAGGACTGAGCAGAGCCCTTCAGTGTTTAAACTGGGTTTGCTTAGTTGGTTGGCTCTAACGGCTGGTAACTTTCAGACAGCCTAATTGTTTTGTTACTTGTCTGGCAGTTTGGAAACTTCTTTGATATTGTCTGGCATTTTTGGGGCTAGCAGCAACCTGCAGAGCTTGGGGACAAAGTGCTTCCAGCATGACAGTGTCACACCTTTCCTGTGTACTTCACACTCTGCACAGTTCACCCACACCATTGCTGGTGGCTTGCCAGCATGTCAGACTCACAGAGTTGATCTAGAGGCACACTCGTGCCTGTTGCATCCACTGATGTCGCGATGTCATGTGCATCGGTGTGATGTCACCATGCAGGCATGTGCTCATTTGCATCAGTGTCGCTCACCCAGCATAGTTGCTAAGGTGTGTCTGCACTATTTTAGCAATGGGGAGTGTTGTTCGGCAAGTGCCCAAGCCGCCTGTCCTCCAGGAAAGCAAATTTATTCCACAGATGGAAACTGTTTGCTGGACAGCATCAGGTACATTTGTCTGCAGGCACAATCCATAGCAGGAGCTCATTTATAAGATGAGTTAGTGGTGCTCTGTTTAGGGTTTCATCAGGCATAAGGAAAGTTCTTGTCACAGTGTCTAAACTGTTTAACTGGCTGCAGCATAACACAATAGGGGTCTTCTATACAGCAAATACAAGGCAAATACATAAGTATCAGTTAAACAATTATCCTTGATTTCTAACTGCAGCACAGACTCCTTAGGTTTTCAGCTAAGTTTATTTTCAGCTAGCTAAGTTTGGCTATTAGGAAGTGGCACTGTGCCAGCCCACGGTGCAGGGGTAGAGCTACCGCTTGTGACACTCGACAACCCAGGTTCAGAAGTGAGCCTGGGAAGTCAGAGGGTTAGTGAGGGAGGAGGATTAAGTGTCCTATGGACTGCACTCCTCTTCCACCTCTGGGAGGGAGGTTGGGAAGCACCCAGTGCTCCACTGGCCCCTAGCAGAGGCTGGGAGTCTGACAGTCAGACCAAGAACATTTGAGAAAGTGTCAGACTTTGGCTGTGTGCAAACATCACTGCGTACTACACACCTCTGGGGAAATGTAAAAATGGTGGAAAAATGATCTGACTGCAGCATGAGGACGTCCATCTACATTGCAGCCCTGAACACTGAACATGGAGATACTGCTCAGCCAGATTTGCAGGCAGCCCCCAACCTTGCCAACATGGAAGATCAAGATGAGATATGGGGGGTCTCACTGGAAAATCCCAAACTGACAGTGCTGTCTGATGAGGAAGAAGGCCCTAGAAGAAGGGGAGTGGACAGAGCTTATGAAAAGGTTCCGATCCCTCCTTTGTTTGATACAAAATCTTTGACCTATCTTATAACGGAAGCATGTTGAGCACTGAACCTGAAGGAGGTGTAGGTCATGGTGTCCTTGGACATTAACCCTATCCTGTCCACTTTGGCCTCTGCATCAAAGTGCTTTCCAAACTTTGTGAACTGATCCTAGATTATTAAACAGGAATGGGGAGGATAAGCCCAACAGCTTTCTGGGCTGAAGGTGAGATGTTACCCATTCCTGCAGGAGAGCTCAAGAAGCAGGAAATTCCTCAGTGGCAGACAAGGCTGTGCATAATTCGATCAAGCACGCAACCATACCTACTGAAGGTTCAGCGATTTAATCAGCACTAAATGAACAGAATGGACACTTCATGCAGAAGGATTTGCCTCAAATGGGGTAAATCTTTGAAGGTTATAAACATCTTTTATTTTTTCCAGAGCATTGAAGTCATGGGTCACTGCTTTGGGCAGCTAAATCCCTCAAGAGTCAGAGAGAACAAACATTTTGCAGCTTGTGTCCATGACTTCTGCTTTCTTGGGGATGAAGTGATGAACAATTTACAGATGTCAACCCACTTCCTTATTTATTTATTTATTTATTTATTTAAGAGTTTCACCAGGAAGCCATACTGAGCAGTGTACCACTCGATTCCAGATGTGCCCTGGGGAATGGGATATGCAGAATACAGTAATAATAGATGTTACATACACAGGCATGTGCAGTACAGTTCAATTTAGAGCAGACAAGTCATATATACAAATAGCAAGTTTACATACAGGTGGTATGATGTGCCCTGGGGGCATAAGGGATAGGCAGTGTACATTAGTAATAGCATTTACATACATATACATGTTCAGTACAGTTCAAATTTAGAGCCGACAAAATCTTATGTACAAATTCAAGTAAACAGACAGGTGGTAACAGAATCATACTGGGGCAGCTATGCGGGTGTCTGGCTCCAACACTGGGTCACTGACCAGGCATCTGAGTCAAAACTGTTTAACCTGTCTTCTGCTGGAGGATTATTATTTGGCCCTGAGCTGGATGATATTCTAAAACATGTCCAGGAAAAGAATGGTCAGCTACTAGTGTCCAAACACCAACAAAAGGCAAACCCAACATTGAGAGCATGTAGGTTTACTTGGCAGTGACAGACCAAAGGTGGTTTTCAACCCTTTCAAAATTTGAGAAACCAGAGGAATGGGGGCCTGTTCCAGATTCAAGAGTAATAGTTACACAGGATCCTTCACCCACAGACGTATCGAAGGTGTGAGAAGAAGAGAGCTACCCACTAATGAAGGTATGTGGGCCCATCTCTGCCCACCTTCCCTTGGTAGAAGACTGCAACATTTTTACCAGCGATGAGACCGACTAACGTTGGACTTGTGGGTGCTGGAGATCTTGGCTATGGCCACGCTTATAGAGTTTTCCTCGGTGCCCACAACATGCCATTTCTGCAATCTCTGATACCTCAAAATCAAGTGAAGAGGCAAGTGGTAAGTCAGACCTTATATCACTTAATACAGATCAAGGCAACTGTCCCAGTCCCTCTCCCACCCGACGAGGAGGGCTTGATATTTTACTCAGTTTATTTTGTGGTTCCCAAGAAGTCAGGAGCTTCTGAACGATTTTGGCCTTGAAACATTTAAACAAGTTTGTTCACCACACAACCTTTCAAGATGGAATCCTAGCGATCCATCACACTGGCAGTCCAACCAGGGATTATTTGGCATTTATAGATCTGAAGGATGCCTATCTACATCCTCATTCGTCATTCACATCAAGAGTTCCTGATGTTCACAATTCAAGGACAGCATTTCCAGTTCGAGCACTTCCTTTGGGGTGGTGACAGCACCCAGAGTATTTGAAGATTTTGATCATGCTAGTGGCACAACTGAGAAAGGAGGGGCACTATGTATACCTCTACCTGGACTTGTTAATTTGAGCTCCAACTGTGCAGCTGGCAGGGAGATTGGTGTTAAGGTCCTTGGAGATTCTGGAGATGCATGGTTAGGTCATCAACTGGGAAAAGAGCTCCTGATACAGTCTCAGAGGTTGGGGCACCTAGAGACAGTGTTTCAGATGGATGAGGAAAGTGTTCCTTTCCTCACCCAGAAAGGAGACCTTAAGGTGAGAGATTCAGTGGCTGAGAAGCCAATAGGTGATCTCTGTTGACAGGCTTCTCTGGATTCTAGGTCTGATGACTGCAGCGACAGAGCTAGTGTTATGGACTTAGTTGCATATGCTGCCTCTTCAGAACAGGATACTGGAGGCCTGGTTGCTGACACTGGAAGACTACCAGGTTCTGATTCCACTATCTCCATTGGGACTGCAGTCGCTGGCATGGTAAGAAAGCCTCAAGAACCTCAGAAAGGGTCTGTCTCTTGGAAGCCTCAACAGAACTGATTCTGATGACAGATGCCATCCTGTTGGACTGGAGAGTGGCCCTGGACCAAGTTCTGGTTCATGGGGTTTGGAACTCCCAAGAACAACAGCTTCAAATAAATGTCTTGGAAATGAGGGCATTGTTCCTTGCCCAGCTTCATTTTCACAAGCAGGTGTAATCCAGGGCCGTGAAGGTAAAGTCAGACAAGGCCATCACTGTGGCATACATAAACAATCAAGTACACACAAGAAGCCAGTTCATGCTAGCAGAAGCTACCAAAGGTACTACTGTGGGCAGAGGAAAATCTTTTGATTCTCTCGGCAGTTTATCTTGCAGGGAAACTGAATGTGCAGGCCGACTGGCTACATTAAGAGTTCATCCAGGTGAATGGACCCTGAACTTGGAGGTGTTGAGCTTGCAGATGGTTCGGTTGACCTCAGATCGACCTCTTTGTGTTAAAGGAAAATCCTCAGGTGCCAAGGTTCTTCAGTTGGTATCGGTGTCCTAAAGTGGAGGTGGTGGATGCCCTGTCCCAGCGATGGCATATTCTCAGAGCTTACTTGTTTCCTCCACTTCACTAGTTCCCAATGTAATTCAAAGATAAGGTAGTCAAGGTAAGCTTCCCCTAGATCCCCAGAGTTGCCAAAAGCCATGGTTCACAGACTTAGTGAATCTAGCCCAGCATGCTCCATATCAGCTTCCGCTTTGGGGACCTTCTCTCTCTCAAGGTCCCATTCTGCAACCAAATTCAGGGGCAATGCAGTTAGCAGCATGACTTCTGACAGGAAGAGACTATTAAAACAGGGTTTCTGTAAGATAATGATGGATACCCTAATTGCCTCAAGGAAGATTTCTACATATGGAGCTTGCAACCATGTGTGGAATATCTTCTCTGGTTGGGCCAGGAGAGTGGTATCAGGCCATATAAAGCTACAGTTCCAAAGATATTTGATTTCTTGCAGGCAGGAGTAGACAAGGGTTTAGTGTTGAGCATCCTAGAGGCAAAGTGTCTGCCCCTAGGGCAGCACTGGGAACATCCATGTGCTCATCTCTGGGTACCAACTTGGATGTTATCCATTTCCTCAGGGTAATCAGCAGAAGTTGGCGTTTTTTATCTCCAGTGCCACCATGGGACCTGAACTTGGTGTTGAATACTCTGTGTAGGGCACCTTTTGAACCTCTTTTATCAGTGCCTTAGAACATCCTGTCCTACAAGGTGTGCTTCTTAACTGCCATCTTTTCAACCAGAAGGATTGGTTGTTAGGCACTGTCCCATAAAGAGCCTTACCTTAAAATGCATAAGGAAAAGCGGTGTTGAGGATGGTTCCACTCTTTGTGCCTAAGGTCCCTACAATTTTCCATGTAAATCTGGAAGTCTGTCTGCCGTCTTTCTGTTCCAAGCCAGCAAATCCAAAAGAGTATGAATTTCACAAGCTGGATTTGCACAGGACAGTCAAGACTAATCTATATAGAACAAAAGAGTTCAGAAAATCAAGAGTCTGTTCTGTTTGGAGCAGCAAAAAGGATCAGAAGACTTCTAAGGCCACCTTAGCTAGGTGTTCAAGGCTTACATTTCCAAGGCATATGTAGCTGAGAAGAAGAAAGCTCCTGTTCTCATCAAGGCCCACTCTACCAAGGCTTTTTCTATGTCCTGGGTGGAAAGAGGAGGTGCATCTGTGTTAGAACTATGCAAAGCAGAAGTGTGGTCCTCTGTTCACACATTTACTAAGCACTACAGATTGGATGTCCCACAGTTCCACTGATGCAGCCTTCAGATGCAGAGTTTGCAGGCAGTGGTTAGCAGATTAATATTATGTGTCACCCATATGGGTTATATGTGGGACAATATTGTCCCCTACCCTGAGCCAGAGTAGGTACTGCTTTTTAGAACCCATATGTATCAACACCCATTGACAATATGGGTGATACAGGAAGAATAATTCCTTCATACTTACTGTAATTTCCTTTCCTTTTAGCTCCAACGTTGTCAATGGGGCCTCCTCCAGAGCCACTGGCTCCTGTTGGAGAAATATTATCCGATACATCTAAAGTCTTTGGATTTCAGCAAAGACGACTTGTACAGTATATAATTATAGCTGGATGGCTGGAATTGTCTGCCAACAATGAACATGTGGACTTGCCAGGTTCGAGGGTAACAGGTTGTGATTTCTGAGTATTGTTGGTGCTTCACCATTAAGGGTTAGTGTTTAACTTGTTCTCTTCAGTTATATTCACTATTATTTATGTTTCAACTTCTTTATGTTGCAAGTGTTATTAGCAGCATCCTAAACCGGTCAAAGGATCAGAGGCCTGATGCTTAAGAAACATGACACAAGAATTAGTTGGTGAGACTCCTTCAGCTAGATCTCCAAAATGGGACAGGCCCTCCATTTATCCTTTTATTTATTTATTTTTTCTCTACAATACTTTGTTCCCTTGAGGATCTGGGTGGGGCTACTTGGTCCCATCCCGCCTCTTCCCTAACCAGCCACTGCCTCCCCAGGCACTTACCTGATCCAGAGACCCACATGGCTTTGCCCCTCCATGTCAACGCTGGGAAGGGAGGGCAGTCCACCACCTGGATCTATTATCCAGTGTGGATCAGTAGTTTCGGGTGGTGGCATGGATCAGGGATGAGCAGATGGGATTTCATGGAGCCTGACCCGAGCTCCTGTTGTTTCCATGTTCTCCCGAGCCCTGCCATAGCAGTGTGCAGGCGTGCATGCATGGAGGTGCGCATGTTGCATAGCTGCAGCCCCAGACACGCGCTGTCCCCCATGACTCTACCTAGTTGCAGCCAAGGGCTGAGATGGCTACCCTCCCCATGCCGGGAGAGGCCAGCAGTCCTTTGAATGCTTGATCCTCTCCTTCCCAGCTAACCCCTGGTAACCAATGCTTATCCCCAAACTCGGGTTGCCGGGCATGGCAGGAGGTAAGGCGCAAAGTGCCTCAGCCCTCCACACCAGTGGGTCAGCTCCATTTATCTTTTATAATGTTATAAATTATATACATATCAAAAGTTGTTTGGTGCTTAGCCAGCCCAGTGGTGCTGAGGGTTGAGGTGCTGGACACCACACCTCACGCACGCCAGCAACCCGGGTTTGTGAGCAGACTTGGGATGCCAGGGATTGGCAGGGAAGGGAAGGGATTGAGCATCCGGAAGACTGCTCTCCTTCCGGGAGGGATCTGGGGTTAGTGCTGTATTTGCATGGCTCCTGGTGGTGGCCAGGTGCAATGCTGGGAACATGCAGTGCCGACAGGCGTGGGGGCGGAGCAGTGGTGGGTGGCAGCACATCAGTGCCATAGACATCATTAGATGTCTGTGCTCTGAGGAGGCAACAACCTAACGAAAAACCCGAAGGACCGGGGGGCAATGGGGGCCCCAGGGATCTGGCCCCACATCCCCAAATGCTGGACCATTCCTCCAACAGTCCCAGGTGCCACGCACACAGTATGGACCCTCTAATTCCACAAAAAGCCGCCAGGTAGGTGGCAGGCCTCCTCCCAGGGGTGATCCGGGGCTGGGAAGTCGTGGTGAGGAGGGACCATGGAGGAGGGTCTCGGCGGGAGTAGAGGACCAGATTGAGAGGGCACTCCAAGAGAGTTGAAAAAAAGTTGCTTGATGCTGGGTTATGGAGAGTTACTAGTTACATAGACATATTTATTTGCTTTTGTTAACCAGGTAAGCACACTAGACAGCAACGTGCCTATATATATATATATATATATATATATAGGTACAGTGTGGACAAAGGTGACTGAGTAACTGGTGATCTCGGAATCCTTATACTGATTGACAGTTTTCCGCTACCCCAGTAAGGGTGTTCTTTACCCATATGTAATAACTCCCCACTGACAGCGTTGGTGCTAACAGAAAAGGAAACTATGGTAAGTATGAAAGAATTTCTCATATTCTTCATGTTCTTCTCCCAGCTCTCAAGGACACCACACTCTCAGATGTCATGACATGTGCATGGATGAAGTTCACACATGGGCATCAACATTGACAATGTCTTCCTTTCCCACTTTCCAAGGACCCATCTGCCCCTCTCCTGTGATCATCCAGGAGATGGTATCACAGCGAAATTTCTTGCACCCTCCCCAGTGGAAAAGTGCATTTTCTGGAGTGTCAAGCTCCCTCCCGTGGACAGCCGTTTGACGACTCAGGCTCATTCCAGAACCTGGATAGCCAGTGTTGCAGGTAGTGGCGTTATTGCCACACTATCAGGCCAACAGCCCAGCCTTTTTGCCAGCACTACTATCAGGCTGCATACAGTCATGGTGAAAGTTTGGGGTAGTGACCCGTGACCCCACATCAAGGGCCCAGGTTACTAACCAGCACTACTAGTCAGGCTTTGTGTTAACATACTGGATGCATGGGCCGTGACCTCTGACCTCCACACTAGGGCACTCATCTCTGTCCAGTGGATCACTCTGGAATTTGGGGAGACTGGCACAACTCATAAGGAAAACACCAACCAGCTAATCAACATTTTGAGGTGTGGGTAGATTGAACCTCTTTGTATCATACAGTTTGCAATCATTAACTGGCTAGGACATGCAGTCTCAGTACAGTTTTTATCAGTCACTAAGTCCTGGACTAACACTGATAGTGGGTGACTAGAATTCAGAATGTAAGCCTTACCGAGAAAGGTTGCTGCTTCTTGTCTGAGGCATCATTCTCCAGAAACCTTGAACTCTCTGAAATCAAATAGCAGATTAATGACTTTGGAAGGCCTGCTACACAACACTTGTGCCAAGGGTTCTGACTTTAATTCTCATAGTTTGGACAATTAATGAGGCCATGAAACACTTGGGATTTACAGTTGGGGAATGAGGAGCCGAGGTTATAGAGACCCTGTTAGTATTACCCCCATTGACCAGTCACTTAGGGACATGAAATATATGGGGTTCACATTTTGGTAACAAGGCTCCAGGGTTATAAAGACCCTATGAGTGGTATCCCCAGTACTTGGCAGGTTAGGGCCCAAAATACATGGGGTTCACGTTTAGTGAACAAGGCCCCAATTTATAGAAAACTAGTTAATGTGTATCACCAAGTGCCCCACAGAATGCAGTCATGAAATACATGCTGTTCATTATTGGGATCATTATCCCACATTTACAGGCGCCCTATACATGTCTATTTACCCAGTGCCCCAGATTCATAGACGCCCGATGAGTATATATCTACCCAATGCTCCACAGGTACATGAAATACATGGTGTTCATTATGGAGGCATGCCCCAGGTTTATAGATGTTCAATAAGTGTATATTCCTGCCGGTGCCCCACAGATCCATGAAATACATGATGATGTTTTTTTTTTAATTAAGGGCACGTCCCCAGGTTTATAGATGTCCTGAGAGGAATATTCCTCCAGTGCCCTACACATCCATGAAATACATGGAGTTCATTATTGAGGGCATGCTCCCAGGTTTATAGATGCCTTGTAAGTGTATATCCTCCAGTATCCCACAGGTCCATGAAATCCATGGGGTTAACATTTGAGGAGCAGGGCACCAATGTATAGAGGCCTCTGAGTGGACCCTCCCCCAGTCTGCCTTAGCATTTACTGAGAACATCTACTTACCATCAGGTTTGTTTGCAGGTCGTTCTTGGCCTACAGGCTCTTCTCTGTTGGTAGAACTACAAACATCGAGCTCCCATTATTCGTTATTAGTGATTGGGTATTTGGTAATATTATAGCCTGCAAATGTCATAAAAACATACATTTCATATAATATTTCCAAGGATATGAGTGAGATGCAGCTGTCCCTGCTAAAGTAAGGCCAGTATAAATAGGAGGCAGTGTGGTCCAGTGATTAGAGCTCAAAACTGTGGGCCAGTGCCGCCCATCAGCACAGCCGCAGGACCGGCACTCATGATGCTGGTGATCCAGGTTTGGGATGAGCCTGGGATGCTGGTGGGACAATGGGGAAAGGCAGCTTAAGCATCCCAGAGGCATACCAGAGGATGTTTGCCTTCTATGGGGAGGTAGGAGGCCAATCAATCCCACTGCACCAGAGCCACCGGAGTACTGCAGATGGAGCAGCAAAGGGCAGATGGTAGTGGAAGGAAGGCAGGAAGGGAGAGAGACAGCATTCTGCGCTATGCATGCACCTGTTGCATGCTTTGCAGCAACATGTTAATGCCGCCATTTGTAGGAGGGAGAAAAAAGGAAAATCCCAACTGAATGAAGGATGAAACCTGTACAAAGCCTATCAGTGTCAGTGGTTCAGTAGGTTGCGCTCACCTCTGAGGCCGAAAGATCACATGCTCCTAAGTTCTAGTCCACACTAGATACTTGAGGTAATATCCATAACTGACACTGTAGTGTAGTGTGAGGGGTGTTGCACTGGTGAGCTGCCGTCTTTTGGATGAGACAAGTCCCATCTGCCCGTCACTGGCCAGGTGGAAGTTAAAGACCCAGTGGCACTTATCGAAAAGAGTAGGGAAGTTTCTTGTGTCATGGCCAGCTATAAAACAGGCCTCATGTAACCCATCCTCAAAGACACACCTGGAAGCGAGCTATCACAGTTCAGTGTGCCTTTCCTGGTCAAAATGACAAATAAACACGGTCAACAGCCCCTGCCTCCTGCTGGATTCAGACACCAGAGAGGGACTGCCCCCACAACGACCCATGATGGGGTGGGCATGGAGGATATAAGAGACAAGGGTAAGTTCTTGGGAAAGTCAAAGGAGCAGCTGGCCATGTGGGAGATTAAAACAAAATAAAAAAATAAGAAATATGAACCAAGGGTTCCCATGTTTGAATCCCACCAAAGCCAATGGCTCAAGATGTGACCCCTAACAAGTTGCTCGACCTTACACTACTTAAGCTCAAGGCTCTATTTTCTGCTGGTATACCTTCAAGGTTAGACCCTGCTACAGCAAATATGTCAGTAACATGCATTTCCCATGCATGTGCATCAACTTGGAGGGTGATGGGTGTACTCTTAAAATGTGGTAATCTGATGATACTTAAATGTGTTTAGGATGAAGAAATATTAGTATCTGTGTTTGTCCTTTAGTATGCAGAGGTAAAATATCACATCCAATTACAAACTCAAAGTTGTATATAATTTGGTAAATCAAACTGCAGCTAATATTACCCACCTGGTGGTTGTCTGGTGGAAAAGAGAAGGTCCAACAGCATCCTTCAACACTTTGATAATGTTAAGTTTTAAAAACTTTGTAGTCTGGCTTTAAACATTAAATATAACATGCTGGAATTCACAAATCAGATCTATTGCAACACTGATAAAGACAATTGATGGGGAACAATATTTATGGACATAAAGGAAGCATTTGATGCTGCAAACCCTGGTATCCTTTCTAGAAAATTCCTGAATGATTCTCGATGGACCTGTGGCAGCATATTGCACTGCTGCACCAGAGACCCAGATTCAGAAATACTCCCAGGAGGCCGCTGGTACTTGGGCTGTTAAGACAGGAATAATGCTGCCTGGGACAGGGCATCCCTGCTGGAAAGGGCTGGCATGTTTGCCACCTCTGTAACCCTGGACAGTGGGGCAGTGAGCATGCTGCCCACTTGGGGAGTGGATGTACATGCACGTGAGTCAATCCAGGAGTCATGTGCATTACCATGGGGTGGTGGGAGGAAACTGTGGCTAGAAAAAACAGCCTTCTGTATGATGGTTGATGGAACCCTCAGGCCTTGCACTGCAGAAATCTCCACCAGGAGGATGGTGGGTATGGCAGCAGACAGGGTAGGGCGGTTACCAGGGCATAGCATCTCAACCCGGGAATCGGAGAATGAACAAAAGCTTTGTGGAAAAATAAGTGCGTTTATACCGAACAGTCACTGCATTACATGCACACAGTTAGCTGGTAAATGTAGCGTTACTGATAACCCTATCCCAGTAATTCACAGGAGTAGCCGGGGATTATGTGGGGAAGAGCTTCTCCCCACAGCATATTTTAATGGTAGCTGACTCCCGTGCTGCTTAGAGCGAGATTACACTCGTTAGTGGTACCGCCGGTGCATGGCTGCTCTTTCTCCTTTCTGTTCTATTCCCTTGCCCGTGCCCTGCTGTTTCTTGTCTGTATGTTTGCTCGTTGTTTCCTTCCTCACACACTCCTTAGTTGTTTGCTTCTCCTTCCTCTCTATCTGCCTGCCCCACTGCCTTTCTTTACTCTCCCTCTCTGCTTCAGAGCAGCCATTGCCCGCATTGCCAGTTTCCACTCTTGTTCATCATTTCGCACTTGCCTTGGAGCTCATGCCAATGTTTTTCTCTCCCACCTCTGCTTCCCTCTGGTTGCAACTGCTCGCTTCCCATTTCTTTCGACTGCTGGACAACGTACCTCCACTTAGAGCTCTCATTATTTGGCATGCATGGCACTTTCTGGTGCGTGATCTGTATTCAATCTCTATTTGCAAGCGTTCTTCACTGTGGGATTTCAGGTTCATCTCCATGCAGACTCTGGGACCACCGTAGTCCTGGAGTCTGCAGACATGTACTGGGTTAGCATCGAGTGACTAGGGGTTCTCGCGAGCTGCACAGGATGCACGATACTCCTGAATTCCATTTGTAATCTTTTCTACTGGCTGCTGTGATTACTGGTGACTTGCTCATTCCTGTCCTTGATTCAGACGTCTGGCATGGCTGTCAGATTGCACTTCCCACAACATTGCTGGCACAGCGTGTTTTAATATGAGGACTTGGCTCGTCTTTTGCTTTGATGTCTGCTCTGCTTACTCTTCCATTTCTGGTGGCAGCTTGAAGTCTCACCTACAAGGTACTACACTCACTGAAGGCATTATTTACCATACCAGCTAGCCGCTTACATTTATTTTAGTACGGCATCAGCTGGCCAATATGGGTAACCTTCATTTGGATACATTTCTTTGCTACTTGGTTACTTCTGCACTGCTGCATTGACCATGCTTGTTTATTTGGAATCCACTCAGCTATAGCCTGACATGGTTTACTGAACCTCTAGTATGCTTTAAAAGTGCTCGTTATTCATATGAGGAGTTCTACTGTGGCACTGTTCCTCTGTCCCTGCTGCCTTCATATGTATGCCTCCATTTATTCTATGTTGCATGGCATTGGTTCAGGATTATACTACCATATATTATGCCACTTACATTCTATTCCCTACTGTGTCGCTACTCTTTCTGCATTCCAGGTGGCTGGGCAGTACCATTTTGTTATCTACTACTTATCCACACCCTGCATCATTCCATGGGGCCAAAGATTCTTCACTACACCACTACTACTTCTGCATTGCATGCAGCCAGACATTGATACTACTCTATCTGCCACTTCTCTACCACCTGCCTTCTCGGAGGACCAGAGGTTCACCTCATCGCGACAAGTCCTGCCTCTCACAGCTCAGCGGTGTCATTCATCTTTATTATTCCATCATTCGTTTACTTCTATGGCCTCACCTCACCCTTCGGGCAAAAGGGCTTTCTTACTCTTACTCAACGCTTATATCACCCAGTTCGGGTTTGGAATTCACATTCTGCTATGCATCTGCCTGCAGTAGTGTCTACCACCCTAGGAGTTCCTTTATTATGGACTCACATTTGATTTGTTCGCCGTTCATCTTCTATTATTCAGATGCTTCTGCTTTGCCATTTCAGTCCTATGCACTCCTACTGCACTACTCCTACCAGGACGTATTTGAGATTATCCAGAAGCGCACTCCCATTGTGCCCTGTGGCTTTGGACCTTGAAGACATACCTTTGCCCATCCGGCTGGGGCGTTCTGACTGCTTCCTGCTTCTCTATCTGCCTGCGCCCTTTGGGCTGGGAGGTTTACCTACTGCTCACCTGCTTCTATGATTGCCTTCACCCTTCGGCTGGGAACATTGCCTGCTCCTTGCTTGCTTCTACAACCTGCCTTCGCCCATTGGGCTGCCCAACTCATCATACTCATCTGCTGCTCTGCCCTGCCTTCGCCCATCAGACTGGGAGGATTACCTACTACTGCCTGCTTCTCTGACCTTTGCCTCCTTGGGCTGGGAGGTTCACCTTCTTCTATTCTACTTCTGCCTCGCCCAGCTCGGGCCTGGAGATTCCCCCTCTACTTTTGCCTACATGCTCCTGCTGCCCCAGCCATGGTCTCACGGCTGCTGCTTCTTTCAAGACATTAGTTCCTATATCGACTTTTGCTCCCTACCTGCCTGGTACCTATTATTTATCGACTAAGTGGCTAGTCCTCCCACTCGAACACTATCAGTCTGCCTCAGTGCTCATTCAGCAGCTTCCGGGTTGCTCTCTTGGATATTTGCCCTGTTGCCTCAGCTGTGGAATTGCTGCTGCTTCCTTTCTAGGACTTGGTTGGCATCTCCTGCAGTCTTTCATTATCATGCTTGTGCTCTACAAGAAATCCAGCCTGTGATGCTGCTTCTTCATTGGATTCCCTCTTCAGTTATCTCCATCTCAGACTCTTGGTCGTCTGCTTTCATGCCTCAAACTTTGCATACCTTCCATTCTCACTGTTATTCCTCGTGCAGTTGTCATGACTCAACCTCAGTCTCTTCCATGCGTTTGCATACCTCTCCAGCTGATGGATTCCTGCACATCATAGAAGGACTACCTCGCTTGATTTCTGCCTCGGACATTCCTGGACCTAACTGCACTTCCCATACTGGAATCAGCCGCCTCTCTCCTATCTCAGCAGCTGTCTGTTCAGGTATGCTTTCTTCAGGGGCTGGTTGCCACGTCCTGTTCCTTCTCATTTGCTTACATTGGTGCATCCTACTCCTACTGTCCTCGCTCGATTGCCAGTCCAACTGACTTATTTCTGGGCTCACCTAATTCTACTACTAGGATGCTTCATGACATTGCACCAGTGTCTCTGATTATCTATACAGCATGTCATTATCCCAGCTTAACTCTACAGCCTTTGCTTCATATCAGTTCCTAAAGATTATTTCTTATCAGAACTGGACTCGTCCACTTGATAGCCTGGCCTCAAGCCTTCTCATTCCTCGTGACTATACAAGTCCTACTATTAGAAACCTGGAAGTCATACCACTTCTATTTCATCCTGCCTCGTTGACATTAAATCTTGGATGCAACTATCTTCTGGTCTCCTGTATTGAGTTTGTCAGTCATCAACTTCATATCCACCATTATTCAATTCCATGGACTATGCCCTCTATCAACTGAAGTGCGGAAGATGGTTCTTCAATATATCTACTCCCCATTATTCCGAATTATACATGGATTCTCGGACTCGGACTTTAATAGAAGGAAAGACATTTACAATTCAGTTTTTCTCAAGTCCGTTCATCTGGATTGAATTCTACAGATTAGAATTCAGATTTAACTGATTAATTTAGTTTAATTAGGATCTCTCTCCTTTAGTATGCCCAGAAGGATGGGCAGGTCAGTAGCCATGGGTCCTCAGAGGTTTCCCCAAGGGGTTTCCTCTCCTGAGTGCTACTGGTCACACTCTCTGGAGTTGGAGGAGGTGATCATCTATTCTTACCATTAAGTTGTTTGCACGACTTCTTCAGCATTCAGTTACTGAACAATCATTGATATTTATTTTATTTTTTGGGGGCTTTCATAATTCTAAACCAAGCTTCCTTCCACAGGTGGGATACAGAGAAGGCCAAAACCTTCAAAATTATCAAACGACTCTATTCAAGCATCTAAGTACCTAAGCACAATACATTCTATACTATTACCTGCTGAACATTGTCCTCTCTATACTGGCCTCTGTATCCAAGAACCATATTCATCATTCAACCTCTAGGTCCCAATTAGCTGAAACACAATGTGTTTGAATTTTTTAATCACTTACTCTGCTACAATCTTTATTTTCATCTAGTTGATCCTGCCCCCACCCCCACCCATGACCATTATGTACCATCAGACAGCAACACCGTTGGGTGAAATACCACCACAGCAACAGATCTCATGCAGGTCAAGATCTTTCGCTGTGGTGGTCCGCTATCAGCCAACGGAGTGATTCCTGTAGTTGCGCGACTCACCCTGAACCAACTCCGACTTGCAGTTGGTTAATGAGAGATGGGGGGGGGTGAACCCTGCAGAAAAACACTTCAGTCCATCGGAACAATGCTGACTGTCAGCATTGTTCCTGTCAATGTGCAGGATGTCGACAATGTTGTTTTCGATGTCCTGTGGTGGAACTGCCTGCCATTACTGTCCCAGAGTCCCTGCAGCCAGCCCTCTGATGAGGTGCCTGACAAGCTATGCACGGGGACTCCATGTACCGTGTAGTTGTTGTAAAGATGAACAAATATACAGTGCTTTAGACCGTGAAAATTGACAGTTCCCTTAGATTCCTCAATCATGCTTCATATGATTCCCAACCCCCAGCCCCATTATTATCTTGCTCACACTTCTATGAAAAGCCTCCACAATGTCACACAGTCCTTCCACAGATCTAGGCTCCAGAACCTCCCACAGTACTTCAGATGGGGAGAACCAGAAACCTATACAGGGCAGGATCACTGATCCCCTTCCTATGTACCCAGCATCTTGTGTGATCCTGGAGGCTCACCACACCACTAACCAGAAGTGCAAGCACTGCCTGAGACAGCACTCTTCATACTTGGGGTGGGGAACATGTCATCCCATGGGTGCAGTGACTTGGATGGCTGTGCCAGGAGTTCATCTGGCATACTGCTTCCCAACATACACCCATCAACATGTTGGGCAAGGAGTCATCTCACCTCCCACGAGACAGTCCACTGTGTGACTAAGATGCAGTAGACATGCACTAGGACCCAAGGAATCCAGGAGCCCAAGCCATCATACAGATGGTATATGGGATTTCTCCTTCGCTTTCCCCCTTCCCTCGATGTGAGCACAACCATGCTCATTGTCATGCACATGCATAGCACACCTGCAGCAGGCACAATCTCCTGGCCCAGTCACAGGGATCATTGTGGAGTGTGGAACTTGCCATCAACCCTCCCTGGCCCAGGCACACTTCCACATGGAAGCTACCCCAGCCTGGCCTTGCTCCAAACATGCCAGCCCGAGTCTGCTGCTGAACACGGGTTGCCTGCACTGCAGTGTGATACACTGCTGCGAGGCCCATTGGGTGCCGGATCTGACTTATTACTTGGTTGGGCGACTACACTATACTTAGTACTTGGCTGGGTGACTGCACTGGGTTAGGTACTAAATCCGTCTAAAAATACCGAATTGTAAATTACGCGCAAAATATCCCGAGCGCCAATTTCCGATACATTTGAAATCCCATGTACAAAATACTGAAATATAAAGGTCCTGAGGTCATCAGGTGTGATGATTACCTGATTACCTGGTGCACTGATGCAAGGCTGTAATCAAAGTCTTCACTGTGCATACACAGTGTTTTATGACATTAAGCGATGCAGAAGCTGAAGTAAGCAGTCCAAGCATTCCGAGATTTCTGGAGCTTCTATTACATTTATGCTAAGCTCTGTCTCTGCAGCACTTGGCTTCATCATACTCGACGTTAGCCTTCATATTGAGAAGCACACTGGTAATTTTAAAATAAATTACTAAAATAAACCAACTTAGGAATTTAGAGCTTGAAACAGTCCGATCTGCTTTTAATTTTAATTTTGCTAGATGTGTTTTGGCAGAAATGAGAATACAGGATTGCGAGTACATTGAAGCACTTTAAAGCACTCCGTTTGTGCAGTTCGTGTAATTTTCTTTTTTTAGACACCTTTCACAAAACGGGTTTGAATGTTATGTGCCTGCATTGGCTGGTATTTTCGGTATCTTTTAAAATCAGGACTCAGATCAATACTAAAAGTAAATCCAGGGATCTGTTGAAGGTCTCTAGAATTATAGGCACTTGGGCTCCTAACAGAGACAACTTTGAAAGTAAGTAACACTCTACTACCTAGTATTTTAGCATTCAGTATTCTGCACAATATTCTACTTGAGCTCTATTTTCATCTGGGAGAATCCAACTTTTACTGGTGAAGCCATCATATATGTTTAAATGTGGCTTTGCCGTGTTTAATGGACTATGGCAATACAATTGTTGGAAATTATTTCTCCAAAACCTTTTGACCACTGCTGTCTGTACTCGAGGACTCCATAAGACCTTCTAACTCAGAGACTCAGATATTTTGAGTATCAAGCTTCATTAGTGCTTGATAAACTTTTATCCTGAATAGATAATAATCAATACTTTAGTAGTGCTGCTACTGCTGCCGGAGATTAGATGCGGGATTTGGATTTTCTGTCTTCCTATTTTCGGTCTTATTTTATTTCTGTATTTTGTTTATTTGATATTTTGTTTTCGGATTTCGTCATTGGTATTCTCTATTTGGAATTGGGACAGATCATGACTGCACTACATGGAGCAGTCTCCTACAGGATGGAACATATGTCTGTAGTTTGTCATTCTCAGCTATACTGGATCAGATGTAGAAGCCAGTTTAATAGTCTATTTCTGTTCTGGCAAAGCCTTGTCAGACTGCCCATGCACAATGGTTTGCACCCATAATGCTTGCACTGAGACTGAGGCTTTAGAGTATGTGTGTGTGTGTGTGTGTGTGTGTGTGTGTGGTTTGAAAAGATGCACAGAAACCAAACATTTCTTATAGTTCTTCCTTCCCAGCATCCTTTATTTTTTGTGCCTTCCTCTGCACCTCAAGCTCCCACTCCTGGCTGCTCAGCATCCTTGTCTGCCACCAGTCTCACGCTTTGCTGCCACTTCCTGCCACCTGACTCCCCAGGCTATCATGGCATCCTTGGAGGGTCTGACTTATCCTGCCAGAGGGCCTCCCTCCCTGGGGAGAGGAGAGGTAGCATTCCTTGGGGTCCCCGAGGTATGCAGGGTTGAAGGGCAGCAGCAGTGTGTTGGGGGACTGTGGCATGGATGAACTAGGCAGTCATCATCTGGCAGGCCAAGACAGGTGTTAGTTTCTGGTTTCTGGGCCCACCCGTACCCCAACAGTGCGCACCATGGTGACACCTGGGCGAGCCAGCCAATATGTTATTACTCCACATCGGCAAGGCTCAGCATCCAGGTGTCACCTCTGAGCAGTACTCTGCAGCATCCGCCTCAGAAGGAAATTATCCATGCGATGCTCTATCATCCTCCTGGCCTCCATTCCTAATGTCCAGGGCTCAGCGCTCGAACCCGGATCGTCAGCATACCCAAGTAGGTGCTCTGGAGCTGGCCCAGCATCCTTTTATGGATTCTATGCACTACTCTTCCTGCAGACTGCTTTGTCGGTATGCAAACTCTGAGTGTACTAAATGCCCCAGGCCCTATGCCATGCATAGAGGCAGTATAAGCGCAGTGGGTTAAGGCTCTGAGCTGCAGATCTGGAGACCTGGGTTTGAATCCCATAGCCACCTAGGTGCATACTGTGTGATCCTGAGCAAGTCACTTAACTTCCTTGTGTTCCCAGGTCGCATTTGGAAACAAGCTTCAGCAAGTGTGCTACTCCTGGTTAAACAATGTTCCCTTTCCTTTTCCATCGACTCATTTCCATAAACATGAGACCAGCTCCAGCCTTGCTACTTTTCAAAGAAAGGTCACAAAACACTTTGAAACAAATATCAATCCAAAGCTTTTGATCATGTATCACTTTCTGTTAACAATCTTGAACAGGAGCCTACAGTAAACCTGTATCGAGGCAGGATTAAAAGGCCACCTTGTGAAATGCCTTCAAATAAATACACCTCTTCTCATAAAGGTCTACAGTTGTTCATAGGTCAGACTGAATGTTATTGATCACCCAGTTGCTGCAGTTTGTCTACACTCAGTCATACACTACCACCTAAGCACATTGGTATAGAAAGTGCAATTATAAGATCAAGGGAGGGCTCTCAATCTCAACCAACTGAGCACTCCTTCCCACACCTCGACAGTAAACAGTGTCTCATGTGCAGATGCCCTGGAAACAAGCATGTTGGGGGAAGTCGCCTTGATTAATACTATATTACTACCCCCAGAAGATCACTCCCCACCCCCCATTAGTATTTCATCTCCTCTCGCCCTGATCACCTCTCTTGCTGACTGGTCCCCATTCTGGACTGGTCCCCCACCCAGCCCCATCACCTCACTTCTGGACCTTATTAGTTGTCCATCCTTCCTCTACCAGAAGACCAGGGAGCCCAGTCACCAGGGTGGGGCCTGTGGGGACAGGGCCTTCATCCTGCCAGTCGGGGGTCCCTCCATTTCTCCCTGGGCCCGTGGCATGTGCATTGATGTGTTGTGCAAGCTCCACCTCCATGGAGATGCCCCCTGGGATGAAACAGCTGGAAAGCCTTCCTGGCATCCTGCTGTACCACCACCTAGAACTTCCAGGTGGTAGCTGCCTAGAGGGATGCCGCGAACAACTCTCCCTGAGGAGAGAGCTGTCATGAGATGCTGCATTCTCCCTGGCTGGGCCCTGGGTGACCCACTTCCATTTCCAGACCCAGGGCGCCAGCATGTCGGGAGCCAAGGTGCCCAGTTCCTCAGCCCTCCAAGCCACTGGGCCAGCTAGAAGACCACTCTTATGGGTGGTTGTAAGAGTGGTTTCACTTACATTCTTAGGTTATCAGAACCACTCCCCTTTGGTCTGTGGATCTCATAGCCTAAGAATGGCTTGAGACTACTCTTACAACTGTAACAGTGGTCTCTCTGAAACATCTTAACATACAGGAAATTCCAATTAAAACTGTTCTGCTTTGTGCAATGTAACATGGCCTTCAGTACCAGCCAGGGTGTTCTAATCCCTCTCCCAAGTTATGTATTCTATACATTTTCACAGGAGCCTCGGAGATTATCATTTTCATCCCCCATCCCAATCCTTTACATAACAATAGTTACAAGGTATCATACCCACTAGCTAAGAATGGAATAACCATGGGACCCTCACTCACCTTGGACTTAATTCTTTTGCAGTTCATATTCCATTCTCAGCGCTCCAGCTCAAACTGCTCTCTCTCCGTTCCGCTCCAACACCATCTTCATCTTCTCATGCTCCATCTTCATCTTCTCTTGCTCCACCACCATCTTCATCTTCTCTTGTTCCATCTTCATCTTCATCTTCTCTTGTTCTACCTTTATCTTCTCTGCTCCATCCTCATTTCTCCAAGGTGATTTGTTGATCCAGTTCCTTCATCTGAAGCTGTATCGCATCATCTCCAGAATTCTGTCAGCTTGCTCACTATTTTTCCCAGTCCTCAGCTGCTGTTCATATGGCATCAGTACGGCATCAGCTGGTGTCTGGCTAACCCTCATATGCAATCCGTCTTACTGTCGATGGCTCCTGGAGCTGGGCAAAGTGCATCTTATTGATCTCAGCCATGATCTCTATTCAGTTCCTATCTTTGGGTCATGGGAACTCTGAGAAACCTTTGTGATCTAACAGGTGTCTGACTCTGTATTTAGCCACTTACTTTAATTGCATGGCTCTCAATTCTGCAGTCTCTTCATCTGCTTTCTCTGGCTCTTGTAATCTTCCAGCTGCCTGGCTCTAGATCCAATGGTGTTCTCAGGTCTTTACTTCTGAATACTCAGTCTAATTCCAGAGTAGCTGGTCTCTGGATCCTGCTGGATCTTACTATCTTCTTAGCGGCCTGGATCTGAATCATGTGTTATTCTCAGATGCCTGGCTCTGTATCCTGTGATATTCTCAATTGTCAGTTTCTGGATCCTGTGAAATGTCTAGCTGCCGGGTTCTATATCCTGTGGTATTATCCCTTGCCTTGTTCTGGATCCTATGATATTTTCAATTGACTGGTGCTAGATCCTGTGTTAGTCTTTGATTCCTGGTTCTGGATCCTGTCATGTTCTCCACTGCAAGGTTCTTGAATCATCTGTATTAAGTCATGCCAGTTGCTACCACCTGTCGAAAACAAAAGCAATACGAGGTTAAATAGTTTGTCCAACAACTGGATGCATTTTGGCTGACACCTCAGTTGCTCAAAGATTGTGCCATAGAGGAATATATCAGCATCATCTTATGAATACTGACATTATATTATATATGAAAATATATGAATTATGGATGGCACTCTAAAAATCCATCTTTCTGTTTACATGGTATCCCTTTTTATCAAACATGAATCCACCTCTCAGGCGACTCCCTATCAGTTCAGCTTATTTATTGCTTTTGAATGTCACCATAACAATTCACATATTACGGAAGTATTCAGACAGCAGTACATAATTTCTTTATTTTCTGTCTTTTGTATTGCTATTGTTTCCTACTTTTTCTTGAGCTCCCAGTCAGGATATCCTTATGTCAGATTTGAGGAGTATCCTGGTGACTGTCTAAGATTCCTGCTCCATATGCTTCCACAACCTGCCCCCAGATGGGACCAGTCTGTCCTCCACTTGCAGCTGATGTGGGAGGTCATATCCAACATTATGTGACAATGGATCATCCAGAGCCAGTCAGTGAGGGAGAACAGCTGTACCTCTCATCCTGCATACAGCTGTCTCCTACGTTACTGTCAATGTGCTCATCCTTAGGGGAGCTCACAAAACAAACAAGTATTTGCCAATGCTGAATGTTCAGCTTGCATTTTGTTGTACTGGGTCTTGCTTGTACACATTTCTACTATATATTTATTCAGGATAGAGTAGATGAGATGCAGAATCTTACTTTCAGTGGTGTCCTGCTTGTACACATTGTTAGATTGTAATTACCCAGGATAGGACAGCTAAGAGGCAATATCTAATTTTAAGTGGGCTCCCACATTTGGCCCCAAATTTCCAACACTCTTTTTATGACCTGAGATATGATCAAGGCAGGGAATGTTTTTGTTTTCAGTGGGCTCCACATTTTGTCCCCAAATTTCCAACACTCTTTTTATAACATGAGGTTCTACTTAAGACAGGTGGAATTTTTTAATTCCATCGAAGGTGATTCGCAGTGTGACTGTGAAAACAAGTTTTGGAGAGGATTTGAAAAATGACACCTGCCATATTCAGGAGGTGGGTAACACAAGGGATATGCTGAATACTAAGGGCTCGATTTTCAAGCGAGCTGCGGTGGGTGCACCAGACATGCAGCGGGTGTGTGACGCAGTGGCAACTTGCATCACACCTGCAGCAAGCGTGATTTTGAAGATGTTTGCCACAAATGCCTGTTGCAAGTCAGAATGTGGGACACAGGGAGTTAGACCAGCTACTACCTGGTGTAACTCTGTATCCGGGATCACGGCACTTGCGCCCTGCCACAAACCTTTGGCACAAGGTGCCGTAAAGTGGGATAATGTCACAAATGCACCATCCTTTGAAAATCAGGCCGCTCTGTGTTCAAGAGGCTTTGGCACATCTCTGGGTCCCTTTGCGTGGATGCAGGACTTGAGGCAAGTCTGCATCCACGTTCATCGAAACTAACGGTCAAAATTTGCAAAAATAATGTTATGAGTATACATTGGAACAATTCAATGTTTCCTCATAACTTAGTTATTCTTCACATTATTACCCCAGTTTTTAACATAGTCTTTTTATGACCACTCCTGAACATGACGGTATAATTTATAAAACAGTGACCAAAGCATAATTTTGCGCCTAAGCGTAAAACACATTTTGCCTAGGATTTGATAAATGGCATCTGTCATATTCATGGGGTGGTGTGAAAAATAAATATGTTGAAAATCTGGGGTCAAAACTCTGTAAATTAGCAGCTCACAGTGTGCACCGAAAAATTTAAATGTGTACACTCCTTAACGTTGCTGTTTTTTGTATTTTTATCCCAAATTTTCAGCATAGCCTTCTTATGACTCCACACAGGCGTCTTATGACCCTGCCTCATGAACAAGTGGAGAAAATGTTTCAAATCCTGCCCAAATGTGATTTTGCATTTCAAATACGAAGACACATATGTTGGCCAAGTTCGAAAAATTACAGCTCTCACATTCATGAGGTGGTGTGAAAAATGGCTATACTGAAAATTTAGTCAAAATATTGAAAATTGCCAAAATTATGGCGTCGTTGAAAAATGTCAACGATAATAATCACTTTGTTTTTAATATTTTCCCAAAGTTTTAACATAGCCTTCTTATGATTCCACATAGCATTTTATATGACCCCATCTTATGAACAAGGGTGGAGAAAATGTTCAAATCCTGCCCAAAGGCTGATTTTGTACCACAAGTGCGAAACACATTTTGACCAGGTTTTGAAAATTACAACCATCACATTCATGAGGTGGTATGAAGAAATAGCTATGTTGAAAATTTTAGGTCAAAATATAGAAACTTACCAAAGTTATGAGTGTATGTGGAAAAATGTCAATGTGCGCTCATAACTGTGTTGTTCTGTAATATGGTTACTGCAGATGTTCAACATAAGCTTCTTATGACCCCACCTCATGAACAGGTGGAGAAAAGCTTCAAATCCTACCCCAAAGGTGATTTCACGCTGCAACGGAAAAATCACCTTTTGAGATGGATTGCATAATTTCAGCACCACTGCTCATGAGGTGGAGTCTAAATAAGCCATGTTAAAATTTTGTGAAAAAATCTTAAAGATGTCCAGTTATTGAAATACATTGAACTACATACCTGATTTCCCAAGTTAACAGTTTGACACTGAAGAGTGAAGATGTTTCTCCGGTCCAGAAAGGATTATGGTGTTGGACCCTCGGTGGTAGGTAAAGTAAGGGTGGGGGATGTGGAGTAGTGTGTGCTGAGAGGTAGGGACAGTGGGGGGTGTAATGGCAGTGGTGGGCCAGCAGCAACAGACATTGATGGATGATTTTCTTCATTACAGGATATATAAACACACACAAAAAAGAGACTACAAGGGATGGTTTTCTATATTTCAGGTAGTATCAACATTAGGAAATAGGCACCTCCATGTCAGTGATATGTTTTGCAGCACCAGGGTTTGGCTCCCCAGTGTTGCACGTTGAAAACAGGTAGGGTGAGGGGATAGCAGCAGGCACTAGGGACTGGGCACCTGGTGTCTAAAAATTAAAAGTGGCGTGCAGTGGTGGGTGCTGGGGGAGGGGATTCAGGTGGGCCAGTGCTGGCAGCAGACATCAATGGACGGTTTTCTTTTTTACAGGATGTATTAAAAAAAAAATAGCTACAAGGGATGGTTTCTTTATTTGGTGCAGTCCGCACTGGGATTAGGCACTCCAGTGTCGGTTTCACGTTTAGCAGGGGCAGGGTAGGCTCCTGGTGTTGCCCACTGAAACAGGTGGGGTGGGGTAGTAACCAGCACCAGGGTTGGGCACCCTGGTGTCAGAAACATAAGAAGGGGCAAGCAATGGGAGATAGAGCGGATAATTAGCAGAGGGTGGGGTGAATGTTTTTATGTTGGGGGTGGCCACAGCAGGCTGATAATAATGCAATCAATTCTACTTACTGGGAAGCATTATGCAGATCAAAGTGTAACCCCCTGTAGGGACTAGCTGCTTCCCCTTGGGGCTGCCCTTGTCTCCAATTTCCCCATCTGGTCCCCTGCTGGCCTGAGTCCCTGATGTATCCCTCTGCTGGCCTGCACCTGTTTCATCTCCGGGTCTTCATCTGGGCCTGCATCTTTTGCAGTTTAAATTGGTCCAGAGGGCTGAGCTGCAGGGCCATGCTGCCTGCTGCTTCAAATGGGCAGTGGTGGCTTGCACATGCACAGTGGCACATTGAGTTTTGGGCTGCTGTGGCAGCCAAATGGATTCCTTTCTGGTAGTCCCGGTCCCAAATTTCAGCTAATTGGGGATCAGGGACCTGAAGGAGTGTAGGAGAAGCCTCTTAAAGTTTTAACTAAAGAGTGTCAAATAGTGCTGAGGTATGGGGGTGGATTTAAATATTAGTGAGGCAGCAGTGAATATGGAGTAGGAGCCTGCCTAGCACCAGGGGACAGTGCAAATCAGTGGTAGCGACAGGCTGGGGAATAAATAAAATTATAAAATTCTGTAGGTGGATGATAGGGGAGCTAGCTACAATTCAGTGGTGCACTGAATAAATATAAATGTGTATTTGGCTGCATTAGGACATGAAAGTGGGACATGGTATGGACTGCATGTGGGAACTGTTTACCGGCAGCCATGTCAGCAGCCACTGACCTCATGACAGCCAATGGAATCCCAGGATTTGCCAAGGGGGGACTTACAGGACTGTAAGAGGGACTTATGGGAGAAAAGCTGGAAATACTTGGCCTTTTGCATAGCCAATCAAGCATTGAAGAAGCTTAATGCGTATTAATTTTGTCAAGGACAGTGATTTCAGCCAATGGGAGCTGCCAGAGAGCTCCCAAAAAGCTAGAGACTGTTTGGTTCTGAGTCAGTTCAGCAGGAGCCCCTCCAGAGGGAGGGGCTCCACCCCTCTGCATAACGATGCGGCTACAAGGCTTGGGAGAGGCCTGCCTGGGGATTGCCAGTCACTTATCCCCAGGGCCTGCAGGCTGCCATTCCCCATTCAGGAGGAATTTTGGACAAAGAATCCAGTTTGCAGTTTCGGCAGTGGGAGTGTCCCTGACGCGGGGCTCATGTGGCTGAGGTTGGTCTTCAAGGAGAAGTTTTCCTGGTTTTGCAGTTGGAGGAGGCTGCAGGGCCCAGTAAAGCCAGATTGAGAGAAAGCTGAAGATTTGAAAGGGCAGCAAGAAATTATATACCTAAATGGTGAGAAACAAGGATAAAGGATAAAGGTTCAAGGAAGGAAAAAGGTTCCGTCTGTCTGTACCCAGTTGGCCTTAACGTCACAGAAAAGCGGAAGGACACTGGTTTAAGGAAAAGGAAAATTGATGGTTCTGGTTTTGGAAAACAGATCTGGTTATAGAAGCTTCGGTATGAGAGTCTCCCTGACATGCGGAGGCTTGGCCATTAAAACTAAGTAGTCTGCAGAGAAGAGGCCTCTTCTGGTTCGAGAACATATGCATGGTGAGGAAAAAGTGATTTCTAGTTGCAAGGGACTGTTTGAGTAGTTTGGTCAGTGCCAAGTTCAGGGTCCTCAGAGAACCCCATTTGAATCTGCCCAAGGCTGCTGAGACCGTGTCTCGGTGAGAATCCAGAGGCTGTGATTTGGTTTGAAAGGGCCACAGCTGCCATGAGGATAGTGTGGTTGAAGAGCGTTTTAAGAGCCAGATGTAACTAAACCTAAAAACTAAAGTTTTCCAATTTGACTGTGAAGCTGTAGAGACTGAGCTTCAAGCATCTGCCACCAGTCAGGCGGAGTTCCAAAAGAAAGCATTACTGCGACATGATATGCGTTGCAGTTGTCTGAGTCCTAACTCTCACCCCATCCATGTGTAAACAAGCTGAGGTGGTGCAGTATAGGAGAATGGGGTGAGAGTTAGGACCGACGACTCAACGCACACCCCAATGCCTGTTGGTGGGGACAGGGTGGGCTTGGGGTGCAAGGGTGGCAACCCTAACACCGAAATTCCTCGCTTTTGTCACTGTGGAACAACCCTAACTGATGCATTAAACAGATTTTTGCCATGAATTTCCCTTCTTTTGAGAATGAGCAAAATAAATAGTGAATGGAATGTGATTTTTGTCACATAGTAATGCTAACGGTAGCGCAAAACGCAGTTTAAACGGGTAAATCACATTACGGTGATGCAAACATAAATGATAACGCAATGGTAAGAGAAACACAAGTGCAAACGTTAATGAAAACAGAAATGGTAATGCAAACGGTAATGCAAACGGTAATGGCAACAGAAACTAAATGGTAACAAAAACAGTAACGTAAATGCTAAGGCCAGCAGGAATGCAAGCGGTAAGAAAAATGCAAACGTAACACAAACAGAAATGCAAGCGGTAAAGGCAATGGCACCGCAGAAAGGAAACAGTAACACGATCGACAATGGAAATGCAACCGAAATGCAAACACTAAGGCCAACAGAAACGCAAACAGTGATGAACACGCAAACAGTAGCGGTAATGCAATTGGAAATACGAAACAGTTACAGTAACAGCAAAGATGATGCCAAAGTGAACAGTAACACAAATGGAAATGCAAGCACATACAGAAATGCAAATGGTAATGCGCATGGTCACGGTACTGCAATTGGAAACGAATTGCTAACGGTAACACCAACGATGATGCCAAAGGAAACAGAAACACAATGGAAGTGCATATGCAAATGCATATGGTAATGCACATGGTGACACAAAATGAAACGCGAACAGAAACAGTAATGGAAACACAAATGGTAACAGTAACGCAAACGAAAAGCAAAGGGTAATGCACATGGTGGAGCGAGCCGGGAATGCTAAGCAAGCGGTTACAGAAACAAAGTGGAAAGCGCTAACTGTAGCAGTGACCCAAAGCGCATACCCTTTTTCCCTAAAAATCTGCATTGAGAAACACAGTGAATACAAAGAATGTGTGCATAATAATGGGCCTCGGAGCAAAAAATGAGCACGGAATACTAAATTACTTATATCTCAGGAACCGTACAACACAGAAAAAAATAAAAATTCATATAATTTATCACTTTCCTAGCTAGTTTTGTACTTAGCCCCTAACAGAGGGCTAAGCACTCTCACGAAAGTCCGCATCGCATTCTGAGAATCTGGTCTGAAAGGCTGGCCGGATGCCGTAATGTTAGTCAATGGGAAAATAGTCAACTTTGGAGTACTGTAACTTTGCAGCCCTCTAATATTTTGTCACCAAACTACCAAAGGCACATCTGTGGGATCTTGGCTTTCTTCCTCAAATTTCAGCCCAAAAGACCAAACCATTCTTTTGCAGCAGGGTGGCAGAGATTTCCTATTCTTTTGGGCATAGTATCGCGAAAGTATTGTCGCAAATCACAACACTTTCACAAAAAAAATCATGGAAGTGTTGCAAGTAGACACATTATGACGCCACAGTTTACAAAAATTTTAAAACATATTTCTGGGATGTTTAACCCCCAAAAGACATGGCTAGCATCCTCAGGGCTCGACTAGGTGAACACAAAAAGAATTGTGTCCCTAGAGGGTCCCAAATTTAAATGCCAAGCATTTCTGTGACCAACAACTGAAAAAAAATGGCTGACTCATGACACTACAGGGGTCATTTGCAACACTGTCGAATAGTTTGTTAACTTTTCCCATTGACTATATAGTAAACTTGTTTTTGAATAACTTTTGAACCGTTTAATATTTTTCATGAAGTCTTTGAAAGGCACATCAGGGATGCCGGCTGCATGTTCCCTAAGGTTTTGGACTGGTCGCACAAACCATGTGACCTGTAAGCGCAAGCAAAGAATGCTAAAAAGCATAACTATGACTTTCTATTGCGCTTTATAGCTCCATGATCGTATACTCAACCATTCTGAAACTTGGCAGATCCAGAGATCTACAGTACCGCTCTGAGCCTGCCATATTTTAGGCAAATCCGTTATATGGTGGCAAAGTTATTAAGCTGTAAAATTTCACACTTTAAACTTAAATGGGGTACTCAACCCTAACTACAGTGGCACTACTGTGCCACTAATATATATATATATATATATATATATATGCAATAGGTGTGGAGATAAACAGAGTGTGATAAATCTGTTTATAAAATGGGCTCAAGAAATCCTGTAATCTGATTGGCTACAACGTCTTCTGAGCCATGTCCTTATCAGAAGATATTGTAGCCAACCGGCACTACCCTCCACTCCTGAGCCCCACTACAGCAGCAAATCAGTGAGCTGTGCCAACCCTAAACAAAACACAGGCTGGCACAGCTCACAGCGGAAACAGCAGCCTCTCTGAATAAAAACAATCTCTATGATGCCGCCCTCCCCCAATAACCAAGCTCAAAGTACATTGAATCACAGTAAATAATTAAGAAAACAAACTGTAACATCTGCTCCATGCGTAAAAAAAAAAAACCTGTAGCTTCAAGTCTCACAGTTCCAACAGCCTGCCGTGATCCACGAGCATCCTGCATGCTGCAAAAGCAGCTTTCCTCGCTAACACTCTTAATCCTGATATACCAAGTGTGCCTCCACATCTTCCACTCTTTGAGCTACAACAAGAAGTTACTTCATTAATGGCAACAAAAAGAGACACCTTTTTATTTTCCAATAGTTACGCTTTTAAAACAGCGAACTGCTCATGGAACCAGGAAGTGTCTACGGCTATAGTGGTTGTTCAGTGACACGCTCGATTCCACTCAAGCCTGCTATTTAATATTAAAGCAGGAAAGGCTTTATCTGGTAGTGTCAAGACAGATGTAAAAAAAAAAAAAAACTAAATATAACTACAGACACCAAAGAAATGTTTTCTATATGGCGTGCAAAGGGAGGACAGCAAGAAACATAGGGCCAGATATTCAAAACTTTGCCCAGGGGCTAAATTAGCACTGCCCGGCAGGCAAACTTAGCCCGGAGCACAGAGCAAGCTATATTGAAATGGAAATAGCCCGGTGCTAATCCTGCTGAATATTGCAGGCTAAGGAAGCCGGGCAAACTGGTCTGGGGTGCAGGGCAAAAATAGCCGAGAATAAGACAGCACTGAATAAAGCAACCAGGAAGTGCAACCCACAACAACAACACAGTGCACAGCAATGTGAGGGTAGGTACAGATGAACTACATGGCCAATGTGTGTGCCAGCAAATGCATGGACTCAGTACAGCTGCAGGAAGCAGCAGATGTGAAAGAACAGTGATCAGAACATATTATTCCCCGTGCCGTTAAGCAGCTAACTTACAGCATGGACCTAAGCAGTTAGCCGGGGCAAACACGTTTGCCCGGAGCTAAAATGTGCCATATTCAAAAGTGCCATGCAAATTAGCCTACTCAGGTAGTCTCTGGGCAAACAACCAGATTAGTATCTCATTATACCCTGATTTGCATAGTTTGCCCAGCATTACTGCAGGGTCCCACAGAGCCACCTGTATGTCAGTCTGGAAGTACAGAGGCTGACGAGGTCCAACCGCAGCTCCACCTGTAGGTCAGTCTGGAAGTACAGGGGCTGACCAGGTCCAACCGCAGCTCCACCTGTAGGTCAGTCTGGAAGTACAGGGGCTGACCAGGTCCAACCGCAGCTCCACCTGTAGGTCAGGTCTGGCAGTGCGATGATAGCTGCAGGCTACATAAACAGTACAGCATAGCATATTGTACCCCAGGGGACAAGACAGCATAGGCACAGGTGGTGGTGGTGCTGCATGCAACTGTCACACTGTAGGGGCATGCTACAGTGCACAGCAGACACTACAGTAGCAAGGAGGCCAGTAGTGTGAGGGACACAGCACTGCCTATGGTGTGTAGGGCAGTGATGATGACTGCACTGTACACAGTGACAGACCCAACCTGCAGGTGTTTACTGACAGTGGACATTACTGTTACACTGTTGTGTGACCCACAGATGCTGTACCTGTGGCATAGGATGCTCACAGTGACATGTACATTTCTGGCTTTGTGTGCTGTGGCAGTTGTACAGCTGTGCGGTATGTGTCCGGGGGGCATATATTATCCGAAAGGCACACTAGTGTTGGGGGTATTCCAATACTGGTCCATGTGCACTGCATGATGTGTCCCAGCCTTGTGGCCACACCTGGTCTGTGGCACAGCCTCGCCACCATACACGCTCCCTCAACATCCTCCATGCCCACAGTGCTGCATGTGTGTGCTGGCATCTGTTTGTGTCCACAGATGTGTGGTCCTCAGGTGTGTGCTGTATGGCCACACTGCCATGCTGTCCACTGGCGGCAGCGTCACCACTTACTGCCTGGCATGGCTGGGACTGGTGGCAGATGATGGCATCATTGTGATGCCATCGGTTGGCAACATGCTTCCTCTATGTTTGGCTTTATCTATGTGTCATATTTATTTGTTAGGGTCGTGCAAAACCCGCGCTAAACCAGCGCAAACACAGCGCCAAAGCCAAAGTGTCACGTTAGTGCCGATTACCCAGGGTTAAGACAAGCTTTTCTGGCGAATTTCACCACGCTAAGCACGCGCTAAGTCACGCAAAACCACTTAGCGCAGCGCTTAGTCGCTGAATATAGCATTGCGCCTGTATTCATGTCAGTTTGCCCTTGCATACATTATAATCTTGCCTGGTGCTAATGCACGGTTTGCCCGGCGCTATTTGGCCTTTGAATATAGCAGACCCGCGCTAATCCACGCTAAACCCGCGCAAGCGGTTTTACCCGGCGAAAGTTTGAATATCTGGCCCATAGTGTTTTGTAAATACACATATGGGACAAGCTGGCTCCTAATAAACCAAGCGGAATACATACAATGACACAACAGATGATGCTGCCAGTCTTCTTAAAAGTACAAAATACAGTGTGAATTTAAGGAAAAAGAAACTACTACAAAATGAAATAGCCTATCTCTGCTGTTGGGGGCTAAAACATTTATAAAAGGGGACTAGTTTTCACTATCTCACCTATTAAAACCATTTTCATACATATATTTAAAACATTTTTTCTTTATTTTTGTTACAATAATTACCTAGTATGCCCATTTTATGTGCAATATGACACTCAAGGTGTGGTTGTAAGCCTGATGAAACACGCCCAGGTATGCACCTGGCGTGCTCTTATCAGTAGATCACCACAATCCATGTCTTATTACTGCTTATCTGAGTCACTGTGTGTATAAATTTATTTATACACACAGTTACTCATTGAGACATGCAGTTACTATATCACAAATCTCTTGAATTCATTTAGAATGTTCGGCCTCAGAAGCAGTACAAACCATATTCAAATGGGAATCAATTTAAAACAAAAAATGATAGCATGGCACTGTGAGCACAAAATATCTACAAAATGAGTGGTGTTTCATTTATAGATGCCTTTTAGTTTTTTATAATTACCAAAAAGCAGCATAAAACTCAATTTTCTTTTCCTTTTGACAAACAAATGTGAATAACTTTAAAACAAAAAGGTAGCATGGTACTGTGAGCATGACATTTGTTCAGCAAGGAGTATTCTACAAAATGAGTGGTGTTTCATTTAATAGCAACCACTATGCTAGGCGGATATACTCTAGGAAAGTTAACCAAAACTCCCAGAAATTATCATTTAAAAAAAGATAAACAGTCAAAACCAAATGTTCCTGCACTGATAGAAAGCATCCATATTTCATAATGAAATACACAATGGTGAGCTGTCAGATAAATTAATTATCTCGCTTGTGCTGTTTGACCTTGGATACCTCATTTGTGAGGGTTACCGAGGTCAAACAGCACAAGTGTAATAAATCATTTATCTGACAGCTCCTATCATATATATATATATATATATATATATATATATATATACAGGTATGCACCTGAGCGTGCTTCATTGTAAGCATAACCCTACACCTTGAGTGTCATATTGCACATAAAATGGGCATACTAGGTAATATATATAATGTAGAGAGATTACCCAATGTCATGATACTTGACACACAAACCTGCATTTTGATATAACAGAGAGCAGCATCTTTAATCCGATTACGTGTGTGTGTGTCTGTGTGATAATGGCATGGAGTAGAGGTCTAACAACCTCTGAATGCCTGCATAGTCACAGCAGCACTTCTTCAGCCTGAGTGACTGAGAGCACCAAACTGAGCTCTTGCTGCAAAACTAAAATGCAAAAACAACAACAAAGTACGAAACTACCACATAATGCCAGTTACTCTGTCAGTTATGAAATAATATGGGTCTGGTAGACTGTAATGCCCTCAGACATTTTGCTAGCGATCTTAAACTGTGTTAGAGAGCTTAACATGGTTTAAGACGTAGATAACACAGTTTATAGACACACTGTAGCCCTACTTAAACCGTCTTTTATGTTTGCTTGCATGCATGTGCAAAAACATTATGTGGCAACTTAGGAGAGAAATGGGCTGTGGAGGTGCGGCACTGTGGCGGCCAATGCTGGCACTGCATTTGTGGGCTTGGCAGTGTTCAACCAGTGCAGGCCCACTGTCCTGATGATACTGGTTCAGCAAAATGCCACCAACTTGAAACAATGTGGCCACCTGCAATCGGGGGCTGCCTCGTCACTGCAGTGTCAACCATTCTGCTGCAATGAGGGAGCGACCCGTCATTGCAGGGCGGTACCTTGCCTGGTGTAACAGTTTCATGAACATGGCAGCAGCTATCGCTGTCCATCTCAGAGCCCCATGAAAGCTGATGGGAGTGTCCAATCCCCTGTTGGCATGCCCCAACCCAGTTCATTTGCCAATGGGAGCCCACTCCCTGTCCAGCATAATTCCCCTCCCCACCATTTTGTTGTGTGCGGTGCCAATCCCCTCAGCATCATCACCCCCCCAAACAGTCTTTCTTTGCCAATAGGGGCTGAATCCCAGTCAGCACCAGTCCCCCTCCCAAAATGCAGGTGGCACACTGGGAGCCCACCACAGTGTGACCAAAGTAAGCCTGAAAACAAAAAGCTTCCGCAATGTCTTTTTTTATTTGTTCTCCTGAAACCAAGAAAGCGATCCTCACGGTGTCTCGTGCCCCTCCCCCAACCCGCACCCACCTCTATGCACCCTGCCTCCCCACACCCTCCCCTCACCCCATACTTACCTCTGGAGCCCAGTGCGATGATCTTCAGTGGACGGGAACATGTCTGCACTCTTCAAAGCTGATCGCGAACTGAAGAAATGCCGGTAAGCTGTATAGTGGCATAAATATGTTTTTTCAACTTATGTGTATATCTTGGCCATTTTGTCAACTTTTGTCACCAAATTTTCAACATGGGGTTATTGGGACCCCTCCTCATGAATTCAGTCACTGTCATAGCGTTATTCGGTCACGAAAGGTGATTTTGCAGTTGTCACAAATGCACTCAGCAGGTCAGGCCCTCTGCTCCCACACGTGCCAACCTCTGAGTGCAGTAATGTGAACAGGTAACAGACAGGGTAACCCTCCTGTCTGCTTGTGTGTCCAAATCACCTTTGGTTTCAGGTTCTGGGGATTCAAACTGTGACCCTAATGCTAGCATGCCACCCAAATACAGGCTCAGATAATATTCTCTCGGGGATCTAATATATCTTTCAGCCTGAAGGCACCTAACCAGGTAACCAAAATGAACCCTTTAAAACTCTATAAAAGACCTTAGGTATATTCTTACCTTTTCCCAGTTTAGTAACACCATCAAGCTCTTGAACAATTGTCAGACTTAACCATCTGTATGTCACATGCAAAAAGAACTGGCAGACAACCAAAGGCAGTCTTTTCAAATAATATATTTACTAAAATGGATAAAAATATGTAAAATGTAAACACAGAACACTATATCAAAGAGCATACAATCACATAAAGAAAAACAAGTAAAACTACAAATTCCTACCAAAGTACATTTAGATCTTTTTCTATCTAATGTATTGCCTCTAAGTGCCTAAGTTAGATCAGAGCAGAGTTCTGTCTCTCTAGCATCCCAAGATGGAATATATCTCAAAACAGTTCAGACACAGTATTAGTGTCTCACCACATCTCTTCTATGAGTCATCTAGCTCCTTCTTTAGAATATAAAAAATACAAACATGATGTCCTTTCAGGAAGTATTTTAAATAAGGTGACATCAGCAAAAACTAATTTCCCAAATTATAAGTCTTTGATTTCCCAGTTCCTTTTCCAAAGGTATTTCAAGGGGTTTTATAGCTTTTAACACCAGTTGATATTAAATGTTCTTCCTCTTGGACATCATAAAAGTATATGATTTTCATCCTCTGGCAGACTTATAAAGTCCAATTTTGTTTCCACTTCAAAGAAGCAACAGGTTATAAAAATGCCATAAAATGCAATGTCTCAATGAAGTTAATTACATTTACAGAGATCTTCTAGTTCAATATATATCCTGTCATTTCACTGAAACCTGGGGGGTCACTGTGACAATCGCGCACTATATTTTTATATTACAAATATCATCCAACAATCATAACCAGCTGGCCAAGCGTCCACAGAAGTCACTCGCGGCGGAATCACCTTCCGGAACCGATTAGCGAAGCGACAGTGCCATCTGTTCATGAGGCAGGCTCTCAAAAAGCCTATGTTGCAAATTTGGTGACAAAATCAAATAAAATGACTGTTTTACGAGCATGCTTTATGCATTTTTCACGCACACTTGTAACCTTGAATTTGTAATATTTTCACTCCAGATTTTCAACACCTCTATGAACAGTACAGCTGTCATTTTTATATCCTGACCGAAATATGTGTTTACACATCTGGCACAGAATAGCGTGGTTGCTGTGGGAAATCAATGTTCGGGACAGATTAAGAAAATCATAGTGACAGTGTTCATGAGCAGAGATCACACAATGCCTATGTTGAAAGTTTGGTGAAATAATTCCACTAAATGACTGTGTTATACATACGCGCTGGGTACAGTTTCCACATACGCTAAAGTTCACACTTTAATATTTTCACTACAGATTTTAAACATTGCCATCTCTTCACACCTCCCTATGAATGGTACACAGCTATCATTCTTCACATCCTGCCCAGTCTGTGTTTTTGTACATCTGGCACACAATGGCATGGTCGCTGTGGGAACTCAAAGTTCGGGACACATTAACAAAATCACAGTGCCACTGTTCATGAGAAGAGGTCCCAAATGCTTACATGAGGTGGGGTCACAAAAGGCCATGTTGAAAATTTGTGAGTGCAAATACCAACAAACACCTGGGGTGTTAGCATTGCTAACCATAACGTCCCACCCTGAACAGACTGACAAGCATCGGAGTGTGCCTTTGGATTGCGAATGTAATGCTTATGCCATTCCACCCGCACCCTGCAGCCAGTGACAGACATCGAGGTGTGCCTTGGACTCTTCATCCCAGAGTTCCTCCATTCTCCTATACTGCACCCATTTCAGCGTATGTCCTTATGGAATGGGGTGACTGTAAAACCGAACACCCCAAGGCACACCTCAACACTTGGTGTCTGCAGGATAGGGTGAGGTGAAATGCATGAACGTTATGGGCGATGACCCAACGCGATACCCCAAATGCCTGCCTTGTCTCGGCAGGGTGGAGGTGGGGTTGGCATGAAGTTCAATATTTCACTGCCATTCCTATTCTGCATCTGTCTAACTCCTGCATTTCCAATGGTAATACCAGCAAGCAAACATTCGGCATTGACAAATGCTTGTTAATAATAGAGTTTAAACCCTGTGACTACCTAGTCTATAATCTAGTTTTAAAAATGGTTTAAGCTAAACAGAGTTTCCTTACAAGTGTGAACAAGCTGCCGTGTTCATCCTGTTCTTTGCTGGTCCTCCACTATGCACAGCCATCCAATGCGCAGCATGGTTGCAGGCATGCTCGCTCTCGCACGTTCCAGAGTGTGTTCTGATGCGGGTTTGAAAATGCTTCAAAAAACTAGCTTAGGCAGCAATGTGGCCACACTAACACAGTAAGAATTAAACCGTTTTAAAAATGGTTTAAAACCCACCTACTAGTGTGTACAGGGCCTAAATGACTTACCTCTTGTTTTCACTCAGCTGATGGTAGCAATTTACAAAGCGTTGTAACCTGACAGCAAAGCCCTGAGCCCTAGTACATTTAGCTGCTCAAGAGAGGTGTGTGTAAATTGTGGTCTGATGGGTGGAATTGGTTTTGTTGTCAGCTTATGGGGAACTTCGATTTACACAGGATCGGCCATACGGTTTCAGTAAAAGTTTGTTAAAATTTAATTGCTGGACACAGTTGAGAATGGGAAAAAATGAGACAGTCAGGATGGCAGGCACTTAACTCTTGCCTTGCATGACAGCTCATCTGCTACAGCAGCATGAAAGGATACTAACTGTGTGACAGCTGGCAAAGTGTCGCCTCCCATAGCTTCTGATGCCATGAGGTGCTTTTCAGATCGGAAGAAGGAGGCAGAGAGAGCTGCTGAAGAAGAACCCCACAACATTAATTGACATTGAGAAGTTTATTTTGGATGGGGGCGTAGGACTTTGCTACTACTGTACCTCCAGCTAGGGCAACAGTGCCCGACATCCACCACATATCTGATTTAAAATTATCTGACAGAAAAAAACTGGCAAATATCTATTGATGTTTCACCTCCCACCCCAAGGAGGTGAGTTCCCGCTGATCCTGTCCAACAAATATTTGATACAGAAACGCTTGTTTCTAAAACTAGCTGCTAACTTGATGATGGGTATGGTACACATCCTTTTGTAGTTTGTACATTCATTTTATAAAGCTAATCGTATTAAAGATAACATAGAACTGATCAAAACAATAAACATCTATCCCAGAATCGAACTGTTAACTGATCAAAAATAAGCATTTACCTCAGCACCAATCTACTCTTCACACCAGGCTCACTGTCAAGTCACCTGTGTGTGCCTGTTCCTGCTACAAATGACTGCTGTGAATCTCTCAGCCAGCACTGACTGTGAACCCATTTAACTGGGAGCCAATGACATGCTTGCCATGCAGAGTACCATAGTAACAGGACAAGACTGCATTTGACAAGTCATTAGCATGCATATGGTGGAGCATAATTTTTCAAGTCTTGCAAAGAATAATGGAGCAAAATCTAATAAGTTAGACACTACATTTTAGTAATTTTGCTGAGTAACATTTGGAAATAACATTATCTTCATTTTTGTAAATGCTAATTTAAAAGTTTTCATGAAAAATGTGGGATGGGGCAAAACACAATATGGCCCACCCAGAAATCTCAGTTAAGGGCCATGAAGCTCTGTCCCCCAACACTTTAGCTTCCTGGAAATATATATCTGGGTGGTGGGTAGAGAGATTATCCAATGTCATGATACCTGATACATCAACCTGCATTTCCATGTAACAGAAAGTAGCGCTGTAATCTGATTATTTTCACACTATGGAAAATGCACGCTGCATGTGTGTGTGTGTGATAATGGTAAAGAGTGGGGTCTTTTCAGAAGTTAATCATTTACCTACCATCAAACACTTGTATATTTTGCAGACTGTTGCAGCCCGAATGAATAAATGCTTCCAATGTACAGTATCGCTCAGCATTCAAACACGAGTCTAACACAGCTCCAATTTCTGAGGGTACTTGTCACACACACATGCGAGTCTGAAAATAGATGGTCTACACTACTGCCATTGCCAGTGCAGATCTGCCACTGAATTTTCACACTTTTTAACTATTTTTTAAATTTCCATAGTCAGACACTATAGACAATACATATAGTGAACAGTCCATAAAATAGAGAACTTTTCAGTACAAATGTCCCTTAATCTAAGAAAACATGCATCCACTATACAGAATGTCCACACTTGCTGAGATTTTTCACAAACTAGTTGTGTAACAGCAAGACAGGGTATGAATTCCTGCACAAGGCAAACAATAACAAATAGTGAGTGCAGTTGTGGGTAAAACACTGGACACGTTTTACTACATTACAGGGCTTGAGAAACTGCTGAACTTCAAAACTAGGGAAAAACAAACTGCAACAGCAAACTTCATCAGTGCAAGGATCTACCATGGCTCCAGTTTCTGAGGTTGTCATGCTTTACAAGTACAAATGATGCAACACACATTCTGTTCATTACAAAAGTAGAACTGTCAAAAATACCATACGCTTCCTAATATTATTCAGGCACAGTTCATGAAACAACTCGATAGTGTATGAAGATGTCAAAATGAACAGAAATACTGTATATATCTGGGTGGTGGGGTAGAGAGATTACCCGATGTCATGATACCTGGTACATCAACCTGCATTTGATGTAACAGCAGTAGCTGTAATCCTATTATTTTCTCACGCCATGGGAATTGCATGTGTGTGAAGCGTGTGTGTGAAGACGGCAAGGAGTGGGGGATCGCTTGAGGTTGATTATTTTACCTGGACACACTTGCATGTTTTGCAGACTGCTTCAGCCAACTGAATAAATGCTCCAAATGACAGTATCGCTCGGCATTCAAAACCCTCTAACATAGCTCCGACTTCGAGGGTTACTTGTCAGACATCATATCTAGTCTGAAAATAGATGGTCTACACTATTATAGAAACATAGAAACATAGAATTTGACGGCAGATAAGTGACCGGGCTCGCACCTAGTCTGCCCATTTCCTACCTACTGGATAAGCTACAGATCCTAGTTAACCAGCAGCCTACTTCTTCCTACCCCCACCCCCAGAATTACCTTATGACTATCCCATGCATGCTTGAATTCCACCACTGATTTGACTCCACAACCTCCTCCGGAAGGCCATTCCATGCATCCACAACCCTCTCTGTGAAAAAATACTTCCTTAAATTACCTCTGAGCTGCCCTCTATCTTCAAATTGTGCCCTCTTGTTCTTGCACACCTCTTTTTGAAAGATGCTACCCTCTTGGACTTTGTTGATTCCCTTGAGGTACTTGAAAGTTTCTATCATGTCCCCCTCTCCTCCTTTCCTCGAGGCTATACATATTAAGCTCCTAAGTCTCTCTTCATATGTCATATGTCTTCATTGCCATTGCTGATGCAGTCTGCCATTGAATTTCCATACTTGCTGAGATTTTTCACCAACTACTTGTGTAACAACACGACAGGGTATGAAGACCTGCAAGAAACAATAACAGATAGTGAGTGCAGTTGTGGTAAAACACTGAACATGTTTTACATTACAGGGCTTGAAAACTGTTCAAAATTAGGAAAAACTGTAACAGCAAACTTCATCGGTGCAAGGATACTTGGCAGAGGGTGGAACTGTTTGTTCTGGGGGAGGGGGCAACCACAACAGGCTGTCATGACACAATCAGCTGTTTGCTGGGCAGCATCATGCAAATCAAGGGAAAGAGCCACTTATAACTGGGCCAGCTTCTTCCTTTAAACTACAATAAGTTTCCGCCCAGCAAGCCAAAACAATATCATGAGCAGCCTGGCTGATGATTGGTGTGACTCTGACCAGCCTCTTGCAGACTGCCCTGCATTGGACAGACAATATCATACCTCCCAAAACCCACTCTCATACTAATATGTTGAGTACGTAAGTGCACCCAGAATACAAAAGTAGAAATCCAGAAATAAGAGACATATAAACTAAACCTGTAATTATATTAGGGCACTCCATTGCCATATGATATGATTATGGATATAGTAACTGTTGTCTCTTACTATTTAACAAATGTGTCTCACACTGCTTGGGCAGACAGAACTGCTTAGCTTTGCTCTGCAGTCCTCTCGCCTGACCAGAGAAACACTTGTTAAACAGTAAGAGACAACAGTTACTATACCATAATCATATACTATACCCATAATCATATACTATACTCATAATCATTTATAGAAATGTGGGCAATGATGGCAGAAAAAGACCAGAGTCTTAGCACTGCTTCAGGCAGTGCCACAGGAAGAATTTTGGTGCCCTGGGCAAGAGACAATTGTGCCTCCCTCCCAGAAAAGAGCGGGGTCTGGGGACGCAAGGCCCCCAGAAGCGCTAACAGTTTTACATGCTCTGTGGTGAGTTTGGGTTTTTCTTGAAGAAATAACATACTTTTGTTACATGTTCCTACCCTGATTGCAGGAATTGCTCCCATGGAGTCTGAGATGTGGGAGACTCTGGCTGGCTGGTATCAGAGTGTGCAGCGGCAATTGTTGTGGACAAATGGCTGACCAATGCAATCAACCACCTACCCTATATACAAGCTCATTGCCGACATCATATTGTGGATGTTAAGACCTGGAAGCAGCCCACTGATGTTCACATGTTTCAGGTGGTGTGCTTATTCTCTGCATTTAAAATTAAACAAAAACATGCCATGCTTATGGCTGTCAAGCAAAGCAGGTGAGTCGGGGTGCACTTTTCTTATATACCAGAAGTTACACTGCGGTAACCCTAGGCAACAGTTGCTGTGGATCTTTAGCACCCCGTCAATCTCCCGAAGAGTGAAGCAGCTTGGCGTGGCTGGTCTGTGAGATGGGTGGGAGTTCATGCTGTGGAGTGGAGACAGGACACTACAAGTCAATATTCTTCAGGTTACAAGCCAGCTGCAGGCTGGTGGCTTGCCTGTAGAAGAAGAAGAGGACCGCTGTGTGTGTGAGAACTAGGCTGCTTGGGGTGGAAGAGAGGCTGATCGGGGGTCCAGCCCTGAGAGGGTGCTCTGATTGAGGGAGGCTGGTGTTTGTCTGCACAAGCGTAGAGTGGCTCATGGGGACATATACAGGCACCTCAGTGGTATATTTGCAGTCTTCGAGTGCTGGACACACATACCTCTGAGATGTCCCACCTGCAACCACCCACCTCACATAGGGGATGTACCTCCTGAGCCCACTCACTCATCCCCGATAGCAGGCTCCACTACTCCTGTAGTGGAATCTCCACCACCTAACAGAAGGAAAAGCCCACCCCCCGGCCATCCTCCCTTCAGCTAGACTAGCTCCAAAATTCAACGCTGCTTGACCACACTTCTAGACCATAACCAGATTCCGTCCCAACCGTCCTACATGTGGCTTGAACACCCTCCACTCCACATCACACCTCCTCACCTTAGCTGCCTACCTTTCCTATAGCTGAACCACCAACCTACACCAAGACCAGTCCCCATGCCTGAACAATCCCTGCAACTAAACCAACCCCACATACCTCTAAACTGTCACTGATGTTGGGGACGTCCCTGATTTTGCATCACAATTTGCATTTGTCCCTCGTAAAGTTTTGTGTTTTATGGCAGAGAACAGTGGCGGTTAAAATCACAAAATAATATCAAACATTAAAGTTACAGACATTTTTCTATCAGCTTTCTGTGAGTGAATAGTGCCAATTTTAACATGTGTCCCTGATTTTGGGTCTTTGTCCCTGATAGTCTTGTCCCTGATTCACGAGGCAAGAGGTTGAGAGGTATGCAGCCCAAGCCAAGCATCCTCCAGAGGACCAAACTCTCTATAGTGGAATCCTCCTGCTAAACAATATTCTGATGGCATCCAATCCTCCCACTGGGAACCCCCACAGAAAAGCCCCTCTCATGCATGTGCCTCTTCCCTCCGCCCCAGTTGGGAGAGGGCCAGGGCGGAAAATTCACATCTTGGAACTGCTTAACACTGATTGCTGTGCAGGGTGCCTGATAACTTCTGGCATACAAAAAAGGCGCAGCTCCTCTGGTCCACTCCCCTCCTCTCTCTTTCCCCAGCTCAGACTCATACGCTCTGTTGGCCAACCACGAACATGGCCGGTGATTATTTTATGTAATTTATAAGTGCTACTGAAACGGCAGATGTCAAGACCCAGAACTGACAACTGACATCCACGGTTTGGGTGACACTCTCCGTCAGTCTACACAGTGTTATAAATTATTAATAAACTGCCATGTTCATGGATGCAAGCTAACGAGACCTAGTGAGTCGGGGACACAGATAAAGGAGGGAGCTTTGATGTTTTACTCTGTCACCCTGTACAGCACTGTAGCAGCAGTTCTCTGCTGTGAATCTTCTGCTTCTTGGCCTCTCCTGACTGGTGGGGGCAGCTGCAGGAGGTAGCTTGTCAGTGGGGAGCATCCTGCTGTGGTTGGGGATGGGATACATTATGTAGTAGTCCCCAAGTGGCAGTGTCTGGGCGGGGCCCTGGGGAAAAAAAGGCCCAATAAGTGCTTGGAGCACCCCCAAAAAGACATTGTAGTTAGCTCCAGTAGAGACAGGACGGGGCCCCATGGTGCAGTGAAGAAGTGTAGTTAAGGAAAAACATTCCGCCTAGCTTACACCAGTTTTCAGTATGCCTCAGCAGTGCAGCCCTCTGCCCAGTAAATAACCCTGCATCCAGCACAACTACCCCCAGTACAGCTGAGCCAGCCGTTTGCTCCAGAAGCATCCCTAGGCCAGGAGCCACACTGTAAACTCCCTGCAGAACAGATTCCCATCAGCCTCCACAGCCCAAGCCAATGTAGATACATACAGGAACATACATAAATAAAGACAATAGATGTTTGTGATCCAACTGTCAGTTTGGATCACAAACATTATTATTGTGTTTCCTTCAATATAATCTCTGCAGACAGTCGGAGAGAGGTGCACACAACTACGCTTTTGCAGCAGGACTGCCATCATGTGGGTGGGACCAGTGAGAATACCTGTGTCAATTTTACTTTGTTTTTAAACAAGTTTATTACATTTTCTTAATACATATCAAAGACAAAAACAAGAAGATTCACACATGTATACTAAGGCATAATTCGTACCCCAGCCCCAAACTGGCCGCGGATACTATGTACAACAAGAACTATGTACATGCACAGCTGCAGTAGAATCCTGTACATCTAGCAATTACCTGACCATTGTCCAACCCTGGAAGATAGGATAGGCCAAAATCTAACACCAAGATTACAAAATAGGATAAATGGTTTCATCCCAAATGTATTTGGTTTATCGTAACTACTACTGATAAGGTAAGACACAAAACGCAGCTGCATCCCTGGAAAACAGAGAGAGTCCCCACCCTTTCTTTATCAGCAGATCATTATATTCCAAGACTATTTACAAACCATAGAAACAGTTGGAAGTAGTTACATATTCAAGAAACAAACATAACAAGTAAGCTGAAATTCAGACCATTATTCATCTGCTAATCTCACCCGACAGACAGGCCCCTGCTCTGGGCATTTTCAAGTTGTATGGAATAAACTGCTTCCAAAGCCAACCACATTTTATTATATAGCCCAATCTTACCCTCGCTCAGCATCTGCCTCCATATCATCCCCAGGGTTCTCATAAGATCCCCACCCACTGACCATATGTATAAATAAGGTCATCTTTCCAGTGCTTTAGGACAAAAGAGTTGACAAGGGCTGTGAGTAAAGAAAGGTGGTATTTGGCTATAAACCCTGAAACCTGAGTCAGGTTCCCAGCACACAGGTCATAGATAGTATGAGCTCCGAATATTCTAATATGGGGTCCATGTTTTGTTTAATTTTGATCCATAGGGGCTGGATTTTGAGCAATCCCACATCACATGCAGGATATCCCTTGCTTCTCACCACATCTAAAGCATAGGTCTGTCTGTCTGAGGTTTCTCTTATAACTTAATGAGTATAGTATAACATACTAAAATACCAATAGCAGAATAGGCCTAATGGTCTTCGTGTCTCTCCATTTGGTCAGTCCCCAACCTGGGTGCTGACCTTGCTGTCCCCCCTGCCTTCTCTGGCTTCTCCTTCCCAGTTCCGGATATTCTTGCTGCATTGATTTTGCTTCCAGAACCCTTCCCCTGTACCTGTCCCACCCCTCTTGAACCCCTCCACTGTCTCTGCCTCCACCAGCCCCTAGGCAGTGCATTCCATGGCTCCCACCACCCTCTCAGTGAATTAGCACCTTCTCCTTTCTCCCTGAATCTTCCCCTCCAGCTTCCAGCCATGCCCTCTAGTGACCCCTTCCTCCTTCCTTGAAGCACCCCGACTGTTCCTCCTCTATTTACCCTCTTCATGTACCTAAAACCTCTATCATGTCCCCCGGTCCCTTCTCTTCCAATGTGTACATATTTAGCTCTTCGAGCCTCCTCATAGGTCCTGTCCCCAAGCCCCAAATCATTTTGGTTGCCCTCCTCTGGACCCTCTCCAGGAGGTTAATGTCCCACTTTAAGTGTGGCCTCCAAACTGCACTGAAGTACTCAAGGCCTCTCACCAAGCAGTTATACAGAGGGAGTATCACTTCCTCCTTCTGAGGTGATCCCCTATGAGTGCATCCCAGCATCCTGTTGGCCTTGGTTGCTGCCCTCCTACAGGTCTCAGAGTTGTTCATCTTGACATCCACCACTACCCCCAGGTCCCTCTCAGCCATCGAGACTTGTAGCATTCCCCAGGGTGTACACTTGACCTGGGTTTCTGGCCCCCAGGTGGAGTACCTTGCATTTCCTGCATTGAACCTCAGCTTCTACTTTCAGACCATCTTTCAGAGCCTCCAGGTCCCCTGTGAGGGCCACCTCCCCATCTCCCCATCCACCACCGCCCCAGTTTCGGTCATCTGCAAAGAGACTCATCTCCTCCTGATTCCTGTCCTTATGTCAGATATGTAGGCGTTGAACAGAGGGGCCCAAGGACTGATCCCTGGGACCCCACTAATGACCCTCCTTGGGGATGAGACTATCCACAACCACGACCTCTCTGTCCGGGTCCTGAGCAATTGCCATCCATCTGATCATCTGGTTCCCACCCCCATTTCCCCAGCTTATCCAACAGGCCCACGTGAGGAATAGAGTCAAATGCCTTGCTGAAGTCCAGAAAGAGGACATCCACTGGTCTACCCAGGTCCAAGGCACTTGTCACCCAGTCATAGAACTCCACCAGGTTTGTCTGACACGATTTCCGGGATGAATCCATGCTGTCTCATCGTCCAGGCACCCTGACTTATCCAGGTCCACCCTAGCCTCTCCTTGACAATGCCTCCATCACCTTGCCCACCACCAAGGTCAGGCTGACAGGCCTGTAGTTCCCTGCCACCTCCCTTGATCCCCTTGTGGATAGGCACTATGGCCACCTTCCAGTCTTGGGCACCCACCCTGTCCTCAGAGATATGGTGAAAAGCTCTGCCAGGGGTTTGCCAGGACATCTGCAAGTTCCTTCAGCACTCTGGGATGTAATTTATCCGGCCCGGTGCTTTCTCCTTCTTAAGGGAGCTGAGGCTTCCTCACTCCTCTCAGCTGTGATTTCCACTTCTGGTACCCTTCTCCCTGCTTAGCCTCCCCACCTCCAGTGATGCCTCCCTCTCCCCAGACCTGCCAATCGGTAAGGCCCCCTCAGTATCTCTGTCTCTCTCCATGTATGATGCAGCACCCCCATAGTACATATATTAGAAGAGATAAATAACTGCATATTCTTGAGTTTAGGTATGGCTATATATTTACAGCTCTTCCATACAATCTTCCAGTTAGGCCTTAATGGAGACATGATATTATCCCAGTATGGAATTTGACTTGAGGTCCCTGGCCCATAAAATTCAAAAGCACCCCTATAAACCTGCAAGATGGGCTTGTTTGTAAGATCTACCGTTTAACTTCTCCCAAGTGAACCCATTCTCCTGGGGATCCACCATCCTCTTCACCCTATCCAACAAACTAATAAGCTGCATCTTCTTAAAAAAATGCAATCCTTCACACTGAGGTGGAAGAACTACTCTATCCTCATGTATAAAGTCAGAGAGTTTAAGGCCCCATAGCTGTCTGGCCCTTTGTTTTGTAATAATTTGGCCTCCTAATCGAAATTCAGGTTGCCCAATATCGGTTGATCCCAAGCTTCCTCTTGCCCTTTCTCTGTGCCAGCATTAGAAAGGACCACCAAGCATTTGCTGTTTTACCTATTGGAGTCAACTTTCCTTTTTAGGGAGCTTTTCTGGGTGATAGAAGAGTAACGCCTGGGGAAACTCCCAAGTCTTTTAGTATCTGCCTCTTTTTATTTGAAGCCAGGTTGGCACATATTCCTTTCCCACTCTATGTCCATTCCACCGCCCCATTAACCCTAGCTGTCCTGCCACATAATATAGCTGGAGATCCGTAGCATGAGAGCCCCTATGTCTTGTGGAAGACATAAGACAGAGTGCATTTTCCTGGCGGGCTTAGAATTCCATAGAAATTCAGATAACAACTTTCTAATTTTGATAAACCAGGACTTAGGAAAATATATGGTGCTAAGTGAATCGGGTACAACAGTCTAGGTAGTAAGTTCATTTTAACCAATCCTAACCTGGCTGTAAATTCAGTGGAAGTTTATTCCATCTAAGCATGTCTCCTCTGATTATGGCTACAAGTTTTTCCAGATTAACCTCTGCTCTCTCCTCTGTATTAGAAGTAATCCATATACCCAGGTATTTAATTAATTTAGAGCCCAGCGGATCTGTAGTGGCTTGAAGTCTGCCCTAAAATGGGTGTGTAAGAGGGAGAATTTGTGTTTTGTTCAAGTTCAGTTTATAATTCGATACTGCTGAGTATTGTCGTAAAATTCCCAGTGCCTGTCTAAAGCCTCAGCTGGGTCCTGTAAATGTAAAAAGTATGTCATCTGCAAAAACAGAAAATTTGAGGTCTTCCCCCAAAATTTTTATCCCCTGGATCTTAGGATCTAAGTTGAGTGCCCTTAGCAGGGGTTCTAAATAAATGTTGAACAAAATAGGGGAGAGGGCATCCTTGCCTGGTCCCATTGCTAATTTAATTTCTTGTGATATGTATCCATTGCATAACACTCTGGCAGTGGGGGCTGCATATAAATTTTTGATTCGCTAAGAAGGCCCTCCAGGAATCCCATCCTCTCCATGATGGCAAAAGAAAGGCATGGAGACCCTGTCAAAGGCCTTCGGCATCTAAGGAGATCAACGCCATAGGTAGCTGAGAGTCCAGAGCGTAGTTTAAGATATGGTGAAGCTTCCTTAGTGCATCATATGCCCCTGCCCGCATAAACCCTACCTGTTCTGACTAATTAAACTTGGAGCAACTTTCAAAATTCTATTTGCCAGAATCCTTGTCAAAATCTTAATATCCTGATTCATCAATGCTATCAGTCTGTAGCTCTCGCGGAGCTCCTTTGGCTTGTCGGTTTGGGATGAGGGTAACATATGCTTGGTAAAGTGGGGATGAGACACTCCTGTTTGCATTATCCTAGTAAAAATACCTTTAGAGAGGAAATATAGTTAAAACAGGGTTTTAAATAATTGATTAGCAGTTTTTCTTGGAACTATACTAACTGTACAGAAAGTATTTATACAGATTTTCTAGAAGTGCTGTGCTTGTTAAACACAGTGAGGCAAGAGCTATGCATTTTCACAAAGATTTAGCACTTTTATGAGCAAAACGCTAATCAATTTGTAGAGTTAAATGAATGCCTGTAATATATGTAATTTATAAAACTTGGCGTGAGGCCATCAGGCCCAGGAGTTTTACCACTCGGCAGTGATTTAACCACCTCTAAAATTTCCCCCTCACTTATTGAGGCTGGCCCTTATCTGCTTGAGTCGAGAACGAGGAGAGGTATATTATTAAGAAATGCCTTAATTTCTGCCTCATTGCCAACCACTCCCCTTGGTAGATCCTTTACAGTAAGATGCAAAAGCATCAGCCATTTCTTGAGGGTCATTTATCGTTTCCCTTCCACTTTAATTAAGTTTACCGTTCCGTGCCGCCTCCCATTCTCTCACCCTAACCGCTAGGAGGCGCCAGCACATCCCCTGCATCAGGTATTTAGCCTGGATTTTCTCCAACCAGTAATCCACCTTGCCACAAATAAGTTCTGCCATCTCATCCCTAAGGTCCTTGAGTTCAGCATCTAGTTCTGTAGATGACCCTTCTAAGGAGCAAGGGAATCTATAACCCCTAGGATAAACTCCTCTCAGGCTTGTCTTAGTCTACTTATTCTCGCTGCATATCTTTGAGCTACCCCAATAAAGAACTTTACAGGCTGACCAAGCTAATTGTTTATCCTGTAACGTTGGTAGTTGGATTTGGATGATCTCTTTGAGGCATCTTCTAACTTCCTGCATTTTAGTATCAGTCAATAGAGAATCATCCAATCTCCATCTATGGCTAAGCCGGAGCTTTTAGCTCCCGTCATCTGGATTGGGGAGTGATCAGACAGGATTCTGCTATAGTAACCATTTCCTTAATTCCCACCAAGGCTTCCTTGTTAACCAGGAAAAATCAATCCTGGGTGAGTTTTTGTGAGCCCCAGAGAAGAAAGTCATACTATTGGGTCCCTGGTTGTGAATCCGAGTGGGGTCCACCAATGCCATGGCCTCTAAAAATGACCCAGGGCCTCCTGCGCCTGGAAAGGGTTTTAGAAGGTGGATTCCTATCTTTCCAGTTATTTAGGCACAGGTTCCAGTCCCCTGCTAATATAATGGGGTGTGCTGGCAACACCACTACGTCTGCCTCTAATGAAGCGAAAAGTCCAATTGAGGGTGTTGGACCGTAAATGGAGGCAACTGACAGGTCTGAGCCCAAGATAGAGCCTGAAAGAAAAACCTCTATTATCCTCTCTTGTTACCACCCTATTTACCGCATAGGGCAAGCTTTCCCCACAAGAATAGCTACCCCGAAGCAGTTTACTTCCACTCCAAATACCTGACCCACCCACAGTTTTCTCAAAAGATCCAGTTCCTCAGTCAGAAGATGAGTCTCCTGTAAAGTCGCGACTTGGGCTCCCATTCATTGAATATGTCTCAAAATCGCCAGCCTTTTTCGCCCTGCCCCTAAGGCCTTTAACATTCCAAGAAATGATTTTAACATCTAACATTGTACATGAATACTCCCCTAACCATCACCTCAACAAGATCTGCCACTGCATTGTTCATAGCCAATGGACTCTCTCTCTTTCCTTCCCCCACCCCCAACACAAATCCCGATCCAATGATCGCCTTCTAAAAAGTAGCGATCCATGAATGAGCAGTTTCCTGAGTGCCCCCCGGTCCCATCATGAAGCTCATTACAGATATTAAAGATAATCCCATCCTCAGTTATCACCATGTGCCCCTTCATTTACTGTAGTTTCTCCAGGGCATCAGATGACCCCTTCCCATTTACCTCAAAACCCCTTTATCAAAATCCTCCCTGCCTCTACTTTTAAATGCCACTCTGGATATCTCCTCCCCATCTGAGTCACTTAGTAGAATGCAAAACAGCAGACTTAGGAGACACCCATGCCTTTCCATCTCTCTCTCCTCCATAATGACTGAGCAGAGGAAGTGAACCAGAGTGATAATAAAAAAAAGAGAATAATGAAAAATAAGTATAAGAAGGGAAACGAGCCCAGTGGCCTTGCAAGAGAGGGGTGTTTTATTAAACTCCTGTCTGGTTACGCTTCTATGTGCACTAGTATTCAGTAGAGTTTTGCTTTTGAACTAGCTATTATAGTGCACTGCAAGTCTTTTGCACACTACTGCCCCTTGGACTTCAGTGTTTCATCAGGTTAGCCACCCATTTGTGGTGCAGCTTTTTGTTTTTCATGTCTTGCAAGGAAGACCATCCCTACCCCTCTGATCCTGCAATGAGCCTAAAATCCTCTTCTCCTCTTCCCCCAAATAAATTGCCCTCAGTACTACGGTTTGGTCTGGTGGAGGACAGCACTAGTCTACATGAAAAAAAAAAAAAAAAAAATTTGCTCGCTAATCACCCCAACTAAGTGAGCATAAACCATTGTCTCCTTTCCCCATAGATCGATATTCGAAATCCTCTCACTGCTAGCAAGCTTAAAACACCGTTTCTCCATCATCTGATAGGATACTGAAACTGTTTAACAGGAGGAAACAGGGACTAAATATCATGATTCCCACAGCATTTGGAGCAGGCCTAAACCCCCACCTTAAAACCATTGGATTGTCTCATGAAATAGCATATCTGCCCTCTAGTGGCACCTCCCACTAATCCCATTACTGCAACCCAAAATTGCATGGAGAGGCAGAGTCACCCATCCTAGCTCACTCTATCAACCATGGCCAAACACCTGCCTGCAGCACTTCATTTCTCTTTTCTCCCACTAAGTCCACTATTATACCCTGAAACACAACTACAGGCTGCATGCCAAATGTAATCAACAGATTATTTATATTTTAGAAAACCTTAAACTGATTCAGTCCACGAGATTATTTCCACCTCTCATATCTTCATATCCAAAATCGGGTTAGAACTCCCATTTTCCACAAATAGAAAAGTGAGGTCGGAGACTTGAATAGTGATGGAAGCTCAAACCTTAAGCCCTCAAAGCATCTCGCGCTGTAAAGTATTTTTGTCTCCAGCTTGGAGTTTCACTATTAGTATCACGGATACTGCATCCAAAACTTGATCCCAGCTAGGTATAGCTTCTTTTTATTCGAGTACTCTTTCTGGTGATCTCGAACAGATGGGGTCTGGTTCTGGAACAACCAAAGAGTTGCCCGCTCCATTGTAAATTTTTTGGTTGCTTGGCTTTACTGAGAACAAAAGCCTTTCCTTGTAGTTTAGGAATCTCATTATTAGTACACGTGGCAAGCTCCTGGGGAGGATCTCTAAGGGCTTGGTGTGCTCTTTCTAGGTGGTATGCGCCCCATATGGGAGTCGGCCTAGTATTTTAAGGAGCAGATCCTGAAGAAAAGATACATAGTCCGCCTCTCCATTCTCTCAGGAAGCCCAGCCATGAATAAATTATTTCTCCTACTACGGTTCCTGATCCTCAATCACGATCTTCTAGCTTTTGACTTGTTACCATGGGCGACCACTTCTTGATCAGTTGTCGTGGTTTCTTTTCTTGAGACAAGACCCTGGCCTCCAGATCTCCCATCCTACTTGCTAGGGAATTGAGAGTCAGTTTCACTGTAGAAAAGTCCACCACCAAACCCTGTAGCATTTGTTTGATTTCAAGGATGTCATCTGGAGTTTGCTTTATCGCCCCATCCACTCTCTCTTCATCATCTTGATCCTCAGGTACAGGCGAGGGGTTTCGATGTTTCACTGCTGGTGAACACCCAGCCGACAAGGGCTCTGATTTACCGCCCGCCTCGGCCATGCGATCCGGCCTGTACTGCACTCCACAAAACCAGGTAAATAATGCGATCTACACTGTTCGCCATAAAAGTAAACAGAGAGTCTTAGTGAACCAATATAGGTATTAAACTGCCAAGATGAGCCGAAATAGATTTAGAAAAGTAAATAGTATGACAAGGCCCAGGAGCAACACTCAGGATGTCCTCTGTCCTCTAGCTCATCACATGATTTCCGCCATGGTCTTTTAAAATGTGGGAAAACTAGGTAAAATATGTGTGAGACACACTATTAAATCTTTGGGCTAAAAAGCTCAGAGCATTGTGGAAGTTTGCTCGAGCATGTTCAAATCACTTCACAGTGTTTTGTTCACTGAGCATTGGGCAGCAGGGATGTGTGACAGGGTGTCTTTAACTGTCGTCAGCACTGCTAATACTGCTACCAGCTCAGAACTGATGGGCTGATTTGTTCACTCAAGTCAAATGCAGGTTGCGAGAAACCTGCTCTGATCAGAGTCTCAACACAGTAAACGGAGCAATAAATGTGTTTCTTTCACAGTTGAGTGACGAGTCGCCACCCGCCAGCACTGCAGAGCCGACTACTACAGAGGCTTGGCCAGGCCCAATAAGTCAAATAATTCAAAGTCAAGGCAAGGAAAGCATCAAAGCAGATCCCTCGGATCTCCCAACCTCCTGAGACTATATCGCCCGCCCCACCCCGCTGCCACCACCACCGCACCACCACATAGATCCCATCTCATCATCATCTGACTGACTCACTGACAATAACATCACATTTGGAAACTGGAGGTCTGGAGGAAGAATTATTCATCGCTTGAGTGACGAGTCCGACTACTAGTTTTGAATCATAATTGCCTGCACTCACAAAAACAGAGTACTTAGTGTGGGTGCATTATGCTTACATCACACGATGAAATGAAAATAATGTAAGACAGGATCTCTTCTGTCTTCTCTCTCTCGTGTTGTGACTCTACATTCTCTCTCTCTCAGACAGACTCTCTCTGCACTTGTCAGGTCTGTAGGTCAGGTCTAATTTATCAATTATTTTAGTCTCCTACTAGGACTATACAAATAATATGCTGCTCTAGCTCAACAACTTGCTCCACCACTTGCCCGAACCACTCGTCTACAACATGAATCGCCTCTCATTCAGTGCCACGTGCTCTGCCCATATCTTTTATGCTAATGGCCAGGGCAGCGCTGGCTCCTCCACAGTTTCTCTTTCTCAGCACCATCACCACCTCACCACATAACTGGCACAGCAGACTGTGCAACCATGTGACACCCCCCACTTGCTGGTCCTCCGTCCCTGCTGGCAGCCTGCTGTAATTACAGAACCAAAATGGGAAAAAATAAAAGTGGCAGCGCAAGTCAATTACAAAATGAGCTTTACTGAAAAATGCGCCCCTGGGGCTTGTGCCTGGGGCAGGAGCACCACCTGCCCCCTTCCTACGGTACTGGCTTCAGGAGACCCACTCATTGGAGAAGGAAGCTAATTTGTTTTGGAGAGACTAGGTGGGTAGGTCTTTTAATACGTGGTAATAACACTACACAACGAGGAGAATATCCTACTTCTCGAAAGTTAAAGTTCCAGTGTAATCGGTGCCTTGCAGATCATGAAGGAGATACCTTATTGTAATAGGAGAGGTAGACCACCTGGATGTTATGATTTGTAGAATATATGGGCTGAATGCTGATGCCACCCAATTTTTACAAATATTTTAAATGTTATTATGCTCTTTAATAACCTACCCATGATACCGGGGATAATGGAATTTGGTGATGGAGTAACACAATAGACTAGTCTCGAGACTCAAGGGGGGCTTACAGCACAAAGGACTTTCACCAGCCAATATGGCTCCACCCCCATGACCACAACCTTTGGTATAATTTGCAGCACTCTGTACAACCTGCCTGCTTTATCCCTGACTTCACCTCAAACCAGGTCATAGTACATACCACAGAGGTCTTGGTGAGCATGACTTATTGTCTGTCCCTAAACTCAGTACTAAGATAGGTGAATCTTGCTTTGCTTATGCTACCTAGGTTACGGAACTCAATCCCTCCTGAATTTATGCCCTCCCACTGCTTCATTCTGTAGCAGATATCGTGACAGATCTACTCAAGGCAGCAAACCACGCTTTGCCTTTAGGTTTTGTTGCTCTGTGTTGCAGATTATTATAGAGTTATCAATACCATTGTATCAATGTAATCATATGACACTTGTGAAGGTTTCACATGTCATGTGCTATTTTATGATATTCCTGTTATCACTTACTGTTTAACTGCTATGTACTGATTGTACTTATCGCTTTTGTGCTTACTGTATATTGTAGGCAGGTTTACTGTGTGTTGTTATTTTATTTCGTATTCACAGGGATTGTTTATTGCAACATTTTATTGCTTTATTTTTCACTGATTCAAATTGTTGTTGCTGGGTATACATTCTGTTGCATTATTACAGGGTGTGCCTACAGGTGTGTGCTTACAGATTACTGCTATAATCTTCTGATTCAAATTGTTTTTGCAAGGTATATCTTCTGTTACTGCTTTATTTTTCTCTGCAGCAAAGTATTTCTTACAGGGTATATCTTCTGTGAAATTATTACAGGTAGTGCTTTACAAGTTTCACAGTTTTATCTGTCATTTTATCTGTCATCAGGATTAGGACTACTACATGTGTTGCTGGCTGATTGTTTCTGCTCTTACCTCCTTCTTTCTTTTGTCCGTGGTTCTTCTTTTTCGACAGGGAAGGGCCCAGCCACCCACCCCATCCCCAACCACCCCACACTACACTCCTTTTATAGGGTAGCACAGTTGTGACATTTCCGTAGCAAAGCAGTAAGGGCAGATCAGAGGGTATCCACACAGTGACCCCATTTACAGGGGCACTAGTAATTTAACTTGTTATAACAAGTTATACAAAACAAACAAACAAAACACAAAATCAAACTTTTGCTTTCATTTCTTCCTTCAGATTACTCTGACCAGGTTATAAACTCAGCAACTTACCTGGCATGAATATCATTAACTGCAGGTACTGTGGAACACTTTTCAGAAGGGTAGTTTACAAGTTTGGGACACTGTCCTACATGCTGGGCCATTGGAGATCTAAGGGCTCAGCTCCAGGCAGCAAGGGCAGAAGATTGCGTGCCTCAAATTGCATATTCAAGAGGAAATATATTATAAGAACTGCCCGCCATTTCCCCAACATCCAATAGAAGCACCTCGACTGCAGAGGATAGTTGGTCCAGGAGGTTGGCAGGTGGTTAGAAGGGCAAATCGGGTACCCCATCACTTGGTGCCTCCAACATATCACCTCCACAAACCATATAAAAACTACAAAACAGGTATCTGCCTCTATCTCCAAATCAAACAAAGGGGCAGAGGACACTGCTGCACAGGAGCTAGCACAACAAAACCTCACCCAAAACAGGAACCAAAAAAAAAAAGCAAAAAGGAAATACAAAAACTTCTGATCATAGAAGACTCCATGATTCGGGAGTTGATATTCTTCGCCAGGGTAATGGTCAGATGTCTTCCAGGTACATCAGCATGGAGAGACACTGACCACATTGCTAAAATTGTTCAGGAAGCAGGAGAAAACACTGATGTCCTGGTACACATAGGGACTAACGATCTCACCAGCTGGTTAGTTGTGGAGACCAAGGAACACCTGACCAGGCTGGGAAACAAGCTGTCATCCATTTCGTCCGCATCTCCTTCTCAGAGATCCTGCCAGTCTGGGAGAGGGGGACAGATGGACAGAAGTTCAGAGAAGGGGACTTAGGAGAGCTAAACATGTGGCTCAAGGGCTGGTGGCAGGAAAAAGGACACAAATTTGTAGGAAACTGGCAACAGTTTTGGAAGTGAAAGTTCTTAAATTTGATGGACTGCATCTGACTAAGGAGGAGTCAGTGCATTGGGGCAGAAGTTTGATGTCTTCGCAGAATATTTAAACTAGCAAATGGAGAGGGGGTGCAGCACCGATACATCGAATGGGAAGAACACCCTCCCCTCAGCTAGTGGTCAAACAGGAGTTCAGCATGTTTGTAGTTTATTTGCATCACCAGGTAAGTGAAAGGTCCGGCTCCCCATACGATGCACAGGGAAACGCCGGACCTCGCCCAACAACTAACACACCAAAATTTGACCAATGGAAAATCAGTGATAAATGTCGCAGTCTGGGAAACAAGTTTCCAGACCTGCAGGCAATAATGACAGAGGTTAAACTGGACATAGTCGCCATTAGCTAGACATGGTTTACCAGTAACCACACTTGAGAGACTTCTGTATCTGGCTATGTAATGTTCAGAAGAGACAAGGTGCAAAAGGGGGTGGAGTGGCCTTTATATCAATGAAAATATAAAAGCTACAGAAATTCAGAATACACGTAAGGAGCCAGAAGAACTGTGGGTCACCCTGGAAACAGGAAATGGGACAGCCATGCGAACTGGGGTTGTGTACAGGCCTCAAGACCAGGGGAGGACACAGACATGTTACTGTTAGAAGATATACAAAACATGACAGCTAAAGGGAGGTTCTGATAATGGGAGACTTCAACATGCCAGATACAGATTGGTCAATACCAGCAGGGATATCTGCCAGAACTAGACACATGGTGGATTCCTGCAGGGAGGCCTCAAACAACTGGTACAAAACCCACAAGAGACAGGGCTATCCTAGATCTAGTAATGACTAACAGGGAAAGGATCACAGATCTCCAGGTAGAAGGTCACCTGGGTGCCAGTAACCATCACGTGGTATGGTTCAGTTTGGCCACTAGAACAAAATCATCCCATTCCAACGAAAAATATGGGACTTCAGAGGAGCTGACTTTGATAAGATGGCCAACAGAGTTAAGCTAGCCCTGGCAAAAATAAATACAGGTGAGGGGGTACAGGCAAAGTGGGCAAACATTAAAGATGCAATACTTGAAGCAACATCCCATTGTGTTAGTGAGAAAAGGAAGTGCAAAGAAGAAGGAAACCACTTGGTTCTCAAACACAGTAGCAGAAAAGGTCAGAGCGTAAAGGCTGGCCTTTCAGGAAATATAAGGAGACGCAGCAGGATGAAGATAGGGAGGCGTACCAAACTTCTCTATGGGAAGCAGGGAAGGCAGTAAGGCAGGCAAAGGCCCAAGCAGAGAAAACACACGCACAAACAGTTAAAGAAGGTGACAAGACGTTCTATAGATACATTATGAAAGGAGAAAGTCCAGAGGGGTATTGCTAAGATCAAAGGGGATAAGGTGTGTGTAAGGAGGAGGACCATGTAAAGCATCTATCCTAAATAGATACTTCTGCTCAGTATTTACTGAAGAGAAGGTAGGGTAGCCCATAGCTCCACACCATGGACACGGGGAGGAAGGTGCACCAGTCCCTTCACAAAAGAAAGGGTCCTACAAGAGCTCAATAAGCTCAGGTGGACAAGGCAATGGGACCTGATGGCATACATCCCAGAGTACTAAAGGAGCTAAGAGTGGAATTAGCAGAGCCATTATCAGACTGTTTAGTGAGTCTCTGAGCACAGGAGAGGTCCCAGAAGACTGGAGAAGGGTTCATGTGATCCTGCTCCACAAGAGTGGTAGCAGGAGGAGGCAGGAACTACAGACCAGTCAGTCTTACCTCAGTAGTGGGCAAGATTATGGAGACACCCTTAAGGAAAGGACAGTGCAACACCTGGAATCCATAGGAGCACAGGATCCAAGACAGCATGGGTTTACAAAGGAAGGTCCTGTCAAACTAATCTCATAGATTTCTTTGACTGGGTAACCAGAGTGGTGACCAAGGGGAGCAGTTGATGTTGCTCTACCTTGACTTCAGCAAGGCTTTGATACTGTTCCACATAAAAGATTGATTAATAAGCTGGGTAGGCTCGTGGTCAGACGTTGGTCAACTGGGTGGCAAACTGTTGACAGGCAGAAAACAGAGTGATGATAAACGTATACAGTCAGAAGAGATGCAAGTCACAAGTGGGGTACCTCAGGATCAGTCCTGGGGCCAGTCTTCTTCAATATCTTCATTAGTGACATTGCAGATGGACTGAGGGTAAGGTTTGTCTGTTTGCAGATGACACCAAGATCTGTAACACAGTAGATAGTCCAGATGGGGTGGGCAGAATGAGAAGAGATCTGGATAAACTAGCAAATGGTCGGAAGAGTGGCAACTGGGGTTTAACACAAAGAAGTACAAGATCATGCATAGGGAAGAGAAACCCTGAGGCCACCATAGGCTGGGAGGAGTTGCTGGCAGTCACAAGGAAGAAAAAGACTTGGGCATCATCATCACCGATGACTTGAAATCATCTAAGCAGACCTCTAAAGCAGTAGGTAAGGCTAGAGGATGTTGGGTGTATTAGTAGGGCATTACATGTTGGAAGAGGGAGGTACAACCTCTTCACAAAACACTGGTTAGGCCCCATCTGGAGTACTGCATGCAGTACTGGAGGCCACACCTTCACAAGGACATTAACCAAATTGAGGCAGTCCAGAGAAGGGCAAACAAAAGATACAGGACTGCATCAGAAAACATATGAAGACAGATTAACTGAGCTCAATATGTATACCCTAGAGCAAAGGAGGGAGAGAGGTGAAAAGTCCAACATGCCTCAATATAAGAAAAATAGCAGGACAAGAGAACATAGCATGAGATTAGAGAGAGGCCGATTAAGGGTAATGTGAGGAGGTTCTCTTCACAGAAAGGGTGGTGGATGCATGGAACGCCTACCTCAGGAAGTGGTGGATATGAATACAGTGCAGGGCTTCAAACAGGCATGGAATAAGCATAAGGGAGCAATACAGATGAGTATGAATAGATAGGCCATTGACAGAGCAAAGGCCTATGGCACATTCATGAGGTAGAAAAGAAATGGGCAGACTGGATGGGCCTTAGTGTCCTTATCTGCCATCAACTTCTATGTTTCTATGTATTGCTTTATCAGTTTATTTGTACTCTCTCCCAGGCTGTCCCTGTAAACAGACATTTAATTACCTAGCGCATTACCTGGCTAATAAAAGCTAAATAAATGAAAGTTCATATTGATTCCAGCTGCAAAAAGCTCAATCCTCATGTGGGATTCTTGTTTAGAAATAGAGGCATATTCACTAAGTAAATCTTAATCTTCTTCTTAAACTCAGATTTATCCTGTAATCGATTTGGTGATTTTTTTTTGTAGTACTGTTCTGGATTATGTCTTTTTCCATAAGCTTTTACCTTATCTGGGATGATGGGCAGCTCTCTCAACCCTGTCCCCGGTCCTCGTGACCTTCACTTGCCTCTCTTGACCCAGAGTGAACTCCCCGCCCCCAGTGGTGGGGCGAGGGGATGCCCACTCCCCCCAGTCAACATATCCAGGACCCCTCAAGTCAAGCGGTGGCGCAGGCCCCGAGAGAGCAGGCAGGGTTCATTAAGCCTATCCTCCCACTTGTTCATTTTCTTTAGATCCCGCCATCGCGACACATCAGTACGTGTGTGTGAGGTACACATGTCCTGCAGAATCGCAGCCCCACTCTTAGAGTTGCTCGCAACCTGCACTACCACCGGGCTCCACCTGGTGGCAGAAAGAGGCTGAAATGACTGGCCACACCTTCCTGGAGAGGAGAACAGTCCCTGGGATAAACAATCCTCTCCCACTCCACTCAACCACTGGCACCATGCTCGTTTTCAACACCCTCTATTATCCACCAACTTTGGTGCACCAGCTTTTAAGGACAATAGAGGGTGGCGGATAATAAAAGTGTGCTATGTTGCATTGGTAAAATATAGGAAAATTATAACAGGACTACATTTAGGTATTAACTATGCAGTTTTTTTTGTGTGTATCCGATTGCCATGCAACTTACGGTTACTACCCTGCCTTGCTGGATTAACAAGGTTGAGGGGCCAGGGTTCTGTTTCAGATGGAAACGGGGTTCTTTCTCAATAAAAGTTAGTAAATAGCACAGTGCTTAAGCTGGCCCGGTGGCTTGGAGGGCTGAGGCGCTGGACGCCTTTACCTGCACTGCACTGGGCGACTCAAAGTTCGGGAACTAGCATGGCTGTTGGGGAGCTGGGAGAAGGATAGAGCGCTCATGGACTGCCTCCTTCTCCGGGAGGGGGTTCACTCCCGATGCCCGATTGCCCACTGGTGGAGGCTAGGGTCAGGGCATGGGTAACAGCATCGGAGGAGTCTGGGCAGATGCCTGGGGAGAGGCATGTGACGCATGCGCCTCTGCCCCCACTGGTGAACTGCACACCCATGGCTCCAGCAATGGGAGGAGGAGGTCAAGGATGGTGGCACCTCCGCGTGGCTTGAGGCCGCCTGCGAGTGTTCATCAGGAGCTGGCACCCAAACTAGATCCATGAGGGTGGGGAGTTAGGTGACTTCTGCCGCCCCACTGCAGGGCAAGCCGCAGGGCTCTCAAGGTGCCACCGGGCCCAGCAGTCCCACCGGGCAGAGAGGTGCCCAGGAGGATAAATAAATACACACAAAAAAATAGCACCGTGCTTCCACCCAGAGTAATTTATAGGCCAGTTGTTTGTTTGCTACAACCACGTGACGCCATGCCTACCTACCTCTCACAGTCACGTAAAACACATGGAATACCACTTTAAAATGTAAAGTTTAAAACACATGCAATTAAAGACTTTAGCTAATAATATGCTCATGCAGTGACGTGCTCACAGACAGGTTTCAAAAAGAACAACAAACAATTTATTGAACCAGGAGTAAGGGAAAAGGGATGCAGAGAATACGAAATGATTTGAGAATGCAGCGAACAACAATAACAGTCGTGCCCACCCCCCAAACAATGTAAGCACCATATCTCCACCTCTCCCTAGAGTCAGTTGGGTACCCAGGTGGGCAAGGTAGTTGCAGGCTTTATGCGTTGTAGTTGGTTGGCCAATGCTGGTGCACTTTAAAATGAACAAGGCTTGGAATGAACTTTGTACAATTCCCCAGGTGCAGGGCAAGCCCTATGTTTACTCACGGTTCTAAAGACTGTGTCACAGGGTTTGGCAATGCTGGGAGGTGCAGTCAGCTCGAGCTGGGCCTTGAACTGTATGAACAGGGTGACAGCTTGCTTGCCTGTGGCAGGATCTGGCAGCTTGTCACCTTCTTAGCAGCTTGTCACTTCTTAACACGTTTGATCATGGATGCTGGAACAGGCTAGTACTGAAGACCAGGGCCACATGCTTACCCCACATCCAGGCACCTAACTCCCAGGGCAGGCAATGGGTAATGCCTAACAGTAGCACTACCTGACTGATTCCCCAGACCATCCTTGCTGGCAGCGGCTTCTGTTCTGGCACTCTGAATTGCAGTCTTTTCTCACTGCAGTTAGCAGACATTAAGGCCTCCAGGCACAGGTCTGGCTGACCTCCCAGGACCAGAGGTGGCAACAGTCCTCAGGCAGTTCAAACTGCAGGTTTAAACCACAAACCAACTTTTCACTTCAAACTGGATTGCCGAGCCTATGGGAGTCTTCTTCTTGAGCATCCCTGGACTCTGGCTGCTTAATCCAGGTGACCCTTCAGGCATTTGGCAGGATACAGTCCAACCTCCTCACAGGCTGAGGGCTTCTCTCTGATGCTGCAGAGTATTAGCTGCAAGCAGCTCTTCAGATACACATGCTGGCTTCCCAGCTAGCAGAAAGCTTTTGCAAGTCTCCTGAGTTTAGCTGTGGAAGCCTTCAGCCGACTTCCAAACTTTTTTAGACACAGTCAAAGTCCTCCTGTCTCACCGAGAGCTTTAGCCAGACTGCCCCAAACTGATTCTGTCCCTGGGGTCTGATGAGAGAATGGCAGCTTCTGACTGGTCGAATACAGCTGTCCATCTGCTAAATTAATATGTATGAAGTCCACTCAATGCTTGATTGGTTGCATGGTATACCATCATAACGGCGACTGAAATTGAGCGACTTGAATATGAGCGCACCCAATTTCAGCAGAGATAGTTATGAGGCTACCCTGCAAGGGTAGCGAGTAAGGCAAGAACAGAGCGTAAGGGAAGAAACAGAGGGAGACCAGAAGAGGAGGGAAGGTATGTAAGGGGTAGTGTGGGCAGTAGGCTGCCAAGCTGGTGGAGTGATGAGGGTGGCTGGGCTATAGTGGGGGAGGTGCAGGAGTTCGGGTTGGGAGGGACAGGTATTTTGTGTTTTTTTTCTGGGAGTTATATATTCTCTCACGAAGTTTCTCCCTTCCTGACATGCACCCCTGAAGTTAGTAATCCTCTGTAAGAGTGGGGTGCACAGCTCCACGCAGAACAACCTTCCATGTTCACAGGTGTTTTCTCACTGGGAGTGTACATTGCCTTTTTTTTTTCGGCGATGTACACTCACCACAATAATGATCACTCCGCTGATTGCTATGACATGGAACCGTTGTATGTTATAGTGCAAGAACACAGCTCAGTCTCTTACCCAGGAGCCATAGCTGCAGTCCTTTAGGGTTCCTAGTTCTCTGATTGGTGGATATAGGGTTGGGGTAACAAATATGGCTGCTATCAAACAATTCATACATAGTCCCTTTGTTGCGGCATCGCCTGGAATACTTCACCCCGCTTAACTGCTGCTCCTCCGGCTTTTCTGCAGATATGAGGACTTTACCTTCTCCAGTCTGCTGCCCCTCCCAAGCGACTCAATAGCCATATTGAACACTCTTGCCCAAAACTGGTTCTCCACCTGACTAGGGTCGCAGCACATCTAAACACATCTCCAAAGCTAGGACCATCCTCGCTTTTGATTGCTGCTACCTGGGTTATTGTCCGCCCTTATCTTTGGCAGGTGATGTGAGACTAACCCTGGTCCAGTGGCGACAGGCTCCTCACTATTCAGTCAGTTCTTCCTCTGGGCCCCATTCCAGAGGACTAAAGATGTCCGCCTTAATATAAGAAGCTTGCTGGCTAATCATGCAGAACTTGTAGCTTGGACCACCACCAAGGGCCTGATCTCCTTGCTATTTCTGAATCCTGGCTTAAGCCTTCTCTCCCCGACTCCCTGTGCTCCCTCCCCGGATATAACTTGTCCGGGTCAATCGGTCTAATCAAAAAAAAGAGGTGGTGGTCTGGCACTATTTTACAAGTCTCATCTAAATTCTAATTACTACCATGCCCCTCGCTTGTGTCCTGTGAGGTACTTCATGCACTGCTTCTGCTGGGTGAGTCCAAAACTGCACATTGTTTGCACCTACATGCCTCCAGTTTCCTTCAAACATGGGCTCGAGGAGTTCCTGGCTTTTCCCCTGGGCAACCAAAAACAACAAAGTGATCTGTCTAGGTGACTTCAATCAGAATTGGCTTGCCCAAACCTCCCTGTCCTTAACTTCATATATAAGCAAGGCCAACCTAACCTCAGCTTGTCTCAGGTTTCACATGACATTCCAGCAATGGTAATAGTCACACCTCCTTGAATGGGTACTTATTAACAGGCCGGACAGAATCTCTTTCTGACTGTGCTACCAGACTCCATTAGTGAACATTCACATGTCACCTGTGTCTGGGATGCCAGCCCCCAAATCATCTCCATGTCTGACTTCTCTGCCTCGACACCTCAGCTTTCCTAAAGGATCTTCAGCATGTTGACTGGTCCCCATATTCATGACAAATAACATTGACTTGGCTGTGGAATACTTACCAACTCTCTCGCTCCTTGCAGTCCAAGCACATTCCTTCCATTAGGCGCAGGATGCAGGCCTGCACCAAATGGTTAACTAGGCCTCTTCACGTATTCTTAAAGCATGGGACAAACCTGGACCAGATGGAAAACCTCCTACTCTCTGACTTCATCGCATATTCTTCATAACTCTTGTAAGAAAGCACTATGGATTGCCAAAGCAATTACTATAGAGGCCTCTTTCACGCCACCTCTAGTAACCCAAAAAGGTACTGGGCACAAATAAATCACATAATGGGATGCACCACATCCCAAACTCCCCATGACTTTCTAATAAATAACGCCTTCTGTAACAACCCTAATACCATAGCTAATGCTTTCTCAGCTCACTTACCGCCTCCCTAGTTCTGATGCTGACAGTCCCCCACCACCACACCTCCTCCCTTGACCTCCCCGTCCCACCCTTCCCTGATTCTCCACCCGGTCTCCAGGCTGGATGTCCTATAAGCTCTTATGATGTCTCCCCATAGCAGCCAGGACCTGGATGGACTGGAACCCAGGATTCTCAAATTAGGCGCCTCTTCTTGCCACCCCATCATGCGATTCTTCAACCTCTCCACTAGCTCGGTACTGTGCCCTTTCCTAGAAAAATGCCTAGGTTATCTCAGTCTTCAAAAGGGTGATCCAAAAACCTAACAAACTATCATCCTATTGCTCCTGCCGACCCTCAGTAAACTCCTGGAGAAGTTTATCCATCGCCAGGTGTCTAACTTCATTGCCAACTTTAACCTGCAATCTTCTGCTCAGCATGGCTTTAGGCCAAACCACAGCACCAGACAGTCCTAGGTGCAATTCACCAGTGACATAAAATCTGCTATGGATCAAGGCCAGTTTACCAGGGCTGTTTTGTTGATATGTCAAAGGTGTTTGACTCGATTAACCACAACCTGCTCCTGCATCAACTAGGCTCTATCGGCACCTCCCAATCCACGCTTGCCTGGTTCTCCAGCTATCTGTGGAGCCGCTCCCAGTCTGTCTCTCTGCCCCTGCCCTGCTTGCTCGGGTGTCCCACAAGGTTCCATACTTGGGCCCTGCTCTTTTCTTTGTTTTGTCAATATCCTACCTTCTGTGCCCTCCCACAGCCTCTCCTTACTCTATTCCAATGACTTGGTTCTCTATGTCTCCTCCAGCTCTATTCATGAAATTAACTCACACCTCTCCTCTGATCTTCATAGATCCAAACTTGGCTTACGTCCCATTGCCTGGTGCTAAATGCTGCCAAGACCAGGCTATGCTCTTGGGTCAAAGGAAATCTGTCACTTCAACTCCGTCTCTCTCCAGGTTTCTTGTCTTGTGGTTCCTTGTGGAGTAAACTCAGCCCTTCAAATACCTAGGAGTCATGCTGGATCCATCTCTTAACTTCTCTCTGCATGTCAAAGCTGTCTGCAAATCAGTCAGATACTAAAACTGGACTGGATTACTAGTCTGTCAGTTTCCGCCCCTGCTGCCAGGATCTCTTTGCCCATGGCCTTCTCCTCCCTGGACTCTCTTACGCCTGCCTGTCTTCACTATGGCACAGGCAAACATCTTGCAAATGTGGGATGTTGCCTACAACAATGTCTGTAGATTTCGCGCTATCTACTCCTCATCTTAAGCACCACTGTACCCTCTACTCTGGACCTCCACTGGTCATCTCCTGCCTCCCACCAGGCTTATTCCAGTAGCTGTCTGATCATAACATTATTCGCTCTTCTGTCCCCTCCACACTTGCTGCATTGACTGCCCTTGTTCCTCCATTCCATGTCTTAGCTCTGCTATCTGTCCCAAAATACTCTCCATGATGGGTGAACTTGCCTTCTACTTCTATGCCATTTTGGAACTCTCCCACTTGATCTTAGGCACTTAAAGCCCACCCCACTTTCAAGAAAGGCCTCCAATTACTCCTCTGCCTCCCTTGACATTTGTAAATGTCCCTAGCTTCACGAGTCATGCAAATCTACCATTGTCCAGCACTTAAATTTCCCTGTGCCTCCTGATTCATACTGGAGTTCATACTGGAAGAACAGGAAAGTCAAGAAGACAAGGCCCATATGGACTTTCCCCACAATTCAGTGGCAGTAACAGGTGTCACCAACTTCAGCAAAATATTTATCCAACTATTCTTAAAAGATACTCAAATTTTCAGCTTCCACCACTTCCCTGAGGCAGTCTGTTCCACATTCTAATCGCCCTACACTTAAAGCCATTCCTTCTTAATTCTGTCCTACTCATTACTTCCTCAATTGCATATGATGCCCTCTCAATTGATATGATTTCTCCTGATTACTAATCCCAACTCATCCTTAAGATCTCCATCTCTTAAAACTTTATACAAAACAATAAGTCCCCTTGCCCTCCTATTGACCAGGACCCACACTCCCAGTTTCTTCAATCTGTCCTCACATAGCATTCCCTCACAGCCTGATATCAATCTGGTAAAGATCTATGTGGCCTTTCCATCAATTTAACATCCTTCACAAGAAGGGGACTGCATACAGTGGAACAATAATCCAGAATGGGCCTAACCAATGTTCTATACAGTGCAACAACACCTCCCCATTTCTAGAATGAAACCCTTCTATATAATTTACCAAATGTATGGCTTTATTTGATGTTATTCTACTATGAACACCATTTTTAGGTCATTTTGAATATAAACCCCAAATCCCTTCTCACGTTAAAACCTAGCCAGGCCCTGCATATAATAGGTCTGCTGGATATTGTGCTCACCAAATGCAATACCATGCACTTATCCTCATTAAAGTTCATCCCATTTGTTATTGCCCATTCTGAAATATGAATTAAGTCCTGTCCAAAGATTAGTCTATCGCTGAAAGTGTCCACTACTCCTCTAATTTAACATTGTCAGCAAACTTTATTAACTTATTTTTGCTCGTATACCAGGTCACTTATAAAAATGCTAAACAACAATGGTCCCAGCACCCAACCCTTGAGGGCACACCACTCCCCACCCTTGATGGTTCAGACAGAAGACCTTGTAGCTTTACTTGTTGCTGTCTGTTAGTCAACCACTGTTCCATCCACCTCACAATAGTCAGGTCAATCCCCATACCAATCAGTTTTCGATGATTTTACAATGTGGGACTGTGTCAAATGCTGCGACTGAAATCGAGCATCACCATATCAACGTTACTTCCTTCATCTATATGCTTGCTGATGTAATCATAGAAGGTAATCAAGTTAGTCTCACATGATTTGCTTGATAACAAATCCATGCTGATTTTATCTATTTGACCCTTCTTATCATAATATCCATTATAAACTCACTAAGGATACCTCAACAATCTTCCCCACCACAGAGGTCAAGTTCACTGGCCGATAGTTCACTACCCTCACACTTTCTCCCTTCTTATATAGGCACCACGTATGCCAACCTCCACTCCTCAGGCACCAAGCCCTCTGCCAATGATTTTTGAACCAACAAAGTTATAACTGGTACTAACTTATTCCTTAACTCCTTCAGAAAGTAAGGATGTATCCCATCCGGTCCCACCACCTTGTCCGACTTCAGCTTCATGATTCTATTTATCACCTTTGCCTCTGTTATTATTATTTCTGGATCTATTTGGCCTTACCCAAACTACTATTTTCTATAGAATCATCATGCTTTTATATGCAGCACCAAAACACCTACCAAATTCATATGCCTTTCCTCTGGATCAGATGCTCACCAACCCATTTATGTTCAGTGGACCAACCATACTACTTCTCCCCTTGGCTGTTCACATAAGCATAGAAGCTTTTTTATTTTTACTCATTGCTAATCTAAATTCAAGTTGTTTCTTAGATTTTTTAATTTAATTCTTCAATTTCCTTAATATCTTCTTATACCTATCCTTATAGGCTAATGCTTTATTTTCTTCATTTTCTGAAACATCACTTTCTTCTTTCTACAAAGTCCAACTATAGTTCTAGTTAACCACGGTGGCTTTTTCCTTTGTGATTATAAGCTTTCCTTTGTGGAATGTAAGTTTCTACAATCTCAGTCACTGTATTTAGAAAAAGCTCCCATGATTTATTTGTATTTTGATCCTTCATCATACCATCCTAATCAATACTACTCAACCTTTCTCTCATAGCACCATAATCACCCTTTTCATAAAGGAACTGGATTGTATTACCCTTTACCAAACTAGTTGCAATCCATCAAGAATGTTATAGAATTGTGGTCACATGTACCTAATTGTGGCTGAATACTAAACTGTTGAATAACATCAGGTAAATTTGTAAAATGACATCCAATATATTCCTCTCCTTGTAGCTTCATGAATTCATTACTGGGCACCCACCACCATCACTTCTTCCTGTAACCTACAGGCTAAATTATTTCCTGACTGTTTCTTCCCCACTCAATGTCAGGCATGTTCAAATCCCCATTAACACTATATCAGTATTTTCTGCCAAGTTAAAATACTCAATAAGGATTCAGTCTCCTCCTTACTGGTATCATGTGCTCTATAAAACACTGAAACCCTACATTTCTTCCCCTTAATGCCCAGGAGTTCAATAGTAATCATTTCAATACTACCTAGCTCAGAACTTTCCTCAATGCCCTAATTTCTAATCCATCTCTAATAAAGACCACCCCTCCCTTCTTCCTACCCTGTTCTTATTAATTAGTCTATAACCAGGTATCTGTGGAACCCATGAGTTCTCATTACTCCACCAGGTTTCAACTACCCCAGCCATATTCAAATGACCACTTCTCATTACTGGTTCCAGTTGTGACCTACTAGCTTCATTCAAACTTCTGGCATTACAAAACATGGCTTTTATGGCTGACACCCCATTAGTTTTCATTTTGTTAGAAATTATTAGTCCCTTCCTGTCCATAGTCATCCCTTTCCTACTAGTTTAAACAATTTTCAATTTCCTGCCGCAGCCTCATCCCCAGGATCCTGCTTCCCCTAAAATTCAAATGCAGCCCATCCCTACACTATAACTCATTCTTGTTATTAAATGTCCCCAATGTCTGATAAATCGGTGACCACTTGTTCCAGTCCATTTGTTCAGCCATTCATTGGTCAAAGCTATTCTCTTCTTCTTGTACACAGATGCCCTTGGTTCTGATAATATTTCGAGACCACTATCTCACATCCTTTATCTACTAATTTCTCCACTAACTTGATGTAATCCTTCTGCATCTCAGATAAGGTCTTTCACACAATATCGTTAATACCCACATGAATCACTGCCAAGGGATGCTCCCTGCTGCACTAAATATATTGTCAGCCACACTATACAAACCCATAGCACCCCAGAAAAACTGCTAACCATTCTATTTTTTTTGTCATTTTGCAAATATATTGGTCTGAGTATTTTATAATAGAGTCACTTATTACAATGACCTATTTTGGGTTGTGTTCACCTTCCTACTTGATTCCACTGAATCCAAGTTACAGTCTGCCTCTGCCATATTTGACTGATTTAGATCACTCAATACATTAAAAGCTATTTTCCTGTTATTCCATCTAGTACACCATCCTTCTTTCCTTAGGCCCCATCCACACTACATCGCTCCAGACCCAGTCCGTTCACGGCAGCACCGATCCCCAATGCAGTTCAAGTGCTGCACGGGGACTTCACAGGAACAACCACTCACCCGTCCATATGGCGGTAATGTTACAGGGGCTGGACCGTTGTTGTAACCGTTGTTGAAACCATCTCATAGGTCGTTTCAACAATGGTTATGAAAACGCCTGTAACGTTATAGGTAAATGCAAACCATTGCTGTAACGGTTTGCGCCTCTCTGTAATGTTACAGAGGCATAGTGTGGACAGGTCCTTATTGTTTATGGAGCCTTGTTCTTCCTGCCTTTCTCCTTCCATATTAGTTTCTGATAAATTCTTCTCATGTTCACCTCTTAAGTGTCCTGGGTCTGGTTTAAGAGGGCTTACACCCTACACTTTCTTTTAACTTACTTATCACACTCCATCCCCATTGATTACTTTCTTCACCACCTTCATTTGTCTTTCTTTTCCCTGTCCAACCACTGAACCACTCCCTCCTTTGCAGCCTCATTTATATAAAAACTTGACAGAATCTTTACCCTAGATGTGAGCTCCATCTGGCTCTTCTCTAATAACTCCAAGCGCTCAGTAACTTTTATTAAGTTTACATGCAACTCTCTATTCAATTCACATTTTTCACATTTGTAACTAGTATAATCAGCCCCAATTCAGCCACTCTATACATAGTACAGTTTTACAACTTATCATCAAATTCCCTCTGATGTTAACAATGATGGTGTCATGTTTCATTTATCATTTGTTATTAATCAACTTTAAAGTAATCAGTGATGGTCATCTGTTTAGATTTTTTTGTCATGTTTAAACTCATTTTAGCATCCAGGTCCTCCTCTCACATTGACCTGCAGTGGTGTTCACAGAATGTACAGAGCTGGGAGATGGGAAAGATAGAGCAGTAACTATGGGAGGCTGGGATAAACCCCACCACCTACAGGGCAGACACTCCATACAGTACTTCTTTACATTTGGTCACTGTTGGGCAATTCTACTCAAAATGTAGGAAAATGAGGGACACTGGTCTTAATAATGTGAATATTCAATACACATGGGGACACAAACTCAGAACCATGGGAGCTAGTGACTTAACAACGTTCTACTCTGGGCACTAGTTGGAAACCCTAAATATGGGGTGACAATGACTCACATTGAGTCTTTGTGGGGTCCCCACCTTGCACTGCCAGGTACCAGGTAAATGCAGCTCTTATGTAAGGAATAAGATATGACAAGGTGTGGTTTATAGGTTGATAAGAGCACACCGGTGTGTAATGAGGCACGAGGTGCTTGCCGAGTGCCTTTAGCACATGGGAAGTGCTCATCAGCCCATAAAACACACCTCAGACTGTCTTATTCCACTTATAAAATGCCCTCCCCATAAAGCCCCTGGTGAAAAAAAGTTATTTAAAAAGCATGCTAAAAGGTGTTAAGGATACAAAACAGAGAAAAATAGTCCACACATAGTACAGAGTTGCAGAGCATATGTAACAGCCAGCCACTGAGGGTGCTGGTGTCTGTCTCCTCCCAAGTCTGTTTCCTCCCCCAACACTTAATTTATTTTGTTTTCATTTGTTTAAATTTAGTTTATGTTAGTTACAGTGAGGCTTTTTTTTTTTTTTAACAGATTTTTTTTGTGCTGTAACCCCAAGCCCCAGATTACTTGCCATGCTCCAACAGCTGCCCCTCATACTTGGGTTTACCCCCTCAGTGGGGCGCAATAGGCAAACTCTGGTGGCCAGAGGGATGGCAATGGAGCCAGCTCATTAACAGGGGCCGGCATATTTTGAAGGCTGTAGAATCCCGGGGCAGGGATGTTACAATGACCTGAGTCCACCTGCCTCCGAACATACAGGCACTGACCGCAGTGGAACTCCGGCCTCCCCGGGGTCTGTCGTGTCGGACACTCAACCCCATGAGTAGGGAGAGCAGTCTACTGGATGCTCAATCCTACTCCCCCGTGATCATGCCTCTGCATCAGCAGGCCAGGCGTGAGGCTTTGTTTAAAATGAAGCCAGCGGCTGAGCAAGTGCATCCTTACCGACCCCCATACAGAGAAGTTTCCTGGACTTGAGTGTATCTTCTACTCTGTACTGCCGTTGTAAGTATGGGGATTTTCACTTTTGTTTGGCATTCAGCTAACTATTTTGGTCATGGTCGGGAGGGGCAGAGGGCTAAGGAACACAGTGGGAACAGAGAAGAGCTGCATGGAGGGGAGCAAAGGAGCACAGCAGGAAGCGGAGCAGCAGCACCAAGAGCGGACTGAGAGTGTGGGGAGAGTGCAGTCACCGCAGTAAATGTTTTTCTCAAGTGCTGTATGAATGGATCCAGCAGTTCACTGGGGCATAAAGAAAATTAAAATAATTGATATATGGCATTTTCCAATATTGTTTATAAATTGTTTGACAGAGCTGGTGGAGCCAGAGGTGTTGTCTTTCATTTGAAAGCCGTTTCTCGGTGGCATGCACAAGGACATGCTGCGACTTTTTTTTTAATTCAGATTTCAAGAACGGCTGTTTCAACAGCTCTTTGTGAACCTGTGGAGCAGCGGTCATAGTTTTCTATGAAAATGTTTTACTGTACTGCATTTGGGTGGTGTTGCAGAGCAGGGCCGGGAGGGGTGCAGGACGGCCACAGGATGGAGTTCTGGAGGCTCCAGCTCGGACAGGACAGACTTGAGCACAGTGATATCTATTGTTATATGCCCTGATTGGCTGAAGAGGTGCTGGCTGGCACAATATGCCCTGATGAGGACATGGCCACAGGCACCTCTCAGCTAATCAGGACACAGAATTCTCCAGACCCATTTTATAAAGAGCTGTTAATCATGCTGCCCACCTGAAATGATGTGAGAGATTAGCACAAGGACTAGAGCCTGCTAAAGTAGCGACTTTTTCTTCATTGACAGCTACAGAAGACCTGCACTAGTCAAGATGGACACGTAGAAGGTTAGCTGCACTATTCAGGCCCCAGACAAACAATCTTCCTTTTCTTTACCCCTGACAGTTTCAATAGTCTCTTCAACAGTGATGTTGTTAAAAACCTCACAGCTATTCTCAAAGATAACATAGTCCTCAGCAGTGCACTGTAAATAAGACATTTACAACAACCAGAAAATCAGGAGTATAATGCACTGCATCAGTGCCAGTGACATGGCAGATGATAGAGAATAATGTTAGAAGGATATGGCCTGTACACCAAAAGAGCTAGTGAGTGGCAGATAACAGAGGGAAATTCCATATAGAAAGAGAAAATAGTACAGGAGGTGAGGCTGGCAGATAAGGAGGGTGGCGGATAATAGAGGGCAGGTAATAGAGTGTGCACTGTAGTTTGTCCCCTTTAAGTAGTGGCATTCTATAGTAAAACACATGTACATTGTGGCAGCAATGGCAAGTACATAAACTACATCATAACAGTTCTAAAATGGCAGGGCACTTGCCACCAGTGTGTGAATAAGAAACATTGGTTGATTTTACTAAAAGGCCAGGAAAGACTACCAGCATTTAAAATGGAACATCTACAGGAAAAATGATTTAAAGGTTCAGCTCAGTTCTTTACTGGGGTGATATACAGACCTCCAGCACAGAGGAGAGAAATGGACATAGTTCTAGTGGAAACCATCCATAAGATGGCAACTAAGGGAGGCATAACTCTCAACCTTTCTCAGCCTTGGTAAAACATTGGCTGGACAACAGGACACAGAAGGTAATTGTAAATGGAGTCCACTCTGAAGAAAGAAGGTTACTAGTAGGGTACCGCAGGGTTCAGTACTGGGTCCAGTCCTTTTAATGTCTTTATAAATGACATTGCAGAGGGACTGGAAGGAAAAGTAATGCCTCTTTGCAGATGACACAAAGATCTGCAACAGGATTGATACACAAGGAGGCATGGAAAGGATGAGAAGGGACTTGGCAAGGTTGGAGGAATGGTCAGAAGTATGGCAGCTTAGATTCAATGCAAAGAAGTGCAAAATAATGCACCAAAGAAACAAAACCCAGGGAAGATTACACAATGGGGGTAACAACAACAAAAATGCAAAGGGAGCTGGGATTAATCATTTCAGATGACCTTAAGGTTGGCAAGCAATGTGAGAAGATGGTAGGAAGGCTAGGGGATACTGGGATGTATAGGGAGAGGCATCACCAGCAGAAAACAGGAAGTTGTTATCCCCTGTACAGACAGTTGGTGAGACCCCATCTGGAGTACTGCATCCAGTTCTGGAGACCCCATCTCCGCAAGGACATAGACAGGATGGAGGCAGTTCAGAGGAGGGCAACTAAAATGATGCAGGGTCTACAAGAGAGGCCATATGAGGAGAGACTAAAGGAGCTTAATATGTATACTCTTGAGGAAAGGAGAGAGAGGGGACATGATAGAAACATTTAAGTACCTCAGTGGAATCAACAAAGTCCAAGAGGGTGGCATCTTTCAGAAAAGAGATGTGCAAGAACAAGGGACACAATTTGAAGATGGAAGCGTGGCTCAGGGGCAATGTGAGGAAGTATTTTTCACAGAGAGGGTGGTGGACACATGGAACAGCCTTCCTGAGGAGGTTGTGGGGTCTAAAACTGTGGGAGAATTCAAGAATGCATGGGACAGACATAAGGCAATTTTGTTGGGGGTAGAAAGAAATAGGCTGTTGGTTAAATAGGATCTGCAGCTTATCCTCTAGGTAGGGAAATGGGCAGACTAGGTGGGCCAAGCAGTCCTTATCTTCAAAGTCTATGTTTCTATGTTTCACCAAAATGAGGGACACAGACACTCAAAATGAGGGACACTGACTCTCATAACGAGAGACACATCCTCAAACATGGAGATACAAGCTCAGAACACTGTGGAAACCATATTTGTTCAACGTTTTATTTTATTTAGCATCTTAGAATACTATTAATTTCTGCTTTAAAGCCTGAATTTACAGCACATTCTCTGTGTGCATAGAATCTTTTCATGAGGGAGGAATGAAGGACAGGGCAAGATTGAGGATAAATGAGAGATGTCCCTTGTAATGAGGGACACTTGAGAGGTATGGGTGGAAGTGCTGCTGGTGGAGACTTCAGTCTGCCAGATGTGGATTGGAACGTCCTGGCTGCAGCTTCAGCTAGGAGCTGGGATATCATGAACTCCCTGCAGGGTGCATTCCTCAGGCAATTAGTAAGACAGCCCACATGTGAGGGAGCAATATTGGACCTAGTACTCACCAACAGGGACAGTGTTACAGACATCACAGTGGGTGACCACCTGGGGACCAGTGATCACTGAATGGTCTAGTTCAATAAAAGAACAGTTGCTGAGCCGAACCACATGAAGGTGAGGGTCCTGGACTTCAGGAGGGCTGACTCTACAAAGATGGAGGAATGTCTCAGGGATGCCCTGGCAGGGAGGGACTCAAGTGGAAACATAGAAATACAGAACGTAGAAAAAGAATGGCAGAAGGAGACCAAGGGTCCATCTAGTCTGCGTATGTGTTCCTTGGACTTTCTCAGATCCCAGGATCTAACCCCCCTCCTTTTGTCTAATGCCTCCTACTGTTCCTGTTGCTTCTGATCACACTTAGCCTTTGTTCCACCCCAGCTTGAGAATGATGTCATGGCCTTTGCTTCCACTGCTTCAGCTGGCAATTTATTCCATGGCTCCATGACTGTTTCTGTAAAATAGTGTTTCCTAAGCTCCTTCTTGAAGCTCCCCAAACTTCTACTCATGCCCTCTAGTGTTAGAGTCAGAGACTCTGCTGAACAGGTCCAAAGATGGCACCTTATTTATTCCTCAAGAACTGGTATGTTTCAGTCATATCTCCCCTCTCCTCCTTGTCTCCAGTGAGAACATATTTAATGCTTCCTGATGCTCCCGTCATGAGTGCCCTTGAAGGCCCTGGATCATTTTGGTCGCTTTTCTCTGATCAGCCTCAACCTGTTTAAATCCTTTTTTCTATTATTCTATTATTTATTTTCATCCTGGGAGCCTGGCAGGCAGCTCCGATCCCTCCCTTGGAGGGAATCGGACTCCGGCCCCATCTTCTCCTGCCTGACTGACCCAGCAACCCCCACAGGTCTCCCATGACAGGGATGAGGTGAAGGGCACCAGCTTACCCTCCCCCGGAGACCAACATCCAGATTCCAGGCATTGGGATGGGTGCTGATGGGGCCATCACGAGCCTGCCAGCTCCATATTCCTCCTTGGTTTTCTCCTTCCCCCTCTCCGCCAATGTTGTACGTCAACAACGTGCTTCACTAACTCGTATCTCCCCCAGCCATCGCTAGAGGAGATCAGCGAATGGGATGACAATCCCTCCCTCCCGAGAGAGGAGAGCAGTCCTCAGATGCTCAACTCCTCTCTCTCCCTGCCAGCCCCAGCGACTTGGGCTCATTCCCGAACCCAGGTCACTGGCATGGCACAAGGTGTAGTGTCCAGTGCCTCAACCTCCAGCGCCACTGAGCCTGCTTGTTTATATCCTTTTTCAGATGTGGACTCCAAAACTGGACACAGTACTCCAGATGGGGCCTTACCAGGGACCTGTAGAGTGGAAGTATTACCTTCTTCCTCCTGCAGGCAACCCTCCCTATGTACCCCAGCATTTTGTTGGCTTTGCTATATGTTTTGTTGCACTGGCTTGTCTGTCTAAGGGTGCTGCTTATGATGACATCTATGTCCCGCTCTTCCTGCCCGTTGCTGAGCTGGATTCTGTTGAGGTGGTACTCTGTCCGTGGGTTCCTTTCACCAAAATGCATCAACCTTACATTTCTTTGTACTGAACTTCAGCTGCCAGATGTTGGACCATCTTTCCAGCATCTGTAGGTCTTTGTAGGTCCTTAACTGCCTTCTTGCTGTCAACCCTCCTCCTAGCTTGGTATCGTCTGCAAATAGGGCAATGTTGCCCTGAATATCTGTGCCGATGTCACTGATAAAGGCATTAAACAGGACTGGCTCCCAACACTGAGCCTTGGGGCATACCACTAGTGACCGCACCTTCATCAGACCTCACTCTACTGACCACTAGTCTTTATTTTCTATCCTAAGCCAATTACCTACCCAACTGACTATACCTTGGCACCCATGTCCTCCAACTTTTCAGCAGGTGGTTGTGTGACACTGAATCAAAGGCTTTACTGAAATCAAAGTAGAGGAGGGTCTCTGGGTGGCTTCTGTCTAGTTCTGTAGTGATCCAGTCAAAAATGTGATAAGGTTTATTTGCTACGATCGTCCCACCATGAACCTATGTTGCCTGTCCTCCTGCAGACCATTCTTATCTAGGTACCCTACCAAGTCTTGTTTTATTAAGGTTTCCATCAGTTTCCCCACTACAGATGTAAGGTTGACTTGTCAGTAGTTGCCTACTTCCTCCCAACTCCCTCCCTTGTGGAGAGGTACACATCAGCTCTTCTCCAGTCTCCAGGCACTACCCCTGTCTGAAGTGATCTGCTGAATAAATGTGCTAAGGATCTGCTAATTCTCTTGCTAGCTCCTTTAGCACCTTGTCATATTCCATCAGGCCCTAATGACTTGTCTTCCTGAGTTGATCCAGGGCCTCTCTAACCCTACTGCTGATGATTGATGGTGCCTCCATTGGTGAAACACCTTTGTCAGCAACCTTGATGTCACTGTCTGGTACTAGGCCTTTGTGTTCCTCTGCAAACACTGAGCAAAAAAGTTGCTCAGAACAGCGGCCTTTCTGCCTATCCTCCTCTACTACTCTGTCACCATCTTTGAGTCTAACTATTGTTCCCCTTTTCTTTCCTATTTCTTGTAAACATTGAAAAAATGTTTGTTCCCATCTTTGACCTCTTCTGCAAGCTGAAGCTCCATTGTGGCCTTAGCTGATTTCACCATACTCTTTGGAGTAGAGGAACAGTGGGCAAAACTATGGGGCCATAGTGAAGCAACAAACCTGTGCATTAGGTAAGTGAACAAAAGCAAGAGGAAAAGGACCACTGTGATTCTCAAAGGAGGTGGCGGGAAAATAAGGGCAAAATGTTAGCACTCAGAAAGTATAAGGAGACTCAGAGGGAGGAGGACAGGGAAGTGTATCAGGTGAAGCAAAGGAGGCAGGAAAGCAGTCAGGTGCACAAAAGCCCAAATGGAGGAGAAAACAGCCCAGGCAGTAAAGACAAGGCATTTTTCAGGTATGTAAGTGAAAGAAGAAAGATCGGGGGTGTATTGTAAGGCGTAAGGAGGGAGTTTGTGGAGAGAGACTAGGACAAAGCAGACATCCTAAACAAATACTTTGCTCAGTATTCACAGAGGAAGGGGAAGGAGAGGGACCACAGATAAGTGACAGGAGCATCAATGAAAGGGAGGTGGACACCAGTCCATTTATGGAGAGAGGGTCCTGAAGGAACTTGCAAAACTGAAAATGGACAAGGCAATGGGGCGAACAGGATACATCCAAGGATACTGAAGGAGCTTAAAGAGGTGTTGGCAGCACCACTGACAGTCCTGTTCAACCACTCGCTGGAGATGGGAGTGGTTCCGGAGGACTGGAGGAGGGCAGATGTAGTCCCACTTCACAAAAGTGGGAGCAGGGAGGAGGCTTGCAACCACAGGCCAGTCAGTCTGATTTCAGTGGTGGGAAATTAATGGAATAGCTGCTGAAGGAAAGGACTGTGGAATATCTTGAATTGGTGGTGTACAGGATCTGAGGCAGCACTGATTCCCTAGGGGAGGTCATGTCAAACAAATCTGATAGATTTCTTTGACTGGGTGAACCGGGAATTAGATCAGAGTGGAGGCGGTGGATGTAACCTACCTAGATTTCAATAAGGCCTTTGACACCATTCCACATACAGTAGGAGACTCATACACAAGCTAGGCAGCCTGGGAGCATGTCGTAGGGTGGTAAAATGGGTAAGGAACTGGTTGAGGATAGGCAGAGGGTGGTGGCAAATGGAGTTCACTCCATGGAGGGAGGGTGACCAGTGGGGTGCCACAGAGATCAGTACTGGGGTTGGTCCTCATTACTGTCTTTATTAACGACATTGCAGAGGAGTTAGAAGGAAGGTATCCTTTTGCAGATGAGATAAAGATCTCCAACAGGGCTGACACTCCAAAGGGTGGAAAAAATGAGGAGGATCTAAGTAAGCATGAGGAGTGGTCAAGACTGTGGCAACTAAGATTCAATGCAAAGAAGTGGCTAATATCATTAGTATCAACTCTAATACACATACCTGGAAGCACGCCTTCAACTTTTAATAAATCAGGATGGAGCACTCGTTTTCAATCGGAATAGATTTGAAGGGATCATTGGAATAGGCGGTATGCTCTTCACCATTTACTATTATATGAGCCTGAATCACAAGGTCGTTCATGAACGAATTCACCCATGGCTCGCTGCCATTCTTACTTGTGGATGCCTTGTGGGTATTTCAAGCGGACCGCAGTAATATTGTTTAAGGTAAAAATAGGGAATATCATGGGGCATTAAAATTGCTTGGCATGACTCCTTTCCTTGACCACACTGCTTCCTATAGACACTTGAACTGTAAATACCATAAAATCACCTTGAAACCTGACAGTGTCCCTTTAAAAGATATAATCAGCTCTGCATCAGAGTTGGATGATTTTATTGATTCAGACTCTGGATTGACTACTGCCCAAGCAAGAGCCCCTCTGATAATACAATATCAAGTGGTGCTGATGAGGCTGGTCCAGTGTGGTAAAGCCTTAAGGCCAAGTTCATGTCCCCACGTGGATGTTAAGTGCACAGGCGTGCTCAGTTATGAGAGCCAACCAAGCATAAAAAGAAAAGGCAGAAGCAGGGCATCTGCATGATTCACAGCCCAAGCAAGCATCCAAACATAAACAGTGGAAGCGAGGGAGCTACCTAAGCTGTGCAGGTAGCAGATCCTGAGATATTGCCCCAGAAAGAGGCCTCATCCCATATGGAAAAGAAATATATTTTAGATATATTTATAAAAGTATATTTCAAATACATGTTTGACCATATGTCTGAAGTATATACAAAATATCTCAAGTTAGCGATTTTGAAATATCTGATTTATTTGCAGAATATATCTGCCAGATATAGTTAAGATATATCATAATGCAATGTGTAAATATACAGTTTTAAGTACTTATGTTCATTATAGAATATATATACATATCCCTCAAACAGTATTATATGTTAAGTAAGTTGATGAATCCTACAGTTTTGGTCAAGTGTGATTATTACTGATTATTATCTATACATGTAAAATATTGATCTTTACAGTTGGAAGAAATGTGCCTTTATTGATGTTTGTATTGTATTCTAAAATATGACACAATAAAATCTATTATGGAAAAAAAAGATATATCATTAAAATATTTCCATGATATATTTATTATAGGTGTATGATATATATATATATATATATATATATATATATACACACACACACACACATACACACACACAGACACACACACACACACACGTATATATATATATATTATATCTGCTTATATATCTTGAATATTTAATATATATATTTCTACTGACATATATCTAAAATGTTTTTTAAATATATGCATTGTAAAAATATCTTAAAATACCCGATGAAAAGACAATAGATTCATTTTGATGCAACATATCTTAAACTGTACATTTGGAAGTCCTCTTATTAGTAACCATTTAGATATCTATAACAGAATTATCATTTAATGATGCACCATTATCACAGACTTACAGGTTATACATTTATACTTACACATAGGACTCACTCTTGATATCACAATTTAAAAGGCTCAAATTGGTATTTATACCACCCTGTTTGGTTCCTTTACGAATTCCTACACATACTTGTTTTTACTGTTTACCTTTCCTTGGCTGAATTCCCGGTTCGCCCGCTCAACATTTCCCTGAGCCACGGCTTTGACCCTGCTACTGACTGCTCTCCACCTGCTTGCCAGGCTGAACTAAAGCTGGAGGCCCTGACTGCGTGCTCCTGACCCAGTGCCTCAACATTTCCCTGAGCCGCGGTTTTGATCCTGCTGCTGACCACTCTCCACCTGTCGTTGGGCTGAACTAAAACTGGAGGCCCCTGACCAGGCACTCCCAACTTGACCCACTCAACATTTCCCTGAGCTGCAGCTTTGACCCTGCCACCAACCGCTCTCCACCTGCTCGCCGGGCTGAACTAATGCTGGAGACCCCTGACTGGGAGCTCCCACTCGACCCTCAACATTTCCCTGAGCCGTGGCTTTGACCCTGATGCTGACCACTCTCCACCTGCTCACCAGACTGAACTAAAGTTGGAGGCTCCTGACCAGGCGCTCCCAACTTGACCAATCTCAACAGTTCCTGAGTCATGGCTTTGACCCTGCCGCCGACTGCTCTCCACCTGCTCGCCGGCTGAACTACAGCTGAGGCCCCTGACTGGGTGCTCCCGACTTGACCCGCTCAACATTTCCCTGAGCCACGGCTTTGATCCTGCCACTGACTGCTCTCCACCTGCTCGCCGGGCTGAACTAAAGGTATGCTCATGGGGCAGTTTCGGCTCCGCCGAACTGAATTCGATGCCTTTCCTATGGCCTTCTGATTGGACACCTTTCACTGCCTGGAGCTCCCCACTGGCTACTTTCATTAGCCGGCCAGAAACTAGAAGCTTGAACTCTATTCTCTTCCTCTACTGGTCTGTGGACTACTTGAAGTTTCCTACTTGTTGTTTTTTTTTTTTTTTTTTTTTACTGTTTTATTACAACCAATTGTTAACATATTGTGCAGATTTACTGCTAGAGAGCAGACTTTATTATGCGGCTATACAGCTTCAGTGCAGACACTGCTAAATTATATTATCTGTATACAGCTCTGAATATAAGTTCATTATTTGAATGCAGTCATAGATCCTCTTGTCTGTCTCTGTCTCCTAACTTCTCCTTTGCTCTCAGCTCGTTCCTCTCACCTACAGGGCTGCCATCCTCCTGTTGTCACTGTGCAGACCCGTATGTCCCCTCCCCATTTCTTTCTCTCTCATTCTCCTCCTCCTCCTCTCTGACTTGCAGTCAGTGCCCTCCCACTGATTTACTTAATCCCTGCTCCATCTAAGCCCTGCTGATTCCTTGTTTCTTGCCACTGTCTGCTTCCCACCGCCAATTACTCAGTTATTTAGTAACCTCTTTTCTCCCTTTTTTCCCTCCTTCCAACTGGAGGCCCTTGACCGGGCACTCCCAATTCGAACCACACAACATTTCCTTGAGCCATGGCTTGACCCTGCCACCGACCAATTTCCACCTGCTCGCCGGGCTGAACTAAAGGTATGTCACTGGGGCAGTTTTGGCTCCACCAGATGCTTGAATTCCAGTGCCTTTTCTACGGCCCTCTGACTGGCCACCTTTACTGGCTGAAGCTCCCCATTGGCTGCTTTCTTTAGTCGACCAAGAAACTAGAAGCTCGAACTCTATTCTTTCCTCTACTAGTCTGTGGACTACTTAAATTTTCTCCCGCCACCTCCCCCACCCCCGCACTCTTTAAATAGGCTATTTACCTCTTTGACCTCCATCACCCACTGGTGGTACCACAGGCAGCCTGCCCTTCTTAAAGGGCCTGTCACTGATTATCGTTTACATACTTAACTCTACTTATTTTTCCCACTGCTCTATTTTCCTACCCTAACATACACCCTTTCTCTCCTGTTTTTCCCCTACCCTAAGTACTCACTCTTTGCCCATACTCTCCCCTGCACCTTTACAAATTAAGTTATAGTACTCATGTTTTATTCCTTTCCTCTGGAATCTCACATCTCTATTACAATGAAGCCCTACAAACTGGCACTCCTGTCAACTGTTTTACTGACCCTGTTTACTCTATCTGACCTTTTAATGTATACCCATGCATTTCTCTCTACCTCTATCCCCTAACCTCATCACTCACCCACGCTCTGCCTAGCACTTCCCATTACCCACTTCTCACTACCCATGCCCTTATACCCACCCATCACACTCTGTCTCTGCACTCAGTCACTCTATTTCCCCTCCCCTCTACTGGTCAATTCATGCTGCCCTAATCACCACCACCACCACCACCACCCCCTTCCTGGGCTTCTGCTCTCCCAAACTCTGCCTCCTTCAAGAATTTTCCTCTCCAACCACACTTTACTAGTTATTACACAACACTGGCCAGGCTCAGATCCCTAAGCTATTCTTCTTTACTTCCAACAGACACAGGAGGCTTCACCTTCTTCTTACTCATCTTCTGTTCCAACCACCTAACCCTGGACCATCCCTTGAAGCATGGAAAAACCTAATACTCTCCCTAGAAACTCCAAACAGCTCAAAATTATGCATCTTAATGTCCAAAGTCTGTTGTGAAAAAAACTCTGCTTGAATCCTAGTTATCTGCTAATACTTTTGACATTATTGTCCTTACTGAAACATAGCTCACCAACAGATCCCTTCTAATGAAATAGATCTGAATGGTTATACCCTTTCAGGAAGGACAGGCAAGGTAAAAGAGGAGGTGGCTGCCTCCTTTGGGTAGCTTAATCACCTCCTGCCACTGAATTTGATCGACCTCTTGCAAACCCCTAACTCGAATCCCTATCAATTAATCTCCTCTGGGCAACAATAAGCTAATAACCATCAATGTTACCCATCTCCACCCTGGCACCCCCAGATGAACTTGGTGACTTTCTTAACCTCAAGAACTCCCTCCCACAGGGAGGAATGGATAATCCTTGGCGACTTCAATCTTAAATGGCAGTCGCGTGGTCAATGCAGCCAAGAAATCTGTTATAGGCCTAGGCCTCCCACTAGCTCATCACCTCCCCCACTCAGACTAACTATAGGACTGGGTATGAATCCCTACTTGATTGGATGCTAGTGTCCAACTCCTGCACATCACCTCCTCAGGGTTTTCCCTGATGCAGTAGGGACCATTGTGCAGATCTTCTGCTGCTGGTCTGCCAAACCCCTCACCACTGATCACAAATTTATCCACACAGACAATTCAAAACTCAATCCTACTGAGTTTTCAAACACTGCCTTTACCACTGACTGGTCCTTTACAGAATCCATTAAGGACATTGACACCACCCATGATATATTTAGCAACAAATTCCTTGCCTTATGTGACTCCCTCATCCCCTGAAAAAATTAGGTTAAAGGCAACAGTCATGAATAGATCACCTCTGATCTCCTGAAACTCATGAGAGAAAGAGACCATGCCTGGTTTAAATACAGGAGATTTTAACTTCCCTACCTACTTCAACAATACAAGACTCTGAAATAGATGTAAATCTGCTGTCCGTCTGTCAAAATCTCCTTCCTCTATGAGAAACAACGAAGATCAGGTGGCAACCTAAGCAAATCTGGAACATCCTTAATGAACTTATTGGTAGAGAACAAAACAATGATCAAATCAGCCTGTCCTCTGGTGGGGCAGCTGTCACTGATCCCTTTGAAATATCCTCACTCTTTCTTTAACCAATACTTTGAGTTTAGACAAATATAAGCCTAACCTTCCACCTGTTCTTGGTCCTCCCCACCCCAGTTTCTACTTTCTGTACCTCTCAGAGTAGTTAAACTTATTAAGACATATGACCCCAGACTTTACATCAGGCCCAACAACATTGATTACAGGGTCCTCAAACTGGTTTGCTAATCCATAGCCATTCCTCTAACCAACATTCTCAACCACTCCTATGCACTGGATCTCCCTCATAAATGGAAATGTGCGTCATCAAACCTCTGCAGAAGCTGGTCCAAAAGACAAAGTTACTAACTACAGACCCATCTCCTCTTAGCTCCCTCTCTAAAATCATCAAGAAAATAGTCCACAAGCAAACCATTGATTTTCTCATGCAACATAATCTGCAGACTGAGGCACAACATGGTTTCAGGGCTGGCCACAACACTGAGACCACCCTTATTAAATTCACCAATTTCATCGACAAAGCCAACAACAAGCCTCTACACTGCTACTGTTTTTGTTGACCTTACAAAGCATTTGACCTTGTCGACCACAACATCTTACTCAACACCCTTGCAGGTCTTCATTTCTCATCCAATGTCATTAACTGGTTTCAAAACTACCTTACTTTCAGGTCACTTCAGACTGTTATTAATGGCGTCCTTTCCAACTCCAGCACCATTAAATATGGTATACATTTAGGGATCCATCCTTAGTCCCTCTTTTCTCCTCATCGTAAAACTCCCTTCATGAAATCTTCTCAAACACACAACTAATTCTGTATGCCGATGCTGCTGTCCTTTTTGCAAAGACAAAGACCCTCCTCACTACTAAACAAGCTTCAGCATGACTTCCATAGACTCCACTCCTGGTTCATGGCAAAGGACTTGTACTCAATGCTACAAAATAAAGGCTTTGGTTTTCTCCAGTTCTGGAAACTGCTAGCCGTTGATTTCACCCTGCACAATGATGACAGCAACCCAATTGAGAGAGTTAATTAATTCAAATATCTGCTCCTTGACTACCACCTTAATTTTGACTCACACATCAGTCTGACTATTAAGAAAGTCCACCAAAGACTTGGTATGCTTTAAAGGGTGAAGCCTTTCTAACCAAAGAATCCAAGTTCCTTCTAGCCTGCAGTTTCCTGCTCCCTTTATTTGACTATGGAGCTTTAGTCTATTTCCTACCTCTCTCCCAGAAAAAATTAATAAGCTCTGGAGCACCTACCACAACATTATCTGCTTTGCCTCTGTTCTCCCAAGACTTACCCAACACTGCGACCTATACAGACTATCCAACTGGCCCTCCCTGAGAACCAACTCAATAGCAAAATTGTCACCTTCTTTCATAAATTTTCCTTGGGTCTCCTTCCAGGCAGCATAGGATCCCTCTTCCCAAAGTCAGTCCACTCCAGGACTATTAGAAGATCCTCTACCCTCTCCTTCACTGTCCCTTTCTGCCACACCATACAAGAGCAAAGACTCTCTCCCACACAGGCGCAAATTATTCAACAATCTCCCTCCTGATCTCATCCAGTGTCCCTCTACATCTTCCTTCAAGTACAACCTAAGGAAGCATCTGTCACTGCCTCCACCTGCAGGCATTCCCTGCCCGGATTGTCACCCCTCTGTTCTTCTCCATCTCATCTACCAACACAACAAGATTGTGCTCACACTTGCTTGTGGGTAGGTGTATACTTATGTGCTTGTGGGTAGGTGTACGGGTTATGTGAAAATGAGAAAATGTTGTATCCATCACTCGTTAGTACAAGATTTAACCTCAGCACTTGCCTCTGGTCATTTGATCAGATATATTTTCATTTATCTTTTTGTAAAGTGGATTTACTGTGCATCCTATTGTTTTATACTGACTGTCCTTCTGTAATTTACTCCTGTTGTACTCAGTAACTCCTTGTTTTGTTAGTCCAAAACTGGACACTTGTGAAAACTGGCAATTTTTGCTACGTGCCTTTCCAGTACAGCTAACAAACTGAACTGAACCTTTCCTTTGGTCTGTAAGCTAATGCTGTCAATTCAACTCTATTTTAAAAATAGAAATTACCATGATTTGGGCTGATAAACTATACTTATGAAATATGCAAATTAGTTATGCAAATATGTACACAGTACCATAGCGGGCATTTGCAAAATATATTTGACATATGAAAAATATATATTCTGCATATATTCTATCGTACTGTATCTTGCAAGCAAACAATATACATATTTTGCTCACAGCAGAAGTTAGGCACACACACACACACACACACACACACACACACACACCAGACCAGGAGCTCCATAAGACATTTCTTGGATTTTCCATCACAAAGTTTATTCATACAGTAAAGAAAAAATGTAAAACTAAAGCCAAAAAGTAGCAATAGCAAATAACAGACCTCCTTGCAGGATTGACATTTTGCATTGTTCTTGAAAAAGCACAAGAACAGTACAAAATGTCCAATGCTGCGAGAGAATCTGTTTTATCATTACTACTTTTGGCTTCAGCTACAACACTTTATTTTGTACCAATAAACTTTATGGTGGAAAAATCTAAGAAATAATTTCTTGAGTTCCTGATCATGTGTGTGTGTGTGTGTGTGTGTGTGTGTATAATGCCACACCTAATCTTTTATGCGTGAGTGCTGTTTACATTTATGATGGAAGCACCACTACATTTTGGAGCTGCCTTCTTTACTTGTATACATATTTTACTATAAGGATATATGTAGAAATAGTGCATTCAATATATATTTACAGACTGAAGTCATATATATATATATATATATATTTTCCAGTCATATTTATAAACTACAAAACATATTTATTTGCTATGTAAAACATGTATTTAAAACGTGTTATCTATATACTGTATGTATGTGTGTGTACACATATATATATATATATATATATATACACACATATACACACACACACACACACACACACATATTGCAAAAACTTCGTTAATGTATCAGTTAGGGTTGATAGCACAGTGACAAAAGTTTGGAAGCAGTGATGTGGGGTTCCCACCCACACACCCCATTCCACATACCAACAGACATCAGGGTATACCACGGGGTTATCAGGCCCAACTCTTACTCCATTCCATGTGTAAACAGGCTGATATGTTACAGTATAGAAGAATGGGGTGAGAGTTAGGCCTGATGACCCATGGCCACCGACGTCTGTTGGTGTGTGGAGTGTGGGGTGGGGGACCCTAACATCACATTTCAAACTTTGTCGCTGTGCTATCAACCTTAACTGATGCATTAAAAGTTTTTGCAATGAATTTCCTTTCTTTTGAGAAAGTGTAATTTAACTAGTAACTGGTATGTGGCAGTGGGAGGCGCGGGGCCCTCCGAGGCTCTGCGCTCCCCTCACGCTGCCTATTTTTGTGTAATGGTATGCATATTGTTGCAAGAAAATGAATGGATGAGTTCACATTAAATATTATTTTTCTGATTTTTTATTCAAGTCTCATTACACAAGAAACAGGCAACAGTTTTAGTAGGTGATCCCACTTCATCAGGCCACTGTGTTGCTAAAATAAAGCGAAAAAACATAATAAATATTTAAATTGTATAATGATATTAGTTATCATGTTGAAACAAGACCATTTGCACTAATCATGGATCATAATATGCTGAGGAGTCTGTATTAACCTTATATTATCTCACTCAATTATCACAAGAGACCTCTTAATGAGATAAAGTTTGGTTACCTAATATAACTTCTAAATAGGACCTAATCCCTTTATTGAATAACAAGCAGCAGATAATTAAGGTAATAATGTTTTATATATATATATAGAATTGATGGTTCATGAGTACTGTGTAAGTATCAGCTCCGAATAAGTTACGTTATGAATTGATTATATATAACTAATTTATGACAGTTGTGATAATTGAGTGAGATAATATAAGGTGAATACAGACTCCTCAGCATATTATGATCCATGATTAGTGCAAATGGTCTTGTTTCAACATGATAACTAATATCATTATACAATTTAAATATTTATGTTTTTTCATTTTATTTTAGCAACACAGTGGCCTGATAAAGAGTGGATCCTGCAGAAACTGTTGCCTGTTTCTTGTGTAATGAGACTTGGAATGAAAAATCAAAAAAAATTATAGTTAATGTGGAACTCATCCATTCATTTTCTTGCAACAATTATCTTGGTACCAATGGATGACCCAATAATAGAGATTCTCCAAACCTGGCAGCCTGGAATCCCCTCCTTTTTCCAAATAGATTTATAATGGTATGCATATGTGGAACACGGGACCCACTTGCACATAAGTATGGAGCCATACAGTAGCCCTATAGTACTGAAAATAAACCACTGTAACACTAATTTGGCAATATATCAGTAACCGATGCAACTATGAAAAAATTCCACTGCAGTGGTATTCATGACCTCAAAACCTCCATGCATGCAAACTGAACAAAAATCTGTATCGCACAGCATTTCCAAGCTACAGGCATCAAAAGTCACCAGAGCGCCGCAATGTTAGCCAATGGAAACTTTCTCAACTTTGGAACTCTGTAAGTATGAGCCCATTGCATGCTTCTGGACCAAACCACCAAAAGGCATCTGTGTGACCAGGACTTGCCACCTACAAATTTCAGCCCAAAGCCCCAACCTTTTTGATGCTGTGGGGTGGCAAAAATGCTATTTTGAATGATATTCTGTATGAAATTGCAACAGTTTGCAAAATTTTGCGACAGAATGGAGCATAACTTACTTTCATGATTTGCGAAAGTGCGCATCTGTTCTGCCACAATTTGTAACACTACAGGGGCGATCACCAAAGCAGGCATTTCTGAAGAGTGTTCCCCAAAAAGATAGTGCTGTGATCCTCAGGGCCTGACTAGGTAAACACAACTGTCAGTGTTTACCTAGGGAGTCTCAAATTTAAATACCAGGCATTTTCTATCTCACTAATTAAAAATAAGATGGCCACATACGACAGTAAAAGGATCATTTCGCGACAGTAAAATGTAGTGGCGGCAGTTTTAGAGAGAACATATCTTTTTTCCCCATTGACTATAATGAGAAACTTGTTTTTGAATAACTTTTGAGCAGTTCAATATTGTTTCACGAATCTTTGAAAGGCACATCAGTGACTCAGACTGCATCTGCCCTGAAGATTTAAGACCAAACAGACAAATCATGTGGGCTGTAGCCACAAGCAAGAACCACGCAAACCCCCGTTTTGCACTTTTTTTGCACTCTGTAGCTCTGCAACTGCTCATCCAACCACAACGAACTTGCCAGATCTAGAGATCTATGGTACCAGACCACACATGCAAAATGTCAGGCAAATCTGTTGTATGGTGGCAAAGTTATTAAAGTGCAAAACTTGGGGTTTATCATAGATGTGGCTGGAGCAACCCTAACTATACTGGCACTACCATGCCAGTAAAAAAAAAAAAAAATATATATATATTTATACAATAGGGGTGAGCATGTAACCTTGACAATAAAAACGTGTATTCTCACTGCAGTGGAATAACTCTGTGATGAACATAGACACTGTGGTTTATTTCTGATAAACCCACAGTGTCTATCTCAACAAATATACTTACAATGGTGGTGTCACCAGAGTCAGACTATCTACACTGCAGCCTGCATGTAATAGTGTCACAGTTTCTCTTTCTCACTGAATCCTGCAACTAACTCAATTAGCATTGTGAAAGACAATCACCTGTGTCCCATAGTTTTCTGGCAATCCTAGCACATTACTGTGCTGCTCTAATCTTCAAACCAGCCTCCTTCATAAACCAGTTTATCTTTCTGGGTGCTGACTGCAACAGTTTCTCTATCTCAGTGAAGCCTGCAACTACTGAATAAACAATCTGTTTCTCACTCCTAGCTGCAGGTAATACAATTATCATTGCAAATCACATGAACCTGTTCCTCATACTAACACTCCAGCCTATTCAGAAACACTTACACACACTCAGACCACACACAAACAGTGCTGTCAGTATAGCCTAGAGGTTAGAGAAACAAGCAATGAACCAACTTCCTACATCCAGCAGTGCAGACCAGTGTTTAATTCTCACAACTTCCATTTCAATACTGTGTGACTCTGAACAAATCCTTAACTGCCCAGTGCTCCCAGGGCCCTCCCCAAAAAAAAACTTACCCAATTACCAAAATAAAGTAAACAGGGAGAACACACGAAAAATGTTCCTAAAATGTACTAGCCCTATTCTATAAATCGCATTTACGTGATATGCGACATGGAAATATGGCAAACATTACACTCGTGCAGAGTGAACTGCAATAAACAGTCGCCCATCATGTATCCTATATTTTTTATATATATATATATGTGTAAGGACCCCACCCTGTCTTTTTACTAAAGCGACAGGTGGCGTGCTGTTGGCATTGGCAGCAATACCTAGTGGGGACCTGGGTTCAGGGAAGGATGAGGTTACCTGGCACAAGGGACCTAGGTTTGGCTACTCTGCACAGGGGCACCCAAGTAAATCCAACTACAGGAAGCAATAACTGTAATGTCCAGAACCAGGATTGGGATTTTTCAGTGTGGCTTTATTTATTAACTAACTGAACATAAACAAAGCATTGCATGGTCCCCAAAGGGCTCGATCACTGTATGTGCAGATTAGAGATTAACCAAGCAGTCCATTTGAAGAATGAGCACATTACTATTATTGTCTGGCTATGGACCCACCAGGCACTCAGCCCGGACTTTGCATGCGCTTTGGATACACAGTCCGACAGGCCCGGCTCCCCCGGCCACTTGACTGACAGTCCACTTGAAGAATGAACCCAAACTTTACTTGGAAAGACTCCCATCAAACAAGGTGACTTCAAACTGTGGCTCCCACACCACTTAGAGTCTCGACTCCTAGAGAGATTTGTTTTCGTACTTCCAATCGAACTCCCATCAAACAAGGAGACTCCCCATCGAACAAGGAGTAATTTTCCCATCCTGTGGCTCCCACACCACTTAGAGTCTGTGACTCCTAGAGAGATTTTCTAGTTGTGACCCACGTCTGGGTACCCACCCCATCACTGGCCAAGTGCATGAGGCGAGTAGCAAAACACAGAAGAAATCCGTAGAGTTGGACCTGGTTACTAAAGATGGGGGTTTTCCACCTCCAGCTCCACAGCCCATACCGGCCATTTCTCTGGACACACAGAAAACGTAGGACTTTAAAATGTAGATTGAACGGTGGATGACCTGAAGCACCCCTCTACAGCGAACTTTAAATCCATTTAAAACTTTAAACTGTTTGACTGCTCCATTTGTTTGCCCTAGTGAACATAGTCCTCCCAAATAGCAGTCCACATTCATTTCCCAACTGAAGAAAACAATTTGTTTGCCCCTTCAAATGGAGCCAAACACTCACCCATTCATTGCAGGTGCCCCACAGGCGAGAAGTACTGTAACCTTTGCTGTTATACAAGAACAGACTAAATTAAACCAGGCAGCTTCCTTCCATGGTGGGAGAAGGATTGCCCTGGAACCCACAGAGAACTTTTCCTTCCCCGGAGGGGGCACTGAGACCGGGGCGGTCTCCACCACTTAAAAAGGTAAAACACAGGAACACTTCCTTCCTACTAGTGAGAGATCAAACAGCAGACTGATGCTTCCTTCTTGTAAGGACAAACAGAAGACTGACTTTGAAATTCCCAAAGTTCTAAACTCACTCCCTGAGCTGTAGATTCCAAAGTGGCTCATGCAGCTCGACAGTTCTATGGTGATGTCATCTCTCAAGTCTCAGCTGTGACTGAGGACAGAGTGAGACAGTGTGAAACCCATTTAACTGGAGTTTCACAAGCTGCCTTCCTGCCTACCACTAGGTCTTACTGGGATTCTAGTAACCCCGGGTAACAAAGGGGTTACATATATATATGGGATACATGATAGGCAGGAGTGTGATATATAAAATATTCTCACTCTGCAGGAGTGAGAATATTTTCCAAAGCACACAATCTGCACATCATGTGTGCTATTTACACAATGGGGGTAGGAGCTTCAGAAGTATTGTTATGTTTTCCTGTGTTCTTTTCCTGGTTCTGTGTGCTGTCTGCTCATTCTGTGTGTGGTCTGAGTGTGTGAGTTTTTCTGAATGGGCTGGGAGTCTCAGAAACACTATGGGAAACAGCTGAGCATCCTTTGCAATGCTAATTGAGTTAGTTGCAGGTAGCAGTGAGAAACTGTTTTGTGAAGCAGTGTCATTTAGAATGCAGGCTGTAGTGAAACTGAGATCAGCATAGTAATGGATTGAGAGTCTGAGAAACACTATGAGACACAGGTGAGTGTCTTTTGCAGGACTAACTGAGTTAGTTGCAGGTAGCAGTGAGAAACAAACTATTTTCTCGAAGCAGTTCCATTTAGAATGCAGGCTGTAGGGCAGATGACTCAGCAGAGTGTGATAAACAACATTTATAAAATGGGTAGGCTAAATCCAGCAATTTGATTTGCTAGTTACCCATGCATGAAATATGTTCCATGCATGGGTAAAAGGTCTGGCAGTAAAAGGCCAATATCCATCAGCCATGGAACATTGGCATTTTCACTGGCAGCCATCTTTTCTTCACCCACTGGAACATGTCACTGTGAACCTGATTTTGTACTGTAACACAAAAAAGTCAGTTTCCATATTTATTTACTGTATTTTGTCATGGGGAAGCTTTGCTATGGAAAGCAAGGTACAATTGAAAGTGGCACTTCCTGTCTAGCTGCTTGCTTATCGACAGTGCCTACTATATTATGGCAAAGTTATTCTGTCCTACAGGCAAGCTAGTATTAATAAAAAGAGCTTGTTTTCTCCAGTAACCCATGGATTCAGCTGACACATGCCTCTCAAAAAGTAAACAAAAAAAAAAAGACTACGTGTCTCCAGATCGGCTCGAGACGAAGTCCTTCAGATCCTGTCCTGACCGGTGCACAAGCAATGTTACTTAGCTGCTGCATTTCCTGAAATTAAACATTTGTGTACACCAACTACTCTGTTAGTACCTGAGGGCAGGAATTGAAAATTAAAACAATGAAATACTGTAGTGAGACAGCAACACTATTGGGATCAGAGAGGTAGGGAAGAGACATGTTGCAGGAGGCGGCAGTGTGATCGGCATCTGAACTGCAGAAACTGTTTAAAATTGTGTTGCCCCATTTCTGTTAGAGGTGCTTAAATGAAGAAAAAAATTTGATTACAGTCTCTAGATCTATGTCTGTCTCCTATCAGTATGCTCTCTGTCTTGTAAGTAGTGCTGCATCACACTGGAAGCAAAATAATACTACTATAGATGCCAGTAAAGTGCAACTGTACCCAATGACATCATTTTTACCAGGTGGAGAAACTATTTTATTATAAACTCTCATAATCAGATCTTGTTTCTCACCACATAAACATAATGTTCCTAACTGTAATAATAAAAAAAGATACCCATTTATAAAGCGCAATAAGACACTCCAGGTGTGTGCATGGAACCGATTTTACGCACCTAGCTAAAGGCACTCAGCCAAGACCTCGCGGCCTTATTACACCCCTTGGCCATGCAGTAAAATCTGTTCCATGCAATAACTCTGTCATGTCTTATTGCTTACTTATTTTAACTTCAGTGATGTCATCAGCATTTATCACTCTGCAGTGGGAATAACTGAAATTATCACACTGATATTGCTCTCACCACTGTATACATATATCTGATAAATAATACATATATTATAGATATCTTTCAGATGTATATCAGGCCAAACCTATTTTAACATATATAAAATATATCTCATAAAATTCATTTCTAATATATTGAAAATATATGTTTGCTAACATACACTTATTGTAGAAATTATAGAGTAAAATTACACTTGCATAAAATGATAATTTTCATTAGCGAGTCCATAAAACATTAAAAAGTAAAACAAAGTATTTTCTTTGCTAGTATAACAAAACATATACATTTAGAATATCAATGCCAAGTATAAGACATATCCCATTTAGTTCTAAAAATATCTAAAATATGACTGGAAAAATGCAGAAATATGTGATATATTAAGGCATTTTAGGCATAGTCAGATATAGTCTACATAGTAACAAAATACAGTATAGTTCTTTTCTATAGAGGTATAATTTAAAACTACGGCATGTTATGGATATATTTGTGTGTTTTTATATATTTAGCATCTTACAAGGGAAGCCAAAATGAAAAGGTATAAGTAACTCAGCATATGTATGTTGGATAGATTCAAAATATATGTTTACCTAAAATGCACATATGTAGAAACTGCAATAATGTGTATGCACAAATAATTACTTTTGATTTTATTCAAGGACATAACATTGAAAGAACAAAAATTTGAATTTTGAAATAGTATAGCAAAAACATATTTCAAACATATATATCATAGATGCTTACCAAACATGATGCATCTTGAATCATTCTGTGAATATCTAGAATCTATCTCAAAATATACCTAAAAAGTGTGAATGTATCTGACATATGTTTGAAACATATATTTGGGGATACAAGGATGTAGTTCAGATATTAAAACAAATATAGATCTATTCCATATGGGATGTGAGCCTTTGACAGAGCTGGAAGTTACAATGCAGGCTAGGGGATGCCACACAAAATGTAAGCATGAGCAAAAGCAGTGCCTGATTTTGTGACCCTACCAGAACAAGAGCCTGTGCTTGAGATGTGGGCAGTAATGCAGGCTGAGGGAAGTTGCAAAATGCAAGTATAAGCAAACTGTCTAGACAGAGACATCACCTGAGCCTGAAAGAAAAACTACTTACCATAGTAATGTTGTTTCTTCAGGAGATCTCTCGTTATGCTTAAATTTAGACTCAGGCTAGGTACCAGGCTGAAATGCATCGCTAAGCATAATAAAGGGATTCCTGGGGTTTGAAATAATTACTTTTGAGCCTGCATATGTAACTCAGGCCAAACACAACAAGAAAAAAAAAACAGAGCTTGAGATTCTGTCTGAAAGAAGCTCATTTGAGCTTTCAACTCAGGGCACTCATAAAAAAAAAAACACACAACGCAGGCATCAGCTCCAGCCCGAGACATTGCTTAAGCCTCAAATGCTACCCAACAACAGGCCCCTGGGAGCCTGCATTTTCTCATGATATGGTGACTGCAATACAGGATGAAGTAGGTGCAAAAGCACAACAAAAAGTGCAAGTATCTGCCTGAACCAATTACAGCCCCAACCTATGGAAGTGCCTCAGCCAAAAAGCACAAACTAAAGTGCAAGCAGTTGCCTGAGCCTTTCATTTTATTTTCATTTTATTTTTTATGCTTGATAACTTGATGAGCAAGACTGTCCATTTTCACAAGTGGCAAGTAATATAAAACAAATACAAACATTATACATAATACAAGCAAGTACAAAAATACAAACCATGTGCACAGTACAAACAAATACTTAAATAGAAGCAGTAATATTAATTTGTTAAAACACAACTGGAGCAACAACTAGGGGTCATGCTCTCTAACCATGATTTTAGTATAGATTTGAATAAAGTGAGAAGGATACACCTCAGTAGTAGGGAAAATTATGGAATAACTTCTGAAGGAAAGAATTGTTGAGTACATAGAGGCCAGTGAGGCACTGGACCCAAGGCAGCATGGATTCACAGCCGGGAAGGTCATGTCAGATGAATGTAATTGATTTCTTTGACTGGGTGACCAAAGCAGTAGATCAGGGAGGGACTGTGGACATGGCTTACCTAGACTTTAGCAAGGCATTGACACAGTCCACAAAGTAGCCAGCCTGGGAGTGGGTCCCAGGGTGGTAGCCTAAATAAAACATTTGCTGGACAACAGGATGTAGGGTAATAGTAGCGTAATAGTCACTGTAATCCACAGTGAAGAAAGGAGTTACTAATTGGGGTACCGCCAGGGGTTCAGTACTAGGTCTGATCCTTTTAATGTCTTTATAAGTGACATTGCAGAGGGACTGGAAGTTAAGTATGTCTCTTTGTAGATGACACAAAGATCTGCAACAGGGGTTGATACAAAGGTGGGGCAGAAAGGATGAGAAGGGACTTGGCAAGGTTGGAGGAATGGTCAAATGTATGGCAGCTTAGATTCAATGCAAAGAAGTGCAAAGTAATGCACCTGAGAAACAAAACCAGAAGCGTGCACAATGGGTGGGGTGAGATATTGACAACAAAATGGAAAGGACCAGGGGTAGTTATATCGGATGACCTAAAGGTGGGCAAGCAATATGAGAAGGCAGTAAGGAGGGCTGAGGGGATACTGGGATGCATAGGAGAGGCATCACCAGTAGAAAACAGGAAGTTGTTATCCTCTGTACAGACAGTTGGTGAGACCCCATCTGGAGTGCTGCGTGCAGTTCTGGAAACCCCATCTCCGCAAAGACATAGACAGGGTGGAGGCTGTCCAGAGGAGGGCAACCAAAATGGTGCAGGGTCTGCATCAGAAGACATACTGAAGAGAGACTAAAGGAGCTTAATATGTATACCCTCGAGGAAAGGAGGGAGGGGGACATGATAGAAACTTTCAAGTACTTCAAGGAATCAACAAAGTCCAAGAAGGTAGCATCTTTCAGAAAAAGAGATCTGCAAGAACAAGGGGCATAATTTGAAGATGGGGAACAGCTCAGAGGTAATGTGAGGAAGTATTTTTCATGGAGAGGGTTGTGGATGCATGGAACAGCCTTCCTGAGGAGATTGTGGAGTCAAAAACAGTGGGGAATTCAGAATGCATGGGACAGACATAAGTCAATTCTAGTGGGGTAGGAAGAAGTAGGCTGTTGGTTAACTAGGATCTGCAGCTTATCCATTAGGTAGGGAAATGGGCAGACAAGGTAGGCCAAGCAGTCCTTATCTGCCATCAAATTCTATGTTTCTGCGTTAATAGATGTAGGAATGGAATTAAAAGAGGACTGCTCTGAATGAGAATGATTTCTTACCATAGGCTTTTTTACCCTTGGAATCACACACTGAAATGTATCTTTATCTTGGGACCTAGTTCCCTGAGGGTTGGCAGCTCTAGGGAACATAAAGGATAACAATTGAGAAGAAGACCTCTAGTAACTTTAAATAACAATGTACCTAGTTTAATCTTTATTCTGTTTTCAAAAGATGGAAGTCTGGCTTTTGTAATCCGGTCACAACTATGGGTCCTAGGGGAGACCTGTAACAAATCTAAGAATATTATAAATTATAAGTAAGTTTTAGTTTGGAAAGGTATTTTTCAATTGCGGAAGAATAGATAAGGATACCATAGTCAAAGACCCCAAAGAGAAATCCATGAGTAAGTTGTAGCCTAGAGAACCAGTGAGGAACTAATTCTATACAGACCCCCAGTCTTTAATGATTGTTTTTATTGTTGTTAAAATATGAGTTTCAAAGATTGAGTATTGAGGATGACACCAAGATATTTGAAATGATCAATTTTTTCCAAGACATTTCCATAAATATCTATCATAGGTGGAGAAAGCATGCTTGTTTCTTAGTACTGGTAAAAACATGTACTTGTTTTTTTTAACATTAAGTATCATTTGTTTAGAAACTAACCATTCATGAAATAACAAGAAATTATTTTGAACAACACTAATTGCAACTGATGGATCGCTGTTAGGATGAAATATAACAGCATCGTCAAGCAAATTGAATCATTTGGGACTTTGACAGATTAGTGGAGCAGAATTCATGTAAAGAGAAAAATAAGAGGACCAAGTATGGAGCCCTGTGGTACTCCACACTTGTATTTCTAAGGTGAGCTAAAGCTCCATTAATAACTGTTCTATGAGCCCTGGAGGTGAGATAATTGAAAACCAGTTCACTACCTTGGAAGAAAAATTAACCTCACGAAGAGTGGAAGGACTTGTTCATGACTAACAAGGTCAAAGGTCTTGGTAAGGTCCATAAAAACAGCTACAGAGTCCTCTCTATCGAGGGGAACCCTGTAGGTAGCCAGTGAACCCCACCAAGGCTATCTCAGTACAGTTGGGGCTTAAACCCATGCTGAAATTTAGAAAGTAAATCTTATTTACCCAAAATTCCATTGATTGGACGAGAACTATTCTTTCTAATATTTTTGATAATGGAGGTAACAAGGAAATGGGTCTATAGTTAGATAGTCCCTCACACCATTCTTATGGACTGGTTTAATAGTGGCCATCTTCCAGGCTTTGGGGAATTCACTTGTACAAAATGATAAATTGAACAAATCCAAAAATGGGTGGGGGGCAAGAACATCAATACCTAATTTGACAAATCTGAAATCAAGGTCATCACAACCAAATTTGGTTTGATAATTGTTTAACACATAATCCCTAACAAGTGCAGGAGTAAGGGCTTTAAAGTAGAATTTGGGGTCATCATTAGGTAAAGGGACATCTATTATGAGGAAATAGAACTATGACTACCCTGATATATCTCAGGATCACCAAAAAGTCATTAAACAATTCAGCCAGGGAACAGGTTCGTTGATTAAATTATCTCTGTCCTTAATGATAAAGTCAGTTTCTTTATGTCCCCTACCTATGAGATCATTGAGAAGTTGCCAGGTCTTTTTAGATTATTATAGTTTCTTGCTTGTACAGAAAGAAAGAAAGTAACTTTTGATTTCAATTTCAGATTTACAAAGATTCCTTAATTGCTTGTGTTTTAGTAAATTAGAATGATCCCTATTGTTTTTATAATTTTTCCAGTCTCTATCTTGGAGTTTCATCAATTTAGAAGTTCCGATTAATCCACTTATTTTTGTTAGCCCTAACATGCATGCATTTTGGGGCTAACCTATCCAAAATGGAATTGCTGACACACAACCAAACCTGAAACTCTGCCCAAGCAAGATACCCTGCATGAGCATGACTCCTGGCCGAGCCTGATAGTCATGCCAAGCCTGGATTCTCTGCCTGTGTATTACTCCCTACCTGAGCCTGATCCTCTGCTTGAGTCTCATGCCCTGTCTGAGCCTGACACTCTACCCAAGTGTGTTGTCTTACCCAAGGGAGACACTCAGCTTGAAGCGTAATGCCCTGTCTGAGCCTAACACTCTACCCAAGTGTGTTGTCTTACAAGGGAGACCTCAGCTTGAGCATGATGCACTGTCTGAGCCTGACACCTTGCTAGAGTGTGAGCCCTCTACCTATCTGTAGTGCTGTTTTCTCACATGAATCTGAACCCTTGGCAATGCACTACTCTGAAGCGTCCTGTCCCAGTGCTAGGTACAAGCTGCGGCAGGCACCACTGTGGTTATACTCCTATTTACCAATGGAATTTCACAAATATGGAAAATCCTGTGTTCCCCCATTTACTGGTAATGCAGGTGTCCGTGGCGACACAAAGAGTTTACCACCATACAATATTTTCAGTTATTTTTATCAAAGAAATAGTGTAAAATATAGTGGTGCAAACACATTTATATGCAGATCAGTTTTTGACTCAGTATAGGATAAGCTAAAACCACATGCAAGGGCTCACCAGTGGAGTCCTACAAACTTAGAGGAAATGAAAAGGTTCTGGGGTTTGACACTGGAAATGGGGCTAGTGAAAAACACTATCAACATATACTGGTCCACCCACCCTGCTCGCTTCCACCCTCCTGTTTCCAGCTATAATGAGTAGGAACCGTTTCAGGTTCTGCTGAGGTTTATGCACTACAGTGACAACACTCAGGCTTTGCCAAGGATCATTCAGAGAATGACAGATTTTTAAATTAAGCGTATTATCAATCATCTCTTGAAAATGTTTTTGAGATGTACACCCCATCACAAAACATATCAGTGGATGAATTCCTTCAGCTGTTCAAGGGAGATTATCATTTAAATAATACCTTCCTCTGAAACATGCCCAATATGGAATTCAGTTCTACAAACTTTGTAGAAGGTTGCACTGCGTACACATACTATTTCAGCATCTACACAGGAAGAATGTCACACAGGATATTTCCAGGCTGCCCGCCATGTCTGAACAAAAATGAGAAAATTGTGTATGACCTAATTTTGCCCTTGCTAAGCTCTGGCTACAACCCCTACACTGGAATTCTTCTCTTTAATGTCCTGTATTAGTTTGGTACAGTAGCGTGTGGAAATATCAGGTCCAACAGGTAGGGATTTCCCAAAGAGTTGGCAGCCAGAAAGTAAAACAATGGAGAGGCCAGTGCCCTCCGATGTGGCAAACTGCTGATAAAAAGATGTGTACCTCCTAAGAACAATTCATGCTGAATCTATAGCAGCTGTTATGGTTCGGTTCATGGTCAGAACAAACTGATAAACAAGCCTCAGAGTGCCCTAGATTATAACAAGCATATGAGAGGTGTGGACAAAACATACCAAATGTTTGAAGTTGAACCCTAGGATGCCATTTGAAAAACCATGGCTTGGTACAAGAAATTAGTAATTCACCTGTTTCAACTGGCTATGTACAATGACATTACTTTTTACCAGGCAAGTGCATCTGAGCCTTTAAAATCTATCTTAGATTTCCAAACTGATGTGATCTTGAGTGTCCTATTTGATTCAACATAAATACTTGAAATGGGACTCATGGTTCTGCCACGAGTGTGATGGCAGCTCTCCTCTGAGCTCCATATTAACTCCCGGGAAAGTGTCATCCACCCTCTATAAAAGCAATTTCCCTATTCTGCTGGTAGGAGGAGGAGGAGGAGGAAGAAGGACATAGCATGTGCCTTCCAGGCAGATCACAACCAGTGAGACGCAGGCAAAAAAGCAACGGAAAGCTGGCAACAATGGATGCAGCCCCAGTCTTTCACTCTCTGGGCATCAGATTGCACTGTCAGTTCAGGAGTAAAGGATGAAGACACCAGCTTGGTCAGAGGGCTGTCTTACAACAAATTTAGCATGGCCACTATACATAAGACCCTCCAGAAAATTGATACTAATGTCTTGGAAATTTGGAGGGATTTCAGAAAGTTGGAGTAGCGAATGGTGGCTGTTAAGGAGGCTGTGTCAGAATCATGTGATGAAGCTGGCAGTGTTCGGTTACACTGTGCTATACCTCTGCAAGTGGGGCATGTGAATTAACGAGCAGAGGATGCTAAGGCTCAGGGCAGGTGAAAAAATCTCCCACTCTTTGGATTCCCGGAGAGCAGTGGCGACTGGATCTGAACTCTTTATTATCTCCGGCTGCAGCAATAGCTGAATCTTTCCCAGGACTACAAAATGGAAATCAAGAAGCGCACTAGGCCTTGTGACTCAAGTGCCCTCCAGATGCATCACCCAGGTCTATAAAGGTCAAATTCCTACAATTTCCCATCAAAGTAGACTTGATGAGGAGGGCCTGGGCAAAGAAGGACTTAAATTTCAATGGAAGAAGACTTTACATTGACCAAGACTACCCTCCTTCATTGTTGAAAAGCACAACCAAGTGCTGGCAGTGATTAAACAACTAAATGTAACCCCAAAGAGGTGGGGCTTATCTTAAGTTGTCTCCCCAAGCACCCTTTTGCCCTCTGTCTGGCCTTGTTCCAGCCCTGTGTTCTGCTCCCTTGAACCTGGGGCAATATCCAGTTTAAGATGTAAACCCATTAAAGTGATGTTGTGTACATAGATGCTTCACAAATGTGCAAGCTGGCACCTTTCTTGAGTCTAGCCTTAAGAACTCTGTAGCTGTACAGAGTGTCCTAAACTGTGCTGGGTCCAGTGCTTTGGTGCTGCGACAATTATGGAAAGCTCTTTTAGACTCCACTCGCACTGGATAATACTGCAGATGGAGCTCTATTGAATGCTGTAAATGTTTAATTCTAAAACTGAACAGATTGTTTATAAAATGGACTTTAAAGTTGGTCAGTCAGCTGTCTGCCCTTCAGCAGCCATTTTGCCACTTTGACCTTTTGTTTCAGCCAGTCGGGACTCAACGTGTCCTACAGGGTCCTTAGCTATGGCTACTGGGAAGAATAGAAGACTATGTGTTTAGTGCCTTCTGAGTGGCCAATCGGAAGCCAGAACTGTGACTGACAGCCTCATCTACCAATCGGATTACAATATTGTGTTTTCTTCAGTTAGAGAGGGACATTCAACAGTGCAGTTCTGTAGGAGCCTCCAGAGTGTAAGGAGGCTCAGACTGTGTGAGGCCTGTCTGGGTTTCACAGCAAATAACCAAGTGTGGTCTGCTTGAACTCCAGTATATGCAGTTATTACCAGAAGCTTTTGAGGAGAGAGGAGTTTTCCTCTGTAAGACTAATCTGTTGGTTTGCTAAACTGTGTCAGAGAGACTGTTTGTGACAGCAAAGCCAAATTGTTGTGACATTTGATTCCTGAGTCAAGCTGCTAGACTTGGACTTGGGGACCAAGCCTGCTTCAAGTGGTCCCCAAAGCCAAAGAACTGTTTTGTCCAGAGACACACCTGCCAGAGTGGCATCTCTTATGCAACGCTGCCAGAGTGAGTTTGCCAAAGCCTGTTTTTTCAGAGACTGTATCCTGCTTTTCAGACCCAAATGGCAAAGACTGTATTCCAAGCCAAAGCTGTATCCAGACCAGCATGGGAAGTAAGCTACTAGTACAGCGCTGCTCTTTTGCCACCTTTGGGTTATGTCCTAGACATGGAGGTGAGTTGTGCCAGTCCTGGTCCTTTCTGCTGCTCCTTGCTTCCAAGTCAGAAGTAAATCTGAGACTCCAGAGGTTTGAGTTTGCCCTAGGGAGCCACCCACCTTGACATCAACCCAGAGACTGAAGAGCCACAGAGTCATGAGTAACTTCAGGGCTAGCCCTGCATCTAATGTTTCAAGCTGCTTTTGTTTCAAGGTGCTGTTGAAATGTGCTGCAGGCCATCGGGCCTAGGAATACAAATACCAGTTTGCCAAAGAGTTCAGTCCTTAGTTCTTTAATGTTTATTCTCAATTCCAAGGGTAAAGAATTACAACCAATCTGTTATTTATGTGCAACAATGATGGTCAACCAGCTGCAACATGTATCAGGCCTGCAACAGGACAAGTCTGGATATCCAGTGAGGCTAACTGGGACTGTCCATTGGGACTATTAATTTTGTGCCCAGTGTGTTACCAAGTCAAAACAAATTGCATTACCCAGCCTTTAATTTGCATTACCTTATCCCCAAGTACCCCTATAATAAAAAGTTTATTGTTATATTAACACTGTCCATGAGAATATTACTGGATGTAAGCTACTGTGTTTAAACTTAAAGAGTATTGTTGTTGCTGCTCACCATTCTCCCACATGTAGCTGGGGTTTTGCTGCTATCAGAATCCATTTGTAAGTACAACTAGCATGAGCATATTATTAGCTATGGCCATTAATTGCATGCTGTTAGACTGTTTCAACTGCTGTGCATTAATCCATATATGGGACCACTGGGTGGGGCAGTGGGTAGGTACAGCATCCCAGGTTGTTGTACTATCTTGTCATCAGACCCACTTATCCTTTTACCATGGGTGGCAACACCGCTAATCATTTCTCTTTGGTAATGAGCCCAATTTTCCATCAGGAACAGAACCCAGGTTCTCAACCTGTATTGTGGTAATCAAGCAGGGTAGTAGCCATGGGGGTACATGGCACCCGAGTTACATAAAGAAGAAGAAAATCATGACTACCATCAGGCACCATGCTAAACTTCTGGGGTAGGAGGACTCTGGCACAAAGATCTATGATTCTTTGCTGCAAGCCGCAAAACTGCTGCAAACCCACGGAATCGAGATACCAGAGAAGACAGAAGAAGCATACAGCAGATTTGACAGCAGATGGCATGGGTGGTCCTGCTGAAGGGGAAGGTGCAAGGTAAAGCAGGCACCAGAAGATCCACAATGCCAGAGGAAATATGAGCTGACCTCAAAAAGCTGAATAAGGGATATAAGCCACAAATGTCCAGAAGGCAGAAATGAGATCTCTCTTATTTTCTAACTTTTGAGGCCGAAACTTCAGTGCCCCACCACTTCTGAGAGACAGCCCAGCACCCCCATAGCATGCAGGTGGGAATTTCAGTGGGGTTGGATATGGTTGAACGCCCTCCTCCCCAATTAGGCTAAAGCAGCATTAATAAATGATTCCCCATGCCCAGACAGGCTGATTTTAAGTAAACCCCATCACTGGGCAGTTGCTTGTTCCTGGAGGTAGACAGAGTAAACTTGGCTCATCTAAGGGGGCTGGAAAGGCCTTAAGACTCCCTAGCACAAAGAGCTGCAGAACATTTGAGGTGGGAACCCTTAAGGACACGTCACGTTTCTTTTCTCTTCATGCAGGACTTCTCCAGTGGATGTTTGGCTTGTAAACAGGGATGTAAACAGTTCAAGCTTAGACTGGATTGTCATATAACGATCACTCTTGACTGAGCAGAGTCCTTTCTATTTGACTGGGAAATTCAGAACTATGAGATGGCTCAGAGGCAGGAATGCAGTAATGCAAAATTAGAGAGACACTGTTTGGCACAGTAATGTGAGATGGAACTGACTGGTCTCACAGACACTCTCAGTCATGGAACTCAATTAGTATGAAAGCCATAAAGATACAAAGTCAATCTGCAGCCCGGCAACTAGACAGAAAAGGGGTTCAGTGCATGGATGTCTGAGGGGAACAGGGTACATGAAGGAGAGGAGATAAGGACAGCAAAAGTTAATATACTTACTGGGTGAATTTAATGGCATCTATGGGGGAGAGCATGAAGGCAACTACACTATTTGTAGGGAGGTCCACATGTAGAGGATAGCGGGGCTCCAGTGGAAGCAGTGGTGTCAGGGAAGAGATGCAAGTCATATATATTATGGTGCCTCGGGCTCTAGAAGAGAGACAATTGAGGGGCTAATTGAAGGAATCGGGCACATATTTTATTTGATAGGTAAAGGGGGGAACTGACAGAAAATAAAATAAAAAAGTATATGTATAGCATGGAAACCTGCAATGAGATCATAAGGACCTGGAAAGGAAGGCAGGGAGGAGGGAGGTTTTCCTTTTTCTTTTCTGTGAGGATGCATGGGTGGTGAGTTTAACAGAAAAATGGGCCAGGTGCCTGGCCAGTGCAGTGCACCTCATCCCCACCCTAGTGGGTGGGTTGAGGCTGGGTTGGAGAGCTAGGGAGGACCTTGGGAGGGTCTTCAAGATATGGAATATCCCTGGGAGGGGTGGCTACAGGGGTGGAGGAAGGTGGTACAGCTGTAACGCTCTTACATTAATACACCTTAGCACATATACCTGTAGGCACTGCTTGTAGGAGTACATGATCCCCAGGTGGGATTTTTACCAATATGTTGGAGAGGATTTCTCCAGAGGCTATAAGCCCATGATCAGCATGGGCATCTTATAGAGGGACCTGTTTATGTGGGTGGGGACTCCAGTGGGTGCAATGCACCAATGGCTGCCCCATACTATGTTTTATATAGTTTAATGTTTGTTTGTTTGAATGTTGAATAAGGAGATGCTATGCAACTCTGCAAAAAGTTACCTGGAAGAGGTAATGAAAATTCTTGAGCCATCACTGGCCAATAAGATGGTTTCATGAGGCCACTCTCTGAGAAGGCTGATCCCTCAGTACGAGAGGGGTGGGGTGGGCAGGAAATCAGATGAGTACAGCTGCCTGATTAAAGAAAGGTGTATTTGGGATTTATGGATACATCAGTTGTCATGGCAACAGACTTGAAATCCATAACTTATAAAGTAAAAGATCTGGGATCAGTAGTAAAAAGGGCCAAAGTTCTGCAGGAACTGAAAAGGGCAAGCTGTGATATAGCCTTCCTGCAGAAGACCAGGTCTTCAGATACAGTACAATGCAAGCTGTTGAGGCAGTGGGTGGGCATGGTAGTAGCCACCTTTGCTCGCAAGGAAAAAAGCAGGGTGGCTATTTTAATTAGACGAGGGCTGGCATGGCAACTAACCAGTCAATATACAAAGTAAGAAAGCAGATTGGAAATCATTTCACTGTAAGTAAACTCTCAGACTCTACACATAGTCAATGTGTATAGTCCTGTCGTAGCTCTTCCTGATATCTGTCATAGGGTATTTAAACAAGCATTAGTCAATGCGAATGTTTGCTTGCTGGTATTGGCATTGGTAGTGCAGGAGTTAGGGAGATGCATAATAGGAATGGCAGTGAAGTATTGAACTGACGCCAAGCTCACCCCACTCTGCAGAGACTGACAGGCATTGGGTGTGCCTTTGAGTCATCGGTCATAATCGTATGCCATTTCATCTCACCTCACCCTGCAGACACCGCAAGTATTGCGGTGTGCCTTCGGTCTTCAGTCCTTACGCTCACCCCATTCCATAAGGAAATACGCTGAGATGGGTGCAGTATAGAAGAATGGGGTGAACTTTGGGGTCAAAGAGTCCAAGGTACACCTCGATGCCTGTCACTGGCTGCAGGGTGGGGTAGAATGGCGTGAGCATTACAGCTGACAATCCCAAGTCACACCTGACTCCTGTCAGTCTCTACAGAGTGGGGCGTTACAGTTGGAACCTTAATGCCCGGCGTTTGCTGGTATTTTCTACTCCAAATTTTCAACATGGGCTTTTGTGATCCCCCTCATGAACAGTGACACTATCAGTTTGTTAGCTAAAGGTGATTTTGCACAGCGACTGTGCCATTTGGCGCCACAGGTGCGAAAACACATTCGTGCAAGATGTGAAAATGACAGCTGTACAGTTCATGAGGAGGTGTAAAAAATGGCAATGTTGAAAATCTGGATTGAAAATATGAAAAATTGGTGCAGTGCTGGTGTGTGTAGAAACTGCGCTACATACTCTAAAGCAATTATTTGGGGATTTTTAACCAAATTTTCAGCATAGGCATTTTGGGACCTCTGCTCATGAACAGTGTCACTGTGATTTTGTTACTCTGTCCGAACATTGATTTCCGCGGTGACGTTGCCATTGTGTGCCACATGTGCGAAAACACATTTCAGGCAGGATGTGAAAATGACAGCTATACTGTTCATAAGGAGGTGAGAAAAAATGGCAATGTTGAAAATCTGGTGAAAATATTAAAAATTGTTGAAGTTATGAGCATGCGTGGAAACTGTGCCATGCATGCTTGTAAGAGTCATTTTTGGAATTTTTCGCAAATTTAGACATAGGCTTTTGTGACCCCACCTCATGAACAGTGGCACTGTTGTTTTTAATCCCGTCCCAAAAGGTGATTCCGCCGCAGTGACCACGAAAATGACCTTTTCAGGACCGAATAACGCAGATGACAGTGCATGTGTTCAAGAGGTGAGTTCCCAAGAACCCCATGTTGAAAATTCTGAGCCAAAATTCAAAAACAGCTGAGATAGTAACTCATTGGACCCCCCCAATGATGCCTTTTATACAGGTTTCTTCATTTTGCAGTTCGGCTTTGAAGAGTCCAGATGTGTTCCCTTCACTGAAGATCGCGGCGCTGGACCTACAGAAGTAAGTATGGATGGGGAGGTGGGTGTGCAGAGGGTGAGTGAAGATTGGGGAGGGGCACTGTGACAACGAGGGACCGTATCCTTTTTTCAGGTACAGAAAAAAACATTATGGGACCGCTTTTCTTTCTTTTACAGGCTTAAATAAAATGAAATGTTGAGCACACTGGGTGGGTTTCAGTGTGCCCCATGACTTTCGGGAGTGAAGGGCTACTAGGGTGGGCTCCCAGTGTGCCACACAATGGGGTGGGGGTGGGCAAAACATGCTGATGGTCGGCTTTCAGAGTAGTGGCACACTAGGGTCGGCTCCCAGTGTGCCACACAATGGTGGGTGGCGGATATGCCGACACAGGATTGCACTCCTGATGTCAGCTTTCTTGGGATTGTATGCCGCTGCCATGTTTATTGAAATGTTTCACCAGGAAAGGCATGTACAGGAGGCGGTCATCTGTGCCGCTGCATGATGAGCTTGTCTCTGATTGCAGCGGCACATTTCTTTCAAGTTGGTGGCGCTTACATAATTCTTGTGTCAGCGCTAGCATGCTGGCTAACTAGAGAATGAGGGACACACCTACTAAAGCATGCCCTGCATTCGCCAACACTGACACACCTCTGCATTTCTGCTACTACCACAAGATGTTGCTTGTGCATGTGCAAGACAGCATAATAATTGTCTTATTTGCAAGGTGGTGAGATCTGGTGGGTGGGGACTGGAATGATCTAGAGGACCCCAACCAGGACAGATCGACAGGTGGGGCCCAGGCAAATAGGGCAGCAATTAGGGTACTCCAAACTTTGAGGGTGCAGCTGGGCCTGGTAGACCCCGTGAGAGCACAACCCAAAGCAAAAAATACTCCTCTTACTCACCCTCTAGCCACAGTTACTCTAGGCTAGATAGATGTTATGTGGCAGGGACATTTATGCCAATGGTAAAGGAATGTGACATAAAACAAATCACTATCTCAGATCTCACGACTGGTGACACTGAAACCAACACTGGGGACATATAAGGGATTCAAACTGGAGATTAACACAGGATGGTTAAATTATGAGATCCTGTTTAATAAAATTAAGGAGGAAATATGGGAATATTTGGATAGACAAACCACTGAATCTACCAAAAATGCATCTGGGATGGGTTAAAGATAGTCTTGAGGGGACACTTACATCCTACACAGCCTATAAGAAGCTCTAGACCCCAGGACCCAGCAGGAGCACGCGGCCAACAAAATTGCTAGGCTAGGGCAGGAACATAAGGTGGGACACAACCCCAACATACTGTATATAGGGAATTATTGGCAGCCCATGAACAACTGAATACGCTTTGCAGCACAAAGTAGAAAATCAGTTACACTTCCTAAATCAGAAATAATTTGAATATAGCCTTTGGGTTCGTAAACAGGAAACAGAAAGGTGCATACCCAAGATACGAACTGGGCAGGGAGGAAGACAGGTAACATGTTAAATCAAGAGAAATCACAGAGGAATTCTGCAGGTTTTACAAAGTGTTATATAAAGCGGAGAGGGGAGAGGCCATGAAGAAAGGTAAAGGCCTTCCTAGAAAGAGCCAGCCTGCTGAAGTTGTCGGAGGTTCAGAAGGCTGTGTTAAATGCCCTGATTGTAGTAGAGGAGATGCAAAAGCTAATGAAGATCTCCCTCTGGAAAAGCCCCAGGTCCAGATGCATACATTCTAGAATTTTATAAGACCTAGCAGTGGCATTAGTACCAGCTTTGCTGAAGGTCTTGCAGAAGTTACAGAAACTGGGGAAATACTCCTCATGGTAGGAAGCACACATCTCAATCATTCTGAAACCAGGAAGCCCCTGAAAGCTGTAGCTCATACCATCCTATCTCCTTAATCAATCAAGATGTGAAGATATTTGCAAAGACTTGGAAAATAGGCTCCAAAGGGTAGCGAGTGGATTAGTACAAGTGGATCAAACAGGATTTATCCCCAACTGCCACATACTTGACAGTGTTAGGAAGCTGATGAACGTGATGGTGGCCACAGGGGCAGTAGGAAAACTAATGTAGTAATAGTTGTCGACGCTGAAAAGGTGTTCAACTTCCTGGATTGGGTGTTTCTCTGGCATACGCTGGAGGCTTTCAATTTAGGGAGAAAATTCACTCAGTGTGTGGGATCATTATATGGACCCTTCAGCAATGGTAAAAGTCAACAGCGCATTTCCCCAATATACCATGATAGAAGACATGGCTGTACACAGAATAAATGCTCAAAACTTAACATTGCAAAAAGTGAGTTTTATGAAACAACCAAACTCATGGACGCTAACAAACAGTGCCCTGGCGCTTTGATCACATGGGTCTTCCTCAGGGGTTAATGCTAAGTTTTTGAGCCGCTCATTCTTGACCTGAATGCCACTCGCTTTTGTGTACTTACCATGGAAATCGGATCTTCTGGTTCTGGTGAGCACCAGCACAGTTTTGTTGAGTGCACTACCTAGTGTGAAACTACAAACAGGTTTGCCTGCTCTCGCCTTTGCTCTGAGCATTGAAACATTCGTAGTGGTTTTAAGAAGTTTGAAGAAGGTGCAGGGGATTAGAGTTGGGGGCAGAAGCAAAAGTGGCACTGTATGCAGATGATGCCCTATTATTTGTCCAAGACCCACAGAGAACCTTGCACACGTGGATAAAAATATTAAAAGAATATGGAAGGCTCTGAATTTAAAACAAATGAGTTCAAAATGGAAATCATGTTGTTAACTGTAACAGTGACAGACAGATAGGGCCAACTCATGCAAACTTAAATGGGTTCAGTGCCAAATTTAGGTACTTAGGAGTGCAGATCCCCATGCAGAAAGCCTCCGTTTTGGGGCCAGTTATGCCCCTTTTATTAGCAATGGAAGCAAACCTCAAAAAGTGGGTGGAACTGTTTATCAGTGATAGGAAGTGTAGAGGCTGTATATATGAATATTCCCCAGGTTTTATAGCTCTTTTCTCACTACAGGTAGATGTTCCAAAAAATACAAGGAAGGATTAACAAATAAAAAAATGGTCCAAATTTTTATGGAAACAACTGACCTAGAGTAAAGTGGGCCTTACTGATGCAGAGCAAGGAAGAAGGGGGCTGGGGCTTCCAATTTGCCAGTGTACCTCAAGGCATGCCAGATCCAGCAACTGGTTCAGTATTTAAAAGGGCCCAGGCCCCGGAATTGGTGTGGATGAAAGGAGGCCACTTAGAAGCAGGCCTTCAACCCATGGCGTTTGACAGATAACGTTAATCTAAACCCCTGGGCCAAAGTGATGTTAAGTAGTTGTAGAGTAGCAACAATTCCTTGAGGGGACAACCAAAGATTAGCATCTACACTTACATCAGAAAGGGAGAAGGCTTCTCACTGGGCAAGATGGACCCCACATATAAAGGTAGAGGTACAAGGCTTAAATAGTTTGGGACAATGATGGGGCAAGGCATCGCCAAATCCTTTGCACAGCTTTGTCAGGAGTTCAGCCTGCCACAAAGGGACCTATAATGTTATTTACAAATAAGAAATGATATTAACACTGAGCTAAGGAAATCACAATTGGCTAGTCGGGTAGGCGCTTTTACAAGAACTGCTAGGAGAGTGACATCTACTATCCGACTTATGATTGTTGTATGAACCCCAGCAAACATCTGCAAAGGAGGAAATACAAAAGAAATGGAAGAAGGAGGCAGACATGGCAGTGGAGGAGTCAGAATGAAAAAGGTGCTGGGCAAGGGTGAGAAAGGCGCCAGCATCCTCAACATGGGAGGGAACACAGGTAACAAGATTTTCTAAATATCCATGATTACAGCTCACTACAGCCCTATCCACTCCAACGCCTGCTGCAGATGCTGTAACAACATAGGGCACCACAGACATATTTTTGTGAGCTGTCCAGAAGTGAAGGCGCATTGTAAAGCTGGCAGTAGACACAAAGAAAAATGTTAGAATCCTCAATTAGAGGGAATTAAATCTGCACTGTGGGGACTTAGCTCCAGGTGAATGACAGCAAGAGAAGCTTTACCTCTGTCATATACCGATAGTGGCACCCACTAAAGGAATCACTCAAAATGGCTTCAACCAGAACCCCCCAAGTCAAGTAAATCAATGATGTTGAAAAATGTAAAGGGCATATTAGAGATGGAATGACTGACAGCAAAGTTCTGAAATAAGACTGACAAATGTAAAGGTTATTGGTTCCTTTTTTCCACTATTTAGAGTGGCAGCAGGCACCCTGTATTAGAACAGGTAGCGTTTTGCCATAGGGCTCTAACCTGCAGCATCTCAAAAGCAGGATTTAGAGTGAAGGGTGAGAGAGAAATTAGTAGTAAGATGGACAAATAAATAAGTCCCCGCCATTTTCATCTCAGACACAGTCATCTAGCTAGGCAGTAGATTATAATAACAGGTACTTGCAGGTTTACAGAACACTCCCACCTACTGAAAGGAAGGCTAGACCCCAAAGGAAATGTAGAGTCTGTTACAAAAAGGCATCAGGAAAGATGCAAGATATTACTGTCCACAATGTCTCACAGAGCCAGGCTTGTGCCTGGAGGATTGCTCTGAAAAATACCACACCAAGCTCATTTACTGGAATGACTCATTGAGAAGTACAGTAGCATATGCTGTGTAGATGTGTAGGAGGAGAAGGCCAAAGCAGTCAGTAGGTGAAAAGCAATTGAGGAGAGGTTATTATTTTCATATTTCAGCACCCACAAACCTTTATTAATGCCCACTAGGCACAATGCCTGTTTTCGGGGATAACCCAGGAGAACTGGGGAGGTTAGTGACTTACTCAGTGAGGTTGAGAGAATGAAACCCAGGTTTGCTAGATGTACAAAAACTTATTCACAGCTCATTACTCTAACCTCTAGGCTATACTATTTATTTATTTAGTTTCATTTTGATAACCGGGTAGGCCCACTGAGAGAAGAGGTCCCTTTTCAGGGGCAACCCTGAATTAATTACAGATAAAACAAGCATAGGGAAATATACAACAAAAATACTGTTTGCAAGGTAGCAAGTATATATCAAACATTAGTTAAATGACAATAATAAATAGGATATCATTTTGGTCACAGTAGACAGACACTCCACAAGCTAGGGCAAGAGGTATGTTTAACATGAGCGATAACTGAACAGGGCAACTGTAAAGTGATCAAGTACATATCAGATGCAGGTCATTTAGACAGTTATGAATAAGACAGGAGCAAGTTTTCAGAAGTATTTACAACACAGGGTACAAGGACATAAGAGTTGGTGTCTCTTGCCATAAAGGCCAACATTATACAGGGTGGTCAGCGGTAGCAGGAACATAAACAGCTTTCAAGCTGGCATGTTTTATCCCTTTCTGAAGCAGGAGAGGCATTCGAGTTTTGCAAGGTCTCCAGGAGGGCACTCCAGAGAGATGGAGCCAGTAGCTGAACGACTTATGCCCCAATTGCTGTTCTAATATAAGCCCCTCCAGCAATTTTTTTGCTGGAGGCATGGAGCAACCTGATTGATCATTTAGGGCTGGAAGACCAGCAAGACTTGGTGGTGCGAGATGGAGATTAGTTAGTTTGTACACCGTACGTAATGGAGGTGCTGGAGCCTACTACCTAAGGAGGGCCAGTTTAATGAGGAAAGAACATCACAATGATATTTTCTGGGGGACGTCATTGTGAAGCGCTTTATTTTATTATAAAGTATCTCGAGCCTGTTCGACTCAGATCTCCTAAGTGACTGCAAGACAGGGGCAGCGATAAAAGTTTAGGGAACAGGACACTGTTCGCTATAGCTAGTCTTGAGTCCATGGTGAGTGGCCATTCAGTCTATATAAAGGACCTAATTTTTGGTGAATGGAGTGGGTTATATGATCCACCTGTGCTTTAGAATTAAAGTCTTGTTCAAAAAGAGGCCAAGGTACTTGATCACATCCACAGTCTCAATCAGAGTTCCGAGGAGGCTGCAAGGGTGAACAGATGTCGCCTGTCAGGGCCTAGCTGTTTGGGTCCAATAATATCACCTTAGTTTTTTTTTTATGTTTAGAGCAGCCTCATTTGATGTGATCCATTTCTCTAAGGCATGAAAGTCATTTAGCAGTTGGGTATTGAGTGTCCTGACATCCAGGGAGCTTCTGTACAGCAGAGCATCATCAGCATACAGTATGAGATGACTGTTTCCACTATTGTTGCCCAGGTCGTTAATGAATAAGGAGAACAGTAAAGGTCCTAGTATTGAACCCTGGGGTGCCCCATTTGAAAGTGGCAGCTGGTTAGATAAGGCACCTCTCCACTTGACCATTTGAGTTCTAAGTGTAAGACAGTGAGTGAGCCCGGCTAGCAAGTGAGAGTTAAGGCCAAGATGCTTTAGTTTACTAATGAGTAGCTCATGACTGACCAAGTCAAAGGCCTTGGTTAGGTCCATAAAGATGGCTCTGGTAGGAATCCTAACCCTTTGTTCTAGGGACCTCCATCTATGGTTTATAATTACAGGAGTCATATACTATTTATTTTAACTTATATTTTATGGTATTTTCCAACAAGCAAATACAAGTCATCCCATCGAGAAACACAGTTTTAGTTGATGTTTGCCCAGTAAAAATTGAAATTAATACCATACATGCAGAAACCAAGGTGAAACTAACTAGCACAGGTTCAATAAACTTCTACAAATCGCTAAGTTCAGCCAAATAAAAGACATCAGTAACTTTCATTAAGTCTCTTCCTTCCCATGTATGCCATATTTATCCATTGGTAAGGTATAATTGATTTGTCATATTAACTGCTTTCCCTTCCCTTCTACTCCTGGTTTTATGTATCTTACGCTCCACTGCTATTCTATCAAATCACCTCCCCCATATCAGTTGTAGTCTGTTGTTTGTTCTAGCTGCCAAAATATATGTATTGCACACACCAGTCATCATGTTTCATTTATCAGTATGCAACCTGTAAGTCACTTCCTGTCTCATATCAATGTTTACCACCTGCGGTCACCCTATGTGATACCCTTTGTATATATCCAGCCTGTATCATGTAACATGCAGTTCATGTATATACTGTTATTACCTATCTGTGTTTGTACTTTAAGTGTTTATGTCACAGGACCTCCTTGTGAATGAGCTTGCTCAATGGAGTTTTCCTGCAATAAGCTTGAACTTGAACCTGATGCAGAGTTTTTAAATGTTAGTTTAGAGTTATAAATGGGTCCAGAACATTAAGTGCTCAGCATTAATTCTCTGGCCTGTAGAAACCAATGATAATATGTCATTACATGAAAGCATTTATTTTCTGAATCTTCAGAAAATAACACTCCATTCAAAGGATTGCTACCCATAATCGTCCTATGAATTATGCACAGCAACACAGAAAAATGTGCAATTTTTGCTCTTTTCAACCTAAATGTCTGGTCATTTTACACTGCATGGGCAAAATCACCGATTTCTAATTTTGTCAGAGTATTCTGGTAAGCAGGTGCCAAATACATGCAATCTTACCATGGCATTCCACTCACGCCTGTCTATTACAATATGCCTATGTAGATAACGCCATGCAATGCCTCACTGCCCATATTTCTCACTCCCAGAAAACGTCAAAGCATTGTGTTACCAGGAACAATATATATTACTTTACAGTGTACAAAATGAAGACTTAGGATGTATGAGAGGGTCTCCACCCCAAACGCCTGCTTTCCATAATTCTCCACTGAATTAGGCTCAACAGCTAAAACACCGAATAATGCAATATTTTGGCCCTTTTCTACCTATCTGGCTAGTTCATTTTTCAAGTACAAAATCCTCCCATGATCTGCTTCTTCAAGGTGTGCAAACTGTGCAGGTACCACAAGCGTGTATCTCCACCAAGGATCTTTGACACAAAATGCTCCAAAAATATTATCATCACATGTACAAAGGATTTGAAATACACTTAGCAACCTGTGTGTTTTGTGCTTATTTCTACCAGAATCTGCAGTAAAAGAACATAAGTTTGGCACCTTTGTAACCAGTTCTCTCTCCAGAATCCAAGAAAGGGGTGTTATACACCTGCACCCTGTTTACATATTTGGTTGCTAATATGTGAGAATTATGCAAAAGTTCATTATTTTTCATAGTCCTACCAAATGCAGATGAGGATGATGGGTAACAAACATTTGGGTAGTGGGCAGTGTTACTCAAGGTTTAAACCAGTATTTTGTGCAGTTTCAGAAAATGTATGCTTTTCCTATGGTGCCACAGTGCCCTGAATGTCTACAGGCCAGAGAATCAATGCTGTGCATTTTCCATTATGGAACCAAATTTTCCCCATTAAAATACGCTTAGCACCCTATATGTTTCAAGCCTATTTCAATCAGACGCTTGAGGTAAAGGTACATAAATGTATCACTGTTACCAGTTGCTCATTACAATTCATAAATGTGGTATTTATGCACTCCAGCCTATGCTACTTAGACATTTGGTTTGCTAAAGTGGGAACATTATGTGAACTGTCATCATTTTTCATAGTTCTACCAACTGCAAAGGAGGATTATGGATAGCAAACATTTGGATGGTGCGAATGTTACACATTTTTAAAACCAGCATTTTGTGCAGTTTCAAAAATTTATACTTTTGCTACATACCCTGGTGTCAATAGCTACAGGCCAGAAAATTATTCTGTGTATTTTCCATTACAGGCACAAATATTTCCCCTTTCAAATACATTTAGCATCCTATAAGTTTTGAAGCTATTTCAACCAAACCTTTGTGGTAAAGTACATAAATGTTGTAATGCTGTAACCAGTACTTCTGCAAAATCCACAAATGTGGTATTTAGGTACCTCCAGCCTATGTGACGTAGATATCTGTTTGCTAAATAGGAAAATTATGCAAATTTCAATTATTTTTCATGGTTCTACCAAATGTAAAGAAGAATTATAGTTAGTAAACAATTGGCTAGTGGGCAATGCTACCCATAATAAAAACAATATTGTGTGCATTTTAGAAAATGTACACTTCTCCTATGGAAGCATGGTGTCCTAAATGGCTACAGGCCAGAGAATCAATGCTGTGTATTTTTCCATTATAGGCCCACATTTTCCTTTTTAAAATACACTTAGAACCCTATATTTTTCAGGCCTATTTCAACCAAACTTTTGTGATAAAGGTACATAAATGTGTTACCGTTAAACTGGTTCTCTCAGCAGAATCCAAAATGTGGCACTTGTGTACCCCCAACCTATCTGGTTTGCTAAAGTGGGAACATTATGCAAATTGCCATCATTTTTCGTAGTTCTTCCAAATGTAAAGGAGGATTATGGGCAGCTAACATTTGGATAGCAGACAACATACACTTTTTCAATACCAGTATTTTGAGTAGTTTCAGAAAATATATACAGTTCTTTTACTATGGTACAATGGTGTCCTGAATGGCTATAGACCAGAGAATCAATGCTGTGCATTTTCTATTACTAGCCCAAATTTTCCCCTTTAAAATATACTTAGCACCCTGTATGTTTCAAGCCTATTTCAACAAAATCTTTGTGGTACAAGTACATAAATGTGATATTGCTGTGAGTGACACTTTCTGCAGAATCCACCAATGTGGTATTTGTGACAGCCTACATTACACTGATATTTGGTTTACAAAGTGGGAAAATTATGTGAATTTCCATCATTTTTATTATAGAGGATTATGGGTAGCAAACATTTGGATAGTAGTCAATGTTACCCATTTTATATTGTCTTGTGTACGCCAAGCAACATACTGGGGTAGCTTGGAATAACAGGTTTTGAGGCACGGCCAGTTGTGGCCAGTGCTGCCACTGCTTTTTCAGGCTGGGCTCTGTGGCATTAATTAGACTGCATGCTGTCTATGACAGCAGTGCAAAAGCGTGCCACCAACTTGAATCAATTTAGCCGCTGCAATGAGGGAGCTCCTCTCATTGCAGGGGCGAGCCTTGCCTGGTGCAACATTTCAATAAAAGATGGCAGCGGCTGTCACCATCCACCTCACAATCCCAATCAAGCCGATGTTGGGGTGCTTAATCCCTCTGTCGGCACGCCCTTCCAGTTCAGTTTTCCCATGGGAGCCCAATCCATCAGCATAATGGCCCCTTATCATTTGTGTGCCGAGGGGTGCCCAATCCCTCGGCATAATGCGCCCCACATACACGCTTGTAAAGCCGACGGGGGCCCAACTCCTGGCTTTGGTCCCCTCCCCTAATACAGGTGGCACACTGGGGCCCACCCCAGTATGCCAAAACACACCTGCAAAATAAGAAAACTGACCCGTGTTGTCTTTATGGTTTTGGATTTTTTAACCTGAAAAACAAGAAAATGGTCCCTCGATGTGTCTGCTACCCTCCCCTACCCATGCTTACCCTCTCGCACCCCACCTCCCACACACACCCCTCACCCCATACTTACCTCTGGAGCTTGACGATGATCATCGGTGGACCGGGAACACGTCTGCACTCTTCAAAGCCGACCGCAAACTGAAGAAATGTCGGTAAGCTGTATAATAGCATAAATGTGTCTTTTTTCAACTTTGGTACATATCTCGGCCATTTTGCAAATTTTGGCACCACATTTCAACATGGGGTTCTTGGGACCTCACCTCATGAATTCAGTCACTGTCATCTCGTTATTCCATCCCGAAAGTTGATTTCGTGGTCATTGTGTGGAATAACCTTTCGGGACCGATTAACAAAGCGACAGTGTCACTGTTCATGAGGTGGGCTCTCAAAAAGCCTATGTTGCAAATTTGATGAAACAAATTCAAAATATGACTGTGTTATGGCGTCGTTGTGCAGTTTCACGCACGTCATAACTTCGAATGTTTATTATTTTTACTCGGATTTTCAACACTGCCATTTTTGCACACCTCCAATATCCTGTTCGAAATGTGTTTTCGCATATCTGGCACAGTCGCTGTAGGAAAACAATGTTCGGGACAAAGTAAGAAAATCACAGTAACACTGTTCATGAGCAGAGGTCCCAAAATGCCTATGGTGAAAATTTGGTGACAAAATTCTACAAAGGCGGCTATGTTACAAGTGTACATTCGCGGTTTCCACACACAGTCGTAACTTAGAGAATTATTAATATTTTTACTTAATTTTCAACACTGCTGTTTTGCACACCTCCTTATGAACAGTACAGCTGTCATTTTCACATCCTGTCCAAAATGTGGTTTCAGCATCTGGCACACAATGGCACAGTCGCAGTGGAAATCAACATTTGGGACAAATTAAGAAAATCATAGTGCCACTGTTCATGAGCGGAGGTCTCAAAATGCCTATGTTAAAATTTGGTGAAAGAATTCAAAAAATGACTGTGTTATGAGCATGCGTTGTGCAGTTTTCACGCATGCAACTTCAAAATTTTTAATATTTACACTCCAGATTTTCAAAACTGCCATCTCCTCATACCTCCTTATGAATCGCGGCAACTGTCATTTTTTTTTTGCATCGCCCAAACTGTGTTTTCAGCACGGGTCGCTGTGGGAAATCAACATTCTGACAGATTAACAAAATCACAGTGCCACTGTTCATTGAACAAAGGTCCCAAATGCTTTCGTGAGGTGGGGATCACAAAAGGTTATGTTGAAAATTTGGAGTACAAATACAACAAGCGCCCAAGGCTTTAGGGTTTCTAACACTGTCCCACCCTGTACAGACTAACAGGCATCAGGGAATGCCTTTGGATTGTCAGCTGTAATGCTCATACCACTGCACCCCACCCTGCAGCCACTGACAGGCATCAAGGTGTGCCTTGGACACTTTGGCCCCTAACTTCACCCCATTCTCCTATACTGCACCCATCTCAATGTACTTCCTTATGGAATGGGGTGAGCATAAGGCCTGATGACTCCAAGGCACAACGTGACACTTATCAGAGTCTGCAGAGTAGGGTCGAGTGAAATGGCATGAGCGTTATGGCTGACGCACTAAAGGTACATCTCAGTGCCTGTCACTCTATGCAGGGTGGGTGGGGTTGACGCCAGTTCCATACTTCACTGCCATTCCTATTATGCGCCTCTCTAACTCCTGCACTGCCAATGCCAGCAAGACAACATTCGGCATTGACAAATGGTTGTTAAAACTAGCTTTTATGCGGTTTCAGAAAATGATACTTTTCTTATGGTGCCATGGTGTTCTGAATGTCTACAGGTCAGAGAATCAATCTTGTCCATTTTCTATTTTGGGCCCAGACTTTCCCCTTTAAACTACACTTAGCACCCTATATGTTTCAAGTCTATTTCAACCCATGTTTGTGGTACGAGAACATAAATGTGGTATCACTGTAACTCGTACTCTCAGTAAAATCTACAAATGTGGTGTATATGTACCTGCAGCCTATATTACATAAAATTTGGTTTGTAAAATGTGAAAGATATGCACATTTCCATTATTTTTCATGTTTTACCAACTGTATAGGAGGATTATGGGTAGGAAACATTTTGATAGTGTGCAATGTTACCCATGTTTAAACCAGTATGTTGCACAGTTTCAGAAAATATATACTTTTCATATGGTATCATAGTATCCTGAATATCTACAGGCCAGAGAAACAATGCGTGCATTCATCATTATGGACTCCAACTTTTCCCTTTAAAACACACTTAGCGGCCTATTTGTTTAGGGCTTATTTGTGCCAGACCTCTGTGGTAAAGGTACATAAATGTGGTACTGTTGTAACCAGTGCTGTCTGTAGAATCCAAAACAGGGTTTTATGCACCTGCCACTTATGTTATATTGGCATTTGGCTGATAAAATGTGAAAATGATGCAAATTTCAATTTTTTTTCATAGTTGCAAAATATAAAGGATAATGGGTAGTAAACATTTGAGTATTGGGCATATGTTACCCATGTTTAAAACTAGCATTTTGTATAGTTTCAGAAAATGCATACTTTTCCTGTAGTAACATGCTGTTTTGGGTTTCTACATGCCAGAGAAGCAATACTGTGCATTTTCCATTATAGTTCCAAATATATCCTCTGCAGACTAAACTTGGCACCTCATGTGTTAGGACCTATTTCTGTCAGACATCTGTGGTAAAAGTGCATAAGTGTAGTACCTCCAGAACAGGTACACTCTGCAGAATCTAAAATTGCATAGTTTTGTATCGAATCTGCTGTACTTTTGTTATGTTTTTTGTGCACAAGCACAACATATTGTGGTAGCTTGGAATAGCAGGTTTTGGAGGTGTGGTCTTGTTGTGGCCAATGACGCCACTGCTTTTTCGGCTGGGCTCTGTGGCATCAATGAAATAGCACACTGACTATGACAGCAGTGCAAAGCGTGCCACCAACTAGAAGAATTTCTCGCTGCAATGAGGGAGCGATCCGTCACTGCAGGGCGTGTCTTCCTAGGCGTAACATTTCAATAAACATGGTGGAGACTATCACCGTCCACCTCTCACAAGCCCTCCTGAAAGCCGATGTCAGGGTTGCCCAATCCCTGTCGGCATGCCCCCCTCCCCAGTTCATTTGCCGACAGGGGAGCCCAATCCCGTCGGCATAATGTCCTATTGTTTAGTTTGTGTGCCAAGGGGTTGCCCAATCCCCTCGGCATCATGCAACATCAAAAACACAGACACATTTTGGTGCCGCCAGGGCCCAATCCCCATCGGCTTCAGTTCCCTTGCAAAGAACACAGGTGGCACACTGGGGCCCACCCCATTGTGCAAAAACACAACAGTAAAAAAAAAATCATTGGGCGATGTCTTTTTGTGTTTTTTTTTTTTGCCTGTAAAAAGATAAATATGGTCCCTGTTGTCTCCAGTGCCCTCCCCAACCCGTTCCCACCCTCTGCATCCCACCTCCCTGCATCCCACTCACCCTACTTACCTCCAGAGCCCGCACAATGATCTTTGGTGGAGCGGGAACACGCCTGCACTCTTCAAAGCCGACTCATAACTGAAGAAATGCTGGTAAGCTATATAATGGCATAAATGGGGGGTCAACTTAGGTGGATATCTCGGCCATTTTGTGACTTTTGGCTCCAAATTTTCAACATGGGTTCTTGGGACCCTACTTCATGAACTCAGTCACTGTAATGTCATATATTCAGTCCCAAAAGGTGATTTCCAGTCACTGCATGGAATCATCTTTCGGGACCAATTAATGAAACAACAGTGTCACTGTTCATGAGGTGGGCTCTCAAAAGCCTATGTTGCAAGTTTGGTGAAAAAATTCCAAAAATTACTCTGTTATGAGCGTGCATTGCGCAGTTTCCACGCATGCTCGTAATTTCAAGAGTTTTGAATATTTTCACTCCAGATTTTCAACATTGCCATTTTTCACACTCCTATGAACAGTACAGCTGTCATTTTTCACATCCTGCCCGAAATGTGTTTTTGCACAATGGCCGTTGCAGTGGGAAATCAATGCACGGACAGATTAAAAATTACAGTGACACTGTTCATGAGCAGAGGTCCCAAATGCCTATGTTGGAAAATCTGGTGACAAAATTCCACAAATGACCATAGTTAAGAGCGCATGCTGCACACCCTTCTGACGCACGTCAGAATCTCCAAGAATTTTAATATTTTCACTCCAGATTTTCAACATTGTCATTTTAGCACACCTCCTTATGAACAGTACACCTGTGCGTTTTCACATCCTACCCCAAAATGTGTTTTCACACATCTGGTGCATGATAGCTGGTCGGTGTGGAAAGCAACATTCGGGACAGATTAACAAAATCACAGTGCCACTGTTCATGAGCAGAGGTCCCAAATGCTTTCATGAGGTGGGGGTCACAAAAGGCCATGTTGAAAATTTGGAGTGCAAATACCAACTAATGCCCAGGACGCTAGAGTTTTTAACTATAACGTCACACCCTGTAGAGACTGACAGGCATCAGGGTGTGCCTCTGGATTGTCGGCTGTAATGCTCACGCCATTCCACCCCCACCCCACCCTACAGCCAGCCACAGGCATCAAGTGTGCCTTGGACTCTTCAGCCTCAAATTTCACCCCATTCTCCCATACTGCACCCATCTCAACATACTTCCTTACTGAATCGGGTGAGTGTAAGGCCCAACAACCCCGAGGGCAATGTGACACTTGTCAGAGTCTGCAGGGTAGGGTGAGGAAATGGCATAATGCGTTATGGCCGACGCCCAAAGGCACACCTCAATGCCTGCAGTCTCTGCAGGGGTGGGGTGGGTTGACGCCAGTTCCATACTTCACTGCCATTCCTGTTATGCATCTCTAACTCCTGCACTACCAATGCCAACGCCAGCAAGACAACATTCAGCATTGACAAATGCTTGTTGTAGTAGAGCTCCACAACTGCAGAGTATTTGTTTGTGACAACAATTGGAATGAAATGTACACTTATCTACAGTATATTTATTCAAATGATGCTCCACAGTTGCAAATATTTGTTTAGGTTTACCCAGAGGCTAACTTAGAAATGAAGCATGTTGTCTATGTTGGTAAATATACTGCTGTTCTGCTAGGTGTGCGTCCTTTGGATGAGACGTTAAACCAAGGTCCCTTCTACCCATTCTGGTGCTGTCCTGGTGGGTATCCATGTGGAAGTAAAGAACCCAGGGCACTCTTAACAAAGAAGTAGGGACATTCCCGTGTCCTGGCCAACATTCCCTTCCCATAAACCGGTTCATGAAATTATCCAGGCTGTGTGTGGGTGTTGATTGTGATATGGCGCCAGTACACATTCAGTCACTTCACTAACAGTCTAGCATTGCTTGTAAAGTGCTTTGGGATACACTGTGTATGAAAGCGCATATAAATGCTGATTCTTCTTCTTCTTCTCCTCACCCCCATTCTGTGATCATCACCCTGTTAATAAATTGAATATTCCTGGTAGTCTAGTGGTCCCTCCCCTCCCTGTTCTCTGATTGCTGTCCTGTTAATAAAGTTTCCTGGTAGCCTAGCGGTCCCTCCCCAATCGCCTTCCCATAAAATATTCAAGGTGCATATCCCTGGTGGTCTGATGCATCCCCCACCCTGGTAGTAGTGACCCTCAGCTCACTCCCCCCCATTCTGACCCCAGCCGGCAGCCAGCACTGGCCCTTCTCACCACCATGGCTGGTTGCTGACTGAGCTCTAAATGAGCACATGCTGTATACAGTACATGCTTATTCACAGCTCAGTCGGCGGCCAGTCATGGTGGTGAAACGAGGGCTGTGCTGGTCAATGGCTGGGGTCGGGATGGGAGGAGCGGGTGGTGGGTCACTACACTACCAGGGTGGGGTGGAAGGTGCACTAGACCACCAGGATATGTGCCTTTAATATTTTATGGAAGGAGGGAGGGTCCGCTAGTCTGACACGGAACTTTATATTTATTAACGGGACAGTGATCAGAGAATGGTAATGGGGAGGGACCACTAGACTACCAGGGAACATTAAATTTATTAATGGGACAGCAATCAGAGAATGGGAGGGCAAGGGACCATTAGACTACCAGGAAACAGTAAATATATTCAGGGACAGCAATCAGAGAACGGGGGGCCACTAGATAACCAGGAACTTTATATTTATTAATGGGATGGTGATCAGAGAATGAGGAGGGACCACTAGACTACCAGGGAACATTGAATGTATTCAGGGATGGTGATTGGAGAACGGGAGGGGGAGGACCACTAGAGACCAGGAAACATTAAATCTATTCAGAGGACAGTGATCAGAGAATGGGAGGGGTGGGACCACTAGACTACCAGGGAACACTGAATGTATTCAGGGATGTCGATCGGAGAACGGGAGGGGAGGGACCACTAGAGACCAGGAAACATTAACTCTATTCAAAGGACAATGATCAGAGAATGGGGAGGGGTGGGACCACTAGACTACCAGGGAACTTTATATTTATTAACAGGACGGTGATCGGAGAACTAGGAGGGTGAAGGAGCACTCAAGTACCAGGAACTTTACATATATTCATGGGATAGCGATCAGAGAACTGGGAGGGCAGGATCACTAGACTACCAGGAACATTCAATTTATTAAAGGGACAGTGATCAGAGAATGGCAAAAGGAAGGGACCACTAGACTTCCAGGAACTTTATATTTATTAACGGACGGTGACTGGAGAACTAGGAGGGAGGGACCATTAGACTACCAGGAACATTAAATATATTCAGGGACAGAGATCAGAGACTCAGGCAACATCTGCTGACTAATGTAATAAAATATCTCTGGTTGCTACCTGACATGGTACTCGTGTACCTATATTATGACTACTGTGATCTACCTATTACAAGCTTGTACCACCAGTGAACTCCTGTAACACTGGTTGCTTTTTAATCTAAGCATTATGTACTGTACTGTTTTGTTTGCTGTGATGTATTGCTCTCTTGACGAGGTGCCTTTGTAAATGAATCTTTGACTCAAAGGTCTGTAAACCGATGATCTAATAAATAAATAAATAAAATAAACAGGGAGGGGAGGGACCACTAGCGACCAGTGAACTTTATATTTATTAATGGGATGGCGATCGGAAAATGGTGAGGACCACTAGGGGCGCTGTATTAGGGATGGGAGGACTCTGTACTTCCCCTCCGCAAACCACTAGGGTTGCGTGGGAATAAGTCAGGATTCAATTGGTGGTATGGCGTGCAAAGGGACCGGGCAAAAGGCCTATGAAGCGACATACTCTGAATATGGGACTGCGCCCATATTCAGGTCCCGCCTTCATTTACATTTCACCCTCTGTCCTATGCCCGGACACAAACCGAGTTTGCCCACGCTAACTGCTTTTCAATATTGCGCCTGCAAAGCCCAGTTTGCGAGCCAATCCTTGGTTTTCCTCCAGGGCAAAGTTTTGAATATCGGCCCTAGAGCAGGGATCACAAATTTTAAAATCTCATGCTAGTCCAGGACAAGTGGCCTTGACAAAATGGTAGTCCTCGAGTTCAGAGTGGTAGTCCAGTACATTTCAATTGAAATATTCAACCGACTTAACAGAAATAAGTTAAATGTGTGGCTGTGTGGCAGTGCTTATATATTGTACTATTATTTCATAGGATGGATGGAGATGTAGAAGAACTTCATAAATCAGGAAAACAATATTTTCATATATTTTTTGTTAATACAGGCTAGGGTAGTAGTACAGGCCGGACACTAATGCACCCCAGGCAGAAGTCTGTATTAGAAGAGATTGGAGAAATGTTACAGAATTAGTTAAGGACAAGCCAAAACCAGCTAGGGTCATTGGTTGAGAAGAACATGAATGGTGATTAAGGGCTAGGCCAGGAAGAAGATGATGGGGCACTGGGAGCAGGAGTACTAGCATCAAGAGGATCATCAGCAGCAGAAGCAGCTAAACCAGAAGATAATGTGTCAGCAGCAACAGCATGCCCACGAACATGTCGAGTGCCTGGACCAGAGAGCAGCCAGTGGGTAATTGCTGGATCCGGATCAAAGTCATGGCAGTTCAGGACCTTCTACTGCTATCTGCAGGAGAGACTGTAGTAAATCCTCAGCCAGCCTTGTCCTGATTTTTGTTTTGATTAGGTTCTGAACAGAAAACTCTCACATTTTGCAGTCATACACTCATTGCCATGAGTATTTCAACTAGGTCAAGAATGTATAATCTGGGGTGGTTTTTCTTTAGTAATCTGGTATATACCTGCAAATAGGGTTTTTCAATGGCAGATTTCAATCTTGTTTTAAATGCAGCATACTCTGACTTTATATGTTCCTGCTGCTCCTCTGTGAAAAAGAAAATATTCTGCCAGGTTTGCAAGTTCAGAGGTCCCAAACACGCTAGTTGGTCTCTTGGCAGATCAAACTGCTTAAAATCTAAGCAGTTGAACCATTTGAGAGGCACCCTGAGAAATTTTAAATCTGTTGTCAATATACATTATTGCTGCATCTATTAAAGTCTGCAGTTGTCCATCTGTCACAAAATTGATTTCTGGGCAGTTGCCTCTGAATGGGAAATGAACAGTCTTCTCCTCCTCCCTCTTTGTCACAACATATTCCATACATTTCTGTTCTGGTTTGTAATGGCTGAGGAAAGCTGGATGTATTGCCTTGGCATGGTTTTCAGTTCCATAAGCTGGAGTAGGCAGGTCTCAACAAGCTGTGGAACTTCCAGTATTACTATGTCATCTCGTTGAAACTGCAGTGACAGGTTTTTAGTATTGGCAGGAAATCTTGCAGTATATGGATAGCTTTTACAAACTGCACACTCTGTGTTTCTTTTAAGAGGCCCTTTGTTTTTGAACTTTCATCACCACCAGCAGTCAAAGATGCATGTAGGTGTTGTACAACAGTATGTAGGTTAACCTGAACTGCATGTACCGAACGTGACCTACTGGCAAGCCATCTCACTTGTTTAATTGCAGTAAGTGCACCAGATCAGTATCCATCACGTTAGCAATTTCTTGGAGCTCTTCATTTTTTTGGGACTATAGTGATAAAATTTAAATATTCCCTTGAGAGTACTTTCCAGCTTTGATACAAATGGATTTTTTTAACACATCGAGAACTGCCAGCTCTAGCTTATGGGCAACGCAAGTGCATTGCAATTATTTCAGGACGGCAGTGTTCCGCAACTTTGCTACGGTTCCTCCTCTTCGCCCATCATGACACTGGCCCCATCAAAATTTGCTGAAATAAGAAGAGGTCCTGGATTGTTAACATTTTGTAGGTTACTGAGAGGAAGATTTACTTACTCCAATGCAGTTGATATTGCAGGAATACACCTTCTGCATGTGCATGTTCCAGTGGCACAGCTTGGATAAGCAATGTATGCACCTGTTTTGAATTAGGTTCAACAAACCTTAAGAAAACATTTTCCCACTCAGTTATACTGTAATCAGTACTGCCGTCAGCAAGAAGTGTCACATGCTTAACATTAGCAAGAGTCTGCATCTGGGTTCTGGATATAACTGCTGAAATAGCATTGCAAAAGTCCCTGGCTCGCTTATTGTTAGTATAATTAGAACCTAGCTTAATGCCATTTTTTCCTGTAATTCACAGAGCCACTCCATGTCTGAGAAAGGGCAAAGATTTTTGGCTATGGAATATGCTGTGTTAAACAGGCATCTCATCTTTGCTTTTGTGGCCTCTTCCAACTGTGCAAAGGCTTGGTAAAGTGGTGACTCACTAATCTCACAACATACTGCTCGTTGGCCACTTTCCAGAATATGTTGGTTCTGGCATAGCACATGTGGAATGGATTTTCATGTGCACGTAGTGACTCAATGCGAAGTTGTTAGAGCCTGTGGCAAAAGACATTTGTTTTTTGAAAATGCTGGAGTTGCAATAGTGGGATACTTTTCACATAGTGTGCAGTACATAAGCCCCTTTTATCATCGTATTTCAACCATTTATAAGTGGACAACCAATGACACTGAAATAGTCTGGCCTTTTTTTCTTGGTCATATTTCTTGTCTTTACTACTCCCAACTGCCACCTCATTATCAAGCAGTAAACTATGTTTCTTAGCAAGTGACACAGGGGCTTTTTGAGATAAGGCTACTACGGCTTCTCTGTTTACATCAAGTACCTGGTCAGCAGTTATATCCAGAACCACAGATGCAGATTCAGTTTCATGACTTTTATCTGTGGAAGTAGTACCAGACTGTGTTTGTCTCAGAAAGATGGTGCTGCTGCTGACCAGAGAGACAAGAGACTTTGTTGTTTGGCTTTGTTCGTCTGCATATTGTCCATATAAATTTGGTGGTCACTTTTTTAAAGACTAATGGAACCAATAATAATAAACTTATTTTAAACACTGGTGTCTGTGTGTCCTTTTTCACTGGTGGTTAGTGTGGCTCATCATGGGCTGGGTCACCAGGGACAGATATATGCTTTTTCTATACACTGGAAGTTGTCTTGTCCTGTAACAAGCCAGGCAGCTGGCTGCAGAACACTCCACACAGTCACTCACTCTCCTCTCCCAGCACAGCCCTCCCCACAGTTAGGCACCCTTATTTTATTTTACTGTTACTTACACTTGTCTTATATATATTTTTTACTATATTTCTTTTGTTTCTTGGGTACTTGAGCCAAAAGCCAGCCAACCGCTGCAGGACACTGGGTCCTTCTCTCCTTTTCACAAAATCTATCTCTCCCAACAGCCCAACCAAGCCAGTTTGAGTTATAGGCTTATTTCTTCTAAGTTCTGATCTTTTTTTTTTTTTACTAACTTTCTCAAGTCAGTCCTTTCCTTTGCCCCGCCTCTCCAAGCTCCTCCTTCACTCCTTTACACACAATCTCTATATCTACGCCTCCTCTCCCAAGAGCCCACCAGCCTCTTCTATTTTTCTTTTTTTATGCAGCTAAACTGTTGTTTTACTGGTGGGCAACACAAAGCTCCCGCCCACAGTAGTAGTCCCTGCCCTTGCTTTCTTCCTTTATTTTCTGTAGTCAGTGACACTTACGCTGCTGCTAGTTCTCAGTTGTCAGGGACCAGGATTCCCAACTTCCTCCTTCTTCCACCTGCTACACAGACAGCAGACAGTACCAGACTGTCCCCTCCCAAGTTTCTGTTTTGTTTCCTTTTGTCCTTGTTTCAATTATTTTTTTTTACTTAGTTGTTTAACCAGGTATAGCACACTAAGCTGAAAGCTTTACAGGAGTGACCTGGGAGCACAAGGAGGTTAAGTGACTTGCTCAGGCAGTATGCAAGTGGAAGCTGTGGGATTCAAAACCCAGGTCTGGTCTGCTGGATGTCACCAGATTTGCAGCTCAGAGCCTTAGACCACTGCACTATACTGCCTACTTAATTTATTTTATATGCTCCTGCTCCTAGTCCTAGTTTGTTTTCACCCTGTTATGCCCAGTTCTGTGACAAGCCCAACCTAACCCTTCTCAATATTTTATTTACCCTGCCTGCATTGCACACCTTATTTACTCAGATTACTCTCTTCATTAATTTTGCACTTTTGGCAAAACTGGCACGGCACAGGGCAGGTAAATTTGCTTGTCTGCTGCACTAATGCACTTGTGTGCAGTTATCAGTGCTCAGCCACGTTGTCCCCACTCCTTAGTCCTCCTAGCTCCTGCCTTCCTCCTCCCGCTCTTCACTCTCACCAACCCTCCTCCTTAATTCAGTTTAAATAATATTTGTTTTCCCGAGTAGTCCACTCCACACACACAAAGTAAGGCAGCACTGGTTTCACTGCAGTCCCCACTCCCGATATCCACAACAACGACTATGTAATTTGTGTATCCTCTAGTCTCCACCAACAGACAGTGAATGAGGGCTCTAACGCAATGCATGTCTTTACCTCGCCTCCACTACGCGCCAAATCACCACCGCAGCCAATAGGCATTCTTTGTATGACTTACAGTTTAAGATTGTTTTCCCATTTGGCCCACGCCTGCCAGTCTGACAGCTTGCTCCTCCTCTGTTTTCCTCCAATGAGACGCTGTCGCTTGCACCGCCGCTCCTGACTCTGAGGCAAGCTCACACACTCATCGGTCATTCTCAACCAGTAGGTGCACTGCTCGGTAGGTCAGATGACCACCGTGACAGCTGAGGCAGTGAGCACCCTACTGGTGGAAGGTAGAACTGCAGCAGCAAAGATTTAAATCAGTGCTAGCCCGTGGACTGGTGGCACAACAGAAAGTGCTTGTCCCTGCACTGTAACTGGTAGTCGGGACGCCGGGCAATAGGATTTGTTGAACCCTGCCCTAGAGTCTTTTCTGTAACATTTTGAGTAGAAATAGCATTTTGTTTACATAGTGTTTCTCGGTCACATGACCAGATATCAACAAAACATTACTGCTACCTATGAAAAGGTCAGAGTCTGCCAATAAAAACATTCATGGTTTCCCTACCTTTCCTTGAATGGAAAACACAGATATTTTAATTTTAAATAACAGTGCAAAAATTGCCTGGCATAGGAGTGTAAAATACCCCTGGCAGCGAAAAGGTAAAATCATTTTTTTCCTCTATATTTACCTGTTTGCTGTGCCCTACTGTGAGACTCCTGCTTAGAGTGCCTACGCATTACCAGAACTAATCTACCAGCTGAACTGCAGTACAACAAAAAGAAAAATCTGCCTCCCACAATTGCCAGTGTTTTTCAGACATGGAGCAGAGACAGCATGTTTGGGGGTTGCACTGAGTCTGTAAGTGTGAAACTTACACAGAATAGAGAATGTGAAAGGTATGGCTCCTTTCTCAACTCAGCATTTCAGCCTTTGCTAAATATCTGTGAGAAATTCAGCTTTTCCAGCAGTTGCTGTTTCTGATAGTTTAGCAATTTAAAATGTTTATGTGGGCTTTCACTGATCAGCTCACACGCATATTAATCTGTCTGAAAATATTACATTAGGAAGAATGTGCTTTAGGAATCAATCAGCCCCATACAGATCCATGCACTAAACAAAAGGAACACTGATATCCTGTCACGGACAAACGCTGAAACGGATTTCATTGCTCAGATTGCTGATATCACGTTGTGAGTTGAATGCACAATAAACACAGAAAGGCACCTTCGTTGTAGCATTCTTTATTTGAAAACACATATAAAACACCGAAATGAGGACCTTCTATTTTTTAATGTTAGCAGTCTGTTCAGTCAATACACACATAAGTCTAGTGCTGGAGTTAAACCTTTTTATGGAGCTAGACAAGGTTTTGTACAAGCCTGCAGACTCTAGGGCCTAAAATTCAAAAATAGGCAAAGCGGAGCGAAAATTTTGCTCTGGATTTGCCCATTGTGCATGACCCTGAGGATGTTGTATTCAGTCAGAGAGCACACTAGCGTTATTCGACAGAATACTGCGGCATGTCGGCACAGCACTAAGCTGAGTAGTGCTGCCCCAACATGGAACCCGGCAGTGCAGGGAACAGCACCACCAGACCCTATAGTGCTGCTAGCTCGGTGCGATATTCAGATGGCCCCATGCAAATGTGATCTTTGGGCATGCAAGGCATTAAGGAGCCATTTGCATGCCTATTATGGGCACATTTGCATGAGAAGCAGTGGCAGGTTTGCATCCCTGCAACCGGCTCCACCCCACCTGGACTGCCTGGTGTCATAAAATTCACAGACACCCTGGTGTCTAGTGCCAACCTCTCCCCAACTCTCTGAACCCTGGCTATGTTTAAAAGAAAGTCCCTGTTGTCCAGTGGTCTCCTCCCCTCCGATCACCAGCCCTCTATAGTAAATATTTTTTCATTTTATTTATTAAGACCTCGGATTAACCTTTGAGTATAGGCTCATTACATAGGTTCCACGTCAGGGTCATTACAGTAACAAACAAAACTACAGCTTACAGGGAGGCCATAAGAGGACAACAACAATTTAGGCAAATTAGGTAAGAGGTTACGTAGACTGAAATAAGCAAACGCTATATACAATGGGACTTGTCAATACAAAAGGAAAAAGGAGGGAGAGAGAGAACAAGGAGGGGTTGGCTCAGGAAGAGAGGGGTAATAGTGAGAAGACAAACTGGAGAGAAAGAATATATACTGAAAATCAGCCCAGAAGGTGGGCCTCACACGGTGAGGGAGGCTTATACTAAGCATTCTGGCAGTACCAGTAGCGGAAAGTGTTAACAGAGGGTGTCGGGGAGAGGGTGAGGGGCGGTGCAGGATCAGAGCAGGATATCAGTATAAGAAGGGGAAGAGGAAATGGGAGCAGAAGGGGAGTGGTGGAGAGGTGAAGAGGGAGGTAGGGTATAAGGTGTGGGAGGAGGGTCAGTTAGAGAGAGAGAAAGTAGTAGGGGGTGGAGAGGTGCGCGGTGCAGGGTAGAAGCAAAGGGAGGAGGAGGTGGTACAGTTTAGGGAGGGAAGAAATAGGGGGTATAGGCAAGCGCCCTCAATTTCCAGCCCAGTTATGTTAAATATAAGTCCCTGGTACCTAGCGGTCCCCCTGCCTCCAATCACCAGCCCAGTTACGTTACATATAAGTCCCAGGTGCCCAGTGGTCCCCTCTGCCATCTGATTGCCAGACCCCTTATGTTAAATAGAAGTCCCTGGTGCCTAGAGGTCCCCGTGCCTCCGATCACCAGTCCCATTATGTGAAATATAATTCCCTGGTTCTAGAGGTCCTCCCCACCCTCCTATCACGGCCCCAGTATAAAAATACATCCCTGGCATCTAGTGGCACCCCCATCCACTGATCCTTGTTCCTGTACACTACCACATATTCCCTGGGGTCTAGCAGCAACTCACACCACGGGCACCAGCCAACCCACCCTGCCACGCCACCTTACTGCAGGAGCCCATACAGCGACTGGCACACCTCCTCTCACCACCTATGCCATGACAGGGAGCACGTGTCCCCTGTATTGTAAAGGGAGCATGCGATTGTCCACTATAGACAGCATGAAAGCACCTTTCCAGTACAGGGGTCATGTGCTTCCTGTCATCAGATATACGGGCTGCCCAAGGTGGTGAGAAGAGGGCTCTGCTGGTTGGCGATGGACTCATAGTGCCAGAGAAATTGGTAAGGTGGAGGTGGCAGGGTAGGTTGGCCAGTGCTCGCAGTGCAGTTAGTATACATGGACAGGAATCGGTGGTAGGAGGGTGCCACTAGACATCAGGGAGGTATTTTTTTATACCAGGGCCAGTAATTGGAGGGTGGGGACCTCTAAGCACCAGGGACTTATATTTAACATAACTGGGCGGGCAATCAGAGGGCAGGGGGTACCATAGGCACCAGTAACTTACATCTAACGTAACAGGGCTAGTGATCGGAGGGCAGTGGGAGCCTCTAGGCACCAGGGAATTATACTTCACATAATGTGGCTGGTGATTGAGGGTGGGTGGAACCTCTAGGCACCAAGGACTTCTATTTAACATAACAGGGCTGGCGCCAGAGTGGGTGGACCACTATGCCCAGGGGACTTATATGTATATAATGGGGCCAGCCACTAGGCTTGCCCAGAATAAGCTTGGTTACTTTGTGGTATTTGCGCTGCATAAGGTGGCCTGCACTAACCCTTTACGCAACGTAAAATGCACTGAATATTGAGCTGCATCAGTATTCCTGTCCCCACCTTTCCTTTTTCCCCGCATACTAGTATACTAGCATGCTAAAATGCCAGCAGAGTAGGCCCTCATGGTCTCATCGAATCTGCTTGGGAGTTAGTACCTGAACGGGTACCGCCACTATCTTCTTGGTTCCTCCCATGCTCACCCCCCAATGCCCCCGGACAAGCATTCCTCTGCTTTACCCTCTACCTATACCTGTCCCAGCCCTCTTGAACCCATCCACTGTAGATATCCCCACCAGCTCAGGCAGTGCATTCCATGGTTCCACCACTCTTCAGTGAAGTACCGCCTTCTCCTTTCCTCCCTGAGTCTTCCACCCTCTAGCCTCCAGCTGTGCCCTGGTGACTCCTCCTCCTTCCCCTGAAGGAAACCATTTAGACTTACCTTATTTACCCCTTCAGGTACCTGAAGACCTCAATCATATCCTCCTGTCCCTCCTCTCCTCCAGTGAGAAAGGTTGAGCTCCCATGTCGCCCTTGTATGTCCTATCCCCAGCCTCCGGATCATCCTAGTTGCCCTCCTCTGAACCTGCTCCAGGAGCAAGATGTCCTTCCTTAAATACGGTCACCAAAACTACATGCAGTACTCAAGGTGTGGTCTAACCGTTGTCGTACAGTGGCAGAATTACCTCCCGCTTTTTTGAGGTAATCCTCCTGGCGATGCAGCCCAGCATTCTATTGGCCCTGGCCACAGCCCTCCTGCATTGCTCAGAATTATTCATTTTGACATCCACCAGAACCCCAGGTCTTTTTCTCCAGCTGAAGCCTGTAGAATGTTCCCCTAGGGTGTACACATGTTCTGGGTTCCTATGCCTAGGTGAAGAACCTTGCATTTACTGGAGTTACATTTCAGCTTCCAGGTACATGACCACCCTCCAGGGTATCCAGGTCCACCTGCAGGGCCATTCTACCCTCTTCCCATCCACTACTGCCCCAAGCTTAGAGTCGCCCACAAAGAGGCTCATTTCGCACCTGATACCCCTCTGATATCAGAGATGTAGGCATTAAATAGGAGCGGACCCAGAACTGATCCCTGTGGGACCCCACTTATGGCCCCTTGGAAGACAAGACCACCCCCTACCACCATCTGCTGGGTATGTCCAGAGAGCCAACTTCAATACACCTGACCATCAGTGTCCCCACCCCATCCTAACCAGCTTCTCCAGCAGGCCCATGTGAGGGACCAAATCAAACGCTTGCTGAAGTCCAGGAAGAGGATGTCCACTGACTACTCCTGGTTGAGTGCTGCCTTCACCCACTGTAGAACTCCACAGGGTTAGTCTGACACAATCTGCCCGGACGGCCGTGCTGCCTATCATCGAGGAATCCTGTTCTCCCAAAATACCTCCAGCCTGTCTTTTAGGATGGCCTCCATCAACTTCCCCACCACGATGTCAGGCTGACAGGTCTGTAGTTCTCCAGCTCCTCCCTCGAGCCCCTTTGTGGATGGGCACTATGTGCACCTGCCTCCAATAAATACATACCTCAGCATACATTTTTTTTTTTTTTTTGTGGCAGGGTTCTCCGCCAGATTTCTGCCCTGGTCACGGCCCCGGACTTCCACCTTCTGTCACTGCCATGATCCCCGGTCACCCCCGGCTTCTCGGAGGGTGGGCAGTGGAATCGGTCCCTATCCAGCCCATGGTACCAGTAACTGGTTCGGAGATCCGTGACAGAGGCTAACTGAAGTCCGGGAGGGCTTCAAGAGTGAGAAGCCCCACCTGGATTTTCTGTCTGTTCCCTGTGGAACCGGGTGCGTGTAATGATCAGCAGTCAAGGGGAGCCCACACGCATCCGCAGCGCTCCTCAAAGTGTCCGCACTGCCTCCCCCATGCTCTCTCCCGTGCCGGCATTCCAGCTTCCGCCAGGAGGTGACATGACGCTGAGGCGGTGCTGCCCCTCCCCGGAGAAGGAGGGCAGTCCTTCAGACACTCAATCCTTCCTCCTGCCGACTCCTGGCGGCCTGTGCTCATTCCCCAACATGGGTCACCAGCATGGCGTGAGGTGTGGCGCCCAGCCAACCTCAGCACCACAGAGCCAGCCTACATTACTTTTTTTTGTGTGAATAACTCTGTTAGCACATGCAAAAGCCTCTTTGAATATTGCGACAGGTGCAAACCGCAGGCAAACAGAGTGCAATCACTTTGCTCACCGGGAAACGTTTTGAGTAGCTGGCCCTTGGTACTGAATTGAGAGATTCTGAGGTACTGAAAATAGGTGCAAGATCACTTATATCCATTTTTTCTGACAACATATTCTAAAGAGGTAGTGTCATTCTTTCATCCAATGCAGACGCAAAGTGACACACGACTGTTTACTAATGAGCTTCACATGATATGTTGGTTCTTGTGCTGAAAGTTACGCTTTATTCTTTGCTGTCAGTTATTGCTATACTAAAAAATAGTGAAGAAACCAAGACATGTATTGCAATACCCACCCAACTCTCTTGCACATGACCTATGTTTTCTTGACATAATTACGACCCGCTTTTTAATGTGTATTTCTAATTGCTGTATTGAACAAAGTGTGTGTGTGTGTGTGTGTGTGTGTGTGTGTGTGTGTTAGGGTAGGGGAACAGATCAAACTATGAGTATGAAGTTTCTAGCAAAGCACATTGTTCTGACATTTTTGATGTCAAGTCAGCTAATGAAAATAATTTTATCACAGAAAATAAAGTACTGTATATTAAACATACAGCTTGTACCAACAAAAGAACAGACTTACTTTTATGAAAATTAATCTTTATCAGTGTGCAGCTGTATAAAGAACAATCTGCCCACAGATAGTATTTGACACATTCTGGTTGCTGACTCAACCCTGAGCATGAGGACAGCACTGCAGTGGCACCAGAGTACAAACAGGGACGTCACTGGCTTGCTCACTTCAAAGATGTAAAACGGAACTGGCAAGTAAACTAAACCAGTATGAACTATATTGTTGAAATCAAATTATAGACAATCACATTTAAAACAGGGATTACTCATTCAGTGGTATTTTATAATATGGCTCACAAATGTGTTTTAATCAGACAGACAGGACACATCTGTTAGTGTGAAAAATGTGATGGCTTCCTGTCCTTTTGTAAATGGCTTTCCTTTCTTTTACATGTTACACTCATCTTGCACAATACACTGCAAATGTTTTTATGGAATTTCCCTTTATTTGACTGAATGCTTACATTTTTGCAGTAAGAAATCTGGCCTACCTATCTTACAAAATCTTGATATAATAGTACCTAAAATCTAAATGCACTTTGGCAAAATAAAAACTTTCTTTTTTTTTTTGTTGGTCTTGTCCCCTCGGTGTGGCCCCCATCCCCAATCCCCCAGCCCCATCACACCAGCTTCTTCCATGACTTACTGTGCCACCAGTCTCCCGCGGCTTATCCCTGTGGTGGGAGCGCCTCAGTCTGCCAGGTCAAGGATCCAGAGGGCCATGCCTGAGTCGTCCGGGTGTGAGTCTGTGAGGAACGACATTCATCCTGCCATCCAGGATGCCTTTTACTGCTTTTCCTGTCCCTCCCCAGTGGCACGGAGGAACATGCATGCAATGGCAGTGCATGCATGTTCCATGCATGGCATGCCAGATGCCTGCCGCCCCTCCACCACCTGGTGCACTGTCCCTCAGTCTCTGGGTGCTGCGCCACCCTCCCTGGAGGAGAGCAGTCCTTGGATGCTTGATCTTCCATCCTCCGATGTCCCGAGCTCATTCCCAAACTTGGGTCGTCGCCTGCTGCAGCGCTACTGCTGCACTGGCGGGTCAAGTAAATCTTTCTGTTTTTAAAGGACCCAAAGTTTGAAATGCCCTTCTGCCTTGTAAGATAGAATCCACTTAAAACAGTTGCAACTCTCTGCAGAAAAATATGTCATCATATAGTTTTCGTCTGGCAAAACATCACTATATCAGTTTTATTTTCATCTTATTTCATTCTTGAACTGAGCTTTGTGGTTTGAAGTTTTTAAATGATCCTGCTTGCTTACCCGCCATGAATAAATGAAAAACTTGTTTTGATGCTGCGCTGTTTCCGCTGAAAATGCTCTCAACCTGGGGTGATGTCTAGCACCAAACTAATATATGCACAGTATGAATCCCTCAGGGAGAGGCTTTTAAAATTGACATCTTTATTGACTTGCATCATTAATCACAAAAGTAATGAAAACAGTTTTAACCATATCTAAAGAAATAAAAAACACTGATAATAAATCTAAGGGTTGCAGAAATAAGTTCTTGTGCCATATGATGACATTTTTGCTGACTAACAGATACAGCTGCTTTCATAGTAATTCTCTCTCTCTCTCTCTCTCTAAATTGAAATCATGGTTCCTTGAGGCCAGTTCAAGACCCAAGTCCTGTTGAATGTACTGTGATCTAAGATATGCAATTTCTTGCATACATATGTATCAATATTTGTAACTTGTATGTCATTGTATCCTTGGAACCTGTGCCTCTTTGTTAAAGAGCAACTATCATGCTCAATTCTAAATGCTTCTGAAACACAAAAACCCTTACCTGGCTTAAATTAAATCCTGCAAAATTATTTTCAAAACGTCCCTATTTTGGAAGGAAGGGATCGTATTTTTGCTCCATGGAGCTCCGCTGTGCGATCCCCTTACACTTCTTGGTACCAGCCTCGACTGGATCCACCTCGGCTATTGCTTGTTACACTGTTTAGTAGTGAGGGCAAGTTATCGATTTGAATGGGGCTGTTTTAAAAGATAAATTTGGGTAGCTTAGATGCCAGTGGAATAAACTGGCCTACTGCTTAACTAACAAGGCCTTTGACTGGCCATCTAAACTACCCAAATTTACCTTTTAAAACAGCCCCATTCAAGTCAATGGACGCTTGCCCCTGTGCTACTCAAACAGTGATGTCACAAACGGTAGCGCAGGGGCAGATCGGGGCGGATCAGTTGAGGCACAGGTACCAGGAAGTGGAAGGATCGGCGCGGTAGAGCTCCACAGAGCAAAAAATATATCCCTTCCTTCCAAAATGGGACATTTTTGAAAAGAGTTTTTTGCAGGATTTAATTTGGTGGAAGGTAAGGACATTTGTGTTTTGGGGCACCAGGTAGAAAGTTGCTCTTTAATGAACAATTATGTTGAAAGAGTATGTTCTGGTAGAAATACAATGAAAAATATAGGTTACTCACTTGTAACCATAGTTCTAGGAGTGGTGTATAGTTCACAACCACACTTTGACAGTTCCACTGGAACAGGCTGATTCATTGGATGGCTTCATGCTAAGCTCCTCCCACCACCCAGGTGGCATATTCTCCAGCTCCGCCCCATGATGGCAGATCTTTGTACACTGGAAGCAGGGATCCGTGTGCCAGTTGCTAGGTGAGGTTGGGTGGGTTATGATGTGAACTGTATATCACTCCTAGAATTATAGTTACAGGTGAGTAACCTATATTTCTAAGGGCATGGATTTAGTTCACTATCCACACTTTGGCAGACTCCTAGCAGTTTGCCGGGAGGAGAAGCAAGCCATGCACCTCATTTGGTGAACAGAGACTGGAGAAATGAGGTCCCAAAAGCAGCACCCCAATGAGACGTAATGTTGATGCTGTAATGGGAGATGAAGGTGTATGTATCACCGAAGGAAGTGGTATGTCTAGTGAAATGAACCCTAAGCTTCAAGGAGGCGCCTACCAGCTAACCTATAGCAGAAGTCACTGTAGGATGCTATCCACCTGCCAATTGATAGCCAGCACCAGTAGTAGGTTTCAAGGTGGCAGTAGCTCAAGCACTGGAGGGGACAAAGTAGTTAAGGCCTTTAAAAAGTGCCCAACCACCTTCTCCTCAGCCACCATCTGTTTTGGGATCAGGAAGTACCTGGACATGTATGCCTTACTTGCAAGGATGTACAGGATATGGGCTATTGCACCTTTGCAAGGAGCTGAGCAACATCTTCCCTGAGGGTGGACAGCGTGTTTTGTGACACCATGGACCCTCAAGGAGTGTGGAGTCAGTATGGCAAGACAGCCTAGAGGCAACCTCTGCTGACCACCTCCAGTAACCACTTATCTGTAGTAATGATTGACCAATGTGGCCAGAAGTGATGCAACCAACCCCAGACTAGGAGTTGGGTCAGGGCCTTGACAGGTGGGAGGATGACACCTCCAATTCATCACTGGGCAGCTTTGGATGGGGAATCAGCTACTATGATTGAAGGGCACACCACTTCCCTAACTGCTGCCTCCTTTTCAGACTCCTGGTTGCCAAACTTGGGCTTCAGGTGCCAAGCTTGGTAGTGCCTGCTAAGGCTGCTGCTGAGAGTGCTGTTGCTGAAAGAACTGTGCTGATAAGTCTTCTTCTTATGCTTCTGTGCCTTATGGTTCTTCTGGGATGGCACCACAGACTCTAAGGTGGCACTGGACTTCTCATTCCTAATAAGATGTTCCTCCACCCTGGGTCAAAGAGGTCAGTGCCCAAGAATGGGACATCGGCCAGTTTGTGCTGGGTATGCGCCATGAAGGTCAGTTTGTGCTGGATATATGCCATGAAGGTGGAAAGCTGCAGTCAAGCCCTGTGACTCATCGTGATGGCTAAAACAATGGCATGTGCACAAGACTTGCCCATTTCCAGAGACATCTGGAGCTGGTGTTTAGCCAGAGCTTTACCCTGATCCCTGACTAACTTTACCGCAAGCTGCCGGTCAGCAGGAAGTAAGGAAGGACATCATTCAGCACTCCTAGCAGGGAGTGACCAAAGTTGGCCATCATGATGACGAGCCCGTGTGGCGGAAACTGAGAGATGGCAGCATAGACCTTCTTTGCCATGCAGTCAAGTTTTTTTTTTTAAACTCTCAACCAGATGGCCCTCATTTGGAGGAGTGCCCAGCCCTGTCACACTGACGTCTCACTGGAATTACCTGCCACCATCTTCCCCAGGGCTTGCCTCCCCCGGTGGGATTGGCAGGGTCCTCAAGCCCCCACCGCAGAACAGATCCAGTTCTGGCGGAGTGCCCAACTGGTCGGTGTGGGGCCTGTGGGTGCTCCTTGTCATCCTGCTACGGCGTTTTCTGGTTTCGGTCCCATAGGACGGACGGGAAGGACATCATTGTGCACAGCACAGTACCACACAATGTGCACTGACGCCTGCCACATCCGCCATCTGTCATGGCACTGAGCTGCCTTCCCCAGTTTCCACCAAGGGCCAGGCAAGTTGCGGGCTCTGCCCAGCCACCCCATGGAGGAGAAGAGCGTCCTGCAGATGCTTGATCCTTCTCCCCCGCCAACCCTCTGACTCCCAAGGTTGCTACCAACCTCCGGTCATGGGCGCCACAAGTGGCTGCATTACCGCTGTGCCAGTGGGCCAGCCCTACATGGTCAAACTTTTTAAACTTCTGTCTGGGGCTTATCCACATCCTCTTCACCACTGGACTTCCAAAAGGATGAGTTCCACACCAAACTTTGGCTGAAGGGTGGTCCGAGAACCCTGAGGAGGGATCCTTAGAGACCACATACTTGTGGACCATATAGGTGGAGGATGTCGAGCAGGATGCTGGACACTGCCAAAGCTCCAGGGTCAGTCCCAAAATGGCCTCAGCCATGAGAAAGGCAACCCTCAGGGATTTGTCCCCGCCCTGATGTCACTGAAGGGGTATTTAGCCTCTTCTGAACAGACATCAAGGGCACACTTACAGACTCCGACATCAGGCAGAGTAAAGCCCCAAAAGACACCGCCCATGGTCAGTATACACTTCCCCGACTGCACCCTGGTCAAAAGTGTGGGTCCTTGAGGAAAGCAGGGACGACCCCTTAGAGTCACCCGAGGACTCTTCAAAATGGCCTTCGCCATATGCACCATGAACCAGCCAGGTGTCCACAGACTAGGTGTTCTCCACCAACAGCCAGCCTGGCAAGCCTGTGGCAGCAAGGAGTGCTTCATGGGAGCTCCCACCAAGGGCTGCAGTGGTGACAACTCCATCCTCAGGGGAGGAGAAGCAAATGCTTGGGACATCTGCTGTGAATGAACCAGCGTGAACATGACTGGTGATTGTCAGGTGGCTGAAGGCCCACAGGGTAGAGCCCTACCCTGCCCCACAATGATCTATGGCTGCCAGAAGAGCTCCTTGTAGCACCACTGCATCTTGCAGCAGTGTCTCTCCTCACCCAAGGATGAGGATGTCGAGTAGCACTGACAGTTATGACTCCTGGTCAAGCGGGATTGACAGACTGAGTGGTGTCTTGATCTCAACCTAGTCCCAGGAAGACATTGAGGAGAGGCCTCTGGAGGGTCATGGTAGACCACATGCCAAGCTATGTTCAGTAGCAGTGGCTTCAGAGGCATGACTGCCAGCTGAGGCTGGTCCCTGGGTAACCAAGTCGAGGACACCGACTGTCATGCACTCATGAGTGAGGACCGAGCAAAGGGGTCTGGGAGATTGACTCTCATCGAGCTCCTCTGACAGGCTGTTGACAGGCTCGAGAAAATGTTGAACGCCTGCATGACTGGTGTCGAGGGCTGATAAACTAGACGGGGTACTGAGGATCTCTCAACCAGGTCCTTGGATTGAAGGTAGCTCAACTGCAGTTGAGCAGTCAGGGAATCGAGAAAGTGGGAAGATTGCAGTCTCTCCCAATCTCATGACCTGCATTGGCAGGGCTTATGTTTTTGCCCCAGTGAGAAGGGTTCTCCTAAAGTCTGAATGGCCTGACATATGTCACGGAAATCCTCCATGAAGGACCTCCAATGCTGACCCCAGCCTGGAGCAGCACCAAGACCAAGGAGGAACTCACTGTGGCTGCAGCCACCTCATCATCAAGTGATGCAAACTAGAAAGCTGACCTGGCAGGCCTTTTAGGGTTTCAGGTCAATCCTTGGGGTTCCAGTCCAAGGCTTGACCGAGGATGAGTCTGGCCTTAGAATCTTCCAGTGTTGCTGGAAGCATCGCTTGGCAAAGGCCACAACCCTCCCTCATGCTACACTCTCAAACAATAAAGGTAGGACACATAGGAGTGGTGTTTAACAGTTTTGATGACACTGAATGCAGAACTTGAATGAAGCTGCATTGTTGCTTCCTCTTTCCATGCCAAGACCAAGGTCATCAAAGGCAGAGCCAGACGAGCGAAAGACGAACTACAATCAAAGTAGAAGAATTATTCACCAAAAGCACTAAACTTTGAAAAATCCTCGAACGCTGCAGAGCTACGAAGAGGAGACCTGTCCCTTCCAGCAGAAAAACCTGATGTCACGGTGGGAGCCAGAAGATATACCACCTGGGTCATGGGAGGAGGTTAACTTGAAATCATTTGATGAGTCAAACCATTCCAGTAGAACTGCCAAAGTGTGGGTAGTGAACTGTATCCATGCCTTAGAATAATTTTTACTGTGTATGTTCTCACAGAATATGCTTTTTCGTTACAGAAAAGGGTTTGTTGCAATAACGAAAATGCAATAAAATGTAAATAAAACAAGCTGTCCAGGTAGTGCAGCTATAGTTCTACCACTTGCTGCACCAGTGACCAGAGTTTGGGAATGAGTTTGGATCACTGGGGCTAGCTGGAGGAAGGATTGAATGTCCAAGGACCCTCTCCTCCACTGGAGTGGGAGGTTGTGGCCTCTGTACAACTGCCATCTAGTGGAGAATGGGTAGCAATGCAGTCAGGGACATGGCGGGGGATGGGTGTGGACAACATTGGTGCTGCCATGATGCACATCATGCAAGGCGACGTCCCTGGTGAAGGATTAAAAGGGAAAACATCTGGGCATCTAGTAGAACTGAAGAGGCCCTGCCCCCCATGATCGCATCCTCCTCCTGGCTCCCAGAATGGCTCCTGGGGTTCACCTCTGCTGTGGACAGTCAGATAAATAGGTGGAGCTGCCATGGAGCTGTAGGCATACTCCACTTTGGGAGGGGAGCCAAGGGCAATGCAAAGATGTGTCACGGGTGCCCCAGGAGGACGGGACCCAGGTAAGAAGAGCCTCTACAGAACAAAAGGTGACCTAGCCAGCTCTTCGTGCAGTGGTAGCACTACCACTCATGATGCCAGTAACCCGGATTGGGAAATGATCTTGGGTTGTCGGGTAAGGCCAGGGGAGGAGGACTGAGCATCCCAGAGGATGCTCTCCTCTTCCAAGGAGAGAGGGATGTGTGCTCTGCTGTGCCACCGCCACCAAGGTGACCAGGTGCTGGTATAGCAGAGCCCCAAAGGGAGGGTGGGCACTTCCAGACTTTGTCAGGAGCATACATGCTTGCTAAGATCACTGCAATCCTCACTCACTGAAGCACCCAGGGAAGCGAGAACAAGGTGAAAGACTGCCAGCTGAGGCGGTATTTATTTATTTAGCTTTTGTTGACCAGGTATGTACACTAGACAAGTCAATTGTCTATTTTCAGGTATGACCCGAGAGAGTACAGGAATTACAGCGTTAAGTACAAAGGACAACATGATACAGATTGAGACAGTTTACAGGTCAGGTAAGGCATAATTTTGTACAGTATATACATAATAGAACAACACATGTAGAAACTAAGAGCAGTACAATAAGTACAAATTGAGATGCAGCAGATACAACACTATATACAACTTAAGGCCCCAGGAAGTGGAGCCCTGGTTAGAGCAACACCCCGAAACACGGGTTATGGTACATTAAAAACCCAGCAAACAACCCACACTTATGATGCAGCATCGTCTCCAAGAGACCCTGCACCGCCTACTAGGCTTCCTGCTTACAACATCCAAGCTAAGCTCTCCCAAGGCTTGGGAACTCAGGAGCTCCGCCACAGGGAGTAAACTGTGGGGCACTGTACCAGGCAGGTGAGTAAGCCCCAGAAATGGCTGGGGAGGACTCTGCAGATGAGGGCCAGTCGAGCAGAGAAAGGAGCAAAAAAAAAAAAAGAACAGGAGTTGCTGTGCCAGTGGTGAAGGAGGGTCCTTGCTGGTAGGTGCTAAGGAAGCAAAATAATGTTGAAAAAATTACCACTCGCATCAGGGCTTCCAGAAATGGCCGCTGATTGATTAGGAAGTTCCCACAAGATCTTAAAATCTCACCAAGTATTGTTTCTTGATGATTAGTGCCAGATAGTACATATCAGATCCAAATATAGAAAAGTGCACTATTTGTGGTGTTTGAGAATTAATATTCGTTATTCACATAGCCCCATTAAATAATATTAGCAGAGTCATTTATCTGTTGGTGATAACAGGCTAAAGATCACACACACTGACTTTTTAACACATGGGTGCATTCAGCAGACAAAACTTGAGATGACAGAGCTGTGCACCCCCTCCCCAATATATAAAGGAAACTGATCATAATATGTCAAACGAGTCAGCCTTTCCCTTTACAGGTGACAAATTCTCAGACGGTTTGGAACACTGTGCTACAGTATCTAGGCACCAATTTAATAAAACCCACTACAGCACCATGCATTTTTTCTATTATAATCTAAAACTGATTGTGCCACAGTATGAATCTTGTCACACAGTCCACTCCTTTATTCAACAGTCTAGCTGACCTGAAAAAATCCCTGCTAAGAAATACAAATCCCCAAATGACTGCAGTTCTCTTTACTTCCGGATACATTTTCAGTATTTCCGTCTAATTATATAATTGACTAAAAGGCTGTCTACCTGCTCACTGCTGCTGTCAGCTCCCCTCTAGGAGCTCCTCAGCTGTGATACGAAGTCCGAGCGAGCCAGTATGCAGTTACATTATCACAATGAGGAATTTAAAGCCCTTTAAAGTTGCCTGCTACAGAACTGAATGGTTGAGCTGAGATCCTGCTTTTAGCTGCTCTTCCTCAGACAGCCTTTGTTTTCACCATGGCAAGCCCAACCTCCACAGGAAGTGACATCAGCCTGATTCCTTCTCTTGGCTAGTGAATTATCAGGTTCTGCCTCCTGTTGTTACTGTAGTTATGAAAAGCATGGGTTCCTACAGTGGTCTGAGCCTCTGTCTATTTCTGAACTGGTGTTATGTCCCTCAGGCTCATCTCCTCTTTGTAACATTTTGAGGGCCAAATGGTTGAGTTCAGAACTACTGTGTAGAGCTTAAACTGGGCAGGAGCCTACAGGAATTCAGTTCCACCACCTCTTAAACAAGAATTGTAGTAGTAGTAGTAGTAGTAGTAAAACTTTTATTCAATTGACAAGCAAAAGAATAGGAAACTCAACTGAGACAAGCTCATTTCCAGTGAGGTCCTTAATGAGACATTCATATTAACAATTTCATATAAACTATATCACAAATAACATACAACAATACTTAAAATAACACCACAATATATAAATTACACACAAATAAACTACATATACATCACATACATTCCCATTCATAAAGTGCAACTTTACAACGTATTTGGAGCATAATATACACAATTACTCAGCATTCAACCTTTTATCAGCTTCAGATTTGAACCAGCTTTCTATTTCTCCTAAATTAGGACTGGGATTAATTGGCCTAAAATGGGTTGGCAATGAATTCCATATATTAGGACCCAAATAGAAAAATGTTCTCTACCCAAATCTGTCCTTCTTCTGGGCAAGACATAATTCCATACCTTCCGCGAGCGTAGACCTCCCCTAATTATCCTAACCTGAAATTCATCAGTAATATACTCCGGTACTTCACCCTAACTGATTTGACCATATATGTCAAGACATGAAATTTCCTTCTATCATGAGGACTCATCCAGTTCAAAGACTGATATAACTCTCTTCTATGGGTTCTCTTAGGCACATCCAAAATAAACCTAGCTATCTTATTAAAGAAAACATCTATTTTAGCTAACTAGGTTAAAGTTGCCTATATAAATAATATCCCCATAATCCAACAGAGGAATCAACGAGCCACAGCTACTTGCTTCCTTACTCTAACATCCATACAATTTCTAATTCTATAAAGTGCACCCAAACATCTACTAACTTTTTAATTGTACAATCTATATGAAAAGTCCAACTTAATGATCTATCCAAATACATTCCTAAATATCTATAACACTGCACTTGTTCAAGAGCAATGTTATCGACAGTCACTATATTCAAACCCAACTCAGAACAGATCTCTTTATTTTCCTTAGAAAACAATAATACCTGAGATTTTTTGAATTAAGGGCAAGTTTGGATTCATTATAAAATAACTGAAGCTTTGTCAATGCCAAACGTTTGCTGCTGGTATGTACCTGTTTTATTTTGTTTTTTAATTCTGACATTAAGTTTTGAAGACACTCGTTTTGTTTTTCATATAAGGAGGGACTAGAGGACCTCCATATATACACTCTGGAAGGGGTGGGATATGATAGAGACCTTCAAATATCTCAAGGGCATAAATAAGGTACAAGAGGGAAGCATCATTCAAAAAAAAGATGTTCAAGAATAAAGGGTCATGATATGAAGTGGGGGTAGATGTAGGGGTAATGTGAGGAAGTATTTTTCATGGAAAGGGTGGTGGATGCATGGACCAACCTGACAGTGGAGATGGTGCAGGCAAAATGGTAGGGAATTCAAGAATGCATGGGACAGGCATGAGGGAACCCAAGCAGTAGGAAAGAGGTAAAAGCCAGAGATCAAGTAGGATCTGTTGTATTGCCATATCGCTGCACCCCACTCCCCATGGTGCAAGCCCCAAGAGTCCTAGTGCACCACCTGTTCTTACGCAAGGGTGGTGCAGGGTTTTAAATAACTGATTAGCAGTTTTTTCTTGGAACAATGCTAACTCCACAGAAAGTATTTATATAGGTTTTCTTGAAGTGTTATGTTTGTTAAACACAGTGAGGCAAGTGCTATGCATTTTCACAATGTTTTAGCAGTTTTATGAGCAAAACGCTAATCAATTTTTGAATTAAATAATACCCTTGTGGTACAGGGTGGTTCTGGTGCATGGCATCCCGATTTCATGTAGTCTGTATTTGAAAAGCAGGATCGCTGCAACATTTAGCATGGTGTCACTTGTGTCAAACCTTTGGTGCAGGCACATTGCACAAAATTTTGGTGTTTGAAAATGGACCCAGTATTTACATTTTGTGACAGTAAGTACTTAATGTACCAATCTCTGATGCTTTTGATACTATCATGTGTAGCTATAGGTTTGATTCTCAGCACTGCCACTCATGCTGGTATTTAGAACTACAGCATGTGTAGTGCCCCAGAGTCCTAGTGTCCTCCAAAATGGGCATCCAGGTGCTTTGGGCTGGGTAGGCAGGAGGTGCCCCATTTGTGCCCCTGGCTGGGGGGTCCCCAACGTGAAGCCCCAGCTGGGCTCCATTTAAAAAAAAGACCTCCCCAGTTATCTTAGGCCAGGCACCTGCACGCATGGGCCCGTCGCGAGGGCATGCAGGCAGGTATGGGTTTGAGAGGATTCCAAACAGAATCCTCAGCCCATTTGAAAAGCAGCTGCTGTTCATTCCAGTCCAGGTAAGAGGAAAAGAGCAGCAGCAAGTGTGAAGGAGCGTTAGGCGGCCGTGGCTCGGCAAAGGGAGGGACTCACCTGATGTCCTGGGGTCCTCCCAATGTCCCGGCTGGTCCATCAGCGATCACTCCCTCTTCTCCGGTGGTGGCTGTAGTCTTTGGGTCCCCGGTGCCACTGTGGTGGTAAAGCTTCGCAGGAAGGCGGCAGGTCCAAGCAGTCTGCTTCATTCCTCTCCAGCCCCAGAATGGTCCCATTGGGAGGGCGGTGGCAATGGCAACAGCCAAACCCTCCAGTAGCAAGCCCAGGTGCAGATGTTCGTCAGGGGTGGCAGGTCCAGGCCATCCCTCCAGCATCAGTTTGGCAGCAGGCATTTCGGGAGGGTGACAGCAACAGTAGAGGCTGACCCTCCAGCTCCAGCTCCACCGTGGCCCAGCAGTCCAGTCAGGAGGGAGGGAGGTAGGTCCAGGCTATTCCTCCATCATCCAGCACCCAGCAGCAGTTTGTCGGGGAGGGCAGCAGGTCCAGGCTGTCCCTCCATTAGCCCAAAAGTGTGAGATGTTCCAGAAGGCGGCAACAACAGAAAAAGTCCATCCCCTCCTTCAGCAGCTAAGGGTCCATGGGAGGAGAGGTCCAGGCCTCCCAGCAACAGCAGCAGATGTCCTGGCCCAAAAGCAGATGGAGGGCAGCAGGGTGAGTAGCGGTAGCACCAAGTTCGGTGCTGGCTGCTGAAAGGAGAAGGAACTGTTTTTTTTTTAAGGGCTGTGGTGGAGCCTACAGCCATTTTGGATAGCTCTGTAGCTTTGAAAATGGCCAATCGTGGAACCTTCCGTTAGACTTTTGGAAGTATCCTTCCAAAAAGCCAATGGAGCTTGAACCCTCCACCACGTTCAGCTGCTATGGAATAACAACCGCACTATTTCGGCTGTTACTTCCACATTCTGGAGCGTGAACTGCGTGATCGCGCATGACTCGTGCTCATGCGCAGGTCTGGCGGGTGTCACTATATTGTGAATGGCAAAATGCCATTCATTGTAAAGATGATCTCAATATTGGCTGCCAGCTCTGTAGCATTCTGTGCCCCACACCAACTCAACTGGTGCACTGGGAGCCCATCCCAGTGTGCGAAAGATTTTCTGTGTCCCTGCTCCCAAGTCGTGTCTGACATTGGGTGCCCAATCCCATGTCGGCATCCTGTAAACCCCCATTCATGTGACACACTGGGAGCCCACGCCAGTGTGCTGAAATGTTTTCTCTTTTGTTTTCTGTAAAATAGAAAACAGTCCCTTGTCATCGTATTTTTTCCCTGTAAAACAGAAACGGTCCCTCGTCATCACTGTAGTCCCCTTCCCCACCCTCCCACTGAGCACCCACCTCCCCACACACCCCTTACCCCATACTTACCTCCAGAGGTCGGTGCTGTCATCTTCTCTGGACGGGATATGTCAGCACTCTTCAAAGCCCAACCACAACTGAAGAATCAAAGGTGCTGTACAGCTATTCAATGGGGTTTTCAACTTATGCTGATATCGCAGCCATTTCTTGGAATTTTGCCTCAAATTTTCAACATGAGGTTCTTGGGACCCCAGCTCATTAAAACTGTCACTGTCATTTTGTTACTCTGTCCCAAAAGGTGATTTCGCGGTCACTCCATGGAATCACCTTTGGGATTGATTCACTAAATGACAGTGCCACTGTTCATGAGGTAGGGTCCCAAAAGTCCATGTTGCAAATTTGGTGAAAAATGCTAAAAATTACTGCATTACGAAGCAGAGCAGTAGTTTCTACACATGCTCCTAACGCCGCCAATTTTAATATTTTCACTCCATCGCTTTTAACATTGCCATTTTGCACCTCCTTCAAAACATTCCAGCTGTCATTTTCCACAACCTGCCCAAAACATGTTTTCGCACATGTGGGTCACAATAGAGTGTTTTCTCTGCGCAATCATCTTTTGGGACAAGTGAACAAAATGACACTGGCACTGTTCATGAATAGGGGTTTCAGAAAGGCCATGCTGAAAATCTGGTGCAACACCTCAAAAATGCCCAAGTTACACCTGGGTATTGAATAATTTCTACACACATGTGTAACTTTGGTCACTTGGTAGCTGTTCACAGCCCTATCGGCTCTGGCTAGATCATGTTTACCAAAGTCTTGGGTGCTCCAGGCACTGGAACTGACTGTGGGGCAAGGGCATGGCCTCAAATATAGGACCCCTTGGGGCGGAGTCACAAAAGGCTCCAAGGAGCCAGAAAATGTGGGGGGCTAGGCCTCGAGCAAAGGACCACCCGTGGAGCGGAGTAAAAGAAGGCTCCCTTGAACTGAATGACTGTGGGTGTACAATGCCCCAGTGAAAGACATCCATGGGGCGGAGCTACAAGAAAGACAGCGCCATAGACAGTAGAGAAGGGACTGGGATTATATGAATGTGATTGACTGCCCATCTAGTGGGCTTAAAGGGGCAATGAAAGGCCCACCAGACATAAAGGGCAACGACAGGCCCTCAGGTGTAAAAGGGCAGGAACTGTAAATAATGACTGGTTGCCTAAATATTGTGGATTAACGCTGTCAGCAGATTTCAAGTGGCCTGCATCAGAAGCCAGGTTTAAAAGGGCAATGCACTCTTGAAAGTGAACTGTTTGGGGCCAGCCGTTGGCTCTGAGGGTTGAGGTGCTGGATGCCACATCTCGTGCCACACTGGCGACCCGGTTAGGATGCGAGTCTGGGGTGCCAGGGGTTGGCAGGAAGGGATGGGATCAGGCCGTCGGAGGACTGCTCTCCCATACCGGATGGAGTTGAAACCACCACTCTATAGTGTCCCCTGGTGACGACCGGGGCACTACTAGAGTGGTGCAGTAAGGGTGGAGTGTGGAGACGTCAGGCGTGCTGTGATGTCATTGCATGCTCGCACTTCAGGGATGAAATGGGAGGAAAACATGGCAGCACAAGCCCGTGGCAGCTTGATGGCCACAGCTTCACCAGCCGGTGAATGCCTGGATAGAGGCGCGCCGATAATGGATCCTGGCTGGGCATGGGGGCATCGGAGGGGCCCTCTTGACAGTACAGATGCGTATGCCAGCCGGGCATACAGGACTCGGGTCGGAGGTGAGGTGGAGTGGTGGCTGGAGGTAAGGCAGGGCTGTTGCTGTAGGAGGATAAAAATAGAGGATAAAAAAGCGAACTGTTTGTAAATAAATGTACATAATTGTTTTATTGTGATGCTTCTGAGCCCCTGTGATGACATTGTCCCTATGCCAGTATCTGTGTGCCAGCTGAAGATGGCCATGAAGTGACCGTGCCTCTGCGATTTTATGTAATCTGATAACCTGAATTGTTTTATGCCTATAAAGTGCCCTAAGTAGTAATGTTTGCTAGAAATAAAGACACAAGCACAGGGTTTTAATTTATTGTGCCACCACCCTTCAGTCTGCATATGATCCCAGGTGCCCCGACCCTGTTTTCCCTGACCAGCTGTCATGTGACTGTTTGTCCTTTTGTCCCGGCAGTCCACGTAGGGGCTGTGCTGGGTGGAGTTGGCAGACTTTTTCTGGAGGGGTGTCATTTCCGTGGTCTATAGAGACCTTTGTGCTGATGACTCACACTGCCTCAGAATAGTCCTGGCCTGTGTCCTGTTCTATGTTTCCCTGCCCTGGGCAGCTGGTTCCCTGCCTTGCTTCTTCCCTTTCCCCACTTGGACACACAAGGGTGGCTGGCTTAGAATGTTTACAGCCAATTTGTTTAGCAGGATACAGTATAATTTAGTAATGTGTAGATATCTTATCTTTTAGAGTTTTGAATTTAGTAATGTTCTAGTCCTTTATAGTTTTAGAGTGTAGATATTTAGTGTAATGTTATTGTCTAGTCATATTTAATAAACTTTTACATTGTTCCTTGCATTGAGTTAGCTTCACCTTTTCTTGTGTCCCAGTTGGTAGCAACTGAACTTGGGCCCCCTTCCCCAAATTTCCCTGACACCCGCTGGCCAGGCGTCATACAAAAAATCCACCTCCGGGTGGTTGGCGTGGTCAGAATACCTTCTGTTTTTCCTTCCAAGTTATAACTAGGGGACCTGTGCCCTGACCCGATCCAGGCCATTTTGAGAGCAGTCGGCCAGTAGCAAACCTCACCCATTACACACTTGGCGAGTCGGCAGGATGTAGAGCAATGCTCTGAGGAGTCCAAAGCGTGAAGCGGCTCAGGTAGGAATGCAGAACAATGGTATAGTGTACAGTATTGATTGTTTATAGGTTAGTTAAGCTATACATGGGGACATGTATATTTTGTGAGGGCAAATTTGTAGTGCTCCAGAGTCCTGGTGCCCTCCAAAATGGGCATCCAGGTGCTGGGCTGGGTAGGCAGGAAGGTGCCCGTTTTGTGCCCCTGGCTAGGTTCCCCTGGGTTGGGTAGGTACTCCCCTCCAGCGTGAAGCCCAGCTGGACTCCGTTTAAAAATATGTATTTCTGCTAATTTTTCCCTGCCTGCAACTCCTTGGAACCCCCCATTACCTAGTGCTGGGCACCTGCACGGTGGGCTTGGTCACGAGGGCATGCAGGCAGGGATGGGTTTAGAGGATTCCAATGGAATCCTCAGCCCATTGAATAGCAGTGGCTGTTCATTCCAGTCCAGGTTGAGAGAAAAAGAGCAGCAGCAAGTGTGAGGGAGCACTAGGCGGCCGGGCTTGGCAAAAGGGCAGGGATTCAGTTGATGTCGGAGTCCCTCCCTGTCCTGGCCAGTCTGTCAGCGATCGCCCCTCTTCTCCAGTGGCAGCTGTAGTCTGTCGGGTCCCCAGTGCTGTGGCGGCGGTAAAGCTGGCCAGGAGGGCAGCAGGTCCAGGCCGCCTCTCCATTCCTCTCCAGCCGCAGAGTGGTCCCGTGGGAGGGGAAATGACAACGCAAATAGCTGACTCCTCCAGCTGCAACCCCAGGTGCAGATGTTTGTCAGGAGGGTGGCAGGTCCAGGCCATCCTCCAGCATCAGTTCAGCAGCAGGCATTTCAGGAGGGGCAGACAACAGCAGGAGGCCGACCCCTCCAGTTCCATTGCAGCCCAGCAGTCAAGTCGGGAGGGCGGTAGGTCCAGACCATTCCTCCATCATCCAGCAGCAGTTTGTCAGGAGGGGCAGCAGGTCCAGGCTGTCCCTCCATTAGCCCAAAAGTGGGAGGTGTTTCTGGAGGGTGGTGGCAAGCAGAAAGCTACCTCCCTCCAGCAGCTAAGGGTCCATGGGAGGAGGCAGGTCCAGGCCTCCCCAGCAACAGCAGCAGATGTCCCAGCCCGGAGCAGATGGAGGGTGGCAGGGTGAGGGGCAGAACCAAGTTTGGGTGCTAGCGCTGGAAGGGAGAAGGAACTTTTTAAAATTTTTTACTAAAGTCTTGGATGCTCCAGGTGCAAAACTGACTGTGGGGCAAGGGCAAGACCCCAAATATAGGACTGCCCATGGTGAGGGTTAGAAAAGGTTCCAAAGAGCAGGGAAATGTGGGGTGGGCTAGGCTCTGAGCAAAGGACCACCCATGAGGCGGAGTAAAAGAAGACTCCCTTGAGCTGAATGACTGTGGGGTGTACAATGCCCCAGTGAAAAACTGCCATGGGGCGGACCTACAAGAAAGAGAACCCCATAGACAGTATAGAAGAGGCTGGGATTATATGAATGTGATTGACTGCCTGTCTAGTGGACTTAAAGGCAACGGAAGACCCAACAGAGTTAAGGGGCAACAACAGGCCCTGAGGTGTAACAGGGCAGGAACTATAAATAATGACTGGTTGCCTAAATATTGTGGATTAACGCCTGTCAGCAGCTTTCAAGTGGCCTGCACCAGAGACCAAGTTTAAAAGGGCAATGCACTCTTGAAAGTGAAGTGTTTGCAATAAATGTACATAATCTTTTATTGCAAATGCTTTTTGGGCCCCTGTGATGACATTGTCCCTATGCAGGATCTGTGTGTCAGCTGAAGATGCACAAGTGACTGTGCCCCCAGCGATTTTATGTAATCTGATAACCTGAATTGTTGTATCTGCTATAAAGTGCCCTAAGTAGTAATGTTTGCTAGAAATAAAGACACAGATACAGGATTTTAACTGAAATGTTTATTGTGCCACCACCCTTCAGCCTGCATGTGATCCCAGGTGCCCCAACCCTGTTTTCCCGACCAGCTGTCATATTCTTGTTTGTCCTTTGTCCAGCAGTCCACATAGGGAGGTCCTGCATTCAACTCCTCCAAAGCTGCCTCTCTTGTACCCAGTGCTCCCCACATTCCCAATGCCTCCCAGCTTAGTCTTCGCCTTTCTCCCATTCCAGTACAAAGAAGTGGAAGACCTTCTTCTCCACCTAAAGGTTAACAAAAGTGCTGGTTCCGACGGTTTAGAACCATACTTCCTCAAACTCGGTGTCCAGTACCTCCACGGCCCCATCTTATAGTTACTTAATCTCTCCATAAATTCCAGCACTGTCGTCAGGCTGAAAATAGTTTAGGTACTTCCGTTATTTAAGTCAGGCGACTCTACTGACCCAAATAACTACTGACCTATTTCTATTTTGCCTCTGCTCTGTAAGCTTCTTGAGAAGTTGGTAAATGTACAAATTAGAATTTACCTTAGAAAGCAAACCTTATAGACCCAGCCCAATCAGGATTTCGCCTTCCCATAGCACCACCTCAGCTCTAGCCTCAGTTACAAATGATTGGCTCCTTGCAATGAACAGGAAACAAGTCACGGGCAGTCTTCCTGGACCTCAGCAAAGCATTTGACATAGTCAATCATGCTGTACTCTTGCTTCATTGAAGTGGCATGGAATCCCTGGCTCTATGCTGTCATGGTTCAACAGTTACTTGTCAGCTAGATCACAACAGGTGAAGGCTGATGGCTCCTATCCCGTCTCCTTCTGCTCAGGGAGGGGTACCCCAAGGTTCGATCCTTGGACCACTTCTGTTTATGATATACATCAACCTCATCGAAATGGTATCAGCAAAGCAAAACTACACCTTTTCGCAGACAATACAGTGATACACATATCCAGTCCTCAGTAGACGAACCCCATGCAGAATTACAGGCAGAATTTGATCTCCAGCACAATCTCATACACTCAAACTGCTGTTAAATGCTAAAAGACAAAAGTGATGTCTTCTAGTCCAACCACTTGCCCTCCGTCCCTATCTCACTTGCTTCTTTGCCCCCATCAAGACTCTCCATAGCATGATCTTGAGTTAGTCCACAATTTTAAATACCTAGGCTGTGAACTAGATCAACACCTAACTTTTTCAGCTCACATCAACTCCTTGCAAAGAAATTAGGTCAAAAATTGGCTTCTTTTATAGGAATAAGTCTCTATTCAATCCTGACTCAGACTGCACCTGGTCCAAGCAACCTTTCTATCACTTATCAACTATGTTGATATTCTATATGCCAGATGTTCTGATGCCCTGTTACGTCAACTGGACACTCTCTATCACAGAGTGATATGCTTCGTTCCAACGCTCACCGTCAGACTCATCGTTATGACCTGTATGCCTCCCTCCGGTGGACCTCCTTAGCAAGCAGACATCTCTTCCACTCTGTCACCTGGCTCTACAAAGCCTTGCTGGCAAAACTACCCCTTATATTTCCAACCTCTTCCAATGAATTACTTGCCCCTACCCCCTCAGCAGCAACTCCTTCATTATGCTAGACACTTCAACCTCCCGTTCCCAGTTTGGAAACATGGCTATAAGCTGTACCCTCCCAGCTGCCTGGAATAAAGCCCAATCCAGGCTCAAACTGCAAGGCCTGATCCCCTGAATAGCTTCAAAGAGTTGTTTTGACAACCTATGGGACTTCGGTGACTGCAGTTGATAAAGTCCTTCTCCCTGCCTGGTCTTTGCAGTAACTGATCAATCCTCTTGCCCACCCTCCCTCACCCCTAAGTGACTTGCCATTATACTTACATTCCCCTTCTTTCTCTCCCACTTCCCTCTCCATATTATACTACCATCACCACGACCTATCCCTAGTCTGTATCCCATACTATCGTCACTCAACAGTCCCTGCCCTTATCTGCAGCTATCCTTTCTTTACCTACTATCTCTACCTCCTCTTCCCACCACCTCCATAGTGCCCTTGCCCCAGCCAACATAGCCACCCTGTTATATTCACTTTTCTCACCCCTCCACCTTGTTGTCTGCCCCTCCTACCTCCATCCTACCATCCCCTGTCCCCTTCCTTTGACCTTATCCCACTCCACCTGTGCCACTATCTTTACTTTCCTTGCTGACCTTGTAATTCTACTTCCTCACTATCTTGTTACCCAGTGCTAACCATTTATTTAACTCGAGCCTTAGTGTGCCTAGGTATACATGATGTACATATAATTGTCCTATTTTCTTCTCATGGATTATTCATGTGTTTAATGCACATTACTTTGTATATGCTTGTATAATGTCCCTGTTATTAATCAGGACCTCCTTGTAAATGAGCCTGCTCAACAGAGATTTTCCTGCCAATAAACTTGAACTTCAACTTGGCTGGGTGATTTTGTGTTCCAGCAGTCCACGTAGGGGCTGTGGCTGGGTGGAGTTGGAATACTTTTTCCTGGAGGGGTGTCATTTTCGTGGTCTATAGAGATCTTTGTGACAATGACCCACCCACCTCAGAATAGTCCTAGCCTGTGTCCTGTTCTATATTTTCCCTGCCCTGGGCAGCTGGTTCTCTGTCTTGCTTTTCCCTTCCCCCATTTGGACACAAAAGGGTGGCTAGCTTAGAATGTTTACAGCTGATTTGTTTAGTAGGGTACAGTATAATTTAGTAATGTGTAGATATCTTATAGAAACATAGAAACATTGAATTTGATGGCAGATAAGGACCGCTTGGCTCACCTAGTCTGCCCATTTTCCTATCTAACAGATAAGCTGCAGATCCTAGTTAACCAACAGCAGTTCCTCCTACCCCACCACTAGGACTGCCTTATGTCTGTCCCATGCATTCTTGAACTCCCCACTGTTCTTGACTCCACGACCTCCTCGGGGAGGCTGTTCTGTCATCCACAACCATCTCCTGAAAAATACTTCCTCATATTACCTCTGAGCCATCCCCTCTATCTTCAAATTGTGCCCCCATGTTCTTGCTCTCTTTTTCTGAAAGATGCTACCCTCTTGGACTTTGTTGATTCCTTGAGGTACTTGAAAGTTTCTATCATGTCCCTCTCTCCTTCTTTCCTCAAGGGTATACATATTAAGCTCCTTTAGTCTTTCTTCGTATGCCTTCTGGTGCATTATCTTTAGAGTTTTTAATTTAGTAATGTTCTAGTTCTTTACAGTTTTAGAGTGAAGATCCATTGCATCATAGTATCATAGTATAAGCCAGCAGAATAGGCCCTATGGTCTAGCATGTCTGTTTGGATGCTAGCCCCCTACTGGGAGCTCGCTCCCTCCCCAGCCCCAGAGGTGGCTCCTCCCTGCCTCAGCTTCCCCTGTACCTGTCCCAACCCTTCTTGAATCCTTCCACTGTGATCTCTTCCACCATACTCCTGGGCAGTGCATTCCATGGTTCCACCACCCTCTCGTGAAGAACTGTCTCCTCGTGCCCCTGTACTTCCCTTCCAGCTTCCACTCATGCCCCTGGTAGTTCCCCTTCTTAAGCCTGAACACTTCCTGACTTCGCCCTTATTTATCCCTTTACATACTTGAAAGTCTCAATCATGTCCCTCTGTCCCTCCACTCCTCCAATGCGTACAGATTGAGTTCATCCAGTCTCTCCTCATAGGTTCTACCTCCATGCCCTGAATCATCCTGGTAGCCCTCCTCTGGACTCTTCAGCAGTGCTATGTCCCTCTTAAGATGGGGTCTCAGAACTGCACACAGTACTCAAGATGCAGCCTAACCAGGGCGTTATACAGAGGTAGGGATCACCTCCCTCCTCCTGGAGGTAATCCCCTGGTTGTGCAGCCCAGTATCCTGTCTGCTTTGCTGCAGCTCTTGACAATTCTCTGTTGTATTCATTTGCTGTCCACCACTATCCCTAAGTCCCTCTCACCCAATGTGACTTGCAGTGTGGTCCCCAGGGTGTATGCATGTCCCAGGTTTCTGACCCCAGATGCAGTACCCTACATTTCCTGCATTGAACTTCAAGCCCCACTTCCTTGCCCACCCCTAGGGTGTCCAGATCCCACTGCAGAGCCTCTCTCCCTCCTGCCCATCTGCCAGTGCTCCCAGTTTTGAGTAATCCGTAAAGAGAATCAGCCTACTCTAACAACCCCGCCCCTATGTCTGAGACATAGAATTGAACAGGAGTGGCCCCAGGACCGAACTCCTGGGGACCCCACTGATGACCCTCCTGGGAGGACACTATCCTCCAACCATCCACTCGCTGTATTTGCCCGTAAGCCAGTTTTCACCCACCTGAGCAACTTCCCCCACCCCATCCCCCAGCTTTGTTAGTAGGCCATTTGTGGGGTACCACTAAACACCTTACTGAATCCTGATACAGGACATCCACTGGCCTATGTCGGTCCAGGGCATCTGTCACCCAGTCATAAAACCCACCAAGTTAGTCTGGCATGACCTCCCTGGAACAAAACCATACTACCTGTCATCCAGGTGCCCCAACCTTTCAACTGCCCCCAACCTCTCCTTGATAATGCATTCCATAGCTTTGCCTACCACAGACGTTAGGCTAATGGGCCTATACTTCCTCATCTCCTCTGGACCTCCCTTGTGGATAGGCACCACATGAGCCACCTTCCCATCTTGAGGCACCCACCCTGTCATCAGGGAGATGTTAAAGAGTGAGGCCAGTGGAGCTGCCAGCACATCTGCCAGTTCCTTCAGCACCCTTGGATGCAGCCAATCTGGCCCCGCCTTCTCAGTCTTTAGCAACTGGAGGCCTTTCTCACCCTATCCGCTGTGATTTCACCCTCCCATCCCCCATCTCATGCATCCTCTCCTCCCTTCTAGATGCAACCCATCCCCTGCCTAGTCTCATCCAGTCCTTCAGTCTCTGACTGATCTCCTGGTTCAGTGGGCTCCTCTACCCTCCATTGGGTTGGAAAGATCCCCACCTCGAGTAAAGACAGAGCAAAGTTCTCATTTAGCACCTCTGCTTGTTCCCCAGCTTCCTCGCCCATCACCCCCCAGTTCTAATCCTGCTGATCTGTGCCCTCACTTTTCTTTTCTCCCTATGTATCTATAGAACCCTTTCCTTTGTTATTATCTAGACACGTTTAATAAACTTTACATTGTTCCTTGCATTTGAGTCAGCTTCTACCGCTCCTTGTGTCGGTTGGTAGCAATTGAACTTGGGCCCCCCTTCCCAACATTTCCCTCGACACCCACTGGCTGGTTGCCACACAAAATCCACCTCCAAGTGGTTGTAGTTGGATTACCATGTGTTTTCCTTCAAGTTGTAGCTGGGTGGACACATGGCCTGACCTGAACCAGGCCATTTTAGAGCGGTCCAGCGTCAGTAGCAAACCCTCACCCATTACACATGTTTTCAGAGGCCTGATTCTAGAATAGTAGGCTTGATTTTAAAAGCCAGTTTAGATCAGCTTATTGTGCAGCAAACCATCTCCTGTGGCAAACTCAGTGTGCCGGGGTCCCTGCACCAGATTTTACAAGAAGAGGGTGCCAGCACCAAAGTCCCCATATTTGCAGTAAGCCAACCTTGCATCGACCAAACATTGCACAGAAGGGAAGTGCTACAGGCTTGCAGCATCAGTGGTCAGTGATGGCAACCACCAACCGGTCACCCTGGTGGCTGGCAGGTCATCTGAAGGATGCCCTGGCTCATGGGACAGTGGGACGGGTCAGGCTGGGGGGACAGCAGAGACAGTGCAGGTCTGTGTGGGGGTGTATGCACTAACATCACCACTGGGGGGGCATACAGGCTCTCATCTGCTACAGATCACCAGCCACTCCAGTGGTGGTCTGGCAGGTGTCAGGGGCTGTCTGGGGACCTTGACCACAGGTGCACAGGGTCGCCCCCCACCAGTGAGGATTTCAGCAATGGTGCATGGCAGCTTAGACCAGTTCTGGGCTGATATAACTCCAGGATCTGTCTGCTTCTGGGGGGCTTGAAAAATTCCAATGTAAGGGATACTGCAGCCCTGCCCTCATGAAGCCCTCTTCTGCCATGGCACAACAGTGCAGCTGTCTCAAGAATGTTGCAAGCCTGGTTGATGCAGGCAGTCCCCCAGTGGCAGACAGTCCTACAAAATTGAGAATGCGGAAGGAGCCCTTTGCACCATTCTTCTGTACTCAAGCCCCATGTGCCAGTTCCGATCTTTTGAAAATCAGGCCCTGTGTTTTCAAATGAGACCACCATGGCTGCATGCAGCCACCATTATAATACTGTACTGCCACAGAGCTCTTTAGAGCCCCAGTTGCAAAGGTAATGAAATGCAATGCAAAATTTCTTATTTTACATAAACACAGGAAATACACTTCAAGTAAAAATACACAAGGACTTGATTTCATGTCTGCTGTGTGAAAAGAAATGTGTTATAGGAACTTTGGTGTGTATCGGGGTCTGGGGTAAAAATAAGAAGTGAGGCCACCAGTAGATTCTGGTGACTGCATTTTACGGCTTTTCAGGCCACCAGAATTCGGGCTTGAGAACCACTATGCTAGAACATACTGTGCAATAGAAATGTAGTAAAATAACACTGACACATTTTACATCATGTGCCACACTTGTGGCAGTTTGGTGTTAGTAGCAGTGAGGGAAAAACCTACAAGAAATGTATCCATTTGGCCACTTGCAAGCTATTACAAGCATTTGTCAATGCTGAATGTTTGCTAGTGGTATGCACCACTTTTTCTAATTTTGACCTCAACTTTTGAAGATACTTGTTTTAGGATTTCTCCTATAGACAAGACATGTACCATTAGGGTATATTAGCTGAAATGTCATTTTGTACCAGAGTTGCGAAACACATTTTGTCTCGGATTTGTGACAGGGTGGAAAAGGACCCTGTTCCAGTTGTCATGGAGAGTTTGAATGCAGGGATCTGTTCTGTTCTTTCCTTTTCTGTCTCTTGTCTGTCTAGTTGGGCAACCAAATTTTCCTGTGAGACCTAGGATTTGATCCACCCAACAGTCTTGCAATTCTTTGCCTCTCACTGCCTCTCAGTCTTCACTTGCTGTTCTGTCTTTTCCTCCCTTGCATACCTGCTGGTATAAAAATATATGCAAATCATTATGTCTAAATGTTACTGATATTGGGATCCTTTGTTTAGAAATGATATAGTGTTACTGTTAAAATGTATATAATTATAGTTTGAGATGATTGCAAAAGCTATTAGGAACTCAAGGGGTTAACCTGAGAAGCTAGTTTGCAAACTCTCAGAGAAGTTTTAAGCAAGAGGTAATTTCTGGGTCACAATGTATTTTTGCTGCACTTGTTGAAACTTACAAGAACACTATATGAGAAGCATGCTGTTTTCTTAACGAGCAGGGGTTGCAAAGACATGAAAACAGAGCTGCAATTTCTTGCAGAAAGCAACACAGAGACTGAGATTGGAAATTGAGAAGAAACCTAGATGGACTTTCTCTGTTTATACTGCCTTTGTAAATAGTTATACCGAACAATTTTTTTTACTGTTATTAATAAATCACGTGTTGTGAATTTTACAACTGCTCCTGGTTTTCCTATCTTTTCTGACCTGTGCCTTGATGACAGATGGTGTCAGAAGTGAGATTACTCCCTGCATACTCTAAGCCAAGAGTTTTGTGTGGGTACTGGACCTAGTACCAGGGAAGCATAGAAAGGTATGGATTCTGCAGCAGCAAGCCCAGTGGTGGTTACTAGGAGAATGGCAGCCAAACTAGTAGAGACAGAAGTCCAAGCTGAGATGGTACAGCCAGCACAAGTTATGGAAAAAGAACAGGCAGTGACAGAACTTGAAAGACTGACTGCCTTTTTCAAATGGTGGGCTATAAAACAAAAGAGATGGAGAAACAGAGAAGAAAAGAGATGCAGCACAGGAGCAGCAGAGGAGAGAAGAGAAGCAGCGACAGGAGCAGCAATGGTTGGATGCTTTCCAAGCTATCAAAAGCAGAAGATATGGCACAGATTCAGACGAGCAACAAAACAGAAGCAACTTAAAAGCCATTAAACTCACAAAGTTGTGTCCCTTGGATGATATTGAGGCATACCTGACAACTTTTGAAAGAGTTACTACAGCCTGCCAATAGCCAAAGCAGCAATGGGCAATCAGACTGGTACCTTACCTGACGGAGTAAGCGCAACTTGCCTACAGCAATATGGACACTGCACAGTCAGAAACTATGACCAGGTGGCGAAGTCCTGAAAGTACTTGACATCTCAGGAGAGACCTACAGGCAGAGATTGATCTCTGAAGTACAACTCAGTCGACAATCCTCGAAACCTTCAAACTCAGAGAACTCCTGATAAAATGGTTCCAACCAGAGAGCAGTACAAGTCCCACAGATCATCGACACATTTGCAATGGAGCAATTCATCAAGATCCTGCCTACAGATGTACAGCTTTGGCTAAAGGAACACTGACCAGAAAGTGGGGAAAAGACTGTTTCCTTTGGCGAAGACTACCAATGATCAGGCGCCACAGCAGCGAGGTAACAGCCAAGCACTGGTAAGACACACTTTTTCCCATTTAAGCTCCAAGTCTGATAAGAACTCTGGTGGGGATAACAAATCTGTGCCCAATGGCGTTATTTACTATAACTGAAATAAGCCAGGTCATATTGCAAAAAACTACCATAAGAAGAGTGACACTGGAGCAGATTTGTCCTCAACAAATTGGGGCAAGTACTTAATTGATGTGAAGGTGGGAGATAAGACTGTGAAGGACTTATAGATTCAGAAACAGACAGACCCTAGTACATATTGAAGTGCTGGGAAAACTATGTCAAAAGGACCAGCTACTGGTATCATCTGCGTACATGGGGACACTCGATACTATCCTACCAGCCAGGTGACTCTGACTATTAATGGGGTGTCACACCAAATGAAAGTGGGGATAGTACCTAAGTTACCTGTACCCGTGATTATTGGAAATTACTTTCCAGGATTTACTAAGTTAATCAAAGAGGGAGTAGATCCTGATGTTTCTGCAGCTGTGGTGACAACAGCTCAGACAAAGAAAATCTCAGATGGTGGGGACTCTTTCCCTTTCATTGATTTTGATTCAGACTTGTTTGAGCACAGCTCCAAGATCCAGAAATCCAGGAAAGAAAGGCGACACCTGAAGAAACAGTGGCAACAAATGACTGATGGACATAAGGGGTTAACATATGAAAATATTGAAACTAAACTGATCACTGATTGTGATTTTCTTTCAGAACAAGCTAACGATGTTTCTCTCCAGGGTTATTTTAAGCAGCTGGGTAAAAACCAAAACAGGGTGAACCTATGTTTGAAAAATAATATGCTACTATACAGAGTTTGGGTTAAGCCTCAGACACAGGAACAAACAGAACACTTGGTTATACCACAAAGTGTAGACCTGAGTTGGTACAGATAGCACATGATAGTCCTATGGCTGGTCACTCAGGGAGGGATCGCACCTGCCAGATTGCTGCACACATTTTATTGGCCTGGAATTCATGAAGATGTTGCTACCTATTGTAATGCCTGTGCTGGGTGTCAGAGAGTAGCCCCAGTCACTAGAAAAGACAAAGTGCCCCTGGTGCCTCTACCCTTGATAGATGTGCCTTTTGAGAGAGTTGCATCGGATGTGGTTGATTCTTTAGACAAAAGTAAATAAGGTAATAGATTTATCCTGGTAGTATGAAAGTATGCTACTCGATACCCAGAAGCAGTTCAATGCGTACTGTCATAGCTTCAAAGTGGCAGCAGAACTTGCAAACATTTTCAGCAGAGTGGGCATACCTAAAGAAATTATTACTGATCAGGGTAGTAATTTTGGTGCTGCATTACTTAAGGAGCTGTACAGACTACTAGGTATCACTGCCATAAGAACCTCCCTATCATCGTCAGACAGAGCGGTCTTGTTGAGCATTTTAACTAAACCCTAAAAAGCAATGTTAAAAGGTTTGTAAAGGGAAGGGAAAGAGTGGGACCAATACTTGCCTTACCTATTATTTGCTTACAGAGAAGTGCCACAGGCATCAACAGGATTTTCACCATTTGAAATGCTGTATGGTAGTCAGCCAAGAGGGCCACTGGATGTGACAAAAAAAGGGAAGATAACCCCACTCAGAAACAATCTAAAATGTCTTATATGTGTGCCCTAAGAAAGAAGCTGGCAAAATATGTTGAAATTGCCCTAGGAATCAGGAAGAGGCTCAAAACCAGCAGAAGGTATATTATGGCCAAGGGGTAAAATAAAAGGTTTTTGAGCCAGGTGAAAAAGTTTTGCTGTTGTTACCTACAACAGAAAATAAACTGTTAATGAAGTGGCAAGGGCCTTATAGAGTGCTTGGATGTACTGACACTATTAACTATGAGACTGAGACCCTGACAGGAAAAATCCTGCTAAAATATACCTGCTAACCTCCTCAAGAAATGGGTTGAAAAATGCCAAAAGCTGCTTTGCTAGTTTTACCAGAAGCTGATAAAGAAGATAGTGACGTAGTTTATGATATATTGGAACAAACTGTAATTGCTGATGCTGTAAAGGTGAATGTTTCCTTAACCTCAGAACAAACTGCAGAAATTGGTAATGTGCAAAGGTATTTAACAGTACTTGTACCACAATTCATAGGAATTCGAGCATGTAACAGTGCTAAAGAATGCTCGCTCTGTTAGGCAAAAGACATGCAAGTTACCAGAGCGGTTAAGAGCTGGCGTGGTTAAGGAAATACAAAAATGAAAGAATTGGGTATCATAGAAGAGTCGAGGAGTGCTTGGTCATCTCAAATGGTATTTGTAAACAAAAAGAAGGGGTGTTAGAATATGTCTTGATTTGAGGAAACTTAATCAAGTGTCAGAATTTGACAGTTATCCTATGCCTAGAATAGATGATTTGGTGGACAGACTGGGGAGTGCAAATTATATCAGTACCCTCGATCTCACCAAGGGTTACTGCAAATCCCCTTGCCAAAGAATCCAGAGACAAAACTGCTTTTGCCACTCCTATAGGATTCTATCAGTTCACCACCATGCCATTTGGTTTACATGATGCGCTAGTTACATTCCAGTGGTACATGGATGTAATTTTATCACCTCACACTGGTTATTGTGCTGTGTACCTGGATGATGTTGTGGTGTACAGTTCAAACTGGAAAAGCCACCTGGAACACCTACGAGCAGTTATCCAGTCGATCAAAAGGCAGGTCTGACAATTGATCCTACCAAATGTGCATTGGGCATGCAGGAAACCAGATATTTAGGCTATGTGTTGGGAAATGGAGGCGTTAAGCCAGAGGTTTCTAAAATAGAAGCTGGAGGTAACAGCCCTGTCCCTAAAACAAAAGAAACATGTCAGGTCATTTTAGGGCTAACTGGTTATTATCAGAGATTTGCTCCCAACTTTGCTGAGTTAGCTACTCCTTACTGAACTCATGAAAAAACGGCACCCAAATAATATGAAATGGACCCCAGAGTGTGATGAAGCTTTTCAAGCCATTAAAGCTGCATTATGTTCAGCCCCTGTTTTAAGAAGGCCAAATTTTGAGAAACCATTTTTGTTACAAACAGATGCATCAGAGATAGGCCTAGGTGCAGTCCTGAGTCAAAATATAGATGGGACAGAACATTCTATCCTGTACATAAGTAGGAAGTTGCATGATGAGTGAAAAGGTACTCCACCATTGAAAAGGAATGCTTAGCAACAAAGTGGGCCATGGATTCCCTTAAGTTTTATTTGCTAGAAACTGACTTTGTACTTATAACAGATCACAATCCTCTCTGTTGACTTAACCAAATGAAATATAAAATTCCAGAATTAGAGACAGCCCTCCAAGAAGACATCCTTCAGATGGAGGACTGGCTCACTCTGAGCTAAAGTGGTTTTAAACACCAACAAAACGAAGGTGATGCTGTTTGGACCTAGATCCCTGGGATCTGAGAGGTCACTGCTCCTACAACTTCAGGCCAGGGTGACAAACTTGAGGTGGTCACCTCCACCAAATACCTTAGCCTTACCCTGGACCAAGGCCTCACACTAAAAATCACGAGACCAAATCACCAAAGCCATCCATGGGAAACTCGGAATCCTCTACAGACTAAAGGACCAGATTATCCTGAAGCTAGGGTAGCCATTGCCGCTAGTGTACTCCTCCCAAAGCTCACCTCTGAGGCCCCGGTTCTCCAGGCGTGGCCGCGACAGAGTTAGGGAGGCTGCAGACCTGCTACAACAAGATAGTCCGCTTTGCCACTCTGTCACACAAAAATTCACCACTGCAAGGCCCAATCTAGGCTCAGGTGGCAGTCTCTGGAAGCTCGCCTCATCTACCCAACCCTCTGCCTTACATTCAAGTTACTGGGTCCCACCTCCCCCTAGCCTGAATGGTCTCGTTAGGGTGAAACCTAACCCACAGACCCTACGCTCTTCAGGCCAAACTCTCCTCGTGGTTCCTAAGACTAGGACTAAAGCCGGGTCCAGGTCCTTTGCATACACGCCCTTCCATCTGGAACAACCTCCCTTGGAGTGCGGGAGGTAGTGTCCATCACCAGCTTCCAGACAAAGCTCAAGGGACACCTGCTTGACAGGAGCACATGCCTTTGTACGGGACCTGACCATGCACAGCCATCCTGGTAGCTCAGCGGACCTCCCTCAAAGGATGGGGATCACTTATGTCCCAATATATCCCCTTCCACTATGCCCATAAAGAAGGTAATCCAGGTCTTTAGCTACTGCTTGCCTTTACAGAGCACTCTCAATCTAATCACGAACTTGATATGTAAAATGTTCTCATTATGTGTAACTTCTATGTCCTTATCGCCTGTATGTCTTCCACTACCTGCCGCTTGTAATCCTATGAAGCCTTTTATTGTTAAAACATTACAATCACCTGACTGTACTGATCTGTTACCTGTATGTAATTGTTACACCTGGGTCGCCCCTGAAAGGGACCTCCAGGGCCCAGTGGGCCTACCGGTTATCAAAATTCAATAAATAAATAAATAAATAAATAAATTCTTTAAATGTCATCGCCCCAGTCTGCTTCCTTCTTCATAGTTCTGGACAGTCTCACCCCAGCTGTTTTAACATACTACAGTGATGGCTGCCAAAGTGACACCTCAAAACAAAATGAGCCATCACAACACATCCCCCACCCTCCCTCTCTCCTCGCTCTGCTACTCCCCTCACATCCCTCTCTCTTGTTGCATCCCCATCTCCCCTATCTCTTCTTGTCCTCCAGCTTCATACTACCAGTATCCAGTACTAAATTAACTCTCTCGTGGCCATCTATCTATGTAACTGGCATCCACCTTAAGGCCTTGCACTTTATTTATTGCCTTAGTTCAGTCACTGACAGTGACACGTCTTCATTTTATTCCAGTTGTGCATATTGCATACTCGTGGCCATTGTCATTTCCTGTTTACTATGCCTGCATTATTTACTGTATTCCATATGTCTATATACAGTTCAACCTGCTACTTCTGTATATGTTCTTTTAGGCTTATTGTGCACATTGTACCCACTCTTATTGCCTGTATTATGTATGTATATACTCTATGTTGCCACCTGGATTATGTATATACTTTATGTTGCCACCTGGATTATGTATGATTGTAGGTATACTATGCTGCTACTTTGTTTGTGCTCCTGATATTTGTCTCAGGACTTCCTCGTGAACGAGACTGCTCAGTGGAATTATTCCTTTAATAAACTTGAGCGTGAAGTTTTGTCTGGTCTATTTAACTGTGTCAAGGAGGCATGTTGGATTACATTACCATATTCTAGGTAACAAAATTTGCTGTGTGATCCTATTCCTTGGATCTTTTGGGAGTAGAGGAGCTTTCCTATAAATCTCCCAATCTAGCATTTACTTTACTTACAGTACTACCAATATGTTCTTTAAATGTTAACATGTTATCAATTTGAACTCCCAAATATTTATATGAGGTTGTCATTCCCAGTATTTGCTTATCTAGTGTAACTATATCCAACCTGTTGTCTGTAGTTAATGTTAAAATAGTTAGGAGGATTGTCAGAATTTTAGAACTGCTTTATCCTGTTCACAGCAGCAGCCACTAGTGTTCTAGTCATCGTACCTACCTTCATTAAGCTTGAAAAGAATTGGCATCTCTTGTTTTCTGGGACAGACTCCCTATATTAATGGGCCACTGAGAGCAGCACTGGATGGCATTCAGAACCCTTCTCTTGTGACTCATGGTCTTGTGGGAGGCGGGAACCGGCAGGAAAATGTGACCAAGTCAGCATCCACCTGGATTCAGGTCAGTGGGCCTACCCTAGCAAGTCTGGGTGAGCTGGTAGTGGCACCATCTATCATTCATATCATGAAACCTGCAGTTGCAAGCCTGCAAGAGGCAGAACAACATGCACTTACATTTTAGTAATTTTGTGGATGAGAAAACATTTAAGAAGGACTATAAGTTCAGATCTAATTGAACACCTCGAACTTCAGGTGTTTGATTCCTTCAGACTGTGGCAAATTTGAGGGCAAATAGGTCAGCTTTTTGGTTCGACTGAATGTCCTGCCCAGTCAAACTTAGAACTGCAGTTTGCACTTGAAGCAGTTACCTTGGCAGGGTATGAGTCACAGTCTTGTTTGGAGTGAGACTCAACTTGACAACATGAGCCAACATAAAAGCTCACTCCTATGCTTGTCATAGGGCTGTAAGGTAGCTTAGGAAGGTTAGCTTCACTTGTAGTTAGATGGCTAGGAAACTCTTCAAAAAAGCAAAAATCTTCAAAATTTCAAGGTATAGTCCGGCAAACAGGCAAGCTGTTCTTGGGGGCTCCCTAACCATTTACATTTCTCCTGTGCTAAATCATTGCTCCGCTGCCCGACATCCTTTAATTCAATCTCAGTTCAAACTTCTCCTTGTACCTCACCCTCTACTGCTAAATGTCCCTAACTAAAGCTGAGTTTGGCGCCAAAACAACGGCCACCCATTGTACAGTCTGAGTCCCCCTCCCATATCTGCTTCTTGCCTAACCTCCTGCACTAATCCCTTTCTCCCCACCCAGCAATTAGGAAGAGCCAAGCCTTTGTCTCTGGACTATAACTGTAATTCTACTCTGTCATTTCTCCCCAGGTGAAGCCCTTCCTGGGCATGATCATCTTCCATCGACCGCTGGGAAGAAGCCTCGTCAGACCCACCACTACGCGCATCCCGGAAGACTCCTGCTCAAACTCAGCCCCAGGTATAGCACCTTGGAACTGGCTCCTAAGCCGGAGAAATGAATGGCTACCAGCCACTGGTGGGAGAAACCTATTGGCTACTTTTAGTAGCAGTCAGGCTCTGATTGGCTGCCATACATGCTGGCTCTCAGGGCTGCTTCTGCATGGCTTTTCAGTCAAACACAAAGGTCCCTGCCACCCAGCATTGCTCTTCTAGCCACCCTTGTGTTCTAAGGGTTTTCGGCCTTCCCCACCCCTCCTAGGCCACCTTAAATACATGTTGGCCCGCCCACCTCTACTGACGACATCTCCATTGGATAATGCTCTGGTTGCTTGATACACAGCACCCCTAAGTGGGACACTAACTATTCTTCCTCAACCAGCTCCCTTATCCTAGGAGCAACATATTAGGACTTGCCCAAAACTACTCTCATCCCTAACCTCTTATCTCCTGCTGATAATGGAACCACACTAGCACACTAGTTTTAATTCACAGATATCTCTCCTGTCTCTCTCTCTCTCTCCAGGCACTGGATTAGCCTAAAGCTTTACAAGTTCTTAGGCTCTTGACTCCAACAGTCTGTAGTCCTTCTCCCTGCACACATAACCTTAATAGACTTATCCTTCTCTCTCCTCCTGGTTGGTCTTATCCAGGATTAATGCTCCCAACTTCTAAGATAATGCAGTACAAACCGTCTCTCATCCACTGACAAGGGCCAAATTCAGCATCTCCTCTGCCCTCTCAATACTCCATTTTCAAGCAATCATGCTTCTCCCTATGACAACTAGTTTGTTGTTGTTCTACTCTCTCCTGGCCTGTCCCCAACACTAACTAAACTTTAAGGACAGGGCATCTGCTTCCCCCTCTTCTCCTTGACCTCTCTCTCACCTTCCTGTCTTATTGTACATCTTATTTCAAGCATGTCACCCCTTAACCTCAGATATCCAGTCTTTGCCCTGTGTGCTAAAACAACCATGTGTGCTTGACCTCAGAATCGACATAAGTCTCTGTTTATCGTCCACCTATTATCGTTCCCAACTTTGTTTATTCCTGCTCTCTGGTGACATTGAATTAAATCCTGGACCCAGTAAGAAGGTTCTGCATCACCTCAATCTCCTGTCCTACACAGTCAGAGATAAAATGATTCAAGTTTGCCCAGCAACATCCAAAGCATCAAGTAAAATGGCAGAACTTGAAGGCTGGACTTCGACTGTCTGAGCCAGATGTTCTTTGCTTAACAGAGTCCTGGCTAAAATCAACAAACAACAAGTCCCATATCAGAGGCGGTGGGCGGCCTCCCTGATATACTAAGTGATCACTCCTGACTTTCTGTATCTGGAAAATTACTTTCCCATCCCCTCCGAAAATCTTCAAAGCCAGAGACCTAACTTATTTTAACACTTCTGAATTCATATATAGCCTTGCTTCCTCTGATTGGTCACCTATCACCACCCTTCCTGACATCAGTCAGACTCTAGATTACTTAATCAACATATTCACCTCTGTTCTTGACCTCCATGCCCCTTCAAGATGAGAAGAGTTAAAGGAATTCACTTCCCTTGGCTCTCCCAGGAGTTCCAGCTCTTAATGTGCTCCAGAGACAAGGCATGACGATCCTACAAAAAAACAGGGCTCCTTACTGATTGGAATTCCTACCGGCAGTTCGGAACATCTACAAAGCTAAAGTATCCAGAGACAAGACATGGCAATCCTACTAAAGACAGGCTCCTTACTGATTGGAATTCCTACTGGCAGTTGCGGAACATCTACAAAGTTAAAGTATCCAAATCCAAGCGGCACTAAGTACAGTCCCTACAAACTAGCAACCTTGGTGACCCTAAATACTTCTGGAAGCAAATAAACACCCCCTTAAGGGCTATGAATAAACTACCCTCAGACCATGATCCTGAAAGGCTCAGAACTATCCTTGCCTTCAGAGATCGCTGCAGGAATAAACTCATTCTTCACACGACCTCGATATCTATAAAGTAGGTCTCCCAGATACCAGCCCGTGCTGCAATCCCCTATACTGAAACTCACCTCCCCTTTCATTTAAAACTTACTTCTCATAAAGGAAGTCCTTAAGCTCCTTATGGGCCTCAACCCTGATAGCTCCCTGGCTTTGACACCCTGCCTCCCAGATTCCTTAGACTTGCTGCCCTGCACTGGCTCACCCAATTGCCCTGTTGATTAATCGATCATTCCTCACACACACTATCCCAGACAAATGGAAAACTGCCACTGTTGTCCCTGTACACAAATTAGGCCCAACTAACCTTATCGAAAACTACAGACCTATTTCCATCTTGTGTTCTATAGCAAAAATCCAAGAAAGAATTATATATAATCACCTGTGCTCCTTCCTTGAACAGACTAACACCCTTACAATACATCAACATGGCTTCAGAAAATCACACGGCACCGAATCTGCTCTACTGAAGATCACCTCTGACATTTTTCATGCCATGGGGGCTGTCTTTATTGACCTCACAAAGGCCTTTGACCTGGTTAACCACTCCCTCCTCATTTCAAAGCTACAATCATTAGGTCTTGATTCCAACTCCCTCTCCTCAATCTCAAGCGGTTTTATGTGATAAAGGCGAGTCTAAAGACTGCCTATCACATAGAGTGAACGAACTAGAGCCCATAGAAAAGACAGCGGATATTGTACCGACCGTGCAATAGCAGCAGTCGCTACAATCTACGAAACCACACAAAATCATTTTTATGTGGGGGCTGTGCCCCTGCACCCCCAAACTTAAATAATCAACTCTGGGGGGTGTGGACCATGGGGCAAGTTGTTGGATTTAAAAAAAATTTCTGGCTATAGCTGGACCCGAACTCAGGTCCATTTGCACTGCAAGCAGTGATGTACACCACTACACTATGCAAGCAGCTCACAGAAATTGGCAACAAGGATGCTATATCCTGTAATAGTGAGTATAGCTCCTTGCTATACTCGCTATACAGGATATAGCGACCTATTATACCACTCACTGTCTTGTACAGCGCTATTATTGAGTTGCTCAAAAGTGCAGTGCTCAATAATCAGCGCTCTACATAGTGCTACCTCTCAAACTATCTATCCAACGTTCCCAGTGTATCAAATGGGCTGGGGCCTCTCCCCTCATCTCCAGTCATGGACAGGGTCCCAAGGATTTATTCTTGGGCCCCTACTTTCTCTATCTTTATAAACAACTTGCCCTATCTGTGGGGAGGATTGATCCAGCTATATGCTGATGAAGCCATCTTATACCGTCTTGGCACAGATGTCTCCTCTATCAGAGCTAATCTGGAGAAAAGACTTCCTGCAGTTGGAAGACTGGTTCAAAGGGAACTTGCTGGTACTGAATACAAAGAAAACTAAGTCCATGCTGTTCCTCCATACAACCTGACTTAACCTCTCAGCTTCCTTTGCTCATCAATACATCCTTGGGTCCAACCTCTTGAAGGGTGAAATCTTTCAAATATCTGGGTATGACTCTTGACGAACACTTATCCTTCAACACACATGTTAACAGCATTATCAAAGCTACAAATCTGAAACTTGACCTCCTCCATTGTACCTCCCCTACCTTACTCCTTGTGCTAGGCAGATAATTTCCTCAACTACCCTGCTCCCTGCCTTATTCTATGGTGTGCCCATAATTCACTCAGCCAGGACCACCACTCTGGCCAAGATCAAATAGGCCTACCACAGGATAGCTCATTTCACTGATGCAGCACCAGCTTGGGCACACCACTGCAGCGTTCTCAAATCTTTAGGCTGGCCGTCCTTCGAGCCTAGAATGGACTTCCGTGTACTATGTACCATGGTCAAACTTACCCACCTTCCTCTCCCACCTATTCTCTCTGGGCTACTCACCTAAAATCCTTCCCCAGGACTCTTTAACACTCCCACCTCCTGTTGCTGAAACTTCCAAAGGTTCGCCTAGCCATTGGCAGGCGATCCTTCACTTCTCTGCTCCTCAAATTGGAATACCCTCTCACATAGTCTACTCTCCTGTGTGTCCCTTTCCCTGTTTAAAAAATTACAAGAACTCTTCTCCCCCACACCTGCTGTGGTAACTGTACTTAACTTCCTCCGTTTACCTCAATACGCCCACTCACCTGCATTTTGTAGCTCTCCTATCCTACACCTGTCTCCTTCTCCTTAATCCTAGTGCTCCCTCTATCTCTCTCACCCCTCTCTGGTTTCCTATTCTTCTACTAAACCCCTCCCTCCCTGCTCCTCCATTTACCCTCTATTATATTTTGAAAATAAATTTTTAGAACTAGTTCTCTTATATATTTTTGCAAATATGTACATTTTTAGTACTAGTACTGGTTGTATGATGTTATGATGACTGTGCAAAATACCCTGCCTGATCTCAGCGGTCTCCAGCCTCCATCACAGTGGTCCCAAGCCCTATCAAAGACTTATTAACCTTGAACCCTCCCGGATCACTCTGGAATTACTGGCCAGAAATTGAGGATACCGACTGTCTGCTCATGAACACATCTGTAGCATTACATACTTATACATGTAAGTTCTCTTGCCATTGACTGTGCTCTTTCTATGTAGTGTTTTACCTCTTGCACCTAAGTATATTGCACCTACTTGTGAAATTGCCTTATTTCCTGGGTACGCCCCTCAAAAGGGACATGACTGTCTCAGTGGGCCCACCCGGTTATCAAAATTCAAATAAATAAATAAACAGCAGGGCTGCTGAAGGGTAGATATTTTAAGGAGAAAAAAGAAAACAAAATAAAGAGTCAGGCTGAGCAGTGTCTGCAAAGCAGCAGGCCTCTGGGATCAGGGTTTGCCTGAGAGTGGAAATGAGAGGAGAGACTGACTCTGGAGGCTTGTGCTTGGGGCTGGACAGTGAGCAGATGGGGCATGAGGTGGCAGTCTGCTAGTGCCTACTCTCATCAGCAGTGCAGCACACACTTGTTTTCATTGTAGAAATGTTAGCATTTTAGCAGGGCAGACAGACAGAAAGACAGTCTGACTGAAGCCTATGCCTGAAGCTTGAGATGGGATTTCTTTTGGAGTTACTTTAACTGGGCTGCAAGTGTGTACCTGCTGGCAGCATGACAGTGCTTGGCCACTGGTGGTTGACACCTTGGTGGTATCCATAAAAATGTAAAATAAATTATTTTTATGTTTGCTTGCACGCATGTGCAAGAAACATAGATGCCATCATCTGAGTTTTTGTAGGTGTGGCACCCTGTCTTCAATTCAGTCAGTGTGTTTGCAGGCACGCCACAGTTCACCAATGAATGCTGCAGCTGTCTATAACAGCAGTTGAAAATGCAGTAGCGTTACAGTTGGAATGGAGAGACCGCTTCAGTGAGCAGCGATAAGATAGTGTTGGTTAGCATATTGCGGCAATCCTGCTTGTATATGTCTCTGCTTTCTCTTCCTGGAACATAAATTCAGTTTGAAGTGAACTTTTCCTAGGACTATCTTTCGGGAGGAGGCAAGTGACTAAAGCGACATCCTTGGAATGTTTCCAAAAAGATCTAATTGCCATCCTTGTAATATTGGTGAGAGTTCAGGGTAGGAATGGCATTGCCAAAAGCAGGAAAACAGAACCCCAAAGAGACTGAAAAAGTAGCGCAGTTTTAGTCTGTTGGCACACCTGATCAGTATTGTAATAATATTCCCCAACCCTCTGAGTGTCTCTGATTGCGCTCCCCGCCAGCTGCACACAGTATAGCTGGCGGTGGTGCCCAATCCCGTTAGTTCCGCCCCCAGAGTTCTAGGTGCACGCTCAGGGACCCACCCCTAGTGTGGCATAAGTGAGAATGCGACGGAGTGCCCAATCCCCGTCAGCTCAATTAACCCCCAAAGAAACAGACTTTCAGTTGCCATGCTGGGAGCCCACCCCAGCATAGCACACATCTGTATGGCTGTGGGGGCACCCAATCCCCGTTGCCTCCGCAGCCCCCCCAAAAATCTTCCAGCTGCCACACTGGGGCCCACCCCAACATGGCACACATCTGTATAGCTAGATGGGGTGCTCAATCCCCGTTGGCTCCACTGACCTCCCAAAAACAGTCTTCCAGCTGCCATGCTGGAGCCCACCCAACATGGCATAAGTCCCGCATCGTCTTCCTAAAGAAAACAAACACCTGAAAAAGCAGATCCCTCGTTGTTTGTCTTGCCCCCAACCAGTGCCCACCCTCTGCATCCACCTCCCACACCCCACCTCACCCCATACTTACCTCCGGAGGCCAGCGTGATGATCTTGGTGGACTGAGGCTCGTCTGCGCTCTTCAAAGCCGACCGCCAACTGAAGAAATGCGGTAAGCTGTATAATGGAGTAAATAGGGTTTTTCAACTTTGTTGCATATCTCAGGCATTTTTGGAATTTTGGCACCAAATTTTCAACATTGGGTTTTGGGACCCCACCTCATGAGTTCTGGCACAGTCATGGCATTAATCATCCCAAAAGGTGATTCCGAGGTCACTGTCATGGAACCACCTTCGGGACCGATTTACAAAATGACAGTGTCACAGTTCATGAGGTAGGTTCCCAAAACCCTATGTTGTTGAAATTTGGTGAAAAATTTTCAAAATGACTGTTCTGGCGTGCATTAGCATTTTCCTATGCGTGCTGGTAAGTTCGCAAATGTTTAATATTTTCACTCCAGATTTTAACATTGCCATTTTACTACACCTCCTTATGAGCAGTACAGCTGTCATTTCCAAATCTCACCCAAAATGTGTTTCCGCATGTGGCGCTTTGTGGCGCAGTCGATTGTGCGGAATCAATGTTCGGGACAGATTAAGAAAATCACAGTGACACTGTTCATGAGCAGATGTCTTAAAATGGCTATGTTAAAAATTTGGTGACAAAAGCCAATAAAATGACTGTGTTACGGCGAGGCATTCGCGGTTTCACGCACCCTCGTAAGTTCATGAATTTGTAATATTTTCAGTCAGATTTTCACCACTGGCATTTTCCACACTTTCTTATGAACAGTACAGCTGTCATTTGTCACACCATGGCCAAAATGTGTTTCGCACTTCCAGCATAGAAATGCGTGGTCGCTGTGGAAATCACTGTTAGGTCACATTAAGAAAATCACTGTGACACTGTTCATGGCGGAGGTCCCAAAATGCCTGTGTTGACAATCTGCTGTAAAATCCCCAAACTAATTACATTACGGGTGTGCATTGCACAGTTTCTCACCGCTCGTGACTTCACCATTGTTTTAATATTTTCACTGCAGATTTTCAACATTGTCATTTTTACCTCCCATGAACAGTACAGCTGTCATTTTCACATCCTGTTCAAAGTGTTTTCGCACCTGTGGTGCAAATGGCGTAGTCGCTGTGCAAAATCAGCTTTTCGGCTAACAAACTGATATTGCCACCGTTCATGAAGTGGGGGTCACAAAAAACATGTTGAAAATTTGCAGTGAAAATACCAGCGAATGCCTGAGGTGTTAGGGTTTCCAACCATAACGCCCCACCCTGTAGAGACTGACAGGCATCAAGGGCGTGACTTGGGATTGTCGTCTATAATGCTCATACCATTCCTTCCACCCACCCCTGCAGCCAGTGAGAGGCATCGAGGTGTGCCTTGGACTCTTCCATTTAAAGTTCACCCCATTCTCCTATACAGCACCCATCTCACCATATTTCCTGATGGAATGGGGTGAACATAAGACCAAAGACCCCAAGGCACACCGTGACACTTGTCGGTGTCTGCAGGGTTGGGTATGGTGAAAGGGCATGGCTGTTATTCCTGACGACCCAAAGGCACTCTAATGCCTGTCAGTATCTGCAGGGTTGCGGTGGGGTTGGCTTCAGTTCAATACTTCACTGCCATTCCTATTATGCAGCTCTGTAACTCCTACACTTCCAGTGCCAATGCCAGCAAGCAAACATTTGGCATTGACAAATGCTTGTTTCTTATTGGGGCAGTCTTCAAACTCATTACATTTGCCCAAGTTGCAAGCTTGCAGCAGTTCCTTATTCCTCCTTCTGAGTTCTGAAGTGGCGTGTGTGTGTGTGTGTGTGTGTATGAGAGATTCTGAATTGTGATTTTGCAGTGTGATCTTGGCAGTCGCAAGCAAGTGTGTGCCAGCTGGCAGCATGGTGGACCAGTTCCTAGCCACTGGTAGCTGGCATCTTGGTGGCATCCACAAAAATGTATACATGTTTCTTTTTTTGTGGCAGTCTTCTTGTTCCCCAAGTTGCTGCAGTCCCTTCCTCCTGCTCCTGTATCCTCAAGCAGTGTGTGTGTGTGGGGGGTGTGTGTGTGTGTTGTTCTGTATTGTATTGTTGCAGTGTGAGCTGGGCAGTGAACAGCAAATGTGTGCCAGCTGGCAGCATGCTGATGCTCGACCGTTGGCAGTTGCATTGCCACCTTAGTGGCATCCCCAAACTATTTAAAATAAAATCATTTTTTCATTGTGGCAATCTTCACGTTCCCCAAGTTCCTGCAGGTTCTTCCTCCTCCTGAGTCGAAGCAGCCTGTGTGTGTGTGTTTCATCCTGAACTGTGCTGTTGGGGTGTGATCTGGACAGTGGGCAACAAGTGTGCTAGCTGGCAGAGGACCAGTGCCTGGCCACTGGTAGCTGGCACCTTGGTGGCATCCAAAAATATATTTAAAATAAAGACTTTTTTATTGTGGCAGGCTTCATGTTCCCCAAGTTGCTGCAGTTCCTTCCCCTCCTGAGTCCTGAAGCAGTGTGTGTGTGTGCGTGTGTGTGTGGTGTGCGTTTCTCTTGAGCTATGCTGCTGCAGTGTGATCTGGGCAGTGGGTAGCAAATGTATGCCGGCTGGCAGAATGCTGGTGCATGGCCCCTGGTAGTTGGCACCTTGCTGGCATCCTATAAAGAAAGTTAAAGCAAATTAAATATAAAGAAATCTCCACATTCTCTTAAGTTACTGAGTTTCTTCCTCCTCCTGAGTCCTGACTAGTCTGTGTGTGTGTGTTGTTCTGAGCCGTGCTGTTGCAGTGTGATCTGGGCAGTGGGTAGCAAGTGTGTACCTGCTGGCAGCATGCTGGTGCCTGGTCACTGGTAGTTGGCACCTTTGTGGCATCCCATAAAAACAAATTGAAATAAAGTCATTTGTTTGTGGCAGTCTTCACGTTCCTCCAAGCTGCTCAGTTCCTTCCTCCTCCTCCTGAGTCCTGAGGCAGCCTGTGTGTGTGTGTGTGTGTGTGTGTGTGAATGTGAGCTGTGCTGTTGCAGTGTGAGCTGGGCAGTTGGCAGCAAGCATGTACCAGCTAGTAGTCTTGCTGGTGCCCAGCCACTGGGAGTTAGCACCTTGGTGTCATCCATAAAAATAAGTAAAAAAAAAAAAATCTACACAGTTCCTCAAGTTGCTAAGTTCCTTCTCCTCCTCCTCCTCCTCCTTCTCCTCCTGAGTCCTGACGCATACTATGTGAGTCATCCTGAGCTGAATTTCAGCGTGATCTGGACAGTGGGCTGCAAGTGTGTACCAGATGGCATCAATTCGGTGCCTGCCAGGTGGTAGTCCTTGGTGGAATTCCATAAAGTAAAATGAAAAAATAATTAAAAAAAAATAGAAAATACATATAACATAATGTGGGTTCTGTAGCAAGCATTAGGAAATCGAGCAACAGAGAGACCAGGGACAGTCACATCAAAGAAAAACCAAAGCAGCTGAACAGTCTGTACAGTACCAAACATCAGAGGAACCACTTGCACTGCTACTGCAAAACTTCATAGGAACTACTTGCAGCGGCACTGCAAAACATCATAGGAACCACTGCAGTGGCACTGCAAAACATCGTAGGAACCACTGCAGTGACCCTGCAAAACATCGTAGGAACCACTTGCAGTGGCACTGAAAACAACATAGGAACCATTCGCACTGGCACTGCAAGGGTTGCAGCATGAGCAATCGTTGTAGGAAAAATAAAGGAGTGCATCAGGTAGTGAAACAAGCAGAGGTGGAGGAAGTGATTTGGCAGAGTTTGAGGACAGAGATACAGACTGTGATTATATACTCAATAAAAGTGATAGCAGCAGCAGCAGTTCTGGGGGAGGAGGTGGAACAGGTAGGAGTTGGACTTGGGGCAGGTGCATAGAAGAGGTCAAAAAGACCAAAATGGTGGTCAAAAAAAAGAAAAGAAAAGAAAGGCCACAAAACAACAAGGGAAACACAAGCATCTGAAATGACAGCAGATAAAGACATAGGCAAACCTGGTGGCCCAGGACACATGGTAGAGGAAAAGAACAATTCTCTGACCCTGAAGAACTGGTGTAGGAAGAAGAAGAGGTGATATGGAAGCAGGCCACAGTAACCTGCTTATAAGGCAAAAAGTAAAGAGTGCCAAGAGAAAAGGCCAAACTGCTGGCGTTGGTGGTGTGGGATTTCTTTAAAAGTGGACAAAGAATCACGGACACATGTAGTAAGTATTTTTTGTATTCCATATAGATTTTTAAACTCCAGCCATCCCTGCACACCCTCTCAGACTAGTTTATCTTTCAGTCATCCCTGGCATACCCCTTCAGTCCAGTTTATCTCCAGTCATCCCTGGCATGCCCTTTTAGCCCAGTTTATCTTCCAATCATCCCTGGTACACCCCTTCAGCCCAGTTTATCCTCCAGTCATCCTGGCACACCTTCAGCCCAGTTTATCCTCCAGTCATCCCTGACATACCCTCTTCAGTCAGTTTATCCTCCAGTCATCCCTGACATACCCCTTCAGTCAGTTTATCCTCCAGTCATCCCTGGCACACCCGTTCAGCCCAGTTTATCCTCCAGTCATTCCTGACATACCCCCTTCAGTCCAGTTTATCCTCCAGTCATCCCTGACATACCCCTTCAGCCCAGTTTATCCTTAGTCATCCCTGGCACACCCCTTCAGCCCAGTTTATCCTCCAGTCATCCTGACATACCCCTTCAGCCCAGTTTATCCTCCAGTCATCCCTGGCATGCCCTTCAGCCCAGTTTATCCTCCAGTCATCCCTGGCATGATCCCTTCAGCTCAGTCCTCCAACCTATCGCCTGGCTTCCCTGGGACTTAACCTTCTCTCTGGCGTCCTGGCTTTCTGGACTGTGGCAGAAGCCTAGTCATTGGCAGAGCCTGCGAGGATCTGGACTTGATTCTGTGGCGGCATCCATCCATGCAATGGCATAGCATGGAGATGTCCTCAAATGCCTGGGCCATGTCCACCTACAAAATGTGCCCAGACCTGCACTGCCACCAGATGCCTCTGGTGGCAGTCAACAGCAGGTCACATAAACCCTCCTCCCGAAGGATAAGAGCTGTCCTCTGGATGCTTGATCCTTCCTCTCCTGGCCAGCCTCCTTGTGACTCGAACCCAGGTTGCTGGCGTAGTAGGAGGTCATGTAGTGAGTCTTTATGTAAAGACAGGCTGAATCGGGGTAAGGAGGCAACAAGGCTGGAAACAGCTACCATGAAAAGGCATTTGCTGAATTCTCACAGTTCTAGGTATATGAGGGCATGCTAATGCATGGTGTCAGCATCAGCATCAGCAGGCAGTGCAACTGGCGATGATAATGATGATCGCAGGGGTGGAGAATGTTAGAGGACCAGGTTTGAGTCCCTTAAATGGGCCAAAAATATAAAGCTAACAGACTAGAGACAAAATTGTGGAAATGCTAGCCACTAACTTGCAGCTGTTCTGCTTTGTGAGCAACGCAGATTTTCTATTGCTAATGCAAGTTGCAGTTCCAAGGTATCAAGTGCCCAGCCATGCATACTTTTCCACTTAGAAAATGGGCTTGAAAATAAAGCATCCTGACTGGCTGAAAGCCATGTTCAGGCATGCATTTATTTTTCAATAGAGCCTACTGAAAACAAGTGCCAGTTTGGGGTACCTCATTACTTAGGTTATCCTTGGCCATCCCGAATTTTCAAAGTCGATAGCCACCATTTTTCTGTCTCACTTAATGAGACTGACCATGAAAACATGACCCAAACTGACCCAGTAAACAGAAACAGCAAACAGCCATGTAAGCTATAAACATCAAGACAATGAACACAGAAATCTTTTTCTTCTTCTTCATTCGTAAACCAAATCACCAGCACACTCGCAGCCATTCCTCATAGCATGTATGTCATGGTATTACCACCTCCTGTCTTGCTGTTTACCCTGTCGACAAAGAAGAAGATGAACTAATAGTAGCCTGTGAGGAGGCGCATGGGAGAGGCGCCGTCCGTAACAGCGACTCATTCTCCATGAAATCCCTCATGGTGATGGGAGGGTAGAGGCGACTGGATGGGGGTAGGAGAAATGGGCAACAGGATGTCGCTCTTTGTATGTGCACGGGGGCGTGAGCACAGCGGCGTGGGCTGGGAAGGGGTGGAGGAGCTGTGGGGGTGCTGTAGTGGGTTGCCAAGCTGTGTTGTGGCATTGAGGGGTTGGCCTGTGGTTGGGGTGGGTGAGGTACTGGGTTTGGGTCCAGGCGTTGGTACAATTTTATTGAGCCGGCCCGAACCTTTAATTTACATGCTTTAACCCTCCCCAACATGCACCCCCATGGAGTTGAGAATCCTTTAGTAGGGGTGCAGGGGTGCCATTGTCCTGTGCACTGGGTGTCAGTATGCTGAAAATGTTTTCAGCATTCTGACTCATGCGATATGACGATAAGTCTTTAAGCTTTCGCCATTATCACATAGAACCAAACTAACAACACAGCGGCTTCAGCTTTTTATACATGCACAACTCTACCCACTACTCCACTGTGATTCATTAAAAGAACAAAAAGAAACAAACTGTTTTGTTTTAAAGTGCCTTTGAACAACCACTGTAGTTAAATTTGATGCTCGTGGTGAATGTCTTCTCCCACCCGCGTCCTGTCTCTGATCCTCAGTGGATTCTCTTAATCTATTTAAGTTTTAAATCATAGCCCTGCTCAGAACCCCAGCTAAGACCCAAACAGCAAAACAACACAAAACTACAAAAAGCTACATGCTGTTTTGCAGGCTTAATTTTCCTATTTCATCCCAACTCAGCTGTAGCCCTGCTCAGTATCGCAGCTGTAAACCAAACAACAAAATGGGAAAGCACTGAATTGTACCTGCAGTTTTTCGGTGATAGTGGAGAATACTGGACCTACGCTATTAGTGTAGAGTTCAAACTCGCTACTCTCTCAAAACTACATTTTGGTTATTTTGTATTAGATTATTTGAGTTGGGGGCTTCCACTCACTTAAAAACAGGGATGTGAGGGCAAAAGCTCAAATAAATGAATACAAACATTAACAACCAGCACAAGCCCGCACTGTATTCACAAGCGCTTTTCACATAAGTAGCGGTTGTCTGAATTCTCCACTATTGCCAGTTTTCCTACTAGCTCACTGTGTGACACCACCACTCCAGAGCCAGATCCCCAGATCGCGCCTGAGGTGAATGTCTGCTTCCTCACCTGCCCCCATTGCCGATCCTCAGGTAGACTCTCGATTTATTTAGTTTTTAAATCATAGCCCTGCTCAGAACTCCAGCTGATACCCAAATAGCAAATCAATACAAAACCACAAAAATCTACCTGCTTTTTCAAGCTTAGTTTTCCTATTTCCTCTCAGCTCAGACGTGGCTCTGCTCAGTACCCAACTGTAAATATTTAACCCCTAGCTGGCACTATCCCAGGGCTACTACCCCTGCCTGCTTGGCTAGTAGCAGGTTAAGAGGCCTGGGTAATGAAATGGGTGCCTCCACCCAGAGGTCAGGGTTGTTAGTGGTCAAGCTAACCTGGGCACAGCCCTCCGGGACACTGTAACCCCCTCTTTCCCTTCTAGTGGCCTGAGCGATATACAATAATTACTTTCACAATAACTCTTATTTACCAGGCAATTAACCCACACTGTTTGCACTTATCACCAGGGCAGTTCCCTAAGCTTTGACCCTGGGGACACCCTGTAAAAAGTTTAAGCAAGGCAAATAGCAACAGTACAATACTTTTGGCACAAACTGGAACCACAGTCAGGTTAAATGCAAACAAAGTTAAATCTGATTTATTCAGGGGACTTGAACAAGGAAGGAGGTAATCAGGTTGATTTGCTTAAAGCTATATTAATCAGACAGTTATGCATGCAGTTCAGAGTCCCTACACAGTTACACTCTGGGTACCCAGGTAGGAAAAGCAGTGGGCTAGCCAGGAACATTGCAGCTGGTTGGGGTCCTGTGATGGAAGAGCATAACATGCACAACACACACTATTTGTAATCCAGAGCAGGAGGGCTCAGTTCATGAAAGAAAAGGCAACAAGACAATCAGATGACAACACTTTTAGATTTAGCTGTTGTTGCAGGGAGCTACCCTGATGTTTACTCACGATACCCAATACTGGACACTGGCAGGATGAAATTGAGACTGCAGGCTGTTGAGTTGGAGTGCCCGGAGAAGCAAGGCCTACCGAATCACCAGGCGTCATTCCTGTTCAAGGTGTTGAGCAGGGGCTGATCCCAGGCGGTCTCTCGTAAGCGACTTTCTCTGCGTGCTAGGTATTCTGGCTGGGACAGTGTAGCAGGGCTCAGGCAAGCGGAAATGGATACGGATTCAGTCTGTGGAGCTGGATACAGCCTCCATCAAGCAAAACACAGTTCAGACACACAGTGGGGAACCAAATCACGATCCACTATAAGCACACAGCACATTCATGTAATTCCACTGTACCAGGCAAATGGCTCTCCAGTCGCAGTTACTGAGTCTCTGCACAATCCGGGAGTTCTGAGGTAGCTGGAAGTCTTGACAGAGCGATCGCATTCAGCAAATATTCGGTCTTCTTCTTGAGGTTAAAGCCTGGTCCCAATTCAGTGGCTTAATTCATTCTCAAATTCAGTTCAGTCCGAAAAAAAAAAGCACAAGTTCCCTCTCAGGAACAGCAGGCAGGCATGCAGGCCAAACTCAGGCCTTTCCACAGTTCTCGCGCAAATCCACTATGGATTGCTGCTCGACCTATCTCGAGCTGTTACTTCTTCACTTCCCAACTCAGATCTAACTGAAACTGCAAGCAGTGTGGGACTTTCCCCAAGATCCAAAGGTTTGGTTAGCTGATCTGTCTGTCAGTCACAACAAGGGCTCCCCCTCCAGGTTATTTTAGGTGCCAAAAGCCCCAAACTACAATTCCTACAAGTTTTGGCCCCACCAAGCCCTGTGCAGGCTCCATTTTAGAGTCCCAAATGTACTGATTGGCCCATTTGCAGTCCAGGACCAAGATGATGAAAACAAACAGAACTGTCCATGCTGCAAAGAAGGCAGGTTAGAACAAACTGCAATATTATTACTACTCTAACAAATGATCAGCAAACAAATAAATCTTCTAACAGAGCTCCCTCTCAGATTAATTATGAGTGCAATCCAGGCAGCTCTTAAAGAGACAGTACACAGAGGCTGTACAGGAACTCTCTGGCAATAGATTTAAACTGCTAAAGCGCAGAACACCAGCCTGGCAGTGAGCATTTAGACAAGCTCAAGGAAGACTTTTAGGAAACCCCCATTTGTAGGGTGTTACAAATGGAACAACAAACCAATGGGAAAGCACTGAATTGTATCTGCAGTTTTTCATCCTAGCTTGCCACCCGACACCAGCGCTCCTGAGCCAGATCCCCAATGCATTGATAAACAAACAAACATAGAAGATGTTGGATGAATAAATAAAAAATCAGTAGCCAAAAGGTGTTTAACAGTTTAAAGCAGCAGTGCCCTGTGTGTGCGATTAACCATGATAACCAGTTCGCATGATCTCAAGTACGGGGCTCCAGTAGGTCAAAAGTCCTAGATTAAAAAAAACATGCCTTCTACTGAAGGTGGAGGAACTATTTTATTATAAAATAAATGAAACTGCTAAGAGTTTCAACATTTAAACATAATTTTTTCAAGCATATAAAATACAGTGGCCCATTTTCTAAAGCGCAATAATACCCTCAGGGTGGCGATATTGGGATATGCTGGACCTTCCAGTGCTATAAGGCCCTCTGCCTGCAGCGTCAGGCCTCATTACACCCTGGGCGGTCTGGTATAGTCAATACGCCCACCCTGTTGAGGTATTATTGCTTATAGTGGCTATTCCTGATGTCTACAGAAATGTGTCACATGCCCTGAAAACATCATCTGTTCCATGGTCACTTTACCACTTACGTGGACCAGTGGTCAGACTACTGATTACATGGCAGTGACTGCCCACTGGATCAGTTTTCCCTCTTCATTCTCCTCCTCCTTTTCTTCCTCCTCCTCCTCCTCCTCTGGGTTAAGTGTCACCAGCAGCAGTAGCTGCAAGTAACCAGGCCCTCCAACCTCTGCAATTGGGTAGCTTAACATATTGCTTATTTTAACAATAACTATCATGCAGAAAACTTGTTACACTTCCTTCAGCAGCGTTTGATGAGTGGCTTACACCACATTCATTAACACCGAGTTTTACAGTATCAGATAATGCAAAAATGTTGTAAAGGCAGTTGACAATGGTGATTATATGGGTCCATGTCATAAGGGTGATTGTGAAAAGGTGATCACCGTTACGACAAGTGTACATCATCAGAAATCAATTTCGATGCACACTCACAGCGTGAACAACAACGGCACCCCCTACTTAGGGATTCTCAATTCTAGGATGGGTGCATGTCGGGTGTGTGAAAAACTTAAACAAATACATGTGGCCTGCTGGCAAAAAAAAAAAAACTGCACTGTGCTGGACCCGAACCCTGTGCCTCCCAGCCAACCACCTTCCCCACCACGCTAGCAGACCAGCTCAGCAGCTGTCTGCCACACCTCCTCAACATACCATCCTCCCTGCCTCTCCTCCCCTGTACATGTGTGCAGCGTACCCACTCCCTTCTGTCACTGTATTCACTCACCCCAGTATCCGTCTCCCCCTGCTTGGTAGCCATGAACACAGGTGATATAATTGAGTTGCCATTTTGTCAGCACCCAATTTTGGTCACCTTGTTCACTGGATACCTGATTATACATATGTTACATGTTCTGCTCACTGTATAAATCTGATAGTTCAGGTATTCCTAGATGAGGAAGGTACCATTCTGCACATGAGTGTAGGTTTGGTCTAAAATGTTTATGGTCATTTTAGCCATTCTGTAATAGCCTGGCAGCTGTAGCAAAACATTAAGCAGCAGAACCATCTTTCTGTCCACTACCTGAAACACAATATGGTGGCAAGGTGGGATTCCATCCACAACATGATTCCAAGAGGAGAACACGTCTTTCAACATAAAATGTAGAGATGCTAACTTTTTAAAATTTACCTGCCTTTTTCAAATCCCTTGTTGGCATGGTTTATGGTTGATGAATCTCATACACTTCAGCTGGGTTAAAGATAGTGAATGGGGAGGCGTCTGTTTCTTAGTTTTGTTTTTGTGAACCAGCAGCCCAAACACACACTGTGGGATATTGCACTGTTGCCTTCACCAGTCTTCTTCAGATTAATCTTTTGTGGTGTTGGGCCTACACAGGCAGGTCAATGTCCTTTTTGAGGTGTGAGGCACCAGTACTGAACTCAAGCTCTAAAATCTTGACCTTACCAGTGACCTGTACAAGTGCAGTATAACCTCCTCTCTCCTACTACTGATCTCTCTAGATATGCATCCCAGCATCTTGTCTGCCTTTGCTGCTGCTTTCTTGCACTGGCATGCTTCAGGTCACTAGTGATCATTACTTCTAGGTTCTTCTCCTCCTCTGATGCAGATACTGGACTCCACCCAGGTAGTACTCTGTCCTGGGATTCTTGGTTCCAATATGCATAACTTTGCATTTTTGGCATGAAGCCAAGCTGCCAGATTCTGGACCACCTCCCCAGCTTTTCCAGCTCTTCCTGTAGGTCCTGTATCCCTTCAGCTGTGTCCACTCTCCCACAGAGCTTGGTGTCATCTGTGAATAGGCACATTTGCCCATAATGCCATCCCCAATGTCATTAATGAAGACATTGAACAACATGGGCCCCAGCACCAAGTCCTGACAATGAAACTGGTGTGTACAACACTTATCCATGACATAATGGGAAGTATAGTCCATGTATAGCACTGTCCCAATGGGCACATAATTTTTGGAACTAGTAGGCTATCCTGTGGAATGCTGCACTGTTGTTTTCAGTCAGACTTCTTCAGATTAATCTTTTGTGAATGTTTGGTAGGCCTACACAGGCCAAATAATTAATTGTTTGGGCAATGTTGTCCATGATATCAGTGTGTACAACACTAGTCCAAAACATAATGGGAAACTTTGTACATGTGTGGAACTGTCTCAATGGGTATACAATTTTGGAATCAGTAGCCAACACTGTGGGATGTTGCACTGTTCTGTTATTGTCTTCACTCAGTCTTCTTCAGATTAATGTTTCATGAATTTCTGGCAGGTCTACATAGGGCTAATGAATAATTCTTAGAGCAATGTTGCTCATGAAACCAGTATGTACAACACTTATCCAAATATGCATGGCATAATAGGAAGCCTTGTCCATGTGTTGCACTGCCCCAATGAAAATACAGTTTTTGGAACCAGTAGCCTACACTGTGGGATTCTGCACTGTTATTTTGTGGGCATACTTAGGCCTTACAAACCATTTTATTTTGAGTATTGTTAGACACATACTCTTCTTTACTACTAGCATTGTCCATGTCTGGCACTGACTGAGCGGGTGCAGTTTTGGGAACCAGTAGCCCTCAGTGTGGAACACTGCACCATCCTGCTGTTTGGGTGCTTCATCGACCCAGTTCATTATGTTATTTCATTTTATTCGATTTTCTAATGCTTTTAATGACCAAACCAGTGGGAACTAGGCCACCAGTAAGAGAACTTTGGTGAACTGTATCTGTTTAACTGTCAAAGTTCACACAGTTGAACCTTGGGAGATTCATACAGCCCTACTTTTAAGTGACAAACACAATGATGGCAGTAAACCTAATAAAGGAAAACAAAACCATGTGGCTGACAAAATGCAACCATAAGCAGATACATTACTGCTGGTCTACATGATATACATTCTTTCTCAGAGTGACAATGTCTTTCAAATGTCCTTTGCTAGTATGCCTTTATCATTCTGAGGTCTGTGCTAAATTAGTTTGAAGATCATGGTCATTAAGATAGCTGCACAAGGCTATGGTTTGCAGCTTAGCCTAGTCAAAATTAAATTCCTGTTTGAAGATGTAAACATTCAGTTTTTGAGAAAATAGATGCTCTTAAAATCAGGAACTGAAGAATGTAGACAAACTGAATTCAACAAATGTCAACACTTGCAAATGCTGTTGTACAGCTGCACAAACCATAAGCAGCATTAGATACCGACATCAGTATATCCAGACAAAAGGGCTGCCATTGAGATCGAAATAGTGCAGCCAGCAAAATATGCACAACAAGGAAAAGAAAACTGGCACAACTCACCCATGCTGGAACAAGATACAGTACATGCAGTCAGGAGATGCTTTCAAATTTCAAGTGTGTAAGTAGCATGCCAGCAGTCAGGACATAGGATGGCCAGCAGTACAGTCTAGTGCTTCAAGTGATGACTCTCTTCTTGATAGTGGCATTTCAGATAATGGAGCAGTCCTTAACTACTGTGAAATCTGGAACATGAGCACCAGGCTGAACCCCCCATAATTACCTAAAGCTGAATCAATAGCTAGAAGCAGTAACTCAGTGCTGATTGGTACCTGCTGATTTCAACCCACCAGTAACAGCTCCATTTTAACCAGAAGACCAGGTCTAATATTTATTTATTTATTTACTGTATTTTTTATTTCATTTTGGTAACTGGGTAAGCCCACTGGAACCAGAGGTCCCTTTTCAGAGGCGACCTGGGATTAATTACATACAAACAATTGAATACACAGTACATCAAATACAGAGTATGAGGAGTAATACACTAGAAGTACAGTTCACAAATGCCAGACAGCAACATGCTTAATTACGCTACATATAACAGTAACATTTTGATCATAGGAGACAATAATTTTGAGTAAACTAGGCTAGAGGGATACGTAACAGGAAATTGTGGAGTGAGCAAGTGCCGTAAAGTTAATGACATCTGGGACAGATACTAAATCATCTGGGACAGACACTCTATCTGAATAAATTCAGTGTAAGGATATTCAGGTGGGTCATAATACCAAGCCAGTATCTAGATTATTCAACCATGGGGACCTTAAATAGATTAAGTAAGGTGCTCAGTGAAAGCAAAGCACAGGCAGCGCTCAAGTAGATGGAATTTTAGCCCTTTCTAAAACTGTCCAAAGAGCTAGATATTTACAAGTCATCCAGTAGGGCATTCCAGAGATCTGGAGCTGAGTAAGCAAAGACCTGTTCCCCATTGCAGATCTAATTCTGGGCACTTCAGGCAGCTTTTTGCTAGAGTGCGGAGCAGCCTGCATGAGTGTTTAGGGACGAGGAGACCATCGAGACTAGGGGCAGCAGATTCATATAACAGTTTGTACACCATGGTTAATAGGGGGCACTGGAGCCAACTAGCTAGTGAAGCCAGTTTAGGAAATTCAGAACATCAACCGCGAGTCATAATGTCACAAGACATTATGCATACATATATCATGCTGCCAATACAGCACGATATATTGCATGCAGCATACATCTCTGCCTGCTTCCTTTCCTGCTAGTGGCTCATTCCTTTGAGCCGATGGCAGCTGCTTGGCAGAAGCCCATCCCAACAGAGGCATTATCCTCTGCCTGCGACAGTGAGAGGTGCAGTACTGCACACAGAACCATTCTTGAATTGCACCCTCTCGCCATCCTATACCGCACTGTTATTTTTCCGGGGTTTTGTATGCACGCTGTTAGCGTATGACATATTGACCCGGTAGGCAGAACATCACAGTGATGCTTCCTAGGGGGATATTGAGGTAAAGCACCCAGTTTTGTTATAGAGTATCTGTAGCCTGTTTGTTTCAGACTTACTTAGGGACTGCAAGATAGAAGCAGCATAAGTGAGTTTAGGAAGCAGGATATTATTGCTATTACTAGTCTGGAGTCAGAGGTGAGATGGCAGTTCAGTCTGAATAGGAGACCCAATTTTTGGTGGATAGTTAGGTTAGTCTGATCCACCTGTGCCTTAAGCGTAAAGCCAAGAAATACTCCAAGGTATTTGATCATATCCACCACCTCACTTGTGAGCTCTGAAGAGTTGTGAGGGGAGCAGGTATCTTCTAACAGAGCCAAGGTGTTTAGATCCAAACAAGAGTGCTTTTGTCTTTTAACATTTAGTACCAGTCTATTAGACAGGATCCATTTTCTAGGCTTTAAAGTCCTTTTGCAATTGGTTGTTGAGAGCTGCATAGTCATGAGAGCTCCTATAAAGGACAGCATCATCTGCATATAGTAAGAGATGACTGCTGCCACAGTTATTGCCCAGGTAATTGATAAATAATGAGAACAAAGAGGGCCTAATATTGAGCCCTGGGGTACACCATCTGAAATTGGCAGTTGGGTAGATAAGGCACCTCTCCATCTCACAACTTGGGTTCTTCAAGAGAAGTAATGGGTGAACCAGGTGAGTGAGTGGGAGTTATGGCCAAGGCTTTTAGCTTCCTGATGAGAAGCTCATGACTAACCAAGTCAAAGGCTTTGGTAAGGTCTATAAAGATGGCCCAATAGGGGTGCCTTTATTGAGTGCCTATGGTACATCTGTTGTAAATTTAGTTAATGTAGTGTCTGTGGCATGGTTACATCTGAAACATGCTACTGATCTGATAACACGTGATGCAGTTCAAGATTATCTCTCAGCTGGTTATACACAGTCTTTCCTGAACCTTAGCCAGAATACAGAAGAGAAATAGGCCTATAGTTGTCAACTGATTCCTGGGGACCACCTTTGTGGACAGGGACTAAGACTGCTTCTTTCCACTTTCCTGGTATTTGATCATCAAGGAAAGATTTGTTAATCAGAATGGTGGCTGGGGATGATATTGCTGAGGCAGTTGTCTTTAGGAGCCTAGGTTCCAGTTTGTCAGGACCAGCTGAGCTACTGGATTTTATTTTTCTTGAGCAGGGCAAGTACTTAATTCCTAGATACTAATCTAAGATGAAATTTAGGAGGAAGGGGACCTATATTTGATTTGGTATTTGAACAGCGTAACATAAATGAATGTATCTCCTGCTGGTAGTCACAAAGTAGTGTGTAAATAGAATTTAGTATCGTGTTGTGTGTGTGTGTGTGTGTGTGTGTGTGTGTGTGTGTGTGTGTGTGCATATATGTGTGTGTGTGTGTGTGTGTGTGTGTGTGTGTGATTTGGTTTAGTGACAGTCTCCATTTGCAGCAGCTCTGGTAATGGGATACAGTCCAGGCTTCTGCAGTAGAGTTAGCTTAACTTAGACAGGCTATAAGTGCCCAGTCTCCCTGATTTACTGATCTAGCTTCCATAGTGGACCATTAGGTAATTCTCTCCTGCGTGGTAGCTGTGTGGCCATCAAGCTGGTTTGAATAGGTGTTATAAAATCAGTCACGAGTCAAATAAGCAGGAGCTTCAGCACATGTCTACCATCTTAGTGCTCACACATGCTAGGATCTGCATTTTAATCTATTACTACTGTAACCCAGATCCATGAAACCACATAAGATGAAAGCAGCTGGGCCAGGAGTTCATGTTGCTACAATGAAGGAAGTTATAGAAGGGAGGACTTGAGCATCAGGGAACCCTCTGGTAGAAACCTTCCTTAAATGTGCCTTACCACTTGGCGCCTCTAGCATGTAAGGCAATATGACTGTTACCACTTACCTGTGATCCATAAGTCCCCAGTCTGCAACTTACAGTTACTATACAATGTAGTCTGCAGTGACAGCCCTACTGTACATTTATTTTAGAATCAGCAGTGTTTTGGGGTCAGACCTAGGATGTTGGGGCACTTTATTGCTTTCCTTGGGTTTTCCTGGAAAATGATACATAAATATGTTACCATTAGCCAACAGCCTAACAATGCCAACTAACCCCAGTGCATTTAGTGAAGAGAAGCAGGAGGGCTCAGAGCAAGCTAGGAGTTCCAGCAGCCAGTGAATTGTCTCTGGACAGCTAAGTAGTTACTGCTTTAGTCAGAAATCTAATTCATAGACTGTGTAAGGCAGTTTCTAGTCTGCTGATTTAAATTTTAACTTTACTTCAGAGAGGCAAAATATTACAGAGTGGTTTGATAAGCCAAAGCCACTATAAACCAGACAGCTACTCAAGTAAATAAAAGTCCTGGGCTCAAGCATTCCATTGCATGAGCATCCCTCCCATAAGTGCCTCATCGTAGAAGTGTGGCACCTACCTAGGGATTCTGTATATCCTCTACAGGATGACCACAGGGGACACTGGTAGTTGGAGCCAAGAAGAAGGCGCACCAAGGAGTGAGGATACAACAGGAAGATGATAAGAAAAATTACTCACCTTAGTAATGTTGTTTCTTCTAATGGAGTCTTGCTATATTATGACATATGCAGTGAGTCCCAACCTTGAACTGCTCGGAGGTGAAAGAGTTAACTTTCCACCAGGCATGGAGCATAGAGCTAGCTCTCGAGTTGAAAACTCTGTCTGTTGTTCTTCAAACTCAAACTGTCAGATCTTTGAGCTAAACTCACTAGGTCCTGTGTGGAAGCTGTAAACCTACACTAGCCAACTGGCTACTAAATATAACAAATACATTTTATGGTACCAAACAAAGACTCAAGTCAGAGACCCAAAAATGAAAACACAACACCAAGTCACCCCAAAAAGGAGGGTGAAATAACAAAGTGGGCATCTACTAAGTGCTAACACTGCTGCCACCCACATCCCAAAACAGAGGTTCTGAAAGGGGCAGGCGGGGAGGTCATAATACAGCAAAACTCCATTAGAAGAAACAACATTACTAAAGTGAGTAATTTTTTCAAACAACATGAAGTCTTGCTGTATTATGACATATGCAACTACACAGCAGTACCACCATGGAGGAGGACAGAACCTGACTTAGGAAATAGGCTCTGAAGCATGGCTGTGCCAAACCGAGCATCGCTCCTAGCCTGGATGTGTCAGGGGTAATGCTTGGTAAAAGTGTGAACTGTTTTCAGGTAGCTGCTTGACATATTTCTAGAATAGGGATGTCCTGGCAGCAGCCAGGGAAGCAGCTGTACCCCTCTGGTAGAGTGAGCCCTCAGGCCGAGGGAGAAACCTTATCCAGCTTTTCATAACAGAATTGGATACAAGAGACAATCCACCTGGCAATGGATCTTTTAGTGGCAGGTTTCCTTTACCAGCCTCACCATAAGTGAGGAACAGTTGGAGGAGTCAAACCTGTGACCCTTTGTGCGCTCAGTGTAGTAACTAAGGGCTCTCTTCACATCTAAGCTGTGTAACCTCCTCTAGCCAGAGGAGGAATGGTCAGTGAAGTACACTGGGAGAGAAATAGATTGATTAAGGTGGAAATCTGAAACCACCTTAGGCAAGAACTTCCTGTTAGTCCTGAGGACCACTTTATCTCTATGAAAGGAGATAAAATCAGACTCCACTGACAAAGCTTGTAATTCTTATCGTCTGGCAGAAGTAATGGCTACCAGAACACAGTCTTCCAAGTCAAATACTTAAGTTCTGCTGAAGACAAGGGCTCAAAGGGGGTTGCATAAGCTGAACAATGCAAACATTAAGATCCCAGGCAGGGCAGGGTCCCTGAATGGAGGGTTGGTGTGAAGCAATCCCTTAAAAACTTGGAGAATACAGGATGAGCTGAAAAAGAAGGTTTACCTGCTGAAATAAAAGCAGACACAGCTGCCAAATGCACCTGTAGGGTAGCTGGTATAACACACTATATATATATATATATATATATATATATATATATATATATATACACACACACACACACACACACACACACACACACAAATATGTGGGTATCTACGGGTTCGGGAAGGATGAGGTTACTTGGCACAAGAGACCTAGCTTTGGCTACTCTGCACAGGGGCACCCAAGTAAATCCAACTACAGGAAGCAATAACTGTAATGTCCAGAACCAGAATTGGGATTTTCAGTGTGGCTTTATTTATTAACTCACTGAACATAAACAAAACACTGCATGGTCCCTTAAAGGGCTACGTTACTGTAATGCAGATTAGAGTTAAACACAGCGGTCCATTTGAGAATGAACACATTACTACAGATGTCTAGCTTTGGACCCACCAGGCACTCAGCACAGACTTTGCATGCACATTGGATACATAGCCCGACTGGCCCGGCTCCCCCTGCCGGCCACTTGACTGATGGTTCACTTGGCGAATGAACCCAAACTTTACTTGAAAGACATCCCATCAAACAAGGAGGCTCCCAAACTGTGGCTCCCACACCACTTGAAGTCTGCGACTCCTAGAGATTTGTTTTCCTACTTCCAATCGAAACTCCTGTCAAACAAGGAGTACTCCCATCCAACAAAGAGTCATTTTCCCATCCTGTGTTTCCCACACCACTTAGAGTCTGCGACTTCTGAGAGATTTTCAAGTTAGAGCCACATCTGGGTACCACCCATCACTGGCCAAGTGCATGAGGCAAGTAGCAAAAACACAGAAGAAATCCGTGAGGTGGACCTAGTTACTAAAGATGGGGGTTTCCACCTCCAGCTCCCACAGCCCATACCGGCCATTTCTCTGGACACACAGAACACTTCAAAACTGTAAAATGTAGATTGAGCGAGTGGATGATCTGATGCACCCCTCTACAGCGAACTTTAAATCCATTTAAACTTTAAACTGACAGACTGCTCCATTTGTTCGTCCTAGTAGACATAGTCCTCCCAAATAGCAGTCTACATTACTTCCCAACTGAAGAAAATAAGTTGTTTGCCCTTCAAATGGAGCCAAACACTCACCCATTTGTTGCAGGTGCCCCACAGGCGAAGTAACACTTTCTTTGCTGTTATACAAGAACAGACTTAAAACAAAACCAGGCAGCTTCCTTCCATAGCGGGCAAAGGGATTGCCCTTGGAGCCCACAGAAACTCCCAGATGGAGGGGTAAACGAACAACTACTGATTTCCTTCTTGTTTGTAGGACAAACTGAAGACTGACTTTGAATTTCCAAAGTTCTAAACTTCACTCTCTGAGCTGAAGATTCCAAATGTGGCTCATGCAGCTGCGACAGTTCTATTATGATGTCATCTCTCAAGTCTCAGCTGTGACTGAGGACAGAGTGAGACAGTGTGAAACCCATTTAACTGGAGTTTCACAAGCTGCCTTCCTGCCTACCACTAGGTCTTACTGGGATTCTAGTAACCCGGGTAACAAAGGGGTTACACTCGCCTTGACCAGGAAAATGACTGTCCCAGTCATTATGCATGCGGCCTTAGGCCCTCCACCCTGTGCTACCTGCAGAGGGGTGATCAGGCCCCTCCTACCATGTGCGAGGCACAGGTAGGCAACACTAAGGCCTGAAGCCTATGGCTGACATATCAGCCTCTACTCTATCCACTTACTATGGACACCCTAGTGGCTCTGGTAGAACCATCCAGAGCATAACCCTGATAGATCAGCACTGTGGCCCCTGCAGGTCAGGGCCACAGCCTGTCCATCCCCTAACCCTCTAGGGAAAACCTATCTGCCTCTAACATAACATCCCAAACAAAAACAAAACCGGGGACCTCCCCGACCTTGGGCAACCTGCAACTACAACCTTTAGCAATAATAACACAGTACATTTAAATTCTACACCATAAGTACTGACGAGGGACTCCGATGAGCCCTCCTCCTCTTCTTGTCTTCTCTTCTGTCTTCCAGGAACACCTGTAAGAAAAGACAAAAACAAAAAAAACACACATCCTAATCTGCATGTACAGTCTATCTAAACAACAACAATGACAACAACAACAACAACCCTTACCATGCAGAAAAACAAAACACTGAACAATCCCAAAAGAAATTTTTTTTTTTAGAAAAAAGGTAGAAAACACAGTATTTACATTAAAGTACAATGACACTGGTATCAATACACATTCGGAGGGATGGAATGCCCTAAATGTCCACTAGTGACTACAAGGCCTGAAGGCCAGTCCATTAAAGATCTCTCCTGGGCCGGAGCCCCATGAACATAGTCCTTTAAGGCCATAATCCCGGGAGTCTTCATGGACAGTTCACACACTGTTTGAAGTCTGTAGTGTAGTGTGTGTATTGCAATGTCATAAAGATAGAATTAAAAGGGTTTTGCGGACTTACCAGCCTCTTGAGTATTCGAACATCACAAACCTGGTCCCTGCAGAAGACTCTCCCTGGCAGCATTTCTTCTGATACACCTGGGGACATCTTCTGGGAACCCACAGGTGCACATCTGGAAACAGCTGGGCTGATGTCATCTCTGGAGAAGGAACCTTAGAACAGGAACAAAAGAGAAACAGCTGGTCCGGTGTCATCCGATTACCAGGCGATGAACAGGAAACAGCTGGGCTGGTGTCCTCTCTGGATCTGAAATCATCTGGTGGTACCAGTGAGCGGTTGCTGAATAGGGCAGTACACTGTGGACTGATGAATGTGGAGCACCTGAGTCTTTGTTTATTCATATTGGAAGTTCAATAAGGGCACTTCACAGTATTAATGTGGCAGTATTGACTACCACTGCTCGAGCTCCCCATTTTGTAGAGCACGGGCTTAATTTCTGGGAGGTCCTTGCATTGAGACCAATAGTAGAGGGTCAGGGCTTGAATTATTACTCCATCTGGCCGCACATAATTCACACAGTGGGAGACTTGGCGTCCCTCTCCCGTCCACTATTCTCACTCTGTCCATAAACAGTGTCCTGCCTCTCTTCCACTGTGTATACTTTTCGTGGAACAGTCTATTCTTTACATGCTGGTTTGCCCCAGGATGCACATGTTTCATTGCTTCATCCCAGATCCAGGATTTCCTGCAGTTCTCAATCTCCTCCCAGACTCTCTGAGAAAAGGTAGGAAAGGTCATACCAAAGATTCCATTGGCCTTTATGCAACCAGTCTCTCCTCTTTACTTGCTTTGGTCAATCTGAGACCGCTGGCCTGGCTTGGGGTGGCCAGTCCTGGTTCTGCCAGCCCATCCTCAATGAAATTAAAATGGATCCCTGACTTCTTCTTCTTCTGGTGAAGCCAGGGCAGTAGCATCACCACCATCTTGAACACATTCCTCCGAGGCAAGATCTTGAGGCTGTGTACCCTTCCTTTCTCACAAGGCCACATAGGTTCCCCTCATCTTCCTCTTCACTGAGGATCTGAGCCCAGGAGTGAGCAGTAGTTCTCACCCCTGAGACTATCCATTCATCACTGGGAGCAGAGGTCGACACCTCCCATTCAAAGGCCTCCGCATCTCATCTTCACCTTGAGACTTGGGCTAGGCCCCCCCACCCAGGGGCTATTGATGCTTTATCTGAACTTGCCTTCTGAGATCCAGCATCCAATGCTTCAATTTCAGATTCAGTCTCTAATTCTGCACTCTCTAACTTTGTGCCACACTCCCCGAGGGACCTTCCTCCACAGGCTCCACCTGATGCTGTGTGCTGCCAACTGCAGATTCTTGAAGTTGTGTCCATGTGGAGCCAAGCAGATTTGGTAACTATACAAAGCCATATTTTGTAGACATCCAGCGCAGTGAGGAATCATGAAGACATCCCTTCCAGCACTCAAGCACATCTGGCATACCGCACTGGATAATTAGAATTGCCACATTAGGAGGAGCTGCCTCTATAGCACCAATTTTCAATATCTCTCAATCTATTTACTGCTGCTGTTACTGCAACCCGAGCATGATCTGGGTATGAGCTGGTCCTGAGCCATAACTGCAGAAAAACAAACAAAAGTTCACTGTAACTGAAAGTCCACTTTAAATGAACACACTCTGTAGCTTTAAAATGGCTCCTCTGCTGCTGTGTTTATTTTACTACCCCACCCTGTAATGGCGGCGTAGCACTCCTGTGCGTCAACATTCAGACTCTGGAGTCAAGCCACTAGCACCGATTTACATCAACTACTAATAACTTTTATTTCAAGCTGCACAACTTGCTCTGTCCTGGCTGTTCACACATTTACAGGATTTTCCTTGGACTTTTCACATGCTGGCAACATTCATTTAATTACAGTCCCTTTTAAAACTTCAGGTTTCAGCACAGGATTGCCTGCTTTTACTAGTGTTGCACTTATTTTACAACCCACAGTCTCTCTCTGGCTGCAAACTTTAAACTGAGGCTACTTTCATTGCTATGCACACATTTAATGGCTTTACAGACTTGCACTTGCCAGCAGGACATCATACAATCGCTACTTGCAAGCGACTACACAGCTGCACACACATTTTATATGGCATTCTCTGAAAATCACTGATTTAAGCAGTTTTAATTTGTTTACTCACTGTTATTGAAGCAGATTGCTGCGATGGGGTAAAGCGGCCTGCAGCCAGATTTTGAAGGCCTCAGATTGCAAACTGGCGGGCAGTCTCCGCGATCGTAGTATTAACCACACAATTCACTGATCCTCGATTGATAAGTGGGTTGAGCCCGATTTTAACTAGAAAGTCACTTTTACTGTTTACAGCGCTTTGAACACTTCGAATGCTCCTCCACTACCAGTACCACTTCTCTCTGTTTCCCTCTCGAATGCTGAAGCAGACTCTGAAAAGCTGGCTGGGGGTGGGACTAATAGCAACTGACCAATCACGGCGCCATGCAAATGAGCCTCTTCTTCCTCACGAGGGCTCCTCTCTCCTCACAGCGATGTCGAGCAGGCAAATTTAAACTGAAAAGATGCACTTTTTTTCCAGCAGCTCCAGCTGAGGAGCCATTTCAACCATGTAACATTGCCAGTAACTCTGCAGTCTCTAGTATTGCACAGAAAGCATTTCCAATGTCAGGGCATAATTTCTCTGTTGCTACCTAGTTTTCACACTTTCCTTCACAGAACTTTATTTTCAAACTGACAAACGCTGTAAACTATGTTGATGCAGGACAAGGACACACACTGTGGCTTTACAGCTCCTTGGTAAACAGTTGGATTTTTAACAGCTGCACAAGATTCACAACACACAGCACACACTAGCGAAATTACTTCAACTTTTTGGGCTACCGACTGCCAGATAGCCAAAACGCTAGCCTACTTGCCCAAGCACCTTCCTTCCCAAACAAATCCAAAGCGGTGCCTCCATTTTGTAACACACTCTATATATATATATATATATCTATATATATAGATATATATATATGATATATATAGATATATATATATACATACATATGTGGGTATCTACAGGTTCGGGAAGGATGAGGTTACCTGGCACAAGAGACCTAGCTTTGGCTACTCTGCACAGGGGCACCCAAGTAAATCCAACTACAGGAAGCAATAACTGTAATGTCCAGAACCAGAATTGGGATTTTTCAGTGTGGCTTTATTTATTAACTCACTGAACATAAACAAAACACTGCATGGTCCCCAAGGGCTACGTTACTGTAATGCAGATTAGAGGTTAAACACAGCGGTCCATTTGAGGAGCGAACACATTACTACAAATGTCTGGCTTTGGACCCACCAAGCCTCAGCCCGGACTTTGCATGCGCATTGGATACATAGCCCGACTGGCCCGGCTCCCCTGCCGGCCACTCGACTAACGGTCCACTTGGCGAATGAACCCAAACTTTACTTGGAAAGACATCCCATCAAACAAGAAGGCTCCCAGACTGTGGCTCCCACACCACTTGAAGTCTCGACTCCTAGAGATTTGTTTTCCTACTTCCAATCAAACTCCTGTCAAACAAAGGTACTCCCATCCAACAAAGAGTCATTTTCCCATCCTGTGGCTCCCACACCACTTAGAGTCTGCGACTCCTAGAGATTTTCAAGTTGCGACTCACGTCTGGGTACCCACCCCATCACTGGCCAAGTGCATGAGGCAAGTAGCAAAAACACAGAAGAAATCCGTAGAGGTGGACCTGGTTACTAAAGATGGGGTTTTCCACCTCCAGCTCCCACAGCCCATACCAGCCATTTCTCTGGACACACAGAACACTTCAAAACTGTAAAATGTAGATTGAGCGGTGGATGCTCTGATGCACCCCTCTACAGCGAACTTTAAATCCATTTAAACTTTAAACTGACAGACTGCTCCATTTGTTTGTCCTAGTACATAGTCTTCCCAAATAGCAGTCCACGTTACTTCCCAACTGAAGAAAAGAAGTTGTTTGCCCTTCAAATGGAGCCAAACACTCACCCATTTGTTGCAGGTGCCCCACAGAAGTAACACTTTCTTTGCTGTTATACAAGAACAGACTTAAAACAAAACCAGGCAGCTTCCTTCCATAGTGGGCAAGGGATTGCCCTGGAGCCCACAGAGAACTTTCCTCCCCCAGAGGAGGGAGGTAAACAGATAACTACTGTTCTCCTGTCTTTTTGGGGTAGGAAGTACCTGAGTACAACCCTTGCCCTGGTGTGGGGTGGAACCCTTTCCACAGCTCTTAGAGCCAGGAAGGTGAGGCTTCTGCCTCTAGGGCAAGAATGCCTCTGAAGGAGTTGCAGGTGGAAAGGATCTGGTTCTCATCTTTGGAAATTTCTTGAAGCTGAGAACCAGTCCCTGGCTACTGCTTCCAGGACCCACTTGTCTGATGTTAGAGACTTCCAGTCCTGGACAAAGTAAGCCAGCCTGCCCCTTCAGGTAGTTGAGAATCGGCCTGGCAACACCATCAGGGTGCCTGCTTGGCAGGGCTTTAGGCTGAGGGGTGGGAGCAGGCCTGCTTGTACCCAGTCTGCCTCTCCTCTAAAGACCCCTTCTGGGCGTAAGCTGAAGAAGAGGCCTGGGCTTGGTAAAAGGCCTGTGAAAAGGCCTGCCCTGCCCCTGGAAGGCTGCCTTTGAGGAGTGGCCTGCCTTTCCTTGGCCTGTGCACTCCTATGGTGGTCCTATACTCATCCATTTTCTTCATGTAATTCTCTGTCTGCTCCCCAAACAAAGAATTACCCACAACAGGAAAATCCATGGCTTTAGTCTGGGTATCCTGTGACAAGCTAGTACATCTGAGCCAAGCCATCCTGTGAAGTGCCACAGATGTAGCCATGACTCTTGATGACACATCATTAAAGCCCACTGCAGCATGGAATTGCACCTTGGATGCCTCAATACCATCAGCAGCCACCTGCTCCAGCTCCTTGGCAAGCTGGCCAGGGACCTGTTTTGCTAGAGCCTTAACAGTATCCCATCTGATTTCTGGTATCTAGCAACATAAGCCATATAATTTGCCTGTCTGAGTCCCAAGGATGCTGCCATGTACTGCTTCTTTGCCATGGCATCAATCCTTCTGGAGTCCTTTTCAGGGGGGTGAAGCCAAGGGAATGTTTGCCTTATCACAGGCTGCAGCCTGCACTACCCCAACATGGCTGCATTGATGTGTAAGGAACTCCGTATCAGAGTCTGACAATGTGTACCTCTTGTCCATTCTCTTATCCACAGGAGGTATAGTGTGAGGAGTTTTTATAATTTTTACTGTCTGTTTCGAAAAGATTTATGCAAGGAATAGACAGTCTACTAGACTCTGGGATATCCATCATTGCTGCATAGTCAGGCTCCTCTTGGTCATCAACAGCTTCCTCAACAGGGAGCTGGAGTGTTTCAACCACTTTTTATAAAACATAAAATGAAAGGGACTCAGAAAGCCTGGAGGAGACACTCCTGAAGGACTGTCTGGGGAGATGTCCGGTTCAATGGGCACATACAGACTTTCAAATCCACATTCACTCTCCTCATACTCCTCTTCCCCTCCTCCGGTTCATAAAAATCCTCAAAATCATACTCTTGAACCGGTGGAACCGTAAACCCATCACGCTTACCTGATGGTGCCGGTTCGGTCGGAATCGGGAAAGCGACTGGACAATTTGTCGCTTTGGCTATTTCTTCAGCGGTTGGAGAGAAAGTTTTGGCTCCACACCAGCTGATTTCCTAGTCCTTTTGCTGGAACCAACTCCTCCGGTCGGCTCTCCTTTTGCCGAGGAAGTCTTGCCCTGGTCAGAGGGCACTCCTCCGGTTCGGTTGAAACCGGAACTGGGCTGGCCATCCGTCAGCGGACTTCTTGGCCTCCCTTTCCTGCGCCTACCAACTCTCTTTTCCAAGGTGGCAGCAGGAAAATTTTCAAATCTGGCAGTCTGCATTGAGGTGGTCAAACCCCAGATAATAAACACAGGTGGGGGGTCAGCCTTAGCAAAGACTTCCCCACAGACACTACAATGTTGAAACCCAGTGGGCCCGTTTTCTTTTGGGTTTCTCAGACATAGTGCCAGTCCTAACCAAACTTGCCCATTTATGGCAATCCTCAACAAGACCTCTTATCGGTTCCCAACCGTGTCACGGGTAATGGAAAAACCGTAATAAAATCCGTTTTTTAGAACCGATAAGAACGGTAACCACAATCTAAAAGACAGATTAATATATTTTTAAACAACCTGATCGGTTCAGACTGAACTGACAAACCGTTTACAAGTTCCACACAGAATAATAAATGTAAAACCTATCTAGTACTCACAATACCACAGACAGAGCTTGAACCGACTGGTTGCGGTTTAAATCGGTCAAAAAAACGAGAAAATAATACTTTAACCGACAAAATGAACCAAGCAGAGGAGAACTCTCCAGAGCGACTGTTCAGTGAGGAGGAGTAAAGAATCTGACAGTTTGAGTTTGAAGAACAACAGAAAGAGTTTTCAACCGAGAGCGAGCTCTGCATTCCATGCCTGGCATGGAAAGTTAACACTTTCACCTCCGGAGCAGTTGAAGGTTGGGACTCACTGCATATGTCATAGTATAGCAAGACTTCATGTTGTTTGAACCACGGATAAAAGGTAGGAGGAAGCATGGAGATCTGGTAAAAGGAAAGCGTAAGAGAAACAATCAACAGAGACAGGAGGCAATCACATAGTTATACTTCCCTAAACAATCCTATATATGGTAATACAACAAAGTATATAGTGTATGGTGGAACATTGTTCCAACACGATTTCCATCTCAGCTGAAATGCTGTTGTACCACAGTTCAAAGGTTATGGAACATGATTATACCTTCTGTGGTACAACAGCATTCAACTGATTAGAAAATACATGAGCCACAGTTTAACTCAGACAACAGAAACTGCAGGATCAACCAGACAGAAACTTCTGGCAGTGGCATGATCACTTAAACAAATCCCACAGATGCGGGATCAATCAGATATCTTCTTTATACAAAAAATAAATGCAGGATCAACCAGATATTTAAATCTACTCACAAAATTAAAACCGTTCCTCTTGATAACCATCTTCTTGCTAAGTGAGTTCACAAGCCATGTTTTTTTTTATAAATTTGTCTCAAATGCCATTTACAACCAATGAAATACCATGCTGTTCAGGTATAGATGTCTGGCCCCTAACAACCACACTACTGAGCCTAGCAACCAGCCCTGAGCACTGGAATAAAATGCAGCAGCGAACTATATATTTTGTATAAAAAGTGATAAAATAGTATGAAATTTTTGGGGGCACCATACACTATAAAAAATACTGGATGGGCAACTCTATGTATAACCGGTGTTCTGCCACCTCAGGGTTTTGATTCCCACAGATCTCTCGGGAAACACACCAGTTGTGCATAATTGCCCTTCTAGTATTCTCTATATTATATATAGGTTAAGTAAAGTTTCCTAGTAGAACCCTATCTAGAGTAACACAACAAAGTATATTGTGGAAAGGCTTTGTGTAGCATGGGGCGAACAACTTATTAAATACTAAAGTTTATCCTAAATCTTACAGTCCTGTATGCATATATATAAGGATGCAAGGAGGGGTACTTGACAGGATGTGGAGGGAGTGCAGTGGGTGTAGAATGGTGGTAAACCAGAGGGTTCTCTGGGAGTTTGGCCACTGTCTCAGTTTTAGGAGGTTCCAGGCCATAAGGGCAGAGCTGGAACTGGAAGCTGCAAAGGTTGAAATATGCCACTTGAGCTGTCAGTTCCTATAGGCAGTGCTGTCAATGCCACCGACAGAGCCCACACAAGCCAGGAAGGAGTCTGGACAGCAGTAGAGGGAAGATGGGAAGAGAAGAAGGGAAGGAAAGGCTAAGCTTGTAGAACCAAGGCTGTTCACAAGTAATAGGTTTACCCTATTATGACAGGAGAAACCAATATCTACACTCACAAGGGAAGATGGGGCCAGCACACGTAACAGGCAGGCAGGCACTGCTGCAAAGCATGCCAGAGGTAGGGGTGGGTCCCAAATGAGGCAAGAGGAAGGTACAGGCAGTGGGAAAAGTAATTGTAAGGGATATTGAGAAAGACTTCCTTTAACACTTGATGGTAAAGAAGTGGCCTGCTGCTTCCTGGTGTGACAGCAGACAGACTTATTCACAAGAGAGACAGAAGGCTAGATCTAATTGTTCTTGTGGAACAAACAATCTCAGCAAGAGGAGCATGAAGCAAGTAAACACAGACTTTGTGCACTTGTGATGGTAGTGAAGGAGAGAGCAGGAGCAGTCACCTTCTCTGAGGTGCTTCTGTGGTCATGCCTGCATGCCTGCAGGGAACAGTTCAAGTGTTCCAGTTCATGGCTTTGCTAAAGGGTTGGGGCAGGGAGGAAGAATTTCAGTTCCTTGGGACTGGGGCCCAACTTGGAGAGACTGGAGGCTATTTAAAGGGATCATTTATATCATAATGAGAAGGGCAGGAGGGTACTGGGAGCTAGATGGGCACAACAAATCACAATTAGTCTAAAGTAGTTAGGGAGGAGTCAGTGTGGCAAGGAACAGAACTCATGTCACAACCCAAGAGGGCCTTAACAGCCACCCCTCACCAAACAATGGATAAAGGCAACAAATCTCAAGGAAAAAAATAAGGGGCGGGATCAGGCGCTGAAGGATGGTGTGCCCAATGCAAGGAGTCTAGGCAACAAAATGCCAGGACTACATGTGCTGGTAGCAAAAGGCAACCTTGACCTAGTAGCTGTCACTGAGACACTGGCAACCTTGAACCCTGAGTGGGACATGACCATACCAGGATACTCACTGTTCAGGAAGGACAGAACAATGGGTAAAATTGGGGAGTAACATTGCAAAAAAGAGGAATAGAGGCAACAGAATTGAACATCCTGGGAGACAAGGAAAAGATGCAAACCCTGTGGATATTAGCAGCAACAGGAAACAGGAAAAAGTTAGGACTGGAGTAGTCTACAGATCACCAGGCCAGGATCGGAGCAGATAAAGGAACTAGGTGAGATTCTGAGGAAGGCGGCCAAGCTTGGGGAAGTGGTAGTAGGAGACTGTAACATGAAGTTTGAAGTAACATGCCAGATATAGGCTGGAACGTCCCAGTCACAAGCAAGCACAAGGAATTATCTCCTGTTGGAAACATGCTAGGAGGTGTTTCTAGTACAAGTGGTCCAAGACCGGCTAGAGTAGGGCCCTACTGGATCTGGTACTCACTAACAGAATCCAAAATGTGGTAGTCCATGAACCACTATGAACCACTAGAATCCAGTGACCACAAGACAGTGAGGCTGTAGGTCCAAATGGGATCCACCAAGGTGGTAAGTTCAGTAAAGGTATAGGATTTGAAAGACAGATTTTGACAGGATGGAGGGGCTGTTGAGGAAAGCAGGAAGAAAATAAGACAGATAAAAGGGAAGAGGAAGAATGGGAAGCACTTCAAACAGGAATGCTAGCGACATTAGCATGCTCCGTTGGGAGGGTATCAAAGGCACATAATCCAGAGGTCCAATGTGGTTCACATCAGAAGTGAAGGGCCCAGTGTGATTCACATCAGAAGTGAAGAGTCGGTAAGAGACAGGGAGGGCACTCATAAAATATAATGTCAGCCAAAGGGAGGAAGCTAGGATGATTACGTAAAGGTAGCCAGGGAGACTACCATGATTGCCAGGGAGGTCAAGCTGGAGACAGAACTCAGGCTACTAAAGAGGGTAAAGCAGAGTGAAAAGCATTCTTCAGATACCTTCAGGAGAAATGAAAGGTTGAAGGTCATATAGTGAGCCTTAAGAGGAGGGAAGACTGGAAGAGGGGATAAAGGTAAAGCAGAGATACTGAACCAATACTTTCATTCAGTATTCACTAGAGAAAAAGATGGAGCACTGCCAAAATGTGGGTAAAGAGGGAAGGAAAGGGAGAGGGCACACAAATTACATGGGCAGTGTTATGGAGGAAAGGATGATGCAAAAGTTAAAAGGGTTAAAAGTAATCAAATCTATGGGACCTGAAGGATTGTTTCTTAGGCTGCTCAAGGAGGCTACACAGGGAATAGCAGCACCACATGCAGACATATTCAACTGCTTGTTGGCCATAAGGGTTGTCTCCAGGGACTGGTGGATAGCAGATGTGGTCCTTCTGCACAAAAGTGGAAGGTAAGATGAGCCAGAAAACTGTCGACCAGTCAGTCTGGCATCTTCAAAGGCTATGCCTGCAGTTCAATGGGCAGGAGCAACCAGCTATGCCCCTGTCTGTACTACTTGAGCCAACTTCCTCCAGCCTCACTTAGAAGCATTGTTTCTTTGCTGTAGCTGGAAGCTTTACAGGGCGCTGTCCCCCACACACACATTTTGCTCAGTGTTTGTCTTCCTCTTTCCCCTTGTACTTTTGGGCTTTCTGTGTGGTTTGTGCTTCTACCATCTTTTAGGTCAGTATTTTGCTTTTACCTTCCTGGCTGTAATTTGTGCTTCTCTCAGTCACTTATTCCTGCTGCACTCCTGTTCTTATGTACCTTGTGTTTCTTTCTGTTTTGGTTCTTGTGTGCTTCTAGTCTAGTGTCCTGTCTTTATCATTTTCTTATGACTCATACTATTTCAGGCTCTCATTTTGCTGTTCCACCCATTTGCAATCTCCCAGTTCAACTACAATCCCTAAATGTTTACACCTGGCTCCTAGCAAAGAACCCTCCCTTTTGTGTTCTGGTGGTTTAATTATTTGTTCAGTTCAGCAGCATGCTGCTTCCTAATTTCAATTCTCTTATGATCCTGTTTTCCTAGAAGTTTCATTTGTTGTTCTCTACTGCCTCAGCCTACCTGCCATGCAGTGCATTAGCAACTAACACTGATCTCCTTTATGGAACAGGTTGGTCTGTATTCACCATTCAGTCCAAGCACATGTCATTCAGTCTCATACAATGTACTAGTTGTCATTTGATGTCTCAACCAGTTGTTCAGCCTTGCCTATGTTTTGTTTCTACTTTCTGCTCATGACCGTCAGGCTTTGCCATTGGCCTACCACTACTCATGCAGTTTTGACACATGCTAGCCATGCACACACTATAGTATGGCTTTCAGGGCTTCTTGCCCTTTATGCTAACAGTCTCCTCTGCTCCCTTGAAGTCCACACCTTGAGGGTGGGTCCCTTGATTCAGGTGGGGTCCTTCTATTTCTACCCTTCAGGTGAGAATGTCCTATGCTACAGGGGAAGCTTTGGTTGTGCAAATCGACTCAGCAGCCCCTCTTGATGTAGCATTCAGGTCTCAGCTGCTGGAGAGTGGGGCCTCTAAGTCAATGGAGGCTCCTTTAGCTGTGCAGACCACATCAGTAGCACCTCCAAAAGCTATTCCTCCCATACAGCCACCTAAAGTTCAACTGGTCTCCACCCATTTCCCTTACTCCGACCCTCAAGGTGAAGATCATACAGTTATGCAAGTCCTGGTCCTCAAGGGCCCACCTCCTGTGCCTTAACCCTCAAGGGCTTGGCTTCTTCTCTAGGTGTCTCCTCATTGGAGGCCAGGTGACTGCATTTCTGTGGTTGTTACTCTCCTAATCCTCCCTTGGGTGGGCCTCCTTCAGGGAACCTCCAGCAGCTTGCAAAGATCAACATGGCATCCCCAAGGCATTCCCATTAGAGGGATACAGTGAGAGTCCTTCCTCTAAAATTTTCCCTTGAATTAGGTCTCTAAATTGTGGTAGCTGAGCTGTCACTAATTTTAGCCTAAGCCTTGAGGGAAGGCAACCAAGGCTTTGGATCCTAAGCGGTTTCCTTCTCATGGAGGGGTCTTTCCTCTCCTCTGTGCTGAAGATCATGAAAATTAGGTAATCTCTACAAGAGGTGGTCCATAATATAGTACATTTAGATTAATATAACTTTTACCTAGTAGGTTTCCGCTGTGAGCTGGAGTTGGATGGTGACCCTCTTTCCATTCTGCCATTCCTCTCTCCTTACAGAAGTCATGTCTCTGTCTGCTGTCAGTTACCAATTACTGTCAGACATTGAGAAAAGCCACAATAGTGCTCATTTCAACCCCTGTCTGGTATAAGTCATCAATAGTTGCTGTCAGTTTGTCCTCACTCAGGCTCTGTATTCACCACCTACTGAACAGTACTTCTGGGCTCGCTTCTAAGGTACCTTTAGCCTAAAGGAATTATGTTACTGTGGCACCTCTAGAGATGGAGACCTCCTCAAGAGGTTATTTTGCCTTCATGGTACCTTGACAGGGTGGTAGCTTTCCATGAGACAAAGGTGTGGACAACCCAAAATATACATGTATGATAGTCAACGACACATTCATTTAAATGCCTTCAGACGATCAACAACATTGCACAAGCATAACTCCTCACTAAGTTACATATGCTCATTGAATTGAAAGGGTATGCCTGCAGTTCAATGGGTGGGAGGCATAAACAACTACTCCCCTTCCTGAGCTATTTAAGCCAACTTCCCAGCCTCACTCAGAATCACTGTTTCTTTGCTCCACCATCCCCCTCCTTCTCCATCAGTGCACCTCTCTATTTGGGGCTCATTCCTATGGTACTTTTAGCCAGAAGGAATTATGTTCCCAAGGTACCTCTAGGAGTGGAACCCTCCTCAAAAGGTTCTTTTGCCTTCATGGTATCCTGACAGGGTGGTAGTTCTCCATGGGACAGAAAGTGAGAATGGCCAAAGTATCCATCTATAACAGTCAAAATACATTCATTCAAATACCTTCAGACTATCAACAAAGTTGCACAAGCATAACTCCTCACTAAGTTGTGTACACCCATTGAATTATTGACTACCTTGACTGGGTGACCAGGCTGGCTGATAAGGGCAGGCAGTCAATATGATATCATAGATTTTAGTAAGGCCTTGATTCAGTCTCCCTCAGGAGACTAGTCAAGCTAAGGGACTTGGGGATGGAGGAAAAGTTGTCGACTTGGTAGAAAGCTAGTAGAGAGAAGTACACAAGCACGATAGTAAATGAGGAGTTCTTGGAGGTAGGGAGGTTATGAGCAGAGAATCGCAAGGATTGGTGCTGGGCCCTGTCCTTTTCAATGTGTTCATACATGACACAGGGTAAGGCATAAAGGGCAAGGTCTGCCTCTTTGTAGATGACACAAAGATCTGCACAGAGGTTGACAAAGAGGAGGATAAGGGATTTAGGGAGGATCTGGGCAGGCTGGAAAACTAATCAAGGATCTGGCATCTGTGCTATGAAATGGGTGGTGGTGGTACTGGAATGCACAATGGAGAAAAGAACCTAGAGGTCATGATATCAGAAAACCTAAAATCCACAGCACACTGTATCAAAGCTGTGGGAAGGCAAAGAGGATGTTAGAATGCATGGAAGGGAGGAGGGATCAACAGCAGAATCTGGGAGGTAATCTTCCTACTGTACAGATCATCAGTAAGACTTCATGTGGAGTACTGGGCAAAGTACTAAAATCCACACGTGAGTAAAGACTGTGATAAAGTGGAAGCAGTACAGTGCAGGGCAACAAGATAGTCCAGGGTCTGTGTGGCATGCCATATGAGGATAAGCTGCAGGGCTTGGATATGTACACCCTTGAGAAGAGAAAGGAAAGGGGTGACATGACAAGAACATACAAAGTACCTGCACTGGATAAACAGGGTTGACGTCAAGGCCATTTTCCTAGTGGTCAATGTAGCGGCGAGGAAAATTAACTCAGCCTAACAGTGAGAGATTGAAGAAAGATGTCCTTAAACACTTTCCTGGAGACAATGGTGGACAAGTGGAAAAAGCTATCTGAAGAAGTGATGAGGTCCAAATTAGTGAGCAGTTTCAAGAGGGTGGGGGACAGGTAATGTAGAACATAAAACATAGACAAAGATTGCAGAAAAAGACCAACTGTCCATCCAATCTAGCATGGTTCCCTATCTACAGTAATCCGGGACCTGTGATCCATATGAGAACTACCCTCCCTATGCACTCCTTATTCCCTCTCTGTTACTGTCATCCTGAGTAACCAATATACCCTCTCTCTGCCCCAACATGCTTGAAACTATTAAAGAACAACTCTCTATTATAATAAAAAGCACAAATACTAGATTTACACAGTTATGTTTTAACTTTATTGTTCTGTAGTTATTTGTTATTTTGTTACTTTTGCCTGCTGTTGATCTATGAATATTGTAGATAATGCAGTAATGTTAAAAAGGTAACACAATTACTGTTTGTGATATCAGTCTGTTGTCATGATGAGCACTATGATGTCATAAACAAAGGCACTGTGAGGTTAACGGGAGAGGCAAATGTTTTCACATGTTTTCTATATTGATGTTTTAGATGGACTACCAAGATGTGCTGAAAATCATGGAAAGGAACATTGAAAATGAAAAATATATTATCTAGTAATTGCAACAGCTGAAACATTGTGAAAGCACATGCTGAATGCAGAGTTGCTCTTTAATGGTTTGGTGCTCACCACCTTGGCTGGTAGACTGTTCCATGGCTCCACCACCCTTTCTATAAAATAGTATTTTATCATATTCCTCTTGAACCTTCCTGCAGTCATTTTCTACTCATGACCTCACTGACCTCAAAATGTTACACATGCTAAATAATTCCCTGCAGCTCACCTTGTTTATTCCTTTCAGGAACATGAAGGTCTCTGTTATATCTCCCTCTCCTTCTGGTCTTCAGAAAGTTCATGGTCAGTGCCTTGAGGTGATCCCCATAGAGCCAGCCCTGTTAGCCTTGAATCATTTTGGTTCTATGTCATAACGGCGATATGCAGAAATCAAGAGTGCTGAAAATTTCATTTTGACACAGTGAAAGGGTGCAGGGACTTAGCCCCCAATCCCCCTACTAAAAGTTCTCAACTCCGGGGTGCATGTTGGGAGGGGTGGCAATATTTTAAACAAAAGGTTCTGGCGGGCACAACAAAATGCCAGCGCCTGGACCCGGACCCAGTACCATGCCGGCCGATGCGGCAACCCACCCACCATGCCATGGGGTCAGCTCGGCAACCCACCATGGCACCACCCCTCAGATCCTCTCTGTGCATGCCCACTCACCCCTGTGTGTACACATAGTGATATCCTGTCGCTGTAGTCGCCCACTCCCCATCCGGCCACCCTACCCTCTCGAGCCATCCCTGAAATGTGCTGGGAGTGGGTCGCCATTATTGTAGGTGTCCATTCCCCAGCGCTCTTATCACAGGATACCATCATTTGTCACCCTTTGTTGTGTTGTCTCCAGCCTGTCCTTCTCTTTCCTGAGGTGAGGACTCTAGAACTGGGCACAGTACTCAGATGTGGCCTCGCCAAAGATTTATAAAGAGGCAGTATTACCTCTTTTCTTCTGCTGTCACTACCCTCCCGATACATCCCAGCATCCTATTGTATTGACTGTCTTGTAACCTCCTGGGTTGTATCTGAAAATAGCGCAACTGTGTCTATTGTACTCACCTAGCCAATAAAAGCTAATAAACAAGTAAGTAAGTAAATACATACATAAATAAGTAATACACACATACATACATACTTAAATAAACAAACAAATAAATAAATAAAAAATAAATACACAAATACATACATATATATTTGTGCCTAGTGTACTCACTTGGCCAATAAAAGCTAATAAATAAGTAAATAAGTACATACATACATCATATATAAAGTAAATACACACATAACATAAATTAATAAATACATACATACATGCATATTGTACATACATACATCAATTTGCCTTATTATAGCCCTTGTTGCACTGGTTTGCTTGTTTGAGGAGTCACTAATGATAACTCATAGGTTCCTTTCCTCAGCTATAGTGCTGAGTCTTACTCCAATACTCCAGCACTCTGTCCTGAGATTCTTGTTCCCTAGGTACATTACCTTGCACATTTGGCATTGAGTTTCAACTGCCAAACCACAGAACAACCTCCAGTCTTTGCAGGTCACTGCTTTTCCTGATTCCCTTGTTGCTACCCACTCTCCACAGTGCTTAGTGTCATCTGTGAAGAGACACAACTTGTCCCGCATTCCTTCTCCAGTGTCATTGAAGAACATATTGAAGTGGACTGGGCACAGAACAGATCCCTGTAATACCCGACTTGTGACCCCTCTTATCTGATTTGACCTCAGTAACCACAACTGTCTGCTACCTCCCTTTTAGCCAGTTAGCTACTCATCTTACTATGTCTCTAGGTGCACAAGATCCCCATCTTCTTCAGTAGTCACCTGTGAGGCAACAATTAAAATCCTTGCTGAAGTTCAAGTACAGTAAATCCACAATGTGGTCACTAGCCAATACCCTCATAATCAGGGTTCGACCTTAACAGTGTTTTACTAGCCCTGAACCTAGTGCAAACAGGCCAGGGCTAGTGTAGCTAAACTGTCTACTTGTCCATCTTGACTAGTGCAGGTTTTCATGGCTGTTAATGAAGTTAAAAAGACCCTACTTTTGCAGGCTGTAGTCCCTTTGCTAATCTGTTCCAGGTGGCCTGGTGTGATTAACAGCTCATTAAGAGCTGCAATTATCTTACAGTTCAGGATCCAACAAAAGACTCAATGTGAGTCATTATCATTCAATTGCTAGGACATTCAGCTAGTGTGCATGCTGTGATCAAGGGCACAGTGCTGTTAAGTCACTAGCTTCCAGTTTGCTGAACTTGTCTTTGATTTGTCCCACAATATTAAAACCAGTGTGCCTCATTTCCCAACCCTTTGAGTGCATGTATCCAACACTGCAGTGACAGAATGCAATCATGTATACACGGTCTGCCCAGCCATGTGGTCTGTCCACTCTATACTTTCTCTGGAAACCACTGCAGTCTAGGCTCTGAAATGGCCATCCATAGACCAATAGCTGCCATTACTGACTGCGTATAGTTCACAGCTCCTCACACCAGTCAATGCCATCAATGAAGTACCACCCAGCATGTAATTTCATCCTAAAAACAATGCTTTGGAGCATGTATGGTACAAAGCAAAACCTTAGTAAAATATATAATTTGAAATGTTAAAATAGGCATGCCAGAGAACAGGCAGAACACCAGGAGGAAGGAGCTACTAGTAAAACTAAAACTTCTCTACTGGGACTAAGAACTAGAACTCTTGTACTGGGACCTTCAATTTAGGGTAAAAAAAAGAGTTAGTGTGTTTGTCAGAGGTAGTTGAAGTAAATTGTTATCTGTTATCTGTGTTATCTGTGTACTTATCTAGGTGCTTGTCACAGGTGTCAGAAGGAATTGTTATCTGTGAAATTAACTAAGTGTAGAAAGATTTGCAAAGTAGGGGAGTGGCTTAGCTAGAAGGATCCAGCTTAAAACCAGATTTAAACACTGCCCTAGATAGCTTCTGCCAGAGAACAGACAGAACACCAGGAGGAAGGAGATACTGGTAGAACTAAAACTTCTACTGGGACTATATTGCCTCCTTCCTCCCTCCACCCCCACTCTAAACTAGTTCTACTTTTATAGGCACAGGATTTAACTGACAACAGGAACTTCCTGTTTGGGAGCAGGAAGTGAGTGATCACGGAGCCACCAAAGACTCACCATCCTAGAAGGGCAAGAGTAGCTCTCCATCCCCCTAGCTGCTGGAGGTCTGACTCTAAGCAAGTAAGGAGACTACTGAGAAATATAGGAACTTATTGTCTCAGAACAGGAAGATCAGGAGCTAAAAGGGCACAGAGGCGGTAAAGTAAGTAGGAGAGAGAGAAAAAAATGAAATAAACAAACAGAGGAAAGAGTAAGTATTCCAAGCAACAGTTAGGGGCCAGAAAAAAGGCGTGATGGGAGTGGTGCAGTGCAGTGGCTGTGGGCAGCAGTCTTCCGGGAGGCGTTCTGGAGGATGCAGTGTTGTCCCATCTGCAAGCACCTTTCTGGGCTGGCGGAGGAGTTGCTCATCTCCAGGCTGAGTTGGCCAGGATTTGTGGGACCTCCTTTCCCACCCAGAGACCACCAGGGTCACTGCAGTTGCCTCAGAGGTTGCCAAGAAAGAGGGCGGTTGGACCACAGTGGGCTCAGAGGGTGAGGGTGGTGGAACAGAGGCACATCCCTCCAGTTGTACCTCTCCACAATTTCTATGCCATTCTGGAAAAGTGTGGTTCCTCTATGGTGGCACCCACAGTGGAGACCAAGGAGGATGCTGGGAACCTCCACAAAGGAGACTCACAGGAGGGTGGCATGGGACCCCACAGGGGAAAAACAACTCCTGGTGGGGACTCATTGTTAGGAAGGTAGAACTAGGGAGGAAGGAGGGAAGGTGCCTGCTTGGCGCCGTGGTTTGAGGGACATGAAGCAACCCTCAGGATTGCAGGAGCAGCTGCACAGGGAGGGAGCTGGATGTCATTGTCCACCTAAGGACAAATGTCCTGGCTAAGAAAGGATCAGAGCAGTGCAAGAAGCACTTGTGGAGATGGGAGGGGCCTTAGACAAATAGCACACAAGTAACCTTCTCGGAGGTGCTGCCTGTCTATGGCATGGATGAGGCTAGGGTACTCCACACCATGGGATTCAATCAGTGGTTGAAAACTGGTGCAGAGCTCAGCAATTTGGCTTCATTGGGGACTGGGGGTCCACCTGGAGGGATGCAGGCTTATACTGGCATGATGGTCTGCATCTGTCCAGGAGGAACCATATTCCTAGGTGATAGGTTTAAATACTTCATTGGCAAGCATTTAAACTAGCCAAGGGGAGGCACTGGAAAGAGCAGGAAATCCTAGCCCCCAAAAAATCAGGGTACTAAGTGAGGTAGACACCAACATAGAGATGTCAATAGGGAAAACCAGAGGGTAAATGGAGAAAGTGACAAATGCAATAAGGACAGGGATGGAGCAAAAGGGGTAAGGCCATCAAGAAATGGAGGGTAATGAGTACCAATGCCCGTAGTCTGGGCAACAAGCTCCCTGAACTGGTGGCCTTGATGGAAGAGGGATGCCTGGATATCATAGCAGTCACAGAAACATGGTACACAGAGAACCAATACTGGGATGTTAACATACCAGGGTACACAACCTACAGGAGAGACAGGAAGGGCAGAAGGGGAGTAGCTCTCTATGTAAGGAAGGGATAATAACAACTGAACAAAAGAGTAAACAGGGAGGAGAGGAGGCACTGTGGGTCACCTTAGAGACTGGAAATGGCACCACAGTCCTCACAGGGTTGTATACAGACCCCACATCAGGGAAGGGATGAACAAGGATATGATAGAAGGCATACTTAGGATGGCAGAGAAAGGAGATACTGTTGATGGGGACCTAATATGCCAGATGTTAACTGGAGCACCTTTGCTGCAGCCACATCCAAAAGCAGGGCCATTCTTGATGCCCTTCAGGTGGCATGCCTCACACAGCTAGTTTTGGAACCTGCTCATGAGGGGTAATCTTAGACCTCATACTCTCAAATGGGGACAGTGAGAGGATCTCAGATCTAGAAGTGGGTAGCCATTTGGGAACAAGTGACCACCATACAGTGTGGTTCACGATAAACTCAGCTACATAGTCAAGCCATACAAAGTGAGGGTTCTGGACTTCAGGAGGGCTGACTTTGGCAAGATGGAGAGTGCCTTAGAAAAGCACTAGCAAACAGGCTAGAAGGAGGGTGGAACAACAATGGGAAATATCAAAACTGCCATCACAGAGGCAACAAACCTTTGTGTAAGCAAATAAATCAAAATGAAAGAAAAAAGCCACTACGGTTCTCAAAAAGTGGCGGTGAAGGTTAGGAGAAAAATAGCATTTAGAAGTAAAAGGAAACCCAGAAGGAGCAGGACAGAGAACTGTACCAGTTAAGGCAGAAGGAAGCAGCAAGGGTAGTCAGAATAGCAGAGGCACAAACTGAGGAAAAGATAGCCAACTCGGTTAGAAGGGATAAAACCTTTTATAGGTATATCAGGGAGCATAGAAAGACAAAGGAGGGATAGTGAGGCTGAATAGAGTGGATGGTGGGTGGGCAGAGAGTGACAGTGAAAAGCAGGGATACTGAATGAATACTTCTGTTCAGTATTCACAAAGAGAAGTGGGGAGGTGCCTAATCCAATTAACAGAAGCACTCTGGAGAGGGTCGATCCCAGTCCTTTCACAGAAGAAAGGGTTCTGAAAGAACTCCTAAAACTGAAGGTGGACAAAGCAATGGGGCCAGATGGAATTCACCCAGAATTCTAAAGGAATTAAGCAGAGAACTAGTGACACCACTGACTACCCTTTTAACAAATCATGGGAGGATGGTGTGGTACCTGAGGACTGGAAGAAGGCTGATGTGATTCCCCTTCACAAAGTGGGACCAAGACAGAGACAGGAAACTACAGACATGTCAGTTTGACCTCTGTGGTAGGGAAAGTGATGGAATCACTTCTGAAGGAAAGAATTGTTGAGTATCTAGAGGCCAGTGGGCACAGGACCCAAGGCAGCATGGGTTCACAGCGGAAGGTCATGTCAGATGAATCTAATTGATTTCTTTGACTGGGTGACCAAAGTAGTAGACCAGGGAGGGGCTGTGGACATGGCCTACCTAGACTTTAGCAAGGCATTTGACACAGTCCCACACAAAAGATTAGTAGAAAATTAATCAGCCTGGGAGTGGGTCCAAGGTGGTAGCCTGGGTAAAACACTGGCTGAACAACAGGACACAGAAGGTAATTGTAAATGGAGTCCACTCTGAAGAAAGAAGGGTAACTAGTGGGGTACATGAGGTTCAGTACTGGGTCCAATCCTTTTAATGTCTTTATAAGTGACATTGCAGAGGGACTGGAAGGAAAAGTATGCCTCTTCGCAGATGACACAAAGATCTGCAACAGGGTTGATACACAAGAAGGCGTGGGAAGGATGAGAAGGGACTTGCAAGGTTGGAGGAATGGTCAAGTATGGTAGCTTGGATTCAATGCAAAGAAGTGCAAGTAATGCACCTGGGAAACAAAACCCAGGGAAGATTACACAATGGGGGTAGTAACAACAACAAAATGGAAAGGAACCTGGGGTAATCATATCAGATGACCTTAAGGTTGGCAAGCAATGTGAGAAGGCGGTAGGGTGGGCTGGGAGATACTGGGATGTATAGGGAGAGGCATCACCAGCAGAAAACAGGAAATTGTTATCCCCTGTACAGACAGTTGGTGAGGCCCCATCTGGAGTACTGCGTCCAGTTCTGGAGACCCCATCTCGCAAGGACATAGACAGGATGGAGGCAGTTCAGAGGAGGGCAACTAAAATGGTGCAAGGTCTGCAAGAGAAGCCATACAAAGAGAGACTAAATGAGCTTAATATGTATACCCTTGAGGAAAGAAGAAAGGGGGACAGGATAGAAATGTTTAGGTACCTCAGTGGAATCAACAAAGTCCAAGAGGGTAGCATCTTTCAGAAAAAGAGATGTGCAAGAACAAGAGGACACAATTTGAAGATAGAGGGGACTGCCCAGGGGCAATGTGAGGAAGTATTTTTCACAGAGAGGGTGGTGGACGCATGGAACATCTTTCCTGAGGAGTTTGTGGGGTCTAAAACTGTGGGAGAATTCAAGAATACATGGGACAGACATAAGGCAATTTTGTGGGGATAGAAAGAAATAGGCTGTTGGTTAAATAGGATCCACAGCTTATCCTCTAGGTAGGAAATGGGCAGACTAGGTGGGGCGGTCCTTATCTGACATCAAAGTCTATGTTTCTATGTTTCTATGCATAGATCATCCTATATAGAAAGATGGGTAGTACAGCATCATGCCTGTATACTACTCCCTTTGACTGATGAAAGGACACTGTTGTGAAAAATCTGTTTTTGTTAAGGCAGAGCATGTTAAATCAATATTTTTGTGCCTGATATATATATATAAATAGATATGTCAGAGTTTCTACATCCTAAGCCCCTGTGTTTGTTTAACTCTTTCCAAAGAAATCCTAGAACTGCCCTGGCTCACTTTGCAGTGTAAGAAAACTTCCAGAAGTGCAGTTCTGGTTAATCACAGGGTGGGGATGAAAGAGTCTTTCTCTGCCTGATTCTGTACATTGCCCTGCAGGTCAGGGTGGGACTGTGGTGATGTGCATGATGATGTTGGCTATTGTGTGTGCAGAGCTAGAACTGTCTGTTTGAACATTTGCTATTATGGCATTCTCTGGTTTGGCGGTGAGGAGGTGAAGACAGATGAAGCAAGGGAGCACATGGTAAAAAATAATGGGGGTACACACTGCGTGTGATTGGACTGCAGTCATTTTTTTTGCTGGGGCAGAAAGCAATGGGAGCAGGATAAATATGCAATAATCAGAGTATTTCTTGGATTCCATTTTCCTGTATAACCGATCAAAATTGACCATTATTATTGTGGACTAGTGCAATTTTTAATCAACTTGTCCAGCTGGCTAGTGCAAAAAGTTAAGGTTGACCCCTGCTCATAATGCGGTCAAAAACTATCAAGGTAGTCTGACAAGACCTCCTGCCACTAATCCATGCTGTTTACTGTCCTGGAGACTGTTGCTCTCCAGGTAGTCCATGAAGTTCTAGTACAGAGATAAGACTGACAGGTCAGTAATTCCCTGCTTTCCTTGTTCCTTGTCCCTTATGAAGCAGAACTATGTCTGCCCTCCAGTCCTTTGGAACTACCCCATCTGTAATAAACTATTGAATAGTTCTACCAGTGATTCAGCCATTTCTGCTGCCAGTTCCTGAGCACTCCTGGATGCATCCCAGCTGGTTCCGATGCCTTACATGTGAGGCACTCAGTGGGTATCCTAGTATTTATTTATATATGTTGCCTCATGGATACTTTATAGTACTGCTTGCAGGCATTTGTATACATTATAAACTACAAGTTACTTGTACATATTGTTTTATGGACTTTTCTGCTTTCTCAGACTATTGTTCTCCAGATTTCTCTATTGTATAAGTCTTACATCGTTATGTATTTATCCTGGTACCCATATTCTGCATTATGTATACTGTTTTCTTATTGTATCCTATACTTATCTTAACTCCCAGGTCCACCTTGAAAATGAGTTCACTCAATGGTGCTTCACTGGTAAAATAGAGATTGATTGATTGATTATCAGTAAGGCTGCTAGCCCTTTCCAGACCCTTATGAATGTGTAACCACCTTCCACCTCCTGTGTCTAGGGGTCCTGATGTTAAAGATGAGGCAGAAGTGGCACAAATACAGATCAAATCTCAGTTGGAATAAATTAAATGGTCTTACCTTACCTGCAGAACTCATAATTGGGTAAGGAGGCCTCCAACAGATGATAACTGGAGAATGTGTTGAACTGTCTTGCAGTAACCAGAGGTATGCAGAAATAACGCTGAAGAGGCAAAGATAGTTAGCCAGGAGAAAACAATAATGCAGCCAGCACCGCAGTGGGGAAAATAAAGAAATATATTTAATTAATTAAATAATATAAATTATTATTGAAAGAGCTCCATGGAGCTGGAGGACAATGGTAATGGTTACTGATACACATGTGGCAGATAAAACAGCACAAAACCACATTTTGTCCCAAGCAGGTGGCCAAAATAAAGGCCAGGACAGGCTCCATGCATCGTCAGAGCCAAAAAGGCTCCGAATTTAAAACTTAGTGATTGCGAAACCACTGGCCCCACAGGCAGTAGCAAAAACCTCAACCAACCTAAACCTTTTCACAAGACACGGACGGATGACAGCCTCCCTTTACCTTTGCCATTCCAGACACATTCTGCAGGCCCCACGGCCTCCACTATATCACCAGGAGATTTCCCACAACTTAACATGGCTCCCTCCTTCAGTTACACTGTCTTCCTGCACTTTTGGGCCTAGATGGAACCTGCCTCAGGCAGCAGCACGACAGGTCCAATAACGTAGATCCCTGTAGACCACCAAACTACTCTGGCAGCGTGCCACCCAGGTACAACTCTCCAGGGCCCTGCCACCACCCTCAAGCCATGCTGCAGCATTGCCACTACCGCAGCATCCTCACTGCCAACTCACACTAAACAGAACAGCCCTTAGGCCCACCAGTGTGTGGAGCACAAGTTGGCCTGAATTCTTCTTCCCTTCAGGACTGCGGCTCCCAAACACCCACAGGACCCCATTTCTTGGTTACTTGCCCCTGACAACCACCCGCAAACATTCGTGACGTATAAACAAAGCCACAGAAAGCGATGACTGCCACTCCGGGCTGGGGTTCAAACCACTGGTCAAACTTGCACTAGATATTACCACTGGCCTCCTTTACCTATGAACCACCCTCCTTTTATAGCAGCTAGGAGAGGAAAACATGCCCAGATGCAGACATGAGCTACCCATCAACTTAAAGGTCTAACCAGAGGGACAGGAAAACTGTAGTAAAGTTCCCTCCCCACACAGGCAGCGTCCCATGACGACCGCAACCGTGACCCCCAATGCAGGGGCTGTGCCCCTGCTCCCCTCAACTTAGATATCTAACTCCGTCACACAGACAGTGGAGTTAGGTATCTATCCTGTTACTGCAAAGTCCATTGAAGTGAAATCCTCGTCGCTGCCCGATATAGGCGCAGTCGGGGTTTGCTGTGGGTTCGCTGTGCTGCTGTCACTGTAAAGACAGCATACCGACTCTACTAGAAGATGCCCTTTGCACTGGAGGACTGCAATGTGGAGGAAAGCTAGAAGAGTCAGTGCCTATAAGGCAGAGATTAGCATTCAGCAAGCAGTTGGCCCCAGGAGTGGCTGGAAACTGGAACACAGGCGTGGCTTCCTGTAGATCTGGTCCAAGATTGTTTGGCTCTTGAATCCTGGCTAGAGTGGCTTTTGCTGTTGTCTGATGTGGCAGTGTGGTGCCGGGTGTGTGTGTGTGTGTGTGTGTGTGGTGGTGGGGGGTGAGTTTACAGCTTACAGTTGTACCTTCACAGCCTGGGATGTTTGGCAAGGTGGCAGCTTGGTTAGCAGCCGGGGTCTAGCAGGTAGGGCTTTTTAAATCTCTAAGGAGGCAGAGATTAGTATTCAGCAAGCAGAAACTGGAGTGGAAACATGGCTTCCCATACAGCTGGTTCTGTATTGGCTGGCTCTTGAATCCCAGCTGGAGCAGCTTTTACTGTTTCGTTATGGTGCAGCAAGGTGCCAGGAAAGGCAGCTTTACAGCTTACATTAGCACCCTCATGATCCCAGATGTCTGGTGAGGAGGTGGCTTTGTTTGCAGTTAGGGTCTAACAGACAGGGCTTTTAAATCCCTTGGATACAGATATTAATATTCAACAAGTAGTCGGCCCTCAGGAGTACCTGGAAACTGGAGCAGAGACATGGCTTCCCATTGAGCTGGTCCCAGATTGGCTAGCTCTTTAATCTCGGCTGCAGCAGCTTTTACTGTTGTCCAATGCAAAGTGATGTATGGGGAGGGTGAGTTTGCAGCTTGCAGTGGTGTCCTCATGACCTGGAGTGTCTGGCAAGGCATGACTTAGTCAAAGATGGGGGAAGAAACTAAGGACAGAACCACACTAGGGCCAGAAGAGAGTAGTCAGATAGGTTGGGCAGACTGGATGGGCCAGTAGGCCTTGATATTGTTATTTAGTTGTTTTGTTGACCAGGAAAGGAGGACTAGACAATTCTGCCTATTTTCAGCCTCTTCCCAGGGATGGGGTACAGATGGATGCCAACTGACATTGAACCAGATTAAGCTGTTGGTATTTTTAGTGAAAGGGGAAATTTGGCCAGGACACCAGGAAAAGTCTCCTACTCTGCCAGCAGGGGTTTGACTTCCTGTGGCTGCTTTCTCTGAGTGAGTGAGAATGAGTGCTTCAGAATGGGGGTTGGGAGTGATGGAACAGGAGACAGAGAGAAGAGCTCCATGATTCATTGGGGAGAAGCAAGGGGTGGCTGGGATGCACCTTCGGGTGGCCAGCACATCGCCCTCATGTCTCCCCCAAAGGTCGGTTGAGCCCGGTGCAAACAGCACCACAGTGGGGATTGTAATGTGGCTACCCCTGACTGGAAGGCTGGAACCATGGGCTGGAGTGATGCATCATGCAGCACAGGAGACCCAGGGAATTACACAAACAGATTTACAGTTCCAAACTATGGAACAAGCTACCTACTAGCAAAACAAAATATTGAAGAGAAAGAAGCGGAAGCGTACTTCATCAGTTTCATCTGCTACAACACCACAGAATGCAAAAGTGTTTATTTTTCTGGAAATGCAGCAAATCTGGATGCAGAGCAACACGTCCCACAGAACCAAGGATCACAGGTTCCAAAAAGGATATCGAATGGTCTCCAGAGCAAGCTTTGTCCGAGGCTGGTTGGCTACATACAGAAGGGAGAGATTGATTCCTGACCCTGCGATACCCCTTCCAGGTGGTTCCATGAGTAATGCCCATACCTCCACATCCTGCCACAACCCCTCTCCTACAGCTACCATTCTCGAGGCGGGGCACCAGTCCAGACCACTGTTCCTCAAAATGACACGCTAGAGGCAGAGATCATCTCAGGTAACATTTCTTATTCTCCTATGGAAAATGTTATGACTGAGGAATTTTTCAATGTCCAATCAGGGTCCACTGATACAGGGACAATGCTAACACTCAGGTTCCTAATGATAACATTTTGGTGGGAGGGCTCACAGTACTAGTGAGGATCCCAATACTAGCAGGCTCACAGCTCCTCCTCAGCCTACTTACGCTAGTTTATTGAGGAAAGCAATTGAACTTGCTAAAAGCGAAATGCCATACGATTGCATTTTCTGGGCAGGCAAGAAGATATGCCTGATAGGTTTGATGTGGGGAAGACATTACTGAAACAATCAATGGGTTTTACCCAGCAGAAGTATATGCCCTTATTCATACTCTAGGAGAAAGCACGTTATAATGTAAGCTTTTGGTACCTCAGCTATCCTGGACAGGTTTTGGATTAAATACAGTACTTTGAAAACTAGCCCAGCTTGGGCAGACTTTCAGGCCATACCTTTGACCAAACAGACTTTCAAGTCATCACTGTTTGTTTTCGTAATGAAGGGTGAAGATTGCTGACATTATTTATCAGTTGGAAAAAAGTGTAAACTACAAGGAACCCTGAACCAATACTGGACACTGAAGGCTTCTGGAATGGGGATGGTGTATTAAACCAACCTATTTCAGAACGATTCCAGTTTACATATGCGAACTGTTTTTATTTAGGGAGGGACAAGGGTTTTATTTTTACCTTAGCCAGCCACGCCATTGTTATAAATGTGGATCACCTAGGCATTTAAGCAGAACACGTGATGTAGTCAAGTGTGCACAGTGTAGGGAGGTAGGCCACTTTACCTACCATTGTAGAAATGTGGCTAAATGTAGCCTTTGTGAAGAAGCACACTTTTCACGGACTGCTCATGGGCAGCACACAGTACCTCAATGCTGATTTTGTGGTGCAAGATTTTTACATTAACACTGCTCAAGGGTGAACAGACAAGTCCCCCAGGGACCCCACGTATCTAGTCACATGAACCCACCACCCACGGAGCCAGCTACAAACCCTTCAGGGCCTACACATTCTGCAACCATAGCTTCTCCTGTCCCTGCACCAGTAGATGCCCATACACCTCCAACTCCAGTGGTGCCCTCTGAACAGGCTACCACAAGTTCCATGTCTATGTTACCCCCGAGGGTTATGAAAGACCTATATCAGATTGTCACTAGAAAGGGAGGCAAAAAAGACTACCCCTGCTTCACACATACCACAGGTTACCCCTGTTCAGACACATAATCAATACACTGTCCTGGTAGAAGATGACAGAGAGAAGATGGAGTCAGATTTAGCATCTATACATTCCTCTCAGGTGGATGGAGCTTAGACAGGAACTTCCTATGGAAGAGAGTGCACCAAGAGTGCTTAGAAAGCACATGGGCACAAGAGCTTGTGTTAAGGAAAAACCCTGACATCTTTAATAAGTGAATGTCCCATTATATAATCTGGTTGTTGCCTCATTAAACGTCAGTAGCATTAAAACAGAAAGGAACGTGCCCTTACTTATGCACAATTTGAACACTCTATTTTCAATATTATATACTTTCAGGCTCTCAGATTACATACTAACATGGAAATTCTTGAGGACAGTCAAGCTTAGGTATGAGGTACTGCCTATTGATCCAGTGGCATGGAAATGTGCAGTGAGGTAGGATTTGTATCAATGACCACACTGCAAAGGTGGTTCATGAAGTTGACATTGTCCCAGGATGTGCTTTATTGCTGGATGTGTCTATTGCTAATATGGATTTCAGGTGTATTAATGTATACACTCCACAAACTAAGGCCACGAGGATAGACTTATTTCAAATGTTATTATAGTGCTCCTCTATTATCCAACCCCTGTTATCCGCTACCCTCTGTTATCTGCCCACTTTTGTCTTGTACCAATTTCTCATTTTGCCACTGCTCCTCATTATTCACCAACTTCGATTATCCACCACCTCGATTATTCACCAACTTTTGTCTTGTACCAAAGTGGGCAGATAATAGAGGGTGCACTATCTATATTTGTTTCTGTCACGTTTCATTTTGTTGGGTGGGGATTTTAATTGTAGCCACTATAGAAAAGATAGGGGTTCAAAGACATCCAAAATTTTTGTGATGCCTCTTGTTTGAATAATCTTCTCACACAGACAGGTCTGAAAGATGCATTTGAGTTGGGACAGAGTCCCCAAAAAAAAAAACATTCTTCCATGGTACCATAGCAACTAGAATTGATTACTGGTTTATATCAGAAAATTTGGAGATAAAACTGCCACAGTTCATCCAGTGGCTTCTTCAGATCATGCCTTCATCTCTGTAGAGATAGCAAACTTTGATAAGATGGGATGAGGTCCTGGGTACTGGTATATGAATAAAAGCCTCTTAGCAGACCCCTTAGTTGAACAAGATTTTAAGGACCTCTTAATAGCCAGATAGTCAGTGTTTTCCTGGATGACTGTCCCTTGGAATGGTGGGAAGACACAAAAATATACTTAAAACAATATTTTCAGCAAATCGGAAAATTAAAAGGGAAAATTAAAACAGACTTATACATACAATATAGAACTGATCTAAATACACTTCTGTCTTTACAGGAAAACTCCAATGTACATCTGTCACATGAAACTACGGAACTTAAGCATAAGATGTCATATTTACAATATGACAGGATGAAGCCTCTTGAACTAGAGCAACAATTTGGTACCCAAGGTAAACAAGTTTTGTAAACCCCTTCCAGTTTTGCCAAAAACAAAACCATCAGAAATTGTTATCCTCTCTCACTTCTGAGAGGGTGCCCACCTTTCAAATAAAACGGATAGTTTAACTGAAATATAACAACACATAACAAAGATATCAAAGAAACATAACAACTAGGGACAAGTCAGTGTTAGCCCCATTATACCAAGCGTATGTCAGACCACAACTGGAATACGCATCACAAATATAGTTTCCATATAAGAAAACTGAAAGGAAAAATAGAGAAAGTACAGAGGCAATACATAAAATCTATTTCCAGTCTGAGAGACCTAAAATACCATGACAGGTTAGCACAACTTAATTTAATGTCTATTGATACTAGAAGGATGCATCCAGACTTATTGTTCATGTTTGATGTGATGCAGTATCCTGTTCTGATGTGTGACTTAAACAACTTTTCAGTCCTGACTACAAGAACAACAGAGGACACCCACTCCAAATAATGGGAAATTGGTTGAAACAAAACCAAAGAAAATACTATTTCTCAACCAGGACTGTAAATCCCTGGAACTCGCTTCCTGAAAGTATTATAGTGAGCCGAACAAAAACAAATTTAAAGTTAAACTGGACAGGTACATTGCATCAGGGCACTCCTGCAGTATTTTACAGTATTTATTTTAAATACTAAATATCCTATGGAGCACTATGGGCTATCCTACTCGCTCCAAACACTCCTCAGTATATTTTGGACTGTCCAAATTGTTCAGTGGCTAGGACTGCATGGTTGTCTTCATGCCAGTTACCCACTATTTCCGCTGAACATCAATCAGCTCTGACTCACCCAATCACCTTTCTGGAATTACAAGGGGTGGTGGGCGTTTCAAATTGGGAGCTGCCCCAGGTAAAGATGGAATTTCATATGAACTGTACAAATAATTCTACTTCATCTGGCTGATGAAATGGTGGCATTATTTAATGCCATGTTATTTTCAGAATCTATCTCTGTTAGCATGTGTTTGGGCCTCATGGTACTACTCTACAAGTCAGGTGATAGGACTTCATTAAATAATTGGTGTCCAATAACATTATTGAATGTAGATTTCAAAATATTCACAAAAATCCTTAGTAATAGGCTAGTCTTGGCAGCAGCTTCTTTCCTACATCCAGCCCAGACGTGTGCCATCCCAGGGAGGATCATACAGGACAATCTTATACTTATCAAAGAAATATTACACAAAGGCCAGGAGGGGCAATTCTCTGGTTTCCTGGTATCATTGAATCGGACAGAAGCTTTTGATTTTGTATCACATAACTATAGAATGTCTGCTTGCTTATGGGATTCCAGTATAATTTGTAACGTTGGATACAGACATGCTATTATGAAGCTACTGTAATTCCATATTGCAATGGATGGTTGGGGCAGAATGTACAATTGCCAGGGTTGTTTGACAAGCTGCCCTTTGAGCCCCTTATTCTACTTTATAACACTGGATCCCCTATTAAAGAAAATTAATTCATCTTCTTCTGTTTGTGGTTTTTCTTTTCTAGTACAGACACAGAAATTTGTACAGTTGCTTATGCGAATGATATATGTCTTCTCTTAGCAAATACAGAGTCCTGCCACCAGGCAGGGCTTTACTGCTGAATTTATAGAAACTACAGTGCACAAGTTAATTATGGGAAAAGCAAATGCCTACTAATTGGTCATACAGGTTACACCGCTGACACCATATTACATGTCCCTATACTTAAGGAACCCTGCAAAATGTTAGGTATTCTGTTTGGGGAGGGTGATATGGCCCTTACAAACTGGCAACTACTGTTAAATATTGCTCAAGAAAAGCGTGGAACTCTGGAATAGATGGAGGATGTCAAAACTTAGAAGAACTTACATGACTAAAACTTACTTGCTTGCTTGCATCCTTTCTGCATCTTAGCAGCATTTTCTTCTCCAAACAATTGGAAACCAGAATGTACTCCTGCTTTTTAAATGTATTTGGGTAGCCGTCTGAACCCCATTAAGAGAGGATTTTATTTTGGACAAATCACAAGGTGGACTTAAAATGGTTAACCCCATCCCTTTTCTTTCTCTAGGTACCTAACCTTTAACCTCAAACCTCTTCTACTTAGTAAGGATAAGCTTTGGATCCCATGGGTAATGGATTATTTAGAACCCCTCTTGCAGGTGTGTCTCCTACATGGCCTATCTATAGAACAGCAGTTACTTGTGGGGTTGCCGGTCCATTTTTAGATTGTTTTGGAAAACTAAAACTTTGGATGCTGTCTAAGCACCAAGTTATGACCCTTCTTAGGAAAACCATATATGAATATATTATGTTGAAATGGTTTACTGCACAGCCCTCTTTTTCAAATAGGCATAACATGATAAAACACTGATAGGACAAATGCTTAAATCCCCAGGATTCCAAAACAAATGTGGATGTGATCCGGCTTTCCCTGCATGGTAAATTCAGTGTGAAGGGAACCTCAAGCACAAAGGGATGGAGAAGAGGTATTGCCCCAGATCTTCTTGTATTTTACAAGTCAAAATGATGCAGCATCTATGTTGTGATTGCCGTATATCAAAGAATTTTGGAAGGTTTTGACTCTAAATTAGTCATCCTCCCCATTCTCCAGCATTTTCCGAGACATTTTGTGGCTAGGAATATTGCCACCAGCATGGTCTAGGTATGAGAACACACTATTTGAGTGATTCTGGCATGTTGTAAATTCTATATCTGGCATGGCAGATGCCGTTTGACTTTGCAACAGATGGTAATTTCTGAAACCCAGTTGTTTTATATGGTAGAGAATGCTATCAGGAAAATTAAACTCCAGGAAGCATCTTTATTTTCTACCCAGGTACATCACCAGAGGTGGGGAGCAATCTCCTGGATTCTCTTAAAAAATAAATTGGGGCTGACCACCTGGAAGAAGCAACAGCTGTTTGTGCCTTGGAAAACAGTGAATGCCCTTAAATTTGTCTAAATTTGGGGTACTGGTAGGTACTCAAGAGTTTTGCCTTTCATTCTTTCAGGATGTTGCTGAGGGTTTTTGATTCTCTACCCATATGAGGATGGCTTTATGGGATTTAATTCTCATAGAAAATTCTAGGAATGGGTCTACCACTCCTTTAAAAAAACACAACAAAACAAAAAAAAAAAACAATTTCTTCTACCCTTTGAGGTGGAAAAATAGGGTAATAAACGTCTTGTAATTTTGTCTCCTTTAGGGTTAGGTCTCATTTTTATATGAATTCAAGATTTCAGGAAGGAACATGTATGTATATGCCCTCAATATTTCAAAGGTTGCTGCTATTTGGAATTAAAAGATTTATTTGGTGGGAGGGTGTTCTCAAATAATGCTAAAGATGCGATTGAATATTTTTTGGGAGTTTTGTTTCAATACCTGCATGTATTAAAGTGGTTTATTTTGAAGATTTATCCTTTGTTTAATTTATATGTTTCATTTAGAATTGTATTACAGAAGGTATGACTGAAATACTTAATTCTTCTTTATCTTGCTTTAATGTTTTCTCTTGTTTCAGTGTTTGATTCCTACAGCACTTTTACAATAGGGGATAATATGCATTAATTAAGCAATTCGCCTCATTCTTCAACCCACCCCAGGGTAGCGTTATTACGATATTTTTGACACCTTGGAGTGCCTTATTGCAATTATACAATGGCTCAATGTTATACAAAACAAAATAAAAATAAAATGTTTTTAGTAGATTTTTCAGTGAGGCAGTGTATCTTTGTTTCTGAAAAAAAAAATCAGTATCCTCCAAAAATCAACACAGTGATGTTATTATGTAATATCATCACTGTCTCAGACTACACTGACCAATCAGAGTCCAGGAAATTTTCCTGCCATTGTATAATACTTTTATTTATGCTTTTCAGTTCCTTTGAATGGATAGAATGTGTTATACTCTGTCCTTAATTTCATCATCACAGTCGGATGTATGATTGTAATACTTATTTACTTTTTTAGGTTTTAGATTTGTATACTTATTTTACGTGCCTTTAAACATGTATTGTAATACTATTTTGAAGTTATAATAAAAAATTCCCATTTCTTTTAAAATTTACATCTGGTATGTCCAGTGTAGGTTGTCCATACAGCAACTGGACTTTTCTGAAGAACAATTATTCCATATGATTGATTCAGCGGTTATTAGACTGAAACTTCAAGAACAATCTTTATTTCCCATTCAGGTATTCAGTAGATGGTGGGAGAGGATCCACTGGATTTCTAGGATGGATGAACAGCTACTGATAGTAAGTACACCATGTGGTGCCTTGGAAACAACTGGTTACAGAAGGGCATAAAAAGCCCAGTTGGTTGACTCGTGAGGTTAGAGAGGCAGTGAGGGACAATAAAAGGGCATTCCAGAAACTCAAGGAGTTGGGAGGGATGATGACAAGAATGAGTATGCAGAGAAGTTCAGGAGATCAACAGGTTAGTCGGAGCTGCCAAGGCTCCAAGAGAATTGAGACTAGCACAGGGTATCAGAGAAGGTGAAAAGACTTCTTCAGATCGTTGGAGAAAGAAGGAAGAACAAAGACCAGATTGTAAGGATTAAGAAGGAAGAAGGGTGGGTGGAAAGGGGTGGATCTGGTAGAGGTATTAAATGAGCACTTCTGCTCTGTGTTCCGAGGAGAAAGGGGCAGATACCTCAAGGGAGGGGTGGGAGTGGGATGGGGGTGACTGATGTAAGGATTACAGAGAACAGAGTTCTGGAAGGACTTAAGGCACTAAGTGCGAACAAGGCACGAGGACTGGATAGCATTCACCCTAGGGTACTCAGGGAGCTAGCAGAGATCCTGGCAGGACCACTGGCTGAACAGTTCATCACCTCCCTGGACACAGGATGCATACCACAAGACTGGAGAATGGCCCATGTGGTACCCATTCACAAAAGTGGACCAAGGGATGAACCAGGTAACTACAGACCATAAGCCTCACTTCAATTGAATTGTGGGGAAGCTCATGGAGACTATACTAAAGGAGGCTAGTAGCCTTCTGGAGGATAATGGTCTCCTGGATAGACATCAACACAGGTTTGTCTCGGCAGATCCTGCCAGATGAATCTAATTGAGTACTATGACTGGGTGACAAGGGAGCTGGACGGGGACATGTGGTAGATGTCCTGTAATTAGACTTCAGCAAAGCATTTGATTCCATGCCACATGGGAGGCTGGAGGGCAGCTGGAGTACACAGAGGTGGGAACAAAGATGATCAAATGGATTGTCAACTGGCTTGATGGCAGGCGGCAGAGAGTGGTGGTGGTGGGGGAACGCTCAACACCGAGGGAAGTGACAAGTGGGGTGCCACAGGGATCGGTACTGGGACTAGTGCTGTTTGGGATATTTATTGCTAATATCTCATACGGGATACAGAGCAGGATCAGATCAGTCTTTTCATGGATGATACGAAGATGGGAGCTGTGGTGGATGATGCTGAAGGTGGAAGGGGTTACAGGAGGACCTAGTAAAACTACAGGAATGGTTGGAAACATGGCAGTTGGCGTTCAATGCTAAGAAATGCAAGGTACTGCACATTGGAGCTAGGAACCAGAGGAGGAGCTATCAACTAGGAGGGTGCAGCTAGAAAGCATCGAGGAGGAAAAGGATCTGGGTGCTCATAATGGGCAGTATGAACAACTCAGCCCAGTGCAGGAAGGTGGCAGCAAAAGCTAACAGGATGCTGGGATGTATAGCGAGAGGAATCTCCTCCAGAAATAGGGAGGTAATCCTTCCTCTGCACAGGTCCTGGTCAGGCCGCAACTGAATACTGCATGCAGTACTGGTGCCTGTTCCTGAGGAAGGACATAAATTGTTGGAAGGAGTGCAATGGAGAGCAACATAAATGATACAGGGATTAGAGGGAAGTCCTATGAGGAGAGATTGGGAGAGATGAACATGTACTCCTAGAGGAGAGGAGGGATAGAGGAGATATGATTGAAACCTTTAAATACCTCAAGGGAATAAACAAGGTTAACACAGAAGGAGTTTTCCAGATCAGAAGGGAGGATACTAGAGAGCACCAGCTAAGACTGGAGGGGGAAGATTCAGGAGGGAAATCAGGAGACATTATTTCACAGAATGGGTGGTGGATAGGTGGAATACTCTGCCTGAAGAGGTGGTGGCTGTTGTTCTGTGGGTAGCTTTAAGAGGGGGTGGGACAGGGTAAGGGGTCATGATGAGGGAGAGGTGGGGGGTGGCGCAGCTGCGAGATGAGGGCTAGCTGCTGTCGAGCAGACTCGATAGACTGCAAAGGCCTGCTTCTGCTGGCATGTTCGTATGTTAAGATATAGTAGTTCGACTATCTCCTGCTCCCTTCACTGGATTGGTACTACCCTAGGGTTTGGGTAAGATAGTTCCAAATTCCATGTGTATCAATGAAAGGGGACGTGATCTGGGAGTTCGACAAGTGTCTGGATTTACTTACCGTAATCTTACTTGAGAGAGGTTTGTATATATTTCTATTTTCAGTATGAACCAAATACTGTATGCCTTTTTATTCATTTTGTTTCATTTCATTACGTATGCTTGAAATACTACATTTAGGTTTTATGTTTTCAACTTTTCCCGGTTTTATCAGGTGATTTGTTACATGTTTGGTTTTGGATATTCATTTGCAGTTTAAAAAAATCCTCTACTCTTTTAGAAGGGAGGGGGTTAATATATGGTAATTCATAAGTTGTTTAGTGTTTTCGCTTATAAGTTTTGATTTTCATGACTACATATAATATTTGATAGTAAGGGTAGTATGCACGAATACTTACTTGCTTTAAGGTCTTTTTCATTGTAAAGGATTTGATTACTTTATGATTTAAAGTTCAAATATGAATGTATGATGTAATACTTATTTTACTTTTTTTAAGATCCGGTTCTGTATATTTATTTCCATGTGCCTAATAACAGGTTTTGTATATTTATTTTGAAGTTGCAATAAAAATTCCCTACCATTATCGAGAAGTGCCATGGGATCTTTAATATCCACCTGAGCTACCACCAGAACAGGCAGATGGGACCTCAGTTTAACGTCTCATCTGAAAGCGGCACCTCAGAAGTGCAGTACCCCCTCATGCTGTTATATAAATCTGTTATGATTGTTTATATATCTAGGTATCTATGTAATTTTATGTGCATTGTGACTCATATTCTGTGTCTCCCAATTCATACTGAACCCAGGCCTAGTCCTGATTCAAGCTTCCATAAATGGTGCATACATGACCAGAAGATGTCCAATAGTAATTCAGTGTTTCTTTCCCAGAACAACGACTTTGCAGCACAGGAGGATATGATCCTGGGCAACCCTGTGCCGCATGTACAAACCCAACTGGCAGCAACAAGGGGTCTCTGCCACATGAGCACTGCATCATCCTCAGGTGATGACCAAGGCTTCATCTCATTGAGAGGTCCTTGCTGGGATTCTGTGGATGTCTCAGTACCAATCTTTTACTATTTGTACACCATATGCCCTACAAAAGCTGCACATACAGTAGCTGTGGTTTCCTGTCCTCCTCTAAAGTGACCACAAACAGTCCAGTGCCCTTGGCAGCCTTCCAAGACCTGGCACACCTGGATGTATGTCTGGACTCCCAGATCCATTTGGGCTCCCACCCCATGAGAAGCTCCACAGCCAAGACGTGGCATGGGGACCCCTGAAGACATTCCATCTCAGCTGAGGGACCACTGGTCAGCCCAGCTGGAATCCACTGCTCAACACTCTGTTGCTCTCTCCAGCCTCTCCTTTCCCTAACCATCCTTAGGAACTCCCTTTTATGCCCTGGAATAGAGGTGCCACTCTTTTCTGACACTCCCAGCTAGGAAGACCTGGAGTAGACCACCCCAAGACCTCAGTCTGGGGCCTGGACTACACTATGAAGCAGCATAACCTTCCCATCACTACTACTCCACTCATCATTAACTACTACTATCTCCATCTTTACTCATTATCTCTACTATGTACTACTGCCATGCTTACAAGCATAGCTTTTGCAAGCCAGATGGTTCTGGCCAACTCTTGCTACTTCTGCAGATGTCAGTGCATGAGAAACCAGGATTTTTACTCTGGAAGGCTGCACTAGCCCCACCATACATGGACTACCATTTCAGAATCATTTAACAGAACACGTTGACAAAAGAACAATGTTATCACATTTCAAAATTACTCAGTATTTTTTCCATACACCATAGTTGTAGCAGTGAAATCATGTTTTTAAGTAAAATAAAACATGATTGTGCTGATCATATGCATATTAATATATAGATGGCGATTACTGAAACTCCACTAGCAGCATTCTAGCTAATATTAATTGCGTAATGCTGTGCTTCTCAAAGTAATTAATTTTTGAACTAACACTTAAAATACGACAGTGATAACTACATCTTTGCATAGCCCACAGCAGAGTGCAAGTCATAGCAACTGCATAACATTATATAATATGTACCTTACTGCTGTGTGCTATCAAATCCCACACAAACACTTGTCTTATGGGAGGGAACCTGGTAAATAAAAAAGCTGAACTAGTAATTTACTCTGTTCTAAAACACTGTGAAAACCCTGGAACTCTGTTTGTGCCATCTTTAAAACAGAATAAAAAATCCTGATTTGCTTGTAAGTTTGAATACACTTTGCCAGACAAACATATATGCCTCTGTGCTCAGATTGATAGCTATCCACCCTGCAATAAATACAAGGCTAACTTCAGATTCTATCTTGTTAATGTAGAACTAACAACTCCACTGCTGGGTGAACAACAAAGGCTAAAACTGGCCCACTGTGCTGTCACAGTGCAGTAGCAAGAGTAAAGGCCAGGAATTTACACTACAGAAAGTTAGATTTTTACAATGCAACAGGGTCAAGTTGCACAATTTGGAGATTACTGTGATTGGTTGTTCATTATGCTCATATTGGCAGATCATACCTCTCAACCTTTCTTCACAAAATGTGTGACACGATGTGTGACAAATGAGCAAACTGTGTGACATATCGTCTAACATGGAGCTGGAAGCTCAGAACACTATAGCTATCAGTGCACTAATGTTCATAATTTTTTGTACAACTGAGCATAAAGATTATTATGAATTTCTGCTTTAAGGTCTCAGTGGGAATTAAGCAATAAGCCACGGGGGCATGGGTTATTAGAGTTTACTACGGCTGGTGGTTTGCCATGAGGTGCAGCCAAGGGGTAAATCCGCCAGCTGTGGTAAATCTCGCATTAACCTACACCCCTGAGTGGCTTATTACATTATGCCATCAGTGAAATACTGTATTTAATTGATTTAAAAAAAATGCATCTTTTAAAAATATATATAAGGCTGTTTTGTTACAAATAACCTTGCACAGTAAAATAAATAGTCCTGGCCAAGCTGGTATCAGGAGGACTGCGGAGTTTGAGTTTTGTACTGCGGTGATGGTTACCTTTTCATCGGGTGAACAGCTGTTGGATTCACGCAGTGCGGCAGGCTGAGGGCCGGGAGATGCGGAGCCGTTTGTTGCCGTAAGTGCCCTGCGATTTGAGTGCTGCTTTGCGTTTCGGTTTCAGGAACTGACAGACATATTTATTTTATTTTGGCTGGGGCAATCAGCTTGATTTATGTATTTTACTTTTTTGGGTAACTGTGAGGTATGAGTGAGGAGCTGGGAGACCGGGAGCATACTTGTAGTGCAGCGACAGCGATGGAATCGGAGGGAGCGAGCATTACAGGAACATTTTTGAAAAGGTTTGCTACATGTTTTTTAGGAGATATGCAAGCGTGGAATTTGTGTTTATGCCAGGCAGTTTTTAAACAATGTTTTGTGAGCTGTGGGAGAAGGCTGAGGAGTGCAGTGCTGATTTGCGCTTAGTGGGGAAAGAAGATGGCGGCTACACTTACATGATGTTGGGGTCGGATTTTTTTTTTCAATATGCGGCTGGCTGGCACCTTTTGCGATGATTATCAGAGGATTTACAATGGAGGTAAGGTGCCAGCCTGCCGTTCTCATTAGTTGGTGTCCGAGGTCCATGGTATAATGTGGAATATCACCTTCCCCATGATGGACAAAGGGTTTCTGAGAGGTAAAATGAGTGGCGTGACCTCATAATGTGTGACACTTGAGAGGTATGTGGCAGATGTTTATCTTGTTATATCCGTCTTATCCTATTGTCCCTCTTCCCACAGGACACACCTGGAAATGAGCTGTACAGCTCAGTGTGTATTTCTGGCTAACTCTTTAAATAAATGTGTTTATTTAACCAGCTAAGTTACTAGTCTGAAGGCATACGAAATAGATTGGTTTCCGTACTGGTCCTTGTAAGAACAGATCCAGAAGCAAATGGTTTGATACCTTTTGTTGGACCACCATAGATATTACAAAAGAAAACAATGTCTAAGCTTTCGTACCAACCAAGTCCTTCCTCGGTGACTTATGACAGTTGTTCAGCTAGTCTGAAGGCCTATTTTCCAGAACAACCTGGCACAATATTGCAATAATACAGAATAAAAACATAATAAAGCACACAATTAAAATTAATAATAATAAAATATCCACTAAAACACAATAGATGTAAAGGAAAAGTAAAAGGAAAAGAACAATATTATATAAACATAATACTAGTGTAGACCATAAAATTAGACAGTATGAAAAGCGTAAGTTAATTATAAGTACAGTTAGCTAAATATAATGTGTGATAAAGATGACAGGTAAATAAATAAAGGATATTCTGTGGCAATGATTATTTCTTATACGCTCAGCTAGCTTGCAATAAACAAAATGGGACTCACATTCGATTGCACCATGCACCCATTAGCGATGCATGTCATGTAGTGCACCAGTCTGGGGCCATATTCAGAAAGGTGGCATGCTCTGACCGGAGTGCACTGTTTGTCTGAATATGTATGTCAGTAAAGTACGTGGTGTGGCACCGCAGCCTGCAGGAATAAGGCCCACAGGAGTGAATGGAGATATACGTCCCAAATAGGATAGTGCAATTGCTCTATAGGTCATATTCAGCTCAAATCATGCCAGTAAGCCAATAGGGCATGCAAGGTGCTAAGAGCCATTGCAAGCCATTATGGGCTCAGTAGCATCTCCACACAATACCGAAGTGCAGGACTACAATGAGGCATTCTGCAGAGCTGTGCCAGCCCTCCACCCCAGATAGCCAGTCTGATACCCTGACCAGTTTTATTTATTTATTTGAAAAGTTTCACCAGGAAGGACATACAGGACATACAGAGCTGTAATAGCTCATTTCTAGATGCTTTCTGGGGAGGGGGGTACATAGGAGAAACATATACCATCTTTTACAGAGAGGAAATCACATAAACAGGTACAAAGCAGAAACAAACAGGCTTACATGTCCAGTTATACAGTTACAGCAAAACTTGCACTATACTTATTCATTGATTTACAAAGGAACCAAGGCATAGAATGCACTACGTGCTTATTATACATTTCAAGAATTGGAACTTAGGTAGGGAAAGTGCAAGATCCAACTAGATTATGTAGATAGTACAGTTTACTAGAATTGCAGTGAGCTCTGTTAGTTAGAGATAGGGTAAGGGGAGACAAGTCCGACTAAAAGCCCTTCATCCTTTAGGTTGCAGAAAACCCCTCAAGGGGCAGGCAGGGCAAATAGGCATAAGAGTAGGATTGGGCATTTTGAGGGCAGAAGGGAAGAACATGGATGGGGACAGGTTGGTGAAAATTTATCCTCAGGAGATTGGAAACCCCACAAAGGGCAGGCAGGGCAGAGTAATGAGAGAGGATTAGCCCAAAAGTTGGTTGGGCATTATAGGGGTGGGAGGGAAGAGCAGAGAGGAGAAGGTGTGGTTAGGTGCATTTGCAAGAGGGAGCTATGTGATGATGGAGAAGGAGACTAGAGAGTTGGGGACTGTGCGGATCGGATATTTAATGGAAGGAGTTCCAGATACTGGGAAGTGGTAAGAGAAGGCAGTGTGCCCTGAAGTGGTATGCTGAGGGGGATAGAGACCTATGGTTGGAGTTACAGAGGCATAGAGGTGGGTGGCTCAGAGATGAGGATTTCTTTTATTTTTTTGCATAATTTGTTTATTAGGTTTTCATCATTACTTCCATCACAATGCATTCAAAAACATACTCTAAACATTTAAACATACAATGTACCTACTATTAACCGCCAATAGTAGATATTAAAGAAATTGATGCATGTCATACAGAAATAAAAGTATAACAGAAACATTACAATCATTTATTGAAATCATTTTCATAACCAACTTATAACTTATATTAATATGTTGCATAATTTATACTTAAATTCTAGAGACCCAGGTTCAGAGAGGGACCCGTAAACCATTATAACCCACTCTTCCTCTTACACCACCCCACACCTGCAGGAGGTTCTTCTCAGAGGCCTGAGTCCCCAAACCAGATGGGTTAAATAATGAGTGAACCAGGACATCTACAAAACATGTAGTCCTGGGGTGACCCATGTTATGTCTGCATTCCACCCTAGTGCCACAGCCTCACTGGGGAGAGGGATGCCTGAAATGGTTACCACACTGCTAGGAGCGATCTTCCTTATTTTTAGCTATATGTCAGATGTTCCAAAGCAAGGATCTGGATACACAGGATCTCCACTGCTGGATCATAGATGTCTCAGCTGCCATCCAGGTATTCAGAATACAATGCCTGGCCAATATCAACATCACCCTAACTCACCTGGGATAGAATCCATTCTCCTGGATCAGCATCATCCACTCCAAACAGTAGGGACACGTATTTTCAACCTGCTTCCCCAAATCCTCCCAACCTCCTGTGCAACCCCTCCCAAAAGCCCTGTAGCATTGTACATGACCAGAAATAGTGAAAGTAGGTCTCAAGTTCTATGTTACACCTTCCACATATGGGGAACAGCAGGGTTAAATTTATGCACCATACTTGGTGGACAGTAGAGTCTGTAGACAAACTTATAAAAGGACTCCTGGTATTTATTACATAGAACAATCCCTTATGAAGTCTCACGATCAGATTCCAATTCTGATCCAGATTCCCCTCCCAGATCCCTCTCTCATGCCCCCGGGTTTTGGCTGTATAATCTGGGAGGTGCCACCTTCCGATTGGGCTGCCCTCCTATTAATCACCCAGTCTCATTCCTGGTACTGAGAGCCAGATGCTCCACACTAAGTAGCAGGAATCCTCATGTCTTCCCTGTCTAATTTCTTAGCATAATCTCTAGCCTGCCAAAAGCAGAGCATATGTGTCCCTGACCCTGCCCTCTTTTAGTTCCTCAAATGAAAGCATCGTCCACCTTTCCATAAGTCCCAAGCACAACTGATACCCCTGGATTCCCATATCTTGAAGCCTCTATCCTCTAACCCCACCAGGAAACCAGGATTCCCACCGGGGAGCAATAAGGTCTCCTCCTGTCCCACCTTCATCTACTGTAGAATCCGCTCTCACCCTTCCAACACTGATACCACCAAAGGGTTTCCTGCCCCATCATGTTATATGCTTTCTGGCCTCCTTACCCCAAATATGCCGACAACCAGACCGACCCTTCCTCCTCCTCCAGATCCACCCATCCTGCTGCTTAGGGTCTATTAACCCAGTCCCTACATACCTATATTGCATGGCCAAGAATAATTCTGAAGATTAGGCAGATTCAATCCTTCTCTATTCCCATCTGCCTGTAGCCTGTGTATATTCACCCTAGGCCTGTTCCTCCCCACAACAAATCTGAGAAGGCCTTCTCTATCCTTTTAATATCTTTTTAGTCAGATCTACATGCAACATCTGCATCACATAGAGGATTCTGGGCAAGATATTCATCTTTAACAAGCTGATGCACCCCATCCACGATTCCGGCAGCTCCCTCCACCTACATAAGTCTTCTGCAAGTGCCTTAAGTATTGGGGTATAGTTAAGCTGATACAGCATTTTCAAATCATGCCCTATTTGAATACCTAAATATGTAAATGCCTTTGTAACTTTCTTTAGGCCCCAAGCCCTTTCTCCATTCACTCTGTCTCGTCTCCCAGAGCATTATTTCAGATTTGCTAACATTAATTTTATATCTGGAGAAGGCTGCAAAGCATGCTATTATATCAAGCAATGGGGAACAGACCCAGCTGGGTCCCGGACATACAAGAGCATATCATCCGCATATAAGGTGACCTTATGAGCATTATCAGCTTTGCCCACCACCCCTTAATTACTGTACTTTCCCTAATACCCACTGTCAATGGCCAAGGCAAACAATGGCGGAGAGGGGCACCTGTCTAGTACCCCTATGCAGTCTAAATTCCCTGTGAGGATCCATTAACCAGGACCCTAGCCATTGGTGCACTATAAATCTTTGTACCATTCCCCGAAGCTGTCCCCAGACCAAATCTACTTAGGACTTCAAACAAGTATTCCCTCGACTGATCAAAGGTCTTCTCACGTCCATGGTGAGTACAGCCACATCGCTTCCACCCTGCGAAGCCTGCCAAACCACATTTAATAGTTTCCTCATGTTGTGGTCTGAGCACCTACCACTCACAAATCCAGTCTGGTCTGGGTGGACAAGCTCCAGGAGAAGGTGGTCCAAGCGCCTAGCCAACACCTTTGCCAGGATCTTGGCATCAAAGTTCAGTAAAAAATTGGCCTATATGAAGAGCATTCCTGCATGTCCTTTCCTGGTTTGGGGACCAAGCATATTACTGCCTCATTAAAGGATGCAGGTGGTGCCCCTCCCCAGATCTCTTTAAATGCACCCCATAGGGCCTCAACCACCTTCCCTGCATAACCTTATAGTATTCCACTGGATAACTGTCTGGACCACTGGCCTTCCCCTTTTTAAGGCTCTGTATAGCCTGGCGTATCTCCATCCTGGTGATCTCCCTCCTAATCTCTCCTCTGCTGCTCTGTGAGTTTTGGCAGTGTGACACCCTCCAGGAACCACCTTGCTACATCTAGGGTGCCATGATATTTGGATTGATACAATTGTTGATAAAACTGCTCAAATCTGTTCTTAGTTAGGGTCTTATCCTGTGTTAGCTTTCCTTACATCCTTAATTTCCGGCATATGTATATACGTCCTTCTTTCCTTTATTAAATGAACCAACAACGGGCTGGATCTGTTCCCCACTCAAAAAACCTGCTTTTGAAAAAAATGCTGTTTTAGCTTCTCCTAAGAGAAAAGCATTGAGTGTTTCCTTGCAGCCATCAAATTTCTCAGAGGACCCTCCAATGGATTCTCTACCACCTCTCTCTAATTCCTTTACCCTGTCCTCCATCTCACAGTGCTTAGCCACCTTCTCCTTCTTGTAATGTGCTACAGATTTAATAATTGCCCCAATGAGGCCTTCCCTGTATCCCAAAACACCCCATAGAACCCACTGTACCCTCATTTGTCTCGGTAAAATTCCACTGCTCTGAATATATTCCACAAATTCTTTGTTACCTAACAAATATCTGGGAAATTTCTAGGGCGGGTTTTTCCTTCTTTTCCCCAGGGTACATGTCAGCATGACCCTTTCATGGTCAGAGATCAGGCCATACGTCACCCTCTGTATCCTCCCAAACCAGCTCCTAGGTACATAAATATAGTCAATCCTGGACCAGGTTTTATGAGAGTTGGAGAAGAATGTGTACTCCTCTCCCCAGGATGAAGTGATCTCCAACTGTCAATCAAGCCCATGTCTATCAACCCTTCTTGCCAGTGTCTCAACCCACCCTCATGTCTCCCTTCCCTTCCGAGTGATCTAACTTTGGGTGCATGGTGGCATTAAATCTCTACCCATGATTAACCATTTAAACTGCTCCTGACCACAACATCCAAGAGTTCCTGGTAAAACACTGAGTTAAAAACAGCAGGGGCATACACACTACCCACAGTAATCATTTCCCCATATAATGTTTCTTTGACAAAGACATATCTACCCACCTCCTGATCCTTTACCACTCTGGTCACTACCAATGGTAGATGTTTATTAATAAGCACTGCCACACCACGTTTATGGAAGTCAAGGAGGAAGTAACATTTCCCACCCATCCCCTGACCAATTTCTGGTGCTCCTGCCGGGTTAAATGTGTTTCTTTCAACAGTGCGATCTGTGCCCCTGCCTGCGAAGAGCAGTGAACAGACTTGCTCTTTTCACAGGAGATGAGACCTCACAAACATTACACGAAACAATCTTCAACGTCTTATGGTCTGCCATATTAGATTTCATAACAATCCTCCTTCCCTCCATCTGCACAAGTCTGTTTATACCTTTAATACTGTCTTCAGCCTGAAATTGAAAGCTTGGCAATCTAAAGATTTGACGGTCCTGAAATTCTAAGGACCCTCTGTACGACATCATATAAAACATTTAAACAATCAACATTAACATGCATATCTCTATTAACATTCCCCAACATATATACAAATATTCCCTCCTCCCCCTCCCACAACAGTTTCACCCAACAAATTTGCCATTCAAAATGGAATAGCCTCCTTCTCAAAGCAGACGTCCTGTTCCCCACCTCCGACCCCAACAAAACTTGTACATTTCTTTGTTAGGCACTCCTTGCATCTCAATTACAAGTTATAACATACGCTGTCCCCTGCCTCAGCAGGGGCTCCCATGTTATGCTGGTCCCCCACTCCTGGTCTCATCACCTTAATACCCTCCTTCTTTTTATATAATTATCCTAAGAACTTCTAATTTCCATTCCCCAACATACTTTAGCAGGGCTCCTGAATTTATCTCCATTCCCAAATGGCACATCATCCAGATAACCAAAGGCCCGTTTTATGAGACTCTGATCCCGACTTCCTAGAAGCCCTTTAGAATTTGAGTGTTAGTCTGGCAAACAGAATCCAATGGGTATACTTATGATGGGAAACCATACTCTTGCCCCCACCGGCTCCCACACAGCCAGTATTTAATTTCCCACCCTTGGAGCTTATTTTAAACTACAAATATGTAAATGGTATGGGGATCGCTTACGGGCAGCAGGGATGCCAGTGCTGCCATCACATACACGTGGCACTAGCCCTCCTGCCCACCCGACTCACCTCCCTCCTTGCATGGCAGTGAAGGACAAACAGCCACCATCTTCCTCCTGCACCATGTTTCCTTAAAGTGACTTACCAACTTCCCCGATGTCATGTTTGCAGATCACCTTCCTTCACTGAGTGATGCAAAGCTCAGCTGCCCTGAAGTTAAGTGTTAAATACTAACATACTAATTGCCAGCAGATTAGACCTTATGGTCTATCAAGTCTGCTCGAACCTCAGATCCCTAGTTGGGTGCCAAGGCCCTCCTCCCCTTGGGTTCCAGAAACCCCTATCATCCATCCCCACTTCTCTGGGCCAGGCCATCATCTCTAAATATATTCTGATGCTTAGTTTTTTAATATTTTGTGCCACAGTTGTCTCTGCATGTTTTTTTCTTCTTTGTTTGAAGTTCACATATGAGCAGTGCATCCACATGCATGAGTGATATCTGCACAGGAAGGTGTTCCACTGCACCTTTCTCACTGCTTGTTCATTCATCTTTCCTGGATCAAGCCTCAGTGAGTGCAGATCCAAAACTGAACTGGCAAAATTACAGCACTGATGACTGAAACTGTTTCTTATATTGGCAGCTGAGGCGGATACTTGCTTTTGGGATTGCAAAAGTGGTAATTTCTTCTGATTTTCAATTTTACTCATCTGACTAAGCTCTGTGTCCTAGATCCATCGGTTCTAGGAACATCACAATCTACATTGCTTGAGTACAGTGTTACAGTTTTATTAAGTGCTGCAAGTACATAATTATAACAAGTCTGTGTAAAAATAAATTTTTTAGCTGAGTGGAGCTGTAATCTGTAGCGTATTGGGACACAAAGGACGATTTTTGAACTGGGCAGATCTATAAATTTGCAGTAAGCTTTTCAGGATTGGTACATAGAGGTCTGAGTTAAATGGATGACTTTTCAACAGTTCAGAATTGTAATGTGCAGTAAGAGTATAAGCACTGAGCTGCACAGTCCAATCCAGGAGAACAGTGCAATAAACTGTGTATTTTTGGCAAGTGCTGCTTCCAGTGTGATTGCTTCAGTAAACTGCCTTTGTTATTGCATTTCTGATTGTCTCCATCATTATAGACAGTTCATATTTTTGCTGTGCTCCTGTGTTTTCTTGGGCTCATTTGGTGTTCTCATACAAGCACCATAACACTAATCACCAAAGGATGCTTAGCTGTGCATGATAAAGGGACGTGGTGCACTGAATTGTTTCTCCAGCTTGCCAGCTCCTCACTAAGTTTATAAATGAATGCAATAAAATCAGTTATATACTGTACAGTTATACTGTACATAGTTTACAGTGTATCTCAAAATTAAACACTTAGTTTTTAACATTTTAACATACAGTCTTTATTTATAAATAGGATTATAGCATCATTGTATGTGCTCAGAGCATCAGCAAAAGAAGAGACTACAGTTGCCATCCTCTCCCGACACTGTGGTACCAATGTATGGCTTCTATGGTGTTATATTGCAAAGTGTGCTAGTCAGTTCGGCATACTTAGGGAATAAAGTCTGAACTAAAATGTGAGCTACACAGCAGTGAATGCAGGAGTCTACACAATGCATCATGACATCGGTAAGGCATGGGAGACAGTATAGTGCAGCATATGTTGTATTTGCTGTACACTTTATGCATGTGCATCAGAGATCCACTGTAAAGGAAAACATTGTAAAATACAAACGGCTTGACACAGACCGAAGTGGTAATGAAGTATGGTGACATAAGTGAGGAAGGGTGGTTCAAATACAGTCTAACACTTGAGTACTACCGCAAGGATATGTCCTTTTGTAGTGGACCAATCAAACTGTACATAGGCTATCTAAACATAAATGCAGTCTCTTTCTCCATGAGAAGGGTATTGGCAGTGTCGTTTTAACTTTGGGGGTGGAGGGCGATCACCGACTGTAGTGTGTATGTTTTGCTCAATTCATAATGCACCTGTAGGCACACATGTAGTGGCAATAAGCCAATGCCAGGATGGCATTACAGATGCTTATGCAGACACTAATGACAGCTGCAGTCTGTATAGTTTCTGAGCACTTAGAGCTAACACAAAGCTGGTGCAATAATTTGTAGTTTTAAATGTATAACATGCGTAAACAGAGACCAGTGACTTCAACGTTACTCAATCACTGATACCTCTAAAGGGAAGTACAAGCAGGCCCCCACCCCAAACACACCCACATACACAGAGAAGAAGCTATAGTGTAGACCACTAGGCACTAGGGCAAAAACAGACTCAAACAGTATAAATAATTTACAGATAATAAAAGTTGTATGCTGCAGCATTTTTCTAAGTGTATGTGTGCAGCTGGGGGTTTGGAGTGGTTGGGGTACAAGGTGCCTGCTTGAATTTCCATCCTGTGCTCCGTCAGAGTGAGTGACTGATAAATCAATTGGCGGAGGTCACTACTAACTAGTACCAGGTGAGAATTTGGACAAATTGGATTTGGACAAATTGTGAGCAATTTATTCTGCTCAAGCAATGCCACCAGATCAAGCCGTGCTCTCAGTGTCAAACTGGAGTGGCCAACAACTCGTTCACATAAGGAAAGCAATCCCCCAAAAAAAAATAAAAACCCAGGGTACCATCACTAGCATTTGTGTGGGCAGATCAATGCTGGGAGTAACAGAACACACACCATACCTCGATTTTGCACAGTAAAATGACAGCAATACTGAGGAACCAAACCGTAGCATTAAGTAGCAAAATATAATATTAACAGTCCATGTTGCTAAGTCTGCTCTCGCTGCTGCACTGGAATGGATCAGGACTACTGCTGTGACTGCCTGAGCTACTGCCCACATCATTCTTGCTGCTGTCATAGGGTCATCCCTATGGGGATCTACCATGCAGCGTGTCAAATTGTGGCACTATGTCAGTGTCCGAAGATCACTGTTAGTGCAGGACAACATAATGCTTTCATCATCAGACCATGAAAATGAACTGTTTGACATTGCCATTGTTGTGCTGCATGCTGCAACCAAGAGCTCTGTTATCAAGACAGAATTGCTGTGACCAAGAACTAATTTTAATTGCAGAGCACAGATCTCCTGTGGTGACATTGCAAAGGTAATGAGTGTCAAAGGTCACCAAATACAGACTTCAATACACAAAATGACACTTCCTGGTTTGTGAGGGTGAAAACCTGATTTAATTTGCTAAAATAGGCTATGCATCTATCAAAATACATTGGAATCAGTTCTATATGCAGTCACCTTGCAGTATATGTGTTCATATATCAAAACTTGTAAATCGCTTTAAATGTCCATTCCCTTGATGTCCATGGCTGCCTGCTTACCAGTCCCCTTCTGGCATGTCGAGTTCCAGATCATTACGTGCACAGCAGCTAGAGAAAAAAGAAAAAGGATACATGAACAGTCTCTTCTTCCTCTACCACTTATTCACAAGGCTGCTCCATCAGTCCGTTCCCTCGGCTGCATATGGCTTCTGGGAGGCGGGTATCCATAAAACAGTTCCAGGGTCTTCAAGTTCTTTACTCTGGGAGTCCTGTTGTAGAGGGTCATTTAAAATAGCTCTGAACTGCTGGAGAAGTGAATACAAAACAAAGAACAAGACTTCGTCACCACTAGGTTCAGAGGCTGACACAGGCAGACACAGGCACATCGTCATTTCAGTCTCTCTCCGCGCATTTACATCATCTTGGGCTCACCCACTTTTTCTTTAGTTTCTCAATAAACGCCGCTGCTGTCTCTTGGTCCCAAAATGAATAGGTGGTCCCTTCATACTGGATCTTCAATACCGCAGGGTATATGAGGAACGCCTCCACCTTGAGCTCCCTTAGCTGGACTAAAAGCGGATTGAAATCTCTGTGCTTTTTCAGGAGCCGATTTGAATAATCTTGAAACAGGGACAGCCGCACACCCTCATATTTCAACTCTTTCATATTTCTGTACGCCTTCAGCATATCCTCTCAGTCTTGATAATTATGGAACCTGAAGATTATTTGCCAAGGGCTGCCCGTTGGTGGCTTTGGTGCTACAGCCCTATGTGCCCTTTCCAAGTTAAGGTGCCCATTTTCAGCTTCATGCCCAGCAACGATGGGAGTTTTCAGCACAGAATCCCTAAATATCAGAGCCCTCCTTTTCCTCTGGGAGGCCTCTAATCCACAAGTTGAGCCAACGATGATAGTTCTCCTGATAATCATGTAGCTCTTTCAACTCTGCCAGCTCTTTTCTAGCATGGCTACTCAGCCTGGTAGTGGATCCACAATGTCTTGAGGTTGGATATCGCTCCTCCCTTCCTGTAGTTCTGGCTGCCTGGGATGCCGATTGCTCTATAAACGTTTGCAGGTGAGTATCTATTTTTGCTCCCACTTGCCCTGCTGGGCTTCCAGTGCCTCCATCAACTGAGTTGTGACTTCCCACCCCAGCGATGCCATCTCCACTGCAGAGGCGAAATCAGGCCCAGGATTTCAGACTGTTTAGTGGCCGCTTGCTTCTTTAGGCTTTTGGCCGCTGCTCTCTGCCCTTACCAACATTTGGCGTCAGATATTTGTCCATATTTATGTCCTCTATCCATGCCTATATTCACTACTGTATTTTTGCCAGGATGCCTTACATTTTATATAGATTTAAATTGCGAGGTCAGGAGCCACTGGAGTCCACGTCTTCACTCTATGCTGCTCATTAGCGCCCCTGAGATGAGGATTTCTAAATATATCATTGGCATCCAGTGGTCACCCTGCTCCCTGATCACTGATCTGATGCTCCCAACTTGTTAGTGTGTCCTATCTTTGGCATCTAGTGGTTCCCTAGCCTGATTGTTGATCTGAAGACCCTGATATGTTTCTTTATCCCATCCCTGGCAATTAGTTGTCCCTCCTCTCCCAGTCACCAATCTGATGCCCTGACCTGTTAGTTTATCCTGTCTCTGGTTGTCTATTAGTCCCCACCCTGGATCACTGATCTGATGCCCCAACCCTTTAGTTTATCCTACCCCTGGTGTCTAGTAGTCCTCAAGCCCCCAATCAGCAATCCAAGCCTCCTCCCATCCCACCCACTCAGGTCCTTTCACCTCTTCCCCAGTTGGCCCACTCCATCTGGCTTTTTCCACCCTGTGATGGTGACAGACACAGCCCCTTTGTACCACTTCAGCCAGCTACCATCTGGTGACAGGGTTTGAGTGTGTGCCTACTTTAGAAACAGCTGGAGGACTGGGGAATCCAGTAAATGCCAGGGATAGGATGAGCTAATGGTGTCAGTGGCATCAGATCAGTGATTGATGGGTGGGGGGCACTAGAAAAGACTGACAACTCCTGCTGTCAGTCTGCTGCCCTGCACTTATCCAGGGGTGGGTGGGATGGGTTTCACACACCACTGTGCACAATGAAAAGAGTAGGGTTTGAAAGCATTAAACAGCTCTGCAACTGAGGCTGTTTAGCGCTTTCAGAACCTCTGAATATACTACTGCACCCTGCATGCAAGATGGATCCCTCATTTGCATGGGTGCAGGGTATATTTGGATAGCCCCATACACTGAGGTCACTAAATATAGTAACATAGAAACATAGACTTTGCGGCAGATAAGGACCACTTAGCCCACCCAGTCTGCCCATCTCCTACCTACTGGATAAGCTGCAGATTCTAGTTAACCAACAGCCTACTTCCTGCCACCCCTACTACAATTGTCTTGTGTCTGTCCCATGCATGTTTGAATTCCCCACTGTTTTAGCCCAAACAACCTCCCAGGAAGGAAGTTCCATGCATCCACCACTTTCTCCGTGAAAGAAGATTTCCTCACATTACCCTGAGCCGTCCCCCTCTATCTTTAAATTGTGTCCCTTGTTCTTACACATCTCTTTTTCTGAAAGATGCTACCCTCCTGGACTTTGTTGATTCCCTTGAGGTACTTGAACATTTCTATCATGTCCCCCTGTCCCTCCTTTCATCAAGGGTATACATATTAAGCTCTCTCAGTCTCTCTTCATATGATTTCTGATGCAGACCCTGCACCATTTTAGTTGCCCTCCTCTGGACTGCTTCCATCCTGTCTATGTCCTTGCATAGATGAGGTCTCCAAACTGCACACTGTACTCCAGATGGGGTTTCACCAACTGTCTGTACAGAGGATAACCACTTCCCTTTTTCTACTTGTAATGCCCCTTCCTATGCATCCCAGTATCCCCTGGCTCTCCTTACTGACTTCTCACATTGCTTACCCACCTTTAGATCATCTGATATGACTAGCCCCAAGTCCCGCTCCATTTTGTTGTTGTTAGTACCTCCCCTGCTATTGTGTACTCTTCTCCTGGGTTTTTGTTTCCCAGGTGCATTACTTGCACTTCTTTGCATTGAATCTAAGTTGCCATATGTCTGACAATTTCTCCAACCTTGCCAAGTCCCTTCTCATCCTTTCTACCCCCTTGTGTATCAACTCTGTTACAGATCTTTGTATCATCTGCAAAGAGGCATACCTTTCCTCCAGACCCTCTGCAATGTCACCTATAAAGATGTTAAAGAGGACTGGACCCAGTACTGAGCCCTGAGGTACTCCACTAGTGACCCCCTTTCTTCGGAATGTGTTCCACTCACTATTACCTTCTGTGTCCTGTTGTGCAGCCAGTCTGCAGCCCAGGCTACCACCCTGGGACCCATTCCCTAGCTGGCTAACTTGATTATTAATCTTTGTGGGGACTGTGTCAAATGCCTTGCTAAAGTTTAGGTAGGCCATATCCACAGCCCCTCCTGGTCTGTTACTTTGGTCACCCAGTCACAGAAATCTATTAGATTCATCTGACATGACCTTCCTGCTATAAATCCATGCTGCTTTGGGTCCTGTGCCCACTGGCCTCTAGGTACTCAACAATTATTTCTTTCAGAAGTGATTCCATCATTTCCCTACCACTGAGGTCAAACTTACAGGTCTGTAGTTTCCTGCTTCTGCCTTGCTCCCACTTTGTGAAGGGGAATCACATCTGCCCTCCTCCAGTCCTCAGGTACCACCCCATCCTCCCATGATTTGTTAAAAAGTGTGGTCAGTGGTGTCACTAGGTCCTCCCTTAGTTCTTTTAGAATTCTGGGGTGAATCCATCAGGCCCCATTGCTTTGTCCACCTTGAGTTTTAGGAGTTCTTTCAGGACTCTTTCTTCTGTAAATGGACTGGTGTCAACCCCCTATCCAGAGTGCTTCTATTGTCTGGTTTAGGTAACTCCTCCTCATCTTCTTTTGTGAATACTGAGTAAAGTATTTCATTCAGTATCTCTGCCTTTTCACTGTCTCCCTCTGTCCACCTCCCTCTCCTTATTAATCTTCACTATTCCTCCCTTAACCTTTCTATGCTCCCTAATGTACCTATAAAAGGTTTTATCCCCTTCTTAACTGACTTGGCTATTTTTTCCTCAGTTTGGGCTTTTGCTATTCTGACTGCCTTCCCACTTCTTTCTGCTTTAATTGATACAGTTCCCTGTCGTGCTCCTTCTGTGATGCCTTATACTTTTGAATGCAGCCTTTTCTCCTTAACCTTCCTGCCACCTCTTTTGAGAACCATGCTGGTTTTTACTCTGCTTTGTTTTCTTTGTCTGTTTCACAAAGGCTCGTTGCCTCTGTGATGGCAGTTTTGATTTTTCTCCATTGTTCTTCCACCCTCCTTTTTGGCCATTTGCTAGTGTATTCCTCAGGTATTCACCCATTTGCCAAAGTCAGCCCTTCAAAAGTCCAGTATGCTTGTTTTTGTATGGCTTGTCTCCATGGTTGTGCTTGTGAGCACTCCTGTCCTACCGTGATATTCCCAGTTGGAGCAACATTAACATGGTTAGTGCTGCACTAACCTTCTGAATATCTGGGCCCACAATTCTGCAAAATGATCTGTTACTGCATTGTATATCTGAATTATTGAAATTTAGTGAATGTGTTTTCACTGGGCATGTAGTAAGTTGTTTAAAACTGTGAAACAGCATTTTATCTCAGGTTAGTAAAATACTGTTTCATGTCACATATTAAAGAACTCCATACTTCAGCATGTACTGTCATAAATTTTATTTTTATTTATTTAGTTTTTGTTAACCGGTAAGTGCACTAGACAAATCCTGCCTATTTTCAGGCATGACCCGGGAGGGGATACAGATGAATGCCAACTGACCTTGAACCAGATGAAACTGTTGGTGGTATTTTTAGTGAATGAGGGAAATTTGGCTAGGACACCAGGAAATTCCCTATTCTGTTGGGGTCAGCAGGCGTTGTCATACTGCTGTAATGGCAGACAGCTCACGGGCGAGCAGGAACAGGATGTGCAGGCTGAAGCTCTGCAAGAGGCTTTGGTTGTCTCGGATAATCAGGCTATGCCTGGTACAGCGTTGTCTAAGCTGGAGATTTCTGGAGATCTGCAGGCGACTGAGCACACAGTCAGGAGGATTTTTCATTAGCATTAGTGTCTGAGTCCTTGCATATGGAAGCGGAGACAGAGGTGGTTGGTATCGCGGAGGTTTCGGCTCAAATTTTCCTGAGGCTGCAGGCAGTGCAGCACCAGCAGGGATGGTGCACAAGAGTTGGCTGGACGAGTTGTCGCCATTACCACAGCTGACACGGGAATGCGGAAGTGTCAGCGTGGTTGGAAGCTGTGAGGGCTCTAGCAACAGGCGGTCGTCAAGTCAAGGCTGCAGTATGGACCAAGGAGTCTGCCTTGTCTGAGACAGGATGGTTACTGCAGCCGGATGGACGGTGGGTCCCGGACCCAAATTGGCTTACTTTTTCACCGGAAGAGACGGGGCATCGTAGCCAAGTTTACAGGATCAAAAGAGAACTTCCACTCCAGGTCAGACTCTGTCCTTTCTTTCAAACACTGATACAGTAGGTCCGGAGATTGCAACAGAGACTGCCCCCTGCCTGAGGGTCAGAGGCAGCAATCTCCTCTACAGTCACCTAGGGGCCAAAATTCAAGGAGGGGCCCATGTTTCTCAGACTTATTTAAAACAATAAGCTGGAGCAGGCTCCTAGAAATGCCGTTCGACTCAGGTATCGAGGAGGTTTGCCTGAACATCCAGACAGGGCATATGTTGCCAGAAGGTTATTAAAAGACTCAATGCATTTTCTGGCCACTGATATAGATGCCTTGATAAATATTCAGGGGAAGATATATTTGATGTTAGTTTTAAAAATTTTCAGGTTTAGACAGATTTTGGCAAAAATATGAGTCTTGTAAATCCTTGCCTTTATGGCTACCATTTTGAGCAATACCAATTACTTAACCCTTATTTAAAACTATTAATATCATGTTTAAGAATGAGGGTGAATGGGGGATATCTAATACTGGTTGGAAAATAAATGTACGGTCTTAGGCCCCGAGCCCATAATGGATCTGTGAAGGGATTTGGACTGGGGCCAGCGTTTTAAAGTTAAATTACATATTACTGATAATGAGGTTATGCATGTCCCTAATAGTTTCTTTTGGGGAAAGACATGGGGTTTGTTTCTAGCCTGGTCAGCCTAAAGCCTGCTATCGCTGTGGTAGTAAACACCATTTAAGTAGTGCATATGATAAGGTTAAATGCGCACTTTGTGGGGAACTAGATCACGACAGTGAAGTCTGTTGGAATGTGTTTAAATGTAATTTATGTGATGAAGCAGGTCATGCCTATCACCAATGCCCGTGGGCAGGCCAGAATAGGCAGGGAGGCCCAAATAAGGAGAATTTGATAAACTAGGCCCAGGGCAGATACAAGTCTTAGACTTTTGCTCACTCACACACAGACACGGATTCTACAGGCCAGCCTGGAGGGTTATATCCAGGATCTGTCCCCGGTCAGCCGCAACCTCCAGCTGAGGAAACTGGGCAACCAGGACCTCTAATCAGGACCAGGCACTGATTTCCTCTGAGGATCCTTCCCTAGTGGGGACCATCCTTGCAGCCTTATGACCCCCGAGGGCCTGCTGGCTGCGGCTTCCCAGGATTCTGACTTTCAAACCCCTAGAAGGATTACTCAGGCTAGTAGTCGCCAAAAGGGGTAGGGCTATGCCTACTCAAAATTCATTTCAAGTGTTAGCAGAAATGGACGGGGATTCAGGTCCAGATACAGCCAAACCAGATGCTGGTTCAGAGATGGAGTAGAAGATGATGGTGGAAAGGACTTTTAGAATTGAAAAAAAGAAAGGTAAAACACGAAAACAAGATAAACCTTGAACTTCAGCATTTACATTTCTATGGCCTGCTTAAAGATGATATCTATTAACTGCTGTAGTATAAAAACTACAAGAGACGTTTAATTTGTTTTAGGCAGTGCCAGGATTTACAGGCAGATATCATCTTTGTGCAGGAAACACTTATCCTCCTTGGCTGAGGTTGCTCAAGTTAAAAAAGCCTGGTTGGGGGCCTTCTTTTTGGTCTTTTGGTCCAGATACAGCAGATGGGGTAGGAATTCTTTTTCTCACTCCGAGTGCAAGTAACATGGCTGTTAGACATTTTGCCAGGCAGAGCCTTGCTCATTGATTGTTATTATCAAGGATTTTCCTCAGACTAATTAATACCTATGTCCCCAAGTAAAAACTGAGAGGATTGATTTATTTCAACAGATCAAACCTTATCTTTTCACTTCCAAGCATGTGATTTGGGAGGTGATATGAATTGTAGTCTTGATATTCGTATAAAGAATAATGTGCAACAGAAAACTTATTGTGACTCACATACACTCACTCAAACATTGGCAGTTGCATATATGAGGGACACCTATAGGGGCTTCATGTGACAGATGGTTTACTTATAGAAGGGCTTCCTTTCAAACTAGGATAGACTATTTTTATTTCCAAACATTTAATACCAAGGTTTTCTGTACAACATTGTGATTTCTCAGATCACAATTTTCTCTATTATTTTGGGTCTTCATCAGATTCCTACAAGTTTCCCTGCTGTCAGTAGCGATGGAAATTAAATTCACAGCTATTGGATGATGTTCCTTTCCTGTCCCAACTTCGTTCTTGTCTTATTTTTCGAAAATCTGTTGCAGATTTTGTGATGACTAGGTTTCCTGGTGGATGGATACCAAACTGGCCATTAAGGATTTTTTTATTTCCAATGGTAGAAGGAAAGGTACATCTGATTATTTACACTATTTAGACTATAGGAATCAGTATTATAAATTACTATCTAGTTCTCGGTGACGGCACTGGAGGTGCAAACACAATTAGGGTTTTACAGAAAAAATGAAACAGTACTAATATGATAGGGCAGTGTCCACGTATGCAGAACTGAAATTTGGTACACAACAACAACATTTTAAAGATCCATATGTCGCATGTAAACAAAACTGGATAGAAAACTTATGACTGGTCGAAATTCAAAAGGACAGATGAAAACATCGGCAGCTGAGATATTAGAGATTGTAGAACAGCATTTATCCTCGGTTTTTAGTATTAGGTTTACTCCAACGCTTTATGGGAAGACGTCCTTCACTTCCCAGTTCCCCAAATATCACAGTCGGTAGCAGATACACTGCAAGAACCTATTTCTCCTCAGAAGTCCTGGCAGCCATCAACACACTTAGAACAGGGGTTTCGCCAGGGCAGATGGGATTACAAATGAGTTTTATAAAACCTTTAAAGACGACATGAGTGTAATTTTAGCTGAGGTTTATAATGATATTTTACGATTTGGTTTGGTATATACAAAAATTTAACCTATGCATCTAACATTTATCCATAAAAAGGGGATATTCAGTTTGGGCAATTGGAGGCCAATCAGCCTACTAAATACGGATTATAAGATTCTTTCTTCTCTTCTCTTCTCTTCTCTTCTCTTCTCTTCTCTTCTCTTCTCTTCTCTTCTCTTCTCTGTAAGAGCTACAAATTGTAGCACAGGGGTACTACACCGGCACAAACTTGTTCTATTCCCCATCGCTCTATCCAGCAAAATTTAAAATTGATCAGAGATATCTGTGAATTTGGAGCTCAAGACAAATTATCATGTTTTATTTTAGCTCTAGATCAGTCTAAAGCTTTTGATAAAGTTTCTCACTCTTTTCTGTTTCAAGTCTTGAGAAGTATGGTATCCTATACCCTTTCTTAACTATACTGGTACTTTATATTTTAATGTGTTCTTGTCCCTTAATAAATAATCTTCGGAAATGAAATTAAATTAACACAGGGGTTAGACAGGGATGTCCCATTAGCCCTCTGTTATACTCCTTTGTGTTAGATCCTCTTTTAAGAGAAATTGAAAATAATCGATTTATTCATGGTTTGACTCCATCTTTAACCATGCCGCCCAAAAATCTTCAGCTTATGTGACGATATATGTTTATTGGTGGCAGATGTACAATCAGGGTTGGAGACACTACGGGTAATTGAACATTCCTCGAGTTAAATGGCACCATGCTAAATTATGATAAATGTGGGTGTATGGCAGTAGGCAGGACCCCAACAGTTCATAATATTGGAGGTATATCTGTTACTGATTCCCTTAAAACTTCTTTCTATTCATTTTCCATTTCTTCCAAGCTGATACATTTTCTTCCCTTTATCTATACAAGCATGCCAATTTCATTTAGCCAAATCAGCTGAAACATTATCTCTTATGGAAAGGCAAACATTTTATTTTTTATTTAGTGTTTGTTGACTGGGTGGGTGCTCTAGGCAAAAACATTGCCTATTTTTAGGCACGGCCCTGGAGGTTACAGACAAAATGAAAACAACAATTCATACAGGTAAAACACAAGATTACAATTGTTCAAATGATCTCAAACAAGATGAGAACAAAAAAAACTGGAACAATATGCAACACATGGAGCAGTAAAGACAGGCATAAAGCAGGTCAATTAAGTGCAAAGTAACAAGAACTATACAGATCATACAATGCAATAATCAAATCCTCAGATACACAAGCATTTATCATTGTTCAGAAGGAATTTCCTAAGATCATTCTTTAGAACCTTCTGATTGTCATTGGAAGAAATTCCATAGCTTGGGTGCAAACACTGAGAAAGCGTGCTCATCTGTGTGGTGCATTTAAGGATATCAAGGAGTGACTTGTCAGCTGACCTCAGGGAGTAGGCCTATGATGTGGGCTTAAACATGCCAACTAGCGACTTAGGGACACCCGCTCTAGTAATATTATTCACTATACAGCTAGCAGTATCCAGTCTATAAGAGGATGGGAGAGCCAGCCGAGGCTAGCATAGAGGGCGCAGTGATGGTGAAGCCTGGGCACCAACAGTGCAAATATACAGATGCTATTGTAGCACATGTTCCATTTGTTCAGCACCCTTTTTCATCCACAGGTAATATCTGTCCACAAGTGAGGCTGGGCCTCACTACACCTTGAAACAATGGCAAGCCTGGCAGCAACAGCAGTAGATTGTGTCTAATCTTATGCATAATGCCAAGTTTTGTGTTGACAGATCTGCAGACTGACGATATATAAAGGTTAAAATCCAGGAAGGGTCTAAAGTGATTCCAAGGTATCTAAATGAGTCAACGACCTCAGGTGAGGAGCCACCAGATCCATATAGAGCTAGAGTAGTGGGACATGCCTTAAGTCTAGGTGCAGAGCCAAAGAGCATCGAGAGTGTCTTTTGGAGTTCACGATTAGTTTGTTGCATGTTATCCAGGACTGGATAGAAGCAAAGTCCTTACTCAGCTTTATGTTGATGTCATCTATTATAGCAGCACTAGTATATAACAGCATGCCATCAGCGTATAGTAGGGAGGCACAGGCATCTGCAAATGCTAATATTTTAAGGTCTACAATGCCTTCTTGTGATTCTAATGGTTTAATCAGTTGATCCTGCTGTATATGTCTCAAAACTGGATCCAAATAAAAAACATATAAAAAGGGCTCAAAGGGCACCCTGCTTAACACCCTAGCTATCACACATTTTCACCCAACTATCCATTAATATTATGAACTCATTCACAAATCTGGACTGTGTATGCGGTATGGGCTGCACCCATTGGCTCTTACTCTGCACCAATGGTGCAGCCCCTACCCGAACAAGTCAGTGGTGGTGGCGGGCGGCAGGCGGGTGGGACTGCTGCCCGCCTGGCTGCGGGAAGCGGAGTGGTGGGGCTCGTGGGTGGGTGGGTGGGGTGGGGACACTAGGTCACCAGGGATGTGTTGGGGGTTGTTTGCACACTCCATCCTGCGATCAGGATCTTTGGTCCACTGGACCACCAGGGATATAATCAGGATGTGGGGGTTAATACTCAATCCATGATCGGGATCTTTGGTCCACTGGACCACCAGGGGATATGTTCGGGGGAAGAGACACATTGCTGCCCGCGATCCGGGCTGGTGGGGGAAATTACACTATGCCCACGATTGGGCCAGTGGGAGGTGGTGGTGGGATTCTACACTGTTTTGCCCACGATCGGGCTGCAGGGGCGCCGGTCCCTGGCGGCTGCTGTCTGGCAGGCGCCAGGCGAGAAGTCCTCGAGGATCGGCACACTGCATGCTAATGGCATGTAAATGGGGCCATAATCAGATGCAAATGGCACCCTCTGCATCTTGCATGAATTATGGCCCCATTTGCATGTCACCTTTTGAATATCAGGATTTTGCGCATGGCGCAATGGTACTGGCGCCACTGCAAGTTGAATGCTCCACTCTGACAACTGCGGTGGCGCCAGGTTCCACTGTGCCATGCACAGTGGCTGTGGCGGGGGTGATATTCAAAGGAGTTGCTCAATAGCGCAACTCCTTTGAATATCGCCCGCCACACCCCCACAACTATTTTTGCAGCACAAGGGCTTGTGCCTAAGAATAGCGCAGTTTGAATATCCAGCCCAAAATGTTTTGTCACGTTATTACAGTAGTATATTCAAATCTTGTTCTGTATCATACATAGAAAACCAAGACAAAGAAGCAGAAAAAGAAACATAGCCCCTGCACTCCGAGAAATTTTCTGGTATACAATTCATGTCAGCCAACCTACATCTTGACACAACTGTACAAATCTGTCTCTAGGTAGAAACCTATATTCTTGTTCTGTAATAGACAAGAGATCTTTCTACATACTGAATAAGATGGGGCAGAGAATAAGTTTCTTTCAAGTAACAAACTCACACCTTGCTTGTCATATCCACCATTTAAGACATGCACAAATTGAAGTCATTGTATTGTTATTCCATTTGTCCTATGGTTGGATGCTGGCACCCAGGACCAATGTCTGAAAGTTCATTTTGTCTGAACTCAGACAAACGCCAGCCAGCTGCCAAGGTATTCTAAAACTGGGCCAATATAGGAACATCAAAAGAAAAGGGGTTCCATGTATTCTTCAATGCCTCTGGCACACATCCTTTCGAGGCCTACTCATGTTTGGTGTTACCTTTAACATTTAGTTTCTCGTGTGCTGAAAGCCACATCACATCCCACATGTTCATAGGGGCATGTTTATTAGTGAGTTACTTAGTAATCACACTTTTTGCAGTTCCTTGATTAAGGAAAACACCGAAGTGGTCATGAATTGTGCATGCAGAACCCAATAATCATATGTGGAGGTGATCCAGTACTGTCTCAGAAGGAGTCTAGATCAAACTCAGTTTCTTGATCTTTTGGACACCTCAAGTTTGGTTGACATCTCCTCCAGAGGGTCCTCTGCCTGTGTCTTAGCCTACACTGCAGCTGAATCAGTGGTGGACTCCTGGCACCAATCCTTTCCCACTAAGTTATGTCCTGCTGAAGTACTCTCTGGTTTAATGACAGACTTTGGTGGCTAAAAGTACTGTTTCAGCAGTTAGAGCAAAGTGGAGGATTTTGCAGGTGCATGCCAACAGACTTCTCCTGATGACCCATTAGAGTGCTGCTACCAGGAGGCACTGAGATTGTAGAGAGCAAAATATACCTCTGGTATCATTCTTGCTAAGAGGAACAGGACACTCTTACCCAGTCATTCCACACACTGTGGATAATCTTCTCCTTCCAGTCTGTCTATGGACTGAAGGAATGGCTCCTTGGAGAAGTGCAAATAGTTAAATCTGCTCTTCAAAGCCAAGGCTGATGGCATCGGTGACTATGCTTCTTTCTCCTCCCCTAATAAGTGTCAAGATAATAGATAGGGTAAGAACATTAACTGCAACACTATGGAATGTGTTCTGTCAATTAGATGTACAAGAAATGGTCCTGATGTTTGTTGGCATATGGTGCACCATGTCCAAGCTGTACCCCACCTCAACTCAGCAATGGGGAAAAGTAAGCATTAAAGAGCTGCTGACACCATCTGGCCAAAAGTGCTACATTGCAGAATTAGAATAAGCATATCCACAGTAAATCTCATACCAAAAAGTAGATTTCTATGTTACTTCATTTTAAAGTTATTAACTATTTTGTAACCCTGATTTCACTACCTGTTCAAAGAAAGCCTGTTCCAGTGAAGAGCTGCTGCTGATGTCATCTAGGGACCTTACAGTTTATTCTTCAGCCAACAAGCTTATAGGACCTGTTTCTCTAAAGCTGTAAAGATCATGTGCAATGGTTTTCATAAGTAAACGGGCAGCATGGGTTAGTAAACATTGCTTTAAAAACTTTGTGTTTCAGGCTTTGTAACAAAACTGAAACTATTTTGTCTGGATACCTTTTATTGAGGTCCTTTTGCCAAATGCTGGATCATAGCACACCTGTGAGGTTTGCAGACTGAATAAGTTTCTGATGAAAGGCTGAGCACATTCACACCTATCAATCAATTGAGGCAACTTCTAAGAATGGCAATTTAAAACAATTATCTCATTGCCTTGTTAATGGCGGTGGGGCAGACTCATCAATGTTCTACTCTAAATTACAATTATAATTTTACCAGAGCTAACACTTCCACCCCTAGTAAGAATTAACACATATAAGGCCTCTATTAAAACATATTGTAAAGCAGACAATGACAAACAGTAGTAAAATTAGTAGCACTCTAACTGGCTTCAGCAGTCTGGAGGCATGCTGATTTAGTATCCAGCAACCCTGGTGAAATGGACACACAAAACAGCATTAAATAATACAATTTTATCAACTTTGTTACAAAACCTGGAACATATATAGTATTTATAGCAATGTTTACTGACTGGTGCTATCTGTTTTACTTGTGAAAATCATTGCACATGATCTTTACAACTTTGGAGAAATGGGTCTTATAAGCTTGCTGACAGTCATTACTAGACTTTGAGCTCCCTACATGACATCATCATCAGCTCTTTACTGACACCTGCTTTTATTGCACAGGTAGTGCAGTCAAAGTTACAAAATGGCTAATAACTTTAAAACCAAATAACGTAAAATCTAGTTTTTGGTATGAGATATACTGGGAGTATGCTTATTTGGATTCTGCAATGTAGCACTTTTGGCATTAGTGGCTCTTTAAGAGCAAATACCTAAGTGTGGGCTGGTCCTGATTTGCACTTTGTGTGCAAAATACTGTAAATTGTTGCTTACTCTTTACTGCAGTATATTAGATTGTATTTGGCTGATTCTGCTGACTTTCACCTTGATATTTGCCATAACCAGAAATTGCAGAATCCTCGAGACTGATGTGGAAGCTGGGCTGCAGTCACACAAGAGATTAAATAATCTGCAGCATATATTAGAGTTTTTGTAAGCTGATCGACTGTCACTAGTTCTGATGTCCTCCTGGGACTCAGTACAGACACAGAGGGCTGTACGTAGCTCAGGAAGAACACCAGAATCAGTGAACAGCTGTTTGGAATTATATAAAGTGCACTGTTCTGGAACAGACCATATCCTGCAGTAGCCTGTTCCACTTGTCCATCACTTTTTCTGTGATAATGTACTTGCAGACATCCCTCATGCTCCTTCCTCCAGCAAGCTTTTGTGGATCCCCCCATGTACTTGTGTTTGTTCTTAGTGTGAGCAATTCATTGCATTTTCCCCTGTTAATGCCATGGAGATATTTTAATTCACGTCTTCCTCTTTTCCTTGTCTCCAGGCTGTACATATTAAGGTCACTCAATCTTTCCATGTATGCTTTCTTCCCAGCCCCTGGATAATCTTAGTTAAGAAATTAAGTTTTGAGTTTTTAGTTTTTTCATTCATAGCTATTTATTCATCATATATGCTACCATTCTGTTTTTCTGCATTTGCTCCCTCTTGGAATTGTATTTTCCAGTGTCCAAATAAACACGAGCTGCATGCCAATGTATCTACCTACCTACCACTACAGCAAAGTGTGCTTTACATGGGCATGGTCACATTGTTCAGGCCTTTTGGTCCATTATATACAGTATGTACAATATCACTTTTTCCTGATGATGTGTGCTGTTGTGCATTTTGTCATCTATGCAATACTGAAAGAGAAATTATGTATTTGTATGGAGTCTATGACTCCACAGTCATTCTAAAAATAACTAAACGTTTTTAAATGGTCATGTATTTAATACTGCAGCAAAGACCACTCTTACAGTTGTAAGTTTATCTCGTACATTCTTAGCGTATGAGGACTGTGAACAAGCGGTGAGTAGTTCTTTCGGTTCATAGTTCTAATACCTTTAGAATGTGAGACCACTTACAACCATAAGAATAGTCTCCTCAGAGTATTAACATATTATTATTATTAATGGAGGTTACTCATAATACTCTATATTAAAACATTTAAAATCACCCCAGATAAGCTTATTTCCAGGGCATCTGGCATGAGACATTATTTTCTCTGTGCCCGTAAAACCTTTATAAAAGGCCTGTTTTCACCTAATCATATACTGAAGTTAATACAGAGCTATTTTGCAGCAGAAGTAGCACAGTTTGTCCCACAAGACTGCCCCATAGAAACATAGAATTGTGACGGCAGATAAGGACCGCTTGGCCCACCTAGTCTGCCATTTTCCTACTCAACAGATAAGCTGCAGATCCTCGTTAACCAACAGCTTACTTCCTCCTACCCCACTAGGACTGCCTTTATGTTTCTCCCATGCATTCTTGAATTCCCCACTGTTCTTGACTCCACGACCTCCTCAGGAGGCTGTTCAGCCATCCACAACCGTCTCTGTGAAAAATACTTCCTCACATTACCTCTGAGCCATCCCCCTCTATCTTCAAATTGTGCCCCTTGTTCTTGCACATCTCTTTTCTGAAAGATGCTACCCTCTTGGACTTTGTTGATTCCTTGAGGTACTTGAAAGTTTCTATCATGTCCCCCTCTCCTTCTTTCCTCAAGGGTATACATATTAAGCTCCTTTAGTCTTTCTTCAGATGTCTTCTGGTGCAGACCCTGCACCATTTTGTTGCCCTCCTCTGGACAACCTCCACTCTGTCTATGTATTTGCAGAGATGGGTCTCCAGAACTGCACACAGTATTCCAGATGGGGTCTCACCAACTGTCTGTACAGAGGGATAACAACTTCCTGTTTTCTACTGTTGATGCCTCTTCCTATGCATCCCAGTATTCCCCAGCCTTCCTTACTGCCTTCTGACATTGCTTTCCCACCTTTAGGTCATCTGATATAATTACCCCAGGTCCCTTTCCATTTTACTGTTGTCATTTAGGGACCTTACAGTTTATTCTTCATGTCAGCAAGCTTAGAGGACCTGTTTCTCTAAAGCTGTAAAGATCATGTGCAATGGCTTTCATAAGTAAAACAGGCAGGCCCTCCCACTTTTAATGGTAACACAGTACCCAACTGATTTCCTCCCTTTATATAGTTACCTACCCTATTCTTGAAAATACTTTAATCTTACTTTCCTAATATTATACAGCACACCAATAGTAGGATCTCCTTATGCATCTGTCTTCACGAGTAACCAGTCAAGTCTATTTTAAGCTTTTCTCATAGCTTGTCTTCTCAGACCTCTTATCAGTTTAGTAGTCCTTTCTTATTTGCATGTGCTCAGTCATCAATATTATGTTCAGTTACTTTAATTTCTTTAACACTTATAAAATAATCAGCAAATTTATTATTTTACCAAAATGTAACATCTTGCATTTTCTATTTTCTATTTCATTCCCATGCTTGTTTCTAAGTTACTGTTGTATCCAAGTCTTCCTTGTGATTTGTTTGATCATCAGTTTACACAATAGCTACAAATGTGGAGAAATCAGCAACTGTTTACAGCAAGCTATTAAATATTTTCACCATATTCATTATGTAAATGTGAACAGCTGAGGCCCCAACACCAACCCTTGTGGCACCCCACACATTACTATAGCCACATCATACCTGTACCCATTTAGTCTCACCCTCTGGGTTCTATTTGTAAACCATGCCTTAATCCAATTTATAAGTGATAACTGTTCCTATATTTTAGTTTTGCTAATATGCCATAATGGGGGGCAAGATCAAATACTATATTGCAGTCTAAAAGATCCCATCTACCAGTTCCCACCATCATGGGACCTGCTAACTTGCTCATAGAAGATCAAGAGATTTGTATTACATGATCTGTCTGCCTTGAATCCATGCCGAGTGTTCAACTATGGTATTACTTAATGTGTAGACATTTATATTTTCTTTAATTATTATATCCATTATCTTACCCAGCACCAATGTCAGACTAAATTGGACCTTGGTTTAAGGCAAAAATTTTCAAGCAGTGGAATCACTTCAGGCATTGGCCAGCCAATGCTGTACTGTATATACCTACAGTATTTGAATAAAAGTTCCTTGTTGCTGGCTAGTGCACTATGCCTCAATGAATTAAGTGGGCAAGTGATGTGGCTGGTTAATAATGTCCCTAAAATGCTTGCCTGTTTGAGAATGTAAAATACAAAATCTAATATTTTCTAGACAGAGCAAAGCATATTGCATTTGCAGACCGTTTCCTTGCAGCAGCTGTAGAAGATAACAGTATTTGTACTATGCCTGTTTCATGAAAAAATTGAGTAGCTTACATGAAAACATTTTATGAAAAGCCTTGATAGTTCATCTTATTTATATAAATGCTTTCATGTTTTCTGAAATCCGAGGCAGCCCAGCACTGCAGTAGCTAACAGTAGGCCAAAATCTGAAAGGGAACTGAATTCTGGAATCACTTAAGAGACCACGATTCACAAAACTCTGCCCAGGCACAAACCCAGTTTTCCCAGGTCAAACTGGGCTTTGTGAATAGTTGAGTATTCACAAAGCTCAGTTTGCCCCATAAACTGGGTTTGCACCAGGACAAAGTAGTGGGGGTTGCTGCAATGCAAATGAAGGGAAGAGCCTGCATATCCCTGCAATTCCATTCACTAAAGTTTTGCTCCACACAATGGCCCTTGCAAAGGTCCTTGCATGGAGCAAAGTACCGACGACAAAACCTGGTGGTAATCTGCACAGCCCTAGTGGTTGGCGGAGGTACTGTAACTCCCCAGTCCCGATTGCCCACCTGACATTGTATAACATTTTTTTCCCATACTGTTGGTCCTCCCCTCCCTGAACACCGATCCCGTAATAAATACAATTTTCCACAGTGCAGTGGTGATTTCTTGTGATGCTCGAAGTTGTATATCCTGGCCCACTGATCAACTACAAGCCCACCAACCTCTCTGCCCATTGTCCTCCCTCTTCAAAATCATGGTGTTGCTTTTTGGCCAGCTCTATTGAATACTACAGAATAGGTGGCTTTTAATTTAGTCAGCTACAGTGGAAACTGAGTAAATTACTGCAGAGTTGGCGGTTTAATAAAAACAAACCAATGGTTCTTCCTGAGGTTATTGGGTCAGGCTTGGCCTCCATTGAAACTGTGTTTTTGTTTTGTTACACTTTATAAATACCACTGATTCTGCAGTTTTATTTTAAACTCCACTGCAGGGAGACTAAATAAATGGCTGCTAAGTTCATCAGTTTCAAGAAAAAACTTTGGTTGTTCCCAGGGTTACAGACAGGCGGGATGTACAGCCATGGTGGAGAGAAATTGTCTATTTCAAATAATTAGTGATCATTGTGTGGCTACTAAAGATAGCAAGCGATAGTTAAAGGGATAAGACTTTCTTCAGGTACATAGGTGAGAGGAGGAAGCCAAGGAGAGGGATAATGAGAATATGGAGGCGGCAGGGTTGGTGGTGGGGTGGGACTGCACAGAAGAGGACCAGAAAAAGCAGACATCCTGAACAGGTACTTCTGCCTTCACAGTCTTCACAGTGGAGGGAGGGGATGGACCACCGAGGAGCAGCAGGAATGAGGGGTGGGGATACAAGTCCATTTTAGAGGATAGAATCCTGAAAAGGACTTGTAGCTCTGAATGTGGACAAGGCTACGGTACTGGACAAGAAACATCCAAGGGCACTGAAGAAACTCAGGAGGTGCTAGCTGTCCCACTGATGTCCTTATTCAACAGCTCACTGGAAACAGGCATGGTTTCGGAGGACTGGTGGAGAACAGACGTGCTCCTTCTACATAAGAGGGGGCGAGGAAGAGACCAGCAACTATAGAACAGTCAGTCTCACCTTAGTGGTTGGGAAATTAATAGAAACCTGTTAAGGGTAAGGTTGGAGTATCTTCAATCCAGTGGGCTGCAAGACCACAGACAGTATGAATTCACAGGAGGGAGGTCATGCAAGACAAATTTAATTGATTTCTTTGAGTGACCAGGGAAGTAGATCATGGAAGAGCAGTGGACATGGCATTTCTGGACTTTAACAAGGACTTTGACACTGGGCTGCACAGGAGAGTGACAAAAAACTTAGCAGCTTAGCGGTGGAAACCAAAGTGGTGAATTAGGTTAAAAATTGGTTAATGGCTAGGAGACAGAGGGTGATGGTTAACAGCACTCACTCTTGTTATAGAAGAGTGACCAACATTGTGCCACAGGGCTCAGGACTACATCTAGTCCTCTTCAGTGTCTTCATAAGCAACATTATAGAAGAACTGCATATGAAAATATGAAGAATGCCAGCAGATGCAGGCCTGATGGTCTATATAGTCTGCTCGAGTGTGCAGTTATCAGTCTATTAAACTGCAGATGCTTTCCTCTCTCCTACCTGTATATCCAATTTCATTCCCATACTATCTGTTACCCCTCCCTCAGTGCCTCATTAGCAACCTTCCCCTGACTTTGTCCCATCCCTCTTAAAACTACCCACTGTCTTCAAGGATATTACCTCCTCAGGCAGTGTATTACACCTGTCACCACTCTCTCTGTGAAATAGTGCATTCTCATTTCCTTCTGAATCTATCACCCTCCAACTTAAGACTGTGCCCCTAGTGTCCCTCCTCTCCTTAATCTTAACATTCCTCTGTACCATCTTTTTAAGCCTTTCATATATTTGAAGGTTCTATCATGTCCCTCTATCTCTCCATTCCTCCAGGGAGTACATGTTGAACTCCCTCAGTCTCTCCTCATAGGGTTTGTCCTCCATACCAAGGATCATCCTGGTTGCTCTGCATTGGACCCGTTCCAGAAATTTAACATCTTTTTTAAATAGGGCAACAGAACTGCATGCAATACTCCAGGTGTGGCCTCACCAATGACCTGTACAGTGGCTGGATGACCGCCCCTCTCCTGGATGTAATTCCTCTGGCAATACATCCCAGCATCTTATTAGCTTTAGTTGCTGCTTTTCTGCACTGTGCTGAATGGTTCATTTGCCATGTTATTATCACCCAAGATATTTTTCCTCCTCTGTAGTGGATAACTGTACCCCCACTTGGTAATGATTCCTTAGGTTTCTTGCTCCAAGTGCATAACTTTGCTATACAAATGCATGGAAGCAATAGCTTTTGTATATGACACCAAAATCTGTAAGGGTGGAAACTCAGGAGGGGTAGAGAAACTGTGTAGGGATCTTGGGAAACTTGAGGAATGGTCAACAGTATGGCAGTTGGGGTTCAATGCCAAAAAGTGCAACATTATGAACTGTGGCATAGGAACCCAGGAACCGAGTATAGGATGGTGTGGGGGGGTCCTGACAGTCACTAAGTATAAAATGGACCTTGGCGTTATCATATCTGATGATGTCAAAGTGGCAGGACAATAGGACAAAGCAGTGGGTAGGGCCAGTGGGATGTTGGGATGCATAGGGAGAGGTATTTTCAGCAGGAGGAGGGAGGTGGTGTTGCAAATGTATTGCTCACTAGTGAGACTCTACTTGGAATACTGTGTCCAATTCTGCAGGCTACACCTCAGAAATGACATAGCCAGGGTGGAGGCAGTCTAGAGAAGCAACTAAAATGGTGCAGGACTTGCACCAAAAGCCCTACAAGGAGAGACTGAGGATATCACATATACACCCTGGAAGAGAGAAGAACTAGGCGGGACCTATGAATACCTCACAGGGGTAAACAGGGTACAGCAGGAAGTCTCTTCCCAGTGAGAAAGCACCAAGACCAGTGGACATGCGATGAAGCTGGGTTGTTAACAAGGATGGAGGAAGTACTACTTCACTGAAAGACTTGTAGATGCCTGAAGCAGACAGCGGCTACGGAAGTGGTGAAGGAGAAAACAGTTGGGCTTCAAGCATACATGGGATAGACATAGGAACTATTAGTAAATAGGCAGGCAGGAGTGAGGATTGCTGGAAGCCAGTTAAGGTCTGCAGAGGCAGACTAAGCAGGGACCATCTGTGCAGATTGGGTGGGCCAAGTTGTCCTTTTCTAACAACAACATTTTATGTTTCTATGTACTTGGAGACTCTCTGATGGACCATGATAACAAAACAAGTACTTGGCACTCTAGCAAGGTCAACCAAAATTTGAATACAGCATCACTTATTGAACAGCACATGTAAACAGGACTATTTCTCACTTTTAATGAAGGAAATCTTTCAATATGTGCTTTTATTGTTATATTGTTACATTCAATTTCTTCCCTAGTCTTTTTAATGGTTAGCCCATTTTATCAATACAGTAAGGCACTCTGGTTTGATGGTTGTCATGGGAAAACACCCTCCATGTGCTAAGAGAGGCTCTGATGCTTCCTGGGTGGGTGTTAATAAAATAACAACCACTTCTATTGCACCCTCATTGCTTACTTATCTGGGTCTGTTTTGGTTTTAGTGTAATTTACTAATGCCCTTTTCTCCTTGTGTATATCTTAATACTGTTTTCATTTATACTGGTAGTTTAATACAATGTATATAAGATTGGCTAGCAGTTATAAAGGTTGTGTTTTGACTGAATTTGATTAGCTTTACTGGTATTGTCTTTTGAACTAAGGTCATACTGTAGCTTAATTATCTGCTGCTGGCCTACCAGCACATCATCATCATGAGCCTACTTTACTATTGCAAGAAAACAGTCTGCACTGTTGAGCAGTTCAGCAGAAGAACACACGCTTGTTTCCTGGGGTTAAGGTGGTACTGCCAGTTGCCAGCTGACCACGCTCCCCAAGCCGACTGAAGCAAAGCCAGAGTCTGAGAACAAAGGCACTCCTTACTGCATTTTCCTGCCTGAATCCACACTGGTGGTTCGGCAAAGTCTGCCCGCAGTGAGGTTGTGCCCTGCTGGGTGCTACTAACCGAGCCTGTCCCGCTGGCTCACTGATGCCAGACAGAAGGACACACTTCTTGTTTCCTGGGATAGAGGTGGTACTGCCAGCTGCCGGCTGACCACGCTCCCCCAAGCTGACTGATGCAAAGCCAGAGTCTGAGAACCAAAGGCGTTCCTTGCACTGCATTTTCCTGCCGAATCCACACTAGTGGTTCTATGAAACTCTACCGCCATGTAGGTATTTCTGCTGCGAGCTGGAGAAAGAAGGACAGAATTTGTTGGCACCTATACAGTGATTGGTGCTCTCCTTAGAGCACTTCCTGTGATTGGCTGCCATTTTTGAACTGAGCTTCTCCAGCTAAGACTAATGGATGTTTCTTTTCCTTGCCATTATACCTACACTAGTGAGGCTTGAATTAATTCTAGATTTTATCCAGCTACTGTGTTTTGTGCTACTTACAATTTCTTACTGCTGTCTACTGTTTCTTAGAGTACTAAGATTTCTTTTACTACATAGTGCCTTACATATCTAAGTTTTCCCAATTTAAAGTACTAGTATTTTAGTTCCTTGGTAATTGTATAGAGTGCAAAGCATGCCCGAATGATATCTACTACTTTCAGACTGATCCTTCTGACCTAATCTTGCTTTTCTTGCTCTATTTTCTCTTATTCTGCTCTTTATCCTGCATTGACCTGCATAGTTCCCCGTTCTTTACTCGACTCTGACAAGGACACGGAGAAGCCAAACTTTACTCTGATTTCACTCTCCCTGCAGATCCTCGCTCTGCTACTCTCAGCTGTCCTGTAACTCAAGATTCCTGACTCCAATTTCTCAGAGTGGGATTAACGCTTAGCCATGCCCAGTGGAGCAGTCCATCCCACTATTATTCTTCACTGCTGCTCTCAACCACCTATTTCTGTTCTTTTGTTGCTGTAAGCCCACCTTCACTAGCCCCACTCTCAGAACTGCCTTGTCCTGCCCCATTCTCTTTGTTTGCTGTAAACCCTCCTACGCTAGCCCCACTCTCAGTCCTGTCCTGTCTGCCCTGTTCCTTTGTTCACTGTAAGACCTCCTTCTTTAGCCCTTATTTAATGCTGCTCAATTCCTCTTCTCCTAGGTTGTACCCACTGGGTGCTACTAACAGAAACCCACTTCCTTAGGCTTGCCCAATGCCAAACAGAAGGACACACACTGCTTGTTTCCTGGGGTTGAGGTGTTACTGCCAGCTGCTGGCTGACCACGCTCCCCAAGCCAACGAAACAAAGTCAGAGTCTGAGAACAAAGGTGCTCCTTGCATTGCATTTTCCTGCCTGAATCCACACGGTGGTTCGGTGAAAGTCTGCCCATTGTGTGGGGCTGCAAGCGGAGAAAAGAAGGACAGTGATTTTTGCCCCCTTCTCCTCCTTAGACCTTAATTATATGCCCAAACCTTGTGGTAAACCCCTCCTCTCACCTCCTGTTGGTTTTCCCATACCAAGGTGCTGTGTTACCAAGAGATCAATCTTGCCTCTTATTGGAGCTGTGTTCCCAACCAAGCTCCAAATTTTAATCTCACAAAATGCATATATCTGGGGCACTAACACTGATAACTCTCTACTGCTCACTGTGCTCGCATGTCCTTTGGACCTCAATCATTATTCTTATGCACCTGCTGACCTGGCACTGTTTGGCATGACTCAGTCCATATAGCAGTGTAACACTTCCTTGTGGAAACTGCTCCCACTCACTGCCCCATCACTGCCCACAAACACCACATGGTGGCATAAGTTACACAGTCTGGAGTGGCTGCACCCCTTGCTCTCTTCCCTGGGATCTTCAACACATGCAAGAAAGAATTACCTCTGCCAATAATAGGAGCAGGCAAAGAAATGATAGCCACAAACAACTTAAGGAATACCTCTTCTGCCTAGCGCTCCTGCTACTCCTGTTAGCTGGGAACATCCACCCTAACCCAGGCCCCCACCTCTCTTCTCTACCCCAATACAGCTCAAGGGACAGTTCATATTCGGCTCAATAAATATATGTAGCCTTCTACCTAAGATGGATTGCTTGAAGGCCTGGGTACTTCAACACAACCTGGATATTCTATCAGTGGTAGAAACTTGGCTCTCCCATAAAATAAAGAATGCAGCTATCACAATTCCAGGATACACAGTTTTTAAGCTTGATTAATTATCCAAACATAGGGATGGTTGTGCTATCTACATCAGGGATAGTCTTCAGGTGCACACCCTTATATTACTGGATACGGGTGCTAGCATGCAAGCTATGCACTAAAATTACTTCTTGGGAATTCCAATAAAACTATGACTGTTGTATCAGTATATGTCCACCCTGGTCAGAAAGCCCTGGTCTTGACTCTCTAATGAAATGCCTAGGTGTGCTCAATCTCAGCAATGAAACAGTGCTACTGGGAGACTTTAATGCCAACTGGCTCTTCCCAGCTGCTAGACCATATACAGATGCCATCTCTGCAGTGAACTTCACCCAATTAGTCGCTTCAACCACCAGGATGAACTACAAGTCTGGAACCTCCATCCTGCTGGACTGGGTCCTGTCCAACTGACCTAAGCATATCTATCAGACCACAGTCCTACCCTGATGCCTACAATGACCACTCACCTGTACTGGTCAGCTGATCAAATCACTTCACCAAACCTCTAGCCAGAACAATCACAAATAGGATCCTAGGCCAGGGCACCTTGAGATGCTAAAACTGATCTCAGCCAACAGAACTGGGACAGGGTCTACTCTGCTGGACCTACTGATGCTGCCCTGAATCAATTTATTCAGCTAGTTAATGACATATGTGATCAGCATGTCCAGTCATGACATGGAAAATCAAAGGTCACGTAACCCATGGTGCTCTCCAGGCGTCCTGGAGCAAATGAAAAGGAGGATCACCTGTGGCAGTAAGCCCGTGCCTCTGGCAATAGGTGGACTTCCAAAGGTACAAGAAAGCACGTAATGACTGCACAAAGGCGATACACTCTGCAAAAATAACTACTACAAGGAAGCCCTAAAAACACCTAGAGGATGGCAGGAAATTCTGGGCCAACCTCAGCAATCTATTATGGAAAGAACGAAGTCAGCACTGACAATGCTCAACATAGATGGTGGTCCCACCATGGATCACAGCAACATAGCAAACTCACTCAATAATGCCTTCACTGACCTTAGCGTTGTACTCCTCCTGATTTCTTCCTCCCTGCTCCTACTCCCTGACAACCAGATCTGATAACCAACCATTCTTCCACTTCAGAGCCATCTCCACTAGCAAAGCTAGGAAATACCTCCTGAAGGTCCTAGGCAAGACTCGATCCAGCAGAGACTCACTAGGTCAATTCATTGGACTCACCATTGACAACCTTCTTCAACCTCTCACACACATCATCAATGCCTCACTCAGTTTCTTCCAGTTCCCATCTCTGGAAAAATGCCCTAGTGACATGTTTTCAAGCGTGGGGACAGAGCACTACAGGAAAATTACAGACCCATCTCAATTCTCCTTATACTGTTCAGGCCCTTGAAAAATAGTGGTGTATCAGTTAACTGAATACCTGGAAAAATACAACCTGCAATGCCCACTGCAACATGGTTTTCAGAAAGGGCACAGTACCTCTAGTGCCCTACTAGAGTTCATTGGGTACATCCATACCTCCCTTGATAATGGAGCCTTACTGGAGCTGCGTTCATAGACTTGTCTAAAGTGTTCGATACAGTCAACCATGTCTTGCTGCTTGAAGAACTAACATCCATTGGACTCTCTAAGAAATAGTTCAGTGGTTCAACAGCTACCTCACCAATCAGTCCCAACAGGTTAAAATCGACTGCATGGTATCTGACAGTATACCTGTCTATAGGGTTCCCAGGGCTCAATCCTGGGGCCCCTACTGTTTGGACATTCCTAAATCAACTTCCTCCTGCCAGCCACTGCACTATACTACTTTATGCAGATGACGCAGTAGTATTCGCAAGTGACAAGGACCCCCAGGCTCTTGAGTGGAATCTCTAAGTTAACTTCTCTATAGTTGAGAAATGGTTCAAGGACAACAAGCTTGTTATGAACTACAAGAAAACCAAGACCATGATGGTTTCATAGCCTGCAAAGCAGACATCGAATTTCCCTCTCAGTATATATAATGTAGCAGGGGTCCTGCTAGAACTAGTTCACAATTTTAAATACATGGGTATCACTCTTGACAGCACCTTGTCATACGCCAATCACATGGACACCCTAGCCAAGGCTGTCAGCACCCGCATTGGTCTGCTCTACAGACACAGAGCCTTACATCTGAAGCTCTTAACCTGGCTATACTCAGTTCTATAGTGACACTTGTGGATTATGGGCTGGTAGTCTATAGCGCAACAGACTCAGCCCTTCATTGAGTCACTATCTCCTGAACAAAGCATGCTGTCTCCTCACGGGGCCTAAGGCTGACACATACCTGTGATCTATATGCCCAGTCTAACTGGCTCCAGCTCTCAGGAAGACTAAAGTACAAAACCTGTCTCTTGGCTAAGAAAGTTACACTGGGCCTTGTGCCATCAGGTGCAGCAGCTCCTCTCCCCTATGAAAGTATCTGCCCTTCCAGAAGTTCAGATACCACTTCTCTAAGATACCTCACTGTTGCACTTCCATGGAACAAAGAGCCTTTCCTACCAGGCTCCCAAATGGTTTAATAACCTTCCAACAGCACTGTCCTCTGAAACCAAGATTGGCACATTCAAATGGGATCTCAGGAACCACCTTGTCTCCCCATCCACTTGTGACTGCTTCATCTAATCCTCAACTGACTGGTGGGACTGCAACCCATCATTTCTATGGATTAATTCTCTATAAGCTTCTCAATCCTCATTTTCCTTCATGGCCTGTCTACGGTATGGATCAGAGGTCCCACTCCTCTGATTCAATTCTCCTCACCCTCCCTCCCTTCCTTTTCAATACTCCCACTTTACCTCCCTTCATGCCCCCTCCACAATCGCTACCTTGAATGCCACTTTGACTCTGGATGTGGCCTCCTACATAAACCTCACATGGCCTACTCCTGGTTGATATCACCCCTATACCTATTTCTTGTCATTTCTGTGGCCCTAGTGACTATCAACTCTCACTTTCCTATGGCCTCTCCCTGCTCTCTTCACTACTCTGCCCCACAACTTTCCCCTACTGTCTACTTACATCTGAATCATTACCTCCTTGTGGCCTGTTACTACCCTGATTAGACTGTCTGATATTTGATAATGTACTGTAGTTACAATGATCTATATCATACAGTTATTTCAATGTTACTGTAAGTTCAACACCTGTTCTGTACTGAACAAACTCTGATGTTGGGACCTATGAAATTAGCTTTGTTTTTGTACTTATCTCTGTGTTACTGTAACTCTGATGTCTGTTCTGTTCTATATGAACTCTGACATGGAACCTGTGAAATGACCTTGTTCTCAATGGTTTTCGTAGATCACAATATTTCCTCTGGCTAGACACTGAGTTTGGATTTTCATTTGCGAGGTAGGTTGGCATTACAGGAGCTTCATTAATAAGCCACTCATGAGACTAATTCCTTGATGCATTGAGCAATATTAAAGGGGAAGTAAACATTGCAGGGTCACTCAAATTGTGAAAGTCCACAAAAGTTATTTCAAACAAGGTATTGAGCTTCATTGTAGGTGTCAAGAGTCCTGAGATATGACTATCTAAATAATCTGTAAGTCAAAACAATGCAGCAACCATTTCATGGAATGCCTTGAGACAGAAAGTCACATGTCACTGAGGGCAAGCTGTAATGAACAACATACAGCTTGCGTTCTCAATGACACCACTTTATGTTTTAAGGCTGCAAGGAATGGCTACTGCTTTGTTTTGATTTACAAACTATTTAGCTATTCATATCTCAAGACTCCTGTCCTCACAGGTAAGCCCAGCACCTTATTTGAAATATCTGTTCATGGGCTTTCACAATTTGAGGACCCTGCAGTATTTACTTCTCCTTTAAGCAAATTTTAAAATCCTTTGTATTTATTTAGAAGACACTAAAAATAAGCAGGCAATGTTGTTGTGTCCGTGCTGCCACTGCAATACCTGCAACCTGGGTTCAGAAGCAACCATTTCTGTTCCCTTTACTCTTCCCTCTTCCTCCCTCATATGATGGTAGACATTTTCTCATATTATCTTCCTTATTTCTAAATATTTGTTAGGCTCTCTTCCTGCTACCTCAGGGGTCAAAATTAAGTTTTGTAGCTAGTAGCCAGCAGGGCTAGTGACTGGAAAAATCCACTGGCACCACAGACTTTTCCACGGTCCAGCTGGTGAACTTATTGAACTGTTGCCTTCTCACAACAACCAGCAGAGCAAGGTAAAGCAAAATGTTATGAGCCTGATGCAAAGCTACCAGCATTTGGGAGAGGGTCAATGCCCATTTCGATTCCTGCAGCCTCAATGCTGTCTTCAGATATTGTCTCCTTCCATCTACTCTCTGAGAACCCTGACTCATGCTTTTCATCCTCCCTCATTCCAAGACCTTTGGTGGGAGGTTGATTTTTCTTAAAGACTCCCTCAGTTTTGCTCAAACTTCCTGCTCCTTCCCATCACTCTGAAATTTTCCCCAGGTAACACATATCTCATAAAAACACAAACTGGTAGCCCTCAGCAGAAAAATAACAAATGCAGCAAAATATTGAAGTTACATCCAAATCTTTATTAAAGAGAGCACAGCATTATGTGTTGGTTGGCACCCTCTAATTTGTGAGCATGTGTCTCTGTGTTTCAAAACACACATCTCATGCCTGCCCTTGCTTCAACCACCACCAACTCTATCCAGCTTTCCACCTCTTTTTATTGATACGCTTTTCATCCTATATACTCCCTTTTCATCCCTCCAGGTTACTCTTCTCTGCCCTGCTAACAATCCCCTAACCTCTTCTCCTCTTTTTTGTCCCCTTTTCTTTCCTCTGTTTTCTCCTGTAGGTACCACCTCACCTACAGAAAACTGCTAGTGTAATGCTAAGCTACTTGTACACTTTCCTGCAGCTGTTTTTTTAAATTGTGTTTTTATTAAAAGTTTTAAATACAAATAACAATACAATCTATATCTGAGACAAGTAATCAAGTGCACAGTGATACTGTACTTATACAGCTTTCTGTGCATTTAAGCTTAGGTGAACAGTGGGCATAGGCATCCTATTTCCTTTGCTGTTAGTTATAAACAGATGTGGCTCAGGAAGAGAATCCAATGGCTGTTTTTGGTTCCCAGACAAGAAGTGCGAGTAGTGAGAACCAAAGGATGGCCAGCAAAGATGGATCAGTATGAGGGAGCCCATCATAAAATTTCAGAGAGATGTTTTGCATGATGACATCAAGACTTAGGATTGTACCTCTTGTGGCACACAAGGTCACAAAGACAAAGAGACAGAGAGAGAGAGAAGATCAGACTTATGGTGACCGACTGAGTTCAAAGCTGAGTTTGAAACTCTCACTTAACTCACTGGACCCTGTGCTGCTTCAGTACAGATCATTTCTTTATATTCATTTTGCTGGAAATTACCTCAGTAAATAATCAGTAAAGATGCATTATTTTTCTTTATAAAATGGGTAAGAAATTTCTGCATCCTGATTGCCTGAGAGGCACCTTTGTGTGTCCTTATAAGTGCTCAGTATGCCAACTGGTACTTCTTCAGCCAACCAGAATGCAGTGCAGCCAGAGATACATGTCTGGCAGAAAGTGTTGAAAACAAATGTCTGGCAGCCATGTTTGTACTGTATAAGACAATCAACACAAACTACTTGCCTTGCCATATAAAACATTTTCACACTTCTGAGTAACTTCTCACCTCCACATCACACCTGCCAAACAGTAAATTGATTCAAAAAATATTGTAATCCATAATCTGATGTTGTGTTTCTATTTCTTTTATGTTTGTTTCTTCTAAGCCTCTAATCTAATCCATAGTCATTGAGATCGGTGTCACACAGATCCCAGTTTGCTCCAGATCCACAAGACACCCACTCACCCTGAAGGCCTGCTCACTTGGTCACTCTCCCTCATACAAAAGTGTTGTAGTCTCTGCCCCCCAAACACACACACACACAACACTGCAGAACATAGCACCGTGCGTCAATGACTGCTTACTCTCATGATTTAACAAACAGTACTGAAATGCCGTATTTTTTATTGATTCTTGATATGAGAATGAAATATGAGTGTAAACTGCACTGGACAGTTGTTCAGGTCAGGCAGGGATTACTAACGGGATGGATCTTCCTGAAACTTTAACTGATTTAGGTAAAATTCTCTGCCTGACTGTAGGAATAGCTAATGAAGACAAAGGCGGGTGGGTATTACTAGCCAGGAACAAGACTGAAATTACTATTCACCAACTGCCCTCTAGTGGCATGTCATGGCCTCTGCAGTGTGTACATTGCTATGTTCAGGAGTTTTAAGTAAACAAACTACTTTGTACTCAACAACAACAACAAAAACAACTTTCTTATGGTAGCTGTAACTATCTTTTAAATATTTGTACCTTTTTAAAGTTTTTACTTTTAGAACCCATTTTATAAGTCCAGTGAGACACTCCAAGATGTTGGTTACCACCTGATAAGAACACTACCCAGGTGCAAGTGCCTCATGCTTCACAATGCACCTAAGGTGTGCTCTTATCAGGCAATAACTCACACCTTGTTGCTTATTTAATAATGTAATACCTTGTATGTGTGTGTGTGTGTGTGTGTGTGTGTATATGTATATATTCAGTGCAAAAAAAAAACTCTGTTAATGCATCTGTTAGGGTTGATTCCACACCAACAAAAGTTTGGAAATTGATGTTACAGGCATCGGTGTGTGTCCTTGAGGTCATCGGCCTAATTCTCATCCCATTCCATTTGTATGGAAGCCAAGATGACATAGCATAGGAGAATGGGTAAGAGTTAGGCCTGATGACCCCAAGACACACACCGTGATGCCTGTTGTTCTGTGGAGGGTGGTGGAGGGTGGGGAGATAGGGTTGGTAACCCTAACATCAATTTCCAGATTTTTGTTGTGTGGAATCAACCTAACTGATGCATTAATGGAGTTTTGCAGTGAATTTCCCTTCTTTTGAGAAAGTGAAATGTTGTTCATATGCTATCAATAGGTGGGAGTGTGGACCCTCCAGACCCTGCACTCCCATCCACTTATCAGTGTAAAGGCATAGTGAAGGAGGGCCCTGTGCTCCCAGTTTTGCATAATGGGATGCATATTTGGGAGCTGGGCCCTCTGGCCCTGTGCTCCAACCCACCCATAAGTGTAGAGTCATAGCCTGTGAGGGCTCTGTGCTCCCCAGTATTACAAGATGGCATCCATGGGTGGGAATGCCTGCCCTCCAGGCCCTGTGCTCCCACCTACCTATAAGTATAGACACATAGTGCAGGAGGGCCCTGTAGTTTTAGTTTTGCATAATGGCATCTCAGGTGGGAGCATGGGCTCTCTGGCCCTGTGCCCTCACCCACCATGAGTGTAGAGACATAGCATAGGAGGGCCCAGTGTTCCTAGTATGCATAGGTGGGAGTGTGGTCCCTCTGGGCCCTGCACTCCCACCTCACATAAGTACAGACACATAGCACAGGATTAGAGGCATTCCAAGCAACCTCATAACAGCTTATTTAGCAATATCTCAGTAACCGTAGCAACTGTGGACATTTTTTTCACAGTTGTATTCATGACCTAGCTACCTCCATGCATGCTAGTAAGCTGTGTTTTAGCAAAAATCCATATCTTGAACTGTTTGAGATATAGGTGCCAAAAGGTGCAGTGGCCACCACAGTGTTATCCTATGGGAAAATTCACAACTTTGGAGTGCTGTAAGTCTGGAACTGGCGTGAGGTTTTCATCAAACCAGCAAAAGGCACATATGTGGTGCAAGGGCTTGCCACCAGCAAATTGCTGCCCAAAGTCCAAACCATGTAGTGACAATGAGGTGGCAAAGAAAGTATGATTTTGGGGATTGTACTGTTGCAAATTGCATAAGTATGTTGCAAATTGCGATATTGTATTGTGACACTTTTGCAGATTTGCGAAAGTTTTGTGCTTGTACTGTCGCAAATTGTGACAGTACAAATGACCTGATCAAAATAAACATATTTCTGGGTCTTTTTTTTAATTATGATGCATGGATGCTGTTCCTAGGACCCTTATCTGCTGACACTGTCTATATATCTATGTATCTATGTATGTTTAGGTAAACACAACAGTTGGTGTTTACCTAGGGGCAATAGTTTTAAACTGTAATGTTTTTCTCCACCACTAACTGAAAAGAAGATGGCAGTGGCCGACAGTACAGAGGGCATTTGTGACAGTAAAATGTGATGTCGCAGACAAATCTGTCACTGACGCATGGAACATATATTTTTTACCATAGGATATAATGGGAAACGTTAAACTTTATTAACTTTTGAATGGATTAATATTTTTCACCAAACTTTCAAAAGATACTTCCCTGACCCAGTCTCCATATACTCTGAAAATGTTAGACCAGACAGACAAACCATTTGGGCTGTGGAGATAAGCAAAGAATTCACAAAAAGTTGAAGACTTCCACACTTTTCGATGCTTCTAAACTCCACAAGCACAAATCCAACTGGAACGAAATTTCAGATCCAGAGATCTATAGTACGACAACATGCATATCAAATTTCAGGTGAATCGGATGAATGGTTGCAAAGTTATTAAAGTGCAAAAATCTGGATTTAACATAGAAGTGGCCATGCAACCCTAACTATACATGCCCTACTGGGCAGGTATAATATACATCTGTCTATCTACTGCATTAACACATCATTAGGGTTTGCAACATCAAAAGTAGGAAACTCAACCAGGGTTGACAAGGGTAACACCGCACCCCACTCGCATGCAGAACTAGGCATGATGGCTGTGTTTGGTGTTTTGAACCCAGTGCTCACCCATTGGCCTATACTATACCTATCTTAGCTTAATCATGGAATGGGGTGAGCATTAGGGTTCAAAACACCAAAACACATCTGTCATGCCTGTTCCTACATGCACAGTGGGGGTGCAGTGTTACCCTTGTCAACCCTAAGGCTGACTTTCCTTCTTTTGTTGTTGTAACCCTAATGGTGAATCAATGCAGTTTTTGCAATGAATTTCCCTTCTTTTTGAGAAAGTGTAATGTAAGTGGTATGTGGTTGTGGGAGGCCCTGAGCTCCCTTCATGCTGCCATGAATATGTAATGTTATCCATTTGTTAGAGGACAGAGCCCTATGGGCCCTGTGCTACCATATATCCATAAGTGTAGAGACATTGTAATGAACCCTCATGTCCCTGTGGGTGCAGGGCCCTGCAGGCCCTGCAATCCCAGAACTGCATAATGGCATGCACCCGCTTGACTCCATTTTGCATAATGTGCGCGCTATGTGGGGTCGTGCCCTCTAGTCCACTGCTCCCACTTACACATAAGTACGGACACATACCACAGGCCTACAGACATGAAAAGAACCCTTCTAACACAAATTTGGCAATAACTCAGTAACCGTAGCAACTATGAAAAAGTTCCACTGCAGTTGTAATCATGACTTGAAACCTCCATGTGCTTAGTTCACCTAAAGTTGGACTAAAGGTGAACTAAGTGGAGAGTAGCGAAAAATCCACATCTCAAACTGTTTTAAGATATGGGTGCTGCAATGTTATCCTATGGGAACTTTCACAACTTCAGAGTTCTGTTACTATGGAAGCAGTGTAAATTTCTTCACCAAACCACCAAAAGGCACATCGGAGGGCAAGGCTTGCCACCTGCAAATTTCAGTCTAAACGCCCTATCTATTATTTTGCTATGAAGTGACAAATAAACTGGTTGTTTGGGGCTGTTTTACCACAAAATTTGCGGTAACTGTGCAGAAGTCCCAGTGGTTAACATGGGTAACTTTTGAGTGAAATTGCGTGAAAGTGCCCATGTTATCCAATGGGAGTTTCATCGAATTTCACGATAATTTCACAAAAGCTTTTGTGGTGCACATATATTTTCCATAGGATAAAATGGGAACTTAAAAGTTTAATAACTTTTGAATGGATTAATGTTTTTCACCAAACCTTCAAAGGCACTTCCTTGTCCCAGTCCCATATACACAATACATTTGGACCAGATGGACAAACCATTCAGGCTGTGGAGACGAGCAAAGAATTTCACAAGGTTGAGGATTTTCACACTTTTCCATGCTCCACAGCTCCACAACCACAAATCTGACCAGAGCAAAACTTTCCAAATCCAGAGATCTATGGAATGCATGCAAAATTTCAGGCAAATCTGACAAACGGTTGCAAAGTTTGTTAAAGTGCAAAATTTTGGGTTTAACATAAATTTGCTGTACAACCTAATATACTGGCCTACCGGCAGTATAATATATCTGTGCATGTGTGTGTGTGTGTGTGTGTGAATTCTCAACTCCAGGCACCAATGCAGCTTACCAAAGACACAACGTCAAACGCAGACTGGTAAATCTGGAACAGAACAGTGGTGAGGCGGTGTTAGGCAACCTTATGATGCATGTGAGTCATACCCTGAGTGTGTGCACATAAGGTGGCACACAGATCACAGGCCAGAGAGGAAAGCATGGGGTGGCAGCAGAAGATTTTAGAGTGAGCACAGCCATCACAATATTCATTGCATACACCGTCACAAAGGAAGTCACAATAATAATAATTAAAGTAAAACACACACTATCTGCATACGTTAACTTTAAGTTAAAGACTGTTCATATATTTTAAGGATTTCCTGAAACAATGTTTATGACATATCACTTAAGAACATATTGTGACTCCCAGAGATAAAGAAATAGTGAAGAGGTGGAGTGCAGAGAGAAGAGTTCCAAATCTGGTGGCAACTGTGAGTTTTGTTCAGTCTTAATTAAAGTGGATTAATACATGTAAATCAAAGTAGTTGTATTCTTTTTTGCAGTTAATTTCTTTTCTCTTTCCCAGGTGGCACACCATCCAGCCTGATCCCCCAGCCCCATCTCCCACTCACAGTTTACCTTCTGCTTCCTCCATGGCTTGCCATCCCATGAGTGGGCGGAGGATCCTCAACCCGCCAGAACAGATCCAGTGCAGAGGTTACTTCCAATTGCTGGCGTGGGCCTGCGGGGATTGGCTCTCATCCTGCCTCACCCAGGATGCTTTTTCTCCTCCGCTATTCACACAGGAAAGGAGGCATGCAATGATGCCCTATGGAGAGAGTGCACATGTGTCCCACGTGCTCCTCCAAGCACTGCCTCTCTTGCCCCTTTCTGAGCTTCAGAGTGCTGTCCCCAGCCACTGCCAGGGGCAGTCAAATGCCAACTGCTGGTGACCCCTCTACTGGAGAAGGAGAGCAGTCCATTGGATACTCAATCCTTCTCCTCCCTGCCACCCCGACAGCCCTTACTCTTTCCCAAACATGGGTTGCCAGTGTAGCGTGAGGTTAGGCATCCAGTGCCTTAGCCCTCAGTGCCACTGGGTCAAAGTAGTTGTATTCAAAATGCTACATCTATCTACAGGACATCATACATTGATCTAGATCTCCTCATTGGATTTGACATTCTTGTATTGTAGTTGTTTTTAGCCCATGGTATGAAATAATTTTTTCCACCTAACAGCATCAACCAAAGTTGATTTCAGGATCTGTATTTTAAGATCCACAACTATTAAAGAGATTGTATATCTGGCTTCATAGCTCATAGTATTAATTCTCAGACAAATTCCAATGATACAAGATTCAACATGACAGCTATTCCAAGAATAGGGCTGCCACCTGTTAGGTTTACCTGGTGATCAGGTTTTCAGGGTCCCTATCAGGTAAACTGGTTTTGCTCAGTGCTGGTCAGGTGTTTGAGCCATTTGAGTGCTCAAATACTTTTGAAACAGATTTTGTCATATCATTCATTGTTTCTAGCAGCATGTCCAAGTTACAAACAAGTTTTGTTATCAATATAGCCCTTTGTTTATGGAAAGCAGTCAGCCTGGGAGGTGTAAAGTATGGCCATTAACACCATTAGCACTTACATAACTTAATCTTTTCCACTACTGGAATCCATACATTTCCTATATAATTACTGTAAAAGTTACTATGAGGACCCAGTATGTAAACCACTGGGTACATTTAGAAATGTCTTCAGTAAGACAGAAAAATACTTTTAAAATTGTTATGTGGAGGAACCCATTTTGTGGACAAGAAGGTGCTGTGATGATGTCATTGCCTCACCAGCTCTAACAGTTTGCATTGAGGCAGGTTAAAACAAACTACTCCCTAGAGACAAGGATACTGTTAAATCATGAAGAAAGCACTGGATTCTTTTGTTACACTCTGCCACACATAAAATCCATGGTGTTCTTCAGAATATAGAGGATCCTATCAAGTACAGCAGACCTATTCTCACCTGCTGCACTGCACACTGTTACATAGAAACATAGAAACATAGGCTTTGATGGCAGATAAGGACCGCTTGGCCCATCTAGTCTGCCCATTTCCTACCTACAGGATAGGCCGCAGATCCTAGTTAACCAACAGCCTATTTCTTCCTATCCCCAACTAGTGAGGCAGTGACATCATCACAACACCCTTCCTGTCTACAAAATGGATGCCTCCACATCCCTATTTAGGAAGTATTTTTCAAAGTTTTACTAAAGTCCTTTCTGAATGTTTCCTTTTCAATCAATGTCTCGTAACTATGATAACTGCTGAAATAATCATATAGGGATTGTACAGATTCCCTTTAAAGCATAGCAGCAAAGCTGCCCCACCTTTGTAACAGTAACAGAGGAGTTGTCTTCCACTTTCATTTGCTGGTAAATATTTTCATCTCTAAAGAGTTTAGGCATTTTAAATGTTTTAAATTATTTTTTCCTCAAGAAAAGTATGGCACTTCTTTGGCTTTGAAACAGTACTGTGGACATGAAAGGAAATGGAGCCAGAAAAGATATAAAGTGCACATTATAGGAAACTATTTCTTTATTATGTATTATTAAGTACCATATATACTATTGTATGCTGTTTACAGTATTTCTCTTGTCCCCAGATCATATCCATACAGTCAATGGGATGGTTTACCTATGCAGAATTGACAACACCATTGTCAAAGTTTGGCATAGCGAATCTCCAATGTTGACAGCGAAATTTCACCTGTCACGACAAAGTGTTTCATCTCAGGGGCTACGCTCCGTTGCCCCCTTCTAAAGATTATCAGCTCTGAGTCAAGGTTGATTTGAAGAGTGGGGGGCCACACATGGCGGAAAAGGGTGAAATTTTGCCCTCAGGTCCTGCATAGTGACAATTTCGAAACCTATCGAAATTGTCGCTGTGGGGATTTCAGCCAGAATGTTTCGGTGTGGTTGGCACACCATTTGGGATTTTTTATCTCTGTATGTTTATCTGGTAAACCAATGTCAATAAATACATAAGTAAATAAATAACTAGGAAGAACCTAAGAAAGTAACTTTAACAGGTACAGTACAGTACAGTATCTTTACATTTTGTTGAACTGCTGCTTTAAATGTTGTCTTTTACTGATATAATTAATAGCTTTGGAGGAGAAGCAATGCACGATGAGTCATGAAAGGGGTGGGGCTAGGGGTGGAGCTTAGGATCTGGTTTTGCATCATTCAAGGTGGCAACCCTACCAGTAATGTCAGTGTTTGGTCAGCCCGCACAGTGGATGCACCTTCAAGGCAGCATTGAAAACTTATTTTTTCCAGCTTGTCTACTGCTCTTTGCTATCTTTATTTGTTGTTGTAGTTATTTGTTTATTTCTTATTCTGAGTGTTATATTGCCTTACTCTGTGTAAGGCATTCTGATCATGTGGAATGGGTGCCATAAAAATAGAAATTGCTTTGCCTTGCCTTAGTGGGGAGTGAACAGTTTCTATTTTACCCTGTAAACTTTGTTTTGTAGGCCATCCCAGATGAGGTGAAGTAGATTTCTATTTTGCAGGAGGCAGGACTTTAAAGCCCTGTCCACACTGGAGTTCTTGTAACATTACCAGCAGTTGGTAACGTTATAAGAACAGCGAACATGATTCACATCCACACTGTAGCATGGTAAAACGTGCTACAAACTGTGTTCAAAACCATGCTCAAAACCTGATCGGAGCAGGTTTTGAGCACAGTTTTAGACAAAATGGTTGCCTTAAACCGTTTTAACAGTAGTGTGGATGCAAACCGTGCTGTAACACAGTTTAAGGCAATCTCCTGACTTCTGTGGTTTTATTTTGCTGCTAAAAGAATAGGGATAATTTACTGACATCCCCAACTTCACAATGTGCTCCCACATCCAGTGACGTCATTTTAATCCAAATCCTTTTCCATGCACATTCGCAAGTATCCTGGCATGCATTGCGGTTCCTGGTATTGCCACAAGCATGCCTGGAAAGTCAGAATGGCAAGCATATTGTCGGATTGCAGTGTGGATGCACCGACAACTGTACCTAGCACAGAACCCAAAACATTTTTCAAAACATTTAAAAAAAGAGCAGTAATGTGGACGGGCCTAAGTTGTAGATTGAGCGCTGTGTTTTTTTTCTCCTGGAAACCAATGGACCATCAGGTAGGGTAGCTCTGAGGAGCCAGAAAACAGAGTTCTGTGGAACACCAGAGGCTGAGTGATGCCTACAGGAGTGGGGACACTTGACCACAAGGTGATTGGCCATTGAGCCATGGGAGGACTAGCCAGCTGGACCCTGAGGAAATGAGGGTTAAGAAGGGGTGAAACACATATAGCCACTGCATTTAAGGTTGAAAACAAAAGCTACAGCAGCCAAGGCCCCTGATGAAGCATTGTTACATTAGACACAAATCAGCAGGGTTTTGGAGCCATTATCTTCAATGAGCCTAATCGTGTTTTGTTGCAGCACACCATAGGTTACTACAGCTTCTCATTATCCAGCCGTGAGTGCAGTGGCTATATGTTTTCTTTGCTGTTGTGTCATTCCACCTGCACCAGCTCTTTTGTAAACATAGAAACAGATGTTGCAGGCAGACTGCCGGCAGCATCTATTACCCTCCCCAAATCCTTCCTATCCCTTGACCTACTGACTTAAAGGGTATTCAGCCCTGATGCTTACACCAGACCAGCTCCCTGTATTTGTGCATCAGAGGTGAACATGAGGATCACGTGTGTTGGTCTGTGTTTAGTATAATAGTGAATAAATTACTAGTGATCTGTAGTTTGTAGATAAAATATTTTGTCTTGTGTCAAAACTGTATCTAGACAGACAGTTGTAACCACTGGCCAAGCCAATAATGTTTATTGTTTTGGTTTTTATAGTTAAAGCAGCAATGCAATGAAAATGTTATTCCAAAAGCTAATTTTCTGCTATGGTTATGAAAAATATTGGCAGAACTGTTGATTTGGGTTTTCTGGATGCTTCCTGTGCTGTGTACTGTACATGTGAATTTGTGTGTGGACGCTTACCCTCCTCTGGTCCTCAGTATTATTTCTATGCAAAAATTAGACAGCCATCTTTTTTCTTGAGAAATAATTATTTAAAACGGTCATAAAATTCTTAAATGATACGAAAACTGAAAATTTTACCACCAAAATAAACTGGAAGACATCTGGCATCGATTAAGAAGAAAAAGTGAGGTCAAATTTTAACCCATTTTCATTGCACTGCTGTTTTAAACTGTTAGGTGTGTAGGTTGTGGGGGCAGAGAAAGTGGCTGGCATACTTGGGGTGGAAGATGATGTTAGTTGGGAAGTCAGGGTAGACAGTAACATATAGGAATGGGAGTTACTGGCAACTGGAGGGTAGGTAGGGGCTGGCATGGAGGAATTGGATTTGGTGGTAGGGTTGCTAAATATATATATATATATATATATATATTGTATGGAGGAAGGGCAATATTGTTATAATTATGATAACTATTGGGTAGATTACTGTTAAATTATTGTGACAGCTGTAACCCCCACAAATGGGGTTCCTGAAAAGTCTTCCTGAGCTTGTCTAAATGCTCACTGCCAGGCTGGTGTCCTAAGTTTTTGCAGTTTAAATGTGATTGCTAGAGAGTGCCTATATAGCCTCTGTGCTGTCTCTTTAAGAACAGCCTGGATTGCAGTTATAATTAATCTAAAAGGGAACTCTGTTAGAAGATGCTTGTTTGCTGATCATTTGTTAGAGTAGTAATAATATTGCAGTTTGTTCTAACCTGCCTTCTTTGTAGCACTGGACAGTTCTGTTTGTTTCCATCACCTTGGTCCTGGACTGCTGAAATGGGCCAATCAGTACATTTGGTACTCTAGGATGGAATCTGCCTACAGGGGCTTGGTGAGGTCAAAACTTAGGAATTGTAGTTTCTGCATTTTGGCACCTAAAATAACCTGGAGGAGCCCTTGTTGACTGACAGACAGATCAGCCAACCGAACCTTTTGGATCTTGGGGAAGTCTCAAACTGCTTGCAATTTCAGTTAGATCTAAGTTGGGAAGTGAAGAAGTAACAGCTCAAGGTAGTTCGAGCAGCAATCCATAGTGGATTCGTGCGGAGAACTGTGGAAAAGGCCTGAGTTTTGGCCTGCATGCCTGCCTGCTGTCTCTGAGAGGGAACTTGTGAATTCCACCTTAAGCTGGTATCGGCAGGGGCAGTCTAAAGTTGCTCAGACACCTGAAACCAGATGGGGCAGCAGGGCACGATAACCTGGAACCCAAGCTGCTGACAATAGGAGCCCCCGCTACTGCAGGACCTATAGCTCAGCTCTTTGACAGGTCCCTGACAGAAGGGAAAACACCTTCTCTATGGAAGGTTGGACTGGTGACCCCAATCCCAAAAGGTGGGCTGCAGGAGATGTGGAAGACTTTAGGTCATCTCCATTCTAAGTTCTTAAGCAAGCTACTGGAGAAGGTGGCCTACCAACAGGTAGCGACTACCTGGAACTGCACAACCTGCAGGCTCACCAGCAGCACGGCTTTAGGAAAAACACTGGACCCGAAACAGCCCTAATAAGCTCCACCACTGATGTGTATGAAGCTTTAGACCAGAACAAAATGCTTGGCATGGTCTTCATTGACTTCACCAAGGCATTTGACCTGATTGACCACCAGCTACTTCTGGAATGGCTTAGGGGTTGGGCCTGGACACAACAGCCCTGCAGTGGTTCACAGACTACCTCAACAGCAGGACACAAATGGTCCGTGAAGCGGTGCTACTTCAGACGAAGGCACCCAGTGCGCTGGTGTCCCACAGAGGGTCAGTCTTAGGCCCCTGCTATTCTCCCTGTTCACAAACAACCTCCCCAGCACTTGGAGGGGCAGAAGTCATGCTCTATGCTGATGACACAGTGCTGTATAGGACAGGAAGACACGGGTTCCTTAAACTGGGAGTTAAGTCAGGACCTTGCAGCCTTTGAATCCTGGTGTCAGATTAATAGGCTGGTCCTGAATAGCAAAAGATGAAAGCCATGCTCTTTGGCCCAAAAGATTGGGCCAAAAGGTCATCCACCTATCACTCTCCACCAGGGATGGAGTAGGGGAAGGAGTCGTGGACAAGGTCTCATTCAGGAAGCACATTGGCCACCTCACTAAGGTAGTAAACCAAAAACTGGTTCTCTTCTATAGACTTAACACCTTTCTAACCAAGGAAACCAGGAAGGTGGTAGGGAACAGGACAGTTCTCCCACCCTTTTCTATGGAGCAATCTTGCTCCAGTCACTGAGAGCTATGGAAAGACAGTGGCTGAGCACACTCTACTACAGGGTCAGCCATTTCACCACCAGGGCAGATAGAATGGAACACCACTGCAAGGTGCTCCAGGCCCTAGAATGGCCATCCTTGGAGGCAAGATTAGCATATCCCTCCTGTGCATGGCCTATAAGCTACAGTAATCTGGGGCCCCTCTCGGGTTGAGGGACCTGCTCATTCCTAAGACAACGAAATGAGAGTTCAGATCCACCAATTGGACACTCTAGAAATCCCCAGGGTCAGATCATCCCAGGTCAATGGTCACTCAGGGTCACCCTCCCACACTCTAGAGCGACCTCCGAGAGAGATATAAGACCATTGAAGGCTTCAAGAAAGGGCTAAAAGCACACCTAGGGAAGGGGCCTCAGTGCCTCTGCCTCACCTAGGGTCCTGCCAAGGACCAAATGCAGGTTGATATCCTTGCGAAAGAACGGTGGGACATGGACGGATGGGTCCATCAGTCTGGTGATAGAACTGTCCTTCACACTTATATAGGTTTTCAACTGTCAGTTGGTCTGTACCCTAACAAATGTCTGAAGCTTTGGTTGTATCAGTTTCTGTACTGTAATGTTTGTTCATGCACTCTATGTAAGTCTTGCTGTACTGTACATATCGTCTGCATTGTTTTTCCCTCCCTCTGGGTACATGTAACTAAACCCAGGTTGCCCCTGAAAAAGGGACACGTAGGTTCAGTGGGCCTACCGGTTGCCAAAATTTAAATAAAATAAATAAATAAATTTTTGGACTGAATCGAACCTTGGAGAGTCGAAGTAAGTTACTACATTGTGACCAGGCTCCTACCTGAAGAAGAAGACGAAGATTGGCTGAGCACTGATTGGCCTGTCTGGACCTCCAGCTACCTCTGAACTTCTGGATTGTGCAGAGTCTCTGTAATTGCGACGGAGAGCCTTTGCCTGGTACAGTGGAATTTCCTTACATGTGAATGTATTGTGTGCTTATAGTGGGTAGTGATTTGGTTCCCCACTGTGGTTTGAATTGTGTTCTGCTTTCTGGAAGCTGCATTAGAATTTCCTACGTGTAAATGTGCTGTGTGTGTGCTGCTAGTGGGTATGATTTGGTTCCCCACTGTGGTTTGAACTTTATTCTGCTTTCTGGAAGCTGCATCCAGCACAGACTGAATCCAAATCATCTCCATTGGGCCTGGGCCTTGCCACACTGGCCCAGCCTGACTACCCGCTGCACAGAGAAAGCCATCGACGAGAGACCTGCCTGGGATCAGCCCCCTGCTCAACACTTGAACAGCAATGATGCCTTGGTGATTCATGTGGGCCCTGCTTCTTAGGGCATTCCAGCTCACAACCTGCAGTCTCAATTTCATCCTGCCTGTGTCCAGTATTAAGTATCGTGAGTAAACATCAGGGTACCTCCTGCAACAACAGCTAAATCTAAAGTGTTGTCATCAGATTGTCTGGTTGCTTTTCTTTCATGAACTGAGCCCTTGACTCCGGATTACAAATAGTGTGTTTATGCGTGTTGCTTTCTTCCATCACAGGCCCCAACCAGCTGCAATGTTCCTGGCTAGCCATCGTCTCCTATCTGGGTACCCAGAGGTGTGACTGTGAGGGGCTTAAAGTCATGCATAACTGTTTGATTAATTTAGCCTTTAAGATAATCAACTTGATTATGCCCTTCCTTTTCAAGTCCCTGAATAAATCAGATCTGACTTTTCTGCACTTAATCTGACTGCGGTTCCAGTTTGTGCCAAGAGTACTGTACTGTTGCTTTTTGCTGTACATAACCTTGTTTACAGGAGGTCCCTAGGGTCGAGCCAGAGGAACCAGCCCTGGTGGTAAGTGCAAACAATGTGGGTACTTGTATGGTGTACAAGGGGTACTGTGAAAGTGATTATAGTATATTGCTCAGGCCACTAGAAGGGAAAGAGGGGTTACAGTGTCCCGGAGGCTATGCCCAGGTTAGTTTGACCACTACCAACCCTGACCTCCGGGTGGAGGCACCTGGTGCAGAACCTAGGCCCCTTAACCTGCTATTAGCCAAGCAGGCAGGGGTAGTAGCCCATGGGATAGCACCACCTAGGGTTACACTGCAATGTAGCACCCATTTTGTATTCAGACACTCCTCAGAAATGAGTTTTGTCATGTGTGAGTGCTGTGCAGGCCACTGCAATAAGAAATATGCTGGCAGTATATTAATATTTTGCTGACCTCTGAAATCTTGTGATAAAAATTTTCAATTTGAACTTTCATTCTTAAATCCTGGTATTATACAAATTGCCTTGAGTTTGTGCGGTTCCCCTGTACCTGTCCATGCTGGTTAGTGTTAAGAATCACACTGAAGCTACTGCTTTTCATTCTGTACCTGGCCATGCACATACAAGAGGGCTTCCATTTCTAGTTCTATGAATCCCACTGATTACATAACACTGCAGGATATCTGCTCTGTGCCTGCCAACACAGTACCTGGTCTTTAAACAAATATCAATAGTTCTCTGCCTGCAAATTCAGAGGTAACTTGGTTTAAAAAGTAGACTGCCAGTAAAAAGTAAATTGAATGAATTAGTAGCTGGTTGGATGTTATTTTGGCCCTACAAAATGTCACACTTTTGAATGCTGTTTTACTGTGTTCAAGCTTAAATACATCACCCTGTGAGAAAGCCCACACTGTAAGTTATTTTTGTGGATAAATAGAGGCTTGTGTTTTTTTTACGATAGGTCTGACAGTATAAGGCAGCATTATCCTGCCTTTGTTTAAAATCACAGCTGTGTTAATATCTATAAATGTTTTGAATTCCAGTACCTTTTAAATCTACAGGCAGAATGAGGGTTAAAATGTCCTTCTCGTGCTTTACTGGCAATGGGGGCAGTTTTTATGTAATGCTCACGTTAGGCTAACAAACGAGCAGTGGCTGAAAACAGACACACCAGAGGAGCTCCATTGAAGACTGGTGCTGAATATGGATAAAACACAACACAACTCTGATCTGAGAAAAGCACCTCCTCATTGGGCTGCTGGCCTGCAGCAAGAATAATTGACAGACGCAGGGATCAATGAGTATGAGGTATACAAAATAGCCCTCCCAATTGCCTTAGGGGTGAGATGACACTAGCTTACACTGCCATAGGGCTGCTGTAGATGTCTGTGGTGGTAACTTGGTTATTTTTCACTCAGCAGCGAGGTGTGTTCATTATCAATAGAAAAGAAATGTGTGGCCTCCACCTAGATAAATATTAATGTGAGCTAGATGTTGTAACAGTGCAACCCCTTAGGATGTCACACCTCTCCATCTCCTCACTGTGGTTGCATCTCCGCAGACTCAACACAAATGCAACCGTTCCACCATTAGCATGCACTGCATAAGTGCTGCAAATAAGAACAGATTTAAACAGCAAAACACAGCTTTATTCAACACCCTGCAAGAGAAACAGGCTAGAGCAGCCCAGCACAAAACCCACAGCGGGGTTAAATGGTCTTAAGGCAGGTCCCAACCACCATGCACATTGGGCCATAGATAGATGATCCCTATGAAGGCATAGCACAATGGTTGGCACCTTAGCTCGCATTAACAAGGCACAACTAAACAGAGCTGCACACTTGTCTTACCTTTACCCTAATCTGACACAAATGCTGCATTGGTCCTTCTGTACTGGAGGCCGCTGCCCTCTTCCACTTGGTAAAAGATTTATACTTAACACAATGAGAACTCCCTGATGGCAGTGCTTGGGTACCTAGTGTTGAAAAGTTACAGGCCCGTAGATGTTGCCATGGGTTGGCCAGCATTGGTGCACTTAAATTGAAAATAGCCTTAATTTCCTATACCCACAGTTCATGTAATTACTTTAATGAGTTTTGCAAACCTAAAAGTGGGTATTTGTTGTCTGGGCTGATGGCCAACTTGCAAACAAACTTCAACCAAATGTATTTCTCTGAGGCAGGCAAGCCCTGAATTACTCATGGCTTCCTAAACAGATGGCTTAAAATTGTCTCTGCAAGCTGCTGGCTCTTTCTCTCCCATGGTACTGCTGCTGCTAGACTGGCTACCTCCTCACACCAACCCCACCTCTCTCCGGGCTGAGGTCAGTTTCTAACAAGACCTGCTGGCTCTTCCATCCTTTCTCTTGCTCCCCAACTGCTGAGGCCTCAGAGTGACCCACAAACATTATGGCTTCCAAACCCCTGGGTCGATAGCAGCCCAAACCTGGTTATAGTGTGTGCTGTGGAACATGGATCAGCAGGCCTGGATCTCAGTCTTTGACTCTGCGCTGGCTCTTCAGTTTCATAACGTGCTGGCTTGCATGCAGTTGCCACCTTCTTCTTTCTCTGGAACTTAGCTGCTCCCTTCAAGTTATTTTCTAGGCCCAAGGCCCAACATGGCAAGCTGATCTCTGCACAAAAGCAGCAGGTCCTCTTCCCTTGATCTATCTCCCTGATATTCCAGCCTCCAGCACTGACCCCTTTTATTAGTACACCTTCAAGCCAGCTCCAGTTGGTCCCTCCTGCTGTCACTCCATTCCACAATGCCCTACAGGTAAGAGAAAGGGCACTAGAGTTACAGTCCTTCCTTCTCCAAGAGGGTCAGAGGATTCTGTTGTGAGCCCCAGTCCCTAATTGGTTGTCCTAGGGGAGTTAAGAGAGAGATGGCACTATCCATGCAATCCAGATGTTTTCCCCAAAGTTGCAGTTTTGGAAGTGCTTCTGCCAGGTTACACTTGCCCACCCGTGATTCAGGTGGCAATGGTGGGGAACAGTCTCCAGTTGTGTTGAGATAGTAGCAAGAAGGTAGCTCTGTCCATGGTTGAAGCCTGCCTTTGATGTGCAGCTGGAGCCACTTGTAGTGATGGTGCAGGAGGCATTGACAGTCTGTGGTTCAGTTACCACTCGATCCAGATGACCTGGGTTCATGCCCGAGCCTGGAAAGTCTGGTGCTGACTGGCGAGGTGGGGTTTAGGTGTCCCTTGGAAGCCCTCCTGCCTTGGGGTGGGGCACCTCCTTCTGTTACATGACCACCCCTGGTGACCCGGGGAGGGGTTGTCATGGGAAGGAACAAGTGGTTCTTTGCGTGGTCTTACATCACCACGCATCCAATTATCTGGCAGTTGATGCGGAGGCATCACAAACCCAGAGTGGGGCCAGCAGGAAAGCACTGAAGGTGGGGTCAGAGACAGATTTAGCATAATGTAAACATGCATGCGTAGGGTCCTGTGTTGAGGGGCCCGCTTTTAATTAATCGATTTTTTTCCTTGATCACTGTGGACTCAGCCAGAAGCATGGTGGAGTGGGGCTGGGGTGTCAGGTCACATATCTGGGTTAACAGTCAAAACCGTCAACAGTGCCACACCTCATGCATGCGTCATTCAGCAGTACTATGCAGTTTGGCATCATTAGTTTGCTGCTCGTAGCACCACACTTTAACAGTTAGGACTCAATAAACAGAAGCACTAGCAACTTTTATCCCAGACCCATCCATGAACCTTCTTTAACTGCCAAATGAGGACTATATTGGACTGGGATTGAGACCCGCCAGGACGTTTTGGAGTCAGCAGAGCCAGGACCAAACCGTGCCCGCCCGGTACAGCATAGCAGTAAGTAGGCTGTCTGCTTTAAAAAGACAACTTTTGAGGCTCATGCTTCACGCTCATGGCTCCTCTTATCCTTGGCTCAGTTATAGAATTACCTCAGTCTAGAGAGAGGGAGAGGAAAGCCGAGGGAGGCGGGTCACGGCAGGGTCAGATCACCCGAACGGTTTCTGTTTTGCTGGTTATGTCGGTTTGGGCTATGCACAGGTTCAGCATTTATGGAGGCACCTCTAGTTAAGTTTTAATACTAGCCCTGTTATGCCTGCTGTCACCCCAAAAAAAGAAAAAAAAATGATATGCGATGCCTCTTCCTTCCCCCCACCCACTGTTTGTTTGATGGTTTTTTTTTTTTTTTTTATAACGGTGTGGTGTTTTGTATTTTTCAAGCTGTTGGAATTTAAGGGTCCCTCTGCTGTGGCAACAACAACCCTGCCTTGGCGCCAAGCCGTCACTCGACTGAGATCCCTGAGCCTCAAAACAAAGAACTAAAATTAGGGTGCTCCTTTTTTAGCTGGAGTCAGAGAGTGAAAACAGTGTAGTTTTTGCTACAGGTTGGTCCGTGTTGCCGTAGGAAGGCGGCAGACCATGTTATCTAGCAAAACTGCGCTCTTTTTCACTTCTTTGACACCTGCTTAAATAAACTGAAATAAAACACCACATGCACAACTAATGTCCATACTGAAAAAATGTAATTTAGTTAGACATAACATATCAAAGTGATAGAAAAAGTGTAGCGAACACTGCAATGAATAAATGAATTTACTTGCCTAAATTAGTCAGCCTAAAAGCCGAATTCCAGGAGGCTGTTTAACATGCCCTAAAGAAAAGTGCTATTAAGTATGTATTCCTATTAAGCATTAACAGTCCTCTGAACTTCTTTTCACAAAAGAGGATATAAAGCCAGAGGCAACTTGATTCACTGCAACACAGACTGTAGTGGTAGTATTAGAACCAGAATGACAAAAAGCTGGTTGATCTACTCCATTTTGTAGATACTGTTGCTGTACACATATCCCTGTTAAAATATGTAGATCTTCTGTGGAGCAAAAGGAATGTTATGTTAAAATATATATCAGGGCAAGATTACTTTACTTGCTGTCAGTCTTACAGTTAGATGAATGGTCTCTATAATGCATTGCTAAATGTATAAACAATGGACCTTTCACTAAACCTCAGGGATAACTATTTTGTTTTCAAACAGTGAGCTGGTTTAATCCTGCTATTTTGACCAGCCCAGAGAGAAAATAAAAAATGATCCTCACTGAAAGAGATTACAGCTATTGTCTCATCTGCTATCCTCTTGATGCCCTCAAAGGAAACTTGTGATTGCCAGTTCCTTTAGACTGTAAGATATGTGTTTCCAAAGCACTGCTAGCATGACCGTTCTTAATGAACAGAAAATGTTCACCTACCCTGTTTTTTCACATCCTTTATGTCTTCCCTACATGGAAAGACCTACTGCTGTAGCTTGCCATGTAGGCCACATATGGTACCACAACTGCTGAAACTGAATATTAAAAAATATATATATTTGGAGCATTAAAGCTGGTGAAGATATTTGGTAAAAGCTGACAGCAAGACAGCAGTTACACTGTCTACAATTGAAAAAAAACACTTGTGTGGACTCAAGAGCCAGGTAGTGGGTTGAGGTTCCTATTGGAGGCTATAGACCAGTTGGTTTATCAGCAAGGGTCTGTCCTTTTGAAGACCATGGAGAGCACTTGGCCACCACAATGTTAATGCTTGTTTGGAATTAAGGATTTTCCAAATGCAGTTGAGTATATCCTGACTTTAGTTTGCCTGCACCAAATAAGTAGTGATGAGATTCATCTGGTTGGAAGTTAATTGGGCAGTCTCTCTTTACTCCAGTAACCCCCAATACTGCCGTCTTTATATATTTTTGATTTCTTTATGGTCTGCCAACAACAGCCCCTTTAAAAGAATATGCCCACCATCTAAGTATATCATAACTGAAAATCTGCTTGTCTTCTACAATTATGCCTAAGGCTTAAAGATGGAGGTTTCAGTATGTTCTTGATGGTGTGTCATGAACAGAAACTACTAGAGAGGAGTACCATGTCCCTATCAGAACTTTCTAAAACAAATCTGTCAAAAGCTCACCTTATGCATCCCTTTGATATTGATATTTAAAATAGTTTTTATTACCTGGATGGCTCAGTGGATTGCTAACAGGTTAAGGAGCCCTTCACCTCTTGGTCTCTGGTTCAAATCCTCCTGATTGGTAGGTAGTGGACAAGAGCCATTATCACCTGAGGGTTGCTCAGTGGCTTCTGCGAAATGAGTTGCAGTCTCAGTCCAGTTTCTAGTGGGCAGGTGTCCACATCACAAAACTACCAGCATGCCAGCTCTTGTTGGTTCCCTTGTTGGCAGTCTCATATGAAAGGCAGTGGATAGAAAGGGTACAGATTCTCAACAAATGTCTCACCTACACTGTAGTTCTTCTATGACAGGGTTAAGAATAGTTTGCAGGGCAGTGTGGAGAAGCGTGTATGGTTGTCACCTGTGCTATATCTCATGTGGATAAACAGAGGACCTCAGTTTCCAGTGCTGTCTATTGGACACTTTCATGCACACAGAAAACAGTGGAAACAGCAGTACGCTCGCAAGTATCATTGCTATACAGATGTAAATATATGGGGCTAGAATTCACATAGCTCGTGAAATACCCACAGCTGCAGGCAAACCTCGGGCGCAAGTGGGGTTGCGACTTGCGGATCCGGGTTACCACTTGGCGGCGGGTATTCACAAAGCTGGAGCTGGATTATGACCGCTCCATGATCTACGGCTGCTTGCGGGTGGTGTTGCGGGGAGATGGCCGCAGCAGCAGGAATGGCTACGGCTGATGGAAGCAGCAGTAACACCCTCCACAACTGCTGTGGCTGTGAATCGCAACCGCTGCAGCTGCAGGCGATTCCAGTCTGCAGCAGCAGTTGTGGAGTGGGACTTAGAAGCTGAACGCTTGTGAATTCTGCCCATAGTGTTTAGGTGAGGGATGGGGGTGGAGGGGCCCTTAGCTACTGCTGTGCATAGGACCCATGGCAGTGCAAATCTGGCCCTGGGTGGCATGGAGCTCACCCACTCCTCCAAAGAGCCCCATTAGGCATCTTGCCAAGGTCACCTCTTAGGACTACACCCCTAGGGTGAGGAAAAAAAGGAATAAAATCCCCAGCTGCTCAAGGCATATGAAGCCGTCCCCTCACACATCACAGCAGGTCTCTCGACTCCTCTCACACCTTGTCGGCTTCACCCCACGGCCCTGGCTGTCGAGTGAAGTATGTTTCTCCTGGTTTGAGAGGCCTGGGGTTCCACCCATGGGTGATAAGCCATGGGTTACAGTTGGGGTACCGGAAGGTTGTTGAGCAAGGCTGGTGCTGGTCTGGAAAATCTGGGACATCATAGGGTGGGTGTAGGGCTTGGGCAGGTGGAAGGACATCCTGGCAGCTGTTGAGGAAAAATGGGGACAAAAACAGAAAGTAAAAAGTAAAATAAGATAAAAGACAATTTGTGGCTCCTGCTGGGTCTAGCCATCTTCTCCTGGTCCTTACTCACGAAGTTAGGTCTTGGGGGCCTGGGGAGTCCAGAAACACCAGGGAATGGGTGGAGCAGTATAGGAGATGCCCCAAATAAGTCCTGTTTAATAGGGGTTATGATTTCAACAGTTTAGATGACAGGCATACTAGTAGTGTGGGTCATAACTTAATGAAATATATATACATGTGATGTAAAACAACTTTCTGAAGTGAGATGAGAAACAGCAGAACACAGTGAGATAATGTACAGAAGGAACTACTTAATGTGACATGCAGGATCTCTACTGCCTATAGTACAGTTACAGAAATACAGCTGCCATCTTTAAACCAAGTGCTCAAATTGTTCACTGCTGCTGAAAATCAGAACGGAGGAGTTACAGTTTTCTTGCACTCTGAGTGGATGACAGAGTGATGAACTCCAAAACTCCTAAGCTTCTCATACCAATATTTTCTCTTGCCTTTGGCAAGCAAACATAAACAAGCATTTGTCAATGCTGAATGTTTGCTTGCTGGTATTAACATTGGAAGTGCAGGAGTTAGATGCAGAATAGGAATGGCAGTGAAGCATTGAAGTGACACCACCCCACACCCACCCTGCAGAGATGGACAGGCATTGGGTGTGCCTTTGGGTTATCACCTAACGCCCATGCCATTTCACCTCATCCTACCCGCAGACACCGACAAGTGTTGAGGTGTGCCTTGAGGTGTTCAGCTTTACAGTCACTCCATTCCATAAGGAAATACACTAAAATGGGTGCAGTATAGGAGAATGGGGTGAACTTTGGGGCCGAAGAGTCCAAGGCACACCTCAATGCCTGTCACTGGCTGCAGGGGTGGGGGTGGGGGGTGGAATGGTGTGAGCATTTACTGTTGACAGTCCCAAGTCACACCCCTGACGCCTGTCAGTCCCTACAGGGCAGGGCGTTATGGTCAGAAGCCTAACGCCCTGGGCATATCTTGGTATCTTCACTCCAAGTTTTCAACATGGGCTTTCTGTGACCCCACTGCATGAACAGTGACACTATCAGTGCGTAGCCGAAGGTGATTTGCATGGCAACTGTGTCATTGAATGCACAGGTGCGAAACACACTTTGAACAGGATGTAAAATGACAGCTGTATTGTTCATGAAGAGGTGTAAGAAAATGGTAATGTTTAAAATTTGGAGTGAAAATAAAAAAATTGGTGAAGTCACAAGTGTGCGTAGAAACTGCACACCCGTAATGCAATTATTTTGGGGATTTTTACACCAGATTTTCAACATAGGCATTTTGGGGCCTCTGCTCATGAACAGTGGCACTGTGATTTTCTTAATACATGTATGTCCCGAATGTTGATTTTACTTCAGCGACAGCGCCCATTTGCGCCAGATGTGTGAAACCACATTTGAGCAGGAAGTGAAAAATAACAGCTGTTCTGTTCATAAGGAGGTGTGAAAAAATGGCAAAGTTGAAAATCTGAGTGAAAATATTAAAAATTCTCAAAGTTATGAGCATGCGTGGAAACTGCGCAATACGCGCTCATAACACAGTCATTTTTGGAATTTTTCCACAAATTTGCAACATAGTTTTGGGAGCCACCTCATGAACATGACACTGTCATTTTATTAATCAGTCCCGAAAGGTGATTCAGGCAGTGACCACGAATCACCTTTTGGGACCGAATAACGACATGACAGTGACTGAATTCATGAGGTGGGGTCCAAGAACCCATGTTGAAAGTTTGGTGCCAAAAGTCACAAAATGGCCAAGATATCTGCCTAAGTTGAAAAAAAAAAACATTTATGCCATTATACAGCTTACCAGCAATTCTTCAGTTCAGCGGTTGGCTTTGAAGAGTGCCAGACATGTTCCCACTCCACCGAAAATCATCCTGCAAGCTCGGAGATAAGTATGGGGTGAGGGTGTGTGTGTGTGGGGAGTTAGGGGAGGGCCACCACACAACGAAGGACTGTTTTTCCCTTACAGGTAAAAAAGTTACAAAACACGTCGCGGGAAGGTTTCTTAATTACAGGGACATTTGGCACACTGAGGTGGGCTCCCAGCGTGCCATCTGGGTGTTTTTGGGGGGAACTGGAGCCGACGGGGATTGGGCATTGTCGGCAAAAGAAAACTTGACCAGTCGGAGTGTGAGCCAAGGAATGAAGGAGCGGGAGAACAGCAGCAGAGGGAGGAAGCAGGAGGGATTTATTTTGTAGCTGGAGGGTGAGTCGGGGAAGCGAGGGAGCGGGGAGGACAGCACCAGAGGGAGAAGTGGGAGGGATTTCTTTGCAACCAGCAGATGAGTCATGGAATGAGGAGTGGGAGGACAGTGGCAGAGGGAAGGCAGGAGGGATTTCATTGGCAGCGATGTGCAGGAGGCCGGAGAAGTGCGTGATGTCAATATGCTAAATATACACTCGTTACCACCGCTGATTGCAGTGGTGGTTTTCTTTGAACTGAAGACCACTGCAGCTGAACCGCTGTCATAGACAGCTCGTGCATCCATTGGTGCGGGTACGGTCACACTTACTAAATGGAGCACTGCATTGGACAGAAGGGTTACACACCTCCAAAAGTTGTACAGTTGCAATATGTTTCTTAGCATGCATGCAAGCAAACATAAAAGGAAAAAAGAACACGAGTTAGCTGGTGCCACAAATAGTTGGTCCTGTAGTGTAACTGCACATTCATGAGATGATTTGTGGCTGTTCCTGCGCTGGAGGTGGTTTGGGACAAAGATACGTATGCAGCAGAAATGATCTTCCTTCTGATGAAACAGAAACCTTGTTATGCTCTTTGAAGAAGATGATGCTGCAAGCTCCCAGTAACTGTACTCACAGAAGGGCAGGAGCAGCCAGGAACTGGACCCTCATGGAGCCTGGGATGCGCACAACAGTGGCAGCACTTCAGAGCTGCCATCACTTAACTCATGGACTGGCAGTACCTTGAACATCTCCTTGGCCCAATGACTGTTCTTTTGTCTCCTGCTGATAGCAGCAGCCAGTGGGTGGGGGCAGCACTACTTTGTCTTCTGACTCCTGTGGGGTGAGGGGCAGAGGACAACCATGTTGGCAGTTTTATTTTACCTGAGCTGGTAACAATATGGAAGGACAGAAAGTGGGGGAGGGCTAGTGCTCTGTGCTAGGTCCTATAGGTGAGAATGCTTCCACCGTACTTAACAGCAATACCTCGGGAGGGGCTCACCTGCCAAATACTGCATGAATACACATATGGTCATGGTGATGGACCTGGAATGGCTTTAAGTGGTGTGGCATACCTGAACTATCACTCTAATGCCACCATAAATGAATAACAGGCGCATTGTGGTTGGTATATCACAATCTCTGGTGATCAGGGAGGTCTGGGTGCAGACCTAGCCTGGAGCATGAGGACAGTGCCCTGGCTTGATATTGTTCCTACTGTCTCAGGAATGTGATTGGGACATCTACTAAGCTAATGATGTTTCAGTGCCTCGGATAGGTTTGAGGTCCCCCCACCGATTTATCACATTTGGCTGTAACTGGCTGCAGTACATATTACAGACCTGAGATGGTAGAGCAAGCATGCAAGGACCAAGCAGAATACTGTCAGTGGCTCATAAAAATGGGAGTACTGTCACTCATGCCCTCCGCCCTGGTAAACATGGACCACCCACTGACATCAGCATATACTTGTTGATATAAAACAACGGTGAGGAATTGGGAAAGGAACTCAGGAGAATGCCTTCTGGAACTTGAACTAGGGAAGAGTTGAAGGGATGGGATTGCTTGTTTGCAGAGTTGGGAACACTTGGACAGTGGGGTGGGTTGAAGCTAAGAGTTGATACTGGACTCACTGGGCCCCAGATATCGAGAGACTCCTGAGATTAGGGATGCACTTGGTATGGGATGGGAAAGTAGGTGACATGGGAGTCACCCTTCAACAGGAGAAGCCTTAAAACTGACCAAGAGGTTGTTTTGTAATGGTTGTTACATGTCAAATAGAATACCCTCCCTTTGAGGAAATCTGCAGAATCTGTGCTTCTGATATACAATTGATCTTTATAGGTGTAGGCTGTGGTGTTGAAAAGAATGCCTTTGGCACTTTAGTCTTGGTTCCAACATACTTCTTGCATGTTATTACCCTTCCCACAGACTCTATCTTCAATGTGCCCATATGTATCCCTCTGTCCTATCTATACTATCCTTCACACTATGTCTACAAACAGCATGCCAAGCTGGACCTGGGAACTTGCAATATGGCGGTCCAGGTAAGACAAATCTGGTATTTTTTGTTTTTGGGCTTCAAGATCAAGTATCTGTAGGACTCCATGGTGGAAATAAAGTATATATCTTGGAATGTTCAGGGTAAATTGTCCAATAAGAAGGAAGACAATTTTAGCTGTTCTTGAAACTGTGAGGTGTGATGTGGCATTTTCACAGAGAGACACATCTGCTAAAGGCCAAGACAAGTACATTATGAAGTGAATGAATGGGAGAGGAGACCTCAGGATGTTTTTCATCTAAGAAGAGGGTGCCTCTATCCTGATTAAGAGGGGAGCATCTTTCATGTGGTGGAAAAGAAAGTAGACAAGGAGGGTAGATGGGTAATAGTACAGGGCAGGGCACAGACCAGAGATGTTCTTCTGGTCAATATCTGTGCCCCAAACACTCAACAAGGCAGCCTTTTTCATACTGTTGGTCAAAAGATGTCTGACATGGCATCCCTCATGTGCACCACCATAGTTGGAGGATTTTAACATAGTAAGGGACCCCTTGATTGACAGAGCACCAAGGGAACTTGGGAAACCTTCCCACAAGAGGGCCAGACATGTGATGGATTGGATGTGCTCAGATCTGGCCCTTCAAGATGTCTGAGGCTCCTTCATCCCACATCTAGATAGTGTACATCTTTGCTCCCACAGATTCAGTACATGGAGCAGGCTTGACTACTTTTGGTCAGCTTGAGGTGGTGCATGAAACACTAGATGCTGAAATTCACCCCATCTGAGTTTTGGACCATGTACCAGTGTCCACCACTGGATGTTCATTCACACAACAGCCAAATAGTCTAGATGGTGCATTAACCCCTTTTGTGTTACACTCCCAGGACTTTGTTGGATGGCCGAATAAGGAGATCATGGAGTACTTTACAGGTAATAGGCAGCTGGATATGATGGAGCAGACTCTGTGGGATGCCTTCAAGGCCTACCAGGATGGAGCCATACTGGACCTAGTACTGTCCAATGGTGAGTATGTCCAGGAAATAAGGTGGAAGACCCTCTTGCAGGTAGCGACCACCACACGGTGTGATTCTACTAATTATGGGCAAAGAAATAGCCAGGACTAAGATGATGGTAGTGGACTTTAGGAAGGGTGATGGGTAAAATCCTAGAGGGACATCTTGCCAACATCAGTCCAGTGATGGATGTGGGCAGAAATGGTACATAAAAATGGATCTGATTGAGGCAACTAATATGTTTACCAAGGCCCAGAGCAAGAAGGGCAGGATAAAACACAAGCTGGTTCAATAAAGAGGTGGTAGCAAAAGTGAGGAAAGACAGAAGTCTATCATAAGTAGAAGTGTACACTGAAGGATGCAGACAGGGAGGTTTACTCAGTGAAGTCAAAGAGGCAAGCAGAGTGGTCACGAGGCAAAGGCCATGAGGGAACTAAAACTAGCTCAGGGGATAAAAGTAGGGGAAAATAACTTTTCAGGTATAGTACATAAGGGAAAAAAAGAATATCAAGGATGGGGTTGTTGGACTGAAACAGGAAGAGGGATGGGCAGAAAATAGTGAGGAACAGGCGGGGGCACTGAATGAGTACTTCAGTGCTGTTTCACTAGGGAGAAGGATGGACTGGTACCACAGTGAAAATAGATTTTCAGGATGGGAAGTGGGGTGAAACAGATGGTGCAATTCAGGAGGACTGGGTTTTAAAGGGCCTTTGGGCCCTTAGGGTGGACAAAGCTCCTGGACCAGATGGCATGCACCCAAGAGTTCTGAGGAGTTGGTGGAAGTCCTGGCTGGCTCCCTAGTGGATCTTTTAACACCTCACTAGAGACAGGGTGCATGCCTCAGGACTGGAGTATGGCATATGTGGTGCCTTTCCACAAGACTGGACACAGGGATGAACCAGGTAACTACACACTAGTCATCCTTACCACATTGTGTACAAATTAATGTAGACAATACTAAAGGAGAGACTAGTGGACTTTCTGGAGGTTAATGGTTTCCAGGATGAAAGGCAACATCGATTTGTCTTAGGGAGATTCTGTCAGACCAACCTGAAAGACTTTTTGATTGGGTCATAAGGATTGTGGACAGGGCCAGGCAGTTAATGTTCTGTATCTGACTCAGCAAGGCCTGTAACTCTGTGCCACATAGAGACTGCCTCAGTAAGCTGCAGGACCTGGGAGCTGGGGTGAAGCTGGAGGGTGGGTTAAGAGCTGGCTGCAAGACAGAAATCAGAGGGCAGTAGTAGAGAGGAACTCTTGGAAGCTAGGCCTGTAGCCAGTGGGGTCTCACAGGCTCAGTAATTAGCCCAGTGTTTAATTTTTTATTAGTGATATAGTGGATGGGATCAAAGTAAAATCTGCCTATTAGCAGATGACACTAAGCTCTATGGGAGAGTGGATACAGAGGAGGAAGGAGACAGGAGCTCAGATAGGACCTGGCTAGGCTCAAAAGTGGTTGGGTATCTGGCAGCTGGGGTTCAATGCCAAGAAGTGCAAGATCATGCACCTGGGAGCTAAGAACCCAGGAACCAGTTATTGGCTGGGAGGGTACAAGTGTCCAGTTCTGAGCAGGAAAAGGACCTAGGGGTAATCATCACAGGGACCTGCTCCTCTGTGCATTACCGTAAAGCAGTAGCCAAAGCCTCCAGGATGCTGGGATGCATCACTAGAAGAATCACCTCTAGGAAGGGAGGTCATTCTACCATTGTACAGGTCCTTGGCGAGACCGCGCACTTGGAGTACTATGTTCAGTTTATTTATTTAAAATTTTAGTAACCGGGAAAATTCTGGTGCCCATATCTGAAAAAGGACATCAATTTACTGGAGGTACAGCATAGGGTGACCAAGATGATCCAGGGCCTGCAGGACAAATCCTAGTAGGAGGCTGCATATATTCCCTGGAGGACAGGAGAGAGAGAGAGATGGGACATGATCGAAACCTTCAAGTACCTTAAAGGTATAAATGTGGTTAGTTTGGAAGGCATCTACAATCTCAGAGGAAGGGATCCATTGGGGCTACAGTCTTAAATTAGTGGGTGGAAGATTCAAAGGGAAATGAAGAGGCACTTTTTCTCAGAAAGAGTGGTGTCCAAGTGGAACCAACTGCGGAGGCAGTGGTATCATCAAAAACAGTGAACAGTTTTAAAGGAAACTCCTATCAAGGCCCTCATTGCAGCAGTGGCTGCAGAAACACCCTGATTGGGGCTTTCAACAAAAGAAATTTTTTTATTATCTGGTGCCCTGGAATTTGAATGAAAAAAAAGATCTGCTTTCGCTCCCTGTGGCGACAGGCTGAAGCGGACATCTGGCACCTCGGGTGACTTCCACTGCAAAGTTTATGCTAATGAGGCCACCAACAAATTGCAGATATTGGTAGCCCTCAGAATAACCTTCACGCGGAAGTCACCTGAGATGTGCGAGAGTGTGTCCGGGGCTCTGTCACCATTATGGTGGAGCGGATCTTTTTTCATTAAAATTTTGGGGCAGCAGGCAATTAAAAAAAAAAATTATGATAAAGCCCTAATCAGGCATTTCTGCAGCCACTGCTACACTTAGGACTCAATAGAGTCTCCTTTAAAAGAGGTTGGGACAGAGTAAAAGGGAGAGTTGTAACGGGTGGGAAGATGCATAGGGAGATGAAAGGGAAGGAGGAAGACTTTATGGGAAAAGGGAGGAGGGGCAGTTCTAGTAAATTCATCTGAGAGTTGAACACTAAGGAGACTAGATAGACCAAAATGGCCTGTTTCTGCTGGCTGTTTTGTATGTTCAGAAGCCTTTATTAGAGGCCACATCATTAGCTATTCTCTCCTCTCAGCATGGGCAGAAGACAGTGCCCAATCCTCTTCAATGTCTTTATTAAAGACATTACAGAAGAGCTGGTATGGAAAGTATGCCTGTTCATGGATGACACAAAATCTGCAACACAGTGGACATACCGGGAGGGGGTGGAAAGAATGAGGATGATCTGAAAGCTGGAAGAATGGTCAAGAGAATGGCAGCTGGGTTTCAATGCAAAAACTGCAAAATCATTCACTTGGGCCACAGAGACCAAAGGGCATCATACCAATTGGCGGGAGGTATTAGCAACCACATAACTGTAAGGGGCCTAGGGATAATCATTTCTGATGACCTGAAGGTAGCCAACCAGTGTGACAAGGCAGTGGGGAAGGCTAGCAGGATGCTTGGGTGCACAGGAGGGTATCACCAGTGGAAGAGGAGGTAGTACTACCCATTATAGATCACTGGTAAGATCCCAGCTCAGTACTGTGTCCAGTTCTGGAGGGTCCACCTCAGAAGGATATAGATAAGGGTGGAGGTGGTACAAAGGAGGGCTACCAAAATGGTGCAGGGCCTGCATCAAAACCCTATGAGGAAAGACTCAAAGAACTACATATGCACTCTGTAAAGGAAAGGAGGGAAAGGGGCTATGATAGAAACATTCAGATACCTCACAGGTGTTAATAAAGTACAGGAATGTAACATTTTCCATAGAAAAAGATACTCCAGGACAATGGGTCATACTATGAAGCTGGAGGGAGGCTCAGAGGAGATGTCAGGAAATATTTCTTCATGGAGAGGTGGTGGACACCTGGAACAGCCTCCCAGCAAGTATTGGGTGCTAAAATGGTAATAGGATTCAGGCATGCATGGGATAGACACAAGGAGGCCTTAGAAGTAAGGCAAGGGGAGAGACTGGAGATCAAGTAGGGTCTCTTGGTGGCACAGTATGTAGAGAATATAGGGCAGACTAAGTGGGCCAAGAGGTTCTCATCTGCCGACAAATTCTATGTTTCTGTTTCTATGTTTCTATGTTTCTATGACAGGAGTTGGAACAACTCCAAACTCAGTTGACAGATGCAGAACAGAAGCTATAAACACTCAACCCCCCGTGCAGCTTGAAAGAGAGACAGTACAACTGAATTATAAACTCAATACCATCCTGCATCAGCAGGCATAGACAACCCTCTTCTATGCCAACCAGAATTACTAGGAAGAAGGAGAATGGGCCTCCAAATTTTTAGTATATCACCTGTGGAAGAGGGCAAATGATGCTCACATTTTGCACCTTACAGACCAGTCCAGTAAAAGGTGACAGACTGGTTCCACATTAATAGAGTGTAAAAGTCCTTCTATGAGGGCCTTTATACATCCCCATCTCCTACAATAATGGTAAGAGCCACAATGTCTTTTGGGCAAATTACATCTGCTAACTATCCCAGAACCCCTCCCCACCCCCAGCACTGCAGACAGGCTGCTGCGGTCCTCCTCGTGTGCAAGCGACCCATTTAGCGGTCGTGAGGGTCTCGTGAGAACCCTCCCACCCCCAGCACTGCAGACAGGCTGCTGCGGTCCTCCTCGTGGCAAGGGACCCATCTGGCGAGTTGTGAGGGTCTCGGAGAACCCTCCCCCACCCCAGCACTGCAGACAGGTACGGTGAATGGACTGCTACTACGTTGAGAGCTCCGTGAAGTTAAACATCGGAGCTTGAAGGCCCGCCAACGAAGCTGCCGGTACCCACCCGCCCCGCCACCACCCTTGGTGAGCACCGCCTTTATAGGACTCCTTGGAGGCTTGAGCAACCAATCAGCCCATTTCTCCACCTGCAGCTTATACAGCTCAGCCACTAGGGCATATGCTGCATCCCTCAACTTTGCAGGTTTTCCTTGGCAATGCCTCACATTCTGGCTGCTATACTACAACTATCCTCCTGCTCACGGCAGCTACCCCATCAAACACCCCTGTCACCCTCCAGGGCAACACACCACTTATACCCACTATGGCTGCCTGACTGGCAGTTGCCTCTACCTTCAACTCTCAAGTCCTCTGCAACTCAGGAATCCATAGCCATCTACCCCTTTGTACTGTTCCTACTAATCCTTGCCCCCCTCTAGACTTCTGCTCCAACTCGCAACACCTATGTAAGCACCCTCTGCCACTCCTACAACCTCTACCGACCTTGCCATCTGAGACTCCTACCCCTGCCCCATCCCCTCACCTTGTCTCCCTACTACTGGGCACACCCCCCACTTAACTAGCCTCCCATCCCATTCCCCACCCTAAAGGACCCTGGGTGGTCGCGTCACGACCTCACAAGGCCTCAAAATGGCACCCATCGCAGGTGCTTCCTCCTCCTCCTGCTGCTCACATCAGGTAGCATGACACTAACCCTGGCCCTGCCATAACTACGCGCCTCCACACCTCCAATTAGCGGGCTACGCATTGCCTCCCTTAATGTCTGTAGTATTCTTAAAAGTGGGACTCCTTCCAGGGCTGGTTCCACCAATACCAGCCAGATATCATTGGCTTAGTGAAACCTGGCTCTCTCCATCACCTCAGACTCGTTGCTAAATCTCATAGGGTACAACCTTCCGGGCAGACCGAAAGGAGTAAGCTGAGGGGGCTGTGCCGCTACACTGAAGACTTCCTACGAGGACAACTTCTTCCCACCCCAGCTACAACCTGGCCCACAGGCCCTCACTATAAAATCACACTGGGAACCTCCAAATCCTCCTCCTCATCACCACCGTCTACATCCCCCAGAGAGCAGAAGGTGGCCTTCCACTCTGTTCTGTCCTACCTGACCACTCTCTGCCACACGCTGAGAAAATCGTACTAGGAGATTTTAATATTAACTGGCTTGACAAAACTGCTGCACTATTCATAGACGCCGCTACAATACCTTATGCAGATGTCACATTCCCAACAAGACTGAACCAGTGCACTGAGTCCTCCTCCCTGCTGGACCTGGAATTCACCAACCGCCTCTAAAATCACGTACTACTGTACTCCCAAACGCCCCTTAGTGACCACTCCCTGTCACCGCCTCCTGACCTGCAAATCACCCAAAGCACCCCCCAGATTAATCTATCAGTGCAAACTTGGCCCAAGCAAACTTGCACAACTCAAAAGGTATCTTAGGACTATGGACTGGTCCTCGTCATGAATGCCCTGATATAGACCGAGCCCTTGACCTCTTCATCCTTGCCTTCAACACCATCTGTGATATATTTGCCCCAATCGCCAAGCGGGTGGCCAAAGAGAACCGGCGCCGTGGATCTCAGAACATCTCCTGGACCTCATGCGGCCAGAGACTCACTATGGCACCTCTCAACGAGACTGGCCTGCCAGCTGACAGGCAGAACTATAGAGAGGCTCAGAACAAATGTACTTGGTCCCTGCAAGCGAAAGCAGTACTACAAGACCTCCTCACCACCTCATGGGACTCAGGACGAAAGTTCTGGGACAATATTAAGGACCTGTGTGGAAAAGCTCCCAACACCTCCCTAGTCAGATTAGGGTTGATGGGTGCCTTACCTCTGAGCCAGCACGTATGGCAGATGCCTTCAATGATGCATCCTCTAACCTCAGCTTGGTTCTTCCCCAAACTTCTTTGACTCTCCTCGGACACACCTCCCACCCCCAACAACCCCACCCTTTGCCTGCGCAGCATCTCACCTAAGGCGCGAGCCTTATCTCAGAGGGGCACTAAGTCACTCTCGGTGCAGCAGTGACACCTTAGACTTGAAACTCCTTCATCTCTCTCTCTCTCCCTGAGGTCCTCAACCCCTCACCCACATACTAAACAGCTCCTTATGCCTGGGAAGTTCCTCCCATTAGAAATCTGCCCATATCACACTGATATTTAAAAACGGGACCGTGTCCTCACTAACAACTACTGACCTATCTCCATTCTCCACCCCATCCAAGGCCCTGAGAGGATAGTCTCAGACCAGCTAACGGACCACCTAAACAAATACAACCTGATTAATATGCACCAACACAGCTTCCGGAGGGCACAGTACCACCACTGCCCTCCTGGAACTCATCTCTCATATCCACTCTGCTTTAGACCGAGGTCAAATCTCAGGGCTGTCTTCATTGATCTCACTAAGGCGTTAGACACAGTAAACCATCCGCTTCTGCTATCCGCACTGACCAGGACTGGATTCTCTCAGGATGCCCTTGGCTGGTTCTCCGACTACCTGTCTAACCATTCCCAGCAGGTCAAAATGGAGACACCTTATCAAGTAGCTTCCTGTCCTCTCAGGTGTCCGCAAGGGTCTGTCCTTGGACCATTACTGTTCAGCCTCTTTCTCAACTCTCTCCCAGTACCTGCTCTGGGAACCTTCTCCTCTAGCGGACGATGGCGTACTCTACTCCTCCAACACAGACCCACTGCAATTCCACCTCTCCCTCAGTCCTCCTTTAGATCCATGAAAAATGGTTCACCTCACATCGGCTTATCCTGAACTATTGCAAGGCTAAGGTTATGTACTTTTCCCACCCGCTCAATACTAAAGGAACTATACCCTCAGTACTAACTGCCAATCAGACCCCCTGGAGCAAGTGGACTCCTTCAGATACCTAGGCTAACACTCGACCCTGCACTCACCTTCCACCAACATATCACACCTCCTATCTACTGACCTCAATGTGTGACTAGGGCTCCTGTATCACCTCAAACATTGCTTTACCCCAAACACTTTGAGGCTTCTGCTCTTCTCTGTCCTCTCCCTGCTAGATTATGGCCTAGTCATCTAGGGGCGAACTCATTGGCCCTCAGCAGACTACGTATTTCTCTAAATAAAGCCTGTCACTTCACCTTGGCTGTGACCGTCTAACTCACACATGCTGTCTATATAACGATACCAACTGGCTGAACCTTGACAACAGGATTAAGTTCCACACCTGTCTCATGGCAAAAAAAATAGCTCTAGGCCTCTGCCCAATAGGACTCACACCACTAATAAGGCCGGCCTGACAGTCAAGTACACTCGTAGCTTTGGTAAGCAACTCCTCTCTGTCCCTCACTGCCGTACTTCCCAATACCAAAGGTCCTTCAGCTTCAGAGCCCTTCCTGGATGAATGGTCTGCCCACACCACTTACAAAAGAGAGCAGAATCTGCCCGTTCAAAACCGCCCTCAGAAACCTACTACAGTCCTCGAATCACTTGTGATTGCCACTGAAATACCTTACACTATTCTGACCAGCATAGGCTGTGGCCAGACTCCTCACTCCTGCCCCAACCTGTGCCCCCTTAGTCTAGCTCTACACATGTTGGCTATCTGCTTAGTATGTTTTCACTAACTTTTCCCTAGTTATTATTGCTTACACTGTTAGCCTCACAACTGCTACTGTAACTACCTGACTATGTACTGCTGTACTGCTATGTAACCTATCTTTCTCTGTTTGTAATACTTGTGACATGGAACCTTTGTAAAGGAGTCTCTGACTCAAGATATTTCAGAATCTCCAATAAATAAATAAATAAAAATAAAATGTTAGAGGAAATGCAGGAGGCCATTGTATTACAGTATTAGGAAAGGGAAGGCACCTGAGCCTCATTGCCTTAGCATATAATTTTATCACACCCTTGCACAGGTACTGGTCCTGTAGGTGCATCAGGTCTACAAGTAGGTTGGTGAGGGTGGCTTACTTCCCCTACCATGCAGGTAGCAGCTATTACAGCACTGCCCAAACCAAACAAAGACAGTAGCCAGTGTGAGAACTACAGGCCAATATCTCTCATAAATGTGGATGCCAAAATCTTGACAAAATTACTGGCCTGAAGGCTGGAAAAGGCCCTCCTCATCATACATCTAGCTCACACTGGATTCATGAAGAGGCAGACAACTTTAGGAAATGGCACATGTCTTACAATGAGTGAGGAAAACTCTGGTATGGCAGCAATCATTTATATTGATGCCACAAAGTCTTGACTCTGTGGAGTGGGAATACCTGTTTGGGTTTTGAGTGACTATGGGGGTGGGACCATCCTTCTTACAGCTGGTGCACCAAAGTAGCAGTACTGATCAGTGGTATCATCTCACATGTTTTACACTCCATAGGGACACTAGACAGGGCCGCCTCATTTCTATCTGTTATGGCCATAAAGTCTTTAGCTGAAGCTATCCACCAGAGTCAGGCAATAAAGGATACACAAGTGGAAGACATCACCTATAAGACCCTGTTGTATGCAGATGATCTGCTTTTAACTTTAATGGATGTCGGTCCACCCTTTCAGCGCTCTGCACCTCCTTCTAGAGTTTGGGGTCTCACAGTAAATTGGACAAAATCTGAGGCCCTTCTGCTAGGTGTTCTGCATAGTACAAATAGTGGACATACAGGGTCTAAACTATCATGGGCACCAGAGGGCCTGAAGTATCTTTGTATGCAAATAACAGCCAGACCAGAGACATGGATCTCAGTTAACCTCCAATCATTAATGGCTACACTCTTGGTTGAAATGGACAGGTGGCAAACACTGAATCTATCCATTCCAGACAAAATGGTGGCCTTGTCAAGGGTAAATTATCAATATATAAAATCCAAGGGTACAGGTGTGCTCAGCAGTGGTGAGATCCAGTGCTAATTAAGGGTTCAGATCCCAGCTTTAAATTCAAATAGTCCAAAATGCCAAGCACTCACAAGCTGAAGTAAACCAGCAGGACCCAAATGAAGGAGAGCCACTACAAGATGTATAATCAATTATGTTATTACGTACTGGTACAAAACTTGAAAACTATGGTGTGAAGCTGAAAGTAGCAACACTAACACCCCTGCGCTTTGACCCTAGTCTTCCTTAGGGGTGGAGTTAATGTGACCAGAACTCCCTTTTATACCTATAACATACAATGCTGCCACCTATTGTCAAGTTACACTTTTATTAACATAGAGAAAATCAGGCTGTAAGGTAGTTTTGAACCAGTGACAACAAAAGTATATTTTAAGTATTTTTCATAGTTTTCCAAAATAACTAAAAGACAAACTAATGCTACACTTTTATTAACATAGAGAAAATCAGTGGCTGTAAGGTAGTTTTGAACCTGTGACAACAAAAGTATATTGTTAAGTATTTTTCATAGTTTTCCAAAATAACTAAAAGACAAACTAATGCTACAAAATTAATACAAAAGAGTATTGCATAAACAAATTAACATATTAACTATTTTAAATCCCAAAAGTTTGATCCATTGCTTATTAATACAAAATGCCATATCAGTAAATTGCATTCAGCCCAAATACTTTATATGTATTAAACTATTGTTATTTGCTTCATTTTGATATAGTAGAGGTGAAAACACAGAGGATAGGAGAGGAAAGTGGTGGAGTAGATCCAAAGGATCAGGAAAAGTGATCACCCTCTTGTATGCAAAATCCACAAACTGGGGTTCAGAGTTGACCAATCCTGAACGTCAGTGAGCCACTAAGGAGAAAGCTGGAAAAGAAAAAAGAAAAAACAGAGAACTTCATGATACTCAGTTACTGAACACTACATACATGTATAAAGTAGTTGGGCTGAACACAATTTACTGATATGGCATTCTGTATTAATAAGTAATAGATTCAAACTTTGGGGATTGTAGCATAACATGTCACATTATTTAACACCAAAATGTCCTATGATAACCTTATTTAGGATGGTGTGCACTTGTTGAAAAGTGCACCTGTTTAGAATGGAGTGCACTTGTTAAGGAAGGTGTGCAACAGAGAGGATTGTGTGCATCAAGAAATGTTGTGCAGAAAATGTAGTAATACCTATGAGGTTGTGCAAGAAATGTAGTAATACCTATGTTTTGAGGAAAAAGGTACACACACCTAAGATTAATATGTTATTTTGTTTTATGATTGGCTTATAATAGGGTGTTGGTATTTTTCAAGATAATTCTTTATATAAACAATGTATGTGAATTGAATAACCACCACCACTATTGATGAAATGAAATGAACATGCATGTGAAGATGAAAAACACAATATATAGAATAGTGGATAGCTGACTATCCACAACAGAGCTGTGTTTCCATTGAGGGAGTTGATGATGTCATAGAGACCTCGAGAGCGAAGCTCGAGAGGTCTCCTATGGCATCACCAACTCTCCGAGATGGAAACACAACTTAGTTGTGGATAGTCAGCTATCCATATTTTTATAGTATATGGTTTCTCCCAAAATGGACAAGGTTCATATCTTGCATTGACACTCCTGCACTGGTCCTCTCCGAGTCCCCAGGATACTGGTCCTCTTCACTCTGGTTATGCTGTTCTGATCACATCCCGAATACAGCGGTCCCACTCTACTTTGGCGTAACTGTGCCAGAGATTAAAAAAACAAAACAATAAAACTGCAAATTGAGAGTTTGGATACACGAGTCAATTATGGCAGTCCGTGTCAAACTGTCTGCTCACCGACCGCTAGCTAAATGAATGTGCCATTTTAGAATGTATTTTTAAATCAGTGCCTGTTTCCACCAATCAGGTAGGAGCTCAAGGGGCAAAGTTAGTACTATCGCTGTGACGTCAGAGCGATAGTACAACAACTTTTTGACCTTTGAACTGTCCTATAACAGGATTTGAAAACCATTGTTTTCCAGCTACAACAAACCCTAACCATATACTTATAAACTCTTAGAAGAAATCTGAAGGCTTGAGAATTCTTTGCAAACACAACGCAGCCTTACAATTGGTGCTGTGACCGGATGTCTGAAGATGGTCTGTACAGTTGCTGATGACATCAAACAAACTGAAGGGGCCAAGTTCGGGAATGCTTTACTGTATCTGACCTGATCAATCAAGTACAGAAGGGAGTTGTGAGCACGGACTCGGGAAGGACTGGTGTGAAGTCAGGCGTGATTTGCCAGCCACAAGACAGAAGTAAGTATGGATACCATTTTACGTAAATTTCTAGAAACACATTTAAAGGAAGGGCTGTACGCTCTCCTGAACAACAGGAAGATGCGTATCAATGCTTTATTAGGCAATGTATGGACAGAAATGAGAAGGTTAAAGTAGATAGAGCAAAGTTAGCCAACATCTGTCAAATGTGTATACAATATCAGTGTGAAATAACAGCTAGGATGTATAAAATGAAGAGGCAGATGTTAGAAAATGAAGAGAAATGTAATGAAGGTTTAGCTCTCAAGAGAAGGAGTCACAAAATGTGTTACTGAAACGAAAAGTATGGAGGATAAATTAGAGAAGGAGATGCAAAAATGTGCCACTGATACCAAAGAAATGGAGTATAAATTAAATGGGGCACAAGGGAGGTTTGTGGGTTAACAATTAAGAATAATCAGTTAGAAGACAATCTTAAATTTGTAAATAGAGTCAGGCTCAAATTAATGAACTGACTAGGCAATGCAGCAGGCAATAGAAAGATTAGATCATGCAAATCAAGAACATGCTCAAGACCTCTCATATAAGGAACAGTCCTTGTATACATTACAAGTAGAGGCACAATTACAGGGCCAGATCTCCTTAGAATTACTACACCAAATTACCTCATTGGATAAAGATGTCCAAAAATATAAAATGGCTCCTGTACAAGTAAAACATTCCTTCTAGCCAAAACTTTGTTGTGGCTGTGAAGCGTCATGGAGGAAAGTTCCTCCAGCTCTAGTAGTAGTTCTGAGGTGAGGAAGAACCTCATCAGGAAGAGGAAAGGAAAAATGGCCCCTATTGTGTAAAAATAACTGGGAAGGAGTTAAGTACTCCATACTAGTAAAACATAAAAATTTATGGAGAAAGCAAAATACAGGGTCCAGGAAGACATACATAGGTTAACCAAAAACAGAAAGCCTAACAGAACAATATAATGATGAATCAGATGAATTAAAAAGTCAAGCAGCAAAGATTAACTTGACAGAAAAGGATAAAGAAAAAATGAAAACAAACTAAAGATGATTTGGCAGCAAGGGAGGAAGAGGCTGCTATGGAAAGAGCCCACGAAGGCTAGAGGTAACAGAAATTTTCTCAGAGGACTTGACTATACAAGAATCCATGCAATTGGTAGATCAGTTAGGCAAAAGGGGCCTGGACAGAATCCAGTCCCTGATTGTGCAAAGCTAAAAACATTAGTTGCCAATTTTAATCTGACCAACAAAGATGCATGTAAAGTAATGGCGCTCTCCTACCTGCTGTGTAGACCTTTCCGGCCAACATGGTTGGTATGCAGGCTAATTCTGATAACAATGACACTTGGGCAAATGATGAGATCCAAGCAACATTGCAGTCAATGCATGGTGTGTCCCAAACAGATTGGGGAAGGATTTATGAAGTACAATTACTTCGAAGAATCCCTAGTTATGTTTATTAATCGATTATATGCTGCATACACCACCTATGGGTGTGGCCAACCTAAGTAAAGACAGGAGCCGTTCCTTAGTTTGATTGATTGGCAGGCTACTTTAGTCCCTGCGTCGATATGCATGTTGTTAAGCGTGCACTGACATCTGCAGGTAAGGAAGAATTGCTTACTGATTGGTGTGGATGCAACAGGATGATAAAAGCCCAGAAAAGGGAAAGGACAAGCGATGAGTAGCAAGTATTGTCAAAACAGAAGGTAAGAGTAGCTATACTCGTAATAACTGTGGAAGAGGACACTTTAAACGAGATTGTTGGGCAATAGGTGGAGACATGGAGGAAAACAAAACAGGTAATGGAAAGGAGACAAGCACAAACCCTGATAATACTGCTAATCCAGGTGGTAAGGCAGACTTGCAAAAATGTATTGAAATGCTATAATTTGGTCAATACCAAGGCTGTGGCAGCCAATAAAAGGAACCTGATGAAGAAGAACTGATACAATTAGGGCAATGATGGGATGAAGCCCCACCTTCCAAGTCCTAGGGGAATTAAAAGAGGCTGGGAGGGTCATCCTACTGTATCAACTATGGTGTGGAGCTGCCAGACTGTGATATGGTTGATACTGGAGCTACAGTTAGTATACAGATAGTGATATGCCCTTAACAACCCATGGGAAGCATTAAATAAGTTTGCAGGAGGCTTCTCAGGAGAGTGATGAACAGCATACCTAACAAAACCAGTTATAGTCCAGACTGGTGGACAACAGTTGAAATGTATATTCTGGAAATGTAATACATATGAAGGTACCATCATGGGTATGGAAATTCTGGCACAACATGGCTTAGTAGTGGATCTCAGTAACATGATTGTATGGAAGGGAGCACTACCAACCTGGCCCAAATGTGGATGATTAGCATAGTGTATATATATATATATATATATATATATATATATATATATACTATAAAAATCTTTGAAAATCTACCATGTAGAGGAATTGTGGAAACACATACCTCAATGGATAGTACATGTGGTTAAACAACATGAAACAATTTGTGCTAAAAATGCTACAGAGTGTGGCAGGGTGTCTAAATTGGAAATCAAATAGAGGACCAGACCTGCAGCCACAAAAACAATATACTTTCCCAAAAGAGGCATATGAAATCAAAGGATTATTGGACAGTTGCAAAAACAACAAGTGATTGACCCATATGCTCGACAGTAAACTTTCCTTGTGGCTGGTACATAAACCGAATGGTACTTGGCGCTTAACAGTGGAGCATAGGGTGTTAAATAAGGTCACACCCTTGGTCACCCCAGTGGTATCGAGGCTTCCTGACTTGATATCTTGGCTGTCTCCTACAGCTACGATTTATACTGTACTTGCTGTGCCAAATGGTTTTGGTCCATCCCTGTTCATCCTGATAGTCAGTATAAATTTGCATTTACTTTTCAGGATAAACAGTATACTTTCCAGTGTTTACCACAGGATTTTCACTCATCTCCAACTTTAGTTCATCAGTGTCTGGCTGAGATACTGTTGGGATTTTCTCATCCTGAGGCAATAATCCAGTATGTGGATGATATATTACTACAAACTGACACTTATCAGGAACATGTCAGTTTATTGGATGAGCTCGTTAACTGTATTACACAAGGAGGGTTAAAACTAACTTGAGCAAAGCTCAATTTGGGCAATCACAAGTAACCTTTTGAGGTTGTACTAATCAGGAAGGACGTGCTGTAGGCCCAGATAAGAATCAGGTCATACAACAGTTACCCAGATCTAAAACAAAAACAGCAGTTCGATAATTTTTTGGAATAGTAGGCTTCCGTAGGGATTTTAGAGAAGCCTTCTCAAGTATGGCAAAACCGATATAAAACCTATTGAAGGGAGGAAAGGAAACTGATATCCTCCAATGGAAACCAGAGCATCAACAATCCTTTATGGCTCTTAAACAAGCACTAATTTATTTGCTTTTGTTAACCGGTAAGCACGCTAGACAGCAAAGTGCCTACTTTCAGGTAATGACAGCTCCTGCTCATAAGCTCTTCTAGTCATCAGATTTTGTTATACAGTAGTACACGCCACTGATCAAGTGATCAATGCAGTCCTGTTACAAAAGCGATCAGGGACTTACGTCCAGTGGGATATTTTCTCAGGTATTAACTCCAGTAGAAGAAACTTATGAAGAATGTGTAAAACACTTGTTAACTGAATATTGGGCAATACAAGCTACTGAACATATTGTGGGGTTTAATCACATTGTTTTACAAACCTCACACACACCTGTTAAGTTTCTCTTAGAAAGAGATGTAAGGGGTTTCCTCTCAGAGACTGGTGAAATGGGCATTGGCCTACAAGGAAAAATATCACAGTGGAAAACTGTACCTCCCCATGTTAGTAGAGCTAATGACATGGGAGGAGATGTGCATGACTGTGGGTAAGTCATGGGTATTGAATACAAGCCAATATTTGCTGCTGAGCCTAATTTTATGGGTATTGATGTGTATGTGGATGGCTCCCGCTTTTGGGATGATGGCCATTTCCATACAGGTACGCTATTTGGACCCCTGGAACAAATCAGAAAATATTAGTACGATGTCAGTCATTGTTTTCTGCCCACCCAGTGGAATTGGAGGCAGCACGCTGAGCTATTATGCGTATCCACAGAGAGGCCATTATGTCTTCTTGGACTGTGCTTTTGTTGTCAATTCCTTGTTAGATTTTCTTCCTATTTGGATGAAAAGAGTAATACAAACAGCCACGGTGAACCCATAGCTTTTGCTCCGTATTACAACATAGGCCCTGTCCACACTTGTGTTTTCCAGGCTGGAACATTATTAGTAACGTAACAGCAGCTAGCGTGTCCACACTTAGCAGAACTGTGTTTAAGAATGGCAGTCTCCCATCCAGACATGCTGTTTGGGGTGTGCCAGTAACACTGTAGCACACCACTGTTCTTCCAGTGTTGTGGGCACTGTGAGGACCAGGACTAGCAAGCACAGTATGTACTCCCATCCACACAGCTGACTTAATCATGCTACACTCTGTAGCATTTTCAAAACTGAGCTCAAACCCTCATTTCTACAGGGTTTTAACTCGGTTTTGGAAACGATTCAGAACCATGTTAGGTGTAGGCGCGATCCGTGTTTGCCATTTTTGTAACGTTACAGATTGCGGTAGCGTCTACAAAAGGCAAATGTGGACAGAGTCATATATGGGATACAAGAACTCAAACCCCATTGAGAATTGCTATTTGAAAAGTAAGGGCTCATCAAAAGAATCCAAAGATATCCAAACTAAATAATAATTTGGTAGATAATTTGGCTCAAGTAGCTGCGAAACAACTTATGGGTAGACCCACTAGGAGGTGACTATACAATTGTGGGAAGCTGAAGAGTATGATAAAATCATCCAAAATGGATAACAGCATTATCACAAGTCCCTAGTTTGGGATGAATCCAAGATACCGATGCTTGGCTTCTTGGTTGTCGGAACCAATGGAAAGATACAGGACAGTGTACCACCAAACATGTTACCATATGGGAAGATATGGGAATGATAACCAAGGTTTTTATTTATTTTATTTATTTATTAAATTCTCGGATTACAAATACCTTTGAGCAGAAACTGCTTGTTTACAAAGGTTCCACGTCAAAGGATGAGGGTCAACATACATACAGAGGTAGTAAAAGAATGCATAATAAACAACCAAAACAACTAAAAGAAAAATAAAGATATTTAGTTATAACATATTTAGAGATAATATTCATAAAACGAGCAGCTTGAGTAGGCAGCTGGCTGCGGTAACAATAAGAGATAGAGGACACAATAGGCAGTTAGTATTGCAGGCATCGACTGGGAGAGGAAGTTGTCAGGCTAATGGGCCACTGGGGAGGTTTAAAAGTGGATCCCACCCACTTCATTTAGAAAAGATATTATCATGGACAATCATTGTATTGAGGTCATTGTGGACTCCATAAAACATGTAAAATGTTGGCACAAAAATATTGGTGGCCAAAAATAGGAAAAGATGTCAAACAATACCTGGTGGCGTGTGTCTCATCTGTGTACAGATGAATCCTCTAGTGTGCCTGGTAAGAGGTTCCATTAGGGTGTATACCCTGGCGGACGGTCCTTGGTCTAGTTTACAAATTGATTATGTGGGATCCTTGCCTACTGCAAAGGGGTTTCCAACATTTATTAGTCATTAGTGACATATTTTCCAAATGGATAGAAGCACTACCAGTTAGAAATGATAGTGCCGTGTTACTGCAAAAGCATTATTGGAACAAGTGTTATCACGTTGGGGTTTTCCCAGAGTCCTGGAAAGTGTTAGAGGACTCATTTTACAGCAAAAATAATGACAGCTTTGTGTGATATCTTCAGTATCACTCAACGCTTACATTACCCTACCATCCACAATCCTCGGGTATGGTAGAAAGGTTGAATTGCACACTGAAAAATGCACTGAAAAGGCAGTGTTGGATACTGGTAAAGCATGGGTGACTCACCTACCAGGTATCCTAATGGGTATTAGAGGTATGAAAAACAAGAGTACTGGTTATAGCCCATACCAATTGATGACTGGACAAGATATGTGGCTGTATTATCCATCAGATCAGATTTGTCTACACCTGTGTTAGACAGTATTAATACTGATGTGTTTTGCAGCAGTTGCAAAAACAATTAAATTTGTAATTGCTCCATGCTGCCACAAACATGGCACAGACTCATTGGAAAACAAAAGGAGACATGATGAGAAAGTGATACTGCCAATTGAAAGGGGTCATCATGTCATGGTGAAAAATTTGGTCAAAAGGGTCCATGAGATGCTAATTGGATGGGGCCCTATACCATTATTAATGTTTTGGGCCCATGGGTTATTCAAGTCCATCGAATCTGACAAGGGTCTACAGAGACCAAATCGGTCCATGTGGACCAATGTAAATTGTATAAGATGTTGCATGATAACAACTGATACTGCTTTGTTTCTCCCAATAGGTGAAGTACAATGATGTCTCCTGTACTTATACTGTGTAGTACCTTACTGATTTTGGTAACTTCTGACAAATATGGATGCCTAGGGCACATATGGAACAGTTTATACAATAAGACCTAGACACGCACTCATTCTCATGGGTCTCCCAGTTTTGTTGGGGAACGGCATGAACATACTGGATATCTTTTATCAAATGGTACTTTATTTGCTTTGGACAATGTTAAAATGCGACATGGGGATGCTTGCAGAAGCGGGCCTGGCAAGGCAATAATGGTTAACACAGCAGCCCAAAGGATCTACATCATTCTACCTGGGTGATACAACAATTTAACGAAGAGGAACAAGATTTGTTGCGAATGAAATTAAAAACGTTACACTATCCATCTGATATAAAGTTGTTAAATGCATCTTATCATGGTACAAATGCATCACGACGTAATATGTGGCATTTTTTATATAATACAACTACTGTGGCGAGATATACTGTAGGGTTAAAGCAATTTTTCACAGTATTGCCATTATCAAATGAATATCCTTTGTTAACATATACTACCAATGCACGATGGCGGGAATGACTTGTAATGCTAACCTAACAGCATGGCATGCTTTTGGAGCATGGAATACAGTGCATTAAAAACAAAGTATGTCAAGGCAAAATTCTTGCCCCCATCAGATGGTATTATTTTGACACAAAATGTATATCCTTTATATTATCCCTGTAAGTCGGAGTATTATAATATCTTGCTACATCTGCCTTTTCCACGATTGCCGCCTCAATGTAGGGATCAGGCTTGGTATTGCTTGGCGACAGTATTATAATACAACATTAAATCAATACCATGACAGACACAGAATGTGGTCATTTAGAATCCCTCATGAAGCAACACCAGGCTTATCCCGTCTTAAAAGAGACGTGTGGGTCTGGTTAGGGCTCAGGATTAGGGATTGATAATGGTATTGATTCTATGGTTTTAAAGGTCATATTCACTCTTTAGAAATGACTTTAAAGGATATGGCTACTGGACCATTTTCAACTACTGTGATGTTAGCGGCTAATGAACAAATTTATTGGTTTGCCTTTAAGGAAACCTTACATAATTTTCAAATTATTGCTAAAATAGTAAAACTTAAAATAACTCGCTTTCTGATATGTTTAATGACAGCTATATAGAATTGACTTGCTCACAACTAGCTGCTGAGGCACATAGTTATCTAGTCAATGAATTAAATAGAATTGAGACCAATAAGTTACCTTTAAGAATAGGCAAGGCCAATGTGACTATATTATTGGATCATCCCACTGTAATCTTACCACCCTTAGCTATGGTAAAAGTATGGAACTCACCAAATCAGTATGCACAAGTGCTGTGACATGTGATTCCCATACTACTGATAATACCTGTATGTTTTGAATCCCAAAAATCTGTGGAAAATCAGTAATTTGGGAGTATTAATACTTGACCAGATCATGAGACTCAGTTACCAGGTGATACTATTATCACAGTGCACAATGAATATGTTGTATTACCTAAATAACAGCGTGTAAAGAACATGAAACCTTGATATGTGGGGAAGAGACATCAACTACCCCATGGTTTCCTGATCAACGTAAATTTACCTTAATGTCTGCAAATAAATACTGCCAAGCTATGAGATGGAAATAATCATGATGTGTGATAGCAGGTCAACCTTGGAATGTATGGGGTGTAGTGACAAGACCTGGTGGGTTGCAAATTGGACCCTCCAGGACTGTTCTGCATATAGCCAAACAAATGTTACCCATATTGATGGTTCCAGTATGGCCTTGGATTTACTCACTGATTTGGCAACTATACTCATCTCTTATTACCCACATTTGATAAAATGACAATTGATGCCTTGTTGTATCATCAGACTGAAGGACTTATTTTCTCACAGAAGGCCTCTGCTGTAGAAGTAAAAAGCAATCATCTTATATCTGTATTATATCATGGTGGGATTGGGGCTTGGCTGTTTTGGGCACTAGTCCAACCCTAATAGTGGTAGTATGTGGTACTGCAGTAATCTGTGTTCTTGCTATTGTACAAGTGTTATTGTATCATAAGATGAAACACATGATTCAACAATTACAAATGTTACAATGGCAACATAGAAACATAGACTTTGATGGCAGATAAGGACCGCTTGGCCCACCTAGTCTGCCCATTTCCTACCTAGAGGATAAGCTGCAGATCCTATTTAACCAACAGCCTATTTCTTCCTACCTCACAAAAATTGCCTTATGTCTGTCCCATGCATTCTAGAATTCTCCCACAGTTTTAGACCCCATATCATCCTCAGGAAGCCTGTTCCATCGTCCACCACCCTCTCTGTGAAAAAATACTTCCTCACATTGCCCCTGAGCCATGCCCTCTATCTTCAAATTGTGTCCCCTTGTTCTTGCACATCTCTTTTCTGAAAGATGCTACCCTCTTGGACTTTGTTGATTCCACTGAGGTACTTACACATTTCTATCATGTCCCCCCTCCTCAAGGGTATACATATTAACAACGTCTTTGTGTGATCTCCAATTATACAGAGTCACAAAGGGGATTGTAGCATAACATTCACATTTCACAACATTTAACACCAAAATGTCCTATGATAACCTTATTTAGGATGGTGTGCACTTGTTAAGAAAGCAGTGTACCTGTTTAGAATGGAGTGCACTTGTTAAGGAAGGTGTGCAACAGAGAGGGTTGTGTGCATCAAGAAATGTTGTACAAGAAATGTAGTAATACCTATGTTTTAAGGAAAAGGTACACCACTCCCTAAGATTACTATATTATTTTGTTTTATGATTGGCTTATAATGGGGTATTGGTATTTTCAAGATAACAATTATTTATATAAACACTGTAAATTGAATAACCACCACCACTATTGATGAAATAAAATGAACATGCATTTGAAGATGAATAGCTGCAATAAACTCTTAGAAGAAATCTGAAGGCTTGAGTGGAATTCTTTTGCAAACACAATGCAACCTTACAGGAATTTATACAGTTAATGTTAGTGTTAATTTGTTGCTTATTTAATACTCCTTTTGTATTATTTTTTTAGTATTAGTTTGTTTTTAGTTGTTATTTTGAAAAATATGAAAGAAATATTTAAAATGTATTTTGTTGTCACAGGCTTGAAACTCCCTTACAGCCACTGATTTTATCTATTTTAGTAAATGTGTAATTGACAATAGGTGGCAGCATTGTATTTTATGTGTATAAAGGGAGCTTTGGTCACATTTACCACCCCTTAAGGGCGATTATGTTCAAAGTGTAGGGGTGTTAGTGTGGCTACTTTCAGCTTCACACCATAGTTTTCAAATCTTCAACATGTCCCTGCCAATACCACAAGGATGGTGGCAACAATTGGACCTACTCTTCTTGACTTTTCTGTGGGATGGGAAAAAACAGGTTTGGAATGAATAGTCTGAGAGCTCTGGTCTGGCATGGGAATGGAATGCCCCATGGCCATGGGTGAATCACATGGCAAGGGAGGTCAAGGTGCAATGCAGTGACTTGACCCATCAAACCAGCCAGTTCCGTGGTGGCTGCATATGGAAAGAACAGTGATGGAAACAAACCTCTGTCAGCGTATCTCCTGGAAGACTGGAGTGGGGAACATCCCTGCTTCTGCCCTTTAAATATATGGTGGAATTCATCAAGGCTTTCAGACACAGGGCTGGGTGGCAGATCCCCAATTTTGGTCTTTGAGGAAACATTTGGAACAATCCATGGCTGAAAATAGGGGAGGGATAAGCTGGAAACAGTGGTAGCAGAAGAGATACAGACCCTGGAACACCTTCTATATCCTTGCATACTATACCTGAAATCTTTTAGACAACTCCAACAGGAGTTTGACCACTGACACTACCTTCAGCTGTGGCATGCTGTGAAAACATGAATGGGCGACACATACACATACAGCCTATCTGAAATGGATCAGAGGGTTGACAAATGGATGGAAAATGCCACACAATTTGGGGCCTGGTATATAAACCTTTTCTGCAGCTTCATGGAACAGAATAGGACTCCCACTGACAAAGATGGGAGGAATATCTCGTTAGAGATATTTCAAAAGACTCATGGGAGGCGGTGTTGGACAGTGGTACACAGAGTCCTCTGACTCCATATATCAGCTTATACAAAATAAAACAACTTCTGGGAAGATGGCATAAAACACCAGAAAAACTTGGAGCGAGTGGGGCTACAATTGCGAACATTTGTTGGAAATGTCAGAACAGATCTGGTGACATTGCGCATCATTTGGTCCTCCCTTAATCTGACTCAGTTTTGGGAACAGGTCTGCAATCTGGTGGAAACACTCTTGGGTGTGCCTGTCTCACTCTTGCCCCTGATATGGATTTCATGGACTTTATCCTCCCTAAGGACAAGCCCCACATTCAAACCCTGCTCTATACAATGGCAATAGAGGCCAAGAGACAAGGGCTAATGAAATGGAGGCAAGTGATTTTCCCTAGTGTTAAGGAATGAGAGTCAGGGTAACAAGGCAGGCATCATATATACAGATACAATTCAAGGCCAGAGGGACATTGCATAGGTTTGAAGGGCCTAGTTCCCTAGTTTACAACATATGGGCATAGTATGCCAGCCCCAAGGACTGGAAAGTATGCATTCTTTGGGGATGAGAGTGGGGGTTGTAGGACAGCTAAGATCTGATGAGCTCAGATGAGTGCATATACCACTCATTACATAGAAACATAGGCGTTGACAGCAGATAAGAACCATGTGGTCCACCTAATCTGCCCCTTTGCCTACCTATTTCAAACCACAGACCCCAGATGATTTGCAGCTCACCCCTTCTTTCTTGTTACTAAGGTAGCCTTATGTCTATAACATGCATTATTGAACTCGCTGTTTCACTCTCACTACATCTTTGGGAGGTTGTTCCAAGCACCTACCACCCTTTCAGTGAAAAAGTACTTCCTCATGTTGCCCTGACCCTCCCCAACTTTATTTTGTACCCACTTGTTGTTACACATCTTCTTTTTATGGCTGCATCGGAGAGCCCTGCAGGCATTTTGCAATCACTGTAGAGAGAAAGGGGACTGTAGGCAGAATCGTCCCCATCCTCTCCCTGTGAGAGTTGTCCAGAGCACTAACTTCATTGGTGGTGTGTGGTGTCTCTTCTTTCCCTCCCCTCGTGGATGGAGCTCCCCTCATGACAAGCTCACTTCCCAGTGGGTGCACTACTTTAATGCGGTACTTCACATTACTTCCACACATATGCACTTGTGCATATAGCTCACTACAGAAATGTTTGCGATACCCAGATGGCCACGTGTCTCCATGCACATGCGTGTGCATGTGCGATGTACAGTAGCCAACCTTGGATACTGCGCACTTCCCTGCCATGAGCTCCATCTTCAAGGAGCACTTATTACACTACACTGCAACTGCTTCCAGAGCACTACGGCATCTTCAGCTCCTGTAGAAAAGCATCTGCTACCCCAATAGAATTATCTCTACTAATTCTATGCTTCAAATGCTCAGGTGGGACTTCGGTATTGCAAGCCCCTCTTCCTGGCAACAGCTGGGTATGTTTCTGGTTTGTCTGCCTGTCACTCAGTGAGTGACCTGAGCTGAACCTGAAGCTGCCATGCTTGAGGGCAATATTTGAGGAATGAGCAGCAACCATGGAGATTGGAGCAGATATGAGTCACAAGATTCATGTGAGCTCCACTGGGTTGTGGCCTGGGAAGCTGCAGTGAGGAGTGTGGTTGGGGAGGCTCTCGGAACAATTAAAACTACCCTCTTACACAATACTTGAAGGTGTTTATGTTCCGTGTGATGTGTGAGAGGATACAGGGTCTAAGTGTACCTGTCCTGGGAGCCTGAGTGCATTCCAAGTCTTATTGGGAGTATCTAAAAATGCACTTGTGGTCTGGTGCAGTTACAAAAGTTTGTTGGTGGGTGGAGGTTCTGAAGGAAAGTGCTGTGTCTGTGGCTTTTATAAAAGTGTGGTGGTGAGGTGGGAATACAACTGTTAACATGTCTATAGTGGTTGAAATGGGGGCAGATGGGTCTGGGACAGTCAAAAAGTTGTCTTGTGGGTGGTGCTGTACACATTTCTTCACCAGTTGTGTTTTTAAAGGACATTTTACAGCTTAATAAAGCTGTACACTGACTGAGACCATGTCTGTTGATTTTTTCCCCTGTGGTTACTAGATGCTGACCCCAGACCAGTAGTGTCCCCAGGTTCAACTGCCTTTCTGCTGCTTCGAAGTCTATGGAAGCAGCAAGCACTGACTCTAGGTGGAGGGTGCTGAATATCTGGTTGCAGAAATGGCACTGCTGGTTGTGCAGGAGTTAGATTGATCCTGAAAGTGACCAGTCAACATTCTCCCCTGCACCATCAAGGGCCAGACTTTAAGGGGCCAACCCAGTCAAGGGAGATCCTATTGAAGTGTGTGTGTGTGTGGGGGGTAGGAGGTAGGGTGCGCAGAATGATGTCGCCATCTGCTTACCCAACCATGGTCTGTTGGGATGACCCCAGGAAATACTCCCGCCCCATCTGAATCTGGTTCTGGTATGGAGCAAAAGTGCTTAGCTGCTAGGATAGGCATTCAGTAAGACAGAGGATGACCTGGTAACCCTTTGGTGTTGTCAGATTGGCAGTGGAGGAAAACTTAAACAAAACAAAAGAAAGGAAAATCAACCCAAAAATGTGTTCAAGTGCTGCATTAGATAAAGTTTAAAATACCTATGTATTTGGGAGCATGCATCACAGTGGCTTCTTAGGGATTTATTTTCTTATCTGCAAGGGTGGGAGTTCTAGAATTTGTCCTTTTACAGCTGCATTGGTGGAGCTCTGCAGATGTTATGCTATCATCATCTCTTTAATAGAGCACTGTGGAAGCACGTGGCGGACCGCTGTCTGGTGTGCTTCTACAGTCTCTGTCTATTCATCCACTAGTTGTATTTATGAGGCCCTTCCCTCCATACCCGCATAAACACACCCACTTGAGGACACTTCTTTCTTCTGCAACTGCAGAGTGATGGCCGCTATGTACAAGATGGCTGCCGAGTCAAACTGCAAATCATAAGTATTGAGCATGCACTGTTCTGTCATCACCACCATCTTATGCATGGCATACTCTTCCATTTAGTTTTGTGCAGAATGCAGAATTCCAACAGTGAAATTAGTGTGGAATAACGATTCCGCCAGTGGAATTTCTGCGAAATTTCACTGGTTCTTCTCTGAATTCCACCTGCTGTGATCTGTGGAACAATATTCCACAGAACATAATTTTCTGCTGAAAATCATTCTGCAGCCATTTCCGTGGAAAATAGTGAGGCTGGAATAATATTCCACATAACAGCATTTTTTGTTGCAAATTCACACAGAACTAATGGTGGTCGTGAAGCTCTGCTAGCCATATCAACTCTGACCAGAGTTTGTTTGAAAGATGCTACCCTCTTGTACCCTGTTTATACTTCTGTGGTACTTGAACAATTCTATCATGTCTCCCTTCCTCTCCTCCAGGGAATACATATTGAGCTCCCCACCCTCTCCTCATAGGGCTTTTCATGCAGACACTGCACCATCTTCGTAGCCCTCCTCAGGACTGCCTCCAATCTGTGTCCTTCCTGAGATTTGGCCTCCAGAACTGGACACAGTGTTCCAGTTAAGGTCTCAGCAGCAATTTGTACAGTGGCATAACCACCTCCTTCTTTCTCCTGGTCATACCTCTCCTATGCACCCCAGCATCCACTGGATTCCCACAGCTTCTCACATTGTTTAGTTGCCTCTAGGTTATCTGACATGATTATCTCCAGGTCCCATTCCTGTTTGGTGGCTGCCAGTGGCCCATTTTGTACACCTCCTTGGATTCCTACTCCCCAAGTGCATGACTTTGCACTTTTTGCATTGAATCCTAGCTGTCACATTCTGACCACTCCTCGTACTTGCTTAAATCTTTTCTCATTTTTCTAGCCCTCTGAGTGTCAACCCTGTTGCAGATCTTAGTGTCATCTGCAAAAGACATACTTTCCCTCTAGCCCCTCCGCAATGTCACTTGTGAAGACATTGAAGAGGACTGGTCCCAGGACTGATCCTTGTGGCACCCTGCTGGTTACTTCCCTCCTTCAAATTGAACACCATTCACCAGCACCCTCTGTGTTCTTCCCTCCAACCTATTTCTAACCCAGCTTACCACCTTTAGCCCACCCCTTTCTGCCTAACTTGTTTGCCAACCTTCTGTGTGGAATGGTATCAAAGACCTTGCTGAAATTCAAGTAGGCCACATCCATCACCCTTCCTGATCCACCTCCCTGGTTACCCGTCAAAGAAATCAATTAGATTTGTTTGGCATGACCTTCCACTGTGAATCCATGCTGCCTTGGATCATGTGCTCCACTAGATTCAAGGAATGACACAATCCTCTCCTTTAACAGTGTCTCCATTAATTTCCCATCACTAAGATCAGGCTGACTGGTCTGTAGTTGCCTGACTATTCTCGGCTCCTATGTTTGTGAAGAGGACCACATTTCCCTCCTCCACTCTTCTGGGACTGCCCCTGTCTGACAACAGTGGTCAGCAGAGCCACCAGCACCTCTCTGAGCTCTTTTAATATTCTGGGGTGGATCCCATCTGGCCCCATTGCTTTATCTATTTTAGTTTCCTGAGTTCCTCTAGGACTGTCTCTACCATGAATGGAGTGGTGTCTACCTCTTTTCCCTGTCAGTATTGATGCTTTTCTATGTCCTCTACATACCCTCCTCCTTCTTCTTTATCCTGACAATCCCATTCCTTGTCTTCTTTTTTCACTGATATAGCTGAAGAAGGTTTTGTCACCTTTGTTACTGCCTGTGCTATCTTTTTCTGTTTGTGCCTTTGCACTCCTGGACCGCCTTCCCTGCCTCCCTCTGCTTCTCTAGATTCTTCTCCCTGTCCTCTTCCCTTTGTGTTTCTTTGTATCTCATGAAGGTCCTTTTTATCTCTTATTTTCCTGGCACTTCCCTTGAGAACCAAAGTGGTAGTTTCTTGCTCTTGCTTTGCTGTTTAACACAGAGGTTTGTTGCCTCTGTTACAGCCTCATTGAGAATAGTTCACTGCTTCTCGACTCCCCTCCTTGTCCTCTTTTGCCAGGGCTCTTCTGAGACATTATGCCATTGTGTCAAAGGTTGCCCTTCTGATATCTAGGACCTTTACTTTCATGTGGTTAGCCTCTTCTACTGTGGTTACATTGAACCATACTGTCCTGTGGTCACTGATTCCTATGTGGTTTCTTACCTTAACATCCTTGATCCTGTCCCCATTGGTGAGCACCAAGTATAGTAAAGCCCCCTCACAGGTGGGTTCTGCCATGAGCTGCCTTAGGCATGCCCCCTGCAGTGCAGTCAGGATGTTCCTGCTTTGGTTGTACTACTTGCAGTCTGGGTGTTCCAATCTACATCTGACAGATTGAAGTCACCAAGTAGTAGCAGTTCACCTTTGGTTGCCATTTGTAGATGGCTTCACTAGTGTTTCATCTGTCCCTTCCCCTGCGCCAGAGGTCTGTAGATCACCCTGGTCTAATTCTGGTTCTCCTTCCTGTCTGTAGGGTGACCCACAGTGCCTCGCTCCCTCCTGCACCCCTGAACTTCAGTTGCTTTGATTCCCTCCCTCATGCATGGCCACACCTCATCCTTTCTTTCCTTCCCTGTCTTTCCTGAAAAGTGTTTAACCTGGTATGGCTGTATACCATTCATGGTTTTCTGTGTATCATGTTTCTGTAACTGCCACTATGTCCCAGTCTGTTTCTACCGTCAATGGCACCAGGTCTGAGATTTTGTTTCCCAGGCTGCGGGTATTTGTACATATTGCTGTCCACATTCCATGTTTCATAATAGGGTTTAGGAGCTTGCTGCTCGAGTAGTTGTTATCTTATTCTGAAAGTATCTCTAAGTCATTTTAATTTATGTGCAGTGTACTACTTGCATGTTGTTCTGCACTAAGCACCTCTGACCTTCAGGCCCTTTCAGCAGAAGGTGAACTTGTACTATTAAGCTTCTCTGACATTTGCTTCTGTTATTTTTTAAATGAGTATTTTGAACTAATGGAGATATTTTTTCTGTTTTTTCTGCATGATCTGGGTGTTAAAAATGTGGGATTTTCAAATAACTGTCATCAAACTTCAGAGGAAGAACTTGGTGGTCTGAAAGCTAAAGCACTTTGTTCTTTTGTTACATCTGTGTTGGTCCAATAAAAGTTATCAAATCATTTGCTTCTGGATCTGTTTCTACAAGGACCAATACGGCAAATACTAAATCTGTATCAGCATGGAAGACACCGGAAGGCAGTTACATAACATCATGAAGAAACTGGCACAGCTAGACAATGACATTTATTTTTAGCCCAGTGCAAGAGGAGCAACATAATTCCTAAAGGTCTATTTGGAATCAATTAAAAACAGGGACAATTCTCTATACAAACTGAACTGCTCTGTCATAGGACCTCTGAGAAATTGAGAAATCACAGGATTCACATGTCATATGCCAAGAAAGCATATTTGAACAAACAGTTTGATGAATTGTTACCACACTGGAGAGGATGTCTGGTGAACCTATTCCGGACATCTTGCAAGAGATGCACATTAACTACAAAGGACCTTAAGAAGGTCATGCTTATCAAAACAAGAAGTTAGATGCCCTTCAACATACCATACTTCCTAACAACCATGAAGAACATAATGGGTGATTGAACAACAACACCTCACAGATGAGCACCTTTCAGTTGTTAATTTGTCCAACCACACACTGACTACTGGGGAACTAAATGTACTTTCAAAGGGCCTCACTTTCTGCCCAACAAAACCACTGGACAAAACACAATTTTGTGGTGAACTGGAGGAATACTTCTGTAGATTGAGACTTAAAAATTCTTTCACGGCAAGGAAAAATCACAGGTAGTGAAGGCATCACAATCAGTAACAATTTAATGGATAAAAAGAAATTTGATTACCCGAAGTGGGCGTAACAAAAATCTAGACAATTACATTCATTGTTTCCACCAGCAAGTTAGTGGTCAGATCATTACTAGGCAAAACAGGCCCATTATGACCTCTCTCCATTGGAGGCTATATGAACACTGAAATCAAACCACAACATTGTCATCAAAAAAGCTGATAAAGGCTCTGCAGTAGTGATATTAAACCGAGAGGATTATATTAATGAAGCCAACAGACAGCTAACTGATCATACCTACTACAGATAACTGAGCGTGACCCCACTACAACATAGAAAAAGAACTACAGGACTTAATTAGAACTTTTCAAACCATGTCCAAAAAGACTAACTGACTTCATCCCTGCTGAACCCAAGCCAGTGACATTCTACATGCTGCCTAAAATACATAAACCTGGCAATCCGGGAAGACTCATAGTCTCTGGTAATGGTAACCTGACTGAGGGATCTCAGGGTTTGTAGAAACCATTTTGAAACCACTGGTTATGGAAAGAGATAGTTATATCCAGGACTACCACTTCCTGATATACTTTCTGGTTATAAGGACTTACCATCTGATACCATTTTAGTGATGATCGATGTAACATCCCTCTACACTAATATTCCACACATGGATGACATTTCAGCCTGCCTTAAATACATACAGGAGAAAGGACTGGACCAAAACATCAACCCTGAAGTGGTGGGGAAACTTATGGAATTCATTTGACACAACTTCAGCTTCAATGGTAAAAATTATGTTCAAACTATGGAACAGCAATGGCACCAGGATGGCTCCACAGTATGCCAACCTCTTTATGGCAGATTTGAAGGAGGACTTCTTAAGACACTGTCCCCACAAACTAGCTTATTTCCATTACATTGATGATTTGTTTATCATTTGGACAGAGGGCAGAGATGCGCTTAAAGATTTTCATCAGGAACTTAATAACCTTTACCCTACCATAAGTTTACCCTGGAGTATTCTGCCACCAGTGTTAAGTATCTGGTCTCCACGGTCACCATTAAGGATGGAGCCTTACATATGTGTATTACAGGAGCCAACAGACAGACAGAGATACATACACAAGAACAGGTTCATAGGTATTTACAAGTCTTGTAGCTGTGTAAGCTATTTTCTCATTTACACAGTGTTAGTGGCTCAACCAGCTAGCACTCGCCTCTGAGCCGGGTGATCAGAAGGCTGTGGGTTCTAGCCCACACCAGGAACTTGGGTTAATATCCAATTCTGACATTGCAGTACAGCATGAGGGGTGCTGCACTACTGAGGTGCCATCTTTGGATGAAACATTAAACTGAGGTCCCATCTGCCTGTTCTGGTGGTAGTTCAGGTGGATGTTAAAGATCCCATGGCACTTCTCAAGAAGAGTAGGAGAATTTCCCTGGTGCCCTGGCCAAATTTCCCATTCACTAAAATACCATAAACAGCTTAATCTGGTTCAAAGTCAGTTGGCATTCATCTGTATCCCTCCCCAGGTTGTGCCTGAAATAGGCAGAATTTGTCTAGTGCACTTACCCAGTCAACAAAAGCTAAATAAACAAAATAAAATTTACTGACTTACCACTAACAGTGGATGTGTACTAACTTCTTATCCTCCATGTGTATATACAACTGTGATTTAAATGCTGTGACACTAGGTACCATTACAGCCCAGTCCGGTAATGCATTCCATGAGTCGATGACCCTCTGATTAAACCATCTCCCTCTTTTTGAAGTCCTGTGGAGATCACCCTTCAGTTGATAGGGATGTCTGCATGAACTTCTATTTGATAGATCTTTTCTAGAGAGCCCTGATGTTACCCATATCAACTTGTCATTGAAGGCCTTATAAACATATATGAGGTCACCTCTCAGTTTTCTATGCTCCATGGAATATAGATTTAGTCTCTTCAGTCTGTCCTTGTAGGGGAACCATTTTAAACCTTTCACTTTTTTGTTATTTTCCACTGTGCTCTCTCTACAGCAACCAAGCATTTAATATCCTGTGGTATGCTTATAGGGGCACCAAATTCTAATATTGACCTCACCAGGGAACAGAACAGTGGTATCGTCACTTTCTCTCTCTCTCTCTCTCTCTATATTCCTTAAGATGTTTCCAATGAGTCTGTTTGCTCTACTTACACTTTCTGTACTGTGTCTACAAAGACTCAAAGTGTCAGTAATCCATACCCCTAGATCCTCTCATTGTCTGTTACTTTTAATGTTGTGTTAATACATTTTAGACTGCTCTAGGATTATTAGACCCAAGGTGCATCACCTTACACTTTTCAACATTGAAAACCAGCCTATTATCTACTGCCCAACTTTCTATCATCTGTAACTGGGACTGGAAATTTTTGATGGACACCTCATTATTTACAACGGTTCCAATTTTGGCATCATCTGTGTATTTACATCCATGACTCCTATGCACCTGCATTGATGAAATAAATATTCTAAACAAGACAGGTCCCAAGACAAATCCCTGGGTACCTCCCTACCCACATCCATGCATTCCAGACAATGCCCCTAATGCAATCACCCAAGCCACACAAAAATATGTCATGTACAGTCAAGCACTTTGATATCACTGTATCTGTTTGAATGAGAAGGACAGAGATACACATTTGGCTCTGTTGATAAACACCTTTATTAAGCAGGACACTCTTCCAGAGAAATTGACAGGGCAATAGAATGTGCAACACAAGTGCCAAGACAACTACTTTAATATAAGGAAAGGACAGCTACCAACAGAATACTCTTAGTAGTCACTTATCATCCAGACCTTGAGCTTCTATATAAGATTATGAAGGTCCCCATTCAATATTTAGTGGGGTATGAGACCCTTAATTGTATTTTTAAGGAACTACCACTACTATCTTTTAAAGGGACACTGTCAACCTATTTTGCATCATATTAGTTTTAGGCAAAAACACATTTTATGATTGCTTACTGTCTCTAAAGTTAATTGATGCTGCTGGTTGTTTTATCTGCCTCCTTGCTTATTAGAACCAAAATGCATGGTAATGTATAATTATGTCCAGCTTTTTCTTTTCTTCAAATCATTGAAATGCTCTTAGTGAAACCTTGCTGAACATTAGAAACACCCTCAAACAGTACAACCACTCATGATACAATAGTCTTCTCTACTCCACTGCATAATGAGTAGCTAAATTGTGTTGGGGGTGTTCCTGAGTCCAGGAAAGATGCAGTGGGAGCTGGTCAAAAAATGTAAACAAACATGTTTTGGTGTGGAAACACCACAGTATGGTGGGCAGTCAGTGTTTCACTTTTTAAAAGAAAAATGGATCTGAATCAAACTACCAGCTGCATCAACAGTCTCTATAGAATGTGAACAATCATAAAATGTGTTTTTAAACTAGGGCATTTTGAGACCTAAGGGAGTTGACAGTATTCCTTTAAACAACCACCAAACTTAGCCAGCCTAATTATTAGAGTAAGCTTTCACCAGAACAGAATACCACGACACTAAATGGTACACAACCCTGCAATCAACACAACTGTAAGACGTGTGAGCACATTTCCACTTTGCACTGTATGGTTACATCACAAAACAGACAATTCAAGGTACAGGGAGTTATACATGTACATCATGACGTGTTGCTTATTTCATTCAATGCAAGAGATGTCCACAAACAGGTTATGTTGGAGAGAAAAGCCAACCGCTGTACACTAGGATGAACTCACACAGACATAATATTAAACTGAAGATGACTGAAAATCCAGTGGGGCAACACTTCTCTTGGCCTTACCACTCAATCTCAGATATGTCAGTAACGGTCTTATAAGGAAATCTGAAAAGTACACAACAGAGACGGGCTTTTGAGATCAAACTTATTTTACTTCTCAATATAGTAGCAGATGGCATGAACATAGATTTGGGGTTTATGGCACATTATAGGACTTAACATCCACAGACTTTTTCTTCATAGGATAGACATATTATAGGACTTCAGCTGCTGTGTGTGTGTATTATGTGTATGAGTGGGGTGTGGGGGTTGCTGTTACATTGAGGTGGGCTTCAATTAAGATACATGAAGTTACAGTGTGTTATGACTCTTAGTTCACACATAATGAATATTAATTCCTTCTTACCATTTATCTTCCCAGGGGTGGGGTTGATTCCATTAGATCTTATTCAGATCCCTAGTTTGTTACTGTACATACAGTAGTTTTATTATATATTGTCACATTTTGAACTCTGAACATATTGAGGGTGTGGGATCTCATTTGCAGGGGTCCTTGACAGATCAAATTACATTGGGCTGATATTGTAGTGATTTGTGGAAATGAAGATATGTTAGGACTCTTGTCTTACATACATACTGTACATTTACTTCTAGTTACCTCACTCTGAGGAGGGTTGAAGTTCTCTTTTATTGTGGTTCTATTCAGAATCCTTGGACTGTTACTGCACAGATAGTAGTATGATTATATAGTGTCACATTTGAACTCTACATATTAGGATACATGATCCCTTTTACTTGGAATTTCATGACAAGTTTAATTCCTTTAGGTAACAATTTCTGTGAATGATGATGCATTAGGATGTGTGTGCATGTGTGTGCATGTGCGTGCATATGTGTATATATATCTCCTTAAAATAGTTGCGCCCCCGGATATGGGTGTGTGGGGGTGGGGGTGAGAGAATTTAATTCCTATTTCTTATTCAGTTTCTTTAGACATTTTCAGTACATCAAGTTGTTATATTATACACTGAGAATTTAGTGAAATCTATACATATCAGGCTGCATGGTCTTAATTTCTTGGTGGTCCTTGACAAGCAGTTTTTGTTTGACACTTATACTGTCAATTTATATTATTATTTATAAATTCCTGTTACTACACTATAGGCCTTAAGGTTTATGGGGCATAATATCTAGTTTGAGAGTATAGTTGGGTAATGGTTCCAGCTAAGTTTTACATTCCATACAGTGTGTAACTATTGCTCACTTTAGGAAAACTTACTGTTTACTCTTTGTATGCCATGAATAGATGCTTTTTGTAGTTCTATTTTGTGGGTTTGTTTTAATTTACAATTTTAGCATGTCTTTAATCCAGGTGGGTTTTGCTTTTCAGTAACTGCATTCTTGTACAGACTGTGTCCTCATAATAGGGTTTAGGAGCTCTCTGCTTGAGTAGTTATTATCTTATTCTGAAAGTATCTCCAAGTCATTTTAATTTATGTACAGTGCACTCCTTGCATGTTATTCTGCACTCAGCACCTCTGACCTTGAAGCTCTTTCAGCTGAAGGTGAACTGGTACTATTAAGCTTCTCTGACATTTTCTTCTGTTATTTTTAAATGAGAATTTTGAACTAATGGGGAATTTTTCTGTTTTTTTGCATGATCTGGGTGTTAAAAGTATGGAATTGTCTAAACAACTGTCATTAAGTTTCCAAGGAGGGACTTGTTGGTCTGAAAGCTAAAGCATTTGTTCTTTTCATTACATCTATGTTGGTCCAATAAAAGTTATTGAATCGTTTGCTTCTGGATCTGTTCTTACAAAGACCAATATGGGAAAGACTAAATTTGTAAGTCTCCACGTTTGGTCACCTCCCCCTGGACCCCTATCTCCCTTCATCCCTGTTTGTTTTTATCTGCCCTTCTCCCTGCCTACTAGTTAATGTTTTATGCCCCACCTCATGTTATAACCTCAGACCAATTCTGTAAGCTGCTATGTATCTCAGGGCCTGGGGAATAATGAGGAGTTTGCAACCAAGACTAGAAGCTTACTTCAGTAACATGAATTATTCAAACTTTTGCATACTAACCATAATCTGCTTTTCTAACAGCACAACTCAGAGGTGATGTCAGAATCTACAACAGATTCATATACAAGTGAGTTGTTACAATGCTTTAGTTTGCAGCCAGTCTTATTGGAAAGTGTAGGGGATAAGCAGTTGAATTTAGATATTTATTATAGACTATAGTACATTAAATTTGTTATTTTTTCCTTGGGTTTAAACTATATACATGTATTCTGATATTAATGTATTAATGGGTATGAGTTATATGAGAGAGTTTTATATATATATATATATATATATATGTGTATATATATATATATATATATATATATATATACACACCATATGTTGTATTTGTGAAGTTTTTATAATTTTTTTATAGTATCTGTTATATGAACTGTTCTCTTGTTTTACTGAAGTCTGATGATTAGCGTTGTACATCCAAGGGTGATCCTGGCTTATTATTTATGACTGTAATGCTTCTGATTGACTTGTTAATCTACAGTAAAATTATTAAATGCAAAAAGTTATTTGCAGACCCTCCATACCCTGTTTTGCAGCAATCTGACTTTGTGTGGTACCAGAGGACTAGAGGAGGGCAGATGTGATTCCCTGTCACAAAAGTGGGAGCAAGACAGAGGCAGGAAACTACAGACCTGTCAGTTTGACCTCAGTGGTAGGAAAATGATGGAATCACTTCTGAAGAAAAGAATTATTGAGTACCTAGAGGCCATTGGGGTACAGGACCCAAGGCAGCATGGGTTCACAGAGGAAGGTCATGTCAGACAAATCTAATTGATTTCTTTGACTGTGTGACCAAAGTAGTAGACCAGGGAGGGCTGTGGACATGGTCTACCTAGACTTTAGCAAGGCATTTGACACAGTCCCATAAAGATTAATAAACAAATTAGCCAGCCTGGGAGTGGGTCCCTGGTGATAGCCTGGGTAAAACATTGGCTGGACAACAGGACACAGAAAGTAATAGTAAATGGAGTCCACAATGAAGAAAGGGGGTTACAAGTGGGGTACCACAGGGTTCAGTACTGGGGCTGGTCCTTTTAATGTCTTTATAAGTGACATTGCCGAGAGACTGGAAGGAAAAGTATGCCTCTTTGCAGATGACACAAAGATGTGCAACAGGATTGATACATAAGGTGGGGTGGAAAGGATGAGAAGGACTTGGCAGGTTGGAGGAATTGTCAAATGTATGGCAGCGTAGATTCAATGCAAAGAAGTGTAAAGTAATGCACCTGGAAACAAAACCCAGAAGAAGAGTACACAATTGGAGGTGAGATACTGACAGCAACAAAATGAAAGGGACCTGGGGTAGTCATATCAGATAACCTAAAGGTGAACAAGCAATGTGAGAAGGCAGCAAGGAGGGCTGGGGGATACTGGGATGCATAGGGAGAGGCATCACCAGTAGAAACAAGGAAGTTGTTATCTCTCTGTTCAGACAGTTGGTAAGACCACATCTGGAGTACTGTGTACAGTTCTGGAGACCCCATCTCTGCAAAGACATAGACAGGGTGGAGGCTGTCCAGAGGAGGCAACCAAGATGGTGCAGGGTCTGCACCAGAAGACATATGAAGAAAGACTAAAGGAGCTTAAGATGTATAGCCTCGAGGAAAGGAGGGAGAGGGAGGGACATGATAGAAACTTTCAAATACCTCAAGGAATCAACAAAGTCCAAGAGGGTAACATCTTTCAGAAAAGGAGATGTGCAAGAACAAGGGGCACAATTTGAAGTTAGAGGGGGACATCTCAGAAGTAATGTGGGAAGTATTTCTTCACAGAGAGGGTTGTAGATGCATGGAACAGCCTTCCTGAGGAGGTCGAGAGTCAGAAGCAGGGGGAATTCAAGAATGCATTGGACAAACATAAGGCAATTCTAGTGAGGGGTAGGAGAAAGTAGGCAGTTGGTTAACTAGGTTCTGCAACTTATCTGTTAGGTAGAGAAATGGGCAGACTAGGTGGGCCAAGCAATCTTATCTGCCATCAGATTCTATGTTTGTCTTCCTACTTAAGACCCTTTTTGGATATGAATAAAAATGGTACACTACTACTTTAAGGTGTGTGAAAAAGTTACTGAAACAGTTGTATGATACACTCCATAGTTGACTGGAGCAGTATCTTTTCACTCATTAGGCCCCAGCTGTCCTCTTTTGAATTATTAGTAGGTCACTGAGGCTGTATAATGGAATATATAACTAGCCAATACATAAATTATACTAGCAATTGTCCATTAATCAGCCACAAGGTGGATGAGAATGAAATTTAATAATTTATAAAAGAAATGGCATTTTAATAAAACAGGTCACATCTTATTCTTTATCTGAACATCCCTTTTTCCCATTGGTCCTCTGAAGATCTGCTCAGCTGTCCCAACTGCTCCTGGAGCATGTTGTTGTACCAAGCCTGGGCTACCTGGAGCATAGAGGATGGTTTGTGGCACCACTGCCATACCGGGAGTCCCAGTCTGCCCACAAAAGGAATACTAGCACAGATATTATAAATGCAGCCTTAAAATACACACATATGTTTTGTGAGGTACTGTATCTAGATGAGCCCACATTTGAAAGCCAAGGGGTTACTTGTGCTTAGGAAATTTGGAATTCATCTAAGTATATATTTACTCTTCCATGTTCTGAATTGTAATATAATGTTTTTTTTTTTTTTTTAATTGTTTAACCAGGAGTAGCACACAAAGCTGAAAGCTTTTTCAGGTGCAACCTGGGAGCACAGGAAGTTAAGTGACTTGCTCAGGGTCACACAGTATGTACATAGAAGTTGTGGGATTCAAACCCAGGTCTGGTTTGTTGGATATCACTAGAGTTGCAGCTCAGAAGCCTTAAACCACTGTGCTATACTGCCTCCCTAATATAGCTGGGCTCTGTTTTTCCCACAGGAAACCTGGTGTAATTTGCAGTTATAAACATCTGGTTATAACTGCATTCCACATCAGGCTTCCTAAGAGCCCACGTGCACTCACGCTGCTGCAAACAGTCACTGAAAAGTGAATGTGCTAGATGGCACTTTCAGCTCCCAGCTAGTATGGAGCTAAACAAAAATGGAGCCCAGCAATTATATAGATGAAAGCCTGGGGGACTGTGTAAACTAAAATTTTATACACAGCCTTGGTGTAGGATGTTATTGTAACCCCTCAAACTTTGCTCTCAGGGTTTATGTAGCATCATACACCTTGGGTGTATAGAAAATACTCATTATACACAGTCCCCAGGCATTATTCTATATATTACCACTAATACAATGTGATACAACTCCTTATTGGAATTTTTCAATAGCTTTATCAGATTCTAATGAATTCATGAAATTAAAATGCCTCACCTTACTGTTTTTGCAGTATGACAGCTGTCAAAGAAATTCACTCTGCTACAAATTTATTTTGCTAGGGAGTATGTTTTATTGGACTTTTCTCCTGTCAAATCAGTGGAATTAATGTAAACACGTTTAATGGTTATTTGGCTTCTTTCCTTTTGGGATGGAGCAAGATCTTTTATTCACACATTCTGATACTGAACATTGAATATTTAAGCAGCAGTCGCGGCAGGGTCTAGAACCACTGTAAAGATCCAGGGTACTTGCGCACCATCCACCATCCACATAAAAAAAACACAAAAATAACAGTGTTAACAACTAACTGTTGTATTTCCAAATCCACTTGAGAGTCCCTAGTGCCTCAGCTTCCTTGCCCAAGGTCAGAAAGCCAAAGCGCTGAACAGCTCTAGCTGATAATGTAAATGATACCTATCAGTCACTGCTGCTAATGTGATTAGTGGATGATGGATGTAACAATTCTGGATCTTTGTTCTAATTTTGGGTTAGCCACCCTTTTGCTGTGAATCCCTCACACATTGAGCATGGTCTGAGTCTCTTTGAATGTAGTACCACATATCATGAGATACTGTCACACCTTGAGTATGTTGCAAGGCTTAACGCAAAGTACAGTGACTTCAGTCACGAAGAATGTGACGCTATCTCATGATATACCACACCTGAAGTGTATTATTGTGATTATAAAATGGCCCTAAAATGTTGGGATATGGCTAAGCTTGGGATTCAGTTCTGATCTGTGATGATATACTGAGATTTTTTACAACTTATTTATAGCCCAGCTAAAATGTAACATCTTATTTCTGGGCAGATAGATGGACCACAGGTCTTTTTCTTTCTGTAAATATCTGTATTTCAATGTTTCCAGTGGGGTCTTGATTTACCACTTGGGCAGAATGGAACACTGAGAGGTTAGGTAACTTGTTCAAGGTCACACAGTATTTTGCCTCTGATGGAGTTTGAACCTGTGATCTCCCAGTTTCCAAGTTGGTACTCTAACTACTAGACAACACTGCCTGCCATCGTCATGGGTCAAAAACTCTTCCAGCCAATTGACTTGCAAGATTTCTCCAATCCTTTTTAGTTTTCTTCCCCCTCTTAGTGTCATTGGACTACATATTACTGGATTTTGTTTATTATGCTTACTATTTTTAATTTCCTTGGGTTGATCTCTCTTTTTCTTACTGACAGTGATAGAAAATTGTCTTTTTTACTTTTCTTTTGCTAGTACCCCTAGGCTTCACTGCAGAACCTCCACCCATCTCTCTCAATGTCCCTTTCCCACCTTTGAAACCTATGGTGGCTGACACTCCATTCTTGCCATGGCTCATTCCTAAATCTGGCACCTGAACATGTAACTTGTGACTTATCTCCCACAGGTGGGACCAGACATCCAAGGACATATGACCGTTTAACTGGACAAGTGACCAGAGGGAAGAGCCAGCAAGGAGATGGCAGACCAGGCAGCCCAAATTAGGCTAGGGACTTCATCTGTCCCAGGTCCACCCTGTACCATACCAGTAAGTAAGCCACCCTTATCCCTCTCACAAGACAGGCTCCTGTTGATTTATCCAGCATTGTGGAATGACCCGGCATTCCCCTATTGTGATTGCTGGAGGAGCAGGTGAGCTCAACCCCTCCTTAAGAACTCACCTGTAGGCTCCACTTTGGGTAAATGACACATCATCATCATACTCCAGGTGAATGGGTGCATGTGGATATAAGGCCACTCCATAAGGGACATGCTCCTTTCCACAACACCCCCTCACCTGGGCAACCAGGGGATGACTGTGCAGGTGAAGGAGGTGCCCTCTTTCACAGAGGAAGGTGGTGTCCAAGATTGATGCTGGAAAGCCATGTCTCACAGGTCAGCACCGGATGTCCCAAGCTCAGTGACAGCACATTACAAAATAAAGAGGGAGTATCTGAGGTACTGCAAAAATAAGTCCCCATGGTTAAAACAAAACAAGAAGTGAGTCTGTACCAACACCAGAAATGGTGTTTAGTACACTCAGTCAGTGCATTCAATTTATAAGTAAGACAAGCAAGCATAAAAAAAACAATATGGCTAGACAGACATATAGGGGAATAAAGGTGGAATACTCAAAGGGGAAAAGACCTTGAGTGATAATAACATTGGTCTAAAACCTCATCCCAATGGGGTAAAGTGTATGGGACAGCTAACAGGATGTTTGAGGCGCATCAAGTGAGGTTCACAAGTTGCAGGAAAGAGGTTTTGCTACCACTGTTCAGGTGACTTAGTAGGCCTCACCGGGAGGATTGTGTGTAGTTTGGAAGCCTCATTTGAGGATGGACACAGATAGGTCTGAAATTATACAGCGAAGGGTGACCAAAATGATCTAGGTACAGCAGGGTAGGTCCTATGAGGAGAGACTAGAATGTCCAAATATGAGTTCACTGGAGGACAGGAGGAGAGAAGGCGGATATGATGAAACATACAAATACATGCAAGGATGCAATACAGTGAGTGCCACAGAGCTGTTTTAGTTGGACAACAGTGCAACACCCAGGGAATAATCACAACCTGGAAAGAGGAAATTCAAACTCAGAAAGAACATTAGGAAATATTTTTCACAGAGCAGGTGCTGGAAGGATGGAATAGTCTTCCAAGTAACATAATCAATGCTGGGAAGATAGCTGCGTTCAAAGCGTAATGGGACATTTTTAATGGGGTTATTAAGATGAGAGTGGTAGAAGGCAGAGAAGACTGAGGGAAAACTAATTTAGAGTAATACATCATAGGGCACCAGGAAAGACTTAATGGATTTACAGCCTTTTCTTTTCCTAATCTTCTATGTTTGAGTCTGAGACTCTGATTGAGAGAAAGCAAAATAAAGAAAATATTGTGCAGCATAACGAAATGAAATAATAGAAAGAACAATACTGACTAAACACTGTGGTGGCCCTGCACCAGTACCAGCTGAATCTGTACTAGTGTAAAACATTATTGTGGACTTACCCGACTCCTCTCTGGCTCTGACCTTACAGTTTTTTGTTGGTAGAGATGTTCAGATTGTTTTTACTTGCCGTTTCCCTCATGCCTGCTTGTAATGATTGCTACTATACCTTAAGCATTTGCGGTGTTTGCGAGCATTGTTAGCAGTTCAATAGAGTACTTTAGAGCAATTTTAACTACGTATTGTACCTCTAGTTGCAATGTTATCTTCTTACCAACACTGCCAGAATTTAGCCTTTGTTTTTAATTTTAATTTGAATTGTGTTGAACTCTGATTTCTGTTGTCCCTCCCGAGTCTGCGCATGTGCAGTGCTTGCTCCCCCTCCCACTACCTTCTCCCTTTCCCACTTCAGCGGTATTTTGTTTGTCTCACCCCTAATCTTAACCTTTCCTCCTTTCCATATTTTAGAGGCTCTCCTGCTTCAAGCTCCCAGTCAAAGCACACATCGAAACAGCAGGAGCAGCTTGCCTGCAAGAAACAGGTACGGAAGCATTGGCCTACACCAGTACCAGCTGAACCTGTACTAATTGCTCTCCCAAAAACTCCAGATACTGCTGCAGCCCTGGGTGGTTACACACTCTTCAGATTGGACAGGCTTGAGAGAAAAAGGTGTGGGTGTGCTATTTATCTATCTGACACACTCCAGGGTCATGCCCTTCTGCCACTGTCCGACCTGAATCATGCTCAGGCACTAGCTGTTAAAATAACCCTGGGTAGCCAAGGGAAGTCACTCTTTATTCTTTCAATTTACATTCCACCCAGACACATAGCTGCGGGTTTGTCTCAGTCCTAGACTTAATTATTAAGCTGCCCAAGCGCCAGGAGGTTATTGTGCTAGATTTTAATGTCAACTGGCTTGCGCCTGAGGCTGGTCCTAATAAGGATGCTGCTGCTGCAGTTAACCTTACTCAAATGGTTCCAACCCCAACTAGATTAAACTATAGAACCAGGTCCCATACCCTACTCGACCTCATTCTCACCAATTGCCCTGACAGGATCCTGGACACAATGATGTTGTCTGACTCACTTAGCGACCACTCCCCAATCTCATGCTGTTGGATGAATCAGCACCCCAAACCCCCAATAAGACAACCTACCAGCTTGTCCTAAGATATGAGCAGCTCGTACAACTTCAAGATCACCTCCACCACTGTTACTGGTCCCTCACTGACACTGCCACTAATGTGAACCTTGCCTTGGGGCACTTCATTTGCCTCTTTATTAAAGCCTGCAATCTCTTTGCCCCCTTTAAAAAATTTTAAAGCAAAGGGCCAACAATCAATGGATCACACCATCACTCCTTGAACAAATGACCACTCGTGATCACCTCTGGCACATGGCACATGCCACCAAAAATCTAGGAACCTGCAACAATACAAGGAAGCCAGAAATGCATGCACACATGCAGCACGTACCACTAAAATCAACCATTACAAAGACCAGTTCTCCAACTCCTGGGGAAATAGCAAACAGTTCTTGGAGAACATAAAAATCTCACTGGCAAACACAGAAAATCCCTCCTCAATACTCAATTTTCATGGTGCTGCCACTCAGGATCTTAAAGAAATCGCTGACATTTTCAATACTGCATTGATGGATCTGGTGGGATACTTCCTCTCAACTTCATCACTGACCCTTCCCATTATGACAGTGCTCAAATCATGGACCCACCCCTGCTACTCCCCTTTCTATTTCAAGGCTGTAACTACTGGGACCGCTAAAAATATCTGCTAATGGTACTCACCAACTCAAGATTTAGTAGTGACACACTCGATCTTGATTGCTCCTCCTCACTTTAGACACAGCCCTAACACCTCTCACCAAGATCCTCAACCTATTCCTTTGACTTGGTCAATTCCTTCAGTCTGGAAAGCAGTGGTGGTAATGCCTGTTTATAAGACCAGCGATAGAGCCTTACATTCAAATTATCATCCCATCTTCATCTTGCCCCCACTTTCCAAAGCTCTGGGCGAATAGTTGCTGATCAGTTGACTGAATACCTGGACACCTATAACATCTAGTGTGCCCAACAGTATGGCTTTAGAAAGGCACAGCACCACCACCACTGCCCTTCTAAAATACACCGATTTCATACATGAGGCTTTAGATCATGGTCACATTGTGTGGATCTAGCTACATTGACCTTATAAAGGTGTTCAATACAGTTAATCACTCTCTATTACTCAAGTCCCTACTTACCCTTGGTCTCTCTCATGAAGTCACAGGTTGGTTTAAAAGTTACCTCAAAGGCAGAACCCAAAGGGTAAAAATATGATATACTCTCTTAGTCACCCTGTAACCTCTGGCATTCCCCAACGCTCAATCCTTGGCCTCTCCTATTCAGCCTCTTTCTTAACTTCTTGCCAAAAGTATGTCCACCAACTTACTCCTGTATGCAGATGATGCTGTACTCGGCCACCTCGCAGCCTAATCCCTACCGCCAATAGTCTGCAACAGAGTTTTCCACAGTTGAAACCTGGTTCTCCAAACATAAACTTATCCTGAACTATAAGAAAACCAAAGTGATGCTTTTCACCAGCCCACACAAGTACAAAAAGACCCACCTATATATCTTAAACAATCTCAGCTCTCCCTTGAACAAGTCTACAACTTAAGTATCTTGGTATTACCCACTCTCAGGTTAGCTGTCACTAGCTCTATCCTTTCTATTATTGATTTTGTGCTTATTATCTATGGTGCTGCCTCACAACTTTTCTCTTAGGAGACTAAATGTGGCCCTTAATAAAGCAAGCGTCCTTGTCACTGGTGCCCACTGCTACATGCACACCTGTGACCTCTATACTGCAGCAAACTCTCTGAACCTTCATGGCAGAGTCTTTACCAAACTTGCTTGTTTGCTAAAAGATTAGTCTTGGCTAGCCCCCCATCGCTTATATCACTTCTCCACAGGTCCACAAACCTATGCCATACCAGAAGCACCTCCAGTCCCATGTTCTTAGTCCCTTCTGCGTGCTGCCCAAGCCCAGCAAACATTTATGTACTGGGCTCCCAGCTGGTTGAACAACCTTCCACCTGACCTTCTGGCTGTCTCTAGGTTGGGACCTTCAAAACCAAACTTAATTCCAAAACCAAACCAAAAATTCCCTTAAACAGAACAGTTGTGATTGCCCCCTAAATTACCTTACTCTCTCCCCATATTCTAACATCTATCTCCCTCCTCCCACCATCTCCTCCTCTACCCTCCCTCCTTTCCTCCTTCTTTCCTTTTTCTTCCTTTCACCCATACCTTTTCCTATTAATGTCCCCTCCCACCCCCTCCTTCTGATACTCCCCCAAGGTTTGTACTACCTCACTCTCTGCTTCACCCATATCATACTGTGTCCTCCCTCCCTTGGCCCCCTCTTCCTCTCCTGCCCTACCCTTCCCCCAGTTTTTGCACGCATCCTACCCCCTCTTACTGCCACTGAAAATCCTCCTTTTCCTTTCTTTGTTTCTTGGTAAACTTCCCTCACTTTCTATGTGGTTCTTCTTCCTCAACTCTCCTTTTATCCCTCTACACCTTGTTAGTGGGTTCTAGGATTTAGGACCTCTCAGCACAATGCCTCTCTTGGGCTGCTCTAACCTCTTCACCCCCCAATATGGTCTCCTGATACTCCTTACCCTTCTCCTTGGCTTCAGCCTATATATCCGACAAGGTCATCCATTTGGCTGCTCATTCACTGTATATAAATTGTGGTACCAATGTTACTTTTGAGTCCTTTGAACCTGTACTTTTTAATCTGTGCCATGTAATTTGCTGGAACCTTGTAGCACTTAATTTGTATTTTTTTGTTTTCACTGTTGTGCTCAGTAACCAATTCATGTTTGTTTATTGTACCTTGATATCATTCTTGTTTCCCATGTTATGACAAGGAGCTTTTGTAAATGAGCCTTTGGCTCAAAGGTTGTAATTTCGAGATTTCAATAAAATAAAATAAATAAAAACAAAGATATCTGAATGCACTAGGATAGTTGTATTATTTTTCTTTATAGTTTTGATATACAAAACATTAAAACCTGTGATTTCCTAATATTTAATGCCCAGAAGTCTTATTATAATATTGCAAATTAATTCTTGTGAGATAATGGAGTAGTGTCTTTCTAATTTCTTATGATTTTTTCCTCTGCAGGCCCATTCTGGATGGGTGGGGGCAATGTGTTGGACAATTTATTATACTGTAGCTCAATGTTCTGGTTTAAACAATTTTTAATATTGTTTATTCCCCATCACTGGTAGGGCCATACTGTACACAGCTACTATCTAGCCCAGTCCCTTCTCCAGCTCTTACCTCCTACCTTCAGGGTGTCCACAGTGCAGCTTCAGTATCTGTGGTGGAGCTTTCATGGGATTGGACAGTGGACCCCATCAGGCCCATCTAATCTGTGGGAGGTGAAGTTGCCATTGAGGTCAGAGACAGAGCTCAAGAACCAGCAGCATGCTGTGCACTATAGGCTTTTCACTTTCATTTCATCCCTGGACACTTGCACATAAGGTGTCTTGGAATGCATGTGTATGAATTGCTAATATCCTCCCTCGGTCTGTCGCTTCCACTTCACTACGCCTGTGCTACGGGTTGGCAGTATTGCAGGGAAGCCTGCAAACCTCCCTCCTGCTGCTTGGACAGGGTAATGTGGGATGCTCGATTCTCCACACCCCAACCAGCCCCAACACCCTGGACTCGATTCCTAGCCCAGGTCACCTGGATGGCAAGTGGTAAGGCTTCCAATGCACAATGGGATGACTTAAACATTTTTTCTAAGGTGACAAAGGTACATCTTTACTTGCAAAGCTGCTCAGTTTTATAAACTGATTCTCAGTTGCAAGGCACTGGCACAGCGTCATTGTATTAATGGTTATGCATCAGTCTCTTACCTGAGACCCTCAGAGCTATGCTCATAGGGGTCACAATCACTTGTGCTAACATCACAAAGTGCTGGTGCCTGAAAAGGGGGGGCAAGGTTGCTCTGCTAATGGCATACAGTACAGAAGCATGGTAACCTCTGCTGGGCCAGTCCTTCTTAACATATCGTCCTCCTGCCTGTAGGACTGTTACAGCAGGCAGGTGATAGGAGTGTTGCTAATGTGTGGCTGTTCCTTTAGAGGTAGAGATTAGTGATGGACAAGAAAATCGGTGACAGTTTTTCTGTGAATGGATCTAGGGATAGGGGATCCATTTATTTATTTATTTATTTATTTCGGTCTAGGATTACAACAATACCTTTGAGCTGGGGCTCTTTACAAAGGTTCCACGTCAGTGTGTGCAGTATACATCTTTTAGTTATAGACAAACACATTTGACTTACAGACAGATAATTAACAGTACAAAGAGTAAAGCTGGGACTAGTGCCATGGGAAGACAAGGAAAAAGGGGAGGGGTGAGAAGGGTGGAGAAGTGTGGGTAGGAGATCGAAGGAAGGAAGGAAGGAAGGAGGTGCATGAAGAGAGGGAGAGCCGAGAGGTGGGGGAGATGGGGCAGGAAGGGAGATGCAGGAGAAGTGAGCAGGCGGGAGGCAGTGCAGCCTAGGGGCCTTGTCGAGGAATAGACAGGTAAGGTGCTGGGGGCAGAGATTGATTGTAAATGCTATGTGCTGGGCCATGGGCAGTAGGAATGGGGGTAATGCTAGGATGGGCAGTTGCAGGAGGCAAGCAGTGAGAGGCGCAGCTTGGAATTCAAAAGACCGAATGTGGAGCAGTGGCTTTATCGCTGCCAGAGAGTTGAGCCAGTTGGTTGCCCAATAGGCAAATGATCTTTGTCCTTGGTTATGGACATCTGGGGATTTGAAGTGGATGAGAACTGGATCTCCTTGTAGTGACGTTACTGTGTCTAAGCGTAAGGAGGGCACAGATCTAGGTGGAGCAAGCCCCATTATAATTTTCTTGGCTGTGATGCAGGTTTGGTATTTTATGCGACTGTCAAGTTGTAGCCATCCAGATTGGGAGTAAAGGTCACATGTGTGGGTGCAGCGATGGGAACCAGTGATGAGTCGACAGGCCTTATTCAGGGAGGTCATGATACGTTCGAGAGCAGTGTAGTTGCAGAGCCATGTATGATAAGTCCATAATCTATAATGCTTACGATGGAGCTTTGGACTGACCACTGATAGTACTTCTGGGGTTAGGTGTTTCCTATGCCGGAATAGTAGGCATAACCTTGTATTGGCAGACTTTGCAACATTGTTGATATGGACGGTGTAGGAGAGATGTGGATCAAGGGTGATGCCAAGGTACTTGAAAGATTGTGTTTGCTCTAGGGTGGCTTCTTGTTTGGTTACAATGGAGAGGTGGTGTTGCTTGCTTTTGTTGTGGGGCTGCTGAAGACCATAGACTTGTTTTTCTGATTGAGAAGCAGTTTATGACTTAGGAACCAGGATTTGATGGAGGAGAAGGCCTGCTGGAGTTTATTTTGTAATTGATTTGGGTCATGGTCCAGGCAGGATTACGGCATCGTCTCGTAAAGTATTATTTGTTCTGGGCAGCAGTCCAGTAATTAGTTTAGGAACAGGCTGAAGAGGAGGGTCCCAGAATGGAGCCCTGGGGACTCCGGCGGACTGGTCTAGGATCAGAGAGTGTTTCAGCAATTCTTACTGTTTGGAACCGTTCCTCAAGGTAGCTCTTAAACCAACCAATGGAGTCGGATGAGAGCCCAGCATTCTGAAGCTGGACTAGCAGAAGACGGTGATTGATGGTGTCGAAGGCTTTTGTTAAGTCAATAAAAACTGAGCCTAGTAGTTGGCCAGAGTCTAGTGAATTGTGGATTGCACGGTGAATTCAAGTAGGGCTGTGGAGGTGCTGTGACCCTTTCGAAACCATGTTGTTGTTTGTACAGGATGTTGCGCGTATCCAGGTATTCAGTAAGCTGGTCCGAGATGATGTGTTCTAGTGCCTTGGAGAGTGGGGTAGTAGGGATATAGGTCTGAAATTCTTGTGGGCAGTTTGTCACCACCTTTGTGAATAGGGGTGACAGTGGCAGATTTCTACCTGTCCGAACTGGCTACGGCTGAGGGAGAGGTTGAAGATTCTGGTCAGTGGTCCAAGCACCTCTTCTAGTGTGAGAGACAGAATTTTGAGATCGAGGAGTCATTACTGAATCTTGATTTACCAATGGCTTTGGTGACATATTTGCATACCTGGTGGGCCTTGACTGCTTTGAAGTAGAAGCGGGATTGCTGGTAGGGGTAGTGTTTATTGTGGACATTAGGGCTTCATCATCTTTGAAGTAATCTAGGGTAGTACAGCACTGAGGTCGGTAAAGGCTTTGTTACAGGTATCAGCAGTGGTTTTGGGTTGAGTGTTGAGGTTCTGTTGATGTTGAGTATTGATGGAGGAATTTTGGGTGGATTCCCAGTGATTTCTTTTATGTTCTTCCAGAAATCCTGACCATTGCCCCAGGAGTTAGTGAGTGCATGCTTACAGTAGGCTGACTTCATTTGCCGGATGGATTTGGTGCAGTCATTGCGGGCACGTTTGTAGTTTTGGATGTCGTTTGCCTTCCAGAGATTCTGACCAGCTCCATAGGTGGTCCCTTGTTTTAGCATCTTAAGGAGGTCGCCTGTGACCCAAGGGTTACAGAGTGATTTAACTTTGCTTTTTATAGTTACGTGTCACAGGCCTCAGTGAAGATGTTTATGAAGTGGTCCAAGGCAGTATTTACGTTGGTTGCATTGAAGACTGGAGACCAGTCTTGATGGAGAAAGGTGGGATTGAGTCATGGCAAGTGACCAGGGGTAGAACCCTGCTGGTGATAGTTTTAGGTGGTGGTTTAATGAATTTATTTGACCAAGTGCAGCTAACAGGGAGTGGTCTCTGAGTGAGTCAGGGAGGACATCAGTGTTTGAGATCCGTTTGAGATTGTAATCTCCCAGGATGTAACTGCATCTGATTTGGTTGCTGTCATGATTTCCCATTTCCTGATTAAGTGGATACCTTACTCTGCTGAGTGCTTTGGGGGTCTGTAGCACACTCCAAGGATTACTTTTGCCCCTCCTTTCTCTAGTACAACACAGATGGACTGTGTGACAATGTTTGCTCCCCTGATGTCCTCCTTGTCCTCCACAGTGAGTACTTCCTTACCAAGTGACCCACTCCACCCCTTCCTGTCAGTCCTATCCCTCTGAAATAGACTGAATCCACAGAACTTGAAAGAAAGACTAGAATGACAATGCCCTCTTTTGAGGCATGTAAAGTGTGCCACCATCTTTTGGAGGGCAAAAACAAGCTGCCTCTGGGTGTTGCTGCTGGTTGCATGTGGTTTCACCTTGCAGTTTGTAATACTGTGTTGCCCTGAAATGGCATGCAGTCCATTTTAAGCTTCCCAGGCCCCACGAAATGTGAATCTGGGCTAGGGAGCATTTGTACCACCACAGCAGCAGCAGTTCTGTGCTGCTGAAAACTGCAAGTATATTCCATTCCCTGCCCTGTCCAGAGCTACAGACAGGGACCTGGGAAGCACACTGACAGACTTTCTACAGTTGAGCTCCAGCTACTGGGGCATCCAGCTGCAGTTGAGTGGTCCTATACCTCTGCATTTTCCTCCTTTCACTCTGTCCATAAGAATTGCTCTGCCCCTCATGTGAAAGGTGCTGCCACACCTACTGTAAAATGTGCTGTAAACTCAGGCATAAAAGCAGAGTGTAAAGCTGTGGGGAGATCTGGACCAGATGACCAGCTCCAGGAATGGTCAGCTGGGGGCTATTCCTTGGGTGGGAATGGTAATGAAGGGTCCAACTGCAAGGAGATTGGGGGCTGTGGAGTGGTCTGGGAGGATGCTCAGCTTGGGAAAGGCTAGTCTTGGTGCTGGAAAGGAGGTCCAGATACAGGGAGGGTGGGGTGTTCCAGCTGCAGGAGATTTAATGGAGAAATGGGGGCTTGGGTGGGTCCAACACCAGGAGGGTGATCATCTAAGTTGAGAGGCTGGTCCGTGGTCAGAAAAGGTCTAGCTGCTGGGAGAGTTGTCTGCTGGGGATGCTGGTGGGTAGCATGGAAGGGAGGTCCAGCTGCAGGGAGGAGTGGGCAGTCCAAGGGATGGAAAGGTCAAGAAGTAGGCTGGATGGTCAGGCTAGGGTGCTGGTCCAGGGCTTAGGGTGGGTCTAGCTCTACATACAGTTGTTCCAAACCAAACAATACTGAGCCAGGAATTGGAGTCTATGCGGTAAAGGTGTATAACTCAACAAAAGCCAAGAACCAAAAAATACTGCAGTAACAGTTCAGGAGCAAATATAAGACTCAGAGTTTGCTGCTTATTGCAAAATTGTTTGCTTTATTTCTCAGCACAGCGAGAGAAAATTATTGAAACCACCAACTGTAGTCCACAGTATGCCCTCGCTTCGCTCAGTGGAGCTTCTAAGGGGCAATGTTACTGTGACAATGCAAACCCTTAAGTACCTGGGGTTCAAACATCACATGACCCGGAATTCTTTACCCATAATACTTTTCATGAAATTACATCACAGTGGTTCATATTTACCTTAAGTGATACAAAATTTTGCATGCTTAATTTAGCTATACTCACGAAAATGTGGGTAATGCCCAAAAGGCTTGCATAGAAAAACAAATAATAAAAAACACACAATATGAACTAAGTGAAATTTCAGCAGTATTACAGCAGTGAAAAATACATTTTGACTACATGATATTACTGGCATTTTAACTCATGATAGCATCTCACTAATAACTGTTGAAATATAAAGGCATAAGGATGAATATCTAAAATAAAACATAATAAAAGGTTGAAAACATAATTAGCCACATTAATTTGTGCATTTCCACTAAATTGTTTTTAAGATTATTTTTCAGACCAGGAGCATGTTAAGATGCTCAAAACACCTCAAGTAGAAAACAGTCTGAACAGGGGCAGTCACAAAATTATCTGTAAAAGCAGGAACCTCCTGCACTCCACCTTTCTCAAGCCTGTTAGAGAGGAAAGAGATGAAAAATATTTGTTAAATAAATTTTAACACATTTCACCAAACAAAGAGACAAAACTGCTATTTCCAAATAATAATTTTTGGTTCAATGTTTGGGTGAAATAAGTATAAGTTAGTAATGCTTGTGTAACTGTGGTTACTTTTGGCTACTCTATTCCTGCCCTGGTAGGTAGCTGAGGAGTGAGTAGGAATAGAAATCCCAGCCTCAAGGGCAAGCAGAATGCCGGAGAAGGAGGAGGCAGGGGTGGATGGTGGGTGTTGCACAATGCACTAGGCAGAGAACAACTGTAGGAGGCTGGCCTTTGAAGGGGTGTGAGAGGCTATTCCCCACATTGAACCTCAGGCTATAGTCCTCCCATTCAGTTTTGGGTGAATAAGTATTGGGTTAATAATGCTTAGGTACTGTGGTTACGTTTGACTTTGCTCTGTTTCTGCTCTTGGTAGGTAAGCTGGGTAGTAGTAGGGAATAGAAAGCCCAAAAGAATTACCAATGAATATTTGAAGAATATGATTATCTCCTCCAACCCAACAGAGAGTATGACCAGTAACACACAGGGGAAAAAACCCCAGGTGGAGGAAACCTCTGAGGACCCATGGCTACTGACCTGGCCATCCTCTTGGCAAACTAAGAGGAGAAGAACCTGGTTCAAGCAACCATAAGCTAATTTTTGGAGGAATGTGAACTGTGTGCAGAGATGATGGTCCATCTTCTAATCCATGGATGATGCATTCTGGAAGGATGATTCTGAAGTTGAGAGGTAGATCCATTTGAAGAAGCATCCAAATCTTGTGAGTAGAGTACGCCCAGCTGAAAAGAAAGGATTGTAGTCCAGGTTTCTGAGGCGATGATTGAGGATTCCAATGGGATTACGAAGACAAAGTGAGCATGAAGAGCATGGATGTAATAGATTTTGCTACCAGACTTTGGAATGGTGGGAATTATGATAATGCATAAAGTCAAGCGGTAAATGATCTGACCCTGTGGAAGGTTTAGTATTCAGGTTAGAATCTGAAGGTTTGGAGTTAAGCCGTGGTGATAAGTTGCAATGTAAGCATCCATGAAGAAGATGAAAGAGTCAGACAAATCTTTATATGCCTATTGGGAGTATCAAAGTGGAAGATTTTGACCGTTGAAGGTTGGATGGGTATATACAATAGAGATCATAACTGAATGTATATGGAATAATTGGAAGTTCAGTATGAGGAATTCAGGAGTTGATTTGGATAATGATGCTGTAATAGTGGTTGTATATGTCCTGCTAATCTGCTGGTAGAAAAAGGGTGAGTATGGGTATTTCTGTGTGTAATTACCTACAACATGAGTAGAGGTGGTCATGACTGTTTGCCTTACTGTGATCCAATGTCTGAATGCTGTAGGAAGTCCAGAAATGGATATTTGAAAAGTTTATTGACTGATGTGGCAATGGGAAGTCGAGAGAATTGGGAATACTGGAGATCTTAGCAGTTTAATTGATATAGATCTGTTGAGAAACACGACTGGGATGGTGAAACAGTCACGTCAGTTTGCGAACTTGCAGATTGAGAATCAATGGAAGTTTGCTCTTGGTGAAAGTCTTTGCTGGAGAAAGTATGGGAAGTGAATCATGAGGGATGAGCTAGAAAGACCGCTAGATGGGTAGCTGACCTGAGTGATAGTAATATGATGCAAGCATGGAGAGGGTTGTATGAAGTATGGTGATGTCTGGGAACTAGAAAATGGTGGTTTTGGATAACATAACTTTGATGAGGCAGTTAAGCAACTGAAGAGCCAATGTTTCGCATTCTGGGAAGGTTGCTGGGAAGGTCTTTAGGATGTCCAATGGCTATTGAAGAAGTAGGAGTCGAATAACGCTTCCATGAGAGTCGGAGCTTGTAGGAGAAGCTATGGAAATGTAAACTGATGATGGCACTGCTATGAGGTCTCTTGTGGCTCCTTATCCATAACAACTATGATGATGATGATGATGACAGAGTCAGCACAAGATGGAAGGAAGTAGGTCACTTTTTCATGCAAAGATAGGCATGGAGGAGGTTCCACCAAGTCTTAGATCCTATGATAAATGGGAGATAGAGAAGCAATGGTGCTTGAATTAACAGGATGCATAGAGAGTTTCCAGTAGGGTCTGATGAGGATGAGATCTTTCTATAGTCCAGTTGAATGGGATTGCAGAACTGATCATTGGGAAACGATTGGGAAGTGTAGATAACTTTATGGTGATGTAAGAGCCTATGAGGCATGTCGACCAAGCAGTGTTGTTGGTGTAACCCTCCTACAAATGGAGGTTCCCAAAAGTCTTCCTTGGTGTGCCTAAATGCCCACTGCCAGGCTGGTGTCCTGTGTCTTAACCATTTAAAAGCTATTGTATGAGGTGCCTTAATGCCTCTGTGCTCTGTCTGTTTAAGAGCTGCCTATAACGTGGTGCTTATTTAATCTGGGAGGGGCTGAGTGTTTCTATGCTTGAGTCCTGCCCAGACTGCCAGATAATCACTCCGTCTGCCATCGCTATTTGCACAGAGAGAGCTCTGTTAGAAGCTGTACTTATTTGCTGATTATCTATTATAATAGTAATGATATTATAGTTTGTCTAACCTGCCTTCTTTGCAGCATGGACAGTTCTGTTTATCACCACCATCTTAGTCCTGGACTGCCAGAATGGGCCAATCAGTACCTTTGGGGACCCTAAAATGGAGTCTGTTCCCAGGGTCTTGTGGGAGTGAATTTCTGTAGGAATTGTAGTTTTGAGACTTTGGCCTAAATGCACCTAGAGGGAGCCCATGCTTTTGACAGACAGACAGATGAATCAATGAATTGAACCTTTTGGACTGAAGGAAATTCCCAAGCTGTCTGCTGCAGTGAGTCAGTCTGGAGGTAGAGCTTGGAGAGTGAACAGCTCGAATGATTCGAGCAGCTGCTTCTCGTATTCGCATTGGAGATTGGTTGAAAGGCTGAGTTTAGCCTGTCTGCCTGCTGTCCCTCCAGAGGAATCCTTTGAAAGGCTTAGTAATTGGACTGTATCTGAATTGGAGTGTGACAAAGCCACTGAGAGTGACCAGATTTAAACCTGATGAAGACCGAAGATTTGCTGTACGTGATCGGCCTGTCAGGAGATCCATTCACCAAAGAACTCCGCTTTTGCTCAGAGACACTGATATTGCGACCAGACTGCTATCCACTTGGTGGTATGGTGATTGCTTTACTATAATAGTGCTGTAACCTGCTAGTGGGTCGCGATTTGGTTCCCACTGTTTAATTGTGCCTTGCTTGCTGGAAGCTGCATCCAGCACCTACCAGACTGAATCTGCATTCTTCTCAAATTGGTCTGGGCCTCCACACTTTGGCCCAGCCAGCTATACACCATAGAGAGACCATCGATGAGAGAGACCTGTCTGGGATCAGCCCCGCTCAACATCACGAACAGGAATGACACCATGGTGAATCGTGTGGCCCTGCTTCTCCTGGCAAACCAGCAAGTCATCTTGCAGTCTCCATTTCATCCATCCTGTGTCCTGTACTGGGTAGCATGAGTAAACACCAGGGTAGCTCCCTGCAACAACAGCTCAATCAAAGTGTGTCATCGGATTCAATTGTTTTGTCTAATCATCACGAACTGAACATCCTGGCTCTGGATTGCAAATTGTGTGTGGTTGTGCATGCTTTTTCTTTTCATCACAGGGGCCCAACCAGCTGTGACGCTGGCCTACCCGAGCAACACATCAGGCTAGTCTGTCTCACCAACTGGGTACCCAGCGTGTGTGACTGTGTTGAGGACTAAAAAGTGCATGCATAATTGCCTGACTAGATCAGTTATAGAATCAATCAATCCGATTACATTCCTCCCTTGTTCAAGTCCCTGAATAAATCAGATCTAACTCTTTTTGCATCTAATTTGACTGTGGTTCTAGTTTGTACCAAAAGCACTGTACTGTTATTTGCTGTGCCTAACCTTGTTTTACAGGGGGTCTCCAGGGTCTTACTGGTGGAACCAGCCCTGGTGGTAAGTGCAAACAGTGTGGGGATTTGTATGCTGAATAGCGGCTACTGTGAAAGTGTTTGTTGCTATTGTCTAGGCCACTAGAGGGGAAAGAGGGGGTTACAGTGTCCCAGAGGGCTGTACCCAGGTTCGCCTTGTTACTAACAACCCTGTCCTCTGGTGGAGGCTCCCATTTAGTACCCAGGCCCTTACCCTGCTACCAGCCAAGCAGGCAGGGGTAGTAGTCCTTGGGATAGCGCACACCTAGGCATTACATTTTAGAGGCACCAATGCTGGATTTGCACTTTCTTGTGGTCAGAAGCGGGTACTACAACCCCACACTTAAAAACTATAGTAAAATGGCGGTGCTCACTATGCCCAAGTTTAAACTTGCTCCCCAGAAGCTGCTAGTGCACTGTATGATGAGGTGGAGTGAGGCAGAGGGGAGGACCTCGGCAAGCTCTACTATTAATGGATGTCCCTTGAGGGACCGATAATGCCACTATTGTGGAAGTGGTTGAGCAATTAAGTGTTTGGGGAAGGTTGAAGTAAGGGAAGGATTCCGACCTGTTTGATCAAACTATGGTGGCCCTACTCTCCTGCAGCCTGCCCATTGAACCAGAGAAGGTGCCCTGACATTTTGCCTGAAGAGTCCCAAAAGGGGTGGAAGGGACATTCATTTACATAGCCACCTGGCTTCTCCTGGGGGTCCCCTGCATGAGGGGTTCAAAGACAGCTGTTTAAACTGTTAGCCTCTGAGGGCGCCTGCTACAGAGCTAGTGAAAATGTTAGAGCTTTTTGAGGATGTCACTCCCATGCAGTCCCCCATAGCCTCTCCACCACCCCTACAGTTGCTTCCCCATAGTGATACCTACTGTACATTTGGACTCATATCGCAGACTTAGGCTCTTTTCTGGCACAGTCCTGGTGCCTGTGGGGAGGACGATCTGGAAATGTGGATGGACTATACCACCCATTGGTCCAGGGTGGCAGTGTGCTGACAGGAAAAGAGGAAGAGGCTCATGGAAGTTTAAGGGGCTCTGCACTGGAGGCCATTAAGCCTCTAGATCCACCACTCCAGAGGCCAAAGCACGCAGTACCTCTCTGCCCTGGAGGTGTTGTTTGCTAGCACGGTCGGAGATGGCCTGATGTGGAAGTTTAAATCAGAAAAACAGTGGAAGAATGAAAATTGTCAGTGTTTATCACTCGAGTTGAGCGAGCTTTGCAGCGGGCCCACCGGAAAGGAGGGTGCCTGCCAGTGAATTGAGCAGGGTCAGGCTATATGACATCTTAAAGTCAGCAAGGTACTCTAGCATGATATTGTTGAAGCTTAAACTACAAGACAGAAGGGCAATCCTCCAATATTGTGACCTAATGAAGAGATCCGTGAGATTGAGAAATGACGAAGGGGATGGGAGCCCCATGCTGGGGCTGCCCACACCTGTCAGGCCCTGAGAAAGGCAAGGGGTCGAACTGCAACAGATAGGGAACTGATCAAGGAGTTAATTGAGTTGAGAGTCAGTCAGTCAGCAAACTGCTGAGGCAGTCAAAGATGCTAATTACTGTCCAGCCCCACCCGAGACAAAGAGAAGTCCTGCCGGAAGGGGTGGGGTACACATTGTTTCTTCTGAAACCCGGTCTGAAGACAGCCTGCAGGAAGAGGTATGAGAACTGAGGGCTGTGGTGGAAGACCTACTCAGACTCCGAGCTACTAGAGACACTGACCCTGGGAGAACTCAGAAAGTGAAGAGAGCAAACCCACGACCAGAGAGAGAGACCCTGAGACTCCCCCACTATGTTCAAGCAGGAGAACAGCTCCTCTTCCCCAGAGACTCTAAAGAACCTGTTTTCTGTTACCACTGTGGAGAGGATGGCACACCCAATTCACCTGCCGATCACAGAGAATCTGAGAAAAGTGCCTACTAGGCTACTGGCATTGATTCGACAGAGCAACACTCTGACCATAAGGTGGGGCTGCCGAAAAACTATTCATCCAAGGCAGCAGTAAAACCGATGTCCAAGTCCAAGTCATCTGGTGGTCCAAGGTGGTGGGCCCTTCCATGGAAACTACAGTGATGGTGAGCGGTGTGTCTGCCCTGGCACGTGCTTGACAGCGGATCTCAAGTAACCATAGTATTTTAAGATTGGTACCAGAAGCATCTGCCTGATGTGCTTCTACAACCCTTAGAAGGTTTGCAAGTGTGGAGTTGAGTGAGAAGTCCTATCGTACTAAGGGTATATCCGGATCTGGCTGTCATTCCTACCACCATGGTTGGGGTAGATGAAAAGTTGAGACACTTGCCCTAGTGTGTCTCCCTACCGGACTGTATGATGGAGTTCCCCTGTTAATTGGAACAAACGCCACATGTTTGGGAGACTAGCACAACTCTGCCATGAGAAACAAGGCACACGGACTGGATGGACCCTAAGAATTCCAGCATTAATCCAAAGGGCTTATGACTTGCAACAGAAACCCAGTGAAGTAGGCAGAGATGAGCCAGTGGGAATAGTGTGGAAAAAGGATCCTGACTCTTTGGTGTTGGCCCCAATGCCCAGTGTCGATCCATGGAGAAGTCCGCCTGAGGCGATGTAAAGAATAAAATATTGATGATAGATGCCCCATGTGAAAGGGCTGCCAGAAGGGTTGATGGTTTAGCCCAGTAAACTACCTGCATGTGCCCATGCCTATGCCCACCAGTGATGGTGCAAGTGAGAAACATGTTGGACAGGAAAGTTCGTGTGAACCGGGATGCATGCTGGCTACAGTACACTGTGCAGACACTGCCGTATTGCCGATTAACAATTACTCTGGTGAAAGGGAGAAAGTGACCCCAGACTTATTTGACTTCGTGATTCCTCCTTGTCCGCGAATGGAAGACCCAAATTAGCAGAAAACTTGCTCAGAGAGACCAAGTGTTCTCACTAAAAGAGTGGGGTGTGGGGTATGTCCATGATGCTGAGCATAACATACACACCACATGATGACTGACCATTTTGAGAGAGGTCACGACGCCTTGCCCCAGTGGACACAGACAATGTTAAGAACCTTACAGGAAATGCTTGCTGCTGGCATTATTCAAGAATCAAGAAGCCCATATGCATCCCCATTGTAGTGGTGCGTAAAAGAATGGATCCATGAGGATGTGTGTGCACTATGGGACCCTCAACCAATGGATTATCCCAGATCAATACACCATGCCACACATACAGGATGCCCTGGATTGCCTGAATGGGCATCAGTGGTTCTCTGTATTGGATCTCCGCGATGGATATTATCAGATTCCAATGGTCCGAGGACTGTGAGAAAACAGCCTTCATCTGTCCTTTTGGGATTCTATAAATTCCTGAGGATGCCACAGGGGATTTTGGGTGTCCTGCCACCTTCAGAGATTGATGGAACATGTGGTGGAAGACATGAATTTGCTGGAATGTTTAGGTACTTGGATGATGTCATTGTTTTCCGGATGCGCTGGAGAAACATGAGACCAGACTGTTCAAAGTCCTTGATTGTTTGGAAGAACTCGCCTCAAGTTATCCATAGACAAGTGTCAGTTTTTTCAAACATCTGTGAAATATGTGGGACACAGTGTCTGTGGAAGGGATACAGACAGATCCCAGTAAAGTTGAATCTTTGACCACTTGGCCCGGCCCAATAACCTAAAACAGCTACAGAATTTCATTGGGTTCTGTGGCTATTACTACAGGTTCATCAAAGACTATTCAAAGGTGAGTTAAACCCGGCTCCTTAACCTTGCAAAGGCTACCACTCCTACCAACCGCCAAGCACAAAGGAGGCCATCAAAGACTAAGAAAGTGTATTTTTCAACAGGTAAGCCTTTTGGGACTCAGTGGACACCAGAATGTGAAAGCAGTGTTCTTTGAAGTCATATACCAGCTCATCCATACTGATCCAGCACCTATGCACAGAGCTTGCAAGCCCTATCTTCTGCATGGATGCTGGTTGCAGGGCCTTGGGGCTGTGCTATATCAAGACTATGAAGATGGCTTGAGACCTGTAGCTTTTGCCAGTAGGAGCTTGACCCCATCAAGAGCAGAACTATCTAGTCCCACAAGTTGGAATTCCTTGCCTAAAATGGACCATAGTTGACCAGTTTCATGGTACGTCTATGGGGCAAAGATATTAGTGAAGACCGACAATAACCCACTGACCTATGTGCAGACTTAAGCTAAATTGGATGCCACTTGGCACCATTGGCTTTCGCTTATCAACTTATGATTATGCTGTTGAAGACAGACTGGGACTAAACCACGCTGATGCTGATGTCCTGTCACGAAGCCAGCTTCCAAGGACAATTGGGTCGATTGTCTGAACCTGACATCAAAAGCATTATGCCAAAGTTTGATAAAGATGAACAAATGTCTGCAAGACACAGTGGACTGCCTAGTAGATTGCCTGGGCCCTCCTGATACCTGCATACCCGGCTCCTATTGCCATTTCTCTGCTCTAGATATTAGTGCACTACCTCAGTTCAATGACAGTATTCAGTGGGCTGTATCCCAAGATCCCATGATTCAACCAGCACTTGGACACCCTGCATGCTGGGAAAGATGTGTCCAAGTTAAGTGCTCCCTGACTATGAACTGCACTGTTGTTCAAGGAAGGACCCAGGTTAAAAGTTGCATGATCAGTTGTTATACAGAGACAGTGGATCATGGTGGTCAAATAGACAAATAATTGGTTCTACCAATGGCCTTTAAACAGCTGGTACTGAGGTCTCTCCACAATCACGTGGGGCACCTCGGTATTGGCAGAACTCTTGACTTGGTATGATACCAATTCTACTGGCCAAAGATGGGGGCAGATGTCGAGCACCATTTAAAGACTTGCAGTCGGTGCCTCCAAAGAAAGCCTCCTCAGAAGCTGCCCCTCTTGTCAATATCACTACCAGTGCCCTCTAGAATTGGTCCCATAAAGTTCTTGTGCTTAGAACCCAACCAAAGAAAATTGAGCAATGTGTTGGTAGTTACTGATCATTTTACATTGTATGCACCAAGCCTTCCTAACTAAAGATCAAATGGCATGGCCAAGGTGCTAGTGGAAAAATTCTTTGTCCACTATGGTGCACCGCAGCAGGATCCATTCTGACCAAGGCAGAGACTTTGAAAGTAGGTTAATCAAAGAATGCTCTCTCTGTGGGGAGGTGTGGAAGTCAAGAACCACCCCTATCACCCACAAGGGGACCCTCAACCAAATGCTTCAACCACACTTCTGGACATGCTGGGTACCCTCCATACAAAAGACAAGCGCAAGTGGAGCCAGCAGATTAGCACCTTGGTACATGTATATATGCACCAAAAGTGATGCTACTGGGTTCTCCCCCCTACTGTCTCACGCTCGGGAGGAGATCCAGCTGCCAGTTGATGTCTGTTTTGGGGTCTCTCCAGATGGGGTCCAAGCCGAAAACTACTTGCAGTATGTACAGAAATTGAAAGATCAGTTCAATCATGCCCATCAACTAGCTCAAACTATGGCTGCTAAGTGAAATCTAGCCAACAAAGAAAGACATAATCGACAGTAAAAGCCCAGGAGTTGTTGCCTGAGATAGGGTGCTACTACACAATTTAGGACTGCATAGAAAACACAAAATTGCTGATAGATGGCACCATCTTTCTCATGTAGTAGTTGGTAAATTGGATGATCTGTCAGTGTACATGGTGCGCCCAAAATAATTCCAAAGCTGTTAAGACCATGCACCGCAATCACTTGCTGCCATCGGCCAAGTTGTTGCTGAACAACAATTGACACTTCTCCTGGGCCAGTGACTCATGCTGCTGCAAAGAGAAAACAGAGCCAACCTGTCAGTGTTGTTCCAGAACTAAGGCCTTTCCCTCAGCAGGCCCAGTGTGATAGTATGACTGTTCCGTCTGTTTCTGATGAAAGCGACTGTGATAAAGCCTATTACCCCTCAAATGAACAGAGTCAGTTGTTTCGAGGCAATCCTCTGCAGAATCATGGGGATGAAGCTGGGCCTTCAGAACTGCCTAACCCCAGCTTCTTCCTTGGACCCAATGCCCCTGAAAGTGAGGTGCAAAATATCACGTCGAGGTTGCGGACTCTCTGTGTCTTGTAGAACTGTTTGACTAGCCGAAGAAAGGGCTGATGGCGAGTTTCCATGGCGACATACCAGAACTTGAAGAACAATATGAAGTGTTGACAGCACCCCTTCAGTGCTGCATAGTCTAATTGTGCCAGAGTCTCCTCAGAATGAGCAACCTGGGCCCTCTTCAGAAGATAATAATGAGCAAAGTATTGTGGAAACAGAATCTGCAGATCAAGGAGCTGATAGGATTCCCAATCTGGACATTCCAACCAGTGCAGAGGCATCCCTCACTACATGAGGAGAAATCAATGCCAGGGTTGACCACCAGAGCATGTGTCTGTTCTCCCCAGAAAATCTGGGTGACCTGTTAAGCCAGTTCTACATTTCAGTTATGATTCCCTGGGAGGCCTGTGGACTTGCCTCTCAATATAGCCCATAAAAGGTGTTTACGTTTCCAGAGCTCACTGCCCAAACTGAACTTGACTGCCACCTCCTGATTAATTGTTCTTCCTCAGAACATGGTGTCCCTGTCCCATCTAGCCCCAAGTTAGCTGATAGGGAAGAGCCCCTTCTACATTGTTTACTATGCAAGAAGCCATAATGTGAAGTCATAGGTAACTGTTCATAGTATGTTAATCATAACAGAATCAGTATAGAAGGTATGAAACATGCATAAGTATTGTCAATGAAGATATGGTATAGCGAAATGCATAGTAATGTGATAAGTTTACATTAGCTGATGCATCAGATATTATTTCCATAGTATACTAATGTCACATTATATCTTGTATAGTAAATTGTCTATTCAATATTGTGGTGGTAAAGACTTGACATGAACACCAAGTTTTTCCAGGCAGAAAAGGGCATAACCTCCCCACAAATGGGGTTCCCGAAGTCTTCCTTAGGTGTGCCTAAATGCCCAGTGCCAGGCTGGTGTCCTGTGCCTTAACCGTTTAAAAGCTATTGAATAGAGTGCCTTAATGTAGCACCTGACTGTATGTACTGTATTGCTTCTGGATCACCTGATTGTATGTATTGTATTGCTTCTGTTCCTGGGTGGCCCTAAAAGGGACATCCTTGGGCCAGTGGGCCAACTGGGTCATCAAAATTCAATAAATAAATAAATAAAATAATGCCTCTGTGCTCTGTCTCTTTAAGAAATGCCTATAATATGGTCTTATTTAATCTGGGAGGGCTGAGTGTTTCTATGCTCAAGTCCCACCAGGGCTGCCAGATAATCGCTCCGTTCTGCCATCACTATTTACACAGAGGAGCTCTGTTAGAAGCTGCACTTATTTGCTGATTATCGATGTAATAGTAATGATATTGTAGTTTGTCTAACCTGCCTTCTTTGCAGTATGGACAGTTCTGTTTATCACCGTCATCTTAGTCCTGGACTGCCAGAATGGGCCAATCAGTACCTTTGGGGACCCTAAAATGGAGTCTGTTCCCAGGGGTCTTGTGGGAGAAATTTCTGTAGGAATTGTAGTTTTGAGACTTTGGCCCCCTAAATGCCTAGAAGAGGCAGCCCTTGCTTTGACAGTCAGATGAATCAACAAATCAAACCTTTTTGGACTGAAGGAAATTCCACGCTGCCTGCTGCAGTGAGTCAGTCTGGAGGTAGAGCTTGGAGAGTAGAATAGCAGTGAGTTCGACAGCTGCTTCTCATGAGTTCACGTTGGAGATTGGTGGAAAGGCGAGTGGCCTGTCTGCCTGCTGTCCCCAGAGGAATCCTTTGAAAGGCTTAGTAATCGGACTGTATCCAAATTGAGTGTGACAAAGCCACTGAAGAGTGACCAGATTTAAACCTGAAGAAGACCGAAGATTTTCTATGCGCGATGGCCTGTCAGGAGATCCATTCACCATAGAACTCCGGTTTTGCTCAGAGACACTGATATTGTGACTGGACTGCTATCAGCTTGGTGGTACGGTGATTGCTTACTATAAATGTGCTGTAACCTGCTAGTGGTGGCGATTTGGTTCCCCACTGTTTAATTGTGCCTTACTTGCTGGAAGCTGCAATGGACTGAATCTGCATTCTTCTCCAATTGGTCTGGACCTCTACACTTTGACCCAGCCAGCTACTCACACCACAGAAGACCATCGACGAAAGACCTGTCTGGGATCAGCCCCTGCTCAACATCATGAACAGGAATGACACCACAGTGAATCGTGTGGGCCCTGTTTCTCCTGGCAAACCAGCAAGTCATCCTGCATTCTCCATTTCTTCCATCCTGTGTCCTGTACAGGTAGCTGAGTAAACACCAGGGTAGCTCCTGCAACAACAGCTCAATCAAAGTGTGTCATCTGATTTAATTGTTTTGTCTAATCATCAGAACTGAGCCTCCTGGTCCAGATTTTCAAATTGTGTGTGGTTGTGCATGCCTTTCTTTTCATCAAAGGCCCCAACCAGCTGTGATGCCGGCCTACCCGGCCAACTCATCAGGCTAGCCTATCTCACCAACTGGGTACCCAGCATATGTGTGACTGTGTTGAGGGACTAAAAAGTGCATACATAATTGCCTGACTAGATCAGTTATAGAACCAACCTGATTATGCCCATCCCTTGTTCAAGTCCCTGAATAAATCAGATCTAACTCTTTTGCATCTAATTTGACTGTGGTTCCTAGCTTGTACCAAAATCACTATATTGTTATTTGCTGTGCCTAACCTTGTTTTACAGGGAGTCTCCAGGTTCTAACTGGTGGAACCAGCCCTGGTGGTAAGTGCAAACAGTGTGGGGATTTGTATGCTGAATAGGGGTTACTGTGAAAGTGTATGTTGCATATTGTCTAGGCCACTAGAGGGGAAGGGGTTACAGGGTCCCAGAGGGCTGTACCCAGGACTAGCCTTGTTGCTAACAACCCTGTCCTTTTCGGTGGAGGCACCCATTTCAGTACTCAGGCCCCACTCCTGCTACTCAGCCAAGCAGGCAGGGGTAGTAGCTCTTGGGATAGCGCCACCTAGGGGTTACACTAGAATTAGGTTTCTTCAGGTGAAATGAACAAGTGCTCCATTGAGTAATGGATGGGAGCTGTTAGAATGGCCAGAGTAGGAGCATAATATAGATGAATAGGAAGCATAGTAGACTGGGTAGAAATACTGGCGGAGATAGGTGGTACCTGCCCAAAAGAGCTACAGTGAATACTGAAGAGTCCAGAGCTTCCAGAGCAACAGTGAGAAGGCAGCTGTCCAAGGATGGAGGAAAGTCCAGAGGGATGTCAGTGGACTGGAGGAAGGAGTCCTAGAAGAAAACAGCAGAGGCCAAGTCGTACTGACATCATAGGTGCAGGGAGGAACAGGACAGGGATGTCAGCACAGCAAACCATGTAGAGTGTAGCAAAGCCACTGCAGACCAGGGCAGTGGATCAAGGATGACCAGAAGCATATCCAGGTGACAGAGTCCATGCAGCAAGGTTTCAAGGTCAAGGAAGATGGCGAACAGCAAGTGCAGAGAACATAAGGCACTGCAAGGATGAGGCATGGGGTCCCCACCTCTGAAGGAGAAGGCAGACTCACATGGCAAACAGAAAGGGCAACCAGCAATGCAGAAGTCCAGGAGGCAATCAAACTGAATGGCAGTAGAGATTGAACCAGCTGGCATAATCCAAGTCCAAAGCACAAGGAGGCAAAGGCTAAGGTGGGACAAGAATGATGAGTCCATGGAAGTGCAGGATGTAGACTGGCAAGGCAGAATGCAGAAGGCAAATGGAGTACACAGGTTCCATTCTGGAAGGAAGTGGCAACCAGGTAGCAGGTTTAGAATGCAGAAGGGTGAACTAGTTGATTGAAAAATAGGTTCCCCGTCCTGGCCGCCGAGAGAAGGCCAACAGTCGATGCTTCCAGGCAAAGGTAGGATGGTGAAATCACACGGCTACAGTGGTCCCGTTCGAGGAAGCAGCAACCAGGTAATCAAGTAGAGGATGTACAAGTTAAAATAGTGGAATGCAGACAGAAATTCCATCTTCAGTAGTTTGTGCGAGATGCCCTCCAGTTGATGCCACCAGACAAAGGCAGGATGTCAAAGTTAAAAGGTACAGCAGTCCTGTTTCCGAAGGAAGTGGCAACTGGGTATCAGGTAGGGATGAAACAATCATTTGCAGATGTAGGCTCCCATGCCAGGTTTCCAAGGTAAAATGATCGATACTCGATGCCACCAGGCAGTGTAGGATGGTGAAAGCAAAATAGGGTAAAGTGGTCCGTTCCGAAGGAAGGTGGCAACCAGTTAGGTTGAGAATGCAGAGGTTGAAATAGTAGATTGCAGATACAGGTACCAACCCTGGTAGTCGGTCACGAGATGAATGACAGTCGGTGCCAGCAGGCAGAGTTAGGAAGTTGAGTGCAAATGGAGTAGAGTGGTCTCATTCTCGAAGGAAAGTGGTAACCAAGCATGAAGTAGAAAAGGCATAAGATTGAAACAGTCAAGCGGAAACTCAGGCCCCATTCCTGGTAGGTGAGGCGAGATGACTTGATCAAGGTCACCAGGCACAGGTAGGATATGGAATACACATGTGGTAAGAGATCCGTTCGGAAGGAAGCAGCAACGGTAACAGGTAGAGAATGCAGAAGCAGGACATGGTAGATTGAGGACATGGCTCCCATCCCTGGTAGTCGGGGCAAGCTAACCTTCACTTGATGCCTCCAGGCATAGTTAGGGACAGAGAATGTGAGGTTTGGAAGTAGTAGGTAGTAGTGAGCAGAGCGGAATCCCATCCCCAGTAGACAGGGCATGCCTACGTCACTCCAGTGCCCCAGAAGATATGAGCTAGGGATGGAGTCCAGAAAATTGCTGGTATGGACTGAGAAAGAAAGGGGTTGACTGCATAGTCACAGGTAGGTAGACAGAGAGGCAGTACAAAGGGAAGGCAGCAGTCAGAGTGGGATAACTTGAGGTGGAAGTCGGCAGGAATGCCAGTAAAGGGAGGTAGAGCAGGGTTTATTTAACTCTAAAATTGATTAGCGTTTTGCTCATTAAAGTGCTAAATCTTTGTGAAAATGCATAGCTCTTGCCTCACTGTGTTTAACAAACACAGCACTTCTAGAAAATCTATATAAATACTTTCTGTACAGTTAGTATTGTCCCAAGAAAAAATTGCTAATCAATTATTTAAAACCCTGTAGAGAATCCAGGAAGGAGCACACATATGATAGTGATGGAATGCAATGAATGACTGAGGCTGGGTAGGCTAGAAGGGTAAGGATCCATGCAAGGGTAGCGGAAGCCATATGGAGGATGGCACATTACAGCATACAGGCAGAGGGTGCGGGCTCCAGACTAGGGTAGAGGTAGCACAGGCCAGGATGGGAAAGGGGGTGATCAGGGATGGGCAGCTGGCAGGAGGTTCGAGGCGAAAAAGGAAAACTAGGGGAGCAAGAAACAAGCAACAGGGGTTGGGTGAACCAGGGAAAGAGAGTAGGGGCAGACAAGGAGCCACAGAATAAAGGGTGCAGGACAGGGAAGGGGTGGTGGCAGGTCAATGAGATGGAAAACAGCCAACAGAAAGAATCCAAGTGAGGCAAGAAAATGCTAGAGACCACGAGCAGAGGTCAAGGTGGTGGTGGTGGGGCAACAAAGCGATGAATGCGAACTGGAAAAAGCACTCCAAGAAAGCAAAAGATAGGAAATAACAGGAGGCAAGAAAGCAAATCAGGAAGTAACAGCACACACACACATGGGGAAATGAGAGAACAGGTGGCTGCAGGAGAGGAAAGTTGGTGTTTAGGGTTAGGTCATCCTACAAATAATCAGTTCTGACATGCCACTTCACAGAACTGTGGTGCCTGTTTAATAATGTGGAGGATGGTCAAGCTGTCATTAGAGAATCGTTTACCAAGCATACCAGGACACAACTGTCTCAAAGTAACTCCCACCAGACTTGCAGCCTGTTACTTGCGACTGCAGCCAAGAGCAATAATGTGCAAACACCACATGCAATGCACTATACAAACAAGCATTTGTCAATGCGAATGTTGTCGCACTGACATTGGCTTTGGTAGTGCAGTCTTGAAACATTTGGGCAGGATGTGAAAATGACAGCTGTACTGTTCATAAGGTGTAAAAAAAATGGCAGTGTTGAAATGTGGCATGTAAATATTTCAAATTTCGTGATGTTACAAGGGTGTGTGGGAAATGTGCAATGCACACTTGTAGCACAGTCATTTTATGGCCTTTCTGCACCAAGTTTGCAACATAGGCATTTAGTACCTCTGCTCACGTGCGGTGTCACTGTCATTTCCTCAAACTGTCCCAAAAGTGATTTTGCACAGCGACTGCGCTATTCTGCACCGGATGTCGAAAACACATTTGGGCAGGATATGTAAAATGGCAGCTGTACTGTTCATCAAAGGTGTGGAAAATGTCAATGGTGAAAATCCAGGTGAAAATATTACAAATGCTAGCGTTACGAGCGTGCGTGCAAACTGCATAGCATAAGCTCGTAACACAGTCATTTTATGGAGTATCTCACAAATTTTCAACATAGGCATTTTAGGACTTCTGCTCATGAACAGTGTCACTGTCATTTCATAATCTGCCCTGAACACTGATTTCCCAGCGACTGCACTATTGTGCGCCGGAAGTGCGGAAACACATTTCGCCAGGATGTGAAAATGACAGCTATACTGTTCACAAGGAGGTGTAGAAAAATGACAATGTTGAAAATCTGGCATGAAAACATTGCAAATTCACGAAATTCTGAGCATGCGTAGCAACTGAGCAATGCACACTATTAAAACAATCATTTTTGATTTTTTCCACCAAATTTGCAACATAGGCTTTTGAGCCCACCTCATGAACACTGCCACTGTCCTTGTGTTAATCAGCCCAGAAAGGTGATTCCACTCAGTGACTGTGAAATCACCTTCGGGACCGATTAAGGTCATAACAGTGCCAAATTCATGAGGAGGGTCCCAAAAACCCATGTTGAAGATTTGGTGCAAAATCCAAAAATGCCCAAGATATGCATCAAAGTTGGAAAACCCTATTTATTCCATTATACAGCTTACTAGCATTTCCTCAGTTAGCGGTCAGCTTTGAAGAGTGCAGACGTGTTCCCGGTCCACGAAGATCATCACACCAAGCTCGGAGGTAAGTATGGGGTGTGGGTTGTGGGGAAGCAGGGTGCACAGTGAGTGAGTGTGGGTGGTGGGAGGGGTAAGGAGACTATGAGGGACGTGTTTCTGTTTACAGGTGTTAAAAAACATTGCGGACGTTTGTCTTTTTACAGGTTTTTAGGGGATTCAGTAGCAGCAGGGGTGCCCACAGAGAGTGGGGACACTAGTTGAGGGATTGGGCACCCCTCAGCACAGGAAAGGGGACATCACGCTGATTGGGAGTGGGCTCCCCATTTGCACATTAAAGTGGGAAAGGGGCGGATACCGTGAGGATTGGGCATCCCGTTGGCAAACAATGAAGTGGTGGGGTGCATGAGCTGGGGGATTGGGCACCCCCTCAGCAAGCAAAAGGAGGGGACACATTATGCCGACGGGCGTGGCTCCCCATCTGCACATACATGAGGCAGGGTAAGCCAACTGGGATTGGGCCCCAGAGTCGGCAGTTGTAGCTGGTGAAGCACGTGGAAGGTTCGCTGCAATGACGAGCTTTGCTCGCATCGCAGCGGACCTTCCCTTAGATGTGCTCGCCACATTATGTATGCATGGTGTGGCGGCACGTGGCTGATTGGGAATGAGGGACGCACTCACCGTGGTGGTGCCCTGCATTCACCCAACAGCGATCAAGGCCCAAATCTCCACTACTGCAGATATTGGTCAGCAAGATGCCAACATAAAAAGCATGGAAGGCTAGTAAGAGAAAAACACTCAGTGATAGAAGGATTGTCTGAGAAGGAAAGTTCTGTGGCAATCGACGGTTAATTAGTAGTGTAGGACATGCAGCAGGGTACTTTGATGCAAAGCAGTAAAAAAAAAAAAAATGACCCATGGACGTACTCATGGTGACTGGAAGCAGCAGAACCAGCTACAGGCAGGGGAGAGCAAACCAGGAAATGCAGATAACAGAATGAGGCTATGGGCGGACAAGGAACTGACAGGGCAACAGCAGGCCATGGACAACAGGCAGCCAACACTGCCCGCAGGCACGTGAATAGAGCAAGAGGCAGCCCTTGAAGGAATGTTCCAGGTGGAGCACTGAGAAGAAGGAGCAGAGTGGTCAGGAACTGGGCAGGAGGCAGGGAGGTACTGCAGCAAAGAAGGTATGGAGGGGCAGATGGAAACCACACGGGAGGAGGGAGAAGGGGAATGGTGAGGGGTAACAAGGAACAAGGCAGGAGTGGAGCACAAGAAGGAGTGGAGAAAGAAAACAAGGGCAGGAAAGCTGCTAGGCAGGCAGAAAGCACAGACCAGGGGAAAGGAGGAGGCTCAGCCCATGAGCCTCACAGGAGCCAGAGGCCAGTGCTGTTGACTAATCGCTAGGCAGAGAACTGCTGTAGGAGGCTGACCTTTAAAGGGGATGGAGGAGCTATTCCTCAAATTGAATCTTGGGTTATAGCCTCCCATTAAATAGTTTAAAAGTGACCCAACTATATTATAGTCTACAAAACATTTAATTTATCAGTAAACGTAAGCACTGCATCATCATTTAACTATAGAGACCAAGGCTAAGTGAAGAGGTTGTGGAGAAAAGCAAATAGGGTTGTAACAACCACATTTTCTATAGAAATCAAATAAGCACGGGTGAAGTGGCATAAACAAAGCTGTTAGATTGCTGGGAATATAACAATAAGGATAGGGTATTGCACTGCAAACAGTGGGGAAATGGGGGGATCCCTATTACTAATACTTTACATATTACATCAGAGGAGCTTATGTAACCGCCACATCTTGACTGAAATTGTCACCAAGGGAATGGTTTAAAGTCCAGTTCCATATTTAATCCATCAGGTGTCCAAAGCCACCAAAGTGAAAATCCAAAAGGTTTCACATTGCAGTAATCTTTCAAGTCTATTGTCACCTCTTTTGCCAGTTTTAACCTGTTCAAGGCCAATGAATTTAAACAAAGAGACATTGCTGTTGTGAGACTGGAAAAATGTTCCACCCTGAATTTTCCAGATTGATGTTTTGATGTCCCTCACTTGTTCCTGAATTCTTAATTTCAAGGGATGTGATACATCCAACATAAACACATTTATATGGACACCAAATTGCATACACTATGAAATCTGAGACATATGATATGAACTGTCTGATAGCCACACTTTGCTAAGTTTTGGATGAAAGAATTATTTGCCCTTCTGGCAGTAGCCACACACATTGCAGTTACCGCAATGAAACATCCCTGGTGGCCTATCAGGTAGCAAAATATTAGTACTTTGTTCATAAAATTCACTTTTAACAATACTATCTCTGATGCTTTTGCAGAAAGTGACCAGTGGTTTGGGTCCTATAACATTAGCAAGTTCTGAGTCATTCATTAATATTGTACCATACGGTTAAAGTTCCAGGGTCTTATCACCCCCATTTTGCTGCATTAAAGACTGCACTTTTACCAAATTAACTCTAATATTCTTACTTTTTGGAGGGCTCTTGGTTCTCATCATCCAGCTGTACCATGATTAAAGCCTGACACTTGACAAAGTGACCACTTCCATCGGTCAGGTAAAAGCATCACATTTTAACTTGCCTTATCAGAGCTGAGGTCTCCTTACTTCCTCTATATTTTTGAAGAGACCACTCTCTAGGCTTCATTACTTAAAGTGTGCTCTGGCCAATGAAAGGCTCACAGGTGTCTAATAGGGAACTAACAATTAGAAGAAGGCCACAATTCTCCCACATTCAAATCAGTACAAAAGGTTTGCAAGCTCAACCCTGTATTTACAATACAATTTAATAAATTTAGTAGGGTGGCTCTGGTGTGTGACCAAACAGAAACATATGGTTAAAGTTCCAGGGCCTTATCCCCCACCTCCCATTTTGTTGCATCAAAGCCTACACTTTTACCAAATTAACTCTAATATCCTTACTTTTCACACATTGTAAATTTCATTGGTTATTAATTCTTACTTTTCATACTTTTTGGAGGGCTCTTGGTTCTCATCATCCAGCTGTACCATGATTAAGCCTGACACTTGACAAGTGACCACTTCCATCGGTCAGGTAAAAAGCATCACATTTTAACTTGCCTTATCAGAGCTGAGGTCTCCTTACTTCCTCTATATTTTGAAGAGACCACTCTAGGCTTCATTACTTAAAGTGTGCTCTGGCCAATGAAAGGCCTACAGGTGTCTAATAGGAACTTAACAATTAGAAGAAGGCCACAATTCTCCCACATTCAAATCAGTACAAAAGGTTTGCAAGCTCAACCCTGTATTTACAATACAATTTAATAAATTTAGTGGGGTGGCTCCTGGTGTGTGACCAAACAGAAACATATGGTTAAAGTTCCAGGGCCTTATCCCCACCTCCCATTTTGTTGCATCAAAGCCTACACTTTTTACCAAATTAACTCTAATATCCTTACTTTTCACACATTGTAAATTTCATTGGTTATTAATTCTTACTTTTCATACTTTTTGAGGGGCTCTTGGTTCTCATCATCCAGCTGAACCATGATTAAGCCTGACCACTTCGCAAAAGTGACCACCTCCATCGTGGTCAGGTAAAGCATCACATTTAACTTGCTTTATCAGGGCAGAGGTCTCCTTGCTGCTCTCTATATTTTGAAGAGACCACTCTCTAGGCTTCATTACTTATAGTGTGTTCTGGCCAATGAAGGCTCACAGGTGTCTAATGGGAGCTTAACAATTAGAAAGAAGGCCACAATTCTCCACTCAAATCAGTACAAAGGTTAGTAAGCTCAACCCTGTATTTACAAGCCAGAGGTTGAGCTTGCAAACCTTTTGTACTGATTATTCTATTAATATTGGCCAGTATTTATGGATTACTGCACCAATACTGCCAGATAGGTAGTTATATTCAGTACTGAAACATACTTGTGTTGCTGTCTCACTTCTGCATTTAGGTGTTAACAGAGAATTCCGATCTGTGTCTCTTGCCTTAGTGTATGCTTTCTCAATAGTCTTTGCATTGTACCCTCTGTTCAAAAACATGGATTTCATTCCCTCTGCTTGTGACTCAAGTTCACTTGTTTCTGAGCAGTTGCGTCTAATGCACGAAAATTAACTGAAAGGAATTGATTCTTAATTTTGTGGGTGATTGCTGCTTGTTAACAGATAACTGTTAGTTGCAGTTTCCTTCCTAAAACCCTTTGAATTTACAATTGTGCTGTTTACAGGTGTCAGAAAAGTAATGTCCAAAAATATTAATGTCGTGCTTGCATAAAACACTGGTAAATCTTAAATTCAAATTGTTATTATTAATTCAATCCAGGAAATTTGTTCCTTCCAATTCAGTGCCATTCCACATGCACAGTATGTCATCTATAGTGGTACCACACCACAATGTGTTTGTGGTGTGGATTTCTCTAATGTCACAGATGAAGTCCTCCTCCCATTTCCCTAAAACAAATTTGCAAAAGAGGGGCCGCGATGCCCCATTGCAGTCCACATTCCTGTTTGTAGATTACTAGAATTTACCATTGAACTCAAAAAAATGATGTTCAAGGACACATTCCAAACCATGCCTCAACAAATTAATGGACGTTTCATTTTTAAGTGGGTCCAAGTCCAAATAATACAGTACATGCAGGCATCTTTCCCATCTTTATGTCTGATGCAAGTATACAATGATTGCACATCTGTCGTTAACCACTGATAATCTGGTTGCAGATAACATTTTTAAACCTGTTCTGTGTGTCCATTGAATCTTGAATATGAGGCTGTAAACACAAACACTGCACTGTAAAAAGAAATCAATAAATTTACACAAATTGTCCATTATAGAGCCCATCTCTGATACTATCAGATGGCTGGGTCAGTGGGATTTTTATGCACTTTCGGCAGTATGATGGGGAACTGGAATAAAAATTTAAATTCATTTTCTGAAATTTCCTTTTCATATACTGCTAAATCTAGTAGATGGGGAAACTCTTTTGTACATTATACCAGGGTCTGAGGGTAACAGGAATAATTATTACAGTCACTTGAAAGATCTAGTACTTTCCTTTCATAAAACTCAGATATCATAATTGCCAAGTTACCCACTTTGTCAGAAGGTTTGAAAACAAGGTGTTTTTTGTTCTCAATTTCTTTAAGGGCAACCGACTCACCTCTAGACATATTATGATACTCATACCCTTATCAGCATTCAAAACATTGTAAATTTCTTTGGTTATTGATTTTTAAACACTTGAATATATGCATTATTCGTGATAGGGCAAAACTGAGATTTTGGTTTGAAAAAACCTTTTCTTTAACCTTGAGTGTGGTAGCATTAGTGTTGTAAAGTCTAACAAGGTTCTATTACCTCGTTCCTGAGTGGATTCATTGTATAGAGCTTGCAAGTTTGCAAGGTTTGCCCAGTCTTCTCCTGACCAAGCATTTGTAGAATCTTGTATAGTGTCCTGGATTTCAAATAAAGACATGCTACTGTCCGAACAATTTAATAAAGAAACACCCAGATCCAGGCCATCAGTCTCAACTGCTTCCTGTACAGTTAGTCCCCCATCATCGGTTCCTCAAGTGTTAAAGATGAAAAGAAATCCTTATGATAAAGTTTTCTCACAAATTTATCTATATCCACTGTGATCGCAAATATCTTAGGTTGTTACTTGTAATAAATGACAAACTTCTTTTTAATACTTTAATTTGTGTTTCTGTAACCGGTTCAGCAGCTAGGTTCATGATTTGCCACTCCTAGTTGTCACTTTTGATGCTTGCTCTCTTTCTGCCTTCTCTCCACCTCTTCTTGTCTTTTTGGCCTTTACGGTTTTGAGGATGCCTTCTGTTTCTCTTTTGCTTTGTTGCCTGCTCTACCTTGAAAAAGACACTTCCTTATTAGCAGATGTACTAGGTGCTTGATTATTTGCAGCAGTATTTTCACTGTTTGTATTTCTCTGTTTCCTGGTACATGACCTTCTGTACCTGGAGCTGCCACGTGATCTACTACCTCTGCTGGCTGAACTAGGGTGCACCTATGAAAATGTGCCCTTCCTTGTAATCAGTCTGGTCTCTTAGAGCTTTGTTTACTGCCCTTTGATTAATTCTGACTCTTGTTTTGCTAATTTGGCTCTAAGTTCGTTATTGAGAGCTGAATTTCTGGTGCAGATACAAACTTTGCCAAATCCGATTTTGCCTTGTCAATTTCTTTAGTAAGTTCTGATATTTAATTGTATCTTCTTTATCAATATCTCAATGAGTGTTTTAGTGCACAGCGCTGCAGCTGCCTCCCATTCAGGAGTTTGATTACTCACAGTGTATTTTTCATTACTGTAACACTGCTGAAATTTCATTTAGTTCATACAGTATTGTGTGTTTTTATTATTTTTAGTTCTATACAAGCCTTTTTGGGCATTACCCACATTGTCATGAGTATAGCTAAATTAAGCATGCAAAATTTTGTATCACTCAAGGTAAATATGAACCATTGTGATGTCATTTCATGAAAAGCATCATGGGTAAAGAATTCCCAGGATCATGTGATGTTTGAACCCCAGGTACTCAAGGGCTTGCATTGTCACAGTAACATTGCCCCTTAGAAGCGCCACTGAGCAAAGCACAGGGCATACTGTGGACTACGGTTGGTGGTTTCAAAGTCTTCTCTCTTGCTGTGCTAAGAAATAAAGCAAACAATTTTGCAATAGTCAGCATAATCTCTGTGAGTCTTATATTTGCTCCTGAACTGTGAGTGCAGTATTTTTGGGTTCCTGTACATACAGTGGTTGACTGGGGTGGGCACTAGTTTGTGTGCTTGGGAGGGCAGCTGCAGAGACAGTCTTCTGCAGGGAGGAAGATAGTCTGGGGACTTGGGGGTGGGGAATCCAGCTACATGGAAGTTGCATGGCATGGGCCTGGATGCTGGTCCAGATGCAGGGAGGCTGGTCACCTGAGGATGAGACTGGTCTGTAGGGTTTACCATGTGCACTGCTGCTGCACAAATAAAGTCTTATGCATCTTTAGGATGGCAAAATGCACTGCCTCCGGGTGTCGATAGATAACAGTCAGGCATGGGCTGGGTAAAAAGAGCACTGGAGGAATGCTTTAACAACCTAACTTGTCCGTATACTTGCTCTCCTGGCCCTCTTGACTTCAGACCAGGTCAGTGAGTGACTTACAGAACCCGAAACATGAGTTTGCTGCAGCTGAAATCCGCATGTATATTCTGCCTGGTCCTCTCTAAGCTGCAGAACCTAAAGATGATTTTGCTGTGGCTGAAAGCCACATGTGTATTCTGCCTTGTCCTCTCTCAAAGTTCTGAACTGCAGATGGGGACTGTGTGAGTCACGGTCATGCTGTTGGATGGGGGTCATCATCTGGAAGCACAAGGCAAGTCCAGATGATTTACCCTTTTAGTATGAGTGAAGCAGTCAAAATAAGTCATTACTCAAAATGAGGGCAAGGTGGTACACAGCATCAAACTAGGGAGGGTGGGCTAGGGGTGATCCAGCTCGGGGGTCCTGGTCTGTGGCAATGAATGACTGCCTCAGGGATGTATCACCTAAAACAGCAGTCTAGCAGGTAGTGTGTTGCGAGGAGGGCTCTGCTGTGATACTTGTCCATGGGGGGGGCTGGTCTGTATTAGTAAAGGATTGTACCAGTGTTGTATCACCTAATGGAGCAGTGCACCAAACAGCGTATTGCAGGTGCCAGGTGGGTGTTTGAATGGTAAGGCTGTTTCTGGTGCTGAGTGACTTACAGGTGCAGAGATGGTGGTCATGTGGCATTTGGTGGCTGTTCCGGATGTGTGGGGATAGGGTGTTTTAGCTGCAGGAGTAGTGTCATGGGTCATTTCTGTGGGCCTGGGAGCTTGGAGGTGATCCAGCAATGGGGAGGGTGGGCGGTCCAAGGGTAGAATAGGAGGGTGTTATCAGGGGAGGGCTAGACCAGGACTTCTGTGGGGATAGTCCAGTGATAGATGGGGGGCAGCTGCAGATAAAGTAGTCTGCTGAGGGAGGCTTGTCTCTGGGTACTTGGAGGCATGATTCAGATGCAGGAAGTTTGACTGGCATAGGGTCAAGGCTGGTCCAAATGCAAGGAGGCTGGTTGGGGAGGGATGGTCCAACTTTAGGTAGGGTGGTGAGGTAGGCTCTGGTCCAGGGAAAACAGAGAGCACTCCACAGTGATTTCCGTGCTCCAGCAAAGCAAATGGACAGTCAACAAAAAGCTGGGTACTAGAAGCAAATGCATAAACAATTTATTGTTTTGTTACTCTAAGTCCACAAAACGACAGCAGCACAGCACAACAGAGAGTGGGGATGGAGAGCACCTGACCTATTCATCTAAGGCTTCCTCAGAGAACAGAACAATAAATTGTTTATGCATTTGCTTCTGGTGCCTAACGTTTTTTATTGACTTCTGGTCAGGGAAGGCTGTTAGCAGAGGAGGAGGATGCGAGATTTGGGGGCTGTGAAGTGGAACAAAGAGGGTGCTCATCTTGGGGAGGCTGGTACAAGGGCAGGAAGGGTTGTCCAGCAGTACGGAGGTGGTTGGCTGCAGGAAAACTAGTCCGTGGGCAGGAAGGAGGTTGCAGGATTGGAGGGCGGCTAGTCCATGGGCCAGAAGGGTGGTCAGGGGATGCAGATTCAGGGGGTCCTGGGATGGTGCTTAGCCTGGGGAGGTTGGCCCGGCTGCTTGGAGGGGTCAGCTGGGTGGGGTTCAGTTCTCTTCAGCACCAGAAGAAAGCTGTCTTAGCCTGAAAACTATACAGTGGATTGTACAAAAACACAGAAAGCCCTGTACACTGTATGTTTCTTTGTATAGTTCCTGTGTTTCTTGTGGTTGTATAAGTGCATTCTTGATTTGAGTGGGAGAACTACGAAGCAAAGCTGAGCAGTTCTGGCACACAGGAGGAGTTCAGAAGGCACTTTAACCATAAGAGACACAGGAAGTTACATATAAACATATTCTAAATCATGTTTAAGATTTCTGTGTCAAAAATCTGGAACCAAAATGTAAATTGAATTTAAAATCAAAATGTTTTACTTCATAAAATACAGAACCCTGTGTGGGCATGGACTGCTAAATGAATTTAGAACTTCAGAATTTTGCAACTGTTTGTATGAGACACCTTTTATGGTTACAAGAGTAGCTGGACTGTTTAAAACAAAAAATGCCAATTGTCTAAAATGATGTTATGATTTTTAATAGCTTTTATTGTTATTTAAAGATAAGTTTCAATGTTAAAAACAAAAATAGGGGGTTAAAATACAAAATCCTTTACCTTATGCTTGCAATAATCTTTTTAGGTAATAATGAATTTTTTTTCAGATGTCTATTGCAGGGAGGAAGGAATGAAAATCAAGCCAAACAGATGCCCAGCGGATCCATCCACTTCCACATTTGCTGGCCCTGCCCCAAACTCAGACGTTTTGTGACATCTAACCAGGGACACCACAGGGTGTGCCGTGCACAAGTCAGTGGAGGAGAGATGCTCATTTATATCAAGGGTTGCTTTAATTAATATAAAACGGCTCTTGAAATGTCCCTCTATTGACTTTGTAGTGATGTGCTCCTGTGCTCTCCCTGGTTAGATGGCACAAAACATCTGAGCGTGGGGTGTGGCCAGCATCCGTGAGTTAATGCAACTGGATATCTATCTTTTCGCATGATTTTAATCCCTTCCCTCCTGTAGCAGACATCTGCAAAACATTCCGTTGTTATCTAAAAGAGTATCACCGCATAAAAGGTATCAAATCACCCACTTTATTCATTTTTTGTACAATGACCAATGTGACTATAAACAATTCAATAGAAGGTAGAAACTGTAATGGTGCAGTCACAACCGTGCCTTGTCTGTCCCTAGCAGCCTTTGTGTTGTCTATTCCATGTTCCCTTTGCATTGCCTGTCCATGATGCCTTGTTTGCATTGCTTGTCCCTTTGCATTGTCTGTCCCTGTTGCCCACTTTACATTTCCTTTCCCTGTAACCCTCATACACTGTCTATCCCCAATCTCCTTTGCAGTGCCTGGCCCTCCTTGCAACTCCCATGCCCTGTGTATTCCCGTTCCCACATTCACATTGCCTGTCCATGTAGCCCACCCCTAGCATTAACTACTGTATCTTGACTAGCTGAAAGGGTCCTGTTGTTTCCAGTTAACTTAAGGATTTTCTATCCTGAATTTATAATTCTCCCTGAAGACAGCTACACTTTTGTAGTACAATGAATTTGGCTTATACCTGACATATATGTCAAATTAGTTTTTGTGTCATACACGCTGTGTCCTGAGTATCATTACGTTACGATAGGCTGACAACCAGTGATAGATCGCATACAGCATACGCACATTCATTCAGCATGCATTCAGCAGTAGTTGAGTGATTATAGTTCTTTTGTGAGAGTTTGGTTTTGTCCTTTGATGCAAATCATGTATTGGTCTTCATTCTAAAAAGGTTTTAAAGGGACCTGGGGTGGTGGTGGATGTCAAGATGAACAACTCTGAGACTTGTAGGAGGGCAGCAGCCAAGGCCAACAGGATGCTGGAATGCATCGCTAGGGGATCACCTCCAGAAGGAGGGAAGTGATACTCCCTCTGTATAACTGCCTGAGTGAGGCGCACCTTGAGTACTGCGTGCAGTTTTGGAGCCACACTTAAGCGGGACATTAACCTCCTGGAGAGGGTCCAGAGGAGGGCAACCAAAATGATTTGGGGCTTGGGGACAGGACCTATGAGGAGAGCTCGAAGAGCTAAATATGTACACATTGGAAGAGAGAAGGACCAGGGGACATGATAGAGGTCTTTAGGTACATGAAGAGGGTAAATAGGGAGGAACAGTCGGGTGCTTCAAGGAAGGAGGAGGGCCACTAGAGGCATGGTTGGAAGCTGGAGGAGATTCAGGGAGAAAGAGGAGGTGCTACTTCACTGAGAGGGTGGTGGAGCCATGGAATGCACTGCCTAGGGGCTGGTGGAGGCAGAGACAGTGGAGGGGTTCAAGAGGGTGGGACAGGTACAGGGAAGGGTTCTGGAAGCAAAATCCAATGCAGCAAGAATATCCGGAACTGGGAAGGAGAAGCCAGAAGGCGAGGGGACAGCAAGGTCAGCACCAGGTTGGGAACTGACCAAGCGAGCAGACACGAAGACCGTTAGGCCTATTCTGCTGGCATTTTAGTATGTTAGTAAATAACAAAACAAACAAAACAAGCATTTGTCAATGCCGAATGTTGGCTTACTAGCATTGGCACTGGTAGTGCAGGAGTTAGAGATGCATAATAGGAATGACAGTGAAATATTGAACCAACGCCAACCCCAGCCCCACCTGTGCAGAGAGTGACAGGCATTGGGTGTGCCTTTCCAGCTCCACCCCACCCTGCAGAGAGTGACAGGCATTGGGTGTGCCTTGGGTCATCGGGCATAACGCCCACATATACCATATCATCTCACATTACCCTGCAGACACTGACAGGTATTGGCGTGTTCTTTGGGGTCTTTGGGCTTATTTCATCCCATTTCATAAGGAAATATGCTGAAATGGGTGTGGTACAGGAGAAATGGGGTGAATGCTGGGGCCAAAGACCAGGTGTTACGGTGTGCTTTGGGGTTTTGGCCTTACACTCATCCCATTCCATAAGGAAATATGATGAAATGCATGCAGTAGAGGAGAATGGGGTGAACACTGGGGCAGAAGACCCGAGGCACAATGCTGTCAGTGGCTGCAGGGTGGGGTGGAATGGCATGTGTATTACGGTGACGATCCCAAGTCACACCCCAATGCCTGTCAGTTTATGCAGATAGGGCATTATGGTTGGAAACCCTAACGCCCAGGCGTTTGTTAGTATTTTCACTCCAAATTTGCAAAATGGGATTTTGTGACCCCTCGTCATGAACAGTGGCACTATCATTTCGGTACTCAATCCGAAAGGTGGTTTTGCACAGTGACTGTGCTATTTGGCACCACAGGTGTGAAAACACACTTTGGCAGGATGTAAAAATGACAACTGTACTGTTCGTGAGGTGGTGTGAAAAATGGCAGTGTTAAAAATCTGGAGTGAATATGAAAATTGGCTAAGTTATGAACGTGCGTAGAAACATGGCACAGCCTGTAACGCAATCATTTTTGGATTTTTCCACCAAAGTTTCAACATGGGTATTTCTGAACCTCTCCTCATGAACAGTGGCACTGTGATTTTCTTAATCTGTCCTGAACAGTGATTTCCTACAGTGACCGCGTTATCCTGTGCTGAAGTGCAAAAACACATTTTGGCCAGGATGTGAAAAATGACAGCTATACTATTCATAAGGAGGTGTGAAAAAATGCCAATGTTGAAAATCTGAGTGTCAATATTACTGATTCATGAAGTTATGAGTGTGCGTGGAAACTGCACACTACTATAACACAGTCATTTTTGGAATTTTTCACCAAATTTGCAACATAGGCTTTTGGGAGCCCATCTCATGAACAGTGACACTATCATTTTGTTAATTGGTCCTGAAAGTTGATTCTGCGCAGTGACTGTGAAATCACCTTCGGGACTGAATAACAGATGACAGTGACTGAATTCATGAGGTGGGGGTCCCAAACCCATGTTGAAAATTTAGTGCAGAATTTCAAAAATGGCTGAGATGCACCAAAGTTGAAAAGAACCCATTTATGCCATTATACAGCTTACCGGCATTTGTTCAGTTCACGGTTGGCTTTGAGAGAGAGCAGACATTCTGGTCCACGAAGACCATTGCGCCAGGCTCTGGAGGTGAGCAGGGGTGAGGGGTGGGGAGGTGGGGTGCGCAGAGGTGGGCGCAGGTTGGGGAGAGGGCAAGAGAGTCAAAGATGGACCGTTTTCTTTTAAAGGGTTAAAACAAACAAAAAAGAGCGTGGGACTTTTGGCATGCTGGGCGGGCTCCAGCTGTCACCTGGAGATTTGTTGGGGGAGTGGAGCTTACGGGTTTGGGCACCGGTCGGCCATACAGTGTGCTGGGGGGCACATGAGCTGAGGAGGATTGGGGCGCCTCGGCACCAACACATTACAGGGGGCGCATCATGCTGACTGGGATTGGGCTACCCCATCGGCAAATGAACTGGGGAGGGGCATGTCGATAGGGGATTGGGCACCCTTGCTCTGCTTTCATGGGATGGAGAGGCAGCTGACGCTGGCAATATGTAACTTGCTGACGACAGCCGCTGCTGCTGATGCCAGGAATATGTAAATGGTTACAGGTTACCACTGTTGATTACAGCGGTGGTTTCCTTTGAACTGCACGCCACTGCATCTGAAGTGCTGTCATAGATAGCTCGGCCATTCATTGGTGTGGTGTGGTCCGCCTGCAAAATGGAGGGGACATTGGCAGAGTGGGCGCACACCTCTAAAAGTCATATGGTCGCACTATGTTGCTTGCGCCCTGCACAAGCCAACATAAAATAGTGAACTTAGCTCAAACACTACAGCTCTCCACTACTGTGTCTCAAGAGAGATAGTAATCTGGCTCTGCTAAGTATTTAGTTGCCCGTATGTGCTGCATCCAGCTTCAGTGTGGAAAGCAATGTCCAGTCTGGGAGGATGTCTTCAACTTCTGTCGTCTAAGGCACAGAAGTAGAAAATAAACTAGAATGGCAAAACTCACTTGAGGCACATATAATTGCTGCCATCTTGTGGATGGCAAGATGTGCTATCTTGGGGGGCACTGGTCTTCATGCAGTTTTGACAGCTAACTTTGCAAACACTGTCTTGCCCAAAACAAATGCAGCCCATATTCTTGCTCACCTGCCCTTGCAGACTGTAGAAAAGGTCAGGGGCCCCATTTTCAAAAGGTTAGCGCTGCACTAACCGGGTTTGTGATGTGTTAACTGGGAATGGCACCAGCTGTCGGGTGCATACCCATGTTCAAAGGGCACATATGCTTGGCACCCGACAGTGCCATGGCACACAATATTGTGCTACATCTATGCAAATGAGGGTTTCCCAATGCATATGCGGCTAGCACAATACTGAACGTGTTCAGTAGTGCTTATGTCTGCCTGTGGTGGCCCAGTTTAATACTTCTGAAATCCAGCCCTTAACAGTGCTGTGACCTGTCTGACCACTGTCAAGAACTGGATACCCTGGTGGTGCAGTGGACCCTTCCTAGCCTCGATGTGTACAAATAGAAAACCCAGTCCTCTGGTAGTTTAGCCATCCCTCCCTGAGCCCCCATCCTCATAATATTAAAAAATCCCTTCACCCTGGTAATCTAGTGGTCCCTCCTCCCAGAACCGCAATCATCGTAATAATAAACAAAATATTCTCTTCTCCCTGTTAGTCTAGTGGTCCCCCTCCCTGAGCCCCGATCATTGTAATAATAAATAAAATATGTCAGCAGCTTGCAGTGGTTGTGTGAGGGGTGCTGTGCTGAGTCGTCGGCTCAGGTCGGGTTGGGGGAGATCAGAGTGGTGGGTCACTACATATTGGTGTGGGGGCCACTAGCATATATTACAGTTATGTATAATTTTGGTTTAATGAACCCTCAAAACTTGTCATCTGTGGTGCTAACCTGGCCTAATAACGTCCACTGAAATCGCTTGTTTCCTGGCTCAGAAAAAGGCTTCCGAGATGTGTTTTTGCCATTTAAAATTAATTTTATTCATAGCTCTCTGCTTGTAAAAGTAGCCACACTGCAATGTTGGTAGCGGCACTTCTTGCACTGTTTTGCCATCCACGACATGGCACCACACTCAACATACTCATGCTTGGCACCACCGAGGCGTTGCCATTCTAGTCTTTCTTCGAGTTATACGAACACACAGATGTACAAAATGCCAGCAGAAACAGGCTTCATGATCTATCAAGTCTGCTCGATTGTTCAGCTAGCCCCTCAACCCAGCTGCCCCACCCTCCCATCCCTTCTCATAACCACCTCCCTCATTCTGTCCACCCTCACTTAAATCCTCCCACCGTTCTACTCAGTACCACCTCCTCGGGCAGAGTGTTCCACTTATCTACCACCCTTTCCATGAAACAGTTTCTCCTGATTTCCTCCTGAATCCTCCCCTCCAATCTTAGCCAATGCCCTCTCGTGTCCCTCCCCTTCTGATCTGAAAAACCCTTCTATATTAATCCTGTTAATACCCTTTAGGTACTTAAAGGTTTCGATCATATCTCCCTATCCCTCCTCTCTTCCAGGGAATACATTTGCAGCTGTCCCAGCCTCTCCTTGTGGGATTTTCCTCAAGTCCCTGTATCATCTTTGATGCCCTATGCTGCACCCCTCCAGCAGTCTGATGTCCCTCTTCAGGAATGGATGCCAGTACTGCACGCAATATTCCAGGTGTGGCCTGACCAGTGACCTGTACAGGGTAGGATCACTTCTCTGTGCCCGGAGGAGATTCCTCTGCTATGCACCCAGCATCTTGTTTGCCTATGCAGCCGCCTTCCTGCACTGAGCTGAGTGGTTCATATTCCCCATTATTAGTACCCCAAGATTCTTTTCCTCCACTGTGCTTTCCAACTGTCCCCTCCCAACTGATAGTTCCTCCACTGGTTTCTTACTCCGAAGTGCAGTACCTTGCACTTCTTGGCACTGAACCCCAACTACCATATCTCCAACCATTCCTGTAGTTTGGTCGGGTCTTCCTGCAGCCCACTCCACCCCTCTATGTCATCTACCACTGCACCCATCTTAGTATCATCTGTGAACAGATTGATCCTACTCGGATCCCATTTGAGATATCGGCTATGAATATCCCAAACAGCACCTGTCCCAGTACTGAACCCTGGGGCACCCACTAGTAACGTCCCTTGGTGATGAGAGGTCCCCACTACCACCACCCTTTGCTGCCTACCCTCAGCCAGTTGGTGATCCAGTTGACCATTTTGTCCCCACCCCAGTGTATTCAGTTTTTCCCCAGTCTCCCATGTGGCACTGGGTCAAAAGCCTTGGTGAAGTCCAAATAAAAGACGTCACTGTATGGCCCCTGCCCAGTTCCTTGGTAACCCAGTCATAATACTCGACTAGGTTTGTCTGGCAGGATCTGCCTGATACAAACCATGCTGATGGCTGTCTTGGAGCTCATTGTCTTCCAGAAAGGTCACCAGCCTCTCTTTTAGGATTGACTCCATGAGTTTCCCCACAATTGAGTGAGACTCACTGGTCTGTAGTTGCCTGGATCATCCTTGGGCCACTTTTATGAATGGCCACCACATGGGCCATCCTAAAGTCCTGTGGCATGCATCCTGTGTTCAGTGATGTACAGAACAGGTCTGCCAGTGGTCCCGCCAGGATCTCCGCTAGCTCCCTAAGTACTCTAGGGTGAATGCCATCTGGCCCCAGTGCCTTGTCCACCCTCAGTGCCCTTAGTCCCTCCTGCACCCTGTCCTCTATGATTCTGATATGTTGCCCCTCCCCTCTGACCACTCCACCCTTCCCATGGGGTATCTGCCTCCCTCTTTCCTTCGTGAACACAGAGCAGAAGTACTTATTCAGTGCCTCTGCCTGGTCCTCCCCCTCTCCACCCCAACCCCATCTTTCTTAATCCTCACAATCTGGCCTTTGTTTCTTCTTCTCTCGCCAATGTATCTGAAGAAGTCCTTTTCCTTCCTTGATTCCCTGTGCCAGTCTTAGCCCTCTGGAAGCCTTAGCCACTCTGCTAGTCTGGTAACCTCCTGGACTTTTTCATGTACTCGTCTTTGTCCCCTTGCCCTCCAATTTCCTAAGCCTCTGAATGCTTTTCTCTTGGCCCTCACCCCTTCCATTACCTCCCAAGTCAGCCAGCTCAGCTTCTTTGCTTTCCCCTTCTTGCTCCATGTCCTGGTGCAGGTCTCAGTAGCATCTGCCAGCCCTTTCTTAATGATATTCCATTTTGGCTGGCACTCACGCATTCTGAATTCCACCAGATGCTCAACCAAAATTGTCCCATCCTTTTAAAGTCCACTCTCTTAAAATTGATCCTTGACCACAGAACTAAAAGGAAAGACTAGAGCAGCAATACCCTCTTTCTGAGGCACGTAAAGCACGCTGCCATTTTTGGATGTCAAAATCGCTGCCTCTAGGGGTTGCAGATGAGCTGCATGCAGTTTGACAGCTTAGTTTGAAAACACTCTCTCTCTCTAAATTTGCACGCAGCCATCATTTCTGCTCTCCTTGTCCACTAACTTGTAGATCGTTGCACCTGCACTGCAGCATTAACTTACGCAGCTGAAATCTGCATGTTTTTTTCACCTTCCAACCCTCTCCATAACTGCAGATTGTGCCAGGGAGCACAGTGCTATTTGTTTGGGGGTCCAGCTGCAGGGGGTCCATGGGGTGTGGTGCAGCTGGTCCTACACCTCAACTATCCTCATTACAAGTGATGTCCCATAATATGGTATGCTAACAAACAGTGCTAATAAAGCAACATTTAACTTGCACATGTAGATACACAAGATTCTCGCCAGTGTTGAGAGTGTATATCCCAAATCTGATGATTCTGATGATGTATCCCACCTTCAGAGGACCAGTGTCCTTCATTTACCCACATTTTATTTATGTATTATTTATTTCAAAAGTTTCACCAGGAAAGACATACTGAGCTGAATTAGCTCGTTCCCAGATCGTCCTGGGGGAAGGGGAAGAGGGTATATGAGCAGAAAATAACAATAACTAAGGCAATTAATTACACCAATTTTGCAGAGATATAAATAACACAGTACAAAACAAAGTTCAACATACAGATGAGCATGCAAGGCAAACATTTTTACAAGTAAAAGTTATACAAGGACAAGGTGGAGGATATGCCCCATGGGAAAAGCAACAATATACGGAGAAGCCATTAGGGATAGGGTACTATAGAAGGGAGAACAGATGAGGGGAGGGAGAGTGCAGAACAAGGGGAAGAAACGGGAGGAGGGGTTGTAAGGGAAGGGGCAAGAAGGAGGAGATAAGAGATAAAAGATAAGAGGGTAAGTGGCGAGGCTCATCCAGTGGCAGGAGAGGAACAGATGCAAGAGGGGTTGTCCAGCTACAGGAGGGTGGAGTGAAGTCTCCAGCTGCAGGGGGATCATGCTGGATGATGAAGGGAGGGCTGGTCCCATACATCTCAACTGCCCCTCATTACAGAGATGTCCCTCATTTTACCCATCAGAATTGCCCTGTCCCTCATGGACAAGGTGCTACTACACAGAAAGGTGCTCTGATACAGCTGCAGGACAGGGTGGTCCAGCTGCAGAAGTATGAGTCCTGCTGCATGGGAGGGTTTCCCAACTTTCCCTCAGAGCTGCCCTGTCCCTCATGGAAAAGGTGCTCTGAACTCAGCCTTTAACACAGATACAAAACACTATGGGCCTGAATCACAAATGGTTCCTGACCCCTTCACATACATAGAGGTTTGGAAGAGCTGCAGAATGCCCTCTATGCACATGCACACCATCAGGACAACCCTGGCATACACGATTGTGGATGCTCCCCTTTCACACCTGGTCCAGCCCTTTACACTGCCATCACTGTGTTGCCAAGTGCACTGCTGACACAGCACCATGCCATGTGCACTGCCGAAATAGCACTGCTTCACATGCACTGCTGTCAGCACTGCAGCATGCATTGCTGTTACAGCATTGTACCACATGTGTTGCTACTGCCACCTTACAGTGTCACATGCACAGCCTCCACTGCACTTTGCCATGTACAAAGCCATCACTGCACTGTGCCACGTGCATTGCCAAATCCATGCTGTGCTAAGTGCACTGTCAGCTCCATGCTGTGCCAAGTGCACTGTCAGCGCCACGCAGTGCTGTGTTCACTGGCATCTCTGTGTGTTGCCAGGTGCACTGCCAGTAATGTACCAACATTATAATAATAATAATAATACTATGCAAGTTGGCTCAGCAACCTCCATGAAGGATCTTAACATATTATGCATCTGCACACTATGATTTAGATATAAAAGCAGTTGCTTATCACGGTAATCCATTAACTATTCTTAACTAGACTTGTTTCGTAAACCAAAGAGAGATACTCAGGTTGACTTTTGTGCATTAAGCAATTACTGAGAAGCTCCCAATATTTAACAATATTTCTTATTTGGCTAATAGGGCAACAGGAATGACACTGGAGCACCAAAGAAAATTACTAGCAATACCACATGTAAAGTTGGGGTAACAGAACTGGTTAAAATTCCAATGCAACACAGGTTAAAATGCTTCATTCAATTAGAATTAATAAGCATATCATAATACAGTAGCAGCAACTCACCTGAACAGTCAACAGTTCTGTGCATCTGTGTATGTTTTTCAAGGCTTTCATGCTATGCTTTTATTTCTAACCGAATAAAGCATTTTAAACTGTTCAGTTTTGGACTTTTAACCAATTCTGTTAGCCTGACTTTACATGTAGTATATTTCTTATTTATTTATGTATTTATTGTCTCTAACTAGATAGGTCAGTGGTGCATAATATTCTCTGTCTGGAGTGCTTACATGGTTAACACAAGCTAAATCGTAAATTTAAAAATGAAAGTGCTGTGCTCTAATGCATGCACATTTCTATCTGAACTCATTATCTTTTAGCACTCAGTCTCCCACATGCAGTGCCATCACTATGCAGTGCATCATGCAGTATGAAGTGCATTGTATACTCCTGAGTTCATGCTGTGCCACATGAACTGCCAACACCACCCAGTGCTACTGTTACCACCCAGTGCCATGTGCACTGCCATCTAAATGTGTTGACACATGCACTTTCATCACTGTGCAGTGCACCATGCAATGTCATGCCATGTCCACATTGCTGCCAACACCACAGTGCTATGTGCATAGCCATCACTATGGGCTGCCATGTTCAGTGCTGTCACTTTGTGTTGCAACATGCACTGTCATTACTGTACAGTGCACTGTGCCATGTGCACTGCTGCCACTGCACTGTACCATGCACTGTTCCAACTATATGTGGTGCGATGCCATGTGCATTACTGACTCTGTACTGTGCCATGTTCACTGCCAACACCACACAGTGCCATGTGCACTGCCATCATCATGCATTGCCAGGTGCACTGCCATCACTGTGCAGTGAACTATGCACTGTTATCACCATAGTGCCATATCCACTGCCATCATTATGCACTGCCATTTGTACTGCTGTCACTGTGTGCTGCCATGTGCACTGCCACCACTGCACTGTACCGTGCACCGAGCTGTCATAGTGCAGTGCCATGTGCACTGCAGACTTTGTACAGTGTATCATGCAGTGCTGCATGCACTGTTAACACCATACACCATCATTATGCATTACCATATGCACTGCCGTCACTGTGCAGTGCCACAAGGATGTCAATACAATAAAGTACTACATGTGCATTGCCATCACTATGCATTGCCATGTGACTACCGTCATTGTACGAGGCCACAGGCACTGCCAACACCACAGTGCCACGTGCACTGCCCCACCTCGCTGTTCCACACACCACCACCATTGTAATGTTCAGTGCACAGAGCCACCACTGTGCTGTGCCATGAGCACTGCCACCACTATGATTTTCCATGAACCCTTATGTCATTGTATGGAGCCATGTGCACTGCTGTTACTGCACTGTGCCATGTGCACTGCCGACATTGCATGATTTCACCCTTCTTTCACCCTGTTGCACCTTTCTTCAGGAAAAAACACTCCTATCCATCTCAGCCCAACCACACTGCCAGCAGTCCAAAGATTCCTTTCTCGACCTGCATCCATTGTTTAATGTTCAGTCATTATCCTCTCACTGCCGGGCCCTAATGCCAGTATGTTGTCCGTAGTGCTTTCTATATAATGGCACAAAGCACTACTGGTCATGATACTGACATTCAGGCCTGGCCATGAAAGGATGAGGATCAAGTGGCATTGGACAGTAAAATTCATTAATTAAATAATTGTAATTTTTCAAGTGCAAGTCAAGAAATTAATCTTGTGTCAAAGTACGGATGGACTCAGATGGGTGGAGGTGGAAGTCTAATAGAGACACCAGATCAGAAGGGCTGGAGAATACTGCTGGTTGTTTAGCCTCCTCCCTTGTGGGCAGCAGTGACAAAGAAGATGCAAACCAAGTGAAATTAAATGGAAGAAAGCTATTGGTGTTATTTTGTGAGTGGTGAAATTTGTTCAGGACACCGAGGAAATTCCCTACTCTCGTCAGTAGGTGGCCCTGAGATGGTCTGTGAGGTCTCAGTATGTCCCAGGTCGGGGAGAGTGAGGATGTAGTGTTGCAGCAGTCTGGAGAACCTGGTTTGGATCAACAATGTGTGGCTACTTCAGTAGTTTGTTGATTCCTGATGGAAGTAAGACAACAATACAGGATTAGGAGCAGCATCTAATGGAGGCAAGTGTTGACCTTATGGATGGTATTACTGAGGATGATAAAAAAGCGAACTGCGTGCAGTCCACTGACACGGGTTGGTACTGTTAAGAAAAGTTTGCTGGATGTTTCAGAAGGTGTACCACTGGAACAGTTGGAGCCTGCCGTTATGGAGGAGTTACTGACTCATTTCCTTTCCGTTCACAGCACATGACTCTTCGTGGTCACCCCAGTTGGCGCTGGAGAGTGCGGGATGGGTTAGGAATCAGAAGGAGTGGGTGCGGACCGAGACTTCTTTGCCGGGTGGCATGGATTCTCCATGGAGAGAGGATTTACCTGATGTCAGGACATGACTCAGATGGTCAGGAGGTAATATCTGGAGTATGGCATTCCACGGTCGTGGAGGAGTTTCAGGGTGTGGTTGCTGCAGAACAGAGAACTGTGCCAGACACCAGCATGGGGAGGCCAGGTATACTGCCTAGTGTGTCTTTAGGCGGTACTTCTAAGGTAAACCCTATACAGTTGGTGCTTTCTGACTCTAACCCTGAATATCAGTTGCCACCCCTGGTATGCCCTCCACCTCTGCTCAGGGGTTTCAAGCAATCTTCTGATCTTCCTGGCATAAGTGTGGTATGAACAAACAACAAGCTAGCTATGCATTGTTATTTAAAAGCCTGATGTACCTGCTAGAAAATGCTTTGTGGCCAGGATTTATTACGAGGGGTTTAGAACTACCACCGGACCGTAATAATTTAGGCAAACACCTTATTATAGATTCTTTGCACTTTAAACCTTCGAATGTGTATGCTTTATTCATACTTCAGGGATCATAACTTTGACGTTTCTTTCCACTCTGCTGGTATGTTGGACAAATTTTTGGCGGATATTATGAAGTGCGATCGCAACCGATCTGGAAACCCTTTGTGGTCATTCCTATTACTAGACCTACAGCAAAAGTTGTTACCGCTTTGTTTAGGAATGAAGGGTAAATGTTTTAGACATTATCTATTGGCTAGAAAGCGCTGCACTGTGAATGACAATCCACATGCCTTAATTGATGATAATGGCTTTTGGACCCGGGGGTTGAAAATTTACAATTCAGCTGAAAATGTCAGAAGATGGTATCCACCACCTTCCCAATTGTTTTACATTGGGAGGATAGAGGGATCTTGTTTTATCCGGTCAACCCCGATCATGTTATCGGTGTGGTTCCCTGAAACACTTGAACTCAGACTGTGACCAGCTTAAGTGTGCTGCCTGCGGTACACTGGGGCATTCAGTCATGACTTGTACTGTCCCCCTTCCTGCAATCTGTGTGGTGATGATTCCATATGTTTAATACTTGTCCTTGGGCTGCCCACAATTCTGCGGACTTTATGGAACATGATTATACATCTCTAAATCTGCCAAGGCTAAAGCATCAGGGAGAAACACAAGGAGACAGCCACAAATTTTGGGTCCCTGGAGACCGATAGAGTGCTGCTCAGTCTTTCCAGTGGCCTCGCGCCTGATCTTCAGGGCTCAAGTGGCGAAGTCTTTCAGCCTCTGGAACCTCCGATGGCCCACCGGACCTTCACATCCAACCATTCCTTCTCCTGTAGCCCCAGTTATTCCACCTCTCTCAAGCGGTGGAGATTGAGGAAATTGGGAAAGATTTGGAATCTGACTTCCAACCAGTCATGGCCAAAATAAAATCAAATACTTATATAAAGGAGAAACCAGTACAGCTGGTTTCCTGGAGAGCCCATATGAACCTCTGCAAAGTTGGGGAGACATTATGGACGGTGATGACCTGGAACTACCGTCCCTTCTTCCCAGGCTGATTCGGTGGCAACCCCTCTCAAGTAGTGGATTCCTCAGTGGAAGGGGAGGTTAAAAGAAGAAGCACTCGTTCTCGGAAAAAAAAATGATTGGTTTACTTTTGCATTCTATTTTTTGGTTGTTCACCTCCTTCCTTCATTGAACTCTGATTACGATTTCCTTTGTGTTAGCTAGCCTTAACGTTAATAGCATTAGATCAGCTTTTAAAGGAAGGTGACTTTTCTGACTTTAAAATCTCTGCCGTATGATGTGTATTTTTTACAGGATGTCCGGATGTATACTACTCATGATCTTGAGCAGGCCTCAAAAGAGTGGTTGGTGGGGCCCTCCTTTTGGTCTTTGGGTCAGTAGCAACGTTCTGGTCTTGGTTTCTGCTTTCAAATACAAGGGGTTGTTCTCCAGAAAGTGGTGGATGTAGAACCTGGTAGGGTAATGTTGTAGATGTGGTTTGGCAGGAGATTAGGTATAGATTTATAAATATTTATGCTCCCCAGCAAAAGCCACAAGGGTAGCATTATTGAAAAAATTAAGCCATATTTGTTTACTTCTCGACTTGTTATCGAGAGGTTAACATTGATCTGGTACACAAGGAACAAAAATATACTGTGATGTGCATGAAATGCGGCAGATAGTTCAGGATGCTGATTTGGTGGATGTTTTTCACGGAATCCACGGTATACCTTTTCAAAAGGGAACTTAACATCTCGGATTGATTATTTTTATGTTCCAAATCTATTGGACTGTTTACGGGCAGATTGCTACCTGTTGAATCGTCTTATCATAACTTGATTGGTTTACATATTAATCCGTCTCCTTTTCTTTACATGGTCCAGGTGTATGGCGAGCCAATGTACAGTTATTCGAGCATGAGGGTTTCAATGAAGGATTTTCAGAATTGATTGAGGATAGGGGTACTGTGTGTTTTCTTTATGATTCTTTGACATACGGGTGGGTGGATACAAAAGAATGCATTCGTAATTAATTTTCAACATTTTCTAGATTTCTGTCTGATAAACAGCATCATCAAGCTGATTGTCTCAGGCAAGAATTATATTACTTATTTTCTAGGACGATGATTCACAGGGTGATTATGGGGATCGTATCAGGAACTCAAACAGGAATTAACCAAACTTCAATATAATAGACAAAAATCATTGGATTTTGAACAAAAATTTGGAGTGGTTGAAACAAACATTGAGTTAATCCATATGAAAATTGTAAAAATAGAATGCAAAATAAACAAATAGATAGCCTTGTAAATGAGCAAGGCCAGACCGTTAGAGGAACTTGAACATTCTGATTTGTATAGCGGACTATATTACACGTGCCTTGAGATCCTTGTTATGAACACTCAGGATATGTAATTATTATTATTACAGGTAGCTGATTTGCCTCAGGTGACCAAGTGCAACAACTGAACTTGTTGAACCCCTTTTCATTACAGGAAATGAAACTAGTGATGGCAGATCTTAAAGGTATGATTGCACCGGGGCTGATGGTTTACCTCCTGAAATTTATAAAAATCATGGGGCTTGATTCCGAACAGTTGTTATCGGTTTTAATGCCTTTTAGAGGAGGAGAAACACAGAATGTATGTATGGGTATGATGATTTTTGTTTAAAAAGGTGATAAGGAGGATTTGAACAATTGGAGGCCTGTCACCTTATTGAATTCTGATTTTAAGATTTTTATGAAATTATTAGGAAATAGGATAAAACTCTATTACCTTCCTTAATTCATTCCTCTAAATATTGTTCAGTCCCAGGTAAATCAATTCAGGATGCCTTGATTTTGTTCCGTGAGTTGATTTTTCAAGGGCAACAAAAGTGTAAAGGATATTTATTTAGCTTTGATCAGACTAAGGATTTTGATTATATTTTGCAGGAGTTTATTTGGCAAGCCTTACAAGCATATGGTCTTCCAAGCATATTTATAAACTGGCTTTGTATGTGCTATTCCTTGGCTTTTGTTAGACCTTTGGTCAATGGATAGCTAGGAAAACCCTGTTATATATGAAGAGGGTTAGGCAAGGTTGCCTGTTAAGTCTTTTATTGTTTGTTTTAAGCCTAGATCCCATTATTCATGTGATTCAGAGATCCCACTTCTACCAGGTGTAGGGAGGGTAGGATTGCTTAGAATTAAGATGATCTGTTATGCAGATGATCTGTGCGTAGCTGTCCTGTCTAAATAAATTGGCCACTTGTTATGTCTAGTCTTACTGTTTTGTTTGAGGTGTATTGGTTCTTGTTTGAACTTCCATAAAAGTATTTGCTTTAATTTGCAGGGGTTTCAGGACGATGATACTTACCTGGGGGTGTCCAGTGGTAGATACTCACATAAGATTTTGGGGTTATATTTTGGAGTACAGGATCGGCACTCTATAACTGGGAAATTCAAATTAATAAAGGTAGGGAAAGGGTTAGTAAATGGAATAAGTGGTCCATGGGGAAGAAAAAAAGGTGTATTTGATTAAAACTTTTCTTCTACCCTTCTTTCTGTATGTCAATCATATATTTCCCTTCCAAAAAATGTTTTTGCCCTGTTAAGTATTTTTCTCATGCTTCTAGAGGAGTCAATTGAACCCAGTCAAACGGAACATTTTGTATTTAGATTACAAATATGGGGGTATTCGGATGCTTCAACCAATTGTCTTCTTTTCGATTTTTTATATTCAGATGTTAAACCAATTTGTCAACAGAGAGGTAATAAATGGGTAGGGTTGGTTTTATCTTAATTGAGGGATATTTTGCAGGAATGGCAGAAAATTTATTTTATTCATAAAATGTGAGGAAATATGATTTATCGTCCGACTGGTCTTTAGTTTTGATTTCATTAAAATTGGAAAATTACATGGCAGATGGTTCTAGAATTTCAAAGAAAAAATTGTACCTGGTAATTCTGGATACCTTTTTCAAAAATGTTTTCCGGCATTTATGGACCTGGAAAAACAACACATTGATGATCGTTTAATTAATAAATGGATACCCATTGCAATGTGGGATATTGCTTGGCTGGGAGTACATGAGAAAATTAATACTAGAGGGAATCACAAGCATAAAAGTTAGTAGACAGATGTTGTTTTTGTGAGTCCTGTCCTCAGAACATTGAAACAGTGAATCATTTATATTTTGAATGTCCATTTGCTATTCAGTTTTGGTTCATTTGGGGCGGAGGCATTGGGCTCATTTATGGAATTCATGGGATGCTAAATCGTTGTTTTTGGTCTTTTCCATCCTACATGGGACCGATATAACTCTAGTACTCTAAATTTGATTGCAGTGATTGTTTTGTATTGGATATGTCAAGTTCGGTGTTGCTTTTTATTTCAACAAAAATATATATCTCTGGGTGATGTATACGACAGAATTAGAAGCAACATCGAGCGTATTCGTAAGGTGAAAGGAAAATCTTAAAAAGGAACATTTAGGAAAGCTATTGGGGTTTTGGTAACATTTGGGTTTTAGGATTTTTGGATAAGGCTACCAGTATGCGAAGATACTGCCTTTTGCCCTTGTATACACTTTGTTTTTCATTCTATGATATGTTTCTACATCTTTTCGATATGAGGTGTTGTACTCATATGTGGTTTTGAATTTTTATTTACCTATAAGTTGTGCAGAGATTATTGTGCTGACCTTTTTTTTCATTTCCTTTTTGAGGACTGTATTTTTATGTTGGGACACAGGATAGTCCCTTTTCAGATTATTGAGTTCATAGTTTTCTTTTTCTGTTTACATTACTGCTTATATTGGATGTTTATTTTTATAAGTTATGTATTATATGATTTTAATAAAATTCCCTACTCACCTGAGGGAGATTCTGGCCAGACAAGATGGCGGACGAGGCCCTGATGTGAGGTTGGAATCCATGGAGGTTGGAGGCTGGTCTCCCTCTTGCCTTGCTAGGGATGCCAAGCAGCGGTTGGTTCAAGCCATGTTCCTTTCATTAATAGATTATACGGACCTCCTCTATAGCCATTGTACTGCCTCTGCTCTGGCTAAGTTGGACACCCTACACCACAGAGCAATCAGGTTCATAATGGGACTTCCACTTTCCACACACTATTGCTCCTTGTACACTGCGGTGGGTTGGACTTCCTTCATTATCAGACAAATAGAAACGCTGCTCTATGGGCTTCCAGAGCGGTTACCAACAAGCTCCCCTATACTTTTCTGACTGTATTCCCCAAGTGTGATAGGTGCATATGCTCAGAAGCTATTCCTAATTGCCTTGCAATTACCTAAGGTCAAATATTGTTTCAGCACAGCTTCCATAAGTTTCTCATTTCCTTCCTTGCAGAACAATATGCAAAAACTTGAAACTGAACTGTCTTGTTAGCCTGAATATTTTCAAGTCGCTCTATGACCACTCCATGAAGGAATCCTGCAAATGTTTCCCACATAGCTAGCTCACCTATTTTCCAGTTTCCTCCTGCCCATCCTGCCTCCTGCCCTGCCTCTGCCCCAGCCTCTCTCTCCCTACCAAAATACTGGCTTCTCTGCCTCTCTTTAGCCATGGCCAAGTTCCACCCCTTCCCAGAAGTATGCCAGTTAACTATTCCAACCCCGTCATTTCTTCCTAAGCTGGTATCCCTCTTCTTGCCTTTCTCTCTCCTTTTAAGTGACATTCGGCTGTACCCAGTTATGAGCCTATCTGTTGTAAAGGCCCTCTCACTCAAATGTTGATGTACATATGTATATTTTTTCTTTGTATAATATTGCATTATGTTTTACCATGTTACTGTACTATGATTTTGTATGACCAGGTCCATCTTGCAAATGAGCCCTGCTCAATGGTGCCCGCCTGGATAAATAAAGATTTTGTTTGATTGATTGATTGATTGCCTCAACTTTGCCAGAGACTGCAGGTCTACATGTTGCTCAGATGGAAAATGTTGAGATGAGGCACTGGATTTGGAACTTGGTGCTACGGAAAACGTTGGTCTAGAAATGCTGGCTACTGAAATTGACATGGACTTGGAGTTGATCGTCAGTTCTGAGGATGCCAAGTTTGATGTTTTGGCTGTTCCTCTGGTGTGCAGTCAGCTGAAACACATGAATTGTAGATGCTTTTAGAATCCGAAGAGAGGAAATTCCTTGCGGAAAGCGGCTCTTATACAGAAAATTCGGTGGTCCCACACTGACAGCTCAGCCGCTAATGTCAAATGCCTAATGAGGTCATACTCCTAGTCAATTACAGGACCCACTGTCTGCTGACAAGAACAGTAAGTCTGCGTGTGTTTCGATTTCTGCTGTGTCTGCGACCTCTGTCTGCGACTCTGTTGATGTGCCTGCCATGACTGCCTTGGACCCTCCCCAGCTGGTTATTCAGGCTACTGATGTCCGGGACTGGGCCTTGGTCCATTGAATTAGCGTTAGAAGGTGCTGGCTGGGGAAGCGTTCTCCTGCTGCTTGCTGGTTCCAGGTAAATCTATTCATATGCCGACAGTGGTTGAATTTGTGCCACTGACTTTCCCTGCAATACTGTTGCTGTGAAATGAGCACTGATCTGGTTCTGGCTGATCCCTAGAAATCCCTGATTGCTTACATCTCCTCAGCACCCTGCCTGACTCTCCCTCTTGCTGCTGCCCCATGACCTAGTGCTGGTCCTGAACCTGCCTGGAGTGCAGCACCTTTGAATCTGATGCCTGACAGGCAGAAACAAACTTTTTCTTCAGTGTTTTGGCTCCTATCATACCTGCTAAAAGTCATAATGCTGTTGCGTCTTTCTTATGTTGGTGGTATGCAGGACCCCCTGATCGTGTTTTTGTGGCCAGGACCTTGTTGAAGGACTCCATGAAGTCCTTTGCCCACAAACTGTATGGCTCATATATATCTCTGGAGACTACTTTGACATTAGTTTTAAGACGCTCGGGGTCTGGACAGGTTCTGGGTGAAATATCATTCTTTGAAGAAAACAGCTTTATGGACACCTTTTTGGCTATTCCGCTGACTAAGCCTGCATGAAAACCATATTGTTTTTATTTCAGAATGAAGAGGTGGATGTGTCTGATGTGCTCTATTGGTTGAAATCGCTGCACTGTTATTGGGAACCTGAAGCCATATTAGACTGAAAACATATGGACTGGTGAGTGGAGGTCAGGTTTTGCTTCAGTCGATGACTCTGGACTTCTCCACCTGCTGAATTCTTTCTTTTTGGGGCCGTGACAGGGGATTGTTGTTTTATTCAGGGCACCCTAAGGTCTGGTACAGGTGTGGAGATCCCTCTCACCTGAGTAGTGCCTGCGATAAGGTTAAATGTAATTCCTGTGGAGAGTTGGGCCACGTCACCTCAGCCTGTCTTAATGAGAGTAAATGTAACTTGTGTGAGGAGCTTGGGCACACTTTCCAAAGCAGCGCCTGGGTGGCTCACAATCAGGAACACCATGGTGATGGTGCGGATCAGCATTTTATTATCTCTCAGACCCAAAAGCGAAGCTAGATAAACTTAATCCAGCGCAGCCAGATTCTGGCCCTCCAGGCCCTCCATATTGGCTGTGCCCTTGCTAGAGTCCTATGTTGAACAGAGCCCAGGGTCCTGTACTCTGGCTGCCCCTTCTTTAGTGACAGAGCTGTTGTCCCTGAACCTCTGGGATTGGCCCCAGTTAATACTGGAATGCTCCCTGAGCCTCTTCCTGTGAGCTGTACATGCTTCATGAGGTCGAAGCAAAAGCTGCCCACCATCTACTAAGGCACTTAGAACCTCTCCTATTCCTGTATCTAATCCCTACGATGTGTTGCAAGATACTACTGCTGACTCTGGAGAGGTCAGATTCCTTCTCTGTCCCTTCCTTCCACCTGGATGGGACCACTGACACTGAGATGGGGTCTAGGGGTAGAGGTGCTCAGAAAAGGAAAGCCTGGACGAAAGGGAAAGGAGTGGCTGGTTCAGGCAGAAGGAAATAGTGTCTTTTCTCTCAGATTAGTTCTTAGTAGTCCTGCCCTTTTTCATGATGACATCTAATTTCACACCCTTTGTTTGTCACACACTGAATATGAACTGTATTAAATGAATAGACAAGCGGAACACAGTTTTTGCTTTTCTTGCTTCTTTACAAGTAGGCTTGATTTTCCTATAGGATGTCTGGTTTCATACTTCTAATGAACTACAACAGGTTCAACGGCACTGGTTATGCGGCCCTCCTTTTGGTCCATAGGCCAGGATGCCTGCTCTGGTGTTGGTATTTTAATTCATTCTCTCAATTTTACACTGCTTAAACTCTATGACCTGGTGCCTGACCAAGTCCTTATCCATGATGCAGTTATTCATCACGTTCCCTTCTGCTTAATCAATAATTTATGCCCCCAAACTAAATCGGGTCATATTGACACACTATCTTACATTCAGCCATACTGTAGGACTAGTTATTTTCCGCATAAGTAAATTTAGCCAAACACAAATGCAACCATAATTGCATAAATGTATTTTAGCTGGTGACAATCATTGCAATGGGAAAAATATTAAAAGTGCTAATTAGCACACATTTATTTTCCATAAATTGGTACTTCAGTGAAAATAGCGAAAATTATAAACAGTGAAAATTTCAAGTTCTACAGTACTTATGTACTTCTAAACAGATTCTGCTTGCAGGAGATTTCAATTGTGTTCTGAGTCTGAAGGATAAAAGTTTCCTTTGCTGCCACAAAAAGCTTTTTGTGAATCCCATTTCTACACGTTATCGTGCAGCTCGACTGCGGGATACATATTGGACCTTATAAAACAACACACCTCCACCTTTCACAAAGGCGTCTTGGCTACTAAAATTGACTTTATCTTTTCATCTCCTACTCTGTGTATTTCAGCAGCTACTGCTTTCCTGGTAGAATTTTCTGACCATGGGTGAGTGTCCATCTCTATAGGTAGTACCCGTCCCGATGCAAGGGTCTGGGACTTGGAAATTTAACACGTCGTCGTTGACAGATCCAGCTTTGTTGTCTGCCTTACACCAGTTTTTCACTGCTAGGAAATCTGTGCTGATTTTGTATGATGACCCTATTACTTGGTGGAGGGACACAAAGACCAGTTTAATTCTCCTTTTAAAGTGCTAAAGTAAGCAGAAATGTAATGCTGCTTACTTAACCTCTACACACAGGCTGCACCTTCACAATTTATTGACTATAGCTCACACTACAGGTCAAGACCTCACTTCCCAGATTCAGTTAATTCACAAAGACATTATGTTTTTCAGTCAGCAAGCTACCGTCTGTATGCCCAACATAAATTTGGAACTCAGGGCTCTTCACAGGAAGTTGATCCCTTTGCTCAGCATGCCCATAGGGTAGGGAATAACGCCATGGCCTGTCTTCAGCACTCCTCTGGCTCCTTACACACCTCTAGTGCCGCACTCTCATGCATAGTAACAGATTTCTCCCGAGACCTTTTGCTGACATGCCCTCAGACCTCAGAAGTGCAGGGAGTTTATAGAGAACATCCCTGTCCCAACCATCCCATCTCAGATAGTCCAGCAAGTGGACCAATTGATTACACAGGAAAAGGTTGAGGTTAGCTTTCAGCATTTGAGGAGTAATATTTCCCTGGGCTGGATGGTTTGCCTTTTAGAATTATATAAAATTATTGGGGAACATCTGAGCTCTGAGCTTACTGTTGTGTTTAATGCCATGCTTGACACTCATTCTATTCCTTTAAGTTTTAACAAAGGAACTCTAATATTTCTGCATAAAAGGGGATAGGACTGATTTGAATAATTAGAGACATATCTGCATGTTGAATGCAGATTGCAAACTGCTCACTAAAATTCTGACTAACAGACTGCTTCTGATAGCTGGAGTGGTCATTTCACCAGAACAGGCTTGTGCCATCCCTGCCCATTGTATCCAGGATCACTTAATCCTTTTAAGGGAAGTCTTTTCCCATGGTCTCAAGGGTTCATGTAGTGGGTATGTGGTTTCCCTTGATCAGAGAAAAGCATTTGATTCCATCTGTCATATATTTTTATGGGAAACTCTACATCACTATAATATTCCCTCACTTGGTAGGGTGGATTCAGTCCCTCTGTGCTACAGCTACTGTGACACCAATGGTAAATGGACAAATTGGCCCTATGGTATCTATTAATAGGGAGTCCAGCAAGGCTGTCTTATGAGCCCTGTACCATACACCTTTTATTGATCTCTTCTTGCGATCCATTAATGGCCTTCTCTCTATTGCCCTGATAATGAGTCAGTCTGCTCAGACAATGTCCAAAGTCATTGCATATGCTGATGACCTTTGTTTGCTGGTTGCTGATGATCAGTCTGTTCAAAGAGCTCTCCACCTCTGTTCATCCTTTGGTAAGGTGTCCTGTGCTTCCTTGAATTTGGACAAATGTTGTGAGAAGGCTCTGGGTTTGAACCTGGTCCACAGTCCAGTCTGGGGCTGATTCTTTTCACCTCAGGCCCTTTGTCTCTCCTAGGAATTAAGCTGGGATCTGCTGAGATGTCTACCTTGAACTGGGAAGAGAAGCTTGTTCTCGGAAACATAAAGTGATGCAATGGAATTAAAGTAAAATTGGGAAGAAAAAATTTTTTTGGGTTAAAACTTTTCTTATACCGGTCTTTTGTATCTTAGTTATGTGTTTCCCATCCTGAAGAAATTGGAAACCTCCCTTTTGAGCATATTTTTTCAGGCCATTTGGGGCAGCCGTCTCAACCCTATCAAAAGAAATGTGTTATATTTGCCTATTAGGGAGGAGGCCTGGATATGGTTATGACTAATATGACACCTTCATTTGTTAATCTGGGAAAGGGTTGGCAGCCCTGGTTATATAGGAATTGTGAGACCTGGTTCCAACAATGGGAACAAAATCGTTAAAGTCCTTGAAAGGTGCAGTTTTCTTACAATATCTCAGGAAACATTTCTTAGACTGAAACAATGGAAAGTTACACCCCAACAACTTCTGTCTTCTGCTACTCATAAGGTTTTATATAGATCCCTAATGCCCTCCTTATGTGGCACTCCTGATGCTTTTCAGGGTGCCCTGACCAGTCCGATCCTCCTTGTGTACTTTTTAATAATTCCAGAATACCTGTCCATATGTGGGATTTCATTGGCTTTCTTGCCATGGGAGGATAAATGTCAAAGACAACCATAAACACAAACAAAAGCAGAATAGGATTTGTAGCAGACTGCTTTGTATTGCTTCGATTGAGACCATGGAGCATCAATTTTTCAATGTTCCTTTATTAAATCTTTTGGGTCTACCTGGCTAAATTATGGGACATGCCATTGCTTGCAAAACTGAATTATGACAATCTCATGTATGGATTTGTTCCTTCTAGCTGGCAGATCTGGAATAAGAGCACTCTCCACCTTTTATTTACCATAATCAATGGTAACATTTGGTTAGCTAGGTGTGCCTTTACTTTACAGCAAAAGGAGAGTTCTCACTTGGAGTTTAGTAGTAAGATGCTGAAAGATGTCAAGACTATCTATGCTACTGAATGTCTTAATTTATCAGGTAATGAGATAGCTGAGTTATAGAAGGAATTGCCTTGGATTACTGAACTACCGCAGTAACATGAAGGCCTTTTTGGGGGTAGAATGTCTGTTTCTTACCTTTTCTGAGAACAGGAGTACTGTTCTTAGATGACAGTTATTTCTTTCTTTTGGAACTGCTTTCTTGTTTTATGACCTATTTGTTATTACTGTTGGTGGAAAATTATTCCTTTCGTAATTTTTTTTTCTTTTGTTAACTTGCATCTGTTATTGTTCCATGTTTATGGTTCTGAGTTTTCTTTTTGTTCTCTTGTTGTTTGTTTATGTTCGATTTTCTGTTTAATAAAATGTACCCTACTTGCTTGTAGGGAGACTGTCCTCTGACTTGGAGCCAAGATAGCCGATGACGTGCATGTGGGAGAGGAGGTAGAAGGCATGGAGCTTGGAGAAGAGCATGTTAACCAAGATACTGCAATATCTATGGATTTACCAACAAGGACATTGTGGAAGCGGCTGTTGTACAGACCAGAATTTTCCTGAATTACCCTCAGAAGGTATAACAGATCTTAGCAATGCTGATGAGGATGATCAAAATAGTACAAAGTGTTAAAAAACATCCTAAAACTTCTAAAATAAAAGTGCTAATGGAAAAGGAAGAGCGTTGTTACCATTTTAAGAAGATGCAGCTCAAGAAACAGTTGCGAGAATTGCAGACTGACAAACAAGAGAGCCTTGTCATTTCCACTCAGCTGGCCAATTATGATGCATCTGCTAGTTGGGCTGCGTGTGGTAGAGCAGGCTGAGGAAAATACGCAGAGGACAATGATACCAGTAATTGCATCAGGAATGGCACATACAGGAGAGCTATCTCCTGGCCTAAGATGCGCTGCAGATGATACACCATCAGAAAATCAGCCCTGGTCTGTAGAAACTGCATTGGAAGCAGCTGGATGGGAGTGAGATGCTGCAACGGAGCTGGGTTTCAAGCACAAAACCGCTGCAAATGCCACAGCCACTGCAGAAGCAATGTGGAATGACGAGTATGAAACCAACAAAGTCTTCAGACATAGAGGTACCTCCTGAGTTATCTTTAACACAGAATCCTAAATTACAATTTAAACAGTCACAATTAGTAGACCCAGATTTGCAACAGCCCATGGGATGCCCGAAGCCAGTACAGAAATACCACAACTGCCTTTAAACAGAATAAACAAGGAGGCTCCTAAAACCTACTCATCATTGTTTAAAACTCTGATATTGCCTGCTAGGAGGCATAATGCGATTAGGCTGACTTACACAGGGGTTTATTGGAGCCTCCTGACTAATTATTTGTGGTGAGAACTTTGTTAAAAGATATTATGAAATTTTTTCCAGTGAGATACATGCGCTCATTCATATTTCTGCAGAGTCAACATTTGAAGTCAGCTTCAAAACAATGGTGGGTTTGGAGCACTTCTGGATTAAGTACAACCATCTTAAAAATTCTACACCATGGTCCTCCTTTTGGCTACTCCTTTAACCAGGACTTCTCATAAAACTTTGACTGTGTTGTTCGAAATGAAAGTGTGAGTGTTTATGATTTAAAGTACTGGTTGCAATAATGCTGTACTATAATTGAGGATCCAGAAGCAATCATGGACTCTGAAAACATTTGGACAGGGGCTGGAAAGTTAAAGTTATGCTTAAAATGACAGACATTGGTGTAGTGCATCTTCCTAATTCTTTTTTTTGGGGAGAGGGACAGAGGCATTTTGTTTTACCCTGGTCAGCCAAAGATGTGTTACAAATGTGGGTCAGTTGCACACCTGAGCAGTATATGTGATCAGTAGTGTTGTACTGTATGTGGGGAATTGGGCCATATAGGCTCACAATGTTTAAATTAATGTAAATGTAGTCTTTGTGATCAGCAGGGACACACTTTTCAGAATTGCAAATGGCGGCCCATAACACTAAAGATCAGGTGAATGGGAAGAGCAGAGATTATTAATAACCTTCACACAAAAGAAAAAGTTGGATAGCCACAGAATGCATGCAAATCAGAGGCTCAACAACTTAAATGGTTCTTTTGATCCTGGGACAGTAGTGGCTACTCAGATTAATCTGCTACAATTGCAGGAATCAGCCCCTAAGAAGTAGCTACCACAAGCACCACTGCTAGGATTTTAAAGCAAGTTTCTGTAGTAGAGGAAGAAAACGTCTCTTTGAATCAGAAGGAAGTGACATCTGGGGAAACAGATGGCAATGGCAATGCAGCTATGATGCCCCCAATCCAGTAGGAGAAGAAGTTAGGAGGAGCACAAGACAAACCATCAAGGCAGCTCCCTGCTGAAACAAATGAGGTTTCTATTTCCAATAGGTTTGATGTGCTGCATTCAGGAAATTCAGAGGGGATGGATGATTCCATCAGTAGCTTCATCGATTCCAGAAGGTCGACAGATACAGAAAGGCAGGATAGGTCAAAGGTCCACAAACAAAAATGCAAAGATGAAAACCAAACATAAAGAACAGAAAAGGGAGATATAAATAAATGGAAAGTAGACTTTTTTCAGGTATGTTTGTATCTTTTCAGTGTATACCTCGAATGTGAATAGTATTCAGAGGCCAGAAAAAGGAAGACTGTGTTTTCCATTCTGACTTATTTACATTTTGAAATTTGTTTCCTACAAGATGTTCACTTACACTCACTAAGAGAAATATAAAGTGTGGCAAAAGCATGGGTGAGTTGGCCTCTTATTGGTCTATAGAGCATGACTTGTGCTTTGGAGTAGGTATAATGTTTCGATTTCCAGAGCTAAAAGTAGTAAAAATGTTTGATGTATTTCCAGCGAGAATATTGATTCTAGATGTGATGATACAAAATATTAATTTTAGACTCATAAATCATTATGCACCACAGATGAAAGCAGCTAGATGAGAGCTGTTTAGCGTCATACAACCTTTTGTACACTGCACAGCAGGTTATTCTTGCAGGAGATTTCAATTGTCCTTTAAAAGCCAAAATGGCAAAACAATACTGTGATTCAAACTTTCTAGCACAAATGGTACAGAAGGCCCAGTTACAGGATGTTCTATGTCCATGCTAAACAAGATGCCTACTTTCAGAAGGGCACTTAGTGTCAAGGATAGACTATATTTTTACTCGAAGTAGTGAATATGTTATATGCAGGTGTAATTCCATCTGAATATTCAGACCATTGTATAGTCTCAGTCAAAATTGGGGTATCAACTGATATACAGAGGGGCCCTGCTTTTGGAAGTTTAATGTATCATTATTGACAGATAGATATGTTACTAGTATAATCCAAGCTTTTTAGAGGCTAGGAAATCAGTTTTGTATGTTTTGAAAATCCTGTATCTTGGTGGGAGGATACAAAAAGATATGGTTTATATGTGCAAAAGTATTAGTAAATTTCACAGCAGGAAATCATACTTTAAATATTTACAAATAGGAAGTTGTTACAACATCTAATGTCCACTACTTATGAACGGCAGAATTTGACTGAACAGATTAAGTTAGTGAAGGCAGACGTGATGGAGTATCATTCTTCTAAAAGTAAACAGTTGCATCACCAGCAACAATATGGGATGAAAGGAAATACAGAACTGATTTGTCCATTTGAAGCCTGTATCAAAAAGTCCAAGCAAAGATATGTCTTCATTAATTGATGAGGCAGGAAATGTCATAGTAGAAAAGAAAGCAATGTTAAAATTAGTCTCAGAATACACGCAGAAGATGTATGCTCTTAGAAAGTGAAAATAGAAATATACAGGATTTTTAATGATATTCACATCCTGAAGCCCAAACAATTAGAAATAGAAGCTTAATGCTACCCATAACAGAACAAGAGGTTAAATAAGCTTTATCTACTTTAACAGGGAAAACTCCAGGCCAGACGGCCTACCAAATGAAGTTATTAAACTCATGGCTACTGTACTTCTACCTGAAATAACTTTGGTATTTCCAGAAACAGTAATTAACTGGCTATAAGTGTATATATATCATACAGCTACAATGGTTCGGTTGTATGTGGATGGAAGGCCCTTTAATTAGGTTACAAAGAGGGGTTAGGCAGGGCTGTCCTTTAAGCCTGATTTTGTATAATTTTTATAGATCTTTTATTAAGGAAAATTAAAAATAATGTGCAGATTGAAGCAATTAACATAAGAGAACAACAATTTCCGTTTAAGGTAATTGCATACGCGGATGATATGAACATCATAGTAAGTACACCGTCGTCAGAGAACTAATAATGACATGCACAAATTTTGGGAAATTATCAGGTTCAGCTTTAAATGTACATAAGTGTAAAGGTCAAAGGCTGAATTATTTGTTGGATTTAGGGATACTGTGGCAGGTGTATTAATACAGCCTGACTTGATAAATATATTAGGTATTGATTTTGGTCCTGGATAATTAGATATTATAAACTGGAAATCCAAGATAGAGATGGGGAAAGTAAAGGTGGCTCAATGGAATAAGTGAAAATGGGAAAGAAAAAAAGGATATACTTGATAAAAACTTATCTTATTTCAGTCTTTTTATACCTTTAGATATATATTCCTCCACCAAAAGCTTTGGAAACTGTACTTTGGTATTTTTTCAAGCATGTTGGGAAGTTATTTGAATCCTTGAAAAGAAACATATTATATCTCCCACTCCAACAAGGTGGTCTGAATATGCCTAATCCAATTTTGTCTTTTAATAGCTTTTCCTGAGTTAGAATATTAAACCACTACTATTACAACAAAGTATAGGGTAGGAGTTCTTATTAAGAGGAAAATATACAAACTGGATTGATCAATGGAAAGGCAAACTCTTTGAATGTTAAAAGATCTATCACAGTACCTGAATATATTAGGTGCACTTTTCTCAGATTAAAACAGTGGGGTTTAATGACACATCAGGTGATTACTGTACATTGCCTAGAAAACAGTTGTATTATTATTTATTATCCACAATATGTAAGGAAGATATTGAATTTAAGTGTCCGATTGAATATACAGAATCTTTGAAACTATTTTTGAATAATAAGAGAATACCTGACAAGATGTGGAATGCATTGGTTAACACGTCATGAGAAGTTCAATGTTAAAGCTAATCAGAAACATAAACCATTACAGGAGAGGATTTGCAACAGGTTAAAGTGTGTACAACAAGAAGAAACAATTCAGCATCTTTTTTTTCAGTGTTCATTTATATTAAGCTTTTGGGATTTTAGCACAACAGTGGGGTGACAATATTTTAGCTTACTTATATATATTAATCTTATGCGTGGAGTATTTGACAATGGTTGGGAAAATGGCATTTAAGCACTTTACATTGCTTAATGACAATATTTAAATGGCACATCTAGATAATGAGGTGGGTACACCCTGCAACAAAAAAGGAAGCCATGGGGAACTATATAATAAAATCATGCAAGACTTGATGCAATTGTATAAGTTGGAAAAAGCTCACTATCAAATATATTATTATTGGAATTGTGGAAAAATCTTCATTGGATCACAGATACAGATGCACCTATAACTTAATTCTGTTCTTTATGGTGGTTATTTTATACATATGATTTTTTTTTTTTTGTACAGCAGATCTTGTAAGACCATTATTGGACATGTGAACTATTTGAAGGTGTATTGACTTGTTTTTCTCCTTTGTTGTATATTATGTTGATTTGATTTTGTACTAATGTAGTCAATAAAAATTCTCCTGCTCTTCTTGGGAACTGCCACAGGATCTTACAACCACCAAAAAGGCAGGTGGGACCTCGATTTCATGTCTCATCAAAGGATGGCACACCCCAACAGCTCATGAGTCCCACCCCAACCCTAGCTTCAAGTTCCCGAGCCACTGTATCCTGTCATCAGGCTACTGAACCCACCAGTTATGCAGACATGCTCCCAAGCCCACCCACCATCCCTAATCTCTAATTTTGAACACCCTCCCCTAAGCTGTGGGGCTCTTGGGTTAGCTAATAGGCTTCTGAGGAGCTGCTGAGCAGGGGGACAGGGCAAAACCTGCACCTTCCTCGATGACCCTGCAAGGTACAGCTGTACTTGCATGTGGCTCCTGTGTTAGTTGCCAGGCTTCTGAGGAGCTGCTGAGTGGGGAGGGCAGGAGCAAAACCTGCACCTGCTCATGACGACCCTGCGAGGTCCAGCTGCACTTGTGTGGGGCTCTTGGGTTAGTTGCTAGGCTTCCGAGGAGCTGCTGAGTGGGGGGAGGGACAGGGTGAAACCTGCACCTGCCCAAGAGGGAGAGGATCGAGCATTCAGAGGACTGCTCTCCTCTCCGGGGTGGGAGGGACCAGCGGTTGGTGTTAGCCTGGCCTCTAGCAGAAGCTGGGGTTGGCACACTGATGCTGCCAAAATGAGGAGCAGAGGTGGAGCAGATGCTCGGCATGCCGTGCATGGAGTGTGCACAACAAAACCATTGGCATCATTGCAGGCCTTACTTCCACACCAGGGAAGAAAAACAGGGGGAAAACATTGCTGAGCAACAGGATGACACTGGTCCTTTGCAGGCACTGCACCCAGCCAGCTGGGCACCTCCAAGCAGATGACACTGGTCCTCATGAGGCTCCACACCTGGCCAACTGGGCACTTCCAAGCAGATGACACTGGTCCTTTTCAGGCTCTGCACCCGGCCAGCTGGGCACCTCTAACAGCCTGAGGTAAGTCCCAGTAGAGACCATTGTGAAGGGGCTGGGGGACTGGTGGATGGGGGCCGTCAGCAAGGGGAACATAAAGAGATAAACTAAAAAAAAAAAAATCATGGATTTCACAGCAGTAGGCACAATGGCATTTCGTGCCATTATCCTTCAATAAACAGAATGTTACAAAAGAAAAAGCTCAGCACCCTCATAGAAACATAGAATTTGTAAGCAGAAAAGAATTGATTGGTCAGCCCAGTCTGCCTAAGTGCTACCTGCCTATTCTACATTCACATACTCTGTCTGGTCCTCCCCACACCTCTGATCTAATATACCCCTATGTTTATCCCATGCATGTTGAAGCCCCCACCATTCTAGCCTCTATCAGTTTGGCTTGAGGTCAGTTCCAGGTGTCTACCCCCTTTTCAGTGAAGCAATATTTCTTCACATCTTTCATGAACTCCCACCTCATGCCAGCTTCATTGCATGCACCCTGTTCTTGGTGCTGGTCCTCATTTGAAAGTGGCTCCACCACCTACACCCTGGTTTAACCCTGTGAGATACTTGTAGGTCTGAATAATGTCACCTATCTTCCTCTCTTTCAGGAAGTACATGTCAAGATGCCTCCTGGACCACTCCACAACTTCTGTACCCACATCCCCCAGATGACCACCGTCCTGCAACTGGACCCTCCCTGAGGACCATCCTTCCCACTAGAGATGGGCGAAGTGGCCTCAATTCACTCTGCAGAATGATTGCGGAGTGAAGGTGGATCGCTGAGTGCTCCGCAGCGTGAAGCGGAGTCCTGCGTTATAAATGGATAATGCAAGTCCATTGAAATCCAATGACTTCACGTTATTCTGCCTTCCCCAAACCATCATACTAATTATTTTTAAGGCTAAGTACATTGAAAACAATGTACTGCCTTGTTTTAAGCTTCAAAGGTGAATTTTGCAGTGATTCATGTGATTTCAGGTCACATGGGCTCTAGATTGTTCTCGCAGCCTCATTTCAGGGTATGTGTATAGGAAGCTGTAGGAAACAGTCTGCTCTGAGAATTCTCTGATTCAAATCTTCTAAAAGCTGTTAAAAAGTCTTTTGGGTAATTTTTTTTTGCTGAAACTTTAGCTCATCGATTGTAGGAAACCCTCCTGTGCTCATATCATCGAGTGTTTATTGTTTGTGTGTGGATTTTGAATGTTAATGTACTACATTCAGTCTGTGTACTGAGAGACAGTGGAAGTGTGCTTTGGGGAGGGGCATACCTGGTGTAGGTAGATTTAAATTGGAGAAATAGGGAGTTCTTTGTTTTTGGTTATATTTTCTTGTGTAACTGACTGTGTTATTGTACACACAGTAATATTTTCAGTAATTGTTGACATTTTTTTCTGATTGTGTGTGTTGTGGTCTGGAGGGACCTGGCGCAGCATTGAGTTGTTTAAAAACCTTGTATATTACTGAAGTTTTAAATTTGTGCGCATTACTTGTAGACAAATTCTGTGTGTGTGTGTGTGTGTGAGAGTGTGTGTGTGGTGCATGATGTGACATCAAATAATACACCTTTATAGTGCCACAGTGTAATTGTTGGTGCAGCAGCGTGAACCTGCTATCCACTGCAGCTGCGTGATTTTGTACTGCCATTGTGGTGTCTTTTCTTGGTTTTGTACTGCAGTAATCTGCAGTCAGTGCTCTCCCACCAGCAAAGGTATTCTTTTCCAGTTTGGATTGTTTGAAACTTGAGAACACCACTGGTTAGTTAAGGTGTTGTTGAACTTGTTGTGACTTTGTGTCTGTAGCTGTCGTTGAAGCCACAGTTGTTTTTGGCTTCACATCAGCATCACCCCCGGCCCCAACCAGAGTGAATGTTCCAAAATCTGATTTGTTTAGAGTATTCCTGTTGATCCCCAAAATGCCTGCAAAGAGACATGCAAACAAGCTGTTTCTCGCTATGGCACTGCTGCCAGTGCTAAGATTGTCTGTGGGTGTGGTAGTAGTGCGCAGTCACAGAAGTGCATTGCTGATGTGAGGAAAGGTATTCCTTCAATGTTTTTTACAACGCAGTCAGCAGCTTCACTCATAGTTGGAGGAGATGATGTTGTCCCAGTTGGTGGCATTAGTGCAGTTGCTGGTGGTGGTATGAGTATTGCTGCCTCAAGTTCCAGTTCTGACCAGTTTACCATGTCCAAAGATATAGTGGAGTGTGAAGCAGTGACATTGTAGATGATGTCATACTCCCCAGTAACATCTAGTAACTGAACATGCAGATTCTGATCATCATGTCAACGATAGCACACAAAGTGACATTTCTTCCACCACGGTTCAAGTCATGCATTTGCCATGCAGTGCTTCACAGTGTGGTGAAAACTTTCAGGTGATGGTGGTGATGTTGCTGTGTTTGCAACATGCAGTCCATATGCCAGCATCCAAGCAGAAGATGTGGATGATGTTGATGAATATGATGATGATGTCAGTGACCCTGTTGGGAACCAGAGAAAAGAAACTCAAGGTGGCTGTGTCTGGGTCTGTTTGCATTTCTCCTCCCATAAAAGTTGTGATTTACCAGTTTCAGTTGATGATGACCCAGTAATAATGATAGGTAGTCATGGTGGTCAGTTGCAGTATAAGTGTGTTCTGCCTGAAAAATCATGTACTATAGCACCCCCCACTTCATGGCTTAAAAAGCGGAGTCCAATAAGCAGCATCATGGGGACATGTTAAAACTAGAGCATCAAAATCCCTTGTTTGGGATATTTGTGGAAGATTCAAATGATGAGTCAGTTACAGTCTGCCAGGTTTGCCAGGTGCGTGTGAGTCGAGGTAAAAGGGGAGCCATCTGGGCACAGGGGACAGCATACATCTAAGAATAGGCACATGGCACTGTGGACGCAGCACAAGATAGCAGCTAGTAAGTGTACCACAGTGGGCATTCACCCTCATCATCAACCATAACGAGCATGTTATCCCCTCCATGACTGTAGCATCAAGTAGAAAATTAAATGTATGCAGTAGTGATGAAATAACAGCAGAGGATTACTAGACATGATGAGGTGGAAGAGCAGAATGATTTTGAAGTCTTGACCAGCGGTGGTGGTGAGAGTAGCAGTTTTGGTGGTGGTGGTGGTCAGTGCAGTATGTAGTGCAAGTGGTACATCAATCCCTGTTGCTAAATCTGAGAAATAACTGCATTTCTGGGTTTGTCATCACCTGTGCAACTGTCTTCATCACATGTCCACACCTCCACCCCTGCCATTCACATAGCAAACCATTTGCCATCACACCCGTGTAAAACATTTAAGTCAGCCCACGTTACAAATGTTTTTGTGCATAAGCTGAAGTACTCACCCAATCATACAGTGTCACGTGAAATTAATGCTGCTGTAGCTGAAATGCTGGCTATTGATCTTTTCCTTCTCCTTTGTGGAGAATTCTGGGTTCCTGCAGTTTGCTGCATGTGCCTGTCAATAGGGACAGCCCCATCCAGGACATACTTTAACCCGGCTTGCCTCCGAAGTTGTACCGTACTGTGTCTGACTCGGTAAGACATGCCCTTCAACATTCTTCTCTCCTTTCATCCATTTAAGTATCGATATGTGGACAAGTGGCAAAACAGCGGGAGTTCATATTTGTGTATAACTGCACACTGGGTGCAGGTGCGGGGTTGTTTGCGTTGTGAATAATCAGTGTAGTAAGGTGGAGTGTCGTGGTAGCAATCTTCCAGGAATTCGACAGCATGCAATGATTGCTATGCGCAATGTGACCTGTTCACACACTGGTGGCATAACATGTTGGACGTGGTACTGACTGAAATTGACAAGTGGCTGAACCCTTGTCCCTGGGAGCTGGGTTCATAGCAAGTGACAATGGGTCAAATGCGGTGAAATGCATCACAAATGGTGGCTTTTTCAGGTTCCATGCATGGCCCACTGTTTAAATCTTGTGGTGCAGGAGTTTCTGCAGCACCCTGATATAAAGGAAATGCTGACAGTTGCACCGTATCTGTTCTCACTTTTCATGCTCTGTAAAGGCTCGTGATCAACTTGGCAGTTGCAGATCTGAAACAGCCTCCCATAGCACCGCTTGAAGCTGGAAGTTGTCACCTGGTGAAACTCCACTTTATACAAGGTAGAGTGGTTGTATGAACAGTACAAAGCCATCTCAGAATATCTTGTCATGCACACTAGCTGTGACAGTTCCGGGGCCTCCATGTCTATGACGACTGAATAGTGGCACTTCATGGACTCTGTAATAAGAATCTTGAGGCCTTCTGAACATACCACACAGGCAGTGAGTGGCAAGACTGCCTCCATTAGCCAATCAATTCCACTGCTGTGGGTGCTGAGGCAGACATTGGTGAATGTACAGCATAGCCTTGATGTTGCCAGAGACAGTGCTAGCAGTGTGTTGCTGAAACACATGCTGACAGTATTCAACCAGAATCATCACATCTTGAGCATTCAGCGCGGTGACAACTTTGCAATAGCAACAATGCTGAACCCATGATATAAGCGTGGAATTGCCTCAGTACTGGAGGGTGGGCCTGAACAAGTAAAATGTCAATGGGCAACTGGTGCGCTTGGTTCATGGGGCACGGATGTCACGTGCCAAGGTCAGGAAACCTGAGCAGCATAATCAGGCTGAAGATGAACCTGTAGGAGTAGTGTCAAGCATATCCTGTAAGGGAAGGGACTGCAGTTCCAGGTGGTCTATCATCAAAAGCGGCTGGTGTTAACCCACTTTGGGAGGCTTTGTCCCAAGTGGGATTTGTGACATAAATGATTCCAGAGAACAGGATGATGCATTGACCACTGGACTTAGAGCAGCACAGTGAATGGTTGAGTAATATGTGTCTGAAAACAGGCATCTGTCAGTCACTGATGATCCCTTTTATACTGGAGTGGAAAGGTCAGTGAATGGCCAGAGCTGACCGCTGTGGCACTGAAGTACCTGACATGCCCACCCTCCAGTGTGAGTGTCGAGAGGGTATTCAGCTCAGCAGGTGCAATAGCTTGGGATCATCGTACAAACCTCTCTCCTGCAAATATCAGTTTGCTGATGTTCATAAAATGAATGAGAGGCACATATCAGCTCAGACTGCAACCTCAGTATTCGTACCCTGGCATACTCATGGTTTTGCTGATGTTGAAGAAAGGACCATCCTGGTGGCAGTGACAGCATGAAGGCCTACCACTGATGTAGATGATAACACAGTGGAGAAAGAATTTCTCCGTGGTCCGAATTCAGACACAGAAGACTCGAGGGCAGCTTTCTTTCTGAGTATGATGATGAATGATGATGAGGTTAATTTTGGCAGGTTTTAACTTAAGTGGTTAAAAGGCTGTCACATGTCTTGTATGATACATGTTCTCTTTTTCATAAAGTTAAATCACTGTCCCACTCATACTGACTCAAATTCCATATGTCATGTCATCACATTTATAACACAGAGCACAGTATATCCGGCCTCGAACTACCACCACAAGATTGCTGTTCTCCACTGCCACCATAGGGAATGTGACCGTCGTCCCCTGAACTACCACCACCATAAGATCGCTGTTCTCCACTGCCACCATAGGGAACATGACAGTGTGTGCCCCGGACTACCACCACCATAAGACCGCTGTTCTCCACTACCACCACCACCAGATGCAGGAAGATGTGAGAGGAATGTCATCATGTGCTGCAGCTGTGACCACCAGCATCCACTACCAGTGTCATTGTGACAATGTTTTCCATTACATTGACCATGCCAAGGCAGAGGGAGTCGAACAGGAGACCACATCCATCAGCCACAGGCACAAGGCTTCTTACTATTAAAACTATAAAGTGAGTATGTGCACTAATGTTTTTTATGCTATTCAACTTCCTTTAGCTGTGTGTTTTGTTTTCTGTTGCTTTTCTTAGCTGCAATGATCAGACACATACGGTCAACTTATTTTGTTTTTAACAGGTTAACAACAAAGGACTGTCCTTCGCTGAAGGTCTGTATTAATGGTACAGCAGCAGTACTGTCTACAGGAACCTATGAAATATCCATTTCCAATCCATACTGGTAAGTATATCAATTTTATTTCATCTGTTCCTTTTTTTTTCATAAAGAGTGCAACAAATCCGACTGAGGATTTATAAACTAGGTGACATGTATGCGTCACAAAAATATTTCTGCAACATATCATGCACTGTATTCTAAATTTGCAGCTGTGCAGCCATGACAGTGTGTTGAAAAGTTGGACCCAGGTTGTGTTACTTGACAAGATGTGGTTTTGAAATGTAACTTGAGTTCAGATGCAGGGACACTGACACAGTGTATTTGTTACACAGCCTGGTACTAAATTAAGTTATTAACTGGCGGTTAGCTCAGTTGGTTAGAGCGTGTTGCTAATAACGCCAAGGTCGTGGGTTCGATCCCCACACGGGCCAATCTTTGATTTCCATCTGATGAAAGAGTATGTGTTGTTGTGAAGAAACAAAACTTGTGCTTCTCCTACTATAACATTTTTAGCAAAGAAAGTGAAAGCCAAAAGACTGCATTCAGGCAATACAAAAGACACAGGCAGAAGGGGATAGGGAGAAGTACCAGGAGAAACAAAGGGAGGCAGGGAAGTCAGTAAGGAAGCCAAAGCTCAGACAGAAGAACACATTGCAAAATCAGTGGTTAAAGGGGACAAAACCTTTTACAGGTACATAAGTGAAAAAAGAAGGACAAAGGGAGGGATAGTTAGACTGAAGGGGAGGATGGGAGCAGCGTGGAGGATGACAACAGTAAAGCTGACATATTGAACAGGTATTTCTGCTCAGTCTTTACTAAGGAAGAGGGGGTAATGGGTCTGAAGGAGTACAAGGGGAGAATGGTGCAGAATAGCACAAGTCCCTTTACACGAGAAAGGGTCCTGAAGGAACTGGAAGTAATAAGAGTTGACAAAGCAATGGGGCCAGATGGGGTGCACCCCAGGGTCCTTAAAGAACTAAGAGAGGTGGTGGCTGAACCTCTGGCTATCCTGTTCAGCCAATCACTGGAAACAGGGAGGTACCCAAAGACTGGAGGACAGCAGATGTAGTCCCCTTATACAAAGTGGGAACAAAGAGGAAGCAGGGAACTACAGACCAGTCAGCCTCACCTCGGTAGTGGGAAAGATCATGGAAGCACTACTGAAGGAGAGATTGGTGGAACATCTGGTTGTCAATGGACTACAGGACCCAAGGCAGCATGGTTTCACCAGGGGAGGTCATGTCAGACCAACCTCATTGAATTTTTGACTGGGTGACTAGGGAGGTGGATCAGGGAGGGCAGTGGACATGGCCTATCTGGACTTCAGCAAGGCCTTTGACACTGTGCCACATAGAAGACTATTACACAAACTGGGGAATATGGGTGTGGGCAGGACAGTAGTGTGGTGGGTAGGTAACTGGCTGGGTGGCAGGACACAGAGGGTGGTGGTAAATAGCTGTCACTCCACAGAGGGAAGAGTGACCAGTGGGGTACCACAGGGATGAGTGCTGGGTCCGGTCCTATTCAACATCTTCATCAGTGACATTGCACAGGATATAGAAGGCAGAATTTCACTGTTCGCTGATGACACAAAGCTCTGTAACAGAGTAGACACACCAGAGGGTGTAGACAGAATGAGAAGGGACCTGCAGAAACTTGAAGAATGGTCAAGGGTTTGGCAGTTGAAATTAATGCAAAGAAGTGCAAGATAATGCATATGGGGCACAAAAACCCTGGCACAATATATCAGTTTTGGGGTGAGGATATAGCATGCACCAAGCAGGAAAGGATCTTGGGGTTGTCATCTCTGATGAACCTCAAGGTAGGGAAACAGTGTGACAAGGCATCAGGTAAAGCAAATAGGATGCTGGATGTATAGGCAGGGGCATCACCAGCAGGAAAAGGGAGGTCATAATTCCGCTATACAAGACACTAGTGAGGCCCCACCTGGAGTACAGTGTACAGTTCTGGAGACCATACCTACGTAAGGACATAGACAGGGTAGAGAAGGTTCAGAGGAGGGCAACAAAGATGGTGCATGGGTTGCATCACAAATCCTATGAAGACAGGTTGAAGGAACTGAACATGTACTCCCTGGAGGAGAGGAGGGAGAGGGATATGATAGAGACATACAAGTATCTTACAGGGAGGAACAGGGTGCAGGAAAACACTATTTTTAAGCGAAAAAGATGTTTCAGGACTAGAGGGCATGGGATGAAGTTGGAGGAGGACGATTCAGAGGAAACATGAGAAAGAATTTCTTCACAGAACGGTGGTGGACAAGTGGAACACCCTGCCAGAGGAAGTGGTGGGGCTGAAACAATCAGGATTTAAGAATGCATGGATAGACATAAAGGAATTCTAGAGGTCAGGGTAAGGGAAATAGACTTCTAGGAAAACAAACTGAACTTACAAGCTCAAATGGCAGACTAGGTGGGCCATAGGCCCTATCTGCCGACACTGTCTATGTATCTATGTATGTCTATGTAAGTTGTGATCTGATGATTGCAGTGGGACAGCTTGCTATCTGTGTTAATCCAGATACCGTGGAACAGCCGCGCTTAAACATAATGTCTTACTGCTTCAATCAAGTTGTAATAAGTCCTTCATTTCTTTTTTAGGAAACTTCCAGATGCTTTGTTGTATCATAGTTGCCTTATCCAAAGAACTTCTTCAACATCAGGCCCACCCCGGGCTGGGGCAGACATGCAACACGCAGAAGTCATTTCAGTCGATAACCACGACCATCATTACCAGACTGAGAAGGATGCAGATGAAATCTGTGAAGAAGTAACCAAATAATAAATCATTAATGAGACCTACTTGCAAATAAGCTTCCCCACACAAAAAATACTTACCTTTGTTGGCTTGAGAGTATTCCATTTCCAATTTCAACACCAACATTTCTCATCAAGCACTGGAATGTACACACCAACAGTATGTGTGACCTGTGATATAAAACAATACAATGAGTACATGTCTATATATGTCAACCCCACCTAGAAAATGCATATATATATATATATTTCTATATATATATATATATATATCAACTCACCAAGGGTACTATTAGTCTCACACAAGGCACCCTTCCATCTGGTTGAGGTGATCACATCGCATTTATGGGAATCACAGCACACTTTTGACCAGCAACAGTTCTCTCCACGGTCATCATTTCTGATGGAACACTGAATGGATTCATGTCATGTTATCCCTCTTTCACACAGTTTGGCAATACACTGTGCATCATGAGTACATCATCATCACAGAGTATGTAAACTTTCTGGACACAAGACAAATGCATTTTGGGATGCAGAAAAATTTTGGGGACTCTGTGTGACCACTGCGCACATGACCGACTCATGCAGTACATTCTGGGGACTTTGCATGTGGTGTAATGCTCCCATTTCACTTCCTCAGCACTTGGGAATTTTCTGGACACAAGACAGATGGATTTTGGGGATGCAGAAAATTCTGGGGACTCTGTGACCACTCGCACATGAGTGACTGTGCAGTACATTCTGGGGACTTTGCATGTGATGTAACACTCCCATTTCACTTTCTCAGCACTTGGGAATTTGCTGGACACAAGACAGTTACTTTCTGTGTGTTGTGATTGTGAGCATAATGTCATACTTAAATTATAAATTAAAGCAGTAGTGCAACAATGTGGTGAAAATTTTACCTATACTTTTATGCTATTTTACATTGCCAGCCACTATTACCCCAGATTTGTATGATACCCTTGTTTCTAATTTGTGTCTGCTTACTACTTTTCTCATGTCTGAAAAAGGAGCACACCTTTAATATGCTCTGACCAGGTTTTCAACACTATTTGCAGCTGTTTTTGAATAAATATTGTTCTGTGAGGTCATAAAACATGGCCTGCTGCATAATTGTTAATTTTACAACAGAAGTAATATATAACAAATGATGGAGAAAACAGCAGAAAATACTGATGAAGACGTGGTCTCACACCATATTAAAAGGAGTGCTTCTTTTATTATTTCAGACATGAATAAAGTACTAAAGCAGACTCAAATACTGGAAAGAATGGTATCATACAAGTCAGGAGGTGGCAAAGTGGCAATGTAAAAAGCATAAAAAGTATAGGTCAACATTTTCACCAGATTGTTACACTGCTGCTTTAATGTCTGTTTCAAAAAGAAATATTTCTGCAGCCTCAGTAATGTTTACTTTGTGTCGGGACTCATGATTTGAAGTGTTTTGCAAAAGCATGACTGAGCAAGCTGGACCATTACGCGCGGTTTGGATTTCCACTTGTGACGCCAGCGCACTGGTTCGGAATGGGCTCGGTCGCTGGAGGGCTGGCCGGAGAGAAGGATGGAATGTCCCACGGACTGCCTCCTCTCCAGGGGTGAGGGTGGGGAAGTGTCCGTGCATGGGAACACCTGTCGGGGCTGGAGTCACTCAAGCCACCGGCGCGCACATTTGGGAGGTGGGTGGATGCTGGCATCATTGTCCCTGCCTCCAAGAAAATGGTGGAAAAAGGAAGGCGGGTGGGTCCTCTGTCTCCATGAAGCCCTCTCTGGAGCTTCAATTAGCCACCATCGCCTAGCTCTCGACCAGATACTGGTCCCATGACTCTAGATAGGGACCAGTGCTGTGATCCCACCCTCCAGGGGTAAGCCGGGGTAACTGGGAGATGCTGGCCATAGATGGTAGGTGGGAGCTCCAGGGCTGTGACCAGGGTGGAAACTGACAGAAGGACCTGCCAGGTAAAAAGGAAAAAAAAGAATGACTGAGCAGTGCAAGTATGTGTGCTAAACTGCATGTGTGCCGTCAGTGTTCTTTCCTGTGTGTGCAGACATTGTACAGCTTTGTGCAAACATATGTATGGTGTGACTTGTTGCAGTCTCTCAAGAATAAAGATAAGAAAGCATACATGACGATATTTTAGTTGTACCATCAGCACCAGTGGAGTAAGTGATATAGATACATAGATACATAGATACATAGATACATAGACAGTGTCGGCAGATAAGGGCCTATGGCCCACCCAGTCTGCCCATTTGAGCTTGTAAGTTCAGTTTGTTTTCCTAGAAGTCTGTTGCCCTTACCCTTGACCTCCAGAATTCCTTTATGTCTATCCCATGCATTCTTAAATCCGTGATTGTTTCAGCCCCACCACTTCCTCTGGCAGGGTGTTCCACTTGTCCACCACCGTTCTGTGAAGAAATTCTTTCTCATGTTTCCTCTGAATCATCCTCCTCCAACTTCATCCCATGCCCTCTTGTCCTGGAACATCTTTTTCGCTTAAAATAGTGTTTTCCTACACCCTGTTCCTCCCTGTAAGATACTTGTATGTCTTGTATGATACTTCAGGACCCTTTCTCATGTAAAGGGACTTGTGTCCATTTCTGCACCATTCTCACCCTTGTACTCTCTTCAGACACATTACCCTCCTGTTCCTCAGTAAAGACTGAGCAGAAATACCTGTTCAATATGTCAGCTTTACTGTTGTCATCCTCCACGCGGCCCCATCCTCCCCTTCAGTCTCACTATCCTCCCTTTGTCTTTCTTTTTTCACTTATGTACCTGTAAAGGTTTTGTCCCTCTACCCACTGATTTTGCAAGGTGTTCTTCTGTCTGAGCTTTGGCTTCCTTACTGACCTCCTGCCTCTCTTTGCTTCTCCTGGTACTTCTCCCTATCCCCTTCTGCCTGTGTCTTTTTGTATTGCCTGAATGCAATCTTTTTGGCTTTCACTTTCTTTGCTACCTCTTTGGAAAACCATAATGGTCTCCTCTTCCTTTTCCTCTTGCTAACCTGCTTAATGCATAATTCTGTTGTTCTTGTAATCCCCATTTTAAATACTGCCCACTGTTCCTCAACCCCTGATTCCTGTCCCATTCCTTAATGCCTCTTTCAAGTATCTCCCATTTTCCCAAAGTCTGCCCCCTAAAATCCAGGATACGTTTTTTGTGTGGTTTGGTTCTGCTCTTTCTGTGATTTCAAACCACAATGACTGGTGGTCACTGCTTCCCAGGTGCTCCCCCACTGTTACCCCATCACACTGTCCCTGTTTGTGAGCACAAGGTCCAGTATTGCCTTCTGCCGAGTTGGTTCCATGACCAGTTGCTTGAGGAAGGCACCCTGAAGGGAGTCCAGGATAAATCTGCTCTAGTTGATGCTGCTGCTGGGATGCTCCAGTCCACGTCCTGGAATATTGAAGTCTCCAACCAGTACTACCTCACCCTTGTCTGCCATCCTTTGGATGGCTATCAGCTCCTATCTGTTTCTTCCTCCTGGGCTGGTGGTTTATAGACCACACCTGTGCGGATGGCTGTCCCCATTTTCCTTTCCAGCTTAACCCACAGTATCTCTCCCCATTTTGTTCCTCCTGGATCTCTGTGGCCCTATGTCATTTTTCACATACAGTGCCTCCTCCTCCCTTCCTGCCTGCTCTGTCTCTTCTGAATATGTTGTAGCAGGTATGGCTATGATATTTTCAGAGGTATTGGGTCACTGTGCACCTCAGTCACTCACAGTGCACGATGACTTTGTGGAGATCATGGCACAAAAGCACGACTCTCCCAAAAGTCATGTGTGCAGTATTGACTAAGATGCACTCTGGCCAGACACCTCTGGAAAAATATCATATCACGTAGTCCGCTGCTGATGATGGTGACAATAAAATATGTTATTCTTGTTGCTATTCTTTATACCATAAACAATGCAACAAGTCAGCAAAATATGTTTGCAAGAAGCTGCACAATATCTGATGTCACACACAGGACGCACACACAGACACACACACACAAAACAACATTGACTGCACACATGCAATTTAACACATCATACTTGCACTGCTCATACCAGCTTTTCCACAACCACTTCACAATAGAAAGTAAACATTACTGAGGCACTGGATTATAATAACAGGGCAATAAGGAGCATGTATGACTGTATGTGTGTGTATATATATATATATATAAAGGTAATTAGCAACAGGAGTTTCGTCTCGGTAGGCTACCCTCCGATTGCCTTCACGCAGGCAGCCAGAAAGATGCCTGGTGCCACAACATACTTTTTACTGAAGAAACAGGACCCAGGTATGGTGGATCAAGCGTTATGGGGCTCCATTAGTAGAAGAAAGGTGCGGCAGAGATGCACCATGCACTTCATTTTTGTATTGAAGCATGGTGCGTCACCATTGCACCTTTACACATAATGGAGCTCCATAGTGTCCACTATACTCCGGTCGCTGACTTTTCTTTATTAAAACAAAGTATGTTATGGCACAAGAAAAACGCTGCAACATACTTAAAAGGCTTAACCGAGGGTAAGCCTTGCAGGGGCAGGACCTCCTGTTGCTGTCTGCTTCCTTTAAACTATACTGTGGCCTTTCCTCTGTCTGTTATTAAACATAAACAAAAGACAAACCACTACAGCAGTGGGGAGGTGTGCTGAAAAAAAAGCTAATGGGAGATCCCCAGATGTTCCAGCAGCAGATGGAGCATTGACACAATCTGCAGCTGGTGTTGCTTGATCTGCTCCACCTGCTGCTGGACAGCACCCACCCTCGTTATTTTCCTCCACCACAGCCCACAAAAAGTGCTGTCTGCCTCGTGTTGAAGGTATTGTGGGGTCCACTGGTGGGGGAACCAGGTAGTGGTGGCGGTGAGGGTGGTGCTGGTGGCAGTGGTGGGGTAGTGGTGGAGCAGCTGCTGCTTTGGCCCTCCTCCTGCTGTGGCGACACACAACAGCAGCATCCTCTGCCACTACCGCAGAAGGGCCAGTAGGTGGAGGCCAGGCCCATTTGGTGGCAGTCTGCCACTCCACCTTGTGGTGGTTCAGCATATGTGCGCTGGCTCCCAGTCCCCAGATGTGTCCCCCCAGGCCATGGCACACCACAAAGCAGACACACCACAGGCGCTGTCCCCCAACACAGTTGAAAAATTGCCAAACTGGGGAGCTGCGGGGGGACCAGGCACAGATGGGGCAGACATAATGCTGGCAGTCAGTCTGCACCTGGGGCTCCACCTGCTGCTGTGGAGGTAGTGCTGCTGGAGCCTCTGCAGCTGCTACTGGTGGTGGAGGTGGTGGCAAACTTGGTGGATGTGGCGGTGGCACTGGTGGTGCTGCTGGTTCGGGGGCAGGACAAAGAGTCTGGAGTGGTCCAACACTACCCAGCTATGACCCCCACATGTGCGCTCCCTCCAGCCACGGGACACATACTGTCCCTGGTTCATCACATAAAATAACACTCCTTCCTCTCCGACGACGCCACTTCCACACACACACACACACACGCATACACACAGTCACACACACATACACACAAAAACAAAACTTATAAAACAAAGAAATCAGTCACCAAAAGAACTGACAAAACAGTACAAAAAACTAAAGAATTAGCTTTTAAAAAAGCTTTCGGGTTTTGGAATTTGCTCAAGAAAGAAACTAATAACGACAAACTCTCTCTCCTACACAAAATGCTTCCTCCACCTACCTCTGTAAAGGAGAAAGTGAAAGTATCTGCTTGTATGACTCACTTCCTTCCTGCCTGGCTAAAGCACGTGACCTACAGTACCGTAAGCCTGCGTGCATATGGGGCTTCTAAAAGTACCTATATTGTTGTCATTCGACTTACTTACGTGTTAAGGCAGAATAACAACACAAAGTCATAATAAGAAGCGAAGTGAGCACTTTTCAATGCCTACTTCGTGTAACATTATGATAACACGAAATGGCCACTCGCGTCACTTCTCAGGCAGAATTTAATTTCATTGCATCTCTACTCCCATCCACACCTGTCAACCACTCTCCCTGCAGCAGAGATATCCTCCTCTCTGGGGCCGAAACCCCTCAGTGGAGCTCGACCACCCATCCAGAACCCTGATCAGCATCCCCTAAGCTGCCACCCCTCCCAGAGCTGGACCTCCACCCACAGTAGTTGACTGGGAGGTGCGGGGGTGGGGCTGCAGAGACACTCACCTGCTGGGGAATGATAGTCTGGGGACTTGGGTGGCAATCCACTATGTGAGGTTGTGTGGCATGGGGTTAAATGCTGGTCCAGTTGCAGGAGGTTGGTCAACTGGGAGAAGAGACTGGGCTGTGGGTGGCGAGCTCCAGGAGGTTGCCCACTCCCAAGAAATGGGTGGCATACTGAATGGCAGCCCCCAAACCCTCACATCAGCTCATTCCTGGGCACAATGCAGCAATACAGGCATTACAAATATAAACTATATTATGTATTGTTTTTAATATGCAGAAATATATACTAAAATACATTAAAATATATTTTTATTGTTTTTAATTATACCTATTCCTGAAGACACTAAATAACACAGTAACGGCACATATTCCAATCACTATATAACTACAGTTCAATAAATTCCTGAACTTGTAATCTGCAGTGCTACCTTGGCCCAGTAATGTCCACAGCAGTTGCTTTTTCCAGGCTCCAAAAATGCTTTTGAGATGTATTTTTCCATTAGATATATTTTTATTAACTGTACTCCATTCCCAAAACAGATTGATCTGCAGCGTTGAGTGTGGTGCTTCCGCACTGTTTTGCCCTTCAAAAGATGGCGCCACTGAACATACTTGTGCTAGGCACCACCAAGGGGTTACCATACTAATCTTTCTTTCGAGTTCTCTGTCTGAATCTCTGTCCTGGTGTCCCAGTCATTTTCCCCCCTCCCCAAGTCTCTGTGAGGGCCACTATGTCTTGGCCTTTGAAGTTAATTATCCCTCAGTCTCAGCTATTTTACCACACCACTATAATAAGTGATGAAATAACTTATATATCTGGGTTCCTTATGGTATATGAAATTATTTATGTTCTATAATTGGGAACAGTTCTGAATATAAAAATAAAGAAAGTTTGAAAATGAAAAGTGTCAAAACTGAAAAGAAGGCAGCAAACTGTATTGCAGGGGGCATAATACACAGTTGAAACCCAGTATATTCAGAACTAACAGACAAAATTGTATTACACACAGAGAATAGTTGGACTGTGGAATAACCTGCATGCAGACATAGTGCAGAGTAAAACATTTCATGTGGTTAAAAACAAATTGGCCATTTATATGTCACAGGAAGAACTGGGAGATTACTACACTAAGATAAAGGGCAGCACGTAATGGACCTCTAAGTCTTCTGCTGTTCCTATCATACAAGTGAAATACAAGTGAAACAGGACGCCCATAGCGTAACTGGGCTGTGGCAAATTGAACCAACATCAACAAAACAACTGGAACCAGTCATGGATAAGGTACAAAAATAACTTATTTGTGCACTTTAGTGCATGAAGTGCTAAATAAAGCACTGTACACTCACAGTAAAGTGAAAATCCATGTTGGAAGGACACCATTCAGGATCTGCTGAATTTCCTCGAGCTTATTCAGAGAGGATCCATATATTACAAATCTACATTCTTAAATAGTGAAGATTTAAAGGGCAATGTGCTGTTTTAAAATCAGACTCAGTTTCAACATACATAGTTTTAAATGCTGTAATCAAGAATTCTGCCAGTATCAGAGTTACAGTACCATAATCTGCTAAGCAATAAATAATAAATAGCTATTCCTGAGAAACATGGAATTAGTACGGAAGCTGCATGAACCGGGACCGGCTCTGGCAAAATTCCTCCTATTTTCATTTTGCGCTTTTCTAAAACAGAAATGAGAAAAGAGAAAGTTATATTAATGTTAATATTTACTGTGTATACAGGCTGTCCTTACTTTTCACATATTTACATTGTTACAGCTAACTAAATCCAGTGAAAAACACAGGCTTCTTCCACTTTTCTCAGGAATAGATTTTTATTGTTAATTGCTTAGCAGTATTATTACTGTAGCTCTGACACTGGCAGCATGTTTTGATTACAGTATTTAAAACTATGTATGCTGAAACTGTGTGTAATTTTAAAATAGCACATTGCCTCCTTAAATCTTCACTGTTTAGTAATGTAGCTTTGCAATATACAGGTCCTCTCTTAAAGCCCTAAGCGAAACTGGTCACGGGGTGTACCGTGATGTGAGTGAGGATTATTCAGCTGCTCAATATCAGCGACTCAATAATACGCTCATTCTGACAGCGAGTAGGAAAAGATGCCAGTGGGTAGGTTACACCGAGTGTGGCGAGTCAACTGCACTCATTGTAACAGGATGTAAGTTTGTTTGGCCAAATCCTGCCTGCCAAGCTGGTTGTTTGGCATAGTGGCTAGAGCCCCTGTCATCTGAGCTGGTGGACCGGGATCAGCTCTGGGTGTGGGACAAATTTTGCTGGGTTTCTTTTTGCATCTTACCTCTAAGTCCATCCCCTGGAGTTGAGAATATATAGATTGGGAGGTGTGGAAGGTGCAGTTCCCTGCATAAATCCATTTATATTTATTGCCCTGCATCAGAGAGAAAGTGACCGTCGCTGTTTGTGACGGTCAGTGTAATGTACGCTGTTTTGACGTTGGGTGCATTTGAGATCACGGTATGTGATCAGTGCAGTTAAAGACTCACCGTGATCACATACAGCCGGTCAGGGGTCCTGTGTTGGCCCTTTCCACATGGCTTTTCACTTTACTGTGAGTTTTCACTGCTTTATTTAGCACTCAATGCTCTAAATTGCACAAATACATTATTTTTGCAACTTATCTGTGATTGGTCCTAGTTATTTTGTTGCTGTCAACACTGAAAAGCAATGACTGAAAAACCAATGGGTCTGATATTTGATGATGATGATGATGATAAAATTAATTTTATACAGGAAATTGCATTTGTTGGGACAAAGTCCCATTTTCAACAAAGTCCTGTAGTACAGTGTAAACAATCCATAAAAAATACAAAACAAGACAATACATATAACAGTTACTTAAAACAAGTACAGGTCAAATTCAAGTATTCCTGTAATTTCTTCTTAAAACTGGGCAGACTATCAGTAATCTTCAATTTGTATAGGTAAAATATTCCAAAAATGTGCAGCACTATTCTAGATGTGACTTGTTACATTTGCATGGGGCAAGGTGCAGTTTGTAGAAGGGAAGGTGGGTATAGTATAGCAGGAAAAACCTTAATCATCCAAATTGTCACTATTGTTTTTATATGGACAAAAACATATTTCAATTCCTGCTTTAGTTTGTATTAAAATATAATTATTGGCTGTCCATGTATTTTATAAAGTGAAGAGGAACTCTAAAATGCAACTTATAATAGTAAACAGAGCCTCAGTTGAAAAAAATATCTGGGCTGTCTGTTGGTACAGTGGAGGCAAATCCACTTTCCTGATAGGGCAGCTGAGCTGAGAAAAAATGTTGCTGCTGGTGGCTTCTCAGCCTGGGGAGGAAGTGGCATGGCACAGGTTTCACAGTGACACCAATGGAGAGTCAGGGTGCTTAGCTGTGAGCTGTGGTGTTCAAGACCACCAGGAAGGTAAGTAGTTCTATCATGTGGGTGGAGGGTGGTGCGAGGGATCACAAATGGGCAAAACCCCTGGTTCCTTGGGATGACATCCAGCAGCACCCTTGGGGCTAATCGCTGTGGATCCCTTCCTTAGAGATGAAGGGTATAGTGGAGGATGGGGTGAGGTCATTGTCATAGGGGTATATCCCAGGCCTGATGATGGGCAGATGACAGCAGTGGACAAATACTCAGGCTTTGTTTAGAGCATGCCGATCCAGAACTACACTACAAGAATTTTGCCATATTTAACATTGCCAGTAATGTCACAGCTCCTGTGGTGACGGACAAGATTTCATTTGAGGCAACTACACTGTTTTTTGGGTGTTGGACATAGTAGTGCTGACCATGAGTGATGGGGGATGGGGCAAAGCCCCCGATTCATGAGTAGGTGGTGGGGGTGTAGGTGTGAAGTCCCCTGATCTCTACATTGATTCGATGTCCAAAACAAGATTTGGGGATGAAATCTCATTTGCCATTTGTAGGATATGTATGTTTTGCACTACTGACAAATACTCTATGGGAAAATATATATATTTATACCATCAGGGGTGGTGCACATGAACTCAATAAAACATGTTATTATGTACCTGTAGGGAAAAATAGATTATCATCTCCTTACATGGTTATTATTTTCCTGCAGGTATGTCACAATACAGCCTGCTCCACTTGTTCCAGCACTTGCTGCTGTTTCTGTTACTAAAGTCTGAACTATTGCTCACTGTTAACTACCAGAATGAGGTCATGGAATCACCTACATGTTGCTTGTGCTCATCTCTGGGTAGGACCTCCAACAGTTCTGATCGATGGTCTGTCAAATAACAGATGAAAAATGTAAGTGAGACAAGCCTTCAGAGCAAGTATTAAACTATGCCTGTGGGCCGTTAACCTAGTGCCATAAATAGGACATTGCATGAGGTTCTTGTGTATAAGCTTTTTATTACTCTGCCATGTAGGCAAAAATGCCTCTTACACTTATGGCTGTGCTACTCGTTGTCATAGAGGATTGTTGCCAACATTACAGAGGAAATAAAAGCTTCTACACAAAGAACCATGTGATACCCTATACAAGTATATCTATATATATATATATATATATCTATATATATATATATATCTATATCTATCTATCTATATATATATATATATATATATATATATATATATATATATATATATATATTCAGTCGTGCCAGAAAATAGGCATCTCTATGCCCAGATCACCTACCCAGTTACCAAGCAAATATATATATATATATATATATATATATATATATATATATATATATATAAAATAGGGGATACATGATGGTCACGAGTGTGATATGGAAAATATTTTCACTTCTTTAGAGTGAGCTCTGGATATTCCACTCGTGAGTATCCAGAGGTCACTGTGCAGGGTGAAAATATTTTCCATATTACATGGCTGCTAATCATGTATCCGATTCTAATAGAGTATGTTTTCTGCTGTTTTTGCTTTGATGACATAGAAACATAAAATATGATGGCAGATAAGGACCGCTTGGCCCACCTAGTCTGTCCATTTCCCTACCTATTGGATAAGCTGCAGATCCTAGTCAACCAACAGCCTACTTCCTCCTACCCCACTAGAATTGCCTTATGTCTGTCCCATGCATTTTGAATTCCACAACTATTTTGACTCTCTGACCTCCTCAGGAAGGCCGTTCTATGCATCTACAACCCTCTCTGTGAAGAAGAGTGGCATCACCACAGTGAAAATAAATCCATTTATTTTCACTGCAGCATATCATCAACATTTATTCTCACTCTGGTGAGAATACATGGTTTTATTTGAAACGTTTACAACTCACCCCATTGTGTATATACACACACACACACACACACACAAGGGTGAACTGTAAACCCTTGATAAAATAGAGGATAATGTGGTCATCGATGGTTAACCAGTTTGTTAGACATCGAGAGGTTACCGGGGTGACCATGTAAACCTCGAGGCGAAGCTCGAGAGGTTTAAATATCATAGCAACCTCGAGATAAGTTAAAAAAAACGGTTACCATCTATGTACCATACATTATATTTATAGTGTATGGTACAATTTATGTTTTTACAAAAGAAAGTTCCTTACTGCAGATTTTTTATGTTGCCACTGCTCTGCCCTTACTGCCACGGTCGTTTCAAGGCCGTCCAATCCATTGTGCACATTCTAGACTATCCTGGCTGTTAATCCATTGATGTGCGTGCCATCTATGGGTTAACAACATCTTGACATCACATCGATGATAAAATGTTTTATAAAAGGTAGATTTCTACCTATAACAATGTTCTACTATACATTATAATGTGTATTACCACCAGTGTTAAATAAATAGAACATGATGTTTGTTTAATTATTTATTTAGTTTTAGTTGACCGGGTAAGTGCACTAGACAAATCCTGCCTATTTTCAGGCACGACCCATGGGGGGATACAGATGAATTGCAACTAACCTTGAACCAGATTAAGCTGTTGGTGGTATTTTTAGTGAATGAGGGAAATCTGGCCCAGGACACCAGGAAATTCCCTGGTCTTTTTGATTATCTGACATTTATACACACAGTGCATGTCAACAGGTGATATTATCACAGTGTTTATGTCGGAGAATCCACTTTCAAGTCACCTCTGACTGAACTACTTGGTTACTCTTTGTTTTACAGGGCGTCAGTACAAAACCAGCCAAGAAAACACTGCATGTTATTGATTCAGACACCAACTGTGATGATTGAAGCACAGTGACACAAACACTGAGTTCTGCAATAATCCACTGAAGCACAGATAAGTAAGATGACCCCGGAAAATAAATAACAAGTACCTGAAAATGTCCATAGAAGCAGCAATGACTCTTGTGAATGTAACTGGCGCTGATAAGAAGCGAAAACAGCTGCTGAAAACCTGCAGTGCAGTAAAGTGAACTGGAACACTGAGAAAACATAAAATAAACTCACTGTATTAGCACTACTCTCCCCAAAAACAATAAAGTTAATAAAATGCTCCCAAATAAAGAAGAAAGAAAAATAAATTCTATGTACTGCATAGCATGCCAACTCAAACTCCAGAAGAAATTCCCACCCCAAACAGAAACCAACCAATCAGTACACATGCACACACACATGTACACCACTCACAACCAATCACATCACAGAAACACACCCCATTCCTAAACTCAACCAATGAAACACTACAACACACATTCAAGAACCGAAATTGACTTCATTGAACATACTAAAAAATGTGGAATACAACCATGAGGCTAAAAAGTACTGTGATATAAACAACTCCACAGCAAAAATATGCTAAAACCACAGGAACCACAAAAGCCCTGCTGTATAAATCAAATACCTGATGGGCAGGTGGAATACCGAAAATATCTGAACTCGTGAAGAGTGACCTCAGGTACCATCACTCGTAGCTGCACAACGCTCTACCACTCATGAGCTATCCTGAGGTATTTATTTAGTCAATCATAGGAATCACAACCCTTTGAGTCATAGACTCATTTACAAAGACTCCATCAGCATAGTCATACATTCAGAGATAGTACATTAGTGGGACATCACATTTCAAGTAATTACATATAATAGCCAAGGTGGCTGAAAGTCTATACATGTAGTAGCTAGGGCATTGATAATATTACAGTGGAACAATTATAATACAAGTGCTGCCTCTGGGGCATTGTCATATAGTAGTAACAGTGATCTATACAATAGTGAGACAAGAAACATAGAAACATAGAAACATAGACTTTGTGGCAGATAAGGACCGCTAGGCCCATCTAGTCTGCCCATTTCCTACCTACAGGATAGGCCAGATCCTATTTAACCAACAGCCTATCTTCCTGCCCCCACAAGAATTGCCTTATGTCTGTCCCATGCATTCTTGAATTCTCCCACAGTTTTAGACTCCACAACTTCCTCAGGAAGGCTGTTCCATGCATCCACTACCCTCTGTGAAATAATACTTCCTCCATTGCCCTGAACCACCCTCCTTCTATCTTTAAATTGTGTCCCTTGTTCTTGCAAGTCTCTTTTCTGAAAGATGCTACCCTCTTGGACTTTGTTGATTCCTTGAGGTACTTGAAAGTTTCTATCATGTCCCCTCTCCCTTCTTTCCTCAAGGGTATACATATTAAGCTCCTTTAGTCTCTCCTCATCTGACTTCTCTTGCAGACCCTGCACCATTTTAGTTGCCCTCCTCTGGACTGCCTCTATCCTGTCTATGTCCTTGCGGAGATGGGGTCTCCAGAACTGGACACAGTATTCCAGATGGGGTCTCACCAACTGTCTGTACAGAGGATAACAACTTCCTGTTTTCTGCTGCTGATGCCTCTCCCTATACATCCCAGTATACCCCGGCCCTCCCTACTGCCTTCTCACATTGCTTGCTAACCTTAAGGTCATCTGATATGATTACCCCAGGTCCCTTTCCTGTTTTGTTGTTGTTACTACCTCCCCACCCATTGTGTATTCTTCCCTGGGTTCTTGTTTCCCAGGTGCATTATTTTGCACTTTTTGCATTGAATCCTAGCTGCCATACGTCAGACCATTCCTCCAACCTTGCCAAGTCCCTTTTCATCCTTTCCACGCCTCCTTGTGTATCAACCCTGTTGCAGATCTTTGTGTCATCTGCAAAAGGCATACTTTTCCTTCCAGTCCCTCTGCAATGCCACTGATGAAGACATTAAAAGGACTGGACCCAATACTGAACCCTGCGGTACCCCACTAGTAACCGCCCTTTCTTCAGAGTGGACTCCATTTACAATTACCTTCTGTGTCCTGTTGTCCAGCCAATGTTTTACAGGCTACCACCCTGGGACCCACTCCCAGGCTGGTTAATTTGACTAATAATCTTTTGTGTGGGACTGTGTCAAATGCCTTGCTAAAGTCTAGGTAGGCCATGTCCACAGCCCCTCCCTGGTCTACTACTTTGGTCACCCAGTCAAGAAATCTATTAGATTCATCTGACATGACCTTCCCGCTGTGAACCCATGCTGCCTTGGATCCTGTGCTCCACTGACCTCTAGGTACTCAACTATTCTTTCCTTCAGAAGTGACTCATCACTTTCCCTACCACAGAGGTCAGACTGACAGGTCTGTAGTTTCCTGCCTCTGTCTTGGTCCCACTTTTGTGAAGGGAATCACATCCGCCTTCCTCCAGTCCTCGGGTACCACACCATCCTCCCATGATTTATTAAAAGAGTAGCCAGTGGTTTCACTAGTTCCTTCCTTAATTCTTTTAGAATTCTGGGGTGAATTCCATCAGGACCCATTGCTTTGTCCACCTTCAGTTTTAGGAGTTCTTGCAGAACCCTTTCTTCTGTGAAAGGACTGGGATCGCCCCCTATCAAGAGTGCTTCTGTTAATTGGATTAGGCACTCCCCTCCTCTTTGTGAATACTGAGCAGAAATATTCATTCAGTATTCCAGCTTTTTCACTGTCCCCTCTGCCCACCCACGCTTATTCTATTCAGCCTCCCTATCCTCCCTTTGTCTTTCTACGCCGCTGATGTACCTATAAAGGTTTTATCCCCTTCTTAACTGGTTGGCTATCTTTTCCTCAGTTTGGGCCTTTGCTATTCTGACTTCCTCCTGCTTCTTTCTGCCTTAACTGGTACAGCTCTCTGTCCTGCTCCTTCTGTGTTCCTTATACTTCTGGAATGCTATCTTTTTCTTCCTGACTTTCACAGCCACCTCTCTTGAGAACCATAGTGGCTTTTCTTTCATTTTGATTTGTTTATTTGCTTAGCACAAAGGCTTGTTGCCTCTGTGATGGCAGTTTTGATAATTCCTCATTGTTGCTCCACACCTCCTTCTAGCCTGTTTGCTAGTGCTTTTCTGAGGCACTCTCCCATCTTGCCAAAGTCAGCCCTCCTAAAGTCCAGTACCTCACTTTTGTATGGCTTGACTCTGTAGCTGAGTTTAACGTGAACCACACTGTTTGATGGTCACTTGTCCCCAGATGGCAACCCACTTCTAGATCTGAGATCCTCTCACTGCCCCGTTTGAGAGTATGAGGTCTAAGATTGCTCCCTCACGAGTGGGTTCAAAACTAGCTGTCTAATGTCTGCCACCTGTAGGGGCGTCAAGAATGGCCCTGCTCTTGGATGTCACTGCAGCAAATGTGCTCCAGTTAACATCTGGCATATTCAGGTCTCCCATCAACAGTATCTCCCTTTCTCTGCCATTCTAAGAATGCCTTCCATCATATCCTTGTCCATTCCTTCCCCTGACATGGGGTCTGTACACAACCCTGTGCGGATTGTGGTGCCCTTTCCAGTCTCCAAGGTGACCCACAGTGCCTCCTCTCCTCCCTGTTTACTCTTTTGTTCAGTTGCTTTTATCCCTTCCTTTACATAGAGCTACTCCTCCCCTCTTCTCCCCTGCCTGTCTCTCCTGTAGGTTATGTACCCTGGTATGTTAACATCCCAGTCATGGTTCTCTGTGTACCATGTTTCTGTGACTGCCCGATATCCAGGCATCCTCTTCCATTAAGGCCACCAGCTCAGGGAGCTTGTTGCCCAGACTACGAGCATTGGTACTCATTACCCTCCATTTCCTGATGGCCTTACCCCTTTGCCCCATCCCTGTCCTTCTTGCCTTTGTCACTTTCTCCATTTACCCCTGCCCTTCTCCCTATCGACACCTCCATGTTGGTGTTTGCCACACTTACTACCATGATTGTTTGATGGGGCTAGGATTTCCTGCTCCTTTCCAGTGCCTCCCCTTGGCTGGTTTAAAAGCTTGCCAATGAAGCATTTAAACCTATCACCTAGGATCCTGGTTCCCTCCGGACAGATGCAGCCCATCATGCCAGTATAGGCTTGCATCACTCCAAGTGGACCCCAGTCCCCAATGAAGCCAAATCCTGAGCTCCACACCAGTTTTCAACCACTGATTGAATCCCATGGTACAGAACACCCTAGCCTCTCGTATGCCATAGATGGGTAGCACCTCCGAGAAGGTTACCGTGCGTCTACTTGACTAAGGCCCCTCCCAATTCCACAAACTCTTCCTGCACTTCTCTAATCCTTTCTTAGCCAGGTCATTTGTCCCTAAGTGGACAATGACATCCAGCTCCCTCCCTGTGCAGCTGCTCCAGCAGTCCTGAGGATTGCTCCCTGTCCCTCCAAGCCATGCGCCAGGCAGGCACCTCCCTCTCTCCCTTCCTTGCCCAGTTCTACCTTCCCTACAATGGAGTCCCCACCAGGAGTTGTTTCCTTCCCTGCAGGGTCCCCTGCCACCCTCCTGTGGGTCTCCTTTGTGGAGGTTCCAGCATCCTCCTTGGTCTCACTGTAGGTGCCTCCATAGAGGAACCACACTTTGCCAAAATGGTATAGGAATTGTGGAGGGTACAACTGGAGGGATGTGCCTCTGTTCCACCACCCTCACCTCCCTGAGCCCACTGTGGTCCAACCGCTCCTCTTTCTTGGCAACCTCTGAGGCACAGCAGTGGCACTGGTGGTTCCTAGATGGAAGAGGAGGTCCCACAAATCCTGGCCAACCCAGCCTGGAGATGAGCAACCTCCTCCCTCAGCCCAGAGAGGTGCCTGCAGATGGGACAACACGCATCCTCCAGAACATCTCCCGGAAGACTGCTGCTCCACAGCCACTGCACTGCACCACTCAATCATGTCTTATTTCTGGCCCCTTAACTGTTTGCAATCCTTACTCTTTCCTCTGTTTTTCTCTCTCTCTTACTTTCTGCCTGTGTGCCCTTTAAGCTCCTGATTGTCCTGTTCTGAGACAAGAATATCCTATATTTCTCAGTAGACCGCTTACTTGTTCAGAGGCAGACCTCCAGCAGCTAGAGGGGCCGGAGAGCTACTCTTGCCCTTCTAGAATGGTGGGTCCTTGGTGATTCTGTGATAACTCACTTCCTGCCCCTAAACAGGAAGTTCCTGCTGTCAGTCAAATCCTGTGCCTATAAAATAGAACTAGCTTTGGGTGGGGGGTGGAGGAGAGGAAGGAGGGCAATATAGTCCCAGTAGAGAAGTTCAGTCACACAGAGTCCTTTCTCTTGGTGTCTTCTCTTGGTGTCTTCTGCCAAGCTACACCACAGCACAGTTTTAAGGAAGTATTAAGAAGTATTTACATATAGTAGCCAGGTGGCTGTTGACCCATACATTTAGTAGCCAGGGTATTGGTATTAGTACAGGAGTTATAGTTACAGTGTGAGTGAAGCTTCTAAGGCATTGTCATATAGCAGAGACAGAGATCAGCAGCAGAGATGTCCTATACAGTTAGTCCTATACAACTGGTGGCAATGTCAATGGGGAGCGCCATAGTGCAGCTCTGTGCAGGTCAGTTAGGAGGATTAGCAGCAGCACTGGCATTGGCGCAGGACAGAATGTGTTTTTTAGTATGGTCTTGAAGTGCCCTAGATTGGGAATGGAGTTATGGCTGGGTGGGCTCACTGTACCAGACGGAGCTCTATAGAAGAATGATCTCTGAGCAAGGCAGGTTTTGACCCTGGGCACAGTCCACAGATGCTTGTTGGCAGAACGAGTGGTCACAATGCAGGAACATGAGAGTAGTGAGGCTGAGACCCCAATGGAGTTAACCCTAGGTGGATTATTTTTGTGAGGAGATAGGATTGATATTGTAGTCTTTCCTCAAGGGTGAAGATGTTTGTAAGAGTGTAGAGGGTGCAAGTATGGTAGCATTTCTCTGCACCTAGGAGGAGTCAGCACACTTTATTAATGGCTATGTGAATTTTGTTTTGGGTGGTGTTGTCCGCAGCAGAGTAGATAGGGAGCCCATAGTCAATGAGAGAGGACAGAAGAGGTGACAGCCAGGTTGAGAGCCTCTGGTGTCAGGCAGTCTTTGTGCTGGTATAGGAGGCTGATGCAGGTATTAATGGCTGAGGTCAGGATGCTAATGTGGGTATGGAAGGATAGGGAGGTGTCAAAGGTAAGGCCAAGGTATTTATAAGTAAGTAATTGTTCCAGAGGGAGGTGAGCATGGGAGAGGATTTTTAGTTCAGTGTCCTTGCTCTGCGGTGGGCAAATAGGCATAGCTTTTATTTTTTGGCGTTGACCACAAGTCCTCAGACTGGTGAACCAACTTTCAATCTGGTTGAATGAGCGTTGGAGGAGGACTGTAGGTTGTCAGGCAGGGGTGTGTGGTGTGAGAACCGCATCATCAGCATATAGCAGTAGGTTACCGGAGCAAGATTTGGGTAGTGCATTTAAGTAGATACTGAAGAGCACGAGGCCCAATATGGATCCCTGGGGACCCCTGAGCGGACAGGCAGGGTGGAAGATAGGGTGTCATTTATTTTAACACATTGGGATCTGGAGGTAAGGCAGCTATTAAACCAAGAGAGTGGTCCCGTGATAGACCAGTGTGGTGGAGTGTGTTCAGGAGGAGGGGTGGAGACCATATCAAAGGCCTTAGAGAGGTCAACAAAGATGACTCCGTGAGATGTTTGTGGTCAAGGGCAGAGTGAATGAAACTGGAGAATTTGATGAGGGCACTGGTTGTGCTATGGCCTGATCTAAAGCCATGTTGTTCACTGCATAACCAATTGTGGACTTGCATATACTCAGTGAGTTGGTGGAAATTATTTTTCAAGGGCTGTTGAGAAAGGGGAAGGATGGATATGGGTCGATAGTTGTTGGGGTTGGCATTGTCTCCACTTTTAGCATTAGGGTAATTGTTGCAGTTTTACAGACTGTAGGAACTGTCCCAAGCATGAGGAATGGTTAAGGAGGTCAGTCAGGGGAAAGAACAGCGTCAAGAACCTGGTATTGGATTTTCATGTCAAAGGAGTCTTTGCAATAGTTGAAGCCACCGAGAGCTTTGGAGAGGTAGGATTTTGCTTCCTGCTTTGTAATGACCCTAAGGTAGAAAGGGGCACTGGAGGTTTGGTTCAGAGGAAGCTGGGATAGGTCAAAAAGTCAGTCGGGAGGACTCTACTAAGATTGGAAAAGGTTGAGTTAAGGCAGTTAGCGATAGCCTGTGGATCATTTGAGTGGCACTGTTGATGCAGAGTTGGGAGAGTGGGGGAGGTGGGATTTGCTATTAAGCTCTTTAATGTTGTTCCAAAACTTTTGTGCACTCCCAGGAGGAAGGTAGGGTGTCTTTATAGAATTCAGCCTTGGCCTTGCATATGGCCCAGGTGCACCTATTGCGTGCTGCTCTGTATGCTAGTCTGTCTGCTTGGGAGCCAGATTCAATGGCTCTGTGCCAGAGGTCATCCCTTTGTTTTAGTTGCTGCCGTAATGTGGGTGATCCAAGGGACATTATGTTTTACAGATTTCAATTTAGTCAGGGGCAAAATGTCACATGCTTTGTTGAAAGAGCATGTGAAGTAATCAAGGGCTAGGTCAATGTTAGGGGCCTGGGTTAGGGGCCCAGTCCCACTGGGCCAGGTAGTGTTTGATTTTTGAGGCCACCTGGTCAGGCAATCTGCGGGTGGAGACACTAGGTTGGGGTTTGAGCAGGTAACATGACCAGGAGCAGAGGATGAGGGTGATCACTCAGAGAGTCTGGGAGGACCAGCAGGTCAGAGATTCTATGTGGTCAGTTAGTAGTATGACCAGTAGGGTCTGGGAGCCATTTGCGGTGTTTACCCTGGTGGGTTGGTGGACCAGCTGGATATGATCTGGCACTGCAAAGGCATCCTTGATGGCAGCTGCTGACTAGGAGAGCCAGTTAACATTTAGATCACCGACCAGGATATGCTCCAATCTGGGGAGGTTGGAAATATAGTTTGTGAGGGATTGTATGGCCATAAGCTTGATTGCGTGGGGAACATATGCTGCTGTAATGGTTAGGGAGCTATAGAGGGGTCCAAGGTAAGTTTTATGGATAAGGCTTGGCGCCATGGTCTAGTGAGGGCATCAGGAGAGCTTGGTTTAGTAGGGAGTCTCGAACATAGAAGCAAACCACTGCCCGCTTTTCCCACTTTGTCAGCTCTGAGTAGAGTGAAGCCTGGGAGGCTGACGAATGAATCTGTTTTTTTTTTCTGAAAGCCATGTTTCAGTGAGTACAAAGACATCCGGCTGATGTTCGCTATCCAGCGTTGGAGAGATACTATTTTTGGGAAGGCTGCAGATATTCATGGCAGCTATGCACAGCCCTTGTGTAGTTTCTGTTGACTGTTAGTGGCGGGCCTGGGTTGGGGTGAATATTTCCGATATGAGAGGTAGTAGGGCTAGGACCCTGAGAAGAGTGAGGGACCGCCCGTTTGGTGGTTGAGCGTAGGGTGAGGCACATTTTTAGAGAGAGTAGCACAGGGAATGGGTAAGTTGAGGAGGGCAGGAAAGGTAAGGTAGATGAGTTTGTAGGGGTTGGGGTGCGTGTGTAGGGGCAGGTTAAGCAGGGGTGGATGCTTGTCAGGCATTGACAGGGTGGGTGGATGGTGGTAAAAGGTAGGGAAGGTAAGGGTGAGGTGGGTGTGTGGGTGGGGGATGGCCATCTAACCTGGTAAGGAGTATAAGTGTAATAGGTAGAAGATAAGATAGTCTGTTGGGGAATTGGAGGCTGGGCAGTGGGAGCTGCTATACCAGTTCCGGTTTAAGGGAGCAGACTGACACCCATCTTAGTGGTGTGTGCCTTTAAGATGAGAAAGGCCAGGGTACAGAAAAGAAAAAATAATAAAATAGTCCATGTTGCTCACTATGTAGCCGAGGGTAGAGGAGGACTTGAGAAATGGGCAGGAAACTATACGTATTTAATAGAGGCTGGGGTTGGTGTGGTGGTTTCTATGGTACAGCAGTAGGGTGACAGACTATGGTTTGGTGTGGCGTAATAACCTGCTTTAGGGAAGAAGGACCCAGGACAAGAAGTGCTTAGGGATAGCAGTGGCAGAGGAATGCAACTTCCAAGAGTTGTTGCCCTCTAGTGGCTTTGCAGTATACTTTGCAAATGGAAAAAAAAGCTAGAAAAATTAACAATCCTGTTCCACTAACAGTTGGTATGGGTAAACTCAGCATTAGCAGTTCTTGTATTAAAAAGAGGTCTCAGGAAGGGTAGAGTCAGGAGCCAATAAGAGAAGGGAGAATGGCGTTCTGCCTAATCAGATCTCAGCAGCAATAGTAGTGTAGCCAAATGGCCTGAAAGGCAAAAAGTGCCAAGTTCAATCCTGTTGGTAGCTGTGGGCTGCTCTTCAAAATATGTACCTGGTTGTAGGCTGAGAGGCAGGCGGATCAGTACAGAACAGCCGCTGGTAACTCTTCACTCATTCAGATATTTCCCATATTCCACTGCTGCCCATCATGTAATATATATATTAGAGGAAGAAACTCTGTTTAATGCATCAGTTAGGGTTGTTCCACAGTGACAAAAATGAGGAAATTTGGTGTTAGGGTTGAAACCCCTTGGATTCTCCAGCCCACCCTTCAACCGGCATCGGGTGCGTGTTAGGTGTCATGGCCCTAACTCTCACCCCATCACATGTGTAAAGAAACAGAGAAATAGGACAATGGGGTGGAGATAGGACCGACGACCCCAACGTGCACCCTGATGCCTTTAGGGGGCGGGCTGAGGGGTCCAACGAGGTTTCAACCCTGACACCAAATTTCCTCGCTTTTATTGCTGTGGAACAACCCTAACTGATGCATTAAATGGAGTTTTTGCCATTAATTTCCTTCTTTTGAGAATGATGGCGAGAAATAGTGAAAGTAATGAAGCAGTCCAGCGCTCCCGCCACGTGATGTGCACAGGAGCATAGTACCACAATTGTAAAGGCAAATAGTAATGGTAACAGCAACAATAGCAGCAAAGGAAGCAGAAACACAAGAGGAAATGCAAGCATATGGAAAAACAACTATAATGTGCATGGGCACAGTGAACGAATTGCAAATGCAAATAGTAACAGTAACAGCAACGAAGACGCGAAACGAAAGAGAAACAGTAAAGCAAACGAAGGGCTGCCATAAATGCAAATGGCAATGCACACGGGATGCAAACTGAAATGCAAACACAAACAGTAGGGGAAATGCAAATGGTAATAGTAACGCAAACGCCAAGTGCAAACAAGAATGCAAAGGGCAACGGATGCAGTGGTGCACACGAGAACAGAAACGCCAACGGGTACGTAAAAGCAAGTGGAAACAGTAACTGTAACATTAACAGAAGCGCATAGCCTGTTTTTCCCAACAACTCCATAGATAAACACAGTGTGCACAATGAATGCATGCATAACAATGGGCCTCGAGCAGAAAATGAGTTGTTGGAATACTAAATTGCTTATATCTCAGGAACTGTCGACATAGAAATAAAATTTAAATGTCACATGAATCATGCACTTCCTGGCTATGTATTTGCATATGTGTACTCATGACGAAAATTCTGTATCTGCACGTTTCGAGATCACGAGCCCCCGAAAGGTGAGCGTATGCCACCATGTTAGTCTATGGGAAAAATTGTCAACTTTGGAGTACCGTAACTTGGCAGTCATACAATATTTTTCATCAAACTACTGAAAGGCACATCTGTGAGATGTTGGCTGCCTTCCTCCAAATTTCAGCCCAAAAGACCAAACGGTTCTTTGCAGCAGGAGTGACAAAGAACTCCTGTCATTTTGGCCATAGTCTGGAAAAGTACTGTCGAACTTGTGAAAGCTTTGCAAAACAACAAGAAAGTGTCGCATGTGCAACACTACTCTGCGACACTACTTTTGCAGAAATTTAGAAAACATATTTCTGGGGTGTTTCACCCCAAAATAAAGACATGGCTAGCATCCTCAGGCTCCGACTACGTGAACTAAAAAGAATTAGGTTGCTAGAGGGTCCCAAATTTAAATGGCAAGCATTTTCTGATCACCAACTGAAAACAAAATGGTGGATTTGTGAAAGTAAAAGGGCCATTGCAAGTAAAACTGCACTGCGACACTTTCAAACTTTTGTTAACTTTTCCCATTGACTTATAATGGGAACTTGTTTTGAATAAATTTTGAACCGTTTAATATTTTTCATGAAATCTTCAAAAGGCACACTGGGCACCCTGGCGCATGTTACCTAGAAGTTTTCAGAACGCCACACAAACCATGCGCCTGTAAGCACGAAAGCAAGAATTCACCGAAATCGTAAATGCACTCACAGATCTGACTTAATAACTCCGCACCATATATCTGACTGATATGAAAGTTGGCAGGCCCCAAGACGTATGGTTCTTGATCATGCATTCCAAATTTTAGGCAAATCCGATGGACAGTGGCAAAGTTATTAAGGTGCAAAGATTGACCCTTAACCTAAAAGTGCTACTCAACTCAAGTATGGTAGCACTACTGTGCTACCATAATATATATATATTAGGGCAAAAACTCCATTAATGCATCACTTATGGTTTGTCCCACAGTGACAAAAGTGAGAAATTCGGTGTTAGATTTGAAAGCCCCCCTTGGACCCCTCCAGCTCACCCCCAATCGGCATCGAGTGCGTTGGGAGTCGTGCTAACTCTCCCCAATCACATGTGTAAAGAAGCAGAGGTATAGAAGAATGGGATAGAGTTAGGACTGATGACCCAATGCACACCTCAATGCCGATTGGAGTGGGCAGGATCCAAGGTGCGCTTTCAACCCTAATACGAATTTCCGCTTTGTCACTGTGAACAACCCTAACTGATGCATTAAATGGAGTTTTTGCCTCTAATTTCCTTCTTTTGAGAATGAGGACGATAAATAGTGAATGGAATGTGGTGGCAGGAGCGTGGGGCCTGAACCACGTGATGTCTTGTTACATAGTAACAGGAACTGCAAAGCAAATGCAAGCAGCAATGGTGACACACATGGTAAAGCAAATGGAAATGATAAAACAAATGGTAATAGAAAGCTAAGCACAAAGTGCTACCATGGTCACCTACGATCCCCAGCAGGAGATAAGGTCAAGCTGGGTGTAGTATATAGGCCCCAGGATGAGTGATGTTCTAGAGGATAGTTTGCTGGACAACATCATTGCCCAGTGTGGACCAAAAGGGAAGGAGTGGTGTTGATGGGGACATTAATACTGCAGGTACAAACTGGGGAACCATGTCCTCTAAGGTGGCCAGGGAGCAAAAGGCTGCTGGATGGCTTCTGGGATGTGTTCTTAACACAGCATGTGATGGAGCCCCAAGGAGGGGCATGTCCTGGATGTGGTTCTGGCAGATGGGGATCTGGTAAGGGACCTGGTTGTGAGGACCCTGACTGGGAGGCGACCACTATACTGTCTGGTTTCAAATAAGCATGGGGAGATCTAGGACACTGGCAGTGGACTCAGGGGGGGCAGACTTTGTGGGCATGGGAAATATTCTCAGAGATCACTTGAAGGGATTACATCAATGACAAGTGTGGAAAGGAGATGGAGGTCATAAACGGGGACTTGAGTAGGCAGTCAGGATCTGCGCCAAGTTGAAATGTAAGGAGCAAGGTCACATAAACCATGCTGGTGGTCCAGTGAGGTACAGGTAGTGGTCAGAGAAAAGAAGGCCTACAAAATATAAAACAACAAGAGGGATAGGGAAAGAAATGTACCATCTTGCATCTAGAAAAGTCACCGGATGGTGAGGGAGCAAAGTCCAGTAAAGAGCAGCGGCTGGCACAGGGATACATGGAGGGAAAAGGGTTCTTCTGGTACATTGGGGAGTGGAGAAAACTAAGGTCCATCTCAGCAGATTGAGATCAGAAGGAGGGTGGGTGGAAGAGGCGAGGACCAGGCAGAGGTATTTAATGAGTACTTTGCCTCTGTGTTCACTAGGGAGGAGATGGGATATCTACAAAGCAAGGCACGATGGGGATAGAAGTGGCAGTGAGTGGGATCAGGGAGCAACAGAAATGGAGCAAGAGGGAGGAGAGGTACCCCAGGGGTGTCACATCTGGATAAGGATAAAAGGCCAGTAAGGTGGAGGGACGGATGATGCTATGCCAAAAAGGTGTGGTTAGCCCTCAAGGCCCTAAAGAAAGACAATCTCCTGGGCGGATGGCATTCATCCGAGTACTATGGGAATTGGCGGACATACTGGCTGCACCCTGGTGGAGCTCTTCAACAGGTCACTTGAGTCAGGGAGGGTACCTGGATTGGCAGAGGCACATGTGGTGCCAATCCACAAAGGGGGTCGAGAGAAGTACCAGGTAACTATAGACCCATCAGTTTGACCTCGGTGGTGGGAAAATTAATGGAGAGTATACTAAAGGAACGATTGGGGTGTACTTGGAGGAGGGGAGGTCTGGATAGTTGGCAACATGGGTTTGTGCCAGGTAGATCATGTCAAACCAATCGTGTGGAGTTCTACAAATGGGTAACATCAGAACTGGACAGGGAAAGCCTGTGGATGTATTATTCTTGGACTTCAGCAAGGTTTGACTCTGTCCCCCACAATGGTCTGGTGGAGAAACTAATGGGGTTAGGAGTAGGCCCTTTGATGGTCAGATGGATTGAAAACTGGCTAGCTGGACACACCTAGAGAGTAGTGGTCTGTGGGGAGCTCTCAAACCCTAGAGAGGTTGGTAGTGGGGTACAGTGAGGCTCGGTCCTGGGTCTGATCCTGTTTAATGCATACATATCAGACATCAGGGAGGGTATAGGGTATGAAATGAGTCTCTTCACTGATGACTCCAAGATGGGAGCAGTAGTTGAGGAGAAGAGGAGGTTGGCCCTGCAAGGGACCTGGATACCCTGGAAAGCTGGGCTCACACATGGAAATAAAAATTTCAATATCACCAAGTGCAAGGTGTTGCATCTTGGGGGGAAACCCTAAACACAGGTACACCCTGGGAGGGAGGCGCTGGAAGCCTCAATAGGGAAAAAGACCTAGGGGTCATGGTGGATGCATGTATGAATAACTCTGAGTAGTGCAGAAGAGTGGCTAGCAAGGCAAACAGGATGTTGGATGCATCATAAGGGGATCACCTCTAGTAGCAAGGAAGTGATTCTGCCGCTGTACAATGGACTGGTTAGACCACACCTTGAGTACTGTGTACAGTACTGGAGACCACACTTGAAGAGGGATATACAGCTCCTGGAGAGGGTATAGAGGAGAGCAACTAAGATGATACGAGGGCTAGGGGATTTGACGTATGAGGACAGACTTGAGGAGCTCTGCCTGTTTTCATTGGAGGAGAGAGAGGAGAGAGAGATGGAGGGACATGATTGAGGTCTTCAAGTACCTCAAGGGAATAAATAGGGTAAACATGGAGGGATCTTTAGACTAAAGTAGAGAGTATCACCAGAGGCATGGTTTGAAGTTGGAAGGTGGAAGGGTGAGGGAGGAAAAGAGGAGGTTTTCACTGAGAGGGTGGTGGACCCTTGGAATGCACTGCCTGGTGAGCTGGTTGAGAGATCCACAGTGGAGGGCTTCAAGAGAGGGTGGGACAGACACAGAAAGTGGATGCATCAGATGATGGCCTGTCCCAGGGGTGGGATGGATGATAGGGGTTTCTGGAACACAAGAGTGGGGAGGGCCTCAGCACCCAACTAGGGATCTGAGGTTCGAACAGACTTGATAGACCATAAGGCCTAATTCTGCTGGCTAATAGTATGTTAGTATGTTAGTATGTAAGTGACGCCAAAGCGAACAGTGACGGAAAAGGAGACTAGCGACGTATAGAACGATCTGGCAATGCACACAGTCATGTACCACAATTGGAAATGCAAATGATGACAGTAACAGCAACAATAACACCAAAGAAAACAGAAATGGAAACCAAAATGCAGGCGCATACAGAAGCATAAACCGTGACGTGCATGGTCACGGAACCACTATTGTAAATGCAAATGGTAATGGTAACAGCTACAGTAATGCCAAAGAAACAGAAACGGAAAGACGAACAGAAATGAGTATGGAAACGCAAAACATAACATGCACGGGCACGGTACCACAATTGTAAATGCAAATGGTAACGGTAACAGCAAACAATAACGCCAAAGGAAACAGAAATGCAAATGCAAGCACGACGGAAATGCAAACCATTATGCGCATGGTCATGGTACTGCAAATGGAAATGTAAATGGTAATGGTAACAACAGTAATGCCAAAGGAAACAAAACGAAATGCAAACGCAAGCGCCGCATGGAAACACAAACCGTAATGTGCACTGTCATGGTAATGCAATCGAAACGCCAATGGTAACGGTAACAGCAACGATGACACAAAACGAAAGACACCAAACGGAAGGTCGACTGCAAATGCAAATGGCAATGCACAGGCTGATACAAAAAAAACATAAACAGAAATGGAAGCAAATGGTAACGGTAACGCAAAACAGAAGCGCAAACGAAAATGCAAACCATAACGCACATGGTGGTGTACACGGAATGGTGATGCGAACGGTAACAGAAATGCAACTGGAAATGCTAACTGGCACAGTAACGAAAGGGCACACCCTTCTTTTCCCCAAAACTGCATTGAAAAGACAGTGAATACAAAGAATATGCATAATAATGGGCCTCGGAGTAGAAAAGGAGGACTTGGAATACTAAATTGCTTATATCTCAGGAACCGTGACACGAAAAAAATGAAAATTTCATATGAATTATGACATTCCTGGCTAGTTTGTAGTTAGCCCCTATGGAGGGATTAGCATTTTCAGACGAAAAGTCTCATCTACGACCGCTTCCGAGATACAGGCCCCTGAAAGGGAGACGGACGCCGTAATGTTATCCTATGGGAAAAAGCATCAACTTCGAAGTGTCGTAACTTTGCAGCCCTCCAATATTTTTCACCAAACCACCAAAAGGCACAACTGTGGCATGTTGGCTGTCTTCCTCCAAATTTCAGCCCAATAGACCAAACCGCTCTTTTGCAGCAAGGTGGCAAAGAATTCCTGTTATTTTGGGCATAGTGTCGCAAAATAGTGTCGCAAATCATGACACTTTAGCAATGAAATCACGAAGTGTCGTAAGTGTGACACTCTTTTCCAGAAATTTGAAAACACATTTAGGGTGTTGAACCCCAAAATAAAGACATGGCTAGCATCCTGAGGGTTCGACTAGGTAAACACAAAAGAATTGTGTCCCTAGATGGTCCCAATTTTAAATGCAAGCATTTTTCTGATCACCAACTGAAAACAAAATGGCGGATTGCGACACTACTAGGGCCATTTGTGACACTAAAAGTGCATTTGTGACACTGTCAAACTTTTGTTAATGTTTCCCATTGACTTATAATGGGAATTTGTTTTTGAATAACTTTGAACTGTTTAATATTTTTTCACAAAATCTTCAAAAGGCACATCGGGGACCCTGCGCATGTTCCCGGAAGTTTTCAGACCAGTCCATAAACCATGTGACCTGTAGGCGAGCAAAGAATTCACAAAAACCATAAATGGGTGCATGATCTCATTTAATAACTCTGCAGTCATATAACCGACCACTACGAAAGTTGCCAGATCCCAAGATGTATGGTTCTTGACCATGCATTCCAAATTTCAGGCAAATCCATTAAAATCATGCATTCCAAATTTCAGGCAAATCCATTGAACGGTGGCAAAGTTATTAAGGTGCAAAATTTGACCCTTGGACCTTAAAGGTTACTCAGCCTAACTATGGTAGCACTACCGTGCTACCATAATATATATATATATATATATAGATAGATAGATAGATAGATAGATAGATAGATAGATATAATACAGACAGCATGAGAGAGACAGAGAGTTATCTGATAGATAAGGGTCGGATCTGAAGAAATGGGTCAAACAAGGCATAACGCAATGATCCTGAAGGGCGAGAGGCCTTTATGAGCTTGTTTGACCCTGAGATGGATGATATTTTATAAATATTTGGGACTTACCTTTCTGACATTTATATATTATATTAAGTTAGTCTGTTTTACTTTTAAATAAAGTGTGATGTTCTTTTTGTAGAGCTTGTTTAGTGTATTTGCCTAAGTTACACTGTTTATATAGTGCTGTAGTGTTCCCTTAGTGCTTTTCCATAGTATAGGGGCATTTCAAGAGCTGTATAGTTTTGCCCTGTCAGGTTTCCATAGTGCAGTGGCATCCTATAAAATGAGGTGTGGTTCCAGCATTTCTTTCTTTAGTCTTTTTAGGATAGAAGTGAAGGGACAGCATGAAAGGAGAAGCTAATAAGGTTGATAGATGATTCCAAGGGCACTTTCTTTACACATGTTAACTTTGATTTCCATGTGTGGCTGTTTAGAGTGATATGGAGGCAGCAGCAAAAGTGGTTGGTAGTGATTGGTAGGTGGGGGTGACTGTGTTGCTCAGGGATGCTTTCTTTATACAGCTTAACTTTGATTTTCATGTGTGGCTGTTTGGCAAGTGATATGGAGGCAGCAGCAAAAGTGGTTGATAGTGATTGGGGAGGGCTGTTTCTTTTTGCAGGGGCTGCAGTTGGAGAGGCTTTAGGGCTCCAGTGTGGTGGTTAGCAGGTTGTTATTACATGTGTTGTGAGGCTGTTACACATGTTAGTAGTGTTGTAAGAATGTGTACATGTTGTGTCTATACTTGTAATAGTTAAAGAATAGGTTTTCATTATTTTGTAATAAGCTGTGTAGTTTCATAAGTAGTGTTAATTACCATCAGATCTGGGGAAATATCTCATGGATTTTATAATGGGAAACAGTTCCAATCACTATATTCATTGCAAAAACTGCTTTAGTGCACCAGTGGGTTCAGCTTAAAGCAACAAAAGTAGGGAAATGTGGTGTTAGAGTTTACAACCCTAACCCCACCTGCATCCCCAAGCAGCAAAAGGAAAAAAGAAATTAGGGTTTTAGCTCTCCTGAGTCTTCCCTTATCAGTGCTGGGCTCTTTGTTGAAGTTCTCAACCCTAATGCTCCCCCTCCCCGAGCAAAGAAGGTCAGGTGTGATTGTTTTTTTGGTAAGGCAGACAGGTTGTTAGCAACATGTAGTGAGATGTACTTCTGTACCTTTGAAGACTGTATCAGTAGGATGTGCTGGCTTGGAGCTGTACCTTGTGCTTCAGACAAGAGGCTACAGGGTGAGGAGGGATGAGCATTAGGGCTGAGAACACAAAGAAGAGCACAGCACTAATTTGACAAGCCTCAGGAAGTCAAAACCTAATGTTTTTCCTTTTGCTGCTTGAGCGGTGCGAGTGGGGAGTTAGGTTGTAAACCCTAACACCACATTTCCCTGCTTGGTACTTTAAGCTGAACCCTAACTGGTGTATTAATGCAATTTTGCAATGAATTTCTCTTCAGTTTGAGATAGTGCAAGAGTATCCTCATTGACACAGGTCTCTTTGGGTGAGTGTGCGGTGGAGTGCGGAAGCACAGGGTTCTGGGCCCTGTGTTTCCATGCATGTACAGATGCAGATACACAGGGTTCTTTGGATCACCTGCCAAATGTGGAGCCCATTAGGTTGCAGAAGTGCAGGACCCTATGGGCTCTGCAGCTGTGTCATATACAGATGCAGACAGAGACCCTCCAGATCATGTGGCAAGTGAGGTGTGCCGTACACAGAAGCACAGAGCCTTGCAAGCCTTGCTGTTCTGTGTTTCTACAGATGTAGATGTACAGGAGTTCGTGTGGCAGGAAAACTAAGTCCAAATCTTGTTTCATCAGCCCACCTTCTTCTTTCATGATAATTTTGTTACCTCACGAAGAAGATGGCTTCAGCAAAAGGAATATAAAAAAAGTCCAGAATCTTCTTTCATGAGAAGACATCCTATTTTGTGAGATTTCCTGAGCTCATGAAATGCCTTTTCATGAAAGAAGATGTGAAAAAAAATAAGTCCAAAATCCTCTTTCCTGACACTCAATTCTTGTTTCATGTGCCCTGTTTCTCTTTCAGAGCCTCATGAAAAAGAAAATAGCTTGCATTTGGGGTGAAGTCCAGATTCCACCTAAATGGATCCTGTTTACCTAGATTCAAATGTTTCTGTGTCTCCAGGGTATCATTTTTAGGGTTTTGAAAGAACAAAAAAAAAGGAAACACGATAGATGCCATACAAAAGAAAATATTTTTCTCACAAAAGTGAAATATGGTCTCATGAAAGAAGAATCCACTTTTGTATGGCCAAATTCTTATTTCGCACCAAACATCTATCCAAAGATCCTACTAATGATGGTCAGAACTATAATTTGAAATCCTTATTTATTTATTTGAATTTTGTTAACCAGGTAGATCCCACTGAGACAATGGAGTCCCTTTGGGGGCTACCTGGATTAGTTACATTCAGCAGGAGCATACAGTGATGGTACATTGTTTAGACATATTGATACATAAAAAATAACAGTTTTTAGGACAAGAACTTACATTCAATAGGAGCATACAGAAACAATACATTGTTTATGCTTTTGGTACATTAAAATTTACACAACTTGTTTGGGCTAGAACAGGAACCATGCTGATACAATAGGTAGGTTGAGGACAGGGCCAGTTATGGATAACAGGCACTGTTTACATTAGTTACAGACATTTAAGGATCACAGTTGTGGGTATGAGAGTATCACCATTGTTGGTGCACTTCATTGTTAGGAGTAGGAGATAGTCAGACCAAACCAGCTAAGTGCAACGAGCTACAAGGGTGGAATTAGCATTGACAAGATGCTGGGGCCCAGAGGAGTGTTCTGAGCCTCATTTGAATTATTTGATAGTTGAGCTTGTTAAAATTTATAGTGGTATGGAATTCCAAGTGATGGGACTGCTGCAGAGTAGGATCTACTGCAGTAGTTTGGACTCTGGGGATCAAGCAGCAGGTTAGTGTGTGGTTGCAGCAACTTGGAAGGCCATCTATACTGGAGAAGGGAGGAGAGGCTAGAAGGGGAAGTAGGTTGTAATAGTTTATAGGTTAAGCATATAGAGAATTCATAGCCTTACCTCCCAGGAGGGCCAACCTAGCGAGGTAAGAACATTGCAGTGATGTTCTCTTGGATGGGAGCCACTGGCAAAGCATACTTTGTTATATTACCAACTCTCTTTTATGGAGCTCTTAGTGTCCTTATTTTAGTTAGGACTGAGTCGTGAGCAGACTGTACAATAAGAGCTCCATAAAAGAGAGTTAAATAGTGACTATTGGTTATAACCAGCTGCTCAGGGCAGAAAGGTAAGAAGTATAGATACATTTTTCACTAAACCAATGAAAAGTACCATACGAGGGCATGCCCTGCTACCCTGAAAATTTCACAACAAAATTCTAAACCACCTGGGCTGTAGGCGATAACAAAAACAGCAACCCCTTCCCTGATGGTTCCTAAAATTGTACTGCAGAGCTGGCCCACTGGTGCAGGAGTAGCACTACCGCTCATGATGGCTGCAGCCTGGGTTCAGAAATGAACCCGAGGTGTCATAGGGACAATTGAGGAAGAGGTATGAGTGTCACAGGATAGCTCTCCTCCTCTGGGGAAGGGAGGTAGGGCTCGGTGTGACTGGCCTCTAGCGGAAAACCGGAGGCAAGACAAGCCAGAGCTCAGACCATGGTGGGGGGGTATGACGGACATTGGTGTATGCCTTTACTGTGTGGGCAGATACTGTATTTTCCTGGGGTGGTAGCCTACAGTTTATCCACAGATATCCCCTGCCACTAACCCAGGTGGAGGTACCACATGCACTTATTGTTCCAGTATCACTTGTCCACCACAGAACCTAGGCTAGCCCTTTGAGGTTGGTCCAGGGAAGACCCAAGGACCCAGAAACAGCCAAGGTGAATCAAAGAGGGCTGCTACACAACGCCAACCATGCTCCACCTCCTCTCGCCCCCAAGTCCAAATCAGAATAACAGTTGAAATGCTGGAACTGCCCCAGCAATGATGCAAACTGCTGCAGTGTAAATGCGCTGTGGCAGTGGTGCAGATGGAGCAGTGGCCATGCAGTGCAGAATGAAGCATGCTGCTCAGGTATGTGTAAACATCCTATAGAGAAACACTTGCCTGTATAACATCATCCAGGAAGAAAGCACACTTGTACAGGGGTCATTGCCATTCAATTCCGTAAGAGTTTTACACTTGGATGCATTTGTGTGGGGAGAGTGCCTATTCTGCTGGAAGAATTCTGCATGAGTTTGAATTCCTGTATTCCATGAGAAACAAACATTTCATCTACTGAATGTGTAACTACAGATGATTAACAAGTGAGGAGGACTACTTTTACAAGTCACTTTTAACAAAAGAAAATATCTGTTTTAAAAAATGCCATTTGTTTTGTTTTGTTATGATTTCTCATTTTCACAATTTTATAATGCAATGACGACGTCAGGGTGTGGGTAGTCATGTAATAACTGTATTTCCAGGTGCTGAAGGCACTTAATGTAAACTCTTGCCTTACAACACACTTGGGCATGCATTTATCCATAACTACCCACACTCTGTTGTGTCTTATTCTACATATAGAATAATGTTTGGGCAAACATACACAACAAGGCTGCATTTTCATTGATGGGTAAGATGGCATCAGAGACCTCAAGATAGTAGTTCAAGAGGTTTCTATGATGTCATTTCAACCCAAAATGGAAACTTCAGTCTTGCTGTGTTTGTGTGCCTAAAAGTGTTTTTGTATAGCATAATTTTGTTTTATTTCATTCACCTTGATTCTAACTTTGTCTTATACTGTAGTCAAATAAACAGAAAACAGCAAGGGCAGGATAAGGTTAATATAATTTGCTGGCTGTGTGGTGTGGAGTGCTGAAGTGCTAGTGCCTTCACCTCCAGCCACACTGGCAACCTGGGTTTGGAGATGGATGTCAGTTGCTTGGCGGGCCACTGAGGGAGGGAGGGAGGAGGACTGAGTGCCCTTAGATGGCCTCACCTCCTCGGGGAGGGGAGTGCAGCTGCTGCTCATCTGCCATCTGGAGGTGTCTAGATGGCAGTGCAGTCTAGACCTGCAAATAGAGGTGAAGGATCACGCACTGGACGCCAGCGGTATCTCTGTGGAGGTGGAGCTCACACCTAGCATCCATTGCATGTGTGTGGATCGAGGCCAAAATAGGTGGGAAAACACCTCTGGCTGATGGATGAGGTCCGATCCTCACAGACCCTGCACCAGAGACTGGACACTCCTCCCAACACACACAGTTCTCAAGCAAGAGGATGCCGGAGGTAAGGTAAGTCTCAGAGAAACCAGGTGAGAGGCTGGGAACCAGATAGAAGGGTGTGGCAGCATGAACATCTTGTTGCATGCCAAAACAGCATGGCATGAAACCGTGCTGTTAAAACAGCAACTAAAAAGAAAAAATTGTTTCTAACCCCCCGCACTGCTCACATAGGGCTATGCCCCCAAACCCCTACTAAAATAACTCTACTGGGGGAGGAGGCAACCTGAGGAGTGGATGAAAGTTGGGTGGAATGCAGCACAACAAAAATAAAAGACACTGTCTGATCTGGGACCGGAATAGAAACCTGGTCCACAGCTACTGCGCTTGTTCTGCAGCTCCAATGGCTCTACTCCTGAGCCACGGCAGCTGCTCTGTGGATCCCTCTGGCAGAGCTCTTACCCTGTACAGTAGAGCTCTCCCAGAAACAGCTACAGGGTTACCACTACTGCTGCATGCTATCGTGTCATGTGGCAGTGTGTACCTGTAGCTATTCTCACATATGCTGTTCCCGTTGCATGGGTTTTGCCATGCGACAGATATTGACTTGGTGGGGGGTGGGGGCTGGGGGGCAAGACTAGGCAGAAAAATGTATATTAAAAAAGAAAAAGTAATCTCCCAGATTTCTGACATTGCCAACAGATGCTTGTTTTGACAGGTGGGCCAAGCAGAGCTTAAGGTTTTACATCAATTCGTGATGGAAACATAGAAACATAGACTTTGACAACAAATAAGGACTGCTTGGCCCATCTAGTCAGCCCATTTTCCTACCTATTGGATAAACTGCAGATCTGGTAGCCTATGACATCAGTGCCTGAAGTGAGGCGCTGTCTGAAACAGCCCGGCAAGTAGGCAGAAGTCCAAATGGCAATGGGGGTAGGGTGACCGGATGTGGTGAGATGGGGCGATTGTAGCAACAGGATGTCGCTATATGTACATGTGCGCTGGGAGCAAGCACGGAGAGCGTGGCCTGGGAGGGGGTGGAGGGGATGTAGGGGGTGGCACTGAGTTGGCTGCTGAGCTACACCGTGGCATTGGGGTTGGCCTCCGCTTGCAGTGTGGTATAAGTTCGGGTCTGGGTTCCAGCGCTGCTGCAGTTTTGTTGTGCCTGTCCCAAAACTTGTGTTTTTTTTGCTTCCTCCCTGACATGCACCCCCTGAGTAGAGAATCCTTTAGTAGGGAGTGCGGAGGCGGAAGCCCCCACATGGGGTGTGGGGCAGCCCCACAGAAAGAAAAAGAATCAAGTCCCCAGCGCCGTTCCTCAGTGCGCGAAGGATGTCAGGGTGGCAAAATTTTGCCACCCTGACGTTACAATAACATGGGTCGCCATTTGGCACTTGCAGTTATCACATAGAAGCGCAGATCCTAGTTGACCAACAACCTACTTCTTCCTACCCCACCAGAATTGCCTTATGTCTGTCCCATGCATTTTGAATTCCCCACTGTTTTTGACCCCATGACCTTCTCAGGAAGTCTGTTCCATGCATCCACCGCCCTCTCTGTGAAAAAATGCTCTCACATTGCTCCTGAGCCATCCCCCATCTTCAAATTGTGCTCCTTGTTCTTGCACATCTCTTTTTCTGAAAGATGTTACTCTCTGGACTTTGTTGATTCCTTGAGGTACTTGAATGTTTCTATCATGTCCCCTCTCCCTCCTTTCATCAAGGGTATACATATTAAGCTCCTTTAGTCTCTCTTCATGTGGCTCTGTTGCAGACCCTGCGCCATTTTAGTTGCCTTCCTCTGGACTGTCTCCACCCTGTCTATGTCCTTGCAGTTGGGGTTTCCAGAACTGCACACAGTACTCCAGATGGGGTCTCACCAACTGTCTGTACAGAGGGATAACAACTTCCTGTTTTCTACCGTGATGCCTCTCCTTATACATCCCAGTATCTTCCCAGCCCTCCTTACCGCCTTCTCACATTGCTTGCTTACCTTTAGGTTATCTGATATGACTACTCCATGGTCCCTTTCCATTTTTGTTGTTGTTAATACCTCCCTCATTGTGTACTCTTCCTCTGGGTTTTTGTTTCCCAGTTGCATTACTTAGCACTTCTTTGCATTGAATCTAAGCTGCCATACTTTGGACCATTCCTCCAACCTTGCCAAGTCCCTTCTCATCCTTTCCACTCCCTTGTGTATCAACCCTGTTGCAGATCTTTGTGTCATCTGCAAAGAGACATACTTTTCCTTCCAGTCCCTCTGCAATGTCACTTATAAAAACATTAAAAGGACTGGACCCTGTAGTAACTCGCAAGTAACCCCTTTCTTCAAAGTGGACTCGCTTACAATTATCCTCTGTGTCCTGTTATCCAGACAATTTTTTAAAGGCTACCACCCTGGGACCCACTCCAGGCTGGCTAATTGTTTATTAATCTTTGTGTGGGACTGTGTCAAATGCCTTGCTAAAGTCTAGGTAGGCCATGTCCACAGCCCTCCCTGGTCTACTGCTTTGATCACCCAGTCTAAGAAATTTATTAGATTCATCTGACATGACCTTCCCACTGTGAATCCATGCTGCCTTGGGTCCTGTGCCCCACTGGCCTCTAAGTACTCAACAACTTTTCTTCTCTTTCTTTCTCTCTTCCTTTCTTTCTAGATTCAGACATTACCTTTGAGCAAAAGCTCTTTACAAAGGTTCCACGACAGGTACAACAAGGTGTGAACAATTGAGAACAAGAAAACAAAGGAAAGTGGAGCACCGGTGTTAGCAAATTACAAGGGTGAAACATTACTAACAGAGACATAAGCTATCTGGTCAGTGCAAAGAAACATGACAAGGCTAAACATTGTCAGGTACACAGGTATAGTTTACAACAGCCAAAGGCTAGGCACAAAGGTATAATCTTCAGTAGCCAGGGCTAGATCCATCTACGTGGTGGAATTGCTGTAGAGATTGGGGGTGAGGGATCCGGGATGTGGGCAGCGCCCTAGAAACATAGAAACATAGACTTTGACGGCAGATAAGGACCACTTGGCCCACCCAGTCTGCCCATTTCCTACCTACTGGATAAGCTGCAGATTCTAGTTAACCAACAGCCTATTTCCTGCAACCCCTCACTATAATTGCCTTATGTCTGTCCCATGCATGTTTGAATTCCTCCACTGTTTTAGACCCCACAACCTCTCCAGGAAGGCATTTCCATGCATCCACCACTCTCTCCGTGAAAAAGAATTTCCTCACATTACCCCTGAGCCGCCCCCTGCCTAACTTTAAATTGTGCCCCTTGTCCTTACACATCTCTTTTTCTGAAAGATGCTACCTCCTGGACTTTGTTGATTCCCTTGAGGTACTTAAAAGTTTATCATGTCCCCCTGTCCCTTCTTTCATCAAGGGTATACATATTAAGCTCTCTCAGTCTCCCTTCATATGGTTTCTGATGTAGACCCTGTGGGCTTTGTTAAAAAGGTGTGAGAGGTGACTTGATCCATGTTGGTCAGCCAGGCAATTATGTCTTAAGACCTGCAGGGCTGGGAATGTGATTACTGCTCACACCAACAGGCCATGCTTCCAGAGAGGTACGGTTTAAGCTCGGCCTTAAAGGCAGGTAGGCTAAGTTTGTCAGTAGGTGAGCCAGGCTCTTGTTAAGCCACAGAGGAGCATGGTATGCCAATGACCACTGTCCGAGTGTTGTTTTTCTGAAGGCGACCACTAGGAGCCCTGGGAGTGGCCTCTGGTCTGGCACCCAGATCTACAGGCAGGCAGCAAGCTGCTGAGCAGTGGAGCTGCTTTGCCTAGTAGCGATTTCTTGCCCAACAGGCAGGTTTGGTATTTTATTCTGTTGGGTAGGTTAGCCAATTGGTCTGCTCAAAGAGGAAGCATGTATGCTTAAAGTAGTCTGCCCCTAACAGTTACTCTACATGCCTAGTTAAGGGCCATTGCAATGTGTGCAAGTGCAGTATTGGAGGCAGCCCCATATACCACAAGTCCGTAGTTGATGACTGACAGATCTGAGGAGGAGACCGAGAGATGAAGGGCTAATGGTGCGTGGTATTGCCTGTGCCTATAGAGCTTTGCATTTACTGCTTTACCACATAGTTGATGTGCTGCACAAAGGAGAGGTGTTGTATTAACCCTGATCACGCTTGATGCAAGGGAGGAGTTTTGGCAGACATCCATGGCTGGGTGCGGGGATGCACTCCAGCCACACCTGGATGTCATTGCTCGTTCGGCTCCTGGGAGGAGCTTCTAAGTCCAGAGGAAAACACCCATTGGCTGGGGTAGATGTCCCTGCCCCCACCTCCAGCAACGGATTCTGCCCACTCAGGACTTGGTCTCGCATCACCTCTGCTCATGGCAGCACCAGAAGAAAGCACCAAGGAGCAGAAGGTGGCCACACTCTGGGGGTGGATTCTGGAGGATTGCTCCATGAAGCGTGTCGTGGTGTGCGGAGGACCAGGGTACAGCTGGGAGGATTTCAGGTAGTAGGGAACAGGTAGGTCAACTGAAGGGCCCCAGCCAGTGGTGACAGAGAGGGAAATAAAGTTGAGAAAAAAGATCAGGTAACTTAACATCACTGTTAGAATTTAGCAGAAAACAGTAATTTTAAGTATAAAAGCAATTATGCATCAAGAAGAATTAGCCAGGGAACAGGCACTCGAGATGTAGCAATGGAGGCAGTGTCCAATCAGGTTTGGGAGTGGAAAGTGCCAAAAATTGAACCTGTTGGCAGAGTCGAGTGTCATACCTTTGCAGGGTAGAGGAGCTTTCTTCTGGGTAGACCAGCTGAGCAGCACAAGTGGAGGCTTAGTTAGAGCTGACTGCACCGGGCGAGGCTTCGGAGGTAGCAGAGATAGCTATGCTAGAGTGAGTGCCCGGCTTGGTATCCACTAAAGGGAAAGAAACAAGCAAGAAATTAAATAGGAGCTGGGAACTGTGGGTAGGGCAGGACACAACAGCAGAGATAGAGGAACAGCAGGGGGTATGAGATGTATGGACTTTATCACAGCTGCGGAGAATAAACTTCAGATGAGGCAAATTTACAGGTTTAAAACACACCTTGGTATGATATTTATTTTTCAAAAGTTAGAAAAATAATTAATGAAAACAAAAATTGCAATGAAAATCACTATTTAACATCAGTAGTTTCTCATAATGCAATCCTGGATCTTAGAGCTCCTAAGACCCTTCTCATCTGCATTCAACAGCTTGTCTGCAGTAGCACCTCTCCTTCACTCTCAAGACTGACCTCTACTAGACTGAACTAAAGTAAACTCACTGAAGAGGTTTTATATCTTTTGGCGTGGTCACCTGACTGAGCCCTTTTCTGTATTTATATGTCTGGACACGTTGTTTCAAAACCAAGCGGGGAAGGATTGTTTCAGGGATTTCTTGGTTCAGTTAAAAGTACAGTGGTATATATTTACAGATACTGACTTTCTATAGCTCTGATCCACAGTGACTAAGCATTCATAAAGTATGCCTCATTCTCATATATAGAACCTTATACAGTAACAGGTTTATAGTTTGAATTTATAAAAATATCTTAAGGATTTCTTATAACTGTACTAATCATGAACTTATTGTTTTATATGGCTTCTAAATCCTTTTAATTTACAAAGGCTTTATTAACTGTATGTATGCCTATTTAAAACAGCCTTCATGCTTTTTGTACACAAAATATACTTATGCTCTTTATGCAACACCTCTCCAAGTGTTTAGCATCATTCCAGAGACTGGATGGATGGAAATTGAAAAGAATGAAAAGAGAGAACTAGTAGGAAGTTTAGTACGGATAGTAAAGAATCACGCTAGGTGGCCAACCAAGGGTAGGGAGAAAAGAAGAAAAGCAAAGAGAAAAGCTTAACTGTTGCGCAACAGAAGTTTTAGTAGCTAGGAAATAAGGAGATAGAAAATCGTCCATCAGTCACAGCCGAGGGTGTAGCCTAACTCCGCCACAGATTTACAGATTAACTTAACAAAGGGGAGAAAAGGGCAGAAGACCAGGAATTAAATTAATTTGCAGCTGAAAAGGTGGGCTTGTCACCACTGAGTCTGGGTGAGGGCTGAAAGGCTATACAGAATTTGGTGCTAAATCTACTTTATGGCTCTAAGACTAACCTGAATGTAATGCTAAATGTTCTTAAAAGCTCTAAGAAAATAAATAACATAAATCAGCAATTTAACAGCATTAGCTTAAACATAGTAACATCTCTAAGATCAGGCAAGTTAACAACACTGTTAGAATTTAGCAAAAACAGTAATTTTAATAACAAGCAATTATTGCATCAGGAAGAATTAGCAGGGAATAGCTACTCGAGATGCAGCAACAGAGGGAAGTGTCCAGTCAGGATTTGATTGTGGAAAGTGCCAGAAATTGAACCTGTTGGCAGAGTCGTGTCATACCATTGCAGGGTAGAGGAGCTTTCCTTCCGGCAGATTAGCTGATCAGCACAGGCGGAGGATTAGTTAGAGCCAACCGCATCGAGCAAGACTTTGGGGCTGCATAGATAGCTGCATTGGAGGGTGTGCCGGGTTGGTCTCCACTTTTCAGGGTAGAGGAGTTTCCTCCGAGCAGACAAGCTGAGCAGGACAGGTGGAGGCTTAGTTAGAGTCCACTGCACTTCTTTCAGAAGTGATTCCCTCATTTTCACTACAACTGAGGTCAAGCTAACAAGTCTGTAGTTTCCTGTCTCTGCTTTGCTCCCACTTTTGTGAAGGAGAATCACATCTGCCCTTCTCCTGTCCTTAGGTACCACACCATCCTCCCATGATTTGTTAAAAGGGTAGTCAGTGGTGCTACTAGTTCTCCCTTAGTTCTTTCAGAATTCTGGGGTGAATCCCATCAGGCCCCATTGCTTTGTCCACCTTCAGTTTTAGGAGTTCTTTCAGAACCCTTTCTTCTGTGAAAGAACTGTGGTATCCGCCTCTATCCAGAGTGCTTCTATTTATTGGATTAGGTACCTCCTCCTCTTCTTTTGTGAATACTGAGCAGAAGTATTTGTTCAGTATCCCTGCTTTTCACTGACACTCTCTGTCCACCTACCCTCCCTTTTATTAGCCTCACTATCCCTCCCTTGGTCTTTCGTCAGCTCCCAATGTACCTGTAAAAGGTTTTATCCTCCTTCTTTATCGAGTTGGCTATCTTTTCCTCTGTGTTGGGACTTTGCTATTCTGACTGCCTTCCCCGCTTCCTTCTGCTTTAACTAGTACAGTTCTCTGTCCTGCTCCTTCTGTGTTTCCTTATACTTCCTGAATGCTACCTTTTCTCCTTAACCTTCCTGCCACCTCTTTTGAGAACCTTAGTGTTTTTTCCTTCATTTTGCTTTGTTGATTTGCTTCACAAAGGCTTGTTGCCTTGTGATGGCAGTTTTGATGGTTTCATTGTTCCTCCACCTCCTTCTTGCCTGTTTGCTAATGCTTTTCTGAGGCACTCTTCCATTTTGACAAAGTCAGCCTCCTAAGGTCCAGTACCCTCACTTTTGTACGTGCTTGACTCTGTGTCTGTGTTTATCATGAACCACACTGTTTGGTGGTCACTTGTTCCCAGATGGCTACCCACTCTAGATCTGAGATCCTCTCTCTGTCCCTGTTTCGAGTACCAGGTCTAAGATTGCTCTCTCCTGAGTGGGTTCCAACACTAGCTGTCTGAGGCATGCCCCTGTAGGGCATTGAGAATGACCTCACTTGGATGTGGCTGCAAAGGTGCTCCAGTTAACATACGTATATTCAAGTCCTCCATCAATAATATCTCCCTTTTTCTGCCATTCTAAGGATGCCTTCTATCAATTCCTTCCTTGAGATGGGGGTCTGTATACAACCCCATGAGGATTGTGGTGCCATTTCCTGTCTCCAGGGTGACACACAGTGTCTCCTCTCTCCCTGCTTAACCTTTAGTTCTGTTGCTTTGATCCTTCCCTTATGTAGCGAGCTACTCCTCTTCCTCTTCTACCCTCCCTGTCCCCTTCTGTAGATTGTGTACCCGGTATGTTGACATCCCAGTCATGGTTTTCTGTACCATGTTTCCGTGACTGCCATGATATCCAGGCATCCCACTTCCATCAAGGCCACCAGTTCATGAAGCTGTTACCCAGACTACAGTCATTGGTAATCATTGCCCTCCATTGTTTGATGGCCTTACCCTTTTAGACCCATCCTGTCCTTACACCCTTTGCCTTGTTCTTCATTTACCGCCCTTCTCCTATCAACTTCTCTAGCCTGGTGTTTACCTCACTAACTACCCTGATTTTTTGTGGGGGGTTAGGATTTCCTGCTCCTTTTCAGTGCCTGCCCTTGGCTAGTTTAAATGCTTGCCAATGAAGCATTTAAACCTATTACCTAGGATTCTGGTTCCCTCCAGGACAGATGCAGACCATCGGGCCACTATAGGCCTGTATCCTCCAGGTGGACTCCCAGTTCCCAGTGAAGCCAAACCCTGAGCTCTACACCAGTTTTTCAGCCATGAATTGAATCCTGTGGTGTGAGCACCCTAGCCACACCATGCCATAGACAGGCAACACCTCCGAGAAGGTTACTGTGCATGCTACTTGTCTAAAGCCCCCCAGCTCCAGCAAACTCCTCCTGCACTGCTCTGATCCCTTTCCCAGCCAGGTCATTTGTTCCTAGGTGGACAATGACAGCCAGCTCCCTCTCCTGTGCAGCTGCTACCGTGATCCTGAGGATCTGCCTGTCCCTCCAAGTCATGGTGCCAGGCAGGCACCTTACCTCCCTCCCCTCCCCAGTTCTACCCCTAACAATTGGAGTCCCCACCAGGAGTTGTTTCCTTTCCTGTGGGGTCCCATGCCACCCTCCTGTGGGTCTCCTTTGTGGAGGTTCCAGCATCCCCTTTGTCTCCACTGCGGTGTGCCTCCATAGAGGAACCACACTCTGCCAGAATGGCATATGAACTGGGAAATATAAAGATTACAAAACAGTGCAACAAGAATATGGGTTACACAGTAGGAACTTTTACAGGTACCACCAGTGCAGACACTATATCCAGACATATGTTGGACCTGATACACTAACCGACAAGCCTTGGAAGAGGTGCTCTTAATACAAAATAAAGTTAATTCTATGACTTAAAAACATTTGATCTCACAATTTTACAAGCTTCTCTAGGAGTACATGGCCAGGCTGGCTATCCAAAATATTCAGGATAAGTGGAAGAGAAATTTAGGCAGCCTACAACAGAACACGACTGGTTAAAATATGGGCAAGTACCCACAGAGCTACAAACTCCTTAGTTTGGAAAGAGTTTAGATGGAAGGTCTCGATCAGATTTTTATTACTTCTACTATCTTGAAACATTATGCTCGGGTTGCTTCTGATGCTTGTTGGAGGGAGTGTGGAACATCTGGCTCTCATTTCATATGTTCTGGAGCTGTTCTAAAATTCAGTCTTATTGGGTGCAAGTTGGAGACACTATTAAAAGTATTTTAGGGCTATCACTGAGCCTTACTTTCACACACCTGGTCCTAGGTTGTACTCCACAAGAAATTAAACATTCCCTCAAGAATATTTGTTTTGGTACTGTCTATAGGTGTCTTTAAAGTTATAATGCAGAGCTGGTTATCTCAAAACAACTAGTATTAAAGCAATGGATCACCAATGTGATAAATATTACGATGATGGAAGCCATTACGGTGACTCAGGTTCCAAATTAATAAACACAATTCCCACTGGCTCCCATTTTTGACTATATAGAGGATACTGAGGGCTTGTCAGTTATGGAGCAGCTGGTGACATGATATATATGAAGGTGCGGTCAGCAAAGACCAGGTCACTGTATACTGCCTCCTAAGGTTTGACTGTAACAATGAATTGCATGTACAAAAAACAAACCAAAATGAACCACACAGATTATTCTGTTGAGACAGACATTTATTGTTGTTATTAGTTTGTTTTAACATTTTACTTAAAAATGTGAGCAATTAGAAAGAATGTATAAGCATTAAGGTCATTGATGGTGTCATGGATGTCCTTTCTTGTAATTGTGTGATGAATTACCTTGTCCTATGCTATTCTCTCAATAAACTTGAAAGTTCACAAAAAAAAGATTAATAGTGTATAATATGATTTAAGAAACAGCTACAAGAGCTGGCATATTTCTAGTACAGTAGTTCAGTTTACATGGAGGTTTCAGTCTTGATGATGTCTTCATTATGAGGAACCTGCAGTGTTTGTAAGCACATGGGATCATAATAAATATGGATTTGAGTCTGTCGTACCACAGTAGTGACATAGCTACTGTGATGCAGCCACATTCTAACATTACTAATGTGGTATAAGAACATCTGGAAATGTTCTCAGTGAGGTTGTGAAGTTAACTCTGTTAAGACTGACAGAGCAAGACCAGACAGATTACTGCAGGAGAATAGCAGTAAAGGTTACACAGCATTAACAGGGATAGCATTCTGGTAATACATTTCGGTGTTTGTCCTTATTCTAATGTGGTGTGATATATGGTTAGGTGTGACAGTGTAAAGAAATTAGTGGCCTCAATAAAACTCATTGTACATGGTTGTAAAACCTGCTGTGTATGGTTATGACATCAAAACCATACAAAACAAAAAGTTGTTGAGAATGATTTTGATGTCACAACCATACGTAGCACTTTTCTCATTTACATACTTTGCATGTTAGTAGCCTGTCTGTCAACAAGTACAGATGACCCAAAATGAAACTCGTACTCTAACCTCATGGATGACCAGCACTAACTCGCTCCATACTTGCTGAATCACTTAAATGGCAGCATGGCTTTTAAGAAACTTAAATTGATAGCAGAAGTGGAAACATTATGGCTGAGGCAGTATAGTGCAGTGGTTTAAGGCTCTGAGCTGCAAATCAGGAGACCTGGGTTTGAATCCACAGCCCCTACTTGCATACTGTGTGACCCTGAACAAGTCACTTAACTTCCTGTGCTCTCAGGGTTGCACCTGTAAACAAGCTTTCAGCTTAGTGTGTCCCACCTGGTTAAACAATTGAGAAAAAAAAACACCCACTTGCAACTCAACACCTTCACATGATACCAACATATCAGCCTCTGGTCTTGCAGGATCAGCTGAACCACCAAGCCCAGACATCACTTAACTACCTCATACTTAACAAAACACATGGTAAAATTAAAAATATGCTGCTTATCTCTACAGGAGCTGCTTGTAAAGAAATCAGTGCACACTAAACTATTTTACTTTCTTTAAGTACTGTTGGCAAGTTCTTATCAATAAAACACAGTTTCTAAATGATTAAACTCTCTGTATTCATTTACCATATACTATAGAAACCTAAAATATGAGCTGTCCTACACAACCCAGCTAGCTTTCCATCTCTGGACTGAAATGACATCACGGATCTCTCGGAGTTTCACTCTCGTGGTCCATATGAAACCAACTCAACCCCTCTATGGAAACAATGCGTTATTATGTATGGTCACCCATACATTATTCTAAACACAGCACAGTCACTGCCATGCATTAGGAGGAACAGATAAGATCGCCCTAAGTCATTTTGTCACCATAATATGATGTTTAAATGTTATAATTCAGTGCTACCGAGGTGGTATTTAAATCACTATATCCTAGCATGTATTGGTATGATTTTCTGTAAAGTAGCTGTCTGTGTTGTCACATTGGTGTCCTCATTTGTGATGGGATATAACAATGCATAGGTGTACAGAGCAAGTTTAAGGGATAAATAATGGGAAACTAAAGGGTAAAACTAATGTTTATAAAATAATGAACTGATTATGAAACCAAATGTGTCCTAAAATGAGTCCCCGTGAAGCAGCATAATGTTTCCTATCCAGAATTCTGCAGCAACTACTGTTTACTAAAAGATGATATAGCATGTCAGCAACCCTTTGCTGTTATAAAGTGCCAGTGCAGGAAAGCATTAATCATTAACTGGTGCATTTGGTAATTAAAGGATTGATCATATGTGCTAGGTGCCCACAAAGGTCTTTTACAGAAATCTAAAAATTCTCTGTAAAGAAAATCAATTATATTGATTGTCAGCCCTGTTGCTGTATGGCTTCTCATGAAAACTACATAATGCATGAGCTGAGTGAAAATGAACAACCAGTGTCACTGCAAAATATTGTGTTTGACGTTTACACAGATGGATGCTAAACAGGATTGGTATTTCTTTTGTCTAGGATAGTTGTTTATTTCAGCTAAGAAAAGCAGACTTTTTGAGACTTAATTCTAAATGCATATGTAAAATATAGAACAGAGATGATTACTGTTTGTTGTTAACATTTTACTGTTTTTCTCTGATTCAAGTTGTTGTTGCTGGTATACCTTCTGCTGCATTATTACAGGGTGTGCCTACAGGTGTGTTATAGATTACTGCTGTAATCTTCTGACTCAGATTGTCTTTTGCAAGTTATATCTTCTATTACTGCTTTATTTTCTCTGTAGCAAAGTGTTTCTTACAGGGTATATCTTCCGTGAAATTATTACAGGTGGTGCTTTACAGGCTTTACAGTCTTATCTATCATTAGGCTAAGCTTTCAGGGCTACTGCATTTGTTGCTGGCTGATTGTTTCTGCCTACCTCCTTGTTTCTTCGTCCTCAGTTCTCCTTTTTGGCAGGGAAGGCCCAGCTACCCACCCACCCCATCCCCAACCACCCCAAGCTACACCTTTTATAGGGTAGCACAGGAATGACATTCTGTAGCAAAGCAGGAAGGGCAGATCAGATGGGTATCCACACAGTGACCCTCATTTACAGGGGCACAAATAATTTAAAGTGCTATAACAAGTTATACAAAACAAACAAACAAAACACAAAATCAAACCTTTTCTTTCATTTCCTCCTTCTAATTATTCTGACCAGGTTATAAGCCCAGCAACTTATCTGGAATGGATATTATTAACTTCAGGTACTCAGGACACTTTTCAAAAGGGCAGTTATACAGGATTTAGGACACTGTCCTACATGCTGGGCCATTGGAGATCTAAGGGCTCCAGCTCAAGGCAGCATGGACAGAGATTGTGCACCTCAAATTGCATATTAAGGAGGAAATATATTATAAGAACCACCCGCCATTTCCCAACATCCAACAGAAGCACCTCAACCGAGAGGGTAGTTGGTCCAGGAGGTTGACAGGTAGTTAGAAGGGCAAATCGGTGCCCCATCACTCGATGCTCTCAACATATCACCTCCACAAACCATATGAGAACTACAAACAGGTATCTGCCTCTATCTCTGAAATCAAACAAAGGGCAGACAATACTACAGAGCAGGACACTGCAGCACTGGAGCTAGGTCAACAAACTTGCCCAAATTAGGAATCAAAACAAAAAAGCAAAAGGAAATCCAAAATACTTCTGATCATAGGAGACTCCATGATTCAGGAGTTGATACCTATCTCCACCAGGGTAATGATCCAATGTCTCCCAGGTACATCAGCGTGACAGACACTGACTGCATTGCTAAAATTGTACAGGTAGCAGGAGAAAACATTGATGTCCTGGTACACATAGGGACTAACAATCTTGTCAGCCAGTCAGTTGTGGAGACCAAGGACACATGACCAGGCTGGGTGACAAACTATCATCCATTTCATCTGGCATCTCCTTCTCTGAGATCCTGCCAGTCTGGGAGAGGGCTGAAGGACAGAAGGTCAGAGAAGGGAGATAGGGGAGCTAAACATGTGGTTCAAGGGCTGGTGCCAGGAAAAAGGACACAAATTTGTATGGAACTGGCAACAGTTTGAGGAGCAAAAGTTCTTTAAATTTGATGGGCTGCATCTGACTAAGGAGGAGTCAGTGCATTGGGCAGAAGTTTGACTCTTGCAGAATATAAAACTAGCAATGGGAGAGGGGCAGCACCCAATATGTCAAATGGGAAAAACACCCCTCCCCTCAGCTAGTGATCAAACAGGAGTTCAGCATGTTTGTAGTTCATTTACATCACCAGGTAAGGAAAAGGTCCGGCTCCCTATATGATGCACAGGGAAACGCCAGACCTCGCCCAACAAATCTAACACACCAAAATATGGCCAATGGGAAATTAGCATTAGAGGATGAAATTATTATTTCCTTCCCCTTTTCCCTTTTATGTTTACTTTCTTAGACTGGATATCCTAAAAGTGCTTTGTATTAACTGTGTATTTATGTACATATTTGCCTTGTCCATCTTTCAAATGCTTATATTTATTCTTTAGTATAAAATCTTTTAGACTTTTGGTATATTGTGTACTTCTGCTTTTGTATGTATGCTGTGAAATTATGTGATGTGATGTCCTAAAGATCATTCCTGTAATATATTTTATTACATGATGTTTTGTATTTGTTGAAACTGTATTTCAAAACAGGACAACTTTGATAAACAGGCCTCTTTTGGTCCTAAAATTTATTTTCCTGTCAGAAAATAAAAGTTTTATCTATCTCTCATCTATCTATACACAAAATGTTCGCAGTCTGGAAACAAGATCCCAGACCTGCAGACAATAATGACAGAGGTTAAACTGACATAGTAGCCATTAGCGAGACATGGTTCACCAGTAACCATACTTAGGAGACTTCATTACCCGGCTATGTACTGTTCAGAAGAGACCAAGGTGCAAAAGGGGGTGGAGTGGCCCTTTATGTCAAGGAAAATATCAAAGCTTCAGAAATTCAGAATACACATAAGGAGCCAGAAGAACTGTGGGTCACCCTGGAAATAGGAAATGGGACAGCCATACAAACTGGGGTTGTCTACAGGCCTCCAGACCAGGGGAGGACATAGACACATTACTATTAGAAGACACAAAACATCACAGCTAAAGGCGGTTCTGATAATGGGAGACTTTAACATCCAGATACAGACTGGTCAATACCAGCAGGAACATCTGCCAGAACTAGACACATAGTGCATTCCTGCAGGGGAGGGCCTCAAACAACTGGTACAACAACCTACAAAGAGACAGGGCTATTATAGATCTAGTACTGACTAACAGGAAAGGATCACAGATCTTCAGGTAGAAGGTCATCTGGGGGCCAGTGACCATCACATGGTATGGTTCAATTTGGCCACTAGAACTAAATCATCCCATTCAAGGCAAAAATATGGGACTTGAGAGGAGCTGACTTTAATAAGATGGCCAACATAGTTAAGCTAGCCTGGCATGAAGAAATACAGGTGAGGGGTTCAGGCAAAGCAGGCAAGCATTAAGGATTCAATACTTGAAGCACCATGTTAGAGATAGAAAAGGAAGTAAAGAAGAAGAAACCACTTTGGTTCTCAAAAACAGTAGCAGAAAAGGTCAGAGCTAAAAAGGCTACCTTCAGAAAATATAAGGAAAGCAGCGGGATGAAGATAAGAGAGGATACCAAACTTCCCTAAGGGAAGCAGGGAAGGCAGTAAGGCAGACAAAGGCCCAAACTGAGGAAACACTAGCATGGACAGTAAAGGAAGGTGACAAGACTTTCTATAGATACATTAGTGAAAGGAGGAAGTTCAGAGAGGATATTGCTAAGATCAAAGGGGATAAGGGGGCATGTGAGGAGGAGGACCATGTAAAGCATCTATCCTAAATAGATACTTCCCAGTATTTACTAAGAGAAGGTAGAGCAGGGCCCACAGCTCAGCACCATGGACACGGGGGAGGAGGTGTGTACTAGTCCCTTCACAAAGAAAGGGTCCTACAAGAGCTCGATAAGATCAGGGTGGACAAGGCAATGGGACCTGATGGCATCATCCCAGGGTACTAAAGGAGCTAAGGGTGGAACTAGCAGAGCCATTATCAGAACTGTTTAGTGAGTCTCTGAGCACAGGAGAGGTCCCATAAGACTGGAGAAGGGCTCATGTGATCCCGCTCCACAACAGTGGTAGCAGGGAGGAGGCAGGAACAACAGACCAGTCAGTCTCACCTCAGTAGTGGGCAAGATTATGAGGCCCTCCTTAAGGAAAGGATAGTGCAACACCTGGAATCCATAGGAGCACAGGATTTGAGACAGCATAGGTTTACAACAGGAAGGTCCTGTCAGACTAATCTCATAGATATCTTTGACTGGGTAACCAGAATGGTGGACCAAGGGTGAGCAGTTGATGTCGCCACCTTGACTTCCAGCGAAGCTTTCAATACTGTTCCACATGAAGATTGATTAATAAGCTGGGTAGGCTCAGAGTGGGTCAGAAGTTGGTCAACTAGCTGGCAAACTGGTTGACGGGCAGAAAACAGAGAGTGGTGGTAAACGGTATACAGTCAGGAAGAGATGCAAGTCACAAATGGGTACCTCAGGATCAGTCCTGGGGCCAGACCTCTGTGACATTGCAGATGGAGTGGAGGGTGGTTTGTCTGTTTGCAGATGACACTATGATCTGCAACAGAGTAGATGATCCAGATGGGGTGGGCAGAATGAGAAGAGATCTGGATAAACTGGCAAATGGTCGGAAGATTGGCAACTGGGCTTTACGCAAAGAAGTGCAAGATCATGCACATAGGGAGAGAAACCTGAAGGCACCTATAGGTTGGGAGGGAAGTTGCTGACAGTCACAAAGGAAGAAAGAGACTTGGGCATCATCATCACAGATTACCTGAAATCATCCAAGCAGACCATTAAGCAGTAGATAAGGTTAGGGAGATGTTGGGGTGGATTAGTAGGGGTATCACAAGTCATAAGATGGAGGTAATAATCCCTGTTTAAGACACTGTTTAAGCCCCATCTGGAGTACTGTGTGCAGTGCTGGGCCACACCTTCACAAGGACATTAACCATGGTGAGGCAGTTCAGGAAGGGCAGCCAAAATGGTGTAGGGACTGCATCAGAAAACATATAAGGACAGATTAACGGAGCTCAATATGTATACCCTAGAGCAAAGAAGAGAGAGGTGATATGATTGAAACATTCAAACACCTTAAGGGCATTAACAAGGGGGGTGAGAACAGAGATGCAGTCTCTGGTGGGTAAAACTTATAGATAGTACTGTTCTATGCTTCTTCGCAGTGTAACAGTTGGTAAGGTATTTTAGGTATGGACTAAAGTGTTAAAAAAAAATAAAGAAAAAAATTATGGATGGTATTGTAGTTTCCAGTTAGTACTGTAGTGATACTGTCTGATGCTTAGTTGAAAGTACAGTTGATATTGCATTTTTAGTTAGGATCTGGGCTGGTAGGTAACCTAGGATAGGACTGTATTTTCTAGATAGTACTGTTTAACGTGGGTAGAATAATGGGCTGCAATGGATGTGAGGCAGCAGTTTGAATGAACATATTTGGAAGCTTGGAGAGTGTCCAGTCTGTCACAGGCTGAGGAGTCTTGAGGAAGAAGTGTTGTGGCTCGGGAGGAGTTGGAGAGGATGGGGAGGGGAGAGAATCTAGGCAGGAGAGCCTCCCACGGAGTATCATGAGGATACAACATGGAGGTACATCGGATCGTGGGAAGGAGTGAGAGGAGATGGGAGCAAATCAAACAAGGGGCATAGCACTGGAGGAAGGCTCAAGTTAGGAGGAGGAACTAAGGCACAGCAATGCAGAGGAGACAGGTAATAGGTTTACGGTGCTGGTGACATTGGTGGAGGAGGAGGGGGTAGGATACCCAGGAAGGGGCAAGAGAGGAAAGGGAGGAATGCACAAGGGATTGTAGCCGGTCTAAGGGGATGGCAGGGGTGAAGAGGTGAGGGCACAGCTGAGGGACAGTCAAGGGAGCAGGGATCCAGGGGAGCAGAGCAGGGTGGATGGAGAAGATGTCAGGGCATAGCAGCTGTGGCAGTGGAGAATACTGATGAGAGAAAGGCAACAGGGACAGACGGGGAATTCTGTGCAGGAGTCAGAGTCGGGCAGGGAGGAACAGGGACAGATGAGGGGAATTACATGCAGGAGGATGAGTCAGGCAGGAGAGGAATTCTGCAGGGACAGGTGGGGAATCATGTGCTGGAGGAGGAGTCAGGGGAGACAAATGGCGACAGAAATAGATGGGGAATCCTGTGCTGGAGGAGGAGAGTCAGCCAAGACAGTAGAGGAACGGAGGAGGGAAGCAGGCAGATGGAAATATGGGGAATACTAGTACTTGGGATTCAATACTAAGGTGGGTAAGGTGTGGTAGCAAGGAGGAAAGGCATAGTCGTATATCGTGAAGGCCGTGCCAGGAATGACAGCTGAAAGAGTGGGATAATCGGTCCTGAAATATGCTAGAAGGGAAGGGAGAGAACTCGATTAATTCTACATCGGGGACAAATGACCTGGCTGATAGTACATTAGAGGTATTCCAAAAGAGGTCTGAGGAGCTGGAAACTTTATGTGAGGGGAGTGTAGATCAGTAACTTTTCTGAGGTATTACCAGTGCCTAGGTGAGCATGGCTAGAAAACAAAGGATCAAGGGATTTAATGAGTGATTAGGTAAATGGTATCACACCAAAAGGTATGGGTTAGTGAGAGGGCAGGGAAAGACCTGGGAGGACAGTAGTCTATATGCTAAGGATAGACTTTACCTAAATGAAGAGGGCAAGAAGGTGCTGAAACAGAAGCTTGTGGAGTATACTGAGGTAGCTGGACATTTAAACTAGGAGACAGGGGTGGCAGGTGGATGCAGGGCATACAGTCCTCATGAAATGGGAAGCAGAGCAAGCTTACCCCCAGAACAAGGGCAATGAACTAGGTAGAAGCAATAGAGGGATGCTGGAAGTGGAGGGCAGAGGATGGGGAGGGATGGTAAAGGGATGGAAGGTGGTCATCATGAATGCTAGAAGCCTGAAGGATAAAATAAATGACTTACATGCCCTTATGGTGGAGAGGGTGGTGGACATGGCAGCCATCACGGAAACATGGGCCACCAATACCATGACTGGGACCTAGCGGTTCCAGGGTACAGAATATTCTGCAGGATAGGGAAAACAGGAGGGGGAGGGCATTATACATGAGAGAGGGCTGCAGTGCATTAGGGAGGAGGGAGAAACAGAGTCATTATGGCTGCTAATCCAGGATTCTGGGAATAGGACTCTACAGATGGGAGTGGTGTACATGCCTCCTCCCAGACAAAGGAGTTGGACAGGGAACTTGCGAGGCAGATTAGAAGGGCATGCGGGAAGGGGAGTGTGTGGGGACTTCAACCTGCTGGGGGTGATTGGAGAACCCCAGCCATCAGCAATAAAGGGAGCAGGTACTCTGGATGCCTTTCAGGCAAGCTTCCTGACAAAGGTGGTCAGCAACCAACTGGGGGGACTCTAGATCTAGTGCTCACAAATGGGGAGTTTGTGAGGGATATCAAGGTGGATGAACCACTAGCAGGAGTGACAATCACTCAGTATGGTTTAGGTTGATTATGAGCAAAGAGGGTGGCATCCAATGCAAGGGTTCTGGAATTCAGGCAGGCAGATTTTGCAAAGTTGGGGAGGGTAGTAGTGGGTACTTGGCCAGGATCCAGCTTAGTATGGACATGGACCAGAGATGGGAGCTCATTAAGAAGGGGATACTAGAGGCTACCAGTTCCTGTAGTAGGACTTGGAGTAAAAAGCCAGGACAAAAGGTCAAGCTGGATGAGCAGGTGGTTGTGGAAATGGTGAGGAGAAAGGGTGGCCTTTAGGAGATACAGGAAATCAGGGAGGGAGGCAGGAGGAAGACCGGGAGGAGTACCTGCAGGAGGCAAGGGAGGTGACAAGGGCAGTAAGAATGGCAAAGCCACCAAAGAGCTCAGGTTGGTATAAGGCATTAAGGAGGGGAGAAGAGCTTCTTCAGGTACATCAGGAGAAAAGGAGCTGTAAGGAACTGATAGTAAGGATTAAGATTATATTCTGGAGTTCTGTGTGCAGTTCTGGAGACCCCATCTCCACAAAAGACATGGACAGAGTGGAGGCTGTCCAGAGGAGGGTACCAAAATGGTGCAGGTCTGCACCAGAAGACATACTAAGAGAGACTAAAGGAGCTTAATATGTATACCCTTGAGGAAAGAAGGGAGAGGGGGAAATGATAGAAATGTTCAAGTATCTGAAGGAATCAATAAAGTCAAGAGGGTAGTAGCTTTCAGAAAGAGAGATGCAAGAACAAGGGGCACAATTCAAGATGGGGGAGATGGCTCAGAGGTAATGTGAGGAAGTATTTTTCACTGAGAGGGTTGTGGATGCATGGAACAGCCTTCCTGATGTGGTCATGGAGTCAAGAACAGTGGCAGAATTCAAGAATGCATGGGGAGGTAGTCCTAGTGGGGTTCAGGAGGAAGTAGGCTGTTGGTTAACTAGGATCTGCAGCTTATCCATCAGGTAGGAAAATGGGCAGACTAGGTGGACCAAGCGGTCCTTATCTGCCATCAAATTCTGTGCTTCTATGTTTCTATTACTTTATGGTCACCATGATGGTCATGATGATTAGATTGGATTACACTACTTAGATTGCAGTTCTAATCACCCTCTTGTGCCTCGGATTGACTTTACCCCTTTTTTTTCTTATCCGTACCCCAGTCCTCTCTGTTTCCTCTGCTCTGCCTTTGCTCCCTTGCTCCCTTTGCCTGTTATTTGACTCCCCACCCTAACTGTTTATTTGTTTTGCTGGTAGTGGTTGCTGATGGTGTCTACACTTGTACATTGTTTAGAGTTGTATATATCAGAAAATGTGTTATTCTTATACTACATATTGTGTTGTGCATTTAGACCTGCTAGCTATGACTGCTGATTGTCCCTCACTTGTGCTTAGCAAAACAATGTGTATTTGTAATTATACTTCAACTTTATTCCTGATTGTTACTTGACAATGTACTTAGAATACTTCTACTGTATCTTGTTTCTTCTTGAATTTGCTGTAAATGCTTTGTATTTTTGTGTTGTTGTCTTCGGGTGCGACCCTGAAAAAGGGATTATAATTGTCTCAGTGGTTTACCCAGTTACCAAACGTCAAATAAGTAAAAAATTAGAAGGATGGGTGATGGGCAGTGAAGGGGCAGAAGTAGTCAATGACTACTCTGCTTGGTATTCCGAAAGAGAGAGGTGGAGTGCTACCGGGGGCAGTAAAGGCTGGGGAGGAGTAATGGATGGTGTGATCACAGAAGGTAGAGTGCTGGAGGGTGAGAGTGCTGAGGGTGGACAAGGCACCAGGGCCAGATAGCATTCCTTCAGGGTACTGAAGGAGATAGCAGGGATCCTGGTGGGGCCCTTGGCAGGCCTATGCAATGCCTCACTGAATCTGGATGCATACCCAAGGATTGGAGGTTGGCTCACATGGTTCTCCTGATAAGAGTGGCTCCAAAGTTGAACCAGGAAACTATAGACCGGTGAGCCTCACATCCATCATGGGGAAGCTAATATAAACAATCCTGAAGGAGGCTGGTGTCCCTACTGGAGTTCAGTGGGCTGCAGGACAGTAGACAGCATGGCTTTGTTGCAGGCAGATCCTGCCAAATCAACCTGGTAGATTACTATGACTGGGTAACTAGACAGATGGACAAGGGCCATGCAGTAGATGTCCTACCTGGACTTCAGCAAGGCATTCGATTTGGTGCCTCATGGGAGACTTGGAATAAAACTTGAAGGCACAGGGGCAGGAGCAAAGTGGTGGGATGGTGACAAACTGGCTGCAGAGAAGGCAGCAAAGGGTGGTGGTGGAAGGGAACTCTCAACCCCAAGGGCAGTAATGAGCGGGGTTCCACAGGGCTAGGTACGGGACCAGTGTTATTTGGGATATTTATTGCAGACATTTCCATGGGCATCAAGAGCAGGATCAGCCTTTAATAGCGACACCAAGATAGGGATGGTGGTGGATGACATAGAGGTGGCAGAGTTTGCAGGAAGATCTGAAAAGCTGGAGATCTGGTAAGACACTTGGAAGCTGGGTTCAGTGGCAAAACATGTAAGGCAAGCATTTTGGGGCAAAAATCCAGAGAAACTACCAACTGGGGAGTGCAGCTGGCTGACACTGGGAGGAGAAGGATCTGGGGTGGTCATCATGGGATCAATGAACAGCTCAACACAGTGTAGGAAGGAGCAGCAGCAAGGGCCAATAAAATGCTGGGTTGCATCACAGGGAATAACGTCGAGGAGGTGGAGGTGATTCTGCTGCTGTATAGATCATTAGTTAGATCTCATTTTGGATACTGCATGCAGTACGGTGCCCGTACCTGAAAAGGACATTAAATTACTGGAAGAGGTGCAGCGCAGAGCTACTAAGATGATGCAGGGACTGGGAGACTTACACGTATGAGAGTAGGCTAAAGGGAGTTGAACATGTACTTGTTGGAGAGAGGAGGGACAGAGGGACATGATTGAGACATTCAAGTACATGAGAGGGAGAAACAGGACTGGTACAGAAGGGCTATTCAGGGTAAGGGTGGAGAGGGACACTCCAGGTCATGACATGAGATTGAGGGGAAAGTTCAGCTGGGAAATTTGGAGACACTTTTACAGAGAGGGTGGTGGCAAGGTGGAACATGTTACCAGCAGAGGTGGTAGCCTGTAAAACAGTGGGCTGCTTCAAAAGGGGCTGGGACAGGGTAAGAGGGAGGATAAAAGGAGGAGGTTGAGGAGGGAGGCAGCTGCAGAATAGGACTGCTAGCTGCATAATCGAACAGACTTCGATAGACCAAATGACCTTTTGCTAGCAAATTTGGTATATTCATATAACTCCCATAAGGTCACAATTTTCTCTCACTATAATTTATGTAACATTTTATGCTTAGTAGGAGAAGGAGGGTAACTCTTGGCAATATTGTGTTTTTGTTTCTTTTACAGTTTATTGCCAAAGGAAAGCCTAGCTGCTTGGTTCCAGTAAGGTCCTAGCTTTTACCCATTTTAACAATGTATTTACTTAGATTCGATATCTCATTTTCTAACAACTTGCTCAGAGTCACACAGTGTTTAGTTGTAACAGGGTTTACACCTGAGATCTGCTGGTTCTCAACAGTGCTCCAACCACTAAACTTTACTGCCGGGATGGGGGAGGGGGACAATTGGAAAAGCTAGTGATTGCCAGCCATGTTTTGGTTTGGTTTTCACAATTTATTTCTCAAGAATGGTCCAGCTGAAATGCAACATCTCCTTTCCAGTGGGGTCCTGCCTTTACTCATTTCTCGTTTTATTTACCCAGATAGTGCAGCTGAGATGCAACATCCCATTTCTGACTTCCAGTGATGTCATGAGCAAGATGGCAGCCTAACTCTTCAGTACCATGACTGCCCATCTTTAAAACTCCCTATTTGCTCATAAACCACTACAAAATAGCTAAAATAGATACATGGGAGTTCTGACAACACAGTGAGGAGTACTGATCATCCCACGGAGATACAAGATGGTGGTGGATTAGAAGAGGTGGGCCACAGCAGTGGTGCTCTCAGGTATCCTTGGCCTCCGACTCCATTGCTGCTCCAACACTTGTTGTTCTATGACACAACACAGACACAATGCAATGCAACACAGCATAGCATACGCATAACGCAACACAACACAACACCAACTGGATATGGTCCTCCAGGAGCTTAACTCATTGCCTCCACAGGAGCTCTCTGAAGTTGAATCACTTGTCTCCTGTATACTGTTAACAGTTAATCCTGGGCCCTTCTAAGCAAAATCGCTCATAATCGCATGCCGCAAAACAAATGCTAATAGCACAAAAACATAAGTGCTAGACACAAAGTATGAGTGGCAAAATTATTCAGCATAAAATTACGTTTCCAACAGTGATATGCAAGGAATAGCAGATAATTTAGTTTTATTTCTGTGCTGGTCGAAACAGCAAAACAAAATATTTTTCCACTAAAATGCACCATAAACTTTTTTGTTGGGAAATATGCAACATATCAACACCAAATTAAGCATCCAGACATTAGATGTAATTTTAATAATTTATTTGTAAAACAAACAGCTATTTCTGTAGTATTAAACATAATTTTTCCCCATTTGAGTCAAGGTGTCTTGGTGAGGTTTGAGGGACAAATCTGAACCATGCACACCATACCATAAACAAATACATACAGTATAACTCCTAAAGTATACATGACACACACAATGTATCAGTGGCAATTGTTCCACAAAATTGCCTTCCAACGGTTCTATGCAATCAACCGTACTAATTTGGTTTTTGTTTTATACTGGCTAAGATACCCAGAATGTGTGTTTCTTCAAAGTGCTTAGGTGGTTCTAGATTGACAAAATGTCATAAACAAAAGTAAATAACTCCTAAAGTGAACGTGATACACAGAAAGTGTCAGTGGCAAGGGTTGTTCAACATTACCTTTCTAATGGTACTATGCAGTCAATTCTAATCAATTCTGGCTGTAAAGTATTATTAAAATATGTGAGTAACTTCTCAGACATTTCTAGGGCACACAGGAAGTCAGTAGGTGACTTCTGTAGGCGTCTGGGACACACTGTAGTTAGATTTGCTGATGCCTGCAGACGTTTCTAGGAGGCAATGAGTTATTAAGGACTTCTTATTTATTTTATTTATTTATTGAGGTCTTGGATTGCACCAGTGAGCAGATGCTCATTTACAGGTTCCACGTCAGTTACATAGACAATACAATACAGATGGCAGAGTTACATATGGCACAGGTAAGTTACAGGGTGACAGCATTAAACAGCTTAGGCAGTATAGCAGCTAGCTAGCATCAGAGGTTAACACCCTACTTCAAAGCTCTCACAGTGAGAAGAAGGAGGGGTTGCAAACATGGGTGGAAGGAGTAAGGTAGTTGGGAGTATCTGAGGGGTAGGGAAGTGGAGTGATGTCATGATTGGGGGTAGGTGTAACCTGAAGTGCTGGGATTGGGGTCCCTCAGCCCAGTGAGTTGTCAGGACGTAAATGCAGGTAGTTGGTTGATGCTCTAGGAGGGTGCTAATCGTAGCAGTCACATTTACTAGATTTTACTAGGTGCTGCTGGAGTCTGCATTTGAACTAGCTAATAGATGTGGCATTGATATCGACAGGAGGTAAGGCATTGGCTCATAGTGGAGCACAATAGTAAAATACATTTTGTGCCAGGGGGGTGTGCGGCATCTGGGAATGTTGTAGGTCTGAGTGGAGGAGTTTCTTGTGGGTTGGGTGCTTGGGTGTGGAGTTAGGAGGTTCTGGACCCCTGTGAGTAGTTGGTTGAGGTGCATTTCTTGGCTGAAGCAGGTTTGGTAGTTTATTCTTTCAGTTGTAGCCTTCAGACTTCAGAAAGAATATCTTGTAGGTGCTGCGCACAAATGTAACCCCTAGGTGGCGCTAATCCTAAGGGCTACTACCCTGCCTGCTTGGCTAGTAGCAGGTTAAGGGGCCTGAGTTCTGAAACTGGTGCCTCACCCAGAGATCAGGGTTGGTAGTGGTCAAGCTAACCTGGGACACACTCCTGGACACTGTAACCCCCCTTCCCTCTAGTGGCCTGAACACTGTACAATAATACATTTCACAATACCACTGGTATACCACACAAGTACCCACACTGTTTGCACTTACCACCAGGGCTGGTTCCTTCTGGCTCAATCTTGGGGACCTCTAAACAAGGTTATGCACAGCAAATAGCAACAGTACAGTACTTTGAGCAAAACTGGAACCGCAGTCAAATTACATGCAGAAAAGTTAGATCTGATTTATTCAGGGACTTGAACAAGGGACGGGTAAAATCAGGTTAATTAGGTTAAAGGTTATATCAATCAAGCAGTTATGTATGCGCTTTGAGTCCCCCACACAGTCCACCTCTGGGTACCCAGGTGGAGAAGAGATGGGCTAGCCAGGACCAGCGCCCGGGTTGCAGCTGGTTGGAGCCTTGAGGTGGAAAACACAACATGCACAGTCACACAATATTTGTAATCTGGAGCCAGAGGGCTCAGTTTTTAAAGGAAACGAAACAACAAGACAATCAGATGCACACACTCAGATTAAGCTGTTGTTGCAGGAGCTACCCTGGTATTTACTCATGATACCCAAGACTGGACACAGGCTGGAGGAAAATCGAGACTGCAGGTGGTTGATCTGGAATGCCAGGAGAAGCAGGGCCCGCATGAGTAGCAGAGGCGTTATTCCTGTTCAAGCGTGGAACAGGGGCTGATCCCAGGCAGGTCTCTTGTCGATGGCTTCTCTGTGCAGTGGGTATTCTGGCTGGGCCAGTCTGGCAAGGCCCAGACCGCATGGAGACAAATTCGGATGCTGTCCATTTTGGGCTGGATACAGCTTCCAGCAAGCAGAACATAGTTCACACAGTGGGGACTAACTCACGACCCACTAGCGGCTCATAGCACATTTACATGTAAGGGAATTCTACTGTACCAGGCAAAGCGTCCCCAGTCACAATCGCAAAGTCTTTGCACACTCTGGGAGCTTAGGGGTAGCTGGAACGCCTGACAGGCTGATCGCATTCAGCAAAATCTTCGGCCTTCTTCAGGTTGAGCCTGGCCCACTTCAGTAGCTTACTATAGTCACACACAAACTTGGATTTAGTCCAAAATAATTCTCTTCTCTCCTCTCAGGAGCAGCACACTGAAATGCAGGCCAAAAACTTAGCCTTTTCAGAGTTCTCCTATGCAAATCCACCAGGATTGTTGCTCAGAATCACTTCAGCTCCTTCTTGTTCAGCTCCAGCTTAGATCTAACTGAAAACTGCAATCAGCCCAGGACTTCCCAAGATCCAAAGATTTGGTTGGCTGATTTGGCTGTCAGTCAAAGCAAGAGCTCCCTTCAGTTGCAAAAAGGCGCAAAAGCTCAAACCACAGTTCCTACAGATTTTGAATTCAGATAGCTCCTGTAGTCCAGCTACATTTAGGTCCCACCAGAAATGATTGGTCCAATTTGCAGTCCAGGACCAAGATAGTGGAGACAAACAAAACAGTCCTTGCTACAAAGAAAGCAGGTTAGAAAACGACATTATCATTATCGCCTAAATGATTTTCAGTAAACAGTTACATCTTTCAACAGAGCTCTCTCTCAGATTGCTTAAGATGCAATTAGGCAGTTCTTAGAGAGACAGTACACAGGGTGCATACAGGCTCTGGTAATCACATTTAAACTGCTAAAATGCAGGACACCAGCCTGGCAGTGAGCATTTAGACAAGCTCAAAGAAGACTTTTGGGAACCACCATTTGTAGAGGGTTAAACAGATATTGAAAAGCTGGAGAAGTGTCAAACAATGATTAAAGAACAGGCCACAGTGATGGGCTGCAGGGTCGATGTTACTGAACAGGTCTTGGTTCAGTTTCATGCAGCTGTCCAGGAAATACAGGGAAAATGGAAGATGCCGAATGCCACAATTGAAGGAACAACATCTGACATACAGTATGCTAAGAGGCCAAGGCTAGAATCTAAACTAATTTTGCTTGATTTTCTGCACTACTTTCTGGACATACTAGCTGAAAGAACCCTAGAGAGCCAGAGGGCTCACCAGGAATGGGGCTCCAAGCTTGCTAAGGAGCACAGCCCTACTCAATCATTTTGGGGTTCCTCTGGTATGTAGATCAACAGGAGGTCCTTCACAAGGCCTGAAAAAGATGGATGTACAGTTTAACAATACCAGGGTTTATTTTGACAATGATTACCCCTAACTAATGTCCATATGCTGCTCCTACATTCCCTTGATGAAAACCTGCAAGAAAACAACTCAAGTTCAAAACTCTCTATCCAACCCTCATGACTTTTTTTCCCAGATGGGGCTCACACCTTCTCCACCATGGAGGAGGCAAAACTGAACTAATAGCCCGAGGAATATCTATTTCTGATGAGCATGACAGACCAGTGTTGACCATGCTTATGTGTAAAGGTCACACAAAGAACCTGCCAAACCACCAGCAAAAGGAAACCTGAAGAAGGCATGCTGCGGACACTCTGAAATTCATTGTGACACTTCCACACCGCTCAAGTGGATACTGTACCACTTTTCACTTTGACACAGTCTACTCACCCTGAATGAACTGAATTATTTGCTATAGTTTTCCATCTAGAGCAGCAGAAACGCCAACCCGAGATTCGCTATTTTGTATGTTCCTTTGAGCCCATGCCAGCTATTACATATGCCCTTCTTATGGTTGTTCCATTCTGGACTGGTAAGCCCACTAACCTATCTTTCTTGGTAGTGAGATAGTAGAGCAGCTCACCTTTACTCAGTGGAGAGACTGGATCCCTTCCTTGCAGACCTGGGTAGATGATATGCTGCAAAGCTTGTTTGGAGTGATAGATCCTACTTCCCAGACTAACCTTGAGAATCAATGATCTGGCGTATGGCACCTGAGCTGGGGCATGAGAAGCCCCCATATAAGGTGTGGCCTGTCCCCATGCTACCATGCACATGACTGGGATGCCTGGATGTGACCTGTTACTTGCCATTAATCTGAAGTGGTCCACAGCATGAGGGAGTAACAGTCAGTGTATGCCATGCCCCTAGTGAACATGGCAACCAACGATTAAATGGGGAAGTAAGTCTGGATGGCCCAGCTGCATTCAGAAGGGGACCATAGTGAAACAGTGAAACACTACGCTAATTTTTCCTTGGCTGCTGCCAGGTGAAGGGCGATTATTGCTCAACAGTCTGTATGGCACCAATGGGAGGTAGGGGAAAGGGTGAGCAGCAGTACTGGGATGGGGAGGCTTGGAGAGGAGAGCAGCAACCTGCCTGCATGCTGCAGAAGGCTACCACCCATGGAATTATTTATTTTAGCCTCACAACACCACAAATGCAGTGGAATTTCATTGGGTCTGTTATAGTTATACTTTGTAAGATTGTGCTCATTCTTTTCATTCTGATGGCTGGACACTGGTAAGGTGGCATATTGGATACTTTGGGATTACCAGGGATAGAGGTAGAGCCACAGCTAGCATTGGCTGTCACTCAGAACCCTAAGTCTATGTATTGCCCTAGCACTTGAATAGGGACTGGGGACTGATAGAGGGAAGATTTTGTTTAACCCACAATTTAAGTACAGAGTTTGCCCTGTCACAACATGCTCACCCTAACCGCTTTTTGAATCCTTATCTGTCATTTATTTCTAATCTAAATGTGTGGCAGCAAAGGGGCACCTGAATTGTGGGAACCAGAAAATGTCTGACGTGCAAGCCAAGTTTTTAATTATCCGGAGAGCTACAATGGCATGAGACACCCAGTCCCTCCCTATGAGTCACTATATACTCCTGAGGAAGGCGACTCAACAGTAGAGAGAGGTGTTCCTTATAAGTCAGTCTTTTTTTTATTTTAACAGGTTAAAAGTTATTATAAGCCTGCCAGCTTTTATAAGCCAAACTGCTGTCTAAATAAATAAATACATTTTTTTATATCTGTGTCGTTTTTATGCGTTGGTACAGTGAAAGTTCATCCATTCCATGAGAGGTAACAAGCAAATTAGAAGAGCTATTTGAGTCCTGAAGAACCCTATTACAAAGCTTTGATTCTGATTTGCTAAAGCTATATGCTTGTACCCAGTTCTGACTTGAATATACTTCTAACAAATCTTTCCAGTATGGATATGTACAGCTAAAAGTCAGTTCTATGGTATCCCGTGATATGGGTGTAAGCACCCCACTTTACACAGTTAGTTACCTCTTGGTACCCTTGACTTGGCACAAACTATTTCAGACATGGTACCATCCTAGCTTTGGGAATGTATACCAGGCTCATTACTTCTAGAGGTCAGATAAAGAGGTGGGGTGTACAAAAGCAATACATTTTGTCCAAACCCAGGTCCTGGAGAAGAGAACCTTTGCTCGGCTATGCTAGATCTTACACTTCAGAGAGGGGTACCCAGTAACTCCACACAGAGGAAGCAAAAATGTAAATGTCCAAACCAGAGTTGAGTTCTAGAGTGTACTTTATTCCAAAAGATATTCTCTAAAGCAAGGGTGGACTCTCTGCTCATACATCGTGGTCCAAGGCATTTGCAGAACAACAACTGACTCTGACAGAAACTCTATGTATTCCCATATTTCATAGGACACTGAATTCTCTTCAGTGGCAATGGCTGCAACCAAACACACGTTTCTTCTAGTGGCACTGACCACAACTGAGCTTATATATTTCCTTATGGCATAGGACTTTAGAACTTTTGCTGGTGAAAATTGGCCACAACGGAGCACACAGGGCTCATTACTAGCACAACCCACACCAGGGGAAACTTCTTCAGGCATTAGCCAACATGTCCTGAATAACCAGGCACCCCTTACAGAACCTGTAGTGCTGAACTGGTTACTCCAGATTGGGGGCTGTACACCCTTCACTTCCATATTCATACCCAGCCATTCTTTCAGAGTTACACCTTAGAACTTTAAAAACATTTAGGAAATGCATCTTGGCATGAACTTTCACATCCAGCATTTGGAAACACTACACTGGGAGTGTAGAAAATTACAGTCCTGAACAAAGTGCATTAGTCTGCATCTGGACCCCACAATTGTTAGCAAACTTTAAACAGAACAGTTTCAAACTTAGAACAGAAATGGTGTACCTTTCCTTTAACTAGAGAAACACCCAAAGCACAGGTACTTTCTTCAGGAAGCACAAAGTCAAATCTACTCACAGTTAGAATGATATAGGCAGCTTCAAATTGTCCTGAATCAAATAGGGATTGCCCTGGGATCTATTCTCTAGCAGTCCTTTTCATCCCTCAGGGATGAAGATCAGGAGATCCTGCTGCAGAAAACAGTTTCCACCACTTCTCTTAGCAGGTTGGTGACTTTCAGGACTAGGGTGAGAAAACAGGCTCTCCTCTCAGAGCCCACAGCAGCTCTCACTCCTCACACTTCAACTACTGACTAGCACTACCAACTTCTACTGATAGACTAACCAAGATTCTAAAACTCCTCACTCACAACCAGCTGCTGTGGCTTATGCTGCTGCAAGAGTTCTAAATGACTGCATCTCTCTCATCTCTGCTGAGATCAAGTAAACAAGAGAGTGAGTAGGTGAAAAGCCCATTTAACTAGTTATTCACCAGCTGGCTTCCCTACCTAGCACTGACACTGATGGGATTCTAGTAAGCCCAGGGACTAGGGTGTTACACTTAGCCCTGGCCAGGTAAATGACTGTCCATAGTCATTTCTCTACCCAGCACCAGGCCATCCTACCTTTTGTGTTACCTATTAGGAGGTAGTGCTACTTCTTCCTACCATGTGCAAGGCACAGGCAGACAACACTAAAGGCACAGTGGCCAGCTGATGACACCTCAGCCCCTATCCTATGATCTATCTATGGATACTCAATGGCTCCAAAAACTGCTTGAAGCATGCCTTAATAGATGACTAGGTGCCACTGGGGAACCTACCCTCAACTTCCTAGGGTACCTGTGAACAAAACAAGGAAAACACACATTACATTGCATTACATTTCCCCAAATTGTCACACTATCTCACAACTGTGAAGAAAACAGGTTAACACCCTGTTAACCACAAGCAATCCTAAAAACTCTAGGAAAAGGGGAACTTGACTGAGCTCCAGAATCTCTCTTCTTCTTTCTTCTCTTCTCTTCTCTTCTCTTCTCTCTTCTCTTCTTCTCTCTTCTCTTCTCTTCTCTTCTCCCTCAGTTAGACCTGCAAGAAAAGAAAACACAAAACACATTCTGCATTCAACAAAGTGCCAAAACCTCCACCTGAACACTAGAGAACCCCAAAATATTTTTCTATAAAAGTACAAAATTAAAAATGGAAAAGACATTTATACAACACATTCTGAGAATGGAAGGCCCTGCAAAGTCCCACCTAGTGACAAAATGCTGTTACCCATAGGCAGGGTCCATTAAAGAGTCTCTCCTAGGCTGGAGCCTGCTGAAGAACAGTTCTTGACAGGATTGGGCCTATATTGCACTACAATCCATGGAGAGAGTCTTTGGAGACAGTCATTACAGTTCCATGGATAGTCTTCAAATATAGGATGTCTGTGCAAAGTCAGTAAAGTAAACAGAAAATTTGGTCTTACCAGTTCCTTGAAGACTAAAAACAAAGGATCACCTTACTTCTATGAGTTGAGGACCCTCTCTTCAGACCAGGTATCGTTTTGAATACTGCTGGGTGATGTCCTCTGAAAAACAAACGAAACAAGAAACTGCTGGGTGATGCCATCTGGAAACCAAACAATGGAACAGGAAAACAGCTGGGAATTTAATGTCATCTGGAAAACCAGGTGATGAAACAGGAAAACAGCTGGGTTGATGTCATCTGTAAGGCCAGGCGATGGAACAGGAACACACTGCTGGATTGATGACTCTGGATACACCTGAAGAATCCTGGACTACAAGAAGAGCTGCATCTTCCTCCTTGATACTGTTGCTTTAGATGACAGGCAACTGGCCTGCCACTGCTCACTCTCTAGGCATGCTGGGCTTATTCACAGGAAGTTGCACAATTAGGGGTAGTACCACTCAGGTTGTGTTGGGCAAGGTCTATGACCCCATCTGGGCTCAAAGTTGATGTTGTGGAATGTCTCATTCCCTGCCCCATGCACAATTTGTACAGTGTCCATAAACAGAGTCCTGCCCATTTTTCAGAATTATGTTGATCACTTATGACTTTGTCCCTAACACATTCTGCTGCACCAGAGTACAAATTCTTGCTTGCCTCTTCCAACAACCAGGATTGCCTGTTCTGTTAGATTTCCTCCCAGACTCAGTGAGGAAAAGACTTCCATAGATGGTGTCAGCACTCCTATGTATCAGTCTCTTCCTTGCTACTCTTCACAAGCCTGTGACCCATGGCCTGGCTTGGGTGGCCAGTCCTGGTTGAACCAGTGTCACACACTTAAAGAATGAAAGAACTTGTCCCCACCATCTCTATGGGCAGGTTATTAGAGCCTTCTTCTTCTCTCTCTGGCTCCTCTGAGGCAAGAGCTGAGGTGACTTACTGGAACCTTCAACATGAAGATACAGGTCTTCATCCTCCTCTTCCTCACTCGTGATCTGAGCCTCAAGACTGAGCAAATGTCCTCACTCCCGAGACATTCCACTCATCACTGGTGCAGAGGTGACACCTCCCAATTCAATGTTTCTTGCAGTTCATCCTCACCCACTAGGCTAGGACTTGGACACTGTTTACATGGGTCCACAGATCCTTCTGTTGTACTGTCCATCTGGGACACAGGCGTGAAACCTCTTTTTTTTCTTGCCGTTGCAGTGGATCAACATCAATTTTACTCTCCTTCTATGACACACCTGTGGAACTTTCCCAACAGGTTCAACCTGGTGCTGCATGCTGCTACATGCAGAGTCCCCTACTCAGGTCCACATGGGAGCCAAATGAATTTGTGATGCCCCTCTGGTGCTACACCCCTGCTCATTCGATACTTCAAGGCAGTCTGAGCAGTGGGGGTATCGGAAGCACATCCCTTCCAGCCTTCAAGCACACAATGCACAGTCTCACTGGATAGCTAGGATTGCTACATCTGAGGCAACCTTTCACCATAGAAAGTTCTCTGTTTCTCTTAGTGCTGTCACCTCCTCTGTCATCATAGCTTGGGCATGATCCAGCTATCTGGGAGTTCCTGAAGCCATGTCTGAAAGCAAACACTCAAAAACTTGTTGTTACTGAATTGCTCACTAGTCTCTTTACTATCTCACAAAAGGGCTCCTGCTGCTGTGTTTACATTGCTGACCCCGCCCTGTAATGGCGGGCGTAACTTCCTCATGCATCAAACTTTGATCACTGGCTAAAACTGTTTCCAACCTTTCTGGCTACTGAATTTACTCAAAACTGTAATTGATTGCTCTGCTGGTCTCTCTCAGCACATTCATATGATTTTAAACTTGACTTTGCAATCAGTATCTATTCAAAAGAACTATTTACACATGCTCAAAGTCACTTGCAATCCCACAGTCTTTCTTTAGCACAGATTGCCTGTTTGCTGCACTCTAATATACAACTTACAGTCCCTTTTGCTTAGAAATATTTACTGTTGCTGAAACCATTATCCCTGCTCATAGTCTATGCTCAGAATTTTTGTTTGTTGCACTTGCTCTAACAATGCACAGTCTTTTGCAAAAATCACACTGCTTGCACACAGATTCAGCTGGCTTGATAATCACACACAGTTAGTTGCACAGTTAACAGGTTTTACCAGTGAATTCAGTAGCTGGCTTCCTCTGATGGACATTTTCGGCCCAGTGCCAATCCTGGAAGGCCTCTGGGTGAAATGGCTGATGGTCCCATCGGTCATATCCACGTAACGCCTATGCTCACTTTCCAGTCAGTCAGACAATGGGTTGAGCCTCGAATGGCACACAACAGTAGTCTGTTTACTACAGATTAGAATGTTTACAAGCCCCTCGATGATTGATCCTGGTCTGACCAGCTCACATGCCACTCTCTCTCTCTCCTTGAACACTCTGCAGTGCACAGACGCTGGCCAGGGGCAGGACTGACTGCAGTTGCACCATTCACTTGATGCCACGCTAATGAGCCTCTCTCCCTCACTTGCTCTTCCATCACAGCGATTGTTGAGCAGGAGCACATTTAAACTGCAAACTGTAACTTTTTTCCTGGCTGCAATTTCAGTGGCAGGAGCGCTGTTTTACATTCATTTTCCACAGTTTCTGGTATTCTCTAGCTTACTCCCCAATTTGCACACAAAGCACATGAAACTTTCATGGCACATATCTGAGTCTATTTCCTAAATCCACACTAGTTTTGCATTTGAAAACTGCAAGTTACAAGTTCTATGAACACGTTTGATGCACAGACTAGGACACACACTTCAAGGCTTTACTGTCCATTGCAAGTTGACAATATACAAGCAGCACTCTGTTCTTTTCTGTTCTAACTGGCACACAAGCAGCACATTTGGATGGCACTTTTCTGGGCAAAAATCCTCTTGTCCAAAGCTTTCTTTCTGTTTGTGCTACCACACTACCAGACAGACAGATACTAGCCATATCCCCAGCAAAACATCTCTGGTTCTCACCCCAAATTAAACAACATTAGATAAGCCACATTTTCTTTGTGGCACTCCTCCAATTTAAACATCTTCAGATGAGCCCCATTTTTTGTAACCCCCCACCCACTACTTTACACAGTTAGCTACCCATTGGTACCCTTGACTGGGCATAAACTACTTCAAACATTGGTACCATCCCTAGCTTTGGGAATGTATACCAGGTTCATTACTTCTAGAGGTCAGAAAAAGGGTGGGGTGTACAAAAGCAATACATTTTGACCAAAACCCAGGTTCTGAGGAGAGAACTTTTGTTAGGGCTATGCTAGACCTATACTTCTGGAGGTATACCCAGTAACTCCACACACAGGAAGCAAAATGTAAATGTCCAAACCAGAGTTGGGGTTCTAGAGTGTGACTTTATTCCAAAAGATGTTCTCTAAAGCAAGGATGGACCTCAAGGTTTATACATCGTGGCACAAGGCATTTGATAACAACAAAATGACTGTATCTGACAGAAACTCTACATATTCCAGTATTTCATAGGACATTGAATTCTCTTCTGTGGCAATGGCCGCAACTGAACACACATTTCTTCTAGTGGCACTGACCACAACTGAGCACGATATTTCCCATATAGCATAGGACTTTAGAACATCTGCTGGTGGTAACTGGCCACAACGGAGCACACAGGGGCTCATTACTAGTGCAACCTACACCAGGGGTAAACATCTCATCAGGCATTAGCCAACATGTCCTGAATAACGAGGCACCCTTACGGAACCTGTAGTGTTGAACTGGTTACTCCAGATGGGGGTGCCCACCCTTTACTTCCATATTCATACCCAGCCATTCTTTCAGAGTTACACCTAAAACTTCTTAAAAACACTTAGGAAATGCATCTTGGAATGAACTTTCACATCTAGCATTTGGAAACACTACTCTGGGAGTGTAGGAAATTAAAGTCCTGAACAATGGCATTAGTCTGCCTCTGGACCCACAATTATCAGTCAACTTTAAACTGAGAACAGTCTCAAACTTAGAACAGAACTGGTATACCTTTCCTTTTAACCAGAGAAACACCCAAAGTACAGGTACTGTCTTCAGGAAGCACAAAGTCAAATTTACTCACAGTTAGAACAGTACAGGCAGCTTCAAATTATCCTGGATCAAATAGGGATTGCCCTTAGGATCCATTCTATCAGTCCTTTTCATCCCTCCGGCAATGAAAATCAGGAGATTCTGCTGTAGACAATGGTTTCATCACTTCTCTTGGCAGGTTGGTGACTTTCAGGACTAGGTTGAGAAATAGGCTCCCGCCTCAGAGCCCACAGTAGCTGTCACTCCTCACACTTCAATTACTGACTAGCACTACCAACTACTACTGACAGATTACCCAAGATTCTAAAATCCCCACTCACAGCCAGCTGCTGTGGCTTATGCTGCTGCAGAGTTCTAAATGACCTCAACTCTCTCATCTCAGCTGAGGCCAACTAAACAAAATAGTGAGTGGTGAAAACCCATTTAACTAGTTGTTCACCAGCTGCCTTCCCTACCTAACACTGACACCAATGGGATTCTAGTAACCCCTGGGAACTGGGTGATTACATGGGTGAAGTGATTTGAGCAACTCAGATTGAGCAAGTCAGTTTGAGCACTTGAGGAAATAGCTACTGTTACAGAATAGCTAGCAGTAGTGAAAAGCAAGTGTAATATATATCGAGTGTGCACATACTGAGGCAGAGCTAGCTAGATCAAGTTACAGGGGTTTGTTGAAGAGGTGAGTTCCAGGTGTCCACCTGGTGTGGTGGTGATGGTCAGCACCTCAGAAGCCAATGGACTCAGGTTCGGGACTGAATATGCATTGCTTTACTTTTTGATGTGTTTATTTGTTTAAATGTTTTAATTTTGCTGATGACCTCCCATTCCCTTGACTTTGTTCCCCCACTCACAGGTTGTTCCCCAATGTTCTCCACCTGCACACTGGTATCCCACCATTGAGCAGCCACCTCCTAAGTTTTCCTCTGTCCCCAGTGTCAGCCCCCCAAGAGTTGATTATATTATATAGGGAGGTTGTGGGGGCTCGCCTCCACAAAGGGTGGTGTGGGGCATAGTCCCCGCATAAAAGTTAATTCAGATTGTCCCTACATAGAGAAAGTAGGAGGTCCGCTGTTGTTTCTTGTCAGTGTAGTGCTGATCGCCATTATGATTTTTGGCAATTTGTACTGCTATATTTGCAGTTGCCATTACTCTTTGCTGTTATCACATGGAACCAGTTCTATCATTGCTGGGGTGGGATTAAATCTTCCCATTTCCTTACCTTCCTCCACACTCCCATTGCTATTAAACTTCAGCAGCAGTGCATTAATGCTTATAATGCTGGATGTTTTGACTACAAGCTATATCTGTTTGGTAATAGCATTTTGTACTATCTTCTGAACTTTTGTAACATACTTGATGCTGAATTAATTTGCATAATTGTTTTTAATTTAGTTGTATAGTTTTGCACTTTTCACATTGTTCCAACTGAACTCTTGCACCTTTAATTATCTTAATGTTAGCAGCAGAATTGTTTTGATGGACTTTAAAAATTGATTCGAATCAACTACAAATAGAATAATGTGTAAAATACTTGCTTGATTGCTGTATGAACAGTATGTTTTACTGGCCACTACTGGCCCTGTTGAAGCCTCTGTTTTGAGGCAAGTGGGGCTGTTGGTCCAACCATCTGCCATCTGCTGTGAGGTACAAGTGCTTCTCTCTCTCTCTTTAAAGTTTGCTGCACTTTATATTTAATAAATGTATTCATTTTTCACCTCATTTACTGGATCTGAGATCTTGTATGCAGTACATAACTTATGTTTTCTATAAGGGTTCCTTAGAGATCTTTATCTACCCAAACTCACGGTTGAGCAGCAGGAAGAGATTATATGGCCTTTCAGTGCAGAGGAGGGTCTCCAGGAGCTATTCCAAGCTGAGACCCAGAAGGCCCTGGTCCAGATGGTTACTGCATAGAATACTATACCTTCCAGGAGGACTATTTACCACTCCTGATCCAGGAATTCGGTGTAGTCCTGGGGCAGGGGAGGCATTAAACTTAAAACAAATTATACAAATCTTTAAGAGGTAGCAGAACAGGGGAAGGATGGATGAAATTCCAAAACCTTCAAAAGGCAGTAAAAAAAAAAAAGACATTGAAAAGGCAAAAGCTAGCCGGCCTGGTGGCGCAAGGGCTGAGGCACTGGATGCTACACCTCATGCCACGCTGGTGACCTGGGTTCAGGAGCGAGCCTGGGCAGTCAGGGGTCAGCAGGTGGGAGAGGATTGAGCATCTGAAGGAGTGATTTCCTTTTCTGGGGTGGGAGTTTGGGATTCCTGCACAGCAGTGCCCGCTAGCAGATGCTGGTGGTAGCGCCAGCGCAGGGGTGTAGTGGAGGAGGGACTTTGACAGTTTCCAGTGGCAGAGGAGTGACACAGTACAGGAAACATTCGTGCCACACCTGTGGGGCAACCTACAAGGAGGGAAACCCTGTCCACCAGTAGGTGATGGGGAGGACCAGGGACTACCCCCTCGCCCAGGCCAAGTGTGTCAGCTACTGTCAGGGCTCTTCTGTTTCTGGGATGCCCATCCAGACTTACAGAAAGGATGCCTGAGGAGAGTGGCAGTCCTGCTCCAGGGGCTTAATCCATGGAATGGGCACCAGGATGACGGAGGAGCACCCCCACCCAAAGGTAGGACTGAGCCTTCAGACAGGCAGGAGACAGGTATGTCAAGTGTTCCCACCGGAAAGAGTCTGGTGGTTGGAGCTAGGTGGGAAAATAAAGTGAAAAAAAAAAGGCAAAAGCTGAGTCTGAAATTAAACTAGCCTCGAAAACAAAAGATAATTATAAATTATTCTACTCCTACATAAATGAAAGCAGAAAGGGTTCAAACATTGTAGCCTTTGGCTAACCCAGACGGGCATTAGCATTATCCAACAAGGAGATGGCAGAGGTCCAAAATAATTATTTCTCCACAGTGTTCAGCCAAAGAATACCAAAGAATTTAGTGAAGGGGAACCAATAATATTCTAGAACCCAATACGAATTGACCCAAGAAGATCAAGGAGCACCTAATCTCACTTAATCAGAACAAATCACCAGGGCCAGAAGGATTCCACCCGAGAATATTGAAAGAGCTGGCAGAAGAATTAGCACCACCAATTAGTTACATCTTTCAGCAAAGCTCCTTGGGGAAGTACCAGAGGCATGGAGACAAGCAACTGTTATACCCTACATAAGAAGAGAGATAAAAGGAATACTTCTAATTATAGGCCAGTTAACCTAACAAGTGCACTGGGCAAAATTCTGGAGAGTTTTATTAAGGATTATATTAATGAACACATACAGGAGAACTGTTTGGGAGCTGAAACACAACACGGTTTCACTAAAGGTAGATCATGCCAGACAAATTTGCTGGAGTTTTATAATAAGGTCAGCAAATCGTTGGACATGATTAAACCAGTAGATGTTATATTCTTGGACTTCACCAAACATTTGATAAATTGCCCCATCATGAAATAATTAAATCATTGATCACCTTGAGGGTATACAACAATGTAGTGGCCTGGTCCCACGCATGGTTAAATGATAGAAGACAAAGGGTTAGTATCGGGGCTTACTCCAATTGGTCTGAAGTAACATGTGGAGTACCACAGGGATCTGTGCTGGGGCGAGCCTCTTTAACATTTATGTCTCTCAACTAAAGTGCGAACAGTCTGGGTGTGGATGACCAAGTTTGCTGATGACTGTAGGTGGGTATGGAACTGGGGCACAATTCATCTTATTTAGGCATGCAGTCAGCCCTTGACTACATTGAATCATGGTGCAAATCATATAAACTGCACTCAACCGGATAAATGTACAGTTATACATTTAGGTGCACACAACCCCAAGATGCCATACGTGTTAGGAAAAATAAATTGCAGACAGTTATGGAGGAAAAGATCTAGGCATAACTCACTCATGAACTCAGTTTAAAACCCACTGTAGCAAAATAATCAGAAGGGCAAATGGAGTGCTAAATTGCATTTTGAGACATATCACCAGTAGTGACAGGATGGTTTTGATGCCACTGTTTAGTGCATTGGTTAGACCTATTTTTAGAGTATGGGGCAAGGTTTGGTCCCATACCATAGATATGAGATTGATGGTATAGGGAGGATAAAAGAAGAGTTACATGATCTGTTAAAGGTATGGAGAACAAGGAATATGACCAGAGGCTTGGTGAATTGGGTTTGTTCACCTTGGAGTACAGAAGATGGGGGGACATGTGTATGGTTTTCAGAGCACTTACTATCAAGATCTTTGGGACAGACTAGGTTTAGAACTACGTGACCAACATTATTCCACAAGGGCACATTCACTGCAATTAAAAGTGAGAACTGCAGAACATGGAGCAGGAAAATGTGGTACAATCAAAGGGTGGTGTCATCCTGGAACAGCTACCTGGAGATGGTAGGATGCTCCACTATGGAAAGTTTAAAATTGAAGCTTGACACTTTTAAGAATCAGAGCTCAATTTAAATAAATGGTGAGCACCATGGACGCAAGTCTTCTTTACTCAGTGTTTTACCTATGATAGCTATGATGCCACTTTCTCATTGATCCATAAACCAGGGAAAATGTACTGCAGTGTAACTCCATCTCCCTATACCAGTCTTAAAGAAGGAGTCTGGCCAAAATTTCTGCATCAATAAATGCACAATTTAGGTCAGCATACTCTAATCAACTTTATGTCAAAAATAAATCCCTAAGTTACTTTGTTTAAAAGTTACAAGTTTATTTTGTAACCTAAATTCACTGCCTGTTCAAAAAAACAGTTTCAGTGAAGAGCTACTGGTGATGTCATAACTGGAACTCACAGCCTAGTTCTCGATGCAAGCTACCTTAGGGAATTATTTCTCACGTGCTACATAAAACTGCAGTTATGGTAAACATTTGAAAAAGGAACACTGACGTTGAGTGGGTCAGTGCATGCATTTCCATAATGTACAGATGCAAGGTACAGTACTTCAGAATATGACAGGTACGTGGTTGGAAATGCAGTGGTAAACATGACTTTAGAATGACAAAGTTGTGTGCAAATTTTGAGAACACTAGGTATGATGTTTCAAATGCCACCAGGTTGCAACTGTGGAATGTAAAATTCATAATGTGGCAGTGTCATATATTTTTAGAATGTGGCAGAGATACACAATTTTGAAATGTGGGAGACACAGTTGTGAAATGGCAGGTATATGTAATTTGTAATTTGTCATGGATGCATAAATGTGGCATGTGGTGGTGACAGACAATTTCAGAATGTAGCGGTGGTACTCAATTTTGGAATGTGACAGTGATTCACAATTTCCAGAATGGTGGTGCCTCACAGTTTTGGAATGCGGCAATGAAGCACAATTTTGAATGTACTGGTGAGGCACAATTTCAGAATGTGGCGATGATACACAGTCTCAGAATGTAATGGCAATTTCAGAATGTGGTGGTGACGCACAATTTTGGAATGTGGCAGTGATGCATGATTTCAGAATATGACAGTGACACAGTTTTGAATGTGGCATGATGCACAATTTTGGAATGTGGCAGTGATGTACAATTTTGAAATGTGGTAGTGATGCACACTTTTAGAATGTGGTGATGACAGACAATTTCAGAATGTGGCAGTGATGCAATTTCGAATGTGACAATGACATGCAATTTTGGAATGTGGCAGTGATGCACAATTTTGGAATGTGGCAGTGATGCACAATTTTGAATGTGGCAGTGAAATACAAGTTTGGAATATGATGGTGGCGCACAAATTCGGAATGTAATGGCGGTGCACAATTCTGGAATGTGGCGGTGTCGCACAATTTGGGGTATGGCATAATGCACAATTTCAGAATGTGGTGGTGACACACAATTTCAGAATGTGGCAATGGCGCTCAATTTGTACGTGACAGTGATGCACAATTTCAGAATGTGGTGATACAGTTTTGGAATGTGGTGGTGAGGTACAATTTCAAAATGTGGCAGTGATGCACAATTTCAGAATGTGATGACACACAGTTTTAGAATGTGGCAGATATTCACAATTTCTGAATGTGATGATCACACACAATTTTGCAATGTGGCAGTGATGCACAATTTTGGACTGTAGCAGTGATGCACAATTTCAAATGTGGCAGTGATACACAATTTCAGAATATGGCGGTGTTGCACAAATTCAGAATATAACAGTGATGCAGAATTCTGGAATGTGGCGGTGATGCACAATTTCGAATGTGGCAGAAGCACAATTTTGGGATATGGCAGTGATGCACAATTTTAGAATGTGGTGGTGATGTACAATGTCAGAATGTGGCAGTGACACACAATTTCAGAATGTGACAGTGAATCACAATTTTGAATTTGGCAGTCACACACAGTTTCAGGATGTAGCAGTGATGCACAGTTTCAGAATGTGGCAGTGACTTACAATTTCAGAATGTAGTGATGCATAATTCCAGAATGTGGTGGTGATGCAATTTCGAATGTGGCGAGACACATTTCAGAATGTGGCAATGACACAATTTCAGAATGTGGTATTGAAACACAACTTCAGAATGTGGAGAATGTGCAATTTTGTAATGTGGCTGGATGCATAGTTTTAGAAATGTGGCTGGATGCACAATGTTGGAATGTGGTGGGATATAATGCACAGTTTTGAAATGTGGTGGGTGCATACAATTCTGGAATGTGTCACGGACAAGCATTGTGAAATAAAATGGTGTGTTCTGTCAGATTCTGACCATGTCCATCCCCACTAAATTCTGAAATTGCCAGTCCCTGCCAAATTCTTCAATGTGTGTTCCTGTCACATTCCTTGATTGAGTGTCCTCCCCATTTGAGATGGTACATTCCTACCACATTCTGAGATTGCAAGTCCCCAACATTTTAAATTGTGTAGCACCTTGACATTCTATACCTTGGTTCAGCACTGCATTCCAAAACCACCTCCTGACATAGTTCTCAAGTACAGCACCATGCACCTGAACATTCTGAATGCAAGCACTGCAGCCAACCCTATGTCAGTTTTTAAGGCTGCATTAGGTGGAGGTGATATTTTAAATGCTTCATAGGAAAGCTTTTAAACTAACCAAGTGGGGCGTACAAAAGGATCAGGAATTCCCAGCCTCCCCACAAACCAGGGTAGTTAGCAAGTAAACACCAGAAAGAGAAATCAATAGGAAGCAGGGCAGGATCAATGGAGAAAAATGCAAAGGTAGTAAGGTCAGGAATGGGGCTAAAGGGCTAAGGTCATCAGAAAATGGAGGGCGATGAGTACCAATACCTATAGTCTGGGTAACAAGCTTCCTGAACTAGTGGTCTTAATGGAAACAGGACGGCTGAATATTGTGGCAGTCACAGAAACATGGTACACAGAGAACCATGACTGGGATGTCATCATACCAGGTACACAATCTACAGGAGGGACAGGAGGGTAAAGAGGAAGAGGAGGAAGGGTAGCTCTCACATAAGGGAAGGGATCAAAGCAATGAAACTAAAGGGTAAATAGGGAAGAGAGGAGGCACTGTGGGTCACCTTGGAAACAGGAAATGGCACCATAATCTGTATGGGTGTTGTTTGAAAATACCATCTCAGGGAGGAAAGGGACAAGAAATGATAGAAGGCATCCTAGAATGGCAGAAAAGGGAGATATTATTGATGGGGACTTGAATATGCCAGAAGTTAAATGGAGCACATTTGCTGCAGCCATATCCAATAGCAAGGTCCTTCTCGATGCCCTACAGGGGCATGCCTCAGACAGCTAGTGTTGGAACCCACTCGAGAGGGAGAGCAATCTTAGACCTGGTACTCTCAAACGGGATGAAAAGAAGATCTCAGATTTAGAAGTGGGTAGCCATCTGGGAACAAGCGACCACCAAACAGTGTTGTTCACGATAAACACAGCCATAGAGTCAAGCCATATAAAAGTGAGGGTTCTGGACTTTAGGGAGGGCTGACTTTGGCAAAATGGAGAGTGCGTAAGAATGCACTACAGCAAATAGGCAGGAAGGAGGGGTGGAGGAACAACAGGAAAAAGCAAAACTGCCATCACAGAGGCAACAAGCCTTTGAGTGAAACAAATAAACAAAACAAAGAAAAAAAACACTATGCTTCTCAAAAGAGGTGGTGGGGAAGGTTAGGGAGAAAAGATAGCATTCAGGAAGTATAAGGAATCACAGAAGGAGCAGGACAGGGAACTGTATCAGTTAAAAGCAGAAGGAAGCAGGAAGGCAGTCAGAATAGCAAAGGCTCAAACAGAGGAAGAGATAGCTAACTCAGTTAAGAAGGGGAATAAACTTTTATAGGTACATTAGGGAGTGAAAAAGACCAATGGAGGATAGTGAGGCTTAATAAAGGGAGGGAGGTGAGCAGAGGGTGACAGTGAAAAGGCAGAGATCCTGAATTAATACTTTTGCTCAGTATTTACAAAAGAAGAGGAGGAAGGTACCTAAACCAAACAATAGAAGCACTCTGCATGGAGGGGTCAATACCAGTCCAATCATAGAAGAAAGGGTCCTGAAAGAACTCCTAAAACTCATGGTGGACAAAGCAATGGGCCTGACGGGATTCACCCAGTATTCTAAAAGAACTATGGGGAGAACTAGTGACACCACTGACTACTCTTTTAACAAATCATGGGAGGATGGTGTGGTACCTGAGAACTAGAGGAAGGTGGATGTTATTCCCTCCACAAAAGTTGGAGAAAGGCAGAGGCAGAAAACTACAGACCTGTTAGTTTGACCTCAGTGGAAGGGAAAATTATAGAATCACTTCTGAAAGAAAGAATTGTTCAGTACCTTGAGGTCAGCAGGGCACAGGACCCAAGGCAGCATGGATTTACACCAGGAAGGTCATGTCAGATGAATCTAATAGATTTCTTTGACTGGGTGACCAAAGTAATAGACCAGGGAGGGGCTGTGGATGTGACCTGCCTAGACTTTAGCAAGGTATTTGACACAGTCCCACACAAAGATTAATAAATAGTTAGCCAGCCTGGGAGTAGGTCCCAGGTGGTAGCCTGGTAAAAATTGGCTGGACAACAGGATGCAGAGGGTGATAGTAAACAGAGTCCACTCTGAGAAAAGGGGGTTACTAGCGGATACCACAGGGTTCAGTACTGGGACCGGTCCTCTTTAATGTCTTTATAGGTGACATTGCCAAGGGGTGGAAGGAAAAGTATGCCTTTTGCAGATGACACAAAGATCTGCAACAGAGTTGATACACAAGAGGGCTGGAAAGGATGAGAAGGGACTTGGCAAGGTTGGAGCAATGGTCAAAAGTATGACAGCCTAGATTCAATGCAAAGAAGTGCAAAGCAATGCACCTGGGAAACACAAATCCAGGGAAGAGTACACAGTGGGGGGCAGTACTAACAACAACAAAAATGGAATGGGACCTGGGGTAGTTATATCAGATGGCCAAAAGGTAAGCAAGCAATGTGAGAAGGCAGCAAGGAGGGCTGGGGATACTGGGATGCATAGGGAGAGGCATCACTGGTATAAAACAGGAAGTTGTTATCCCTCTGTACAGACAGTTGGTGAGACCCCATCTGGAGTACTGCATGCAGTTCTGGAGACCCATCTTCTCAGTGACATAGACAAGATGGAGGCAGTCCAGAGGAGGGCAACTAAAATGGTGCAGGGTCTGCACTAGCAGCCATGAAGAGAGACTAAAGGAGCTTAATATGTATATCCTAAAGGAAAGGAGGGAGAGGGGGATAGGATAGAAACCTTCAAGTACCTCAAGGGCATCAACAAAAGTCTAAGAGGGGTAGCAGCTTTCAGAAAAGAGATGTGCAGGAACAAGGGGCACAATTTGAAGCTAGGGGGATGGTTCAGGGGCAATGTGAGGAAGTATTTTTTCACAGAGAGGGTGGTGGACGTGATAGAACCGCCTTTACAGAGGAGGTTGTGGTCAAAACAGTGGGGAATTCAAGAATGCATGGGACAGACATGAGGCAATTCTAGTGGGAGGTAGGAGGAAGTAGGCTGTTGGTCAACTGGATCTGTAGCTTATCTGAAAGGTAGGAAATGGGCAGACTGGTGGGCCAAGTGGTCCTTATCTGCCATCAAAGTCTATGTTTCTTGCTTTCAAAATGGACTCTACATTCCTTGCATTCTTTGTGACCGAACAACATGTTGGTGTTGCACCACAGTCACCTCACGTCCGTGGAGCACTCCATTCTCCACACTATTTTTGTTAAAAAACATCAGAGGCATTCTTTGTTTGGGCACCTCAGTGTCACTCTATATTTGTGGGTGGGGTTGGGTGGGGTGGTGGGTGTTGAGAGGGAGGGTCGGGTGGGGGATATCTATAATTTAAAAGGCAAAAAGAGTGTTGTTCATGGCACATTTCGCCATCTCATTGTACTGTGCATGCGAAACCACTAGTGCATGCGCAGTGGATCATGGTAGTCATCTTGGTCATGGCACAGTGTGCCGTGGACTGACGATCTTTTGTCTTTCAGATTATAGATATCCCCCCACTTGACCTCCTCTCAGCACCCACCAACTCACACCCCCACAAACATAATAGTGACACTGGGGTGCCCAACTCTCAGAGTTGCAATCGTGTTTCCAGGCCTCCTTTATTTCATAGCCCCCAGAAACATTAGAGTGACACTGGTGGTGCCCAGTCCCCAGTATTGCCATCAGTATTCTCTTGTTTTAATATTCCCCACCCAACCCTCCTCTCAGTGCCCTCCAGAAACATAAGAGTGACACTGGGGTGCCCATTCCCCAGTGTCACAATCTTGAGCCTCAGGATTTTCTTTTGTTTCTTACATCCTGTCAAAGAAAACCATCCATTAATGTCTTTTGTGGATGATTTTTTCCCCACCTGAGCCCTCCCATTTCAGCACCCACCACCCCACACTCCCCAAAGCCCTTACTTACCCATCAGTGGTCCAATGCTCTAATTCTTCTGGAACGAGACATGTTTTCACTCTTCAATTCCAGACCACGAACTGAGGAAATTCATGTATGTATTTCAATGTATTTCAATGGGGTTTTAAACTTAGTAGCATGACCTGGACATTTTTCAATATTTTTGTTCCATATTTTCAACATACCTTTTTGGGACACCACCTCATGAACAATGCAAGTGGCATTAGGTAAATCTGTCCCAAAAGGTGATTTTGAGGTTGCTGTGTGAAATCACTTTTCTGGCAGGAGTTGGACATTTCTTCACCATTGTTCATGAGGTGGCATTATAAGATGGCTATGTTGAAATGTGGTGTAAAATATTAAAAACAGTTATGAGCCTACATTGCATTTTATGAATGCAGGCTCGTAACTTGGCAATTTTCGATATTTTTACCCCAAATTTACCATTTAGCTATATCTTTATAACACACCATGAATGTAACAGCTGTCAATTTTCAATTCCTGGCCTAAATGTTTTTTACATCCCGAAATGTGATTTAATGGTCCCTGTGAAAATCACCTTTTGGGCAGGAGTTTAAAATTTTCTTTGCCATTGTTCATGAGGTGGGATTATAAGAAGGTTATGTTCTGAATTTGTGTAAAATATTAAAAACACAAAGTTATGGGCCTACGTTGAATTTTTGCAAAGACAAGCTCATAACTTTGGTAATTTTAATATTTACACCCCAAATCTGCAACATTCCATATCTTTACTGCACCTTAAGAATGTGACAGCTGTCATTTTCAAATCCTGGTCAAAATGTTTTTTTAACATCCCGAAAGGTGATTTCATGGTCCCTGCACTTAATCACCTTTGCAGGTGTTGAAAATGTTCTCCTTCTTGTTCATGAGGTGGGTCATAAGAAGGCTATGTTGAAACATTGGTTTAAAATGTAAAAAACAATAAAGTTATGAGCCTATGTTGAATTTTGTGAATGCAGGTTCGTGACTCTGGTAATTTTCAATGTTTTTAACCCAAGCTTACAACATAGCCTATCTTTCAGTGCCTCATGAATGTGACAGCTGTCATTTTTCAAATCCTGGTTACAATTTTTTTTACAACCTGAAAGGTAATTCCATGGTCTCTGCATGAAATCACCTTTGGACTGGAGTTGAAAATTGTCTCTGACCTTCTTCATGAGGTGGTGTCATAAGAAGGCTATGCTTTAAATTTGGTGTAAACATATTTTAAAAAATTGAAGTTATTAAGATATGTTGAATTTTGCAAATGCAGGCTCATAACTTTGGTAATATTCAATATTTTACCCAAAATTTTCAACATAGTCAGTTCTTTACAGCACTTGATGATTGTGACAGCTGTCATTTTTCAGCTCCTACCAAAAATATGTTTCTGCATCCTGAAAGTTAATTTCGCAGTTCCTGCACAAAATCACCTTTAGGTCCGGAGTTGAACAGGTACTGAACCCGAATGTATCAATAAATAATACATTTTTTCTGCCATTCTTCATGAGGCAGGGTCATAACAAGGCTATGCTGAAAATTTAGTGTAAAATTTTAAAATACTAACTTTCAATGTTTTTACTACTAATTCCTCAGCTGCAGCCCTATCGGCTGTAGCTAGAGTTTTTTTTAATGATTACTTCAACTACAGTTTCTTAAACTTTGGAGAAATAGGTCCTATTCAGCTTGCTGACAGAGAGACTAGGCTGTGAGTTCTGGTTTTGACATCATCAATGGCTCTTCACTGAAACTAGCTTTTTGAACAGGAGTGAAATTAGGGTTACAAAATAGCACATAACTTTAAAACGCAGTAATGTAGAAACCTCATTTCTGGTATGAGATTTATTGGGGATATGCTGATTCTAATTCTGCAGTGTGACACTTTGGGCTAGACTACTCTTTAAATGTTGATTATACAGCATTTATGTCAATCCTGGTATACCATAAAGATGCCCTTCTTCCCACTGCACTGATCCATACAGACCAAATGGGGTTTGTTTGGTTGAGGCATATGTCTGTCACCATTAGGAAGATATTACAGGTGATGGTACATGTAGATGTGGCTGGACTACCCCTGTACTAATGAGCCTTGATGCAGAAAAGGCATTCGACCATGTCTCATGACTGTTTCTCTTCCAAACATTGTAGACATTTGGGTTTGTGCTTCTGTTCTGCTAGCTACTGGGTAATCTCTACTCATCTCCCAAAGCAACAGTAAAGGTGAATGAGCACATCTCTTCACATTTCTGGGGTGATTTACCTGCCAAGGCTGCCGCCTCTCACCTTTGTTGTGCACCTCTACAATGAACTGCTCACTCAGGCAGTCAGGCAATACCCTCACATTTGAGGGGTGGACATTGAAAGGCATGAATGTTTGCTAGCATTGTATGCAGATGACATTATCCTATATCTTTCAGACTCACAGTGATCTTTCCCAGCAGTGAAAGACCTCTTAACCACCTTTAGTCACATCTCAGGATACAAAATCAACAAGAGGAAAACTGAAGTGTTGACTTTTTATTTTCATATGAAGGAAATCTTAATGGGACAATTCCTGTAGGTGGACCTTGAAGTCCATGAACCATCTAGATATACACTTGATGAAAAGTATTGTCTCCTTCTATAAAACAAATTGTAAACTCCTCACAAAGCAGATAGAAGAAGCTTTGACTAGATGGAGCAGCCTGCTGCTGGGATTATTATGGAGGCTGGAATTTGTATGAGTGGTAGTGTTACCCCTAACTTTGTACCTCTTCCAAAATCTACCCCAGTCAGTCTTGCTACCAGACTGGAAGAAACGGTGCAAACCTATTTCCCACCATATCTGGGGAGGGAAAAAATGAGAGTGCAATCTAAGTCCCTCACCTTATCCAAAGATAGAGGAGAACAATACACTGCTGGACCTCCAACTATATTATTCTGTGGCCCAGTTAAAGTTGATTTGATTATGGCATTTTCCTGTCCCTTAAGTCCATTGGATTGAGCTGGAGCAATCTATCTTATCTTCCTTTAGTTGGGTGAAACATTTACTCCATTCTAGCCATGACCCCACACTCTGGCCTCATCACAGTCCATGGATTATGGACATGATTAGAACTTTGAACTGACTGATATGCCATACCACAGTCGAACAGCGGTTACTCCTCATTGCCCAGTCTCAGAGCTTGGGAGCTTCCTGCCAGCATGTGTTTGGCCACAAATAAAAAATATGAGCTGGGTTAGGGCTAGTGCATGTTTTTTAGATGTTGCATGAAGGTTCAGTTGTAATGTTCCACAAGTTTAAAGACAAAATGGGTTACAAACACTGGATTATTTTAGATATTTACAATTATACAGTTTGATAAGCCAGTTAGACGTAGCAACCTGAGACACAGAACAGTGGTCTCAGATTATTCAGGCATCAGTTCAGTACCTTGCAAGAGGGGACTGCCCACATGATCCCTCTAAAATATGGCTTCCTGCAATGTACACAAATGATCAATATAGTGGCTCATGGCCAGCCAGAGGGAAACAGTCTGCCCTCCTGATTTCTGATATAAACTGGAACGACACCTGTGGCTCTGTGCCCTGTGTTACATCCCCACATGTCTGGCATGACTGCACCTGGAAGCAGTTGCTATAATATTTTAGAACACCTGTTATCATGGCACACTATACTCCAACTAGGGAGTCCACTGTTGGATATGTGTGACAAACAGAGTCACATATACCCACATAATGTGGGACTGCCCACAAATCCAGCTCTCCTTACAGTCCATAGAGCAGAGATGTGAGAGGTCACAGGATGAGAGTTCTGCCTAACCAGCTCTTTTTTCTCCTCCTGAAGTTACCCGAAGATGCAGGGATAAACATATCCGATTCATACTGGGGGTATGCATCCTAGCATGTAAGAAAGCCATAACTACAAGGTGGTTAAATTCAGACCCACTATCAATGGAAGACTGGTAGTCCATAGTCAATTTAACCTATAAAATGAAATGCATTCCTTTTTCTGTAAATGATAGGTCAAAACAATTGCAGAACAGATGGGGCTCACGAATACATCATATTATGAGCAAGGACCCAACTTTCATCCCATTAAGTAGATAATAAGGTAATGCCGAGTGAGAATCGATAGGGTGCTGAGACAGAAGGTTCACCTGTCGCTGACCTCATTGGCCTTCCCCTCCCACCCCCAAGAACATTCCAACCAGATTAACTGTCACCTGTTGGCTCCTTCAGATCACCATCACCCATAGGCTCCTCCAAAATTGCTGCACACTGTGGATCAGGAAGCTGACACTCTACATACAATCAATCAATTCATAGAAACATAGAAGTTGATGGCAGATAAGGACCACAAGGCCCATCCAGTCTGCCCATTTCTTTTCTACCTTATGAATGTGCCATAGGCCTTTGCTCTGTCAATGGCCTATCTATTCATACTCATCTGTATTGCTCCCTTATGCCTATCCCATGCCTGTTTGAAGCCCTGCACTGTATTCATATCCACCACTTCCTGAGGTAGACCGTTCCATGCATCCACCACCCTTCTGTGAAAAAGAACTTCCTCACATTACCCCTTAATCGGCCTCCTCTAAGCTCATGCTGTGTCCTCTTGTCCTGCTATTTTCTTATATCGAAACATGATAGACTCTTTCACCTTGTTAATGCCCTTAAGGTGTTTGAATGTTTCAATCATATCACCTCTCCCTCCTTTGTCTAGGGTATACATATTGAGTTCAGTTAATCTGTCCTCATATGTTTTCTGATGTAGTCCCTGCACCATTTTGGTTGCCCTTCTGGACTGCCTCATTTTGGTTAATGTCCTTGTGAAGGTGTGGCCTCCAGTACTGCACGAGTACTCCAGATGGGGCCTAACCAGTGTCTTGTAAAGAGGATTATTACCTCCCTCTTCTGACTTGTGATACCCTATAATACACCCCAACATCCCTCTAGCCTTACCTACTGCTTTAGAGGTCTGCTTGATGATTTCAGGTCATCGGTGATGATGACGCTCAAGCCTCTTTCTTCCCTTTGTGACTGTCAGCAACTCTCCTCTCCTCCCAGCCTATAGGTGGCTTCAGGGTTTCTCTTCCCTATGTGCATGATCTTGCACTTTTACGTTAAACCCCAGTTGCCACTCTTCTGACCATTTTGCCAGTTTATCCAGATCTCTTCTCATTCTGCCCACACCATCTGGATCATCTACTCTGTTGCAGATCTTGGTGTCATCTGCAAACAGACAAACCTTACCCTCCAGTCCATCTGCAATGTCACTGATGAAGATATTGAAGAGGACTGGCCCCAGGACTGATCCCTGAGGTACCCCACTTGTGACTTGCATCTCTTCTGACTGTATACCATTTACCACCACTCTCTGTTTCCTGCCTGTCAACCAGTTTGCCACCCAGTTGACCAATGTCTGACCCACCCTGAGCCTACCCAGCTTATTAATCAATCTTCTATGTGGAACAAAATTGAAAGCTTTGCTGAAGTCAAGGTAGGCAACATCAACTACTCCCCTTGGTCCACCACTCTGGTTACCCAGTCAAAGAAATCTATGAGATTAGTTTGACAGGACCTTCCTTGCAAACCCATGCTGTCTTGGATCCTGTGCTCTATGGATTCCAGGTGTTGCACTATCCTTTCCATAAGGAGTGTCTCCATAATCTTACCCACTACTGAGGTAAGACTGACTGGTCTGTAGTTCCTGCCTCCTCCCTGCCACCACTCTTGTGGAGCAGGATCGCATGAGCCCTTCTCCAGTCTTCTGGGACCTCTCCTGTGCTCAGAGACTCACTAAACAGTTCTGATAATGGCTCTGCTAGTTCCACCCTTAGCTTCTTTAGTATCCTGGGATGTATGCCATCAGGTCCCATTGCCTTGTCCACCCTGAGCTTATTGAGCTCTTGTAGGACCCTTTCTTTTGTGAAGGGACTAGTGCACACCTCCCCCGTGTCCATGATGCAGAGCTGTGGGCTCTGCCCTACCTTCTGTTCAGTAAATACTGAGCAGAAGTATCTATTTAGTATAGATGCTTTTACATGGTCCTCCTCCTCACACACACCCTTATCCCTTTGATCTTATCAATACCCCTCTGGACTTTCTCCTTTCACTAATGTATCTTTCAAAGTCTTGTCAGCTTTTTTACTTTTCGTGCTAGTGTTACCTCAGTTTGGGCCTTTGCCTGCCTTACTGCCTTCCTGCTTCCCTTAGGGCAGTTTGGTTTGCCTCCCTATCTTCATCTTGCTGTGTTCCCTTATATCTCCTGAAGGCCAGCCTTTTGGCTCTGACCTTTTCTGCTACTGTGTTTGAGAATCAAAGTGGTTTTCTTCTTCTTTTGCACTTCCTTTTCTCACTAACACAATGGGATGTTCTTCAAGTATTGCATCTTTAATGCTTGCCCACTTTGCCTGTACCCTCACCTGTATTTCTTTTGCCAGGCTAGCTTAACTCTGTTGGCCATCTTTTCAAAGTCAGCTCCTCTGAAGTCCCATATTTTTGCCTTGAATGGGATGATTTAGTTCTAGTGGCCAAATTGAACCATACCATGTGATGGTCACTGGCCCCCAGGTGACCTTCTACTTGAAGATCTGTGATCCTTTCCCTGTTAGTCAGCACTAGATCTAGGATAGCCCTGTCTCTTGTAGGTTGTTGTACCAGTTGTTTGAGGACCTCCCTGCAGGAATCCACTATGTGTCTAGTTCTGACAGGTGTTCCTTCTGGTATTGACCAATCTGTATCTGGCATGTTGAAGTCTCCCATTATCAGAACCTCCTTTAGCTGTCATGTTTTGTATATCTTCTAACAGTAACATGTCTATGTCCTCACCCTGGTCTGGAGGCCTGTACACAACCCCGTTCTATGGCTGTCCCATTTCCTGTTTCAGGGTGACCCACAGTTCTTCTGGCTCCTTATATGTATTCTGAATTTCTGTAGCTTTGATATTTTCCTTGACATAAAGGGCCACTCCACCCCCCTTTGCACCTCGGTCTCTTCTGGAACAGTACATAGCCAGGTACTGAAGTCTCCTAAGTGTGATTACTGGTAAACCATGTCTTGCTAATGGCTACTATGTCCAGTTTAGCCTCTGTCATTATAGCCTGCAGGTCTGGGATCTTGTTTCCCAGATTATGAGCATTTGTGTACATGATTTTCCATTGGTCAGATTTCAGTGTGTTAGTTGTTGGGTGAGGTCCAGGGTTTCCTGTGCATCATATGGGAGTCAGACCTTTTCTTTACCTGGTGATGCAAATGAACTACAAACATGCTGAACTCCTGTTTGACCACTTGCTGAGGGGAGGGGTGTTCTTACCATTCAACATTTCGAGTGCTGCACCCTTCTCCCCATTTGCTAGTTTAAATATTCTGTAAAGACATCAAACTTCTGCCCCAATGCACTGACTCCTCCTTAGTCAGATACAGTCCATCAAATTTAAAGAACTTTCACTCCCAAAACTGTTGCCAGTTCCTACAAATGTGTGTCCTTTTTCCTGGCACCAGCCCTTGAGCCACATGTTTAGCTCCCTATCCCCCTTCTCTGACCTTCCGTCCATCTTTCCCCTCTCCCAGACTGGCAAGATCTCAGAGAAGGAGATGCCAGATGAAATGGATGATAGTTTGTCACCCAGCCTGGTTAGGTGTTCCTTGGTCTCCACAATTGACCAGCTGGCGAGGTCATTAGTCCCTATGTGTACCAGGACATCAATGTTTTCTCCTGCTTCCTGAAAATTTTAATAATGCGGTTAGTGTCTTCCACAATGATGTATCTGGGAGACATCTGATCATTACCCTGGCTGGAGATACGTATCAACTCCCGAATCATGGAATCTCCCATGATCAGAAGTTTTGGATTTCCTTTTGCTTTTTGTTCTGGTTCCTGTTTTGGGTGCATTTGTTGTGCTAGCTTCTGTTCTGCAGTGTCCTCTGCCCCTTTATTTGATTTCAGAGATAGAGGCAGATACCTGTTTGTATTTTTTATGTGGTTTGTGGAGGTGATATGTTGGAGAGCACTGAGTGATGGGGCACCGATTTGTCCCATCTAACTACCTGCCAACCTCCCGGACCAACTATCCTCTGACCAAGGTGCTTTTGTTGGATGTTGGGGAAATGGCGGCAGTTCTTATAATATATTTCTCTTGAATATGCAATTTGAGGAGGCATCTCTGCCCATGCTGTCTGGAGCTGAGCCCTTAGATTTCAATGGCCGGCATGTACGACAGTGTCCTAAATCCTGTAAAACTGCCCTCTGAAAAGTGTTCCACAGTACCTGCAGTTACATACATGTGATATCTCCCTCTTTTCACAGGAGATTCCTGTTTTTTGACTGAACTCTTTCCTCACTCCTGAGAAACAAAATCTACTGCTTAAGTGAAATTCTGTCCAAAATGTCTATTCATGTTTTTGGGCAGATAAAGACACTTTATTAAATCAGTAATGAACAATGTATCTGATAACTTTGTATAACTAGTTGTTTATTCTTTTTAGTGCTTATTCTTGACAAAATGAAATATATTAAATTTTTGTAATTACTTTTTCTTATTTTTGATGCCATTTAAGGACAAACTCATGACGCCACGGCATCTCCTCACTAGCAGGTCAATCTCCTTCTAATTTGACCCAAATCTCCTCTTAGCAAGTTGGGCATATCACATGTATGCAGTTAATGATATCCATTCCAGGTAAGTTGCTGGGTTTATAACCTGGTCAGAATAATTCAAGGAAGAAAATGAAAGCAAAAGTTTGATTTTGTGTTTTGTTTGTTTTGTATAACTTGTTATAACAAGTTAAATTACTAGTGCCCCTGTAAATGAGGTCACTATGTGGATACCCTCTGATCTGCCCCTTCCTGCTTTGCTACAGGAAACGTAACAACCATGCTACCCTATAAAAGGAGTGTAGTGTGGGATGGTTGGGATGGAGGTGGGTGGCTGGGCCCTTCCCTGCTGAAAAGAAGAACCATGGATGAAAGAAACAAGGAGGTAGAGCAGAAACAATCAGCTAGCAACAAATGCAGAAGCCCTGAAAGCTTATGCTAATGACAGATAAAACTGTGAAACCTGCAAAGCACCACCTGTAGTAATTTCACAGACGATATACCCTGTAAGAAACACTGCTACAGAGAAAAATAAAGCAGTAACAGAAGATGTACCTTGCAAAAGACAATTTGAATTAGAAGATTACAGCAGTAATCTGTAAGCACACACCTGTACTCACACCCTGTAATAATGCAGCAGAATGTATACCCAGCAACAACAATTTGAATGAGGAAAAATAAAGCAATAAAATGTTAGCAACAGTCACAATCCCTGTGAGTACAAAATAAAAATAACAGCACACAGTAAACCTGCTTAGCCAAAAGAAGCCTTAATCCTTATTGTTGCTCTGGTAAGGTTCTTTGCTCTGTCCTTTCAAGCAATCTAGAAGAAAAGAGTTCAGGTGAAGCTAGGTGCCTTGGCCAGCAAACCTAGTCTTCCAATCAATCAAAATTTTTATTTAACCAGGCGAACACCATTGGGCAAAACTCATTTTCAAGATGGACCTAGACAATACACATAATCAATACACAGAATGGGGTTACATGCACAAAGGTTTATAACAGAACCAGGATACAATTAGGGAATCGTGACAATGAACACATATGTGCGGAGTAGTGATGGTAGCGGACCCACCCTAACAGCTAGACCCTGGACAACTGCTTTATGGGTAAACAGTCCATAGACAACACCTGCTAGAGTTACTCTGTATTCATGCTTGTTTGTTTGGAAGAGCTCAGGCCAGTCCCAGGAACACTTATTCATAGTACCACATGGAACCTTAGGATGTTGCAGGGAATCATCTCCAGTGATAGAGCAATTCTCAGAAAGACCTACAAAACAATAATGATATGCACTTTATCCATTGTAAAAGGTAATTATTACATCCTAGACAGATAAAATGAAGACTAGACATAGGGTTGGGTAAATAAATGTAACCCCCTGCAAACGGGGTTCCAAAGGACTTCAGGAGCTTGCTTGAATGCTCCAAGCCTGAATGGTGTTTGGCATTTAAGCCATTTATCAGTGAGTGTTTTAGAACCTCTGGTACTGTCTCTTAGAGCTGTCTGCTTGCAGACATAATTAGTTTGTATGGGGACTGTGTGTTTCTTTGATTGAGTACCACTCAAGCTGCTGCCAATTCACTTCATTTTGCAGTCACTAGGAGTGCAAAGGAACCTATCTGAAAGATGTAACTGTTTGCCAGAAATTATTTAGAGTAATAATGAAATTACAGTTTGTCTAACCTGCTTTCTTTGCAGTCAGAACTGTGTCTGCTAGTTCCCCATTCTAGTTTTGAACTGCTGAACTGGACCAATCAGTGTGGGGTAAGCTAGCTCTAAAATGGTGCCTTGGACGAATCAGAACTTGGACTCATAATCTGAGCCAGCCACAAGAGGATTGTATGGGCAGTGACTCTGGGAGATGTAGTTTAGACTTCAGTGCCTTTTGGACCAACAGCAGCAGTCTATTGTGAGTGACAGCCAATCCAGTCAAGAACTGGGAGGAACTCAAAGGAAGTGCCCGGTTTTGTCAGTTGGAGTTTCAGTTGAGCTTTGGCAGTGAAGAAGGAAGGAGCCCTGTGCTTTTCAGTGTGCAGTTTTAGTCAAAAAGCGTGTAAGACCCAGAGTTCCGGTCTGCAGCTTGTAACAGCTTGTTAGGACTGAATCCGCCCTGTGAAAAGAATCAAAGGATCTCTGAAGAGTAGAAACCAGGCTCACCCTGTAGAAGACTGGAGAAATTATTGAATTGCACTTGGTCTGTCAGGAACTGAATCTGCTGTGTGTTCTCCCGGTATGTGCAGTAATTCATCGGATAGAGAAGCAGCCTGCCTGGTATAGTACTCTCTTTTTTTTTTACCATATAAATGTGTGAAGAGTCTCTTTGAGCTCAAGAGTAGCCCTGCTGATATTGAAGGACCCTATCTTATTTGGAGGTCGTGAGTACTAATTCAGGGTCGCTTCCCTGTTGAATTGCCACATTAAATCCAAATGGAATTACTGTACTGCTGACTGTTTAATTTTCCTTTTCTCTGTGTGAAAGGGCCCTACCAGCTTCCACGGTTTGGACTAGCCACTAGGGCTTGGGTACCCAGGGACAGTAACTGATAGGGATAGACCTGTGCACAGAGCCATAGTAGATTATTAGAGTGATAAGCTAATTAACCTGATTTCCCTGTCCTTGTTATATCCCCCTAAATAAATCAGAGCTGCTTGTTTCAGCAAAGTTATACTGCCTGAGGTATTTGTCTATGTTAAAGTACTGTACTGTGATTGTTGCACTGTATCTCATTTCACAGGAGGTCCCAGTGCGGAACCAGACCTGGGGGTAAGTGTATACTGTGAAGGTAATTTTGATATATTGTGGGCCACTAGTGGGAAGAAAGGGGGTTGCAGTGTCCCAGAGGGCTGTGACCAAGTTAGTTTAACTATTGCAAACCTGACCTCTGGGTGGAGGCACTCGCCATTGGATCCAGGCCCTCAACCTGTTAGTGGCAAATCAGGCAGGGTAGTAGCCCCGGGATAGCGCCATCTAGGGGTTACATAAAGGAACAAGTAGTAGACTTTATTGCATTTTGAATAGCTGTAACAATGGAAAATATCATCTGAGTTCATTCCATCTTTTGTTTGTGTAAGATGAAAATCTATTGATAAAGACTTTATTTACAAATTCCCATTTCCAGTGGGGTCCTAGTTCGATCCATTTTGCAGCTGGGTGGACTAGAGCACTTGGAGGTTAAGTGATTTGCTAAGAGTTACACTGAATTCTTCTGACTAGTAGGGGCCGCATCTGCAGTTCTGGTTCGTAACAGTGCTCTAACCACTGCTTGCGGGGGCAGGAAAGGCAAGCAATTGCTGACTTTTTTTTTGTGTTTTCCTACAATGTATTTCCCCAGGATAGCCCAGCTGAGATGTGGACCCTCGGTCTACCCATTTCTGTAGGAGGGTGAGTGGACTGGAGCATGGGAGGTTAAGTGAGTACCTTGGGGGTCACATGGTGAATATGTGTCTGTAGTAGTATTAGGAGTTGACTTTGCAGTCAACCAATTCTCAGCATTACTCTGTCCAGTAAATCACTTTGCCTCCACTGTCTGGGGGGGGCAGGGGTCAACCTTAACTTTTCTTTGCACTAGCCAGCAAGACAAGTTGATTCAAAATTGCACTAGCCGCAGATGGTTGCATTAGCCCACAATTATTATGGTAAATTTTGATTACTTATACAGGAAAAGATGCAAGCCAAAAAAGTACTCAGACTATTGCACATTTATCCTGCTCCCACATTGTTTCTGGCCCCAGAAGAAAACAAGCATTTGTCAATGCTGAATGTTGATTGTGTTGGTGTGTTGAGCTCGCCACTGCCCTCTGTCAGTCGATCAGTCTGTGTCTCCCCGTGCTGCAGGCTGCTCTTTTGTACTGGGCTCCTGCCTGCATTGGCACCTTGTTCTGCCCACTAAGAAATCCGCAGCTGTCCCAACAGAGCTCCGTTAAGGTGGCTCACTCCCTCTCTCACTCGCTCATTCTGGTTTTCCTGGCGCTTCAGGCTGCCCTTTTGTACTGGGCTCCTGCCTCTGTTGGTGGCTTTTCTGCCCACAAAGAAATCTGCAGCAGTCCAGACACAGGTCTGTTGAGCCTGCTGACTCCCCTCTCTCACTCGCTCATTCCATTTCTGCTGGCGCTGTAGGCTGCCCTTTTCTATTGGCTCCTGCCTGCATTGCCTCCTTCGTCTGCCCACAAAGAAATTTGCAACAGTTACAATAGAGCTCCATTGAGCTCGCTCAATCCCCTCTCACTCACTCATTCTGGTTTTCCCGCCACTGCAGGCTGCCTTTTGTACTGGGCCCTGCATGCATTGCTGCCTTTTCTGCCCACAAACAAATCTGCAGCAGTCCCAACAGAGCTCAGTTGAGCTCACTCATTCCGCCTCCTCACTCGCTCATTCTGTGTCTCCTGCCGCTGCAGGCTGCCCTTTGTACTGGGCTCCTGCCTGCATTGGCGGCTTGTTCTGGCCAGAAAGAAATCTGAAGCAGTACATGACACAGCTTCCATTGAGCCTCGCCACCCCTTCTCTCATTCACTCATTCCGCTTCTGCCAGCGCGCAAGCTGGCCTTTGTACTGGCTCCTGCCTGTGTTGCCGCATTTTTTTCCCACAAAGGAATTGCATAGTCACAATACAGTCTGCTGAGCTCTACCACTGCTACTGTCACCACTCATTCTGTTTCTCTTGAGGCTGCAGGCTGCGCCTGTATACGGAGCTCCTGGCTGCTTTGGCACCTTTGTCTGTCCACAAAGAAATCCACAGATGTCCTGACAGAGCTCCGTTGAGGTTGCTCAGTCTCCCTCTGTCACGCCTCATTCTGTTTGTCCTGGCACTGCAAGCGGCCCTTTTGTACAGGGCTCCTGCCTGCATTGGTGCCTTTTTCTGCCCACAAAGAAATCCACAGCAGTCTTGATAGAGCTCCATTGAGCTCACTTAGTCCCCTGTCTCACTCACTCATACTGTTTCTCCCACCACTGCAGCCTGGCCTTTCTACTGGGCCCCTGCCTGTTTTGACACCTTTTGTGTCCACAAAGAAATCCACAGAAGTCCTGACAGAGCTCAGTTGAGCTCACTCCTCCTCTTCCCTCACTCACTCTCATTCTGTTTCTCCCAGTGCTGCAGGCTGCCCTTTTGTACTGGGCTCTTGCGTTAGGGCCTTTATCTGCCCACAAACAAATCCACAGCTGTCCCGACAGAGCTCAGTTGAGCTCGGTCACCCCCTCTCACTGCTTGATCTTAATCTGTCCCAAACACTGATTTCCCACAGCGACTGTGCTATTCTCCGCAGGAGTGCAAAAACATATTTTAGCCAGTATGTGAAAAATGACAGCTGTACTGTTCATAAGAAGGTGTGAAAAACTGCCACTGTTGAAAATGTGGTGGGAAAATATTACAAATTTCGGAGCTACAAAGTGCGTGGAAACAGTTCAACACACGCTTTGTAACACAGTCATATTATGGAATTTCATCACCAAATTTTCAACATAGGTCTTTAGGACCTCTGCTCATGAACAGTGCCACTGTCATTTTCTTTAATCTGTCCCAAACAATGATTTCCCACAGCAACCACGGTTATTCTGTGCCACAACTGTGAAACCACATTTCAGTCAGGATGTGAAAATGACAGCTGTACTGCTCATAAGGAGTGTGAAAAAATGCCACTGTTGAAAATCTGGGATGACAATATTACAAATCTGCAAAGTTACAAGGTTGTGTGGAAAGTGTGCAATGCACACTTGTAACACAATCATTTGATGGGCTATCATCACCAAATTTTCAACATAGGCATTTTAGGACCACTGCTCATGAACAGTATCACTGTCATTTTCTTAATCTGTCCCAGACAGTGATTTCCCACAGTGACCACTCTATTCTGCTTGGAAGTGTGAAAACACATTTTGGCCAGGATGGGAAAATGACAGCTGCACTGTTCATAAGTAAGTGTGGGAAAATGGCAATGTTGAAAATCTGGAGTGAAATATATAAATTCATGAAAATTTAAGTGTCTTGTGCAAACTGCGTAATGCATGCTCGTAAAACAATCATTCTATGGAGTATTATTACCAAATTTTCAACATAGCCATTTCAGGACCTCTACTCATGAACAGTATCACTGTCATTTTCTTAATCTGTTCGAACACTGATTTCCCACGGCGACTCGCGTTATTCTGTGCGCATAACTGTGAAACCACATTTCAGTCAGGATGTGAAAAATGACAGCTGTACTGCTCATAAGGTGTGAAAAATGCCACTGTTGAAAATCTGGGATGACAATATTGCAAATCTGCAGAGTTACAATGGTGTGTGGAAAGTGTGCAACACACTTGTAACACAGTCATTTTATGGAGTATCATCACCAAATTTTCAACATGGCCATTTCAGGACCTCTACTAATGAACAGTGTCACTGTCATTTTCTTAATCTGTCCTGAACACTGATTTCCACAGCGACTGTGCTATTCTGCGCCAGAAGTGCGAAAACACATTTCCACCAGGATGTGAACAATGAAAGCTATACTATTCACAAGAAGGTGTGAAAAATGCCAATGTTGAAAATTTGGCGTGAAAATATTGCAAATTCACAAAGTTACGAGGTGTGCGTAGCAACTGTGCAGCCAGCCTCAAAACAGTCATTTTTGGATTTTTTCCACCAAATTTGCAACATAGGCTTTTGAGAGCCCACCTCATGAACACTGTCGTTTCGTTAATCGGCCCTGAAAGGTGATTCCGCAGTGATCGAGAACACCCCTTTCGGGTCGATTAATGCCATGACATTTCAAGAATTCATGAGGAGGGGTCCCAAAACCCCATGTTAAAAATTTGGTGGAAAAATTCCCCAAATGCCCGAGATATGCACTAAAGTTGAAAAACCCTATTTATTACATTATACAGCTTATCGGCATTTCCTCAGTTCGCTGTTGGCTTTGAAGAGTGCAGACGTGTTCCCGGTCCACCCAAGATCTCTCATGCCAAGCTCCAGAGGTAAGTATGAGGTGAGGTGTGGGAGGCAGTGCCCAGTGGGTCGGGTGTGGGTTGTGGGTGGGGGCCAGGGAGACTACGAGGGACTGTTTTCTTTTGCAGGCAAAACAAAACAAAAGACATCATGGGACTATTTTTCCCTTTACTTGGGCATGTGGCATGCTGGTGTGGGCTCCCAGCGTGCCAGCAGAGGCTTTTTGGGGAGCCAGCAGTAGCCGATAGGGGATTGGGCACCCCAATCGGCACACAAAGGGGGGTAATCATTATGCCGATGGGGATTGGGCACCTCGTCGGCAGGAATAAAAGCCGTGTGGGGTGTTACAGAATGCCAACGGGAGTGGCTCCCCGTCAGCAACAGAAACACGGGGGCACCGAGGCCCGACGGGATTGAGGCCCCGTCGGCAATTAAACATGGTGGGGAGGATAATTGTTTAGGAACATGTGCCTACTTGCCGCCATGTTCACAGACAATATCAGGGTTTCTAGATCCTGCCCCTGCAATGACGGGTTGCTCCACATTGCAGCGGATGGCTGACGCTGCAATGATGAGGCGGCCTCTGATTGCAGTGGTGAAATTGTCAGTTGGTGCCAAGGTTCCAAACTTGTGTCAGCAGCAGCGCAGCAAAGGATTGTAGGATGTGGACAAGCCTTTGCAGGCTGTGGGGCATTGGCCACAACACTACTGCACTCCACAGCCTGCTTCTGAGAAAGCTGCCACAATATGTTTCTTGTGCTGTGCACAATCAACATAAAAAGACTGCAATGCTATCACCACACACAGTGTGCCCCCATTGTTTTGGACTATGGCCTCCTCTCTTCCTCTTTCTGCACTTCCCCTCCCCCAAACCAGAGGATAACACAGCAGCAAATGTTCAGTCAAGTAGAACTACTGTAGCTCTGCACACACAATAGCTGGCATTATCATGCACCCTCACCACACTCTCACCACCATACACAGGGCAATGAACAGAGTTAGGCAGAGAAGACACTCTCAGCCCCAACCTGTGATCAACTGGAGCCTAGCACTTCTGGAAGTTTTGTACAGTGTCAAGTGAGCCAGAAGTACATCTAGGATTTCTTTGGGGGGGGCTAAACAAACCTAAAGGGCTTGGGAAACAGAAAACTCTATGACATTTTCAGTTTTTAAAAGTATTGATTTGAACATGCTATGCCCCAACAGTAACAGCTTTTTAAAAACATTCTGCTTTCATCAGGCCAGGGTAAACAGTACACAGGCATGACATTGTACTACTTCTGTTTCTATGTAGGATGATCTATGCACCCCAGGAATGCTTATTTTAACCTTTCAAATTATGTTTTATTAAGGTATTTTGTACCATACATGCACCAAAGCTTTGTTTTAGGATGAAAGGACATGCTGAGTAATATAAGGGTGGGACTACGTGTATGGTGTTGGCTGGCATGGTCCATTTAGAAGAGCTGGGGACCCCTACACTTGCCAGTAATGGCAACTGAGGCCCTGTCCACACTACACCACTCCGACCCGATAACGGTTACAAACCACTGTGGCTGGTGAGCGGTACAGTGTGTCCACACTGTGGCAGTGTCCAGTACAGGACCCGTTACCACTGGTTCACACCGTGGGTGCGGATAGAGTATTACGGTGGCACATAGTCCCACAATGCAGCTCGTGCTGCACTACAGGCACTGCTGGGGACCACGCTCATGAATCCACACACCAGCCAGTAATGGTACAGCGGCGGATCTGGCTCCATAATCAAGTTGAAACCACCTCATGAGTGGTTTCAACAACAGTTACGGAAACGCCTCCTGTAATGTTACAGGTGTAAATGCAAACTGTTGCGGTATTGGTTTGGACCCCTGTAATGTTACAGAGGGGTGATCCGGTGTAGTGTGAACAGGGCCTATGACTCTATGGATAGTCATTTCAGAGTATGGTCTGAAGTGGTGTCCAGGGAAAGTACAGAGCTGAGAGTTTTGGAGGAAGGAGCTGCTATGGTGAGGCTGGGATAAAAGCCACCTCCTGCAGAGCTGACTTTATATGCCTCTTAGCATTTTGTCTCTGCAATGTTAGACACTCAAAATGTAGGAAAATATTAGGAAAGTACAGAGTTGAGAGATCTGAAGGGGAGGAACTGCTCTGGTGAGGCTGGGATAAAACTCTTCACCTGCAGAGCAGACCCTGTAAGCCTCTTAGCATTTTTTTCACTGAAATGTTGGATACCGACACTAAAAATGTAGAAATGAGGGGCACTGGTCTTAATAATGTGGAAAATTGTCAGATAGAGATACGCAAAACTGGAAGCTAGTGACTTAACAGATTCTACCCTTGAACACACCTGGACACTAGCTGAAAGTTCTAACAGTGGAGTGATAATTACTCACATTGGGCCTTTGTGGGATCCCCTCTTGAACTGCCAGATAACTGCAGGTCTTAATGAGGTGTTAATCACACCAGGCCATCTGCAACACTGAGAGAGAGAGATTAGCACGAGGACTACAGCTTACAAAGTAGGGACATTTTAACTTCATTAACAACCATGGAAAACCCACACTAGTCAAGACGAACAAGAAGATGGGTAGCTGCACTAGCCCTGGCCAATTTGCATTAGGTTTTGGGCTAGTAAAACAGTGATAAACTCGAACCCGGGAGGGGAGGAGGAAGGAAGGGCAGAATAGTGCAAAGAGCCACTAACTTCGCAATATATTTTTTCCAGTTCATTTACCCAGGATAGCCCAACTGAGCTGCAGCATCTAGTTTCCAGTGGGGTCCTTTTTCTAACCCATTCTACAGTGTATTTACCTAGGATACTCAAACTGAGATGCAAAATGTCATTGTCATTGGGATCTTGCTTTTGCCTATTTTTACACTGTACATACTATACATATTTTCATCTATCACTACTCCATGCTCCTCCTGTTATTGTTTTCTTGTTCCTGTGTAATGTTTTCATCTATGATCAGATTTTACTGTATGGTAATAAACTGTATGACAATTGTATTCTTGAAGCTTTTTCTTGTAAACAGTATAATTTGTAATACTTATTTCCATATTATTTTATTTACTTTGGATCAGTTCTGTTCTCGCCTCTTCTCCCTCCCTCCAGGATGCATCTGAATGAGCCGATACCAGCTCAGTACGACTTTCCTGGTAAAACTTTTGAAATAAATAACTGAATGAATGAATGAATAAATAAATTCATAAAATAACTACTTAAATTTACCCAGGATAGCCCAGCTGAGATACCACATCTCATTTCTAGTGGGTTCTTGATTTCACTCATTTCTGTAGTTGGGTGGAATAGAGCACTGGGAGCATAACTAAGTTTCTCTGGGTCACACAGTGAGTAAGTATATCCACCAGCTGCTGTATAGTAGCTGCACATCTTTAATTGTGTTTTTAAATGTGCAAGTGCACTTAATTTCCTTCTCTAGTGCAAGAGATGTTAAAACATTACTAGGAAAGGAAACGCTTAACATAATACAATATGATACAAAATGCCAGTTAAAACACAAGTACAGTACATATAAATGAAAAGCACAAGGAACAGGAACATAAGTATGTACACTCTAATCACCTTCAGGTATTAATGGTTCTATGTCAGATTTGATGTCCATGAAGTTTCTTGTCTGACACACACAGCTTCGTGCTTAATAATTGTGTACTGCTAATGGCAGTACCTTGGGTGTTGTAAATGTTTGCCAAGTATTATTACAGTTATCAAAAAGAAGATCCTATTTATAAAAGAAATATAAGTATTTTGCAAATAATATCAGTAAGCAATTCTGTTTTTCATAGAATCCAAAATTAACCAATGTAAATAATCTTCAAAAGTGAACTGTTAGCAGCAGTGTAGAACAGGGCTCCAAAACACACAACTGTCACACACATAAAAATACAAACCATGCTGGATAGCAAACAACATGCATTTATTGTGGCAAGCGAACAAGAGATTACGTCAGAGACAACCCAGTGCTTTGTATCCAAATGATTCTTGAGTAGAAATACAATACACGTGCGCTGGTCTCTGTCATTCAGATGGTGGCTGGCCAAGGTGGTGAAAAGAAGGTATATGCCAGTCCTCATCCATTGTTTGCCTGCCTGATCCACTTCTGCTTGTTATGGAAAGTTTGGTACTGGACAGGTGGTAGAGGATGGTGGGTGCTGAGTGGGTAGACTGGGCTGGTGAGGAGGGGCATCAGGTATATTACAACAGGGACTGGGACAAGAGGAGACCTCTAGAATAACAGGGTGCTTTCTTTCATCAACAAGGTTCAGGTGAAAGTGGTACCACTGGACTGCCAGGTATTTTTCACATTAGGGACTAAGGTTTGAAGGTGTGGGTGGTTTGACTGGACTACCAGGGTAATTTAATTTAATAGCAGAAAGCAGCACAGTTGGGAGTACCACCAGACTGCCACAGATTTATATATCAGTGTACTGGGATCAGGTGAGGATGGGGCAATGGCTGAAGCTCTGCATAATGCCTCCATTCATGCATACTGTACCAATACATGGAGATATTCTGAAAGTTGTTAATAGTCACATAATGGCATGAAAATGGCCCTTTGCACCTTGCATGCCATAATTGGTCATTAGCATGCTGGACTCGCATGTGGTACCCAGGATAGCAGGCACTGCCCATTTTGAATGGTCTTTCACTCTGTACCTGGGTGTCTGCTGCCAGCAGGGGTGTTGTTTGCTGCACTTGTACACTATGCACACTGTTTCCACAGGTTGATATTCATACCTGTTGTCTTATAAATATATCTCCTGGCTGACTGTGCACTGTTATGCATGACTCAACTGGCTGTGTCTGAATATGGGGCCTTGATATCTATTGCATGTTCACAATGAGGCTAAGTGTTCAGCTAGCGGTTGGACCACAGTGGGCTCAGGAGGGTGGAACAGAGGCGATCCTCCCACTGTACCTCTGCACAATTCCTATGCTATTCTTTCAAAGTGTGGTTCCTCATGGAGGCACCCACAGTGGAGACCAAGGAGGATGCTGGGAACCTCCACAAAGGAGACCCACAGGAGGGTGGCAGGGACACTGCATGGGAAGGAAACAACTCCTGGTGGGGACTCCATTGTTAGGAAGGTAGAACTGGGGAGGAAGGGAGAGGTGAGGGTGCCTGCCTGGCACCATGGCTTGCAGGGACAGGAAGCTAACCTCAGGATTGCGGAGCAGCTGCACAGGGAGGGAGTTGGATGTCATTGTCCACCTAGGGACAAATGATCTGGCTAAGAAAGGGATTAGAGAAGTGCAGGAAGAGTTTGTGGAATTGGGGAGGGCCTTAGTCAAGTAGCACGCACGGTAACCTTCTTGGAGGTGCTACCCATCTATGGCATAGGAGAGGCTAGGGTGTTCGCACCATGGGATTCAATCAGTGGTTGGAAACTGGTGTGGAGCTCAGGATTTGGCTTCATTGGGGACTGGGGGTCCACCTGGAGTGATGCAAGCCTATACTGGCATAATGGGCTGCATCTGTCCGGGAGGGGAACCAGGATCCTAGGTGATAGGTTTAAATGCTTCATTGGCAAGCTTTTAAACTAGCCAAGGGGAGGCACTGGAAAGGAGCAGGAAAATCCCAGCCCCCCAAATAATCACGGTAGTAAGTGCAGCAAACACCAACATAGAGGTGTTGATAGGGAGGGCAGGGTAAATGAAGAAAGTGACAAAGGCAAGAAGGACAGGGATGGGGCAAAAGGGAGTAAGGCCATCAGGAAATGGAGGGTAATGAGTACCAATGCCCATAGTCTGGGCAACAAGCTCCTGAGCTGATGGCCTTAATGGAAGAGGGATGCCTGGATATCGTAGCAGTCACAGAAAACATGGTACACAGAGAACCATGACTGGGATGTTAACATACCAGGGTACATAACCTACAGGAGAGAGACAGGCAGGGAGAAGAGGGGAGGAGTGCTCTCTATGTAAGGAAGGGATAAAAGCAACTGAACAAAAGAGTAAACAGGAGGAGAGGAGGCACTGTGGGTCACCTTGAGACTGGAAAGGGCACCACAATCCGCACAGGGGTTAGTGTACAGACCCCATGTCAGGGGAAGGAATGGACAAGGATATGATAGAAGGCATTCTTAGAATGGCAGAGAAAGGGAGATACTGTTGATGGGAGACCTGAATATGCCAGATGTTAACTGGAGCACATTTGCTGCAGCCACATCCAAGAGCAGGGCCATTCTTGATGCCCTACAGGTGGCAGGCATTAAACAGCTAGTTCAGAACCCACTCATTGAGGAGCAATCTTAGACCTCGTGCTCTCAAACGGGGCAGTGAGAGGATCTCAGATCTAGAAGTGGGTTGCCATCTGGGGACAAGTGACCATCAAACAGTGTGGTTCACGTTAAACTCAGCTACAGAGTCAAGCCATACAAAAGTGAGGGTACTGGACTTTAGGAGGGCTGACTTTGGCAAGATGGGAGAGTGCCTCAGAAAAGCACTAGCAAACAGGCTAGAAGGAGGTGTGGAGCAACAATGGGGAATTATCAAACTGCCATCACAGAGGCAACAAGCCTTTGTGTGAAGCAAATGAACAAATCAAAACGAAAGAAAAAGCCACTATGGTTCTCAAAAGAGGTGGCTGTGAAAGTGTCAGGAAGAAAAAGATAGCATTCCGGAAGTATAAGGAAACACAGAAGGAGCAGGACAGAGAGCTGTACCAGTTAAGGCAGAAGGAAGCAGGAGGAAGTCAGAATAGCAAAGGCCCAAACTGAGGAAAAGATAGCCAACTCAGTTAAGAAGGGGATAAAACTTTTATAGGTACATCAGCGAGGAAAGACAAAGGGAGGGATAGTGAGGCTGAATAGAATGAACAGTGAGGGCAGAGGGGACAGTGAAAAGCAGGAATACTGAATGAATATTTCTGCTCAGTATTCACAAAAGAGGAGGGGAAGTGCCTAATCCAATTAACAGAAGCACTCTTGATAGGGGTCGATCCAGTCCTTTCACAGAAGAAAGGGTTCTGCAAGAACTCCTAAAACTGAAGGTGGACATAGCAATGGGTCCTGATGGAATTCACCCCAGAATTCTAAAAGAATTAAGGGAGGAACTAGTGAAACCACTGGCTACTCTTTTAATAAATCATGGGAGGATGGTGTGGTACCCGAGGACTGGAGAAGGCGGATGTGATTCCCTTCACAAAAGTGGGTCCAAGACAGAGGCAGAAAACTACAGACCTGTCAGTCTGACCTCTGTGGTAGGGAAAGTGATGGAGCCACTTGGAAGGAAAGAATAATCGAGTACCTGGGGCCAGTGGAGCACAGGACCCAAGGCAGCATAGGTTCACAGTGGGAAGGTCATGTCAGACAGATCTAATAGATTTCTTTGACTGGGTGACCAAAGTAGTAGACCAGGGAGGGGCTGTGGACATGGCTTACCTGAACTTTAGCAAAGCATTTGACACAGTCCCACACAAAGATTAATAGTCCAATTAACCAGCCTGGGAGTGGGACCCAGGGTGGTAGCCTGGTAAAACATTGGCTGGACAACAGGACACAGAAGGTCATTGTAAATGGAGTCCATTCTGAAGAAAGGGGTTACTAGTGGGTACCTAAGGGTTCAGTATTGGGTCCAGTCCTTTTAATGTCTTCATCAGTGACATTGCAGAGGGACTGGAAGGAAAAGTATGCCTTTTGCAGATGACACAAAATCTGCAACAGGGTTGATACACAAGGAGGCATGGAAAGGATGAAAAGGGACTTGGCAAGGTTGGAGGAATGGTCAGAAGTATGGCAGCTAGGATTCAATGCAAAGAAGTGCAAAATAATGCACCTGGGAAACAAGAACCCAGGAAGAATACACAATGGGTGGGGAGGTAGTAACAACAACAAAAAGGAAAGGGACCTGGGGTAATCATATCAGATGACCTTAAGGTTAGCAAGCAATGTAAGAAGGCAGTAGGGAGGGCTGGGGTATACTAGGATGTATAGGGAGAGACATCAGCAGCAGAAAACAGGAAGTTGTTATCCCTCTGTACAGACAGTTGGTGAGACCCCATCTGGAGTACTGTGTCCAGTTCTGGAGACCCCATCTCGCAAGGACATAGACAGGATAGAGGCAGTCAGAGGAGGGCAACTAAAATGGTGCAGGGTCTGCAAGAGAAGCCGTATGAGGAGAGACTAAAAGAGCTTAATATGTATACCCTTGAGGAAAGAAGGAGAGGCACATGATAGAAACTTTAAGTACCTCAGTGGAATCAACAAAGTCCAAGAGGGTAGCATTTTCAGAAAAAGAGAATTGCAAGAACAAGGGACACAATTTAAAGATAGAAGGAGGGCGGTTCAGGGCAATGGGAAGTATTATTTCACAGAGGGTAGTGGATGCATGGAACAGCCTTCCTGAGAAGGTTAATGGGTCTAAAACTGTGGTAGAATTCAAGAATGCATGGGATCTCCAATGACCTTTCAGAAGAAATGAGGCAAACTATATGCTCTGTATCTCCATTGACAGGGATCCCTTGACATAAAGGGAACTGAGCGGAAGTACACTCCTCAGGACTTGGAGTTTCCTAGCTCCCCTGTTTCCCCTTTGCAGTAATCTCATAACCTCTCACCCTGTGAGTTTGTAGAAATCAGCTTCCGGCCAGTATCTTAGGTTAAGAACTCTTATAACACCTAACTACTAGAGTTAGTTTATCTCTCTCTCTCCTTAGTGGTGATGCTCTCATTGGGGGATAGTTGATTTGGGTTATCCTGTTTACTGTTTTCTAGTTTCTCTTGGTACCTTCATTCTCCTTTTCTTTCTTTGCTGATTACTAAAGTATATTCAATTCTGGAATATATTGAATATTTGTATTATGTTCAGATGTTACTGGTTAAATTGATGTAACTACAGTTGGAAATTAATAAAGAGAATTTCAAAAAAAAGAATGCATGGGACAGACATAAGGCAATTCTTGGAGGGTAGGAAGAAATAGGCTGTTGGTTAACTAGGATCTGCGGCCTATCCTGTAGGTAGGAAATGGGCAGACTAGATGGGCCTAGCGGTCCTTATCTGCCAAAGTCTATGTTTCTATGTTAGTGTGATTAGAAATTTAAAATGTACTTTCAAAACAAGAAAAACTAGCATACTCAATACAAATGGCCAAAGCACTGACTCAAAACAAAACCTAGGTACTGAGATGATCGGTACACTTGTTCAGGTGCATCAATTATCTAACTTAACATTTTTTTTTTTTTCCTGTTTACTCCAAAGCGATCACAGTTCACTTTGGAATCAAATTTGAGTTAAAAATGCTAAAAGTAAATGGGGCTCTGCAGATGTTTCTTGGCTAATTAAGAACATACCCTGTAACTTTGTAGGGTTTCAGAACCACTTAGATTTGCTTCTCAGTTCTTGAACAGTTAGAAGTCAGGAGGAGGCATTCTTGATTAGCCAAAAGACATCTCCAGAGCCTCATTTAGTTATTATAGAAAGCAAGTCAGAAAGATTTTATTTATATACCACAAATGGCATCCTTTGGGCTTGTCACTACTTTTGGTGCTTTATTTTAATTTTGTCAAGATTAAATGTACCTTTTGTGTGAGTTAGCTGTGCATCAGTTGTATAGTCTGTGTAGTTGTGCAGTCAGTGGATTGTAGTACTGGCTGTAATTTTTTCCTGTACAGTTGCACAGCAGGCACACGCACACATGTACAACACATCTGGGAGTCCCTGACAGACATCTTCATCTCACTCTCAGCTGTTTACTGTGCTGCTCACACATGTTCTCCATTGCCCCGTTGCTAGTGTAACTTTCTGGGGATGGGGTTTACAATCAAAAATTTACTTCTAGTTATGACCAGGTCATATATTTCCAGGTGGGGCAGTTCATGTTACTGTCAGAAGAGTCACCTGCAGCTTGTGACGATATTGATTAAGGCCCACGAAACATTGATTAACTGCTGTTACAGTGATGCTATAGTTTGGCAATAAATCAACATTTAATGAGTTAAACGGTGAGGGGTCACTTGATCTCCTTCTGTGACTGGTATTTTGGATCAGGCCATTGTGTATCCCATATAAAGTACATGGAAGCTGTAGCAACATGATAATCCACACTTCATTTAAAAACAAAATTAAGGTACAAGCTCTAATATATACAAAGTTAGCCCTTTTAAAGAAATCATCTTTTAAAGGTCTAACTTTTGAACTTTGGGACAGAAACTTTTTCTAAATGAAAGCGTGGGTCAGTTTGATATGAATAAATCATATTAATAACATTTTCATGTGTTGATACCTGTCCTTACATGTTGAAAGAGTATGTTGATAGAAAACATGTACAGGAATATTTTTTTACTTTTCAAAGGTAGCATAGATATAGGTATATTCACACTGATAGGCCTAAATCCAGGCCCTTAAAATCATAAATATATATATTTTTATATCGATACACAGTATAATGTCACAACAATGTTTATGTATCACTATATAACAAAATGAGATGGTTTCAAAATGTTTCTGTTAGAAACCTTTTTTCCCCAAAATGTTTCAGTACCATACCATATTTTTCATTAGGGACTGTGTGTTTGCAACCCATTATGCATTCCTCAATGCCCTTGGTTGCTTTATTAACATTTCACTTGCCTTGTAGTAACCCTAATCTCCTTGCTTTCCCAAGCTTTGCCTGCAAAGGAGTCAGATGATCATAAATATACTGAATTTAATAAGCATATTTGCCTTGTTCATGTTATCCCTTGACCATTAGAGTACACCACATAACATATAAAACTAGTGCATCTATACTGCTTTACAAATCATGAAGATTTCCTTAGCAACAACTTCAGTTCATGGTACACATCATGACACCATTATGCCTTTCCTTAGTTATACAGTCCAAAGATTCATGAACAGCAGCCTAAATGTATTTTAACAAGAGTGCGACTGGTTCTCACATGTGGTATGCTGGTGAGTTTCTTATTGAAGCTTTAAGGGGTCTGTAACCCTGCTGTGTCTTTCACCTCTTCCACCTTCTGTGGTCAGTTACAGCAATGCCCACCTATTAAGGATCACTGTATTCATTCACTTATGGTAGGTGGAGATTTCTAAAGCCAATTAATAGTGATAAATTTAAGTGCCATCCTAGTGAGCATATCAAACAGCTGTTTAGCATCTCCTGAGGTGGATTCTGACAGCACTCCCAGCAGTAGTTCATTAGTTGTAAAATATTGAGTTCTGTGACATGCTTGTTTAACTGGTGATGTTACTATGCTAACCTTTGAACAAAAAGTTACAACCTACAGGAAACATATGCAGCAGGGGGACATAACTGCTTCTAACTGGGCTACTGCTTACAGAGGATGTTTTGCTAGGTTTGAGGCTAATTCTTATATAGCACTTTTCTTGAACATTCAAAGCAATTTACATAAAACACATACAATAATACAATAATAGTACAACCTAATAAAAGCAGGAAATAGGGCTAGGTAGGATTGATTGATTGAAAAGCTGCTTGCAGACCTCAGTAGCCCCAAATCCCCAGAATGGAGGGCTCTATTCAGGCAATGCAGGATCAGCAGCTCCTGGAGATAAGTGGGAGACAGGGACCTTTTCCATGCAGGGCCTTGAATGTCAGCAAATTACCTGCAATTACTTTTCTGCTTGATTGGCACTCATTGCAGTTCATGTAGTGTCAGAATGGTATTTTCTGACCTACAAATGGAGATCAGAAGACATGCTGCCACATTCTACCCAAGCTGCAAGCATTGCATCTGGCCCCAAGGTAGACCCTTGTAAAGTCCATTTAGTCCAGCATGAGGAACCAAATGCCTATGCTACAATTCTCAAGTTTCCAGACACTAGAAAAGGTGCAACCAGGCACTGTTTTAAGGTGATTGATGCAACCCTTGACTTTGCCTTTAGGAGATACAAAAAAAACGGGAGGGAGGGGAGAAGACAGGGGAGTTCCTGGAAGGAAGCAAGGAGGTGACAAGGGCAGTGAGAGCAGCTAAAGCATCTAAGGAGTTCAGGCTGGCTCAAGGCATTAATGATGGGAGAAGGGCTTCTTCAGGTACATCAGAGAGAAAAGGAGCTGTAAGAACAGATAATGAGGATTAAGAAGGAAGGGATGGGTGGAAAAGGGGTGATAAGGCAGAAGTACTTAATGACTACTACTGCTCGGTATTTACTAAAGAAAAGTGGGGAGATGCCCAAGGAGGAGGGAAGTCAGGAACAGAGAGGAGGATGAGACAAATGGGGCTATAACGGAGAGTAGGATGCTGGAGGGCTTAAGGAGTGAGGGTGAATAAGGCTTCAGGGCAGATGGTATCCACCCAGGGTACTGCGAGAACTGGCAGGGGTCCCTAGCAGGGCCCTTGGCAGACCTCTTTGGTGCATCTTTGGAATCGGGTGTGTACCTCAGGATTGGAGGATGGCTCACGTGGTACCCCTCCATAACAATGGCCCCAAGGATGAACCCGAGAACTATAGGCCAGTGAGCCTCACATCCATCATGGGGAAGCTGATGGAGATGATTCTGAAGGAGAGGCTGGTGGCTGTTCTGGATGCCAATGGGATGCAGGACAGCAGGCAGCATGGCTTTGTCACTGGCAGATCCTGTCAGACTAACCTGGTGGAGTACTATGACTGGGTAATTAGACAGCTGGATGGGAGCCATGCAGTGGATGTCCTGTATCTGGACTTCAGCAAGGCATTCGACTCTGTGCCACATGGGAGGCTAAGTAGCTAGAACACACAGGGATGGGTGCTAAGATGGTGGGATGGGTGAGAAACTGACTAAGTGGTAGGCAGCAGAGAGTGATGGTGGATGGGAGATCTCATCTCCAAGGATGGTGACTAGCAGAGTGCCACAGGGCTCAGTGCTGGGAATGGTGTTATTTGGGATATTCATTGCAGACATTTCAGTGGGTATCAGGAGCAAGATCAGTCTGTTTGCAGATGACACCAAAACAGGGGTGGTATTGGATGATCTGGAAGGGTGGAAGGGGTTGCAAGAGGATCTGGCAAAGCTTGGGACCTGGTTGGACACATGGCAGTTGGGGTTCAATGAGAAAAAGTGCAAAGTGCTGCATTTTGGGGCAAAATTCTAAAAGGAGCTACCATCTGGGGTGGGGGTGAGGCTTCAGCTTGCAGTGACAGAGAAGGAAAAGGATCTGGGGGTCCACATAATGGAATCAATAAACAACTCAGCTCAATGTAGGAAAGCGGCTGTGAAAGCCAATAAATTGCTGAGTTGTGTTGCCAGGGTATATCCTCGGGGGAGGTTATTCTGCCCTTGTATAAATCAACTGGTTAGGGCTACACCTGGAATTCTGTGCAGCACTACTCGCATTCTTAGAAAAGACATTAAGTTACTGAGGAGTGCAATGCAGGGCAACTAAAATAATCCATGGTCTGGAGGACTTACGTATGAGAGCAGACTGAGGGAACTGAACATATACTCACTAGAGGAGAGGAGGGACAGAAGGAATGTGATAGAAACCTTCAGGTACATGAAGGGCTTAAACAGGGCTGGGACAGAGGGGCTGTTTAAAGTAAGGGAACTGAGGGATACTAGAGGCCATGCTATGAGACTGGGGTAGGTTCAGGAGGGAGATGAGAAGACACTTTTTACAGAGAGGATGGTGGCCAAGTGGAACCCGCTGCCAGAGGAAGTGGTGACCTGCACAACAGTGAGCAGCTCCAAGGGGATGGGACAGGATAAGGGGGCTGAAAGGAGGAGCGGGGAGAGGGGTAGCTGCCAAGTAGGGTGGCCAGCTGCGTGGTTGAGTAGACTTGATAGACCTATAGGCTTTTATCTGCTGGCTAGTTTCATATGTGTATATGTTTGTATGACCATGGTGGACTCCTGGATTCCACGGTTAGAATTTTGTCAAGGGTACTTCCATTTGCTTACCTTCCCAGCCTCTAGTAGAACATCACCAAAAATGGGAAACCAAAGGCTACTTTTGACAGGATAGATCATTTGATCCAAGCCCAGCTGTAGCAACTTTGTTTTACTGAGGTTCTTAGAACCAACCAATTGGAGGCTATCAAGTCTTTGATTTCAGTAAAGCTCTGTTCCAGTATTAGCATAGAACAATCACCTTGGCCTTGACTGGTGTGAAGGAAAGGTACAACTGGGTATCATCAGCAAAACAGCGATAACAAAACTACTTCCTGATAATCTTCTTCAATGGTATCATCAGTAAACATTACTGGGAGGAGAACTAACCCCTAAGAAATTCTGTGGTCAAGAGCAACTGGGTGCAACAGACATGGTCCCATCACTACTGACTCTTCCTGATCACCCAGAAATAACCAGAACCATTCTATCACAGGCATGGTAATCTCTGCTACTCTTGGAGATGGCTAATAAGCACACCCATTGCTAAGTCTGCAATAAAAGCTCTACTGTTGTTCATGTTAAAGCAGACCATTTATCCAATTATTTCCTAGCAGTAGCACTACAGATTGCCTAAACATGCCTAATAGCAGATTGTGCACCCACGTCCAATGTTGTACCAGTCTATGGGAAGACCAAATGATATGGACAAAGCATCCTCTTTTCTAGCATCTGACAGTGGCAGATGTAACAAAAGTATTTGTGATGATGAGGGCATAGAAAACCTAAAATTCACTTTCCACCTGAGGTCATGCCACTTAAAAAGCCATGATCTTATGAACTTGCTCCACATAACCTCCCATTCAACTTTATCCACTGGTTCACTGATTTCCTCTTGACACTTATCCCATAAGTAATCTACTGTAGATATTTGTGCACTTTTATATCACCTTGTAAACCAAGGATACATATTTTATTTTGGTCCCCAGTGTTGTAGCCCATAAAATCAGTCCTCTGAATCTATTATGTCTCTGGAAATTGCTTCCATTATATCTCCTGATGTGGTACAGTTATGCATCTGCAAAGATCTGCCCAAGTCTTGCTTAGTTATGTGATAAGATTGTTGTTGTTGAAGGAAGCTTCTACAATACTGTTCCTTGATTAACTGTGAGATCCTGCCCATCTTTTGTTCTGCCAATATGTCAAATGCTGAGTTGTTGTGTACAGTAGAGAGGTAGGATTGCCTCATGTGTCACATAACCAATGACTTGTGCAATATTACAGTGTTTTTTAGTTTTTCTAGCATAATAATGTTGTGCTTGTGCTGTGTCCATTGGTTTGTGATGTGCCTTGCGGTGGTATATAACCATAAGAATAGAATGGCAAATACAGGTGGCATGCTGTTGGCGTTGGCAGCAATACCTGGTGGGGACCTGGGTTCGGGAGGATGAGGTTACCTGGCACAAGGGACCTAGGTTTGGCTACTCTGCACAGAGGAACCCAAGTAAATCCAACTACAGGAAGCAATAACTGTAATGACCAGAACCAGAATTGGGATTTTTCAGTGTGGCTTTATTTATTAAAACTGAACATAAACAAAGCATTGCATGGTCCCCCAAAGGGCTACGTTCACTGTATGTGGAGATTAGAGGTTAACCAAGCAGTCCATTTGAAGAATGAACACATTACTACTGTTGTCTGGCTTTGGACCCACCAGGCACTCAGCCCAGACTTTGCATGTGCTTTGGATACATAGTCTCGACTGGCCTGCTCCTGCCGGCCACTGACTGACGGTCCACTTGAAGAATGAACCCAAACTTTACTTGGAAAGACATCCCATCAAACAAGGAGACTCCCAAATGGTGGCTCCCACACCACTAGAGTCTGTGACTCCTAGAGAGATTTGTTTTCTTACTTCCAATCGAACTCCCATCAAACAAGGAGACTCCCATCCAACAAGGAGTAATTTTCCCATCCTGTGGCTCCCCACACCACTTAGAGTCTGCGACTCCTAGAGATTTTCAAGTTGCGACCATGTCTGGGTACCCACCCCATCACTGGCCAAGTGCATGAGGCAAGTAGCAAACACAGAAGAAATCCGGAGAGGTGGACCTGGTTACTAAAGATGGGGTTTTCCCACCTCCAGCTCCCACAGCCCATACCGGCCATTTCTCCGGACACACAGAAAACTTTAGAACTTTAAAATGTAGATTGAATGGTGGATGACCTGAAGCACCCCTCTACAGCATTACTTGAAATCCAATGAAACTTTAGACTGTTTGACTGCTCCATTTGTTCGTCCTAGTACATAGTCCTCCCAAATAGCAGTCCCCATTACTTGAAATCCATTTAAAACTTTAGACTGTTTGACTGCTCCATTTGTTTGTCCTAGTAAACATAGTCCTCCCAAATAGCAGTCCACATTCATTTCCCAACTGAAGAAAACAATTTGTTTGCCCTTCAAATGGAGCCAAACACTCACCCATTCGTTGCAGGTGCCCATGGTAGTACTATAACCTTTGCTGTTATACAAGAACAGACTAAATAAAACCAGGCAGCTTCCTTCCATGGTGGGAGAAGGGATTGCCCTGGAACCCAGAGAACTCCCCAGGAGGGAGGGGGCACTGAGACCGGGCGGTCTCCACCACTTTAAAAAAAGGTAAACATAGGAACACTTCCTTCTTCTTTGAAACAAACTGAAGACTGACCGACTTCCTTCCTGTTTGCTTTAGGACAAACTGAAGAATGCCTTTGAAATTTCCCAAAGTTCTAAACTCACTCCTGAGCTGTAGATTCCAATGTGGCTCATGCAGCTGCGACAGTTCTATGGTGATGTCATCTCTCAAGTCTCAGCTGTGACTGAGACAGAGTGAGACAGTATGAAACCCATTTAACTGGAGTTTCACAGCTGCCTTCCTGCCTACCACTAGGTCTTACTGGGATTCTAATAACCCCAGGTAACAAAGGGTTATACATAACCAATGACTTGTGCAATATTACAATTGTTTTTTTAGTTTTCTAGCATAATAATGTTGTGCTTGTGCTGTAGTCCGTTGGTTTGTGATGTGCCTAGGTGGTATATAACCATAAGAATAGAATGGCAAATACAGGTGGCATGCTGTTGGCGTTAGCAATACCTGGTGGGGACCTGGCAAATATTAGAAAGTGTTGGTAATTACCTATTTTTTTTTTTATTTTTATATAAGTACAGCGTTCGTCATACAGCGTGTAACAAACTGCCCACAAGCTGATACATATCACAGACAGATACAGGTCGATATACAGTGAAAAGAATACAGAGTTTTCTTCAATCTGAACTAGTGATCAACAGCCTCAAATATACTTAGGAAATTATTTTCTGACTAGACAATAATGTAGGAGATAAAGCTCTCACCTAACTTTGACTATAAAGGCTTTACACCATTATTACAGCCCTCGTAAGAACTAAGGTGGGAGGGCTGAAGTTAACCACTGAGCGAGACTAGAACCAGGCAACAAGGTTGTCTGGACTCAGTAAGTTGACTTGCATCCTACCACAATTGTCAGCCCTGCTAACAGATAGGGAGACAGGTTATTATAAAGGGATTCGAAATAGTTCACGAATTGAGTGGGGTAATATTTCCCCTACAATTATAAAGTCCCTCAGTAGGCAGAAGAGTAAACAAAAACAGAGCTAGCACAAACATGCTTGCCTATCTATAATATAAGCTCCAATTTAGATCTGTTACTCAAAAAAGATAGGCAATGCTTCCTGCATATAGAAACATTAAAGGGCAACAACATTAGGAAATATCCAACTTTCAGTCATTAGTGTCCGACTTGGAACTCGGGTCCAGAGGAGCTTTTGCTGAGATTGTGTGTCCAGTATCTTAGAGGCCAGGGTTTTAGCAGCATCTGGGTCTGATACTATGTGTCTTACCAGAGAACCTAACTTGAAGCCTCGCAGGAACAAAAGTTGAGCTTCAATGCCGTTCTTGAGAAGGAGTTTTTAAGTAATTTGGAGAGCCTTTTCTTGGTCTCGACTGAGAGGATATGTCTGGAAAAAGTGCGATTTTACTGCCTTCCATGAGTCTCCCCTTTGCTAGCTGCTCGTAGTAAGGTGATTGGCTCTCCGAATTGATAAGGTTGCAATGGCAGTCAGCGGACGTGTGCCACCAGAGCCCTTCTTGAGAGTGTAGAGATGGTGAAGGCCGAACCACTGTAACCACCAACTCAAAAGGCAGTAATTCAAGGTCAGTGAAGATTAATCTAGTGATCGCTGAAACTATCTCAGCTGCAGAAGCAAATCATGGCGGAAAGCCCACATACGCATATTCGATTGCCTTTGTGCATTTTCAAGGACTTCTATTTTAGCCTAGAAAAGTCAGGTCTTGTACAAAGGTTGCATTTTTTATTTGCTGATCTCCCAACTCGACTTTGAGAGCAGTAACATCAGTTTCAGTCGCACTAACTTTTGTTCTAGATCTTTAAAGTGGGATTCCACCGCCACTAGTCTGCAATTAGTTTCCTCTCCGTTCTCCTGGATCTTATGAAGAAGTGCCATAATCTGGGGATTAGGGCCTCAGTCGCTCATAACGCAGCTGGTGCTGTAGAGCCGGGCCTGCTCCTCACGAGGTAGGTGGTGTGGAAAGAAAGGCTTTGATGTGTTGAGCCCAGTGTTTGTGATCCTTCTTCAGACTCATTTTGTGGTGGTGTCCTTCCAACACAGGCTATAGTGTTCTTAAGTGGTCAGCTGTCTTGTAGAGTTTTAAACCAAGACTGATCAGGAGCTATGGTTTAAGCAGCCGCCATGTTGGGTGCTCAGCAGTGCCCCTCCTCCCGTAATTACCTATTTTAAGAGGTACTATACTATCCTGAACCTGCTCTACATTTTAGCCATATGAAACTGGGAAGACCTAGACTGCCAAATAATAACTACATAGTCTTGTCAGGCCCAAGCCACCATATGGTTTTAGGAGTTCTAATGAACCCCTATGGATTTGCGCCCTTCTGCCCTGTCAGCTGAATTTATGAATGCTTTTCCAGTTTCTTGTAGTGTTCAATTAGGATTGGAAAAATTAATATCTGAAATCAAAATAGGAACCTTGGGAATACATACATCTTAAAACTATTTGGCACATGACAGTAATGGGTGAAAACAAATCCATCTAGCCATGCCACTTTACATGGCTTGCAATAACAAGCCACAGTTCAGCCAAAGAGCTAACTGAAAGTCACTGCCACAGCATCAAGGTATGTGATGGTGTTGTGCTTCATCTAATGGAAATGTACTATCTCCTTGAGTGCAGGTGTACTGATACCACTTTACACCATGGCTAGGATTTAGTCACATTAATTATATACCCAGATAAAGCCCATACTCCACGCGTTGCTATAGAGGTATCAAGCTTGCATACTGTGTGACCCTGAGCAAGTCACTTAACTTCCTTGTGCTCCCAGGTCACACCTGTAAACAAGCTTTCAGCGTAGTGTGTCTCCTGGTAAAAAAAAACACAGATGTAATTGGATCCCTGTATGGAACAGTCATCTTCATACAACAATATCGTTTGCCTCTGCCTGCTACCCTTGATCTTGTAGTTTTGTTGAACATAAGCCACCAGGGCTTATGGAAACAGTAAACAATAATGAGTACAGAGGGCAGTCCATGTCTTGTACCCTTTTCAGTCGAAATCTGTTTGAAAATCTGCCATTCACTTGGATTACAATGCACACATGCAACCAACAAATGTTAGTTTAATATTTTTTTAACTATGTGAAAGCTCACTAGAGACAGTTGGATCAATTTTCAAAGGCCAGGGACTGATGCAAGGGGCTTGCATCAAACAGAAATGATGCAAGGGCACTATGCATCAATTCCTATTTTCAAAGTGGGCCTGTGGCATATGCAGGTGGGTGTGCACCAGACTGGGTTGTGCTGTGCTTGCAACAACCATCTGGCTGTGCCATGGCTGATAGGGGTCCTGCATGACAACAGTGATGCAACATCACCTACTGTGCTATTTTCAAAGTTCTTCAGTCTGCACAGGTCCCACTTGTGGTTAAACCAGGCACAGCTGGTCTAAGTAGATTGCAAGCATGAGGCAGCAGTGTGGAGGATAGGTGGTGTGGATACGCATGAGCAGTGATACCACAAGTGAGTAGTGTACTGACAGCATGGACAGTGCATGGGTGACATGTCTGTGTGTGTTGCTGTTTGTGTGTTGTGCCACAAGAGTCCTGCTGCTATGGCATAGGAGATGTGGCACACCAGTGTGATTGCAGTATGTGTGTACAACATTGTGCCCTCAATGTGTGTTGAACTCTCCTGTTGGTGGGTTAGATATCATGGATGCCATCTCATCTCGTTTTCCCAACTCCACAGATATGTTCTAATGTGTGATATCTCTGCATCATCTGGCACAATCTCATTATATTGATGTACAAACTCTACCATGGAAAGTGAGTTGAGTCCTTCCCAGATATAGCACATAGAACCCCAGGTGGTACAAAATAAGTGCACTGAGAAGGCTGTACAGGACACAGGAAACATACAAGACTGAAATCATTATTATGTACCTCGAAGAAGGAACAGCAGTGCCTATGCATATTCAGAAAGCTAAGTGGTTGTCACAGTACCCTGACATACAGACTTGCTCGTCTCCACACTTGGATGGGAATCATTCCCTGATAAGCAGGTACTCCATGTCATGATCCAGGGTACTAGTAAGAGTGTCCGTCCATCTGGTCTGGTCCATCTGTACAGAACTCCTAAACTATCTCGGAGACCATGAGAGATACCTTGCTTAACAATACATGATGAAATACTGGGACTGACAACAATCATCTGAACAGTCATTCCATGCATCAGGATAGTATGACAGCACAGACAACAGGCTACAAGCATAGTACTCTGATACTCCAGTGTATTATTTTATTCATATCAATAGTACAACTTCAGAGTTAAATTATGGCACATAACTTTGTCCAGGATAGTTAATCATCACTATTTAATATAAGGAATCAACAGCCTCTTAATAGGGCTCAAACCAAGCTACATCCCATATATTGGAGTAGAAATGTAATTCTCAGAAAACAGAAGACTCAGAACAAACAACAGAACAGGACTCCTAAAAGTAAAGTTCTGATGCCCACACTATGTGATCAACAGAGGAGACATCATGAGCTACAGGTACCCTGTCAAAATATGCTAGATACTGCCCTAGACCTTACTGACCAGTTGTGTAGGTACTAACACAATCCTTATATTGACTGTAGTAACAGAAAATGGTACAGACACTTCATCTCATCACCTGTACCCTGAGAACAACAAAGTTAATGGGATAGGCACGTGTAAATGACAGGCTGCTTTCCTGGACGGCTTGGCTCTAGTATTCAACCGGTGGAAATATGAACCACTTAGGGCTTGGGGCAGCTTCCATCCATCCCTTCCCATGTGCCATTTGCTTGATGCATGGGAGTGGTTGCGCCTTTGGGGAGTTGGCACTGGGACCCCTCCTGTATCAAAATCTGGTGCAGGGTCCCTGGTGCACCAGGCTTCGGCAAGCTGCAGTTTGTGCCAGTTTGCATCAGTCTTACAGGCCCTTTGAAAATTGAGCCGGTGAGTCTCCTTTACAGAAATGCCCAGATGTTAAGGTGACTACAACACAGAGTAGAAATACACCATGTAAGATGGCACGATCTCAAATATAAATGTACAAGTTACAATGCACAAGTTACAACGCACAAGTTACAATGCACAAGTTACAACTGGCAATATAGTTCAATAGCAGTTATAGTGAGAACTGAAAAGCTAGAATTTTCAAGTAGGACCTTAGCTGGTAATGAGATTCAGCTTGTTTTAATATGAAAGGTAAGTTATTCCAGATTTTGGCTGCTATGTAGGAGAACATCTTTTGGCCCATGTGTGTCTTTGTCAGAGGTGCTGTTAAGTGTTTTTGTTTAATTGAAGGGTTTTGTAGGCTTCATATTGTACCAATAAGCATGACAGTGACTTGGGGTGGGAAGGGTTATTGACATACATCTTAAGCACCAGAGTACTCCTGCTCTGTGCAAATATTTTGAAATAACCAAATCCATGCAGAGTATAGTTCACAATGATATGCCTGCTTGTATATCAACAGTACAAAACTCAAATTAGATTCTGAAGTACCTGTACTGTTATCTTGTGTTGAATTTTGAGTAGGTATTGTCAGGGGACCCACAATCAAAAATCACCAACAAGCTAGAGTGAGCAATGACCTTCAGCATTGGCAGGTATCATTAAAGGACTGCCATCTACAGGATTTCTTAAAGTCTGAAAGCACATAAAAACTAATTTGACTGAGCCATTGTGTTTATCTGTCAGTCTTTGCAGACCAGAGTTATTCATATGTAAATCAGTCTGTAATTAAGGGCGGTGGCAGCCATATGTTTTGGCTCCTGACAGAAATGATGTCACTGAGGGTCTTGGTCCTCTTTGACTGTATTTAATTTAACAGGTTAAATAGAAATTGAGCTGTTTTATTAAATGTGTTTTAAGGTGTTATTATAACACTTTCTACATCTATAATAATTGTTTTGTATGTGCATTGAAACTGGTGAGTTATCACCTTACATTTCAAACTGTTAGTAAAATAATCCATCTTCAGGATTGTTTTAACCTCTACGCTATACTGCCAGCTGAACATGTCAATACAGATTTCTGGGGTTGCCACAGTACCAACTTCTGTCTTTTTCCATTTCCTCTGTTACAGCCTTTTTCTTACAATTTTGGGTGTCAACTCGAGTCTACAAGATGCAAATGTGGCTACATACCTACTGGCCTGGCATCATTGGCCTCCTGTGCTCCCACAACACACCTGGGAACAAGCTGTTGCTCAGTGTGCCTTCCTGGACAAAGACAATAAAAACAATCTGAACATGTGTTATGATTCTGAAAATATTATGCTCTTTCTATCCAGATTTGACTTGAAAAGAAAAAATAGGACACAATTACTTGTTTGTTAATTGCAAAACATAGATGGACAACACTGTTAAAACATGTATAATCTAAATGCATTATTAAATGAGTATTTTACTTCTTTGATGAAGTTAAAAAGTATAACAGTTTCTTACTGAAATACTTTGGATGGAATGGGATTTTGTAATTACAACACTTTCTACATTTATAATTATGCAAACAGGGAGCCTAAGGAAATTCAGGAAGAGTTTAGAAAATTGGGGAGGGACTCAAGCAGGTAACTACTTCTGTCACCTTCTTGGAAATACTACCTGTGGGAGACATGGGAGAACGTAGTGGGCACACGCACCAGGAACATTAACTCATGGTTGAAGAACTGGTGCTGTGAGGAAGGGTTTGAATTCATTGGTGACTAGGGACCCACCTGGAGGGATGGGGCTTGTCCAAGCCTGACTGCCTGCATCCGTCCTAGAGGGGAATCAAACACTCAATGATAAGTTTAAATGCTATATGGACAAGCATTTAAACTAGCCAAGAGAAGTGGCAGGCCAGCCTCATTGCCCACCCCACAGCTAGCAGTGGAACCAGTGAGCAGGAGTAGTGGAGATCTCTATAAAGCAGTGTGCAAAAGATGGAGATAAGCACCCAAAGGGGTGGATAGGCAGAAAGGGGCAAAATTCAACAGAAGGGCAGACAGCAGGAGAACCAAGGATAAAGGACAACCAGAGAGGGGTTGGAGTAGAACAGCTAAACAGTCCAGGGGTTCACATCATGGAAAGCCATGTGTGCCAAAGCCAGGAGCCTTAGCAACAAGATGGAGGATCTGAGGCTGCCATGGTGCAGTCAGACCTGGACATTGTGGCCATCATAGAGACCTGGTGTAATGATAACCATGACTGGAAGTTGGCCATACCGGCTACAACATATTCAGAAGAAACAGGGCAGGCAGGAAAGGAGGAGGTGGCACTTTATGCGAAAGATGGCATAAAGGCCACAGAGATTCAGGAGTTACAAAATGGGGAGAGATACTGTGAGTTAAGCTGGAAAGGAAAACGGGGTCAGCCATCCTCACAGGGGTGGTCTACAGACCACCAGCCCAGGAGGAAGAGACAGCTAGGAGTTGATGCGCCATCCAAAGGATGGCAGACAAGGGTGAGGTGGTGCTGGTTGAGACTTCAATATTCCAGATGTGGACTGGAGCTTTCCAGCAGCAGCATCAACCAGGAGCAGATTTATCCTGGACTCCTTCAAGGTGCCTTCATCAAGCAACTGGTCATGGAACCAACTTGGCAGAAGGCAATACTGGACCTCATACTCACAAACAGGGACAGTGTGATGGGGTAACAGTGGGGAGCACCTTGGGAGCAGTGACCACCGGTCACTGTGGTTTGAAATTACAGAAGGAGCAGAACCAAGCCACACAAAACATGTATCCTGGATTTTAGGGGGCAGACTTTGGGAAAATGGGTAGATGCTTGAATGAGGCATTAATGGGAATGGGGAGTGAATCAGGGGTTGAGGAACAGTGGGCAATATTTAAAATGGGGATTACAAGAACAACAGAATTATGCATTGAGCAGGTTGGCAGGGGAAAAGGAAGAGGAGGCCGTTATGGTTTCCAAGGAGGTAGTGGAGAAAGTGAAAGCCAAAAGATCGCATTCAGGCAATACAAAAAGACACAGGCAGAAGGGATAGGGAGAAGTACCAGCTGAAGCAAAGGGAGGCAGGAGGTCAGTAAGGAAGCTAAAGCTCAGACAGAAGAGCGCATTGCAAAATCAGTGGGTAGAGGAGACCAAACCTTTACAGGTACATAAGTAAAAAAGAAGGGTAAAGGGAGGGATAGTGAGACTGAAGGGGAAAGATGGGGAACATGTGGAGGATGACAACAGTAAAGCTGACATACTGAACAGATATTTCTGCTCAGTCTTTACCGAGGAAGAGGAGGTAATGGGTCTGAAGGAATACAAGGGAGAGAATGGCGCAGAAATGGACACAAGTCCCTTTACTCGGGAAAGAGTCCTAAAGGAACTGAAAGGAATAAGAGTCAATACAGCAATGGGGCCAGATGAGGTGCACCCCAGGGTCCTAAAGGAACTAAGAGAGGTGGTGGCTAAACCTCTGGCAATCCTGTATAGCCAATCACTGGAAACAGTGGAGGTACCCAAAGACTGGAGGCCAGCAGAAGTAGTCCCTTATACAAAAGTGGGAACTAAGAGGAAGGGGAACTGCAGACCAGTCAACCTGACCTCGGTAGTGAGAAGATCATGGAAGCACTACTGAAGGAGAGATTGGGGAACATCTGGTTGCCAACAGACTGCAGGACCCAAGGCAGCATGGTTTCACTGGGGAGGTCATGCCAGACCAACCACATTGAATTTTGACTGGGTGACAAGGGAGGTGGATCAGGGAGGGCAGTGGACATGGCCTATCCAGACTTCATCAAGGCCTTTGAAACTATGCCACAAAGAAGGCTATTAAACAAACTGGAGAATGAGAGTGGGCAGGACAGTAGTACGGGGTAGGTAATTGGCTGGGTGGCAGGACACAGAGGGTGGTGGTAAATGGCTGGAACTCCACAGAGGGAAGAGTGACCAGTGGGGTACCACAGGGATCAGTGCTGGGACCAGTTCTATTCAACGTCTTCATCAGTGACATTGCACAGGACCTAGAAGGCAGAATGTCCCCATTCGCTAATGACATGGAACTCTGTAACAGAGTGGACATGCCAGAGGGTGTAGACAGAATGAGGAGGACCTGCAGAAGCTTGAAGAATGGTCAAGGGTTTGGCAGATGAAATTCAATGCAAAGAAGTGCAAGATAATGCATATGAGGCACAAAACCCTGAAACAACATATCAGTTGGGGAGAGGATAGCATGCACCAAGCAGGAAAGGGACCTTAGGGTTATCATTTCTGATTACCTCAAGGTAGGAAAACAGCAACAAGGCAGCAGGTAAAGAATAGGATGTTAGGGATGCATAGGCAGGGGCATCACCAGCAGGAAAAGGAAGGTCATAATTCCACCATACAAGACACTAGTGAGGCCCCTCCTGGAGTACAGGGCATAGTTCTGGAGACCTTACCTATGTAAGGACATAGAAAGGGTAGAGAAGGTTCAGAGGAGGGCAACAAAGATGGTACAGGGATTGCATTAAAAGTCCTATGAGGACAGGCTGAAGGACTTGAATATGTACTCCCTGGAGGAGAGGAGGGAGCAAGGGATATGATAGAGACATACAAGTACCTTACAGGGAAGAACAGGGTGCAGAATACACTATTTTCCAGTGAAAAGATGTTCCAGGACTAGAGAGCATGGGATGAAGTTGAAGGGAGGGTGATTCAGAGGAAATGTGAGGAAGAATTTCTTCACAGAAAGGGTGGTGGACAAGTGGAACACCCTGCCAGAGGAAGTGGTGGAGGCTGAAACAATCACGGGATTTATGACCGCATGGGATAGACATAAGGGAATTCTGGAGGTCAGGGAAAGGGGCAATAGACTTCTAGAAAACATAAAATGAAGTTACAAGCTCAAATGGGCAGACTGCGGGCCATAGGCCCTTATCTGCTGACAGTGTCTATGTATCTATGTTTTGCATTGAAACTAGTGAGTTACCACCTATACATTTCAAACTATTAGTGAAAATAATCCAATAGAATTCTGGTATTGTTACAGTAGAAAATCCCATTCTGTCCAAAGTATTTCAGTAAGCAACTGTTATATTTTAACTTCATCAAAAGAAGTAAAATACTCTTTAATTAATGGTGATCATTTTACATACAGATAAAGACACTTGTCTCCAGTTACAATCTCCTGGCTGATATTTTGGTTTTCAACTGGGAGGTTGTAATCAGCACCTATCAATCAAGTGTCACCACAGAAAGCGAACTGGTGCGTGAGTTTCATTGTGGGCAGGCTGAACATCTTGCCCAACATGGGGGCTCCGTTACCAAGCACTGGTACTGGCATGAAGCTTTTTTTTTTTAGTCTTTGGTAACTGGGTAGGCCCACTAGGCACAAGTGCCTGTTTTAGGGATGACCTGGGAGCACTGGGCGTTAAGTGACTTGCTCAGAGCCACACAGTATACAAGTGGAGGTTGTGAGAATCAAACCAAGGTCTGGTCTGCTAGATGCACCAAGTCGTTCACAGCTTATTACTCTAACCTCTAGGCTATACTGCCTTTGCCACATACTGTTAAGACAAGTAGAATTTTAAATATTTTTAAATATCTATCTGTTAGTACCCTTTGCAAACTGTGTGAGAGGCCTTTCGGCACCATGCAATTCTGCTTAAAGTTGGACCAGCATAACATTCTGTGGTGATTTGCATATGCAGCCCATGATGCTTTGCATTGTGTGGGCATGTGTGATTTTGTATTTTCTTGAAACTTGGCTCCCAGCCAAATGCCCTTTGGGTAACCCTTGCCTCAATGTTTGCACAGAGGTTCTTTATCTAGTAGATTTTGCCTTGAAAATGAAAAAAAAATCAATCTGGTTGATCCTGCAAGCTCATACCCTTTGTGCATGTCTTACACTGTGCAGCCATGCTGACGGACCGAGTGTGTGTGTGTGTGTGTGTGTGTAAAAACCAGACTTTTACACACACACCGGCATGGATGCTTTTATAAACCCTTTGGGCTTTGCCTCGGGTTTATGTAGAATCTCACACCTTGGATGTGTGTGTAAAATTCTGTTTTTATACACACACGCACACTCGGTCCATCAGCATAGCTGCACAGTGTAAGACATGCACAAAGGGTATGAGCGGTAGGATCAACCAGATTGATTTTTTTTTATTTTCAAGGCAAAATCTACTAGATAGATATTTAAAAATCTTTAAAATTGTACTTGTCTTAATAGTATGTGGCAAAGGCAGTATAGCCTAGAGGTTAGAGTAATGAGCTGTGAACGAGCTTGGTACATCTAGCAGACCAGACCTTGGTTTTATTCTCACAACCTATCATGCATGCCCGAACTCGGAGCACTAGGTGCTACTGCATGACAAAACTCGAGCTGCAACTTTAAGAATGATTTTAAGTACATTACATGGCTCCTTTTTCACTGGGAATTGGCTGTAGAGGTTCAGTTAACATACCTCTACATGCCACAATAGTTTTTTCTCTGGTGTAGATATGCCTCGCTCGTCATTTGCACGAGCCTTCCAGCACAGGACAGGATGCCAGGGCACACTCCGCCTTCTGGTGCGTGGCACTTCTGACATGGCGCATCCAGGAGAAACATTAAGAAGCTAAATAACTTGAGAAAGGTTAGCTGCATTTATTTTGAACAATGTACGTTGTTTTAATCGGTGTTTTGCAGCCCTGGTGATTGCCCCCACTGTTTTGGACAGTTTTCCTTTAACACATGCTCAAAACCCATTCTGCTGGGTGAATGAAGCGTGTTCAAAGCTCTTTGCTTTAACCTCTAGGCTGTACAGTCAGCTGATAATCAAATGCTACACCTTTCATGACTGGCCCCATGATGCAGGGGTGTGGCCAGAAATTTCATTTTGTACATAATCTCCAACAATTACACCCCCATAAAAAAATGTACACATCCTCTCCAAATGGTACCCCCTTCCAAACAAGTGAAATTATTGTCAGATGATTCTCTAATCTCTAAAGAGGTTATACATGCATCTGTCTCCTAAACAACAGAAGTTTAAACAGAGACACTCCTCAGTGGCCTCACTAACCCAAATATTGCAGATTAGAATGAAAATGTTAACAGAAAGGTATATGGTTTGTGACAGGCACGTAACACAACTGTACACAAATGTGTACAGTGAGTGTGCCTGCCTACACCCTTACCATGATGCTAAGCCAGTAGGTATGTAGCCACGCTTTGCATCTTGAAGACCTGAGTTCACACCTGAAATTGTAAGAGAGAGAAAAGGCTGCAAGAGAGGAATGGAAAATGACAGAAGTTGGTGCTGTGGCAGTCCCAGAAATCTGTACTAACATGAGCACAGCCAGGGTTTAGAAATCCTGATATGGGTCCCCAATACCTGTTGGCACCACAGAACCAGCCTGAGATGTGTAGTTTTTGATGATCAGCTGGCAGTACAGCCTAGAGGTCAAAGCAATCCTGAAGTTGGATTATTTTACTAACAGTTTGAAATTTGAAGGTGATAACTCTCTAGTTTCAATGCACATACAAAAATAATTATTATAAATGTAGAAAGTGTTGTAATAACACCTAAAACACACTTAATATAACAGATGATCTCCTATTTAATCTGTTGGATTACATACAGTCAAAGGAGAACCAAGTCCTCAGTGACAAAATTTCCTGTCAGGAGCCCAAAATATGGCTGCCACCAGCCCTTAATCACAGGCTGATTCACATATGAATAACTCTGGACTTCAAAACTCACAGATAAAACAATGACCCACTCAAATTGGCTTTTATGGGCTTTCAGACACTAAGAAGTCCTGTAGATGACAGCTCCCTTTAAATTGTTTGAGTCTAAACAGTGCATAATTGTTTTGGTGAACTTTTTTGTAATGTTTTCTGTGTGTGTTTCTAAGACCTGAGGCCAGAGTAACTCCCATATCCATCTTTCTTAATGACCTCACTGCCACCTGCCCACATACATCCATACACATTTATGCAGATGATACAGTTCTGTATACATCAGGCCCCTCAGCTGCTGTCATAGCAACCAGGTTACAGCAGGGCTTCGATGATGTCCAGCTCTGGTTTCAGGCAAACCAGCTTTTCCTCAACATCAAGACGACCATCTCTATGACCTTCAGCACGAGGCAGAGACTCTCATGCCTCCCTCCACCCTCTCTTTCCACACCCGACTGGACCACTCTGGAGTCATGCTCCTCTCAGGTATCTCGGTCTGGCTCGATCACCACCTCGACTTTTCTGTACTTGTCGATGCCATCTACAAGAAGCTACACCGAAATTGGGTGCTCTGGTACCACAACCGTGATAGTATCCCACTGTCAGCCATCACGAACTAAATAAGAAAATTATCCTTCCCATTTTCACTATGGGGACATAGTCTACAGTGCCACTCCCTAAGTCCACCCAAGCCAGACTGGATACTCTTTTCCACTCTTTCTGCTGTTTCACCCTTGATTGTCAGCCCCTCATACTGCACGCTTTTATTAGGACGCTCAATCTTCAGTCCCTCCATGACTGCAGACAGGCCCACTATGTTAAACTAGCAGCTAAGTACTGGTCCCAGTCCTTGCCTCCATATCTCGCCTCTGTTCTAGCTGCACCCACTCCCCTGTGTACTCCCCAAGAGAAATTCAGATGCCCGCCTTCTAGTCGTGGCCATGTATGTCCTCCTTGGCAGGTCAACTGGCTTTCCAGCATCACATGCCTAAATTATGGAACTCTCTCCCTGCAGACTTCCAGTTTATGCCTACTCCCTGTGCCCCAGCCCCTCATCAATGTGATTCATCCTCAACCTGTTCATGTAATAGGCTGCAGCTGCCCATCAAACACTACTGGAATAGTTCTTTACTTGCCACTTAAACATGACTTAACTATTGTTGTTTATGTACTCATTTTGCTGCCGTTTTCTCAAGTTGTCAATTCTATTTACCTACTATCATACTTTACCAATCTAGACCTTTCCATTGTGCATTTATTATGCTCTGCCTATTTGTTCTGTGTTTATTTTCTGTATGTTCAATGCTGCACTATTGTACTCTTGTATCTAACTGTATCAAACTGTCCAGTGTTTATTTGTTCTCCCTGCCCTCTCCCCAGGACGCACCTGGAATCAAGCAGTACTCTGCTCAGTGTGTCCTCCTGTGAAACTTTTAAATAAATAAATAAATAAATATTTAAATTTATAGACCATTTTTAGTTCTGTTCCATTTGGAGTTTTAAAGTGAAATAACCCATATACCATGTTCAGTTTAGTTTTAGCTCAATCAGCACAGAGTTTGTCTCCTTATTTAGTAATAACTTATGGGATACCAGACATGTCTGGAGTAACTGAAGGTCAAATTCCATGTTTTCCTGAAAGCTAGAGATCTCTTTGGAGTTGGTGTATATTACAGCATCATCTCCAGAAAGCAAGATGTTAGATTTGATGCATAAGTTGGTCAGTGACAAAAGATACTATAAAGAAGGGGTCTCTGTATGGAACCCTTGCTATGTCCATGTTCCATATTATACATAGTACACAGTTAAAGAGGGGAGACAATGCCCTCAACTTTTCCCACTTGGGTTCGTGTGTCCAGGTTAATTACAGAAACATTTAGTTTTCAGCTAACCACATACCCCATATTTTCTGAGTTAGTAACCTGTGGTTTACCAGGTTGAAGGCCATCATCAGGTCCACAAAGACTGCACTAGTAAGAATACCATTATTTTTTGATTTGGTGGCGGTCATTTGCGTAACCAAACCAAGACTGGCATGGTGTTGTGACCTTTCTAAAGTCACAGTGCTCAGGAACAAGTACTGTATTTTATATGCATCTAAATGTTAAATAAGTGACTGTTCCTCACTTGGAGGCTCTGAAAAGAGCAAAAGGTATAATTACTTGAAGATAGTCAATGTTTCAATAATTTCTGACCTGTATCTGCTGCTTCACCAGTTCCATACCCTAGTCTATACATGACAATGTTGTTATGCCTCTGAACTGTACTGAACTATCTGTATTATTACATCACTGCTGTCAGTTTTGCTATCTGTCCTGTGCTGGTTTGTGTTAATTTGCTCTTGGTTTATTGCTGTAAATGTGCCTTGTTGCTATTAACTTGTACTCCTGTGAATATTGTGCATATCTGTGTTCTGTTTAACACAGACTCTGTATTTTCCTGCAATGTATCTATGTAATTCATTCTGGATGACCCTGCAAAAGGGGCTTCTTTGTCTCAGTAGGCCCACACGGTTAACAAAATTAATAAATAACTATATGGTTGTAATCTAAGCTTTCTTGGATTCTTGCCAGGCAAGAGAGAGTACAAACTGGACAATAATTTTCATCAAGGTTTTGGTCCCCTTTGTTGATGGACACAGTAATTATCTGTTTTCATGTCTTTGGTATATATCCTATGGTAAATGATAAACTGAACATTTTTATTAAAGGAGTGCAATTACAGGTAGAGATACAGCGAAGTTGATATGAATTCATGAAATTCGCGACTTTGTAAATTTCACAAATTTTCAAGCAGTCTCAGCAACTTTGCTGCTCAAATTACTTTTTAAACGATTCTCAAACTGTAATAAAAACTCACCCCACCCACTGTGCTGTAATACTACCTCTTCTCATGTTCCAAAACGATGTAGTCACATACACCTCCCAACCCCAGCTGGCATCCTCCTCTCTCCCTCCTCTGCCCTGGTGAATTTCAACTAAAAATAAGACAGGCATCAAAGTTCAATATAACCATCCCCACCACGCACTAAACACACTCCCCCACCTCCTTCCATTCAAGCATTTCGTTCATTTCATTTATTTCAAGGTTCAACTATTGAGAACAGTACTCATTTAAAATTGTGACCCACCATCAATTCCATTAGTCATCTGGTAGACATCCTCTATCTTGATTTCAGCAAGGCCTTTGACTCTGTGCCCACAAAAGGTTGATCAGGAAGTTGGTGGATCTCAGGGTTGGAGAAAAGATGGTCAGATGGGTGGAAAACTGGCTGAGGACAGAACCCAGAGGGTAGTTGTGGGGAGAGTTATCTGGCACCAGAGAGGTAACCAATTAGGGTCCTGAGGAGCTCAGTGCTAGGGCAGGTGTTGTTCAATGTCTTCATCAATGACATTGGAGGTAGCATTAAGGGCAAATGTGCCTATTTGCAGATGACACCAAGCTCTGTGGGAGAGTGGACACAGCTGAAGGGATGCAGAACCTACAGAAAAGTCTGAAAAAGCTGAGGAAATGGTCCAGGATCTGGCAGCTTGGCTTCAATGCCAAGAAATGCAAAGTTATGCATATTGGAGCCAAGAATCCCAAGACAGAGTACTAACTGGATGGAGTCCAAGTATCTGCATCAGAGGAGGAGAAGTACCTGGGAATGATGATCACTAGCAGCCTGAAACACTCCATGCAGTACAAAAAGCAGCAGCAAAGGCAAACAAGATGCTGGGATGCATATCTAGGGGATCAGTTGTAGGAGAAATGAGGTTACACTGCCCTTGTACAGGTCACTGGTAAGGCCGCTTCTAGAGTATGGAGTTCAGTACTGGTGCAAACACCTCAAAAGGACATTAACCTGCTGGATATGGTCCAGAGGAGGGCTACAAAGATGACAGCAGGTCAGCAGGGTAAGGCATATGAGGAGAGATTGAGGGCACTGAACATGTACTCCTGGAAGACAGGAGAGAGAGAGGGGCATGATTGGGACCTTCAAGTGCTTGAGAAAATAAATAAGGTTGATAAGGAGAGTCTCTAAGCTAGTGGCAACCATAACATGAGGGGCACAGTCTTAAGCTGGAGGTGGGAGGTTTAGGAGGGAGATCAGGAAGCACTTCTTTATAGAGAGCATGGTGGACACTTGGAATGCACTGCGGAAGAGGTCATCTCGTTGAAGACACTGGGCAGCTTTAAGAGGCTGGGATAGGCATAGGGAAGGTAAGGATCATGGGTAGAGAGGATGGGAGGAGTGATAAGGGAAGGCAGGGACATTAGCTCAAGCTGTGGACCCTGCAATATGAGCAGACTATAGACCAAATAGCCTTCTTCTGCTGGCTTCTTTGCATGTTCATATTAGTCATAACAGCCACAGCCAACCCACCATCTTTCTAGCCCCACCAGCACCAAGAAAAAAAATGTGACCAGTAATGAAGAAAATGCCCCCCACCCCAGTGCAGAGCATCTGCTCTGGATCACCCTGCTAGGAGTTAGCTGCAGACCCGAGCAGATGTGATAGATCATTATGGCCTTTTTCTGCTGCCAGTCTTTGTATGTTCATATGCTCAGTGTCCATTTCAGTAATGGCACTGGTGCACAAATAAATAGTAACGTGTCTTTGTTCTAGTAAAACCTGATTGCCTGAATTTTCAGCCAATCAGGTTTTACTGGAGTAAACCACGCCACCATACATTCATGTGGGGCCCATTACCAAGGTGGATACTGAACAGAGCAGCAGCTCTGCATGTCTTCTAGTAAGGAAGATAATACACAAACAGGTTCTGACAGGTCTCCACCCTCTTATTCAAACAGCCTTGCTCAGGAGGGCCACAAGACACTCTGCAAATACCCCCATACTTGTGCCTCACTGTAGAATCTCCCTTGGGCAGCAGTCTTTCCGTTCTCGTGCTCCAATGTGGCTAAACAACCTATCGTCACAATCTCCCTTACATCCAGTTTGGGTCAATTTAAAGCTGGTCTAAGGACACTCCTCAACTCTGCAACCTGTGACTGTAGATAACTCTTACGGGTTCCAGTTGCCACAAATATGGGGTCCCCCATGGCTCTCTATGCTTTCCCAAAGCCAGGATCCTCTATCTCACTCAATTATATCTTGCCACAGGGCCTATTTTTGTTAGACCCTCGAAACCAAGTACTGTCACATAAATCTAAAGTATTGACCGGGACCTCCTTAAAATCCCAGATGATATAACCCGCATCATACATGGCACCAACTGTTTAAACCCTCTACCAATGTTTTAAGTTTACCGTGCCATATGTTTTAAGTTGTGCTGGTGCCAACTGTATAATAGTTGTTCTTTGTTTCAGTTTGTGATACTTGGTGTATGTTCTTAATGACGTGGAGCCTTTGCAAAGGTAATCGACCCAAAGGATTGTAATTCCGATATCTTTCAATAAACAAATAAAATAAATAAATAAATCTGTGAACTGTTTCTTTATTATAGCCTTTACAGATCACCTTTTTCGGGCACTGATAGGGAAGGAGGATGGTGGGGGCCAGAGGTGGGTTGTGTTGGGGTGTTATAATTAATAGACTTGGTGGTGGGACTTGGGTTTGGGAGGTGGGAGGTGTGTTTGGTACATGGGTGGGGGGAAGAGTATATTGAACTTATGTTGTTTGTCTTTTTTGTTGAAATGCACCAGCGCAGGGGAGAGGGAGGGTGCCAGTGGGGGATGGGAGGGTATTATGACTGCAACGTTTTTGGAGGTGGGGGAAGGGTTTTAAATTACAGTTAGAGACTCAGTTTGCATAGTTTTTACCAGCTAATTGCACAACATTGCACATCGAACTACACAAATTGCTTAATTCATTAGTGAGTTGACAATCCACATACAGTAGATTCCTGCACAAATTCCGGCCAAACTGCCCAGCAATAACTATGTGAATTGTGGTCATCAGTGAAGCGACATTTTGAAATTTAGGAATTTTGATGCAAAGTGAATTCTGACAACCTCGCCACCTCTGATTACGGGTCACCCATTATAACGATTTGGGCTGTATTCCATCAATGTCTGGACCTTTATCACTCTTGTTTTTTATTAACTCCACTCGTCACAGGCCCATAGGGACATCCTCATGGGCTCCTTCATGTTCAAGTCCCTCCATGATGGTGCTAGCTACTCATTATCCAGACTTCTAAATATCAAACAGGGCTCCAAAACCTGAGGTCCTCCACTCAATGCCTTCTCACCTATTCCCAGGTCCAACACTGACATGGGGCAGAGGGCTTTCTCTAGAGCCACCTCCTAAGCTCTGGGAATGTCACTCCCAACTGCATCATCGAGCCCCCAGGTATTCAAGGAACACTATAATAACTCCCTGCTATTGACCCTGACATGCAATTGCAAATCTGATCTCTGCCACCTAAGCTCCATTGACAGGCTCCTCATGCATGAATCGGTGAGCACCATCTGATTTGTGGTACTGTAGTTCCCCTTGACTACCCTTGTATGATGCACTTCTTTCCTGTGATTGATGGTCTCATTGTTGTAGCTGAATGTTGCTCATCATTCTAATTGTAAATAGAAATTGCTGTTTTATATACTTGTTAACTGAATATGTCCTTTAATTTTATTTTTAATTCACTATATGATATTCTCTGAACCTTTGTACCTGTATACTGTAAATGCTTCCGTATTTCTCAGCTCTCATCATGTGATGTATGCGCCATCTAGATGGTCCAGGTCATTCCTGAAAATGGTCCCAGGGACCCAGTTATCAGAGAAATAAATACATAAATAAAAAAAATAAAAAACTGCTTATAATCTTCCATATCAATGAGGGCCTTCAGGTCAGGTAAAAGGAAGTGTTTTTAAGTCAAACCTTTTCGTAGTTTTGTGTGCTTTATTTTAGCTGCTAGAGTTGTTTGTATATTTTTCTAGGTTGGGGAACAGACAAGGTTAACAAATGTGCAAGTATTTATTTAATTTTTGTATTTATTTATTCATTTGGAAATACACCTTTGAGCATGGGTGCTGTTTACAAAGGTTCCACCTCAGGTACAAGGTAAACAGAGATGTTAACAATTAGATTACAAGGTAAGCAGTTGCATAGCAGCATTGTCAAGAACCGTACAAGCATGTATAATACAAGATCACATAAAACATTGTCAAGAACAGAACAGGCATGTATATGCAAGTTCACATTAAAGCATATTATGTTCGTTTTATAATACCCTATAACTCTGTTGCAATATACAAATATATCAGTTATTACAGTTGCATTTTGATATGTGAGAACCTTTTCAGTACTGTATTAAAGTGGACTATTTTGGGGTGACCCACCAGGAATTCTGACACAGCATCATTATCAAATGTGGTTGGGGTGATTCATTTGGACTGGTCACCTTTCTAGAACCATAGTCATGTTTACTGCAGATCCTAGCTAAATAAAATGGCAGGATAGCATTTTGTGAGACGTCTGTGTTAATTTACTTTAGTGTTACTAAAACATGCTTAGTGAAAATAAATGACTGACTGTCATGTCATAATAAGCACAAGTATGTGAAAGAGCTACGATGCCTATGGAAAATGCAGAAAAATATAGACTCCTGTCATCTCCATGTGATTCATTCTTACTGTGAACAGCTGTGATGTGAGATATTCATTCATTGTCCTTGTTGTCTGTGTCAAAAAACATCTATAGCCATCAGTGCATGATGTAAATTACTATTTCTAGGGCTGCAAAACTGCCACGTTGAAAATAACGAGACTTTTATGACAATTAAATGTGTCTAGATTTGCAGGCTGGCAACCTATAAATCTTAGCTTTTGAAACTCTAGCCAAGTAACACCACATTTTCGATTAAGCAGAGGATATTTTTGACATTTTGTGATTGTCTGTCTTATTATTCAGGAAAGGTCCTCCAGTGGTTAGAGCAGTGAACTGTGAAACAGGAAGCTACAAGTTGAAATCCCAGCAGAGACTCAAGGTTACCATACAATTCAACACATCACTTGACCTCTGAGTCCCGGGACAGCAGTCTGCCCAGATGCAACCAGGGAAAGAAGTAGGACCTCACTAAAAACAATAAACTTCATTTCAACTGGGCTGTCATAGACATACTGATTGTAAACAAACCTCTCAGGGTACCAAACTCAAGAAATAGATAACAATAGTGAATGGAAAGGTATCTGGTTTGTATTAGCACATCTGTAATACAAACTAGACATCATATTTCAAGTGTTTGGCACATACAGGAATGTTAGTATTTGAAGGTACAGTAGCTTGCAAGCCAGTCCCTATCTTGGAAGCTGCAGTTTGAATGCACAAAACAAAAGGCTAGGTTGAAGCTCTTGCAGATGAAAGGCAGAGTCATGCATGCATTGCACATGGATATATGAGAAGCCTGCTGGTGGTGCTAACTAGCTGTTTACCCAGTGTTAGTTAATGTTTAGCAAGAGCAGGTTTTAATAATATACAGATAGCCAGAACATAGAAATCACTTTACCAGCACCTGTAAAAGTCAGTTCTGGTGCAGTGGTGGACAAAGGAGATGTACAAACATTTGTAAAGGAGCTCTCTGCAGTGTTTGTTAAGGAGGGTACTTAGGTCTGCAACCTACACTTGAATATAATACCATACTGATGTAGTGTACCTTTATGGAGCACATTAGCATCAGCATGGATTTTGTAAGTCACATAGCACCACCACAGCATTGCTGGAATTCACGGTTTCATTCTACTATATGCTTGACCATGGTCAGATGGTGACAGTTGCCTACATCAACCTCACCAAAGCACTGGATACTGTCAATCACTCATTACTACTTGAACAACTCACCATTGTAGGGCTCTTGGATAAGTCTGTGGGGTGGTTCAATAGTTATCTAGAGAACAGGACCCAACAGGTCAAAATGAGCAAAGTCCTATCCGACAGCTGTGAGGTATGCTCAGGAGTTCCACAAGGGTCTATATTGGGTCCGTTGCTCTTCAGCCTCTTCTTTAACTGCCTCCCCTTGTCTGTTCTGACAAAATTCTTATTTATGTGGATGATGCAGTTATCTTTGCCAGTAGTCTGGACCCAGTCACTCCGGATAAACAACTCCAGAGTAACTTTACTGCAGTCAAAGCCTGGTTCATGGAGCATACACTTCTCATGAACTATAAAAGACAAAGGTCATGTTTTTTGCAAACCCCCACAATAAACTTAAATCACTTCAATTAACAATCCGTAATAGTGTCAACACCCATTAGAAATAGTTCAAACCTTCAAATACCTAGGCTAACACTTAACTGCTCCTTTCTTTCACCCACCATGTTGACCATGTCGCTAAAGCAGTCAACACTAGAATAGGCCTACTGCACATTACAAACATTGCCTGACAACTGAGGCACTATGTACTGCTGTCAACAGCAGCATAATGTCTGTCATGGACTATGGTCTAGTCACCTACAGTATAGCGTTGCATCAGACACCACACTTAAAGGGTTACCTGAGCTAAGCAAAGCCTGTAGACTATTCACAGGTTTGCACTGACTTATGCATACATCGACCTATACTCTCAGTCCTGCTGGCTGCACCTTAAAGGCAGGGTAAAATACCAGACCTGTCTACTAGCCAAATAAACCTGTCTCGTCTAACCCCCAGCCCTCCAGCACCCCTCACCCCAACGTCGAGCCTCCACAGGACTCGAGACAAGTCCAAGCAGTCATACCAAGTCCATTCCTCCATACATCCCAGGGACAAAGGACCTTCAAGCTACCATGCTCCCGACTGGCTTAACAGTATCCCCTGGGACTTCTTCGTCGAACCAAAGATTGTTCCATTTAAATGTAAGCTTCACCAACACCTCACAGCTCTTAGTGGCTGTGACTGCACTCATAGTGCAACCTCCTGCTTGTTGCTTAGCAACTATTAGCATACACTCTGCTTGCCCTTGGCCTTGCCCCTGTAAGAGGGTGACCCCTGTCAGAGGGTGGTCCCTGGGTAGGAGGCTGAATTTGTCTTTTCTGTTTCCACTTTTAAACCCCCCAGAAGGAAGTACTACTATTGAAGTGCAGATGAATAATGGTGCAATAGTTAGTGCAACTGTACTTACATATGTAGAGTTAGTAAATAAATGGGCAGCTATGAAATTCATGAGTGCAGAGGGGTTAAAGCGCTTAAAGTGCCTAATTAAGTGAAACACTTACAAATGTAGAGGCTAAGCACAGAGCCCTTATAGGAGAAATATAGAATGGTATGGTATTGTCTGTGTTACAAAACCTTTCAAAATAAGTTAGTAGATTTCTATTGGCTAATGTAAGCCTGTTCCTTGCATTGGACCTTCTCATTCTTTAAAACTATTATTGCAACATTTCTGTCCTGCCTTTATACTGTCCTTTATGCTCTTGAGTTCAGATGGTTGGCCACCACTGAATCCCCCATCTTAAAGCTTTTCTGTCTCTGCTGTTTTTCAATTTTCCTGTGGTCCACAAATAAGGCCAGGTGCAGTCGAAACATGGTGATAGACAAGGGTCTGGCACTGTATAATCGCCTGGCACAGTTACAATTTGAATGTTTGTTTTAAGCTACCTCACAGTATTAGGCAAGTTCGGTAATTTAAAAGCCAGACTGGTCCCTGTTTGACTCAAGCAGCCCACTTGTGCTCCTGCTGACTAAGCGGTAGGTTCTTTAAATAAAATAATGCTATTCTCCTGCTGAAATGAAATGGGAGAGGCTATCCCAAGTTACAGCCCCATTAGAGTGTGAAAGTAACACTCAGGTTGTTAGCTGAAACACAAGCCATCAGGAAGGGGGCTAAATAAATGTTATTCTCCCAAATAATACTTGTTAAATGCAGCAGAAACTGCTCTATTATTTTAAAATATGAATACTTTAAAGGGAAACTTACAGGCTGCTAAAGGCTGCATTTTGAAGGAAAAAGTCCTTCAGGAGTTTTGTAGCTGCTTCCTTATTGCTCAGCTGTTCTGACTGGAGCTATTTAATCTTTCTCACTTGGAAGTGCAAATTTTGCACTGGTGAATCCCCATAAGTTTAAAAAACCTCAGCTAGTCTCCTTTGGTAACAAGGCATTCTTGTATTAAAATAATAAATAACCAGGCAGAGAGTCAAGAAAAAAGCAAACTAAGTTAAACTTACTCCCAAAGAAGCAATGCTTTTCAGTCTCCTGCAAGCAGGGTGTGTGCTCTGTTGTTTGCCTAGTTGCTGTGTGCTCACATTATAGGATGGCAGCAGCCTTTAGTGTCTATCTTTATACTGCAACACCTTACCTTATACCTGAATGAAATGTTTCCTGTTTGAGATTAAAGTTCTCCTTAACTAAAAATATGTTCTGTTTGCTCAGACCCAATGTAGTATATATTAATATGAGCTCTCTATACTATATAAATTAAATGGAGCTCTAAAAACAAATTTGTGCGAACATGATGATGCTGTGGACACATCATTGTGTGGGCAGGTATAAAAGAGCTAACCTGTTAAGCATTTTTCAGATAAGGTCAGTGTTTTCTGACCAGGGAGTGAGAAGGGTCGATAAGACCTTATCACACAAGTGGAAACAGAATGCTTAAGTTTGCCACAATGGTACAGAATGTTATTCACTTTATATAGCCTTTATTTTTCTCACAGTTTGAGCCTTTAACTTTATTTCCTTTCTGTTAGTTTTGGAACAAATGAACATTGTGACATGCCAATGGTGCGTTTAACTTCATACCAGACTGTAGTGTCCATCTGTTATCCCACATCCTATTACACTTGGTGGCAGAGGTGGGATAACTGCCAGCTGCATTTGGCGGGGAAGGCATACATAGTTGTCAATGGATACTGGCAAAAGTATCCCAGGTGAACAAGTTCCAAGGACCATGGAAGAAGTCGGTGGCCTGAGCGAAGTATCTGGGATGGAGTATGCAGATCGTGTGGCTGACCTGACATGATTGGTAAACTGGCTCAGTGGACAATGGCTTAAAGCGGATCAGTGCCAAAGGAGGCTGAGCACCAATACCAGGTGCTGTTGGAGAGTTCCAGGTCAGTGGAATTGGTGGAGGCTGCAGATGACCAGGAATCAAGGAACCCAGAGGGAGAGGACATTCCAGGTGCATCATTGTTGCCTACGTTACCTATTTTTCCCAGTAGCTATTTGGTAGAAAGCGAGCGCAAGAGAGAACTCCCCAGGTAAGAGTGACTCTGGACTTGTGCCGCTGGGGTGAAGATACCAAGCAACATGGAAAAGGCTGACAAGGCTGAAGGGACTTGTTGTGAAACCCCTATTGTAAAATGTGATGTTTTCCAGAACCAGATTGGGGACTGTTGGAATCAAGGGACCCCAAAATTACCCATTTAGGGAATCACATTAAGGTTAAGGAAGGTACATCAGTTAATGGGGGTATCGGAGACAGGCTAATGCAATTACGAAATGAGACAGGGGCCCAGATATTCAAACTGCGCCATTCTGTGGCGCAATCCTTGCGCTGCTCAAAAAAGTTGCGTGGGGTGTGGCCAGGCGATATTCAAAGGAGTTGCACTATTGAGCAACTTCTTTGAATATCGCCCCTAACACACCCACTTGTCATGGTGCAGTGGAACTGCGCCACCACAAGTAGTTAGAGTGGAGCATTCAGATGCGGTGGTGCAAGTTCCATTGTGCCATCGCGCACCTGTGATATTCAAAGGTGACATGCAAATGGGGCATAATTTATGCAAGGCACATGGGGGCATTGCATCTAATTATGGCCCCATTTGCATGCCATTAGCATGCAGGTGCGCTGATCCCCGACGATTGCACCTGGCGCCTAGTCAGGCAGCAGCCATTGGGGACCGACTCCCCTGCAGCCCAATCGCGGGCAGAACAGTACTCCGTTCCTCCCCAGCAGCCCGATCGGGCATAATGTAAATATCCCCCACCCCAAATAGCCCAATTGCGGGCATACAGTTAACAGCCCCACCCGAATAGCCCGATCGCGGGCATAAGGTTAACATCCCCACCCCTGAATAGCCCGATTGTGGAGGCATCCACCCTCCATGTCCAGACTCCCTGGTGATCTAGTGGTCCCCACCCCTCCGCCCCACAGAGCCCCAGCACTCCGCTCCCCACCCGTCAACCCGACATATCTGGACTGCCTTGTATGGTATGGGCTGCATGCCCATTGGCTCATGCTCTGAACCAATGGGTGCAGCTCTACAGCTGTCCAGTCAGCAGGCGGCAGGCAGGTGGGTGCTGCCGCCCGCCGGCTGACGGGGGAGCAGGGTGGTGAGGCCCGTGGGCAGGAGGGGTGGGGGACCACTAGATCACCAGGAGTCTGGACATGGGGTGTGGATGCCGTCCTCAATCGGGCTATTCAGTGGGGGTGGGGAAGTTAACTGTATGCCCATATGCGGCTATTCGAAGGGTGGGGGACATTTACATTATGCCCATGATTGGGCTTCTGGAGAATTACATTATGCCCATGATTGGGGCATGGGGACACCAGGAACAAGTGGAGGCCACCCACAGGTGGCAGCTGCTGTGTTGCACCCTGCAATCCGGCAGCTCACCTGTAGGTGGCCCTTGACTTGATCCTTTCCTTTGGTGTAAAGTTGTGCAGGTACAGGTAGGGGTTGCGCCTGCATAACTCTGCATTATGGCCCAGCTGAATATAGGCTGTGCAGTTTATGCAGGCACACCCCACCTGTGCCTGCATACAATACTGATGTGCTCTGGCGCATCGGGGTTGTCACAGGTGCACTTTTCCTTTAAATGTCGCTTTTCGGGCGCATCAGTGGGTTGTGCATGGCTAGCAATTGTCGCCAGCCTACGCGCAACCCTTGGAATATCTGGGCCCGGGTATTTGTAATTACTATCAGGCTTAATCCCCATACTGGAAAAAAGACATAAGGAGTGGTAGCACCCAGATCTTATAAGAGGAAGGTGTTGGACTTTGTTTGTTGAAACACACCTGGTCCTCAGATCATGGGGAAATATTATGAGACACCAATTCTAGGTATTACTGGCCTGGGCGTATAGACAGGTGGCTGCCTATAAAGCCAATACAGAGCATCACAGAGTATCTGACAGATGGGCGGAAGGGAGGCTCCAAAGGTGGGTGGGCTGTAGGAAATGGCACCCTTGGAAAGGGGACTCACCCATAGGTCATATGGTACTAGGTGGTAGTCTACGCTAAACTGAATTCTTCTTACATGTAGAAGGTTATAGTACTCTTCTCTTATTAGAGGGTGTACATATAATATTGAGAATTCCCATGGTAAAGCTGGATTGAAGCAGGGCTTTGGAAAATGAAGATAGGAACTATTTTCACTAGGTCTACTTGTTCAAGTGTCTCAGGGTTCTAGTAATAGTTTTGTGCAAACGTATGTCTCAGACAATTAATTCTGAATGTATAGGGACAATGAGATGGAGCTTATGGAGAGGGTGGGCCATAGCTCCATCCCCTTCCCAAGGAAAGAAGGGCATACTTCCTGCCACTGCGCCCTTAGTAGGTAGGTATGACAGTATCGGACAACCGTGGGAGGTTGCCCTCTTGGGTGAGGAGATGTGCAAGAGGTGACCCCTGTCAGAGGGAGATCCCTGGGTAGGAGGCTGAATTTTCTTTTCTGTTTCCCTTTAACCTCCCTCCCAGAAGGAAGTACTACTATTGAAGTGCAGATGAATAATGGTGCAATAATTAGTGCAACTGTACTTTACATATGTAGAGTTAGTAAATAAATGGGCAGCTATGAAATGCATGAGTGCAGAGGGTTAAAGTGCTTAAAGTGCCTAATTAGTGAAACACTTTCAAATGCAGAGGCTAAGCACAGAGCACTTACAGGAGAAATATAGAATGGTACTGTCTGTGTTACAAAACCTTTCAAAATAAGTTAATAGATTTCTACTGGATAATGTAAGCCTGTTCCTTGCATTGGACCTTCTTATTCTTTAAAACTACTGTTGCAACAGTTCTGTCCTGTCTTTATACTGTCCTTTATGCTCTTAGTTCAGATGGTTGGCCACCACTGAACCCCCATCTGAAAAGCTTTCTGTCTCTGCTGTCTTTTCAATTTTCCTGTGGTCCACAAATAAGACCAGGTGCAGTCAAAACATGGTGATAGACAAGGGGCCTGGCATTGTATAATCGCCTGGCACAGTTACATATTTGAATGTTTGGTTTTAGAAGCTACCTCACAGTATTATGCAAGTGTGGTAATTTAAAAGCCAGACTGGTACTGTTTGACTCAAGCAGCCCACTTGTGCTCCTGCTGACTAAGCGGTGGGTTGTTTAAATAAAATAATGCTATTCCTTTGCTGAAATGAAATGGGTGAGGCTATCCCAAGTTACAGCCCCTTTAGAGTGTGAAAGTAACACCCGGTTGTTAGCTGAAACACAAGCCATCAGGAAGGGGCTTAATAAATGTTTTTCTCCAAAAGAATACTTGTTAAAATGCAGCAGAAACTGCTCTATTATTTTAAATATGACTACTTTAAAAGGGAAACTTACAGGCTGCTAAAGGCTGTATTTCAAAGGAAAAACTCCTTCAGGAGTTTTGTAGCTTCTTCCCTGTTGCTCAGTAGTTCTGACTGGAGCTATTTAATCTTTTCTCACTTGAAGTGCTAATTTTGGCACTGGTGAATCGCCCCCACCGCAGGTTTAAAAACCTCAGCTTAGTCTCCTTGCTTGTTAACAAGGCATTCTTGTATTAAAATAATAAATAACCAAGCAGAGCGTCAAGAAAGAAAGCAAACTAAGTTAAACTTACTCCCAAAGGAAGCAAAGCTCTGCAGTCTCCTGCAAGCAGGTGTGCACTCTGTTGTTAGCCTAGTTGCTGTGTGCTCACATTATAGGTGGCAGCGGCCTCAGCGTCTACTTTTATACTGCAACACCTTACCTTATACCTGAATGAAATGTTTCCTGTTTGAAATTAAAGTTCCCTCAACTAAAAATATGTTCTGTTTGCCCAGACCCAATGTAGTGTATATTAATATGAGCTCTATACTATATAAATTAAATGGAGGTCTAAAACAAACTTATATGAACATGATGCTGTGGACACATGGCTATGTGGGCAGGTATAAAGGGCTAACCTGTTAAGCATTTTTCAGATAAGGTCAGTGTTTTTCTGACCAGGAGCGAGAAGGATTGATAAGACCTTATCACACAAGTGGAAACTGAATACTTAAGTTTGCCACAATGGTACAGAATGTTATTCACTTTATATAGCCTTTATTTTGCTCACAGTTTGAGCCTTTTACTTTATTTGCTTTCTGTTAGTTTTGGAACAAATAAACATTGCGCTTGCCAATGGTGCATTGAACTTTATACCAGACTGTTGTGTCCATCTGTTATCCCACATCCTATTACCCCCCACCACCCTCACCCACAGTCTATACCCTACTCACCGCCCTCTCCCCCATCCATATGCCCCCATGCTTCCTCACCCTGCACCCTCCCTGTTCTCGACAAAGCCCCTGGCTGCTCATAGCTTAGTTACATATACTAAATTCTATAACTGAAGTGTCACTCTCAAACTGACTGCACTGCTTTTAGCTCTGTATGTATCCTGGCACTTTTGTCCCATCTTGTAATTATTGTATGTTAGCTGTTTTGCTCAGATGTGGAACCTTTGTAAAAGAGCTTTCAGCTCAAGGTGTTGTCATCTAAGATCTCAATAAATAAATAAATAGATTAGAAGTGTCATGTTGGCCTCATAAACACAGCACTGCATTTAGTTAAATATGCGCTGCATTCTTACTTCTCACCTTTCTCACATTTTTAACTGGATTGCTCTGTCATACTTCGAACCCAGCAGCCTCCATTTACTGCAGGAGCGATGTGCCTGGATAATCATATGTAGCTAGGCAGGTGATTATATAGTAAGGAGGTGTTAGGGACTTGTATGTTGAGTAACATCTTTAGCATTTTATGTACCAAGATTGCCATTTTGGGCTGCGGTGCTAATGGGTTTGTGCCTCTCAAACTGCCCAGCCTGTTCAGAGGGAAAAGTACTTTGTGCATATGGTCACACCTGTGGGATTGTACTTCCACAAGGGTTAGTGCTTTAATCGCTGTCACAGGGTATACTGTAATCCTGATAGCACTTGGAACCTCAATTAACAGGCTTCTTCCACTATATCTTCTGCAGACCATAGCCTGAGCTTCATGCGATTTTTGAAGACGGTAGCCCTTGTACCTCAAAGCACTTTACAATACACAACATTTGGCAGCAACATTACATATGCACAGACTGGTGAAGGAAACATTGCAGGAGGCTAAGCAAAGTTTCGAGGGTGATAAATACAGATGGGCACTAGGCAGTCAGTGTCTTACATATTGAAGAGACAATGATTACAATACAAACATACAAACTTTGGAAAGCTAGAGGACATTAGTCCACTGAGATCATGCCCTTGTCTTCAAGGTACTTCTCTAGTTTAAGCTTGAAGGTAGAGACAGTGTTGACTGACACCACTTGTTCTAAAAGCCCAGCCCAGGTGTCCACCAAACATTCTGTGATGCAGTTCCTCCTAACTTTACCACGAATCTTCCTCCTTTATTGACATTGAGTACTCCCTCATCCTACCATCCTTGTACCCTGGGAAGAGTTGCATTTTGTGTAATCCCTACAGATATCTAAAAACTGTAATTATGTTACCCCTGGTCTCCTCTTTTCCATGGAGAATGGACCCAGCTCTGCCAGCAGGTCCTCATAGTCTGTGCTTACCAAGCCTTCAGCTTCCTTTATTGCTCTTCTCTGCACCTTCTCAGCCCTGTTGATATTCTTCCTCAGACATGGGTATCGAACTGTATACTATACTCAGGCTGGCGCCTGATCAATGATCTGCACTGGGGCTCTCAGTCTGCTTACCAAGTTTTCTTGAGGCATGCCATGATTTTATTTGCTTTGCTAGCTGCTGCCCTACACTGTTGCTCACACTTAAAGTTGATGATGATTACCACAAGGTCCATTCACTTCTGAATTTCAGTAATCTCTGTATTGTTCAGGTAGCTCTTTGCTTTCATTTTATTTATTTATTTTTAATTTTCAGCACTAGGATAGACTTATTTATATGCATCACCTAGTTTTGAAGAGGTTCCTAAGGCAGCATTCAAAACAGCAGCAGCAGCAGCACATTTTACATACATTATTTAGCTTACATATGTGCAGTTGGCTACAGGTACACTAGTTAGATTCAATGGATATGAAGGTATAATTTATACATTATTTACAGAGCTCCACAATTGCATGTTACATATACAATTACACAGCGTTATGGGGAATGGTCTTGCCAATAGAAAACATCTGGATGTGTGCAAGATAGAGATATTTATTGTTAGGCAATAGGGCATAACAACTTAATGGCAGCTATGAACTTAAGATGAAATGGATCATCGTTGTATCTTGTGGTAGTTGCCTGGTTTGTCTAAATGTTTGTTTGTAGCCAACTTGAATTGGGCAAGGCCGCCACATATTTCACATGATCTGGCACTGCATTCCTGCTTTTGGGTATGGCAATGCTAAATAGAAACATAGAAACATAGAAATTGTTGGTAGATAAGGACCGCCCTGGCTCATCTAGTCTGCCCATATGTAAACCCTTGTACTGGATTACTGCTTCAGATCCAACTGCTGCTGTACCTCTTTGGTTCCCCTATGGCTGTCCCAAGCATGCTTGAATCCATCCACAGTGCTTGCTCCCACCACCTCCTGAGGCAGACCATTCCATATGTCCACCACCCTCTCTGTGAAGAAGAACATCCTCACATTCCTCTTAACCTCCCACCTTACAATTACTTGTCATGCCCCTCATTCTTGTGCTCCTTTGATATTGGAAAATGTCTCCCCTGCACCTTGTTTGTACCCTTAAGGTACTTGAATGTTTCTATCATGTTCCCTCTTTCCTCCTCTCTTCTAGCAAGTACATATTGAGGTCCCTCTATCTCTCCTCATGTCTTGTGTTGCAAGCCCTGTACCATCTTAGTTGCCCTTCTCTGGACAGTCTCCAGCCTGTTAATATATCCATACAAAGGTGCGGCCTCCAGAACTGCACACAGTACTCCATGTGAGGCCTGACCATGGTTTTATATAATGACATCACTACCTCCCTCCTTCTGCTAGTGATATCCCTGCCTATGCACCCCAGTATGCCACTGGCCTCCCAACTGCCTTAGCACTCTGCTTTGACATTTTCAGGTAATCTGAAATAATAACCCCAGGTCCCTTTCTTCCTTTGAGACTGTCAGTAACACCCCATCCTGTAACCTTCCCCAGGGTTTCCATGTCCCAGGTGCATAATTTTGTACTTTTTGAATTAAACTTCTGTTGCCAGTCCTCAGACCATTTTCAAGCTTTCCCAGGTCCCTCTCATTTTATCCACCCCTCTGGATTGTCCACTCTGTTACAAATCTTGGTGTCATCTGCAAACAGGCAGACTTTTCCCTCCATGCCTTTTGAAGGGCTTCCTTGTCGGTGACCTTTGCATGACCTTAGCATGACAACAGAGAGTTTTGGTGAGCAGACCACTCGGATAGTTGGGGATGTGCCCTGAGTACATTTAGCTACAGACATCGCCCAGTGCAAATATTTTCTGTCCTCGAGAGCTAGGATGGCAAGTGACACAGAGGTCACAGTGATGTTCTCTGAGACATACATCCAGCGTAAACCTACAAGTTTGGTTGTAGATGACAGTTAGTGTATGCAGTATTGTTTGGCCTGCCATCCTACAGATCACATCCACATACTCTAGAGTAGGTAGAAGATACTGCATTAGACCAGCTTGATTTGCATGTCAATGGCAGTGCTTGTGTCTGTATAGCATGGCAGTGCTTTGGTGCATAGTATTTGCTTCATGCTGATCAAAGTCTAGATGGGGCTCTCAGCTATACCCCAGATCCATGAAGTTCCAGACTTCATCTGGGTTTTCCTTTTCAGTTGTATAGATAGTAAAGTTGGCATGGTTTCCATGTTTATGTGAAGGATCATTACTTTGCTTTTCTTCGCATCTAGTAGCAACCTGTTTGCCCCATCCAATGTTGAACTTTATCAAACACACACTGTAATTACTTCTTTAGTTCCTCTCAGGTCTAGAGCAAGTGAAGAGCACTAGTCCATCTGCATATGCAGTAGATGGATGTTAATGCCAGGGCATTACTTGAGATTTAGTAGCCTGCAGTGCATGTTAGAGTTTTTATAAGCTCGGGGCCCAATATCAAAAAGTGCAAAACAGAGCGCAAAGTTTGGTGCTGCACTTGCAATTGCCAAGAATCAGAGTATGCTGTATTCAGTTGGACAGCACACTGATGCTATCCGACTAAATTTAGGCCATGTCAGCAAATTACTAAGGCAAATAGTGCTGTCCTGACATGGATTCATGCTGTGCAGAGAATAGCACCACTAGAATACATAGTGCCAGAGCGCTGTTCGTACTTAGAGGGACCTGATGCAATGAGCCCATTGGGCATGCAAGATGCTAAAGGACCATTTGCATGCCCATTATGGGCTTATTTGCCTGGGTTGTGGTGACAGGTTAGTGCAGCATGGCCTCCCTTGCCCAGACCCATAGTTGTTAGGAAGTCCCTGGTGCCTAGTGGTCCTCCCCACCCTCTGATAACCGCCCACATACTTAAAACATACTCCTGGTGTTAGTGGTCCTCCCGGCTAAAAGCTAACAACCTCCCTGGTGCTAGTGGTTCTCCTCCCTCTGCTCACCAGCACATAGAAATAAAAGGTAATCCCAGTGCTATTGGCCCCCACAATCACCAGCACATAAAAGAAAACTCACTCCCTGGTGCCTAGAGGTCCCCTCCTCTAATTGTCAGCCTGTATTAAAACAACAATGTCCCTGGTGCCAGTGGTCCCCCATCCCTCTGATCACTGGCCAGATAATGAGAGCAGGAAACCCTGGTGCCTAGCATCCCACCAGCACCAGACCCCTGCCCTGTCATGAACAAAACTTTCTCTGGTGGCCAGTGCCCCCACGCTGCCGATCCCCAACCCCATTCAACCATAATGACAAGTGGTGGACTGGCCCCACTTCGATGTCCGGGTCTACTGCACCAATAGGAAATGCCCAGCTGTCAAAAGGTGAGCCCGGGTTAAGTTGTGTGACAGTAGACAAAATTCACACATGGCCAGCAGTAGCCCCTACCCCATGATGATTGAATTAGCTACCTGACAAATGTCCCTGGTGTCTAGCGCCCAACTGCGGTACCAACTACCCATCCACCCCTACTCCTTACCAGAAAGGTCTGACCATGGGACCTGATGGTGGCCAGCACAGCCCTCCACTCATCACCTGGGCCAGTCACCTATGACCAGGCAGGAGGACGTGTCTAAAGGATGTTTGCTCACTGCCTGTTCATAGGTGTCTGGTCAAGGTAGTGAGTGGAGGACTGTGCTGGTCACCGGGGTCCCAGGCCTAGGTGTGGATGAGTAGGTGATCAGTGTCATGGATGAATTCATTCACATATCTGGACTGAGTAATGCGGTATGGGCTGCATGCCTGTTGGCTTATGCTGTAAACCAATGGGCGTGCAGCCCTACGACTTGTCAGTCAGCAGGCGACAGGCGGGTGGGGTGCTGCCACCCGCTGGCTGACGGGGAGGGGCAGTGGGGCTCAGTGGCGGGTGGGTGGGGTACACTAGACCACCAGGTAGTAGGGTATTTGATGAGGTACTGATGCCCGCGATCGGGCAGCGATCGTCCACTGGACCACCAGGGATATTGGACTGGGGGTTCTATTACTGATGCCCACGATCGGGCTCAGTGCAGTCCACTGGACCACTAGGGATATTGGACAGGGGACTGTATTGATGCCTGTGATCGGGCACATAGGGGTCCACTGGACCACCAGGGATGTGGGACAGGCGTGACTTCGCTCCAGGGATGCCCGCGATGGGGCATGGGAGGCGCCGCCAGGTGCGTCAGGGTTCGGATGGCCACCCACAGGTGGCAGCTGCCGTGTGCGCCCTGCAATGCGCAGCTCACCTGTGCGGCCACCACTTGTCTTTTTTTTTTGGCTTAACTTGTGCAGGCGCAGGTAGGTTGCGATGATGACTCTGCACATCCCGGCTGAATATCGGGCTGTGCAGGTTATGCATGGGCATGCCCCCCCACCAGTACCTGCGTACATTACTGATGCGCTCTGGTGCATCGATTTGTGCGGCGCACTTTCGTTTGATTGATCGCGCTGGGCGCATCATGCGCCATGCGCAACCCTTTTGAATATCTGGGCCCTGGAGTCAAAACTTGTGAAATGCCCAGTGCTTAAATGTTGCATCAAGTCGTATGGCTCACTTGGAATTGTTATGTTTTCCTGTGGTAATGGACTGTCGAGGGAAGAGAAAAAAAAATCAGCATTAACTGTCCCGCTTTGTTGTTAAACAGGTTTACATTACCTTTACATACACAATTTCTGTTACCCTTGCTTTAATGTTTTTTACTGCAACTTAATCTGATTTTTTGTCATTGTACTGACTCAATTTAACCATCACCGTACACCCACAAGTTGTTAGCTGGGCCAAAACAATCTCCTTTTTTTGGGGTACTCTGTTTACATTGCTTTTTACATTTAAATGCTGATTTTTTTTCTTACATAGGACAATATATAAAGTTTCACTGCTATCTTTTTATATCATGTATGTGTCTCACTTCTGTTAGTCAGAGTCACTTTCTGTGTCCAAGACTTGAGGTCTTTTCCTTTTAAAGTTGTCATAGTGGTTTCCTGTTTCATTACATGTGAAAGGAGAGGAAAAACATTTTATTTTTTGTTATATCATATAGACTTCATATTATGCTGTGTTTCAAATGTTTTACTGTCCTGGGAAATTTGAGAAATAACTACTGCCAAGCCATTTTGAAACTAACAGGTAGGCCTAGTCTGAACTGTGCCATATTGTACACACTGCACAGCCTACTCCACCATAGACTGTCACTTACACACACACACACACACACACAGACACACGCACTTTCTATATCTCTCTCACATACATTCACTCACACAGACATACTAGGAGATATTCACAGTCACTAAGCGTATTCTGTTTCTTGACAATTGCTTCTTTGAACTATATTTATTAAATTAAGTGGGGGTTCTTTGTTTGAATCATGCACAATGTTTACTTAGGTTGTGGTATCATGTTCTATTTTACTGTAGCTTTACAAAAAATGCATTATCAATTTGCTGTTTTTCTGCTTACAGGTTTACTGTCCGCTTTTTTTGCTTATAGGCTTTAGTTTGTCAAATTTAATTTTTAAACACATTTTTTCTTACCTTGGACAGTGTTGAATGTTATTAATTTAGCACTTATGGTTGGCTGGTGGAAACAGGAACCAGTTAATTCCTTCCAGTTTGGGGACACAGTCTGGAGGCATTCACTTGAACTTGAACTTGCACTTTTCTGGGCTTTTTTTAGACACTGGTTACTTAGTAAGTTTGAGATATGCTGCTGTTTCTTCTACATTTATTCTTGAATAATCATTCAAGCTTTGGAGCTGTTTATGCCCTGAGACTTGCAAGATTTCTGTGGGAGCTACTCCACTGTCACATAACTTCTGTATCATGTGCTTCCTGACTGAATGTTTTGTGATTTTTCCTCTCAGTTTGCATTCCTGCTTTTGGAATCATTGTTTTCATTAGATTTCTTAATTTATTAGTACCAACGGGCTGACTTTTAAACCAGGATGTTGGGTGCTGGAGCCTGCTGTTGGTGCTTATTGATAGGAAGAAAGGCGATTCTGATGTTAAATATTTTCTGGCCTGTGACACTTGGCATCTGATGGGGTCACTTGGAGTGACATAGGCCCTGGGCTTTAGTTTGCGGGTCTCTCATGCATTTGCACCAAACCTTGTCTTTGTCTGATGTTCTTGATTAAACTGGATGCATTTTGCACTGTTTTCATCACTTTTACAGTCAATGTCATCCCACTTTATGTTTCTGCTTTCAGTACTACCCCACACGCCAAAAAACATTGTCACTGTTATCCACATTGTGTTCAGGATGGATTCAGGAGTATGTGGACCTAGCTGCTCAGTAGCAAATAGATTGTCTATTAGTGTATTTGTGAGCTCGTCCACAGCGTTGAGTCTGTTGCCTCTACCTTTGCTTTTGAGAGCCTTTTGTTTTGACTGCAGAACTTGTCTTGTGGTTTGGAATAGGATTGGTGTACATAGGGAGTGAGGGTAGGTTTTGTTTTAGGTGACATTCTATGCTTTGAAAAATTGATTTTAGGGACAGTGGCTCATAGTTGGTGCCATTCTTTTTTTTTTTTAGTGTGCATGAAATAGTGACTTAGCATTTTATCCAGTTCTACTGGTGGCAGTAGGTGTAGTGTAGTTCTGTTCTGATTTTAAAATGGCCTTGTATATAGGTACAGAAGCCTTGCACATCAGCTCTTGTTTTTAACACTGTGTTTTGGTTTTTACCACTTTGAATGAAGGCTTCTATGGTTCCCATGTCTATGTCTAGGCATGTGACTGGTTGTAACTGTTCTCCTGCTTCACTTGTGCTTTGCTGCAAGTTATATAGGTTCAAGTCCAGGACAGGGATATTTGGGTGAGGACTTCCTCAAGCTCCGAATAAATGAGTTGTCTTGATATGCCATGCCTTTTTTATGTGACTGATTTTTTTTTACCTTTTCCCCTCAGAAATAGCTTATTTTAATAGTGGTGTACTATTGGATGGCAAAGAGATGCTATGTGTGTGTGTTGAGACAGAAAGCACCCTGTTTTAAAATTAAGTGCCGATGCCATAGGTGAAAGGCCGAGTTACTGCTAACTATGGCTGAGACACTTCTGGTGTTCCTGTGCAATTAACTTTACGTACTACTATGGTAAACGGAGTAGTTTTAACATCAGAGAGTAGGTACATCGAGAATTACGGTTCTTTTAAAAGATAATATGGGGCTTGTGGCATGTAATTGGTGCCTGTCATTTACAAATCTTTTACTGTTGACACCTGGGGAATTGATGAAACATTTTTTACAAGTGTGATGCTAACGCTTAAATGGCGCTTGCTATTGAAGCTTGTTTACACTTCAATCGCCGTTTTCTAAAATTGTTGTAATTTTAACTGAGACAATGGTGTGACAGCTGATTGAATTTAATTTCAAGCTGTAAGTAGTCCCGGCTATTTTTACTGATTCATGTCGGCATGGTACAGGGCAGGCTTTTATGACATATCTGTTATGCTAATAAATGCTGTGTGATGTACCTACTGTGTAAATAAATGGGGATGACATATTTACTGTGAACATACAAAATTTGCCAGCAGATAAAGGCCTAGAGGTCTATCAAGTCTGCTCGAATGTGCAGCTAGCACCCTTATTCTGCAGCTGTCCCTCCCTCCCACCCTTCCCCTTCATTAACCCTCCCCTTGTCCTGTCCCATCCTCGCTTGAAGCAGTCCACTGTTCACTGCATACCACTTCAGCAGGTAACGATTCCACCCAGCCACCACCCTCTCTGTAAAAAGTGTCTCCTCATCTCCCTCCTGAACCTTCCTCGCTCCAGTCTCATATCATGGCCCCTGGTGGCCCTCCTCCCTTACTTTGAACAGCCCCTCTGTACCCGTCTTGTTTATTCCTTTCATGTATTTAAAGGTTTCAATCATGTCACCCCTGTCTCCTCTCCTCCAGTGAGTACATGTTCAACTCCTTCAACCTCCTCTCGTATGATAAGTCCCCCAGCCCCTTGATCATCTTTGTTGCTCTGCGCTGCACTCCCTCCAGTAACTTAATGTCCCTCTTCAGATACTGAAGCCAGTACTGCACGAGTACTCCAGGTGTGGTCTAACTAATGACCTATACAGTGGCAGAATCACCTCCTCCCTCCTCGGGATATACCCCTTGAAATACAACCCAGCATTTTGTTGGCCTTTGCAGCTGCCTTCCTACATTGTGCCGAGTTGTTTATTGACCCTGTAATCAGCACCCAGATCCTTCTCCTCTGTCTGGGCTAGCTGCACTCCCCCTGGTAACTCCTCCTTGGGTTCTTCATCCCAAAATGCAGCACCTTGCACTTTTTGGCATTAAAGCCCAGTTGCCAGGTGTCTGACCAGGTTTCAAGCTTTGCCAGATCATCCTGCAACCCTTGCCATCCCCTAGGTCATCCACACTTGGCGCCTACCTAGGTATCATCAGCAAACAGACTGATCTTGCTCTTGATGTCCCATGATATGTCTGCAATGAATATCCCAAACAACACTGGTCCCAACACTGAGCCCTGTGGAACACCGCTCATCACTGCCCTTGGGTGTGAGAGCTCCCCACCCACCACCACCCTCTGTTGCCTTCCCTGCAGCCAGTTTCCTACCCATCTCACCAGCTTTGCACCCGCCCCTGTGCCACTAACTTCCTTCCCAGCCTTCCATGTGGCACTGAGTCGAATGCCTTACTGAAGTCCAGATACAGGACATCCACTGCATGACCCCTGTCCAGTTGCTTAGTTACCCAGTCATAGAACTCGACCAGGTTGGTTTGGCAGGATCTGCCATGTATGAAGCCATGCTGTCTGCTGTCCTGGTCCTTTGGCCTCTAGGAGGGCCATCAGCCTCTCCTTCAGGATAGTCTCCATTAGCTTACCCACGATGGATGTGAGGCTCACTGGTCTGTAGTTTCCCGGTTCATCCTTGGGGCCACTCTTGTGGAGGGCACCACATAATCATCCTCCAGTCCTGAGTACACACCTCAGATAGTGAGGCATTAAATAGGTCTGCCAAAGGTCCTGCAAGGACCTCTCATCTCCTTAGTACCCTGGGGTGGATGCAATCTGGGCCTGGCGCCTTGTCCACCCTCAGTGCCTTCAAACCCTCTGAACTCTGCTCTCATGATTTCCCCATCTGTCACCCTCCCCCGCTTCTGCCATTTCTCCCACCTTGGGTGTCACCCCCCTCTTCTCTTTAGTAAATACTGAGCAGAAGTACTCATTTAGTGCTTCCGCCTTATCGCACCCTGCTTCCACCCAACCCCTCCTTCCTAATCCTTACTATGTGGTCCTTACAGCTCCTTTTCTCCTGATGTACTTAAAAAGTCCTTCTCCCCTTCTTAATGCCTTGTGCTAGCCTGAGTTCCGTAGATGCTTTGGCTCCCCTTACTGCCCTTGTCACCTCCTTCGAGTTCTGTCAAGTACTCCTCCTTGTCCTCCCCTCCCTGTTTTCTTGTACTTCCTAAAGGCAGCTCTTTTCCTCCTTACCTTTTCCATGACCTCCTTGCTCAACCAGATCTGTTTCTTAGCCCTAGCCTTCTTGCTCTGGGCTTTGCAGCAGGTTTTGGTTGCCTCCACTATCCCCAGCTTTATGAGCTCCCACCTCTGGCTAGTGTCCATACTAGATTGAATTCTGGCCAGGTACCCTTTACCACTTCCCCATCCTCCCAAAGTCAGCCCTCCTGAAGTCCAGCACTATTGTGCCAGATTCCACTCCTTCCTTGCCCATATCCAATGTGAGCCATACTGAGCGGTGGTCACTCCCTGACAGCGGTTCCTCCACTGTAAGTTCTCTCACAAAGTCCCCATTTGCCAGCACAAGGTCAAGGGTATTTCCTAACCTGGTTGGTTCACTGACCATTTGCAGCAGGAAGCTGTCCTGGAAGGCATCCAGCAGTACCTGCTCCCTTCTGTTCCTGGTTGTTGGGGTGCTCCAGTCCACTCCTGGCATGTTGAAGTCCCCACAATCACCACACTACCCTTCGCAGGGTCCTCCTGATCTGTCCCGCTAGTTCCTGTCTAACTCCTCCGTCTGAGATGGTGGCCTGTACACCACTCCCATTCTAAGATCCTATTCTTGGAATCCTGGATTTGCATCCAAAGTGACTCCGTACTACCCTCCTCCACTTCCTCCCTTACACACGTCAGTCCTTCCTTCACATAATTGCCACCCCTCCTTTCCCAATCACTCTGTCCCTCTGAAATAATCTGTACCCTGGTACAGACAGGTCCCAGTCATTGTATTGGGTGGCCCATGTTTCTGTGATGACTGCAATATCCACCTCTCCCTCTGCCATGAGCACCTGTAACTCTGTAGTTTTCCTCCCAAGGCTCCTAGTATTAAGGGTAACCACCTTCCACCCTTTCCCCCTCCCATCCTGCCCTCCTTTCCTAGCATCACCAACAGTACTTGCCATTTGTCCTTTGTCACTGTTATGGGGGTAAGCTCATATGGTTTCCCAACCTGTGGTCTCTGCATATCTCTTCCCCAACTGCCACCCCCACTCCTAGTTTAAATTACCAATTTCCTCTAGGTACTCCCTCCATCCTCTGTTTCAACACTTTCTTTCCCTCCTCACTCAAGTGTAGTCTGTCCTTGGCATAGAGACTACTGTCCTCCCAGGTCCCTCCCACCCCCAACAGCCCATACTCTTTAGCACAACACCAGGTTCTTAGCCATCCGTTAAATTCCTCTATTCTCAGCTTTCTTGTTGTGCTTGCCTTTGGCACAGGAAGTATCTCTGGAAAAGTTACTGATCTTCCTGCCCCTCACATAATTGTGCTAGTTCCTCAAACCTCCTCTGGACTGTATCTACTGTCTTGTCAGCCAGGTCGTTTGTCCCAAGATGTATAATTAAATGAGGCTTGTCCCTACCCTTCTAGCATATTTCAGAACAGACTGTCCCACCTTTCCGCTGTCATTCCTGGCATGGCCTCCACCCAAATGCGACTATGCCTCTCCCCTTGCTACCCCACCTAACTCCTCTTAGTATTGAGTCCCCCAGCACTAAGATTCCACCCCTCTTACTCCCTGCTTACTTCCATTCATCTCCCTCTCTCATTTCCAGCTCCTCTTCTTCCTCCTCCTGCACATTATTTCCCCTTTTACCCCTGTTGCAATTCTCCCAGCAGAACTTCCCCCTCTCCAGTTTGGTCCAGGCATTTATCAATTACTCCTCTAATTTCATCATTTCCTCCTCCACCTTCTTCCTCTCTAGCAGTGCACAACTATTTTCTGAAGGCCCTTCACAAATGCCCCTCCTCTCTCTTCATAGTAACCTGTTCTCTCCTTTCCACTCCATGACTTTTGCCACTTCTTTGCCTCCTCTCACCAATCCCTATCTCCTCCTTCCATTTGTCTTTTGTCTCCGACCTGGTTTCCCCGGCAATTGTTCTTCCTGGCCTGGGCCCTTTGTCTCTGCTTTCCTTCTTCTGACCTCTCCTCACCACTGTTGGCTTAAATCACCCTCCCTCATCTCCCTTCTTCCTCCCTCCAGTATTGGGTTAAACCCACCCCAATCTGCCTTGCCTGTCTTAGTTCCTCCTGCAGACCCTCAATCTCCTTTCTAAGTTTTTCTATGTGTTGCACACTAAACATCCTCCACACTCCAGGCAATTTTTAGAAAGATTGGTGCATGATTGTTGCAGCCTACCACACCTACCCATTGCTGTCGTTGCCCATAGCGACCCCCACCCTTCCAGATGCAGGATACCAAACACTCCCCCAAGTCTCCCCTCTCCTCCTCTATCAGTGCAAAACATTTTCTTTATTTCCTTACCTCCTTTGTTGCACATGTTTAGATATATTGAGCAACTGCTTTTATATCCCTATCCTTCCTATCCACACTGAAAACAGACTTTAAGTAGCCATTGCACAGCCTTCTTCAAACTCCTACTCCTCCTTTCCCCAATGCAATATCAATGCAAAGTAATAATGAAAGCTCCTAGATTTGCATTTACTTCCCTTCCACTGAGACAGCAGTCACATCTTCATTTGCTGCTGTTCCTTTCCTGGATGTCTGTTTTGCTATGACAGGTGCATATCCTTTGCCAGTTTGAGAAGTGATGTCAGAACCCTGGTAAAAGAAATAATGGACCAAGGGTGGGACCAGCCCAAGTCTTCCAGAAACAATCAGGTAGCTGAGGCCTCTGGTCAGACCATTAGCACCCTTCCCCACTCTGCACTCAAACTTTGCAGCTAGTGAAGCCAGCAACAATGAATCACAATTCTACTCAAAGCCCCAAAATAAGTTTTACAAAGAAACAGGACTCAATTCAAACAGCTTCACCAACAACACATCAAAATAGGCTTGGAATTAGAAGATATATGTCTCCACTTCAAAGAAACAGACCCAGTTAAATCACACCAATTATGTTTTAAAACAGAAGAAATAGGTCTCTACAAATGCAGCCTGCCACACAGTGAATCAAACAAATGAGCCCACTTATAGCTACCAAACAGGTTTCAAAATTCCAACAGCCTCAAACAATACCCTGCTAGCCCCTTAGTAGTAAGAATGAAAGAAATAACCTTCTACCAAGTAGAATCCACAAGAAACAATGTAAAACAACAAGAAGCTACTGTACTGTAGATCTGATCTTGTCCCCTTCTAGTTCCTTCTGAGAAGCCAAAGCACTGAGTTCCAAACTCTGATTTCCTTGTGCTGCTTTCAAAATCAGAGTTCCAAACTCTGTGACTTCCCATGTGCTGCTTTCAAAATCAAACAGTTAATAAATATGAATGTGTGTGTATATGTGTGTGTGTGTGTGTGTGTGTGTGTGTGTGTGTGTATGTATATATATATATATATATATATATATATATATATATATATATATATGTATGTGTGTGTGTGTATATATATATATATATATATATATATATATATATATATGTGTGTATATGTGTGTATATATATATATATATATATGTGTGTGTGTGTGTGTGTGTGTGTGTGTGTGTGTGTGTGTGTGTGTGTGTGTGTGTGTTTAAAATGGAAATATAGATATAGTATGTAAGAGTACTGGTAAATATGTTTCCTGGTCAGAAGATCCTTGTAGTATTCCATTATGAAACAAAAGCTTTACATTACCTTGACACACCTTCTCAGTTCACAAACTGGTGCTGGGCCTATTGTCAGATGACAGCTTGAGGGTTGGTGGAAAGATCTTTCTGTACCTTCATGCCAGGCCTTCTTACTGACCCACCATGTAGTGGAACACAGTAAAGCAGGAACATCTCATATCTGGTCTTGGCTTATGGCAATGCTGTGGGGAGACTATCAGTGGATGAATCGGTCAGCGATCATATCATGGAATATGGTTTGACCTCGTCTGAAGGAGCACCAATAGGCAATTAGAACATTAGTGCTGGACTTCTGTAAGGTGGACTTCAGGAAGATCTCAGGGCAGAGCTCATATGCTGCCACCAGATGGAAGGAGTGGAAGAGAATGGAACTTCATCAAGAATAAGTCACGGATGTAGAAAAAGGGTGTCTGAGGCAGAAAGAAAAAATAAACAGGAGTGGAAAAGAATTACTTTGATCATAAATTATATCAAAAAGCAGTAGCAAAGAAGGCTGTATTTAGGGTATATATGTCTTTCTAGTCAGTGGATAACAGGAGAAGTACCTCAACTGAGCCAGGGATAGGAGCAAGTCAGTGAAGAAGGTGAAGGCAAATGCAGAGCTTAGGATAGCAGAGGGTGATGGATAATGAAAAGGCATTTTTTTTGCTGAATACGAGAAAAAGGAAAAGCAAAGAGGAAAAAGTGACTAAAAGGAGCAAAACGTTTAGGAGATGAACAACTAGTCAAGATCCCCATTGAATACTTCTGCTTGTTCTTTACAGTGGAGAAAAATTGTCTGCTCCTGGAATGCAGCACCCAAGCAAGAGAAGAACTAACATGGACGAAGGAGCCTTTTCAGAGGAAACTGTGCCAAAGGGGTCCTGGGTTAAAGAGGATAAATCCCGGACAAGGTGGACTGCACCCCTGAGTGCAGAGGAAACAGTCATGAGCCCAGGCATCACCACAGGAGGACCTATGCAACTGCCTTTTAGACACAGGAGTGGTTCCTGGTAACTGGAGGGTAGCAAATTTCATCCCTTTACGTAAGAGCACGGATAGGGGATCCAGGAACTACAGATTGAAAGCCTAACATCCATGCTGGGTAAGCTCTTGACTCTGTAATAAAGGAAAGACTGGTGGACTTCTTGGAGGCACAGGGTGTCAGTATAGCAAACAACAAGGATTTTGTAAGAAGATATTGTCAAACAAACCTGACTGAATTCTTTAATAGGGTTTTGCAGGATCTGGACTTAGTGCCTCATAACAGGCTGTGCAGAAACTGGGGATATATTGTAGGAGTTGAGATGGGCTAGAATTATGGTGGGAAAGGTGCTTCACAATAATACCTGGGGTCATAAATGTGGCTAAATCAGGAGTAAGGTGGGTAACAAGCAGTGTGCCACAGAGGTCAGTCCTAGACCCAGTGCTTTTCAATGTGTTCATTTGGGATAATATGAAGGCATACAGGGCAGGATGTCACTGCTTATGGATGACACTAAGATTTGTGGTAGGGTGGGCAGTGAGGAAAGCATAAGGGAACTAAGACAGGTTCTTGCAAAATCTGGGAAGAGATCAGGAATCTGACAGCTAAACTTCAAGGCCACAAAATGTTAAGTTATGGAAGAAGAAGAAGAAGAGGAGGAAGAAGAAGAGGAAGAGGAAGAGGAAGAGGAGGAAGAAGAAAATAATGCTAAGACTGGATGATGGGGTTTATTTCTGGGGCAAACTACAGAAGAAAGGGACATAGGAGTCTTAATCAGTGACAGTCTGAAGACCTCAGCACACTGCAGTAAAGCATACATCAAAGTAAACAAGATGCTGGGGTGCACAGAGGGCATCTTCACAAGTAGGGAGAGGCGATCCTGCTTCTGTACAGGTCTCTGGTCAGGCTACACCTGGAGCACTTTGTCCATTTTGGAGCCCACACCTGAGAAAAGATAGGGACTGTCTGGAATCTGCCCAGCCTAAAGTGGCCAAGATGATTCACACCTGGCAGGGAAGCTCTTATGTGGAGAGACTGGAGGACCTCATCACATACCTGTTGCAGCTAAGAAAGAAGAGGGACATGATCAAAACCTTCAAGTACCTGAAAGGCATCGACAAGGTGGACTGTTGGGGCTGCTCCAGCTCAGCAAGGGCAGCATCATGAGGGGCACACAATTTAAAGCTTCTGGAGGCAATATCAGGAGAGACACAAGGAAGTATTTCTTTAAGGGAGGATGGACAGATGGAACCACCTACCACAGGGGTTTACTATTCAGAATGTAGATGCTCCTAAACATCGGTGGGGCAGATTCATGGGACCAGGGCCATCTGCAAATGTTGGGGTGTGGATAACGTGGGCACAGCCCCCATGAAAGTGATCACTATTTAGACAGATTGCGATTGGGCAAGTGCTAGATTGGCATCTAGACCTGTGTAGGGACTGTATAGACTGGATGGACCTATGGTCTTTATCTACCCATAAAATTCTGTTTATGTTTCCATTTTACTACCCCCATTAAAGAATTCAACTAAAATGCCTGCTTTTGCTCTGGGCTCCAAGTACTAAAATCGTGCTTACTTATGACCGGTGTACCAGGTGCGGGAGGTGTAGGATTCAGTGTCTGTGGCTTCTGTGGAGCTGTAGGCTTCTTCAGGGGCAGTATGCTGAGTGATAATTTTCCAGTCATATTCCTTCCTCCTTTTTCCTTTCCTTTTCCTTTCCTCTACCAGCTACTTGGTGATATGTTACTGACACTGCTCTATGCTGAACTTTAGAAATGTAAGCAACATATACGTGACATGGTATAATAATGATTGCCACAGCTTGATAAAATGTGTACTATTATGAATTGATAAGTTATATGGCTGTACAATGTATATTTTGTATTATACTTATAATGATAGTCTATGTATGTAATAACATGTATTGTGTGCTTTTATGGGTCTCCATTGTAAATTAGCATTTCTCCCTGCAGAAATGAAACTGAATACAGCTCACCTTGTTAGTCCTTTTTTTTAAACATATTTCCTCCTCTGTACATGAGACGGAGAGTAGACAGAAGGAAAACAGAAAAAGTGGGAGACAAAATAATAAATGCCATGCCACCGGAGACATGCAGCGATCCTGGACACCAGAACCACGTGGCCCCATGCCCAGAAGTGCACCCATCCTAGGGGTCCAGCTAGAAAGTTTGCAGGAGGACAAAGTACCATAGCTAGGACACCTCACATCCTGGGCACAGGTAAGTTACTTCACTGCTTTAAACTATGTTCTAAGGATAAAGTTCCATGCTGACTGATTAATTACTGCCTGAACTTCACACCACTGGTAAAAATACTTCAGGTTTCCTGCTCTCAGGATCCCTTCACTCCAAAGCAACAGTTCAAGCAAGCCTCACACATTTAGAACACAGTGGAAAAAAAAAAAACCTTTCATTTCCAAAATCCAGCTTGTAGCTCCTTGCAGCAGCAGAAGGAGGATCCCAGCAGGAGCAGAGGCAATTAATTCCAGTTGAAGAGGGAGACCAAGAGGTGGAACTGGGCCAACACAGGGCTTTTAAGCCTCTTGCCTTACCCTTCCATCCAGAAGCCCCCATTGTAGTGGGCAACCCATGTGGCCCTCCCCTGGGAGGCAACTACCTGAATGAACTTACCTAGCTCAAGTATCCTGGTGAGGGGTCACTGACAAATCCTCACCTGCTGCAATGCTTTGCAAGCTGCCCAGTCTTTGTTTTCACTGTCACTTTCTATTGATTATTAAGCTTGTGTTTGCTTCATGGGATATGCACTTGCAAAAGTGGTGACATTCCGTTTTAGTTTAAGGTTCATACTGGTGGCTGCCTTTGCCTTAGTGAAATTCATCTTTCTACAGGTAAATGGGTCCCATCCCCTCTTTATGACTGTGGTAAACACATTTTCTGTGAGCTGCTAGCATTAATGATATTATATCATTATAGAATTCCCTTGTATAAAGGTCTGCTTGGATCTTTGTATTGATCTTGTCTAAAAATCAATAAAGGTGAATAAAAAAGAAGGGAATGAGCCTACAGAGGAATGCTTATACAAATAATCCTCAGCGTCAAAACATGTCATTTCTGGCAATTCCCACTGACAGTAGCACGGCACAATATTATTGTTGCTGTTTTTGTCATCTCAATTATTTCCAGCTCAGTGACATGAGTGGCATTACACATACCTAAGGAGGTTGGTGTAGGTGTTCTAACTGTATTTAATTTGTTATATTTGAAACACATAATCAGTTCTCACTTAGACTAAACCATTGTGCATGTCACTTGCAGAAGTTTGGCATATTTTATTGGAAACAATTTGAAACATGGAAACATAGACTTTTACGGCAGATAAGGACCGCTTGGCCCACCTAGTCTGCCCATTTCCCTACCTATTGGATAAGCTGCAGAGCCTAGTTAACCAACAGCCTATTTCTTCCTACCCCCACCAGAATTACCTTATGTCTGTTCCATGCATTCTTGAACTCCTCCACTGTTTTGACCCCACAACCTCCTCAGGCAGGCCGTTCCATAGCGTCCACACTCTCTCTGTGAAAAATACTCTCACATTACCTCTGAGATGTTCCCCTCTATCTTCAAATTGTGTCCCTTGTTCTTGCCATTTCTTTTTCTGAAAGATGCTACCCTCTTGGACTTTGTTGATCCTTGAGGTACTTGAAAGTTTCTATCATCTCCCCCTCTCCCTCCTTTCCTCAAGGGTATACATATTAATCTCCTTTAGTCTCTCTTCATATGGCTTCTGTTGCAGACCCTGCACCATTTTAATTGCCCTCCTCTGGACTGCCTCCATCCTATATCCTTGTGGAGATGGGGTCTCAGAACTGCACACAGTACTCTAGATGGGGTCTCACCAACTGTCTGTACAGAGGGGTAACAACTTCTTGTTTTCTATTAGTGATGCCTCTCCTATACATCCCAATACCCTCCCAGCCCTCCTTACTGTCATCTCACATTGATGCTTACCTTTAAGTCATCTGATATGACTACCCCAGGTCCCTTTCCATTTTGTTGTTGTTAATACAACAATTAGGTTTACATTGTTTCCTGTCCTTTGATGGGACAAATGGATTATTTGACTGATGACTGACATTTGTGTTGTACTTCAGGAAAGATTTTACTCTTTATTTCATTTGTTAATAAGTAAAGGCCTATGGACAAAATGCACATTTTCATAGGTGACCGTGGTCAAACACAAATAATAAGTAACATAAAAATATAGGGCCATATTTGTTCTCTAAAAGGATATACCCTATGAAGGGGTTATTTACACTTGCTGGTGCATTTCTCATTTCAGGGACATACATTTTCTCTAAGGCAACAGCCACCATGTTTTTTTTTTTTTTTTGACTGTCTTTATCCTCCTGTGGCAGGTCCTCCATCATTGTCCACCAACCTACGGACTCGGGGTCTTTCAGGGGCTTGTGCGCTGTCGTACCCTGGCAGATCCCCAGAGCCGGTCTGGAGGTTTCATCTCGGTGGACCCCTACTTTTTCCCTCAGTTTTCTCCCATAGACCCTACTTACCAAGCCCCCTGGAAGTGGTAACGCATGGAGGCGCACATATGTACCACAGCTCCAGATAGGTCTTCTCCTCCTCCTGAATGGCATATGCCCGAAGGTCCTCAGAGAGGTGCCACTTCTGCGGCCTCCACTAGAGGCGGCTGAGCTCTGAGGTCCTGCTAGCCTATCCCTGAGGTGAGAGGCTGCCAGTCGGTGGCCAGCTCTAGTCCTCTCTCCCCCGGCCTCCAGCGGCCCAGGCTCATTTCTGAACCTGGGTCGCTGGCATGGCGTGAGGTGTGGCATCCAGCGCTCAACCCTCAGCACCACTGGGCTGGCTAACAGCCACCATGTTAAAGAGTGATTTGAAAAGCAATGTGCAAATCCACCACCTACACTGTATGCATTTGAGAACACTGTGGTGTGTAAATTCTCACATGTGGTAATATGGCGGTACTATATTTAATAAAAGAGTGGCCATTTGGTCAGATACCAGGAAGAGACAATTTACATACCCTGCTTTGCTGTATTGCTATGGTGCTGTTAACTCAAGCGGTAGCGTAACAAATTCCCAGAGGACCTGAGTGCAGGGTATGTTATAGGGCCCCCTGATTTTGAATAGACATCAAAATTATGATTTGGGCCCCTCAAACCTCATGGGCCGGGTGCGACTGTACTCCCTGCACCTTGTAGCTATGCCCTGACTCAGAGAAAGGAGATGTATGAGGACTGGGGGGCACTGAGACAATTTGTTATTCACCAGCTCCCTTCTCTGAAGGTATTGTACTCTTTGTAAGAGGTTGGCTGTTTCATTTGACCTTGAACCATCTTAAACCTTATTTACAATCAATGATAAGAACGTGAGTGTCTACTGCCTTTCTGCCAAACAATTCCATCACTGATTCCATTCTTTGATGAACAATGAAGACCATTATCTGTGTCTTTGAATTGTGCCCTGGCCAGGAGGCTGGATCCTTGTTCCATGGTTCTGTACTAGGCTTTGTCATATTTCTATAGCCATCACTTGAAGCTGTCTGTCTGCCTTGGACTGGCATGGACACCATCTCAGATTTGGCCAAGGCACAGGCTTGTAAAGCTGCCAGTTTCTTGGATGATTTAGGCTGCAATGGGAGAGGTGGATGCCATGTAGGAGGTTGGCTACTAACCTCCTAGTAATTAATTATAATAACTGGCGACCTCCATATCAACTCACTTCATTTAGTTTTCAAAAGCCATGATAACCGGTCTGATGTCACACCAAGTTATTATAGCTATTGCAGGCTTATGCTCCACTGTCTCCTCATTCCCCGTACAAGCGGGGAAAAACCAGTGGCAACCAGACTGACTCTAAATACAATCAATGAACAAGAGACATGTAGGAACATCGAAAAAAAAAAAAAGATTATTGTGGTTTAAAATAGTTACATTTTACTGAGTTCACAATGAAATAGGACTGTTTGTTTGAAAAATGGCAACCACTGAGATTGTAGCTGCAACCCTGCTGACGAAATCCAGCTTTCATTTCTACAAAAGTACAGTTTTCCTTTGAAGTACACACCTGCACCAGTTATTAGAAAAATAACACTTATGCAGATGTGTGTCATGAGTTGTTTTACACATCCTCGGTGTGTAATAATTTCATAAACCTCGGTTGTGTAAAAACCTCTTATGAAATGGGCTCAAAATGTTGACCCTCCTGATTGGTTGATACCATGTATTATAAGTGTCTAGCATGGCTACAACTACTCCTAGCAAAAAGATGGTGCACCTATTTTAAAATCTTTGTGCCTGTTTTACTGGCAGTGGGTGCCTGCCCGCCCACTCTCTTGCTCACTAGCAGCTCTACTTCTCAACTGCCAAACCTTTCCTACCTTACCCCTCACCTTTTCCATCAAACTGATTTTCTGTGTACACACAAATGAACCTCACATACCGCATTAAAAAAAAGTGTTGTCACGATTTCTCCCCCACCCACCCACTTGCTCGTTCACTTTGTCTCCTCCTCCTCCTCCTGCTCAAGGACAGAACTGACTGCTGCTCACTAGTTGTGTCCTCTCTACTTTCTGCATTTCTGTTAAAAAACAATCCTTCATGAAAATGCATCATTCTTACCAGACATACTGCTTTGCAATTATCAATGTACTTCCTCAACAGTTCCCATCGTGTCTTGTGCGCCAGCAGCCCCCAGTGCAACAGTGCGGCGTGTCCTCCCAACGCTCCCTACTGCCATGACACAGAATAAATCATTTTAAAACAAGCATTTGTCAACGCTAAATGTTTTCTTGCTGGCATTGGTACTGCAGGAGTTAGAGATGCATAATAGGAATGGCAGTTAAGTACTGAACAACGCAACCCCACCCCACCCTGCAGAGACTGACAGGCATTGGGGTGTGCCTTTGAGCCATCGGCCATAATGCTCATACCATTCCACCACACCCCACCCACTCTCCAGACACTGAAAGGTGTCATGGTGTGCTCGGGATCTTTGGCCCTTATGCTCACCCTATTCCATAGGAAATAAGCTGAGATGGGTGCAGTATGGGAGAATGGGGTGAGCGTTAGGGTCAAGAGCCCAAGGCACACCTCGGCGCCTGCCAGTGGCTGCAGGGTGGGGGGAGGGGGTGGAATGGCATGAGCATACGACCGACTTGACCCAAGCCACAACCTCGAGTGCCTGTCAGTTCATACAGGTGGGGTGTTACAGTTTGAAACCCTAATGCCCTGGGTGTTTGTTGGTATTTTCACTCCAAATTTTCAACATGGGCTTTTGGGACCTCTCCTTATGAACAGTAGCACTATCATTTCGTTACTCAATCCCAAAAGGTGATTTCAATCAGTGAATCGCCATTTGAGGCAACAGGTGTGAAAAGAGATTTTGGGCAGGCTGTGAAAATGACATCTGTACTATTCATAAGGAGATGTGAAAAATGGCAATGTTGAAAATCTGGAGTGAAATATAAAAAATTGGCGAAGTTACAAGCACTTACTCTTAATGCAGTCATTTTTTAGAATTTTTCACCAAATTTGCAACATGGCCTTTTGGGACATCCCCTCATAAATGGTGGCACTGTGATTTCATTACTCTGTTCCAAAAGTTGATTTCACACAGTGACTGCACCATTCTGTGCCACAGGTGTGTAAACACATTTTGGGCAGGATGCAAAATGACAGCTATACTGTTCATAAGGAGGTGTGAAAAATGGCAATGTTGGAAATTTGGAGTGAAAATATTAAAAGTGGCATGTGACAAACTGCACAATGCATGCTAAGTAACGCCAGTCATTTTTTGGATTTTTTCACCAAACTTGCAACATGGGCTTTTGAGACTCCACCTCCATGAACAGTGGCACTGTCGTTTTGTTAGTCAGTCCTGAAAGGTGATTCTGTAGCGGTGACAAAATCACCTTTTGGGACCGAGAAATGAAATGACAGTGTCAGTGTTCATGATGTGGGGTCCCAAGAACCTCATGTTGAAAATTTGGGACCAAAACTCCCAAAAATGGCTGAGATAACAGCCTAAGTTGAAACCCCCAGTGACTGTCATTATACGGCTTACCGTGATTTTCTTCTGTTTGCAGTTGGCTTTTGAAGAGTGTAGACATGTTCCTGGTCCACAGAAGATCACAGTGCTGGACCTCTGGAGGTAAGTATAGGGTGGAGGGTGGAGGGTGTGGGGATGTGGGGTGCACAGAGGAAGGGAGGGATAGGGGAAGGTCAGCAAGGACGACAAGGGACCAAGACCTCGGTGGATGGTTTTCTTTTCAGGTGAAATAGTATGAAAATAAATTTCACCACACTGGGTGAGCTCTCAGTGTGCCAGACTAGTGGAGGGATCAATGCCGACCCGGAGTTGGGCACCCCAGGTCATCTAAAAAGGGGTGTGGGGGTGCATCCAACACCGGAAGTGGGCATCCTGGTGTCGGAAAAGATAAAGAATTACTTTGGCACTCTCAGTGTGCCACAATAGTGGAGGTGGGGGCATTCCAACATGGAGATTGGGCACCCAGTTGTTGGCAAAAGATATGTTTGGGCCTAGGGGTCATGCCGACGCGAAGTTGGGCACCCATTGTCAGCAAAAGATATATTCGGGCTTGGGGTGGAGTCATCCAACACTGGGAGTGGGCATCCGGTGTTGGAAATATAATTAGTTTGGCACACTGGGGAGGGCTCCCAGTGTGCCACGTGTCAGGGAGGTGGAATATTTGCCGACACGGGGATTGGGCACCCTGATGTCGGCTTTGGGAGTAGTGTGTGGTGGGTGGCAGGAGCCACCAATTATTCAAAAGCCATGGCGTGGCTCATTTATTTATTATTAATATGTTTCACCAGGAAAGACACACTGAGCAAATGGGTTGCTCATAAGTCCAGCCATCATTACTGTGCACTGTAATGCGCATGACTGGAATGTGCCTGGTTGCTGGGAAGGGGAGGGGAAGAGTCTGCTGCTACAATGACAGAACTGTCCCTGATTGGAGCGGCAGATTTCTTTCAAGTGCTGCGCTTGCTCTGAAGCAACATCATCAGCAGTTTCCCGTTGATTGGTGGCTGAGGACATGCCCTGAAAGCGTTCACTGGATTGCCACAACACTGCCAAACCTCTGCAATGCTCTACACTCAATATGTTTCTTGTCTTTCTGGCGTGCAAGCAAACATAAAAAAACCATCTTTTTGTAAATGCAGGATTGTGACATCCTAATGCAAATGGCAGTGGTGCTCTTTATGGAGAGGGGACAACCACATCAATTAAAAAACAACTACACAGTAAACTGAAGGCGGAGAAACTATTTTATTTAAAACAAAGACAAAGATTTAAGTTTTAAACTGTTTACTCCTGTGAATTTTAGTTTTCACATGCATGTACAATTCGTGCCCATTTCATAAGCCAATAATTCACTTCAAGGGTGCATTAGACAGTTCTAATGCATGGCTAGAGGTCTGGATGCACTCGGCCTGTGGCCTTGTGTCTCTCTACGCTCCTAGCCTGCATTAGAACTGTCTAATGCACACCCTGTCGTGGTTTATTTCTTATATAGTACTCTACCTGCATATGCATTATTCTCTATTTATTGAATCATTTATGTACTGTAATTGCTGGATTATGTGTTCAGTTACTCTTTTGATTGGTTTACTTATTTTGTGTTTTAAATTAACAAGTATGGGATAATTGGTGCATTAAACTATTAGAAAGATAGAAACATAGACAGAGATGGCAGAAAAGACCAAAGGTCCATCCGGTATGCCTGAGCTCCCTATTTAGCCCTGGGGCCTACTGTTTCTCCAGGGTCCTAGCCCTCCCACCTCCCTCCATTCTTTTCTCCAATTCTGATGCCTTGAACAACTACTATACCTTCATTCTGTCCCAGCCATGCTTAAAACTACTAAGGTTTCGCACCCACTACCTCAGCTGGCAACCTATTCCGACTCCACCACCCTTTCTGTAAATCGTATTTCCTCATGTTCCTCCTCAACCTCCATCCTGTTAGCCTGCACTCATGACCCGTGACTGTGAACTGGTATTCAAGTTAAATAGTTCCCCGCAGTTCACCGTGTTAATTCTTTTAGGAGTTTGAAGGTCTCTATCATATCTCCCCTCTCCTTCTGGTCTCCAGCGAGTGCACATTCAAGTGCTAGGGCCTATTGGTGGTTTATGTTAATTTATTCTCTCTGATTTGTGTACACATTGTTCTGCTTGGAAAGTGAAGAAATAATCACACCAAAGGGATACATTTAACTTCACTGGTGAAAAACTGTTTCTCCTGATTTTATCAAGAGAACTATGAAAATATTGCCTATAAAGGAAACAATAAAAGTATAGGACCCGTATTCAGAGCCAGCTGATAGCACTGTGCAGCCAGTAGTGCTGTACAGCACATAGTGCATGGCCAGCTCAGTGCTATATTCAGGCGGTGTGCTCTAGCAGAGCATGCTAACTGCCTGAATATGGGGCCACGCCAGCACAGCGCAAACTGACTAACCACTGCATTGACATGGCCCACAGCTGAATATGGTCCACAAGGGAGCCCATAGGAGATAGCACCTCCAAAATTGATAGCATCAGGGCTCCTATGGGCCATATTCGAGACCTAACATGCAAATAGGTCCATTGGGCATGCACAGGACTAAGGGACATTTGCATACCCATTATGGGCTAATGGAATGCGAACAGCCCATTAGCAATGATTTCCTTTCCTGGTGTCTAGTGGTTCTCACTCCCCGATCACCCTAGAAGTAAATGCAAACCCCAGTCTCTGGTGTCTAGCAGAATTCTGCCTCCTGATCGCCTCCTGCTTGTAAAGTATACTGCCATTTCTGTCCCTAGTAGTTTAGTGCACCCTCCCACTGATCGCCCCTGTTTGTAAAGTGTACTGTCATTTCTGTCCCTGGTAGTCCAGTGGAGCCCCTACCCCTTGATCACTCTTGTTCATAAAGATAAATGCAAACACTTTTTCTGGCAATCTAGTGGCCCCCACACTGAGTGCCAACCCTCCCAGTGAGGCCTCCAGCCCTTCATCCTTCACCCTGCTCACAGGTTCTTCATTAAACAATAACGACTGGCATAGCCCTCCGCTCACCACCTCCACCAGCTGACAGTCACAAAGTGTACAGTAGAACTACAGTACACAGGATTGCCCTCTGTAAATATTAGACTGTGGCTGGCCGAGGAGGCAAGTGGAGGACTGTGCCGGACACTGTCGTTTGGTGAAGAACTAGTAAGCTGGGTGAGTGGGCATGTGGTGGGTCCAAAGGTGGACTGGTGCTGTTTACAGTTAGCACAGCACTAACCTTTTGAAAAGGGTGCTTTAGCCAATGTGTTGAATTTGGGGCCACATCTCAACTTTTATTCAGGTATAGTTAAATATGGATTTTATGGGGTTTACATATACTTACATAAAGTGGGAACATTACAAGCAAATGTAAATTTGCAAATATTTCCTATCCTTTTAAAGATCTGAGTTCTCCCTGGTGTGGCAATGCTCAATTAGACACAAAGCAGCAAACAAAGAGGAGTCGTTGCTTGGCATTTGCAATTTTGCTAGACTAGGCAGGGGACATGTGGGAAGACTGGGTGGTCCAGGCCATCCTTTTGTGATGACAGATTCTTTGCTTTTATGTTTTTATTTTGCACATGCTGAATTAAATATTTTTAAACTCATCTGGTTCATTTGGGTTGGCATTTGGGTGGGATTTTGTGCAAATGTGTGTGGGGTGGTTGCTTCAACTTTAAAAGGATGGCTGTTAAATTTATGTTTCAGGGCTGGGGAGAGGAGGACTCAGTGGGGCACTACAATTGTACACAGAAATATTTGGGCATGGGCAGCTGCTGGGAAGTTGTTCAGAAACTGAATGAGGGTGTTTTTCTTTTCTAATTTCCAACCAATGCCTACCTGCCCAACCTATTGTAGTATTACTTGTAACACAGCACCTACCACTACAGCCCATTAAACACCTTCGATTTCATTCACCTCTCTCATCAACATTAACACCTTCTTTAACAAGTGTCATCATCACACTAAACAATTTCAATAAATGAAGTTGTCCACATCTGTTATTTAGAATCAGCTTCACTAACTGACCCCTCAGAACATTTCAGCTAATTAAGTAACCCTTATAGCCCTCAACATATCTCTTCTCCACACCCTGCCCCACAAGCCTCATAGCACTCCCAGGTACCAGGTACCAGCCACCTCCCACCCTAGGGCTGCTATGTGCTAAACAGGGATATTGTTTACCAAGAACCAATCAGCTCAGACCCACACCACTATGAGTATTCTTGGTTGTAAACCTCCCCTTAACTCAAATCCCCTGTTCTTTTATTTTATGCCTAGCACCTAGCCTTTGTCCCTCCTAAGCATCCCCTCTCTTCCCTCTGCCAACCTCCTTTGCCTGGAAACTCCTTTTTCTAGTTTCTACCCCCACACCAAAACCATTAATTTCTACCAGTCCAATTTTTCTTATCTCCCTCTCAACTACCATAATATGGCCATTAAAGGCCTTTGCCTAGGGATAGTAACTTGCAGGCTATTTCAAATGCTTGATGCTGTATTTCATGATGTTGCAGTCTGTTTTAAGAATGGCCAAGAAACCCTTTTACCTATTACAGCTTGCCACCACCCTATAACATCCCTTTAGCGGGCCTCCTGCACAGGAAACACATTTTATCCCTTGGATACTACTCTGCACCAACTCTCCCTCAGCACTCATATCCACCATCATGTTGTCCCACACATTCCTCATGCTGCTGCTTTCAGGAGATGTGGAATCAAATCAAGGCCTCTAGTAGCTATCCCCATGCCCTGCCCCCAAATTTGAATAGGTGATAGAGGTCCTAGAATAATTCATTTAAACACCCAGAGTTTAGTCTAAAAATGCATGAACTTGAAGCCCTCATCTCTTTACAGACTTCCTGTACTCGCCATCTCCAGAACTGGCTCACCCCACAATTAACAGTGCTGAAATAACAATCCCTCACTTTAATATCTTCTGCAAGGACAAGACCACCAAAAAGGAGGTGGAATCATGTACTACGTGCACTCTGACCTCGAGGCTGAAATCTGTGACCTTTTCCTCCCACTGAGTCCCCATGTGAATCACTGGACATTAACATTACTGTTGGCAAAAAAATTCTCAAAATCTGCTGTGTTTACATCCACCTAAAGCAGGCCTGAGCGGTCTCCATGACCTCTACCTTTTGGAAAATCATCTCCCTCTTCTGAACTGCTTGTACCAAGTGACCTAAATTTAAATTGGAATGGCAAAGCCCACTCTTGACTCATATCAGCTGCATCAACTCCTGCAAACCCCAACTAGACTTAACCATAAAACAGGCAACCACACGCTGATTGACTGGATTCTTGTCAAAAACCTGAAAGAATCACCATTTCAGGTGTTCTCAGCCGACTTAGTCAGTGACTACCTTGTAACATGACTAATTATGGCACTCAATGACTAATTATGGTCCTAAACTTTTAAATAATTTAATGAAAATCGGGATAGAAGTTGATGCAAACAAAAACATATTTAAAATTGGGGTAGAAATTATTTAAATGCACAGTCAGCTTGCTGCTGTTTTATTGAAGTTTGTGATATAGATCATACTCACACTATGTAAATATTATGTAAGTGTAAAGAGACCATATTTATACATATTATAATTTAATATGATTTTAATATGTTTTACTGTATGTGTTAAAAGTTGTTTGTATTCCTATTATTCTTCCCTTCCCCAGGCCAAGTTGAAAAAGGGTCTTTAATCCAGTCCACTTTCCTGGTAAATTAATTAAATAAAATAAATAAAATAAAAAAAAACATATTGCCAATGGCACAATAGCATCCTCAAAAACTCCATGTCCAGGATTATCTCTTTCAGAAATTGTACCAACCTAGACATTATATCCTTCCTTCATGACCTATCACTTATAAACTGGGCTTTTTAGACACGACCACGAATGACAATGTAGTTTTCGAACACTTTATAAACACCTTCATAACTGTCCTCAACAAGCATGCCCCACGACACACTCATGAGTCAAACTTAAGAAATCCTACTGGTTCACTAGCAATATCTTTGCCCTGATATGTAGAAGAGATGCATCCTGGAGTAACTTCAAGAAATCCCACCTTTCTGCTGATTGGAACAATTAAATGTTCCTAAGGAATGAATGTAAGAGAAATCCTCAGGGCCAAGACTCAGTACCTTAAAATCAACAACTGACTAACCTGGACAACCCCAAAAGTTCTGGCAGTTGGTAAACTCTCTTATGAAAAACCACTCCCAACCCACTCCACTCACCATTGACATCAATGGCATTAACCACACTGACCCTTCAGATATTGCCTCCCTCCTAACAACTCCTTCATGATCTGGACCAATACAAAAGCAATGTTCCCCCACAATCAGACCCCCCATTCCTAAAAGTGACTCACACTGCCCACACTTCTACTTCAAATGGGTTACTTGCTATGATGTCCACAAGCTGCTTGCCACACTGAAAGTGGACAAACCCACCGGCCCTGGTGGTTTCATACCCAAATTCCTTAAACGTGCTGCAACTCAAATTGCTCTCCTTGTCACTAAGCTCTTTAACTTGTCCCTCTTGACTGGCACTGTACCTGACCTATGGAAGTCATCCAAAGTTATTCCATTGCACAAGAAGGGTAATAAGACATCTCCTAAGAACTATTGTCCAGTCTCACTTCTCTCTGTTCTTGCTAAGCTACAAGAAAAAATTGTCCACAGACAAATAGTGGAGTATATGCAGCAGTACAACCTCATATGACCCAAGCAGCATGGTTTACACAAAGGACACATCACTGACACAGCCTTGATCGAATTCACCAATGCCATATACTACTCTTTGGACAAGGGTCTTGTAACTGGAGCTGTGTTTGTGGACCTGACCAAGGCCTTTGATTTGGTCAACAATGAACTGCTAACAGACAGATTGTGGGACCTGAGCCTAGGACCATCTGCTCTCAACTGGTTCACAGACTACCTGAACCACGAAAAGCAGGCTGCAAAATAGGAAACAACCTATCCACAGTAAACAATATCACCAATGGTGTCCCCCAGGGCTCCATTTAGGCCTTCTCCTTTTCACCATATTCATGAACAACCTGCCCACAGTCTGCAAACCCATACAATCCCTCCTGAATGTGGATGATGCAGTTCTTTTCACACAGCAAAGATATCAACGTTATCAACCATTTGCTCAGCTCCTGCCTTTCCAGGCAGCAGAATTAGTTTTCTTGTGAACAAATTGTCCTTAACCTCCTTAAAATACATTCTTTGCTATTTGGGACCAGGCATAACATAAATAAGCCACTACATCACTTCTTCACCAGAAATGCCAAAAAGTATGCCTTTACTACAAAATTGGTAAATCTCTGACAGCAGAACTGATACACACCACTGCCTGGTCCTTGACTCCCTAAAGCGGCTTCCCTGACCTCAAAACCAATCTGACATTTGCCACTTTTGTCAAGAAAACTATGCAATCTGGCACCTCTGTCTACTTAAAAAACCTGTTCACATTTGTGGATCTCCCTGCATCCTGTTCAGTCATAAATAATCTGTAGTCCCTGTGTTCCATACAAATATGGGACAGTGTTCTTTAGCTACCATGCAACATCTATCTGGAATTCCTTCCTCCACCTGTCAAAAGATCCCCACTACCCCTGCCTTTACAAAGCTCCTAAAAGACACACTATTCCTCATTGCAAACCTGTTGCCGCTTCACTAATGTACCCAATTCTGCCCTCCACCCCTACTACGCCTGCTGTCCACCACCTCAATCCCCTTACTTATCCCCTTACCTTCCCTGTCATCCCCAGCTATGCACAAAACTCACCCCTAACCAACCATGCACCTTACCACCCTGCTTCCCTAATCATAATCTACGCTCCTTCCAGTAATCTTCACCTATTTCTCCCCTCTATTCTGCTCCTCCTCTCTCAATCTCTGTTGGGTCTTCCTACCCCTCAATCCCTTGTACGTCCTCAATAAATCTTCTGTTACCTTGTTCAGTGCTATTGTTTTCTTCTCATTCTGACCCATGGTCAGTTGCTTGGTATCATACTTGACATGCAGCATTTTTTATTTTTATTTTTCCTCTCCAATGTCCAATGCATTTATTCATTTGTGTATTTTCTAGTACACTGTTGTACTTTCTCTTGTACCCTAAATCAGACATGTCAGTATATATTTTCAAGTCAGTGGCGTGCATCATTTCTGACATTTTATATCTTCATCTTTGTTGCTTGTATTTCACCTGTTGTATTATTTGTTGTATCTCACCTGTTGTATTATATCTTACCCCATTGTATGTGCTATTGCACCGGTCATGGCTGAAAAAGGCACTTGTGCCAGCGCACTCACCCAGTCAACAAAGTTTAAATAAATAAAGACTTAAAAAAGAAAAAGCTAATCAGCACACAACAAGGCCTATAATCAGATCTCATGATTCTGATGACATCAAAGACCTCTCTAGCTTTCTTCTGATGGTTCAGGAGATCACCAGAATACCTTGATGGAATCAAAGTCTTCCTGTGCATGGATCGCCAATTGTTATTGCTACTGTTTCTCTTATGGTTGTTATAAATCATGTCATAATTCTTAGCCAATCAGGATTGTTTGTTTCTAAACATTCAGGCACTTTTATGTATGTTAATATAGCCACAGAGACCACTCTTGCAGTTGTAAAAGTGATCTCACTTGCATTCATAGGTACAAGACATGAGACCAAAGATGGTGGTTCTAATACTCTAAAGATGTAAGTGAGGTCACTCTTTGCAACAATAAGTGGTCTTAGTGTAGTATATTATTGATTGAGATCATTAATAATATAGTATGCACCACTTATACTATCCATGGATAAACTGGACAGTCACTTATAGGGACGGAATCTAAAATCCAACTGCTGTTTCTCATTGAAAGTTATTGCATATCTGTAATACACTTTACCTTGACTGCTACATAAAGTGGCTGCGGTAGCTCAAAACAACTTATTATCTTGTATTATACACGGCAGTTGTTGAACCTTTAATGACCCGCTAATTGTTTGATTAAGTGCTAATAGGCTTCATTATTTATTCCTGCTGCTGACAGCCTAGATTCATTCAGGTTTTTGTGTTCTGGGTGCTGACATTATGTTCAAGAGGAGCAGGATTACACTTGCCTGAAAGGCTGAAATCCTTTGAGACTGAACGTCTGCCCAAGCTCAGTCTACCTGATCTTTTGGTGCATTTTGCTATCCTGAAAACAACTGTGAGTAGACTTGGGCTACCTGCCAGGTAGCTGGGTTGGAGTAGTGCAGGTATTGTCTATTTTGGCTGGGTAGGGTAGATCGGTAATATACTATCCTACCCGACATAACAGTGTAATTCTCAGGTCAGGTAATTTGGACGTGGGTAATGGGTAACGGGTAAAGGACTTGGAAGTACGCATTAATGTCAGCCTGTGGGGTCCTTCAGGAACTTGCAGGCAGAATGGGAGCACATGACACCGGGCTGATACTTGATTGGTCTTTGCTGTCTGTGCTCCATCTGCTGCACCGAGTCTAGCTGACAGCAGTCTGTTTGTGTGCATTGTGGTGTGTATGGAAGCAGTTCTGTGTGGGTGCTTGCTCTGCAGCATAAATCCCTGACTTGTTGATTGAAATAGATAGAAAAAATGTAAAACAGTTTTTTAGTTAACCTACACTTTACCAAGGAGCAAAGGGACAGGAAGAAATAATGGGGACTGAGAAACTATCTCAGCAAGGGAGAGGGGCCAGGCCAGCCTCAGTTGTGGAGGTGGTGCTGGGGACTGGGAGAGAACAGAGAAGGAAGGTGGGGAAAAGACATAACGACAAAAAGTTCAAAAACAAAGTTTTATTTTTAACTAGTTAATTAAACTACACTACAAGGAGAAAAGGTAGAGAGAGAGATATTGGGGACTGAGAAACAATTTCAGCCGAGGGGGGCAGGCCAGCCAGGGAGGTGGGTCAGACCAACCTCAGTTGTGGAGGTGGTACTGGGGACTGGGAAAGAACAGAGGAAGGAAGATGGGGTAAAGACATAGACAAAACTGTAGGCACTGGGTAGCTGGTTTGAAATTAAAGTATACACTGTTTGTTAGGTGCACCTGAGCCCTGTCATTTTATTACTGTGGCAACTGTCTGTCTCTGCAGCACAGTAAAAGCCTTTTATGGCTGTATACTGTTTGGTAAGTGCCCCTAAGCCCCTGACATTTTATTATTGTGACAAAGCTAGTGCTACACTGTCTGTCTCTGCAGCATAGTAAAGCCTTTATGGCTGTATCACACTGTTTTTGGGTACCCCTGAGCCCATTTATTATTTTGATATAGCTACACTGCCTGTCTGTGCAGCATAGTGAAAGCCTTTACGGCTGTATCATGCTGTTTGATAGATGTCCCTGAGCCCTGTCATTTATTACTGTAACATATCTACACTCTGTCTGTGCAGCATAGTGAAGCCTTTTACAGCTGTATCCGCTGTTTGTTAGGCGGCCCTGAGCCCTGCTATTTTATTACTGTGACATAGCTACAGTACACTGTCTGTCTCTGCAGCATAGTGAAAGCTTTTTATGGCTGTATCACACTGTTTGTTAGGCCCCTGAGCCCTGTAATTTTATTACTCTGACATAGCTACACTGTCTGTTTCTGCAGCATAGTGAAAGCCTTTTACAGCTGTATTACACTGTTTGTTAGGTGACCCCGAGCCCTGTAATTTATTACTATGACATAGTCAGCTACACTGTCTGTCTAGCAGTTAGTGAAACAATATCCTTTCAAGGCTGTGTCTACTAATGCCTCCCAGTCTAAGTCTACTAAAAGGAAGCACAGTGCTGCTGCATGTGCAACTGTTAATGATATGGACAATGTGAATCATAGCACTAATGAAGAACATAGAGGCAATAATAATAATAACATCACCAGGACTGGCACTAAAAGTCCTGAACCAAAAGTAGAGTTTCAGAAAGAACTGACTGGCGTTACTTGTAGAGGTACTGAACGTTTTGCCACATGTCTCAGGATACTTCCAGCTGCTGAAGCAGCATGCAAGGAGGCATCCTCCTCATATATAAGCTCAGATGCTGAAGCAGCGAATGCTGATAGAGATAGTGATGATAGTGGGGACTGGGATAGCCCAGGCTATGTCCCACATAATGACGACAGCACTTCCAGTTCTTCTGAATCTTGTGGCGATGAGGTCAATAGTTTCAATGAAGGGTAGGAGAGGATGCTGCTGTAAAGCATGAGAGGCAAGTCAAAAACAAAATCATATGCTAAACATAAGAATAAGAAGATGAGTATGAATGAGAACAATTCATCTCAGCAAGGAAATGACAGTGTAGGGTTTCCTCCAGGTTCCTTGACTGTACAAGGAATAGTGTCAGGCCAGTTGTGCAATGACCTCGGCACTCATTCAGGTGCGTTCTCGGCCCCAACCTGCACAGGTCCTCTGGTCCCCCACCATGTCCGGCTCTCAGTGTGGTCACGGACTGCTGTACCAGCCAAAGTGTAGGGATGGCTGCGCCGAGCCAAGTCCCTCCCTCCCAGAGAAGGCAATCAGTCCCTAGGACACAGTCTTCTCCTCCCTAGCTGACCCTATGACATAAAAAAAAAATAGTGCCAGGCACGTGGCACAAAGCAAAAAAGGTAAATCTTTAGCGTGGAATTTATTTTACATTTACCCTGCAGACAACTCTCTTTGCAGTCTGTGCAACAAAAGAGTATCAGATGTGGTGACAAACTGGAAAATTTTGAAACATCAGTAATGATGCAACAAGCAAGGCACAATACCCAACTGAGTGGGACAGAGCAAGGGCAACGTGGCTGATATGGGTGGTTGTGGAGGTGGTGGTGGCAGTGACCATACTGACAATGTACTGGAAGCACGGCGACATTGAATCACTTAGTGTGTCCTTGCAGTTTTCCCAGAGTTTTCTGACACAATCAAGTACTGGAAAATCCCAAAGTAGTACTCCATGTGAAAAGGCATGAAAATACATTTCACCAAAATTAAAAGATCTCATCAACTTACATTAAAGAAAAGTGTTGTGAGGGGATCAAATTTACCTACCAGTATCCAACATGCCAGTTGTTAAATAGAGTCATTGCAGAGCTGCTGGCCAGTTGCCAACCCTTTGCTTTTGTTGCCCAAAAGGTTTCCTCAAGTTCATGAACTGCAATGAACCATGGTACACTGTTCCCTGTCATATGTATTTCTTGAAAAAAGCTGTTCCACAATTGTATGACTTGGTGTGTACTGAAGTCATTAAGCAATTGAGACTTTCTGAGGTGAAGCAGGTTCACATAACTACGGATATATGGACCACCCAAACAATTGACTACATGACTTGTACAGCTCACTGGACACGTTTTTAGTCAGAAAGTAATATTTCCACTCTACCGTATGTAGTAGGAAGCAGGCTGTATTATGTCTTGCAATGTTTGAGAAAACCACACTGCTGTAAAATGTGAATATTTTGCATGAGCTGGAAAAACAATTCAAGAAATGTCTTACTCCATATTCCTTATCTTCAGGGTTTATAGTGTCAGATAATGGTGCCAACATAAACAGAGCTGTTAAAGATGGCAACTACAACACATGCTTTGTTTTGCACATTGTTTAAAATCTTCTCATCCATAATTTCTTAAATGGAAACAGAATGTTGAAAACCTGCTAGGTCTCGCTGCAAAATATGTGGGCATTTCAGTCACTCTGTGAAAGCACAAAAAATCCCTGAAGGGGCTGCAGAGGTCAACTTACCATTGCATACATTAAAGCACAGAAGTTCCAACCTGCTGGAATTCAACATTTTACAAGTTGGAAAGGGTCCTTGAACAGAAAAAGCTGGACATGACTACACCAAGCAGAATCAAATAGGTAAAGGAGACATCATGCTCAGTTCCAGCAGTTGGAGTCTACTTGAATCTTTGGTCACCTTATTGGAGCCATTTGAGTCTGCCACACGTGATGTCAGTGTGGACTGTACAACGCTGAGTTAAATTTGTCCTCAAATCAGATTTTTTCACATTTTTCTTGATGACATAAGAAAGACTTTCAGTCAAAGAGACACCACTGCTGTTATACTGGCAGATGACTTGAGTCTCAGACTGTCAGCTAATCGAGAGAATGAATGCCATGTTTAAGAATGACACTTATGCGTTGGCTACGTTGCTAGATCCCGCTTTAAGGGAACATTGAAGCCATCCTTCCTGCAGGGGAAGACAGTGAGTATTGAGAGACCTTCTGCTAACCAAATGTGACATTGCCTGACCAACATCATTAGGTGATGTAAGAGCAGTAAAACTCTGCCGAACCATCAGAGTGCACCTCTGGTGCGAACAATAACACATCTATAAATTCTTCACAAACACCAGTGTCATCAGCGAGGAAAGGACATCTGACATAAATCCTGTCATGATCACACACAGTTCATGGACAAACAGACATGTCTGTCATTTTCTGACAATGCTGGCACCATTATTTACATTTGCATTCACTCAGAGCAGCTGCACCTCTCGTACCTACCTCATCAATGCCCACCATGGGTATAATTTTTGGAAACAGCAGCAGGCTTATTCAGAGCAGCTGCACACTCTTGAATCTGCCTCATCAATGCTCTCCATGGGTATAATTTTTGAAAACAGCAGCAGACACACTCAAAGGCTACGTCTGTTGTACCTGCCTCAGCAATGTCCGTAATGGGTATCATTTTTGAAAACAGCAGCAGGCTCACTAAGAGCAGCTGCATCTCTTGTACTTGCCTCAGCAATGCCTGCCATGGGTATAACTTTTGAAACAGCAGTAGATTCACTCAGAGCACTTGCACCTCTTGTACCTCCCTCATCAATACCCACCATCAGTATAATTTTTGGAAACAGTAGCAGGCTCAATCAGAGCAGCTGTACTCCCGCATCCTGTCTCATAAATGACAGGGCTTGGAGCACCTAACAAACAGTGTAATAGTATACAGCCTACAGTCAAAAACAGTCTTTCACATTTTGTTATGGTCAGGGTAGGGTAATAGGGTAGTAAAATCAGGTAGTACCTACCCAACCCAAACCAACTACCCATTTTCATTAGGATATTTTTAGGGTAATTTTGGTAGTCTACGGTACCGTGGGTACCATTTCGGGTTGGTATTTCAGTACCCACCATGCCTAACTGTGAGTGACATTTTACATGACAAGCAATGTCTTTTGGATGATTGCCATTCAAATAAAAATCCTTACTGAAAACATAAGCCGGAAGGCAAGGATGGTGAGGTGGAGAATGCCTTGCTAAGGGGTTTTCTAATGCCAGAGGAGGAGTCATTAATCAGTGGTTCTTTGCTGCTTGAAAAGGCTCAGCAACTTGAAATTTCCTATGGAAAATCAGAGTTCAAGCCATCAGATAGCTGGCTGACCTGGGTGGAAACAAAGGCACAATATCGAACTTAAACAAATTCACGGAAGTCAAATGCCAACTCTGAAATGCTGGTGCTTCATTGAAGAATGTGTTGCCTGGAATTTTGGAGGTACATAGCTCACAATGTTTTTATTATGGACAAGATTGGCCTTTTTTCCGACCACGTCAGATATGGCATTCTCTTTTTTTTTTTTTTTTAAGTCTTTTCCCTCCTGGTCATGGTCCGAGGCCCTCTCAGGCATCCAGCTGGATTCTGCCCTGCCTGAAGTCCCCTGACCGATCCTCCTCCTCCTCCCCTCATCTCACAGCTGGCATCCCTGGCTTGCCCCTCCAGAGTGGGGCCACCCCTCCTCTCTGGGTGAACTTGCACATAGACTCCAGCTGCAGGTGGGGATCCTGATGGAGGAACCTGAAAGGTCGGCCAGGGACGGACCCGGCAGTGGGCATGGTGGCTGATGCCATCGCCTACCCCAAGGACCGGGTTTTCCATGTTCTGTGGTCTCCCCACCCCCTTGCATGGTGCATGCTCTGACACACTGCACAGCAAACCCTGCCTGTGTTGGCCATGCTGATATGTGCTGCCTGGCTCGCTGCAGTGCCCCGGTTTCCACCGGGGGCCACAGCTCGCTGGGCCAACCCACCTCTATCCCAGGAGGAGGCACCACATGGGCGCTTGATCCTCAACCATCCCTTGCTGACCCCAGCATCCGAGTCCGCTCCCGAACCCAGGTCACCAGCGTGGCGTGAGGTGTGGCGTCTAGCACCTCAACCCTTAGTGCCACTGGGCCAGCCTAGATATGGCATTCTCACATTTAAGTCAGAAAGCCTGATAGGGCTAAAGCATGCCAAGAAAAGAATTTCTAAGGAAGGAAAACAAAAGAGCCTTTCAAGGAACCTGGTGCCAGTGACATGCATACACAATTTAAGCAAAAAGTCATGGCACTCTCCTTTACTCACTTCAAATAAAAGGAGTCCATGATGCTTTGAGTATTCTACCCTATTTGAAAAAACTTACTACAAGGTGCCACTTTAGGAAACTATCTACTCCCAGCTCTGTAGTGTATGTGTACATCTCCAGGTGGTTCCTGAAAATAGGCATAAAACTTGTCTAGTGTACCTACCTGGTTAACAAAAACTAAATAAAAATAAATAAATAAATAAATCTTTACTGCAAATAAAATAAGGAAGAATATTCCATGCATTGTGGACTCCCCTTTATTTAAAGTGAGCAGAGGTGAGTGCCATGACTTTCTGCTTGAAAAGAATTTCTGTGTTTGTCACCTGTAATATGGCTGGTATGGAGAAAAGAAGCGTTTGGATATTGGGAAGTCTACAGTACCAAGATGTTTTAGGCAAGCGAGGAATCTACCTGTGCAGTACAAAAGCAATTGAAGTGCATGGATAACTGGTGACATTTCTACAGAATGGTTGACAGACTGGGACCAAAAACTGAGATCCAGAAAGATCAAACTGATCTTGGATAACTTCTCAAGCTACCCTCATGTCACGGTCTAGAAAAAATAAGTTCATTTTCTACCCCAACTCAACCTGCTCTATGCAGCCACTTGACCAGGGGATCATTTACAGTTTTAAATGGCACTGTCTATAAAATGCAGCAAACACTTCTGGATGTGCTTGATAATGAACAATATCTTACAGCTGTAACCTGTGTTAAAAACAATCTCCTTAATGCAGTCAGGTTAATGTATACGACATGGGAATGTGTTTTGCAAGAAACTATGGTATAGTAAGGTGCTTTAGGAAGGTGGCCTTTACCTGTAATACTGCTGACCTGCCTGAATTCAGAGACAAACTTGCTGAACCTGCTGAACCCAAGCTGGAATTGATGATCACTGAGTTTGAACAGCTACAGTTTAGGAGCAAATGCCCCCGACAGAAGACAATGATGAAATCAAGATGGTGATTCACGAATTAAATTGATGACATGGAGACACGGGAAGATGAGGATGAGGATGAGAATGAGGCTGAGGAGCATCAGGAGGTTATGGTGTCCACCACTGATGTTCAAAACGCACTGATCACACTAAGGAGGGCAATAGAGCAGCATAAAACCATAACCCTGGACTGGCCACTGCTATCATGAACAGAGACTGGCTGGAGCAAGTACACCAGATGCATACAAAAACAGACAACCATTACCACTTTCCTGAAACCACGCTAACAGCCCGAGCACAAAAAGTCAGATAAGCCACTAAAGTTTTAAGTTCAAGTTTTTAATAAACAGCACCAGAAACCAAATAACCTCAAAAGAGCTGTAATCACAAGTGTCAGAGTGTGTGGGTGTTTGAGAGTATGAGCATTTGTGTGCGCGTAGGTGTAGTTGTTTTCTTTGTCCTCAGCATGATGATGCACCATGTATACCAGACAAAGTTAATTTGACAAACGTGTCTCTCTTAAACAGAATTTACTGTATGTTAAAATGAAATAAAAACAGACCTGAATCTCCATTTCCAGGGCAGCTGCACAGGAGACACTCTTCACAGGATAAGAGTGTCTCACTCATGAGAGGAAATGTGTTGGTCTGGAGCATGCACTCAATTTATAATAATCATAAGAGGTTGTCTCATGCAAATAGTTATAAAATTCTGAAGTTTTAAGTTCAACTGGCATAATCCAGTTCTACTACTAAGGGTTTCTCTAATTTTCTGCAAAGTAAAACATTTTGGTTTTAACTTTAGGTTCCATGTAAAAAAACAGAAATCTTCAACGTGATTTATGTATAGAATAAAGCATGGGGAAGTGTGTAATGAGGATTTTATGTACACCGAGGTGTGCAATGCTTCATAAACCCTGAGAACGAAACTCAAGGGGTTTATCAAGGCATCGCACACCAAGGAGTGCATAAAATCTGAGTTGACACACTTCTCCATGTTTTATTTTTATAATAACTGGTTCCTTTATTTTTTTATATTTTTAGTCAGTGAAACAGAACATCAACAAAGTGTTATTATGAAGCAATTTTATTAGTGTGAATCTAAGATTATTTAACATTTCATTGTTGAACAACAATGTTGTTCAGGGCAGTGGTTGTGGTGTGGGGGACTTTTGTGGAGAGGTTTGGTAGTGAATGCTGAAAGCCTAGCCAACAAGATGGTGGACTTAGAAGCCATCATACAGGACGAGGACTGGACCTAGTTGCAGTCACTGAGATGTGGTGGACAGAATATCACACATGGAGACAACAATCCTTGGGTATAAACTGTTTAGAAAGGACAGGGGAGAGAGGAAGGTGGAGGGGTGGCTCTATACATCAGAGATTATATCAGGGCTATGGAGGGGCAAGAGGGGTATGGAGCTGAACTCCTATGTGTCATGCTGAGCAAAGCGACGGGGACTCCTAAGGCTAGGGTGGTATACAGACCACCTTCGCAGGGGAAGAAGAGGACAGGCAAATGGCACAAGCAATCAGAAGGATGTCTCTCAAAGGAGAAACACTTCTGGTGGTGGAGCTAAACCTCCCAGACATGGACTGGTCCATCCCGGAGACCCCCTCAGTGAGGAGCAGGGATTTCTGGAGATGCTACAAGGAGCATTTCTAGCAATTGGTCAAGGATCCAATGAGGAGCAACAACCTGCTGGATGGTCTTAACAAATGGGGAGAGTGTGGAGGAGGCGGAGGTGGAGAGGCACTGGGAAACAATGACCACAGGAAGGTTAGGTTTAGGGTTAGAGCAGGGATGGAGGTAAGATGCACAATGACAGCAATTTTGGACTTCAAAGGCATGGATTTTGATAGGATGAGATGGCTAGTGAGGGAGGAAATAATAGTATGGAGGGTGTAGATGATGGGGAGGAACTATGGGGCCTTATAAAGAACTAGGCACAGAAAGTGCGGAAATGTGCATAAGGCAGGTATGGAAGGGCTCAAGAAGCAGGAGACCACTCTGGTTCATAAGGGGTGAAGAGAGGTAGCAGGGGACAGGAGGAGGACCTTCAGGAAATATAAATGAATGCAGAAAGAATAGGACAGGGAAGCCTATACGGAGGGAGGAAGCTAGTAGGGAAGGAAATAAGGAGGGCCAAGGCAGAGGCAGAGAAGAGAACAGCAAAATATGCCAAAAGAGGAGACAAACATTTTTTAGATATGTGGGGACAGAAATAAGGCTAAGCAGGGGATTGCAAGGCTAAGGGAGGGTGGGACACAAACTGAAGAGGGCAGTAAAAAGCGAAGAGCTAAACAAGTACTTTTGCTCCAGTTTTCACGGTGGAGGGGAGGGCGAGGGTGGTAGAAAACTGGTTGGCAAATAAGCCAGAGAGTGGTGGGTGGTTAACAGGGTTTACTCAGGAAGGGGTGGGTGACAGGTGGTACCCCAGGGTTAGTACTGGATCCTCTTTTCAACATCTGCATTAGGGACATAGCAGAACTGAAAGGACAAGTGGGCCTTTTGCAGATGCTACAAAGATCTGCAGTTGGGTGGACTCCATGGGGAAGGGGGTTGAGGACATGAGACAATATTTGAGGACTTTAAAAGATGGGCAGAGACCTGGTAGCTAAAATTCAATGTCATAAAGTGGGCAGTGATGCACCTGGGGCACAACAACCAAAAGCAGGATACACGCTGGGTGGGGAGGATATTAGGGTTACAGAGCAGGAGAAGGATTTAGGAGTAATTGTATCTAGTAACCTCACAGCGGCAACTAATGCAGCAGGGCAGTGGGAAAAGCAAATGGGATGCTGGCATGTCTTGGCAGGGCATCACTAGCAGATGAAGCGAGGTTCTGATGCCCTCTACAATGCCATGGTGAGGTCACACCTGAGTACGGAGTCCAGATCTGGAGGCCACATCTGTGTAAGGCCATCAGACAGGTTGGAGAGGGTTTAGTGGAGGGTGATGACCAAGATGGTGCAGGATAAACTGTATGAGCAGAGATGCAGGAAATGGGCTGTACTCCTTGGAAACTAGAAGGGAAAGAGGCAACATGATTGAAACATTCAAATATGTCAAGGAGACCAACAAAGTAAAGGCAGGGAGTCTATTCCATAGGAAATATGGTGCAGTAACTAGGGGGCATAGTTTGAGACTATGGGGAGATTCAGGGGCAACATGAGGGACTGTTCTTCACAGAGAGGGTGATGGAGGCATGGAACAGGCTTCTGGAGGCTGTAATGGTGGCCAGAACAGTGCTGGAGTTCAAGATTGCATGGAACAGACATAAGGGACTGTGTGGGAACAGGAAGGGCCACAGAAAGGGGGCAGAATAAATAAAAGGGTGAAAGAGAAGACTAGATGGGCCTGAGGGTCTTTTCTGCTGTCAAGATTCTATGATTCTATGAAATAAAAGATGTACACCTCTAGAGTTTTAACATTTTCAAGCTTTCTTCACTAGACTGTGCAGTGCGTTCCCAGCTCTGGTCCCTCCCAACTCATGTCAAACCAATTTTGGCAACTAGTAAAACTTTCTTTAACTATGTAAAAGAACTGCATTGAAGAACACAGTGAACAAGTCAGTAAACATTGATAGTCGTTTTGGAAGCTAGAACACAATTTTTTTCTATCTGCTTGTCTGTTTTTTTTCCTTGTGTCTCTGACGTCTGACGTTGGATCAGACATGCTGGCATGTGAAACCTAAGGGAACAAGAGAAAGTGCTAATTTTAGCGCCTTAAATCATGATGACTGTGTCATTTTCTATGTTGCTAGAAACAGGTTATTAGTCTGCTGCTTATTTTGGTTTCTGTGAGAAATGTCTGTTTGTTGAAGTGCGCGTAACTTAGATTCCCGTTTGGCAGTTTCTCTGAGGCTAGAGCAAGCGAGTTGATAGCGCAAGGAACCAATAGTGCCAGCATGAGAGAGATTTTAGAACTTTCTCAAAGGTGCTTAATCAAACTCCGTCATACACGGGCTGTTATACATAGCCTTGTATTATGCAGTTTGACAGGTTCTGTCTACAGGTGATAATCGTCACTGACCAGTTATTATAGTATGTTTATATGTACAGTTGTTGTATCTCATGATTATCAGAGTTTCTTCTCAAGTCTTTTTGTGCTAGAACTACTCAGCTGTGGTTATGCAGTTCTCTCACCCAAAGAACTCGAGAATGCACTCTTATAACCATAAGAGACACAGTAACTGTGCGTACAAACACACAGCATATAAGTGCATTCTCAAGTTCTTTGAGTGAGAGAACAGAAGGGTAAAGCTGAGAAAGTTCTGGCACACAAAGGACTTCAGAAGAAACTTTAAAACTGTAAGACAGAGGAACATATATCATGATAAAGACTTTTGTTTTAAAAAAGGCAGCTTATATAAAATAAAAATAGGAACCCCTATATAAGACATGGACTGAGCCAACTGAATTTACAACTTCACAATTTTGGAACCGGATCCCTTAGTAATTTACAAGTCATGAACAGTTGCAGCAGCTGCCAAGCATTCACAGGAGGTCAAATGGGATCTATTTATTTGTTTGTTTGTTTGTTTCACAGAAGTCAACTTCTAGCCATGCCTAAAACATGTATACAGTAACAAAATACAGTGGCCAAAGCAACATTCTTCAGTACAATATTAAATCAGTTATGCAATCAATTTACATATACCGGTACAACTGATACGTTTCTCAAGTAAATTAAGAGTTCATTTTCACACTGAGTTAAAGTCCCATTAAAGCTAATATTATGACAGAGGTTATTAAGTAAAATGCAGCCATAGTATGATATGGAGTCCTCACCTCATTTATTTATTTCTTGGTATTTAGTTGATGAAGATACCCTTAGAGAATGAATGTGTCATTATGCAGAGCTTAAATCAATCCTTTTTTGTTAGTTAGCAATACCATGCAGCAAGCTATCACCTTTAAACATAATTCTGATGATGATGTTAATACATTAAGGCAGTATGTGTTAATAACTATATCGTTTTTTCAGCAATTATGGTTTCTGGTGAAAATATCAATATACACTTTTTCTTTTCATTTCCTTTAATTCCTAAACCAGGATATCGGATTCTATAGTTTTTAAAAGGTCCCTCTTCTGTGTTATGCCTGCCATGCAAAAAATAAATATTGTGATACGGTGTTGTATTATTTACCATCAGAAACATGTAGTAGAACTGTTCTAATACATCCACGGTATAAGTCTAGTATGTAAATTCAACAAGTAGCCACAGCAGAAGAGATCTTTAAAATGGTGAGGATGACCATCTTTAATAACAGCGAGTCATTAATTATAAAGTAGCTGTAAAACTGTTTTGACAATATCTGAGAACTAAAATAGACTGAACATGAATCTTTGGATGTCAGAAATAAATGCTTGCTAAAAAACTATATGATGAATTTTTGCTGACTAACAAATACTGCTGTTTTATCAGTGTGATTTGGGAAGTAGGAAGATGTAGGAAGGTAATAATTGAGTAAAGGGAATAAAGAGAGGAGGTTAAGTCACTTGCCCATGGCAAGTGGCAGAGAGATTTAAAGCTGGGTCACAAGCTTTACAGAATACAGATGTTTCCAAAGGTCAACCACACAGCAACGAAGAGAGTGTGCTAGTAGGTGGGTGCAACCCCAAAGCAACATATTTCCAAATAAGCCAGCACTTCATGGCATAAAGAACTGCCAAACTACATTAGGTCCAAATGCATAAATTTATTTGGCCTTCTGTGTGTTGCACCAACAACCCCAGTGCTCGGCAGTCACACTTTCATTAGGGTGTAACAACAGGAGCAATGTTTCCTGATTTTATACATCATAGCAGTGACATCATATTAAAATGACAGTCAGTGCACATTATACAAAATAAAAATATGAAAAAATCCTCCTTCAAAACACACTTGTATGCAATGTTACCTTAATATAAAATATCATAAATAATTCTACTTGTCATAACATTGTAAACTTGATTCAAAATATCATAGTTCATTATTCTTATTGCCTTATTTTTCAAAGTGCAAAAGAGGCTTATTTAAGTTATGCCAGTAAGAGTTCCACTCCATATCAACTGGACCACCTACAGGCAGAGTGGCTAGATGGGCTGTTCGATAGCATGATTTGAAAAGGGAAGATGTGTCTAGGTAGTGGAGGGGCTGGTAATCCAGTGCCAGAGCCTCTGGGGATCGCTATGGAGATGTCTTTTGTTCCATACAGGTGGCAGCCTAGGGCTGGTGAAGAAGGAGATGTGATGAGCACCTGAGGTTACAGGTTCCAGATATGTGATTGAGGAGAGCTGCTAGTGGGGAGTTCTCTTTTGCAAAGCAGCCTAGGAGGTAGTCCAAACAGGCCTGTGGGGAGAGCCTGTCCAGCATTTGATAGAGGGAACAATGATGGGTAGGGACTAACAAAGCAAATCTGCAGATGCTATTGTAGGTAGGCTGAAAAGGTTGTGACTGGAGGTTTAGGTGTAAACTGCTGAGCAGTAGTTGAGGAGGGAAGCGTACCCCTGGCTGTGGCCAACTACACTTCAGGGGACATCAGGTTTTTCAGCCTAAAACAGATACCAAGTTGCTGATTCGCCCATTTTACTATTACTCGTTTGTGGTCTGAGAAGTTTAGGGCGGGGTCCAATGTCACCCTAAGTATTTAAACGCATTTACTTGCTCTAGAGAAATGCCATCCATAGACTGAATGTTCAGTGAATATGGGATACCTGTACCTGCTGCACATCTGGCAAGCTAGGGTTTAGACCCAAAGAGCATTGCTTTGTTTTTTTTGGAAGTAACAAACAGTCTGTTAGTGATGAACCACCTCGGAGCATTAAAATCCCTGGAGAGGAGGAGGTTAGTTCAATCAGATCTTTGATGCTGTGGTAGATAAATCATCCATATACATGAGCATGTGACAGTCCTTGCTCTTCCTGTGGTGGTCATTCACAAAGAGGGAGAACAGGACATGTCTGATTAGGAAATCTGAAGGACTCACTATTGACTCACAGAGTTGCAGGTCCCCCCACCATGCAGACCACTTTTGATCTCCACGAGGGGTAGTCACCAAACCAGGCTATAGTTACAGCTGAGAAACCATAGCATTGCAGCTTTTCAAGCAGGATGGGGTGGTCCACAAAACTGAAGGCCTTTGATAGCTCAATGAACATGTCACCAGTCAGTTTACCTTCATCCATGCCCTTAAAAACATGATCGGTGAAGCAGGCCAGGGCAGTAGAGGTACTATGGTCCTTCCTAAAACCATGCTGGTTGGGGAGAGCAAGTTATATTTTGTCACCTATTCTGGAATGTTATTTTCTCAAGTGTTTTGCTTAGGTGGATAAGGATGGAAACTGGTCTATAGTTGTCCAGTCAGTTAGGATCACCTAATTTAAAATTTGGATGACTCTGGCCTGTTTCCATGAGAAGAAATGGCTGAGGTGGTCAGTGATAGATTAAAAAAGGTAGCTAGGGTTTGAAAATGTTGTGAGCAGTTAGCTTGAGGAATCTTGGGCACAGACCATTACTGCCAACACTGCCTTAGTAAGGAGGGCCACAAGGAGCCAACGTAACCTCTTTGGGGATGTGGTCCTTAAATGGAAGTTAGGACTTCTGAGTACCTCTGAATTCAAGCTGCTCTGAGCCTGTACACTGTAGGTGGGTGCTTATCCAGGTATTCAGTCATGTTACTGAATTTGTTGTTTAGGGCCTGTGCAACCCGGTGAGATCAGATAGGGTACTGGCTTTGGTACACAGTAGAACAGAAAAAGTGTTTCCTTCTTGAATCTGTTGTATTAAGGAACTAGTAACATGAAGGATCTGCTGGCATTCATTGCTAGATGCCTGGGTTTGAATCTTGGATCAAGTCAGGAATGAAATGTAGTCTCAGTCTAGTATCCAATGGACTAGTGCCCAGACTGCAAAACTGCTGTCTTCAATTTTGCATAATTTGGCACTAATGGCGGTCTCTGATTAAGTGTCCTGGCTGAAACAAATGAACACAGAGACCGAGTTGCTCTCTTATGCTGGAAAGATGGCTCCTGTGGGTCAGTACTAAAGTGAACTGATGGAGCAGTGTAGGAAAGCCTGCATTTTTTTGCCTGCAGTATATTTTGACTACGGACCACCTGGGTACATGAAAGGAGTCAAGTTCCACAACATCAGTTTTTCATCTTTCACAAGCACTAATTACATGACTCAGATTTTTTAAAGGTTGTTGTGATGGACAAGTAGTGATTTTGGCCTTTAGGGTCTAATAAATCTTGTTCTGCTGATGTCCACAATTGGTGTGTGATTAAATTGATTTTAAAATGGCAAGAAAGAAATGGTTAATAAAGTTCATTATTTTGGGCTCCATGCATTTAATGAAATGTAACTGTTCTAGAGAGTCTTTTTACTTTAGCTATTCGTCTGACACTGTCACCCTCACCTCAAGGCAACCTGTGTACTATTCCTGTACTGCAGGACTGTCAGGCTAACATTGGCTAAGTACACAACAATCCAGGGCTGCACTGAGTGGTGCAGTGAATTTGTAGGAGACCTGAATGCAGAAAACAAATAACCAGGCACTCACGGAAGAGAAAAGAGACCACACACTGGTATTTGATGAAGAAAGTAGATTTAGTGGTGCAAAACAACTGCAACACAAACATGCCAACCATCTGAGAGACACTCAACATTTCATGCCTGGTGAGTGCCTAGTTATTAGAAACATAGAAACATAGAATTGCTTGGCCCACCCAGTGTGCCAAGATGGTCCCTCCTAGTCTTTCTCCACAGACCTTAACTGGTCTCTGGCAACCCTCCCTCCTCCCTGCCTATATACAGTACTAATATTCCTCTATGTCTGTCTCATGCATGCTTGAAGCCCACCAATGTTTTTGCCTCCACCACTTCTGATGGCAGTCTGTCCCAGACATCCACCACTCTCATAGTGAAGTTGTACTTTCTTATATCCCTTTTAAACATCGCCCCTTCAGCTTCATTGTATAAGAGACTTCCTTCCTGTACCCATTCACCCAATGAGGTACTTATAGGTCTTTACCATGTCCCTCTTGATCTCTCTCCTCCAGTGTGTACACGTTGAGATCCCTCAATCTCTCCTCACAGAGCTTTTGATGCAACCCTGCACAATTTTAGTTGCTGTCCTCTGGATTGCTTTTACCCTGTCTATGTCCTTTCTGTGGTGCAGCCTTCAGAACTGGACAATATACTCTTGCTGGGGCCTCCTCACTGAGCAATACAGTGGCAACACCACCTCCCTCCATTTGCTGGGGATACCTCTCCCTATGCATCCCAGCATCTCACTGACCTACCCACTGATCTGTCACTCTGCCCAGCCACTTTGAAATCCTCAGATATGATAATTCCATAGTCCCTTTCCTGCTTAGTGATTGTTAGTACTTCCATCCTATACTCAGCTCCTGGGTTCCTATGCCCTAGGTGCATGATTTTAACTTTTAGCATTGAACTCCACCTGCCATGCTCTTGACCACTCATCTAACTTTCCAAGGTCCCTAGGCACTCTCTCCACTCTCTCCTGAGTATCCATCCTATTACAGATTTTGGTGTATTTGTGTAACCCCTTGTTTCTCGGGGTTACTAGAATCCCACTTAGAATCAGTGGCAGGCAGGAAAAGGCAGCTTGTGAGATGCCAGTTACATGGGTTTCACACTGTCACACACTGTTTTCAGTTTCAGCTCAGCTGGAGTGATGGTGTCCCTTAGAATTCTCACAGCAGCATAAACCACAATGGAATGCTAGCTGCAGGGATTAGCAGAATGTTGGAGAGAGGGTAGTCTGAGTGGAGAGTTGAGAGAGGAGAGGTTGTAGGAGGCAGCCCTCAGACTCAGATCTGAGCGAGCCACCTCAGGAGAAGGGTTGTGTGTTCTCACCCCAGAGAGGAACACAGAAGACCAGTTATGAAGTGGTAGAGACCAATCCTAGAAGGTTTTCAGTGCCCCATCCCGGGGTGGGATGGGAAGGAATATCAGGATTCAGGGCAAGCCCCTGGTCAAGGCTGGAGAGAGTGAAACTGCCTGAGATTTGTTTGTTCTGTGAGTACCGAGACATTTTGTGAAAAGCCCTGGGGCACCTTGCATTCACGTGGTGAGTTTTCTCCACAAAGGGACTCTGCTCACCAAGACTGTGTTTCGAGTAAAAGTGTCTGCCTACTGTGGGGTCTAAGGGAGACTTGCCAAATACAGAACTTTTAGACTGTGTATGATTTAAAGGCATCTGCAACAGGGATGGTCTAGAGTAAAGACATAGCCACATACAGAAAGTGAAAAGCAGAATGTTAAATGTGCAAAACATTTCAAGAGAGCATCTACAAGAGTGTTTCAGAGAAAGATGTTGTAACCAGATGAATGGCTGAGTATAGATTTGGGAGCAAAAGGTGGAGACCTCCATCTGGAGTAACCAGGTTTACATCTCTGGGTTCAGTTTAGCACCTTTGCTTTCTCTCAGAGCATTTGGCTAATGCCTGAGGAAAGCACTCAGATGTGGGATTTTGGATTTCCCGTGAGACGAAATGTGCTTGTGGGTGGTTTAGGAGCCACCAGTAACCTCCATGCAATATGGAAAAGTGTCCTAGTACTGGCGGGGGTGCCAAGCCAAAGGAAAGAAGAGAGGTGTACCAGTTGGGCCGTGTGTGCCCAGATTCATTCAGAACCTGAGGGTTTGCTGTGTGTGTGTGTGTGTGTGTGTGTGTGTGTGTGTGTGTGTTTGTTCTGTACCACAGTAATCTGCATTACCAGTGGAAGTAGCCCTGTGGGGGTCCATCTTGCTTTGTTTATTCTCTGTGATGTGAATAAAAGCCACACTCTAGAATCCCAACCTGGATTGGACATTACAGTTATTGCTTTCATGGTGTCTGGATTTACTTGGGTGCCACTGACCAGAAGTGTAAACCTAGCATAATGCTGAGCAAACATTTTCTCCCAGGGACCCAGGTTGATGACCATTCTAAATGGTCCTCCCAGGTGTGAGCCTGGTAGTTGCCACACTTGGTTTGCCTGTCTCAGGATGGCAGGCTCGAGGTAGAAGTATGGGTCAATAGAAATGTATTTTGCAGTGACTACCCCACCCTCTCTCGATGGCACCATGTGTGAGAGAGGAGCAGCCCTGCTAGTTGAACAAGGGGGCTAGTGAGGGAGGTTATATTTGCAAATAGTCATACCTTCCCTTACAGTCCTTCTGCAATGAGGACCTTGAAGAGGACCAGTCCCAGTACTGAGCCCTCTGGCAACCTGCTGGTCACTCTCCTCATTAGAATGAGTGCCATTAACCATCACCTTCTGTCACCTATCCATTGACCAGTTCCTTACCTAATTTACCACTTTGGATCGCACCCCTAGGCTGCTCAATTTCTTTATCACTATCCTGTGTGGCACAGTATTGAAGGCATTGCTAAAGTTCAGAAAGGCCACATCCACTGCCATACCCCAGTCTATTTCCTGGTCACCCAGTCGAAGATGTTTATCAGATTCATCTGGCATGACCTTCCTCTGGTAAATGCATGCTGCCTTTGTTCTTGTAGCACATTGGATTCAAGATACTGTATCAACCTTTTCTTTAATGGATTTCCATTTAGTCTCCCCACCACTGATGTGAGACTGACTGGCCTGTAGTTGCTAGCCTCCCTGCTGCTGCTCTTATTGAGTGGGACCACATCTGCTCTTCTCCAGACCTCTGTTTTTGTTTCCTAACATTGGCTTAACAGATTCTTCTTTAGAACAGCTTATGATGATATAAAATAAGTATTGCATAACAATTCAGGATAGCAGTGGATGCTGAATATTCTGCATCAGTATCAGATAATATAAATAACAGATGAACATTTCAAAAGCTAAATTCTGCTTACAGTATCTAACCTTTCAGGAAGTGACAGCTTCCCTTGTGTCTGGGGAAAAGTCTAGCTGCAGTTGTGAAAATTTTGTATACATTTATTTGAAAATTGGCAACTGGGAAAGGTGCAAGCCGGATCTCGCTTCAGGTGTGACTGGGTGGTGGTGGTGGTGGTGGGGGTGAATACAGAAGGAAGAAAGGAAAATAATAAAACTGCAATAATACAAAGGGATAAAAATGCAGTAATACTGTCAATGGAACAGATAACAGCTTAAAATATAATGTAACAAAGTACAGTACAGTAATATTATATACAGTAGGTACTAAGACGCCCATGTTGCATCAGAAAGGACAGTAGTGAGTGTTAAAGTGGTCCATGCAAGTATGAAAAGAATAGCAGCATATAAAACTGAAGAGTAATGCAATGGGTGGAACTTGCTAGAATGCCATGCTTTCAGAACCTTAGAATGTCTAGGCCTCACCCTCAAATACAGTTGCTAGCTCAAAGTAGTCTTATAGACTCTGTTGGGCTTTCAGATTACTCTGGCATTGTTCTTGTGGACTCCAGAGAAATCTTCCTGTTCTCTTGTAATTTACATTATTTTCTATGGAAGATGAATTGCTCTTTTGCTTATAACCAATGCAAACATACAGTACGAGAACAATTTCTCTGTACTCTGCGTAAGTTCCTGTACAATACAGGAATCCTATTAATTTGGGAGCCCTGTTGATTCTGCAGTGATGTAGACATTGCAACCCCGCTGAACTAAGCTCAACAGGGTCACAAACTATTGCCCTGGACCCCAAATAGCAGCTTGCATCCTTTGCATTCAGACTTGCAAAACATGGCATCCACCTGTAGTTATTGCTTAAAAGAAGACAGTGGCTCATGTCTGGCACTCACAGACTTGCCAGTCAGACACTATGGCAGGACAGGAGGAGAAGTATGGCCTCTGGGCCACAAACAGTTACTGAGTGGTAGGTCAGCAATAGGGAAGGGGAATCACTGGAACACCAGGACAACTGAGTGCCAGGCTGGGGTGTAAGTGACTAACTAATAGAACATCAGGAATGCTTTCTACCCAAGATATTTCTTGGATTCCATGGAACGTACTATACAAACCAAGATTGGAAACATGGAGTATTCACATATATTTCCATAAGCTTCCATGGAAATCAGAACGGCATTTACAAAGTTTTCCATGATTTCATGATTAAAACACGTATCATTGATAGTTTATTTTCATGATATTATGGAAAGATGAACTTTCCTGTGGTATTACATACTATATTTTGATATTCCATGCTTAGTGTACTGCTTTCCATGGAAAACCTGATGGGGACCATGGAAGACATTGTCAGTTCCATCATTGTTTACATGGGAGCCATGGAAATGTGTTCAAGTACTTCCTGTTTTTCAAGATCTTTTCTTTGGTATATTGCCTCCTGACTACATCACATATATCATCCAGAAAGTATTGAACTCCTTTAATACCACAACTGTATGCACATCATATTGGGTGACTTCCATGACAGCTAGTCTGTCTCAGGCTCCAATTCAGCCAAAACCTTCTCCTTGTGTACTAAAATTAAAATGCTACCTCATGTAAATGCAAGGCTATAAATGCACAGAACTCCAAGGAAAATTTGACTTGGAAAAGGTTAGACTTGTTGTGTTTTCTTTGATTTTCAAGAGAGGAAAAGTTTAGAAAAGCTATGTTATCACCAAGATTTGAACTTTGTCGGTGACGAGACAGGGCTGCCCTCTCTCCGTTACTGTTTGCTCTCAGCCTTGAGTAATTGGCAATCTCTATTAGACAAATTCCAGAGATTAAAGGGTGATGGTGGTGGTGGTGGTGCGTGTGTGTGTGTGGGGGGATAGGACAAAAGTAGCTCTATATGTAGACTCTCTGTTTTTCTGGGAGACCCTCCTTAATCTTTACCACATTTCCAACAAACATTAATAGAATTTGGGGTACTGGCAGGTTATAAAATTAGACAAATAAATCAGAACTTAATTTGAGTGGATGACCACCCCAAGGATTTAAAAAGCGACTACCCCTATGCCTGGGAACCCTACAACACAATCACATATCTAGGTAACAAAATAACAGTTGATCTCTGCAGGTTATTTCAAGAAAACTATCAGAGACTATTTGACACAGTTAAGCAGGATTTAGCTTGGTGAAAATTGCTCCACTTACTTACATTATATGGAATAAATCAGGTAGCTAAAATAAATGTGCCTTGAATACTTTTCTTTTGACCCCCTATTCCCATTCCAAACTCATTTTGGGACCTGTTCCTGAAGGAGATGAACAAATATTTATGGTTAGGAAAAAGCCAAGAACAGCACAGAGTATTTTAAATTACCAAAAGAAAAGGTGAGTTGGGATGGCCATGTTTTAAAACCAATTATTTGGCAGTTCAGGCAACCTGTCTGGGCACCTGAGTGAAGCAAAGGATAGATGCCAACTGATACCTAATAGAGGAGGCATACAGGCCAGGTGTGCCAATCTGGACTGTTTTCCAGAATTCTTAATAGGTCAATGTTACTGACTTTGCAGAACCCCTGGACCAAACTTAAGTGTTTTGGTACATAGCATAGTCTTATGTATCGTATAAGGTTTTGAATTTTGGCCTTTCTGTTCCACCCTTGGTAGGTAAGCTAGGTAGCAAGTAGGGAATTGAAGGCCCGCACCAAGGATGAACAGAGTGCTGGAGGAGGAGGAGGAGGCGGGGGAGGATGGTGAGTGTTTTGCAGTGTGCTAAGTGGGAACTAAGAAACATAGACTTTGATGGCAGATAAGGACCACTTGGCCCACCCACCCAGTCTGCCCATTTCCCTACCTATTGGATAAGCTGCAGATTCTAGTTAACCAACAGCCTACTTCCTGCAACCCCCACTATAATTGCCTTATGTCTGTCCCATGCATGTTTGAATTCCCACTGTTTTAGAACACAGTCACATATCTAGGTATCAAAATAACAGTTGATCTCTGTACTGCTGAGAGAGGCTGGCCTTTATTTGGTATGTGGAGGAGCTATTCACTCACATTGAACCTTGGGCTTTAGCCCACCAATGCAATGTTTTGGTGAATAGAGTAGTGCTTGTGTGTACTTATAAGGCTTTGAACTTTGGCTCTTCTGTATTCCCACCCTTGTAGGTAAGCTGAATAGAGTAGGGAAAAGAAGGCCCAAAAGATTATCTCCTCCAACACACAGAGAGTATGACCAGTAGTATTCAGGCGAGAAAAACCCTGGTTGAGGAAACCTCTGAGGACCCATGGCTGCTGGCCCACCCATTCTCAGAGCAAACTAAGAGGAGATGATCCTAGATTCTTAGAACTATGTTCTAATTTTGTGTAGGGTGTAATGTTCATACTGATGAAGTTCCATCTTCCAAGTCTGTTGAATGATGAGTTCAGGAGGATCGATTCTTGAGGTTGAAGAGGCAGGTCCAGTCTGAAGGAATGCACAGATCCTGAATATGGATTAAGTCCCGCTGGTAAAAGGGGTTATACAAAATCCAGAATTCATATGTGATATTGGTTGATATTCAACAGTGTGCAGCATCAATGTGACTATAAGGAGCATGAGCTTTATTAAATGGGCTGCCAGACTCTGAACAATGGGATGTAAGGAGGGGTTATGAAATCTTTAAGTAATCTGTTAGACTTTGTAGAAGGTGAGAGGAAGATACAATGCTTAGTACCTTTGTAAAGTGGCAAGTGGTTCAGATGTTTGCAAAGTTCTCAGAAAAGCATGTTCTCAGTACTGGTTAGGAAGAAAAGCAGGAATTGAATAAAAGCTAGATGATGGGTTAGTAGAAGCTCTGACATCTGAATTAGGATCTAATGGCTTTGAGTTCAGCAATTCAATGTCTCGCTATGTAGGCATCTATATGGAGATAATCAAGGATTCAGAGAGAAGCTTTGGGTACCTGGTAGGAGGGGTAATTGAAAGATTTCAGACCAGTGAAGGAAGGATGACATATGCTGAAAAGATAGTAATTGGACACCGATAGGTATAATTGAAATGTTTAGTACAATAAGTTTAAGGCTTGAAGCTAAATTAGAGTTGCTATGATGAAGTTTGCATGGGCTGATACTCGGAAAGGACTGCTAGTATGATAGGGGTGGATATGGGTATTGCTGTAGCTTAATAGCCCATGGTGGAAGCTTAGTGCCCATTGTGACTTTCCCTAGCTGTTGAATTCAATATCTGTATGCTGTGGGAGCCCAACAACAGGGTCTTTGACTGAGTCTACTGACTGATATGGCAAAGGGTAGTTGCTAGCAAGAGTAGAATGCAATGGGTGCATTGACTACTTAGTCAGATGTAGAACTGTTGCGTAGCTGTGATAGGGAAACAGCCAGGTGAGCAGGGGATGCACAGGATGATGAATCAAATGGAGGCCTACTCTTTGTGATGGTATTCACTGGAGGGACTATGGAGGGATAAATCCCATCAGATGAGTTAGAAAGGACCACTGAATAGGTAGCTGGCATGATTAGAGTATCTTGATGAAGAGATGTAGATAACTTTGAAGTATGGTGATGTCTGGGCTAGGTAGAAGAGGCTTGGGATAGTGTAAATTTAGCAAGGCAGCTATGCATTAGAGATCTGATGATACATGTTGTGGGACAGTAGATGGAAGAAGGGTCTTAGGAGCATCCATTGGCTAGTCAGGGAATTACAAATCGGTAACATTGTCAAACTGAGTCAGCACTTTGGAGAGAAGGCTATAAGGAAGATATAATGGATGATGCCAGTACTGCTATGTGGTATCATGTGGTTCCTGTTATGCTTGAGGGATATGGTTATTATGGAGTTGGTATATCCCAGGAGGGAATTAGTTTCATGTTTCCAAGGTAAGGTGGTAGGCGGAAGGAGACTCACTCAAAGCTTGATCCTATGAAGAATCGAGCCAGTGACATCCATGCTGTTTAAAATAAATGGACAATGTAAGGAAAGATCCTGCAGAGTCAATTGAGAATAAGATCTTCTATAGTCCATTCAAATGGGATTCCGGAAATGGGTCCTGGGGAGATAATTGGGAAGTACCAATAATTTGTATAGTGACTTAGATTCCATATGGCATGCTGTTTAAGGGATGTCACTGGAAGGGTTTTCTTTAGGTGAGAAGAACAGGTACTCCTTAGAGTGTTGAATGAGAGCAGTAATGTTAGCTGAGATTGGAGTATGAGGCGATGAATGGGTAGGAGTAATTGATTGCAGGGATGCTAGACATCGGTAGTTGTAAAAATGCCCCAAAAGAGATTCTGCAATTTGCAGGAGCCCCAAGCTACTAGGGCAGTAAGAAGGAAGGAAATAGTCCAAGCAGTGAGGGAAAAGTTTGAAGTGGAAGTTCTGACTGGAGGATGGAGCTTGATAGGAAGTCAGCAGAGGCTGAGCAGTACCAACATTGGCAGGAGCAGGCAAAGTACAGGACTGCAGGGCAGTTGCCACGCATACAGGAATAGGTTGCAGGAAGGCTGAAACTGGCCTCGGTGGCTATCCAGGTAAAACTGAGAAGTGAATCCAGGTACAAGATGCTGTGAAGTTGGGGTAAGGTTCCCACCTCCAAGGAGATGGTGAACTTAAATTGCTGATAGCAAAAGGGCACTGCAGTGATGAGGTATGAGGTTCTACCTTTGAAGGAAATGGCTATCATAAATTGCTGATAACAAAGGGGCTGTGGTGACGGGGAATGGGTTCCCACCTCTGAAGGAGATGGCAAACTGTAATTGCTTATAGTAAAAGGTGCAGCAGTGATGGGGCATGAGGTTTCCACCTACAAAGGAGATGGCAAACTTGAATCACTGATGGCAGACCTCTGGACTGAGACAAGGGTAGCAAAAGGAAAAGCTGTAACAAGCCTCAGGCACCCGTGGTTGAAGCTGGGCAAAATGTCGACATCCAGCAGGAAGCAAGGCACGTGGGCAGACTAATCCAAGATAAAGACAATAGGGAAGCAGAACCATTCCGAGTAGTGATGAGGGAGAAGATGGCAGCATGGAGCTGAAGGTTTGGAACTGAAGGAGGCTGAACTGGAAGGCAAGCCACAGCAACAATGTACATGAGCACTGAAGGAATTGGAAGGCAAGCAGCAAGGAATTCTGGGAGTCTGAAGGACAGGGTGGAGTTGGAGACTGAACAAGCTGGCGGGGTCTGAATCCAGAACGTGAGGAGGTAAATGGTGAGGACAAGTATGCAATACCCTGTAAGTAGAGGATGTAGTTGGTTGAGTCATGAGGTTGGAGGCAGGTAGGGTACAGTGGTCCTGTTCTCTAGGAAGCAGAAACCAGATATCAGGTATAAAATGCAGTTGGCGATACAGTAGATAAAGGATAGGCTCCCATCCCTGGTAGTCAGGGTGAGCTAACCTTCACTTCATGCCACACCAGGCAGAGTTAGGGTTGGAGACTGTCGGAAGCTGGCAGGAAATATAACTGCCAAAGCCTTACATGGTGAAGCACTGGGGCACCAGATCAGATGATCTCCACTGATGTCCTTTTTGATTTTGCCATTGATGTAATAAATAATTTGGATTTTGACGAACTCAGTTGAGTGAGTTTTATACTTCACTAGAGTATTTACTCCTGGCTCTGGAGTGCGAGCATCAATTTTCTGATTAATATAACTGATTGAGACTGGCGGTAGAGGAAACAGCCTCCCATCCCTAGTAGACAGGGGAAGCCACCTGCACTGCTATGCCTCAGTAGGCAGAGTTAGGGAGGAAGCTGTCAGAATGCTGGTATGGACTGAGCAAGGAAAAGGAAGCTGACTGCTGTGGAGCAAGGTAGGCAAACAAAAGCAGGATGATGGGGATGGTAGTAGGTAAGACATTAGGAAACAGAAAGAGGACGAGCATATTGGGGAACATGAAGCAGACAAAACACATTAATGACACTTAACTTATAATGCCAAACAATATGGAAAGATATGAGAAGGAGCACCAAATTGAAGGGACTGAGGGAAGCACTACAAGGGACCTGAAGAGGGAGCATGCAGGAGCATTGTGGGTGACTGGGTGTGCCTGAAGGGTTCAAAGTACTCGTATAACAAGGTAACAAAGGAATTATAGGCTGAGCAGGGTATATGGAGTGCTGGGACCAATAAATGGCAAAAGGTATGAGTAACATGGGTGTCAGACATAAACTGGTAGGGAAGGTTGCTAGCAATAGTTGGCTGAGTAGAGTAAATACTGAGAACTCAAGCACCAGACTAGGGTCAGATGTGGCACAGGACTGCTGGGGTAGAAAGAACTTGGAGATGGAGAGCTGGTGTGAGGAGCGAAAGCCCAAAAAGAAACACTGAAGAGCAAAGGACAAGGCAAGAATGAGGGACGGGAGTGGGGGACCTGGGAAACAACAAGGAGGTTAGAGGGAGGGAAGTGGGGGCACGAAGGAGAGGGCAGTGGAGGCCACTTGAGGGAGAGGAATGCAGTGAAAGGGGATAGAAGGTCAAGGGAGCAGGTAAGGAGGGTAGAGAGCAGCCAAGGGGATGAAAGGCACTGCCAGACAAACTTGAGGAACAAACAAAGGTACAGGACACAGAAGCAATACAGAAAAGCACAGGGAGTAATAGGAATTGAACAGGCAGCACAAGGTATCATAAGTCACGGAAAAGTAGAAACCTGTGGAAAATCAGTGGAGCGAGGCATAGGGAACTGAGGAATGGGTAAAGAGGATGGGACAAGGGAACAAAATGACAGGGAGTTGTACAACAAGGAAGGGTCAGGTGGGAGCAAGGGAAAAAGTGGAATAGGCAGGTAAGGCACTGTAGTCGAGGACTGAGCGCCAGGGTGCTGGAGTGAGACGGAGAGGGAGCTGAAACAGGGAAGGCCTAAAATTTTTTTTTTTGCATAAGCCAGCCAGAGCAGTATATGTCAGCCCAAACTTTAAACTAATCAATCCTATGGAATAAATTGCTGCCTGACAAGCTACTGGCAATAAAGCCAATGAGGTTTCTACATAGTGATATGAGTTATGCCCAGAAGCAGGGTCAGGGATCCCTTACAAACTGCATGCTACAATAATAATTAAATGCCACTGTCGCAGACTGAGACAGAACTGAGGTATAGTGGTGGAAAATTAGTGTGTCAGAACCTTTAAAATGCTGAAGGGGATGCTGGTTACAGCTAGTGCTCCACAGGAACAGGCCCATATCTTTGATCTCACTCCAGGTTCCCAGAGTCTGGGGCCTCATTGCAGCATAGAGGGAGCAGAAGGTAATCAATCATAGGGGTCAATGATTATTGCTTGGTGAAATCCTCTTGAAGTGGTAATGCATGCAGTCAGCTGCAGCAACCCAGAGAAATCAGGGGTTCAGGTTGGATCGCAAACCTACAGGAACAGCATATTTTTAATTGTATTGTTTTTCAGAGCACCCTAGTGTAGCAATGGGCGTTTACCAGTCACAGTGTCAGCCAAAAGCCACTCACGGAGGTGGAACAGCCATAAGGTGAAGTGAGGAGGGGAGACAGAAGCTGCAACAGCAGGAGCAGGGCAACGGCAAGGGAGAAGAGTCATGGGGTGAGACAGGAGATGAGGAAAGCTGTCAGCCAGGTGCAGACTCAGAAGTGCAAGGAAGAGTCAGACTGGCAGATTGAAACAAGCATGGGGAAAAGGCTAAAAGAAAAAATAAACAAGGGATGGACGGGTAAAACACATAGCTAAGTAGGAAACCATGAATAGTACAACCACCGGGAGCGTGGAGGTGCACAGGAGTCGGAGGAAAAGGAAGTACCACAACTCAAACAGGGATGTGGGGAGGCAGAAGAAACAAAACAACCATGAGGATTGGGGGTGGAGAACACACAAAACAAATGAAAGGGAGAGAATACAAACAAATGGACAGAGAAGGGAGAGGGAGAGCAGGAAGAAAGGGTGGCAGAGCCACAAGCCATGCAGGGGCCTGGCACTTGTGAAGGGGAGTGTTTCAACACGCTTAAGCCTGAGAGAGGCTGGCCATTATTTGGAATGTGGGAGGAGCTATTCTCTCACATTTTACCTCGGGCTTTGGCCTTCCCAATATGGTCTGCATTTTATTTAAAATCTGTGCTAAAACATCTTCCCCAAACATACTGGATCCATTTACCCTGATTAGACTCCATGACTCCTTTTTCCACCACAGTTGGACCAGGGTGTGCCTATTGAGAATACAGGGATTGACCTGTTTTGGACACTGTGTTTCTGGGGCAACTGTAATTCCTTTTAAAATTTTAAAGTTACACTTCAGGCTTAGACAAACAGACCACTTTATATATTTTCAAGTGAGGCGTTTTGGGGAACAGGAGCACATAGCTCACATGGAATGATAGCAATCAGAGTTCTAACAATTTTTTATTGGTTGACTGTACTGAATGTAAAACATGGGTAATTGCAGAATCTACAAACTTCTACTGAAATGTTTGGACCCCTTTCTTGAACAGATTAGAAGAAAATGGAAAGGTGAGGGGAACACTGAGATTTTCCAAAAACAGTAGGAACAGAGATTACTTAAAAGTTGAGTGGTAATGGTATCCCCAACCTGGAGAAAATTTAATTGGTGAATTCTGACACAATACTTTTGAACTTCTGTGCTGACAAAACATTTTAATACCATCCACAAGATCTCTGTTGGAGGCAGTGGGCAGTGGGAAGTAATTTTATATTTTCTGGGACTACCCTATAGTGCAGCCTTTGGCAGACAGTACGTGAAAAATTGTAACTATGACCTGAGCCACAATACTGTGTACTTCCAAGATATGATACTAGGGCTGCCAATGTTTCAGAAGGTGTCCAGGAAAAGATTGAGGTTAATTCAAATGCTCTGCCTAACTGTCCTTAAATGCATCACTATTCAATGGTTTACTTCACCCCCATTAATTTATGGAAGAAGAAATCTCTGAGATTGAGACCATGGGGGCATATATTGCTACTCTCCAGCTCAGGCTACCCAGATTTCTAGAAATTTGGCAACAGTGGCAATGTAAACAACTGCAGCAATGAAATATCAACGGGGGTGGGGGCTCGCTTTGTATGTTCCAGCTTCCATGTAAAGCAGTGATTAATGCGAGGGTACCATGGTGTAACTAGTTTCCCTTGCCCTTCATGGTACACATTAGGGTGAATGCATATGCACCCCAGCAAATGGACTCCTTATCTGTATAGTATAGTTTGGCAAAGCATCAAAATGTGTTATGTATGTGATATGCAGTGACATTTCTCAAAACCGAACCCTCCAAAACCCAAAATCACCAGCCTTGATAGTATAGTTTGCAAGTTAGATTGCATAGGCTGCAGTGGTTTAGAGTGTCCTGTTGATTAAACAACTGAACAAGTGCAAGACTTTGCTCTGCCACATTAAAAATACATTTTAAGAAAGCTTGGGAAATCACCAACAAGCAATTTCTAAATCAACTTAATTTTGTTATCCAAGCAAATGTTCATGTAGCTGCCACAGTTAAAAATGTTTAGAATAACTAAAACAATGCGTCATTTAATCAGGTGTCAGCAAACGAGGCACCATTCTCATTCATATCAAAGTCATGTGCTTTATAAATTTGAACATGCATGCTGTCTCTACCAGAAACCACAGGTTGCCCTCCATCTTTGTCTGTTCTAGCAATGCAGGAAAATATGCCACACTATTTCTTCCAATCAGCATAAGGCCATCACAGTGGTGCTAACCCTTTTATATGCTTCCTTACTCACAGTTCCTTAATTCAATTGAGACGGTCTTCAGTCAGGTAATGCACTTTGTTCATCATAACCATGTCACAGAAATCAACAAGTTGGATTGAACGGACTGCCCTTATCGACAAAAAGGATGCTCCAAGTTACACCAGATCAAAGTTTGAATTACTTTGTTTTGCCATTTAAATCAATAGTTTTCTAAATGTTTAGACATGCCGTCTGTAGAAAAAATGTAAATTGAATGTTCCAAGAAATCTTGCATAATGGAACTTCTGTGGTCGAACAAAACTTGCACAGTTAACTCATGTTCTAAAAATGAAGGAGATATTGATTTAGAAACTGCTTGTTTGTGACTTCTCAAGCTTTCTTAAAATATACTTTTACCACTGCTCAGTTGTTTAATCAATGGATGCTCTAAACGCTGCAGTCTATGCAATCAAACTTGCAAAGTGCTATTGAGACGGCATTGTAAATCACCCCATAATCGAATTAACTGTCGTAACACCTATGCTATTTGCCTTGCAAAGTACGCTAAGACACTACTAACACAGTAATTTCCTGTCAGTAACTCAGTGTATGGATGTCTTTCAGACACGTCATGTTGGATGATTTGTGCACGTTAAGAGTTTTCTTCTGTTTTTTTATCATGATAGAATATTGAGAAATTCCTGACCGTGACATAATGTTACAGTTGGATGTGGCATTTGATACAATTTGTTGAGCCCACACTGTTTTTGCATTTTGTATGAGAAAATGTGACTATGACACTGCTTCTAAGCAAATGTTTACCAATTGGCCATTGGCCGCTTTGAGCAGGGAAGAGAAGAAAACTCACAAAGTTTTCATTATTCCTATAGAACTCAAGGGTAAGTGTATCTGTTATTTCTCTTCATAGCTGTGAATAGGAAATTGTCTGGTGCTGAGTACTGCAAAGCCAAATTACAGTGATTATTAACAGACTGTGCATAATACAAGGACAATATCTGATTTTTTTTCAAATCTGAAACTTCAAGCCTGTCCATTAAGCAACCTAAACTTTCTGAGTCACCTTCACAGGAACAGCATGAAACAATTGAACAACCCTAATTGCCCTCTGCTGAGAACTATGAAACAATTCAGTAATTTATGGAGCAGTTTACAACAGCTCTTCAGGAAGTGCCACCCTCTGGTGAACAACACAACACGGCAAATATGGTACCATCTGCATCACCGCTGCAGTCCTCATCATCGCTACTGAGCATATTCAAAGCACAGAATAAAACATGAGAATTCACTAGGACACAAAAGTTGCTGAGCTCTAGAAGGAAAGCAACCAAGTTCTCGAAAAGGCTGCTGAAAGGTTAACAAATGAACATCTAGAAGCTACCACATGAGTCATGAGAACAGTATATTATGTGACCAAGAGGACGACCCTTTACTGATCATCTGAAACTATTTGAGCTCCAAACACTGATTGAGCTTCTGTTGGTCATATCTGCAGTCTAACATAACCTGTTCTGAAATGACTGGCACAATTTCTGAAGAAATGAAGAGGAAACTTATGAGATACATAGTAGAGAGCAAATGCCCTATATCGGTTCTGGTTCATGAAAGTACAAAGGTCACCAACAGATCGACTTTGATCATTCACATATGAGCATACATGGAAAAGGTATCATCTCATGTTATGTTTTTCCTTCAACTGGTAGAATTGTCTGACACAATTGCAATGGGAATTCAGGAGGTACTTTATCTATGTTGGCATGACATAGCTTGGGAGATGAAGAGCTGAAGAAACTGTGGGTGTTTTCATGTGTGATAGTGCAAGTGTCATGCTCAGTAAGTGAAGGGACTTGGAGTGGTATACTTATGTTTTCCAAAAGCTCATAATCCTGACAAGCAGTACCTGGTCAGCTTTGTCTCATAGATGGGATAGCCTGACGCTACTACACCCGACAATATTCCTCCCTATGGGGTAAGGTAGCAGATATGATGGTATGCACTTACCCAATCTGATGTACAGGAAAGGATGGTTGGATGGGGTTGCTGGCCAAGCTGCCCCAGTGGTGTGGAGGGGAATACCACTGGTAGGTCATCCAGCATACTATACGTGACCCAAGTTCAGGTCTGGGTCATGTCATTTTACACACTGCACCCCCGTAACAGTTAACATTTTACTCTGGGGTCCACTTCCCTCAGAGTTAGATGTTTTAGTTATGGGGGTGTGGGTGGAGTGAGGGGCGAAGCCCTCCTGCATTTTACACTTTATTCTCGCATAATGCCCAAATCTGTATGTCTGGCTTAGGAATCATTTGGGGCTGTGGATTTCGGTATTATTATTCGGTATTGCTGAGTATCAGTATACCGAAGTTTAGGGATATCATAGTATATCCCTTGGAGCATTGCTACACCTCAGATATCCTACTTCTTTGTGTGACATTGCCTCAATCATCGATTGGAACTTTCAGCTGCTGATGCCATAGACTGCCACAATGCTGTGAATCACTAAGGGTATTGGTTATGCAATGTCTTGTTATGAAAATGAAGCTGCTATGATTAACTCGAGTAACCTTTCGAATATATAGAACCTATTTAAGCAGTGTCAGTGGCTCAGTAGGTAGCACTTCGCCTCTGAGGCCGGGAGATCAGAGGAAGATCAGAGGGCTGTGGGTTCAGTTCCACATCTGGCACTTGGGTTAATATCCAGTACTGACACTGTAGTGCAGCATGAGAGGGTGCTGCACTTCTGAGGTGCCATCTTTGATGAGATGTTAAACCGAGGTCCCATCTACCTGGATTGGTGGTAGTTCAGTTGGACGTTAAAGATCCCATGGCACTTATTGAAAAGAGTAGGGAATTTTTATTGAACCCATAATACATCTTTAACAAACAGTATCACATCATACAATATCATGAAATAAAAGAGAATCAAAACCATAAATAAGTATTATGCTACACAATAACACCAAACATAAAAAACCCTGTAGAATCAACCCTCCCCCATTAAAGGAGTAGGGGAACTTGTCATAATATTTAATAAAACCAGAACAAAGCAGTATTTCTTTATACAAAATCATAAAAGAGGCAAATCATTAACAGAAAGACAAAGTAATGCATATGAAAATCCCAGAAGCAAGGAAAACCAAATGATAAACAAACCCCCGCCGCTCACCCTGTAAATAATTATTCCTCATCTAATGGCCTACAAAGGCAAGGTGTTTCCAAAGGCTGGACCATTGAAAAAGGAAAACGCGATTTTTCTCCAATTTCCATTTACCTAAATCAGTGTTAATGATATGAAAAAGTTCCCATGGGTAATAACCTGTTGTTGCAGAATGAACCTGCAATGACCTATCCATATCCAGTATAGAACATGAGCAAAAGAATACGATAAGTACCATAATGCACCCCACTTGGTAAAGATGGATTTATCCCAAAAATAACAACCTTGGTGCTGGTGGAATAGAGCCAGTCCTTTTCCACCGATTTTAACTATATCCCAAAAGTCTAAAATATATGGACAATGTAAATATAAATGATCCCTAGTTTCAATTTTCATGGAACAAGAAACACGGGACAGTACCGTTCTGACAAGGCCTTATGTTTCTGATTCCCTTTAACATTTATCCTACCATGCAACCCCAACCAGACAGTATCTCATAAATGAACCGGAAGTCTAGAATCTGAAATATAGTCAGAAATCTGTTTTTGTTCCATAAAGTAAAATTCGTAAAAGTAGGTACAGTAAAGTATCGCAAATAATTTGCCCATAAATGGCTTTTCTGGACAGAGTAACTACAGCATCAAGTCGTATACCTTCCATTTCTTAATAGCATCAATGACGCCATCCCATCTATAGGGGAGACGAGGAGATCTTTTATTTTTATGCAAAAAGGCATTGTTAGACCATTCCAAAAACACACCATGTAAGGTTTCACTACCCCACCTACACCACAATTGTCCAGAACCCGTGACTAAAGGAACAATATTCACATAAAGAAAAATTGAAAAACACCACTGGATGAATCATATTTAAACCCCAGATTTAATAGAAGCATATAAAACCTCCCTTTTAATAGGATTTAATCTACTACCCCAGACACAAGAAAAACAACCCATCAATGAAGTAAACAAACATGCCGGTAAAAATATTGAACTAACAAACAAAAATTCAGGGATCAGAAGGGATTTTAGGAGAAAGAATACGTTGTTTCTTAGATAATTTCCACGGTTCCATAATTTAACCTTGGAATGCCCCACGCCCAAGACCCGTGACCAGTTGGTACGTGCCATATCGTCCCACCAAAATAAATACCAAGAATGCAACAACACACCCATGAGATGGGAATATCACCAATAACATCCTCTTGATCCACAAACCCTTAACATTCAAACAACACGATTGGCATATTTAGTCGAGCACCAGAAATTCTGCCCAATTCCTGAAGTAAAGCACAGGCTAAATGTACTGAATTTGCATCATAAACCAATAAACAAATGTCATCTGCATAAGCGTACTTTAATTGGAAACAAAATACCCATACCCAGAGGATAAATGTTCGGGAATTCTGAAGAATACTCAATAAAGGGTCTAATGTAAAGACATATAGAATAGGGCTCAAGGGACAACCCTGTCTAACTCCTTTTGTATCAAAATCTTTTTCCCATCCATCTATTCTCATAAGGTGTAATGCAAGCTAGAGCATAACATAGCTTTATCCTTTGTATAAATAAATCTGGAAAACCGTAGGATGCCAAACAATTCCACAGAAAAGCATGAGAAACCCCGTCAAAGACCTTAACCTGATCCAAGCTAACAATATACCCATTGCCAACCGATGCCATCAAGGAAGTCCCACTGTCCAAGATTTCTAAGTAGCAGTAAGGCCTCAGTAATATGGTGCCAGCACAGAGCAAAACTGCGAGGAAAAATAAGTTGAGCCATCATCGACTTAATTCTATTACCAAGCAATTTAGCAAAATTTTAAAATCAACATTAAGCAAAGTAATAGGATGCCAATTCGTGAGCTTAGCCTGGTCACCTGATTTATACAAAAAATAATTAAAGCCTTATACATGAAGAAGGTAAATACAAATCAGACCACATAAAATTAAACACCTCTAAAAAGTCAGTCGAATAATGTGCCAGAGTACCTTGTAAAGTTCAGCAGTCAAACCATCCGATCCAGAAGCTGTATCCCTTTCAAGGAAAGAATAACCGACTCCATTTCTAAAGAATTAAATGGTAAGAGCAATTCATCCTGTGACAAGGAGTTCAAGCACGGTAAATCAGCCGAGTTCAAAATTTGGGTATTATAACCTTCATCAGGAACCGGAGTCCCAAACACAAGGTCAATGCATTCTTCTAGGGTAGACATAATACCCTTATTATCCGAAACCAAAACTCCTTGTGACGAAATTAAATTTTGGAACACTTTCTTCTCTGTTCTTTTATGGCAATTAAAAAGGGTTGCCGTGGTCCAATTTCCCTTGGGTACCAAATCTCTGTTCATGTTGTAAAGACAACATCCTGTTATATTGAAATAACTCCATCTGAAAATGAACTTCTTGAATATCTAAAGCTACATCCTCCCTTCCCAAATGATGTTTACGTAAGTAAAACACCCAAATATTGCCTCAATCGGAGATAACTAGAATATTTAGACAGTTGTTGATCATTTCCCACTGCCAAAAAAAATCACGAGCAGACCTTTAGGTCTTCCCACCACAAAACCAGATTCTCATAAAAAACTTTGTAGATAATTTATCATTGAGAATCTCGGTTAAGGAAGACAAAACCATAGGATTCTGTAAAGAGTGGAATTCAATTTCCAGTATCCTGGGCCAGCTATCCTACTAGAAGGAGAGTCCATACCGACTCCAAGCAAAACATGGTCAGAGGATTCAATGGGGATGAAACCAAATTCCCACACGATAGAGATTTGGTAAGAAAAATCATGTCAATACAAAGCCAACCTACCCTATAATAAGTAGGTTTCAACGACTGAGAAGAGCTGACAGATACCTGCTTCAACCCAGTATGAGATATTAAGTCCCGTAGGAATGCCCTATCACAATACACTTTGTTGAGAGGCCCATCCTTCAGGACATTAATATTAAAATACCCAGCAAAAAACAAGCCTATTAGTTTATAAAACGGTTGGATTTTTCAATAAAGAAATCCTCTGGGCTTTAAATTGAGGACCATAAATATTAATCAATCTGCACGACACTGTATTAATAACAATGTCCAACAAAAAGCATGGCCAGGTTCAATATCTGCCAAAATAAAACAAGTGACATGAGTTTTAAAACAAAACCCTACCCCGCTACAAGGGTCTAATCCCACGACCAGAAGGACAAACCATCCTTCCAATCTCTTGTAATCTGGTCAATGTCCAGTGATGAGTGAATTCGTATCGTGGAGAAAAAAACGTCAAAGGGTAGCTGAGAAAGAATACGAAGGTAAAAGGCGTTTTTCCAGATAGCACACTATTGACATTTAAACTGGCAATACGTAAACCAAACCCATCAGGGAGGGACAGCTGCTATTTTACCACTAGAATGGGTAACTCGTTTTGTTTGGGCTTTAGAATGATGTTTCTTAGATGGAACAGTACTGGTAGCAAGAGGTGGAAATGGGTCAGGATCAATGCCTGACATTGGTAGATCCAAATTCACCTGCTCACTCCAAGAAAAGCTGAAAATCGATTTGACTGGGGCAAAGGAGAAAGAGGAGCCATCTCCCCAGTCCGAGGTCGATTGCAAGACTGTAAAGGAAATACAAATTTATTTTCCATGGCGAAATATCTAGTCCGGGTTCAGTAATCGAGCCAGGGGAACCACACCAGTAACTGCAGTTGCCTCAGAAGGACTCTGGGAAACCTGAATGGGCTGGGTGTTGTTGTTCCTGAAAATTAGCTAAAGACACTGTCTGGACAGGGAGCCCTGTGGAGTAACTGGTGGATTGACAAGGTCCACCGAGTTGGAGTGGGATGGGCCTTGAGACATATGGGAAAGGGAAGAGGAATCCCCAAAACACCCAAACTGTATGGGAAAAGGAGACTAAACCACCACCTCGAGGTACAGGCCGTGAGCACGACTCCTCGACTCTACCTCAACCAGAAACAAATCTTTCATTAGGCTGTAGAGGTGCAGAAAAGCATTGCTTGGCCTTATCCAGGTAATAATCTTGGTCCGATTTCCCTTCCAAATTATGTGCAGCCCAAGGACACTCATGAAAGGAATGTTCTTCTTACCTGCACCGATTATAAAAGGGCGGGCAGTATGCCCAAGCATCCCACAGTGAAAACACGGATCTGATCACAATCCACGTTAAGGTGATCGAGGGCACCACATTTATAACAGTTCTTGGGTTGACCAGCATAAAACAGGACCCCTGATCTCTACCCAAAAAGGAGCTAGGCAATGGGAAATCCCAACTTGGATTGGTTCAACTGTACCGAACAACCATCCTCCATTCCAAAACCCATTTCCATCAATAATGGGTTTAGGTTTTCCATAACAGTACATTTTATCTCCAGCCAAAATGAAATATCATTTATACAAACCCCTCATTCTGAAACAAAATAGTAACAGATTTAAAGGTCAGTTTTGTTACTGGGATGGCTATAAAATCATGCCATGCTCCAAAGTCCTTAACAGAATAATACAATTTCCAAAATTTGTCCAGTAAGTGCATAGAGCAGAAACTAAGATCATAAATCCGATCACCCAGTGCATGAATAAAAGCATACACCTCTGAGGGTGCAAAGCCCAGAGAGTCCTTAATTAATGTTTTACCCACCCATATCCTATCAGGGATAACAGGAGCAGTCCCAATATATTTTAACCGGACCAAAAACGCCTCTTCGCTGTTTCTGCAGGCTTGTGAAACAGTCCTGAAAATGTTTTGGGCTGGTCCTGGGTACATCTTGAGGCACAGCATCCACACCATCACATCCCAAAGAAGAAATAGGCACCTCACTGTCCACAGCAGGGTGACATCTGAAGAAATAGCTACTTTTGGTGCAGTAAAGGTCTGCTGGCTATCTAACCAGTGGTTGTCTGTTCCACACACGGAGCTGGGGACACCGTCTTTGGCGAAAATCGTGCAGCAGGCATTTGAGTCCCTTGCTGTCGCACTCATGGACTCAGAGAAAACAGCCGAAACCGGAGTAGGCAACAAAGTTGGAGAACCTGGCAACGGAACAACCGGTCAGGAATCCAACGATCCCCTCACGAATCCAACCGCATTCTGTAAAGCTAGCCCTGGGGTCCTGTCTGCAACAGAACCTCATGCCGAAATGATGACGCTCATCAATCAGGGTGTGATCCACCATAGAATGCAAGTCAGGGTCCAAAGAATCAGCAGCAACTTCCAAGGGCAACGCTACTATTCCCAGGTAAAGGGCTTTGCCCAGATCGCTTTCTTTTCCTTTCTTCCAAAGTTAATTTCTGGCCAAAAGTCCCATTCAGCAGATGAAATCAAATCCAGTAATTGCTGTTTTCGAATGTCCAAGTCATGTTTGAGGGTTTCTTCTTCTGGGTCTATCGACTCCAAACAGGAGTCCACAACAGGAGAAATCTCAGCATTTGTAAGGATCTCATACTCTAAATTCGAATCTCCACCGAGTCGGCCTGACAGTCTTGCTCCAAACAGGAGCGCTCCTCAAGGCAACCCACACTGTCCATAGTCAGAGGCACTAACCTCCATTCGACTCTCCTGCAGCGTGACTACGTGATGTGCAGCGAGAGCAGGAGAATTTCCCAGTGTCCTAGCCAAAGTTCCCTCATTCACTAAAAAATACCACCAACAGCTTAATCTGGTTCAAGGTCAGCTGGCATTCATCTGTATCCTCTCCCCGGTCGTGCCTGAAAATAGGCAGGATTTGTCTAGTGCACTTACCCGGTCAACAAAAACTAAATAAAATAAATAAAATAAAATCAATAAATAAATTTACCTGGGAGAACTAAATCCTATCTGGATTTAATAGTTGCTCTTGCTGATCTCCCTAGTAATCTAGGGAACATTTGATATCAACATGTTCCTGATATAATTTTATACAATAAATTATAACTGCTTAGGTGTTATAGTTAGTCTCTTAGGTATCAAGAAGAGCTGGAAGTATCACTTTGAAAGTTTTTGCTTTCACTTGTTCATACTACTAACTTGTTTTAGTATACAAGGCAGTGTAATCTTAGTCAATAGTTTATAGAATCTATTTAAATAGTATGTTTATGATTATAAAGATTGAATTAGTTGATAGTCTGTTGTAGTTCCTTAACTATTTAAGCTATTGAGTTGTACCGGTTATTTTATTTGAACAATTTCCTATACACAGTGGCTCATAGCACTTTGCATTCTCCTGTATTGGGATTTTTATAACTAGTACAGGTGTGCTATACATCTTTATTATCTGCTTTATTGCGTTAAACAATTACTATTTGGTTATTAAGCATTTTTGTATTGTACCTATTTGTCTCGGGTCACTCTGAACTCATTAATTTTAGCCTCATGGAATGTATAGAGGCTAAGTTCCTCAATTAAGTGAAAAAAGTGTTAACTTATCTCAATAAACACATCATAGATTCAGCCTTTTGTAGGAGATGCCTTGTTTCATTGGAGGCTACATGTTTCTAGAAACAGGGTTTCACATGTGGAACATAGCTGCTACTCTAGCAAAAGAGGGCTGTAGCAATTTTAATTAGAAATGGTGTTAGTTTTTTAAACAAAATACATCTTGGACACAGTGAGAAGATTTCAGATATTACCAGGTATCCTTAATTGTAGAGGAGTAGCCCTATGCGATGTTTATCCCAACTTGTGGACAATCTGATTTCTTGAACACTATTTACATAGAATTAAGGAATGATCAGGATCACAGATAATTTTATCTGTGGATATCAGTGGGGGTAATGGACCCTATACTGGACAGAATTGTTCAAAGTAAAACATCATACCCACAAAATCCAGAAGGGCCCTACATAGCTTGTTACAGGATTTGGGCCTAGCACATGCATGGAGAATTGTGCACCCGCAACATACGAACATACAGAAATGCCAGCAGAAGTAGGCCTATACAGCCTATCAAGTCTGCTTGAATGTACAGCTAGCCCCTCAACTCTGCAGCTGCCCCACCCTCTACCTCTCTTCATTTTAACACCCTCACCCTGCCCCAACCCCTCTTGAAGCTACCCACCATTCTACAGGAAATTACCTCCTCGGCAGTGTTTCACTTGTCCACCACCCTTTCTGTGAAAAATGTCTCCTGATTTCCTTCCTGAATCTTCCCTCCAACCTCAGCTGATGCACTCTCATATCCCTCCCTCTTCTAAGCTGGAAGATCCTTTGGTATTAACCTTATTTATCCCTTCAGATATTTAAAGATTTCAATCATGCCCCCCATCCCTCCTCTCCTCTCCTCTCCTCCAGGGAGTACATGTTCAGCTTGCCCAATCTATCCTCGTGAGGACTTGCCCTCCAACCCCTGGATCATTCTTGTCACCCTACATTGCACCCCTCCAACAATTTGATATCCTTCTACAGGAACGGGCACCAGTACTGCATGTAGTACTTCAGATGAGGCCTGACCAGGGACCTGTATAGGGCAAGGATCACTCCCTATTCCTGAAGGAGATTCCCCGCTATACACCCTAGCATCCTATTGGCCTTTGCTGCCACCTTTCTGCACTGAGCAGAGTTGTTCATGCTGCCTGTTATAACAACCCCAGATCCTTTTCCTCCTCTATACGTTCCAGCTGCACCCCCAGCTGATAGCTCCTCCCTGGTTTCTCGCTCCAAGTGCAGTACCTTGCATTCTTTAGTGTTGAACCCCAGCTGCCATGTTTCTGACCACCTGTAGTTTGGTCAGGTCCTCCTGCAGCCCCTTCCACCCTTCAATGTCATCTACCACTGCTCCCATCTTTGTATCATCAGCGAACAGACCGATCCTACTCTGGACCCTGTGTGAGATATCAGCTATGAATGTCCCAAACAGCACTGGTCCCAGTACTGATCCCTGTGGCACCCCACTTGACACTGCCCTTGGTGATGAGAGCTCCCCTCCACCCTCTACTGCCTTCCATTCAGCCATTTGATGATCCATCTGACCATCTTTGTTCCCACTCCTATGTATTCCAGCTTCCTCCCAGCCTCCCATGTGGCATGGAATCAAAGGCCTTGCTGAATTCCAAATACAGTACATCCACTGCAGGGCCCCTGTCCAGTTCCCTGGTCACCCAGTCATAATACTCAATTAGATTTGTCTGGCAGGATCTGCCCAAAACAAACCCATGTTGATGATCGTCCTGGAGACCATTGTCCTCCAAGAAGGTCACCAGCCTCTCCTTTAGGATTGTTTCCATGAGTTTCCCCACAATTGATGTGAGGCTCACTGGCCTGTACTTGCCTGGTTAATTCCTGGGGCCACTCTTGTGAATGGGCACCACATGGGCCATCCTTTAGTCCTGTGGTACACATCCTGTGTCCAGGGAGGTACTGAACAGGTGAATCAGTGATCCTGCCAAGATCTCCACTAGCTCCTTGAGTACCCTAGGGTGAATGCCATCTGGTTCTAGTGCCCTTTCTACCCTTAGTGCCTCAATCCTCCATGACCATGTCTTCTGCAATCCCTATGTCAGTCATTCTCTCCCTCCCCACTACCCACCCTACTCCCCTTGGGGTATCTGTCCCCTTTCTCCTCTGTGAACACAGAACAGAAGTTTATTTATTGCCCTGTTTGCCCCCTTCTCCATCCACCCTCCATTGTTCCTAATCCTCACTATCTGGTCTTCGTTCTTCCTTCTTTCTCTAATGTATCTAAAGAAGTCATTCTCTCCTTCCTTAATACCCTGTGCCAGTCTCAGTTCTCTTGAGGCCTTGGCCGCTCTGACCAGCCTGGTAACCTCCCTGGACTTCTTCAGATACCCATCCTTGTCACCCCCGATTTCTTCAGCTTCCGAAATTCTCTCTTGGCCCTTACCCTCCATAACCTCCTTAGTCAATCAACTGGGCTTCTTTGCCCTTCCCTTCTTACTCTGTGTCTTTGTACATGTCCTAGTGGCCTCCTTCAGCCCTCTTTTAATAATGCTCACTTTTGACTAGCATCTATGTCTTGACAAATGCCTGCCAGATGCTTGTCCAAAATTTCCCATCCTGTTAAAGTCTGCCCTTTAAAATCAATCGCCCTGGTCCCCACACCTCCTGTTTGCCTACTCATATTGGAGCTGAACCACACCAAGTGGTGGTCACTCCTAGCCAGGGATCCTCCACCTCCAGATCCCTTATAGCCTCCCCATTTGAAAGTACCAGATCCAGAGTCCTCTTCAATCTAGTTGGCTCATGTACCAATTGTACAAGGAAGCTGTCCTGAAATGCCTCTAGTATGACCTGCTCCTTCACGCTATGGTGGCTGGAGTGCTCCAGTCCACCCCAGGTAGGTTGAAGTCCCCACCACACTGTGTTCCCTTCCTACAGACCCTTCTGATTTGCTCAGCTAGCTCTCTGTCCAGGTCCTCCCTTTGTACTGGGGGTCTATATTACTCCCCATGCTCAGTGCCCTCCCTCTCAAGTCTCTAACTACATCCATAGGGCCTTTATACTGCCTTCCTCCCCCACCTCCTTATACACTTTATCCCTTCTCTTACATAGATTTGCCCCACACCCTTTCCCTTTAGCCCTATCCTTCCTGAATATTCTGTACCCTGGGATCATCATATCCCAGTCCTGGTCCTGTAGTCCATGTTTCTGTGATGGCCGCAATGTCCACCCCGCCACTGCCAAGAGAGCCTGCAACTCAGCCACCTTATTGCCTAGGCCCTTGCATTCAATGTGACCACCCTCCACCCCATTTTCTTTTTATCTACCCTGGGTAGCCCTCCATGCCCCTACCCTGACTCCTTCCCTGTTATCTTGGGGTAAGCTCATTGGCCTCTCTGGGTTCCTGCCCACCAGCTGTCCACTTGACCACCCTCACCTAGTTTAAACTCACGCTTGTCGATATGTACCCCTCTATCCCCTGTTTTGACATTCCTTACCCTCTGCGCCAAGTATAGCCTGTCTCCTGCATATAGATCGCTTGTTGTACCAAGTTCTTCCCATCATCCCACTAACCCATCCCCTCTGGATCAACACCAATCCCCAGCCATGTGTTGAACTCTGTAATCCTCCCTTTCTCATCGTATCACGATGGCACTGGAAGCACCTCTGAGAAGGTCGCCAATCTGCAGCCCTCACAGACCCTTCCCAGTTTCTCAACCCTCTCCATCACCACCTCCACTATCTCCCTGACCAGGTCGTTCATACCCATGTGCACTACAAGATGCAGTTTCCTCCTGCCCCTCCTTGTGCACCCTAGAATTAACTGCCCTGCCCACCCTTAACTCAGGTATAGACTCCACCCATATTCGGCTGTCCCTTCCCCTTACTGCCCCATCTTATCCCTTTTAGTATGGAATCCCCAGCACCAGGCACTATTCATTTTTCTCAGTCAGACACAACTCTTTCAGTATATTAGATTATATGTTTCTGTCCTCAATTTATGCACTGATATAACCTCAATCAACTATGAAGGTATTCTACTTTCATATCATGGCATGCTTAAAACTGCTGTTTTCATGGAGGTAAAACTCTGTAAAGAACCCATATGAAGATGCAATGATTTTATTTTAATGGATCTCTTTTTTTTAAAGATTGGCTCAATAAAGAGACCCTCTCTTCTTTGACATTAATAGCAATGGGAAATAACCAAGCATTGCTTAAGGGAAGCATTTAAGGTTTATATTAGGGAAGGGCAAAAGGGTATGCTGTAAGAAAAAGAAAGACAGAAAGATCTACCCTAAAGTAAGCCAACTTAACACACTGCAAACTCAACACAAACAAATCCAACAGATAGGCAAACCTCATCTATCAAATTGTACAGCTGAAGTATACAATCAGCAAAAGTCCATCTGCAAAAGCTGAATATGCAGTATTTTGCACCAGGTAGAACTACTGGAAGTTAAACAAGAAATCTAGCAAACTACTGGGCTTTCATCTCATAAAGAAGCAGTCACAGAGCATCATCAGTGGCATCAATCACTCCAGTAGAAAGATCACATATGACATAAGAGACAAAATAACTGCTTTGAAAACTTTTCATGAAACTCTATCAAAGTCAGGGTCCACTATATTCTTTTAAACTATCAGACTTAATGTCATCCACCAAGTTGCTAAGCTAACTGAAATAGACAGGACTACTTTAGAAAATCTGTTATCCCCAGTGGAAATTCCAAAGGCTATTGCTGGCCTTACACTAGGGAAAACTCCTGGATCTGATAGCGTAACCTATGACTTTTATCATCATTTATGTCCAGCAGTGAAGACATATCTATTTATGGCTTATTCAGAATAATTTCAGAATTGATCCTCACAAATACAGTGAATGATGCCTGCATTTACCTTATAGCAAAAGAGAAAGAGAAAAGACCCATTAAGACTGTGCCAACTACAGACCAATCTCTTTGCTTAATGTTGACTATAAAGTGTCAGCAAAAATACCTGCAAATAGACTCAGAGTGTAAGTCATAAACTAATAGGTTGCAAGCAGGTGGGGGTAATGGAGGAAGGAACTCATCAAATCTTTTAAGAAGGCTTTTTCAATAATCTAGGCATCACATAAATCGTGCACCCATCTACTGTTCTTTCATTGCATATTAGCAAAGCATTTGATTCCCTAGAATTGCCCTTACTTTCTAAAGTCCTAGAGCAATATAACTTTAGCAAAAATATTTGTAACTGGGTTGAAATTTATATAGTAAACTCAAGGCAATATTGACAACAGATGGCAGTGTTTCAGAATCATTTACTCTAGTTTGCATAGCGGAATGAGGCAGGGATGTCCTATATCCCTCCCTTTCTGATTAATTTTATCTAAAGAAGTCTTAATATAAAACTTATGGATGCTTCAAATGTCCACAGTATTGAGGTTGGTGGGAAATCTAATGAGGTGCTCACTTTGCAGATAATTTGTTAATTACTCTGTCAACCTTACCTTTCAATTGGGATTTAGAAATCCTCTTGCAAACTTTTGGAAAACTTTTGGTTTGCAAGTGAATTGGAACAAATGTGAAGGTATTCTGCTCATATCCTCACAATCTAAAGAAAAGAGATTGACAGAATTGTATGCATTACCTTGGGCAGAAAATGGCTTGATATATTCGGGCATGACAATTCATAACTTCATCAATAAGATAGTAGAATCACATTTTACCTCTTTACTTATAAAACTACTTAAGATTCAGAAGATGGATAAACTCCAGTTATCAATATGAGGGTGGGGGGATTAACTCCATTAAAATAATTATCACCCCAAAAATATTCTATATATTGAATAACCTTCCAACTAACATCAAAATAATTTGGTTAAAAATCATACACCTAATTTTCAAGTTCCTTTGGAAAATAAACCTCCAAGGCTGAGCATTAATAAACTTAGGGCAACCCACATATATGGAGGCTTTGGTCTGCCTTTGTGGCAGGAATATCATTGGTTATTCCTTCTGAAGTAAACTTCATTCTTGTTTAATCCGATTGACATACAGAGTTCTCCTGTCTGGCCAAATAGAGAAAAATTAGCCAAACGTTCCTTAATAACAGACTTGCTTTTACACCTTTTCCATCTCACCAGAAAAGCCACTCCACAATTCCAAATTCAATTTGGCTTTGCAAAATGCCACTAAGTTATTGGATCTGAAATATGTCCCTCTTCAATATACCGCCCCATAGAACAACCCTCAATAAAATTAAACAACAAGAAATTAAAAGACATAGGTTTGGCAGAAGTGTGTGCGAATCAAAACAGCAGGAGACCTACTTCACCAATTGCTAATAAATTACTATCTTTTGAAGAAGTCAGATATAAATACAGAGTACATAAGTATTAGTTCTGATTCTTCCTACAGGTTAGAAAAGCTCTCTTACAAGGAACACTGAATGCCAACTATCGGACTCATGGATAATGCAAGATGGGTGCAGTTTCTTAAATTAGCTCAAATGAGGAGAATAGCAAGCCTTATTTATAATGCTATTTCTGAGTCAGACCCATCTATTAATAACTCACCAATAATTAAATGGGAGCAGGAGCTGAAAAATAAGATTGATGACACCATCTGGTCAAAACTTTGGGTAAACAGCTATTGCAGCAGTAGAGAAACTCAAGGCAAATTTACACAGTCTAAAATCTTGTACCAATACTATTACTCACCTGATAAACTAAGGAAAATGGGTTATTCTGGGCTAGGCAACTGCTGGAGTGTGATATGTCCCAAGTCAACTGCATCCACATGTTATGGTCTTGCCCAAATGCATACATGTGATATGTCCAACTTGCTTGAGAGGGAGATTTGGGTCAAATTAGGAGGAGATTGACCTGCCAACTTGCTTAAGAGGAGATTTGGGTCAAATTAGGAGGGAGACTGGCCTGTTAGTAGGGAGATGCCATAACATCGTGAGTTTGTCCTTAAATGGCATCAAAAAAATAAGAAAAAGTCATTACAAAAATTGAATGTATTTCATTTTGTCAAGAATAAGCATTAAAAGAATAACCAACTAGTTATATAAAGTTATCAAATACATTGTTCATCACTAATTTAATTTTTATGTGTCTTAATCTGTCCCCAAAACATGGATATTTTGGACAGAATTTTACTTAAGCAGGAGATTTTGTTTCAGGAGGAGGGGGGAGTTCAGTCAAAAAAGCAGGAGTCTCCTGCATAAAGAGGAGATATCACATGTATGCCAAATGTATCTAAAACCTGGAAAGAGCTTCACTAAACATGTCAGAAAATATTGCATAAAAACATTAAATTTTCATCATCAATATTTATTTTAGAGACATATCTAGCTTAGCATACACTGATAGACATAATCTAACATGATTGTTATCAGTAGGGCTAACCTTTAAAAGGTTGATCCTTAAAGATTGGAAATCTGTTAAAAGAATCTCACTCAGAGAATGGATTGATTGGATGGGCTCAACTGCCAATAATAGAAGAATAACAGGAAGAATAAGTTACATGATTATTAATAAATAAGACCTTTTACGCCAAAATGTGGGAACCATTTTAAAATACTAAGGCTAATCTTCATATCTCATGGATTGCATAGTTCATATATTGCAACTTTAATTAGTCAGCTGGTTAAGTAATTATAAGGTATTTATTTCCATTACTTTGTATCACAAGTTTCTTTTCAACATAATATCAATCCAGAATTTCCTGTGTGGTATTATGTTCTGTATAATACTTGTGATGAATTTATGTAGATTTAAAATGTTAATAACAATTTATGTTTGAAAAAAGAGATGTCTGATCTGGTGTTCTACAGCAGGGTGTGGGACATCCTGAAGCTTGGGGGGGAATTGATGGCATTTTTAGAAGTCAATTCTTCTCCCAGAGGGAGATGAACCCATGAAACAGCCTATAAGTGGAAATGGTGGACATAATGACAGTGCAGGCCTGTATGGTAAGCCTGGACAAATGGCTGCATACCAAGGGAATAATTGAGTACCCTGTGCAGCCAAGTGGGTAGAGAACCCATATAAATGTAAATTGGTGCCTGTTTGCACAGCATACATATTTCATGCCTACTTATGAAACTGGTGGGGATGGGGATGCAGGCTAGCATCATGGACCTGGAATCCTTTCTGCCTTTAAATTACTGTGTTACTATGCATAAAACAAAGAACCTTAGTGTGTAAGCACTGAGGCAAGGGTTACCCAAAGGGCATTGGCTGGGAAGCCAAGTTTCAAAGAAATACAAAATCATGCATACCCCATAATGTAAAGCATCATGGGCTGTATATGCAAATCACCACAAAATATTATGCTGTTTCAACATTAAGCAGAAATGCATGGTGCCAAAGGCTTCTTGCACAGTCTGCAAAGGGTGGCAACAGAAGACACAGACAAGTGTTTTGTCCTACCAGCACTCATCAGTGTGCCTCATCTGTATGACACCCTAGTGGAATGAACCAGCTACCCTAAGTTAGTCTATCTGGGTTGGGTTGTGGTGAGCCCAATAAAAACAATAAACAAGCTAAAACACAAAGAACCTTAGTGTAAGCACTGAGGCAAGGGTTATCCTAAAGGGCATTGGCCGAGAAGCCAAGTTTCAAAGAAATACAAAAATCACACATACCCCATAATGCAAAGCATCATGGGCTGCATATGCAAATCACCACAAAATATTATACTGGTTCAACATTTAGCAGAAATGCATGATGCGAAAGACCTCTCACATAGTCTGCAAAGGTGCCAACAGAGACACAGACATGTCTTTCATCCTACCAGGACTCATCAGTGTGCCTCATCTGTATGCCACCCCAGTAGAATGAACCAGCTACCTTAAATTGGTCTATCTCGATTGGGTTGTGGTGAGCCCAATAAAAAACAAGCTAAAACACAAAGAACCTTAGTGTGTAAGCACTGAGGCAAGGGTTACCCAAAGGGCATTGGCCAGGAAGCCAAGTTTCAAAGAAATACAATATTACACATACCCCATGATGCAAAGCATCATGGCTGTATGTGCAAATCAACAAAAATATTATGCTGGTTTAACTTAAGCAGAAATGCATGGTGCTGAAAGGCCTCTCACACATTCTGCAAAGGGTGCCAACAGAAGACACAGGCACATGTTTTGTCCTACCAGGACTCATCAGTGTGCCTCGTGAAGTACAACACAGGTAGAGAGGAAGGGGATGAATGTAAATTGTGCATTAGGGAGGAAGGTGTGTGATTGGGGTGTTAAGAGGGTGGAGAAGGAGAGATGAATGGATTATTGTGCCTTGGGGAGGAGGTGGGTTATTGGGGTGTATGGGAAAGGGTAGATGAGTGGATTGTTGTGCCTTGGGAAGGAGGGTGGATTATTAGGATGCTACATGTGAGGAAAGTGAATGAGTGTAACTAAATCCATGACTTGTGGAAGAGGGTTGGTAATTGGGGTGCTAAGCAAGTGTGGGAGAAAGGTATGATTGTGTTGAACCAGCATAATATTTTGTGGTGATTTGCATATACAGCCCATGATGGTTTGCATTATGGGGTATGTAATTTTGTGTTACTATGTATATTAGTGCAGCTTAGTTACCAGAACAGTGATCCTAATTAATGAGTGTTCAAAACAGCTGACAATACTAATGAAAACCTAGGGATATCCATATTAAAAAGAGTGCACCTTTAATTATTTCACATCTTAAAAACACTAAAGCAAACTCAAGATGGGGAAAGAGGTGTCTTACAAGGCAGTAGAAAAGAGGAATCAAAACAGGAAAAAGGGTATAGGGAGAAATATTTCAGCTAATTCATTCATTCATTCATTCATTCATTCATTCATTCATTCATGCAATGGCAAACAAAGTTGGTGTAAGCAGGTTTTTGTGCTGAGTGCCGATGGAAAACAAAAAGTATCAGTACTACTAAGTTCCACTAAATAAGTTGAATTGATTTTTCTTTGTGGCACTATGAGACAGTGTGCAGTGCATGGTACCCATGGGAGATAGTTGGGGTGCAAATACAGATGGAGGGAATGGGGACAAATGTAAATTGTGCATTAGGGAGGAAGGTGGGTGATTGAGGTGCTAAGAGGGTGGCAAAGGAGAGATGAATGGATTATCATACCTTGGGGAAGGAGGGCGGGTTATTGGGGTGCTAAGGGTGGGAAGGGAGATCAGTGGATTGTTGTGCCTTGGGAAAGGAGGGTGGATTATTGGGATGATACAAATGCGTGGAAAAGGGAATGAATGTAACTAAATCGTGACTTGGGAAGAGGGTGGGTTATTGGTGCTACAAGTGTGGCAGAAAGAGATATGATTGTAATTAAACAGTGCCTTGGGTGTAGGGGAAGGGTATTTTTACATTTTTCGTACTTAAAAAATACATGAAGTGGTACTTCCCAATAAACAGCTGTGAAGTGCTACTTTGTACAGAAATTCACACTTTGGCCTGTCCACTGGCACAGTGTTAGGCCACTGCTTATGACGCCTGCGACCCTGGCTCAGGAACAACCCTAGGACACTGGGGGCTCACCAGGGCAGGAGCACTGAGCATTCCATGATACCCTCCTCCTCTGAGGAGGGAGGGCAGCACATTCTCTACTACTGCCACCTGGGTGACCGCGGGGTGGCAGTGCATCTGGAGCAACATGGGGAGGGAGGGAGGATGCTGGCTGGTACTGTGTGCAGCTATGCATCTGAATGAAGGCGTGCAGATGGTGCCCTCACTGCTGGCATCCAAGGAATGGTTAAAACAAGAGGAAATACCTTGAGACATGCAGGATGATGCCTGGCATTATTGGGCCCTGCCCTCCTGACTGACTATTTCACCTTCTGCAACAGAGGGCTGGGGGCAGCTAAAGAAACCCTAAATGAAACAACTACAGTAAAACAGCTGCATTACAGATTGGAGATAAGCACCAGAGAAAGGGGAATAGGGCTGGGAATCTCTTCTGTTTGCATGCACTAAAATTCAAAACCCAGCCCAGTGCAAAAGCATAATGTTTAATCATATGCAAAATCCTGCATGGGCAGACTGACATGGGTTTGGTATCATATGAGTTAACTTTTATTTTTGGGGAGGGGCTTATCTATACAAACAAGAAAGGGTCATTGTTAAGAAAAGTGGAAGCTAGAAACTTGGCTTCTATATTTGGCATCGTGGTTCAGTCTTGGTTTTTCCATCTCTGCTACTACATCAAAAATGTACTTCATAGAAGGACTAATGTTTAAGATGTCAAGGCCTTTCTAATCATAAACATGATTTTTAGGTGACATCCAGACTCACAAATGTGTTTTTCACTAATATTTGACTTAACATTGTTTAAAATGGTAAGTTTCAGATGCATAAAATAAATGTAATTAATGGTTCTCATTTTTATCCACAGATAACCATAGTTTTATTCTGGGTTACAACCTTCCATTGATATTTTTATTAGAACACGGAGGTTGTAACCACTGTCTGTCACTCAAACAGCTGTGCATCTCATTGGCTGGAACTCCGTCTGGGTGAGGTGATCATCTCCCAAAACATGGCGTCCGTTGCTTCGGTAACTAAGTTCTCAAACCCCGGTCCTGAACTTCACCTTTGTGTTGCACTTTGTCCCAGGAAATTTTTTACATACTTTTCAATATTTATCTGGTTGATCCATCAAACTGAAAAAAACCCAAACACATCTGGTTGATCCTGCCGTACCTACCTGTCAAGCGGAGCACCCGCCACCACTGTATCCCTCATGAACTGTGAGCAACTGATGAGTGAGTGAGAGACTGGTGTGTCTATGTGTCTCTCTCTCTTTCTCTCACAGGCAGTGTGTGTAGTGTGTAAATCTAAAAAAATGAGGACTAATAATTAAACAAGCATTCGTCAATGCTGAATGTTTGCTTGCTGGCGTTACAGAGCTGCATAATAGGAATGGCAGTGAAGTATTGAACTGAAGCCAACCCACCACTACCCTGCAGAGACTGACAGGCATTGGGGTGTGCCTTTGGGTTGTCAGGGCATAATCTGCTACGCCATTTCACCACACCCTACCCTGCAGACACCAGACGATGCTTTTGCACAGCGACTACGGCATTTGGCACCACAGGTGCAAAACACATTCTGAACAGGATATGAAAAATGACCGCTGTGCTGTTCATGGGAGGTGTAAAAAATGCAATGTTGAAAATCTGCAGTGAAAATATAAAAACTGGTGAAGTCACGAGCATGCGTAGAAACTGTGCAACTGTGAAACTGTGCAATGCACACCTGTAATGTAATTTGTTTGGGAATTTTACAGCAGATTGTCAACACAGGCATTTGGGACCTCCAATCATGAACAGTGTCACTGTAATTTTCTTCATCTGTCCCGAACAATGATTTCCCACAGTGACCACGCACTTCTGCGCTGAAAGTGTGAAACACACTTGCCATGTTGTGAAAAATGACAGCTGTACTGTTCATAAGGAAGTGTGAAAATGCCACTGGTGAAAATCTGCACTGAAAATATTACAAGTTTATGAACTTACAGGGTGCATGGGCACTGCGGAATGCTCACCGTAAAACAGTAATTTTGGACTTTTGTCACCAAATTTTCAACATAGTCATTTTAAGACCTCTGTTCCTGAACAGTGTCACTATAATTTTCTTAATGTGTCCCAAACATTGATTTTCACTGACTGCTCCATTTGCGCTACATGGAGGAAACACATTTTGGACGACATGTGAAAATGACAGCTGTACTGCTCATAAGGAGGTATGGTAAAATGGCAATGTTGAAAATATGGAGTGCAAATATAAAAAATTTGCGAACTTATAAATGTGCATAGGAACTGTGCAATGCATGCTCATAAAATAGGCATTTTAGGAATTTTTCACCATATTTGCAACATAGGCTTTTGAGAGCCACCTTATGAACACTGGCACTGTCATTTCATTAATCAGTCCTGAAAGGTGATTTCGCTCAGTGACTGTGAAATCACCCTTTGGCCGGATTAATGCCATGACAGTTCCAGAATTCATGAGGAGGGGTCCCAAAACCCCATGTTGAAAATTTGGTGCCAAAATTCCCAAAATGTTTGAGATATGCATTAAAGTTGAAAAAACCCTATTTATTGCATTATACCGCTTACCAGCATTTCCTCAGTTCGTGGTCGGCTTTGAAGAGTGCAGACATGTTCCTGGTCCACGAAGATAGTCTTGCTGGACTCCAGAGGTAAGCATGGGGTGAGATGGGGTGTGGGAAGGTAGGATGTGCAGAGGGTGGGCGCTGTCGGCAGGAGAGTGCAGAGGGAACTTTTTGTTTACAGGTTTTTTTTTTAGGAAGACAACACAGGATGTTTGCCATGCTGGGGTGGGCTCCCAGCGTGGCAGCTGGAAGGCTGTTTGGGGGCCTGGAGCGGCGGGGCAATGGGCACCCCTATCAGTCATAATAATTTTTGCCACACTGGGGTGAACTCTCAGTGTGGCACCTGGAAATCTTTTGGGGAGGGCGTGGAGCTGACAGGGATTGGGCACCCTGTCGGCCATACAGTGTGTGTGTGCGTGGGGGAAGTGCAGTGTTCATTGGAGAACTGCGGCTACACCTGCAAACACACTGACTGAGATGGAAAGGCAGGTGCCACACCTCAAAACTCAGCTGATGGCACTATGTTTCTTGCACATGTGTGCAAGCAAACATAATAAAATAATACATGGGTGAGTGTATGAAACCAGAATTTTACACACACTTGGTGTGGGATGCTTTATAAACCCGAGGCAAAGCCTCGGCTTGTGTAGCATCTCACACCTTGGGTGTGTAAAATTCTGGCCACACACACCACCATATAATATTGTATATGTCATGCTCATGAAATATTATGAAACATAAGTCTGAAAGCCAGTATGTATTTCTTCATTAGCCAACTACAATGCAGGCAGACATCATGTAGGCTCAGACCTAGCATGGATGGACTACTTTTATTGAATGATATGCTCATTTACCTTCTGTGCCCATACAATATACTGTTTGGGCTCCAATGAGTACCACTGCTAATTCAGCTGCAGCATGTCAAATGCTGTATAATGGTTTGATGAGCTGTTCACTGCTGTCCACTAGCAAGGGATCGCAGAGCATCAAGCCCTTGTCACTGTGATCGCTCTGCTAAGATTCAAAACCAGATTTCTTCTAGTGAAAATGTGGAACATTATTCAAAAAGTCAACCAGTGCCCTGATGTTTGACATATTCAGTATAAGTACATTGCTTGCACATAAAAATACTAGGCTACATAGTTTTAATGTATACTAATTACATCAAGGTCTCTGTGCATTACTCCTAACCCCATACAACAATATAAAGCATTGAACTCTGTGTAAGGCATCATCAGTATGCAAATCCTTGGTGGAGAGGAGGGGGCAGGCTGTTAATGCACAGTTTTGCTATCAAGTAGTACAAAGGAATTCAAATTCATATTCAGATCTGATTACTCTTATTACAACTATATATATGCCTTTACTTTGGCCTACTGTATTAACAAATTAAACCAGGGATGTTAAGCATCATCGTCATAAATTAACTCGTAATCTGACTCAGTCAATTTACAATTAGTATAATTCATGATGTAATGCTGTCGGGCCGCACTGAGTTGCATTTTGCTTTATGAAATAGCAGTGATTTGCCAAATAAATAGGCTTTGTGGCTTTCATCTCTTGGGCTCTTAGTGTCTGTGAATCATCATTTTACTGCAGGTTTATGGAGCTCTTTGCTCTAATAACATGGCTATAGGCAATGATTCAAAACTTTAACTTGGGAAATCATACATGAAGAAATTATCTACAGAATTAATGTTTTACTCTGGTAGATATAGATGACTTAATTCTAGTCCTTGAAATAGTCTCAATGTGTTTTATCCTAGTTTTCAATTTATTACCAACCAGATGGCCTGAAGCCAGCTTCATTTAACTTCTACCCAATGAAATATGCTCAATTAATGGCATTATAGGTCATGGGTTGATGTCCATTGAGTAGTTCCGTATTGCTCCCATTATAGTTAATATATTATGTTAAAAACTCAGTTTGGACTGAAGCTATGTTACACTGTTTAAGTTATACAATTATTGTTGCACAGATCATTCATAATGTATGAGGTTTGATTTTATTTCAGCTATGTTGTACATTACTGCATAGATATGGTTACCTTACTGTGCATGGATTTCCATTCTAACTAAAAGATGTTGTACCACAGTTCAAATGCCACATAATTCTGTTGTACCCTTCTGTGGTCCAATAATGATTTAATTAGAGTGTTAATTCATGACAACGGCCTTTTATTTATCATTTTCCACACATATAGACCTCAGACCCTTCCCTAACACAATATCTTCTGCTGTTTCTTCATTTTAAATAACAGAAAACCACCAATCAACCAGATGAGTTTTCAGCTGCTGGGTGAGAGGTGGGTTTCTATTATATAAAATAGTATTAAATTGAACTGAAGATTATTTTGGGAAGAATAACAAACAATCCAGCAGCACTCCTATAAAATTTAAGAAAATGCATAAGAAATGTGATTAAACTTCAGTGAATTAGCCAGGGTTGACCTTGCAATGCCCTAAAAGAATGGCAAACAGCTTGGTTTTAAATTTTACATTTCAACCCATTTACTGTACAAAATGACACATGAGTAACTATGCACAATTCATGGTTCAAATTATATCAGGGACCTCTCAAGTTTCACTCTTGAAGTCCCCATGATGTCCTTAAAACACTTTGATGGAAGCGTAGCCTTGTTGTGCATGGTTGCCCATGCAATATTCTCTGGTGTGCCATTGCTGCAGTGAAACCCCTCCGGCAATGCAATGCGGTGCTGTAATCTGATCGGCAGTCATTCCCTTGATCAGAATTGTGCAGTGCCAGCCATCTTGATGCCCCAGGGTTTTGCACTTCCCCTATACACCTTTGACCTGGAGGTGATTATGCTAATTTTCAGGGGGGAGGCGGGGGTGCAGGGCTGAAGCTCCCCATAAACAGCTGGGATGTGCCCAGGTACATTGCTGCAGTAGCAGTCATACTGGCTCTATTGACGGCGACGTGGTCTCATCGGGAATTTGTTGTCGCTGTGGAGTTGGTCAACGTCCTTGATGTTGAACCAACTTGGTAGAACCTTATTCTCTATATGTGATATTGTTTACATTCTCAGTTTTGCACTTAATATATAATTTATTAACGTTTTCTGTTGACAGATGTTTATAACAATGAAAAAGATTGAATCTAATTTCCCTTTGGAAGGTAGGTGAAGGCTTTATTTCAGTCTTTTACACATTTGGTTCAACAACATCTTCAAAATAATGAAATTGATTTCCTATATGTTACCTAATGTGTAATTTAACCATCACAGTCGGAGCTACTTGTACTTGACGATTTTAATATCAACTGGCTAAGTAAGGATGCTGCCCCACACATCGACCTAGCCACAGCCCAAGACCTAACTCAATTGGTCATCCCCCACACACTTGGATCTAGTGTACTGGTTCCTCCTCCCTATTAGACCTCATCTTTCCAATCGCCCGGGCAAGATCTCTAATATTTCCGTCCTTCCTAATGCCCTCAGTGACCACTCCCCAGTTATCTGCTCCTGGTCCTGTAAAATCCCTAGATCCCTCCCAAAATAATTATGCAACATATACTTGGTCCTGGTAAATTGCACAGCTAAAAGCTCACCTCAGGGTCATGGATTGGTCCCTCATTTTGAACACTGTTCACGTTGACAGTGCCTTGGATCTATTACCCGGTCCTTCAATAATATATGACCTCTATGCACGTTCACAAAAGAATGGTTAAAGGCATTCACGTACCCTGGTTCACTGAACGGCTCAAGACTTTAATGAGAACCAGAGATTCACTATGGCAGCTCTCCATTGAGTCTGGCCTCCCTTGACAGACAGAATTATAAAATGGCCCAAAACAAGTGCACTTGGACCATTTGCAGGGCAAAAGCGGATTATTATAAATCTGCCTTAACCTCGTCCTGGGGCTCCGGCTGCAAGTTTTGGAACAACATTAAGGAAATCTGTGGTAAGGTCCCCAACCTGGTTCCCTCCAAGTCATGTCAAATGGGTCCTTGACCTCTGACCCTACTCACATTGCTGCAGTCTTCAGAGATGCCTTCTCCAACCTTAGCCATGTTCTACCCCTGAATTTCTATGATCCACCATCTCCTAGCATACCTGCACCGCACCTCAGTGCCTCCCCTTTTACTTCCGCCTATCTCTCCTAAGACTGCTGAACCATACCTTACCGCTGCCCTTAGTCATGCCTCCTCCAATGCCGAATCCCTGGACCTCATAATGCTTCGCTCTCCCTTAAGGAATCCTTACCCTCACCCACATTCTAAACCTCTCCTCTCACTAGGTAAATTCTCTACCTCTTGAAATCTGCCTCTATCACGCCATATTTAAAGGGGTGATCACCTCTGCTAACAATTATCACCCTATTTCCATCCTCCCCGTCCAAGGCATTTCGGATCAGCTCTCTGATCACCTCAATAAATATGACCTACTCTGCAAACAACAACATGGTTTCTGCAAAGGGCACAGCACTACTACAGCCTTGCTTGAGCTAACATCACACATCCATTCCGCATTGGATAAAGGCTACATCACAGGTGCTGTCTTCATTGACCTCACTAAGGCCTGTGACACCATCCACCATTCACTACTCCAAACCACCTTGATCAACCTGGGTCTCTCACAGGATGCTGAGGGTTGGTTTGCAGACTATCTTACCAACCAGACCCTTTAAGTTAAAATTGGCAATACACGATCCTCCAAATCACCTGTCCTCTCTGGGTCCCTCAAGGGTCCATTTTGGGTCCTCTCCTTTTCAGCCTCTTCCTAAACTCCATCCCGCATCCTGCACTTCCAACCTATTACTCTATGCAGATGATGCTGTCATCTTCTCCTCCAGCCCAGACCCTCTCAACTCCACCACTCCTCCAGTCCTCCTTCAACGCTGTTGAAAGCTGGTTCCCACGATGCCTTATTATTAACTATAAAAACAAGCCATGCTCTTCGACACCTGAAGAATTCCAGGATAGGGCTTTTCCTCAATTACTGTCATCAACCTTGACCCCCTGGAATTTGTGCATACCTTTAAATACCTGGGCATCACTCTTGACACTGGCCTCACCTATCATGAGCATATACATCAGTTGTCCAAGGCCCTAAATATTAGGCTTGGTCTCTTGCACCGTCATAAACATTGCCTTACCCTGAGGCCCTCAAACTTGCTATCTCCTCCTCGGTACTCTTCCTACTTGACTATGGCCTTTTGACTTTTGGTGAGGCAAGTCCCTCGGCCCTAGATAGTCTTAGGCTTGTGCTAAACAAGGCCTGTCACCTCATTTTACGTGTGACAGACTCACCTATACCTGTGTGCATATAAGGACACAAATTGGCTTAACCTTGAAAATCGAATAAAATTCCACACCTGTATCTTATCTAAAAGATTACCCTTGGCCTCTCCCTGCATCACTCCTCCTTAATCACCTTGGACTCTAAAGCTAAGCACACCCGTAGCTCAGATACCCATCATTTCTCCATCCCTTCCTGTCACACAACTCAATTTCAAAGATCCTTTCGCTACAGGGCACCTTTGTGGATGAATAACCTCCACCCCTCCTTGCGCCTTGACCAAAGCATTGGTCATCAAAACTCCTTAGGGCCCATCTTCAGTCCTCAAGTGACTGTGACTGTATGTAAATTGGTGTCCGCCCTCATTACTGACAATGGCCTCTGGCTTGCCTCTACACACTGCTCCTAGCCCACTAACTTAGGAATGTTAATCTCCCAGTCTATTTTTTTTCTGTCTCGAACTGAACTAGTTCCTAAATGTTTAGCCTTGCATTCCTGTTGTACATATCTTTACTATGTAACAATCACTTTATTTGTTTCTGTAGCTATGTCTGTACAAACTGTTGTTGTGTAATCTGATTTACTATATGTGACGTGGAACCTTTGTAAAGGAGTCTATGACTCAAAGGTATTTCTGATTCTTATGAAATAAATAAATAAATAATGTAGTGGTGCAACGAACAGTGTTTTCCTAAACAGCTAGTTTCAGCTACATTTACTAAAAATATTAGCATTCTTGTCAGATCTATTTTTAAGGTTTATCCTATACTGCATACGATAAGCTTTTTTGTGTTCATGATCCTAACATTTATCAGGTTTGCAATGGTATTTGTGAGCCAAACATGGTAGACATTCTTTTCTTGAGAAAAAATAAATTAAAACGTTTATAAAATATACAAATGTTGGTGACACTAGAAAACATTACCACCAAAAACAAACAAGCAAACAAAACAAAAAAACCTGCAAGATGTCTGAAATGCATTATAGTGCAAAAGAGTAGGGTAAAATGTTTTTACCCATTTTTGTTGCACTGCTGCTCTAATAAATGTTTGTAAAATACTAATTGTGTTAATTTATAAGACAACTAGAAAAAGTGAGGTTGCCTTGATGTAAATGGATACTGATATCTTGCAGTGATTTAAATCATTATTCACTATTTAGATCTGCAGTGGGCATAATCCTGCAGACCTTCTGAGATGAGTAAAGGGACTCAGCATTCCTTCCTAAGTTTCCACCCACTGTTCTGCCCACTGTGTTTTGTTTAGCTATACTGACAATCAAAAGTGTCTCATTTTGCGACATTTCACTACCAGTTTTTCAGTTCAGAATATTACGCCACAGGAATGTCTCACCACTTGCACAAGGTCTCAAAAACTTCTTTGATTATGTTTACCCATACTGACAGTCAGTGCTGTGATTCTGCTTAACCATACTGACAGTCAGCAGCAGCACATACAGACTAATATGTCTTACCTGGCCAAGCCTACAAAAATGCATTAAGACTATAGCCGACCAGTTTCTTTATTTATTAATTTCTTGTGTTCTCCCTCTCACCGATTTCTCAGAGTTACACAATGAGGTTGTCTGCTTGTCTCAAAGCATGTCTTAGTATGTGTGCTTAGGGTGGGGTGGATCAAACTACAACAATGATTTACTTAAGTGTTGTTTTACAAATCTCTGTATGATGTAATGTTTTAGACACTGCGTGGAGATGACTGTGTGCTAATGGCAGGACAGACCGCTATAGCAGTCCTGACTTAATCAAACTTCTAAAAGCAGCCAACTTGATATGCTTATGTACTGTAGGTAGAAAGAAAAACACTATATAATGGGAAAACTTACAGAATATATTTCAAACTAAACTTTTGTTCTTGAGTAAGAGAATGCTAGAGAATGAGATGAAACAATTATTCAAAATATAGGAGGATAGAAGGGTAAAAGAGGAAACCTTTTTAAGTAGTCTTGATGTTTAAAAGGAGCTTTGAAATAAGCCTCATTTTATGTTTGCTTACGCGCATGTGCAAGAAACATATGTGCCATCATCTGAGTTTTCAGAGGTGTGTCAGCATCTTCCAATTCAGTCAGTGTGTTGGCAGGCGTGGTCACAGTTCTAGAATCACTGCTGAAGCTGTCTATGACAGCAGTTGAAAATGCAGTGGCATACAGTTGAAAGAGACTACGCTCAGTGAGCAGCTCCTCCCCCCACACACACACACAGATCAACTGTGTCAGTTGCCTGATAGAATGGTGTAGTCTTGTCTAGCTTAGAGAACAAGCCACATCATTACTTTAATAAACTGTTCCCTGCCAAAGCAGGACCACCAAAATGTGGGTGCCTAACAATCTTACACACGCCAGCTCTCCAAAGCACATCTTCATGGACTCCATGGGTTCTAATCCTCCAGAAAAAATACCTCAGCATTTGATGTGAAAACTCAGACTTACGTTGTATGTGTAATTCCAAGCGTTTTCTCTTACTAGACTCTGTCAATGTGAACTCCTGCTGCTAAAACCTATGCAAATGAACTTGAGCGTATTGTACTACCTGCAGCTGAAGCAAAGAACAGCCAGAATGCACAAAGGAGAACATACTGCTATGCATTTCAGCAGCAGCCAATGGGGAGGTTTTCATGACTGAAGCACTTTAATGCCTTTTAGTGCTGTCATATACACACCCCTGTGTGGTAATTCACTAAACTGCACACTTAGTCTGGTAATGCAGCTTCAAAATATTTTTTTCCTCTGAATTGCCGTGATCTGGCATTTAGATAGAATCACACAGCTCTTTCTCAAATCAGATGCTCAATGAAGTCACATCACCTTGTGACCCTAAACATCTTAGGGTTGGACATGTGCCCTAACAAAACAGCGAAAACTAGGCATAGAAAAAGAAAACACAAATTCAACGTAGCTCACAATCGAATCCACCCTTTTCTCGGTGAATCTGGAAGCTGCCTAACAGCCCACCCCTGGGTGCTCATGCACTCCCTCCACCCGCACAACATATGGCCGACGGGCGCTGTTGCATTTTATTTCATAATTTCCGATCCTGCTGCTGCCACCATACTGATACAGTAATACTTTTTATGGCTCGAAAACTGCTTGACATTAGCTGAATTATAAATGGCATCCCTGTTTGATGCTGTGGTGCGGAATATGGTGGTGCTCAAATTTTAAGCCAAGTATTACATGCAGATATGTTGTTATTGACTCATGTCACTTACCATTTGTACATCTATTGATTTTTCAATTCACTTTTGCTGACAAATGTTGATCGCAGGGATTCTGGTGTCACAATTCAGTTCAGCGACGTGTAACATCTTAGTGCAGATGCTAAGTAACTTTTAAATGCTGAAAAGTTAACAGTCATGAAAATGCATGAACTTCTTTCTTCAGTGACTGGAGCTGTAGTGGCGTTATTGGCAAGTGCATGTCTCTTTGCTCCAGATCTATCAGTGAGATGTCTATTCTGTGCAATGGACAGTGGCTGAATGTTATCAGCTGACAGTTTTCATTTCATTATCAACAGATAAATATTCAGGGCTTTGCAATGCAACTTTGCTGGTAGCACAGTTTCATGCCCCAAGTGTCTCATCAGTTAGTAGTTATAACTTAAATGATGATCACAAAAGTATGAAAAGATTTGCCTTGAGTAATGTAAATGCCAATCCACCTAAGCACCTTTAGGCTGCAAACATAATTTGAACGTATAGGGATTCTGGACCGGTAATCACTCATGCACAGCAATGGTTAATAAGTTTAAGCACATTCTCAGGACATTGTTTCACTTGCCCTCTCTCCCACTATGATCCTGGTCACCTGATATAAACCTGACATTTTAGTATCTGTTTTACATCTTAGCTCAGTTAGGCAATCCGCTGTAAGAACATAAATGGACATATAAATGGGGACTATAAGAACATGGTCACCTGAAATAAACCTGACATTTTAGTATCTATTTTACTTCTTGGCTCAGTTAGGCAATCAGTGCTGTAAGAACATAAATGGACATATAAATGGGGACTATAAGAACATGCCATGGGTGCTTGTGCCTTAGTCCAGCTGTGCAGCATCAGCCTGAAGCTCAGGTAGACTTACTGTCTACCACTTTGTTCACCCCCCATGTACCTGTACCATTTCACATCCTCCTTGCGTTAGTCCAGCTGCTACATCAACCTGAAGCTCTGGTAGGGCTTACTGTCTACCACTTTGTTCACCCCTCATGTACCTGCACCATTTCACATCCTCCCTTGATCTACAGTGAGTGGATCCCTCATTCATATGTCACATATGCACACACACAAAAAAAAAAACGGTCTTCAAAAATTAAGATACATTTATTATGTTTGTTATGTTTGCTTGCACGATGTGCAAGATACATAGATGCCATCATCCGAGATTTCGGAGGTGTGTCACCCACTCTTCCAATTCAATCAGTGTGTTGTAGGCGCGTGCCTGAGCTAATGCATGCTGGAGCTGTATGACAAGCTCCAAAATGCAGTGGCATATAGTTCAAAGGGGGAGTTACGCTTCAGTGAGCAGCGATAAGATATCGCTTGCTCATGCGCGCCGCCCTCCGCACATAACACACACACACACCACACGCAGGCGTGTGCACCCCCTGCACACACACACACACTGTATAGCCGACGGGTGCCCAATCCCCGCGGCAGTGCTACGCTCCCCACCCTCCAAAGCCTTCCAAATGCCATGCTGTGTGCCCACCCCAGCGTGGCAACTCATGATATAGCCGGGGTGCCCAATCCCCATCGGTTCCACTGTCCTCATCCCCCGAGTACTGGGTGCCATGCTGGAGCCCACCCAACATGGCAATCGATGCTTTGGGTGACGGGATGCCCAATCCCCATTGGCTGAATGCCCCAACCATCCTTATGCCACACTGGGAGCCCACCCCAGCATGGCAAACATCCCAGTCGTCATTGGAAACAAAAAGAACACCTGTAAGAAAAACGGTCCCACGTAGTCTCCTGGCCCCCACCCACAACCCGCACCCACCCACTGCACACCTGCTTCCCCACACCCCTCACCCCATACTTACCTCCGGACCTTTAATGCCGATGATCTTCGTGACTGGAACACGCCTGCACTTTCAAAGCCGACCGCGAACTGAGGAAATGCCGGTAAGCTGTATAATGGGCTAGATAGGGGTTTTCAACTTTGTTGCATATCTCAGGCATTTTTGAATTTGTGCAGCAAATTTTCAACATGGGGTTTTGGGACCCCTTCTCATGAATGATGTCACTGTCATGGCGTTATTCAGGCCCGAAGGTGATTTCGCAGTCCTGCGTGAAATCACCTTTTGGGACCGATTAATGAAATGACACGCCAGTGTTCATAAGGTGGGCTCTCAAGAAGCCTATATTTTGAAAAATTTGGTGGAAAATCAAAAACGACTGTTTTATGAGTGTGCGTTGTCAGTTCCTACGCCTCGTAAGTTCACAAATTTTCAATATTTTCACTCCAGATTTTCAACATTGCCATCTTACCACACCTTCTTATAAGCAGTACAGCTGTCATTTTCACATCTCACCCAAAATGTGTTTCGCCCATGTAGCACACAATGGCATGATCGATAATAATGAAATCAATGTATGGGACACATTAAGAAAATCACAGTGACATTGTTCATGAGCAGAGATCTTAAAATGGCTATGTTGAAAATTTGGTGACAAAGTTTATAAAATGACTGTGTTACGACTGAGCATTGCGAGTTTACACTCACACCGTAAGTTCATGACTTTGTAGTATTTTAAGTCCAGATTTTCACCAGTGGCATTTTTCCACACTGCCTTATTTACAGTACAGCTGTCATTTTTCATAACATGGCCAAAGTGTGTTTCACACTTTCAGCGCAGAAGATGCATGGTCGCTGTGGGAAATTATTGTTCGGGACAGATAAAGAAAATCACAGTGACACTGTTCATGATCGAAGCACCAAAATGCCTGAGTTGACAATCTGCTGTAAAAATCCCAACCCAATTATATTACGGGTGTGTGTTGCACAGTTTCTATGTACGCTCATGACTTTACCATTTTTAAATATTTTACTGCAGATTTACAACATTGCCATTTTTACACCTCCCCATGAACAGTACAGCTGTCATTTTTACATCCTGTTCGGAATGTTTTTGCACCTGTGGTTCTAAATGCTGTAGTTGTTGTGCATAAGCAGCTTTGGCTAAGAAACTGATATTCCTCCTCTTCATGAGGTGGGGTCACAAAAACCATGTTGATCATTTGAGTGAAAATACCAACGAATGCCTGAGGTATTAGGGTTTCCAACTATAACGCCCAACCCTGTAGAGAATGACAGGTATCGGGATGTGACGGGATTCTTGCCTGTAATGCTCATACCATTCCACACCCTGTAGCCAGTGAGAAGCATTGAGGTATGCCTTGGTCTCTTGCCCCAAAGTTCACCCCATTCTCCTATATCGCACCCATCCCACTGTATTTCCTAATGGAATGGGGTCGCATAAGGACCAAAGACCCCAAGGAACACCGTGACACTTGCCAATGTCTGCAGCGTGGGGTGTACTAAAATGGCGTGGCCATTATGCCTGATGACCCAAGGCACACCCCAATGCCTGTCACTCTCTGCAGGAGTGGTGGGAGGTTAGCTTCAGTTCAACACTTCACTGCCATTACTATTCAGCTCTGTAACTTCTACACTACCACTGCCAATGCCAGCAAGCAAACATTCGGCATTGACAAATGCTTGTTGCATATAGGAAGCTTTTATTGACGGACTAATGGAACGGCAGCCTGTGACAATAGTGACCATGATTGAATGCTTTCAAAAAGGTGATTTAATCATGGTGCCTGTGCACAGGGCTACCACGGCGAGGGGAACGGATTGGGGGAGCCGCGAATATAGTGCCAGGATGTCGCTATATGTACACATGCGCCAGGGGTGGGGAGTGAGCATGCTGTGCGATGGGCGGAAAGGGAGGAGGTTTGTGGGGTGTAGTGCGGCAGTGGGCTGCTGAGCTGGCCGCATGGCATGGTGAGTAGGTGACAGGCTAGGGTTGGGAGGGCGGTCACTTTTTGTGCGCCATCTGAAATTTTTTGCACCCTTCCGACAGCTGCACCCCCTGGAGTTGAGAATCCTTAAGAAGGGGGGTGCAGAGTTTACAGCCCCACATAAATAAAAAAGTAAGTCTCTGGTGTCCTTTTGCTGTGCACCAGTAGTGTACATCGCTGAAACTGATTTTCGGTGATGTACACGCATCCTAATGGCGATTGCCTTTTCCGCAATCGCCGTTATGACATGGAACCACGGCAAACTGGGACAATTCTTCTTCTTTAAAATTTGTTTAAAGCAAACCCTACAACAATGTATTACATTAGACCATAACTGTATCTGATTTTTTATTTATTAATTTCTTGTTTTCTCCACTCTCATTAATTGCTCACAATGAGGTATCTGCTTGTCTTACAGCATGTCTTGGTGTGTGTGTGTGTGTGTGTGTGTCTGTGTGTGTTTGGGGGTGGGGTGGATCTGACTACAACGATTTACTTAAGTGTTGTTTTACAAATCTCTGTATGATGAATGTTTTAGACACTGCGTGGAGATGACTGTGTGTTAATGGCAGGACAGACCACTATAACAGTCCTGACTTAATCAAACTTCTAAAGCAGACAACTTGATATGCTTATGTACTGTAGGTAGAAAAAAACACTTTATAATGGGAAAATGTATAAAATATGTTTCAAATTAAACTTTTGTTCTTGAGCAATTTAAAATGTTATACTTATTGACACAGTTTTTTACTTTTTTTTATGTTTGCTTGCGCATGTGCAAGAAACATAGTGCCATCATCAAGACACGGATGCAGTGGCATACAGTTGAAAGGAGAGCTCTGCTTCAGTGAGCAGAGCTCCCCCACACATGAGCATGCAAGCACTGCATTTGCATGCTTTCGTGCTCGTCGATGCTCCCCAGCGCACACACTGTATGGCCGGCCAGGGTGCCCAATCCCGTCGACTCCGAGCCCCCAAAAACAAGCTTCCCTTAGCCACGCTGCCAGCCCACCCAGCGTGGCAAACAATGTAATGGCCGATGGGGGTGCCAAATCCCCGTCGGCTCCCGTCTCAAGGCCCCCCAAAACATTTCCTGGTGCCACGAGAGCTCACCCCAGCATGGCAGAAACTGTAATGGCCGACGGGGTGCCCAATCCCGTTGGCTCCAGCCCCCAAACAGCCTTCCCAATGCACGCTGAGAGCCCACCCCAGCATAGCAAATGTCCCGTCGTCCTCCTTTAAAAAAAAGTCCCTGAAAGAAAACGTCCTCGCGGTCTGTTGTCCTCCTCCCCACCCACCACTGCGCACCCTGCCTCCCCACACCCCTCACCCCATACTTACCTCCGGACTCCGGTGCAATGATCTTTGGTGGACCGGAAACACGTCTGCACTCTTCAAAGCTGAACGCGAACTGAGGAAATGACGGTAAGCTGTATAATGTAATGGATAGGGTTTTTCAACTTTGATGCATATCTCAGGCATTTTTGGAATTTTGTACCAAATTTTTCAACATGGGGTTTTGGACCCCTCCTCATGAATTCTGTCACTGTCATGGCATTAATCGGGTGGAATCTTCTTTCAGGACTGATTAACAGAACGACAGTGCCAGTGTTCATGAGGTAGGCTCTCAAAAAGCCTATGTTTAAAATTTGGAGAAAAATTCCTAAAATGACTGTTTTACAAGCGTGCATTGCGCGGTTCCTAAGCTGTAAGTTCATGAATTTTTAATATTCACATCGGATTTTCAACATTACCATTTAACACATCTCCTTATGAGCAGTACAGCTGTCATTTTTCACATCTACGCCCAAAATGTATTTCCGGCGATGTAGCTCACAATGGCGCGGTCGGTGTCGTGAAATCAATGTATGGGACACATTAAGAAAATTACAGTGACAGTGTTCATAAGCAGAGGTCTTAAAATGGCTATGTTGAAAATTTGGTGAAAAATTCCATAAAATTACTGTTTCTGGCGTCGCGTTCGCACTTCCTACGCGCTTTCGTAAGTTCACAAATTTTTAATATTTGCACTCCACAGTTTCTACATTGCCATTTCACACCTCCTTATGAGCAGGTACAGCTGTAATTTTCACATGTTGCCCAAAATGTGTTTCGCGATGAAGCGCACAATGGCACAGTTGGTGTGCAATCAATGTTTGGGACAGATTAAGAAAATCACAGTGACATTGGTCATGAGCAGAGGTGTTAAAATGGCTATATTGAAAATTTGATGAAAAAATTCCCAAAATGACTGTTTTAGAGTTGCGTTGAGCAGTTCCCTCGGCTGCAGCTGGCAGGTTGCAAATTTGTAATATTTGCACACCAGATTATTTTCAACATTGCCATTTACCACATTCCTTATGAGCAGTACAGCTGCCATTTTTCACGTCCTACCCAAAATGTGTTTCCTCACATAACGCACAATGGTGCAGTCGGTGTAAAACAATGTTTGGGACAGATTAAGAAAATCGCAGTGACACCGGTCATGAGCAGAGGTCTTAAAATGGCTATGTTGAAAATTTGGTGACAAAACTCCATAAGATGACTGTGTTACGAGTGAGCATTGCGCAGTTTCCACGCACCCTCGTAAGTTCATAAATTTGTAATATTTTCAGTCAGATTTTCACCAGTGGCATTTTTCCACACTTCCTTATGAACAGTACAGCTGTCATTTTTCACAACATGGCCGAAATGTGTTTTCACACTTTCAGCGCGAAATATATGGTTGCTGTGGGAAATCATTGTTTGGGACAGATAAAGAAAATCCAGTGACACTGTTCATGATCAGAGGTCCCAAAATGCCTGTTAACAATCTGCTGTAAAAAATCCCAAACTAGTTACATTACGAGATTGTGCGTTGCAGTGGTTATGCTGCTTCGTGACTTCACCATTTTATTAATATTTTCACAGCAGATTTTCAACATTGACCTTTTTACACCTTCCCATGAACAGTACCGCTGTCATTTTCACATCCTGTTCGGAATGTGTTTTGTACCTGTGGTGCCAAATGTCGAAGTCGCTGTGCAAAGCAGCTTTCAGCTAACCAGCTGATATTGCCACTGTTCATGAGGTGGGGTCACAAAAACCATGTTGAAAATCTGGATGAAAATACCAACGAATGCCTGAGGTGTTAGGGTTTCCGATCATAATGCCCCCACCCTGTACAGAATGACAGGCATCAGGGCTGTGACTTGGGATTATTGCCTGCAATGCTCATACCATTCCACCCCACCCACCCTGCAGCCAGTGAGAGGCATCGAGGTGTGCCTTGGACTCTTCAGCCCCAAAGTTCACCCCATTCTCCTATACTGCACCCATCTCACCATATTTCCTGATGGAATGTAGTGCGCGCAAAACCAAAGACCCCAAGGCACACGCGTGACACTTGTCGGTGTCTGCGGATGGATGTGGTGAAGTAAATGTGGCCGTTATGCCTGATGACCCAAAGTCACACCCCAATGCCTGTCACTATCTGCAGGGTGGTGACAGGCTTGGCTTCAGTTCAGTACTTCACTGCCATTCCTAGTATGCAGCTCTGCAACTCCTACACTACCAATGCCAATGCCAGCAAGCAAACATTCGGCATTGACAAATGCTTGTTTAGTTAACATATCACAGTAACACAGTATCATATCTACTTACTATCAGGGATCCAGAAGGAGAGGTAAATCTCCTCCACAGGAAACATCCATGAAAGCTGAAGAGTGGTAAAATGGAAAATTAATTTGATCCAACCGAAAAGTAAGCAAGTCTGTAGCAGCCATAAACTGAACTCATCACCCATTCTCTGAGGCTTTCTTAGAGTGAAGAGATGCCCTTGATTAGGACAATTTTAGAGTTGCTTGCTGACAGTAAATTAAACAAACCTATGTAAAAAGGGCTCATGGGGGGATTGGTTTCTGCTAAAAAAAACTGCACTGTTGTTGTTTTGTATGTCAGAATTGCACCTCCACTAAAATTTCACAGAATTCAGCAGGCTTTCCAAAATTTTGTAGAATTCCAGCAGAATCAGGATTTAAAAATCCACTTAGCTACATCTCTATAAACAGCAATCTTTTCCCAGTATGGATTGCCATCTTCTTCAAAAAGTCTCCTCTGTTGTTACATCACTCTTTCCTCCTATATGTGAAATAATTGTTTCATCTCATTCGCTAGCAGGTCTCGCTTGACAAAATTGTAGGGACCAGTTTAACAGTATAGTATACTGAAAAGGGAAACTAACACACACTGGCCCAGATATTCAGACTGCACTGGGCAGTGGCGCGGCGTGGTGCAGCGCAACTGGGCTGCACCAGGGCCAGGACCAGGCGATATTCAGCAGTGATGCGCCATGGTGCAGCACTGTTGAATATGGCAATGTTGGTGCAAACTGTGCATGGCGCGGTGGCACTGCACCAGTGCAAGACACAGATAAGGAGCATGTGGATGCACCAGTGCAAGTGCTGTTTGTGCTAGGCACATCACCCGTGATATTCAGCAGGGGTCATGCAGATGAGGTCATAAGATATGCAAGGTGCAAATCAGGCCTTTTGCATGTCATTATGGCCCCATTTGCATGCCTTGCACAGGAAGCCTGACGACTTGTGCCTGGTGCCCTGCACAGCATGACATGTGCAGTGGGATCCCGGGCATCCCTGCCCAGAGCCATGATTGCATCAATGTATACCAAACAAGCCCTGGTAGTTCTAGTGACCCCCATGAGTCCCTAAAGCCCTGAATATTGTATTGACAGACCATCCCTGGTGGCCAAGTGATCCCCCTCGACCCGGTCCCTGGGTAACATCAAAATGACCGTCCTGGTGGTCTAGTGGAACATAATTGGGACTGTCTAGTGACGGTATGCACTGCAAGCCTTTGGGCCACACTGGGGACCAATGGGCTTACAACCCATACTGTACCTGCTCATTCGGCGGGAGTCGGGTGGTATGCGGGCAGGTTGCAGCTGCCAGCCGATGATGGGAGTGGGGTGGGCAAGGGATTCAGTGTGGGTGGTGCCACTGGATCACCAGGGCTTTTCCTTACAGAGGAGTACCATGATCATGGCTGGAGGGGTTCCACTAGACCACCAGGGATGGTCATCTGATGTTACTCAGGGACTCGGTGGGAGGGGGACCACTTGGCCACCAGGGATAGACTGTCTTTACAATATTCAAGGAGTTGGGGACTCGGGAGGGTGGGCCACTGGACTACCAGGGCTTGTTTGGTATACATTGCTGTGATTGCGGCTATGGGTGGGTAGGGTCCACTTGACCACCAGGGTGTGTGTGTGCCTACCACGGTGTTCTGGGTGGGCGGTGGCCACCCACAGCCGGACTGCTGTGTTTTGTGCCCTGCAATACTGCAGCCCACCTGTGGATAGCCAGGAGTTGTGCCATCTTTTCTGGGGCTCAACTCTGAGCCCCTATGTGCAATGCAGAGTTGTGCCAGCATATCCGCTGCACATCCTGGGCTGAATATCGGGATGTGCCGCGCTATGCATGGGCAAGCCCCTGCATTTGTGCCACATACATTAACGTGCGCCCGGGCGCATAGAGATTTGCACTGCTCCAGGCAGCCTTCTCAATATCCCGCCCAGGGTGCAATGCGAAGTTGTGCCAGGCGCATCACTGTTGCACCAGGCGCAACCCTTTGAATATCCTGGCTACTATTTTTCCCCGGCTCTCTTTGACACTGACTGTACCTTGATATTTTACCGCATTTTGATGTTATTTAGATGTTTTCACATATTACTAATGGTATGTATCCTGTTGTTAACTTCCGACTTAACTGTTTATGCCTGATGTCCCATATGCTGTATCACCTACTTATTTATGCCTAATGCTCCTGTATGTTACCATGACTTTGTCTGATGCATTGTATGTACCCTGTAATCCTCCAGGGTCGCACCTGAAAATAAGCACTTGGCTGTCTAGTGTGCTTACCTGGTAAACAAAAGCAAATAAATAAATAAATGTTCAACAATTTCTGAGCAGATGCAGAAATGAACTGCTGCAGCTGTAGTTTTAGTATTATATACAGTTAAGCTGCTCCCACAATTTTGTTGAACCAGACCTGCTGGAGAATGTGATAAAACATTTATTCAAAATACAGCAGGACAGGGTGTGACAGAGGAAATCATTTAAAAGTAGTCTTGGTGTTTTAAAGGAGCTTTGAGGGGGCTAATGAGCAGCTGAGTGAGCAGACATGTTCTCCTGGAGCTCCCGACCTCAGGATTTTAATCTAAATATTTTATATGGCATCCACAGTTAAAAATCTCAAATTGTGAGCCAGACAACGTGGAATATAATAATGGATGAGTATCTGATGAATTCATCTGGCAAGTCTGCTAAAATGCTATGAAAACTCCAAGAAGCAAGCTACTGTTGGTACAGCAGAACCTCTAGGCCCCATATTGTTTTGGATGCAGAAATGGCTGTTCTGGGGAAAGAGCTTACCTCACAAGTCCTGGCGGCACTTACACCACGTCTGGAGAAGATGGAGCAGAAACTTGAAGGCTGACTCCAAGAAATATCCTATCAAATGGGATATGACAAAAACTCACGGAGGTGGGAGGAAAGAACCACATGCTTGGAAGATACTGTGCACCCACTCCTGGACTGGGTGGCTGCGCTTGAGAAGGAATTTGAGGAGTTCAAGGAGGCCTTCACTATCAAATAAATTATCATAGAAGGCTTAATTTAAGGATCAGAGGCCTTCCAGAGGGACATGAAGGTCCAGATATTTTGTCATTCTGTGTCACAAAGATACCACAACTCCTGGGCCTCCAGCCAAGGGAGCAAGCACAAGCTTAGCGAGGGCCCACCATGCGGTAATGCCAAGACTGCAGAGGGGCAGTCTGCCAGGCAAATAATTATACGCTACCACAACTTTCAAGAGAGAAGAGGTGCTGTGAGCTTATAGGCAACAACAACGCTGAAATGTGATGGCACCAGAATATTCATCTCATAAGACTACTCCAATCAATTACTCAAGAAGAGAAGGGCCTTCAATGCAGTGATGGCACAATCAAGGGAGATGAAAGTAGAACATTTCCTTACCTATCCAGCGACACTGAAAATACGCCACGAGGGGGTTATATATACTCCTTCTGGGAGGTTAATAAGGTGGCTGCTTTCGCTTGAATTGAAGAAGAAAATCAGCTGAACACAAGCTACAGACACTCTAGGTTTTGCTTCTGGATCTGAATAGCTCACGACTTCTTGGTTCACAGTGGAAGACCTGTCAGATTGGGGCTGGGAGATCCATGATCTCGGCTTGTGATTCTCCTTCTTAGTTCTGTCTGGATTTGTATAATCTTTGTCTGTCCTGGATGATTTGGTTTGGGGGACGATTCTGGGACAAGAAATCTGTTGAACTTTAAATATGTGATGTAAACAAAGAACCCTGGGCCTTGCAACCTTCCCCGACCTGGTGGACCTGGTGATTCTACGACTTCCAGTAGGGTATACCTGACCAATTAAGTAAAACAGCAGATGAGGTGCACTCAGGTAGGCTGGGGAGTGTTGGTTGGAGCTTGGCACGTGGAATTGTTGCTCGGCTCCACCCACATTTCCAGCCCGGTTCCCTTTATAACTATTATTATTAAAATGGACACTGGGGCATAATAAAGCAATGAAAGATTAAGACATATGGGCTTTACCCACAGTGGCTCTGGGTGCTTAATCAGTCGCTGGGGGTAACAAAATGAGACTTTAGGGATCTGGAGTTACAAACAGATTGGAGACCTCTTCTGTACAGGGCAAAGAACAAATGCCAGAGCTGGGTTTTGTGGGCTCAGGGTTCATGATGCGGTCAAGTCTATGTTTTGATCACATTATGGAGCAAGATATATGTCTGTAAATACACTGATTTTGGATGCTACTGAGATAAGCTAACAGGTTTTTGCTACCATAGTTGTTCTTGAGAGTGACGTGGAGATTGTTCATTGGCAAATGTGTTTGAAATAACATTCGGGATGATAATGGCAAAGAAAAAGGAAGGAGGGGAGTAGTGGGGAATTTAAATGTTTTTGAAATGTTTGGGGGTTTTAAGGAGGGGACTTTATAGAATTGTTAGACTGTTGGGGTTATTTACTTGTTACATGTTGGGTTTGTGTGTTAATATTCTCATACTAGTAAGGTCCATCTGGTTATTTATGAAGCATAAAACCTAAGGAGCATTGGAAAGAGGGAGTCCTGCAGATATATTGCTGTTAAATCTGTCCAGGGAAGATACAAATGCCTCCATGACTGCACAAGCAAATATAACTGTACAAACGCACCCTGCAGGTCAGGCCTTCTGCTCCCACAGTGCCAAACCTCAAAGTGCAATATGTGAACAGGAGAAAAACAGGGTAACCCTCCTGTATGCTTTGGGGCTGAATCACCAACTAGCCTCGTGTTCTGGAGTCAAATATGAACCTTTTCCGCTAGCACACCAGCTAACAGGCTCAGATATGTACTTTCTTCAGGGATGCAGTACAATATTTCACCCAGTGGGCACCAGCCTGGTTCACAAGTCTACCCTTATAACTCAGTTTGAGACCTAGGTATATTCTTACATGAAGATTAGTAACACTCTTTTAAGCCCTTTACAGTTGTCAGAATTACCAACACTTCCAGCATTCACATGCAAAAGAAACTGAGAAGGCACTGGCAGAATTTCAAGGGAAATAGTGTTTACTAAAATTGAAAATAGATAAAATACAAAACACAGAACATATAAAATTGGGTTACAGTCTTCTAAAATAAATGGATAATTATACAAAAACAATGCCTTATTACTGAATTTCTACTATCCTAGGTTTCAAGTAATAAACATGTGGTTAAAATTTACCTAAGTGCTGTGACAGATTATCCAGAGTCCACCTCAAAAACAGAGGCAAAAGGCACACAAGCCAAAAGTCAAAATGCAAAAATGCCTTAATTTTCTCCCAGCTGGCTGGTGATATATTTCTTTCAAACTCCTCCCCTCATGACACATCTCACAGATGCTGCTATGAGGTCACACAAACCCTGAGAACTTGAATTAATTTTATCAGTCACATGTCTCAGTCCACTGTTCACACGTTCCAATAAAAAGAATAATTAGCTTTTTTCTAAATTAGTGAGGCTTTATGACAAAAGAATTATTCCTTTGATCTCTCTCTCAAGCTTCCTGGCTTCCCAAGTAATTTCAGTTTTACAAGTTAACAGGAATCTGTTAGAAAGTCTTTTCCTCAGAGGTTATAAAATGCATACTTTGCCCCTGCTCTTCAAAGTAGAAGGGTTTTACAAGGTGTTATAACCTGGCATTTGGAAGAGGAAGCACGATGTGTCAAACAGTTAAGGAAGCTAGCAGTTTGGCTTCTGCAGTTTTTCTGTGTTGGGGTCAAAAGGTCAGGCCCTTTCAAAAGCTGATGGCTGCCAGTTCCATAAGCAGACATTCACATAAACATATATTTATATCACAAATATATCATAACTAGTCATGGGCAGATGCAGTGCTTCACAGTAATTATCCAATCCTGGAAAATGAGGATTTTCCTCCTATTAAGAGAGCTACTATATTAACAGCCCTTCAGAAGTCACTTGCAGGTCACCCTCCTGCAAGAGACACATTTAATACCTGCAGAGCACAAAAAGTTAATTCATGGGTGGGTTGGATCCTGCTATTTTCATCCCTCTCCCTCACACAAAAGAGAGGTGGCTGTTTTAATTCACAAGCACCTACCCTTCCAGGTCATCAAAACAGTGACAGGCCCAAAAGAAGGGAGATACATCTTTGCTACTGGAGTGGTACATGAAGAGAATGTCACATTTGGTAGTGTTTACACCATCTGATTTTGGACCCCAATTCTATCAGGCCCTCCTGGATATTCTAATTAGGGATCAATTTCAGGGACTAATTATGGGTGGAGACTTCAGTAGTACACCAGACCCTAAAATTGATCATTTGTTGGGAATAGGAGAGGGATAGGTGCATTAGAAGATGGAGGGAAGGGTTATCAGAACTTAATCTTGTGGATGCTTGAGATCTGCCAACCCCATGGCATGAGAAGATACCTTTTTCTTGAACCCTCATAAGTCATGGTCTCGAATAGACCATATATACAGTACATCCAACGTGAGGTGGTGTACCAGGTTACATAATATTAATCATGGCCCCATGCACCATGCAACGTCACGCACTACTTTTAAAATAGGTATACAGAGAAGGGGGTCAATTTCTGGAAATTCCCTACATACATGTCAGGATCAAGGAGTTTAAGTCCTATGTAAAGGATCATTTGAAGCAGTATAAAGAACTGAGCGAAGGCTCGCCTCTTCAAAACAAATCTTCTGGGATGATAGCAAGGCCTACATTTATGGTGCTATTATTAGTTATATGGTGAAATACAAGAAAGATAAGCTCAAAAACAGGGGATCTCCAAGATAAAGTGCGGAACTTGAGGCAGGGTGGCAAGAGGAGAGGGGAGGAGGTACTAATGCTTGCCCTGACTTGTGAGTCCCTCAATAGCCTTTTAATGGATGATGCATGAAAGCAACTGTTTTACATTAAACACAAGGTGTATGAATGGGGTAATAAACCTGTCCCTCTCCTGGTTAAATTGATAAAGGGTAGGAAAGGCCCATCACATATTTTGGGATTTAAAGACTCTCAGGGTCAACTAGTTAAAAACTCTAAGGGCATTAGGGAGAAATTTAAAGAGTTCTATCAGAACCTCTATAAAGTGGAATGTGAAGACATGGAGGGGAAGCAAAAAAGTTTTGGATAAGATCACATTCTCACAATTGTCGGAACAGCAGAGCAGGGTGCTGGGTCAGGAAATCACCAAAGGGAGATCAGGGCTGTGATAAAGGGGTTGAAGCCAGGAAGGCCAGTGGTCCTGATGGTCTCCCAGTGGAGTATTACAAGTTAACAACAGATATAGCTCAAGAGGCTCTGTGGGATGTATTTAGGAGATAAGGGATAGGGGGACACTCCCTGAGACTTGTGGTCAGGCTGTTATTTGTGTCATCCGAAGCCTGAGAAAGATCACAGGAATTGCCTCATATCGCCCAATATCTTTGTTGAATTGTGATGCCAAAATCTATGTGAAGGTCCTGGCTTCTAGACTAGAGGGCCTGCTCCTGGAGCTGACTCACCTGGACCAGACGGGATTCATAAAGGGTAGGCACTCATATCATAATCTCAGGAAGGTCCTCAGTGTTATTGGGGCTCTTCTTGGCTCCATGGGGTCACAGCTATGCTGTCCATGGATGCCAAGAAAGCATTCGATGAAATAGAGTGGAACCACCTCTCTGAGGCATTGAGAAGGTTTGGTCTGGGTGAACACTTTGTGAAATTGGTTAAGACTTTGTACAGATCTCCAAGGGCCTTGGTCCTGGTTAATGCACCCTCTCTGAACAATTTTCACCCATAGAGGCACGAGGCAGGGGTGTCCCTCTCCCTTTGTTGTTCACCTTGGCCATAGAGCCACTTGCGATCACTGTAAGGGAGGAATGGAGTATACTGAGGGTGGGGGTAGTGGAATTCAACACAAAGTTACCATATATGCAGACAATATGATTTTATATATAGATCCACTAAATCGATGCCCCCTACTGAACTTGATTTCTCAATTTGCTGCCTTTTCGGGATATAAACTGAATTTGGGAAAATCTTAAGTTATGTTGTTGGGACAGGATAATAGGATGGGGAGGGAATCATGAGGCCTGAAGACTGTTAATACTGCCTTTAAATATCTAGGGATTAATGTCGGAAAGGATGAGCCTCTCTGTATTGGTGTAACTACCTTCTCCTGATGACCTCCATAGTTGAAGAGCTGTATAGATGGCAGGTACTGCCCATCTCCTGGCTGGGAAGGATCAACGTAATTAAAATTAATGTGTTGCCCCAGATATTATACCCTCTGCAGATGCTGCCCATGGACTGTCTGGGCAAGATATTAAAAACTGGAGAGAGTGTGCAGACTTTTATATGGCAAGGGAAAACCCCGTTGAGTCTGGGTAAATTGAAAGCAGACAAGAGTAAAGGTGGTTTGAATTTCCCAGATTTGCAGACTTATTTTCTAGCAGCTCAGCTCTGGCTACTTAAAGATTGGGTAAATAATGGTAAAGAGGCTGGGTGGCTAGACTTGGAGGGGCGGACTGTGTGGCCTGCCTATCTTCCTATTTGGCCAAAGGGCAACAGAGCATATATGGCCTGAAGAGTACAAACCCTTTGGTTATGGGTTTGTTGGACAGTTGGGGACAAGTTAAAAGGATGACTGGACATCTCCATAGAGATACTTATGTACTGCTGGTGGCTGGGAACCCTTTTTCTTCCCAGGCTTGGAGGATTCCACCTTTCAGGAATGGGAGGGAAGGGCATAGTCTTCCTAGATGACTTGAGAACTGGGGATACTCTATACTCCTTTGAGACACTAAAAGAAAGTCTAGATGTACCGAATAATCACTTATTTAGATTCAAATTAGAAAATATATCCAGACTATAGACAAGCAGAGAGAACAAGGGTCTCATTTAGAGCAGATTGAAATATTGATTAAATAGGCCAGAAGGGATCCCAAGGGAATGATCTGAAAAGCCACTCATCTACTGCGCTTGTCCTTACCTGATAGGTCAACTAAAACTAGAACCTTGTGGGAGAGAGAGACTTAGGAATTAACCTATCAGAGGAGAACTGGGCAGCTATTCTGGGAACACATTAGGGACTGCTGATTTGCAATAAATACCAAGAAGCAGCCTATAAATGTATACATAGGTTATATTGCCCCTGTAGCGTACACCGATTCAATCAGGCGGTACCAGCGACATGTGGTAGATGTGGCTCAGCTTTGGGTACCTATATTCAGTCCTTTGATCATGCTCAGTCCCACAGGAATTCTGGGTAAAGGTTGCACAGGAGATTACTGCCATGCAGGGATTTGGGTTCCAGCGATCATATTGGCAATGCTGTTTGGCATGGAGGACCTAGGGAGGAGGGATGGTCTCTCTGTAAAAGAGGGATGAGAGTGCTATTGATGCTAGCTCATCAGTGTATTCTTCATATATGGGTTTCAGGGGCTTGTTCCACCATATCACACTGGCATACCTAACATTATGGGTGCTGGCTCTTGAAAGACTCTCATACTCAGCAAAAGAAAGGAGAGACCTTTGCCAAGGTATGGGAACCCTTTCTGAAAACATTAAGCCCCTCAAATTGACATTAATATTCTATGGGCATTAATCAACTGGGGAGGGGGGCTTAAGTGTGGAGGGGAGAAGATGGACAGAGACCTTGTTGGGTATAGGGCAAAAGGGAAATCATACCCTGGTTTATCTTTTAAGCAGCTTTATCAACTTGACTGCCTTAGGCTTGAAGATACATATAGTTATAGAATCGAGACCTGGGCACCAGCACTGGATAAATGTTTGTAAATAGTGAACAGGTCTATATTGATGAGTTCTTCCTTTCTAGATGGACTTCTATAAGAAATTCAATAACTGTTGGACCTGTTTGTAAATAGTTTGAATGAATATTTGTTTTTATTTTGTCCTTTTATTTAGATGTACATATTGTATGGTCTGTTTTCGTATTAAAATCAAACAAAAGATTATGCAAAAAAAAAAAAAAAGGAGCTTTGAAATAGGCCTCATTTTTGCATATGGGAAGCTTTCATTGGTGGCCTAATGGCAAACTGGGAGAATTATTTATTTTTTATTTTTTAAGAATATATAACTTTTGTGTGTGTATAAAACGTTTGATAAAATAGGTCTCCATGGCGAAAGGATAATTTCCTACACATAGCCTGTTTTTCTAAGTTCAGTCATGGTCTGAGCAATTGGAAGGATTCTATCAGTGTAAAACCTCACAGAACCTGTACCCTAGTAGTACATCAATGGTTCCTGGCAACACCAGCAGTGCGTGTACAGCAGGGAGGGTCTTCTGTCCATTACACCAAACACTGGCAGTTCCGCTCCCATTTTAGAGACCATGCAAAAGAAAAGGCAAGAGCAAAAGCCCATGTCAAAGAAAGTCTCAGAAAATACTTAACAGCCAAATATGCTGAATAATTGTCTCATCTCATTCACTAGCAGTCCCGCACAAAATTGCAGGGACCAGTTTAACAGTATAGTATATTGAAAAGGGAAACCTAACAGGCATTATGTTCAGCAATTTCTATGTGGATACAGAAATGAACCACTGCATCTATGGTTTTAGTATTATATACAGTTTAGCTGCTCCCCACAGTTTTGTTGAATGGGACGATTGAGAAGGAGATGAAACAATTATTCAAAATATAGGACATACCAAACATAACAGAGTGGTGGTGCCTTTAGGGATGGGCTAGGAACATATGATTTTCACATCCTGAATTAAAATTAAATGAGAAGTAGATAAAAATGATACACTGCAATGCCAAAAGAAAGAAAGGACAGATATGAATGCTGTCAATTCATGTGTGGCTTTCTTAATACATAAACAAGGGGCCAAGCATATTCCATAACAGAACACTATCAGACCCCCACCACCCCACCGATTTGTCTCTTATTAGCCTCCCATATTGTTTCACAGAAAGGTGTTGTCATTTATTACAAGAAGGAATGCAAGAAACTAGTGTAGCTGAATACAGTATCTGCCATTTCGGATCAGGCAATTATCCATAGCAGTTAAGTGGCAGCCATTACACTTTTACAGTCACTTGCTACAAGTGACCAGTTTCCACTATGTTGAGGGCTGGAATGTTGGCATTAAAAGTAACCACGATTCTAACCAATAGCATTACTTTGAATCAGCTACTGAAGCTGGCTGCAGTAAACAAACATAAAAAAACACAAGATTTTAAAATTGATATGTGGGACAGAAAAGCCCCTCTCTCTCTCTGTCTCCTCTGGTGAAGTGTGTCTGCATTATATCCACGACAGTACATGCTAATCTATACACAACAGTTTTATTCTCAGATACAAAGGGACTGTAATCGCATCATATCAGTTAAGTCACCACACAGGTTTTAGTAAACGTGAGTATTATTTGTACTTCTAAAATTGTGCTGCCTAGCTGGTTTTTAAATGAACACATCAAAGGTTATTCCTACAGTGTGACAAAGTAAATAATATCCCTCTGCATAGATCTTTTAATCGGAATTATAAAGCATATAATTTCTGTTTTCATATTGCTTAGGAAAGGTGTAGTCTGTCTTTGCTTTATTATAAAATACCAAGCTGGTGTAACCCTTTTGCATGTTCCTACAACCGTTTGTATCATTTTTATAGCTTGCTATTGAAATTGGGTTTTATTGAATGATCAGCATGTACTCTGGTGGACTGCAAAAGGGAAGATGTAACAGACTGTTTTTTCTAGGTAGTGTGGCTCCCCACCACCACCTATCCACAAGTCAGTCACGGCTCTCACCTATTTTAAAAGGGAGGGATTGTCTCATTGTAACAGTTCTGTTATAAACTAGGTGTCGCTTGTTTTTTTTTTATATATCAAAGTTAGGGCTGGACAATGCGCTGTTACTCTGTTGAGGGCCAGAGTGCAGGCATTAAAAGGAACTGCAGTTCTACCCAATAGTGTTACTCTGAATCAGCTACTAAAGCTGGCTGGTGTAACCCCCAAAAAAAAAAAAGATTTAAAACTGATATGTGGGATGGAGAAAAAGTCTGTCTCTCTCTCTCTCTCTCTCTCTCTCCTCCACTAAAGTGTGTCTGCATAATATCCATGAGAGTATATGCTATATGGTAATCATTTGATGAAAACTCCATTTAAGAGTGTGGTAACTAATAACCTATGTCTATGCACCACCATGCCACACAAAACAGTACTGTACAGTGTAACATAGATAGAGAGAGAGCAAGCGGAGTATTGTAGAGAACAGCAATTGACATTGTGACATGCATCTGACTGTATGTAGGGCTTGGAGCACTTCACAAATCATCATACAAAATAAAAATTACAATATATATTAAAATAGTACATAAGAATACAGTTGATATAGTAAAAAAAGAGATGGTGCCAGATTACAGATTTAAGAGACTTGGGTAAATATAACATTTTTGCCCCTTTAAACCACTGCACAAATAGGGTATTCCTTATTATGGCTGTGGGCGGAGTCTACAGCCATCTTGCTATCTGTAACTGGAAAATGGAGTATCGTGGAACACATGTTTTGGACTTTTCAATGTATCCTTCCATGCCAACTGAAATAAAATACTCCCTTCTTTCTGGTAAGAATGTTGGAGACATAACTCCAACCTGCTTATCAGATGCCATTAGGAAACTGAAACAGCTTGTTAAATATTTTTAAATATTGGTTGCCTATTAAACTGGAGATTTGTTTACCCCTTCAGAATGCAACAACTTGCACATTTAAATACTTAGCATTTAAACAGCATCTTGATACTAGTTTCACTTGAGAATGTATTGTCTTTCAAGAAATACTCATACCTCATAAATGTCACCCTTTCCCAGCAAATCTATGATTTACACTGTTTTTAACTCTAAAGACACTGTCTGATAAGAACTGTCTCAGACATATGCCAGGTCTTCAGTGAACTACCCAGACTAAATATGTGGCAGTCAGCACGATTTTCTACTATGTTTTTGGGAAAATATATATATTGAGCAACAGCAAACACACAACACACACACACACACACACACACACACACACACACACACACACACACACACACACTGTACACATCATCCTCATGGCCACAACATTCAAAATAAATACTGCATTCTAATATGTTATAAAACAATAAAGAAACTCTTTGTTTATGTCAGTGAACACAATGAAGTTCAGTTTAGAGTAGATTTCCTTTAAATATTTTTATCCTATATGTTGTATCCTGGATACACACACACACACACACACACACACACACACACACACACACACACACACCACACACCACACACACACACATGCACACACAATGTACCACCATACTCATGGCCACATCATTCAAAATAAATACTGCATTCTAATATGTTATAAAACAATAATTATACAATGGCAATACAAAATCCTGGAACCTGACTGGCTGTCTGACCTTGGCAACAGTGAGGTTATCTGAGCACAGCCTCACTGTTGTTGCATTGTTTACATCTTCTCTTAAGAAACAAAGATATATTGCCACACTAAAAATCTATCAAAAAATGTTTTTAATTTTTTTTTATTTTGTGTAACAACAAGCCATTGTATAATACCAATAATGCACTTCAGGGTGTGGGTGGGTGCTGGGATAACCTCACTTCTTGGACACTGGACGTGCTTGGCCTCGGCCCTCATGCCCAATCACCCAGGCATGAGGTTATCCCAGCATGACCCACACCCTCTCATGCATTATTGCTTAAAGAAACAGTTTGTTAATGTCAGTGTACACAGTGAAGTTCAGTTTAGAGTACATTTCCTTTAAATATTTCTTATCCTATATTTTGTATCCTAGATAGTGCAGGGAGATGCTACATCTCATTGTCATAGGGATCTTCATTTACACATTTTGCACAGTATTTACTCAGGCTATCCCAGATTAGATGCAATATCTTGTTTTCAGTTAGGTCATGATTTTACCATTTTGATAGTGCATTTCTTCAGGGTAGCCCTAGTCCAGGGTCCCCATAGTCAAAGGAGATGCATGATGCATCTCTGCAGAAAAGGACTATACCGCATAACTCATAATGTGCTGCAGCATAATATTCAAATGTGCGGGATGCACCAGCTGCAAGAGAATGGGCCAGGGTGCACAGAAATAGTATAGCATGCAGGTGAAGGGTGCGTTCTCATGCATTGCCACGCTGTGGCATATTCAGTGGGAATGTGCCTCGTGAGTTCAAAGCAGTGTGGACCACAGTTAAACCATGAATAGCTGGTCTAACCTGGCCAGCCACCCACAGGTGGGCTGCAGATGTGCACCCAGGTGCATAGCAGCCTGGCAGTCCTGGTGGACTAGAGGTACCCCATTCCATCCCCGACTTGATCCAACTTCATCCCTGAAGAGCTCCATAGTGTAGGGCCCCACTGGACCCAATTGCACCAGAGGAACCACAGTCCATATCCATGGCATAGAGGGCCCCCACCCACTGCCTTGGTACATAGACACCCCGCTCCCCCATACCCGACCTGTTGTGAGACTGGCACTGCCCTCCACACTCTGCTACAGCCAGCTGCTGACTGCACTGGACCTGGGCAGGGGACCTGCACTCAGAATGACCCAAGTGGCTATACCATGCATTGGGGCACTATGCAAGCGGTGGACCCACCAGTGTATATAGCCATGTGTATGTCCCTGGCAAACCATAAGAGTGAATTGACATACCTCCAATGCATGCCTTGTTGATGCTGTATCTTCCTGCTGTCATACCACTGCAGGCCCACACTCTCCCTCATTTCCCTTTGTAACATGCTGTCCTCTGGACTGCTGAGGTATCCTGGTGCCATGTGGTGCGGTATCCTGCAATGACACTTGCAGTGTATGCTCCAGGCTATGGATAGTGCATCTGTGGTTCCCTGATTGTACAAATGAATGGAGGTCAGCTGTAACATGCCTGTTCCGGGACCTGTGAGTGGGTACAGCACCAGCTGTCACCCACACTGAGCAATGTAATGGCACCATTATGATGGATCCACATGTGAGCACCTGAGGTGTATGGCCACTGGGCATTATTGCCTGCATACAGCTCGTGCCTATGTATGACACAATCCAGCTCCCTACTGCCAGTGCTCCACCACCTGAAAATAAGATGTCATTTCTTCTGTGAACAATCCAGGCTAAATATATAGCAATCAGCAGGCATATTCTAGGAAAATACATTGTAAAATGTGTAAAGGAAGACCACATTGAAACTGCCTCTCAGCAGATCTGCATTGTGTAAATTAATAGAAATAATGGGTAAAAGCATCCCAAAAGCTCTCCACAGCCATATCAGCTCTGATCAGAATTTGTTTGAATAGAGAGAGTGGTGCAACATGGGAGCAGACACAGAGAAAGCCCTCTCCTCAGAGAGCTTCAGGCACACCCTAGGAATGACAAGAAGCCTACCCATGGTGAAGTGAAGCATACATACAGGAGCATACCAACCTAAGTGGTCTTTGAGGTAGTCTGGCCCCAGTACATGTAGAAATAGTCTGTGGAGATCATGACTGAAACAGGTCAGCTTTCACAGTGTTAACTAAAGCCTTAATGTGAGTAGTGAACTACTGATTTAACACAGTGAGCAAATCAACAAGTGAGATGTTAAAAGATTATTGATTGATTGATTTAAAAGTTTGGAACCGGTGAAGGCACACTGAGCCAAAGCTCCTTTCCATTTGAGATCCATAGGAAGATAAACATTGGAACAAAACCAGGGCAGTTAGAAAGAAATGAAACAACATCCTTAGCTAAAAGAGACCTGCTCCCTGAACCCAGCCATGTACTGCCCAGATGAAAACCAGTAGCTGGTTTATAGGGCTAGTGAGAGAGTTCTCCCTACATTAACTCTGCTCTGTGTCCAGTGTCCTGCTCCTTACTCTGCCTGCTCTGGCTCTCACAACAAACCCTGACCTTCAGTGAAGGAGACACTAAAAGACAGTACCTGTGCCCATAGAAATAAAATCTGCTGAACCACCACAGTCAGCTAAGACTACCAACACTCTGCTCTGTCAGCTTATGTTTGTACAGAATCAGAGAGACTACTGAATTTAAATACCCACTGGCAATTAACTTTGGTTCCTTTTTTTGTTATTGTGCCTGCTGGTTGGCTATAATGAGTCCTGTTCCCCAAACTCAGCCAAGCACTTCCGGATGAAAACCAGTAGCTAGTTTATAGGGCTAGTGAGATAGAATTCTCCATAGACCATTTCTGTTCTGTGTTGGTGCCCTGCTCCCTACCCTGTCAGTTTGCTCTGGTTCTCATCACCACAAACCATGACCATCAGTGAAGGAGCCACTGAAAATTCTCTTTGAAACTATAATCAGTAAAAGCTCCAACCACCAAATTTTAAGTTAAATACCATTGTTATACCATGCCATTTTTAAAATTCATGGATTCAAGCATTTGAAACATCAGGCATTCTTTATGTAAGAATAGCTTCCAAATGCATAGCTTTATAATGACAAAGACACAGACTTTAAATCAGGCTTACAATTAAGTCTCCTTTCCTTCCCACCTTCCCTCTGCCTAAATTACCCACTTAGGTGTTTCTTTGACCAACTGGTGCTTTTGATCTGTTTGATTTGATTATGCACACTTTTAAGGTGAACAGAGCGCAAGGTAGCTGCACTGCTGCTCTGCTTCTCACCATGCTCTTCTGATGTACTACTTGAAACTTCAGAAATTTCAGATTCCTAAACACTATGTCATGTTGTCTTGTTTTTTTGTTATTAATAATACCACAGAACAGAGTGGTAATTTAACTATCCAGCTAAACCTTTTTGGAAATACCCTCATACATTGAGACGGAATATGGGTTACGAGATGTGTATGGTTTCAAATTGTGTTCTGAGTTTAACCATTTAAAGTCTTTTGGGATTTAACTGATGAGACTGCAACATTTTGATGGTCCTTTAAGTATAATTAATTACATCTGTTGCACCACAGAAAGGAGGCCAAACAAAATGGTGGGCTTCTACTAGTGTTTGGTATTTCAGGATTGAAGTTGGAACCCCATAGGAAAGTAAAATATATATGAATGGACACCTTTTACCCAGTCCTAAGTCACCCATAAAATGAATGTGGAGATGGAAAGGTTTCATGTCATAATGGCGATTGCTGAAGGGTGATTGCCATTTGGGTGAGTGTCATCACTGAAAATAAACAAGCATTTGTCAATGCCGAATGTTGGCTTGCTGGCATTGACATTGGTAGTGCAGGAGTTAGACAGATGCATCATAAGAATGGCAGTGAAGTATTGAACTGATGCCAACCCGCCCCACCCTGCAGAGAGTGACAAGCATTAGGGTGTCCTTTGGGTGTTTGGTAGTGCAGTGCGGAAAACATGTCGGCAGGATGTGAGAAATGACAGCTGCACAGTTCATAAGGAGGTGGAAAAGATACCAGTGTTGAAAATGTGGCATGTAAATATACCAAATTTCGAAGCTACTAGGGTGCGTGGAAATATGCAATGCATGCTTGCAACACTGCCATTTTATGGGCATTCGCACCAAATTTTCAACATAGGCATTTTAGCACCTCTGCTCATGTGTACAGTGTTACTGTTATTTTCTCAGTGTCCCAAGAAGTGACTTCGCACAGCGACTACGCCTATTCTGCGCCGCAAGGCGAAACACATTTTGGCCAGGATATGTCAAATGACGGCTGTACTGTTCATCAAGAGGTGTGGAAAATGGAAATGGTGAAAATCCAGACTGAAAATATCACAATGTTTTAATGTACGCAAGGTAAGGCAATCTGCCAACGATGCTCGTAACACAGTTATTTTATGGAGTATCATCACCAAATTTCAACATAGGCATTTTAGGTCCTCTGCTCATGAACTGTGTCGCTGTCATTTTCATAATCTGGCCCAAACACTGATTTCCCACAGCGACTGTGCTATTGTGCACCAGAAGTGAGAAAACACATTATGGGCAGGATGTGGAAAATGACAGCTGTACTGTTCACAAGGAGGTGTACAAAATGACAATGCTGAAAATCTGGCAGTAAAATATTGTGAATGCGTTGAAGTTACGAGCCTGCATAGCAACTGTACAACGCCATCATCAAAACAGGCATTTGTTGGATTTCTTCCACCAAATTTGGAACTTAGACTTTTTGAGAGGGCACCTCTTGAACACCGCCACTGTCATTTCGATTATGGGTCCTAAAAGGTGATTTCAGCGGTGACTCGAAAATCACCTTTGAGGCTGATAAACACCATAACAGTGACAGAATTCATGAGGAGGGGCCCCAAAACCCCATGTTGAAAATTTGGTGTAAAAGTCCAAGAAATGCCTGAGATATGCAACAAAGTTGAAAACCCTATTCACTCCATTATACAGCTTACTGGCATTTCCTCAGTTCGTGGTCAGCTTTGAAGAGTGCAGACGTGTTACTGGTCAACTGAAGATCATCACGCCAGACTCGGAGGTAAGTAGGGGTAGGGGGGGGGGTGAGGGAGACAGGTGCGCAGTGGGTGGGTGTGTGGGTGGGAGGCCGGACCTAGACTACGAGGGACTGTTTTCGATTCTAGGTACAGAAAATGTCTGAGACAGTTTTGGCACACTGGGGTGGGCTCCCAGTGTGCCACCTAAGTGGTTTGGAGAGTTAGTATCCGACAGAGTTGGGCACCCTCGTCGGCACACAACGGGGGTTAATGCCGCTGATTGGGCACCCCGCCGCAAACAAAGGCGCTGGACTGTTTTGGCACACTGGGGTGGGCTCCCAGCATGCCACCTAAGTGGGTTGTGGGGGTTAGTAGCCACGAGTTGGGCACCCCCACGGCAAACAAAGTCGGGGGCGCGAGCCGAGGATTGGACACCCCCCTCGGCATTCAACAGTTGGGGTGATGCCGACGGGGAATGGGCTCTCACGTGGTGTAAGTCACATATAAGTGCGATTACCTGCTATGCGGCGGCTTCGGCACCATGCTTATTGAAATGTTTGACTTGAAAGGCACGTATGGAGGCGGTCTTTATGCCGCTGCATGACGAGCTTGTCTCTGATTGCAGTGGCACTTTGTTTACAAGTTATGTCCACTTTACATAATGTTGGTGTCAGTGCTAGCATGCTGGCTTATTGGGGAATGAGGGACGCACCTACTGATGCGTGTCCTGCATCGCCAACAGCAACCGCGGCCCAAATCTCCACTCTTCCATATGTTGACTGTCGTGCTTTATGTCAACATAATAACGGCAATGTACACCTCACAGTGACTACAAAACTAGCCACAGTTCTCTTTGTTATATGGAGGGCTGCACCCTCTGTGGAGGGCTTCACCCCACGATCCCCCTACTAAAGATTCTCAATTCCAGGGGTGCATGCCAGGGAGGTGTAAAACATGAAAAATAAAAAGGTCCAGATGCAAAAAAGATTGTGCGCCAGAACTGAACCTAGCACTCTCCCAACCCCTGCCTGCCACCCTACCCACCATGCCACACCGGCCAGCTTGGCAGCTGACCGCCGACTACACCCCACATACCCACTCCCTGCTCCGCTTCATTGCGCCGGCATGGTCCCCTCCCACACGCATGTATATATGCACATCCTATCACTATAGTTACCCACTCTGGTATCCTGTCACTACCCTGCTAGGTAGCCCAGAACACAGGCACTGTGATTGTCACCTTTTTGCAGTCGCAATCACGGTCACCATGTTCATGGGATACCGATGGAAGGACTGCAAGGAATATATTAAGGCTAATTTTCCCTTATGTAAAGTATGCCACTGTTGCCTGGGATACGGATTTTAAATGTTAATGAGCACCAGTTCCTGTAGAAACAAAATCTGCTGAACCACAACAGTCAGCACAGACCTCTGACACTGTACTCTGTCAGCATATGTCTGTACTGAATCAGAGAGCTGCTGAATTTAAATACCCACTGGCAATTAACTTTGGTACCTTTTTTTTGTGGTGGATGGTTGGCTATAATGAGCCCTGTTCCCCTGAACTCAGCCAAGTGCCCCCAAAAAAAAAACAGAAGCTGCAGTAGTTTATAGGGCTAGTGAGAGAGTTCTCCCTACATCAGCTCTGCTCTCTGTGTTCAATGCCCTGATCCCTTACTCTGTCTGTCCGCGCTGGCTCTCACAACAAACCCCGACCTTCAGTGAAGGAGTCTCCAAAAGACAGTTCCCATAGAAGTAAAATCATGGAAACACTACAGTCGGCTTATGTCTGTACTGTGGCATTTTGGTTACTTGGTCCATCACTAAAGACCCCTTACCTTTCTGTGGTCTGCCAGAACCTTTGATTGCTGCTGGTGAGGACCCCATCTGGACTGTACGAATAAATACAGACACATAAAATAATAATAAGGCAGGTTTATTCTGTGCTGCAGATGTTTTCTTCATGAGGACAAGCCCCAGACTGACAAAAATCTTTGACTGACAGGCATACTTGGTACTGCCAGGCAGTGCAACACATTGTTACATGCAAGTTCTAAGTGCTCTTAAAGGGTGGTAGCTTAACATTAAGCCCCATGCTTAATGTGTGCATCACAGTACAGAATCGGAGAGACTGCTGAATTTAAATACTCACTGGTGATTTACCTTGGTGCTTTTTTCCTTTTGTTATTGTGGCTATTGCTATAATGAGCTCTGTTGCCCCAAACTCAGCCAAGCGCTGCCCACATGAAAACCAGTAGCTAGTTCATAGGGCTAGTGACTATCTGATCATGTGTTGCATGCTCTCCCTTTATTTTTCAGGTTGTAAGATTCCACCACAGCCTCTTACTGACTGTAATCCTGAGCACATTCTTTAATTCTAACAGTGTCCATATTTGATATTCCAATTTGTCAAGATACCACCTATGATTTAAATCCTTTCTGAAGGATTTTCACACCAGAGGGTTCAAGGTACAGTATGCTATGAAGCTAGGTTAAAGCTGTGTTTATGTCTTCCACTGACTTGTTCATGTGTGTTAGTTGCCAAGATGGACAGTAAATTTGAACATAAGAATTTGTCTTGTTTTGTTTCTGATAAACTGTATGATTTAATGGCCACCTCAGCCAAAGAAGGGACAACAGATTACATTAAACTGACCATATAAATACACTGAACTACTGGTTACAGTAACCACTACGTATGTTTACATGGATCAAACTGTGAATCCTCTCTGTAGTTTTATAATACGTTCACAGTTTTGTATAAATGTTTTAATGATTACCCACCTTTAAAAGAGTAATTGCATTAAAACTATAAGCGCATAGTACAAAAATTACACATTTAATCTATGCAAGTACAGAGTAATTGCCCCACAGCTACAGTGTAGTTATACAGAAATTAAAGTACTGTATCTCTGCAGAAAATTACATAGTATGTAGCAAAAGAAGGTTACACTGACATCCTCGCCTCCTCACCAGTATCATGCTCCCCTGGACCACTGTATATTGACTATATTTTGTTGTTCCAGCAGCAGATCTATCACTTAGTAACTGGGGCTTAATCAAATGTTCACTTTTTCTCCGTGATGGAGATGGGATTTGTTTTCGTGGTATATTATGTTCTAGCATAAAGGCCTTTTGATTGTCAAAATGGCTACATTCTTTATGCTGCACACAATAGTTGGCTCTCATTTGTGACTTCCTGCAGAACTGCCTGTTCCTGCACTTATTCAGTGTGCAAAGCATGGGACATGTCTTGGGTCACTGGAATATTGTAGAAAAGGTTACCTGAAAATGTGAAGAAATTGTAGGAGTTGTACTGTACATCCTCAGTGCTCTGCAATAAATCTTTACTGTTTTCTGTAGGATGTATTGGTCAGCCTAATTTTTAAATAAACATATTACCACTTACATATGCTTTCAATTGGAAGGCTGCAGCCTGTAGTTCAAGGGAGCGGTGCAACTGGCCACACCTCATTCTGCCTGTTTAAGGGCTGCTCTCTCACTCCACACACAAGCAGTTTTTCTTGCCAGCCAGAGCCTCTGTCTGTCTCTTTTCTTCTCACTTTGGGCCTGCTATGCCTTGCCTCCCCAATTTCATCTAGTTTGTTTGTGCCCTGGACTCTGGTAAGTTTCTGCTGGATGAGTTTCTGTGTTTCTCCTACTCTGGTTAATATTTGTTTTGCTTCCAGCTGCTGTGTGCTGTTTTCTGTTCTACTGCATTTATGCTTTGGTTTTGTGTATTTTTTTTCCTTTTGGGGCTTTCTAGTTGCCTTTTATTTGTGCTGTGTTTCTCCTTTGCTGTGCTCTGTTCCCTGTCCTCCTCAGCTACCTGGCATCCTCATTTTTCTGCATTTTGCTGTATATTTCAGCTCTCATTCCAGCCCTCTACTGCTGTGTCCACTTAATTGCCTGTACCTGATCTAAGCTCTTGCTCTTGGCTAGCTGTAGAATGTAGCAGCTGGTACTGCTGTATTTCTGTTGCAGCTCAGGTAATTTGTGCTGCTTGCTCCTTCCTTCTTTTCCTTGGGATTTCTCATTACAGCCTACATTATATTTAAAATTATTCTACCTGTCCGTTGCATCCGCTCAAACTGCAATTGCACTTTCTTATTTTTGTGTGGACAAACCTATTTCAATTTCTTGGTTATTCAGTGCTACTAGCTACGCAACAGAGTCTCACTCGATTCTCCTGCCCTTCTATGTTGCTCTCCCTTGTGTACAGGCCTTTAGGGTTCTTAATCTGCTCAAACACATGCCAGCCAAGCTACAGCTGCAGATATTCATCAATTTAATTTCATCTACTAGTTTAATTCAACTGCTGGTACTTAAGTTACTGTATTTTAGCCTACTGGTTTAATTAGCTGTTTGGCATCATGGTGCCTCTTGTGGTTTCTCTGTTTTGCCCACAGTGTGGGACTTGTTGTGCAGGGCGTTGTGGCTCCAGGCAGCAGGAGCATCTTTCAACTTTCTATATGTTTTATTGGTCACTGGCTCATCCTGGCCTTCTATTGCTGCTCCACACAGCCTTTATGGCATTCTGCAACCAGCTATTCCAGGCAACCCTCTATCTTAGAGCAGCTGGCTTCACCCAGTCTTCTAACATCCTTTCCTGCTATTCTGCACCTGATTTACACAGTCATCCCAGCCTTCCTCTCCCTTGCAGTCCTGTCAGCCTTCCTGTCCCTTGCAGTACCAGTATCACTCATATATCAGCTGTCATGGCACTGACACAATCAGCTTGCAGGTCCATTCATTCCAGGACCCTCCCCTTTGAATACTGGCATCCCTTTCAAGTCTGAGAGCACGCCATGTGTACTTGCTTTGAACCGCACCTCCTACCATAATGACTTTGCAGCCTCCTCCTACCTAACTGGCTTCAAAGCCTCCTCTCCAACCTTCGGCCCCGGCTTCACCTGGCCTCACCAGTCTCTTACTCATAATATACTAGCCAATTCACTCTAATTTGACTTTCTAATGGACTTGGTTGCCATGCATTCCTGTGGTTGACAACTGTCACTTGCCTTACCTAGACCCACGAGAGGGTCCATATTGCTCAGCCTGACCTACATACAGGTCTCATCCAGTCAAGACCCACAAGAGGATCCACAGTGCTCAGTCTGACCTATGTACAGGTCTCCCATATCTCTATCATCCATCACAACCCATGTACTGGTCCCATGTTCCTTACCATGTGTTGGTCTCATGCTCATTACAACTCACTTTTACACCTTTTGGAGACATTCTGACCAGATCCATTACTCCAGGACTCAGGGCTAGCCCTGTGGCCTATGGTCTCTCTCTGCACCCTGAAGTCTGCATCTTGAACATGGCCCATAGTTGGGCATGTCCTTGCTTCAGGTGGACATTCAGTCATTAACCATACTGATGGCACCTCTCGATGTAGCATTTAAGACTTCAGCGGCAAAGGGTGGGCTGTCATGGGAAGGGCCCCTTTAGCTGCCCAAGTAGGTTTAGAGACACCCTTTCAAGCTTCCCCACAACCACCTCTGATTCACCTGGTTTGTTCTTAGATCGGTAGGCCAGCTGAGTGCATCTCGGTCATTACTCTCCTCCTCTGGCCTTGGTTGCCCATTGTTGTAGAGTTAGCTCACAACCTTCCACAGCATTCCGTTAGAAGGACAAAACAAGAGTGTTCCCTGAAATTGCAGTTCCTGGACTGGTCTATTAAATTGCAGTAGCAGACCCATCACAAGCAAAACTGTCCCAAAGCCTGGAGGGAAGGTGACCTAAGCCTTGATTCCCAGAGGTTTCCTCCTCAAAAGGGTTTTTCCTCTCCTCTGTGCCAATGGTCATAATACTAGCTAGGCGTAGTTGTAGTCTCTCGGTCACTTAGTTAGGTTTCCACTGTTGGATGGAGTTGGGTTGCTGCCCTGTATGTGTTCCTTCTCCCTTTGGCTGTTATCTCTCTCCTTAGGAAGCCAGGCCTCCAAGCCTTACAGTCAGACCTCCGAGTAGGTCACTATTCACCTGTTGTTTCCTGCATACTCTACTCAAACAATATGATCAACTGACCCATGCTACCAACTGAACCCATACTGCCAACCAACCTACGTGCATGTCTTTGACCCCATAAGTGTTCATTACCTTGTATGCTTTGCTTGACACTCTTTTGGGGCATCTTCCTGAGGTACCTTTAGCCAAGGAATCACTCTTGCAGCACCTCAAGGGTGGAACCCTCCCTAGGGTTCCTGCCTTGCCTTCGTACCCCCTACAGGGTGGTATATCCCATGGATAGAGAGGTGAACAGCCAAAGTTTATTTACATTACAGAAGCACGAAACCAGTTGCACAGACACATTGAGCATCATGAATGGTTTGTGTTCTTAAATGAAAACTAAATTAATTAATATTGGCATGTCTTCTAAAATCTAAAACCATCTGCCTATATATGGTGCTAACTAGATTTTATTTAGTGATCCACAGCCAGTCAATATTAATAACTCCAGAATCAGTATATTTTGTCAGTTTCTGCTAAATAATGAAGCCTGATCTACCACTTTTGACATTGCTCCTAGATCATCTGCCCACTTTAGTACTAGTAAAATAAGCAGCTATCTGAGGATGGTGGATAATCAAGTCTAATAAAAGATGCTGTTTATTTAATAATTGCTGTGCTGAATTTGCACAATCTATACAATATTTTTTTTTGCTGGCCAGATCTCTCCGGTATCCTAACTCACCAATTACTCCTTGTGCTTCCAGGCTTCCCCTGGATGGGGCCACCGGGCAGAAGACCCCTCCACAGGAGCGGGTCATGAAGCCCTGAGCACCCCCAGGGTGGGGTCATGGAGCAAGACCACCAGTGCACTACGGTCAGGTGAGGAGTGGCAGGGTGGGGCCATCAATTAGCGGCGGGCATTTTTGATGCATTTTTCCCAGTGGGGGCAGGGACATGCAATGATGCCAGCATCCAGCCCACCCTCTGAAACGTTAGGTGTTGGCCACGTGGGATCCCCAGTCTCCGCCTAGGGGTCCTCAATGCACCAAACACTCTGCCTCCTTCCCCCAGAGAGAGAGAGAGAGAGAGAGAGCAGTCCATAGACACTCAATCCCTTTCTCCCTGGCCGGACCTCTGACTCCTGGGTCCATCTCTGAACCCGGGATGTCAGCGCCACAGATGGATGCCCTGCCACTGTACCGGCGGGCCCTATACAATATTTTCAAAATCACACACCAAAATAACAACACACCAATATGTAAAGGAAAGAGGTAAGGTATGGGGAGGGAGCTAAGCCAAAGTTTGGAGATAAAGCACAGTAACAAAGATGCCTAGCTTTAAGGGAAGGGAGCAAGAGAGAGGAATAGAAAGAGCAAAGGTAAGTGTGAGGAGGACAGTCCAGGGCAAAGCAGAAGAAAGAGTTAAAGACAGGGTCCAATCTAGCTGGTGTAATCTTGGATAGATAATTTCATAATTGTTAAAAACTGGAAATATGATTTTCAAAGGATTTCTCTTCATGCAGGAAGTGGCATGCATGCTTTATTCCTGTAGAATGCCACTACTTTGAGGAGGAGCTTTTGTTGGATGGTATTCACATGCACGGAGAAATCTTGGTTATGATCCCAATTTCAAGGAGCAGATTTCTCGATTACCCACCATCAAGGGTATGGAAGCAGAGGAGGTATAATAGTCTGGTCAGCCTCTGCCTGTGCCAATGGTCATGAAGACCTTTTTGGCATAGAGGGATAGCTGATTATTCTGGAACCAATGTTACATGTTGGACAAATTTAGTTGGAGCTGAGTAACCAGGTCAGGAATAGAGGTGGCAGAAGCACAGATCACCATATTGTCCATGTACATGAGGATAGCTGCAGACATACAGGCATTTGAGAGGTCATTTAGAAATATGAAGAGGATCAGGCCCAGAGCAGAGCACTGGGGAACACCTGAGCAGATGGTGAGAGAGGGCAAGAGTGAGTCTCCAATTTTTTCTGGCCTCCTGTTAGGTCTGTGCCTCCCCTTCTTGATTCACCCCCAGCCCCATCACCCGACATTTCATGGACTTACCTCTTCCCTGGTCTTCATCCATGGCAGGTCAGCAGGGCCCCAACTGCCACTTCAAGGATCTGGTTTCTGGGGAAGCTGCCACGTCACCAGTGCAGGGCCTGCAAAGGTTATGGCCATCATTCTGTCCTGGGCCTGCCACTTCTTGCTTCCTCCATCTTGTCCCTGTTCCCAAGATGCTGGCCTTGGGGAGTGATGCAAGCATGGCAAATGTCATGCAGTGGTGTCTCATCACCTAATGAGCTGCTCCAGGGTGTACTGCCACATGGTCAGTCTGGTGACAGTCTAGTACTGGACCTGGCTGCCTTCCTCTCCAGAGGAGGAGACATCTTCTGGGGCACATGATCTTTCCCTCAGCCAGACCCCAATGACTCAGGCTTACTTTTGAACCCAGGTCACTGGTGTCATGAACGGTAGCAATACTGCTGCACCAACAGGCCAATCGTGGACACACTTTTTGGGAATCAGAGTTTGGTTCCAGTCACTGAAGCTGCTCCTGTTTACAGGTTTAAAAGCTGCTCTGAAGATGGGTTTTATCTTTAAAGTGAGTGCCCTGCTTCCTTTTATTTTTGCTTACACGATGTGCAAGAAACATAGTGCCACCATACGAGAATTCATAGGTGTGCCTCACCCACTTCAATGCCCTGCTCCCTTTGCAGGCACGGCTGCACCACGTCAATGAATGTCCGAGCTGTCTATGACAGCTGTTTAGATACAGTGGTGTACAGTTGAAGGAAAACACCTCAGACAATTTGCATACTGTCGTCAGCAGTATGCAAATTGCCTACATCAGCACTGCATCTGAACTGTCTGTCATAGACAGTCCCCCATGAACACATAGGTGCATGCTGGGAGCCCACCCCAGCATGCTCATGCGCCTCCCCGCATGGCCAAATCTAGGGTGCCCAATCCACCGCCGCCCAGCCACCCCCAACACATCTTTTCTGGTGCCACGCTGGGAGCCCACCCCAGCATGGCAAATGTCCGCCTGCTTCCCCAAAATACACTTCCAGGTGCCACACTGGGAGCCCACCCAGCATGGCAAACCTCTGTATGCGATGGGGTGCCCAATACCACTCGGCTCCACTGCCACCCTAAAATAAAAGTTCCAGCAGCCACACTGGGAGCCCACCCAGCATGGCAAAAGTCCTATGTGCCTTCCTAAAAGAAAAAAGACCTAAAACAAAACTGCTCCTCGTTGATTGTCTTGCCCCTCCCCCACCCCCTTCTGCGCATCCTTTTGTGAATCAATGCACTTTACATAAAAATCCATAACCACTAAAAACATGTAATAAGCATCATTAAAAGATACCAGGTCAGCTAATTAATTAGATAGAAAGGCCTTACTAAACAAGACAGTTTTTAAAGGGACACTGCCAACCCCTTAGACCTCAAAGTGTCTCTAGGTTAAGAAACAGATTTTTGATTGCTCACATTCTATAAAGACTGTTGATGCAGCTGGTAGTTTGATTCAGATCCCTTTTTCTTCTTCTAAAAAGTGAGACACCGACTGCCCACCATATTGGTGTTACCACACCAAAACAGGTTTGTTTACATTTCTTGACCAGTTTCCACTGCATCTTTCCTGGACTCAGGAACACCCCCAACACAATCCAGCCACTCATTATGCAGAGAGAGTGAGGAGACTATTGTATTATGAGTGGCTGCACTGTTTGAGGGCATTTCTAATGTTCAGAAAGTGTGAACTAAGAGTAGTTCTGTGATTTGAAGCAAAAAGCAGGGAATAGCTATACATTACCATGCATTTCAGTTCTATTAAGCAAGGAGGCAGATAAAACAACCAGCAACATCAATCAATTTTAGAGAAAGTAAGCTGTCATAATATGTGGGTCTTTACCTAAACATAATATGATGCAACAAGGTTGACAGTGTCCCTTTAACTCTCCTTAAAAACTTCTTCCGATTAACTTTCTTAACTGATGAGGGAGGGAGTTCCATAGGGTAGGTGCACTACCAGAAAAGGCAGTGAACAGACTATCTCCAGTTTTGGTACTTCAGGTATGTTTTAAGACAACATGCACTTTTGATTATTTCTGATAAAAATACTGATCAAGGAAGCCTGATGTCTGGGGTAGTTGTCAACATTTACAGACTAGTATTGCACTTGATCTTTTGGCAAGAGTATATCCCTTTTGTGGTTGTTGGCTGATACAAAATGGCATTCATTGCAACTTCAAACACTTTAAGCACAGTATACACATATTTTGCGATGGTGTAGAATATTGGGTAGCCCTAGGAAACTTACCATAATAAGCGCTGATTTGGTTCGCGTTCTTACTTGGTATTCGTTTATTTAAGTTAGAGACTTCACCCCTCACACATGTACTCTTTTACAGGGTGAGGGGGTGAACCCTATCCAAATAAACTAATAAAAAGTAAAGGAATGTGTCAAAGTTACCAGATAGCGTAACTTGAGATTACGCTTAATAACATGGGTCCTACGTGTACCCGATATACTACACTATCATCCACATTTCTGAGGCAGATTAGGTCTTTAAAATATGCCTAAATGTTTCTAAATTACTTCTGGATGTGTGAGTTGATACAAAACAAGCTCAGTTGTATTTCTTCCAAATGAAATACAAATCAACACAGTCATAAAGGATATTGAAAACATTAATAAGAAATAAAAAGTTTATTATGAAATGGCAAGTAAAATGCTGGGACCTGATTGGTCAGCTGGGACCTTGACCCATAATGAAATCCTGGAACAATGTCATGGGATCAAGTTCCAGCACACACATGACCGCAAAACACCAGGACCCTACCACATCTCTCTGCATAGTCTTGCCCTAGCATCCAATAGACACTTTCAATTATGTCACTACAAGGCACCAATTGTAAAACATTAATCACTTCCACCTACAGTGGCAGAACAGGTAAAAGTAAAATCAAACTGCCATGTTCCTCAGTTGATGTTATCACCTACTTTTTATGTTTCCTCTGTTCTCCCCTCTCCCACATTTACTGCATAGTTAAACCGCTGCTTTGAGCATTTTCACGGTGTCAATGGCTTCCTTCAAGTTGCCTGGCAGTAGATAACAACAACAAGGGCATAAGCTTCAAATCTGCATGCACATGGCTTCAAATCATGCCCACCAAATCGCAGCTTATTCACTTTAGACCATGCCCCTTTAACTGCTCACCCCTTCATTTTTACACGCTTCCTGAAAGAATTAAGTAGCTTTCTCCCAGCCTTCCCTGCTAATGTTTGTTGAAGGGTGGGATGTTTGTTGACAGGTGGATGGGGCAGAACTTTATACCAAATAAACAGTACCATCTAATGTAAATAAGAACAATTTTAACACATACTTCCAGTCCAATACACACTGCAAAATGTATTTAAAACCATTTTGAGATAATAGGTTTTAATTTTAACTAAATTGAGCCACTGTATTATTACAATAAGGCATCCCAGGGCATGTGTGATACTAGGATCACATTACCACACGATACACTTGAGACATGATGTTACTCCAGCACCGCACATGATGTATTGTGCCTTATTACTTAACTGAACAAGGAATGTTTCAGCTGCATCTAAATCAGGTTCAGCCAAGGCAAAACGTGACCCTGACACACCCAGTGAAGAAGAGGTTTAACATCCCAGCTGGAAAGCTGCATATAGGTGCAAGTCACTATACTGTACATACTGCAGCAATATAGTCAAGTCAATTTTATTAATGTGGCACTCAATCCAGATAGCTCTGAGCACCTTACAACAAACAGATAAAATAATTAAAACAAGTTAAAATGAGTGCAAAAGAGTTAAGAGGCCAGCCAACCACATGAACTAAAGAAATGTGTCAAAGCCGTCACTTGTCCCAATGAATGGAGGGCAGTGCTCACATATGTTGGGAAGAGCCATGTCAACCTGTCTCCACCAGTATCACTTCCATCTTAGATGGGTTCAACTGAACCAGCTGGCCACCAGCCAGTCCTGGATCTCACTGAGACACTTGCTCAATACTGAAAGAGCAGGCACATCGTCATGCACACAAGACACATACAGCTGGGTGTCATCGGCATAACAGTGAAATGCCAGCTGTAGTGTCTAGTGATCTCTCTCAGAGGCAGCATGTACACAGCGAATAACGGGGAGCCAGGATTGCTCCTTGAGGGACGCCACAAGTGACTGAAGCAGTGCTCGATGAATAGGAGCAAAGTACCACTTTGTATGTTCTACCAGTTGTGTACAACTTGAACCATCATAACACAGTGTTTGAGATATCCACATAGGGCCTAAGGCAAGCCAAAACACACAATAATCAACCGTGTCAAATGCTGATGAAGGTCTAGAAGGCCAAGAATAGAGCATTGTCCACTATCTCTTGTTGACAGCAGATCATGAAATACCCTTATTAGGACAGTCTTCATACTATAATGAGGCTGACATCCAGATTGGAAGGGATCATAGATGTCATACCTCTCAAGTCTTGTTTCAACTTCGATGCCAACATCTTTTCAATCACCTTCCCTAAAAGGGAAGGTTTGAGACAAATCTATAATTGGTAAGATCATCAGGGTCCAAAGAAGTCTTCTTAAGAAGAAGCCTCACCACCACCTTTTATCAGGCTGAGGGAAAGACATCCTCCTGAAGTGAACCATCTCAACCACAATTGGATCAAGCAAATCCCAGCACTCTGAAAAGAGTCTGGTCGGCCCAGGGTCCAACATACGATATTTATACCCAACCTCCTCATCTGCAGCCCTATTGGCTTTGTCCAGAGTTTGTTAAAAATGAAACAGTGTTGGTGATACAGTACTTTTATTTGGTTTGCTACAATGGTTGGAGTCAAATGTTTGAGATTAGGTGTTTGTTTCATTTGGTATGCCTGTTTTATGCTCTGTAACGGGTACCAATTTTAAAAATCATCTCATCCAATTCCTTTCACTTAGATCTGAAATGGCTTGTTTAGTTAACATACAGCAATTGTAGCATTTATTTTAAACAGCAGCACTTAACTAAATTAAAATGCTTACAAGTATTAGATTCACCACACATATTTAAAATTAGTGTTTTCTAGTTTTTACTTCACTATGTTGTTGTGCTGCTAAGTATTTCAGACCATGACAGGAAAGACCTAGTGGATATCTAGAAAACTGGGCAGACTTGGTGCGCCTGGTGGTCCTTTTCTGCCATCATATTCCTATATTCCTATGACATACGTATTTTCAATGACTCTTTCAGAAAAGCATCTGACTGTCTCCAACTGACCTCACAGTTGGTCTTTGTAACATCACACTCTGTTGTCAAAAAGTTACGAACACAACTACTACCTGATCACAGGAAAACAATTAACTTACAAATCATCTGCTTGTATTGTCTTAAGGAGCAACTCTGCACCTCAGCATGTACTTTCATAAATGAGATGTTTTAGCTCCTAGAATTTACTAGAGAATTACATCATTTTCCAGTTACCCATACCAAGATTTTATCTTGATAATTTATCTAAAAATCTTATAAAAACAGGGTCCTGTTTCCAACTGACCTCATTGTGTCTTTGTCTATTGCATCATTGTTTTGCATCTGGCTCGTTATTATATATAAAATAAAAAATAATTTTAAAGAATGTTTTTATTAGTGTGGAAAAATATTTTTGTTTCTTAAGAGGAGATGCAAAAAGAGCTCATCAAGCTCATCATCCAAAAATCATCTACAGCTTCACAGTGAGGCTGAGACTAGACCCGTGGCATTGTGCTGGGATAATGCCATAGGTCCAGCCCCAAACTGACCAATCACAGTCCAAGATTCTTTCTTGTCATTGTATAATAGGATGGCTATAATGACATTATGCCTAACACTCCATTTAGTGTGTGAACACACAGTTAGTACAGAATGAAGTTGTTTATAATTGTGGCATTAAAACATTTGTATAATTTTTGTTTTATACTAGCAACACAGAGAGGCCTGAGGAAGTGGAATATACCACAAAACTGTTGCCCAATATCAAGTTGTGTGAATAAAATAAAATAAAAAAAAACTAAGACTTCATGCAGTGGTGTTCATCCATTCTTTATTGAGGAACACTGAACAAAAGTATTTGTTCAGAATGTCTGCTTTTACTGGTCCCTCTGCACAGTCCCCTTCCCATTTTAACCTTACAATTCCACCCCAATCTTCCTCTTTTCACGTACATATCTAAAAAATGTCTTGTCCCCTTTAGTGGCCAGTATTACTGTATTGTATTATTTTAGTACAATTTGATAAGGTCAGTGTTAGCAAACCTTATTATCATTAGAGGCTTTGATAAGATACTGCTATTGCATTATTTGTATTTATTTGTTTTACCTGGATACACTCCTTTGAGCATTGATAATTTTCAAGGTGGTCCTAAGTAGAAGCAAACAAAACAGCAATGTTAACAAAATTGTGCAGCAGAACTGAAAATGCACAAAATATGCTTACAATACAAGCAAAAATATACACAATTATATCAGTTGAAGAAGTTCAATAGGCTGTGAAAAAGCTAGCCAGATCACACTCTGTACTAAGATATGATGAGGTGAATGTTATTGCATCCTGTTATGCTGCATGTGAATGGGTTACCTGCACAGATGATCTGATTACTTGTGTTACTGCTGTTGGTGCCTCACTTTACTAATGGGAATCATTTTTAATTTCAGTTATGGTAGGGTCTTCAAATGAGCAAACAAAGCATTTTAATTTAAAGCAGCAGTGCAATGAAAACATTTTTCCCAAAAAGCTAGTTTCAGCTACAGTTAATAGAAACAATAGCATACCTTACAAAATCTACTTTTAAAGATACCTCCAATGCTGCACACCTCGAGTTTTGTTTTAATATTTTCGATCCTTATCTTTGCCAGGCCTACAAATCTATTTCTATGCCAAATGTGGTGGACATCTCTTTTTTAGAAAAACTAAATGAAAACAATTATGAAATGCTCAAATTGTAATGTAACCACAAATAATTACCACCAAATAAAACTGGAAGATGCCTGGAATCTTTTATTTTGAAAAAAGGGTAGAGTCAAAATATTTGCCCAATTTTCTTGCCCTGCTGCTTTAAGATACCTGTACAATGTGTGTGATAATTATATTATTGTAACCTTTTGATATATACAAACATGTTGCTTGATGGAAGCACTAGGAAAATTTAGTATTACGCTTACCTGCAAAAGCAAATCAAAAGTGGTTTTGGAGGTCTTTGATCCCTGGATTCAAAGTTTATAACACAATCAAACCCAATGTCCCATCAAGGTACTTCATTTTGTTTTATACATTCTTTCTGTAGCACTCCTTGGTTTGACCTAGGAACCTCCTTCATCATCCTCAGTGTCCCTTTACTGACTGTGGAATCCTTGGGGTCTGATATGCCATTCCTGCCTTCACTCACTCCTAACTCTGGCCACTGGGCAGGTAACCTGTGGCTTGTACATCACAAGTGGGACCACAGAGGGGACCAGTTCTCTGAGGAGAATACCTTGCTTGACATGCCCAGGATACTAAAAGGAGGAGTTAGCAAAAGGAGATGGGTTGGGCAGCTCAGTTTGGAATAGTGGGATGAGGAAACTTCATCTTTCTCAAGACCACCCTTATTTTCAGCCTGTAGCCTAATCCTTTTCCAGCCTCAGGGTTGGCTCCTGCCTAGCAACCTCATCTTGTGGCTATCAGGGTTGCTGGATGGATAAGTGAGCCACTCCCTTCCTTCCTTCCTTCCGAACACCCCTGTCAGTCTTGATCTGGCCATATGATGCTCCCATGTCACATGCCAAATAAGCAGGTGCATGCTGATATAATTGGGTATCATTCTTCTCCTCATGGCACTTCTTCCTCCTAGCCACCAGAAGGAGGACATGAAACAGAAGGAGGTGCCCTACTTCCCTGAGTCAGGAGGCATCTATGGTCGACTGGAATCTTGCCCCACCAGCTGGCATCAGATGTCCCAGGCTGGGGCATGAACCTAGGTTGTCTGGATAGCAAGTATTAGCACTACCACTAGAAAGACACTACAAACCACATGGATGCCAATGAACCTTTCATGCAACATGTTTTCAACTGCCCCCTTCATTTCATGATGGAATAGCAACATATGCTGTAAGTATTCTACTGACTGCAATATGACTGCTATTTTGTATTATTTATTTATTCATGTATGTATGTATGTTTGTATGTATTTGTTCAGTAATTCATGGACTTCACTCAGTATAGGAATTACTCGGTATAGACGGATGAAGTTAACCAGACCAGAATCTGTCTATACGGTATGTACAAGGGTTTCGCTTCAAATGGTATTTGATAATGTACAGGTCTACAATGAACATCAAGTACTTAGTGTAATTTGGATTATGCTGTTTCTTTTGTGTGCTCAGGGCTTTAATTTTGATTTTGTTTTGTTTTACAGTTTACCATTCAGTAAAACTTGAAGTTAAATATTTATTCACTATTACAGAATGTATGAATTAACCTATTATTTTGGAAATGATATTTTATTGAAGTTTTAATGTTTATTTATTTGTATTTCAGATGATACCTTTGAGCCGAGGGCTCTTTTACAAAGGTTCCATGTCAAGGCAATAAGGACAATAAGGTACAAAACATAACATGATCATTACAATGGAAATTACAAAAAACAAAAAAGACAAGTAAGGTTACAATAATAGCAGCCAAAGAAATTGTGTTGCAAATTAATTATACAGTACAAGTCATAGGCGGTTCAGTGAAGCTTTGTTAGGAGTGGGTTAGTGGGAAAGAGAAGAAGAGTGGTGGTGAGGGGTGGTATGAGAGAGGGAGATGGGGAGAAATAGGGTGGGCATTGTGTTGGGTATGTGTAGATGGAAATAGCAAGGAGGAGATATGGGTTTTATAAGCATTAAAAGCTTACAGCTGATTAATAAAAGTAACTTGACAATGAAGTATTTATTCATTTATTTTTGTTTAAAAGTTTTGCTAGGAAAGGCATATTGAACTATAAACAGCTAATTTTTAGGTGTATCCTGGGGAGGGTACATAAGAGATAATTGCAACAACATATAACAGTAAGTAAAAACCAATAATCAGCAGTAAAACAGCAGTTAATATGCAGAAATCTATAGCACAGATGTGCATAACAGCAATATGTAATGAAAGACAGCATTACAATATCAAAATCAAGCATTATGGCAGGACAGAACTGCAGAAAACTAGAAATCACAGACAAAACAAAAAGGATGGGACTTAAATCAGATTATATGGGGTGGATAGGCAAGACCGGAGGCATAGCAAGTGATTGGGTGGACAGAATGCCTGTAATTTAGGATCATATACTACAGCCAAGTAAAATGTTTTGAAATGTGGGATCCTGATTTCTGTGGCAAGGCCCTGGATCTTCTGAGAGGCATTTGCTCCTTCCTTTGACATGAATTATTAGTTTTGTGGCAGAATGCAGTCCTGCCATTGCCTAAAATATGATGTGATGTCATTGATGATATCACATACTTAGCATAAAGGAGGGCTTCGGGTTAATCAAGGGTGGAGAGGAATCGGGTACTATGGAAAACTAAAGATTTTAATGAAAAATCACTAAGAACAATAAATTCTGGGGACTACATACAGTATATTTTGCAGTTGGATGCAAATTCTCTTGCAAATTTTATGGCTATGAAATTGCAGAATTCCAGGGGCCTTATGTACAGCAATCTATTATCTATCAGGTAAAAAACAAACATGCAGGGCGGATATTCAAACTGCACCCAAAATGTGCATAATAGCAGGAGCAAGCACAAGTCAATTGCCACATGCGCAACAGGCGCGATATTCAAGCGTGGAGCAAGTCAAATTGCGCAACCAGCCAACATCTGAATATCGACAACCCGCCCATAGCGCAATCAGGTAGGAAGCTGAGCACATATGTTGCCATAGCGCAACAAGGCCAGCCCTGCTGAGCAGCCGAGATGCCCCATAGCACAAGCAGGGAGCCCCTCCAGCAGCAGAGCAATGGAACTGCACAACCAGGGAGGTAGGCAGGCCCACCACCCATGCCACAGACGGGCATAGGAACACACTGCAGAACTAACAACACACCCCCCACACCAAGCACAGCATCACTGGTGGAGGGACGGAATTTCCACTGGCCCATGGGGACAAGCCTACAAAGCACAAGCTGGGCCATGGCGCCAGCACACCCAGTGGCAAGCAAAGACTGCCACACAAAGGGATGGACAACCCAAGTGTACCACAGCACCCCTGTGCACAGCACGCCTGCACTGGAACCCCAAAGACACCACCCATGAGCAGTGACTGTGACTGGCACTGCCGACTCACCATGCCCCCAGCACAATGCAACCGTGTGTACCACAGAACCATAAAGCCAGACCCACCAGGAGCTAACAGTGGTGTGTGGTACACATGGCCAGACCGGTTGAAAGCCACCACCACACCAGGGACACCCCCACGCAGACACACACAATCCCAGGACACCACCACACCAGATGCCATGCACACCACTGCAACTGAACACCTATAGCCAGCTGCAAATCAGAGATACCACAGTATTCATAACAAAATAGATATATATATATTCAATGAATAACAGAACAACAACAACAACAGGAACAACCATAACTATTTACAAATATATAATATACAGGGTGGGGTACGGGTACAAGGTAGGGGTGGTGTGGGGTAGGGGTGAAGAACTTGGTGAGGGAAGGCAGGTGTGAGGGAAGGGTAAAGGGGTAGTTGTGGGCAGCTACTGCCCCAGGCTGCAGATCGGCAGGCTGGCTCGGACCCCATGTCCTCTGCCGGCGCGACACCCCTCTGGTTCAACTCCTGAAGATGCGTAGGGATTCATCAGACAGCTCCAGCAGGCGTGGATGGCCTGCTCTATTCTGCGCAGGACCCGGACACCTAGGGCAAGGGAACAGAATCAGTGGCTATGACTGTACACAACCCTGAAGCCCACCCAATATGCATGGCATACAGCCAAGTACCCCCCCTGTGATGGACTGCACACACTCACAGTGACCATGCACAGGCCAAGCCCAACCAGGCAGCAACGCCATGTGTGCCACTGCACACACACCCCACCCATGCCCAGCACAGCACAACCAAGGCAGTACAGTGACATGGCACGTGGTGGGAAGGTAGTGCCACAGCCATGTGCCCAGGCATGCATGGACCACCAGTGACGCACTTACAGACATGCAGTGCCACTGGACAGTGCTGACTGTCACACGTCGCATGCATGGCAGTGTTGTCCATGGATAGTGGCCATGCCCTTTCCCCCATAGCACGCAATAGCATCCATGATCTAATGACACTCACCTCATCCAGCCGCTGCTGCTGCTGCAGTGGTGGCTGCTGCTGCTGCTGCTGTTGTGGGTCCACACTGCTGCCACCTCTGCCGGCCACCTCGCAGCACCCTCTGCGCCTCAGCTCGGGCCCCTCCGCCTCCTCCACGCCTGTGGAAACGAACATTGGGAAACACATTAGTGAGATCCAAAGCTGACAGCCCCTGCCCCAATGAGTGTGCCTGCCCACACAACCAGACCCATACATCACACACCTGCAAAACACTGTCACAGCCAACCATGGACCAATCCTCCCCATGCTCTGGCCACAATATACAGCTTTACCCCTGCAGACAATACAGGTGCATAGATGGCTCACCACCTGGCCTAGGCACAATGCCCCTCCTGGCACGGGACCTGAGGCATGCCAGCAGTGCCTGCTTCCTCCTGCGCAGGTCACTATAGTGGTGCCTGCACTGCTCCGCTGTTCGGCACCGCCTGTGACCTGCTCCAGCTCAGTGGCCACCTGCTGCCACACTTGGGTGCGGGCTATGTCTAGGGTTCCCCAAACAGTGGCTGATAGTGAGGCTCCACCATGGCCACTAGGTTGGCCACCTCCAAGCCACACTCCACCGGGAGCTCTCCCGCGCGCCATTTCTACAGGTTGATAGTAGGCAATATGGTGCTCCACAGCCGGCAACCCTACATGGAAATGTTGTGCAATACAACTCGTCTGTCCCTATCACGCTGTTCATGCAGCGCCGTCGGTCCCTATCGCACTGTTACCGAACAGCGATAGAGCTGCACACATGCCAGACGTGACAGCGCCAAGGGGCAAAGGTCGGGCATAAGGTCATGTCTCTGGTGCAAGGCCATGCACAGCACCATTGGACATCTACACGCCTAGCGCGATCGGTCGCCTCATGCGTGCCAGCCACAGTGGACTATGGCGCAGTTGTGCCACAGCGCCATGTGGTGACCAGTTCTGTAGCGCCACTGGCACAATGGTGGCCGTGTCCTGAATAGCTGATCATGCACAGCATGTCATCAGCATGGCAGACGCCTGCGTAAGCTACCTGGGCATGTGCAGTGCAGTGTATTACGCAGTCACAGAACTGTGCCATAGGCTCAGCCGGCTCCACCGTATTGCACAAAGCACAACAGCGCGATATTCAGCCGTCATATGCAAATCAGCTGATCAGCCATTCAATGGCGCGTAACACGATTGCATCTCATTAAAGTTGCTCCACTCTAATTTGCATGCATTGCACTATAAATGTGCGACAGTGATCTGCAGTGGCCATATTCGGTTACTACAGATGATAGGTGGGTTGCATGCTGTGTGATTATGGACTATGGTCATGGGATAATGCTGTAAATTGCACAGTCACAGGTGTCCACTTCCACCCATACAGACCGTGACATGGCGAGCAAGGTCTGGGTGAGAAGGATGATGGTGGGCGAAGAGGAGGCCCAACTTCACAAAGGCTGAAACAGAGGCCCTTGGTCCACCACTGTGGTTACCCAGTCAAAGAAATCTATGAGATTAGTTTAACAGGACCTTCCTGTTGTAAACCCATGCTGTCTTGGATCCTGTGCCCCTATGGATTCCAGGTGTTGCATGATCCTTTCCTTAAGGGTGCCTCCATAATCTTGCCCACTACTGAGGTAAGATTGACTGGTCTGTAGTTCCCTACCTCCTCCCTGCTACCACTCTTGTGGAGCAGGATCACATGAGCCCTTCTCCAGTCTTCTGGAACTCTCCTGTGCTCAGAGACTCACTAAACAGTTCTGATAATGGCTCTGCTAGTTCCAACCTTAGCTCCTTTAGAACCCTAGGATGTATGCCATCAGGTCCCATTGCCTTGTTCACCCTGAGCTTATCGAACTCTTGTAGGACCCTTTCTTTTGTGAAGGATCTAGTGCACATCTCCCTCCCCGTGTCCATGGTGCTGAGCTGTGGGCCTGTCCTACCTTCTCTTCAGTAAACACTGAGCAGAAGTATCTATTTAGGATTGATGCTTTTATGTGTCCTTCTCCTCACACCGCCTTATCTCCTTTGATTTTAGCATACCCTCCGGACTTTCTCCTTCCTCCTTTCACTAATGTATCTATAGAAAGTCTTGTCACCTTCTTTACTGTTTGTGCTAGTGTTTCCTCGGTTTGGGCCTTTGCCTGCCTTACTACCGTCCCTGCTTACCTTAGGGAAGTTTGGTATGCCTCCTATCTTCATCCTGCTGCATTCCCTTATATTTCCTGAAGGTCAGCCTTTTGGCTCTGACCTTGTCTGCTACTGTTTTTGAGAACCAAAGTGGTTTCCTTCTTCTTTTGCACTCCCTTTTCTCTCTAACACAGTGGGATGTTGCTTCAAGTATTGCATCCTTAATGCTTGCCCACTTTGTCTGTACCCCTCACCTGTATTTCTTTTTGCCAGGGCTAGCTTAACTCTGTTGGTCATCTTATCAAAGTCAGCTCCTCTGAAGTCCCATATTTTTGCCTTGGAATGGGATGTTTTAGTTCTAGTGGCCAAACTGAACCATACCACGTGATGTCACTGGCCCAGGTAACCTTCTCCCTGGGGATCTGTGATCCTTTCCCTGTTAGTCAGTACTAGATCTAGGATAGCCCTGTCTCTTGTGGGTTGTTGTACCAGTTGTTTGAGGACCTTTCCCTGAAGGAATCCACCACGTGTCTAATTCTGGCAGATGTTCCTGCTGGTATTGACCAATCTGTATCTGGCATGTTGAAGTCTCCCATTATCAGAACCTCCCTTTAGCTGTCATGTTTTGTATATCTTCTAACAGTAATGTGTCAATGTCCTCCCCTGGTCTGGGGCCTGTAGACAACCCAGTTTGTATGGGTGTTCCATTTCCTGTTTCCATGATGACCCACAGTTCTTCTGGCTCCTTATGTGTATTCTGAATTTCTGTAGCTTTGATATTTTCATTGACAAACAGGGCCCTCCACCCCTTTTGCACCTCGGTCTCTTCTGAACAGTACATAGCCAGGTACTGAAGTCTCCCAAGTGTGGTTACTGATAAACCATGTCTCGCTAATGGCTACTATGTCCAGTTTAGCCTCTGTCATTATTGCTTGCAGGTCTGGGATCTTGTTTCCCAGACTGTGAGCATTATTTATGATTTTCCATTGGCCAGATTTTGGTGTGTTAGTTGTGGGGTGGTCTGGCGTTTCCCTGTGTGTTCGTGTAGGGAGCTGGCCTTTTTCTTACCTGGTGATGCAAATGAATCTGCAAACATGTTGAACACCTGTTTGACCACTAGCTGGGGCGTGTTCTTCCTATTTGACGTATGGGGTGCTGCACCCTCTCTCTATTTGCTAGTTTAAATATTCTGCAAAGACATTAAACTTGTGCCCCAATGCACTGACTCCTCCTTAGTCAGATGCAGTCCATCAAATTTAAAGAACTTTCACTCCCAAAACTGTTGCCAGTTCCTACAAATTTGTGTCCTTTTCCTGGCACCAGCCTTTGAGTCACATGTTTAGCTCCCTATCCTCCCTTCTCTAACCTTCCATCCATCTGCCCCTCTCCCAGACTGGCTGGATCTCAGAGAAGGAGAAGCGATGAAATGGATGATAGTTTGTCACCCAGCCTGGTCAGGTGTTCCTTGGTCTCCACAACTGACTGGCTGGTGAGATCATTGGTTCCTTGTGTACCAGGACATCAATGTTTTCTCCTTCTTCCTGAACAATTTTAGTAATGCAGTCAGTGTCTCTCCACGCTGATGTACCTGGGAGACATCTGACCATTACCTCTGGCTGGAGATGGGTATCAACTCCCGAATCATGGAGTCTCCTATGATCAGAAGTTTTTGGATTTCCTTTTGCTTTTTTGTTTTGGTTCCTATTTTGATGAGTTTTGTTGTGCTAGCTCCTGTGCTGCAGTGTCCTGCTATGCAATGTCCTCTGCCCCTTTGTTTGATTTGGAGATAGAGGCAGATACCTGTTTGTAGTTTTTATATGGTTTGTGGAAGTAATATGTTGAAGAGCACTGAGTGAAGTGGCACCGATTTGCCCCATCTAACCACCTGCCAACCTCCCAGACCAACTACCCTCTGCTGTTGAGGTGGTTCTGTTGGATGTTGGGAAATGGTGGTGGTTCTTATAATATATTTCCTTGAATATGCAATTTGAGGCACACAATCTCGGCCCATGCTGCCTGGAGCTGAGCCCTTAGATCTCCAATTGCCTAGCATGTAGGACAGTGTTCTAAATCCTGTAAACTGCCCTTCTGAAAAGTGTTCCACAGTACCTGCAGTTAATGATATCCATTCCAGATAAGTTGCTGGGTTTATAACCTGGTCAGAGTAATTAGAAGGAAGAAAATGAAAGCAAAAGTTTGATTTTGTGTTTTGTTTGTTTTGTATAACTTGTTACAACAAGTTAAATTACTAGTGCCCTGTAAATGAGGTCACCGTGTGGATACCCCACTGATCTGGCCCTTTCTGCTTTGCAACAGTAAATGTCATGACTGTGCTACCCTATAAAGGAGTGTACTGTGGGGTGGTTGGGGATGGGGTGGGTGGCTGCCCCTTCCCCTGCTGAACAAGAAGAACCACAGATGAAAGAAACAAGGAGGTAAGAGCAGAAACAATCAGCCAGCAACAAATGCAGTAGCCCTGAAAGCTTATCCTAATGATAGATAAAACTGTAAAACCCATAAAGCACCACCTGTAATAATTTCACAGAAGATATACCCTGTAAGAAACTCTTTGCTAGAGAAAAATAAAGCAGTAACAGAAGATATACTTTGCAAAAGACAATTTGAATCAGAAGATTACAGCAGTAATCTGTTAGCACACACTGTAGGCACACCCTGTAATAATGCAGCAGAAGGTATACCCAGCAACAACAATTTGAATCAGAGAAAAATCAAGCAATAAAATGCTAGCAACAAACAGTAACAATCCATCTGAGTACAAAATAAAAATAACACACAGTAAATCTGCCCAGCCAAAAAGCCTTAATCCTTTCCCTTGCTCTGGTAGGTTCTTTGCTCTGTCCTTTCAAGCAACCTTGCAGGAAAGAGCTCGGATGAAGCTAGGTGTCTTGGCCAGCAAACCTAGTCTTCCACCTCCACTTCTTTGCTGAGCCAGCTGGGTTCTTGATCTAGACTGCTTACTCTGAGACTTGGAACACATGTTCGTGACCTCATTCAGTCCTTCCTAATGATTGCTCACTTCTGATCAGCATCCAACTCTGGGTGAATACCAGCCAACTACCCTTCTAGGATGCTGCCCATTCTGTCAAAATCTGCCTTCCTGAAGTCTAACACTCTTGTCCTGGTCTCAGCTAACTACCTCCCTGTGTTGAGGAGGAACCACGCTGAGTAGTAGTCATTTCCTGCTAGAGGGTCCTGCACTACTACATTCTGGACCTGGTCACCATTTGTTAGCACAATGTCCAGTATGTTCCCTCTCTGGTAGGCTCCTTCACTTCCTGCACTAGGTAGCTGTCTTGGATAGCCTCCAGCAGTCCCTGTTCCCTGGTGTTTGTTGTAGTTACCATCCACCAGTCAACCCCAGGTAGCTGAAGTCTCCCACTATAACTATACTTGCTTTGCCACTGACCTTCCTGATTTGCTCCCGAGCCCCATCCACCTCCTCACTTTGTGAGGTGGCCTGTACACCACCCCATCTTGAGCTTCTTGCCTTTGGGCTTTGGAGCACTACCCATATGGCTTCTGGCCACCCTTCTTCCTCCCCTCCCTGGTACACAGTATCCCTTCCTTAACATAAATAGCCACACCTCCTCCTCTTCCCCCATCCTGGTTTTCCCAATATTGTGAGATCCCAGTCATGGTATTGGGTGGCCCAGGTTTTTAGAGATGGCGGCAATATCTACCTCTCCTTCCACCACCAATGCCTGAAACTCTGCCACCTTGTTTATCAAGCCCTTGCATTCAAGGATACAACAGTCTACCTTGTGCCCTGCCCTCCTCTCCCTTCCCTTAATCCTACACATCCACCTTGGTAACTTCCTGTCATTCTCTTCCTTCCCTCTGAGGGTGAGGCCTTCGGTCACCCCTGGAAGGTGACTTCGACTTACTGTCTGACTCAGCCCCTCCTCCATTTAAATCTATTTGGTTTTAATGTAATTCTCCAACCCCTGTGTCAATGTCCTTGTACCCTCGATGTTGAGATGCAGTCTATCCTTGGCATAAAGCCCTTTATTATTCCATGTCTCATCCCACTCCCCTACTACCCCATACCCCATTTCACACACTACCCCTTCAGCCACCTATTAAACTCCTGAATTCTTATATTCCTAGTAGGTGCTTGCCTAGGTACTAGGAGATACCTCAGAGAATGTCACTTAACTTCCCAACTGGTTGCAGATACTCCCACCTCCCTGAGCCTCTTCTGCACTTCAATCCACTGTACTGCCCTCTAGGTCATTTGTTCCTAGATGCACTATGATATGAGGCTTCCCTCCTGCCTTCACACATTTCTGAATGAACTGCAGTACTCTCCCCAATGTCATACCTGGCATACACTCCACCCAGGTTTGGCTCTTCCTTGCTCCCCTACCTCCCATCTCACCCCATTGAGCATAGAATCCTCTATTACAAGTATTCAATCCCCCATCACCTGCACGTCCCCCATGGTTTCCCTCCTATGAACCCTTTTCCTCAGTTCCTCTCCTCCAATACCCTGTCCTTCCCCTCCTTCCCCAGCGATTGCACTCATCCTGCTCTCTTCCTCCTCCATCCTTTCTGTGCTCCTTCCTTGCACAATCTCCCTCCACTAATTGTATGTCCTCCCACTGCCCCATCATTTTGCCTCCCTATCCCCTTCCACTCATGTTTTGTCCTTAATCCCACTTTAGTTAGTGTGTTTGCGCCAACTCTTTTCATTTTAAATCAGATAAAACACTTATACATTCTAGCTACACATGACAGTCTTCATTTTAAAAGTACATATTACTCTGTTCATTCTAGAAGCAGACATGACATCTAGTCTAAAACATTGGTGATATTCTTGAGCCATTATAGAAACACATTATTCTTTAGTCATTCTAGAATTACATATGATATTCTTCATCCATCCCAGAATAATACAGTACATGACATTCTTTATTCATTCCAGAAGCAGATATACAATTATTTATTTTGGAAGCTGCCATATTATTTATTCATTCTAAAACTAGATAATGAATTCTTTATTCATTTTAGTAGCATGTATGTCATTTCTTCATTCTAGAAGCAAGTTTGAGATTCCCATTCCAGAAGCATATGCTCTATGTTATTTATTCAATCTAGAACTAGCTGTGTAATTCTGTATTCATTTGTGAAACTCATATGACAGTCTTTATTCATCCCAGAAACACATATGACATCCTTTATTCATTCCACAAGCAGATATGATATTCTTTTTATCAAACTTTGTTTGAAGCTTAAATCAAACAACAACATACACCTTGATGGTTGTTAAGAGGATACACATGCACATATCCCTAAATTATATAATTGAACAGAAAATGTATTTGAAAAATGGTAACCAGGAAAAGAGGAGGGAAACAAAGGGATAATGCCTACAAGCAATTGATATTGCAAATTAGTAAATGGTATGTACAATCAAACACAGTAACAGAGAGCAACTAAAGACAACAGTAGTGAGGCATCAACTCATCAAAATGAACAAATTCAAGAAAGGCTATCATTGGATGAAGAGAAAAGCCAGAGGCAGGTGCCAGCTAGGAGAGGACAGGAGCAAACAGGAGAGAAGTGGTCACACAGGGGTATATTCAGGGAGAGTTAGGAGGGGCTAATCTAAGTGAGGAGGGAGGAGGCTCCAGATAAAGGGGAGTGGACCACAGAAGGAGACCTGGCCAGTGGACATGGAACATCGAGAAATAATGAAAGAATGAGAGGTAGAAGAGTGTATAGAATATGTGGAGGGTGCTGGGGAGAGACTAGGTCAGAGAAGTAGGAGTATAAGTATAACAATCAAATTTTGGAGTGAATGGAAACACAGTGAGGTGAACGAGAGGAGAACAGTAGCAAAACTTCAGAAAGAATAAAAGATAGGATATAGTCTGGTTATACAAGATTAGAGAACTCCGTTGTACAACATATTTGCATAGTCAAACAGTAGGAGAATCATTTTAAGAACAATCTTACACTGGACCACAGGATTTATTCCTATAAAAGGCAGCAAATTTGTGGTGTCATATTTTGATGATGGTATCAATGTGGACTGAGAAGTCGAGATGACTGTCAAGCCAGACACCAAGTTATTTGAAACAGGGACTGTCTCTAGCTGAGTACCATCAAGGGTTTTGAATGCGAATCAGACTAAGCCTACTAAGCAGTTTATGGGCTCCAAATAGCATGGTGACTGTTTTTGGCATTCAGGGAGAACTGGCTGGTGCAGAACCAGTACTGAGCATTATCAAAATCATGCAGCAAGGACTCTTCCAGCAGAGGGATGGTGGTTCAGGTGGCAAAAGAATTACATTATTGGTATACATATATATGTTGGCTGAGACACAAGCTAAGGGAGGTCATTTAAAAGTGAGTGGATCATTGAGCTGAGAATAGAGCATTGAGTCACACCATAGGTGATGGGGAAGGGAGATGAGAAGGAATTCCGCACTTGGACTGCCTAGTTCAATCAGAGAGGTAGGAGCAGAACCACTTGAGGGCAGTGACCTAGAGCCCACCAGCTTTTAATCTGTCTAGAAGTAAGGAAGTCAAACACATTAGCCAGGTCAATAAAGAGAGCAGCTGATACTTTACCCTGATCCATCTCCTTCAGGGTCAGTGACACTTAACAGGAGGACATTGTTGAAATGGACTTTGTGGAAGCCAGACTGAAAGTGGCAAAGAAAGAAGGAGGAGTCAAGAAAGTTGGTGAGCTGGGGAAAAACTAGCTTTACTGCAGTTTAGCCAGAGAGGGAAGGAAGGAGATTGCTGATAGTTCCAGGGACGTGAGTGTCACCACCCTTGTGGAGGAGACATCAAGTAGTATAAGGGGATGTTGGGGAGGGATAGGACTCTAGAGGGCAGTAGGTACCAGGGCTAAATAGGGAACTCAGGGAGAGCGGATGGACCATGGGTCTTTTTCTGCTATCATTATCTATGTTTTTTATGTTTTATGTGACTGGAGTGAAAGCAAATGTAGATGAGGATTGAGAAGCAGGAAAACTGTGCATTTTTAGCATTAATTTTGCCAAGTGGAATGGGTTTACCTAAGTGAGAGGTCATATTTATGTCAGTTAAAGTTACCCCAATCATTACAAAGGAATGCTTTTAGTCACCTGAGCCACTGATGCTTTGAATAATGTTAATAAAAACTCTACCCCAAAAGTTGGATAATTGTTTGCAGGTGGTGCAATATAGGATCAAAGAACTCTGAGCTGGCTATCTGGGACAACAATTTAATATATCCAGATTAATTTTGTTTGGCTTACATGGTATAAAATAGGTGTGAGTGACAGGGTTAAATAAGACCCTGCACCATTTGTCATGCAGAAAGATTTAAAAGCAAGGATCTATTCTGTCCTCTCCTATTCTGTCACTAGTTTATCTCTTGCCAGTCTGATTGGCTATCAAATTCCTTGTGGCACTTAGGAATTGGCCACCTAATGGTCCCAAAATGTCCCAAATTTATTCCTCCTTCATGTGCTGTTTCTATTCTTTCTCTTCTCTTGCTTCTCTGTGGTTAAAAATATATGCACATCTTTATGTGAAACTTAGATCTCTTAGTCTGAAAATGTATATAGTTATATTGTTGAAATGATTACAGACAGCTATTTGGCTTTATCTGAAACATAGAGGGTTAACCTTGAGGTGCATTTGACCTCCACAAGATTGCTTGCAGAATTATCTACAGAAATCAGCCCTGGGACAAGGTTGTCTTTATTGATCACAACTGTTAAGAAGACTAATGTACTCTTCTGGTTGGTCACAGGAAAGAAATTGACAAACTCTTAATATATTTGGTGGAACACAGGTGGTGTAATTTACAAGAACAGGTTGCAGACTTTAATTACTAGGGAAAAGCATCTTATAGAAAGAGAATAATGTTTTGTGTAGAGATAGAAAGATGGAGATTTTAAAGAGATTCTCAGATGAAGGACTGCTGTTTGTTTCCACTGCCTGTATCAAGAGCTGTCCTGCACAATTTTATTTTTATTTAATTGTTATTGATAATAAAATGCTACCTACAAATTTTATAACTCTTCTGGTTTGCCTATGCTTCCTGACCTATGCCTTGATGACAGTTGGTGCCAGACAAAGTGAGATTTATGTCGTGCATACTCTAAGTTTGTGTGTGGGTACTAGACCTGGTACCTGGGAAGCATAGAAGAAAGGTATGAATCCTACAGCAGCAAGCCCAGGAGTGATTACCAGAAGTATGACAGGCCAAACTAGAAGCAGAAACAAAAGTCCAAACAGACTGTACAGCTGGTACAAGTTATGGAAGAAGAAAAAGGCAGGGACAGAACCTGAAAGTATGTCTGTCTTTAAATGGTGGGCTATACAATAAAGAGAGACTGGGAAACAGAGGGAAAAAAATGCAGCATATAGAGGCACAGAGGAGAGAAGAGCTGGTGCAGAGAAGAGATGCCGATCTACAGAAACAGCAAAGAGAAGAGCTGCAGAGGCAGCAGCAGCATTGACGGATGCTTTGCAAGCTATCAAAGCTAGAGGATGTGGTAAAGATCTATGAGATCTACAAAATACAAACAGCTTAAAATACATCAAACTTACATAGTTGTGTTCAATGGATGATATTAACGCATACCTGACAACTTTGAATGGGTCGCTGGAGCATGCCAATGGCTAAAAACAGCAATGGGAAATCAGGTTGGTAATTTCTCTTTCAGGTAAAGCCCAAACTTTCCTACAGCAGTATGGACACTGCACAGTCAGAAAACGATGACTTTGTGAAAAAGAAATCCTTCAATGTTACGACATCTCAGGAGAGACCTACAGGCAGAGATTCCGGTCCCTGAAGTACAACTTAGTTGACAATCCTCAAGAAGCCTTCACCCAACTCAGAGAACTCCACATTAAATGGCTCCAACCAGAGGGCAAGACAGTCCCATAGATTATCAACAAATTTGCAATGCAGCAATTTTCAACATCCTTTCCACAGATGTGCAGCTTTGGATAAAAGAACACCAACCAGAAAGTGGGGAAAGGGCCATTTCTTTGATGAGGACTATCAGATAGCCAGGCAGGCACCACAGCAGCAAAGTAACAGCCAGGGACCGGTTAGACCCTCTTTTTCTTGATATAAGTCAGGTCAGATAAGAACTCTGATGGGGGTAACAAATCTGCACTCAAATAATTTATTTGGTATAACTGTAATAAGCCAGGCCATATTGCAAGAAACTGCCATAAAAATAAGGTCCAAGATATTCAACCTGCACCCAGAAAGGCCACAAGTGGTCGCTTCTGTGCAACTGAGTTACGCTCGGAGCACAAAGTGTCATTTTCAAAATAAGATGCGCATCACGCATCTTGCCTGAATATAGCAAAAGATGAGTGCAGTGCAAATGAGGGCTGCCAAAGATGCACCGTGCATCCCCGTGTGGTATGAATACATGGAATGGGGATGCGAGTGCATCTTCAGGATGCGCTAAGTGCAAATTCCAGCTATTCAGACTGCAACATGCAAATGGAGCCATTAGGCATGCAAGGAGCAAATGAGTCCATTTGCATGTCATTATCCCCACTTGCATGTCCTGTGCAGGGATGGTGCCTACTGCAAGTATTATAGTGGCCATAGTCCTGGCAGTCTAGTGGCCCCCTCCCTACCCATACTCCAATCATAGTGTGAAATATCATAATGCACCACTCCATGGTAGTCTAGCGCCCCCATCCCTGAACCCTGTCCATATAATAATTAAATCCCAACATCCCTGGTAGTCCAGTGGTACCCCTCCCATCCTCAAACCCTGTCCATATAACATATCAAATCCAAAACTTCCCTGGTAGTGTAGTGGCCCCCTCCCTGCCCAGATCATAAATGAAAACCCTATCCTCAGACTTTGCTGGTAGTCTAGTGGACCCCTCACCCACTGAGAAACCCACATCCACACCCCACCCCAATGCCCTTCCCAGTATGGCATGCAGCCGTGGGCAGCACAACCCACCTGCATACCTTCACAGCTGTCTGCAACTCAGCTGTCACAGAATGACAGCTTACAGTATGCACTACATTACCACTGGTGAAACTGTCGACTAATGGGCTTGCAGTGTATGTACTATATACTTTCATTCATAAAGACAGCTTTTGTGAATGAAAGCATAGTACAGTACACACTGCAAGCCCATTGGTTGACCATGTCGACCAATGGTATTGTAGTGCATACTGTAAGCTGTCATCCTGTGATAGCTCAGTCAGCGGTAGCCGTGGAGGATGTCTCATTTGTTATGGAAAGAGAATTAAAAGCAAGTACCTGTTCTATCCTGTCCTATACTGTCACTTGTCTGTCTCTTGCCTGCCTGATTGCATAATCAAATTTTCTTGTGGCACCTAGGAATTGGCCACTGGAAGGTCCCACAATTTCCCTTTGTTTTCTCCCCTGCTTCACTTGCTCTTTCTTTCTTTTCTTCTTTCTTTCTTTCTTTCTTTCTTTCTTTCTTTCTTTCTTTCTTTCTTTCTTTCTTTCCTTGCATCTCTGTGGCTAAACAATATATGTGACTGTTTATGTGACACTGAGATCTCTAAATCTGCAAATGTATACAGTTATATTATTGAAATAATTATAGACAGCTATTCGGTTTATGTGGAACACAGGGGTTAACCTTGAGGTGCATTTTGACCTCCACAAGCTTGTTTGCAGACTTATCAGCAGGAAATCAGCCCTGGAACAGGGTGTCTTAATTGGTTGCACCTGTTAAGAAGACTAATGCACTCTTCAAGCAGGCCACAGGAAAGAGATTAACAAAATCTTCATACATTTTGTGGAACACGGGTGATGTAATTTACAAGAACTAGATGCAGAATTTAATTGCCAGGTAAAACATCTTATAAAATAAAAGCAATGTTTTGTGCAAAGAAGAGAGAGATGAACATTTTAAAAAGACTCTCAGATGAAAGACTTCTGTTTGTTTGAACTGCCTATATCAAGAGCTATCCTGCACAATTTTATTTTTATTTTATTGTTATTGATAATAATAAATGCTATTTGCAAATTTTATGAATTCTCCTGGTTTGCCTGTGCTTCCTGACCTGTGCCTCAACAACTGTGCGTGTAAGGTGTACAACTGGATCTGCTGTAATCTGGGAGTGATTACATGGTGGTTTAGGATGCTGAGAGCATTACTCCATTACTCATTAATTAAGATATGAACAATGTTTGGCCCCATTTCTGCCTTTCGTGGAATAGTCTAACAGAATAGCATACATTTTCAAATAAATTTGAGATTATAGCCCAGTATAGAAATGATATTTTCTATAGCAGATTGCATAATGGATTATGAGTTCCTTTGGTTGTTAGCAATAAAACTTTAATTTGTAGGAACTCTGTAAGTGTGTCATTGGCAGTGATTACATGATCTCTGTAAGTACTGAAAAGAGCATAGCTTGCTGTCTACCAAGTGTTGCCCTATTACCATCGATCCATAATAAGCCCATATTTTAAATGCATGATCTGTGACAGAGTGAGGGAAGTATAGATTAAGGGTTTAGGGCCCCAATTTATTACATGGTGTATTTTAGTCCAGGCTAAGCAGGAAGTTTCTATGGGAGAATAGTAGTCAGATCACTTTTTTGCTTTATAAACATTTGCACAGAGAACATGTTTAAAGAGCTACTGATGCCTCAAAGAAAACTTTAAAAACATAATAATTAGGTACAGTTCTGCTTGCAGTTCAATTATATTTCTATATTTCTCCTCCCCATAATTTATTACTAAAGAAATGTGTATGAATATAAGATTGTTGTTTCTTAGAATTCATTTTGAGTTCATCTGCCTCTATAGCTTACTCCCTACTTCAAATCATAATCCTCAGTTGTGACATCACAATCTGTTGCTATGGAGTAACTGTGAGGTCAGAAGCAATGCTCTATGACTTCAGGTACACAGAAAGCAGCAGGAATAGATTAACTCTTCAGGAGCAAAGATCCTGTTTTCATGCAAATGACCCCATTATTAAATAATGGGAGGACGAATACAGAACTAATGAGAAATACAAACTGACAGTGCCTAAATACTATGTTTTGTTAAAGTTCTCCTGAACGTGTCACCAGCTCTTTAATAGAAGAGAATGGGTCGGATGATTGTTCTTTGGATTTTCCATGGGCTATTTTGCATTAAATCAGTTGTGGAGCTGACTTATTTGGGTGGCAAGAAAAATCCAATAGAAATTATTGAGTACCAAGCCACCTCTATATTTGGAGAGATAAAGCGTGAGTGATTTTTCCAATACCCAAGAAAACATGTCAAACTATAATATTTAGACATAATGCAGTTTACAATTCATTATTGTTCTGTATTTATCAACCTCATTGTTATCACTCAGTACATTTGCATGACAGCAGAATCTAATCCACCATATTTCATCTCATCCTCCTGCTTTCCCTGATAGTGCTCTTTGTGACATCACATTTTGTTGCTGTGAAAGTGATTATGCTGTCACAGGAGCTTTATAAGGGATGAGCAGGAGGAGACTGTGGATTGATTGCCTGTAGCTGACTGAGCTTAAATACAACCAAAGCACAGTTGTTGAATTCTGACTTACAATGGCACTATGAATACGGAATTGCTGATTAATGTATTAAACTGTGGAAATAAATTCGTAGAGCTAATCGCTGAATTGTGGAATGACTGCATATATTGCAGATTGATGTATTACACTGCAGAATGGAATTCCACAGAGCTGTCATTCTACAGTACGTGCATCATTCCACAATTCAGCCAGAAAATGTTGCAGAATGAGGCAAAATACCCCAAACACATTTGGATTTGGATTTCACCAAACTTTAAAATTTTAGGAAGTTTTACATAATTTGCAAAATTTTTGAATTCAGCTTCCGCCCAGCACTAGTTGTTGCTGGTCAAACCAGGTTCCTGTGGGTCAGTAGAGGAATGAAATTCCATTATATTGCCATATTTGAACTGCATGACTCTAATGGCTGTACAGGGTGAAACATTTGGGAGTCATTGTAGGCTCTGGACTGATGCTTGAACATCATGGGCTCGATTCTCAAAAAGTTAAAATACTGCAAGTCCATTGTGCCGTGTGTTCACCGTGTTCACATGCGTCGGTAGTCAGACTCAGCTTTGCTGGTCTATCTTTAGACTTTACAGGGTTTGCACCACATATTTGGTGCAAGCCACTGTAAGCAAAGGTAAGTGTCACAAATGCGCAGGACTCTTATGAATCAGGCACAGGATGCGCAATGTGTTCAGGGCAGCGTAGGGTTTGATGCAGGGGCTTGCGAAAGCCCTGCATCAACCTTTGAGAATTGAGTCCCAAGAGTTGGTTGTGGTTTACAATGCTTTGCAATGGATTTTTGCAGCTGAGGAATGTCTCTGGGATTAAAACCTATCTAGTGCAAGAGGGCCAGGTTACCCTGGTTCATGCATTTGTAACCTTGAGACTACTGTAATGCCATCATGGAAGTTACTGTATCACCTGCAGCTGGTACATAATGCCGCAGCCAGACTCATAATGGGATCATCATCTAGGAGCATATTACACCCGTACTGTGGCAGCTGCACTGGCCTTCTACCAGGTGGTTCTCCACCTTCAAGATTGTGTTGTTAACTACTAAGCCCTGCATGGGTTTGGGGACCTGATTACCTGAAAGGTCTCTTAGTTTGGTATGCTCCTGATTGACTATTTTGCTCCACAGGGTTTCATTCTGGCCAGCCTATGACTGCATCTTAAACTCTTAGGAGAGAGAGAACATTCTCAGTGGCATTTACACTGATTTGAAATTCTTTGCTATTACACCTTAATAAATCCCCTCAGTGGAGACTTTTAAAAGGGTCTGAAAAGTTATTAAAGCTTTTCACTCACAGCTTGGACAATGTTCACATTATTTTATTATAATTTATGCAAGAGGCATGGACATATATGGAGGTGATAAATCTATTTATCTGGGTAACCGTGTAGATAAATGTAGAATCTTACATTTATGTACACAGTTACTATCACCACCCATTTATGTACAGTTACTATGTCACATTCCCCAACTGCCGCTGACACTGCTTCTAGTTTTAACAGTATGTTCACTTTCTCACACTGCATGTCAGGAATCACACTGTAGGCTGTAAGGTGTCTCCCCTATATCAACTGTCATTTCCTCCCTATCTATTCTGTATTTGCAGTACAAATGTTTACTTCTTCCTTACTACTTTAATTGTGCCACCAAACCAGTAAGCAGTTCTTATGTCTTCTCTTTCCTATCAGCCCACAACACTTGCTTCATCTGGTAGCTTCCTTTGCTCTGTTCTTTATCCACAGCTCATGCCTCAACAGCAACACTCCTTTGCCCCTTTCAGTTAGCCTTTTCTGGCAAACACGAAAAAAATATAGTTCTCTCTTTCTCCTTCAGAACTGCCACCCACAGCTGTTGGTACCGCTTGCTCTACTGGTGGTATCCAGTACTCCATCCCTCACCCGCCACCCATCAAACACCACTGGGCACCAGAAAATAAATCAAAAGTAAAACAACAAAAAAAAATTTAAGAAAACAGAACTGCAAACGCAGTTTGTCTATCTGCTAAAAGCTATCCTTGGTATCCCTCGTGGGCATGTTGTCTGGAGATTTTTTGTTCAGCCACCGCAACCGCCAATGAGCTGGAAGTTGCAGCTGAAGCGTTAATATCATGATGCTGCCTCCATGGCAACAGCCATGGCAACAGCACTTACAAGAAGTGAGCAGCCATTTTTAAAAATAACCCCAAACTTTAAAAAATAAAGAAATTGGCAAACTGTAAAATAAAAAGAAACTATCAAAGTCCTCTCCTATTGCATAATGGAATATTCAGGGGGACCTTGTGTGATACATGATTTATGTACACTTGTGCTGTTTGATCTTAGACCCTCATTTATGGCTTACACCACTTGTGAGGTTACCAATGTCAAACAGGTCACCCTGCATATCCCTTATATGTCTATTTCTTTGTTTGCTGCTGTGTCTTATGTCAGTAAGTATTGTATACATTTGTTGGAACTTTGTGAAACACTCTGAGCATTTGTTGGATGGGTGCTACATAAAATAAATGTCTTGCTTTGCCTTGCTTGCTTATGCGGATGCATAACATAACATTATTTTAGGAAAAGGAAGTGACCAACTAGTCACAGTGTCATACTGTCTATTATACAATGGCAGGAAGAAATCCTGCCCTCTGATTGGTCAGTGGCCACTGAACAGTGATGTTATCCCAGCATAACATCACTTTATCAAGGAGTGGTTAATTCCTGGACAGTGATGTTATCCTAGCACAACATTACATCACTGTATCAAGGTCCAACAGCCACATGACCTGCTCACAAATTACACATGAACACAAATCACTACACACACATTCCTCACATATGCAGTCTGCCATATGACCTGCCCTCCCCAACACACACAATACATTTTATTGCCAGACTACATGATGGCAGTGAAACAAAAGCACCCAGTAACTCACAGAAACACAAGTCCTACAGTAATTTTCTTTGCTTTTTATTTAGATTCTTAGTTTCAGATCCTTTAAAGCACAATGATCATGAGCACTGCATGACAATGGCAGCGCATGACTATCCATTTTCCCGATCGCTCACTCAACTACCAGATACTGTCCCTGTCTGCTTTCGAAGACATCAGGAATAGAAAACCTCTTGTTGGGTACTACATGTAAAACAAAATGCATTTTTAAGGTTTTCATTTGTTTTTACAAAACAAGACATTGTATAACAGCAATAATATAGTCTAGGTGTCTGTCATCTTGGATAACACCACTTCTCTGGTGCTGCATGCACTCTGCCTTCAACGCTGCTCCCAACCATCTGAGGTGCGATGTTATCTAAGCACGACATGCACCCTGTCATGCATTATTGCATTTGTAGCTTTTATCAGAATCCTCACCAGACTTTTGTGTTGCTCATTTAAATTATTTGGTAACACCACCAAACATTCCAGCATAACCTACCTGTTTGGTAAAACTCTCCAGGGAGTTTTATCAGAACAGGCATATTTCATTTGAACATGTGTGTTCATTCAATTAAGTAATAAGGCAAGACAGGGTGTGTGTTATTGTGTAATATCATGCCTTGGGTGGTTGAAGCAAGAGGCCACAGGCTGAGTGCATTCAACACCCAAGAAGCCATTTAAGAACAGGGTCCAGTACCAGTCCCTGTGGTACTCCACTGGTCACTCTCCCATCCTTTCAGTGACTGCTGTTTACTACCACCTCTGCCTCCTATCTTTCAATCAGTTTGATACCCAGTACACCACTTTCTTCCTGAACCCAAGGCTACTAAGTTTCTTTATCAGCTTCCTGTTTGGAACAGTGTCAAAGGCCTTACTGATAGGCCACATTCATTGCTCTCCCTGATCCACCTTGCTCATTACCCAGTCAAAGAAATCTATGAGGATTTTTTGACATGCCCTCCCTCCTGTGAAGCTGTGCTGCCAGTGGTCCTGCAGCTATGTATCTCCAGGTACTCCGTCAGTCTCTCCTTCAGCAGGGTCTCCATTAGCTTGCCCACCACTGATGTGAGAATGACTGGTCTCTAGTTACTGGCCTTTTCCTGCTGCTGCTTTTGTGCAGAGGGACTACATCGGCTCTTATCCATTTCTCTGGAACCAATCCCATCTCCAGTGAAGTGCTAAATAGCAATACCAGAGGGGTGGCTAGCACTGTACTCAGTTCCTAAGATCCTTGGGTGAATCCCATCTGGCCTCATCACCTTGTTTGCTTAAGTGTTTCCAACCCCTGCTGGACTCTGTCTTCTGTAAATGGATTTGTGTCCACTGCCCTCCCATGGTGTCTGTTAATGCACGATGGCCCATTCCACCCTCTCTTCCATTGTGAAGACCGAGCAGATGTATTTAAATGTTAGCTTTTTCTTGATTTTCCTCCATAAATCCCTCCTCCGGTCTCCTGATCTTCACTATCAGCTCCTACTATCTATCCGTTTGTTGAACTGTCTTCATAGTTCTTACTCTTGAAGGACTAGTTGGTGAGAGGGACTAGCCAGTGGGGTTGAGCACAGTGAGAGTGCATGAGGACAAAGGGCAGTGAACTCCAAGTACCCAGGCTCCATGGTCCTTGTGAGAGCATGGATCTTATGGTGGCTTGGTGGATTTAGGTAAGAACTGGGCCGAAGGCAGCTTCTCCTGATGTGGATGTCAGTTTGAGGGTAGAGAGACAAAGAGAAATCAGATTATGCAGTTTTGTTTCTTGGGACTTTATGAACATTAAAATTTAGTAACATTTGGGCAGTCTGATGTACTGAGTCTGCAGAAGTGTTTAAAATATTTTATCAATTCTTAGACATTTTGTTTATTGCTGGTGTGTTTGCCATGACAGGGATGATTGAGTGAGCGACTGGTGTGTGCATAGGTTTGAGCAATTTGATTGAGGGAGTGGTGAGTTGGTTTGGGAGTTGTGAGTTTTGGGAAATTGTTTTGGTGGGGTTATTTCTGGGGGTTAATTTTTGGTTGATTTTGAGTATTCTTCAGAGCAGCTTCATTGACTTTGCCCATTTGACTGCCCCTGGTCCCTGCAGTGGCTCTCTGTCAGTATGAGGAAGTGTGGATAACAAAAGATGGAATCACAAGTGCAGTTTGCTCCTGAAGTGGAAATGGGAAGGACAGGATCAAGAGTAGGATAAGAAGCCACCCTGGGTTTAAATGGAACTGGAATGGGGTGCACCCTGCCTGGTTCCTATCCTGAGGGTTGCTGAAATAACATCAGATATCTTAGCTGAGCCTACATGTATGGCTTATCCCCTGAGGGCAGTTCTGTGTAATGCCAGGTCAGTCAGGAATAAGGCCGCAATAACAGCGGATTATGTTGCGGATTCCTTGGCAGACTTGGTGTGCATAGCTGAGACCTGGCTGAAGGACAACTTTGGACCTTTGCTGGTGGCCATTCCACCGTTCATACAGTGGTGCACTGCCCTAGGCAGTAGTGCAATGGGGGCCATCTGTTTTAGATCTGGCCTGAAACTAGCAGCCTAGCCAATGGGTCAAACTAGGTCATTTGAATATGTGGCTGTTAAGGGTAATGCAGGTGTTTGGGGGCAGGATCCTTCTCATTTACCATCCTCCTGGTTTTAAGAGAGGATTCTTGCAGGAATTTGGAGAGTTTGTTGTCAGTCTGGCATTGCTTTCCCTTGATGGTTGGTGTTGGATGACTTAGTTATTTGGGCAGATGATGAATCTCTTTTCCCTAGTCAGTAATTCCTCTGATAGGTGAAACTGTTGGGCTTCACACATGTTGTTACCTCTGGGTTTTCCATCTGTGGCTGGACCTTTCTAATGTTGAGGTTGATCCGCCACTGGTCAGATCATCACACTGTGTGCTTTCAGATCAGGGTCACCCTAAAATGTGTTAACCCCTTTTGGAGTCCTTTCAGTACTGATCTTTAGGAAATCTGGACCCTTGTAAGTTCCTGTCTGTACTGACCTGCTAGAGCCTATTGCAGATGTGTGCTGATGGGGTGAAGAGAGCAGTGAAGCTTATAACACTGCAATCACCACAGCTCTTGACTCACTTGTATTATTTAATGTATGCCCTAGAGTTTCCTGACAGAGCTCCGCCTGATTTAATGAGGAGCCCAGATGGCTGAAGACTAAAGAGCAGAGACTGGAGCATTCTTGGCTGAGATCAGTTTATCATTGGAAGATAGACTAACCCTGAGAACTCATGATAAGGAGTATCAGGAAGCAATCATTCCAAGAAAAGCAGAGTTCCTGTCATGGGTAATTGCTGCAGGGTTAACAGGCCAGCCCAGCTCTTCTGCACTGTGAACAGGCTGATGCATCCTGCCACCTACAGTCTGGAGGAGTACTGACACATGACCCGATGTGGTGAATTTGGCCAGTTTTTCCTTGATAGGGGATCCTCTATTCATTCCTTGGTCTCCTCAAGTGGGTTGCCATTGCCCAGAATGGTACAGTCTGTGACTAATGGAGGCCTTCAGTCTGGGAGGAATTGAATTTCACTTGTGTCAGCTGAGGAGATTCTCCAGTTGATCATGAAGTTGTGTCCTGTAGCCTGTGATTAAGGTGGTTGTGACTGAGTCCTTTCAAAAGAGCAACTCAATCACGGCACCTGTGCACAGGGCTACTGAACATGGAGGGTGACTGGATGGGGGGTCGGTGATATAGTGACAGGATGTCGCTATATGTACACATGGTGGGTGGGAGGAGCACACCATGACGGGCAGAAGGGAGGGAGGATTTGTGGTGTAGTGCAGCAGTGGGCTGCTGAGCTGGCTGTGTGGCATGGTGGGTTGGTGGCAGGCTAGAGTTGGGAGGGTGGCAAGTTCGGTTCTGGGTGCATTAGTTTTTTTGCTGGTCCAGGATTTTCTGCTTTTTTGTTTTGTACCCCCGACATGCACCTCCCTGGAGTTGAGAATCCTTTAGTAGGAGGGTGCAGGGCGTGCAGCTCCCTGCATAAACAAACAAATCTATGTCTCTGGTGCCCTTTGCTGTGTGTCATGAGTGTACATTGCCAGAACTGATTTTCTGCGATATACACTCTACCTAATGGCAATCACATTTCTGCGATCGCCGCTATGACATGGAAATGCTGTGTCCCACCTTCTGTTCACTGGATCCTGAACTGACCTGGCTTTTGCCGGAGTCTCTTGGTCCAGTGATTGCTGAGATAGTCTGGTATTCCCTTGGGGAGGGTGAGTTTCCGGCAGCCTTGAAAAGGGCTGTTGTGAGACCCTTCTCAAGAAACCTTCATTGGACCTGGATAGCTTGGCAAATTACAGACCGATCTCTAACCTTCCTTTTTGGGAAAGGTTATTGAGAGGGTGGTGGTGATGAAGATGCACCAAACAGCTTTCTCTATTTATGACCAATTTCAGTCTGGATTCAGAGAGTGTCACAGCACAGAGACTGTGCTAGTTAGGATGCAGAATGATCTTCTGGTGAGGTAGACAGGACTGCTCCATCTTGGTTCTCCTAGACCTCTTGTCAGCTTCTGACACTGTAGACTATAGGATTTTAACAGATTGACCGAGGATTTTATAGGGCTCCGGCAGACTTGTGCTGAGGTGGTTTGAGTCCTTCCTTTCCAGTAGGTGCAAAAGGTTGAATGGGGTGGTGTCCTTCAGGATTTGACTCTGTCTCACATGATATTTGTGGTGTATATGCTGCCACAAGGAGAAGAGATACAGAGATACAGTTTGCATTTTCACTGTTATGTAGATAATACTCAGCTGTACCTACTGTTTACTCCTGGTGAGAAAAATGCAGTGGGTGTGCTTAATAACTGCCTATCTGTGATCAGTAACTGGATGGGCTCCAGCAGACTCAGGTTGAACATGGATAAGACTGAAGTGCTACTGGTGAAACATAGAAACATAGAAGGAGATGGCAGATAAGGGCCTCAAGGACCACCCCGTCTGTTCTATATTCTCCTTTATCCTAATGTGACTGTGGTGGACTAAGGAATTCAAAGTGTGGCTGGTTTGAGTGGAGGGGTGGCTGGAGTATATCTTGGGCCCACTCAGCTTACAGCCAGAGATATGGTGAGGAATCTGGGCATCATTATGGGCCACAAGTTGACTTTAGAAAATCAGGTGTCTGCTGTGGTCCATAGTGGTTTACTTCATCTTAGGAACATCACCAGGATCAAGCTCCAACTCAGCCCTCAGGACCTGAAGTCCCTGGTGCATGCCTTTGTGACATCTAGACTGGACTATTGTAACACTCTTTATTTTGGGCTATCTGGTGGTATGAAGTGCAGCTTGCAGCTGGTGCAGAATGCTGTGGCTAGATTGATTACTAGTTTCTCACTCCGAGCATATCTCTCTGGCTCTGTGGATATTGCACTGCCTGCCTGTGAGGTGGCACAGCTCCTTCAAGATAGGCTTGTTAACATACAAAGCCCTACATGGTCTGGGTCCTGCCATACCTTTCAACCTTTGTCACTGAAATGAGGGACACAGACAGTCAGAATGAGGGACAATGGGGACACTGACTCTCATAATGAGAGACACATCCTCAAACATGAGGATACAAACTCAGAACACTGTGTAAGCTATTGCCTTTATTTGTGCAAAGTTTCTTTTTTATCTAGCATCTTAGACTATTATTAATTCTGCTTTAAAGTCTGAATTTATAGCTCATTCTCTCTGTGTGTGTAGCACCTTTTTCATGAGGGACAAATGAGGACATGGCAATTTTGAGTGGTAAAATGAGGGACATCCCTTGTAATGAGGGACACTTGAGAGGTATGGTCCTGGCTACCTTAAAGAGCTCTTGTGTCTATACACTCCTGACTGCCCTTTCCATTTTGCTGCACTTTGAAATGAACTCACCCTCTGCATTGCCTCTCAGCTGCCTGACTGTGCGAATGAACTTTACTGTTGCCGACTGGCTCCCTCCCCATTCTGGCTTGTGGCAGGAGCCAGTGTCTCGGGGGCATGTGGCTGAATGAGCAGGAGGCAGAGAAAATAGACAGTACAAAGACAGTCACATTCGCAGCATTTCAGAACACTGCTGCACTTTGAAATGAACTCACCCTCTACATTGCCTCTCAGCTGCTCGACTGGGCTAACAAACTTTGCTGTTGCTGACTGACTCTTCCCTGTTCTGGCTTGTGGCAGGAGCGGTGTCTCAGGGGGATGCAGTGCTGAACAACAGGAGGTGGAGAAAACAGACAGTACAAAGAGAGCCACATCTGGCGGTGTTTCAGAACACTGCTGTATTCTGAAATGAACTCACCTCTGCAGTGCCTCTCAGATGCCCAACTGGGCAAACAAACTTGCTGTTGCTGACTGGCTCCTCCCATTCTGGCTTCAGACAGGAGCCAGTGTCTCGGGGCATGGGGCTGAAATGAGCAGGAGGTGGAGAGAAAAGGACAGTACAAAGATAGTTAGGCTCTGCAGTGTTTCAGAACACTGCTGCACTTTGAAATGAACTCACCTCTGCAGTGCCTCTCAGATGCCCAACTGGGAGAACAAACTTTGCTGTTGCCAACTGGCTCCTCCTTGTTCTGGCTTGTGGCAGGAGCAGGTGTCTCAGAGGGTGTGGGGCTGAATGAGAAGGAGGTGGAGAAAACAGACAGTACAAAGAGAGCCGCATTCGGTGGTGTTTCAGAACACTGCTGCACTTTGAAATGAACTCACCCTCTGCATTGTCTCTCAGCTACCCAACTGGGCTAATGAACTTTGCTGTTGCCAAATGGCTCCCTCCCATTCTGTCTTGTGGCAGGAGCTGGTGGTCAGGGGCCATGGGGCTGAACAAGCAGGAGGCAGAGAAAGTGGACAGTACAAAGACAGTCGCATTCGGCAGTGTTTCAGAACACTGCTGCACTTTGAAATGAACTCACCCTCTGCATTGCCTCTCAGCTGCCCGATAGGGCAAACAAACTTGCTGTTGCTGACTGGCTCCCTCCTGTTCTGGCTTGTGGCAGGAGCCAGTGTCTTGAGGAGCTTGGGGCTGAATGACAAGGAGATGGGGCAAGTAAGGTATAAGGGCTTGGCAGCCCTAATGGTTCTCCGATGTGCAGCTCTCTGCGTGAGTGGCTCCCACAGGAGTGGTGGGGTCATCTGTGGGAGTCTTCAGTGGGAGACAGCAGGAAGCTGCATTTTTATTTTTTATTTTTGTTTTGGTATTAAAGATTAAAAGAAAGATAGAAAGATGTAAAGTAAATACTTTGCTTACCCTCTTCTTTCTCTTTATATACAATGCATCATTGTTGATAAAGGATAGGATATTAGCAACATTTTTAAAGTTTTTATAAGTAAAGTAGTAGGGCACTGTTTAATCAGGTTATTTGGAAAATTATCATGAAGTACTTAATTATGTTGTGAGCTTTTGCTCTTGTGGGATTTATATTGGGACAGGAATGGGACAAGAAGCAATTTTGTGGATGCAATGGAATGCCTTGAATGCCTATTCGATTGCTACTGTAGGACAATTGAAAGGCACAAGGTATTACATGTAAAAAGAAAGAACTATTTACCAATAATTGGAGATTATATATAGGTTGTGGTAAAAGGTTAATATTACTTTGCAGGGGACAGCAATAGGATGAGTAGGTTATCTCTGGCCCTATTGTTGGCCTGGGGGTGGGGGTGGGTTGAGATTAATCCAAGGCCTGTTAAGGATACAGGCCTAAAAGTAATTCATGAAATGCTCACAGTGTTGTACCAAAAATAGATGAAATTCAGGTCTGGATGGGAATACACAAAAACAGATATCATGGGATTAATAGAAACGTGATTCCATGGGGTTGAAAATGAGGAAATTCTAATTAGTAATTATAAATGTCAAAAGTTGAACAGAGAAACAGGGGGATAATGTATATTGGGACATATTTGGGCAGCTTTAAAACCACCTTATCTGAAAATATTAAGAGCATGGACTGTCTCTTAATTGAAATTGTCACATTAAGTAATATTTGGAACTATTTATACCCCCCAAAAACTAAATTGAGGAGCTTTGACTCCTTTATAATAAGCTATATAAGATAGATATAGTGAAAGATTCTAGACTAGTACTTATGGGAGATTTTAATGCAGGGGGACAATGCAGAGGTCAGAATTTTGAGGTCCTTCTCCCTTTAGGTCTAAAACAAATAATCCAAGACACAACAAGACCAACCTAACAGTTCACAAAGGGATCAATATTGGACTTAATTTTTATTTCAGAAGGTATAGAGCTGCTTGAGTCAAGTGTCATGCCTCAAAATCTAAGTGATCACTGTCCAGTAAGATGTCAAATAAAGATGGACAAATATTAAAAGAACAGAAACAAATATAAAATGGGTAAGGCAGTATAAAACTTTAATATTGATAGGTATAGAGAAAGTCTACAACTAGCTAGATGGGACTGGTATATATTATCCCTGACATTGACTCAACAGTACAATATCTGACTAACACTGTAGTACAGATAATAGGAAGACATGCACCAAAGGTCAAATGAAAATAAATCATAAAATCTCCCTTGGGTTTTGGAAAACGTAAAACACTAATCAGAATTAAAAACAGGTCATGGAAAAAGGCCAGGCAGGCACAAAGAGAGGATGATTGGAATACCTTTAAGATATGGCGTAACAAATGTACAGAAAAATTATGTTGGCAAAAAAATGGTACTATAGGAAAGATTTTGAACAAGCTAAAACCCCAGCAATTCTGGAAATGTGACTCAAAAGTAAAATGTCCCATTAGAGTCAAATCAGTTCCAGTTAATAAAGAATGGTAACCTCATACAAGATCAGAGAGAGTAGGGGAAGTTTTGAATGAATATTTCATAAACCTACTTGATCTAAATGTGGAAGCCCCAAAACAGATACTAAAGATATTATGGCGCCAGAACTGGTCATGATGTACAAGTAGGAAAGGTTAGTAACAACAGGACCCCAGAAATCTTTTCCTCCCTTTAGGTTTAAAAGTAAAATTAAAGAATGTAGAAAAGCATTAAAAACCTAAAGGCCATACGGCAGGGGACTTGATGGAGTTGAACCTATTTTTTTTTTAAATGGGGCTGATATACTAGAAAATCATTTAACATATTTGTATAACTGGAGTCTGTGTAGTGGAATTTTTCCATAAACCTGGAAAACAGGGCAAGTGGTTCCCATATATAAAGGGGAGAGTCAACTGAGCCCTCAATTATAGACCAATAGTCTTGTTATCAACTATGTCAAAGATCTTGGAGAATGGTCCATAAACAAATGAGCCAGTATATGGAAGACCATGGCCTATTGTCTGCTGCTCAACATGGATTTAGGGCAGGAGGTCCATGGGTACTGCTCTTATTGACTTTAACAATCTGGTCACCTGCTCTATGAATATGGGGAGAGAAATGGGGTCTGTATTCATGGACCTCAGTAAAGCCTTTGACCTGGTTGACCACCAGACAATGTTGATGAGACTTTCGGGGATGGGAGTACATCAGGAACCCTTAGGCTGATTTAAATCATATTTATCTAACAGAAGACAGTGTATGATAATAGTAATAGTGTCTCCCAGTTGAAAAAGGTAATCCAAGGAGTACCACAAGGATCCATCCTGGGCCTACTGCTTTTAGCGTATATGTGAACAACTTAGAAAAGGGTGTTGGGAACAGCGTATGCGACTGTACGTGGGCGGCACTGTTTTGGTGGTGTCCACGTGCATCCGCCATCAACTGGAACTCAAACTCCAAGAAAACATGAGTAGTATGGAAGAATGGTTTAGCTCATCGGGACTCTTGCCAAACAAGAAAAAGACACATACATTTACTTTCAAACTGGTAATAATAAAAGCCAGGGAGATACCTTAGAAGTGAGATATAGCAGTGGACTCAGGATGGATAATGTAACTCACTATAGGTATCTGGGGGGTCATGATAGACCAGAAATTAGACTATAAAGATCACAGAAAGACAACAGTTTGAAAGACTAATCAAAAATTAGGAGCCCTCAGAAGAGTGGCCAATAGCTTTTCAATAGACACTAGAAAGAAAATAGCTAGCCATATGATAATTCCTGTGATAAGTATGGATTGATCCTGTATAGGAATGCTAACAAAACAGAATTTAATAAAGTAGATCAACTTTATTATAAAGTAGCTAAATTTATAACCCAGAGTAAACATAGGGCACATCATTGTGATTTATATAATAAATTAAAATGCTTCACCCTGTGGAAAAAAGGAACCATGTTTGGCTAAATTGGTGTCACAAAATAATTCATGCTAAAGGGAGTATGAACTTGAGTACTACTATAAATATCACACTTAAGAAGGACAAGGATATAATTTAGAGTAAATAATTTAGACATTCAAGCCTTGGAAGCATAACAGGTTTGGACATGCCATGTTACAATCTTTTATTTATAGAACTTGGAATAAGCTGCTGAATGAACTAAAGAGCATTTCAATTTATAGCACTTTTCAAAAGCACTGAAACAGTATTTACATCATATTTGTACCTGTTTTTGATAAAAGTACCTAGTGCTGTAACCAATTTTATGTTTTGTATTTGTATGTTTTGATTTGTTTTTAGATGTTTTGTGCAGGATATTGTTGCAAATAGGGTTTTACCCTAACAGTCTATTACCTGTAAATAAACTTTATTTATTCATTCATTCATTCTTCAGTGGTGGGCATCTTGAAGGTCCTCAGATCTCGTTTAAAGCTATATGGGATCGAGCCTTCACGGTGCCTGCTCAATGTTCTGGTACCAGCTACCCTAAGAGCTTGGAGGCTCCCTCAGTTGATAGTTTCAAGCGGGGTTAAAGCATTATCTTTTATTAGAGCTTACTCCACTGATTCCTAATTTCTTTTTACATAAATGGTATTACTTACTGTATTTATTATGTTGCTGTTATTATATGTAAGTTGCCCAGAGTCTGTAGGATTTCATTTCATTTTCATTTTTCATTTTATTTTTTAAACTTGTAAGCAGGATGAGCAATTCTGCCCGTTTCCTAACGACAAGTTACAAAACAAACTTTACATATGTTTTAAAACAAACATTTAAAGACAATATAAAAAGACAAAGACAATTAACGAAGTTATTTAACATGAACATGTAAAATGTCATTATCCATCAACCAATATTTTAGTCTCGGATTGGGTGCCTATGAAATAAATATACTACTACTATGCCACCCCTTGCTTCCTTTTTTCGCTCCACATGCCTGATGAAAATCTTGTCTCCATTTTGACCTCCTAGTTGATCGTTCATCCATTTGAGCCTTTGCTGCCCTTATCCTTCTTTCTGCCTCTGTTTGTTTTCTAGATATACCTCCCTGTTTGCCTCTGTCTGGGTCTCCTTGTATTTCCTGAAAATTTTCTTTTTTCTCCTTAACTACCTTAGCCACCTCCTTTGAGAACTACAGTGGCCTCTTTCTCCTCTTACCCTTGTTTATTACCCTTAAACAGCTTGCCATTGCCTTAGTTATTCCTCCTTTATTCTTTTTCACATATTATTTTTCTCCTTACTGCTGCAGTCGTTCCACTCTCGGATCCCTCACACACACATCCAGTCAGAGAGTCTGCCCCTAGAGTGCAGCGCTACTTCAGTAATTTCTAGGAGCCGGATAACCCCCGGGTGGGTGAGGTAGGTTCCACTTACCCCCCTCAACATTCAGAGGAGTGTGCACCTGCACAGCAGAGTCTGCCCTTGGCCTTATGGATGTGCAGGCTGGAGGATCATCACCTAGGATCAATGAGGATTTTTCCTGTTGCTCCTGCCCCTCTACCAACCCCAACTTGCTAGGAGGCCAATGAGACAGGCGTGCAGAGATGTGTCTCTGCTCAGCTCCTGGATGACGTTGGTCCTCCACCTTCTTAGCTCTCCCTTGGCTGCACTGCTAGATACCTGTGGTCATCGGAAGGTGGCAGTGTTATGGTGGGGTTAGCTCCCACCCTCCCAGAGAAGGAGAGCAAGCTGTTGGGTGCTTGATCCTTCTCTCCTTGGCCAAACCCCAGTGGCCTGAGTCCATTCCGAACCTGGGTTGCCAGCATGATACGAGTTGTGGTGGCCAGCACCTCAGCCCTCAGTGCTACTCAGCTGGCATTCCCTTCTTTATTCTATTCCATTGTGCCTCCACCACCCAGGCTATCCCCCACTTCAAGGTATTTCATGAGGAGGGCTCCCATTTCTTTAAAATCTGCTCTGCTGAAGTCCAGGACCCTCATCCTAGTGTAGTTTTTCTCCTGGTTCTTAGACCTAGCCTAACCTATAGTCTTATGACATACCTGGATGCCAACAAAGGGTCCTGCAAAATGGAACACTTTACAACAGCATCTGCTGCTTTGCCTTATCAGTACCCAGACTCACTCATTGCTGCATACTCTACTCGAGCCTGGGCTGGCTCTCCCAGCTTCCTATCATGACCACACCACTGGCTACGTGATAGATAACGCCATTAGAACTGGTACTTCAGCATCACTGGTCCGCAATGTTAAATCAAGCCACACAAGCCTACTCACTGAGGTCTGCAGAAAAGTCTGTGTTAGACATACCCAAACGTGGTACTAAAATGGGGGAAGATGCCTTCGCTGCATCTGCCCCCAAACTTTGGAACTCCCTGCCAACATCTGATAGGCACTCTAATCATACTTGCTTTTAAGAAGGGGCTTCGTATCCTCCTCATGGTCTCTGACAAATGTACATGTACTGATCTGTAGCACAATCACTTAATATCTCTCTCTTCAACAAATTATAGCACTTAACTATTGACTGTCTTATGAATTGTTCTCCACTTCAATGTTGAAAATGTTCTTTTTATTTTCATTCAAAGTTTATTAAAGTTTTCAACATACAACAAACAGCTTGCCACACGATACAAAGAATGTGATCAGATACTTTCAGAAAGAACATATGTCCCTTTCCTTCCCCTTACCCCATCCCCCAACAGAAAACAAAATTCACCTAAAAGAACAAACAAACAAACAAAAAAACCCTATAATGTCCCTTCTTCTCCCCCACCACCCCCTTCCCTCCCAGGTTTGCATGCACAGAACTTGCTCAATCCATATCCCACGCTCGTTACCTAAGTCGTTTGGAGAATAAAGGGTTAGTAACAGGGCCCAAATTTTATTAAATCTAATCATTCTGTTCAAGACTGGCCATCATTTTCTCCACTCTAAGATTAGCCAGGAGCTCCCTCAACCATTCAGCATATGATATCTCCTCACTATCTTTCCAATGTCTAAGTACTAATTTTTAACTGACATGGATATTAGTGCCATATGATATTCACGATAGTTATTGGGATTTCAGAATAGTCTCTAAAGGCAAATTTTTGCCGAGAACAAATCATTAAGACCCAACAGGGATCTACTCTCTTAATTTGTGACCATAAAGAAGCTAACTTAGGACAGAGCCAGAAGATGTGCAGTAAATTACCCTCCCCTGGGCACACCTTATACAGCTAGAAGAAGAAGCAACACCAAATTTAGCCATTTTTGAGGAGTATAATATAAATTGTGCAGAATCTGGAACTGCATGAGTGGAGCCTATCTTACGTAATAAATTTGTGGCACCCTTGCCAGAGCCACTCCCAATTAATGGGTACCTCAGGGAGGAGCAGGCCAAGTAAGCTGAGGGTCTGAAAGATTCGGTAAATCCAATCATATAAGACATTGAAAATCCTCGATACAGCATGTGGAAGGCCCACCATTTGGACCAGGTCCGCTCGAAAGGAGGGCACCTGGATGGCTGGGTCATCATCCTATGGCCTTCACAAGCAAGTGGCATAGTTGGAAAAGTTTAAAAATGTTGGAGGCGGAATTTCCAACTTAGCTAGGATTTCTGGGACAAGAGCCATGCCCCTTTATCTCATTCCAAAATATGTAAGTTTAACCTTCTTAGCCTGTGGAAGCCAGGAGAAAGGACCCTCCCATCTATCTTAATATTGGGATTACCTACTAACGGTTGCTCCAAATCTAAACAGTGATTGTATTTTATAAAGCTACAGAACTGGGAATGCCTTTACAGATATTGCAATTGGTGTCGACGAAGCTGCACTGGAAGATACTTAGGTTTCACATATAGCAATGCAGCAGAGAGAGAGATTATAATATTGGATTTGGGCTAGTTCTATTTTAATCCAAAGGGCTTATACACATAAGAATCTTCTGGGTCACTTTGTCTAAGCCACCTTAAATATTTGCTTGCATGACTGGCCCAATAGTAAGGCCGACATGCGACAACGAGCCACCTCACTATTTGGGGGCGGCTAATTTATGAAAAGGCAGACGGGAGCACTTTCCAGCCCAGATAAAGTTGGTAAAAATGTTGTGCACTTTCTTGAACCATGACTGAGGCAGCCATATATTCAAGAGACTAAGTGGATAATATAGATGAGGAAGACATTCATTTTAATAAGGCTGATTCTGCCCTATTGTCAACGGAGAAGGGACCACCTATTTAGATCTTGAGTGATAATATGTAATAAGGAGTCAAATTGCTCTTTTGAAACAATGCAAGACTTCTTGTGAGAACAATACATAAGTATTTCAATGATTTTTTCCCAGGACAAACCTAGGGCACTGATTTCGTGTTTCATCACTCTCTGATTGAGGGAATACCAAAGTCTTTTCACATTTAATTTGTAATTAGAGAGAAGCTATATTCTTTAATAACTTCTAATAAATATGGGATAGATTCACTAGGGTAGGGGACTTGAAGCAATAAGTCATCCGCATGAGCCGCAACTTTAACTTCAAAGCCTTGTATGGTAATACCTTGGATCTTGGGGCTAGCAACCAATCTCCAGATAAGGGGCTCCAGATACAAATTAAAAAGTAAAGGAGATAAGGGACAGCCCTGTTTAGTGCCAGAACCTAAGGAAAATAACTCTGAAATACTCCCATTACATGAAACCCGGGCCGTGGGGGCCTTGTAAATTGCCACGTATCCAATTTTGGAATTCGGGAAAACCAAAAGCATGTAATGTCCGGAAAAGGAATGCTGAAAAATTTTCTGATTAGGTCCAGTATTTTCTAGATGTCTTGCATTGCTGTAACTGCTGTAACACCTATAATTGAGTCTAAAATCTGGGCCACCTGTGTATAGAAATGTTGTACTGTATTGTCACCTGAAATTGCTGTTCCTCTGTCTGCATTTCTCCTGGGTCGTGTCCTGAAAATAAGAAAAATGTTTGTCTAGTGCATTTGCCCAGTAAACAAAACTAAATTGATAAATATGTCAAACCACAGTGTATGATAATTGCTTGATCCCAGAGGACTACCCACTAAGATGTCCACAATGCTGTCCCTGTTCATAAGCACCAGGTCCAGTGTTGCCCCGTCCCTAGTTGGATCTGTAACCAGCTGCCTGAGAAATGCCTCTTGCAGGGAGTCAAGGATGACCCTGCTCCTAGTTGTAGCTACAGTCTGAATGTTTCAGTCCATATCCAGTGATAAGAGTCACCCATAATTATTACTTCCCTTTGTTTTGCTGTTTTACTTATGGCCTCCTCCAAATCTTGTAAATATCCTCACACTGTGCTGGTGGCCTCTATACCACCCTATGCATATAAAGGCACCTGCCTCTGTCTCCGATCCAACCAAAGAACCTCCAGCTCGTCCTTCTCCTTCTCCCCACTGTGACCCTGTGTTTCCATGGCCTTAATACCTTTCATATATCTCCCTTTTCTTCCTACCCTATCCTTTCTAAACATGTTGCACCAGGTATCACCACTTCCCAACTGTGGTTGTCATGCACCATGACTCTGTTGTGGCCACCAGATTCAGGTCTGCCTCTTCAATGGAAGCCTCAAGCTCAGGAATTTTGTTTCCTAGGCTTCTTGCATTGGTGCACATGGGTCTCCACTCCCTTGTCCCTCTCTGCCCCTGCTTTGCCTGCCTTCCTGAACCCATCGTTCACCCTGCTTTTTCACTGATACTCTCCCCATTTATCCTTCCTCTGCTCACCCTCCCTAGTAGTTTCCTCTGCCCTAGTTCCACCTCTTGACTCTTTTCCCTTCCTCCCCTTGCTGCTACTCCTCAAGTCCTCTGAGAATTAATTTCCCCAGGGCTTTCCGTCAGTGCTGCTCTGTCATCTGGGGAGGGTGGGCAGTCACTGCCTCACGTGTTTCTTCTGTCATCCCTTTGGCTAGTTTAACTAAACATCGAGTAGCATTTCAGCCTGGCACCCAGGACTGCTATCTCCTTCCTAGAAGAATGGAGGCCTACCATTTATAAAGACCTCCATCTTTCCAGGTATTTCCTCAATCCCCAGTTCAGCCAAATCCTCCTTGCACCATGCCTCCAACCATTTGTTGTAGCACCCGGTGCAGTATGCCCTCTCTCACCCCAGCCTTACACAGGTAGCACCTAAGCGAAGCCCACTTGTGTGTTACCTACTTAAGGGCCCTCTCCAGACCCTTAGACCTGTCCTGCACCACCCAGCTGCCTCCTCTGCCAGGTCATTTGTCTCCAGATGAACAATGACATCCAGCTCCCCATCTACCCTGCTGCCCTGGTGATCCTAAGGATCCACTTCCCAGTCCTCCATGCTGAGGTGCTTTTTAGGCACCTATCTCCCTCCTTCCCTCCTGTGGTGTTCCCCAAACTGTCCCCTGGATGAATGAGTCCCTCACCAGAAGTTACTTTCTCTTCCACTGGGGTCCTCTTCCTCCCTCCTGGGGCCTCCGCCTGAAGGATCCCCACATCCTCCATTGCCACTACCACAGGTACCTCATCTTGGCAGTCCTGTCCCATCAGAGCAGTAAAAGAGTTCTTTAGTAGCACAGGCTGAGGCATGTATTCCTTACCTCACCCCCACCCTCCCGGTGCCCACCACAGTCCAGCCAGCCCTCCTTCCAGGCAACCTTTGAGGCAGTGGCAGTGGACTTGTTAGCCCCAGGGTGGGGAAGAGGCCTCCTGAATCCTAGCTGACTCAGCCCAGAGTCTAGAGACCTCCCACATCAGCCCAGAGAGGTGCATGCAAATGAGGCAGAATCTTAGTCTGCACAGTCTCCTGAAGACTGCTGCTCCTCAGCCACTGCACTCTCATCACTTCCATCATTTCCAAATCTACTCCCCATTACCTGAAAAATTATTTTACCCTACCCTAGATAGGTATTTCTTGATTTTGTTTTTGCCCTGATTACACCCTACTGTTATACCTTAGATAGGTACCAGTCTGCGACCCCTCAAGCTTTTAAGTAGACTTTTGCTTGCTACTCCCTTCACACCCTGAACCTAGATAAGCAGTTATTTGATTTCCTCCATTCCTCTTAATTCCTTTGTATTACTACCCTAGTTAGGGTGTTGCAACAGTTCCCAGTTTTGACCTACCTTGACCTTCCACCCTTCTCAGCAGTGAATGTCAGAACAGTAATGAACAGGTGCCTTACCTTAGTTGACTGGCAGAGTCCCCACCTCCCTGCTTCCTCCTGCTTATCTCTAAGACGCCAATCTTATGCTTGTTCCACTCCTGTGTCATTCCACTCACATGCTGGGACACAAATGTGTGTAGAGACATGATAGAGTACCTGATTTTATTCACCAGGTGGAATCTCCCAGGCGGGACTTCCTGAGTCAGCTAGTCATCCAGTTGGTGGGCTAGTTTCCTTACCTAGTTTCTCCCACACTACCTGTTACAATTTAAAGATAAGTTTCAAAGTGCCCCAAACACTGCCTAGAAATCTGTTTTCTCCCCACTTACTCTGCCACCCTCAGTATGAAGAGAAATATAAATATACCTTTAAGGTAAAGCTAGGTGCTTACGTTCTTCTCCGTCAACAAGTCTCTACTTCTAGTTTCAGATGGTAATGGTGAGGCAGGACTTTTCTGAGTGCATTGTCCTGCAGCCTTGAGGAGGTAGCAGAGTTGATGGCTAGAGGTCAAGGCTCTGTGCAAGTAGTGGAGATGAGGCACAGTGCCTGGGGAGGATGCTGAATGAGGCTAAATATTCATACCCCGTCCATGACCAGAGAAATCTGCACACAATTCATTTGTGTAGTTGACCACATTTTTGGCTTGGTTTGAGCTCCTTGTTGGTTTCTCTGCATGGATTGGAGAAAACTGTAATGGAGGTAGAGAGAGAGAGGGGAGAGAGAGAGAGAGAAGACAGGCAGCTGATGTACAGACTACAGTTGGGTAACCCACTCCTTAAAAACCTCTGACTGCATACCTTTGTGTCCTCCGCTGTTCTACCCTTTGCTGGCCAGGCTGCTTTCTCTCATTGCTTCCCTAAACTCTGGAATGCTCTTCCCTCACAAATCCATCATCCTCATACTCCCTCTCCACTGCACTAAAAACTTCCTCACCTCTAATTGCTCCTGTTTTCTTAAATCTTAATTTTGCCTCCTAATTTCTCTCCGTAGTTCCTCGGGCAAAATGGTTCCAGTCTCACCACCCCTAGGGCTTTCTTCCTTCTTCTCTCTCTCCAAGCAGGGTCTGAAATACATTACAACAAGGGCTCTTATGTAAATATAACTTGCACTTAAATGTCCATATAGTTTGTTTCAATGTTCTACCCACTTGCATGGCATCCTTTCTCTGGCATTCCTGATTGCATAATTGAAAAGTTGTACTTAAACTGCTGCTCCTACTGTTGCTGCATATTCAAATACCTGTTGATTTATTGTTGCTGTCTATTCAAATATTGGTTGCCTGTATTCTCCCTCTTACACCTTACCCCAGGTTGCTCCAGGAGATGAGCAACTTGTTGTTCAATGTGCCTTCCTGGTAAAACATTTCAATAAATAAATAAATGAATAATAAATAAACCAATTGCAACGCTCTCTTGTTATGTACATTTTATAACATTACTATTAATGCTGACTACCTTCTTCATTACCCAAAGGGTCTTGAGGTTTCATTCTAATAGTTTGAGAGGCTCTGTGTGTGCCAAGTGCTGACCAGCCAGCTGCTGTTGCACACCTTTGCATTTTTTTTTCTCACAGATCATTTCTCCCTTGGTCGTGTCATCAGGGATATAATGTGAACCCAGGGATATACCCTATTCAGGCTTGGTGCTCTCTTGTCCCCTAGGTCCAGACACTCCCATACTACTCCGTGGCTTCCTCTCCATAGGTAAGGGCTCGGGAGAGGGCCATAATCCTCTTGAGGCAGTCCACCAGCTGTTCAAGGAGCCAGCATCGGTGGTGTTATGACTCAGGGAAGCCATGAACCCTGGCCATCAATAAACGATACACACAATTTTATCTCATTTTCTCCATTGTCCTCCCTCCTTCCCCATGCATGGGTGCAGCCTCTTGCTGGCCTAGGATGTGCACATCATTGTCCTGTGGAGGAGTAAGCTCTTCTGGACAATCACGGGATTTGCTGCAGCACCAAGTGCCTGATGCCTTCCTCCCGACTGCAGAACACTGCTGAGCAGCATCTGCTGTGGTCTGGCTTGCCTTCTGATTCAGTGACTCATGTTCACTCCCGAACAGGGGCTGCCTGCACGCCAGCATGACAAGCTGTCACTGGACCATTGGTTTGGCTACTCATAGTTTCAGGATCCAACTGGATGGTCTCAGGCTGTTACTGCTGCTGAAGGAAAAGCCTCAGAATTGGGGAAGGAGCATAAGCCTATATGATCTGTGATGCAAACGCTGAACAGAACAGAATAAGCAATACCTAAATCAGCTTAATTTCATGACATATCACTACTGAGGAAAACTATGCCTTTAAAATTCTACCAGATGCAAAAACACTAAAATACTGCTGACTGGACGTTAAAGATTCCTGGCCTTCATGACTGAGCAAATTTAAACCAAGCAATGTAATTAACAAAATGGATGCAGACAGATTGATAAGGACCAAATACTAAGAGCAATTTGATGGTCTTTACTTGTTTGTGAATTGACTTATACAAGGGACTGCATTTGATATGCTGTGCATTATGAGCAGGGTGCAATGCTAGAGATGCAGTGAAGTTGTTCCATGAAGTCTCCACTTTAACTTTGCAAAGTACTTCACAAACTTTCATGAGTTTTTGCCAACTTTGCTTAAGCTTTGCGAGAGTTACTTTGCAGTGCCTGAGTGCACTGGAAACTTCACAAAGTGCTGTTGTCGGGCAGAATCTCAGAAAGAGGCTTGTGAAAGACAAGCTAGTGCAGGTCATGTGATCAGCCACGTCAATAAATAGAGAGTGAACACAGTTTCACTTTTTCAGTACCTTAAAGGAAAGTTCTCTCAACCTTTTCTTCTGAATACCCATGTAGTTTGTAGGCATGAACAATGATTTCTTCTCTTACACCCCTAATGTCATCCTAATTTAAATATAAATGAGGTTGCTTCACTATGTTCTGCCGTGGTATGAAAACCTGTTTGAATCCATTGCAAAGATCATGACCCCAATCATGCAAGTATCATGTTAGTTGATGATGCATCTCTGCACAAGCCAGCAGAGGTTATACTCTCAGTTAGTTCTGTTACATGTCTTGTGAAGTTCCTGTATTCTCTAAAAGCATTTTTTAACTCAGACACACTTTACAGAAAACAGCAGGGCACTCACTATACCTTGAAAAGTTTCATGGCCAGCATAAAACAAGAATAGGGACTGCAGAGGACAGCATCAGCACTGACTGATACAGTGTAACTGCTGCAGGCTCTAGCTCTAAAACATAAAATTCCAGGATGCCTTACATGAGTTGGGTCATTTTAACATGAGACTTATATTTCAATCCTGATGAAATGAGGATGGTGCAATAGAGGCAATCATTGTTCATGCCTATAACTACACAGGTAAACAATAAAGGCTGAGGAATCTTCTCTGTAAAGTAATGGTTGGGGAAGGTATGCTATCCCTCTGTTTCTTGAATTTCTTCTTGAATCAATGTGGAAAAATCATGTTGTGAGAGATTCAAATCGTTATAAAATCTTTATCATTTTAGTAGGAGTAGGAGAGAGATAATTTCTTTATTTAGAGATATATTTTTCTGCTTTTCTTCTGTTTTAAACACACTTTTGTCTGCTGTTCTTACTTTCTTTCAGTTGAATCTTTTCTTCTGACCTTTCTCCACAAACTGTTTCCTTATACTTCATTGGTTTTGTTTTAAAAATAAATTAATTATGAGTGGCAGTGGGAGTGCTGGTATACCACCATCTGGCAGTGGCAATCTGGGCCAGTGGTGCGACTACATCACACACGCTTGTTGTTAGAGGAGTGAAGGAGAGAAGAGGTGCAGGAGAGGGTGGTAGTGGTGGTAGGGCAGCTGGTAGGCAAAGTGCCCAACCATTACAGAAGCAGCAGCTGCACAGTGCAGGGCCCCTGTTGCCCTCTGACCCCTACATCATCAGCATGGACAGCACCATCAGGAGATGGTGAGGATGATGCTCCATGCCACCCCAGCCCCATGGTATATCCCACCACCATCTGAAGCTGATGAAGTCCCTAATATTGCCTCCTATAAGTTGAACTCAACTGATACCAGTGTGGCCTCATGCACACTGTGCGATGCCAGCTTCAGCAGGGGAAAAGGGTATCCATGGCGGAATGGGTTACAACATACCCATTTAAAGGTCCACCACAGGGCCCAGTGGGAGGCATATTGTTGGACTGCAGCTGCAGGGGTACAGCCAGTAGAGTTGGTGGTGGTGGTCCTTCTTGAGCTCCTCCTGAGAAAGAAGTCCTCATGCATAAGGTGGGAAGCACACCTGCAAGTCTGTTTATCAGGAGGAGGGGGACACATAAGCTGCAGCCATTTCCAGGAGGTGTGGTGCAGCCCACTCCAAGTGGAGGACCTGGTGCAGGCACGGGTGCAATGGTTGGTGTAGACAGGGGTGCAGGTAGGGCAGTCACAGGGCCATCATTTGCTGGTGGCAGCACAGGGAGTGCCATTGCCACCACTGAATATCTTAGCCATTCAATGACAGCAATGGAGGAGAAACTTTACCATTTTGCTGGTCAACCAGCAGAGGCTCTTGGCTGGTTTGACAGCACTAGGTGCCTACCCTCTGACCCATTGGCAGCTATCTGTCACACTTAGGCCCTCATACCTATTTCATTCTAGCAATCGAATGAAGTTTCCACCCTCTGTGGTAAAAAGGTTTCTGTTTCCCACCCTTGTTTCGGAGCTAACTTTCAGTGTAGGAATTTCTGGGACCATTTTGGTCATCCTCTGTGTGAGGAACTCTTTGATATGTTGTTTAACTGTATCCTGGTCTGTCACTGAAGTTTCCACCTTCTGTGGTAAAAAAGGTTTCCACATCCCCCCCTCATTTTGGTAGCTAACTTTAAATGTAAGAATTTCTGGGACCGTTTTCAGTCATCCTCTGTGTGAGAAACTCTATAACAAGCTGCCAACTGTATCCTGGTCTGTTACTAAAGTTTCCACCCTCTGTGGTAAAAATGGTTCTACATCCCACTCTTGTTTCGGTACAAATAACTTAAAATTAGAAATTTTTCTGACCGTTTTTAGCTTTTTGGTTCTGTGTGAGGAACTATGACACACTGCTACTCTACTCCCATGGATGCCCATGTGTGTCACACTCACACTGTCTGTTGAGTCATACTAATTATTACCTCTGCCTCCTCCAACTTCAATTTTGACATTATAGTTGAAGGTGTCTCTTCTTTCAGTTAGTTGTTCATAGCAGAAGAGCAAGCAGGTGGAGAACCTGTGTGGCATCCTCATTTCCAGAACTTATGCCTGGTTGGCATTTGTCTTTCAGGGAAGAACAGCAGGCGGAGAACCATGTTGCACCCCCACTTCCAGAAATTATGCCTGGTTGGCATTTGTCTTTAAGGAAGAGTAGCAGGCAGAGCACCTGTGTTGCACTCCCAGTTCCAGAAATTATGGCATCATGACTCACCACAGAGGAGGAGGAGGTGGCATTCGGCAGCAGCAGATCAGTACAGTTGAGCACTTTTTCAGGCAGCAGTATCAGGACTGATAGGAGGAGATAAGGTGGCAGAAAAGCAGCAGCAGCAGCAGCAGAGCAAAGCTGGGTACTTGTTTGGCACACCTCTCAACCTCCTGGTCCACAAATCAGGGACAAGGCTTAATAAATTCAGGACAGGCATATGTGCATTGAAAATATTATTCCAAATGAGAAAATATTAGGAAAATGAGAACATCTGCTTTCCAAATGTGTCCCGTACACACCACCTAACAACAGCACTGAAAACAAAATCTGGTCAGAGTGCCACAATGGCTGCTCATGCATTAATGTGATAAAAGATAATGAATTAATGTGTGACTTACTTCTACTTGTAGTATAGTGACATAAAAGTCCACATTTATACCTCAATAGCAGAAAAGTAGTTATGCGGCCCTGTGCAACTTGAAACTTTAATGTTTCACTCCTATTGTACCCTTCCTCAGGTCACACCTGGAGATGAGCGACTTGTTGCTCAGTGTGCCTTCCTAGTGAAACATTTCAATAAATAAACGAATAAAGTAAACAGAAGTATAAACATCAAGGTAATGCAGTAAAAGGTGCTGTTGGCTCTGGAGATACAGACTTTCTTGAAAATACACACACACACACACACACACACACACACACACGGCTTATTACACTAAATTAGTCAGTGATGCAAATATTACATGAAAAAATAGACATAGGGTAGGCAATTTCTATCCATCTTGCTTTTGTAACTTGTATAGCAAATTGAAGGTAAATCCTATCAGACCAGCTTCTCACTACAAATTTACAGTGAGGTTTAGTCATCGCTGGTAAAGTTAAATTGCTAATTGCAAAGTTGTATTTGTCAAATCCCTCTATCTGTATCACGTCACAGCTGGATATGTATTTGGCAAACATGAGCAATAACACAATTGTGCTCACATCTGCAGATTGACTGATTTACAGCAGCCCATCCTTGATTCACATTATTATTTACAATACTTATACTACGCTTGATAAAAGCTCTTAGTACATTGATATGAACTGCAACAACTACTACTGAGAACATACTAAATAAGATTTCACTACACACCGTGTTGTCCAGTTTCTGTTTTTTTCATTGCTTGATAGTTCAGTTAGGCAGAGATTTTTCTGCTAGGAAAAATTGTTATTTGTGGTTTTGAATAGAAAACAACAGTACAGTGTTCACAGCAACAGGATGTCTGTTAGTGAACAAGTAATAGCTGATCATGCATATAACTGAAATCTTGCCCGTTTATGCTCAGTAGTAGTTCATAAATTATTGCTAAAAGCTTATCAAATGACAGAATGCATGTCATGAATAATAGACTTCAACAACACAAGATACCAAAATCACTTTATAAAGGTGTTCTCCATGTGCTCTGCTTACCTGACATTGTAGTGTAGCAATCTGTTAGTTCCTGAGTGTTACTCATAAACATACTATTTTGTTAAATCAAATGAATACAATGTACCTAAAATACATTAATAGAATACATCTGTGCAATTTGTCTGTTTAACCAATGTACATATATGATAGCGAAGCAACAGGGAATCTAGTAGCCTGTTTTGAGTAGTAACCCGCACCACGCTCAGCAGATTCTAATGATGATACTATCTATTTTTATAAGACATTTATTATTCTTTGTTTTCTTACATAAATACTTTGTTATCAAGAAAAAAAAATCTGACCTGAGTTGAAAGTACGTTAACAATTAACATTAACATTAAAATAAAATGTGAAATACATGATATTTTAACCTTGTTGCAAGTTACAATGGTAAAGATAAAGACAAAACCATGCCTTACTGGGACTTTTTTTAATATTATCAAATCAAACATAAATATTCCTTCTTAATGTGGATTAGATGTGGGAAAAACAGTGAATTTCTAAGGTGCAGTTTTAATTCATAAAATGCGCTCTGTTTACAGCTGAATAAAGCTAGGCTTGTCTTGTATTGGCATCAGATTAACTGCCAGTATGTAAAACACAGCAAAAAGGGTGAAAGGATTAAAATTAAGAAGACAAAGCACATGGGTAGCATATTATGAAATAGTTAAATACAAGCATTTGTCAATGCCAAATGTTTGCTTGCTGTCATTAGCAGTGGAAGTGCAGGAGTTAGACAGATGCAGTATAGGAATGGCAGTGAAGTATTGAATTGATGCCAACTCCACCTCACCCTGCAGAGATGGACAGGCATTGGGGTGTGCCTCTGGGCCATTGCCCATGACAGTCTTGACATTTCACCTCACCCCTACCCTGCAGACACTGACAAGTGTCGAGGTGTGCCTTGGGGTATTTGAGCTTTACATTCACCTCATTCCATAAGGAAATACGCTGAAATGGGTGCAGTATAGGAGAATGGGGTGAACTCTGGGAGCAAGGGTCCTAGGCACACCTCAATGCCTATCACTGGCTGCACGATGGGGTGGGGTGGAATGGCATGAGCATTACTGTCGACAGTCCCAAGTTACACCCTGATGCCTCGTCGGTCCCTTGTGGTAGGGCGCAGGACAAAACCCTAATGCCCTTGGCATTTCTTGATTTTTTACTACAAGTTTTCCACATGAGCTTTTTGTGACCCCATCACATGAACAGTGACACTATCAGTTCTTTAGGTGAAAGGTGATTTTGCAAAGCGATTGCACCATTTGGTGCCACCGTGCAAAGACACATTTCAACAGGATATGAAAAGTGACAGGTGTACTGTTCATGAGGAGGTGTAAAAATGGCATTGTTTAAAATCTTGTGTGAAAATATACAAAACTGGTGAAGTCACGAGCGGCATGAAACTTAGTCAATGTACACCCATAATGTAATTAGTTTGGGGATTTTTACAGCAGATTTTCAACATATGCATTTTGGGACCTCCGCTTATGAACAGTGTCACTGTGATTTTCTTAATCTGTCCCGAACAAATTTCCCACAGCAAATGCACTATTCTGCTCCAGAAGTGCAAAAACACATTTCGGCCAGGTGTGAAAAATGACTGCTGTACTGTTCATAAGGATGTGTGGAAAAATTTCAATATTGAAAATCTGGACTGAAAATATTACAAATTCATGAACTTACGAGTGTGTGAAAATTGTCAATGCATGCTCGTAACAGAGTCATTTTAAGGACTTTTGTCACCAAATTTTAAACATAGCCATTTAACACCTCTGCTCATGAACAGTGTCACTGTGATCTTCAGAATGTGTCCAAACATTGATTTCACTCACTGACCGCGCTAATGTGCTGTATATGTGTGAAAACATATTTTGGGTGAGATATGAAAATGACAGCTGTACTTTACATAAGGAGGTGTGGTAAAATGTCAATGTTGAAAATCTGAGTGAAGATATTAAAAATTCTCAAAGTTACGATTGTGCGTAGGAACTGTGCAATGCACACTCTTAAAACAGTCATTTTGGGAATTTTTTCAGCAAATTTTCAACACAGAGTTTTTGGGGCCTACCTCTTGAACTGTGACACTGTCATTTCATTAATCAGTCCAGAAAGGTGGTTTCACGCAGTGTCCGTGAAATCACCTTTTGGAACTGAATAACAAAATGACAGTGACTGAATTTATGATGGGACCTCAATAACCCTATGTTGTAAATTTGGTGAAAAAAATCTCAAAAGGGCTGAGATATGCACCAAAGTTGAAAAAAACCCATTTATGCCATTATACAGCTTACGTCATTTCTTCAGTTCGCGGTCGGCTTTGAAGAGTGCAGATGTGTTCTTGGTTCACTGAAGATTGTCGCCTGGACTCAGGAGGTAAATATGGGTCAGGAGGTGGGTGCGCAGAATGTGGGCGTGGATTGGGGAAGGGAAAGACAGTCAATGAGGGACTATTTATTTTTTGGGTTTTACAGGTGGTGTTTTTTCTTGTTTAGGAAGACGAAGCAGGACTTTTGCCACACTGAGGTGGGCTCCCAGCATGGCAGCTGGAAGCTTGTTTGGGGGGCAGTGGAGCCGATGGGGATTGGGCACCCCTGTTGGCCATAGGAACTTTGCCATGGTGGGTGGACTCCCAGTGTGGCACCTGGAAGTATGTTTGGGAGGACAGTGGAGCCGACAGGGGTTGGGCACCCCGTCGGCCATTCAGTGTGCAGGGGAGGTGCATGAGCATGCTGGGTGAGCTTCCAGCATGCTACGTGGAGGTGTTTGTTGGGGGGCAAGAAAACGGAGCTGTCTATAACAGTTGTTCGGATGCAGTGCTGACGCGTAGGCACTTTGCATACTGCTGACGGCAGTATGCTAAATTGCCGACATCGCTACCACCACTGATTGTAGCGGCCTTTTGCTTTCAACTGTATGCCACTGCATCTGAACTACTGTCACAGACAGCTTGGACATTTATTGGTGCGGTGAGGCTACACCTGCCAGAAGGAGCAGGGCATTGTAAGCAGAATGGCACACTTATGAAAATTCGTATGGTGGCACTATGTTTCTTGCACATGTGTATAAGCAAACATAGAATTTGTCAGCAGAAAAGGACCGCTCAGCCAACCCAATCTGCCCAGGTGTTCTTTACCTACTTGTAACTCCTGCCTGTATATGTTACTGCATGTCTTATTCTGCCTGTGTCCATCAGGGCCTCCTTGTGAATAAGCTTGCTTAATGGATTTTTCCTGCAATGAACTTGAACCTACTCCACCTCCATAGCCCGATTGATCTCTATTGAGCCCTCCTTCCCTTTTCTAATATACTCCTATGTTTTATCCCATGCATGCTTCATGCCTCTTACCATTTTAGCTTCCACCACTTCTCCTGGCAGTCTGTTCAAGGTGTCTACCACCCTTTCAGTAAAGAAATATTTTCACTTCTATCCTGAACTCCTCTACCCCCAGCTTCATTGTATGTCCGTTGGTTTGAGTGCTCATCCTCATTTGAAGGAAACTCTCCAACTGTACCAGTTTACCCTGTGAGGTACTTTGTAGGTCTTGATCATGTCACCTCTCGTCCTCCTCTCGTCCAGAGTGTACATGTTGAGATTCTTCACCCTTTCCTTGTAGGGATTCCTGTGAAAATCCTGAACCATTTTAGTTGCCTTCTCTGGAAAATCTGCACCTTATGTTCTTTCTGAAGTGTGGACTCTAAAACTGGACACACTACTCCAGCTGGGAGTATACCAGGGAGTGATACCATGGCAGCACAGGATCCCTACCTCCTACTGGAAATGACACTCTTATGCACCCCAGAATTCAATTTGCCCTGCCCATAGCCTTGTCACACTGTACTGCCATCTTGAGGTCCTCTGATATAATAACCTCAAGGACCCTTTCACGTCTAGTGAGTATCAGTACCTCCTGTCATCCTATACTCAGCATCAGAGTTCCTATGCCCTAGGTACATGATTTTACACTTGTTGGCACTGAACCCCAACTAAGTAAGAAAATGGAATTGATTTGAATGAATTGCAGGCTTTTAAGCAGCTTTTGGGGCATGTGGATATGTGTGTGTTGGGGGCTCTGCTACTATAAATATTAGCTTTGATTTTGGCCTCAAATAAGGTGCACTCCTGTAAACAGATAAAACATGTTTAAGAAAAACTCATAAGAAATGTGATAAAGTCTTTGTACATTAGCCTGGGCTGAGCTTGCAGACAGGAGAGATAGAAACATAGACTTTGACAGCAGATAAGGACTGCTTGGCCCACCTAGTCTGCCCATTTCCTACATTCAGGATAAGCTGCAGATCCTAGTTAATCAACAGCCTATTTCTTTCTATCCCCACAAGAATTGACATATGTCTGTCCCATGCATTCTCCACAGCTTTAGAGCCCACAATCTCCTCAGGGAAGGCTGTTCCATCGTCCACTACACTCTCTGTGAAAAATACTTCCTCACATTGCCTCTGAGCTGTCCCCACTCTATCTTCAAATTGTGTCCCTTGTTCTTGCACATCTCTTTTATGAAGGATGCTACCCTCTTGGACTTTATTGATTCCACTGAGGTACTTAAAAGTTTCTGTCATGTCCCCCTCTTCCTCCTTTCCTCAAGGATATACTGTACATATTAAGCTCCTTTAGTCTCTTCTCGTATGGCTTCTCTTGCAGACCCTGCACTGTTTAGTTGCCTCTCTGGACTGCCTCCATCCTGTCTATGTCCTTGTGGAGATGGGGTCTCCAGAACTGGATGCAGTACTCAGATGGGGTATCACCAACTGTCTGTACAGAGGGATAACGAGTTCCTGTTTTCTGCTGGTGATGCCTCTCCCTACACATCCCAGTATCCCCCAGCCCTTCCTACTGCCTTCTCACATTGCTTTCTAACCTTAAGGTCATCTGATATAATTGCCTCAGGTCCCTTTTCATTTATGTTGTTGTTACTACCCCCACTGTATAATCTTGCCCTGGGTTTTGTTTCCTAGCTGCATTATTTTGCAGTTTGTTGCACTGAATCCAAGCTACATACTTCTGACCATTCCTCCCACCTTGCCAAGTCCCTTCTCATCCTTTCCATGCCTCCTTGTGTATCAACCCTGCTGCAGATGTTTGTGTCATCTGCAAAGAGGCATACTTTTCCTTCCAGTCCCTCTGCAATGTCACTAATAAAGACATTAAAAAGGAAATGCAGTCTGTTCCTAATTAATGAGCTTCCCACTGGTCACCTGTGAGCCTCTTATGGGCCAGAGCTTACACCACAAGCATTTGTCAATGCCAAATTGTTGCTTGCTGGCATTAGCAGTGGACGTCCAGGAGTTAGACAGATGGGGCCCCGATTCTCAAAGCCCTGCATTGATGCAAGGTGCCTGCGGTGAACAGATATGGTCCAAGGTGCACCTTATGCCTATGATTGCCCTCCAGTGCGATTCACAAAGGTGGTCTGCGCCGACCGCAGTCCACCTGCCCCAAACAGGGCTTGCACCTGCAATGCACTGCTACATGGCAGTAGGGGACTGTGGCTGATGCAATCTGCATCCCTGCGATTCACAGACATCACCTGATGGGAGAAATTCTAAGTGTCCTTAGACCAGCCAGGGCAGCCGTAAGGGGACTTAGACATTCTCCCTGGTGACATGCCTGTGTGGTATACCATGGGTGATGATCCACCCACCATACACCCCAGAGTGTGGCCCTGTATGTGTTGCCCCGTCCGAGGTGATCCAATGGCACCTCCACAGCTCCACGATGCCACCTATGTACCATGTTGGTACCCCCTCCTGATGTGGCTCCTGATCCCTGATGCCTGCCCCATTTGTGCTATTGCAGCACCAATGCATGGTGGCTGGTGCCCACCCATGCCTCAACAGGTGGTGCCCAAACCCCTGTACCCAGTCCAGACTGCTCCCCAGTGCCCGGCACATCCCACCACTCACCTCTGTGGCCAGGCACCAATTGCACCAAACATGGTGGGGGACACCGACCCATCAGGTTGGGTCCACATGCCCACTACCTAGTGGGACAGGGGTCCTGTGTTAGTCTCTGGTGGCCTGTGGTGGACCTGTGCAGTGCACCAGGGGTTTGCTGCAGGGTTCTGGTCAGTGCTAGCATGGGACTTAGCCACTGGGACCCCTCCTGTACCTGAATCAGGTGCAGGGTACCTGGTGCACCAGGCATTGGTGCAAGGCGCTGCTTGCCACAGCTTGTGCCAGACATAGGCCCCTATGAGAATCGGGCCCATGCAGTATAGGAATGGCAGTGAAGTACTGAACTGACACCAACCCCACCCACCATGCAGAGATGGGCAGGCACTGGAGTGTGCCTTTGGGTCGTGCCCATAACAGTCATGACATTTCCCTCACCCTACTCTGCAGACACTGACAAGTGTCGGGTGTGCCTTGGTGTTCGGGCTTTACTCATCTCATTCCATAAGGAAATATGCTGAAATGGGTGCAGTATAGGAGAATGGGATGGATTCTGGGGAGCCAAAGAGTCCCAGGCGCACCTCGAGCCTGTCACTGGCTGCAGGGTGCAAGTGGAGGTGGAGAATAGCACGAGCATAACTGTCGACAATCCCAAGTCACATCCCTGACGCGGTAGGGCATTATGGTTGAAAACCCTAACACCCTGGGCATTTCTTGGTATTTTACTTCAAGTTTTCAACATGGGCTTTTGTGATCCCACCGCATGAACAGAGACACTATCAGTTTGTTAGCTGAAAGGTGATTTTGCACAGTGACTACAGCATTTGGCCCACAGGTGTGAAAACACATTTCGAACAGGATGTGAAAAATGACAGCCGATTGTTCATGAGGAGGTGTAAAAATGGCAATGTTGAAAATCTGGAATGAAAATATAAAAAATAGTGAAGTCATGGTGTATGTGAGAAATTGCATAAAGCTCACCCGTAATTTAATTAGTTTGGAGATTTTTAAAGCAGAGTTTCAACACAGGCATTTTGGGACCTCTGCTCATGAACAGTGTTACTGATTTTCTTAATCTATCCCGAACACTGATTTCCCATAGCGACTGTGCTATTCTGCGCTGGAAGTGTGAAAACACATTTCAGCCAGGTTGTGAAAAATGACAGCTGTACTGTTCATAAGGAGGTGTGGAAAATGCCAATGTTGAAAATCTGGACTGAAAGATTACGATTTTGTGAACGCATGAGGGTGTGTGGAAATTACATGATGTACACTTGTAACACAGTCATTTTATGGACTTTCGTCACCAAATTTTCAGCATAGCCAGTTTAAGACCTCTGCTCATGAACAGTGTCACTGTGATTTTCTTAATCTGTCCCAAACATTGATTTCACACACCAACCACACCATTGTATGCTACATGTCCGAAAACACATATCAGGTAAATGTGAAAATGACAGTTGTACTGTTCATAAGGAGGTGTGGTAAAATGGTAATGCTGAAAATATGGAGTGAAAATATTAAAATTGCTCGAGTTACGAAGCGCATGAGAACTGCACAACGAGCTCAGAAACAGTTATTTTAGGAATTTGTTCACCAAATTTTCAACATAGGGTTTTTGGGGCTCACTCATGAACAGTGTCACTGTGATATTCTTAATCTGTCCTGAATATTGATTTCAAGACACCGACCAGGCCATTGTGCGCTACACATCTGAAAACACATTTCAGGTGAGATGTGACAAATGACAGCTTTACTGTTCATAAGAGGTGTGGTAAAATGACAATGTTGAAAATCTGGAGTGAAAATATTAAAATGCTCAAAGTTATGGCGTCGTGAAGGAACTGCGCAATGTATGCTCATAAAACAGTCATTTTAGAATTTTTCATCAAATTTTTAACATAGGGTTTTGGGAGCCTACCTCATTAATTGTGACACTGTTGTTTTGCTAATCGGTCCCAAAAAGCGGTTCTGCGCAGTGACCTCAAAATCACCTTTTAGGGACAGAATAACAAAATGACAGTGACTGAATTCATGTGGTGGTGTCTCAAAACCCCCATGTTGAAAAATTTGGTACCAAAATTCCCCATAAATGCCGGAGATATGCACCAAAGTTGAAAAAACCCAATCTATCCCATTATACAGCTTACCTGCATTTCTTCAGTTATGTGACTTTGAAGAGTGCAGATGTGTTCCCGGTCCACCAAGATCATTGCCGGGCTCCGGAGGTAAGCATGGGGTGAGGGGTGTCGGAGGTAGGGTATGCAGATGGTGGTGCAGGTTGGGGAGGAATCGACGAGGGACCGTTTTCTACGTTACAGGTTTATTTAAAAAAAACATCTGGAAGGTTTTCTTTTTACAGCAACATTTTGTTTAGGCACGCTGGGTGGGATCCCAGTGTGCTACCTGACTGTTTGGGGGGTGCTGTAGCTGATGGGGGATTGGGCACCCCCTCGGCAGACAAGACATTGGAGAGGTGAGCATTATGCCCGATGGGGAGTGGGCTCCCCATCGGCAAGATGATAGATAGGGGGCATGCTGACCCAGGGGAATGGTGTCTCTGTCAGCACATAGAAGTGCAGGGGTGGTGACAAGAGCCGAGAGGATTGGGACCCCTCTCAATGCAGGAGAAATTTTGGAAAGGGAGGATTATGCTGACAGGGAGTGGGCTACCCCATTGGTTTTTTATTTCTTTAAGTGTTTCACCAGGAAGGCACACTAAAGGGGGGACCGGTGGCTTGCAGCTCTGTAATTGGCTGCTGCAGTCAGGAAGCATACCAAACAGCTGATTGCATACTGACAGGGTACTCCTGATTGCAGCAGTTCAATTCCTTTGATGTAGTGGCCTGCTTGTCTAACTGTGGTGATCCAGGGCATGCTCCTCTATTGGCCAGGCAGAGACCAGCCCTAGAATTGGCTGCTGCCATTGGTTCAACACTGCCGTGCCTCCACAACCTGCTTGTGAAGAAAGCTGACAACGTGTGTTTCTTGCACATGCATGCAAGCAAACACAAAATGTGTATACCAAATTAGCATCATTTCTCACCATGCTATAAGCCACTGAAGTATACAACTCAGTAGCTCTCTGTGCCAAACAAATATAGTGCATGGTTAAATTATTTGTTTTCTTTTTTTATTAAACACAGGGTGGTGATTGTCTGTCTTTAAAGATGTTTACAGTATAAGTGAAGCATTGCAGATATGTATGCAGGAGTTAAAGTTAAACTGGTCACCTGATTGCCCCCTTTCTGAAAGATTAATTAGCTATATATCCCCTTAAGACAGTTTGATTGATAACATCATATTAAGGTCAGTCCTGGTTTGGGGTAATTAGGCTGCATGGCAAAGCCATGCTGTCTTTTGCTATGAAGCAGATTAGAAGAGGACTTGCAGCACAGCTATTGTGTGTAATTACATGGTGATGCAGTCATTTCCATAGCATTATTTTTATCTGCCTTCCCTCCACACCAGACCTCACAACCCCTGCAGGGGCACTGAAGAAATAGTTGTGCAGAGCTTTTGAAAACACAGGATATGATCATCAGTTTCTGAGTTTATTCTGCTGTCAGTTGATGATTGACTGGCACTAGGACTCTGGGGATTTAAATTTCGGTTATGCAGTGTTACGTTACAGTGAAGTGCTGCAGACTGAAGAATAAACTGCTTGCAGTTTTACACAACTCAGAGTAAATTCACATAGATTACTGTTTCTACATATTGACATAGTTTCCTTTCATGATTCAAAACAAGTTTGTCTTTCAAATGTTTAGTAATGTAATCCCTGCTTTCTCAAAACTGTTCACAGTACAGAAGTGCATAAAACAAATACCAATCAATACAGTTTGCAGTAATAATTGTTTAAATAGTAGTAGGACAGTGCTGGAGGTGGCGATTGTGATTTAGGGATTATATACTTTCAGGAATGCAGAGGAGGAGGATATGTTGGTGGGATTAGATGTAAAAAGACTGAGGGTTCCAGCAGTGGTCTTTGGGCTGGGACAGACCTTGAGGAGTACAGGCTGCAAAATGAGGTGTGTCTACTAGAAAGCACATATATAGGGTGTCAGTACCAGTGGATCCAGCTGTGTATCCAAGTAGCACCCACAACCTCATTAGTCCAGCAAAATCTGTTTAAACCTAATCTTAGTTTTAAATGGTAATATTTTACATTTTGGGGTAGAGTTGCCCCTTGAAAAATTCTAGATGCACCCTGGTGATCAGCAGTGCAGAAAATTACCACAATTCTGTGTGCAAAATCTGCTTTATATGGTGCAGAACAATACACAGCTGCCCACAACTCAGGTAAAACACCTCACCTCTACTGATTTCGCAGGACTACTGCCTCATCAACCTCCTGATGACACAGTCATCCTGTAAAACTAGTCGAGTGTCTTACAATAGCTGCGGATGGTTGTAAATTGTTTTGCTTCTAATAAAGTTGATTTTGCACACAATAAGTGATGCCTAAGACTTAATATTTTACATTGGGCAGATTAGTGGAGAAGCTGAGATTGCTGTCCCTTTGAGTGCATAAAAGTAGCCTAGCACCTAGATACTTAATTAGGTAAGCTACAGTAGCTGAGTTTTTGAATGCTCATTCAGAGTGCCCCCCATGGTACCCATAACAGGATTTATGCCAGCCACTGTGGAGCGACAGGTGGGGTAGCAGACAGGGTCATTCCACCATTGGGGTTAGCCCTAAAGCCAGAGGACTGGGCATGCCACACCAGAGGGGAAAGACACTGTTTTAAGACAAGAAAGTGTCTCCAAGTAACCCTGACTCTTCAGTACCCCAGTTATATTTCAGTGGTGCTCCCCTGGTTCAGATTTAGGGAAATCACCTTCTGCTAACTTCATTGCTGTGTCTCACAGCTTGCTAACTTATTTAAGGTACTAGAAGCTATAGTGTGGCAGAAGCATGTGCAGAATCCAGAAGGGGTGTAGTCTTCCTCACAGTGTCATCAGTGAGCAGACTGCTCTGCCCTCCCTGTCAGGTGCTCCATGTTACTACTACTTTGCCTTAATGGAGCAGGTGACCACTGGAAAGATAGCTGTACACAAAAGAAAGGAATAATAGATGTGCACAACAGCATGATGTAGTAACCTATGGAAAATGCCAAGTTGCAAAAATCCAAATACTTTAATTAATTCAAGGCAGGTTAGACCACAGGCACACACCGCTGTGTGCAGGGTCTTTGAACTTTAATGGAGCAGGTGCACTGTGGGAGGTGAAGACTTAAGGTAGCTAGGATTTATATACTATTGCTCCTCCTTAAAATTATAGCTCAGAGGTCAGGAGGAGGGGACCCACCATTGACATATCGGACACAAAACTATGGGGGCTTAGGTGAGTTTGGAGGTATCCTTGACTTCTGGCACACAGTGCCAGAGAACCAAACCTATTTAACAACAACAAGAAAAAGATTATGGTGGAGGGTGAGAAATGATTGCATTGGGAAGAGGGTGAATGACTTAAGAACTTATCTTAGGCTATCCGGGGAAATTTTGGGGCATTACTTTTTTTTTTTTTCAGGCCCAAACATGGAGTCCTGAGTATCTACAGGGGCTCGCGACCTCCCAGTTGCCTTGTAGTGCTGTGTTGCCAGGGATGTCTGGTGTTTCTACATTTCCAGCCTTCCCTCTCCTAGCAGCTACAGTCACCATCAGAGATACTGATATTCCATGATGCATTCATGCACTGATGTAGTGACTAGCAGATCAAGTGTCTGTATTTTCTGGGTGGTGGTGGTGGTGATTGTTCAGGACAATAAAATATTGTAATGGGGCCTCTCCATCACTTCTATGCAGCAGCACAGTGTCAGAGGTGTTGAGACCTAATCATTTCATCAAACACAGCCATGTGTTTGGAGGTAGGTGGAGTACCATGAACCAGCACTGAACTGCTGGCAGCTGGGAAGCAGTGACCACCATGACCTCAGTCTGTCACATGGTCTCTGCTTAGAACAGGGTTGGGGAGTGAAGCGCTGCATGCCATAGTGCTGAGTTGTTGCCCTCACATAAGGATACCCACAATAGGGTAAAACAAATTGGATGAAGGCGATCAATGCGTGGGAAAACAGGCAACAGCAAGATGCGTGCCCGGCAATTGTATTGTACACCTTGCTGGTCGAACTGCATGTTGGTTCCATTGCTGGGGGCTTTGTCTCCCACCCTTTTAAATAAATATAAACATCCCCAGCCTGCACTTAAGGGGATGGACCATAGATGGGGCCCCACTTTTCTGTTCACCCACAATTGCCGCTGTATTGAAGTCCCAGCCACCAAGATCGCAGTCTCCCATAGTGCCTCACCAACATTCCTTTGCCCTATGTCCTGTGTCCACCTGATGGTATACGTCTTCCATGCAGGATCTGGCTCCTTTCATATATCCCTTTAAAAGCTTTTTTATCATTTCAGGCTCCTTTCCTTTCCCATTTCAAATGCAGCACCAGTGAGTGGTAGACCCAAAGCTAAATCTCCCTTTGCCACAATGTGAATGTGAAAGGAATGACAACAGTAGAACTATACTTACAGGCATGTAGATTGGCCTGTTATTGCTCATTACTTTAATTATTTTAAAGGTAAATTGAAAATGTTTGAATGGGTTAGTTACAGGCTGCCTTGATAGCCCAGAGGCACTGCACCAGAAGTCAACCTGAATTTGAGAGTAAGCCTGAGTCTCCAATAGTTGGCAACCTGGGGAGGGAGGATTTGCCTTCCAATTCCCTAGCAACCCCAATAGTGGCCTAAAGAGGTCATCAGATGCATGGGGGTTCAAAGGTTGCAGGAGGTAGGTGAAGGGAGGTTGCAGTGAGTGCTGCATGTGCAGTTGGTGTAGCTGGGGCTAGGAGGAGAGGATTTTGTGTTGGCAGTGTTGAAAATGGAGGGAGGATGCTTGATCATCTGGTTGAGGTCTGCTCTGCATTGAGACACATAGGCCAGTCCTCCTGCAAGTCAGCTTTCAGTCAGTCTCTCTGTCATGAATGGAGTGTGGCAAAGGATATGAAGTTTTGGGATGGGATGGTTTGATCAGCTGACTGGGTCAGAGAACATGACTGGGGTTGTGGGGGACAAAGATTACTGCAGGAAGTTGCTGCTTTTTCTGTTTGATTTGTTTTATTTTATCCTCTATCACCATATCTCTGTTGTTCTTGCCTTGATGTTAAAGAGTAACGCTGCACTTCAGTACATGGTTTTCATAAATAAGAGCCAGCTGTTTACAGTTTACTAGAACATATTTTTTTAATTGCCAATGTTCCTTTCCAAAATTTATAGTACATCTTGACAGTACATCTGAAAAGTCTGCATAGAAAACATTTGCCTCTCCACTGTTAACCTCACAGTTCCTTGAATTTTTAGTGCTCACCATGACAGACTATGATATCACAAACAGCAATGGTGTGGTTAGAAGGGAGAGTAAGATACATGTTGAAAAACTAAGTGAAAAAGTGCTGCTTTACCTACAGTATTTAGCAGACCAACAGCATGGGGAAAAATAACTAGAAAACAAAGTTAAAACAAAATTGGTATAAATCTAGTGCTTTTAAGTTTTTATTATAGTAGACAGATGCTCTTTATCATTTCAACTTACTTCTATGCTGTATAGTACTCTTCTCTCCGCTCCCTATCTCTACTCGTTGCTATAAGTACCTCATTCTTACCTAGTTTTACCTTTATTTCCATAGGTCTGGCCAGATGTTGGCTGTCTACCTTTCAGATAAGTATCTTGTTTAATTCTGACTGCTATAATCTCTCCTCTAGGACCTCAGACCCATTGTATCTCTACAATCTTCTCTACGCTTTCCTTTTAGGTTCTACCAGATTATCCCAAACCCAAAAGAACCCAACTCTGTGCACTGTGACTTGGACAGAGCAGGTAAGTCATATTAAATTCAGGGGTCAAAACTGAGTTTTGTAGCCCCTAGCCAACAGGGCTACTGGCTGAGAAAATCCCCACAGAATTTTCCACTGCCCCAGTTGATGTACTTACCAGTGTTACCTTCTCCGGCACATGACTGCAGGACTACCTAAAGGAAAATCTTAATAGCTATATACAAAATCTACCAGCATTTGCTAGGTGGGATGGTGCCATTTTGACCCCAGCAAAAGATGTGGAGTTAGTGTCGGGGCTGGGGGCTAGTGTCTAGGGAGGGAGGTGCTAGTGTTTGGGGCTTTGGAGAGGGTGGATAAGCTGCAGTCAAGGGCCTTGGAGGAGAGGGATAGTGTTATGGCACATGGAGGAGAGTGTAGAAGGCCGGTCTATGCATGTCTCTGGTGTCTGAGTAGGTGGTGTCCTTGAGGACCTTGCAAAGAAGGTGTGTGACAAGGGTTTGGGTGATTCTTGAATGACTAAGGATGAAGGGATGTGGCTTCTGGGAGTCAAGGGACAGGAGGAGGTGATATCCACAGAGATTAGAAAGTGGGTGCCTAGAGAGGGAGGGGTGTTTGGATTGACTGTGGTGAAAGGAGCAAGGATTGGTGTGGCTGGGTTGTGTCAGAAAGTGGAGGGAGGTTATTGTCTGGGGTAATGGGGAGCCGTAGAAGTTTTGGGGACTGTGCAGGGTGTACATTCAAGAGGCTACTGTCATGGGGGCTGTAAGGGAAACATGCTAGTGTCAGGTACTGTGGAAGGAAGGGCTAGTGTCAGAGGGTCTGTGGAGGGAGGGAGTTAGTGTCTTGGTTAGAGAAAGGAGGTGTGGCTAGTGTCTGAGGTTGTAGGCTAGTTAACTATACAGATTTGGGGCACACAAAGTTCCATTTATTCTCAAGAAAATGTGCTCTATTGGTAAAGCACCTAAAATGCCTTCCCAGGTTTTTATTTTATTTATTTATCAAGTGTATCTATTTAACAGGCTTTGATACAACAAACTGTCCAGTGAGATATATAAGTATAGATACATACTTGGCTGGGGTTACATCAGCTGCATCTTGGGAATGTGTCATTAAATGCTCACTGAAATGATTCCCTTCAGCCAGTGGGTCCCCTTTGTGGAAAAAAAGCCAGTGGCCTGAGGGTCAACTTGGTCTATTCAGGTCAGTTAAACAGTTTATAAACTTGTTAGTGGGTTTATTGCTACCATTTAGTGGTGTAGAGGTCAGAGATACTTGGGATGACGTGTATGTCGAGGTCTGACTAGACTACACTCTGTGTTAGAAGAAATGGATGGGCATGAAATGAGGGAAAATAGCAACTGATAGGCCAGAATAGTGCCCCAATTTCTGCAGGCTCTGCAACACCAAGAAGTATATTGCCACCAGCCACCTGGCAACATCATCCACCATCTCAGGGACTAAATTTGGACCTTCATAGCAGCCACTGATTCCCTCCATGGGGAGGCAGGAGGAAGAGTCATCATCCCCATACCCCTTCCATAGACTCTCATCAGCCATGGTAATCCCCGAAGACTCTGTACCAATTTGGTCTGGAGTCCTGTTCATGGTGAAGGAGTATAACAGCTGGGGTCAGATATTCAAATGTTTGCCAAGTGCAGATCCTAGTTTACCCGAGCAAAAGTGTTTTGCACCAGTGTCCTATATTTAAAACACCGGTTAGCATGGGCAAGCAGGGTTTCGCCAGGTAAACAGGGGAGGGACACAAGGCAAAATTATGCAAATCAGGGGTGGGCGTGAATATCGATGCAGTTCAATACTCACAGTATTTGCTCTCTGCTAGGGTGCTTTGCATGGTCCCCTTGTGCAGAGAAAACACCACTGACCTAACCCTTGCCTTAATCTGGCACAACCCTAACAGTTGCTGGAGGTAGTGTGTCAGTGCCCTCCTATCCCAAGACAGTACCCCTGGTGACAAGTGGTGCCCCCTCCTGAACCCAGTCCATTAATGAAATATGTATCCCTGCCATCCAGTGATCCCTTCCTCCCCACTGATCCCAGTCCGTTACAGGAAGGTATATCCCTGTTGTCCAGTGGTTCCATGTCCCACCAAACCCAGCCCCATTAATGGAGGATATATCCCTGGCATTCAGTAGTCCTCCCCCACCCAATCCAAGTCCAGTTACAGAAAGATATCTCCCTGGCATTCAGTGGTTGCTCTCCCAACCCGATCTCAGTCATTATATTAACACAGTTACCCTGGTGTCCAGTGATCTCTCCCACAGCTGATCCCCATCCTGGAAATGAGTCTCAGTTTGACAGTGGCACTGCCCTTGGTATTGCAGTAGTAAAGAAGTCCTGCCTCCCTCAACAAAGTCCCATTCTGAACCATGAGCAGTGCCCCCAGCCCATACCCAATTAGTAGTTAATGACCCTGCTCTTATCCAAAGCACCTACAGTCCCCTACCAGTCTGTCACTGCTGCAATTCAATGGCGATAAGTGGCACAGCCCTCCTGCAACCGGCCACCCAGAATCTATCTGTAGCAGGGGCGTAGCTTATTTACTGTATATGGCACAGTGATGTGCTTTGTCCTATTCATAGGCTGTACTCCCTGGCACAGATAGATGGAAGGCGCCCATGGTTGTGCAAGGTGGTCTTGCGCACACCCGCTGTTGTCGATTTTCAACCTTTACAGTTACTTCTAACTGACCTACAGCAGCTGATCAATATTTGTATTCTTTAATCTGACCCATTTCCCTTTCATATCTACAGGTCTGACAGGGACGTTGAGCAGGTGTAGGAGGACACTGACCATACATATCAGGTAAGTATTGTTTCTTGTTTACCCTACCATGTTTGTAATAGTTCATAAAGAGCTGTAGATCCTTTGTGACCCCATTGCAGTTTTGTTTTACAGGTACCATGTTCTCTTGAGACACCCTTATCCCATGCTCCATAGGAACCAGATAAGAGATCCCTTATTTGTGCTTGGATGCTAACCTGTAACAGTGCTACCGTAAGTATTATGACACTAGGCTTTCACTTGTTAAGTGGTTGGTGATGTAGCATTTGAAATAGTTCCACTATCACAAAAGGAAGGTGTTTTACTGCAGACAAACTATGTCAGCGCAGACATTAAGTGGAAGAATGCAAAGAATACAAAGACCTACCAGCTTGCTCATGAGCCGTAGGGGCCTGAGGTCTGATACAGCACAGTTTGTGCCTGCGCCAATGTCGCCAGGCCTCCTGCATACTTAATGTTCCTTTTGTTCTCTTCACCCTATATGGGCCTCCGTGGATCCCCGAGATCCCCTCCCAGTACACCACTCGAGATGCCTAAAGCAGCACTCAGAAGGGCAGGATTCCCCATGAGAGGGTGCTAAGAGATAATAAGCAGCCTCCCTGCTTGCACAGTTTTTCAAGGGGTGTTAGCCTCAGCCACCCTCTCACACAAGCCCAACCCTCAATTTAAAGCCGCCCCCACTACACATGACTTCCTGTACCATTTTAACAAAGTCCCTAGATCCCCATTAGCAGGTTATACAAACCACCCACCAGAGGACTTAATCCTTCCCAAGGTTCCAGCGCTCCTCCTCCTCAAGCCTCTCTACTTCCTCACTGACACTCTAGGACCCCCCAACTCAGGTTCCCCCATCACTCAGTTTTCCCTCCTGCTAGGAGATCACCACTCCTCCTTCCCTTCCCTGCTACCAATATCACCTCCTACTAAACACCCACTGAACCCCAGTCCACCCCATGCTGCCTTTCTCCCAGCCACCACTAGGAGTCGCTACTGAACACCCTTTTTTACAGCATACCACCCCTCCCTTGGTGGCTCATTCTTCTCACCACAGGCCATTCCTGGCTGTTCTCCAGAACCCCTCCCGGTCTCAAACCTGGTACCTCCTGCACAAGTCTGTCACCCTACCACTATGCTAAGGAGACTCCCTCACTCAAGGGAGGCAGTAGGTCACCCTTATGGTGTCACTCTGATAAACCTCCACCCTGACACAATGGCCAACTCCATCCACGCTTGCTCAACCTAAAAACAAAGCTACCTATTACTTATGTTCCCCCTTACTATGTCAACAACCTCCCCTATATCACGGCCCTCAGCTGCCCTGGCTGCCCTCCACTGTGTTACTCCACCCATGCGGTCCGCACCAGTATCACCTCCACCACACCTCTCACATGCTTAACCCTACACCTGTATACCACAGGCTTAATATGGCCCCCACTTTCACCTGCCATACCTGCCGAGTGTGCCCTTCCAACTCCCTGCATGGGTACCATGGGAAATACCAGTAGCCCTACACTTAGCCGCATAAAAAGCACCTCCCTGTACAGAATAATCACCCTACTCCTCCTACTGTCTGGGAATATCCACCCCAACCCTGGCCCAGGCACCCCAGCACCAACCACCCCACACCAGTCACTGACCTCTGCATCTCCTCCATGAACATATGCAGCATACTAAAAAAAAAACACTGCGCTCCAATGCTGGATCACCATACATCAACCAGATGTCCTTGCATTGGTAGAGACCTGGCTCTCAAAGGCCAGTCTGACTCCATCATCTCCCTCTCAGGTTATGCACACTTCAGATTTGACAGGGTGGGTAAATAGGGTGGGGATGTGCAATCTACATCACTCTTTGCTGGCACAAGCCTTACCCCCCAGCCCTGGAGCATGGTGCGAAGCCTTATCAATAAAAGTCACACCAGACCCATCCAGGGCCCCTTATAATCACTGGGGTGTACATCCCACCATAAACAAATCCATGTGCTGCACTCCATCTTGGGCTATGGCAGCCTTCCCCACAAAACTGAACATATCCTGCTGGACGACCTAAATATTAACTGGTTCGTCCAGCGCGGCTACCACCTCAAAAAATGCACTAGTGGCCCTAGACCTCCATCAACTGGTATCTAAACCAACTAGGCACAATCCTACCACCGCACACATACCCTTCTGGACATCATACTCTTTAACCAACCCCATAAAATCAAGGACATTGCAGTCCAGCCAAACACCCTCAGGGACCACTCCCTGTAACTTTCACATGGTCAGGCAGACAAGCAGCACCGACTCCCTCCGTCACCTTCAGGCCTCGCCTCTGCCCAGGTGACATTTCTAAATTCAAGCAACATCTGGCGGCTGGGACTGGTCCCCAATTTTAAGGCCACCAACATGGATGTGGCAATAGACTACTTCTATAGCTCCTTCACATTGACCTGCGACACATTTGCCCCCTTAAAAAGACCCAGCGGGCGACAGAACACACTCTGGATAACACCCTCCCTTATCCAGCAACTGAAAAACAAGGGACAATCTGTGGCACAAAGCCTCTGACTTGAGCAAACCCGCTGACATACAGGCCTATTGTGCTGAAAGGAACAGATGCACCTGGACCATTCACAAGGAGAAGTCTGTCACTACAGGGCCACCTAACTGCCTCCTGGGGTTCTTCCTGCAACTTCTGGGATAATATAAAAACCCTGAACAGCAAAACATGGGCCCTTCCCCTCCCAGCTCACAGTAAATGACTCAGTCACCACTGACCCCAAAGAAATTGCTGACACCCTAAACACCAGTTTCACAGACCTTACTCCCCAAAATTTCTTCAACCCATACCCTTCTCAGATTCCCCCCTCCCTCCAACGACCACCCTTCTACCGGGCCATCCTACTCCCCAGGAAGCCGAGCTATACCTCACAGGGGCTGTAAATGGCTCTAGCCCCATAAATGACCCTCTGGATATTAAACTGCTATGCCTTGCCTTAGGCGTCCTGCTCCTCCGGCTCACTGGCCTGCTAAACCGATCCTCTCGCCTTGGATAGTTCCCAGTGAATGGAAAAAGCAGCAGTGACACCCATCCACAAAGGTGGAGACAACCTCTCCTTGGGAATTACCAGCCTAATTCCATTCTTCCCCCTCTCAAAGCCCTAGAGAAAGTCGTGGCAGACCAGCTGGCAACCTACCTTGAAACCTATACCTTCTTTACAAAAGCAGCATAGTTTCCATGCTGGACATAGCACCACAACAGCCCTCCTAGAAATCTCAAATCATATCCACACTGCACTAGACAAGGGTCAGCTGGCTGGGGACGTGTTTATAGACCTCTCCACGGCATTTGACATCTGGGATTTATTTAACTCTAAAAATTGATTAGCGTTTTGCTCACAAAAGTGCTAAATCTTTGTGAAAATGCATAGCTATTGCCTCAGTGTGTTTAACAAACACAGCACTTCTAGAAAATCTATATAAATACTTTCTGTACAGTTAGTATAGTCCCAAGAAAAAACTGCTAATCAATTATTTAACACCCTGGACATGGTCGATCACCCCTCCTGCTTGACACACTCCTGCAATTGGGTTTCTCTCAAGGATCCCTGGACTGGTTCTCAAGCTACTTGCCCTCCAGACACAATGTATAAGGATAAATACCACACTGTCTGGCACCCGTCCATCAGCTCTGGAGTCCTGCAAGGCACTATCTTGGGCCCAGTGCTTTTAGTCTATTTCTCAACGCCCTCCCACCTCGTGCCCAGGAAAGGTCCTCCACTATGTGGATGCTGCTGTCCTCTGCACCTTCCACACAAACCCACCAACCTCTAAGCCTCACTTCAGCACCAGTTCAGCCAAACTGAGTGCTGGTTCATGGGCGTAGACTAGTCCTGAACCTAAAACCAAGACCATGTTATTCTCAAACCACCAGAGCAAAATGAAGAATTCCAACCTGCATATCCTCTCCCAGTTCCCTCCGACCCATGGAGCAGGTCTGCACTTATAAATACCTGGGGTCATCTTTGATATAGCCCTCACTTTCCATGCACACATAAACACACTCGCATCAGCAGCTAAAATGCGTATTGGCCTTCTATATGCACAAAAGACTGTCTGCAACTTGAGCCCTGTGCCTAGCCATCACCTCATCAGTCATGTCCCTAACTGACTATGGACTGCTGGTCTCACGCCCCCCGATGCCACTGCAATCAACAAGATAAGGAGGTTATTAACAAAGCATGCAGGCTCCTATCCGAACAAACTGAACAACACACACCTGCACCCTGTACTCCTCACACAGATTCTCAATTTTGAGGAAAGGCTCCTCTACCAAACCTGTCTCATGACCAAAAGTCCCTACTGGGGCTGAGACTCCCAGGAGTCTCTGCTGTGCTAGTCCCTGCTACCCACAAGGCCCGCACCCACAGTGCAGATAGATCATCGTTAGCCATCCCAAGGGTTAGGACCACTGTAGCCCAGAGGTCCTCCCTATCAGAACCCCAGCCTGGTTCAACACACTACCTGCATCAGTCACCTGTCACCCCAAACTAGGTGGCTTCAAAAGGCCCTCAGGGGCCACCTCCCTTACCTCCCACATGCACCTGCCCGCTGTGAAGTAGCAGCTAGTAGTAACACACTAGCTGCAGCACTAGATGTGACAGCACCCTGACAATGTCTGACCAGGACAGCTCGCTTAGTCAGACTGAATGCCAGCATGCCTATGCAGCCCAGTGACCTGTCCTATCTACAACTCTGGATAGGCCACTCATATGTGTTAGCTACAACTCTGTATAGGCCATCATCCATGTAATCACTATGTACTATGCACAAACAACACCAGATTGGTAGTTGCACGCTGCATTTCAAGTGTGTTAGCTACAACTCTGTTTAAGCCATCATCCATGTAATCTCTATGCTCAATGCACAAACACTGCTAGATTGACAATTTCACCTGATGTACTGTATCATATTGCTTGTGTTATTTGTATTTACAGTGTATTATATTATTTGTATCACTTGTATTATGTCCTGTACTGTTACTGATGAGGAGCCTTTGAAATGAGTCTATGACTCAAGGTTTGTAATCCCAAATGTTTAAATAAATAAATAAATAAAAGTACACAAATAAAAACATTAGGGGTTTGAGTCCTAGGAGTCTGATCTTGTTGGATGTGCCTCAGTTATTTTCTTTGATCACTCTGCCGCAGGTTTTCCCCTACAATTTGGTCCGTGTGCTACCAGTGACCCACACAGGCTACTGTGATACCATACTGCATGACTATTGTGCTACCTCCAGCATAAGGCATGGAATGAGACCTTTGTATTTCCACTGCAGGTGCACTCATTGTGCTACCACCAACATATGGTACTGCAGTGGTCTCAATAACAACACAATGAAATCCACTGTGATACCTAGTGCGGTGATATCACATTAGTATTCACCACTGTGCTACAGTTGCACAAGAGTTTGACACTGTGCTACCACTGGGTGCTGATGGTATCACAGTTGACACAATAGTATCCACTGGAATTGGAACAAAACCACTGTGATACCAACAAGCAGTGGTATCACAGTAGTGCACATTGTTACCACTGTGGGTACCAGCAGAGGTGGTACTACCAGTGAACTACTGCTGTCTGCATGGTATCAGAATGGTTACAATGGTATCACAATGGAATTGTAACAAATCCACTGTGATACCATTTATGAAAACCCACAAGGGTGATACACTGGAAATCGCGAGTGGTAGTATAATAGTAAAGAACAGGTATTACAATGGTATTCCAAAGAAATCTTTGTAAGGACGGCATGTAGTGTAGCAAGGGTAAACAGAACTGCAGGATCCACAAATACAGGTAAGCAAAGCCATTTACAGATATCAGTTGCTATTAGTTGTTCTGCTATTCCGTATGATCAGAGAATGACTATGCCTCTGTATTACAAATGTGCTTCAGGATGTTCTAGGAGATATTCTGGCCTGGGACTGAGAAAGCCAGGCTTTTCCTGTGATGCCAGCATCATGCTGTACATTTCTAAATCCCTTACTTAAGCAGCTGTGAATTTATTCATTCCAGAAGCCTGTTTAACAAGCCAAGCAATGTAAAGTTTAATACAAAGCTTGTTGTCCATGTGTCGTATCCATGGTGTCTGCTTAGAATCATTATGTATTATGTATCTTATACAACAGAACTGTGAAGTACTTGCAGCTGTCTCTTTTCTTTTTGTTGGTTATGTAGTATTTGCAGTACATTCAAGAGTCCCATACTCAGAACTGAAATAAGTATGACATACCACATATACAGTATGGGCAGTCTGATTATTAGGGTATTCACTGTCATACTATGCATTTCACACCACAATATAGTATATGGAGTAATGCTGTACTGTCATTGTGTGCTGTCCCTTGCATGAGGGATTAAACCGAGTCCTTCTACCCATCTTTGTTGCCATCATTTTGGGTGTCCAGGTAGAGTATAAGAACCAAAAACTGGTGCTGAAAGAGTGGTCCAGTTGTGGGGGTGGGGGGACTGGGATATGGGTTTCTGACTCCTAGCAGGATGCTCTGCTTTAGGGCTGGTCAGTGGGCAATAATGTCCAAAGGGCCATCTTGTGAATGGCATGACCCACTCCAGGGGTCTAAATGAAGTTTTGCAGCCACTAGCCAGCAGGACTAGTGACTAGGAAATTCAGTCACCCAACAGACTCCCACTAGCCAAGCTGATGTACTTTTGGTTACACTTTCCTGTACAAGTCTGCAGGGCTAGTTAAAGGAAAATCTTACTAGCCTAACACAATATCTACAGAATTTGGCTAGCAGGCCAGTGCCAGTTTTGCACTCTCTGCAATGGTTTGCCAGTACTTAATTGTTTAAAGATTTTATGACTGAGTTGTGGTCAGTGCTGGGACTGCCAGTGGAAGATGTTAGTTCTGTGACTACTGAAGGGGTGGTTCAAGTCTGTGACTGTTGGGGTGGGACTCAGTCCCATGACTGTTGTGGGTGAGGGGCAGTGCTGGGGCTGTTGTGGATGGGTGGTCAGTCGTTGACCCTTAGAAGTCATGGCTCAGTGCTGTTATTGTCAGAGTGGGAATTACTGCTGTGACTGATAGTAGAGGTGTCAGTCCTGTGACTTTTGGGGTGAGGTGGCTGTGCTGAGACTGTTGGGGATGGATAATCAGTTCTGTAAGATGGCGGTGGGGTGTAGTGCTTTGACCAGTGCTGTTACTATGGGGGATGGGAATCAGTGCTTTGACTCTCAGGGATGTATGGTCATTGCTGTGACTACAAGGTTTGAGGGCAGTTCTGTGAATGTTGGAAACAGTAAGATAGTGTTGTGACTCTCAGGGGGTATAACACTGCTGCGACTGCTAGAGGTGGGTGGTCATTGTCATGACTGTTGGTGAAGCGTCAGTCCTGTGACTGTCCGTAGGGTGGTACCGTCCTGTCAGTGTGTGTGGAGGTGGTACAGTCCTGTGACTGTGTGTGGGGGTACAATCCAATGACTGTGAAGGAGGGTGTTGCAGTCTTGTGACTGTGTGTGGGCTGTTGGCACAGTCTTGTGACTGTGAGGGTGGGGGGTGGGGGTGGTGGTACAGTCCTGTGACTGGGGATAGTTGGTGCAGTCCTCTGACTGTGGGGAGGAGCAACAATACAGTCCTATGACTGTTGACTGTTGAGGGTGGTCATTACTGTGACTGATGGTGGAGGTGTCAGCACTGTGACTGTCAAAGTGGTGGTACAGTCTTGTGATTATTGAGAAGAGGGTCAGATATGTTAATGTCAGGGATAGGGTGTCCTTATGTGACTGTCAGTGTGAGGTCATTCCTGTGACTTTTGGGAGATCTGCTTCTGCACAATTCTACAGCTTTGAGGGACTGAAGTATTTGTAGGAAGTTGTACATGTGTCAGGAAGGTTGTATAAGGTGACAAACTAAGTGACTGATTGGGGAGGAGTCAGTCCCGACTGTGTGCGATGGTCTTCAGTGCTGCTGTGACTGAGGTACAGTGTTGTGACTGTTAGGGTTGGAATTACTGCTGTAACTGCCTGTGGAGAGTGTCATCCATGTAACTTTAGGGGTATGGTGACAGTGCTGTCATGGTGGTGGGGTGTAGTGCTGTGACCATCTGGGAATAGGGATCAGTTCTGTGACTGTCAGGGGTGGGTGCCCAGTCCTGTGACTGACAGTGGAGTGTTTCAGTCATGTTGTGACTCTCTTGGGGGATACAGTCCTGTAACTGTAGGAGGTAGAAGGGTCGGTCCTGTGATGGTCAGTGGTCAGTGCTGTGGCTATAGTGTAAGTAGTGTAGAGTGGTGTGCACTGGAAAAGGTGGTGCATGAACAAAGCAGCCAGCTTGTGTCTGAAAGAGAAGAAAGCTCAGCACTCATAGATTCAGTGCAAGATTTAGTGTCTGGCAATATGCTGGTGTGCACCCACTAGCCCCAGTGCTTCAACCCTTCAGTGGGCCTTCCTCAGGGGTGGGTCTGAGGAATACAAATGTGCATCTTATTTATGCAGATCTCTTAAAGTCATATACACCACACACTGAAAACAATGTGCAAGTCAAGCTGAAAACACATGAGTAACTTGGTTATGAACATTTCATTATTCTGTTTTTGTGTTTTATTTTTGATGCTCATGGTAGACAGTTAATGATATTAGTATACTACCTAAATTAAACATGCCTCTATATCTGTTACTTCATTTAATTCTGTAACTTTCTATCTAAAGCAATATTTATTTTACCTTTTACACTATACTACACCCTTTTGTAACTCTATCCTCTCTATTATTCCCACTACTGTATTTGCTCCATATTAACCTTTTCTCTTTACTTTCACAATCTCATGGATGTGAACTCCTTCCCCATCAGAGAGTATAACAATATGTCTATCCTTTCTTATCGTTCCTAGTAACTATCTAAGAACTGTGGATCCTTATTCTACAGGTCTAAGAAACCTCATCCCTTTAAGACTCCTCCCTCTGGCGCCATAGTACCCTGGTAGAAGATCCTGTATATATTATCTATACTTGGTAGGTTTACTGTAACCCCTTTATGGGAGGTTGTGTATATGTGTTAAGGTCATACATACTGCAGCATTTTCCCCTCCATAAACATTTTGCCTTGCTAGTTGACTCAGGCAGGCTCTCAGCCCTGTCCCCACCTCCCCTGTCTGCTACTTCCCTGTCCCAGACCACTGAGTCTAAAGTTCCCCATGGATTACTCCCCATGATAGGGCCAGGAAGGGAGAACCATCCTCCCACCAACCAGTCACTCACATCTAGAACTGAGCCAGTCATCCAGTAGGTAGTGTGCGACTGAGGTAGGTGGGTAGCCTGTCTAGCCATTTCCACATTCCCCCTCGCCTTGGATTACTGCCTTCACCTGGGGAAGCAAGGTCAGTCAGCATGCCTTCCCAGCCAGGGACAGGACAGCTATCAATGACCCAGTCTTCTCTCCGACCTTCGCAACCTGAGCACGTTCCTGAGCTTGGGTCACTGATGTAACAGGAGTTAAGGCACCCAGTGCCTCATTCCTCCATATCACTGGACCAGACTGACCTTATACTGCAGCAAGGGAATTATTTATTAACATGGCAGGTGATCGGACAATGATGGAGCCACTGCACACCAGGGAATTATTTTTCATTAATGGGCCCAGCAGTCAGAGGGTGGGATGTACCTGTGGACACCAGAGAATGTGTTAACTTTAACAGGGCCAGCAATCACAGGGGACTATTGTTATTGGCAGGCAGTTCAAAAGAAATATTGAGCTGCTTGATGTTTCATATAAAAGCAATTTCCAGTAGATGTCTCCTAATCCTTGTAAAATAGTATTATGCAGCCTTGTTGGCTCTGACCAGATTTTGTTTTCTTTTGCCAAGGCTTTTCTAGTTTATGTACTTTCATTGTTGTCTTTGTACAGGCTCTACTGTGTTGTTCTTACTTCTATTGGATTAATGATTTAATGATTTAGAATCCAGTGGAGGGAGAGTAAGGGGACTGTGGGGATGTGAGGGAGACTAATTTGGCTACTTACACCTATCTTTGATGATGACAGTATATTATATAGAGGATAATGTTGGGCATCAGTGAACAACAACTCTGTTCACTTCTTGTGGCTGACATGACAACTTAGGTAAACCTTGAGAGTGACATAGTCATGCTGGTATAACAACAGCATGACATCACTGCAATTCACTGCAATAGTCAACAGCCTTGTAAAGTGTTAAAAAATAAAGTATAATAAGGCTCTCCCATACATCATATGTGTGTGTGTGTGTGTGTGTGTGTGTATATATATATATATATATATATATATATATAGAGTTAAAGGATGGATGATGATATGGAATGCACTAGTAAGTCAGTGCTGTTTTGTAACAAACAAAGCAAAAGAATGAAAACTGCCATTGATAACTAAAATATTGTTAAATGCAGAAATGAGATTTCAACAGCAGTGACTACATTAATATTGAATAGTGCCAATAACCTGGACTGCACTCCTGTAGTGCCTATGCAGTAGTCTTTTTCGGTTGTACGCTTGAAAGGTGGTATATTGCAATGTTATTACCTAAGGTATTAATCGTGGTGTGTGTGTGTGTGTGTGTGTGTGTGTGTGTGTGTGGGAGAGAGAGGAGAGAGAGGTGTGTGTGTGTGTGTTGTTACTAACTTATCAAATAATTGCACTATTAAGGGGTTTTAATATATGAAGAGCCATGTGCAAGTCTATCCCTGGCGTCTTAAGCAGGCGTGCCTTCTGATTGGCCGCTTTTCCTCTGTGGGTGGGCAGAGCGAGTCTGAAAACATGGCGGCTTAGCAAGACAGTCTTCCTGCAGCAACCTTTTTTTTTTTTACTTGAAAACCATCTCTCTGTACTGTTAACAATCGGACTCTCTCCGGGCTCCTCTGTTCGCTCGATACCACCACTGACTAACACTAAAAAAAAAACACAGCTAAATGAAGTCCACAGCAGCCGCTCATCCACACAGGACTGGGGAACCCTACCAACGCACATCCACCCGCTGACTCCAGTGGTCAAGCGGAGGTGAGTCAATTCACCTTGTATCCATATATTAAAAAAAATAACAAATAGGTTCTGGCATTACAAGGTAGTAATTCCATCTAGGGTTCTGGGGACACATGAAACCTTTAGTCATGTGAGGTTTTCTGTCCCCAGAACCTCTCAATGGAATTACTATCTTGTAATACACCAGAACCTATCTATTATTCTATTTGTAATGATCTGGTATACTGAAGCAACTGATATGCACATTGTTATTTTTCCTTTACTTTTGTTAATGGTTAACTTTCAAATGTTGAACTTTTTGAAAAGGAAGACAATAAACAAAGACATCTGTGGTTGGATCACCTTGCCACAGAGAGCTGCTAATTAACTGTGAAACCTGAGCTACTACTGCAGATGGGAGGATGTGGAGGTTTCACTGCCTCCTAACAACACAGCTGGGGAAGGGGAGGAAAACACAGTTTAGTGAATGCAGCTTTGATTCCATTTCACTGCCTCATAACAACAGAAGCTGTGCTGTATTCGAATTCAGACCCCTTTTTCTGATGATAGTAATACGTCTGCATGGCTCCACCCATTCTGCCAGTTCCATCCATACAATTCCATACAATTTGTTAAGATGCATTTGGTAAAAAGCATGGTTCACCCCATAAAGTTCAACCCAGTGTACAGTTACACACATGCATGAGCTTGCAACCATTGGATCATTTAATGCTGCAATGCATATTTTGCTGCATTTTCAACAACATTCCTCAGTCCTGGAACTACCCTTTGTGAAATATAAGTCCTGGAAGGAACCTGCCATTTTGGGAATGCTTTTGTCAGAAGCTGGTGGAATCCATCATTTTCAAAGAATGAGAATGGCAACAGGTCAATGGTAAGCATTTCTGCTGTTGCTACATTCAGTTCCCTGATCACAGCATGATTTGGGGAGAATGTGCACTGCAGGGACAGAATACTGGTGATTGTGGGCTGTACATTTCTAGGTAGAGCTTCGTGGAAAAATTTCACATGGGCACTGCATTGCTCAGGGATCATCTTCTGATCACCAATGGTTAAAAGCCAGTGATTTTTGGTGTTTTGCTTTTAGCACAGATCGTAGGGTTTGTCAGGGTATGGAGGAGACTGCTGGTGCTGCTAGTAATGCTGATGGATTGATTGCTGCTAGGAGGGTGTAGTTAATATCCTCCTCAACCTAAAACATTCTCTCTAAATTAACCTCTTCCCCCTTCTTTCCACGTGAGATTCTGTAGTACTACCTCCCACTGTTAGATGTTGATGCTGTTGCCACTTATCCAGGTGCTTTAAATGAGTGTGTTGCCCACCAGTGCCCAAACTGGATCTTTTTTTGTGTCTTACTTTTGCCTGGCATATCTGGCAAATTGCAACTGACTCATTGTAGGAGTGCTCCATTATAAAAAAGTCAAAACAAAGGATTTGATTTTTTGATATGTGGTTTATGGTATTTTCAATTTTTCCCGAACCAACCCCTACCGGATGCATGCACTCATGTGGAGGCATGTACCCCCATATCTTGAGGTACCCACCTGCTACGTGTTGCCCTCGCCACCTACACTGACCACTGGGCCTCTACCTGGTGGCAGTGGGACTGCGGGGGCAGCAACCAACCCGGAGAGGAGAGCTGCTTTCTGGCTGCTCAGTCCTGCTCAATCCTCCCCATGCTGGCTCTCCAATGACCCAAGTCCATTCCTGAACCGGGTCGCTGGCGTGGCACGAGGTAGGCGTCCAGTGCCTCTGACCTCAGCACCATCAGGCCAGCTTGGGATTGGACATTTACAGAAAGATACAAGTGAAGATTATGACAATGATGAGTGGCAGGTGATGTCATGGGCATGGAGGTGACATAGTTTTGGCAGGCAGATATTTTACAATAACAGTCTTTTTTGGGTGGTGGGGAGTTTACTCATTGGTTTTGTTTTTTTCTTTAACATCATCCACTTTAATTTTTTCAAATTTCTGGTTCCCAGAAAGGATTGACTACCAGGTCATCATCATCATTGTCTTCATTTTAACCACCTCCTCCTTACTATCTTCCATTTCTGACACCCCCTCATCTTGACAGTCTTCACTTCTGCTCCTCAGCAGCATTTTCCATAGGCTTCACTTCTATAGGCTGCAGTTCCTCTCCACCAAAGGGTTCCTCCCCATCCTCTGTATTCTTGGTTTTATGTGATATTGGCATTTTTTATAGCACTGACCACAAAGACTGAACAAAACATTGCCCAACGTCAAAAGGGCAACCACAATAACATCGACCTCTGAAACAGTGACAGTCACTTACATTCTTAATGTCAGCAACAAAAAAAAAAATGTTTATGTGGGGCAAGCCACCCGCACCCCAAATTTAACGATTATCAACTCGGGGACAGACGTAGGGGAAAGCAGAAACAAAGCCAAAACAATTCTACTGCAGCCAGACCTGAACATGAGTCCCAGGTCCACCAGCTCCAGTGGCTGTGACTCAACCACGACACCAAATGACCAGCTCAGCAGCACTTGGCTGAACTCAGCCTCATAGCCTGCTACAGCGAGTGTAGCTCACTGCTACACTTGCTCTACATGACTCCTCGCTACATTTTGTAACTCGCTGTTCCTACGGTGGTCAAATTGAGTCACTGAAATTGAGTGGCTCAGTTTAACTCGCCCACATCACATGCTACCATATTCTCCAGTTCCTCAGTCTCAGATTTCTCACATACTGTACCTTGGTAAATGGCAAATCAGGGTATGATGCAATTTCTTGGCTCTCAGTCTGATTATCTCTAGCTCCCCATCCTAGTTCCGTATCAACAAGAATGCTGGACTCATCATCTACTCTGATTTTTTTACCACCATGGACTTCCTTTTCTTGCTGCCTTCAGCTGCTTGTCCCTTCAGTACTGCTGTCTTTGCCACCACCAGCCTTACCCTAAGTTACCTCCGCCATACATTTCAAGGCTGTGATAAGGAAATGTTGCTTTACATAATGCTAAACACCTGTCTATTTCTGAAAGGATTAAACCTCAATTTGGTTTTATTTTATTTTTGGAGCAAGCAAAAGCACACTGAATAAAAGCTCCTTTCAAGGTGCACACAAGTGAGAGGAATTTAAGTAACTTGCTCAGGGTCACCCAGTATTGAAGTGGTGGCTATGGGACGTACACCAGGCCTCCAGAAGCTCATTGTTCTATCATGAGACACACAAAATAACAAATACAGCTGGCGCTGCGACTGCTACTGTTAATGATAATTCTAGAATGTATAAAAATGAGATAAGATTTGAAGGTACTGTCGATTGGCAACAGGAATTTAAAAAAATGTTGATTGCCCTTCCCCAGCTTCAGCAAATATGGGGCAGAGTGAGAATAGACTACACAGCAACACAGAGAAAGCACAGACAAACATAAAACTTTGGCTAGTCTAAAAGTAGTACAAAACTGCAAAAACACTTCAAAAACTATCTTCAAATGAAGCTCGATGATGAACTATATATAGTTTAAAAAACACTTGTTTATCAGGCTTTTACACCAGGAGTAAGGTATCTCTCAATGAACTCACAGACAGATGCTGTCTCCTCACACATACTGCTAGGACTGCACGGAGTAGTTCTCTAGTCAGTTTCCTGTTGTAGAGACACCATGTCACCTTCTCACATGGTACTGCAAGTAACTTGAGAACTTCACCTGGAACAACTTCACAAGGTCTCACATTTCACAACTTCCCAAAGGAGTATTTTGGATTCGAAGTTCAAGCTCACATCTTCAAAGAACTTTACAATGTTTTCAGACTTCACAAAGTTTAGTCAAAGAGAATATAGAAACATAAATTTGACAGCAGATAAGGACTTCTTGACCCACCCAGTTTGCTCATTTTCTACCTACATTATTACCGTAGACTGTGCTTGATCTACAGCTCTTTCTCCCTCCCCTTCCTTTCCACTATAATTCCCTTGTGTTTATCCCATGCATTCTTGAACCCCACCACTGTTTTCACCCCCCGACCTTTGCTGGAAGGCTGTTCCAGGAATCCATCATACTTGCTGTGAGGAAGTACTTCCTACATCTCTCCTGAATCTATCCTCTCCAGCTTCATAGCATGTCCCTTGATCTTGAGCACCTTCTTTCTGAAAATACTTCCCTCCTGTACATTATTAACCCCTGTGAGATAGTCAAAAGTCTCTGTCATATCCCCTCTCCCTCCTCTCTTCCAGCATGTACATGAAGTCCTTTAGTCTCTCCTCCATGGCTTTTGATACAGACCCAGCACCATTTTAGTTGCCCTCCTCTGGACTGCTTCCACTCTATATCCTTCTGAAGTTGTGGTCTCCAGAACTAGACACAGTACTTTAGGTGGGATCTTACCAGCGATCTATTCAATGGCAACACTACCTCATCTCTCTGCTGGTGACAAACCTCCCTATGCATCCCAGCGTCCCATTGGTCCTCCCATCTGCCTTGTCACTGCCTGGCCACCTTTAGGTCATCAGATATGATTACCCCCAGACTCTTTCTGCCTGGTAGTTGTCAATATCACATCGTCCAATTTTGTACTCCAGTTCTGGTCTTCTGTGACCTAAGTGCATTATTTTGCACTTTGCACATTGATACTCAGCTGCCAAACCCTTGACCACTGCTCTAGATTTCTCAGGTCTCTGCTCATCCTCTCCACTCCCCCACGGAGTTTCTATCCTATTGCAGATTTTGGTGTCATCTGCAAGAGGCAGAACTTCCCTTCCAGCTACTCTGAAATGTGTCTTATAAAGATACCAAAGAGAATCAGTCCTAGCACAGATCCCTGAGGCACCCACTGGTTATCCTCCCTCCTCAGGGTGAACTCCATTTACCACCACCCCTGTCGCCTATCTCTAATCAATTTCTTATCCAGTTTACCATGACCCACTCCTAAGCTACAAACTTGCTTACTAGTCTCCTGTATGAAGCGGTGTTGAAAGCCTTACTAAAATCTAGGTAGGCCATGTCCTTACCCTGATCTAATTCACTTTTCACCCAGTCAAAGACACCTATCAGGTTCGTTTAACATGACCTTAGCCCATGAACCCATACTGCCTTGGGCCTTGTAACCCACTGGATTCAAGATATTCCACAGACCCTTCTCTCAGCAGTGATTCAATTAACGTTCCCACCACCAATGTCAGACTGACAGGCCTATGATTGTCAGCCTCCTCCCTGCTACGCGTTTGTGTAGTGGAACTATATCCACCTCCTTCATTCCTCTGAAACCACTCCTGTTTCCAATGATCTGTTAAATAGGACTGTCAGAGGTGCAGCCAGTACCTCTCTGGCTCCCTCAATACCATTGGATGCACCTCATCTAGCCCCATTGCTTTGTCCACCTTCAGACCAGTGAATCCCTTCAGGACTCTCTCCTCTGAAACAGGACTAGTGTCCAGCTCCCTCTCTCCAAAGCTTCTTTTACTTTTTGTGGTCCTTCCCTTCTCCTTCCTTTGTAAACACTGAACAAAAGTATTTGTTCAGGATGTCTCTTTTTCCTGGTCCCACTCTGTTCGGTCCCTCTTCCGCTTTTAACCTTACAGTCCCACCCTGGTCTTCCTCTTTTCACTTACATACCAAAACGCCTTGCCCTTTAATTAATTCCTGGGATATTCTCTCTTTAGTTTGTGCCTTATTACTCCTTATTGCTTTCCTTGCTTCTGTCTGTTCCTTGATACACCTCCTATCCTCCTCCTCTGTCTACATCTCCTTATACCTTCTGATACTGCCCTTTACCTTTTCAGCTACCTCTTTTCGATAACCGTAGTGATCTCTTTTCCTCCTGGTTTTGCTTACTGTTTGGCACCTTTATTATGCTCTCTTTTAGCTTTACCTACTGTTCCTCAACCCACGCATGTCATCCCCTTCCAGGTCATCCTGAAGCAGTCATCCATCTTTATAAAATCTGCCTTCCTGAAATCTAGGAACCTTGCCCTTGTGTGGTTCAATTCCACAGCTGTCCTTCTACTGAAGCACACCATACAGTGGTCACGGTTCCCAGGTTGCCTCCCACCTTGGCGTCTGCAACACTGTCCCTATTAGTGAGTACCAGGTCTAGTATTGCTCCATCATGAGTGGGTTCACTGACTCTTGCCTGAGGAAAGCCCGCTGCAGACAGTCCAGAATGTCACTCCTTCTAGCTGAAGACATTGCTAGGAGGCTCTAATCTATATCAAGTAGGTTAAATTCCCCAGCAGCAGCATGTCCCCCTTTTCTGCCATCTTGCCAGTGGCTTCCACAGTACCTTATCCAATTCCTCTCACTGTGCTGTGGACATCTGGAGTCACTCCTGTGTGAATAGTGGTTCTATTCTCCATCTCCAGGGTGACTCACAGTACTGCTGCCTCTCCTGTATTCCCTGTTTCTCTGTCACTTTATGCTTTCCTTGTATAAATCATGACACCCCTTCCTTTCCGTCTCACCTGGTCCTTCCTTAACAGAGTATAGCCTGATATGGCCATATCCAGTCATGGTTTTCAGTGCCACAATATCCAGGTTGGCCTCTGCCATGATGGCCTCTAGGTCCAGAATCTTATTTCTTAGACTTCTAGCATTCATACACATGGCCTTCCAGATTTTGTTTCCAATCTGCTTGTTGCACCCTTTTTCCTTTATGCCATACCTCCTTCACCCTCTCCTTTTAATGTTCTTGTTCCTTCCTCCTTTGTCTCTACTACTCTGCTTCCTTTATTAATTTTCAACCTGAGGATTCCTCTCCACTTGAGTTCTCTTTACTCTCTACTTCAGACTGTGTGTGTGGGGGGTGCAGTTTCTGCCTCCTGGATTCCTTCCACCAGCCTCCTCAGTTAGTGTAAATGTTCATCGAGTAATAGATAAACTGCCCACTAAGGACTGTGGTTCCCTCCCAAATGGATGTAGACCATTACCCTGTATAGGCCATTATCCTCCCAGGTGGTTCCCCAGTCCCCAATGTGTCAAACCCCTCCTCACTGCACCATTCCTCCAGTCAGGAGTTGAAGGTCCGGTGCAGAGATTCCTCTCTTCCCTGTTGTAGACAGGTAACACCTCAGCAAAGCCACTGAGCAAACTACTTGTCTCAGACCCTCTCCAGCTCCCTCAACTCCCCTTTACTATCCTATACCTAGCCAGATCATAGTCCCCAGGTGGAAAATGACATCCAGGTCTTCCTCCTGTGCTGCTGCCCTTGCAATCCTCAGGATCTGCTTCCCATCCCTCTGGGCTATGGCACTGAACCTGCCTCTCCCCCACTTTCCTGTTCCCAAAACTATACAGTTCAAAATTGAGTCCCCACCAGATGTTGCTTCCTCCTCCTTTGGGTTCCTGTGCCACCGTCCTTGGATCTCCATTATGGAGGCCCACATCCTCCTGGTCACTACTGCAGGTGCCCCTCCTGGCAGTCTCACCCTACCAGAGTGGTGCAGGAATTACTGTATGTAGTGGTACTGGTTGAGGAATGTGCCTCTGTCCTCCACCCCAACCTTCCAGTGCCCACCAACTCAAGTTTTAAACTTGCACAGCCTAGTCAATGCCATCTCTTTAACCCATTTCATTATATTTGATAATTGGCAATGAAGATCCCTGCTTAGATTAACTGTGCACGTTATAGCCCTATACTTTCAAACATTTTACTATAATTACATCCAGTTATTTGGCATGCTAGCTCCTTTAAAATACTGTCTGCCACTGCCTGACCAATGATATGCAGAATTATTGCTTTATTACGTGCTATATAAAGTCCCCCATTCAGTTACATTTGAGCTTTGTGGAAAGGAAGCAGACATCTACTATTCAGCTAATTAGTTCTTCCTGGCTAATTTAAAATTTGTTAAAGGCCCATCAATTGTAATGCAATCTTGTTAAAAGATTCTTGGTCTTGTGGTGCTGGTGAAAAGATTGAAATGGATGCAATGGGCTAATTGATTGTAGTTGGTACTGACCACATGTTTCCCTGCCTCACAGTTTCAGCTCACACAGGACCACAAAAGCTCTGACAGCAGGCAGGGGAGATAAGACAGTCAAGTCTGTTTCACTGCTTAAAAGGCAGCAAGAAGGCTATTAGTGCACCTAGTCATCAGGAGAGTGTGAGACTAGCAAACTGCTCCCTCCATATAAAGCTGCACTTAAACACACCACCGCTATGCATTTGTTTGCACATTCTGATTCATGTAGCTAAGATACAAAACAATTTTTCTCATAAACCTTCTAGCAGCAGCTTTTGTTATTTTACAGCAGCAATGTGAAGTAATGTCACTCACTCTGTTCTTCTGGCTTGTTAAAGAAACAGCAAGACATTATCAAAGCATTGACTGCAGCAGTGAACACTGTCAGGAATTAAAGTAGCTCCCAACCCTGTTGTTCCTGGATCCCTATCCTAGTGATGCTGTGCAGTTTAAATGTCCCACTACTTTTAGCTGCCTGATTGTTTGAACCAGATGGGAGTAAGAAAAAGCTGCTACAAGCCACACTAGTTTCCTGACCCCAACTAAAGGGCTAGAGAGTTGGTTTTTCCCAAATGTGCATCACAATCCTATCACTGCTCCATCCCTGTCCTAGTGATGCTGTGTGAGTTAGAATTTCCCTCTCCTTTTAACTGCCCTTATTGTTTGAACTAGAGGGAGCGCAAGTGGAAAGCTGCCATAAGCTGAGCTAATTTCCCTATCCTAACTGAAGGGCTACAAGTCTTTTTTCAAGTGACCCTTGACTATTTGCTGATCAGTCTCTTTCTGTGATTATTTGGAGCTGACAGGAGAGCCATAAAAATGCTGCTGCAAGCTGCAACCTAAAGGTGCAAAGGTACACACTGTACTTATTACTGAAATTGAGCATACAGCTGTGGTGGGATTCAAACCTGTGATATACTGTCACACCATTCAGTGCTCGAATGACATGAATTTTCTGTGTCACAAGATTCTAGTAGACACATCACCAGCAAAAGGAAATTTGATGTCTTTTTACCACACCTGTTTAAAGGAGTCGAGTTGTCCCTTTAAAGCAGACTTTGGCCTCAGTATGGAGTGTGTACTTTGGTTCAGTGGAACAAGTCATAGTCTGTGAGCCTCCCTTCACCTTTTTATTGGCAGCCATTATGAACAGGAATGCACTTTCAACCTCATTAATTTGACACAAACAGGATACTAATTATGCAGAAGCATCACTTGCAATGTTGCTGCTCAATAATACCAGGGTATTTAGGTTTCCCCTTGGAGCGCATGAGCGTTCTGGCAGCAGGCAATTAGGGTGCCAGTGTGCTATGTCGCTGATTACTTTTTACGGGGCTGCACCCCTCCTTTTGGGGCACTCCCTCTACTTAATGATTCCTACTCAGGGGGAGATCTCAGGGAAGGGGTGGGAATCCCACATTTGGCACCTTAATTGCAGGTACTCTGAGCAGCGTAGGGGTATTTTAGATGTGCATCAAGTGCATAGCTTGTCTTGCAAACTGTATACTATATACACAGATGTCCAAGAACCGCTGTTGCAAATTTCTAGAATGGGATGCAGTTTCACACTGCTTCAGACTGGGATAAAAAGAAAGAAAAGCCTACCAGTGTTCTGCAGCAGCAGTTTCATTCTCAAGGGCTCGGCTGCTTTACCCACTCAACCACTTTATCATGCTGTTACTGCTTGCCCAGCCACTTGCAATCACATTTTCCTAAGATACTTCTGAAGCTACATTAGATTTTTTTTTAACAATGGGACAGTGACTGACAAAAATCTAGCATTTAGACTGCCACATACCTACATATACAAAGGGATTGCTCCTGTACTACAGAAATTATCTTTTAACAGATAACACTCTATATGATAGATAACTGCCATCATATTTGTAACAGTATACAGAGTGATTTGTGCGTCATAGTTCTGGTTAGATCAGCTGTACTGAGAGTCTGAAAAGCTGATCATAACTGCTGGTTCTTGTGCCTGTGGGATTGCTTGCACGTGTGTGTGTGTGTGTGTGTGTGTGTGTGTGTTTGGATGGGGACGGGCTATTTGGTATAGCCTGCTATACTGTTCAGTTTAAAATCAAACAGGGTGCCAGTAACAATGAACAGCTGATTGAAAACATAATTTCAGCTTATTATAATGCAAGTGGTTTGACTTTTAAGCTGTTAATGCAAACTATAAAAGAAAGCCTGATCACGTTTAAAGGTTTGAGCCCACCTCCTCAATACCCTTGCCCAACCTGCAATAAAGAGGCAGTCTAATACAATCAGACAGGCTTACATAATGGAATAAGAAAAAATAAAATAAATGTGATACATATAGAGGCACCAGTCTGCTCTTACACTCATCCCAGCCTCCACACCCCCATAGACAGGTACACCAGCTTAATCTTCGATTTACAATGCAGAGGTTGGTATCTCTGCAGATTTCTGTGAGATAGACCTCACCTTTCAGAATTTGCTTGTTACCCTGAGAAAATTGGTGGATGGCCCTCGGGGCCTGCTTGATTTTGAATGTTGTGGGCACTGCGGCCCCATAGCTTGCCCTAGAAATGCCCGATTTACAATTCCAAGGTGTCATTTTCACATTTATTGCCATGCCAAGTTGGATGGAACAACTAAGAAAATCCAAAATGGCCACCAAAATCCAATATGGACACCATATAACTAGTAAATACTTGATTAGCTAATAATTTCCAAATCCTTAGCTTTCAAGATACCGATCATCAATGATTCATGAGCAGGAGTGTATTATTATTACATTTAATAGAAATACATATTAAATTAATATAATAAAACATATATATAATAAACGATGCATAATGCATCAATCTGCTTATTTGTGCCGTTGACCCAAAATTGTGTCCACTGTATGAGAATTTGCCACTTTGTTCACAGGATTGCATAGCGTAGTCATGCACGTTGTATGCCTGTTTGGTTTGTATTTCTAGTTTCTAGTTTTTAATTTTAGTTTCTGTTTCTGTTTCAGAAACATGGATAACCCTCTAGCTGTACCTGTTGGATTTGTCAATCCATCCGATTTGCTACCTGTGTTCTTTGTGAGAACCAAATTAGAGATATGGAACTGCTGCAAATATTAGGAGAGAATGGGCTGAATACTGTCAAGGCATTTGCAGAGAAATGGTCAGTCATAAAACCAAATTCCGAATCGCCAGAAACTTTAACCTTCTGTGGAATAAAATCTGTGACCAGCTTCCCCAGCCCTGGAGAAACAGGCCTACATGTTTATACAAGGTGTCACCAAATTTTCATCAGTGAAAGAAATTAACTCAATGAAACAACTTTCTTCAGATCAATCTTCTGAAACTGAATTCTCTGGCATACTTGACCCACAGGCGTCCAGTAGCAGTGAAGTGGTCCATGTAGCTCGATGTAAAAGGAAATCATTGGAATTTAAGAAGGATTAGACCTGCTTTGTCTGTGATGAGAAAAGGAAAAGGAGGAAATACAAAGAAAACTCTAAAGAGTTGAACTTGAAGATGGAAAGATTACATTGCATGAAAGCATGTTATGCAGGGAAAATTCTGATGATGCTTTTTGCCTGGGGCAGCCAAACGTTTGAAGGTCACTAACGCCAGTGTTGTCATCTTTGCTGTGGACGTCAAATACCATCAAAGTTGTTACAACACTTTCGTCTACGTCAGCAAATAAGAGATACAAACACCAGGCAGATTGGAAAGCATTCACACAAAGAATGCTGAAACGGAGTTTCTTCAAATTGTGAGAAGAAAGATTGTTGAGCAGAAATGTTGCCATTTACTCCCAGAGTTACTGGAGGAACTTCATAACCTCTGCGAGTTCCATGGATGTGAACAAGATGCTGGAATAAATCACACATTTCAGTTGAAGAATTTTATCAGCAATGAATTTGGAGATGAGACAGATTTTACTGAGGAAGGGATATACAGGACTCCTCTCATTCTTCACTTGACAAAAGTAAACCCACTTGATTATTCTTTGGTAACCTTGAGAGGAGCTGGGCTCAGGGATAATGACATCACCAAGGCATTTGCAAATATGATCAATCAGAAATTAAAAGATAGACAAATTGAGTCACCGTCAGTTTCCTATGGCATATGAACACTTGCTTTCTGAGCTCGATAATTATGAACCCATTCAGGAAATCTTCAATGTGATAGCTCTCTTATAAGCCCTTCTAAGAAGATTAATGTTCTAGGCTATGCAACCACCCAACAGAAATTCAAGCTCCCAAGATATGGTCCATTTTAGTGACTGGCAATGCCGCATTACAGGAGAACATTCTTCAAAGTCAATAGTTCTATCCATGGTCATTCATCATCTCACCAGAAGTAAAGAAGCAGTTAATCTTCTACATCATTTGGGGGCTGGTATTTCTTACACAGACATCAGCAGACAAAACAAGAAATTGGTCCATGATAGTAAATCTGAGAAAATAAAAGCACCGCACATGATTCCACCTGGACAGCCAACTCATGTCACAATTGATAACTCAGATGGTAAGCAACAGACATTAACAGGAGTCTCAACAACACATGACACTAACTCAATGATTAACATACCCAGAATTTCACGTTCTGCGATTTGCCAGTACAAGAACAGAACATTCCAAGCAGCTCAACAAGAGAAGTCCAGAAACCTTTGAGAGCTCAGAATCTATTGACTATGGGGATTATAAAATAGGAAAGAAAACCCCACCAATCATCCCATCCTACAATGAGGAGGAAAGAAGGACTGAGCTTGATCTTCATTTGACTAAAGATTGTATTTGGGCTCTGGCAGCAAGCATAGAATCTTCTAGAGAAGATGAATCTCTTTCAGTCCTAGGATCACGGACAGCTTTCAATAAATAAGCAACATCAACCACTACCTTCAAATCCGAAACTGATTTCCTTCCCATTATACCACATGAACCAGATGATGCAGTTTGCAAATATTGCCTTGACTTTCTCATGGATCAAATGGATGACCTACATATTGACCACATCTTCAGCCATAGTGATCATGCAGTTTTCTACAAGATTTCACAAATAATGTGGAAAGAAGAAACATATACAAAAGTGGTTAATTTGATGGGAGGATTTCATGAACTGATGGTGAGGAGGAAGATCCTCTACAAGTGCTATGATGCTATGGGACTTCGTGACTGGTGGGTTCAGGCAGGGATAATAGCAGATGGATTTGTTGACCAGGCCTTGGAAGGACGCCACTATTCTAGATCGATAAGGTTACAGAAACAGTCCTCAAGGCTCTCCTATGATTCATGGGATCCAAGATTCACAGCTCACTAACCGATGGACTACAAGAAAAGCTCATCAACATGACAAGATCTGTATCGGCATAATCTCTGAATCTTGTCCTCTTGGATGAATCTATCCCTGAAGTGCAGTCATAAATGCTGGAAACCTCTGGCACTGTGAAACAATGGGTGACAGGCTACATTGGTGACACCAGGTCTCTTCTTGCCCAGGTCAATGCATAGAGACAAGAATCTGAACTTGCATCTGCAGGCTCAACAAGATATTCTACCTTTACTGTTTGCATTCAGCCATCAAACTACTCTCAGTATTTGATGTGACATCATGTAGACCTCATCAATATGAAAACCATCAATGAGAACACATACAATGAACTGCAACAATATGGCATTGGGGCTAGTCTGTCCAGTGAGTGTTCTCCATGATACCTAGCGACCAAGTGACTGAGGTCTCAATCAACAGAGAGGTCAAGGTGAGGGTGGACCCATGAGAGTCAGTTACAGTATGTCTTGAGGAAGCTGTTGGCACTCTATTTTGAATTCCCACAAGCTCGCTAAAATTTGTTTTTATGCTGAAGGAGAAGATGCTTCTGAAAACATTGTCCACACACAAAGAGTTGACATATGGTGCCATGAAGAAACATGATGGTCAAGTGAAAGAGCTAGTGAAGAAACTTCATGCATATTTAAATCCATGTCAGGGTGTAGCATGAGACATCACAATGGGCATTGAAATACCACCGGTAATAGTAGAGGGCCTTTTGAAGGCAAGGGCTACAGTGGATGTTATGTTGAGTGCATTTATAAATGACCACCTCCTATCAAGGAATGTTGGTTTCTTTGAGCCCATTAAATGCAGTGGAATTTTCATGGGAACGAACAAGAATAAAAAAGAAACCCAAAGTGGAATCAGTCTTGAAAGAAGACCGCCAGACTCTCGGTATAATTGTTGCAAAAAGATGCGCTTTTCCATCCGCCACAACATGTTCTCTTGCAATAGCAACTCTGGACAGAAACCTCTGCAAACCTAATACCAAACATGTCTTAACAAATTATCTCATTGATGAAGCAGAAGCTCAAAGTTCTTCCCTCCTCTGTTACTCTTAGTGTACTTATACGATGCCATGGCAATGGTCAGAGCAGTTCCTGCACAGCGTGACATGGGACAGCCTTTGGAAAGCACTTCTTGTTGCATTCACACCTCCATCTACAGCAAACCCAGCAGAAGTCATTGTCATTTTTGATAATTATAAGGATGATCAGGAGTTCTCGGTGAAACAGCAAGAATGAGCTGAGCGAGCGATAGGAACAGGAGGAATGCGACTTACATGGGATCAGATTAAGTAAGAGATGTCGCAGGGGAAAGGTGTATCAGCAGTACCTTCACTACAATGACAACAAAACAGATCTCATAAAGCGCATAAGGTATGTTAGACAAGAGGATGTCAGAAGAAACTTACGATACCTGCTTACTATCAACAATGGCAGAAGCACGTATACTATATTCCCAGATTCAGAAGCATTCCTGTTTTCCTGCAACCACGAGGAGGCAGATATGAGGATAGTGCTGCATTGTGCTCTGCAAAAGCCCAGTTGTTGTCCCACCCAAAGATACAGACATCCTTGTCCTAATGGTTTAGCTTTCACAAAGACCCTTCCAGATTCACCATGGATGCTCCAAATTGACCCTGACATGTTTGTAAACATAGGATCTGTATATGATCACACTGGACACGCTGCACATCTCAATTTTCCAGCATACCACGCTGTCTCTGGATACGATGCAGCGAGTTACTCCACAAGGTATCAAAGAAATTAGTCTTTCAACATTCGCGACAGGGTTGAAGAAAGAATAAATCTCCTTTTAGGGCTTGGGAAAGCACATATGCTTCACAAGACACTGAACAAAACATCAAGACCTTCATTCAACACTGCATGTACAATTGTACAGGAGGAGAAGATCTGGTAGGCACACGAGTAAGGTAATACAATAACCTGAAAGTGAAGACTATGCAAATGATTCTACTAGACCCAGTGAGACTATGTCAGCACATAAAGAGAGCAAATCTCATAGCCTACTATTGGCGCCATTGCACAGAGTCGGAAACCCCAAAAGTTGACCCTTGTTTGTCAGGATGGAAACAAGAGGATGAAACACTGAAACCTGTGTTGGTCACTGGGTTTCAGTTACCTAACATCCTACATCATATAAGAAAGGGTGGAATGTTAGCCAGCTGATGATGTGCAGGTGACAGAGATGAGGCAGATGAAGAAGGTGAGTTAACATCTCAAAGACACACGCACACAGAAGACCAAACAGAAACCTTCAACCACAGCACCAATGACTGATTGTACAGAGATAATGACACTGAAAATGACACATTGGCAGCCAATGAACAAACTGTGGATGAATCTTTAGACTTCAGGGTGAATGTGACAGTTCAGATCCACAGTGGACTCCAATATAATGACTTCAAAACTGGACATTACAATCAAGATGTAATGTTGACCCAAAATATTAATAGTGTTGGGTCAAATTGTTTATAAAATGACTTAATTCTAAACAACAAATCAGCACATACAACATTTAGATTTTAAGCATTACTGTATGTACTTCAAACTATTTTATCAATAAATTGCCTCATGAATTAAATTGTTTTATGTAGTATTAATGTGTGCATTTGGTCATGTGTCTAACAGGGAGCCTCAAAGCAATATATAGATGAACCTAGATGAATGACTGCGATATCAAACATGCCTAATAGCAAAAAAACTCTTCTAGGGCTATCCCCCTGGGCTGACAGCCTCCCTCCACCTAGCCCAACCCTTGGTCTGTACATGGACCTCCTGCAAGGCCACTTTTCTGGTACCAAGATCTAGGACCTCCCATGGACAGAGGTCATTCCATCATAGAGCTCCAACCTGGTACAACTTGCTCCCTCTCCCCATCTCGGATGCTCTACGATTTCCAAATTCAAAACTTCACTCCAAGTGAACTATTCAACACACATAGTTGCACCTGTCTATAATTTGGTGTAACCTCTGTGCTACAAAGCCCACTGGGCAGCATCCATACCACACCTCTTTAAATCCTAACTTTTCTGTTTATACTACCATTATCCTGTTGCTTGCCCTTTCCTCCATGCAAGTATGTACCATTTCTGATTAAACAGCTATTATACTGTTGCCTGCTCTTACTGTCGTACTAGTATGTGCCATTGTAACCAAACTGGCTTCTCGGTATAATTGTCTTCATCACATGTGCTTGCTAACTATGTAACCCATATCCTGGAACCTATAATGCTTGTATTTGTATTGTCATTGTCATTATCACATGTGCTTACAAACTATGTAACCTATATCCTGGAACTGAGAATGCTTGTATTTGTATTTGTCCTCAATGTGACGAGGTACTTTGGAAATGAGCCTCTGGCTCAAAGGTTGTAAACTGATGTGCAAATAAATAAATAAATATAGATGTCACAAATGTTCACGAATAAATGTTCAATATATAGATGTTCATGATCATTGATAATCATTATCTTGGAAGCTAGGGATTTGGAAATTATTAGTGAATCAAGTATTTACTAGTGATATGGCAGTCATGTTGGATTTTGGCAGCCATTTTGGATTCTCTAAGTTGTTCCATCCAACTTGGCATGGCAATAAATGTAGAAAATGACACCTTGAATTGTAAATCAGGCATTTCTAGGTTGAGCTATGGGACCTGGAGGGCCTACAATGTCCAAAATCAGAAATAGGCCCCTGAGAGGCCAGCCACCAATTTTCTTGGGGGTAACAAGCAAATTCTGAAAGGCGAGGTCTATCTACACAGGAATCTGCAGAGATACCAACCTCTGCATTGTAAATCAAAAGATTAGGCCAGTACACCTGTCTACCAACCTCACACTCAAATTCACTATACTTGTACTTCATCACCTATCAGACTGTTAATGCGTACTCATTAGTGAACCAACTTTTCTAAAAGGGGTTACAATATATTGCATGTATTCTTCAATGGAAAGTGAGTAAATGTTCTTTCTGGAGATTTTGCAGTGAAAACACATCATGCACTATTTCATGACATCAGTGTATTAATACTGAAATGAAAAGGCAATAATTAAAAATGATAATAGCACTTCCAATGTTTTTTTCCACAGCAAAACTTCAGAAAGAACATTTTCTCACTCCCATTGTATGAGTTGCTATACTTTTAGTGTGCTCAGAAGAAGAATCCATGTAAGATACCGTGAAACCTCTTTTAGAAGACGTCAGGTCACTATGAGTATGCACATTAGCCTGATATGTGATGTAGCAGAGGCACAGTGAGTTACTGTCAGTGCGGTTGTGTGAGGTTGAAGGGATGAAGGGATGGGATGAGTGTAAGAGCAGACTGCTGCCTCTGGCATAGGGAGAGGTGGACATTGCAGCCATCACAGAAACATGGGCCACCCAACACAATGACTGGGACCTGTCTGTACCAGGGTATAGGTTATTTCATAGGGACAGGGTGATTGGGAAAGGTGGGGGTGTGGAACTATACTTGAAGGAAGGACTGAAGGTGTAAGAGAGGAAGGAGGAGGGTAGTATGGAGTCACTTTGGATGCAAATCCAGGATTCCAAGAATAGGATTCTTAGAATGGGAGTGGTGTACAGGCGCCATCTCAGACAGAGGAGTTAAACAGGGAACTAGTGGGACAGATCAGGAGGACCTGTGAGAAGGGTAGTGTGGTATTTGTGGGGACTTCAATATGCCAGGAGTGGACTGGAGTACCCCAACCACCAAGAACAGAAGGAGCAGGTACTGCTGGATGCCATCCAGGACAGCTTCCTGCTGCAAATGGTCAGTGAACCAACCAGGTTAGGAACAACCTTGACCTTGTGCTGGCAAATGGGGACTTTGTGAGAGAACTTACAGTGGAGGAACCACTGTCAGGGAGTGACCACCACTCAGTATGGCTCACATTGGATATGGGCAAGGAAGGAGTGGAATCTGGCACAAGAGTGCTGGACTTCAGGAGGGCTGACTTTGGGAGGATGGGGAAGTGGTAAAGGGTACCTGGGCAGAATTCAATCTAGTATGGACACTAACCAGAGGTGGGAGCTCATAAAGCTGGGGATAGTGGAGGCAACAAAACCTGCTGCAAGGCCCAGAGCAAGAAGTCTAGGGCTAGAAACCAAGCTGGTTGAACAAGGAGGTCATGGAAAGGTAAGGAGGAAAAGAGCTGCCTAAGAAGTACAAGAAAACAGGAGCGGGAGGACAGGGAGGAGTACTTGATGGAATCAAAGGAGGTGACAAGGGCAGTAAGGGGAGCCAAGGCATCTACGGAACTCAGGCTGGCACAAGGCATTAAGAAGTGGGGAGAAGGACTTTTAGGTACATCAGGGAGAAAAGGAGCTGCAAGGACCACATATTAAGGATTAGGAAGGAGGGGGATGGGTGGAAGCAGGGTGAGATAAGGCAGAAGCACTAAATGAGTACTTCTGCTCGGTATTTACTAAAGAGAAGAGGGGGTGACACCCAAGGGAGAAATGGCAGAATCGGGGAGGTGTGACAGATGGGGAATCATGGAGGGCAGAGTTTGGGAGGGTTTGAAGGCACTGAGGGTGGTTAGGTGCCAGGCCCAGATGGCATCCACCCAGGGTACTGAAGGAGCTGGCAGAGGTCCTTGCAGTACCTTTGGCAGACCCATTTAATGCCTCTCTACATTCGGGGTGTGTACCTCAGGACTGGAGGATGGCTCATGTGGTGCCCCTCCACAAGAGTGGCCCCAAGGATGAACAGGAAAACTACAGACCAGTGAGCCCAACAACCATCATGGGTAAGCTAATGGAGACTATCTTGAAGGAGAGACTGGTGGCCTCCTAGAGGCCAAAGGACTACAGGACAGCAGACAGCATGGCTTCATATGAGACAGATCCTGCCAAACCAACCTGGTGGAGTTCTATGACTGGGTAACTAGGCAACTGGACAGGGCTATGCAGTGGATGTCCTGTATCTGGACTTCAGTAAGGCATTCGACTCGGTGCAGCATGGAAGGCTGGGAGTAAGTTAGTAGGCACAGGGGCAGGTGCAAAGCTGATGAGATGGGTAGGGAACTGGCTTCAGGGAAGACAACAGAGGTGGTGGTAGGTGTGGAGCTCACACCCAAGTGGTAGTGTGGACGAGCGGTGTTCCACAGGGCTCAGTGTTGGGACCAGTGTTGTTTGGGATATTCATTGCAGACATATCATTGGACAACAAGAGCAAGATCAGTCTGTTTGCTAATGATACCAAGGTAGGAGCAGTGGTGGATGACCTAGGGGATGGTAGGGGTTGCAGGATGATCTGACAAAGCTTGAAACCTGGTCAGACACCTGGCAACTGGGGTTTAATGCCAAAAGTGCAAGTTGTTGCATTTTGGGATGAAGAACCCAAGGAGGAGTTACCAGTTGGGGGTGCAGCTAGCCCAGACAGAGGAGGGAGAAGGATCTGGGGTGCTCATACAGGGTCAATGAACAACACGGCACAATGTAGGAAGGCAGCTGCAAAGGCCAACAAAATGCTGGGTTGTATTGCAAGGGGTATATCCTCGAGGAGGGAGGAGGTGATTCTGCCACTGTATAGGTCTTTAGGTAGACTGCACCTGGAGTACTGCGGCAGTACTGGTGCCTGTATCTTAGGAGGGACATGTTACTGGAGTGGGGTGCAGCGAGGGGTGACAAAGAGATGATCAAGGGGCTGGGGGACTTATCATACCAGAGGAGGCTGAGGGATTTGAACATGTACTCACTGGAGGAGAGGAGGACGGGAAGAAGCATGATTGAAACCTTTAAGTACATCAAAGGAATAAACAAGACAGGTACAGAGGGGCTGTTCAAAGTAAGGGAGGGAGGGCCACCAGGGGCCATGATATGAGACTGGAGGAGGAAGGTTCAGGGGGAGATGAGGAGACACTTTTTACAGAGCATGGTGGCTGGGTGGAATGCGTTACCTGCAGAAGTGGTATCCAGTAGAACAGTGGACTGCTTCAAAGGGGATGGGACAGGACAAAGGGGCAGCTCAATGAAGGGAAGGGTGGAAGGGAGGAGCAGCTGCAGAATAAGGGTGCTAGCTGCACATTCGAGCAGACTTGATAGACCTCTAGGCCTTTATCTGCTGGCAAATTTCATATGTTAGTATGTATCACAATTATTTTTTGTTCTTATTCGTTATGTAAGCCTGTCTGAATGTATTAGACTGCCTCTTTATTGCAGGTTGGGGGTATCAGGAGGTGGGGATCAAACCTGCAAAATGGTCAGAAATTAATTTGCAGTTTGGCATTAAACAGCCTAAAAGTCAAACTAATTGCATTACAATAATTTGAAATGATAACTTCAATCAGCTGTTCATTGTCACTGACATCCTATTTGAGTTTAACAGCTAATTAAATGAAAGAACTCAGCAGCGATGCAGCAGTGAAGCTAAGTGAAAGCACATCATGTGCTTTTGCTAGATCAGCTGTTCCTGTCATTTCAGAGGTACTGTATAGCTACAACAATTTGTAGCTCTAATTATCTTCTGATCCATTTTGTTATTTACTGTTATTTTGTTCCTCTAATAATCATAGTGGTACGTGACATCTGGGAGACAGTTCAAAGAGCTCCGTTTTCTAACCAGACGCATGTCTGACAGTGCTACATCGTTAGTCCATATTCAAGCTGTCACTGACTGGGAAAACACACTGCGGTGCTTTCATGTAGTAAATAAATGCTGTTTTAAAAGTTCTGCTACTCTGAGTGCTATGTTATTGCTATCTTAATTGTTTCTATGTACGGTCTGCCTTTTGGCAAGGGAACCTAATGAAGGAATTTAATAGTGATGTGTGCAACTGTCATTTTCAGATGTAATGAATGGCAGCTGCAATTCACATCCCCATTCCATTGTCCTGTTTTTAAGTTTTGCTTTTCTACTACTATTTGTTCTGACATTAGATTTTTTTTTTACGTGGGACAGCTGACTGACAACAATATCAAATTAGCCTGCCACTGATCTGGAAATACAAAGGGATCGCTCCTGCACTACAGAAATTATCTGTCATCAGATATGAAACTCTTTATGATAGGTAACTGCTACAGTATTTGTCACAGTATACAAAGTGATTTTGGATCCTAGTTCTGGCTAGATGTACTGAGAGTTTGTAAACAGTTGAGCATAACTACCAGTTCTGATGCCAGTAGAATTGTTATATGTGCATGTGTGGAGATGGGGGCAGGATTATTAGGCAGCCTGCTACCATCACAAGCATTTTATCATGGCAGGAAGCCATAAGGAATACAAAGGGTAAACAGTGAAATGGCTAACTAGGGACAGCATTAAAGACTAAATACACAGTCATGAAAAAGTCAGAATCAAATCTAAAGAAAGAAACAAGCATTAGAGATGGTGGAAAGGAAAGGGCAGGGTTAGGGAATAAGTGTGTGTGTGTGGGGGAGAGGACAAGGAGGCTAAGGATATGGAAAGGTAACTGAATGACAGGAATGACAGGTGGGAAAAAGAAGGGGCAGTGGTAATGGCAAACCGCATTGAAAATATTAATAGTAGGTGGTGTATTTCTAATTTATATAACTTTTTTAACGTAGAGCAGTACCGGGTTTAACATTTTAAAACAGTTCCCAGGACCCACATGCAACCCATCCCAAAACCATCATTCAACTTTTCTTCTTTTTTAGTGCCAGAAACTGGTTGCTATTATACAAAATAAAGAAAGTTGTGTTCCAACAATTAAATTAAGATTAAAATAGAGAAATTTGTCTAAACTTGCATAGGACTTGTATGTTGCATAAAGCATGCTGTTACAGCATACGCACTGTAATATAATAAAACTACATTTTGTGTGAAAAATATTTATGAAAAAGATCTCATGACAAATGCAAACAGTGGTAATGTGTGTGCATTTTATTAATGATGGAAACAGCTTGTTCCAGCCACCAGGTGCAATTTCTCATCAGCAGCCACTTTAAAATGTGTCCCAAATCTATCCCACATTGGGAAGGCACTACACTCTCAGAGTTTTAAAGCAGAATTTATTAAGATTTTATGATGTTAAAGCAAAAGTATACTTTTGCCCAATAAAGGCACTAGTTCTATGATAGTGTGTATGTTAAAGGAGATTTCCTCCAAGGTGTTAGTATAACTGCAAACTGCATATTAGCTCACAGGAATCCAACATGAGCCAAACACTAGAGGATATCAGAAATTAAGATGACAGTACACTAAAAAGTGGGTAGGGAGATTGAGCATGTGCATCCAAATTACTTGATATTACTGCAGTAGCAGCTGTTGTAGCTCTAACCAGGACCTGTTGGTAACAGATATAAATGCATGCTGTGGATGCATGTAATGTATTTCCATATACTGCTCGCTTACAGTAAGTAAACATCTGGCACTGCTCCCCACTAAGGCCAGTGTAAGGAAAGCAAACTAGATGGGCTGTTAGGCCTTTTTACGATGCTTAATGCCTCTCTTATGCTGCCTCTTACCCTACAGACAACCCTTTACAGCAGACTGTCTGGTCTATTGAAGCCTCCACTTGCCACTGCTGGCCATCCCTGCCCTCACCACAGAGCACATGTGTGCTCATTAACCCACTCCACCACACATGCACACACTACCTGACCTGCTCCCCTTGTCTCCATGCACTACCTGACTTGCTCTACTTCATGTGTCCATCTTTGCACAGCCAAGTAACTAATCTGAGCAGCCGATGCACCTTACTGCTTCCAGCAGCACCTGCTCTCCTTGCATGTGCCTTATTCCACCAGCTCACCTGTGTGCCCTTGGCTCCACCACCACTCAGCAGCCTCAAGAGACTGTCTGAGCAGAGCACAACCCTCATGGCTCACAGGAGCATTCTATGCCTGCCCCCAGACACACAGGTAATGGACAATCTAACCTCCTTCTGCTTCCACAGATACACTGCCATTAGGAGAAGGGAGACTCCCATGCCCAGTCTGAGGTCTCACCACATCGGCTCCGTATGTGGCTCGCTTGCCTTCATACAATTGAAAAAAAAAATTGCCTAGCAGATGAACTTTTTATCTGTGTGATATGATTTCTAGTGGAAGAATATAATGACTTTTCAGTTCTGTTGCTGTCCCGCTCTTACAAATAGGTAAATGTTTGTTGCATTACAGTGCTATGCAACCATGTAAAGTTACAAGCACACTGTTATTAGGTACTTCATTTTAGTGCATTTAAACAGCAGAATACATCAGTTTTCTGTTGTTTTATTTTATTCACTATTTATTTATTTATTTTTCATTCAAATTTTATTGAAATTTTCAATACAGGGAACGAATCATAACGGTATAAAACATAATCCACTCACATCAGATACAAAGTATGCAATGATTCATTCTCCCCTCTCCCCGCCCTGCCCAGCACCGCCCCGAACAACCCAGCACAACCTTCTACACTCGGCACCATACCTATGGATGTAGCCTACTAATGTTTAAACTTGCAGTGCATAGAGAGTTTGTAAAGGGCCCTAGATCTTGTCAAACTTCCTAATTTTATTGTGAAGACTGGCAATAGTCCTCTCTGTTCTGAGATTAGCAAGTAACTCCTGAAGCCATTCAACATCGTTAGTACCTCCGTATCTTTCCAATGTCTTAGGACCACTTTTTTAACAGACAGCGAAATTAAAGCTATATGATACTTCCTGTTCACCACCGAAAATGGAGCAGAAGTCCCTTGGAAGACATATTTCGGGGTGAACAAGTCTGAAACCCTAGAAGAGGGTCAACATGCTGTTTAATATTAGTCAAAGGGGACGATTTTAGAACAGCTCAGAAAATATGAGAAGATCTCCTCTTTGCAGTTGACATCTTATGCAAGAGGAGAGGACACCAAACCCAGTCTGGCCAGCTTCATGGAGAATAATAAATGTTGTGCAAAATTTTGAATTGCATTAACCTGAGTCTGTCCTGCTGGAGAAACTTATGACAGCTTTGCCACAGAAGAGGCCAGTCCAAGTCTTTGCCCTGGAAAGGAAACCAAAAAGTGGTGGGAGCATAATTATCAGGGTAGGCCCAGGTAAATAAGACACTGTATATTTTGGATACAGGATGGGCGAACCCACCAGCTCCATTAAGGTAGCTTGAAAGCTGACATGGTAGCCGGGAGTCAAACCCATTACCTTAACCAGGAGATGACGTAAGCTGGAAAATCTTAAAATACTTATGTGGGGTATCATAAACTTGTGCATAATATCTGCTGAAGAGCACCATTGTCTATTAGGTGTTATAAGCTCCTTGAAATGACAATCTCTTACCTAGGAAGCCAGCTGACTGAAGGGGCTTGTTATCTAGTAGAAAATTGGGGTTACCTCTCAAGGGTTGAAATAAATCCTCGAGATTCTCATATTTCAGAAATATGCACAATTGAGTATGAACCTAATCGAAACTGCTATAGGGATCTGCATAGAGATTCAGGTAGGGAACTAACTTTGGTGTATAACAGTGCAGCAGGGAATAACCATGTTTTTAATGGAGGCAGACTCCACTACTAACCAGATGGGTGTACGTGGCGAAGTAGACAACTGAGCTGCGGTCACTACTTGAATACTTGTTGGCCTAGCTAGCCCAATAGTACAGCCCAATGTGAGGGAAGCCTTAATTCTTCTTTATCTTTTGAGCAGCTAATTTGTGGAATGCCATCCTAGCCTTCTTATCCCCCATATAAAGGTAGAAATCATACTGTGCACTTTTTGTGCCCAGGACAGGGGAGCTATATTTTTAACATATTGAGGGGTAAAACAAACAAGGAAAAACGTTCATTTTAATTAGATTAATTCTGCCCCGAAGAGAGGGAAGTAGGGTCCATCTCACGAAGATCTAACTCTATTTTGTGTACCAGGGCATCGATGTTTAGTTGTCTAAGCCGGGCAGCATTCCAAGTTAAAAGGAGTCCCAGATATTTAATACAGTCAGACTTCCAAGTAAGCCCAAATCGATGATTTCTTGTTTGTATACCCTATGGTTAAGAGGAAAAACTACAGTCTTTCCTACATTAAGTTTATAGTTTGAGACCTTACTGAAGTCGTCTATTGTCTTAAAAATAACGGGGATAGATGTGAGTGGATGTGTTATTTGCAACAGGAGGTCATCTGCGTATGCGCAACTTTAACCACCTGCTCTCCTAGAGATGCCAAAGATGCCCTGAGCACCTGATAACATCCTAATAAGGGGCTCTAAGTATATATTGAAAAGGAGGGAGATAGGGGCATCCTTGTCTGGTTCCCACATGCAATTTGAAGGGACTTGAGACAACCCCATTACATGAGATTCTGGCAGCGGGAGCTTATGTAGCGAGCTGACCCAGTTCCAGAATTTCATGGGGAAACTGAATACCTCCATTGCTGCAAACAAATAGTCCCAGTGGACTCTGTCAAACTCCCTCTGGCATCCAACAAGATCAGGACCATTGGATGAGGGGCATCCCTGGATGCTAAGAAGACATGAGCCAGAGTCCTCAGATGATCCACTGAGGATCTCCCTTCATAAAACCTACCTGTTGGGCCCCAATTAGAAAGAAGTACTGCCTCCAAGCGATCTGCTAGTAATCTTGCCAAAATTTTAATATCATGGTTGAGAAGGAGATCAGCCTATAACTAGAGACCTGGTCAGACGGCCTGTCCGGCTTGGGCAGCAGAACAATCACCGCCTCGAAATGGGAGGGATCGGATACCTGACCAGAGGATAGACTGAAAAAGTGGTAGGAGAATGGGAATCAGTTGTTTAGAAAAGACTTTATAAAAATTGGAGGTGAACCCATCCTGGCCGAGGATTTGTCCGATGGAAGGGAGTTAATTACCCTTTCTATCTCACCCTCAGAGATGGGAGACTCCAAAGCCTTCTGCTGGGACTGTGTAAGAGATGGCAATTGTAAATCCCTCAGGTATTCGTAGAGCCTATCCTTAGATGGGGGTTAGCCATAGGACCATATAAATCCCTGAAATAACATAAACTCCTCCGCTATCTCAGAGGTAGGACTTTAAGGGAATTGTCTTTGGGGAATGGACATGAGGAATATATCTGAAGGTTCCTGCTGATTAATCGCAATGCTAGCATTCAACCCGCTTTCACCCTGATCGGTATATACGGCTTTTGTTTTCAAAATTGAAAATTCAACTTATTCCGCCAGCATAGCCAGGTGAGGCTTCTTTCAATTTTGTTAAGTCTTGTTTAAAAGTCTCTGAGGAGGATGGTGAGAGAGTGGTCTCCATGCCCCTGATCTGAGAAAGGAGATCAGAAACCCGAGATGCCCTCTCTTTTCCTTCTTGATGTTAGGCCAATTATAATCCCCCTTAAATATGCTTTATAAGCACCCCATACCATATCAGGCTTTCTTATGGAGTTAGTATTAGTAGCAGTGAACTGCTGTATTTGGGTTACTATATATTGAACCGTCTTCGGATCCTTCACTATTTGATTATTCAGCTTCCACCTGCTCCCTTTGTTTGGCAAGGAAGCTAAGGATATTTGGCAGGTAACCATAGAGTGATCTGATGGGGGCCCTGAGACAATACTGGAGCCTATAACCCTTGGTAAAAGAGCTTGGGAAATAAGGATGTATTCAATCCATGAGGAGGTTGCATGAACCTGGGAAACAAAAGTGTACTCCTTGTGTTGGGATGCAACACACTCCACACGTCACAAAGACCTACAGAGTCCATCAAATCCCTAAAAGCTCTTTGTGCTGGGAAGAGACCTTGACGTGATTGACCCGATCTGTCTAGAGCCTGACCAAAAACAAGATTAAAGTTGCCCTCTATGACTATAGGGGTATCCAAAAACGGAGTTAGGGCTTCAATTATCTGGACAAAAAGCTGGGGAGTCTACATTAGGACCGTATACAGTACCCAAGACAATATCCAGGGTATGCAATCTACCTTTACAAACAGAAATCTGCCCAGAGGGTCAGATACTACTTGGAGAGGTTTGAGCGGAACCGACCTGTGCAGAAGGATCATGACCACTCTACTCTGGGTCGTGCCTCCACGCAAAAAAGTCTGCCCAATCTGTTGCCGCCTCATTTTGTCAGCCTCCCCTTAAGCAGGTGCGCTTCCTGCAAAAACATAATTTCTGCCTTCAAATAGTTTAAGTGCTTCAATATTTTATATTGTTTAGTTTTATGCCTCACCTCTTTAATGTTCCAGCTAATAAATTGAATGCTTCTAGCCATCGCCCTTGTCACCGTTCAAAATCTTTCAGAGAGCAGCTTGTACTCATATATAACATCGTACTGCTCCAGATGTGATGAGTTCTGGTTGTTCTACCCTCCCCAACCCTACCATTACTTAATCCTATCCCCAAACTGCCCCCTGAAACCCCCTTGCAAAACACCCCAAAACCCTATCACCCTCCTCCCACTCCCATCCCTCTTTGCATAGTACATGATGATCGGCAGTCTGAAAAAGTCCCTCTCCTCCAACCTTCCCACCCTCATAAACCAAGAAACCAGGACAATAGTACCCTTTGTATCTAGAACGCTCTATAAAGTATCCCCATTTCCTACTGCTCAGCAACACCCTTAACAATTCAGGGAATTATCTAGACAAGCCCCACAAAGAAAATAGCCCTCCCCTGATGACCCCCACGAACCATGCACCAACATGTAGCACAGGCGCAAGGTGTGTAAAACACCGACAGCAAAAGTGAAAGTAGTAGTCTCAAATGCCCTCTTGTAGGCGCAACCCCGAACAGAGGGCATAACAAACCGAGAGTGTGCAGGCCGCTAACACCCCTCTAAAAATAAGGGAGAGTCTGTGCATTCCAGGGTCACTGTCCAGAGCACTTTACTTACTCCAGAAGCAGTGACTACATCATTTTGTAGGGGAAATATTAGGAAGGGACCCTCCAAGGAGATCACACTAGCAGAGTTATAACAGAGAGCTTACAAGCGCCTGAATAGGCGATACACATACCATGTTGTCTCCACCTGTCTGCAATTTTGTGGTCCCCGCCTGGTATTCAAGCTTACCCTTTCTAGAGCATGGTGGCATTTTGGAGCAAAGAAGGGAAGCCATGGAAAGACCAGAGCTTGCTATATGGACCAAGATGAGACTGTGGTTGCAGACGGGGTCTCATTATAAACACAAAGAGAACTGAGCGTTTCCCCATTGCCTTGAAATCAAGCATCACCCTACAGAAGTGAACAGTTATTCCTGTCTAAAATAAAAGTTAGCTAAATCCTTTCTAACACCGCCCAGACACCCATTATTTAAAACCAAAATGAATAACCAAAAGAAGCCCACTAGCACCTTGCTTTTTATACCTGAAGGCAAAGGTTGGGCTTAACAATGAATTAAAGCATAAAAAGTCAATATAATATTAGACAGTTCTGGGGATAGCAGCTGAAGCAAGAATGAAATGTCTTTTAGATAGCAGAGGTCACCCTCCATGGCAATTACAGCATACTGAGTGGATAACCGGACAAAGCAACTTGTCGCAGAATTACCCCAGAGAGTTTATTGAGAACTGTAGATTAGCAACAGCCAAATAACTCCACCAGAGGACAGCACAGCATAACGAACTGCTCCAAGTCGATATTCATGTGGACTTGAATAGGGCAGGAAAGCTTCTTTAAGCCCTGCAGTTGCCAACTCCACTTCCTCATAGGTCACCCAGAAGCCATTCAGGAAAACTTGGAGCCTGGGAAGCCCATTGAAACTTGATTCCTGCGGCAATCAGTTTGAGGACCAATTGTGAAATGTGGCTCATTTCTGATGCACAGATAAAGGCAGATCTTGTGCCACCCTCAACTTTTTGCCTTCCTATTGCAAATCTTGTGTTTCTTTAGCTTTGTATAAAAGTGTTGCACTCCTGAAAATTCAAAAGCAAAATATAAATGACCTGGGGGGGCTCCAACAGGGGAGGGGGAAGTGGTGCACGATGGGCTTCTCTCTATAATATAGCCTGCTCCAAAGGGGAAGGGCCTGCCACCTTCTCCACAAACTTCTTAATAAACTTAATAGGGTCAGAGCCCTCTTCACCTTGGCAGACCTATAATTACCGCATTATTACGGCGACTATGACCCTCAGATCTTCCACTTTATTTTCCATCTTCACTAGCCTTTGCCTCATGGCTACCAAATCAACTCTCGGCTCTGTCCTGGTTCCTCTCAGCGGAGGCGTATACGAGCTTCATTATCAGCTATTTTCTTAGCAAGTTCCTCCAAAGTGCTAGGATACCTTTTATTTCTCCTGCCATGTTCTGCATTTCAACCTTAAAAGGCTGAAACTCCTCTAAGAACTTAGAGAGGTAAGGGATCCGAATCAGAGCTCTCATTAGTGGCAGGCTGCGAGGACTGCAAGGAGGAGGCCCTGGCTTTTAGAGGCCTTCTCCGGTGTTGCAGGAGGCGTGTGTTTAGTAGCGATTTTCAGCATCTCCTCTTCCTTCGACTACTTGTCTAGGAGGCACGACCATTAAGGAAGCTGAAAATCGAATGATCTGTGGTAAATTTCACTCTGCGAAACAGGGTTTTTAGCAAACTTAGCGGGTGGAAGGTCGGAGCAAACAGAGAGGCATCCTACTCAGCACACCGCATCACGTGACTCCTTTTTTCACTATTTATACCAGGCATTAAGGTGAACATTGAAAACTGCTAATAATCTAATCAAAAGTATGGCACTCTCCTACAGGACATCAGTAGCTCTCTTTATAAAATGGGCAAGAGAAATCAGTACTTATTGCAGTATAGCTGCACATCCTGTCATGTATTATCCCTTCTATGGCGCCCTAGTACAGTATACCATAAGGTATGTACTATGCATTAGAACTGGTGGTGAATACCTGCCCACTTCACAGCACTGATACCCTGTATTTCCTGGCCAATTACAGTAGACCTGCTAGCCCATTAAAAACAGAGCTTAAGTTCTTTTTATTCATTCACATAGTCCCTCTCCAGTCTCATGGCTAACCCTCAGGCTGTCACCAACAACCACCCATCCTGATTAACTATGAACTTACTGCTGCCGCTATATCCATGGCTTCCCTCCATGGCTGGAGGCTCCAAGGGAGGCTGTCCTCCCCTGCTCTGACTAGGAGCTGGTAATGAGAAGTGAGCTGTGTGACATGGAACCTGAGGTGCTGGCAGCAGTCATTCAGTTGAGGACTGTGCCTTGATTCTGTTTTCTTCCATGGTCCTCCCTGCTTCTGAGGCACTGGCACAGCCATTGTCAGCTTTGCATATGCACAACATGCCACTGCTGGAGAAACAAGCCCTTGGACAAACTACAGGGGTTACTGTGGTGGTAGAACACTCCACCATCCCTCCCTAGCCACAGCTTGCTGCCACGCGATAGCTGCTGTAGCCCAACCTGTCCACTAACACAGCATCCTGACTTCACTTCTGAGCCCAGATCACTGGCATGGCTGGGCTATCAGTGCAGCCTAGCTAAATGTCTTACCTTTAGAACAGCGTATATTTCTTGTGCCATTTCATCAGTGTCATGTTAGTAACAAATGTGTATGAGACACAGCTACTGTATTCAATTAGCTCACTTTGGACACCACACAGCAACCGTTAAAGAAGGTGACACTTGAAAATGATGAGCATTCAGCATCTGCAACGAAAGGTGTGATATATTGCACTGAAGTAAGTGCAAGTCTATAACTCAAAACCAGTGTGGGCTGGGTGTTTGTAATAAGAACTATTTGTGTTATCCATAGTGTTTTCTTCACATTCTTTTTTCTGGTTCATTTACTGTTACAGTGGATCCTGTTAAATGCATACCCCTAAATGCAGGTCAAATGTATTCTTTTATAAAGGCTATTTTTTTAATCAGATATTCATGTAAGAGGGTCTCTGAAAACTATTGCTTTGGCAAAACTGGTGCATGTCAAAATTATTTATTTAACAGGTATATCCTTTTAACAGATACGAGAACCAATATATTCTACCTTTCTGGACTAGCTATTTTATTCTTTTAACATGTTTCTTCATTATTAGGTATACATTTAAGAGCTATACTCTTTAAATACACAAAGAAATCTGTGTTCAGTAATACTGTTTATTTTAACAGGTCTATTCTGTAATCAGGTATTCAATGGTTCTTACCCTTGATTCTCCACAGCTGCTTCTTTTGATGCTATTCTACTCTGTATTGTTATTTTACAGAAACTTCTGAACCGCACAGGTGCCATGCTACTGTGTTACACCATGCTATTTTAATACATTTTTCCACTTTGTACCCCTACAGGTTGTTCCTGGAAACAAGTCTTGTCTTGTTGTCAGGTACAACCTGTCCGCAATATTATTTGCACTTGTACTGTGTGTGCTATACAGTACTGTAACTTCACTGTACTTTGTACCAAGAGTTGTAACTGTGAAGCATTCCACATTGTATAGAGTTTACACTTTATTCTATACAAAGAAATGTGACCGTGTTGTGCTCAGTATTTCTAATGTACCCATTCCCTGGGTTGCACCTGAAAACAAGCCTTGACTCAGTGGGCTGGATATTCAAAAGGGTTGCACCATGCGTAATAGGGTTGCGCCTGCGCAAGTTCGAAATTGCTCCATTCTGCCATATTCAGCAGGAGCAGTTGCGCCCCAAGTCATGCTGAGCAACAGCATAATGCTAATAAAGGCATGCTCAACCAGAGGAGGAACCATGCATAAACTGACAGGCCGATATTCAGCGGGCAGTACAGGTTTACTGAGCGCAACCCCAAACCTGCCGGGGTGATATTCAAAGGGAGTTGCTCAATAGTGCAACTCCATTGAATATTGCCCAAGCCACACCCCCCAGCCGAACTTATTTGAGCAGCACAGGGCTTGCGCCACAGAATGCCGCAGTTTGAATATCCAGCCCAGTGTGCTTTCTCGGTCACCAGGATTTCAACTAACTAACTAACTAACTTACTAACTAACTAAATGAAGTTGTGCTCAGTCAGTCGAGGTGGTCGCTTTGAATAGAAACATAGAAGTTGACAGCAGACTGAGACCGCTAGGTCCATCTAGTCTGCCCATTTGTTTTAGACCTATTTTGACACCCTTGCTGTCCTTTGTAGTCAGGGCTCCCTTGTGTCTATTCTATGCATTCTTGAATCCCCCAAGTGTTGACCCCACAACCTCTTGGTGCAGGCTGTTACAGGCGTCCATCACTCTTTCTGTGAAGAAAAACCTCCTTGTGTTCGGAGAGAACCTGTCTCCTTGCAGCCTCAGGTCATGTCCCCTGGTCCTGGAGCCCTTCTTGAAGTGAAAAGTTCCTTTGCCTGTAACTTATTAATGCCTTTTATGTACTTGAATGTTTCAATCATGTCAGGATTAAGCATGGAATATTTCCACTCATATATGAATTCTGGGAGGGAATAAGTAGGTGTGCTCCATTGTATTACAAGTGGGTTAAATATCAAAATTTCTCTCAGTTTCTGGGGGACTAGGAGGATTTTACAGGTTATCAGAAAGCATAATGTAGCTTACCAGTAGTCTAGCACTATTATCAATTAAAATGGAGGACAATGTATATGCTTAAAGTTCAGCTTCCTCTGCTGAGTGTGATCACTACCACTCACTAGTAATACTGACCAGTATTTGGAAGGGAGTGCTGAGTCTTGAGTCCTTTAGGTGGATAGTGCTTATGTTTGGGGTGGCATTGGGATTGGATGTGGTGTGGTGCCACCACCTACGAGGGGATCATTCCAGCAGAAGCTGCCAAGGTGCTTCCCACAGATAGCAACAATTCCAACCCATGGAAACAAGGGACACAAATAAATATGCTCAGAGATCCCACTTAACCAATAGGCAATGTAACAGGCAATACAGTAAATAAACACAATTCAAAGATGAGCATCAACCACTGTTTCCATATTTTACTGTCTTTACCATGTTTTACTTACAAAGTGAATAACGCACAATCAAACTTTTACCATGTTTTACTTACAAAGTGAATAGCAGCACAAACAACTGCCCCCCAGTTGGGGCAGTTGTTTGAGTGTCTTATTCACTTTGTAAGTGCTAATGCTCTACATATTGTAGGTACCTTAGTTTCTAGCTCTGATTCTGTTTTAAATGAATTATTGGCAAGGATTTCTGGTAAAACTCAGTACAATGGCTGAGTAACAGAAAGTACAGCTGTACTGTACTCTGGATCGGGTGGATCTGAACAGGCAGGCTGAGATACTGGGCACTCTGCAGATATCCCAGTTCTCAAACTCCAGCGCTAACTGATACATTTTCATGGGCAAACTCTCATGCGGGCTTCATGCACTGTACATGCATTGTCTGAAAACTGCCCAGTCTTCTGATAGACTTCTTTCATTCTCCATGTGTCTGGCAACCTCTGGTCCCATTCCGCATTCCTACAGGACCAGAGTGTCATGATGAGTGCTCATGAGCTCTGCTCACTGTTGGCGGCTCCCTTACCATGCTCCCTGCAGGTTTCATGGCAGACAGACAAATTATTTTTTTATTTATTTTAGTCACTCGCTAGCAACATTTGATATGCTCTCCTGTGCTCATTGGTGACTCTGGCCATGGTGGTGATGTGTGCGAAGAAGAAGAGGAGCCACTCACTTTTCTGCCCAGTCTCACTGGTGCAGACCTCGCTATACAGGAACCATGAAAATGTGTTGGTACCTGTCTCAGAAAGTGAACAGGAGAGACAAAGTAAGTAGGCATTTTCAAGGAAGGGGCCTAAAAGGTAAGCCCCATTGGTTAGGAAGTACATGAGTAAAGGACTTTACTGAAAAATGAGAACAAATGAGACTATTGTTATGAAACTGGATATTTCAAAGGCATTGCTGGTTGTTCAGAGGAGTAGCAGGTGACACTTACCATGTCCTCCCCTGAGTGGTATATAAACTGTGCATGTCAAGCATCCCTTAGACACTCAGACTTTTTTGTTGGTTGCTGCTGGGTGGCTGCTCTGTTCCCTCCACCCTGCCCATAGCTTTGCAGCTTTTCTGTTGCACCAGCTCCTTTCATCTTCCTGTCTGCTAGCCTGTTTTCTTTTCTTTGTGTTGTATTTTTTTCTGATTTCTTTATCACACCACCATGACCAGCCCCTTCCACCAGTCCCCCCAGCCCCATCACCCCAGCATTCACTGACTATTACCTCTTGGCTTTAGAGGTGCCAGCTGGCTGGGTGCAGCACCTGTGAGGAGCCGGCATCATCTAATGGTCAATGGCATTTTCGTCCTCTGTGTTTTCCTGCCCTGAGTGTGGATGCATAGCATGCAATGATGCCAATGGCTGAGCGGCATGCTTCTGCATGTGGCATACTAGGCGTCTGCTCTGCCTCCACCCAATTCTCTATAGAGCTGGTGTACCAGCCTCCAGCCACCGCTAGGAGCCAGGCAAGCACTGGCTCTAGTTCCGCCTCTCCCTGGAGAGGAGAGCTGTCTTCCGGATGCTTTATCCTCTCCCTCTCCGGCCAACCCCAGTGACCCACTCTCAGCGTGAACATGGGTCTCAGGCATGGCAGGAGGTAAGGTAATGATGCCTCAGCCCTCCATGCCAATGGGCTGGCTAGTTATATTTGTTGGTTTGCCAACTTCCTGTTCATTCCATCTGTCTGCTTTTTCTTGCATCCCTGTTCACTGCTTTCTGACACTTCCTGTTTATCTCCCATATTCTTTTGGGCTTTCTATTTGTGCTGTTAGGTTTCTCAGAGGTTACCACTTTTAAGAAGTCCAAAGTGGGTCATTTCTTACTGAAGCGTGATTTTGCAGGACAATATGTAACCTCGACCAATGCAACAGATTTGTTTTCTATAAATAATCAAATTAAGACCACAGGCCCCATATTCAAAGGTTTGTGCAGCACAAACTGTTTGTGCCATACTAACCCAGAAAAGTCTATTCTATGGGGCTTAGCCATATTCAAAGATCACCTATGCATGAAGAACCCTGAGCACCTCACACACAATATCATGCTGTGCCCATGTGAATGAGGGATCCTCATGCATATGCAGTCTAGCACAATCTTGAAAGTGTTCAGAAGTAAATGGCTGCCAGTGCGGCACAAGTTTAACATTTCTGAAACCTATCCCTTAACAGTACACAGAGAGGTGGGTACACTGTGCTCCGCTATGAACCATTAATGGCTGAGAACCCTGGTGGTCTAGAAACATAGAAGTTGATGGAAGATGGAGACCACCAGGTCCATCTAGTCTGCCCATTGTCTTTAGCCTAGCCTTCTAACTGCCCTTGGGTTTGAGGGCTCCTTGTATCTGTCCCAAGCATTCTTGAAACCTACCACTGTGCTTTCCCCACCACCTGTGCAGGCAGGCCATTCCAGGCATCCACCACTCATAGGGAGGCAGTATAGTGCAGTAGTTTAAGGCTCTGAGCTGCAAATCTGGAGACCTGGGTTTGAAACCCACAGCCCCACCTGCATACTGTGTGACGCTGAGCAAGTCACTTTAACTTCCTGTGCTCCTAGGTCGCACCTGTAAACAAGTTTCTCAGCTTAGTGTGCCACTCCTGGTTAAACAATTGAAAAAAAAATTTCTGTGAAGAAAAACTTCCTGGTGTTGGTGGAGAACTGCCTCCTTGCAGCCTTAGATCATGTCCCTGGTTCTGCTGCCTTCTTAAATTGGAAGAGACCATCTATCTGCACCTGGTTTATGCCTGTTATGTACTTGAATGTTTTGATTATGTCACCCCCTCTCTCTTCTTTGTTCCAGGAATACATGTTCAGTTCTTTCAGTCTATCCCTGTAGGACATCTCTTGCAGTCCCTGAATCATTTTTGTTGCCTTTCTCTGCACTGTCTCCACTTGGTCAATGTTCTTTTGAGGTGAGGCCTCCAGAACAGGATGCTGTACTCAGGTGAGGTTAACCAGTGATCTGCACAGTGGCAGGATCCCTTCCTTCTTTCTGCTTGTGATTCCCTCCCAATGCATCCCAGGATACCGCTGGCCTTTAATGCTACCTTCTGCACTGTTTACCTACCTTCAAGTTGTCTGAGATAATGATTCCCAAATCGCACTCTTGGGTGAAGGCAGCTAGTCTTTCCTTCAAGGTAACATCCCTTATTTGGATTTCTTTTCCTATGTGCATGACTTTTGCACTTTTAGCGTTGAATCTCAACTGCCATGCTCAGACCATTCTTCCAGTTTCTTGAGGTCAGCTTCCATCTTGTCCATGCCCTGCTGGGTGTCGACCCTGTTTGCATATTTTGTTGTCATCTGAGAACAGACACATTTTCCCTGTGGCCATTAGCTATGTCTGATGTGAAAATATTGAAGAGCAGGGGCCCCAGTACTGAACTCTGGGGCCTACCGCGGGTTACCCTACCTTCTGATGACAATGCTCCATTTACTTGCACTTTCTGGGTTCTGCCCTGTAATCAGTTTTTAACCCATCTAACTACTTCTGATCCAACTCCTGTGTGATCTAGCTTCTTTACCAGCCTTCTGTGTGGAACCGAGTTGAAGGCCTTGCTAAAGTTTAAGTAGATCACATCTATCGCCCTGCCGTCATCTATAACCTTGTACGCAGTCAAAAACTCAATCAGGTTTGTCTGGCATGACCTACCTGCTGTGAAACCATGCTGCTTGGGATCCTGATGGTCGCTAGCCTCCAGGAATGCCAAGATCCTCTGTTGAGAAGTGTCTCCATTAACTTCCCCACTGTGGATGTGGGGCTTACCTGCCTATAATTTCAGAGTCCTCCCTGCTGCCTGATTTGTGGAGCTGGACCACGATTGCCCTTTCCAATCTTGAGTACCTCCCCACTCTTTAGGGATTTGGTGAATAGTTTAGCCAGTGGGGCAGTCAACTCTAATCTCAGTTCTTTTAGATTCCAGGTGCATTTTGTCTGGCCCCATGACCTTGTCAACTTGCAGTTTATTTAGTGCCGCCAGTACTTCAGTCTCTGTGGAAGGGGCTAGTATCAGCCCCCTGTCCAAGGGGTTGCAGTTTGCCATTTCTGGGCCATCACCTGGGTCCTCCTCAGTAAATACTGAGCAGAAGTACTTGTTCAGGATTTCTGCATTTTCTGGGTCGTCTCTGTTGTTTTCCTTCCTAAGTTTTTTACTCTCCTCTCCTTGCAGCTCTCCCTCTTCAGGAGACACCTACAGCCTTTTCAGCCCTTGCTCACCTACCTGGTGACGGTGCAGTCCATCCCCATGGAGCTGTGGTTATACCCCCAGGCAGGTATGGGGTGGGGCCCTTATACCCTGATGCATCTATATTTAATCGGGATGCTGTCTCCGAGCAGGTAGGGGCATTGAAGGTCAGGGCCTGGTGCTCCGTCTACTGGGATGCTGTGCAGTTCTTTTCCCATGTTCTCTCAGTGTGCCATGTCCCGGACATCAAGGCACTGAAGCGCCGACATCTGTACGTCGCCCCTCTGTTGGGCATCGGGCTTGCTGTACCTCGGGTCTCCACCTGGGGCAGACAAGAGCGAGACTCTGTTCCCCCTCCGGAGAGGATGAGCAGTCCCTGGGACTCTCAAGTCCCTCTCCCCGCTGGCCCTCCAGCTTCCCAGGCTTGTTCCCTAACCGGGGTCGCTGGTGTCACAAGCGAAAGGTCCAACCGTTGCACCGGCAGCTGGCTACCCTAAGTTGTAATCTTGACTATACTCTCTTTTGCCTTCCTTCTTTCCTGGATGTATCTAAAGATGGATTTGTCTCCTGTGTTTGCCCTCTCTGCTATACTTGCTTCTGTCTGCACTTTTGCCTGCCTTATTTTTTGCTAGCTTCTTTCATTTCTCCTTGTACAACACCCAGTCTTCTTCCTTGTTTGTTCCCTGGTATAACTTGAACGCCTTCTTTTTTCTTTCATTGTTTTAGCCACCTTCTTTGAAAACCATAAGAGGTTTCATTTTGTTTTCACTTTGATAACTCTTCTGGTGCATTCTTCATCATCATCATCATCATGTTTATTTTTAAAAAGTGATCTTCCATTGCTCAGGGCACCCTTACAATAATAATATCGTAAACCACAATTAAACCCACCACATTGCACATATTACCCATTAAGCTAAATTAAAACAGTCAACAGTATTACACGTATTACATAGCAGCCTATAATAAAATATATCATAACACAGAATTATATATTTCCCTCTTTCACAGCAGCAATATTCTTAAACTTAAATGCCAGAAAAGGCCTGGTTGAATAAATGTGTTTTGAGGAAGTTTTAAATCCCTCCACGGTCAGGCTATCATGTATCTGATGAGGTAGAGATTTTCACAGGGTTGGAGCCATATAGGCAAATGCTCCACACGCTGAAGTTTTCAAATGGACCCTGGGAATCTCTAGCAATCCCTTGTTGGAAAGTTGGAGTTGGTAGGAGGGGCAGTAGGGAGATAGAAGGTCTTGCAGGTACTGCAGTCCCTGATCATGTACGGCTTTATAGGTCAGAAATGCAACCTTGAAGGGAATCCACCACTGTACGGCAGCCAGTGCAGTTCACGCAGCACAGGTGTTATATGCCTGGATATAGAGGTTCCAGTTAACAACCTGCCTGTTGCATTCTGCACCTGCTGCAATCGACGGATATCAACAACGGTAGCCCTAGGTAGAGGGCATTGCAATAATCAAGATGGGTGGTAACAAAGTCGTGGACCAGAGTTGGAAGATCTTCAGTCTGAACCAGGTGTTTCACCTTGGCTATATTCTTAAGATGATAATAGGATGATTTGACTACAGCCAACGCTTGAGCCTTCAAGGTCAGACTTTCGTCAAAAATCATGCCTAGGTTCCATACCTGGTTTGAGGCAATCAGTGGAGTTCCTCCCAGCTCTAATCAGAGGGCTGTCCCACTAATGTCCCAGCTGATCTATAATCTGGGCCCACAACCAATACCTCTGTTTTCCTGGGCTCAGCCTCAGCCAGCTGGTACTCATCCAGCCCTGAATCTCAGCCAGAGCAGCTGTTAAACACTGAGATAGTATCACTCTCTTGGCCAGGCACAAAAGACAGGTATAGTTTAGAATCATCTGCACAGCAGTGAAACCTCAAGCCATACAGTCTTAGAATGCCTTCTAATGGCAGCATATACACTGTGAACAACATGGGGAACAACACTGAGCCCTGCAGTACCCCACAGGGTAGCTCATGGTGGGGGCAAGGAATAAATCCTGACATCACCCTCTGAGATCTACCCGGAGGAATGAACAAAACCAATTGAGGACTTCCCCAGTCCAGGAAGAACTGTAGGTACTCAAGCAGCACCCCATGGTCCACAGTATCAAACACTGCCGAGAGATCAAGGAGAACCAAGATGGTATGGGATCTCCGCTCTCTAGCCATCAGGAGATAATTTAGTACCCGATCCAGGGCCATCTCAGTGCTGTGTCTTTCCTGAAACCAGACTGGAGAGGTCATAGATATTGTGGTTGGTCAAATGATCCTCCAGCTGCAGAGTGACCACCTTCTCAATAACTTTGCCTATAAAAGGCAAGATAAAGACTGATCTGTAGTTAGCTGGGCAGACAGGGTCTAAGGAGGGCTTTTCAAGAGGGTCACACAACCACCTCCTTTAAGGGGTCTGGAATGATCCCCTCTCCAGAGAACACCTCACTATCCCAGCAGGATCAGGCCGACAACCTCAACACATCCTACAAGAAGGTGAGTTGGGCCTGGATCCAAACTACAGCAAGTTGATCACAGAGTCTGGATGATCCTCACAATATCAGTGACTGTTGGCAAGCAGAAGCTGGACCAGGTCACCTGGGTAACTGTACCACTTGACTGAACAGTGCAAGGACCAATGGGAGGCGTTGGATGATCTCGTCCCTGATGAGGTAACCTTATCAGAGAAGAACTGCACAAATGCCTCACACTTTCCTTGTGACAGTGCTCGACCAGATTGCAGACAGGATGGATTGCACAGCATGTCCACAGCTGAACAGCTGAGCTGGTCTATTCCTCACTACAGCAATTTTCTTGGACAGGAACACTGCCTTCTTATTAGAAATTACTGATTGGTAGACTTTATAATGTTCTAACAATCCAAGCCTGTCCTCCCCAATGTGATTTTCCACCAACACCACTCAATCTTCGCCTCTGCCTCTTCAACTCCCACAGTGTTCCATCATACCATGGGGCACTGGGGTGAAGATCAGGGGATGAACACGAACTGGAGCAATGATATCAGGCCCCCTCTACCACCTTATTATAGGCAAGAATAGAGGGACTCAGGTCATTGCTATCCATCAGAAATTCGAAAGGTCCAACACACCATTAGGCCCTCTGAGGTAACTCCTCTTAAAGGGCGGTATTGTACCATTTCCTTGGGGGCAGGCCTATTAAAGGGAGATGCAAATTAAACCTCAAGGCATGATGGTCAGACTAACCATCTAGCTCCACCACTGTATTGGTGATCTCCATCCCAGGAGAAATACCAAGTCCAGTGAGTGTCCCCCATGAGTGGTGTCAGTAACTACCCGTGTCAGGTCCATTGATTCCATCAAGTGGAGGAGGTTTTGTTCAAATGATGATAGCTCATCATCGACCCAGGCATTGAAGTCCCCAAAATTAACCATCTGGGAACTCCAGCACCAGCCTGGTGATGAGCTCTTCCACCTCCTGCAGGAAAACCCTCTCATCACCTCATGGATGGTAGATTAGAAGGATCCTGCAACCTGCACCTGCCCCCACAATACATCAGTACATTCAAAGGATTTGGTAGATCCCACTGGCACCTCCCTGAGATCCAGTTCTGATCTAAAACAGATCATGACTCCCCTCCCCAATGGTCCACTCTAGGACAATGAAACACAGAGAACCCGGCTGGTATAGTGGAAGCCAAATGAGTCCTGTATTCTCATAAAGCTGGGTCTCAGTGATGCATTGGTCAGTGACTGTTCAGATTGCTTACTTAAGTTTCCCCATAGACATTGACCTTGTCCACTTGTAGATCAATTGAGTAATTTCTTATGTTGGTCCTCATTTGGTTGAATTCAGCCTTTTGAAAATCTAGCACTTTTATTTTGAGTGGCACATGTCCTCAGTTATGTTCACCTTGAAGCTAACCATTCGATGGTCACTGTTACCCATATGGCATCCCAAGTTGAGTTTCTTGACCCTCTCAGTGTTTGTGAAGACCAGACCAAGTATAGGCATCTCCTCTTGTTAGTGTTTTGATCAGTTGACTTAGTACTGCTCTCTGTAGTGCCAATAAGAAATCCCTGCTTCTTGTTGTTGCTGCCTTTAGTATACTCCAGTTTATATTTGGAAGGTTGAAGTCTCCCACCAGTATCACCTCTCCTCTCTCTGAGGTCATTTTGTGTATTTCTCCTATCAGGTCTTTTCCCCTTTTGTCCTTGATTTGGAGGTCTGTAAATGATGCTGATTCTGAAGGTTTTTCCATTTCCTGTTTCTATAGTAAGCCACAGTAACTTGGTGTCCCCAGGGTGACAATGCACCTCTGTGGCTAATGGTCCCTCCATAGCCCTGATTCCCTATTATATAAAAGAAACAGTTGCCCTGGTGGTCTAGAGGTCCCTCCCTAGCCCCAGTCCCTTTATATAAAAGAAACACTTGCCCTGGTGGTCTGCGGTCCCTCTCAGCCCTGGTTCCCTTTTATAGAATAAAACAGTTGCCCTGGTGGTCTAGTGGTCCCTCCTTAGCCACGATCTCTGTTTGAAAAACCTAACATGACTCCCAGATGGTCTAGTGGTCCCCCAACCCTGACTTGCCCATATCATACAAACCTCTGTCCCTGGCTGTCTAGAGGACCCCACCCCAGCAGGTAGCAGGTAGTGTCCCACCATTCTGCTCCCCTGCCCCAAACCTGAGAGGCAGTGACTGGCACAACCCTCTTCTCACCACCATGGACAGCCACAGACTGAGTTCTCATGGAGTGAGTACTGTATAATCATATGATTGACACACAATTTGTGGTATATGCCCCATGGTACCCTTGTAATATATTATATATTGGGACTTCATTACTCGAAACACCGTAACTCAGACCCCATGAGTCTCAATTTATGGGTATTGATCATGTGCCAGTGCTGAAATTTGGTGGAAACAGAACCGATATTTTGTTACAAAGAGAGCCAATGGCTATTTAAATTAAGGAGCATGAAACCCATAGGGTTAAATGAGAGTGAGATCTCAAACCATTTCTAAAAAAGAAGTAATAAATGATGGCATAGCTACAGTATGTACTGTATTTTGTGCATCTTGGTCTTGCATTTCAGATTTCTTTTCTTTCTTTTGCAGGTCTTCTGCTTTCTCCACCTTCTGTTGGCTGCATAGTGTGGATCCCCAGGAAATAAGGACCTAGGAAATATGGGTGATCACAGAAGTGGTTATATTTCTCTCTGCTAGTGCCTACTGCTTTGGCCTTTCCTATGACTGGTTATCATGCCTCAATCTTAATTTTGAATAAATTACTTTTTATTTGAGGTGGTGGCTCTTTCCAATCTACACTACAACATGTACTAGGTTTGAAAGTTAAAATTAACAGAAATTAGTCTTATATTAATATTAACTGAGATGTAATATGTACTCAAATTTTATTTTCTTCATTAACAGTTTATCTGCTCTCTGAACTGTAAGAGTTCAACACTACTGTTATTGTGCTTAACTACTAATTGATGTGTAGTGTCTTTCATTGATTAAGGCATGTAATTTATGTTGTATTTGTATTTATTTGTAACAAATGTAACCAATTACTGGGGATTAAAAATGGCACCCATTGTGTTCTTGCCACACCCCGATGAAGGCTGTTTAGCGAAGTACTAGGGTTACTGACACCTTTGACTGGTATTTTGCCACCTTTGAGTTTTGTGGCTTTGTGGCTGAGTAGTGCTAACACCGGAAATACTGCTGCTTCATTACAGGGCTGGCCAACTCTATCCATAGCACTCACCCTGCACTGTTGTTTCACAGGAAGTAAGTTTTGGAGCTTTGCTTGCTATTCAGGAAGGGCAGGGAAAGGGTAGGGAGATAGAATAATGCCATATATAAAGATGGGGATAGCAACAATGGAAATAGACAGCCTGGGGAGTTGGAAAAACTAGAAACCCTACTGGTACTAGCAGCAGCAGGAATGGAAACACATTTAAGTTTAGAGTAGTCTACAGACCACCAGGTCAGGATAAATGGGTGGATAAAGACTTGGGGAGGTCCAATTGTCTAATTTAATATGATGGTAGTAGGGGATGTTGGCATGCAGGAAATGGACTAGCAAATTCCAATCATGGAAAGCACTAGGAATCAGCTCCTGGTAGGTTCATGCCAGGAGGTGTTGCTAGTACTGTACAACTGGTCCAGGGCCTGTCAAAAAGAGCAATTACTGTCTGTAATGCACTTAATTTTGCACTTTATGTCATTGTTTTGCAATTATCATTTCAGACTGTCTTGTATTTCTTTGTAACTGTGCTCTCCCCTTCCTGTGGGTCACACCTGGAAGTGAGCCTTGGCTCAGTGTGCCTTTCTTGGTCACCAATTAAAAAGTAAATACAGTAAATCACTGACTCAATCAATCAATCAATTTTCTGGATCTGGTGTTCACCAACAGTGAGATGATCAAAATGTGGTAGTCCAGGAACAAGTAGGGTCAAGTGACCACAAACCTGAGGTTGGAGGTCCAAACAGAGGTCCAAAAGGGCAAATACAGTAAAGGTATGGGATGTGATAAAAGCAGGTTTTGACAAGATGAGGGACTGCTGAGAAAAAGCATTGAGAGAATAGGGCAGGTGCAGCAGATAAAGGAAAATGGAACATATTTAAAAAAAGAATGGCGTAGGCAACACAAAGTTCAGTTGGGAGGGTATCAAAGGGAAAAGATTAAAAGGGCCAATGTTGTTCATGGCAGAAGATAAGAACCAAGAGGAAGGAATTTGCATAATGTAAGGGAAGCCAAAGGGGAAGGATAGGAAGAAGACAGCAAAAAGGTAGTAGGAAGGTCGATGAGGACAAGGTGGAGACAAGAACTCCAGCTAGCTGGGGAGGGGTGAGCAATGGGAAAAAGCATTCTTTAGGTACATCTCGAGAAACATAAAGGTCAAAGGGAAATAGTGAGGCTCAAGAGAGGAGGAAGGATGGAGAGGAACAAAGAAAAGCAGAGATACAGAACAATTATTCGTGTTCAGTATTTAATAGGAGAAAGGATGGTTCACTGCCAGAATGTGAGGTGAGGGAGAGAGAGAGGGGTGAGTGCACAAGCAGCATGGGCAAAATAATGGGGGATGGTATGCTGGAAGAGTTAAAAAGGTTGAAAATAGATAAATCCATGGGACCTAACAGCTCTTCACCTAGAATGCTCAAGAAGGCAATGGAAGTGATAGCAGTGCCACTGGCAGAGATGTTCAAGTGCTTGCTGGACACAGGTACTGAAGGACACAGACATGGATCCCCTACATAAGAGTGGAAGGAGAGGTGAGCCAGGAAACCATAGACCGCCCAACCTGATTTCTATAGTGGGAAAGGTAATGGAGAGTATACTAAGAGAGGAACTAGTGGACTTCCTGGAGAGAAATGGGCTACAGGGTCCAAGGCAACATGGATTCATGAGGGGAACGTCTTGTCAGAAAAATATAACTGACTTTTTCAACTGGATGACCAGAGCAACCAATAAGAGATGGGAAGTTGATATAGTGTGCTTAGATTTCAGCATTGTCTTTGACTCAGGCCCACACAGGAGACTGGTAAAGAAACTAAGGGACTGAGGTGCAGAAGAAAGATTGGCAGTTTCAGTGGAAACTTGTTGAGGGAAGGATGCAAGAACCATAGTATATGGGTAGTTCTCAAAGTAAAGGTTTTACAAGCTGAAAACTACAGGGATCAGTGCTGGGTCCTCTCCTTTTCAGTGAGTTCATTTGTGACATAGAGAAGACATTAAGGATAAAGTCTGCCTCTTCACAGATGACATAAAGATCTTTAGTTTACTTTACTTTAGTTATCTAAAACAAAATTGCAACCTAGACCAAAATGGCGAGTTGATGTTGTATACAAAAATAACATTCCATGTCAGTTACCAAGCACTTCATACAATATCTAATATACAGAACTACTACTGTAATATAATACAAGAGTTTAAAGGCTATCTAAACCAGATTCACATCGACAAATTCAAAAACAAAACTTATAAGGATGTCTAATAAAATTTTCACAGAAAAATGTACATTTATATACAACTTCTTTGCAAGATCTGTGCAATGGTTGACCCAGAGAAAGAATAAAGGAACTCAGGGAGGATCTGGGTAGGTTGGAGGGCTAGCCAAAGATCTGGCAGCTGTCCTTCAATGCAATAAAGTGTAAGGTGATGCACATTTGGAAAAGGAACACACAGGTCAATGCAAAACTGGGGTAGTACTGGAAAGTGCCATGGAGGAACAGAACTTGGGGCCACGATATCAAATACCCTAAAATTCACAGTATACTGTATGAGAGCTATGGGGAAGGCAAACAGAATGCTGGGACTTATAGGAAGAGGATGAGCAGTAAGAGTTAGGAGGGAGGGGTGGCAGGAAGGGAACACACTCCTCAGCCTTTACCACTGCACAATTATTTACTTTACTTGCAGGACAGGGCAGCCAGGAGGAGACACCCCAGTAGTGGGAAAAGAAGTGCCCTAAAAACTGTGCAGCCTCATTGGTCCAGGTAAAAGCTGTTATTATGGCAATACCGGCCGTGTGAAAGCTGAATGTGTTCCCCATGAATTAACTGCTGCTCCCAGAGCTATGTGTGAATATGTTTAATGAATTTGGGATCCCTGTTGTTTCTTCAAGTTCCATGTTGACATTCTGTTATTGAAAGGAACTATTTCATATGCATTAATATGTTATTTTCATCCAGCACCAGTAAGGAAAAGGACCCTGTGTTTGATATCTGGGCCAGGGTAATGTGACCACTGGAAGTGTTTCTGCTGCTGTGGGTGCTCCCTCCCCATGGAATATTCCATCCATACCCCTAGACACAGGGAGGTAGGGCTATAGTTCTACTACATGTATGACAGATTATGTGATCTGAATGGATAAGGCACACCGCAGTTAAGTTTTACACTCACACTGTTGGTTTACAGAGCAAGTTTAGATACAAATGTGTGGTGGTGGTTGTTGGGGAGGGTAATTAGATGCGGCTTGAGGATCAAATGAAACTAAAACAAAACAAATTAAATACCTGTGCCATATGGTACTATGCACTCCATCAAGCCCAGCACTGATGAACATTACATACATATTCTGTAGGTTACAGTCAGTGATTTCAGAAATACATAATTTTTATCAAACCATCAGCCTCCATTCAGTGCACATAGCAAGCTTTATTTCTAAAAGGCTGGGAAATAATTTAAAAGGTTAAGTTAGCAAAAAAGTCAAGTAAGTTATCATGTTTAGCTTCACTTTTCAGTATTTCGCTGTATAAGTCTGGGAGAGAGAGAGAGAGAGAGAATGGTGGAGCTCTGTTTTCAGTCTTAGATTGGTCCTGAAAGGGTTAACAGACCCTGCAGACAACAGAAAATCATTGTACACTGTCACACACACACACACACACACACACACACACACACACAACAGAGAGAGAGAGAAGTGTAATTTGTCTCTGTTGGACCAATGCAATCTCATTACAAACTCAGTTTTAACCAACAGGCAGTGGTGTAGTGCTAAATTTAGAAGTGTTGGTCTCCATGAACTATGATGTCCCAACCCCCATAGGCTGGGGTCTGGGGCCTAAGCAGCCCCAGAAACTATCAGGTTTTAAATGCATTCAAGTGCATTTTGAGGGTAAGTTTGGCACTATTTGGCTGCTTTTAAAGCCTTTTTGATGTGTTACAAACAACCAATATCACTATCAAAATGATTACTTTTTATTTTCTTTAAAAAAATTGTCAAAACTAAAGCAAAAAATCCTCCAGCCACCCTTCAAATTCTCAACTATAAGCCACCTCTCTTGAGTACAGTCAGTTATCACAATAGCAGGCATTGCACTATTTACCTTACAACCTGAACAGAAGACTGTGCCCCCCTCACCAACAGTGTACCACAGTGAGGCATAAAGGCAGTGAGAAGGCACACAAAACACCAGCCTGGAGGTGCATGTGCCTGTCACACAGTAGACACTTACACAGACCATCCATGCTAAAGAACGGAACTGATACACAGGACCCACTGGATGGTCCCTCAAGGCCCAACATTGACAGAAGATGTATACCAAGTCATGAATGCTTTATCTGCATGTACCCTGAACTGAGACACCCTGTGGGAATTTTCTACCTCGTCAGCTTCAGGGAGTGCACAATTGTGGAGGGGTTTAAACAGGCGCTGAAAACCTATTTATGGTGCCATGCCTTGGTGGCACTGATTAAATTGATCCTCTGATTATTTTACTGTTTGTCATAGTTTTATCATGATCTTTTATCTTTCTGTAAAGTGCCTTGATGGCTGGAAGGTGCTCTGAGAAATAAATTTTATTATTATTATTATTACACGGAACCACAACACCATCAAGCACTCCAGCACAACCCACACATGACAGCCAACCTGCAGGGGTGCACAGCCAACTGTAACAGATGATGACCTAATGCCAAGCACATCCCATGGCATGTATCAGCCCAGTCACATGGCAAGGGCAGGAGCAATGTCAGTGGTAGGCTCATTTCACCCTAAACACCCACTCAGAAGTCATCCCAGACACCAAAGCCAAAAACACACATGACCTAATGCCTCATCTGAATGCAGCACAGGCTTTAATGCTTAATACCATCAGATGTATGTGGAATCACTTCATGGGTTCCATGCTTGCTCACAGCAGGGAATGTGAGACTTGCGGCCAAGGGTAAGCTGGGGAAGAGAGATCACTCGAATCGCTGGATGCAGCCCAGCCCTGCCCTTCACCATCAGACAAGGCCATTCGATACAAAGTTATTAATACAAAACAGCACACTTACCTCACTGCTCCTTTTATGATAAAGTCAGGCTGGTTATTAATTCATATTGTTTTGTTGACACTGGTCATCTAACTCACTCTGTTTCAGCCAAGTCCTGACTCCCAAATTGTGAGAATTAATCCCTCACAGGATCACACAGCACGGCTAGTCAGCTGCTCCCGCTTGCACTCCTCATAGTACCAGCAGCACCTCTAGTCACACAGGTACAACTAGCCACTCACTGGGTTAGAGGATTTCTGCAGGACAGTCTCCAGATTGCAGATCAATCTTTCACATGAACAAAAAGTACCAACTTCAAGGCAAGAACAAAGTTATTACTGCCAGGTTAATTTACTAATCCTTCATGGAGAAGACATTTAAACATGCACTGCTGATTTGCCACATTAAATAAGTTAATAAATAAGTCCACTATGCTGCTGTATCCTGGAAAAATACATAGTAAAAGTTGTACCCCACTGAAAATGAGAAACTGCCTCTCACTTGGGCTATCCTGGGTAAATGCATTATAAAATGGGTAAAGGAGGACCCACTGATTAAAAAAAAGATCTTGTATCTCTGCTGTACTATCCTGGGTAAATACAATGTAAAAATTGGGTCAAACAGAACCCCACTGCAAACAAGATATCACAACTCAGCTGAGCTATCATGTGTAAATATATTGTAAAACTGTAAAAGCAGGACTACAGCAGAACCCTTCTGAACAGTAGATGTTGCATGTAAGCTGACTTGTCCTGCAAAAATACACTGTAAAAGCATCCAGATCTCCATATTGTAGCTATTTGGTAAATTCCTGGTGGTCTAGTGGTAGCCCCCATAACGAGCATCTGACCCTTCCTGACTCACCCTCTCAGGCACCCCAAGCTCTGGTCACATAATGCAAACTATAGCAATAGTGATGACTGGCACAGCCCTCTGCTCACCACCTCAACTGGTTTCCATCTGATGGTCTCTGAGCAATTGCAAGTATTGTACAAACACCTGTTTCTACTGTACTCATGATGGCTCACTGACAATCAGATGGTGGCCACTAAGGTGGTGGGAAGAGAACTGTGCAAATCACCTGTCACTATTGCTGTACTTCAGCTTAGGTGATCTGAGCAGTGGGAGTGTCCTGAACAGGCGGGTTGACAGAGGATCAGATTCCCTGGGGGGGGCACTAGACTACCAGGAATTATCAGACAGCTAAAGGACAGGCGATCAGGGGCTGGGGACCACTAGACTACCAGGAATATTCAAGACAGTGACAGGACAGTCAGTCAGGGGTAAAGAAACCACTATACCACCAGGAATATTTGAGACAGCTACAGGATAGGCAAATGGGGAGGGAGGGAGGGACCACTAGACCACAGGGAATATGTAAGACAGCTGCAGAATGGAGAGGCATGCACACATGTTAATGGGCCCATAATAGGCATGCAAATGGAGCATAGTGCCTTCCATACCCAAAAGGGTCATTAGCTTGTTAGGGCTAAATATGGCCCACAGGAGTCCTGCCGCTATCCCATTTGATTCGCGCTACTTCAATTGTGCTCCTGTCAGTCATATTCAATCTGGGCCTGTGTCAGCATAATTGCATAGTTACTATGCACTGTACTGACTTATGCCCCATATTAGGCAGATTGCATACTGTAGTTGCAGTGAGCTAATTATCTGAATATTGCCCCAGGCAGGCTGTGTACAAACTGCCACAGACTGTGGCATATGGGGCCTATACCCTTAGCCCAGTGGAATCAAAAGTCCATGAAACAATGACTCATGGGGAAAAAAGGCCTGCTTATAGCCTCAAGATACTGTTGTTCTAACTTGTAACAGCATGAAAGCAAACATGTTTGGCAATGACTTATGCATGTTTGTTTGGGCAGCAAAACATACAATGCATTACAGTGTCAACCAAATGCTTCATTTAATACAAACAGAAAAATGTCAATAAGTAGATATGTAGGAGACATTATGACAAGTTAAAGCAGAGCAATGCATTCAACTCCAGGGTTTGTGCTATCACAAGTGCATTATTAGGCACTGCCACAGGGCAGGTATCAGCTTAGTGTAATCCCAGTTTAATGTTATAGTTTCTCTATCTTACTGTTTACATGTTTGATTATAGTACTAAATAGAGGATACTCTGGGCTGGATATTCAGAGTAGTTGAGCATGGCACAACTGAGGGTGCACTAGCGCAACTCACGGACTTGCGCCGCAAGTGATATTCAAACACCGCGGCTGCACAGCTAAGTCCCCTGCCCATGGCACAAAAGTAATGTATGCAGCGCAAGTGCAGGGAGAGCGTTCCCATGAATAAGTGATGCAATGGCATATTCAACCTGAAACCATGGTGCAAATATGGAGCAAAACATAAGATGCACCAGCCAGACTTGAGCATATAAAAACTGGCTCAAACACACAGACAGAGCTGCACAACCTTGTGCCCACAGCAAGAGAGATGGACAGTGCACCATTCTTGTTGCATGAGGTAATGAGGGTGTGAGGAGGCTGGAGGAACACTAACATGGCCGACAAAGGGCCGGAGATAGTATGCCCAACACAAGTGGTACGTGCCCACATCACACTTGAGAACTTCAGTGATACAGAGATAGTGGGCTGGTACCACCTGAACAGGAGCAATTCTGAGGCAGCTCCGTGAGCTGTGCAGTGAGAGATGCAGGCACCCACCAGATGTAGTCATGCCATGTCAGTGGAGACCAAGGTGACTGCCGTGATGTGCTTGCTCACCATGGGCACCTTCAAAGACCAACAGGTGACACCATGGGCATCACCCAGTTGGCCCGTCCCGCTTCACAAACACAGTTCCTCAATGTTCTGCTATCATGCACTTTGGAGTACATACATTTCCCAAGCATACAGGCAGAGCACACAAGCAAATGTGCAGAACTTCCACAGGGTGTGCACGCATGCCAGGCATGATTGGGGCCATAGACTGCATGCATGTGAGTATTCAGCATACCACCTGTCCCGAGGGGCCCACATACATAAATTGAAAGGGTATGCATCCATCAACTGCCAGGTGATGCGCGATGCCATGGGGTGCATAATCAACGTCTCGCCACGTGCCCTGGGATTGCACAAATGCATTCATCTGGCTCAGTTTTATACTGTGCCATCAATCTGAACATGGGGAGATCCTCACAGGTCACTTGGTGGGTGAGTATGGCATGGGCGGGCGCGGGCATAGCACAGCTGTGGGAGGAGGGAGGCCAGACAGGGTGGGTGTGGTGGAGTGGGCATTGGGTGACAGGGTCAGGGTGGTCACCACAACACAGCACATGTCTCACCATGCCCTTCCCCACACAGGTGACAGCGCATACCCACTCAGGCCCTGGCTGCTCACCCTACAGCGACTGTTGTTCCCCATGGAAGAAAGATATAATGAGGCACATGCCAGTATGCCAGTATCATTGGCGTATCTTTGGCATGCTGAAAATGTGATTCCATTGCCTAGACAGGTCAGGTGGTGGTGCCCTCGGTATAGTCCTTTGAAAGCCTGTAGCCTATTTCTGGCCTGCTGTATTCTGCACAACATGGCCATTGACCATGGGATAGCTGTCCAGGTGGATGAGGGGCAACAGCAGCGGGGATGATGGTGACAATGGGCTGGAGGGTAGTGGGAAGCCACCACTGGGGAGGCAGGGGCCCGTCAAGCAGAAGAGGCCAGGAGGCATTGGGACATGATAGCACAGGAGCATTAGGAGAACACAGGTAAGTCCACTAACACACATGCAAGGGTCACACAGACCACCACACCACACACAGGTCTGTACATGCTCAGTGGGATGCATGCAGGGAATGGGGCACACAGCAGGCATGGCAGAGGCAGTGGCACACAGACATACACAGCACAGGCATGGACACACACACAGGCTGAGGAACATGGCATGGATCAGAAGCATGGCACTAGTGCACAGGCACAACCGGCATGGGGCTGCCCTCATCACACCCATGCCACATGGTCCAGCAGCCCTGCCAGCACACATGGGGGCATGTGCCACAACACACATCGTGCCACCACATGCATGCTGAACCACCACTGCCTACATGTGCATGGGGCAACAGCAGCAGACAGCAGGTAGGGCAGCACACACATCAGGTCAGCCACGTGGTCCCTCAGCAACCACAGCCATGTGGATGGCCACACTGGGGCTGAACAGTGGCTGCAGGGTGCGCATCAGCCAGGGATGTGTGTCTGATGCACCCCAGGGGTTGAAGTCCATGACTGTGTCCCCGCTTGGGTGATGAGGTGACCAAACAGATTAGTGCCACGGGTGTCTGGGATGCCAACATCAGAGCCCGGCATCCACTGTGAGGGTGTCACCATACACAGGGACCATGGGGTGGACAGAGCACTGCGGGGGTCCTTTGCACATGGCTGATCCCAGTGGTTGCCACTGGCGCAAGCCTGGCCACAATGGCACCAGTCATGCGGTCCATTGATGTGGTCATGGCCTCCCACATCTGACAGAGCTCATCAGAAGCTGTGCATTACCCTGTTCTGCTGCTCTGCCAGCTGGCGCACCTCTGCCCACAGTGCATGCACCTCTGTGGCAAGTAGCTCCTGGTGTTCAATGGATGCCTGCAGCTACCAGGTGTGCTCTGAGCCATTCATCATCCTACACCTCCTGGGCAGGATGCGGGCTGTTGGGGTGACATGGCATACTGTCCAGCATCCGCTCAGGTGGACACTGAACAGGGGCCGTACTGGGGTGCGGTGTCCTCAGGTGCACTGGCAGCAGACCCTGTGTTACACTGCCCAGTGGTATCTGCATCCTGCTGCCACTTCCTGACCATCTTCTGGGCAGTGCCCTGCGCTGCTGCAGCCACAACAGCACCACCACCATGCCAGACACAGTGGTGGTGCCACACACCACCGTGCTGGTGGGATGGGTGGCAGCTGCACAGCTGGGTGCAGCACTGGGCCCTGGTGTTGCCAGTAATACTCCCCTGAGGCATGTCAGACATCACAGCCCCTCGCTGTCCAAGATCAGTGTCAGGTCATCATTTGAGTCAGACTCAGCCCCAGCTGAGGCTCAGCTCACAGCAGGGCAGGCTGGCCTCCCACAGGAACTCAGCCAGGGCATTGTCCGACCCCAGGACAAGGATATCCACATGCCCCACACTGCAGAGCCACAGCCTGTCTGTGCCACGAATGCTGGTGAAGGTGGATGGTCCATCTTCCATGACCGTGGCTGCGGCTGCCTCCGCTCCATCCACCCCATGGGCGTGATGGTGCTGAAAGAAAGAAACAGGTGTTAGTGGTACTGTAGCGCCCATCGTGTGCCCCCAGTGTGCATGTTGCAGTTGCCACCATCAAGGGGTGCCATGCATGGCTGTGGCCCCCATGCATGTGGCATGCAGCACGGCAGCATGCACACCTGTATGTCTAATTCCACATCTGCCAGACATGCATGTGGAGTGCATACTATCCATGCAGTGAGGATTGAGGAGTGAGGGGCTGCCATCCATCTGGAAACTGCCACTGGGCACACCCTCGACCACTGTGCAGCTGATGGTGGCTACCACAGCTCCTCTGTGGCTGACAGGGTCTTGAGGCGATGGATGGGCCCCGAAGGTCCTGCTGCATGATACATGTATGGCTGCCACCTTCTCCTTTATCCTGCATTTGTCAGTGCCTACCTTCTTGCGGCACTCCTGCACACTGCACTGGTGCCTGCCATGCATGTTCACATATGTGGGCATGGCCTTCCACCCTGCCGTCCGTTCCTGAGGGCCCATGGCACCACTGAGCAGGGCCTCCCTGTCCAGGTATACCTCAAACATTTGTGGGCAGGCCCGCTCCTCCTCACCATCATTGCCAGACATGTCGCTACCTGTGAACAGTGACAGCACAGTAGGTCAGTGTTAGCATGGCCCAGAGCATTCCCCATTGGAGTGTTGTTGTAGGCCTCTGGATCCCTGTGTTGGTATCCACTTACCTAAAAGGTTGCAATACTGGTCCATGTCTTGTGCTGCTCAGTGGCGCTTATAAGATGCATCACATGCACATGAGCTTGTATGAATGGTAATGATATGCTAATGCACCCTACTGCAGCGCGTTAGCTGATGAGGTGAGATTGACATGTGGCGGCTGAATACTGTGAAAATGCACTGGGCTCAATTGAGTTGCGCCAGAGCACCCCTGGTGCATAAGTCTGGCGCATGTGCATTCATGTGCCTCCGATGCGCATGTGCACAACTTGTTGGTGTGTCATTGTGCATGCGGGTGCTGGTGGGCGATTGTGCAAGCGGCGCATCATGACACTGCATCCTACTCTGCGAGCTGCACACACTGTGTGCGACATGCAGCACACAGTGCATGATGGGTACATGCACGCCCGCCACATGGGGTCACACCCTTTGCGCTCAGGGTCATGCCGTGGCCTCATGCACCTGCCAGTCCATGGCGTTGTGTGCATGTGTGGTGCTCGCTATACACCCACACTGTGCACTGTGATTGCACATCTACATGCTGTGCAATTTCATCCTACCGTTCATGATTACACAACGACATGTGCATCCCCACATGTGTGGATTGTGCCATTTCCCACAACATAGCGGACTGCTGTGCAACATGGCAGGACTAGGAAGATCAAGACAGGACGGCAATTGATTGGACATTGAAATTATCAATCTCTGGTGGCAGTGGTGCGGCCTTATGATGACCCAGCTTCATGGGCAGGTACCCCTGCAACAGGTGCGTGGTCAGGTGTGGCAGCAGGTGGCCATGGCACTGGAGAGGAGGACAGGGGTGCCCAGGACACCAGAGCAATGCATCACTGGTATGGGGACCTGAGGCAGAGGGATCCGGAGGCTGCTTTGGCTGCAGGCCCATGTTCAGCATGGGACAGAGCCACAGCCAGGTTGGTATGTGCAAGTGGCATGCATGCACAGAGCTTTACTGTAATGGGTGTACAGCTGCGCAGCACAGTCCACTACAGGGGGCTGTCACAGTCCTGGCAGTCACTGCACATCATGCATGGCTGCTGCACGTGTTGCAGTCGGCAGGCATGGGGCCACGGGATGGACGGGGACACACCCTGCACCTTGCAGGCTGTATGATGGCAGGGGGATGTCTGTGCATGCTTGTCGCTCATGTCCTCCTCTCTTCTTTTCCTTCTACAGGGCCAGAGGACCACTGCAGGGCCATGGCAGCCATGGCAGGGGCACAGGCCCACATTAGGTGCCACCAGCTGGACTGGCTGGATAGCACTGGGCAGGTAAGCTTGGTCACATTGCTGTTCCATGTCTCTGTGGTATACCAGTGGGAACAGGGTCTTGGCATGGCTGCCCCAGCCAGGTGTCTGCACAGACGTGGTGGGCACATTGTCCACTGGAAGTGCCAGTGTTGCACAGTCTTTGGTGGCCTTGTGCTACCTGGGGTGTGTGCATGGCATCCATAGTGTGTGCTGCATCAGATGCTCTTGCTCTGTGCTGTGTGCCCATGCCCATGTGCACATGCACCCACTGTGTGACACTGTCTGCCTGTCTGTACCATTGTGGTGTGCTGTGTGGATTGGCTGGTGTGGCTCTTTGGGCATGAGTCCCTTGCAGTCCCTCCAGTGGTGTGTGCCCCTGCTGTCCACTGCATGCTGTGGGTGGGCCAGGGTTCTTTGGGGTGTTTCACTGATTGCCTGTCCTGTCCCTTCTCCTAGGTGTCCCCAGGATGGCATGGTGGAGGAAGAGGTCCAGGTCAATCATCCATGCCCTTGGGAGAGTGCTGGCCAATCTACAGGGGCTGTTGTTGCTCACGAGGTGGCAACCGCAGGTGTTGGTCACCATGCAGAGCATCCTATAGCGGCTGGAGCTGGCAGCCCGAAGACTGCGGTTGATCCCTGTTTACCTATAGCCCCATTACCCTCGCCTGCTCTGCTTCCCTGCAGTACTCCCTTCCCATTGTATGGCTCCTGGTTCCTGTCCTCATCCTTCTCTTACCTTCCCAGTACCTACCACTGTTGTTTGTTCTTCTATATAGTTCTGCCTTTATATAAAACCTTTCTTTTGCTACTTCCATTGTGTCTGTATCTGCTTTGCAGGTGCCATGTAAACCATGCTGCAGGTGTCTGTTCTACTGTGCTTTGCTGAGTCTCTGGTGTTCCTCCACTGTCCCCCTGGGCCATTGCTCCTGTGTTCCCTGGGTGGGTGGACCTTTTCCCCTTTCCTGTGCATGGCCCTATGTCATGTGTCCCATGGTGGCCTGTGCCTGCTCCTGCTGCTTGTGAACATGTCTGCCTTGCTATCAATTGCCTGTGGTGCTGCACATCTCCACTGTGGGCAGAACTGCAGTGACCCTTCCACTCGGTTTGTGCCCTGTGTGGCCCTGAGTGGCCTGTACCTCACCTGCCCCTGGTCGCCTGCTGTATGTGTTTGCCTCATCACCTGGCATCTTGCCCATGGTGCCCTGTGGGCCTGCTTGGTGGGTGTCTGTTGCATGGCCCTGCCATTGGCATGGCAGTGGTGGTGGGGTTTTGGCTGGGTGCTTCTTCCATGGTTGGTGGACTGGGGTTGTCTCTGCACCATCCCCTGGTGTCCCATGTTACCTCAGGTCAGTACTTCTGTGTACCTGGGTGTGCCCTGCTGGTGAGGTCCTGGGCACCTTGCCCTGTGCTTCCTTGGCTATGTGTCCCTGCAGCCTGTTACTCCTGCTTTGCTCACTGGGTTTGTGCTCAGGTCTGCTCCGTGCATCCCTAGTTGCACCAGTGCATCTATGGCCGAGCCATGGCACATCTTTACCATTTTCAGCTGGCTTGCACAGAAGCATTTCAGGGGTGCATCTTCTGAATATGGCTGCACAATTTGCACCTGCCATTAGCATATTTCTGAATATCCGCCCTCTGGCTAAAAGAAGAAATAAAACTGAAGCCTCACTCCCTTTCTCAACTCCTCATCTACTAGCACCATTGAGCTTACAGCACCTTGCAAGTCCCAGAGGGAAGATAGCCATTAGACACAGGCCAATCAAACTGTCATTTTATTATCGATCAAGCAGTATTTCCAAATAAACTCCTTACAAATGCAAATAAAGTGTAATCACCCAAATTTTTCCATAGGATTTTCAATATAAAAACTGGACAGAAGGTTACATGATCTTTACTTACCTTAGTAGGAAAGTAATTTAAATTGCAAATGAACAGATTTACTAAAAATGAACGACTGTTTTACTCAATTAGAGGATCATCACAATGTCTGTCTGCCTGTCCCAGCCCAGTGACCACACTACTACAAGCCGGAACCTGATCTCAAATCACCATGTGCTGCAATAAAATCTGTGAAGGAATTCAGTAGAGAAGCTATAAAACAAAGTTCCCTTACAGCTGTACTTCAAAGACTGCTCAGTTGCTGATTTAAGACTGCTGCCTTGAGAACTGCATAACAAAAAAAAATCATCGAATACTTTAAGAAGTATGGGAGCACTACACCCTGCCAACAGGGCATTGTTTAGATAAAAATGTGTAAAGAGGGTTTAAGTGTCCTTTAAGACTAAAACAAGCTGCCTGTGCTGTTTACACTGAGTGTATCCACTGGCATGTGAATGCTATATGTAGGAAAGGAACTCCTCCCCCAGTGTAGTTATTTCAGGTAATGGAAGGATTGTGGTTTAACTCCAAAACTGTTCTTCAGTGAGAGTCTGAAGTGCCCTTTTTCCCCAAGTGATAGCAAGATGTCTGCAGGGCACTGCCCCTACAGCTGTAAAAAGACTATTATGTTACTCTAGTTAGGTGGCCACAGTGGTGAAAGAAAAAGGGTGGCATTTAGGAGGTATTAGAAACACAGAGGGGATGACAGGAGATGTACCACAGAAAACAGAGGGAAGCAGGTAAGGCAGTAAAGGGATCAAAGGTACAGACAGAGGAAAAGATAGCCACAGGGTAGGACATGGGTATTAAACTTTCTTCAGCTACATAAGAGAAGAGGAAAGCAAGGGAGAGATAGTAGGGACAATGAGGGTGGCAGAGGAGACTGTGCAGAAGAGATCCAAGAAAAAGCAGACATCCTAAACAGGTACTTCTGCTCAATCTTCACAGTAGAGGTGAGGGACAGACCACCAGTGATCAGCAGAAACAAAGGGGAGGATAGGAGACTGAAGTCCATTTTCAGATAAAACAGTCCTGAAGGGACTTGCAGCTCTGAAAGTGGGCAAAACTATGGGACTGGATGGGATACACCAAAGAGTATTGAAAGAACTCAAGGAGGTGCTGGCTGCCCCACTGATGGCCTTATTCAACAGCTCACTGGAATCAGACATGGTTCCAGAGGACTGGCAGAGAGCAGACATGGTCTCATTACATACTGTTGTCAGCAGGGAAGAGGTCAATAACTATAGGCGGTGAACCTTACCACAGTGACGGAAAATTAATGGAACCATTGTTAAAGAAAAGGCTGGCTAGAGCATCTTGAATCCAATGAGCTGCAAGATCAAAGGCAGCATGGATTCATGGGGGTGGGTGGAGTAGTCATGCCAGACAAATCTGATTGAGTTCTTTGACTGAGTGATCAGGAAATAGACATGGGGAGGGTCTGTGGATGTGGCTTATCTGGACTTTAACAAGGCCTTTAACACTGTGCCACACAGGAGGCCAGTGGGATGCTGGGATACATAGGAAGAGGTGTCTCCAGCAATAGGAGGGTGGTCGTGTTGCCACCATAGCACTTGCTGGTAATACCCCACCTGGAATATTGTGTCCAGTTCTGGAGGATGAATCTCAGGAGGGACATAGGGTGGAGGCAATCCAGAGGAGAGCAAGTAAAACTTTAAAAATACATGCCACCTGCGGCAAAGAAACCCCACACCGTGCGGACCCGAACTCTGTACCCTCGCCTCCCAACCCACCGCCCTCCCCACCTTGCTAGTGGAGCAGCTCAGCAGCTGCCCACCACACCCTCCCACATACCATTCCTCTCCTGCCTCCCCCCGCACATATGTACCTGCTACTTCCTGTTGTGATATTCACCAACCCCAGTATCCGGTCACCCTACTGCTTGGTAGCTGTGAACACAGGCGCCATAATTGAGTCGCCATTTTGTCAGTGCCCACATTTTGGTCATCTTGTTCACTGGATACCACCAGAACACCATGTGGTACATCACACATAAGGAGCAGGACGAACAGTGGGACATAGCCATTAGCAATGGATATTGGCTGGAACACCATGGGAACAACATGTATAAGGAAAGCAATGGTGCTGAATGCTGGACATTGGTCAAGCATACAGCACTGCAACAACAGCCAACATGCAGGCCCCCTAGTAAGCTGTACAGACCCAGATTATGTGTACCATCAACATGGGAGGGTGGAAAATGATGGGCAACATGTGTGAGCACCACCCCACAGTATGGATACTATATGTGTGTGTGTGTGTGTGTGGGGCCACAGTTAATGTTGCTGGGGATGTTGGCCTCCATTGCCTGGGGGCAGAATAGGGGCAGCAGCCACAGCCATAGCACATATCCAGGTCATGCAGCAGTGCAGTATTGTTGCATCATGGACTACACACCACAGGAATGCTATAGCCAATGCTAGGTGACATGAGTGTTCCAGATATGTGACATTACTATGAATGGTGCTATGGTGCCAGTACAGCTGTCACACTGTCTACTGTGATGTGCACAGGCACCACAGGTGCATCCTGGAATGAGCAATAACAAACTGTGACATTACCAGTTGCAACACTGGTACCCTAGAGTGCTTTTCGTGGCAGCCAGGCATAACACCTGTGCAGTGCCAACCACAGCTATATGTGGACCCTGGATAAAAGAACACCACTGTTGTATATAGTGAGCTGGTCATGTCATGCCCAACATAACTAGTTTTGCAGCACCTGTGTGTGCTGCCAGGGTGGCTGTACATGCGCAGTCATTTCACACCACTTCAAGTCTAAATACTTCCCAATACACAGTGCTGGTGCCTGGTGGTGCAGTCTACAGGGCTGCACTGGAAGCTTCTAGTACAGTACACCCACATATACATATGGCACCCCTGCAGAACCAGACAATCCTCGCATGGCCCATGAGCAGACAGTGCACAATGCTACCCATAGGCAGTAGACAGACATAGGCCAGGAAGCTGGATGCCACATGTATAAGTAATGTACAACATACAGCTACCATATGATACACACAGCATGGGAATGTGTAATATGCAAACATTATTGATTGAGATTGATCAATAATATATTAAAATTTCAAACAAACACCCTACCTGGAACTTGCTCATTTCCAAGGCAGCTCATGAGGCACTCTCCACAGAATAAGTGTGTCGCAAGACAGAGAAGGAGCACTCCAACTAGCTGAGAGTGCTCCCTCGATCTATAATATTCCTAAGTGTTGCAAAAATTGTCAGCCATGAAGCACAGTGATGGAGACACCTATGCAGATGTATATGTAGTCCCAAGGAGATTACATGTAGGCAGCTATTGCAGCCCATACAGTAGTGTACAGTATTACTGATTTCTAGTTGTTGCTGTATAACTTTGTTTAAACAGGACAGGCACAGTTGTCTGATGCTCATTACTGAAGGGTTCCTGGAGTAGCCAGCAGTGTATTGTACAGACAGCAACATCTGACTTTCCAGTTATGTGTTGGTGTAACCAGATAAGGACCAATAGACTATCTGCAGTCAGGAAGCATGGGGCATTGCAGAGGTTGCATGACCTACTCCGCATCACACAGTATGCAAGTGGACATTTTGTCGAAGCAAACCTAGGTATGCTGGATATAATAAGCTCATTATCCAAAGCTCTGTAATCTAACCCTTTGTCAGTAGTGCAAGCCCACATTACACAAATTATTAGTATACAGACCACACTCCATACATCCCAAGCACATACAAAGCTGTCTACCAAGTAGTATCTATCCAGACCGAATGCAGATTACATATGGCCCCCAGGTAAGAGGCATGGTGAGGAGTGTGGGATCACATGCTGCTGTGTATGGACAGTGTAGGGAGGGTGCTAACTCCACCACAGCCTCTGCCTCTACCACAGTGTGCTGCAGTAACCAGCAGAGCAGTGAACATGCAGCCCATAGCACGTGCACAGCTGCTAGCAAGCTCTCCGCACCTCTGTGTGCACTGCATCTGTCTACGTAGCATGTGTACATTCTGCACAACAGTAGACATGCAGGCCACTGTGCAGCATCCAACACCTGGTTTTACATGCCTGTTGTTACCCACTGCGTGTTAACAGATCCAGGGTTGTGCATTCCCACACCATGTATGTTTGGTGAGGGCCACAGCCTTAAGCATGTGACTGAGTCTGGCCAGAACCTGTCCTGTCTACAGGCCATGCCCACAACTGCAACTGGACTACTGCAGCCATATCAATTCATACAGTGCTGTGGGTGATGAGGCCATTTGTGGTGAGAAATGTACTCATAACTTTCTTTTCCAGACAAGTGCTGGCATGGAAATACATTGCCTGGGAGGCCAGTTCTGCAGAAGCATCCCTTCCCAATGTAGGGCAGCGACATAGAGGGAGGTGATGGAAGCAATCAGTACTGAGTGTGGTGGAGGGATGCTCAATGGAAGATGTGAAAAGAAAGTCTCTATGATATGCAAAGATGGACCAAGGGAAGCTGATGGAGCATGGCAAGCATTACACGCTACTGGTGTTGGCCACCAATACAGACCACTCATTCCGGAGGAGGAGGAGCTTGTGGCTGTCACACCATACTGCCATCAAGAGGATGTTGGCATCAACATCATGGCCCCCATGCCATATATTACTTTTGCTCCTTCCCATGTGCTCCCTATCTCCATGTCATGTCCCCATGCCAGGGGCATCTTATTTGCTTTTGTTTCTCCCCGTGCTGTCTATTCCCATGCCATGTTCCCCTCATGCTAGGTGCACTTCATTTACTTCTGTCCCTCCCCTGTACTGCCTGTCCTCACACCATGTTCCCCCATGCAGATACACTTATTTACTTTTGTTCCTCACCCTGTGCTGCCTATTTCTGTGCCATGTTCCCCATTCCAGGTGTACTTTGTTTACTTTCTCTCCCTCTGTGCTGCCTGTCTTCATGCCATGTCCCTCCATACCAGGTGCACTTTATTTACTTTGTTCCCCCATGCTGTCTGTCTTCATGCCATGTTGCCCTCATGCCAGGTGCACTTTATTAATGTTTGCTCTCCCCTGTGCTGCCTATCTCCATGCTGTGTCTCCCTCATGCCAGGTTCACTTTATTTACTGTTGTCCTTCCCCTTGCTGCCTATCCCATGCCATGTTCTCCCCATGTCAGGTGCACTTTATTTGCTTTTGTCTCTCCCTGCATGTCTATCCACATGCCATGTATCCCCTATGCCAGGTACACTTTACTTGTTTTGTCCTTCCCTGTGCTGGCTATCCCATCCCATGTCCCCCCTTGTCAAGTGCACTTTATTTAGTTTGTCCCTCCCCTGTGCTGCCTGTCCCCATGCCAGGTGCACTTTATTTTGTCCTCTCATATGCTGCCTATCCATCCCATGTGTCCCCATTCCAACTGCATTTTATTTACTTTTTGTCTCTCCCCTGTGCTGCCTGTACCATGCCATGTTCCTCCATGACATGTGCACTTTATTACTTTGCTCTCTCCATATCCTACTTATCCCCATGCTTTTTAAATGAATTAATTTTTTGCTAATTTCAGTTTAGTACATTATTTACAGTATGACAACAGAGATATTATGATTCAAAGGATTTAACACAAGATTAATTTAAACAAGCATTTGTCAATCTCAAATGTTTGCTTGCTGGCATTAGCAGTGGAAGTGCAGGAGTTAGACAGATGCAGTACAGAAATGGCAGCGATGTATTGAACTGATGCCAACTCCACCCCACCATGCAGAGATGAACAGGCATTGGGGTGTGCCTTTGGAGTCGTCACCCATAAGGGTCACAACATTTCACCTCACCCTACCCTGCAGACACTGACAAAGTGTCGAGGGTGTACTTTAGTGTCTTTGGGCTTTACACTCACTTCATTCCATTAGGAAATATGCTGAAATGGGTGCAGTATGGGAAATGGTGTGAACTCAGGGCCAAAGAGTCAAAGGCGCACCTCGATGCCTATCACTGGCTGGGGAAGTGTGGGGAAAGGGAATAGATGGCATGAGCATCAATTCTTTTCTGGATTTTTGTACCAGATTTTCAAAATAGGCATTTTGGGACCTCTGCTCATGAACAATGTTACTGTGATTTTCTTAATCTGACCGAACAATGATTTCCCACAGTGGTAGCTATTCTGTGCGGAAGTGCAAAAACACATTTTGGCCAGGATGTGAAAATGACAGCTATAATGTTCATAAGAATGTGCGTTAAAATGCCAATGTTGAAAATCTGGAATAAGTGTACAAATTCGTGAGATTACAGTGCGTATATTCACGCAATGCCGCAGCATAACACAGTCATTTTATGGACTTTTGTCACCAGATTTTCAACATAGGCATTTTAGGACTGCTGCTCATGAACAGTGTCACTGTGATTTTCTTAATCTGTCCTGTACACTGATTTCCCACTGCGACCGCGCTATTCTGCGCGAAATACGAAAACACATTTCGGCCGGGATGTGAAAATGACAGCTGTACTGTTCATAGGGAGGTGTAAAAATGCCAATGTTGAAAATCTGGAGTGAAAATATTACAAATTCGCAAAACTTGCTGGTGTGCGATGGAAACTGTGCAATGCATGCTCGTAACGCAGTCATTTTGAGAATTTTTCACAAATTTGCAACATAGGCTTTTGAGAGTCCACCTCATGAACAGTGACACTGTCATTTCGTTAATCAGTCCGAAGGTGATTCCACTCAGTGAACACGAAATCACCTTTTGGGATGGAATAACCAGATGACAGTGACCAAATTCATGAGATGAGGTCCAAGAACCCATGTTGAAAATTTGGTGCACAAATTCAAAAAATGACCGAGATATGAACCAAAGTTGAAAAACCCTATTTATGCCATTATACAGCTTACCAGCATTTCTTCAGTTTGTGGTCGGCTTTGAAGTGCAGACGTGTTCCTAGTCCACTGAAGATTGCTGCGCTGGGCTCCAGAGAGTGAGAATGGGGTGAGGAGGTGTGGGGAGGTGGGGTGCGCAGAGGGTGGGGCACTGGTTGGGGAGGGAGGCATGAGAAACAGCGAGGACCATTTTCTTTTTCGGTTTATTTTTAAAAGATGATGCAGGACATTTGCCTCGCTGGGGGTGGGATCCAACGATGGCACCTTGAAGTTTGGGGAGGGCAGTGGACCCAATGAGTTAGTCACCCCCATTGGCCATACAGTGTGTGGGAGCACCCGACAATGCAGGTTTTGCCTCGGCTAGGGTGGGCTGCCAGCATGGCAGTGTAAAGTTGTCTTTTGGGGGCACTGGAACTGGCGGGATTGGGCACCCGTTGGACACTCTAATATTAGCAGGGGGTGTGCATGTGCTGAGGGATTGGGCACCACCCTCAGTAACAAATGGGGGCATCATACAGATGAAGTGGCATACAGTTTGACTGTAGGTGGTGGCGTGTAGGCAATTTGCATACTGCTGATGGCAGGGCAGTATGCAAATTGCCTACACGCTACCACCGCTGATTGTAGCGGTTGTTTACTTTCAACTCTATGCCACTGCATCTGAACTGCAGTCATAGACAGCTCAGAAAGTCATTGATGCAGTGGAGCCGTGCCTGCAAAAGGAGCAGGGCATTGGTGGCGGGTGCCATACCACGAAAACTCGTATGGTGGCACTATGTTTCTTGCACATGCATGCAAGAACATAAAAACTATATTTGTAATAATGGAGGAAATAACTTATAAACTCATTCCATGAGGTTGATTAATATTGTCTGGGTTCTCAGCCTGGTACCATAACTGTTCAAACACCAATGTTTCTTTAGTTTTATGCCACCATATTGTTTTATGGTTTGTGGAGAGTTTGGCAGTTCCAAAATACTAATATTTTAAATATTCTAATATACTCATATTCAGCATCTTCCTTAATAACCTGCCTCATTTCTGCCACAAAAGGATCCTCCTCCTCCTCTATGCAGATGATGCTGCCATCTACTCTAGCAGCCATGACCCCAAGCAACTGGAACTTCACCTTCAGAGTGGGTTTGCAGAAGTGGAGGACTGGTTCTCTAAACATAAACTGATCCTCAACTGCAAGAAAACCAAAGTAATGATGTTCAGCAGCACCTGAAACAAGCACAAATCCATGCACTTGCCATCAGAAACTGTCTTGAGTCCCTCTTGAACAAATACCACATTTCAAATACCGGGGTCACCTTGGACAACTGTCTATCCTATGCTAAACATATAAATAATGTAGCCAAGGCTATCAACGTCAAGCTTGGTCTCCTACTTAGACATAAACACTGCCTTGCTCCAGAAGCCCTCTAACTTGCTATATATAGTTCTGTCATATCCACTGTAGACTATGGTCTTTGTAATCTATGGAGCAGCCCCCATGTCTTCATTGCGCAGGATATCCATTGCTCTGAACAAGGCATGCAGACTACTCACAGAATGCACATGTTTCACCCACACTTGTGATCTTTACGCTGAGACTGGTTGGCTGCAGCTCTCTGGGAGGATCAATACCAAACCTGTCTTTTAGCCAAAAAGCACTTCTGGCCTCCTGCCACCAGGCACCACAAACCTGCTAAGCCCCACTGGAGTTCACAGCATCACGAAACTCAAACAACCATCATCTCCATGTTCCTAGATGCCGGACAGCCCAGGATCAATGCTCATTTGCCTACAGAGCACCTCACTGGTTTAATACTCTTAACAGTGATATAACTACCCTACCTAAATTAGGACCATTCAAATTGAAGTTACCAACATCTCATGGCCAAGAGTTCTTGTGACTACTTCATCTGAGACTCCCATCTACTAGCATTCAATCTTCTCCTCACAACTGGATAACCCTGTATCTCTGCTGTTACCTCTATGATTCCGGGTTACCCCCTTTTCGCACTTTGACATGGCCCTGGCTACCCCCCATCCACCTCACCCCCACCTACCCTCCACACCAGCTTGACAAGGCCTATGGCTGCCACTCCTTTCTTTCTTTCTTTCTTTTCTTTCTTTCTTTCTTTCTCCCATCTTTATCCTTCCCCTCTCATCTATACTTTCCTCCTACTAGAATGATAAACGTGCATATAGATACATGTATATTTGCTCACTTTATTTTACTGTTTTAGAAACATTGTACTTTTACCGCTTTGTATGTTTTATTCTACCCTCACTGACGTGGAACCTTTGTAAATGAGCTGTCTGTGTTCAGAGGTATTGTAATCCAAGAAAGAATGAAAAAATGAATAAATAAATAAATAAAATAAATCTTATCCTCTTCATTGCCATGGTTCCAAAACATATTACTTTTCTTGATCTCTGGTAAGCCTTAATGTATCAAACCTATTAAAAATTAGTATTTCAAGCGATACAGGGACTTCTATCTCTAAAAGTGAAACAGCATTGTAGCAGTACTTGCCACCATCTATATATTGTTGGACAACTCCCATATATTGACGTAAATCTGCCACCATTACACAGCCATGCCAGCACCTATTAGATAAATTTACAGAAATTCGATTTAAACAGATGGGTGTAATATAGGCTCTATTTATATATTTAGTTTATATGGACTTGTGTTTTTGCTGATATATATTTTTGTTTGCTGCAATATGAATTTATTTGCCACTGCTGAGGCGTAAAATCTAAAGACAACTCTTGCTGCCATTTCAGGTAGATGTTTGGGTAGTATTTTGATTAGCTGAAACTCGATTCCCAGTTTCATTAATAACACCGTTTGCCTGAAATATGGTTGCCCAACAAGTTGACCCACAGTGGATTTGGTTTATAAAGTAAGGGGGTGAAGGTAAAAGCTCCCAAAACAAATAAACCCTCCACCACGGGAAAACTTTACCTGTTGGGCACTTGTGTTTCGTACTGCTGAGCGTTGGTTACTGAAACTTGGGGAACCAAGTTTGGTATATCGTAATATATCCATTTTTTGATCTGCAATACTGTATGTTGAACCACTTGTAAGGTTCTTATAAATTCTAGAAAGTATTTTAATTCTGTAGTTTCTGACTGTGTCTATATCCATCTTATAGCGGACCAATACATTTATATTCTGTAGCTCTGCATTCTTAAGGGTAACTTGAAAATTATTAAACAACATGTTGTAATATAAAAAATTGCTCAGAAAACCTACTCCCTCAGTCTGTATGCTGCTTATAGAAAATAAATGCATTGTCCTGAATGAGGTCTGCCATACACACCTTTTTTATTTTGAAGAGATTTAATAATTTTCTTGCAGTGCTTATTTTTGAAACATTATTAAGTTTGGCATGCAACCATGGAATGGAGCTGTTCTCCAATAATATCCAGTCTTGTTTAAAATAAGGATGAAAACTCTTAATAAAGGTATATCTCTACAGTGCTTGAAAGATTCTGAAACAAGATTGCATCTACAGTATTTGGAACTTATGTCCATCTTACCCACTAAGGCCTGCACAATTTTGTAATCCTGTTTGGGAGAAAATGCCCAATCCCAAGTGGTAGCTAATACTGTAACTGGGCCAGAAAGTACTTGAATGGGTCTGGACGGCCAAACATTCCTACAACCCTACTCGCTACCATGAAGTTCAAAGCAATTCTGAGTTTGCCACCCTCCACAGAAACTTGGTAAATATACATTTTACTTCTCAGAACCATTTATTATCAGGTATACCATAAAGTGCTTGCAACATAAATATAAAATGTGGGAGAGCTTTCATTTTGACGATTTCTACTCAGCCCCATAATGAAATAGATTGCTTCTGCCAATTAGTTTATATTGAATTCTCCTTTTTCCATACTATAATTTAATACAGTATTTGTTCTAATATTATTTGCAAGAATCAATCCCAAGTACTTAATTTTTCTTCCTTTGAAAGATTAAAGTTCTCAAAATTAAAATTCTCTATTTAGTTTTTGTTGATCATTTCGGTAAGTGCACTAGACCATTTCTTGCCTCTTTTCAGGCACGACCCGGGGTGGGGGCTGACGGTGATAGAGATGAATTCCAACTGACCTTGAACCAGATTAAGCTGTTGGTGGTATTTTAGTGAATGGGGAAATTTGACCAGGGCACTGGGAAATTCCCTACTCTTCCTGCAGGGGGCCTTGCTTCCTGTGAGCAGAGGGGACCCCTTGCTTTGCAGGACCAAGATGGCTGCTCAGCGAACTACTGGAGTGGAGGAGGAGGAGGAGGAGGAGGAAGAGATGATTCTTGACAAACAAACTGCTGTATTGGATATTGGTGTAATTCCTTCCACGAATATTGACTCTACTGATAATGCAATGGATGTTGTTGTGGACCGCATTCCAACTGACCCTGACCCTGCAAAACCACTTTATTACCTGAGTTACCAGAAGATAGTTTTTCTGATGGCAGTAACAGCAGTGAATTTCCACAGGATACTCCGGGTGAGCAAACACACTTTTCTATTGAAATTGCAGATATTATGGCACAGCTTGCTGCTGAGGAAAAGCAGTATTTGTTTAAAATATGCAACTAGAAAAGAAGCTCTGTGACATTAAAGCTGACAAACAGAAAGACACTGTTAAGGGAGCACAGATGAGCAAGCATGATGTAGGTGCATCAAAGGATTCCTCGGGGAGCTGGGCAGTGCCATAGAGCAAGCGGAATGCCAAGAAATACAGGAACAGGGCTTACAGCAATTGCATCGGAATGGCACTTTGGTGAACAGACACCTGGCCTAAGACGTGCTGCAGAAGGTGAAGTTACTCCACAGATAGAGTGGTCAGTGAATACTGCCTTGAAAATGCAGGTGGGAGCAGAATAAACATACACGTCAATGAGTTTGGGCTCCTCGCCTATTCAGTATGCCAGAGTCAACTACAAATTCTGCACCTGTTATTGTACCAATTATGGATTTGAGGTACCTCCCTGAGCTCAAGCTAACACAGAATCTGGTTTTAAAGCTACCTCAAAATGCTGAATCTTCAGAACATTGCGCTCAGAGTGGGGGACGCCCAATATATCTACTGTTTTACCGCAATTGCCTCTAAATATTGTGAATAAAGAGGCCCGAGATCATTCCTCTTTATTTAAATTTCCTATTTTCCAGCTAAAAGGCATAATGCGGTGTGTCTATCCTATACTGAAGTATGTCTGAGCCTCCTGATCGACAATTTGTAGCCAAAACTCTCTTGAAGGACTCTATGAAGTTCTTTTCCAAATAAATTTATGCACTGATCCATGTTTCTGGAGAAACTATGTTCAATGTTAATTTTAAGTCTCTCAATGGCTTGGAGAGGTTTTGGATTAAGTACAGTACACTAAAGAAATCTGCCCTTTGGGCAACCGCTTGTTGCAATACCACTGATGAAACCTGCACAGAAAACTATTACTGTGTTATTTCGCAACAAGGGTCAGTGTCAATGACCTTACTTATTGGCTGAAACAGAAATGTATGGTACTTGAAGAACCAGTGGCTATATTGGACTCAGAGAACATATGGACTTCCATCAAGGTTAAGGTTTTGCTAAAAACTACTGCTACTGGTGTTATTCATTTGTCTAACTCTTTTTTGGGGACAGGATAGGGGTATTATGTTTTACGTGGACAGAGAGAAAATGTGCTACAAGTGTGGCTCAGTAGCTCACTTAAGTAGCATATGTGATCAGATCAGGTGTAATATCTGTGGAGACCTGGGTCATGTAAGTTCCCATTGTACAAATGATTGTAAGTGTGATCTCTGTGAAGAGATAGGCCGTACTTTCAAAATTGCCAATGGGCTGCACACAGCATACCTGACCAGGCTGATGGGGAGGAGCAGCTTGTTAATCACTTTGATGCAAAAAAGAAATTGAGTCCTTTTAGATTGCAACCTCAGCAAGGGGTTTCTATGGCAGACCCCCGGACCTTTCAGTCAAAACCCATCCCCGGTGAAGCTTTATTGACTTGTGATAACTTGGAAAGGCAAAGAAACCTCTTTAGAAGAACAGACTCAGGAAACACCACAATCCAAGATACTGATGCTCTGTCTGTTGTTTCTAAAGCCTGTCCCTCCACCTCTGTGGCTCATCCTAGTGGAGATCTTATGCCTCCCCTCCTGACTGGTTCTGAAATTGATTCTAAAGTAAGTGCCACAAGACCTAGTACTAGGGCTTCTGTATTAAAATCACAACTAACTGAAGTACCTTTACTGAATAAGTTTGATGTGCTACAAACTGAATTTATGGAAGATGATTCTGATGACTCTCTGTAGCATCTTCTGTGCCAGAAGTTAACACTGACACTGAGAAACAAGAAAGGGGAAAGGGCCTCAAAAAGGAAGGCTAAGCTGAAAACACAATCTGCAAGGAGGGAGAAATATAAATAACATAGGTATCCATGTTTATTCCTTTTCCTGTTATACTATTAATGTGAATAGCATAAAGAATTGCTAGCAAAAGAAAGGTGTTTTTCCTTTCTGACACACTTATCTTTTGGTATTTTCTTTCTCTAGGATGTTCGTCTTCATTCCTTGAAAGAAACATTGCTAGCTTCAAAAGAATGGTATGCTGGGCCTTCGTATTGGTCTATAGGTCAGGACACCTGTTCAGGTCTAGGAATTTTGTTAAAATTGCCTGAAGTTCATCTTTTGAAACTATATGATTTAGCACCAGGTAGAGTTTTGATCTTGGATGTGTTAATACAGGCTACTCTATTTCAGTTAATAAATCTGTACGCACCCCAAACAAAAGCAGAACGTTGTGAAATCCTTCATTTAATACAACCTTTTTGTTTACTGCCCATCATGTTGTTTGTTCAGGCGACTTTAACTGTCCATTACAAGCTACTACTCTTAAAAAGTACTGTGATTCAAATCTTTTAACTCAAATAGTACAAAAAGCAAATCTAAAGGATTCTTTCTTTGCATATACTAAAGTAGCCTACTCCTACTTTTCAAAAAGGGCCTTTAGTCTCTAGGATTGATTATGTGTTTGTGTCCTCTTATTTATCTATACTTTCAGCTAATACATATCCGTAGAGTTTTCAGATCATAGTCTAGTGGGCATTAAAATAGGCCTACAGACAGGGGTACAGAAAGGGCCAGGTTTTGGAAGCTGAACACTTCCCTATTATCCATTGAACAGACACTACAAACTCTTGTTCAGTTTTTATCAGCAAGAAAACCAGTGTTCTTCCTTTTGATGATTCTATCTTATGGTGGGAAGATACCAAAGAGATTTGCATAAGTTATGTAAAATATGAGTAAAATAGACAAAATTACAGTACTTTAATTATCTACAACAGAGGAAAATTATGCAACAGTTGCTCTCTATGATGCATGATACTGGTCAGAATCTCATACAACAAATAAACACGTGAAACAACATATGCGGACTATCATGCACAAAAAGCAGGAATTTATATCATCAGCAACAATTTGCTGTAAAAGGAAATTCAATGAGGTTTGTCCCTTTGCGTGTTATGCATCACAGGTACAGGCAAAGGGATGTCTGCTCTACTGGGAGATGATGGAGTTGCCTATTCATCTAAAGATGGTATGCTGGGAATTGTAAGTCAATATATGGCACAAATGTATGGTCTGCTCAAAATTGATAGAGAGTGTCTAACGACCTGTTTTCAGATTTACAAATTCCAGCTGTTGATTTTAATACAAAATTACACATAATTAGGCCTATAACAGTGGAAGAAGTGAAAGCTGCATTATCCACATTAGCAGGAGGAAAGGCTCCAGGACCTGATGGACTCCTAATGAATTATTAAAATTGATAGGCCCAGAATTGATAGAAGAGATAACATCTATTTTAATTACATATTAACTAATAAGGCAGTGCCACTCCACATGAATATGGGAATATTAACATTTATATATAAAAAGGCGGATGGAGATTATTAAAGAACTGAGGCCTATTTGTTTATTAAATTCTGATTTTAAATTGCTTACAAAATATTGGCAAGTAGATTGGCCTTGGTGGCACAACAGGTTGTTTTAATGCTCAATCTTATTCTCTTCCAGGGCGAAAAATTCAAGATCATTTGTTATTTTTTGAGGAGATTGTAGAAGCGGGACAAACTACAGAGTTGGATGGGTATTTAGTTTCTTTGGATCAAGAGAAGACTTTCGATAGGGTGAATCATACATTCCTATGGGAAGTTTTAAGACATTATCGGGTCCCTGGGGTATTTATAGAATGGTTGCAAGTCATTTCAGTATAGTCACAGTAACCCTATGATGCAAGAGGATGGAAGGCCCTCTGGTACATCTACGAAGAGGAGTTAGACAAGGATATCAACTCAGTCCTATATTGTATAAGCTTCTTTATAGATCCTTTGTTAAGGAAAATTAATGAACATCTCTGGTAGTGCCAATCCAAATAGGACAGGAAAACCTCCTTTTAAAGTCATGGCATATGCAGATGACATGACCTTCCTTATCTGGACTCCATCTTCATTAAGTAATGGTTTTAGACTTATGCAAACAGTTTGGGCAAGTATCAGGGCATCATTAAATAAAGATAAATGTGTAGGCAAAATCTAAATTATGCTTCACAGCAGATAGAGAGTATTGAGGGGATTATTTTAAAACCGAACCTGTTAACATATTAGGTATATAGTTTGGGAAAGGTGATCTGGATGATTTAAATTGGAGTAAACAGTTAGCAGTAGGGTTTATGGAACAGAGGTGAATTGAGTAAAAAAAAGGCCTATCTTATAAAACATTTTAATTCCAGTTTTTGATTTTTAGTTATATATTTCGCCTCAAAGCATAAAGAGACTGAACTCCTTAATCTATTTTTCGGGCTTGTTGGGAGTAGATTAAACCAGGTGAAGAGGAATATTTATATCTACCCTGAAACCGGCAGGTTTGAATATGATAAACCCTATCTTATTCTTCTTTTTGCAGTTAAACTTTTTATTAATTTTCATAAGATATACAGACAAACCTCTTACAGTACAGTACAATGTGAGGATTTTTTTTAAAGAAATTGAGGCAGCATATAATAAGAACATTGCTACAATAATACAAGGAGCTTTTGGTTTAAAATATAGTAAACAATACAGGTCATGTAATTAGTATATACTTGACATTTGTAGTGAACTTAAAGCGGATAGTATGATTAGATACGGTTTATATTAAAATGTTACATAATTATATATGATGCTGCAAAAGGAAAAAGTACATTCGTAAAAGGATTGTGGAGTAATAAAAACGATTGAGAACAGAGTATAGGAAAGAAAAGATATATAAGAAAGTTAAAGAGAGAGAAACTATAAAAAGGGGAAAAAGCGAGACTACAATGATGTATCAGTAAAAGGGGAAAATCCATATATATATTAAGTCCATACATTGGTGTTGGAAGATTTAGTTGATTCAAAAATTAAAAAGCCCTGCCAACGATTGTTATATAACATGAGGTCGGTCAGACGATATATATGATCATACAGTCCAGAGAGGACATTGCAATAGTTGGTTAATGATACTGGAAGGGTAGGGATTATGTTGGATCTCCAATGCATGAGGATTGTGTGTTTAACTTGAAGGAAGAGTATATTTAACCATCTGCTCTGCGAATATGAAATTTTATAAGAACGGTGATTAAAAATACCAAGAATGCAATGTTTAGGGTCTAGTGTAAAAGGTTGACCTACCACTTTCATTGCAAATCTGTGAGTACAGTGCCAAATCTTTTGTATGAGGGACAGTGCCATAAGATATGCAATAAATCCCATTGGGGAACTGCAGCGCCAGCAATTGTTATTGTTCAATAAACCCATTTTTTGTAATACAACAGGAGTTCTGTACCACAAATGAAGGATCTTGGTTTGAATGAGGGAACTGCTTATCATTAAAAGATTTGTGACAGGAGAGCCAACATCTGGACCATTGTGCATTGGTGATATTATATTGTAGCAAAGTACTCCATCTGTTTTAGCATTGACAGAGTAGTCAGGATGGATATCACAAATATCTTTGTAAACAGTGCTATTTAAATTGGATGTTGTTTTTATCCATTTAGAGATGTGCTTATCATACAGAGAATTGATAGAGAAGGGTGTGAGGTAAGAGTTGCATGCGGTACGAAGCTGTAGATATTTCCAAAATCCTGATGGGGAAGATTCCATATGCCTCCGTGAGTTGGTGTGTAAGTTTTAACTTTAATGACTTGGGTTCAAGTATATCCTCCAAAAGAGAATACCCTTATTTTCCAGGTACAACAAAAATGGGGTGATTATCAAGAGATATCTGGTGGTTACCCCAGATGGGGTGTAAGCTAAGGGTTTGGGGTTAGATTTAATATGCTTGTGAATGATTTTCCAATAGAATATAGAAGCAGCTATGGTAGGGTGAGACTTTAAAGAAGAGGTAAGGGTGTTATAAAGGAAAGAAGTCGCCACATTACCAGGACATAAGGATGTTTCCATATTGACCCATAAAGGAGACTGGATGTTGGGTTTGTTAAACCATTTAATTGTTTGAGACGTCTGAAAGCCCATAAGTAGGCTTGGAACCAAGAAAGGCCAAAGCCACCTTTTGACCAATGGGATCTAAGTTTATTACGGCTAAATATAGGTATTTTGCCTTCCCAAATGAAGCTGCCGATAATTTTGTCTATTTTGGTTAGAAAACTAGAGGAAGTATCAAAGGGATATTGGAAAATAGGTATAATATTTTAAGAGTTATTGACATTTTAATGGTGGAAATTTTACCATTAAAAGAAAGTTTAAGTAGCTTCCATCTATCAACTGTTGTTTGATACTGGTTAACAGAGGGAAAGATTAGCATCCCATAATTCATTCAATGTCAGGGTGATCCAAATGCCAAGATAAGATATACCTTAGGGGCCCAATGAAAGCCTAATGAGTTGTTCATGAGGGACTACAAAGGGTATACAGTGGTAGCGTTCGGATTTAAGGTTTAGAGCTAGTCCGGAGGGGAGGTGAAGTCATTCAGTAGTTTAACTAAAGGTTGCCCAGAACTTTTGAGGTTTTCAAGTAAAATAAGGAGATCATCTGCATATGAGAGTGAAGTATAGTGAGAGTTACCAATAGTAATGCCTTTAATTGTACGGATTGTCGAGGGACGAAAGAGGTTCCATGGCAAGTATAAACAATGAAGGCGATAAGGCATCCTTGTCTGGTGCCTCTTGCTAAGTAAAGGAGGGGACAAAATAGAGTTCGTGAGAACTCGAGCTGAAGGAGGTATACAATAATTGAATCCAAGCACAAAAATTATTTGTAAAGCCAAATGAGATAGCACCTGATATAGATATTCCCAATTGAGAGAGTCAAATGCTTTCTCAAAGTCAATGGCTATTGCAGCTGCAGGGGTTTTAAGAGTTTTGCTTTGTGAATTAAATTGAGTAATGAGCAAAGATGATCGGAACTGTTTCTATTTTGATAAATCCTGATTGAGAAGTATGGATGAGTTTAGTCATTAAAGATTCTAAGCGGAGAGTTAATAATTTGGCAAAGATTTTCCATCAGTATTAAGAAGTGAGATCGGTCTATAGTTTTAAGGAAGTAAAGGGTCTTTGTCTTTTTGGTAAGACTGTTATGATGGCTTCGGTCATTGTGTATGAGAGTTTCTTTACTAAGTGCTTCTTGGAATACATTGACTAATACAGGACAAAGAGTGTCAGATAGGGTTTTATAAAAATCAATAGGAACCCATCACTGCCAGGTGCTTTACTGTTTTAATGATGATAAAGCAGTTTGGATTTCCTGTAAAGTGATTGGTTTATCAAGCACAGCTTTGTCCTGAGGGGATAGGTGGGGTAGATTCAATTTTTCCAGAAAATGTTGTATTAGGTTGGGATTTGTAGTATTAGGTTGCTAGTATAGTGATGGTAAAGGATTGCATAATACTGATTGATTGAAAGGTTGTTCGTGTGTGTCTGACCTGATGGATCTTTTAGACCTGCTATATGTCTCTGCATCTGTTGAGTTTTAGCTGGTAGAGAGCAGCTTTCGCATTTATCCCTTGTTCCCAATACTGTTTAACCCTAAAAGGCAAGTTCAGCTTTCCTGGATATCAACTCGTTAATTTTAATTCTTAATTGTAGAATTTCCAGATGAAGCTGTGAATTATGATTGGGTTTATTTAATTTATAGTATTGGGTTTCTTTTTCTTTAAGGGATTTTCTAAATTAGCTAATTGTTGTTCTCTTAATTTCTTTCTATGCGCTGCATAACTAATAATTTACCTCTAATAGTGGCTTTTAATGCTTCCAGATAGTACCTTGAGACATATCTGGAGTATTGTTAATAGAAAGAAAATCTTGAATCTGGGTTTTAATCCAAGGAGTGAATTCAGGGTCTCTGAGTAAAGTGGGTCAAACGCCAGATGGGGATTTAGAAGAAGGTGGACCCTAGAGTAAATGCAAACTGATAGGGAAAGATCAGATATAACAATAGGGAGAATCGATGTATCAATAATTTTTTCAGTAATGAGGAGAAGAGACCAATAATCAATCCTACTATATGATTTATGTAAAGAGGAATAAAAGGTATAATCTAGTTGTCTGGGATGATGTAGTCTCCAAATGTCAAGAGACTAAATCCTTCATAAGCATTGATAGAGCATTAATACTATGGGGTGGGCATCATGTGATGAGTTACTTCTGTCTAAATATGCTTGTAGTGCTAAGTTAAAGTCACCACCAATAGGAATAGGTGAATTATTTTATTATTAATCATAATTTGCTGGGATAGATTATGGAAGAAAATGGGTGAATCAAAGTTGGGTGCATATACATTCACAAACATAAGCGGACCTGCTGTGGTGTTTAATAGGGTTATAATCCACCTACCATCCGGGTCTCTAATGATTTTTATGGGGGCCAATTAAGAGATTTATGTATTAAGATAGCAACCCATGTTTTTGGATGGAGAAGATGATGCATATACTTGACCAACCCAGTCCCTTTTAAGTCTGTCGACATCCTCTGATAAAAGTTTAGTTTCTTGTAAGAAAGCAATATGTGTTTTATGCTTTTAAGATAGGTAAGTACTTGCTTACGTTTATAAGGAGTTGAGTCCCTTGACATTCCATGAATGTAAGATTAGATCACTCATGGTACTAGGATATAAGGTAATTAGTTACAAATAGGAATGAGGGACTCAATACCATTAATTTGGAGGATGTCACAGATTCAAAAGGTAAATATATATAATAAACAAATGTATGCAGGGCCCTTAACTTGTATGGGTTCGAGATGATTGAGTATTTGTATTCATTTTGTCTCGCAGAGGAGAGTATAGAGATAGGAATATCAAGTAATTAAACATTAGAACCAACAAATGTTAGTATAAACTCAGTAACAAGAATATTAATTTGAAACTTTTTGAAATGCAGAGCAATAAGAGTCGGTAAATATACCAGGACTCTCATTCTACACTACTAGGCGTGTAGAGTAATTAGTGAATCTCAAGATACGGTTTACCCTATAATCTTAAGATACTAAACTTTATATAACAGTATATTAAAGAAGTATAATTGAGATTTGTGCTGAGGTAGTTAAAGCATTACCCTGGAAAAACAAAACATCATTCTACCAAATAAAAAAGGATAATTATGTAATAGTGTTAAATTCCAAACATAATGAATTAGCTTGGACCTAGCAAATAAGTCCAATATTAAATAAAGTATACCAACATGATGGCAGATAATGCTGAAACAGTGTGAGCCAGATAAAAGGATGCCCGATATGTATTAATCCACATAAGCTAGGTTAGAGAATGCAGTATATACTATAGGTTCATAGTGCATCAGTGTATTGTGGAATCATTTTATAAGTTCCAATGATTTGGAAGAAAATGGGATGAAGAATAATGTGAAAAGCGGAAAAACTCAATGTATAGAAATACAATTGGAAGCATACTTTGGTGCAAAATCTGTGAGATATAATGGGAATGCACCTGATGCACTACATACCAGAAGTGATGCAAAAAAAATATTAAATAAGTAAATGATTTTAGAGTATTTGTCTAATCATCCTCCACATTCCAAATGATAGGATTTATGTGGAAAAATGCTATAATAGTAAGGGTTAAGGGCACACTGATATGAAATACAGAACTCTATATGTGTATGTATGCACCTGACCACATGGTGGCCAAAGCTTATGAAAAATTAGAGTGTAAATAGTAATTATATATACTAATGTCTGGCACCACACAAGGATTAATTAGAAGAGATCTTACAAACATTGTAATATTTATTCTTTCTCTCATTTATTTTTTTTCCATTGAATACATTGAGAGTAACTCCGCATGGATTAAATACCTCCAGTGTCAATTGGCTCACCTCCCACAGACATATACAGGCTTCTCACAGCAATAGCGATTTACTGCATTTAAGTGCTCCAAACCTGTTGGGTGCGATAGAGACTGCGCTACTGATGTAAATGTACCGGAAGGAATCGAGTGAGGTGTGTGAAGAGGAGGGATTCTGGTGAGAAACTGCTATATCACATCTAATTATGGGCCATAGTATTTATTACAATTTTTTTTTTTTTTAGTGAGAAAAGCCTCAGGTAGCCTTGCTCTTCAATTTTTCTCTTTTCTTTTGGGTGGTTCAGATGATTTAAAGAGAGAGCTGACACAAGATCAGCCCAGGAAGAATCGGAGAGTCATTACCGTTAAGAGCTTCTTCTGGTCTTGAGTAAAGGGTCGGATACAGTCTGTCTCAGATCCTCCGAGATGAGTGCAGATCTTCTTGGAGCAGATCTTCTTGGAGTGGGAGAATTTGTTAGACAAGGTAAGAGGAGTAGAAAACTGATGTGACATTCCACATGGGAAGCTGAAGAGGTGGAAATATTATTTAAACAGCAGGTATTATTATTTAGAGAAGAACCAGATGCTTTTTTTTCTTGTATCGTGCGGAGCTTTGGCAGGAGCTACAGTGGCAGATATGATGGCTGCAGATTTCTCAGGGACCTGAAGGACAGTTTCAGCAGGAAGGGCAAGACATTGTAATTGCGAAGTGCTTGTGCTGGAGCAGGAACTAGCTGCATTAGCATCATGAGGCAATGTAAGTGCAGGCTGTGTCCAATTCAGAAATTCAGAGAGAGAGATTCTGGGGTACTGAAATCTCTGGTAGAATCGTTCAAAAAAGACGATTGTTGCAGGGTAATGCAGTGCAAACTTAATTCCACGCTGATGAAGGATTGTTTTACTGGGGTTGTAAGCTTTTGTTTGTTAGATAATTCTTTAGAATAGTCTCTGAAAATTAGGATTCTGTTTTCTTGCCAAGTAAGTGCACCTAATTGCCTCGCTTTTTGAAGAATCAGTTCAGTATGTGCGTGGTTTAGAAATCTGGCAATGATGGGCCTGGGTTTCTGGTCGGGTCCAGGCCTCGGATTTAAGGTGCGGTGAGATCTCTCGATGATTAGGTCTTGGCTGGCTGGTAATTTAAGCAAAGAAGGAAGTACATGAGTTAGAAGAGCACTGGTGTCTCCTAGTTCAACACCTTCAGGAAATCCGAAATCTAAGGTTGTTACGTCTGTTTCTATTTTCAATATCATCTATTTTGTCCTGAAGGTTCCTAATAACTCTGTCCTGCTCCCTGATGGTAGCCTGTAATGTGTTAATGGAATCTTCATTTTGAGATGCTTTAACATCCGTAGCGCTGATTTTTGATCAAGTGCCTGCATATTATTGATATTTTGTTGAGATGCAATTTTTAATACATTGATTTCACTTATTAGTTGCTGAAACATTGCTCCACTCTATTAAGAGAACTGTTATGTGGAGATTGGTCTGCCATTATTGTAGGCCTTAACAGAGAAATTGAAAAGCTGTAGATAACTCATTCAGTAATTATAAGGCAATAAAATACTGTACCAGAGCTGTTCTATGTACATATAGTAAGATCTCAGATGTTGGTGAAGGTAGGAAGTCTGGAATCTGTAGGATGGATGATGATATTTGGTGAATCCAGGGAGATGAAGAATCAAGCAGCCATCTTCAGCACAGCGCCTCTAGCTCCTATCTTATTCTTCAATAGCTTTTTGTATGCAAATATAAAACCTTTTTAATGCAGCAAACTATAGGATGGGCACCTCTGTTGGCTAGAAAGGTTTCTCATTTTATGGCCTTATGGCATTCAAATGCCTTGAAAGTTCTGAAAAAATAGGTTATACTGACAGAATATCTTAGATGCACTTTCTTGAGGTTAAAACAATGGCAAGTCACTGTTCAACAGGTGACTATCCTGTCAAGAAAGAGATTTATTTTTCTTTATTGTCTAATGTCTGTTTTGAGGAGGTGATATTTTTAGAATGTCCAGAGGAGCATCTGGAGATCCGAAACTATTTTGAATAACCCTAGAATTCCAGAACAAATATGGGATTTTCATTGGATTGCCTGTCATGAGAGAATTAATATCAAGGCAAATCAGAAACATAAAAAAACAGGATGAGCGGTATTGTAGCAGACTTCAATGTATACAGAAGGAGGAGACTATACGGCACTTATTGTTTTTCTGCTCTTTATTTTAGGTTTTGAGATTTTCTAGCACAGTCTTGGAATGAACCTATATTTAAAACATTGACATATGGAAACTTAATGTATGGTGTCTTTACTAAAGAATGGGATAAGTGGAATTGGGATACATTACAAGTGTTAATGGTTATTCTAAAATGGAATTTTGGACCACTAGATGTGGATTTACATTACAACAGAAATACAGCAGTCATATTGAATTATACAACAAAATTGTTTTGGATCTTGATAAGTTGTACAAGGCAGAGAAAGAAAGTATTCTAAAGTTATACTCTTAGAGCTATGGAAAGGTTTACCATGGGTGACAGACAGTGGTGTACCAATAACTTAATTAGGAGGTATAGTACATAAAGGTTTCTTGGAGACTCACTACTCCTGGATTTTTATTTATTTATATATATATATATATATATATATATATATAACTGTACCATATGGTACATTATAATGTGCTTTTGTTGGATAAGAATTACTTTTGACTGAACTTGGGTGGGTGGGTAATGTACAATTAGTTTTGTTAGAAGTATGATGTTTAATACTCAGTTTTCTTTTTTGGTTTTGTTCTGATTTAAGGTGGTGGCAGTTGTTTTGATTAATTTTGTACTCATGTATGATGTAATACATACTTTTGTTTTTCATTTCTTTGTTATGAAATAGTGTGCTGTGATGTTGTTTGGTTGCATTTTATTTTATGTTTTATCAATAAAAATTCCTACTCTTTTCGAGAAGTGCCATGGGATCTTTAACATCCACCTGAACTACCACCAGAACAAGCAGATGGGACCTCGGTTTAACGTCTCATCTGAAAGATGGCACCTCAGGAATCCCTTGCCTTATTAAAAAGGGCATTTTAACTAATTTGGAAGAGTTTAAAGCAGCAGTGCAACGAAAGTAGGTTAAAATTTGAACCTACCCTTTTCTTCTTAATTTATGCCAGATGTCTTCCAGTTTATTTTGGTGATAAATTTTCAGTTTTCAATAACATTAAAGGATTTTATGAACGTTTTAAAGTAATTATTTCTCAAGAAAAAGATGGCCACCTCATTTTGCATAGAAATATACTGAGGACCAGAGGAGGGTAAAGGTCCAGACAAAATGCAAAGGTACAGTACACAGCATAGGAAGCACCTAGAAATCCCAATCAACAGTTATGCCAATATTGTCTATAACAGAAACTTAACTTTTGGAAATAACTGTTTTGTTGCACTGCTGCTTTGACTTGTATCCTGCAAATCAGGAAAAGATTCCAATTATATTCACTAGTGCCCTACTTGAGGAGGCGATGTTTTTAATAATAATGAGTGTAACATCTGCATAAATGCTCAGTTTAATATTGTCATCATTTATTATAACCCTTCTATCCTTCCACAGGATGTAATAGCCTGTAATAATGGTTTCAGACATAGTACAAAAACAGTCCGAGACAATGGACAGCCTTGCCTAACTCCATTCATCATCTCGATATTCCTGGTTAAGGTAGATTAATTGAAAACAGGCTCTTGGCTTACTAAACAGTTATGCAATTATCCCAAAGGTCTGGAATCTCTTTTCTATAAACTGTACTGTGTAATTATCTTTAATAATTATGGAGCAACACCCCATAAATGTAATACCCTTGTCATGTAGGTTCTAGTCACAATATGAAAAGCTTTGCTAGCATCTAACATTAAAGATAGTAGTTATCTGGCAGATGTTTAATATATTCAAAAACTGCCTGGACTCTACGTACAGCTTGAGCAAGAGTTCTGCCTGGTACAAATCCAAATTGGTCTTGATGGATAGAAAGGTGTTAATGGGGTGTAATTCTAGAAACAACTAATTTTGCTATAATATTGTAATCCACATTTAGGAGCTCTATTGGTCTATAATTTTCAATATATTCTTTGGGTTTCCTACCTTATAAATCAATATTATTTTAGCATCATTCATAGTATCTGGTACTGCATGTTTCCCATCCATCCAGTCATCCAACATTAGCTGGAACCATAGTGAAAGTTCTGAGGTGAATGTTTGATAGAATTTAGTCGTAAACCCATCCAACCCGCAGATCTGTTTTTGGAAATGATTTTATTACTTCATCTATTTCTTTTTTCGAAATTTTTGCTTTTGAATTTGGAGAGTTTAAAACTGAGTCTGAAACAAAATAGTTTCCATAATCTCACCATTTATACACTGGGTCGATTGATAAATCTCCTATAGTATTTTAAAATGATATCTTCCATGCCTTCTGGATCTGAAGTGGAAACACCTATATTATTTTTCAAACAGGCAATTATGTTATGTTCATTCCTTTTTCAAATGATTTGCAAGGAGTTTCTCTAATTTATTTCCCTGTAGGTCTCTTAACCCTTCACTTTATAAAGATTATTTTCTGTTTCCTTCTTTATTCATTGCTGTCAATATAGACTACAAGAGATCCATTCATTGTAGCATTTACCTTTATTTTTTATAAGCAGATAATCTAATTCTTTTAGTTTCTCTTATAGTTTACGATCCTGTTCCTTTAATTTCTTATAGTGCCAGGCCTGAAAAGAAATAACAGCACCATGCATCACAGCCTTAAAGGGATCCCCAGGGATAATACACTCTTCTGCCCAGATTAATTATAAAGCCAATAGTCTGCTACCACCTCCTTCCATCCGTATATCATCCTGACAGCGACATGTAGACAGCGACTCGACACTACAGCGACAACAGCCAGGTTGCATAAATTCCAGGATTTTAAGGAGTTCATTGTTAAAGCTCCAGGTTCTGGTTTTAGCTTGATGCTTTCCCTGTGACAATACCATCTCTACTATAGCATGATCAGAAATTAGAATAGTTCTAATTGATGTGGTAAATATATTTTTAAAATAGATTTTGAAATAAATATATAATCCAACCAAGAGAAGCATTGCATTTTGTTATCATACTGGGTATACTCTTTGACAGTGGATTCTGAGCACACCATTTATCTATTAACTGATGTTCCTCCAAGATGTTTTTAAATAATCTAGATATTCTTTTATTATTGTTGGTAAAAGGGTAGATTTATCTAAAGTGGGATCTAAGAAGGCATTATAATCTCCCACAAAAATAAGATTTGCAGCTTCATGTTCCACTAAAGCTAAAAGTACGATTTGCCTTATCTGACCATTTTTTATGTAGTGTCAATTTTAAATTCTTCCTTGACAAATGAGAAACCCTGCCTGCTTTGTTTGGATATGCCATTGTGATGGTGCTTTCATTAGGGCCATGATGTGGGTGACTGAACTAGGTCATGAGTGACAGTGGTGTTTTGGATGTTATGGTGTGTTTTTCAGCATGTTATGTGTTGTGAGAATGTTAGAGCATGGCATTGTGAGGCGTGGTGTAGGCTTGTTCTGTGTGACGGTGTCTGTTATTCTGTTGATTGCTAGTGGGTTGTTGTTCCACGTAGGTTTGAGCGATGGGTGATTCTGTCTCAGGTGTGTGTTGTTGTGATCATTAAAATGAGTATGTATTACAGGGTTCTCAGTGGTGTGGTTTACTACTGGTACGTGGGTTTCTGTTGTGTATCCTAAACTGTCCCTTTGTATCGCTGGGAGTGTTTCACAGGCGACAATTGCATTATGCCTCTGGAATATGTGCAGAGCTTGAAAGGAATTTGCTTAGTTCATGATGGCTTTGTGTTCCATAAGGACTGTGTCGAGGTGAGAAGAGTTGCTGGGGATGTGTTGGCTTCCCATTTCCTGAGAGTCCACATGTCACACTTGCTGTCTGTGTCACTTTGTTTCAAATGCATGTTGGATGTGGAGTTGGTTATATTATGTTTTGGGGTGTGCTGGGGCGAAGCCCCTTGTTGGGGAGTGCAGGTGGTTGAACCCCACTTTTAAAATGTAAGTATCTCCTGTTTTTCTTAGGGTGCAGTTTTGTGGTGTTTGTTTTAATTTTCCTGTACTTGCTCATGCCTGTGTTTGGCGATGTAGTTATGTTACTACACAGTGGTTTTCATGCGTCTCTTTGTGACAACCTGTTACTTGTGTTCTCATTTACTGAGCGCTCTTTATTTGCGTACCAGCATGGGTAAACCTTTTTTTGTACCAGGAGAAAATAATTTCCATCAATCCAGTTACGACTTAATTTTTTGATTCATTTAAATCTAAATGTGTCTCCTGTAGAGCTATTATATCTGCTTTAATTTTGTTTAGATAGGCTAATATTCTAAATCTTTTAATGAGCGTATTAATACCATTCACATTGAAGGTGGCACATTTAAACTGAGGAATTATGTTGGCCATAACATCTTATAAACTAACAGACTGAAAGATCTGGGGTGATCCAAAAATAAAAAGTTAGAATAATATCCCTTCATAGCAACATCACACAGTACAAAGGCCCATTCCTTCCCTCAAAATGCTCCCTTAACTGAATAACTTTACCCACTATTCCCCAAAGGTCTGGAATCTCTTTTCTATAAACTGTGTACTGAGCTGCTTAAAAGAGCTCCAAAGGGGTTTACCAAGTGCTATCCCAGACCCAATAGAAAGAAAAACTGTGCAGCCTTTAAACAGATCTAGCTCACTTGAACTGGAAACATCCTATTATGTTTTGCTCCTGCCCCCCATACTACCAGGATGGTACTAATAAAGTGTCACATCTTAGATCAAGAAAATATCCTGCAGTCTATTTTTAGTATATACATAGTAACATAGTAGTTAATGGCAGATAAGGACTGCTAGACCCATCTAGTCTGCTGGTATTCTCTTCCTGCACCAGCAGCCTCTGACCCTACTGTCATTCAACTCTCTTTCCCATCTTTAGGATTCCATTATGTCTATCCCATGCATGTTTGAACTCCCACTGTGTTAGCACTCACCACTTCCTGGGGTAGGCTATTCCAAGCATCTACCACCATTTCCATGAGGAAAAACTTCCTCACATTTCCTCTTATCCTGCCCCTCCAATCTTATATCATGCCCTGTCATCCTTGCACAACTCTTGTCCTGAAGGGATGCCACCCCTCGTGCACTTTATTTAGAAGCCTTTAGATACCTGAAAGGTCTCTATCATATCCCCCATTCCATCCTCTCTTCAAGTGTATACAACTGAGGTTTTTCAATCTGTCCTCATATGTTTTCTGATTCAAGCCATACACCTTCACAGTATTCTAGATGAGGCCTCACCAGCATTTTGTACAATGGCATCACCACCTCCTTCTTCTGCTAGTGATACCCTTCCTATGCACCCCAACATCCCACTGGCTCTCTCACTGTTTGATTACCCTTCGGTCATCTGAGATGATTATCCCTAAATCCCTCTCTTCCTGATAACTGTCAGCAATCCTCCCTTCTGTAGCTCTCTGCAGGGTTTCTTCACCCCCAGGGCATGATTTTGCACTTTTTGCATTACATTTTAATTTTCACACTTTTGACCATTTTTCCAGCTTTCCCAGATTCCTCCTCATTCTTTCGACCCCTCTGGAATATTTACTCTGTTGCAGATCTTGGTATCATCTGCAAATAGGCAAATCTTCCCCCAGCCCTTCAGTGATGTCACTGATGGAGACATTGAAAACAACTGGCCCTAGGACTGATCCTTGAGGCACCTCACTGGTCACCCTTCTTTCCACTGATTTGATCCTATATTACTACCACCCTCTGCTTCCTGTCTCTCAACCAGTTTCTAACCCAGTTTTCACTCTGTGGCCCACCCCATCCAGTGCTTTGGGTGTACTGAAACCAATCTCTCCATCAATGACCACATGAACTTTGGCTGGAAACAGCATTGAGGACTTATACCTCTAGTCCAAAAGTTTATGAAATTGAATTTTTCTTTCATTGACAATGTCAGGAGGAAGATCATGAAAGCTGAAATGGAAGCCACCATCAAGTTGATTCCCTTTACTGGTAGACTTCAGCCATTAATCACTCCTTATCTTCTAAACAAAGAAACTACACTGCTGCCTATCCCCATGCTATGTTTCCCCATGGCAGGTGTACTTTATTTACTTTTTGTCTCCTACTGTGCTACCTTTCCCCATGCCATGTCCCTCGCTTGCAGGGTGCATTTTATTTACATTTGTCTCTCATACAGTGCTATCTATCCCCATGCCATGTTGCCGCATGACAGGTGCACTATATTTACTTTTGTCACATCCCATGTGCTCCTATCTCACGCCATGTCCCCCACTTGCAGGGTCATTTTATTTACTTTGTCTCTCACCTGTGCTATCTACCCCATGCCATGTTGCCCCCATGACAGGTGCACTATATTTACTTTCATCACTCCCCGTGTGCTCCCTATCCCCATGCCATGTTGCCCACTGCAGGGTCCATTTTATTACTTTTGCCCCTGACCTTGTGCTGCCTATCTCTATGCCATGTTCCCCCATGCCAGGTGCTCTTTATTTACTTTTGTTCCTCACCCTGTACTGCCAGCCTCCTACTGTACTGCCTATCCCCATCCAATGTTTTCCCCATGCCAGGTGCACTTTATTTATTTTCATCTCCCTGTGCTGTCTATCCCAATGTCATGCTCCTTCATTCCAGGTGCACATTATTTACCTTTCTCTCTCCCCCCTCTACTGCTTATCCCCTTGCCATGTCCTTGACATGCCATGTACACTTTATTTACTGCTGTCTCACCCTCTGTCTTGTTTATCCCCATGCCATGCCCCCATTCGAGTTGCACTTTGTTTACTTTTGCCCTTACACTGAATTGCCTATCTTATACCATGCCCCCATGCTAGGTGTACTTTCTTTACCTTTGTTCCTCCCTCTGTATTGCCTATCCCAATGCCATGTTCCCACTTGCTAGGTGCATTTTACTTACTTTTGTTTCTCCCTTGTGCTGTCTATTGCCATGCCGTCTTCCCCTATATCAGATGCACTTTAATTACTTTGTCCCTCCCCTGTGCTTCCTACCTCCATGCCACATTCCCCTATGCCAGATGGACATTACTTTCATCTCTCCTATGCTGCCTATCACCATCCGTGTTCCCCCATGCCAGGTGCACTTTATTTACTTTTGCCCCTTCCCCTGTGCTATCTATCTCCATGCCAGGCCCCCATGTCAGGTGACTTTATTTACTTTTGTCTCTCCTCCTGTGCTGTCTATCCCAATGCCATGCCCCCATTCCAGGTGAACTTTACTTATGTTTGTCCCTCACCCTGTAGTTCCTATCCCATGCCATGTTTCCCCATGCCAGGTGCACTTTGTTTAGTGTCCCTCTCCTGTGCTGGCTATCACCATGCGTTTCCCCATGCCAGGTGCACTTTATTTACTTTTGACCCTTCCATTCTGCTGCCTATGCCCATGCCATGTTTCCCATGCCATGAGTGCTTACATACGTTGCCCTCCTCCTGTACTGCTGTTCCCCATGCCATGTCCCCCATGCCAGGTGCACGTTATTTACTTTTGTCCCTCCCCTGTGCTGCCTATCACTATGCCATATTCCCCTACCAGGTTCACTATATTTACTTTTTGTCTGTCACCCTTTTCTGCCTATTCCCATGCCATGTTCTTCCCCATGCCAGGTGGACTTTATTTATTTTGCCCTTTCCTGTACTGTCTATCCCATGCCATGTTCCCCATGCCAGGTGTACTTTATTTACTTTTGTCCCTCCCTTGTACTGTCTAGCCTCATCCCATGTTCCCCATGCCAGGTGCTGTTTATTTACTTTGACAATCCCCTTTACTGCCTAACCCATGCTGTCTTCTCCCCATGCCAGGTACAGTTTATTTACTTTTGCCTCTCCCTGTTGCCTGTCCCCATGCTATGTTTCCCCATGCCATGTGTGCTTTATAAACTTTTTCCCTCCCCCATACTGCCTGTCCCATGCCATGTCCCCATGCCAGGTGCACATTATTTACCTTGTCCTCCCCTGCTTCCTAGCCTCATGCCATATTCCCCTATGCCAGATGGATGTTATTTACTTTCATCTCTCTCCCTTGCTGCCTATCATTATCCGTGTTCTCCCATGCCAGGTGCACTTTATTTACTTTTGCCCCTCCCCATGCTATCTATCCCAATGCCATGTCCCCCATTCCAAATGCACTTTACTTATGTTTGTCCTTCACCCTGTAGTTCCTATCCCATGCCATTTTCTCCTTATCAGGTACACTTTATTTAGTTTGTGTCCCTCCCCTGTGCTGGCTATCGCCATGCCTTTTCCCCATGCCAGGTGCAGTTTATTTAGTTTTGACCTTCCACTGTGCTGCTTATGCCCGTGCCATGTTTCCCATGCCATGTGTGTTTATATACTTTTGCCCTCCTCCTGTACTGCCTGTCCCATCTCATGTTCCCCTATGCCAGGTGCTGTTTATTTACTTTGACAATCCCCATGTACTGCCTATCCCCATGCTGTCTTCTTCCCATGCCAGGTACAGTTTATTTACTTTTGCCTCCCTGTGCTGCATATCCCCATGTTATGTTTCCCATGTGATGTGCTTTATAAACTTTTCCCCTCCCATACTGCCTGTCCCCATGCCATGTCCCCCATACCAGGTGCATGTTATTTACCTTTCCCTCCCTGTTCTTCCTAGCCTCATGCCATATTCCCCTATGCCAGATGGATGTTATTTACTTTCATCTCTCCCCTAGGCGCCTATCCCCATACCATGTTCCTCCATGCCATGTGTGCTTTATATGCTTTGCCCCTCACTCTATACTGCCTGTCCCCATGCCATGTCCCCCATACTAGGTGCACATTATTTACCTTTGTCCTCCCCATGCTTCCTAGCCTCATGCCATATTCCCCATGCCAGATGGATGTTATTTACTTTCATCTCTCTCCTGTGCTGCCTATCACTATCCGTGTTCTCCCTCAGCCAGGTGCACTTTATTTACTTTTGCCTCCTCCCATGCTGTCTATCCCAATGCCATGTCCCCAATTCCAAATGCACTTTACTTATTTTTGTCTTTCACCCTGTAGTTCCTATCCCCATGCCATTTTTCTCCCATATCAGGTGCACTTTATTTAGTTTGTGTCCTCCCCTGTGTTGGCTATCGCTATACATTTCCCATGCCAGGTGCAGTTTATTTAGTTTTGACTCTTCCACTGTGCTGCCTATGCCCGTGCTACATGTTTTCCCATGCCATGTGTGCTTTTATACTTTTGCCCCTCCTCCTGTACTGCCTGTCCCCATGCCATGTCCCCCATGCCAGGTGCACGTTATTTACTTTTATCCCTCCCCTGTGCTGCCCGTCTCTGTGCCATAATCCCCTACCAGGTTCACTATATTTGCTTTTGTCTCTCACCCTGTGCTGCCTATTCCCATGCCATGTTCTCCCATGCCAGGTGGACTTTATTTATTTTGCTCCTCTCCCTGTACTGTCTATCCCCATGCCATGTTCCCTCCATGCCAGGTATACTTTATTTACTTTTGTCCCTCCCTTGTACTGTCTAGCCCATCCCATGTTCCCTGTGCCAGGTGCAGTTTATTTACTTTGACAATCCCCTTCTGCCTATCCCACGCTGTCTTCCCCATGACAGGTATAGTTTATTTACTTTGCCTCTCCCCTTGTTGCCTATCCCCATGCCATGTTCCCCATGCCATGTGTGTTTATATACTTTCCTCCCCTATACTGCCTGTCCCCATGCCAAGTCCCCCATGCCAGGCATGCATTATTTACCTTTGTCCCTCCCTGTGCTGCCTATCTCCATGCCATATTCCATCATACCAGGTTCACTATATTTGCTTTTGTCTCTCCCGTGCTGCCTATCCCCATGCCATGTATTTGAGGAGGCTTGTTCATAGGGAGTGCTGCATGCTGTGTAACTCTCTCCTGTGGAAGAATTTTACCATATTTATGCACTACTGAGTACTTCTCTGGGAAGAGAAAAGACAACTGCCTGAACGATTTCCTAAGCAACTGGTGGGGTCACGCAGCATAGCCACCAGAGAGGCTCCTGCATAGTGGAGCATTGTGGGATTCGGGTGGGCTGGAGGTCCACTGAGCCCAGGTAAATCTGCATTGCACACACAGATGACGGATAGGGTTGCCAGCAGTTCCAGTGTGACAAGGAGGTATGGGGCTCTTTGTGTGTCTCACTTAGCACAAATAAAACTTTTGAACTGTTTTATTGTAATCAGCAAACGTAGGAAGCAGGCAGAAACTTCCATTTTCCGCCCTTGAAAGGAGACGCCTAAGTGAGCAGGATGAGCGTGAGCAGGTCGAGGTTATGGAACTGCATGCAGAGATGAGTGTCTCTGCTGGGGTTGACTCAGTACTGGGGCACAACATCAATGGAAAATAGGCAATCCATATTCCAGGTAAACATCTGTGCAGTACTTATAGTATAACACTGCTAAATAGGTATTGAAGCTCTAACAGGCATTGTACAAACACCAGGTGGTACTACATTGAAATTTAACATGGAGCACATGAAAGTTTGTGCAGACTGCTATATGCACAAAGAAGGGAAACCACTTGATGGGTTTATTTGTGATAATCATGACTTAATTACAGTGTTATATAAATAAATTGAGTCACTCCAACAGAGAGTACAAATACAAAAGATATCACTTTATTAGAAGAATTCATTGACACAGCTGTGGAAAAACTCATGAGGACCCCAATCTACTGCCAGGGGATTAGGTGAACCAGGAGGCATACCTGGGGTAAATAATAATCACCAAGGGAGCAGCATCACGGACCAAACAGAGGTCAAGAAGTAATGGTTCTTGGTCCAGAAGGATCAAAAAAGGGAGAGGGACATAGGCAGGGCAAGCAACCTAGCCATACATAATCAATTCAGTATATTAGGTGAGGCGAGCAGCAGTGGGAAAGTATAGCTTGCCAAACAGCAACCTCATGAGTCAATTAGTCCCCAGTCACCACCTAAGATGGGAAGCAGCTCACAGTTAGCTGACAGACAAAATTCTACAAAGTTACCATCTAAAACCCGTCAGCACCTAGGGATGTACTTATAGTTGGGGACTCCTGTTAAGATATGTCGACCATATAGTATGTAGAAATAGGAATGAGCACACTACAGTCAGCACACTACTAGGTGCAGGAATAGATGATGTCAATCATCTACTCAATGGCTTAAAGCAACACTGTGAAACTCCAATTATGGTTCTTCATGTAGGAGTAAATGACATGGGTAGAAGAAAGCTCATTGACATCCAAAGAGATTTCGAGGAGGTGGCAATACACTCAAGCCAAAAGGCTGTGAAGTCCTTATATTAGGTTACTCCCAGTCCCAAGGGCAGGTACTGCAAACACAAGGGAAATCAGGCAGCTAAATAGGTGGTTGAGAAGGTGGTGTCATAAGGAGGAGATGGCATTTATCGACCACTGGAAGAGTTTTAATAACACTAGACTCTATGGAAATGAGGGGCTGCATGTAAGTAAACAGGATTTGAATCTTGGCACAGGAAATCAAGCAGATACTAACTCCCATTTAAACTGAACCACGGGGGCTTGGGGAGGTAATAAGAAGTGCAAGGCAGCAAAACCAAAAGAATTCAACTTGGAAATGCTTAACTTTTAATGCTAGGAGCATTGTACATAAATTTGATGAATTGATAAATACATTACACACTGATTATATACAGATTTGCGCTATTACGGAAACCTGGTGGGATAACAAGGATACGTGGTAAAGGCATATTCCTGCATATCAGCTGTATTGCACAGATAGGCCAAACAGAAAGGGGAGGGGTTGCTATATATGGTGCATAACATTACATCTGAAAAAATAGAAATAAATACAATAGATGGTATTGAACAGATATGGGTCAAGGTAAACTGAGGAGGAAACGCTCAAAATTACTATCGGGTATTCTATAGGCCACCTTCAATTCCCTACTAGCTAACACAGCATTATTTGGAAAAATTGAATCTATGATAAACCCAGAAAACACCATATTACCTGGAGATTTTAATTTACCTGGCGTTGCCTGGGAAAACTACAGAGCAAAATCTGGTGTTGAGGTGAGATACATGGATACATTCAACATCACAGGCTTTGAACAATATGTGCAAAAGTGACTAGAGGGGACACTCTGTTTGATCTCATACTTAATAATATGGGTGATAGAATACAGCAGTGTACAGTCACCACCCCACTTGGCTCTAATGATCATGCCAGGTAGAATTTAGTACAGAGGACAACAGACTGCAGTGTCAGGATGCACTATAATTAGGAAATATGAAAATGCAGACTACAATAAATTGAGAGATGACTTTAGCCAGTGGAACTGGGTGGCTGACTTAAGAAAAATCTGTACAGAGCATGTGGGAGGCTTTGGAGGATAATATAAACCGGGTGGTAAATAAACACATTCCAACCAAAAAAAGTATAATAGGGCAGGGAAAATGCCAGTATGGATGATGGGCAAGGTCAAGAGGATGATTAAAACAAAAATAAGGCTTACAGAGGCTAAGAGAAGTGGACATGAAGAAAATTGGAAAATACAAAGTAATGTTAAAAACACCAAGAAAGCCATAAGAACTGCAAGGAAGGGTTATGAGTTAAGACTGGCAGGAATGGCTAAAGACAACTACAAAACATTTTATAGTTACATTAGTAATAAAAAGAGGTGAACTCAAACTATAGGACCACTTAGGATCTAGGAGGGCACTTAGTTCAGGACAACTACCAGATGGTGGAAAGATATAACAGCTACTTCTCATCAGTCTATAACACCAAAACCCTGGAGAATAAACCACTTGACAAAGATCTACATACACCCAAGTTAGAGGTTAAGAATGTCAAAAAGACTGCTCAAGCTAGATCCGAGTAAGTCTTTGGGCCCGGACGGATTCATCCAAGAGGTGTCATCAAATTGGCTGAGCTACTGGCTGAACCACTAACAACATTATTTCAGGCATCACTGGATCATGGGAAGGTGGTGGACACATGGAGAGTGGCAAATATGGTACCTATTTTTAAAAAGGCTCTAGACAGGAGGTTGGAAATTACTGACCTGTAAGTTTAACATTGGTACTGAGCAAGGTCCTGAAGGAATCATAAAGGCTCACATTGAGGAACCTATGCTACATAGGGATGATATCAATGAAACTCAGCATGGTTTTAAAAGTGGCTGTTCATGTCAGACACATCTCCTTGAATTTTATGGAAATGTTAGCAGGGCTTTAGATGAGGGTGACTCAGTGGACATGATATTCCTGGACTTCTCAAAGGCCTTTGATAAGATGCCACATGGAAAACTGGTGAATGTCCTGATTAGCCATAAAATTCAGGAAAACAATGTGCTGGATAGATTCCTGGATGCAAAATAGGAAGCAAAGGGTCATTGTCAGGGGCTCAAGCTTGGGTTGGATGGAGGTGACGAATGGAGTCCCTCAGGGGTCCGTGTTGGGACCTTGCCTCTTCAATGTATATATTCACTCTATGAATAGTGGCAGGGAGGTATGGAATCCAAGTTTGCTGATGACACCAGAATAGGCTGTATTATTAACAATGATCAAGACATAGCCAAATTGCAGGAAGCCCTGGAAACCCACAGGATGGGCATATGATTCTAAACTGACCTTCAATACTGACAAGTGCACAGTTATGCACTTTGGGAAACAAAATAGAGCAGCAGAATATAAGCTAAATGGGCAAACCTTAAGAGGTAAAAGGAGAAGGGATCTAGGGTCATGGTTTCAAATGACCTTAAGTTTAACCAACAATGCAGTTGGGTAGTTAAAACAACCAGAAACATATTGAATTGCATAAACAGGCACATTAGTAGCAGAAGGAGAGAGGTTCTGGTACCACTGTATGGGTCTCTTGTGAGGCTACATATGGAATACTTTGCCCAGTTCTGGTCACCAGGCTATAGAACAGAGATACAGTCATTGGAGAGAATCCAAAGAAGGGCCACAGCATGATTAAGGATGTACAGCACAAAGAATATCATGAAAGGCTAACTGAGTTAGGAATGTACACATTGGGTTTCGCAGGCTGAGAGGAGACATGTGCATGGTTTTCAAAGCACTCTCAGATGTGGGGTTATTGGAACAATTGAGACTTAGGCTAGAGAAGTATTAAACTAGAGCACAACCATTACAGTTAGCAGGTGAAAGGTATAAAACAACCAGGAGGAAACATTGGTTCAACATTAGGGTGGTGACAATTTGGAACAGACTACCAATAGAGGTGGTGGCTAGTACTAATGTGCAAACATACAGGGTTATGGCTAGATGAAACATAGTGAGCAATATGGACAGTTTGTCTTCTATGCTCCAAAGAACCTATGAAACCTATGTCTCCCCACCATGCCAGGTGCACTTTAGTTACTTTTGGTCCTCCCTGTGTTCTCCTCTTTAGCTGTCATTGTGTACCCTTTCCAGATATGTTTCATATGTTTGTGTTGCTTTTTTAAACTCTGCTTTATTTCAGAGCAAAGTTATACAGTACATTGATGCAGTTCATGCTACAGTACTTACTGCACATTGAATTAATGTTCTAGTTACATGGAATGATCAGTAGACATTAATGGTTATTACAGTGTTCTATGGTTAACTGTAGATGATCCTATCTTAGTCCCATTACTTACATTCACATCCAGTTATGGCAAATTATTTTTTGATACACTGTACCTGAGTGCTTACCAGTGTATGTAGCATGGTTAGCTCTGAACAGCTGTGTAGAACAGTAATGGGCAAAGTTGCTCAAACAAAGCAAACATGGAAAATTATAAGCAATAAAACAACATTGCAACTAAGCTGGTGTGTACATCTTAGTGTTATGTAACAGGAGTTAGTGGATGGCATGTTGGGCCACATTTGTACCCTCCCCCTCTTTACTGACTTTTACGGTGGCTCTGCCCTTGAGGGATTATATGATTTCTGCTGACAGAACCAGGTCTCCATGACCATCTGGCTGCTGCAGGTAATCTATGGGTGTCAGGCTTTCTAAATTCTTCTTCTGTAACTCTTATGGTGGCTATTAGCTGTTCCATATTGAAAACCTGGGACACTGTATTTCTCATTCTGCTGTATCTTGTACCTTTGGATCCAACCAGTGGGAAGTGAGAGTCATGAGTGCTGCTTCAGACATGCAAGAAAATACCTCAGATTTTTCCATGCCTGTCAGTCCTTAGATGGAAGCCCTAATAGGTAGTATTGGAATGCATCCTGCATATCCATCCACTCCCTAGATTGCTGACAGTGCCTTCCTGATCAGAGACTAAGAGTCAATTATGGCATGACCATAAAAGATGGTAATGCATTCCTCTATCCCACGTCTCCTCCAGCACTTGTCTGAATTTGTTCTGTGTTGTGCCAAAATACTTGGTGATCATGGGGACATTGAAGATCCTTATTAAGATCTTCCAACAGAATATTCTCTAGTTTTGAGAGGCAGACACCTTTCAGCCTCTATTTAGCCAACTTGACCACTGCTTATCTATGATGCCTGCCCTGGCCTCTGTCTGCCAGTTATCTCTAATGCCCAGGTGTAACAGGGTGTCTCCTGTTATAAGTATAGATCCCCTGAAAATAAATACATTTATGTGCCAGTTCTTTCACTCCGTATTTCTCTCACTCTTATCCATTCTCTACTCTACTTCTGCTGTCCTTTCTTTCTTTGTCAGGGTGGCCAACCTGACAAAAATTCTTTTTCTGTGCTGTACCCTATCCTCTAAGAGCCCCCTTTGCAGTGCACATTAGTGCTGTAAGCACTCTTTCATAATCTCCTCTGGGAGATATTAATTAAGCTGAAGTCATGCTGCTTGTGAAGCTCCAGAGCGGAGGTAATGTTAGCGTGCATGTCATGCTTTTGATTAAAATACTGGTGCCCTGAATGGTCCTGCCCTGAGCGTGACCGAGTGATGGAAATTGCTCCTGGTCACAGTAGGCATATAGGAACATAGCTTAAAGCAGAGCAGAGTGTCTGACTAGGTTTTGCCACACCAAGCGGTTGAAGATATGCTCCTTGCAAGGAGCTTGAAAGAAAAGGGTTGCTTCAAAGCAAAGGCATGCTTCAGGGCATAACAGACTGCTGCACAGTGTGGCAAGATTGTAGAGAAGCTGCCGGACTAGTGGGACACTATGGGCATAGGGACAGGAAGCCCTATAGTGTCCCATAATTAAATGATATATGTTAATTGAGTTCCTGCAGCCCCAAAGATGTTGTAACTGGGGCTGCCTATAAAAATAAAGAGTATATGGGCAAATAGGACAAAATAAAGGCCCAAATGAAATGTTACCTGATGGACTGACATTTCAGCTGTCGGGTTAAAATAAAGGGAAATATTGTTTGTGGCAGGGTCTTATATGGGAAGCTAAGCACAGGCCCCTGCATAGTGCATATTAAATACAGGTGCAGCAATAAAGAGCTGCAGAGAAAAAAACCAAGAAGGATTTTTTTCTGCTTTATTTTATAAACAAATAAATTACTGTTGAAACAAATAAGCTTCTCAGGTCTCCTAAGCTTGCAGGAGAAGGAAGATAGGGAGTGCATCCCTAATCTTCCTTTCCCTAGCCAACTCAGAGACACCTGTGGATAATAGAAGGCTAACAAAGGTGTAATTACCTGTGGGGAGCCATTCAGTCAGAAGTGTTCCTATAGTGCTGTCTGGCCTGAAACTACCTCTATTTACATGTTCAGAGCCAGTGATGTCACAGCCAATGGAAAGTCCTCAGAATTGTGATGTCAGCCCAGGAGCTATAAAAGGTCTCACCATCAGGGACCTGAGATCAGTTGAGTCAGTTGGTGTACTGAGAGTGAAAGAGGAGGACCTGTGCTGTGTGCTGAGTAATTCACACAGATATTCTATAAAGAGAGTGTAAGGAAGCTATTATACTCAAGTATTGGCTGAATTTAAGCCACAGCCTCTATGAGGGAAGTAGAGTCCTGGAGATTTATTTTGTTGCTGTATGCTGGACTAACTTTTACTTATTATTATTTCTGTATATATTTTGGACTTTTATTGAAATAAAATGATAGGCGCATTCCTGTGTCTTTTATGTACCTGATCTCTGCCTAGCTGTGTCTGTTTGTATCCCACCACACTACACCAGGATAGTTTTTTTCCCTTAAGAAGTAGTTTATAGGCCTCTGATATGTATTGAAATCTGTCTTTCAAGCTTGTTGCCCAATACAAGAAGTCTTCCCCTTAGTTTTCTTCCCTTTTAATTTTTGAACACTGTGTCGCTCCAGGATGAAACTACTCACCTGTAGTAATCTGTAAATGTCTGATCTAGATAAATGGTATTTGACCTTTAAGGACTGGTAGGAAACACAGTGATCACCCTGCACCAGTTCAAATCTAGTGAAGATCTGGGCATTCCAAATCTTGAAGCCAGGGTCAGTATGACCCCAAATTAGGATCTCCTCAAATCAGTGTTGGGGCCCAGTATCATTGGGAGTATGATTTGTCAGGTGAATTGTCTCTAAAATGTGTAAGGAATGCTTAGTACAAGGGTTAATAACCTTTTTCTGAAAGTCCACGGTCATTTTTGCTGTGAGTAATGCAAACAATTGTATAGGCAGTGCCCCATCATTTTCCATGTTATATAGTTTGGATTGTTGCCTTTATTTGACCTAAGTCATCCGTATGTGGCTTGTGCCACCAGATAACTCATTTTAAATTTGGTGAGTTTAGACCCCTTCATCTCTTGGGAATGAGAGGTACTTGTGATTCACCCTAGCTTTTTACCAGCCCACAAGAAGGTCTTCCATTGTTTCTCCAGCTTGTCCCATTAGGTATTCTAATAGGTAAAGACTAAAATAAAATAGTAATCTCAGTAAAATATTCATTTTAAGAATCCCCACCCTCCCAACAGAGAGAATGACAGTAAGGTCCATCTTTTGAGATCTGTACAAGTTTCCACATACAGCTTTTCATAGTTTAATCTGAACAGGATTCTCAGATTAGGTGAGTCTGATGCCTAAATATCTTATGGTGTTATTCTGGGCACACATGTAGATCAGATAAAGTTTATTGTTCATCCATCAAAGTTTTTACAAATTATAATACTGATAAGTACAGCAACTAAAAACATATAAATAAGGCCACATAAAATTAGATATGAACATCTATATACCAAGATCTTATGGCAATAAGTTAAAAGAGTAAAAAGTTGAGAAAGGCAAAGTAGGTTCTTCAGATTTCATTGATAATGACTCTGCTCTTTTGTGTGTAACAAATTTAAATTAAAATAGCTAATTGTGTATTTGTGGTTGAGATCAGAATGAGTATATTAAGAAATAGAATAAATCTTTTAAAATTAAACAATGAAATTAGACAATACAGTAGGTTTATGGGACATTTGTAACATTGGGAAGGGTGTCCTGGATGCCAGTTTATTCATCATAGTTTGCCTTGTTTTTTAACTATCTTAAAAAAAGTTAGCCTGTTGATGGTCATTTCATCTTCTGTGTGTATTAGGATTACTGTTAATTCAGCTTTATCTATTTAGTTTCCGGCTGCTATAAGAATCTAGTCTTTGAGCTCCAGCCCTATCATACCAGGGCAATCCCACATGACGTGCCCAAGATCTTCATTTTAACCACTGCTACAGAAGCATTTTGGGCTGGTCACTGATGTTTTTTATCTGCCGGCTAATATATTGCTTTCAAATTGTTCAAATTTGTATTTAATAAAAACTTTTCTTAAAATTGGATCAGAAAGGGTGTCTAAGTAACTTTTGAACCGTATTTTAAATTATAAGATGAGAACCATTTTGAATATTTGGAACTAGCTATGAGATCTAAGTCCTGCTTGACCCAGAAGCAATTAATTTTATCTTTAATATATTTCTTAAATTTAAGGCTTAGGGTTATGTTTTTTCTTATGTATCTATATAAAATTGTTAGATCATATTTTTTTAAACAGTTTTGCAGGTGCTTATACCAGTCGGATATGTTACAAAGCCATCTGTGTCCATTTCTTTTCTCAACAAGGCAATTATAAGGTAAACAATCAGCTGCCATTCTGGTTAGCTGAACTAGTAACTCACTTGTTTGGTATCAGTCACTGTGCTAATGTTAGCCAGACCCTAATATAGGATGTTAGACATGAGTGTTCCAAGTCCAAGATGTTTCGTAAGCATTTAAAAATGGGAACAGTTAATAAAGCTCTTTCTTTATGTCCCAAATTTCAGCACCATATGATAACTGTGAGAGGTACTTTGCACTGATAACATTAGTAAGAGGCCTCAGTGAGTGACCACCGTAGATGACATTAAATTTCTCAGGCCTGTAACTGTTTTCTTCGATTTATTAATAGCAGTGGTCACGTGTTCTGTCCAGTGGCTGGTGGAAGAGAAGGTAACACTAAGTACACATAGCTAGTGGTTAATGATATTATTTGTTTACCAATAGTCCATTGGCCATTAGGAAACCTGGAACCAAAAATCATAATTTTAGTTTTGGAGAAATTGATTGAGAGTCTGAGGTCTTTAATTCTGGAATCTCTTTCTATTTATTTATTTTATTTAAACAGCAGTTTGAAAACCTTTGAGCCATAGGCTCATTTACAAAGGTAACTTGTCACAGTAAATCTAGTTTAGTCTATTAAATTCTAGTTAATACTATCAGGGCAAGGTCATCTGTGTATGCAAGGGCAGTACATTTTGTCCGTTTATGTTTGGGGAATCAAAGTCTAGTAGCTCCAAATCTCTCAGTAGCTGGTCTAAATATAAACAGAATAAGGTGGGGCCTATGACACAACCTTGTCTTACCCCTTTATTTATAAGAAATGTTTTTGAAAATTGCCCTATATACCACATCTAACATGGGCCTATGTGTCCTTGTATAGATTAGATATTATTTAGACCAGAGCTGGGTCTATTCCTCTAATTATCATTAGTCTCCATAGGACCTCTCTGGAGACTACATCAAGACAGCTGTAAAGTCAGTAAATACCACATATAATGTCTGTCTCCTTAGATTTACAGAAAGGTAACTCTGAAAGCAGCAGTGTAAGAGCTACTCATCTGGGAGGGATGCCACTGGTTTGCTGATGAAAAAGTGTGTCATCCACATGGGTGAAATTTTTATGTTGTGCCCCATATACCTCAATACCTCATATTTCAGGACACATTCTGATCTTCTTCACCAGGGGTTCAATACACAGGGCAAAAGCAGGCGATAAGGGACACCCTGCCTTGTGCCTCTGGCCAGATAGAACCTCTCAGAAGTTACCCCATTCACTTTGCAGTGGCTTCAGGGTTGTGACATAGGACTGTTGTGCTGTCTGAAAACCCAGATCAAAGTTCATCTGCTGTATTACTTGTTTGAGAAAGCTTCATCTCACTCAAATGCTTTCTTCACATTTATCGATATGGCCAATTGTAGATGTTTGGTTTTATTGTGGGCTGAAAAATGCTGAGAACCCTTCTGATGTCATCCTGCAGAACCTTTCCTGTGATGAAGCCAGTTTGGTCCAGGTTCACCAGGCCATGCACACAATCCTGGAAATAGCAAGTATAGCTGTGAATGTCTTCCTATCCACCAGTAGCAGGGAGCTTGGTCTGTAAAAGTTGCAACACTCAGGATTTTTCTCTGGCTTGAAAGGATAGTAATCTGGGCTTGCCTCCAGGTGTCTGGGGCAGATTCCTCCTCCAGGATTCTGTTATATACATTTTAAAGCACTGGGGCCACCTTTTCAACAAACTTTCTTATAAAATTCAACCAGTAGGTCATCACCCCAGGGGCTTTGCTATTTTTAAGCTTCTTAACTGTCTCACTAATCTTAGTTAGGGAGATGAGTGAGTCTAATTGGCTCTTCCTCCTCAGATAGTTGTTTAATAAAGGCCAATGCCAGGAATCACTGAATTTTCTCTTCCTCCATCTCCCTCTCCCATCTGCATACAGTACAGTGTAATAGGAAGCAAATGGCTGAGTGATTGCCATTGGATTAGTGTGTGTTTTCCTTGGAGTTTGAGTGTCCTGGATTTCCTGGACTGTCCTACTGACTTCTTGCTGGTGTAGTTGCTAGGCCAGTAATTTTCCGCTCTACTGCCAGTTTCATAGTACTGTGGCTGTGTGTACCACAAATCTCCCTCATTTTTTATTCTAGGAGCCTGGTGAGCTTACCCCTTATTCTTTAACTTTATTTTTAATTCTGGGTCCAAGGTAATTGTATGTTCTGCTTCAGCATTGACAATAGCTTCCTCTAGGTTTAACCTCTGTGCTTGCTGTTCTTCTTTATTTTTTTTTATTGCTGATGAATGCACAATGAAAGTACCAGTCAGATTTGTTTAAGCCCACCCAAAGATTAGCAACAGTGGTATCCCCTTCCTTGTTAATTTGAAGGAACACTTCCATCTCTCCAGTTATCTGTTTGCATAACTCATCATTTAGATGAGAGGTGTTTACCAGTTAGAATGGATTTCTGTGTATCAGTTCTAGAACCAAGTCCAGGCTTGCTGGTGCATGGTCAGATGCAATACAATGTATCAGGCTCTGCAGAGCTGTATGCAGTCATTCTTTGATAACACAAATAAACCAGTTCTTGAATACTGGTCATGGGGATTACAATAGAAAGTATAATTCCTCTTCCCTTTGTGGCGATGACACCAAATATCTTCTAGACCTGAATGCTGTATTAGTCTCTGTAATGTCTTGCTCTCCTAAACGGATTCCCCTTGGGTTGCTGCAGTCCCACTGTGGATGTGGAGTGCAGTTAAAATCCCCAGTAAAACCAGTCATTGCTGGTCCTCTAAGGGGGCAAACAGTGTTTTTTTGAGAAAAATCACCTGTTCTTGAACTTCTTTTGGAGCATACAGTAGGCAACAGGAATTCCTCTGTCTGTGCCTTGGATAATCACAAACCTCCCCTCCATGTCTTCTGAAACCTGGGTGATAAACAAGGGAGTGTCCTTCCTCACCAAAATGGCTACCCTCTTCTATGTGGATGGGTACAAGGAAAAGGATATACTGCAACTTACCCAGCTCCTTAAGGTTTGATATTCAGTTTGAGTGAGGTGAGTCTTGCAGGAATGTGACCATCGCACCCAGGCAGCCCAGTTCCTGCAGAATACAAGCCCTCTTTATGGGGCAGTACAACCTGTCTCACATTATAGGTTATTATTTTAAGGTCTCTTATGGTACATAAGTGACACCCATCCCCTTGTGACATAGAGCTCGAGGTTATGCACACCAACTAAACAGTCAGACAAAGTGCCAGAACAAACAGTTGAAACAGAACTATTAACAAAACTGTACCAGCAATTGACTTCTGGTTCTTTCAGGCCACTGGAATGCCAGCTGTGTCTCCTTGGAGGTGGCCCTGGGTCTCCATAAGATAACAGATACGGTGTCCCCAGTAGGGTAGGGTGTATGTTCTCCCACCCTGCTTTCAAGACCTTGGCAGGATACCCATATCACCCAGTGCAACATCACTACCCATATCACAACCATACCCATCCTGCTCTCTCCAGATTGTTAAACTAAGGCAAACTGCTTGGTGACCCTAACTTTCGAGGACTGAGGAGAGCCCACACTCCCCGTGTTGCTCTGCTATCAGCTGCAGCCTGCATCTGAGCCAGGCCAAAAGAAAATGGAAAAGTAGGTTATTATGCAGACTGGTAGTGGAGACAGCATGTGGGCATCTAGGTCTAATCATGCAGATCCATTTAGAAATAAATATAAAAAGATGCCACACCCAACCTCCAGCTATCCACTACAGAAAGCACCATGGACATTACCTCTACACCCTGGTTCAGGTAGGGGCCCCTGTCTGGCCACAAATCCAGCAGCAGGTGTAAACATAAAACGCTAAAGGCGCTAAATATGTTAACCCTGTGGGGGAGAAGGGATATGATAGAAATCTTTAAATACCTTATGGGGCTTAAAAGGTACAGGAAAGAGTATCTTTCAGAGAAAAAAGTGACTTATAAAAAGGGGTCAGATATGAGGCTGAAGGAGGTAAATTCAGGAGGATGTAGAAGTACTTTTGCACAGAAAGGGTGGTGGATACCTGGAATAGCCTTACAGTGGAGGAAGTGGGGCAAAAACAGTGATTGGGTTTAAAATGCCTGGGATAGGCACAAGGAATCGTGGGGTAGGGAAGACAGGAGAAGAGATTGTGAAGTGGATAAAGCAGGGTCTAAATAAAAAAACACACAACTGGGCAGATTAGGTGGGCCCAATGACCTTTATCTGCCATCACGTTCTATGTATCTGTGTTTATATGTATCTAGGTAAAACCATTGTAAAACCTTCCAAGCAATGTCTGGCTGCAAATCCAGGAGCAGGTGTAAAACCACTGTAAAACATCCCAAGCAGTCACTTTCAATGGTTTCCTCTCCTCCCAACCCACAGCAACAGTTATTGTAAGTCCCTTAAAGGTTCCTTCTCTTCTACCCCGCCATTACCAATAATGGCAAGGTTTCTTTTTCAGACAAACACAGGAGCCAGTTTATGTAATGGAGTTACCACAGTAATAGCTTCCAGTCTCTCTTCATTACAAATAAAGGCTCATGGAGAAACTTTTATGTCACTAACAACCTCTGGCCTGGATGTTAGTGTTGCTGTAGCCTTCAGTCTGCAGGGTCCGCCAGGTGGCTCCATCCTACCATGCTGTTCTCTTCTGCAAAGATTGTTCCCAACTCTTGCTGGCCATGGGGGAACTGTCCTGTTTCTTTTATTTTGGTCCCTGCTGGGTCCACATCTGCTGTGCCAGTTCCCGCTCCTACTGGTGACGGTGTCTGGTCTGATGTCACCATCTTTATTTTATTTATTTATTTATTTATTTATGTGTGTATGTATGTCTTTGATAACCGGTAAGTGCACTGATCCAAAGTACAGTTTTCAGTTATGACCAGGGCCCACACGTGGCCCAGCAACAGAGAAAATGACTTGATACATGTTGACAATGGACAGTACAGAGCACATAGGGTTTATGGCCAAGTCATGAACTTGTTACAAAGAAGCAGCTGAAGTCTGCATAAGTACAACACTATTTACAGTGTGAAGATACACACACCTTAGCAGTGGTAGTCATAATTACAAAACAGTATTTACAGCAGGAGCATATTATCGATAGGAGTAGTATTTGCATCAATATTTACAACAGAAGCCCCTGTGCAATTCAGATCCTAACATTGGCAGGTGGATTCCCCAGCAACTGGCACTTTAGTTACTGTTTGAAGGACAAGTGGGAAGCGGACGAGCAGATGGTGAGAGGGATCTGTTCCACAGGGAGGGTATGGAGATGGAGAAAGCTTTACTACCCATATCGGGTGGAGACACGAGGACAACCAGCGGAGGGACCAAGGATGCCCTGAGGGTCCATGAAAGTTCCCTGCTAGTCAGTAGGGGTGAATAAGGGATAGATGGTGATTTCTGAATGAGTTGTCCACCAGGCAGCCAGTGGCATAATCAAAGCAGCCTTGAAGTGGAGCCATCAAATGGCCTGGTAGAGAGAGCAGTGGTGGGTAAAATAGGGAGCTTGAAGGATGAAGCGACATATGGAGTTGTAAGTCATACATAACTGTGGAGCTAAGGATGAGGAAACAAAGGAGTAAACCAGACAGCAATAGTCAAGAAGGGGTAGCAGGTTGCCCTGGGCAATGCAAGGCGTGCCTCAGCAGATAGAAGGTGCTTAAGGTGGTAGGCAGCACCTAGCTTTTGGTGTATTCTCCTTATGTTATTGTTAACATGCTCACAGAAAGTGAGGGAGGGATCATGTAATACCAAGTTATTTAAAAAGGGACACTTTCTAGTGGAGGGCCTGGTGGAGTGAGCACCTGGAGAGAGGAATTGTTTTGGTGATTTTGTCTAGGAAAGATTTGAGCCGAAGAGCATTAATTTGGTCTTCTTCTCATTGACAATGAGTTTATTGGAAAGAAACCATCAGTGGGTCAAGACATAGTTGCGAGTTAGGGTGGAGGAGATGGAGTCAAGTGATTTGCGCTGTGATATAGGACTAGATCGTTCATAGAGGAGTGACTTACAGTCAGGGCTGCCCTTGGAAAAACATTTATGAATAAGAAAAAGTAATGGGTCATTTGAGCCCTGGGGACTCCCATGTGTGATGGGTAGGGCAACAGAAGTAGCTTTGCCAATAATGATGGACTGTGATTCTGAGAAAGATAGCTGCGAAACCAAGCAGCAGTTTCATGGGAGCATCCAAACTGTAACAGGGTGGAGTGGAGAAGGTGGTCGTCAACCAGATCAAATGCCTTAGATAGGTCTATGAAAACAGCACCTGTGGCATTGCCCTTATCCATTTGTCTTAGGACATGGTCGGAGAATAGCGCCAGTGCCAAAGTGGTGCTGTGAAATTTGTGAAAGCCATGTTGAAGTGGACAAAAAGGTTATATTTCTCAAGATGCTCTGTCAGCTGGAAGTGGACAACTTTCTCCAATAGTTTACTTAGATGGGGAGGAGAGAGATGAGCCTGTAATTTTCTGGGGGAGAGGATCCCTAGCTTTGTAAATTGGAACAACGTGTACATGGTTCCAGGAGTCTGGCACAGAGGATGATGAAAGGGCAAGGTTAAAGATATACATTAGGGGTTTGACATAGCAGGGGTAATGATTTTTAGAAAAGCAGGATAAAGACCATCACTGCCAGGACTACCTTTGGCTGGGAGAAACTTGAGGAGTTTAAGTGTGGCAGCAGGTCCGATTGCCCTGAAATAGAAAGGTGGTATCAGGCGAAGTTTAGGGAATGGGGAGCAATGTAAAGGGCGGTTGTGGACAGGGGAGGTGAGGGGAAGTTTGCTGAGTAGAGGGATAAATCAGTGAATTGCATATTGAAATTGTTTGCAATATCCCGTGAGGATCCAAGATTAGACCAGAGGGGTGAGAGTTGCTCTAATTGTTTGTTATTCTTGGGATTTAGTAGGGACACAATGGAAGCCCAGAAGTTCCGTGGGTTACCAAGGTTAGCGCTTTGCTGGTTGAGGTAGAAATTGCATTTGAGTGCTTTGCAGTTTGCTTGCAGGAGTTCTCAATTGTCTGTAGTCATTCCAGGGTTTGGTGGAGGGGACACCTTGTGAGCCTTCCACTTACAATCCCTGTCTTTCATGAGGACAGTATAATTCTCTCGATATCCAGCTGAGTGCAACCCCTCTAACCCTTCTGGTGGTGCATGGGTAGTGAGTGTCCTGGAGTCGAAGGAGGGTGGAGGTGAGGAAGGTGACGACTGAGAGATATTACTGAGTTTGTAGAGGGCAGACCAATTTATTGCTCTGGCGTCCATGTGGACTAGCGCAGAATCCAGTCCAAAGAACCTTCTGAAGGTCAGTAGTTTATGGGAGGACGGATTGTTTTAGTGGCCAGTATAATGTAGGTAGGTGTATGGTTGCTGATAGAGTCAGACATAGTGCCTGTCTGGAGGATCAGATCCACTCTGTTGGTAGTGACCCAGTCAATAAGGGAGTGATTTAGTGATCGAGCGTTATGTCTAGTAGGGGAGAGATAACTTGATCTAGGTTGTGTACTTTTAGCAGGTTTGCATAATCTGGCGCCTGGGCAACAAACCAGTTAAGGTTGAAATCACCAAGGATAATGATGTCATGAGGAGACCTGATGCTTCCAATGCCATCCAAGAAGTCTGCCAAACCTGGGATGCCACCCTCCAGGCAGGTTGTAGCAGCAGCCTAGGTAAGTTTCTTTGATGCACCCAGTGTAACTTCAGTGATAGGCAACTCGCTTGGGGAGTCGGGAGGAGCAGCTAGTAATGGTGGCTGTGATATGGTCTTGTGACGTACAGTGCCATGCCCACCCCTCTTTTTCCTGGTCTATCAAGGCGAGGGGGAGTAGCCAAGGAGTCAGTATGGAAGGATTTTAACCAAGTCTCTGAGAGACTAGCACCTGCATCTTATACAGAGATACCCATGCCTTGAGCTCATGGAATTTGGGTGGGGGCTGCATATCCATATGTGTAATTTTGAGGCCAATATGCTTTACCCAGGTGTCATCTGAGTGGTCAATATGAGTGTTGATGAGTCCTGGGTTTATTTCTAAGTCTTCAGAGAGGAGAAGCAGTAGCAACAGAAAAGGACAGAAGGGAGGGAGGGAGCCATTTGGAGGATTGGATGGTGAGGGAGTGAACAAAAGATCAAGCAGGTGCATTTCATAATTAGACAGTAGAGTCAGCATAGATGAGTTCACAAGGATGGGTTTGTGCCTGGCATCTGTGGTTTGGGGTCAGGGTATGTTTGGTCAGAGAAAGAGCCCAGATTCTGCTGTTCAATCAATCAATCAATCAATCAATCAATCAATCAATCAATCAAAACCTTTATTTTGCCAGAGGAACATCATTGAGACAAGCTCCAATTACAAGATGGACCTGGGGCAAAACAATTGCCAACAGGGTTAAGACATCACAGGTTGAGTGAACATACATGACAATTACATAGTAATAATAACAACATATAACATATAACCATCGCATGTGACAAGATACTTGCACCAGAACATAGCAATAGGTTCAACAGCAGGTAGTGCCATTTAAATGCAATCGCATGGATACAGATATATGGACGTAAGGTAATGAGCTAAAGTTTATCCAGTAAACATCATTGGAGGAGTCATAGTGAGCAGGAGTGGCAGTTCCTCTAGCGTCAAAGTAAGAAGAAGATTGAGATGTAAGAGTCCTTTGATAAGTACTGTAGGCATGGCCTGGCAAGTGGGGTGGGAAGGGAGGGGTAGGGAGTGGGGGAAGGAAGGTCAGCTGAGACAGGAGAGGGTTGGACATGATGGCCTAGGGAGGAAAGATTGTTCAAAGGGAGAACACGACAGATGCCACAGGCAATGGTTGCGATTCAAGTCCAATATTTGAAGCAAAGACAGATCGTGATGTTGGGACCTTGATTTGGACAATGACAGAAAGGAGGACTCAAATGTCACCTCAGGCAATGATTGAGGTTTAAGTCCAAAATTAAAGCAGTAACAAATCGTGATGTTAAGACCTTGATTTGAAACAATGACAGACCTCGGAGAAGGTCCTCAGGAATAAGAGATTTGAAGAGGTAGAAAATGGCAGGGGTAGCGAGTCTTAAGGTTTTCTGGATCTTATTCCAGAGCATAGGAAGAGTGACGTTTATTGAGGCTCTACCAAAGCACGTTTTAACTTTAGGGATAGCCAAAGATAAGATGGTAAGACTTCTGAGAGAATAGGCACTAGGGATGCAGGAGTTAGGCAGCTTGTGAGGTACTGAGGTAATTTATGAGTGATTGCCTTATATGCCCATAGACTAGCATTCTTTTGCCTCCTGAAGCTAAGGGAGGTCCAGCCTCACGTCAACAGCAAGTACTGAGGCACAGATATCAGTTAACAGAAGGAGGGTGGGCAATAGCACCTAGGGAAGCACACCAGCATTCAACTTGGTTCGATGAATTGTTGTTAGTGATCAGCAGGAAATAATGGAAATAGTTTATGGGGTGAAGGCTGGAGAGAAGGAAGGAGAAAGCGTCAGAAAAAGTGGGTTGAAGGAGGCGTGGTCAACTGGCGGCAGACTGTTGACAGTGGGCAGAAATGAGAGGATTATTGGTCAAAGAGGAGTGTAGTGAGGGCTTAGCTGGAAGGGGTGGGAGCAGGAGTTGCAAACAGCAAGTAAGAGAGGTACAAGTCGGGGAGGTTAAACTAGGACATGGGCAGACAATAACAGATAGAAATAAGCAGTAGGTGGTAGTATTATTTAGGTTTGGTAATTCTAGCTTGGAAATATTACAGTTACAGTGGCAAATCTAAAACATAAATTCAGTCTAGCTTGGGAAAACAAATGGCACAGGATGAGCAAAGGAGGGTTTGTCTGACTGACAGAGAGACCTCTAGTGGTAGGAGACAATAAGGCGAGAAGGAAAGTTAGTCCAAGATGCTGCAGGGTGGGCCATGCTTCTTCCAGGCAACAATAGAATTTTACCATTGATGCAGCGAAAAGCTTGAACTGGGCAGGGGCAATGATTTGATCCTTCATGTTTTATCTCTCAGTTCTTTAACATCGCTCAGTATTTTTCTGCATCCATCCATCACTAGTGAGTAAAATCATGCTGCCAGTACATGTTGGTGTCTCTGAAGGGCAGTTCTTTTTAGACCATACTGCTTGTTTTATTTGGTATGAAAATAAGTACGTTAAATACATCAGGGTATTGGTAACAAGAAAACACATCACACAGAAATCTAGGCCTTCTGTTTCTTCTATTCAGCTCAGACATAGGGGAACACTGTTCTCAACACACAGATAGGAAGACTCACAAAAGAAGTGTACATTCTCTTAAAGCTGCACTGTCTCTTAACATTACTAAACTGTACTACACTGCAATAATCCTCCACTTAGCTAGAAAGCATGTAAGTCAATAATTCAGAACATAGTATGAAGTTATTATTGTTATTACTGCAATGTTCCTTTTAGTTAGTCATGTCATTAGGCTATATCTCTACAACTCCATCCTCTTTGGTGGACGTCCTTACCGCCAACCGACGTAGTAGGACTGGAGGCTGTTGCTCTGGAATCTGATTATCATCAGCCACATCTTGTCTCAATTGCTGTGGTTCCACTATCTGTTCCTGTTCTTGTTCTGGAAGAAATAATGCTGGATAACTACCCCAACTCTGGGTAACCTTTTTGTTCTGTCTCAGTTCTAGTACGTAATTGGTCCACATGTTTTTTCACTCTCCTCTGGTTAGTCCGTCAAACAGTATAAACATTTCCAAACTTTTTTTTCTATCATGCCTTCTATCCATCTCTTTGAGCCTGCATACATCCTGACTCACACAAGATCATTGGGTCTGAATGATCTGGTCTTAGGAATCATTTCAGTTACTGACTTATAGCCTAGAGGGTGAAGACGGTCCAATTGAGTTTGAATCTGATGTCCAAACAACAGTTCTGCTGGGGATATTCCGTGACACAATGTGGTGTTGTTCGATACATTGCAAGAAAGTTCAAAAGGATATTTGTATTGCCATTGGTGTAGTAGGATTAGCTTTGTCCATACTCTTTTAAAAGTCTGAACCAGGCGTTCCACTTCACCATTTGAACTTGGATGGTAGGGAGGTGAGAAAATATGCCGGATACCACGTTGCTGGCAAAATGCTTGGAATTCAACAGACATGAACTGTGGTCCATTATCTGAGACAATCACTTCGAAAACCACGAGTAGCAAAGATAGATTTCAACACTTTAATGGTACTGTCAGTAGTTGTTGAAGACATTTGATGATTTCTGGCCATTTACTATAAGCATCAGTTAAGAGTAACCACGTGGAATTTAAATAAGAGGTCCCTGAAATCAATATGCAACCTTTGCCAGGGTTTGTCAGGTCATTCCCAATGGTGAACTGGAGCTCTTGCCGGATTTCTCATCAATACATCACAACCTTTGCATCTTTGCACAACCTGGTATAGGTCTCTGTCAATGGAAGGCCACCATATGTGAAGTCTGCCTAGGATTTCATTTAGCAATGCCTGAATGGCCTGAATGCAAAACAGTCAACACATTTGAGTGATAACATTGGGGCACTATGACACGCAATCCCCATAGAAGACACCCTCAGCAACGGACAAATGCTGTTTCTTTGTATAGTACGGCTGTAATGCAGTCGATAAGTAGTGCCTATGTCAACCCTCAAGCGTATACTGATACACTTGTTTCAAAATTGCATTTTGACTAGTCGCTTTTGCAATGTCCTTGGCTAGTACTGAAGCTGATCTAACTGTTGTAACTCCATTGCACACACAACAGTACAGTTCTCCATATCTTTGAATTGCACTGAAAACTATCTGGCTCCACCTGGCATACTAATGGCTCCTCTTTAAGTCCTACATCGAACTCAATTCTCTGGATATTGGTAACCTCGACAAGCCATCCGCATTTCCATGCTGGTCAGTTGGTTGGTATGTCATCTCGAAATTATAGGCAGACAAAATTAATGCCCATTGTTGAAGTCGGTTAGTGGCTGTCTCTGGAATTCCTTTTCTGGACTGAAAATTGTCACTAGTGGTTTGTGATCCATCTTCAGGTGAAACTTGGGACCTAGCAAGCATTGTCAAAATTTCTGGGCTTCAAACACAATTGCCAATGCCTCTCTCTGAATCTGGGCATAATTCCTTTCCAGCTGCTGTGAGTTTGCATGAAGCATGGGCTATCAGCTTCTCCACTCCTTCTGGATCTGTATGGAAAAGGATGGCTCCTATACCCACAGGACTAGCATCACAGGCCAATGTGATAGGTAAGTTAGGGTCATAATGAGTTAAATTATTCACATCAGATAGAGAGAGAGAGAGAGAGAGAGAGAGAGAGAGAGAGAGAGAGAGAGAGAGAGAGAGAGAGAGAGAGAGCTTGATGGCTTGAACTGCCTTACTCATGCCCTGGGTCCACTTCCACAGAGTACCTTTATGTAACAGTTCATTTAGGATAGCATTTAGTACAAGCCAGGTATGAACGGTCATAGTAGCGCACTACACCCAAGAATGAGAGCAACCTGAAACATTCTGTGGTTCAGGCATGTGCACAATGGCTTCCACCTTTCATCAATCGGACAATTCCATCTTTGTCAATAGTGTGACCTAAGTACGTGATCACTTGGTTGACAAAATTGGCATTTGTCTCTCCTGAGTCTGAATCCACCTGTTGCAATCTCTCTAAAGTCTTTGTAAGTTAAGTAAATGTTCTGCTTCTGTCTTGCCCATGACAATGATGTCATCTAAATAACAAGCAACACCTGGTATATCACCCACTGTTTGCTCAATCACTTTTGAAAAATAGCGGCAGAACTAAGACCAAAATATAACCATTTATACTTGTACAGTCCTTGGTGTGTATTAATTACTACCAATTCTGTGAGTCTGTATCCAACTCCACTTGAAGGTATGCATCAGTGAGGTTCAGTTTAGAGAACCCAACATCACCATTCAGTTTGTGAAAAGTTCCTCTGGCAAGGGTAAAGGAAATACATCTGTGCTAAGTACTGGATTATGTCTCCTTAAAATTTCCACATATCTGAACCTTACCACTTGGTTTAGATACCATGACAATTGGAGTGGCCCAATCTGAACTTGAAACCTTTTCCAGCACACCTGCTTTTTCCAATCTGTCCAATTCTGCCCCAACCACCAGTTTTAAAACAAAAGGAAGTTTCTGTGGTTTACAAACTTAGGGACTGCATTAGCTTTGTAACTAGCTTGGCTTTAGTTGTTATGCAACATCCCAGACCTTTCCATAACTCTGGATACAAGTCTAAAATCTCCCAAGCTTGGGCGGATTGTGCTTTGTGGTACCTGGACAGCAGCAAGTAGGCCAAAATCTGCTGGATCAATGTGAATGTTTAGAAGAACCTGAGCATCTCTGCCCAAAATATTGACACCTTTTTGAAACCAGAAAAGCTAAAGGTATACTAGAGAATCAGTCCTGCATACTAAAGTGGTAAATGAGCCCAGTGGCTGAACTGGTTGCCCTTCAAATGCATGCAGCAACTTATTACAAGGAGACAATGGTGGCTTATCCAGATCAGACCATGTTTGATGGTTAATAAAGTAACTGGAGAAGCAGAGCCTACCATTAAATGCAACGGACGCCTCAGTTGTGGCAACTGAAGTAACACGAGAAAAGAGGAACATCTTTAGTCTGCATTTGTGGTGTACTGGGAACCACTGTACTGTCTGTGCTTGCTGAACTGACCACTGCAGTTCTACTGCTTTTGCAAACCTTAGCAATATGACCTGATGTTTACATGCATGACACTGAACTTCTCTGAATTTGCACTGGTCCTGCTATGCTGAGAAGACCCACATGATGCACATTTGTATTGGCCATGCAGTTTGGGTGAAGTGGTTGATTTATTTTTGTAAACCGTGGTTTAGACTTAGGTTTAGCTGTTTCAATTTGGGGTTTTCTGCAGTTACTTGTACCTCATTTTTAGTGTTCATCTTAGCATGTGCTTCATTTTCTGCAGCCTCATACATTTTTGCCAACTGTAAAAGTTCCTCAGCAGATTTCTTGACACTTGCAGAAAGTAACTGCTGAATATGATGTTCATTATTCAACCCATAACAAACTTAACAGCTAAATTAGATTCAAGATGCTCCCTGCTCCACTCACACGTGAGAGCTAGCGTTTAATCTCAGCCAAATAAGATTGTAATGACTGACCTGGTTTCTGACAGCAACTGTAGAATTTATACCGTTTATCCCTTTTGAAAGTTGTTAAACTGTATTGTGCATTCAATTTAGCCTTTAGCTCTTGATATGACAAATCCTCCAGCCGGTCCAGTGCACACAGACTGCATAAAAGTTTGAAGGTTTCCCTCCCAAGAAAATACAAAAAAGCAGCTCGAATAAGTATATCCCATTGCAGTTCTTTGCAGATTGTGTGGCAGGATTAAGCAATAACCACTGATCAAACCATCTGGACTATGTATCCCAGTCCGTTCCTGTAAAATCGCAAAGCTGGCTGAAGCTTCCATGATATAGCACAGTTCCAGATTGCTTACTTGCCTCCAATACAGAAAGTCAGAAAATAGTGTAATTCAGTAAGCTGGAGCTATTAAAATTTCTACCATCCGTCGCCAGTTTGTTGTATTTGTGGCGAAAATAAGTACTTTAAACACATCAGGGTCTTGGTAATAAGAAAACACATCACAGAAATATAAGCCTTCTCTGTTTACTTCTATTCAGCTCAGACATAGGGAAACACTGTTCTCAACACACAGACAGGAAGACTCACACAGGAAGTGTACATTCTCTAAAGCTGCACTGTCTCTTAACATTTCTTAAAGCTGTACTACACATAACACTACTCTCAGAACTTTTATTTTGATGGAGCAGTGGACACCGCTCACACTGGACTTGGGACAGGCTTTTGGGTCTGTGGGCTTGGAGCTAATGCGCAATGTGCTCTTTTGATCTGTACTTTTGTACTCTTTTCACCATCCCAGCAGTTCAATAACTTGATGTACAAACTGCTTCCAAGTTAGGACAGTTTAAATGCAACCTCAGATACTACTTCTTTCTCTCAACCACTGTGATTGAACAACTTGCTACTTCACTCTCATGTATCCCCTCATTTCCTGGCTAAACAGCTGCCACTCTCCCCACCCCATCCTCCCCACACCCCCAGGTACCTCTCTCTTGACATGTTTCCTCTCTAGTTCACCTCACTCTGTAGCTCCTGAACCCTGATTTCCACCTATTCCCTCCTCCTCTATCCCCCTTTTCACTGCTCCTTTTTATTTGTCTTGGCTGACCCATGTTAACCTATTGACTTTGACAAAGTTATTCTTGACTGCCTATTATCACATACTGATACATTAATGTATTTTATCTTAGCTTTTACACTGGTATCTATTTTGGTTCTTATTTCCTCCACCTCCTACCCTCACCCACCCTTCCTCTTACCATTAACATTGCCATTACTGTTACCATTAATTACTTCTCCATCTTCTCCCCTGCTCTTTCCTGTGCCTACTCTACTGATTTTTGTCTCTCCTTGACATGGGCATACATTGTACAATGCCTTAGTATAGTGTAACCATAAACTTTATCTGTATTGTTGTACCGTAACATGTGTTTGTATATTTGCTACCAAACCACTCTCTATTTGAATGTTTTATCACTCTGTACTTGTTAACTGACGTGGAACCAATTAACTAGCATCCGCTCACTGGTGCTATCCAAGATTTCAAAATAAAAAACAAAAACTTTGACAAAGTCTGATATAATGACAGTTCTGATTGTTTTTTGCTTTTTGTTATATCCACGTCATGTTTTTGTTACATTGTTGTATTTAGCTAATTATTATGATTTCTTTTGGATGTGGAACCTTTGTAAATGAGTCTCTGACTCAAGGTATGTCAAATAATTCGAGACTGTAATAAATAATAAATAAAAGATTCCACAAATGCCTCGATTTCACCTCTTCTGTGCCTTCTGGCACCTCATGGAGTTTCAGATTATAGTGGCTGGCCTCTGTTCAGTATTGTCCACTTTCTCTGAGAGCTTCCTCTGTTTGTAGAGGTGCAGCAGGGCTGTGTTGTGGTGGTCCCTTCTGTAACCTCCTTTTCTAATTTGACTGCCCTGATCCCATCTCTTGTACCTCTTTTGGGTCTCTATGATCCAACTGTAAGCTTCTGAGTATACAACCTATTTTCTAGAGCTCCATGATCAGCTTCTAGAGGTGATGGTGCAGTTAGCCTCTTCTTCTTCCAACTGCTGGGGCATTCAGGTGACTCACTTTGCACCAGGATCCAGGGTCTAGCAATGCATTCTTTTGGAGCCTATAGGATTTCTGTGGCTGAGGGCTTGCTGCAGCAAAGTCTTTGAGCCATTGTCTAGCTGACATTGAACTAATGAATTCAAACCCATGGATGTGTTAAATGAAATTGTTTTTCCATTGATTACAGTTTATTGCAAATTCTGGAGAGTGGAGCTGGTTGAGCTAGCTGACCATGGTGTGTTGACATCACCGGAAGGCTCCTGTTTCTGTTGCTTTAAAAGTAAACACAGTTTAGTATGTACACTGTTGTGTTGTGTCTTACCTTGTCTCTGCAAAACACTGTTCAATCAAGTGGTCCCTTACTACTTTGGAGTGTCTGGGGTCATGCCTTCTGTAGTGAACCAGTGGCTGTTCCTCCATGTTTGAACTTCCATCACCATCCACGGTGTTGCCCTCAGGGTTATGCAGTGGTAGCCCACATTGGACTGCTATGTTGTAGAGGATGCAACAGACCAGGAATATATTGCACACCTTACAGGGCAGTACTGCAGAGATGCAACAGACTGGTCCAGGCATTGGAACCTCATCTTGAGGATTCTGAAGACCCTTTCCATGATGGTACATGTTGCCCCATGTGACTCATTGTAATGCTTGTTGCTGCCAGATGCTGGCCACAGCACTCATGTCATCAACTAGGGACACAGGGCATATCCACTGTCACCTGCAAAGGAGGTAAGTGACACATGTTGGTTATGTGATTTTGTGTGGGTGTGCTATATACTTACTAAGTAGCCATCCAATCTTTATCTGTCAGGTCTTGAACATCCAGCACAGGGAGGAGTTGTGCCAGATGAAGGCATAATGTGTACCATCGGAGTACTTTCCTACCATATCTGTGATGTGATAGTTGCCATTGCTCACCACTCAGGACATTTAGGGAGGAATACTTTCCGTTGACAAATGTATCCTCCTTCCCAGGTGGTACCTTGATGGCAACATGGGTGCAGTCCACTGTTCTCAGCACATTGGGCATGAGTTCAAACCAGTAGAATGCCTGCATTGTTGCTGATCTCTGCTCTTGTGACATTGGGAATGTGATGTAGTCCTCACACCCCTTGGTCAGATCATCTAGGAACTGGATCACTAGGCAGGACATTGCTAACTGTGTAATCCCAGGTGTTCCCACAAACATTTGGAATGGGCCAGTGGACAGAAAGCACAGTGCAGCTATTATCTTCAGTTTCACTGACAATGCCTGAGTCTGGGCTATAGTACAGTGGCAGTCCTCCTGGAGTATGTCATACAGTTCATGGATGATGTTACATTCTAACAAGTACCAGTCCACTATCTGCTGGTCAGACAGCTCCAGGTAGGTGTGGCAGGGTCTATGGACCCTGTATGGGGCATATGTCCATGGGACTCACCTGTGTCAGTGGGTTGCATACTCCTGGTCTTCTCCAGATCCCAGGTGACCTCAGTAGCAACTTGTGCAGGAGCATTGTGTGTGGCTGGGTGTGTCTCCACACAGGACCGCTTGCATTTTCTAGTGTTCTGCACAGGTGTTCTGCATCCCTATGTTGCTTTGTGACTGGAGATCACCTGCTTTTTTGTGGGTGCTCTGTTTGTAATCACAAGCCACCACTTTGTGGAGGCAATATTTATTTATTTATTTAGCTTTTGTTGACCAGGTAAGTACACTAGACAAGACATTTACCTAATTTCAGGCACGACCCGGAGAGTACAATGAAATACAAGTTCATACAGAGGACAACATGATACAAGTTAGGCATTACACAGAAGCAGGTAGAACCAGATGAACATAACACAAGCAGTCAGTAAACACAGTTAGAATAGGAACAAAGAATATATACTTAGAGTCACCAAGGCTATGAACAGTGTATTATACAATTCTATACAGCTCAGAGCCCCAAAAGCAGAGCCACAGTCAAAGCATCACCCAGAACAGAGAGGTAAATACATTATATAGGAGCAGAACCCCAAGCAGGCAGGATACATCAGCAGGACTCAAGTAAGGGTCAAAAGAAGGACATGTAAGTCCAGTGCAGGGGACCAAGGTTACTTATGGTGATTTAGGACAACCACAGTCGAGGAGAGCTTCAAGTAATTCCACAGGGAGCTCGAGAGGCATAGTGGGAGGAGGAAGTGAACCTGGGTGGGAAAAATTCCATATTCTGGGGCACACAGAAGCAAAAATCCCTGTCCCCATTTGTGTTTGAGTGGCAGGAACTTTGAGAACAGCAGGGCCCAATGACCTAAGGGAGTAAGAAGAAGAGGCAGCCAGTTTGAGGAGCTCAGCCAGTCCTTTTGGAGTGTGCCATTTCTGAGAACCTTGCCCGTGAAGCTGTCCAAGACAAAATTCATGTGGTTGGGTGGGAGAGCCAGTTAAGTTTGTTATACAGGTCACAGTGGTGGGTGTGGTGAGGGGCAGCAAGTGCAAAGCAGCAAATGTTATTATAGGCTATGTTCCACCTAGAGAGCTGAACTTTGGAGGTGCATGCAAAAGGATGAGTCCATAGCAGAGAGAGGAGAAACACACCTCTGGCCAGTGCAAGGCAAGCAGCAGAGGTAAAATTGTTCTTAAGCTCTGTAGGCCAGACCCAGTTTGCAGTTGACAGCTCTGCATACATTTTGGATATGATGCCCAAGGTCAAGCTGGGGTCAAGTTTCACCCCAAGGTATTTGATGGAGTCAGTGATTAGGCAGGAGTACCATCAATACCAATGTACTTGTGGGGGCAGGAGGCCTTTATCTTGGCCAAGGACCCAAAAACATGGCCTGAGTTTTTAAAGCTAAGGATCAGCTAGGGTCATTATCCAGGACTGGATATTCCTGAAATCCTCACTCAGTTGGTGGTTGATGAGCCAAATGTCAAGGGAATGGGTGAGGATAACCAGGTCATCCGCATATAGGATAGAACTACAGCTGGAAAAGTAGAGGCAGATTATTGACAAAGATAGAGAAGAGAAGGCCCTAGGACTGAACCCTGGGAACACCAGAGGTCACAGAAGTGGTGGCCAGAGGACCTACTGAACTTAGTAAGTTGCTGTCTGCCCTGGAGGTAATTAGGAGAACCATCTTAGGACAGTTGGGGACAGACCAAGGGACCCAAGTTGAGAGCAAAGCAAGACATGGTCAACTAGGTCGAAGGCCTTAAATAGGTCAATGAGGATGGTGCCTGAGAGCTTACCCTGGTCCATAGCTGCCCTGATCCCAGAGGAGACAGTGACAAGAGCCTTAAACATGTGACTGTGCCCGATATGCATGGCCAGTGCCTTCTTTTTGTTGTCAGTTGCATGCATTGATTTTATTGCTTGCTGCCAATTTTACTGATCACTATTCCCAAAACCCATCATGGGACAGGAACCGCTAAATGGTTGCAATCACATTTTAAAGCTCGCTAACGATTAGTGACTCACAAAATATTTGAGTATCCCCCAGACTGTATAGGCATTACAGCTGAAGTTGGTATACAAGTCAGTAATGGTATACAAGGCATCCAGTGAGCACAACATTTAAGGTAGGACCACATTGAGCATGTAGAGCAAGGAGAGGTACAACGATAGCAGTTACATTGACTGCAACCATTGAGGTAGGCCTTGAGACACAGGGTGAATGCCAGGGAACTATTCTCCTTGAGCTCAAAACAAGGATGAGGAGGAACACTTAAACTAGCAGGGAAGATGTAAGAAAGACACTTGTAAGAACCTTTTGTCTATTTTTTCTGATTTTGAAATATAAAGGCAGTTCATTACAATGGGTATATGAACTTGATAACATAAAAGGAATAACATGAAACTCATTCTACTTGTATATCATTTTATATATTTCACAGCTTCAGATTTTATCACTTGATGTTTAGGTTGTACTGTTACATTGTTTACCTCTCATGATCCTGGGGATCGCTGGGAAGGCAAGACGGGAGGTGAGGTGGATGTCATTATTCACCTAGGTACTAATGAACTGGCATATGGGGAGCCAAATGAAGTTCAGGAAGAGTTTAGGAAATTGGGGAGGGGTCTCAAGCAAGTAGCTTCTTCTGTCACCTTCTTGGAAGTACTACCTGCAAGAGGCATGGGAAGACATGGGCGTGCATGCCAGGAACTTCAACTCATGGTTGAAGAACTGGTGCTGTGAGAAGGGTTTGGATTCATTGGTGACTGGGGACCCACCTGGAGAGATGGAGGCTTGTTCAAGCCTGATGACCTGCATCCATCCTGCAGGGAATCCAAGCACTCAATTATAAGTTTAAATGCTAATTGACAAGCATTTAAACTAGCCAAGGGGTGGTAGGCCAGCAAGGAGGGTACCTAATTGCCCAACCCCATAGCTGGCAGTGGAACCAGGGAAACGGAGGAGTGGATATCTCTACAAAGTAGTGTGAAAAGATGGAGATAAGTACCCAAGAGGTGATAGGCAGAAAAGGGCAAAATTCAACAGAAGGGCAGACAGCAAGGAGAACCAGGGATAAAGGACAACCAGGAAAGGAGCTGGAGTAGAACAGCTAAACAGTCTGGGGAGGTCAATCATGGAAAGCCATGTGTGTGAATGCCAGGAGCCTTAGCAACAAGATGGAGGATCTGGAGACTGTCATGGTGCAATCAGACCTGGACATTGTGGCCATCACAGAAACCTGGTGTAATGATAACCATGTCTGGGAGATGGCCATACCTGGCTACAACATATTCAGAAGAGACAGGGCAGGTAGGAAGGGAGGAGGAATGGCACTGTATATGAAAAATGACATAAGGGCCAAAGAGATCCAGGAGGAACAAAATGGGCGAGGATACTGTAGGTTAAGCTGGAAGGCAAATGGGGCCAGCCATCCACACAGGTGTGGTCTATAGACCACCAGCCCAGGAGGAAGAAACAGATAGGGAGCTGATGCTAGCCATCCAAAGGATGGCAGACAAGGTGAGGTAGTGCTGGTTGGAGACCTCAATATTCCAGACGTGGACTGGAGCATCCCAGCAGCAGCATCAACTAGGAGCAGATTTATCCTGACTCCTTCAGGGTGCCTTCCTCAAGCAACTGGTCATGGAACCAACTCAGCGGAAGGCAATACTGGACCTTGTGCTCACAAACAGGGACAGTGTGATGGAGGTAACAGTGGGGAGCACCTGGAAACAGTGACCACCAGTCATTGTGGTTTGAAATCACAGAAGAAGCAGAACCAAACCACACAAAAACACGTGATCCTGGATTTTAGGGGGTAGACATTGGGGAAATGGGGAGATGCTTGAAAGAGGCATTATGGGGAATGGGGCAGGAATCAGGGGTTGAGGAACAGTGGGCAGTATTTAAAATAGGATTACAAGAACAACAGAAGTATGCACTAAGCAGGTTAGCAGGGGAAAGGAAGGGAAGCCATTATGGTTTTCCAAGAGGTAGCTGAGAAAGTGAAAAGCCAAAAACATTGCATTCAGGCAATACAAAAGACCCAGGCAGAGGGGATGGAGAAGTACCAGGAGAAGCAAAGGAGGCAGGGGAGGTCAGTAAGGAAGCCAAAGCTCAGACAGAAGAGCACATTGCAAAATCAGTGGTGAGGACAAAACCTTTTACAGGTACGTAAGTGAAAAAGAAAGGCAAAGGGAGGATAGAGACTGAAGGGGAGGATGGGAACCGTGTGGAGGATGATAACAGCAAAGCTGACATATTGAACAGGTATTTCTGCTCAGTCTTTACTGAGGAAGAGGAGGTAATGGGTCTGAAGGAAGTACAAGGGGTGGGAATGATGCAGAAATGGACACAGAGTCCTTTACATGAGAAAGGTCTGAAGGAACTGGAAGTAATACTGAGTTGATAAAGCAATGGGGCCAGATGTGGTACCCAGGGTCCTTAAAGAACTAAGAGAGTTGGTGGCTGAACCTCTGGCAATCCTGTTTAGCCAATCACTAGAAACAGGGAGGTACCCAAAGACTGGAGGACAGCAGTTGTAGTCCCCTTATACAAAGTGGGAACAAAGAGGAAGCAGGGAACTACAGACCAGTCAGCCTCACCTCGGTAGTGGGAAGATCATGGAAGCACTACTGAAGGAGAGATTGGTGGAACATCTGATTGTCAATGGACTACAGGACCCAAGGCAGCATGGTTTCACCAGGGAGGTCATGTCAGACCAACTCGTTGAATTTTTTGACTAGGGAGGTGGATCGGGGAGGGCAGTGGACATGGCCTATCTGGACTTCAGCAAGATCTTTGACACTGTGCCACATAGAGGACTATTACACAAACTGGGGAATATGGGTGTGGGCAGGACAGTAGTGCAGTGGGTAGGTAACTGTCTGGGTGGCAGGACACAGAGGGTGGTGGTAAATGGCTGTCACTCCACAGAGGGAAGAGTGACCAATGGGGTACCACAGGGATCTTTGCTGGGACCAGTCCTGTTCAATATCTTCATCTTTGACATTGTGCAGGACCCAGAAGGCAGAATTTCCCTGTTTGTTGATGACACAAAGCTCTGTAACAGAGTAGACACACCGGAGGTGTAGACAGAATGAGAAGGACCTCAGAAACTTAAAGAATGGTCAGGGGTTTGGCAGTTGAAATTCAGTGCAAAGAAGTGCAAGATAATGCATATGGGCACAAAACCTTGGCACAATATATCAGTTGGGGGTGAGGATATAGCATGCACCAAGCAGGAAAGGGATCTCGGGGTTGTCATCTCTGATGACCTCAAGGTAGAAACAGTGAGACAAGGCAGCAGGTATAGCAAATAGGATGCTGGGATGCATAGGCAGGGGCATCACCAGCAGGAACATGGAGGTCATAATTCCACTATACAAGACACTAGTGAGGCCCCACCTGTAGTGCAGTGTACAGTTCTGGAGACCTTACTTATGTAAGGACATAGACAGGGTACAGAAGGTTCAGAGGAGGGCAACAAAGATGGTACATGGATTGCATCCAATTCCTATGAGGACAGGTTGAAGGAATTGATTATGTACTCCTGGAGGAAAGGAGGGAGAGGGAAATGATAGAGACATACAAGTATCTTACAGGGAGGAACAGGGTGCAGGAATACACTATTTTTAAGAGAAAAGATGTTCCAGGACTAGAGGGCATGGTATGAAGTTGGAGGGAGGACGATTCAGAGGAAACATGAGGAAGAATTTCTTCACAGAATGGGTGGTGGACAAGTGGAACACCCTGCCAGAGGAAGTGGTGGGGGTGAAACAATCACAGGATTTAAGAATGCATGGGATAGACATAAAAGAATTCTGGAGGTCAGGGTTAAGGGGCAACAGGCTTCTAGGAAAACATAAAGTAAACTTACAAGCTCAAACAGGCAGTCTGGGTGACGGTAGGCCCTTATCTGCCGACACTGTCTATGCATCTATGTATCTATGAAAACTAAGATTAGTCTAGTTCCCTCACCCAGTTCCTACAGCAAACGGCTCAGTATGACTGCAGCTTTCTCTGGTGGAAGGGTGTCTAAATGTGCCAACTCTACAAGAGCAACTCTTCCCTGCCTCTAGGGTGTATGTTAATCTCTCCAGCACCAGAGACTCCGCAGGGCCATAGTTTTCCATTGTGTAAGAGTGGGTGTGACACAGGACTACCGGGTATTTTGGATGCACTGATGAGCCATGGCCAGCAGCACCTAGATCCATCTAGGGTATGGCTCCCACCCTTGTCCCCCATCTCCTCCATCCCCATCAGCATGGATAGGGGCATGCATGGGACTGTTCTGCCCAGCATTGTTGTGAGTTCTGAGCTACCCCTTCTCAGAACGGTTTCAACATCTCTACTCCCAGAAATAATGCATATATGTACTCATGGCTGTTTGACACCTTTTACACTGTGTTGGTATTGTGGATTGCACCTGTGTACTGTACTGGGAGGGCAATGCAGGTAATGGAAGAACTTGAACTGAGATTTCTTCTATCTGTTGCATAGCACCAGGCTCATATGTAGTTTTATGACTCCTCCCCAGATTTTTCTGCTTCGTGTCCAGTCCCTGGTCCCTTTCTCACTGAGCCTTGACCTTGTTGGTCTGATTCGGTAGATAGGTCCTATCTTGTTTAGCCAACTTTGCTACATATCCATTTTACCTCCCTCCTGTATTGATACACTGTCTGTTCCAGTGGCGCCAAGGGTGAGACTTCACAGGATCTCATCCCATTCTTCTGCCAAAGTCTCTAACTTGTAGATACCTATAATGGTGGGATGTGGCAGGTCCACCTTCTCCTGCAGTTCTGCAAAGGAGTGCATACCCTCCCGTATACAGGTCTCTGAGACATCTAAACCCTCTGTCTTTCACTCCTTGAAGCTCCTGTCTTTCAGACCTGCCAGAAAGTCTGGGTTATCTGCTATGTAGTACCAACAGTGTTTTGTCCTCCTGTCCTCCTTTCCTTTTAGTTGTTTAACCAGGAGTAGCACACTGAGTTGAAAGCTTTTTACAGGAGCGACCTGGGAGCAAAGGGAAGGTAAGTGACTTGCTCAGGGTCACAAGTATGCAAGTGGAAGCTGGGATTCAAACCCAGGTCTAGTCTGCTGCATATCACCAGATTTGCAGCTCAGAGCCTTAAACCACTGTGCTATACTGCCTCCCTTTCCTTGCCATTTTCCACGTTGCTAGGGTATGCTGCACTAGTGGATTTGAAACCGTTTCTGGTTATATGCTCAACTATCCCTGGGGCCAAGGCACCAATAACCACCCCCCACCACCCATCTCCTTGAGGTCCAGCCAACTCAATGCTTCCCCTTTTACCCATTCTTGTGTGTATCTCTGCTGGATAGCCCTAAAATATCCCATCAGGTTTGGGAAAAGATAACCCCTGGTCTGCCCACTGTGAAGGGCTTGAAGCTTATTACATGAATGTTTGCCGTCAGATTAATGGCGCCTACCCCCGGTTTTAATATCCAAGTTTGTGAGGACCATTGGTAGCATTTTGAATCAGGTATAGAAGGTGTGGCAGGGGCATTTTATTTTATGAGACTTATGCACCCTAACTATGACATGGCCAGTGCCCTCCATTTTTCTAGCTCTGCTGAATTGTTGAAACATGAGCTTGTAACTGAGGGTGTAGCAGTTACCATATTTCTGCCCACATTAATTCCAGTATACATGAGTGCACTTCTTACTGCATTCATGCCCATGCATTCAGTCCCATTCCTTCAGGAGTTTGCCCAGAACAATCAATCATCTCTGACTTGTTTAATTGAGCTTATAGCCCAAGAAAGCTGCAGCGTCCTTACCACATGCAGTAGTATGAACATACAAACATACAAAATTGCCAGCAGAAATGGGCCATTATGATCTATCAAGTCTGCTTGAGTCATGAGCTCAGTTAGTTCACTGGAGCTGCCCTCCCCAACTCCTCATGGAGTTTTCCCCACTGTTCCAATCCCTCCCTATCTTCTTCCCAGTAGCACCTTCTTCTGTCCTAATCCTTTTCCTCACCCTAACCCTCCTCAGACAACTCATTCCACCCTTAACCACCCTTTCAGTGAAAAGTGCTTCTTCATTTTCTTTTGAATCTACCTCCCACCAATTTCAGGCTATGCCCCTTGTTTGTACCCTTGCTTCTTAAAATAAAGATACCCTCTGTATGGTTCTATGTGATAATGTTGAGAACCGAATGGCGACCTACGTTATCACGACGTCAAGGCGGCGAGACAATTTCGCCACCGACATCCTCGGCACACAGAAGAACAAGCGCTGGGGACTTAGATCTTTTGCTTTCTGTGGGGGCGGTGCCAACCCCACCCCCCCATGCGGGGGGTTTGCCCTCGCACCCACCTACTAAAAGATTTTCAACTCCAGGGGGATGCATGTCCGGGGAGGGGCCAAAGCAAAGAAAAACAAATTTTGGGCGGGTGCAACAAAATGCAGTAGCGCCTGGACCCAGACCCGAACCCAGTACCCCATGCACTGCAAGTGGAGGCCAACCCCGGTGGCATGGCGCAGCTTGGTAGGCTGACTGCAGTGCCACATCCCTCCCCCTTCTAGCCCTAGCTCGCCTCCCACGCGTGTACATATAGCGACATCCTGTCGCTGCAGTCTCCCACCCATCACATCCAGTCACCCTACAACCCCATTGCCATTCGGCTTTTGCCCACATCGTGTCACCATTTCGGATGGTGCCTTAATTCAGGTGCCTACCTCATGTGCTACCCCTCTGTACCAACCCTGTTTATGCCCCTGAGGTATTTGAAGGTCTTGATCATATCCCCTTCTCCCTGGAAGACAGAAAGGAATACATGTTCAGCACCCTCAGCCTCTCCTCATATGCTCTCTCCTACATGCCCTTGATCATTTCAGTAGCTCTCTGCTGGACCCCTCCAGTAGTTTGATATCTTTCTTCAGGTAAGGGCACCAGAAGTGAACACAGTATTCCAGGTGTGGTCTCATCAGTGACTTGTACAGTGGCAGAATAACTTCTCCCTCCTAGAGGGTGATACCCCTGTCAATGCACTCCAACATTGTATTTGCCCTGGCTGCTGCCTTTTGGCACTGTGCTGTGTGCTTCATATCACCTCTGACCAATACTCCCAGGTCCTTTTCATCCTCTGATTCTGTCACCTGTATTCTGCCCCAGCCAATAACTGGCCTTTAGGTTTATGGCTCCATGTGCATTACCTTACATTTCTTGGTATTAAAGCCCAGTTGCCATATGCCTCACCATTTCTCCAGCTTCATGAGGTCCTCCTTAATTCCTGTCTCCCCTCCTCGATGTCCACCCTCCCACAGAGCTTGATATCATCAGCAAAAGGCAGACCTTGCTATTTATCCTCCTGCTATGTCACCAATAAATATATTGAACAGCACAGGACCAAGTACTGAGCCCTGTGGTACCCCACTGGTTACAGGTTTGGGTTTGGAGAGTCCCCCACCACCTTTCTTTGGTTCCTGTCCGTGAGCCAGATCTTGACCCACCCCAACATTATATCCCCCACCCAGGTCCCCAGCTTCTGATCAGTCTGCCATGTAGCACTGGGTCAGATGCCTTGCTGAAGTCCAGGTACGGTCACTGCCTGCCCCTGTCTAGAGACCTTGTCACCCAGTTGAAGAAGTCTGTCATGAGTGCAGGCATTGGCTATAGCTCTGTAGATGTATACAGGAGCAGGTCTTCTGCATAGGGTGTAATCTTGTGCTGTCTCCATTGGACCCCATTACCCCTCATATATCTTGGACATTCCTTTTTTATCACGGCTGCTGTTTTCCCCTGCTGCAACGCGATCCAGCATGGGGCATCCAGCCACCAGCCCTGTCTGCCTGAAGAGCTGGGCAGCTCAAACCAGTACCCAGAAGGATCCGGGAGCGATCACTGCCATCCTGTTGGAGGCCCCCTCAGCCGCTGCCAGCCAAGACAGTCCAGGACCCTCCCGGATGGGACTCTACACAAGTCCTCCGGGCAGCCCAGAGTGCAGCCACCAAGCTGCATGGTCACGCCCAGCCCTTTTCCTTGTTCTTGTCCCCATGGAAACACAGACATGCAATGGCGACAGGCACTGTGTGCCGACATCTGCTCGCGTCCCCCAACTATCACTTCCGATAGTACCCTGGGACATCCCCAGAGGTCACTACTGCACGATAGGTGATCCCCAACCCACCCCAGGACTAGGAGAGCAGTCGTCAGATGCTCAATCCTAGTCCTCCCTGCTGACCCCCAGGGCCTGGGCTCATTCCTGAAATCGGGTTGCCGGTGTGGTGTGAGGTGTGGCGTCCAGCACCTCAACCCTCAGTGCCACTGGGCTGCTATCTTGGGCATTCCTGACTTTTAAAGCTAAGGTAAGACAAGGTAAATTTTATTTAAAAGCGCCCGTCCCGGAGGCTCTGGGTGCTGAACAATTAAAATCACATACAATAAGACGGTAGCCTGTGACATGCGTGACTGCGATTAAGTGAACTGAAAAATGGTGACTCAATCACGGCACATGTCATAGGGGCTACCAATGAGGTAAGGCGACTGGATGGGGTGGGTTCGCGCATATAGCGACAGGATGTCGCTACACATCTGGCGATAATGGGGGGTGGGATTAGGCACGCTCAGCAGGGGTGGTAGGGTTTTTGAGGGTGTACCGCTGGTGGGTTGCCAAAGCTGGCCCGTGGTGTGGTGGGTGGGTTCATGGCTTTGGTGGACAGGGTGCTGGGTTCAGGTCCGGGCACAGGTACATATTTTTGTTGCTTGACCAGAAGTTATTTTACATTTGCATACCCCTGACATACCCCCTGGGTTGAGAATCCTTCGTAGGGAGGTGTAGGGGTGGAAGCCTCCCATGGAGGAGTGGGTAGCAGTCCCCATAAAACATTAGAATTGTAAGTCCTCAGTGCTGTTTTGCTGTGCACCGGGAGTCACCTTATCTTGTATTTATGCCATGAAGCCTGAATGGGCTATGTTTGTTAAATTGCTCTTGATTTAGTTATGCCCTATAGATTCTGGTGAGAGTAGAATTTGAATTCAATCGATGGACTGGGAAGTGAGAGGCCCTAATCCATTAACAGGACATCTAATATGATAATTTGAGTGATATTGCTATTTCAGGATTGTGTGGGACATATTTTTGGGACAGTTTGGTTATTTACCTGTGTGAAATTGTTAAATGAATATGGTCTGACTCGTGTATTTGTACTGATTTATTGAGTTAAGTTTGTATATTGTGATTACTGAGCTGCTTGTTTGGATATTTTTGATAAATTATTGCTTATTGAAATGTGCTGGAAGGCGTTAAGATGGTCAGGCGCTATTCTCCCACTTTGCTTCATGACCTCCGCCCTTTTCATTGTCCCCTTTGGTGGCTGATGTTTAAGACAAATGCCGATCATTGGGGATAGTGAGAAGGTGTTTGAGGGGTGGATGGTCTGGGCAGAGTGGGAGAATGGAAAGAGGTCGATCGAGAGAGGTAGTGGGGACTAGGAGACACCTGGGGTGAAATGGGTTCAGAGAGAGGGTTCTTCTGCCTGATTCCACACCCAAGGGCTCCTCAAATTATGGGCTGGTACTGCGCTCCTCCTCGAAAACCCATCCAACCTGGGTGGTGTTATGTAATGCCAGGTCAATTAAAATAAGACCGCTATTATAGCAGATCTTGTTGCAACATCTGACCTGGCATGCATCACTGAGACCTGGTTGAATGAGAATGCAGGCCCTTATTTGGCATCTGCTGCTCCAACCGGTTCTCGGTGATACACTGCCGAAGTTGGATAGTAGGTGGGGTGTAGCCATTTTTTAGAACTGAGCTGGGTCTTGTGGATGTGCCAGTGGGTTTCACTCGATCCTTTGAGTGTATCCTGGGAGCAGGTGTGGGTTCGGATTCTCCTCATTTACCGACCAGCCGGTGATGGTGGAGAATTCCTGAATGAGTTCTTGGACTTCATCGTTGACGTAGCGCTGGAGTCGCCAGGTGGTTAATACTAGGTAACTTCAATGCTTGGGTCGACGATGAACTCTTGCCTTTTGGGAAAACCTCCTCCAACTTATGATGATGTTGAGCCTTACACAGGTGGTTACATCTACTACCCAAGTAGGGGTCATTCATTGGATCTAGAGTTCCTACTTGAGTTGGAAGTCGCACATTTGGAGGTGGAACCAAATGTCTGGACAGACCATCATACCATAAGATTCAGCTTTGAGGCACCCCTAAATAGGCCTGCCCTCTGATTGTACAATATTGCCCTCTGAGGATTACTCCCAGAAGCCTTCGTGGTATTGGACCTATCGGTATTTTGAGTGAGTGCATGGATCCAGGGATCTTGTACTTGCCTATAACAAGGCTGTGGGTGATGCCCTGGATCAAACTGCATCTGTTAGCATTCACCCCTCACTCAGCACCCAAGATCTCCATGGTTTGATGGTTCTTTGAAGGAGCTGAGGAGAGTAGGGTGAAAGCTAGAGACAGCTTGGTGAAAGGCCGGCCTGCATGCTGGCAGGCTTAGACTGATGGACCACTATAGAGTCTATCAATCAGCAATCACCATAAGAAGGCAGAATTCCTGTCCAGGGAGATTGCTGCTGAGCAGAATCGACCAGCTCAACTCTTTCAGACTGTCAACAGATTGTGCAATAAACTCTGTCTACAGTCTGGAAGAGATTTTCACAGATGAAGTGTGACGAGCTTGCTCGATTCTTTGCAGATAAGATTGCCAGCATCAGATCGGGCATCCGTCCAGCTCTCTAGGGAGCTGTGGTGATCGGCAGAGGAAGCAAGCCCTTGTGTTACCTGGTCTGACTTTAGTAGGCGGCATTCATGGAAGTTGTGAGGATTATTCAGATTGTACAACCAACCAGCTGTAGTTGGATCCGGGCCCTACGTCACTTTTAATAGGTTGCGTAGATGTTATCTGCCGATCTTTAACGAAATTGTCTGGAAGTCTTTGGAGCCAGGGGTTTTCCTGCCCCTTCAAGGAGGCGATCATTCGACCACCCTGAAAAACCTTCATTGAATCGGACTGCCCAGCTAACTACTGTACAGACCTGTCGCTAACCTGCCCTTTGTGGGTAGGTTATTGAAAAGGTGGTTATATACAGTTAGATGACCACCTTATAAATCACAGCATCTATGAAGCTCTCCAGTGGGGTTTAGGAAAAGACACAGCACTGAGACTGCTCTTGTCTGGGTTTTAAATGATCTCCTAATTGTGAGAGATCGAAGGCTCAACTATTATAGTCCTTCTTGATCTCTCTGCAGCATTTGATACTATGGACCATGGTGTGCTGTTGGAGTGCCTGCGCTTTCTTTGTGGACTGGCTGGTACAGTTCTACATTGGTTTCATCCTTCCTCATGGGGCGGACTCAGAGGATTGTTACAGGGATTTATTCCTCTGATACCATCCCTCTGTCCTGTGGGGTGCTGCAGGGCTCCATTTTGGCATCCATGTTGTTTGCAGTTTATATGCTGCCAATAGGAGATATCATTAGGCATTCTGTCTAGGTTTCTCTGCTACGCAGATGATACCCAAGCTGTATTTGTTCCTTTACTCCCAGTCAGGATGATGTAGTCCTCTGCTTAACAGCTGTCTAGTCAAATCAATGACTGGATGAGTGCCAGCTGGCTGAGGTTAAACCTAGATAAGACCAAGGTGTTGGTTGTGGACCCAGGTCACCTTGAGGGTGGGCCATAGGGCTGAAGTGCCATCGGACCTTTGGCTTGGTGGTACCCAGCTCTTGACCTCAGGCAGGTGTGTAACCTGGGCGTTATTGATGACAGCGGTCTGACCTTGAAATCTCAGGCATCAGCCGTTGTTAAGTCCTCTTTTACCATCTGAGGAATATCACCTGGTGAAACATCTGGTTCCTCCGGCTGACCTTCCTACTTTGGTCCACGCCTTTGTGACCACTGCTTGATTACTGCAACTCCCTTTACCTGGGGCTACGGGGTTGATATTCATCGCCTGCAGCTAGTGCAGAACTCAGCAACCAGGCTTTTGACTGGAACATCTAGACATAGTCATATCACGCCTGTTCTGCACGAGCTGCACTTGCTGTCGGTACAATGGTGAATCACCTTCAAGGTCGGGTTACTGACCTATAAAGCCCGACACGAACAAGGATGGCAGTATCTGAAAGATCTCCTTACTCTCTACTGCCCCTCTCGCTCACTCTGATCCTCCAATCTAGGGATTGCTAGAGATTCCTAGGGTTCATTTGAAAACATCTGAGCCTGCACATTCTCATATGCTGCTCCTGCCCTGTGGAATTTCTACCTTGTCAGATACGGTTGCCTGACCATCGAGAGTTTTAAAGCGGAGTTAAAACTTTTTATTTGCAAAAGATTATGACATATGATTTTATGTTGTTAATCTTATATTTGCTCATATTTATTGTTATTTGTACAGCGCTTTGATCTTTGAAAAGTGCTTAAAATAAATTTTACTTACTATTTACTTACATCACCGAAATTGATTTTCGTGATGTGATTACCGTAACACGATCGCCTTTTTTCATATCGCCATATGACATTGAACCCAATAATACCAACAATGTAAAATAAATAAAATAATAATATAAAATCTAATAATAAATATTCTATACTAAAAACTACCTTTTATAAAAATGTTTTTTTTTTTCATAAATAGTATGCTCAGAAATAGATAAGCAGGACTAACTATAGCCAGGAATAAACACAGACACAAATGTCAGACATCAAATAAAGTTATAAATCAAAGTCTGGTAAGGCCTGATTATACAGGAAGGCCTTGAGGCGGGCTTTGAAAACCTCAACAAAGGGCCTTCCTTACAGCTGGAGTCAGCGAATTCCACATGATGGGGTGGCAACACTAAACGCTCTGTCGCTAGCTGTTTTTAACTTTGTCCTGGGAATCGGAAGGAGGCCCTAGAGGAGGAATGGAGGAAGCGGGCCAAGACAGGGTGTGAGAAGGTCCTTCAGGTAACCAGGGCCCAGGCCATCTAGGGCCTTATAGGTGAGCAAACCCACCTTAAAGAGGACCCACCACCTGAACGGTAGCCAGTGCAGTTCACACAGTACCGGAGTGGTGTGACAGTATTTAAACTGCTCTGTCAACAATCTGAAGCTGCATTCTGCAACAGCTGCAGGTGGTGGAGGGTACCTCCAGAGACCCGAGATAGAGCACATTACAGTAGTCAAGCCTAGATATCACAAAGACATGAACCAAGGTGGGGAGGTCCGGGGTGGAACTAGGGTTTTATCTTGGCGATATTCCTCAGATGATAAAAATGGTACAAACAATGGATGACACCTGAGACTTAAGCGCCAGTCCACTGTTGAGAATAATGCCCAGATCACACCCTAGAGGAAGCCTTCAGTGGTACAGACCAGAAAAAGCCCCATTTCTGCACCAGAGGCCAACCTATCATGCCTTCTGTTCGACCCCACCACCAGTACTCCGCCTTATAGGGGTTTAGTCGCAACCAGCTGGAGGCCATCCAGTTATTGATCTCAGCAAGGCAGATGTTTAGTACTTCCACTGCACTGGATGTCCCTTGGGGCAAAGGAAAGATACAGCTGGGTATCATCAGCATAGCAGTGAAAACCCAGACTACTTCCTAATGAGCTGTCTCAGGGCAGCATGTACATGGCAAACAACATCGGTGACAAGACCAAGCTCTGGGGAACTCTGCATGACATGAGGCTGGGAGGAGGAGAAATTTTCCATCACTACCTTTTGCATCCTGTTGGTAAGAAAAGACTCAAACCAGCAGATAATAGTGCCAGCTAGTCCTCAGAATTCCCTTAGGTGGTCGAGTAACACATGATGGTCTACCGTGTCAAATGCTGAAAAGAGATTAAGGAGAACGAATTTGCCCCTCCCTCGATCTCATGCCCTGAGGAGGTCATTATGCACCCAACTAATGCAGGTTCTGTACTATGTCTCGCATTAAACCCAGACTGGACAGGCTCATATAAATCATGAGCTGAGAGGTGTTCCTCAAGCTGAAGCGCCATCACTTTCTCAACAATCTTACCCAAAATGGAAGATTGGAGATAGGATGGTAATTTGCCTTAATGTCAGGGTATAAGGATTGTTTTTTCACAAGGAGTCTCACCAGTGCCTCCTTCAAGACATCCGAAAGACCCTTCCAACAAGGAGCCCTGGAAAATCAAGGCAAACATCAGGCCAATGGAGTCAACACATCCCATTAAGAAATGAGCTGGCACCGGGTCCAGTTCACAAAGGTGTGCCACAGCTTTGAAATGGTATGCCCCATTTATGCTTAATTAACACAGCAAACTACATCCCTGTCGGCAAAATCGATACTTTGATGACAGGTCGCTGTGTTTGTGTGCCCAAGACAGGGTACACTGTTTCCGTCCTGCACCCATGCACCGAATCAACTCTGACTGGAGTTGAGAACTTATAGATGGGGGTTCAGGGGAAAAGCCTCCAGATAGAAAAATGGACGGGAGACACATTGGAATCATGTAAACTGCAACTTATGGTGGACATGATTCCAGTCGGCAGATGCCAGTCGACAAAAAGGTTGTCAAACCGCATCGTAGAGCCTTTGAAACAATCTCAATGACCTCGGTCACCTTCACCGGTCTAAACTCACCCCCACCAAGCTGAGTGCTCTCTGGACACCCACAGTGACCACTGTCAGCCAAACTATGGCTCAGTGGCGGAATCTCTGCCTGATGGTGGACACCCTGTCCGAGAAGAACTGAGCAAACTCTTCACATAATGCATTTGAAAAGGCTTTTTCAGCTGTAGACAGGAAGAATGAAGCAGCCTGTCCACAGTCCAAAAGAGCGAGTTGGTCGGTTCTTCCTGGCAGCAATTTCCTTGGACAGGAATTCTGCCATCCTACAGATGATTGCCACTGGTACAAACCATAGTGTGTATGAAGGGCCTTTCTGTCTGCCTCCAGACTGGTCTACCACCAGCAGCGTCTAATCTCCGACCCATAATCTTCATTGCCTTGAGCTCCCCCATCATACCAAAGGGGACCCCAAGTGAGAAGACTTGGGTCTTACATGGACTGGTGCGAGGGAGTTGAGCGCAACATATATGCCTTGTTATAGACCGCAACTGCCATGCACACACCTCAATGCATGCACTGTCCACACTAGATAGATCAGCCACCGCCAAAACCCTCAGTGGTCAATCATCTCAAAGGCGGTGGCTAACCATCTCAACAGGAGGGCTCTTGGGGGCCCCAAACAAAACTCCACCGTGCAATGATTGGACCAAGCGACCTGATCAGTCCTGAGATTATTTATCTCAAGCCCCAGTGAGAAGACCAGGCCCAACATGTGGCCACTTTGGTGGGTCAGGAAGAAACTTCTGTATCAGGCCCAGAGATGACATCATCTGGAGGAAGTTGTAACTAAGCCGTAGAGAATTCACATCGGCCCAAACATTGAACTCCCCCAGCACCAAACACTCTGAGGCCTCCACTGTTTCACCAACAAGCGAGAGTCAGCTACCTCCTGCAGGAATTCACCCGCTGCTCGGGTGGGGTGGGGGTGGTAAAACAGGAGAATTCTGCAACCTGCTCGGACCCCACAAACGCTTACACACTCAAATGATCCTGGTACTCTCACTGGGTGCAGGGTGAAGCCTAGTTTGGATCTAAAGCAGATGGCTACCCCCACCCTACATTCCACTCTGGGGCAGTGCACTCACGTATACCCAGGTGGGACAGCAGCCCCAAAACCTCGTCCGTATCATCACCAATCCTTCTCCATGTTGAAGCCAGGCTGACTGAAGAAATCAGGTCTACAATAAATTGCGGTCTTGTTTCTAATCGATCTGACATTGCAAAGCACTGACCTCAGGGTATTGGTGGACAGTGCAGCCCTCTGGTTGCCTGCCCACTTGGTCTGGTAGGAACCCTGGTGATGGGAACTAAACACGCCTGGCTTCTCCCTTAGACCCATCTAATCCCAGGCACCTTCTACACCCAACTACCTCGATCCTACCACCTACCAGAGTGAACAGGCACCCAAATCAACCAAACAATGTGGTTCTTCCCTATTCCAACCTCTTGACAGCACCTTGCTGTAGTGGTGGAAACTGGGAGGCTGGAAGAAGGCAGTAGACTGAGCAATTGGGATGCCCCATACACTATCCTAGCCCACCCCAGGCCTTCACAGCTTCCCAGACACATCCTTCCTGACTACGTAGTCCCAAGCCCAGAGGATACTAATTCACCAAGCACACTAAATACAAGCATACACTTAAAACAAAAGAAAATGCTACACCACACACCACACACACACACACACATGCACATAACTAAAGCTCAAACCTCCTCCCAGCAATCCCCACCTGCTACCAAAATAACCTCACCCATAGCCAAATCCAGCAAGAAATCATGCATTCAAGTTTTAGAGTCTTAAGAAGAACCAATTTCAGCTCACAGAAAACAATTCTCCACTGCCCACTGCTTCAAGGCAGAGCTCTCTCACTTCCCCAGTCTCTTTGCAGTTGAATGATTTCAGCAGAAGCGATAAGGACAGTGTGCAACCCTACCACGGAATCCAGCATATGCCCCAGAGCTGCTTTCACCAGCTACTGGGACTCCAAACAACCCGTGTACAAATCTTTGGCCCCTTTAGTGATAGATCCACAGTGCAACTGACACCAGTCCCGAATCCAAAAGATGTAACCTCCGCTTTTGACCACAAGCAGCCACAGTAGTCCACAAAGCTACCCAGAAAGTCCCAAAAGCTCCACAAAGACACTCCAGTAGGGAAAACTTCACCAGCCACCTTTGCTCTGGGAGCACAATGCGAAGTGCCCTCCACGACTGCAGCTCCGGAATTCAGTCCTGCTGGCCCAAAAGAAACTCATTCCACATCGATGGCACTGTTGCTTGATGAAGGAAAGAAGTACCAGTTAGGTGCAAGTTCTCAATGGCAACGGCTACCCACGGTTCCTGTGAAGTACCCTCCTCTATCCAATGGAGCTATGGGTGGGTTCTTCTCAGGGTTGGCCCCTCCAAAAATTATGACAGCACCTTCCATGAGATGCCACAATGGACTGAAATGGCAGCTTGATCGGGCTATGGTGAACTGAAGACCAGAAGGGACCGATACACCAGCACCAGGACTCCCAAGAACGATGCACACAGTAAGGTGAGCTGAAACTGACTCAAAACCAAAAAGCTTGTTAGCCTCGGCTTCATCACTTTCCCCACCCTGCCTACCTAAAACCCTAACTAACTCCTAGCTGGATATAATGGCTGACTCTTTTAGGTTCTCTCAGTCAACCACGTTGCCTGAAAACACACACACCAAATTACAGCAAATAAAAGCATAAAGCATTAATTTAAGAGGAGGACTGCTCTCTTAGAGAGAGCTATGCAGACTGCAGCACAGCACTGCCACCATCTTGCTTCCTTCATCCAGCATAAGCAGTCAGCAAGAAGCTTGTTACAGCAAGGGCTCTATTGATAGCACAAGAGCAGTAAGGAGGGACACCCTGCTTTGTGTCCCTAAAAGCTGGAACTCTTATGAAAGACCCCATTGCCACAGTTCTCATCTTCGGGCTACTATGCAGTAACTTATCATGCCAGTGTAGTCCTCCGCAACCCAGATCCCTCCAGGACCTGAAACTAGTACTCACCAATGCAGTCAAATGCTTTCTCGATCCATCGACAGCACAAGTGCTGTACCTGGACACCACTGACTACCCTTTTAACAAATTATGGAGGATGGTGGTACCTGAGGACTGGAGGAGGGCAGATGAGATTCCCTTCACAAAAGTGGGAGCAAGACAGAGGCAGGAAACTACAGACCTGTTGGATTGACTTTAGTGGTAGGGAAAATGATGGAATCACTTCTGAAGGAAAGAATATTTTGTCCTAGAGGCCAGTGGGGCACAGGCCCAAGGCAGCATGGATTCACAGCAGGAAGGTCATGTCAGACAAATCTAATAGGAGGTCACGTGATGCGGTGCACCTAGTGGCAGCACGGTTGTGAGCTCTCCCCATCGACCAGCTTAAAACTACTTTTATATGGTATTTTGGCCGTTTCTCAGCAACCCTAAACATTTATCAGCTTAATCTACCTGGCCTCATTGCATCTGAGCCAAATTTACTGCAGGAATCGCTACTGTAGCACTGGCCACGCTGGAGACCATGGAGGCCGAGATGGTTACCAAGTGGAGCCAAGCACACTCCAATTGCCTACTCCGGAGAAGGCCCCAAGAAATCGAAAACACAGAGTGCAGGGCATGATGTCAAGGGAGGCCCCACTAGGTACCTCTTCTAACCCTCTCATGGAAGACCGCTTCTTGCAGGAATTAATCCCATTCCGGGAAACTTTGCAAGATATCTCAAAAGAGCTAAAATCGTTAAGGAATGACCTTGCCTCACTCACTATCAGAGTTGGTGACTCTGAAGCTAGAACCTGCTCTTTGAAAACCTGGAGAGCGAAGACCGACCCTGAAATCACACACCTAAAGCAGCAAATAGCTAAGCTGCAGCTGAAAACTGAAGATCTCGAGGGTCGGAGCAGGAGAAACAATATATTAATACTGGGCCTACCCGAATCGGAGGAGGGTACAGATATTCTGGCCTTTGTTCAAAAGTTATTGGGCAAAATAGTGGGTCCATCTCCCTTTAACCCGCAATATCATGTGGAAAGAGAGCATCGCCGTGAAGCCAAAACCTCCACCTGGAGCCCCCGAGACCCATTATTATTAAACTGCTCAGTTTCCTGGAGAAGCAGCACATCCTCACCAAAATTAAGGAGCTGCAGACAATCCACTGGATAACAACAAATTGAGAATTACTCAAGACCGCCTTATGAAACTCGACAGAAAAGGAGGGTTTTCACCAACAGCAATCAAACTGATAGCTGCGGGTATACATTTTCGTATGAGTTACCCGGAGAAGCTGCAGGTGGTATTGGAAGGAGTGTGGCACATGATGAGAAGCCAGAACAAGCCGTGACTGATCTGACCTCGAGCTGCCCAATCTCTTTAAAAGTGGCTGAACTGTACCCCAATGTGCTGCCTTAATAAGTACTTTTGGTTATATTGGTGACTGATCGTTTTTCTTACCTGTAGTTGTAACCCTTTTGCTTTCTTTTGGTCCCGGTATGTGGGGTTGTCTGAGTCCGTATGAGGCCTAGGGGGCCTAACTTGATAAAACAGGCCTGTTATCTGGTCCTGGGGAGGAGGGGAGGTGGAACTTAATTCCTGACAGCGTTTCCTGGCGGTGGTATTTCTGGAGGACCAATTGGTCCTTGATGTATTATTTCCCCTTCCTCTTCTGGAAGTTATTGGCCCCAGTGAAATGGATACTCCTGCCGGTTAAATTTAAGTTGGGATGTTTTAACTCCTTTTAGTGGCATCCGGGTGTAATGAGTGCAGATGGAAACTCGTTATATTGAGACTGAACTGCATATGAGGTATGTTGGTAGACCTACGGCCAAGAAATGTTAAATTCTGGGTTTTCTGGCTGGGTCGGGGATATAATGATTGAGCTGGCCTGGGTGATCTGCTCGCAACTCATGATGCATCGAGGGCTGCAGTACCCGGGAAGTCATTTTGTTTTCACTGATCCTGACGATTGTTTTATCTTTCCCATAATGATCCTGAATAACTATAGTCGGGTAGTTGCTCCAGCAGTGCCTGGGGACGGTCCTTGCCCATCATACATGTTCATACTGAGTATGCCTTAGTGGGCTCTAGGAACTGTTTGTATATAGTTCAAGGGGAGTATAAAGGACTTTATGGTGGGAATTGGTTGGGGGAGGGGTGGCAGAATTCTTCACTCTCAGGGTTACTCAGTCACAGGTTGTTGTTTTTTGTGTTCAAGATTTGTCTTATGCAACCCAATGTGTTTAACTTAGTAGAATGGACAGTTGTTAACTGTTACTCCTTGGTGGGATGGGGGACTCTGAGAGTGCCAAATGTTAATGAGCTTGTTAGAGGGGTTATTGTTTCTTGTTTTCTACATGTATTGTACATTATGGCTATGAGTCCAATTAAGGTTGCTAGCTGGAACGTTAGAGGTGTCAGAGATCCTACCAAAAGGCATCAGATTCTCCAGAATTGTTCTCTGTTAAATGGATATTATTTTCTCCAAGAGACACACTTATCTACCTCAGAAGCTAAAGGGATGTGAGGCTGGGATTTTCGTGGATCTTTACATCTGGGGCACTAAATGCTAGTAAGGGGTGGCCATATTAATTAAAAACACATTATATTTATGGTAGAGGATACCATTATTGATCAGGAGGGCATACTTGTTTTGATTAAGGGCAGCTCAACAACAGTAATGTGGTACTGGGGCAATATATGGTCCAGTGGGAGGTGATCCCAGTTTCTCATGTCTCTAGCAGATAAATTGAGTAGATTTCTACCTTCCTTTTATCCTAGGGGTGACTGGAATATAGCTCCATCCCAGGAGATGGATAAACCTATAGACCATTAAAATCTGTATCCCTCTCAATTAGCCCTTATGAATTTATGCAGTTGCTAGGGTTATGTGACCTTGGCGCCTGCTTAACCCTAAAAGCCGTGATCTTTCCTTCTACTCCCAAGTCAACCAAACGTGGTCAAGAATAGACTATATTCTAATTAGCTCCTCCTCTGGGTAACATACATCAGGTAGGCATAGAGCCAATAGTTATCTCAGACCACCTCTGGTGTGGCTCATGATCTCCTTGGTTACAGGGACAGAGGATACTACCTGAAGCTAAATACGTAGCTCTTAAAAGAGGAGCGATAGTATCCGGACTAAATCTAAAATCACATCCTTTTAGAAATCAATCAGGGCTCTGTTTCCAGGGATGATATAATCTGGTGCTCTTAAATGTTTTATTAGAGGAGAGTTTATAAAGCTTGCCTCCTATAGGAAAAGGCAAGAGAGGCAAAAAATTTTTTACTGTCCAGCCAAATCAAGACTGCTGAAAATGACTTCCTTTTATCTAATTCGAAATGACTTGGAAACCCTGATCAAGCTTAGGAGTGATTACAACGATCTAGTAAGAGAAAAGCAGAGTATGCTATGCTCAAACCAAATCCGTTATCTGGACCAAGGGAGAAGCCCGGAAGACTGTTAGCTCTCTGACTGAGGGAGATGGAAAGTTCAAGGCTAATCCCAGCCTGACTTCCCAAGATGGCTCTATTAAAACTTTGCCCAGAGATATAGCTTTTATTTTGAATCCTTCTATAGAGAAATCTATGGTGAAGGCATTGCATCATATAACTCCCTATAGAATAGAGAAGTTTTTAGATGGGGTCAAACTTCCTTTCTCCGGGCACACCATCAGTACTTATTATCCTCTCCCATATCCTTAACGGAGGTAGAAGATGCTATTAAAGAGTTGCCTTTGGATAAAGCCCCAGGCCCCGATGGTTTCCCAAACTTCTATAAAACCTTCTCTAAAGAGTTAGCCCTTACTGTTGAAACTATACAACTATATGTTCTCCTCAGACTGTCTTGATATGTCCCTGTTAGAAGCCACAATAATTTTAATTCCAAAACCAGATAAACCCCTCTTGATCCATCTAGCTACAGACCAATTTCATTATTAAATTACGATATTAAAATCCTGTCCAGGATTCTCTCTTTGAGAATTAAGAAGATCTGGCAAAGCCTGCTGAGCCAGAACAGGTGGGTTTCGCTCAGAGCCGATCGGCAGCAGATCATCTGAGAACTCTTTCCCATATTTTCCGAGTGGCTCAGGAAGCCCACTCTCCCATGGCTTTAGTTGTTTTAGACGCTGAAAAAGCCTTCGATAGGGTGAACTGGGACTTCCTGTGGCTACACTGAGGAGAATGGGCTTCCCAGGTACCTTTATTCAGTGGATCAAAATGATTTAGAAATCACCCACGGCCAAAGTCTATTGTAATGGTGTTTTTTCCGACGATTTCCCTTAGTTCTGGTACACGGCAGGGATGCCTCTGTCCCTTTATCTTTCAACTTGTATTTAGAGCCCTCTTAGTTAGTATAAAAGCCTCATCATGGGTCACAGGATGCGTGATTTCCAAATTGCATTGACCTTATCAGTTTTTGCAGATGATATTTTATTGCACCTCACAAACCCAGAATCCTCTTTAACACAAGCCCTACAAATTATTGAACGATTTGGTCAGGTGTCCAACTATAGACTTAATCTCTCAAAATCAATTATTTTCCATATAAACTCTTTACCTTTCAGGCCAATTTTACCCGGTTCGGTATGAAATGGTCTCCGGAATCACTTAAGTACTTGGTATATATCTGGCTCATGGCTGAGATGGTCAAGAAACTCAACCTGGACGACTTGCTGATAAAGGTCCAGAGAGACTCTAATAGATGGCAAAGCCTGCCATTGTTCCTATGGGAAGGAATCAATACGTTAAAATGAATGTACTACTCGGATCTTTTATCCCTAAACTTACTAAATATTTGGCTCCCAGATCGTATTTTAAACAGATACACTCTATGATATCTATTTTATTTGGAAAGGAAATAGCCTAGAAGAGCCTTCCTCAAACTTAATACAACTAGAGACAAAGTTGGCCTTCGTCTTCCTAACTTCCTACTATACTATTGGGCCAGTCAACTGCATAAAATAGGGAAGTGGCTAACTAACTCCCAGCTCAACTTGTCCCAACCAATTTGGCTGCAATTGGAACTTAAACTAATGGACCAATTTAACCTGCGCCTCCCCAAATTCTCTATTGCCCTTCTCAGCTCTACCTAAACCATACAAGAGTCGGTATTGGGTACTTCTGTTAAAATCTTATCCCAGTGTTGGAATTTCTTCAGCATACCATATACCAAAGACTTGGCTCAACCTCTTATATTAAATCCCAACATAAAATTAAGGGCAATCGACTGACCCCTGACTGGCTCCCCAAATTCAGGACTCTCTAGTGCAGTCACTGTACTCTCAAGGTTCACTCCTTTCTTCCATAGGTATTCTAACTTCCCTTAACATTCCCTAGAAATACATTTTCAAGGTCTTTCAACTGAGACACTTAATAGCTAAACTTTTCGGTCTGTATCCACACCTCTAAAACTAGGCCCTCTTAGAGAAAATCCAAGAAGCTGCAGTTAAACCTCATGGTACTGCAGAATCTATGCCCACCTTCTGGAAGCCTTATTTCCTGACACTCTAGTGGGCTCCAAAATTTGGGGCACCTCTCTTCTCGGATTCCCTTACCTTGGAGCCTGATTTGGAAGGACACATACAAATACCTTTCTCAGGATAATCACAGATTGACCCAGTTCCACATCCTGAACAACCTTTATTATACACCAATTAAACTGGCTAGGTTTGGTAACCCAATCATCTAACTGTACTAGGTGCGGAATTGCTGAAGGGAATTTGCTGCATATCTTTGGCATTACGACAAGGTGACACCTTTGTGGAATACAATACGAAATAAGCTAGATCCGCTTCTAGGATTAACAGATCTATTCACTAAGGAAATATGCATACTGGGATATATTCTAACATCCAGGTGAAAGAGCGTAGATATCACATGGCCTTAATTTCTATAGTAGTCAAGAAACTGGTCCTTAGACATTGATGGACCAAGACTCCATTACGTATTCGAATGGCTCAAAGAAATGTCCCATTGCTTTAACACTGAGAAATTAATAGCAAGCTCCCAAAATCGCTTGGCCTCCTTTAATCAGAAATGGGGCAGATTATACGCACTGTATCTGAAATAATCCCCTCAATGTGGACCTCTGACACTCTCTGCCTACTTGGTTTTCTGGGATGGACTCGGGATTTTCGAGGTCAATTTTGGTTACTCTTCTCTCTCATTGAGGTTTCCTTCTGTTAAGGCACTCTCCAGGGTGGGGGGTAGGGAGGATGGGGGTTAGTTTTAGTTAGTTAGGGTTTGGTAACATTAGGAAGTTTGCTAGTTCCTTTATCCCTTCGGGACTAATGTCATTTACCTGGTTATATCTGTTTCAAGTACTATACGATATACAGTGTACATGTTTTGATAATTTTTATATAACTCAATAAAGAAGTTAAATGTCAAAAAAAAAAAAAAAGACAAAATTAATAGATTTCTTTGACTGGGTGACCAAAGTAGTAGACCAGGAGGGCTGTGGACATGGTCTACCTAGACTTTAGCAAGGTATTTGATACAGCCTCACATAAAAGATTAATATACAAGTTAGCCAGCCTTGAGTGGGTCCCAAAGTGGTAGCCTGGGAAAAATTGGCTGGACAACAGGATCAGAGGGTAATAGTAAACGAGTTCACTCAAAGAAATGGGGTTGCTAGTGGGCACCAAGAGGGTTCAGTATAGACTGTCCTCTTAATGTCTTGTAAGTGACATTGCAGAGGGACTGAAGGAAAAGTATGTCTTTGCAGACAACACAAGATCTGTAACAGGGTCGATACAGAAGGTAGGGTGGAAAGGATGAGAAGGACTTAAGTAGGTTGGAGGAATGGTCAAATGTATGGCAGCTTAGATTCAACACAAAGAAGTGCAGTAATGCACCTGGGAAACAAAACCCAGGGAAAAGTACACAATGGGGGTGAGATGCTAACAACAACAAAAATGGAAAGGGACCTGAGGGTAGTCATATCAGATGACCTTAAGGTGGGCAGGCAATGTGAGAAGGCAGTAAGGAGGGCTGGTGGGATACTGGGATGCATAGGGAGAGGCATCACCTGTAGAAAACAGGAAGTTGTTGTCCCTCTGTACAGAGAGTTGGTGAGACCACATCTAGAGTACTGCGGCAGTTCTGGAGACCCCATCTCCACAAGGACATAGACAGGATGGAGGCTGTCCAGAGGAGGGCAATCAAATGGTGCAGGGTCTGCACTAGAAGACATACAAGAGAGTTTAAAGGAGCTTAATATGTATACCCCGAGGAGAGGAGGAGAGGGGGAACATGATAGAAACTTTCGGGCACTCTCAAGGGAATCAACAAAGTCCAAGAGGGTAGCATCTTTCAGAAAAGAGATGTACAAGAACAAGGGCACAATTTGAAGATGGGGGTGACTCAGAGGTAATGTGAGGAAGTATTTTTTCATGGAGAGGGTTGTGGGTACATGGAACAGCCTTCCTGAAGAGGTAGTGGAGTCAAAATAGGGGTAATTCAAGAATGCATGGACAGACATAGGGCAATTCTGGGGGGGAGGAAGTAGGCTGTTGGTTAACTAGGATTTGCAGTTTATCCATTAGGTAGGGAAATGGGAGACTGTGTGGGCCAAGCAGTCCTTATCTGTCATCAAAATTCTATGTGTCTATGTTTCTATGTTTCTAATAACTCCAGTGCACCACATTCAACAATTGTCTCATATTATGCTATGATAGCCTGACCTGTACAAACCTGTCTGATTTAGGTGCACTAATTTTGGAAGCACCTGCTCTAGTCTTCCTGCTGTGACCTTCACCAATACCTTTAGGGTCAACAGTTCATGATGGAGAAGGGCCAGTAGGAGGCGACTCCACTGGGTCCTTCTTGGGCTTTTGTAGGACACAAACGGAGACCTCGTGAATTGTGGTGAACAAGTGGAACAGGGTGCTGGAAGAAGTGGCATTGGCCAAGTCAGTAAACAGTTTCAGGCAGGTATGAGACAGGCATATGGGTATAGTCAGAAAAGGAAGGCAGAAATTAGGGCAGGATTGCAATATGGCCAGTGAAGAGAAGTTATGTAGGGTGGGCAGACTGGATGAGCCAATAGATCTTTTTCTACCATCGATGTTTATGTGCAGTATCTATTTATCTAGATCAGGAGGTCTGATGGGTTCCTGCTGCCACTGAAGCTTAATTCTGGTGGTGGGGTGCTTGCTGAGTGGTGATCATTTTGACTGAATAGATCAACTGGATGGATGGCACCTCTTGATGTCCAGCCTCCCTCCAGAGCCATGAGGGTGGGGTTCTCGCCATCGACCTCTTTAGTCACACAGATCAACTCAGCAGCACCTTCTGAGGGTGAGACCTCTTCCTGTGGGGTCCTTGGTTTTGCAGATCAACTCTGCAATACCTACCAAAGGAATCCTCCCTACATTTGCTTGCAGTTTACCTGGTCTCTCTTTGTTCCCCTTCCTTTAGTTTTCTCCTAGTCATCATTTACTCAAACAGGCTAGTTTGTAGTTTTGCATGGGGAATGAGAAGAGATGAGAACAATTTTAGTAATCATGTTCTCTGCATTAGATGATTGTAGCATGGCTGTCAGTGTGATCTAATCAATACAACTTCCTTGCCTACCATTGTAATTGCTTGTCTAACCTTGTAAATGATGCACCTAATTCTTCTCATTCTGTTTTGTTGAACTCCTGGGTATTATATTCTCATGTATTGTATGCCTGTACTTTTTAAAGTATTCCTGACCTTGTGTATAGTATTTTATGTATTGCACTCTCACACAGTAAATGAATGGGTCAGAACAGCACACTGTGTGGCAGACGTTCACCCCTTGTAACATTGCATGGGAGTTCCTGCACTCTGTCATCGCTTATAGATTAAATACTATAGGACAGTTAAACCACTTGGGGATGGCTGTAGTTCCACCTACAACTACAAATCTAAAGGTTAAAGTTCCCCACCTAAGCATTTCCAGTCTAACCACAGTGTGTGTGTGTGGGGCACCATCAGCAGCACACCAACCTGCAGACTTACACAATGAAGCATTATCACTATGAGTCAAACTGCACTTCCTTTCTGACGCAGACAGGAAGTAGGCTCACAAGGCTATATAAACAGTCATCTTGAGAATTATAGTGTAAGCTGCAATTTGTATTGTTTTGATGCATGACAAACAGAAATGTTATGGTAATGACACATGCTGGACCTACATATATACTGGCATATACTACTAAGTCACTTAAATCCCTATTGCACCTGTGAGGTGGTGGGGATGTACCCTTCTCAGCAATGGACCTCTTTCAGGTTCACACTGTGCCATGCCCCAGACTTACTATAACTCCTGGAGACCGTGGCTTGCCCCCACAGTGGGATTCCCCCACTGGGCCCTAAGGGGAGGACTGAGATGTTAATCCAAAGTCCAGCATGCTGGAGTGGCAGGGGTTGGTGCTTGCTGAGCTCCTGACATCATCTTGCTTCAGCCACAAGGATTTTCTGGCTTTGTTTCTCCCTGGAGACGTGGGCGTGCAATGACATCAGCACACGAGCATGCATGCGCCCATGCCTGCTCTGCAGACATCCACCGTCATCCCTTTCCCCATCTGTGAGGAGCGCAACCTATGTTCCACCAGCCTCCGCTGGATGTCACTATTGTGCTGGGTGCCTATGACCTCCCCTGGAGTAGGCAAGTAGTCCATGGGATGCTCAGCTCATAGCTCTTCGCCAGCCCTCTAATGGTCTGGGTTCTTTCCCAAACCTGGGCCATCAACATTGTAAGTAATAGCACTACCACCGGTGAAACGGATGGCAGAAGGTGTTTAACTTATTTGCCACTACTTCTGTGTTTTTCATTATATTTCTGTTACAGGTCCAACAGGTCAATCAGATCTCCTATTTTTGTTTACACATGCATAAGAAATCTAGGAGTCACAATTCAGATAAGATATCCTAAATTCAGCTTCTGCACATTCACTTTTATTATCCTATACTGCACTGCCACATGGGATACCTGGCATCTAAACATGATTTTAACTCCTGCTCCAGGCTGAAGGGTCCACGATGTGGTCCTGGGGCGGGACTGGCTGACCACTGCACTAGCTTGCCTGGGCGACAAGGATGGTGGTGGTATTGATGATGTTGACCTCCCTCATGCTCATAAGAAGGTGCAGTAGACAGCCTTTGGCCAAGGCTACGGATGTGGGAGAGTTTAAATAGGAAAACACACACACACACACACACACACTCCTAATGGAAATGACAGCACCCACCATTCCATGCATCTCAGGAGCAGTTCACCTCTAGCAGCCCTCCTTCCTGACTCTAGCACCTTAGGAGACATCCCAGCAGCCTGCTGGCATGTTCAACTCATCAGGAGTCCACCACCTAAGGATAAGCAATAAAACACTAATGAAGCAGGCAGATGTGCCTGAGAAAGAGCCACCCAGGCCAATAGTGTGTTAGAAGGCAGCTGGACATGGGCCCAGCCTGAGCAAAGGGAATGTAAGTAAGCAGTTGCAGTGGCTACAGCAATAAAGAGGAATTATATAAAACAAAATATTTTATCTTTGAACTTGTGTGCTTGGTGGATCAGTGATTAATATGCGTCAGACCCAAAACGTCTAGTAAATGGTGACTGTTGGCATAGTTGTGGAGCTTTATTCTCATTAACTCGCTAGAGTTTCAGCATACTGTGTGAAATACTAATTTGTTATACTGATTTATTCAGTGTTGCTGGAAAAAATATTTCAGACATAGCCATCCTTCAAAGTCTTAGTTTTCTCAAAGTGATGGTCTTTTCAGTACAATATGTTAGAAAACTGTAATCTTATTATCTTAAAAATCAATACCGACACAAGCAAAAATAATTGCTTGTAACCACATTTAAAAGGAAAGCAGACAAGAGAAAGCACCAGCCTTTTTCAGTTTTAATTAGATTTCTGAATTTTTCCATCTAGGTTTGTAATAGCCAGCTTTTCAAAAGTAATTAATGATGTCTGGTACAGTATTTTCTATCATTCCATTTGGGCAAAACTTGTTATCTCTGTAATAAGTAAGCAATTGGACATGACAGTTTATATAAATACGGTCAAATAATCACACGCTTTGAATGTGTTGTTAGGCAGTAAGCCCAAATTTCCATGTCACCAAGAACCAAAAGTGATGTTAAATGAGTTACATTAACTAACACTTGTTCACTTTTAGGTTAAATTGTTGATAGAATATGTAACGAAGTACATTGTGGGTAACAAAAATGTGGGCTAGTAATTGATTAATTTAAAATGTTTAACATCAACAAACATAGAACACATTTACAGTAAGTAAACTCTAGTGTTTAATGGGCAAACATGTTAATATATCCACTGCTGCATAAATAATGTATGGTATTTAGATTCAGCTTCCTAAAAGTGTTTCACGGGACATTAAATTTACCCAGTCAACCTCCTGTGACAAACAAACCTGTACCTCACCTAACTCAGTATTCATTTACTGCACCTTGCGGAATAAAATGTGACTCATTTATATGCAGGTGTTTTTCTGTAGTGCTGCTCACCATTTATCTTTCATCTAGTTTATATGTCATGAGTTTTCTTGCTACTCTTTTCTTGGGTTCCATCTCATCCTAATTTTATTTCCCATAAACTCTAAATTACATTCATTTTAATTATCTGAAGAGAATGATCTTGATGTTAAGGCAGGGTAGGCGTTCTTATCAACACTTTCAGAGAAGTGTGAGACTTGTATTACTATATGTTGTTACAGAAAGAAAGCTCTAAACTGTCTGCATTGAAGCTGATTATATAAGCAGTATATGCTAGAGGATAGAGCACTGAGTTGTGTACCTGGGTATCCAGCAAACCTGGGTTTGAATCCTACAACTGCTGCTTACATATTGTGCACCCTTGAGCAAATATTTAAGCTAGCACTTCCCACCTGGAAAGAAACTTTGTCTCAGTATGAATTTCCTGACCAAAAGTCCAAATCAAGAAGAGTATCACTGCTGGCAGTCCCTTCAGGTCTGTTAGGAGTTGGTTACCAAATGGTGCTCCCTGTCATTGACTGCGTGGATGTGGTCTATGGTACTGCTCCTTCTTCCCTTGCCAGATGGAACACCCTCTGTAATGCTGTCACTTTGCTACCAACTCCTGACTCATACTTATCACTGCTCCTCTACTCCTCCCGATCCATCCTCCTGTACCATCACGCCGCCAGTCGCACTGCGTCTCCTTCATCTCCAAATACTGGTTTGGGTATTTTGCATCTTACCTAGCTACACTCCTCTCACCCATTCCTTTGCCTCATACTCTCTCTGCTCCAGGGATCCTCACACCTTCTCTCCCCTACCTGAACTCCTTTGCTGGACAGTCAGCTCTTTCCTATTGCCTTTACTCCTCTGGAACCAACTCCCTCCTCTCTTTCTCTCACCCTCCCTGTTACCCTTAGGCATCAGCTAATGCTCCTTCCTTCCACTCCTGCTCTGCAGCCCCATCCTGAGCTGCTCCTGTGCTCTTTTCACCCCTGCCATGGTCTCCCTTGGCTCAGTCTCATGCCTGTACAGCTACTGCACTTATTTTATCAACCTGCTTTTGTCATTTTATTTGAGTATTGGTGCTGCTCATAGCACCAACTTTTGTTTGTTGTTTATTGTTGTTTGCACTTTCATCTTGTTGAATTGTTCGCTGTTTGCACTTTATCTTTGGAATGCTTTTGTACTGCTGTTTTGATTTACTGTATCTCCTTTCCTTTTTTCCCTGGCCACACCAGGAAATGAGACTTTGCTCAGTGTGCCTTTTTCCGGTCACCAATTTTCAAAAATATAATATAAATAGAATAATAGATAGTTTAGTGTATTACAAAGGAGTAATAGCATCAAGAGGTTCCCATGTCCTCAGAACCTTGAGATATTATTACTCCCTTGGGATACACACTAAAATATCTGTTATTGTTTTGTAATACATGGATATGATCAAAATACCACAAGTCTGAAAGGCCATCAGACTACTGAACTACTATGCAGTCTCTCTGTCTCTGTCTCTGTCTCTGTTCTCTCTCTCTCTCTTTCTCTCTCACTATGTCTTGCTTGCTCAGTCATCGGTGCCGCTGATTGTGAGCTTCACCAGTGAGTCTTACCTGTTTGTTACTTTGTAGTGCAAAGTGAAGGCAGGATTAACAGATCATTTTTAAATGTAACAAAAAAGAATATCAATAACACCGCCAAGGGTATGGACTTCTGAGAAGTTACCGCCTCTCTCAGCAAAGACGGCCGCTTAATGCTTTCTGAAACTGTTCTGTCCTCCCACTGTGTAAAAGTGGCCAATCATAAAGCATGTAAGGAAAGTCCCAATGTCACTGTCTAGCAATGGGACTTAATGCTTCAGCAGTGAGCTTTGAAGTGAGGCAGACTTGCGCTATGCTTCCTGAGTGTTCAGGATAATATCATTCAGAGCTCACGAACGATAGTATTGCAAGCTCTGAATGATAGCACAACGATGGGGAATAATAGTATTATCAAGCTTGGAATTATGGCATTATCACTTTCACAAAGGTGTATTACAAAGATTTTTTGTTTTGGTTTCTGTCATATTAAAATGATAAAGTCATATTTATGTATATGTGTAAATAAGAGTTCTGATAGTGCACTTAAGAAGAAAGGACAATCAGTGGTTATACAGAAACACTGGCTGGATTTTCAAAGGGTGCCCAGGATCTGCCGTGATTTTGTGTGGCAACTGTATAACTCATGATACAAATTAGATTATGTGGTCTATTTTTCTGATGAAATTGTGGCAATTTGTACAGATTGATTGATGTACTGGTCAGTAAATGACATATGTATCACCTTTGTGGCATAAAGCAGTTAAAATGTCGACTAAAATATTTGAAAATAGCCATTAAACATTGTGGCACATTCCAGATGATGCAAACATAGCCCAAAATGGGGTCACATCTGTGTCATCATTTCTGAAAATCCAGCCCTAGAATTTTACAGGCAGAAAAGACCCTTGGTCTATCGAATCTGCCTCTGTCACTACCTTCATCCCTGACACTTAACACTGGTAGGGCCATAAGTAGTGCTTCCAATTTGTAGCTCAACTTTGTTAATCTTGTGATCCCCTTGGACCCTTTCCCTTCTGTCATTGTCACCATACCTTTGTGTCTATTCAACACAATCTTGAAACCTTAACCATCACACCCTTTCCCTACTGGCTTCCAGGGATTATGAGTACAGGTCAGACAATCTTTCCTCATAAGTCTTCTCCAACTGCTTGTGTATCATTCTGTTTGCCCTCCTCTGGACCAGTTTTAAGCAGTCAGTTTCAAACAGGAAGATTGGTCTTCTCAGCATAGAGACACCAGACAATTAGAGCTTAGAGAAGCATAAAACACAGTTCAATCACTCACCACTCTGGAAATAAAGAAGTCTGAAACCCGAGTCAGAGAGACAAACAGGCCCCATGAACACAGGTAGGAGTGATGCCAGTGGGACAGGAGCACCTCCAACTTTTTATGTCTATCCAGAGGTTTGTCAAGGAATGACAAGCAGTCTGTGTCCTTTTAAGGTGAGGGTTGGAGAACTGTGCATAGTACTTTAGGCGTGACCTCACTAAGGAACTATAGAGGGCAGGCTCACATTCTTCCTTCTTCTAAAAAGACTTTGCTCATGCACTCTATCATTCTGCTGGCTTTCCCATATGTCTTATTGCACTGGGCAGTGTTCTTGAGGCTGTCACTTGTGGTAACCCCTGGGACCCTTTCCTCTAAGGTCAACCCAGTACTGTGTTATATAGAGACATAGAAGTGTCTAGCAGAAAAGCTCCATGAGCAATTAAGTCTACTACATCCTATCAATCTATGTGGAAGGAGAGACCCCTAGTGGCTTGTCACTCCTCCTCCTCCCCCAACACTTTTGACGCCATCATTACCAACCCCATGTGTCTGTCCCCACCCGTGTTTGAATATGACCACTGTTTTGCACAGACCACCTCTTTCAGCAGTTTATTTCACCTCTAAGCCTCTCTTTCTGTGAATAAATATTTTCTGGTATCCCTCTTAAATTTGGCCCTGTCAGCCTCATGAAGTTAAATTTGGTGTCTGTGTTCCCACTTGGTTTGAACAATTCTGTGCTACCCACATTGTTTACCTCGTGGAGGTATATGTACGCTCAAAAAGAATGGAGTCCTTTGTCAAGTAATGAGGTAATTAGTATATATTTTCAAAATAATTAAATGTGTACTTGTTAATACTCTGTTAAAAGAGGTTTAGAAACTATAAATTTATTGGACATATTCTAGTTTGCATTAGAAACAATGACAGAAAATGCTATTATATCTTTAACAGTATAAAAGTCCTACAGGACAAAAAGAAAGTAAATATTTATTTTTTTCACCAGCATGAATTGGTTGGCAGTTTGGCATCAGTGCTGAAACATATATGGAAAGCACTGAATCAATACCTTAAAATAATGTCCTGAAAGATGATCCAGCTGAGCAAATGAACATAATTAGTTCTTGAAGATAACTCCCCATGAAGTCCCTTTGGTCAGCTACTGTCTGATAATGTAGTGTTTCTCAAAGTTTTCATTCTTCTAGAATTAGCACAGTCATTTCTTCCTGGTTCTGGAAACTCCATGCCCACAGCTTACACAAAATTCTCACAGTCAATGTATTTTTACATTTTCCATGTATAGAACATCACTACAAGACTGAAATCAATATGTCCTTGGAATATTTCCATTGATGGTTACATTGTTTTAGTTGCACACTTCAGGTGTAGCATTTGAGAGTTGTTCTATAGGCTACTGACCTTTCTAGTCTGAATACCAGTTTAGGAAGAAAATGTCCAAAGACAGTTATGCTTTGTAATTGTATTTTAGTAGAAACTAAAATATTATGTGTCTCCATACTATAATTGTTTGGAAATGTTACTTTAACTGTTAGTGAGCTTCTTAAAATAGGTACTGTAGGTTTTGCTTGATAATCTGTTCTTTGAATTTTGTTGCAGATGGTAGACGTGTTGCAGAGGAAATACTTGCAGTGCAATCTCTGAGTTTCTCACTCATTGTCATTACTACAATAAAGTGTAAATCATACGTTTAGATACTGATTGGCAATCATAATGGCTTCCAACTTTAAATGGTGATAGATCAAATGAGTGCAAAGCATCAGCCACTCCATGATGGTAACCCATGAGGTGGGTGCATGAGTAAGAGCACTGTCCATAATGGTGACACCTTCCTGGCACAATCCCTCATGGCAATGGGAGGGTAGGGTGACCGGATGAGGGGTGGGTGAACTGGGTGACAGGATGTCACTATGCATATGCATGCGGGAGCGAGCATGGCGAGAATGGGCTGGGAGGGGCAGAGAGGCTATAGGGGTGGTGCTGCAGTGGATGGCCGAGCTGTGTCATGGTGTTGGGGTTAGCTACTGGCTTGGATGGCTGAGGTACCAGGTTCAGGTCTGGGCGCTAGTACGATTTATTGCGCCGGCCCAAACCTTTATTTTTTAATTCTTTCATCCCCCGACATGCGCCCTGAAGAGAATCCTTAAGTAGGAGGGTGCATGGGTGAAGCTCCCATGAGGAGAGGTTGTGGGGAGGCACAGCCTCCTCACAGAAAGCACTAAAAAATCTCCTGTGCCATTGTCCATGTGCTAGGGTTGTCAGAGTGCTGAAAAGCTTTTGGTACTCTGACTAGGTAATGGAGATCGCTTTAGGCATTCACCGTTATCACATAGACCCCTCCATGATAATTTCCATTTGAAAAATTGACTATTGTTATTGAAATAATTATTACTGCCTATTCTGTAAAAGACACTGGTGGATAATCAGGAGTATGTTGCTCTTTTACTCATGATGTGTGAAATATAGTTGTATTTGTTATATTAAGAACAGGTCCAGTGGGTGAAAAGGTTGCAGTAATGTCTAGCTATGCATTAAGTTTAAGCTTGAAGATACACACATATTGTTGATTTTTCTGCTGATGGACATGATATAGTAGTTGTGAGAGGATCCTTTGAGTTTGAATTGCTGTTGCTAGTGCTGTAGTGTCTAATGCAACAGGTGAAATAGATATACATGGAAAACAAGAAGTACTTTGTTGCTCATGATGGATGCAATGCTGTAAGAGTAGATATTGTACTATGTCTGTTTGCAGTTGGCAAGTTGGATGCTTACAACTTTATACTTGCTATAATTTTAAAAGTTATAGATAATGGCTGACAAATATGTTTACTTTTATCTTGGGCCATTGATTGAGATGATGCAGTAGTAGTTGTAGTTGTATGGGAACCTTTAGAGATAAATTATCCTTGTTTGGCATTGATGTACTACCCATTAGATTTGAAAGTATATGTTACCCCAGTAAATCAGATATACTGGTAGCTGCAATATCTTTGCAGATGTAGCAGATGTGATAGAGGCTACTATTGTACTGGTTTCTCTTTGAGTTGGATTATTGGATATTGGAAGCTCAGTGCTGAATGGCATAGCAGATGCTCTAGAGTTTATTTGGAAATCAGCTTTTGTGTCATGTATTGCTGCTGCAGAAACCTCTGCTATTTTTGTTTTGACTGATTCTGCCATTTCAGATCTAAATGTAACGTTATTATTTGAAGACAATTGGTGAGAATCAGATGTATTTTTAATATTTATCAATGACTGAGAACCTGTTTTAGTTGGGGGTGTTCTAGAAAATATTCTGAAATTGTTGCCTCACTTATTTACATGTCAGCACTAAATGTCAAGTTAGATAAGGAAGTAGAAAACATAATCATCTTTTTCTAATTTTGACTTAGGAGAAACTACAGTATTAAGTGCAGTTGCAATATAATTATTTAAAGATGCTGCATTGGCTGTTGTGTTTCTGTACTTGTTAAATCTGGAGTTGCAGAATCTAATTGAAAATGAGTTATTCTGTGAGTGTGTGCCATTAATGGGGGCATTTTACCACAGGTACACCTGCATTGGAATTATATGAAGCTGGCTATTATCCATTGTCATTTCTGTACTGGAGGTTAAATTAGTTGTTGCTGATAATGTTTGAAATCCAGATGTACTTTGAAGTCTTGTTGGTGATTGAAAAATGCAGTTGAAGCTTCCATTTTCCTGGTAACAATTACTGTTTGTTTATTGACTGTTGGCATCTGATGTACTTCTAATTGACCTTGAAGTAATAGATACTGATGTACATTCAAGAGTAATCTGCTGTGCTCTGCTGCTCCTGATGGGTAAAATGTTGTAGTATCAGCTACTGTACCAAGTCTGTCTGCAGTGTCTTTATTTATGTGTATAGTCCTTTTACTGAACATCAGATTTAAAGTTGAAAATATTGGCTGAAAGGTAGGTGCACATTGGTGTTTTGTTGTTGATAGATAATGTTGTAACTGCTCTGTCTGGAACTTGTTCAGGTTTTCTATGGGCTGTTGACATTGATGCATTGTTTAATTTGAATGATGCTGCAGATACCAATGGAAAATCGGAGTGCTTTTGCACTTCAACTTCAATAGGTATGATGCTATAAGACTAGATGTTGTGTTATGCTTCTTTGTAGTTAGCACATTAGTTTATTTGACGCTTGTATTTATAATCATTTTAAACATCGAGATAATGAATGAGAATTGGGTGTATTTTGTTCATCTAATATTGAGGATATGACAATATAGTAGTAGCTGCTCTTGTATGGAAACCTTTAGGAATTAACATAGAGGATAGTGTATGAACAATCATATACAACAGGTCTATTCTTCACTCGAGAGGTTTCGTGGTAACAGGAAACTTCAAGAGCCCAGCTCAAGAGGTCTCAATACCATGGAAATCTCGAGATTGTAAAATAGACTTTTGTTGGTATGATTGTTCATACACTGCCTTTGTAGTGCATGGGCAATCATAAAGTTATCACTCTGTCCTTACTTTTTACATTTTTAACACGTGTGTCTCTTCTGTGTCCAGTCTCATTACCACTGCCATTTCCAGCGGATCGGAGGATCGCAGAATACGATGCGCGACAGGCATTCCATGTTGTGCTGCAGCAGCTAAGTAGCTAGTGTAGCACCCACAGCTACAATGACGAGCTACTGCAGCAAAACTACATTGTTCAAGAGATGGATTTCCATCCCCAACAACGCTCCACCATACACTATATGTTATCTACTAGTACCATAACTGACACTGTACTTCAATACGGGGCGGGGTGCTGCAATGCTGATGTTATGTCATTAAAATGAGACATTAAACTGAGATCACTTCTGCCCACCTCTGGTCACTGTCCAGGTGGAAGGTAAAGATCCCATGGCACTTAATGAAGAACAATAGGGTATTCTTTATTTAGAAAATACCTACAGACAAACAAAACCAATTACAATAATAGCTTTACAAGAAATGAATATACATTACCATCATGTATGTATAAAGACAATGAACAAGTAAATCATAAAGAGAAACACTGGCTAAGAAACAAATAAATGTGGTCTATTCCAGATCCTTGCAGGTGTGTTCTTCCCACTAGTAAAAGTGTTTAAAATTGGACCAGAGAGTCAAGAAATGTTGTCTAGGCAAGGATTTAAACTTAGTCACTGGTACAGTTTGACTTCACTCTCTACCTTGTCGTAGAGAATCTGTAAGGGTGTTTCTTTTGATATATGAGATACTGACAGTGAGTCTGCCAAATAACTCATTTTAGACTTGCCAAAATGATGGCAACCACACTCTTATAGCCATTAAAGTTAAGTTGGGATATCTTCCCAAGCACCAGGGCTTCATAAGACATATGGCAAGTAAATATTATCCCCATCTAGTTGCCAGCATATTCCAGAAGTTGCCAATGTATGAGAACATAAAAATAGATGAAGCATTGATTTGTCCACATTCTTCATTCATTCTGGTCTTAAACACACTCTGTTTGGTGTGCTTTTACATTTAAGATTATCTTTGACTTGTAATCGTCCATGTGCTGGCAGCCACACCATATCTGATATCTTTCTCAGTATTTTTTATCAAGATGTTGTTCAGTAATCATCTGAGTTGTGAGTTGTGGTAGCAGCGGGTACACAGAAGTTATATAAAACAGTGCGCTAACAATGGAAGTGTATAATAGGAGGCTAAAGCCCATGGTTCAATGTGGGGAATAGCTCCTCCCATTGCCTCTACAAAATCCAACCTCTCCCAGCAGTTTCACTTAGCGTGTTTCCAAACACTGTTGTTTGATGCACCCTGGGCTCCTATGTGGCTTGTGCGGCTGATCCTCCTTGCCTTCCTGCTTTGTTTTCTTTGTCCTGCTTTGCTGTTTTCTTTGGTGTGGCTCTCTGCCATTGTTCATTTCCTGTTCTTGCTCATTTCTCCCGCTTGGTTTTTGTCTCCCTGAGTTGGTTGTTGGGTTCCATGTGATAATGGCGATCATGGAAAGCGATCACCGTTAGGTGAGTGTACATCGGTAAAATCATTTTCGCTGATGTACACTCCCGGCAAGCAAAGGGCACTGGGGACTTGGTGACAACCCCCCATGGGAGGCTTTGGCTCCTTGCACCCACCACTAAAGCATTCTCAACTCCAGGGGGTGCAATCCTCAAAACAAATGGCCAGGAGAACAACAAAACAAATGCACACCCAGAACCGGACCTAGCACCCTCACATCCCTAGCCTGCCACCCACCCACCATGCCACAGGGCTAGCTTGGCAGCCCACCACCACACTATGCCTCACAAACCCTCCCTCCCTTCTGCACATCACACTGCATGCTCACTTCCCCACACACGCTGTTAGACATATAGCGACATCCTGTCGCTATATTTGCGCTCCCCCAACTGTCGCTCTCTTCCTGCTCAGTAGCCTGTGGATGCGGCACTGCAATTGAGTTACCCTTTTTGAAAGCACTCAATCACAGTCACCATTGTCACAGGTTATCGGTCATTGTTCGCTCTCCCACCTACTGGGTCATAATGTCACACACCGAATAGCATACAACATTACAGCTAACCCAGAACAGCTGGCCAGACGAGATAGCGAGTGGTGCAATACCACTAATACTGCTGTCACGTGGTATTGCACCACCACATATCTCAGGCAGAGGATAAGACCTCTGCTGGGCTGGGGTTCCACCAATCAGCTGCTGTGGCTCAATGGACTAAGTCACTGGCAGTAGGGAACCCAAGCAGTGCATTTGGGACTGGGTTTGATTCCTGGTCCAGACGCAAGGGAATTTTTTTTTTTTCGCACTTTAGTGTGAATTTACTGTAAACACCACTCCGAGTTGAGAATCTTTATTGGGGAGTTCAGGCTAAGCCTCCCATAATGGGGGTGGGGGTGGAGACCCCCCAGAAAAAAGACTTATGCCACATGTAAGAAATCGCGGCTGTATTGGCAGCTAGTTTTTTGTCATGCATATAATGTCTTGCAGCATTATGATTCAGTGCCATCTCCCATTGTCTGTTTTCCCCTGTCCCTCTTGTTGCATTTCCTGCAGTTGCCTGCTTCTAGCTCTCGCCCACTGCCCCACCATTCTGTTCCTCCTTTTGGTATCTTTGTGCCTCCCACCATTCCTCCCTGCTCCTGTTTCTCATTTTCTATGGCTTTCTTACCTTCTCCTCCATTTTGTCCTTTTGGGCATTTTTTTCGCCCCTTGGGGCTGATGCCATTGCTCTGCCAGAGCTTCTAGATTGTGCCTGCTCCCGCAGCACTCTCGCCATCAAGCATTGCCATCTCCCTCTCACATTGAATCCAGGCATCGAATCATGGGAACTTAGAAATCAGGGAGGGTGCAATGGAACCCTTGTTTTGTTAATGCCAGTATTGTGTTTTTGTGCAACAGTTCTTATGAAGCACTCAATATTTCTTAATCTATTGATAAAAATACATCAATTACGTATTATATTTGTAATTAGATTTTGTGTCTGTAATTCAGTGCAGTTGTTTCCTCTTCCAGACACTCTCTGAACAGTGTCCTTTATTCTCTGAACTGTTCTGTTTCTTTTAAATGAAAATGACCTGGGAGTGAGAAACTGAATATTCATAAATCAGAGTGTAACAGTGATGTGGCAGTAGTCCAGTAAAGCAATAAATAGCAGTTTTATTGGTTAGCAGTACCTAATGAGTTTGAAATGAGGCAGCTTTGGTGATCCAGATAAGTTTCTGTCATAAAAGAAATTAAAATCGTGCCTAAAATATCTGTCATCCTGTTAGTGAGAATTTGGCATCACACCGTGTTCCACAGTATTTACTGGATAGGAACTATAACAAAATTAACACGTCATTTTCATTTTGTTCCATTGAACTGTCTCACACTAGCGTGTCACTCTGCCGACTACTCCCAGGCTGTCATTTTGGTGAGCACTAATAGCACTTTCAAGCATGTCTGCTATACCCAATGACTGCTTTTAACATTGCTTGTATATTTTTCTGTGATTTAGTGTTTTCAACTTAGGTGATCATTAGTTGGATAACTACACGTAGCCTCTGTTCACATCAGCTTAGCCCCATGACAATCTTCTTTCCTCTTTCTTTGCTTCTGGATTTGGGATGCAGCTGAATCACACAGACGTGTAGCTCTGGGGCTGACCGGCCACTCTGAAGGCAAAGTAGTTTTGATTGGTTGGGATATACAGAAGCAGTAGTCCTCACCATCATATCTTTGAATATCATGTGCCTAGCTGGAGGGTGTCTTATCACTGTGTCATAATTGTCTGTCAGATCACTCTGTCCTAGTCAGTTCGTCCTGTCTGTCCATTATTCCAGTTTGTCCCATCAGTCCCCCTATAAGTCTGCATATTTCATTTACCTCATCAGTCAGCAACACAGGCCTGGCTATTCTTTTTGATTAGCTGGTGCTCCCAGGATTCTCTTGTTCATTTACTCAGTCCTAACCTTGTAAGGGTCCTGATTTCATACTCATTGCTAATCACATTAACTCATTCATTCATTCACTGCTTAATGCTGCACATTTATGTTGTTTTTCTGTCCACTTAAACTAGGACCCTATGGCCTTATTGTCTTCCTTCAGTCCATCCTACTTTGGTCTCCTACTACCTTCCATTTGTTCAACTGTGCCTCATCTCACAGTACAGTATGTATCATGTCCTTTCCTTGTCATTCTCCATCTTCCTTCCTTCCTTCTCACTTTCCTCAACCTCACTGCCTTCTTCTTGCTTGTATTCTTCCATAGCAGCTCAGCTGCTCTGTCCTCACTTAGCCCATACCAGCAGTATCACGTGCCTCCGTCCCTAACTCTACCTTGTGAGGTATTGAGTGAAGATGGGCCTGTTCAGTCTACTGGAGATGGGAGTCAATTTTCATCAAGCAATCATATCAGTCAGTGATATCAGCCACTGTTATCGCCCAATGGCCTCCGCTCCTAACTCCAACCTCATGCGGTATCAAGTGAAGGTGGATCTGCCCAGTCTTCCAGAGATGGGAGTCCATTTCAATCAATCAGTCATATCTGCCAATCATATTAGTCCTTCCTGTCAGTGGTCCAATGGCCTCTGTCCCTATCTCTACCTTTGAGAGGTATCGAGCAATAGTGGATTTGTCCAGTTCTCTGGGGCCGGAGTCCGTGTCAATCATATCAATCAGTCATCTCAGTCAATCCTGCTGGTTGACCATCTCCATCAATCATCTCCATTAATCATATTGACTAACCACATCCTATTCCTGACTTTTACCAGTACAGTAATATATGCTGGTTAGCTTGCCAATTCACCTGAACTGGGGTTCTGTCATCGCCCTTCTGCTCTGCCCATTCGGGCATGCCACGACTATGCAGCATTTTGGCATTTGCACCTTCTATGTCTTTCCTCACCAGCTGCAACCACCAATGAGATATCATAAAATAATCATACTTTCTGCCAGCACAGTGTGGTGTCTTCACCATATATTGACTATTTGCTTTCCATAGGACAACATGTCTTCCATGGTCTCTCAGACATATTCCGCTGTCAAAGTAACATGCAGCGCTCCTCATGTCCTGGACTCTCATTTCTCTCTGCACTTTAGCTGCACTCCATACTTCAAGTCTATATGAACATCTCTCAGACCTTCCAGCTCATCCAGCTTGTCTGCTGGCTTCATATCCAACTACTCCTCTACAGCTTGGACTGCTCTGCCTCATGGCCATTTTGAATTCAGCAGTATTCTCATGCCTTTCTACCAGTGGATGAAGTTGCTTGCTTCCTCCAAGGCTCTACTCTATATTCCTAATCTGTGTACTGACCCAGATCGCCTGAATCCATCATCCAGGTAATTTGTCTAGAATTCCAGTCTTCTGAAACTAACCTCACCTCTTCAGTTTGCCTCTTGTCTCATGGGTGGATTTTGATGGTCACTTCCTGGAGTTGCATCATCAGCCTTACTCCTTCAGCTTCAGCTGTCCTACTGTTTCTGTGTCCTGCTCCTGTCACAAGCAGTTCTGAGAACTCTGGTCCCTGGTACTTTCCAACATGCAGTGCTCTGTTTCATCATTTTCTGTGACTTCCCACCTCTATTCTGTGGTACAAGAACCCACCGCCTTCCATCAGCTTCACTCAGACCATGTGGAGACCTTCTAGGTGCCTCAGTTTAAGCACTGGATTCTGTTCATAGCTGCTCTGTCTGTGTTTTGGCTGTTTCCCAAGCTATCAGCTTCCTGCTCAAAAAGAAACTTCCAGTCCAGTATCTTTCCTTGAATACCTTGGCACAACATTGGATATGAAATGTATGCCAGCTGGGCTGCCTCCAGTGCCATCATAGGTTACTAGCTTCAGTAGTCATTTTGGCCTAGGGGTTCTCCTGAGATGAGAACTTCCTTTTCTTGCAATTCCTCATTTGCATCATCTGGATAATTCCTCAAGGTCCATCATTCAATTCCTACCTCCTGATTTGAATGCCATTGTTTTCTCAACTACACCATTACTTTGATCCCTCTGCCCTAAGTCTGATCTAGCTTGTTGGACCCATTGATCTTACTTGAGTGCCAGTACTACCTGCTACAAAATCCCTTCTCCTGTTTATACACTGGTCCTCATCCTGCACTCACCATTACATAACAATGTTGCCATTTTCAGGCAGCTCTGGCTCGCTGCTTCCTGGCTTTCGCTGTCACATCTCTGCAAGATTGCCATCAAGCTCTCCTTGTAAGATTACCTAACACAATATGCTGCTCTGTATGGGAGCATTACAGATCCCTCTAGCCATTCTCCATTTGGTCAGTCAACCATAATGGACATTTCAACAGAGAAGGTCCTTCACCTATTTGATCATACAGATCATCTGCAGCCAACTTAGTTTCTCCATCTTAGTGTGACACTACATCATTTTCCTATTTTAGGTTATGCCATATGAAGCAGCAGCTTCATTGTTCCAAGACCAAGAGCAGACTATTCATTGCCTTCATCCTGCAGCAGCCTCAGTCATCTTTCTTTCTTTATCCATCAAACTCATAACATTTGTCAGTCTCTGTTTTCCGTCAGTCAACCCATACTGAACATTTCATTGAGGGAGCTCATCATCCCATTCAATAGTATGAATCATCGGAGGCTGACTTTGTTTCTCCATCTTACGTGTCACACTAACTCATTTTCATATTCCGGGCTATGCCAAATGAAACAGCTGAATCATTATGTTAATTTCACTCACAGACCTTTCTATTGCCCCATCCTCATTAGCCTCAGTCATGTCCCTGACCCACTTATCTATCAAACTCATAACTGTCACTAGCAGGACAATATCAAGTGGGCATCCCTAATTTCACCATGAGCTACATATGATAGCGCTTATCAAAGCCATGAACTTATCATATGGACCATTAATCAGAGCAAGAACCAAAACTCTTTATCTAGGTTACTAGGTTTGTTTAGGCACAAGAAGGCAATAGCCCATCAGAATGTCTCCCACAGCTGTGGGTAGATTAGTAGGTGCCTGCTGACCATTGTAGTGTTCGCTAGTTGGACCTTAAATGCTGAAAATTCCTTAGCATGTACTACTACATCCTTGCGGCAACTTTTTTCCAAGCCTTTGTGACCCTTGATTGTAATACAGTGGTCTCTTTTGATGGTATTTGCCCCTTGGACCACAAGTTGTCAGCTGTGGCTCCTTGTATTCACTACTCATTCAGCAAACTGAAACCACACTGAGAAATAAGGTTAAGATTTTGAAGAATTTTGAAGAGCTGAAGTATATCATCCCTATATCTCATATTTTCAAGACTAGCCAAACCAGTCTTGAGCAATCTCTATTGATATGACAAATGCCTAATGTTGGGAATAATCTTAGAGACTTGTGCTGGACATGTTTCAAAAGATTAATGTCATGATTAAAATGGGGTTCCAAATGGTGAACAGAAGGCAAATGTGTGGCCTGATTAAGTCCGATATAATGGTATAATACATTGAGCACTTTTTATTCACAAAGGACATTTGATGTTGTTAAGTAGCATATCTGCAGTTTGTGTAATATTTTTACAGTGGTCTAAAGCTATTAAATTGTTATTAAAGATTACCCCACGGTCCTGTTCCTTATCCATTGATTTTAATGGTATATTGTTAAGAAGATATATGTATAGTTGGGATTATTCCTTCCTAAATGAATTGCTACAAATTTATTTGTGTTAGAGACATTTTGTTGTTAATAGTCCACTGTTTGATGGTTTTAAGATCTGATGCTAATGCTATATGCTTCTCAAATGTATCCACTACACCTATGACCTTGGTGTCATCAGCTAATTTAGTAATATAATTTTGAATGCTATGATTTAGATCATATATATATATATATATATATATATATATATATATATTATTAGTGTGGGCCCTGAGACCGACCTCTGGGTGAACCCACTGCTCACTATCAAAGAAGTAGAGAGTTGACCATCAACTCTGACCCTTTGAATTCTGTTAGCCAGCCAGTTTTGGATCCATCTCACCAGACTATGGCTCAAGCCTATTCCTTGCTTATCAATCAGTTCCTGATGAGGCACTTGTCAAATGCTTTTCCAACGTAAGCAGTATGATGTCTACTGGAAGTTTGTTATCTAAGCTTGTCTCTACTCTATTATAAAAAATAATCAGGTTCATAGCACAGGAGTGTTCCACAGTGAATTCATGCTGATGTATATCTTTAAAACCTAGACACTTATCATATAAGCATAAGTGTTGGGATCTTGTTTCTATTATGCTTCACTGATGTTCAGCTATAAAGAAATGCTTTTTGTTCTTTTTACTGTATTTTCATAGGTAAGGCAACAGTGCCATCTTCAGCACTTATGCATTATTGCAACTGACCTGTGAAGAGTAGCCCCATTGTGCTGTTATCTATGCCAGCTATGCAACTTTTCACACTAGTTAGACAGTTACTCAGATCACCTGTTTTTGTTCAATTATATTCATTTTATGTATCTTCCTTAGCCATGCTATAGCAATTATTGGGGTATAAGACCCTTGTAAAATGTAGTTTTAGAGAGAAGCTGTCAGCATTGCTCTAGGTAAGGTAAACTGATATTCCCCCAGTGTTTACACTGTATTGGTATTAAGTCTGTATTATATATCTGTAATAAATTCCATTTATTACATGAGTACCACTTGTCTGTTGTTTCTTCTTTTTGTACTGTTCACCATGAACTTGATAGGGAAATTGTTACCCTTTCACATTTGGGGACCATGTGCAGGTGGAATGTGCAAAGGAGATTCACATTCAGTTTATTTTGAATGTCGAGTAGTGCAGTGTGATTTTGCCTACTTGGACCTACTCATGCTTACAGTGGTAGCAGTTGTGGCAGACCCCACATCGTCTTGGACTCAGGCATGGCAGACCCACACCATCTTGGACTCAGGCATGGCAGACCCACACTGGACCCTTTACACTCCTTTGCGAGTGACAACATACTGCCTGGTACAACTGAACAACAGCTGTGGATTGGAAAGTGGTAGGTGATGGAGCCAGGGTATTTTACCAGGTTTCTGCACTGTTTATTTGTTTGTCTACCACTTATTTGTTATGTCTGATCTGTGCACAGAACTGAGACTCGATGTTTCAAACTACCTCACATGCTCTGGTGGATGAACAGATATCATGCTGGAAGCAAAATCTGTAGAAAAACATTGCTGCTAATATCTGATCATTACTTAGAGTCCAAACAAACAACCAAGAAATACAACCTCAAAGGTCTTTTGGTTGTGACTTCTACATACTGCTGTTGAGAGTCTCACAGCAAGGTATGCCTCCTTGAACTGCAACATGTCTCTAAAAAGAGATGGGCTTGCAGGCATTGGAGTTACAGAAAAGGAAAGGAAACTAGTGAGGAGATACAGTCACCCCATGATGCTAATTCCAGACTACTGCACTGTACTGCCAAGACACTGAGCGAGAGTTATGTTTGTTAAGAGATGATTGTGAAAGGTTGAAATGTGATAAGAAACAGTGCATTTGAATGATATTTTGAGTGACATGAATGAAGCTTTGAAAGATGAGAATGCAGAGTTGAAAGAGGATTACAAGCGTGTGAGTAGTGAGTTGGATAAAGAGCTGAGGAAAAGCTTCGAATTGAGCTTCACATATACAGTGTTGTAGAGACAGGTTGGGAGGTATTGAGCAGGGCACTGCAAAGTCTGTCACCAAAAATGTAGACAAAAGATGACAAAGTTGCACCACCAACGGAGGTCCTTGCCGCCATGTTAAGGCCATGAATGGGTTTCAGTATACACCCACTGAGATTGCATCATCCAGCGATGATGAGGCATGCCACGCCACACACAAGTCCAACCCCTGTAGCGGAGCAACTTCTGCCTGCCACTCACAAGATGGTGGCAGATGTCAGCATGCACACTGCTTTGCCATGTCCATACAAACATTGCAGATGCCACGCACAACTCCAAGATGGCAGCCCCATGACACAGGCGGAGGGCTCTGTAATCCATAATGCACCTCCGCTCACTCCCATCACTAGGAGCGATGAGTTGGAGATTTGCATCATGATTAATGATGTGATCAGTCGGATCACTGTCTGGGAGGATCAAAAAGGCCATCTGGGACCAAACTGACAAAATGCTTAAAGAGTTGCTCATTCAGGATCACATGTACAAGGCGATCACTGATGCAGTAGCAGAGGCTGCGCCCACGGCCATGGCACAGACTGAGCTTGGAACGACTATGCATACTTCAAACCCCCTGCAGGTCACTCATTCTGTCCAGCAAATTTCACAGAGTATCGGACTGATGGGCCCAACTGACAATCTTCAGTTGCCACTTGGAGAAAGTGTGCTCCTCTGTGAGCGCCTCTCCAACCCCAGGACCAGGTTCAAGTCTTATGACAGACGATCAAACCAACCCTCTGGGCTAAGCTATCAGAGACAGTGTGAATGATGGCACTGTGACCTTTGATGAGTTTGCCACTGCACTCATATGTGCAAATTCCCGAGAGTTGTGGGGACATGCTTGGCCTACAAAGTCAAACAAGGCACAAAGGAAAGCCCAACCACCTACCATCAATGGTTGTGGCTTGCCTACAAAACTGGAAAGGCCTCGCAGATGAGAACTTCAACATAGACCAAATTGAGTACGCAGATTTGTACATCAGGAACATGTATCCGCCCTTATGGGAAAATGTTGTGCTTAATGTTTTCCCGGACATTGACAAGTTTGAGGCTATCTCACTAAGACGGAATGGGCCTATCAGGTTTACTTTGTACTCTCTTTTCTGGTAAATCCAACAAGGTAGCTGCAGTTCAACCTATCTCAGATGCCCCCACCCATTACGTGGTGGAGGAGAAACAACCAGAAAACTAGCACTCCTTCTGATGACAAACAGTCACACGGGGCACCAGAACTGCAGAAATAACAGTAATAGGAACAATAAAGGCAGTTGGAAAAATCCAAACGCTTCAAAATAGCCAGAACCAATACCAACACGGTTCTAGCTATCGACAAATCAGAGAACAGAACGAAAACCTCCACAAGCTGTTGGAGGAAATGTCCAGAAGGGGAAACCACTGCTGCACTATGATAGCTGCCCTAGCCCTGGCTGTTGAGTTATTGAGCAGCCGCTGGGAGGTTGCATCGTTACTGGCCTGGCCGATGCGAAATCCAAGGCAGAATCATCAGTGCAGGCCATCACTGCACCTGTGATGTCACTGCTACACTTGTACCCAGTGCAAGATATATTAGAGGCCTTAAAGACCCTGCAGGCCTTTGATTTCAGGAACAGGAAGAAGATACCAATTCTGAAGAATTGGATTGACAATTACAGGCCCTGGTCTGGATTGTGAGTAACCTGATTGTTGACACAAATGGATGGCCTTGTGTAAAGACCACGATTGGGGGCTGCCAACTTACCATGCTTCTGGACACCACAGCAGCCATGTCAGTCCTCCATGATGAGGATACAGTCCAATCCAACTGGTCTACCAGCTGGAAAACCAGTGCACAGGGTGCAGATGGTACCTAGCTACACATCTACTGATGTATTCCTCACCTATTATGACAGGCCACCTCAGGACAGATTTTGCTTTTGACCTCATGGTTCTATGTCATCACCCCAGCATTCTGGGAATTTACTTTAGCATTACATGGCTGTTTAGTGGATCTAGCCAACAGGCTACTCATTCAAATCAAAGGACAATGTCATGCTGTCACCATACCAGACTAGCACATGGTGGCAGCTATCTCCCATAACAACAAGGAGTATGATGTCATGGCCTTGTTCAAAAGTCATGACTTGTTTTCTGTGCTTGCACCCTTGCTACAGAAACACATTGACATGTTTGCCACCAACAAACAAACACGACTGTGGTAGAATGCACACTACTATTGAAGTCACAGGGCCTGACCCCGTGAGGCAGAAGCAGTATCCATTTCCTGCTGAAGCCTTCCCATTATTTAAGGAAACCATCCAATCACTGCTTCATCAAGGACTGATTAGGACCTGTGTCTCTACTGTTAATTCATCTATTTGGCCCATTAAGAAACCAAATGGGGCCTGGAGACTACAATTGACTACAGGAAACTCAATCAGGTTACTCCTAGCTGTGCACCAACAGTAGCATCAGCACCTGATGTACTCAAGCTGTTGAAGCCTGATAAAAGTGGTTCGCAACTCTTGACATTTCTAATGGGTTCTGGTCACTCCCATTAACAGAGGAAAGCCAATACAAGTTTGCTTTTCACCTTTGATGGACATCAATACACCTGGACATACCTCTCCCAGGGTTTTTCTATGCCCCAGTGTCTCCTGCAGTATGTGGATGACTTGCTCCTGGCAACCACCATGAAAGAAGATCATATGACCCTTCTAGATGAACTTCTGTCTCTCCTCAAGAGAGCAGGCCTCAAGTGCAACCCCTCCAAGGCACAACTGTGCAAGAAGAAGGTCCTTTCCTTGGCCTATGCATTACAGACCAAGGTAGCAGCCAGCTGCCAAAAAGATCCAGGGCTTGCAAGATCTGCCACTTCCTACCAGTGTGGCAACACTCAGATGCTTTCTAGTAATGGTTAACTACCCAGGGACTTTATCCCTGACTTTGCCTTGAAGGCCACTCCCTTATATGAACTCCTGAAAAAGGATGTCCCATGGACATGGAGCCCTACTCATACTGATGCTGTAACACAGCTCAAACAGGCCTTGGCCTCAGCCCCAGCACTGATTAGTCCAAACCCAGATCTCCCATTCCATTTGGAAACTGCCACATCTGATGTGGCCATGTCTGCAGTGCTGGCACAAAAGTACAGTGGGTATTAAGGGCCCATTGCCTATGCTTCTCAGATGCTATCCCAGTAGAGAGAAAGTGTAGTCTCTGTGAAAGGATGATCTTGGCAACCTATTGGGCTGTCAGACATTTCATGTACATCATTAGATATGCACCTATTGTCTTACATACTTGCCATACCCCAACCAACTTCTTACTTTCAGACAAAGTAAAATATGGTTCTGTCTCCAATACCAGACTTACTCACTGGTATTTGCTTTTGCAGGACAGGGACATCAAAGTACTGCCTGCAAAATGCCATCCATCCTAGTTCATGGACTACTTTACACAGGTAAGCCCCATGACTGTGCTGTTCAACCTCCTGACATACTTGAGCCAGGACCATTTTTACCAGCCACACCAGCTATCTTACAGGATGCCAGCATGTATTATGTCTTTACAGATGAATCTGCCGCCTATGTGTTGGGGAACAGGTAGCAGGGTTTGGTGTGTACATGGTCTGTCCAGATGGCAATTTCATGCATATTGCTAGGAAATGTACTGTCGTTTCTCACAGTATGCCACACTGCCAGCTGTGGCCTGTGCCTAGAGATTATGCCCATGGTGCTGAAGATGCTACCATCTTTGCAGATTCCAATTGGGTCTGCTCCTCCATTACTGAGTTTCTACCATTCTGGGAGAGAATAATTTCACATCCTCTGATGGCACACCTGTCAAATACAGGAATTTATTTGTGTATATACACACATTGACCCAACAGTTCACTTATAAACTACATTCACAAGGTAAAAGCTCACTGCAAAACTGACCCCTACCATGAATTCAATGATTGAACAGACTCACTTGCCAAAATGGGTGCTTGAGGGTGGGGAGATATGGTCAATGACTCACCCAGTAGCTGTGGTAGCTATTTTTCTTGCTGCTAACACCAGGCAGAAACCACAACCAGAGTCCCCACTGGACCTTTCTGCTGCACACAAGTCTGACCCAGAACTAAAGGATGTGTTTAAATTCCTGGATAAAGGAATTGAACAGGAACTACCTACTGGGAGTCCATACAAAAGACATGCTGACAACATACACCTATCTCATGATCAGAAACTAATCTGGTATAGGAAGGACAATACAAGTCATAAACTGTGGGTTGTACCACAATCCTTATGAACCCAAATTCATCCATGTGGTTCATGACACCCCACTGGTGGACACCAAGGGTAGATAACACAATCCAGAGACTTAAAACCATCATCTGGTGGCCTGGTATGACAAGAATGTGGCACACTATGTGACAACTGCATAGTGTGTGCCCAGAACAATCCAATTTCTGTGAAAAGAATGCCAAATTATTGCCACAAAGGTAATCTGGATCACGGAATGCAATACAAATCAGTTTCACTGACCCACTGACCAACTCCAGTAAGAACAACAAGTATGCACTTGTTGTCACAGATTTGTTTTCCAAGTGGGTAGCGCATTCCCTACTTAGAATAACATGGCAAAGAAAACTGCCAAGATCCTGATGGATCAGTTGTTCTCCAGGTGGGCCTGTCTCTAAGGTAGACTCAGACCAGGGAACCAGTTTTGCAGCTGAGTTGATGAAAGAGACACTCCAAATGCTTGGAGTAGATCAGAAATGTCATATCCCATACCATACTCAATCCTCAGGCCAGGTAGAAAGGGAAACAGAAGAATCAAACAGATGTTCACTGACCTATGCAGCCAGTATAGTTTTATGCTTGTGCAACTATGTTAATTTGGTTTTGGCCATTCTCACTCTCTATTCCAGAGGAATTACCACCTTGTAGGGGTACGATGGCAAGGAACTCTCAGAGAGGGTTCCACCTCTAGAGGTGCCACGGGATGATTCCATGGCTAAAGGTACCTTAGAATCCCCTTAAGGAGAGAGTGCTGCCACTGGAGGAGGAGGGAGGATGGTGGGCAAAGAAAAATGCTTCACAGTGAGGCTGAGAGGAGCTGCTTATATAGCTCAGGAAGTGGGAGTGGCTGATTGCTTCATTACTGAATTCAGGCAAAGCCTTACCAATTATGCAAATTCATCAATGACAATCCCAGGATTGGGATTCCTCTTGCCTCTACTACTGATGGCAATGAGGGCACTTCTGCAGCAACTACTCAGTGCACACCATATGAGGTTATGACTGGTAGAGCATAAGATTACCTGACCACTGTTAATTGACGTCCACACTCCTACAGCAGATAGGGTATCTGTGGACAAATATGTTGAAAACTTTGGGATGGCATCATGAAAAACATTTGTTCGCTCGATATCATATGGGTAAGGCTCAACAACAAGCAAAGCCCATTTTATAAGCATGCCAAAGAAGTCAACTGGCAAGTTGGAGATCAAGTTATGCTTCTCCAATACAGACCACCGCTCACTCATTTACCAGCAAATGGGAAGGCCCATTCCCCATTGTCAACAAACCTCAGCCCTGCAGTTTATCAGGTGAGAGTTCAGCATCAGAAACAGACCACTGACAAGTGGTTCCATGCTAATCAGCTCCAGTTGCATAAAGGTGACTAATTACTTTTCCTGACCCTGTTTAGGCAGAACAGTACCCCTAATTTAACAATCCTTTCTGTTTCTTTCAGATATACTGGCAAGATGGCTATCTTGCAATTCCTCATTCTGGTGGGACTACTTTCTTTACTTACTCTCAAGACAAACCCCTTATGACTGACCAAAGGCAATGCATATCACATTTGCTCCAGAACCTTGACCACACAGCTAGAGATGTACCCATCTCCAGCCTGCAGGGAGTCCATATAGACATCCCCAACAAATTGATTACTGTTAAGGAAGGCTCAGACGCCTGTCTTAATGCCATGGTTGTAGTCCCAGACAAATCCACATTACAGGTACAATGGGAAACTGATTACTATGGTTATATACTTCCTGTAGCATTTTATCTAAAGGAACTTTTCACTAATGGCCCAACACAGGGATTGCACCAATGGTACATTCTCCATCTCGACAGGCCACTTCTAGACACACTGGTTTCTGCAACTTAACTGCTTTGATAGACCCTACCTTTTGTGACCACCTCACCTCTGAAGAGTCAAAAGTTTTCTGTCTTCACAACTATATAGCTACTGAGGCTATGTTCTTTTCTGTGGTCCAACCCACTGGAAGAAGAACTAACTGAATGTCCTTCTCAGGAGCCTGGTCCTCCTAGTGGTCTGACCACCACATCTCTTCCAGGAGCTTTGATTAACAATGTAAAATTTATGCATGTTCCAGTTATTTTTAATCTTACACATTGGAATATGGCCGAGTTTGGTTTCTGTCACACAACCAACACTTCTAAATTTTTCAGTATGATGCTTCTAGATATTGTAGCTGCCCACCAAACTCACACAAATGATCTAGTTAGTGGACCTCATGCTACTGAACACTTAGGAGTTTTAGACTTATACCTACTGCTATGTAAATCATGCACTAGGCATGATACTGTAGATAGTTACTGGTGCAGCAGGCATTGTCTCTAGCCCTTTTGGTTCAGGAATGTCCATCTGGAATAGAGCAGATAGCTGCTATTAAAGTACAAATGCTTAAATTTCAACAAGCTATGAAAATGATGTGTTACCACCACTGTTACATGGTGTAGATGGTTTAGCAAGGAAGAGCATTTTACTGTATACAACATGCAGGAAATTGCAAAAGGGTTCAATGACAGTAGAAATAAAATTAACAAATTGATTTTCAAAATAATAAGGAGGCAGACAAGCAATATGTTGCCTGTGAACTTTATGCTCTGTTTATGGTTCTTACATAACTGCTACTGTTAACAATCTCATTAGGGATTTGGAAATAGGACATATTCCAGATATTATTCATGATAGAAGAATATCTAAATGGTATTGTCCTCACTGCAGATCTACTGCATGCATTACACTGTGTATGTCAAATTCTGTTAATATTTCTCTGTCTACTGCTAGAAATCTTGGATATGTTTCTATGTTACCCAAACTAAGCACCATACTATTTTACTAAGCGCTGTACAATTCATGACAACCTGTTCATTACCTTCACTGTGTCACTACAACGCTTGCATCTACAAACATCTGTCTTTGACAAACTGGCTGCTATAAATTCCATCGGACATCTTGCTGAGAACATTTACTGAGAACAAACTGAACTGCCTTCATTGCTTGTTTACCACCCTGTTCTACAAGCTTGGTGCAACGCACACCAACTGCTGTGCCAAGAGGGATATTATTACTTATGCCACTGTGACGTATTTGACATTGTCAAACTTGTCTGTGGTTATTCTCTGGAACACCTGGATTGGTCTTATTCCTTGGGTGATGATCTGCCATCCAACCTGACTGAACAATCTTCAGAAGCTGCAACTTCAGCACCAGATGCTGAAACAGCTACATCCGAAGCTACTCTGAAGGAGGTACATTGCTTCACAACATGGCTCACCAACCAATCCTTCACCTGTCCTGTACATCTACAACAATGGAGAGTTCCAACTGGACGAGCTACTTACAATTCTGATGGGCAGTACTGTGTAGTTACAAATCATAATTCCTTTGCTTATGGTGCCAAAACATGTGTTATTAATTTTCCTAACTTCTGTTTTACTCCACAGCAGAAAACTGTCATTGGTCACACAGTTATTACTCTTGTTTCCATCCCTGAACCATATGTTATTGATACTGATCTGCAATACTTGCTTGCCTTGTCTCAATATTTGACCATCTTTAATGTATGTATAGACCCTTTGACACTTTCTTTGAAATCCTTTTAGCTAGAAAAGATTCACATCTTATCTATATTACCAATACTATTTCTAAAGCTGGTGACGCTCTTAATACTCTTATGTATGATGGTGATTTAAGTATCGTGTTATCCACTACAGTCCTTGGTTAGAATTACCTTTTAAAGTTTTTGTTATTATTCAAGCATTTTGATGATTTTTCTGATACTAACCCTTTGATGTCTGTGACGTACTCTTAGACAACATCGTGAACAACTTGAATTCCTTTACAAGGCTCATGCCTCAGGCTTATAAATGATGGCTTTGTAGCTCCATCCAACTATTTCCTGTGGTTGTTGCCTTTTCTTTTGAAGGCAACAAGGGGATGTTATCCATGGACCAGCACCCTGATGGTGCCCTCACCTTGCGGACAGCAACTTATATGCAGGTACATGTACTAACCTTAGGCAAATACACATATCGAATAAGCATAAGTGTCTGGATCTCTGTTCTATTATGCTTCACTGATGTTCAGCTATAAGAAATGCTTTTGCTCTATTGTTGCTGTATTTTCATATGTAAGGCAACAGCACCATCTTTAGCACTTGTGCATTATTGCAACTGACCTTGGGGAAGAGCAGCCCATTGTACTGTTATCTATGCAAGTTATGCAACTTTTCACACTAGTTAGGACAGTTACTCAGACTACCTGTTTTGTTCAATTATATTAATTTTATGTATTCTCCTTAGCCATTACTATATCAATTATCTGGGTATAAAACCCTTGTAACATGCAGCTCTTAGAGAGAAGCTGTCTGCATTGCCTAGGTAAGGAAAACTGGTATTCTCCCAGAGTTTACACTGTATTGATAGTAAGTCTGTATTAGCTGTCTGTAATAAATTCCATTTATTACATGAGTACCACTTGTCTGTTGTCTCTTCTTGTTGTACCATTTCACTAAGAACCTGATAGGGTAAATTGTTACCCTTTCACACCAGGTTACCTCAACTGAAGAATTATTCATTTGTTGTTCTAGTTTATTTCAGTGACACTCTTCCTGAGTTGTTGGAAATCTGCTTTGCTGTAATTGTTCATAGTTGTGAACCTATTTAACTGCTCGATAAATGAATTTATGGTGAAATTAATTACCTTATGGTTGCTCCCCATTACACTTGGTCCCTCACCCATATTGGAAACCCACTGTACATCACTGACAGCATCTACAATATTACCTAATTGCAGCTCCAATGAGCTATAATCATTACTAACCTACAGGGCACAGGTACCTACCATATAAGAGTATGGTATTAGGGACATTATTAGTGATTATTACTGTAATTATTGGAAACATATAAGTAATGTACCAAGAGTGCATTTCTGTGTTCTTTACCTAACTCATGTTCTAATCTTCTGAGAAGTCACACACTGTATTGTACAGTCTGCACTGCCACTATGCAAATTTATGTAACACTGCACTTATTGTCTTATCTTTCTGTAATTTGTAAGAGTCCTTTGTATTCACACTTTTAGCTGACTTTATGAAAATTCCATATCTTTCACACTGTGGAGCCACCTAACTTTCGTCCAATAGGGCATGTTTTGTACAGTATATCTAATTTACACACAAAGGCAAAGTAACTATGGTGCTTATCTTACTATATAAGCTACTGTACAATGTATTTTCTCTAAGATCATCTTCATATCCTGAGGTATAGGAAACCTTGGCTCTCCGTGTCAACTTTGGTAAGGCTCTGATTAGGCATATGTCTGATTTTGTGTAATAAACAAGTCTATTACTGCTTATGCCATTTGTCTGTTGTTTTTCTGTTGGTTTATTACCACCAAGAACCTGAGAGGTGATTCACCTTTACACCCCTATGGGACAGTTAATAGTTATCTTAGATCATTTCTGTTGAATGTTGTTATGGATTAAATCTAGGATGTGTTTGCCCCTAGTGAGAGTTAGTATTAATTGGGATAGACCAACAGAAACTACTGCATCCACAAATAAAATTTCATATTGATTGATACCAGTTAATGAATCCCAGTTAATTCCTGGGAAGTTGAAATCTCCTACTACAATGGAATCTCCCACATCACTAGCTAGAATAATTTCATCTATAAGTGCTTAGTTATACTAGGAAGATGAATTTGTGGTCTATAGCAATTATCCAATATTATTTTTGGTTTGTTAAGATGTAGATGAACTGCCAGCCTGGTGGCACTGAGGGTTGAGGCACTTTATGCCACCGCCGTGCCACACGGCGATCTGGTTCAGGAGCGAACCCAGGCTGCTGGGGTCGGCAGGAGAGAAGATTGAGCATCCATAGGATAGCTCTTTCTTCTCGGAGGAGGTTGGAGATGTGATTGCTAGTGTAGTGGCCTCTGGTGGCTGTCGGGGCACTGACTAGTGATGCGATGAAAGCGGGGTGGAGTTGTGGCATTACATTGCCTTGACAAGACGCACTCCACGGGGCGGTTAGGAACATGGCAAAAGTAGAGAAAACCCCATTGCCTGGGAATAGATGAAGGCACTTTGTCTGGCCCAACAGCCCACACTTCCAATACTGGGCTATCTCTCTCCAAGGGGGGCCACTGTGTTAGCCGGGCACTTTGCCTTGTAAGATAGAGTGCCTGGGTGGATATGGCGGCTCTGCCTCCGGAGGGTTCAGGACCCGAGGTGGGGCTTGTGGCACAAGGAGAAGGACTAGTCACAGGGAAGGTAGAGGCTGGGTATCCAAGGTTGCTGGAAGGAGTTCTCCAGGGAGTGGAGATAAAAGAGTTAAAAAAGATATAGATGAACTTGTACTTATACTTTCAACTGAGTCCCCTGCGGAGTTTAATGAGACAATTAGTGGCACTCAACGTTATTTTTTGATGTAGAGGCAACACACCTCCATTTCTATCAATTCTGTTTCTTTGGAAAAGCCTATAACCCGGAATCCCTCTGTGCCATTCACTTGAGTTGTCCAACCATGTCTCTGTAACTGCAGCTATATCGATTCTGTCCTTACATAATAGCTTCAGGCTCAGAGATCTTAGTCAAATTCAAACTTTGCATTTGTGACCAGTATGTTACAACCACCTTTATACGGACATATGAAACAGCAGCAGAAACAGGCTTCACGTCTGTCTAGTCTGCTCAATTGTGCAGCTAGCCCTCAACTTGCAGCTGCCCCACCCTCCCGACCCTCTTCATCATTACCCCTCTTCACTCTGTCCCATCCCCTTAAAACTACCGTTCTACAGGATACCACCTCCTTGGGCAGAGCATTCTACTTGTCTACCACCCATTCTGAGAAAAATGTCTCCTGATTTCTCTCCTGAATCTTCCCCTCCAATCTCAGCTGGTGCCCTCTCATATTCCTCCTTTTCTAATCTGGGAAATCCCTTCTGTATTAGTCTTATTTATTTCCTTTAAGTATTTAAAAGTTTTGATCATATCCCCATCTCTCCTCTCCTGCAGGGAGTACATATTCAGCTCACCCAGCCTATCCTTGTAAGACTTTCCTCCAATCCCTGGATCATCTTTGTCACCTATGCTGCACCCCTCCAACAATCTGACATTCTTCTTCAGGAATGGGTGCCAGTACTGCACGCAGTATTCCAGGTGTGGCCTGACCAGCGACCTGTACAGGGAAGGATCACCTCTCTATTTCTGGAAGAGATTCCCTCTATACACCCCAGCATCTTGCTGGCTTTGCTACCACCTTCCTGCACTGAGCTGAGTTATTCATACTCCCCATTATAAGCACCATAGATATTCCTCCTCAGTGCTTTCCAACTGTACCCTCCCAGCTCATAGATCCTCCCCTGGTTCCTAGCCCTGAAGTGCAGTACCTTCACTTCTTGGCATTGAACCCCAATTGCCATGTTTCTGACCACTCCTGTAGTTTGGTCAGGTCTTCCTGCAGCCTCCTCCAACCCTTGATGTCCTCTACCACAGCTCCCATATTTGTATCATCTGCAAACAGACTGATCCTACTCCAGATCCTGAGTGAGATATCAGCTCACGAATATCCCAAACAGCACCAGTCCCAGTACTGATCCCTGTGGTGCCCCACTTGTCACTGCCCTCAGGGATGAGAGAGCCCCACTACCACCCTTTGCTGCCTTCCATTCAGCCAGTTGTTGATCCATTTGACCATCCTTGTTCCCACCCCTATATACTCCAGCTCCCCAACCTCCCATGTGGCACAGAATCAAAGGCCTTGCTGAAGTCTAAATGACTTTATTCGTCATTATGTTGACTCTGTATGTCCTCACTGTGATGAGATACCTTTGTAAATGAGCCTTTGGCTCAAAGGTTGCAAATCAGATTATACAAATAAATAAATAAACAAATACAGGACATCCACTGCATGGCCCTTGTCCAGTTCCTGGTAATCCAGTCATCGTACTCAGTTAGGTTTGTCTGGCAGGATCTGCCTGAGACAAACCCATGCTGTTGACTGTCCCAGAGTCCATTATCCTTCAAAAGTCACCAGCCTTTCTTTTAGGATCATCTCCATGAGCTTACCCACAGTTGACGTGAGGCTCTTCTGGTCTGTAGTTGCTCTGGTTCATCCTTAGCTACTTTTAGGAATGGGCACCACATGGGCTGTTCTCCAGTCCTGTGGTACGCATCCTGTGTCCAAGTAGGTATTGAACAGGTCAGCCAGTGGTTCTGCCAGGATCTCTGCTAGTTTCTTAAGTACCCTAGGTGAATGCCATCTGGTTATGGTGCCTTGTCCGCCCTTAGTGCACTTAATCCTTCTAGGACCCTGTCCTCCGTAATCCCTATATCAGTAACCCTCCCCCACAGCCCACTCCACCCTCCCTTGTGGTATATGCCCTCTTTCTCCTCCATTAACACAGAACTGAAGTATTCATTTAGCACCTCTGCCTGATCCACACCCTTCTCCACCCACCCTCCATCCTTCCTAATCCTCACAATTTTGTCTTTGTTCTTACTTCTCTTGCTTATGTATCTGAAGAAGTCCTTTCCTCATCCTTAATACCCTGTGCCAGTCTCAGCTCTCTTAAACCCCTGCCCACTCTGACTAGGCTGGTAACCTCCTTGGACTTCTTCGTATACTCATCCTTGTTATCTTCCTCCCAATTTCTTGAGTTCTCAAATCTTTTTCCTTGGCCCTCACCCCTCCATGACCTCTTGAGTCAACCAAGTGGGCTTTTTGCCCTTCCCTTCTTAGTCCGTGTCCTTGTACATGTCCCAGTAGCTCTGCCAGCCCTTTTTAATAATGTCCCATTTTGACTAGCATCCATGCTTGGTTGAATTCCCCAGATGCCTACCCCAAATTTCCCCATCCTTTTAAAGTCTGCCCCTTAAATTCAATCACCTTGGTTCCTGTACCCGTTTCCCTACCCATATTAAGCATGAACCACACTGAGTGGTGATCACTCCCAGCCAGAGGGTCTTCTACGACTAGATCCTAAAGCCTCCCCATTTGATAGTACCAGATCCAGAGTGTTTTGCAATCTAGTCGGCTCATGGACCAACCGCAGACCAGGAAGCTGTCCTGAAATGCTTCTAATATGATCTGATCCTTTGCACTTGTGGTAGCTGGGATGCTCCACTCCACCCCATGCAGGTTGAAGTCCCCACCATCACTGTGTTTCCCTTCCTACAGACCCTTCTAATTTGCTCAGATAACTCTTTATCCAGGTCATCCCCTTGAGCTGGTGGTCTGTACTCTACCCCATCCTCAGTGTCCTACCTTTCGGCCTTAAAACTACAACCATAGGGCCTCTGTCCTGCCTTCCCTTATACACCTTATCCCATTCTGTACATAGATTGCTATGCCCCACCTTTCCCTTATCCCTATCTTGTCTGAATATCCTATATCCTGGGATCACCATATCTCAGTCCTGATACTGGGTGGCCCATTGCTTCATGGTGGCCACAATGTCCACCCTCTGTACTGCCAAGAGGGCCTACAACTCAGCTGACTTGCTAGGGCTTCTTGCATTCAGTGAGACTAACCTCCACCCTGTTTTCTTCCCTTACCCTTCCTGCTTTTCCTGCTCCTATCTCCCCCAGTGCCACTAAACCACACCTTCCTTAGCCTGGGGTACTTCATTTGGCTCCTCTCCATGGGATCTCTGCCTACCAGATGTGCACTCACCACTCCCCCACCTAGTTTAAATCCACCTTGCTGCTAAGTACCTCCCTATCTTCTGCTTTAATACCCCTTCCTCTCCCGCCCAAGTGTATCCTGTCTGCTGCATGAGATCATTATTGTCCCAGGTTCTGCCCCAGCAACCGACCCAACCAGTGCCCCATGGATCGACACCAATCCCCCAGCCATGTGTTGAACTCCCAAACCTCCCTTTCCTTGCGCCCTTGGCGCAGGGCACTGGGAGCACCTCTGAGAATGCCACCAATTCCCCAACTCCTCACACAGCCTTCCCAGTTCCTTGAACCTCTCCTTACCACTTCCACTGTCTCCCTGCCAGGTCATTTGTACCAACATGCACCACAAGATGCGGTTTCTTCCTACCCTTCTTTACACATTTAAGAATTGACTGTCTTGCCTGCAGTTAACCAGGTATGGACTCTGCCCATATGCTACTATGCCTTTCCCCCTTACTGCCTCATCTGATCCCTTTTAGTATGGACTCCCTCAGCACCAGTACACCCCTGTCTTCATTCCTCATCTCCGCTCCCACTCTAATACCTAGGTACCTATCCTCCAGTCCACCACATTCGTAATTCCATCCTTCCCCTGTGGCTCTCCCTCCCCACACGTGACCTGTACCCTCCCTTACTGTTCTCTCACTATCATCTTTCTCTCACCTTTGCCTCCATCCTCTGCTATGCCCTTGTCATCCTCTCTAGCTGCCCTGCTCCTCTCCCTGTATCCCTGCTCCCTTGACCATCCCTCCAGCTGTGCCTCCCTTTACCCTTGCCACCCTCCTCTGACCGACCACCGTCCCTTGTGCATTCCACCCTTTCCCTCCTGCCCCTCCTGGAGATCATTCACCCCATTCTCCTCCCCAATATCACCAGCATTGCAAACTTATTACCTGCTCCCATGCAATACTGTCCTCCTGACAGTATTGGTCCTTGGCTCCTTCCTCCTGACCTGAGCCTTCCTGTAATGATCTACATAGATGTGATCTGAACCCAAGTCCCTCATTGAAGTTAGTTTAAAGTTTTAGTATTGTATGAATGGATTTGTTTACCAGAAAGAAAATTTCTCTTTGCTGAGGTGGAGCCCATCCCAGCAGCAGAGATTATAATCATTTTCAAAACATCCCAGTGGGGCAAGCAAGAGTGACCATAATGGAGCATCCATTTATGCAACCACTTGTTTATTTCCTTTATTTTTCTCTTTTGATATAACCTGCCCTTGGCACTGGCAACATCTCTGATATACATATGGTACAGCTTTTGGATTTAAGTTTGTTGCATAAAACTATGTAGTAATTCTTAATGCTTTCAGTACTAAATTTATTGATACTATTAGTACCAACATGCACTATGACCAAAGGTTAGTCCCAGAAGCAAGTAAGATGTTATCCAACATGTTGGTAATGTCGGCAATACAGGCCTCTAAAGGTGGAGCAAGTCCTATTGGCCTTATCCTGCCCACAGACCATCCTATCTATGTATTTCACTAGCGAGTCACTGAGTACATAGATCTGTCTAGGATGAATATCCTTGGAACTGTCAGTTTGAGTGGGGTGGAACCACAGTTGTACTTGACTTCTGACAGTTGGTGGAGACTCTGTAAATACTTGATCCACAGAATTTAGAGGCGAAGGAGTGGGATTATAAACCATAAATTCCTGGATATTAGGTGTGATCACAGCTTCAACATCCATTTCTACCAGACATGTATTAAGAGTAGGACTAATCTGATGCAATTGAGATGAAGTAGTATGGAAAAGTAGTTGTGATTTGTTCTTTGAAATCCTTATCAAGACTAGAGGGATTTTTGTATTCCTCGTATTCATAGTATTTATATCACCCAATGTGTAAAAGTGATTACTTAGTGGTAAATTAAAGTCCACGGCCCTATGGCCTCTTTTTTGTCTATGTCTGGTTTTACTATGGTCCAATTGGCATAATCTGAAATGTCCCCAGACAGTTCTTGTTCTCTATCCTCTTTTATTAGTTATAGAGCAATTATTAGTAATGAGTACATTTATCAAAGGTTGTGCCAGAGACCCAAAGTAATATGCCTAGGTGTAGTAAGATTACCATGACTCACATTTGCTACAGTTGCTTTGTTAGATAGGACTCTCTGGTACATTTCTCTTTGGTTAAGTTCAACAGATAGTAACTTGGGTATAAAGGAGCTGATTTCAAGTTCTAGTTTTTAATGTGTAGGCATTTGTTAGAGGTAAATGATTCCTGAACATAGCCATTTCACTAAGTATATACATTGAACAGGAACCACATGTTAAACCCCAATCATCATCCAGCATTTTAATTATGTCTGCCATTATTGCCTTTGAAGGTAAATAAAGAGGTTTTTTTTTATAAATAACTACTACAGAAATTACAACAAAACTATTCATGAGTGCAAGCTCAGATAAACAAATAGACTGTTTTACAAACAAATACTATGAGTGAGAGAGGCCTACCTATACTACTAATTCAGACTGCAAACTAACACAAATAAATATAAAGCACTCACAGTGATGAAGCCTTGTACCCTTGTTACCCGCTGGACACCCTGACATGTGCCAAAGTGCATCTTGGTGCTCATCTCCACTGTGACTATGACCCCTGCATGAGCTCGCCTGCTTGCTATGGGCTTAGCATAACCCTGAAATCACCCAGAGTCACGCGGACACCGCCGCATACTAATCCACCAAATAATAAATAAAAATAGGCAAAAACACACTTATATCAGTGCTAGCACTAAAAGGCACTGCTGATGTGGGCCACAGATAAAATGGAGCTGTTCATAACAGTGGTGGTTCGATGAGGGCCTCATCTATAAACTACAGATATCCTCCCTTCCTCCTTAGTGACTGATGTGGTTGCTGGTATAACCAACCAAACTACTGCTCACTAGAATAGTAAATAAAATCACACACAGTGTTGCAGCCTCTTGTTCTTTCACTCAGCTTTCGGCTGAGACACAGAGAGGCAGAAAATAGCAGTTTACAATGACACACTATTAGGGGCTTCCTATATGCAGCATAACCCAGAAGTCACCACAGTCATGTGACACCACTTGGTGAACTAACTGCACCAAATAATAAATAAAAATAGGCTAAGTCACCTTTATATTGGTGCTAACACTAAAGGCACTGCTGACATGTACCACAGATAACAAGCATTTGTCAATGCCAATATTTGCTTGTTGGTATTAGCATTGGAAATGCAGAAGTTAGAGAGATGCAGAATAGGAATGGCAGTGAAGTACTGAACTTCACGCCAACCCTACCTCCACCCTGCAGAGATGGACAGGCATTGGGTATGCTGCTGGGTTGTCACCTATACCATGCCATTTCACTTCATCCTATCCTGTAGACACTGGACATGTTGAGGTGTGCCTGGGGTGTTCAGTTGTACAGTCACCCCATTCCATAAGGACATACACTAAAATGGGTGCAGTATAGGAACGGGGTGAACTGTGGGTTCAAAGAGTTCAAGGCACCTCGATGCCTGTCACTGGCTGCAGGGTGGTGGGGTGGGGGTGAAATGGTATGAGCATTACAGTCGGCAATCCAAAGGCACACCTCTGATGCCTGTCAGTCTGTACAGGGTGAGACGTTATGGTTAGACACCCTAACGCCCGGGCGCTTGTTGGTATTTACAGTACAAATTTTCAACATGGCCTTTTGTGACCTTCACCTCATTAAAGCATTTGGGACCTCTTCTCATGAACAGTGGCACTGTGATTTTGTTAATGTGTCCCGACTCTGAGTCCCCACAGTGACCGTGCCATTCTGCAACAGATGTATGAAAACACAGATGTCCAGGATGTGAAGAATGACAGCTGTACCATTCATAGGGGAGCTGTGAAGAGATGGCAATGTTGAAAATCTGTAGTGAAAATATTAAAATACTTGAACTTCTGGTTTATGTGGAAACCGCATAGCGCATGTGCGTGAATACAATCATTTAGTGGAATTTTTTCATCAAATTTTCAACGACGCATTTTGTGATCTCTGCTCATGAACAGTGTCACTATGATTTTCCTAATCTGTCTTGAACATTGATTTCCCACGGCTACCGCTATTCTGCGCCAGATGTAAATGCATATTTCGGGCAGGACATGAAAAATGACAGCTGTATTGTTCATAACCAGGTGTGAAAAATGCCAATGTTTAAAATCTGGAGTGAAATGTTACAAATGCATGCAATTACGAGGGTGCATAGAAACTGCGAACGTACACTCATAACAGTCATTTCATGGACTTTTGTCACTAGATTTTCAACATAGGCATTTTAGCACCTCTGCTCATGAACAGTGTCACTGTGATTTGTTTTTAATCTGTCCCGAACACTGACTTCCACAGCAACCACGCTTATTCTGCGCCAGAAGCATGAAAACACATTTTGGCCAGGATGTGAAAAATGACAGCTGTACTGTTCATGAGGAGGTGTGGAAAATGCCAATGTTGAAAATCTGGAGTGAAAATATTACAAATTTGTGAAGTTATGAGCATGTGTGGAAACTGCGCAACGATGCTCGTAACACAGTAATTTTATGGATTCTTCACTAAATTTTCAACATAGGCATTTTAGGACCTCTGCTCATGAACAGTGTCACAGTGATTTTCTTAATGTGTCCTGAACACTGATTTTCCAGCAACCGCTTATTCTGCACCGGTAGTGCAAAACCACATTTCGGTCAGGATGTGAAAATGACACCTGTACTGTTCATAAGGAGGTATGGAAAATGCCAATGTTGAAAAATCTGGATTGAAAATATTACAAATTTGTGAAGTTGAGCAAGCAGGAAACCGCAATGGATGCTCTAGAAACAGTCATTTTTTGATTTTCACTAAATTTGCAACATAGGCTTTTTGAGAGCCCACCTCGAACACTGGCACTGTTGTTTTGTTAATCAGTTCCGGAAGGTGATTCCGCACAGTGACTGCAAAATCACCTTCGGACTGAATAATACCATGGCAGTGCCTGAATTCATGAGGAGGGGTCCCTAATAACCCTATGTTGAAAATTTGGTGCCAAAATTCAAAAATGCTTAGAGATATGCACCAAACTTGAAAACATTATTTATGCCATTATACAGCTTACCGGCATTTCTTCAGTTCACGGTCAGCTTTGAAGAGTGCAGACGATTCCCAGTCCACTGAAGATCGTCGACCAGGGTCTGAGGTAAGTATGGGGTGAGGGGGTGTGGGAGATTAAAAGCAGTGTGGGTGCAGGTTGGGGAGAGGACGTGAACTGTGTGGGACGCTTCCTTTGTTTCAGGGAGACAAAAAGAGAAAAAGACGCCCGGAAGGTTTTTTTTTTTTTACAGACTTGTCTTCAGACACTGGGGTGGGCTCCAGTGTGACACCAGCCTTTTCTGGGGTGGGGGTATCAGCTGGGGGGGATTGGGGCCCCCTGTTGGCAAGAATGACTGTTTGGGGGCCATGATGCTGAGGGGATTGGGCACCCCTTGGCACACAACAAATGGGAGGGTTACATCATGCCAACGGGAGTGGGCTCCCCATCGGCAAATTAACTGGTCGGGCCGCCGATAGACTGGCCACCCCATTTGGCTTTCTTGGGGCCAAGAGGTGGTGGCAATGCTCGCCATGTTTACTTAATTGTTAGACTTGGAAGGTACCGCCTGCAATGACAGGTCACTCCCCCATTGCAGCAGAATGGCTGACGCTGCAATGATGAAGCGGTCCCTCATTGTAGCGGCAAAATGTTTCTACTTGGTGGCAATTTTGAGACCAGTGTCATCGGCACACTGTGCCTCCATTGGTCCACCAGTGCCAAGCCCCAAATGCAGTGCCTCCGGTGCTGCCACAGTGCTGCACCTCCACAACCCGCTTCTCTCTAAGCTGCCGATAATGTTTCTTGTGCATGCGCCAAAGCAAACATAGCAAGCATTTGTCAATGTTGAATGTTTGCTTGCTGGCATTGGCATTGGTAGTGTAGAGTTAGAGAGCTGCATAATAGGAATGGCAGTGAAGTATTGAACTGAAGCCAACCCACCACCACCCTGCAGAGACTGACAGGCATTGGGGTGCCTTTGGGTCATCAGGCATAACGCCATGCCATTTCACCACACCCTATCCTGCAGACACCGAAGTGTCACGGTGTACCTTGGGGTCTTTGGTCTCTTATGCTCACCCCATTCCATCAGAAAATACGGTGAGATGGGTGCTGTATAGAGAATGGGGTGAACTTGGTCCGAAGAGTCCAAGGCACACCTCGATGCCTCTCACTGGCTGCAGGGTGTAGAATGGTATGAGCATTACAGGCGAGAATCTCAAGTCGCACTCGATGCCTGTCAGTCTCTACAGGGTGGTGTGTTATGATCGGAAACCTTAACGCCTCAGGCATTCATTGGCATTTTCACTCCAAATTTTCAACATGGGTTTTTGTGACTCCCACCTTATGAACAGTGGCAATATCAGTCAAGTTAGCTAAAAGCTGATTTTGCACAGCGACTACACCATTTGGCACCACAGGTGCGAAAACACATTTCGAACAGGATGTGAAAATGACAGCTGTACTGTTCATGGGGAGGTGCAAAATGGCAATATTAAAATCTGCAGTGAAAATATTAAAAAACTTGTGAAGTCACTTAACGGCGTGAGAAACTGCGCAACACACACCCGCCATGCAATTAGTTTGGGGATTTTTACAGCTGATTGTCAACACAGGCATTTTGAGCCTTCCACTCATGAACAGTGTCACTGTGATTTTCTTAATCTGTCCCGAACAGTGATTTCCACAGCGACCACGCGATTTCTGCGCTGGAAGTGCGAAACACATTTCGCCATGGTGTGAAAAATGACAGCTGTACTGTTCATAAGGAAGTGTGGAAAAATGCCAGTGGTGAAAATCTGGACTGAAAATATTAGAAATCCATGAAATTACGAAGGCATGGAAACTGCGCAATGGTCACTCATAACACAGTCATTTTAAGGACTTTTTTCACCAAATTTTTAACATAGCCATTTTAACAGCTCTGCTCGTGAACAGTGTCATTGTGATTTTCTTACTCTGTCCTGAACATTGATTTCGTGACATCGACTGCACCACAGTGCGCTACATGTGAGGAAACATGTTTTGGGTCAGATGTGAAAATTACAGCTATACTGCTCATAAGGAGGTGTGGTAAAATGGAAATGTTGAAAATCTGGAGTGAAAATATTGAAAATTTGTGAACTTACGAGCGTGTAGTAACAGTGCAACATGTTTTATAAAAATATTTTGGGGTATGACCAACCAACATAGGTTTTTAGCTCACCATGAATCAGGACATTGTCATTTCAGAATCAGTCCCAAAAGGTGGTCTGCAGTGACCGCAGAAATCACCTTTCAGGGCTGATTAACAAAATGACAGTGACAGAATTCATGAGGTGGGGTCCTAAACCCTCGTGTTGAAAATTTGCAGGAAAAATTCTAAAATGCCTGAGATATGCATCAAAGTTGAAAACCCTATTTATTCCATTATACAGCTTACTGACATTTCCTCAGTTCGTGATTGACTTCAAGAGTGCAGACCAAAGATCGTCACACCAGACTCTGGAGGTAAGTATGGGGTGAGGGGTGTGGAGGCAGGGTGTGCAGAGGGTGGCGCGGTGGGGACGAGGTTCAGGGCAGTCAGCGAGGGGTTTTTTCTTGCAGATTTTTTTCTTTGACGACGGGACTTGTGCCACACTGGGTGGGCTCCCAGTGTCACAGCTGTAAGGCTGTTTGGGAGGGCAGTGGAGCCGACTGGGGACTGGGCACCCTGCTGGCTACATACGGACTGTTGCCACACTGGGTGGGCTCCCAGCATGGCACCCGGTAATCTGTTAGGTGGGGAAACAGTGGAGTCGATGGGGATTGTGCACACCAGTCAGCCATACGGACACTACGAGGTTTCTTTATATTTATTGCTTTCAATTGAAATCGCTTCATGTGTCTACAAGCATTACGATAGCCTGTGATTCCCACTATGCAAGGAATTTCTTTATATTCATTTAATATTTATCGTTGCTTATTTAGTGTTTAGTGTTGTGGACATGTGATAGTGGGCAGCCTCCGATGTGGCGGTGGGCAGAGCAACAGCCTGCAACTACGGCAAAACTGCTGTAATTATCCTTGCATGCAGGGAGGGTCCTTGATCATCCTGTATCGTCCTGTTGCCACGCTAGGGGTGGGCTCCCAGCGTGGCACCTGGGCTCTATTGGGGGGAGGGGCCTTGTGAGAGCCGATGGGGATTGGGCACCCCATCGGCCATACAGTGTGTGTGTGGGGGATGCAAGAGCAGGCAATATGTTTGTGCGTGTGTGGAGCGCATAAGCACGGCCTTCTTGCTTCTCTCTGAAGCGGAGCTCTCCCTTCAACTTTACGGCACTGCATTTTCAACTGTTGTCATAGACAGCTGCAGCATTCACTGGTGAACTGTGGTCATGCCTGCAAACACACTGACTGAATTGGAAGACAGGGTGCCACGTACAAACTCGGTGATGCCACTATGTTTCTTGCACATACTTGCAAGCAAACATAAAACTGGAGCCATTCCTAACAGTGGTAGTTCACAGGGACTCACATGAGCTACAGAAATTCTCCCTTCCTCCTTAATGACTGGTGTGGATGCTGGTATACCCAGCCAAACTACTGCTCACTAGAATAGTAAATAAAATTGCACACAATGTTATAGCTTTTTGCTCTGTCACTCAGCTTGCTGAGACACAGAGGCAGAAAGTAGCAGTTACAATCCCTCAGAGATGGCCTCATCAAAACTCTTTGGTCTTTCTGGGGCACCAGAGAGCCAGCTTCCAGGCAGGTTGTCTTTTTCACCTGTTCCACATAGCAGCTCCATAAAACTTAAAATTGAATCTTAAAATCATTGAGCAGCTTACTATAATCTGCACATCCAGACTCTCACATCCCTGGCTGTGAAACGATACCAAAATCGCGATGGAACACACAAAGAATGTACTGCAGCATCAGATGGGGACTTTCCCACCCTTGGCACTGCCAACCTCTCAGTCTGAACATGCAGCAAGTCCACCGGGGTCTAGTTCAGCTGGCTCAAAAACCGACCCACCTTGGAAAGCCATATTGGAATCTATGAAGGCTATGGATGCCAAAATAGAAAAAATGTGTCCAAGCTAGAGTCTAATGATGCCACAATTATCACCTTGAAGGGCACAGTGGCAGCAGCAGATGAGAGGTCACTAACAACACAGGCTACAGTAGCCACACTTACTAAAGAAAACACCCAGCTGCATGGGAGACTCGAGGCCCTCGAGAATGAGATTCTGAGTAATCTATGCCTGGTGGGGATACCAGAAGGTGTTGAGGGTACCTACTTATTGGGCTTCCTGAAGCTCTCATTGGTGGACAAGCTTTTAGTGCCGGAGGACTTTAACTGGACTTATTTGTGGCAGGCTTACAGGGTCAACCCACGTGTAAGGCCTGTTTCTGGCAATCCACCATGAACTGTCTTACTGCAGACTATAGGAGCTGAGGTCCATGGTGTTCTCCTTGCAGCAGCCAGAGTGGTGTATCCAATCTCTGAAAGACTGCAACATCAAGTTCTACCTGGAACTTTCTTTCCAGACCCAGGCCGCAGGAAACAGTTTGACGCTGGTACAAAAAGTTTAGAGCCCTTGGAATCGCAGTATTCCTTTTGCTGCCAAGGGGCTCTGAATAACGATGGAGGTAAAACCTGGCAATTTAACAACCCAAAATATGCAGGTTGGTGGATTGAACAGACAGAAACTGAATTTGCAACTCCTGAGTTCCAGGGAATACAGCAGAGGAATCGGAGATGGAGGAAGGATAAGTATCCTAATGACCATAAGTTAGCTTAAGACTTTTCTTGTTTAATTCACACCCTGAGAGACTCTGCTGGGACTTGAAAATGGGTTTATATACAATTTATTGTATCAGTGTTGGGGTAGTGGGTAGAGCTGCAGAATCATTCTTGGTAGTGACCTGTAGTAACAGGACCATTGAATTACTGCTTGCATGTACAAGTAGTAATGTTTCTTCTCTTTGGAAATTTTACTCTACACCTACCCTTTATTTTAACTCTTTTCATGTTCTCAATTGATGAATTTCTGATGTACCAAATATGGCATTAAGTGTTATTCTGCTTGTTGAATTTAATATTATTAATGGATCTGGCATGAGAGTGGAGACTTACTTTTCTTATTCTGATCTTATACATGGACAGGTTAACAGCACTTGTTTTAATGCATTTAGCTCCCCAGTATTCTCCCTACTAGATATCTACCTCAGCTATTGAAGTGGCTGGCATTTACTGGACATTTTGGGACTGATGCTAAATATCCTTTTCCCCACTCCTATTGTACCAGATTGCAAGATGATGTAATATGTAATTAACCTGTTCCTTACATGGCAAGTTTGCTGTATGTATTGTATTTTGATCTCTTACATGAGCATGCAGTCTGTATTGTTTCTTCTGAAAACAATAAACTGAAATTACAAAAAAAAACTCTCCAGTCTTTCTGAAGCCAGCCCTGTCAGATATCATCATACCTCGTTATCTTCCAGCCTGAATGGATCCCTATGTCCTGAAGACTTCTGTTCCATCATCTTCCTCTACTAAGTTTCTTAAAGATTCCAGGTTCCAGAAGTATATTAATCATAATTATAAAAAGGGTCTGAGAAATTGAGCTTTGATTGGCTGCAAACATTCTAACAGCCTTATGTTAATCTTTTATTAACATACATGTAGAGCTTAGTCATTTGCTGAACAAGGTTTGACACTGTTTAAAACAGTTTTATTATAATAGCAATAAGGCACTCCAGGGATTATGTTAATGGTCAGTTAATCACCCTCAAGGGCATGTGGCACTCGAACACACCTCGGCCACAGTACACCCCTTTAGAAGGTGATTAACAGACCATTAACATAACCCTTTGTCATGCCTTATTGCTTAATTTCCTATCATTCCCACCTAGCAAACCGAAAGATCACATACAAGAGTTTAGTGTCACTACTACCAGACTGATATCACCTGACATCTGATACCAGACTCAATCATCTCATATCTTCCACGCATGTTCAGATCCTCCTGTCCTCTCAACCATGGATAATTAACACTCATGTCAACAAAAGGCTTCTGGAACTCATTAAACTCTACATTGAACTGGCTTCAACATTTAAGCCTTTTCAGTGTATTTTTTAACTTGGAGCAGTCTTCAACATTTAAGAACAACATTACTCACAGTTCATCAAGAGACATGGATGATGCACTCCACTAAACTTTGAATCAGTCAGTCCTAATCCATCACCAAAAATGAAATATTATACTAGTTTATAGGATGATCTCCTCTTAGTTTGCTCAGATGATGGGCAGGTCAGTAGCCATGGGTCCTCAGAGGTTTCCTCCTGTGGAGGTTCTTCCTCCTGCATGCTACTAGCCACACTCTCTGTGAGTTGGAGGAGGTAATATTTTGGGACATCTATTCCCTACATGCTACCTGGCTTATCTACCAAGGGTTGGAATAGAGAAAGGCCAAACAAATTTCATAAGTGTACACAAGCACCACGCTATTCACCAAACATTGAATGGGAGGGCTAAAGCCCATGGTTCAATGTGGAGGAATAGCTCCTCCCACATCCTCTACAACATCCAGCCTGTCCCAGCAGTTCATGCTTAGCATGCTTCCAAACACCCACCATCCTCCCCAACCCTTCTCCTCCAGCATTTTGCTCACCTTGTTGTTGGGTCTTCTATTCCTTACATGCTACCTGGCTTATCTACCAAGGGTGAGAACAGACAAAGGCCAAACAAATTTCATAAGACCCATTCCAGAGGTGATGAGGCAATACCTTCCATCTGGTCACCTTCTTAAACATTTCAGCAAATAACCAGTTATGGGTTGTGTCCTCTTCTGTACAACTTTCAAGGTACCTGCCAACCAGGATACTAGAAGGCCACAGGTGGAAGCAAAAAAGGAGCGTTGGATTTTCTTAGTCGAATCCCCAAAAATTACAAAAAGCAAAAAAAGAAAAAATAGAAAACCATCATATTTAATATCTAGAGCCCACACTTCTAAAATCTGCATATTCATTTTATTTATTTATTAAAAATTGGTAACCGGAAAGCACCATGAGTAAGGCTTGTTTCCAGGTATGACCTGGGAAAAGGCAAGTACAGAGGTAAAATCAGCATAGCTACAATACATACGGTAATGACTAAAATGTCAATGTAACAAGACCAGGGAAAACAGTCATGGTGAATGATACAGTAGGCAGGCCAGGTACTACAACAGACAAGGTACAATAACATTAATGAGGCATAAATGCAAGATTAATTAGGGAATTACTGGAGGAGGTTCAGTGAGAATAGGTGCAATTACAGAGTGAGTTGCAGCAGGATTGACCAGACAGAGAGAGGCTTGGACATCAAGGAGGGACATCCACCTATGAGGCAGAGGCTGTTGAGAAGGAGCACTGGAGACAAAAAGGTGGGGGGGGACTGAGGAGTCTTTGAAGGAGGAGAGGAGCTGGATAGATACTGGTCAGAGGGTAGATTATTCCAGAGAAGGGGAAGCAATAAGAGAAGGCCAGTATGCCAGCAGTAGTGTGGGGCAAGGGATAGAGAAGGCATGGGCATCTCTGTGGTGAAGGGAGTAGGAGGCAGTGGCAGCTTGCAAGAGGTGGGAGGAGAGGTGGGGAGAGTGCAAACCAGAACTTGGCAACAAGGAAAGCACAGTGAGTAGTTCTATGGTGTGATAGTGGGGTCAGGAGAGGGAGCATAGGAGGCAGTGGTGCATACGGGGAGGGGGTGGCTGCAAAGTGGCACGAAGGAATTTAGGATAGTATCCAGCTTTTTGAGGGATGCAGCAGGGGCCATGCCATAGATTACGTTGGCATAGTCAAGGACTGGCAGTATTGTTTTGAGAACCAGTTTAAGCTCGGGTGGGGAGAGGTGGCTGTCTTTGTGGCAGTAAAGGATGCCAAGGTTGGGCTGGAGCTTTGTGCAGATGGCATCAATGTGAGTGGAGACGTTCAGGTGGCTGTCCAGCCAAACCCCAGGTACTTAAATGCCAGGACAGTATCAAGGGGGTGCCATCTAGAGTAGTGAAGACCGGATGGGATTTGAGGAGGTGAGTTTCTGTTTGGAACTGAATAACATTGTAACATTTTTTTTTTTGTTTAGCTTCAGTTGGGTTGCTTGGAACCAAGAATGGAGATGATTGAAGTCATCCTGAGTGGGGCCTTTATGCAGGCGGGGAAGGGCATGAGAAGAAGATGACAGTGTCATCTATGTACATATGCAGGTTTTCAGAACTGCATATGGAGGGAAGATCATTTATGAAAATAGAGAAAAGATGGGACCAAGAATAGAGCCCTGGGGACCCAGAGTGGATAGGGAGAGGAGGAGATAGCCGCCAATTTGGAGGGACTGCTGCCTGTCCTGTAGGTATGATCGGAACCAGGCTACTGAGGGTTTGCAAGGCCCATTGATTTGAGTTTGTGAAGTTGGAGGCATGTGAAACCAAATCAAAAGCCTTAGCCTGGTCAGTAAAATGGCAGCAGTAACATGACTCTGGTCCATGGCTGAGAAAATGGAGTCAGTGACCCGCAAAAAGGAGGAGGTGGTGAAGTGCTGCTTTCTAAAGCCAGATTGTACTGGGGAAAGAGAATTATTGGCAGCAAGGAATTCAGAGAGTTTAGAGTGTATAAGGGACTCCTGAACCTTGGCAAGGGAGGGAGTAGGAGATTGGCCAGTAGTTACTAGGGGACGATGGGCCACCACCTCTGTGGAGTGGAATCACCTTGGCTGATTTCCAAGGTTATGGGACTGTGGAGGTCAAGAGGGAGAGGTTTAGAATATGGGTCAGGGGGTGACTATTGCAGGGCAGAGATGTGGAGAAGCTGTGGTGGAGACCATCAGGACTCGATTTTGCAGGGTTACGAGAAATGAGGGAGTTGTAAACTTCCAGGGGGAGAAGGGGGAACAGAAACTCATGTAGGGAGGTGATTTTGGCTGGGCAGAATGGGGGTCAGGTGAGGAGAGAGCACAGGAGGCAAAATCTTCTCAATACCTGAGCCACTGAGGTAGGGTCGAGATGGGGAGCCATCTATTTTGAGGACAGCGATATTTGCTGGGTGGGTGGATTGAGGAGCGTGAAGCAATTTCCAGAAGGAGGCAGGGTTGCTGTCTTGCTGTAGTTTGGATTTGAAGTAGCTAGCCTTAGATTGGTGGGTTTCTTGGTACAGCTATTTCTTAGCACTCTGTAGGCATGTAGGTCTGTGGGAGCTTGGGACATTTTGTAAAGTTTCCAGGCTTTGTCTCTGGTGCAGCATTTGGCAAGCAGTGCAGCTGTTACCCAGGGTGGTGGTGGTGACACTTAACTCTGGCTTCTTCAGCGTGCGTAAGTGTCTCAGTTGTGGTTAAATAGTGACAGAAATGGGACAGAACAAGGTCAGCATCTGGGGCAGAGAAGAAAGGTAACCAGTCGGTTTCTTATAATGGGATTCAGGTGATTGCCCGATAATAAATGAAAACACCCTCCAGTTATGACTCAAGATGCACAGGAAGGAGAATATGTTACTAATATAAAGAAAAAGTGAGCAGGAAAAATCTTGACCATATACAAACACTTGTTTTTGACATTGCATGCTGGTTCCAAATTGCTACCATATTCTCAGGCTTGGCCAGTTTATTTGACCATTTAAGATTTACCATATCTGAACCCATACAGAAAGTGAAGGCCTTCCAACTCAATTCAAGTATTCTTCACTTTTTAAAAACTGGTGCAGTATTTTCTTGCTTTTGAAGTAATTCAAAACAACTTCAATTGGACCTAAAACACCAGTTTTTATCCATTGAAAAGCTTCTCAATTGGTTCTCAAATGCCCTTCAATAATTGTGAAAAATGCAAATTAGCCTTCAAAGAAGGCTGAAAGAGTGGTAAAAATGTTTTGAACAACCCCTTCAATTGCACCTGAAACACCCAACAACAGCTAACTCATTGGGAAACATTTCAAAATAACAACAGCTTATATTCTTAGGATGGGCTGCATTTAAGTAAAAGACAGAATTTGCACTTGGGGTAAAAATTGTGTCATTCATTGATCAATGTTTAAACTAGATAAGAAGGGGACTTGGGAGCATCAAATCACCCTAAAGCACCTTACGAAAGCTGAAAAAATAAATGATCAGTGTAGTATTATGGTGATTAATGTTAGTAGTCTAAATTCTGCAAAGAAATCAGAACTGGAAGACATTATGCTAAAAGACAGGCTAGATATAGTCACAGTAACAGAGATATGGGAGGACGGCATTAACTGGAACAAAGAAATAAAAGGTTATAAACTTTTCTATAAGAATAGGAACAACAAAAGAGGTGGAGGTGTGTGTGTATATACTGTATATCAGTGATAACATCATTTGCCATAAAATTTTCCCATCAGTGGATGACGAGAACAATATTGAGAGTGTCTGTTAAATATGCATTTTAAAATAGACCAAAGCTTTGCTTGGGAAGCTTTATAGACCACCCAACTCCGATTATGATTACAATGCCAAATTAATTAATGAAATTATGTCAGCAACATCAGCTGAGGGGATATAGTCATAGTTGAGGATTTCAACTTCCAGGGATCAACTGGGAAAATTTAGCCGGAACAACTAACCTCGAGGTACATTTTAGAACTACTATCCATTCAAGATCTTTTGGCAACTGGTAATAACACCAACTAAGGGAGACAATATTTTAGATCTAGTCATAACCAATCTGGATGAAGGAAGTACTAATACTTAGGAGGCAGTGACCATAACACCATTTACTTCATCGAACTTCATGTAGATCCAGAAAATTGATATACGCTACATCACAGACTATAACAGAGCCGATTTTGAAAGTATAATGAGCTCCATAATAAATATAGGCTGGGAAAAAAACATGTCATAGCTAACAGTTGAAGATTCTTGGGTATTTGTAAAGAAATCAATATTAGATCTAGAAAAATGTATATACCTAAAAAAGATATATAATTCAAAAGGTAAGGTTCCATTATGGTTAATGAAGACTATTAAGAGGCAAATAAATAAAAAGAGCAGGCATTTAAAAACTTAAAATTAATTAATCCATAACTTCCCTTAGTAAATACCAATCTGAACAACCACAAAAAACTCTCAAACAAATGATAAAACAAGGAAAAAAAACAAATTAGAATTTAGAATTGCTCGTACAAAGGGTAACAATAAACTCTTTTTTTCTTATGTGAATATTTATAAGAGTAAGCTCAACAAAACTGGTCCAATCTCCAAAGATGGTCTTGTTACTGAGGATAACTTTACAACTGCAAATTAGTTAAATTAATTATTTTGTTCTGTGTTTAATGAAAAAATTAAACTTCCCAATCACCATTACCAGTGCAATAGTGGCATTAGTTTCTCTAGGGAAGAAATTTTGATCGCAATCCACAAACTGAAACCCAACACATCACGGACCCAAATAACATTTCTGCCAGATTTGTAAAGAAAACTTCAGCCATTATATCACTACCCTAGCTATCCTGTTCAACAGATAAATAGGAAGTGGTGAGTTACTCAATAACTGGAAAATGGCCATGATTGTGCTTATTTATAAGAAGATCTGGTCAGACATGATATGGCTGTGGAGAGCTTTTGAAACATAGAAACATAGAGGTTGATGGCAGATAAGGACTGCAAGACCCATCCAGTCTGCCCATTTTTTTCTACCTTATGAATGTGCCATAGGCCTTTGCTCTGTCAAAGACCTATCTATTCATACTCATCTGTATTGCTCCCTTTGCCTATCCCAAGCCTGTTTGAAGCCCTGCACTGTATTCATATCCACCACTTCCTGAGGCAGGCCATTCCATGCATCCACCACCCTTTCTGTGAAAAAGAACTTCCTCACATTACCCTTAATCAGTCTCCCTCTAATCTCATGCTGTGTCCTCTTGTCCTGCTATTTTTCTTATATTGAAACATGTTAGACTCTTTCACCTTGTTAATGCCCTTAAGGTGTTTGAGTGCTTGATCATATCACCTATCTCTCCTCCTTTGCTCCAGGGTATACATATTGAGCTCCATTAATCTGTCCTCATATGTTTTCTGATGTAGTCCCTGCACCATTTTGGTTGCCCTTCTCTGGACTGCCTCAATTTGGTTAATGTCCTAGTGAAGGTGTGGCCTCCAGTACTGCACGCAGTACTCAGATGGGGCCTAACTAGTGTCTTGTAAAGAGGATTATTACCTCCTCTTACAACTTTTGATACCCCTACTAATACACCCCAACATCCCCTAGCCTTACCTACTGCTTTAGTGGTCTGCTTGGATGATTTCAGGTCATCTGTGATGAAGATGCCCAAGTCTCTTTCTTCTCTTGTGACTGCCAGCAACTCCCCTCCCAGCCTATAGGTGGCTTCAAGTTTCTCTTCCCTATGTGCATGATCTTGCACTTCTTTGCATTTAACACCAGTTGCCACTCTTCCGACCATTTTGCCAGTTTATCCAGATCTCTTCTCATTCTGCCCACCCATTTGGATCATCTACTCTGTTGCAGATCTTGGTGTCATCTCCAAACAGACAAACCTTACCCTCCAGTCCATCTGCAATGTCACTGATGATGATATTGAAGAGGACTGGCCCCAGGACTGATCCTTGAGGTACCCCACTTGTGACTTGCATCTCTTCTGACTGTATACCGTTTACCACCACTCTCTGTTTTCTGCCTGTCAACCAGTCTGCCACCCAGTTGACCAACTTCTGACCCACCCCAGCCTACCCAGCCCAAGCTTACTCAGCTTATTAATCAATCTTCATGTGGAACAGTATTAAAATCTTTGCTGAAGTCAAGGTAGGCAACATCAAATGCTCCCTTGGTCCACCACTCTTGTTACCCAGTCAAAGAAATCTATGAGATTAGTTTGACAGGACCTTCCTGTTGTAAACCCATGCTGTCATGGATCCTGTGCTCCTATGGAATCCAGGTGTTGCACTATCCTTTCCTTAAGGAGTGCCTCCATAATCTTGCCCACTACTGAGGTAAGACTGACTGGTCTGTAGTTCCTTGCCTCCTCCCTGCTATCAATCTTGTGGAGCGGGATCACATGAACCCTTCTCCAGTCTTCTGGGACCTCTCCTGTGCTCAGAGACTCACTAAACATTTCTGATAATGGCTCTGCTTGTTCCACCCTTAGCTCTTTTAGTACCCTGGGATGTATGCCATCAGGTCCCATTGCCTTGTCCACCCTGAGCTTATCGGCTCTTGTAGGACCTTTCTTTGTGAAGGGACTAGTGCACACCTCCTCCCCTGTGTCCATGGTGCTGAGCTGTGGGCCCTGTCCTACCTTCTCTTCAGTAAATACTGAGCAGAAGTATCTATTTAGGATAGATGCTGTTACATAGTCCTCCTCCTCCTTGGGATGCTTTTACCCATTATTTCTAATGAATGTGTACAATGCAGATCTGTGGAGAGGCAGTTTCAATGTGGTCTTCCTTTTACACATTTTCACAATGTGTTTTCCTAGAATATGCCTGCTGATTGCTATATATTTAGCCTGGATAGTACACAGAAGAAATGGCATCTTATTTTCAGTGGGGCTCTACATCTACACAATATTATGCTGCATTGTGTAAAATCAGAACGCACCAAAAACAGTATTTTACATCTGGGGGATATTTTAAGTGCCGGATCAATGCACAAGCAGAAGGATGTGTTGCTCAAAGAGGGTGCGCTGGTCAGCACTGATGCAACATTCAAAGAGAATGCACCACCTGTACAGGTGTGCATACAGTGAAGCCCAACAGGATGAAGCAAGTACTGCAGAATTCTGCAGTACAGTAACTGCAGCAAACAATGCAGTTTCAAAGGGAGTTAATCCTTTGTCATGCAGTAAACCTGTGACACTGCACTTCATCCTGGCGGGCTTCATTGTTCCTGTTGAAAATGTGACCCTGGATGGAGTCGCACTGCAGGTGGCCACCAAGTCAGGTGCATCCAGGGTGACCCTGACTGAATACCTTCCAGGGGAATCGTGGAACATACCGGTATGCACCACAGCCCCCATGGGTGATATTCAGCCCAGGAATGCAAATGAACTAATTGAGCATGCAGGGTGCAAAGAGGCTTTATGCATGCTCATTACCAGCCCGTTTGCATGTTGGCATGAGGATGAATGTACCAGAGCAGTTCTCATCCCCAAGCCCTGACCCTGATTGCTCCCATGTGGGACAGGCCCTGAAGTCTCGGTGGTATAGTGGCACCCCCACCCATTCCACCAGCCCCAATCATACTGAAGTCCAGGCTCTATCAGTTCCATATTGTAAGGACCCCAATGCCATCCCTAATTGCACCTGAATACACCCACAGTCCATGTCTATAGTGTAGTGGCCCCACTCCCCTCAATGGTGCACAGACAGACCCCTCCCTGCCCCCAGCCCATCCCATTGCGGATGACTGGCTCTGTAATAGGATCATACTACTCTATCGGCGGTGCAGAGCATTCACAGTAGGATGCTGGAATGTGTTATACGTAGGCACATCGCTGTGTGTGGGTGATAACACCCAGTGGCCATACTCTTAGGCACTGCATGTGGATCCATCATCCTGGTCCCATTGCACTGTTTAGTGTGGGTGATGTCTGATGCTGCATTCACTCACACAGGTCCCAAAATAGGCATGTTACAGCCAATCTCCCATTCATTTGTACAATTGGGGAACTGCAGATGAACTGTCTATAGCTTGAAGCGTACACTGCAAATGGCATTACAGGATACCACACCCATGGCACCCAGGATACTTCAGAAGTCCAGAGGGTGGCATGTTACACAGGAGAACAGGGAGAGTCTGGACCTGCAATGGTGTATGACAGCAGGAAGATACAGCATTGACAAGGCATGCATTGGAGGTATGTAAATCCTCTTCAGTTTACCAGGGAAGTACACACACCTGCATACACTGGTGAATCCTCAGACTGGCATGGTGCCCCAACACATGGGACAGACAGTTGTGTCATTCAGAGTGCAGGTCCCCAGCCCGGGATCAGTGCAGTCAATGGCTGGCCATGGCAGGGTGTGGAGGGCAGTGCCAGTCTTTGCAACAGGTTGGGTATGGGGGAGTGAGGGTGTCTGTGTACAGGGGCTGTGGATGGGAGTCCTCTAGACTATGGATATAGACCATGGTTTTCTCTGGTGCAATTGGGTCTGGGGGGCCTACACTGTGAGGTCTTCAGGGATGGAGCTGGCTAGATTGGGGATGGAAAGGGGTACCTCTAGTCTACCAGGGCCCACCAGGCTGCTATGCACCTGGGTGCACATATGCAGCCTGCATATGGGTGGTGGCCAGGTTAGGCCAGCTATTTTGTGGCTCAACTGTGGGCCACAATGCTCTGGACTGTGAGGGCACATTACCACTGAATATGCTGCAGCATGGAATATGCATGGGATTGCACCCTTGACTTGAATGGCATACTATTTGTGTGTGCCCTGGCCCATTCCCTTGTGGCTGGCGCACCCGCACATTTGAATATTGTGCTGTTGCGCATTGTTGAGCTGTGCAGCACATCTCCTTTTTCCACTGAGATGCGCTGCATATCTCCTGTTGAATACAGGAGCCCTGGACTAGGTAGCATGAATACATTATAAAATGGTAAAATCATGACCTCACTGAAAACAAGATATTGCATCTAATCTGGGACAGCCTGAGTTAATACAGTGCAAAAATGTGTAAATGAACATCCCTGTGACAATGAGATGTAGCATTTCCTGCCCTATCCGGGATACAAAATGTAGGCGAAGAAATATTCAGTGCTCCCAGATCCAAATAACCACTACTCTGCAAGAAGCCTTCATTTTCCCTGTGTTTTCTCCACAAAGGCAGAATCAAATCCCTGTATTTTTTCCATTAGCCACTGGTTCTTTATTCATGACTTTGTTCTTTATTATATCAGCAGCCTTTTATTAGGAAAAGAGCTCTGATTTGCTGCTCAGTATTAATATATGTCATGATGGCCTTGGAATGATTTGGATTTATATCCTATGCATAAGGCATAATGGGGACTATATAAAATAACAAATATCAAGCTCATTATTTCATGAACTATATTCAAAATTGGTAATCACAAGTCATACAATCTTTCAAAAGATACTAGTAATGCCTGTAAACAAATGTATTGCAAATAGAGACATTTCCATAATATATATATATATATATATATATATATATATATATATATATATATATATATATATATACCTACACACCTACAAATGCAATTTTTGCATCTTATAGTTGTTAGTTTTCGGACAAATTCTCATAGACTTTTTTTCGTCCACCTGATGAAATCTTGAATGAGTTAAGTAAATGTTATTATTTTATCAAGGCCCTGATCCAGCAACTCAGTAAATACACACTAGTATATCATATTATAAAATGACAAAACAGTCTTCTGTTTGCAGTTGTTTGAGCAGGAATTTTATAAATAGTGTAAGTAATTTTGTCACATCTATGTTGGTCCAATAAAAGGTATCAAATCATTTGCTTTTGTATTGGTCATGGTTTGTCAGCAGTTAATTCATTAGATGAGGTCTCCTTGCCTAGAGTTTGACTGTTTCTCCACCCCTCAAACACACACACACACACACACACACACACTCTTACTATAAGAAATCTCAATAGCTCTTATCTGTTATGTTTGGGAAGCATGCCACAGCCCTTCTGTCAGAAAGAAATTTATATATTTAGTCAGGGTAGTTCACTGAAGACCTGGCATTTTATCAGACAGGTCTTGGGAGGTTAAAACAGTGTAAATCTTTACAGAATTTGCTGGAAATTGTAATATTTATGAGGTATGAATCTTTCTTGAAAGATATTCATCCCCAACTGAATTAGTAGCAAATAATGTTTAAATGCTAATCATTTAAATGTGCAAGCTGTTGCATTTCAAGGACTAAACAAATCTCCAGTTTAATAGGCAACTAATATTTAACAAGCTGTCTCAGTTTCCTAATGGCCATCAGATAAGCAGCTTGGAGTTATGTCTCCAACATTCTAAACAGAAAGAAGGGATTATTTTTAGTTGTCATAGCGATTTGTAGATGTGGAAGAATACATTGAAATGCCCAACAAATGAGTTCCACTAAACTCCATTTTCAAGCTACAGATAGCAAATGGCTGTAGACTCTGTCCACAGCCATAAAAAGGGAAACAAGGGACAAGTTAAAACTACAGACACATAAGTTTGACCTGTTAATGCTGTAAGATTATGGAAAGATTAATTAAAGAGTGAATAGATGTAGAAATCAGTTCAAAAATTAACTGATAACAAACAACATGGGTTTAAGATTGGTCGTCATGTACAACAAAACTCATCTCATTTTATAATAGAATTAGTACAAGTCTGAATAACAACAAACCTGTTGATGTCATCATGTTGGCCCTAGCCAAAGCTTTTGACAACGTGCTGCATTATGAGCTGGTGTCCAAACTAATACACAGGGACTTAACAATAGAATAACTAAATGGATAAATCACTGGTTGGAAGATTGCACCCAGTCAGATTGTATAAATGGTATATTATCAATCCTGGGTACAGTGACCAGTGGGATTCTGCAGGGGCGGTCCTCTGACCAACCTTTTAATATATTTATAATCCAACATTAATTCAAATATCAGTAACACACTTATCGAATTTGCAGACAACACTAAATTGGGAGGAAACACACTTGACAAGTATAATACTATGGTCAAAGACTTAAAACTATTTGAAATCTGGGCTGAGAACAATAAAATGGCATTTAACCTAGATAAATATGTAGTATTGCAGTTTGGGAGAAATAACCTCCTATACTCTTACGATGAACAATAAAATCTTAACACTAGTAGAAAAAGAAAAAGATCTTGGCACTGTTGTAAATAATAAATTAACATCTTCAAATCATTGCAAAAAATTGCATTAACAGCAAACAGACTATTGAACTGTGTCAAATGCTCATTTATGAACAGGAGTGAAAATTGCATACTCCATTATACAGATCATATATTCACCACACCTTGACACAGGCTCACCTTTTGGAGTCCATATCTCAGACAGGATGTGAATTTGCTGGAGAGGGTTCAGAAGAATCACTAAAATGATTTCCAGACTGTCACACTTGAGTTACACCAAGAGACTAACATATACTAGGCTAGTTAGCCTCAAAGAGAGGAGAAAAAGGGTGACTTGCTGGACCTTTTAAACCACTACAAAATCATAAGCTAAAAACAGATTACGGTTTCAAATTTATGACTCGTTTAACAAATCTTTGAAGTCATGATAAACAACTTATGGTTCCCAAGGCAAATACTTAAGCGTAACAACTTCTACACCATGAGAGTAGTAAAGGCATGGAATAGCTTGCCACAACATGTTGTCGATACAACTACATTTGATATGTTTCAATCTAGATTAGACATTCCTAGGCTGGAACCATAGAGACAATCGATACACCCAAGATGTTGTAAGAGACATTCTAGATAGGCACAAGCCTACTTACTGTATGTCTTGGTTAAACTGAGTAAGCCCTTCTTTTCCACCTAAAATGAAGGCCTTCAAATTCAGTTCAAGAGAACATAAGAATCAAATGGCTGCCAAATCAGTAAAACTGTCTCTCCCACCTGAGGGACCCATTTTCTTCCACTCAGACCAGCCCTAGGATCTCTGACTAGCATCCCTACCTACATATTCCCTCTCTGCCCACCATCACAAGCAACGGAACCCAGATCAGTCTTCCCACCTATATTCTCCTGTCCCCCACCCTGAACCAGCATGGGACTTCTGGACTGTTCTGCCTCACCTATGTCCCCATGGTATCTCCAAATGGACCAGCCCTGGGATGACTGCAATGTCCTCCCATGTCTATATTTCCATTATCCACCCACTTGAACAAGCCCTGGGAGCACTGGATCTGCCTCCACACCTATACATAAAGCTTGCCAGGATTAAACCCAATTCTGTGGCATGCTGCAGCAGAGTCACTGCAGTAAATAATGCAATGGTAATCAGTCTCTTTTGTTATGCAGGAAACTGTGACAATGTGCTTCATCCAGGCAGGCTTCACTGTATGTCCTCCATGTCCCTCAATCTGGATCAGCATTGGGATCAAAGGTCTAGCTTTTCCCAGAAACATCTCCCTTTTGCCCACTTGGACTATCCCTGGGAACTCATACTGGCTGTCCTCACGTATGTCACCATGTTCCTTCAACCAGATAATCTCTGGACCACAAGACTAGCCTACCACATCTATGACTCCCTGTCTGCCCACCCAGACCTGCCCTGGGACCCCTGGACCTGCTTTTCCCACCTATGTTCAATGTTCCTCCACCTGGACCAGCCCTAAGACCACTATACTGCCCTCCCTCATTTAAGTCCCTCCTCTTCCCCCACCCAGACCACTTCTGGATTTTCATACTGGCATTTCCCACCTATGGTATATCCTTCTTACTGCCCATACTGTATGTCCTTCTTCTGACCACCAGGACTAGCCCTGCAAACCCTAGATGAGTATTTGACACCAACCTCCACATTCATCTCCCATGCTGCCCAGCCCTTGAACTTCTGTCCTAAATTTACCTCTACCCTCTGCTTCTAGCAGGACCAGACAAGGACCCATGGTGGTGTCCAACTCATACCTTTTCCCTTATTTGCCAATTGGACCAGCCATAGGATTCATATACAAGGGTCCCACACTCATCTCCACCCCGTCTCCCATCTGGAGCACCACTAGGTCCATAGAACTTGGATCTGACCCATCTGCATCCACATCCCCCATTCATACCATCCTTAGGACCCTTGAATAGGGCCTAGATACCCCATGCACCTTCATCTCCCACTTGGACTACCTTAGGACCATCATACCAAGATTCTGGCACCACCTACACCTTCTTCCAGACCATTCCTAGAATCCCAGAACCAGGATTCAATAGCCACAATACTCTGCCCCACCACAGACCACCTAGGCCCCAGACCTATTTACTCATCTGAATCACCAAAGAGACCTCCCACCAGACAAGGCTTCCCCAGCTATGACCCCTCTTCCCCACCTGGACCTCCCACGGAACACACATACTAGGCTCCCCACATACATTCACCTCTTCTCCCATCTGGACCATCTTGGGGATCACCCAAACCATGCTGACCCCACCCAGAATATTTGTGGGGATTGGAACCCTACGGATGTGATTGGGGCAGTCAGGAGCCTGACAACATGGCTATGGGGGCTGAGAAGCCTGGAGCTGGGGATGGGGCTTGAGAGCCTGCTGCCAGGGCAAAGAGGGGTGTGACAGGGAGTATGACACCATGGCTGGGGGCTCAAGGCTAGTGGTCCCACCTTCAGCATGTAACAGGTGGGCACGCCGTTGATCAACTCATCCAACACAGATTAAGTAGAGAGTCTTACCTGAGCATTATAGAAGCCAGAGGTAGGAGTCTTGGAGGGCGTTGTCCACCACACCTGTTAAAAAAATAGAAAAGGGATAAAAATGATCCATAGCTCTTAGGGGGTACTATAAAGGTGGAAAGGACAGATTAGTTAGTACCCTGTGGCTGAGGCAATTTTCTTTGAAATAAAGTAGTACCTTTCTCTGGGTCTAGTGGCTACTTTGAGCCCTAGTATTGTGTGGGTGCTGCTGATGTGGAAAAGTGGCAGGAGGAGGATACGCTTAGTTGCACCTACAGCCAGCCACATAGTGCAGTCGTGGCAGTGAAAGTGCCTGCAGGCACTTTAACTCTCAGCCCACACAGAGCTCAGGCTGTGGCCTACTCCACATGAGTGGGGGGGAAAGAGAGAGAGAGACAGAGAGACAGAGACATGAGTGGGAGGTGGTGAGGCAATAATGGAAGCGACTCCCCCACCTCCCAACCACCACTTCGTGGCAGAGTTTGTTTATGCCCTAAGGGATGAAGCAACAGCAAGGAGGAGGCCATGAAAGGAGCCACATGCCATGGCTGCAACAGCAGTTCTGGAAGCCAGGAAGGGAGTGAAGAGGTGGCAGGAGCTGCCAGGGAGTAAAGCCACTCCTGCAACCATAGTAAAGCCGGAAGGGAGGTTGTAAGAATGGGAGAAGACAGGATGGCAGCAGTAGCAGCAGCAGGTGTCTCACAGTGTATGCCACGCTGCAGCTTTAGGAATGCCAGGGATAAATTTCATTATAAAGGCATGCATGATGCAGGCAAGATTGAGCCCTCCCCAACAGGAGCAACAGTTAAGCCACCAGCGGCTGCAATCCAAGCCTGAGGGGCTGTAAATAAGCCGGGGAAAAACAGGAGTGCACATTAGGGCTGGGAGAACCAGAGGTACCCACGGCAGCCATAGCAGAAGCACAAAGGGGCATTAAAAATTAAAAATATATAGATTTAATTAAGAGGCAACTTGGGGGTAAGCAATCCTCCAAGTTAACTCCAGGCAGGCCATGTTTGGAGACTGCTGGCTTGAGCCGACATCATTAGGGCATCTTGACGTCGGCAGCAGGAGGCAGATCAGCCACATAGTAAAACAAAAGTTGGGGGGCTGTTGATTTGACTGCTCCTGACAGCTAGAGGATATAACTTGAAAAAGTATGAGGTAGGGTGTCTAGTGAATCAACAACCCTATCCACCCTCACCAAAACTTGGCAGTGTTTACCTCACAAAGGGGAAACAAGGGGCTCAAAGAGGCAAGAACAGTAATCGGAGGCATTACCTCTACAAGTTCCTATCTGGAGGGTGAGCTTGCTTCTGATTGACTGCCAGGGGCCTTAGCAACTTAGCACCAATCAGGACAGGAGTCATGTACGGTTGGCTAAAGGCTGAGGAGGAGTCCCTGCTGAAAAAAAAGCAGTACTGTCCAATGTCTGCACATTGCTTTTCTTTGCCTGCTTAGTACCTGTTTTATACCTGTAGCATGCCTGCAAAGGGAGCCTGGAATTTGCTTGTAGTTTGCCAGAAAGTATGCATAATGAGACTGAAAGTGTGTATGCTAATAAGCCATTTACAGGCATATCACAGGTAATCAACAGGCACTGAATGTGTTGCAGTTTGTCTCACAGCCAGGCTGTACAACACCAGCACTGCCAACCCAAAAATGAACAGGCCTGCACAGCACTTGTACAGTACCTTTAAAGATGCAGTTCATTCCTGCCATTTTTGTGGGGGTGAGGCCTGCATCCAGTACGCATCCCACATCCAGGAACAGGGTACAAATATAGGACCCTAACCCCCAAAAACAAATTGCACCACTAGAATCACGGAGGGCAATTGTGACTGAAAGGCAAAGTTGGAGGACATCTCCAAAGTGGGTAACAGGAAAATACATGCAATAGAAACATTGACAAAGATGACAGAAAAGACTAAAGGTCCATCCAGTGTGTAGTTCCTTTTAAATCCGGGATCAATTGTCCATACAGGGTACTAGCCCTCACTGTCTAACCCACTGTTCCCCTACCTCCACAACCACCCTGAGTAACCACTACACCCTTCACTCACTCCCAGTCATGCTTGAAATCATTTATGGTTTTGGCATCCACCACCTTGGCTGGCAGACTGTTCCATGGTTCTGCTACCCTTTCTATAAAATAAAACTTTCTCATATCCCTCTTGAACCTTCTTTCCATCATTTCTCCTCCATACCCCCATGTCCTTTAATTGTTGCTCAGGCTAAATAGTTTCTCAGTTCACCTTGTTTATTTCTTTCAAGGGATTCCCTAGTGAGGGGCACAGGGAGGAGGTTGGTCTAACACCACAAGAGCAAAGTTGGTACATTGCATCCCAGGGTAGAGCTTTTAAGCAGGGTCTGAAAACCTTATTCACTCATGCTTTGGGGTTTACTCTTCCCCACAGTTATGTCATGCCAGTTTTAAGCCAAATAGAACATTTACTTTGCTACTGTTTCATATTCGTAATGGTGCCCTGAGCCTCTGACAAAGAGTGCCACATAAATGAAGGCAACAACACTATAAATTACTACTGCAACCACAACCACCATGGGCCCAGACACTAACCCCTAGTACCACATTCCCCAATGCCAGCTACCCCATCTTTCACAGCCTCAGATACTAGCTCCCTCACCCCAGACACCAGACCAATCTCCTTCCTCGCCCCCCAGACACTATTCTCCTTCTCCTCCAGGCCCCTCTGACAGTAGCCACTCTCCTTCACTGTCCCCTACACTAGTCTATATCTCTCCAAGCACCTAACACTAGCCCCCTCCTCCTGCACAGTACTCAAAACTATGCCACTTGCCTCCTCAGTACCCAACAGTAGCCTCCTCCTCCACAGCTCCAGACACTAACCCCCTCCCCTACAACACCCCTACACCAGACCACCTCCATCCACAGCAGCCACACCAACCCACCTCCATCCACAGCACTCAACAGCAGCCACCTCTCTCAATGGCCTCCATGATACTAGCCCCTCCCCACAGCTCTTGACATAACCCCTCCCACCACCACCGACACTAGCCCCCTCCCTCTACAGCACAAGACAGTTGCCCTCACAGCCCAGACACTAGGTCCCACCCTGCAAAGCACCCTAAACTAGCCCTCTTCCTCCACTGCCCCAGACAGCACCCTCCCTCCATGACCACCATCAATCATCCCACCTCCACAGTCCCAGAAATGACCCTGGTTCCTCCACAGATGCAATAGTAACCCCTACCTCCAAGGCCCCTAACGAAACACACACACACACACAGCCTTCCATGGCAGGTAGTGACAACAGCACCCCATCACAGTCAGACAGTCAAAAACTATTGGTTGGGAGTCACATGATGTCTGCAGCCTAGCAGCTGCCTTTGTAGTGGAGCTCTCTCCTTCCCCATCTGCATCCAGTCTAATCTACTCTTTTAACTTTTAGGGATCACTTCAAATCGCTCCTAGAGGTGTCTGCCTTTGTGCTACAGCTAAGAGCCATTTTTCACATCGCTATCGGCAAATTTTGTGCATGATGGATGCCAAAATACGGCATGCCCCACCACACACCACCTCCTCCTACCTCGCCACTCAAGCTTCCAGAGTCCAAGGCACAGGGGCTTTGCCTGCTCATTCCACTTCTTGACCAGCAGCTTCAGGCCCTTAACTGAGGATCACTTCCTTCAGGAGTTGCTTCCTTCAGGAAGCCCTAGCTGATATCTCCTCGGGCCGAAGTCTCTGAGCACAGACATGGGGGACCTGGGGTGCAAGTTTGGAGACATCAACGTGAGAACCTCATTGCTGGAGGCTTGGAGGGATAGGACTGACCCTGAATTAGTCAAACTCAGGCAACAAGTCAGCAAACTTCAAGCCAAAACTGAAGACCTAGAAGGGAGGAGCAGGAGGAACAACATCCTCATATTCGGTTTGCCAGAATCGGAAGAAGGCTCCAATGTCATAGCATTTGTCCAAAAGCTGCTGGGTAAAGTTTGTGGGACCTTCCTTTTTCCAACCAGGGCTACCAAATTGAAAGAGCTCACCAAGTCGCTGAGACTGCGACCCCCGAAGGTGCAACCCCAAGGCCCATTATCTTAAAATTCCTAAGCTACCTGGGAAAAACAGCACGTTCTGGTGAAGACCTGTGAACTGCAGGCCATTTGTGGAGGGCAAACCCTGAGACTTACCCAGGATCTTCCACTACAGACTCAGCAGAAGTGCATAGCCTTCCACCTGGTTGTATCCAAGATTATTGCTGCAGGAATAAAATTCAAGATGATATGGCTAGAAGCGCAGTCGTGAGGGCGCGGCACGGCCCTCCCCCACCCCACCCCGGAAACTAGCACCTGAAGCCCATGAAGCTGCAGGCTGAAGCAGAGGTCATGAGGTGTGCCGGCACGGCCCTCCCCACCCCACCCCAAAACCAGCACCTGAAGCCCGCAAGCTGCAGGCTGAAGCAGAGGTCGGGCAGAAGGCACGGCCCTCTCCCACCCCCAAAACCAGCACCTGAAGCCGCAAGCTGCAGGCTGAGAAGTGGAGGTCATGAGGGCGGTCGGCACCGGCCCTCCCCACCCCCCAAAACCAGCACCTGAAGCCCGCAAGTTGCAGGCTAGAGCCCGGAGTCGCGAGGCGGCGGCACCAGCCCTCCCCACCCCCACCCCCCACAGAGCCAGCACCTGAAGCCTGCAAGGTAAAAAATCTCATTCACGGCCAAATGTATGCCAGAATTGAAAAAAGAGAAAAAAGCTGCATTTCGACTAACGCTGTAATTCTCAATCGTGGAAAGCAGCATTTTGAACTGTTCCTGCTTGCTCCTCTCACCTTCCAGCTGCCGCGCTGAGAATATCCCCACCGGCTTTGCCGGCTGCCCCACTGCCCCCACCACCACCCTTGGTGTCTCTCTTTATATAGCACCGATCACGTGAGGTAAAACTCAGCCTCTTTCCATTAGCAGGTTATAACAACCCACCACCAGGGCATCAGTCTCTTGTACCTGCCAAACTTTCCCAGAGAACCTATCCTCCTCTTACAGTGCTGGTTTTATAACTGGCTCTCAGCTCCTCATTTGAAATTAATGCGTTACAGCTGGGATACTTTATAGCTGCAACATTTGCCTTGCCCTCTCAATCTCCTGCTCCTTGCTCTGTGATCTAACGGTCTGGCTGTGCTACAGTATAGCTGCAACTCTTGTTCTTGCCCCTCTCAACTCCCTGCCTCCTTGTGCTCCTCTCCCATCATTTCCTTCTCTCTCCCAGAAATCGGGGCCCCTGCCCCTCTTCCAGACATGAGCCTCCCATCCTGAGGCATTCCCGTGGTCATCAATTGATCACCCGTCATGGCTTCCCTCTCAGCCAGCTGCCTAGGGCCCCGACGTCACCTCCTCCTTACAATCCCCTGACCTGGCAAAACGCCAAGGGCCTAAAATTGCCCACCTAAACATTTGGAGCATCCTATGTAATCTAACCAAACTTACAGCTTGGTCTGCCTACTACAATCTGGATATTTTGGGCATCACTGAAGCGTGGCTCAAACCCTGCACCCCTGACCACACTGTGCCTTGCAGGTTGCAGCCTTGTCCGGCAGGATAGGGCTGGCAGGAAGCGGTGGGGTGTGCTTATATACTTTAAGTCTTACCTCAATGTTACGACTGTGTCTCACGCTCTCCCCTCACCCCCCAGTCTGTGAGTTCCTCCATTCCTCCTACTGCTGGGCAACACAAAGAAGGTGCATTTCGTCTGTGCCTACAACCCCCAAAGAGGTGTCCCTGGGCTCTCCTCTCTACTGGAACTGATCCGTGATAAGGTGGATGCAAATGAACTAATAATACTGGGGACCTCAACCTAAATTGGCAGGGACCCAATGCCAAGCAGTTTGAGCCATTCTCTCTAGTCTTTCCCTCAGTCAGCTGATCACGCATCCTACTAGGCCTTCCTCCCAGGGTGGGGTCGCTCATTGACTGGGTCATGAGCAACAGACTGGATACTATCATCCACTCTGGATCCTCCCCACGCAATAACTGATCACTCCCCACTTACTGCATCCGTGGTTTCAACTCTCCCAAAGTCCCCAGCAGAGTGATCCATATGAGGGACTATTCTAAATTTATCCCATAGACTACCTTGAGGATCTGCAACGGGTTGACTGGTCTGGGCTCCTGCCATAAGTGACCCCAACTCAGCTCTGGATCTCTTCCTGGCCACCCTCATCCCCTTGCAAAACAGGCATGCACCCCTCACCAAAAGGAGGGTGCGAGGCACTGTCACAAATGGCTCCATGGTGGCCTTTACTCCCCATGAAGGAAAGGGACAAATGCTGGTAAAATTCAGAATCTCCCAAGATGATCATGACCTCGTTGAGTATCGATGACTTAGAAACATCTGCAAGCGTGTCATTACCGCCAAGAGTGAGTACTGCAAGTCTGCCCTACTCGCCTCGCTTACAACCCCGTGGTTTCTGGAAAATGTTAGAAACCTTGTTGGTGGGATAGCTCACGGAACAGCCCCCGACATGTATGTTGGAGGGCTCACTGCAACCCCCATACTATTGCCTCTGCCTTCAATCGCGCCTTCTCTGATCTGTCAGCCCCTCCTCCTCCTGTCCCCATGCCACCATACCGCCTCGGGGCCCCCACCTCCGTCCCCTTCTACCTCAAGAGGATCTCAGTGGTGAGACCCAGGCACTCCTGGCGGGCTGTCCCACCACATGGTGTGGGCTAGGACGGCCTTGAACCCAAGCTCCTTAGCCTTGAGCTCCTCCTGCTAGACTGGTCACATATCTTTAACTCCTCACTCATCTCAGGATCCATTCGGAGATATGGAAGATAGCCAAGGTGGTCCCTGTCACAAGCAAGGTGACCCCAAAGACATTAGCAACTATCGCCCCATTGCTATATTGTCTGCCACTAGCAAGTCCTCGAATGGGCAGTAGCTTCCTCAACTTTCCCACTACCTTGAGGAATACTCCTTTCTCCCGGCCCAACACGGCTTTAGAAAAGGGCACAGCACATCGACGGCGCTTGCTGTGGTCACTTCCGTGATCAGATCCGCAACTGATCAGCTGCCCGTCGAGCCATATTCGCTGATCTTCCAAGGCCTTTCGACCGGGTGGATCACCCTCCACAGCACGCTGCACCTCCCTCGGTCTCTCTCTCACTGCCCTTGAATGGTTCTCAATACCTGGCGGGTAGACAGCAGTTCACCTGCTACAACCGCACAAACTCAGCCTTATCCCCTGTTAACTGTGGGGTTCCCCAAGGATCCGTCTTGGGTCCCCTTCTGTTCTCTCTGTACATTAATGGATTGCCCTCCAGTCTTACCCATGGTGTTTCTATCTTATATCGGATGACCTTGCTGTCCTGGCCAGCTCCCTTGGAAATCAACACCATCAACTCTTGGCTAAACTCCGACTTGAGCTCATTCAAAACTGGCTATGCTATTTGGGTCAGCAACACACACTTCCTGCCCTACTCCCTAGAAATATTTGGGGCCAATGGCGACATACTTCCAGTCTCTGCCTCGGTCAAATATCTCAGGATCACCTCGATCCCCTACTGATGTCACCACCCACATACAGAATGTGTGCAATGCATCTAATGGCAAGCTCGGCCTTGCCTACAGAGCCAGAACTGCCTCACCCCTGCCGCTCGGCTAGCCATAGCTAGGGGATACTTCTCCCACACTATGCTACGGGCTCGTTGCTTTGCCCCGGTCTCCAAAGCTCATCTCACAAAATGGGACACTGCATACAGCAACAACATATGTCGCCAGCTCTCTCTGCCCCACCTAATGCATCGATGCTAGCTCTACTCATGTCTGGGTGGCTCCCTCTAAAAACATCGTACCTTCATCCTTAGCAACTTTTTTGACAATATAGTCCGAACTGCTACCCACTCAGTACTTGCTGTCCCCTAATCCCCACCTCCAGCCTACCATCTCAGATCCTGTGCCTCTCAGGCCCGACTTGTCCCTAGGACGCGCCCTCACAGGTGACTGGGCCTTCTCAGTCCATGCTCCCAAAATGTGGAACTCCTTCCAGCGCATGTGCTTGCCTCGCCCCTCCCACCACAGCTTTAAAGCATCCCTCTGGCGCTTTCTCAAGTCTATGTGGCCTGCCTAGGCTCTGCCTATTCGATACCCTCTATCCTCCTGCCCTGGGGGAGAGAGGGAGTTGCCACATTATTTATCTGTACCCTCCTCAGTTTAGTACTTACCACCCCTTGTTGTTAGTTTATTAAACACTGCTCTTTTCTAGTTTATGTATTATCTTGCACTGCCGTTTGAGCTGTGTCTCAGCATTTGACTTAGCAGAATACCTTGACTCCCAATGTTGTGTTGTTTACTTCTATGTTGTTTGCTTGCCTAGTCTTGCCTGTGCCTGACCTGTACCTCTCACCAATATAGAGACTGGGGCTCCTGACTGTAATATTCACTTTGTATTCCAGTTTCCTTGACTTGTATTACGTTACCTGTATGCTCTGTAACTCTCCCGGTCGCACCTGAAAATAGGCACTTGGTTGCCTAGTGTGCTACCCAGTTGACAAAAGCAAATAAATAAAATATACCCTATGCATACAAATCTGTATTAGTGGTACCTGGTCCTCCTTTGATAGTCCTGAGAATGCTAGGAAGGAACTTTCTCAGTGCCTACCCGAGTTATTTAATACTACCTGACTTGCCAGCTTATTATCCTAAGCAATGCTATGGTTAAATGTTTGAATAATTATATACCTGTTTTGTTCCTGTTGATTGGTGTCGCCTGCTGTTTTCTCATTTTTCTTTGCTTCCCTAAGTCTCTCCCCTCTGTCTGGTGTTTGGGGGCAGAACTGACATTGAGGCCTATAAATGCAGGATCCACAGTCTTCTTACTGGCCTTCCCTAACCTGACCCATCTTGTGGGACCTTGCTTCCCCTCAAGGTAATGCGGCAGGTGTCCCACTGAGTACTAGGCCTTTCTGGTACTGGCATCATCAGGGTGGGAGTGGTTTCTGAGGGTTCAATTTCCGGTGCATAGGTCCAGCTCTATTTTTGGTCCCCTGGTCAGACTATTTCACTAGCAGAAGAACCCCCATTAGTAGCTCAGTCACTCCAGTATCACTGGTAGGTTGTCCATGCAATAATGACTGAGTTGAAAGTGTCCTTACCCATCCAGGTTTCTTGGGACAGGCTTCTGACCAGGTGAGAGGTGGGTCAGGTTCCTTCTTCAAAATCCTTGACCTCCTGCCTTTTCCCCTTACATTGTTTAAGTCATACTAGCAAGGAGCCTCGTGACAAGGGAATGGTAACTGGCAACGGAGTAAGAATCTAAGCACTAAATCCGATCTGTAATAGAAAGCCCCTTCAACTTCCAGTATGGTGGAAGGTAAACTTTCTTCCTAAACTAAGGATCCTCTATCAATTCCATCTAAGATTGTCAAGTGTTTGGAGTGTCATCAGGGATGTGGGGGGTGGGTGGCCCAAGGTTGGTTTGCTCTTGGTTTTGCACAACATCTACGCACTGGTGTACTGTATGGGGGCTGTGCCCACTCCTAATCATCTGGCTCACTACCTGTGGTGGTCTAAATGCCCATAATACTTCATGGAAGGTGATCAGAACCAGGCACAGGGTTCTTCTCCTCTGATGTTTCAGGACCATTTTTCCTGGTTGAGAGCAGAACCCACAGTGGGGACTGTTGTAAACAGGTTTGTAAAAGGGGGGGGTATTTGTTTGTGGAAGTGATTATATCTTTAGAAGGCAAAATTGCATGGTTTCAGTCAAATGGGGAGAAGGGTTGGGGACCAGGGAGTTCATTCTTTGGTTTGTATTTTTGGGCTATGTTATTATAATTGTTTGGGCTGCTTGTTCTGGCCTACCACAAGCAAAGTCCCCAAGGCGGCTACCACTGAAGTTTTACTGTTTGGTGGGAGGGGGATGGAGTCGCCTCACAGGTTATAGTTGGCTAACTCTTGGCCTAGTCTTTCTGGTTATTCTGTGCTTTACAAAGGCAAATAACACTGTTAAAATTAAGCGTGGAATGTCAGGGAGTTAGAGATCACAGCAAGCGATACCAGGTACTAAAAATGTTGTGCACTGCTTAATGCTAGCATCATTTTCTTACAAGAAACACACCTTTAGAAAAGTGGCCATCTGGCTGTGACGGCAGTGGGTCTCTCAAGTTTTTGCTTCTGGAGACTTCCTCGAGTCAGGTGTGGCTATACTAGTAATGGGGAACACTCCCTTTCAGGCTGACTCGACCATTTTGACCCAGGTAGCAGATCTATCCTGATTAAAGGTTCCCTCCTCTGCACCAAAGTGGTCCTGGGATGTCTATAAGGCCCAGTGGGAGGTGACTCCTCATTCCTTATGGAACTAGCCAGTAGGTTCGCATCCCTCTTACTCACCCACCTAATCCTGGGGAGGGAATTGGAACATCCCACCCATGCAGGACCAAGACAGATCTTATCTACCACTAAAACCTCCTTCTTCATCCCAAAGAGCTCTGAGAGATTTCACAGATATGTTAGGACTATGTGATCCATGGCGATTCTTAATCCCTCTCACCGTCATCTACTCCTTCTATTCTAATATCCATCAGTCCTGGTCCAGATTGGATTATATCCTAATCAGTCTTCCCTCTAAATGACCTCTGCCATATGGGATTGAACCAATTGTCTTACCAGACCACTCTGTAGCCTGGTTAGTCCTTTCCTCAGATCCTGATATGCAGAGACACAGCATGGAAGCTGAATACTCAACTTTTGAAAGATAAATCCACCATCACCAAAGTGAAATCCCTTATTCAGTCCTTCATTGACCTCAACAGAGGTTCTGTACAGAAAGAGGATATTGAATGGTGTGCACTTAAATGGTACCTTCGAGGTAATTTATCAAACTTGCCTCTAGAAGGAAATGTCAGAGGAAGCTGAGGCCTTATGTCTCCTAACACAAATTAGGTCACTAGAGCTCACTCTCTCCTCGTCCACCTCATCTGGCACCCTGGAAGCTCTACTATCCTAAGGAAATAAATATGCTGACTTACTGAGAGAGAAGGTGGAATATACCATTCTAAAAACACGGTCTAGATATGCTGAACAAGGCAAAAGGCTAATAGACTCTTGGCTCTTCGTTTGTGTAAATTGGAAAGCTCCAGGTTAGTTCCCTCCATCCTTGCTCCAGATGGTTCCACCAAGACCTCCCCTGGACATTGCTCATGTTTTTGAAAACTTTTATTGCAATCTCTATGGGAAGCATCCTTCCCTCCCGTCTCCCCAAGAAATAGAAGCTTATCTAGATTATTTGGATCTCCTCATCTTCTCTCACCACCAGGCTTCTTTCATCTCCATCTCCCTCCCGGAAGTAGAAGAAGCAATTCAGGGCCTAACTCTGGACAAGGCGCCAGGCCAGATGGCTTTCCTCTAACTTCTACAGAACCTTCCAAAGAACTTTCTCCTCTGTTACTTAGGTTGCTATACATACATGCTTATTGCTGACTCTCTGACTCCTCCTTACTAGAAGCCACCACTGTCCTTCTCCTTAAGCCAGATAAACCACACAAACCCCACCAGTTACCATCCTATCTCTTTTGAACTATGATATTAAGATCCTAACCAAAGTCCTCTTCTCACGTATCAGAAGGGTATGGATGCACCTCTTGAGCCCAGAACAAGTAGGTTTGGTACCAGGAAGGTCTTGGCTGATCACCTAAGGAAGTTGAAACACATTTTCAGGCCACTCAGTCTTCCCCTACTTCTCTGGCACTGATCTCATTAGACGCCAAGAAAGCCATCGACTTAGTGGACTGGGAGTTTCTCTGGTCAATTCTATAGAAAATGGGCTTCCTCTTCATTCCTCCAATGGATCCAAACCATCTATTCTTCCCTTCCACTAGGATATATTGTAATGGTGTCTTCTCCCTTGCTTCTCGCGCTTCACTGGCACTAGACAGGGCTGCCCTCCTCACCTTCCTTTTTAACCTGTATTTAGAGCCTCTCCCATCTCCCTCCCGGAAGTAGAAGAAGCAATTCAGGGCCTAACTCTGGACAAGGCGCCAGGGCAGATGGCTTTCCCTCTAACTTCTACAGAACCTTCTCCAAAGAACTTTCTCCTCTGTTACTTAGGCTGTATAGATACATGCGTATTGCTGACTCTCTCGACTCCTCCTTACTAGAAGCCACCATTGTTCTTCTCCTTAAGCCAGATAAACCACACACAAACCCCACCAGTTACCATCCTATCTCTCTTTTGAACTATGATATTAAGATCTAACCAAAGTCCTCTTCTCACGTATCAGAAGGGTATGGATGCACCTCTTGAGCCCAGAACAAGTAGGTTTGGTACCAGGAAGGTCTTGGCTGATCACCTAAGGAAGTTGAAACACATTTTCAGGCCACTCATTCTTCCCCTACTCCTACTGACACTGATCTCATTAGATGCCGAGAAGGCCTTCGACTAGTGGACTGGGAGTTCTCTGGTCAATTCTATAGAAAATGGGCTTCCCCTTCATTCCTCCAATGGATCCAAACCATCTATTCTTCCCCTTCCACTAGGATATATTGTAATGGTGTCTTCTCCCTTGCTTCTTGCTCTTCACTGGCACTAGACAGGGCTGTCCTCGCTCACCTTTCCTTTTAACCTGTATTTAGAGCCTCTCCTGAGACATATCAAATGTCCCCCAGATACAGGGCATCCCGGTGAATGGCTCCATCTTAACGCTTTTGGCATATGTGGATGACATCCTTTTACACATAGCATAACCTGCAGTCTCCCTCAAACATACTCTCAACATTATTGCCCAGTTTAGTCGCCTTCCAATTATAAGTTAAACCTCAACAAAATGGAAATTTTTCCTCTTAATCACTACACCCACAACGCTGACTTTAACCATCTTGGTATAAATGGTCCCCACATCAATCAGATATCTGGGTATACTCCTAACCACTGACCCCTTCTTGCCAAGAAGCTAAATTTAGATGATTTAGTGGCTAATATCCAACAGGATATTCAGAAGTGGGAGTCTCTCCGATATCCTTATGGGGACGAATCAATATCGTAAAGATGAACATCCCCCAGACTTTTCCATCCCTTAAACATGCTGAACCTCTGGCTTCCTCTCTCCTTTTTCAAAATGTTAATTCCCTCATATTTAATTTAATTTGGTTGCACAAACACCCTAGACGTTCCTTCCTTAAATTGATTCTCCCCAAGGATTGAGGTGGTCTTAGACTTCCCAATTTCCTCCTATATTACTGGGCCAGTTACTTTTCTAAATGTGGAAGATGGCTCTCAAGTCCTGAAGGAGTACACCCTATGTGGCTACAAATAGTGAATCAGATCCTACATTCGTACAATCTAGCCACCCCAACCATCTTTCATCTTCCATGGAAATTATTACCAGTATCACTTTGTCACTCAGTGATCGCACCTCAATAAAGGTTTTCTCCCAGCTCTGTTTCGCTCATAAGTTCCTACCCCAAAAGGCTTTGCTCAGCCCATTGTTCTGAATCCTAACATTAAGATAGGGGTATTTGTCTTGTTCCAGGATGGATACCCCAGCTAAAAGAGGCCACAGTGGCTGATTTGTATTCTCAGGATTCCTTCTCTCTTCTCCAGACATTCTCTTGAAATACAATCTAAACCAGGTGCACATCTTCAAGATTTTCCAGCTCAGACATCTGCTGGGCCAGCTATTTGCACAACCCCTAAACTCTCTGTATTAAGTCCTATTTTAGAACAACTAAAGGTATTAGCATCCATGCCACATGCTATCTCTCTTCTATATTCCTGCCTCCTGGCCATAGGCCACCCTGAACCCTATCAGGTTCTAAGGTTTGGAACTCCCTGCTACCAGACTTATCTTTCAACTGGTCACAGATCTGGAAAGATCTATACATCTATAACTCTCAAGACAGGTTCAGACTTACTCAGTACTATATCCTCAACTATATTACAATACTCTTGTCAAATTGGCTAGAATAGGCCGCCTTCCCTCTTCCACATGTTCTAGGTGCAGTAAATTAGAGGGAATATCTTGCACATATTCTGGTACTGTAAAAAGTCTCCCCTTATGGCAGTTAATCCAAACCAAGATGGATTCCTTACTTGGTCTGGATGGTCTCTTACAGTAGAAGTTTGTATTTTAGTTTGCTATGTACCAACATCAGAGTCAAGGAGAAAAGGTTTAACATGGCCTTAATCTCAATGGTTGTCAAGAAACTGGTACTTAAACATTGACTGGATCAGCTTGTCATATCTTACAGCGAATGGCTGAATGAACTTTCAATGTGTTTTAGGACTGAATGCCTGATTGCTAGCTCCTGCAACAGACTCAAGCTTTCTGACAAGAAATTGGGCAAATTATATACACTATATCTACATTAATTGTACCAGGGCTTCTTAACTCTCCATGTGTTCAATTTTCCAAATGTATGAGTTATTCTCTGTGTATTTATCAGGGCACACTCCAGGGTGGTTTGGGAGGGGAAGGGGAGGATGGATAGTTAGCTTTTGTGTTAACTGAGGATCTCACCTGATAGTGTTCCTATGTCTGTATGTTTTAAGATAAAAATAATAAAGAAGTTGAATTTAAAAAACTATTAGCTATTTACAAATCACTGTGGACTATGCATTCTACACACACACACACACACACACACACACACACACACACACACACATACTGGGTGTGGGCGCACTTTACAGTCACCCACCATGTGCAGGTAATATTTTGAGGTCTCTTATCTGTGTTCTAGGGACAAAAGGTAGGAGTCTTGAAGGGATGACATCTGATGGACCTGTAACATAAAATATAGGAAAGAGGTCACAAAGGATCTTTAGTTCCTAGGGATCAAACAGAAAGGATAAGAAAGGTTAGACATAGAGTAATACTTATCTGATAGAGAAGGAGTTGGCATCGTCTCAGACCTGTTAAAGTAATGAGAAAAATAGGTTAATATGGAGAAAATATAGTAGCAAAGGCAGAGACAGAGTAGAGAGATCTGAAAGGGTATATAACAGCACAGGAGTAAAGAAAAAGGGAACTTTATATAAAAAGTTATAGACAAGACAAAACAGGAAGACAGAAACACAGAGAAAGAAAACAAAGGAATAACCAGGTAGTTGTCACTCTGCGCTAACAATCCTGGTTCAAGAATCAAGCCAGGGCTGTCAGGGCGTCCAGCCGAGGGGAGGAGGATTGAGCATCCCACTGGATGCTCTCCTGTGGGAGGATGGTTGCATGTCCACTGCTCTACCACCACCTGAGTGACCACAGATGGCAGTGCACAGGATCCATGAATGATGGGCAGGGACATTGGTGCATGCCCATAGGTTGGCTGCATCAGGCCTCACTGGAAGCCAATCCTAATGCACACTGCTGGTGGGTGGATGGGTGGTGAGAACATGGCAATGGCACATAAGGGCCTGACAGATGAAGTCCCTGCAGTGGCCTACTCCAGCATCAGACCTACATGCAACACTCCTGGATCAAATCCACACCTTCATCTCCCTGGGTAGCCAGATGAATGTGGGGAAGAAATGCAAGAGCGGAAGGTATACCCAGCACCAAGGTGTAAGCTGGGGGCCAGCACAGGGGTGTTACTGCAGGTGGGTATGGGACTAAGAGTAGCTGCAGCAGCGTCTCAGTAGGAAGAGTAGCTCACTTAGGAGGAAGCAGAAGGAGGTCATAACCCATGGCCAGTGGAGCAGAAAAAATATTGGAAAAAACAAAACTAAATAAATAAAACAAAAACAGTGGACAAAATATTAGATTTGTGTGTGTGTGGGGGACTAGCAAAATCACTTATTACTCCCTAGATGGCTTAGTGGCCAGTAATCAAAATTAGTAACCCAGGTGGGTTAGTGGAGACTCTTTTGGTCTAGTTGCCCAGAATAAATAAAATAAATCAGCATTGGTGGTCCAGGGTGCTAAGTTGCTCCATGTGGGCCAGTAATTTAAATATCCTTGGTGGGCTGGTTTCCTGGTGACCACTGTATTAAAAACATAATTTCCATGGGATCGGGAGGGGTGACTCGGGGCCCCAGTATTTCTTTGGCAGGCAGGGAGTTGGAGTGGAGGAACAGGAACATGAGGTGGGGCTGCGCAGCAGATGTAAAACAACCACACAAATTGAAAGTCCTAGGCTGCGCTTCCTTCTTCCAGATTATCATGGAGTCAGCCTGCATCCTGCTCTGTGTGGGAGAGGAAGAGGACATAAATTAATCTGGAGGTGGAGGAGGACACAGTAGAAGTGTGTCCTTCCACCTACCAAGCTGTTACTCAAGGAGGGGACAGGGTGAAAAAGAAAAATTAGGACAGAAGGAGGCAACTCCAGAAGGAGTAGAGGAGGGCAGCTCCAGGGAACTAACTGAGCTGCGCACTCGAGCAGACTCGATAGACCATTTTGGCCTGTTTCTGCTGCCAATTTTGTATGTTCATATGTATTTTCTGACAGAACAGAGGTCTGTACAGCAGTAGCTGAGTGAACCCAGTATCCAGAGGCTGGAGTTGTAGGAATGTAAAGAAGAAATAGCAGGGTGAATTTTAATATCCATAAATTACCCTAAGATAATTTTCTCAGTCAGACTGACCACTGTTGCACAACAAAGTGTTTATGTGCAACACAAATTCCTTGCCCTAAATGCAGTATTTTGCACTTTGCCACTCTAAATGTAAGCCTGATTTTCAACCCAACCAGGTCCCTTGCTGGCCTAGAAAACATAGGACAATTTTCAATCTTTTCTTCCAGGTACAGCCTCCACGATTACCGTTGAAATGTCAAAGTTTCGACATTGAAATCCATTTCAGTGACAACTTTGAGGTTGTTGCTGTAATGGACCGACTGTGAAATTTCATTGATTTCAAATGTGTCTTTACCCTTTGAACAAACTCCACTCAGAGATTGTTATATTAAAGTCGGGGGCAGCGCCTTTTGACATTGTTTGTGCCACTGTGCCACATTTTGACAACTTGGTTGTCGGTGCAGCTTGTGGAACTGCCTCCCCATAGAATTTTGATAAACAGCATTTTTCTGCATTTTACTTTCAAATTATAAAGGCTGTTTTGTTAGAAAGTTACATTTGTTGAATAATTTGATTTTATTAAGACAAAATAACACAAGTGATGCATTAAACACCCACTAAACTTCTGGTAAACTGATTGCAGAAGATTGCTTCCTATTCATCTATGAGCTTCTACAGGTCCCAAAGAACAGCAAACAGAACCCAGCTCTAGAAAATTATGCACAATACACAAAATGCTGATGAATCCAACTAAACTGATTTTACAGCAGCAGCCCTATTTTATGAGTGCCACTCTATTTTATTGAGCTTGAGAAAATAACAGTATGAAATGCTTCCTAACTGTAAAATATCATGGTAATGAACTTAGGGAAATGATTCAAAAATGCAAAGGTGCATGAGCAGTTCATTGTGTTTAACTAATACACACAGGCACACAGGAACTCGTGCCTGAATTCAAATGGAACAAAAAAGAAAGAAAGAATACCCTCAGGGAATCAAAAGTCCCACTCTGATTTGATATTTATGACACTGGTTTATCCTAACAGTAAACAATCAGCACTGTTACCACACCACTCACAGCTCGCACCCCAGCCTCACCCATCAAATGTTTCACTTAAAAAAAAACAACAGAGACACAAATCAATATTACATAAATAAAAATATCTCTGTATGTCCATTTTCCTCACTTCTGAATTTCCTCCTCTTCTTTGCACCACTAGAACACTAACAGTCCCAAGCTTCCAACCAGAAGTTCTGCAAATCTCCCACTGATTGGCAAGGCTTGTCTCCTTTGTAGTTCACAGACATGCTGCTTTTCCCGTCACTCAAGATAACACACATATACTGGGAAGAAAATGCCTATTTTTTTGTAAACAATTGCTAATTCAAGAGATGCAATGTATGAAATATCATTTTATATACTCAGAAAAGATGAAGTGAAAGTAGGGGAGCTTGCTTGAATCTCAGGAGCAGAGAGCAGAACATGGGGGCTGGTAAACTGCTAAATATACATGACCATTTGCATATTACTGCTTTTAGCCCATGCTCTGTTTGCATCAATAGTGATAGTGGGTTGTGTTATGCAAAATACTCATGCATATTTAGTAGCATCAGGCTCCATTTTTTTACTTTGTGACTTAACCACCTCTTTCACTGTTATATTGCAATTTACAATGCATGTAGAAATAATAATTTCATAATAGGCAGCATCTTGAACTCTGGATTTTACTTGTTAATATTAAAATGTATGCATGCAGTTTATATGATGTGTTTTGACAAAGATCTATCACACTGTCTGACAGGAGACACAATGAAAAAGGAATAGAGTTAAGCTGCTATAAGAACTGATTAGTGATTGCTATGGAAGCTGGCTTATATGCACCAACTATTGCAGTTATCATTCGTTGTCATTACTGTACTTATTGACTGTGTCTTAAATGCCTCAGTACCTCTAACTGTATGTTATATTGTTTCACTGTAACCCAATTATGTTAACCTTGATCTATGTTGAAATGCTTGCTAAATGTATCCTCACGCTGCATCACTATGTAAATGTAATCCATATATATCCTTGTAACAATGTTGCTGATGATCTCCACTTGTACCCTACCCCAGGTTGCACCATGAGATGAGCATCTTTTGCTCAGTGTGCCTTTCCTGGTGAAACATTTCAATAAATAAATATATAAATAAATTTAGGTGGGCTGAAAATGATCACTGTGTCTAGGTAATAACTTATTGGGGTCTGTGAAACTCATAGGGTAAGGAGCTGGAAGGACTGATTACTGGGATCTGGAGATCATTAATGGGGTTGGGAGGCTGATTACTGGGATCGTGAGAACTGATTAATTGGCTTAGAGGGCTCATTACTGTATGAGGAACTGATTAATAGGGTGAGGCTAATTACTGGGGTCTGGAACACAGTTGAGGAGCTGATTATTGGGGGTCTGGGGACCTGAAATAATGGGGTTGAGGGTTGATTACTGAGGTGAAGTAGTTAATGGGGTTGGGGACTGATTACCAGGATCTGGAGACATCTTTTCTGATTTAGGAATTAATCAGGTTTGGCTGATTTCTGAGGGTCAGTGAAACTGGTTGATGGTTCTGAGTGTCAGTGTGACTGATTAATAGGGTGGAAGGGCTGATTATGCAGTCAGGGACTACTTGCTGGAGTCTGAGAGCTATACCTTTAGCTCTTCAGCTATAGTCCCATCCTGGATTTTTCACCCAACCATTAATCACTGGGAATCATTTATAGATAACTACATTCTGTTTAGTACAGATGTATTACAGTTAAGTAGGTGGTGCAACACAGTGTTTGGAAAGAAACTGGAAATATAATATCCAGAAGTTTACACTAACATACACGGGTTGAGAGGAGCAGGTACAAACAGTAGGGTGACTAAGAACATGGTAGGAAATCATTACAAAATAATGTTGATTAATGCACAAAGCCTAAACCTTTTGAAAAATTAGAATTAGAAGTAATCATGTATACAGATAAGGTAAACATACAGTAGTAGGGGTTACTGAAACCTGGTGGGATAAGGCTAGCCATTGATTTCAGATATACCTGGACATCACCTATTTGAAAATAATCGGATTGGAAAAAAGGAGGAGGTGTGTGTTACTACATCCAAGATACAATGAAATGCTAACAAATAATCCTAAATGAAAACATTAAAGTGTAATCTATATGGTTACAGCTGCAATTTCAATATAGATCAAATAAGTGGGATCTGCTATAGACCTCCAAATTCCATCAGGGGTATTCAAAGAACATAACCAAGGAAACAGAAACAGCCTCATTAATGGATGATACCATAGTCTTGGGTGATTTCAAGCTGCCCAGGTATAAACTGGAATGCACTAACAAGAAGTGAGGTAGGACAGATATTCCTTGATTCAATTGTTGGAAATGGTCTAGAATAATTAATGAACCAACCGACCCGAGGAATTAACGCTCTAGACCTTATTATAACAAACATAGCTAATGAATTGGAAAATGTGACTACTATTGGCCCCCTTGGAAATAGTGACCACAGCATTGTTACTTGCAGTCTTACTGTAACGAAATCCAAGCAGACCAGTGTGCACATATTCAAGGACTATCAGAGGGCAGATTTCAAGGGTATAAAACATGGTCTTGAATTAATCAAATGGGATGAGGAGATGCTAAACCTACCAGTTGAGGATAGCTGGACCCTTATAAAAGGCATTATTTTGGACCTGGAAAATAAGTATGTCCCCAATATGAAAAACAAATGTAATAAAAAGGAAAATTCCTATGGTATACTGAATCAATCAACAAACAAATCAAACTAAAAGAAAGGGCATTTATAAAACTAAAAAGGAGCAAACTGATCTAGCAAAGAAAAACTATAACCTTGAGTTGAAAGAACTAAAGAGAATGATAATAAAAAGGAAAAACAAGAATTGAGCTCTGCATAGCCCATACAAAGGATAATCAAAAAACACTCTTTGCTTATGTCAGCAAATGTAAAAGACCCCAAAATCTGTAGGTCCGTTAACACATATGGAAACTTAATACATGATGACAAATTAGTGGCTAATGTTTTCAATAACTATTTTGTTCTACGTTGGTGTTAAGAGGAAATACAGGATATAGTGTTGTCATCACTAATTGAATAACATAAAATTACACCTAAAGAAGTTTATGACACAATAAATGAACTGAGGATTATTCATCAGCAGGGTCCTGATAATATCCAACAAAATTTTGAAGGAACTGGCACTCACACTTCCCTCCCATTGAGTATTTTGTTCAATAAAACTATAGAAACAAGCACAGTTCCCACTGATTGGAAAAAAGCCATAGTCTTTTCCATCTATAAAAAGGGAATAAGGGACAGGTGTCCAATTACAGGCCTATAAGCCTTTACATCAATTTGCAGCAAGGTCCTGGAAAGAATAATTAAACAAAATTAGAATTTGAAATGCAGATAAAAGATCAGATAGATAGAAACCAGCATGGATTTAAGAGGGTAGGTCCTGTACAACAAACTTAATAACATTTTACAATAACATTAGTCTACGTTTAGACCAAAATGTACCTGTCGATGTTATCTTACTAGACTTTAGAAAAGCATTCAATACTGTTCCCCATTATGAATTGCTAATAAAACTCATCAATATGGGAACAGACTACAGATTAGTTGGATGGATAAAAGTTGGCTAAGCAGAAGAGTTCAACAGGTTAGACTTAGCGGACTACTATCAGGTGAGGCGGAGTGACTATTGGGGTGCCACAGGGCTCGGTTTTGGGTCTGGCACTGTTTGACATCTTTATTGATGACATGAAAGAAGGTATCCAAAACCATGTCTCAAAGTTTGCTGATGATACCAAGATAGGGAGAGGTAAACACACATTTGAAATATCTGACATTAGTAGAGGATTTAACAGGATAGAAAATTGGGCTAAAAGAACATAATGATATTTATTCAGGAAAAGTGCATAGTACTCCATTTTGGTAAACAAAATCCATGTTATAAATATATGATAAATGGAATACAATTACAGGTAGCAGAAAGGAGAAAGTCTTAGGAATTATTATTGATAACAAATTAACACCACAGGACCATTGCTATAAAATAACACAAACGGCCAATGGAATCTTAAGAGGTGTCCAGAGTGGGCTAGCCCAATAGTGCTGAGGTTGAGACACTGGACGCCACACCTCATGCCATGCCGATGACCCAAGTTCAGAAATGAGCTCGGGTGCCAGGAGTCAGTAGGAGAGGGAAAGGATTGAGCATCTGGCAGACTCTCTCTCCTCTCCTCTCTTCCTGGGAGGGATCCAGGGTGTCTCCAGTGCAGTGGGGACCCCGTGGTGGAGACTAGGGGCACAGCTAGCATGGAGCAGCATAAAGGGAGAGGCATGGCAGATGTCTATGGCTCAGCCGTGCAGACGCCATTGCACACCCGAACTCCTGGGGAAACAACAAGAAAAACAACTCCTGTGCCTGGATAGGTGATGGCTCATCAGGACCACACTACCACATGCCCAATACTGGCCTTACCTCTGCCCCTCTGCACTTCCACCACCTTGGCCGGCAAATTAGATTCTAGATAGATGCACCGAGGAGGTGGCCCTACCTCAGGGGGCTCAGAGCTGGGGATCTGCCAGCAGGAGCTTGGTGGGGGGCAGCTACCTCTGAGGAGGCAAGGGACCAGGTGGGTGGTAGAGCAGCACCAGCAAGAAGGAGCAGCTCAAGAGAGTTCCAAGGCAGCAGTGCATAAAACAGAGTCACACAAAAGAAGAGGTGTCCAGAGAGCATCATGCCAACCTATAGGGGTTATATAAGCCCTCATTTGGATTATGCATCTCCTTCTGGAACCCTCACCTGAGAAAAGATATAGACTTGGTAGAGAAGGTACAGCATAGGACTACAAAAGTGATACTTCAATTAAAAAGATTATTGTGAAGATAGGCTAAATAAAACTGGGCTACTGGAATTGGAATATAGAAGAGCACATGGGGATGTATTACAATTATATAAGATCCTACAAGACCCTGAATTAACTGCCATGTGCAGCTTTCCAGCTTAAAGAGCAGCTTTCTAGTCTAGTAAGTCACCCCAACCCCACCACATTTGGTGGTTTACCTTGCCCCAAGGGCAATGTGCTAAATAGTTTACATTATAAAATCTATATTTTTAGTAAAATGCTCATAACTTTCCCCAGGACCCCAGCAGCCAACAGCCCACCTTCCTCACACAGAAACACCCCATGCTAGATGTTTTGTGACATCTGTTAAGGATGGCGGTCATGCTTCATAGACTATAATTGGGCAGTGTTTTGTTTTCTTAATGTTTTGGTATCAAGTTTCACAAATCCTAGCCACCAGTCGACTAACAAGGACCATTTTAGTTGACCTGTGTAGTGGGATTTGTGAAACTCGGTACTGAAACATTAAGAAAACAAAAGTCAAACACTGCCCCATTACAGTTTATGAAAGCACCACTATGCTCATCCTTCATCGATGTCACACACGGGCTGGCACAGAGGTGTGTCTCTGGAGTGAGGAAGTCAGGCATTTTGGCTGCTGGGCTCCCAGGGAAAAGTTAGCAAGTGTTTTACTAAATATATGGATTTTTATAAAGGAAACTATTTAGCACACTGCCTTTGGGAAGGTAAGCCACCGAATGTGTTTGGGGTGGGGTGACTTACTAGACTAGAAAGCTGCTCTTTAACACTAGGAACCAGAATCTCAGATCACATAATCCAGGCCCACCTTGTAAATGAGTTTTGCTCAACGGTGCTTCACCAGGTAAAATAAAGATTGACAGATTGATAATAAACAACTGGTGACTTGGGCTAACACAAACAAAGAAATAACTTTTAATATTAGGGCAGCATCAGCTTGGAATAAACTCCCTAGTGACATAGTGGACTCGAGATCTATTGATATATTTAAAGCTAAACTGTATCGATACCTCAACTGGACAAATAATGGAGGAATGGATGCCCACTAGGAGTGGGAGACAAACAAATGGGCCTATGGCCTTCTCTTATAATATAGTATCAGTAATTTTAATTGACATCCGTTAACAGAGAAAAAGCAGTAAACTGAGCGGCCAAAATAAAACCATGTGAAATGGTCAGAATAATTTAACTGCTTTTAACTGCTACAAGATAGGTCATTTCAAGGGTATTTGAAGGGATATTGAGGATCAGATTTGACAATGAAAGATAAATAATTGAAAATGAATGGTTCAGATTAATAAAACATGGAAAATGAATGGTCCAGAATAATAAAAATGGAAAATCAGTGGTTCAGAATAAACTGCTCAAAAAGATGGGTCATTTGAAGTATATTTGAAGGATATTTGGATCAAAAATGAAGGGTAAAGATAAAAATGGAAAATGAATGGTTGAATGGTATAAATACTGAGAAATGAAGGGACTTTGAGAGTAAAACAACTGAAAATTCACCCTTCTTTGTCTGTATGGGTTACCTTCTTCTGAGTGAACTCCATTCATCATCACCCACTGAGTTCTGTTACTTAGCCAACTTTGTACCCATTTTATTATCTTTGGACCTACTCCCAGGCTGCCCAGCTTGTTTACCAGTCTTCTGTGTGGGCAGGGTGTTGAAGGCCTTACTAAAATCTGGGTAGGCCAAATCCATTGCTCCTCCTTGTTCCACCTCCCTGGAAACCTAGCCATAAAACTCAAGATCTTCCCTTGTGAACTCATGTTGCCTTGGATCCTGCAAACCACTGGTTTTAAGGTATTTCCCAATCCTTTCTTTAAGTAGTGTTTCCATAACCTTGCCCACCACCAAAGTCAGGCTTACAGGTCTGTAGTTTCCTGCCTCCTTCCTTTTCCCACTTTGTATAGTGGGACCACATCCACCCTCCTCCAGTCCCCTGCAACTTCCCTGATTCAGTGATAGATTGAATGGGGCCGTCAAAGGCAGAGACATTTCCTTCTTTAGTTCCTTCAGGATCCTGGGGTGAACCCTGTCCAGCCCCATTGCCTTGTCTACTCTAGTTTGGCTAGATCCTGAGGACTCTCTCCTCCTTAAAAGGGCTAGTGTCCACCTCCTTCCCTAATGCCCTTTTCCCTGTCTGTGCCCATCACCTACCCTTCCTTTGTGAATATTGAACAAAAGCTTTTGTCCAATATGTCTGCTTTCTTCTGGTCTCTTCCACACTTCCCACCCCTTCCCTTTTAGACTTACTATCCCTGCCTTGCTTTTCTTCTTTTGCTTATGTACAAATAATGTTTTATCCCTTTTTAACTAACTTGGTAATATTTTCCTCTGCTCGTGCTTTTGCTCTTCTATCTGCCTTCCCTCCTCCCTTTGTTTTTCCTGATAACTCTCCTATCTTCTTCCTTCTGTGTCAACTTGTAACTTTTGAATGCCTGCTTCTTTTCCTTTACTATCTTTGCTATGTCCTTGGAGAACATAGTGGTCACTTTTTCACTTACTCTTTTAAGCTGCCTGACACACAGGTTAGTTGCCTTCTCAATGGCCTTCCTTATTTTTGCATTTTCCTCTACCCCACCCATTTACCCTATTCTTGCTAGGGTTTCCTTGAGCACTCTCCCATTTTCTTGAAATTGGCCCTCCTGAAGTCCAGGACCCTCCTTTTAGCGTGGTTAGATTCTGACCCGGTCCTTATGTTGAACCACACTATACTATGATCACTGGTCCCCAGGTGGCTTCCCACTGTGATGTCAGCGACACTGTCTGTTTGACAGTACCAGATCCAGTATCACCCTCTCATGAGTGGGTTCTTTAACTAGTTGCCTGAAGGAATGTGCCCTGCAGGAGTTTAGGATTTTCCTACCTCTAACTGTTGCTGCAGTAGGGAGGTTCCAATGCAGAGCTGGTAGATTGAAGTCCCCACCAGCAATACCTCACCCTTTTAGCCATCCTCTGGATTTCTTCTGTCATATTCTTATCTCCCTCCTCCTCCTGTGCTGGGATCAGTAGATCACCCCTGTTAATAGTGGTTCCCTCCCTGTCCTCAGGGTGACCCACTGTCCTTCCACTTCTCCTGTCCCCCTGTATTTCTGTGTCCTTTATGTTCTCCCTCACATAAAGAGCCACCTCCTCTCTTTTTTTCCTACCATGTCCCTCCTGAATAGAGCATACCCTGATATGGCTACATCCCAGTCCTGATTTTCAATTCACTATGTCCCTGTAATTGCTATTATGACCAGGTCTCCTGCTGCCTTGGTGGCCTCTAGGTCTGCCATCTTGCTACCCAGACTTTGAGCATTTGCACACATGGCTCTCCATTTTGTACTGCCACGCCCCTCATCATGTCCTTTTGCCATCTCCTGTTTTCTCCACTATTATGTTTCCTCTTGCCTCCCTCCCTCTTCCTCTTGATTACCTATTTCTGTTTGTTCCTTTGGGCTCTGCCCTCAAATTCCCACTGCTGACCCTGTAAATGTGTGTGTGTGTGTGTGGGGGGGACAGATCAGGAAGGCATTTTTCTCCTGGAATGTCAAGCTGCAGAGTGGCAGTTAAACTATGTGGCAGTTGGGAGGAAGAATGGTGATTTCAGGCAGGCCAGACAGTCACAGTTAGTAGTTTTTTCTGTTTATGCTTCTCCCACATGGCACCCCCATCCAGCCACTCCTTCAGAGTGCCAAGGTCCCTGACACCCACCCAACCCCTACCACCATCCACCAACCCCTACTGCAGCTTACCAGGTGAGTCTCGGATGTATCCCTTTGTTGGGAGGGTCCCTCTCTTCTGGGGAGTGCCTTGCTGAGAATCATTGCAGGGCTGGTGGGATGTCTCCTGGGGCTTCATGGCAGCAGGAGCCAGCACTCATCATCTGGTCAGGTGGGAACTCTTTCTCAGTTTTGGCCCTGCCACAGCAGTTCTCGGTCTTGCGTGGAGTGCAGGTGACCTTGGGCAAGGACATGCAGGGGCATGTCGAGGCATCATGTCCCCCAAGCATGGCACCCAGTCCACCACAGGTGCCAAGCCTGGTCCCACCCCTCAGGTGGAAATGTCAATGGATGATGTAGATCCCCCTCTGCGGTCTCTGCTCCTGGTACCGGGAGTAGGTTGTTTTAAAGTGAATAGTTTGATGTGGATAGTCTGGACTACAAAGAGATCACTTGAAAAGTATTATAAGTCTTACAGCAGTTTCTTTTCAAATGTTTTATTTATAAATTTTGCAAGCAAAATTTACAATAAATCCATGAAAGGCTACATAGATGAGCAATTTGATATTTCACTTACAAAGGTAGTAGAAAACACCTTCCTTTAGTTACATCATGGGGAAGTACAGTTCCAAAACGCCTGAACATTTAAAATGTTGTCACAAAAGCTAAACACAGCACAAAGCCTTTATAGAGTTACAGCAAAGGGAATATATATATATCTAATATATTAGGGTAGGCCAGGCAGTTTAATGTTAAACCTCAAACTCTGCACTTAATAACATTGCAACAGTATAACAGATTCACACAAAATTGGGCATGCTTTGCAGCTAGGGAAAGGTCTCTTGATGTGCCAATTTTTTGTGAACTTTTGAGGTTGTTGAGATACAGAGGGTGAAAAACACTGAATTTGAATGGTTTTGTGCTACTTTTGGCAGCTGTTTCTCAGACAAGGCTTTTGCTTGTCAGTCTGAACATTTCAGGGTTGAAAGCCTTTGCCCCACAGATGTGCTTTTGAAGGTTTGGTGAAAAATATTAATCTGTGTAAAATTATTTGTTTTAATTTCCCATTATTTCCTATGGGCAAAAATAGATGTATGCAAAACAAGCTTGTTTTGAAAGCCAGTAGCTTGTTTTGCAGGCAGGGTAGATAGTGTCACAGCGAGCCTAAGGGGAAATTAAAAATTAAATAACTTTTCAACGGATTAGTATTTTTTCACCAAACCTTCAAAAGGGCACATCTGTTGGGGCAAAGGCTTTCAACCCTAAAAATTTCACACCACAAGCAAAAAGCTGTTTAGAGAAATGGCTGTCCAAAGAGGACTGCCACTGTTTAAAGGTAGCAAAATAAATCTTTAAAAAGAAAATGGTCCTCATCGTGGGACACTGGGAGCTCATTTCCAGTGTCCCAATAATCCCCTGACATATTAAAAAAAAAAAAACAGAAAGGGACTCTCCTTGTGAGACACTGGGGAGCCCACCCAGTGTCCCAAACAATCCCCCAACAGTCTGAAAAAAGAAAATGGTCCCTCGTCATCAGACACGGGCACCCACTCCCAGTGTTCCAGTCAGCCCCCTCCATGTCTTTTTAAAACAAGAAAATGGTCCCTGGGTCTGTGACACTGGGGAGCCCACTCCAGTGTCCTTATTAATCAACAGTTCCCCCAGTGGTGCAGGACAGTGGGGGCCACCCCACTGTCCCCAAACTGTGTACACATTTAATATGCCTGAATAAAAGGAAAGCGTACCCAATTTTTTTTGGCTCCTGGAAAAAAGAAAACTGTCCCTCATTGTCTCCTGACCCCTCCCCATCTAACCCTCCCACTGAGCAGCCTACACACCCACACCCTCACCCCATACTTACCTTCTTGAGGTCAGTGCTGTCATTTCCTCTGTAGCGGACACGCCTGCACTCTTCAAAGCGGAACGGCAAACTTAAGAATCAAGGTAAGTGCTGTATAATGGCAGTCAATGTGATTTTGAACTTATGTTGATATCTCACCCATTTTATGGAATTTTGCCCAAAATTTTCAACATGGGCTTTTGGGACCCACCTCATGAATACTGTCACTGTTATCTCATTAATCTGACCCGAAGGTGATTTTGCAGTCACTGCGTGGAATCACCTTTTCGAACCGAGTAATGAAATGACAGTACCAGTGTTCATGAGGAAATCAAAAAAGCCCATGTTGAATACTTCAAAAAATTCCAAAAAAAGACTGCATTAGAAGGTGTATAGAGGTAGTTTCTACGCGACGCTTGTAACTTCTGCTAATTTGTAATATTTTCATTCCAAATTTTCAACATTGCCATTTTTTTCACACCATCTCATGAATAGTAGCTTTCATCTTCACATCCTGCCCAAATGTGTTTTGTTACTTCATGAATGAGCAGCCAGTGTGTGAAATCAGCCTTTTGGGACCAGTGAACAAATGACAGTAGCAGTGTTCATGAGGTGGAGTTCAAACCCTCATGTTGAAAATTCTAAGTTAAAAAAATTCCAAAAATGACCACATTATGAGTGTACGTTGTGCGATTTCTATGCACACACACTCGCAACTTCACCAATTTTAATATTTTCACTCCAAAGTTTCAACATTGCCATTTTTAACACCTCTTCATGAACAATGCAGCTGTCGTTCTTCATACCCTGCCTCAAATGTGTTCTCACACCTGTAGTGCACAATGGCACAATCATTGTGCTAAATCACCTTCGGGACCAATGAACAAAATGACTAGCATTGTATGTATATTCATTTTATTTGTTCAATCATAAAAAGATTTGTTCAGATAGACAAAAATTAGCAATACATTTTACAATTAGATCACATAAATATTTTGCAAAACAGCAGATAGTTCTAGCAGCATTTAAACAGGAGCTTTAACCCTGAATGGTACATATTATTCGTTTCCTTATTTTCTGTATGTTACATAAAAGAGAGCAATATTTCTGATAATATACCCATCTCTGTAGTAAAAAAGAATCCTTAATATTATCTCATTCGGCAGTCTATAAGGGAGACAAGAATCGGCCCCAGCCATCTCTGTCTGGCAGCCCTATACCACTAACATTTCAGAACTACATGTTCCAAGTCTTCCCTCTCATTGCTACCACAAAAACAATAAGTGCACTCTTGGTCATATTTCTTATTAAACCTACACTCAGAACATTAGACAAGAAAAAACAATCCAGACTCTTGCATAGGTCCCGGGCATCTCAGATTGTTCTAGGTATTCTAAATAATAACGGCAATAATGGTTACAATCATTTCTAGCATACCAGATTGCAAATTTTGAATCCTGTATATAATGTAGATCATAGATTCTGTATTTCTCAATAATCAAATACTTGAGACATAGTCCATAGCTTTCAGAAATACTAATTCGTTGAATAGTCAGTACAAACAAATTCAAAATAACAACTGATTTCAATATCTCTTTAACCAAGGACAACCATTTAGAATTTTTGCAGTCCAGAAGTTTCCATTTAATTTTTTCAGTAGACATTTTTGCACAGTGTTGATCTGGTAAAAGATTAAGCTAATCCAGAAGTTGACTACATGACATTCAGCTAAAGCAGTCAAGTTGGAAAGACCCAATTTGGCTCTGACAAACTGGGCAGGAGTGGTTTTAGAAAAGCCAATGGCTCTTCTAAGCACTGTATAGCTGGTTTCTCTAATTTAGTAATATATTTATGATCCCATATCTCACTCCCATAAAGAACTTGGGAGTTATATTTTGCATCAATAGTCCTTAGAGAGGAACAAGTGAGTTTCCACCATATTTGTAGTTAAAACTACTCAAAGCTTCAATAGTTCTCTCAGTTTTCACTGAGATGGCCTCACAATGCTTATTCCATTTAAAAGAAGAAGATACCACAATTCCCAGATGCTGGTATTCATTCACAAGTTTCTTCTTTTCAGACTTTATGAACCAGTTAAATTTACATGTGATGCCACCCAATACCATAGCCTTTGATTTATTCATGTTTATTTTAAAAAGTTCTGGTCTGCAAAATAGCTAACTCATCTAGCTTTGTCTGAAGTCCCTTTGGGGTCAGAAATAACAGTACTATATCACCAGCATAAGCAAGAATTCCACATATGTCTTCTGATTTTTGGGGAATCAGCATTTAAATCATTTATACTTTCTAGGAAACTGTTTATATAAATTGAAAAAGTGAGGAGCAAGGATACAACCCTGTCTCACACCACAATTGGTATTAAACGTTCAGTTAATCTCCCCACTATTTCTAACCTGAGCCCAAGTATCGGTATATAATAGTTTAATTGCATTAATGAGTGCAGGATCAATTCCATCACTTCTCATAATATACCATAACAGTTTTCTATTTATGGTATCAAAGGCTGATGAGAAGTCAATAAATGCCATATATAACTTCTGACCTCTCAATTTAACATATTTGTCTTGTAAATGTTGTAATATGTAAATATTATCAAGTGTTGAAAAAGACTCATGAAAGCCAGCTTGTCCCTGGGAAAATCACCCAGTTCTTGAATGTTCAGAACCAAATGAGTAAGCAAAATTTTAGAGAGTATTTTTTCATAATATCAATTAAGCTACTAGGACGATAATTTGCGGACTCTCCCTATTGCCTTTCTTGAAAATGGGTACAATAACAGAGCCCCTCCATGAGTCAGGAATATGATTAGTTGTTAAACAGGTTTTATAAAAATCTGCCAGCAACTCAACCCATTTATGTTTCAACTGTTTATAAATTTCACTGGGAATTAGGTCAGGGCCTTGTTATTCTGGCTGTAATGGCCTGATTCATTTGTTGCCATTGATATAAATATTATTCTTTTTATCAATTAATAATTTCCTATATTTGTTTCTTTCTATCCTTAATTGAAGTAAATTATTAGCAGTAGATGACTTCTTGTACTTCCTCAACTACACACTCAAGCAAATGCTTCTGAGTTAAACATTCGTTATCAAACCAACCTTTCTGTTTTTAACATTTTATTGTTAGATACCTCCATATAAATATTTTATTGAATCTTTTCCAAAATCTCATTCATATGCTTATTTTTAACCTCAAAATCTATTGTAGTAATTTTATTGTATTTGTCAAAAGTAATTCCAAAATCGGTCACGTGATGCGAGCTGTTAGCAGCAGGCGCTGAGCTCCGATCTTCAACCGCTTTGGCTAAGCTAATTTCAGCCTATCTTTAGTTTTGTCAGCACACCTAAGGCTAAAAGACTATCTTACAAGTCACTAAAGCTACTGGTTTGGGTTGCAAACGGCTCACTAAGCCAGGATGGAGACCGAGATGCGTGCAACCTCCATATGCTATACCCCACTGGCCACCAGAGAAAAACCACAAGAAACCAAAGGCCCAAGGGCTAATCCAGACAAAAGGCCTCATGGACATCAGCTCCGATTCCTTTAACTGAAGACCATTTCTTACAGGAGCTGCAGCCTTTAAAGAAACACTGGGTGAGATTGCCTCTGAGCTGAAATCCTTGAGGGGAGATCTCTAGATTTGTCAAGAAGAGTGACAGACTCGGAGGCCCACACTACCTCTATTGAGAGGTGGAGGGAAAAGTTAGAACCAGAGATGGTGGGGTTGAGGCAGCAAATACAGAAACTACAATTAAAAACCGAGGACCTGGAGGGAAGGAGTCGAGGAATAACATCTTAATTATTGGGCTGCCTGAGGCTGAGGAAGGGCAGAATGTTCTGGCTTTCCTGCAGAGATTCCTGTGTAAAGTCACCGGCCCATCCCCTATGGGAACCTAATACCAAATTGAGTGGGCACACCATTCTCTGCGACTCCAGCTCAATCGGGTGCTCCTCCAGACCCCTCATAATAAAATTTCTAAGTTTGTGGAGAAGCAACACGCTTTGAACAAGGCTAGAGAATCTCAAGCCATATTATGGGAAGGGGTCAAGATTCGACTGACACAAGATCTACCATATGAGACAAGGCAGAAACGTGCTGCCTTTCACCCCATCATCAACAAGCTGATTGCAGCAGGCATCCACTTTAAAATGCTATAGTCTTCTGCCTGCAAGTCAAGATAGCAGACAGCTGGAACTCCTACAATACCCTTCAAGGCACTAGAAGACCTGGCCATTAAGCTCCCTGATTTATTCCATAAAGGCTAGAAATCTATGGACCTGGCTGGACTGCATAAACATAGTTAAAAGGGGTTGTTTTCTTAGTTTTGCAGTATTTTGAAGCATTTTTAAAGTGTTTTCCTGTAACACTAACCTGTGAGTTCCTGATCGGTGGAGGAGATGCTAGGTTACAGTTGAGTGGGGATTCGTGGGTTCAGCTGGTCTCCTGATGAGGTCTGTGGAGGCGGGGAAGCCTGCAACTGGGTCATGGTTTGGCCTGGTAGGCTACATAAGCAGGCATGGCGCCTCCTCAAAGGAAGGGGACCTTTTATGATGGGGAAGTGTTCCAGGGGGATCAATTTGGGGAGTACCGTGCACCGATTTAGGCTCCTGGAGAAACAAGATGAAACCTCGGGTATCGATCTATAAATACGTAGTCCTGGTTGTGCAAATATCTTTTCTTTCATATTACAATCGGGATGAAGTTCCAAGGGGCACTTTATGGTAATAGGAAGTGACTCATATCCTTGTTCTTTTTTGATATGCTGTTGAAGATATTAATGTCTATCAGGGAGGGCTCTATTATGCAGCAGTAGTCTAATTATATTAATAGTGGGAGACATCCTTTATTCCTGGGCTATCTGTTTGATAGATGAAGGAGGAGTGGCCTCCTTCAAGTGCTAATAGAGGGCTGTATCACCACCCAGATAGTAGGGGGGTTAGACCTCCTTGGATTCTTCTGGTTATTAGTATTTGGGACAGACAGAGTTGTGGTTAATATATAGGCAATATTGATTACCCTTAGTTAATTAAATGGGCATATTCCAAGGGGGTCCAATGGGGTATGGCTCTCCTATACCTTAATATGTTTAAACCTAAAAGTCTCATTTCAAAATGGGGAGCCTTTGTAAAATAGTTTTGTGGGTTTGGGTAGGGGAGATTTGGGTGGTTTTAAGCCACATAAGCCAGGATTTGGGTATTGTGGAGGGAGATTTGGGGAGGGACTGGAGCAATCATAACGATAGAGCACAGAGTTTGGCTTGTTTTGAATGTTATACAAAATGGTTAATGGTAATGTTAAGATTGTTTCTTGAATGCAAGGGAGCTCGTGACCAAGCTAAAGGGATTGCAATTCTCAAACATACATCTTTACTAAGCTAACATAATCTTCTTGCAGGAGACACACTCTTCTTACACTTGAGGCAGTTGGTTTCAAAAAGACAAGGGTACTGGAGGTTTTCGCTGGGAATTCCACTAACAGAGAAGGGGTAGGAATTTTATTATGAGAACGGTTCCATTTCACCCTGAAACTACCATTTCGGATCCACAGGGTAGATTGCTTTGGTTAGAGGGCAGCTGGATAGGAAACCGCTGGTCTTAGGCTGTATATATATGGTCTGATAGGGGGACTCAGATTTTTTCATGGGTCTAGCAGATAAACTTGCCCCATTTACTTAATCCCTATAATATTGGGAGGAGACTGGAATCTCACCCAATCCCAATTACTGGATAAATCCAATCCGACCCTCAGGGCTCCGTCTGCATTGCAGAGAGCTCTCACTGAAATGATGGACCTCCTTGGGCTATGTGATCCCTGGAGGATATTAAATCTGACCACTAGGGCTTTCATTTTATTCACAGGTGCACCGGACGGCATCTAGGCTGGACTATTTTCATAAGCTTGACCCTATTATCGGGGACTCTGGGAGGAGGGAAGAACCGATTGTGATATCCAATCACGCTGTGGTATGGCTTAATATCACTCCAACTATTGAATCACAGAAGGATACTTTATGGAAACTAAACACGAGTTACTCAATGACAAATTCATAGTGTCTAGGATTCATACTCTTATTGGGCGGCTTCTGGTAGAGAATTTAGACACCGCTCCTAGGTGGATCAAGTTTGTGTACTAAAATGTTACCTAAGAGGGAATTTATTAGACTGAAGGCCAAACAGAAAAAGGTCAGAGAGGCTCAAGCCCAAAAATTATTGAGCAGATCAGAGCTCTTGAACTAAATGTCACTTCTACTTCCTTCAGAGTGCATTTACCGAGCTCTTGTCACTCAGGAATGCGTATCGATCTCCTTAAGGAGAAAGTCAATATGCTATTCTCAGAACAAAGGCAACTTATACAGATCAGGGAGAAAAGCCGGTCGCCTTTTGGCTCTCGTGATGAGGCAACTGGAAAGCTCAAGAACCATTCAGGCAATCCAAGATGTAGATGGGACCCTTAAAACCCTCCCCAGGGATATAGCTTCAGTGTTTGAAAGACTCTATGCAACTCTTTATGGTAAGCATCCTAATTCCCATCAAAGGCTGAAATAGGAGCATATTTGGCCAAGCATTCCACTCCCTAAAATCATAGAGGCAGATGGGCAATATTGACAGTTCCTATTACACTAACCAAAATTCCCAGGCCATAAAAGCTATGGCTTCAGATAAAGCCCCAGGGCCAGATGGCTTTCCTTCAAATTTTTAAAGTTTTTGACAAGGAACTATCCCTAATGTTGCTAAAGCTTTATCATTATATTTTGCATAATGACACTATGGATCACTCTATTTTGGAAGCAATTATTATTTTACTATTAAAACCCGATAAGCCACCAGAGCAGCCTTCCAGTTATCGTCCCATATCATTGCTGAATTGCGATCTTAAAATTCTCACTAAAATTCTAGAGAACAGAATTCAAAAGGTGTGTGGCTTCCTTTGCTTAGCCCTGAGCAGGTGGGATCTGTCCCAGGCAGGTCAGCAGCCAGATCATTTTCATAAACTGGGACATATATTCCACATGGCTCAATCCACCCCACACCCCATGGCCTTAATATTGCTAGACACTGAAAAGCATTTGATAGGTGGATTGGGATTTTTATGATTTACCTCAGGCAGATGAACATACCCCTGTATTTATACAATGGATCCAAAAGATTTACTTAGCCCCTTCCGCTAGGATATTTTGCAACAAAGTGCTCTCTTCTGGCTTTTCTTTATACTCAGGTACCCGCAAGGCTGCCCTCTCTCACCATTACTTTTCAACCTGTTTCTAGAACCCTGATAAGACAAATTAATTCCTCAATTAATGTGCAGGGATTACCATAGGCATACACAATTTAAAACTCTCTGTCTATGCAGATGATATCTTACTTCATCTTGCAGATCCCTTAACTTCACTGGATGAGGTATTAGCCATTATAGGGATTTTAGTAAGTTCTCTAATTATAAGTTGAATCGAATAAGACTGAAATTCTTCAACTTAATCACCATACTGTTCGCTCAAGATTTCAGTAAATACGGGATGAATTGGTCCTCCTGATCAATGAAATATCTGGGCCTCCATTTAACTATGGATCCCTTACTGTATAAAAACTTAACTTGGAAGACCTGATCTAGACAATACAACTAGATCTTTTCAGATGGAAAGTGTTGCCTATTTCTCTTTGGGGAAGGATTAATCTCATCAAAGTGAATGTGCTCCTAGGCTACTTTTTCCCTAAATATGAGCGATATCTGGCTGCCTCTCCTTTTCCATAAAATACATTCTAGCATTTCAGAATTTTATGGTTAAATAAGACCCCAGAAGAGCATATAACAAGCTCACTTTAACTAAAGACAAAGGTGGTCTCAAGTTGCCTAATTTATTATACTATTACTGGGCTAGCCAGTTACACAAAATAGGAGGTGGCTGTCCGTATCCACTAATGGTAATGAAAACATTTATACTCCCATATGGCTTCAAATTGAATTGGACATTTTTGCACAACCAAGCTGGCCTCAGTTACATCACTATGTACACCTCTTAGGATATTACCAGAAACTATTCAACGGTCAGTGATGGGCACGCTATTAAAATCTTTTTCAGATATGTGCCTCCCCACACATACACCGTGTAAGGATACAATGCAATACATAGTAGAGAACCCTAATTTGAGAATTGGAGGAGTCTATTATTGTCAGAGACTGGATTCCTTATCTACAAGTAGGTATGCGTATGATGATTTCCATCGACCAAATGGTCTTATGTTACCCAGTGAAATGCTTGTTAAACCTAGTCTCCCACCAGAGTCATTTTCAAGATTCATCAACTATGGCACCTTCTTCTACATAAATTTGGGGAGTCAATATACCCTCAAGGTTAGATAAGCTGGTGGAATGAATCAAAATGTTAGTGGTACAACAGCACAGTATTTCACTCATTTACAATGAGCTTCTTTCTACCTTTTTTCCTACTACTCTATCAGGTTCTAAAATATGGATCTTTAATCCTAATCACGGGGTTAATTGGTCTGATATCTGGAGAGATTTGCATGTATATATTAACAGGACAGATTAAAATTACCAGTATCAAATTTTAAACAATATGTATTATACTCCAAGTAAGTTAGCAAAATGGGACGGGAGCAATTACCTATTTGTATTAGATGTGGGAAAGGGATGGAACAGCATTACATGTTTTTGGTCCTATGAGAAGGTTTCACCAGTGTGGTCTAAAATGAAATTCGAGTGGACCCTTTACTGGCCTGGATTCGCTTTTCACCCTGAATATTTGTATACTGGTGACTTATCCCTAATTAAGGTCAAAGAAGAAAATTTTCCATATCTCCCTTATCGCCATGTCGGTGAAAAAACTGGTTCTCAAGCACTGGTTGGACCAGTCTATCATATCTTATACAGAATGGCTCCATGATATGTCCTTTTACCTTAGGGCTGAAAAATGATTGCCAGTCTCCAAGTAAACCTTTGACAATAGATGGGGCAAGTTGTATGCTCTGTATTTGAATTAGAATATTAACATTCATGAGCTCTCTATTTATTTATTTTAGTGGTATTTAAATTTTATTTAGAATGTCTTTAAAGTTTTTATTGCACTTATTGTGCTAACATTTGAATATGTGTAGTATGTAGAGACAACCAGATCACTCCAATGGGGAGGGAGAAGGGAGGGAGGGGTTGGGGAGGGGGATATAGTAACCCTAGTAACAGTCCTGTTACATTGTACTAAGTGCTGTTGTTGAAAACTGTAAAACTTTCTAAATAAAAAAGTAATTCCAAATTTAGACAAAATCTTGATCCAAATACCTGTCCAAATTAGCTTTTTTATTACAAACCTCTACATTGGCCTTATTAATAATTTAATGTGTTATTAATTTGGTTCTAATTAATTCATTGTTAGCTGTCAAACAAAGAGGATAATGGTCACTCTCTATCCTGTCATCAATTCTGAGTGTCAAACAAAAATTCAGAGGGCCTCTCCATTATGCTAAATCTATGACTGATTCAGCCAATGCAGAGTGATATGTAAATTCCTGTCATCATCACCACACAACCTACCATTTAATGGAAATATGCCATTTAACTTAAGCATTTCAATTAGCCTTTTTCCATTTCTATTTATAACCAAATCTTTAGCTCTCCAAAAAATTTGCAGCTTCAGGATAAATAAAACCTAATATTGTATCATCAGTCAACCCATCATATTTTACCAATTCTTGAATTAAAGTCACCAAACAATAAAAGATGGTCATCTGGGAAATCTTCAGCAATTTTAGTAATTTGACCCTCTAACTTATGCAAACTTCTTTTCAAAAATTTTGAGGACTTAGGTGGAATATATGTATTACATATAATTATAGAGAAATCATCTCCTAATCTTATGATTCCAAATGATTATTTAGCTCTATTTGAGACAGTAAGCAAAAACATTTATTTTAACATAAATAATCACCCTCAGCTCTTCTCCTGAGTTTAGACATTTTACTCCTGGTAATGAAAAGTCTGATAACCGTCCCATTTTAATATCATCATCTGGTGCATGCTAAGTTTCTTGTAGGCAAATCACAGAAAAACAGACAGATATTCAACAAATTCTGTATCCACCAATGTGGCCCTAAACGCAGTGATATTCCATGATATAAAAGTTAAATGATTTAATAGATTCTTAAAAGGCTGGCCTATTTGTATGTTGATTACTGAGTCATGGAGGATCTATGATTTTTGGATTTGTCAATCCACCAAGTCTACTAGTGGCTCAAATCTATTTTCAAGTCTCAAATCAGTCCAGCAACTTTGTTTTTGATCCTGTAGCATTGGTTTGCCCATGGCATTTTGTATCTGTATATTAAAAGCCTGTTTAATTTTAACTAATACAGGGTCATCAGAAATCACTGATGAATCAATAACATGGATTCCCATATTGTCAAGAAGTACTTCCTTAGCCAAATGTTTTCACTTTCTTCCTTATTATAGCATAACACATCTACCTGACAGTCTTGATCCAAGCTAGGATGTCTAAAATCATCCATAATTCCATTTCATCCTAATCTGATCCCAATAATATTAGAAAGAAAATTACAGAGTGAAAATCTAAGCTTATCTCTGGTCTCTTTGTACATTCATCTCAAACCAAATAGTGTGAGTGAGACAGGGCTGTATCCATCATCCCCACTTCCGGTTGTTTGTTAACACAACCATCTACTAACCAAAACTCAGGTTTCCAAAAGATAACCCCTCATTTCTCCAAATATAATACAGTACTTTTAATAATAACTGAAAACTTTAATCACTGTGGACATCTCATCAAATGATGTGTCCCTGGTAAGGACAAGAGCCTCATCTCTCCACAGAGAGACCCACAGTGTCTCTAAGAATGGACAGGATCTGCATCTTCAGATGCTCCTCGGTCACATCAGCCTCCAGTTGTAAACCCAAAATTTGAAGTAACTTTTACAATCAGGTATGCTCGAGAGTCTATCATCTATCAAGACAATGGGACCTGATGGCATACATCCCAGGGTACTAAAGGAACTAAGGGTGGAACTAGCAGAGCCATTATCAGAACTGTTTAGTGAGTCGCTGAGCACAGGAGAGGTCCCAGAAGACTGGAGAAGGGATCATGTGATCCCACCCACAAGAGTGGTAGCAGGGAGGAGGCAGGGAACTACAGACCAGTCAGTCTTACCTCAGTAGTGGACAAGATTATGGAGGAACTTCTTAAGGAAATGATAGTGCAACACCTGGAATCCATAGGAGCACAGGATCCAAGACAGTATGGGTTTACAAAGGAAGGTCCCGTCAAACTAATCTCATAGATTTCTTTGACTGGGTAACCAGAGTGGTGGACCAAGGGGAGCAGTTGATGTTGCCTACCTTGACTTCAGCAAAGCTTTCAATACTGTTCCACATAGAAGATTGATTAATAAGCTGGGTAGGCTCTGGGTGGGTCAGAAATTGGTCAATTGGGTGGCAAACTGGTTGACGGGCAGAAAACAGAGAGTGGTGGTAAGACGGTATACAGTCAGAAGAGATGCAAGTCACAAGTGGGGTACCTCAGGGATCAGTTCTGGGGCCAGTCCTCTTCAATATCTTCATCAGTGACATTGCATATGGACTGGAGGGTAAGGTTTGTCTGTTTGCAGATGACTCCAAGATCTGCAACAGAGTAGATGATCCAGATGGTGTGGCAGAATGAGAAGAGATCTGGATAAACTAGCAAAATGGTCAGAAGAGTGGCAACTGGGGTTTAACGCAATGAAGTACAAGATCATGCACATAGGAAGAGATACCTGAAGCCACCTATAGGCTTGGAGGGAGTTGCTGGGAGTCATAAGGGAAGAAAGAGACTTGGGCATCATCATCACCGATGACCTGAAATCATCCAAGCAGACCACTAAAGCAGTAGGTAAGGCTAGGGGGATGTTAGGGTGTATTAGTAGGGGTATCACAAGTCAGAAGAGGGAGGTAATAACCTCTTTACAAGACACTGGTTAGGCCCCATCTGGAGTACTGTGTAGTACTGGAGGCCACACCTTCACAAGGACATTAACTAAATGGAGGCAGTCCAGAGAAGGGCAACCAAATGGTGCAGGGACTGCATCAGAAAACATATGAGGACAGATTAATGGAGCTTAATTTGTATACCCTAGAGCAAAGGAGGGAGAGAGGTGATATGATCAAAACATTCAAACACCTTAAGGGCATTAACAAAGTGAAAGAGTCTAACATGTTTCAATATAATAAAAATAGCAGGACAAGAGGACACAGCATGAGATTAGAGGGAGGCCAATTAGGGGTAATGTGAGGAAGTTCTTTTTCCCAGAAAGGGTAGTGGATGCATGGAACAGCCTACCTCAGGAAGTGGTGGATATGAATACAGTGCAGGGCTTCAAACAGGCATGGGATAGGCATAAGGGAGCAATACAGATGAGCATGAATAGATAGGCCATTGACAGGGCAAAGGCAGCTGGCACATTTATAAGGTGGAAAGAAATGAGCAGACTGGATGGGCCTTGAGGTCCTTATCTGCCGTCAACTTCATGTTTCTATTACTACCATCATTTAGAACCTTGATCTCATTGGAAACGTCCTGACATATATTCTTTAAGACATTTTATTCATCATCCTGCTTACTAAATTTCTCATTTCCAGACACAGTAGATTGTACAGACCCATCAGGAAGTCCCTCTTTCACATCAATAGGTTCAGTGAATTCAATGGTTTCTACATCAGGTAAATTATTATTATCAATACATGGTTCTTCAGTTAAAAACACCCTATCCTTTTTTTTAATATTTCCTTTTCCTCTTTGTTTATATTTGGTAGAACACTAACATCTTTATTATTAACATTTTTGTTGTGGACTTTGTTGTTGTTTTCTTGATTTTCCTATTATTCTTCGTTACCCTTTATCTTTATCCTTTTTAACAGTTTCTTTATTATTTCCCTTTCCTGATATTCCTGTTTTGTTAATTTGTCCTCACTAGCTATCAAAGATTTATGACTGTTAACGAATCAGGGCTGCTAGTAACCACTGGACTACCTAAGTCTTCTGCATAAATCATGGGAACAGAAGAAGTATCTCTAGGTGGATAGATGTTATTTAATGTTCTAGTTAGATCCTCCATCTTAGCACCACTGATAGCTATATTTGTTTTCATATTATCCAACTCTTCTCTCACCATCACAAACTGCTCCATCAAAATTAAATTAGCTGCATGCTGATTCTTCATTATATCAATTGAGTCCTAATTAGCGCTTGTAGGATAATATGTAATTGAGGTCTTTAAACTCTCTTCATTAGAGTTACCTGAGGTTACTGATTCAATTACCCTAGGGACATGATTATCCTGGAAACTATCTCCACTTTTGGAGTACTTTTGATAGTAAATATGTATTTAAAGATTTTAAACCAAGTATTGTATTTTGTAAATCCATCATTATCTCACTTAAATTGGTATTAAGAGGAGTTTATTCCCAGAAAGGCATTGTTAGTAACAAACCTACCTGTGACAGATCTATCGGGATCTGAGAACTCACATCAAGACTCTTTTCAACTCCAGAAGATATCCAATTATCTGACTCATGGGAGCCAGTGAAGAATTTACATCAGCCCCTGCCAAAGAGATATCTAATAGCCTCTGATTGGCATTTATTAAAATCTGTGAGCTTTCCCCATTTTATCTGGAGTTACTACATCAAGCACAGATATCTGATGATCTAGACTGTCTTTAACATAAGTTAAATCTTCTAACTTGATCTCACTGGGACCATTAAGTTTGGTGTTGAGGTAGAATTTACAGATGTTAAGGATGTTAAAACATTCTGTTCTTGAGCACCCACCTCATCTTCTACTCCTCCTCTATATTCTCTTTATACTATCCTTGTTATCCTTGTTACCCTTAATTGTTCTTGTAACTCAATGAGCTAGGATACTTGTTTGTTTAGTCTGCTTAGTCTGCTTGAACCACTTATTTGAATCAACCTGTTCAAACTGTAATTTTAAGGGGTTTAGAAGATTTTAAGATTTATTAGAGCCAACTTAGAATTTTCTGTTTTATTACAGCCCTCAGGTGCACACTTCCTTTCTTTTTGAGGGTCTTTTAGAACTAACCTTTATAAAGTCATCCAGCTTCTCAAAATTAGAGCCAGGTTTTGTGTGACTATTAAAATTATTACCACCATTATTGTCATTATTATTAGCCCTTTTACTCTTACTTTTTAGATTCCTTTTGATCTCTTTACCAGAGGGCAACAGGGGGAAAAGTGAACCCATCCAGATTTAACTCCCCTGGGCACCCTCTTATATCACCTACAAATTGAGCTCTTGTAACCCCATACTTCACAAAATAAATATGTACCACAGTAAAAATCACCAACTAAATAGCTGCAAGTTAATAAAATTTAAGAATCTTAAAGAATATATTTTTAGTTCAAAGAACCACTAAATTCAGATGCAAAATATACAAAAATATCTATATTTAATAAATTATTTTGTGTTATGCAGCGATCATGCTCTCAATTACATCCAAAAAGTCCAGAGAGTCACAGAGTCACAGGAGAATTGGTTAAACGTTACTTAAGCAGTTCAGCAGAGAAAGAAAACAATTTAACTCCCAAGATATATCAGGAAGTATCCAGCTTGTCCAATTTCTCCCGCTTCTCTACTGCTCGACTGTTCAGCTATTCAACCTTTAAAAGTATTAAGACCCCTTGCAGATTATCCAGAGGAATATTCAAGTTTCAAGATTCCTACATTCAGGAACATCCACTTTTCTGAAATCTTGCAAATATAGATACAGTAATAACCATACGTCCTTTTATCTCTCTGGATATTTAAAGCTTTTAATTCTGTGACAGAAGAATGATAAAATTTTAAAAAAAGAAAAAGAAGTCAGTAGAGTGTTCGAGTAAAATTGACCAGACTTAACATATAAAATGCAAACACAAGTAAGATAAATAAATAAAAATTAAAGAATATCAGCCACAACTCCTGAGAGCCCCTCAATATATCTAACAAGAAAGACAGCTTACTTTGTCAGTTCCAGAAGTAGACGATTTCAAAAACTACAAAGATAGCAGCAGCAGGAAAACCTCTGGCATAAACACAAGAGCAATACAGTGAGAAAAAAAACAAAGCACAAAGTAAAAAAAGCCTTGTAACACTGTGATGACTGCTATATACTACCTCACCGAAAGTGTGGCTTAGTCCTTCATCCAGTTTGTACGATCTGGCTAGGAAAACACCATGCATATGCGCTATAAGCACCCAAACCACGTGACAACCACCACCAATCAAGAAAAGGATAGTCCATAGGGTACCTAGAATAAAATAAAATAAAATAAAATAAAAATACAAACAAAATAAAACAGCTAAACAGCTAAACTGGATTGCAAATCCACCATCATTACCAGAAAAACTAAAGATCAAACCATAAAACACACCGATCTCTAAACAATAAAAAGAGACTCAAAACAGATTAAAATGGCTCACAGTAACAACACAGCTTTATAATTAAAATATCTTCATTGAAACACTGCTTAACATTGAAGCATTGTTTTAAATATCAAATAGTTAAAAATAAAGACAGAAGTTGTCAGAGTTTTATGTGTTTCCAACAATGGCTAGTGCAAAAGACTCCTCCGTTCTTCACCACTGGAGCTAGATGGCAGTCCGCTTCCAATCGACTCAGGCTTGAACCTTTCCGGAGGGCTCCTTGATTCTCCTTCAATCCAGCCCACCACCACTGGTTTTCATCCTGTAAGGAGAACAAAGAATGCCTGAGGAACAGCCGACCAAGGCAGAACACAAGAAATTCTGGTAAGAGTTGCTAAGTTTATTCCACAGGTGGCATACCTATTAAAAAGGATTTAAGCTTTTAACAGTCCCTGCTGTCAGAGTTCTTCCACAACTCAGCAGTGTGCAGTTTGGCCACAGTCACCACCGGCAGTTCTGGGAAGGAAGGTAGAGTCTAAGTGCTTTAAAATAGCTTATGTAGTACTTAAAAGCACATGTATTGAATCAGGTAGATAAGGAGAAATCAACTTTCAGCAATGACAGTAGCAGTGTTCATGAGGTGGGGTTCCAAACAGGACATGTTGAAAATCTGATGAAAAAATCCTAAAATGGCGAGTTACATGCGGTGGTTGAAAATGATCTATGCATGAGTGTAACTTTGGTAATTTTGGGCTGTGGGCCCTATTAGGATCACTCTGTAGCTTTGAAAATTGCTGAATGTGGAACCTTCCATTGGACCTTTGGAACTGTCCTTCCAAAAGCCCAATGGAGCTTGAACCCTCATGCATGATTGGCTGCTCTGAATAACAGCTGCACTATTTTGGCTGTTACTCCCACATTCCATTGGCATGAACTGCGCATGCATGACTCACGACATGTGCAGTTCTGCTTGGTGCCATCATGTGAATGACAAAATGCCATTCGCTGACTTCAGCCACTGATGTGGCCGAGAACAGTCCTTCTCTTTTGCAATCACCACTGAATGCAGCCTCTTTGTCCTGCTACCCCTACCACAGAACTGGCTGGGCTCCTTCCCTTCTGCCACCAATGTGGTCAAACCATCTCCCCTCCTCTAGGCACGATCACTACCAATGTGGCAGAAATCACCCCCACCTAATGTGGCACACTGGGAGCCCACCCCAGTGTGCCTAAATGTTGTTTTTTCTGCTGCTGACATCGGGTCCCCAATCCCTGTGTCAGCAGTATGTCACTCCCACTCATGTGGCACACTGGGTGTCTGCCCCAGTGTGTTCAAAATGTTTGCTTTTCTTTTTTTTTTTAACCTGTAAATAAAGAAAACAGTCTCCTGATGTGTTTTCCATTTTTTATGTGGCACACTGGGAGCCCACCCCAGTGTGGCCAAATGTCTGTTGTTTTTTTTTTGGTTTACTAGTAAATAAAGAAAACAGTCTCCCTGACGTGTTTTTCCAGGGTTTTTTTCTGTAAAGAAGAAAATGGTCCCTCATCATCACCCCAGTCCCTCCCCACCCTCCTGATGAGCACCCACCTCCCTTACCCCCCACTTACCCCTTACTTACCTCTGGTGGTCAGTGCTGTCATCTTCTCTGGACCAGGACACGTCTGCACTCTTCAAAGCCGAAACATGAACTGAGGAATCAAAGGTAAGCGTGCTATAATGCCATTCAATGGGGTTTTCAACTTATTGTGATAAATAAGCCATTTTTGGAATTGTGACCCCAAATTTTCAACATGGGGTTCTTGGGGCCCCACCTCATGAAAACTTTCATTGTCATTTCCGTTACTCAGTTCTGAAAGGTGATTTCGAGTCGCTACATGCAATCACCTTTTGGGACCAAGTCACAAAATGACAGTGGCACTTTTCATGAGGTGGGGTCCTAAAAGCCCATGTTGTAAATTTGGTGAAAAATTCCAAAAAAAAATGACTGTGTTACTAGCGCGCACTTTCTACACATGCTCCCAACTTTGCCAATTTTTTAATATTTTCCCTCCACATTTTCAACATTGCCATTTTGCACATCTCTTTTAAACAGTACAGCTGTCATTTATCACATTCTGCCAGAAATGTGTTTTCACAACTGTGGCACAGAGTGGTGCAGTCACTCTCATGAAATCACCTTTCAGGACAAGTGAACAAAATGGCACTGGCACTCTTCATGAGGAGGGTCCCAAAAGGCCATGTTGAAAATTTGGTGCAACACCTCCAAAAGGTCAAGTTACACTTGGGCATTCAATAATTTCTACGCACACATGTAACTTTGCTCACTTGGCAGCTCATCATGGCCCTATCGGCTCTGGCCAGAGTTTGTCTATATTTTCAGTCCAAATTTTCAATATAACCATTTTATCCACACCACCTCACGAACAGTACAGGTGTAATTTTCACATCCTACCCAAAACGTGTTTTCACACCTATGGTGCGGAATGGTGTTTTCCCATGATTTGACATTTTCATCAAGAGGGTTCATGAGGTGGGGTGATAAGAAAACTGTTGAAAGTTAGTGACTATGGGGAGAACCCATGACAAATTTCACTGTGTTCTGATTCTTATTTAATAACAATCAGAACTTCCCTGAGTTCTCCTGCTCTAATAAGGATACAAATTAACTATCTAAAAAGTAAGGAAATTCATTGCAAAAACTTTGTTAATGCACCATTTGGGTTGAACTGTCAAAAGCAGAGAAATATGACCTTAGGGTTCCCAAACCCTAAGACCCAGCTCCCACTGTGCATGCAGGAACAGGCATAAGGGAGAACTTCAAGTTCCCAACCTACACCCCACCCCTCCCTCGGCTTCCAACCTAATACTCACCCCACCTGCATGCAGGAACACGTGTGATGGGTGACAGGTGTGCCTTTGCATTTTGAACCCTAATGCTCACCCTATTCTGTTATTCTGTACCCACATTACTTTACTTAGTCTTGGAATGGGTGAGCATTAGGGTTTAAAGCACCAAGGCACACCCATACATGTGTTCCTGCATGCAGGGTGGGGGTGGAGTATTAAAGTTGGAAGCTGAGGGAAGGGGTGGGTGTAGAGGTTGGAACTTGATGTTCCCTCATGTCTGTTCCTACATGTACAGTGGGAGGGAGTCTTAGGTTTGGGAACCCTAAGGTCGTATTTTCCTACTTTGACAGTTCAACCCAAATGGTGCATTAAAAAGTTTTTGCAATGAATATATATATATATATATATATATATATATATATTAGAGGCAAAAACTCAGTTTAATGCATCAGTTAGGTTTTACACAGCGACAAAAGCGAGGAAATTGATGTTAAGGTTGAAACCACCTTTGCACCCCCTCCAGCCAACCCCCACCGAATCAGGGTGCGCATTGGGGTCATCATCCCTAACTCTCACCCCATCACATGTGGAAAGAAGCTGAGGAATAGGAGAATGGGGTGAGAGTTAGGACCGATGACCCAATGTGCACCCGATTCCGTTGGGGTGGTGGGCTGAGGGGTGCAAAGGGGTTTCAACCCTAACATCAAATTTCCTCGTGATGTCACTGTGGAACAACCCTAACTGATGCATTAAATGGAGATTTTGCCTCTAATTTCCTTTATTTTTGAGAATGATAACGAGAAATAGTGAATGTAATGCGGCGGCGGAGCCGGGCCCGCCACGTGATGTCTTGTCACATAGTAACAGTGTGCCCACAAATGCAAATCGAATGCGATGGTGATGCAAAGCGAAACAGAAAGAGAAACAGTACTGTAGACAGAAATGTTAAACACAACGCAAACGCAACCACAAATGAAAACGCAAAGGGTAACGCACATGGTGGCGTAGACGTGAACGTAAGTAACTGGTCAGAACTCGCAAGCGAAATGGTAATGGTAACAGTAATGTAAGCGACAGGCTGGTTTTCCCAAAAGCTGCATAGAGAAAGACAGTGAGTACAAAGAATGTATGCAAAATAATGACTCTCGAACAGAAAATGAGGACTTGGAATAGAAAATTGCTTATATCTCAGGAACCGTATACATAGAAAAAAAATGTAAAAGTCATATGAATTATCACTTTCCTTAGGGGTCTAAGTATTTTTCTGATGAAAAGTCCGTATCTCTGACCGCTTCCGAGATACAGGCCCTGAAAGACACGGTGAACGCCCGTAATGTTATCCTATGGGAAAAACAGAAGTTTGAGTGCCATAACTTTGCCTCCTGTAATATTTTTTCACCAAACCACTGAAAGGCACATCTGTGGGATATTGGCTGACATCCTTGCAAATTTCAACCCCAAAGACTGAACCGTTATTTCTCAGCAGTGGGCTAAACGATTGTTGCAATGCGTCAGACGTCAGAATGTTATCCTATGGAAAAGCATCAAATTTGGAGTACCATAACTTTGCCTCTGTGTAATATTTATTCAATGAAATACTGAAAGGCACATCTGTGAGATGTCAGCTGCGTTCCTCCAAATTTCAGCGAAAACTCCAAACCGCTCTTTGCAACAGGGTGCCAAAGAATTGCTGTCATTTTCCCCACAGCCTAGAAAGTACTGTCACAATTTAAGTAAAGCTTTCTAGAATTCATTCGATAGTGTTGTAAGTGCAAAAGTACTTTTATGCAAAAGTACTTTTTTCAGAATGTGAAAATATATTCTGGGTGTTTTACCCCAAAATACAAGGACTTGGCTAGCATCCTCAGGGTCCGACTAGGTGAATACAAAAAGAATTAGGTTGCTAGAGGATCCCAAATTTAAATGCCAAGCATTTTTCTGATCACCAACTGAAAACAAAATGGTGGATTTGATGACAGTAAAGGCCATTTGCAAAAGTAAAACTGCATTTGCGACACTGTCGAACTTTTTGTTAACTTTTCCCATTGACTTATAATGTGAACTTGTTTTTGAATAACTTTTGAACCGCTTAATATTTTTCATGAAATCTTTGAAAGGCACATCAGGGACCCCGCCGCATGTTCCTTGAAGATTTTGGACTGAATCAAGAAACTGCATTTACCTATAGGTGCGACCGTGAATTCCAAAAGCGTAACGCATGCGCAAATCACGCTTAATAACTCCGCAGCCTATATCCGATTAGTACAAAACTTGGCAGTACCCAAGGCATATGAGTGAGTCTTGATCACGATTCCAAATTTCAGGCAAATCCATCAAGTGGTTGCAAAAGTTATTAAAGTGCAAATGTTGGGTTTAACATGTAAATGGCTCCTGAACTCTTAACTATGGTAGCACTACTGTGCTACCATAATATAGATATCCAAATGCCCTTTTACCATAATGCCTATACTCAGCAATAGTGACCCCATAGATGAATCATCCTTAACAACAAGTGGAAATTTGCAACCCCAAGGTTAAACCTAATTCACTACAATAACACTGATAAACTATATTCCATGCCCTCATAAAAGTACTTGACTCGAGACAAAATAGACAGCCTTGTGAGATCAACTAGGGAGAGACCCACCACCACCACCACCACCACCACTTGAACAGCGATACAAAATACAACTTATAACAGGTATAAAATGAACAGAGTTATTTCTGGACACAGAAAGCCATACATAAATAATTGCTTACCGAACCAGACCCACATGGGCACTCTGCACACTAGCAAACTTGTATGGTACGCCACAAAAAGTGAAGGTACTGGACTTCAGGAGGGCTGATTTTGTCAAATGGCAGAGTGCCTCAGAAAAGCACTAGCAAACAGGCAAGAAGGTGGGTGGAGCAACAATGGGGAAACATCAAAACGCCATCACAGAGGCAACAAGCCTTGTGTGATGCAAATAAACAAATCAAAAGAAAGAAAACACTATGGTTCTCAAAAGAAGGGTGGGGAAGGTAAGGAAAGGATAGCATTCAGGAAGTATAAGAACATAGAAGGAGCAGAAAAGAGAACTGTACTGTTAAAGCAGAAGGAAGTGGGAAGGCAGTCAGAATAGCAAAGGCCCAAACTAAGGTAAAGATAACCAACTCGTTAAGAAGGGGATAAACCTTTTATAGGTACATTAGGGAGCAAAGAAAGATTAAGGCAGGATACTGAGGCTGAATAAAGAAGAAGATGGTTGGGCAGAGAGCAACAGTGAAAACAGGGATACTGAATGAATACTTCTGCTCAGTATTCACAGTGGAAAAGCAAGGGAGATACCTAATCCAGTCAATAGAAGCACTCTGGATAGAGGGGCTGATATTAGTCCTTTCACAGAAGAAAGGGTTCGAAAAGAACTCTTAAAACTGAAGGTAGATAAAGCAATGGGGCCTGATGGATTTACCAGAATTCTAAAAGAACTAAGGGAAGAACTAGTAAACACCACTGACTACCCTTTTAACAAATCATGGGGGATGGTGTAGTACTTGAGGACTGGAGGAGGGTGGATGTGATCTCCTTCACAAAAGTGGGAGCAAGACAGAGGCAGGAAACTACAGACCTGTCAATTTGACCTCAGTGGTAGGGAAAATGATGGAATCACTTCTGAAGGAAAGAATTGTTGAGTACCTAGAGGCCAGTGGGGCACAGGACCCAAGGCAGCATGAATTCACAGCAGGAAGGTCGCGTCAGATGAATCTAATTGATTTTGACTGGTGACCAAAGTAGTAGACCAGGGAGGGGCTGTGCACATGGCTCACCTATACTTTAGCAAGGCATTTGACACAGTCCCTCACAAAAGATTAATAAACAAATTAGCCAGCCTGGGAGTGGGTCCCAGGGTAGTAGCCTGGGAAAACACTGGCTGGACAACAGGACACAGTGGGTAATAGTAAATGGAGTCCACAGTGAAGAAAATGAGGGTTACTAGTGGGGTACCGTAGGTTCAGTACTGGGGCAGGTTCTTTTAATGTCTTTATAAGTGACATTTCAGAGGGACTGGAAGGAAAGTATGACTCTTTGCAGATGACACAAAGATCTGCAACAGGGTTGATACACAAGTGGGGTGGAAAGGATGAAAAGGGACTTAGCAAGGTTGGAGGAATGGTCAAATGTATGGCAGCTTAGATTCAATGCAAAAAGTGCAAAGTAATGCACCTGGGAAACAAAAACTCAGGGGAAGAGAACACAATGAGGGTGAGATACTGACAACAACAAAATGGAAAGGGACCTGGGATAGTCATATCAGATGACCTAAAGGTGGGCCAGCAATATGAGAAGGCAGTAAGAAGGGTTGGGGTATACTGGGATGCATAGGAGAGGCATCACCAGTAGAAAACAGGAAGTTGTTGGCTCTCTGTACAGACAGTTGGTAAGACCACATCTGGAGTACTGTGTACAGTTCTGAGACCCCATCTCCTCAAAGACATAGGCAGGGTGGAGGCTATCCAGAGGAGGGCAACCAAATGGTGCAGGGTCTGCACAAGAAGACGATGAAGAAAGACTAAAGGAGCTTAAGATGTATAGCCTTGGAGGAAAGGGGGGACACGATAGAAAACTTTCAAATACCTCAAGGAATCAACAAAGCCCAAGAGGGTAGCATCCTTCAGAAAAAGAGATGTGCAAGAACAAGGGTCAATTTGAAGATAGAGGGGACGGCTCAAAGGTAATGTGGAGGAAGTATTTCTTCACAGAGAGGGTTGTAGGATGGCATGGAACAGCCTTCCTGAGGAGGTTGTAGAGTCAAAACAGGGGGGGAATTCAAGAATGCATGGGACAGACATAAGACAATTCTAGTGGGGGGTAGGGAGGAAGTAGGCTGTTGGCAAACTAAGATCTGCAGCTTATCCATTAGGTAAGGAAATGGGCAGACTAGGTGGGCCAAGTGTCCTTATCTGCCGCCAAATTCTAGTGTTTCATGTTTCTATTACTCCACCATTATGGCCATAACATGTAAACAAGTTCTGATATGCTCCCATCTGGAACATCTAATCATGTGCAGATCCATTTAAACAGTGATTAAAATAACAAGAGAGAAAAGGTCCATAATACAAGCAGTTCATTGGTGAAAGGAAGGTTCTGATCACTAGAAAATTGTAGCATAATATACTAAGACTCAGTTAAAGTCTAGCAAAATTGTCCAATGACTTAGGAGATGCTACAAGGGCATATATGACATCAATATGTCTGTGTGATACTCATGGGTCCAGAGACATAGCAAAGGAAAAGGAAAAGTCTTACTACATTCTGACCTCTCCATCCAAGTCCTCTTCTCTGTCTCTCGGGCATTTCATTTTCAATCCTGTTGACGGTTTAGCTATCTTTAGGGTCATTAAATAGATAAGTGTGACCATTCCACGATACTTTGAGTTTAGTGGGAACTAAGAGCTGGTGCTGTAGTTTTGTTGCTTGCAAGGCACCTCACTCTATCAAATGCCTTGCATGCTGCATGGTAGCGTTGAGAGGTCTGGAAAACAGGAGATTTGTGAGTCCTCATACCTGATTTTTCTTTTCTTCTTGCCAAGCTCAAAATTATCTGACTTCAACCCAATTGCAGGCAATGAACAGGGTCCGTGGTCCTGCACCTTCTGCAATGGCTCTGTGAGGTAATCCCGTATTTCTTCTCTATGGCAAAACTGGATCCTCCTCTGATAAACCCAGGAGTTGTGGCAGCATGGTGATAATAAAGGATAAGCACTCCTCACCTTCCACAGAGACAGGTAATCTAATTAGTCTAATAGTTCTCTCTAGACTGATTTTGTATTGTTTCAATCTTTGCAGGAGGAGAAAGTTCTCTTTAATTAGTTTAGCAGTGGCATCAACCGACTTCAAAATGAAGCCATCTACCAATTGTGCAATCTGTTCCAGTACATCTACTTGGGTTTCCAGGTGAGTAACTCAAGGAGTCAGGAGTCCAGTTTTTACCATCTCAGTGATGGTTTTAACAAGTTTGTGCGAGGGTATGGTTCATGGTAGAAAGTGATACCTCATTCTGGCTGGCACTTCTACTACCCACAGCTCCTTCCTGCTGTTGTGGCCCTAGTACCTTGTGGCTTTCCTGTTTCTGTGCAAAGAAGTCAACAGAGGGTGCTGTATTTTGGTGTTGCCTATTTTCCAGCTGCCAGTACCTACAAAGACTGTAGAGTGGCGTTTACAGGCAAAGGAATCATGCTCGATACTATTTTTAGAAGTTTTAGGTTAAAACCCCAAGAACAGTGAAAAGGAGCATCTGCTCTGGTCTGCTGCTAAGTCAGCCCAACTCATAAAAGCTTTTTAAAGGTCTATAGTGTCTGGAAGGAGGGAAAGTTGGTTGGTGAGCAAGGTAAAAACAATTATTGTGACTTACGGTAGAAGTTTAAAATGGAAATTGAAGCTTCCATATTGGAGCCATTTTGTGTATGGGCAAACTGTGGTGATAGAGCATACTGATTTCTTATAAGTGCAAACCCTGTTGACTGCTGAACATTTTATACCTGTGATTAATAATAATAATAATAAAATTCATTTATAAAGCGCAATTCAGCAAGTATCAAAGCACTGTACAGGATTAAAAACACAAATAAAAATAAAATATCTAAAATAGATGAATAAAAATACAATATTGCAACTTCAACAATCCCCAAAGGCATGGCTAAATAAATGTTTTTAAAGCTGTCTTAAAGCTCTCCACGGTCTGGCACTCTCTGATCTGGCAAGGTAGAAATTCCACAGGGTCAGGGCTGCATACATAAATGTCTCTTGCACTAGAAGTTTCAATCGAACCCTTGACCTCTAGCAATCCCTCGCTGGCTGAGCTGGAGGGGCCGAGGGGGCAGCAGAAACCAGGAGTTTTGCAGGTAGCCAGGACCCAGTCCATGCAGGGCCTTATAGGTCAGTAACAAACCTTGAAGGTGATCCTTCACTGAACAGGCAAGCTAGTGCAGTTTATAGCAAGCACAGGGTGCTATGACTAGTCCTGAAAACCCCGACCAGTAACCTGGTTGCAGCATTCTGCCCCAGCTGCAGGCGGTGGATATCAACCCCTGGAAACCCTAGGTATAGGGAGTTGCAGTAGTCAAGGCAGGAGATCACGAAGGTGGATCAATGTTGGAAAGGTCCCGAGATGGAACAAGGTACTTAATCCGGTCGATATTCCTCAGATGGTAAAAGGATTTGACTACAGCCGACACCTGCGACAAAATGTCAGTCCTTCGTCAAATATCATGCCCAGATTCTCAAGATTTGAACAGAGAACACGAGCTGGTTACCCCGAGCCAAAGCCTGAGCCAAGCCATGCTCCTGTCCTCTCTATCCCATGACCTGGATCCACCACCAACACCTCAGTCTTATTAGTTCAACCTTAGCCAACTGGCCTGCATCCAGTCCTGAACTCTGCAAGTAGTAGGATTTAATCACAGGCAAGAAGAGGTCTCAGCCAATCTGGTTTCAGTATTTTTTGTTATTATATTTTATTACTTTTAATATTAAAACAATAATATACAACAATCTCATGCAAGAGATCACGGTGATATCAGACGATACATCCAATGTGATAGTAAACATAGTCAATGCAATCTGGTTTACGGATGTAGGATTATTCTTATAAATCAAGTCCATATATTGTCCATGAAATGCTGACCCTACAGAACTTTGGGTGGTCAATTCAAGCCTAAAAATAACGTTCCCAAATAGTGTATATATACTCCTTAGCTCTGTGTTGATGTGACCTCTAGCAAACAATGTATTCCATAACATCTGTAGTACCAGGACGAGAACAAATAAAGAGAAAAGAGATAAAAAGGACACAGTCTAGCTTCCAAAGTGGATATATAGTGCAAATAACATACATTTAAAATACAGTTGCATACTGTTCTTCCCTGTTGGCACTAGTAAACTGCATAGTGGTAACCACGCAGTAACAATTAATACCTCTGGCACAAACATCTAGGCCGTATGCAATACTGCCATAAAACCCAATTCTCACAATATTTTAAACTTTATATCTGTCCTATGGGAATATACTAGACAAACACTGTAGCCCCACTGAAAATAATCAGATTAACCCATATAGTTCTAAGAACTATCAGTGAACATTTTGGGCTGTTAAAACATGGTGGCAGTTAGGCTCTTAACTTTTTTTTATTATTAATTTATATATCTCCTCGATGGGGTGTTACCGGCGGTTCCCCATCCCGCAGGCCCCTCTGCATCGCACCACCACCAGTAATGTGCTCAACCCTCCTCCATTCCTCTTTAATGCTGCATCATGGCGGTACTTACCCCACCACCACGGAATCCCAGGGTCAGAATCTGGGAGGAGCAGCATGTGTGAGCGTGGTGCAGCACCATTGGGACCCATCATCATGCGCCTCAAGAGATGCAGTTTCTTCCCTTGATTTAATGCTCGCCCACCGCGCCGGGCATGCAATGATGCTCGGCACGCTGATGCACATGCTCCCGCACAGCACATCTGATATTGGCCTGCGCTGACCCATACTGTGAGCACTGAGCTGCACCAGTCCGAGTCACCACCAGGAGTCAGTACTGCAGCGGTCTGCCCCACCCACCCTCTCCGGAGGAGGGAGGAGAGGAGGAGAGCTGTCCATAGGACGGGCAGTCCTCCTCCCTGGCCAACCCTCCAACACCCAAGGCTGCTCCCAACCCCGGATCGTCAGCATGGTAAGAGGTAAGGCGCCAGTCCCTCAGCCTTCACACCACTGGGCCAAAGGATAGGCTCCTTAACTTTAACAGCTGTTAGCATTTTGCCTTTGTATAATTAGCCAGTTTCAAAAGCTGAACTCTTCAAGCATCTTCCTCTGATTCAGGTGGTTCAGTGGTTCCTGCACAGGTGAACTCCTTAACAATTGCCTCCACTTTTTCCCTGTTTCATCTGGATTGGTAAATTGAAAAGTACCCACCGTAGTGAATTCTCAGGCTGGCGGGCATAAGTAGGGAATGGGTGACACCCAAGCTCCAAAGCTAGCCCGTATCCCATCGAACCTCTTCCTCCTGGCTCAAGTGGCAAAAGATAAGTCCAGGAAATGATGGACAGTTTTTCCTGATAATGCAAAGATCCAGCTCCTCTAGCCACCGCGGAATGATATCCTGGATGGTGCGCAGCTTGTAGTTAATAGAATCATCTGGGGTGCTTTGATTTGATTTATAGCTGCCCTGAGGGAGATGCGATAGGCTTTAGAAAGGTGTCCGTGAAAGGGTCATGTCTAAATTCAGGCTACTCGACAACAAGATTGAAGAAATTCCAACAGACCCTCCTCTTCGAAATTTTCTTGTAGGCCCATGATATGAATATTCGGGCCCACTGCACATTCTCCAGGGCTCCATGCAGTATCGGAACTGCGCGGTCTCAAGAGTCACTTTAGAGGTAGTAGCCAGGGCCTTGGTGGCCATTGACTCCACTGAAGTAGCTGTTTTAATGACATTATTAATTTTGGCATCCTGCTTGGTCATCCCAGGAGTAGCGATTCAATTTACAGTCAATCGCCTGCATAGATTTTTGCAGGGCTTGCTATGGTGATTCCGCCTCGGGCGGAGATTGTGTTTCAGCTGTAGGTGCTAGCTCCAGTGCCGCTGGTTCTTTGGTCCACCTCCCATTGCTTTTATTGACACGACCCATCACACAAAAGTTATATGTTCTGATTTTGCTTATCGAGTAGGTTACACTGCTGAGTTGCTTTTAATTAACTTTTAAGTCTGTTTTTCTGCAGAGCCTCCTGAGCACATCTGTTAGTAGGTGTGCTCCACAACGCCCCCAGTTTCAGCATTCTTACCATCCATTGCATAATTTCCATTGTAGTGTATCACTTTTGACCATTTTATGAATGTTAGAAGTGTAATAATCTACTTCAGGTATGCAACAGTGCTGTTAAATAACCTCACTTCTTGCAGCTTGGGTGTCACAACCTACTCAGGTCATTTGGTATTATGTTGCTGCACAAATGACTGTGGATTATTCCTTACTTAACATACTTTTACCCCACCTGATGAATCCAATCATGCTGTTTGCTCTTATGTCTGTACCAATATATTTTTTGCATGGTTTCAGTCAAATCTTATTTCTCAGCTGCACTGCCTGCTTCTTTCCCACATAGGGTGTATATGTAACCCTGATTTCTTGTCTAAAGGTGTAGAAAGTTATACTTTCCTCACTGAATTTACAGAAAATTCCTTTTCTCAGTCTATGATCACAATATGTGTGGGTCACTCAATATATATCATTCTTCTGCCGTGTCTACTAATCTGGCCTGTTTAATTTATTAATATTATTTATTTATTCAAATATTTGGATGACAGTTCACACAGAGCTATTTACTTCTGTGGCCCTGGAGAAAGAGGGCTGAACAGTAGCAAAACAGGCAAGCACTGAGGAGTTATGTGGTGCTACATTAATTCATTGAACTTAGGAAGTAAGCAATAAAGAGCACCCAGATAAAAACAGTCAAGAGGCAAAAGAGCAGGCTTACTGGTTTATTCACATTCAGTTATGCAGACATGTGCCCAAAAACAGCTAGTCCCATTATGAAGCTAAGCTTAGCTCTAGGGACTGGCTGTTTCTTTTGCGCACATGTCTGCATAGCTGAACACAAATAAAATGATAAGCATGCTCTTTTGCCTCGTGACTGTTTTATGTGGGTGCCTTTTATTGCTTACTTCCCAGAAAAGAGCTGAATATAGTTTCCAGTATTACAAAACACAAGATGACTGCTGCTAGTAAGCCACTGCAGAGCCAGCCCAGTGGCACTGAGGGTTGAGGCGCCTGGATGCCACACCTTGTGACACATGCCGGCGATCCAGGTTGGAACGACTTAGGCTGCTGGAGGTCGGCAGGTTATGGAAGGACTGAGCTTCAGAAGACTGCTCTCCCTGCTGAGGGAGGATCCGGCCCAGCATCCCTCAGTGGCTCCTAGTGGAGATCAGGAGCAGCGCCAGGAACATGCAGTGCAGAGATTAGGGGGTAGAATGGTGGTGGACGCTGACACCAGTGCTCAGGGACGCCATTGCACGTCCATGCTCCAGGGGGCAACCATTACGAAAAACCCTTGGAGGAACAGGGAAGCGATGAAGGCTCCAGGGACCTAGCTCACATCCCCAGTGCCGGACCATCTCTCCACCGGTCCCTCAAGGCTCTCAACCAGGACCAACCTCTAATTGCAGAAAGGCTGCCAGGTAGGTTGGTGGGCTCTCCGTGGGGGTGATCCAGGGGCTGGAAGGTCCTGGGAGAGTGTCTCGGGAGGAGGTCTCAGGCGGGGAGTAGATGACGACGGTCGAGTGGGCACTTCTGAGAGATGCCCCAGCCCATCGAGGTAATAGAGTATACAGTATATATAAAAAAAAAATAAGCCACTGCAATTAACAAATTCTGAATAGCAAAATGCAAGAGGAGAACATTAAGTGGGTATGGTGATGTCAACAGGCCTGGAGGCAGTAGGGAGGTAGGTTAGAGTTGAGAAGTGTGGGGATTGAAGAATTAAGATGGAAAGAGATACATAGGGATGGTAATGGGGAGGGAGGAGGGAAGGAAGGAAGGAAGGAAGGAAGGAAGGAAGGAAGGAAGGAAGGAAGGAAGGAAGGAAAGTTGGAAAGTTGTTAAAGAAAGGTGCACATATGAGTGCTGGGTCCATAGAGGAAAACTTCAGTGTAGTGGGGAAGAAGGTGAGAGAAGAATTGAAACAGAGATGGAGATGGTGGTAAGAGAAGATAGCCAGTCCAGCAGTGGTCATAGAGTGGTTAACAGTAAGGGTTTCATGAGTAAATGGAAGGGATTGGGCAGTTTCAACATGCCTTGAGGTAGGGTAGGAAACTAAGCCAGAGCTTAGGGATGAGGGAGACTGGATTAAAGAGATCTGTACTGTCCAGGAGGTAGGCTGGATTTACTGTTACGCAAACTACTGTAGTATAGGGACCAAGATGTTCTGGGGCCTCTGTGTCTGATACTGCGCTTGCATATGGTACATGCAACAATGTTCATGGTTTTCATTTTTAAGCTCTGAGTTTTTTCAGGTTTTTGCACCCATCCCAATTAAGTCTGCTATCTGCATATAGTAGGGGGAGGGCAGATGGGGCTCAATCATGCATTCTGTCATCTATCCATAAAGATTATATGTTCGCTGCTTGGTGCTTATTACCTCCAACCAGACTGTGACTTACTTTCTGCGAGGCTGCAGTCAGGGCGTCATTTCAGAAAAACCATAGGGGTTGCAAGGAAACTGTAGGGTGGGGGCTAGGGGCCCTAGGCCCCATAAAAAATGTTTTAAATTCAGTGCATTTTGAGGTCATTTGAAACAAATTTGTACTTTTGTTACTCTCTTCCTCATGCCCAGTATTTTGCACCCTTGTCCCTCCCAGAGTCACAACAGTCCAGAATATTGCCCGCCACCCTCTCCATAGCATTTCACCAAAACCATAAGGGTTCCAAGACTAGTCAATGGCGATGCCCATTCTTACATAAAGTACTTAAGTCCCTGGACATTTATTTTTTCAACATTAATGCTCAGCTCACTGGACACCCCCATTGAGTTGGGTTTACCTTTATTACTCTTAGAAATATTTACTAGTGACATGTCTTACCTGCTTGGGTCTTGCAAACTAGCCTGGAAGCTGAGTAGAGATACTGCCTGCAAACTGGACTGGCAGCTGACTGAAGACACTGCCTGCAAACAGGACTGGTAGCTGACTGAAGACACTGCCTGCAAAATGGACTGAAAGCTGACTGGAGACACTGCCTGCAAACTGGACTGGAAGCTGCAAGCTGACTGGTGACACTGCTGGCAAACTGGACAAGTATCTGACTGGAAACACTGCTGGAAAACTGGACTGATAGCTAGCAAGCTGACTGGAAACACTGCTGGAAAACTGGACAAGTAGCTGACTGGAGACACTGCTGGAAAACTTGACTGGTAACTAGCCACTGGGCTGTAGACTGCTGGCAAACTGGACTAGTAGCTGATTGGAGACACTACTGGCAAGCTGACTGGAGACACTGCTGGCAAACTGGACTGGTAGCTGACCTGACTGGACACACTGGTAGCAAGCTTGACTGGTAGCTGACTGGAGACACTGCAGGCAAGCTGGACTGGTAGCTGGCTGGAAACATTGCTGACAAGCTGGACTGGTAGCTGACTGGAGAAACTGCTGGCAAGCTGGACTGGGCTGGCTCGAGACACTGCTGGCAAGCTGGACTGGTAGCTGACTGGAGACACTGCAGGCAAGCTGGACTGTAACTGACTGGAGACACTGCTGGCAAACTAGACTGGTAGCTGACTGAAGAGACTGGTGGCAAATTAGACTGGTAGCTAGCAACCTGGCTGTAGTCACTGCTGGAAAACTGAACTGATAGTTGACTGCAAACACTGCTGGCAAGTTGGACTGGTTGCTGACTGCAGACACTGCTGGAAAGCCACACTGGTAGCTGCCTGTTGACACTGCTGACAAGCTGGACTGGTGGCTGACTGGAGACACTGCTGGAAAACTAGACTTGGTAGCTAGCAACCTGACTGGAGACACTGCTGGCAAGCTGGACTGGCAGCTGACTGGAGACTGCTGGCAAACTGGACTGGTAGCTGACCTGACTGGAGACACTGCTGGCAAGCTGGACTAGTATCTGACTGGAGACATTGCTGGCAAGCTGAACTGGTAGCTCACTGGAGACACTGCTGAGAAGCTAGACTGGTAGCTGACTGAAGATCCTGCTGGCAAACTGAACTGGTAGCTGATTGTAGATGCTACTGGCACACTGGACTGGTAGCTGACTGGAGAAACTGTTGGCAAACTGAATTGGTGGTTGACCTGACTGGAGACACTGCTGGCAAGCTGGACTGGTATCTGAGTGGAGACGCTGCTGGCAAGCTGGACTGGTAGCTGACTGGAGAGAAGGATGGCATATTGGACTGGTAGCTAGCAAACCGCTGTAGACATTGCAGGCAAACTGGACTGGTAGCTGACTGCAGACACTACTAGCAAACTAGATTGGTAGCTGACCTGACTGGAGACACTGCTGGAAAGCTGGACTGGTATCTGACTGGTGAGTGTTAGCAGTGCATTTCAGGTGTCACCTGTGGCTGTGAAGAATTTCCTTTCTTGGCGTAAACACTTGATCAAATACAACATGCTCAAAGCAAACTCATCACCTTACTAAACTGCCAATCTAATGTGGAATAAATGGCTAAAATGTTGGATGCATAGATTTGAATTTCCTCTGTGCCCTGACCACTGAATTATTGGCAGGCTATTTTAAATATAGACCAATATATCTCTACAATTGCAAACTTCTGGGTATGTTAGTATTCACCGACACACCACTTGAGGAAACTCATTAAAGGAAAATGTTCTGCTTCATGGAAGTACACAGAACAGGCAAGGTTTGTGGCTGAAAGTGAAAGGTTCTGAGCATAACCATGTTACAGGCCTCCAGCCTTCCTCATAACTGTTCTGTTCAATACATTCATAGGGGACATAAGGGTGAAGCATGAAGAATAGAACCCAGAAGGTTGTACTAAATAGGGAAGTCTCCGGGAGGTGGGGATCAAGAGTCAGTACTTGCCCTGTTCTCTTCAATACATTCATAAGGGACACAAGGGTGAAGCATGAAGGAATAGTCTATCTATTTCCAGATGACACCAAGATCTGCAATAGTGTGGACATAATGAGGAATGGAGACCAGGAGGAGGGACCTGGAAAGACTAGAAGAAGTGGTCCAGAATTTTACAGCTGGGGTTCAATGCCAAAAAGTGCAAAGTTATGCCCATCAGACACAAAAAAAACCTGAGCCGAGTACAAAGCGGGAGGGAGAGGTCATGGCATATACCTCGTGAGAAAGGGACCTCAGGGTTATCAATCAGGATGATCTGAAAGTAGTGGCCCAATTTTCAACGGTGGTGGGGAAAGCAAAGGATGATGGACTGCACAGGGAGGATAGCAAGCAGAAGGAGGTAGGTTATACTGAGTAGCATTATTTCAGTAGAATCATAGGGGTTGCAAAGTCCCATTTCAGCAAAATCATAGGGTTGTAAACTCCCCAACCACCACATCTATATAAATAAATGCTAGGAAACCTTGTTTGGGGTTCTTAGGGGTTGCAGTGGGCATCATAGGGGTTGCAAAAAATCATAGGGGTCTCAACACATGAACCCCTGGCTACCTAAATGACGCCCTCTGGCTGCAGTGCATTTAGCACCAATGGCCATTTTTTCAAGTTAAGTGCAAGCAGCTGCAGCCTCGTTCAAGCCCAGCACCAGCTGAGTTCTTTCTTTTTGCAACAAGGAAAATAAATGATGCACCTTGTGGTTAAGCAGTGAAGCAAAAAGTAACTATGGAGGAGTAGGATTGGGAGCAGGCAGCAAGTTCCTCCAGAGTCTCATATCTGGACTCATACTCGAAGGCTTAGAGTTGGAGGGAGCAGCCCTGATCATGTCGTGGTGGGGGATAAGGAACAATGATATGAGGATGGTAAGTGGTGTCCCTGCTTAATGGCATCACCAGCTATTTTTGTGGGCAACTGTGTGGTATGCTGAGCATCATCGAGTCCTCCTAGGTGTAAACAGGCTTGAGCAGAATGGCAGGTTTGCAGCTATTTCAGTGTTCTTTTTATTTTTGCAGTACAGACTATGCTACTCCTGTGACAGAGCCTGAGACATGGTTTTCAACTGGGTGGGGTCATGCATATTTTTTGTTCAAGGGCTTCTAATGCTATGCTGAAATAGTTTTTTACCTACAAACATCCTGAAAGTACCAGCTTTCACACCCCAGGCTAGACACCCTTTTCTGTGTGAGAGTGATTAGTCACCTCTTAGAAAATGGGCAAAGACAATTCTCTCTCTGATTGGCTGAGACATTTATTTAGGTGGGCATCTATCAGACAATAGATGCCCAGCTAAAAATAAACCAGTCTAAGGCCACTTCACCGAGCAGCATTCTCCAGGGGGCCCAGCTTGCTTTGGAATTGGCTGGAAGTAGCTCAGAAAATTTGAAATCCCGCCATGTTTTTCTCTCGCAGTGAGAGCTACAAGCCCCACCCCCCCACTACTAGCTTCAGTGATCACTGCCTGCCTGATTTTTCAGTTGGGAGAGTGAAGACATTCACAGCTGTATTCTTTACTATGGGCCTCTCCCGACTGCCTCCTCGCACTACCACGCTAGACAAAATTAAGCAAAGCCGTTGGTCCTATCGGCTTCATGGTGTAAAGGCGTCGCTTTAAAATGGCCGCCACCACTGACTGCACTGCCCACTCAGTATGTCTCCTGAGAGTCACGGGGACCAGAACCACACCAGTAGCCATATATTTAAAAAAGCCCACGACAGATCGATCGGCTTCACATACCGCTCTCCATGTAAACCCATAGTATCCTCATCATTTACGCCTAGAAGTAGTCTCTTCAAAACTGCAGAAACAACATAATTTTTCTGAACATAATACCACTTCCACGAGTTTCATAGTAAATTCCCGGTCAGCACGCTCCATCTGAGCGGCGGCATACTTTAAACTGATGCTAGAGACCGTGCTGGAATTATTAGTGCCACATTTAAGCTTCTCCCAAATAAAAAAAGAAAGATACCTCAGTTCAGTACTGGTCTTTTCTCCGACTATTCACTCCCGACAGTACGCTCCGGTGACCACTGCACCACCAACTCACCCCCATGTCAATTAGCTCCCGGACTACAGCAGAATAAAAAAACGAACTGTCACTGTTGGTGTTAGTGTTTTGGTATCATTTTAAATCTGCTGTATAACCGGTGAGCAGCTTTACTTTCCCTTTCTGTCAGTAGAAGCCGCTCCTACAGTAAATCCCAGTGAGAAATAATTGCCAAAAGATGGAAAAATGCTTACAGCAGGACTGTTACCTACAAAGCAGACTGCTCATTTTTCTTTGCAGGAAGGCTGAATTTTTTAAAGAAATACTTTGAGATGCCTATTTGCTTTTTGAGAGAGAGCTTGTGAAGGCTGCAAACAGGAGCATGCTGGCTCATCGCTCTCTCTCTCTCTCACAGTTTTGCAGCATGTATAGTAATGGAGCAGCTTAAACTTTCCTTTTGGCATAGAAGACACCCTGCCTGCAAAACCTGCTACACTGAATGAAATGGGGTTAAAAGTGTGTCTCTCGTTAGACGGGAGACATATTTTAAATAAAACATTGGAGATCCCGTATTTATTTAGAGATGAGAGCATGTAGACTTGTAAAACCTGCTACACTGGAGTGAAACGGACCTAAAAGTGTCTCTCTCTCTTTAGATGGGAGACTATTATATTTTAAATGAAAACATTGGAGAACCCATTTTTATTTAGATGAGAGCATGTAGACTTGTAAATAGGAGGCGTTCACTCTTCACTCGCTCACTCCCTTGTAAGCGTTCTTAGAAAAAATTGTTTTCTCTCCTTAGTGGTCAGAAGGGGTGGGTGTGAGCAGCGCCCCAAATGAGATTCGGGGGTGGGGGGAGGCGGAGGAACTATTTTATTACAAACCTCATTTAAAACTAATTTTGTAAAAACATTTTTTATTAAATAATTATTTTCACAGTGCCCATTTCTAAGCGCCAATAATACCCTCCAGGGTGGGGCGGTATAGGCTATACCCGGACCTTCCAGGGCTATAAGGCCCTCACGCCTGTAGTGTCGGGCCTCATTACGCCCCTAGGCGGTCGATATAACAATACCGCCCACCCTGTTGGGTATTATTGCTACATAGTAACCTGCATGCCACAGCTAGGGCAGGCATTGGTCAGTTGTGATTGTGAAAGTGTGGTGCTGGTTGGCAATGTGTGTGTGTGTGTGTGTGTGTGTGTGTGTGTGTGAACTCTCCATGAGGCTGTAAGCTGCATTAGTGCCAGTTGCTGCTCGTTATGCATTAGGCGTGGTCCCTTTGACTAGAGTTTGTGTTACGGTTAGGTGGGTCATGACACATGAGGCAAAGTGTTGTCAGTGAACAGAATGATCCATTTTAAACCAATAGTCTATACTTATTTTTTTGTTCTGGGGTGTGTGTGTGTGTATGCGCTGCGCGTGTGTGTTGGGGTGTACACACACAGGTGGCCTGTGGCACTAAGGGTAGATGACAGGACAGCAGTCTCTGAGTCAACCAAGTTACACCAGCCCTCTTTGAAGGAAGAATGAAGTGAACGTGTTCAACCTTTACTTTGTCTCAGGTGTATAGCCTGCAAAAAAAACAAAAACGAAAGAAAGATTTTAAATATAATAAAACTGACAACTGTAATAAATATTAAAATGAGGGACATGAATGTATGTATTGAGTGTCTACATGACACCATGTGGGTGGGGGAGTGTGACACCTGTGGAGGCTATAGTGACTATTGTGCATAGGGCCCATGGGCATGTAAATCCAGCCCTGCAAGAGGGAGTACAAGGGAAGATTAAAGAGAAAAGTGGGAGTATATGGGGCAGTCAAGAGTAAACTGGCAGAACAACTGGATGTGGGCACAAATCTGGCTAGTGTGTATTGGAGGCATCATTACTGTTAAAAACACATCCCTGTAGACAGATACAGGAATTATTTTCACAACAATCTGGCAGAGAACAGGAGAGGCAGGCACGATTTGTTTCAGTGAAGTGCTTCAGTTAGCAGTTAGAGCAAGGCATGGAATGCCAATGTCCCTGGGTTTGAATCCTGGTAGGAGTCATACTTTTCCTCATTTCTACAATTGGATTTTCAGTTAGGGTGGAGATTTTTATGAATAACATCTACTGTATGTGGCAAAAAAAGAAGGAAATGACCCAGCCATATATACATGTCATACAAATACTTTAGCAACTTGTTGCTGACTCCATTCTCCAAATAGAAAAAAGTAGATGTTTTGATACCTTTTAATATTATTACCTTTTATTATTCCAACACCAGATCATTGATAAATATATTAAAGAGCAGTGCACACAGCACTGGCCCCTCAGTACTCGACTGTGTACAACCCACTCTAGGTGACATCCACAACCACCTTGATTTTCTGTCTGCCATCCAATTCGCTATCAATCATCTATATATTTTGTGAGCAGACACTGTGTTTAGTATCAAATTCCTTACTGAAATCCCAGCAGACAATATCCACTTCACAACCCCATCTACATATGTTGTTGCCTACTTGGAGAAAGTAATAAAATTTGTTTGGCAGGATCTCTTTTTTCTGAAGCTACACGATCACATACAACGCTTTATGATTGTCTCAGAAACTTTGTCAATCACTATGGTAAGGATCACAGTCTGCACATACCCCACGTCTGGCAGTACAATGACTTTTTCAGTGAAGACCATCACAGCGACAAATATCTCCAGGTCACTGTGATGGTCCCACTGTGCACAGTGTCTCCTGATGTTTCCTCTCACCCGAAACAACTCTGACTGGAGTTGGTTATTTGAAGAAGGGTGTGTGTGTGGGCGACAACCCCTGCATGAGGGGTGGGCTGGCAAAGCCCCCCCGAAAAACATTCCAGTCCTGATGGCACAAAACTGACCATTGGCATTGTGCCCATTGCTGTATTAGAAGTCAACAACAATGTTGTTGCTGTGGTTTAGTGGAACTGCACGTACCTGGGTCTGACCTGACTCACATCTTGAAATGGAGGACAGCACAGTTTTTCCCCAAGTACTGTGACATTGTCTCTGTTTATAATGAGCCCTGAAAGATTTCAGCAAGGGGTTTACCCAGAAGAACCCTTTCATCTCCTCTATCACTCTTCAGTGAATTTCTTCCATATAATAGGACTAAATTTTCATTACACCATACAGATAATTTCTTACTAATTCAGGTGTATCACTTATTTATTTTTTCACATTCTGTTTATCCTCCCTCAGCCGGTAGCAGTCTTTTCGGTGCTCTGGGCAGCCCCAACTCCATCACCCCTGCCTTCTCCCAGGGCTTACCTGTCTCCAGGGTGGTGCCCTGTGGTATCCAGTCACCATGGTGGAGGTCCTCAGGCATGACCAGCTCCCTCAGAGAAGCTGCTAGTGGTGCTACCACAATGAGCCTGGGTTGGCGGTGTGTGGGATCCATGGGCTGTCTTGGAGCTGTCATGGAACACAGCTGCATTTTATATTTTCTCCTCCTTTCCACTCTAGGAACACTGGCTGATGGGTGTACCAATGCAAGGCATGTTCATCCATCCAGCCAATTAGCTGTCCCCAGCCACAGTACTGCACTGATGCCTGCACCGCCACCTGTGGCCACCCAAGTGTTATTTATGCAGTGATAGTGCACCGCCTCACTCCCCAGGGGAGGAGAGCATCCCGTGGGATGCCTAATCCTCCTCCATGGCCAACCAGTCCAATAACTCAGGCTCGTTCCTGAATGGGTCATTGGCGTTGCATGGATGGCGCTACTGCTGCACCATTGGGCCAGTTTGGTGTAATCACTTGTGCACACAACTTTATGAATACCTTGATCATCTCCCTCAACCCACTTCCATCCTGTCTATGGTTCTATCTTTCTGGCTGCTGCTAAGTGAAGTGTGCCTAGTCGCGGTGCCACCCATAGCAAAGATATGAAAATGGACCAGTACATAAAGTTCAAGAAAACCTCTCACACCTATTGGAGAAACAAATGTCCATCTAGCCCTTCTCATCTGATAAGGGCTAGTCTCATGACCATCCTTCCCCATGCCAGTCATTTTCTGCCCACTCATCTTCCCCAGATAGCAGCTGACAGACAGATCTTTTAAAAAGTCAGACTCCTAGCATTGTGCCTGGAACCTACAGCATACTTTAATACCAACCCCTCCCTAGCAAACTCCCCAGTCCCAAAAGTACCTGCATGCATTTTGGTTTATCTCTCTCTCTCTTTCTCTCTTGACCCTGATCTATGGTGGGGTGCCTGTAGTCAACTCAAGCTCTCCAGGCTTACTCAGCTTTTCCCTCTCTCTGTTTAAGTTTGCAATATGCCTGTTCTATTAATAAAAACAGTCTGACATACAGAATTAGTTTAGCTGCTGTATTGGTTCTTGTAAGAACAGATCCAGAAGCACATTTTTGATATCTCATATTGGACCAACATAGATGTACAAAGGAAAACAGTGCCTAAGCTTTTGGACCAAACAAGCCCTTCCTCAGAGACTTATGGCAGTTGTTTAGAAAATCACATTCTTAACACCCAGACCATAAATAAAACCCCAGAAAGAATTCTCATTGATTTAAAATACCTATTTTGAAAATCACAGATTTAAATTGAAGGAACCAGATTCTACTAGTCTTAATATCAATAGCAGACTGGTAGAATCTAATTCAATTAATCTGTGATTTAAAATAGGTATTTAACAATGAGAATTCTTTCAGCTTTTTATGTATGGTCTGGATGTTGTTGCAATAACCCATGACAAGGTGTGGCGTTATAAGCATTTAATCCATGCCTGATGCGCTAGAGGCACGAGGCCTTGAGTGGGTTATTGCGCTTATAACATGGGTTACCTTAGCGACATAGGACCCTCAAAACAACTGCACCCTATTTTTATGCCAGAAATGGGTGTTATCCTTCTGCATTGTAAAGTAGTCCCTTAGCAAAACATCTTCTCTTTGCTTTTCATGTCTGTACAACTCTTACTGTCTTGCCTGACACATGGTTTCTGTTGTGTGTTGTGAATTACAACATTCCAGGTAGTCACGGGCATGTACAACAGTAGTAGAGTATTCTCAAACAATGCCTCTGGCTCCTGTCACCTAGCTGCTAGTTATGCATTACATGAAGAGTTTAATCCACAGTTGTGGCAGAATCAGGCTTAACCACTAGAATAACAACATAGCTTTCACCATTGATTGGCACATGGGGTACAACATATTGAATCGTTGCTACATACATAGGGAATCTTGCTGTTGTCTATTCTGCTACATAACTTGGATCCCATGACACTCTTTCTCTCTCTGTGAAACTGCTGGCTCCTACCATGGATTAAACACAGAGTTTAATCCATGGTTGCTTCTATCCGACACTTACTGACAATAATGAGAAAATGACATTGACAATTTCTCGCACATGGGGTAGAATACATTCAAAACTTGCTAAACACATGGCCAATGTTGTTGAGCTGTATTTTCTTACCGTACTTGCATCCACTGCAGTCTGTCTGTGTCTGTGACATCACTGTGACCTTCTGTCCTGTCTACTTTGCTCCAAACAGAACTTCAGTACCACTTCTTGTCGTGATCCCCACTGACAGGTGTATGGCTCGGCTCATACACAGTACAGAAGATATTGACTGGTGGCTCCTCTATCATCGCTTGCCTGCCATGGAGGAAGCAGTTCCTTACACCAAAGATTCTGTTCTCTGGTTTGTGAAGGCAAAGGGGGGCACCTTTTGCCTTTTTGTTACTCACTTCTGTGGTCTGTAGTAGGTAACCAGAGAGGATACATAATCGCTCTGTTACTTTACTCATTCACTGAACTATGTCAGGCTTGATTTTCTTCACATTCTGAATAAATTGATATGTCCTTGGTTGGTACAGATGTTTCAATAATGGCTCTGCGGTACACTTTCACCACTTCCCCTTGTGTTGCCCTGAAAATCACATTGTTTCTCTCTTTTCTCTCTGTAACAAAGGATTGATCTTGCACTGCTTCAACTCTGACAGGAGCCGTGTCCGAGATTTTCAGTCTTTCTCACCTGTCAGATCATGGCTTCAATTTGTCATTTCAGCCACTGACCGACAGTCATACTGCTGAACACTGAAAAATGTATTTCCATTGCTGTCCTGACCCTACACACCACTCTGTGGTCAACAACAATGGCAGACTACTGCAATGAGCAGAATGGACTATGTAGATCACAGGACGGACTGATGCACTCGATGTCAGACAGTATAAGTAGATGATGTGGTAACCACATAGGGGAGAAAGCCATAGCCTAACACATTGCTGCCTATGTGGTTAGTTCACTGTTCCCACACTGTGACACAGAGGATAAGATCAGGCTACTGAGTCGAACTGCTACACATGAATACTGTTGTCTACTACCTGTAGCCAAGTACATTGGCAATGGACAGTGCAGATTTTCAACATCACTCTGCTTTCTAAGGGCCTGGGGGATTCCGCCAGATTCCGATGGACTGTCACCTGCAGCTGTTTTGCTACTGAGAACTACATCAGCTGATTGTCTGTAGCTGCTTTGACTGCTTGGTGTGCTGCAGAACCGATGCAGAACAAACCACTTGTCCCTCCACTGTCTGCAAGCAGTGACATGCTTTGGTGATGTACAACTCCTTGACAGATCAACACAGCTTTGGTCCTGCAAGTATCGTGAAGTGGGTAGGTGGCAACAGTGACTTATTATGAGTATCGTTCTGCCCTATTTTCCATTCCGATATGTGCAGTGAGTAGTTACTTAACAGTTAGCATGCTCTGTAGGTGGGCAAGCGGTCCTTATCTGCTGTCAAAGTCTATGTTTCTATATTTCTACACGGGCATTTCTAGCTTGTAATATCTGTACTGATTCCATTCCATAGCGGGTATCACTGCCACAGTACCTCTCTGTTGCCAGTCATGTGTCAACACTTCGATATCCCTCTATGTAGCTCCACAGCTTGTCTTGCAGTACAGTAATACTGTATGTATTGATAATCAATTCTCCCTGACACAACACACAACAGTAACTTTATTACACCCTGAGATTTCAACTATAGCTGCACACTAAGATGAAAAAACATGGCTGCTGTACCAAATAAAGCTGAGCAGATTTGTAGATCTCTCCATGGTGTGCTGAAGCCTACTACTCTTTTAAGAAGAAGATCAGGCATGAAAACCGTGGATTAATGCGAATTTAATCAGTGGACATCTGACCACTGTCCTCCAATCAAATAAGCTACTGAAGGTAACCCATGTTATAATAGAATGTAATTCTCTAAACAACTTTCATAAGTCTCTGAGGAAGGACTTGGTTGCTCCAAAAGCTTAGGCACTGTTTTCTTTTTTGTACATCTACAGTATGTTGTTCCAATAAAAGGTATCAAACCATTTGCTTCTGGATCTGTTATTAACAGTCTGAAAATTATAGGAGCATTGACCAGGTTGGGGTAACTGTTTGCATCATCAATGATGATCCTCAAACTCAACCAATCAGTCTGCTGAGCATATGATGCATACCACTGTACCCTTCCTTTCTAGTCACATGCTCTGTGGAGTAGCTAGGCTTGTTTTGGTTAATGATGCAGGTGCACTGTGTATTGCTAATTTGGGCACGTGAAAACTGTTCAATACCTCCAATGTACTGTTTTGCTTGATTTGAAATAGTCTTCTTTATTCCTTATTTAGAGTTCCTTGTTAATGCTGCATTTTCTGCCTAATAGTATTTCTTTTTATTATTATTTCTAAGTTCTGCAACCCAGTAACATTAGCTGAGCTGAAGCCTACAACGAAGCATTCCATGCAGGACTTCTTCTCAACTGATGTAGCTGGGTTCTGGAACTGCAAAGTAATCCACAATTCAAATATTGGGTGGGAAATCGCTGCATTAAAAGAGATTCTATGTAAGAAAACAATTGACTATTTTAAAACAGATATCCACAGCAATACACTAAGGTTATTAAACAGCCTTTACACATGTCCACATTTACAATTATATTAATATGTAAGCAACAAGGGTTATGTTCCCTTGAAAATGTTTTACAGATATTCTAGCATTTCCTGATTTTGGTTCATATACATGAAAAACAAATAATAATGGCGTAACTGTGGACATGATAAAGTATTTTCTCAAGTGTGTAATCACATTATATAAAATATTTATTCCCCTGGTAACCCCCAGATTTCTCCCATGCTTTTGCAGATGAAATCAATAAAACATGTTATTTATTTATTTAGTTTTTGTTTACGGGTAAGTGCACTAGCCAAAATAATGACTATTTTCAGGCACGACCGGAGAGTACAGGAACAAACATACGAAACATTACGGTAAAGGTCTGAAAACAAGTAGATGTTAGCAAGCGAAAACAGCAGTACATAACAAAAATAGAAATCGTATGTACAATACAGCATTAAAATGTACATGCAACAATACAGTGAAAGCAAAATACCAGAGACTAAACAATGTTCAGCTAGGAGAGGACAAATACAGTGAAATAATAATAGTGCAAATAGCAACCAAGCAGAAATAGGTATAGGAGAAACTAGAGAAAAGGAGAGAGTAGGGAAGCTGGAGGTAGACTGCAGAAATTAGGTAGAGATTCATACTAGTTAACAGGTAGGATACAGTAAGAAAGGTAAATGATACTAGAAGTTAGAAAGGAAGTGCTGATTGTTGGAGTAAGGCCCAAAGACCAAAGTGGGAGGGTGGAGTTTAGGAAGTATAGGGGCTAGGGTGGTTTGAAACATGAACATTTGCAGGAGGAGATGAGATAGAGACATAGTTCTCTCTTAAAAGAGATGTGGGATGCGGCTTGATGTAAAGTTAGTGGGAGGAGTTCCAGAAGTGGGTGCATGACAGGCAAGGCACCAGCACCTTTGAGGTGTAATGTCTTGGAATGTGAACGGGGCATTGTCTGCAGATTGTAGGCCATAGCTGGTTGTCTGGTTTGAAAGAGACATGCCAGGGGTTTGGGTATTTGGGATCTGATTATGTTGTCAATGTTGGAGCCGAGTCGCGTAAGACCTTGATGCTTGATGCATAATTACTTAACATCACAACTTTATTTTTACATAAAATGGGGTACCAAGAGGGCTGTCATGTCAATGTCACTCTTCAGTCCGACCTAGCCCTGGAACCCCTAGCATTAGCCATTAAGGTACACCATCTCAAGTAGTGGATAGTAACAGGACATTCCTAACATACAGAAACATAGTCATTTAATGAGCTTCTGACACAGTTGAGACAACTCTGAAAAAATGTAATATTCGGGCATTAATGTAGCTTATATTTTATATTTTATTCTGTAATTCTTACCCTTATTTTCTTAGTACTAAGGGTATTTAAATGAATACAATATCTCTGCACTTTTAGCTCTGGTTGCTGCCTACACCTGACATCATAATTATGTTTATGACATCAAAATGTGTTGCTGTGGAGATAATTATGATGTTATAAACAGGGATTGTGATGCCATGTGGAGAAGCAGCCAGAGTAGATATAGTCTAGGGATGAGGATCTTGTTTTCATGCAACTGTTTTCAGTACTGAAGAAAATGGGAATTAATTACTAAAATATGTCAGGTCCACCACTAGCCCACAGGGCTTGGATCACGAACTGACTGGTGTTCTCCTCACCAGACAGAGAATCCATCCCCTGACCCAACACAGCTGCGGTTTGTGGTAGACCGCCAGACCTGACCCAGATCAAAGTGCTCCCTGCCCGCCAACTCCCTGAGTAGTGCGGTGAAGTTCTCCTCGGTGAAGCCGAAATTGTGTAGCTGAACAGGTATGTTGAGCAATTTTCAGGTGCTACAGTCCTAATTTAAAATCTGGCACCTTCCCGGATTGGTGTATTCACTAGCACTCCCTGATTGGTGCCTTGGCTCGAACCCCTGCCAGTACCTGCAAATTGTTTTACCTTGGGCTTTGTACAGCTCTTTTGTTTAGTGCTGAAATTTGTGGAACCTGCCTAGTAATTGACTTTAGCTGTGATTTTAGCCCTTCGGCTACAATTCTGAAATCCTGCAGCCAGTTTAAATCATTAAGCTGATTTAGTGATTTATATCCTTTTCTGCCACGCTGCTGAAACTCAATCAGCGGTTGTAAGAATTCAGCTTGTGTTTCTGATTCATCCATGCTGCTGAAATTCAAGCAGCCCGTTCATTTATTTTGGTTCTGTGCAATTGTTTTCCGATTACAGCCTGTTGTGACTATAGCTGTTTTGGCTACACAGTTGAAATTGCACTGACTGACTGCTAAAAACCTATTAAAATCTTGCTGTGACTATAGCCCTGCTCTGGTAAACTGCCTGAGCTTTTCAGATACTGCAAGAGCATTAATGTTTTAACCCCTCTCTAGATTTTGCAGGGTATTCTGTTACCAGCAGTAAATTTTCTGTCATTAATTACAGAGAAAGCCTGTTTAAGCCTGTTGCCCTAACTGAAATCTGATGCCGTTTCTAAGCTACTGATCTGTTCTTCTATCTTATTTCTCTGTTCTGTTCATCTACTCTCAGCCTCCCTCACCTCCTACCTCACTATACACTCCCCTCCATCCTGAGACTGCCCTGTTTCTTTTGTTTCTGATTCTGATTACCCCACCCTGAGACTGCCCTGTTCCTTTGTTTCTGATTACCCCTCCCACTCTGCTAGTTACTTAATCTACTCTCATTGCTCTCTCCCTTTCAGGTCCACTAGCCGCTAGACTTGGACCTCAAACTGTACAGTGTGCTCCTCACCAGACAGAGAATCCATCCTCCGACCCAGCACAGCTGCGGTTAATGAGTGGGACCACTGGACCTGACCTAGATTGAAGTGCTCACTGCCCGCCAACTCCTGAGTAGTGCAGTGAAGTTCTCCTCGGTGAAGCCAAAATTGTGTAGCCGAACAGGTACATTGAGCAGTTTTCGGTGCCTGTCCAATTTCAAAATTTGACACCTTCCCGGATTGAGTACTCATGAGAACTCCCTGATTGGTGCCTCGTTCGAACCCCTGCCAATACCTGCAGAATTGTTTTACCTTGGACTTTGGACACAGCTCTTTCGGTTTATGCTGAAATTTGTGGAACCTGCCTAATAATTGACTTTAGCTGTGATTTTAGCCCTTTCGGCTATGCTTCTGAAACCCTGCAGCCTGTTTAAACTATTGCTGCTTTAATGATTTACAACCCTTTTTCGCCACGCCGCTGAAACTCAATCAGCCGGTTGTAAGAATTCAGCTTGTGTTCTGATTTGGCCACGCTGCTGAAATTCAAGCAGCCTGTTCATTGTAATTCAGTTCTGAACAATTGTGTTCCAATTACAGCCTGTTGTGACTATAGCTCTTTTCGGCCATCTAGCTGAAATTGCACTGACTGGCTACTAAAAATAATTAAAATCTTGTTGTGACTATAGTAGCCCTGCTCTGGTAAACTGCCTGAGCTTTTCAGATACTGCAAGACGTGTCCCCACCGCACTGTGCGCGGCTCCCTCCCGGGCCGCCACCAACCCCACCCTGGGTGGACATTCTCTTTATAGATGATATGAAACTAAGTGCCTGATTTACCATTGGCTGCTTATATTGACCAACCACCAGGGACGTTTTGTTCTCTCACTTGTGCACTACCCTATTGACTTCCTTATCCTGTGATTATATCACCACACACTAGTTCTCAGTGTTACAGTCTCACAACTTTCACTGGCAGTCAGCGACAAGGACACTGTGTAAAACCCCTTCTTCTAAGGAGGTCTTGTTTCTCATCTGCAATATCTTATGGCTGACCTATTTTGATTCTCTAAGAACTTTCTCAGTTTTACTCTGCAATGGTCTATTCTGCCTTAACTTTGTGCATAGTTACTTTGCCGACTAATGGTTTTCTTTGTGATCATTTTGGGACCCTTGCTTTCCTGCTTTCTCATGGCTTATGTCACCCTGCCTTACCCTATCTTGTCTATGGGCTCTGGTATCTCACCACTCCTATCTCTCCTGTCCATTTTCTAAACTACTACTAGACCTGCCTGCAGTTCATAGGGTTCTCTGAGGTCTGATTTGGCCCACTCTTGTGGTTCTTGGGGTTGGCTCTACTGTCGTTGATTGCTATATTCAGCACCCTATTTTGTCCCTATTTGACCTATCCCTGAATCTATACCATCAGATATGGCAGCCCTCTACTATGGAGGGTTGTTTCTGCCACTCTTAATGCTACTTGGCTTACATACTTACCTTGTATACCCCTTGTAACTATTGGAACCTATGACACTCCATCTGACTTCTTCAACTTTCATTTCTCAAACACTATAGCTCATCATTGTCCTCTGCCATGGTAGCATGTCCTTCTCCCTGTAAGGGCTGCACCTATCATTGTCATTGCTGCTATTAGCAGTAAATTACCCTGGCAGAAACCCTCCTTCATTCTTCATAGCACTAAATCATAGTTCCTAGTACTCATGCCACCCTTCTCTCTGGTGATATTGAGCTAAATCCTGGCCCACCTGGTCACTTCTTTCCATCAGCATGGGGTAATAATGTTCATAAGACATTATGCTGTATGGCTAATCGTGCTGCCAATACAGTGGATTTATGCCATGCGGCATAACTTTTTTCTGGGGGGTTATGCTCACACCCTCGTTGTGGGGTTGAGCCCGGACCCCCAACTAAAGATTCTTAACTCGGGGTCCAACCAGGGAGTGCACAGAGTCTTTAAAATACAATTTCTGGGATCGAATCAAACCCGGTCCCAGACGCAGTGCCTGGGTTCCTGCTGCTGTGGCTCTGTCCAGTGAGCCTTGGCAGTTGCTGGTGGAACCCACTCCCAGCAGAGATCTTATCCTCTGCCTGGGAGTGTGTGTGAATGGTGCAATACTGTGTACAGCAGTATACGCGATTTTGTATCATTCGCTGTCCTAGACAGCTCTATTTTGGGTTAGCTGTAATGTCGCACGCTATTAAGTATACAACATTATGACCCAGTACGCCTCCAACTGATATATCTAGGTCACTGCAAAGGATATTTATTGCACACATAAACATTAGGAGTCTTAACTGTCATTTTGCTGAACTGGAGGCCTGGATACATGTTTACAAACCTGACATTCTATGTCTCACAGAAACTTGGCTCAAGCCTAGAATAACAGACTCACTATGCTCCTCGATGGGTATGCCATGTTTTGTAAAGACAGAGTCTCATCAAAGCGGGGCAGTGGTGTTGCCATATTCTATAAAAGCCACCTAAACATTGTGACTATTCCTACCAGTGATCCCTCATCTGGTGTTGAATCCACTCATGTCATCCTTGTACTTGAACAAAAACACACATAGGCTGTGTTTATAATCCCCAGGAGGCATGGTTCGTCTGCATAGCTTCCTGAATCACACCACTCAAATTGTTAACAATAATGAAGTGGTAATCCTGGGTGAGCTAAACCTGAACTGGCTGGGAACAGCCCATGGCTCTCTACAATCTCTGATGCTCAGCTATAACTTGCACCAGCTGATAACAGAACCTACCCATACTGCCCAGTCACAGAAATCTTCAACTCTCACTGACTGTACTGGTGAATTGCATGGAGATGTATACGCATCTGGCTTATTAGCTGATTCATTATCTGACCACTCTCATACTTTCTGGATTTTGGTCAGCTGGTGCACCTCCCTCTCCCTGCCATTTCATTACCTTCACTGACTTTGTCAAGTTGGACGTTGATAAATTTCTACTTGATGTTTCAATAATTGACTGGACTGCTATCCATACCTCTATGGATGCTGACAAAGCCTACAAATCTTCCTAAAATAATTTCTTGCTGTTCAGCGGACAATGTCTCTCTGTAGCTGCAAGGTTTCAGATATATGCAAAATTGCTAGAATTACTCCAGTTTTCAAAAAGGTGACCCAAAGGATATCATAAATTACAGGCCAATTGCAATTCTCTCAGTTCTCAGTAAAATATTGCAGAAACTTGTGGCCTTGCAGAGAGTTGTTCATCTAAATAAACACAACCTTCTCTGATACACAGCATGGCTTCAGGAAGGGACACAGCACGTCGACAGCCCTCCTGAAACTCACGCTGATATCCTATCAAATATGGATGGTGGTCTACTTGCTGGAGCTGTCTTTAAAGACTTGGCAAAGGCTTTTGATCTTGTTGATCACCCAATGTTCCTAACTATGCTTCATAAATTTAGTTTCTCATTCCCTGTTGTCGAATGGTTTAGAAGTTACCTATTAAATTGGTCACAAATTGTTAAATACAACTCTGCCCATATCTGGAAGCACCACCATCAATATTGGAGTGCCCCAGGATCCATACAGGGTCTCTGCTTTTCTCTTTTCCATAGATAATATTACAGATGCTCTCAAATCGTGTTCATCAATTCTGTATGCGGATGACCTGGTCCTCTACTCAAGCTCCTTGAAAGTTGATTGCATCAACTCATCCTTGTCTACTGAGCTCAAAAATGTGAAACACTGGCTATCTGACCACAAGTTGGTACTGAACATAAAAAGACAAAGGCAATGCTGCTAGGCTCAGTCAAAAGCGTAAAGCACGTTCTACAGATTCTGCACATCGATGTCTTAGAAGGCTCACCAATTGAATGTGCTATGTCCTTCAACTACTTGGGGTCCTTCTTGACCAATCCCTTGACTTTAACTTATACATTCATGCTGCCTGCAAAGCCTAAATTCAAAACTGGGTGTTGCTATAAGAGTAGCTAAATGCTAACACCTTCTGCTAAGTTGGCCATTGCCAGGGGTATCCTGCTCCTGCTCTTTCTACGGTTCCCCATCTTTGTTGCAGTACATAAGTCTTTTTCCATAAAATGGATGTGACGACAACAACATATGCAGATATGCCTCCTTGTTTCCACGCCTTACTTAACACTGCCAGCTCTACAAAGACTTAAAATGGCTCTCTTCCTCAGCTCTTAGGAAATATGCTCTTGCACACTTATTGACTCTGTTCTTTGACAGAATACACCATACTCTCTGGCTACACTGCTTGTTCCCTAACGCCCACCATGGCCTATGTTTGACTAATCAGTCCTTACTTCACATTCCTAGATGTCATACCTCCAAAGATACCACTGCTTTCCAACATTCTGTCCTTGAATCTGGAACTCTCTTCCTCCAGACCTGTGGCTAGCTAAGTCTCATCTCTGTTTCAAAAGGGAGCTGAAACACTACTTATCTCTGACTGACACCTGCACTTGTTTTAGCCATGCTTGAGTACCCTTAACCCTGTCTCTCTCCCTCCATATTCCTTATTTGTTTTCTCTACTCCTCATGTTGTTTTCCTTTACCTTCCTTATTCTTCTATTCTTTCTATCTCTTGTTCTATCACTCCATCCTACTGCTGATGTGTACAGCTCTTATGTTATATGTATATTATTTCTATGTATTATCTGTTGACGTTGTATGTAATTCTCATCTGTATTGTTGGAAATTGCTCTCAAAATTGTTTAACCATTTGTATTTATCTGTCATACTCTCCTGGGTCATGCCTGAAAATAGTCAATTTTGGCTTGTGCACTTACCTGGTTAACAAAAACTATATAATAATAATAATAAAAATAATAATAAAATGAATAAAGAAAATGGGATGGAGCAACATAAATCTTACTTTTTCAAAGTTTTCCTAATGCTGCTGGGGGCGCTTAAAGATCAGAAGGACCCTAGGTCTATCAGAGACCTCTTTGTTTCATATGCATGTACTGATCCTTATGCTGTAAACATGTACTGATGTACTGGGAGACCCAGCCCACTCCATTACCCATGGTTCCTCTAATGACCATTGTAATCAAAAATGTGTGCAGGCATACAGTACCTTGAAGGCCTGTTCTGTTTTCATAGCCACTGTCTCTACTGGTAGGCTGTTCTATATGTTCCCATCCTGTGGGAGAATTGTCTACTAGTTACCCCTGTATTTATCACCTTGATGTTCAGGGTGTATCCTTGCATTCTGCTGGAGCACATCAGATCAAACATTTCCATCTGTTTGAGCTTCTCAACACCCTTTAGTAAGGGTAGACTGAAATCATTCTCCTTTATCTTCCCTTTTCTAAAGTCTTTTAATTTATTTTTATAAGGAAAATTACAACCAAAATGTAGTACATGTATGAAAATAAAATTCATTAAATGGTAATTTAGTACACTATGAAGGATAAAATAGTCCACAGTAGATACCACTCAAGTAAGGAAACACATAGGATGTGGTTACCCCACCCCCAGCCGGGATGTTTAAATGTGGAAGATGCAGTGTCTGTGAACACTGCAACCAAGGAAATATTTTAAAGGTGGATGGTCGTGTGTGACTGCTAAGATCAAAGGCTTTTTGAACTGTAGTAGTACACATGCAGTGTACTCTATTTGGTAATCTTATATACATGGGAGAACAATAAGGCCTGTGAACAAAGAGTGCAAGAGCACATTAGAAACATGAAATCAGGCCTTGTTAACAAACCCCTAGTGAAACATTTCCTAGAGAAACATAACAATTGGGTTGAAGGCACCAGATTTATGGCAACAAAAGAGTGGAAAGGAACCCCTGGGGAGGGACAGATTAAATACCCTTCTCCAAAGGGAAAGCTTTTGGATTTTTACATTAGATACAGTACAGCCAAAGGTCTCAGTTCAGAATGACGTTTAACCCTTTTAAAAGAACAAAGGTTATGAAAAATGAATAATTGTATTCAATCTCTTTTCTTTACAGTTTGAAGGTGAACCTCAATGCGGGCTGGTAGATTCCCCACCACATTGGAAATTATGCCTTGAAAGAAACTGAGAGTGATCACTGCCACAGGCTTGAAACCACTCTGAACTATAAGACTGAAACAGCTAATAGTAAGAATTTTAGAACCTAGAAATGGGTTCAAATAATGATAAGAAAGTTTTTGTTTCTTTCACACTGAATCAAAGAAATGGGTTTAAAGAATAAAATTAAATAAAGCAATAATCAATCAGAAATGATTATTTATTGCAAGGTCCCTTGATTTCCATTATAAATGAAAACCAATATGAAAATGTATTGATTTCAATTTATTTAGCCCTCAATAACTTTAAAACATAAATTAGGTCTGATAGAAAAGAGACCATGGAATTAATTTTACTTATAAAGCTTGTGGGCAAATAGAATTAGCAACAGATTTCCTTAGTTTTTAACATTAAATAGTTCATTTTGTTGTATAAAAATACTAAAACTTAATGAAAAGATCTGAGTTTTGTAATATAATTTACAAGGCACAGGTTTAAAGCCCCAGCGCCTCTGTGGAAAATGACTTGTTATATGTTTTAATGAACAGTAGGAGTACCATGTGTTCTGGAATGAAACTGGCTATTTAAAGAGGGCCATTCTGAGTGATCTCCACTCCCTGAGGAAGACTACACCCCAGTCAAAGCGCCAGGGAGTTCATTTAGTGAATGGAAGTAGAAGGGGTTGTTTATAAACTGTCTGATATGAACAACAATTAAAAACTTTGATGAACACTGAAACTTCTTGTTGATGGTGGTAATTGCACATAAAGATGCAGAGTAACTGGTGTTCAACGGTTCACGTCCCTGTCTGGTGACTGTGCAGGGCCCACCTGATTGAAGGTTGGTTAACTCTTTCTCCTATGGTGGTGGTGGTGGTAGTGGGGATGTTCATCTCTGAGCAAACAATAAATAGTGAGGTGCCTCCACCCAGATACAATATGTGAGTCAGATCAGATGCTGGGCCTGATTCTTAAAGTCAGTGCAAGCCTCAGGCTGGTCTGGTGGCGCTGAGGGCTGAGGTGCTGGATGCCTTACCTTGTGCTACGCTGGTGATCCAGGTTCAGGGAATGACCTTGGGTTGCCGGGAGCTGTGGCATGGCAGGAGGGTCAGAGCAGGAATTGAGCTGCGTGTAGGCAGCCTCGCCTCAGGGGTGGCTGTCCTCTCCCTGTAGTTCCACTCCCATTGGGTGGCAGTCCAGTGGGAAGCGTGGGCAAGGGAGCAGTGGCAAAATGCCAGGGGTGGGGTGGAAGGGCTGTCAGTGCCCGGCATGTGCATGCACCTCCACGCACACGCACTTACGCGTCTGCTGGGATCCCGGGTGACATGAAATAAAAATTTATATATGAAAAGCCAGCACGATCCACACCAAATGTGGCTTGTGCTGATTGCCGGTGCACCAGGGACCCTGCATCTGATTCTCTATAAGGTAGGTTCCAGTGGCAAAGTTCCATGGCTTGTTGCACTGTAGCCATGCACCAAACAGAGGGTGCATCTGAACAGGTTGCCGAAAGCTGTGGGTGGCCATGCAAAATGTATCTAAGCATGCCCTGGTGGTGTAGTGGACCCCCCACCCAATCCCTTATTTTTAAAATATACACATCCCTGGTGGTCTAGCAGACCCCACCTGCCTGATCCTCTTATCTTTAAAATATTCAGGTCTCTGGTTGTCTAGCTGACCCCCACCCCAATCCTCTTATTTTTACAATATAGCAGATCCCCTTATCTTACCAATATTCCAGTTCCTGGTGGTCTAACAGACCCCTGTCCTCGATCCTCTTATCTTTACAATCCCCTCATCATCCAGCATGTCTATGTTAATTTTTATACTCTGATTATTTTCTAATGTCCTCACAGAATGATTGGTGTGAGGCCTGCTCTAGCAGAGGAGTCAGGCAAGCCGCATAACTTCCTTTTCAATTCCACTGGCCCCTACTAACCTTTCTCTGATTACCTTTCCTAGGTTTTTGGTTTGGCATCTCACAGGTTCCTCTGGCTCCGAGTCCTCATTATCAGTCCCCATCATGCACATCATGCACTATCTCTTTCAGGAATGTACTCGCTGCCACTGCTATCCACATGGTCTGACTCTGAAGAATGTCAAATGGTAGAATCTTGAGAAAGTGGCAGTGTGGCACAACATATGCTTGTGTGCTTATTCTTTCCTTCCCACTATGTGTAATGCCTGCAACTGCCTTTATTTTTTTATTAACTGTATCTTTGGCAAATCTACTTTTCCTAGTTGCTGATTCAGCATCTGAGCTTTTCTTGCTGCCTTTACTGGGCCTGCATTTGTTGCAGCAGCAGACAAACATGATGGGATCTCAGAAGACAAGGACTCAGAACATGAGGATGCTTCAATCAGTAAGAAGAAGATGCACCTACTGCAGTAGGAGAAGCACTTTTGGTTCTGTGACTGTTTCTTTTTCCTTCTGAATTGCTGTCTTTGTCTTGGAAACTTGTTTCATAGGCCTTCTCCCTTCCATTATTATTTAACACTTAGGTTGCTGACAGAATTAGAACGATATAGCAATTTTGGACTGATATATCAGTCCATGGCCCTGCAAGGGTTAATAACACTTGCTGATCATTAATGAAGCCAGCCCCTTCCAAGAAAAAAACAGTACCTAATAGTACAACCTTCCTTGATCACCTTGGGAAACAGGTGGCAATGATGGTGAGTAGTTAGTGCACGCCAAGGCATGGAATATGAACTGCTTAACTAGCAAGACTACAAGTTGGTGCTACTATGCAACTGCCAAGAGCTGCCCTCTCTCTAAAATGTTTCACACGTAATGCAAGCCTTTATCTGACAGGACTACACAGAATAAATATGGTCCACCTATCCTGACTCCTGTTTGTGTGGGAAATGGTTGGTGACACTGTGCAGAGGCTACTCAACTGCTGGGCTGCCCCTCCCTCAAAAATCTTTCACATGTGATGCAAGCCTTTATTTGACAGAACTACACAAAAAATATGGTTCTCCTGTCTCAACTCCTGCTTGTGTAGGAAATGGCTGGTGACACTGCAGACAGAGGCTACTCAACTGCTGGGCTGCCCTCCTCCAAAATGTTTCACATGTGATGCAAGCCTTATTTGACAGGACTACACAAAAAAAAACTTATGGTCCTCCTGTCCTGAGTCCTGTTTGTGTGGAAAATGACTGGTGACAGTGTGCAGACTGCTGGGCTGCCCACTCTCTCCAAAATGTTTCACACGTGATGCAATCCTTTATTTGACAGGACTACACAAACCTGTCCCAACTCCTGCTTTTATGAGAAATGGCTGGTGACTCTGTGCAAACAGAGACTACTCAACTACTGGCTGCTCCCTCCCCAAAACATTTCACACATGATGCAAACCTTCATTTGATAGGACTACACACACAAAAATATGGTCCTCTAGTCCCAACTCCTGCTTGTGTGGGAAATGGCTGGTGACACTGGGCAGACAGAGGCTACTGAACTTTTGGGATGCCCTTCCCTCCAAAATGTTTCACACATGATGCAACATGCAAGCTTTTATTTGACAGGACTACACGTAAACAAATTCTGGTCAGAGCCAATATGGCTGTAGAGAGCTTTTGGGATGCTTTTACTCATTATTTCTAATAAATGTGCACAATGTAGATCTGCTGAGAGGCAGTTTGAATGTGGTCTTCCTTTTACACATTTTTACAATGTATTTTCCTTGAATATGCCTCCTGATTGCTATATATTTAGTCTGGATAGTTCACAGAAGAAATGGCATCTTATTTTCGGTGGTGCAGCACTAGCAGTAGGATGCTGCAATGTGTCATACATAGGTACAAGATGTGTGAATAACGCCCAGTGGCCATATACCTCAGGCACTCACATGTGAATCCATCATCCTGGTGCCATTGCACTACTCAGTGTAGGTGAAAGCTAATGCTGTACTCACTTACACAGGTCCTGTAACAGGCATGTTACAGCTGACCTCCCATTTGTTGTACAATTGGGGAACCACAACGCACTATCCATAGCCTGGAGCATACACTACAAATGCATTGCAGGATACCACACCCATGGCACCCAGGATACCTCAGTATTTCAGAGGGTGGCATGTTGTGCAGGGAACAGGGAAGAGTGTATATCAGCAGAAAGATACAGCATCGTCAAGGCATGCATTGGAAGTATGTCAATTCTCTCTTAACGGTTTGCCAGGACATACACACAGCTGCATACACTGGTGGGTCCACAGCTTGTGTAGTGCCTCAATGTATGGTATAGCTACTTGGGTCATTTTGGAGTGAAGGTCCCCAGCCTGGGTCCAGTGCAGTCGGCAGCTGGCTGTGGCAGGGCATGGAGGGCAGTGGCAGTCTCTGCAACAGCTAGGGTATGGGGAAAGAGTTGTCTCTGTACCAAGACAGTAGGTGGGAGTCCTCTATGCTATGGATATGGACTGTTGTTTCTCTGGTGCGATTGGGTCCAGGGGCCCTACATTATGGAGCTCTTCAGGGGTGAAGTTGGATCAATCAGGGATTGGAGGGGTACCTTTAGTCCACCAGGGCTGCCAGGCTGCTATGAACCTGGGTGCACTTCTGCAGCTCACCTGTGGGTGGCTGACTGGCTTAGGTCAGCTATTCATGGCCTAGCTGTAGGCCACACTGCTCTGGGTGTGGGGTGAATTTTCCCTGAATATGCAGCTGCACAGCATATGCATTGGAACACACCCCGACTTGCATGGCATACTATTTGTGTGCACGCTGGCCCATTCCTTGCGCACGTGCATCCCACACATTTGAATATCATGCTGTGGTGCACTGTTGGAGTTGCACGGCACATCTCACATTTCCACCGGGATGCGCTGCTCATCACTTTGAATATGGGAGCCCTGGACTAGGCTACCCTGAAGAAATACATTATCAAAATGGAAAAATCATGACCCACTAAAAACAAGACATTGCATCTAATCTGGGACAGTCTGAGTAAATACAGTGCAGAAACGTAAATGAAGATCCCTATGACAATGAGATGTAGTATCTCCCCACGCTATCCAGGATACAAAAATATAGGATATGAAATATTTAAAGGAACTCTACTCTAAAGTGAACTTCACTGGGGTGGTATATGGTCAAAATAGTGCGATTGTAATAACGTGTATCAAAAAGCGGTACATTACAGCGTGTTGTAATTATAGTGCTTTACATATAAGCACTAGGTAGAAATAGCACTGTGATGTGAAAATAATAGCTGCCACTGCTACTTTCTAGATCATAAATAAATAAAAAATAAATTAATAAAATGGCACCACTGCCATTGGTTGTGAAGGCTCCCCTGGGAACCCTGCCCTCTCTTGAGCTTGACTTGCTGATTCCTTTACCCGCATATCAGCTGCTGTGGCTGTTGGCCACTGCTACTTCCTAGATAATAAATAAATGAAAATAAATGAATAAAATGCCACCACTACCGTTGGCTGTGAGGGGTCCCCTGGGAATCCTGCCCTCTCTTGAGCTCGACTTGCTGATTCTTTTTCCCGCTGAATCAGCTGCTGCTGCCGTTGGTTGTGAGAGCTCCCTGGGAATCTTGCCCTCCCTCGAGCTTGACGGGCAAGACTCAGTCAGCCCAAAGGACTGTCAATCTCTGGCTAGCTGGTGATTTGAGGGCACTGGACCAATCCAACTTGCAGGCACGACATGATGCGCTTGATGCTGTGCAGCGATTGGACACAGGCGGGATAGGAAAGTGGGATCATTTAACATAGAAATATGATGTGGGAGGAGTGGGTCCTCAAATTCATGCAGTGCTAATACGGGCTGTCAGGAGGAATTTAAATTTTATAAAGGCAAATGGTACTGTTGTTATTACTGATGCTCGGAAACTCTCTTGCAATAACATCCTAGTTAGCAACATACGCTTTTATTCCTGCATCATATTTGGTTCATATTTTGTTTGGGTAAAATGTTTGTTAAATAGGGATGACACATCAAAACTTGCAATTTGATTTATGTTAATGTAAAAGGAGTACCATGCTTTATTTTTCAAAGTCCCTTTCAATCCGGTAGGAAATGTGGGTTAGAGATAGTTAGAGCCAATCTCTATCTGTATTTTAAGCCACTTGCTGCAATTCCAGGCTGTACCTTAATACTGCAGACAATACTTCAATGCATGTAGAAATAGCGCTGGGAGCTGTGCCATCTATTTAATCGCGGTATTGCCTGACACTATAATGATAGCATGCTTTTTCTGTAAAGCTAATATGTACGCTTAAATCACTCAGGCTAATATTGTTGCATGATATTGACACTAACCCACTGGGGTCACTGACATAAACAAACAGTTTTTTATTGTAACAGTCACACAGGAGTCTGTGTGCATATTTTATGGGACACATACAGAGGTGAGAAAGAATACATGCATCAGCTGAGACTTGAACCTAGGTTGCCCGGAATACTGTTCTGATTGCACTAACCAGCTGTGCCACTGAGACAACTGGAACCTGGGCCATCCCTGAGCATATTACTCTTTCTCAAATGCGCAATCCAATGGCAACACAAATATTTATTTGAAAAATCACACAGGAGTGTGGTGTGCATATTAATGGAACACATACAAACAGAGGTGAGAAAGAATAAGTGGTCCAGCTGGAACTTGAACCCAGGCTGCCCAGAATACTGTTCTGATTGCACTAACTAGCTACACCACTGATACAACTGGAACCGGGCCATTCTCAAGCACATTAATCTTTCTGAAATGCACAACCCAATGGCAACACAAATATTTACTTGTAACAATCACACAGGAGTGAGATGTGCATATTTTATGGAACACATACAAACAGAGGTGAGAAAGAATAAGTGCCTCAGCTGGGACTTGAACCTCAGGCCTCCTGGCAGTATTGTGGCCATGAGGTTGGTGTGTAGTGTGTGTATATACAAAATATAAGATATGAAATATTTAAAGGAAATCTACTCTAAACTGAACTTCACTGCATTCACTGACATAAACAGTTTTTTATAACATATTAGAATGCAGTATTTATTTTGAATGTTGTGGCCATGAGGATGGTGTATAGAGTGTGTATATGTGTGTGTGTGTGTGTGTGTGTGTGTGTGTTGCTGTAGCTCAATATATATTTTCCCAAAAGATAGTACAAAATAGCTTCTTATTGATACATATTTAGTCTAAGCAGTTCACTGAAGACCTAGCATATATTTGAGACTGCTCATCAGATAGTGTCTGCAGAGGTTAAAAAACAGTGTAAATCATAGATTTGCTGGGGAACGGGTGACATTTATGAGATATGAATCTTTCTTGAAAGACAATATATTCTAACTTAAACTAGTATCAAGAAACTGTTTAAATGCTTAGTATTTAAATGTGCAAATCTCCAGTTTCATAGGCAACCAATATTTAACAAGCTGTTTCAGTTTTCTTATGGCATCTGATAAGCAGCCTGGAGTTATGTCTCCAACATTCTTAACAGAAAGAAGAGAATATTTTATTTCAGTTGGCTGGAAGGATACATTGAAAAGTTTAAAACATGTGTTCCACAATATTCCATTTTCCAGCTACAGATAGCAAGGAGATGTAGGCTGCAGAGGTTAAAAACACTGTGTAAATCATAGATTTGCTGGGAAAGAGTGACATTTATGAGGTATGACTCTTTCTTGAAAGACAATACATTCCCAAGTTAAACTAGTATCAAGAAGCTGTTTAAATGCTTAGTATTTAAATGTGCAAATCTCCAGTTTCATAGGCAACAAATATTTAACAAGCTGTTTCAGTTTCCTAATGGCATCTGATAAGCAGCTTAGAGTTATGTCTCCAACATTTTAACAGAAAGAAGGGAATATTTTATTTCAGTTGGCTGGAAGGATACATTGAAATGTCCAAAACATGTGTTCCACGAACTCCATTTCAAGCTACAGATAGCAAAATGGATGTAGGCTCCTCCACAGCCATAAAAATATGATCCGTCCTGTCTGACTCCTGCTTATGTGGGAAATGGCTAGTGACATGGCTCTTTGGGGTGGTTACACTGTGACTTCCTCAGCCAGCATCTCACAGTATGCCAGCCCAGTATCTCTGATGAGCTGAATAAACTCAGTCAATGTTCTGACAGCTTAGGCTCACTAGACACATGTGCCTGTTTTCAGGGGTGACTCAGGAGCACCGGGAGGTTAACTGACTTGCTCAGAGTCACACAGTATGCAAGTGGAGGCACTGAAAATTTGGAATTGTCTGCCACTGGATGTCCCACCAAGTTCATTCACAGCACACAATTCTTGCAAGTCTGCAGCACTTCCCACCCCGCCCCCACGCACAGTAAGTCCCTCCCCAGGTCCTGAACCTCTCATTTTTTTTGTTATTACATTTTCTGACTCTCTGTTTCTGTGGTGTGGGTGGAAACTGGCCCAGGAAAGACCTTTCCTTCCTTCCTGCATGACTGCTCAAAGCCTCACTCCCCACTGCCCAGTCCCTGTCCCATTCCCTCCATTCCCCACCCGACCCTCTCAGTGTTTTTTATGCTTGTTTTTCTTTTCTTGCTGAGTGCTCACAAAGTGTCTGACTCCTCCACATGCTTGTCTCTGACCATGGTCAGAGACCCTTCCTTTCCCACCCAACTGCCCACTACTCGACTGAAAGAGCTTCTCTCTCCTTGGTGGCTGAACTCAAATGGTATCAAGGAGGAGAGCTCTTCTAGCTACACTCTGGTTTGCCAATGGGAAACCAGAATATCTTCACTTGAACCACCAACTGATGAGCTCTCACGTGTCACATGACAGGCAGGACCTCAACAAGAAGGAGAAGAAAACCTCAGAGATCCAAACCAAGCTGACAAGGTTTTGCTCGGGTCTCATGGAAACTGAATCATATGTGTTCAGGATGGCTCAGTTTCACGCCAGAAGTTTGGTACACCTCTAATAATTATTAAGAAACTTTCTGTCTAGTGCCACTGTTCACCCAGTGGTATGATTTGTGATCCTGTACTGTTGACCTGAGTTCAGGGACAAGCTTAGTGACCCAGTTACAGGGGTAAGGGTGGGGTATGGCACTGTTATGTGACACCCCCACTCAGGGAATGAACGCTGCAGAGCTGCCTGCATGGGTCCGGTACCATATATTGAAGACAACACTTTCTTGGCATTGGGCCCTGCACCTCTGCACCCATGGCTGGAAGAGAGCCTGTGAATTGGCTGACAGATGGACTCTTTGCCCCGGTGTCGGTATCTGTGGCTATATGGAAGCACAGGGACCAGAGTACTTCTGGCTTACTCAGCCCACCAGATAGCCCCATGAATCCTTGACATCTGTTTCTGCACTTCCCTAGCCAGACAGAGTCTTCCATTGGTGCAGAGCCCAAAGGGCCCTGTGTGTGTTGCATGTATTCATGCAGGTCACAAAGAGACTCATGTGAATGAGGATATAATTCCACTGCCTCAAAAGAAAGGCATTTCTGTGCAAAAACTTTGTTAATGCAGCAGTTAAGATTCATGTTAGTGCTACAAAAGTAGGAAATGTGGCACTTGGGTTTCCAGCTCTAACTACCAACCCCACCCCAAGCAGAAAAAGGAAAAACATTAGGGTTTTAGGGTCTCAGAATCTCGTATTTAATTGGTGGTGGAGTCTTCTTGGTTAAAGTCAATCCTAATGCGCACTCCTGTTATTTGAGCAAACAACATCAGACGTCATCTCTGTTCTTCGTGCAGGGTCCGCAGCTACAACAGATTGTGTTGGCAAATGTGGCAACATAATTTTCTATCTTTGAAGACTGTATCACCATGAGGCACTGGCTTGCAATTATATCTTATGCTTTGGACAGGAGACTATGTCTGTTGTGGGGAGGGAGTGGGCATTAGGGTTGACAACTTCAAAGACCCATCACTGAATCATTAAGACCCCAGAGACCCAAAACCCAAGTGTTATTTCCTTTTGTTGTTTGAGGGGTGGGGGTCTTTGACAGGTTTGTTTTTAATTTGGCTCTTATGCTGACAATTGATATTATCTTGTATGATATCATGTTACAGCATTGAAGATCTTAAGGTTTATGGACTATAGTAACTAGTTGAGTGTATAATTAGTATGATGTCTCCAGGTACGTTGTATAATGTATAAATATGTGAAACAGCTGCTCACACTAGGAAACTCTATTTCAAACCCTCTTATGCCATATATATAGAAAATATCTGTTATATATATATTTTTTTTTCTTGTTTTAACATATATTAATGTCATAATTTAACATTTACTAGTTAGTGTTAATGCAAAGTTTTTGCTTTTCATTAGACTGTATTCACAAAGCACACTGAGACATTCATACTTTATGTTAGTTGAGTTTCTGATTGAAGAGTCCTTATCTCATTTTGGTAATATTTGACCTTGAAAAGCTCCTTAGTTTAAAACAAACAGGTGAAATGTGATTCTCTGGTTTTAACTGCTGTTTAAATGAGTATTTTAAACCAAGAGAATTCTTTCTGGGTTTTTCATGTATGATTTCAGTATTAATAGTTTGTGATTTTATGAATAACTGTCATAAGCTTCTGAGGAAGGACTTGGTTGGTCCAAAAGGTTAGGCATTCTGTTCTTTTGTGACATCTAAGTTGGTCCAATAAAAGGTATCAAATCATTTGCTTCTGGATCTACAATGAACAAATAAACACTAAATAGATGAAAATCTTAATGAGGAATATGGTGCTGTTTTATTAGAATGTGAGAGTACAGTAAACAAAGATTTCTAATTAGAGAGGCCTACTCCTAAGGTACGGGGTCATAATGTTGCAAGACATTATGCTACCTGCATAAAGTGCATAACCGATACAGGCACATTCTTGCATGCGGCATGTCTGTTTTTGCAGGGGAACTGCCCCGCACCCCTGTTATGGGGGCTGTGCCTCCAAACTCACCCATAAGGATTCTTAACTCCAGGGAGGGAGGGTAATAGTAAAGTCGCATGAACTGTGAAAAATAAAATATTTTCTGCGCCTGGGACCGGAATTAAACCCGGTCCCAAACGCTCTGCCTGCATCCCTGTTGCCAGTGGCTCATCCTCAGAGCCACGGCAGCTGCTCAGTGGAGCCTGTCCCAGTAGAGTTCTTATCCTCTGCCTGGGACAGTGAGGGGTGCAGTACCACGACAGAAGCATTCTACGTATTGCACCCTTTCGCTCTCATTTACAGCACTATTTCAGTTTAGTGCTCATGTCATACGCTATTAAGTGTATGACATGTTGACCTGGTACGTACTCCTAACATCACTTTTAAACATGAACACAAAAATCTTTTAAAGTCACTGGGTAGGAGATTCAAAAGAATCTGTCTGAGATCTCCCCATCACTATTTTCTAAAGCAAAATTCATCCAAACTGCTGGACCACCTATTAAATGGTCTGTGTCCATATTTTTTGCATGCAAAAGACACAATTGTAACAAAAATTATGCAACTCACATTTGCATCAAGTTTTTTATTGCAGATTATGACTTTTTGTCACAAACAGACAACTCTTTGAAAACAGTAGCAGATCTCCTTGCACTGAATCGGGCGATGCAGGTACAGTTTGCATTTGCATCCATATCGGACTCTTTTGAAAATCTGGCTCACTGAGTCCTTAAATTTCTTGCTTGAGGGCTGCAGCTGGGAGATATTCAGTGAACACAAGCTGGTGGTCTGGGTTAACATAGAAACATAGAAAGGGAGAATCTTTCAGTTGAAAAGGCCTAGTGGCCCATTGTGTCTGCCCATTCCTACCTAAAACTGTTGAATAAGAGAGCCCTAGAGGCTCCTCACTTCCTCTTCTCCTATTTTTCTTGTGGGGTCTTTACTAAGCCCTTGAGTCTGTCCCACCTCTTTTGAATCCCTTCACTGATTTCATCCATCCACCACGGTCTCATTGAAAAGTACTTCCTGGTGTCTCTCTAAACTTGTTCCCTGCCAGCTTTATTGAGTTTCCTCAAATGCTTGTGTTTCTACTCCATTTGAACAGTTGCCACCATACACTTATTTTAATCCATGGAGGCATTAGTATGTTTCAGTCATATTCCCCATTTCCTTCTTGCCTCCAACATGTACTTTCAGATCTGCTAGCCTCTCCTCATATGTCCTTTCCTGCTGTCCCTGGATCAGCTTAGTTACCCTCCTCTGCACAGCCACCCCCATGTCCCCGCCTTCAGTGCAGACTCCAAAACTGCTCACAGTACTCCAGGTGAGGCTGAACCAGTGACCTATACAGCAGCACCTCTCTTCTTCGGGTGGCGATCCCAGTCCCTCTGCACGCCAACATTCTATTCACCCTGCCCACTACCTGGTTGCATTGTGTTGATGTCTTCAGACTGCTTGATATTATTACTTCCAAGTAGTGCTGTGCAGAATTATGGCAGAATGGCCATTCTGACAGCAGAATTTCAATTGTAATTTTGTGGTTCATTCTTCTGAATTTTGCCTGGTAGTGACAGGGAGAATCGATTCTGTGGAACCACATTACTCCACGAATGATCATTCCCTGAGCATTGCATGTAATTTGTGTGGATACAAGTGGGTGTATTTAAATACACCTACTTGATTCCTAATAGTCAGGACACATCTACCTGGCTGTCCATAAAGGTGTCCTGATTGCCAGAAGTTTATTTTAGAATACTACAAGACTTGTCTATTAAGTTCCATAATTACTGTTCCATGGTTCATTGTGACCATGGAATACTATTACGCTGTGCATTTTGATGATGGTTTAAAAGTGCACTTATACTATTAACAGCTGTTAAACAGTTTTCATTGTAAAAATGGAATGCAAAGTGTTATCCAATAGGATTTCATTCTGTGGTTCTGATACATTTCCATGAGGTCAATCTTTACTCTTTGATAGTGAGTTAGAAGAGAGCTCAACTCAGAGAAAGGAGAAACTCAGGATAAATGATGACAGATGAATCTAATAGATTTCTTTGACTGGGTGACCAAGTAGTAGACCAGGGAGGATGTGGACATGGCCTACCTAGATTTTATGAGCATTTGATACAGTCCCACACAAAGATTAATAAACAAATTAGGCAGCCTGGGAGTGGGTGCCAGGGTGGTAGCCTGGGTAAAACATTGGCTGGACAACAGGACACAGAAGGTAATAGTAAACAGAGTCCACTCTGAAGAAAGGGGGTTACTGGTGGGCACACGCAGGGTTCAGTACTGGGTCTGGTCCTTTTAATGTCTTTATAAGTGGCATTGCAGAGGGACTAGAAGGAAAAGTATGCCTCTTTGCCGACGACACAAAGATCTGCAACAGGGTTGATACACAAAGGGGGGTGGAAAGGATGAGAAGGGACTTGGCAAGGTTGGAGAAATGGTCAGAAGTATGGCAGCTTGATTCAATGTAAAGAAGTGCAAAGTAATGCACCTGGGAAACAGAAACCCTGGGAAGAGTACATAATGGGGTGGGGTACTAACAACAACAAAATGGAAAGGGACCTAAGGGTAATCATATCAGATGACCTAAAGGTTAGCAAGCAATGTGAGAAGGCAGTAGGGATTGCTGGGGGATACTGGGATGTATAGGAGAGGCATCACCAGTAGAAAACAGGAAGTTGTTATCCTCTGTACAGACGGTTGGTGAGACCCCATCTGAGTACTGCATCCAGTTCTGGAGACCCCATCTCTGCAAGGACATAGACAGGATAGAGGCAGTCCAGAGAAGGGCAACTAAAATGGTGCAGGGTCTGCAAGAGAAGCCATAAAGGAGAGACTAAAATAGCTTAAAATGTATACCCTTGAGGAAGGGGGGACATGATAGAAACTTCTAAGTACCTCAGTGAAATCAACAAAGTCCAAGAGGGTAGCATCTTTCAGAAAAGAGACATGCAAGAACAAGGGGACACAATTTGAAGATGGGGGTGGTTCCGGGGCAATGTGAAGTATTTTTTCACAGAGAGGGTAGTGGATGCATGGAACAGCCTTCCTGAGGAGGTTGTGGGTATAAACTGTGGAGAATTCAAGAATGCATGGGACAGACATAAGACAGTTCTAGTGGGGAGTAGGAAGAAATAGGCTGTTGGTTAACTAGGATCTGCGCCTATCCTGTAGGTAGGGAAATGGGCAGACTAGGTGAGCCAAGCAGTCCTTATCTGCCGCCAAAGTCAAAGTCTATAAAGAGAAGAGAATTGTTCACAATGGCAAGCAAAAAAGTACTACCAGCACTAGCACTGCAAGGGTATCCCATGATAATGGCAATCGCTAAAACCACAAGGCTGAAAAGAGCAAAGAAAAAAGATAGACACAAAGAGCGATTGGCACAACACGGCGATCGTAGAGAAATGGTGACCTATGGCTTTTCCCCTCCCGAGTTGCTTCCCTCTGAGTTTGTTATTTTAGTAAGGGGTGCAGGGGTAAAGCTCCCCTAGAAAGCCACCATTACATTGCTGTCGCTGTTTTGGCAATCGCTGCATTGTACCCCTCATCGTATGTGGCCATGCTATTTTGCCTTTGTGGATTTTGGCCTCGCTGTTTCTGACTCACCCATATCACATAGAACCCACTGCAAGGAGTCTGTCTTCTACATATAATCCGGAGGAGACTAGTATGTTGGTGGCAGAGGTCACCAAGAATGTTTCACTTGATGTTACTCAGTGATATAGACTGAAGAAGGCATTTGGCCCATTGAGACTGTCTTCCACTCCTAGTGGGGGTATCATTCCTTAAGATTATTTAGGTACCTATCTTGAACTTGTCGAATACTGTGAGATTGATTAGGTAGTGTGGTAATATTACATGTTCTTGGGGCCTGAATTGTAAAACAGGTATCCCGTTTGTTGGTATTTCTAATTGTTTGTTGTGTGACCTAAGATTTGCCTGACTATCAATGATAATTATATCACATTGGCCAGTGAGATCCAAATTATTCAATATTTTAAACAGTAATAAAATATCGCCTTTTCCTTATGTGCTCAAGGCTAAACAGATTCAGCTCTGACAGTCTTTCCATACTGTATATGACCTATCTTTTAATCCTGGTATTAAACTACTAAAATCCCTTCTCTGGTCCACACTCCCTTGTACATGTTAATGTTGTATTGAGGTCTTACAGTACATAGCAACTCTTGTTTATCCTGTCCTAATTCTCCTCTGCACTTGTCTCTGCTGCAGCTTGCATTATCGATGCTTATGATGTTTATATCTAATGTTTGCAATATGATGTGTATATTTAATGTTTGTGATAAATAACTTGTTGCAACTAATAATGCTGTTAGTATGGTTTCTGTATATTGGCTGTGTATTTTACTTTATCCAGCTTTAGTTGTTCACCTTGTTTTGTACACAGGACTGCTGTGCATTCATTTGCCTAGTGCATGCTATTACTTTATGGAATATAATATGGAACTAATCCTAGGTCGCCCTGAAAAGATATCTATGATCTCGGTAGGGATTACCCGTCATCAAAATTTAAAATAAATAAACAAATAAATAAATAAATAAATAACCTAGTGACCCTTCTCTGAACTTTCTCCAACAAATTAATGTCCTTCTAAGATGCGGAATAAAAAGGTGACCAGTAGTCCAAGTGTGGTCTCACATATAGATCTGTACAGTGGGATTAAACAATGCTCATTTCTGGATGCAAAGGAATTTTTAATGCAGTTTATTAGTCTGTTAGCAATTTGGGTGACCTTCCTGCAGTGGTAGAGTAGGAGTAAGTGTATTGTTTTATTGACCCTAGGTCGCATTCATTTTGTACAGATCTTAAAAGAAACCCACTTAGAGTGTATGTCTTCATTGGATTATGTCTTCCTAGATGAAGTACAGTGCATTTTTCTGTACTGAACTAAATTTTGTTACTTTTAGACCATAATTCAATATGCTTCAGACCGTTGACTAGGATTGGTATTTATTGTCTGAGTCCACCACACCACGACCTTGGTGTCATCTGCAAATTTAAGTATGTTATTTCTAAATTAATGTGCATGTCTCCTATGAATATTCCAAATAATGTTGGTCCCAAGACAGTGTCCCGGGGACACCACTGCTAACTAGTCTCTCCTTAGAGAGGTTTCTACAGTACTTACCTTACTTGCTGTGGTTCTTTCAGTCAGCCATGCTTCAACCCATTTAACCAAGTGTAAACTGAATCCCATTTTTAAATTGTCTATCAGTTCAAGTGTGGCACAATGTTGAATGCCTTCCTAAAGTCAGGAAGATCACTTCTACTGGTGTACCATTATCCATGCTAGTGCTACCCTTTTTATAAATGGAAATCAGACTGGTGATACAAGAACTTCTATGGAGTGAAACCATGCTGGTAATGTGTCCTATATAATTTTGACAGTGGCTTCACTGTCAACTTTAGATTTTAATAGTTTTTCCATAGGTTTACAGGGGACAGATGTCAGGTTTATTGGCCCATAATTCCCTACTAATGATTTACTACTTTTTGTGTATTGGTGAAATTATGACTTTTTCCAGTCAGAAGAGATCATGCCTTGTTTGTATGACTTGTTAAACAATAGTGTGAGCGGAGACAGAATGATGATGCAAGATCTTTGATGAATTTGGGTGAATACCATCAGGGCCTGGGAATGATTTGGTTTTGTAGCATTTAGGGCTAACAAAACATTCTCTGTGGAAAACTGTGCAACTCAGTTGCGGAGGGCTCACCTGTTATCTTGCAGTGATTCTTATCTACTGTGTCAGCTAGTGCACTAGGGTCAGGTAGGGTTTCTCCATTTTTGATTAGTGGGCCTACCGATCTATCCCCACTCTTACTGTTAACATATGAAAAAAGGATTCTGGTTATCTTTGGAGTGTGCAATCTTGAACTATAATTTGCTTCTTTCTTCCTTATTAGTCACTTACAGTAGTTTCTTTCTCTTCTGCCTTTTGTTTTGATTTAGTTGAATCAGAGGGTTCTTCTTGTAATTTGTAAAGACACATTCCTTTTATTATTTTTGCTTGTCCTCGCAGTAACAGAAAACATATTGAGGTAGTAGAGCATTGCAGAGATGTGTCAGTTGTGGTCAATCCAGCGGACACTTTAATGGGCACATCCATCAGCCACCAATTAATGCTGAAGCTGCCGATGACAGCAGTTTCACAGCGAGTGCAGCACTTGAAAGAAATCTGCCTCTGCAATCAGAGGCAGTTTTGTCATTGCAGCAGCAGTCTCCCCTACCTCCCTCCTCCAACCAGTCACACAGCAGGACAACAAATTAGCTCCCTCCCACTTCTGCTGCCTGCCTCAAACCTTCCATTCTCCATCCCCTGCTGACATCGGGGTGCTCAATCCCCATTTCGGCATGTATCCCGTTCCCCGATTAATGTGGCACACTGGGAGCCCACCCCAGTGTGCCATAAAATACTTCTTTGCTGTTTCCAACACCAGAATGCCCATTCTCAGTGTCAGATGCATGCCCCATGCCCCTATGTTCCCAGCTGACCTTGGGGTGCCCAACCCGGATCACATTAATCCCCCACTCCAGCACTTTCTGCACACTGGAAGCTCGCCCAGTGTGCCAAAATCCATTTTTAATATTTCATCTGTAAAAGAAAACAGTCCCTCGTTGTATTTTTTAACCCGACAAAAATAGAAAGGTCCCTCATCATTCTTGCTGCCCCCCTCCCCAACCCACACCCTCCTCTGCGCACCTCATCTCACCCAAATTTACCTCCAGAGGTCAAGAGCAGTGATCTTCTGTGGACCAGGAACATATCTGCACTCTTCAAAGACCAACCGGGAATTGAAGAAATGACAGTAACCCCTATAACGGCAGTGGGGAGGTCAATTTAGGTTGATATCTCAACCAAGTTTGGAGTTTGTCCCAAATTTTCAACATGGGTTTCCTGGGACTCACTTGTGAACACAGGCACTGTCATTTTGTTTCTCTGTCCCAAAAGGTGATTTCATGGTCGCTGCCCAGAAACACCTTTCGGGACTAATTAACAAAATGACAGTGTCACTATTCATGAGATGGGGTCTAAAAACTATATTGCAAATTTGATGAAAAACTCAAACAATGACGGAGTTATGAGTGTCTGTTGCACAGTTTCTATGCTGCGATTGTAACTTCATCAATTTTAATATTTTCACTTCAAATGTCCAACATTGCCCTTTCTCACCCCCTTATGAACAGTACAGCTGTCACTTTTGCATCCTTCCTGAAATATGTTTTGCACCTGTAGTGCAGAAAGGCATGGTCACTGTGAAAAATCAACTTTCAGGACAGGGTAATGAAATCACAGTGCCACTGTTCATGAGGAGATCCTAAAAGGCATGTAGAAAATTTGGTGAAAACATTCAAACAAGCATTGTCAATGCCAAATGTTTGCTTGCTGGCACTGGCATTGGTAATGTAGAAGTTACAGAGCTGCATAATAGGAATGCAGTGAAGTATTGAACTGAAGCCAACCCCACCACCACCCTGCAGAGATGACAGGCATTGGGGTGTGCCTTTGGGTCGTCAGGCATAACGCCACGCCATTGCACCACACCCTACCCTGCAGACACTGACAAGTGTCACGGTGTGCCTTGGGGTCTTTGGCATACGCACCCATTCCATCAGGAAATACGGTGAGATGGGTGTGATAGGAGAATGGGGTGAACTTTGGGCCAAGAGTCCAAGGCATACCTTGATGCCTCTTACTGGCTGCAGGGTGTGGAATGGTATGAGCATTACAGGCAAGAATCCCAAGTCACACCCTGATGCCTGTCATTCTCTACAGGGTGGGGCGTTATGGTTGGAAACCCTAACACCTCAGGCATTCATTGGTATTTTCACTCCAAATTTTCAACATGGATTTTTTTATGACCCCCACCTCATGAACAGTGGCAATATTAGTTTGATAATGAAAGCTGCTTATGCACAGCAAGTATGGCATTTAGCAACACAGGTGCAAAACACATTCTGAACAGGATGTGAAAATGACAGCTGTACTTTTCATGGGGAGGTGTAAAATGGCAATGTTGCAAATATGCAGTAAAATATTAAAAACTGGTGAAGTCACGAGCTTGCATAGAAACTGTGCAACACACACCTGTAATGTAATTAGTTTGGGATTTTTACAGCAGATTGTCAACACAGGAATTTTGGGACCTCCGATCATGAACAGTGTCACTGTGATTTTCTTTATCTGTCCTGAACAATGATTTCCTAAACGACCACGCATTTTGCGCTGAAAGTGTGAAAACACATTTTGGCCATGTTGTGAAAATGACAGCTGTACTGTTCATAAGGAAGTGTGGAAAATGCCACTGGTGAAAATCTGGACTGAAAATATTACAAAGGCCATGAACTTACGAGGGTGCGTGGAAACTGCGCATGATGCTCACTCATAACACAGTCATTTTATGGACTTTAGTCACCAAATTTTCAACATTGCCATTTTAAGACTTCTCATGAACAGTGTAACTGTGATTTTCTAATCTGTCCCAAACATTGCTTTGCACACGACTACCACCATTAATGCGTACATGCGCGAAACACATTTTGGGCGACATGTGAAAAATAGCAGCTGTAATTGTTCATAAGGAAGTGTAATAAAATGGCAATGTTGAAAATCTGGAGTGAAAATATTGAAAATTCGCAAACTTACGAGCGCAGGAGGAACTGTGCAACGATGCTCATAAAACAGTCATTCTTAGGGATTTTTCACCAAATTTTCAACACAGCCATTTTAAGACCTCTGATCATTAATAGTGTCACTGTGATGTTCTTAATGTGTCCCATACATTTATTCCATAATCGATCATGCGCCATTGTGCACTACATGGGCAGAAACATGTTTTGAGTAAGATGTGAAAATGACAGCTGTACTGATCATAAGGAAGTGTAATAAAATGGAAATGTTGAAGATCTGGAGTGAAAATATTGAAAATTCACAAAACCTCTACGAGCGTGCGTAGGAACTGCACAATGCACGACATAAAAACAGTCATTTTAGAATTTTGTCACCACACTCAACATAGCCATTTTAAGACCTCTGCTCATTAACAGTGTCACTGTGATTTTCTTAATGTGTCCATACATTGATTCCACACACCGACTGCACCATTATGCGCTACATGGACGGAAACGCTTTGGGCAAGATGTGAAAATGACAGCTGTACTGTTCATAAGGAGGTGTGGTAAAATGGCAGTGTTGACAATCTGAGTGAAAATATTGAAAATTTGCAAACTTACTAGAGTGCATAGAAGTCCAACACACACTTGTAAAACAGTCATTTTAGGACTTTTCCACCAAATTTTCAACATAGGCTTTTTGAGAGCCTACCTCATGAACAGTGGCAGTGTTGTTTCATTACTAATTCCCAAAGGTGATTTCACACAGTGACTGCTAAATCACCCTTTGGGCCCGATTAATGCCATGACAGTGACAGCATTCACGAGAAGGGGTCCCAAAGCTCCATGTTGAAAAATTTGGGCAAAAATTCCAATAAATGCCTGAGACATGCAGCAAAGTTGAAAAACCCTATCTATCCCATTATATAGCTTACTGGCATTTCCTCAGTTCAGGTTGACTTTGAAGAGTGCAGATGTGTTCCCAGTCCACCAAGATCAGTCACACTGGAGTCCAGAGGTAAGTATGGGGTGAGGGTGTGTGGGGAGGCAGGTGCACATGGTGGGCACCGGTGGGGCAGAGACAGCAAGGGACCATTTTGTGTTTCAGGTTTTTTTAAGTAACGACGACATAGAGACATTTGCCAGCTGGGGTGGGCTCCCAGCATGGCACAAAGATAGCTGTTTGGGGGCATGGAGCTGATGGAGGATTGGGCACTCCTGTCAGATGATAGCATCTGTTGCCATGCTGGGTTGGGCCCCAGCATGGCACCCTGTACTCTCGGGGGACAGTGGAGCCGACGGAGGATTGGGCACCCCACGGCTATACAATGTGTAGCCACACTGGGGTGGGCACCCAGCGTGGCATGTGGAACTCTGTTTGGGGAGTGCAGCACAGCTGATGGGGATTGGGCACCCCGCCGCCATACAGTGTGTGCGTAAGCGAGCACGCAGTATGCTTGCATGTGTATGTGTGTAGGGGAGTGTGCATGGGAGGTGATATCCTATCACTGTTCACTGAAGCGTAGCTCCTCTTTCAACTGTACTCCACTGCATTTTCAACTGTTGTCATAGACAGCTCCAGCAGCCATTGGAGAACCGCGGCTGTGCCTGCAAACACACTGACTGAATTGGAAGAGGGCTGCCACACCTCTGAAAACTCGGATGATGGCACTATGTTTCTGCACATGCATGCAAGCAAACATAAAAATGACTGTGTTGCAAGTGTGCATTGCACAGTTTCTATACACACTCGTAACTCATCACTTTTTCATATTTTCACCCAGATTTTCAATACTGCCATTTCTTCCACCTCCCCATGAACAGTACAGCTGTCATTTTCACATCCTGCCCAAAATGTGTTTTAGCACCTGTGGCACTGAATGGCACACTCGCTGTGTGAAATCACCTTTTGGGATTGACCAATGAAATGATACTGCCACTGTTCATAAGGTGGGGTCCCAAAAAGCTCATGTTGAAAAATGTGGAGCAAAAATACAAACAAACGACTGGGCATTAGGGTTTCCAACCTTAATGTCCACCCTTACAGACTGACAGGCGTCATGGGTGTGACTTGGGGTCATAAGCCGTAATGCTCACCCATTCCACCCCCCACCCAGCAGCCACTAACAGGTGTGCCTTGGGACTTCGGCCCTAACGTTCTCCCATTCTCCCATACTGCACCCATCTCAGCTTATTCCTTACAGAATGGGACCTCAAGACACAGTGCAATACCTGTCAGTGTCTGCAGGGTGGAGTGAGGTGGAATGGCATGAGTGTTAAGGCGGTAGCCCAAAGGCACATCCCCAACGCCTGTCAGTCTCTGCAGGATGGGGTGAGGTTGGCTTTAGTTCAATACTTCACTGCCATGCCTATTATGCATCTCTCTAACTCCTGCACTACCAATGCTAATACCAGCAAGCAAACATTTGCTTGTTTTTGTTTTGTCTCAGTATTTTATTTGTTAAGCACATTGGGATTTTACCCTTTTGTTGTATATTTTTCTTGTAGGGACATATTTGTCTTCCAGTTTCTTTAGTTTGGTTTTTTGTGAGTTCCTGCAGTCCTCTACCAATTGGTCCCTCATTTTATTTGTCCAGTCAAATGACTCAAAGGGTTCCTCTGATGAATTGTATTGTGCCCTAGCATAATTAAGTAGAGAAATGATACAAGATTTGGTAGTAGTTCTTGCTGACAAACTAAATATTAATATGTTATGGTTACTATTTCCTAAAGCCTCTTATACTGATATGCTGCTGATCTCGGTTTCTAGATTGGTAATGATTAAATCTAAAATATTTTTTCCTGGTGAGTTCCATTACTTTTTGTTCAATGCCCATCAGTAATAAGATGTTTATAAAATTTGATTCTAGTTTTATATTACCTACAAGCTGTTCCCAGTCAATTCCTGGGAGGCTGAAGTGCCCAGGTATTATGTTTGATAAATATGAAGCCATGACTAATTCACTAATCAAGTTGTCATTATATTCCTGATTACTGGAGGGGGTCTGTAACAACTACTGATAGTTATCTTTTAACCATTTTAAATTGTAACTGTTACCATATAATTTTTGGTATCAAATTGCAAATCCTTTGCGATTTTTAATTCTGTGCATTAAAGTTTTTTTCAAATGCAAACACCTCCTCCTTTTTGTCTTTTCAGTTTTTATAAAAAGTCTGTTACCTGGAATTTCATGTGACCAATCACTGGTTTCATCCCTTCAGGTTTCCATTATGACCACTATATCAATACTATCTCAGAGAAGGAGAATTTCAAGTTCTGATTTTTTTAGTATGTTCAAACTTCTAGCATTAGTTAGGAATGTATACTCATGAACTGGTTTGTTATATTTTACTTGGTCTACCTTGTTTGACCTTGTTTCCCAAACCCCACTGAGTTTAGTTTAAAGATTTCATAATATACTTTTCAATTTGTTTGCCCAATAATGCAGTCCCCTTCTACTAAGGTGCAGGCCATCCCAGCTATACAGACCATATTTATTTTCAAATGCCTCCCAATGTGTCACGGGCTTAAAAGGCTTGACTTCTCCTCAAGGGAGAAAATTTGGGCTACAGTAGCCAGAAATGTTGGCAGTAATGAAGAGACCAGTGCACAGCATGAATAAATTAAAGCTTCCTGGATGACCTCCAGAGCTGGGACACCCACATCCCTAAAAGCATGAGTGTTGTTGTCATCCTTTCAAAGGGACAAAAACATTGTGACAGGATGGGTTTTATTGGACTATACCCTCCCTGTGCAGGGGCTTTACCATTGCCTTTCTCAATGCCATGGGAAAACATCCTCCCTCAGGGAACACCTGTGCTCAGGTCCTCCTGGAGGTCCATCAACCCATACCACCCACCCTGTAGTGTATTTCTGCACTTCATAAAAGTGATTTTGTTGAAATTGTAATAAATGTCACTAATAATTCAAAACTAAAAATCAATAATAAAAAATAAGAAAATAAATTAAAGAATCAGTATGGTCCACGTGCAGTTCCTGTGGGTGCAGGAGTAACATCGGCATTATTGCTTGCTTAACTTTTAATATCCTTTGGTAATTATTTTCCAAATATGTATTTCGTAAGTGGCTTGCTACTGATTTCTGTGTTTTCCTTTTTCCTGTTTTTTTAGGGAGGCTCAGTCACACCTGGGAACTCCATGGTTCACTGCCTGAGGCATGACTGTGTGTGTGTGTGGGGGAGGGGGCATCAGTTTTAGTCTTGAGTCTTGCAGCATTCCCAGAAATTGAAATTGATATCTGAACTGCATCCCACTTTCTGTGCAGTGGAGTCAGGGAATATAGAGGCTGCTGGAGGACTGCTGGGAAGACCTGGGCACAGCCGATATGGAACTATCAGCTGTTATTTGTGAGAGGGTGTATTCCTGTGGAATTGAAGAAGGCAGTGGTGAAGCCCTCTGGGAAAAAATATATATTTAAACCCTGACACACTGTCCACACATAGGCCTGTCTGGAGCTTTCCTTTTAAGGGAAGGTAATCAAGAAGCTAATGCGTGATACAGTTGTAGTCACATGTAAAAATGTTGTGTGAGCCTTTCCAGTCTAGTTACTGAAATTTTATTTTCTCTGTTATTTAGTATGTCAAAATATATTGAAAGAATCATTCCTCTTGTTGGTCTAATTTTACTCTTTTTGTCTTGAGCAGTTGTTCCTCAACCAGGAGAGGCTAAGGGAAGAGGAGATACTGTTGGGCCATCGGAGACAGCAGGTGATGGTTGTAGTGCAGCAGTACAGGAAGGACAACCCGGACCAGACATAAGATTATTATATATTTTTATGCATTAATCCCTGATGATCATCAATTTAATTTTATCTTAGAATAAAAGGGAGTTTGGTTATTCTGGTGTAGCTAATGCTACATATAAAACAGAGAAGGAAATCAATATCAGTTCAGTTGTTCTGCATGAGCCACACTCGCCTCTGAGGCCAGGAGATCAGAGGGGCTGTCAGAGGGCTGTGAGTTCAATTCCACACCTGGCAGAGGGGTGTCAGAGGGCTGTGGGTTCAATTCCCGCACCTGGCACTTGGGTTAATATCCTAATACTGACACTGTAGTGCAGCATGAGGGGTGCTGCACTTCTTAGGTGCCGCTCTTTCAGATGAGATGTTAAACCGAGGTCCCATCTGCCTGTTGTGGTGGTACTTCAGGTGGATGTTAAAGATCCCATGGCACTTATCGAAAAGAGTAAGGGACATTTTTTTTTAATATTCAAAACAATCCACAATAATAAACACAATACAACCTTCCATCATCGTCAAATAATTCTAAACAAAATATCAGCTTAAGTAATAGGTACATCCGAATCAGTTATCCATGGAAGATTTTTCCATACATTTCTTACGTATATCTCAGTTTGAAATATTTCCTCTTTATAATAAATACAGCAGATTTCTTTAGTAATACAACTATGCAATTCCTGCTAAGTAATTACTTTTTGTTGCAGTGTAAATAAACACCTAGCATTCCATATATACCATTTTATAACAGAAAAAATCACTTTTAAGTACTCTTGTTCCAGTTATCCCAGTCCCTGCCATACACCCCATAAATTAGATTGTTATATGAAACCTGACCAATGATCAACTTTCCCCAGTTATGTGCTATATACTCCCAAAATGCCTTTATGAACTCACATGAGAAAATAAATGGTGCATCGATTCTCAACTGAGCCACACAATTTGGCCTTGCACACATCCTTTCCTTTATTACTTTGTGCTTCTGATTAGCCTTCACATTCAATTTCTCATGATCACAGAGCCACATAATATATTTAAGTGGTATTCTCTTATTTCTTATCAACATCATTAAACTTGGGTTCAGTTCTTTTGGGCACTGTGGAAATGTACAGCTCTCTGTGAAATGTCTTTCCTGTACTTGGTTGTATAATTGCTTTTATTATTATTCTTTACAATATCCCTGGAAGTCACTCCCCACCTTTTGAGTCTTACAAAAACTCTCTATAGTATTGTGGAGAAAATAAAACAGTTTTGAAACATTTTTGAGTACCTACATTCACCCCTCACACCATGCTTTAATTTTGTCAGTGAACAAATTGGTCCACCAGTTTTTTACCTACAGGCATAATGGCGCATGTTCTCATAAATAAAATTAAAAATAAAAACAACAAAGGATTTACTATATTCAATCCACCATCAGTGATTTTTAGGTATAAAATATTCATTTTCAGAGTGTTCAGTCTGCTTCCCCAAATTGCCTAAAAAATAAGCTACAGATTGATGTTTCCTTTCTTTTGGAGGAAACACTACACTTAAATATAAAAAAAAAAAAACAGGAAGTAAGTATGTTTTTACCAGGTACACTCTTTTCAACTTCCCCATTCAGCACTTATTCAATTATCCACCAGGAGACTCCCTTGCTGTATCTTTTTATCCCAGTTAAGTAAGTCCTGTCTATCCTCATCAAATTTAATCCCCAGAATCAGAATGGGCCCTTCCTCAATCAGGATTCCAGCTATGTGTGTACTGACTGCTCTCCCACGCATTCATTTTATTTTGCTTTTCTCTGTAGTCTGACAGACTCCAGAGGATTCCCCATACAAGCAACAGAAGTCAATTGCTTTTTCTATGTCAGTTTCCCTCTTTAAGATTAAACATACATCATCCGCATGTGCTGCAGCTGTCAAGGGTAACCTTTGTGTTGAAACCAGCACCGGTGCAAAAATCTCCTATCATTTAAAATCCTTATCAGAGAATCTATACTAAATAAAAAAGTAAGGGGCTTATGGGACAACCCTGCCACATCCCTGTCTTATTGTTATCATTGGTCCCAAAACCCACTCATTCCCAATGTATCCTTGTCTTTAAAAGTGGCTGGAACCTATTAGAGGTTTTAGTTTCAGAAATGTTGTGCACTTTTGAAGCTGGTTGCCTCCAACTTCAATGCCTAGTCACTCTTTGTTCTATCTCAGTAACCTGGACAGCCAGTGGAGGAGGGGGAGCATCTCCTCACTTATGGCTTTCTGTTGCGCTATTAGCTGTATCTCATTGCTCGTTGTTCATTCACCACACTGACCTGCATGCTTTCCTCCATTATCTCACCATCTGTGGCTGTTTCCACACCTGGGTCGGGTGGGGGGGCGAGAGAGGTCAGCTTTATCAAGGCAATCAGTGGACCCACCTGCATTTCTTGAAAGTCCGTCTCTTGTGCTCTCCCTGCACTAGTTTTACATTTTCTATTTGAGCCATAGCAACCAAAAGCCTTTGGTCCTCTAGATCCCCAAATCCTGCCTTAGCATGTGCTGCCTGTTCACAATTTGCATAGAGTGCCCTAGCATCCCACATAGGTCACAAAGCACTTCATTTGAACATTGAATATTCATGTGACCAATCCTCCCACATAAGAAGCATCTAATTTTATCACATGCATTGCTGATATGCCCTGGGGCCCCACATTTGTAACATGTTTTGGGTTGCCCCAGGTAAAATAAGACTCTCTATCTCCTCCTAAAAGAAGGAGTTGGGCAGATGTTGCAGAGTGCCATCCACAGTTTTAAGAAGCACCCTTATCCTCTAACCCCTGTCCAGATATTTTCAGTGTCGAATATGGCTTCAGGGTGACCCATGACCATACATTTCTGCTTTGTCCAAAGACCAAGTCTGCCACACTGACCCCCTTCATTACGTAAAGAAATTGTGACATTTTCTGGGCCAGCCCTAGTCAAGGGTATAATTTTGAAGGGAGACCATAAAGGCGTATTTTCACATTGTTATACCTGGTCCAAAAATGTTCTAAGCCACTCTGTATTTTAAAACTAATATCAAAGGATCATTCCCCAGACACATGGATTAGAGCATGCAACTCAGCAGCATGAAAATTTAAACTTTCTTTAAGCAGTACTTTGCCTCATTATACCCTATCTGGAAAAATTTCCAGACCCCCTTGTACACAATCCTCACTGCATTATGTCTCTTGGCAGGTAAAACTTTAAAAAAAAAAAAAAGCATCGTTCTCAGTTGCTGGCAGTTCTCCCCCTCCCAGGCAGGCCATCCTCCTTGTTGTCCATATGCAAACTGTCCATATCACTGATATCTTTGAGCTCCTTCTTTTCCTAGGTCTGTGCTCCTTTGAGCTTGTTTTAGTCAATGCAGCCATGTGTTCAAAATTCAGTTTTAGATTTTGTGTAAGTTCCAAGTCAGTGTCAATTACAACATCATTGTCAGTATTATTTGGTACACTCACAGTCATTGATCTTGAGACCTGGACCTCTTATAATCCAGACACAGCCTTCCCGTCTGAAAGTTTTACACCAGGAATCTGGATTTGAGCAAACCCAGACATCCAGTTATCAGTTGTGGGTGACTGCACCCAACCTGTGGCCTTCAAAGACTTCTTCACCAACCAGGGTTAATTTGTCTATTTCGAATCTGCCCAGACTTTAACTGCTGCAGTAGATTTCTAGCAGAATTGTCTTATTTGTAGCTGAAAAGGAGAACACTGTAACACCCTCCTGATCACTTTTTCTGTTTGAAAGACTACAGGCTCTTTCAGTGTCAGTATTCTTGGAGGGTTGCTATGCTCACCCGTAGGCTGAATATTCTGGGCTGGCACCTGACAACTCTCACCAGTTACCACTTGGTTGCCTTGGCTACTAAAATTCATCATTTCACTGTGTACTCTTACAGTCCTTTGTTGATTTCCTCCAATCTGTTTTAAGCTTATAGACTCATTAGTAAGATTTTCAAACAATACCACCTCAGACTGGTGCAAAGTTGGTTTCCTGATTTCAGAGCCATTTCGTTCATTCTTGCGTCTTAAACACCACTCCCTCAGGACTCAGAAGGACTTCTTCTAATCGCCCTTCTGCATCAAAAAGGTATCTGCATCACCCTGTTTCACTGGTAGCGGAGCATCCAATGCTCCAGGCTGTTCCACATCTGTCTCCATCAGAGCTCAGAGGAGACTGACACAATGTCCAACAACATGTCCCTACAGACAAGTAGGAAATTTCCTGGTGTCCTGCAAATTCCCCATTCACTGGAAATACAACCAACAGCTTAATCTGGTTCAAGGTCAGTTGGCATGCATCGTGTGTGGGGGGTCAAGAGGAGATGGGCAGCTGCAAGTGAGGTGCTAGTTGCACACTCAAGCAGACTTGATAGACTGTGTGGCCTGTTTCTGCTGGCAAGTATTGTCCAAATATTGTTTCTTTTTATATTTAAAGTTTTTTATTAAGTTTTCAAAGTATAAAACATACATACATACTTACAACAGAGACAACATACATTGTAGGCAGGTACAGTGACATCTGTCATGGTGAAATCATGGCAGTCCCAAAATAGTTCAGATAGATTGCAGATACTGATAATAAATATCAGTATCTCTGACAAAGTCTGGTCTAGGTAAGTGACAAGAAATAAGTAACAAGAACAGAACACAGGTGATGCAAAAAAACAAAGTTGAGCCAATACATTTCAAATATTGAATAAAATCTATGATACAAATGATGGGTTAAGAACCATAATCTGTATCATCCACGAGATTGCCACAAATTCAAAAATCATAAACAGTTCTGAATGGAATATGACAGTTGTTCCATATAATAAAGCCATTTTACTGGGACTAGCTACTGCTGAAAGGTGGGGTCTTCCTCTCTCAGCCACTGCCTTGCAATCCTCTTACATGCCATCAATACTTGATATAGACAAAGCTTACTGGAATGAACCCAGAGTGGCATATTGACCGGAGGTGTATTTAGGAGAACCAGAGTTGGAGTCAGAATTGGCAGATTGACAAATAGCTTTTGTAAATATAATTCTATCATACTCAATAACTAGTCAGTTTTGGGCAAACCCCAAAATGTGGGGCTGATCCACTTGAGCCTCCCTACATTTCCTCCAGCACTCCCCACCTCTCCCCATGTAAGACATCTGCATCACAGGGGCATGGAAGTATTTAGGTCAACACTTCCAGGAAAATTCCCCAGAAGGAGACAAAGAAATGGTTTATAGCAAATGCTTAAGCCACGATTCATACTGAATATCCCTTGGAGGTTTCAGTTCCATCTTTATAATATTATATTAGTGGTGATAGCTCTATGTTCTTGAACCCTTTATAAAATTCCCTGTCTGGTGCCCTCAATTATCACTTAAGGAAACAATTATCAGTGTACAGAGAAGCCCATAGGTGCTGATAGCTTAACTCTGTCTCTGTCCTGTTTCAATATGTACACCCTCATTTGCAAGTATCATAAATGTTCTTGATTTGTAAAACCATATTTATTCTGGAGTTCTTCAAAGGAAAAAACATCTGTTTCACTTAGAAACTGGAAATATGACCTAGGCCTAGCTGTTGTCAGTGACAAAAGTATACTCAATATCTGGGGAATCAGTGTCATAGGCTAGAGTGTCTCCAACGTATTGTATAATGTGACAGTTCTGAGAGCTCAGCAAATTTTCTACATCTTAAAATAATGGCTGCAGCTGAAAAAAATCCAGCTATGGGGATTGCTAGAGAGTGGCAAACAGATACTTTGTGATATCATGGAGAGCATTCAGATGAAATTCTGTGTGTTTCCACAAAGTAGTACAGTGCCGGAGTTCAAAAGTAACAGACTTGAAGATGAGAAACCATAGCATAGCTCTGTAAATCCAGGAGTCCCAAACCACCTCTGTCTCTTGGTAATTATAGTATGGAGACTATAATTCTGAGTGGCTTGCTATTCAGACAAACAGATATCATTTTCTTCCATTACTGAAACAGTATGGGTGGGCTGGAGTGGCAACATCTGTAAACAAACTCTTACCATAGCCAATAGGGCTGTGAAAAGCTACCAAATGATCAAAGTTATTTTCTTGTTGGTGCCATATAGTGCTGTTTAGTCACAATCATCAAACCTGGCATGCTGCTAATTCAGTCCTCTTGAATTTATTTGGTCAGAGTACATGCCTGCTGTGTGTGTGTGTGTGTGAACATAGCTGCAGCTGCACTGTTTGTAATCTGACTCTGTAGTCTGACTTTCAGAGTTTCAGTAAATTCTAGAACAGATAATGAGTTAACTCTAGGTTGCTGAAATAAATAGAATAAATCTATTAGACTGAGCTGGACAGATGATAGAAACAGCAGTTTAAAAAGTTTTTGTTAATATCCTGAAAAGTTCTGAGGAACAATACAGTAGCATCCCCTTCCTTCAAATGCCTTTAACATAGAGCAGCAAATAGCAAAAATCAGAGGGTGCACTGTTTTGCAGCTGTGGAGAAATACTTTCAAAAGTCCATTCAGGAGTTCCATGATCAGCCATTTTAGAGCTACAATCTGATCCCAATAGGGCTGTAGGCTCTGCCCACAGACCTAAAAATACAATAATCTAGGCAAAATGTTCAGTTGATTCATTTCAATTCTATATGAACATATAAATTTGCCAGCAGAAACAGGCCATGTGGTCTATCAAGTCTACTCAAATGTGCAGCTAGCACCCCTATCTTGTAGCTGCCCTCCATTCACAATAACCCATACCCTGTCCCATCCCTTTTGAATCCCCTCACTATCTTGCAGGATACCACCTCCTCTGGCAGACAGTTCCATTTGCCACAACCCTCTCCATGAAAAGTGTCTCCTCATTTCCTTCCTGTATCTTCCCTCCTCTAATCTAAGACCAACCCTTGTGTTCCTCCCCTTAACTTAAATATTCCTTCTGTACATGTCTTGTTAATACCCTTTAAGTACTTGAAGGTCTTAATCATATTCCCTGATCTAGCAAATATGCCTAATAGTAAATCCATCCAGCTTTCCATGTCTGAAGTTTTTGATGCTATATGGGTTCAAAATTCAGTAGTTCTAGATGGGTCAAATTTTGAGGATGTATAACTCCTAAATATTTAATGGCAGCCTGTTTGATATCTGGGGAAGGATGATCATTAAATCACAACAACTCCATTTTATGAATGTTTAGTTAAAGCCAGAGACAGCGACATAGTCTTCCAGCTTGCCCATAACTCCCACAATGATGGCTCTGGGGTCAACAATGTTAAAAAATATCATCAGTGTAGAGGCTAACTCTGAACTCCACCCTTCCAGTAGGAACACCCTCTATCCTAGGATGATGTCTGATTGCCACTGCCAGTGGTTCTATATATAATGCAAATAGTAAAGGGGACAGAGGGCATCCCTGATGACTGCCTTGTTCTAATCAAATTGGCTAGTAAGGGCACCATTAATATTACCCAGGCTTTTGGGGAATGGTAAAGATTTTGCAGAATGGAAAAAAAGGGGGACATCAAGAGTTCAACAGAGTATCTCATAAAAGGGCCAGGACACCCTGTTGAATGCCTTCTCAGCATCTAGACTGATAACCACAGCAGATATCAATCTCTGTACAATATGAACATACTGAAATTTGCCAGCAGATAAAGGCCTAGAGGTCTATCAAGTCTGCTTCAGATGTGCAGCTAGCACCCTTATTCTGCAGCTGCCCTCCCTTCCACCCTTCCCTTCATTAACCCTCCCCCTTGTCCTGTCCATCCTTGTTTGAAGCAGTCCACTATTCTTCTGCATACCACTTCAGGAGGTAACGCATTCCACCTAGCCACCACCCTCTCTGTAAAAGTGTCTCCTCATCTCCCTCCTGAACCTTCCTTGCTCCAGTCTCATATCATGGCCCCTGGTGTCCCTCCCTCCCTTACTTTGAACAGCCCCTCTGTACTTGTCTTGTTTATTCCTTTCATGTATTTAAAGGTTTCAATCATGTCCTCCTGTCTCTCCTCTCCTCCAGTAGTACATGTTCAACTCCTTCAACCTCCTCTTATATGATAAGTCCCCAGCCCCTTGATCATCTTTGTTGCTCTGCACCACCCTCCAGTAACCAATGCCCCTCTTCAGATATGGACACCAGTACTGCACGCAGTACTCAGGTGTGGTCTAACTAATGACCTATACAGTGGCAGAATCACCTCTTCCCTCCTCGAGGATATACCCCTTACAATACAACCCAGCATTGTTTTGGCCTTTGCAGCTGCCTTCCACATTGTGCCGAGTTGTTCATTGACCCTGTAATGAGCACACCCAGATCCTTCTCCTCTGTGTGGGCTGACTGCACTCCCCTAGCTGGTAACTCCTCCTTGGGTTCTTCATCCCAAAATGCAGCACCTTGCACTTTTTGGCATTAGAGCCCAGTTGCCAAGTGTCTGACCAGGTTTCAAGCTTTGCCAGATCATCCTGCAACCCCTGCCATCCCCTAGGTCATCCACCACCACACCTACCTTGGTATCATCAGCAAACAGACTGATCTTGTTCTTGATGTCCCATGATATGTCTGCAATGAATATCCCAAACAACACTGGTCCCAACACCGAGCCCTGTGGAACACCACTCATCACTGCCCTTGGGTGTGAGGCTCCCCACCCACCACCCTCTGTTGCCTTCCTGCAGCCAGTTTCCTACCATCTCACCAGCTGTCACCCGCCCCTGTGCCTACTAACTCCTTCCCAGCCTGCCATGTGGCACTGGGTTGAATGCCTTACTGAAGTCCAGATACAGTACATCCACTGCATGGCCCCTGTCCAGTTGCCTAGTTACCCAGTCATAGAACTCGACCAGGTTGGTTTGGCAGGATCTGCCACGTGTGAAACCATGCTGTCTGCTGTCCTGTAGTCCTTTGGCCTCAAGGAGGGCCACCAGCCTCTCCTTCAGGATGGTCTCCATTAGCTTACCCATGGTGGATGTGAGGCTCACTGGTCTGTGGTTTCCCGGTTCATCCTTGGGGCCACTCTTGTGGAGGGGCACCATGAGCCATCCTCCAGTCCTAGGTACACCCCAAATGTAGTGAGTCATTAAATAGGTCTGCCAAAGGTCCTGCAAGGACCTCTGCCAGCTCCTTCAGTACCCTGGGGTTGGATGCCATCTGGGCCTGGTGCCTTGTCCACCCTCAGTGCCTTCAAACCCTCTCGAACTCTGCTCTCCATGATTTACCCATCTGTCACCACTTCCCACCCGCTTCTCCATTTCTCCCACCTTGGTGTCACCTCCCTCTTCTCTTTAGTAAATACTGAGCAGAAGTACTCATTTAGTTCTTCAACCTTATGCACCCTGCTTCCACCCAACTCCCTCCTTCCTAATCCTTACTATGTGGTCCTTACAGCTCCTTTTCCTGATGTACTTAAAGAAGTCCTTCTCCCCTTCTTAATGCCTTGTGCCAGCCTGAGTTCTGTAGATGCTTTGGCTCCCCTTACTGCCCTTGTCACCTCCTTGATTCTGTCAAGTACTCCTCCTGTCCTCCCCCTCCCTGTTTTCTTGTACTTCCTAAGGCAGCTGTTTTCCTCCTTACCTTTTCATGACCTCCTTGCTCAACAGATCAGTTTCTTAGCCCTACTTCTTGCTCTGGGCTTTGCAGCAGGTTTTCAGTTGCCTCCACTATCCCCAGCTTTATGAGCTCCCACCTCTGGTTAGTGTCCATACTAGAATGAATTCTGGCCAGGTACCTTTTACCACTTCCCCATCCTCCCAAAGTCAGCCCTCCTGAAGTCCAGCACTATTGTGCCAGATTCCACTCCTTCTTGCCCATATCCAATGTGAGCCATACTGAGTGGTGGTCACTCCTGACAGTGGTTCCTCGACTATAAGTTCTCTCACAAAGTCCCCATTTGCCAGCACAAAGTCAAGGGTATTCCCTAACCTGGTTGGTTCACTGACCATTTGCAGCAGGAAGCTGTCCTGGAAGGCATCCAGCAGTACCTGCTCCCTTCTGTTCCTGGCTGTTGGGGTGCTCCAGTCCACTCCTGGCAAGTTGAAGTCCCCCACAATCACCACACTACCCTTTTCATGGTCCTCCTGATCTGTCCCGCTAGTCCCTGTCTAACTCCTCTGTCTAAGATGGTGGCCTGTACACCACTCCCATTCTAAGAATCCTATTCTTGGAATTCTGGATTTGCATCCAAAGTGACTCCGTACTACCCTCCTCCCTTCCTTCCTTACACACTTCAGTCCTTCCTTCACATATGTGCCACCCCTCTTTTCCCAATCACCCTGTCCCTACAAAATAACCTGTACCCTGGTACAGACAGGTCCCAGTCATTGTATTGCAATGCGTTCCATAAGGAAAAGAGTCCAATGAATATTGTCCAATCAAAGCTCTGATGTGCTTTAATAAGGTTAGCTTGATCCTGTCATATTAAGGTTGGCAACATGCCCTCTTGGCTTTTAGCCCATATGGCCATAAATAACTTATAATCAACATTTAGGATTGATGCAGGCCTATATGATGAAGGTTTCATTGGATCTTTTCTGGGCTTCAAGATGGCTGAGATTGTGGCCCAATTCCAAGATGGTGGTGGTGGTGGTGAGGGGACTGCCTCTTGCACTTCCTAGAAGTCTGGGACAGTACAGGCACCAAAAGGGAGAATAATTTGTAAATTTCTATCATAAACCCATCAGGGTCCAAACATTTAGCTGTCTTTGTGGTTTTAGGGTGTCATGTATTTCATCTCCTGCTACCGGTGCCTGTAGAAGGTCTCAATGCTCTTCCTGTAGGACTGAAAGCTGCAGTTTAGAGAGATAGGTACAAGGAGAGATGCCCCAGTAGGAGGCACAATGTACAATTCCTGATAATAGCATACTAAAATGGACTCTGTCCTTTAAATGGAATATGTAACCATGCCAGAGGTGGGATCCACTAGCTGTGGAATGCAGGCAGACCACCTCTTGACCCGAATTTTATTGCAAGTCGATGTGCCCCTTAGCCCTCCTTCATAATAGTATTGCTTTAAAGAAGCAAGGGCTGGTTCAACCTTCTGGTCTGAAATCTGATACATCTGTTGTTTTACCTTCTGAATCTAGAAATCTATCCTTCATCTCCCATTACTCTCAGCTGCTGCAGTGTACTGAGAGTGACCTTAGATTCCTGGAGCCCTCTGCAATGCTACTTGATCTGTTTCTAGCTACTACACAAAAATAATTGCTCCTCTGAGAACAGCCTTGAGAGAGTCCCAAAGAACTGGGTCTGATACATCTCCCTGTCATTATTCATCAGGAACTGCTGTACAGTATTCTGCACTAATTCTTTATAGGACTCCTCTCTAAGGAAGGACAGCTTCAATCTCTAATTAGTCAGTTTTCTGACTTTGCCAAGATCAAGTTTAATTGTGACTGGGGAGTGGTCTGATAATATTTCCAAATATCATTTCCTCATTATGCGAGATGGGTGGAAGAGTTTTTAAAGGCTGGAAGAGAGTAAGAGCCATGAGAGGATGGTCAAATTCCAGCCCTCTATGATGGGCATAAAAATCCACAAAAGAGAATTTAAGAGAAATTTAGACACATATTTAATGGATTCAATGTGCCTAAGCAACCAGAGTAGTGTTATGCTTATGCAACTCAGATAACTGTTTGGCCATTCACACTCTCTATTCCACAGGAGATTAACCACCCTGTAGGGGTACCAAAGGCAAGGAACTCTCTAACAGGGTTTCACCCTAGCAGTGCCATGGGAAGATTCCCTTGGTTAAAGGTACCTTAGGAAGGAGCCTCCCCGAGGAGACAGGTCGCCACTGGAGGAGATGGGAGAATAGTGGAGCAAAGAAAGAGTGCTTCAGCAGGAGTCTGGGAGGAACTGCTAATATAGCTCAGGAAGGGGATGGCTGGTTGCTCACTCCATTAAACTACAGGCATAGCCTTCCAATTCAATGGACCTACACAATCAGAGTAGTGTTATGCTTGTGCAACTGTGATAACTTTTGGCCATTCACACTCTCTATTCCACAGGGAATTACCACCCTGTAGGGGTACAAGGCAAAGAACTCTTGAAGGGTTCCACCCTATAGTGCCATGGAAGATTCCTTGGCATAAGGTACCTTAGGAAGGTGCACAAAAAAGCATTCAGCAGATAAACATTGGCTATGAGGTGGAGAGCAGATCGACAGCAATGAGACAGCTTGAAGAATATGAATGAGATGCACAGGTTGTCAGGATTGCACTGATAAAATAGATTGCACTGATGACATAAGGGAGCTTCCTAAGAAGAGAGGGAGGAATAGCAAGTAGTGCCACCATCCATCTCCATCCAACAGTGGAAATCTACCAAGGAAACTAGGGAATATAGTATTTTAACAATGAACTAGATATTATGACATATGGCATGGAGAAGAGGAAAACACCTTTTGGAAGAAACCTCTGGGTACCAAGGCCTAGGTTGCCTTCCTTCTACACTTGGGATATTTTATTTAGTGACGGCTCAGCTACTGCATTGGAAGCCCAGTTTCAGGAAGTTTCTAATCTGGAGGAAGGCTCTTGCTCTATCCTGCTACCAAAATGCCATTGGTCACAGCGAAGATAGCTCTGCAGGAAAGGGAGACTCCTTTATAGGAGGGACTCCCGTATAGGATGCCCTCACCCAAGGTGAGAGGAGAGACAATAATCACTAGAAGGCACTCACCTGGCCTCCACGCTCCACACAGGAGACCTATGGTGGAGGTAGACATCTGAGTGGCTTCCCTGAGGACTGTCTGAGAATTGAGCTGGGCAGGGAAGGGAGATCAAGGAGACCAGGTGAATCATAGGTGGTCATAGGGAGAAAAGCTTTCAAAGGTGCCACAGGGAAGCCATAGCCAAGGAGCACTCTTGTGCTTGAGGGCCCCACCCTCAGCAGCTGAAGTCTTACATTCTACATCAAGAGATGTCTCCAATGAGTTAGATGACTGAAGCTCTGCCCAGAGCAAGGACATTCCACTATGGGCCAGAGGAGAAGGACCCACCCTGAGTTTCACATGCTCAAGATGCAGACTTTGTGGGTGCAGAGCAAGACCGTCAGCTACATGGCAAATCCTGAGCCAGAAAGGTAATGGTCATGGTTGTCATGCATCTGATTTATGAGTGACAGCATGAATCAGCTTTGATGTGCTAGATAGGATGAGGCTGGCAAAGCCAGTGGCTGTAGATTAGGTAGCAGGTTATTCTTGAGGAGGTCGGTGAAGCCAGTGGCCTGGGAGAAGTAGGACACTGCAGTGTGAGCCATTTAATAATAGTAGCAACCAGTGAAAAGCAAGCCAACCAATTCCATTAAGGAAGCCAAATTAATGAAGTAGAAGGTAGGTGTTTAGGTAGTGAGGCTGTGATGTCAGTGATTGAATCAATGAGGTTTAGCAGATGGGAGATATGTAGCAGTATTTTCAACAGCATTTGCAACAGCAATAAAATGGCAGCAACATAGGTAAGCATGATGCATCACAAATGAGGTAAGCTGAATTAATGATATGGTTGCCTAACCAGTTCCATAAAGGAGCAAAATCATAGCTTACATAAAAGCAGTTGATTGCTATGGTTTCAGCATGAGTAGTGAATTGATATGATTGGCATGAATACCTTAAATGCCATTAAGTCAGAGTTAGGTTATTCAGTAAGCATGCGTGCAGTAATGAAATGCAATGAATATCATGAGGCCATGTAGGCTGCAAGGTTAATGATTTATGCAGGATAACTGTAGAAAACCATGTAGGCAAGAGAGCAGTGCAAAATCATATAGCTACATAAAGCATGCTCCTGCTGCTTGGAGCCATGATGCCCCACTGTGACATCATAGTCCCCACCATGGGAATAACAGGAAGCCACAAGCAGAGCACCATGAGACAAGGCAGCTAATGTAATAGCTGAAAGTTTCAGTATAGCAATGTAGCGGTTGACTGAGTGGAGCTAACACTGAGTGAATTAAGAGCAGAGCTGCTGAACACATAGCACAACAGGAAGTGGAAGCTAGCTGAGCAGGATGAAGCCTGGACCAGGTACAAATAATTAAGGCAGAAAGCACAGGAGACAGCATGCAGGAAAACAGCAGTGTGAGCTGAAGCATACTATAACAATGCAGTTAACTGAGGGTTTGCAAAATCTGATGAATAAATGGGAGCCTGAGAGCAGTGGCACAGGGCAGCTTAAGGTAAGGAAACAATATTTAACCTGAAGTAAAATAAGCAATGTACAGGTATGTACAGGGTGCTAGAAAACTACAAAAGCCCAAGTAGAAACAAACAAAAGCAAACATAAGTACAGGAGCAGGAAGGAAACAAGCACACAGCAGCCGGAGGCAAAGCAATACTAACCAGAAGCAGGAGAAAAACAACAAATAGAAGCCCAGAATGATCCAAGCAGAGCACAAGCATAAAGGAAGGAGGGAAGCAAATGTGGTGTGGTAAAGCCAAAGCAGTCCCAGGGAGAAGGCAGAGATGGACAGAGCCTCCAGGCACAAAGAAAAAGTGTTTTAGAAGGAGGCTGGGAGGAACTGCTTATTTAGCTCAGAAAGTGGGTGTGGCTGGTTGCTCACCCTATTGAACTACAGGCATAGCCTTCCAAAAACACTTAGAGTATCTGCCTGAACCTACCTATGGGCCACGGCCTTCTGAGCTTCTGATATTCCTAGTATGAATTTAGTACAAACTCTTAAGTAACAGACTTATTTATTAATCACGTGTTTCTTTCTTTCACTTCATCTGCATGCAGGGCTTGTGTTAACCCCATGGAAGTTCCCAAAGGATTTTTGAGGATTCTGAAACAGAAGCAGAAACATAAAAGTAGTGCTTTAGCACTTATCATATCCAGTGTATATTGTGCCTCTTCTCCTTCTCCTTAAGTCTTTTCTTCGTGACTTTTCAACTCCCACCTGCAACTGTCCATGACCCTTACATCTTTGATCTCCTTCCACTCTACTGCCCTAGCCATTTTGTTCTCCCCTCCCGCTATGCCTGTACCAGTAATTTGCTGTGCCTATCAAAACTTAATTTATCTACCACAAGTACCAGTTGTACTGTTTTGCCTTACAATGTTTATGATTATGCTCTTTCATGTACTATATTGCTGCATATGACTGCTATTTTGCAATGCTGTTAATTACTATTTATTTTACTTTCCTCTTGTACTGTCTTCCATGCCTCTCACCCCCAGGATGCACCTGGTAACCAGCTGTTATTATTGTAGCTCAGTATACCTTTCTGGTAAAACTTTGAAATAAATAAATATTGAAAAGTTTAGGCCTGTATCCTTAACAGAAAAAGTTTCTGGTCGTGTAGTAGAACGTTCCTATTCCAACCAATTTCTGGCACTACTAATTTCTTTGTTGACCATCATCATTTGAAGCAAAGGGTGAAATGGACCCTTTTAGTAGTGCCTTAACAAACCCTGCTGTCCTATCCATCTGTGTTATAATTAGCATTATTGGCACTGTACAACTGATAGTATGTGAATAATCTTATATGTTGTATCTTAAGGTCGGGTAAGGAGCAGCACATGAGAAATATCAACCAGTGAAGGCAGACTTACTGCTGATGACTGTGTTTAATAGATTTAATAATACTTGCTTAAAATGGAGTATGGAAAGTCTCCTGCCTCAGGACACTGCTGAACCCCTTTCCATCTTGGTTTCTTCCTTGCCAATGGACACCTCACCACCAGCATTTTGCAGACCTTCTGGAGCTGTTTTGGGGGGTCGCTATAGGTAACAACCAATCAAAAGCCTCATGGGTGTGTCCCTGAACAGTAAGTGCAATTTTCAGGCGCTTCACTCTTGTTCCTGTTCCAGCTTCACAGTTGCTTGAAACAGATCACAAACACATTCCTGCCTCAGGACACTGCTGAGCCCCCTTCCATCCTAGGCTTTCCTCCACTGATGGATGCCCCACCACCAGCACCTTCTGTAACCCTCTAGAGCTGTTTTGGGGATTGCTAGGGGCAACAGCCAGTCAAAAGCCTCATGGGCAGGTCCTTGAACAATAAGTACAATTTTCAGAGTACTTTACACTCTTGTTCCCTGTTCCAGCTTTATACTTGCTTGAAATGGACCATGGACGGACTCCTGCCTTGGGACACTGCTGAGCCCCTTCCTTCTTGAGCTCTCCCTCCCTGATGGACACCTTATAGCCAACATTTTGCTGGACCTTCTGGAGCTTTATAGGGAGTTGCTGGGGCAACAGCCAATCAAAAGCCTCATAGGCGGGTCCTTAAACAGTAAGCCCAATTTTCAGAGCACTTTATACTCTCACTCCCTGTTCCAACTTATACTTGCTTGAAACAGACCACGGATCCACTCCTGTCTTGGGACACTGCTGAGCCCTATTCCATCTTGGGCACTCCCTCGACCAATGGATTCCTCATCACTAGGATTTTTCCGGACCCTCTGGAGCTATTTTGGGGTTGCTAGGGGCAACAGCCAATCAGAAGACTCATGGACAGGTCCCTGAACAGTACGTACAATTTCCAGAGTGCTTTGGTTGGTCTTTGTTGCTTGCAACCAAAGAATAATCCTATCTGCTAGGACTGATATATCTGCTAACTTTAGATTGTGCCCGTCATCCTGTCTTGAACTGGTTATTAAGTCAGACAGCCTTAAACTTCAAAGAAAGTACTGAGTACATGTCTCTGAAAAGCGTGTCCTTTGCTGAGTTTCATATGGTGTTGATGTGCATAATAATGCCCAGTAGCAATGTGCTATCAGTTTCCTGATATCCATCTCTGTACTGTATATCCTCACTAAACCTTCCACCAGTTTCCTGATAACAAAATTATTGGTCACATCATAATAGTCATTTACTTTGCTAAACAGCTACTCCTCATAGCTAGGAATAGATACCAGAAACGTCCTCTTCCTATCAAATAATGGATATAACCCTTTAACTATGTCTCTACTCCAGTTTCCTGGGAACCGCTTACCTTGTATTTTGTATTGTAGTTATTTGTTTTACCAGGATAAAACTCTATTGAGCAGTGTTTGTTTGCAAAGGGTCCTTGATAGGATAGACAGAATTACAGAAGGATTACTGAAAACAAACATTTGTGTACTTGATATTCAATACAAGCAAATGTACCTGCTGCCAGAACTATCTGAAAGTTGTAAGTAAACCTAGCTGTTAACATACTAATGCCAAGTACAACAGTAACAGAGTGTTGGATCAAGCTGGCTGTTCTTTTGTCTCAGTCCCAGACTGATTCAAGCTGTTAACTGGTAGATAACTACACTCCCCCACCTCCGAGGCCAGCTGCTAAAAATACTTGGACTGCAATTGAGATAAGACTTCTGTGATGACATTCTCCTGCCTGGCATATCAAATCAAATCAAATCAATCAAATTTTATTTTAAAAGGTGCATTTCAGAGTTCAGTGCACCTGTACAATAAAACACAGGTTACATATAAATAGTATATTAAAACAATACAATAATTAAAACTCACAGACAAGTCCAACTTTAATAAACATATTAAATACTCAGCATCAGTCAGTATCTATTATTTAGACCAATTCAACAGGTCTCAAGGTCTAAAAAAACAGATCAAATAAATGTGTTTTCAGGGCTATCTCAGAGCTCTGGATGGTCAGGCACTCTCTTGCCTGATGAGGTGAGAGTTCAACAGGGTAGAGGCTGCAAAAGCAAACAATTGAGCCCCGAGGTCTTAAGTCGAACCCTGGAACCTCTAGCAATCCTCATTAGTGGAGTAGAGGGGTGATAGGGACAAAGGAGCTCACTGCAAGTACCATTGTCCATGACCACGAGGCCTTATAGGTCAGTAACCGACCCCTGAAGGTGATCCAAACACTGAACTGACAGCCAGTGCAGTTCACGGAGCACAGGCATGATGTGACAAGATCTTGGTAAGCCCATCAGCAACCTGGCTGCCTCATTCTACACTAGCTGCAAGTGGCGGATATCAACCCAGGAGCCCTAGGAAAGGGCATTGCAGTAGTCAAGGTGGGATGTCACAAAGGCATGGACCAGAGTTGGAAGATTGCCAGGTGGGACCAGATGTTAAAAGAGGTCTTGACAATGGCTGACACTTGGGACTTCAGCGTCAAGTCAGTGTCAAAAATAATGCCCAGATTCTGTACCGGTCAGAAGTCAGCAGATGGACACCCCAGGCAAAGCCTGAAGGACTGTCCTACCAGCAACCCCTGCCCAGATGACCTGGGTTCACCACCAGTACCTCAGTCTTCTCTGCATTCTACCGCAGCCAGCTGGCATTCATCCAGTCCTGGATCTCGATGAGGCAGTTATTAAAGACCGAGATAGCTCCATTCTGTTCAGGTACAAAGGACGTGTATAGCTGAGTATCATCTGCATAGCAGTGAAAACTCAGCTCATACTTTCTAATAATGTTTCCCAATGGCAGCATATACACTGCAAACAACATGGATGATAAGATGGAGCCCTGCAGTATCCGCATGATAGGAAGAGAAGGGCCAAGAAATAAATTCGACAGCACTCTCTGCATCCTACCCCATAAGGAAAGATCAAACCAGCTCAGGACTGCCCTGACAGTCCACAGACTAGCCACAGGTGCTCCAACAACACATCATGGTCCACAGTGTCGAATGCTGCACAGAGATCAAGGAGGACCAAGCTCGAACAAATCCTCTGATCTTTCACTATTAGATCATTAAATACCTGACAAAGTGCCATCTTGGTACTATGCCTCTTCCTAAATCCAGAATGAAGAGATCATAGACATCACGGATGGTTAAATGATCCTCAACTGCAACACAACCACCTTCTCAATAACCTTACCCACAAAGGGCAGGTTAAAGACAGGTCTGTAGTTAGCCAGACAGTCCAGGTTGAGGAGGATTTCTTCAGGAGAGGTCTCACAACTGCCTCCTTCAGGGGTCAAGAAACACCCCTGTCTCCAATGACCTCAGACTATCTCAGTTAGGATGGGCCAATTACCTCAATACACCCCACCAGAAGGTGCATTGCACCTGGTCCTGAACTACTGCAGGTTGGTTGCAAAGTCTGGATAATCCTCACAATGTCAGTGATTGCTGTCCGGCCGAGTTGGACCAGCTAAACTGAGTGCTCATAACATCCTCACGACCTCAGCAGCACCAATAGGGGGCTAAGCAGATCCCAGACCTGATGGAGGCAACTGTATCTGCAAAAAGTGAGCGAACTCATCACACTTACTTTGTGAAAATGCTCCCTCAGTCTGAAGACAGATTGGATTGCACAATCTGTCAGTCCAGAAGACTGAGCCAGTTGATTTTGTGCAACAGCAATCTCCTGGACAGAATTCTGCCTTCTTATGGGAGACTGCCGATTGTCAATATTCTTAGCCCTAAATGCAGTATCAACTGTAGACAATGCAGTAAAAAATCTTATCAAGTGCATCTCCTCTCGATTTGACTTCTGTCTGTTTACCACTTCAGCCACAGCCTGATTATCACTCTTAAATAAAACCTTGTGATGAGTCAGCTTATGTCCCCAAATCAACTGTAGCCAGAATAGGGAAGAATTCCATCAGCTGGAATCTAGCCCTATCAGCACCTGCATCCAGTTCAGGCACCCTAGCTCCATGAGTCACTGTGCTGTCTCTATAAATTCAGCACTTAATGTTGTGGGTTCCTATGCAATGAAACAGCCTCCCACTCCCTTAACCTAGAGGCATTCCCTGTTGCTACTGTGTCTATAGCTGCTGCTGGACTGCTAACCAAATAAAGCCTGAATACCATAACAAGGTTTACAGTATGTTGCTCCCACAGTATGCATCTATATATCTTACTATATATTTCCACTTGTTTTAATAAAAGTGGCCTGACCACTGAAACAAGCATTTGGAAATATGGAAGGTCAAACACAATGCGTAACTTATCAAGATCTACCTCCACTTAAAGTGTAACCTGACATTAACACACAAATTAGACAAAACTCTATGATCTTTTAGGATATGATTAATGGAATTTCACTTGATTTGTTTTATTATCCTAAGTACACTGGAAAGAAGATTCCTTTTTCAGGCACACTTATTGCACAAAGTGCATCAGTTCAAACAAATAAACACTATATTATACATTTAAGTGAGTATATTATACATTTAAGTGATAACAACTGAAAAGCCGGTCATTCCGAAGAGATTAACGACTAGTTGGAAGTTGGGTGGCCTGAGGCAGAGCCGAGGCCACCTCCTCCAACCAGTCATTAATCCAAGAAATGACCAGCTTCAAAGTTAGTTATTCCAGTTATAAGTCTAATAGCAATAACAACTTTCATTTTGCTGGGTTTATTTAGGTTTTAGCTGTGTGGTGTGAGCTGTGTGTACCACACAGGGTTGGTCTGCAGTTGGAGCGGTCATTTCCAAGACTTTAATGACTGATCCAGTAGCCAATCCAGAGTCTCGCTAGGCTCATGAATAATTAATTAGACTTATAATATATGTTATATAAACAAAATAAGAAATAAACATAATAAATAATAAACAATAATTTACATAAAACATGTGGAAGCAAGAGAATCAAGTAAGTGCTTCTTCACACTGATGATCAAGCTGTAACAGCTGGTAACAGCCATTGGGTCACAGGCAACCTATTCCTGGATAAAGCTGCATAGTAATCAAAATATTGCTGTTCCACATTTGTGCATGTCAGCAAAAGGTGTTCAGACACCAAGCATGAATTAAAACTACTTTGAACAAATTTTAATTAGTTAACCAAACACTGAGGTTTGTTCCGTGCAATAATTTAAAACCAAAATCTGATAACATAAAATTGGCACTGATTAAAAATAAATTGGCTGAGAAATGTTAAAACAGTGTTGAGCTCTATTTGACCCCTCTTGAGGAAGATGTAGAGCACTTTGATATGCAGGGGAGTTGGTGGCACACTGAGTCACATTGCACTTTATATTTTTATGCTCTTTATGACTAACACAAATAAAATTTAAAATGATCTGAGCCTTAAGTGTGCACTCAATCTGTTTGTATTTGTAGTATATGTTCTACTTCTACTATCTGTAAGTACAGACTTTGCATTTTATTCTAAAAACTTTCTTTTTGCCAGCACTGCTTTTTTTGTTTTGTTTTTAGGCGAGGTATCTATTACAATAGCCCAGTAATATAAAAGGAAGAAAGTTAGGCTGAGCAATTAAAAGCCTTGACTTACTTGAGAAACACTTTTGACTCTATATTTTTAATGGACTTCTGATGTCAAGGGTTTCAAATAAACTGCATACCTTATGCCCAAGCACAATATAAACACCTGAATACTTAAGAACCTCAACTTCCTCCAGGGATTCCATTAAATGTTGCAATTAAAAATGTTGGTTTGGGTTTAGCAAGATTAGGTGAGGGACCAACATGCATGGCTTGTGACTTTGAGTTGTTCAGTACAAGCACTTTTTTAAATGTTGCTTTTCCAAATAATTTTGGCACAGTGTTGTATTAATATCTTGTATACTACTTGAGTAAATATGAAGAACTGTGTCATCAGCATATAGCCTCCACAAGCATCAGTGTGGCGCATGCTGTACCCAGTGCTGTACCTAATACAGTAGTTCTTGATCCGTCTAATCCATAATCTATAGCTGGTTTAGACACGAGCCCACTTAACTGATTGCTAGAGCTCCTGAGATAAACCAACCTCGCAGATACAGCTTGCTTGCAGCAAAAAGTAGCTCACCATTGCTTCAAACTGCAGTAAGTCCATTTTGTACGCTATAGTTATTTTTCACTGAACCTTCTCATGCTTGCTTCCTAACCTAAAGCACAAATAAAATACCATCTAAGCTATGCCCTTACATTATGGGAGACAAGAAAAAGTTTGGCACAATCAGCATTAATTTCTGTATGCTATACATTTCATTTTTGCTGGTAATTAAATGTATAAATGTGTTTCAAAACTTTCCAGTCATGCAGGGATTACTCAAGGAGCTTCTGATATTCAATATGTTTGTAAGCCACATGGGTTTTTGAGAGTATAATTATGACAATTTATTTTAATGCAGACAGTAAGCTGTTGCTGCCAATAACTAGCATGTCCTCAGAGAGAGAGAGAGGCTCAGTTAGGGCTAAATCGGCATGTGTGCCAAAGGAGGTCCAGCCATGGATAGCATGGACTGCTGAGGGAACTGCTAACAAAAGAACCAATAAATACAGATTGAGAATGGAAGGATCCATCCAGGCACTGCAACCAAAGATGAAGCAACTGAGAAATTACACAAATGTACATGTTTTGGTGATTTTGAAGCATTCAGTAACTTTGGCAACAACACGTCATAGGTATAAAAGTGAACTATTTCCTTATTTAGAAAATGCCGTACTCAATCTTGTAGCAGCTTGGTGTTTTCCTACAAAATATACATGAGCAATACTGCTAACACGGTGTGGTGTTGTGGGATTTACCCATGTGTGGTGTGGTGTGTCATAAGACTGCAGGCCTAGTAACCTAAACCACACCAGAAGTGGGAAAATTCCACAGCGACCCACCCTGGAATCACTGTTGTCATCACACAATTCATAATACATATGGGAAAAAATTACAAGTTAAGAAAAATCATCGTTGGAAAGGAAAAAGTGCATACACTGGGAAAAATAGTTTCATTTTATAATGTATGCAATTAATGTTTAATGGAACAAATTTTTGAAAAGTTAGCAGTTTTGAAACTGATAAAATAAGCAACATGTACCAAAAGTAAATCAATCAAAAGATATGCATTTTTATACGAGTAAGCAACATGTAACAAAGTACTGCATTTATGAAATTCAACAAAGAACTATTTTGATCAAGCAGTTTATAAACTTTTTTCTATTAGAATGCAGGAAAGCAAAACATATTTGTTTCTAACCTTTGAATGAAAAGCAACAAATATTCATTTCTAAACTTCTAAATTTAAACAGAACAGAAGCTAAGTGCAAGTAAACATTGAAACAAAATGGTAACAGGTCAACTTTTATTTTAATGTTGCATAACCTCTGAGCTAGCCCCATGGCACAGAGGGCTGAGGACCTTCAAGTGCCTTACCTCATGTCATGCCGGTGACCCAAGTTCAGGAACAAGTTGGGGTTGCTGGGAGGTCAGGGGCAGGCCAGAAGTGAATGAAGCGGCTGTCAGGCAGCTCTCTCTCCCGGATGGGGTGGTGAGCTGACTCGATCTTAGCTGCCACCAGGTGGAGGCCTGGTGCCATGCACGCAGTGTCAGACAGTAGTTACTGGAGGGGACAGCTGAGGTTCCAGGGTGCATGTGTGCTTCCACACGCCAGCAACCCATGCTGCCATGGCTCATAGGGAGAAACTGGAAATGGGGACCCAGGGCTAAATGATGTCCCGCGCACATTCCCAGACCCACACCACCACCTGGACCTCAGCACAAACTGGATATGGATTCTGGGGAAGGGAGGATGGCCCTCTCCTCCGACCCCCACAGGAGGCAATCTGTGGGGGATTTGCACTGAAGTAAATCCAGGGAGGTAGCTGCTGGCTTGGGGAAATGGGGACAGTGCACAGCAGCTGCCTTAGAGTTAAAAGCTACATGGACAAAAGTTGCATAACTTCTTTCAATGTCGCTAAGTTTTTCCCAGGCTTTTTAGCTGATTGCAGAGTGTATTGCAATGGGAACTGTTTTACTTGCTGTCGAAGTAAAAGTTCATAAATCCTCAGTTAATAAAATGGCTTAGTCTGGGCATGTAGGGCAGGGTCACAGTCCATGTTTCTCTTCAGTACCATTAGAGATGCAGCAAATTTAAAATCCGCTGACAAAGTGAATGTGAAGTGGCCACTTAGCATTGGCATTCGCTGGAGTGCCCCATAGGAAAGGCTCACTTCACCTTGTTATTACTTTCGTGTTGTCATTCCACCTTAAACGTGAAGTAAGGTGGAGTGACAACAATATCGGCAGCATCCCACCCACACAGTCACCAGAATGAATGTGCATCCCAAAGTGCTACTGTCTTGTGTCCAGAAAACTCCCCGGTGCTGATGAAGTGAAATGAGTGTAACAAGAAATGCAAAGTCTCCCAGAATTAATGGTGCACTCAGTCTTGTGCACAGTGGTCAGGTCACACACAGAGTCACCAGAATTAATGTGCATCCCCAAATGCTACTATCTTGTGTCCAGAAAATTCCCATTGCTGATGAAGTGAAATGAGGCGTTACAAAAATGCAGTCTCCCAAATTAATGGTGTCATGCAGATGCACAGACAAATTAAGATTCGCTGCACACCTCAAGGGATGCATACAAAAAGCCACAACAACACCTAACCAGTGCTCAGAAGTCACAAATCCAAATCTAGAAAGGAATACATTTTGCCAGTTGGGGATTAAGGCACGCAGTAACAACCACTACCAGTAAAGATACCACAATGCAGTATACAAAATTCATGCAGGTGTGGTGGATAGCAGGTTCACACTGCTGCAATTACTCTATAACACAATAAAATGTGTCTTATTTAATATGCATCGCACACACACTCTACCTTTTACGCCGTAGTAATATAAAGTGAAAACATTTAATAATATAACCAAATGTTTTAAACAGACAAATTGTACACTGCTGCACCACAACAATCAGCAAAAAAATGTCAAGAATTGCTGAAAATATTACTGTGTGTACATTACACAGTTATACAAAAAAAATAACCAAATCAGAAAGACTGCCTTTTTTCCCAGTTAATCTACCTGCATCAAAATATGCCCCTCCCCAAAGCACACTTCACAGCACACAGACTGACTGTTCTAAATTAAAATTCAAAATCCACACACAGCAATAAACACTAGATGATACGAGCACAGAAGGGTTTCCTGCAATTGATGTACTAAATTTTGAGCAAAAATATTACTCAGAAAGGCATTTTATACAGTTTTAGAGGTTCTAAATTGCAGAGCTCTGAGAGCAAACTGTCTCCAGCTACCACTGCACTCACACTACCCAGGGCAGAACAGAGGCTGTGCTGAACAATCTAGAGCCCATGTGACCTGCAATCCCACGAATAACTGCAGAATTTCATTTGTAGCTCAATTACAAGAGCAAACTGAGGCGAATTACATGGATTTCTATGTACTTCACCTTAAAATTGGTGGAGAAGTGGCTCGAGGAAGGCAAAATAACGCAAAGTCATTGGTTTCAATGGACTGCGTTCCTCATTATGAAGCGAAGTACTCCACTTCACATTGTGGAGTTCTCCATGGATTCCGCTTACTCAGTGAATCACTTCACAGAGCAAATTAGGGCCACTTCACTCACCACTACTTACAGTACTGTAACTCACATGCTGTATGGGAAGGAGCTGAATGCCTATGGCTGTACTTAAGCCTGGAGAGATACTACAAAACATACGATGCATCCAAGTAACTAGTAAAAATGAATGCTGTGATTTGTGACATGATCGTGAATTGTAATTTGTAACTGCATTTGAGACCGTGATGATGATGAAGAGCGTCATTAAGTGTCAACGTAATGGAGATAACCAATATGAAAACTGTATTGAAAATGTGAATGCCTACAGCTGTAATTCCCGATGAGCTGTAGCACAAACTCCCCAACTTAAAAGCAGCTCATTAATGAGTACAATGATGGGTGGTGAAGCCTGGAGAGATACTACAAAACATGCTTACAATACATCCAAGTAACTAGTCAAAAAATTAGTGTTGTGATTCATGGCATAATTGCGAATTGTGATTTGTGACTGCATTTGTGGCCGTGATGATGAAGAACATGATTTGGTGTTAATGATGTGAGATAAACAATATGGAACTGTATTGGGAATGCAGATGCCTACGGCTGTACTTCCCGATGAGCTGTAGCTAAACTCCTGACTTAAAACACTCATTAATGAGTACAATGGCGGAGTGGTGAAGCCTGGAGGATACTACAAAACATGCTTACAATACATCCAAGTAACTAGTAAAAAATTAATGTTGTGATTTGTGACGGGATCGTGAATAGTGATTTGTTACTGCATTTTGACTGTGATGATGAAGAGCGTGATTTGTATCACAGTGACTCGTGATGATGGTCCTGACTTAAAACATTATTAATGAGTACAATGTTCTTGCAGAATTATAGCACACCTGTCCAGTACTCTGAAGGAAGCCAAAGAAACAACTGTGGCTTAAGTTACAGATGGAATTGGGCACTAAAGAGATGCAAATGCACAGACATATTAAGATTGCGCTGCACACTGAAGAGATGCAGATGCAAAGGCACAACACCTAACCAGTGCTCACCATCAGAAATTCAAATCTGGAAAAGAATACCTTAGCGGTTAGGGAGGGCCATGGGAGGCAATGTACTGCACTGCTGCAGTAACAGTACTAGTACTAGTACCAGTAACAATATCACAAAAGTACAATTACACAGCTGCAGTGGATAGCAGGTTCACATTGCTGAAATTATTATGTGCACAATAAAGGTGTCTGATTTGATGACCGCATCACACATACTCACACACACACTAGGTAATGCATAGCAAATTGAAAACTCAGTAATATAACCACTTATTTAAACAAACTAAAATTATGCACTGCTGTACCACAACAATCAGCAAAAATGGCAAGAATATTGAAAATATTACTGTGTGTACATTAACACAGTCATACAAAAAATATCACCAAAACCAAAAGCACTGTCTTTTCTCCAAGTTAATCTACCTACACCACAGATACGCCCCTCCCCAAAGCACACTTCCACTGTCTCTCAGTAAACAGACTGAATGTTGTACATTAACATTCAAAATCCCACACAAACAATAAATGCTCGATGATATGAGCACAGGAGTGTTTCCTATAATCGATGAACTAAAGTTTCAGCAAAAAAATTACTCAAAATGCTTTTTAACAGCTATTAGAAGGTTTGAATCGCAAAGAGCTCTCAGAGCACGTTGTCTCCTACAGCTTCCACACACACTACCCCAAACTGAGGCTGTGCAGAACAATTTAGAGCCCATGTGACTTGAAATCCATGAATCACAAAATTCGCCTTTGGAACTGAAAAACAAGGAAGTGAGGTGAAATTAATTTTTTCAATGTGCCATGTTAAGAACTGGTGGAGTAGTGGTTTGGGAAGGCAGAGTAATCTTGAAGTCATTGTTTTCAATGCACTTCTGTTACCCGATATAACCACAAGTACCCGCCTAGCAGTCAGGGCACTCTGAATTCACCTTCACTCCTTGAATCATTTAACGGAGCAAATTTGGAACACTTTACCATCTCTAAGTACTACGTTCTCTGCCCAGGCAGGATTGTGCAAATGGAGTTGCTGGCTGGGCACGCATGCTTTGCAGTGCTGTGGATTGGAAGCTAGGTAGGTCTTCATCATCGGAACTGGAGTAGATCTGATGAAGAATGGGTTCTTAGCTTAAACTGGGATTTGTCAGATTTTGAGAAGTAGGTGTTTCTGAGCCGCTCTGAGTGTGGATCTTCTGCAACTGTTTGACTGCAGAATAGGGTCATGGTGGTAATGGTAGTAGGCATTAGCACAGGAGAGAAATCTGTGTTTTGTGAAGCAGTTTTCTTTTTGTTGTTTTAGGTTCTGGCATGAAATTTGTATGCTTTGCCTTTTCTCTGGATGGTAAAGCTTCTTTCTGTATAGTAACCTGTGCTTCTGTGTGGTGCATTACTGTGCTGAGGATAGAAATATTGTTTAGGAGGCCTGCTTTGTTGTGCATTTGCTTGTGTAGTGGTTCAGTTTCCAGGAACATTTCCTGTTAACATCGAGCTCCAGAGCTGTCTCTTACTTATGTTAGCTTCCAATAACTGTGCGGGAGGCTTCATTTCATGGCCAGTTACACTCATTATTTGCCTCAATTCAAGACCAGCTTCACTGAGAAGGGTGATGGCAATTGCCCTTGATGAATGATTTTGCATGTAGTTTCTAGTCCTGCCTCTTTGCAGATTCCGGCAGCATGCTTCCTAACAAATTTTACTCCTGTTGGAGCCAATGTGTTTCATGTAGGAAGCTGATCCAGGGTCTACTGAGCTTGTTGTTTGGGATGACAAGAAAGCACCAGAGGATTTTAGGCAATTTCAAGGTATAATTTAAGTAGCTCTGGATTGGGCTTAAAGGATCTCTGGGTTGCTCAAATAGGAAGGCTTTGCTGTTTTATCTGGTGGGATCTAGAGTCTTCTTGCGATATTTTGTTTCTTCATTATATGTTTTGTTAAGTAACTGATTCCAGTTTCTGTTTTTTCTTTGAATGAATGGTGAAGGGCCTGAACCTTTCATTATAACAATGGTCCATGCTGATTGGACATCAAAGCATACTTTTTCACGAGGCCATTTGTAGCATTAGGTGAGAGAGCTGCAGAATATCTCAGGAAGGAAGCTCCTTTTCAGATAGTGGTGGATGGTGGGAGGATTTATCTCTTCTTTCTCATCTCTGGTGTTTCACCACTACCTTAAACACACTGTCTCAGTGGTGAATTCTGTATCACTCATAGGGCTGATCGGTCTGCTTATAGGACTGTCATTAATGTGTCTACGAGCCCTCATCTGAAGCTGATATACCTGCTCAGCCCATACTCATCACCTGAGGAGTTTCTGACTGGCCCATAGAACTGTCTGAGTGTTTCATTAATGGTATACCCTGCAGCAGTTTTCAGATCTATTTGTATATTTTTCAGCACACCAGTCTTTTGAAGACAATAATATTGCCTTTACTGCTAGTGACTTAATTCATGTTTTTCTATCCACCTACTTGGTTTACTTGTTTTTTGGGAAAAAGGCCAAGGCCTATCTAGATTTGCCCCCACAATTGTGGGCCATTTATATAGGTTGATTTTGGTTTTAGAATGATCAAGACCCCTTTAAAATGCGTCAAAGTTATCACAGTCTACTAATTTCTGGGTAATATGTTCCACTGTTTGGGAGCCCTTACTGAGAAAAATTTAGTCTAAGATTGGTCTTAGCTCTTGGAACTGTAAGTTGTTTGTTTTGGCGTCTGGGAATAATATGACTGTTTGAATAGGATAGTCCACATTTATTCATAAGTTCTGGGTATTTTAACAACTTACAGAAAAAGTAGATCCCTCTGATTCTTCTGTTTTGAAGAGTTTATGCCTGTTAATTGTAGCCTGGGCGGGTAGGTGTTTGCGAATAGTCTAGGGACCATCTTAGTTGCCCATCTCTGAATCCTCCAGTCTGTCTATATCTCCACTTAGATGTGGGCTCCAGAAAGGTGACCCATAATCAATAAACAGTCTGACACATGCTCTGTATAGTGGAATCAAACACTGTTCCAATTTTAAGGCAAAGGAACACTTAAAGGAGAAGACTCCTGTATATGTATGATTTGGATATATCTGATGTATTTATTATACATTACATCAAGTACTGTACAGATGTCAATAAGAGATCAGCCATTTCTTCTGTCAACACATATCTAGAGTTTGAGGCTCTGACACAAGGTAGTAAAATGTCAAGCAAGCCTCCATTTACATGCAAATGAGGTACTTGTATTACAGCCCCTCCATTCCTTGATGTCACTGCAGCAACAGTGCAGAACAAAACATAAGGGTATCAATGCTGTCTAGCCTGATTTTAGTTTAAGTTTGCAATGGTTCAAGGCAGTTCTGTCATGCAACTCACACAAGGAGTAGTACTTTAGCCTTAATACTGTATGTGTAGAGCAAATAATACGTCAATAGTATTTCATTCACAGGAAACAAAAGCTGTTTCTCTGTACTGTTCATTTCTCTCTGTGAGACAGTTGTAACATGTTGTAGAAAGCAGTAGACTGAATCAGTCAATCAAACAATCAACCAATCAAGCAGTCAATCAGTCCTCTGTATTGAACCAGGTGAGCACCCTTGAGAAGATTTGTTACACGATGAGCCTGGGCAGCTTACCAAGGGATCACATAAGACTGACTTATACATCCTTTCAGCAGCCTGAAAGTGAGAGCTAGATCATTTACTTTATAAAGTGTATTGTTTTACATTTCAAATGCTCCTTATATCTGAGTTTCTGACCAGAAATACCAAGACACAGAATGCATATGACATGGGAGGAGTGAGCTAAGCAATACAGAGCACTACAAACAGAGACTGATTAGTTTCTTTATCTACAACAGCTGAGTACAGCATCTGATTTGTGAGGGACATCCTACTTCAAATGCTGGCATTACAAAGTGTGAGGGCTGCCACAGCTTATCCTTAGTACCTTGAAAGTGAAGTGCTGTAGCTCTCACATCACTGCTAATGATTTATAATGGGAATTGGGGCACTTTTAAAGTCATGGACCTGTTGGGCCATCACAGTTTCTAAGGAGGTTAGGGGAACTTCTTAAAGGTTAGAGTAAGGGACTCTAGTAGATTTGAACCAGAGTCCCCAGTGCTTGTGCCTGTGCTTTCCTGGTAACCTATTCCTTGCCATAGCTGAATTCTTTATTGCCTTACAGCAGCCATACAATCACTGACTGCCTAGTTACAAAGGAAAGGGCCTATTTGCAAGATTGTTTCTCACTACTGGTGTCAATCAAAACAGAGAATGTTAACACACACACACACACACACACTTAATACAATAGCTGCATAATACCACTTAAAACTCTTGTTGTACCCAGAGTCATTTATTGAGTAACTGTTTTGCCTAACAGAAACAGTAACACAACACATACAGGCACTTCCTTATGTGAATACTATATATACCTCAAATCAGTGCTGCATCACACTCACATGGTCCCAGTCCCTCTTAGACCACACTTCAGGATGTGCACAACACTTAAAGGGTTCCTCCATTACTCAAGTGAGGAACCAAACATTGTGAGTTTGGTCTACTGGTGGAACTGCATTTAGTGTGCAGCACCATTATCTTTGCTCTGATGACATCATCCTCCAGCAACATTGATGGCAAAATGGAGGACAAACATATTGATAACGTTTGGGGGCTGTATATTTTTATTTATAATCTAGATCTGGACAGCAATAGGACTGCTGGCAACTGGAGGAAGCACACAAATGTTACATAAGGAGTTGGGAAAATATTGGTGTGGAACTATGGGAGACTTCCCTTTAATCTGTCTAAGTAGCCCATTTGTCATATTAGCTACTTTAGAACGATGGTCAAAAGATGTAAGTTTGGTGTTTACCAATATCCCCAAATCCCTTTCTTTGTTAATTGCTTTAAGCTGGATGTTATTTATATGATAGATGTTTTAGGGTTATGTATCCCAAAGTGCAAGACCACATACTTGTCCATGTTAAATTCCATGTTATTGTCTTTTGCCCACCTTTCAATGTTTGTTAAATCTGATATAAGTGAATTGAGGTTTTGTTGGTTATCCACCAGTCCCCAAGTTTAGAATCATCTGCAAATTTAGATAACCAATTTTGGGTACTTACTTACATATCCTTATATAGATATTGAATAGTATAGGGCCAGTACAGAGCCTTGTGGAACCCACTTGTGACCAAACCCATGTTGGAAAAGTTGTCATTTATTGCAACCCTCTGGGTCCTATTTGTTAACCATGCATTTACCCAGTTAACTATGTAAATGGAAAGCCCAAGGATTCTAATTTTTGATGAGATACCCATGGGGACCTTATCAAATGCCTTACTGTAATCAAGTAGAATGACATGCAGTTTTTATTATCCAGGCCCTAACTGATGTTGTTATAGAAGGATAATAGGTTAGTTGTACATGAGTGCCCTGATCTGAACCCATGTTGAGTGTTGTCTGAGATGTTTAATTCCCTTATTTCTTTTCAAGTAGAGATTTGATTATTTTTCCATAGTTTACAGATAATAGACGTGAGACTTATGGGCTGGTAATTCTGAACATGTGATCTGTTAAATTTCTTGTATATAGGGGTGATTGATGCTGTTATCAGTCTAACAGGATTTCTGCTTCTTGTAGAAATTTATTGAAAATTATTTTAAAGGAGTTGTTATTTCTTCAGCTGTTTCAATCAGGAGTCTAGCACTGATTTGATCAGGCCCTGGACACTGGTAGATTTTCTTAATGATTTGAGAGTGGGGTAATGTCTAAAGATGTGATGTTGTAAATAGGTGAAGATTTGGGGTTTCAACTTAAATCAACTTGGGGGCATTAGTATCTTTGTTTGAAAAAATGAGCAAAAGTAAGTGCTAAATAGATATGCTGTGTCTGTGTCGTTCTGCAAAATGTTACCATTATGGGTGATTGGCTCTATTTTCCTAGTGTTTCCTTTTGTTGTCAAGATAAGTAAAAGTGATTTGTATCCATCTTTGGTGTGTCTAACTTAAATTCTATTTTCATTTTAGCTTGTTTAATCATGTTTTTCAGAATGTGTAATGATTTTTGTACTGAGTGTAAATAAAGGATTTGTTCATAGGCTGACTTGATTTAAGTTTTAAAAAGTTTTTCTTCTATTTGATTTGAGTCTTAATAGATTTGTTAAACCATGTTGGTATCCTGCCCTTATTATTATATTTGTTTTGTGGGAACATGAATTTCTTCTGTAGCATGAATTATGGTTTTTAATTTGTTCCATGACTCATTTACTGAAGCGGTTGAATAACTTTTCCAAGGGATTTGGTTGATTATTTTAATAATGTTTTTGAAGTTAACACCATCATAGTTCTTTTTTTTTTAACCTAGTATTTATGCTCCTGACTACCTCATCTCTTCCTCTCTCAGGCATCCTCTGAACTGCTCTCCTGGTCTCGCTGTGGTCTGCTCCTTGAGTATCATGGATCACACATTAATCAAGGCACCGGGTAACCCCGGGTGGGTGAGCAGCCTCCGTACTCACCTCCCCAAGGCCAACATGCTGAGATGCAGATCCTGTACAGTGGGGTCTGCCGTTGTGGGACCGAGATGAACAGGAGTGTGTTGCCTGGGAGAGACCAAGAGTTTTTCCCTTGTTCTTCCTAGACATCAGTGTGCATTGGTGGCCAATGAGCTGGAAGGCTCCACCCCTGCCGACATCTGCCCAATGCCCATGCTGCTACTCAGCTACCGCACCTACCCACCAGGCTTCCTAGATGGTGGTATAGTGACAGGAGCATGCAGGGACCGGAGAAGAAGAGCAGCCATTGGGCGCTTCATTCTTCTGCCTCGGCTGACCCCATTGCCCGGGCTCGTTCCCAAACCTTGATTGCCAGCCTGGTGCGAGGTGTGGCATCCAGTGCCTCAACCCTCAGCACCACTGGCTGGTTCACCATCATAGCTCTTAAATGTTGTCTTTTTAAGACTATGATGTTCACCTAATAATTAGAAAAGAACAGAACAGTGGTCGCTATTCCCTAATGGGTCTGAAATCTGAATATTTAGGAGTTTTGGCCTATATTTGTAATGAGAAGGTCAAGGATGTTGCTGCCTCTTGTGGGTGAGTGATAAGTTTTGATAAGCCATTATCTGTTAATGCAGACAAGAATTCGATATCATGTTTACTGCTGCTTGTAAAGGAGGGCCAATCTACATGGGGCATATTAAAATCTCCTAAGAGTATTATATATTTTTGATTCAAGAAATGGGCAATATCCATCAGCAATTCTGCTTTATAATTGGAGTCAGAATTGAGGGCTATAACAGTTACATATAATCATATGGAAAGTCCCTGCAGCTAGATTCATACCCAAACACTTTCAGTGTTATTTTGGGATAAGATTTCATAAGAGGATGTCTTCTCTTACATATAGACAGAAGCCCCCCACCACCTTTTATTGATTCTGTTTTTGTGGTATAATTTATAACCCTGTAATTGCTGGTTCCACAGTGAATTGGGGTCCCACCAGGTTTCTATTATTCCTATAATACCCAAGTTTAACAATTTGCTTTAACCTCCAACTCCATCAGTTTGGGCAAATTCAGGGATTGTGCATTTAGTGACAGTATTCTGCACATTTTCTGGGGTTGATTTGTAGGAGATGTAAGAGACATGGAGTTTTCCATTCTCCCTTCATATTCAGTTTAAATGGCTATTGATGACATTTAGTAAAGATTTCCCCAACATGGTACTGCCTCTTCTGCTAAGGTACAGACCATCCCAACTGAATAGGGGTTTGTCTACAAAGTTTTCCCAGTGTGTTATACAGGAGATGTTTTGTTTAATGCACCATTACGTAACCATTCATTTGTTTGTTTAATCCTTGAAGTGATGGACTGGATTGCTCTGGGAACAGGTAAAATCTCAGAAAAACAAACTGTGCAGCCTGTATCAACAAACAAGCTGAAGATATCTGTGCAACACTTTACTCCATGTTTGCTGTATTGTCATTTTTATTGCAGGGGAGTGGGATGTGAATAATTATAGTAGGAGTCTCATCAGTGGCAGCAGCGATAGTGAGATTGGTGGTTGTGACGCATCATATGGTGGGGGTTTCATTTTGAGCAGAACCAAGTAAGTTATCCACTGGTGGCCAAACTGTATTTTCCTCCTCATTTACAGTATTTTGTCCTCCTGAATCACTTTGCTCATTTTGAGCAATTAGGGAGTTAAAAATCAGTTTGAGATCTTTGTTGTCAGCTAGCTTGATGCTACCATTGAGGCCTGACACGTCAGTGTTTTTAGCAGTCAGCTTTAGTGAGGGAAAAAATTGTGGTAGGTTTCTTTTGTATTTTTCAGGTGCAGGTGTATTGATACTATTTGTTGTGCTGCTGCCACCCTAACTGGCACTTTTGCATGGATTATTGTAGGTTTACCCATGCTCAAAAGTGCCAGTCGGGCAGTCAGAATCATGGATTCTAGTACCCCATTGTATAATATGGAACACAATTGATACCTAATGAGATGCAGGCCACAGCCACCATGTAGCCTGGGGGGCGGAGAGAGAGAGAGAGAGTCAAACTAGCCTTAACCAAGACAGAAAACAACCTTCAGACTGCCTCCATGCTGGAAGAATGCTGGTGTATGGGAAGCCAAAGGAAAGCACTGAAGGGAGAAAATGCAGACCCAGCAGCAGGTCAGAGATTTAAACTTCAAACCATCACCAGTGGTAAGAGAAACCACTGGAGGTGGAAAATGCGAGTGGGGGGTGGGGCAGGCACAGTTGCATGCAGGAGAAAAGCCCAGTTAATGGGATCTGTGGAAAAATGCTCAGAGAGGGAGTCATATAGTAGTAATACAGAAAAACTCCAGAGAAAAAATAAAGCTATGGGACAAAAAGTCCTCAGAAAATGGCTATGGAACATGAAAAATGTACCAAGGAATAAGCAAAGACAAGGAAAAAACAAGCAATGAACATCCATATTCACCCAGACAAGAGGAAAATACAAACTCCTTGACTCCTTCTCAGCACATACATGCCAATGTTCTTTCTGTTTTACCTGGTACAGATTAGAGGATTACTTGCCCTCTGACCTGGCTCTTACATACCTGGGCTGAGCCACAACCGTAGCGACTGTATTAACCAGCTCCTCATGGTGTGGGGCCCTGCCCACTGGCTGAACTTCATTGTAGATGTACCTGGGAAGGTTAGTGGGCCTGATTTATTCCTGATGGACCAAGGCGATGCTACCTGCTGGTGAGAGGCATGGAGAATCATTGACTGTCACTCATTCTTCTAGTGCCACTTAGAAAACAGAAAGTTATTGTCAGAATGCCAGACCTGCTTATGACTGTTATAGAAGTCTGACTCTAAGCTTGACTTAATTAGTGCAAATCAGATACTGTAATTGTGCACATTTGGGTAATATGGAAAAATACAATAACTCTTTAATGTAAACCATGCTGAAATTATAACAGTGACTGCATTTTTGCACTATTTCCTCAGGAATAATACTTCTTTAATGAGAAAACTTGAAAAGTTTGAGAACACAGCACTACAGGCTTTGAGGATAATAGGTATACACACACAGTTTGATACTAGTTCCTAAAATTACAGCTCTCATTAGAGATATTTTCATTGTTGAATTGGGTTTCCCAGCCAAAGGTTGCTACCTGTCCTCAAAGTCTGCTGAATACCTACAAAATATTCAAAAGTAAACCTGCATTGTTCCTGATATTTCTCAAAAGAAAACATGTGGATTAAGTTTTGACTTTGATGGGAGTTGTTATGGTAGGAGTAAATGCATAACACTCTGAGCCCAGGCTCCAGAATAGAGTTGGAAACAAAATTGAAACTTTCTACCATCTTATTCACCATTTTATTTGAGATGGATCATGATGCCATTATCTGGATTTCACATGTGAAAGGAGGGCTGGACTACAAGTCCCACAATTTTGTCTCTCTGTCTCTCACGTCAAACATGGAAGATTTCTAAGTTTGAAGAGTGGTGTGTCAGAAACTGCAGCAATGTTCACTGCTAGTTCCCTGCAAGGTGTGTGTAGTATATGAAGAGAATATGCACAGCTGTCTCGTCTTGTCTAATTTGCAGCCTTCATTAAAGAGAAGCAAAAGATGCAAGAGCTTTCCATCTGATTCCTCAGACCCAACAGTCAGCCTAGAGATACTGCAGTAGGAGAAATTACTAAACAGGAACATGAAACAGCATGAAAAACTTTGCTCTTTCTTCTGTTGTATGATGTGAACTGACCTTAGCCAGAAAAACATTTCACTCCATTTATATCTGTCTTATGTCATTTTCATGGTAACCACATCACCTGACTGGCTGCATTTTGTTTGTAATTGTGCTTTTCTCATTTCCCCAGGTCACACAAGGAAATGAGCCTCAGCTCAGTGTGCATTCCCAGTTACAAATTTAAAAAATCACAAGCCTGTGGTATGCATATCTATGGAACACATACAAACAGAGGAGAGAAAAAGTAAATGTCAGCTGGGACTTGAACCAGGCCACTTGGAAACCATTGCGGTTGCACTACCAGCTGCACCACCAAGGCAACTGGAAACTGGGTTGCCCCAGAGCACATTACTCTTTCTCCAATACACAACCTGGGGCTGCACGGATAATCACAGTTTAAATCACAAGAGTGCAGTGTGCATGGGAGCTCAATATGTACTCCCTGGAGGACAGAAGGAGAGGGGATATGATAGAAACCTTCAAGTACCTAAAAGGTATAAACAAGGTTGGAACACAGGGATTATTCAATCTACAAAGGAAAGGGCCACTAGGCGGCATAGTCTGAAATTAGACAGGGAAGATTTAAAAAGGAAATGAGGGCACTTTTTCACTGAAAGGTGGTGTCAAAGTGGAATGAACTACCAGAGATTTTACTGAGAACGGTGGATAGTTTTAAGAGAGGGTGGGACAAGGTTTTTGTGTTACGGTTGCGCCACCAAGACAACTGGTACTGGGCATGAAACAATGAATTGCCTACAAGCCATGTATCTGAGGCATGAAGGCAACCATAAGCTGGAATGCTCCACACTGGTGGACTTGCAGACCCACAATGGCATGCACAAAGGGGCATGTGCCCCTCTATACTGATCCACCATCTGTTCACACAGTTACACATAAGGATAGTCTGAGGGAGTGTCCAGGGGTGTGCCCATACTCTACACCATTCACAAAGATTCAGAGTGCCATGTGAGGGGGCATGTGATACAACAGCCATATCTGTTGTGTGCCCCTAAAAGTACCTGCCAGCCATGGGAAAACAGGGACCCCAACCTACCATGCTGCTCTAGTCTTCTGGTCAGGCAAGGAGGGCTGGGGCAGCCATTCAGGCACTCACCTGATCAATTTAAAATTTGGGACCTGTGCTGTCACATAGTTCCCTGCTTTGTGCAGACAGGGATCTATTCCCAGATCAGGACAGACATCTGATTGGATGCCCACCTGTGTCCCCGATCTGACCCCCATGATCCTTCATGTCAGAGGTGTGTCATGGACAGACATCCATTAGTGGCCAGGAATCATGAATGCTAACCACTGCACACCTGTCCATGGATGCAGAGCTGCACAGGCTGGGTACGTGCCTACTGTGGGCAGTCAGTCCTTCATTATTAAGTTTGTTCTACATAGAATATTGTATTTAAACCTTCTCTGCATACCTTGAGGACAGTGTATATTATAGTGAAAATTTCGACCAATATTTTTTATTTCATGTTAGATTGCTCCTTACTTCCTGTCTTGTATGAGACCCTTCTGTCCCCATTTTGCATCTGCTTTAGCACTTGTTTTGCATTTGAAATAATAAAAGAGCATTCCTTTTAATATAGCATGGACCAGGTTTTATCAGTATTCTCAGCCATTTTGTGAACCTATCATCCCATAAAGTCAGGAAGCACTGTCCACTGCATGCTAGTTTATTATAGTCATAATAAAAGTGATGTTAAATAATGTATTTTCAAAAGTACAGAAAGAGAGAATATTGATGAAAACCTGGGCTGAGCCATATTAAAAGAAGCGCTCCTTTCACTATTTCAAATGTAAAAAATCAGAAGCAGATTCAAGCTGGGAGAAATAGGGCGATACAAACAGTAGACAAGGGATACTCTAAAACAGAATGAAAAAGTACTGGTCAAAATTTGAGACACTGACATGTCCTGCTGCTTTACACCTGATCCTGAAAGAGTCATATAAAAAGTTAAAATCTATAATTATAGGTTATGATGAGCTATAAAAGCTTTTTCTGACTATCTATTTTCCTTCCTTATAGTTTTATGCATGCATCAAACATTATATTGCCATGCAAGTGTACAATGGAGGAACAAAACTATAAATAAAAACATTAAAAAAAAAAAAAGGGAGACTGAGGCAAGAACATGGTGATGTGACAGTCAGAAAGATGCACAATTCTGGTTCAGGTAGCACAAATCCAAGGGTACTGGAGACAAGTCAAGAGGAGATGTTTGCAGTCCTGAAGTGACAGAGTGTAAAACTACAGCTACTGTCTCCTTTTTGAAGCTACATGAATTGCCTTGCATACGTCTCTGTGACATCCCTTGGTAAGCAGATATTTGTTCAAGCTTACCATGAAGGTCTGCACTGTCTTTACATCCTCTGTTTCCACTGCTAATGTCCTTCATACACACTCAAATACCACACATTTAGCTGACCTCTTGTTTGCTTTTTACGGCTGCAGTGGGCAGAGCCCTGCAGACGTTTTGCTATGACAGTACAGAAAGGGAGCTCTCCAGATATGCAACAAACTAGATCAAATTAGAGGTTTTGTAGAACTACTGTACTAATTGAAGCAAGCAGACTCTTGTGTTCATTTGAGCTGAGCAGTCTTGAAAGCACTACTTAGTTAAATGTGGGTAGGAGTTCTCTTCGAGAAAGATTAATAGCTCATAAATGTGTCAGCTTAGTCACCCTTTCCAGCACTGAATCTCAAAATAAATTCACACTGTTTTTAACCTCTTAAGACACTATCTGATTAGAACTGTCACAGACATAGTTTACTATAGAAGAAGACATCTGTTTCTTTAACCCCAGGACTTCTAAAGAACTGTCATCTTTTGTTACTAAGAGACATCCAAAGAAAATAATATAAAAACCAAAACTGTTGTTGTTGTCACTCTTGTGTTCAGAGAATTTGAATGTGGTGTGGGGCAGGAGAAAGGAAGGGGTGGTGGAGGGTGCTGTAATGAAGGGGAACAAAGCGTGTTTCTGCTTGTGGCATGGTAACATCTAAAACTGTCCTTGATCTAAAGACATGAGCTGAGTGGAGGCACAGCACTGAACTGGGACTGTGAGTTTCCATGCAGATGATGTTACTGTGTTTCAGAATGGATCAGTAATTAGAAACAAGCATTCATTTGTGTGACGAATATTTGTTATGTACTAGTTGTTAATGTTGTTACTTTATTCACCCAGGATCCTGCTAGGCCAAGCAGAAGACCCAGAACATGAGACCAAACCTACCACACACTGAACCTACTGATTGTGACAGAGTCAGTGTGGCATATTAATGGTTAGAGTACTGGTTTAGGGATTGGAAGACTGCTGGTATGAGCCCTGCTAGAGCCAAACAATTTCTGTGCGATCAAGTCTGTGCTGCAGGTTACCCAGCTGTAGAAAGGGCATGAGCAGGACTCACCAGAAACAAAGCTGGGCTATCCTGGGTAACTTGTAATGCAGGACCCCACTGAAAACGTGATGCTGCATCTCAGCTTGGATATCCTTGGTAAATAAATTGTAATGCAGGACCCCACCAGAAATTAGGTACTGCATCTCAGCTGGGCTATCCTGGGTAAATAAATTGTAATGCAGGACCCCACTGGAAATGAGATGGTGCATCTCAGCTGGGCTATCCTGGGTAAATAAATTGTAATGCAGGAACCCACTGAAAATGAGATGCTTCTCAGCTGGGCTATCCTGGGCAAATAAATTATTGCAGGACCCCACTGGAAATTAGGTGCTGCATCTCAGCTGGGCTATCCTGGGTAAATAAATTGTAATACAGGACCCTACTAGAAATGAGATGCTGCATCTCAGCTGGGCTGTCCTGGGCAAATAAATTGTAATGCATGACCTCACCAAAAGCGAGATGCTACATCTCAGCTGGGCTATCCTGGGTAAATAAATTGTAATGCAGGAACCCACCAGAAATTATGTGCTGCATCTCAGCTGGGCTATCCTGGATCAATAATTTGTAATGCAGGACCCCACTGGAAACAAGATACTGCATCTCAGCAGGCTGTCCTGTGTAAATAAATTGTAATGCAGGACCCCACCAGAAATGAGTGCAGCATCTCAACAGAGGCTATCCTGAGTAAATAATTTGCAATGCAGGAACCCACGGAAATTAGGTGCTGCATCTCAGCTGGGCTATCCTGGGTAAATAAACTGTAATGCAGGACCCCACTGAAAACGAGATGCTGCATCTCAGCTGGGCAATCCTGGGTAAATAAATTGTAATGCAGGATCCCACTGGAAATGATGCTGCATCTCAGCTGGGCTATCCTGGGTAAATAAATTGCAAAGCAGGACCCCATTGGAAACAAGATGCTGCATCTCAGCTGGGCTATCCTGGGTAAATAAATTGTAATGTAGGACCCCACAGAAATGAGATGCTACATTTTAGCTAGGCTACCCTTGGTAAATAAATTGCAATGCAGGACCCACGAAATGAGATGCTGCATCTCAGCTGGGTAAATAAATTGTAATGTAGGACCCCACTGGAAATGAGATGCTGCATCTTAGCTGGGCTTCCCTTGGTAAATAAATTGTAATGCAGGACCCCACTGGAAACAAGATGCTGCTTCTCAGGTGGGCTGTTCTTTGTAAATAAATTGTAATGCAGGACCCCACTGGAAATGAGATGCTGCTTCTCAGCTGGGCTATCCTGGTAAATAAATTGTAATGCAGGACCCCACTGGAAATGCACCACTTACTCCCCCTTCCTTTCTATTTCCAAGCTATCACCACTAAAGACACTGCCAAGCTTATAAGGTGTCTGCCAAACCGAGTAGCCCTGGCAGCAGTGGACTTTTCCCAGCTATGCTTAAGCTGATCTCCCTGCCATTCTTCAACCCCTCACCTTCATCTTTAATCTGGCCTTGACCTCCCCTCCATGCCTGATTCCTGGAAGTCTGCCATGGTGATGTCTATCTTTAAAACTGATGCCCCCGATCTGTGGATAATTATAGGCCCATATCTCTGCTCCCTCACTTTAGCAAATTTCTTGAAAAATTGTACACCACCGACTGTCTGACCACATCGACAAATACCACCTTATGTCCAAACAGCAACACGTTTTGCAAACTACACAGTACATCATCTGCCTTGGCCCTGTTTACTATTCACATCCACAGAAACATAGACATGGGTCAAGATACAGGAGCTGTTTTTGTTGACTTGTCGAAGCTTTCGACCTGGTGGACCATCCCATGTTACTCACCACTCTCCACAGCCTTGGCTGCTCCACTGAATCCTCACACTGATTCCAGAGCTATCCTCTGGGAGGTCTGAATCTGTATGTCAGCATAACCACCTTGCCTTCCTGTCTCTATGGGTGTTCCATAGGGCTCCATCCTCAGCACCCTGCTCTTCTCCTGTTCATAAATTCTCTCCCCTCTGACCGCATTACCCGTGAAGCCCTGCTGCATACCAATGACCTTGTACTCTTTTTAGTGACAAGGCACTTGAGAACATATCCCGTGTATTGTCTGCAACTATATTTCTGCATGCACCTGGTTCCAGTCACATCACCTCCTTGTCAATGAGAAGAAAACCAAATCCATGATTTTCGTGTTTAAACCCTATCTTGCTAGTATTTCCAAATCCGGGCCACTCCTTGGTACAGATCCCTGATGGCCCTGCGCTGGAGACGGTATCAAATTTCAAATACCTGGGTGTAAACCTGGACTCCTCCCTTTCCTATGCAGACCACATTGGCTTGATTGTCGTCGAATAAACCAAAAACTTGGGGCAGCCTACTGACTCAAATTGTTACTGACTAGTGAAGCTCATCTAGCCACTGCCCAATGCAACTTACTTTTGATTATTGACTACTGCTCTCCCATCTATGCACAGGCGTCATTGACCCTGCATGCATGCCTCTGTGCTACATATAACAACATGTGCCATTTTGCACTCCTGGCTCCATGCCCCACCCATCATTGTCACCTCTACCAGTCCCTTGGCTGACTCACTCTCCTATTGTATTGAATATTCTCTCGGATGCATAGTCAACAGCTCACTTTGGTGCAGTGATGCATCCCGTATGTGTCTTCTCAAGGTCCATGCCCCACCAAGGTCCCTGTGTAAATCCTAGGTCTCCCCTTGGAAGTTCCCAACATCTCCACTGCCATGGGAGGCAAAGCATTATCTGTCACTGCCCCTCTCTGTGGAACAATCTTCCTGTGTCCCTCCGCTCCCTTGACACACATGACAATTTTAAACACCATTTTAAACCTGGCTACTATCTGAGGCCAAATGTCATTGCTCACCAGGTTAAGCCTCCTCCTCATCTCTCTCGCTACTCGCTACCACCTTTATCTTGGAGCTATCTCGCCCTCAGCACTTACATGTCCATGCCCCAGTTACACTTGCCAGCCCTCGTCCCTTCATATACTTGTCTGATCCTTCTAAGCTGCACCGATTGTGGCCACTGTAAACCATGCTGCTAGTATTATATATCTTCTATGCTGTTCTAGTGGCCTGTGTGTTCCCTGATGAGCCTTTATTATAAATCCATCTATTTCTTGTTCCTATCTCTTTTAAAACTATTATACCTGCCTGCCTTCCATGTATTCATTTTACACTGCCACATTTTAATGTAAAGACTGCTGTTATAGTTGTATTTGCTGTTGCAGTGTGTCACCATTTGAATGTAATGACTGCTGTTATTGTATTTTGCTGTAATGTTTGTTGCAATGTATGTCGCCTGTTTTTGGTTGCCCAGGTTGTGCCTGAAAATGGTCCCCAGTATCAGTGCACTTACCTAGTTATCAAAGACTTAAAAATAAAATAAATAATAAATGAGATGCTGCATCTCAGCAGGGCTATCCTGGGTAAATAAATTGTAATGCAGGACTCCACTGGAAACCAGTTGCTGCATCTCAGCTGGGCAACTCTGGGTAAATAAATTGTAATGCAGGACCCCACTGGAAACAAGAGCTGCATCTCAGCTGGGCAACTCTGGGTAAATAAATTGTAATGCAGAGCTCCACCGAAAGAGATCCTCGATCTCAGCTGGGTAACTATTGGTAAATAAATATGTATATGTATTATTCAGTGTGTGTGTGTGTGTGTGTGTGTGTGTGTGTGTGCGCGTGCGTGAATCACAACAATTAGAGTGCAGTTCGGTGACTCAGTGGGTAGTGCAAAATTGCTAGTTTACACATTTCTCACTGCTCACAATACCAACATTTTGCAGCCATATTGGCTCTTGCTAGAGTTTGTTCTATATGACTACCACTCTAAAATAACACATAGACTGTAAATAAAATAAGGCTGTGGCCTTTTACCAGTTTGCCCCCATTTCCTATTTTCTCTCTCAGGATACTCTTCTCTTAAAGACAGAAGGTTGGATATTCAGACTAAGCCAGGCAGGGGTGCAAGCCTGGGCATAGCGCAACTTGGATGCGCCAGGGCATGGTCCATGCGATATTCAACAGCACTGCACCATGGCTCAGCACCATTGAATATAGCACTAGGCACCCACACCTGCGCATGACAAAGTGGCACTGCACCAGTGCAAGTGGCAGGTGAGGAGCATGGGCTGTGCCAGCACAAGTGCAGTTGCGCTAGGTGCAGCAAGAGTGATATTCAGGCGTGAGCATGCAAATGAGGCCATTATGTATGTAAGGCACAAATGGGGCTATTTGCATGTCATTATGAGCCCCATTTGCATGTAGTGCGCTGATTCCGGTGACTTGTGCCTGGCGCCCTACCAGCGCTGGATAAGCGGGCATAGTAGACAAATATCCCTGGTGGCCCATTGGACCTGCTCCCTGCCCGATCAAGGCATTATCGAAATATATTCCTGGTGGTCAGTGGACCTGCTTCCTGCCGGACATGGGCATAATATAATCACATCCCTGGTGGTCCAGTGGATCCTACCTCTTCACCCGATCATGGGTATAGTTAAAACAATCCCTGGTGGTCCAGTGGACCCAATCCCCTGCGATCGTGGGCATATGGTTGAAATCCCTGGTGGTCCAGTGGTACCCCCTCCCCACTCACCTGAGACCCGCCACCTGCACCCTCCAGTCAGCGGCAGGCAGCATCCCCACCTGCAAGCTGCCGGCCGCCTGACTGACAGCGTACAGTACAGCCATATGCCTATTGGTCCACTACGTGGGGCCAATGGGCGTGCAGGCAGTACTGTACTACACAGTCCCAAAATGTGAATAAACCATTCACATTTTGGGATACCTGGCTATTCATGAATCTCACATGCCCATTGGCCCACGCAGTGCGACAGGTGTACACCATACTGTAAGCCATCAGTCAGGCAGCTGGGCAGCTTGCGGGTGGGGAGCTGCTGCCTGCCACTGATCGGGGGTGCAGGGTGGTGGGTCTCGGTGGGTGAGTGGGGAGGGTACCACTGACCTACCAAGGATTTATAACCTATGTCTGCGATCAACAGGGGATCGGGTCCACTGGACCACCAGGGATTTTAATTTCAGTTTATGCCTATGATCAAGCAGGGATCAGGTCCACTGGACCACCAGGAAATCAATTACAATTATGCCCACGATCAGGCGGGGGCAGGTCCACTGGACCACCAGGATTGTTTTAACTATGCCCATGATCGGGTAATGTGTTAGGGTCCACTGGACCACCAGGGTTATTATATTTATATGCCCGTGATTGGGTGGGGCACGATGCCCGGCCAGTGTCTGGGGAGGTCTGGTGGTCATCCGCGGCAGGTGGCTGCCATGTTGTGCCGCAATATGGCGGCTTGCCTGTGGGTGTGCCCGACATGTTCCTGCTTTTACAGGCACATCTTTGCACCCCTCTGTCGGCGCAAAGGCAGGTTTGTGCCTGCATATCGCTGCACATCCTGGGCTGAATATCGGGATGTGCCGCGCTTGGCCATGGGCACTCCCCCACTTGCGCTGCATACATTACTAGTGCACCCCAGTACATGAGGAATTGAGCAGTGCAACAAACCCCCTCTGAATATCACGCTGGGCGCATCAGTGGGTTGCGCATGGCACAACACTGTTGCACCATGTGCAACCCTTTGAATATCCACCCCTGATTTCCAAACAGACCCATCCTGGAGTCATCCAGAATCCATCCGTAAAGTGTCATCAGAGACATGTGTATGCATCAGTTTGAATATATTAGACCATAGTTTAAATGGCCTAACATGCCTGTGAATCTGTCTGACTTGCAGCTGAATTTGTGCCAAATAAATTACTGTAAATTGTGTCATTTTCTACCCTGCAAAGTGCTGCTTTTGTGATAGATGTAAGTGTTTTTTTTAAACTAGGGCAAATGAACACAGATGCTGCAGAATTTTGCCGCTCTAAAAATACAGTCCAGAATCCTTCAATCTGTACCCCACCAAATGCAAAACAACTCAACTGTCACAGCAGTCAGTAGCCATCAAAGTGATTTACAAGGAAAGGTTTGCTCAGGCTCCAGAGCCTTCTTTAAACCTGCTGAATCCAGACAGCTGGGACTGAAGACAGTGTGTCAAACTTTCTCACTCCAGTAGATGTGTCTCCTTACCTCTCTGTCATGGCTGAATGGGCTTACTATTTCCTAGAAACAGAAGACTGTCTTGTTTTTAGCTTCAGCTATTTACAGTTCTCACTATGCTACTGCATCGTTTAGAATGCACAGTACAATTCTAACACACAAAGTTTAATTAAACTTGTCCCCAGTTTTGTTTCCAATTGTCTTTACCCTTCTGCTCCTTTGATCCCCTTGTTTTCATTGCATACGTTTCTAACTTCTTCTCTTTGATACATTCTAAGGCACTATGTACTTCTGATACAAATCGTCTTTTGCAGGTTCAAAATAAGTGTGGCAAGTAATGAAAGGAAGATTCTGTTCCTAAAGAAAACACTTCTAGACAAGAAGGACAATCCTCTTGAAACCAGCAGTCCCTAGTTATCACAGGGACAATCATCAATCCTATAGTCATCATAAATCTCACATATAAACCATTACAACAAATGTCAGCCTCTTGTGGGGTTATGATTCTTTAGTTTTAAATTTTCATCCAGGGCAATTGTACAGTGGTACTAACATTGCAAAGAAGAACATCCTTCAACTCCCATTAGACAAAATAAATATTTAAAAAACTGTTCTATTACAGTGGTGCCCAGTGTCAAGTTCCCTCATGTGCAGTCATGTTAATTAGCACCTTGAGGAAGAAATGTTAATAATAGTTAAACAGCAGTGCAACAAAAATATTTTTCCAAAAAGCTAGTTTCAGCAACCATTAATATAAAGGATAATGTATGGTCCTCTATCCATAACAATCATGAAAGGTTGTCAATGGCAATCATTTAAACCTCAAGAGCAAAGCTTGAGAGGTTTTGGTCATCAAGGCAACCTCGAGATGGCAGCTCACGGTTGTTGTGGATGATGGACTATCATGTCTTTATAGTGTATAGTCCACTAGCACTAGTAAAGGGTGAGGCGGTGTGCAGCTGTGTCCTTACTTTTTCTTTTTGCCTCAGCACTGCTCTGCTATTCTCCTGCTCCCACCACTGCTGCCACTGTCTGACAGGTGGAGTTTGCTAATGTGCATGCGCAGACGCGTGTTATGCTGCAGTAGCTGCGTAGCTAGTGCAGCATAACAGCTATGATGATGTAGCTACTGCAGCATAACAACCCTATTCTGACAATGTTCCACCATACACTGTATACATATTAGCACACCAGTCAAATCTGCTTTTCTGAGTACCTCCTATGCTATACATCACAAGTTTTTTATTTTCTCAGTTCTAAACCTTGCCAGGTCCACAATGCAATTTCAAGCCAAATGTAGCATCCATCTTTTTTTTCCCTGAGAAATAACTAAATTAAAACATTTATAAAATACTCAAATTTTGGTGGAACTAGAATATTTTCCACCAATAAAAACTAGAACATTTATTTTTTATTTATTGAAATTTTGGATAACACATTTGAGAACAAGCTTATTTCATAGGTTCCATGTCGGATGAACAATACATAATGGGAAAGTATGACATGGAGAACAAACAAAACAAGGAATTATAAAAGACATTACAAGAGTGTATAACTAGAGAAGTTCCAATATATGTGGCATTGTACAATGTATGCCATGGTGCATATTTAATTAACACCTGGAATTCAGAGGGTCATATTAGAGGAGTGGGGTCTTATGAAACGACCCTATACAGGAAAATGAGAACAGACTCAGCCTGATGTCTAATAATCAACAAGGTGAGGATGGCATCAGTCCAGAGGCCTTGTCAGAGGTGAGAAGGTATGAGATGGTAGCCTGTGACATTGGTGCCTGAATGAAGGCGCTGTCCAAAATGGTGATGAGATGTGGGTGAAAGCCGAATGGTGAGAGGAGAGGAGGGTGACGGATGTGGTGGGTGACTGTAGCGATGGGATGTTGCTATGTACATGCGCGTGGGGGGTGAGCACGGTGGCGTAGCCTGGGAGGGAGCGGAGGGATGTAGGGGTGGCACTGTGGTTGGTTGCCAAGCTGCACCCTGGTGTCAGGGGTTGGCTTCGCTTGCTGTGCTTGGGGTTCGGGTTCAGGTCTGGGTCAGGCGCTGCTGGAGTTTTGTTGTGCCGGCGTGAAACATGTTTCTTTTGCATTCACCTCACACCAACATGCACTCCCAGACTGAGAATCCTTAAGTAGGGGTGCAGGGGCAAAGCCCCTGAGTGGGGGGCGGGCAACCTCCCCACAAAAGCAAGTGGTTTTAGTCCCGTCACCATTCCTCCATGCACTGAGGATGTCAGGGTGTGCAAAACTTTTTCACCTCCCTAGCGTCGCGATAATGTGAGTTGCCTTCGGTGCTCGCCATTATCATATATAACCGTATGGGACAAAGCATTTTAAAGTGAGCAAGGGAGCTCAGGAGATATAACAGGTGGCAGGGGGATGGGAAAAGCCATAGAGGGTGAGGGAAAGAGTGGAACGGATCAAGAGAAAATGTGAAGGAGAATGATTAGCAACTTAGAACAGTTATTTACATGCTGAGAACAGTTATGCATAAGGTCAGGATAGCATAAGGTTAGAATAAGAAGATATCTGGAATCTTTTAGAGTAAAATAAAAAGTAGGGTCAAATTTGTGTCCATTTGTGTTTCACTGCTGCTTTAAAGCCATCACTTTTCACTTCCATGTCCTGTGATGTTTCCCGATGAGTACCAGAGCCCATGAACTAAAGGTTTGTTGTGGCACACACATGTGCACCGTTGTTTCTATACAGCACTACCTGCTGACTTACGTCAAATCAGGAATACTCATAGTAGGCTGATACAAAATTAAATCTTGCACTGATTATACAAACATTAGTCAAACTTCAAAGACTAAGCATATTCAATAACAATACATACTGGCAGTATCCAGTCAAAGGGCACGCTTTAACCAGGAACACAGAAACACAGTATCCGGTTCTCAAAGGGTGTAGTTCCCAGTTATTTCTTCCTGTGAGAAGGTGGTGGGACACTGCCTCCCCTCTTTATAGTGAATGCATTACAATTCTGGAGGAATTATTTACCTTATAGGGCCTCTGTGGCTTGAGACCACAATCCTAAAAACTAAACATCTAATTTTAATTAACTGGTGCAATACCACACCTCTCTTTGCCACATGGATCAGATCCGTGGCAAGTGTGGCACAGTTGGAGAGACTCATCCATACAGAAGCAGGGCAGTTACCACAGTGCTGAAGTAACTGGTGGCTTTACTTCAGCCTCCCTCTGTTGGCGCCCCAGGCAGCCTGCCTCCCCTTTGGTGTAAGGATGCCTGATGAGCCAGTATATAGAGAATAATGGATAGGTAAGTGTGTGTTATGGACTTTTTCACACACCGAGGTGTGTGATGACCCATAATCCTTGAGAGCAGCTCAGAGGTTCATGTGGTCATCACACACTGAGGTGTGAAAAATCCATAACATCAAACTTACCTATCCTTTATTTTTATAATTGCTGGTGTGGAGGTTTAGACTGTATTTCTAGCAGCTTGAAAGAAAGAGATTTTTTTAGGTAGAGTGCAGTTTTATTTCTGAAGAAATTGAACTGTATATAGATAAAACACAGCTGAAAATACTGCAGTTGAAATACTTCTGTGAAACAATGGAATGCAACAATTTTAAAGTCTTTCTTTGGGGAATGTCATATCAACTGGATTCGAGTTATTGCCTTTGGATCAGTGAGGGAGGAACATCGATGGGTGTTTGTTTGAATCCGCTCTGAGTTGAATAGGAGCCACCGAGTGACTCTGACTGGTGAAAAGGGAATATCAGGGGTGTTTGTTGAATCCACCATGGAGTCGAGAGGTGTTGGTGAGAAAGTAATTTGGTGGTTGTTCAGTACATCAAGCGTTCGGTAACTCTTTGAAAGTGTGGTGCCTGATCAGTGGCTATTTTTGAGCGTTCTTTCTGTGAAATGCTGAGCTAAACTCCCTGAACTCTGTGTGGATTGGGGAGTTCATGGGTTGGAGTCTGATGGGATTTGGAGCTGACTGTATAGCATTGGAAAAATCGATATGAAATTTATGTGTCCTGGATCTGCAAGCAGGAAGAGATAGTGTGCAGTAAGGTCCAGGAGCAGTGCTGTGCTGTATTGAGGTGGGAGGTCCTCCTCCTTGTGCCTGGGGCCTTTATTCTTTCTCCCTGTGCCGCCGGGACCAGGCGGGTGTCCCTACCTACCTCTCCGGGAAGTCGGAGTGGAGTGGGGAGTTTCTAAGCCATCTAGGAGGCAGACCTAGTGGCCTGTCTTTCGGGCAGCTGTGGTCATGGGTCACGGGTAGTTGGGGTTTAAGGGGCTATCCCTGTTGGTACAATTGGAGGGGACTCTCTAGGGATGGCAGTTATTATGTGTGCATAGCTTGCTGCTTGTGGCCACTGCCGCTGGACTTAAATTAAGTGACTGAACATTTCAAGCGCTGGTTCATCTGAGTGACTTTTATTTTTATTTTCTGTAAGACTCTCCCTGTTATGTGAGAGGTGGTGGTGGTGGTGGTGGGGGAGTTGGTCATTTTGCCAGAATAGTGAGAGAACTCTGGTCTCAGAACTCACATTCAAAGATTATTAAACTTAGTATGTTTAAACCCTTGAAGTGAGAGATCGAGGGTATTTTATTAGCAGAATGTTAAAATTGATATTGATGTGCTTGTATAAAATATTTATAGTAGGCAGTCATATAGGTAGCATGTGTTGGAATCGTGTTTTGGTGGGCAGGCACTATTCCCCATCCAGTTAAGGACCTTCACCCCTTTGATAGTCCTCCTTTGCAGCCCAGGTGTATAGGCATTGTCGTGCCTTAGGTATTGGATGGAGGGCTGGAAGACGGGCCCCTGGACCGGGGTGAGGAGCCGGGTGGGTGGATGGGGTGGTGAGATCAAGAGGCTCCGTGGGGCAAATGGGTCCAGGAAAGAGGTCCTCCATGCCTGGTTGCCATGCCCAAGGGTTCCACTGATAGTGGGCAAGTTGCCCATTCTTCCATGGCCTCTTATCCAACTCGGGCAGTGTCATGCAATGCCAGGTCTATAAAAACAAGACAGCAATTATTGCTGATCTTGTTGAGTCATCTGACATGGCTTGCATCACCGAGACCTGGCTGGACGAAAATGCAGGTCCGGTATTGAGTCAGCTGTTCCTGGCTGGGTACTGTGATACACCACCCAAGATTGGATCGAAGGGGTGGGGTGTAGCCATCTGTTTTAAAACAGAACTGGGCCTTGTGGAGGTTCCAATGGGGATCCTGAGATCCTTTGAGTGTATCCTAGGGGCAGGTGTGGGCAGCAGAATTCTTCTCATCTACCGTCCACCCAGAGATGAGAAAGTTTTCTGCAGGACCGACTTCATGGTCGACATGCTGTTGGAATCCTCCAGGTGGTTGGTTCTGGGGGATTTCAATGCCTGGTTGATGATGAACTCTTGATTTTTGGTCAAAACTTCCTCCAACTGATGATTTAATTGGGCTTTACACAGGTAGTTACCTCTGCAACCCATTGTCAGGGTCACTCCTTGGACCTTGTGTTCCTCCTGGGGATAGGCCGCTGACTTAGTGGTGGAAGCAGTTGGATGGTCAGACCATCACTCTATTAGGTTCAGTTTTGTGGCTCCCTCTGCAAGATCAGCCCCTTTGGAGATGGTCCGGTACCACCCCTTTGAGGTGTTACCCCAGAGGGTCTGCTGGTGGTGCTGGACCTATCAAGCTGGCCATTGGAATGCTTGGATCCAGGAGATCTTGTAGTGCACTATAATAGCGTGGTGCTGGAGCCCTGGTTTCATAGCTCCTATCCAAGTTGCCCCTCTCTCCATCCTCAGTCCCCTTGGTTTGATGGGACTTTGAGGGAGTTGGGAGAGTGGGGCAAGGTTGGAATGTTGTTGGTAGAAATCCACCCTGCAGGAGGACAGACCAAGGTTGATCACCCATTATTCAGACTATCAATCAGAAATCTCCCATAAGAAGGCAGAGTTCTGGTCCAGGGAGATTACTGCAGCAAGAAATCGACCTGCTTAGCTCTTTCAGACCGTGGACAGGCTGTGCAATCCAGCCTGTCTTGAGACTGGAAACCTTTTACAATCTAAGTGTGAGGAGTTTGCTCGATTTTGCAGATAAGGTGTCGTCCATCAGTTTGGAGATCTGTTCAACTCATTCAAATGAGTACAGGGCGGAGATTGATGCGAGGGGTGACACCCAGTCTGTTCGGACAGATTTTGACTGGCCAGCGATCATGGATATCATGAAGATTGTTCAGGGTTTGCGACCGACTTACTGTAGTTTGGATCCTGGTCCAACACGCCTCCTTGTGGGGTGTATAGATGTCATGGACCGATCCTCGCTGAGATAGTCTGGTGTTCACTGGATCAAGGGGTGTTCCTGATCCATTGAGGAGGTGGTGGTGACTCCTCTTTTAAAGAAACCATCCAGCGACCCAGACTGTCTTGTGAACTACAGACCAGTCTCTAACCTACCCTTTTGGCTAAGGTTATTGAGAAGGTAGTCACCTTACAGCTTGAGAACTTTCTTACCACCCATGAAGTCTATGATCCTCTCCAGTCTGGTTTCAGGAAGAGGCACAGTACTGAGACAGCATTAATTCAGGTGATGAATGATCTCCTAATAGCGGGGATCAGAGGAGTCATTCGATCTTGGTCCTCCTTGATATCTCTGCAGCATTTGACACCATGAATCATGGGGTGTTGTTGGAATGCCTGCAGCTAATCTGTGGACTGTCAGGGACAGCCCTCAGATGGTTCCATTCTTTTCAGGGGCAGGTCTCAGAGGGTGGTGTCAGGAATTTTTTACTCGGCCCCTTTGTCCTGTCTTGTGGGGTTCAGCAGGGTTCGTGCATGTCCCCCATATTGTTCATGGTGTATATGCTGCCATTGGGAGACATTATAAGGCAGTATGGGCTGAGTTTTCACTGCTATGCAGATGATACTCAGCTCTACATGTCCTTTGAACCCAAACAGATTAGTGTGATCTCTGTATTTAACAACTGCCTCACTGAGATTCAAGACTGGATGAGTGCTAACTGGTTGAAACTAAATCCAAATAAGACTGAGGTGTTGGTGGTGGACCCAGGTCACTGGGTAGAGAAGTTGACTCCTGGCAACCGTCCGGCCTGGTGCTGGGGGTGACCAGTTGAGACCTTCTGAAAGGGTGCAGAATCTGGGGGTTGTGCTTGACAATGAACTGACGCTTAAAGCACAGGTGTCAGCAGTTGTCAAGTCCTCATTTTCCATCTGAGGAACATCGCCTGGATAAAACACCTTGTTTCACCCGATGACCTTCCTATATTGGTTCCGCCTTTGTGTCCTCTCGTCTTGACTACTGCAATGCTCTATACCTAGGGTTACCAGGGATGGATCTCCGTCACCTGCAGCTGGAGAAAAATGCAGTGGCCAAGCTGTTGACAGAGCAGTCAAGATCTTGCCATATCACGCCTGTGCTGCGTGGATTGCACTGGCTGCCAGTGCAGTGGAGGATCACCTCCAAGGTCATGTTGCTGACCTACAAGACCCTACACTGACAGGGACGGGTTACTTGCAAGACCTCCTTCAGCCTTACTGCCCCTACATCCTCTCTGCTCTGCTGATGAGGGATTGCTAGAGGTTCCCAGGGTCTGTCTTCAGACATCAGGTGCTATGGCTTTTGTTTTGGTACCCCGACCCTCACGGAATTCTCTGCCTCATCGGATTAGAGAATGCCTGTCCACTGAGATGTTTAAATCCTCTTTAAAACATATTTATTTTGCCTAGCATTTGGGGAGGATGCTTAGTTTTATTTCTGCTGCCTTTTAATTCTGTGTGTTTTAACTGTTTAATGGTTGTTTTAATATTGTATATGCGTTTGATTTCAGAAAAGCTCTTTAAAATAAAATTTGATTTGATTTGAATTTGATGCTTTGTTCCAAGTATTTATAACATGTATTTCTGTATTTTGTATAGGGGTTTTATGATATTATCAATCTGCCTGTTTAGGGAATGCTCTTAATTTAATCAATAAGCTTTGCGCAGTATTTATAACATGTATTTTTATTTCAGATTTATGACTGATCAACCATGGAGCCAACATTCCTGGTTGGCACTCAAAGATGGCGACCAAAGCACAAATTACTCCGCTGCCTCATTTTCAGCAACACACAGTCTTTACAAAGACTGAAAGAACTTGGATATCTCGCTTCTTGTATGCAATTCAGAACTGTGATGATGATGTTGCTTTCCAACTGGAAAAGGATGTGTTATGCAAAGATGAATTCCTAGCAAAGACCCAGTAATGGATGCAAGTTGTCACAGTGCATACACCAACCAAAAACTGTTGACCAAAAGGCCGTAGAGTTTCAGAACAGGACAGTGAGCAACCAGGTCTATCTCATGTGGTCACACAATCTTCAGTCAACAGCCTATTTGATTACAAGAATACATGTTTTGTGTGTGAAGGGAGTGGGATAAGAGAGGAACAAGAAACTGTTGATGATCGCAACTGTTGATCATCAAAAATATGTGTGGCAAAAGCCAAAAGCTCAATGTCAGTACCATTTTACATAAGTTGCAAGGGTTTGGGGATGAATGCCTAGATCTGATAGCTCATAATTTTCAATACCATAGATCATGTCTTAATAACTATATAAATAGAAGAATAGTCATGGAAGGCAATGATATCTATGACATAGGGTTCTGTTAGCTATTTTCTCAAATTGATAGGCCAATGTTTGACAATGTAAGTGTCTTCAATATCGCTAAACTTCAGACAGATATCACCAGTGGTTAGAAGATCATGGTGTAGATGATGCAGCATCTTACAGGTCACAAGTCTGAAAAGATGCCTACTGACATACTACACTAATCCCAGTGGCTGTAGGGTAACTATAGTTCCTCAGAAAGTTAAATCAAGTCTCTTGTGTTCAGCACAGTTGAATGTTGGACAGTTGCTTTAGAAGTCACCAAGTTAAAGCAAACTATGGAAGAATCAGAATATACAGAATAAAGTGAAGATGAGCCTGATGATACTCAGACTCAAATGGATGCAAATATGTTCAGTTACAATGCAACAAAATTAATAAGGTCTGAACTGAAAAAGTTTGGCAGAGAAGAATGTCAAAGACTACATCAGCTAAAGACTGCACACTACAAGACCAAGACACATGTGAAATGAACCTGGATGTGTCTTATGAAGCAGCTTCAAAACATGTGGGTACTAGGCTGGCCTGCTGGCACGAGGCAGGGTGCCCGTCTGTGATGCTGATGACCCATCGGTTCGGGAATGGACTCGGGACATCAGAGGACTGGCTGGGGAGAAGTATTGAGCATTCCAGGAACTGCTTTCTCTCTCCGGGGAGGGTAGAGTATCCGCACAACGTGGACCCCTGCTGGAGGCTGGGGTACCTTTGTGCCGGCACCATCACCTGTGTAGGGTGGGGTGGATGCGAGATGTTATTGCATGTCCCCACCCCCAGAGAAATACAACAAAATCACACCAATTCTAGTGTCTGTGGCTCCAGTGGGCCTTGAACTCCACCCTGGGAAAACCAGGAGAGACATTGGTGGTGCCCCTGCTGACACCATGTCCTGTCTCTGATGGGTCCACCTGGTGCTATGGCCCTACTGTAGGGGTAAGCCAGGGGTACCTGTGGGGGAAGGTAAGTCTGGGGAGCAGAGTAGGAGTTTCAGGTGAAGGAGGGCGGCTTGCACAAAAAAATGTGTGGGTACTACTCTCTACAATCGCGTGGCTTGGATTACTCAATGCTACTCCAGAAGTAGGCGATGATAGGAGAGTTCAGCTAAACCCAAAACAACATGAGCAGGTACTGAATCTATGACAAGACACATGCGCAGCTGTTGCTGTATTCCAACACCAAAACATGATGGTACTACCCTACACATACTAAAGGCCACCTGGAGCAAGGAGATCTGTACCATGTTAAATAGGTTTGGAAATAGCATTAGCTACCAAGCTGCCCAATGTTATATTGCTACCATGGCAGCAGCTGCTGATGAACAGGAAGCTCAAGATGGGGTTTCATACCCATGAATCTGAAGTCAGGTTGATTTACACAGTGTGCAACTGACAACCTAGACTTCCATGAGAGTACAAAGGATGGTAAAACCATGCATGGAACATCACATGCAATATACCCCTACGTTGATGAAGGTGAGGATTAGCAGTCAATGGCTGTTAGGGTGCTTCTAGTTAAAAAACACATGTCTTCTCACATGTATCTTCAACAATTCCAAGCAGGGAAAAGCAATCGCACCCTCAAAGACTGCCAGAAGAGTCGTTCACTTGCTGGCATGGCAATAGCACTACAGCAGACTAGAGAACCACTTCATCCTATAGACTGGCTTTGGCATTTAGTGAAGAAGGATCCCACACTTTATTTAGATGTCATAGAACAATCAGAACCTGTTACATGGTCCTCCTTTTATGAACTAGTTACCCAAACAAGAAGTACAGGTGACTGTGATTGGGTATGGCCCTTTCTTTCCAGAACCTCCTGTAAACCTTGATGTGGTGAAGCATCAGTTCAGTGTTGTATGAGCGTCACTCACAAAAGTGTGCACGAGTTCTGCATAATTAACTGTGATGAAGCAGACTATGAGATCGCTCTTGGCATTCAGAAAAAGAAGCCAGAGAAGTATGGCAAAGTCATCCTTCATATGGGTGGTTTCCACGTTGCACTGAATTTCATGGGGGCAATTGGGTATTTAATGAAAGAAACTAGAATAGATGATCTCCTTGTTGAAGCTGATGTTTGCCTCTGTGGAACTGCCAACAAAATCATGTCAGGTAAAGACTATTATGCTATGCTGAGGCCCATAGACTAGTTCATGCTGCCATTTATTTTATTTTTTATTTTGTTTTGTTTACTGTGTGGGTAGCTAGCCATAAAGATGACTGCTTTCAGGCACGACCTGGGAGGTTACAGGGCAGACATTGCAGACATAACAAACAGTAGACGACATCAAGATACATAAACAAGGTGTTGTGAAACATTAAACAATAGGCTAAGCAGCACAGGTAGTATATAGGGTATTTCAAAAACATTTAACAGTAAGCTAAGCATTACAGGTAGTACACAGAGGTGGTCCTGGTAGGATCATAGAGATCTTTACAGTCATAGCATGATCAAAAACATACAGTAGCAACAGTACTGCAGTAGTAGTCCTGAAAATATGATTTAGAAAGTACAACAAAATAGATAAATCAAAATGTGGTCAAATACTGATAAGTGCAGGGGATAATGGGCACGGAATGGCAAGATTGTGAACAGTAGGGATAACTGTAGGTCAGGATAAGGAAAGGTAGGGTATAGGACAGGAGCTGGCAAAGAGAGAGAGAGGATGGCTGCAGGGGCTAGTGTCAGGAGAGAGCTGGGACAGGCTGTACCACAAGGGAGTATTGTGGAGAAAAGGTAAGAGCTTCAGGATAGCAGGATACCCACAGGACTAAGGAGGTTTGAAACAGGAGCATTGGTTGGTGGAGCTGAGATGCTGGTGGGCGCTTTTAAAAGCATTGTGTAGAAGCTAGCTGGATATAAAGATGGAGTGAAGTTCCATAATTGAGGTGCATGGTGGGCAAAGGCTCTAGAGCCTTTGGTGGTGCTGCATTTGGGGATGCATAGTAGGGATTGTCATCAGCGTGAGCCGTAGTTGGGGGTCTGGTAGGTGAGTAGCTCAGCCATGTATGAGTTACACTGGAATGCATTTGAAAGTTAGCTCATTAGTGAATATGACAAAGACATGGAATGCATGGCATTGCTCTCAGAAAGTGTTCAAGACTGAGAGATGCCTTGGATGCCAAGGATGTACAAAATGCAAATAATCCATACGTCCAAACAACTAGGCTACTGGAAGAAATAGACATGTTAATGAACGAGTTCCATGAAGCAAAGGCAACTCCCCAACAACAAGGCACTGACTTATGCAATGGACATGATTCAGATTCTGAATCGCTATATCTAGGCTGATCGAGCTGGACACTGGGAGCAGCACCTGGCTGAAGTTAAGAAAATGCTTCCATATGTTGTGGCTGCTGGTCATCACAAATATGTTTCCTGTATTCCCCATTATCTGTCCACTATGAAAGACCTGCCAACCATAGCACCAGACATCACTGAAGCATTCAGATTTGGCAAATTAACCATCGCCATACAGTTGATAAGTTTAATGGTGTGTGGCCTGATATCGCCCTCAAGAAGGCGTATAACAAAGATGCCAAGACCCAGCTTTTCCATGGCATAACTCGGCAGCCTGCGGTTATGAAGAAATACCTGCATTCATTATCAGCACTGACAGCAATCTCTGAACAAACAAAGGTGATGGCTCACCTTCAAGACACTGATGACCACAAACAAAATGGAGACTTTGAGTATACAGCACAGAAGAACAGTACAACAATTAAACAATGATGAATGCAATCACTGGCAGAATGATCAATCCACTCACCTGTGATACCAATACCTCTACATATTTCTACTGGTCAAAAGGTCACATCAAATAACTTCATTGAAGTCAAGAAAAGGGCATTGCAGCCTAACTGCAGCACAACAGAGTGGTAGTGAAAAGTTAAAACTGTAAAGCTTCAGACATTCACGGGTAAAGTCAAAACATCCTCACACATTCAGAAAGCGAAAGAGGTCTATGAAAAGGAGAGCAATGTGGCCAAGAACTTGTACTTTATCCGAGATCTGGATGATGACAAAAATGTAGAAACCTTCAGTCACAAATGGACAAAATATCCCTTGTCTCTTTTAAGCCATATCCGACCTTCCCAAGGCTATGCCATGCACAAAAGCAACAAAGCTGATTACCTGGCTGCCCTAAAAAGTTATCTTGGTGAACTCTGGCCAGAAGGTAACACTATTTTCAGATGAAACTACTGTACTAGTTGTTGATTCAATGGCATTTGTTCAACAATACAAAAGTCTTAACAGTCGTACATTTGGTGATTTGCAGGAGAAGTATATAGATACATTAATTGAATAAAGCCAGAGTGCAACTGCATCAACATTGTAGGAGATAGGTATGATGTTAGTCCATCAGTAAGCTTGAAAAGTGAGGAGCAAGAAAAATGGAAAAAGCTTCATCACACAAAGAGCAGAGCATATGAACCTCAGGAATCCCTGCCCATCCCTATTGGAAAGACTTCATTGCCAATTCCCAAAACAAGGCCAGTCTCCTTGATTTCTTGGGAGGTGCTTGGGTAAAGCACAACACTCAGCTACCAGAGGGATGTAGATTGATTCTTGGTGGATTGTTCAAGGACCCAGGTCATTCCATTCTTCTCTCAAAAGAAGACATGGTAGTAATTCTTAATTGTCATGTACAAAACATGAAGAAGCAGATACAAGAATAATCTCCCATATTGCATATTGTGTAAACACACTTGGACATTGGAGAGTATTAGTGGCAGCCATGGACACTGATGTGATCATAATATGCATCTACTAAAGCACTCAGATGGCTGGTCTAGAAGTGCTATGGGTTCAGCAGTGTCAGTGGCTCAGTAGGTAGCACACTCGCCTCTGAGGCCGGGAGATCAGAGGGCTATGGGTTCAGTTCCACATCTGGCACTTGGGTTAATATCCCAGTACTGACACTGTAGTGCAGCATGAGAGGGTGCTGCACTTCTGAGTGCCGTCTTTCGGATGAGACGTTAAACCGAGGTCCCATCTGCCTGGATTGGTGGTAGTTCAGGTGGATGTTAAAGATCCCATGGCACTTATCGAAAGAGTAGGGAATTTCCGGTGTCCTGGTCAAATTTCCTCATTCACTAAAAAATACCACCAACAGCTTAATCTGGTTCAAGGTCAGTTGGCATTCATCTGTATCCCCTCCCGGGTCGTGCCTGAAAATAGGCAGGATTTGTCTAGTGCACTTACCCGTCAACAAAAGCTAAATAAAATAAAGAAAGAATGGGTGTGTACCTGCCATGCCATTCAGTAGCAGCTTCTCTTAGCACTATGTGCAACATGGATGCATCACAACTCACATCAGTTGTTCTTAGTGCTTACATCTTAAGTGGCTATGATGATGTCAGCTATCCCTTCAGCTGAGGGAAGATGAGTGCTCTAAAAGTTGCCCTTAAAATGCAGCCAACCTTGTGCATTAGCAGATTGTGGCAAACCTTGAGTATGTCTAGATGTCACTGATTAGGTCATTTCAGCAGCACATGAGTTCTTCATGAAATTATATTACAGACACGAGTTCAGTGGTGGCCTGGATTCACTCTGAGCTCACCTGTATGTGACAGGAAAGGGTGACCTACGAATTTGACACCAACAGAGGATGCCTTTAGACATCTTATGCTGTGTGCTCTGCACAAGATTACGGTCAGTAAAAGGGTTCACGAGTCAAATTCAGTGCTTCCGACCCTACATTGTTTGGGCAAACTCTTCAAGAAGGCTGGCTAGTCCTGTATATGATGACAAAGGAACCAAAGCCAAAGTGGCTGTGCAGACCAAGTACTGCAAATGCAAAAGAAACAAATGCCAACAAGGCAGCATTTGTGCTAGGCAAATGTCAAATGTGTTAATTGCATGTATGTTAATGTTGACCCCATGAAATGTAGTAGAGTTCAAATGAGTCTGACTTGGAAGACAGTAACAGTGATTAAGTGACATTGAAGGTCACATCTGTATAAGACTGGTGAAAATCATGAACTTGATGATTAGTATTGTGATGATCTCATGTAATTGAATAAGCAGCCGTTATCAATGTAATACTAAACAGAAAATTCTACAGCCTTAGTTCATTGTCTAATAAGTTTAATATACTGTATGCAGTTGACTAAATCTTAATTAAGCATAATTATTTCCTTAATTCTTAACTATACTCTTTGTATAGAATTTGTCATTTAACACTGTTTAATGTGATGCACCCTGTTTTGATTCTTTCCTTACATCAGTGAAACAAAAAGATTTTTGTGCATAAATGAATGTTTTATTTACCTGTATGTCCACAAATTTTGACAGGGTCCATTTAGGGTATGGGTACACAAAATGAAATATCTCAGTAATAAATCATTATATTTGAATCTGGTTTCTTTAAAATGAAAGCAGAAACCTTAGCAGAAGATAGAAATGTTGTATAATGTAATATAAATGCAATGATTACTTCAGAGGAAACATCCATGCAGTCTATTCAAATATTTAGCTGAAAAATCAGCAATTTTAGAAATAGTGTCCTACAATAATTGCATGTATTGGTCTGTACTGTAAAGACATGATGACAATGAGACTTTTTATGTGAATAACCCTCAATGTGCATAACTGGTACAAAATTTAGACTGATCTAAGCAGTACTGAAGGTTCTAGATCATTATTTGTAAAATTTCCACTTTCCAGATTTATCTCATATTTTCATTCATGTCGTACTTATTTCAGTGAATTTCATAACTTGTACAAGAGTTGTGACAGAGCAGACCTCTTAATTATGGTACCGTGGGGTCTCTTCTTTCCAAAAATGGTGGCCTGCAAAGTATAGCAAGAGGTGTCAGGTCCAACCCCATTCAGGAATCCAGGATCCCAGACTATACAGAAGGAGGGAGGAGAGCAGGAGAGTTGGTAGGGACAGATAAATCAGAAATATACATGGGAAGTAATATTGAGGTTATACTATTAACTATTTCTAGGAAACCTGTGATTGGAGCTGGATGGCATAAGACCATAGTGAAAATGTTAAGGAAGCATTAGCAGAATGCCAGGGCAATTCCCTCATCCTTCTGATCTGTCAAAAGATTTTATTAATATGATGCTATGATGAGGGCTGGGCATTGTGCTAAGGTATACAAACTATAATACCCAGGAACTTTAGTTGAGAGATCCCCAGTAATGATGACATTCATGTAACGGAATATTATTTCGTGTCTCTACAACATCAAATATCTCAGGATAGTACAGTATCGACTCCCATTGAGCGATAGAGGATAAATAGCCTTTGTCTTTATCTGTATAAATAGGACACTTGGCAGAACAGTCCCGGATAGGACGGCACCAAAGTCCAGCAAAACAACAATTCTAAACACTGCTGTTTAGAGAATAAACAAAATTATGTGTCAGGACTCATTCATTAGCTCCATTTCTTCCCAGTCTAGCTCCACCTTGGGAGATAAAACTCATGGTACCAATATGCCTATTCCCACCAGGGCTGGAATCACCAAGCTTAATTTATGAACAGCATAACAGCATGCTATGGAGGAGCTAAAACTTTCAGTAATGAAATGAATAGTTGTGTGTCATGGAAAGCAGTAAAACAGACAATAGTATTTAGTACATTATAAAGCTAGGATGTTATACTAGCCCCCATCACTCAATGTCTGCTGGTTGCAAAAGACTTATACTGAGATCAAAGTATGAATAACATTTTGGCTTGTTCAGTGATGGTGGGGCCTTTAGTAAATCAGTTTGAACAGGGAATGGAGTAGTAGTCAAAAACATCCAATTTCTGTGCCTGCTGTAAAATAATATGAAGCAGCAATATGCTCTAGTTTTCACCTAGAACCACTGTCCTGTAATTATCCCACATTTCATTGACATTACCTCTAGGTACTGATATGTCTTGGCTGAAGCCCAGCAACCTCCTTTATGCTTCATAATCCCCCAAATCCACTGCAACCCCCATGTAACAGTGGCAGCCACCACATACCTCCTCCTGAAACAGACACCAATTCATGACAGCCAGCTTCCCATTAAATAACCAGACTGCTTACAGAGAAATAAGGGACATCCTTGCTTTTTCTCTTTTCAGCTTGCTTGCAGCACAGTGTTAATCATTTGGAAATTTAATCCTATGAGACAATGGACAATTTAATCACAGTCCTCTGATCTACTGTAGACATACCTTTATAATCCAGTGGCCAGAATAATGTTAGAGGAAGGACTTGTTTTCTCAGACCAGTGTTGGGTTTAGCTACACCCTACTGTAGATAACTGTGGCCACTAAGGTCACAGGCTCCAGGTTTGCTCCTCGTGGTGGTTGTACTGCATCAGGGTTGTAAGTTTCAGTTAACAGCTAGACATTGATTTGTCTAAGAAACATTATTCCAGCACAGTGCCGCTGCATAGGTACCACACCAGGAAGTTACAATAGTTATTCATATGTCCATTGTTTTGACTGTTATACCTTGGTTAAAAATTTGGTTACTAGCAATATGGGAAGCTAGCTATAAACTAAAAAACCATACCTGTTGTCATCTCAGGTGTTGTGGATCTACCTTAGCATTGCAGATAACCTTGTAGTCAGCCTTCCGATTGATTGGCCATTTTACTTTGGAGATTGAGGAGCGATTTTATTCTAAGTCCTGTCACAATCTGCTGAATAATGATTACTCCTTCCCTGCAGTGCTGCTCCTTTGGAGTTACTTGCTGCAAAGTTTCTGGGCCAGTTTTGTAGCAATGGATGACTGCTGTATAGATTGAGACATCTGTGAGGAATTTCAAATTTTTGTTAAGTCAACTCTGCTGTTACTTCTTCCACAGAGTTGAAGGTTAGCGACCTGTCTGGGAAAAGAATAATAATTTTAGATGGGTAGGGTGTTCTGAATTTAATTTTGTGCTCTGCAGAATCTTCATTACTGGTGCACAGGCTCTCTGGTGTGCAGCTATGGTGGGAGGGTAGTCATTGTCAAAGAATAGGCGGTGTGTCTGGTACATGACTGAACCCTTCTGCCAGGCTTTGTGAAGGATTAATTCCTTTTCTTGGTATCTTAAGAATTGGGGCACGAGGGATTGTGGATGTGCATTAGGCTGAAAGGGCTTGGGACCCAAAGCCCGATGAGCTCAATCAAGTTCTAGTGTACACGGGGTTGGGATGTAGCTCAAATCCAGTCCAGAAAGGCTTGAAGAAGAGAATTGGGTCAGCCCCTCAGCACCTTCAGGCAATCCAGAAATACGTAGGTTGTTCCTATGGTTATGAGCTTTGGCATCCTCCACTTGGGACTGCAAGTCCTGGACAGCCTGATGCAGTTATAGTAAGGCCCTCTGAGGTATCGAGCCTGGAATCTGCTGTGGTGCATTGTTCTTCATTGTTATCCAGCCGCTTCTCCAGTTTATTCAATCTCTTCAGAGGACAGCCATGGTAAGTCTGACCTCCTTTTGAAGTCTCACAGCTCTGATAGGATAAATGCCATTTGTTTTTCTAAAGTTTTGAGCCTGAGGCCTCCGCTCTAAGATAGCCATGATGTGCTGAGACCTGGAAGCTGACACTATCAGTTGCCATACAGTCACCATCTGCAGAATCTTCTGGGGACTGAGCCCTGTCCTTCCCTTGGCATGTAATTTCATTTGGCATGAAAATTTCCCAGAATATCCCTTCTAAAATGCTATTTGTTAATGGAATGGCACAGGCAGAGACAGAGCTACGGTCCTAGGTAGCTATGGATACATGATACTGGTTCGACAACACAGTTGTCGACCAATGTTACAGCGATGGATTATATCAACTGCAACTGTGGTTGGTGTAAAGCCATATAAAGAAAGTTACTTTTCTTTGGGGTGCTTCACTCCTCGAACAACCCATGTTGAGGGGCAAGCCCCACCCACCTCCCATAGTAAATATAATCAACTGTCTGTAGGAGTTAATTTGGGAGGGTGCAAGACCCAAGAAAGCAGTGCCAGGTCCCATGGCGACATTACAGTGGCAACAGTGAATTGTTGCTGTAATCTCATTCACTATCAAACTGTCAAAGCAGCGTCCGCACACAAGTAGCTATCATGGGCATCACGTCCACTGAAGTCCAACATGATTTTAAAGGAAGCCTATGTCACAGCTTTCATGCCTGAAGAAGATGGTCTCAGCGCCAACAGGTGAGCACACAGCTATGTGAATAGCAGGAAGGTGAGCAACATCTCAGGCAGCAGAAGGACACCAGGAGGGAGTTTTAAAATAAAGAATCTCCAGAGCAAGCAGTCTGTACAGCCAGTTGATGTGAAAGTTTGTCTGTGAAAGTGAAGCTCACCACTTGCAAGCACCAGCACTTTGGAAACCAACAGCCATCTGAATCTCAGGCTAGTCAAATATAACAAACAAAACAAACATTAAGTTATGGACTTGCAAATACACAAAGTTAAAAATGTATTTATTTATTTATTTAAACAGCAGTTTGGAAAACCTTTGAGTCATAGGCTCATTTACAAAGGTACCTTATCACAGTAAGACAAACGAAAATACACAGTATAACAGTACAACACAGTATAACAGTAACTTAAGACATAGATACAAACAAGCTGGTACAGGTAGGATTGATGCAAACAATACCAGAGTTATGTTGTCCTTAGCAGCTTAGTAGTAAGCTTTGTCATAAGTATTGAGTATAGCTGACTGAGTGGCAGTACAGCCGGGTGTTAATAAGGTGGACTACGTGAGGAAGTTTTGAGCTAGATATAGTTGGAGCTCGGAGATGGAGGGGGCAGTGTTGTTGAACCAGGAGGGGCCCTAAAGCTGAAGGCTCTTTGGCCGAGAGGTCCTAGCTCTAGGGATAACAAGAGAGGTTTTCCCAGAGGTCCAGTAAGAACTAGTGGGACAGAGCGGCATATGGTGGTGGTCAATCCTGGTGGGATAGCCCAAGGAGGGTCTTTTTGTAAGTGTATAGGTCAGATATTTGAGGCTCATCAAGATCAAGTACCAGCGCTTTTAGCCGTGACAGTAGACAGGGTGTGTGTTAGCCTAGGTGCCCCAGTAATTAACCCGCAGGCCTTATTCAGAGTAGTGTGAATTTTATGAGTGCGGTCTGATCAGCAGCACCATACACCAGCAGTCCATAGTCCACTAGGGACAGGATAGAGGAGGTGATCATGAGTCAAGAAACCTCCGGGGAGGCAGTGCTTATACCGATGTAAGATGCCCAATCGGATATTAGTGGCAGTGGCTAGAGCAGCAATGTGTCCATGGAAGGAGAGGAGGGTCAAAATGGATCCCTAGGTATTTATAAGGAGCAAACTTGTTCAAGTGGGAAAGAGGACCCAGAGTGAATGAGGAGTTTGAAGTTGCAGGACTTGTTTTGAGGATGAGTGAAGAACATGGTTTGTTTTTTAAGATTTATCACCAATCTATGTTCCTTGAACCAGCCCTCGGCTTCAGCGAAAGGACTTCTGCAGCGAGTCCTGGAGGGCAATAGGTTACTGACTTGAGGCAAAGATGACTGCATCATCAGCGTATAATAGAATGTTCCCGAGCAAGAGCGTGGAAGGGTGTTAAGGTAAAGGGAGAATAGTAAGGGCCCAGAATGGAGCCCTGGAGAACCCCAGAAAAGATGGGACAGATGTCTGAGTAGGTCCCATTAATTTTACACACTGTGAGCGGTCAGACAGATAACTGGTGCACCAGAAGATAGACCCAGCAGCAAAACCAGAGAGACTAAGGGCATCAAGAAGGAGGGGTGGAGACAGTGTCGAAAGCTTTAGAGAGGTCAATGAAGACTTGGTGCAGAAATGGACACACGCCCCTTTACACGAGAAAGGGTCCTGAAGGAACTGGAAGTAATAAGAGCTGATAAAGCAATGGGGCCAGATGGTGCAACATCAGGTCCTTAAAGAACTAAGAGAGGTGGTGGCTGAACCTCTGGCTATCCTGTTCAGCCAATCACTGAAAACAGGAGGTACCCAAAGACTGGAGGACAGCAGATGTAGTCCCCTTATACAAAAGTGGAACAAAGAGGAAGCAGGAACTAAGACCAGTCAGCCTCACCTCGGTAGTGGGAAAGATCATGGAAGCACTACTGAAGGAGAGATATAGCCACTTGGGTCATTTTGGAGTGAAGGTCCCAGCCTGGGTCCAGTGCAGTCAGTGGCTGGCTGTGGCAGGGCATGGAGGGCAGTGTCAGTCTCTGCAACAGCTAGGGTATGGGGAGTGAGTTGTCTCTGTACCAAGGCAGTAGGTGGGAGTCCTCTATGCTATGGATATGGACTCGTGGTTTCTCTGGTGCGATTGGGTCCAGGGGCCCTACATTATGGAGCTCTTCAGGGGTGAGTTGGATCAATCAGGGATTGGAGGGGTACTTTAGTCCACCAGGGCTGCCAGGCTGCTATGAACCTGGTGCACTTCTGCAGCTCACCTGTGGGTGGCTGACTGGCTTAGGTCAGCTATTCATGGCTCAGCTGTAGGCCACACTGGCTCTGGCTGCGAGGGGTGAATTTTTCTCTGAATATGCAGCTGCACAGCATATGCATGGGAAACACACCGACTTGCATGGCATACTATTTGTGTGCACGCTGGCCCATTCCTTGCGGCACGTGCATCCCACACATTTGAATATCATGCTGTGGTGCACTGTTGGAGTTGCACGGCACATCTCACATTTCCACCGGGATGCGCTGCTCATCACCTTTGAATATGGGAGCCCTGGACTAGGCTACCCTGAAGAAATACATTATCAAAATGGAAAAATCATGACCCCACTAAAAACAAGACATTGCATCTAATCTGGGACAGTCTGAGTAAATACAGTGCAGAAACGTGTAAATGAAGATCCCTATGACAATGAGATGTAGTATCTCCCCTACGCTATCCAGGATACAAAATATAGGATATGAAATATTTAAAGGAACTCTACTCTAAAGTGAACTTCACTGGGGTCGGTATATGGTCAAAATAGTGCGATTGTAATAACGTAAGCCAAAATAGCGTGTATATTACAGCGTGCTGTAATTATAGTGTTTTACATATAAGCGCTATATAGAAATAGCGCTGTGATGTGAAAATAATAGCTGCCACTGCTACTTTACTAGATCATAAATAAATAAAAAATAAATTAATAAAAATGGCACCACTGCCATTGGTTGTGAAGGCTCCCCCTGGGAACCCTGCCCCTCTCTTGAGCTTGACTTGCTGATTCCTTTACCCGCCACATCAGCTGCTGTGGCTGTTGGCCACTGCTACTTTCCTAGATAATAAATAAATGAAAAATAAATGAATAAAAATGCCACCACTACCGTTGGCTGTGAGGGGTCCTGGGAATCCTGCCTCTCTGAGCTCGACTTGCTGATTCTTTTCCCGCTGAATCAGCTGCTGCTGCCGCTGGTTGTGAGAGCTCCCTGGGAATCTTGCCCTCCCTCGAGCTTGACAAGGCAAGACTCAGTCAGCCCAAAGGACTGTCAATCTCTGGCTAGCTTGGTGATTTGAGGGCACTGGACCAATCCAACTTGCAGGCACGACATGATGCGCTTGATGCTGTGCAGCGATTGGACACAGGCGGGATAGGAAAGTGGGATCATTTAACATAGAAATATGATGTGGGAGGAGTGGGTCCTCAAATCTGCGTGTGCTAATACGGGCTGTCAGGAGGAATTTAAATTCTTTATAAAGGCAAATGGTACTGCTGTTATTACTGATGCTCGGAAACTCTCTTGCAATAACATCCTAGTTAGCAACATACGTTTTTATTCCTGCATCATATTTGGTTCATATTTTGTTTGGGTAAAATGTTTGCAGTTAAATAGGGATGACACATCAAAAACTTGCAATTTGATTTATGTTAATGTAAAAGGGAGTACCATGCTTTATTTTTCAAAGTCCCTTTTCCAATCCGGTAGGAAATGTGGGTTAGAGATAGTTAGAGCCAATCTCTATCTGTATTTTAAGCCACTTGCTGCAATTCCAGGCTGTACCTTAATACTGCAGACAATACTTCAATGCATGTAGAAATAGCGCTGGGAGCTGTGCCATCTATTTAATCGCGGTATTGCCTGACACTATAATGATAGCATGCTTTTTTCTGTAAAAGCTAATATGTATGCGCTTAAATCACTCGCGCTAATATTGTTGCATGATATTGACACTAACCCACTGGGGTCACTGACATAAACAAACAGTTTCTTTATTGTAACAGTCACACAGGAGTCTGGTGTGCATATTTTATGGGACACATACAGAGGTGAGAAAGAATACATGCATCAGCTGAGACTTGAACCTAGGTTGCCCGGAATACTGTTCTGATTGCACTAACCAGCTGTGCCACTGAGACAACTGGAACCTGGGCCATCCCTGAGCATATTACTCTTTCTCAAATGCGCAATCCAATGGCAACACAAATATTTATTTGAAAAAATCACACAGGAGTGTGGTGTGCATATTTAATGGAACACATACAAACAGAGGTGAGAAAGAATAAGTGGTCCAGCTGGAACTTGAACCCAGGCTGCCCAGAATACTGTTCTGATTGCACTAACTAGCTACACCACTGATACAACTGGAACCGGCCATTCTCAAGCATTAATCTTTCTGAAATGCACAACCCAATGGCAACACAAATATTTACTTGTAATAATCACACAGGAGTGAGATGTGTATATTTTATGGAACACATACAAACAGAGGTGAGAAAGAATAAGTGCCTCAGCTGGGACTTGAACCTAGGCTTCCTGGCAGTATTGTGCCATGAGGTTGGTGTGTAGTGTGTGTATATACAAAATATAAGATATGAAATATTTAAAGGAAATCTACTCTAAACTGAACTTCACTGCATTCACTGACATAAACAGTTTTTTTATAACATATTAGAATGCAGTATTTATTTTGAATGTTGTGGCCATGAGGATGGTGTGTATAGAGTGTGTGTATATGTGTGTGTGTGTGTGTGTGTGTGTGTGTGTTGCTGTAGCTCAATATATATTTTCCCAAAAAGATAGTACAAAATAGCTTCTTATTGATACATATTTAGTCTAAGCAGTTCACTGAAGACCTAGCATATATTTGAGACTGCTCATCAGATAGTGTCTGCAGAGGTTAAAAAAAAACAGTGTAAATCATAGATTTGCTGGGGAACGGGTGACATTTATGAGATATGAATCTTTCTTGAAAGACAATATATTCTAACTTAAACTAGTATCAAGAAACTGTTTAAATGCTTAGTATTTAAATGTGCAAATCTCCAGTTTCATAGGCAACCAATATTTAACAAGCTGTTTCAGTTTTCTTATGGCATCTGATAAGCAGCCTGGAGTTATGTCTCCAACATTCTTAACAGAAAGAAGAGAATATTTTATTTCAGTTGGCTGGAAGGATACATTGAAAAGTTTAAAACATGTGTTCCACAATATTCCATTTTCCAGCTACAGATAGCAAGGGAGATGTAGGCTGCAGAGGTTAAAAACACTGTGTAAATCATAGATTTGCTGGGGAAAGAGTGACATTTATGAGGTATGACTCTTTCTTGAAAGACAATACATTCCCAAGTTAAACTAGTATCAAGAAGCTGTTTAAATGCTTAGTATTTAAATGTGCAAATCTCCAGTTTCATAGGCAACAAATATTTAACAAGCTGTTTCAGTTTCCTAATGGCATCTGATAAGCAGCTTAGAGTTATGTCTCCAACATTTTTAACAGAAAGAAGGGAATATTTTATTTCAGTTGGCTGGAAGGATACATTGAAATGTCCAAAACATGTGTTCCACGAAACTCCATTTTCAAGCTACAGATAGCAAAATGGATGTAGGCTCCTCCCACAGCCATAAAAATATGATCCGTCCTGTCTGACTCCTGCTTATGTGGGAAATGGCTAGTGACATGGCTCTTTGGGGTGGTTACACTGTGACTTCCTCAGCCAGCATCTCACAGTATGCCAGCCCAGTATCTCTGATGAGCTGAATAAACTCAGTCAATGTTCTGACAGCTTAGGCTCACTAGACACATGTGCCTGTTTTCAGGGGTGACTCAGGAGCACCGGGGAGGTTAACTGACTTGCTCAGAGTCACACAGTATGCAAGTGGAGGCACTGAAAAATTTGGAATTGTCTGCCACTGGATGTCCCACCAAGTTCATTCACAGCACACAATTCTTGCAAGTCTGCAGCACTTCCCACCCCGCCCCCACGCACAGTAAGTCCCTCCCCAGGTCCTGAACCTCTCATTTTTTTTTGTTATTACATTTTCTGACTCTCTGTTTCGTTGGTGGTGTGGGTGGAAACTGGCCCAGGAAAGACCTTTCCCTTCCTTCCTGCATGACTGCTCAAAGCCTCACTCCCCTACTGCCCAGTCCCTGTCCCATTCCCTCCCGATTCCCCACCCGACCCTCTCAGTGTTTTTTTATGCTTGTTTTTCTTTTCTTGCTGAGTGCTCACAAAGTGTCTGACTCCTCCACATGCTTGTCTCTGACCATGGTCAGAGACCCTTCCTTTCCCACACAACTGCTCACTCGTTCGACTGAAAGAGCGCCTCTCTCCTTGGTGGCTGAACTTAAATGGTACCAAGGAGGAGGGCTCTTCCAGCTATGGTCTGGTTTGCCCATGGGCAAAGCAGAGTATCTTCACTTGAACCACCAACTGATGAGCTCTTATATGTCACATGACAGGCAGGACCTCAACAAGAAGGAGAAGAAAACCTCAGAGATCCAAACCAAGCTGACAAGGTTTTGCTCGGGTCTCATGGAAACTGAATCATATGTGTTCAGGATGGCTCAGTTTCACGCCTGATAGTTTGGTACACCTCTAATAATTATTAAGAAACTTTCTGTCTAGTGCCACTGTTCACCCCAGTGGGTATGATTTGTGATCCTGTACTGTTGACCTGAGTTCAGGGACAAGCTTAGTGACCCAGTTACAGGGGTAAGGGTGGGGGTATGGCACTGTTATGTGACACCCCCCACTCAGGGAATGAACGCTGCAGAGCTGCCTGCATGGGTCCGGTACCATATATTGAAGACAACACTTTCTTGGCATTGGGCCCTGCACCTCTGCACCCATGGCTGGAAGAGAGCCTGTGAATTGGCTGACAGATGGACTTCTTGCCCCGGTGTCGGTATCTGTGGCTATATGGAAGCACAGGGACCAGAGCACTCTGGCTTACTCAGCCCACCAGATAGCCCCATGAATCCTTGACATCTGTTTCTGCACTTCCCTAGCCAGACAGAGTCTTCCATTGGTGCAGAGCCCAAAGGGCCCTGTGTGTGCTGCATGTATTCATGCAGGTCACAAAGAGACCTGCGTGAATGAGGATATAATTCCACTGCCTCAAAAAAGAAAGGCATTTCTGTGCAAAAAACTTTGTTAATGCAGCAGTTAAGATTCATGTTAGTGCTACAAAAGTAGGAAAATGTGGCACTTGGGTTTCCAGCTCTAACTACCAACCCCACCCCAAGCAGAAAAAGGAAAAAACATTAGGGTTTTAGGTCTCCAGAATCTCGACGAATTGGTGGTGGAGTCTTCCTTGGGGTTGTCAATCCTAATGCGCACCCTGTTACCTGAGCAAACAACATCAGACGTCATCTCTGTTCTTCGTGCAGGGTCCGCAAGCTACAACAGATTGTGTTGGCAAAATGTGGCAATACATAATTTTCTATCTTTGAAGACTGTATCACCATGAGGCACTGGCTTGCAATTATATCTTATGCTTTGGACAGGAGACTATATGCTGTTGTGGGGAGGGAGTGGGCATTAGGGTTGACAACTTCAAGAAGACCCCACCACTGAATCATTAAGACCCCAGAGACCCAAAACCCAAGTGTTATTTCCTTTTGTTGTTTGAGGGGGTGGGGGGGTCTTTGACAGGTTTGTTTTTTAATTTGGCTCTTATGCTGACAATTGATATTATCTTGTATGATATCATGTTACAGCATTGAAGATCTTAAGGTTTATGGACTATAGTAACTAGTTGAGTGTATAATTAGTATGATGTCTCCAGGTACGTTGTATAATGTATAAATATGTGAAACAGCTGCTCACACTAGGGAAACTCTATTTCAAACCCTCTTTATGCCATATATAGAAAATATCTGTTATATATATATTTTTTTTTCTTGTTTTAACATATATTAATGTCATAATTTAACATTTACTAGTTAGTGTTAATGCAAAGTTTTTGCTTTTCATTAGACTGTATTCACAAAGCACACTGAGACATTCATACTTTATGTTAGTTGAGTTTCTACTTGAAGAGTCCTTATCTCATTTTGGTAATATTTGACCTTGAAAAGCTCCTTAGTTTAAAACAAACAGGGGAAATGTGATTCCCCTGGTTTTAACTGCTGTTTAAATGAGTATTTTAAACCAAAGAGAATTCTTTCTGGGTTTTTTCATGTATGATTTCAGTATTAATAGTTTGTGATTTTATGAATAACTGTCATAAGCTTCTGAGGAAGGACTTGGTTGGTCCAAAAGGTTAGGCATTCTGTTCTTTTTGTGACATCTAAGTTGGTCCAATAAAAGGTATCAAATCATTTGCTTCTGGATCTACAATGAACAAATAAACACTAAATAGATGAAAATCTTAATGAGGAATATGGTGCTGTTTTATTAGAATGTGAGAGTACAGTAAACAAAGATTTCTAATTAGAGAGGCCTACTCCTAAGGTACGGGTCATAATGTTGCAAGACATTATGCTACCTGCATAAAGTGCATAACCGATACAGCGCACATTCTTGCATGCGGCATGTCTGTTTTTGCAGGGGAACTGCCCCGCACCCCTGTTATGGGGGCTGTGCCCTCCGAACTCACCCATAAGGATTCTTAACTCCAGGGGAGGGAGGGTAATAGTAAAGTCGCATGAACTGTGAAAAATAAAAATATTTTCTTGCGCCTGGGACCGGGAATTAAACCCGGTCCCAAACGCTCTGCCTGCATCCCCTGTTGCCAGTGGCTCATCTCGTAGAGCCACGGCAGCTGCTCAGTGGAAGCCTGTCCCAGTAGAGTTCTTATCCTCTGCCTGGGACAGTGAGGGGGTGCAGTACCACGCACAGAAGCATTCACGGTATTGCACCCTTTCGCTCTCATTTACAGCACTATTTCAGTTTAGTGCTCATGTCATACGCTATTAAGTGTATGACATGTTGACCTGGTACGTACTCCTAACATCACTTTTAAACATGAACACAAAAATCTTTTAAAGTCACTGGGTAGGAGATTCAAAAGAATCCGTCTGAGATCTCCCCATCACTATTTTCGAAAGCAAAATTCATCCAAACTGCTGGACCACCTATTAAATGGTCTGTGTCCACATTTTTTGCATGCAAAAGACACAATTGCAACAAAAATTATGCAACTCACATTTGCATCAAGTTTTTTTTTTATTGCAGATTATGACTTTTTGTCACAAACAGACAACTCTTGAAAACAGTAGCAGATCTCCTTGCACTGAATCGGGCGATGCAGGTACAGTTTGCATTTGCATCCATATCGGACTCTTTTGAAAATCTGGCTCACTGAGTCCTTAAATTTCTTGCTTGAGGGCTGCAGCTGGGAGATATTCAATGAACACAAGCTGGTGGTCTGGTTAACATAGAAACATAGAAAGGGAGAATCTTCAGTTGAAAAGGCCTAGTGGCCCATTGTGTCTGCCCATTCCTACCTAAAACTGCTGAATAAGAGAGCCCTAGAGGCTCCTCACTTCCTCTTCTCCTATTTTGTGGGGTCTTTACCAAGCCTTGAGTCTGTCCCACCCTCTTTGAATCCCTTCACTGATTTCATCCATCCACCACGGTCTCATTGAAAAGTACTTCCTGGTGTCTCTCTAAACTTGTTCCCTGCCAGCTTTATTGAGTTTCTCAATGCTTGTGTTTCTACTCCATTTGAACAGTTGCCTACCATACACTTATTTTAATCCATGGAGGCATTAGTATGTTTCAGTCATATTCCCCATTTCCTTCTTGCCCCCAACATGTACTTTCAGATCTGCTAGCCTCTCCTCATATGTCCTTTCCTGCTGTCCCTGGATCAGCTTAGTTACCCTCCTCTGCACAGCCACCCCCATGTCCCCGTCCTTCAGTGCAGACTCCAAAACTGCTCACAGTATTCCGGGTGAGGCTGAACCAGTGACCTATACAGCAGCACCTCTTTTCTCCTGCTGGCGATCCCAGTCCCTCTGCACACCAGCATTCTATTCACCCTGCCCACTACCTGGTTGCATTGTGTTGATGTCTTCAGACTGCTTGATATTATTACTTCCAAGTAGTGCTGTGCAGAATTATGGCAGAATGGCCATTCTGACAGCAGAATTTCAATTGTAATTTTGTGGTTCATTCTTCTGAATTTTGCCTGGTAGTGACAGGGAGAATCGTATTCTGTGGAACCACATTACTCCACGAATGATCATTCCCTGAGCATTGCATGTAATTTGTGTGGATACAAGTGGGTGTATTTAAATACACCTACTTGATTCCTAATAGTCAGGACACATCTACCTGGCTGTCCATAAAGGTGTCCTGATTGCCAGAAGTTTATTTGTAACACACAAGACTTGTCTATTAAGTTCCATAAATTACTGTTCCATGGTTCATTGTGACCATGGAATACTATTACGCTGTGCATTTTTGATGATGGTTTAAAAGTGCACTTATACTATTAACAGCTGTTAAACAGTTTTCATTGTAAAAAATGGAATGCAAAGTGTTATCCAATAGGATTTCATTCTGTGGTTCTGATACATTTCCATGAGGTCAATCTTTACTCTTTGATAGTGAGTTAGAAGAGAGCTCAACTCAGAGAAAGGCAAGAAACTCAGGATAAATGATGACAGATGAATCTAATAGATTTCTTTGACTGGGTGACCAAAGTAGTAGACCAGGGAGGGGATGTGGACATGGCCTACCTAGATTTTAGCAAGGCATTTGATACAGTCCCACACAAAAGATTAATAAACAAATTAGGCAGCCTGGGAGTGGGTGCCAGGGTGGTAGCCTGGGTAAAACATTGGCTGGACAACAGGACACAGAAGGTAATAGTAAACAGAGTCCACTCTGAAGAAAGGGGGGTTACTGGTGGGGTACCGCAGGGTTCAGTACTGGGTCTGGTCCTTTTTAATGTCTTTATAAGTGGCATTGCAGAGGGACTAGAAGGAAAAGTATGCCTCTTTGCCGACGACACAAAGATCTGCAACAGGGTTGATACACAAAGGGGGGTGGAAAGGATGAGAAGGGACTTGGCAAGGTTGGAGAAATGGTCAGAAGTATGGCAGCTTAGATTCAATGTAAAGAAGTGCAAAGTAATGCACCTGGGAAACAGAAACCCTGGGGAAGAGTACATAATGGGGTGGGGTATAACAACAACAAAAATGGAAAGGGACCTAAGGGTAATCATATCAGATGACCCAAAGGTTAGCAAGCAATGTGAGAAGGCAGTAGGGATTGCTGGGGGGATACTGGGATGTATAGGGAGAGGCATCACCAGTAGAAAACAGGAAGTTGTTATCCCTCTGTACAGACGGTTGGTGAGACCCCATCTGGAGTACTGCATCCAGTTCTGGAGACCCCATCTCTGCAAGGACATAGACAGGATAGAGGCAGTCCAGAGAAGGGCAACTAAAATGGTGCAGGGTCTGCAAGAGAAGCCATACGAGGAGAGACTAAAATAGCTTAAAATGTATACCCTTGAGGAAGGGGGGACATGATAGAAACTTCTAAGTACCTCAGTGAAATCAACAAAGTCCAAGAGGGTAGCATCTTTCAGAAAAGAGACATGCAAGAACAAGGGACACAATTTGAAGATGGGGGTGGTTCCGGGGCAATGTGAAGTATTTTTTCACAGAGAGGGTAGTGGATGCATGGAACAGCCTTCCTGAGGAGGTTGTGGGGTATAAAACTGTGGGAGAATTCAAGAATGCATGGGACAGACATAAGACAGTTCTAGTGGGGAGTAGGAAGAAATAGGCTGTTGGTTAACTAGGATCTGCGGCCTATCCTGTAGGTAGGGAAATGGGCAGACTAGGTGAGCCAAGCAGTCCTTATCTGCCGTCAAAGTCAAAGTCTATAAAGAGAAGAGAATTGTTCACAATGGCAAGCAAAAAGTACTACCAGCACTAGCACTGCAAGGGTATCCCATGATAATGGCAATCGTAAAACCACAAGGCTGAAAAGAGCAAAGAAAAAAGATAGATTACAGAGCGATTGGCACAACACGGCGATCGTAGAGAAATGGTGACCTATGGCTTTTCCCCTCCCGAGTTGCTTCCCTCTGAGTTTGTTATTTTAGTAAGGGGTGCAGGGGTAAAGCTCCCCTAGAAAGCCACCATTACATTGCTGTCGCTGTTTTGGCAATCGCTGCATTGTACCCCTCATCGTGATGTGGCCATGCGTTATTTTGCCTTTGTGGATTTTGGCCTCGCTGTTTCTGGACTCACCCATATCACATAGAACCCACTGCAAGGAGTCTGTCTTCTACATATAATCCGAGGGACTAGTATGTTGGTGGCAGAGGTCACCAAGAATGTTTCACTTGATGTTACCCAGTGATATAGACTGAAGAAGGCATTTGGCCCATTGAGACTGTCTTCCACTCCTAGTGGGGGTATCATTCCTTAAGATTATTTAGGTACCTATCTTGAACTTGTCGAATACTGTGAGATTGATTAGGTAGTGTGGTAAGTTATTACATGTTCTTGGGGCCTGAATTGTAAAACAGGTATCCCGTTTGTTGGTATTTCTAATTGTTTGTTGTGTGACCTAAGATTTGCCTGACTATCAATGATAATTATATCACATTGGCCAGTGAGATCCAAATTATTCAATATTTTAAACAGTAATAAAATATCACGTCTTTTCCTTATGTGCTCAAGGCTAAACAGATTCAGCTCTGACAGTCTTTCCATACTGTATATGACCTATCTTTTAATCCTGGTATTAAACTACTAAAATCCCTTCTCTGGTCCACACTCCCTTGTACATGTTAATGTTGTATTGAGGTCTTACAGTACATAGCAACTCTTGTTTATCCTGTCCTAATTTCTCCTCTGCACTTGTCTCTGCTGCAGCTTGCATTATCGATGCTTATGATGTTTATATCTAATGTTTGCAATATGATGTGTATATTTAATGTTTGTGATAAATAACTTGTTGCAACTAATAATGCTGTTAGTATGGTTTCTGTATATTGGCTGTGTATTTCTTACTTTATCCAGCTTTAGTTGTTCACCTTGTTTGTACACAGGACTGCTGTGCATTCATTTTGCCTAGTGCATGCTATTACTTTATGGAATATAATATGCGTAACTAATCCTAGGTCGCCCCTGAAAAAGATATCTATGATCTCGGTAGGATTACCCCGTCATCAAAATTTAAAATAAATAAACAAATAAATAAATAAATAAATAACCTAGTGACCCTTCTCTGAACTTTCTCCAACAAATTAATGTCCCTTCTAAGGTACGGGAATAAAAAGGTGACCCGTAGTCCAAGTGTGGTCTCACATATGATCTGTACAGTGGGATTAAACAATGCTCATTTCTGGATGCAAAGGAATTTTTAATGCAGTTTATTAGTCTGTTAGCAATTTGGGTGACCTTCCTGCAGTGGTAGAGTGGAGTAAGTGTATTGTTTTTTATTGACCCTAGGTCGCATTCATTTTGTACAGATCTTAAAAGAAACCCACTTAGAGTGTATGTCTTCATTGGATTATGTCTTCCTAGATGAAGTACAGTGCATTTTTCTGTACTGAACTAAATTTTGTTACTTTTAGACCATAATTCAATATGCTTCAGACCGTTGACTAGGGATTGGTATTTATTGTCTGAGTCCACTACACCACGTACCTTGGTGTCATCTGCAAATTTAAGTATGTTATTTTCTAAATTAATGTGCATGTCTCCTATGAATATTCCAAATAATGCTGGTCCCAAGACAGTGTCCTGTGGGACACCACTGCTAACTAGTCTCTCCTTAGAGAGGTTTCTACAGTACTTACTCTTACTTGCTGGGTTCTTTCAGTCAGCCATGCTTCAACCCATTTAACCAAGTGTAAACTGAATCCCATTTTTTTAAATTGTCTATCAGTTCAAAGTGTGGCACAATGTTGAATGCCTTCCTAAAGTCCAGGAAGATCACTTCTACTGGTGTACCATTATCCATGCTAGTGCTACCCTTTTTATAAATGGAAATCAGACTGGTGATACAAGACTTCTATGGAGTGAAACCATGCTGGGTACGGTCCTATATACCTTTGACAGTGGCTTCACTGTCAACTTTAGATTTTAATAGTTTTTCCATAGGTTTACAGGGGACAGATGTCAGGTTTATTGGCCTATAATTCCCTACTAATGATTTACTACTTTTTGTGTATTGGTGAAATTATGACTTTTTTCCAGTCAGAAGAGATCATGCCTTGTTTGTATGACTTGTTAAACAATAGTGTGAGCGGGAGACAGAATGATGATGCAAGATCTTTGATGAATTTGGGGTGAATACCATCAGGGCCTGGGAATGATTTCGGTTTTGTAGCATTTAGGGCTAACAAAACATTCTCTGTGGAAAAACTGTGCAACTCAGTTGCGGAGGGCTCACCTGTTATCTTGCAGTGATTCTTATCTACTGTGTCAGCTAGTGCACTAGGGTCAGGTAGGGTTTCTCCATTTTTTATTAGTGGGCCTACCGATCTATCCCCACTCTTACTGTTAACATATGAGAAAAAGGATTTCTGGTTATCTTTGGAGTGTGCAATCTTGAACTATAATTTGCTTCTTTCTTCCTTATTAGTCACTTACAGTAGTTTCTTTCTCTTCTGCCTTTTGTTTTGATTTAGTTGAATCAGAGGGGTTCTTCTTGTAATTTGTAAAGACACATTCCTTTTTATTTTTGCTTGTACGCGCAGCACACAGAAAACATATTGAGGTAGTAGAGCATTGCAGAGATGTGTCAGTGTTGTGGTCAATCCAGCGGACACTTTAATGGGCACATCCATCAGCCACCAATTAATGCTGAAGCTGCCGATGACAGCAGTTTCACAGCGAGTGCAGCACTTGAAAGAAATCTGCCTCTGCAATCAGAGGCAGTTTTGTCATTGCAGCAGCAGTCTCCCCTACCTCCCTCCCTCCCAACCAGTCACACAGCAGGACAACAAATTAGCTCCCTCCCACTTCTGCTGCCTGCCTCAAACCTTCCATTCTCCATCCCCTGCTGACATCGGGGTGCTCAATCCCCATTTCGGCATGTATCCCGTTCCCCCCATTAATGTGGCACACTGGGAGCCCACCCCAGTGTGCCATAAAATACTTCTTTGCTGTTTCCAACACTAGAATGCCCATTCTCAGTGTCAGATGCATGCCCCATGCCCCTATGTTCCCAGCTGACCTTGGGTGCCCAATCCCGGATCACATTAATCCCCACTCCAGCACTTTCTGCACACTGGAAGCTCGCCCAGTGTGCCCAAAATCCATTTTTAATATTTCATCTGTAAAAGAAAACAGTCCCTCGTTGTATTTTTTTAACCCGACAAAAATAGAAAACGGTCCTCATCATTCTTGCTGCCCCTCCCCAACCCACACCCTCCTCTGCGCACCTCATCTCACCCAAATTTACCTCCAGAGGTCAAGAGCAGTGATCTTCTGTGGACCAGGAACATATCTGCACTCTTCAAAGACCAACCGGGAATTGAAGAAATGACGGTAAGCCCTATAACGGCAGTGGGGGGGGGGTCAATTTAGGTTGATATCTCAGCCAAGTTTTGGAGTTTTGGTCCCAAATTTTCAACATGGGTTTCCTGGGACTCCGCCTTGTGAACACAGGCACTGTCATTTTGTTTCTCTGTCCCAAAAGGTGATTTCATGGTCGCTGCCCAGAAACACCTTTCAGGACTAATTAACAAAATGACAGTGTCACTGTTCATGAGATGGGGTCCTAAAAAGCCCTTGTTGCAAATTTGGTGAAAAAACTCCAAACAATGACTGGGTTATGAGTGTCTGTTGCACAGTTTCTATGCACGATTGTAACTTCATCAATTTTTAATATTTTCACTTCAAATGTCCAACATTGCCCTTTTCTCACACCCCCTTATGAACAGTACAGCTGTCACTTTTTGCATCCTTCCTGAAATATGTTTTTGCACCTGTGGTGCAGAATGGCATGGTCACTGTGAAAAATCAACTTTCAGGACAGGGTAATGAAATCACAGTGCCACTGTTCATGAGGGGAGATCCTAAAAAGGCATGTAGAAAATTTGGTGAAAACATTCCAAACAAGCATTTGTCAATGCCAAATGTTTGCTTGCTGGCACTGGCATTGGTAATGTAGAAGTTACAGAGCTGCATAATAGGAATGGCAGTGAAGTATTGAACTGAAGCCAACCCCACCACCACCCTGCAGAGAGTGACAGGCATTGGGGTGTGCCTTTGGGTCGTCAGGCATAACGGCCACGCCATTGCACCACACCCTACCCTGCAGACACTGACAAGTGTCACGGTGTGCCTTGGGGTCTTTGGCCCTTATGCGCACCCCATTCCATCAGGAAATACGGTGAGATGGGTGCGGTATAGGAGAATGGGGTGAACTTTGGGGCCGAAGAGTCCAAGGCATACCTTGATGCCTCTTACTGGCTGCAGGGTGTGGAATGGTATGAGCATTACAGGCAAGAATCCCAAGTCACACCCCTGATGCCTGTCATTCTCTACAGGGTGGGGCGTTATGGTTGGAAACCCTAACACCTCAGGCATTCATTGGTATTTTCACTCCAAATTTTCAACATGATTTTTTTATGACCCCCACCTCATGAACAGTGGCAATATTAGTTTGTTAGCCGAAAGCTGCTTATGCACAGCAAGTATGGCATTTAGCAACACAGGTGCAAAAACACATTCTGAACAGGATGTGAAAAATGACAGCTGTACTTTTCATGGGGAGGTGTAAAAAATGGCAATGTTGCAAATATGCAGTAAAAATATTAAAAAAACTGGTGAAGTCACGAGCTTGCATAGAAACTGTGCAACACACACCTGTAATGTAATTAGTTTGGGGATTTTTTACAGCAGATTGTCAACACAGGAATTTTGGGACCTCCGATCATGAACAGTGTCACTGTGATTTTCTTTATCTGTCCTGAACAATGATTTCCCACAACGACCACGCATTTCTGCGCTGAAAGTGTGAAAACACATTTTGGCCATGTTGTGAAAAATGACAGCTGTACTGTTCATAAGGAAGTGTGGAAAAATGCCACTGGTGAAAATCTGGACTGAAAATATTACAAAGCCATGAACTTACGAGGGTGCGTGGAAACTGCGCAGTGCTCACTCATAACACAGTCATTTTATGGACTTTAGTCACCAAATTTTCAACATTGCCATTTTAAGACTTCTACTCATGAACAGTGTAACTGTGATTTTCTTAATCTGTCCCAAACATTGCTTTCGCACACCGACTGCACCATTGTGCGCTACATGTGCGGAAACACATTTTGGGCGACATGTGAAAAATAGCAGCTGTACTGTTCATAAGGAAGTGTAATAAAATGGCAATGTTGAAAATCTGGAGTGAAAATATTGAAAATTCGTGAACTTACGGTGCCGCTGTAGGAAACTGTGCAACCGATGCTCATAAAACAGTCATTCTTAGGGATTTTTTCACCAAATTTTCAACACAGCCATTTTAAGACCTCTGATCATTAACAGTGTCACTGTGATGTTCTTAATGTGTCCCATACATTTATTCCACACACCGACTGCGCCATTGTGCACTACATGGGCAGAAACATGTTTTGAGCAAGATGTGAAAAATGACAGCTGTACTGATCATAAGGAAGTGTAATAAAATGGGAATGTTGAAGATCTGGAGTGAAAATATTGAAAATTCACAAACCTACGAACGTGCGTAGGAACTGCACAATGCACGCATGTAAAACAGTCATTTTTAGGAATTTTGTCACCAAATTTTCAACATAGCCATTTTAAGACCTCTGCTCATTAACAGTGTCACTGTGATTTTCTTAATGTGTCCCATACATTGATTCCACACACCGACTGCACCATTGTGCGCTACATGGACGGAAACACGTTTTGGGCAAGATGTGAAAAATGACAGCTGTACTGTTCATAAGGAGGTGTGGTAAAATGGCAGTGTTGACAATCTGGAGTGAAAATATTGAAAATTTGCAAACTTACGAGAGTGCATAGGAAGTGCGCAACACACACTTGTAAAACAGTCATTTTTAGGACTTTTTCCACCAAATTTTCAACATAGGCTTTTTGAGAGCCTACCTCATGAACAGTGGCAGTGTTGTTTCATTATAATTCCCAAAGGTGATTTCACACAGTGACTGCTAAATCACCCTTTGGGCCCGATTCAAGCCATGACAGTGACAGCATTCACGAGAAGGGTCCCAAAGCTCCATGTTGAAAAATTTGTGCAAAAATTCAATAAATGCCTGAGACATGCAGCAAAGTTGAAAAAACCCTATCTATCCCATTATATAGCTTACTGGCATTTCCTCAGTTCGCGGTTGACTTTGAAGAGTGCAGATGTGTTCCAGTCCACGAAGATCGTCGCCGGTCCAGAGGTAAGTATGGGGTGAGGTGTGTGTGGGGAGGCAGGGTGCACATGGTGGGCACCGGTGGGCAGAGACAGCAAGGGACCATTTTGTGTTTCAGGTTTTTTTTTTAAGGACGACTTACATAGACATTTGCCACGCTGGGGTGGGCTCCCAGCATGGCACAAAGATAGCTGTTTGGGGGCATGGAGCTGATGGAGGATTGGGCACTCCTGTCGATGATAGCATCTGTTGCCATGCTGGGGTTGGGCTCCCAGCATGGCACCCTGCTACTCTGGGGGACAGTGGAGCCGGCGGGGGATTGGGCACCCCGTCGGCTATACAATGTTGTAGCCACACTGGGGTGGGCACCCAGCGTGGCATGTGGAACTCTGTTTGGGGGGAGTGCAGCACAGCTGATGGGGGATTGGGCACCCCCGTCGGCTATACAGTGTGTGCGTGGGGGGGCGAGCACGCAGTATGCTTGCATGTGTATGTGTGTAGGGGGAGTGTGCATGAGCAGGTGATATCCTATCACTGTTCACTGAAGCGTAGCTCCCTCTTTCAACTGTACTCCACTGCATTTTCAACTGTTGTCATAGACAGCTCCAGCAGCCATTGGAGAACTGCGGCTGTGCCTGCAAACACACTGACTGAATTGGAAGAGGGCTGCCACACCTCTGAAAACTCGGATGATGGCACTATGTTTCTTGCACATGCATGCAAGCAAACATAAAAATGACTGTGTTGCAAGTGTGCATTGCACAGTTTCTATGCACACTCGTAACTCCATCACTTTTTCATATTTTCACTCCAGATTTTCAATACTGCCATTTCTTCACACCTCCCCATGAACAGTACAGCTGTCATTTTTCACATCCTGCCCAAAATGTGTTTTAGCACCTGTGGCACTGAATGGCACATTGCTGTGTGAAATCACCTTTTGGGATTGAGTCATGAAATGATACTGCCACTGTTCATAAGGTGGGGTCCCAAAAAGCTCATGTTGAAAAATGTGGAGCAAAAATACCAACAAATGACTGGGCATTAGGGTTTCCAACCCTAATGCCCACCCTGTACAGACTGACAGGCGTCATGGTGTGACTTGGGGTCATAAGCCGTAATGCTCACCCCATTCCACCCCCACCCAGCAGCCACTAACAGGTGTGCCTTGGGGTCTTCAGCCCTAACGTTCTCCCCATTCTCCTATACTGCACCCATCTCAGCTTATTTCCTTACAGAATGGGACCTCAAGACACAGTGCAATACCTGTCAGTGTCTGCAGGGTGGGGTGAGGTGGAATGGCATGAGTGTTAAGGCCGGTGACCCAAAGGCACACCCCTAACGCCTGTCAGTCTCTGCAGGGTGGGTTGAGGTTGGCTTTTAGTTCAATAGTTCACTGCCATTCCTATTATGCATCTCTAACTCCTGCACTACTAATGCTAATACCAGCAAGCAAACATTTGCTTGTTTTGTTTGTCTCAGTATTTTATTTGTTAAGCACATTGGATTTTACCCTTGTTGTATATTTTCTTGTAGGGACATATTTGTCTTCCAGTTTCTTTAGTTTGGTTTTTTGTGAGTTCACTGCAGTCCTCTACCAATTGGTCCTCATTTTATTTGTCCAGTCAAATGACTCAAGGGTTCCTTCTGATGAATTGTATTGTGCCCTAGCATAATTAAGTAGAGAAATGATACAAGATTTGGTAGTAGTTCTTGCTGACAAACTAAATATTAACATGTTATGGTTACTATTTCCTAAAGCCTCTTATACTGATATGCTTGCTGATCTGGTTTCTAGATTGGTAATGATTAAATCTAAAAATATTTTTTCCTGGTGAGTTCCATTACTTTTTGTTCAATGCCCATCAGTAATAAGATGTTTATAAAATTTGATTCTAGTTTTATATTACCTACAAGCTGTTCCCAGTCAATTCCTGGGAGGCTGAAGTGCCCCGGTATTATGTTTGATAAATATGAAGCTATGACTAATTCACTAATCAAGTTGTCATTATATTCCTGATTACTGGAGGGGGTCTGTAACAACTACTGATAGTTATCTTTTAACCATTTTAAATTGTAACTGTTACCATATAATTTTTGGTATCAAATTGCAATCCTTTGATTTTTAATTCTGTGCATTAAAGTTTTTTTCAAATGCAAACACCTCCTCCTTTTTGTCTTTTCAGTTTTTATAAAAAGTCTGTTACCTGGAATTTCATGTGACCAATCACTGGTTTCATCCCTTCAGGTTTCCATTATGACCACTATATCAATACTATCTCAGAGAAGGAGAATTTCAAGTTCTGATTTTTTTAGTATGTTCAAACTTCTAGCATTAGTTAGCAGGAATGTATACTCATGAACTGGTTTGTTATATTTTACTTGGTCTACCTTGTTTGACCTTGTTTCCCAAACCCCCACTGAGTTTAGTTTAAAGATTTCATAATATACTTTTCAATTTGTTTGCCCAATAATGCAGTCCCCTTCTACTAAGGTGCAGGCCATCCCAGCTATACAGACCATATTTATTTTCAAATGCCTCCCAATGTGTCACGGGCTTAAAAGGCTTGACTTCTCCTCAAGGGAGAAAATTTGGGCTACAGTAGCCAGAAATGTTGGCAGTAATGAAGCGAGACCAGTGCACAGCATGAATAAATTAAAGCTTCCCTGGGATGACCTCCAGAGCTGGGACACCCACATCCCTAAAAGCATGAGTGTTGTTGTCATCCTTTCAAAGGGACAAAAACATTGTGACAGGATGGGTTTTATTGGACTATACCCTCCCTGTGCAGGGGCTTTACCATTGCCTTTCTCAATGCCATGGGGAAAACATCCTCCCTCAGGGAACACCTGTGCTCAGGTCCTCCTGGAGGTCCATCAACCCATACCACCCACCCTGTAGTGTATTTCTGCACTTCATAAAAGTGATTTTGTTGAAATTGTAATAAATGTCACTAATAATTCAAAACTAAAAAATCAATAATAAAAAATAAGAAAAATAAATTAAAGAATCAGTATGGTCCCGCGTGCAGTTCCTGTGGGTGCAGGAGTAACATCGGCATTATTGCTTGCTTAACTTTTAATATCCTTTGGTAATTATTTTCCAAATATGTATTTCGTAAGTGGCTTGCTACTGGATTTCTGTGTTTTCCTTTTTCCTGTTTTTTTTAGGGAGGCTCAGTCACACCTGGGAACTCCATGGTTCACTGCCTGAGGCATGACTGTGTGTGTGTGTGGGGGGGGGGAGGGGGCATCAGTTTTTAGTCTTGAGTCTTGCAGCATTCCCAGAAATTGAAATTGATATCTGAACTGCATCCCACTTTCTGTGCAGTGGAGTCAGGGAATATGAGGCTGCTGGAGGACTGCTGGGAAGACCTGGGCACAGCCGATATGGAGACTATCAGCTGTTATTTGTGAGAGGGTGTATTCCCTGTGGAATTGAAGAAGGCAGTGGTGAAGCCCCTCTGGGAAAAAATATATATTTAAACCCTGACACACTGTCCACACATAGGCCTGTCTGGAGCTTTCCTTTTAAGGAAGGTAATCAAGAAGCTAATCGTGATACAGTTGTAGTCACATGTGTAAAATGTTGTGTGGAGCCTTTCCAGTCTAGTTACTGAAATTTTATTTTCTCTGTTATTTAGTATGTCAAAATATATTGAAAGAATCATTCCTCTTGTTGGTCTAATTTTACTCTTTTTGTCTTGAGCAGTTGTTCCTCAACCAGGAGAGGCTAAGGGAAGAGGAGATACTGTTGGGCCATCGGAGACAGCAGGTGATGGTTGTAGTGCAGCAGTACAGGAAGGACAACCCGGACCAGACATAAGATTATTATGATATTTTTATGCATTAATCCCTGATGATCATCAATTTAATTTTATCTTAGAATAAAAGGGGAGTTTTGGTTATTCTGGTGTAGCTAATGCTACATATAAAACAGAGAAGGAAATCAATATCAGTTCAGTTGTTCTGCATGAGCCACACTCGCCTCTGAGGCCAGGAGATCAGAGGGCTGTCAGAGGGCTGTGAGTTCAATTCCCACACCTGGCAGAGGGGTGTCAGAGGGCTGTGGGTTCAATTCCCGCACCTGGCACTTGGGTTAATATCCTAATACTGACACTGTAGTGCAGCATGAGGGGGGTGCTGCACTTCTTAGGTGCCGTCTTTCAGATGAGATGTTAAACCGAGGTCCCATCTGTCTGTTGTGGTGGTACTTCAGGTGGATGTTAAAGATCCTATGGCACTTATTGAAAAGAGTAGGGACATTTTTTTTTTAATATTCAAAACAATCCACAATAATAAACACAATACAACTTCCATCATCGTCAAATAATTCTAAACAAAATATCAGCTTAAGTAATAGGTACATCTGAATCAGTTATCCATGGAAGATTTTTCCATACATTTCTTACGTATATCTAAGTTTGAAATATTTTCTCTTTATAATAAATACAGCGGATTTCTTTAGTAATACAACTATGCTATTCCTGCTAAGTAATTACTTTTTGTTGCAGTGTAAATAAACACCTAGCATTCCATATATACCATTTTATAACAGAAAAAATCACATTTAAAGTACTCTTGTTCCAGTTATTCCAGTCCCTGCCATACACCCCATAAATTAGATTGTTATATGAAACCTGCCAATGATCAACATTCCCCAGTTATGTGCTATATACTCCCAAAATGCCTTTATGAACTCACATGAGAAAATAAATGGTGCATCGATTCCAAGCTGAGCCACACAATTTGGCCTTGCACACATCCTTTCCTTTATTACTTTGTACTTCTGATTAGCCTTCACATTCAATTTCTCATGATCACAGAGCCACATAATATATTTAAGTGGTATTCTTTATTTCTTATCAACATCATTAAACTTGGGTTCAGTTCTTTTGGGCACTGTGGAAATGTACAGTTCTCCTGTGAAATGTCTTTCCTGTACTTGGTTGTATAATTGCTTTTATTATTATTCTTACAATATCACTGGAAGTCAATCCCACCTTTTGAGTCTTACAAAAACTCTCTATAGTATTGTGGAGAAAATAAAACTGTTTTGAACATTTTTGAGTACCTACATTCCACCCCTCATACCATGCTTTAATTTTGTCAGTGAAAAATCGGTCCACCAGTTTTTTACCTACAGGCATAATGGCCGCATGTTCCATAAATAAAATTCAAAATAAAAACAACATGGGATTTACTATATTCAATCCACCATCAGTGATTTTAGGTATAAAATATTCATTTTCAGGGTTCAATCTGCTCCCCAAATTGCCTGAAAAAATAAGCTACAGATTGATGTTTCTTTTTCTTTGGAGGAAACACTACACTTAAATATAAAAAACAGGAAGTAAGTATGTTTTTACCAGGTACACTCTTATTAACTTCCCATACTGCACTTATTCCAATTATCCACCAGGAGTCTCCCTTGCTGTATCTTTTTATCCCAGTTAAGTAAGTCCTGTCTATCCTATCAAATTTAATCCCCAGAATCAGAATGGGCCCTTCCTCAATCAGGATTCCAGCTATTGTGTACTGACTGCTCTCCCGCCAATTCATTTTATTTTGCTTTTCTCTGTATCAGACTAGACAGACTCAGAGGATTCCCCATACAAGCAACAGAAGTCAATTGCTTTTTCTATGTCAGTTTCCTCTTTAAGATTAAACATACATCATCCGACATGTGCTGCAGCTGTCAAGGTAACCTTTGTGTTGAAACCAGCACCGGTGCAAAAATCTCATATCATTTAAAATCCTTATCAGAGGATCTATACTAAATATAAAAAGTAAAGGGCTTATGGGACAACCCTGCCACATCCTGTCTTATTGTATCATTGGTCCCAAAACCCACTCATTCCCAATGTATCCTTGTCTTTAAAAGTGGCTGGAACCTATTAGAGGTTTTAGTTTCAGAAATGTTGTGCACTTTTGAAGCTGGTTGCCTCAACTTCAATGCCTAGTCACTCTTTGTTCTACCTCAGTAACCTGGACAGCCAGTGGAGGAGGTGGGAGCATCTCCTCACTTATGGCTTTCTGTTGCACTATTAGCTGTATCTCATTGCTTCGTTGTTCATTCACCACACTGACCTGCATGCTTTCCTCCATTATCTCACCATCTGTGGCTGTTTCCACACCTGGGTCGGGTGGGGGGCGGAGGGTCAGCTTTATCCAAGGCAATCAGTGGACCCACCTGCATTTCTTGAAAGTCCGTCTCTTGTGCTCTCCCTGCACTAGTTTTTACATTTTCTCTTTGAGCCATAGCAACCAAAAACCTTTAGTCCTCCAGATCCCCAAATCCTGCCTTAGCATGTGCTGCCTGCTCACAATTTGCATAAGAGTGCCCCGGCATCCTACATAGGTTACAAAGCACTTCATTTGAACATTGAATATTTGTGTGACCAATCCTCCCACATAAGAAGCATCTAATTTTACCACATGCATTGCTGATATGCCCTGGGGCCCCACATTTGTAACATGTTTTGGGTTGCCCCAGGTAAAATAAGACTCCTCTATCTCCTCCTAAAAAGAAGGAGTTGGGCAGATGTTGCAGAGTGCCATCCACAGTTTTAAGAAGCACCCTTATCCTCTAACCCCTGTCCCAGATATTTTCAGTGTCGAATATGGCTTCAGGGTGACCCATGACCATACATTTCTGCTTATCCAAAAGACCAAGTCTGCCACACTGACCCCTTCATTCGTAAAGAGAATTGTGACATTTTTCTGGGCCAGCCTAGTCAAGGGTATAATTTTGAAGGGAGACCATAAAGGCGTATTTTTCACTTTGTTATACCTGGTCCAGAAATGTTCTAAGCCACTCTGTATTTTAAAACTAATATCAAAGGATCGTTCCCCGGACACATGGATTAGAGCATACAACTCAGCCGCATGAAAATTTAAACTTTCTTTAAGCAGTACTTTGCCTACGTATACCTTATCTGGATAAATTTCCAGACCCCCTTTGTACACAATCCTCACTGCATTATGTCTCTTGGCAGGTAAAACTTTAAAAAAAAAAAAAAGCATACGTTCTCAGTTGCTGGCAGTTCTCCCCCCTCCCAGGCAGGCCATCCTCCTTGTTGTCCATATGCAAACAGTCCATAGCACTGATATCTTTGAGCTCCTGTCTTTTCCTAGGTCTGTGCTCCTTTTGAGCTGTTTTAGTCAATGCAGCCATGTGTTCAAAATTCAGTTTTAGATTTTGTGTAAGTTCCAAGTCCAGTGTCAATTACAGCATCATTGTCAGTATTATTTGGTACACTCACAGTCATTGATCTTGAGACCTGGACCTCTTATAATCCAGACACAGCCTTCCCGTCTGAAAGTTTACACCAGGAATCTGGATTGGAGCAAACCCAGATGTCCAGTTATCAGTTGTGGTGACGCACCCAACCTGTGGCCTTCAAAGACTTCTTCACCAACCAGGGTTAATTTGTCTATTTCCGAATCTGCCCAGACTTTAACTGCTGCAGTAGATTTCTTAGCAGAATTGTCCTTATTTGTAGCTGAAAATGAGAACACCGTAACACCCTCCTGATCACTTTTTTCAGCTTGAAAGACTACAGGCTCTTTCAGGGTCAGTATTCTTGGAGGGTTGCTGTGCTCACCCGTAGGCTGAATATTCTGGGCTGGCACCTGACAACTCTCGCCAGTTGCCACTTGGTTGCCTTGGCTACTAAAATTCATCATTTCACTGTGTACTCTTACAGTTCCTTTGTTGATTTCCTCAATCTGTTTTAAGCTTATAGACCCATTAGTAAGATTTTCAAATAATACCACCGCAGATTGGTGCAAAGTTGGTTTTCCCGATTTCAGAGCTATTTCGTTCGTTCTTGCGTCTTGAACCACCACTCCCTCAGGACTCAGAAGGACTTCTTCTAATCGCCCTTCTGCATCAAAAAGGTATCTGCATCACCCTGTTTCACTGGTAGCGGAGCATCCAATGCTCCAGGCTGTTCCACGTCTGTCTCCATCAGAGCTCAAAGGAGACTGACACAGTGTCCAACAGCATGTCCCTCTACAGACAAGTAGGGAAATTTCCCTGGTGTCCAGGCCAAATTTCCCCCATTCACTGGAAATACAACCAACAGCTTAATCTGGTTCAAGGTCAGTTGGCATGCATCTGTGTGGGGGGGGGTCAAGAGGAGATGGGGCAGCTGCAAGTGAGGTGCTAGTTGCACACTCAAGCAGACTTGATAGACTGTGTGGCCTGTTTCTGCTGGCAAGTATTGTCCAAATATTGTTTCTTTTTTATATTTAAAGTTTTTTTTATTAAGTTTTCAAAGTATAAAACATACATACATACTTACAACAGAGACAACATACATTGTAGGCAGGTACAGTGAGATCTGTCATGGTGAAATCATGGCAGTCCCAAAATAGTTCAGCTAGATTGCAGATACTGATAATAAATATCAGTATCTCTGACAAAGTCTGGTCTAGGTAAGAAGTGACAAGAAACAAGTAACAAGAACAGAACACAGGTGATGCAAATCAAACAAAGTTGAGCCAAATACATTTCAAATATTGAATAAAATCTACGATACAAATGATGGGTTAAGAACCATAATCTGTATCATCCACGAGATTGCCACAAATTCAAAAATCATAAACAGTTCTGAATGGAATATGACAGTTGTTCCATATAATAAAGCCATTTTACTGGGACTAGCTACTGCTGAAAGGTGGGGTCTTCCTCTCTCAGCCACTGCCTTGCAATCCTCTTACATGCCATCAACAACGATATAGACAAAGCTTACTGGAATGAACCCAGAGTGGCATATTGACCAGAGGTGTATTTAGGAGAACCAGAGTTGGAGTCAGAATTGGCAGATTGACAAATAGCTTTTGTAAATATAATTCTATCATACCTCAATAACTAGTCAGTTTTGGGCAAACCCCCAAAATGTGGGGCTGATCCACTTGAGCCTCCCTACATTTCCTCCAGCACTCCCCCACCTCTCCCCCATGTAAGACACCTGCATCACAGGGGCATGGAAGTATTTGGTCAACACTTCCAGGAAAATTCCCCCCAGAAAGGAGACAAAGAAATGGTTTATAGAAAATGCTTAAGCCACAATTCATACTGAATATCCCCTTGGAGGTTTCAGTTCCATCTTTATAATATTATATTAGTGGTGATAGTTCTAAATTCTTGAACCCTTTATAAAAATTCCCTGTCTGGTGCCCTCAATTATCCCACTTAAGGGAAACAATTATCAGTGTACAGAGAAGCCCATAGGTGCTGATAGCTTAACTCTGTCTCTGTCCTGTTTCAATATGTACATCCTCATTTGCAAGTATCATAAATGTTCTTGATTAGTAAAACCATATTTATTCTGGAGTTCTTCAAAGGAAAAAACATCTGTTTCACTTAGAAACTGGAAATATGACCTAGGCCTAGCTGTTGTCAGTGACAAAAAGTATACTCAATATCTGGGGGGAATCAGTGTCATAGGCTAGGTGTCTCCAACAGTATTGTATAATGTGACAGTTCTGGGAGCTCAGCAAATTTTTCCGCATCTTAAAAATAATGGCCGCGGCTGAAAAAAAATCCAGCTATGGGGGATTGCTAGAGGAGTGGCAAACAGATACTTTGTGATATCATGGAGAGCATTCAGATGAAATTCTGTGTGTTTCCACAAAGTAGTACAGTGCCGGGAGTTCAAAAGTAACAGACTTGAAGATGAGAAACCATAGCATAGCTCTGTAAATCCAGGAGTCCCAAACCACCTCTGTCTCTTGGTAATTATAGTATGGAGACTGTAATTCTGAGTGGCTTGCTATTCCAGACAAACAGATATCATTTTCTTCCATTACTGAAAACAGTATGGGTGGGCTGGAGTGGCAACATCTGTAAACAAACTCTTACCATAGCCGATAGGGCTGTGAAAAGCTACCAAATGACCAATGTTATATTCTTGTTGGTGTCATATAGTGCTGTTTAGTCACAGTCATCAAACCTGGCATGCTGCTAATTCAGTCCTCTTGAATTTATTTGGTCAGAGTACATGCTGCTGCTGTGTGTGTCTGTGTGTGTGTGTGTGTGTGTGAACACAGCTGCAGCTGCACTATCTGTAATCTGACTCTGTAGTCTGACTTTCAGAGTTTCAGTAAATTCTAGAACAGATAATGAGTTAAACCCTAGGTTGCTGAAATAAATAGAATAAATCTATTAGACTGAGCTGGACAGATGATAGAAACAGCAGTTTAAAAAGTTTTTTTGTTAATATCCTGAAAAGTTCTGAGGAACAATACAGTAGCATCCCCCTTCCTTCAAATGCCTTTAACATAGAGCAGCAAATAGCAAAAATCAGAGGGGGTGCACTATTTTGCAGCTGTGGAGGAATACTTTCAAAAGTCCATAAAGGGAGTTCCACGATCAGTCATTTTAGAGCTACAATCTGATCCTAATAGGGCTGTAGGCTCTGCCCACAGACCTAAAAATACAATAATCTAGGCAAAATGTTCAGTTGATTCATTTCAATTCTATATGAACATATGAAATTTGCCAGCAGAAACAGGCCATGTGGTCTATCAAGTCTGCTCAAATGTGCAGCTAGCACCCCTATCTTGTAGCTGCCCCTCCCATTCACATAACCCCACACCCTGTCCCATCCCTTTTGAATCCCCTCACTGTCTTTCAGGATACCACCTCCTCTGGCAGAAAGTTCCATTTGCCACAACCTCTCCATGAAAAAGTGTCTCCTCATTTCCCTCCTCCAATCTAAGACCATGACCCTTGTGTTCCTCCCCTTAACTTAAATATTCCTTCTGTACATGTCTGTTAATCCCTTTAAGTACTTGAAGGTCTTAATCATATTCCCTGATCTAGCAAATATGCCTAATAGTAAATTCATCCAGCTTTCCATGTCTGAAGTTTTTTGATGCTATATGGGTTAAAAATTCAGTAGTTCTAGATGGGTCAAATTTTGAGGATGTGTAACTCCTAAATATTTAATGGCAGCCTGTTTGATATCTGGGGAAGGATGATCATTAAATCACAGCAACTCCATTTTATGAATGTTTAGTTGAAAGCCAGAGACAGCGACATAGTCTCCCAGCTTGCCCCATAACTCCGACAATGATGGCTCTGGGGTCAACAATGTTAAAAAAAATATCATCAGTGTAGAGGCTAACTCTGAACTCCACCCTTCCAGTAGGAATACCCTCTATCCTAGGACGATGTCTGATTGCCACTGCCAGCGGTTCTATATATAATGCAAATAGTAAAGGGGACAGAGGGCATCCCTGATGACTGCCTTGTTCTAATCAAATTGGCTAGGTAAGGGCACCATTAATATTACCCAGGCTTTTGGGGAATGGTAAAGATTTTTCAGAATGGAAAAAAAGAGGGGGGGACATCAAAGTTCAACAGAGTATCTCATAAAAAGGGCCAGGACACCCTGTTGAATGCCTTCTCAGCATCTAGACTGATAACCACAGCAGATATCAATCTCTGTACAATATGAACATACGAAATTTGCCAGCAGATAAAGGCCTAGAGGTCTATCAAGTCTGCTCGAATGTGCAGCTAGCACCCCTTATTCTGCAGCTGCCCCTCCCTTCCACCCTTCCCCTTCATTAACCCTCCCCCCTTGTCCTGTCCCATCCTTGTTTGAAGCAGTCCACTATTCTTCTGCATACCACTTCAGGAGGTAACGCATTCCACCTAGCCACCACCCTCTCTGTAAAAAAGTGTCTCCTCATCTCCCTCCTGAACCTTCCTTGCTCCAGTCTCATATCATGGCCCCTGGTGTCCCTCCCTCCCTTACTTTGAACAGCCCCTCTGTACTTGTCTTGTTTATTCCTTTCATGTATTTAAAGGTTTCAATCATGTCACTCCTGTCTCTCCTCTCCTCCAGTGAGTACATGTTCAACTCCTTCAACCTCCTCTTATATGATAAGTCCCCCAGCCCCTTGATCATCTTTGTTGCTCTGCACTGCACCCCCTCCAGTAACTTAATGCCCCTCTTCAGATATGGACACCAGTACTGCACGCAGTACTCCAGGTGTGGTCTAACTAATGACCTATACAGTGGCAGAATCACCTCTTCCCTCCTCGAGGATATACCCCTTGCAATACAACCCAGCATTGTTTTGGCCTTTGCAGCTGCCTTCCTACATTGTGCCGAGTTGTTCATTGACCCTGTAATGAGCACACCCAGATCCTTCTCCTCTGTGTGGGCTAGCTGCACTCCCCCTAGCTGGTAACTCCTCCTTGGGTTCTTCATCCCAAAATGCAGCACCTTGCACTTTTTGGCATTAGAGCCCAGTTGCCAGGTGTCTGACCAGGTTTCAAGCTTTGCCAGATCATCCTGCAACCCCTGCCATCCCCCTAGGTCATCCACCACCACACCTACCTTGGTATCATCAGCAAACAGACTGATCTTGTTCTTGATGTCCCATGATATGTCTGCAATGAATATCCCAAACAACACTGGTCCCAACACCGAGCCCTGTGGAACACCACTCATCACTGCCCTTGGGTGTGAGGCTCCCCACCCACCACCCTCTGTTGCCTTCCCTGCAGCCAGTTTCCTACCATCTCACCAGCTGCTGCCGCCCCTGTGCCTACTAACTTCCTTCCCAGCCTGCCATGTGGCACTGAGTTGAATGCCTTACTGAAGTCCAGATACAGTACATCCACTGCATGGCCCCTGTCCAGTTGCCTAGTTACCCAGTCATAGAACTCGACCAGGTTGGTTTGGCAGGATCTGCCACGTATGAAGCCATGCTGTCTGCTGTCCTGTAGTCCTTTGGCCTCAAGGAGGGCCACCAGCCTCTCCTTCAGGATGGTCTCCATTAGCTTACCCATGGTGGATGTGAGGCTCACTGGTCTGTAGTTTCCCGGTTCATCCTTGGGGCCACTCTTGTGGAGGGGCACCACATGAGCCATCCTCCAGTCCTGAGGTACACACCCCAAATGTAGTGAGTCATTAAATAGGTCTGCCAAAGGTCCTGCAAGGACCTCTGCCAGCTCCTTCAGTACCCTGGGGTGGATGCCATCTGGGCCTGGTGCCTTGTCCACCCTCAGTGCCTTCAAACCCTCTCGAACTCTGCTCTCCATGATTTACCCATCTGTCACCACTTCCCACCTGCTTCTGCCATTTCTCCCACCTTGGGTGTCACCTCCCTCTTCTCTTTAGTAAATACTGAGCAGAAGTACTCATTTAGTTCTTCGCCTTGTGCACCCTGCTTCCACCCAACTCCTCCTTCCTAATCCTTACTATGTGGTCTTACAGCTCCTTTTCTCCCTGATGTACTTAAAGAAGTCCTTCTCCCCTTCTTAATGCCTTGTGCCAGCCTGAGTTCTGTAGATGCTTTGGCTCCCCTTACTGCCCTTGTCACCTCCTTCATTCTGTCAAGTACTCCTCCTGTCCTCCCCCTCCCTGTTTTCTTGTACTTCCTAAAGGCAGCTGTTTTCCTCCTTACCTTTTCATGACCTCCTTGCTCAACAGATCAGTTTCTTAGCCCTAGCTTCTTGCTCTGGGCTTTGCAGCAGGTTTTAGTTGCCTCCACTATCCCCAGCTTTATGAGCTCCCACCTCTGGTTAGTGTCCATACTAGAATGAATTCTGGCCAGGTACCTTTTTACCACTTCCCCCATCCTCCCAAAGTCAGCCCTCCTGAAGTCCAGCACTATTGTGCCAGATTCCACTCCTTCCTTGCCCATATCCAATGTGAGCCATACTGAGTGGTGGTCACTCCCTGACAGTGGTTCCTCGACTATAAGTTCTCTCACAAAGTCCCCATTTGCCAGCACAAAGTCAAGGGTATTCCCTAACCTGGTTGGTTCACTGACCATTTGCAGCAGGAAGCTGTCCTGGAAGGCATCCAGCAGTACCTGCTCCCTTCTGTTCCTGGTTGTTGGGGTGCTCCAGTCCACTCCTGGCAAGTTGAAGTCCCCCACAATCACCAACTACCCTTTTCATGGTCCTCCTGATCTGTCCCGCTAGTCCCTGTCTAACTCCTCTGTCTAAGATGGTGGCCTGTACACCACTCCCATTCTAAGAATCCTATTCTTGGAATTCTGGATTTGCATCCAAAGTGACTCCTGACTACCCTCCTCCCTTCCTTCCTTACACACTTCAGTCCTTCCTTCACATATGTGCCACCCCTCTTTTCCCAATCACCCTGTCCCTACAAAATAACCTGTACCCTGGTACAGACAGGTCCCAGTCATTGTATTGCAATGCGTTCCATAAGGAAAAGAGTCCAATGAATATTGTCCAATCAAAGCTCTGATGTGCTTTAATAAGGTTAGCTTGATCCTGTCATATTAAGGTTGGCAACATGCCCTCTTGGCTTTTAGCCCATATGGCCATAAATAACTTATAATCAACATTTAGGATTGATGCAGGCCTATATGATGAAGGTTTCATTGGATCTTTTCTGGGCTTCAAGATGGCTGAGATTGTGGCCCAATTCCAAGATGGTGGTGGTGGTGGTGAGGGAGGACTGCCTTCTTGCACTTCCCTAGAAGTCTGGGACAGTACAGGCACTAAAAGGGGGAGAATAATTTGTAAATTTCTATCATAAACCCATCAGGGTCCAAACATTTAGCTGTCTTTGTGGTTTTTAGGGTGTCATGTATTTCATCTCCTGCTACCGGTGCCTGGAGAAGGTCTTAATGCTCTTCCTGTAGGACTGAAAGCTGCAGTTTAGAGAGACAGGTATAAGGAGAGATGCCCCCAGTGGGAGGCACAAAGTACAATTCCTGACAATAACATATTAAAATGGACTATATCCTTTAAATGGAATGTGTAACCATGCCAGTGGTGGGATCCACTAGCTGTAGAATGCAGGCAGACCACCTCTTGACCCGAAGTTATTGTGCAAGTCGATGTGCTCCCTTAGCCCCTCCTTCATAATAGTATTGCTTTAAAGAAGCAAGGGCTGGTTCAACCTTCTGGTCTGAAATCTGATACATCTGTTGTTTTACCTTCTGAATCTGGAAATCTATCCTTTATCTCCCATTACTCTCAGCTGCTGCAGTGTACTGAGAGTGACCATACATTTCTGGAGCCCTCTGCAATGCTACTTGATCTGTTTCAAGCTACTACACACAAAATAATTGCTCCTCTGAGAACAGCCTTGAGAGAGTCCCAAAGAACTGGGTCTGATACATCTCCCCTGTCATTATTCATCAGGAACTGCTGTACAGTATTCTGCATTAACTCTTTATAGGACTCTGCTCTAAGGAAGGATAGCTTCAATCTCTAATTAGTCAGCTTTCTGACTTTGCCAAGATCAAGTTTAATTGTGACTGGGGAGTGGTCTGATAATATTTCCAAATATCATTTCCTCATTATGCGAGATGGGTGGAAGAGTTTTTAAAGGCTGGAAGAGAGTAAGAGCCATGAGAGGGATGGTCAAATTCCAGCCCTCTATGATGGGCATAAAAATCCACAAAAGAGGAATTTAAGAGAAATTTAGACACATATTTAATGGATTCAATGTGCCTAAGCAACCAGAGTAGTGTTATGCTTATGCAACTCAGATAACTGTTTGGCCATTCGCACTCTCTATTCCACAGGGAATTACCACCCTGTAGGGGTACCAAAGGCAAGGAACTCTCTAACAGGGTTTCACCCCTAGCAGTGCCATGGGAAGATTCCCTTGGTTAAAGGTACCTTAGGAAGGAGCCTCCCCCCCCCGAGGAGACAGGTGCGCCACTGGAGGAGATGGGGAGAATAGTGGAGCAAAGAAAGAGTGCTTCAGCAGGAGTCTGGGAGGAACTGCTAATATAGCTCAGGAAGGGGGCATGGCTGGTTGCTCACCCCATTAAACTACAGGCATAGCCTTCCAATTCAATGGGCCTACACAATCAGAGTAGTGTTATGCTTGTGCAACTGTGATAACTGGCCATTCACACTCTCTAGTCCATAGGGACTTACCACCCTGTAGGGGTACCAAAGGCAAATAACTCTTGAAGGGAGTTCCACCCTTAGAAGTGCCATGGGAAGATTACTTTGGCTTAAGGCACCTTAGGAAGGTGCACCAAAAAAGAGCATTCAGCAGATAAACATTGGCTATGAGGTTGAGAGCAGATCGACAGCAATGAGACAGCTTGAAGAATATGAATGAGATGCAGAGTTGTCAGGATTGCACTGATAAAATAGATTGCACTGATGACATAAGGGGCTTCCTAGAGGAGAGGGAGGAATAGCAAGTAGTGCCACCATCCATCTCCATCCAACAGTGGAAATCTCACCTAAGGAAACTAGGGAATATAGTATTTTAACAATGAAGTAGATATTATGACATATGGCATGGAGAAGAGGAAAACACCTTTTGGAGGAAGAAACCTCTGGGTACCAAGGCCTAGGTTGCCTTCCTTCTAGGCTTGGGATATTTTATTTAGCGACGGCTCAGCTACTGCACTTTGGAAGCCCAATTTCAGGGAATATTTCAATCTGGAGGAAGGCTCTCACTCTATCCCAATACGGAAAATGCCATGGGTCACTGTAAAGATAGCTCTGCAGGAAAGGGAGAGTCCTTTATAGGAGGGACTCCCGTATAGGATGCCCTCACCCAAGGTGAGAGGAGGAGAGCAATAATCACTAGAAGGCACTCACCTGGCCTCCACGCTCCACACAGGAGACCTATGGTGGAGGTAGACATCTGAGTGGCTTCCCTGAGGACTGTCTGAGAATTGAGCTGGGCAGGGAAGGGGAGATCAAGGAGACCAGGTGAATCATAGGTGGTCATAGGGAGAAAAGCTTTCAAAGGTGCCACAGGGAAGCCATAGCCAAAGGAGCACTCTTGTGCTTGAGGGCCCCACCCTCAGCAGCTGAAGTCTTACATTCTACATCAAGAGGTGTCTCCAATGAGTTAGATGACTGAAGCTCTGCCCAGAGCAAGGACATTCCAACTATGGGCCAGATGAGAAGGACCCACCCTGAGTTTCACATGCTCAAGATGCAGACTTTGTGGGTGCAGAGTAAGACCACCAGCTACATGGCAAATCCTGAGCCAGAAAAGGTAATGGTCATGGTTGTCATGCATCTGATTTATGAGTGACAGCATGAATCAGCTTTGATGTGCTAGATAGGATGAGGCTGGCAAAGCCAGTGGCTGTAGATTAGGTAGCAGGTTATTCTTGAGGAGGTCGGGTGAAGCCATTGGCCTGGGAGAAGTAGGACACTGCAGTGTGAGCCATTTAATAATAGTAGCAACCAGTGAAAAGCAAGCCAACCAATTCCATTAAGGAAGCCAAATTAATGAAGTAGAAGGTAGGTGTTTAGGTAGTGAGAGGCTGTGATGTCAGTGATTGAATCAATGAGGTTTAGCAGATAGGAGATATGTAGCAGTATTTTCAACAGCATTTGCAACAGCAATAAAATGGCAGCAACATAGGTAAGCATGATGCATCACAAATGAGGTAAGCTGAATTAAGTATATGGTTGCCTAACCAGTTCCATAAAGGAGCAAAATCATAGCTTACATAAAAGCAGTTGATTGCTATGGTTTCAGCATGAATAGTGAATTGATATGATTGGCATGAATACCTTAAATGCCATTAAGTCAGAGTTAGGTTATTCCAGTAAGCAGCATGCAGGGCAGTAATGAAATGCAATGAATATCATGAGGCCATGTAGGCTGCAAGGTTAATGATTTATGCACGGATAACTGAAAACCATGTAGGCAAGAGAGCAGTGCAAAATCATATAGCTTACATAAAGCATGCTCCTGCTGCTTGGAGCCATGATGCCCCACTGTGACATCATAGTCCCCCACCATGGGAATAACAGGGAAGCCACAAGCAGAGCACCATGAGACAAGGCAGCTAATGTAATAGCTGAAAGTTTCAGTATAGCAATGTAGCGGTTGACTGAGTGGAGCTAACACTGAGTGAATTAAGAGCAGAGCTGCTGAACACACATAGCACAACAGGAAGTGGAAGCTAGCTGAGCAGGATGAAGCCTGGACCAGGTACAAATAATTAAGGCAGAAAGCACAGGAGACAGCATGCAGGAAAACAGCAGTGTGAGCTGAAGCATACTATAACAATGCAGTTAACTGAGGGTTTGCAAAATCTGATGAATAAATGGGAGCCTGAGAGCAGTGGCACAGGGCAGCTTAAGGTAAGGTAACAACAATATGCAACCTGAAGCACAAATAAGCAATGTATACACAGGGCACTAGAAAACTAGAAAAGCATGCATGAAACAAACAAAAAGAAAGCAAACACAAGTACAGGAGCAGAAAGGAAACAAACACACAAAGAAGTACACGGCAGCTGGAGGCAAAGCAATACTAACAGAAAGCAGGAGAAACACAATGAATAGAAGCCCAGAATGATCCAAGCAGAGCACAAGCATAAAGGAAGGAGGGAAGCAAATGTGGGTAAAGCCAAAGCAGTCCCAGGGGAGAAGGCAGAGATGGACAGAGCCCAGGCACAAAGAAAAAGTGTTTTAGAAGGAGGCTGGGAGGAACTGCTTATTTAGCTCAGAAAGTGGGTGTGGCTGGTTGCTCACCCTATTGAACTACAGGCATAGCCTTCCAAAAACACTTAGAGTATCTGCCCTGAACCTACCTATGGGCCACGGCCTTCTGAGCTTCTGATATTCCTAGTATGAATTCTAGTACAAACTCTTAAGTAACAGACTTATTTATTAATCACGTGTTTCTTTCTTTCACTTCATCTGCATGCAGGGCTTGTGTTAACCCCCATGGAAGTTCCCAAAGGATTTTTGAGGATTCTGAAACAGAAGCAGAAACATAAAAGTAGTGCTTTAGCACTTATCATGTCCAGTGTATATTGTGCCTCTTCTCCCTTCTCCCTTAAGTCTTTTCTTCGTGACTTTTCAACTCCCACCTGCAACTGTCCATGACCCTTACATCTTTGATCTCCTTCCACTCTACTGCCCTAGCCATTTTGTTCTCCCTTCCCCCGCTATGCCTGTACCAGTAATTTCGCTGTGCCTATCAAAACTTAATTTTATCTACCACAAGTACCAGTTGTACTGTTTTGCCTTACAATGTTTATGATTATGCTCTTTTCATGTACTATATTGCTGCATATGACTGCTATTTTTGCAATGCTGTTAATTACTATTTATTTTACTTTCCTCTTGTACTGTCTTCCATGCCTCTCACCCCCAGGATGCACCTGGTAACCAGCTGTTATTATTGTAGCTCAGTATACCTTTCCTGGTAAAACTTTGAAATAAATAAATATTGAAAAGTTTAGGCCTGTATCCTTAACAGAAAAAGTTTCTGGTCGTGTAGTAGAACGTTCCTATTCCAACCAATTTCTGGCACTACTAATTTCTTTGTTGACCATCATCATTTGAAGCAAAGGGTGAAATGGACCCTTTTTAGTAGTGCCTTAACAAGCCCTGCTGTCCTATCCATCTGTGTTATAATTAGCATTATTGGCACTGTACAACTGATAGTATGTGAATAATCTTATGTTGTATCTTAAGGTCGGGTAAGGGAGCAGCACATGAGAAATATCAACCGAGTGAAGGCAGACTTACTGCTGATGACTGTGTTTAATAGATTTAATAATACTTGCTTAAAATGGAGTATGGAAAGTCTCCTGCCTCGGGACACTGCTGAACCCCTTTCCATCTTGGTTTCTTCCTTGCCAATGGACACCTCACCACCAGCATTTTGCCAGACCTTCTGGAGCTGTTTTGGGGGGTCGCTATAGGTAACAGCCAATCAAAAGCCTCATGGGTGTGTCCCTGAACAGTAAGTGCAATTTTCAGAGCGCTTTACACTCTTGTTCCCTGTTCCAGCTTCACAGTTGCTTGAAACAGATCACAAACACATTCCTGCCTCAGGACACTGCTGAGCCCCCTTCCATCCTAGGCTTTCCCTCCACTGATGGATGCCCCACCACCAGCACCTTCTGTAACCCTCTAGAGCTGTTTTGGGGATTGCTAGGGGCAACAGCCAGTCAAAAGCCTCATGGGCAGGTCCTTGAACAATAAGTACAATTTTCAGAGTACTTTACACTCTTGTTCCCTGTTCCAGCTTTATACTTGCTTGAAATGGACCATGGACGGACTCCTGCCTTGGGACACTGCTGAGCCCCCTTCCTTCTTGAGCTCTCCCTCCCCTGATGGACACCTTATCGCCAACATTTTGCTGGACCTTCTGGAGCTTTATAGGGAGTTGCTGGGGCAACAGCCAATCAAAAGCCTCATAGGCGGGTCCTTAAACAGTAAGCCCAATTTTCAGAGCACTTTATACTCTCACTCCCTGTTCCAGCTTTATACTTGCTTGAAACAGACCACGGATCCACTCCTGTCTTGGGACACTGCTGAGCCCTATTCCATCTTGGGCACTCCCTCGACCAATGGATTCCTCATCACTAGGATTTTTCCGGACCCTCTGGAGCTATTTTGGGGGTTGCTAGGGGCAACAGCCAATCAGAAGACTCATGGACAGGTCCCTGAACAGTACGTACAATTTCCAGAGTGCTTTGGTTGGTCTTTGTTGCTTGCAACCAAAGAATAATCCTATCTGCTAGGACTGATATATCTGCTAACTTTAGATTGTGCCCGTCATCCTGTCTTGAACTGGTTATTAAGTCAGACAGCCTTAAACTTCCAAAGAAAGTACTGGAGTACATGTCTCTGAAAAGCGTGTCCTTTGCTGAGTTTCATATGGTGTTGATGTGCATAATAATGCCCAGTAGCAATGTGCTATCAGTTTCCTGATATCCATCTCTGTACTGTATATCCTCACTAAACCTTCCACCAGTTTCCTGATAACAAAATTATTGGTCACATCATAATAGTCATTTACTTTGCTAAAACAGCTACTCCTCATAGCTAGGAATAGATACCAGAAACGTCCTCTTTCCTATCAAATAATGGATATAACCCTTTAACTATGTCTCTACTCCAGTTTCCTGGGAACCGCTTACCTTGTATTTTGTATTGTAGTTATTTGTTTTACCAGGATAAAACTCTATTGAGCAGTGTTTATTTGCAAAGGGGTCCTTGATAGGATAGACAGAATTACAGAAGGAGTTACGAAACAAACATTTGTGTACTTGATATTCAATACAAGCAAATGTACCTCTTGGCTGCAGAACTATCTGAAAGTTGTAAGTAAACCTAGCTGTTAACATACTAATGCCAAGTACAACAGTAACAGAGTGTTGGATCAAGCTGGCTGTTCTTTTGTCTCAGTCTGCCAGACTGATTCCAGAAACATTGTGGTAGATATCGCTACACTCCCCCACCTCCGAGGCCAGCTGCTAAAAATACTTGGACTGCAATTGAGATAAGACTTCTGTGATGACATTCTCCCTGCCTGGCATATCAAATCAAATCAAATCAAATCAAATTTTATTTTTAAAAGGTGCATTTCCAGAGTTCAGTGCACCTGTACAATAAAACACAGGTTACATATAAATAGTATATTAAAACAATACAATAATTAAAACTCCACAGACAAGTCCAACTTTAATAAACATATTAAATACTCAGCATCAGTCAGTATCTATTATTTAGACCAATTCAACAGGTCTCAAGGTCTAAAAAAAACAGATCAAATAAATGTGTTTTCAGGGCTATCTCAGAGCTCTGGATGGTCAGGCACTCTCTTGCCTGATGAGGTAGAGAGTTCAACAGGGTAGAGGCTGCAAAAGCAAACAATTGAGCCCCCGAGGTCTTAAGTCGAACCCTGGGAACCTCTAGCAATCCCTCATTGGTGGAGTAGAGGGGGTGATAGGGACAAAGGAGCTCACTGCAAGTACCATTGTCCATGACCACGTAGGCCTTATAGGTCAGTAACCCGACCCTGAAGGTGATCCACCACTGAACTGACAGCCAGTGCAGTTCACGGAGCACAGGCATGATGTGACAAGATCTTGGTAAGCCCATCAGCAACCTGGCTGCCTCATTCTACACTAGCTGCAAGTGGCGGATATCAACCCAGGGAGCCCTAGGGAAAGGGCATTGCAGTAGTCAAGGTGGGATGTCACAAAGGCATGGACCAGAGTTGGAAGATTGCCAGGTGGGACCAGATGTTAAAAAGAGGTCTTGACAATGGCTGACACTTGGGACTTCAGCGTCAAGTCAGTGTCAAAAATAATGCCCAGATTCTGTACCCGGTCAGAAGTCAGCAGATGGACACCCCCTAGGCAAAGCCTGAAGGACTGTCCTACCAGCAACCCCCTGCCCAGATGACCTGGGTTCACCACCAGTACCTCAGTCTTCTCTGCATTCTACCGCAGCCAGCTGGCATTCATCCAGTCCTGGATCTCGGTGAGGCAGTTATTAAAGACCGAGATAGCTCCATCTGTTCAGGTACAAAGGACGTGTATAGCTGAGTATCATCTGCATAGCAGTGAAAACTCAGCTCATACTTTCTAATAATGTTTCCCAATGGCAGCATATACACTGCAAACAACATGGATGATAAGATGGAGCCCTGCAGTATCCCGCATGATAGGAAGAGAAGGGCCAAGAAATAAATTCCCGACAGCACTCTCTGCATCCTACCCATAAGGAAAGATCAAAACCAGCTCAGGACTGTCCCTGACAGTCCACAGACTAGCCACAGGTGCTCCAACAACACATCATGGTCCACAGTGTCGAATGCTGCACAGAGATCAAGGAGGACCAAGCTCGAACAAATCCTCTGATCTTTCACTATTAGATCATTAAATACCTGACAAAGTGCCATCTTGGTACTATGCCTCTTCCTAAATCCAGAATGAAGAGAATCATAGACATCACGGATGGTTAAATGATCCTCCAACTGCAACACAACCACCTTCTCAATAACCTTACCCACAAAGGGCAGGTTAAAGACAGGTCTGTAGTTAGCCAGACAGTCCAGGTTGAGGGAGGATTTCTTCAGGAGAGGTCTCACAACTGCCTCCTTCAGGGGGTCAAGAAACACCCCTGTCTCCAATGACCTCCAGACTATCTCAGTTAGGATGGGGCCAATTACCTCAATGCACCCCACCAGAAGGTGCATTGCACCTGGGTCTGAACTACTGCAGGTTGGTTGCAAAGTCTGGATAATCCTCACAATGTCAGTGATTGCTGTCCGGCCGAAGTTGGACCAGCTAAACTGAGTGCTCATAACATCCTCACGACCTCAGCAGCACCCAATAGGGGGGGCTAAGCAGATCCCAGACCTGATGGAGGCAACTGTATCTGCAAAAAAGTGAGCGAACTCATCACACTTACTTTGTGAAAATGCTCCCTCAGTCTGAAGACAGATTGGATTGCACAATCTGTCAGTCCAGAAGAGCTGAGCCAGTTGATTTTGTGCAACAGCAATCTCCCTGGACAGGAATTCTGCCTTCTTATGGGAGACTGCCGATTGTCAATATTCTTAGCCCTAAATGCAGTATCAACTGTAGACAATGCAGTAAAAAAAATCTTATCAAGTGCATCTCCTCTTCGATTTGGACTTCTGTCTGTTTACCACTTCAGCCACAGCCTGATTATCACTCTTAAATAAAACCTTGTGATGAGTCAGCTTATGTCCCCAAATCAACTGTAGCCAGAATAGGGAAGAATTCCATCAGCTTGGAATCTAGCCCTATCAGCACCTGCATCCAGTTCAGGCACCCTAGCTCCATGAGTCACTGTGCTGTCTCTATAAATTCAGCACTTAATGTTGTGGGTTCCCTATGCAATGAAACAGCCTCCCCACTCCCTTAACCTAGAGGCATTCCCTGTTGCTACTGTGTCTATAGCTGCTGCTGGACTGCTAACCAAATAAAGCCTGAATACCATAACAAGGTTTACAGTATGTGTGCTCCCACAGTATGCATCTATATATCTTACTATATATTTCCACTTGTTTTAATAAAAGTGGCCTGACCACTGAAACAAGCATTTGGAAATATGGAAGGTCAAACACAATGCGTAACTTATCAAGATCTACCTCCACTTAAAGTGTAACCTGACATTAACACACAAATTAGACAAAAACTCTATGATCTTTTAGGATATGATTAATGGAATTTCACTTGATTTGTTTTATTATCCTAAGTACACTGGAAAGAAGATTCCTTTTTCAGGCACACTTATTGCACAAAGTGCATCAGTTCAAACAAATAAACACTATATTATACATTTAAGTGAGTATATTATACATTTAAGTGATAACAACTGAAAAGCCGGTCATTCCGAAGAGATTAACGACTAGTTGGAGAGTTGGGTGGCCTGAGGCAGAGCCGAGGGCCACCTCCCTCCAGCCAGTCATTAATCCAAGGAAATGACCAGCTTCAAGGTTGTTATTCCAGTTATAAGTCTAATAGCAATAACAACTTTCATTTTTGCTGGGTTTATTTAGGTTTTAGCTGTGTGGTGTGAGCTGTGTGTACCACACAGGGTTGGTCTGCAGTTGGAGCGGTCATTTCCAAGACTTTAATGACTGATCCAGTAGCCAATCCAGAGTCTCTAGGCTCATGAATAATTAATTAACTTATAATATATGTTATATAAACAAAATAAGAAATAAACATAATAAATAATAAACAATAATTTACATAAAACATGTGGAAGCAAGAGAATCAAGTAAGTGCTTCTTCACACTGATGATCAAGCTGTAACAGCTGGTAACAGCCATTGGGTCACAGGCAACCTATTCCTGGATAAAGCTGCATGGTAATCAAAATATTGCTGTTCCACATTTGTGCATGTCAGCAAAAGGTGTTCAGACACCAAGCATGAATTAAAACTACTTTGAACAAATTTTAATTAGTTAACCAAACACTGAGGTTTGTTCCCGTGCAATAATTTAAAACCAAAATCTGATAACATAAAATTGGCACTGATTAAAAATAAATTGGCTGAGAAATGTTAAAACAGTGTTGAGCTCTATTTGACCCCTCTTGAGGAAGATGTAGAGCACTTTGATATGCAGGGGGAGTTGGTGGCACACTGAGTCACATTGCACTTTATATTTTTATGCTGCTCTTTATGACTAACACAAATAAAATTTAAAATGATCTGAGCCTTAAGTGTGCACTCAATCTGTTTGTATTTGTAGTATATGTTCTACTTCTACTATCTGTAAGTACAGACTTTGCATTTTTATTCTAAAAAACTTTCTTTTTTGCCAGCACTGCTTTTTTTTGTTTTGTTTTTTAGGCGAGGTATCTATTACAATAGCCCAGTAATATAAAAGGAAGAAAGTTAGGCTGAGCAATTAAAAGCCTTGACTTACTTGAGAAACACTTTTTGACTCTATATTTTTAATGGACTTCTGATGTCAAGGGTTTCAAATAAACTGCATACCTTATGCCCAAGCACAATATAAACACCTGAATACTTAAGAACCTCAACTTCCTCCAGGGGGATTCCATTAAATGTTGCAATTAAAAATGTTGGTTTGGGTTTAGCAAGATTAGGTGAGGGACCAACATGCATGGCTTGTGACTTTGAGTTGTTCAGTACAAGCACTTTTTAAATGTTGCTTTTCCAAATAATTTTGGCACAGTGTTGTATTAATATCTTGTATACTACTTGAGTAAATATGAAGAACTGTGTCATCAGCATATAGCCTCCACAAGCATCAGTGTGGCGATGCTGTACCCAGTGCTGTACCTAATACAGTAGTTCTTGATCCGTCTAATCCATAATCTATAGCTGGTTTAGACACGAGCCCACTAACTGATTGCTAGAGCTCCTGAGATAAACCAACCTCGCAGATACAGCTTGCTTGCAGCAAAAAGTAGCTCACCATTGCTTCAAACTGCAGTAAGTCCATTTTGTACGCTATAGTTATTTTTCACTGAACCTTCTCATGCTTGCTTCCTAACCTAAAGCACAAATAAAATACCATCTAAGCTATGCCCTTACATTATGGGAGACAAGAAAAGTTTGGCACAATCAGCATTAATTTCTGTATGCTATACATTTCATTTTTGCTGGTAATTAAATGTATAAATGTGTTTCAAAACTTTCCAGTCATGCAGGGATTACTCAAGGAGCTTCTGATATTCAATATGTTTGTAAGCCACATGGGTTTTTGAGAGTATAATTATGACAATTTATTTTAATGCAGACAGTAAGCTGTTGCTGCCAATAACTAGCATGTCCTCAGAGAGAGAGAGAGGCTCAGTTAGGCTAAATCGGCATGTGTGCCAAAGGAGGTCCAGCCATGGATAGCATGGACTGCTGAGGGAACTGCTAACAAAAGAACCAATAATACAGATTGAGAATGGAAGGATCCATCCAGGCACTGCAACCAAAGATGAAGCAACTGAGAAATTACACAAATGTACATGTTTTGGTGATTTTGAAGCATCAGTAGCTTTGGCAACAACACGTCATAGGTATAAAAGTGAACTATTTCCTTATTTAGAAAATGCCGTACTCAATCTTGTAGCAGCTTGGTGTTTTCCTACAAAATATACATGAGCAATACTGCTAACACGGTGTGGGTGTTGTGGGATTTACCCATGTGTGGTGTGGTGTGTCATAAGACTGCAGGCCTAGTAACCTAAACCACACCAGAAGTGGGAAAATTCCACAGCGACCCACACCCTGGAGTGCACTGTTGTCATCACACAATTCATAATACATATGGGAAAAAATTACAAGTTAAGAAAAATCATCGTTGGAAAGGGAAAAAGTGCATACACTGGGAAAAATAGTTTCATTTTTATAATGTATGCAATTAATGTTTAATGGAACAAATTTTTGAAAAGTTAGCAGTTTTGAAACTGATAAAATAAGCAACATGTACCAAAGTAAATCAATCAAAAGATATGCATTTTTTATACGAGTAAGCAACATGTAACAAAGTACTGCATTTATGAAATTCAACAAAGAACTATTTTGATCAAGCAGTTTATAAACTTTTTTTTCTATTAGAATGCAGGAAAGCAAAACATATTTGTTTCTAACCTTTTGAATGAAAAGCAACAAATATTCATTTCTAAGCTTCTAAATTTAAACAGAACAGAAGCTAAGTGCAAGTAAACATTGAAACAAAATGGTAACAGGTCAACTTTTATTTTAATGTTGCATAACCTCTGAGCTAGCCCCATGGCACAGAGGGCTGAGGACCTTCCAAGTGCCTTACCTCATGTCATGCCGGTGACCCAAGTTCAGGAACAAGTTGGGGTTGCTGGGAGGTCAGGGGGCAGGCCAGAAGTGAATGAAGCGGCTGTCAGGCAGCTCTCCTCTCCCGGATGGGGTGGTGAGCTGACTCGACTCTTGGCTGCCACCAGGTGGAGGCCTGGTGGCAGTGCCAATGCACGAGTGTCAGACAGTAGTTACGGGAGGGGACAGCTGAGGTTCCAGGGGTGCATGTGTGCTTCCACACACGCGCAACCCATGCTGCCATGGCTCATAGGGAGAAACTGGAAATGGGGACCCAAGGGCTAAATGATGTCCTGCGCACATTCCCAGACCCACACCACCACCTGGACCTCAGCACAAACTGGATATGGATTCTGGGGAAGGGAGGATGGCCCTCTCCCCTCCGACCCTGCCACAGGAGGCAATCTGTGGGGGATTTGCACTGAAGTAAATCCAGGGGAGGTAGCTGCTGGCTTGGGGAAATGGGGACAGTGCACAGCAGCTGCCTTAGAGTTAAAAAGCTACATGGACAAAAGTTGCATAACTTCTTTCAATGTCGCCTAAGTTTTTTTCCCAGGCTTTTTTAGCTGATTGCAGAGTGTATTGCAATGGGGAACTGTTTTACTTGCTGTCGAAGTAAAAGTTCATAAATCCCAGTTAATAAAAATGGCTTAGTCTGGGCATGTAGGCAGGGTCACAGTCTCATGTTTCTCTTCAGTACCATTAGAGATGCAGCAAATTTAAAATCCGCTGACAAAGTGAATGTGAGTGGCCACTTAGCATTGGCATTCGCTGGAGTGCCCATAGGAAAGCTCACTTCACCTTGTTATTACTTCGTGTTGTCATTCCACCTTAAGCGTGAAGTAAGGTGGAGTGACAACAATATCGGCAGCATCCCACCCACACAGTCACCAGAATGAATGTGCATCCCTAAAGTGCTACTGTCTTGTGTCCAGAAAACTCCCGTGCTGATGAAGTGAAATGAGAGTGTAACAAGAAATGCAAAGTCTCCCAGAATTAATGGTGCACTCAGTCTTGTGCACAGTGGTCAGGTCACACACAGAGTCACCAGAATTAATGTGCATCCCCAAAATGCTACTATCTTGTGTCCAGAAAATTCCCCATTGCTGATGAAGTGAAATGAGAGCGTTACAAGAAATGCAGTCTCCCAGAATTAATGGTGTCATGCAGATGCACAGACAAATTAAGATTGCGCTGCACACTCAAGGGATGCATACAAAAAAGCACAACAACACCTAACCAGTGCTCAGAAGTCACAAATCCAAATCTAGAAAGGAATACATTTTGCCAGTTGGGGGATTAGGGCACGGCAGTAACAACCCACTACCAGTAAAGATACCACAATGCAGTATACAAAATTCATGCAGGTGTGGTGGATAGCAGGTTCACACTGCTGCAATTACTCTGTAACACAATAAAATGTGTCTTATTTAATGGCACGCATCGCACACACACTCACACGCACACTTAAGTAATGCATAGCAAATTGAAAACATTTAATAATATAACCAAATGTTTTAAACAGACAAATTGTACACTGCTGCACCACAACAATCAGCAAAAAAAATGTCAAGAATTGCTGAAAATATTACTGTGTGTACATTAACACAGTTATACAAAAAAAAAATAACCAAATCAGAAAGACTGCCTTTTTTTCCCAGTTAATCTACCTGCATCAAAAATATGCCCTCCCCAAAGCACACTTCACAGCACACAGACTGACTGTTCTAAATTAAAATTCAAAATCCACACACAGCAATAAACACTAGATGATGAGCACAGAAGGGTTTCCTGCAATTGATGTACTAAATTTTGAGCAAAAATATTACTCAGAAAGGCATTTTATACAGTTTTAGAGGTTCTAAATTGCAGAGCTCTGAGAGCAAACTGTCTCCAGCTACCACTGCACTCACACTACCCAGGGCAGAACAGAGGCTGTGCTGAACAATCTAGAGCCCATGTGACCTGCAATCCCACGAATAACTGCAGAATTTCATTTGTAGCTCAATTCAGGGCAAACTGAGGCGAATTACATGGATTTCTATGTACTTCACCTTAAAATTGGTGGAGAAGTGGCTCGAGGAAGGCAAAATAGCATAAAGTCATTGGTTTCAATGGACTTCGCGTTCCTCATTATGAAGCGAAGTACTCCACTTCACATTGTGGAGTTCTCCATGGATTCCACGTTACTCAGTGAATCACTTCACAGAGCAAATTAGGGCCACTTCACTCACCACTACTTACAGTACTGTAACTCACATGCTGTATGGGAAGGAACGCGAATGCCTATGGCTGTACTTAAGCCTGGAGAGATACTACAAAACATGCTTACGATGCATCCAAGTAACTAGTAAAAAAATGAATGCTGTGATTTGTGACATGATCGTGAATTGTAATTTGTAACTGCATTTGAGACCGTGATGATGAAGAACGTCATTCGGTGTCAACGGTGTGAGATAACCAATATGAAAACTGTATTGAAAATGTGAATGCCTACAGCTGTAATTCCCCGATGAGCTGTAGCACAAACTCCCCAACTTAAAAACGCTCATTAATGAGTACAATGATGGGGTGGTGAAGCCTGGAGAGATACTACAAAACATGCTTACAATACATCCAAGTAACTAGTCAAAAAATTAGTGTTGTGATTCATGGCATAATTGCGAATTGTGATTTGTGACTGCATTTGTGGCCGTGATGATGAAGAACATGATTTGGTGTTGACGGTGTGAGATAAACAATATGGAACTGTATTGGGAATGCAGATGCCTACGGCTGTACTTCCCCGATGAGCTGTAGCACAAACTCCCTGACTTAAAAACACTCATTAATGAGTACAATGGCGGGGTGGTGAAGCCTGGAGAGATACTACAAAACATGCTTACAATACATCCAAGTAACTAGTAAAAAAATTAATGTTGTGATTTGTGACGGGATCGTGAATAGTGATTTGTTACTGCATTTTTGACTGTGATGATGAAGAACGTGATTTGTATCACGAGTGACTCGTGATGATGGTCCTGACTTAAAAACACTTATTAATGAGTACAATGTTCTTGCAGAATTATGCACCACACCTGTCCAGTACTCTGAAGGGAAGCCAAAGAAACAACTGTGGCTTAAGTTACAGATGGAGATTGGGCACTAAAGAGATGCAAATGCACAGACATATTAAGATTGCGCTGCACACTGAAGAGATGCAGATGCAAAGGCACAACACCTAACCAGTGCTCACCATCAGAAATTCAAATCTGGAAAAGAATACCTTAGCCGGTTGGGAAGGGCTATGGGAGGCAATGTACTGCACTGCTGCAGTAACAGTACTAGTACTAGTACCAGTAACAATATCACAAAGAAGTACAAAAATTACACAGCTGCAGTGGATAGCAGGTTCACATTGCTGAAATTATTATGTGGCACAATAAAAGGTGTCTGATTTGATGACACGCATCACACACATACTCACACACACACTAGGTAATGCATAGCAAATTGAAAACTTCAGTAATATAACCACTTATTTTAAACAAACTAAAATTATGCACTGCTGTACCACAACAATCAGCAAAAAAATGGCAAGAATTATTGAAAATATTACTGTGTGTACATTAACACAGTCATACAAGAAAAATATCACCAAAACCAAAAGCACTGTCTTTTTCTCCAAGTTAATCTACCTACACCACAGATACGCCCCTCCCCCAAAGCACACTTCCACTGTCTCTCAGTAAACAGACTGAATGTTGTACATTAACATTCAAAATCCACACAAACAATAAATGCTCGATGATATGAGCACAGGAGTGTTTCCTATAATCGATGAACTAAAGTTTCAGCAAAAAAAAATTACTCAAAAATGCTTTTTTAACAGCTATTAGAAGGTTTGAATCGCAAAGAGCTCTCAGAGCACGTTGTCTCCTACAGCTTCCTACACACACTACCCCAAACTGAGGCTGTGCAGAACAATTTAGAGCCCATGTGACTTGAAATCCCATGAATCACTGCAAAATTCGCCTTTGGAACTGAAAAACAAGGCGAAGTGAGGTGAAATTAATTGTTTTCAATGTACTTCGCCTTAAGAACTGGTGGAGTAGTGGTTTGGGAAGGCAGAGTAATGCGAAGTCATTGTTTTCAATGCACTTCTCGTTACCCATTATAACACGAAGTACCCCGCTTCGCGTAGGGCACTCCTCGAATTCACCTTCACTCCTTGGAATCATTCAACGGAGCAAATTTTGGAACACTTTACCATCTCTAAGTAACTACGTTCTCTGCCCAGGCAGGATTGTGCAAATGGAGTTGCTGGCTGGGCACGCATGCTTTGCAGTGCTGTGGATTGGAAGCTAGGTAGGTCTTCATCATCGGAACTGGAGTAGATCTGATGAAGAATGGGTTCTTGGCTTAAACTGGGATTTGTCAGATTTTGAGAAGTAGGTGTTTCTGAGCCGCTCTGAGTGTGGATCTCTTCTGCAACTGTTTGACTGCAGAATAGGGTCATGGTGGTAATGGTAGTAGGCATTAGCACAGGAGAGAAATCTGTGTTTTGTGAAGGCAGTTTTCTTTTTTGTTGTTTTGGGTTCTGGCATGAAATTTGTATGCTTTGCCTTTTCTCTGGATGGGTAAAGCTTCTTTCTGTATAGTAACCTGTGCTTCTGTGTGGTGCATTACTGTGCTGAGGATAGAAATATTGTTTAGGAGGCCTGCTTTGTTGTGCATTTGCTTGTGTAGTGGTTCAGTTTCCAGGAACATTTCCTGTTAACATCGAGCTCCAGAGCTGTCTCTTACTTATGTTAAGCTTCCAATAACTGTGCAGGGAGGCTTCATTTTCATGGCCAGTTACACTCATTATTTGCCTCAATTCAAGACCAGCTTCACTGAGAAGGGTGATGGCAATTGCCCTTGATGAATGATTTTTGCATGTAGTTTCTAGTCCTGCCTCTTTGCAGATTCCGGGCAGCATGCTTCCTAACAAATTTTACTCCTGTTGGAGCCAATGTGTTTCATGTAGGAAGCTGATCCAGGGTCTACTGAGCTTGTTGTTTGGGATGACAAGAAAGCACCAGAGGATTTTTAGGCAATTTCAAGGTATAATTTAAGTAGCTCTGGATTGGGCTTAAAGGATCTCTGGGTTGCTCAAATAGGAAGGCTTTGCTGTTTTATCTGGTGGGATCTAGAGTCTTCTTGCGATATTTTGTTTCTTCATTATATGTTTTTGTTAAGTAACTGATTCCAGTTTCTGTTTTTTTTCTTTGAATGAATGGTGAAGGGCCTGAACCTTTCATTATAACAATGGTCCATGCTTGATTGGACATCAAAGCATACTTTTTTTCACGAGGCCATTTGTAGCATTAGGTGAGAGAGCTGCAGAATATCTCAGGAAGGGAAGCTCCTTTTCAGATAGTGGTGGATGGTGGGAGGATTTATCTCTTCTTTCTCATCTCTGGTGTTTCACCACTACCTTAAACACACTGTCTCAGTGGTGAATTCTGTATCACTCATAGGGCTGATCGGTCTGCTTATAGGACTGTCATTAATGTGTCTATCGAGCCCTCATCTGAAGCTGATATACCTGCTCAGCCCATACTCATCACCTGAGGAGTTTCTGACTGGCCCATAGAACTGTCTGAGTGTTTCATTAATGGTATACCCTGCAGCAGTTTTCAGATCTATTTGTATATTTTTTCAGCACACCAGTCTTTTGAAGACAATAATAGCCCCCTTTGTTTGCCTTACTGTAGTGACTTAATTCATGTTTTTTCTATGCCACCTACTTGGTTTACTTGTTTTTTTTTGGGAAAAAAGGCCAAGGCCTATCTAGATTTGCCCCCACAATTGTGTGGGCCATTTATATAGGTTGATTTTGGTTTAGCCAATGATCAAGACCCCTTTAAAATGCGTCAAAGTTATCACAGTCTACTAATTTCTGGGTAATATGTTCCACTGTTTGGGAGCCCTTACTGAGAAAAAATTTAGTCTAAGATTGGTCTTAGCTCTTGGAACTGTAAGTTGTTTGTTTTGACGTCTGGGAATAATATGACTGTTTGAATAGGATAGTCCACATTTATTCATAAGTTCTGGGTATTTTAACAACTTACAGAGAAAAAGTAGATCCCCTCTGATTCTTCTGTTTTGAAGAGAGTTTATGCCTGTTAATTGTAGCCTGGACGGGTAGGTGTTTGCGAATAGTCTAGGGACCATCTTAGTTGCCCATCTCTGAATCCCCTCCAGTCTGTCTATATCTCCACTTAGATGTGGGCTCCAGAAAGGTGACCCATAATCAATAAACAGTCTGACACATGCTCTGTATAGTGGAATCAAACACTGTTCAATTTTAAGGCAAAGGAACACTAAAGGAGAAGACTCCTGTATATGTATGATTTGGATATATCTGATGTATTTATTATACATTACATCAAGTACTGTACAGATGTCAATAAGAGATCAGCCATTTCTTCTGTTGCAACACATATCTAGAGTTTGAGGCTCTGACACAAGGTAGTAAAATGTCAAGCAAGCCTCCATTTACATGCAAATGAGGTACTTGTATTACAGCCCCTCCATTCCTTGATGTCACTGCAGCAACAGTGCAGAACAAAACATAAGGGTATCAATGCTGTCTAGCCTGATTTTAGTTTAAGTTTGCAATGGTTCAAGGCAGTTCTGTCATGCAACTCACACAAGGAGTAGTACTTTTAGCCTTAATACTGTATGTGTAGAGCAAATAATACGTCCAATAGTATTTCATTCACAGGAAACAAAAGCTGTTTCTCTGTACTGTTCATTTCTCTCTGTGAGACAGTTGTAACATGTTGTAGAAAGCAGTAGACTGAATCAGTCAATCAAACAATCAACCAATCAAGCAGTCAATCAGTCACTCTGTATTGAACCAGGTGAGCACCCTTGAGAAGATTTGTTACACGATGAGCCTGGGCAGCTTACCAAGGGATCACACAAGACTGACTTATACATATCCCCTTTCAGCAGCCTGAAAGTGGAGAGCTAGATCATTTACTTTATAAAGTGTATTGTTTTACATTTCAAATGCTCCTTATATCTGAGTTTCTGACCAGAAATACCAAGACACAGAATGCATATGACATGGGAGGAGTGAGCTAAGCAAATACAGAGCACTACAAACAGAGACTGATTAGTTTCTTTATCTACAACAGCTGAGGTACAGCATCTGATTTGTGAGGGACATCCTACTTCAAATGCTGGCATTACAAAGTGTGAGGGGGGGGGGAGGCTGCCACAGCTTATCCTTAGTACCTTGAAAGTGAAGTGCTGTAGCTCTCACATCACTGCTAATGATTTATAATGGGAATTGGGGCACTTTTAAAGTCATGGACCTGTTGGGCCATCACAGTTTCTAAGGAGGTTAGGGGAACTTCTTAAAGGTTAGAGAGTAAGGGACTCTAGTAGGATTTGAACCAGAGTCCCCCAGTGCTTGTGCCTGTGCTTTCCTGGTAACCTATTCCTTGCCATAGCTGAATTCTTTATTGCCTTACAGCAGCCATACAATCACTGACTGCCTAGTTACAAAGGGAAAGGGGCCTATTTGCAAGATTGTTTCTCACTACTGGTGTCAATCAAAACAGAGAATGTTAACACACACACACACACACACACACCTTAATACAATAGCTGCATAATACCACTTAAAACTCTTGTTGTACCCAGAGTCATTTATTGGGTAAACTGTTTTTGCTAACAGAAACAGTAACACAACACATACAGGCACTTCCTTATGTGAATACTATATATACCTCAAATCAGTGCTGCATCACACTCACATGGTCCCAGTCCCTCTTAGACCACACTTCAGGATGTGCACAACACTTAAAGGGTTCCTCCATTACTCAAGTGAGGAACCAAACATTGTGGGTTTGGTCTACTGGTGGAACTGCATTTAGTGCAGCACCATTATCTGTTGCTCTGATGACATCATCCTCCAGCAACATTGATGGCAAAATGGAGGACAAACATATTGATAACGTTTGGCTGTATTTTTATTTATAATCTAGATCTGGACAGCAATAGGACTGCTGGCAACTGGAGGAAGCACACAAATGTTACACATAAGGAGTTGGGAAAATATTGGTGTGGAACTATGGAGACTTCCCTTTAATCTGTCTAAGTAGCCCATTTGTCATATTAGCTACTTTAGAACGATGGTCAAAAGATGTAAGTTTGGTGTTTACCAATATCCCCAATCCCTTTCTTTGTTAATTGCTTTAAGCTGGATGTTATTTATATGATAGATGTTTTAGGGTTATGTATCCCAAAGTGCAAGACCACATACTTGTCCATGTTAAATTCCATGTTATTGTCTTTTGCCCACCTTTCAATGTTTGTTAAATCTGATATAAGTGAATTGAGGTTTTGTTGGTTATCCACCAGTCCCCCAAGTTTAGAATCATCTGCAAATTTAGATAACCAATTTTGGGTACTTACTTACATATCACTTATATAGATATTGAATAGTATAGGGCCAGTACAGAGCCTTGTGGAACCCCACTTGTGACCAAACCCATGTTGGAAAAGTTGTCATTTATTGCAACCCTCTGGGTCCTATTTGTTAACCATGCATTTACCCAGTTAACTATGTAAATGGAGAAGCCCAAGGATTCTAATTTTTTGATGAGATACCCATGAGGGACCTTATCAAATGCCTTACTGTAATCAAGTAGAATGACATGCAGTTTTTTATTATCCAGGCCCTAACTGATGTTGTTATAGAAGGATAATAGGTTAGTTGTACATGAGTGCCCTGATCTGAACCCATGTTGAGTGTTGTCTGAGATGTTTAATTCCCTTATTTCTTTTTCAAGTAGAGATTTGATTATTTTTTCCATAGTTTTACAGATAATAGACGTGAGACTTATGGGCTGGTAATTCTGAACATGTGATCTGTTAAATTTCTTGTATATAGGGGTGATTGATGCTGTTAACCAGTCTAACAGGATTTCTGCTTCTTGTAGAAATTTATTGAAAATTATTTTTAAAGGAGTTGTTATTTCTTCAGCTGTTTCAATCAGGAGTCTAGCACTGATTTGATCAGGCCCTGGACACTGGTAGATTTTCTTAATGATTTGAGAAGTGGGGTAATGTCTAAAGATGTGATGTTGTAAATAGGTGAAGATTTGGGGTTTCAACTTAAATCAACTTGGGGGGCATTAGTATCTTTGTTTGAAAAAAATGAGCAAAAGTAAGTGCTAAATAGATATGCTGTGTCTGTGTCGTTCTGCAAAATGTTACCATTATGGGTGATTGGCTCTATTTTCCTAGTGTTTCCCTTTTTGTTGTCAAGATAAGTAAAAAGTGATTTGTATCCATCTTTGGTGTGTGCTAACTTAAATTCTATTTTCATTTTAGCTTGTTTAATCATGTTTTTCAGAATGTGTAATGATTTTTTGTACTGAGTGTAAATAAAGGATTTGTTCATAGGCTGACTTGATTTAAGTTTTAAAAAGAGTTTTTTCTTCTATTTGATTTGAGTCTTAATAGATTTGTTAAACCATGTTGGTATCCTGCCCTTATTATTATATTTGTTTTGTGGGAACATGAATTTCTTCTGTAGCATGAATTATGGTTTTAATTTGTTCCATGACTCATTTACTAAGCGGTTGAATAACTTTTCCAAGGGATTTGGTTGATTATTTTAATAATGTTTTTGAAGTTAACACCATCATAGTTCTTTTTTTTTTACCTAGTATTTATGCTCCTGACTACCTCATCTCTTCCTCTCTCAGGCATCCTCTGAACTGCTCTCCTGGTCTCGCTGTGGTCTGCTCCTTGAGTATCATGGATCACACATTAATCAAGGCACCGGGTAACCCCGGGTGGGTGGAGAGGCACTCGCTCACCTCCCCAAGGCCAACATGCTGAGATGCAGATCCTGTACAGTGGGGTCTGCCGTTGTGGGACCGAGATGAACAGGGAGTTGTCGTTGCCTGGGAGAGACCAAGAGTTTTTCCCTTGTTCTTCCTAGACATCAGTGTGCATTGGTGGCCAATGAGCTGGAAGGCTCCACCCCTGCCGACATCTGCCCAATGCCCATGCTGCTACTCCAGCTACCGCACCTACCCACCAGGCTTCCCTAGATGGTGGTATAGTGACAGGAGCATGCAGGGACCCCCCCCGGAGAAGAAGAGCAGCCATTGGGCGCTTCATTCTTCTGCTCCTCGGCTGACCCCCATTGCCCCGGGCTCGTTCCCAAACCTTGATTGCCAGCCTGGTGCGAGGTGTGGCATCCAGTGCCTCAACCCTCAGCACCACTGGCTGGCTTCACCATCATAGCTCTTAAATGTTGTCTTTTTTTTAAGACTATGATGTTCACCTAATAATTAGAAAAGAACAGAATAGTGGTCGCTATTCCCTAATGGGTCTGAAATCTGAATATTTAGGAGTTTTTGGCCTATATTTGTAATGAGAAGGTCAAGGATGTTGCTGCCTCTTGTGGGTGAGGTGATAAGTTTTGATAAGCCATTATCTGTTAATGCAGACAAGAATTCGATATCATGTTTACTGCTGCTTGTAAAGGAGGGCCAATCTACATGGGGCATATTAAAATCTCCTAAGAGTATTATATATTTTGATTCAAGAAATGGGCAATATCCATCAGCAATTCTGCTTTATAATTGGAGTCAGAATTGGGGGCGGCTATAACAGTTACATATAATCATATGTGAAAGTCCCTGCAGCTAGATTCATACCCAAACACTTTCAGTGTTATTTTGGGATAAGATTTCATAAGAGGATGTCTTCTCATATGACAGAAGCCCCCCACCACCTTTTTTATTGATTCTGTTTTTGTGGTATAATTTATAACCCTGTAATTGCTGGTTCCACAGTGAATTGGGGTCCCACCAGGTTTCTATTATTCCTATAATACCCAAGTTTAACAATTTGCTTTTAACCTCCAACTCCATCAGTTTGGGCAAATTCAGGGATTGTGCATTTAGTGACAGTATTCTGCACATTTTCTGGGGTTGATTTGTAGGAGATGTAAGAGACATGGGAGTTTTCCCATTCTCCCTTTCATATTCAGTTTAAATGGTTATTGATGACATTTAGTAAAGATTTCCCCATCATGGTACTGCCTCTTCTGTTAAGGTACAGACCATCCCAACTGAATAGGGGGGTTTGTCTACAAAGTTTTCCCAGTGTGTTATACAGGGGATGTTTTGTTTAATGCACCATTTACGTAACCATTCATTTGTTTGTTTAATCCTTGAAGTGATGGACTGGATTGCTCTGGGAACAGGTAAAATCTCAGAAAAACAAACTGTGCAGCCTGTATCAACAAACAAGCTGAAGATATCTGTGCAACACTTTACTCCATGTTTGCTGTATTGTCATTTTATTGCAGGGGAGAGTGGGATGTGAATAATTATAGTAGAGTCTCATCAGTGGCAGCAGCGATAGTGAGATTGGTGGTTGTGACGCATCATATGGTGGGGTTTCATTTTGAGCAGAACCAAGTAAGTTATCCACTGGTGGCCAAACTGTATTTTCCTCCTCATTTACAGTATTTTGTCCTCCTGAATCACTTTGCTCATTTTGAGCAATTAGGGAGTTAAAATCAGTTTGAGATCTTTGTTGTCAGCTAGCTTGATGCTACCATTGAGGCCTGACACGTCAGTGTTTTTAGCAGTCAGCTTTAGTGAGGGAAAAAATTGTGGTAGGTTTCTTTTGTATTTTTCAGGTGCAGGTGTATTGATACTTATTTGTTGTGTTGCTGCCACCCTGACTGGCACTTTTTTGCATGGATTATTGTAGGATTTACCCATGCTCAAAAGTGCCAGTCGGGCAGTCAGAATCATGGATTCTAGTACCCCATTGTATAATATGGAACGCAACTGATACCTAACGAGATGCAAGCCACAGCCACCATGTAGCCCGGGAGAGAGAGAGAGAGATAGGTCAAACTAGCCTTAACCAAGACAGAAAAACAACCTTCAGACTGCCTCCATGCTGGAAGAATGCTGGTGTATGGGAAGCCAAAAAGGAAAGCACTGAAGGGAGAGAAATGCAGACCCAGCAGCAGGTCAGAGATTTAAACTTCAAACCATCACCAGTGGTAAGGAAAACCACTGGAGGTGGAAAATGGCGGGTGGGGGGTGGGGCAGGCACAGTTGCATGCAGGAGGAAAAGCCCAGTTAATGGGATCTGTGGAAAAATGCTCAGAGAGGGGAGTCATATCAGTAGTAATACAGAAAAACTCCAGAGAAAAAAAATAAAGCTATGGGACAAAAAGTCCTCAGAAAATGGCTATGGAACATGAAAAAATGTACCAAGGAATAAGCAAAAGACAAGGGAAAAAACAAGCAATGAACATCCATATTCACCCAGACAAGAGGAAAATACAAACTCCTTGACTCCTTCTCAGCACATACATGCCAATGTTCTTTCTGTTTTACCTGGTACAGATTAGAGGATTACTTGCCCTCTGACCTGGCCTTACATACCTGGGCTGAGCCACAACCTAGCGACTGTATTAACCAGCTCCTCATGGTGTGGGGCCCTGCCCACTGGCTGAACTTCATTGTAGATGTACCTGGGAAGGTTAGTGGGCCTGATTTATTCCTGATGGACCAGGGCGATGCTACCTGCTGGTGAGAGGCATGGAGAATCATTGACTGTCACTCATTCTTCTAGTGCCACTTAGAAAACAGAAAGTTATTGTCAGAATGCCAGACCTGCTTATGACTGTTATAGAGAAGTCTGACTCTAAGCTTGACTTAATTAGTGCAAATCAGATACTGTAATTGTGCACATTTGGGTAATATGGAAAAATACAATAACTCTTTAATGTAAACCATGCTGAAATTATAACAGTGACTGCATTTTTGCACTATTTCCTCAGGAATAATACTTCTTTAATGAGAAAACTTGAAAAGTTTGAGAACACAGCACTACAGGCTTTGAGGATAATAGGTATACACACACAGTTTGATACTAGTTCCTAAAATTACAGCTCTCATTAGAGATATTTTCATTGTTGAATTGGGTTTCCCAGCCCAAAGGGTGCTACCTGTCCTCAAAGTCTGCTGAATACCTACAAAATATTCAAAGAAGTAAACCTGCATTGTTCCTGATATTTCTCAAAAAGAAAACATGTGGATTAAGTTTTGACTTTGATGGGAGTTGTTATGGTAGGAGTAAATGCATAACACTCTGAGCCCAGGCTCCAGAATAGAGTTGGAAACAAAATTGAAACTTTCTACCATCTTATTCACCATTTTATTTGAGATGGATCATGATGCCATTATCTGGATTTCACATGTGAAAGGAGGGCTGGACTACAAGTCCCACAATTTTTGTCTCTCTGTCTCTCACGTCAAACATGGAAGATTTCTAAGTTTGAAGAGTGGTGTGTCAGAAACTGCAGCAATGTTCACACTGCTAGTTCCCTGCAAGGTGTGTGTAGTATATGAAGAGAATATGCACAGCTGTCTCGTCTTGTCTAATTTGCAGCCTTCATTAAAGAGAAGCAAAAGATGCAAGAGCTTTCCATCTGATTCCTCAGACCCAACAGTCAGCCTAGAGATACTGCAGGAGAAATTACTAAACAGGAACATGAAACAGCATGAAAAACTTTGCTCTTTCTTCTGTTGTATGATGAACTGACCTTGGCCAGAAAAACATTTCCTCCATTTATATCTGTCTTATGTCATTTTCATGGTAACCACATCACCTGACTGGCTGCATTTTGTTTGTAATTGTGCTTTTCTCATTTCCCCAGGTCACACAAGGAAATGAGCCTCAGCTCAGTGTGCATTCCCAGTTACAAATTTAAAAAAAATCACAAGCCTGTGGTATGCATATCTATGGAACACATACAAACAGAGGAGAGAAAAAAGTAAATGTCAGCTGGGACTTGAACCCAGGCCACTTGGAATACCATTGCGGTTGCACTACCAGCTGCACCACCAAGGCAACTGGAAACTGGGTTGCCCCAGAGCACATTACTCTTTCTCCAATGCACAACCTGGGGCTGCACGGATAATCACAGTTTAAATCACAAGAGTGCAGTGTGCATGGGAGCTCAATATGTACTCCCTGGAGGACAGAAGGGAGAGGGGGGATATGATAGAAACCTTCAAGTACCTAAAAGGTATAAACAAGGTTGGAACACAGGGATTATTCAATCTACAAAGGGAAAGGGCCACTAGGCGGCATAGTCTGAAATTAGACAGGGGAAGATTTAAAAAGGAAATGAGGAGGCACTTTTTCACTGAAAGGGTGGTGTCAAAGTGGAATGAACTACCAGAGATTTTACTGAGAACGGTGGATAGTTTTAAGAGAGGGTGGGACAAGGTTTTTTGTGTTACCGGTTGCGCCACCAAGACAACTGGTAACTGGGCATGAAACAATGAATTGCCTACAAGCCATGTATCTGAGGCATGAAGGCAACCATAAGCTGGAATGCTCCACACTGGTGGACTTGCAGACCCACAATGGCATGCACAAAAGGGGCATGTGCCCCCTCTATACTCGATCCACCATCTGTTCACACAGTTACACATAAGGATAGTCTGGGGGAGTGTCAGAGGGTGTGCCCATACTCTACACCATTCACAAAGATTCAGAGTGCCATGTGAGGGGGCATGTGATACAACAGCCATATCTGTTGTGTGCCCCTAAAGAGACCCTGCCAGCCATGGGAAAACAGGGACCCCAACCTACCATGCTGCTCTAGTCTTCTGGTCAGGCAAGGAGGGCTGGGGCAGCCATTCAGGCACTCACCTGATCAATTTAAAATTTGGGACCTGTGCTGTCACATAGTTCCCTGCTTTGTGCAGAGCAGGGGATCTATTCCCAGATCAGGACAGACATCTGATTGGATGCCCACCTGTGTCCCCCGATCTGACCCCCCCCATGATCCTTCATGTCAGAGGAGTGTGGCCATGGACAGACATCCATTAGTGGCCAGGAATCATGAATGCTAACCACTGCACACCTGTCCATGGATGCAGAGCTGCACAGGCTGGTACGTGCCTACTGTGGGCAGTCAGTCCTTCATTATTAAGTTTGTTCTACATAGAATATTGTATTTAAACCTTCTCTGCATACCTTGAGGACAGTGTATTATAGTGAAAATTTCGACCAATACTTTTTATTTCATGTTAGATTGCTTCTTACTTCCTGTCTTGTATGAGACCCTTCTGTCCCCATTTTGCATCTGCTTTAGCATCTTGTTTTGCATTTGAAATAATAAAGGAGCATTCCTTTTAATATAGCATGGACCAGGTTTTTATCAGTATTCTCAGCCATTTTGTGAACCTATCATCCCATAAAGTCAGGAAGCACTGTCCACTGCATGCTAGTTTATTATAGTCATAATAAAAGTGATGTTAAATAATGTATTTTCAAAAGTACAGAAAGAGAGAATATTGATGAAAACCTGGGCTGAGCCATATTAAAAAGAGCGCTCCTTTCACTATTTCAAATATAAAAAAAATCAGAAGCAGATTCAAGCTGGGAGAAATAGGGCGATACAAACAGTAGACAAGGGATACTCTAAAACAGAATGAAAAAGTACTGGTCAAAATTTGAGACACTGACATGTCCTGCTGCTTTACACCTGATCCTGAAAGAGTCATATAAAAAGTTAAAATCTATAATTATAGGTTATGATGTGCTATAAAAAGCTTTTTTTCTGACTATCTATTTTCCTTCCTTATAGTTTTATGCATGCATCAAACATTATATTGCCATGCAAGTGTACAATGGAGGAACAAAACTATAAATAAAAACATTAAAAAAAAAGAAAAAAGGGAGACTGAGGCAAGAACATGGTGATGTGACAGTCAGAAAGATGCACAATTCTGGTTCAGGTAGCACAAATCCAAGGGTACTGGAGACAAGTCAAGAGGAGATGTTTGCAGTCCTGAAGTGACAGAGGTGTAAAACTACAGCTACTGTCTCCTTTTTGAAGCTACATGAATTGCCTTGCATACGTCTCTGTGACATCCCTTGGTAAGCAGATATTTGTTCAAGCTTACCATGAAGGTCTGCACTGTCTTTACATCCTCTGTTTCCACTGCTAATGTCCTTCATACACACTCAAATACCACACATTTAGCTGACCTCTTGTTTGCTTTTTTACGACTGCAGTGGGCAGAGCCCTGCAGACGTTTTGCTATGACAGTACAGAAAGGGAGCTCTCCAGATATGCAACAAACTAGATCAAATTAGAGGTTTTGTAGAACTACTGTACTAATTGAAGCAAGCAGACTCTTGTGTTCATTTGAGCTGAGCAGTCTTGAAAGCACTACTTAGTTAAATGTGGGTAGGAGTTCTCTTACGAGAAAGATTAATAGCTCATAAATGTGTCAGCTTAGTCACCCTTTCCCAGCACTGAATCTCCAAAATAGAATCACACTGTTTTTTTAACCTCTTAAGACACTATCTGATTAGCACTGTCACAGACATAGTTTACTATAGCAGAAGACATCTGTTTCTTTAACCCCTAGGACTTCTAAAGAACTGTCATCTTTTGTTACTAAGAGACATCCAAAAAAAATAATATAAAAACCAAAACTGTTGTTGTTGTCACTCTTGTGTTCAGAGAATTTGAATGTGGTGTGGGGCAGGAGAAAGGAAAGGGGTGGTGGAGGGTGCTGTAATGAAGGGGGAACCAAACGTGTTTCTGCTTGTGGCATGGTAACATCTAAAACTGTCCTTGATCTAAAGACATGAGCTGAGTGGAGGCACAGCACTGAACTGGGACTGTGAGTTTCCATGCAGATGATGTTACTGTGTTTCAGAATGGATCAGTAATTAGAAACAAGCATTCATTTGTGTGACGAATATTTGTTATGTACTAGTTGTTAATGTTGTTACTTTATTCACCCAGGATCCTGCTAGGGCCAAGCAGAAGACCCAGAACATGAGACCAAAGCCTACCACACACTGAACCTACTGATTGTGACAGAGTCAGTGTGGCATATTAATGGTTAGAGTACTGGTTTAGGGATTGGAAGACTGCTGGTATGAGCCCTGCTAGAGCCAAACAATTTCTGTGCGATCAAGTCTGTGCTGCAGGTTACCCAGCTGTAGAAAGGGGCATGAGCAGGACTCCACCAGAAACAAGAAGCTGGGCTATCCTGGGTAACTTGTAATGCAGGACCCCACTGAAAACGTGATGCTGCATCTCAGCTTGGATATCCTTGGTAAATAAATTGTAATGCAGGACCCCACCAGAAATTAGGTACTGCATCTCAGCTGGGCTATCCTGGGTAAATAAATTGTAATGCAGGACCCCACTGGAAATGAGATGGTGCATCTCAGCTGGGCTATCCTGGGTAAATAAATTGTAATGCAGGAACCCACTGAAAATGAGATGCTTCTCAGCTGGGCTATCCTGGGCAATAAATTATTGTGCAGGACCCCACTGGAAATTAGGTGCTGCATCTCAGCTGGGCTATCCTGGGTAAATAAATTGTAATACAGGACCCTACTAGAAATGAGATGCTGCATCTCAGCTGGGCTGTCCTGGGCAAATAAATTGTAATGCATGACCTCACCAAAACGAGATGCTACATCTCAGCTGGGCTATCCTGGGTAAATAAATTGTAATGCAGGAACCCACCAGAAATTATGTGCTGCATCTCAGCTGGGCTATCCTGGATCAATAATTTGTAATGCAGGACCCCACTGGAAACAAGATACTGCATCTCAGCGGGCTGTCCTGTGTAAATAAATTGTAATGCAGGACCCCACCAGAAATGAGGTGCAGCATCTCAGCAGGGCTATCCTGAGTAAATAATTTGCAATGCAGGAACCCACCGGAAATTAGGTGCTGCATCTCAGCTGGGCTATCCTGGGTAAATAAACTGTAATGCAGGACCCCACTGAAAACGAGATGCTGCATCTCAGCTGGGCAATCCTGGGTAAATAAATTGTAATGCAGGATCCCACTGGAAATGAGATGCTGCATCTCAGCTGGGCTATCCTGGGTAAATAAATTGCAAAGCAGGACCCCATTGGAAACAAGATGCTGCATCTCAGCTGGGCTATCCTGGGTAAATAAATTGTAATGTAGGACCCCACCAGAAATGAGATGCTACATTTTAGCTGGGCTACCCTTGGTAAATAAATTGCAATGCAGGACCCCACCGGAAATGAGATGCTGCATCTCAGCTGGGTAAATAAATTGTAATGTAGGACCCACTGGAAATGAGATGCTGCATCTTAGCTGGGCTTCCCTGGTAAATAAATTGTAATGCAGGACCCCACTGGAAACAAGATGCTGCTTCTCAGGTGGGCTGTTCTTTGTAAATAAATTGTAATGCGGACCCCACTGGAAATGAGATGCTGCTTCTCAGCTGGGCTATCCTGAAATAAATTGTAATGCAGGACCCCACTGGAAATGCACCACTTACTCCCCCTTCCTTTCTATTTCCAAGCTATCACCACTAAAGACACTGCTAAGCTTATAAGGTGTCTGCCAAACCGAGTAGCCCTGGCAGCAGTGGACTTTTCCCAGCTATGCTTAAGCTGATCTCCCTGCCATTCTTCAACCCCTCACCTTCATCTTTAATCTGGCCTTGACCTCCCCCCTCCATGCCTGATTCCTGGAAGTCTGCCATGGTGATGTCTATCTTTAAAACTGATGCCCCCCGATCTGTGGATAATTATAGGCCCATATCTCTGCTCCCTCACTTTAGCAAATTTCTTGAAAAAATTGTACACCACCGACTGTCTGACCACATCGACAAATACCACCTTATGTCCAAACAGCAACACGGTTTTGCAAACTACACAGTACATCATCTGCCTTGGCCCTGTTTACTATTCACATCCACAGAAACATAGACATGGGTCAAGATACAGGAGCTGTTTTTGTTGACTTGTCCGAAGCTTTCGACCTGGTGGACCATCCCATGTTACTCACCACTCTCCACAGCCTTGGCTGCTCCACTGAATCCTCACACTGATTCCAGAGCTATCCCTCTGGGAGGTCTGAATCTGTATGTATCGGCATAACCACCTTGCCTTCCTGTCTCTATGGGTGTTCCATAGGGCTCCATCCTCAGCACCCTGCTCTTCTCCCTGTTCATAAATTCTCTCCCCTCTGACCGCATTACCCGTGAAGCCCTGCTGCATACCAATGACCTTGTACTCTTTTTAGTGACAAGGCACTTGAGAACATATCCTGTGTATTGTCTGCAACTATATTTCTGCATGCACCTGGTTCCAGTCACATCACCTCCTTGTCAATGAGAAGAAAACCAAATCCATGATTTTCGTGTTTAAACCCTATCTTGCTAGTATTTCCAAATCCGGGGCCACTCCCTTGGTACAGATCCCTGATGGCCCTGCGCTGGAGACGGTATCAAATTTCAAATACCTGGGTGTAAACCTGGACTCCTCCCTTTCCTATGCAGACCACATTGGCTTGATTGTACGTCGAATAAACCAAAACTTGGGGCAGCCTACTGACTCAAATTGTTACTGACTAGTGAAGCTCATCTAGCCACTGCCCAATGCAACTTACTTTTGATTATTGACTACTGCTCTCCCATCTATGCACAGACGTCCATTGACCCTGCATGCATGCCTCTGTGCTACATATAACAACATGTGCCATTTTGCACTCCTGGCTCCATGCCCCACCCATCATTGTCACCTCTACCAGTCCCTTGGCTTGACTCCACTCTCCTATTGTATTGAATATTCTCTCGGATGCATAGTCAACAGCTCACTTTGGTGCAGTGATGCATCCCGTATGTGTCTCTCTTCTCAAGGTCCATGCCCCACCAAGGTCCCTGTGTAAATCCTAGGTCTCCCCCTTGGAAGTTCCCAACATCTCCACTGCCATGGGAGGCAAAGCATTATCTGTCACTGCCCCCTCTCTGTGGAACAATCTTCCTGTGTCCCTCCGCTCCCTTGACACACATGACAATTTTAAACACCATTTTAAAACCTGGCTACTATCTGAGGCCAAATGTCATTGCTCACCAGGTTAAGCCTCCTCCTCATCTCTCTCCGCTACTCGCTACCACCTTTATCTTGGAGCTATCTCGCCCTCAGCACTTACATGTCCATGCCCCAGTTACACTTGCCAGCCCTCGTCCCTTCATATACTTGTCTGATCCTTCTAAGCTGCCACCGATTGTGGCCACTGTAAACCATGCTGCTAGTATTATATATCTTCTATGCTGTTCTAGTGGCCTGTGTGTTCCCTGATGAGCCTTTATTATAAATCCATCTATTTCCTTGTATGTCCTATCTCTTTTAAAACTATTATACCTGCCTGCCTTCCATGTATTCATTTTACACTGCCACATTTTAATGTAAAGACTGCTGTTATGGTGTATTTGCTGTTGCAGTGTGTCACCATTTGAATGTAATGACTGCTGTTATTGTATTTTGCTGTAATGTTTGTTGCAATGTGTCGCCTGTTTTTTGGTTGCCCAGGTTGTGCCTGAAAATGGTCCCCAGTATCAGTGCACTTACCTAGTTATCAAAGACTTAAAAAATAAAATAAATAATAAATGAGATGCTGCATCTCAGCAGGGCTATCCTGGGTAAATAAATTGTAATGCAGGACTCCACTGGAAACCAGTTGCTGCATCTCAGCTGGGCAACTCTGGGTAAATAAATTGTAATGCAGGACCCCACTGGAAACAAGAGGCTGCATCTCAGCTGGGCAACTCTGGGTAAATAAATTGTAATGCAGAGCTCCACCGGAAATGAGATCCTCGATCTCAGCTGGGTAACCTTGGTAAATAAATATGTATATGTATTATTCAGTGTGTGTGTGTGTGTGTGTGTGTGTGTGTGTACGCGTGCGTGAATCACAACAATTAGAAAGTGCAGTTCGGTGACTCAGTGGGTAGTGCAAAAATTGCTAGTTTACACATTTCTCACTGCTCACAATACCAACATTTTGCAGCCATATTGGCTCTTGCTAGAGTTTGTTCTATATGACTACCACTCTAAAATAACACATAGACTGTAAATAAAATAAGGCTGTGGCCTTTTTACCAGTTTGCCCCCCCCCCCATTTCCTATTTTCTCTCTCAGGATACTCTTCTCTTAAAGACAGAAGGTTGGATATTCAGACTGCGCCAGGCAGGGGTGCAAGCCTGGGCGCAGCGCAACTTGGATGCGCCAGGGCATGGTCCATGCGATATTCAACAGCACTGCACCATGGCTCAGCACCATTGAATATAGCACTGGGGCACCCACACTGCGCATGGCAAAGTGGCACTGCACCAGTGCAAGTGGCAGGTGAGGAGCATGGGGCTGTGCCAGCACAAGTGCAGTTGCTCTAGGTGCAGCAAGAGTGATATTCAGACGTGAGCATGCAAATGAGGCCATTATGTATGTAAGGCACAAATGGGGCTATTTGCATGTCATTATGGCCCCATTTGCATGTGGTGCGCTGATTCCCGGTGACTTGTGCCTGGCGCCCTACCAACGCTGGATAGCGGGCATAGTAGACAAATATCCCTGGTGGCCCATTGGACCTGCTCCCCTGCCCGATCAAGGGCATTATCGAAATATATTCCTGGTGGTCCAGTGGACCTGCTTCCCTGCCCGGACATGGGCATAATATAATCACATCCCTGGTGGTCCAGTGGATCCCACCTCTTCACCCGATCATGGGTATAGTTAGTCATTGAGGAAACCAGTGAGCCCACCCCTCGCATGATCGGCATAGTTGGTCGGTGGTCCAGTGGTACCTCTCCCCACCACTCACTGAGATCCGCCACCTGCACCCTCCCAGTCAGGCAGTGAGTCTCACCCGCAAGCTGCCCGCCGCCTCCTGACTGACAGCGTACAGTACAGCCATATGCCTATTGGTCCACTGCGTGGGCCAATGGGCGTGCAGTAGTATGCTTACAGTCCCAAAATGTGAATAAAGCCATTCACATTTTGGGATTGTGCAGTACAGTATGGTCTGCATGCCCATTGGCCCACGCAGTGGACCAATAGGTGTACAGCCATACTGTAAGCCATCAGTCAGGCAGCCGGGCAGCTTGCGGGTGGGGAGCTGCTGCCTGCCACTGATCGGGGGGTGCAGGGTGGTGGGTCTCGGTGGGTGAGTGGGGAGGGGGGTACCACTGGACCACCAAGGATTTATAACCATATGTCTGCGATCGAACAGGGGATCGGGTCCACTGGACCACCAGGGATTTTAATTTCAGTTTATGCCTATGATCAAGCAGGGGATCAGGTCCACTGGACCACCAGGGAAATCAATTACAATTATGCCCACGATCAGGCAGGGGAGCAGGTCCACTGGACCACCAGGGATTGTTTTAACTATGCCCATGATCGGGTAATGTGTTAGGGTCCACTGGACCACCAGGGTTATTATATTTATATGCCCGTGATTGGGTGGGGGGGCACGATGCCCGGCCAGTGTCTGGGGAGGTCTGGTGGTCATCCGCAGCAGGTGGCTGCCATGTTGTGCCCGGCAATATGGCAGCTTGCCTGTGGGTGTACCCCGACATGTTCCTGCTTTTACAGGCACATCTTTGCACCCCTCTATGCGGGCGCCAAGGCAGGTTTGTGCCTGCATATCGCTGCACATCCTGGGCTGAATATCGGGATGTGCCGCGCTTGGCATGGGCATCTCCCCCACTTGCGCTGCATACATTACTAGTGCACCCCAGTACATGAGGAATTGAGCAGTCAACAAACCCTCTGAATATCACGCTGGGCGTGATCAGTGGTTGCGATGATAATAACACTGTTGCACCATGTGCAACCCTTTGAATATCCCACTCTCTGATTTCCAAACAGACCCATCCTGGAGTCATCCAGAATCCATCCGCCCAAAGTGTCATCAGGAGACATGTGTATGCATCAGTTTGAATATGTTAGACCATAGTTTAAATGGCCTAACATGCCTGTGAATCTGTCTGACTTGCAGCTGAATTTGTGCCAAATAAATTACTGTAAATTGTGTCATTTTCTACCCTGCAAAGTGCTGCTTTTGTGATAGATGTAAGTGTTTTTTTTTTAAACTAGGGCAAATGAACACAGATGCTGCAGAATTTTGCCGTTCTAAAAAATACAGTCCAGAATCCCTTCAATCTGTACCCCCACCAAATGCAAAACAACTCAACTGTCACAGCAGTCAGTAGCCATCAAAGTGATTTACAAAGGAAAGGTTTTGCTCAGGCTTGCCAGAGCCTTCTTTAAACCTGCTGAATCCAGACAGCTGGGACTGAAGACAGTGTGTCAAACTTTCTCACTCCAGTAGATGTGTCTCCTTACCTCTCTGTCATGGCTGAATGGGCTTACTATTTCCTAGAAACAGAAGACTGTCTTGTTTTTAGCTTCAGCTATTTACAGTTCTCACTATGCTACTGCATACGTTTAGAATGCACAGTACAATTCTAACACACAAAGTTTAATTAAACTTGTCCCCCAGTTTTGTTTCCAATTGTCTTTACCCTTCTGCTCCTTTGATCCCCTTGTTTTTCATTGCATACGTTTCTAACTTCTTCTCTTTTGATACATTCTAAGGCACTATGTACTTCTGATACAAAATCGTCTTTTGCAGGTTCAAAATAAGTGTGGCAAGTAATGAAAGGAAGATTCTGTTCCTAAAGAAAACACTTCTAGACAAGAAGGACAATCCTCTTGAAACCAGCAGTCCCTAGTTATCACAGGGACAATCATCGAATTCCTATAGTCATCATAAATCTCTCACATATAAACCATTACAACAAATGTCAGCCTCTTGTGGGGTTATGATTCTTTAGTTTTACAATTTTCATCCAGGGCAATTGTACAGTGGTACTAACATTGCAAAGAAGAACAACTCCTTCAACTCCCATTAGACAAAAATAAATATTTAAAAAAACTGTTCTATTACAGTGGTGCCCAGTGTCAAGTTCCCTCATGTGCAGTCATGTTAATTAGCACCTTGAGTGAAGAAATGTTAATAATAGTTAAAACAGCAGTGCAACAAAAAATATTTTTCCAAAAAGCTAGTTTCAGCAACCATTAATATAAAGGATAATGTATGGTCCTCTATCCATAACAATCATGAAAGGTTGTCAATGGCAATCATTTAAACCTCAAGAGCAAAGCTTGAGAGGTTTTGGTCACCAAGGCAACCTCGAGATGGCAGCTCACGGTTGTTGTGGATAGTGGACTATACATTGTCTTTTATAGTGTATAGTCCACTAGCACTAGTAAAAGGAGTGAGGCGGTGTGCAGCTGTGTCCTTACTTTTTCCTTTTTTTGCCTCAGCACTGCTCTGCTATTCTCCTGCTCCCACCACTGCTGCCACTGTCTGACGGGTGGAGTTTGCGTAATGTGCATGCGCAGACGCGTGTTATGCTGCAGTAGCCTGGGCTGGTGCAGCATAACAGCTATGATGATGTAGCTACTGCAGCATAACAACCCTATTCTGACAATGTTCCACCATACACTGTATACATATTAGCACACCAGTCAAATCTGCTTTTCTGAGTACCTCCTATGCTATACATCACAAGTTTTTTTATTTTCTCAGTTCTAAACCTTGCCAGGTCCACAATGCAATTTCCAAGCCAAATGTAGCATCCATCTTTTTTTTCCCCTGAGAAATAACTAAATTAAAACATTTATAAAATACTCAAATTTTGGTGGAACTAGAATATTTTCCCACCAATAAAAACTAGAACATTTATTTTTTTATTTATTGAAATTTTGGATAACACATTTGAGAACAAGCTTTATTTCATAGGTTCCATGTCGGATGAACAATACATAATGGGAAAGTATGACATGGAGAACAAACAAAACAAGGAATTATAAAAGACATTACAAGAGTGTATAACTAGAGAAGTTCCAATATATGTGGCATTGTACAATGTATGCCATGGTGCATATTTAATTAACACCTGGAATTCAGAGGGTCATATTAGAGGGAGTGGGGTCTTATGAAACGACCCTATACAGGAAAATGAGAACAGACTCAGCCTGATGTCTAATAATCAACAAGGTAAGGGATGGCATCAGTCCAGAGGCCTTGTCAGAGGTGAGAAGGTATGAGATGGTAGCCTGTGACATTGGTGCCTGAATGAAGGCGCTGTCCAAAATGGTGATGAGATGTGGGTGAAAGCCCGAATGGTGAGAGGAGAGGAGGGTGACCGGATGTGGTGGGTGACTGTAGCGATGGGATGTTGCTATATGTACATGCGCGTGGGGGGGGTGAGCACGGTGAGCGTAGCCTGGGAGGGAGCGGAGGGGATGTAGGGGGGTGGCACTGTGGTTGGTTGCCAAGCTGCACCCTGGTGTCAGGGGTTGGCTTCCGCTTGCTGTGCTTGGGGTTCCGGGTTCAGGTCTGGGTCCGGGCGCTGCTGGAGTTTTGTTGTGCCCGGCGTGAAACATGTTTCTTTTTGCATTCACCTCACACCAACATGCACTCCCCGGAGCTGAGAATCCTTAAGTAGGGGGGTGCAGGGGACGAAGCCCCCTGAGTGGGGGGCGGGGGGGCGCAGCCTCCCCACAGAAAGCAAGTGGTTTTAGTCCCCGTCACCATTCCTCCATGCACTGAGGATGTCAGGGTGGCAAAACTGTTTTCACCGCCCTGGCGTCGCGATAATGTGAGTTGCCTTTCGGTGCTCGCCATTATCATATATAACCGTATGGGACAAAGCATTTTAAAGTGAGCAAGGGAGCTCAGGAGATATAACAGGTGGCAGGGGGGATGGGGAAAAGCCATAGAGGGGTGAGGGAAAGAGGAACGGATCAGAGAAAATGTGAAGGAGAATGATTAGCAACTTAGAACAGTTATTTACATGCTGAGAACAGTTATGCATAAGGTCAGGATAGCATAAGGTTAGAATAAGAAGATATCTGGAATCTTTTAGAGTAAAATAAAAAGTAGGGTCAAATTTGTGTCCAGTTGTGTTCCACTGCTGCTTTAAAGCCATCACTTTTCACTTCCATGTCCTTGTGATGTTTCCTGATGAGTACCAGAGCCCATGAACTAAAGGGTTTGTTGTGGCACACACATGTGCACCATTGTTTCTATACAGCACTACCTGCTGACTTACGTCAAATCAGGAATACTCATAGTAGGCTGATACAAAATTAAATCTTGCACTGATTATACAAACATTAGTCAAACTTCAAAGACTAAGCATATTCAATAACAATACATACTGGCAGTATCCAGTCAAAGGCACGCTTTAACCAGGAACACAGAAACACAGTATCCGTTCTCAAAGGGTGTAGTTCCCAGTTATTTCTTCCTGTGAGAAGGTGGTGGGACACTGCCTCCCTCTTTATAGTGAATGCATTACAATCTGGAGGAATTATTTACCTTGTAGGGCCTCTGTGGCTTGAGACCACAATCCTAAAACTAAACATCTAATTTTAATTAACTGGTGCAATACCACACCTCTCTTGCCACATGGATCAGATCCGTGGCAAGTGTGGCACAGTTGGAGAGACTCATCCATACAGAAGCAGGGCAGTTACCACAGTGCTGAAGTAACTGGTGGCTTTACTTCAGCCTCCCTCTGTTGGCGCCCCAGGCAGCCTGCCTCCCCTTTGGTGTAAGGATGCCTGATGAGCCAGTATATAGAGATAATGGATAGTGTGTGTTATGGACTTTTTCACACTGAGGTGTGTGATGACCCATAATCCCTGAGAGCGAGCTCAGAGGTTCATGTGGTCATCACACACTGAGGGTGTGAAAAAAATCCATAACATCAAACTTACCTATCCTTTATTTTTATAATTGCTGGTGTGGAGGTTTAGACTGTATTTCTAGCAGCTTGAAAGAAAGAGATTTTTTTTTAGGTAGAGTGCAGTTTTATTTCTGAAGAAATTGAACTGTATATGAATAAAACACAGCTGAAAATACTGCAGTTGAAATACTTCTTGTGAAACAATGGAATGCAACAATTTTAAAGTCTTTTCTTTGGGGAATGTCATATCAACTGGATTTCGAGTTATTATTGCCTTTGGATCAGTGAGGGAGGAACATCGATGGGTGTTTGTTTGAATCCGCTCTGGAGTTGAATGGGAGCCACCGAGTGACTCTGACTGGTGAAAAGGGGAATATCAGGGGGTGTTTGTTCGAATCCACCATGGAGTCGAGAGGTGTTGGTGAGAAAGTAATTTGGTGGTTGTTCAGTACATCAAACGTTCGGTAACTCTTTGAAAGTGTGGTGCCTGATCAGTGGCTATTTTTGAACGTTCTTTCTGTGAAATGCTGGAGCTAAACTCCCTGAACTCTGTGTGGATTGGGGAGTTCATGGGTTGGAGTCTGATGGGATTTGGAGCTGACTGTATAGCATTGGAAAAAACAGAATGAAATTTATGTGTCCTGGATCTGCAAGCAGGAAGAGATAGTGTGCAGTAAGGTCCAGGAGCAGTGCTGTGCTGTATTGAGGGTGGGGAGGTCCTCCCTCCTTGTGCCTGGGGCCTTTATTCTTTCTCCCTGTGCGGCCCGGGACCAGGCGGGGTGTCCCTACTACCTCTCCGGGAAGTCGGAGTGGAGTGGGGAGTTTCTAAGCCATCTAGGAGGCAGACCTAGTGGCCTGTCTTTCGGCAGCTGTGGTCATGGGTCACGGTAGTTGGGGTTTAAGGGGCTATCCCTGTTGGTACAATTGGAGGGGGGACTCTCTAGGGATGGCAGTTATTATGTGTGCATAGCTTGCTGCTTGTGGCCACTGCCGCTGGACTTAAATTAAGTGACTGAACATTTCAAGCGCTGGTTCATCTGAGTGACTTTTTATTTTTATTTTTCTGTAAGACTCTCCCCTGTTATGTGAGAGGTGGTGGTGGTGGTGGTGGGGGGAGTTGGTCATTTTGCCAGAATAGTGAGAGAACTCTGGTCTCCAGAACTCACATTCAAAAGATTATTAAACTTAGTATGTTTTAAACCCTTGAAGTGAGAGATCGAGGGGTATTTTATTAGCAGAATGTTAAAATTGATATTGATGTGCTTGTATAAAATATTTATAGTAGGCAGTCATATAGGTAGCATGTGTTGGAATCGTGTTTTGGTGGGCAGGCACTATTCCCCATCCAGTTAAGGGACCTTCACCCCTTTGATAGTCCTCCTTTGCAGCCCGAGGTGTATAGGCATTGTCGTGCCTTAGGTATTGTATGGAGTGGCTGAAGGGGCGGGGCCCCTGGACCGGGGGTGAGGAGCGGGGTGGGTGGATGGGGTGGTGAGATCAAGGAGGCTCCGTGGGGCAAAATGGGTCCAGGAAAGAGGTCCTCCATGCCTGGTTGCCATGCCCAAGGGTTCCACTGATAGTGGGCAAGTTGCCCATTCTTCCATGGCCTCTTATCCAACTCGGGCAGTGTCATGCAATGCCAGGTCTATAAAAACAAGACAGCAATTATTGCTGATCTTGTTGAGTCATCTGACATGGTTTGCATCACCGAGACCTGGCTGGACGAAAATGCAGGTCCTGTATTGAGTCAGCTGTTCTGGCTGGGTACTGTGATACACACCACCCAAGATTGGATCAAGGGGGTGTAGCCATCTGTTTTAAAACAGAACTGGGCCTTGTGGAGGTTCCAATGGGATCCTGAGATCCTTTGAGTGTATCCTAGGGCAGGTGTGGGCAGCAGAATTCTTCTCATCTACCGTCCACCCAGAGATGAAAGTTTTCTGCAGGAAATTGCAGACTTCATGGTGGAGCATGCTGTTGGAATCCTCCAGGTGGTTGGTTCTGGGGATTTCAATGCCTGGTTGATGATGAACTCTTGATTTTTGGTCAAAACTTCCTCCAACTGATGATTTAATTGGGCTTTACACAGGTAGTTACCTCTGCAACCCATTGTCAGGGTCACTCCTTGGACCTTGTGTTCCTCCTGGGGATGGAGGCCGCTGACTTAGTGGTGGAAGCAGTTGGATGGTCAGACCATCACTCTATTAGGTTCAGTTTTGTGGCTCCCTCTGCAAGATCAGCCCCTTTGGAGATGGTCCGGTACCACCCTTTGAGGGGTGTTACCCCAGAGGGTCTGCTGGTGGTGCTGGACCTATCAAGCTGGCCATTGGAATGCTTGGATCCAGGAGATCTTGTAGTGCACTATAATAGCGTGGTGCTGGAGCCCCTGGATTTCATAGCTCCTATCCAAGTTTGCCCCTTCCCTCTCCATCCTCAGTCCCCTTGGTTTGATGGGACTTTGAGGGAGTTGGGGAGAGTGGGGCAAAGGTTGGAATGTTGTTGGTAGAAATCCACCCTGCAGGAGGACAGACCTAGGTTGATCACCCATTATTCAGACTATCAATCAGAAATCTCCCATAAGAAGGCAGAGTTCTGGTCCAGGGAGATTACTGCAGCAAGAAATCGACCTGCTTAGCTCTTTCAGACCGTGGACAGGCTGTGCAATCCAGCCTGTCTTCGGGGCTGGAGAGCCTTTTCACAATCTAAGTGTGAGGAGTTTGCTCGATTTTTTGCAGATAAGGTGTCGTCCATCAGTTTGGAGATCTGTTCAACTCATTCAAATGAGTACGGCGGAGATTGATGCGAGGGCACAGACACCCAGTCTGTCTGGACAGATTTTGACTGGCCAGCGATCATGGATATCATGAAGATTGTTCAGGGTTTGCGACCGACTTACTGTAGTTTGGATCCTGGTCCAACACGCCTCCTTGTGGGGTGTATAGATGTCATTGGACCGATCCTCGCTGAGATAGTCTGGTGTTCACTGGATCAAGGGGTGTTCCCTGATCCATTGAAGGAGGTGGTGGTGACTCCTCTTTTAAAGAAACCATCCAGCGACCCAGACTGTCTTGTGAACTACAGACCAGTCTCTAACCTACCCTTTTTGGCTAAGGTTATTGAGAAGGTAGTCACCTTACAGCTTGAGAACTTTCTTACCACCCATGAAGTCTATGATCCTCTCCAGTCTGGTTTCAGGAAGAGGCACAGTACTGAGACAGCATTAATTCAGGTGATGAATGATCTCCTAATAGCGAGGGATCAGAGGAGTCATTCGATCTTGGTCCTCCTTGATATCTCTGCAGCATTTGACACCATGAATCATGGGGTGTTGTTGGAATGCCTGCAGCTAATCTGTGGACTGTCAGGGACAGCCCTCAGATGGTTCCATTCTTTTCTCAGGGGCAGGTCTCAGAGGGTGGTGTCAGGAATTTTTTACTCGGCCCCCTTTGTCCTGTCTTGTGGGGTTCAGCAGGGTTCTGCACTGTCCCCATATTGTTCATGTGTATATGCTGCCATTGGGAGACATTATAAGGCAGTATGGGCTGAGTTTTCACTGCTATGCAGATGATACTCAGCTCTACATGTCCTTTGAACCCAAACAGATTAGTGTGATCTCTGTATTTAACAACTGCCTCACTGAGATTCAAGACTGGATGAGTGCTAACTGGTTGAAACTAAATCCAAATAAGACTGAGGTGTTGGTGGTGGACCCAGGTCACTGGGTAGAGAAGTTGACTCCTGGCAACCGTCCGGCCTGGTGCTGGGGGGGTGACCAGTTGAGACCTTCTGAAAGGGTGCAGAATCTGGGGGTTGTGCTTGACAATGAACTGACGCTTAAAGCACAGGTGTCAGCAGTTGTCAAGTCCTCATTTTTCCATCTGAGGAACATCGCCTGGATAAAACACCTTGTTTCACCCGATGACCTTCCTATATTGGTTCACGCCTTTGTGTCCTCTCGTCTTGACTACTGCAATGCTCTATACCTAGGGTTACCAGGGATGGATCTCCGTCACCTGCAGCTGGAGAAAAATGCAGTGGCCAAGCTGTTGACAGGGCAGTCAAGATCTTGCCATGTCACGCCTGTGCTGCGTGAATTGCACTGGCTGCCAGTGCAGTGGAGGATCACCTCCAAGGTCATGTTGCTGACCTACAAGACCCTACACTGACAGGGACCGGGTTACTTGCAAGACCTCCTTCAGCCTTCTGCCCCCTACATCCTCTCTGCTCTGCTGAGAAGTTATATGAAGGTTCCCAGGGTCTGTCTTCAGACATCAGGTGCTATGGCTTTTGTTTTGGTACTCGACTCATGGAATTCTCTGCCTCATCGGATTAGAGAATGCCTGTCCACTGAGATGTTTAAATCCTCTTTAAAAACATATTTATTTTGCCTAGCATTTGGGGAGGATGCTTAGTTTTATTTCTGCTGCCTTTTAATTCTGTGTGTTTTAACTGTTTAATGGTTGTTTTAATATTGTATATGCGTTTTGATTTCAGAAAAGCTCTTTAAAAATAAAATTTGATTTGATTTGAATTTGATGCTTTGTTCCAAGTATTTATAACATGTATTTCTGTATTTTGTATAGGGGTTTTATGATATTATCAATCTGCCTGTTTAGGGAATGCTCTTAATTTAATCAATAAGCTTTGTGCCGAGTATTTATAACATGTATTTTTGTATTTCAGATTTATGACTGATCAACCATGGAGCCAGCATTCCTGGTTGGCACTCAAAGATGGCGACCAAGCACAAATTACTCCCGCTGCCTCATTTTTCAGCAACACACAGTCTTTACAAAGACTGAAAGAACTTGGATATCTCGCCTTCTTGTATGCAATTCAGAACTGTGATGATGATGTTGCTTTCCAACTGGAAAAGGATGTGTTATGCAAAGATGAATTCCTAGCAAAGACCCCAGTAATGGATGCAAGTTGTCACAGTGCATACACCAACCAAAAAAACTGTTGACCAAAAAGGCCGTAGAGTTTCAGAACAGGACAGTGAGCAACCAGGTCTATCTCATGTGGTCACACAATCTTCAGTCAACAGCCTATTTGATTACAAGAATACATGTTTTGTGTGTGAAAGGGAGTGGGATAAGAGGGGGAACAAGAAACTGTTGATGATCGCAACTGTTGATCATCAAAAATATGTGTGGCAAAAGCCAAAAGCTCAATGTCAGTACCATTTTACATAAGTTGCAAGGTTTGGGGATGAATGCCTAGATCTGATAGCTCATAATTTTCAATACCATAGATCATGTCTTAATAACTATATAAATAGAAGAATAGTCATGGAAGGCAATGATATCTATGACATAGGGTTCTGTTAGCTATTTTCTCAAATTGATAGGCCAATGTTTGACAATGTAAGTGTCTCTATATCGCTAAACTTCAGACAGATATCACCAGTGGTTAGAAGATCATGGTGTAGATGATGCAGCATCTTACAGGTCACAAGTCTGAAAAGATGCCTACTGACATACTACACTAATCCCAGTGGCTGTAGGGTAACTATAGTTCCTCAGAAAGTTAAATCAAGTCTCTTGTGTTCAGCACAGTTGAATGTTGGACAGTTGCTTTGAAGTCACCGTTAAAGCAAACTATGGAAGAACAGAATATACAGAACAAAGTGAAGATGAGCCTGATGATACTCAGACTCAAATGGATGCAAATATGTTCAGTTACAATGCAGCAAAATTAATAAGGTCTGAACTGAAAAAGTTTGGCAGAGAAGAATGTCAAAGGGCTACATCAGCTAAAGACTGCACACTACAAGACCAAGACACATGTGAAATGAACCTGGATGTGTCTTATGAAGCAGCTTCAAAACATGTGGGTACTAGGCTGGCCTGCTGGCACAGGGGCAGGGTGCCCGTCTGTGATGCTGATGACCCATCGGTTCGGGAATGGACTCGGGACATCAGAGGACTGGCTGGGGGAGAAGTATTGAGCATTCCAGGAACTGCTTTCTCTCCGGGGTAGAGTATCCGCACAACGTGGACCCCTGCTGGAGGCTGGGGTACCTTTGTGCCGCACCATCACCTGTGTAGGGTGGGGTGGATGCGAGATGTTATTGCATGTCCCCACCCCCAGAGAAATACAACAAAATCACACCAATTCTAGTGTCTGTGGCTCCAGTGGGCCTTGAACTCCACCCTGGGGAAACCAGGGAGACACTATTGGTGGGTGCCCCTGCTGACACCATGTCCTGTCTCTGATGGGTCCACCTGGTGCTATGGCCCTACTGTAGGGGGTAAGCCAGGGGGTACCTGTGGGGGAAGGTAAGTCTGGGGGAGCAGAGTAGGGAGTTTCAGGTGAAGGAGGGCGGCGGCTTGCACAAAAAAAAAATGTGTGGGTACTACTCTCTACAATCGCGTGGCTTGGATGCTTACCAATGCTACTCCAGAAGTAGGCGATGATAGGAGAGTTCAGCTAAACCCAAAACAACATGAGCAGGTACTGAATCTATGACAAGACACATGCGCAGCTGTTGCTGGTATTCCAACACCAAAACATGATGGTACTACCCTACACATACTAAAGGCCACCTGGAGCAAGGAGATCGTAACCATGTTAAATAGGTTTGGAAATAGCATTAGCTACCAAGCTGCCCAATGTTATATTGCTACCATGGCAGCAGCTGCTGATGAACAGGAAGCTCAAGATGGGGTTTTCATACCCATGAATCTGAAGTCAGGTTGATTTACACAGTGTGCAACTGACAACCTAGACTTCCATGAGAGTACAAAGGATGGTAAAACTATGCATGGAACATCACATGCAATATACCCCTACGTTGATGAAGGTGAGGATTAGCAGTCAATGGCTGTTAGGGTGCTTCTAGTTAAAAACACATGTCTTCTCACATGTATCTTCAACAATTCCAAGCAGGAAAAGCAATCGCACCTCAAAGACTGCCAGAAGAGTCGTTCACTTGCTGGCATGGCAATAGCACTACAGCAGACTAGAGAACCACTTCATCCTATAGACTGGCTTTGGCATTTAGTGAAGAAGGATCCCACACTTTATTTAGATGTCATAGAACAATCAGAACCTGTTACATGGTCCTCCTTTTATGAACTAGTTACCCAAACAAGAAGTACAGGTGACTGTGATTGGGTATGGCCCTTTCTTTCCAGAACCTCCTGTAAACCTTGATGTGGTCGAAGCATCAGTTCAGTGTTGTATGAACGCCACTCACAAAAGTGTGCACGAGTTCTGCATAATTAACTGTGATGAAGCAGACTATGAGATCGCTTCTGGCATTCAGAAAGAAGCCAGAGAAGTATGGCAAAGTCATCCTTCATATGTGGTGGTTTCCACGTTGCACTGAATTTCATGGGGGCAATTGGGTATTTAATGAAAGAAACTAGAATAGATGATCTCCTTGTTGAAGCTGATGTTTGCCTCTGTGGAACTGCCAACAAAATCATGTCAGGTAAAGACTATTATGCTATGCTGAGAGCCCATAGACTAGTTCATGCTGCCATTTATTTTATTTTTTTATTTTGTTTTTGTTTACTGTGTGGGTGTGCTAGCCATAAAGATGACTGCTTTCAGGCACGACCTGGGAGGTTACAGGGCAGACATTGCAGACATAACAAACAGTAGACGACATCAAGATACATAAACAAGGTGTTGTGAAACATTAAACAATAGGCTAAGCAGCACAGGTAGTATATAGGGTATTTCAAAAAACATTTAACAGTAAGCTAAGCATTACAGGTAGTACACAGGGTGGTCCTGGTAGGATCATAGAGATCTTTACAGTCATAGCATGATCAAAAACATACAGTAGCAACAGTACTGCAGTAGTAGTCCTGAAAATATGATTTAGAAAGTACAACAAAAATAGATAAATCAAAATGTGGTCAAATACTGATAAGTGCAGGGGGGATAATGGGCACGGAATGGAAGATTGTGAACAGTAGGGATAACTGTAGGTCAGGATAAGGAAAGGTAGGGTATAGGACAGGAGCTGGCAAAGAGAGAGAGGGATGGCTGCAGGGGCTAGTGTCAGGAGAGAGCTGGGACAGGCTGTACCACAAGGGAGTATTGTGAGAAAAGGTAAGAGCTTCAGGATAGGCAGGATACCCACAGGACTAAGGAGGTTTGAAACAGGAGCATTGGTTGGTGGAGCTGAGATGCTGGTGGAGCGCTTTTTAAAAGCATTGTGTGTAGGAGCTAGCTGGATATAAAGATGGAGTGAGTTCCATAATTGAGGTGCATGGTGGGCAAAGGCTCTAGAGCCTTTGGTGGTGCTGCATTTGGGGATGCATAGTAGGGATTTGTCAGCCAAGCGTAGGCCGTAGTTGGGGGTCTGGTAGGTGAGTAGCTCAGCCTGTATGAGTTACACTGGAATGCATTTGAAAGTTAGCTCATTAGTGAATATGACAAAGACATGGAATGCATGGCATTGCTCTCAGAAAGTGTTCAAGACTGAGAGATGCCTTGGATGCCAAGGATGTACAAAATGCAAATAATCCATATATCCAAACAACTAGGCTACTGGAAGAAATAGACATGTTAATGAACGAGTTCCATGAAGCAAAGGCAACTCCCCAACAACAAGGCACTGACTTATGCATAGGACATGATTCAGATTCTGAATCGCTATATCTAGGCTGATCGAGCTGGACACTGGGAGCAGCACCTGGCTGAAGTTAAGAAAATGCTTCCATATGTTGTGGCTGCTGGTCATCACAAATATGTTTCCTGTATTCCCCATTATCTGTCCACTATGAAAGACCTGCCAACCATAGCACCAGACATCACTGAAGCATTCAGATTTGGCAAATTAACCATGCGCCATACAGTTGATAAGTTTAATGGTGTGTGGCCTGATATCGCCCTCAAGAAGACGTATAACAAAGATGCCAAGACCCAGCTTTTCCATGGCATAACTCGGCAGCCTGCGGTTATGAAGAAATACCTGCATTCATTATCAGCACTGACAGCAATCTCTGAACAAACAAAGGTGATGGCTCACCTTCAAGACACTGATGACCACAAACAAAATGGAGACTTTGAGTATACAGCACAGAAGAACAGTACAACAATTAAAACAATGATGAATGCAATCACTGGCAGAATGATCAATCCACTCACCTGTGATACCAATGACCTTCTACATATTTCTACTGGTCAAAAGGTCACATCAAATAACTTCATTGAAGTCAAGAAAAAGGGCATTGCAGCCCTAACTGCAGCACAACAGAGTGGTAGTGAAAAAGTTAAAACTGTAAAGCTTCAGACATTCACGGGTAAAGTCAAAACATCCTCACACATTCAGAAAGCGAAAGAGGTCTATGAAAAGGAGAGCAATGTGGCCAAGAACTTGTACTTTATCCGAGATCTGGATGATGACAAAAATGTAGAAACCTTCAGTCACAAATGGACAAAATATCCCTTGTCTCTTTTTAAGCCATATGCCGACCTTCCCCAAGGCTATGCCATGCACAAAGGCAACAAAGCTGATTACCTGGCTGCCCTAAAAAGTTATCTTGGTGAACTCTGGCCAGAAGGTAACTTGCTATTTTCAGATGAAACTACTGTACTAGTTGTTGATTCAATGGCATTTGTTCAACAATACAAAAGTCTTAACAGTCGTACATTTGGTGATTTGCAGGAGAAGTATATAGATACATTAATTCGAATAAAGCCAGAGTGCTGCAACTGCATCAACATTGTAGGAGATAGGTATGATGTTAGTCCATCAGTAAGCTTGAAAAGTGAGGAGCAAGAAAAATGGAAAAAGCTTCATCACACAAAGAGCAGAGCATATGAACCTCAGGAATCCCTGCCCATCCCCTATTGGAAAGACTTCATTGCCAATTCCCAAAACAAGGCCAGTCTCCTTGATTTCTTGGGAGGTGCTTGGGTAAAGCACAACACTCAGCTACCAGAGGGATGTAGATTGATTCTGGTGGATTGTTCAGGACCCAGGTCATTCCATTCTTCTCTCAAAAGAAGACATGGTAGTAATTCTTGAATTGTCATGTACAAAACATGAAGAAGCAGATACAAGAATAATCTCCATATTGCATATTGTGTAAACACACTTGGACATTGGAGAGTATTAGTGGCAGCCATGGACACTGATGTGATCATAATATGCATCTACTAAAGCACTCAGATGGCTGGTCTAGAAGTGCTATGGGTTCAGCAGTGTCAGTGGCTCAGTAGGTAGCACACTCGCCTCTGAGGCCGGGAGATCAGAGGGCTATGGGTTCAGTTCCCACATCTGGCACTTGGGTTAATATCCCAGTACTGACACTGTAGTGCAGCATGAGAGGGGTGCTGCACTTCTGAGGTGCCGTCTTTCGGATGAGACGTTAAACCGAGGTCCCATCTGCCTGGATTGGTGGTAGTTCAGGTGGATGTTAAAGATCCCATGGCACTTATCGAAAGAGTAGGGAATTTCCGTGTCCTGGTCAAATTTCCTCATTCACTAAAAAATACCACCAACAGCTTAATCTGGTTCAAGGTCAGTTGGCATTCATCTGTATCCCCCTCCCCCGGGTCGTGCCTGAAAATAGGCAGGATTTGTCTAGTGCACTTACCCGGTCAACAAAAGCTAAATAAAATAAAGAAAGAAGATGGGTGTGTACCTGCCATGCCATTCAGTAGCAGCTTCTCTTAGCACTATGTGCAACATGGATGCATCACAACTCACATCAGTTGTTCTTAGTGCTTACATCTTAAGTGGCTATGATGATGTCAGCTATCCCTTCAGCTGAGGGAAGATGAGTGCTCTAAAAGTTGCCCTTAAAAATGCAGCCAACCTTTGTGCATTAGCAGATTGTGGCAAACCTTGAGTATGTCTAGATGTCACTGATTAGGTCATTTCAGCAGCACATGAGTTCTTCATGAAATTATATTACAGACACGAGTTCAGTGGTGGCCTGGATTCACTCTGAGCTCACCTGTATGTGACAGGAAAGGGTGACCTACGGAATTTGACACCAACAGAGGATGCCTTTAGACATCTTATGCTGTGTGCTCTGCACAAGATTACGGTCAGTAAAAGGGTTCACGAGTCAAATTCAGTGCTTCCCGACCCTACATTGTTTGGGCAACTCTTCAAGAAGGCTGGCTAGTCCTTATGATGACAAAGGAACCAAAGCTAAAAGTGGCTGTGCAGACCAAGTACTGCAAATGCAAAAGAAACAAATGCCAACAAGGCAGCATTTGTGCTAGGGCAAATGTCAAATGTGTTAATTGCATGTATGTGTAATGTTGACCCCATGAAATGTAGTAGAGTTCAAATGAGTCTGACTTTGGAAGACAGTAACAGTGATTAAGTGACATTGAAGGTCACATCTGTATAAGACTGGTGAAAATCATGAACTTGATGATTAGTATTGTGATGATCTCATGTAATTGAATAAGCAGCCGTTATCAATGTAATACTAAACAGAAAATTCTACAGCCTTAGTTCATTGTCTAATAAGTTTAATATACTGTATGCAGTTGACTAAATCTTAATTAAGCATAATTATTTCCTTAATTCTTAACTATACTCTTTGTATAGAATTTGTCATTTTAACACTGTTTAATGTGATGCACCCCTGTTTTGATTCTTTCCTTACATCAGTGAAACAAAAAAAGATTTTTTGTGCATAAATGAATGTTTTATTTACCTGTATGTCCACAAATTTTGACAGGGTCCATTTAGGGGTATGGGTACACAAAATGAAATATCTCAGTAATAAATCATTATATTTGAATCTGGTTTCTTTAAAATGAAAGCAGAAACCTTGCAGAAGATAGAAATGTTGTATAATGTAATATAAATGCAATGATTACTTCGCAGAGGAAACACCATGCAGTCTATTCAAATATTTAGCTGAAAAATCAGCAATTTTAGAAATAGTGTCCTACAATAATTGCATGTATTGGTCTGTACTGTAAAGACATGATGACAATGAGACTTTTTTTATGTGAATAACCCTCAATGTGCATAACTGGTACAAAATTTAGACTGATCTAAGCAGTACTGAAGGTTCTAGATCATTATTTGGTAAAATTTCCACTTTTCCAGATTTATCTCATATTTTTCATTCATGTCGTACTTATTTCAGTGAATTTCATAACTTGTACAAGAGTTGTGACAGAGCAGACCTCTTAATTATGGTACCGTGGGGTCTCTTCTTTCCAAAAAATGGTGGCCTGCAAAGTATAGCAAGAGGTGTCAGGTCCAACCCCATTCAGGAATCCAGGATCCCAGACTATACAGAAGGAGGGAGGAGGGGAACGGGAGAGTTGGTAGGGACAGATAAATCAGAAATATACATGGGAAGTAATATTGAGGTTATACTATTAACTATTTCTAGGGAAACCTGTGATTGGAGCTGGATGGCATAAGACCATAGTGAAAATGTTAAGGGAGAAGCATTAGCAGAATGCCAGGGGCAATTCCCTCATCCTTCTGATCTGTCAAAAGGATTTTATTAATATGATGCTATGATGAGGGCTGGGCATTGTGCTAAGGTATACAACTATAATACCCAGGAACTTTAGTTGAGAGATCCCCAGTAATGATGACATTCATGTAACGGAATATTATGTTCGTGTCTCTACAACATCAAATATCTCAGGATAGTACAGTATGCGACTCCCATTGACGATAGAGGATAAATAGCCTTTGTCTTTATCTGTATAAATAGGACACTTGGCAGAACAGTCCCGGATAGGAACGGCACCAAAGTCCAGCAAAACAACAATTCTAAACACTGCTGTTTAGAGAATAAACAAAATTATGTGTCAGGACTCATTCATTAGCTCCATTTCTTCCCAGTCTAGCTCCACCTTGGGAGATAAAAACTCATGGTACCAATATGCCTATTCCCACCAGGGCTGGAATCACCAAGCTTAATTTATGAACAGCATAACAGCATGCTATGGAGGAGCTAAAACTTTCAGTAATGAAATGAATAGTTGTGTGTCATGGAAAGCAGTAAAACAGACAATAGTATTTAGTACATTATAAAGCTAGGATGTTATACTAGCCCCCCATCACTCAATGTCTGCTGGTTGCAAAAGACTTATACTGAGATCAAAGTATGAATAACATTTTGGCTTGTTCAGTGATGGTGGGGCCTTTGGTAAATCAGTTTGAACAGGGGAATGGAGTAGTAGTCCAAAAACATCCAATTTCTGTGCCTGCTGTAAAAATAATATGAAGCAGCAATATGCTCTAGTTTTCACCTAGAACCACTGTCCTGTAATTATCCCACATTTCATTGACATTACCTCTAGGTACTGATATGTCTTGGCTGAAGCCCAGCAACCTCCTTTATGCTTCATAATCCCCCCAAATCCACTGCAACCCCCATGTAACAGTGGCAGCCACCACATACCTCCTCCTGAAACAGACACCAATTCATGACAGCCAGCTTCCCCATTAAATAACCAGACTGCTTACAGAGAAATAAGGGACATCCTTGCTTTTTCTCTTTTCAGCTTGCTTGCAGCACAGTGTTAATCATTTGGAAATTTAATCCTATGAGACAATGGACAATTTAATCACAGTCCTCTGATCTACTGTAGACATACCTTTATAATCCAGTGGCCAGAATAATGTTAGAGGAAGGACTTGTTTTCTCAGACCAGTGTTGAGTTTAGCTACACCCTACTGTAGATAACTGTGGCCACTAAGGTCACAGGCTCCAGGTTTGCTCCTCGTGGTGGTTGTACTGCATCAGGGTTGTAAGTTTCAGTTAACAGCTAGACATTGATTTGTCTAAGAAACATTATTCCAGCACAGTGCCGCTGCATAGGTACCACACCAGGAAGTTACAATAGTTATTCATATGTCCATTGTTTTGACTGTTATACCTTGGTTAAAAAATTTGGTTACTAGCAATATGGGAAGCTAGCTATAAACTAAAAAACCATACCTGTTGTCATCTCAGGGTGTTGTGGATCTACCTTAGCATTGCAGATAACCTTGTAGTCAGCCTTCCGATTGATTGGCCATTTTACTTTGGAGATTGAGGAGCGATTTTATTCTAAGTCCTGTCACAATCTGCTGAATAATGATTACTCCTTCCCTGCAGTGCTGCTCCTTTGGAGTTACTTGCTGGCAAAGTTTCTGGGCCAGTTTTGTAGCAATGGATGACTGCTGTATAGATTGAGACATCTGTGAGGGAATTTCAAATTTTTTGTTCGTCAACTCTGCTGTTACTTCTTCCACAGAGTTGAAGGTTAGCGACCTGTCTGGGAAAAGAATAATAATTTTAGATGGGTAGGGTGTTCTGAATTTAATTTTGTGCTCCTGCAGAATCTTCATTACTGGTGCACAGGCTCTCTGGTGTGCAGCTATGGTGGGAGGGTAGTCATTGTCAAAGAATAGGCGGTGTGTCTGGTACATGACTGAACCCTTCTGCCAGGCTTTGTGAAGGATTAATTCCTTTTCTTGGTATCTTAAGAATTGGGGCACGAGGGATTGTGGATGTGCATTAGGCTGAAAGGGCTTGGGACCCAAAGCCCGATGAGCTCAATCAAGTTCTAGTGTACAAGGGGTTGGGGGGTAGCTCAAATCCAGTCCAGAAAAAGGCTTGAAGAAAAGAGATTGGGTCAGCCCCCTCAGCACCTTCAGGCAATCCAGAAATACGTAGGTTGTTCCTATGGTTATGAGCTTTGGCATCCTCCACTTGGGACTGCAAGTCCTGGACAGCCTGATGCAGTTATAGTAAGGCCCTCTCTGAGGTATCGAGCCTGGAATCTGCTGTGGTGCATTGTTCTTCATTGTTATCCAGCCGCTTCTCCAGTTTATTCAAATCTCTTCAGAGGACAGCCATGGTAAGTCTGACCTCCTTTTTGAAGTCTCACAGCTCTGATAGGATAAATGCCATTTGTTTTTCTAAAGTTTTTGAGCCTGAGGCCTCCGCTCTAAGATAGCCATGATGTGCTGAGACCTGGAAGCTGACACTATCAGTTGCCATACAGTCACCATCTGCAGAATCTTCTGGGGACTGAGCCCTGTCCTTCCCTTGGCATGTAATTTCATTTGGCATGAAAATTTCCCAGAATATCCCTTCTAAAAATGCTATTTGTTAATGGAATGGCACAGGCAGAGACAGAGCTACGGTCCTAGGTAGCTATGGATACATGATACTGGTTCGACAACACCGTTGTCAACCAATGTTACAGCGAAGGATTTATGTCAACTGCAATTGTTACTTTTCTTTAGGGGTGCTTCACTCCTCGAACAACCCATGTGGGGGGGGCAAGCACCCCCGCACCCCCCATAGTAAATATAATCAACTCTAAGTCAGAGTTAATTTGGGGAGGGGGTGCAAGACCCCAAGAAAGCAGTGCCAGGTCCCATGGCGACATTACAGTGGCAACAGTGAATTGTTGCTGTAATCTCATTCACTATCAAACTGTCAAAGCAGCGTCGGCACACAAGTAGCTATCATGGGCATCACGTCACTGAAGTCCAACATGATTTCCTTAAAGGGAAGCCTATGTCACAGCTTTCATGCTCTGAAGAAGATGGTCTCAGCGCCAACAGGTGAGCACACAGCTATGTGAATAGCAGGAAGGTGAGCAACATCTCAGGCAGCAGAAGGACACCAGGAGGGAGTTTTAAAATAAAGAATCTCCAGAGCAAGCAGTCTGTACAGCCAGTTGATGTGAAAGTTTGTCTGTGAAAGTGAAGCTCACCACTTGCAAGCACCAGCACTTTGGAAACCAACAGCCATCTGAATCTCAGGCTAGTCAAATATAACAAACAAAACAAACATTAAGTTATGGACTTGCAAATACACAAAGTTAAAAATGTATTTATTTATTTATTTAAACAGCAGTTTGGAAAACCTTTGAGTCATAGGCTCATTTACAAAGGTACCTTATCACAGTAAGACAAACGAAAATACACAGTATAACAGTACAACACAGTATAACAGTAACTTAAGACATAGATACAAACAAGCTGGTACAGGTAGGATTGATGCAAACAATACCAGAGTTATGTTGTCCTTAGCAGCTTAGTAGTAAGCTTTGTCATAAGTATTGAGTATGAAGCTTGACTGAGTGGCATTACAGCTTGGGTGTTAATAAGGTGGACTACGTGAGGAAGTTTTGAAGTATGATATAGTTGGAGCTCGGAGATGGAGGGGGCAGTGTGTTGAACCAGGAGGGGGCCCTAAAGCTGAAGGCTCTTTGGCCGTGAGAGGTCCTAGCTCTAGGGATAACAAGAGAGGTTTTCCCAGAGGTCCGAATAAGAACTAGTGGGACAGAGCGGCATATGGTGGTGGTCAATCCTGGTGGGGATAGCCCAAGGAGGGTCTTTTTTGTAAGTGTATAGGTCAGATATTTGAGGCGCTCATCAAGATCAAGTACCAGCGCTTTTAGCCTGACAGTAGAACAGGTGTGTGTTAGCCTAGGTGCCCCAGTAATTAACCGCAGGCCTTATTCAGAGTAGTGTGAATTTTATGGAGTGCGGTCTGATCAGCAGCACCATACACCAGCAGTCCATAGTCCACTAGGGACAGGATAGAGGAGGTGACTGCGAGTCGAAGAACCTCCGGGGGGAGGCAGTGCTTATACCGATGTAAGATGCCCAATCGGATATTAGTGGCAGTGGCTAGAGCAGCAATGTGTCCATGGAAGGAGAGGGAGGGGTCAAAATGGATCCCTAGGTATTTATAGGAGCAAACTTGTTCAAGTGGGAAAGAGGACCCAGAGTGAATGAGGAGTTTGAAGTTGCAGGACTTGTTTTGAGGATGAGTGAAGAACATGGTTTTGTTTTAAGATTTATCACCAATCTATGTTCCTTGAACCAGCCCTCGGCTTCAAGCGAAAGGACTTCTGCAGCGAGTCCTGGAGGGCAATAGGGTTACTGACTTGAGGCAAAGATGACTGCATCATCAGCGTATAATAGAATGTTCCCCGAGCAAGAGCGTGGAAGGTGTAAGGTAAAGGGAGAATAGTAAGGGCCCAGAATGGAGCCCTGGAGAACCCCAGAAAAGATGGGACAGATGTCTGAGTAGGTCCCATTAATTTTACACACTGTGAGCGGTCAGACAGATAACTGGTGCACCAGAAGATAGACCCAGCAGCAAAACCAGAGAGACTAAGGGCATCAAGAAGGAGGGGGTGGGAGACAGTGTCGAAAGCTTTAGAGAGGTCAATGAAGACTTGGTGCAGAAATGGACACACGTCCCTTTACACGAGAAAGGGTCCTGAAGGAACTGGAAGTAATAAGAGCTGATAAAGCAATGGGGCCAGATGGGGTGCACCCCAGGGTCCTTAAAGAACTAAGAGAGGTGGTGGCTGAACCTCTGGCTATCCTGTTCAGCCAATCACTGAAAACAGGAGGTACCCAAAGACTGGAGGACAGCAGATGTAGTCCCCTTATACAAAAGTGGGAACAAAGAGGAAGCAGGAACTACAGACCAGTCAGCCTCACCTCGGTAGTGGGAAAGATCATGGAAGCACTACTGAAGGAGAGATTGGTGGAACATCTGGTTGTCAATGGACTACAGGACCCAAGGCAGCATGGTTTCACCAGGGGAGGTGTCAGACCAACCTCATTGAATTTTTGACTGGGTGACTAGGGAGGTGGATCAGGGGAGGCAGTGGACATGGCCTATCTGGACTTCAGCAAGGCCTTTGACACTGTGCCACATAGAAGACTATTACACAAACTGGGGACTATGGGTGTGGGCAGGACAGTAGTGTGGTGGGTAGGTAACTGGCTGGGTGGCAGGACACAGAGGGTGGTGGTCACCCACAGAGGGAAGAGTGACCAGTGGGGTACCACAGGGATCAGTGCTGGACCGGTCCTATTCAACATCTTCATCAGTGACATTGCACAGGATATAGAAGGCAGAATTTCACTGTTCGCTGATGACACAAAGCTCTGTAACAGAGTAGACACACCAGAGGGTGTAGACAGAATGAGAAGGACCTGCAGAAACTTGAAGAATGGTCAAGGGTTTGGCAGTTGAAATTCAATGCAAAGAAGTGCAAGATAATGCATATGGGGCACAAAACCCTGGCACAATATATCAGTTGGGGGTGAGGATAGCATGCACCAAGCAGGAAAGGGATCTTGGGGTTGTCATCTCTGATGACCTCAAGGTAGGGAAACAGTGTGACAAGGCATCAGGTAAAGCAAATAGGATGCTGGGATGTATAGGCAGGGGCATCACCAGCAGGAAAGGGAGGTCATAATTCCACTATACAAGACACTAGTGAGGCCCCACCTGGAGTACAGTGTACAGTTCTGGAGACCATACTCACGTAAGGACATAGACAGGGTAGAGAAGGTTCAGAGGAGGGCAACAAAGATGGTGCATGGGTTGCATCACAAGTCCTATGAAGACAGGTTGAAGGAACTGAACATTTACTCCTGGAGGAGAGGAGGGAGAGGATATGATAGAGACATACAAGTATCTTACAGGGAGGAACAGGGTGCAGGAAAACACTATTTTTAAGCGAAAAGATGTTTCAGGACTAGAGGGCATGGGATGAAGTTGGAGGGAGGACGATTCAGAGGAAACATGAGAAAGAATTCTTCACAGAACGGGTGGTGGACAAGTGGAACACCCTGCCAGAGGAAGTGGTGGGGGCTGAAACAATCACGGGATTTAAGAATGCATGGGATAGACATAAAGGAATTCTAGAGGTCAGGGGTAAGGGGAAATAGACTTCTAGGAAAACAAACTGAACTTACAAGCTCAAATGGGCAGACTAGGTGGGCCATAGGCCCTTATCTGCCGACACTGTCTATGTATCTATGTATCTATGCACCAGCCAGAGAACCAGTGTCTAAGGAGGAGTGGAGAAAGTTGGAGAACTCTAGGAGGGCTGTGTTGGTACTGTGGCCCGCTCGGAAGCCATGCTGCTCAGGACATGGGACATTGTAGGTGGAGAGGTAGTCAGAGATTTGAGAGGCCACCACTTTTTCCAAGGCCTTGGAGAGAGGAGAGAGAATGGAGATTGACCGATAGTTTCCAGCCACAGTCCTATCGCCACCTTTAAAGATGGGGTGACAGTGGCGACTTTCCAGGCAGTTGGGACCTTCCCCAGGCAAAGAGAGTGGTTGATGAGGCACGTGATCAGGGTAAGAACTGTGTCTAAGACCAGCCGTAGGATACACGGATCCAGGGTGTCGCTGCCTGTACTATTACTCTTGAGGGCAGTGACAAGGTGCGGCCTAAGTTCTTGGGCAGAAACACGGCGAAGGAGAAAATAAGGGCGAGAAAGATTTACGGCAGGTGCTGGGGGAGGAGGGTCAAAAAAATCTGTAGGGAGGATAGGGCTAAGGTCAGTGAATGAGGTGTTGAGGTGGTTGGCTATGAGGGCTGGGTCTGAGGAGATCACGCCATTAATGTTGATCTGGGTGGGTGGGGGAGTGTGCATCCCATTTAACTGTTTAATGTTATCCCAGAAGGTTCTGGGGTTCCCCCATGAGGGCAGTGAGTGAGGACCGATAGTGCTCAGACTTGGCCTTTCTGATGGCCGAGTGCACTTGTTTCGGGCGGCATATAACTGCTTGTCACTGGGCCGCCAGTCCTCAATGGCACGGTGCCATAGGTTGTCCCTATGTTTGAGTTGGTGGATCAAAGCTGGGGTTACCCAAGGGGCATTCTGCCTTTTAGAACGGCGGGTCAACATTGGGGCAAAGATATCACAGGCATTATTGAAAGTTCGGTTAAAGAAGGAGAGTGCTGTGTCGATGTCAGGAGTTGCCTGTATAGGAGACCAGTCAATAAAATGTCTATTGAGACTTCTGCTAAAAGGTTTAAAGACGACTGAATAGAACTGTCTCTGAAAATTGACCAAATAATTGCCACTTTTTGCACATCAATAAGGTTTTGCACAATTGCAGATTTGCATTATAAATAAAATAGTTACTAAGTTACAATAAAGAGATTTGTGTGCCCATACTTGTCCCCTGTTTCTGGGGAAGTTTGCACTTTGGTGCAGTTTGTTTCGGTTTCATTGTGGCCTGGAACACAGCACCACACTTGTTCTGAGCACGAAGCAACAACAGTTTTCAGGTGAGTCACTACACATTTGTACTAAATAAATGTTCCCTGTTTAAAATTAACTTGGAATATCTAACTATTTTGACTCTAGGGCCTCTTGTCTAAGTGTGCTCACTAAGCAACGCTATCAACATTGTAACCACATCAGACTGTTCTCAGCAGGGCTTGCATCCCCTTTTTGAACAGTTGCAGAGGTCATTGCAACCATTCGGGAAAGGGGCAGGGTCCTGCATACAAACAACCCTCAGAGCCATGTACAGAGGCATAGTAACATATAGAAACATAGACTTTGACAGCACATAAGGACTGCTTAGCCCACCTAGTCTGCCCATTTTCCTACCTACTGGATACGTTGCAGATGCAAGTTAACCAACAACAGCCTATTTCTTCCTACCCTCCAAAAGAATTGCCTTATGTCTGTCCCATGCATTCTTGAATTCCCCCACTGGTTTTGACCCCACAACCTCCTCAGGAAGGCCGTTCCATGCGTCCACCACCCTCTCTGTGAAAAAATACTTCCTCACATTGCCCCTGAGCCATCACCCCTCTATCTTCAAATTGTGTCCACTTGTTCTTGCACATCTCTTTTTCTGAAAGATGCTACCCTCTTGGACTTTGTTGATTCCCTTGAGGTACTTAAAAGTTTCTATCATGTCCCCCCCCTTTCCTCAAGGGTATACATATTAAGCTCCTTTAGTCTCTCCTCATATGGTTTCTGTTGCAGACCCTGCACCATTTTAGTTGCCCTCCTCTGGACTGTCTCCATCCTGTCTATGTCATTGTGGAGATGGGGTCTCCAGAACTGGATGCAGTACTCCAGATGGGGTCTCATCAACTGTCTGTACAGAGGGATAACAACTTCCTGTTTTCTACTGGTGATGCCTCTCCCTATACATCCCAGTATCCCCACAGCAATCCCTACTGCCTTCTCACATTGCTTGCTAACCTTTAGTTCATCTGATATGATTACCCTTAGGTCCCTTTCCATTTTTGTTGTTGTTAGTACCCCACCCCCATTATGTACTCTTCCCCAGGGTTTCTGTTTCCCAGGTGCATTACTTTGCACTTCTTTACATTGAATCCAAGCTGCCATACTTCTGACCATTCCTCCAACCTTGCCAAGTCCCTTCTCATCCTTTCCACCCCCCCCTTTGTGTATCAACCCTGTTGCAGATCTTTGTGTCGTCGGCAAAGAGGCATACTTTTCATTCTAATCCCTCTGCAATGCCACTTATAAAGACATTAAAAAGGACCAGACCCAGTACTGAACCCTGCGGTACCCCACCAGTAACCCCCCTTTCTTCAGAGTGGACTCCGTTTACTATTACTTTCTGTGTCCTGTTGTCCAGCCAATGTTTTACCCAGGCTACCACCCTGGCACCCACTCCCAGGCTGCCTAATTTGTTTATTAATCTTTTGTGTGGGACTGTATCAAATGCCTTGCTAAAGTCTAGGTAGGCCATGTCCACAGCCCCTCCCTGGTCTACTACTTTGGTCACCCAGTCAAAGAAATTGATTAGATTTGTCTGACATGACCTTCCCACTGTGAATCCATACTGCCTTGGGTCCTATGCCCTACTGGCCTCTACGTACTCAACAACTCTTTCCTTCAGAAGTGATTCCATAATTTTCCCTACCACTGAGGTCAACCTGACAGGTCTATAGTTTCCTGCCTCTGTCTTGCTCCCACTTTTGTGAAGGGGAATCACATCCACCATCCTCCAGTCCTCGGGTACCACATCATCATCCCATGATTTGTTAAAAAGGGTAGTCAGTGGTGTCACTAGTTCTCCCCTTAATTCTTTTAGAATTCTGGGGTGAATCCCATCAGGCCCCATTGCTTTGTCCACCTTCAGTTTTAGGAGTTCTTTCAGAACCCTTTCTTCTGTGAAAAGATTGGGATCAACCTCCCTATCCAGAGTGCGTCTATTGATTGGATTAGGTACCTCCCCCTCCTCTTCTTTTGTGAATACTGAACAGAAGTATTCGTTCAGTATCCTGCTTTTTCACTGTCCCTCTCTGCCCACCTACCATCCCCTTTATTCAGCCTCACTATCCCTCCCTTTGTCTTTCTACACTCCCTAATGTACCTATAACAGCAAGAGGAAGGAGGTGCTGTTAGAACTATACTACTCTACTGGGATTAAAGAACTAGAACCCTACTACTGGGACCTTCAATTTAGGGTAAAAACCAAAAAAAAGAGTTAGTGTGTTTGTCTGAGTTGGGTGAAGTGAATTGTTATCTGTGCAGTTAGCTAGGTGTAGAAGGAAACCGTGAATTAGGGGGAGTGGCTTAGGCAGAAGGAAGCCAGATGTTTTGGATTTAAAAACTGCCCTAGATGGCTTTTGGCAGAGAACCGCAAGTGGAAGGAGGTGCTATTAGAACTATACCACTCTACTGGGACTATATTGCTATCTTTCCTTTCCCTCCTCCCCCCTACCCTTAGCCAGTTCTACTTTTATAGACACAGGATTTGACTGACAACAGGAACTTCCTGTTTGGGAGCAGGAAGGGAATGATCACAGAGGCACAAAAGACTCACCATCCTAGAAGGAAAAGAGTAGCTCTCCATCCCCCCTAGCTGCTGGAGGTCTGATTCTGAGCAAGTAAGAAGGAGACTACTGAGGAATATAGGAACTTCCTGTCCCAGAACAGGAAGATCAGGAGCTTTAAGGGCACAGAGACAGTAGAAAAGTAGGGAGGAAAAAAAAAATTATATATAAAAATTAAATAAATAAATAGAGAGAGGAAAGAGTAAGTATACAAAACAACAGTTAACGGGCCACAAATAAGACATGATGGGAGTGGTACAGTGCAGTGGCTGTGGAACAGCAGTCTTCCGGGAGACATCCTGGCCCTTTGCATAACCAGCTGCAGCCTTCATCTCCCTAAGGTTACCATCTTAGACCAGCAGATGGAAATAAGGGTAACCAGCAAACTGGATAAGGAAAGGAGTTTAAGGGATACCCATAAAGTGGAATGCATGGCAGCAGACCTGGTGGCATGTTAGGACTAAAGAGAGGGTTCTAATAGATGTCAGGGACATTTTGCTGTCTGTGGGTGTGGGAAAGGTGGGCTCTGAACCAGTAGGCACTTGCTTAGGGAGATGAGTATGGGAGGACGGTCCTGTGGCTAACATAGAACCAGCATATATGGTTAAGGGTAAAGTATGGGGAGATTTATGGGTCGGATGCCTGTGGCAAAAACTATCCAACTGATCTGCAGTATGCCATTGCACCATGTACCTGGTGCAGTGTTATGCTTTGACCAGTTCGTTGCTCCACATCAGCCTGTTAGCTGGTTCAAGTCTCATTTGCAGTCTGTTGGCTGGATTACACTGTGCCTTTGTCTTTGAAGGGACACTTCCCCCCACAAAGGGTACCCAGTTTTGTATATAGTGATATTAGGTGGTAGGGCAAAATTGCAGCTGATTTACATAAATTTCTCACCATTCCCAATAACAACAGAGGATGTGTCTCCAGGTCTTTTCATCAGGCTCCTCTTTTCAGTTGTCCAACCTTTTTTATGGTTTTCAAAGCATAAGTGAAGTGATACATGAACAGGCAGTTTGTGGAAATATTTAGCAAATCATGCTGTTATGTATCCATGGTTCCTAAGTCATCAACATGTTTGAGTACACTCATATCAATGCACTACCCTGTTTGAAACAGCTTGGTGCTACACTGCCCCACCAGATACAGGTCAATCCCTGAATCTGATTGATCATTATTGTGTTGATTTATGAATTGATAAACAAATAACACATAAAAAGAAATGAGGAAACACTGCCTTCTTCATAAAATCAAACCACCAGTAAACACATATTTACTGCTTACACGTCCCAGCTCAATGCATGGTGGTTATTAGGATGTGTGGGAGGTGGAGGGGTTAAGGGGCAGAGTCCCCTAAAAAGAAAAAGGTTACAACAAAAGGGCAGCAGCATTGAGTAAATCTTTTTTATTTGGGGGGGTCTGCCCCCAGACACCCCCATTTTAAACATAAACAAACTCCAAACTTTTAATCAGTTTTGGTTCAGAATGGGAGTGAACTCCATGGTTGTGAGTAAGAGCAAACTCTGCAGCCAGGTGATGCACACTGAGAAACTGCTTCTCTAGCAATCTAAGTGGGTCCTTAGTCATCCACTTATGCTGTTTTAAGACCAGGTTTTGAAATACATACTACTCTGTGAAGTACTACTCTTTGTAACAGGCCAGTACTAAAAAAAATTTAAACTTCAGAAGTTTTTAAACTGTGTTTAGTCTTACAACACATAACTTTGTCAGCAGTCTAATAGCTTAGGTTATACCCATTGCAGCAGGCATTACTGATTGATTACTACTCTTCAGCAGTTCCTTCCTTGAGAAACATAGAGGGTTATATAATAACTTGGAGTACTGAACAGCCATGGAAAGCATCACTGTATCTGGATGTAAGGCATTTTAAAAGACATAAATTCAGTTCTTTTCTCAGAACCATAATCAAGACAACAAAAACAAGGCTCAGTTTCACTACTGGAACTTAACTGTCTTCAGAATCATACAGTGAGTTATTGTGAAGGATTTATTCAATTTTTATGGCTGTGGGTGGAGCCTACAGCCATTTTGGGATCGATTGTAGCTTACAAAAATGGTCAATCCTGGAACTTTCCATTGGACTTTTGGAAGTATCCTTCCAAGAGTCCAACAGAGCTTGAAATGCTCTGCCACGATTGGCCACTGTGGAATAACAGCCACATTATTTTGGCTGTTACTTCCACATTCCAGGGCAAGAACTGTGCATGCGTGACTCACACACATGCACTGTACTGCTGGCACCATGTTGTGAATGGTAACATGCCATTCACCACAACTACGCAAGCACGAGTGCCGCACATGCTGAGCTGTGTTGTTGCCGCCATCTTTTGGATGGCACTCCTCCCACACCCTCCCACTTCTCCTGTCCTACCCACTCCCTCCCAGCACTGGCAGCAAAGAACACCCTCCCATACCCTCCCACTGCTGCTGTCCTCCCCACTCCCTCCGTTCCTTTTCACACGGCTGACATCGGGGTGTCCAATCCCCATGTTGGCATTATGTACCCCATCTAACTCATGTGGTACACTAAGAGTCCACCCCAGTGTGTCCAAATGTATGTGGTCCCTGCACTAACATTGGGGTGCCCAATCCCCATGTCAGCATTATGTACCCTCCCAATTCATGTGGTACACTGGGAGCCCACCTCAGTGTGCCCAAATGTAAGTTTTTTCCCCTTTTTTCCAGTGCCGACAACATGGTGCCCATCCCTCGCCGGCATCTTCCTCCCGCCTCCACCACAACTCAGCGTGTTTGCCGTTCATTTGCATCACCAGGTAAGAAAAAAGGTTTGTCTCCCCATACGATGCACAGGGGTAATGCCAAACTTCACCCAACAACTAACACACCAAAATCTGGCCAATGGAAAATCATGTACACAATGCTCACAGCCTGGGAAATAAGATCCCAGACCTGCAGGCAATAATGTCAGAGGCTAAACTGGACATAGTAGCACTAGTGAGACGTGGTTTACCAGTAACCACACTTGGGAGACTTCAGTACCTGGCTATGTATTGTTCAGAAGAGACCGAGGTGCAAAAGGGGGAGGAGGGCCTGTATGTTAATGAAAATATCAAAGCTACAGAAATTCAGAATACACATAAGGAGCCAGAAGAACTGTGGGTCACCCTGGAAACAGGAAATGGGACAGCCATAAGAACTGGGGTTGTCTACAGGCCCCCAGACCAGAGGGAGGACATAGACACATTACTGTTAGAAGATATACAAAACATGACAGCTAAAGGGGAGGTTCTGATAATGGGAGACTTCAACATGCCAGATACATATTGGTCAATACCAGCAGGAACATCTGCCAGAACTAGACTCATAGTGGATTCCCTGCAGGGGGAGGGCCTCAAACAACTGGTACAGCAACCCACAAGAGACAGGGCTATCCTAGATCTAGTACTGACTAACAAAGAAGGGATCACAGATCTCCAGGTAGAAGGTCACCTGGGGGCCAGTGACCATCACATGGTATGGTTCAATTTGGCTACTACATCTAAATCATCCCATTCCAAGGCAAAAATATGGGACTTCAGAGGATCTGACTTTGATAAGATGGCCAACAGAGTTAAGCTAGCCCTGGCAAAAAGAAACACAGGTGAGGGGTACAGGCAAAGTGGGCAAGCATTAAGGATGCAATACTTGAAGCAACATCCCATTGTGTTAGACAGAAAAGGAAGTGCAAAAGAAGAAGGAAACCACTTTGGTTCTCAAATACAGTAGCAGAAAAGGTCAGAGCCAAAAGGCTGGCCTTCAGGAAATATAAGGGAACACAGCGGGATGAAGATAGGGAGGCATGCCAAACTGCCCTAAGGGAAGCAGGTAAGGCAGTAAGGCAGGCAAAGTCCCAAACTGAGGAAACACTAGCACGAACAGTAAAAGAAGGTGACAAGACTTTCTATAGATACATTAGTGAAAGGAGAAAGTCCAGAGGGGGTATTGCTAAGCTTAATGGAGAAAAGGGAGCATGTGAGGAGGAGGACCCTGTAAAGGCATCTATCCTAAATAGATACTTTTGCTCAGTATTTACTGAAGAGAAGGCAGGGCAGGGCCCACAGCTCAGCATCATGGACACAGGGGGAGGAGGTGAGCACTCCCTTCACAAAAGAAAGGGTCCTACAAGAGCTTGCTAAGCTCAGAGTGGATAAGGCAATGGGACCTGATGGCATACATCCCAGGGTACTTAAGGAGCTAAAGGAGGAACTAGCAGAGCCATTAGCAGAATTGTTTAGTGAGTCTCTGAGCACAGGAGAGGTCCCAGAAGACTGGAGAAGGGTTTATGTGATCCCGCCCACAAGAGTGGTAGCAGGGAGGAGGCGGGAACTACAGACCGGTCAGTCTTACCTCAGTAGTGGGCAAGATTATGGAGGCACTCCTTAAGGAAAGGATAGTGCAACACCTGGAATCCATAGGGCACAGGATCCAAGACAGCATGGGTTTACAAAGGAAGGTCCTGTCAAACTAATCTCATAGATTTCTTTGACTGGGTAACCAGAGTGGTGGACCAAGGGGAGCAGTTGATGTCGCCTACCTTGACTTCAGCAAAGCTTTGACACTGCTCCACATAGAAGATTGATAAATAAGCTGGGTAGGCTCTGGGTGGGCTGAAGTTGGTCAACTGGGTGGCAAACTGGTTGACTGGCAGAAAACAGAGAGTGGTGGTAAATGGTATACAGTCAGAAGAGATGCAAGTCACAAGTGGGGTACCTCAGGGATCAGTCCTGGGGCCAGTCCTATTCAACATCTTCATTAGTGACCTTGCAGATGGACTAGAGGGTAAATTTGTCTGTTTGCAGATGACACCAAGATCTGCAACAGAGTAGATGAGCCAGATGGGGTGGGCAGAATGAGAAGAGATCTGGATAAACTAGCAGAATGGTCAGAAGAGTGGCAACTGGGATTTAATGCAAAGAAGTGCAAAATCATGCACATAGGGAAGAGAAACCCTGGAAGCCACTTATAGGCTGGGAGGGAGCTGCTAGCAGTCACAAAGGAAGAAAGAGACTTGGGATCATCATCACTGATGACCTAAAATCATCCAAGCAGACCTCTAAAGCAGTAGGTAAGGCTAGGGGGTATTAGGGTGTATTAGTAGGGGTATCACAAGTCGTAAGAGGGAGGTAATAATCCTCTGTACAAGACATTGGTTAGGCCCCATCTGGAGTACTGCTATGCAGTATTGAGGCCACACCTTCACAAGGACATTAACCAAATTGAGGCAGTCCAGAGAAGGGCAACCAAAATGGTGCAGGGACTGCATCAGAAGACATATGAGGACAGATTAACGGAGCTCAATATGTATACCCTTGAGCAAAGGAGGGAGAGAAGTGATATGATCGAGGCATTCAAACACCTTAAGGGCATAAACAAGGTGAAAGAGTCTAACATGTTTAAATATAAGAAAAATAGCAGGACAAGAGGACACAGCATGAGATTAGAGGGAGGCCGATTAAGGGGAATGGGAGGAAATTCTTTTTCACAGAAAGGGTGGGATGCATGGAATGGCTTACCACAAGAAATGGTGGCTATGAATACAGTGCAGGGCTTCAAACAGGCATGGGATAGGCATAAGGGAGCAATACAAATGACTATGAATAGATAGGTCACTGACAGAGCAAAGGCCGATGGCACATTTATAAGGTAGAAAAAGAAATGGGCAGACTGGATGGGCCTTGCGGTCCTTATCTGCCGTCAACTTCTATGTTTCTATGTTTCTATGTTTCATGTGGCACACTGGGAGCCCACCCAAGTGTGCCCAAATGTATGCTTTCTTTTTCCTGTAAATAAAGAAAACCATCCCCTGATGTGTTTTCTTTTCCTGTAAAAAAGAACACGGTCCCTCATCATCGCCCCAGTTCCCCCCCCATCCCCACCTTCCCACTGAGCACACACCTCCCCGCCCCTTCCCCCATATTTACTTCCAAAGGTCAGCGCTGTCATCTTCTCTGGACTGGGACACATCTGCACTCTTCAAAGCCAAATCGGGAACTAAAGAATCAAAGGTAAGCGCTGTATAATGGCAGTCATTGGGGGATTTCAATTTAGGTTGATAAATCAGCCATTTTTTGGACTTTTGGCCCCAGATTTTCAACATGGGATTCTTAGAACCCCACCTCACGAACACTGTCACTGTCATTTCATTACTCGGTCCCGAAAGGTGATTTCGCGGTCACTGAGGGGAATCATCTTTTGGGACTGATAAACAAAATGACAGTGCCACTGTTCATGAGGTGGGGTCCCAAACAGCCCGTGTTGCAAGTTTCGTGAAAAAAAAATCCAAAAAATGACTGCATTATGAGCATGCATTGTGCAGTTTCTATGCACGCTCCTAACTTCAACAATTTTTTACATTTTCCCTACAGATAAATTTCTCTTAGTTTTTAAAGCTCTTAAAGCTTTTTGCCTCCATAGTCAACTAAAAATACTTTCTGCTGCTCCACACCAAAGTCAGCAGCTCCACCTCTAGGCCAGAAAGCCAAGATAAATTTATTTTTGGTTTTTAAAGCTCTTAAAGCTTTTTGACTCCATAGTCAACTAAAAATACTTTCTGCTGTTCCACCACAGGTCTCAAACCCTGTACACTCAACACCAAAGTCAGTAGCTGTACCTCTAGGCCAGCAAGCCAAGATAAATTATTCTTGGTTTTTTAAAGCTCTTAAAGCTTTTTGGCTCCATAATTGACTAAAAATACTTTCTGCTGTCCCACTACAGGTCTCAAACCCTGTACCCTTGAGACCAAAGTCAGCAGCTCTATCATCAAGCCAACAAAATCTTCTTTTGGTTCTTAAAGCTCTTAAAGCTTTGGCTCTCCTCCCAGCCACTTTGCTCTGCCTCCACGGCTACCTGGCACCATGAATGCTCACCTCCACCTTATGTGTCTCATCTTCATAAGCATCCTGGAGCTCACCTCCCACCAGCCAGACCTTACCCCTTGCCCTTCATCGACTGCACCCACATACCTCACCAGTATAACCCACTCACCCCCCCACCATGTCAATGCACCCTGGACCCCTGCATCCACCCCCTAGCTGCCCCCCACTCCACCACCCACCCAGGCTCCCTTTGGCTCCACCATCTTTGTATCTTCCAGACCCCCAAACCCTGCCCACCCCTTTGCCCCCCTACTGCCTGCCCTGCCTCTCATCGTACTTCTCCAAAGTTAACAAACTGCCACCCCAGGGCTAGAACCTTGGTCATTCTATTGCTCTTCCCTGGTAATATCCACCCTAACCCAGGCCCTGCCCCCACCAGTCCACCAACTAGGTCCAATGGACTCCACATTGCCTCCATGAACATATGCATCATGCTGAAAAAATATTCTGCCATTCAGTGCTGGGTCATACTACACCAACCAGACATCATAGCCCTAGTAGAAACCTGGCTAACTAAGTCAACCCCAGACTCCTTTGTCTCCCTTCCAGGCTACACCCTATATTGTGAGGACCGAGCAGGTAAACGTGGAGGTGGTTGTGCATTTTATGTTTGTGACACCATCATTGGCCACACACTCCCTGCCTCCAAACTTGTAGATGGTGCCCAGACCCTTACCCTCAAACTTACCCCAGACCCATTCAACAGCCCACTCTATCTCATAGTCTCCTACGTATCTCCAAGGAACCAGACCCCAGCGATATTGTCTCTCACTGAATATCTCTCCTCCCTCCCCATAAAGCACAACAAGTCCTAGTCAGAGACCTCAGCATGAACTGGCTCAGTCCCTCTGCCTCACCAATAAGAGACATCTTCGCTGCATTAGACCTGAGCCAACTCATCTCCCAACCCATTAGACATAACCAAACTACAGGGACTTGCACCCTCCTAGATGTCATTGTCTACAACCACCCCCAAAAGATTCAGGATATTCAAGTCCTCCCAGACTCCTTAAGTGACCACTCCCCTCTACTATTCCTCTGGTCTGTCCCCACCCCCAAACATGTAGCCCAAGCCACATGCCGCAGGCATCTCCACCCAGGCGGACTGAAAAAACTCAAACAGTTCCTCGCTCACATTGATTGGTCTCCCATCCGGCATGCAACCAATATTGATGCTGCCCTCGACCTCTTCTCACAAGCCTTTAACAAGGCCTGTGATCTTTTTGCACCTTCACCATGATCCGCTCCAAAAGGCAAAAAGCACCTTGGGTCACCCCTGCCCTATTCCAGCTGCTCAGGGATAGGAATAACCTCATGCATATAGCCACTGAGACTGACCGGAAGGCTGACAGACAGGCATATAACGCCACATGTAACAGGTGCATGTGGGCTATCCGAAAAGTCAAGGCAGACCACTACCAGGCCACCCTCACCTCCTCATGGGGGTGTGCCCAGAACTTCTGGGACAATATAAAATAAATAAATGGGAAATCACACTCCACCCCAGCCCAGCTTATGGTCAATGGCGCCACCTTTACTGACCCCACTGACATTACTAACTGCCTTAACTCCTCCTTTACAGATCTTAGCCCTGTCCTCCCGAGTAACTTTTTTGACCCAAACCCCAACCCACCGCCCTCAGATCCTCAGTGCCCCTGGTTTTATCTATGCAAAGTATCCATCCAGGAAGCCAGACCACTCCTGCTTAAAGCGCTAAACAGCAACAGTCCTAGCAGCAACACCCTGGATCCAAAAATACTCCGGCTGGTCCTGGATGATGTCCTGGTCCCACTCACTGACCTACTAAACCAATCCCTCTGTTTGGGGCAATTCCCTACAGCATGGAAAACAGCTATAGTCACACCTATTCACAAAGGAGGTGACAGGTCCACCCCCAGCAACTATCGTCCAATCCCCCCCCCCAAAGCCCTAGAAGAAGTGGTGGCCACTCAACTAACTGAATATCTAGCAAAATACAACATTCTATGCCCAGAACAGCATGGCTTCTGCGCTGGTCACAGTACAAGTACAGCATTAATGGAGGTCTCCAACTTCCTGCACTCCTCCCTGGACTCTGGTTCCCTAGCTGGAGCAGTGTTCATTGACCTCTCTAAGGCCTTTGACACTGTCTCCCACCCCCTCCTACTAAATGCCCTTGACCATACAGGTTTCTCTGCTGGCCCACTCTTCTGGTGCGCAAGTTACCTATCAGCCCACTCCCAGTGTGTCAAGAACAATGGGATACTCTTGGAAACTCGTCCCATCCATTCAGGGGTTCCCCGGAGCTCTATCTTGGGCTCACTACTCTTTAGTCTCTACCTAAACACCCTGCCCAGTGCCTGTTCTGGCAATATTCTCCTGTACTCCGATGCTGCCGTTATTTATGCCGCCCACAGAAATCCCACCTCCCTCCAAGACTCCCTCCAACGCTCCTTCAATGATGCTGAGAACTGGTTTAAGGACAGCAGACTAGCCAGTAACCTCAAAAAAACTAAGGCAATGCTCTTTGCCCACCACCAGAACAAAACCAGCAACAACCCCCTCCAAATCTTCCCCAGCACTCATCAACCACTTGAACAAGTTTACTCTTACAAATACCTTGGGATCACCTTTGACTCGGCCCTCACCTTTCATGCCCACATTACAGCCCTCGCTTCCACTGCTAATGCTCGTCTTGGCATCCTCTACTGTCACAAGGACTGCCTCCCACCTGATGCCCTTAGGCTTGCCATTACATCCTCAGTAATGTCCCTTGTGGATTATGGCCTTCCAGTCTATGGTGCTGCTGACTCCACAGCCCTCAACAAGATTCGACTCACCCTAAACAAGGCTTGCAGACTAGTGACCAGTGCCCCTAGGCTTATCCACACTTGTCAGCTCTATGACATGGCCAAACCCCTTAGCTTTAATGAATGTCTCTGCTACCAAACTCACCTACTAACTAAGAAGATTATACTCGGGCTCTCCCCCCCGGGGTTTCTGCCTCCATCCAACTCACACCTTCCAGAGTCACTACCCGAACCACTGACAAGGTCACCCTACTAGTACCCAGAACTAGGACCACCCAGGCACAGAGGTCGTTCAGCTACAGAGCCTCATCCTGGTTCAACTCACTCCCTGCAGCCATTTCCAACACCACCAAAATTGCCACCTTCAAAACTGCCCTACGGAACCTATTGTTCAACACCCGCTGCTGCACCTGTCACTAACAGATGCTCTGCTGCTCTCAAAACACTATTGACATAGCTCTCTGGGCTGAACTCCCCCTCACCGCACCCCCCCACTCCCCCATGGCCTCCCTCTCCACTGTCAGTACCTGCTGGCACTAAACCTATCAATTCTGAAATGTTTTTTAATTACTCTTTGTGTTCAAGCGATTATGTAAAACTATGTTATTCTGTATGATTGTATTCTGTAGGTATGTTGACTCTGTATGTCCTCTCTGTGACGAGGTACCTTTGTAAACGAGCCTCTGGTTCAAAGGCTGTAAATCCAATTATACAATAAATAAAAAAAAAAGATTTTCAACATTGCCATTTTTGCTCATCTCCTTATTAACAGTACAGCTGTCATTTTTCACATCCTACCCGAAACATGTTTTCACACCTGTGGCACAGAATGGCACAATCGCTTTGCAAAATCACCTTTCTGGACAAGTGATCGAAATTACACTGGCAGTCTTCATGAGGTAGGGTCCCAAAAAGGCCATGTTAATAATTTGGAGCAACACCTCCAAAAAATGGCCAAGTTACACCTGGGTGTTCAATATTTTCTACGCACACATGCACCTTTGGTCATTTGGCAGTTCATCACAGCTGTATCAGCTCTGGTTAGAACTTGTTTAATGTGCTATAACTTGATGTTATATATAGTAATTCATATTTTCAAAGATGTGACCTTGGTGTCTGGACTTTGTGCTACTGATGGGTTTTATATTGAATGTTTGAAGAATTGTACTTATACATCTTATGCTGTATTAACTTCAATAGACTGTATCTGTTGATTGCAATAAACTGAGAATGAATAACTAAATGAATGAATAAATAAATGAATAAATGAATGTATGAATGAATTTAAGCAGGGGGCTGCATCACAAGGATGCTAGACTATACTTGATTATGCCCTTATTGGAGACCGGATAAATGATTTGCAGGTAATAATAATATTTGAATGCATTTCTACTGTTAGGTTGAACCAAACATGTTTTAGTGTATTGGGCCAAGATTAATTAAGATAAATGTCTTATGAAATCCAAGAGAAGTCAGTTATATGCAAGGTGTCAGTTTGGCTCAGTTGGTAGCACAACCACCTCTGGGCCAGAAGGTTATGTGTTGCTATCCCACACGAGATTGGGCTCATGCCATAAACGATGGCACTGCATGCAGTACTAAGGAGATGCTGTATTGCTGGGGTGTGCCATCCTTCAGATGAGACAGTAAACTGAGGTTCCCATCTACCTATTCTAACCCCAGGGATTCTTCAATATGATTAACTAATGCAGTCAGCCTCCTGTGCGGAACTACCCCGGAGATAGTGGAACATATGCAAATGATGGAACACCTAACTGGCTCATGCCATTGGCTGAGAAGATTTCACAGGCCCTTAAAGTTTTGCAAGCCTTGCAATTGGTTGCTTCACAGGGCTCAATGCCAGTTCCGCAGCAGCACCAGTTCTAGTGTCGGTTCCTTCATCGGTTCCACCCTCGGTTCTGTATTCTCAGGAACCGTTCCCCTCATATAAGGAGTTTGAGGAAGAAGCAGAGGAAGAAGAGGAAGAAGAGCTGGGAGAACAGATCAAACTGGAGGTCTCTCGGAGCAGGAGTTTAGATCCCCTCCCAGGCTCCCTGAGGATTATTCCTCTCATTACACTGGATTTACTTGTTTGTAATATTACAGATTATCTGTTCCAAGTTCCAAGTTTAAGTTTATTGTTTGACAAAACAAGTTGCCATTACAAATAGAAGAACCTATTAAAAACAATATTAAACATTCACAATACAAAAATACGAAATAGTTATGCCATAACAACGCATAAATATATCCAGATACATATATGGTTAACCATTGCATCCATTACATTATTTTTCTAGTAACTGCAACGCTTCCAAGAGTAGCCCCATTCCCTCTAAATCTGCATTAGTAAAAAAATGATTATAATCACAATTTTTACCTTTCCATAAATTTCATTTAGAGCCATTAAGCAATACTCAGAACCTTATCCTCTATTAAGGAAGGAAGTATTGTTGTACACATTTCTTTCTGATATTAACAATTTTAGTCAGGAACAGTGCTAGGTTATTCAGGACATTGTGACTTTCTGAATTAAATAATAAATCCAGGATATACCTGGCTGGGAAATTCATACCCCTCAGGTATTGCCCCAGATATTTTTGCCTCAGGTTAGTATGCCAAAGGCACCGAAGTATGATATGTACAAGGTCTTCTTCTTTCAAAGTACAGTAACACTTTGCTCCATCTACGCTTTCTTATTTATATCTATTTTCAAGTATATTACTTGGAAAAACCTCAGCTCTAAAGTTGGTCAGTATAAATCTGAGATCTGGTTGTTGAATAGAATTAAGATAGTATTTCAAGTTATGTTCCCTTGTATTTTTGATTAACCACCTGGCCACCTTGAATCTTTTATTTCCCTCCAGATCTTTTCCATTTGAATACTTGTGTACTTGTTTTGTGATTTTTTTTTACTATAAGTTAGACTCAGTAGTATATTCATAACTGTCCATGTTCTTAAATAACTTAAATCATACATGTCTAACAAACCATACACAAAAGAGAACCATCCTTTATTGTTTAAGGACAACTTTTCCTTTTCCCTTATAGTTTTACCAATAATCGAATCTTTATTTTCTGTGGTTAATTTAACCCAGAAATGTATCATCCTAGCATGTATTATATGTTCAAATATTATTAGTCCTGTTTCTGTTCTTACTAATCTATTTGGTGTACCTGGTGGAAGTCTCAAGATTTGTTTATAAGTCTTATCTAAATATGCCTCTATTTTACTCACTTTCTCTGTTCCCCAAACCTCTGCCAGATATGATGCCTGACTGATTACTTTTCCATTGATAGCCTTTAGCATTGGAATTAATGTCAAGCCCCCATATATGTTGTTAAATCTTTTGAGAGCTTTAACTGTTTGATCTAACTTTTTCCTTGTCCATGCCACATGTTTAATCCATCTGTAATTATTTGTTATTAACACTCCTAAATGTGGGAATTTCTAGACAAAATCCAGTTTATTTTGTGCCAGTATTAGTTTCCTATATTTCTTACTGGATCCTGTTACCATAATTTTAGTTTTTTTAGTGTTAGGCTTCAAATTATGTTTTTTTACAAAGAATATCTAACCTGTCCAATGCTCTTTGCAAACCAAGCCTCGAAATAGATGAAACTGCCAAGTGATCAGCATATGCTAGGATTGGGATCCTTTTCTGTAATATTGTTGGACAGTGATGTAAGGGAGTATCTAATTGTTGCAAAATCTCATTAATATATAAATTAATTAATGTTGGACAAGGACACAATCTTGTGTCACACCAATTTCAGTTTCAGTTTTTTATGTTGGGTCTCCCCCTTTGTGAGTATTTTATGCTGAGCCAAGTTTTAGTGTAGAGTCTTCTTATTAAAACTATAAGGTTATGATCTATACCCATTCCTTCCATTTTCTCCCATAATAATGATCTCAATATTGTATCAAATGCCAAACAGAATTCGACAAAGGCCACAAGTAATCCTTCATTCTTTATAGTACAATATTTTTCTATTATATGGGAGAAGATGAAAATCTGATTCCTTGTACCAATACCCCTTTTGAAACCTGCTTGAAATTCTGATATTACCTCATACTGATTCAATATATCTAATAGTTTATTTAACAGGATTTTGGCATACATTTTTGCCATCATGTCTAGAAGGCTGATTGGTCTAAAATTAGCTGGATCTAGCCTAGATCCATTTCTATAAAAAGAGATTATAAAACTTCCAAGCCAAGAATCAGGAACAAAAGCATGCATTGCCACTTTGTTATAAAAGTTAGCCAATGTAACTGACCAGCAATCTATATTACGTTTATAAAAGTCAATTGAAATACTGTCTGGATCTGGTGCTTTGTTATTTTTAAATGAATCTATCACTTCCTTGATCTCAGGTGCTGTGAACCATCTGAAATCCTCATTTAATTCACCTAGTTCTTCTTTCTTAAGTGGGTCTATGTTTTGAAAAATATCTAAAAAATATTTTTCCCAGGTCAATAGCTCAATATATGTATCAGTCTGAGTTTTATAGTTACAGGTTCCTCTGGCTACAAGGGATCAGAATTTCTTATCATCCCTTTTCTCTATGGCCTTAATCATTATATCCAATAATTCCCTTTGATGTTGCATTCTATGTAGATTTACGTGTTGCTTATAGTTTTCCTACCCAGGTTCAGTTCTTTAATATTCTTTTTATTTGGATATTTTTTTGTTTTCCTAACTAATTTAGCTAAATTCCTCTTTTCAGATCTACATTTTTTGTAAAATAAGCCCTGATAATGTGTTTTATCTTTCATGATTTTTTTTATTTTATTTTAGCCTTTGGTAACTGGGTAAGGCCCACTAGGCACAAGTGCCTGTTTTCAGGGGTGATCTGGGAGCACTGGGCAGTTAAGTGACTTGCTCAGAGTCACACAGTATGTAAGTGGAGGTTGTGAGAATCAAACCCAGGTCTGGTCTGCTGGATATACCAAGCTCATTCACAGCACACTACTCTAACGTCTAGGCTATACTACCAGCCCAATTCCTTATATTTCTCCTCCGGATCCTACATATTCTGGATATTAATATTCAAAGTTTGCACAATTTGGTCACTTTGTTTCCTGATATTACTATTTTTTTTTCTGGATCCCATCTAATTATTTTATTTACAATTTCAATATTATCTTCTCTTACTGGAATAAACCTAGTTGATTTCTTTTTATAGACTACTAAAGGGTCTACCTGGATTTCAGTAAGGCCTTCAACACCGTTCCACATAGAAGGTTGCTTAACAAATTGGGAAATCTAGGTGTGTGCTCTAAAGTGGTAAAACAGGTTGGAAACTGGACAAAAGGCAGGACCCAGGGGGTGGTAGTAAATGGAATAAAATCAGAAGAAGGGGAGGGGACCAGTGGGATCGACAGGGATCAGTGCTGGGTCCAGCCTCTTCAAGATCTTCATAAGCAACATTGCAGAGGGACTGGAGGGGAAAGTATGCCTGTTTGCAGATGACACCAAGATCCGTAACAGAGTCAACACACAGGAGGGGCTAGATAAAATGAGACATGACCTAAGACTACTTGAGGAATGGTCAAGAGTTTTGCAGTGGGGTTTCAATGCTAAGAAGTGCAAGATAATGCACCTGGAACACAGAAACCTAAGAGAGGAATACAGGATGGGGGGCAGGTTCTAGCCACCACAAGTCAGGAGAAAGACCTGTGGGTTATCATATCCAATGACCTGAAGTCAGCCAAACAATGTGAAAAAGCAGTGGGGAAAGCAAACAGAATGCTGGGGTGCATAGGAAGAGGCATAACCAGTAGGAGGAGTGAAGTGGTGATGCCACTGTATAGATCACTGGTGAGGCCTCATCTGGAGTATTGTGTCCAATTCTGGAGACTGCATCTCAGGAAGAACATAGACAGAATGGAAGCAGTCCAGAGAAGAGCAACAAAAATGATACATGGACTACACCACAAGCCTTATGACGAAAGATTCAAGGAACTTAACATCTGTTCACTGGAAGTGAGAAGGGAGAGAGGGGATATGACAGAGACTTTCAAATACCTTAGAGGAATAAACAGGGTACTGGAGAGGAGCATATTTCAGAGAAGAAAGTGCACAAGGACAAGGGGACATAACATGAGGTTGGAGGGAGGGAGTCTTAGGGGGAATGCTAGGAGGTATTTTTTTCACAGAGAGTGAGGTGGCTACGTGGAACAGCCTACCAGCAGAGGTGGTGGAAATGAAAACAGTACAGGGATTCAAAAGTGCATGGGCTAAGCATAAAGGCACCCTGCTGTACAGCAGAGCAAGAGAAAGGCAGTCCAGATAAGAGTAGGAATTGCCAAACCAAGTAGAGAAATGGGCAGACTAGGTGGGCTGTATGGTTCTTATCTGCTGACAGATTCTATGTTTCTATGTTTCTGGATCTATAAACTTACTCTATAACCCAGCAACGTTCCATGACATAATTCTCAGATTAGCCTCCTTATTTCTTTCAATAAATGAGGTAGTACTTATATTCATACAGTCAGATTTTAACTCCCACTCATTTATTTCTGTATCCCTCTCAAGTCACACCTGAGCATCCTGTCATGTTTGGAATCTTCTAAATGTATCCACATTGTATATATGTGATTGTTCTTTATGAATTACTTCAACAGATTTTTGTACTACTTCCAGTTGCTCATTCAAGGAAGTCCTAGAATTCATCATTGTTTCAAAATCTACTGTTAAGATGCCCAGCTTGTCCAACTTTGGGCTAACTTCCAAAATATTTCTGGCTAGGTTTTGATTATCTAGGGTTAAATCTATTTGATCTCCATAGGCCCAGAACCTATGGGCTCTCTGGACCTGAACAATGTCATATTCATAAAACTCTATTCCCAGTATGTGTCCTATCAATTGAGTAATCATTGTTCTTAATTTGGCTCTAGTATCAATGCCCGTGTAAGAGATTCCAAAAAATAGAAAGAGTTATGTCTGAAGGAACTTCTGACTCACATTATCAGCCATCTTTTGCAATTTCCCCTGTTGATCTAATTGTAAGTCTAATTCACCCTTAGTCTTAATTCCAAGGTCAATCACATCACTAATTAATATAAGTGGTTCCATAAACAAATTAAGTTCCTCCACTGCAATTGAGTTCCTCCATACATACTCTTGGTTGCTTAAAAAATAGTTGCAGTGTATAATCCAATTTGCTATTCACAATCCCGCTAGCATCCAGTATATCCTCCAACTGTACATCCAAATTTAAAATTTCAGTACAAATCAAGTGTCCCAAAATTCTCAACACGATATTGCTCTCATTTAAATCCAATTATAATCCTTTTATGATAATCAACGACTGATCTTTCTTCAATAATTCTATATCTGAGTCAATGACATCCTGTTCTTTGCACTGATTACTATGTCCATCATTTTTAACACTTTTAATTTATTCCACTTTTACATCTGGGATATCCTGTTCTTTACATTGATTACTATTTCCATCATTTCTAACACTTCTGATTTGTTCAACTTTGACACCTGGGATGTCAGAGTTCCTCTGCATTGCACCTTCACTTTCTTTACTTATTATACCCCACTCCTGTTTTTTTAGTTTTTTATTTTGTTTTCCTTTTTGCTATTTCTTTATTTTCTTTTCACCTTTTTTATTCTATCAGTTTTAGTATCAGTTTTAATATTACTAAACCTAGAAACGTCTAATATACTTTCCCTCTTTTGCATTTCTCCATTTCTTCCCTTTTGAGAATCTACTCTCTGCTTAGTGCCCCTTCTAGGCAGAATTTCCTCCACCAATTTATGGATTGGGGATTTATCCTTACTTTCACCTTTTGTTGGATTTGAATCCTCTGCCACCTGTCTCTCTCCCCCCCCCCGATAAGTAGTACAAATTTCTTCCAACCATGCAGTATTAGCTGCCATTTCCCCCTTTAAATGGTTCATCTCACTTCTTAACATGATTAATTGCTCCATTATGGCTATACTGGCTACATGTGGATCCTGTACTATATAGCTTCAATTAGATTAGGATCCAGGGTATATATGTAATATGCTTTACTGTTTTTTCTTCTATGATACTTTCTTTTTCTGTCAGTTCTTCCAGGCCTTGTAAGGTCTCCTGCATCCCTGCTATTATTTGGGATAAATAGGGATCCTTATTCTCATTCACTTTACCTAGATCTGCTTCCTGATTTATTTGTTTACTACTAGATGTCTTTATTGTGACCAGGGAGGTTTGTGTTTTGCCCATCCCTGAGGGTAATACTTCAACATTTTCCCCTCTATATTTAAAGTATCTTCCCATCCCAATCTAGATGAAAGCTCAAAGGAGCTCTGAGTTACTAAATTCACTATTTCCTTAGGATTAGGAGATGAAATGTTTTAAAATTTTGTAACTTTTTTCAAGTGTTCTGTAATCAACGTTTGCCCTGTTTCAGTTACTTTATTGGTTACTGCTAGATTGGTTTTAAGATCTTGTTTTGTATTTTTCTTATTCTTTTTCTTATTCGTCCCTTTTTTTGTTTCCCTTTAACCAAGGCAAAATCATTATCTAGATCTTTATTAATATCCACTTCCTCCTCACTATTTTTTTTACTTCTAGTTCTCATTTTTGCAATACCAAGAAGATAAATCAAAAACACCAATTAAAGTGCCAGACTAAAGTGCAAATCAATAATGTTGCAATGTGCAATAATTATATAACGGACTTAATCTGTAAATATATAAATATATTGCCTTATTTACTATTTATCAAAAAGTGGCAAGTTATTTAACAATGTGCAATTTTATAAATGCAGTGCAGTGCAATAAAATATATTAATATTGACACAGATTGCACTGTTTGTGTAAATTATAGCGATTCATAGAACAAGTGTCCTTTACCTTCAGAGCACCTAGCTGGTTAAATGCACTGAATCCTGACATCTCCTCCACTACCACCCTTGGCTCATTCAAACATAAACTCCACCTCCACCTTACTAACTCTAGCTCCTGTGAATGCTACCTATAATCTCCTCAGCTCTCTCATTTTTGTTCCCTCCAACTATCACCTACCACATCTCTACCCCCTCCTTTTCCTCTGTCACTTTTTTATTTCTTCTTTCTTTTCACCACTCATGACTCTCCCTCTTCACCCACCACCTCTTCTGAGCCCTCAGTGATCTTCCCCTTTTTGTTGACTAGTTTCAGCCTGCTTCCAGTTGATGACTATGCCCTTTGGCTGCAATTTCTGCCCTCTCCAACTTTGCTCCTTACGTTTATCTTCATCTTCCACCCTCCCTCCTACTTATCCCTCTGTTACTTTGTGTTCCCATGTATACATTCTACTTATTCTAGCTATTGTATTGATCTACCATTATAACCTAATATGCTGACCTATTTATTGTTTTGTTTCTATTTCTGTAACTTGTATTGTATTTGTTCTCTGAAGCAGAACCTTTGTAAAAGATCCTGGCTCAAAGGTACTTCTAATCCTAGTTGTAATAAAATAAAATAAAAAAAATAAAAAAGTGTCTTTCCATAAAGAGCACAGACAACAGGCACAGTTCATTGAGAGTTCACCAGCATACCATGATCCCTTTATCTCTTTTATTCATCCCTTTGGTCTTCCACAACCTTCTTCCTTTTATACCTCAGGTTTAATAAGTCTGGTATCCAGTATTACCATGTGACAAAACAGCACTATAGCTAGTCCATCTTCAACCTGAGATAAGTACTTTAAAGTCCCGACAATACTTAGTGTCCAATCTGTCCAAGATCTATTCCACAATTGTTCCCGTATTAGCTTTCCACCAAGTGAACTGTGAATCAAAACAAACACAAGCAATAACCTCTGTATTAAAATATTCACCCCCACACTTACTATACCAGGGATTCTGAAAACCAAATTCTGCATGTACCAAGGTGCCGCACCTCACAGGGGCAAAGGTCATTTGCGCACCGTGCACTGTCTTGGTTTAATGCGCTCAACAAAGACATCACCTCGCTGCAAAGGCTAGGCCTGTTCAAAACCAACCTTCGCCTCCACCTCGCTGCCTCCAGCTCCTGTGACTGTCACTCCTAATCTGCTCTTGCACTTACCTCCCCACTCCATGACACCTGTCCCCTACCCCATTCCTAGTCTCCCTCATGGCTTTAGCACTTTAAAACCTTACAATGCCTTTCAGCTGCTCCACTGTCTTCTAGTGTTTTTCCCTTCAATCCCTCAATCCGTCCCAGTTATGCCCTGCCCTGTCTACCTCTCCTCACCGTCCTCTGGTGGTTCTCAAGCTACCTCATCCTGCTTATCTGTACCCTTTCTGCCCCCTTAAATGTATTGTATTTTGACTGCTTATGTATTGTATTGCCACAGCCTGTTTTGTTTGTATTGCTTTCAAAGTTGACATGGAACCTTTGTAAAAGAGCCATGGCTCAAAGGTATTGTAATCCTAGAATTCCAATAAAAAATAAACAAATACCCCAGACATTTACTATATTATTTTACCAAAATACGAGGAGCACTAGGAATACTAGGACTGTATATATATAATTATACAGATTTATATCCTTCCTATACAGTAAATAAAGACCTCTGTAATAAGGTTTCAATAATAAAATTATTGCCTAAAAAGAGATATGAATGATAAATCACCAGCGAATATTTCCAAAGTTTTAATTAATTGTACCTGCTTCTCCACAAAGAGTCAGCATCACTTAGTCAATTTTCTAGTCACATACAGGGAAGTATTCAAAATCAAACACAAAAATCACAGGAGAGGGAATAAAATCACTCCCCAGAGTCCTCAATATGTTTCTTCAAGGCTCCAGCTATTTAATATTATGGGAAAGCAGAGGGATACAGCCGGAGGAAAAAAACTAGCTGTAGCTATAGCCAAGCCATGTACAAAGTCCTAATACATGAGGCTACATAAAGCTACACATATCTAACAAACTGTATATAAAACTGGAGTTTTGAGCTTACTATTATAGTAAGAAAGACCACATCTATTCTCAGCCACCCTTTTCTTAGGTACCACCAGCAAAAGCAGTACAAACTCCTCTGGCATTCTCCTGGTAGCTGAATTCAGATCTGCATCTGATCCTTTAACTAGGATCCACATGCATGCTCACTCTGGAGGAAAACCATTACATACAATTATTAGGAACAATTAAGGACATTTCAGGCCAATTGAACAATTACCTCACTCAGCCACGGTTCAAACTGAAGGTATGAGGACTAAATTGTTCTCATCTGTCACTAATACATTTTAAGTAAAGTGGCACAGGGAGACCAGTTAAGATGTACTAGTATGAGTTTTATGTAAAGGCATGAGATACATTGGGGGAACGTGATGAACTGAGACTAAGGATATAAGAACCAAATTGCTCTCAATCTATTACTAATGTGAATGTTTAACTTTTTATATAGAGTTGCATGATAATTTTAGTTGGAAATGTACTGGTTTACATATAAAGACACAAAATATGTCTTGGGGGTGCAACAATCTAAACCCCAATATTTTAGTTAATTTACTCCTATACTTGCTAACATACTTATACCCTAATATTATGATGCAGCAATACCCACAGCTCAAATGGCACTAGTATAGTTGTAACTGTCTATCAAACAAGGTTTTCACCCCTTCGCCATTTATGTCTGAATTAGATCTTTCGGTGTCATAAAGATACAATACAGGGGACAAATAAAAAATCTCAAACCCCACACTCAATAGTACAATAGTACAAAAATACAAATAAATGTATACAAGGTACACAGGGTAAGTTTAAAAATGTAAAAGTTCAAGTCCTGACCAGGTTGCTAAACAGTCACCACAGCCAGTTCTACTCTATATACTCTGTTTTTCTAAGCAATTTTCAACACATAGTGCTACAATAGCTCAACAGTCCAGGTATGTGGAACCTGTAGAACAAGCATTATGGGGAAACTCTCCCAGAAACAGTTGTGACACTTTTTCCATGACCTCTGCAGGCCATCCCTGCAGGTAGTTTTCCATGGGGGCTCCTCCACTGCAGGACTCCAATCAACAGGAAATGTACAGCAGGCAGACAGAGAGTCACAGCTGTAACCCACAGCACAAGTTAAACCAGAAAGAGCAGTGAACTCTTCTTTTTCAGCTTGGTTTGCATATGCCAGACAAGCTTTTTAGGCAACAGTTATTTACCTGTAATAAAGAAGGTAAGAGTGTTTCACTGCTTCTGCTACTGCTGTCCTTGTCCTCTGTATTCTGACAGCATAGCGTGCTGCCGCACAGACTCCCAGGAGGGTTGGTCAGAGCAGCCAAGGCTACAGTTTATCTGGTTGAATCTACATCATCTCATTACATGTTTGTCAAGCAGATGGTGGATGCTCTTGACTGATCCACTCTTGAAGCTGTGGAGGATGAGGAGGAAACTGAATTTTTGGATATGATGGGATTAGCACCGACCAGATGTCTGCTGCTACCTATTAATAAATTTCTGAAAAAGCAGGTCTTAAAAATTCTGGACACTCCCACCTCTTTCCTACCTGTAGACAAGAAGGTGGATAAGAAGTACCAACTGGCCAGGACTGGTGCAGTTTCTCTTTACTCACCCTGACCATGATGCTGCTGCCTGGGACAGAGCCAAGGTACCCCTTGCATCTCATCCTCTGGATAAGGATGCCACAAAAATGGACAGTATGGCCAAGAAAGGTTATCTGGCTGCCTCTCTATCTATTAGGCAAGCAAACTACATGTCCTATACTGCCTAGTACCAAAAGTCACTATGGAATTCAGTTAATGCACTTGCTGACAAAGCTCCTCAATGGTTGGTTGCTAACCTAGCTGAAACATCCAGATGTGTACTGGAAGCCACTAAATACCAATTTCATATGGTTGTAGATGCCAGTGACATTGCAACCAAATGAATGGCACTAACAGTGTCCCTGAGGAGATTTGCATGGCTCAGGGCCACTAATCTTTCTCAGGACACCCAGACCAAAGCCATGGACTTCCCATGTGAAAACAGTTCACTCTTTGGGAACAAGACAGTGACTTATATGAAAAAGATGGATGAGTACAAAGTCACATACGAAAGTAATGCAGCTAAGGAAAAAGCCTCCACTTCATGCAGGCCACAGAAAAGGGGAGGCAGGGGTAGAATAGTCTACAAAAGGTCATTTTTCCAGGCTCAAGCTCTTCCTGACTACCAGAAACAAAAAGTGTACTTCAGAGGCAGAGGTAGAAGGGGGTTCTAGACATTCAGACACAGCTCCACAAACCAAAGCCCAGGCTAAGCAGAACCCCTGACGTGCTTGCTAGGGTTGCCTCCCCATTACCAGTAGGGACAGGCTGGCTCACTATTGCCAAGCTTGGGAAAATATTACCACAGACAAGTGGGTCCTGAAGGTAGTGAGCCAGGGTCTCTCCCTCAGCTTCATGTTATTTCCCAAGCTGATGGCAAGACTTTTCTGTCCAGCTGCACCAGCAGAAAGGGCACTTCTGGAATCAGAAGTGTCCAACCTCCTGCAGGCAAAAGCAGTGGAACCTGTCCTCCTTTCTCAAATGGGAAAAGGGTTTATTCCAGATACTTCCTAACCCTAGAGAAAAATGGGGAGTGGTGACCCATTTTGGACCTAAAACTTCTGAACAGACACTTCACCAAGCCAAAGTTTAAATTGGCAGCTCTGGCAATGATTCTTCTCACACTCCAGCAAGGAGACTGGCTGGCATCCTTATATCTGAAGGATACTTATTTCCACATTTCTATCTGGGAATCTCACAGAAAGTACCTCAGGTTCAGATTACCTTCAGGTCACTACCAGTTTGCAGCCCCACCATTCAGCTTAACCTCTACTCCCAGAATTTTCACAAAGTGCTTGGCAGTTGTGGGGGCACACTTGAGATGGCAAGGCATCACAGTGTTCCCTTACCTAGATGACTGGTTAGTAATGGGACAGTCACCACAGCAGGTAAGGAATGCCCTTGCAGTCACTCAGAGCACCCTAGAGTTCCTGAGGTTCCTGATAAATGTATAAAAGTCAGTGCTGCAACCTGTTCAACTGCTGAACTTCATAGGAGCAGAACTGGACACTCTGAGGGGTAGAACATTTCTCCCCCAAGACAGGGTAGACAGCACTCTGCAAATAGCAGGTTATTTCTGTCTCAACACAGTCAGGCCAGCAAAGCACTTGTTGCAGCTACTGGGCCACATGGTCACCTCCACAGCAACTGTGCTAGGGGTCAGGTTCCAGAGGAAGGACATCCAGTTCCACTCAAGGGCACATTGGTCTCAAAGAAGGGACTTATTTTCAAAACTTGTACCAGTGACAAAGTCCCTACTCCAAGCCTTGCAGTGGTGGCAGGACAGGGACAACCTCAGAGAAGTGGTCCCATTCTGGCAACAGTCCACCACACTGATCCTCACAACAGATGCATCCCTCTTAGGGTGGGGGAGTGCACCAGGAGAGCACACAGTACACAGCACATGGTCCCTTACAGAGTCAATCCTGCACATAAACCTGTTGGAACTCAGGGCAGCACTTCTTGCCCTGCAGTCCTTTGTGTCCCTGGTAAGAAACAAGCTAGTACAAGTCAGGACAGACAATACCACAACCATGTACTACATCAACAAGCAAGGGGGGACAAGGTACACACTGCTGTGTACAGAAGCAATGGAAGTTTGGAGTCTAGCCTACTCCCTATAGGTATCCCTTTTGGCCATCTATCTGCCAGGAAAGGACAAAAACCTTGCAAATGCACTCAACAGAATCAACCAGAACCACTCTAAGTGGTCTCTTAACAGGCAGGTGCTGTTCAGGAAGTGGAGCACTCCAGAGATAGATCTCATTTCCTCCTGGAAAATCCTGGCTCCCCAATTCTGATGCAGGCCTCCAGCAAAGGGCACAGTACCAGTGGATGCCTTCATGTTAGACTGGTCAGGAGGTCCAGTATGCTTCCTCCATTTCTCTGCTGCTCAGGGTCCTAATCAAGGTCAGGTCCCAGCCAGCCACCATGATCCTGATAGCTCCAGACTGGGTCAGGCAGCTGTGGTACTCCCTCTTGCTCTCCCTTTCAGTAGCCTAGCCCATCCATCTTCCTCAGAGGCACAGTTTTCTAACCTCCTCACAAGGGAGGATCCTTTATCCCAACCTCAGGTCCCTCATGATCAGAGCATGGCTCTTGGGGACTTAGAGTATGTGGACCAGCATCTCACTGACAGTGTCCTCAGTGTTGTCAGGGGATCAAGAACATACTCCACTAGGAAAACCTATGCTTCCAAATGGGAAAGGGTTTCCATCTGGTGTGACAGAAACAGTGTAGTGCCTTCACAGACAAGGTTGTCTGTCCTGTTTGACTATCTCACCCACTTGCATTCCTAGGTCTCCATCCCTCTACCCTTAAGGTTCACCTGTCATTAATCTAAGCATACCTTTTGGCTGGTAAGGGTTCTTCTATGGGCTCTAACCCCATTTTCAAAAAAATTCTTCAAGGAGTTGACTCACCTGCACTCTATCCACAGGGAACCAGTCCCATCAAGAGACCTCAATATCTGCATTGCCACACTCATGGAATCCCCATTTCAGCCCATAGCTACAGCATATCTCAAATAAGTGACTTGGAAAACTGTCTTCCTGGTTACCTCAACCAGCCGAGTTAATGAACTACAAGCCCTGTGCATAGAGCTGAACTATATATCTTTTCACAGGGATAAGGTAGTCCTCAGGACTAACAGAAAACTCCTTCCTAAGGTAGTCTCTGATTTCCACTTGAACCAATCGCCTTGCCAGTCTTCTTTACAGACCATTCCAGCTCAGGTGAGCACAGGCTTCACAGCTTGGATGTCAAGACAGCTCTGAGCTACTACCTTGACCACACCAGGGCCCTCAGACAGGACAGAACTCAGTTGTTACTGACTTATGGGGAAGTGGAAGAGGAAAGCCAGCTTCCAAAAGGTCCATTGCACATTGGATAATGGCATGTATCCAGTTCTGCTACAGTAAAGCTGGTTAGTAGCCCCCAGTAGGCCTGAGGGCTCACTCCACACGTGGCACAGCTGTTTCAATAGCAGCTGCTAGAGACATCCCTCTTCTGGAAATTTGTAAAGCAGCTACATGGAAAACAGTACACAACTTTACAAAACACTGCCCATTCAGAAGCGATGCCAGATTTGGCACAGCAGTACTGCAGAACATGTTCCCTCAAGCAGGTTCTGTACCATCCTCCAAAGGTACTGCTTCATAATCTGCATTAGTTAATCATACTGAAGAATTCCTGGGGTTAGAAGGAAAAAAATATTCACTGTAGTAATCTTGTTTCTTCCAAGGGATTCTTCAATATGATTAAATCTCCAACCCTGCCTCCCCTTCCAGAACCAGTTGGGCTCTGCATTCCAGCTGGTTTTTACTTTGTTGTTGGGGTTCATACACTAGTTGTGTTAACAAACTTTTTAAAATCAGAAGGTTGTTGTTGTTGTTCCCTCCCTCTCTCTGGTCCTACTGTATGTGACTGTAATGTTTAAGGAATCCTATAGGGGATTAAGGGTTATTATTATTAGAATAACTTAGTTAGGTGACTTACCCTGCAGGCTCTTTATGAATCTGAGCATTATAGAATGCAGCAGCTACTAGGGGCAGGCAGCATTTTGAATGGTAGCATGAGTCAATTAGGTGTTTCATCATTTGCATATGTTCCACTATCTCTGGGGCAGTTCAACACAGGAGGCTGACTGCATTAGTTAATCATTCTGAAGAATCCCTTGGAAAAAACAAGATTACTACAGTGAGCAATTTTTTCTTCTGGTGGTTGTTCAGGTGGACGTTAAAGATTATATGGTACTTCTTGAAAAGAGTTGGGGAATTTCTTCAGTATCCTAGCCAAATTTTCCACTTTCACAAAAAATCACAGTCTAAAATGGTTCAATTTCAGTTTTGTTGGCTGAAAATATATAGCATTGTCTAGTCCTCCTTTCACAGTCAACAATAAATACATACATATAATGTAACTTTATTGCTGTGAACATTCAATTACTCTGCTGATGTAATGTCCCCTAAAACACTTTTATAAAATAGACAATATAGCTACAGTAAATCAAGTTATCCAGGTGTATAGAATTATAAATCAATAAACCGAATAAATGAAGTTTTAATGATAATTCACTGGCTCTACTTCTGACATACAGAACTGCAGAGTTTATTGTGAATATTGAATGAAGTATATTTACTGCAGAAAAAAAACACTATGTTAAAGGGGAACAGGCAGCTCTAAAAGCCCCACACTCAAGTGGCTGGTTCCAATTGCCACTCTTTTACTTATAATTTATACATTTTTAAATCAATATACATTGACATAATGGTACATACATAATGTCCATATCTCCATAATTTTATTTAAAATGAAACCATAGAAAATACATATTTTTACACTTTGTTGGGGATATTGTGAACATCCTCAATGTTTGGTGGAGGGAAAGCAAAAAAAAATCTGTCTTAAACAATCTGTTATATTATTTATTTAGTTAGTTTTTGTTTACCGGGTAGGTGCGCTAGCCATAGAGATGACTATTTTCAGGCATGACCCAGGAGTTACAGAGCAATTATAAGAGAACAAACATTAGGTGATACAGTAATATATAAACAAGGTATTATACATTAGGATTAACATGAACTTGAATAAAGTAGATGGTTTAGTGCAGGGTACAGTACATGGTTCCAATCAACAGCATAGGTGAAGGGCTAAATACAGGAAAGACAAAAGTAGCATAAACATATTCTTGCGAGGAAACTGTAGTCATCTAGAAGAAGGTTTAGTAATAGAACAAACAGTGAGTGAAACCCTGGGGGGAGATGACAAAATGGGTCGAGAAGATAGAGGTAACTAGACAAATAAGTGCAAGGTGGAAAGCAGTAGAGAACAGGCAGGTAATCTAGCATAACAGGATGAGAGCAGAAATACTAAGGGTGCTTCAAGCAGGAGCACTGACTAGATGAGATGAGGTGGCTTCGGAGCACTTTTTTTAAAGGCATAGTGTGAGGATGCTAGGCGGACGTCAAGTGGGAGGGAGTTCCACTGCTGGGGGACATGGAGGGCAAAAGCACTAGCACTTTTAGTTGTTGTGCATTTTGGCACACTAAGCAGAGATCTGTCAGTTGAGCGCAGGCCATAGTTGGATGACTGGGGGGTGAACAGCTCTGCCAGTGTAAGAGGGGTCTGATTCCTTATGATGCTGTCAACTGTGGAGCAGAGGGAATGAAGTCTAGTAGCACTGGGAGATAGAAATATAACCTGTTACATTGGGAGGTTGACAATATTATTGTAATATTTATTAGTCAGAGTAAAAATTAAACTACAGACAGCAATATTACTGAAAAAAAAGAAAAATGAAAAAAAAATATATATACAATGTCTAATCAATTACACAGCGAAGCCAACCTTAGTTTCATACTACTGAAAGAATATAATGTCCTCATTCAACAGCCCCCCTCCTGAATACTTCAGCCCATCCTATGGTGTAAATCAAATTATACAATGGGGGCCAAGAATTCTTGAATTTGATTGACTAACTGGCACCTTTTACCCATGGTAATTCCTGTGATATACCAATGGGAAAAGGTGCCAGCCATCAGTCAGCCACATCAAGAACTCCCCCTCAAATCATTCTGAGCATTCCAACCCTATGACTTGCAACCATGTCAACAGATGGTGAGATGTCTACTTTCATCAATTCTCAGTACCGGCTGTTCCCACACACATTGTATTTGCTCCGAGCACTCACATCCCTGTTCAGCTACATACAGATTTTAATAGAGTGAGGAACACTGAACAGGGAAAGTATTTGTAAATGAAAAAGGAGTAGTAAAAATATCACTAAAAGGCCAATGAATCCCTCTGACCCCCCATCAAAACAAACTCGCCATTCTGAAATGCCGGTAAACCATGACCCAATCGCAACCCTGCATGGTCTGTAAAATACATACCCTTTACCTCCAACATTCATCCACCACCCAGAAAATCCTGCTCACAGAAAACAAAAAAGAACAAAAAGAAATCCTCACAGTTCACAATGTCGTTTGCCAGTAGACAATCTAGAGTATGAGCCACACTGAGACCACGGCCCTCTCCTGAATTTCATGCCATCCCCACAGTCCAGTCCTGTGAACCCAAACAGTAGTCCGATAATTGCCGCCACACATGATTCTCTCACAAAAAGAAAAAAAAACTCATGCAAGCTGTCAGAACTGTTATTAGCAGTGCATTATCTCTTTCCTGATAAAACTTTGAACAAAACGATCGCATTCAAATGACAGCTCCATTTATTCCTCCATTTACTCCTCGATGTACTGTACCTATTTACTTTGAACACTGCCGACTCTCAGAATGCAGCACATCCCTCTCACTATTTCTTTTAAAATACTCAGTACCTTATCATTCCTTCACTCTCTGGAATTAGAAATGCAGGGCTGACACAGACAGAGACAAACAGCAAGACGGTCAATCACAGGACTCCACGGCTCGAACCAAACAGCAAGTAAGCAGCAGACTTTGGAAGGGGAAACTCTAAGGTGCTGCAATAGTAAAGTTATACTGACTCAATTCTGGGGTGGGGATAAGTGAGGTGAATAAAAAATGCCTGCTCTTCGGGGACATTGTCTATCAAACAACGGGAAATATTTTTCTGGTGAGCAATAGCAACAATAAAGATAATTTAAAACACACAAAAGTTTTCTTTATTTTTTCTGACACAAAAAAGAGGACATTGTATAATCACAATATATATTCCGCGTGTGGGTCATGGCAGGTTTACCACTTCTGGTGTGGTAAATCCTGTCATAACTCACACCCTGTCTTGATATATTGTTTAAATATAAATTACTAAGAATTTTCTAAGAATACCGCTTTCTCCAAGCATTTATTCACAACTTGTTGTAAATAACCAGAAATCCTTATACAGCCAATTAGAACTGTACTTTGTGTGGAAAAACATAATTTTTACTTTTTATTTATTGCAGTATAGTTTAACCAGGAAAGATACACTAAGCTGGATCTTGTTTCCAGGTGCTACCTGGGAGCACAAGAAAGTTAAGTAACTTGCTTAGGGTCACACCGTATGCAAGTGGGGGCTGATGGGATTCAAACACAGATCTCCAGGTTTGCAGCTGAGTGCCCTTAACCACTACTCTATACTGCCTCCAGGCAGGTATAGTAGTATGAGACTGATTCTGCTGACTTCTAAGCTGACATTTGCTGTAACAAGAAATCCCAGAATCCCCTGCAGCTGACAAGAGCAGGGCTGCATCAGTGGGAGATTCAATAGCCTGTTATGCATGTTGGAGTTTTTATAAGCTCTGATCTTTTGTTTGCTGTTCCTGCTGTCCTCAAGGGGCTAAGTACTGTCTCAGAATATCTGAAATCCCACCTTCAGTTCACAGTCCTCTTGTCCTCAGAACACGAACGTTACACTCTTCTATCCATAACAGGCCATCTAACTGAACCCATAAACTTATGAAAGAGCACTGGGAATGTTTACATATAAACAATTCTGCTTGGCTAAGAATAATGTCATAATTTAGAACAGTGGTTCTCAAGCCTCAAATCCTGATGACCTCAAAGGGCCTCAACATGCTGCCACCAGAATTTATAGGTTGCCTCACTTGTTATTTTTAGTCACCCCAACCCCATGATAAACCCCAAATTCCTTTGATTTTACACATTTTACTGGTATTCTATGTAATATACATTAAATGAAGCCCCGGATATATTTTCCCCTGAAATATATCTCCAAAGATTTTTAAAAATAAGAAATTGTTCGCTCTATTACCCCTGTAACTGGGGTGCTAAAGAGGTCTGTGGCAGCACAAAATTGGGCTGATGGCTGCGTCCACAGTGGAATCATTTGAGAAAAACTGATTTAGACTATGTCACTTACAATATATGCTGACATAGCCACTAGATAACTGATGCCCTTTGGAACTCCTCTGACTAGACAGTCTTCATTAAAAAATGGGCATGAATTTCCTTTTTGGCTAGAACCAGTCACCTGACTGTGCATTACATCAGCCTAATGCATGGTCAATCACAATTATACAAGGGCAAGGAAATTTCCTGGACTCTGATTGGTCAGTGTGTGCCTGAGACAGTGAGGTTATCTCAGTATCACCTCACTGTATGAAGTCCAGGCACACACATGACCGCATGCCAGACTGAGAAATCATGCCACAGCTGATCCCCACTGTTGTCCCCACCAACTGAGCAGCTCCACTGAACTGTGCATGCCACCATCTGTGACCCCAACCCCCCCAAACACAATCTATCCATCCCTTGCAACTCCTAGAAACTCACAACATTAAACTCAATGTGAAAAACACATTAATTCAATGCAACAAACTCCCCTTTTAGCATCACAAGCGTCACTCTACTGGCTCCGTGTCTAAATGCAGCACACACTTGCTTCTTGCCACTCAGCCATTTCCCTACAGAACAGCATGCAGCGGCTCTTTCTTAAAATAAAAAAACAATGTTCCTTAGCTATTTCATTACATTGACAACTACTAAATGGCACATAAAAAGGATTTTCCCCTCAGAAGCTACCGGGCACTTACCAGCCCATTTTGGAACACCAGAAGTCTCCTTTTGTCACTTGTTCCCAATGTGCTGTTCCGTATCAATCAATCAACAGGCAGTGGGGCCAGTTAAACTAAAGTCTGAGGGAATGGTGTACTGCAAAGTAAAAAAAAAATTTCAAGGGGGAAGGGGGAGCCCTAAAACACCAAAAATAAACTGACTGTGTGAGGGGCAGCCAGATGAACAGACACAGACTACCAGTGCCACCAACTGGCCAAAAGTGGACTATTTTTTCACTACATATACATCCACATTGAAAAATGACCTGAAAAGCAACTAAAAAAAGTGTTTTTAATTTTTGTTTTCCCTAAAAAAAAGCCATTGTATAATAGCTATAATGCACTCCAGGGTGTGGGTTGTGCTGGGATAACCTCACTTCTGGGATGTTGGATGCACTCGGCCTGTAGCCTTGTGCCCAACCACCCCAGATGTGACGTTATCCCACCACAACCCACACCCTGTCATGCATTATTGCTTAAATCACTACTCAAGTACAGAATAAAAAAATAATACTTGGTAGCCATTTTTTTCTTACCCACAAAACAAAAATAACCTTAAGTAGAAAGCAGATGACTAAAATCACTCCCCTTGCATTCCATTTTCCACATTACAACATGAAGGAACACAGTCATACATGCAACACATCTGTGCATTCATATTCTGTTCTGTTACATTTGTTTTTATTTTTGTTTTCTTTATCAGCTAACCAGAACTCTGACCTGTTCCTCCAGTTAGGGCAGCTCATGTGTTTGGCTATGCAGACTCCCCCTTCCATTATAGCACCTGTTTATAAAACTTTTTGGCCCCCAAAAATACTACAAACATTTAAAAAACAATCAGAGCAGCTAACAACCTTTTTAAATTGTACTTCTTGATGCTGTTAGAAGTTGTAACCTGATTCTGGTAGCAGCTCCGATTCCATCTATGTACTCGCAGCCACCAGGTGGGCAGACATTAGAGAAATTTGATGCCTTCTGTCTGCTTTTCAGCATACATGGGAAATTCTGCTCCCAAATCTCTTACTAGCACAAGTATTTCCTTAAAAGCCCAAGAAAAAGTTCATGTCTTCTCACAGCTCTGACATTTTCCCTACTTTAGCGAATGAGCGACTGGGTGGCTGGGGGGACGACCGAGTGAGTGCAGAGGGAGTGGGTGTAAAAAAAAAACAGCATGGGCCTCCCACAACAAAAGCTCCTTTTTTCTCACTACTCAGTTACTCTAAAATAGGGCAGTGGGTGGAAGGGAAAATTCACAGCAGACAGAACAAGTCAAGAAATTCACACAGGCTCAAAAAAAGACTAATAAAAAAGAAAGCCTTCATTTCAGCAAATAAATAATAATTATGGGAAACCACTTTTTTCAATGGTTTTATCTTTAAAAGTACACAAGTCAGAAAAACTACCAATATGGATGCCAGTGTGGGACAAACTTTTAAAAGCAAATCCAAAATGGCATTTAGTTCCAGCAGGTGGAAGAACTATTTAACATAAAATACATGTACTGCACAGTTTTCAGTTTTAACATATGTTAACATAATTTTTTTAATAATGCATTTAAATTACAGAAACCCATTAATATCTGTATGAAAACTTGTGCCTTTCTATGCCCCTGGGCATGCAGTTATCTCAGCACAGTGCACTCCCTGACATGCCTTAATGCTTACATAGTAGAGCCATTTCTACAGCCATTTTCCTGAGTGACATCATCTGTCTCATACTAAGAGACATATTTATATAATAGAAATAGTGGCAGAATTCATTCATCATTGTCTTTTAATGATGCAGAGACCCTGATTAACACAGCTGTTTCTTCCCGTATTAAGTGCTTTTCCATTTTCATTGGCCTGCAAGATGGCTATCTAAAGAGACTCGAAGTGGTCCAGAACTCAGTCAGGGTTCAGCACAATAATTGTTTATTCAGACTTAACTGGGCCTTGATCCCAGCTTTCTAGTCAGGTTGCTGCTGTCATGTGAACCTCAGCACTCTTTATTCTTACTGACAAGGCACACTGGGTGATCTCTGGAATAGATATTCTACTGTAGGTGGCCTCGCTTTGGGGGGCTTTGATGTCTAGATAACTATTCTGTGAGTAACAAACTATTTCCTGAATTAGTTTTAAACATGTGTCCCATAACGTCTTTACTGTGATCTCCTGCCATTTGATTCATTGTCAGTTTAACATTCAGGTTCCCTCTTAAAAAAAAAAAAACATTTGTGATCTTATAAAAGTGAATAAGGTCACCACTTAGTGAGCTGTATCATAAGCTGAAAAGTTCTAATTTTCTCAGTCTATCACCATGATCACACTTTTCTAGCCCCCTTATCAGTTTGGTTAGCCATCTTTAAACCATTTCTACCTTCATATTGTCTTCATTTAGGTACAATTATTTATTCAGTTATTTAGTTATTTAGTTCATTAATAATTGGTCACCAGGTAGGTGCACTAGAGAAAGCAATACCTATCATGGTACCCAAAACTGTGTGCAGTATTGCAGGGGCAGGCATAACCGTACTAGAGAAGTCAGGTCCCTTCCACTTAATAAAACTGATTTTTAGGACCTTAATTGTAAGGTGTGTTGCGGCATTGCAACATCCTTCAAAGGGCAATAACTAAACTTACCACTATTGTTCAGTTTCATCACAGGGCATTATGAAGGATGCTGATTAGTTGTAATGTCTCGCTTTGTTTTAAACTGGTATTAATGAGAGGCTCTATTATTAATGAAAGGTTTAACCAAAGCTTTGCTTCTCTTAACTGCATGATATGTTAGCTTAATGCATAGCAGAGGGGATCAAGGAAGGAAACAATGCCTTCTTATGTTACAGCCGAGGAAAAAGGATGATGAAAGCAGAAAAAAGCTGTCAAGCTGAAAAAAAAGCCAATGTAGGTAGAGAACATAGGAAAGGTAAAAGTATTGAATGAATACATCTTCTTAGCATTCACAAAGGGAAAAGATAAGACAAGTTCCAAAGGAATAGAAAGGTATTGGGTGGGGGGGGGGAGAATGTGCGAGGAGGTAATTACTGAGGACACGGGCAGGTCCTCAAGGCTCTCAGGGCCCTCAAAGTGAACAGATCATCTGAGTCAGATGGCATGAACCATAGGTAACTGAGAGAACTGGCAGCAGATCTAGCAGTCCCTCTAACTGACCTGTTCGACAGCTCCCTAGACACAGGAGTAGTGCTATGAGAATGTGTGAAGGTGTGGGATGACAGATGGACAAATAGTCAGGAAAGCAGTTTTGCACACAGAGCATATTTATTTATCAGAAATAAAAGAAAAGAAAAATAGCAAAACAAACTTTTTAACTAATAAAAAAAAACTCTTTAAAGAAAATAAATCAAATAAAAATGCTGAAACACAACAGTGCTTCCAGAAACAATCTTTCTTCAGATTTTTATCAGTTCAATCACTTCATCCAAGGCATGAAAACTCACATGTCCTCTCTCCTTGCAGGCCAGTAGCCCGCTAACCACCGATCTACATTACCTCAGGAAGCCTAGCCTTTATACCTTCCCCCAGCATATCAAGTGACCTCATATGGCTGTCATATTTTCTCTGTAAGTATTTTTTATGTTTAATTCCCCAAAAGGCCAAGGCATAGGTTTGCCAGAAAAGATGCCCAATTTTCTGCAAAGGTACATGGGAAGAGCTGATGTGTATTTCAGTGTCTGATATCTCCCTTTTGCCTGGGACAAGGACTTGTTTAGAGGTAAACAGGAATTAAATTTCAACAAGCGATTGGAATTTCCTGGTAGCTGATCTAAGGGGAAGATTTCCTAAATGGCAAGAGATGGGAGGGCCATCTCCTCTGTGTTATAACTTTGAATTCCAAAGAGAAATGGTTTTAGAGCAGGGGCTCTGCAGACGTCCAGTCTAGGAACCTATTGTTAAATTCTCTACTAACTGCCACAGTCTATTTCCATTTTAATAGTGTCAGAAAGGTAGTATTGATCAAAGCCAGCTAGGGAGGTGGGACTGGGGAAAATCAAAATACTGATAAATTTAATTCACTTGCAACTTTAGAAAGAGTAAGAGACACCCCTGCTGGACTAGAGGTGAACAGCTGGACCTGGAAATATTAAGGTCACTAGGCAATCAGAGGCCAGTTTTGCAGACTGCAGAAATGGCTATATAAACCCTCTTCAACAGAGATTCTGAGCAGAAACCAAATTTCCTGACACAGAAAAAAACTGCTAGATACTCTGAAGACCACTGCAAGAAAACTGGGGCTCTGAAATACCGCAGAGAGAAAGAGAGACTTTGAAAAACTCACTTATTTTCTGGACTCTGATTTTCTCTACAAGAAAAGGTAGTAATTATCCAGTTAATTCCCTAATTTGTTTTATATGTATTTTCCAGCTTATTTGTAGTTATCCTGTGACCAAATAGCTAAATCATTTGGCTGTATGTTTATATAGAAATTATTTAAGTAATCAGTACAAGCACTTGCTTTTTTTTTTAAAGTATTACCACCTGGGAGTGGTTTGTTGTGTGTGAAGGTTTGGGGAAAGTTTATTCAGTCTGTGACACACCTGTTTAGCACTAAGGTACTACACGCTACCGAAAAGATCTTGGAAGGGAATCTGGGGGCCTAAGATAGGGAAAGTACACAAGGTCTCTGGAGGGGTTTGTGGGGTTTGAATCAGGTTCCTGTGGGAGAAGACACAATCAGGGTTATGAGGACAGCCCCGAAGAACTCATAATGCCTGGTGTTTCCCACCAGCACAGAAACCAAAGAGGATTCTCACCTGGATACAGACTTGAGACTGCATTTTATCCTTCCCCAGAAAAAGAGGAATCCCTGAGCCCTCATGGTGAGTGTTCAGTTGTGAAATCAATGAGCACTCTAAAAGGACATGAGGAGGGTATTTCCTGCCTCCCCCATCACAGATTGCACTTAGGGGAGTGCACAGTGAGCTCAGTGGACCCGGCCCCCAGGAGTGGGTTTGTGAAATGCACTACTTCTGGGATTGCCCAACCTTGCGTCCATACTGGACGGAGATCAGACAAAAGATTAAACAGAGGGTGGGAGTGTAGGTGCCCAAGACCAATATCCATCCTTCTTGGAATGGATCATATTGGTGACAAAGAATGGGACCCACATCCTAGAATAGTGTGCATACTTTTAGTACTAGCTAGAAACTGTATCCAGAACACATGGGTAGCATGCACACAACCCATGGTAAATATGTGGTTGGAACTAGTGGCTAAAACACTTCCGATAGAAAGAGTGACCTATGAACTTAAAGGGAAGAACTCTTCGAAAGAGTATGGGGAGCCTTCATGAATTCCTTTCCACCAGAAGAGGCATCGCTTATCCATCTTAATAACATCTTGTAAAAGAAGAACTGGACAGCTAAGCTAATCTTTGAGTACTTTGTGAAGGATTGTTTATATAGCCACTGAATAATGTCGACCTGTCTTCCAGCCAAACCTCTAGGAATAGGATTAGGTAAGGAAAATACATTTACAGCAGCCTACACCAGTTATAAATATGTTAATTGAGTTCAAATCATTTTTTTCTTTATATAAAAAAGGTAGACAAATACTGTATAATATGCATGATAAGGAAAATATGTAGTTAATATAGATAGAACAAGGTGGTAACAGATGTAATGTACGTAACCTAGAAAAACTATATATAACTGCTGGTAGATACACTTTGGAATATATGTAAATGATGAGAGATTGTATGAAAATGTATGTGTATGTAATTTCTAATTGCCACCCAATAAACATACTTTTCACAAAGAAATGGGTAACATCATTCAACAGAAATGGGATAAGCCCTGTAAATACTGGGCTGACATACAAATATACAAACTTGCCAGCAGATACAGGCCTTATGATCTATCTAGTCTGCTCGGGTGTGCAGCACATCAGTCCATTAGACTGCATTTGCCCTCCCACCCTCTACCTCCTCTCTCCTTCCACCCTGCCCCCTCCTGGTATGTACTTTCCCCTTGAATCTGTTCCACCCCCTCTTGAAGCTCCCCACAGTCTGCAATGATATGGGTTCCTCAGGCAGTGCATTCTACCCTGCTACCACCCTTTCAGTGAAGTAGTGTCTCCTCATTTCCCTTCTGAATCTGCCCCCTTCAACTTCAGGGAGAGTCCTCAGGTATCTGTTCCACTCCTGAGAGTGAACCCACCCCTGGAGCCTACTCTGTTCATCCCCTTCATGTACTTGAAGGTCTTGATCATGTCCCCTCTCTCTCTTCTATCCTCCAGGGTATACATGTTGATTTCTCTTAGTCTTTCTTTGTAAGGCCTATCTCCCAGGATCATCTTTGTTGCTTTTCATTGCACCGCCTCTAGTAGTTTGATGTCCCTTTTCAAGTAAGGGTGCCAGAACTACATGCAGTACTCCAAGTGTGGCCTCACCAGGATCGTACAGGGGCAATATGATTTTGCTACTTCTGGATGTAATCCCCCTTGCTATGCACCCTAGCATCCTGTTTGCCTTTGCCGCTGCCTTCCTACACTGACCCGAGTGGTTCATTTCCCCGGTCACCAGCACCCCCAGATCTGTCTCCTCGTTGGATGAGGACAGTTGGACACCGTCCAGCCAGTAACTGTATCCTGGGCTCCTGGCACCAAGATGCATCACTCTGCACTTTTTGGCATTGAATCCAAGCTGACAGGTGTGTGAGCACTCCTCCAGTTTTGCCAAATCCTCCAGAAGTAAATTGTCACCCTCCACCCCATCCACCTCAGCACAGATCTTGGTGTCATCAGCGAAGAGGCTGCTCTTATTCTTGATCCCTACTGCTCTGTCTACAATGAAAATGTTAAACAGGACTGGTCCCAGTACTGAGCCCTGTGGGACACCACTTGTCACTGCCCTGGGCTCCAATGCCTCGCCCCCTACTACTACCCTCTGCTGCCTCTCCCCTAGCCAGTTTTCAACCCATCTGGCTAGTTTTCACTCTACTCCTAGACTCTTCAACTTGCAGGTCAACCTACTGTGTGGCACTGAATTGAAGGCCTTGCTGAAATCAAGGTAGAGTGCAACCACCGCATGGCCCCTGTCCAGTGCCCTCATGACCCAGTCAAAAAAGTCAACCAACTTTGTCTGACAAGATCTGCCTGAGACAAACTCGTGCTGCCTGTCATCCTGCAGATAATTAGACTCAAGAAATTGCACCAGCCTATCTTTGAGGATAGACTCCATCAGTTTTCCTACACTTGTGGTAAGGCTCACTGGTCTGTAGTTCCCCGGTTCATCCTTGGGCCAGCTCTTATGGAGCGATATCACGTGCGCCTCCCTCCAGTCCCTGGGCACACACCCCATATTTAGATAGGTGTTCAACAGGTCTGTCAATGGCCCTGATAGGACCTCTGCCAACTCCCTCAGTACCCTGGGATGAATTCCATCTGGCCCAGGTGCCTTGGCCACCCTCAGGGACCTAAGGCCCTCCAGCACCCTTTCCACCGTGATAACCCCATACGTGGTTGTCTCACCACTGCTATCATACAAAAACTGGACCCTATGCTAGGCATAGAAGACAGTTTCACACCCCAAATTAGTATACTTGGTCTGAGAACTGATAAATTAATAAATGAATGGGTAGCAGATGCCATCACTTGTCCCTGATTGCTATGACAGCGAAATCTAATTTTGAAATATTGGACTAATTAATCTGTACCTACTGTTGCTGAATGGCATCAGGAAATCCTTCAGGCCCTTCACATGGAAAGAACAATTGCTTCCATAAGAAACACCTACAGTAGAAAGCCTACCTGAGAAAATGGAACATTCTCAAACCCCCACTAACTATTGCATAAGGGCCCAAATTAAGGTGCCCCTCTAACTTAGATCTATTTATCATGACACTGTAGCGTATTTAGTCACATGTCATATCATTTTCAAGCTCACCTAATAACACAGTGATCATTAAATTAACTTCTGCCTCCTGTGTGTGTGTTGGGGTGGGGGGGTGTTGTATGTTCAGTGTTGTCTCTAAATGTGAAATATTGTATGACTGTATTTGTTGAAAAGATTCATTAAAGTACACTATGGCAAAACAACAACAAAAAAAAACAAACAAACAGTTATTCTGTAGTAGTTTCACAGCACCTGTTTAATGCCTAATACCTGCAGTTCTTGATTGTTGTATGTGTGGGAAAAAAGTATTCTGCCAGCCAGCCTGCCAACCCCTGCCCCTTACATTCACAGAGAGGTGCATACACACTCCTCCTCCATGGTATGATGGCTTACCTTTTGCAGTGCTTCCAGGTTGATTAGGCATTTTCCCGGTAACTCCAATTTTCCTGTTCCCCCACAGCCAGTATCAACCCCCTGCACCCCCATAGCCAGTATCAGACCCTGCTGCCCCACAGCCAGTATCAACCCCCTTCTGCCCCACAGCTAGCATTAACCAGCTACACAGTATATGCCCCCACTCCCTCCACAGCCAGTAACAGTCCCCTGCTTTTTCCAGTGTCACCACCCTCACACATGCCATTAACCACCTCACGTTCAGTATCACTCCACCCCCCAGTAGTCAGCACTCCAGAGCCACAGTCAGCTCAGTTAGCCCTCCAGGACCAAAATCAATCAATAATCTCCCTCTCCACTGCCCCAGCCCCCAGCATGTATTGCCAGCCAAGTTACTCACCCTACTGCCAGAGCCCATCTCAGGGGCATCATTTAGGATCATAGAAACATTGATGTTGTCATCAAATAAAGATCACTTGGCCCACCTAGTCTGCCCAGTTTTCCCTGCCAACTGTGCCACCACAGACCCTACTCAATCTCCGGTCATCTCCTCCCCATGCCTTAGTACCATCTGGACTGGGCTATCCTAAGTAAACAGATTGTAATATAAATAATTTAGTGTGCTTTGCTATGGTGCAAAATGGGAGCGGGGTTGGATCATTCACAGAGGAAGCAGTGCTCCTATGGGAGGCATTGTTTGTACCAAGCTACTGGAGCTCTCGTATGCTCTCCCCCTATAATTCCATCCTTAGGAAGGTGACAGCAGCTTGGGGGTAGATGTTGTTATTTAGTGATAGTTGGGCTCATATGGAAGTAACCTTTGCATGATACAGACAACAGTGGGCACTGATTTGTGTTCTGAGCCGGGATTGTTTTGGTGAACTGCAGAGATGGATTCAACATTCAGGAGATGCTCTTCATTTATTGATTGATTGATTGATTGATTCAGTTAGTGTCTGTGGAATGTAAAATGAGGCCTAGACAATAGTGTCTATGTTCTGCCTTATCCCAGGGTAGTTGGATACAGATGCAAACGAAATGAACTTGAACCCAGGTAATCTGTTGATGGTATTTTAGTGAATGGGGGAAATTTGGCCAGGACACTGGGGAAAATCCTCTGCTCTTCTTGAGAAGTGCCATGGGATCTTATCTTTAATGTCCACCCAGACTACTAGGTGTTTCTACAGTACTCATGTTTATGCTCTTAGACAATCAGATGGTGGCTGGCCGAGGAGGTAAGGGGAGGGCTGTGCTGGTGCTATCATTTACCAACTATCCAGTGACCATGGTGAGGGGAGTAAGTGGGTCATGGGCTCATCAGTGTGGGGGAGAGGGGGTTTCATTCAGTGGGGGGGTCCACTTGACTACCAGAGACCCCCCACTGAATGACCCCCCCAATTTAAGACTAACCTGAGGGCTCACCTGAAGACCCATAACAATAAGTGCAATTGTGAACCTTAATTCTCTCCTCCACCCACTTTATTGACCCTGGTACTCTCCCGGCACTTATTTAATGACTCCTAGTGCTTTTCCCCTCTTATTCCCCGGGAACTCCTCCCTTCCCACAGATTATTCCCCCCTCTCATTGACTGTCCCCCTACTGCACAACTACCCCCTCCCCTTGTCCCACAACCCTACCTCAATGTGTTCAATGACAAGGCTTGTCTGAGCTGCTCCTAGGTCACCCCTTTTTCTGCCCCCTGTATCAACTGCTTTCGCTAAATTTTCTCCCCCACCCCTGTGTCCCAGTCTACCTCTCTTGCCTACTGATTATTTGAAGACTTAATTATTGTACTCTTAGTTTTGTATATAGCTTGTTACCCACTGACTATGTACTCCAGTTGCCAACCGTTTTGTACCGCATACAATGTTTACTATATGTTCCACAATTTATCTTCACAGTGTTTATGCTTTGTATTGTCTTGTCTTATTACTGATGCAGAACCTTTGTAAATGAGCTTTAGCTCAAAGGTACTTCTCATCCAAGATCTCAATAAATAAAAAAAAAAATAAAATAAATGGGATGTACCTACATAATATTATTTGTACTCATGGATGAGTGGGGGATGCGGATCCACTAGGTACCAGGGAATTCATGTTACATATGGCACAGGGGTGATCAGGGGAGAGGGAACCACTAGATGCTAGGGAATACAGTTTGCATAAGGCACAGGGGTGATGGGGGAGGGGAACAACTAGACGCTCGAGAATTCACTTTCCATATGGCACAGGAGTGATTGGGGAGGGGGGGGGACCATTAGGCGCCAGAGAATGCAGTTTACATATGGCACAAGGGCAATCAGAGGGAACCACTGGACACCAGGAAATCAGTTTTCATGTGGCACAGGGACAATTGGGGGAGGAGGGACCACTAGACAGCAGGGAATGCAGCTTACATATGGCATAGGGATGGCTGGGGGAGGGGGGGACCACTAGATGCCAGAGAATTCACTTTCAGTATATCACAGAGGTGATCAGGGAGAGTGAGGACCTCTAGACACCAGGGATCTTGCCTGCAGTAAACCTGCCCAGTGTTTGGGGTGGGTGCACAGCCACAGCACTCATTTAAGAGCAGGGTTTTGGCATTGGTAAACAGAGCCATGCTGGTGGCTGTTTAGCACTGCCAAAACCTATGAATATGCCACTGTACCCTTTATGCATGAGAGATCCTGTATTTGCATAGGTGCAGTGGTACAATATCTTTTACATGACTACACTGCCTGGTTTGAGAAGTGCTCTGAGGGCATCTAAATATGCCCCCCTCCAGAACACTGGTGCTATTCATGGTTAGTGTAGCACTAACACAATTAATAGCTCTCTAATTTTTTGAATAAGGGAGCATTGGTTTCTTCTTTAATAATAATTATTTTGTTGGTCTCCTTTTGTTTCCTTTTGAGTTGCTAGATTTCAACACATACTGCCCAGTGCCCCTCCTCCCCAACACAGGATTGCCCCTAGCAATGACTCATGTTCCATGTAAACCTACACAATTTGCCTTGGGGCATTTAGCACCAGTGTGTATTTTGCTAAAAATATATTTTCTGTACAGTGCCATACACAGAACTGTTTTGGAAAATGTCTGATTTTGAGCCCCCCCTTCCCTGATTTCTAATCTAGTTTAAGTAACTTTTAAGAGCTCGTATACTGCCTGAAACTAATATTAGTTTTTAAAAGCAGTCAACCATTACATTTTGTATCTGAGATACTTTTTCTTTTCCCTTTGGTTAATTAGAAGATTGCTTACCTGATGACAGTAGATGTGATATTTGGGAAACACTGTACCTGGCAGCAGATGTATCTATCTCTGTTCCCCCTCCACTACATCATCAGCATTGTTATCTCACTGACTGTGACATCACTGCTGCTTAGAAACAGCCACTCAGTGGCTGCCAGGTCAGTCACCTGTGATGCGACTGTCAGTGATATCACAATGCTGATGATGAAGTGGGGAGACTAGAGACAGATATGTCAGCTGCCGGGCTGAGAACTATTTTCACACATCCAACACAATATTATCACATAAAAAAACAACATTCTAATGCACAAAGGAAAAAAGAAAATACTTCATAAATCAAAAGTTACAACTGACTACTTCTTAAAATTTGTATCATTTTGCTGCCTGTCTGTTTTGTTTCCACTAGCTCTTTTTTTTTTAAAAAAAAAGCACACTGCAGTGAAGAGAGGACAGGAGAGGTGGCTATATGACAGGACCAGAAGGAGAAGGAGGAGATGGTGGATGGCAACGAGTGAAGTAACCTGAGACAGTGTCTGGAATCGCAGCTCTGTTAGGCATGAACAAATGGATGTTTTTTGTCAGAAAGAGGCAAATGAATTTTATTTTTTTTATTACCGGCTACATCATGCCTTCAATGCTTGCCTAATTTATTGGCCAGCTCCACCACTGGATTTAAAACAAAATGGAAGGAGCACAGATGATGAGATAGACGAGACAGAACACAAAAGTCAAAAACAGAGTGAGACAGGCTTGATTTAGCTTAGCTAGAATCTTCATATAAAAGCATGGTCAGATAGAAACAAATCCAGTTAGCTCACCAGCAGAACTATCAGAGTTCAAAGAAATACACAGCTGGTTATGGCTTAGTATTTGCCATTGTTGGAGGAGGCAATTTTATTTTGTAACTGTCTGCCTATAATATTTCAGTCTTAGGCCTCCATATTCAAAATGTTAGCATCATGCTAACTGGGAATAGCACAATCAGATGAGGTGGGGGCAAAGGCCCCTTGTGCATGGAGCATACCCGTTAGGGTGATTATCAAGAATATACCACTGCATCCATGCCAATGAGGGATCCCACCTGCATGCAGGGAGCGGTAGTATATACAATGATTTTCACAGCACTAAACAGTCTCTGTTGCAGTGTTGTATAATGCTTTTAAAACCCTACTCTTACCCAAGCACACAGTGATATGCACCCCCGATGGCAGATTGACAGCGTCAGTCCCTGCCAGGGTCCCTACTCCTGATTGCCACTCTAGCGGTACATAAGTGACACCCAAACACCATTCATTGGTGTGTATTGGGTCCTCTTACCCCCGATTGCCAACCCTGCAGTATGTAAACAAAGTTTAAACTTCTTCCATTGGAGTTCAGTGGTCCCCCACCTCCCCAATCATTGACCCAGTAGTGCACAAGTGAAGTCCAAACCACATTCATTGGTGTTCAGCAGTTCCCCATCTCACCTGATCAGCACCCAAAAATTACTGCCCCAACCCCCTCCCATTCCACCCACTCAGGCCCCCTCCATTCATTGGTGTTCTGTGGTCCCCATCCCCCCAGTCAGCCCCAGCTGGATGACCATCCCAATCCCCTGCCATCTCACCCACTCAGGCCCCTCCACCTCCACCTCCCCTGGCCCCTGATCACCCAAGCTGACTCCTGGCACCAGAGACAGTGACTGGTACAATCCTTTCACTCCCCACCTCGCTGCCTGCTATCTGAATGACAGTAAGTGTGTGACAACTGTAAAAATCACAGTAACCATGTGCACATTCCCTGTTGTTCAGACAAGGTCCAGCTGAGATGAAGTGGAGGGGTTCTGCCAGTCACCATCTCCAGTGCCAGCAGTGAGCTGGGTCAGCAGGAACAAGTGGGAGAAGGGGGCTGGGGACAGGAGGAAGGTCAGACTGCCATTCGGGGGGGGGGGGACCTGAAGGTGGGGGATGCCTCACGGGGCTACAAGAGGTACAGCAAGGAAGTATTTTTAAGAAGAAAAGGTGCCCATGAACAAGGGGACATCCTATGAAATTGGAAGGGAGTAGATTCAGGAGAGTTGTGAGGAAGTACTTGTTCACAGGGGAAGAATGCATGAGATATGTACAAGGAAATCATAGTGGAAAGGAAGGGGAGAGGGAGAAAGAGCTGTAGACTGGGTACAGTCTGTGGATGCCATCAATCCTGTACCAAGGACCAAAATGGTACATTGAGTTACCTGCTAACCTCACAGAATCACCCAAGATTAGCACCTTCAAATCTGGGTTCAGATCCCTTCTTGACACAAAAAAGAATTGTGCTTGCCTGCACTAATATGGCAGAATTTCAGCCACCCAACCCTCTCCCTTTCACCCCCTCCTTATCTCATCAACCCCCCATCCCCAAATGAGGCCCACTCAGCTGACAAACCACTTCCACCACAACGACGCCATCCGTGGCTGACCCCCTACCCCCCCTTAGGCTAGACTGACCAACTAAATAGTGAACTACAAGGCTGAACCCTATTTACCCTATCCTTTTCAACCTTTAGTTGGATATATAAGATTCCTTTGGTATTTGAATGTCTGTGTAACTGTTTTCGGTTCTCTGTAAACACTGTTGTATTTGTAATGTGTGTACAATAATGACCTGGAACCTTTGAAAATGAGCCTTGGACTCAAAGGTATTAACCCCAAACTGAAATAAATAAATAAATAATAGTATAGGTAGGGAGGAAAGGGCAGACAGGATGGGTCAAGTGGTCGTTATTTGCCATTAAATTCCATGTTTCTATATTTTTTAATGTAATTAGGTACCAATGAATGGGGTTTTGATTTCACTTATCTACTGCTAGATCAGCAATAAAGGGGTGAGGGCATCAGTGGACATTGATGAATGGGTTTTGACTTTGCTTAGGTACTGCTAGATCAACGATCAGGGAAGGGGAGCCACTAGTCACTGGTGAATGGGATTTGGATGTCACTTATGTACTCCCAGATCAGCAATAGGGGGCAACATAGCTCATCCGAGTGCCTCCACCCAGTCATGCACGGTAGCATTGTGTGGCATTCTAATAAGTCCATAATGGGCTTATTAGTATGCCAGGGCTTAATTTCTGAACATATCGATGCTATCCACAAAATGTTCCACCCCAAGTTGGGCGCTCTATACCGCAATTGTGGTTGCATCCCACTGCCGGCTCTCTGTGCAATTGTACAGAAAATGATTCTCCCTATTTTTGACTATGGGGTTGTACTCTACTGTGCTGCCCCAAGTCTACCCTAACCAGACTGGACCCGCTCTTCCACTCCTTCTGTCATTTCGCCCTTGACTGTCCTCCCACCACTCATCGGTGCATCCTCTACCAGATCCTGGGCTTCTCCCTCCCTTCAGAACCGAAGACTGTCCCACTGCGCTCAGATCATGGCCAAGTTCTGGACCCAGTCCCTACTCTCTTACCTCACCTCTGAACTATCTTCCCCTACCATTTTAGTGTACTCACTCAGGAACAATGATGCCAGGCTCCTATCTGTCCCACACATGTCCGCCGCTGCATGCCAGACAGCCTTCAAATATTGCATGCCTAAACTCTGGAACACCCTCCCTATAGACATTCGGCACCCCCCATCCAGCACCTCAACTCCCTCCTCAAAGCACACTTCTCCACCTGCACATGCGACTAAATATGCTGTTCTGCTCTAGGCCTAGTTTCTTCCTTATGTGACTGTAATAAGTGATGATCCTATGTGATGAGAAGTATGTGTGTATCTTAATTTATACTGTTCTATGCCTTGCTGTACTACCTGCTCTACTGCACTGTATTTTGTATTCTGTAGTTTGCATTTTATGTTTTGTATTTTGGACTTTGTATTTTGATGCTTGTCCATTTACCAGAGTTTCAGTTGTACTCTCCCCTACCCTCACCCCCAGGACGCATCTGGAATAGAGCAGTAGTCTGCTCTGTATGTCTTCCTGGTAAAACTTATAAATAAATAAATAATATCGTTCACAGGAGCACTGGTGCTAGCCCATTTGGGTCACGCTATGTTCTTTTGGCTCCTGTGGGCCATATTCCGGTAGGGAGCAGTTTTTGTGCAGCACATAGTTACTATGCACTGTACCAATGCAGTCCCATATTCACATAGCACGCTATGGTCAGAGTATGCTTAGTGTGTGAATATTGCCCCTGAGCCAGCTGTGCGTTATCTGTTGCACAGCACAAATGGGTGCATGGTGTATGCCTTGTTTTTTCCCAGTTAGGTGGTTGATACAGTGTGTGTTTGTGCGGTGTGCGTTGAATTCAAATCTGTTTTTAAATACCTTGAATATCAATCATATTCAATGAATACCTGAATATCGGGGTGTATTCCAGGTACTCATCACGTATTCTGTGAGACTTTGAGATCTCCATGAGATCCTCTAGGCCAGTTCCCAGGCTGCTTAGACCTTTCCAGAGAGTCACTATTGTGACCTGCCTTGCCAATGTACTGAGACGCTCATTATGAGAGGAAGCTGTTGCTGTCTGAGGAGTTGTGCTTTTCGGAAGCAGATTTTGATTTAAAAACAAGCATTTGTCAGTGCCAAATATTTGCTTGCTGGCATTGGCATTGGTAGTGTAGGAGTTAGAGAGCTGCATAATAGGAATGGCAGTGAAGTATTGAACTGAAGCCAACCCCACCACCACTCTGCAGAGACTGACAGGCATTGGGGAGTGCCTTTGGGTCATCAGCCATAACGGCCATGCCATTTCACCACACCCTACCCTGCAGACACCGACAAGTGTCACGGTGTGCCTTGGGGTCTTTGGCCTTTATCTCACCCCATTCCATCAGGAAATATGGTGAGATGGGTGCTGTATAGGAGAATGGGGTGAACTTTGGGGCCAAAGAGTCCAAGGCATGCCTCGCTGCCTCTCACTGGCTGCAGGGTGTGGAATGGTATGAGCATTACAGACCAGAATCCCAAGTCACACCCCTGATGCCTGTCAATCTTTACAGGGAGGGGTGTTATGGTCAGAAACCCTAACGCTGCAGGTGTTCATTTATATTTTCACTCCAAATTTTCAACATGGTTTTTTTGTGACCCCCACCTTATGAATAGAGGCAATATTGGTTCATTAGCGGAAAGCTGATTTCGCACAGCGACTACACCATTTGGCACCACAGGTGCGAGAACACATTTCGAACAGGATGTGAAAAATGACAGCTGTACTGTTCATGGGGAGGTGCAAAAAATGGCAATGTTGAAAATCTGCAGTGAAAATATTAAAAAAACTGGTGAACTCACGAGCGTGCGTAGAAACTGAGCAATGCACACCCATCATGCAATTAGTCTGGGGATTTTTTACAGCAGATTGTCAACACAGGCATCTTGGAACCTCCGCTCATGAACAGAGTCACTGTGATTTTTTTAATCTGTCCCGAAACATGATTTCCCACAGCGACCACGCATTTCTGCGCTGGAAGTGCGAAAACGCATTCCAGCCATGGTGTAAAAAATGACAGCTGTACTGTTCATAAGGAAGTGTGGAAAAATGCCAGTGGTGAAAATCTGGACTGAAAATATTACAAATGCATGAATTTACGAGTGTGCGTGGAAACTGCGCAATGGTCGCTCATAACACAATCATTTTATGGACTTTTTTCACCAAATTTTTAATATAGCCATGTTAACACCTTTGCTCATGAACAGTGTCACTGTGATTTTCTTAATCTTTCCCGAACATTGATTTCGCACACCGACTGCATCATTGTGCGCTACATGCTCAGAAACACATTTTGGGTGAGATGTGAAAAATGACAGCTGTACTGCTCATAAGGAGGTGTGGTAAAATGGCAATGTTGAAAATCTTGAGTGAAAATATTGAAAATTCGTGAACTGATGAGCGTGTGTAGGAACAGCGCAACGCATGCTCGTCAAACAGTCATTTTTGGGAATTGTTTCACCAAATTTTCAACACTGGGTTTTTGGGGGCCTACCTCATGAACTGTGACACTGTTGTTTCGTAAATCGGTCCCGAAAGGTGGTTCCATGCAGTGACCGTGAAAGCACCTTTTCGGGCCAATTAACAAAATGACAGTACCAGAATTCATGAGGTGAGATCCCACAAATCCCATGTTGAAAATTTGGTGAAAAAATTCCCCAAAATGCCTGAGATATGCATCAAAGTTGAAAAAACCCTATTTATTCCATTATACAGCTTACCGGCATTTCCTCCGTTCGTGGTCGGCTTTGAAGAGTGCAGCTGTGTTCCCGGTCCACCGAAGATCATCACGCCAGACTCCAGAAGTAAGTATGGGGTGAGGTGGGGTGTGGGGAGGCAGGGTGCACAGAGGGTGGGCGCAGGTGGGGGTCAGGACAGTCAGCGAGGGACTGTTTTTCCTTGCAGGTTATTTTTTCTTGTAGATGACGCAGGACTTGTGCCATACTGGGGTGGGCACCCACTGTGGCAGCTGGAAGGCTGTTTGGGGTAGTGGAACCAATGGGACATTGGGCACCCCCGTCAGCCATATGGACTGTTGCCATGCTGGGGTGGGCTCCAGTGTGGCACCCAGTAGTCTGTTGGGGAAACAGTGAAGCTGACGGGAATTGGGCACCCCGCCAGCCTTATGGATCATTGCCACGCTTGGGGTGGGCTCCAGCGGCACCTTGAACTCTGTTGGGGGAGTGCAGCAGAGCCGACGGGGGATTGGGCACCCCCGTCATCCATACAGAGAGTGTGTGTGTGGGGGGAGCACATGAGCACACAATATGCTATCAACACTATCTTATTGCTGCTCACTGAAGCGGGTCTCTCCCTTTCAACTGTACGCCACTGCATTTTCAACTGCTGTCATAGACAGCTGCAGCATTCATTGGTGAACTGTGGCCATGTCTGCAAACACACTGACTGAACTGGAAGACAGGGTGCCACACCTACAAAAACTCTGATGATGGCACTGTGTTTCTTGCACATGTGTGCAAGCAAACATAAAAATGATCTCTGCAGACTTTGAACTCTTCTGTTTTGTGGATCTTCAGTGGAGACTGTGGTGTTCCACTTGACTGACTGATTGCTATTTTTTGTTACAACAAATTGGTTTGTAATCTTCAGGTCAGGGTTTGTCTATGGTTGCAGGCTAGCTCTTGCTTGCTGGCTGGCTGAAAAATGTCCTGCTCCAGTGATGTCTTCAGTGCCGAGTGTGGAAGCCAAATTTTAGTGTGACTTCTGAAGCTGCTGTCAGTGCAAGGGCAGCTTTGCTTCTTTAGTTTTCTTTCTGTAGCTGTTTTAATAATTTATATTATTGCAAAAAATCTTCTTTAAAAAAATCTCATTTTTTAGGGCTGTGGGCAGAGCCTACAGCCATTTTGGGATCGCTCAGTAGCTCTAAAAATGACTGATCATGGAACCTTCCATTGGACTTTTGGAAGTATCCTTCCGAAAGTCCAATAGAGCTTGAAACCCTCTGCCATGATCGTCCTCTATGGAATAACAGCTGCACTATTTCAGCTGTTACTTCTGCATTCCATGGCATGAACTACACATGCTCAACTCACATGCATGCGCAGTTCTGCTGGCACTATCATGTTATGAATGGCAAAATTTCATTCACTGCACTGTGCATGTACACATGCCATGCATGTGCAGTTGTGTCACCGCTGCCAGCTTTGGCAAAAAGGAAACACACCAACATAGGGGTACCCAATCCCTGTGTCAGCATTATGTAGCCCTCCCCACTCACATGGCACACTGGGAGCCCACCCCAGTGTGCCCAAATGTATTTCTTTTCCTCTGGCAATATGTAGCCCCACCACTCATGTGGTCCACTTGGAATCCACCCCAGTGTGCCAAAATGCATTCTTTTGCCCCTACTGACATCGGGGAGCTCACCCCAGTGTGTCCAAATGTCTGTCTTTTTTGTTACCTGTAAATAAAGAAAACGGTCCCCTCATGTGTTTTTACACTTTTTAACTGTAAAAATGAAAACAGTCCCTCTTTGTCGCCCAGTCCCCCTCCCCCATCTTCACCTCCCACTGAGCATCTACCTTCCCGCACCCCCTTACACCATACTTACCTCTGGAGGCAGGTGCTGTCATCTTCTCTGGACCGGGACATGTCTGCACTCTTTAAAGCCGAATTGCAAACTGAAGAATCAAAGGTAAGCATGCTATAATGCCATTCAATGGGATTTTCAACTTATGTTGATAAATAAGCAATTTTTTTTTTTATTTTGGCCCAAAATTTTCAACATGGGGTTCTTAGGACCCCACTTCATGAAAACTTTCACTGTCATTTCGTTACTCGGTCCCGAAAAGTGATTTCACAGTCACTGTTTGGAATCACCTTTCAGGATCAGTTCATGAAATGATATCATAGTGGCACTGTTCATGAGTTGGGGTCCCATAAAGCCCATGTTGCAAATTTGGTGAAGAAATTCCAAAAAATGACTGCGCTACGAGCGTGCATTGCGCGGTTTCTACGCACGCTCCTAACTTTTCCAATTTTTAATATTTTCCCTCCACATTTTCAGGATTGGCATTTTTGCACACCTCCTTTTAAACAGTATAGCTGTCATTTATCACATCCTGCCAGAAACATGTTTTTGCATCTGTGGCACAGAATAGCACAGTTGCTCCGCGAAATCACCTTTCGGGACAAGTAAACAAAATTACACTGGCACTGTTCCTGAGGAGGGGTCCCAAAAAGGCCATGTTGAAAATTTGGTGCAACCCCTCAAAAAAATGGCCAAGTTACACCCGGGCATTCAATAATTTCTACTCACACGTGTAATTCATCACAGCCCCATCGGCTCTGGTTAGAGTTTGTTTCCCCTGACATAGTAGTCTTTGTTTTGGCAGTGAACATAGACATTTGCTGCATGCCTGCCTTCCTGCCTACCACCACTGCAGTCAGGGCATGTCAAAAACAAGGGGGGGATGTCATGATCTTTGCTTTGTGGCTTGGCTTGTTCCTGTATCTGTAGCTGAGTTATTTCTTAAAACATTTACATAAAAAAAAAGTTCAGGTACTTTTGTCTCATCACAGACTTTGTCTGTGCTCTAGGGTAGGCAGGGTGCACCTTTGCTTTGCAGCTTAGCTTGCACCAGCTTACTTTAGCTGTTACTTCTTAAAGCACCTATGTAAAAAAATAGTTCAAGTCACTTTGTCTCCAGCCACAGCAGATTTTGTCTGTACCCTTACAGAAATAATTATATGAAATGTTTTAATGCTCCACACATAAAACTACATATGTGATATGCCTGCTGCAAGCATGATTTAAATGTCAAAGTGGAACTGATTGCATGCATATGGCATGCATGCAGCAAGCAAGTGTGGAAAGCGTGCTTTTTATGTTCCAGTGGAACAAACTGCAAGCATGTGGCATGTGTGCAAAAAGCAAGTGGTCACTGATAACTGCACACATAAAAGTTAAGTGACTTGCTCAGTATCACACAGTATACAAGTGGGGGTTGATGGGATTTAAATCCAGGTCTTCAGGTCTCCAGGTCTCCCAGGTTGCAGTTCAGTGCCTTTAACCACTAAGCTACAATATACTGCCTGCATACATATGGCTTGCTTGCATTTCAATACAAATCTGCATACATCTGTATGCATGCAGCGTGCTTATAGCCACTGATGAACTTTTTAGTTTTTTTGTCTCCCCTCAGCTCAGCTGCACAGCTGAACTGTAGCACTCATACCAATGAAAACACATGTGGTTCTTCCCACCCCCAATACACACACTTACATAGATACATAGATACATAGACAGTGTTGGCAGATAAGGGCTGTGGCCCACCCAGTCTGCCCATTTGAGCTTGTAAGTTCAGTTTATATTTTCCTAGAAGTCTGTTGCCCCTTACCCCCGACCTCCAGAATTCCTTTATGTCTATCCCATGCATTCTTAAATCCTGTGATTGTTTCAGCCCCCACCACTTCCTCTGGCAGGGTGTTCCACTTGTCCACCACCTGTTCTGTGAAGAAATCCTTCCTCACGTTTCCTCTGTATCATCCTCCCTCCAACTTCATCCCATGCCCTCAAGTCCTGGAACATCTTTTTTGCTTAAAATTAGTATATTACTGCACCCTGTTCCTCCCTGTAAGATACTTGTATGTCTCTATCACATCCCCTCTCTCTCTCCTCTCCTCCAGGGAGTACATATTCAGTTCCTTCAACCTGTCCTCATAGGACTTGTGTGATGCAATCCATGTACCATCTTTGTTGCCCTTCTCTGAATCTTCTGTACCCTGTCTATGTCCTTTTGTAGGTAAGGTCTCCAGAACTGTACACTGTACTCCAGGTGGGGCCTCACTAGTGTCTTGTATAGTGGAATTATGACCTCCCTTTTCCTGCTGGTGATGTCCCTGCCTATGCATCCCAGCATCCTATTTGCTTTACCTGCTGCCTTGTCACACTGTTTCCCTACCTTGAGGTCATCAGAGATTACCCTCAAAACTACTGAATTATGTCCAGCTGTCCTGTACACCTACTATTTTTTCTCTGTAGTTTTTAATGCTTCCACACAAACAGACTTTAAGGGGCAAACACAAAAGTAGCAATAGCTCGACAAACACCCACATGGCCAGTCTCCCACTCCCATGCACACAAACTGTAGCAGGTGTGGCCATGCTGCTACAGACAACCCACCAAGTATAGATACTATATAAGTTGAGAGTCTCTTACCTGAGTACCAGAGAGCCAGAGGTAGGAATCTTTAAGAGATGATGTCCATGGGTCAGAGTGTTGGCCCTTGAAATAAATGGAGTAATTTTTTATTACTATTTTATACAATATGATGGCAAGTTGGAGAATAGTGAAGGCTACTGTTCTACAAACAAGGCCCTTTTTATTCGAGCGGTGGCCTTCATTAATCTCCAACTTTTCATCAATAATGTATAAAATAGTAATAAAAAAGTACCCTCATTCATTTCAGTGGGGCACGCCCCTGCACTCTCCCTTGCCCTATGTCATAATGTTCCTGAACATGGGGATGTGGAGATCAGCTTCACTGGGGGAGCTATAAGCCTGACTATAGTGGGGCTCCAATAGTCTGTGCATACCATGCTGCTCAACTGTCCCTGAATGCAAGAGACAGCCCTCATTTTGCACCTGAAAACTGCTCTGTCCCTCATCCATCCCTAGTGGAAAACATGCTGCACAAACAGAGGGTGTCCTATAAATTTAGACTTTATGACAGGGACACCATTTCAGATTTCAATAGAAGGGAGCCAACAACCAGCGAAGGACAGGTACTAGTTAGCCCCTAGGTGGCAAGCTCTGGAATGTCTGGAACATCTCTAAAAGAAAAAAACACTTTTGTTGTGACTGAAAAGTGATATGCCAATCAGGGAACATTTCAAATGTATAAGATTCATCTGTCTATACTGCGAAGCAGTTCAGCAGATTTGGGCTTAAACCCACCCAGTTACTAATCACTTTCTTTCCTGGCTGAAGTTCTGACCTCCCTCCAAAAAAAAACTTTGTCCCACTTTTTCTCCCCAACTCCATTCCATTCAATACTCATCCCATATAGGTTGTGAAAATGCCCAAAGGCACAGAAACATGAAAAACACATCAATTGTTCAGTCCTCCCTCCTTTCCCAATCGTCCTGTAAAAAAAATTATTTACTTTTACTTACTAGTCCATCTGGCCCATAGAGTTCAAATATATAATAGAGAGTGCTAGAGGGTGCCTCGAATTGCTTAGTTGAAGTCACGGGTCTGCCATATTAGAGGAGGGTGGAGGTGCCGGTAGATAACAGGAACCCTTCTGGAAACTAAATATAACTGCACTGGCACACTGTTCTGATAAAAAATCTGCTGATCCAGTTGAGTAACAAGCACCACTGACAACAGGGAAGTGATGTAGTAGACCTGCATTGTGGTGACAGAAACAAGGTATGCTCATTTGTCCTTATCAGTGCATTACTCAAGTTTTGTAAAAACAATGTGCCGTGCCCTTATCTTTAGTTTCCAGAAGGGTTCCCATTGTCTACCGGCATATCCACCCTCCTGTAATATGGCGGACCAGTAGCTTCAACTGAGCCATTGGAGTCCACCCTCTAGCCCTTTCTACTATATATATGTGAGCTCTATGATCTGGCCAGAACCTGCGGCCTAGCCTAGTGTACCACCGGCACTGGGTCAGAACATAGCCAACCACAATGCTGTTGGCATTAACAACGTGGCAAAAATGCTGTCGATTTTATTGTTGTGTGGGGCACTGCCCCCACACCTCCTGGCATGGAGGCTTTGCCCCTCGTACCCCCAGACTTAAGGATTCTGACCCAGGGTGGATCATTGGGCAAGTTAAATTTGTGGGGCCATGGAACACTATTTCCATGGCCCCTTGTAAAAAAAAAAACACGAGTCCCAGTTTGAGCAAAATGGTTGGAGATCAGGATTAGAACCCTGGGAGTCACAGCAACAAAACTGATTTTTGGCACTGTGACTTTGCTGTAACGGTGATTGCCTTTCAGTGGTTGCTGTTATGACATAGAACCAAGGTATCCTTAAGATGGCATAAAAAGGTGAGATATTGTTGATGGGGGACCTGAATATTCCAGATGTTAACTGGAGCACCTTTGCTGCAGCCACATTCAAGAGCAGGGTCATTCTCGATGCCCTAGAGGGGGCATGCCTCAGACAGCTAGTGTTGGAACCCACTCAGCAGGGAGCAATCTTAGACCTGGTACTCTCAAATGGGGACAGAAACATGATCTCGTATCTAGAAGTGGGTAGCCATCTGGGAACAAGTGACAACCAAACAGTGTGGTTCACAATAAACACAGCCACAGAGTCAAGCCATAGGAAAGTGAGGGTACTGAACTTTAGGAGGGCTGACTTTGTCAAAATGGGAGAGTGCCTCAGAAAATCACTAGCAAACAGGCAAGAAGGAGGGGGTGGAGGAACAATGGGGAAACATCAAAACTGCCATCACAATCTGGCCTGGTGGTGCTGAGGGTTGAGGCGCTGGACACCACACATCACACCACACTGGTGACCTGGGTTTGTAAACACACCCAGGTTGTCAGGGGTTGGCAGGGGAGGGATAGGATCGAGTGTCCGGAGGACTGCTCTCCTATCCCAGGAAAGGTTGAGGGTTCCCACCGCTCTGCAGTGGCCACTGGTGATGATTGGGGGCACTACCAGAGCTGGTGCCATTGGGGGTGGAGTGCAGTGGATGTCAGAATGTTGTGCCTCAGATGTCATTGCACATCTGCACTCCAGGGGTCTAAGGAGGAAATGGCTGGGTGCGACCATGCAGCTTGATGGCTGCGTTCTGCCCTGCCTGGACTGTCATAGAATTGTGCTGGGGGATGGGTGGGTCTGGCCTGGCTTGGAGTGGCATGGGGAGACCCTCTGGCAGGTTGGTGTGTGGCCGCATTGGATCCCCTATCATGTGAGTGAGCCTGCTGCTCTCTGGGCAGGCAGAGCCGGTGGCTGGATGCCCCCACCAGTTATGCCACAGTAGGGCATAAAATAGAAATAAGATTAAAAAAATACTGCCATCAAAGAAGCAACAAACCTTTGTCTGAAGCAAATAAACTTATCAAAATGAAAGAGAAAAAAAAAAACTATGGTTCTCAAAAGAGGTGGTGGGGAAGGTTAGGGAGAAAAAGATAACATTCAGGAAGTATAAGGAAACACAAAAGGAGCAGGACAGAGAACTGTACCAGTTAAAGCAGAAGAAAGTGTGGAAGGCAGTCAGAAAAGCAAAGGCCCAAACCGAGGAAAAGACAGCCAACTTAGTTAGGAAGGGGATAAAACCTTTTATAGATAAATTAGGGAGCAAAGAAAGACCAAGGGAGGGATAGTGAGGCTTAATAAAGGGAGGGGGGTGGAAGGTTGGGCAGAGAGGGACAGTGAAAAAGCAGGGATACTGAACAAATACTTCTGCTCAGTATTCTACAAAAGAAGAGGAGGGTGATGTACCTAATCCAACCAATGGAAGCACTCTAGATATGGGGGTCAATACCAGTCCTTTCACAGAAGAAAGGGTTCAGAAAGAACTGGAAAAACTGAAGGTGGACAAAGCAGTGGGGCCTGACGGGATTCACCGCAGAATTCTAAAAGAACTAAGGGGAGAACTAGTGACACCACTGACTACCCTTTTAACAAATCATGAGAGGATGGTGTGGTACCTAAGGACTGGAGGAGGGCAGATGTGATTCCCATTCACAAAAGTGAGAGCAAAGCAGAGGCAGGACACTATAGACATGTTAGCTTGACCTCAGTGGTAGGGAAAATGATGGAATCACTTCTGAAGGAAATAACTGTTGAATACATAGAGGCCAGCAAGGCACAGGACCTGAGGCAGCATGGAGTCACAGCATGAAGGTCATGTCAGACAAATCTAATAGATTTCTTTGACTGGGTGACCAAAGTAGTAAACCAGGGAAGGGCTGTGAACATGGCCTACCTAAACTCTAGCAATCCATTTGACACAGTCCCACACAAAAGATTAATAAACAAATTAGCCAGCCTGAGAGTGGGTCCCAGGGTGGTAACTTGGGTAAAAAACTGGCTGAACAACAGGACACAGAGGGTAATAGTAAACAGAGTCCACTCCAAAGAAAGGGGTGTTACTAGTGGGCTACCGCAGGGTTCAGTACTGGGTCCGGTCCTTTTTGATGTCTATAAGTGACATTGCGGAGGGACTGGAAAGAAAGTATGCCTCTTTGCAGATGACACAAAGATCTGCAACAGGGTTGATACACAAGAGGGGGTAGTGGAAAGGATGAGAAGGGACTTGGCAAGGTTGGAGGAATGCTCAAAAGTATGGCAGCTTAGATTCAATGCAAAGAAGGGCAAAGTAATGCACCTGGGAAACAGAAACCTAGGGAACAGTGCACAGTGTGGGGGGGGGAGGGGGAGAGGTATTAACAACAACAAAAATAGAAAGAGACCTGAGGGTAATCATATCAGATGACCTAAAGGTAAGCAAGCAATGTGAGAAGGCAGTAAGGATGGTTGGGGGGATCCTGGGATGCATAGGAAGAGGCATCACCAGTAGAAAACAGGAAATTGTTATCCCTCTGTACAGACAGTTGGAGAGACCCCATTTGGAGTACTGCATGCAATTCTGGAGACCCCGTCTCTGCAAGGATATAGGAAGGATGGAGGCAGTCCAGAGGAAGGCAACTAAAATGGTGCAGGATCAGCACTAGAAGCCATACGAAGAGAGACTAAAGGAGTTAATATGTATATCCTCGAGGAAAGGAGGGAGAGGGGGGACATGACAGAATCTTTCAAGTACCTCAAGGGAATCAACAAAGTCCAAGAGGTAGCATCTTTCAGAAAAAGAGATGTGCAAGGACAAGGGGGCACGCTTAAAAATATAGGAGGGATGGCTCAGGGGCAATGTGAGGAAGTATTTTTTCACAGAGAGGGTGGTGGATGCATGGAACAGCCTTCCTAAGAAGGTTATGGGGTCAAAAACTGTGGGTGAATTCAAGAATGCATGGGACAGAAATAAGGCTATTCAGGTGGGGGTAGGAAGAAGTAGGCTGTTGGTTAACTAAGATTTGCAGCTTATCCAATAGGTATGGAAGTGGGCAGACTGGATAGGCCAAGCAGTCCTTATCTGCCATCAAAGTCTATGTTTCTGTGTTTCAATTATGCTGTTACCCTGTCTCCCTCTCTTCAGACCTGGGAACACTACCCCTTCTGCCCTAGTGCCTCACTCTTAGCAATTCCTATTTACTGCACACTACTACATATTCTATGCTTCCAGCCTCCTCCTTCTCTCCACCCCCGTATCTCCAGTTGAGCCTGCTCTGTACCTTGGTATAAGAGTGTAAAGCTTCACTACATTATCATTGCACTCCTGCTCCTATCTTCCAGAGGTATAAATCCTAACCCTGGATCTTGCCATCCAAGTGCCACTGCACCCCCATCCACTGCTCCAGGAACTTCCCCATCAAGTCTCACTGTCCTTCCCTGTGGACTGAAAATTCTTCACCTAAATATATGCATCCTTTTCCCTAAAGTCGATCTACTCCAGCCTCTGGTTGCTTCGCGTGGTCCTAATAGTATCATCCTGTCTGAAACTTGGCTTAACAATAAAATAGGTGACCCTTCTCTCTTCATCCTGGGCTATACTGTATCTCGACAAGACCAGTCAGGAAGGGGTGGAGGAGTGGCTATCTATGTCTCCTCATCTATCCAATTCACCACCATTCTTTCCCCCTTTATTTCTTCCCCTTATCATGGTAAAATGAATATAAACTCAAGCAATGATATTCCATTACATCTTTCCCTGTGTAATCCCGTAAACTAGGACTTTTGTATTGTTAGTATTACACATTTATTTTTTATTTTTGATTCTACCCATTTCATTTTGTCTTTTTCTTTTACCTCACTTCCTATAATTAAGGATTATATTAATCTTAGAAAGATTAAAATGAATTATAAAAATGTGAAATTGAGGATAAATAATTGCTGATGTTTAAGGAACCCCCATTTCTTTCTCTTGACCTCCTAGGCTTAATGTTAACCTCCTCTATACTGTGTGAGGTAGATTAGGTAACGGTAACGTTTTGTGGTCGAGATTGTTTCTCAATGTGATTCAATATAGGTTTTGAATTTATGAGAGTGCTTTAATTTTCTTTGTCTCCATTTAGGTCTATGCTAGAATATATCCATTTTTTTAGTTCTTGCTCCGATAATATATTTTATGTATGAACTGTAAACTAATACCTTAAATTAGAAAGCAAATACCTTAAAATAGGATCCTTGTGCTCATTATGGATTTGTTCGAGAAGTGTTTCTGTTTGATTTTTTTTTACTTATTTTGTATTTGAACTTTTGTACTGTTTTACACAGGGTGGTATACCACTTTAAATATGTTTGAATAAATTGCACCTCTCGTTGATGGGTATCCAGATACACTCCCTGAGGAAGACCTGGATTGTGGGTCGAAGCACTGGGAAATAGGTCTTGTGCCAAACACCTTGCAAATAAACGTGGCAACATTGCCTTTAAAATTATTTCTCCTGAGTGCTGAGCCATCTTTTTCTTTATACTATATCTCAACAAGACCAGTCAGGGAGGGGTGGAGGAGTGGCTATCTACGTGTCCTCATCTATCCAATTCACCTCCATTCTTTCCGCCTCTGTCCTGGAAGCATATGAGGTGCTTATCTTACAGCTATCCCTCCCTTTCTCCATCCTTATATTTGTGGCAGGTATGTACTGTCACTCAGGCCTCCACTCCCCTGTTGTTACAGTCCTCATCAGTTCCATAGTATCCCACACCTCCTTGGGTGAAGTTTATATTATGGGTGACTTTAACAAACTGGTTATCCCTCACCATGAACAAAGTATGAAATGAAATTGATGCCCATAATTTATCACAGCTCATCACTGATCCAGCTCAGATGAACTATAAGATGAGTAACCACTCCTTAATTTATTTATTGAATGGTTTCACCAGGAAAGATACACTGAGCAACTTAATGCTCATCTCACGATACGTCCTGGGGAAGGGGAGAGGGATATACAGAGTACATAAAAACAGATATGCAGAGTACAAGTTCAGGTAAATACATACAGATAGTGTAATTATACAAACAGTTATAAGACAGGAACATGGCACATGAGACAATATAGGTTGTTGTAGAGATTCAGTACAAGCAGATCTTAGGAGCAGCATACAAGCAGAATCGGTACAGGTAACAAGCAATAGGATATATGGTTGACAATGCATAATAAACAGACTGTACACTAGTGCAATATGCAGTAGGGTGAACACATAGGAACCAGTCACCTCTGTTTAAGAGCTGGTCTATAAGTATAAGTACAAGTGGGAGGTGAGAGGGGGAGAGGGAGATGGAGAAAAAGACAGAGAGGGAGAACAGATAAGGAAGGGGGGTCAGGAGTGGGTGCAGAAGGGTGTGAGGCAGTTGTACAACACAGTGGTAAGGGAATAGAGGGAGGAGGAGTGACGGATTTGTGGAGGGAGAGCATTCCACATTTTAGGCAGGTGGTAGGAGAAGGCTTTTTGGTCAGAGGCAATGGTTCTGCAAGGGTGAGAGAGGGTGCGAGTGTCGGCATGGGATCTCAGAGAATAGATGGAGAGGGTAGGGGTGCCAAGAGAGGAGTCGATATATGAGGGGAGTGATCCCAGCCATAATTTAGAGATGAATTTAGCACCATGAAGCGTGCGCCAGGAGTGAAGGGGAAGAAGGTTGAGAGTGCGGTAGAGGTCACAGTGGTGGGTACGGGAGGGGGCATCAAGAGCAAAATGACGGAGGTAAAGATTGAGTCCAGTCTAGATAGGTGGGACTGTGGGGCAGCATCATAGACTATGTCGCAGTAGTCAAAAATGAGCATGATCATCTTCTGTACCAGCTCACGCCTGGCAGCGAGCAGGATGCAGCTGCAGTTTCTGTAAAGTGGCCCAAGCTTAGGCCTTAGTTTTTTCAGAACAGCATCAATATGTACAGAGAAGTCAAGGTGTCTGTCCAACCAGATGCCGAGATACCTGAAAGAGGTGGAGTCCTCTAAAGCAGTCCCATCGAGGGTATGGAAGGAGGAGAGGTGAGTTAGCCTAGTGAGTCTCTGCCTTGTGCCAAAGGTCATGGAGACCATCTTCTTGGGATTTAGAAAGTGTTGATGAGAACTAAACCAGAGTTGGACTTTAGTGAAGTTGGACTGAAGCCTGGTAGTAACATCAGCAACAGTATTGCCAGAGGTAAACAGTACTGTGTCATCTGCATACATGTGAATGCTGGATGAGGTGCAAACCCGGGGGAGGTCATTTAAAAAGATGGAGAACAGAATGGGGCCTAGCACAGAGCCTTGTGGGACTCCAGTGATTATAGGCAGGGGGGAAGAGATAGCATCATCAATTTTTACTGAATGCGACCTGCCGGACAGGTAGGCACTGAACCATCCTGTGGTAGACGGGGTTAGACCATCAGCTGAAAGGCTGTGAAGGAGGAGGGGTTGGGAAACAGTGTCAAAGGCTTTAGCCAGGTCTCCAAAGATAGCTGAGGTAATGTGCCCTTTGTCAAAACCTGAAGAGATGGTGTCAGTTAATCTTAGAAGTGAGGTGGTGGTAGAGTGGGTTTTCCTGAAGCCAGACTGGAAGGGGGTGAAAAAAGCGGAGTCTGAGAGAAACAGAGAGAGTTGTTTGAGTGCTGTGTGCTCCTGTAGTTTAGCTAAGGTTGGCAGTAGGGAGATAGGATGATAGTTACCAGGGGAGAAGGGGTCACCACCCTTCAGGGGGAGGACAACAGCATGTTTCCAGATAGAAGACACAGTGGCAGTCGCAAGGGAGAGGTTTAGTAACAGGGAGAGTGGGAAGGCTATGGCAGGAGCGGAGATGTGTAGGAGCCTGGGGTCAAGGCCATCAGGTGAAGAGCCTTTGGTAGGGTTTAGGGCCAGGACAGCTTGAAGGGTAGAAGCAGGGATGACAGGGGAGAAGGAGAACAGGGGGGAGGTGTAAGGGGGGTTTGGAGGAGGGGGAAGGGGCAGAGGAGCAGAAGGGGAAGGGGTGGGAGGAGGGGGTGACCTGGGAGTGAGAGGAGTAGGAGTAGGAGTAGGGTAGGGGACAGTGCAAGGGGTACAATGGGGGACCAGCAGGGCAAGCAAAGTGCTAGGGAGGGTACATAGCAGAGAAGAGGCACAGGAGGGCAAAGTGGGAGTTGAAGCAATCAGCAATATCGATAGGTTCAGAGAGAAAAGAATGGTTGTGCCTGAGGGAGGGGGGCGGAGGGGTGGAGGACGATGAGAAAAGGAGTGAACAACCTTCCAGAATTTAGAAGAGCTATTTGTATTGGTTTGGAAGTTGGATTTGAAATGCTCAGCTTTGGCAAGGCGGATTGCTTTGGTGCAGCCATTCCACAATTCACCATAGCGTTGGTGATCTACAGGGCAGTTGGAGGCTTTGGGTTTTCACCATTCCAGGTCGCAAGCATGTTGGCAGGCCAGAAGCTGAGGAGTGACCCAGGGGAGGTGGCCGCAGCTTACCCTGGTTTTGTGGGGTGGGGCACGGGAGTTTCAAACTCGCAGAAACTCAGAGGTGAAGTAGGCAAGGGCACTGTCCACAGAAATTGTTGTGATCGGGGGGACCAGTCAGTTAGCGTAAGGTCATGAAGCAAGGATTGCAGGTTGAGGGGTGCGAAGAGATGAATGAGAATAATTTTAAGAGGGATTTTAGGCCTATGTATTTTCCTCACTATGAATGTCATATGGTAGTCACTAACAGAGTCAGGAAGTAGCCCTGAGGCCACTACTCAGTGTGGATGGGAGGTGAGGACCAGCTCCAGCAGGGAGTGGTTTAGTGTTTTATGGTTTATATGAGTGGGTTCCTGGATCAGCTGCTGGAGGTTTAAGGCTTCGATAGTGGAGCGAATGTTAGCCAGTGAGGGGGCCAGCCAGTTTAGATTTAAGTCACCCAAAATGAAGAGTTCGCCACCGCCGGCGAGCGAGGCGAGCATACAGAGCAAGTCAGTGACATTGGAGTGTGGCTGACCAGGGTGGCAGTAAACTCTTGCAATAAAAATGTTGGCTGTGTGGGGATAGATTTTTAAAAGGAGAGCCTTGTGAGATGACTGGACAGATGTGGTGAAGGAGGGAGTGATTTGGAGGGTGGAGGAGGTATAAATGGCCACCCCACCACCTCGTCCAGTCCTGTCTTGTCTAGTTAAAGTAGAGCCAGGGATAGCTAGTGCCTGATCAGGAAGAGATTTGGATAGCCAGGATTCAGTGATCACAATGATATCGGGGGCATAGTCCTGGACTAAGGGTTGTAAAAGGGAGATTTTGGGAGCAAGACTTCTTATGTTTAGGTGGATGATTTTAAATCTATTTGGTAGAGAGAGTGTATTTGTGCCTGGGTGGGCACTGGCAGGTGGATGGGCAGGTGCAGGACCAAGGTTTGGGTGGATGTCACCAGATGCTAAGAAGAGCAGGAGAATAAGAAGCTGTGGGAGCCTGCATCCCTTGGGAGATTGATAGAGAAGTCGTTTACTAGTTTTAAGGGGAGAGTCATAATGTTATAGGTGAGGATGCTATCTTAAGGAGGCTAATGAGCTGAGTGTGTGCCAATGTGATCTTGGCACAAGGGGGTATATGGCAGTGGGGTAGGGAGGTAGCAACAAGGTAAGGCATTGTTCCAGTGGGGCATGTCAAATTGACAACCACCATGAGGGACGCCTGCAGACTCAGTTGGTCTGATGGCAACTGAGTACAGGTTAACAGTAGTATGAACGGGATGAGCCACAGTTTTGGAGTCTGCCAGGACTCCATAGTACACCCAGTGATGGTGAGAGAGCACAGGAGGTTTATAACTAGAGTAAGCAAGCAGCAGCTCAAGCAGGGGGCACCACAGCCTGAAGCCTCTAGTGGCTGATAAATATAAGGAGCCAATGGGAAATTAGGTAGATAGAAAAAAAAGCTAATCAGGTGATCAGCAGTGACAATAAATATAAGTGTCGTCATGGGTGGGTGGGCGGAAGGGTGGGGACCTGGCATCCAGCGCCGGCAGGATAAAAAGGCTGGCTGCAAGTGCCATACCTAGAAGGCTGAGGATCTGGGCAGGAGGACTGGGGCAGCAGCCTAAGGAGTGCCATCGGTCCAGGGGCTGAGTGGGTCAGTGGTAGAGCCTGCTGTCCCTTGGAGGGAGTTCCCAGCTGGAGACAGGAGAGAGTGGGCCATCACCTCACACCCACATAGGATCATTAACTCTGGTATATTATCAGATGCCCTAAGTGACCACTTCATGACCTTTTTGGTACGTAAAATTCACAGAATCAAGGCCCCTCATAAAACCTTAATGACTCGCTCACATAAATCTCTGAACCTTGCTCCCCTCCTCCATGACCTAGCTTATACAAACTGGGTGCCTATAGCCTTAGCAAACTCAATAGACGAAGCTGCAGAATATTTTAAAGGTAAATTTCACGATATTTGGAATCAGCACTCCTCACTCCGAAGTGTCAGAGTCCGTGGAAGCCACCTTTCATGGATCTCACCTGAGCTCATAGCTTGTCAAAGAGCATGGGACCAAGCTTGGAAGCTACATAAAGCCTCAAAAGCTCCCTAAAGACTATGATGCATATCATTCTCTTTGCAACAAGTGCACAAAAGCCACTCATTTGGCTAAGACAGACTACTTTAGCTCAACCTTTCAATCCATATAAACAATCCCTCTAAATTCTGGAACGTCATCCACTCACTCTTCTCCCCCCCCTTCCACTCTCACCTCCCCCCTCCTCAATATAAGCAACACCCTTATTACTGATCACCTCAGTGCTGCTACTGAATTTAATTCATACTTCACCTCTTGTGCCTCTGCTCTCCTATCCTCCTTACCACCCACTAGGCCAGGTGCCCCCTCCACCTCACCACGTGCACTGCCCAAGTCTACTTGTTTCTCTTTCACTAAAATTGCCCCTTCTGACACCTTGGATGCCTTGCATGCCTTAAATCCATCCAAAGGCAGTTCACCTGATGGCTTGGTCCCCAAGCTGCTATATTTCTCAGCTACGACTATCGCTGCCCCGCTGCCTGACCTCTTCAACCTCTCATTCGAAATGGCAGTCATCCCACCTGTTTGGAAGATTGCCATTGTTCTTCCCCTACCTAAGGGTAATGATCCTTTCTCACCGGGGAACTACCATCCCATATCCCTCCTTCCCACCCTTGCCAAACTGCAAGAACATTTGGTTCTTTCTCAACTGTCTTCTCTCTAACTCCAACATTTTTACTCCCTTCCAATCTGGTTTTCAGAAAAACCATTCCACCACCACCTCCCTGATTAGGCTGACTCCATCCTCTCAGGGATGGACAGTGGTCAAATCACATCTGCCATTTTTGTTGACCTAGCCAAAGCTTTCAACATTGTTTCCCACACCCTACTACTAAACTCCCTTTCCTCAGCAGGTCTGACTGACTCAGCCACTGACTGGTTCAGAGCCTACCTTGTAGGTCGGACCTAGTCAGTCAACACTGGTGTCCCTCAAGGGTCCATGTTGGGCTCTATACTTTTCTCCATATTTCTTAATGACCTACCATCTGTCTGTGCATCAACCTCAATACATATGTACACAGATGACTCGGTCCTCTACACCTCCCTGACAGTACCTCACTGATGTTGCAAACAGACTTCAGCACGATTTCAACAATGTTCAGCACTGGTTTTGCTCTCATCAACTTTTTCTAAATGCCAAGAAGACAGTTTCCATGACCTTTGGCACAAGGCAGAGAATCTGTAGGCTCCCCTCCCTGCCCTCCTTCCATACCCTTGATGGGACACTCCTTGAGGACACCTCTTCATTCAGATATCTGGATGTTTGGCTTGATTAACATCTCACCTTCTCTGCTCATGTGGACCCATCCTGAAAAAGCTGTGCCCCAAGCTTTGCGTTCTATACAGGAACCAGAACTGCCTCCCTCTCCCAGCTAGGCACAAACTTGTCCAGAAGATGATCCTTCCTATGTTCGACTATTATGATGTAGTCTATAATGCCACTCCCAAGACCTCCTTAGCCAGATTAGATACCCTCTTCAACTCTTTCTATTGCTTCGCTCTGGACTCTTGTTCTCTCACCCACCACTGTCTACTCTACCACTCCCTGGCATTTCCCTCACTAGGAAATTGATGCTTCTATCATTGTGCTAAATTTGTCTCTTAATTCTGGTTTGGATCACTTCCATCATATCTCACTTCCTATCAGTCTTCCCTCCCTTTGTCCACTTACTTAGATTTTATGACTCCCATTCCTTGGTTGTCCCTCGCCCGGTCTATCACTGTAGGCCAGGCTGCTGTCTCATATCGCTTCCCAAAACTGTGAAATTCACTTCCTCACCAGATTCATCACTCCTCCTCCCCTTCCTCTATAACTTCAGCCCTACATCATTTCCTGTCTGTGAATCTTACCTGTAATTAACCTACCTGGTATTCCTGACCTGCTCCCCAGCCTCTATCAATATATTAAGTAACTATTCTGAATTATAGCTCCCTTCTAACCCCACTACTTTCTTTCCCTGCAGAGACCCCTGCCTGGCCATTTATCTTTAACTACAGTAGGACCCCGATCTAACGAACCCCGATCTACCAGAACTCCCTATCTAACGCACTTGACCCTTGTCTCCCTCTATATTGTGCATAGCATTTCACTGTTCCAGTGGAACTCGATGTTAGATCAGCATTGTACATCCTACTAGATCACTAACACTGTGCTAAGTCACAGGCCACAGCCTCAGAGTGCACATACAGGGCTTATTGTTTGTATAAATCTTTTCATGGATCCCTAAAAGATGTAGAAAGCCGAGTACCCGCCAAAACTGGAAGCAGGACGCGGGACCAGAGATGAGACCATGAGACAGAGAACACCTTTTTTTTATAAGTTTAAAAGTCCGTTAGCTGTTTCTTTAAAGGTTCTTTTAAAAACTGCAGCAGCATACAGAGACAAGTCTGCCTTGGAGACATGCAGCTCTCAATTGTAAAAGGTCCATGGCTTAAATAAAGGCTCTCAACTTGAACATAAACATTTTCAAACTCACCCGCTGACCATCTTGTACAGTGCTGAGCAAAGCCTGAGACTGTGGACATTTTAAAATGGAGAGCGGTATCTATCAATCAATCAATCAATCAAGATTTTTATTGTTCGGCATAAGCCTTTACAATTTAAAAGTACACTAAGTGTTAAAACATACAAACACTTGCATAAATATTACACATTTGCACCAGAAGACCCCCTTCTTAAAATCAGAAATCCAAACTCTGCTCACTCAGGAGTCCACTAGCTAATTTTAGAATCAAGGCTTCAATGACATTTGAGAGTCCATTAGGTATGGAGCAAACATTTATTTAAAAATTTAAAATCTGAGAGCATGTAGCATAATAACTGTGTCCATCTCAGCATCAGCTAAATAACTCAAAGATTTATCATAAACATTATAAGCTCAGTAATGCCCTTTAAAATCAAAGGCAGCTGGGCTCAAATCTAATTCCATGCACCACAATAATCATCTCCTGATAGGAGTCCCATTTTCAATGCATAGGATCAGTCATGGCACATAGAAGGGAGTGCATTACCACTTTAAAACAAAAATCATCTCAGTGATGCTACTAATTATTTTATCTTCTCATTCCAAGTAAATATTAGCACACTATGCATTCAAAGCCATAGTATTTCAAGGGTTGGAGTATTTGACAAAGAAGGAAAAAGACATATTTTACCCTTTTAAAAACCAAGACTTAAATAGTCACTTGTAGTATGCTGTACTGTGACTGACAGCTACATGCCCATACCGTGGGTCTTCTGCTTAAACTATCTACAAAATATCAGTATAGTTTCATTCTCACAATTAAGGAGTTTGTTAGCAGTGAGGAATCCATTCACTTTTCACCGCTACTTTCTTTACTTCCCGGAGAGTCACAAAATAAGAAGACCTAGGGGATATTCTGGCAGTACACACCCTAAGGTCAAGGTCTCCCATAGGAACTCCCATAGTTGCCTACCTCCCTGCCATGTGGTAATTACCTCCATGTAGGTTCTCACAGTGTTTATTGTGAGTTCAAACCCAAGAGGAAAATGAAGGGAAGTACAACTTCAAGGGAATTCACCCCAGGTCTATCATTATCACCAACAAGGAATGAAAGGCAAAATCTATACCTGGGTGGGGGGATACCCCATAAACCAATCCTACGGTACTCACTAAAAAAAGCGTAATTTACCAGGAAGGCCACCATCAAAAAACTCATACAGAGTTCTACTCCTGATTTATTTTATCTGGTGGTCCAAGGTCCAAGGTATCAACCTAGTTCCAAAGTTCAGCCATGACCTGCCACAATTCCTCCTTAACTCCTCCTTTGCTCAGTCTATTCAATCTGTTCAATCCTGTTCCATTGATATGACAAACACTGTTGAGACAAAACAGAGATAGTGCTTCCCTAAACGCAATAAACACAAACTTTAAATACAAAGTTTTAAACACTCTAGCCCTCAGGCAACCATGGCATACCTGTTGTAAGGCTTAAAAAGGCCTGTAAGCACAGTGTATGACCATGATTTCAGCTTCTTTCAGCGTACTTCAAGAATCTTTTCTGTAGGACAAATTCTTAAGATCCACTTCACATTACTGCACATTATTTAAAATCAAAAGCACCTCTCTCAGACTTAAAAAGAGGTGCTGGGTGTGCTAAATGTGTGCTTATTTAGAGAGAGGTGGCAAATTTCCACAAATGCAACTGTTTTTTCACAGTTAGATTTATGTAAAAAGAACTGCCACAAATTCAAGAAAAAAAGTACCATCATAGCAGGCATACACATTTCATTTGTGGTAAAAAAAAATGCCCTAACAGAACAACAGAGCCTCATAACCTAATGACCATTTGGTTATGACCAGGGTCCGGAAAAGCACACCATTATGGTTTGCTTACATTTTCTTACTGTGTTCCAGCCAGACCCAGCAGGATGCAAAAAAAACAACCTCCGACTATAAGAATATTTATGTGGCATATGCGGCACCAAATTATAAGAGAAGTATATCTCTTAAGGTCATTCGTCTGAAGTATTAGGGGTTTCATTCATAAACTCCTCAACAAAAGTAGATATTTTATCCGGTGTCCAAAGAACTGAGGCACGCTGCATGCTGCAGGGAGCAGAGCAGCCCTGCGGCCATCTTGCAGCCACACACCCCCTCCCGAAAATCTGGAGAGCTGTATGTATCCAAGACAGACCTTTTCTCTGTATGCTGCTGCTGTTTTGAAAAGGACCATTAAAGGAAACAGCAAGTAGGCTTTAAAACTTATAAAAAAAAGGTGTTCTCAGTGTCGAGATCTCATTTCTGGTCCTGCGTCCTTCTTTCGGTTTCGACAGTTAATCGGCTTTTTACGTCTTTCATGGATCTGGCTACAAAAAGAAATAAAATGGTTAGCAAATGGACAAGTGTTTCTTATGTGCAGTTCAACTCAGTGTAGGCAGTGTGCAAGGCTGAGCAATGACTGTTACTAGAGGACTGGAGAACATACAAGGGAGCTTTGGCAGGTTTTGAAAGCAGTTAGTGGGAAAAGCACAAAAAAACAACACCCCATAAACTGGAAATATCAAACTCCCTCACTATGAACTCCCGATTATCCAAACTACTTTCTTTCCCTGCAGAGATCCCTACCTGGCCATTCCTTTGGGTTATCCTTAACTACAGTACCAATATAACTATGACTTTAGGTTCCTATCAATTTACTACTATCATTATATCTATAACCTTGATTCCTATTCATCTGTTCCCCTCCCAGCCTTGTTACCTTTCCACCTCTGCTGTTACTCCCTATCCACCCCTTCCTTCATGCTAAATGGTACCTTCAACATGAATTTAAGGTGTTATCCTAATGTCATGCACTTGACCTGTCTATTGTGACCTCTGTATACAATTTTACTCTAATGCTGCACTTAATATGTTCTTTCTGTTATTTGCTATTCACTGCTGCCAATACTGTTGTAATAATATTTGCTGTTGTATGCATGTATATATTTCCACTACCCTTTCCTCCAGGAAGCACCGTAAGATGAGCAACTTGTTGTTCAGTGTGCCTTTCCTGGTGAAATGTTTCAATAAATAAATAAATAGATAAATTACTGTAAGCATGTGGCATTCATTCTGCACATAGGCAGCACATTTATATTTCTGTAAGGGTTCTGTTCCTATCCGTGTCCACACATGTTTCAACAGTTCCTTCCCCCTACAGTCTGTTGCAAAGCACTGTCTCACAAAAACTGCAGAGGGCTTGAATGCATGCCACTATAAAATAAACAATGGAAGATGAATGTAATAAAATATAAAAAATATAAAAGGTTTCATTTTTAAATAAACTTACAAAATGATTTAAATAAGAATGGTTGAGGCATTCAGTTTACTTTGAGCTGGGCCTCAATAATCAATTATACCTAAATAAATGAATGTGCCCCAGAGTGTGATCAGCTAAGTAGGTAAGCTAAGTAGATAGAGTCCACTGGTTCATGTCCAAGTAACTAAATAAGTAAGTAATACTCAATATATAACTAAGAAAGAGAAAGTAAATAAAAAAGATAAATACAAATTTTATTCAAACTTACTTTGGTTTGTAATTATTCAAATAGGTCACGCAAGTCCCCACACCAGACCAGTACTCCTGCAGTAATATTGCTGGAATCGTTCTCCTCGTGTTTGGTCAGCGTATGATAAGTGACGAGGTACGTTTGCACTTCTCATTTTAAAAAGAGAATATTGTTTCTGATAGTATAGCATTGCAACTTTAGGCAACACAGGCTTTACTATAAAAACATGATTATTCTCAGCCATCCATGAGCTATACCACGCATCCTTCTTACAGATCACCAGGCACATTCTGCGTTAAGTTCCACTCTGAACTGACAGTCAAGTAGAGGATTCTGGTGATGTCACTCTATCTTGGAAATTTCTTTGTGGTTTTTCCAAATTTGAAAAATGCCAATACCACTTTAATAGACTTCTACATGGATAACCAAACAATGAGTAAAAATGAAGCCAAACTCAAAAAGCACCAGTTCCACACACAAAGAAAATCAAAATGACATCATAAACATAAACAAATCCAATTCAAATCAGAAGACACCCATAAACGATACCACATTACTCTCCAAGTTAATTCAAGCAAAAAATGACTTTTAAATAATTTTCAAAGACTTTTCAAAGTTACACCTTTTGTATTGTAGAAATATTGAACTTAGACGTGGAGTTATACCAAATTCTTTGAAAAAAAAACTGTGTTAAGGTATCAGTTAGGGTCAGATTAAACAGGTGAAAGTAGGGAAATATGACATTAGGGTTTCCAACCCTAACTCCCCACCTACACCCCACCCCAAAACAGAAAAAGAAAAAAACATATTTTTTGCTGCCCTGACTCTTGACGGATCAGGGTTGGGGTCTTCCTTGGGGTTCTCAATCCTGGCTAAATTGGGCCATCCTTTTCTGGAATTTTTCAGAATAAACCTTTTTACTACTTACTACTACTACTTACTAACAATCACCATATTGTGATATAGCCTTCAAACATACATAACTGTATTTTCTTACATGTTTCCAAGAACTTGTAGGCCCTGCCTAAAGAAAACATATCACATGTCACCATATCTGGTCATGGAACAGAGTGAATGTTAGGGTTGAGAACTCCAAGGAAGCCTCCACCCTTGATTCACAAGATATGTAATGATATTTATTTTTCCTGCTTGGGAGGGTGGGGTGTTGAGTTATGGCTTGCTAAAGTTGAAATGTAGAAAAAATAAAAGTCCAAATAATTTTTTCATATGAAAGAATCCTTTTTTTGTGAGGTTGTGTCATTCTCATAAAAAAGGATTCCTTCATACAAAAAAAGAATGTGAAAGAAACCAAGTCCAAATTCTTTTTTCATATGAAGGAATCCTTTTTTGTGAAATTGTGTTGTTCTCATTAAAAAAATTCCTTCATATAAAAAAATGACTCTGAAATAAAACTAAATCCAAATTCTTTTTCATATGAAGTTAATCTTTTTTTGTATGGCCCTATTACTGTTTCGTAAGGCCATACAAAAAAGAAAATTGTCTCACAAAAAAAAGATTTAAAAAATGTGTTAAAAACATATTTCTGTGTTATTTTTCCAAAAACTAATGACAGAATCCAGCTAATAGGGTCCCGATTAACAAGATACTCTTGTTGGTGTCTTTCCATGATATGATTTTTATGGTTTTCCAAGAAATTTTTTTTTTAAAAGGGAGACAAGATGGCACCCATATGAAAAAATATTTTTTCTCATGAAACAGTATTACCCCCATATGAAACAGAATCATTTTTTGTGTGGCCAAATTCCTTTTTACATATGCAATAGCTATCCAAAAGAGTGTACTGAGCATGCTCAGAACCAAATATTTTCAAATCTTTATAACTCTGGACTGCATTTATATTTTTTCACCAAACTAATGAAAGGCACCACTCTGTGCCACACCTGTTCTACCCTAAAAATATCATACCAAAATTCTAAACCTTCTGGGTGCTAGGTAATGACAAAAAAAAAGCAAATCGATTTTTTTTTCACTGTTTCCCCTACCTGGAGCTTGGAATCTGCTAATCTGACCAGAATGAAACTCACCACATCAAGAGACCTTGCTCCCAAGACTAAGCTTGGAAAATTGCATGCAAATCTGTTGAACAGGCATAAAGCTATCAAAGTGCACAGTTAGGGGTTTAACATTAAATAGCCTGGTCAACCATAACTATAGTGGTGCTACAGTGCCACTATATAATTATATGTATATTCACTCTGCACACAAGGTACTGTGAGCTCAAATGCTCACAGTCCTGTAACAACTACTCCAAAGAAAAACTAACACCCCATTTGCTCCTCTTCCCAACTCCTCAGCTCAACACAAATTACCAACTTCTATATAAAAGGTTATTCAATGTTTGGGGGATAGCGATGGGGTATTTAGTGCGTGTGTAACTTGTTGTACTTTTTTTGACTTTACTGAATTCCCACCCTTGAGTAGTAGGTATGTAGATAATAATTTGTAGGGAATAGAAGGCCCATGAACAAGGGTGAGAAGAGTGCTGGAGAAAGAGGAGATGGGGATGGTGGTGGACAAAAAGCACTCCTTAAGCAAGGGAGGAGCGTTAGTTGAGGGTTTAAGTAGAGGTTGTGGGAGGAGCTATTCCCCAAATTGAACCTCAGATTCCTCAGAACCTCAAATCATGGAAAGCCATGTGTGCAAATGCTAGGAGCCTTAGCAACAAGATGGAAGATCTGGAGGCTGTCATGGTACAGTCAGACCTGGACATTGTGGCCATCACTGAAACCTGGTGTAATGATAACCATGACTGGGAGATGGCTATACCTGGCTACAACATATTCAGAAGAGACAGAGCAGGCAGGAAGGGAGGAGGAGTGGCACTGTATGTGAAAAATGACATAAGGGCCACACAGATCCAGGAGGAACAAAATGGGGGAGAGATACTGTGGGTTAGTTGGAAAGGAAAATGGGGCCAGCCATCCACACAGGTGTGGTCTATAGACCACCAGCCCAGGAGGAAGAAACAGATAGGAGTTGATGCTAGCCATCCAAAGGATGGCAGACAAGGGTGAGGTAGTACTGGTTGGAGACTTCAATATACCAGACGTGGACTGGAGCATCCCAGCAGCAGCATCAACTAGGAGCAGATTCATCCTGACTCCTTCAGGGTGCCTTCCTCAAGCAACTGGTCATGGAACCAACTCAGCAGAAGGCAATACTGGACCTTGCTCACAAACAGGGACAGTGTGATGGGGGTAACAGTGGGGAGCACCTGGGTAACAGTGACCACCAGTCATTGTGGTTTGAAATCACAGAAAGAGCAGAACCAAACCACACAAAAACACGTGATCCTGGATTTTAGGGGCAGACTTTGGGAAAATGGGGAGATACTTGAAAGAGGCATTAAGGGAATGGGACAGGAATCAGGGGTTGAGGAACAGTGGGCAGTATTTAAAATGGGGATTATAAGAACAACAGAATTATGCATTAAGCAGGTTAACAAGAGGAAAAGGAAGAGGACCATTATGGTTTTCCAAGAGGTAGCAAAGAAAGTGAAAGCCAAAAGATTGCATTCAGGCAATACAAAAGACACAGGCAGAAGGGGATAGGGAGAAGTACCAGGAGAAACAAAGGGAGGCAGGGAAGTCAGTAAGGGAACAAAGCTCAGACAGAAGAACACATTGCAAAATCAGTGGTAAAGGGGACAAAACCTTTACAGGTACATAAGTGAAAAAAGAAAAGACAAAGGGAGGGATAGTGAGACTGAAGGGGAGGATGGGAGCACGTGGAGGATGACAACAATAAAGCTGACATATTGAACAGGTATTTCTGCTCAGTCTTTACTAAGGAAGAGGGGTAATGGGTCTGAAGGGAGTACAAGGGGTGAGAATGGTGCAGAAATGGACACAAGTCCCTTTACACGAGAAAGGGTCCTGAAGGAACTGGAAGTAATAAGAGCTGATAAAGCAATGGGGCCAGATGGGGTGCACCCCAGGGTCCTTAAAGAACTAAGAGAGGTGGTGGCTGAACCTCTGGCTATCCTGTTCAGCCAATCACTGGAAACAGGAGGTACCCAAAGACTGGAGGACAGCAGATGTAGTCCCCTTATACAAAGTGGGAACAAAGAGGAAGCAGGGAACTACAGACCAGTCAGCCTCACCTCGGTGATGGGAAAGATCATGGAAGCACTACTGAAGGAGAATTGGTGGAACATCTGGTTGTCAATGGACTACAGGACCCAAGGCAGCATGGTTTCACCAGGGAGGTCATGTCAGACCAACCTCATTGAATTTTTGACTGGGTGACTAGGGAGGTGGATCAGGGGAGGGCAGTGGACATGGCCTATCTGGACTTCAGCAAGGCCTTTGACACTGTGCCACATAGAAGACTATTACACAAACTGGGGAATATGGGTGTGGGCAGGACAGTAGTGTGGTGGGTAGGTAACTGGCTGGGTGGCAGGACACAGAGGGTGGTGGTAAATGGCTGTCACTCCACAGAGGAAGAGTAACCAGTGGGGTACCACAGGGATCAGTGCTGGGACTGGTCCTATTCAACATCTTCATCAGTGACATTGCAGGATCTAGAAGGCAGAATTTCACTGTTCGCTGATGACACAAAGCTCTGTAACAGAGTAGACACACCAGAGGGTGTAGACAGAATGAGAAGGGACCTGCAGAAACTTGAAGAATGGTCAAGGGTTTGGCAGTTGAAATTCAATGCAAAGAAGTGCAAGATAATGCATATGGGCACAAAACCCTGGCACAATATATCAGTTGGGGGGTGAGGATATAGCATGCACCAAGCAGGAAAGGGATCTTGGGGTTGTCATTTCTGACCTCAAGGTAGGAAACAGTGTGACAAGGCATCAGGTAAAGCAAATAGGATGCTGGGATGTATAGGCAGGGGCATCACCAGCAGGAAAAGGGAGGTCATAATTCCGCTATACAAGACACTAGTGAGGCCCCACCTGGAGTACAGTGTACAGTTCTGGAGACCATACCTACGTAAGGACATAGACAGAGTAGAGAAGGTTCAGAGGAGGGCAACAAAGATGGTGCATGGGTTGCATCACAAGTCCTATGAAGACAGGTTGAAGGAACTGAACATGTACTCCCTGGAGGAGAGGAGGGAGAGAGGGGATATGATAGAGACATACAAGTATCTTACAGGGAGGAACAGGGTGCAGGAAAACACTATTTTTAAGTGAAAAAGATGTTTCAGGACTAGAGGGCATGGGATGAAGTTGGAGGAGGAGCGATTCAGAGGAAACATGAGAAAGAATTTCTTCACAGAGCGGTGGTGGACAAGTGGAACACCCTGCCAGAGGAAGTGGTGGGGGCTGAAACAATCACGGGATTTAAGAATGCATGGGATAGACATAAAGGAATTCTAGAGGGCAGGGGTAAGGGGAAACAGACTTCTAGGAAAACAAACTGAACTTACAAGCTCAAATGGGCAGACTAGGTGGGCCATAGGCCCTTATCTGCCGACACTGTCTATGTATCTATGTAGATTAAGACCTCTCAAAAGAGAACAAAATGAAATAAAATGCAGAAAAGAAAATGTATAATAGAGTTGGAACAAAAGCTCCAAACTCCTCCATCCCAGCAGCATCTTCTCTCTTGGCATCAGCCCTCATGATCCCATGAACCAGATTGTCTTTCTTTATCTCTGACAGATGCGCATTCTCTGTGACTGTACTTAACTTAGAGAGGACAGTGCAACCACATGCAATCTCGATACCACATCCCATTGCAAACTACTGTTTCTCATACAGTTGTGTTAAATATCTATGAGGCATGCCACAGACAGGTGGGAAAATTGCTGAACCAGGCTGTGGACAGAGTCTTCCACTATACATCTGATGTGTGGACCAGTACAAACTCACTACATGCATACCTCTCACTCACAGCACACTAGTGTTCACCTACACCAATAGCACATGATGGCATAACTGCTGCTGACTTCTTCTCTTACTCTGGCCTTGGCTGTTGCAATACTCCATCCCACCAGATGTGTGCTCACCTTAGTGTTGCAATCCTTCCAAGCAAACACACCACTATTAACATTCTTACATGTCTACAAGAAATGCTTGACTCCTGGATTAGTACAACAGGTTTGCATGTTGGGTTCTTTATTACAGATAATGGGAATAACATGATAAAAGCAGTTAATGATGGCCACTTCCAGGGAATCTGCTGCTTTGATCATATATTGAACCTTGTGGTCATTGGTGCTCTCCAGAGCAGTGTGGGTACTTCCCAGATTGTTTATACTTTAAGAAACATCTGTAGCCATTTCCATCATTCTGCTAAAGCAATCAGAGAACTGTAGACTGTTCATGATCTGCTTGGTATACCAAACCATCAGCTAATCAAAGATGTCAGTACACGATGGAATAACACATTTTATATGTTGCAGTGCTTGCTGGAACAGAAGCGTGTTCTACATGAGTTACCCACTGAGCAGGATATTGGTGAGGTACTGCTACACCAAGCTGGAGCATTATTGAGAGTATGGTCCAGGGTCTGTCTCCCTTTGAGAAATGCACCCATGAGCTAAGCACCTATAAAGCTTCACTGAGTCAGGTCATTCCAGCCGTCCACCTCCTCATGTCAACCAAGGAGAGTTTCCAGGAGTGCAGCACTATGGACTTGTTTCCAGAACCAGTCAAAGAAGTTATTGAAGGGCTTAGTAGGGAGTTAAGATCATGGTTTACAACCATATATGACAATATTGGCAGCATGTTTGCAACCATACTAGAACCAAGATTCAGATGTGAGCCACTGTGCCTGGCCATGCAGAGTCAGAGTGAATGAGTACCAGTAGCAGCTGTGACCGAACCTGAGGTAGTCATGCGGGAGATAGACCTGTTCCATTCAGAGGATGCTGGGGGCGGTCTGGAACAACTGGAGTGAGTGGCACTAGCAGGCTAAGTGACAGTGGGGGTGGCTGGTGGCATTCCACTAACAGTGAGGTTGCCTGCTGATACAGGAAGACAGGGTGAGTCGGCAACGCAGGTCCATGTCACTGTGCCTCAGGTTACAAAAGCATATTGTTATGATTGGTCACTGCTCATGAGTTCTCTGCTGAACAAGCAGTGGTAGAGGCTGGTCAGCTCAGTGGTGCAGAGGGTTGAGGTGCTGGATACCACGCCTTGCACCACACCAGTGACTCAGACTCAGGAGCAAGCTCAGGTTGCTGGTGGTTGACTGGGGAGGAGAGGTTTGAATGTCAGAAGGACTGCTCTCCACTTCTGGGGAGGGTCATTGTGGCTCTCCCGCATCAGTGACTCCCAGCGGAGGCTGGGGGTGCAATAGCTGAGGGTCAAGTTGGGAAAGGGTGGAGGTGATGGTGAGTGTCCACAGGATGGGTACAGGAAAGCACTTGTCTCATGCTGGACATCACTGCATGTCTGTGCCTCCAGGAGGGGGTCATGTTCACAAACAAAGGAAATACCCTAGTGCCTCAGAGGATGACAATGAGCCCACAGAAGCCCCCATGCCCACCGCCAGATCCTGCCCATGTAGGTCCCCAACATCCTCCAGCCTACACTCTGCCTGCAAAATAGGATTTCAAGGAGCGCCAAAAAAAGAGGAGTTCCCAGGGCTGGCGACCAGAGGGAAAAAGAATTGAAAAAAAAAGCTGCTGCAGAGGACACATTTGTTGCCACATTCTGCTGAGCAGATGCTCACTGATTATTTGGATGAGCCAATTGTGGACTGTAACAACATGTCTAATTTTGAATTTAACAAATTGCAGCTGTGGAATTTGTTGAAAGTACAAGAAGGGTAAAAATGGAGGACGCATATTGCTTTGTGTAAAGGAGAGCATTAAAGGGACTTCAGTGTGCTGGTTGTAGATTGGTGTCTCCCAGGTGCAGCTATGACTAGGAGCAGGGACATACTGGACTGTTTACATGAGGTAGTCCTCAGACAACTAGTCGGTGAACCCACTTGAGACAGTGCTATACTGGATCTAATACTTAGAAATGGGGACACTGTGGCAGATGTTAAAAGTGGGAATTTACCTAGGTACAAGTGATCACCATACAGTGTGGTGCAATGCAAGAACAAAGTCACAATCAATCCACACTAGGGTGAGAATCCTGGACTTCAAGAAGACAGATTTTATAAAGATGTGTGAATGCTTAAAGGGTGAACTGGCAGGGAGGGATCAACTAGGTAGAGTGGAGGGACAGTGGATCAAATTAAAGAGGGCAATTTTAAAGACTACAGACATCTGTGTCAGGCAAGTGAATAAAGAAAGAGGAAAAACAGACCACTGTGGTTCTGGAGGGAGGTGGCTGGAAAAGTAAAGACTAAAGGGGTAGCATTCAGAAGATAGAAGGAGACACAGAGGAAGGAGGATAGGGAAGTACATCGGTGTTCCCCAGGATGAAACCCAATTCTGCAGCATTTTGCAGCACTCTGCAGAATGCTGCAGCAGACCTACTGAATAAACAATGTAATTTCAATTGCAATTAGTCCCTTTTGTCATTCAGGAAAATGTGACATTGCCAGTATGAAGTGAATGCCACAGTTTCCTGCATGACAAAAGGGACAAATTGCCATTGAAATTACATTGCTTTATTCAGTAGATCTGCTGCAGCATACTGCAGAGTGCTTCAAAAGTGGGTTCATCTGGGGGGGACACCACTGTATATCAGCAGAAACAAAAAAAGCAGGGAAAGTGGTAAGGAGTGCAAAGACAAAAACTGAAGTGAGTATAGCCCTAGAAGTACACAGAATCTGGCCAGAGCTCATAGGGCTGCAGGAGAGGAATCTGGGTTAAAAATATTGAATTTTTTAAAAAATATTTTTACACCTAATTTTCAGCACAGCCTTGTGATGAACCTGCCTCATGAAGAAGGGCAGAGAAAATATTCAACTCCTGGCCTAAAGTTGATGTCATGCAGGGACTGTAAAATCAACTTTTGGGCTGCAAACACAAATTTTGGACAGACGTTGAAAAATGTCAGCTGTCATATTAATGAGTCACTGTACCAAAATGGCTATGTTAAAATGTTGCGGTAAAAATACTGAATATTACCAAAGTTATGGGCCTGCATTTGCAAAATTCAACATAGCTTCATAACTTAAAGCAGCAGTGCAACAATCTGGTGAAAATGTTGACCTATACTTTTTTATGCTATTTCAGATTGCCTCTTACCTCCTGACCTGTGTGATAACCTTCTTTCCACAGTTTGAGTCTGCTTGAGTACTTTTTTCATGTATGAAATAATAAAAGGAGCACTCCTTTCAGTATGGCTTGGACCAGGTTTTCATCAGTATTTGTAGCTGTTTTTGAACAACTATTGTTCTGCAAGGTCAGAGAGCACTGCCTGCTGCATAATAGTTAATTTTAGTCTCAATAGAAGTGATATATAAACAACAGATGGACAAAAACAGATGAAAATACTGATGACGACCTGGTCTGCACTGTATTAAAAGGAGTGCTCCTTTTATTATTTCAGACATGAAAAAAAGTACTAAAGCAGACTCAAACTGTGGAAAGAAGGATATCATACAAGTCAGAAGGTAAGTGGGCATCTAAAAAAGCATAAAAAGGCATAGGTCAACATTTTCACCACATTGTTGCACTGCTGTTTTAATAGATGAACATACTAGAATCATAGAACACAATAATGTGCAATGTATAATACCATCCCATATTAAATTTATTCAAAGCCAGAGAATGCATTGCTAGTCTTTTTTGGCATTGAGAAAGTTTAACTTTGTTCAAAGGGAGGAAATTTGGATACAGCTTTCATTAATCAAGCCCTAAATATCATGATATCAGAGCAGAAAGAGGGTTAGGATGCATTCAGATAGAAGTGAAGAAAAGGTAAAGAACATTTATTGTGGTACTGTACTCTATAAAGAGCCTGCCAAAAGAATGCAACACATATGTCAAGCAGAGAAACACCATCTTGGCACAGATGCTGAATTCTTTGGTGTGGTCTTATAGTGCAGCAAGTTAAATTGTGTCCATATTCATTTTTGAGTGGAGGATTGTGAAAAATGTCAGATGGTTGTCAATTCTGACCCATCTTTTTTCTTCCTTGATGACAAAACTGCTGCTTTAAGAAAATGGACTATGTAGTGCATTGTGATCCATCATATTTTCAATAACTCCAACTTTTTACACCCTGTGGGTCACTGTCCCACATAGGAAAACTGACCTTCTCACTCCTCTCTGAGTGCAAACCAAGCCCCCTTTTTGTGTTGACAAATCCACACCCTGTCTGCCACTTGCTTAGTGGCAGGGAATTTATGTAGCATTTTTTAGTTCTGCATATTTATACAGTTGCACAAAGTGCCAACTGAAACCCTTTGTAAGCTTCCCTCTATCAGTTTCTTCATATTTCCTCCAGTTACTGTAGCAGTAAAGAGAATGTGTTTAGTACTAAAAATAAAAAGAAATTTGCTGGTGGGTTTTCTGTTTAGACACCACTGTTAAGGGGAAGCTGCATTTTCAAAACAGGAATATCTGGAAGGTTCTAACAGATAATATCCACGTTTATGTTTACTAGTAGTTGTCACTGTCTTCTCCCTGTGGAACAAAGCAAAATGGATTTGGAGCGTCGGGACAAGTAATATGATGCTCAGCAATGAAAAAACTGAAACAAGCATAAGGATGAGGAACACCCACATATGCAGAAAGCACCAGGATTGCAAAAATATTATTCACAGTTCTTTATTTAACTAAAGTGCATAGTGCACCCACACATAGTCAGCATAGAAAAAGTGATGTCTGAGCCGCTCTGAAAGTAACGCTTCTCCCTGTCCCTGCCAGGCATCATCAGAGTGAATCACTGTAGTGATGCCTGGCAGGGGTCAGGAGAAATGTTAGTTGCAGAAAGGCTCAGCAGCCACTTTTTATGCTCACTATGTGTGGGTACACAATGCACTTTAGTTAAATAAAGGACTTTGGATAATATTTTTGTGGTCCTGGTGCTTTCTGCATATGTGGGTACTCCTCATCCTTTTTCTTGTCCCTGTTGAACAGCAGGCTGAGATGGGACATGAGCTCAGTCTTCCCATTCTCAGGGGTATTGACAGGATTGAACATATGGATATGCTCTCCAGCAGGACACAGGGACATACTCTAAAGGTCACAGATGGCAAGTTTGGTAGTAACATTAGGAGGCATATTTTGTCCCAGAAGGTGATGGCCTTCTAAAATGACCTGCCAATAGAGACTGTGGACATGAAGACAGTAGAGCGGTCCCCAGTGTTGCCCATCCCTTAGCTTTTGCCAGCACTGAGCTGATACAGCTGTGGAGAGCTTTTAGGAGTGGCAAGAGCATTGAAAAGAATATGCAGTGCTCTCACCACACCAGAGTCAGATGTAACTGATACTGCTGCAATTACAGAACTGCGCATGTGTGATACTCACGCATGTGCAGTTTGCCCCATAGTCAGCCATAATATTGCAGCACTGACATGACTACATATGCACCATACTCACATACAGTATGCATAGTTTAAATCAGTACCAGTAAAAGTAAGACCGCACTGAAAATGAAATACTGCATCTTAGCCAGGCTAACCTGTATCAGTACATTGTAGAAGTGGATAAAATTAGGACCCCTCTGAAAATGAGATCCTGCATCTCATCAAAGCTATCCTGTGTCAGTACATTGCCAAAATGGATAAAAGTATGACCCCACTGAATATGACATGCTGCATCTCAGCTGGACTATCCGGCTGTGTCACTACATTGTAACAATGCTATAATACCGTCAAGAGGTTCTGGAGACACGTGAACATTGAGAGCAAAGCTTGGATTTCAACATTTTTCCAGAGCCTCTGTGATATGTTGCAGGTGAGTTTTACCATTTAAAATAAATAAAAACAGCCTTAACATTTGTTATAGTGATATTACTGATGTGAATAATTATGTCAGTTGTGTACATGTATTGATTTGAGCATACAAGAAAATGTGCAGGAGTTTTGTCCCAGTTTTACATGGAAAATACAGGTGAAAAGGAAGGTGCCCTACAGGGAAATGCTTTGTTCAATCTGGGAACACAGTAGTTGACACCGCTATCATTCTTTGTAATTCCCTAGGATTCCCCTAGCAACCTCTGAAAACCCTTAAAATATTAGCTACCTAGCATTTATTTACCCTTCCTACAAGTATAAAACCATGAGAGTTCCAATGTCACTAATTAGGTCCAGAAAGGGTTAACGTAAATCAACTCTTCAGAGGAAATACTGTAAATCATTGCTACACACACACACATTCACACACATACACATTGGGAGAGATGACCACAAAAGTAATTTGAAACTACTCTGCAGTTAGATGCTGTTATCTGTTGAAAGTCATATCAGTACATTACTAGTCTCCAAAGATAGCAAGTCACATTGCAATAAAAAAAAGCTGAGAAAATAGTGTTGGAATTGGTCTACTCAACAGAGACAAGAGAGTATTTTATTTAACTGGCAAGTTGGAGAAGGATACACTGACAACTCCAAAATGTGTGCCATGGTACTCCATTTTTCCAGCTACAGACAGCAAGATGGCTGTATGCAGCCCTCTCACATTAGCTCTAAAAATGCTGTTTACCAAGTTGGATTCAAAAGAAAACATGTGTTTCTTGTACTCAATAAAGCACTACAAGGTTGGGGAGGAGAGGTGATTGTCCAGAGCATTTATTTCTTAATCCCTTGGCTGCCGAAAGAACTAGAATGAATCTATTTGATTGAGCTCTGGATGGATGTTCAGTCTGCAGCACTGCAAGGGTTAAATTGAAGGGCTGCAAACACATGGAAGGATCATTCAAAAACTCCAAAGGAAGTGTTCCATGGCCTGAATCCAGTAGCTAATTTTTAGAGCTGATGCAAGAGGGCTGCAGACTCTGCCTACCTGCAGCCTTAAAAAGGGGACAAGACATTTTTAGGTGTATAAGTCAAAACAGGAAGACCAGGGGAAGAATTGTAAGATTACAAATGGATGTGGTGGGGCTGCCCAGAGGAAAACCAGGCTAAAGCAGATATACTAAACAAATACTTTTGTTCATTGTTCAAGGTAGAGGAAGAAGGGAAGGGGCTTCAAATAAGTAATAAGTGCTCTGCAAGGAGGGAAATGGATACTAGTCTATTCTCAGAGGAGAGAGTACTGGAGGAACTTGCTAGTCTGAAAGTAGACAAGGCAATAGGTCCAGATGGGGTACACCCTAGAGCATTGAAAGAACTCCAGGAGGCATTGGCTGCACCTCTCACAGTCCTTTTCAACAGTTCAGCAAAAACAAAGGAAGTTTCAGAGGACTGGAGAAGGACAGATGTAGTCCCTCTTTGTAAAAGTGGTAGCAGGCAGGAGGCTGGAAATTGTAAGACAGTCAGTCTGACCTTGGTGGTGGGAAAGTTAATGGAATCATTGCTGAAGGAGAGGATAGTGGATTATCTTGATGCAAATGGGTTGCAAGACAAGAAACAGCATAGGTTTACAGGAGGGAGGTCATGTCGAATGAATCTGATAGCTTTCTTTGATTGGGTGACAAAGGAAGTAGATCAGGGTGGTGCAGTGGATGTGGCATACCCAGATTTCAGTAATGTGTTTGACACCATTCAGCATAGGAGATCATTTAACAAACTGCATAGCTTAGGAGTGGGTCTGAAGTTGTTCAACTGGGTATGAAATTGGTTAAGAGATGGGAGACAGAGGGTGGTGGTAAATGGAATATACTCAGAGGAGGGGATGGTGACTAGTGGGGTGGCACAGGGATCAGTGCTGGGGCTGGTCCTCTTCAATGTATTTATGTGATATTGCAGAGGAGCTGGAGTGGAAGGTCTGCATCTTTGCAGATGACACCAAGATCTGTAACAGGGTGGACATTCCAGGGCTGGTGGAAAGGATGGACAGATGCATGAGAAAACTTCAGGAGTAGTCTAAGGTGTGGCAGCTGGGGTTCAATGTGAAGAAGTGCAAAATAATGCAGTTGGGGAACAGAAATCCAGAGGCAGAATACAAAATGGGAGGAACGGTATTGGCAACAACTAAGCAGGAGAGATATCTCAGAGTAATTATCTCAAATGATCTAAAGATAGCCAGGCAATGTGAAAAGACAGTTGGGAAAGCTAGTGGGATGCTGGGTTGCATAGGGAGAGGTATCACCAGCTGAAGTAAGGAAGTGATGTTGCCTCTGTATAGGACACTAGTGAGACCACATCTAGAATTCTGTGTATAGTTCTGGAGACCACATCTATGAAAGAACATAGACACAGTGGAAGCAGTCCAGAGGACAGCAACTAAAATGGTGAGGGGTCAACAAAAGACTTATGAGGGCAGACCGAAAGAACTCAATATATACACCCTGGAGGAGAGGCTGGATATGACAGTGACATATAGATACCTAAAGAGTATATTTATATTATGCATCTGGGTGTTTCTTTTATGTGAAGAGGGTGTACTAGTCATAGCCTGATAATGTGCTGGCACTGCCTGCCGGCTTTGAATACTGAAATTGATCACTATACTTACGGCTTTCTGAGCTCTGCTCTTGATTTAACTGGTAAAGATTCTACAATAACGATGTCAGATGTTTTTGTGCTTGGTGTTTTGACTGACCTTATGCCTTTATGACCACTCTGACACTGTTTAACTGACAATGACCTTGGAAATTACTGAAAATCTTTCTAGCGTATGGTGGAACGTTGTTCTGCATTGAAATCCATGCCTAGAGCAGTGCTGTTGTGCTGCATTGGGTGCATTATGATGTTGTTGTGCTGCTCTGAGTAGGTCACTAGTGCAGCACAACAACATCGAACGTGGTTGAACACGCTGTGGTAATGGAGATCTCGAGCTGCGCTCTCGAGGTCTCTGGTTACCATGGATACCTCTCCATCATACAGCTGCCTTCTTGTGTATGATTGCTCATACACAATCCTCTATTTCTCTTGTTATGTTCCTTTTTTTTTGGGGGGGTGTTTATTGTTTTTTTAATGTTACTTATCCTATCCTAGTATAGCCAGGCACTGGGTTACACAGTTTACTTCTTATTATGCCATTAACTTTCAGGACAGACAGGAATCAAAAATAGCATGCAAGAATGACTATCTGCTCTGACGTGGAACTCTGCTTTACTTTCCTATCTCCAGCACAACATAGTCTTTCATTTTTTATTCCTTCCTCTGCATGCTGTGCAGCTCTTTGCTTCGGTGTGTCCCTCTTGGTCTCCAAAACATACATTCTCCTCATTTTTTTTGGTACATCTATCAGACAGAACAGGACATGTAAAGAAAATGCCTAATCAGGTAAAGAAAGGCACCAGTTACCTTTGTGCACTCTCCAGTCAGTGCATATGCCCCCGATTAGCATATCTTGTGTAACAAAATATTTTATCTTACTGCATTTTTGGCATTTTATCATTAAAACTTTGTAAGTTTAAAAAAGTGCTTGAAAACTTCCATATAGCAAGGCTGCCAGCAGTCACCTCATGGGAGCTTGCTTGCTTGCTGGCTAATGTGCCCCTGCTGACTCAGCACATTGGCCGGCAGGGGAACATTAGCACATCCTGAGCGAGGGCAGCTGCCCTACCGAGATGGCTGGGTGGCAGCCTTGCTAAACTGAAGTTTTCGAGCACTTTTTTAAAGTGAAGTTTAAATACCAAAATACAGTTTATATATATATATATATATATATATATATATATATATATACCAGCATAGTCGAATACCCAAATACAGTTGAATACCTGAATACCCAAGGTGTATTCATCGAATATTTGACAAACACACAATTTATGATTCGCACACCCCTAGTGTGTGTATGTGTGTGTGTGTGGTGGGCCCATGTTTACTGCTGTGCATTGTGCCTATGGCAAGGTAAATCTGTCCCTTCTGCCCACACAGAGAAAGGGCTGTAAAGTCAGACTTTAAAGCAGAAATTCTTGTGGCCAGTCCAACAGCGCACTGTTAGTGCTACCACTCACGATGCTGGTGACCTGAGTTTAATAATGAAATTGAACAGGTTGGGGCTGGCCAGTGAGTGGAAGATCAGGCATCCCAGGGGACGCTCTTATCCTCTGGAGAAGGATGGCCGCCACTGATATACTGTTCTCTGGGTGACCATAGTTGGCAGTGCAGCAGACAGAGCGGGGGGGGGGACATCAACCGAGACCTCGGACTGTCCATGTGTACTAGCATCCCAGGGGATGGGACCAGAAAATGGAAAATGCCTTGTCCTGCGTGGTAGGATCTCTTCACACTCAAGCCTTGACTCTAGCTACTGCCCACCTCTGGGAAGCCTGGATTCTCCCACATCTGTGACAAGGAGGGGGTGGGAGGTTGGATCCAGAGAGACTAGATAATGCCAACAGATGGGTAAACCCATAGGGTTGAAATCCTGCAGGGTAAGTGACAGAGACATTAGAGGTTGGGATTGGACCCAGCCACTTGAGTGGGAGTCAGAACATAAGAAACAATAAATTAAAACAATTATAAAAAGCAGGAATTCATAAAATCTTGTGATGCTAAATCCAAAATAAATTGCACAAGGAAAAGCACTAGCTTCAATGGGCTTCTAAGCTTTTATCTTCATGCTTACTGATCTTCCCTACGTATGAAAGGTACCACATTTTGAGGGTCAGTGTCACACGTTTCAGTGAGAACTGTTGACTGGTATGCTCTTCCCCACAGGTTTATGTCTGCAACCTGCAGTTTTGTCTTCTAGTTGTAATTCAGTTTTCTTTTTATCTAGAAGATCCTTTTTGGCCACCAACCGCTCCCCTCCCTTTATCCTTAATTTCCCCGGTCCATTTCCTCCCCATTCCCCCTCCTTCCTGCTTTCTGATATTGCAGTGCAGATTATGGTTTTTTGATTCAATCGGCACAGGCCAGAACCATATTATTTATAAAAGAATGATAACTACTTAGTGATCATGTCTTTCCTGTGCTGTCTTCCTCTTCCCACCCCCGGGAAGTAATTCGCATTCTTATTAATGGTTTGGTTGTGCGGCTTTAAGTGTTAGGGAGAGCGCAGGAGTAGTGTGTCGGCAGATAGGTAGTATGTAGGCAGTGGTAAGAGATTGCTATTGGGCAGCCGTGGCAGCAGGACAGGAACAAACAAGCATTTGTCAATGCCGAACATTTGATTCTCAAAGCTCCCTGCAAGGCACAAGGGGCTTGTGCCACAAAGACTGGCGCAAATTGCACCTTGCACCTAAAGATGCACCTGGAGTGATTCTCAAAGGCAGCCTGTGCCAACCACAGACTGTCTGCCCCAAATGAGGCTTACACCACCTCTGTGCCCAGAAATGGGCTGCGACAAGGTGCTAGGGGGCATGTGGCAGATGCAAGTTGCCACAGCCCCCTAAATGCAATTCTTAGAAATCACTTGGAGGGAGAAATTCTAAGTAACCTTCGACCAGCCAGGGTTGGTCGAAGGGTATTTCGAAATTTCACCTCTGGAAGAATTGCTTGTTTGGCAATGTGCTGTTGGTGGTGGTCCCCCCTCCCAATCCCCGATGTGATCCCAGTGTACAATAATAATTAGCTCCCCATCGAAGGCTGTTGTTCATCCCCCATCCCCGATCCTGATAGCACCCATTATTATAATATGCATTCATTTCCCTAAACCTGGTGGTCTAGTGGTCCCCCCTCCCTGATCCAGATAGTGTCTGTTATTATTGTATACGTTAATGCCCCCCAACCTGGTGGTCCAGTGGTGCTCCCTCTCCGATCCCCGATGCCACCATTTTTTATGTTAATAACATACCCCTCTCTCTGATCGTGGTTGTAATAATAGAAATGAAGACCCCTTGTCCCTGGTGATCAAGAGGACCCTCACCCCCACACCCAGCAGGTAGTGCTCACCACTCTGCTCCCCCCCATCCCATGACAGAGTCACCACTAGCACATCCCTCCTCTCATCTCTGCGGGCCAGCGCTGACTGAAATGTCATTGTGTGCTGTAATGTTCAGTGTTCACAATGTGCGTACGCTGTACATTACAGCAGGCAAATGACAGTTCAGTTGACGGCGGCCATCAAGGTGAGAGGAGGGATGTGCTGGTGCCAGCTCTGTCATGGGATGGCAGCGAGCTGGGTGATGGACATTACCTGCTGGGTGGAGAACAATCTCTTGATCACCAATGAGAGAAGCTGTGTGCAGCAATCAGGGGAGAGGGCATGTGATGTACTGCATAAACAATGGTGGCATCGGGCTTGGGAGGGGCACCACTGGATCACCAGGTTTGGGAGCATTACTATATATAATACTAATGGGCACTATCTGGATCAGGAAGGGGGCACCGCTGGAACACCAGGTTTGAGGGCATTACTGTAATACTAACAGACACCATCTGGATTGGGGAGGGGGGACCACTAGACTACCAGGTTTGGGGGCATTATTGTATGATATTATAAAGGGCCACAATTGGGGATTGGGGAATGGAGATGGCAACAGTATATGGGAAGGGGCTGTATACTTTCCTGTATTGACACTGCCAACTTCAGGGAATGGGGGGGGGTGCATGCATTCGCTGCAGCAGATCCTTCCTGTGCGCCAGGTGTTTGCCACACAGGAGGGATTGTCATAAGTGTGAGGACTTAGGGGACAGGACCCCTCCTGTACCAGAATCTGGTGCAGGGTCTTTGGCGCAAGGGGCTTTGGTGCAAGCTGTTGTTCGATGCAGCTTGCACTGATCTAAGCCATCTTTGAGAATTCGGCTCTTTGTTTTTTGCAATCTTGACCTCAAAATTTTGAAGATACTTGTTTTAAGATTTGCCTTATAGACATGACATGCTCCATTTATAGTATACTGACCGAAATATAATTTAGTGTCAGAGGTGCAAAAACACATCTCATCCAGGATTTTAAAACAGACACATCACATTTTGAGGTAGTGTGGAAAAATGGCTATGTTGAAAGGCTGGAGTCAAATATTGAAAATTAGTGAAATTATGAGTGAATGCTGAAATAGTGTAATATTCAGTCATGACCTGGGCATTTTACTGTATTTGCACACCAGATTTTCAGCATAATCTTATTACCCCACCTAATGAACCCGGTAGATGAAGATTTTCAAATCCTTGCAAAAACGTCACTCCATGCCACCAAAACATCATTCCGCACCACAGGTATGAAAACACATTTTGGCCAGGATTTGAAAAATGACAGCTGTCACATTCTTGAGGTGCTGTGAAGAAATTGCTATGTTGAAAATTTGGGGTCAAAATATTGAAAATTACCAGTTACAAGCCTGTATTTGTAAATTTCAATGTAGGCTCATAACTTTGTTGTTTTTTAATATTTTTGCCCCAAATTCCAACCCAGTGTAACCCTCCCCCATGCTCCCGTCTAGGGGCATAACTTTTGTTCGCAGATGTTCCGGGGCAATAGAAAGGGGGCACTCTCAAGTGCTAACATCGAGACAAATGCACTTCCAAAGTAAGGCAGGGAAAATCATATTCCTACCTCTCAAGCGTCTTCAACACTCGTGCCCTTTATCTTCTCCCTCAGTATTTGATTTTCTCCTCTCTGAAACTGCTAACCAGACCAGGACCTCCGCTCTGTACCTCGGCTGTTTCAGGAGCCCTTATGGTCCCACTCAGGCTGGGTGAATACGGCAACTGGAATGTAGCTCATGGAAAATTAATCAAACTGAAGATAAAGGGGAAAAGAAGGATTTCATTTACTTTACTTTTCTCTCTCTCTCTCAGTCAAATAATGCACATAACCACTATGTCCACCCCAAACTGGCTTTTATTCTGCACCTGTAATGCAAATGATTTCCAGCAATACAGGGGTCACATATGCCGTCTTTAAATGGATACAGTAGCTCCATGGGGCTATTTAACTTTTTACAAAACTGGCTGGACATTCTAAAGCAACAGAAATGATGGATATAGGCAGACACAAGCAAGGATTTCTTTGTCTTCTCTCTCTCTCTCTCTCTCGGATGCTTTACCCGAGTCCTACTTGAACTCAGATCCCTGCAATCTCCTGGCTTCCTAGGATCTGGTAAGGCAAACACTTTGATTTGTTCTTTCTCACTGGGGTCACTCTCACTGGCACTGGTCATCCCCCCCCAATCTGGTGTGGGAAAGTGAGTTGCCTTCCCCACCTGGACCAAAGGGTGCTGGCCCAAGCCACATAGCTTCCAGGAATTTTACTGATGACCCTAGCCCCGACTCTCCTACAATGGTTTGCACTGTACCCGGTGCACATACTGCACCTACCACCTCCACTCAGCTCTGCCTATAGCCTCTGCCTTTTCAGGAGGTTTTCAACTCACTCTGGGTTCCACTGGTCTTAATTCCTCGGGGGTCCCAACCAGGCCCACATCCACATTTTCACAGCCTGAGCTTGAATTAAGCTCCAGCATGAGGGCTACCCTCCAAGGTCTGCACACGGCCTGTGACCCACCCAGACCTCAAATTACTGGAGCTCCAGGACCTGTCCCTCCAAGCAGGCCCCATAAATTGGGCGACAGGCCCCCCCCCAGCTCCCTCTACCACCTCAGGCTGCCATGCCATGCTGGGTGTGAGGGAAGCCACTGCAACTGGCTCCCTCCTGGGAGGGCCCTGCCACTGTCCTCCCAGCCCTGGTGACATGGGGGACATGTGCTAGGGGTCTCTAAGGGCTCCTACACTTTCCTGGCCTTCAAAGTTACCTCCTGTCCCTGCCCTCAATGACTCAGGACCTGGCTACATATTCCCCATGGAGCTCCATTACTACCCTCTTCATTGACCATGATGCATGGGGAAACAGTCCTGACTGTACTCTTTTTGGGGGGGGTTTCCCCACTGGCCCCCATGGACCGTCGAGCTCCCTCACTTGCCCATCTAATCTGCTCCTAGCACTACACTTTCAACCTCCCCCCACCAGCCCCAGGCCTAATGCCCAGGCTGGAAAGGCCCTGATACTTCCTGTCTGTCCCTTTTCATACTCCTAAAATGCACTTTCTGCTGCCACCTTGAGTCGTCCAGCAGCAATATCCCCCAGAGTACTAACTCATTCCCTAGCTTGGGGGGGGGGGATTGATGCCTAAAATGGGAATATAAGCCCATCTTTTACAGGTGGCTTACACTCTTCCCCAACCCAGAAAATAATTCCCTCCTGGGAATGATGGCAAGGGCCCAGTGATGGTCCTCTCCCATCAGACTGGGTATGCGCGCTCTCCCCAGCCTTCTGGCATTAGACACAACATGCCTGGCCACCAAGCACCACCCAATCTACTTGCCTAGCCCAATAAATTTCTAATATTTCTAAAACCTACATGCGCCAGGAGATAATCTAAATGGAGAATTACAACATTCATTATTATTTATAATAACGAGGTAGAACTGGTTTAGTTATCCCCAAAAGCCTCCCACCAAACTTTACAACAAGTTTCACTGTGTATAGCCCCAGTCCACTCACTCACACATACATCCTCACCAGTCTCTCAAACATGTTTTATTATGATTTTAAGAACTTCAACCTTATAATATATTTTTTTAAATTTAGGAGCTTGATTTTAAGAAAACTGTATACAGTCACCGCATCAGCTCTGTAGAGCAATTGTCCTGGCGCAGTCCATAAGTTCCAAACCAGAAGGTCTAGATTTCAAGCCGCCCCACCTGGAGGAAAGTAGTATGCTGGGTCTGGTTTAGTGGTCACATCTCCAAAGGAATTCCGGTCCAGAAGATAGTACTTGGTCCAATCCCAGTTAAGTCTTGGATCATAGCAAAATGCTTGAACAGGGTTAAACCAGACCAGGTCCCTGTGCAACACATTGACCATGCCTGCTGGAACAACTGCTAAGATGGGGCACCTCCTCCATCTGGATGATTCTTTAAACAGTCTACCTGCTCCTTAAAGATCCAGTCCTCCTGCATCTCCTCAATGATGCATTCTGGTGCATACAGATAATTCAGATTAGGATATTCTACCCATAACCTCCTGTGGACCCACCTTTCAGCCTGGTTCCATTCAGGAAGGTCCCTCACACTGGTCCTCCTGGCTTGTCCCATTGGTAGCCATATCTCCCATCAATATTTCAGGTTCAGTGGGTCATTTGGGTTCAACCCGTCCATCCAGGTCCAAAGGGTCTTAACCCAGACTGGGAGCTGTGGGGTGGTATCTCCAAAGGTGATAACTGGGCTGTGATAGAGCCTAGGGATGGCCCTTGCCACCATATGGTCCTGGAACTGGAATTGGCTGCCAAGATACTTATCTTCATCCAGCTCCCTTAAATCTTTGGGGCCACCGACACTCCCTCTGGCTGACACTGGTGCAGGCCCAGGCTTGTGGCCACTCTCCATGGGTTTAATTCTGAACTTGGCTCCTGGGACAGGCTCTGACTTACTTGATGAGGCTTGTGGGCTACCGCCAGACAGAGCCTGTAGTAAGGGTCCTTTGGGCCATGGAGGATCCTCAACTGGTTGTCTGAGGCCCCTGCCCCTCCCTCCCTCTGCCAGTGGGATAGTCGGTAGCTGGCGGCAGGGAGCGGGGCAGATGACTGTGCTCCCTGTCACCTTTTTCCCTCTCTGATGCCCCTGCACACTCCTCCTCTACAGCCTCCACTACTACATCCAGGGATTCACTTCAGGTTTCATCCACCTGGGCACGGGTGCTTTCTCCTAGGGATAGTCCCTCAAACCCCACTGAATCACCACTGGCTGGTGACCATGGTATAAACGAGCAGGTGGTGAATCTGGGAGCATATATCCCCCTATTCGGAACGGATGACCTGCCTATACAATATAGTCATATAGTCAACCTGATTACTGCCTCCCCCATGAATGCACACCTCATACAACGTTCATGTCCTTTGCATTTTCCCCCAGCTTTCCAGAGCCAGGAGAACAGTGAGGCAGGAACTGTAGCCAGAGGTTCCTCCCGGGGGTTGCTTTATGTCTCTCTACATTCTCCTCACCACAACTTGCTGCCAATCCACTGTGGATGCCTGACTCAGTCTTTCCCTTCCCAGTTCTCACATTCACAGATGGGTCAAAGTTTGTTTGCTTCAAATTTGTGCAGCCCAGTTCACTTGCCTGCACCTTATATGTGCTCAGGAAAAATAGTCTCTTTTTTCTGTCATCTCGCTAGCGTTATTTCTTCTGCTACTGCTGGTCTCCACTCCCTCTGCTCTTACTCTGATCTCCCTAAGATGGCACCTCTGCTTGCAGCTGGTATAGCACCTTTCCTGCCATCCTTTAATCAGAACCCTGCCTGAGGGTCATGTGACCAGCAAGTTACGCAGGCACATCCACACCAGCAGGCCGATGCCTATGCCTGTTCCAGGCCTACTTCCATAGCACATTTTTACTGTGCAACAGAGCCCAACCAGGCCAGGAAGCTGGGCACTGTAGCGGACCACAAGAATCGGGGTCCAGTGGTGTTTTGGGGTTTGGAGAACCTCCCAGATGAGCCCCCACAGTGTAACCCCCCTCCATGCCCCCGTCTAAGGGCATAACTTTCTTTCACAGATGTTCCAGGGCAATAGAAAGGGGGCACTCTCAAGCGCTAACATCGAGACAAATGTACTTCCAAAGTAAGGCAGGGAAAATCATATTCCTACCTCTCCGACGTCTTCAACACTCGTGCACTTTACCTTCTCCCTCAGTATTTGATTTTCTCCTCCCTGAAGCTGCCCACCAGACCAGGACCTCTGCTCTGTACCTCGGCTGTTTCAGGAGCCCTTATGGTCCCACTCAGGCTGGGTGAATATGGCAACTGAAATGTAACTCATGGAAAATTAATCAAACTGAAGATAAAGGGGAAAAGAAGGATTTCATTTCATTTACTTTTCTCTCTCAGTCAAATAATACACATAACCACTATTTCCACCCCCAAACTGGCTTTTATTCTGCACCTGTAATGCAAATGATTTCCAGTAATACAGGGGTCACATATGTCATCTCTAAATAGATACAGCAGCCACATAAGGCTATTTAACTTTTTACAAAACTGGCTGGACATTCTAGAGTTCCAACACTATCCATGCAACCCTGGACACAGGCCAGATTGCTGGTGCTGTCTATATAGATCATTCCAAAGCATTTGACACCATCCACCACTCACTTCTGCTAACCTCACTAACCCAAATAGGTTTCTCACAGGATACCACCACTTGGTTCTCAAACTACCTGTCTGACAGAACCCAGAGAGTCAGACTAGGGCATACCTTATCATCCCCTCTCAGAGTTACATCTGGGGTCCCCCAAGGGTGAATCCTTAGCCACCTACTTTTCACTCTATTCCTTAACTCCCTGCCCAAGGCCTGTTCTGGGAGTCTCCTTCAATACGTAGACAACACGGTTTTATTCAGCACCCACACCAACCCTACCGCCCTTCAAGTAGCCATCCAAGGGTCATTTAATGAGGCCGAATCCCGATTTACTGACCATAGGCTTGTTCTAAACTATAAAAAGCAAAGTCCATGCTGTTTGCCCATGCCCAAAACAAGTTCAGTAACCACCCCCTGCTCATCCATAACTCCCGTAACGAGACCCTGGAGCAAGTTTCTACCTTTAAATATTTAGGGGTTACCCTAGACTCAGGGCTAACCTACCATGAACATATCCGCCAACTTAATATGGCTGTAAATGTGCGCATTGGTCTGCTCCACAGTTACAAGCACTGTCTCCCCCCTGAAGCCCTACTACTAGCCATCTCCTCCTCCATCCTGTCACTCATCGATAACAGGATTATCTTCTATGTGCTGCCGACAACACCTCCCTCAACAAAATTAGGGTGTCCCTGAATAAAGCCTGTAGACTGGCCACAGGGTGTGACTAGCTTACGCACACCTGTACACTGTATACCAGTACAAACTGGCTTAATTTCATTGATTGCCTAAAGTACCAAACCTGTCTCCTTGCCAAGAAAATCACGACTGGCTACATGCCCCCTGCTCTTGTGACGCTGCTCCCCCTCCCAACAGCGCCAGATGCACACGTCACTTGGAGAAATTGCCCTACCAGGTTCCCCACTGTAAAACCTCCATGGGACAAGGAACTTTCAGATACCATGCCCCCAATTGGCTGAACTCACTGCCCATACCAGTCCTCCTGGCTCCTGCCCCGGAACTGTTCAAATCCCTTCTCCATAGCAATATCTTGCGTGACTCCACCTGTGACTGTACCTGACCTACCCATGACCAAAAAATGCCATGACAATGGACCCGCTTGGTCCTGCTTCTAGAGCGCCTGACCCTGGTTTCGGCTTTACCTGAGCCTCAGACTAGCTGACACTCACTGGACTGCGCTGCAGTCATAAATACTTCTCTGCAACAACTACTGTACTGAATGATTGCCCCTGTAGTTACTGTATTTATTGTATTTTGCCACTGTACTGCATTGTCTATGACTGTTGTAATTATGCTGTAACACATCCACCTGTTGTACTTTACCACGCATCATTCGTAAGGTGTGATATTTCTCACACCACTATTTATACTGTGATGTTTGTACACTGTATGCACTGTATTGTTTTCTATGACATGCAGCCTTTGTAAAGGAGTCTCTGACTCAAAGGTATTAATTCTGATTGTATTCAATAAATAAATAAATAAAGCAGCAGAAATGATGGACACAGGCAGACATAAGCAAGGATTTCTTTGTCCTCTCTCTCTCTCTCTCTCTCTCGGATGCTCTACCTGAGACCTACTCGAACTCAGATTCCTGCAATCTCCTGGCTTCTTAGGATCTGGTAAGGCAAACACTTTGATTTTTTTCTTTCTCACCTGGGTCACTCTCACTGGCACTAGTTGTCCCCCCTCAATCTGGCATGGGAAAGCGAGCTGCCTTCCCCACCTGGACCCCTGGGTGCTGGCCCAGGCCTCAGGGCTTCCAGGAATGTTGCTGATGTCCCAGGTCCTGACCCTCCTACAATGGTTTGCACTGTACCCAGTGCTCATACAACACCTACCACCTCCACTCAGCTCTACCTACAGCCCCTGCTTTCTCATGGGTGGTCCACCTTACTCTGGGTTCCACTGGTCTTAATTTCTCAGGGGTCCCAACCAAGGCCCACATCCCCATTTTCACAGCCTGGGCTTGAATTAAGCTCCAGCATGGGGGCTACCCTCCAAGGTCTACCACATGGCCTGTGACCCACCCAGACTTCTATGTACTGGCACCCCAGGACCTGCCCCTTCAAGCAGGTCCCATAAATTGGATGAAAGACCTCCCGGCTCCCTCTACCCCTCCAGGCTGCCCTGCCACACCTGGTGTGAGGGAAGCCTCTGCCACCAGCTCCCCTCCTGGGAAGGCACTGCCACTGCCCTCACAGCCCTGGCATCCTGGGGGACACCTGCTAGGGTCTCTAAGGGCTCCTACACTTTCCTGGCCTAGAAAGCAATCTCCTGTCCCTGCCCCCAATGACACAGGACCTGGCTAAATATTCCCCATGGAGCTCCATTACTCCCCTCGTTGACCATAACGCATGGGAAAACCATAGTGACTGTACTCTTTTTTGGGGGGGGGTTTCCCCACTGGCCCCCCCCCTGACCGCCGAGCTCCCTCACGTGCCCACCTGCTCTTAGCACTACACTTCCAGTCTCCACCTCCAGCTCCAGGCCTAATGCCTGGATACTACCTGTCTGTCCCTTTTTATACTCCTAAAACCCACTCTCTGCTGCCATCTTGAGGCGTCCAGCAGCAATATCCCCCAGAACACTAACACATTCACTAGCTCTGGGGGGGTGGTAGGAGTGGGAAAGGAATGCCTAAGATGGGAATATAGGCCCCTCTTTTACAGGGGGCTTACACTAGTCTTCTTATGACCCCACCTCATGAACAAGTGCAGAGAAAATTTTCAACTCCTGCCTGAAAGGTGATTTTGTGCAGCGACTGCAAAATCACTTTTTTGGGCATGAAAACACATTTTGGCCGGGATTTGAAAAATGACAGCTGTCACATTCACGAGGTGCTGAAATGAAATGGCTATGCTGAAAATGTGGGGTTAAAATATTGAAAATTACTAAAGTTACGAGCCTGCATTTGCAAATTTCAGTGTACTGTAGGCTCTTAACTTTGTTGTTTTTTAATCTTTTTACACCAAATTCTTAACATAACCTTTGTATGATCCCACCACATGAACAAGGGCAGAGAAAATGTTCAACTCCTGCCTGAAACATGATTTCACACAGTGACCATGAAATCACCCTTCGGAACAGATTTGCCTGATTTCAGTGCAATTGTTCATGAGGTGGGGTCCTAAAAAAGGCATGTTGAAAATTTTGGGCAAAAATATTTAAAAATGGCCAAGTTATGCCACTAAGTTCAAAACCCCATTGAAATACATTGAACCATGTACCTGATTTCCTCAGTTCATGGTCCAACTTTGAAGAGTGGAGATGTGTCTGCAGTCCAGAAAAGATTATGGCGTCAGATCTCCGTTGGGTATGTAAGGGTTTGAGGGTGTGTGGAGTGGTAGGTGCTGAATGCAACAGACATCAATGGATGTTTTTCTGTTTTACAGGGTTAATAAAAAAACAAAAAAACGAGAGACAGTTTTCTATATTTCAGGTGATGACACTGGGAGATTTGGCATCCCCAATGTCAGTGTTATGTTTGTGGGTGGGGTGGGGTGGTGGGTCCTGAGAGGGAGGGTCACATGGGGGGGAACAGTTACAGGGGCACCATCAATAGACATCGACGGATGTTTTTCTTTGTTACAGGCTTTTTAAATAATATAAAAAAAAATACGAGGTGGTGATGCTGGGGGATTGGGTACCCTCACTGTCAGTGTTATGTTTGGGGGGATGGGGTTGTGGGTGCTGAGAAGGAGGTTCAGGTGGGGGGACAGTTACAAGGGCACCAGCAACATACATTGATGCTCTGTTTTCTTTGTTAAAGGCTTTATAAATAATATATGAAAAAAATTATGAGGTGGCGACACTAGGGATTGGGCACTCTCAGTGTCAGTGTTATGTTTGTGGTGGGGTGGTGGATGTTGAGAGGGAGGGTTGGGTGGGGGAACAGTTACAGGTATGCCAGCAAGAGACATCACTGGACAGTTTTCTTTATTGCAGGCAATATATAATGCAAAAAATAACTATGAGGTGGACACTGGGAGATTGGGCACACCCAGTGTTCATGTTATGTTTGTGTGTGGGGGGGGAGTGGGGGGTGGTGGGTGCTGAGATGGAGGGTTGGGTGGGGAAGTGTTACAGGGGCACCAGCAACAGACATCAGTGGACTCTTTTTTTGTTACAGGGCTTGATTCTGCAGCTGCACACTGGTGACGTCCATAGCAAACTGCAGGCATGCAGCTTGTAACTGTTTTGAAAGCCGATTAGCTGTTTGCTAATGTGGCTTCATGCAGATCAAAAGAAAGAAGCCCTGTCTAATTGGAGTGGCTTTGGTCCTTAGAAGTACATGAAGTTTTGACCCGCCAGGCAGAGACTTGTGTCACGACCACAATGCATGGTCACTGGTGTAGGCTGCCGAGCCCCTGCTATTCTGAACTGCAATGGGTTTGGCAGTGACCCCCCTCCCCGACATTCCATTTCACTCATCACGAAAACATTTGGTGCGAAGGCACATCTAACATAAAAATGAGCAGACCAAGGAGCAGGTTATAAAGCAGGCAGAATACCAGGTGAAAAAATAATGCCCTTATTGAAGGAAGTTCAGTGGGGGCCCATGTGAAAGGATCTAGTGAGCTTTGGGAACAGTGTGTCATCGGATGGAGTTGAGAGCTGGGATTCGAGTCAAAAAGGGAAAACACATTCAAGCTGGCTTGTTTTGTTTTTTTCTAGCTGGCAAAGCACATTGTGCACATAAAATAGGTGAGCTAGTGCTGATGTGCATGCATTAATTAAAAAAAAAACACTATTTCCACAATTCACTATAGGACTTCAGAAATGGGCCTGACAAAACACTTGACCCAGTAATGAGAAGTAGAGTCTTGCCTGTACAATATGCTGTTCAACTTTTGTGTGTGTGGTTACTTTGTATTTTCTTTTCAATCTGTGCTTGACTTAAATCTGGGGGTATCGACTGTACTTCTGTCCTCTTGATTGTCCCTATCCCTTATGACACCGCATAACTGCTCCTTCTGCCATCTATTCACCTAAACTTCTTCAGCAACGGTACATCAAGAGGGGCACTATCCCTCTTGTAATTCTGGCTTATGTTTACACTTCTTTAATTTTAGCTTACCTTGGTGTCTCTAATAGTAACCCCCCAAGTTAACAAAAGTACCTGACTTTAACCTCAAGGATGTCGACTGGCACAGCCCCACTCTCAGCTCAGCTGGCCACTGTCTGACAGCAAATAAATATAGCAGTTTCCTTTCTTGTCCTGATGTCACCTCTAGGGGCCATACTAGTGCAATATAGTGGCCTGGGGGACAATGATGACCACAAACTGATGGATACTAGAAGTGTCTCCAATCACTACTCCATTGAGTTGCACTATTTCGCTCTTCAGTACCTTTGTTTTCGGTCCCCCATGCCTTACGACCTAGTCCAAACAGCAAGAAGTATGGGATGCAATGCATTGCCTCATGGATATCAAAACCATCCATACAGTACCAATTTCAAAACACAGACAAGGCTCCTACTACTCCTTTTTGCACCGGCCCAAAAGAGACAGGAGTTTTTTGAGCTGTCTTGGATCTGAAGCACCCAAACATCAGAATTATGGAAGTACACTTCAGCATTACATTTTCTGTCCCCTGATGGCAGAGATACACCCAGGAGATACTCAGAGTCCCTGGTCCTGCAGGAGGCCTATCTGCATTTACACATTCCTCTGTTTTTACTGCCTGTGTCTCAGATTTTGTGCCAATGGGTGGCATTTCCAGTACACTGAATATTCACAATGTAAAGTCAGCGCTTGCTATACATCTATGGGAAAAAGACATTTGTGTTCGCCCTCCTGGCCTAAATGGCTTATTCAGATGTGATCACTCAAGGAGCCATGGATGGTACTGGCTGGAGTCCACAGACTGATGTAGCTCCACAGCTGGATAATCAACCCTTAAATCCCAGCACCTGTTTTACCTCAGACCACTGATCAACACAAATGTGGCCTCTACTGCTCTGGCCCTGGACAAAGTCCAGTCTTTGGTGCAGGCACATAAGAGACTCAGATGAGCACTAACAGAGAGGGCCAAAGGCATTGTTTATGTGTTAGGCCTCATGACGGCAAGCATCAATCTGACTCCATGGACCAGGCTCTGTTTGCTACAGTTACGTCACTCATGGAACCTTTAGATGGGGTCACCCATGGACAAGATTCTGTTAACCCTGGAAGTCAAGACCTTGGTTACCTGGCGGACTCAATAACCTGAACTATTCACGGGAGTATCCCTAGACGATGTGCAACAGATCGTTCTGATGCTGGATAGAAGCCTCACTGGGGTACAGTCTTTAGCATGGCCTCACTACAGGGTATCTGGACCCTGCTTGAGAGAAAGCTGCCAGTCAACATTCTTGAAATGAAGGAGCAGAAAAGCTGCACTCAAAAACAGACAAAACTCGGGCGTAAGTATAAAGCAAAATAAAGGATTTTATTCCAAAGTTAAATTTCACACACTGAGCTAATGGCCAGTCACATGGTGGAAGCAAACACCCTTGCACTTTGGTAGACAAGGCATTATTACTATATTACATGCATTAATGAATATGGGTGAATTGTTGTTGATTTGAATTCACCCATGGTGGTTGACGATGCAGTGGGAGGAATCCATAGCTTAGGTATTTAAATTTAAATGCAAATTATATTCTTTTAGGTTGGGTAACTCCATTCCTCCTTTTCCCCATGAAGACTCTAATTTCTGAATACTAAGTCTAGGTAACTTGCACTCCCATAAAAAGGGACTAGGTTATAAACCCAGCAACTTATCTGGAATGGATATCATTAACTGCAGGTACTGTGGAACAATTTTCAGAAGGACATTCTTACAGGATTTAGGACACTGTCCTACATGCTGGGCCTTTGGAGATCTTAGGGCTCAGCTCCGGGCAGCATGGGCAGAGATTGCATGCCTCAAATTTCATATTCAAGAGGAAATACATTATAAGAACCACCCGCCATTTCCCCAGCATCCAACAGAAAAACCTTGACGCAGAGGTAGTTGGTCCAGGAGGTTGGCAGGTGGTTAGGAGGAAAATCAGGTGCCCCATCACTCTCTGCTCTCAACATATTACCTCAAAAACCATATAAACACTACAAACAGGTATCTGCCTCTATCTCTGAAATCAAACAAAGAGGCAGAAGACACTGCAGGGCAGGACACTGTAGCAGAGGAGCTAGCACAACAAAACTCACCCAAATCAGGAGCCAAAACAAAAAAAGCAAAAAGGAAATCCAAAAAACTTCTGATCATAGGAGACTCCATGATTCGGGGAGTTGATACCCATCTCCAGCCAGGGGTAATGGTCCGATGTCTCCCAGGTACATCAGCATGGAGAGACACTGACCGCATTGCTAAAATTGTTCACAAAGCAGGAGAAAACATTGATGTTCTAGTACACTTAGGGACTAATGATCTCGCCAGCCGGTCAGTTGTGGAGACCAAGGAACACCTGACCAGGCTGAGTGACAAACTATCATCTATTCGTCCTGCATCTCCTTCTCTGAGATCCTGCCAGTCTGGGAGGGGAGCAGATGGACGGAAGGTCAGAAAGAGGAGATAGGGAGCTAAACACGTGGCTCAAGGGCTGGTGCCAGGAAAAGGACACAGATTTGTGAGGAACTGGCAACAGTTCTGGGAGTGAAAGTTCTTTAAATTTGATGGACTGCATCTGACTAAGGAGGGAGTCAGTGCATTAGGGCAGAAGTTTGATGTCTTTGCAGAATATTTAAACTAGCAAATGGGGAGAGGGGTGCAGCACCCCATACGTCGAATGGGAAGAACACCCCTCCCCCCTCAGCTAGTGGTCAAACAGGGATTCAGCAGGTTTGCAGTTCATTTGCATCACCAGGTAAGAAAAAAGGTTTGTCTCCCCATACGACGCACAGGGGTAATGCCAAACCTCACCCAACAACTAACACACCAAAATCTGGCCAATGGAAAATCATGTACACAAATGCTCACAGCCTGGGAAATAAGATCCCAGACCTGCAGGCAATAATGTCAGAGGCTAAACTGGACATAGTAGCAATTAGTGAGACGTGGTTTACCAGTAACCACACTAGGAGACTTCAGTACCTGGCTATGTATTGTTCAGAAGAGACCGAGGTGCAAAAGGGGGGAGGTGGCCTGTATGTCAATGAAAATATCAAAGATACGAAATTCAGAATACACATAAGGAGCCAGAAGAACTGTGGGTCACCCTGGAAACAGGAAATGGGACAGCCATAAGAACTGGGGTTGTCTACAGGCCCCCAGACCAGGGGAGAACATAGACACATTACTGTTAGAAGATATACAAAACATGACAGCTAAAGGGGAGGTTCTGATAATGGGAGACTTCAACATGCCGGATACAGATTGGTCAATACCAGCAGGAACATCTGCCAGAACTAGACACATAGTGGATTCCCTGCAGGGGGAGGGCCTCAAACAACTGGTACAGCAACCCACAAGAGACAGGGCTATCCTAGATCTAGTACTGACTAATAAGGAAGGGATCACAGATCTCCAGGTAGAAGGTCACCTGGGGGCCAGTGACCATCACATGGTATGGTTCAATTTGGCTACTACATCTAAATCATCCCATTCCAAGGCAAAAATATGGGACTTCAGAGGAGCTGACTTTGATAAGTTGGCCAACAGAGTTAAGCTAGCCCTGGCAAAAAGAAACACAGGTGAGGGGTACAGGCAAAGTGGGCAAGCATTAAGGATGCAATACTTGAAGCAAAATCCCATTGTGTTAGACAGAAAAGGAAGTGCAAGAAGAAGGAAACCACTTTGGTTCTCAAATACAGTAGCAGAAAAGGTCAGAGCCAAAGGCTGGCCTTCAGGAAATATAAAGGAACACAGCGGGATGAAGATAGGAGACATACCAAACTGCCCTAAGAGAAGCAGGGAAGGCAGTAAGGCAGGCAAAGTCCCAAACTGAGGAAACACTAGCACGAAGAGTAAAGAAGGTGACAAGACTTTCTATATATACATTAGTGAAAGGAGAAAGTCCAGAGGGTATTGCTAAGCTTAATGGAGAAAAGGAGCATGTGAGGAGGAGGACCCTGTAAAGGCATCTATCCTAAATAGATACTTTTGCTCAGTATTTACTGAAGAGAAGGTAGGGCAGGGCCCACAGCTCAACATCATGGACACAGGGGGAGGGAGGTGAGCACTACTCCCTTCACAAAGAAAGGGTCCTACAAGAGCTTGCTAAGCTCAGGGTGGATAAGGCAGTGGGACCTGATGACATACATCCCAGGGTATTAGGAGCTAAAGGTGGAACTAGCAGAGCCATTAGCAGAACTGTTTAGTGAGTCTCTGAGCACAGGAGAGGTCCCAGAAGACTGGAGAAGGGCTCATGTGATCCCGCTCCACAAGAGTGGTAGCAGGGAGGAGGCGGGGGAGCTACAGACCAGTCAGTCTTACCTCAGTAGTTGGCAAGATTATGGAGGCACTCCTTAAGGAAAGGATAGTGCACACCTGGAATCCATAGGGGCACAGGATCCAAGACAGCATGGGTTTACAAAAGGAAGGTCCTGTCAAACTAATCTCATAGATTTCTTTGACTGGGTAACCAGAGTGGTGGACCAAGGGGGAGCAGTTGATGTCGCCTACCTTGACTTCAGCAAAGCTTTTGACACTGTTCCACATAGAAGATTGATAAATAAACTGGGTAGGCTCAGGGTGGATCAGAAGTTGGTCAACTGGGTGGCAAACTGGTTAACAGGAAGAAAACAGAGTGGTGGTAAATGGTATACAGTCAGAAGAGATGCAAGTCACAAGTGGGGTACCTCAGGGATCAGTCCTGGGGCCAGTCCTCTTCAACATCTTCATTAGTGACCTTGCAGATGGACTAGAGGGTAAGGCTTGTCTGTTTGTAGATGACACCAAGATCTGCAACAGAGTAGATGATCCAGATGGGGTGGGCAGAATGAGAAGAGATCTGGATAAACTAGCAAAATGGTCGGAAGAGTGGCAACTGAGATTTAATGCAAAGAAGTGCAAAATCATGCACATGGGAAGAGAAACCCTGAAGCCACCTATAGGCTGGAGGAGTTGCTAGCAGTCACAAAGGAAGAAAGAGACTTGGCATCATCATCATCACTGATAACCTGAAATCATCCAAGCAGACCTCTAAAGCAGTAGGTAAGGCTAGGGGTGTTAGGGTGTATTAGTGAGGGTATCACAAGTCGTAAGAGGAGGTAATAATCCTCTTTACAAGACACTAGTTAGGCCCCATCTGGAGTACTGCGTGCAGTATTGGAGCCACACCTTCACAAGGACATTAACAAATTGAGGCAGTCAGAGAAGGGCAGCAAAAATGGTGCAGGGACTGCATCCAGAGACATATCAGGACAGATTAACAGAGCTCAATATGTATACTCTTGAGCAAAGGAGGAGAGAGGAGATATCAATCAATCAATCAATCAATCAATCAATCAATCAAAATCTTTATTTATTCAGGCGAACATCATTGAGCAAAGCTCATTTACAAGATGGACCTGAGTGGTCATACAAATGAGGATACAAGTATTATTACATAGACAAGAATAGAATAAATAGCAATACAATGGCATGAAATGATTATATACAACAATTTACATATATACAAGTAACAATAGAACCATTTAGCCTGTAGGAAAAAAAGAGGACAAAGGGTATAGCAGTCCTAAAATATAAGTTATATGGTCTAAACTAGTTTTAAGTGAATATAATAGGTGATTCGGAAGAAAGAAATTGAGTTAATATAATGGATAGAAAAAGGGAGGTTTAGTTGGGTCAGATAGGTGGGGATTATGCTTTATAAAAGCAATTGCAGAGCTCTGGAAAAGGAGGAGAACAATCTTTTGAAGGATGCCAGAGGTAGTAGGCTATCTAGCTTCATGGATTTTTGGAGAGAGTTCCATGCAGCTGCTAAGGAATAGCTGAAAGCAGCCCTCCCATACAGGTGCAGGCATTGGGGACCTTTAATGTGATGAGTTTACTGATCCTTAAGGTGTATGGCCTGGTTGTAATTTGAGTAAAGCAATCAGTGATATAGGTCGGTAGTTGCCTGTTAACGCTTTGGTATCCAGATAACAGCATTCCTATTTCTTCTGTGTTGCAATGATGTCCAGTTGACTGCCATATAAAGGGAGCAATGATGGGTGTTGGAGGAAGGTCAGTAATAAATCTTATGGACCTGTGATACAGGGTGTCCAGCTTATATGAGATGACTTGAACAATGGCAGTAGAAAATCAGCATAATCAATGAGGGATAGGAATGAGGCCTGAATTAACCTTTTTGGAATCACTGTTTAGGTAATGTTTTATTCTAAAAATAGTCCGAGCCTCTGTCTTAGCTTTTAAGTAACTCTTCAATATGGACAGAATAGTCAAGCCTGTTATCTATCCAGACTCCAAGGTATTTGAAGTTATCAACAAATTCAAGTTTCTCTCAAGTAAGGTGGATATATGTAGGGTGTTGGATGCTGGGGTAGTGGTAGTACAACTCTTTGTGGTAAAGAACATAGCTTTGTTTTTTTGCATTTAGAAGTAGTTTTTGTCAAGTAGATTGTGCTGCAGAATGGAGAATTCGGATTGTAGAAGTTCACAGGCTTTGGAAGGTGAGGGATTGCTGACATACAATACAGTATCATCAGCAAACAGATGAATGTTAGATTGAGTGAGGTTGGCATCAATATTGTTTATATAAATAGCAAAGGATAGGGCCAAGAATAGAGCCTTGTGGTACACCCCTTAGCAGAGGTTTTGAGGTGGATAGGTAATTTCCATTTCTAACCAGTTGCGACCTATCTGAAAAGTAATCCTTAAACCAGTTGAGTGATAGGGAATCCAGGCCTAATGAGTTAAGGGAGGTGAGTAATAAGTCATGATCCACTGTGTCAAAGGCTTTACTCAAATCCAGAAACACAGCACAGGTAAAATTTTTTTTGTCCAAATTAGTCTGCCAATCGTTGGTTACCTTGGCTAAGGCAGATATGTTCGAGGCATTCAAATACCTTAAGGGCATTAACAAGGTGAAAGAGTCTAACATTTTTAAATATAAGAAAAATAGCAGGACAAGAGGACACAGCATGAGATTAGAGGGGGGCCGATTAAGGGGGAATGTGAGGAAATTATTTTTCACAGAAGGGTGGTGGATGCATGGAATGGCTTACCACAAGAAGTGGTGGCTATGAATACAGTGCAGGGCTTCAAACAGGCATGGGATAGGCATAAGGGAGCAATACAAATGACTATGAATAGATAGGCCACTGACAGAGCAAAGGCCGATGGCACATGTAAAAGGTAGAAAAAGAAATGGGCAGACTGGATGGGCCTTGAGGTCCTTATCTGCCGTCAACTTCTATGTTTCTATGTTTCTATGTTTCTAAAATATTTTAATTATTTTATTTATTTTAGATAACCATCTACTGTATTCTGTATATTAAATGGCATATTCTCTAGATTCCTCCCTGCTGGTCCCTACACAAGTGTTATGTGTAGAAATTAACCCTGACCCAATAATTTTCATACTGGGGACACATTTTCCTTCCTTAGACTAATTTATGAAGAAAAGAAATGGCTAATGTTGGTGACAATTTGTCTAAAAAATTAATCTTGCTTAATTGGAAAGACAAAGTTTTATTAAACATGGATGAATGGGTTAAATACATATCTTCAATAGCTTTGAATGAAAGAATGAGCCATATAATTAAAAATACATATCACAAATTTGATAAAATATGGGAGCCCTTCTTTATTTGGTTAGATTTATAGGTATTGTTTCTCCTGGGGATGCCAGTTGGTCAATCCATCCTCGTATCCCTTTCCTCCGGCTGCTGTCTGACCCATACCAGTCTCCTTGGAGGGCAATCACCTTAATTGCCCCATGGCTTACCCCCTGTGGCATGGTGGCAGAGGGTGGCCAACTTCCCCTACCAAGTTTGGATCCACATGGTGATCCCCTCCTGGAGGTGCTCACAGACGGCCATCAAGCCACTGCGACTTGGTGTCCTTTTTCCACTTTTCTTCCCTGCGGTCTCGTGGCATGCAATGATGCCAGCTACTGGGTGCGTGCATGCTCCCCTGCATGTCACTGTCAAGCATCTGCTGTGTCCCGGCCCCCATGGTATGCAGCTTAGTGCCGTCGAGCCACAGCCTCCGCTAGGGGTCAGGTGGGCACCGGCCACTGGAAACCCCCCTCCCTGGAGATGGAAAGCAGTCCATCGGATGCTCAATCCATCTACTCCCTGCCGACCCATGGTGACTTGTGCTTGTTCCTGAACAAGGGTCACCGGCACAGTGCAAGGTGTGGCGTCCAGCACCTCAACCCTCATCGCTACCAGGCCTGGATTATTTGGTTAGATTTAGAATAGGAGTTACTGTAGTCACTGTTGATAGATAGGAAAGCTAAAAAGATTTAACTGTTTTTGATATACTGAATGTAGCTATGCTGCTTAACAGGAACAGAATATATATTATTGCATACGGAACCCATATTTTGTATGAATGTTGAAACTAATTGAAAACATTTAAAATGTTCTTGATAATTTGAGTGAATTATTGAGATGCATTGTATGTTTTAAAAAAAAAAATCTTGAATAGAAGGTATACTAAAAAACAACCTTCAAAAGTACTGAAAATCACAGGAATGGCTTCGAATCCCACTGTTGACATGTACATCTTGTTTTTGCACATTTTGATAAGGGTTTAAAAATGTCACTTTATGGAAATGTATTCATGTTAATTTAATTAACTATGTATGATGTCATCACATTGGGACTATGTAAGGATGGTATGGTCTCTGTTTGCCCACCTCCTGATGAAGCCTTGACTGGCGAAGCGCTGGGACACTGGCTTCCACCAGGTGACCGGCAATTAGCTCAGTGTCTGAAATTAACTTTGGAATAAAATCCTTTATTTTGCTTTATAATTGTGACTGAATTTTGTCTGTTTTGGAGTGCAGCTTTTCTGTTCTCTCACTGTTACTGTTCTGGGGCTAGCCACCCCTTAGCTGCACCCCCTTGGTCTCCACTTGAGCGTGGCTGGTTTTGCAGAAGTTATTCTTGAGATGAAGTCAGTATTCAGAGCAATGTTTCCATTTAGGTACAAGAACCCAAACAAATATGTACTAGTGGGATTATTTAATGCCATGACCATAGCCTATATCAGGAAGCAAGGAAGTACACAGAGCAAGGCAATGACTGCAAAGGCATTCAAGGTCCCTCAGTGAGTGGAAGTGAACCTCTGATCACTGTCAGCAATCCACCTTGCAAGGATGCTGAACATGCTTGCAAGTGGCTTTGTCATCAGATCCTTCACACTGGGGTGTGTAAGCTCAATCAAGAGGTGTTCAACATGATCTGTCAACAATGAGCAAGACACTCCTAGACATCATGGCCCCCAGGGCAAAAACCAAGATCCCAAGATACTTCAGTCATTTTCAAATGAGCTGACATTTTCAACAGAGAACGTCACTGGCCATAGTCTGTCCATACCAAGGCTGGATGTACTGCTGTACACATTCCCCCATAGCCAATGATCCTGAAGGTTCTGCAGAAGTTGCAAAGGGCGTCAGCAACTTTTTTTTTATTATTACTTTTAGTTACCTCCTTGGCTGGGGGGGTGGTCCTATGGTTCCCCTCTCTCAGGCGTCCTTTCTTGGCTGCTGCTCTGGACCCAGTCAGAGCTCAAACCCTTTTTGCCCTGTCATCCCAGGTCACTTCACAGCTGGGATTTATCCTGCACACTGCGGAGACCTGGAGGCCAAGGGCTGAAGGGGAGCTAACTTAAGTGGGTCCGCCATGGCGCCAAAGAAGTCTGCCATCACTCATGCTGGAGGATTGGTTGTTTGTCCCTTAATCCCCCCCCCATGGCATGAGCATGCAATGGCATCAAGGATGCTTTTACACACACACATTCACCTGCAGTATGCCCGAAGCCTGCTTGCACCAGCTCACACATTGATCCTCGAGCCTGCACTACCCCCCAGCCACTGCCAGGACCTAGTGGCTCAGCTATCCTCCTCCCCTTCCCCCTCCCTCTCCGGAGGAGGAGGAAAGCAGTCTATAGGATGCTTGATCCTCCTACTCCTGGCCGACCCTCTGAGACCCGAGGTTGCTCCTGACCCCGGGTCATCAGCGTGAGAAGAGGTAAGGCACCAGCGCCTCAGCCCTCTATGCCACTGGGCCAGCAGAGAGTCAGCAACTTTGATTTTCATTGTACTAAAGTGGTCTCAAGCAACGTGGTACTCAGAACTGATCCACCTTGTCTTATGGGATCCAGTCCCATTCCCATGCATGCTATATCTTCTTAATCAGGGCTCAATCCTGCACCCAGATCCTTAGAAGTTTCAGCTGTCAGCTTGACTCCAGAGTGTAGAAGACATATGAATGCTGGCTATTCTGAAGGCATGATTCACACACTATGGAAGACTTCTACGAATAAGACTTGCAGCGGAGTCTAGAACATGTTCTACTCCTGGTGTTCTATCTTGCAGAGCAGACCTTCAACTACCACGTCCAATGGCTTGGAGTTTCTCTAGCAGGGTCTAGATAAGGGGTAATTAGTTAGTTCCTCCAGGATTCAGCTTGGGGTGCTTTCTGTCATGCAGGGATATATAGATTTATACCCCTCGTGTTCTCATCTTCATTAAAGCTTGACACAGACTTCACCCCTTCGTTCTGCAATTTGCTCCTCAATGGAATCTGCTTTTGGTGTTAGAAGCCATGATGGATTTCCCCTTGGAACCTCTGATTGTGGTCATTTACTCAATGAGATAGACTGGGGAAATCCTCGTGCAGCCCTACAAGGAACCCTATCTGGTGTTACATAAGGAAAAGGTTTTCCTCTTCACTGTGCTCTCCTTTACTTCCAAAGTGGTTTCTGCCTTTCATAGGCACCAGGAGTTTGGGTTACCTTCCCTTTGCCTGCATCCAGGCATGCAAAGGAGAAAGAAGACATTCTGTTGATGTGAAGAGGGCTATCAGGAATCTCTTGAAACACACCAAATCTTCTGCATCATGACAGATTTCTCATCCTTCTGGGTACCTGGGAAGAAAGAGGTGACTGTAGCCAAATGTGCCCTTGCCAAAGGGCTCTGTGCAGCCATTAGACTGGCTTTTATATCTTGGGACCCTACATCTTGGCCAGGTCTCAAAGTTCATTCAATTAGAGCTTTGTCTGAATCTGCCAAGCACACCTCAGTGTCCCTGGAAGTCATCAGCAAGGATGCTATATGGGTCTTGGTCAACACTTTCTCTTGGCATCATTATCTTGACATGCTTAGCTCCACCAGTACTGATTTTAGAAGGCAGTTGTTGAACTGTATAGTACAGCACTGACCTCTCCTGTTCAGGACTGTTTATAGGGCCCATACAATCTGCTATCTGCCCATAGGAGCTGACACACAAAGGGGAATTTTAATTTCCTTACTAGTAATTCTGGTTGTGTGCAGTCTCTAACCATTATTAGACAGTCCCTCACAGTTTTCAGTGCTGTATGCTTTTGCAACTTATGTCTTTTATTTATTTATTTATTTATTTAATAAATCAGAAAGACCTTTGAGCCAAGGGCTCTTTTACAGAGGTTTCACATCAAGTCACAAGAATAACAAATTACAATGGTTTCAGTAAGTAGTACAACATGAGGAAAGTAATTACATAAACAAAAGAATAATATGGCAAGATAAATATTGTGTCGAGTACAGCCATTGGCCTTGTCTGAAGAGGGGTGGAAGGGATTACAAGGAGAGAAGGATAGGAGAGAGAATTGGGGGAGGGGTGGAAGGAGCAAAAGTAAGAGCAAGGAGGGAGCTGCCACAATGTAGCTTATGTAGGAAAAGACCCACGGGGGGTAGAGGAGAACAAGGTGAGGAAACAGAGGGGGGAGAGGGGGGAGGGGAGGGAGGGAGTGGAGGGCACAGGAAGCGGGGATGAGGTAGGATGAAAATTGGGCAGGGATGGGGACAGGAAAGGGATGAAGGAAGGAAGTGCTGTGTGTGGAATAACGCAGCAACAGGGTAGGGCTATACAGGGGTGAAGAGGGAGGTCCCAGTGCATTTAGCTGTCTGCAATTGATTAGGTATGTCTTCTATCCAATATTGTTAGTAGTTCCCTTAACTCAAGGATTTCTGTGGTTGTAGGTTAATGTTGCTAACATTTCTCATGTTATTTCCTGATATTATTACAAGATTTGGCCTACAGACACAGACAGAAGGTGCGACTGAGGGAGTATGGATAAAGGGTCATGTTCTAGTTTCTCACACTTTTCAATCTGTCCCAGCTGAGAAGGAAGGACAGTCCACACCATCTACTGCCTGCCCATGGACAGTGCTTACACACAACCTGAATAACCGGTAAAGAAATTATAATTTCCCGTTATGGTGTTATGCTTGTACAGTATATAATTAACATTTAAACTACTCTGTTTCATTTTTGCACAGTTTCTTGTCATGTACTGGCATCTGTGTAATCATCACATTATTTTTTCTTTTTGCCACCCTACAGTGATAAAATGTATCTATTTTGAATGTATGCACTGAATTACAGCAATAAATAATTGCCTCCGGCATGTAAATGATAGGGCCCCCCTATTTTCAGAGCTTAGTGTGGCACTAAACATGTAAGAGATGCACTAACTAGATTTGCGTGATCAGAAGGGGCAGGCACCAAGTTCAGCCGCCCTGCTACTTGGCACTAAACTAATAGTATGTACGTGCATCTTATACAGCTGTGCTCATGCAAGTGAGGTCTCTCTTCCTGCATGCAGGGCACAGCGGTATATACAGGGGTTTTGAAAACACTAAACAGCCAATGCTGAAGTGCTGTTTATCACTTTCAAAACCCTGCCATTATAAGAATGCACAGTGGTGTGCATTGCCCCATCCCATTGAGCACTGGTTAGGTATGACAGCATGGGCTGTCAGTTTCTGCCAGTGCCACCCAAAGCTACCCTTGATCACCAGTCTGAACTTCTCATTGCCATTTATTTTTAACCATTTCTGACTGTCTAGTGGCCCCACCCCACATTACCAGTCCAAACAGTCTTCTATCCTTCCCACTCATGACCTTTCACCCCCTCCCCAAGAGGTCGCTCACTCACCTCAGCTGGCAGGACCATACATCCATCCTTTCCCAGGTCCTGCCAGTTGAAGTGAGTCAGATGCCACCAGATGGAGGGTTCTGAGTCTGCAGGAGGGAGAGGAGGTTTGGACTGGTGATCATGAGGGTGGGGCTGGACTGGCAGGGATAGTATTTTACATTACAGTGGGGGATCAGACTGGTGACTGGGGATCAAGGGTCCACTAGACATCCAAGGATAGTGACTGCACAAGAACTGAGGGGAGGGAGGGTGGGTGATGCTTTGTGGAGCTGCTAATGAGAGCATAATGGCATGCAGATTGCCCCTTCGAATCTTGCATGCCATCTGTTCTTATTAGCAAGCTGCCACTAAAAATGCCTCACAGGAGCAAGGGTGCTATACTGTTTCGGATGGGCTGTCTCCATTTGCTCCTGTTTGTCACCTTCCTACAGAAGCTGTGTTAGCTCCATGCATAGTGTTGCACACTGTGTAGCACACACTAGATTAATACCATCCTTCTCCAGGAGAAACGCACACTGCAGAAAAGAAATGGAAAGTCAGACATTTCAAAGGATACTTATCATCAATACAGTCTAGTTGTAGACCACTGGTATACATTACCCCTCCTGGGCTGAAGAAATGGGACACAAACTAAGGTGCTGAATATCATCTGCTAAACGTCTCTCGCAGACCAGTGATACTGGTTACCCCTTATGGCCTGAAGAAGACAGAAGAAGAAACTGAAGCATGCTGCTGGCCATTTGGACCCCACTTGGGTCACAGGATGGAAGCTGCAGAAGATGCTGAGGAACATCCTGGAAAAACTGTCATTGGAGCTGGAAGAACACAGAGCACCACCCTCAGGCTGCAGTGCTGACTTAATAAAGGACTTCTGCAAAACGGAAGTAGTGGTGATTCTTGTAATTAAACATCTGAAGTCTTGGCGTTGTTACATACAAACATACGAAACTGCCAGCAGATACAGACCATTCAGTCTATCTAGTCTGCTCGAGTGTGCAGCACATCAGTCCATTAGACTGCAGCTGCCCCCCCTCCCTCATATGCCCTTCCCCTCCTGCCCCCACCCAGTTTGTACCCCGGTTTGTTATTCCCCATTGGATAACTGGCAGCATTTACATAAAACACCATTGAGAATGACAGCCACCTTTATGGTGTTGTGGGCTTGGACAGGAGCTGCAGAGCCCCACTTTTACAATTAAGTTCTCACAGTTCTGGGCCCTTGTTGCAATGAAAGTCTTGAGCAGCTGGGCTAAAATGTACATTAAACAGTAGGGTTCCAGACTGCTACATAATTATTTTTATGATCAAACCATCCAGGATTTATATAGTAATATTGCTGACTAACAATTAGGGTTGCTAGAAATCACTGATTCCGTTCTCTTCTGCATCTGTCAGATAAGTAATTTTTTCAATTCTGACTCTGATTCTGTTCCATTTCCAGCTAAGGCATTGGAGGCAGAATCAGAGTTTTCCTGATTCTGTGTCTTACTCCACATTCATAAAAACATAAACCTCTCTCCACACAGTACAAAGTATACAGGAGCCTGTAGTGAGCCAGAAAAAAAAATACAGCTGGCTACTTAGATCCTCAGAGATGGAGGCAGCTAGCCATATGAAAGGGTGATCAGAAGCCTTCAGTTAGTGCCTGAAAAGAATATGGATGTCCATCTTTGAATTCCATCTTGGAACTCTATCACTACTCTCTGTATTCCCTTGGTAGCCATATAACAGGTTCAGTAGCAGATCTTTAAATAATAGCATGCAGGCTTATTTATTAAAGGGGAACTAATGTGTTTTGTTAGCAAATACATTTTTTTTAGATATAGTATGATCATTATTAAGTGTTGTGTTATATGCACTGGCACAGTTTAGCACGCTGCACTTTAATTCTTTCCTTGCAGTATGAAAAGCTATAATTATATTAACCTTGGTGTGGCGTCATGCTGGGACCGTCACGCCTCAGGTGGTTGAGCACGAGGCCACAGGCCGAGTCGTCAACAACTGGAGGCGTGACGTTATCCCAAACGACACACACCCTGGAGGGCATTATTGCTATTATACAATGGCTTGTTGTTATATATAAAATAAAAAAATAATGTTAAAGAATGTTTTTATTAGTGTGGAAAAATACTTTTGTTTCTTAAGAGGAGATGCAAAAAAAAAGATGGTGGTCCATATCATCATTTGCATTGGTTCACAGTGAGGCTGAGACTAGGGCCCTGATGTTGTGCTGGGATAACATCGCGGGTCCAGCCCAAGACTGACCAATCAGAATCCAGGATTTTTTCTTGCCATTGTATAATGAATTATCTATGTTGCCTATTGTGATGCAGTTATGACATTGTGATTGTCAATATAAAAATGGTCTGTTTCATGAATTGGGTATACCCTCTGAGGAAGCTCAAGTGGAGTGAAGCAGAGTGGTGGGAAGCCTAGTGGGGCAGACCTGCATCATGTCTGACAATATTGCACCTAAAAAAAAATAATCACTCTGTAGCACCTACTTTGTTTTGTAAATCAGTGTCAGCTGTCTGCTTCTGGGTAGAGGGTGCTCTGTTCTTCTGGTTTGACTGTTTGGGAGCTGGGCAGGCTCCACCAGTAGCTCTCCTGTGGTATAACACTGTGCACTGTGTTTTGTTGGAACCTCGGCTTCTGAGATGAGCTGGGACTCAGAGTTTAATGGGGATAGAATGGGGACAGCACACATGGTGGTGCAACACATTTGCAAGGATTATTATTTCACTAAGCTCACTCATTGCTTAATGATGACAATCAACCACTGCCGGCTAGCTAGCAGACCCAGACTCATGTGACTACTATATGGATCAGGGCCTATGGGGGAGAATGTGACTGGTGGACAGGGTAATGGAGGGATGAGTTCTTGGACGTTGGCTTGTTATGGGGAGATTCTTAAGGATTACCATCAGTGACACTGAGAGGGCCAGCAGACAGTTTTGCAGCAGCAACAGCTGAATCCAGACAAAAGCCTGAGTCACTGCTCTGCCCTCACCTGACCCTAACCACCGCCTCCAGCCCTACATCCTGAAACTCCCACAGCAGCAGAGTAGCAGAGGACAGGGAAGAGACCACACAGCATGTTAAAGGTAAGACGAAGGGGACAAGCGTGGAGGAGTGAGATGGCTTTTTCCCAGCCCACTATGGATCCTGTACGTTTTGTATTGTGTGGGGGAGGTTTTAAAAATTAGGAAGTGTTATATTGGAATTATGATTTTTGGTCTTGAAAACCAAAATTCTGAATTATAAAAAGAGCTTGACACCTGATTAATCCTATTCCAGTCATCGGATTCCAAGCAGCCCTACCAACAATTCATTATGGGTGCCATTGTTTCTCATAGGAAATCAGTGACATTAAAAACTGAAAAAAATAATATCGCTCTGACATCTGAAAGTCATAATACTATTACTCTGACATCAGATCAATGGTATTATGAGACAGAATGTTTGGTGTGCTCCACATATTACAAATAGAGTAACAGAGAGGGGACTATATATTGTGAGGCTATAGTACCATGGAGAGGTTTTGGTAACATGAATTTCAAGAGTGAAGCTTGAGAGGTTCCAACATGTCACCAGAACCTCGAGATGGTATTATAGTGAAGTGATAGACAGTCCCCTATTTTTAATTTTTGGTAATTACTGGGGACCCCCTTTATCACAAGCTTATCAGGTACCTTTCAAATGCTGTAATAACCAGAAAACCAGCTATTACAGTGTATTCCTTTAACTGCCTTCCAGTTCCACTCCTTGTGCTGCCTATAGTTCTGTAAACATGGCGGCTCTGTTGTCCCTTAGTGACGAGCCACTAGTACAAGACTCTCAAGTCTCTCTCTTTATTATTATTTCTTAAAATATTTATCTGGTTGATCCTGCTATTTAACATTTCAAAGTCTTATCTGGCTGACCCTGCAGATCGTCATCTTTGGGACTCCAAGCAGGAACGCACCAAGGCTGACAGTCTATAGTGCTACTTAAGTGCAATCCCAATTCCACACTGTAAGCAAATAAAAAAAATGTTCACACTTGGGGGGGAGAGAGAGAGAAAGAAAGAGTGTGTGTGTGTGTGTGTGTGTGTGTGTGTGTGTGTGTCAGAGACACTGTGTAAGAGACAGCAGCAATTAAAGAAGTTGTAGTTCCTGCACCAGTAATTATAAAAAATAGTGGATAGCCAATTGTGCTTTTATGGATTTTTTTTATACAGCTTCGGTGTGTGATGACCTCATAAAGCTCTCAAGCTTCGCTCTCGAGCTTTATGGTTCATCACACACCTAGGGTGTGTAAAAAAAATCCATAACGCACTTGCTATCCATTATTATCTATGTAATATATGGATCCAAGGAGTTTCAAGATTATCTTTAATAGTAGGCTTAAGATGCTGGGAGTAATAATTTCAAAGACTTAAACTATTCAAGTATTACAATTTACTAAACATTTTAAAAACCTTAGTAGGGTTTAAAACATTAGCTAGCAATTTGTCCATGAACTTTATAAAAGCTTTAAACATTTCTGACCTTGTTTATGAAATCACAGTACTATGAAAACAGAACTGGGCAAAATCCAGAATGGTTATCGAACCGGAATGTGCCCAGATTGGGGAGGGAGGTACTCAGAACTGGATACCTTTAGTTCCTCTAGGACTTTTTACATTTCCACACTGACTTTTCCCTGATTCTAGCCTATATTGCAGCTGGTGACAACACTGCATGCCCACCCCATTTGCTCCCACTTTAACAATAAACCGTGCGACTGAAATACAAAACACAGAACAGATGGTACATTTGGCTCACGCACCTTGCAACCTTAAACCTCAACCTGTCCCCGGCCATTGTATGCAGACTGAGCTCCAGCTCTTATAGGTGATGCCATTCCGGTGCAGCTGCTAATATGCTGCCTGTCTTTATAATCAGTGCTCACCATGGGGCCGGGTAGGTCAATCAGTTCCAGATAGACAGGCAGACAATCAGTGACTGCCTCCATGCTTCATGCTTACCATAGTAACTGCTGCATTGCACTGGTGAGGAATTCATCAGTATGCAGCCCTGAATCTGTTTTTCCTTTGTTAGGGGCAAGTCAGCTTTTACTGTACATGTCAGTTACAGTTAAAGCAAACTGGCACTGAGCATAAGGAATTCATCAGTGTGCAGTCCTGTATCTCTCTTAATACTATTGTTGAGAGCTTGGAACAATAGTATTACGAGCTCTGAATGATAGCATTATTTTATTTATTTTATTGAAATTTCAGAATTATAATCCTTTGAGTCGGAAGACTCCTTTGCAAAGGCTCCACGTCAATACAAACAGAACAACACTTAAAGACAAATTGTACATAACGTACTAGGCAAACATTACATTAAGATAAATATTACATGGTTACTCCATACAGAATATTTTACTTTGCTAGGTTAGTTTCTTCTAGGTTTCTCTAGGGTTGTTTAAGGACCCTGGGTCGTTGCGGTGAAGTGGGATTGGTTACCAAATTCAAAGGCCAGCACCTAGCTGAGAGAATGTGTTTTAGGTACCGATGGCTATGTTGGCCATGTTTGGAGTTAAGGGAGACGTTGGGTTACTATCTCCTACCGAGTAAGGGAGGACCAGTTGTAGCAGCCACAAGTCTCTGAGTCAAGGAGAAGTCTCTTGATGCCTTTTTTTAAATAGGCTAAGGCTGGGAGCCTGGGAGATGGAGGAAGGAAGTTGATTTAGCCAGAGTGGAGCTCGATATCTGAAAGCCCTTTGCCCCAGTGTGGTCCTACAGTGGGGGACCAGAAGTGTGGTGTTAGCCAGATGTCTAGGGGTGCTCCTGTGAGGGGTTGGTTGGATGAGGGGGAGAAAGCCCATGGGTGCAAGCTGCATCAGGATCTTTTTTGCTTGGAGGCAGGTGTGGTACCTTAGACTCCCTTCAAAGGTCAGCCAGTCAGCTTGTTTATAGAGCTCACATGTATGGGTTAATCTATCACTGCTTGTGACCAATCGGCAGGCTTTGTTGAGAGCTACTTTGATGTTGTTTAGTGCTGAGTTATCAGCCGTGCCACAAATTGTAATTCCATAATCAACCACAGATAGGACTGAGCAGGTTACAGCCAGTCTAAGTGCATGTGGGGGGAGGCAGTGTTTGTGTCTATATAGAATCCCAAGCTGAGTGTTTGCAGAGGTGGAGAGGTGTTTAATATCTTGGTGGTAGGTGAGGGATGTGTCCAGAGTGATGCCCAGATACTTAAAGTTAGTGACCTGCTCAATTTGGATGCCCTGTGGATTTGAGATAGATAGCAGGGCATTACTGTTGGGGTTTTGGCGGTGAGCAAAGATCATAGATTTAGTCTTGTTGTAATTAAGTAGTAATCCATGATCAGTGAACCAGGATTCTAGTTCACTAAAGCAGCCTTTCAGGGTATTTTGAAGAGAGTTTGGATTGGAGTGTTTCCAGTATACTACGGCATCGTCTGCATAGAGTAATAGTTTACCACTGCAGGCCTGAGGGAGGGAGTTTAGAAAGAGAGTGAATAGTAGAGGGCCTAAGATCGACCCTTGGGGGACACCTGAACATACAGGTAGCTTAGCAGAGAGGGTGGTGTTGATTTTGACTTGTTGAGTCTGATTGGTGAGATAGTTTTTGAACCAGGGGATTGCTTCAGGGGTGAGATGGCGGGAGGGGAGAGAGTGGATAAGTAGTGCGTGACTGACGGTGTCAAACGCTTTGGTCAAATCTACAAAGATTGCTCCTGCTAATGGCCCTTGTTCCAACGCTTCATGTATGTAAGAGGTGAATTCGATGAGGGCCGTGGTAGTGCTGTGTTCTGCTCTGAACTCATGCTGTTCATGACACAGCAGATCGTATTTGTTCAGGTATTCGGTGAGCTGGTCTGACACAATTCTTTCGAGTGCTTTGGGGGGGGGGGGGGAAGGATTGTGACGGACCTAAGTTACCATGGTCTGTTGGAGCACCCTTTATTAGGATAGGTGTGATAATTCCCCTTTTCCAGAGTGTAGGAAACTGACCATTGCTCGGGGAGCAGTTTAATATTTTGGTGAGGTGAGGCAGGGTCTCGTGAAGCGGTAGTCTGAGAATTTTAAGGTCTAGGGAGTCGCTACTGAAACACGAGTTGCGCAAGACTTTGGTTAGGTGGTGTTTAGCCTGGTTGCAGGAGATGATTCTTAGCCAGAAGGGAGGGAGTGTATTAGTTGGGAAGGCAATAAAGGGGCCATTTGGGTTAGGGTCAAAGAAGTTTTGTGGTAGAATGTGGCTAAGATCGGAGAAGGAATTGTTCAGGACATTTGCTATGGTGTTAGGGTCCTGGGAGAGGGTGTCATGGTCAAGAATCTGTGAGGGGGTAGGAGAAGCGGCTTTCTGGCAGAGTTCCTTGACATTGTTCCAGAAATTATTCCCAGAGCCCCATGAGGAGGTGAGTACTTGCTTATAGTAGGTAGACTTAGCTAGTCGAATTGCCCAAGTGCACTTGTTTCTTGCCTTTCTATAAGCTGCCTGTCATTGGGAAGTTGGGAGTTCAGAGCCCTGCACCAGAGGTTATCTCTGTGACGCATCTGTGTTAGGAGGGTATGCGAGATACACAGAGTTTCCCTGTTTTTTATAACCTGTTTAGTGTGAGGGGCAAATATTTCGCAGGCAGTATTAAAAATTTTAATAAAGGAGGTGAGGGCTGCGTCAATGGACATGGCTGTGTGAATGGGTGCCCAGTCACAGGAGGAGAGACAGAGTTTGAGGCAAGAGAGGGCTCCTTTTTTGAGGTGCCTATGGATGGATATTTTAGGTTGGCTGGGAGTGATGTTATTTGACCAGCAGCAGGAGACAGGAAAGTAATCACTTAGTACGTCAGGGAGCACTTTAACTTTGGTGAGGTGGGTGGGTTGATTCGAAAAGATGAGGTCAATAAGGGTGGAAGTCCCTGACCTGGGATCTTCCATGGTAGGAGACTGGACAACCTGTGTAAGGTCATAGGCATGGACTGCGTCTTTGGACGTGGCAGATGCAGGGGATAACCAATTCACATTAAAATCACCCATAATAATCAGTTCGCTCCTGGGGGGGAGATGGGTGGTGCTAGCCAAGATTGATTCAAAGGCTTGTTTCTGGTTAGAGGGTGGGATGTAGACTGCCATAATGCACAGCGGTTTTCCCGGGTTGCCTAGGGTGGCTTTGATTGTGATGGCTTGGGCACCATGAGCCGGTGTGGGCAGGGGGACAGAAAGGGGCTATAGAGAAGTTCTTGCATATATGGCACATCCACCTCCTCTTTTGCCTGTCCTATCTGCTCTGAAGATGGAGTAGTCATTAAGGGTGACAGAGGCATCTGGGATTTTGTTGGAGAGCCAGGTCTCAGATAATACCAGTATGTCACGGGATTGTTAGGCGATCCATCTCTGTAGCTGAGTGACTTTCCTAGGTAGGCTACAGATATTAAGGGAGGCCAGAAGTAGGCCACCCTGCCCACTCCCCTTGGGAACACTAGTCGATGTTGGGCCAGGATTAGGGTATGTTGCCTGAGATCAGAAGGAGGAGGAGGAGAGCATGCTGGAGCGCGGCTTTCCGGATCAATTTAGAGAGAGCGGTACAGAAGCGTGGGTTTGTTGGAGATTTGGTGTGCCCAACTGGTGTGGGGATGGTGTGGACTAGTTGGGCTAGAGATAGGGAAGGATGGGGGCTAATTAGCATGTGTTTGCCTGTGGGGGGTGGAGCTCGTGCCACTAAGGACCTGTTATGGTGCAGCTAACGCTGGAGGTAAAATTAGTGCTAAGTAGCACAGGGGGAAATGTTAGGTGATTTGACAGGGTTGAGTTTCTTCGGGAGTGTGTGGTTAGGCAGATGCAGGGGTCCCTGGAGAGGGATTTGTCCTCAGGAAGAGTGGGTCAGGGATGAGAACAAAGAGTTAAGATTAAGATTAAGATGGGATGGTTTAGGGTCCAAGAGATGCAAGACATGCTGCTAGTGGATGGAGTTTGTAATAGGAGGTAATGAGAGGGAGCCCTCTAGTGCTGACCAAATATAAGCTCTAGATGGCAGAGTGGGCTGATTGGTTTCAGACAATCATGTGATCGTCACTATAAAGCCCAATGTCAACCAAGGGTGGTGGTGGGGGCGGTGGGGAGCCGGCGATTTTAATAAAGGTATCACAAGCTTGGAAGTATGGCATTAGGGGAATTTTTTCTTTACATCGGTTTTGATACTATTATTTGGTTTATCCATACTGTATACAGCCCCAACAGCAACATGTCAACAGTGACCGACACTACAGCGACAACAGCGCCAGGTTGCTGTAGTGTCAGCACTGGACCCCGGCACTGTTTTCTGAGGGTCTTGCACCCCCTCCCCTAATCAGCTCTGACTCAGAGTTGATTATTTTAATTGGGGGGGTGTGCAGGGGGCGAAGCCCTCTGAAGAAAACATGGTAGGCAGTGACCACCTTTATGCCAACTGTAAATGCGGTCAACATAAAGGTTTCGTTGTAACGTCAGTCGACAACATTTTTGTCGACCTGGTGTTGTAGATCCATCTATACACTACAAAAAAATTACAGATTAGAAACCAGCAGTAACTAGTCTTGTCATTCCATTTTGGGATTAAGGTGATATCATAAACCGCTCAAGCTTTGCTCTCATGGTTTATGATGTCACCAGTATCCCACGATGAAATTATAGCCTTGTTACTGATGATTTCCTATCTGTTATTTTATTTGTAATTTTTTCTGATAGTGAATTACACTGTTCATTATCAGCCTATAATTCAACACACCACTGTATTACAAATACATATTAACAGAATACATCCATTGAATTTATGTGCAATTTATGGCAGAGTACTGTGTCAAGAATCGACACCCAGTTTAGCAGATTTGTTCGTGAAGATGACAAACCCCTGTGTCAATATCTAACTCATGAGATTAGCAGATTAAACATATATCGGTGTTAAATCAACACATTCTATGTGTTCCTCGAAGGAAATGTGGTGTAATTGCTAACTCATAATTGTGTTATAATTTCAACACACACTGGCCCCTATTCACAAAGGAACACGCATAAGGTGCGTATCGGGGCATGCAGCTCCGCACCCCAGGGATTTCCACATGGGGGCCACATTCATGAACATTAGCCCCCACCCAGCTCTCTTATGTGGCCCCACGCCCCCAGTGTGCAGGTTCATGGGGGGCAGGCGAGTGCGGAGCAGTGGATCCCAGTGGCTGCCCAGGCAGGAACCCACAGTCGATCCCTTGTGCTCAACAGGTGCCATGTTGCCGACTGGCATGCAGAGCACCGACCATGCCAAAATGGGGGAGTACCCCATCTGCCTGACCCCAGGCTCCTGATATGCCCAGACAGCAGGGCCACCATTGTTGGGGGGGGTGTTGCCCCGGCCGTGTCTCCCACATTCAGAGGCAGCCTCACCAGGGGGCACATAACCAGCCCTGATGGTTTACAGCTGCCTCTCAGACATGGAGCCAGAGGCCCCTGTGCACAGCACTCCACAGTGCTGTGAATAAGCGGAGTGCTGGCTCGCCCCCTCGCACCACCCCCTGGCTCATCCTCTGTGTGGAGCTCCACAATCAGCCAAGGGATTTGGTGCCTGGGGGGTGCACAATGGCTTCCAGCATGGGGTGGAGGGGGTGCAGTGAGTGCAGGTGGCTGCACGGTGGCTACGATCCCTACTTACATGGTGCATAGCCTTAGTGAATAGAGCCCACTGTGAACAAGATGTGTAAAAACAACACTTCAGTGTGCTAAACAATTAACACACGTGCTGAAAACTAACACATGAGGTTAACAATAACAACACACATCTGTGTTGAATCAACACATTCTATGTGTGTGTGTCAATCAAAATAAAGTGCTATTTTTAACGCATATTTGTGTTAACATTTCTATACACTATTAACAACATGTGTAGAAACAACACTTCAGTGTGTTTCACAATTAACAGACTCCTGTGTCAGTTTCATTTCAACACAAGTGATGTGTTGAATTTAGTACATACTGGGTGGGATATTCAGACTGCGCCAGGCTGTGGCGCAAGCCTGGGCGCAGTGCGACTGAGATGCGCCAAGGCATTGACGGGGTGATATTCAACGTAGCTGCGCCATGGCTCAGCACCATTGAAAATCGCTCCATGGCTACCCATATTGCGCATGGTGCAGTGGCACTGCGCCAGTGCAAGTGGCCAGGGAGGAGCAGGGGGATGCGCCAGCACAAGTGCCATTGCGCTAGGTGCAGCAACTGCGATATTCAGTGATGGACATGCAAATGGGGCCATAATGCATGCAAGGCACAAATGGGGCCATTTGCATGTCATCATGGCCCAATTTGCATGCAGGTGCGCCGATCCCCTGCGACTTGCACCTGGCGCCCTGCCAGGCAGCAGCTGTCAGGGACTGACGCCCCCTGCCCCTCACCGGCAATGCACCCCAGCCCAATTGTGGGCTGTAATATGTATTAATATCCCTGGTGGTCCATTGTGGACCCGATCCCTCAGCCCCATCACGGGCTTTCAATATGTTAATATCCCTGGTGGTCCAGTGGACCTAATCCCTCAGCCTGATCATGGGCTTTCAATATGTTAATATCCCTTTTGGTCCAGTGGACCCTATCCCTCAGCCCAATCGCGGGCTTACAGTCATTGGAATAGCCCTGGTGGTCCAGCGGCACCCTCCTCCCAACCCACCCACTCAGTCCTGCCACTCCGCCCCCCCAGTCAGCGGTGGGCGGCAGCACCACCCCATAAGCCGCCCGGCCGCCCGCCCGGTGACAGCATCGGTATGGCGGTATGCCTATTGATCCTGGCGTGGGCCAATGAGCATCACAGACCATACTGTACTACACAGTCCTAATATGTGAATGAATGAGCGGTTCAGATGCCCATTGGCCCACGGTGTGGACCAATGGGCGACGGCCATACGTGCACTCTGTTAGTCGGGGAGGAGGCCGGGTGGCTTGCGGCTGGTGCTGCCACCCGCCATTGACTGGGAGGTGGAGTGGCAGGACTGAGTGGGTGGGTTGGGAGGGGTACTGCTGGACCACCAGGGCTATTCCAATGACTCTAAGCCCGCAATCAGGCTGAGAGCGATGTCCACTGGACGACCAGGGATATTAACATATTGAAAGCCTGCGATTGGGCATGGGGGGGCGACCGTGATGGATGGTGCTGCTGGAGCTCGGGTGGCCACCCACAGCTGGCAGCTGCTGTGTTGCACCCTGCAATACAGCAACTCACCTGTGGGTGGCCATTTCCTTTTCTTTTTGGCACAACTGTGTGCGGCGCACGTAGGAGTTGAGCCTGCCTATGCTCAGCACATCCCGGGCTGAATATCGGGATGTGCGGGGTATGCATGGGCACGCCCCCCCCACTTGTGCTGCATACATTACTGATGCGCCCCGGTGCATCGGGGTTTGTGCCGGGCACTTTCCCCGTTTAAATATCATGCTGGGGACATCAGTGGGTTGTGCATGGTGCACCCCTGTTGCGCCATGCACAACTCTTTTGAATATCCCACCCACTGTGTTTTCTCTAACCGCACTAACTGGTGTATTAAAAATTAAATAATTTTAGTCATATTTAACACATGTTTTTATGAGTGTAGGGATCCCTCCCCCACTCAGTACGTGGAAATTATTTAGAAATTTTGATCCTAAAAATGTTAGCCATGTTTAAAATCTGAATTATGGGGGCTATTATCTGCTTAACCCTGATTTGGACTTAGCAATTCAAGGTTTTACCAAAACTTTTTTTGTATCTGTCATTTTCATGCTCCTAAAATTTTGAAAACTATTAAAAAATGTGATTTACCTTGATTTCCAATTGTACACGAACTTTCATCAGAATAAAAAATAAAGTGTGGAAGAAGCCAAGGTGTACTATAGATAATTTATCAATAAGGTATGAAGAGTGTACATTATTGTGTGATAACGGCACACCTCAGGAAATGAAGCCCGAGGCAAAGCTGAGGGCTTTATGCACCCAAGAAGTGCTGTTATCCCTCAATTACACACACCCTGGAATGTCTTATTGTGATTGTAAAAATGGCTTCCCTGATTTTTTATTATTTTTTATTTTTTTTTAGGACCAAGTAATGAGGTTGAGAAAGTTAAGCATTTCTGACCTGTGCTGTTGTGCTGGGATAATAACACAGTCATGTGACTGGATTCCCCCAATCAGAGTACAGTATTTCTCTTACCTGTATTATCTAAATTATCCATATTATGCCTTGGCTTCTTCCACACTTTATGAACTGGATAAAAAACTGCTGAAACCTGACTGGATAAGAGCATTCTTTACCTGTGATGATACTGAACCATAAAGTCATGCGTAGAAACTAACTCCTGCCAACAGGCGTTTTTTATTTACTAGAGTACTATTCTGCCTGTCTACCAACAGTCATAACTGGCTTCAGCTTTACACTACAAGTTCACTTAGCTCTCACTGTATCCTTCTTAAAATGAAATATTTGATCTTTTAATGTTCTTTCACCAGTTTAAAAACAGTAAAAAAATTGTGTTTGAAATATTATTAGTGTCTTTTTTTTTTTTGCTTTATTGTGGGATCCAGTTCATAATTGCAACAATACGCTCCAGGGTGTGTTTTATCATAGGTTATTATTACTACTCAGGTGCGTAGGGCACTCAGCTTCATCTCATTTTCAGAATTCACCGGAGGTGTGACAATATCCTATGATAAACATACCCTGTTGTGTATTATTGCTTAATTATGAACTGGGAATCATAAATGGACGTCGCTGATTGGCTGAGACTTTTGTGAAGCCGTGATAATATCAAGCTACATCATCACAGCTTCAGAAAACCTCTGGCCACCAGCCTCCTCACCTGCAGCACCACACATCGCTCTGCTCTGCCAGTATTTCCACCTCACACCAAACTGTAGAAAGGCACAACTGTTGACGGAGACATGCTCCAAAAATCGAAATAAACGCCAGCCCTCCTACAACCGCTGTTACTGCCAGTACTTTACAAAGCCTACCACACATTTTCTTACCGTAGCCAAACTCCTGAGGAATATGATGTTGACAGAGTGAGTAGCATCATTTCCACAACATCACTAGTGCTTGACTGTCATGTTACAAAATAATAAAAAAAAGAAAATCACAATCATGGCGCCGACAAGCTCTACCTAACTACCAAAAAGAAACCGCAAATTAAACACAAATTCACTCTGTCCCAGACTAGGCAGCATGTCCATGTGAAACCCACAGAGAGCATACTTGAGAGGACCAGTATTACCAAAGTGACACAGTGTTAGTTATAACAGCGCTACCTGCTGGCCGAGCCCTTCAGGACTATTTTGTCAAAACATACTCTTCCAACATGCTAAAAGAAGCAATTTCACAAGGTTTTAAAAGTATTTTTTTTTCTTGAAAAAAATTAATTCAATCCAGTTCATAATAGCAATAGGTCACTCCAGGGTGTGGTATATCATGGGATATCGTCACTTCTCAGACGGTTGGATGCACTCGGCCTGTGGCCTCGTGCCCAACCACCCAAGGCGTGACGATATCCCATGATATACCACATCCTGTCATGCCTTATTGCTTAATTATACAATGGCATGAGAAAATCTAGAAATCTCATTGGCCAAGAGACATCAGCTGACCGTACATTAAGTCTCTATATACGGACAGTCATCCTGGTCCTAAACCACATCACACAATAAGCAAATCAGTCCTCCTACAACCAGAACTATCTTCCATCAGTCTCCCTAGATCTGGAACTGATTTTCCATCACAAACATGGCTGTTACCTATACACTGTAAAAACCTTCGACTGGGCCCAAAAAATGAAACTACCTTAAATAAATTATAAAACAAATTAATTAAATGTTTTTTCCTTCATCATCACACTCTCCTTACACACATAAACAAATTAGAAACAATAAGTATTGTTTATAGTTTTCATTACAACTGTTTCTTTGCTGACAGTGAAAAATCCCCCCTTCTATTTTTACCATGCTCATCAGGGAAATCTCATCTGCTTTCCCGGACAGTGAGATAATTGAGTCTGTGGCTTTAGAAAAGGCCTTGGTGTGTATGTATACAGTATGCTAGTAGAGGAACATTTTGCCAGTGGAACTGAGCAGAATTTTGAATCCCTGTGTTCCATGGTAAACATTCCATTTCTTGAATGTGGGGAAACACAGAGAAAAAAACACAGAATGAAGAAAGTAAGCAATAATACTGTATAAACAAAGGGAAAAGGTGGTAAATGACTCACCCTGCTGTTTAGCTTTTAGGACAGATCAAGCAGTTCATGATGCTGTCAGTGAGTGTGGCAGTTTTGAACCATACTCATGCTTGCAGCATCGGGAAACTGTGAGACCTCTGTTATGGCTTCCTTTTAGTTTTGTCTACAGAGTGAGGAGAATGAAATAAAGTAAGAGGGCTATGTGTCATACTTAGAATGAGGAAAACAGCATTTGTGAATTGTTGTGGCTGGCAGGGGAATATGAAGCTTAAGTGGCAGAGAGGCAGAAACTGTATAACACTACTTTAATGTAGCACCAATAGGCGGAAGGATTATTTTATGTTAAAAGCACAGATTCACTTACATTGTTACTTATTTAAAAATGTGTTTCAAAATAAAAAAAACTGCTTTTAAAAAGAAAGTGCCATTTTATAAGTTCAATAAGACACTCCGGGGTTGTGCATTACAGTGTGATAACCGCACTCCTAGGGATGACCGGCACTTGGCCTTCTGCCTCGTGCTTAACTACGTCCCTAGGAGTCCGGTTATCACACCGTAATGCACACCCTGTCATGTCTTATTGCTTACTTATGAAATGGGTATAAAATATTTGGAATCCTGATTGGCTGAGGAGCTTGGAATCCAGTGCTCATATACCAGCACAACAGCACTGAAAAAAGATCAGTGGCCTCACTGGCCTGTTTACATTGAGCAGGCATAGTTTTATCAATACACCTCAATTCACTTACTTGTGTTTTAAAAAAGTACAGCATCTGCCATCTACTGGCCAAACCGCAAAATTACAGTTGCTCAATAGGACAATTGTTTTTCTTCTTTTTTTTAACCTTTGTTTCTCATTTTTACTTAATTAAATTTAAAAATAATTACAAAAACAGTTCTTTACTAATAGACTCATTTCATAATCACAATAAGGCATTCCAGGATGTCCTTTCGGCTGGAATAATGGCACGTTTTGGGCAGTGGAAGCACTCAGCCTTTGGCTTCCTGCTTCAACCCATCCGAGGCATTCTGTTATCCCAGCGCAAAGCACATCTTGTCATGCCTTATTGCTTAACTGGTAACATTTTAAATCATGGAGAAACAAATGCAGTGAAGTGATAAGATTTGAGAAAAAATGTTACAAGTATAAAATAACTCATACTAAAGATTCTAAAGGTTATTTATTCCTATAAAGCTTCACAAAATATTAAATTACTGTTCTGTAGATTTGCTGCTTGCCAACGTTTCCCTTAACAATGGTTCAACATGTAACACTTTTGGATCTGCCTCATATAAATGGGGGGGATGGATGGTGGTGTGCTGGGTCCAATATCTTAGTGCCTGAAATAACTAGAACACTTTGGGTCAGATATTCAAAGCATAGCACAGCGCACAAACCATTAGCATGGGAATAGCGCTGAGTGTCCATATTCAAAGGACCTGTTAGCATGCACAAACCGCTTTAGTGCGGGGCAAACCAATAATGTATGCAAGGGGCAAAGGGGGGGGCCTGCATACATGTGCAACGGGATATTCAAAGCTATAGTGCTGCGCTAGGACACATAGCATGACACCTAGCACAGCGCTAGCTGCTGCCTATAAAAGGCTGGTGTTAACCCAGGGAAAATCACCTAGCAGGAGAGACCACAACAGGAAGTGGGAATGAGTGCTGTACCACTAGCAGTGATGCTGCCATTCATGGTAGCTGTAGTGGAGGAGGAGGAGGAGAGGGAGCAGGCCCAACATGGGCCGCAACGCAGGCCGAGGAGACAGTATGCTGCAAACAAGTGGTACCAGCCCAGGGTCTCCTTTGAGACCCTGCCAGATGAGCACATCACTGGTCAGTACAGGATGAACAGGGGAATGTTGAGGCAGCTATGTGAACTCCTGCATGAGCAGCTGCACCCCAACACCAGGCACAGCCATGCCATGACAGTAGAGGAGAAGGTGAGAGCAGCAATGTGCTTCCTAGCCACAGGGATGTTCCAATGACCAACGGGGGACATGACTGGGGTATCGCAGTCTGCAACCTCATGCCTCCTGACCCAGTTCCTAGAGGCTTTCCTGCTGCATGCTAGGGAGTTCACAGTATTCCCCAGCACAGCAGCAGAGCACAGAGAAACAATGCAGCAATTCCATCGAGTTGCATACCTACCAGCAGTACTGGGTGCCATTGACTGCACCCATGTCCCCATCCGCGCACCACCTGGTGATGGCAGTGATGTCTACATAAACAGGAAGGGGTACCACTCCATCAATTGCCAGGTGGTGTGCAATGTGACTGGGCACATTAGCAATGTCTATGTGCAGTACCCCGGTAGTGCCCAAGACGCCTTCACCTGGCATCAGTCCCAGCTGTGCCAGGTATTTGAGGAGGGCAGGATATCCAGTGGGCACCTAGTCAGTGAGTAGCAACTGACAAGGTACACACACCGCAGCATGGACAGGGACAGACATGAGAGGATAGGAAGGGGCGTGGGAGGGCAACACAGGGATGCACGACGGCAACAGGCAGACAGCAGTTCAACACTAACAGGTGCCTATCTCCTGACAGGGGACAGCGCCTATCCCCTGCGACCCTGGCTGCTGACACCGATACACCAGCCAGCCACAATAGCTGAAGAGCAGTACAATAAGGCACATGCCTGCACCAGGAACATCATAGAGAGGGTGTTTGGCATACTGAAGATGCGCTTCCGATGCCTAGACACATCAGGCGGTGCCCTACAGTATAGGCCTCAGAAGGTATGCCATATCTTCCTAGCCTGTTGCATGTTGCACAACATGGCGATGAACTGTGGGATACAGGCACCTGAACCTGAAGAACAAGCCAACAGTGACCCAGAGTCAGTGGTCAGGGGGATAGTGGAGCAACTCGAGAGGAGGGATCCTCGCATGGCTCGCAGGGCCAACATCATCAGGACACTGTCACAGGCCAGAGGGTGAGTACAGATGGCACAGCAACATGAAATAGTACAATGGTGTATGTTCTAATGTGAACAAACAACCACAACAGAGACAACACTAATCAGAGCAGGTGCACAAGAAACTGGATCAGAACACATGTGAGTGAGTGCAGTGCGATGTGAGGGGTGTGCAGATCATACAGAAAGTGGACACACAGCCATGGCATGGTGGAAAGGTCGATGCCTGATGTGTGGTGGCAGTGTGAGGAGGGCCTCCATGGCTGTGCCAATGAGGTGGTGCATGTGAAGGTGTGCGGGGGGGTGCGTGTCTGTGTGTGTGCATGTGTGTACAAGGATGTGGGTGTGCCAATGTGCACACAGGGGTGGCGACTGTGAACAGGTGCAGGTTGGCTGTTCCGATCACTGGCGACTACCACCATGCACATGGTGCACAGTGCTCTGTGCTGAGGACACATTGGGGGAGGACCATGGCGAGGCAGACAGGGTGGACTGCCTGTGCCCCCGTTGACCGGTGGAACCCGACAGGGTGGATGGACATCCACAGTGGTGCTGTGTGCCTGTAGATGTGCCTGATGCATTCATGCTGGAGCCTGTGGCAGCCCTGCAGCCACGGGTGGCATGCCTGTGGGCTCCTCTGCCATGGTCACCCTGCCCTCCCTGCACATCCTGGCGACCACCATGCACCCCACACAGCACAGTGGTGAGGTCAACCACTGCAACCATGAGCCTGGTAAAGCCGTGGTCCAGTGCAGCAACCACACGGCCCACCCTGTCCTGGGCACGCTGTTCCACACGGGCAAAGCCCAGGGACATGGACTCATGCATCAGCGAAAGCTCATGCCTGAGCAACCTCCGCAGGCCATGCAGGTCCATCCGAGCCTCCTGCTGTGACATCAGTGCAGCCTGTAGCAGTGGACGGGCCCTCAGGGCATTCTGCTCCAGGGGTGCAGCCCCCCCATGGCGGCTGGCACTGGGGCCTGCATCTCAACAGGTTCAGGACGCTGGTGCACGGGTGGCATGTCCTGCCACTGTAGACCACTGGCGATGTGCTGTTGTACTGGAGGGCCCTGCCCCACAACCTGTGGGGGACACTGCATGTCCAGTGGTGCACACATATCCCCCACACGGCCAACCACCGGCTGCATGGGATCACCCATGCCAGCAAGGCCGACCACCTCCTTGGTGCCTGTGCTGCATCCTGTGCCTAGCCCCACCCCTGTACCCCCCCTCCACAGGCCTGTCCACGGGCAGGAGGTAGGAACCGTCTGACACATCTCTGTCAATGTCACTTGTCACAGTCAGGAGGATCACCTGTCCACCACCCAGATCTTCAACCTGGGCATCCTCCATGGTGGCAACGTAGTCCAGTTTCCCTCCTTCAGCGGGGCCCCACTCCCCTGTCAGCTGTATCATTCCTCTGAGTGAGTGCCACACATGGAGCAGCCCTGGGTGTACCCATCCACCACCCAGGCCAGATGTCGATGGCTGGTTGTCCTCCACCTCCTCCTCCTCCTCCGGTCCCAAGGCAGCCATCCTGGCATGGTCCTGGTGCACCACTGGGCCTGCACATGCTGTTGTGGATAAAAACAGGACAGGGTCAGTCACTCATACACGCAATGTGTGCCCCACCACCACCACTGCCACCCGAACATGCACACCCTAGGACATGTGCCACCCACTGTAGACATGCACACCCCACAAACCACACCCACGGCAATATCATGTGGCCACATGCACCCAACCTCCCCATAGCGTGCATGCATACCCATCCTTTGTGCATAGTGTGCACAACAGTGCAGCTCCACAGTGCACCCCAGGCTCAGCCCCAACCAAACACCCTGTGCCGCCACACCATGAAGGGTACACACATGCAGTTACAGACCTGCCCTGGGCGGTGTGAGAGGCGTCTCACACACACCACCCGGTACACTAGCGACAGCCACTGGGCGCAGTGTGGATGCCACCATGGCCATGAGTGAGTCCTCCTCCCGCTGATGTGCTGGTTGTGGGCCACCACCGGTTCTTATCCTGTCACGCAGCTGCTGTGCCTCCTCCTCTTTCCCTCTGCGCAGCATGTCACTCCACCACTTGCGCACTGCCTCAGTTGTCCTGCCATGACCGCCGACTGCGTTCACCCTGGTGGTGACCTCTTCCCATGCCTGGTGCACCACCTCATCCATGGCCTTGTGTTGCCTCAGCATCTGCTCCCTCTCCTTGACACCACGCACCATTGTTCTCAGTTCCTCCTGTGAGAAGCAATGGGCACGTATCCGCTCATGCCATGCCGCTGCACCTATGGGAGAGATAGAAAGAGACATGTGTCACCAGCTGTTGCATGCCTGTGTTGTGTCGTGCATGCGCAACTGCACGTGCATGCCACCTAGTGTGGCAGAGGTTGCATGGATCTGGCACTGGCTGGCATGTGCGTGTACTGCACGCACACAGCCACAACTGTGCTGCGGCCACCCCTGTGTGCACTGTGCCACTGCATAGCTGTCAGTGTCTGGACAGCATGTACTGGACCCACAAGGGCACCGCTGTCACCCATGGCTGACATGTGCATCCCAGGATGGGGCCACTCCAATGGCCGCCACCTTGCACTGTACCATGCACCCCTAGGGGACATGGGCACTGCACACAGGGTGAGGACACGGGAACTGGCATGCAATGGCAGGCAACCAGGCACAGGCCACATGAAGCCCTTGGCAATACACTGCCGGGACCCTGTGACCCCTGTTCTGTAGCTGTGTACCACTGAAGGAGCATTTGCGAACCTCCAGGTCCCACATCCAGGGTGGCAACAGAGGTGCCATGGACCCCATGGCAGTCAGCCACAGTTGCGGTGCACACCCACATTCTGCGGTGGCCCCCCCGCACCTGCCTGGTACCCACAGTATTGCAGATGGTCCCACCCGGTGCAGGCTGATGCAGGAGCATGGTCACGGCTCTAGGTCAGGTGTGCTGGACTGCCATCCTTATGGCTCTGTGCACCATTGCACAGCACCGCGCATGCCTCTGGTCCTGTGGTTGGTGGACCTGCCCCCAGCCGGTACAACTGTGGACAGCAGGTACGCAGTGCATGTGCTCCAACCCTGTGTTGTGTCAGTGCCATTCCAACACCTCTCCAGCAGCTATACAGACCTTCCACCCACTGCTTTCCCTCCTGTTGCATGTCTCCTTCAGTGTCGTTCTTTGTACTGCAGTGTCTGCTGTATGCTGCATTCCCACAACACAACACCAGTGGAGCACTGATTGCCCTTTTATAGCCCAGCTGTGCAATCCAGCCCGTTACGCATGCAAATCATCGGATAATGATATGCTAATCACAGTGTTTGCACCATGCATGCACAAGTACCCTCATTTGCATATTCTGGTTGACTATAGGCCTGATTAGCGCCGGGCTAACAGCTTAGCGCCATGCAAATGGCAGCACCAGGCAATGGGGAGGCCAGCTCCATGCTGTCCTGGTAGCGCAGTGTTATGTGGCATAGCGCAGAAACCACGCATGCCCATGAGGCCCCTGTTCCATGCTATCGGCCAGGTATAGCACAGCATAGTGCAGCACTATCCCACACAGCACGGAATACTGTGCATGCGTGGCGTTGTGTCCCAGGGCCATGCGAGGGTTACACATGTGCATTGGGGCTGCTTCTGGGTAGCACCGTGCTACATCATGTGATAGCACGGCGCTACAGCACTTTGCTTGTGGGAGCAGGGGTGGTACTGTCAGTGCAATGGTACAGATGGCAAGCGGTGTGCAATCCATTGGCAATGCCAGGGGGTAGGCAGCAATGGGCAGTGGTGCACCGGGACAGGCGTTGGGGGGAGGTTGAGACAGCCAACCTGGTTGAGCTGGTCCAGAAGAGGCACCGGCGGCTGTTTGTGGAGGTCAGGAAGGGAGACCTCCCACGCATGCAGGTGTGGGCATCGGTCGCCAGTAAGCTGTGTGCCTGCATGGGTATCTCCTGTGATGCAGAGAACTGTATGCACAGATACACTGACCTGCGACGGTGGCAGAGACAGCAGCTTCAGCGCTACAAGTGCATGGTGCGTGAGGGCACTGTGCCTGTGCCAGTGGCAATGCACTTTGACACCCACTATCATGTGCCTGTCGGGCTGCAGGTATGCCTGTGCATGTGTGAGTGTGTGTGTGTGTGTCTGTGTGTCTGTGTCTGTGTGTGACACTGCATGGTGCTTGGGTGCATGTGGCACTGGTGGGAACTCACGTGTTGGCCCTCTATGGGGACATCATGGTACAGGGTGTGTGCTGGCACACACGGTGGGGGCACGGTGCATGCTGTGGCCATGGGGGTTACACGGGTGTGTGTGGTGGGTTGGGACATGGTTGGTGGTGGATCATGGTGCAGCACCAACCTGCGGCCAACGGCACCGTGGTGCAGGGGTCCTGTTCCTGGGTGACTGGCAGCCTACACACACGGGTGTGCATACTATTCCAGGACAGTTGCAACTGGAACTGTAGCACCACTGCACCACCTTGACAACATATCGTGTGTGCCTGGCGAATGCTCCATGGGCCATGCCACCCTCTGTGTGGGTGTTCTCCATGTTCAGCCACTGACCCTGGGCATCCCTGTGTATGCAGTGTTGTTGGGGTTGCATGTGCATCTTGCTGTGCTGCATGTGGTGCATGCTGTGTCATGCACTGATGCCAATGTTTCACCTGTCCTCTGTAGAGCAGATCGAGCAGCCCAGGGCCAGAAGAGGGGGTTGGGATGTGACCCAGGAGCAACAGAGTGGCAGCCCGAGAGTGCCAGCCATGCCGCAGTGGGCTCAGAAGAGCAGCGCTGAGAACAGGGTCCTGTTGCGTGAGTACCTGTCTTGTTGCTCTGTGCTGTTTCACTGTGCTGGGTGTCTCATTCTGTGTTTTTCCATGCCTGATGCAGTGGCATGGTTGCAATGGGTAGTGGGCCAGTGGCATTGTGGCACTGTGCTGTGCTGCACACCAGTGTTGCACACCACAGCCGGGTGATGGCTTTCTGGTCGCTGTGCCCTGGGGGGGCTGTGGGGCACTTTCGGCTTGCATTGCTGTGAGGGTGCATGATAGTGGTGGGGGCGCTGGTGGTGGGTGTTCTGTGGGGCTCACACACTGTTGGTTGCCATGCCCACCTCTGCAGTGCAGTGTGCTCTGTCTCTCCAGCTCCCCCACAGATCATCCGCATGTGCACAGTTGGCATTACCTTGCTGTCCTGGGGCTTAACTGGACAGGCCTGCATAGCGCCGCCCGCATGTCTGTTGTGGCTGCGGCACACCACGCCCCATGGCTTCCAGGCATACCTCTCATCCTTTTGTCGACCAACCATGGAACATTGCCAGTCATACTGTGGTACATATTGGCGATATGTGGAACATGTAGTGGAAAACTTACCTGGGTAGCTCATGACACTGTTACTGTGTTGCATTATGTTCCGAGGGCCTGTCATTACTTTACTACTATGTTATTTGCATCGTTTACTATGGAATGTTGCATTACAATGTTGACCTTGGCTGTGGAACATGTCCTCACGGGGTGGAACAGGGAGCTCTTGCCCCGTGGATTGAGGAACATTCCTTGTACTGTGGTACAGTTGTGAGGTATGCTTTCAGGGGCCTTGCTTGGTGGCATGTGTCGGCCCATCCCTGCCAACGTCTGCGCCCTGGCTGCCTGTCATTCCCTGGCCTGGGCTGGTCATTGGCAGACCACTGTCATGGTATGGTGCTGCTCCGGCATGCCTATCTTTGTTGTTGTTGCTGTGCTCTGCATTACGGTACATTGCCATTTGTCAGTGGGCAGCAAGTCCCGACGTGTGGGTGCGCTTGTGCATGTTGTGTCGTGGCTCTTGCACACAGCTCTCCGGGGGTCCGACTGTGTGTCTGCCCTGTCTTGCTGTGTGCTGTGCCGGGGTGGGCAGTGTCACCTGTGCCCTGGTGCTGTCGGGCTTGTCGCCATCATGTCTGTTGGGGTTTGGGTTGGTGCCTGTGTCACCCAGGCCTGCTGTGTAGGCACCTTCCAGGTTGGCCTACTGGTGCAGCACTCACCTCCACTCAGGATTGTCCGTCGGGTCATGCTGTCCATCCCTGTATGGCCACCTGTGGCTGCTGTCTGCCTCCTGGCTGGTGTCCCATCCTCATAGTCTCCCCCTTCCTCTTGTATGTCCACTTCGGTCATCACTGTGGGTGACCAGACCAGAGGAGTCAGAGGGGATGGAGGACCTGCTGTGCCGCATTGTCCGCCAACAGAGGACTGTAATTGAGCAGCAGGCCATCTTGATCATGGAGACAAAGAGGGTGGCAGCTGTGTTGGAGGCTCAGCTCCCAGATCCGGTGGGCATTTAGCCATGCCCTTTTCCCCATTATGTGTTGTCTTCCCCCCCACCTGGCATTGTATTTGTCTCCTGGCCCTTGTTCCTGGGTCCCTGTGTGCAACCCCCTCCCCTTTGCACCTTTCTCTTGTGTCTTAGCATACATTGTACATAGTTGTATATATGTTTGACATTGCTGGCTTGGATGTGCTCATTGTTGTTTCCATGTTGCTGTTCCAGTGGTGGTCTTCATGTTGCTTGGGTTGTGTGTTGGGGAGGGCACGGCTTGTCACATTGTGGGTATGTTGCATTGTATTTCTTTGGTATGGGTGGTTTGGTGGGGAGGTGGTTGGGGCATTTATTGTTTGGCGTTTGGGTTTGACTTTCATTTACTGTTGCATTTCTTCACTGTTCTGTTCCCTTTACCATTTTAATTTGCTTATTTACTATTACATTTCATTTAGTATGCTCTACTGTGTCCTGTGTTGTTTTTGGGTGCTGGGGTTTCACTTGGTAAGTGCTGTTCCTTGGGTTCCCCACCTGGGTCCAGATTGTTGCTTGCCATTCCCATGCATGTATAAATGTCATCATCCGGGCTGTGCACTGTGCTCTGCACCTGGGACTTCATTCCAGCCTGTTTTCATTGCATGTCCCAGGGTCAGGCTATCTCAGCTCTACACTGTGTTCCTTTGTGTGTTTGCACTGCCTGTCTGCCTGGGTGCTATATTCAGTGCTGTCTTATTTGCTATATTCAGTGCTGTCTTGTTCCTGGGCTATTTTTTGGCCTGCACTCCTGGCCCTGTTTGCCCGGCTTCCTTTGCGTGCTATATTCAGCTAGCTTTGCATAGTGCTATTCCTTCTGAGTATAGTTTGCATTTTGTCCTGGGCTACATTTGCATGCTGGGCAGTGCTAATCTCAACCCGGGGCAAAACTTTGAATATCTGGCCCTTTGATCCTAACGCCACATAAGGCCAATGGCATTGATGGAATGAAAACCACATTTCCAAAAATTGAGCACAAGACATAGCACCTATATGCTCCCATTTTTTAAATTGGGTCATAAGAATGAGAGCTTTTCCTGAATCATTGAAAATTAATAAAATTGCTCCCATATTTCAAGAAAGTAATGCCTCCAACCCTACAAGCTGTTAACCCATTCTGCTACTATCCATCCTGTCCTAAGTGCTTGAGCATCAAGTACATAGCCAGTTCTATCAACATTTGGAGAAGTATGACCTAGTGTCTAAAAATCAATACAATTTACATGCAGGATGTTTCATGGGCACTGCCCTTGATGATTTTAATACTCTCATCTCCAAATCCTTGAACACAAGACTGCATTTGAGGGCAGTGTTTGTGGACTTAAATAAGGCCTTTGACCTGGTGAAGCCTTTCCTGTTATTTGAAAAGCTGACTGAAATAGATGTTCATCACAAACCCATCAAATGGTTTCATTCCTGCCTGAGCTATCACAGCCAAAGTGTATCACTTGGAAATAAGATATGTATCCCACAAAATATCTGAAGAGGAGTTTTACAAGGATCAATATTAGGTCCTTGCTTTTTCCTATTTGCATCAATGATTTGCACAGAGTTTTAATAAATAGTTATGCTAGGCTGTATGTGGATGACATCATATTGGTGGCCTCTACTGTCAGCATAAAAATTTGGAAATTAGACGCAATTAGAAATTAGATGGTTAAACAACTAAAAAAAAAAGAAAAAAAAAAAGAAGACTTTTTGAGAGGAGGAGTGGTTTACAGGTCAGGGTTGTTTATGCATCTGAAGAAACCTCAGTGTGTTTACTTTCAGCACCTGTCTACCTCTGTGAAAAAAAGACTGCCAAAAGCTCTCCCTTAGGTCCAAACAGGAACTACTAGTTGTAAACTCAGACTGGTATAAATACCTAGGAGTTATTACAGGCCACACTTAAAGGGCCCTATGCACATATGGGTGGGTAATACGTGCCAGAGGCGCATTACCCACCTGCGGAGTTCCTCACCTGTGGATAGGTGCGCACTGGCTGGTAGTCACTACTGGCTGCCATCTGTCCATGGCCCCACCCCACAGGTGTGCAGACATGAGGAGGACATATCCGAGGACTGGGCACACATCCAATGGGATGCCCGGACCCAGTCTGCAAATGGATCACTTGCACCTGTGGGGTGCAGAAACAGTGGAGAGTGCAATGTGCGCCACAAGCTCAGGGCAGGTGGGTGCCTGGTCAGCTACCCCCAGACCTCCACGATGATCCATGGGCTGGGGCGGTATGTCGATGGGGTCTGCAGTGCCTCCACGTCAGCATCGCTGCCAGTGGTGGCATCCTTGGGGAGCACATATCCCTTACATCTGGGTGTTACCCAGCATAAGGTGTGCCCCCCCCATGCCCAGCACTCCACACCTCTGTGAATGGCGCAGAGTGTGGGCATGCCCTGACACCCCCCCACCCATCCTCTGCATGTTGCTGTCCACGCGGCCAGGGGATTGGGTGCCAAGGGGCTGCATGCCCCGATTAATGACTGCGGCGTGGGTGTGCAATGGGTGCAGAGTGGCTAAGCGCCACAGATGCACAGTGCATAGCCACTTTGCACAATAGTACATAGGGCCTATCAACTTATTCTGAACACATCCATGCTTGAGTAAAAAAAAAATAAAAATTGGAAGCACTCCAGAGACTCCTTAATTGTTTAACAAGAGAGATCAGGCTAGATTTGCCCAGTAGATTTAATTCCTATTTTAGACTATGGGAATTTGGTTTACAGGAATATTACTGTTTTAACTTTATTTAAACTTAACAGAACATACAATAGGACTACTACTACATATTCTCTCATACAAATGTGATATTCACCATTGACTTTTGTTTCTGCAGGTAGGCAAGTTACAGTCAATGATCAGAAGAGAAATGAACTGTCTAATCTGGATTTTTAAAATGTTAAAGATAGTTCCCAATCATCCGCTAAAGAAAATGTTTGACCCTAATGCATAAACTATCTCAAGACAAAATTGGGTAAAAACTGGCTGGCCAACAGGATGCAGAGGATAATAGTAAACAGAGTCCACTCCGAAGAAAGGGGGCTTACTAGCGGGGTACTGCAGGGTTCAGTACTGGAACCGGTTCTCTTTAATGTCTGTATAGGTGACATTGTGGAGGGACTGGAATGGAAAAGTATGCCTCTTTGCAGATGACACAAAGATCTGCAACAGGGTTGATACACAAGGGAGGGTGGAAAGGATGAGAAGGGACTTGGCAAAGTTGAAGGAATGGTCAAAAGTATGGCAGCTTAGATTCAACGCAAAGAAGTGTAAAATAATGCACCTGGGAAACAAAAACCCAAGGGAAGGTATTAACAACAGAAATGGAAAGAGACCTGGGAATAGTCATATCAGATTACCTAAAGGTAGGTAAGCAATGTGAGAAGGCAGTAAGGAGGGCTGGGGGATACTGGGATGCATAGGGAGAGGCATCACCAGTAGAAAACAGGAAGTTGTTATCCCTCTGTACAGACAGTTGGTGAGACCCCATCTGGAGTACTGCATGCAGCTCTGGAGACCCCATATCCGCAAGGACATAGACAGGATGGATGCAATCCAGAGGAGGGCAACTAAAATGGTGCAGGGTCTGCACCAGAAGCTATACGAAGGGAGGCTAAAAGAGCTTTATATTTATTTATTTATTTAAGAGATTTACCAGGAAAGCATACTGAGCAGCGTACTGCTCGATTCCAGATGTGCCATATGTATACCCTCGAGGAAAGGGAGGGAGGGGGGATATAATAGAAAACTTTCAAGTACCTCAAGGGAATCAAGAAAGTCCAAGAGGGTAGCATCTTTCAGAAAAAGAGATGTGCACAAACAAGGGGGCACAATTTGAAGGAAGAGGGGAGACAGCTCAGGGGCAACGTGAGGAAGTATATTTTTTCATGAAGAGGGTGGTGGATGCATGGAACGGCCTTCTTGAAGAGGTCATGGGGTCAAAAACAGTGGAGAAACTTAAGAATGCATGGGGCAGACATAAGGTAATTCTAGTGGGCGGTAGGAGGAAGTAGGCTGTTGGTAACACTAGGATCTGCAGCTTATCCAGTAAGTAGGGAAATGGGCAGACTAGGTGTGCCAAGCAGTCCTTATCTGCCATCAAAGTCTATGTTTCTATGTTTCTAAGATATTCCTTGAGAAAGGTCAATAATTGTGGTATATCCATTACTAAAACAAACACAAGATTTGGAGACATGACTCTAATAAAGTGAGTGTTACTAGATATCGGAATCAAACACATGAGAAGATTACAACCTTGTAAATGTTTTTTTAATAAATTCAACAGATCACTGTTTTGTATTTTTTTTTTTATATGTTGTAGTTAGCTTTGTACAGGAATACTGTAGAACATAATATGTTGTGTCCTAACTCGTATGTTTCTAGATACAATAAAATGTTCTCTATGTAGCCCTCTTTGTCTGCAGCAATATGAAAAGTTGTATTTTTGATATAAAACACAAATTAATTGTACAACGAGTCACTTTAAAAATACTGTCAAAAATCCTTGCAAGGTGCAGTTTTATTTTAACTTCATACTTTACAGTAGCTACAGTATAAAAGATGTTATCATGACTCCTGGGCATTATTTGCATAGCTGTAAATTTTGCAACAAGTTGCAGGACAAACCAGTTAAATTCCACATTTAGAAGCCAATTGTAATTTATTGCATAAATGTCACTTGTACTTTGTTGGTTTTGTGCTGAATCACAGAATTTGCATTTTTGGAAACAAATTTCATAGTTTGAAAAAATGCAGTGTGGAGCAACATGTCAACAAGATAGACGGTATGAGGAGAGAAACATTCCAACCACACACAGAATGAGGTTGATGTTCTACATCTCAAAAGGGTCTCCTTACATACCAGATGAACTGGGTTGATTGCAATTTTTAAGGACATGAATGCAGTGAGCACTGCTAAGCTGAATGTTGGTGAACTGAAAAAGGGGCATGGGCTATATGAGTAGTAATAATTCTTTTTCAAAGGTCACTTATGGAACCATAATGAAATCCTGTACAACAATAGATGAATAAAAATACACTGTAGATAAGAAGAAGGCCAAACATCTCCCACTATTGCCATGCATGTCTCAGAAGATCATAGTCCAAGCCATGAAAGAGTCTACATAAGAATGCATGAACTAGGACATGATACTTTGATACTTTTTAGAGGCAGAGATAGTGCCAGAGAACTAGAAGCTGGCCAGTGTTGTCCTCCTATTCAAGGGGAGAGACTGGACCCAAGTAACTACAGACCTATGAAACTTGAAACTTACCTTAGTGCTTTGCAAAGAGTTTGAGTCAATCATAATTGGGCCCTGGGCACCCTGGGGCAAAATGGGTCCAGGAGAGGGGTTCTCCTTGCCTGGTTCCCATACCCAAGGGTTAAACTGTTTGTGGGCAGGATGCTGGGTCTGCCTCAGCCTATTCTACTTGGGCGGTGTTGTGCAATGCCAGATCTATGAAGAAGAAGACAGCAATTATTCCTGATCTTGTTGTAACAATGGATCTGGCTTGCATCACTGAGACCTGGCTTGATGAGAATGCTGGTCTGGTACTGGAATCAACAATTCCAGCTGGGTAGTCGGTGATACACTGCCCGAGAAAGTATCGTAGGAGTGCAGGAGTTGCTATTTGTTTTAATTCGGACCTGGGCCTTGTAGCCATCCCATTGGGGGAAACCAGATCCTTTGAATGTATTGTGGTTGCAGGTGTAGGTTGCAAGATTCTTCTCATCTACCGTCCACCCAGTGATGGGAAAGAATTCCTGCAGGAAGTCGCAGACTTCATCATCGACCAGGAGTTGGAGTTCCCCAGATAGATAATTCTGGGTGACTACAATGCTTTGATTGATGATGAACTCTTGAAATTTGGATAAGACTTCCTCCAGCTTATGAGTTCGTTAGGCCTCACACATGAGGTTACCTCTGCAACTCATATTCATGGTCATTCATTGGACCTGGTCTTCCTACTGGGGATGGAGGTCTCTGATATGATGGTGGATCCGGTCTGTTGGCTGGACCACCATACTGTAAGGTTCAGGTTCGAGGCACCCCCCCCCAATAGACCTGCCCCTACAGAGATGGTCCGGTATCACCCTTTAAGGGGTTTGACCCTGTATGGTCTTATGGAGGTACTGGACCTATCAGGCTCACGGAGTGCATGCAAAGAGCTGGGGGAATTGGTGCTAGCCTATAACAGGGCAGTAACCAAGACCCTCGACTCTGTAACTCCTGTCCGAGTTTGCCCCCTTTCCTTCCCCAGAAGTCCCCATGGTTTGATGGGACTTTGAAGGAGATGAGGCAAGGGAGTCAAAGGTTGGAGCGGTGTTGGAGGGCGACAAACTTAGATTGATAGCCCATTATAAAGACTATCAATCGGAAATCTCCTGTAAGAAGGCAGAGTTCCTGTCCAAGGAGATTTCCATGGCTAAGAATGGACCACCTCAGCTCTTCCAGACTGTTGACAGGTTGTGCAATCCAGCCTGTCTTCAGTCACGGGGAGCCTTTTCACAAGTTAGATGTGAGGAGTTTGCTCAGTTCTTTGCTGATAAGATTGCCACTATCAACTTGGAAATCTGACCAACATCCTCTAATGGGCCTTGCTGTGATGGGCAAGATGTTGTGAGCACTCGACCTGTCTGGTCTGACTTCAGCCAGTTGGCGATTGTGGACATTGTGCAGGTCATCCAGGGACTGCACCTAACCTACTGTAATTTGGACCATGGCCTAACATGCCTCCTAGTCGGGTGTGTTGAAGTCATCAACCAGGTCCTTGCTAGGGTAGTCCGATGTTCATTAGAAAATGGGTCTGTCAAATTCTGCACCCTGATTGGCTGACACATCCAACCATGCAGTCCGGTATCAGGCAACAGAGACCAGAAAATAATAAGTCCCATTCTGTCTGCCTGCTTACTGGTATTTTGGGGCGATGGAATGTTAAGCATGTGGATGGCTGCCATTTTTTTAAATCTAGCTTAGTTAGACCGAGTAACAGAGCAACTCTCCCCCACTAGCCCCTTACTCTTTTCTCTCTCCACAGTTTCTCTATTGCCATTTTAAATTAATAAAAAAAAAAAACTCTGCCTAGTGCTGCTATACAGTGCAATGCGTCTTGCCCTCAGCCCAAAACGAAAGTACAGTACGACACAGTATTCTCAGCACCCACCAAACTCCTATACTGTACCTTGTCACCTGTTCGATCGCAACTGATGTAAAAAAAATCATCACCTAAGCATGCTGCTTTGCCAAGTGTTCTCACTCGCTTACTTCCTGGTCTCTGGTCATTGCAGCTCTGCCCGTCTATGCGCTTCTGATTATGTTAAAAAGAAAACGAAATCGGCGGCATGGCTTGACCTCTCCCGGTCTTCTACTGACACGCAATGCTGACAACTCAGAGGTTTACCTGTCATACTCATGGGGGGAGACACCATATAACGCCATGAAACAGCGGTCTGTTAAACCGAATAAAAAAAAGACAAAAAATAAGTAAAATTGCTGCCGTTGTACATCGGAATTGTAGATCTCCTCCACTGCTTGATTTTACAGCCCAAGGTCGCGCGCCTAACAGCCACATCTTTCCAATGAAACAAAAAGGTTTTACAAGGAAGGCAGAGAAGTGTTTTTTAAACATGAAAACTATGCCAAGATACGTGTGTGGGGGGGGGGACTTAAAAAAAATGCCATGTCTTCTTCTGTATGTGAGGATGGGGATATGTAAATAAAGAATGGCTGGGGGGAGCAACAGAAGATGGAACAGCTCAGAAGCAAATGGACTACTTTACCCGAAAGAAAGTTTTTTTTTAACATTTATATTTCTTTTTAAAGTTATTTACACTGTTATTTTATAGCCTAGTAAACATATACACAGATGTCCATTTTCTAAGCGCAATAATACCCTCCAGGGTGGGCGGTATTGTGCTATACGGACCTTCAGGGCTATAAGGCCCTCCGCCTGTGGCGTCGGGCCTCATTACACCCCTGGGCGGTCCAGTATAGCACAATACTGCCCACCCTGTTGGGTATTATTGCTTACCTAGAGATAGGGGTTTTCCCGGAATCCCTGAAGGAGGCAGTAGTATTTCCGCTCCTAAAAAACCTTCTCTGAATCCGGACTGCCTAGCAAACTACAAACCTGTCTCTAACCTGCCCTTTGTGGGCAAGGTTATTGAAAGAGATGGTGGCCGCAAAACTGGAGGACCATCTAACTACGCATGATGTGTACGATCCTCTCCAGTCTGGATTCAGGAAGAGGCACAGTACAGAGACAGCCCTTGTTTGGGTACTGAATGATCTCATAGAAACATAGAAACATAGAATTTGACAGCAGATAAGGACCGCTTGGCCCACCCAGTCTGATCATTTCCCTACCTACTAGATAAGCTGCAGATCCTAATTTTACCAACAGCCTACTTACTCCGACCTCCCACTAGAATTGCCTTATGTCTGTTTCATGCATTCTTAAATTACCCCACTGTTTTTGACTCCGCGACCTCCTCAGGAAGGCCATTTCATGCATCCACCACCCTCTTCATGAAAAAATACTTCCTCACATTGCCCCTGAGTTGTGACCCCTCTATCTTCAAATTTTGACCCCTTGTTCTTGCATATCTCTTTTTCTGAAAGATGCTGCCCTCTTGGACTTTATTGATTCCTTTGAGGAACTGAAAGTTTCTAACATGTCTCTCCTCTCCCTTCTTTCCTCAAGTGTATACATATTAAGCTTTTTTTTTTTTTAGTCTATCTTCATATGCTTTCTGGTGCAGACCCTGTACCATTTTAGTTGCCCTCCTCTGGACTGCCTCTATTCTGTCTATGTCCTTGCCGAGATGGGGTCTTCAGAACTGCACGCAGTACTCCAGGTGGGGTCTCCTGACAGTGAGGGATCAAGGGAGTCATACCATCTTAGTTCTCCTTGATCTCTGTGGTATTTGACACTGTGGACCATAGAGTGTTGATGGAGCACCTGTGGATTTTCTGTGGACTGTTGGGTACAGTCCTCAGGTGGTTCAGATCTTTTCTCACTGGCAAAATGCAGAGAGTAGTGTCAGGCATTTATTCCTCTGTTGTGTGGGGTCCCGCAGGGCTCGATCTTATTCCCCATGTTGTTCGCAATGTGCATGCTACCATTGGGGGACATTATTAGGTGGTATGGGCTGAGATTTCACTGCTACGCAGATGATACTCAGCTCTACATGTCCTTTGTACCCGAGCAAGGTGGGGCAATCTCGATCTTTAACAACTGCCTCGCTGAGATCCAAGGCTGGATGAGTGTCAACTGACTGAGGTTGAACTCAGACAACACCGAGGTGCTGGTAGTAGAGTCAGGTCATTGAGGCACAAGGTTGCAAGCTGGGCAGCTCTCTGGACTTTGGCTCAGAGATGCCCAGCTTGTGACTTCTAATCGGGTGCGAAATCTGGGCATTGTGCTCAATAGTGACTTGACACTAAAATCTCAGGTGTCGGCCATTGTCAAGACCTCTTTTTATCATCTGAGGAACATCGTCCGGATCAAGCACCTGATCTCACCTGGCAACATGACAACTTTGGTTCATACCTTTGTAACGTCACACCTTGATTACTGCAATGCCGTATACCTAGGGCCACCAGGGGTTGATCTTCACTGACTGCAGCTTGTGCAGAATGCAGCAGCCAGCCTGTTGACTGGCTTGCCAAGATCTTGCCACATCATGCCTGTGCTCTGCTATCTGCGCTGGCTGCTGGTAAACTGGTGGATCACGTTCAAGGTAGGTTTGCTGACCTACAAGGCCCTACAGGGACAGGGACCAAACTACCTGCAAGATCTTCTGTGTCCCTACTACCCCCTCCGCCCACTCCACTCCACCAATGAGGGATTGCTAGAGGTTCCCAGGGTTCATTTAAAGACATCTGGGGCCCATACTTTTGCTTTTGTGGCCCCGACCCTGTGGAAAAGTCTACCTCATCGGATTAGAGAGTGCCAGACCACTGACACCTTTAAAGCTGAGCTAAAAACATATCTTTTTAGCCAGGCATTCTCTGAGAAAATGTATTAAGATATTTTATTGAGTTTTATAGTCATTAAGTCAAGTTTCTTGTACCCTGTTTTTATTGTGTTATTCATATAAGTATTTTATTGTAATAGGCTGTGAAGCACTTTGATCTTATGGAATAGCGCTGTACAAATAAAAATTTGATTGATTGATTATCAATAGGGTGTCTCAGCTCATGGAAGAGAACAGCATACAAAATGGCTTTGCAAAAGATAGATCCTGACAAATGGACCTGATTAGCTTCTCCGAGGTAGCCACAGAGACAAGGATAGGAGCTGGACCATGTCAGTCTGGGCTTCAGCATTTAAGCTTTTAAGACTGTACAGCTTGGAAAACATGAAGAAAATAACACAACATGGAGTACACAAAATGTACAGGAAGTGGCTAGAAACTGGACTCCAAAGTCAGTCCATTGTGTCTATAACCACTGCTTCGGGATCTACATAACAGCCAAACTGATCCAAAATTAGTTTAGTTTGAGAATACTTTACTTCAAGAGCTATACTTTCTTATACTTAACTTCCATTAGGGTTGATTTACCATTCTGACACCACACTGACATCTGTTATGGTTCAGCACTCTGATGAACTTTGAGGTTAAAGGACAATAAGGAGAATTGGGATTTAAACCTAGATCTCCTGGTGCACAGTCCTATGCCATAACCACCAGACTATGATAATTATGGTTTTACAAGTTTGTGGTTAGACACATCTCTGATATGAAGTGATTATGGATCAATATGGCTGGTAAACTGATCCTTAATCAGTTTAGCTGTTGAACTAATAAAAGGCAGATCTGTGGTGTGCCTGGGACTAAGTACGGAAAAGTGACATACAAAATAAAGAAATTGCAGTGTGGCAAAGTTAATTTTTTATTGTTCACTTTCAAAAGTGAGTCCAGGTACTTCAGCGCTTTGAATAACATTGGTTCTTCATCGGGGGTGGGGACCACTCACAACATGTTCCTTACTTAAACAACTAATTTAAAGTGGTACTACCAAAATACAGGGTAACATAACATTCATTCTGTACTATGTCTAAGCAGTTTTCTCCAGTTGCATATCATATGACTAGAATTACACATATGGTTTAAAACAAACATTCTGCAGACTCCTAAATAGTACTTGATAGCATTTCCCATAGCAACCCAGAATACTTGTATGGAAACATAATTGTGAATGCAAAAAATATATATTAAAAACTTAGACTATTCTGAGAAAGTAAGAAAGTTTTTTACAGTCAACATAGAAATATAGAAGTTAACAGCAGATAAGGACCGTAAGGCCCATCCAGTCTGCCCATTTTTTCTACCTTATGAATGTGCCATAGGCCTTTACTCTGTCAATGGCCTATCTATTCATACTCATCTGTATTGTTCCCTTATGCCCATCCCATGCCAGTTTGAAGCCCTGCACTGTATTCATATCCACCACTTCCTGAGGTAGGCCGTTCCATGCATCCGCCACCCTTTCTGTGAAAAAGAACTTCCTCACATTACCCCTTAATCGGCCTCCCTCTAATCTCATGTTGTGTCCTCTACTCCTGCTATTTTTCTTATATTAAAACATGTTAGACTCTTTCACCCTGTTAATGCCCTTAAGATATCTGAATGTTTCGATCATATCACTTCTGTCTTTTCTTTGCTCTAGAGTATATATATTGAGCTCCACTAATCTGTCCTCGTATGTTTTCTGATGCAGTCCCTGCACCATTTTGGTTGCCCTTCTCTGGACTGCCTCCATTTTGTTAATGTCCTTGTGCAGGTGCAGCCTCCAGTACTGCATGCAGTACTCCAGATGGGGCCTAACCAGTGTCTTGTAAAGAGGGATTGTTACCTCCGTCTTACGACTTGTGATACTCCTACTAATACACCCCAACATCCCTCTAGCCCTACCTACTGCTTTAGTGGTCTGCTTGGATGATTTCAGGTAATCTGTGATGATGATGCCCAAGTCTCTTTCTTCCCTTTTGATTTCCAGCAACTCCCCTCCCAACCAATAGGTAGCTTCAGGGTTTCTCTTCCTTATGTGCATGATCTTGCACTTCTTTGCGTTAAACCTCAGTTGCCACTCTTCAGACCATTTTGCCAGTTTTTCTAGATCTCTTCTCATTCTGCCCACACCATCTCGATCATCTACTCTGTTACAGATATTGGTGTCATCTGCAAACAGGCAAACCTTACCCTCCAGTCCATCTGCAACATCACTGATGAAGATATTGAAGAGGATAGCCCCGGGACTAATCCATGAAGTACCCCACTTGTGACTTGCATCTCTTCTGACTATATACCATTTACAACCACTCTCTGTTTTCTGCCCGCTAACCAGTTTGCCACCCAGTTGACTAACTTCTGACCCACCCTGAGCCTGCCCAGCTTATTAATCAATCTTCTATATGGAACAGTATCGAAAGCTTTGCTGAAATCAAGGTAGGTGACATCAACTGCACCCCCTTGGTCCACCACTCTGGTTATGCAATCAAAGAAATCTATGACATTAGTTTGACAGGACCTTCCTGTTGTAAAACCATGCTGTCTTGGATCCTGCACTCCTATGGATTCCAGGTGTTGCACTATCCTTTCCTTAAGGAGTGCCTCCATAATCTTGCCCATTACTGAGATAAGACTGACTGGTCTGTAGTTCCCTTCCTCCTCCCTGCTGCCACTCTTGTGGAGTGGGATCACATGAGCCCTTATCCAGTCCTCTGGGGCATCTCCTGGACTCAGAGACTCACTAAACAGTCCTGCTAATGACTCTGCTAGTTCCACCCTTAGCTCCTGTAGTACCCTGGGATGTATACCATTAGGTCCCATTGCCTTGTCCACTCTGAGCTTAGAGTGCTCTTGTAGGATCCTTTCTCTTGTGGACGGACTTGTGCACACTTCCTTCCCCCGTGTCCATGGTGCTGAGCTGTGGGCCATGCCCTACCTTCTCCTCAGTAAATACTGAGCAGAAGTATCTATTTAGGATAGATGCTTTTCCTTGGTCCTCCTCCACACTCCCCCTCATCCCCTTTGATCTTAGCAATACCCCCTCTGGACTTTCTCCTTTCACTAAAGTATCTATAGAAAGTCTTGTCCCCTTCTTTTACTGTTCATACTAGTGTTTCCTCGGTTTCAGCCTTTGCCTGCCTCGCTGCCTTCCCTGCTTCCCTTAGGAAAGTGGGATATGCCTCCCTATCTTTGTCCTGCTGCATTCCCTTATATTTTCTGAAGGTCAACCTTTTGGCTCTGACCTTTTCTGCTACTGTTTTTGAGAATCAATGTGGTTTCCTCCTTCTTTTGCTCTTGTTTTTCTTCTTAACACAATGGGATGTTGCTTCAAGTATTGCATCCTTAATGCTTGCCCACTTTGCCTGTACCCCCTCACCTGTATTTCTTCTTGCCGGGGCTAGCTTAACTCTGTTGGCCATCTTATCAAAGTCAGCTCCTCTGAAGTCCCCTATTTTTGCCTTGGAATGGGGTGATTTGTTCTAGTGGCCAAAGTGATCAAAGGGGTGTCAATGATCACTAATACTGATATAAAGCAAAATGATAATTTGATTTGTAATTAATTTCAAATGGCATAAGTATGCCTGAGAGACTTCAAAAATGTCTAAGTCTCATGCAAAAGGAACTTTCAGGACTTGAGATTAATTTAAGGTGCTAAAACGGTAACATGATTCAAGTATTCATGGGATAGACAAAAAGGAACCTTAGAAATAAGGTGCGGGGGGAGACCAGAGATCAAGTAGGATCTGCAGTCGCACAGTAGGTAGAAAAAATAGGGCAGACTAGGTGGGCCAAGAGGTCCTTATCTGCCAACAACTTCTATGCTTCAATGTTTCTAAGGTTCTTTTTAACATGTTGTATATACAGAATGCAACATGCGTTATTATTACAGGGTGTGAAATGCAGAGCAGAGACATGGGAAAGAATGTGTGGTGGTCAATATAGCTGTGTAGAAAAGTACCAGTCTCCATGTTAGAAGAAAAGCAGAATCACATGCTTGATATGTGGTGCCCTCAAAAAACGAGGTACAAGACACCATGGTGTCATCTTTTTATTTTATTTTTTTCAGCCACAATGTTTGGTTCCTGAGCCACCACCTACTCCTTTCTGTCAAGTCTTGCTGTGCACTGTTGGTGACCCCTCAGCCTATGAACTGCTCCCCCCATCACAGCTGGTGGGGATCCATGCAGAGCAGGGCCTGAGGGTACTGATGACCATCATACAGATGAATCAGTGCACCTAACCCCCCCATTTTCTCCCCAATGTCCCTCCCTCTAACCCATGGCATGAGCAGTGCCTACATCGACCATGGATATCACCGCATCCCTGCAGTGAGAAGCAAGCTCCCTGGCCCTGCTGCAGAGGCAATGAGGTGCCAGAAACTGCGGCCACTCCTCCCTAACTAAGGAGCACTGCCAAGCAGCAGGTACATAGGCCTGGCCTGACCCCCAGTGTGTGACCCGAGTCCTCTCCTAAACCCAGGTTGCCTGTAAGCCAGTATAAAGTACTGTTGCTGGGCTATTGGCCAGTGGGTATTGCATTTCTTGATATATTTCTGAACTATAACTTATTTATAAGCATGGCTGCAAGTCCCAAGTTGCATTCAAACCTTATGGTTATGGCGACAGCACCCCCATAGAGATATTAAAACAAACCTTTCTGTAATGATGTTTTAATTCTGTATACTCTACCTAAAGTCTACAAGTCTGTGAGGGGGCCTCCTGGACAACCCATTGTTTCTGGCATTGGGTCGCTCAGCAAAGGCCCCTCAAGATTTGTGGACCATTACTTGAAACAAATGGTCAATAAAACCTTGAGTTACATCCGTGATATCATGGCTATTATTAATAAACTTTAAGGAATGGACTGGAAAAAGGGGTATAATTGGTTAACTATTATTATCTGCTTTCTATATGCCTGTATTAGTCATGTACATGGCATCAGAGCAGTTAAGGAATTTAAGTCAATAGATCTAAATATGCAAAATGTACCACAGACATTTATTTTAGATTTATTGAATTTTGTTTTATGGAAAAAACGTTTCTTGTTTGACAAAACAATTTACCTCCAAATTCAGTGGAAGGTGATGGGAGTGGCCCTTACCTGGTATACGTCAATTTATTCCTTGCATGGTGGGAGGATCAAGTGGGGTTTTCTAATGGTAGCCCCCTCTTCAGACACATTCTAAAATAGTATTGCCTGCCCCCACTAATTTGTGATTCTGAATCTCCTGTTTGAACTCTCCCTCCTGTCCCAAATCCTCCTTCCCATTGGTGGTGGCACCACTCATAGGAGGGGCTAGTATGGACAAACCTGAGTGAGCCAAGACAGTGGCTCAGTGGGCAGAGAAGTGGCAGAAAAGTGGCAGACAGTCAGTGGGAGTCCATTGGAGCCATAGAGCCTGGGCCATAACTTTCTGCTTGGTCTTTAGGTTGCATTTGTTTAGTTTCATTCTTTTTATTTTAAAATATTTTATTTATTAATTCTGTTTGTGTATTACTATGGAGAATTACACTGTTGTTGTTGAGTAGGTTTTCTTTATTTTTTGCAGTTTTGTACTGTGTGAGGTTTGCTTCTCAGTGCTGACTGCAACTATTGATGGATGTAAATGCGATTAGCTTGATTTTAGTAGGTCAAATGTTCTGACTAAGAAATGTTTTCCTGGGTCTGAATTGTTTTACTGTTTAATTTTTTTTCAAGAAACTAGCATTATGGGCATGAGATTTTATCAAATTTATAGATTGCTTTTAATAATTTTTTTTAGGAAATTTAAATTAGTTTTTTCTTTACTTTTGCTTGCTGAAGATGTTGCAATAAATCTAGGTCCTTCTGTTTTAGCAAATTTGAGTTCCTCTTCCTGGCATCAGTCACATGGTAAAATCTTCCAGCTAAATGCCCATAGCCTTGTTCCTAAATTAGCCGAGTTGGAAACTGTTGGTAACATTTATTATGCTAATATGATTGGTATTTCAGAGACATGAATAAAACCTTAATTTCCAGACAGTTTGTGTGCTTTACCAGGTTGCAAAATCATCAGAAATGATCATAAAGGGGAGAAAAAGAGTGGCGAAGTTGCTGTTTATTTTAAGGAACATCTACAAATAAATTGGGTTAATAGTAATGATAAGAGTGATACTATGAATGAATGACTTCTTCTCCAACTAGTCTTGAGTAGGCAGAAACATGTTATTTTAGGGTGTTTGTATAATCCCCCTTGGGGTGGCATGTTCGACTTAAAGAATATTTGGATTTAATGGAACCTTTTGGTGTACTGTATGATTCTGTGACAAACAGAGATGTTAATTTGAACTGGCTTCAGGATAATGGGATGAGTTATGACTATGAGTCATTATTGCAGTCATATTATCTGGTCCAATTTATTAAAGATCCCACTCAACTAAATCCTTTCTGTTCCAATTACTCCTTGTTAGATTGGACGGTTACTAATCAGGAAGATAACATTTCTTTATCTGGTGTATCTGAGGACTCAGTGAGTGACCATTTGGCTAATTACTGTGTCCTGACATTTAAGCCTCCTAGAGTCCTGCTTCACATTATCCAGAATCGAAATTTAAAACCATTTTCATATTTCCTTGGTTACGCAAATGTCAAATATTGATTGGTCCTGTATTGAATTTATACCCCATTTGATTTAGCATTAGATTTTTTCATCATCAGCTTATTTCAATGCAAGAAAAAATTATTTTCTAAGTGTTGCGAGTGAGGTCAAGGTGCTACTAATGGATGGTTCTCTGATAATATAAAGCAGTGGATAAAATAGCAGAAACTGTCTTGGGTTTTTTTTAAATCGTGGACTTCTGATAGGCAATTGTTATTATTGAAATATAAGAAACATAGTTACCAAACTGATTAAGTTTGTAAAGATAGAGTTTTATAAAAAAAAAAATAATCCAAAGCAAATTGGTCTAATGCCTTTTGGGACAAAATTCATTGACAAACTCGAAATCAAGAGGTCCTATTAAGACCTTGAAAATGGTAGGGAGATTAGGGTTCCAAGACAGTACAGCGACTGCATTACAGTGAATGCAATTTCAGCGACTTTAACATAGTGAAGGTAATTTCAGTGACTGGGAACATCAGTGACAGCATTTTTAGCACATATTATTAAACCTGCAATATACCTCATGTATACTGTGGGACACTGTTGTATGTGCCTCCAAATGGCTTGCCTGAAATGAAAGAAACAGCCATGTACCTGTGCAGAAGGGAATGCAGCCATCACGGATCTTATTGCAGCCTTCTCAAAATCGAGCATCACACTCCGTGATAGCCCTGTCACACATGCCATCAATCCATCTACCTGTTCATGCAGGGGAGCTACGCCCCCTATACCCCCATAGGGGGCTGCACCCCGATCCCCTTATTTCTAAAATAACCTACTTTGAGTAGCTCATTGACTCCCAAGTATTGCTGTAATGTGCCATCGCTGAATTGCTGCAGTCTCTATTAATGTGATTGCCGATATTTGACTCACTGAAATGCTTTCACTGTACTGTGTGTGCCGTAATGGAGTGCTACCTGAGATTAGTGATCTCCTCAAAACTGCAAATTCTTTGAATCTTAAATTTTCAGATTTTCAAGTTATAATTCAAATACATCTAATGTTAATTCTAGTAGCACTGTTGACTTTGAAGCTGGTTGCTCTGTATACTGCTTCCCCTCTGTATTATATTTTCAATCTGTCCTTAATTTCCCAGCAGTTTCCTACTAGCTGGAAATGTGCTAGGGTTGTGCCTGTGCCAAAGAAGCCACATGCTGTTCAGGTCTTTAAATCCCACTAGTAATTTATAGGAGAAAATTATAGCTGAATATGAGTTGTCATTTGGAAAAGTGTAATGTTCTTTGGCTGCAGCAGCATGGGTTTTGAAAGGGCCATGATATGGGGACTACCTTCGTCAGGTTCACAGGCTCTTTCCTCAATGGTATTGACACTGGTTTCTGGGGCCATGTTTGTGGACCTGACCAAGACATTCAACCTTACAGATCGTAATATGTTTTGTTCTAAATTGAGGTTTCTTGTTTTTATTTCTGATAATGGGTGGAAGATTATTTGACTGATCAAATCCAGTTTGTAATTATTGGCTCTGTTTTTCTAACTCATGCAGAATGGTGAGGTGTGTCCCTCAGAGGTCTATATTAGGACCCCTTGTTAATTTGCTCCTATCAGTCAGTAAATTCAGTAATTTATTACTTTATGCTGATGAGTTATTTTTTTCTACTGCTAAAAGACTGACTGATGTATTCAGGGACCTTGAGTTGGACTTCTTTTCAGGTTGTACATGTTTTTATTTCAATAAGTCTTTGATATTGAACTCAAAAAAGACTTAGCACATGGTATTTGGAACTGTGGCCATGCTGGGTGGAAGTCTTACTCTTAGCTTACTGGATTGTTCAGGTAATGAAATAGAGCAAGTCTTCCAGTTTAAGTGTCTGGGTGTTCTTTTATATCCTGGATTAGCCTTTTCTGATCATGTCACCCTGGTTTTTGTACTGTCAATCAAAGGTTGGGAATTCTTTATAAACTAAAGAACTTCTCCTTTGACACCCATAAAGCTATTGCTGTTGGTTCACTTCTACCTCATTTTGATTACGCCTTAAGTCTTTTGTACATGGGGTGTTAAGCTTTTAGTTAATAACGATGGTGCCTATGCATGAATGTATGGAAACTATGCAGAAATCAGTAGTATCCGCGGTGCGCAGCTATGCAGCATGCAAGACACAAGTGCCATGCGGCACACATGAGCCTTTCGGGACATGCACACCCGGGGTGGGTTGACAAGGATTGTGTAGAGTCATATGCACCCCAAAGAGGTGGGACCTGGCTATGTGGGACCGCCCATTGACCCCACCATATATGGGCATGGCACACATCCAGTGCAGCGGCACAGATGTGAATGCCATACAGCACATCCCAATGCACAGTATGGTGGAATCAGAAGCAGGTGCAGAGGGCAGCCCCCTGCCACAGGGATGGGAGGAATGGGCAGCCACCCATGGTGAGCCACACTGCAGCCGTGTCTGCACACATGGCCCAGAGCCCCGAACTTCACAGGTGGCCAGGTAATGGAAGTGGTCAGTGATATACGGCAGCATTACAGCTGGCTCTATGGGGTGCAGGCATTGAGCACTGCCCCAGAGGTGAAGTCCCGATTGTGGCTGGATATCCAGGCCAGTTTCAATACAGTTGGCCCGATGGCCCAAACCCTGAATGCCATCAAGCACAAGTGGAGTGACCTGCATGCCATGGTTAAGAAAAAGGTGGCTGCAGCCACACAGGTATGCCAGAGCACAGGGGGAGGCCACTGAGTATGGACACCCAGCTCACTCCACTGGAGAGGATGGTGTCCAAGACACTAACCTATGTCACTGTCCATGGAGAGTTTGATGGTGTAGATGCCATGAAAGGAAGTAGCCACTGATTGGGAAGAGGACACATGAGGAATGCACCCCGTGCGAGTAGTAAGTGACATGCTTTGCACAGACAGACACATCCACCATTCCACAACCAACGGCAGTGGGACCCACACAGTCCATGGCCATGGCAGCAGTGCAGCAGGCATAGGGGACCAACAGCCAGCAACTGGAAGCCTCAGGAAGGTATGCATGCCACAGGAAACACAGGTGGAGAACAGAGGTGGTACAGTCACATGATGTAGTAATGTGTGCATTCTCTACCCACAGGTATGGAGATGGAGACAGAGATGCAGCAGGACAGCAACACTGATGGGGAGAGCACAATGGAACCCCATGACAATGACACTGTGTCGGGTGGTGAAGCACCAGCTGGGGGAGGAGCATGGCATGTGCAGTGTCCAAGCCCACCATCACCCTGCCAAGCACCAGGTGAAGTGCTGTGTGCCCCTGGTGGCACCACCAGAACACCCACACCATCCATGAGAAGAGGTACCAGGGGCAAGGTACTGCAATCATGCCTGGATGATGGTGAGGATAAGGGGACCACAGCACAGCTGCTTAGATGCAGCCGAGCACTGAGTGCACAGTCCTTCATGGAGGCATAGTACTGTGTGCAACAGCAGCTTGAGAGGGACAGGCTGGAGGCACAGGGACAGCACACCATGGTGCATGTTGTCCTGACAGAAGAGGCATGAGGAATACGCAGTGGCATCCAGTGATATGTCACCACACTGGAGCTGATACTGCAGTACCTATGTGGGAACCCTGCCCCATTTGTCTGTGTAGCACACACACCTCCATCAGTGGTGGACATGGAAACCCAGTGGTCCCCACCTGTGCCAGACCCTGAGCAGGTCCAGGTTGAACAATGGTGCACACCAGTCACCCACCAGCAGTTGTGGCACAGCACACAGTCATCAATGCCAGCACTGTCCCAGAGGAACCCAACAACCAGGCGGCTCACAGTCAAGAAGGGGGCACACAGGTGGATACAGCCAGTGATGTCAGCAGCCAGGACACGGCCAGTGCTGATGTGTCAGATGGGGTGTCCACAGACCTCTCACAGGCTGCTAGGTGGGCATGCAATGCATCACGGCCCCATGCACACACCAGGTGAACTGCCACAAGAACATCTGCATGGCTACAGGCAAAGCCAGATGGACACTCTACAGAATAGCACCACCATGCCGGACAGACAGGCACACAGCAGTGGCAAGCCACTATGCAGGCCAGGGGCTGCACCCCAAACCATTGGAGACATGTCCAACAGGACCACCACCAAGATACAGTACAACCCACCTGCTGGTACAGTACACATGACACTGTGTTGTTGCACCCCCCCCACATAACTCTACCAGGCACCCCGCACACCTGTGCCCCCCTCATATCTGTACAGTACAGTACACTACACAGAGTGATGTTGCACACCCCAAGTCATATAACTGTACTACGCACCAAGCACACCTGTGGACCCCCCCACATCTGTACAGTACACTACACACTGTGATGATGCACACTCCAAACTACTTCACTATACTAAACACCAAGTACTCCGGTGGCCCCCCCCTGCACACACAGTGCATCACTGAGCAAACATGGGGCCCCCCAATCATCCATGCACCTAGACTTGCCGGGATGACATGCAGCCAGATCCAGGATATATCCTCATGCGTCCCCCCATCACGGGTGCACTCAGTGAGTGGTAATATCATCGAGCACCCACATAATACAACATCTGTGACACACACTGCCTTCAAATGTGTACCATGGCCCCATGGGGTGCACACGGCTGGTCATGACAGCATAGCACACAACATTCAAGGGCACATACTGGTGCACATGCAGCACTGCACAGGGTGAGTGTACATGTGATTGGCACTACCGTTGGAACTTCCCCTTGATCTGTGCTTGGCACATTGCATGGCCACCCACTTTTCAGAGCTCACAATGTGGCACATCCTCAGCCTCATTATCCCGAGGGTCTGCAGGTGGTATCTGTGGCAAGGGCACATTTCCACATTTAGCAACATTATGTAGCATGGCACATGCAGTGAATATCCTGCATGCCTGGCAGGGCCTGCATAAAAGTCCTCCCGTATGGTCAAGGCATCAAAAGTGTATCTTTAGGAGCCTGATGGTATGCTTCACGATGGCCCAGGTCTTCCTGTGGGCATAACTGTATGTCTCCTCCATGGGTGTAGTCGGGTTCAGGTATGGAGTCATCAGGTATGGATGGAGAGGGTGTCTGCTGTCACCTGCAAGGGCGGAGAACACGGGCTTAGTGCCATGCCATGTGACTACCGTTACCTCTGTTTGGTGCATGTAGCATTACCATACTCACACTGCAGCCAGCCATCAAGATGTCTGGCATGCAGCATGGCACCAAGTCTGGAGAAGTCCAATATATAAGCATCATGTGAAGAGCTAGAAAACTTCGCCCACACTTTCATGAAGATACCATTCATGTCACACACCACCTGGAAATGTATGCTGTGGAACCCAGAATGCCTCCTCGTGTACTGACTGTGGCAGTATGACTATGTGTGTGGCATTAATTGTTCCGCACACGTTCAGCATGCCATGCACGTCATTGAATGCCTGTTTCATGGCACGTACGTCATCCATTGCTATGGGGAACTTAATGTGCTTGTGCATGTATGAGAGCAGGGCATCGATCACCTGTGCCACAGCTCAGGACACAGATGACTGGTATACACCTACTGTGCCACTTGTCTCATGATTGGAACAAACCACTTACATAGTATGCAAGGGCGCACATCACCTTTGACTCCACCGTCATTGCCTGTGATTGCTATGTCTGTGGGGCAATGGCATCATGGACCATGTTGCACAGCTGTGTGACAGTGGCCCATGGGAAGTGGAATCACTCTATGCAGTGTGTGTGTGATCTCCGGGTGGTGGTATCTATCCACATTCGGAACACCCTGGGCCGTGGCCCTCTCCTCCACCACTGCACCTCATCCTCTATCAGGTGTGCATGCATTAGTGCTCTGGGACACATCCTCCACACCCGTTATTGCTTCCTGTCAACCCATGCATGCACCCCAGCAGCCTTTATGTAGCCCATGACACCTGTATGCATTTTTAAGTGGGTGTGTGCCTGTTCAGGTGCATCACACCCTCACCTGTGCTGGTGACATGTGCATCCAGTGCCACCATTACTGTTGAGTGATTCGTGTTGTGGCGAGGTGGCAGTGTAGTACTATGGCGGCTAACAACGTGGACCATTTCAACAGGTTTACCTGGTGGCTATGTCTGGTGTCAGAAGATACCTACATGGACAACCACGAGGCGGGGGATTCTGTGGCATGTGTCTGGATTTGACAAGGTATGTGGCAGCCATTGAGGTGGGGCTGTGGGGGGCACTTTGGGTAGTGGCAGCTGCCCATTGCAGAATCATAGAATCATAGAAACTTGATGGCAGAAAAGGACCCATTGAACAACCCAGTCTACCCCTCTCTCCCTATTATTCTTCCCTCCCCCCTCTCAAAGCCCCCTTCCCGCTGCCACACAACACCATATGTCTGTCCCACGCACTCTTCACCACATCCTCCAGAAGCCTGTTCCATGCTTCCACCACCCTCTTCATGAAGAACCGTCCTCACACATTGCCTCTGTATCTCCCCCCCGCAGTCTCGAGCTATGCCCCCTAGTTACAGTGCCTTCCTTCCTTTTCAGTGCATGCCCTGCCTTTGCTTTGTTGATCCCCTTGACATATTTAAGTTTGCATCATGTCCCCACTCTCCCTTCCAGTCTCCAATGTGTACAGCCCCAGCTCCTTACATCTCTGCTCCTCAGCTTTGCCCTGCATACCCTGCACCATCCTGGTCACCCTTCTCCGAACCTTCTCAATCCTGTCTATGTCCTTATGCAGAAGGCCTTCCTGAACTCCAGTTGGGCCATGTCCACTGCCCCCCTGGTCAATTACATGCATCACCCAGTCAAAGAACTCGATTAAATTTGTCTGGCATGACTTCTCTTTTGGGAAGCCATGCTGCCTGTCATCTAGTAGCCCACTATCCTTCAGGTAGTCCACCACCCTCTCCTTTATGAGCACCTCCATGACCTTCCCCACCACTGAGGTGAGGCTGACCAGGCGGTAGTTTTCCTTCATCTCCCTACTTCCCCCTTTGTATAGTGGCACCATGTCCACCCTCCTCCAGTCTTCTGGTGCCCTCCCTGAATCCAGGGACAGGTTGAGCAGCCTTGCCAGTGTAGCGGCCAATTCCTCCCCCAGCTCCTGGATCATCCTCGGGTGCAGCCTGTCTAGCCCCACAGCCTTATCCATGTTCAACCTGCCTAGTTCCTCCCTAACTCTGTCTACACTGAAAGGACTAGGGTCCACCCTTTTGCCTTCCCTCCCCCTCCTCCTAAGCTTGGGGCCCCCTGCCCTCTCCCTCCACTGTAATACTGAGCAAAAGTACTTATTTAGTTATTCTGCTTTATCACAGTCCTCTTCTAATTGTTTCCTTCCCTCTCCCCCCAGCCTTGTAATCCCCTGCTTAATCTTCCTCCTTTCCCCCACATATCTAAAAAAAAGTTTTGTCTCCCCTTTTGGCCTGTTTAGCTATTTTCTCCTTAGTGCTGGCCTTTGCCCTCCTTATTTCCTGCACTGTTAACCTCCTCCTCCTCCTCCTCCTCTCAATCTAAGCCTCCCTGTCCTCTTTCCTCTGTGTTCTCTTATATTTTCTGAAAGCCCTCCTCCTCTCCCCAACTGCTCTCTCCACCTTCCTTGTGAACCAAAGTGGTCTCCTCCATCTTGTGCCCTTCTATACTCTCCTTATGCACATTTGCATGGCCTTCTGCACCTGGTCTTTAGTAGTTCCCCATAACTCCTCCACATCATTTATCTTTTCCGTTCCTACCATTTCTTCCCTCACTAGCCTTCTCATCCTGTGGAAGTCCCACCTCCACCTCCTCCACACTCTCCCAATTTCCACATCCAGCAGGTTGTTGCCCCTTGTTGGCTTTCTGACCAACTGCTATAGGAATACACCCTGCAGCACCTCCAGAATTTCCTTGCTTCTAGCCAAAGCTGCATCTGGGATGGCCCAGTCCATATCTGGGAGGTCTCCCACCAGAAGTGTTTCTCCCTTGACAGCCATCCTTGTGACTGCTTGTGTCATCTGCCTATCCTCTTCCTCCCCCTGCTTAGGCAGTTTGTATACCACCCCTAGTCTTAAGGGTTCCCCAGTCCTTGTGTTCAGTGTCACCCACAGGAGTTCTGTCACCCCTTCCCCTCCTGCCCCTCTGTAGTCCTTATGTCTTCCCTGATGTACAGAGCCACCCCCTTCCTATCTCCCCTGTCCTTTCTAAACAGTTTGTAGCCAGGGATGGCTGTCTCCCATGTGTGATGTTCCGTCCACCAGGTCTCAGTAATTGCAGTTATGTCCAGTCCATCATACCCAATGATGGCTTCTGTCCACCATCTTATTTGCTAAGCTCCTAGCATTGGCTACCAATCCCCTCCACCAAAGTCTCCCCCCGGAACCTAATAGTCCACCCCTTCTCCTGGGGGGGCAAAAGCCCCCCATCTCTCCTGTCATTTGGTGTGGCTCCCCCCCTTGTTTAGTTTAAATTATATGCTTTCCCTATGCATTCTCCAAATCTACATTTCAGTACAGCTGTACCCTCCTCGTTTAGATGCAGTCTGTCTGGGACAAAGAGACTCTCGTCATCCCATGTTGACTCCAGTCCCCTACTGGCTCATACCCCATCTGCCCACACCATCTCGCTAGCCATCTATTGAACTCCTTGATACTTTGCCTCTTTTCAGTACTAGCTCTAGGCACTGGTAACACCTCCAAAAAGGCTATAGATTGGAAGCACAGACTGATGCACAACATAACAAGCACCTTAAATCTTGCCCGTACTTCCAATAGGCTATTCCCCTCCAAGTCATTTGTCCCCAGATGGAACACCAGGTGTGATTTTCCATCCTGTTGCTTACCCCATGAGGGAATATGGTGTATTACTTCGAGTGCCGTCATGCCCATCATGCACTCCATCCAAACTGTACTATTTCTGCCCCCCATCTGATACCTTTTACTATTGAGTCCCCTATAAGTAGTGCTCATGTGTTGTCATTCATGTCCCCCACAGGATCAACGTGGAAAACCAACACACTGGAGCTGTCCATCTAGAGCAGCTGGATGGTGCCATGTGTTTTGTCTGCACCCCCACGCCACTGGAGATGCTGGCAATAGCCGTACCCAACACAAAGCTTCTCTTTACCCACATTGTGGAACGGTTTACAAAGGAACTTGAAGCTGAGCTGCCCTGTTAGCCTGAATATCTTCAAGGCGCTCTATGATCGCTACATGAAAGCACCTTGCAAATGTTTTCCTCACCGCTAGCCCACTAATTCCGCAACTCCCCCTTTCCGTCCTGATGCTCGCCATGTTTCTACCCCTGGCTCTCACTCTTTCCCTATTAACTCTTCCTGCTGCACCCACCCTTTACTGTCTGCTCTAGCCTGGCTAAAGTCCCACCCCATCCATAGTAGTGTCACAATTATTTACCCCTCCTCCGTCATTATCATAATAAACAAGTACACGTCAGCCATCGTCACTTTCTGTGGTTTTAGCTCAATTTTTCCCACAGTCATCGGTAATATATCCCTCCTCTTCTTTATCTCTCTAACCTGCCACCCCATACATGGCCTCTTTCCCCTATATGTGTAGTTGCTGGCTGCCTCACTCAAAAGATCTCTGTTTAGAACCCCTGTATGCCTATGGTTGACTGTACATCTGCTGACTTCTTCAATTGTAAAATAATGCTGTTTTTTTTATTTATTTCAACCTTGTACTGTACTGTATACACTGTATATACTTTTTCTCCCTTGTATTTTATTGCTTTTTGTATACCTGCTTCTGTACTGTACTTTGATGTATTCATGACCAGGTCCATCTTGCAAATGAGCCTTGCTCAATGGTGCCCGCCTGGATAAATAAAGATTTTGATTGATTGACTGATTGATATATGAGCCTGCGACACTTTGGCCCAGAGCTGCAGTATGAGGACAAAGATGATGGCTTGTGGCAAGTGGTTGTGCCCTCAGTGGTAAGTGCACGGTCACTGGGCAGGGGCCCTGTGCCCTTGGTAGGGCTTAGTTGCATGGCACACATAACTCCAGTGGACTTATTATGTCTCTGTTTGCCTTACAGTGATACAAGAGACCAAGCAGGAGGATGGTGCTACAGTATTTGGGTGTCCTGCATGAAGAAGTGGACAACAACACTGAGGACAGCAGCAGCTCCACGGAGTAGCCTTTGACCATGCCATGACTGTGGCAGTGTACCCTGTGACTGTGTTGTGTGGACATTGGGTTTTGGGCGGGCCAGGTGGTCCTGGGCAGGATATGTGTGGCGTGTGTTGCCCCATTCTGTTCAGTATACATTGTGTTTATTTACACACTGAGTCATTAATTTTCTTTATTTGTCATGAGTATTGTGTTCCCTTCCCTGTCGTGCTTCAATAAACCTTTGTACAAATGTCCTGTGTGTTTACTGTGTCTTTTGCTGCAGATGCCATATGGGGTGAGGGGTTGGGGGAATGTCACACTCATGGTGTGACTGTGTCCATCATGTGTGCCATGTGTGGCAGTCGCACATTGCACCCATGCATGGGCAGCACCAGTGGAATGGCCTGGTTGCGTACCAGGGTGCCCATGGCTGCCGGCTCACCCATGCTGTGGTGCAAGCCATGCAGCCCGTGGTGCCAGGACACTGTCCTCCACCACCCTGACCATTCCCCCTGGCACTCCCGGCATGCACACCCCATCCCACATGCTGATGTGGTCCATCACGTGTGCAGGGTGGTCCATTCAGGTGTGTGTGGCGGTCATGTGTGGGGTTCATTCCACTGCCCACATGGTTTGCGGGCATCCACTGGTGTTTCCTGGCTGGTGGCTCTGCTCCACATACAGTTATGGCAGCACTCCCCCCTGGTGTAACTGTACACCCTGGCCACCACGTGCCTGCCTGTCTTACATGCTTACGTGCAAGCTCACATGGTGTTCTTGTGCCCCTCACTATGCAACCACACAGATGTGCATCATGAAGTGACCATGGACCTGTATGCAGGTGTCCTCTGTGGGCCACTACATGCCCGTCGTGTATGTCCCTGTCTTGGGACGTGCATGTCGGATGCGTGTAGCTGCCTACGGGCCCATGCTGTGCACGTCTGTGCACCCTGTGGTGGCAACGAGCATAGGGTCCAATGTTTGTGGTTTTGTTTTGCTTGTCCCACAATGTCCTCACCATTGTTTTTCTATTCTCAGTTGGCTTTGTTATCTCCTTTGTTATGTATTGAGTATTTTATTTTGGTTTTTATTTTAAAACTTTTTTTTCTGCTACTCCTTTTGCTCTTTTAGACTTCATCTCTGAAAGGATTTTTGCTTTCAAGTCTGAGATCAGCAAATGTTTTTTGGTTTTTTTGCCATAAAAACCTTATAAAACCAAAACTGGCTACCGTGCTTATTCAGTTGGTGCTCTTTGTTCTTGGAACATGCTACCAGAATCCTTATGACAATCCTATTCACTTCAAGCCTTTATAAAGAGTTTTAACAATATTTGTTCAACCAATGTACCTGTGATTGTTATTGATTGTATTTGTTTTATTGATTGTCTTCATGTTTCTTATTGTAATTCTTGGTATTGTGCTTGTTTGGTGCAGATCAGGCCTGAAAAAGGCCCCTCGGTCCACTGTTCTAACGTGGCTAACAAATTAGATAACTAAATGTGTCTGGGGTGGAGGCTTTGACCAAGGCAAAGGATTTGTTGACTGGCTCAGGATGAATTATCTTTACATCAAATGCACATTCAACTGACACCAGTTAGAATTTTAATTGTGAGATATTAGATTCAAAGTAGGAAATGAAGGTACAGTTATATGTGAACCATGCAGAAAACCAATAAGTGGGAACAGTCACTTTCAGGTAGACAATGCACATCTGCAGGCCCTGGTGAATAGCATCCCCTATGGACAGCTTCTCAGAATTATAAGAAATCATACTCTAGCGGGGGTGGAGCTTACAGCCCAGCAAGGAAGATGCTCTTTTGTGAACTCCTCACTGCAACGAATTAGTGATTAAAAACCTTATTTTTAGTTGAGATTGTGGTGTTTTTCCTGCCAGAGACTATAAATTACATAGCAGAGACATGATGAATCTAATTTCTGGCCATGGGATGCCCTAGAAATACTCTGAAAGATGACTCAACAACAGGGGGATTTTCAAAGACTTCTGGACCTGCCAAGCCACCAGCTCTTTTAGGTTACTCACTGGCTGCCTTAGAAACTCTGCAGTCAGCTGTGAATGCACTTACTCAGTCAATTTGTTTGCTTGATAAAAAACTTGACTCTTACTTGGAAAGACTGGCGAAGGTGGAAAATGAGGTGGAGTTAATGGGACCAATAGTAGAGAACTCGAACAAAATAGCTGGCAAGGCACTTTTCACTGTAGCAACCTCCATCAAGGAACAACACCTGCTTAAAGCTTGGATTGAGCAACTGGAGAATTCAGCTCAATCCCCAAACATCCAACTCTTAGGCATGCTCGAGGAGTCCGAAGTTGAGGACCCCATCACGTTCCTCAAGGGCTAAATGCTGGAGGTGCACGGTTTGGGTTTTGCCCCAGTGCTCTTGCGAGCCTACTGAATCACCCCCTGGCATGCACAGAACCCTGAAGAAGGACCCTGCACACTCTTACTTGTGACTCAGTCATCCGTGATGAGGGACCAGATCCTAAAGGCAATCAGAGACCAAGGACCCATAACAATGGAGGGGAACAGAATCATCTTTTTTTCAGACTACTCATTTGTGACCAGGAAATGGTGGAAGGCCTTTGAAGGGGCCACACAGCAGCTCCATATCATAGCTATACAATGCTGACTGTCCTTTCCAGCCCAGCTTCAGTTTATATTTCAGGACAAAATGTACACATTTACTGACCAGAGATCGGCTGGTACATGCATAGTGGACTTGTCTATTGCTGCTGAAGACCATGACCGGGAATACCCTACACAATTTTATGAAGCAGAGTAAACTGCTGTTTCACATTCAGCTATGTCTTTTGGGAGTATTCCTTATACTGGACATTCATTGGGGGTTGGAGTCACATAAACTGGAACTGTAAAATTTGATCAGACAGCCCTTTCCCGGAGATGATATTTGGGGACTCCTTATTGACGTTTACTTTTTGAGGTTGGGGATGTGCTCAGTTAACCCACTATTGAACAGTGTACTGTTGGGAGATGTTTCCCCACAAGTTTTCATATAATTTTGATCTCTGTTCAAAATAAATTTAAGACACCTTGCTTTACTATTCTCTAGGGTCAGAAGGTAAGGTACAGCCCTCGTGGTATGGGATGCATGGTGACTTTTGTCTGGGTATGGGGAAGTGCACCATCAAGATGGTGCCTCATTCTAATTTTTTTATTTTGAATACTCTGTATATTAAAGATTTTCTTTCGCAGACAATACACGTATAACATACAACAACAAACAACCACATAACTAGACATACTAACATCCCCACTAAAACTAATAATACATACCAATTACTAATTAATAACAAATAACAAATAGACGCAGTCGATCAACAAATAAGTGCAATCAACAAATACAGTAAATTAAATGCAATAAATACAATAAATAGATGCAATCGAGTGTGCACTACCATCTCTACCTTTGAACATATTCAAGTACTCACACTTAGCCACATATACACCCAAGGTATCCATTTCCTTCTCATTTTGTGCGAGGTGATAATATCATAAAACATATTAGACAGTGATATTAAACAATGACTGCTCAGTTATCGATTACCAAGGGGAACCCTTCCCTTTTGGATTTGCCTCCCTGCTGTTGTTTATATATTCAACTCTGTATGCAGCATTATGTTTTCAGACATACTCAGGGATGCCAAGAAGGGAGCCCAGTCCCTCAGGAACACTTCCTCCCTATCTCTCATCAGTAGTGTGAGCCTTTCCAGAGCCAAGGAGCGGATGGCCATTCTTCACCACTCAGTCACCGTAGGCCTATTCCCAGTAACCCAAGTATTCTGAATACAGTGCCTAGCCAGTACAAACAGAACTCTTGTCCTCCTAGGTAGTGGCAGCCACTCCTCCTCCCCTCCTACTACCTCTACCCCAAATAGACAGACCAAGGGATCCTGAGGTAAGTGCCCCCCTGACACCTTACTTACCTCATGTACTACCTCCTCCCAAAACTTTACCAGAACTGGGCACGACCAAAAACAGTGAAAAAAGGTACCCATCCCCCTATTACATCTCTGGCACAGCGGGGATATTGCGGGATGCACCCTGTGAACCGCCACTGGAGCCCAGTATGCTCTATGCAAGAACTTGTAGAATGCCTCTTTAAACTTATTACACACCATGATCCCCTCCGGCATCCCCAGAACTAACTTCCAGTTCTTTTACAGTATTTGTTGTCCTAAGTCCCTCTCCCAAAGAGCCTTTGTGGTGCCAGTCAAGTCCGGCAAACTTTGCCTATCCTGTTTAGCCACTTTTCCCAAGAATCCCTTCGGGTCTGACTTAGCTTGGCATATCATCCGCTCTACCATATTTGGGTGCAACCTTCCCTTATCCCCCATACCCACCTTTCCCACAAATGCTTTCACTTGTAGATATCGGAATAATTGGGATGTCCCCAGCCTCACATCTCTCCTGATCCTGTCAAACTCTCTTAGCTCTCCCTTCTCCAAAAGAGCACCCACATAAGTTACTCCCCCCCTTTCCCATTCCAGAAACCCTCTATCTTCCATCCCAGGTACAAAGAAGGGGTTCTTCGCTATCAGCACTAACAAAGTCTCCCTTTGAGCCAAACCTTTCCGCCTCCACATATGGTCCCATGCCTCCAATGTTTCCCTAACTAGTGGGTTACCGCTCCCTAGTTCCCTATACGCCCACAGTCCCCTGCTATGCAGGTAGGCTGTGAGTCTCCCTGGGGTCCCCCCCTGTTCCAGCTCTACCCAGCTGGCCTCCTCTGGCTTATGAACCCAGTCGGCTATCCCCCTGAGCTGCACCACCCTATAGTAAGTACCCAGATCCTGAAAGTTAAGCCCCCCCCAAGCCTATCCACTTTGAGCCTTTTCAGGCTGATCCTGGGCTTCTTGCCCTGCCAAATAAAGTCTGAGAACCCCCTCTCCAACCTTTTCACATCCCTCGTTGTTAGTCTCACCTGCAGCATTTGCATGGGATATAGGATACGGGGAATAATATTCATTTTTATTATGTTGATCCTCCCCATCCAGGACACAGGAAGCTGCATCCAATGCTTAAGGTCTGCCAGGACCGATTTAATCAGGGGTTGATAGTTTAACCTATATAACTCCTCCTATTGCCGCACTATCCGAACCCCTAAGTATTTAAAATCCATCTGGGCCACCTTAAATCCCATTTGCTGTACCTCCCGGCCAACATCTGGGAAACCCATAGCTTCTGATTTCCTGACATTAACCTTATAACCTGAAAAACCTGCAAACCTCTCAATAATACCCATTAAATGCCCCATGGACCTATGCAGATCTCCCGGGAACAGCAGCATGTCGTCTGCATATAACGCCACCTTATGCTCTCTCCCCTTCGCATCCTCTACTCCCACCACATCCTTATGCTGATGTAGCGCTGATGCCAAGGGCTCGTTCGCCAGGGCAAACAGCATGGGGGAAAGCGGGCAACCCTGCCTCATGCCACTGCCCAACCTGAAGCTTCCGGAGCAACATCCATTTACAATAACACGTGCATTCGGCCTAAGATACATATCCCTAACTCAACCGATGAACGAGTCACCCAGATCAAACCGGGTCAGCACCTCAAATAGGTAATCCCATTCCACCCTGTCAAACGCTTTTTCAGCATCCAAAGAGATCACCCCCATTTCCCCCCGGGTCCGACCCGCTCGCCATATGATATTGAGCAGCCTACGTACATTATGATAAGATTGACACCCCTTTATAAACCCGGTCTGATCTGGGTGAATCACCCCAAGGAGTATATTCTCCAACCTGTTGGCCAGGACCTTAGTCAGGATTTTCAGGTCTACATTAAGCAACGACATAGGTCAGTAGGCTGTGCAATCCAACATGTCCTGCCCCCCCCCTTGTGTATAAGGCAGATATCTGCCTCATAGCATGAGTCAGGCAACACTGGGGTCTCCCCCTCCGTTCCCTCCTCAAATACCCTACTCAATGTGTCGGCCATCTGCCTCCCCAAAATTCTATAATACTCAACGGGGAATCCATCTGGTCTACTAGCCTTTCCCACCTGCAACTTCTGGATAGCCCTCAGGATTTCTACTCTAGAGATGGGTTGGCCCAACAACTCCTTCTGCTCATCTGTAACCCTCTGCAGGGACACTCCATCTAAGAACTCTTGTATACCATCTCCCTTTCCCGTGTGCTCCGCCCTATATAACTTTTCATAAAAACTCCTAAAACATTCTGCGATTTCCTTTGAACTCATAAAAACCCGCCCCTCTGCATCCTTCACCCTCAGTATTCGTGTTGAACACCTGCCCCCTTTCATCAACCTCACCAGCATGGGCCCTGGCTTATTCCCCCACTCAAAAACTCTTCTTTGACAGTGAAACCATGCTTTCCCGGCCTCTTCCCTTAATAGTGTATTGAGGGCATCCCTTGCCGTCACTAGCAATCTACTGACCTCCCCTCCTTTTATTTATTTTATTTATTTAGCTTTTGTTGACCGGGTAAGTGCACTAGACAAATCCTGCCTATTTTCAGGCACGACCCGGGGGAGGGGGATACAGATGAATACCAACTAACCTTGAACCAGATTAAGCTGTTGGTGGTATTTTTAGTGAATGAGGGAAATTTGGCCAGGACACCGGGGAAATTCCCCTACTCTTTTCGATAAGTGCCATGGGATCTTTAACATCCACCTGAACTACCACCAATCCAGGCAGATGGGACCTCGGTTTAACGTCTCATCCGAAAGACGGCACCTCAGAAATGCAGCACCCCCTCTCATGCTGCATTACAGTGTCAGTACTGGGATATTAACCCAATTGCCAGATGTGGTAACTGAACCCACAGCCCTCTGATCTCCCGGCCTCAGAGGCGAGTGTGCTACCTACTGAGCCACTGACACTGCACTGACACTTCTTCTCCTCTCCCTGCCCGCTTCTCCAACTCCTTTACTTGCCTCTCGAGCTCCTCCCTCTTACACCTGTTCTGTCTCTTCATTTTAGCTACATATGCTATTATAGCCCCCCTCATATAGGCTTTTCTCGCCTCCCAGAAAATGGTATTAGAGACCTCACTCACGGAGTTCGTCTCCACATATAGCTTCCACTGCTCTGCCAAGTACTCCTCAAATGCCCGGTCTTTGGCTAGGTATGTAGGAAATTTCCACATGGTAGGCCTATCCTCAGAAACTCCCCCCGCCAGTTTTAACATAACCATGGCATGGTCTGAAATAAGGATAGGACCATGGGCTATTTCCCTTATCCTTCCCACCCAACCTCTGGAAAGGTAAATATAGTCCAGACGTGACCAGGTCCTGTGAGGGTTAGCGTAGAAGGTATATTCCCTCGCACTTGGGTTGACCGCCCTCCACTCATCCACCATGTCCAAGTCAGCTACCTCTATACACCATTGATTCATAGCCTCTGTTACTCGTCCTTTTCCTGCAGAGTGATCCATGCGTGCATCCATGGTCCAGTTAAAATCACCTCCCATAATAAGCCCAGGAAACTGCTCCCTGGTCAATAGGCCCAGTAAAGAGGTATAAAACTGCGGTCCATACACTGCTGGCTCATATACACAGCCAAACGTAAGTGTCTCCTCCCGCCACATTCCAGTATCAAAAATATACCTGCCCTCTTTCGAGTCCCTCACCACTCTTTTCACTTCAAATAGCAGGCTCTTATGGAGCAGTATCGTTACCCCCCCTTTTGTGAGAGGAGTAAGAGGCGGCCACACATTTCCCCACCCAGTTCCGTACCAACTTAGCATGTTCCAATTCCATCAGGGGGTTTCCTGCAGGAAAGCCACCTGCACCCCCATCCTTTTCAAAGCGGTCAGAAGTGCCGTCCTCTTTACTGGGCTCCCTATGCCTTTTACTTTCCAGGAGACAACATTAAGGTTCACTGCATCACCCATCCCACTCTAGGAATCTTTCCAGATACCAAACCATTTCCGCCAGCATTCCCCTGTACATTTCCATTGTGTGTGAACACTTTAGAATAAACTTGCACACTGCCTGAATTCCGCACACTCGACTGCATCTGAAGATAAAAGAAATTAGCACAAGTACACTCACATCAATAGCTATGTTAACCCTGCTCTTACAAACATTTTTAACTACTATACAACCCCGGTATGCTCCCCTCCTACCACCTTTCCACCTCAACTTGCCCCCCCCTGCCCTCCCCACACATATTTCCCATCCCCCCATCTACACTAATTGCTAACATAGCACAAGTGTATAGTCAAAAAGAAACGAACACTCAAGTATACTCCTCCCCAACTGAGATGCGTCCCGCTGCTCCCCCCAGCAGCCACATCCCCTCCATCTTGGCAGCCTCCCTTGTCTCCAACAGTGGCAAGCGAAGGCATAAGAAATCAATCCATCCGTCTTTCTCCTTTCCTCCTCTCCCCTGGGGTCCCTCCCATCGCCCCCTTCACTCCCACCTACTTACTGTCGGTCCCTCCCACCCCTCCATCCCCAAGTACCCAACCATTCTTCTAGCCCCATTCCTGTAGTCCCAATCATGGGTTTCACCACCCCTATGCCAACCTGTCTCCACCATAAGGACACCGTTACACCCACATACCCCCCTCTCTCAAGGGAGCGAGAGCACAGTCCCGACCTAACAGCCCATTCCGTCCCTCTACCTCTAATCTCCCCTCATCCCATCCCCTGCCTCTTCCCACAAGGGGCCAACCATGAGAGAGGACCCTTTCATCCATCCTATCCTCACCCTGTGTCCCCCCAAGAGTATATCCCCTCAGGTTGAGCGCTCCCCCCCACTTGTGGCAGGGTTCGAGTCCTCCCCCTCTCCCTTCTCATCCCCCAGCACTCTTACACTATTAGTGCTGGTATCCGTTCTCCCCTCTTACCCCGTTACCCATCCCCTCTTCCAGGGGAGAGCTGGGTCACGCGGGTGCACCGAGAGCACAAGGACTAGGCCACGCCGACCTCCAACATGTGTCCAGTCCTCCCCGGCCCTCACCCTACCAGATCTGAGCCTCCAATCCCCCAGTCTCATGCTCTGCAACCCTGTTCCCCTCAAATGTCCGCAGGGGGTGTGTACTAGCGGGGACGAGGGGCAGAAGAAACTGAAGGAGGCAAAGCAAAAACCAACCCTGGACTGTATTCAACAGCTTCGGTTTTAGTCTACTCCCTTCAGCCCAGGCGATTTTAACCTCAACCCCCTGCCGCCCTCCTACCCTGCCATGAGGTTCATGCCCGCAGGCCCTTCCCACTTAACTATATTGCCATCCGGCAACCCCCCCAGCACAGAAATCAGCAGAAATGTGCAGAGATAAGAGTATAAGAGGATGCGGGAGCCAGGTCGCGCCATCAAATTACACGCGCTAGGCCCACCCCCGCTCCTACCTTACAGATACCAGACGAGCGGCCTAGAGGCCTCAGTCTCCACAGTCCCCTCATCCACATTCCTTTTGGGGCTCACAATACAGCAAAGGTCCGAGGGAGATGCAAGGGGAGGCACCCCACAGCCCCATCTTCAACCATCTCAGCTTTCTAGTGTCCAATAAGCATCCGGGCCCTCCAAGCCAGTCACTGTCCCTTCAGAAACATAAGTCCCTCAGATGAATAAAGCGCAATGGCGCAAACAACTCACAGTTAACAAATAACATGAACCAGCAGTAGTGCGGTGCTTATGCACTAACTCTATTCCGCTCCGTCGTCCGGCTCTTACTCATTCTCCCACTGGTCTTCAGCTCACCTTCCTTCTCAGAGCCTTCATAAATTCCTACACTTTCTCAATCTCCCAGAAGGAGTAATTCTCCCCTTCATGCTTAATTTTCAGTGTTGCAGGATACACAAGAAAGTTTTCCACCTTCAGGCTCCTCAGCTGGGCCATAAGCCCGTTGAATGCCTTCCTTTTCTTCAGCAGGCACGCCGAATAATCCTGTGACAGGAACAGCCAGTGGCCTTCGAAACTCAGGGAGCCCTTTGCCCGGTATGCCTTCAGGATCGCCTCTCGATCTTGGAAATTATGGAACTGCATAATAATCTGGCGGGGAGGCTGATCCGCCAGGGTCCGCGGCATAACTGCCCGATGTGCTCTTTCCAATTTCACCCGGCCATGCTTCATACTAAGGCCCAACAGCTCCGGCAGGATCCTGCTGCAAAAGTCCAGAGCATCATTACTCTCTTACCCCTCTGGGAGCCCCCTTAAACGCAGGTTCAGTCGCCTATGATAATTCTCTTGATAGTCATAGGCCTCCTTGAAGTCCTCCAGCTCCTTCTGGAGGGCTCGAACTTGCCCAGGAACTGTCAGCACCTCATCTTCCAGCCTGGAAATTCTTTCCTCTGCCTCCATGAGCCTGGTGCCCTGCTGCGCTTGCTGCTCTAACACTTCCTGCAGCCTGCTGTCTAACTTATCCTCCAGCTTAATTAGGCACGGTTTGAGGGCTGCAATCACTTGGCCCATCACCTCCTTCCCTAACGCCACAACCTCAGCAGCCGAGAGCGACACCAGGCCTGTGTTTTCATTCGCAGAGGCTGACACACACTTCTTCCCAGTTTTCCTGGTCACTCACTGGTTTTTGGATGGCATTGGGGTTAAAAACTCATCCATCGCGCCTTCCTCCACCCGACTGTGCATCTTTAACCTCTTGGGGGTAGGTTATGCCTTAAAATTTTTATTAATTAACGGCTGTCCAGATGGAGCGAGCGAGAAACGCGACCACTCAGCTAGCTGCTCATTAGCGCCCCCTCATTCTAATTTTTAACATGAATGACCTCCTGTCTGAGACTTAAGGTAGCTCAAGTGGTGGGGAGACTGCATGCTGCCGCTCATGGTGGATTAATTTTGCAACTCCTTGTGCCAACTGATAGATCCTCAGCAGCTTTTATGCTCCCTTACTTATCCCTAGATCACCACTGAATAAAGGTCACTGTGATTCTATGTTTCCTGAGAAATGTTTTTTGTTTATTTTCAGCATGGTTGTCCTTACCATGTGTTTGTATAATATGCTGATTAGTATTAGTTCTCTGCAGGGGAATCAGACTGCATTTCCGAATTCTGAGCTTGTGAAAGGCAGAATATGCTAAAGTTATTCAGAGCAATTTACCAGATAGTAAATTTAGACTTACTGTATATTAAACTATATTTGGCCTGCCAAAAAGTTCCTGTATTCATCTGTTTATGTATAGATTCTAAGCATCGGCTGCAGTACTGGCTCCATTAGTGTAAAGTAGTACATGTTATTAATCTGTTTAGCCCTTCCAGGTTGTATCAGTAAGAATAGTGCAAAAGTTAATCTTCCATATGAGTGGTGTGTAACATTTTGTTATGTCCTGTGGATGTCGATTCTTGGATTTCAGTTTTATCTGTACTGTATTTTTATTAAAAATGCAATAAAAATATTTTTTTGTAAAAAGAAATTATACTCTAACAAGCACGTATAAAAAGGAGGAGGGGATGCTGCTGGCCAGGTTCCAAGCCCATAGATATTCAGTTGCAAAATAAATAAAGCGAACGAAAAAGCAGAAAGGATACCCAGAGACAGTCTTTTGACCCCAAAGGTAAGAGCGATGGTGCATCCTAGTCAGGTGACATTTGTCACTGATTTTCATACAAGGTCCTATGCCATTAAGTCTATCATTAATAAAAGATGGTAGATCCTAACAAGGCATCTGGAGTTAAGACCTACAGTAGGCATTAAATTGTGAGTGACCTTTTGAAGAGGAAATAACATATCAGATTTATTGGCTCAGAGTCACTAAGTGGATAAAAGAAAGCAACCACATTTAAGCAAGAAGGGATTTTATTTAACATTTGTAAGTTTTCCCATGAAGGACAGAAATGTAGAAACCCCATTACAAATCAGGAACATTATCCAAATATGTGACCTGTAGAACTCTATATGTTGTGTATGCTGGGTGGTGCAGCTGTGGGAAAATGTATGCGGGTCAGACAAAAAGACAATTAAAGGAGAGAATCCAAGAGTAATGCCAAGCAATCATAACAGGAAATGCAGACAGTGCCTTGGGAAAACATTTCTGCTGCTCCACAGCTGCACCACTGCAGTTTTTCAATTCTGAGCATTAGACCATGGGCTAGATTCACAAAGAAAGCAAAAAATTCCACACATGCAGAAAAAAGGCTTGCAAAACTGCAGAAATGCAAGTGCAGCACATTCACAGTCAAAATTTCTGCAGCTGTGGAAAACTGCAAAACAGCAAGTTATGAAATTCCGCAAGTATGGAAAATGCACAATATTTTTTCTGCAGCTGCAGAAATAATATAAAAGGTCCAGCCGACAGAACAACAGCAGGTGATCCATATTAAGTGGAGCAGAAGACTTTGCAAAAGTTACAGCAGAACCAACACTCCCAGCGAGGCAAGCAGCCAGTCCCACAACTGGGACCACAGAAGCACCACATGTACCAGAGGGACCTTGCATCCAGTGGCAATATGTATCTGTTGGCTGTGTCTCTCTCTGGGGTGTCTCTTTCTCCTGCGTGTGTAGCACACACTTTTGGCTGTTATCAGCTCTGCCTCTACTGTCTGTGAGGCTCCTTTATGGGCTGCACTGTATCATATGGTCATGGTGTGTTGCCCTTCAATGAAAATGTGTGCTATTTTTGTTGTAACAACTGAAACTACTATATAGGAAAGGGAAATTGTTTAACAAGGAAAGGCACACTAAGCTGGAACTTGTTTCCAGGTGTGACCTAGGGGCACAAGGAAGTTAAGTGACTTACTCAGGGTCACACAGTATGGAAGTGAGGGCTATGGGATTCAAACTCAGGTCTCCAGGTTTGCAGCTCAGTATAGCTCACAGGTTTGCTGTTGCTTGGTGCCTGAACTCCCACCATGATTGTTTTCCAATTTTTAGTTCACTGCCTTTTGCTCAGGGTGAGTTACACCTCACTCTCCTTGGTGCAGCATGTGCTCAACATTTTTTCCACAACTGCAGGAAAACAGTAGCTGAGAATAGCTCTGAAGGAGATATGCCATACTTTTAATGGCATTTTTTATACAGGAATTTCTGTGCCTGCGTTTTTTCCACAGTTTACAGTGTATTGTTTCCGCAGCTGCAGACATTTTGTGTATATGATGCAGAACAATATCCCCTTTTTTCCACAACTGCACAAATTTTGGGGACTTGTGCATTTTTTTCACCTTCAAAATGTTTTGCAAATCCTGATCCTTGTTCCTAATATGCAGATGAGAGAGGACAAGCTGAAGATTCTGCTTCAATACAATGCTAAATGGATTTTGAAGCTTCAAAGCCTTCAACCAAAAGGGTTTAATACAGAAAATTGAGTATAAGCTCTTTTTCAATGTCATCCACTCTAAGCTGTGCCCCAAGCTTGGATCCTTGTAGTATAACAAAGGCTACCTGTCCCTGCAGGCCTGCCAGGCACTCTTACCAAAAATGGTGCACTCGGTCTTCAACTACGTGGATGTGGGCTATGATACTCCTTTCCCTAGTCATAATGCACATCCTCTGTAACACCTTCTGTCACTTTGCTACCAGCTCCCACCTCATACTCATCACTGCTCTTTCCATTCTTCCCTACCCATCCCCCACGACCATTATGTCGCCAGTGCCACTGCTCCTCCTTTCTCTTCTGATACTGGTTTGGGTCTCTACCATCTTACCTAAGCACACTCCTCTCACTCATTCACTCTGCCTCATACTCCCTCCACTCCAGCGATCCTTGCACCTTCTCCCTGCCCCACCCTCACTTCTCTGCTGGGCAGTCTGCCTTCTCTTATCACCAGGGTTGGTGTTAGACTTTATGGTACCCCAAGCAAGCCAACGTTTGGTGCCCCCATCAAATTACAGGCCCGGGGTCTGGGGGCAGCTTAGGCCCCCATAAATATTTTTTAAAGTTTGGTGCATTCTGATGCATTTCTGTGAATTTTGGAGGTAACTGAACTAAGAGATTTCAACTTTGTTGCCCTATCCCCATTCCCAGTAAGTTGCACCTTAGCTCTTTCCTAAGATTGCTCACTGACCAGCATGGTGCCCAAGCCAGCCTGTCCATAGCTTGACCACCTGTTCAAATTTATAGCCCCCAACCCTCCACAAGCACAGTAAGCTGTGCCCTAGTTCCCCTCCCTTGAATACTCAGCTGTCCCCACCTCATCAACTGCTGTCACAGGGTATGCATTACATTTTTAGGCATGATTAATTTTTTATTAATGCTGCTTAGAATGTAGTCCTGACAACCTCAGGGCTGCTTCCATGTCATCCCACCACAGACTGATGTGGACACATAGTATAGACCATTGGAGTCACATCAATCTCCCTAGTTTATCCAGCAACCCCATGTTAGTTTTCTATATCAATATTATATTTATTAAGTATGCGATGTCCTAAGAGTCAGATAAATGGAGTAAATAATAAAAGATATTACCTTTAGCCATTACATCATGCAGTCACAGAGACAAATAAATATCGATTGCAAAAAGGGTCTCAGAAATGCTGTAATCTGATTAGCTGTTAGTATTCCAACAGCCTTACGTTAGTCCCTGTTAAAATGTCATGTACAGCCTGTTCACCATGGACATAGATTCTTCCAGGCAGCCTTCCATCCTATGAATGAGTGGAATGATGCATTCTGATTCTGAACCAGCATTCTGAAACTGTTGGTGGAATAACCGTTTAATTAAAAATCTCTCTCTAAATGAGGAAAACATTGAAAAAGTATAATTAACACCAAATGGTGCTGTCACTGTGCAAAATCACCTTTCACCTAACAAACCAATACTGTCACTGTTCATGTGGTGGGGTCACAAAAAACCCATGTGGAAAACTTGGAGTAAAACTACCAAGAAACGCCCAGGGCATTAGGGTTTTTGACCATAACGCCCTAGCCTGTAGGGACTGATAGGCATCAGGGGTGTGCTTGGGATTGTCGACAGTAATGCTCATGCCATTCCACCCCCCCCACCTTGCAGCCAGTGACAGGCATTGAGGTGCGCCTTGGACCCTTTGCCCCCAGAGTTCACCCCATTCTCCTATACTGTGCCCATTTCAGCATATTTCCTTATGGAATGAGGTGAATGTAAAGCCCAAACACCCCAAGGCACACCTCAACACTTGTCAGTGTCTGAAGGGTAGGGTGAGGTGAAATGTCATGACTGTTATGGGCAATGACCCAAAGGCACACCCCAATGCCTGTCCATCTCTGCAGGGTGGGGGTGGAGTTGGCGTCAGTTCAATACTTCAATGCCATTCCTATACTGCATCTGTCTAATTTCTGCACTTCCACTGCTAATGCCAGCAAGCAAACATTCGGCATTGACAAATACTTATTATAATAGTAATAAGGCACTCCCAGGAGTTAGACTAATAGTCAGTTAATCACCCCTAGAGGCAATATGGCACTTGGCTGCACCTTGTGCCACATTACACCCCTAAGGGATGATTAACATACTGTTAATCTAGCTCCTGGAGTTCCTTATTGCTTAAATAAATGTCAGGTAAAATAATAACAAAACTGATTTCAAGTACTTACACAAAGCCCTTTAAAGAAGAGTTGTACGCTCACTACTAAGTCAGAGACCACTTTTTATGATCACATAGCATAACACTGAAAAATATTTCAGCACTTCAGTTTGTTTTAAACTTTATTCTTTTTAAGGAATTAGATATGCAAAATAATATTTGGAAAAACATACAGGAGCAGTCCTACACAACAGCAATAGTATAAAACCAGTAAGCATTCAATTGTGGTCATAAGCTGCATGAACATTGATGAATGTCTGAAAATGAGTTTAACCAAATATCAACATGCATAAAATGTTTCAACTACAGTTCTAGAACATGATATTAAACTATCTGAAAATAATCTATGTATAAAATCAGTGACATACTCCAACAAAGGCTGTCAACAATATTCATAGTACAGTATTGCAACATTACAAGTTCATAGTAACCAGCATACTGTATAGACAACATATATAATTAGTGGTCATGTGAAGATCAACCTGTTACTTGTACTCAATGTACTCAAATACAAGATAATGTATATTAGTTTTCTGTATTCTCTAAATTGGTATGTAACATTAATGATCAAAGGAATTTAGATTAATAAACGTACCATACCAATGAGAGTAAAAGTTCTGTATAATAACTTAATATATGCCTCAACTCTCACACCATAAAGTACTGAATGTACTGAAAACAGTATTTTCATGACCATTCACTTTAAGAACAACTTAATAGGACTTTCTTTGCATCACAGCCATGACTATCTCGTGTCAAAGGAGATGACATGCGATTGAACTAGTGAAATGCAAAAGAATACATACAATTATTACCCTCATTTTTGAGAGTTATGCTTCAATATGATATAACAGTATCATTAATATACTCTTTTGATTTCCATTTGTGGAAGTATTGTAGCTAACACCATGAAACAATGATGTATCCTTACTGCTTCACATTTCCTTTCACATGCATGTTGATCCATTAAACACTGTCTGTTGAGCATTGTAAAGCATTTTATCCCATTACGTATTTTTTTGTCCACCAAGAGTGAAAAGTCTTACTCTGTAACATATTAAAAAGCATGGATATTCATGTTATATTTTTTTTTTGTGGGGGAGAGGATTTTTAATGTTCTGATGACTAGTACGAAATAGGGAAAATTAATAAATTTGACATGGGTATGCAGAAACACCAGAGAATGTTCATAAATCAGATAAACTAATGTCTATTAATACATCAAACAACTTGTGATAACAATTAGCAGGATGATAAATATTTGAGGAAGGGAATTGAAAGCAAAATGGAAAAAAATGCTAAGTAGTGAATTATTGTTGATCTATTGTCCTCACCCTCCTCAACCTAGACACACAGTCAGCAGTATGGAACCTTTCTAGCTTTCTTATTGGCAAACTCATGTATTAGGTCTCTGTAGTCCAAATCCCTTGCAATTTCATTTTCAATTGATACCAGTGCTAAGTCTGTCAGTCTTTCCTGAGTCATGGAAGTGCGAAAGTAGTTCTTAATCAGCTTCAGTATGAAAAAGCTCCTTTCACCTGAAGACACTGTGACTGGTATGGTCAGTAAAATATGCAATGCAATATTCACATCTGGGTACAGTTCCATGTAGTTCTGTGCACAGATAAATTGCAGTGTACTTACAGGCGAACATTTCTGTGGTATCATGTGTGACAGTGCTTTCAGTTCATCACACAGTTCAAATGTATCAATATCAGAGGAGCCATCATGATTAGGTAAGCGCTCCAGATCCTTACAATGTTTCAGCAAAGTATCAGTGTCCACTTCCTTTAGCTTGCAGATGTCATACAGAAAACCAAAGTTGGCACTGTGCTTCTGCATTTGCTCAAATCTTTCTTTTATAGACCTGAGTGCCATATCAACCACCATATTAAAAAAAACACACCCTAAACTTAGTTTCTGGATCAGTAACAGGTTCATCCACAGCCTTATATGAAAACTGTTTTTCTTCCCATCATGGTCTTACTTCAGTTGCCTGGGGGAACAGCGGTTCAGTTTCCAGCTGATTGGCAAGCTGTTTGGCAGTGATTTTTGCACTTGTAAACTAATTTTTCCAATAGTCAATCAAGAAAGAGTAAGTATTCTCAATTAGCGTAACAGTGGAGGCAATGTCAAATGAGGCGCTTTGCATTTTTTTGCTGACAAGGTTAACTCGAAACAAAATGTCATACCATACAACAAGAGACACTAAAAATGGAAAGCTTTTTGTCTGTCTGGCCAGCATTATAGCTTCGTGCTGGACATCCGATGTTCCTGGGTCCTCTGACAGAGCAAACAAAGCATCGTAAACCTCATCTATTTGATAGCACAGAACTTTGATGCTATTAACTCTTGATTCCCACCATGTATCACAAAGGGGTTTCACAGTCAATCCAGGCACATGATCTTTGAAGATTTGCCATCGGTGAGTTGAAGTTGAAAAAAGAACATAGATACGTTGCAGTACACCAAATAAGGATACAGCCTCACAACAGGATTTATCAGCATCACACAACATCAAATTCCAGTTATGGCAACCACATGGCATGAAAAAAGCCCTCGGGTTTAAATCCAAAATTCTGCGTTGAACTCCTGAATTTTTCCCTTTCATGTTAGAACCATTGTCGTAACCTTGCCCTCTACAATCCTGAATGGAGAGGCTAAGTTTATTCAGTTCCTGAAGGAAACCTGTGGTAAGACCAAGGCCAGTTGTATCATTGACTTCTGAAAAACACAAAAAGTGCTCTTTAATTCAGATTTCTTCCATTTCAATTTCTACTATGTGAATCATCAGCTACTGTACATTTGTTCCTTGTGGCTCAGATCTGGTGTGCAGTCCAAAATAACAGAAAAATATTTTGCTAACTTTACAAGTTCTATGATTTTCTTCTTTACGCTTCCAAATATGAGCTGAATCAGTTCATTTTGAATATCTTTACTTAAGTAGTGGTCATGCACTTTTCCTGTTGTCACACATCGCACATGGTCTTGCATAACAGGATCAAACTTAGCCAGAACTTCAACCAAGCCTAGGAAATTTCCATTGTTTGGAAACTGAAGTTGTCCCACAGAGCCACAGAATGCAAGATTTGCTCAGAAAGAAACATAGTAATGGCCAACAATCTTTTTAGTACGTTGCTGCAGTAATGAGTTTCACTATCAATCTGTTCCTGAAGCCTAGTCTAGTGTCTGTTTACTATTCAGATGATTTTCCAGCTCTAACCCTGTTGTTGCACTTTCAATGTGCCTGGCTGAATGTTCATGTAAGGCAAGATGTTGTAATAAGTTGCTCCAGTCTGAAAAAACGCCTTCTGTCAAGCTTGACTTATATGCTGAAAAAAGCCTACAGCGAAAGCAAAACACAGCATTGCAGCTTTTGGAGTATGCAAGCCAACGTCAGTCACACACTTCACCATTAGAAAGGATTCACTTGTAATGTGTCGAATTAAATCTTCTCTTCCATTTGCCATCAGAACAGGGGAAATTATAATCAGTGACCTTCACTGGACCATTCTTCACTAACATTATTCTGATATTATCATTTTTTAAATACTGCCCATTTACCGGTGTCATGATAAGTGATTGTTTGTGAATTCTGAATCACAAATGACAGTTCTTCATTGTGTCCTTCCAATTGTGTTTCCATCTGTACCTGAGGTTCTGTATCTTGAATGTCTTGCTCCATCACAATCTCTGTTTCTGGTTCCTCAGCTGAGTTTGGTAAGACTATAATGTGAGTAGACACCAGCAGACATGAATTGTGTTCTTCTTGGCCATCTTCTTCTTCCTCAGTTTTATGTGGTCCTTTGATGAATTTCAGCAAGGCACCAGACTGTTGCTCAATATTCCTTGCCTCTTCGGCTCTTCTTTTAAGGAACTGTGCTCCAGATAGTTTTTTTTTTCATCACGTTGAGACTGAACTGGATGGTCATGTACGTCACTGTAAAGTGAAGAAATGATTAGCTTAAATGGTGATCAGACAGCAATGAAACAGTCATGCTATGTAATGTTTTCTCTAGAACATCAATCATCTGTGTGGGGGCATTCGGGCCTGCTGTATCTGATGACTTCTGATGTTTCAGTAGCACGATTGCTGTACTATATATTGTACATGGCAACAGAAAAATTATACTAACAAAACATCTGAAGTAATCAGACAGCTCAGCAGAAACCAGCACACATCGTTCTACCTACCCACCCCCACATAAAATGGCAGTGCAACACATTTAACAACAGCCTGCATGCACAAATAATGAACCAGATCTCATACCACAACAAATAGAGACAATGTAATAGCCACATTATATTAAGACATATAATACATCATAATTGATTGGACAATGACACAGCAAGCAAGACATTCTGTTATAGTAACACACAATGTAGTTTTTTGGTGGGATTGTAGGTGGTTCAGGATTGCTGTATACAGCAACTTTGAAGCAAAACTTTAAAGGGACACTGTCAACCGCATTTTGACTCAAAGTGTCCCCAGTTTAAAAAACACATTTTATGATTGTTCTCATTCAATAGAGACTGCTGACATAGCTGGTTGTTTGAGTCATACTCCTTTTTCCTTTTAAAAAGTAAAAAAATGAGTGTCAACCAAACTAGTGTTACCACACCAAAACATGTAGTGTGTTTCCATTTCTTGACTAACTACAACTGCATCTTTCCTGGACTCAGTGACACCACAACACTATCTATCTGCTCATTATGAAGTGGGAGTAGGTGAGACTATTGTATCATGAGTGGCTGCACTGTTTGAGGGTGTTTCTAATGTTCAAGAAGCATGCAATAAGCTTAGGTAAACAATTTGTTCAATGTGGGGAATAACAATGGGGTATTAGTGCTTGGGTAACCTGTAGTACTTATTCTGGCTTTGCTGTGTTCCCACCCTTGAGTAGTAGGTATGTAGGTAGGAATTTGTATGGGATACAAGTCCCACGAACAAGGGTGAGAATAGCACTAGAGAATGCAAAGGAGGGACACAGACATCAGGTGAGACAAACAAATGACACAAAAGAAAGCAAACAATAGGAGGGTGGGGAGGCACAGAAGTAGGGACAGGAAGGAACCAGTGCAGCAGGAGGCGCAGAGATAGTACAGCCACATGAGCCACATAGGGAGCCCGGGGAAAAACACTCCCTAAGCAAGGGAGTTGTGTTAGTGATGGGGTTAAGTAGAGGTTGTGGGACAAGCTATTCCCCACCCTGAACCATGGGCTAAAGCCTTCCCAGAGCAAAACAAGGCTGTGTATAACAATACATTCCCATGCATATCAGTCCTTATAAGCAAGGAGGCAGATTAAAGAACCAGCAACATCAATGAATTTTAGAGATAGAAAGCAATCATAAAATGTTGTTTTTTACCTAGAAATAATATGATGAAAAAAAGCTTGACAGTGTCCCTTTAATTCATATGACTATGGTGTGCCACACTGTGCTGTTACAATCCCATCACAATATCCAGACATGAGCATAACTAATTGGACTTTACATCCTTGACCCCTCAACCCTCCCCCTCAAAATCCAAAGTGCATAGAAAAAACATTCAAATTGTCCCCCGTCAGGCACTTACCTGTAATTATGTTCAATTGCTCCTCTTCCTAATGCCTTATTTTCATGTGATGATTGCCTGTATGGTTTAATTGTGATGATGTGTTCTTGTGATTGCTGGCCAGTATCCTTCTTATGGCAGAAGGTAACTTGTTCTTACTGGCTGGACAGCCACAACAGCAGGTCACACTGAAAATGGTATACTCTCTCAGGGCTGGCTGGCAGCTGACCTGAACTCTGCAAGCTTGCCTGGGGCTTTGCCTCTTAAGTTTAGGGCAGACTGGCTAAGGCAGCTGCACTCACAGTACCATGGCAGGGGCCTGAAGGGATTGACTAACATTGGAGTGGGCAGCAGTAAGCCTAGCAACCACATGATTGTCCCCAGTCACAAAAGTATGTGTGTGTGTGTGTGTGTGTGTGTGTGTGTAGGTGGGGTTGGTTCATTGCCCAGCTGTTTCAAAACATGAACTGTTAACCCCCCATCTGACCGCAATTCACAGTCACTAATCAGTGTCCACTTGCAAATGCAGCAATGGCATATACTCATGCACGCCAATTAAAATAATAGTAGTTAGAAAAGGCACATGGTTTTTGATAATAAAAAATGCATGCTTATACCCTTGCTTTGGAAGGACCATGTATCTATTCAGTGTGCAGTGAGAGGCTACTGATGCTGGGGTGAGGTTGTTGACCCTAGTTAAAGGACTTCAGTGTGAGCCTAGGCTGTATGTCAGAAATGGGGACTACTACTTACTGTGCAGTATGTGGCTTTTGCTTCCCGTCTGAAAACTTACATTGTCTACTGTCATCCAAAACATACAGTAAGTGCATCCCTGTCATCACACACAATGCATTTGTATAATATAGTTGTGAAACTTATGAATTCTAAGCTGAAACCTGCAATGCCTGTTCGATTGACTTTATACATAGGTGTGCATGGTCTGATTTTTTAATGACAAAAATGATTTTCTCATACATTTCATGGAAATAGCATTAGCACCCAACAGCGTGTATATTATGAGTGAGTAAGATGCATATACTGGAGAGGACACTCAGTGGTGGAGCCAGGTTTGGGAGCCGGGGGGGGGGGCAAGTCAGTCATTTTGGGGGCACCACGATGGTATCCAGCAAAAGTGATAATTTGAAAACAGAAACAGAAATATGAATTCTAGTGCATTGTTACGGATTGACAGAAATGAAAATGACAGTGCTTCTACCCTGCATAAGTGAGGACATCATTACAGAAATGGGAAGGCAAATCAGTTTCAACAAGGTGGCTTTTACAGGAGGAAGTGACATACAAGATGTGGAGCCCTTGCAAAGGAGTCTATCGCTCAAAGGCAAAGGGTTGCAATTTTGATTTTTGTGATAATAAATAAATAAATATAAGTGCAGCACAACACAGGTCTACTTTAATGTCTCTACTTTAAGAAGAAAATGAGGAAAGACCTATTGAAGCTTAAAAAATGGTCTAAAGACTGGCAACTAAAGCTTATTTAAAATGTAACCCCTAGGTGGTGCTATCCCAAGGGCTACTACCCCTGCCCGCTTGGCTAGTTGCAGGTTGAGGGGCCTGAGTACTGAAATGAGTACCTCCAACCCAGAGGACAGGGTTGTTAGTAGCTAGGCTAACCTGGGTACAGTCCTCCAGGACACTGTAACCCCCCTCTTTCCCCTCTAGTGGCCTAGACAATATGCAACAAACACTTTCACAGTAATCCCTGTTCAGCATACAAATACCCACACTGTTGGTACTTACCACCAGAGCTGGCTCCACCAGTTCGACCCTAGAGACCCCCTGTAAAATAAGATTATGTACAGCAAATAACAACAGTACAGTGCTTTTGGTACAAACTGGAACCACAGACATTACATGCAAAAAGAGTTAGATCTGATTTATTCAGAGGACTTGAACAAGGGAAGGGCATAATCAGGTTGATTGATTCTATCACTGATCTAGTCAGGCAATTATGCATGCACTTTTAGTCCCTGCACAGTCACATGCTTTGGGTACCCAGTTGGAAGTAAGATGGGCTAGCCTGGAATGTTGCCCGGGGTAAGCCAGTGTTGCAGCTGGTCGGGGCCCTGTGATGAAAAGAAAAGGCATGCACAACCACACACAATTTGTAATCCAGAGCCTGAGGGCTCAGTTTGTGAAAGGAAAAACAACAATGCAATCAGATAACAACACTTGAGATTTAGCTACTGTTTCAGGGAGCTAAGCTGATTGTTACTCATGCTACCTAATATGAGACACAGACTGGACAAAATAGAGACTGCAGGTTGATGACCGGTTTGCCAGGAGAAGCAAGGCCCACACGAATCACCGAGGTGTCGTTCCTGTTCGAGATGTTGAGCAGGGGGTTGATCCTCGGGCGAGTCTCTCGTTGATGATGGTGTCTGTGCTTGAAGTAGCTGGCTGGGCCAGTGTGGCAAGGCCCAGACCAGGTGTAACAGTCTGGATTTGAGTCCGGTAGTGCCGGATGCAGCTTCCAACAAGTGTGGCACATTTACACAGTGGGGAACCAAATCGCGACCCACTAAAAGCACACAGCACAATTATAGTAAAGCAATCACCATACCACAATGCGGATAGCAGTCCAGCCACAGTATCAGTGTCTCTGAGCAAAACTGGGAATCATGTGGCAAACAGGTGTCCTGACAGGCCATTCGCATTCAGAAAACCTTCAGTCTTCTTCAGGTTTCAATCTGGTCAGACATCAGTGACTTTAATTCACTCAAATTCAGATGCAGTCCAATTAACTCACACTCCCTCTCGAGGGACAGCAGACAGACAGGCCTAACTCAGCCTTTCCACCAATCTCCCTTGCGAAGTACGCAGTAGCAGCTACTCGAATATCTCGAGCTGTTCACACTCTCAACTCCTCACACAGACTGCCCCTCTGCAGCAGCAGCTTGGGAATTTCCCCTCAGTCCAAAAGGTTCTGGTTGGTTGATCCTTCAGTCTGTCAAACCAAGGGCTCCCCCTCCAGGTGCATTTATGCGCCAAAGTCCCAAAACTACAATTCCTACAGAAATTCACTCATACAAGACCCCTGGGGACAGACTCCATTTTAGGATCCCCAAAGGTACCGATTGGTCCACTCTGGCAGTCCAGAACCAAGATGGTTGTGATTAACAGAAATGTCGATGCTGCCAAGAAAGCAAGTTAGACAAACTATGATAACATTGCAAAGCTAGCAGATAAACAATAAATAAGCACAGCTCCTGACAGAGCTCCCTCTGCACAATTAGCTATGGCAGAATGGAGCAATTATCTGGTAGCCCAGGCAGGACTCGAACATAAAAACACCCAGCCCCCACCCAGATTAAATGTACACCACATTATGAGCATCTCTTAAAGGGACAGAGCACAGAGGCATTGAGGCACTCTCACAGATACTTGTAAAATGTTAGTACACAGGATACCAGCCTGGCAGTGGGCATTTAGGTACACCCAAGGGATACTTTTTGGGAACCCCCATTTGTAGGGGGGTTACAAAAAGAATTGCAAAATGATGCACCTGGGACATAGAAACCCTGGGGAAAGCTACAGGAATGGGGGGGGGGGGGTTGCTGACAGTCACAAAGCAGGAAAGGGACCATGATGGGGTTGCTATTTCAGATTACCCAATAATGTCAAAGTAGAGTACTCAGTCAGCTGGGAGGTACAGTGGCATGATGGGATGCATAGGCAGAGGTAGATGGGGTGCATAGGCAGGGGTATCACCAGCAGAAGGAGGGAGGTAGTAGTGCCATTATATAAAACCAAGGTGATCAGGCCTCTCTTTGATTATTGTGTCCAGTTCTGGAGGCTGCCCCTTTGTAAGGACAATAACAGGCTGGCGACAGTCCAGAGAAGGGTGACTAAGATGGTACAGGGCTTGCAACACAGCACTTCAGAGAGATTAAGGGCACTCAATATGTACTCACTGGAAGAGACGAGGGCAAGAGGGGACATGATAGAAACATTCAGGTACCTCAAGGGTATCAACAAGGTACAGGGAGGAGACATTTTCCTATACAGGAGGAGCACAAGAACGAGGAGGCATGACATGAAATTGGACGGTGGGTGGTTAAGAGGGAATGTGAGGAAGTTCTTCTTCACAGAGAGGGTGGTGGACACACGGAATGGTCTACCTCAGGAGGTGGTGGGAGCAAGCACTGTGGATGGATTCAAGCATGCTTGGGACTGGCATAGGGGAACTATAAAGTTACAGCAGTGGGTGGGTCAGAAACCGTAATCCAGTACAAGGGCTTATGGGAAGACTAGATGGGACAGGCAGCCCTTATCTGCCATGAAGTCTATGTTCTATGTTTATATGGAGTATGGCTGGGTCTGACAGCAATCAGACTGCAAAAATTTATTATCAATCAATCATTCTTAAAACCCCTCTAATTGGGTTAGTAACGTTGTATTTTATTTTTATTTATTTAACATTTGGTAACTGAGAAAGGCACACTGAGCTGAGGAGCATTTCCAGGTACATCCCGGTGACAGGGTAACACGAAAATAGAACAAGCATTTGTCAATGGCGAGTGTTTGCTTGCTGGCATTAGCAGTGGAAGTGCAGGAGTTAGACAGATGCAGTATAGGAATGGCATTGAAGTATTGAACTGACACCAACTCCACCCTCACTCTGCAGAGATGGACAGGCACTGGAAGGTTGCCTTTGGGTCGTCACCCATGACAGTCATGACATTTCACCTCACCCTACCCTTCAGACACTAAGTGTCGAGGTGTGCCTTGGGGTGTTTGGACTTTACATTCACCTCATTCCATAAGGAAATACATTGAAATGGGCACAGTGTAGGAGAACGGGGTGAACTCTGGGGGCAAAGGGTCCAAGGTGCACCTCGATGCCTGTCACTGGCTACAGGGTGGGGGTGGGGGGTGGAATGGCATGAGGATTACTGTCAACAATACCAAGTCACACCCCTGATGCCTGTCAGTCCCTACAGGGTAGGGCATTATGGTCAAAAACCTTAATGTCCTGGGTGTTTCTTGGTATTTTTACTCCAAGTTTTCCACATGGGTTTTTGTGACCCCACCGCATGAACAGTGACACTATCAGTTCGTTAGGTGAAAGGTAATTTTGCACAGCGACTGTGCCATTTGGCGCCCAGGTGCGAAAACACATTTCGAACAGGACGTGAAAAGTGACAGGTGTACTGTTCATGAGGAGGTGTAAAAAATGGCATTGTTGAAAATCTGGAATGAAAATATACAAAAGCTGATGAAGTCACGAGCGTATGTAGAAACTGCGCAATGTACACCAGTAATGTAATTAGTTTTGGGATTTTTTACAGTAGATTTTCAACACATGCATTTTGGGACCTCCACTCATGAACAGTGTCACTGTGATTTTCGTGATCTGTCCTGAACACTGATTTCCCACAGCGACCACGAAATTCTGTGCCAGAAGTGTGAAAACACATTTTGGCCAGGGTGTGAAAAATGACAGCTGTACTGCTCATAAGGAGGTGTGGAAAAATGCCAGTACTGAAAATCTGGACTGAAAATATTACGAATGTGTGAACTTATGAGGGTGCATGGAAACTGCGCAATGTACACTCATAACAGTCATTTTATGGACTTTTGTCACCAAATTTTCAACATAGCCATTTTAAGACCTCTGCTCATGAACAGTGTTACTATGATTTTCATAATCTGTCCCAAACATTGATTTCACACATCGACTGCGCTACATGCATGAAAACACATTTTGGGCGAGATGTGAAAAATGACAGCTGTACTGCTCATAAGGAGGTGTGGTAAAATGGCAATGTTGAAAATCTGGAGTGAAAATATTAAAAATTTGCAAAGTTACGAGTGTGCATAGGAACTGCGCAACACACACTCGTAAAACAGTCATTTCTGGGAATTTTTTAACCAAATTTTCAAAATAGGGTTTTGGAGGGCCTACCTCATGAACTGTGACACTGTCATTTTGTTGCTCAGTCCCAAAAGATGATTCCACACAGTGACCATGAAATCACCTTTCAGGACCAAATAACAAAATGACAGTGACTGAGTTCATGAGGTGGAGTCCCAAGAACCCCATGTTGAAAATTTGGTGAAACAATTCCCCAAAATGGCCGAGATATGCACCAAAGTTGAAAAAAAATACATTTATGCCATTATACAGCTTACCGCCATTTCTTCAGTTCGCGGTCGGCTTTGAAGAGTGCAGACGTGTTCCCAGACTACCGAAAATCATTACGCTGGGCTCCGGAGTTAAGTATGGGGTCAGGGGTGTGTGGGGAGGTGGGTGCACAGAGAGTGGGCACGGGTTGGGGAAGCAGGGCAAGACAGTCAATGAGGGACCTTTTTTAGGTATTTTTTTTTCTTTTTCAGGAAGACAATGCAGGACTTTTGCCATGCTGGAGTGGGGTCCCAGCATGACAGATGGAATTTTTTTGGGGGGGGCAGTGGAGCCAATGAGGGATTGGGCACCCCTGTCGGACATACTGACTTTTGCCATGCTGGGGTGGGCTCCCAGCCTGCCACCTAGAAGTCTGTTTTTTGGGGGGTACAGTGGAGCCGATGGTGGATTGGGCACCCCCGTTGGCCATACAGACTTTTGCCATGCTGGGGTGGGCTACCAGCGTGGCACCTGGAAGTCTGTTTGAAGGGGCAGTGGAGCCGATGGGGGATTGGACACCCCCATTGACCATACAGTGTGTGGGAGGGAGTGCATGAGCATGCTGGGGTGGGCTCCCAGTGTGCTACTTGGGTGTTTGTTGGGGGGAAGTAGAAAAAAAAAGGAGTTGTCTATGACAGCTGTTCACATGCAATGCTGAGTGTAGGCACTTTGCATACTGCCGACGGCAGTATGTAAATTGCCTGCCAATGGCAGTATGCAAATTGCCTACATGTTACCACCGCTGATTGTAGTGGTCTTTGGCTTTCAACTGTATGCCACTGCATCTGAACTGCTGTCATAGACAGCTCAGACATTTATTGGAGCGGTGAGGCCGCGCCTGCAAGAAGGAGCAGGGCATTGAAAGCAGGTTGGCACACCTATGAAAATTCGTATGGTGGCACTATGTTTCTTGCACATGCGTGCACGCAAACATAATAAATGATATGGTACAACGGAAAATGCAGACAACAAATAATCAGTTACATACAGTAGCAGTACAAGCAAAAATACAGTAAAATAAAACACAACATTTGCATTAATAATCTACTAGGATCTATAAAATATAAATGAATTTAGCATTTGGCTTTTAAACTCTGCTTTCATGCATTGGAGTGAGTGCTGCTGTAAGTCAGTAGCTGTTGTAAACGTGATTTTATTTCCCTCTGTTTATGGGTCAGGAATTAAAATCAGGGTCTACAAAATAAAATGCTTTTGGCTTTTAAACTCTGTTGAAAAAGAAATAGTACCATATGGGTTCATCATGTCCTCATTTAAAACAGTTTTAGCATAAAACTAAAGAAGTACACTCAGATGGTTACTCTACAAAAATGAAGACCACGCTGGATGTTGAGTCACCATCTATATTTCTTTTATGCTAAAACTGTCCTTAAATGAGGACATGATGAACCCATATGGTACTACTTCCTTTTCAAGAGTTTAAAAGCGAAATGCATTTTTATTTTGTAGACCCTGATTTTAATTCCTGTCCCATAAAAAAGGGGAAAATCATGTTTGCAGCAGCCAATGGCTTACAGCAGCACTCTAATACATGACAGCAAACTACACAGATACAGAAGAAATTTCAAATGAAAAAAATAGGACCACAAATGTGCCATCCAGCCTACCTCACACAAAGTATGCAGCTCCTGACTGTAATGGACCACTGCTCTATCCTGCCTGCCTGCTCTTGTCTTGCTTGTTCTGTTCTGAAGGGAAATAAAAAAAGTATTGACAAAGTAAAAACATTTGCTCATCTTCATTTCACCTATATACTATATGGAAGTCCAATCAAATTCAGCCAGAGATACTAAAACAGAATAAAGTGTTTATTGGCAAAGCCACCAATAGTCATTGATCACTCTTTCTGTTTCACTGCCCTTAGCCACCATGGCAAAATGCAACTGACACATGGCATGACAGTATTCCCCCAACCCACCCACACACACGTCTCTCCATTTTGTCACTGAAATGTTGGATACAGACACTCAAAATGTAGGAAAAGCACTGTATCGAAGAAAGAAAAAAGCTGTAATATATACCTGTCACTTGGGTTAAAATTCCAATACTGACACTGTAGTGCAGCAGGAGGGGGGTGCTGTACTCCTGAGGTGCTGTCTTTCGGACGAGATGTTACACCGAGGTCCCGCCTACCTGTTCTGGTGGTTGTTCAGGTGTACGCTAAAAATCACATGGCACTTCTCGAAAAGACCAGGGGAATTTTTATAGAAATAATATCATAAACAAAACAGTATTACATCATACTGGACATCAATAAATATCTTAACACAAATTATAAATCATAAAAAATAAAAGAAAATTATTCAGTAAATGTATTACCATGCATTTGAAATACATAATTCCTTGTTACTTCTGTACCACTATACAGTATGAATCTGGGGAACAAAAACATATTTATTTATATTTAATAAATACAGAAAATCCTTTCCACCATCTTTGTATTTTTAATGAATCATGTATTGCTTTATCTTTTTGGAATACCAATCTCATGGCTTGACCCACTAAGGTTGCATAAGTATCACAAGTCATTAATCTCTGGTACAATACCCATTGGCACCTGGCCTGCCATAAATAAAAATGTCTAAATACACAGAAAAACCACCAGTGTTTCCACATGAAATTTACTTAAAATGGAAGGGTATATACCTAAAATAAAAGATTCATAGTTTAATTGACCTAGCCATTGCATCATCCATCTTACTGCCAAATCTTTCCATAATGCAGATGAGAATGTACAATCAAACAAGAAATGCTGTATAGTTTCTTCCTTCCCTATACATTTAATATACGGACAATTTCATTCCTCAATTACTTTATGTTTTAAGTTCCCTCTTATATTTAATCGACCGAACATGGATAGCCAGAGATTCTCCCACATATTGGGGGGGGGGGGGGATTCTTTTGTTTTTTAGCTGTGCCATAACAAAACTGTTTTTCTCTGGTGGGCAATTCTTAAACACAGGGGACAGGATTCTCAAAGAACAACAAAAATTACATAGCTGTGGGAAAAAAGCTTGCAGCACTGCAGAAATGCAATTGTGTGATATTCTTAAAGAAAATCCCACAGCTGAGGGAATTCCGCAAAAAGTCCCACAGCTGCGGATTTGCAGCAGCTGCGGGAATCCCGCAAGTGCTGCGAATCCGCAGCTGCAGAAATGGCTGAGGAGGCACAGCAATAGTAAATCTATGTAGCTGAAGCAGCAGACTTTAACACTGCTGCAATAATATGAAGCTGACAGCACACACAAAGAGACCTGCAACCAGTCCCTCAACTGGGACCACTGCAGCACCACAGGTACCAGTGATACCATGATACCACAGTGGCTGACTGTCACTGCTGGTTGTACCTCCCTGGGGTGTTCCTGTGGCCTGTGGGGGTAGCACATGCTTCAGGCTGGCCAGGATCTACTGCCTGTGGAGCTCCGTCATGGGCTGCACTGGGTCTGGTGGTTGTTGTCTGTTGCCATATCATGGCAATGTGTGCATTTGTTGCTGTACCAACAGCCACTGCTATACTATCTGGGATGCTATTACCTGTGCCTCACCTTCACCTTAATTGATTCCAATTGCTGGTGCACTACTGCAGTGTACTGAGGGAGAGTTACACCTCATTCCACTGTGTGTAACATTCTTTCCTCAGCTGCAGAAAAAAACTGGCTGTGAATAGCCTTTCAGGGGCTGTGCCTTACTTATCTCACACCTTTTAGTCCTGAGGGACTTCCGCAGCTGCACTTTTTTACACAGTCCATAGCGGTTTTTCCCTCAGCTGCGGAGGGTTTTGTGAATCGCACTTGGAGCAAACTCCCCTTTTTTTCCATGTCTGAGGAAGTTTTGGGGACTTAAGGAAGGTTTTGCACCTTCTGAAAGCTTTGAGAATCCTACCCAGGGTCTTTTGCATGAATAGTAGAATAATCACATATATCTTTTTTGCTGTGTTCTCCCTAATAACAGTTTTGCCTATTTTCCATTTATATAGTTTTTGTGCTGCAGGTTTAAAAAAAGAGGTGTTATAAGGTTTTTATGTAATTTGGGAGGTGCTGAATCCCATTCAGCAAAATAGTGTCTTGTGGTCAGTTTACTCCCTCTCTCTTCTAAAGAATTCACCGGAGATAGTCCTATCTTTACTGTCTGGGAGAAGAAAATGGAATGAAAGAAAACAATGGGGTCAACCATCCCCAACCCTCCCTTTCTCTCTGGGGAGGTACGTAAAACACCTTTTTACTGGATTAAGTCTTGAACCCCACAATTATATAGCCTAGTCTCCAACATCAAGGGTGGGGGATATCATAGCTATATATAACAGCCCTGGTATTAGAAATTGTTTTATTATCTGGATTCTTTTAAGTTTAGATAATTTCCATGCCTTTCATCTCAAGACTTTTGATTCTATCTGTTTTAGTATTACCTCCCAGTTTTGTGTGGCCAAGTTTTGTGGTCCAAAGAGTACCCCTAGAATTTTTAGAGGTTCAGTTGAAACAGGAATACCACTCACTTTAAAATCAGGGTTCTTTTCTGGACCAATCATTAACCCCTTGCATTTATTGAGGTTTAATTTCGCATTAGACACCTCAGTAAATTTTTTCATTTCTGTAAAAATTATTGTTAATTGCTGTACATCTGAAAAAAATAAACAAATGTCATCCAAATAAGCTACAATTCTGAGGTCCCCTACTGGATCTCCATATGAAATACCTTGCCACAGGGAAAGGTCATTGATTTTTTTATTAGGGGGTCCAGGGAGAAGATATACAATAAAGGACTTGGGGGCATCCCTGCCTAACTCCTACTTTCACTTTCATACCTCATGTCACCTTATTTAGTATTATTGGTCGAATAGTTGCTGTAGAATACAACAACCGTATCCAATTAATATATGTATGTGGTGCCCCATTGTGCTGCAATACAAAAAAAAAAGAAAAGGATGATGAACTCTGTCATATGCCTTTCTCTGATCTAATGATAGAATGTAATGATTTTTACCTTGAAGTTCTGAGAATTCTATTGTATCTCTTAATAATCTGAGGGCCTGTTGTATTTTCCTTCCTGGTATACTACAAAATTGTATTGGGGAAATGACTAAAGTAGCTAGTTGTTTTAACGTGTGACAGAATCTTAAAATCTGAATTCAAGATAGAAATAAGATGCCAGTTTTGTATTTTATATTGTATCCCTTTTTAAAAATAAACAATATCAGCCCTTCTGTAAAAGAGTGAGGCCATATTTGATTTGAGAGAAAAAAATTAAAAACCACCGTAAGACAAATTATCAATTCCTTTTCAAAAGTCTTATAAAACTCATAGGGTATTCCATCTGGACCTGGGGGTGCTCCTAGCTTTAAGTTTCTAAATACCATTTCAACTTCTAGAGTTGAAATGGGTTTATCCATGTTCTCTGAAATTTCAGGGAATTTTGGAATTTGAATATCTTGCACATAGTGTTGAAAAGCTTCAACCTGTGGGTAATGGGAGGAGGGCATCTCATGTGAGGTAATAAGGGCATGAATAATATCTGACATCCCTGAGATAGAGGTTATTCAGTTACCTTCTTCATCCACTAATGCTTCCATGAAAGTTTTATCTTTCTTGTTTTTACATGCTTCATAGGGATCACCTACAGGTGTTTTGTGTGTCCCATATTGGAGCATGGCTCTCACTGTCTGAGCCCTGTCATATTGATTTACTTTCACTTCAGCTTTTACCGGTTCTATGTGGGAAGAAAAGTCCTGACGAGATGTGGAAGCCATTGTATAAAGGTATTGCAGTTGCTGTCTAAGCTTTAAATACTTAAAAAAGTGATCCCTCCCTCTTTTATTCCCATTGTTTTGAAAAAGTTTAGTGATATCTTTTTTTGTATCCTCCCACCAAATACCCAAATCTTGATATAAAAAACTCACAGATGTTCTTGCCCATAGTAGTTTATATACCTCCGCTTGTACCATTACATCAGTGAGTACCCCCACACTCATTTTCCATCTGTTTTTTGAACGTTATTCTTTTCAGTCCCCTGAAAGCTGATTTGTAAGAAACAGTGATCAGAAAATTCCACTGGAGTTACCAATAATTTGGGGATAGGTACAGTTTTAGATATAACAAGATAATCTATTGTGGTGAAATATTTACCCCTACTGTAAGTAGGCTGTGATCTTTGTGAATAATTGCTTTTACACTCCCTAAAGTCTGCTGTTACTATGCATTTTCTAAGTGCTATAGCATCACAATATGTTTTTTTTTCTCCTTTACCGTTGGAGGGATCTGACAGTTCACAGTTAAAATCACCCCAAAGATTATATATTTCAATGTGACAAGATATGGCTGTACTGTTTATAAGAGCTGCACTGTATCTGCCCTTGATTGGGGCCCATACACATTTATGAACCTATACTCGTTTTGTCCTAGGAAACCATCTATAATTAATAATAGTCCTGAAATGAGATCAACCAGTTTAGTTAATGAGAATAGATAGGATGAAACAGTATACCAAGGCCATCATACTTATCACTCCAAAAAGACCAAAATGGACCATCCGTCCATTCATCCTGGAACAGTCTTGCCTGATCTATGGTATACATCCAGGTTTCCTGAGCAAAGCAGACAGTCAGTTGAGTCTGTTTAATGTATTGAAAGACTGTATGTCTTTTATTAGGGTTCAATAAGCTATGTACATTCACCGATCCTACCTTAATGTCCTGCAGTTAAAGGTTGTTTGGGTTTAAGTTACCTTCCTCCTTTTCTTTTTTTTTTTAGTTTTGTAATTTTCTGTCATCTCCATTTTAACAGGATCACCTGTATCTGGATGTTGGGTATCTGATTCCTCTTGGTTACTACCCATGCCCCCCCCCGAGAAAGAACTCAGAAGGAGTTCTTTGTTTCAATCTGATTTTTAGCTTTAGGAGATCCAGTGGATTTGGGGGTTTTGTGCTCCTAGTAGACCTCTTAGGGGCTTGCAAGGGGATATCAGCTACCTGGTTTTCTTGTTCTATATTGTCTCCAACTCTCTGATCCATGTAAGGTACCAGATATGGGAAAGTTCTGTGTACCATCTACTGGTAAGTCTCCCTCTTGCTGTACCTTCTCTTTCTGAGGTTGGTGGGGTCAGGGGCATCTCCTGAGTTCCTGGAGGGGCCATAGCTGCATCCTGTGCTTCTTGAATTAAAAGCTCTGGGCTTATAACTAGAGCCTTATTCTGTGCTGCCCATGGACATTCAGCATAGACATGTCCATACTCCTCTCAAAGCTCACACTTTGTGTGATTAGCACACTGTAATGTAATATGTCCTCTTTCTCCACAATTATCACATCTTGGTACATCGCATATACTTGATAAGTGCGTTCTGGAGCCACATTTGTAGCATGCTCTTGGCTGGCCTGTGTAGAAACATACACCCCTATCTCTCCCTAACATGAAAGAGTTAGGGATGTGTTCTATACCACCATCATTTTGTCTTAGTTTCACTTTATATTTTCAGCCCCCTGTCCAAAAACATTTGCTATCTAATATTGCTTCTGGTTCACTGAGGATATCACATTTCTGGGCTAGCCAATAGGTTATGTCCTCCACATGGACCCCCTCATTCCTGAACATTACTGTAACAAATTTTATTAGTGGCTTGGTTAATGGAATCACTAAGAAGGGGATCCATGTGGGGGAGAACTTAACCTGATTATACCTTTCCCAGAATAGGTCAAGAGCATATGCAGACTGAAAACTGATGTCATAATTATCCTCCCCTGAAATATTTATAAAAGCATACACCTCACTAGGAAAGAATTTTAAAGAATCTTTCAAAAGTAGTTTGCCCACATGGTATCTGTCCGGGCGTGTGTCCAGACCGCCTTTGTAACTAATCCGCACAGTGTTGTGGTGAGGTGCTGCTTCTTTTCTTGTTTTCTGGAAAAGGTCTGAAAATAGTGGTTTCTGAGTGGGGCAAATTTATATGGTCTGGCTAATCTGTTGGGGCAATGTTCGCAGGGCCCTCCACGTGACTCTTTAATCCTTCATCCCCTGTTTCTTTGCCAGTTTCATTTTGTGTTTCCTGCATAGGAGGTGTGGTTTGTGCTTGAGCCATTGCCTCTGTTTGCACCTGAGATGCATCGTCAGCACTGTTCACCTTATCATTCATCCTAGTTATTTTAGATTTTTCAATGGGTTGCCAGCTTGGTGTATTTTGTGATATGGGAGTCAGTTTGTCCCAAGCAGGGTCAGGAACCAAAATGCCAGATGAATCTTGTTTCCATCTAGCTGACTGTAAGGCCAACTCCGGGGTCCAAGCAATTTCTGCCTGTGTTTGAGGGAGTGCAAAGGCCATTTTTATGGCCTCCATCGTGGTTGCAACATGTCCTGTACTTTGGCTTGTGTCCTTTAAGGTAATATTGGGTACAGGCTTAGTATTCTCAATGTTTCTCTTCGCTAATGTGACTGCATTTCACTTTTCTTTAGACATTTCTTTTCTTTGAGGTTTAGAATCAGTTTTGGCCACAAAAGAAAAGACTGTTACGCCTTCCTGAAACTGGGGGTTAGTTTGATACACGACAGCTTCTGGTGTTACATCAGGATTCATTTCCTGCCCATTTAAACTGTTAGCGCTATCATTTTTAGAGATTACATGGTCATTTGGTTTTTCAGTACTGTCATTTATCTGCCCAGACATATTTTCACCACCCTTTTCTCCTTTTGGCTTTTGGCAGGGACTACCCTCACAGTCGGAACTGCCAGCCACATTTGAGCATAACACATGAGAAGAAAAAATTACCTTGGGTGCGGGTGCTTCTTCAACTAAAGCGCTGGATGCAACAGATGGTGCTGCGTCATTTGCAGCTGGGCGTTGGCTGTCATGACTAGATTTTGCCGTGTCAACATTTTCCCTGTCAGTGAGTCACAACATCTGCTCCTTAAAGAGAACTCTCCTCTGTTGGAAGCGTTTCTCTTCTGCTGCCATTAACTCTCTCAATTTATCCTTTGTTATGTTTTTCCCAATTTCATTCTGCCAACTCTGTACCTTGCTATTCTAAGCAGTCATCTTGCCATCTTCTGCCTTGGATAAATCCTCCACAGAGAGAAAAATCTCATCTTCCAAAAAATCTAAATTAACTCCAGAATCATCACTTTCAGCCATAACCTCTTGATGTTGGAGGATAAGGGACGAGGTCAGCTCCCCTACTTCAGAGACATCCATGTCTTCCACCTGCACAGCCAGAGTGGCCATCTTAGAAGACGGCCAGCATTTCCCCCAGTGGTGAGTAGGGGAATTTCCCCGGGGTCCTGGCTAAATTTCCTCCATTCACTAAAAATACCACAAACAGCTTAATCTGGTTCAATTTCAGTTGGGACAGTTCCTGTGTTTCTGTCAGGGTGCCACTGCCAGGCATACCCTGCGACCCACAGCAGCAGGCTGAATCCTCAGCTTCCATGGGGGTGCCTGGCATGCGGCTGCCCCATTGCCTCGGAAACCATTACCTGCAGCGGCCAGTCAGCTTCCATGGGGCACCTGGCATGCGGCAGCCCCATTGTCTCGCAACCCGTTACCCACAGTGGCCAGTTCCTGAGCTTCTGTTGGGGCACCAGGTATGCCCGCGACTGCAGCCAGTGTTATTTTTACCAATATAAGTGTATTCATTCTGGTGAAAAGAGCATTTTACACTTCCTTATCATGAAAAAAAGAGTTTGTTTATACTACTTTGTGAGTCACAAGTAATTACAATACTTACATACACACTGTCACCTGGGTAATTTGGATTTGAGTGCTGTGCTGCTTGCCAATAACATTGCAAATCAACATATGTGATGGGTTCCAATCTAAAACACAACAAATTACTGATCAGCAGAGGTGAGGAATTTGAGGTAAAAACATTGAAATTTGTTCTTTTTAATATGTGCAGGTAGGATGACGCTGACTGGCAAAACTTTCATGCGCCTTGGTGCCCCAGCATTACTGTAACCTCTAGGCTATTTTGCCAGCCCAACAGTGCACAAGGTGGTCACTGTAGGTAGAGGGCAAGGAGGCCTCAGGGTAGGGGAGAGGGGACAAGGGGCAAGTCTTTCCATTCCAACAGACCAACAAAGCCACTCTCGCCACCCCAACGGACCTGCACGGACTCTCTCCCCACCCCAATGGACCAGAATGGCACCTCTCCTTAGCTTCTCTCCCCACTCCAATGGACCTGAACAGCTCCTCTCCCCACCTTGAACCTGCATGGCCCCTCTCCCCACCCTGACAGACCTGCCCTGCCCCTCTCCCCACCCTAAAAGAGCTGAATGGTCCCTCTCCCAACCCCCATGGACCTGAACAGCCCCTCTCCCCACCACGACAGACCTGCCGGTCCCACTCCCCATCCCGACAGACCTGCACTGCCCTGCTCTACACCCCAACAGAGCTGAACAGCCCCTCTCCCAACCCAGATGGACCTGCATGGCCACTGTCCCCACCCCAATGGACCTGCACACCCCCTCTCCCCACCCCAAAGGATCTGCATCGCCCCTCTCCCCACCCCAAAGGACCAGTGCAGACCACTCTCCTCACCCAGATGGAATTGTGTGACCACTTTCCCCACCCAATCCCACCAGCACAGCCACTCTCACCACCCCAACAGACCTGCTCCACCCCTCTCTACACCCCAACAGAGCTGAGCAGCCCCTCTCCCCACCCCAATGGACCTGCACGGCCACTCTCCCCACCCCGATGGACCTGCACACCCCCATCTCCCCATCCCAAAGGACCTGCACACACCCCTCACCCCACCCCAAAGGATCTGCATCACCCCTCTCCCCACCCTGAAGAACCAGTGTGGGCCACTCTCCTCACCCAGATGGAATTGTATGACCACTCTCCCCACCCAATCCCACCAGCACAGCGACTCTCACCACCCTGATGGACCTGCATGCCCACTCTTCCCACCCCTGTGAACTAACACAGGCACTCTCCCCACCACGATGGACCTGCACACCCACTTCTCCCACCCAGACAGACCTGCATGGCCCCTCTCCCCACCCCGAAAGAGCTGAACGGTCCCTCTCCCCCCCCATGGAGTTGACCGGACCCTTTCCCCACCCCGATGGACCTGCATGGCCACTCTCCCCACCCCAACGGACCTGAACACCCTCTCTCCCCACCCCCATGGACATGCACGCCCTCTCCCACTCCCATGGACCAGCACAGCCACTCTCCCCACCCCAACAGACTAAAATGCTCACTCTCCCCACCCCGACAGACCTGCATTCCCCTCTTCCCACCCCAACAGACCTGCACACCCACTTTTCCCCACCCCGATGGACCTGCATTCCCACTCTCCCCACCCCAACAGGACTGTGAGAGGTGGACGGCAACAGCTGCCACCATGTTTATTGAAATGGGACACCAGACAAGGCAGGCTGTAATTCACTGCTGGAATCAGAGAAGGCCCCAGCAGCAAAAACCAGTGATATTCTCTGTTACAACGACAGGTTCTAATATGTGGTCATATGGGATGGTGGGACGGGCCACTCTCACAGTGTATTTGTCATAAGCTGTGTAAGAACAGAGTGGCTGTACCATTAAGGAGTAAATCAAAGGAGAAAAAAAAACCCACACATTTACTGTGTCAGGGTGACAGAGGACCATCCCACTGACCCATACCACCACAAATGAGTACGTGTCATTTTTAATTCCGAATATCACAATGTTGCCATAAAATTATACAATGGATTAGACACTGATAAAATTTTAGCAAATTCACTTTAATGTATAAGTAATCTTTGTGTAAATTTGTGGGTAGAATTCTACACTGATTTGCAGAAGATCTGAGTAATCTGGTTTCCTTGTATGCCATTTGACCATCACATGGCACACAAGGAAATCAAAATGAAAAGATAGATGTGCATTTTCTTTGATTTCCTTAAGAATTTCAACTATACGCAGTAGTGATTATCAAAAGGGTTATATATTCTACAGTGATGACTGAAGGGAAGGGTAATCCCATCAGAGGGACAGAGGTGTTGTTAATATATTCAATATAGATGAGACCATAACCTATTGCTCAAGCCAGAGAATACAGCATCAGCAGCAAAAATCAAGCACTCAATCACAACAATTTAAAAATAAATAGAGGAAGCCAGCATGTGAGGGTAAAACACCAAAGTCTCAGTTTCAGTTTTCCATTTCTGTGAACTTTCCATTTCTTTAGTCTCTTAATATGTAGGAGTGATAGTAGTCATACAAAATATGGCTATGGATTAACCCAAGTGAGTGACTGATTGCCTGCAATGAGTTGCAAAATGCAAAATAAATGAATGCATTCGGACTCTCATTAAGAGTCATTATCTGGAATCTACCCCGAGGTAAATTATGTCACTGTATCAGATTGTGAAGTCTGATTAAAAGGACAAGACGGGGGGGGGGAGGGCAAGACTGGGGTGGGGCTATGAATTATAAAGAGGGTTTTACTGCTTTGATCAGAAACGTTAGTGATGAGGAAAACCGTGCATTTTTGGAAAAATATGTGTTAGAATGACAGTTGTGCTATTCTGATAAACAAATCACTAACTGGCCATGCCACTAAATATTAACACTTTGCAAGAAGATGCCATGTGAATGTCCCCTTGCTCTGATAGTGGACCTTCACTAGATTAACTAGGCAAGCCTGGTTGAAGGTGTGTTAGTCTTGCAGGAGTACTCATTCCAGATGTAAGTTGTTTCACCATCCAGGTCAGACATACTGCAATTATTGCAATAAAACTGTCCACATATCTGACAAACTGCTGGACGTGCATAATTGACTATGGGTCATGAAGGCAGAACATCATGTACTTCTGTATATCTTTTCAATAATGGGCACTGAATCATGTGTATAAAGTGAGCACTATGGTTTAAACAATCAGGCTCCGCCCATTACTGATCCATGCAGTATTGAGATGCACAAATGTAGGTATCAGTGCAGTGGCAAGTGCAACCTCCCTAAATAAGGTACAGGTGCAGTGTCAGACAGCAAATTGGCAAGGTATCCACAACTTAATGGGGGGGGGGGTAGTATGAGGTAAACAAATAAAGGGTATTCTAAATTACAGTAACAGCCATAATAACTACCGGAGACTTTAATACTACCAGGTCTCACTTTTCCAAGTACAATATATTGATGCTACATGGAACTGTAGTGGTACTTTTTAAAAGCATATCATGAGGGAGTGTGGATGGTGATTGCTGAGGTGTTGATAATGGTTGAGTAACATCCATAATAATTTTACAATACTTAGCAAAATCAGCACTCCGGAATAAAAATATAATGATTTAATGACAAGTTTGTGCAAATCATCTGATGTTATTTGTAGTTTCTGACAGGAACCACTGAGCGGTAACTGCTATGTCCATCTACCTTTATTAAGTGGATCTCCTACTGTGTTTTACACTGTGGTTGTTAGTCAGCTATTGCTAGTAGGAAAAAAAAAGGAACCCGGTATCAGATTCTGTAATTTAGTGAAATGCTACATTTTAATGACAGATTCTCATCCGTGGTTGTATGGGGCGATGGAATAGACCTCTCCAGTGCCTGTATTTGTTGTGAGCTATATGAGAGCACAGTGGCTGAACCATGAATAAATAAAACAAATAAACACCACTTCAGTTATTGTATCAGGATTTGAGAGGTCGGTCCCACCGCCCCATCCAATCACAAATGAATGCCTGTCATTGTAACTCAGAATATCTTCATGTTATAGTATATGAATCAAAAGAAGTAAAATACTACTTTTTTTCAGCTTTAGCAATACGTCTAACAGCCACATTGTGAAACACAAGCACCGTGAGTAGATCCCCTTACTGGACATCGATCGAAATGGCATTTGCCACACATCTGATCATGCCAGAACTGAAATGAGATCATGCATGATACAACCTGCCAGTGGCAAACAGGTGGCAGAAAAAATGGTAACTAGAGAGGGGGAAAAGACGTACGACAATAACATAAATATACCCACAGTTTAATAATGAAATTCATAGAAAACAAACAATAATGACATACAGCACAAAATTCAGCTGGAGATGCTGTTATGGACAGGAGATTTTTAAAAGACAGTGATCGCCTGTGAGGACTGATTGAAACATCTACTTTGAATATGGCTGTCAATTAAGGGGACAGGGTTATTTCTAGATCATCATACTTATGTTTATTTAAGGTCTAATTTGAGTCTGAAACTACTGACAAAAAGGAAGATACCAAGGAGAGAGGTAAAAGAAGCAGTTAGCGAATCTGTAGTCTACACATGCACATTTATTAAAAATTAGCACTCAAGAATCACTACCTGGCTTTTCAGTATGAAACTGAAATAACTAGTACGAGGTAATTTTGCCATGCCATTGCCTGCACTTGTGTGTGAGAGCCAGCCTGAAAATATTTGCGTACGGTGTGATGATCCAATGAATAAGAATGAGGACACTCACAATGTACATAACAGTATCTCCCTATGGAGAAGCTATGCATTGGGTCCTGCTGAGCAGTCACCACAGGGCAGAATCAGCATACAAGGTTGAGGTGGTGGTGCTTGGTGGGGGGGAGACATACTTGTTCTGCAGACTATCGCATAAATGTACTTAACCTGTCACATAGTCCTGTTGTGGGGCTTGGTAGGTAATCAATCACAGGCACCCACTGAACAACCTTGGTTGGCTGTACCTCGTATCTGAATTGTCTGTAAATTTTTTCAGCATATTGTGGTATAGTTTAATTTGACTTTGAAGCTCGAGGGTCCCCTCTCCCCGCTAATGTCCCAGGATAGTTGTTCAGGCTGCCCCCCCATTGACAGCCACTGAATACATCACAATGAAAAGACTGCAAATAATACAGTCTCACCACCTAGAAATAATGCTGCCAGCAATTTAAATTGATGGAAATATTTTGCGACCCAATGTTAATATTCAGTGCAAGGTTTTTTAACACTGTACCTTCTGTGCACCTAAATAGTGTACTTTTTAAATAAAAAAAAAAGAATATGAGGAAGTTCCTTGGTCATATTCTTTTTTTTCATTTAAAAAGTACACTATTTAAGCACACAGAAGGGCAAATGTACACTTTACAAATAATAAAAAAAAAATAGCAGCAGAAAAGAACAGGGCAGGGCCTCTCCAACTTTGGGGGCTCCTGGTGCTGTAGCCCTGTTACTCAGAGAAATTATTGTAACATTTTTCTGTGGCTTGAGATCAGGGTCTCAGTTGGTGGACAGAGAGAAACAGAGTGATAGGAACAAGACAGGATAGGATGGAGAGACAGCTTCATTGTGCGAGTGAAGGTGCCGGTGCCATAGCCGACAGCATACAAAACCTAAAGAATACTTTTGTTTTAAACTGACCAAATAAAATCAAACTGATGCACTGGTATTTAAAATTACCGTAGTAAGCAGTTTTAACTTTTTAGTTAGGTTAAATAAAAACAACAAAAGCAATTCCCCGACGATTGTAAAGACTCTCGAAAAAGTCGCCTCTCCTCAAATATTCCTGCTGTGAGCTCATGCTACCCTCTCACATAGCTGACTAGAAAAGGCAGAGGACCGTGGAGGAGGGGCACAACACTTTTCAGCAGTTGTATTGGCTGACTGACCTTACACAACAGCCAATGTGTGTAAAGCCGGCATCTAGCCTCCTGCAAGCCATTAAAAGTTATTGTGCACTGTGGTTGGACTGACAAGGTCTCCAGACGCCAGGATCTGAATGCCAAGTTAAATTATCTTCATCGATATTCAGATCTTGCTAAGCGCCCACCAGTCCTGGACCCTTGCTAGCTCCCCAAGCGGCCGCTTGCCTCGCGTGTGCTAAACACCGGCACTGCCTATCACTTTCCCTCCCTCTGGAACTAGCTTCCGTCCTATCTCCATCTCTCACCCACCCGTTTCCCTTAGGAACCAGCTAAAGCTTCTCACCTCCCCCTCTTGCTCCTGTCAGCTCCCCACCCGACCTGACCCTGATGCCCTTGTCACCTCCACCATGGTCCCCCCGGGGTCAGTGCATGTCATGACAGCTACTGCACTTATTTGTATCAACCTGCTTTTGTCATTTTATTTGGGTATTGGTGCTGCTCATAGCACCAGTTTCTGTTCACCGTTTATTGTTATTTGTACTTGCATCTTGTTGCATTGTTCAGTGTTTGCACTTTATCTTTGGAATGCTTCTCTACTGCAGTTTTTGATTTATTGTATCCCCTTTCCCTTTTCACCAGGTTACACTTGGAAATGAGCCCTAGCTCAGCGTGTCTTTCCCAGTTACCAATTTTTAAATAATTAAATAATAAATACATATTTGCAGGACGTTAGGGCCATGCAGATAGCCCATAAACACACAGGATTTTAAAGGTGAAAAATACATACTGTAATTACTGTAAGTGAACCCATACAAACTATTATATTGGGAATAAAATGAATATATTGTTGGTGCATCCCTGTTTGTTGTCTTAATATGTCTTTTAAATAATCACTTTTAATATGAAAGGTTATGAATGGATCGCTTTCACATTTTATGACACTTCAAGCAGCCTTGTATTTGTGCTTTTTAGTCTCCCCCTCCCTTCCTTGAGTTTTGGTAGGTTAAATGTATTTCAGAACATTTTATTTAAGTGTATACAGGCACAGCTGGCTATGTGCATTAATATGGAGGCAGGCATAGCACTATATTAAAATATTTAACATATTACAATAAAATGGATACAACATTATTGGAGAAATATATTTTTTATTAGAATGATAGTCTTACATACATACCGTAGGATATATAGGATTGGGTATGAGAAAAGATAGACTACTACAGCCTTTGAAATGCTCACCATTTCTCAGTGTTTATGGCCAGATATTACTCTTTAGGTGGGTATCCAAGTGTTTTTTTAAAGCAGCTAATTGACTGACATGATACCATGGCCTCAGGAAGGGAATTCCACAAATGTATTACCCTCTGGTTAAACAAAGAGCCTCTCCTAGTAGTTTTATATTGTTCACCTTTCAACTGCTTGTCATGCCGTCTTCTTTCATGGATGCAGTCCTTTGCCTCTAACCCTAAGCAGTCCCATAAGTCCTTATTTTGAAATGCCTTAAAAAAAGCCATAGCTCCTCTTAATCTCTTACACTCCATGCTGTACATATCAAGTTCTCACAATATGTCCTCGTAAACCAACACCCCTCATTCCTCTAACCATTTTTGAGGCCCTCATCTGCATCCCATCCAGGAGCCTGATGCTGCCAACACCTTCTGGGGCCAAAAACTGGCTGCAATACTCAGTGTGGAGCCTCGCCAAGGACCAGTACAAGGCAGCAGCACCTCCATGTTTTTACTGGTAACACTTTTCCCAATACACCCCAGGCTTCTCTATGCCACATGTGTGATCTGCTGATAATGTTTACCAAATTTCAAGTCGTTGCTGGCTATCACTCCCAAGTCTTGTTCCTGAGCTATCTCTATGGCTACCACCTTGTAAAAAGCCCAAAGTGGGACATTTTATACTGCAACTTTATTTTTCAAGGAACAGTAAAAAGCCTTGACCAATGCAACAGACTCCTTTTGTCTAAATAATCAGAACTAAAACTAATTGTTCTAGTCTTGTAGTTGATCATATTATTTCCTATCATTTTGAGGTATTTTAGTTATGGAACCATAGTTTTCTGTAACTTCTAAAGGAAGGTAAGAAAATATTTTTCTTCTGCTGGAAGATCAGGACATATAGCATTTTTCATGTTTTTTGGCAGGACACAGCTGCCCAAACCGGGACGGTCCTAACAAAATTTGGACAGGTGGTAACCCTAGCTATCTCCTGCAAGTCTGAGCCATAAAGTTGGTAGTTGTATTTCTTATCATTGACCCCTATGTGCTTCACTGCACATTTTTCCTTGTTAAAGATTAATCTGGACTTAGTTGCCCATGCTACAATGGATTTCAAGTTCTTACAAAAAGTCTGTACTCGCTCGTCTGTATCAACTACCACACCAATCATGGAGTTCTCAGCAGTTTTACTCATCATTGCTCCCTCTACTGATTGCACACTGGCAATATAGGTGTTAAGTAATCTAGTGCCCAGAACTGAGCCCTGTGGGACCTAACTGGTCATGGTGCCCCAGATAGAGGTGTGCCCCTTGATGCATACTTTTTGCTTCCTGCCAGGCAACCATGATTGTACCCATTTCACAATTCTTGCATCCAAACCAATCCTTTATAGTTCTGCAATAAGCTCCTGATGTGGTAATGGGCTAAATGGGAAGAATTCTGCCAACAAGAAAGCTGTTTACCTTGTACCCCAGCTGTAGCTACATGAAACCGTCAAAGTCTGTATAGTGATGATGGGGAGTTCTAGAAGGAACAGTTGTAGACCCATGGCATGGCTTGGCATGGCATGATGTGATATTGTATTGTACAGTGTCAAACTATATCATACCATTTTGTTTTCTCTCTTTATCATGCCATTATGTTCTGATACTGCTTATTATGTTGTGGTGAATCCTGTTATTGTAGCTTTATCAGGTAGCCCTGCGGTGACACCCCTTAGAGTTTATCAAAGTGTTGACATAATTTCTTATTGAATATTTTTTCTAAATCTGTATCTTCCCAGATGTATGTTGGTGTTATAATTTTTGCTTGTTAGGTTCCATGTTTACTGAAATATTTTAATAAACTTTTTGTTAAAAGCTCCTGATGTGGTATGATGTCAAATACTTTACTATAGTAACAAACTCTAGCCAGAGCTGATAGGGCTGTGAAGAGCTACCAAGTCACGGAAGTTACACATGTGTGTAGAAGTTATTCAACGTCCAGGTGTAAAGTGGCCATTTTTTGGAGGTATTACACCAAATTTTCAACATGGCCTTTTTTGGACCCCTCCTCATGAACAGTGCCGTGTCATTTTGTTCAATTGTCCCAAAAGGTGATTGTGCAGAGCAAACGTGCTATTCTGCACCACAGGTGCGATAACACATTTTGGTCTGGTTGTGGAAAATGACAGCTGTACTGTTTTGAAGGAGGTGTGCAAAAATGGCAATGTTAAAAATGTGGAGTGAAAATATTAAAAATTGGTGACATTAGCAGCATGCATAGAAACTGCGCAATGCACAATTGTAACACAGTCATTTTTTTGGAATTTTCTTCACCAAATTTGCAACATGGGCTTTTTGGGACCCCACCTCATGAACAGTGGCACTGTCATTTTGTGAATTGGTCCCAAAAGGTGATTCCGTGCAGTGACCACGAACTCACCTTTCAGGACCCAGTAACAAAATGGCAGTGGCAGTTTTCACGAGGTGGGATCCAAAAAAACCCATGTTGAAGGTTTAGAGCAAAAATTCCATAAAATGGCTGAGATATCAGCATAAGTTGAAAACCCCATTGAATGGCTGTATAGCATGCTTACCTTTAAATCTTCAGTTTGCGGTTGGGCTTTGAAGAGTGCAGATGTGTCCTGATCCAGAGAAAATGACAGTGCCGACCTCCAGAGGTAAGTATGGGGTAAGGGGGTGGGGGTGAGGAGGTGGCTGCTCAGTGGGAGGGTGGGGAGGGGGGAGGGGACTGCAGTGACGACGAGGAACCATTTTCCATTTCCACAGGAAAAAAAACACAGCAATAAGGGACCGTTTTCTAATTTACAGCAAAATGAAAAAGAAACATTTCAGCACACTGGGGTGGACTCCCAGTGTGCCACATGAATACCAACATGGGGACTGGGTACCCCAATGTCAGGCAGGACATGGGCAGGGGGGTACCAGAGAAAAAAGAAATGGTGACTAGGGACTGTTTTCTAATTTACAGTAAACAAAACTTCTGCATACTGGGGTGGGCTCCCAGTGTGCCACATGAGACGTGGGCATGACTTGTGGGGGGGGCACAGAAAATACTGAATGGCATTTTGCCATTCTCAACATGGCAGCACCCACACAACTGCACATGTGCCTGACTCTGTGCATACGCATGAATTATGTGCATGCGCAGTTGACGCATCAGAATGTGGAAGTAACAGCCGAAATAGTGTGGCTGTTATTCCATAGACTGATCATGGCAGAGGGATTTAAGCTCTGTTGGGCTTTCAGAAGGATTCTTCCAAAAGTCCAATGGAAGGGGTTCTGTGATCGGCCATTTTTAGAGCTACAGAGCTCTCACAAAATGGCTGTAGGCTCCACCCACAGCCCTAAAAATTAATGATGTCTACTGGAAGTCCCTTGTGGGTGCTTTGCTTAGGGGATCAAGAAATCTTATGAGGATCATCTAACACAATTTACCCCTTTGCAACCTATGCTGGGTATCATCCTTCAAATTAGTTATTGTTATGTATTTTTCAATTTACTCTTTGACAAATACCTCTATTGTGTTGTCCATGATTGATGTTAGGCTTACCAGCCTATAATTATGGTGATTTATCCTCATCCTCTTTTTAAAAATAGGTACTACTGTCTTGCTCATTTATTTTTAAAATATAATAGAAAGTAAGCATATTGTATATATAACAGGTTAATGTTTAACCCTACCACAACTTCCAACATCCCTCTTCCTCTCCTCCCCCCATAATTCCTTCCCTCCCTCCCCCTGTAACCCTATGTTTTTTTTATTGCTGAGTCTTTGGAATGGCATGTAAGTTTTAAAATACTAGTGCCCCCTCGGTCCGATAATCATTTGGATGCAATATGGAAAGCTGTGGCCCAGATATTCAAAAGGGATGCGCCATGCGCAACAGAGATGCGCCAGCGCAAGTACGAAAATGCACCATTGTGCAATATTCAGTGGGAGGCAGCTGTGCCACTCAAGTTGCAATACGCAAGAGCGCAATGGTAATGAATTTATGTGCAACCGTGGGGAGGAACCATGAATAAAATGGCGCAGAGATATTCAACAGCATGCGCCATGCGCAATAGGGGAGCTAGCTGAAGTTGCGCGATACCGGAAATGATCCAAAATAAAAAGAAACAAGAGAGAGGTGCAAGAATGCTACAGGGAAGCCAGAGATGGGAGCGAGCTGGCAGCTAAAACAAACAGGGCAGCAGTGAGTGGAACACAGAAGGAGCAAGACAGGGCACACCTGTGACCACACAGGAACAGGACAGAAGTGGGGAGCCTGAGTCACTTGTGCAGGATAGACAGGGTAGTACCGCAGTGTAGTGAGGGCAGTGGCAGTAGGCAGGACAGCCAAAGGCCGGAGGTGTACCCAGTGCGGGGGGAGCATCACAGAGGACAGTGGGGGGAACGGGATAACATCTGCCGGGAGGAGAACACCAGCCAGGGACATGGCCAGTGCCACCATCCAGATGGAGGTGGTAATGAGGGATGTGAGAAGGCAGGCAGCAGGAGGGCATGGCCGTGGAAGGGTCCATCAGCGGTATGCCCCCAACAGATGTTACCGAGCCCGCATCACCTTCCAGCAGTACACTGACACAGAGATTGTGGGCTGGTACTGCCTGAACCGGGCGATCCTGAGGCAGCTCTGTGCAGTGATGAGATGCAGGCACCCACACGATGGAGCCATGCTCGGTCAGTGGAGACAAAGGTGACAGCTGTCATGTGCCTGCTCACCATGGGCACCTTCCAGAGACCAACAGGGGACACAACAGGCATAACCCAGTCGGTCACATCATGCCTACTCACACAATTCCTCAGCGCACTGCTGCCACATGCTGTGGAGTACATCCATTTCCCCAGCACACAGGCAGAGCGCACAGCACACATACAACAGTTCCACAGGGTAGCACATATGCCTGGTGTGCTCGGGGCCATTGACTGCACCCATGTGGCCATCCGCACACCACCTGGCCTGGATAGTGTAGCATACATCAACCATAAGGGTTTCACCAGCATCAACTTCCAGGTGGTGTGTGATGCCAGGGGGCGCATAACCAATGTCTGTGCCATGCACCCTGGGGGAGCACATGATGCCTTCATCTGGCACCAGTCTGCACTGTGCCACAGGTTCAAGAGTGGGGACATCCCCACTGGTCGCCTAGTGGGTGAGTATGCACATCACGCAGGATGACATAGGCAGATGTGGGGGGGAGGCATAGTCAGAGGTGCCATGGGTACCGGACTTGACGGCCCATGGCAGAGCGATGCAGACCACCATACTAATGTTCACCCTCTATACACAGGTGACAGTGGCTACCCACTCTGTCCCTGGCTGCTCACACCATACCGGCGCCCCGCGACCCCATCGCAGCAACGGTACAATGAGGCACATGCCACCACACATAATGTCATCGAGCGGGTGTTCGGGATGCTGAAGTCACATTTCCTGTGCCTGGACATGTCTGGTGGTGCCCTACAGTACAGCTCCTAGAAGGCCTGCAGTCTATTCCTGGCCTGTTGCATCCTGCACAACATGGCCAATGACTGTGGGATAGCCGTAGAGGTCGAAGAGGGGGACAGCGATGGGGATGATTAGGATGCTGGTCCAGACGGTGATGGGCAGCCACCCCCTGGGCAAAGGGACCCCCACCTGATCTGGATGGCGCAACTATACCAGGACACCATCACAGAGGAGCACTCCGGCCAACACAAGTAGGTCATGGGACCATGTGCAACCACCAATGGCTAGGGCACAACCCGCAGACAGGCATGGACGAACCCCAGGGGTGGATGGCGGCAAGTGAATGGGTCTGAGCATGGAGCCACATATGCCATCAGGGATGGGCAAGGCCAAACACGACACGCGCTCACGTACACACACACACACAAACACACACACACCACAAGACATACACAAGGGGTAGAGGGCACGCCAACCCCGACTGCAACCCCTAGCCACACACAGGTCCACACACGACCACACCCAGTGGCCATCACTGTGCGTATCTCAGATGCTGGGCACCATTGCACACTGGCAGACAGTGCAATGCAGGCATCATCATGCACATGCCACAGTGGCCAGCAGCTGGGAGGGTGTGCACATGGACCGTGTGTGTGCAGGGATGGGTACCCCACCCGTGCATTGTACGGTGCACAACACACTGCACACAGGGCAGTGGCAGACAGTGGCCATGGTAGGAGACAGGTCAGTCATGCGACACAGTGCCATGGCTGCCACAGATGCGTGGGTGTCCCCGCTGAGACCTGCCAGCTGTGCAAGGCTGACCATTGGCCTCATGGGGCGGCACCGATGGTCCCCCAGGGGTGACGCTGCGGGAACGTGACCATGTTCGTGCAGGGGTCTGCAGCTCACCGAACATGTTCGCACCAGGCATGCTCGGTATGCCCACAGCCAAACCTGGTGTCGACATGGAAGGTGTCACACAATGCTGGGAACGGGGGTGGACGTGACACTGCGCGGTGTCTGAGGTGCATGGGCAATGAACTGGGTGCCCACAGTGGCCATGAAAGCAGTGATTGTACATGTCTGCCTGTCAATGGCAGTGGTCACATCCTCCCACTGCTGGGCCACCTCTGTCAGGAGCAGACCATGGTCCCTGCTGCGCCGCTCCTCTGCCTGGCTCAGAACAGCACTAAGTGCATCCACGGCCGTCACAAGCCGCAACTGCTGATCCACTGAATCCTGGAGTCTGCGGCTGTGCTCATCAAAGAGATCATCTGCCTGATCGGCATGCTGTCCCTCATGGTGTTCCTGGCCCTGCCGGGCAGCACACCTTGAAGATGGGCATTGCACACCAGAGCCATACTGGGGTACGTCCACACACGGTGCACTGATGCTGCCACCCAACACTGTCTCCCCGTCACCATTAGCCAACTGCTGTCACTGCCCCCCCGGCCACCGGTCGCCAGGGCCCACTGTTGCCACTGCAGTGGCTGAAACAGCACCACCAGCCTGGACATACACCAATGCTGCCCCACTGGGGCATACAGGCACAGGCTTGGACTGTGATGTCACGCAGGCCTCCACGACGGCACCACACACGGCTAAGCCCATGCTGTTCCCGGCTGTGGGACCATCCTGCGTCCCACACGTATCACTGTCCAGGATGTGTGATGCATCATCGGTGCCTGATGCGGCACCAGTCTGTGTCCCAGCATGCTGGAGTCTGTGGCCACTGTCATGCTGGGACACAGGCAGGGCCACGTTCACACCGGCACCACCATCTTCAGTCCAGACAGATAGGCAGGTGGTCCTGACCCTCGGACACCTGTGGAGGTGGATGGGTGCTCCTCCATGTCCAGGGCCTCACCCACAGTGGACATACCCACCACTGATGACCATTGTAGATGCTCAGGAGCTGTAAGGGAACACAGTAGCGTTAATGTCTCCACCCTACCCTGTGGCATTCCCCCCCACCTCCCACACAGTGACAGTACAGGCCCTACCATGCAGTGACGGGCTGCCACCCATCTGGAAGCCACCACCCAGAATGCCCTCTATGGCACAACGCCGCATGCTGCTGGACATCCGCTCCTCCTGTGGTGTCAGGCATGGCACATCTGGCTGTCCACTACCGGTTGCAGCACGTGCTGCCCTGATGGCAGCCACCTTGTCCTTAATTCTCCTCTTGTCCGTGCCGACCTTCTTTTTACATTCCTGCACAGACCACTGGTGGCTGCCATGCTGGTTCATGGCATGTGCAACCTCACCCCATGCCGCAGCTCGGGCCTGTGGTGTTCCCCGCTGTCCGCTGAGCAGTGGTTCCCTGTCGAGGTATGCCTTGAACAGGGCATCTGATTCCACCCAGGTGAAGTTGGGCCTCCTCTTTGTCCAACATCCCTGTTCCTCCTCTTCCTCACCTTTGGTCATTATAGAGCCTGTGGGAATGACAGGTGTTACCTTTCATTGTGCAGTCCCATGCCTCTCCCACACACCACAGTCCATACTTCCAAACAGCATGCAACCCACCACAATAGACTGCAATACCAAACTATGGCCTCTGCAGCCCCATGTCACATTTATATAGCACAAGGCATGCAAATGAGGTGAGGCACAACTTTAAGTGGATGCTAATGCAGTAGCTGTGCCATGGAATTGTTGATGAGCTGATTTGCATATGCTGGCTGAATATCATGTTGTTGTGCCTTGCGCAATTGTGTTGAGTGTGCTTAGGCAAAGGCGCAGCTCTGTGATGTGCTCAGTAGGCACCACACGGTGCATGCCTGGGGTGCTGACGCCAACACCTGCTGCATTGCTGATGTGCTGACCACAGGAGGCAGTGAAGGGCATGGCCACCACTGTGCCAGTGGCGCTAGTGCACTGTTCACATGTATGTCGCTCGTGCCCTGGAACGCCGTAGGCGCCATGGTGCCACAGTGTGGTAGGCCACTGCAGGGCATCTCACACAGGCACCCAACCATGCTACACACAGGGAGTCCCAATTGCACTGTGGTGGTCCATGTGCACTAGACCCTTGACCCTGTGGTCAACCTTGGCCCCCTAGGCGCCATGCGTCTGCATGGGTGCACCCCTATCGTGCTGTTCGGTGACAGTGCAATGGGAAATGGCAGCGCTGTACCGCGCAGCATCTGCATGTGGCGGACGTGTGCTACAGAGCACCATTTTGTGATCCTACCTGCAGCAGTCATGGCAAGGAGGAGAGCAGCTTTATGGAGCCCTCTGGAGCTAGCCAATTTGTTGGCCATATTAGAGCCCCATGCTGGGGCCCTGTTTGGGGATGACCCCTTAGACAGGGCAAGGAGTGCTATTTGGGAGGAGGTGGCAGAGGCACTAGAGGAGGCCACCAGGATTGCCTGAACATCCGAGCAGTGTCACCACCACTATGGGGACCTCCAGCGGAGGAACCCAGACAGGCGTGCCCATCTACGGGCACATGCTAGGCAAGGCGCAGTGCCACGTCCAGGTAGGTGCTCCATCCATACACTGGCAGCATCCGTCTGGGTATCGCGGTGGGCATGTGTCCACCTCACGGGGGCAGCCATCCAGTCTGGGCAGTGGTGGTGGGGGGGGTTGTGGCATGGCTGGGCTGTGCAGGATCGCACACACCGGGGGGGGGCCTTTGCTACTGGTTTGTACTGATGTTCCCCTCTCCATGTTTACACCCTAGGCCCTGAGGGCACGCTGAAAGCAAGTGGATGCACAGCAACAGGCGCGGGCTGCCGGGCCCATCCAGCATCAGTGCCCGGATCATGCGGATGCAGTTGAGTGCCTTTCTTCCAGAATATTCTGTGCATGCTGTGTTGCGGGGTAGGTAGTGGGGTATGGCCACCATCCATTGACGCCATTGATGTGCACACCACATGGTACACTCAGTGCTGTCCTGTGGCACTGCATGTGTGGATGTGCATTGCTGGTGGTCCATGCATGCACCGGGTACATGGCTGTGCCACTGCCTTCGTACCGCATAGCTATGTCACTGTACAGCCACGGTGGTGCTGTGTGGGACTTGGGCGGTGGGTGTGTGCAGCGGTCCGCATGGCTGTGTGCACCTGGGTAGACAGGTCTTGTGGACACAATCACTGTGGGTGGTCGCAAACCATCACAGGGGTGTGGCCCACGGCTGTATGCCATGCACAATGGGTGGGCTGCAGGGGGATGGCCATTCACACATATTGACTCTGCTCCCTTGTCCTAGGTGGACGGTGGATGATGGCCATCGAAAGGGCCAGACAGGAGCTCCTGCAGCTCACATGGGCTTCACTAGAGATACTCCAGTGCATGGAGCAGCATGGAATAAGGAGGCAGAGGACGAGGAGGCACCACAGGAGTGGAGAGTGGGGTGGACATTGGGCCCTCCATGCCCCCGGAATCACCCTACCCCCTGGACCCACCATCATATCCCTTCCTCCCTCCCTCTCCTATTTGTTCACCCCTGCCCCTTACCCGCCCCCACTTGGTATGTGGCCCTTCCCTCCTTTTGTGCATAATTGTAAATAGTTTGTTTCACCTATATATAATACATTTGTTTTGCTATGCCTACTGTGGTGGTCTCTGATTTGCAGCTGGCTACAGGTGCTCAGCTGCAGTGGTGTGCATGGCGCTGGGGTGGTGCAGGCATGGGTGTGTGTGTGTGTCCGGAAGGGAACCGCCTATGGTGTGGGCGTGGGAATCAGTCACTGTCTGTGGTTTGTGTGTTGTTCCCTGTGCACTGGATGCCTGTTTGCAGTGGTCCACGGTGCATGCACTGTGTCCATGGTGCCCCTGTCAGACTGTCCATGGCCTGTGAAACTGACACCCTTGCATGTCTGTGATCTGCACGGTCTGCTGGCATGTCAGTGGTGGCTGTCCATGCTGGACAACCACTGTACCCGGCACAATGGCAGGTTGCCTCCTGTCATCAGTATGGTGCACATCTGCCTCGGGTGGCACTCTGGCCTCTGCTGTTGTCCCCCCTTCATGCTGTCGCTTGTGTCTGTTGCAGGGGATGTGCTCCACTGTCTGTCACTTGTGCTCCGGCCGCATGCTGGTGGCTTACGGCTTCATGGTGCATGCGCAGGGTGGCTGGTACACCTGTGTCATGGAGGGGTGCTGGTCATGGGTACACGACTGCCTTGGTCACATGCCAGCGGGTTTGTTAACCCGCTACTGTGTCCCTGTGTTGGTGTGCCCTTGGGTATGGGTGGGTGTTTGTCCATGCACTGTGTTGCATCCTGTGTGGTGCATGCTTCCATGCACCACTGTATCTGTGCTGGCTGTTGTGGCCAGTGCTGGGATGGGGTGTGTCCATAGGAGGGTGTGCAGGGTGTTGTAATGCTGGTGGTGGGGTCCGGGGTAGGCCCTGTCACATGTGGGGTACCTCATGTGCTGACGCATGGTCGGTCTCTCAGCTGTACCTCGGGAGGGGGGAACGTGCAGGGCGCACTGTGTATGCAGTTGTTGCATCGATGTCTGCTGCCACCAGCTGCAGGGTGCTCGCGGTGGGGCTGCCTTGCATGGCTCCATGGTGCACAGGGTTGCATTGTCACAGTGGCGGTGGTGGCATGCATGGGGTGTCCTGCACTGTTGGGCACTGCTCCTGGGCAGGGTGTCTGGGGATCGCGGTGCTCTACATTGGTGGGATGGTGTGGCATGGGGTGGCTGGACCTCCTTGTGTGCCGGTCACAGCTTGCCAGGGGGTGTGCTGGGGCAGGTGCCCCAGCTGTGGGATTGTTGCTGGTGTCCATGGGCTGGTGGTTCTTCCAGCTGTCCTCAGGTTGTGCGGTTCATGGGGTGTGGGGGGAGATGTCTGTTCTGCTGTGTGCTCCTCTGCCCATATCTTCCATGGGTGGTGGACCCCTACATCCTGTCCCTGCGCATCCCTGGTTGTGCTGATGCGCTGCTACCCTGCTCCACTGCGCATCCCTTGTTGTGCTATTGTGCATCAGACCTGCATCACTGTGCATCCCTGGTTGCGCCATGGCACAGTTGGCGTGATATTCAGTTGTGTGGTGCAAGCGCGTCTTGGCCTGCGCAGTGTTGAATATCTCGTGTGTTGTGCATGGGCGCACTGGATTGTGCCTGCTCCTGCTATTGTGCTACTTTGTGGTGTAGTTTGAATATCTGGGCCTGTGAGTAGCACAGTAATCAATAAGCAGTATGCACTATAAAACCTAGGGAGTGTTCCATATCAGAAACACCTTTTAACCCACTGAGCCCATTGCGGTTTTTAGAATATGATGTACTATTATCCATTGTAATCAACTAGATTTAATTAATTATGCAGAGAAGCAACACATCATGGAAAAAGCATTTTTTGGGTTTGGAAGCTGGTGGATTTTTCCTTTTTTTCCTTCACACACACTTCCCATCCTATCCTTGTCTTTCTTTGTCTCCGTGTTTTTGGCTACATTACTTGCATTGGTTTGAAATCTTAAATATTACTCATTGGAAACGTAATTAAATTATAAGACTTTTTTCCTGCTATACCATTGTATACTAGAGTAATACACATCACTTCACTAATGCACTATATGACAGTATGCTCTGTAATTGGATTTGTCTGTGCACATATGCTAATTACTCATGAATATGTATATCTGAGTACTACGTCATCATGCAGGTATTTACATATACCACTCCTTGATGAAGCCTTCTAGGTAAGGTGCTGTGTAGGAGTGTTTGGTCAGCATGAATCTATAAGCTCTATGCAATAAATTCTTAAATGAACAATTATGGTGACGTATGCACTGTTTTTTTACTTTTAGATTGCATGTGGACCGATTTCAAAGGATTTTGAAAATCTGACCCATGGACTTTCAACAGTTTTTTTTTTGAGTGTGCAGTGCTTGTTTCCCTTATTAAAATAAGTCCAGATTTTTAACATGTATAAGCTGGAACTTAAAATGGCTATCAGATATTCTGATGTACTCTAATTTTACTGCTTCCACACAAAGTTTGGGCAATTAGCGACACACCTCATTCTGTATTATATTTAAACTTTTGGTATGCCTAAATGTTGCAGGTGTCATTGGGACAGCCGAAACAAACTTAAAACATGGATGCCTTGGAGGAATGGCTATTGGTGTACTGAAGTGAACCTGAACTACACAACCCTATTAAGATAATGGTACAATTAATTATTGTGGGGGCAGGGGACAAAGCATTTCCTAGAAGTGCACAACTGATTTCTTGGTAGCTAACATGTAAGCTGATGTATTTCAGTGATAATGCCTTGGTTACATATGTTTGCCTTACAAAAATGTTTAACTATATTTACAGTTTGGGCTAATCCTAGCCTTGAGGTACAGGTCACGTGAATTATGAAGAGGTATCTCAATGGTGCTGATGTACATAATTTCAAAATTAATATTACTTTCTCACATATTATAAGGGATCTATTGCAATGTGAGTTATATCCCCTTATGTTTAAAGTTCTCAAATTGATGCAAAGTTAAGATGATTAAGAGAGGTGGTTTAAAACCTCCCAGTACTGATAAGAAATTCTAAACATTCTGGTTTCTTTTATGCCAGTAGCTGATGCCCTAGTATACATACCTTACAAATGCTCTAAAATCAGTATACAGTATGTATACCATCTATGATCAGACTGTCTATTCAGTCAATGGATTTGTTAACCTTCCTCTTTACTACATGATTGCTAGTCATATACCTTGACAGCATTGCTTACAGAAACATAGAATTTGTCTGTAGAAATGGACTGCTTGGCCCATCCATTCTTTTCACACAGTCCCTGCCTAGTCTATCTCTACAGACCCTAACTGGTCTCTGGCACCCCTTCCTTCTCCCTGCCCATTTTGTAATATTCCCTTATGGTTATCCCATGCATACTTGAAGCCCACTACTGTTTTTGCCACCATACTTGCTGCTAGTCTATTCCAGGATCCACCACTCTTTCAGTGAAGTACTACTTCCTCATATCCCTCCTGAATCCCCCTCCCTTCATCACATGCCCTCTGGTTTTGGTGCTCTTCCTCATTTGAAGGCTCCCCTCCTGCACCCCATTCACTACCATGAGGTACTTGTAGGTCTCTATCATGTGTCAGTGGCTCAGCAGATAGCACACTCGCCTCTGAGGCTGGGAGATCAGTAGACTGTGGGTTCTAGCCCCACACCAGGCACTTGGGTTAATATCCCAATACCGACACTGTAGTGCAGCATAAGGGGGGTGCTGCACTCCTGAGGTGCCGTCTTTCAGATGAGACGTTAAACCGAGGTCCCATCTGCCTGTTCTGGTGGTAGTTCAGGTGGATGTTAAAGATCCTATGGCACTTCTCGAAAAGAGCAGGGGAATTTCCCCAGTGCAATGGCCAAATTCCTCCATTCACGAAAAATACTACCAACAGCTTAATCTGGTTCAAGGTCAGTTGGCATTCATCTGTATCCCCTCCCCCGGGTCGTGCCTGAAAATAGGCAGGATTTGTCTAGCGCACTTACCCAGTCAACAAAAACTAAATAAATAAATACATGTTCTTTGTCTCTCTATCTCCTGTCTTCCAGGGTGTACGTGTAAATCTCTCCAAGTCTTTCCTCATAGGGCTTTTGGTGCAACCTCTGTACCATTTTAGTTGACCTCCTCTGGATTGTCTCCACCCTGTCTATGTCCTTACTGAGGTGCAACTTCCAGAATTGGATGCAATACTCCAGGTGTGTTCTCACCAGAGAGCAATGTAGCAGCAACACCTCCTCCCTCCTCCTCCTCCTGGAGATACCTCTACCTATGGATCCCAGCATCCCACTGGCCCTACCCACTCATTTATCACATTGTCCTACAACTTTGAGGTCATCAGATATAATAATCCCAAGGTCCCTTTCCTTCTTAGTGACTGACAGTACCCCCCCCAAATACTAGACTTAATTATTGGCTTCCTATGCCCTAGGTGCATGAGTTTGTACTTATTAGCATTGAACACCAACTGCCATGCTCTTGACCACTTCTTGAGTTTCCCAAGGTCCTTATGCATTTTTCCACCCCTTCCTTATTGTCTACCCTATTACATATTTTAATAACATCAGCAAAAAGGCATTTATTCCCTTCCAGTTCATCTGCAATGTCACTTATGAAGACATTGAAGAGGACTGGTCCAAGTACTGAGCTCTGTGGCACCCCGATGGTCACTCTCCCATCATTAAAGTGAGTGCTGTTAACCACCACCCTCTGTCACCTATCTGTTAACCAGTTTCTAACCTAATTCACTGCTTTAGATTCCACCCCAAGGCTGCTCAATTTCTTAATCAGTCACCTATGTGGCACCGAGTCAAAGGCCTTGTTAAAATCCCAATGGGCCACATCCACTGCCCTCCCCTTGTCTTTTCTTCTGGTCGCCCAGTCAAAGAACTCAATCAGATTCATCTGGCATGACCTCCCCCATGGATCCAGGCTGCCTTTGACTTTGCACCTCACTGGATTCAAGATAATCTACCAACCTTTCCTTTAATGGTGTTTCCATTAATTTCCCCATTACTAAGGTGAAGCTCACTGGCCTATAGTTACTAGACTTGTCCCAGCTGCTGCCTGTATGTAAAAGGACCTTGTCTGCTCTCTTTGAGTCCTCTAGAACCATGTCTGATTCCAGTGAGCTGTTGAAAAAAACCATCAGTAGGGCAGCTAGCACCTTATACAGTACTTAATAGGCTTATAAAATAATGAGCCCCATGTAATCATTATCCCATGCAAATGTATTTAAGACCTCAGCACTACCATAGTGTCCTATAAATATGATGGCAGAGTTGATACCATAGGTTTTAGAAATGTATCAAAATAAATAAACATCCTCTCTGTTACGGACTCTATACTAGTTATGTTGGGATGTGATGTTCCAGTTGCTGCAGGAGTCCTTCTAGATCTTTGGAAAAGTATAGAATGTTGGGGCAGTAGGGTGATCCCATTTAATATGCCCATCCTTTTGTTCAGTAATCCAGTCATTGTAAATGGGCTCATCTTTGAATGAATCAGTTCTACTGTATGTTTAAGAATTTTGGTGGGGTCTTTCACAAGAAATATGTAATGATCCTTAATTTTTATGTGGCTTAGGGCTTCTTCCACATAAAAAGATTTTTCCATAATTGCAATACGTGCCCCCTTATCTGCTGACTTAATCTCTACTGTCCTACAACTTTCACATTACTCCAAGAATGTTCATTCCTCTGTGGAAAGGTACTGCTACCTAATATTGATTTGGTGATTATAAATCTAGTTTTCCTCTTTCCATATTAAATTCTCAAAAAATGCAATGACCACCAAAGTTGCTTCACTCTGGCAATATATTGATGTTTCTTGAAAGATTTCTTAAGGAATTGTAATTCTTGGAGATGGTGGTGTTCTTTTTGCCTCCCCATAAATTGTGATTCTTGCCATTTGACATATCCTTAGTCTGTTGTGTATTTAAATAAAAAAAATATTTTGTCTAATGCTTCCAAAAGGGAATTAATTTTATCTGGTCATTCTGATAAAAGGTCCATGAGTACGGTCACATCTGTTCGGAAAATATTAGCCAGTTCAAGTCCATCCTGTAAGCCAAATACACTACACTACATAATGACCACTTAGTGTTACCTGTGGCATTGTGAACCAATTGAGCTAAGCTCAACAGTGGTTGCAACCTCCATCCTGCATGGTAACATATGGAATTTCCAAGTTGTGAGAAAGGGGTTGGGGGTCACCGTGCAATGGCCCACAGGGCCATGCACAATTTATGGTGGCCCTAACAAGCCTGATTGCAGTCTGCTGTGACACACTCAGCCTGAATAACTTGCAGGCAGGCAGTAAAGAGTCTGCTGTGCTGTGATGAGGCAAGGTACTGTAGCAACTCAAAAGCAGCTTAGTTGACTGGAAGACAGTAGTAACCACATGTGTGGGGACTCACTAGGGCAAAAGAGAGGGGTTCCAATGGACACCAGGGACTGGGAACTACATATAGGAATGGATGGGGATGTCATGCAACTGACCAGAAAGACACAGGTCAGGAGGCCACTTTGGAGAAGAACTACTGGCCTATTACAGTTTATTGCTGAAGGGTAAGCTAGGGTGGAAGGCTTTACAGTGAGATGCCTACTTAAATCACTGTGTGACTGGCTTGTAGCATGGCAAACTGCCATGCACCTGACACTACTGCAAGCTATAACCCAGTTACAGTCACTAACCTGCATGCTAGCACATGCAAACTCTGTTTGCACTATCTAACCTATAGGTCAGGGATTTTCCTTGCACAACTGTCTCAAGGAGAGATTGCTTCCCCTGCAACATGCACCTCGGTATGTGTATAATACTAGCAGGTGGCAATACAGTGAGGCTATAGGTTTTGACTTGTTTTGTGCCACTACCCCAAGTGATTGAGAATAGTATCCTAAATTGTCAAGAAGAGTGGACACAGCAAGGGGGATGCTCTACAGGAGTACCTGTGTACATTTGGAATATAGGCTAAGAAATGTAGGCTTAGATTTAATATGGGGGAATGTAAGGTACTACACTTGGGAGTGAGGAATCTAGTTTGCAACTAGACCCTATGTGGTGCAACAGTGAACTGCACAGCTGAGATAAGGGGCCTAGGAACGACTGTGGACAGTAAGCTGAAAACAAGCAAGCAATGTGCCTGCACACATTCAAGAGAGCAAATGTAACATTGTGATGTATTAGTGAGTAAGCAGCAGGACAGGACAGGGACATCAGCAGCCCCAAATATGGGGGCAGGTACCCCCCTAGTTTAGGGTAGTGTCCCCCCAATTTGCAGTAGCATGCTTTGCCACTGTTTAATGTAATGCAGCCCACTTGAAAGGGCTCTATCAGGCAGGTGTTGCTTCTGCTGCCATGAGTCAGTGTGACTGTCAGTAAGCGAGAGTGAGTGAAGACGCACTCACTTCAATCTCTCACAGTCATTAACCCAGAAGATAACAAGGGTTGCCTAAGCCTCCTCCCTCCCTTCCAGTCCCATCCCTCCTCCACTCCTAGAGTCCAGGAAAGTGTTGTGGCACAGAGGCAGCAGGTAGTGCACTACAGCATGCATGGGAGGTAGTATGCATGCAGTACTTTCTTTCCAGTTTCTGCAACATAACTGGAAGTGTGAGGGTCAGGCTGGCAGTGCTGTTCAGCTGTATTGTGTGTAGACAGAATCAGAGATGGAAAGTTACTAGTCGCATGCTCTCTTAGCTCTCACTCTGAAGCTGCTGGCAATGGCAAGAACAGTACGGAAAATGTTGGAGTTGACTCAACTTATGTTCCTATTGTAACCTAACATGCCTGCCTCTTCCACTACTTCTACAAACAGTACTGAGACATAGGCTACCACTTCAACTGGGACCAGCCGCCCTGTTACAGTCCTTTGTTTCCATATCTATGCTCACTGCTGCCTTGCTACTCAGGAACAGTACCCTTTATGCCAGCCAGAAAGCCTGTGTAGCAGCTTAGTTCAGCTCCTCTGCTTATGCTTATTCCTCAGGCTACAAATGAGGTCGCTGCCTATAGTCCGCTAGGACTATTCCAATGGAACGGCGGACTCACAGTAGAAGGATCCGTCATCTCCTTTCCCTATATCTGCAAGAGGCCAATGTTCAGTACCCTAAGCATCTTTCCAAGGCTACACTATATGGGAGTTCCTCTATCCCTAATTAATATGCCCTTTCATGGGGCAGTTCTCCTTCCTCTCACGTATTCCATCTTCCTCAAGGCAGGCTACGTGGGGCCTCACCTTCCTTAGCCTGTTTGTCTGGATCCTAAACTGCAGCTTGATCATCTGTACTCAGCTTACAAAGACCTACACTCCAGCCAGCCACATGCAGGTCTTGCCAGTGACTCGTCATCTTCGCTTCCTCTCCTGTATTCAGACACCTTCTCATTCCAGTTCCAGCTCAAGTTACATACTTAGGTCAGCTCTGTGGAGTGCATTACACATTTATCGGATGTCCTGGAACATTTCTACCCCTTCTAGGTACTTGGTCATATCCTATGTTCTACTGAACTCATGACAGTGGAGTCCTGCCGGTCCAGCTAGCTTATGTGGAAGCCTAGCTCGACTCGCTCAATTCTACTCCTTCCTTATACAGACCTATGTGGAGGTCCTGCCAGTCTTGCTCACCTATATGGAGGTCCAGCTTGACTTAATCACTCTACTTCTTCCTTGGTCGGAACTACGTGGAGGCCCTGCCAGTCTAGCTTGCCTTCGTGGAGGCCAAGCTTGACCCACTCACTTCTCTTACTCCTCAAGCAGACCTATGTGGAGGTCCTGCCAGTCCAGCTTGCCTACGTGGAGGCCCACCTTGACTTACTCACTCTACTCCTGTCTCAGGCAGACCTACGTGGAGGTACTGCTGGTCCAGCTTGCCTATGTGGAGACCTAGCTCAACCCACTCACTTCTCTTACTCCTCAGGCAGACCTATGTAGAGGTTCTGCCAGTCCAGCTCACCTACATGGAGGCCCAGCTTGACTTACTCATGTTTCTCCTGTCTCGGGCACACCTATGTGGAGGCCTGCCAGTCCAGCTCACCTACCTTGAGGCCTAGCTCAACCCACACACTTTATTACTACTCAGGCAGACTTCCGTGGGTGTCCTGGCATTCCAGCTGACCCATGTGAGGACCTAGCCACTGCTCGATCACATTACATGTTATCCTCTAGTGGACTTCCATGGATCCACTTTTGTACTGGCCTGGGAACTTCCTAACAGCAAGATAGAGCAACCCTCTAATATTGTAATGCCACAGCTTAGATGAATGACTGCACTTGTCCCTGTTCAATGCCTCTAGACAGTCCATTCTACCATTCAGTCCTCCTGCACGAGTCTTCAGTTCAGCTAGGCAGCCACCAGAACCTTGGAATGCTCATTTGTCCACACCTTGTACCATGATGGCAGACCCGCTAGATCACCATCAATCCAATCGTGCCCAGGGGAGGACATCTACTCATCACTCATTACTTACTTCTATACTACAGGTGGCCTCACTTAGGACTTCTCCTCCTTACATTGGACTGTGAACTACTACTGCAATAACGGACTGCAGGGGTCCTGCCATTCTCTTCTCAGCCAGCCCCATGCTATAGTGATAGCTGACCACTTGGGGTCCAGCCACTATCCTGCTTTGCCCCTCAACACAGGACCTGACTGCTTGTTCAAGTGTTCTCTATTTTCCTTGGCCGACCATGGGGGGGTCCCGCTTGAACTTTGACCGCCAAGATTCACAGTACTGCTTGATTGTCAATCTCTCCATACACTGGATCTATGTTGGGGTCCTAGGCTACAGCTAGCCACAAACAAGAGAAAACCTGGGATTCTGGACACTTCAGTTTCATCTACCAACTTATACCCTCCTTGTCCGATTCCTGCTCAAGTTCCGACGGCTATTAAACTGAAGCTTACCTCCAATTCCAGGTCACCTTCAGACACTCCCTTTCCAGTTAAGGCTTGGGCTTTCTCAACCATATCATCAGCATCTACACTGTCGCTTCTCCAGATATGTCCATCGATCAGCCACTGATTGAGCTACATGCATATGTACTTCCCCGTTTTCTTCTCCTATAGTGGTTATGGACTTGAAGTAACTTCCTTTCTTCTTCCATTATCTTCCAGTTAGACTCTTCTTTCACAAATACCTCATCTTCTAGGATTATGTCTGCCATCCATTGACCTACAGATGTATCTCATCGACCTACTACACTTTGGATCTAGTTCTATTATTACCCAAGTACTGGCTGACTTACAGTTGCTTCCCAGAGCTTTGGCATCTGCTTGTCTCATTCTTTGGACTACTCAGACATCCACAATGGTGTTCCTACCTTGACTGTCTAACCCTCTAACATGACTATGTCTTGCTATGCTGAACGCATCCTGCTTCATCCCGTCGGGGGGCTGACTCATTTCTGCTTCGCCCTGCAAGGAGGCCTGTCTGCTTGTTCAATGCATTCCTGCTTCACCCTACACAAAAAGGGGGCCTGTCTGCTGCACAAAGCATTTCAACCACCTCGTAAAACCCACGTGGGGGTCTCGCCTCTTCTACTTGGACACTACGTACTGATGGACCATGTGGGGTCCAGCCAGCCTTGCGCTCACCCTGCTTGGGGGCCGCGCTTCTTGCACAATGCTTTCACCACTCATGGCTGACATTCACGACTTCCATCACTGACCTCATGGCATGGCCATCGACTACTGGACTCACTGTTGATTGATCCACTTTAGCACCATATTTATCTCAACTTGGCCAACCTTCGTGGATGTCTCCCCTTCTCTACTGGTCTCTGCTCACTGGTAGTCCATGATAGGTCCACCATTATCCCTGCTTTGACCCACACGGGGGCCTGGCTGCTTGCTCAATCGCATTCCACCATCACCTTGGCCAACCCACATGGGGTCTCACCTTCTCAGCTGGAACTTTGCTTCTCATCTTTTCCTACAGATACTATGGACTTGGATTAACCAACCACTTATGCAACATCTCTCAATGTTGGATTCTTCATCCTCCAGTATCTCATTCTCCAGGATTACTCTGCTCGCCATCAATCAGGATATACCTCTACTAGCAACATCTGGATCAGACTCAGAGAACCAAGTCAGTACTTTAGCCCAACTAGGATTACTCTCCTTTTAGTATGCCCAGAGGATGGGCAGGTCAGTAGGCATGGGTCCTCAGAGGTTCCCCCAAAGGTTTTTTTTCTTCTCCTGCTTGCTACTGGCCACACTCTCCAGAGTTGGAGGAGGTAGTCACGATGGTAATTAATTTCTTTTGGGCCTTCTAACCTACACTTAACTATCATCCCACAAAAAGGTGGGATATAGAAAAAGGCCAAAGATTAAGACTCTATCATCAGCTATGTTTCATACAGCTCAAATGTATCTATGCACCAATCACGCCATCCAGTTCCTACGTACTACAAACACTGACCTATGTACCTATCCAGTTCAAATGTACCTAAGCACCAACTTTATCTCATTCAGCTCTTACATATCACAAAGCACTGAGCTATGTACCACACATAGAATAGAGAGGCTGTAGCCTGTAGTTCTATGAGCAGGTGAATAGCTCCTCCCCCATCCTCTACTTAAGCATCCTGCTCACACCTCCTCTGTTAGAGTGACCCACACTTGCCCTCCATCCTCCCCTGCCTCCTCTTCCTCTTCTCTGGCACTTATATCTCACCTTGTGCTGGGCCTTCTAAGCTACACTTACCTAGCATCCTGCAAAAAGGTGGAATATAGAGAAAGGCCAAAGATTAAGGTTCTGTCATCAACTATGTTTCATCCAGCTCAAATGTATCTAAGCACCAACCACATCATCCAGTTCCTACATGCTACAAACACTGACCTACATACCTATCCAGTTCAAACGTACATAAGCACCAACCATATCTCATTCAGCTCTTACGTATCACAAAGCACTGAGCTATATACCACACATTGACATAAAATACTCAAATAATTGCTGAACTATAAAATGTTACCACAGAATAAAATTGGGAGGTGCATCTTTATTGCAAAAAAAAAAAAAAAAAAAATGAGGGTCAACTTGTTGCCCCAAATTCATCGCACTGCCACTTTAAATGTATTTTTTTATATTTAATATTGCATTTTATTTATTTATTTAAAGTTGGTGACCAGGAGAGGCACACTGAGCTGAGGCTCATTTCCAGGTGTGACCCAGGGAAAAGCGGAGCAAGGGAGATAAAATACAACAACAACAATAAATCTGGCTGGAGGCAATCAGTTATATTGTAACATGAACTGGCTTCCTTCTCTTGTCATCCTTATTCCCAGGCGTGGTTGAAATGGATGATTTTGATCAAGTCCACCTTACTGATAAATGAAAATAAATAAATAAGTAACTAAATAAATAAAACAAATTTAGCCCAAGAAAGCTGAGAGGTGACATGATCATAGTGTTCTGAATATTAGAGGAAATAGAAAAGGTGGAGTAAACATAGATAGTTCAGCTGGCAAGTGCATTCAGATGTAGAAGACATAACTCAAATGTGAGTGGGGTTCATGATAAGGGGAAACATTAGATAATATTACTTCACCCAGAGGACAGTTAACATGTGGAATTGCCTGCCTGGTGAGGTTATGGAAGCTAGCATCATTTAGACCCTCAAAGCAGGACTAGACTAAGTCCTGAAAGAGATGGCACTGGAGGTAACACAGCATGAATGGGAGTAGCATTGGAGCTGATAAACTTGAATGCGAGCCCATATTCAAATCTGGTATAGGCACTACCAGGAAGAAAGAAGGGCAGATGGACTCTAAGTACCTTCCATCAGCCCAATACTATGCTACTATGTTACCAGGCTATATCTAATTTGTTATATAAACTATCAGACACAACCAACAAATTCAAGGAATATAAACCCATTCAATTTATATAGTCTTTTTTTCATTGAAGGGTACTTAACAGTTGCAGGTGTGTGGACTAAGGACTCCTGGATAGCCTCCAATGTCACAGAATCCGTGTTTGATCAACTGCTGATGTCACTTGGAAAACATATATATTGACATGTTTTAGCAGTACATTCAGAAACTACTTGAAATATTTGGACACAGCAGATTAACTGATGCCTTTGTGAATGTCTGGAAAGCACCAGAGACCAGAAAATATAATGCTGCTGAGATCTTGAAAGGGACTGGCATGGCAAGGTCAAAGACAGTGTGACTCTTTAACGTATCACTCAGCTCAGCACAAAAAATATTAATTGTGAGCCTTTGGCCATTAGATAGTTTTATTTCATTTTATTTTTTTATACTTGAAGGCATGTGAGCATAACTGCCCATTTCACAAGCGTCCAGTCTACACACTACAGAGAATAGAGTCAGAAACTTAAAAATAGAACAGATTATAAATTATTATACAAGGTAACTACATCAACTATAATCACAGTTGTAGGTATGATTTAAGTAGGAGATAATACATGTGAGAAGAGGACAATATGATGTACAGGAACAGACACATTTCTCAAGGAGGTAACGTTTGAGGTTATTTTTGAAGATTCCTAGGGATGGACACTGAACAAGGGAGTAAGGGTGGCTGTTAAAGAGTCTAGTACCCCTGGAGGAGAGGGAGTGCAGTCCGCAGGAGGTGTGGTAAGAAGGAACCAAGAAGGAGTGGTGGGAGGTGGATCTGGTGGTGCAAACCCTTGTTTGCCTCTGGAAACAGGAAGTGATGCTGTTGGGGAGAAGACCCCAGATAACTTTATAGAAAAAGGTTAGGATTTTAAAGTTAATTCGATCTTCAAGAGTTAGCCAATTTACAGCCTTGTAGAGGTGGCAGTGGTGAGTGCTTCTGGGAAGTCTTATGATGAACCTGATGATGTTATGGTAGCTGGTTCTTAATCTACTGAGAGTCTTAAGGGATGGGGTGGAGGAGTTGATAAGAGAGCTATAGTCAAGGAATAGAAGCAGGAAATTATTTGCTACAAGTGCTTGAGCTTCTGGGATGAGAAACTGACTAATTATATATAACATTCCAAGCCTTTGGTGTATTTTCTTGATAAGTTGGGTGATGTGGTATTCGTAGGAGAGGTGGCAGTCAAGGTACATGCCAAGGTTCTTAAATTCATTAACTCTCTCAATATAATTGCCATTGTTATCCATGAGTGTGAAGTCAAAATTGGCGGCTTTTTTGAAGCCAAAGAAAACCATGGATTCATTTTTTTTTTTGGCATTGTTAACCAGACCGTGAGTGGAGAACCAGGAGTGCAGCTTGCTGAAATCCTGCTTGAGTTTGCTGAGGAGAGTTGTGGGGCATCTATCTTTATAGAACAGAGCTGCATTGTCAGCATAAGGGATTAACTCAGTGTGTGTGCAGATAGTGGGAAGGGAGTTGATGGTGAGGGAGAAAAGCAGGGGGCTCAGTATGGAGCCCTGAGGGATGCCATATTTAATGTGGTGGACATCTAAGTACTGTCCTTCTATTATGGTAGAGTGTGATCTGTCACTAAGGTAGTTCTGAAACCAATTTAAAACTTCTTTAAAGAAGTTAAGTTGGGATAGAGTTTTGAGGAGTATGGTTGTTGATTGACTAGGTCAAATGCCTTGGTGAGGTCCACAAAAAACAAAGCTGCTGTAGAGACCTTCGTTGTTGGCCTTATCAATAAAGCTGGAGAGCTTAACCAGGGCAGTCTCTGTGTAATACATGATATCTAGTGAGGACTTGGTTCTCACTCCATCAGGATAAGGTCAAACGATCATGCACAATCCATTCTGTTTGGTGGATATACTATACTTATACTGGAAAGTTTTCTGTTTCCCTGCTGGTGATAGTTGGCTCCCCTGGTGCTATGCAATGGTGCAGCTCCTGACTCGGTAGCTTGGCAGACTATGCTATCTCCTTTACCTGAACTAACAGTTCAGTATGCATTTACAAACTGCAGTTAATTTAACAAACAACAGCCAAACCTGAGCGTGTGTGTGTGTGTGTGTCTGTGTGTATGCACGTGCATGTGTGTGCGCGTGTGTGTGTGTGTGTGTGTGTGTGTGTGTGTGTGCACGTGCATGCATGCATGTGCTGCAGGGCGTGTTACTGTCTGTATCGCAGGAATATGATGTTATTTCCTGTGTGTAACTCAATATTATAAAATGTATAGAAAACATCCAGAAAAGTGACTGGTCAATAAGCAGTTCAAGATGTGATGTTATCTTAGTACAGCATCATGCTGTGAAAATAATCTACAGAAAAACTCACATAAAGCTAAACTCATTTTAATTCTTTTATATGTAACTTCAAGTTTACTGAGAGAATGATGTCACAATACATACGAACATATAAAAAAAAGAGCCAACAGAAGAAGGCCAAAATGGTCTATGGAGTCTGCTCATTACTAATGCAGTGACCTTGGTTTATTCCATTGACCCTGCCCCTCCCCATCAACCCTTCCTTCATACAGCAATATACATTTGTGTAAGATCCAGTTATAATCACACAAATGATAAAGAACCAATTACATAAGCAATTTATGCGACTCAAGTCATTGTAACCTGCTGTATTGCTGAGTGGATGAAGCTCATATTTCAAGACTTTCTTTTTGTGATGGTCAGTGCCCAGATGTTGCAGTTGTCTTGCCTTCTGAAAAAGGGGTTATTCTGCATGACTTCATGTTGGTATGGACTTCAGTGAATAGTAAAAAAAAAACAAGAAAAATGTCCTTAAGAAACAAGAATAAAATGTATTCATAAAAACAGCAGTAACAATAGAAATGTGTCTGTCTTATTCTATGTTGCACTATTGTTTTACTAGAGACCCCTTTTTAGGAATGATCCATTCAGAGTATTTTTCCCACATTCCCCACTTATCTAAGTATTTCTCCCTGCTCAGCTGGAGCTCACTCAGCAGTAATTCTCTCCATATCTGCCACCCGCAGAACCCTGGCCCACTATTACATGGGAGTAGGTATGGTGGCAGAGAGGCATTTCTGTTTTTTCAGTCAAGGCGGAACTAAACCTAAGCTCTTTTTAATTCTACAGGATACATTTTATAATCACACTAAGGCACTCCAGGGTGTGGATTGCTGGTTAACATCATTCTCTGGAGGCTGAAGTCTTGAGGTTAACAATGCACCCAAGGCATAACAGTCTTCCAGCATAAACAAGCTAATTGGAATCACAGCCTCACTCTTCACTCTACCCTTCTCTGCCTTTCTTATCTTCTATTTCTACTGCTCTACACTCTTCTTCCACTCCCTATGCATGCTGTTAGCCTATAGCACTAGCTGGGTTTACATTGAGAAGTGATCATACCCCTGGGGTACTGCCACTGTGGGTAAGGCTTGCTTTTTTCCCCCACCCCTTCACTCTTCTTCAGTTCTTCCCTTTCACAATCTCATCCCACCTCCTCCCATCCCCCTTTTGTTCCCAACCTCTCCTCACTCTTTCCTCAAATTAGCCACATCCCCATGACAGTGGCTATGAGGGCATCATGCAGCCTAACCATTGTGGTGACCCACTCCAAAGTGTGTATGTTCTTTCTCCCTTTTATTGCACCCCCATTTATGTGCTAGTATTCTGACCCCAGTTTATCCCTCAACCCCCCCCCCATTCCCTACCAATCCCTTTGTGGGGTGTACATGCCATAGGAGTGTAGGCACGCCTAATCTCCCACCATTTCCCTCTCCCTCATCCCCCCAATCTAAGTTCTCGCTTGTACCCAGGTGTTAAAAAAGCAAAATATATCTTTGTTGTAGTGTTTTGTGTGGGGGGATGGGGTGGCAGTCTATGTGAGGGACGGGATCAAATGCACAAGGGACGAGGGAGAAGAAAGAACAGAGGCAATCTAGCTGCAGCTCCTAGACTCAAGGGGTAGGAAATTGAGGTTTGGGGTGGTATATAGGCTGCCCTCCCAGTCTGAGGAGCTTGACAGGGAGTTAGTGGGACAAACCAAAAAGGTATGTAGAAAAAGGACGGTGGTTATCGTGGGGGATCTTAACTTGCTGGGGGTTGACTGGAGCATTCTGGTCACCTCCAGTGCTAGGGAGCAAGTGCTCCTGGACACGATCCAGGAGGGTCTCCTGACACAGTTGGGTTAATGTGCCTACTAGGCTAAAGAACACTTTAGATCTGGTATTGTCGAATGGGGAGGCAGTGAGGGAAATAAAGATAGAGGACCCACTAGCCAACAGCGATCAACAAATGGTGTGGTTTAATATCACGATGTGTGGGGAGCCAGAGAAATCAGTTACTCGGGTGGTAAACTTCAGGGGGGCGGACTTTGGGAGGATGCAGGAAGTACTGAAAGGGAAACTGGAGGATATAAGGCAGGAGATGGACGTGGAGCAGAAATGGGATATTATTAAATGGGGGGGGTTACAGAGGCAACAGAAGCCTGCACCAAGGCACAGAGTAAGAGGAGCAGAGCAAGAAAACCATGCTGGTTAAACAGTGAGGTTGTGGGGGTGGTGAGAGCAAAACAAGTGTCGCATCAGAGGTTTAGGAGGATGGGGCAGGAAGTGGACAGGGAGGAATATGCAAGATGGTCCAGGGAGGTGACCAGAAAAGTGAAAGAAGCCAAGGCCCAGAAGGAGCTGAGATTAGCACAGGAATTAATGGGGGGACTTTTCAGATATATCAGGGAGAAAAGGAAGTCCAAGCAGACAATAGTGAGGATAAAAGGGTGGGAGTGGACAGAAAAGGGGAGGAGCAGGCAGAAACACTAAAGGAATACTTTTGCTCAGTGTTCATGGAAGAAAAGGGCGGACCACTACCAGCATGGGCTGGGAGGGTGGGGACAGGGGGAGAGGAGGTGACAGATGGAAGAATTGAGGCAAGTAGAGTCCTAGAGGGACTGAGAACACTGAAGGTAGACAAGGCACCAGGACTGGATGGTATCCACCCCAAGGTGCGAAGGGAGATGGCGGTGGTGTTGGCGGAGTCACTGGCGGATCTGTACAGCACCTCACTGGAGAGGGGATGTGTGCCACTGGAATGAAGATGGCACATGTAGTACCATTACACAAGAGTGGGCAAAGGGATGAACTGAGTAATTATCGTCCGGTAAGTCTCACCTCCATAGTGTGCAAACTCATGGAAATGATACTAAAGGAAAGACTGCTGTCATACCTGGAAGACAATGGCCTCCAGAATGTGAGGCAGCATGGATTTGTTTCAGGGAAGTCTTGTCAAACCAACCTCATACAATATTATGACAGGGTGACAGGTGAACTGGATAAGGGTCATGCGGTGGATGTTCTTTACTTGAACTTCAGCAAGGCCTTCGATTCAGTGCTTCATGGGAAGCTTGGGGAGAAGCTAACTGGGGTAGGGGTAGGGCCAAAAATGATGAACTGGATTACAAGCTGGCTGAGTGGCAGGCTGCAACAGGTGGTGATGGTGGTGAGGAGAGAACTCTCAACTCCAAGGCTGGTGATGAGTGGGGTGCCACAGGGCTCTGTGTTGCGGCCAGTATTGTTTGGGTTTTTCATATCAGACATTGCACACGGGGTGGTGAGCAAGGTAAGTCTGTTCACTGACGACACCAAAATTGGAGCAGTGGTGGATGGAGATGAGGGATGGAAGCAGCTGCAGGGGGACCTACACAAGCTAGAGGAGTGGTCAGAGAGGTGGCAGCTGGGGTTCAATGCAAAGAAGTGTAAGGTTATGCACTTTTGGGTGAAGAACCCAAGGAGAGAATACTGGCTTGGGGGGGTTAAGCTGGGGATCACTGAGGAGGAGCAGGACCTAGGGGTAATGATAACAAGGACCATGAACAACACTGCCCAGTGCAGGAAAGTGGCTGCAAAAGTGAACAAAATGCTGGGGTGCATAGCAAGGGTTTTTTTGTCCAGGCGAAGAGAGGTGATCTTGCCCCTCTACAGGTTGCTGGTAAGGCTGCACTCTGAGTATTGTGTGCAGTTTTGGAGGCCATACCTAAAGTGTGATATCAGGCTACTGGAAGGGCTGCAGAGGAGAGCAACAAAGATGTTATGTGGAATGGAGGAGAGAGACTATGACAGCAGGCTGGGAGACCTGGATATGTACACCCTGGAGGATAGAAGGGATTGGGGGGGATATGATAGAGACATTCAAGTATCTGAGGGGAATCAATAAGGATGGGGCAGATGGGGTCTTTAAGTTAAGGAAGGGGAGGATCACCAGGGGGCATGGACTAAGAATAAGAGGGGAAAAGATTTAGGAAGGAAATGAGGAGACACTATTTCACAGAGAGGGTGGTAGCAAAATGGAATGCCCTACCAGAATGGGTGGTATCATGCAAATCTGTGAACAGCTTCAAAAGGGTATGGGACAGGGAACAGGGGAGAGTGAGGGTGGAGGAGGTGGGGGTGGCAGTGGGATGACAAAGAAGAGGGGGATGGGGCAGCTGCAAACAAGGGGTGTTGGCTGCACACTCGAACAGACGTAGATAGACCGGGTGGTCTGTTTCTGCTGGCATATTCGTATTATGTATATGAGTATATAAATAAGCGGTGTGTGTGTGTGTGTGTGTGTGTGTGTGTGTGTATACATAAACATTATATTGTGTGTGTACATGCATAATGCATTATGTACGTAGATTTTATCTGGATGGCAAGTGCTGCCTGCCTATTCCCACAAACATGTTTGGCATAGCTCTAAATGTATGCAGTTGTACGTACAGGCTTAGCTCTGTGTATATTTTATTTGGATCCTGTATTCAAATGTATCCCCTTTCCCCCAGGATGCATCTGGAAATGAGCTATTGCAGCTCAGTATGCCTTTCCGGTGAAACTTTTCAAAATAAATAAATAAATTGATAAAAATACAAATAGTTTATTGCAATAACTATGATCACAGATAATGAACCACCAGTGCATCACTATAAATGTCTAATCAGGATAGCAGGTGAACATCTATCTATCTATCTATCTATCTATCTATCTATCTATCTATCTATCTATCTACAGTATCTGTCTATCTGTCTGTCTGTCCTGTCTGTCTGTCTATTTATCTATCTGTCTATCTGTCTATCACAATACAGTCCAGTCCACTAGAACAAACCAGTCCAACTGAACTTCTTTCAGTGATCTGCACTTCATCTGCGTTAGTCCGTGAACTTAATGAGGCCAAGGCAGTGCTTGAAGAGACATTTTGAAAAACGGAACAGTATAAGAGTGCAGACCTAAAATACTCTGCAGTCACAGCAACAGAAAATGCTTCAGGGATAATGAAAAAGGAATACATTTTTGTAAACCTGCAAATGCAGTGCAGATCCAATACAATGGAGAGTTGTACAAAATGGCATTTTCCTTTTCCACTCTTGACAAGTTCTGTGTTCTCAGAATTTCACAGAAGGCATTTAGCTGTTTGTAGATAAGACCAAGCTCTGCAAGAGGGCTGACAGTGAGGAAAAAATTAAGATCATGAGACAGGGTGTGAGAAGACTGGAGAAGTGGGCTAGTATATGGCAGTTAAAATTCAATGCCAGAAAGTGCAAATTGATGCACACACTGTAGGAGGTAAACTCCTGGAATAGTATATTGCAGTATATTGAAGGAATGCTATACTGTAGGAAGTAAAATCCTGGAATAGTATATTATATTGAAGGGGTGCCATCCTGTAGGAGGTAAAATCTTGGGGAAGTATACTATATTGTAAGGATGCCATTCTGTAGGAGGTCAAATCTTGGAATGGTGTATTGTATTGAAGGGATGCTATACTGTACAAGGTAAAATCTTGGAATGGTACATTATATTGGAGGGGTGCCATCCTGTAGGAGGTAAAATCTTGGGGAAGTATACTATATTGTAAGGATGCCATTCTGTAGGAGGTCAAATCTTGGAATGGTGTATTGTATTGAAGGGATGCTATACTGTACAAGGTAAAACCTTGGAATGGTACATTATATTGAAGGGGTGCCATATTGTAGGAGGTAAAATCTTGGGGAAGTATACTATATTGTAAGGATGCCATTCTGTAGGAGGTCAAATCTTGGAATGGTGTATTGTATTGAAGGGATGCTATACTGTACAAGGTAAAATCCTGGAATAGTATATTATATTGAAGGGGTGCCATCCTGTAGGAGGTAGAATCTTGGGGAAGTATAGTATATTGTAAGGATGCCATTCTGTAGGAGGTAAAATCTTGGAATGGAGTATTGTATTGAAGGAATGCTATACTGTAAAGGTAAAATCTTGGAATGGTACATTATATTGAAAGGATGCTATACTGTTGAAGGTAAAATCTTGTAATTGTATATTACATTGAAGGAATGCTGGTAGAAAGTATAGAGGAGGAGACAGACCAGTGGTGGTGATCAGTAATAACCTAAATGTGGTGTCTCGGTACAACAGATATACAGGAGGGCTAACAGAATGCAGGGATGCATGGGGGGGGGATTACTACCAGAAGGGGGAGGTAATATTGCCACTGTATAGACTGTTGGTGAGTTCTGGAATACTATATGTAGTTCTGGGGCCTGTACTTAAAAAAGGATAGTGATAGATTACAACAGTGCAATAAAGGGCCACAGAGATAATTTATGACTAGCAGGGTAAGACAAATGAAGAGACTGACAAGTATCAATGTGTACTAACTGTAAGACAGAAGGGAAAGGGGGACATGGTGACAGAGACTTTCAAATTCATGAAGGGGAATGCGGCAAGTTTATTCAGACTGAAAACAGGACATCTACCAGGGGCAAGTACTTCAGTGGGGGTAGGAAGTTCAAAAAGGATATCAGGATGCATTACTTCATGGATGGGGTGGTAGATGAGTGGAATGGACTTCCAGACAAGGTTACAGAGGCAAAGACAATATAAGAGTTCAAGAGGAATTGGAATGAATTTAGAGGACTTATCAGACAAGAAGATGTAGGTAGGGGCATGTGGGACTTGGACAGAGTAAGGAGACTAGAGCATCTCTAAGTAGGGAGTCGAAGGACAGGCTAGATGGATTATTCAGGTCTTTTCCCACCCTTCTCTTTCTAGTCAGGTTTTTTTCCCACCCTTCTCTTTCTAGTCAGGTCTTTTCTTAACTGTCTCTTTCTAGTCAGGGCTTTTCCTGCCCTTCTCTTTCTAGGGTTCTGTGTTTCTATTTTACCACTAATAGAAGGCCAGTTGTGGACAGATATGCTCTAACAAGATTGGAATTTATGATCCTAGATATGTTCACCTACCACCCTGATAAAGCTTATACAGTGAAAATTTGGTGGTTCATAGGGAACGTTATCTGCAGTCATACATACCACCACAATACAAGATTTGCATTTTTAGCAGTGTGGTGAGTGAGATAGTTTTTTCAGTGATCAAGTTGCAGAAAATGTTGTACATTGGAAGATGACTCCTCCTGCTTTGTTTCTGTCATTTGTTGCAGGGTGACAAGCCGCACTAGAAGTCTGCTTGCATTATCCCAGTATAAAACCTGACCTGTCCTGCCTTATTGCTTAAATCAGTATCAGTGTGTCTAAGTGATCACCACCTGCTACCAGCTGCTCCTATAACTCTCACTTTGCTAATGGTTATTCTCACTATTTAAATAATCAGTACAGTATGTTATAGCTGTTTTGATCAAATGCGCTATGTGTGCCCACCAGTATGCCCACATGAGGGAGGAGAGATACTTTGGACAATTACACTTCATAATTATATAACATATATCCTGACTACATGGTTCTGATTCTAGAACTCTGAACTGACTGGCTGTGTTTGAGAAGAGCTCCCAAAGCTAAGTACTTTTTGATATAATTTTCAGTTTAAAAATTGTTTTGTTTTATGTAAATTTAGGTGATTGTGAAAGACAACTCTGTAGGCTCCAGGAAGATATAAAATTTGTGTGGTAGATATTTGTTGGAAGTCAGAAGTATCAACACATTTATTTAGTGTGATCTTTCTACTCTGATGTGGTTAATTTTAATACTATAGTTTAAACCCTTTCTGTATGTGCCTTTGGTGGTGTCTGATATTGAGAACCTAAGTGTCAATTGTGGGTATCCTGTCTGTTTTGGTAGGTACTTTATTTTCTTTGTTAAACAGCTGAGTATACCTATTGCCTAATACTTTATAGTACATTGTATCTTTTTGCTCAGTCTCTGATTTTTCTCTTCTTTCTCCAATGTTTTAGAACTGTTTAGTTATTGTGGCAGAGATGTGGTACTGTGTTCTTTCTTGTAGTTCAAGGTACTTTTGGAACTGCTGATTTCTATTGGTTTAAACGACTACATTTTTTTTTTCTATTTTAAAAAAAAGCTACATCAACTTGGTTTGTTGTCACCTGTTTGTTGTTACTAAGTAGCAGATGTTTTTGCATTGTGCTCTGATTCTGTGATAGAATCTGTATTAGTAGAAGGTAGATTATTGTGATTGTAGTTACCTTTTGATGGTAAGAATAAAGAGGTGAGATAGAAGTGTATGTATTTTCAAATATTATAGAGGAACAGTGGCAGGATTTTTAGGACAGTAAATTAATAAAAAGGGAACTAGGAGAGCTTCAGTAACAGACAAGTAGTGGAATTGTAGTATAATGTGGGGAGTGGTGCAATGCAGTGGCTGTGGGGCAGACATATTCAGGCAGATCTTCTGGACACTGAGGTGCTGCCCTATCTGCATGCATCTTTCTAGACTGCGGGATGAGGTAGCCAGACTCAGAGCGGAAGTAAACTGGGTCAGGAGTACCATCACCCCTATCCAGAGACCACTCAGTCCAATGCAGCTGCCTCAAAGGATGTAGAGAACGAGGAGTACTTGGATGACAGTGGGCTCAGGGAGGGTTAGACCAGTCAGGCAGAGGCACATCCCAGATCCTATTCCACTCAAGAACTCATATGCCACACTGCCAAACAGGGACAACCAAATAGAGGTACCCAGAGAAATGGAAGGAAAGGATGTGGGAGGTTAGCCAAGTGCAAAAGGTGGAGATTAGCGCCCAGGAGGTGGATAGGCAGAATAAGGGGCAAAATTCAGCAGAAGGGCAGACAGCAAGGTGAACTAGGGATAAAGGACAACCAAGGAAGGAGCTTGAGTAGAACAGCGAAACAGTCTAGGGAGGTCAAATCATGGAAAGTCATGTGTGCAAATGTCAGGAGCCTTAGCAACAAGATGGAAGATCTGGAGGCTGTCATGGTGCAGTCAGATCTGGACATTGTGGCCATCACTGAAACCTGGTGTAATGATAACCATGACTGGGAGTTGGCCATACCTGGCCACAACATATTCAGAAGAGACAGGGCAGGCAGGAAGGGAGGAGGAGTGGCACTGTATGTGAAAAATGACATAAGGGCCACAGAGATCCAGGAGGAACAAATGGGGAGAGATACTGTGGGTTAAGCTGGAAAGGAAAATGGGGCCAGCCATCCACACAGGTGTGGTCTATAGACCACCAGCCCAGGAGGAAGAAACAGATAGGGAGCTGATGCTAGCCATCCAGAGGATGGCAGACAAAGGTGGTACTGGTTGGAGACTTCAATATTCCAGACGTGGACTGGAGCATCCCAGCAGCAGCATCAACTAGAGCAGATTTATCCTGGACTCCTTCAGGGTGCCTTCCTCAAGCAACTGGTCATGGAACCAACTCGGCAGAAGGCAATACTGGACCTTGTGCTCACAAACAGGGACAGTGTGATGGGGTAAGAGTGGGGAGCACCTGGGAACAGTGACCACCAGTCACTGTGGTTTGAAATCACAGAAAAGCAGAACCAAACCACACAAAACACGTGATCCTGGATTTTAGGGGGGCAAACTTTGAGAAAATGGGGAGATACTTGAAAGAGGCATTAAGGGGAATGGGGCAGGAATCAGGGGTTGAGGAACAGTGGGAAGTATTTAAAATGGGGATTACAAGAGCAACAGAATTATGTATTAAGCAGGTTAGCAAGAGGAAAAGGAAGAGGAGACCATTATGGTTTTCCAAAGAGGTAGCAAAGAAAGTGAAAGCCAAAAAGATTGCATTCAGGCAATACAAAAAGACACAGGCAGAAGGGGATAGGGAGAAGTACCAAGAGAAGCAAAGGGAGGCAGGGAGGTCAGTAAGGGAAGCCAAAGCTCAGACAGAAGAACACATTGCAAAATCAGTGGGTAGAGGGGACAAAACCTTTTACAGGTACATAAGTGAAAAAAGAAAGGCAAAGGGAGGGATAGTGAGACTGAAGGGGAGGATGGGGGCTGTGTGGAGGATGACAACAGTAAAGTTGACATATTGAACAGGTATTTCTGCTCAGTCTTTACTGAGGAAGAGGAGGGTAATGGGTCTGAATGGAGTACAAGGGTGAGAATGGTGCAGAAATGGACACAAGTCCCTTTACACGAAAGGGTCCTGAAGGAACTGGAAGTAATAAGAGTTGATAAAGCAACGGGGCCAGATGGGTGCACCCAGGGTCCTTAAAGAACTAAGAGGTGGTGGCTGAACCTCTTGCTATCCTGTTTAGCCGATCACTAGAAACAGGGAGGTACCCAAAGACTGGAGGATAGCAGATGTGTCCCCTTATACAAAAGTGGGAACAAAGAGGCGGGAACTACAGACCAGTCAGCCTCACCTCGTAGTGGGGAAGATCATGGAAGCACTACTGAAGGAGAGATTGGTGGAACATCTGGTTGTCAATGGACTACAGGACCCAAGGCAGCATGGTTCCACCAGGGGAAGGTCATGTCAGACCAACCTCATTGAATTTTTGACTGGGTGACTAGGGAGGTGGATCAGGAGGGCAGTGGACATGGCCTATCTGGACTTCAGCAAGGCCTTTGACACTGTGCCACATAGAAGACTATTGCACAAACTGGGAATATGGGTGTGGGCAGGACAGTAGTGCAGTGGGTAGGTAACTGGCTGGGCAGCAGGACACAGATGGTGGTGGTAAATGGCTGTCACCCACAGAGGGAAGAGTGACCAGTGGGTACCACAGGGATCAGTGCTGGGACCGGTACTATTCAATATCTTCATCAGTGACATTCTGAGGACCTAGAAGGCAGAATTTCACTGTTACGCTGATGACACAAAGCTCTGTAACAGAGTAGACACACCAGAGGGTGTAGACAGAATGAGAAGGGACCTGCAGAAACTTGAAGAATGGTCAGGGGTTTGGCAGTTGAAATTCAATGCAAGGAAGTGCAAGATAATGCATATGGGGCACAAAAACCCTGGCACAATATATCAGTTGGGGGGTGAGGATATAGCATGCACCAAGCAGGAAAGGGATCTTGAAGTTATCATCTCTGATGACCTCAAGGCAGGGAAACAGTGTGACAAGGCAGCAGGTAAAGCAAATAGGATGCTGGGATGCATAGGCAGGGGCATCACCAGCAGGAAAAGGGAGGTCATAATTCCACTATACAAGACACTAGTGAGGCCGCACCTGGAGTACACTGTGCAGTTCTGGAGACCTTACCTACGTAAGGACATAGACAGGGTAGAGAAGGTTCAGAGGAGGGCAACAAAGATGATGCATGGATTGCATCACAAGTCCTATGAGGACAGGTTGAAGGCACTGAACATGTACTCCCTGGAGGAGAGGAGGAGAGAGGATATGATAGAGACATACAAGTATCTTACAGGGAGGAACAGGGTGCAGGAATGCACTATTTTTAAGCGAAAAAGATGTTCCAGGACTAGAGGGCATGGGATGAAGTTGGAGGGAGGACGATTCAGAGGAAACGTGAGGAAGAATTTCTTCACAGAACGGGTGGTGGACAAGTGGAACACCCTGCCAGAGGAAGTGGTGGGGGGCTGAAACAATCACGGGATTTAAGAATGCATGGGATAGACATAAAGGAATTCTGGAGGTCAGGGGTAAGGGGCAACAGACTTCCCGGAAAACATAAACTGAACTTACAAACTTAAATGGGCAGACTGGGTGGGCCATAGGCCCTTATCTGCCGACACTGTATCTATGTATCTATGTATCTACATATGCAACTTGCCAAGGAAAACAATATGCATCTACCACCTATGGTCCCAAGAAAAGGAGTTGTCATTTGTGCTGAAGATAAAGAGGGTTGTACGATGTCCAAAAATACAGAAGTCCCCAAATTGATGGTAGTTACAAAAAACATAGAAATAAAACTGGGAATAACCTATAATAGGATAGTGTAGTGTTTTCATTCCTAGTCAATAAATTACAAATAAATAAAATGATAAACAAATGCCACTTGAATTTAACAAAGTAAGACATACAGTAGCTCTCACAATTACAGTACTTAATTCCTTGTCTTTTTTACAATTTTACACCTGTCTGGTCACTAAATACTTTAAAATGTTTGTATTTGAATGGGGAGAGCTTTACAGACTGTTGTTTGTTGTTAATTAATAAGGGGACACCATGATCCTTAAAAAAAAATGTCTTTTAGGAAATCAAAGTTATGCTATAAAGTAAATTGTTTATAATATCATGCATGGCCAGCCCTGGTGAGTCAGCAGAAAAGGTGTTTAAAAATGAAGCATTTTTCAGATACAAAGATGCTTTTATGCAGTTCAGGTGCAGGGACTTCAGGACTGCAAAATCACAAACAGCGCACAGAGGCTCCAGGTTCCCTTTCAGCTGATTCTGTGACTGCCCCCAGTGGCCGCTCTGTGCAGTCCAATGAAAGGGAAGCTTGGGAATGCTGGGAATGTTGAGACAGGGCTGGCTGCCAGGAGAAGAGCTGAGGGGGAGACACTGTGGGGCAGAAGACAAGGGTAGGCGGCTCTCGATACTCTGCTAAGGCATCTTTTCATTCCATTCTTAATATAAGTCTATTACGGCATTCTTTGTCGCCTGTATAATTGGGTACCAGGGACTCGTGCAGCTCAGTAAATGAATATATGAAGAGACATGCACTGATTTGCAGGAGGGAGCAGCTTAAGGATGGATAGGATATCCATTTGTATGTATTCATTTTTACAATTTCGCCAACATGCTGTTTTGTTACAATGTATAGAATTGCCACAGTGACAGAAATGCGGTTGCTAGAAAAATGTATTTGGTGGCCTGGAAGCAAATGAGTGAAACATTGTTTCTACAGAAATTCATTGACATTATTTTGGTCGCGCTGTTTTAAAATCATGTAGACACTTTAAAAGAGGAGGGTGCTTTTTCCTAAATATTTTTTTCCATTGATTATTGCCACGTGAAATTGTTCTATCGCGTTTATCAGGTTGCGCAAGATTAGTGTGCTGTTAAACGTGTCTTTATTGAATTGCACCTAGCATCTTCATGTGCAGACTGTGGAGCGCAAAAGGCTACTGTGGGCGTATCACTTTTGAAGGAAATATGATTTTAACACATTTTATTTATTGTTTATTTTGAATTCTGCAAAACGGGACATATTTGTCGTTATAGGTTTATTTGTTGAATACATACGGGGAACGTAACGTTTCAAGAAGCTTTGCATCTGAAAATGGGGTTAATATAAGGTGCGGTTAACGTTGCTCCTTATCTGTCGTTTCATTTCCGATTATGGGTTTAGGTTATTTCAGGGGTTACAATAATTTGATGACAGACGTGTATAATGAAATTATTGATTTCTAGGCAGCTGTCTACTTAAGCTGGCTCCTGAATGCCGTATAGGGAATACGTTCCCTCTGTCGAGCAACATAGCGAGGAATTGACATTTCCTTTTGATTGACAACACCATTGACCACTTAAAGTAGTGGAAATCGCCTCCAATCATTGCTACTCAGAGGTGGGGTTTCCCAGTCCGGTCAGTGATTGGTGCACCGCTTCCGTGCAATGTAAAGAAGCGCTCTCTTATTAACTCAGTGTACCTCGCTTCTTGCACCGGAGCTTGTTACTCCCTTCAAAAAAAAAGGAATTTATATCCTCCCCGAACTACTGTAACCCCTTGTGTAATTTTTCTGAACGATGCAAATCAGTTATTTCAACTGATGTTTTGCAAGTCTGCATTTCTATTATTGTTACGTATGGTTGCTTTTTTAAGACTTGCCCGATTATTTTCTTAAGGAGAAACTAATCCTTTTCATGGCTAAATTTAGGTGGAATCAAAACTAGGCGGATATGGTGTCTCAACGCACTGCTGTAGGTAGAGGGGCCAGTCGGGCTCGAGGTAGAGAGAGGCTTAGGTTCTCTTTTTATTGCTCATGATGACGTGGGTTGAGCATTTTCAGGGCGATAGCAGAACGTGTGCAGGTGAACTGGGAAAGTGGCTGTTCAATCACTTTTTTTTTTCAAAGGGAGGGAACTTAAAGTGGCATTTTTTCAGTTGAGCTGGCTCGTGATGTAGGAGCAACCGCAAAGGGTGACACAAGTAAGACTCCAGTACAGCTTCAGGTAGTCAGGATGGGGAAACTACGTGCATAGGGTTACCACCTGTCCTGATTTTCACAGGACAGTCCTGATTTGGGCAGCGGTGTCCTGCAAAAAAACCATGAAAAATACTACATGTTCTGCCATTATAGTAGAAAAAAATATTTTCTGACTTTCCTCGAAATGTTGCAAAAAACTATAATATATTTACTAAAATGCCTTAAAATGATAAACACTAGAAACAACTAAAAAAAAAACTATAGCACTTAGTCTTAATTCTTACATTTAGTGAAAACAATTATATTGCATTGGTAGAGGTTACATATTGTCCTATGAAAAATCATGTTTCAGTAAGGAATGTCCCACTTTGAGCTTCTTAAAAGATGGTAACCCTATGTACGTGCATGCTTCCTATAACCCCAGAAATAAATAGCTCAGGTTGTTAGGGGTGGGGGAGCAGGGAGGTATGTTACTTTAGAGGTTAAATGGAGAATAATGAATGGGTAGATTGTGTAACCAGAATGTAGTATATGGATAAGCCTTAATAATACTATCTTGACCCATCGGAAAATTTTCCTGTAATACACAACTGCCACTGCCATAATACTGTCATTCCAGCACTGATAATACATAGTTTCAGAGTGATAATACTGTCATTCAGACTTCATAATAGATGGTTTCAGTTCTGAACGATAGTATTATAACAGAAATGACACAGCGCATGCCCGCGTTTGCCTGCCACAAAATCCCAGTTGCTGTGGTGCTACGTTACTTACAGCACAGCCAAACTGATGGTGTGCATTCTATGTGGCTCTGTGGGTGGGCAGAACAACCTAAAAAACATGGCAGCTGTTTACTCTTGCTTAGTGAGACTAACACCCCCATTCATTTCTTCGCCTTTTTTTTAAACATTCACTGGATTATCTGTTTGATCCTGCATTCACTGAAAGATGAGAGAAGGAAAAGGTAGGACTGATTGCCTCTGAAAAGTAAATGACAAAAAGTTAAGCATGGTGGGGGAGAGAATGAGGATGATCGAGTGAGCAAGGGAGTCTTCAGTGCGCTGGTCGGGCCGAGAGTGAGCAGCTGTTCAGTACAGCATTTGGCTGGCCAGTCGTCTCACATGAAAAGCCACAGAATTCTGAAACTGATCCATATATTACAAAAAATAGATGGATAAGGGACTATTTTAAGGCAGTAAGACCATCTCAAGGTTTTGGGGACTTTGGGAACCTCTTGAGCTTTGCTGTCGAGGTTCCAAGTCTCCAAAACCTCTTGATGGTCTTACTGCCTTGTAATACACCCCCATCTATTTATAATACACACTGGAAGTGTGGGATGTTACATAAACCCCAAGAGTGAAGCTTAAAGGGTTTACAGAAGCTTGCAACTTAAAGGGTGTGTATCAAATCATGTGTTACACACATCTACCTTTTTAATTTAATTGTCCACAATTTTTAATAAGGGAGAGGTTTACAGAGACTGTTGCATTATAACACCCTCTCCTCTATCCAATCAGGTTTCAGATAATCTCACTCCACCACTCCCTCTCTACTACGCTTCACCAGCTCCATACTCTCTGCTATCGATGTAGGTCATTTAACCTCCGCTATATTTATTGACCCTCGCTAAAGTTTTCAACTCCATCTCTCACCTCCTCCTCTTAAACAAACTACAGGCAGCTGAACTGTCTCTGCCTGCCGTAAATTGGTTTAAATCCTTCCTCACTGGCAGGCAGCAGACAGTTCAAATCAGTAATGCCCTCTCCTCCCCATCCCAATCCTATCTGGTGTCCCACAGGGTTCCATCCTTGGACCAGTCCTCTTTTCTCTTTTTATTAATGATCCCTCTCAGTCTGCTCCTTCTCCCACATACATATGTATGTCGATGACACCGTCATCTACCTGTTCAGCCCCACAGTGTCTGATGTCCAGACTCCTCTTCAACAAGATTTTCTTGCAGTTATAGACTGGTTTCAAGATCACCCTCTTAAAAGAACATCAAAAAAACTGTTGCCATGACCTTCGGTTCAAGGCAAAAACTAACCAGACTATTACCTCCCCCAGTATTCACCACACTCTCTGTCACACCCCTTGGAATGGTTCCTACCTACAAATACCTACAGTAGGTGTCTGGCTTGACCCATCCTCAGATGTCTCAGCCCACATCACTGCTGTGCACAGAAAACGTTGCCCTAAATTAGGGCTGCTCTGTAGACACAAGGACAGCCTCTCCCTCCCGGTCCATCATGAACTTATTCCCAAATGGATTCTCCCAGCATTCAATTATTCTGACATCATCTACAGCTGAGCACCCTCCTCCTCTGTTGCAAAGCTGGTTGTTCTCATCAACGCCTTCTGTCATTTTGCCTCCAGTTCCCCCTCTGTTCACTCACCATTGTGACCTCCACTCCTTCCTCTCTCTCCCTTGCCTCTAGCAGAGACAATTGGCTCACTGCCCTACATTCATCTCCAAATTCTGGTTCAGTTCCCTCCCATCCTACCTCTCCCCCACCACTACCCCCCCTACCCCCTCCACTCCTGTCTATCCCGTACCTTTTCCATCCACTTACACACACTTCAACAGGCAAACATGCTTTCTCCTTTAGCCTTCCATCCCCCTGGAATAAACTTCCCTCTTCTATTCGCCTCACCCCTACTTTCCCAGCCCTAAAGTGTCTGCTTAGACTGCCTCCAGTAACCTCCTGCTGCTGTTCCTGAGGCTCTTGTTATCATACATCCTCTAGCTCCTTAAATATTATTACCATTCTCCAGTTAGTTTTCCCACCTTGCTATATCCAACCCTACACTGCTATATAGCAATATGACTATTTATTGCAAACTAATGTATTATGTTTCACACACATTATTATTCTGTATTCTGAAATATAAGTTCTGAGGTACACTGTGTGGCACTGTTTTGTATATTTATTTATTTATTTCTCGGAATGACAGTATCTTTGAGCCCAGGGCTCGTTTACAAAAGTTCCATGTCAAAGAGACAAAAAAAAAAAATATGTGACAGGAAAATACAAGTTCAGTAACAATAGGTACAAACAAGTCAAAATGAGAAGGAACATGGCTAAGTATAACACAATGGGTAATAAAAAATAATCTGCAAAGAGCATAACAGGAGGATAATCTATAGCTGCCAGGAAAAGGCGTTGTCAATGAGTATGAAATGGTAGAGAAAAGAAAGTGAGAGAGGGGGAGGGTATATAATTCTGTACTACTCTGTATGTATGAAATTTGTATGTGTATTATATTTTGTATGCAACTGTTTCTTTATATTGTAACTCCTGTTTCCTCCTCCCTTGGGTCGTACCTGGAAATGAGCCTTGGCTCAGTGTGCCTTTCGAGGTTACCAGTCTTTAAATAAATAAATACAAAAACTCATTGTGGAACTCCTTGTTCAGTTACGTAAATTTTAACTGGTTTGTTTTTAAATTGTGAAAATATGGCTGTTGTATGTGAAGAAGACTAATTGCTTGAAATGAGAGTTGTGCTACTGGACAGCTTCAGCAGTGTGAGTTTGACAGCTCGTGGTTACACATGACCAGTTGTAACCAAAAATTACAACATGGTTATTTAGCTATTAAAAATTTTGGCCAGCAATTATATTAAAGTAATGTTCTAGGGAACTGGGTAGCTCAACGGAATAGTAACAGTTTAAGTAGCTTTTTAACCTCTAGGTGTACCTCTCAACTGTCCATCAAGAGGGATGTCACTCATTTTCTCACTCAAAATTGCCATGTCCCACATTCATCCAACAAGTGCTGTCCACACAGAGTAGGTGTAGTTAACTTAGACTTTTAAAGTAGACATTCATAATATTCTAATTTACTAAATCATAATTAAACTTTTCACAAATGAAAGCACTGGTTTCCACAGCATTCTGAGCTTGACTCTGTAAAAGAGCCACTGGCTCAAAGGTATTTCCGAATCTTGTCTAAATAAATAAATAAATCTATGTGTTTGAAGATGTGACTTGAAGTAAGAGGCATGTCCCACATTGACCCATATTTCAAGTGACAGCATACCATATTTCAATGACAAAAGGTTGAGAGGCATATCTCTAGGTCACTGGTCCAAATCCAGCCCAGGCTGGTATTTTCTGAAAGCCATTATGTATTTATTTATTTATTTAGTTTTTGTTGACTGGGTAAGTGCACTAGACAAATCCTGCCTATTTTCAGGCATGACCCGGGGGAGGGGGATACAGATGAATGCCAACTGACCTTGAACCAGATTAAGCTGTTGGTGGTATTTTTAGTGATTTTTAGTTATCACCTAAGGGTTGCTCAGTGGCCTATGTGAAATTAGTTCGGGTGGTCTCAGTCCAGTTCCCAGTGAGCAGGGGGTGTCCACAAAACCAGTAACACAGCACTAATCAGCACTTTGGTTTACAGTATGACAAGAGTGGCCAGAGATTGAATGGGCATGAAGTCTATACTACACTGTCACCTATGTGGTGGTCCCCCCAAGACAGTGCTGTTGGGCAATGTGTGCTGGGGAAGCTTGTACTGTGATTAGCCATTCTGTGCCTTCCATGTGGATAAACAGAGGACTTCAATTAACAGTGCTGTCAGTCTGGCACTTTTATGACTCTTAAAGTCATACAGGAAAGCAAATAGCTTAATGTAAAATTCTACTAAAACAAGGTGTGCTATCTGGTCTGGCTTTAATTGTAATAAGCAAGTGTCTACCATAGCAAAAGGTTAAAAATGTAATAAATTAACAAAATTCCATCCTGTCCTCCCTTTCCTGGACATGCCACTTCCCTCCTCATGATTTTTGGCTCTTATTAGTGAACTAATTGTGCCTGTTTCACCTGTTTGCTTGGCTAAAGCACTGTCACTTTCTCCAGCAGGCATGGTGCACTTTATATAACTTTTGTATGCTTGCCTACAAGTCTACATTATGGTCCATACATTTGTCCATACGTTGTTTACCTGCTTGTTCAGCATTCTGTTATTGCATTTTGTAAGTTGTCATTGTAACAGCATTCTGTGGCTTGATGATATTTTGTCATTCCGTACTCCCACTTCTTTCTCTGTCCCTGGTTGTACCTGGGAACGAGCCTTGACTCAGTGTGTCATTCCCGGTTACCAGTTTTTACATAAATAAAAAAATATTAAGCTTGCTAACATACCTGTCAATCTTATGTCACTGAAATGTTGGACACTAACCTTCAAAGTGTGGGACAGTATGGGACACTGACCTGCAAAATGTGTGACACACATATCAAAAATGTAGATAGAAACATAGAATATGTCAGCAGAAAAGGACTGGTAGGGCCATCTAGTCAGGCCTATACTCCCTGCCTGTTACTATGCCCTGGACCTTATTTGGTCACAGGTGTCCCTTCCTCCTCCCTTATCTTGACTTATTATACCCATGTGCCTGTCCCACACATGTTTGAAGCTCCCCACTGTATTTGCCCTCACCACCTCTTCTGGCAGGTTGTTGCAGGCATCCACCATGCACTCTGTGAAGAAGTATTTCTTCACATCCCTCTGAACCCCCCCCCCAAAGCTTCATAGCATGTCCCCATGTTCTGGTGCTCCTCCTTCTCCTGTGAGAGACTCTCCTCCTGCACCTTGTTCATCCCTGTGAGAAAATTATAAGTCTCAATCTTGTCCTCTCTCATTCTTCTCTCCTCAAGGGCGTACATGTCAAGCTCCCACAGCCTCTCCTCATATGGTTTCTTGTACAGTGCCCACAGCATTTTGGTATCCCACCTCTTAACTGCTTCCACCCTGTTGATGTCCTAGCAGAAGTGCATCCTCCAGAACTGAGCACAGTACTCCAGGTGGGGTCTCACAAGTTGGCAAGTAGAAAGGCAATATCATCTCCCTTCTTCTGCTAGAAATCCCACTCCCTATGCTCCCTAGCACCCAGCTAGCCTTGCTTGCTATCTTATCACACTGCCCTGCCACCTTGAGATATCAGGTATGATCATCCTAATGTTTCTCTGTTACTTGATAACTTAAGTGCCTCCCCCACCATCTTCTGCGCAGCCCACTGGTTTCTACACCCCAGGTGCATTACTTTGCAATTGTTGGCATTGAAACCCAGTTGCCACTCTCTAGACCACTCCCCTAGTTTCCCCAGATCCCTTTGCATTCTCTCCACCCTCTCCTGGTTGTCAAACCTGTTGCAGATGTTTGTGCCATCCACAGTGAGACACACCTTTCCCTCCAGTTTCTCAGCAGTGTCACTTATGAAAACATTGAGGAGGACAGGACCCAGTACGGATCCCTGTGGTACTCCACTGGTCACTCTCTCATCCTCTGAGTGACTGCAATTTACCAACACCCTCTGTCTCCTTTCTTTCAACCTGTTACATACCCAACTCACCACCTTCTCCTCCACCCCCAGGTTACCAAGTTTTGTTATCAGCCTCCTGTGTGGTGCAGTGTTACCATCTAAGGAACATAGCCTGGGTGAAGCACCTGGTCCTGCCCGAAGATCTTCCTAACTTGGTCCACGCCTTTGTCACCAGTCATTTTGATTACTGCAATGCCCTCTACCCAGGGGTACCGGGGGTGGATATCCACCGCTTGCAGGTAGTGCAGAACACGATGGCCAGGTTGTTGACTGGAACCCCTAGATCCAGTCATATAACACCTGTGCTGCGTGAACTACACTGGCTGCCAATACAGTGTCGGATCACCTTCAAGGTCGCACTGCTGACCTATAAAGCCCTACATGAACAGGGACCCCACTACCTGAAAGAACTCCTGTGTCCTTACTGTCCCATCTGCTCACTACGATCCTCTGGTGCGGGATTACTAGAGATTCCCAGGGTATCCCTAAAAACACCAGGAGGAAGATCTTTTGCCTTTATGGCACTTACCATGTGGAATTGTTTACTGCACCAGATACGAGAGAGCCTGACCGTGGAAGGATTTAAAAAGATCTTGAAGACATATCTTTTTAACCAGGCATTTACAGGGACCTATTGAGTGTGTGTTAGTATGTTTTATTTGCTTTTAATTTGTAATGTTATGAAACTTCTTTTTTAATGTGTATTGTAAAGGTGCCCTGAACACAGGAACAGTTATGACCTCTATTTTTTCCTGTTTAGAGTGTCAAGAGTTGGGACTCTGTTTGATTACACTCCTTTCTGAATTTCTGTGGTTGGGCCAGTCTTTAGGCATCAAGGAATACCCAATTCTGTTGTCCTGCTGTTTTGGTCCTCCTGCTGGCTCAGATGTTCCATTGTCCATGGCCTAGTACTTAATAACGACCCCTTCTTCTATCCCCTACCAAGGATATGCTCTCCATGGGCTCCCTGCCCATAGGCGTGGGAAACCTGGGCACCGGGCAGTCAGTGCTGCCTCTACCGCTGCCTGAGACCCTAAGCTCAGACTCTCCATTAGCAAAGCATGGCATTAGCAGCCATCCAATGAGAATGTGAGCGATCCGTGGTGTTGGCTTCCGATTGATTCCTGCAGTCTGCTTCTGTGTCTGTTCTAAACCAAGCATAAATCTGATTTCCATGCCGAAATTTGCCAAAAGAACTGTAATTACTTTTCTCCTGGACTGTTAAGACCCTTACCCTTCTGTTTAGAGTGTTACATTCAGGGATACTGTATGATTACACTACTTTTGAAATTCTGTGCTTGTGTCTGCTTCCTACACGAGTGGCCGATCACTTCTCCCTACTGAAGTTCCTACTAAGCCTCATCTTATGTCCTCCATAAATATTACCGAAGCACTCTGAACTGATATGACTGATGTAACATTGAGTACTTACTTGCATTAATTGTTCTTTACTTGTGTTATTTGGCTCTCTTGTAAATATTTCTGTATGCACTGTACCATTTGACCCAGAGCTAATCAGGTCCATCTTGTAAATAAGCTTGCTCAACAATGTTCACCTGGATAAATAAAAATTTTGATTGACTGATTTTGATTGTACAAATAAAATGTTACTTACTTACTTACTTACTTACAGTGTCAGAGGCCTTACTGAACTCCATATAGGCCACATCCACTGCCCTCCCTAGTTAACCAGTCAAAGAAATCTAGTAGGTTTGTTTGACATGACCTACTCTCTGTGAAGCCTTGTTGCCTGTGGTCCTGCAGCCCATTTGCCTCCTGGTACTCCATCAGTCTCTCCTTTAGCAGGGACTTCATTAATTTGCCTACCATTGATGTGAGACTGAATGGTCTTTAATTGCTAGCCTCCTTCCTTCTGCTGGTCTTGGGTAGAGTGACAACATCGGCCCTCCAGTTGTGGAACAACCCCGATATCCAATGAGATGCTATATAGTGTTGACTGAAGGGTGGCTAGCACTGTGCTCAGTTCTTTTTGTACCCTTGGGTGGATCTCATCTGGCTCCATCACCTTGTTTTCTTTTTGGGCTTCCAGACCCCGGCAGACTCTGTCTTCTATAACTGGACTAGTATCCACTCCTCCCTTCCCTTGGTGCCTGTTAATTGCATGTGAGTTTATCCCTTCCCCTTCATCTGTGAAGACTGAGCAGAAGTATTTGTTTAGAATTTTAGCTTTTTCTTAGATACAAGATCAGAATATAGTGGAAGCTTTTATTTGTGCAAAGTTTAATTTTGATTTAGCACCACAGACTATTATGAACCTCTGTCTTAAAGTCTGAGTTTACAGTGTGAGACAGCACCTTTTCTGTGTGAGGCAGTGCATTTTCATATGTGGGAGTGAGCAGTTCTGCAGAGCAATATTAGTGATATTCCTCATTACAGTATGTGGGACAGTTGAGAGGTAGGCTTGCAAACATTGTATTTAACATTACTTCCATGTTTTAACTGTGACAGGGCTGCGTAAGACACTGTGCCATTTGTTATGCAGAGAGAGTTTAAAAGCAAGGATCTAAATTGTCCTCTCCTGTTCTGTCACCTAGTCTGTCTCTTGCCTGTCTGCTTGCTCAACCAATTTTTCTTGTGGCACAAGTAACTGGCCACTCTGATGGTCTCACAGTTTCTTCTGTTACCTCCCTTCCGTCACATGATTTTTCTATTCTTTCTCCCCTTGCTTCTCTATAGTTAAAAACAACATATGTGAATCTTTATGTGAAACTGGGATTCATCGGATTGCAAATGTGTTTAATCACATTGTTGAAATGACTGCAGAAAGCTATTCGGTTTCAATAGAAAAGATAGCAGACTGGAACATAAAGGGTTGACCTTGAGATGTGTTTTGACCTCCATGAGCTTGTTTACAGAATTGTCACCAGAAACCCAGCTCTGGAACAAAACGTATTATTTTGTTGCACCTGTTAAGTCTAGATGTGCTCCTCAGCCTGGTCCAGGAAGGAAAAGGACAAAGTTTGATACATTTTGTGAAAAACAGGAGGTGTAACAAGAACAGGATGCAGTTTGAACTACCAGGCAAAACCATATTATGTAACCAGAGCAATGTTTGTTTTGGAGACTCTCAGATGTAGGACTTTGTTTGTACTACCTGTATGAAGAGCTATCCTGTACAACTTTATTTTTTATTTTACTATTATTAATAATAATAAAATGCTACTTGTGAATTTTATAACTTCTCCTGGTCTGGCAGTGCTTCCTGGCTTATATCTCTATGACATTAACCATGTCACTTTATTTGCCTTTTAAATGATTCTCAAAAATTAATATATTTATAGAAATATAGAATGGGAAAGACAGACAAAAGACTTGGGAGTCCATCCAGATTTCCCAGGAACCCTATCTGGCACCACTCTGAGATGAAATGACTTCTTCCTGTACCTCCCACTGGCCCTGTTCACCCTCCATTAATAATCCCTTTGTAGCCATCTCAATCATTTAATTGATTATTTTTCTATATATTCATTTGAATGTGTGTGATTATCCACAGCTGCCCTTACAACTACTTTGTCTGTGCCATCACAGTAAACTATCACATAAAAATTGTGAAGTCAAAACTAAATGCATTGTGAGGTCTGAAAATCCTCATGAAATATATACGCTTGTCACCAGTAAAATAAACCTTAGTTGGCAGTGGTAGATCCAAATTACACAACCCCACCCTCCCAAAATTGCATGTCAGTCAGTCTGCTCTTGAAAAATAAGTATATGTGCATCAAAAAATGACTCTTCTCCTTACAGTTCTTTTTGTTTTGATGCTATTCAGGACTTCCTCTGCTTGTGACAGTACAATGTGTTTCATTGCAACAGAGTTTGTGGACACAAGCAGAGGACCATGACCTCAGTTCCTAAATAATATCATGGCAAAATGAATTGCAAAGGACAAGGGTTATGCTTTCATACTGTATATCTCTCCTTATAAATGATGAAACCCATAGCTTGAAATCCAATCATTATGTAGGAAAGTTGGATAACTGGGGTCTGGTAATGCCAGTTGGGATTTTTTTCACTGGTGACTGGAGCCGCTCTTTTTTCATCAGCTGTTTCTGTTCCCTTGCCACTTACCTGCCCTCTTGTGCCCTGGGGCCCTCCAGCCCCATCACCCACCTTGTCTAGGACTTTACCTGGTCTCCCATGGATAACCCTCTGTGGCAGGGCTGAAGGGGATGGGTGGTCCTCTCTGGAGCATAATCCAGACGTGGAGGAGAATAATTGGTGATGTGGGGCCTGCAAGGGACCCGGGGCAACTTGCAGCTGTGGCCAGTGCTTTTCTACCCTTTTATTTTACCCCCTTGAGGGTCACTAAGCATGCAGTGGCATGCACACATGTATCAGCATTGAGGGTGGACCCTCCACTATGACCTAAGATTGCATATCCCAACTGTGCTGACATCTAGCCATTGCTGGGTATCAGGCAAACAGTGAGAGGCAGGATACCCCCCAATCCCTGAGAGAGGAGAGCTGTCCTTGGGATGCTTAATCCTACCTCTCCAGCTGGCCCCCGAATGAGCAAAGTCCATTCCTAAGGCTGGGTCAGTGGAATAGTGAACAGTACTGCTGCTGCTGTGCTATTTGACCAACACTGCAGCCCGTCTTTAAAGCTTGTTTTGCAGACAGCATGGAGCATTTGGAAAACTGTTTTGTAAATCATGGAAAGGAAATCTTAAATTGACAAAAAAACACAAGGGGCCAGATTTTCAAAAGGTCCCAAATGCTGCAAGCCCAGGTGCACCAAACATATGGTGCCTGGGGCGTACTGCATTCCCCAGCCGGTGATTGGGATTTTCTATCATGTGCAGCAATTGCTGCAAGTTAGAACAACTTTTACTGATCTACCTTGCAGTAATTCCGGGTACCCTTTTTACAGAGCTTGCACCAAATATTTGGCATGAGCAGCTGTAAATTGGATAAAGTGTTGTAAACTTACTAAAACTGAGTGCACTTGTGTCGCAGCTGCACCAAACAAAAAGGGTTTGATGCAGGGCTTGACAGAAGCCCTGCATTGCTCTTTGAAAATTGGGCCTATAAACTCTAATAAATTAGAATAGCTAAATGCATTATGTTTACATCACTACTCTTTATGCCACCGTTATATGAATAGATAATTAGGGGTTCATCAGCCCGTATTTATAAATAATATCCCTGGTGCTAGTGCTCCTCCTCCCTCCGATCCCAGCCCCATATTTATAAATAAAATCCCTGGTGCTAGTGGTCCCCCCTCCTCCAATCCCAGCCCCATATATACAAATAAAATCCCTGGTGCTAGTGGTCACCCCCGATCCCCAGCCCCATATTTACAAATAAAATCCCTGGTGCCAGTGGTCCCCCTCCCTCCAATCCCAGCCCCATATATACAAATAAAATCCCTGGTGCTAGTGGTCACCCCGATCCCCAGCCCATATTTATAAATAAAATCCCTGGTGCTAGTGTCCCCCCTCCCTCAATCCCAGCCCATATATACAAATAAAATCCCCTGGTACTAGTGGTCACCCCCCAATCCCCAGCCCCTATTTATAAATAAAATCCCTGGTACTAGTAGTCCCTTCCCTCCCTCTGATCCCAGACCCATACTTATAAATGAAATCCCTGGTGCTAGTGGTCCCTCCCCTCCTTCCAATCCCAGCCCCATATTTATAAATAAAATCCCTAGTACTAGTAGTCCCCTCCCTCCCTCTGATCCCAGATCCATACTTATAAATGAAATCCCTGGTGCTAGTGGTCCCCTCCATCCCTCCCTCTGATCCCAGCCTCGTATTTATAAATAAAATCCCTGGTGCTGGTGGTCCCCTCCCTCCGATCTCAGACCCATATTTACAAATAAAATCCCTGGTACTAGTGGTCACCCCCCGATCCCCAGCCCCATATTTATAAATAAAATCCCTGGTACTAGTGGTCCCTCCCTTCCTCTGATCCCAGCCCCATATTTATAAATGAAATCCTCTGGTACTAGTGGTCATCCCCCGATCCCAGACCCATATTTATAAATAAAATCCCTGGTACTAGTGGTCCCCTCCTCCCTCAATCCCAGCCCCATATTTACAAATAAAATCCCTGGTACTAGTGGTCACCCCGATCCCCAGCCCCATATTTATAAATAAAATCCCTGGTACTAGTGGTCCCCTCCTTCCTCTGATCCCAGCCCATATTTACAAATACAATCCCTGGTACTAGTGGTCACCCCGATCCCCAGACCCATATTTATAAATAAAATCCCTGGTACTAGTGGTCCCTCCATCCTCCCCTCCAATCCCAGCCCCATATTTACAAATAAATCCCTGGTACTAGTGGTCACCCCCCGATCCCCAGACCCATATTTATAAATAAAATCCCTGGTACTAGTGGTCCCTCCCTCCCTCAATCCCAGCCCCATATTTACAAATAAAATCCCTGGTACTAGTAGTCACCCCCCGATCCCCAGACCCATATTTATAAATAAAATCCCTGGTACTAGTGGTCCCTCCTCCCTCAATCCCAGCCCCATATTTACAAATAAATCCCTGGTACTAGTAGTCACCCCCCCAGTCCCCAGACCCATATTTATAAATAAAATCCCTGGTACTAGTGGTCCCTCCCTCCTCAATCCCAGCCCCATATTTACAAATAAAATCCCTGGTACTAGTGGTCACCCCCGATCCCCAGACCCATATTTATAAATAAATCCCTGGTACTAGTGGTCCCCTCCCTTCCTCTGATCCCAGCCCCATATTTATAAATGAAATCCCTGGTGCAAGTGGTCCCCTCCCTCCCTCCTTCAGATCCCAGCCCCAAGGTAAAATGCTTTATCCTTGGTGATAGTGACCCCATCATCAGCCCAGAGTAAGCACCCCTCCCTGTCCAGTGTCCCCAGGAACCCCCCACACTGACCTGATTGTTACCCACAGTGCACTTGAGTGCATAAAGCAACTGGCACAGCCCTCCTCACACCTTCTCAGTTGGACGCTATATGTCCAGGTAGGGTAGGTAGCTCACCTGTTATTTATAGGACAGGGCGCATCACCATGTCCTATAAATAAGAGGCACACTCCCTGCCTGGACACATTGTGGATGGCCGAGGAGGTGTGAGGAGGGCTGTGCTGGTCACCATAATGCACCCGTGGCATTGCAGATACCAATCATGTCAGTGGGGGGGCAGTGCCACAGTAGTGGGGACACTGAACCCCCAGGAAGGGGTTGTTTTTACTTCCAGGCTGGCAGTGGTGGTAGGGGGGGACCACTACCACCAGGGATAAAGCATTTTACATTGGGGCTGGGGTCGAAGGGAGGGAGGGGACCACTAGCACCAGGGATTTCATTTATAAATATGAGGCTGGGATCTGAGGGAAGACGGGGACCCCTAGCACCAGGGATTTCATTTATAAATATGGGGCTGGGATTAGAGAGGGGGACCACTAGCAGCAGTGATGTTCTCTTTTCATTATGGGGCTGCAATCAGAGGGAGGGGCGGGACCACTAGCACCAGGGATTTTATTTCTAAATACAGGGCTGGGATCAGAGTGATGGAGGGGACCACAAGTACTAGAGATTTTATTTATAAATAAGTGGCTGGGATTGGAGGGTGGCAGGGGACCACTAACACTGGGTATTTTATTTATAAATATGGGGCTGGGAAAGCACCAAGGGAGATCGACAGTGAAAATGCCGACCTCCCACACAACGACAGCACAATACTGATGCAGGCATTGTGCTGCCCGATTGAGGAGTGTTTTCTGTGGGGGGGGCTGTGCCTCACCCCCCATGCAGGGAGCTCTGCCTCCACACCTCCAGACTATAGGATCTCAACTCAGGTTGGAGTTGGTCTGGGAAGGGGGGCAGAACACTGGGGGAAAGCGTAACATGAAAAAGGACCATTACAGCTTCTGTCGCCATAATGGTCTTTTTTTGTGTTATGCTGTCGGAGTGTCAAGATGAAGGGGTGCACCATGGGTTGGGATAGGAGGGAGGAAGGGGACCACTAGTACCAGGGATTTCATTTATAAATACAGAGCTTGGATCAGAGGGAGGCAGGGTATGACTAGTATGAAGGATTTTATTTATGAATATGGGGCAGGGGATTGGGGGGACCACTAGCAGCAGGGATTTCATTTATAAATACGGGCTGGGATCGGAGAGAGGGAGGGAGAGGACCAGCAGCACCAGGGATTTTGTTTAGAAATACAGGTCTGGGATCAGAGGGAGGGAGGGGACCACTAGCATCAAGGATTCTATTTATAAATATGGGGCTAGGGACTGAGGAGGGAGGGAGGGAAACCACTAGCACCAGGGATTTTATTTATAAATATGGGTCTGGGATCGGGGTGGGGGGACCACTAGCACCAGAGATTTCATTCATAAATATTGGGCTGGGATCAGAGGAAGGGAGGGGACCTCTATCACCAGAGATTTTATTTATAAATATGGACTGGGACTGGAGGGAATGAGGGCAGGGACCACTAGCAGCAGGGATTTTAATTGTAAATACAGGGCTGGGATTGGAGGGAGGGAGAGAAGGGGAGAGACCACTAGCACTAGTTATTTTATCTATAAATATGGGTCTGGGATTGGAGGTGGGGGGGCCTACTAGAACCAGGGATTTTATTTATAAATATGGATCTGGGATTGGAGGGAGGGGACCGTTAGCAGCAGGGATTTCATTTATAAATACAGGGCTGGGGATCAGAAGGCTTCCGTACAAATCCCACTTTGCATGAGCAAACACCAGTTGGTGCCCACACAAGCTTCTGAATATTGGGCCCTGAACACTTTGACACAACTTTTTATTATCCAGATGTGGTGCACTATCTCTCAAAATGGGGGAACAAGAGATAGAACGAGGGACATTTAGATCTTCAGAATACTGCAGAAATTAACATTTTTATGTTTGTGGAGTTTGCTGCTTATTGAGCAATATAACTGTGGATTATTGTAACCTGTCTTTTATAAATCTTGGTGTAAAATTTGGGAAATCCCCCTCTGCACTGAAAATGGCTTAAAATTTATAGTTACAAAAAAAAAAGAAAGATGTGTGGAATATTTTAGGCTTCTAAAATAGTATTTTAACGTATTTTGCAATCTTTTACAGACATTTATGACAATGACTTTGCTTTCCGTAATGTACATTATTAAAGCAAAATGATGGTATTCCATCTATGGTTGCATTGTGGCTGTCCTTTAATTTGGTCTGTTCCACAGCTTCTTAATTGTTAGAGATGTTTATAAAGAGAGCTTTTAAGTTTTTAGAGCTGCAGTGGGTATAGCCCTGCAGACCTCTTGCTATATGACAAGGACTCCCACATTCCTTGCGACCGAACAACATGATGGAGTGCCAACACAGTTGCCTACGTGTCTGTGAAGCACTCTGCACTGCACTATTTTACTCTCGGCGGTCATTTTTTTCTTTTATTATACATATCCCCCCACCGACTCTCCCTCTCAGGACCAACCCCCCCCCAAACATAATAGTGACACCGAGGTGCCCAATCTCCCAGTGTTCTGATCACAACATCCTGTAACCCCCCCCCGTCCACTATCATGCATGTATGGTTATTTGTGTTTTTCTTTTTCTTTTTCTTTCTCTTTCTTTCTTTCTTTCTTTCTCTTGTTTTGTCCCCTCACCCAACCCTTTATCTCAGCACCCATCACCCCCCCCCAGAAACATAACAGTGGCACTGGGGGGTGCCCAATACTTCAGTGCAGGAATCCTCGTTTGTTTGTTTTCCCCTCACCCGACCCTTCCTCTCCACACCCACCATCCAACTCCCTCCAGAAACATTTCTGTGGCACTTGGGCATGCCCAATCCCCCAGTGCAGGAATCCTCGTGTGTTTGATTTTTTTTTACCTCTAAAAAAAAAATCCAGCAATGTCTTTTGCAGCCATTGCACCCCCCACCCGATCCTCCCACTCAGCACCCACCACCCCACCACCCAAGCCATTACTTACCTATCGGGGGTGCAACATTATAATCCATTCTGGACTACAGACACGTCTTCACTCTTCAAAGCTGGACCATGAACTGAAGAAACAATTATGAAGTTCAATGTACTTCAGTGGGGTTTTGAACTTGATATAACTTGACCATTTTTTATATTTTTGGCCCAGATTTTAAACATGTCTCTTTTGGAACCCTGCCTCATGAACAACTGCACTGTTACTAGACAAGTCTGTCCTGAAAGGTGATTTTGCGGTCCCTGTGTGAAATCACACTTTGGTCAGGAGTTTTCTCTGCCCTTCTTCATGAGGTGGGGTCATAAGAAGGCTACGTTGAAAATTTGGTGTAAAAATATTAAAAAACAACAAAGTTATAAGCCTACATTGAATTTTGCAAATGCAGGCGTATAAATTTGGTAATTTTCAATATTTTGACCCCAAATTTACAACATAGCCATATCTTTACAGCATCTCATGAATGTGACTGCTGTCATTTTTCAAACCCTGGCCAAATGTTTTTTTCACATCCCAAAAGGTGATTTTGCGGTCCCTGTGTGAAATCACCTTTAAGGCAGGAATTGAAAATGTTCTCTGTCCTTGTTCATGAGGTGGTGTCATAAGAAGGCTATGGTGAAATTTGGTGTGAAAATATTAAAAAACAACAAAGTCACAAGCCTACATTGAATTTTGCAAACATAGACTTGTAACTTTGATAATTTCCAATATTTTGACCACAAATTTATAACATATCCATTCCTTTATGGCACCTCATGAATGTGACAGCTGTCATTTTTTTCAACTCTGGCCAAAAATGTGTTTTTGTGTCCCGAAAGTTGATTTTGCAGTCCCTGCAGGAAATCACCTTTTGGGCAGGAACTGAACATTTACTCTGCCTTTCTTCATGAGACAGGGTCATAACAAGGCTATTTTGAAAGTTTGGTGTACAAATATTACAAAACAACAAATTTATGAGCCTATGTTACATTTTCCTAACGCAGGCTCGTAACTTTGATAATTTTCAATATTTTTACCCCAAATTCCTCCCATGCAGTCCTGTTGACTCTGACCAGAGGTTGTTTAATTGTGTGGTCAGCTGAGTGCTTGAAACTTGTAATGGACCAAGGGTTTGAAGCCCTGATATTTAGGCATGGGCAAGAGTTGGTACTCAGCTGTGTTTTAGCACTCTCATTCCTACACATGGGCTCCATTTCTGACTTAGAGGGATCACAGTCCTGATTTGAAAGCAGAGCAGTCTCTATACTGCTACAGTGGTTATTTGAGCAAAACTGCCAATTGTGCTAGAAGGGTTCACACTGCAGGTGAAACAGATTCTACCAGAACTTCATCTAAAGCTGTAATCTTTTTTTTAATTTGTACTTCAGCTTGTAGTACAAAAAGTCTTTCACATTAAGCACTATTGCAATTCTCTTACTATTACTTCAATCTTTCACTCTACAAATTCGTAAAGGGAACACAAACCTGGCTTTTCCTCTTTCTACTATACCATAATTTGAATTTCAAGCAATTATGTGGTCTTCTTATTTTCCCTTTTGTTTTTATTGATATGTAACATAACATAGTAATGTAAGGTCAGAAGAGACACAGGCTCTATCAGTTTCGCCCTGTCCCACACTTCATATGTAGGGACCTCAGGTATACTGTGCAAACACACCAATTTATAGAGATTTCTCATCCAGCCTACTACATGAGTACTCTATGATTTCATTGGTATTCCACTGGTAAGCAGACACTTGTCCAAGCTGACCCTGAAGGCCTGTACTGTCTTCATCTCTACTGTTTTTTGCTGCTAGGCTATTCATAGATTTACCACCCCTCTGGGAGAAAAAGTCCCTTCTAACATTACCCCTGCATTGCCACATTTGAGCTTCAGGGCTTGTCCTCATGACCTACTAGAGTACACCAAACCAAACATTTCCGTTTGATTGACCATATTACTATTCTTCAGTATACAGAACACTGAGATCACATTAAGGGCCTTCAGTCTGTTCACCTAGTTTTTATCCTCGCTACTCCTGATTTTTGTGGTAGCTCTGTGTTGTGCCCTTATGACTCCCTTAGTGTACTTTTTGTGTTGGGGAACTCAGAAATGCACACAGTACTCCAGGGCATTGTAAAGTGGTTGTCTGCTAGTCACCCTGATTTAATTTACCTCAGCATTCTTCCAGCCTTCATGACAGTAGCCATCTATGCTTGTCATGCTTAATCTTCTTGCCTGTTATGACACCCAGGTCCTTTTTCTGTGCCACTGCAACAAAAGGAGCCCACACAGTGCATGGTCCCTACCTGTTTCTCCTGTCCAGGTGTAGCATGTTGCATTCAGCAACATTGAATTTAATACACCAGGAGTCATACCAATCACCCATCTTGTTCAAGTTACTCCTGAAGTTTGTCTCCATCCTCAAGGGAGTCCACCACCTAGGCAAGCACAGTGTCATCTATGAACTTAAGCTGCCTAGTGGAGGCTCCAGCTCCATATTATTGATGAAAATCAATCCCTAATAGTTAGCTATAATTGGGTGTAATGTCCACAGGTTGCATTATGGGTACCCTTGATGTCATGGGCCTTCCCAATGAGCACCCCCATTCGGACCCATTAGTGAACATCTAAGTGAAGTATTTATTCAGCATCTCAGTCATCACCCCTGGCTCATGTACAGCTTCCTTCCACCCATACCTTGTTTTCAAGGGCCCAGTCACCTCCATCCCCATCCTCATTCCATTTATGTACTGGAAGAATCCGTTGGAGTTATTCACAGTTCCTACTGCTATCCATGTTTCCAGATGTTCTTTGACTTCCTTAATTCTATGTTTTAGTCCTTCAATGCTGCGCTTTACTCCTTTCTTGCCTAGAGTCATCCTGTCACTTTTTAGCAGTTATAGATCTTCTTTTGTATACATTCGTCTTAAGTCTCTGTTGAGTTGAGGGGGGGGGCGCTTCTTGTCTCTTTATCCATTACTGCTTACAGAGATGCAGACCTCCACAACTGTTTTACGATCCTTCTTTGACAAACCGATATATATGATTTATTACCAGCCTCATGCACCTTCTCCAGATAGTTGACCACCAGATCCCTCATCTTAAAAAAGTCTGCCTTTCTGATATTCTGAGTCCTGGTGGCTGAGGCCTGGCTATCTTCCCCGTCTCCAAGCAGAAGGGTAATCAGTTATTGTCTGTGCCCCTTACTGGTTCCTTAAAATTTGTGCTGGAGATTTCCAGTACCCATAGCTGAGAACAAGATCCAGGATGGCTTCAAATCTGTTCTCTTATTGAACATGCAGTTGTAAGAAGCAGTCCTTAAAAGTAGACAAGAACTCAGTCTCGGCCTTGCAATTCATTTCTTTTAAAGATATCAATCTATGCCCAGGAGATTGAAGTCCCCATATCACCATCTCATCTGATAAGGGTGCTCTCATAATATCCCCAACCAGCTTCACATCATGCTCCATTGAACTGTCTGGGGGCCTGTAGCACCCCCCCCAAGTTGTTCTTTTGGTTATTATTCATTTTTGTTCCTTTTGGTTACTCTTTCGGCTCCTCCTCCTTTACCCCCCCCCCACACTTCTCCACCTGGATGGACTCTGTGGCAGTTTTCCTCCCTGATATCTTCTTTGTAATTCTCAGTGACTCCATCTGTTATGAAAAGCACTTTTCTTTCAGGTCTACCTCTTTGGAATAGCCAGTAGTCCTCTATCCTTGTGTCACACGTATCTCACTCATGTCTTTCATCCACTCGGTGACTGTGAGTTCCATTAAGTCTTGGCCTTCCAAGTCCTTCAGAACTTGAGCTCAACTATTTTTCTCCTTGACAAGCAGCTGAGCTCTGGTGGCCTCTCAACTTCTGCTCTTAATTTGTTCCTATCCTACCTCACAGGATCTCAACAATCGGTGCAGGTAGAAGGCATCCTGTTACTACCTCCATTACCCATCCAGGAGGGGGGTCCTTCAGGGCTCCATCCTGGGTCCCATCCTCTTTTCCATCTTCCTGAATGACTTCCCTTCAGCTTGTGCCAACTAGCTTATTCAGATGTACAGTATGCTGATGACACAGTCATCTTCACCTCTGGCCCTTCTGCCACATCTGTTGAAGGCCTGCTCCAGCAGGACTTCAGTAATGTTCTGCACTGGTTTCAGTAGAACCAACTCCGGGTCAATACTAAAAAAACAGTGTCCATGACTTTTGGAACCATTCAAAAATTGGACAGACTCACGATTCCCCCAGCTTTTACCACACTGAATGGCACCTCCACCCAAGTGGTGCAGTCCTAGAAGTATCTCAGTGTGTGGTTCAACAGTAAGCTTGACTTCTCTGCCCGCATTGACACCATCCACGTTAAACTCCATCCCAAGCTTGGTGCCCTGTACAAAGGCTGCTTACCTCTGCAAGTCCACAAGGAGCTCATGACTAAAATGGTGCTCCTGTCTGCAACAATGCAGATGTAGTCAAATGCAAATGTTAATGTTTGAGCAAAGCTCATTTGCAGCAGGATCCTTGGTACAAAATATTGCAACAGAACATTAGGCATGTCTTGCATACATAATCCTGCTAATCCATAACATGTTTCAAACACATCAAAACACATATAGCATGCTATTTACATAGGACAGTTATAAGTCATATATATATTGCAATTCAGATGTTATAAAATATACCAATACAGACATATAAATAACTAAGAAGGGCTATTGCAGAGGGACTAGAAGGGAAGGTATGCCTTTTTTCAGATGACACAAAGATCTGCAATTGGGTTGACACTCTAGAGGGAGTGGAAGAAATGAAGAGGGATGTAAGAATGCTTGAGGAGTGGTCAACAGGGCGATAACTAAATTTCAGTTCAAAGAAGTGCAAAATCATGCACTGGGGGTGCGGAAACATGGGGGTGGTGTATACAATTGGGGGGTACTATCAACCGCTAAACATGAAAGAGACCTGGGGTAGTCATATGTGATGACCTAAAAGTGGCCAAACAGTGTAACAAGGCAGTTGGGAGAGCCAGTGGAATGCTAGGGTGCATAGGGAGGGGTATCACCAGCAGAAAGAGGGAGGTGGTGATACCACTGAATAAATCACTGGTAAGACCTCACCTTGAGTACCTTGTCCAGTTCTGGAGACCACATATCAGGAAAGACATAGAAATGAGGCAGTCCAGTGGAATGCAACTAAAATTGTGCAGGGTCTGCATCAAAAGCCCTATGAAGAGAGATTGAAGGACCTCAATATTTATGCCCTGGAGGAAAAGAGAGAGCAAGGAGATATGATAAAGACTGTCAAATACCTCACTGGTATGAATAAGGTTCAAGAAGGAAGTCTTTTTTTAGAGTAAAAGATGCTGAAGAACAAGGGCACATGCTTTAAAGCTGTAGGGGGTAGACTGAGGGGAAATGTAAGGAAGTACTTCTTTATAGAAAGAGTGAGGGATGCCTGGAACAGCCTCCCAGTGGATAGTGGTAGGGGCAAAAACAGTAATGGGATCCAAGAAAGCATGGGATAGCCATTAAGGAACCTTAGTGGTAGGGAAGTTGGGGGGGTAAAACTGGAGATCAAGTAGGGGCTGTGGTGTTACAGCAGGTAGGAAAAATTGGGTGGCTAGGTGGGCCAAGTGGTCCTTATCGTTCATCCATCTGAAGGTTTCTGTGTTTCTGTCTGATGTTAGTGAAACATTTGACTGGCTTCTTCTTCAATGGAACATTGTGTAGGTCTCTTACCCTGCTCTGACATCAAGGCTTTTATGTTATGTAAACTTATTAGTTTATTGGCCTTATATTACAGGGGATTGCATTCCAAGCTTTTGGGCACATGCAGAAAAAGACAGATCTCCTTATTTATTTCATTTTGTTGACTGGGTAGGCCCACTGGACCCAAATGGTCCCTTTTTCAAGGGCGACCCAGGCTTAGTTACATAGAAACATGTAGGATACAGGGCACATCAATGATACAATATGATGGCAAGCAATTATTTTAGAACAATCTCAGAAATTCCATACAATAACAGAAATTCCAGAAGACTTACACTTTGGAGGGACGTGCTTAGGTTTTTTGTAGTCACACAAACATTTAGACAGTGGGCAGGAACCAGCATTTACATATTGTTATTACAAGTTACTGTGGATACAGGTAAGAGACGTCAGGCTGCAGTTGGCCTTTTTCATATTTTTCAGTTCAAGTAGAAGTGCGTTTAATGCTGGGGCTTTTCCCTCATGGGAAGGGCAGGTTATTTGGGGTTTGAATTGCAGGGGTCATCTCTAACACGTGCATAGGTTGTTTTCCAGTAGATGCTCTTTGAGCCTTTTTCTAAAGGAGACCAGAGTGCTGGCATTATGCAGCTGGTCTGGTAGGTTGTTCAAGAGGGTCGGAGCCACATGAGAGAAGGACTTATTTCCTGCTATCATCCTCACCCTTGGAACCTACCTATGGTAGTTTTCTGAGGGAATATTACAAATTCAACTCCTTGTGCTGATCTTAGTCTGTCTTTAACTTTTCTCTCTGTTAAATTATTTAAAATTTAACCTAGAACCCTGTTTTTACAGCATAAGTGTATAAAATTTATCAATTGCATATTTCTTCTGTCAATTTGTCATAGCCCACCCAGTTCTAAGTACAGATAGCAATGATGTGTCTTCTCGGGGGTGTGAAGGATAAAATGGGCAAACCTATTATACATTACATCTTGCTTTGCCAGCTTCCTCTCCAATGTCCCCAGGCAGAGTAAGTCCCCATAATCGAACATGTAGAGGGAGGTCAGGGGTGGGATGCCACAGGAATCTGTTCTCTTTTACATGTTCATCAGAGGCATTGGAGAGGGCATCTGGGGCAAGCTGTGTCTCTGCAGATGACAGAAAGCTCTGTGGTAGAGTAGATAGTAACAAAGGGATCAGGGAGATGCAAAGGGATCTTAAGGCTAGAGATGTGGTCTAAGATTTGGCAGTTAAAATTCAACACCAAAAAAATGCAAGATTATGTACCTAGGGAAAATAAAAACTAAGACAGAGTACTGGATGGGAGGGGTTAAACTGAGCACTACAGCAGAGGAACCCATCCTGGGAGTCATCATTAGTTACTCCTTCAGACAATCAAGCCAGTATAACTAGGCCTATAGTAAGGCTAAAAGGATGCTGGGGTATATCGGAAGGGGTATTGACATCAAGAAAAATGAGGTACTGCTACCTCTATATAGGTCACTGGTGAAGCCTCATTGTTGTATACTGTGCTGAGTTCTGATTACTCACCAAAAGAAGGACGGGGACAGGCTAGAGACAGTGCAGTGGTGGAGAACCTGCACTCCAAAGTAAACTCCAAGGCAGTATTTAAAGTAAAAGCTTCTTTATTGTGACAACAGCTGCAAGCAGCTTACTAGCGTCCTTGCCTCGGTGGTTCAAACCAATCTGGGTGTTCATCAGGTCCGCCCGCTGACGAAGACCTGGGGCAAGGACACTAGTCAGGTACTTTCAGCTGTTGTCACAATGAAGAAGCTGTTACTTTAAATACAGCCTTGGAGTTTGCTTTGGAGTGCAGGTTTTCTATCACTGCAGCGTGTATTTTCTGCCAGCTGGCCACCCTTCACTGCATCCCCCTTTTGACTCTCCAGGGTGCGACTGTTTTGTTTTTTCTCCTGGAGATGGTGTGATGCAGGGTGATGATGATTTAGGGCCAAAAGGCAGATCTTATGAAGATTGTCTGAAGGCACTGAACATGTACTCATTGTAGAGCACACGAGAGGGGGAATATAATAGTGACCTTCAAGTTCCTGAAGGTAATGAACAAGGTGAACTGAGGGAACTATTTAGCAGGAGTACCGAATCAAGAACCTGTGGCCATGAGTTGAAACTGGAGGGGGGAAGGTTTAAGAGGGATGTGAGAAAGTTCTATTTTACGGAAGGGTGGTGAAGCTGTGGTGTAGTCTGCATATGGAGGTGGTGGGTGCCAAGACCATTAATGGTTTCAAGCATGGCTGGGACAAAGTGAAAGGTTTGGTGGTTGCTCGGGTCGGTAGTAGTAGGGAGGGTAGTAGGGTGGGAGTGGGAGTGATAAAACTGTATGAACAATAGGTCCCAGAGCAGATAAGGAACTCCAGGCAGACTAGATGAACATTTGGTCTTTTAATGCTGTCATTATCTATGTTTCTATAACTTTTTTTTTCATTGTGGAGTACATTACCAACACCTACAGTACATAATCTAGCACACTGTTATTCACATATAGTATGCTTAATATGTATAGAGCTATTTTTACAGTAATATAAAATTAATATTCCTTAAATGAGACATGACGTACACACAGAAGTGACACAAGACGATGTACACAAGACCTCAAGACATTACTCTAACAACACAGTAGCCCTACTCTAAGATTATGAACAGTGAATGTGAATACATTAACTCTCAACAAAGCATAATACTGCTTGGATTTTTTTTTTTTACAGATTTCCTTGAAAGGGTGATCTTTCCTTCATGAGACTAAAAAAAAAATATTGAATGATTACCTATTTTAGATGGTTTATCCATTTTGCATACTAGTATACTGGCAACTCTTCATCTTTCCACTGAGTCAAATAACATTTTGCCACTAGAGTGGCATTTAGCAGTAATTTTCTGAGAGGGCATTGTAGTCTACTTGTGGGATGATGCCTGTTGGAAACAGTTTGTCATTTTTGACCAGGAAAGGCACACCAAGCTGTGACAGCTCATTTCCAGGTGAGTCCTGGAGTGTTTGGGTTATCTGGACTTGTTTTATTGATGGGGGATTGCTGACCGGGACACTAGGGAAACATCCCCTTCTCTTAGGTAAGTGTCATGTTTAAGCTTCCACCTGGATGGCCACACTAGAGAGGAGCAGCAGGGGCCTCAGTTTAACATATCATCCAAAGGACAGCATATCAGAAGTTAGGGGTGTGGCCAGGAATTTTAAACTTGTACTCAAAACTGATGCACTGTTGCCCCCCCCATTATGTAAACATAAACCAAAATATGCGCTACCACGCCACACCATTGCCCGGCCCCCGCTAGCCATGTCTGAGTTTAAGTAATCAGTTTCCTCCTGTAATCCTCCTTCCTTTGTTTTTCTGCCTGCCTGGTAAATTGCTCTTGTCTGTGTATTTGGCTGGTGGCATCAGTGCCCCATAGCAAACAACAAAGGCAAAAGGGTTCAGCGCAACACAGACACAATGTGACTCACAATATGTCCCCTTTCCTCTTTTGTTGCCCGAGCCTGGTTTTTACTGTACTCTGCTGCATATTCAGATGCTCAAGCCAACACCCCTGTCAGCAGTGCAGAACCTGCCCCCCCCCCCACTGCTGTACTAGAGTGTCTGTATTGGTTATTAGCCCATATTCCTGATGTTGTACTAGAGGTCTTGAGCTGATAAGCTCTTGATTTTCTGGCCCCAGAGGTCAGCATGTAACCTACTTGGCCACTGACACTGAATAATATTAATGAGGTATGAGGGGAAGAGCCCTAGATATTTCAGCTTCCATGCAATATGTTGTTCTACACATCTACTCCTGCATTGTAGTTCCCCAACATTTCCAATTAGAACATAAAAATATCACTTATGAAATAAAAAGTGATAACTGACTGTATTACATCTCAACATTATTTTCTGTTTCATACTTGAGGGTATGGTAGCTTTTTAATGAGTGCTTATTGTTTTAATACTTGAGCACTGCTGGGTGCATCATGTACAGTATTCTAGACTGATACTGTATAAAAGAAAAAGTAATAAGTTTGTTCTATTCAAAAGCTCGGCTTATGGTATCAGGGTACTGTGGTAGTGCTGCACCCTCTCTGAGATTAATAGAACACCAAGGGACATATTTCCTATCTTCTCCTTTTTCTATCTTTATAGTCTACTACAGCAGTAATTGCCTATCCTATTATTTCACATTTTCTGCCTCGGTAGGTTGTCCGCCTACCTAGGTATTCTCCCCTCTCACTATCCTTTTTCCTATAGTTTTTATATCCTTTTCTGTCTCTGTAGGGTGCTAAAGTGCTTCAGTGCCAGAATAAATATATGTACTCATAACGAAAGGAATAAATAAAGTTAATGCAGACATGCATTAGGAACTGTGGGACAATTTGATAGAAACGTCCCATTCCATGGGAATACTGATTAGAATAAAAGGGGGTGGATTACACTTCCCTTTTTTCTTTAGTAAGCCAATCTGCCCTTAAAACAATGGTACTGTGATGAATAAAATATAACATAAAGTAAATTAGAGGCTCAAAGCAGTGGTTCGTGAGCCTGGGAAAAAGCACCGGTTTATTTTCTTGGTTTAGAGGCACTATAAAATGGAGCATCTTTCTTTGCCCTTTCATTTTCAGGGAAACAGCCGCTCTGTGAAATAAAATTTTCCCTGGTTGTCGCTCTAATAAAAATATAAGAGCCTGAATGCAGGGAGCAAGACTAAGAAGTCTCCCCTAGAATTTTATGCAGAGGTTGGTTCGAAATATCATTTAAACTCCTGACACGGACAGGGAGCGGTTTCTTTAGTGTCCCGTTTTTGCCAGATGCCGCTCCAGCATTTGAAATGACCAGCTGTGTCAGGGAACTGCCGAAAATGGGAGAAAAATCTGGTAAAATTACCTTCTGCATGCGAGTGCTTCTCAATGGAGTTTTGCAGGGAGGAGAACGTATCTTGTAGTATTTATTTTTCTTTCAATAAAATAAAAAGAGCCTGGTTTTATTAGAGAGAGAGAGAGAGAGATCAGTAGGAGGTATACAGGAGTGCTCCTCACACTTGTGCTCTCTCTCTTTCTCTCCTGCACATGATGAACAGGCTGTGATGCAGCAGGGATGGAACTGCTTTACTTTCAATGGGAAAGTATTTCAGAAGCCGCTTCACCTGGAAAAAGCTGCCGTCAGTACAGAGAAATGTATAAACAGCCCTAAATAAATAAGGACTGTACTCCTGGTGTTCTATATACATTAAAACATTACCCCAGTACAAGAAAGAAATAAAGAGATAAATGTTTAAAGTGCGGGGCACATGAATATTCCAGGGTGCCCTTTCCAGCAGTACAGTCCACTGCTACATATGTATAAAAATATATTTTTTTTCAAGCTAAACTGAATATACTGCATAAAAATGTGGCTGGTTAAAATGAATAAAAATGAAAAGCCACCATTCTTACCTGTGGAGCGCAGCTATACCTTACATAGATACATAGATGTTGTTGGCAGATAAGGGCCTTGCGGCCCATCCAGTCTGCCCTATCCCTCTTTCTGATGCTTAAGATACCCTAGATGCTACGACAAGTTCCTCCCCTTTGCCCTAGCTTGATAATTCCCATGTGCCTATCCCACACATTCTTGAATCCCTAAACCGTGGCTTCCCCCACCAATTCCTGGGGGGAGACTGTTCCATCTATCCACCACCCTCTCAGTGAAGTAGAATTTCCTCAAGTTCCCCCTAGGTTTCCCCCCTGTTAGTCTCATTCTGTGCCCCCTTGTTCCGCTGTTTTTGTTCATGTGAAAAATGCTCCTCTCTAATACTCTGTTGACCCCCTTCAGATACTTGAAGGTCTCTATCATGTCCCCCTTCTCTCACTCCTTTCCTCCAGGGAGTACATAATGAGAGCTCTGAGTCTCTCCTCATATGACTTATGCTGCATCCCGGACACCATTTTTGTTACCCTCCTCTGTACCGTCTCCATCCTATGTCTTTTTGGAGATGGGGTCTCCAGAACTGAACACAATGCTCCAGATAAGGCCTTACTAGGGAGTTGTACAATGGTACCATCACTTCCCTCCTTCTACTTGTTATACCCCTCCCTATGCACCCTAGTATTCTGTTACCCTTTCCGACTGCTTTATCGTACTTTTTAACCACTTTGAGGTTGTCTTCTATGACTACCCCTAGATCTCTTTCCTCTTTGGTGGCCTCCAGTATTGCCCCATCTAGTTTATACTCGACCCTAGGATCCCCTCTCCCCAGTGCATAGTCTTGCCCTTTTTTTGCATTGAAACCCAACTGCCATTCTGTGGATCAGTTTTCTAGCTTCTTCAGATCTCTCCTCATTTTTTCTTTACCTTCCTGTGTATCTACCTGTTACACAGCTTTGTATAATCTGCGAACAGGCAAATCCTCCCTTCTAGACCCTCTGCAATATCGCTTATGATGGCAGTGAAGAGCACTTGTCCCACAACTGATTTCTGGGGTATGCCACATGTTACCCATCCCTCCTATGAGATAACCCCATTTACCACCACTCTTTGTGTTCTGTTACTCAACCAGTTTTTAACCCACATGACTTCCTCTGTCCCCAGATTTGTCAGCTTGTGGATTAGTCTCCTGTGTGGGACTGTGTTGAAGCCTTCCTGAAGTCTAGATAGGCCTCATGTACCACTCTGCCCTGGTCTATTTCCTTCATCACCCACTCAAAGAAATTAATCAAGCTGGTCTGGCATGACTTCCCTGCCATGTGTCCATGTTGTCTTGGGTCCAGGAGCCCTTTTGTCTCCAGGTAGTCCATCAGCCTTTCCTTAATCAGAGTTTCCATAATTTTACCAACTATTGAGGACAAATTGACAGGGCGGTAATTTTCTGCTTCCTCCTTGCTACCATGTTTGTGCAGGGGTACCACTTGTGCCCTCCTCCACTCCTCCGGAACCACACCTATTTCCAGTGATCCACTGAACAGCTATGCCAGAGGTTTAGCCAGTTCCTCCTGTAGCTCCATTAGGATCCTCGGGTGTATCCCTTAGCGTTTATCTACCTTAAGTGTTCCAGTGCTATTTTAACTCTGTCCTCTGAAAAAGGTCTAATGTCCACCCCTTCTCCCTGTTTGCCTGTCTCTATTATTGGGGGACTGTCCCCATTGCCTTCTTCCATGAATACAGAGCAGAAGTATTTGTTGAGGATGATCGCCTTGTCAGTGTATTTCTCCACTACCCTGCCTCCCTCTTCCTTCCTCCTTTAGGAGCCAGCAGCCTCATTATAAGGTTTATTTATATGAATTCCTACTGTCGATCTTAGAGAAGGGGAGGAGCTTAAACTCATTAGCTACCACGTAAGTATTTAGAACATAGATTCTATGTGTTATGTTCATCCTAGTAGGTTATGCTTATGAGGTTACTTTCCTGAAATAATGTCCCCCCCCAACTCTTTTTTATCGCCTTTGGGCCAGGGCATCTCTCAGAGGTGCCCTCTCAATCTGCCCCCCTACAACCCACTGAGACCCTCCTCCTTAGTCCCTCCCACCAGGACTTCCCAGCCCCCTGGATTACCCCTCCCGTGGAGGGCCCACCTCACCTACCTGACAGCTCTTTTCTGTATATTAGAGGGTCTGCCCTGTGTGGGTGGTGCCTGGGACCATCAGAGGAGAGGTCCGGTATTGGGAATGTGGGTCCAGATCCCTGGGGCCCCCGTCACCTCCCCAGTCCTCTGTTTTTTTTGTTTGTGAAGTTGCACCTCCTTGGAGCGTGGACATGCAATGGCATCTATGGTGCTGACGCCTACCAATGCTCCGCCCCGCAACTGCAAGTGCCACATGTTCTGGCACTGCCCAGGCTACCATCAGGAGTCACGCAGGAGCGGCACTAACCCCAGATCCCTCCCTGGGAAGGGAGAGTAGTCTTCTGGATGCTCAATCCCTTCCTGCCCCTGCTGACCCCTGGCAGCCCGAGTCCACTCCTGAACCCGGGTTGCCGGCATGGCATGATCAATCAATCAATCAAATCTTTATTTATCCAGGTGAACATCATTGAGCACAGCTCATTTGCAAGATGGACCTGGTAAGGTCAAGGTTCAATTTACATAAATACATAATAATATTCAGTATACACACATTCTAAGGATACAGTCTAATCAGACTATACACTAAATTCAGGTGTAGTGGTAATCAGGGTTGAGGGGAAGGGGAGAGGGAAGTGGTGTACATGGCTGGTGGGGGAGGAGGAAGGCGGGGGACGCCGATACTGTGGTAGGGATTAACAGTGGGCCTATGAAGAAGGCAGGAGGCCGGCACTGGGGACGTGTATAACAGGGGTATTAGGGCTGTGATGTATGACAAGGGATTAAGGGGAGGTGGATGGAAGGAGGGGTGCATGGAGTGTGAGGGGTGGCGACTCTTGGGAAAGGTGGATAGCTTCCACAGGTAAGTCGGCTATCTAGGGAGGGGGATGGATAAGATTAGGAATACTCTACTGTTTGCGGAAACAATTACATTTTTCTTTGATAAACCTGGAATACAGATACAGTATTTAAAGGATGTAAATGAAATGTGTCTGTTCACTTTCAGTGTCTTCTGCTTCGTGTTCCATAAGGCAGATAAGACATAGCTGATAGCAGATCTACCATATCGAGAATTGAATTTGGGCACTTTAAGCATGATGAAGTTTAGACTTCTTAGGGCATATTTACTTGATGTGGCTTGTGTGAAGCAGTCTGAAACATATTTTGGTAGCACCTGGGATATTGCTCTATAAGTCCATAGTGTGGCATTCCTATCTCTTCTAAATTGGAGCGAGGTCCATCCAACTGCAGCATAAAGCAAGCAGTGGTGAGTGCTGAGAAGAAGATCTGTAATAAACCTCAAGGCTCTATGGTAAAGTGTATCCAGTTTGCTCAGATATGAGTTGGGGCAGCGACCATATAGGAAATCTGCATAATCTATTACTGATAGAAATGTGGTCTGGACCAGCTTCTTGTTAGAATCACTTGTGAGAAAGTGCTTTATTCTGTAATAGAGTCCAAACCTCTGTCGGAGTTTTTTTTAGCAAATCTTCCAGATGTTCTAAGTAGTCAAGTCTGCTGTCTACCCAGACCCCCCAGATATTTGAATTTTGTGACATATTCAAGATTTTCACCAAGGACAGTGGATATGTGGGGGAGATTGTTTGGGATGGAGTGTCTGGCTTGTGTTTGGGGGGAGAAAAACATTGCCTTAGTTTTTTTTGCATTTAGCAGAAGTTTTTTTTTCCCAGTAGTTGGTGTTGTAATAGGTTGAATTCTGCTTGTAGCTCTATGCATGCTGTTACAGGAGAGGGGTGACTGACATACAATACTGTATCATCTGCAAACAGGTGTACAGTGGCTTTGGTGAGGTTATTGTCGATGCTATCGATATAGATGGCAAATAGGATTGGGCCGAGGATGGATCCTTGGCGAACTCCTCTTTGAAGAGAGTTGAGTGGGGATAGGTCTCCTTCAGCCTTCACCTGCTGGGTCCTTCCCATGAGATAGTTATTAAACCATCTAATGGAGGTTGAGTCGAGCCCTATGGATTTCAGGGAGGAGAGGAGCAGTTCGTGGTCGACCGTATCGAATGCCTTACTCAGGTCTAAAAATACAGCACAGACACAATTTATTTTGTCCAGTTCAAGTTGCCGATCATTGGTTACTTTAGCCAGGGCTGTGATGGTACTGTGGTTGGCTCTAAATCCAGATTGTGCTGGATTTAAAAGATTAGCCTCTTCAAGGTATCCTCTTAGTTGGGTGTTCACAATTTTTTCCAGCAGCTTGGATAGCACAGGGAGGATGGAGATTGGCCTGTAGTTGTTGAGGTCCATGGGGTTCCCTGCCTTCAGTAGTGGAATAACTTGGGCCGTTTTTCAGATCGATAGAATAGATCCTAATTGTAATGAGAGGTTAAATAGGTGTGTTATTGGCACTGCTGATACTTGTAATGGCAATTTAAAAAAAAATAGGGGTCAAGGGAGTCTGCACCTGCACTTTTTTTGATGTCCAGCTGTGATATTAGTTCTTCCACCTGCTTCAGGGTGGCTGGTATGAAGGAGAAGGTGGATTCAGTTACCCATGCTTCAGTGTTCTTTATACCTAGCTGGGATCACATTTGGTTAGCCGGAGAGGTGTCGAATGCTAGACCAGTGGTTGTAAAGTGATTGTTAAATGAGTCCAGGACTTCCAGTCTATCAGAGATGGTTCCCTTTCCATTGTGTATTTTGGCTAGGAGTGTGTAACTTCGATGATGTCCTGTTATATCTTTTATAGTGTTCCAGAACTTGGCACGGTTGTGGCAGGAGGAGTCTAGTTCAGACATATAATAAGCAGCCTTAGCGTCTCGTACTTTCCTGGTGCAGATACTCCTGGCTTTTTTGAACAGCTCCCAATCAGTTGATATCTTAGTTTTTCGTGCCTTTTTCCATAGCTTGTCTCTGTCAAGGAGGGTGGCTTTAAGGTCAGGAGTGAACCAACGGCAGGTTTTATTTTTGATGTGTACCTAAGAAATTTGCGCATGGCTATTAAGGGCACCTGTAATAATGTCATTTAGCACCTCATACGCTATCTCCACTGTGTTTGCTAAGTAAAACTCTTGCCATCGTATGGAGTGGTTTATCTCTTCCAGATATGCCTCAATGTTGAATTTTTGTTTTGATCTCCTCATTGTGAACTTAGTGGGGGATGACGGCTTACATGCTGATCTTAGTCCCGCAATAAGGCAGTGGTCGCTGATGTCATTGAATAGTACTCCAACATGTGAGAAAAGGTGAGGTTTATTCACTAGTATAACATCTAATAGTGTACTGTTGCTTGTATTCTTTTTGTTGATTCTGGTAGGTTCATTTATGAGCTGTGTAAACCCATATGTATCGCAGAATGATATTAAGGGTGCAGCTGCCTTGGAGAGCCAGTTTAGGTTTAGGTCTCCTATAATTATAGTTACTTCTGTTCCCTTTTTGATTAAGTCACCCAGGAGAGATAATAGCTTGAGGTCAGCTGAGGGAGGCCTATAGCAGCCGATTAGCTGCAGCAATGCGGTGTGGGAGAGGGCCACTTTGAGGGATAGGCATTCAAATTCTTTTACCATGGATGATAAGTCGAGGCAGGTTACAGATAGGCTGTCCTTCACATATATTGCTATGCCCCCACCCCTAGTTTGGCAGTCAGCTTTGAATAATTGATAATTAAGTAAATTTATGTCTTTGTCAGCTGTGGCAGGCCTGAGCCATGTCTCAGACACTACTAGTATATCTGGTAGGGTATGCTTAACCCAGGCTTGGATCATCATGATCTTTTTTAGCAGACTGCATACATTAATATGGATAAAGCTTAGTCCTTTGATATTGGCTAAGTCTGTTGGTGCAGTGATGGCCTCTGGGGGTCCTGGGTTAAGTTCTACATTTCCTGAGCATATTAATAATAGTATCAATAGTTTCATAATTGCCGCAAGAGATAGGTTAAAGATTCTTGCCGTTGCCCGCTTTTTTTTTTTTTATTCTGATACCACCCTGTATGCCATCTGGATGTGGATCTTTGGCCTCTTGTCAGAGTGCTGATTAGTAACCTTACTGACAGGAGCATTGAATATTTTTCTGTGCAGAACTGAAGCAAGGTACCATAAGATAGTAAATCCGACTGAGTCCCTCCATAGTATCTGCTCCATGGGTGATGTTGTTGCATTGGGAAGTCATATATACATACCCAGTCCCTTGGGACTGCTGCAGTAATGCAGTATATCGAGTAATGCAATATGCCTCCCTGTGTGGCATCCTTTGAGAGATAGCCTTTTTCACTGTGCTCGGGATACAGTAATAGTGTGAGCAGAATCCAGAGAAATCTTCCCATTATAAAGTGTATAACTGGTATGCAGATGGTACTATAGCAAGTGTCTTTCGTGGTGCCCTCAGTAGATTACTAATATAGATGACTTATCCAGCTATTGTCAGGGGAGTAGAGTTTAAGTAAAAAGGGAATGTAATTTGAGGGAGAAGGATAGAATATCACAGTAGGGGGTGCCTAGCGTATGTATTGCTCACTCTGATGCTTAAGTGCATACAGTGGCCAAGCTTCGGCTCAACAGTGTGGGCAGCATGATAGAGCAGATAAGGACTCTGCTGATTTGGTAGCTAACAAGGGGATATAGAGCAGGCTACAGGGCAGCGAGACACAGTGGGCGTGATTTATGTTTTTGGCGAGAAAGTGTCTATATAAGAAAGGCTACAGAAGGGGGAAGGGCAGGTGGGCATAAAAATTGTGGCTTTGCCGTACCTTTCCCTGGCAGTCCCTCCAGTCTGGTGGTTCCGAGCGTCGGCTTGCGGATGCCGACCGCCCGCTGGTGGAGACTGGCCCCGGCGCTTGACTGTGGGCACTTGGCGAGGGTCCTCTTCTGAGGAGACAAATACAGAGCACAGCAGATTAAACGCTTTGCGATGGCAAGCATCAGCAGTGCAGCAGGGGGCCGAAAATGATCACTTTAAAGGCTGTGGAGGGGGCTGAGGCGCTGTTGCGTCTGGTTATAGCAAATTTACACAAAAGGCTGTAATCACTATACTTAAGTTTTCAGAGGCTCTAAAACAATTTCCCCACACCCCACAATTGCAGAAAACAGCTCTTTTTCATGAATTTTTAACATTCAATACCCCAACAAAAGACTCAGCCTGTGAAACAGAAATAAATAAATGGGTGAAGGGGACCAATCGGGTGCGTGTGAGAGAGCGCCGCCTAATTGGCTGCGTTTTGCTGCATTTTCCCTGGCAGTCTCCCTCCGGTCTGGTGGTTCCGAGCATCGGCTTGTGGATGCCGACTGCCCGCTGGCGGAGACTAGCCCCGGTGCTCGACTGTGGGCATTTGGCGAGGTGTGGCGTCCAGCGCCTTAACCCTCAGCACCACCGGGCCGGCTCCTGAAATAATGTTTTAATGAATAATAGGTCACACTGATCCATATTGTATGTATTAGAGAAGGAAATATACATGTATTAGAATGGGGTGGATCAGGTGACCTGAGCAAACAGTATAAAACCCCCTCCTTCTCTTTAGTTCCTCAGATCAGCCTTGAGAAAGGAACCAGGAGGACCTGTATCAGTCAGTGTATAGTTCAGTATAAAGTCACAGGAGTCGGTGGGTCTCAACCTTGAAAGTGATCCACTCTGTGAAAGTACTACAGGTGGAAGCATTAAGCTATTTTTATTTTAATGTATTATTGTTCATTATTCTGAGAACATAAAATTCACACACCTGTGTGTTTTAAAAGCCTATTTCGTTGTTGGTGTTATCCATTTCCCACACCCATCTACAGGTTCAATATTATTGTGTTTTCCAAAAACATTCAGTTATATCCCAAAACACTAATACATTGATCTTGTGTTGCTATTACTGCTTTAGGAAGTGTTGCTCTGCATGCAGGATAAATTTTGTGGTGGGGAGAGGAATTTTCAAAGCCACTGGTGCAGATGCCGGAGCAAGATCTGCCCATGTCTGCATTGAGGGGAGTGCACCTGCACCACCCTCAGCTATTTTAAAGGGCTGTGGGCAGTTTATGACAGTGTAATGTGCTATGTGGCAGCTTGTGTCAATAAATGATGCAAATCGGGCTTCATGACCCCTTGTGTAATTTATTAGTGTGACTGTGCCAAATAAATGCATCTGATGAGCAGCCCTTTATTGGACCTGTATAGACCAGTAAATTGCTGGTCTGTCAGTGGGCACATAAGTCTGCTTTGAAAATATGGCGAACAGATTTATGATTAATGGAAAATGGCTTAAAATTTATATTTACAAAAAAAAAGGTGTGTGGAATATTTTAGGCTTCTAAAATAGTATTTTAACATATTTTGCAATCTTTTACAGACATTTAAGACAGTGACTTTGCTTTCTGTAATGTACATTACTAAAGCAAAATGGTGGTATTCCATCTATGGTTGCGCTGTGGCTGTCCTTTAATTTGGTCTGTTCTATAGCTTCTTAATTGCTAGAGATGTTTATAAAGAGAGCTTTTACATTTTTAGAGCTGCAGTGGGTGTATCCCTGCAGACCTCTTGCTATATGAAAAAGACTCCCACATTCCTTGCGACCGAACAACAATGATGGAGTGCCAACACAGTTGCCTATGCATCTGTGAAGCCCTCTGCACTGCACTATTTTACTGTCGGCAGTCAATTTTTTTTTTATTATACATATCCCCCCACCTGACTCTCCTTCTCAGCACCAACCCCCCCAAACATAATAGTGACACTGGGGTGTCCAATCTCCCAGTGTTCTGATCACAAAATCCTGTTACTCCCTATCCACTACCACGCATGTATGGTTATTTGTGCCTTTCTTTCTTTCTGCTTTCTTCCTTCCTTCCTTTCTTTCTCTTGTTTCCTCCACCCACCCAACCCTTCATCTCAGCACCCATCACCCCACTCCCCCCCCAGAAACATGACAGTGGCACTGTGTGGGGGGTGCCCAATCCTTCAGTGCAGGAATCCTCGTTTGTTTGTTTTCCCCTCACCCGACCTTCCCTCTCCACCCCCCACACACCCCAGAAATATAACTGTGGCACTTGAGGGGGGGCAAATCACCCAGTGCAGGAATCCTCATGTGTTTTATTTATTTATTTATTTATTTATTTATTTTACCTGTAAAAAAAAAAAAATAAATCCATCAATGTCTTTTGCAGCCATTGTACTTTTTTTCTAACCTGTAAAAAAAAAAAAAAAAAAGTCCATTGATGTCTTTTGCAGCCATTGCACCCCCCCATCTGACCCTCCCACTCAGCACCCACCACCCCACCACCCAAGCGCTTACTTAACCATTAAGGGTGCAATGTTGTAATCTATTCTGGACCGCAGACACGTCTTCACTCTTCAAAGCCGAACCACGAACTGAAGAAATAGTTATGAAGTTCAATGTACTTCAGTGGGGTTTTGAACTTAGTGATATAACTTGACTATTTTTTTATATTTTTGGCCCAAATTTTCAACATGCCTTTTTTGAGACCCTGCCTCATGAACAACTGCACTGTTACTAGGCAAGTCTGCCCTGAAAGGAGATTTTGCAGTCCCTGTGTGAAATCACATTTGAGGCAAGAGTTAAACATTTTCTCAGCCCTTCTTCGTGAGGTGGGGTCATAAGGAGGCTATGTTGAAAATTTGGTGTAATAATATTAAAAAACAACAAAGTTATAAGCCTACATTGAACTTTGTGATTGCAGGCTCATAAATTTGGTAACTTTCAATATTTTGACCCCAAATTTAAAACATAGCCATATCTTTACAGCATCTCATGAATGTGACAGCTGTCATTTTTCAAATCCTGGCCAAGATGCTTTTTCATATCCCAAAAGGTTATTTTGTGGTCCGTGCATGAAATCACCTTTAAGGCAGGAGTTGAAAATGTTCTCTGTCCTTGTTCATGAGGTGGTGTCATAAGAAGACTATGCTGAAAATCTGGTGTGAAAATATTAAAAACAACAAAGTCACCAGCCTACATTGAATTTTGCGAACACAGACTTGTAACTTTGATAATTTCCAATATTTTGACCCCAGATTTACAACATAGTAATTTCTTTATGGCACCTCATCAATGTGACAGCTGTTATTTTTCAACTCTGGCCCAAAATGTGTTTTTGTGTCCCGAAAGTTGATTTTGCAGTCCCTGCAGGAAATCACCTTTTGGGCAGGAACTGAACATTTACTCTGCCTTTCTTCATGAGACAGGGTCATAACAAGGCTATTTTGAAAGTTTGGTGTACCAATATTACAGAACAACAAATTTATGAGCCTATGTTACATTTTCCTAATGCAAGCTCGTAACTTTGGTAATTTTCAATATTTTTACCCCAAATTCCCCCCATGCAGCCCTGTAGACTCTGGCCAGAGCGTGTTTAATTATGTGGTCAGCTGAGTGCTTGAAACCTGTAATGGACCAAGGACTTTGAAGCCCTGAGATTTAGGCATGGTCAAGAGTTGGTACTCAACTGTGTTTTAGCACTTTCATTCCTACACCTGGGCTCCATTTCTGACTTAGAGGGACCACAATCCTGATTTGAAAGTAGAGCAGTCTCTATACTGCTACAGTGGTTATTTGAGCAAAACTGCCAATTGTGCTAGAAGGGTTCACACTGCAGGTAGAACAGATTCTACCAGAACTTCAGCTAAGGCCATAATCTTTTTTTTAATTCATGCTTCAGCTTGTAGTACAAAAAGTCTTTCACATTATGCACTTTTGCAGTTCTCATACTATTACTTAAATCTTTCATTTTTTAGAAAGCCGTAAAGGGAACACAAACCTGGCTTTTCCTCTTTCTACTATACCATAATTTGAATGTCAAGCAATCATGTGGTCTTCTTAATCTCCCTTTTGTTTTTATTGATATGTAACATACCAATCATTTAAGGTCAGAAGAGACACAGGCTCTATCAATTTCGCCCTCTCCCACACTTCATATGTAGGGACCTACAGGTATACTGTGCAAACACACCAATTTATAGAGATTTCTCATCCAGCCTACTACATGAGTACTCTATGATTTCATTGGTATTCCACTGGTAAGCAGACACTTGTCCAAGCTGACCCTGAAGGCCTGCACTGTCTTCATCTCTACTGTTTTTGCTGCTAGGCTGTTCATAGATTTACCCCCCTCTGGAAGAAAAAGTCCCTTCTAACATTACCCCTGCATTGCCACATTTGAGCTTCAGGGCTTGTCCTCATGACCTACTAGAGTACACCAAACCAAACATTTCCGTCTGATTGACCACATTACTGTTCTTCAGTATACAGAACACTGAGATCACATTAAGGGCCTTCAGTCTGTTCACCTAGTTTTTATCCTCCCTACTCCTGATTTTTGTGGTAGCTCTGTGTTGTGCTCTTATGAATCCCTTCGTGTACCTTTTGTATTGGGGAGCCCAGAACTGCACACAGTATTCCAGGGCATTGTAAAGTGGTTGTCTGCTAGTCACCCTGATTTAATTTACCTCAGCATTCTTCCAGCCTTCATGACAGCAGCAATCTATGCTTGTCATGCTTAATCCTCTTGTCTGTTATGACATCCAGGTCATTTTTCTCTGCCACTGCAACAAAAGGAGCCCACACAGTGCATGGGCCCTACCTCTGTTTCTCTGCTCCAGGTGTAGCATGCTGCATTCAGCAACACTGAATTTAATACACCAGGAGTCATACCAATCACCCATCTTGTTTAGGTTCTTCTGAAGTTTGTCTCCATCCTCAAGGGAGTCTACCACCTAGGCAAGCACAGTGTCATCTACAAACTTAAGCTGCTTGGTGAAAGCTCCAGCTCCATATTATGGATGAAAATCAATCCCCGATAGTTAGCTATAATTGGGTGTAATGTCCACAGGTTGCATTATGGGTGCCCTTGATGTCATGGACCTTCCCAATGAGCACCACATTCAGGCCCATTAGTGATCATCTAAGTGAGGTATTTATTCAGCATCTCAGTCATCACCACTGGCTCATGTATACTGTAGCTTCCTCCCACTCATATCTTGTTTTCAAGGGCCCAGTCACCTCCATCCCCATCCTCATTCCATTTATGTACTGGAAGAATCCGTTGGAGTTATTCACAGTTCCTACTGCTATCCATGTTTCCAGATGTTCTTTGACTTCCTTAATTCTATGTTTCAGTCCCTCAGTGCTGCTCTTTACTCCTCTCTTACCTGGAGTCATCCTGTCACTTTTTAGCAGTTATAGATATTCTTTTGTGTACAATTGTCTTAAGTCTCTGTTGAGTGGAGGGTTGGGGTACTTCTTGTCCCTTTATCCATTACTGCTTACAGAGGTGCAGACCTCCACAAGCGTTTTACGATCCTTCTTTGACAAACCGCACATGTATTATTTATTACCAGCCTCATGCATCTTCTCCAGATATTTGGCCACCAGATCCCTCATCTTAAAAAAGTCTGCTTTTCTGATATTCTGAGACCTGGCTTATCATCCCTGTCTCCAAACAGAAGGGTAACTCAGTTATTGTCAGTGCCCCTTACTGGTTCCTTAAAATTTGTGCTGGAGATTTCCAGTACCTATGGCTGAGAACAAGATCCAGGATGGCTTCAAATCTAGTCTCTTATTGAACATGCAGTTCTAAGAAGCAGTCCTTAAAAGTAGGCAAGAACTCAGTCTCAGCCTTGCAATTAGTTTTTTTTAAGATGTCAATCTATGATCAGGAGATTAAAGTCCCCCCCCACCACATATCACCATCTCATCTGATAAGGGTGCTCTCATAATATCCCCAACCAGCTTCACATCATGCTCCATTGAACTGTTTGTGGGCCTATAGCACCCCCCACCCAAAGTTATTCTTTTGGGTATTCATTTTTTTCCTTTTGGTTACTTTTTCAGCTCCCCCCCCCCACACACACACACCTGGATGGACTCTGTGGCAGTTTTCCTCCCTGATATTTTCCTTGTAATTCACAGTGACTCCTTCTGTTATGAAGAGCACTTTTCTTTCAGGCCTATCGCTTTGGATTAGCCAGTAGCCCTCTATCCTGGTGTCACACTTATCTCAGTCATGTCTTTCATCCACTAGGTGACTGTGAGTTCCATTAAGTCTTGGCCTTCCAAGTCCTTCATACTATAAGCTCGGCTATTTCTCTCTTGGACAAGCTGAGCTCTGTTGGCCTCTCAACTTCTGCTGTTAATTTGTTCCTTTCCTACCTCACAGGATCTCAACAATTGGTGCAGGTAGAAGGCATCCTGTTACTACCTGCATTACCCATCCAGGAGGGGGTCCCTCAGGGCTCCATCCTGGGTCCCATCCTCTTTTCCATCTTCCTGAATGATTTCCCCTCTGCTTGTGCCAGCTCGCTTATTCAGATGTACAGTATACTGATGACACAGTCATCTTCACCTCCAGCCCTTCTGCTGCATTTGTCGAAGGCCTGCTCCAGCAGGACTTCAGTAATGTTCTGCACTGGTTTCAGTAGAACCAGCTCTAGGTCAACACTAAAAAAACAGTGTCCATGACTGTTGGAACCAATCAAAAACTGGGCAGACTCACACCCCCCTCAGCTTTTACCACACTGAATGGCACCCTCCCCAAGTGGTGCAGTCCTACAAGTACCTCAGTGTGTGGTTCGACAGTAAGCTTGACTTCTCTGCCCATGTTGATGCCATCCATGTTAGACTCCATCCCAAGCTTGGTGCCCTGTACAAGGCTGCTTACCTCTGCAGGTCCACAAGGAGTTCATGACTAAAATGGTACTCCTGTCTTCAACAATGCCGATGTAGTCAAATGCAAATGTTAATGTTTGAGCAAAGCACATTTGCAGTGGGGGCCTTTTGGTACAAAATATTGGAACAGAACATTAGGCATATCTTGCATACATAATTCTGCTAATCCATAACATGTTTCAAACACATCAAAATACATGTAACCTGCTATATAGATAGGACAGTTATAGGTCATATATATAGAAATATATATATATATATATATATATATATATATATATATATATCTTGCAATATATATATATATATATATATATATATATATATATATATATATATGTGTGTGTATATATATATATATATATATATATATATATATATCATATTGCAGTTCAGGTGTTATGAAACATACCAATACAGACATATAAATAATTAAGAAGGGCTATTGCAGAGGGACTAGAAGGGAAGGTATGCCTGTTTTCAGATGACACAAACATCTGCAATTGGGTCGACACTCTACGGGGAGTGGAAAAAATGAAGAGGGATGTAAGAATGCTTGAGGAGGAGTCAAGAGGGTGGCAACTAAATTTAAGTTTGAAGAAGTGCAAAATCATGCACTGGGGGTGCAGAAACATGGGGGAGGTATATACAATTTTTGGGGGTACTATCAACCACCAAACAAGAAAGTGACCCGGGGTAGTCATATGTGATGACCTAAAACTGGACAAACAGTGTGACAATGCAGTTGGGAGAGCCAGTGGAATGCTAGGGTGCACAGGGAGGGGTATCACCAGCAGAAAGAGGAAGGTGGTGATACCACTGTATAAATCACTGGTAAGGGCCTCACCTAGAGTACTGTGTCCAGTTCTGGAGACCACATATCAGGAAGGACATAGAGATGAGGTGGTCCAGTGAAGAGCAACTAAAATTGTGCAGGGTCTGCATCAAAAGCCCTATGAAGAGAGATTGAAGGACCTCAATATTTATGCCCTGGAGGAAAAGAGAGAGTGAGGAGATATGATAGAGACTTTCAAATACCTCATGAGTATGAATAAGGTTAAAGAAGGAAGTCTTTTTTCAGAGTAAAAGATGCTTAAGAGCAAGGGTTCATGCTTTGAAGCTGTAGGGGTAAACTGAGAGGAAATGTAAGGAAGTACTTCTTTATAGAAAGAGTGAGGGATGCCTGGAACAGCCTCCCAGTGGTTAGTGGTGGGGCAAAAACAATAATGGGATCCAAGAAGGCATGGGATAGCCATAATGGGACCTTAGTGGTAGGGAAGTTGGGGGGGTAAAGCTGTAGATCAAGTAGGGCCTGCGGTGTTACAGTAGGTAGGAAAAATGGGATGACTAGGTGGGCCAAGTGGTCCTTATCTTCCATCCATCTGTAGGTTTCTGTGTTTCTGTATTTCTGTCTGATGTTAATGAAACATTTGACTGACTTCTACTGCAATGCAACATTGTGTAGGTCTCTTACTCTGCTCTGACATCAAGGCTTTTATGTTGTGTAAATTTATTAGTTTAGTTTATTGGCCTTATATTACAGGAGATTACATTCCAAGCTTTTGGGCACGTGCAGAAAAAGGCAGATCTCCTTATTTATTTCATTTTGTTGACTGGGTAGGCCCACTGGGCCCAAATAGTCCCTTTTTCAAGGGCGACACGGGCTTAGTTACATAGAAACATGTAGGATACAGGACACATCAATGATACAATATGATGACGAGCAATTTTTTTAAAACAATCGCAGTAATTACATACAATCACAGAAATTCCAGAAGACGTACACTTTGGAGGCACATGCTTAGGTTTTTTGTAGTCACATAACCGTTTAGATAGTGGGCAGGAACCAACATTTATGTATTGTTATTACAAGTTGCTATGGATACAGGTAAGAGATATCAGGCTGCGGTCGGCCTTTTTCATATTGTTCAGTTCAAGTAGAAGTGCGTTTTATGCTGGGGCTTTCCCTCATGGGCAGGGCAGGTTACTTGGGGTTTGAATTGCAGTGGTCATCTCTAACACGTGCATAGGTTGTTTTCCAGTAGATGCTCTTTGAGCCTTTTTCTAAAGGAGACCAGAGTGCTGGCATTATGCAGCTGGTCTGGTGGGTTGTTCCAGAGGGTCGGAGACACATGAGAGAAGGACTTATTTCTTGCTATCGTCTTCACCCTTGGAACCTCCTTATGGTAGTTTTCTGTGGGGGTATTACAAATTCAACTCTTTGTGCTGATCTTTAAATTTTCTGTCTGTTAAATTATGTAAGATTTAACCTAGAACCCTATTTTTACAGCATAAGTGTATAAAATTTATTAGTTGCATATTTCTTCTATCAATGTGTCATAGCCAACCAAGTTCTAAATACAGATAGCAATGATGTGTCTTCTAGGGAGTGAGAAGGATGAAATGGGGAAACCTATTATACATTGCATCTTACTTTGCCAGCTTCCTCTCAGATGCCCCCAGGCAGAGTAAGTCCCCATAATCGAACATGTAGAGGGAGGTCAGGAGTGGGATGTCACAGGAATCTGTTCTCTTTAATATGTTCATCAGAGACATTGGAGAGGGCATCCGGTGCAAGCTGTGTCTCTGCTGATGACATGAAGCTCTGTGGTAGGGTAGATAGTGACAAAGGGATCAGGGAGATGCAAAGGGATCTACAAAGTCTAGAGATGTGGTCTAAGATTCAGCAGTTAAAATTCTAAACCAAAAAAATGCAAGATTATATATCTACGGAAAATAAAAACCAAGACAGAGTACTGGATGGGAGGGGTTAAGTTGAGCACTACAGCAGAGGAACCCATCCTGGGAGTCATCATTAGTTACTCCTTCAGACAATCAAGCCAGTATAACTAGGCCTATAGTAAGGCTAATAGGATGCTGGGGTATATCGGAAGGGGTACTGACAGCAAGAAAAATGAGGTACTGCTACCTCCATATAGGTCACTGGTGAAGCCTCATTCTGGTATACTGTGCTCAGTTCTGATTACTCACCAAAAGAAGGACAGGGACAGGCTAGAGACAGTGCAGTGGTGGAGAACCTGCACTCCAAAGCAAACTCCAAGGAAGTATTTAAAGTAAAAGCTTCTTTATTGTGACAACAGCTGCAGGCAGCTTACTAACGTCCTTGCCTCGGTGGTTCAAATCAATCTGGGTGTTCATCAGGTCCGCCCGCTGACGAAGACCTGGGGCAAGGACACTAGTCAGCTACTTGCAGCTGTTGTCACAATAAAGAAGCTGTTACTTTAAATACAGCCTAGGAGTTTGCTTTGGAGTGCAGGTTCTTTACCACTGCAGCGTGTACTTTCTGCCAGCCTGGCCGTCCTTCACTGCACCCCCCCCTTTGACTCTCCAGGTTGCAACTGTTTTGGTTTTTATCCTAGAGATGGTGTGGCGCTAGGTGACGATGATTTAGGGCCAACAGGCAGAGCTTATGAAGATTGTCTGAAGGCACTGAGCATGTACTCATTGTAGAGCAGACGAGAGAGGGGAATATAATAGTGACCTTCAAGTTCTCGAAGGTAATGAACAAGGTGAACTGCAGGGAATTATTTCGCAGCAGTATAGAATCAAGAACCTGTGGTCGCGAGTTGAAACTGGAGGGAGGAAGGTTTAAGAGGGATGTGAGAAAGTTCTATTTTATGGAAGGGTGGTGGAGCTGTGGAGGAGTCTTCATATGGAGGTGGTGGGTGCCAAGGCCATAAATGGTTTCAAGCATGGCTGGGGCAGAGTGAAGGGTTTGGTGGTTGCTCAGATCGGTAGCAGTAGGGAGGGTAGCAGGGTGGGAGTGGGAGGGATAAAACTGTGTATGGACAATAGGTCCTAGAGCAGATAGGGAACACCAGGCAGACTAGATGAACATTTGGTCTTTTATTGCTGTCATTATCTATGTTTCTATAACATTTTTTTCATTGGGAATAAATTACCAACACCTACAGTACATAATCTAGCACACTGTTATTCACATATAATATGCTTAATATGTATACAGCTATGTTTACAGTAATATAAAATTTATATTCCTTAAATGAGACATGATGTACACACAGAAATGATGCAAGACAATGTACACAAGACCTCAAGACATTACTCTAACAACACAGTGGCCCTACTCCTCTAAGATTATGAATAGTGATTATGAATACATTGACTCTCAAAAAATCATAATACTGCTTGGATAGTTTTTTGTTTTTACAGATTTCCTTAAAAGGGTGATCTTTCCTACATGAGACTTAAAATATAATTTATAGAATAATTACTTCTTTTAGATGGTTTATCCATTCTGCATACTAGTATACTGGCAACTCTTCATCTTTCCACTGAGTTAAATAACATTTTGCCACTAGGGTGGTATTTAGCAGTAACTTTCTGAGAGGGCACTGTGGTCTACTTGTGGGATGATACCTGGTGGAAACAGTTTGTCATTTTTGACCAGGAAAGGCACACCAAGCTGTGTCAGCTCATTTCCAGGTGAGTCCTAGAGTGTTTGGGTTACCTGGACTTGTTTTATTGATGGGGGAATGCTGACCGGGACACTAGGAAAACATCCCCTTCTTTTAGATAAGTGTCATGTGTAAGCTTCCATCTGGATGGCCACACTAGAGAGGAGCAGCAGGGGCCTCAGTTTAACATATCATCCAAAGGACAGCATATCAGCAGTGCAGACTCTGCCCCCCCCCCACCCACTGCAGTACTCCAGCCTCTGTATTGGTTATTAGCCCACGTTCCTGATGTTGTACTAGAGGTCTTGAGCTGATAAGCTCTTGATTTTCTAGCCCCAGAGGTCAGCATGTAACCTACTTAGCCACTGACACTGAATAATATTAATGAGGTATGAGGAGAAGAGCCCTAGATATTTCAGCTTCTATGCAATCTATTGTTCTACACATCTACTCTGGCATTGTAGTTCCCAACATTTCCAATTAGAACATAAAAATATCACTTATGAAATAAAAAGTGATAAATGACTGTATTACATCTCAACATTATTTTCTGTTTCATACTTGAGGGTATGGTAGCTTTTTAATGGGCACTTATTGATTTAATACTTGTGCACTGCTGGGTGCATCATGTACAGTATTATAGACTGATACTGTATAAAAGAAAAAGTAACAAGTTTGTTCTATTCAAAAGCATGGCTTACGGTATCAGGGTACTGTGGTAGTGCTGCACCCTCTCCGAGATTAATAGAGCACCAAGGGACATGTTTCCTATCTTCTTCTTTTTCTATCTTTATAGTCTACTGCAGCAGCAATTACCTATCCTATTATTTCACCTTTTGTACCTCGGTAGGTTATCCACCTACCTAGGTATTCTCCCCTCTCACTATCCTTTTTCCTACAGTTTTTATATCATTTTCTGTCTCTGTGGGGTGCTAAAGTGCTTCGGTGCCAGAATAAATATACTGTATATACATATAAAGAAAGGAATAAATAAAGTTAATGCAGATGTGCATTAAGAACCGTGGGAAAATTTGATAGAAATACTCCTTTCCATGGGAATACTGATGTAAATGAAAGGGGGCGGCTTACACTTCCCTTTTTTTCTTTTACAAGCCACTTTATCCTTAAAACAATTTTACTGTGATGAAAAAAATATAACTTAAAGTAAATCAGAGGCTCAAAGCATTGGTTTGTGAGCCTCGGAAATAGCAACCGTTTATTTTCTTGGTTTAGAGACACTATGAAATGGAACGTCTTTCTTTGCCCTTTCATTTTCAGTGAAACAGCCACTCTGTTTGAAAGAAAATATTCCCTGGTTGTCACTCTAATAAAAATATAGGAGCCTGAATGCAGGGAGCAAGACTAAGAAGTCTCCCCTAGAATTTTATGCAGAGGTTGGACCGAAATATTGTTTAAACTCCTGACACGGACGGGGAGCAGTTTCACTATTGTCCTATTTTTGCAAAAGCCGCTCCAGCATTTGAAATGCCCAGCTGTGTCAGGGAACTGCCAAAAATGGCAGAAAAATCATGTAAAATTACCTCCTGCATGTGAGTGCTTCTCGAGTGAGTTTTGCACGGAGGAGAACTTATCTTGTAGTATTTCTTTTTCTTTCAATAAAATAAAAAGAGCCTGGTTTTATTAGAGAGAGAGAGAGAGAGATCAGTATGAAGTATACAAGAGTGCTCCTCACGCTCATGCTCTCTCTCTCTCTCTCTCTCTTTCTCTCCTGCACACAGTGAATAGGATCTGATGCAGCAGGGATGGAACTGCTTTACTTTCAATGGGAAAGTATTTCAGAAGCCGCTCCACCTGGAAAAAGCTGCCATCAGTATGGAGAAATGTATAAACAGCACTAAATAAATCAGGACTGTACTCCTGGTGTCCTATATACATTAAAACATTATCCCAATACAAGAAAGAAATAAAGAGATACATGTTTAAAGTGCGGGGCACATGAATATTCCAGGGTGCCCTTTCTAGCAGTATAGTCCACTGCTACATATATATAGAAATATATTTTTTTCAAGCTAAACTGAATATAATGCAAAAAAATGTGGCTGGTTAAAATGAATAAAAATGAAAAGCCACCATTCTTACCTGTGGAGCACAGCTATACCTTACATAGATACATAGATGTTGTTGGCAGATAAGAGCCTTGTGGCCCATCCAGTCTGCCCTGTCCCTCTTTATGATGCTTAAGATACCCTAGATGCTACAAGTCCCCCCCCTTTGTCCTAGCTTGATAATTCCCATGTGCTTATCCCATGCATTCTTGAATCCCTAAACCATGTCTTCCCTCACTCCTTCCGGGGGGGGGAACTGTTCCATCTCTCCACCACCCTTTCAGTGAAGAAGAATTTCCACAAGTTCCCCCTAAGTTTTCCCCCTGTTAGTCTCATGCTGTGCCCCCTTGTTCTGCTGTTTTCCTTCATGTGAAAGATGCTCTCCTGTGATACCCTGTTGAACCCCTCAGATACTTGAAGGTCTCTATCATGTTCCCCCTCTCTTTCCTTTCCTCCAGGGAGTACATATTGAGAGCTCTGAGTCTCTCCTCATATGACTTATGCTGCATCCTGGACACTATTTTTGTCACCCTCCTCTGTACTGTCTCCATCCTATGTCTTTTTGGAGATGGGGCCTCCAGAACTGAATACAATACTCCAGATAAGGCCTTACTGGGGAGTTGTACAGTGGTACCAGTGGTACCATCACTTCCCTCCTTCTACTTGTTATACCCCTCCCTATGCACCCTAGTATTCTGTTACCCTTTCCGACTGCTTTATCGTACTGTTTAACCACTTTGAGGTTGTCTTCTATGACTACCCTTAGATCTCTTTCCTCTTTGGTGGCCTCCAGTATTGCCCCATCTAGTTCATACTCAACCCTAGGATCCCCTCTCCCCAGTGCATAGTCTTGCCCTTTTTTTGCATTGAAACCCAACTGCCATTCTGTGGATCAGTTTTCTACCCTCTTCAGATCTCTCCTCATTTTTTCTTTACCTTCCTGTGTATCTACCTGTTAAATAGCTTTGTATAATCTGCGAACAGGCAAACCCTCCCTTCTAGACTCTCTGCAATATCGCTTATGATGACACTGAAGAGCGCTGGTCCCACCACTGATCCTTGGGGTACTCCACTTGTTACCCATCCTTCCTTTGAGCTAACCCTATTTACCATCACTCTTTGTGTTCTGTTAGTCAACCAGTATCTAACCCACATGACTCCCTCTGTCCCCAGATTTGTCAGCCTGTGGATTAGTAGCTTGTGTGGGACTGTGTCGAAGACCTTCCTGAAGTCCAGATAGGCCACATGTACCATTCTGCCCTGGTCTATTTCCTTCATCACCCACTCGAAGAAATCAATCAAGTTGGTCTGGCATGACCTCCCTGCCGTGAGTCCATGTTACCTTGGATCCAGCAGCCCCCTTGTCTCTAGGTAGTCCACGAGCCTTTCCTTAAGCAGGGTTTCCATCATTTACCTACTACTGAGGTCAAACTGACAGGGTGGTAGTTTTCTGGTTCCTCCTTGCTACCACTTTTGTGCAGGGGTACCTCTTGTGCCCTCCTCTGGAAACACACCTATTTCCAGTGATCCACTGAACAGCTATGTCAGAGGTTTAGCCAATTCCTCCTGTAGCTCCATTAGTATCCAGCACCATAGCGTTATCTACCTTAAGCATTTATCTCTGTCCCTTTCTTCATTAATGTGGGACTGTCCCTGTTGCCTTCTTCCATGAATATGGAGCAGAAGGCATGGGAGGATGGTTGCCTTGTCTTGTATTCAAGACATAGATTATATGTGTTATATTCATCCTAGTAGGTTATGCTTATGAGGTTACTTTCCTGAAATAAGGTCCCCCCCAACTCTATTTTATTGCCTTTGGGCCAGGGCATCTCTCAGAGGTGTCCTCTCAATCTGTCCTCTACTCCCCACCAAGAACCCTCCTCCTTAGTCACTCCCACTAGGACTTCCCAGCCCCCTGGATCACCCCCCCAAGGGGAAGGCTCGCCTCACCTACCTGGTGGCTCTTTTCTGTATATTAGATGGTCTGCCCTGTGTGGGTGGCACCTGTGACCATCAGAGAAGAGGTCCAGTATTGGGGATGTGAGGCCAGATCCCTGGGGCCCCCGTCGCCTCCCCGGTCCTCTTTTTTTTTTGTTTGTTAAGTTGCACCCCCTTGGAGTGCGGATGTGCAATGGCGTCTATGGTGCTGACGCCCGCCAGTGCTCTGCCCCCATGTCTGCAAGTGCCACATGTTCTGGCACTGCACCTGACTACCGTCAGGTGTCATGCATGAGCGGCGCTAACCCCAGTTCCCTCCCTGGGAAGGGAGAGCAGTCCTCCAGACACTCAATCCCTTCCTGCCCTTGCTGACCCCTGGCAGCCCGTGACAACTCTGAGCCAGGGTGTGACACGAGCTGTGGCGTCCAGCACCTTAACCCTCAGCGCCACCGGACTGACTCGTGAAATAATGTTTTAATGAATAATAGGTCACACTGATCCATAATTTATGTATTAGAGAAGGAAATATACATGTATTAGAATAGGGGTGGGTCAGGTGACCTGAGCAAACAGTATAAAAACCTCTCCTTCTCTGTAGTTCCTCAAATCAGCCTTGAGAGAGGAACCAGGAGGACTTGTACCAGTCTGTGTATAGGTCAGTATAAAGCACAGGAGTAGGTGGGTCTCAGTCTTGAAAGTGATCCACTCTGTGAAAGTACTATAGGTGGTAGTATTAAGCTATTTTTTATTTTAATGTATTATTGTTCATTATTCTGAAAAAATAAAATTCACACACCTGTGTGTTTTAAAAGCCTATTTCGTTGTTGGTGTTATCCATTTCCCATACCCGTCAACAGGTTCAATATTATTGTGTTTTCCAAAAACATTCAGTTATGTCCCAGAACACTAATACATTGATCTTGTGTTGCTATTACTGCTTTAGGGATTGCTGCTCTGCATGCAGGATAAATTTCGTGGTGAGGAGGGGGATTTTCAAAGCCACTGGTGCAGATGCCGGATCAAGATCTGCCTATGTCTGCATTGAGGGAAGTGCACTTGCACCACCCTCAGCTATTTTAAAGGGCTGTGGGCAGTTTTTGACAGTGTAATGTGCTATGTGGCAGCTTGTGTCAATAAATGTTGCAAATTGGGCTTCATGACCCCTTGTGTAATTTATTGGTGTGAATGTGCCAAATAAATGCATCTGATGAGCAGCCCTTTATTGGACCTGTATAAACCAGCAAATTGCTAGTCTGTGAGTGGGGACATAAGTCTGCCTTGAAAACATGGCGGGCAGATTTGTGATGGGTCTGCTTTGAAAATCCTCCCCGTGTCTCAGGGCCCAGTGGAACAGTACCTAAATTTAGTATATCATTTCTTAGATATGTTCTGGTTTGCTATGACAGTGTTCAAGAGAAAACAGTTTTTTTTATTTCACTTGTTATCCCCAGGTTCTGCAGCTTGTCTTTCCAAACATTTCTATGAAGTCTGCATATAAAGGTTTTAACCCAGATTCTCTAACTGTATTTTCTAAATGACATCATAATGGTAACCATGACAATAGACTGTGATATAAGAAACTTTGCAACTGTTAAGTCAGTTGGGGACACTGAGGTCTTTTTGAAACATGCAATGGAAAAGGTTTTGTCCATGTGAAATATTTAAAAGGCTAATAGTGAGGCAAAGTGAAAAACCTAGAATGAATTCAAGGTAAATTGAATTGTCTGAAATGCAGTTTTAAACATTTTTACTTTAGTGGATAGCTACTGTACTTATGAACTATTCTAGCTCTTTTTTGTTTAGAGTCTCTTTCTCTCTATATATAGATATGTATAGGTATCATGTTGCAACAGTGACAGGAATACAGCGAAGACCATCACAGCGACATTTTCGGCAGTTCGCTGTGATGGTCTGCTGTGTTCCCCCGACACTGTTGCCTCCAGGGTGTTCGCCCCCCTCCCCGAACCAACTCCAACTCAGAATTGGTTATTTAAAGTCTAGGGGGCAGAGCCCCCTGCATGGAGGACATGGGGGGAAAAGCCCCCCACAGAAAACACCAGTTTCTACAGTGATGGCACAGCACTAATTGGTGGTGTTGTGCCGTTGCTGTGGTGATGGTCAGCAAGTTCCATGTTGCCACGACACGGTGGAACCATATATATATTTATCTGTAAATGGTCACAGTAGAGGTACATAGAACTCAAAAGATTTGGTTCTTGTAGCAAATGGCTCTAATTTAGAAAGAGCCAACCCATATAGGAAAGCAACAGAATACAGTTTTAAACTTGGTTTATCACAGGCTGTTTCAAACACATGGCAACATTTTTTTATGTAGATTAATAGATTATATAGTAACACATTATTATGATGGCATAAAGGACTAAGTCTTGCCTTCTCCACCTGCTGCATGGCAGTGACTATACCCTAATTTGAGTGCTGACAACCATCCAAGAGTAACTGTTGGAGTGTTAACCCGACTTGGGTTGTTTTTGGTTCTTCCCCAAGGGTTTCAGTGGTATTCTTAGGCTTGTTTTCAACTTGCCCTTACGGCCTTTATGATAGCCCTGGAATCAGGAGAGTTTGTCTCACTGGTAGTGCATTAACCTTTGAGTCACAGGTCACACACTGCTCATACCCAAGGCAGCTGATGCAATGCAGTACTGGGGGCACTGACCAGTTGGAAGTACATATACTGTCTTTCAAATGAGACGTTGAACTGAGGTCCCTTCTGCTCATTTCTAGTGCTTGTCAGTTAAAGATCCCATCACCCTTTTCTTAAAAGAGTAGGGGATTACCCAGCATTCCTTCTCTCAAGACGTTGCAATGAATATGCCCGTAACTATGTGGCAGTGTAGCTCTGCTTATAAAATGACTGCTCCATCTATCTGCACAGTCAGTTCCCTTCCCGCTAATTAATTGCATTGAGATTTGTTGTGTATGGAGGGTGCAGTCTATTCTATTCTGTTTTGTTCTGCTCTGCTGTATTCTATTCTATTCAGTTATGTTCTGTATCTTATAGGTGCCTTTCTAAAACACAGAATACCTTTTAGCGTACTACAAAACAAATAGTGTCAATAAATAATTGAAAAAAACTATATAAATTCATCAGTTAGGGTTGAAATACAAAGTGTAATCATACCTCTCAACTGTCCCTGATTTTCAGGGATATCCCTGATTTTGCCTCAAAAGTTTACTCTGTCCCTCCTAAAAATCGTGTTTCCGTGACCAAACAGTGGGGGTTGTAAGCACAAAATAATGTCAAACATTAAAATTACACACTTGTTCTTTCTTAGAAAATGCATTTTACACAAAACCCCTTATTCTACCAGCTTCCTGAGTGGATACCACCAATTTTGAAGATGTGTCCCTGATTTTAGTCCTTTGTTCCTGATTTTTTTAAGCCTTGTCCCTGATTTTTGAGGCGGGAGGTTGAGAGGTATGAGTGTAATATGTAGGAAAATGCAATGTCAGGGTAAAAATAATCCCTTTAGCTTTGGGTTTGAACGTTCACATGATTAGAGATGCAGTGAAGTTTCACTCCACTTTCGAAGTTTTAGCGAAGTCATAAAATTCACATCCACGGATCAATTCATGAAATTGCGGCTTTCACTGAAATTTTGCAGTCTGTTACTTTGTTGCTGTGGTCACTGGCGGGGGTAAGATGAGGGGGAATGGCACTGTGGACCCACAATGCCGTTCTCCTCCATCCCACCTACCCCCCTCACGGGTGACCAGAGTAGCCCCCTCCCATTCTCTAGCCCCCTGAAAAAGCAACTAAAATGACCGTGAGCTGGAGCTGTCAATGAATGAGCACATGCATGTACAAAAAAGCACATGCTCATTCATTAAGAGCGCAGTCAGGCTGCCGGCTGTGGAGGTGAGTGGAGGGCTGTGCTGGTGGCCCAGCTGGAGTGGGATCAGGATGGGTGGAGCAGGGTGGTGTTGTGGCACTGGTGAGGCACTCCCTGAGTAGGTAGGGGGTCCATTAGACAACAGGGATTGAATTTAAAAAAATGTATGTTTTATTTCTACATTTTGACTGACTGGCCAGTGATTGGCAGGGGTGTGTGGGGGCGTGGGGTGGGTTTCTTTATTTCAACTGTGGCCCATGATTGGTGATGGGGGGGACACCAGGGGGTATTTAACTGAAAAAAATATATATATGTTTTCATTGTGGCCCACTGGCCAGCGATGGGGAGGGGAGTGGCTGGCGATCAGCGGGGTGGGGGAGGCACTAGACACCAGGGAGGGATTCATATTTGTTTTTTTTCATGTTTATGGGTAAAGTTTGTGTGTGAAGTGTGGAATTAAGCCTGCGAAATTCCATACTTCACATTTGATCCTGTGCTCAGCGATCTGCAAATTTTGCAGATTGTGCTTCGCGTACTGAGAGCAATCCACAAAATTCTTCACAGAACAAAGTGTGTGGACTTCACACAACTCTACACATGATGTAGCCTTAGCATCACCCTAACTTTGACACTGTCTTTCCACGCACAGAAAATTACTCATGCACCAATGCTTGGTGAGAGCGTGTGAAAGTTAGGGTAATGCCAATGCCATATCACTTGATCGTTCAATCCCTGAGGAACACTACACTACAGATTCACCAAGGCACAGCTGACTTTTTACCCTAACATCACATTTTCCTGCTTTTTATAATTTGTGTTTAAACCCTATGTGATGCATTAATGTAGTTTTTTTGCAATGAATTCCGTTATGTTCACAATGTTCTCTGTTTATTTCTTTTTTTTTTTGTAATTCTGGGGTGACATGTCTGCAGCACACAGTAACTGAGATGTGGTGGATAACTACACTGTTTGGGATAGCTGGGACTGCTGCAGGCCTATGATTCTTGGCTATTACTGAAGTTTAAGACCAATGAGGACCTTAAATATAATTTCCTTAAATGTTCAAGGAATTAATTTGGTGGTAAAGAGGACAGAGATTCTTATCCATCTCAAACAACTTAACTGTGACCTAGGTTTTGTGCAGGAGTCCAGACTCTCAGATTCTGAGCACTTGAAACTCAGAGGGATGTGGGTGGGCCAGTCGGCCTCTTCCTAACATGATTCTGGTAAACGGGTGGGGATGGCCATTCTCCTTTGGAAAAATATTCCACTGGATATACAGTAGGAGGAACAATTAGAAAATGGAAGGGTAGTTATTATCTCACAACAGATTTTTGATGATAAAATACATCTCACAGTTTAAATTTATATGCCCCAAATGTTGACACTCCAGCCATTTATCCATGGCTTTTCCATTGGGTGGCTTTCCTTGAGGTGGGCACTGTGATACATGGGGTGATTACAGTTGTGTTCCTAACTCACAGACTGATTGCTCTTCAGGGTGCAAAGCCCCAAACAGATTAATGGGTACAATGGTTAGGATGTGTATGGAGGAATTAGCCTTGGTAGATGTCTGGCGAGAATTGAACTCTCACCTATGTGACTATACCTTTTATTCCGCAGTACACAATTCTTATTTCCACCTGGATTTTTTTCTTTGTTATAAAACTGACCTCCACAAATTTAAGAGCTGTACCATACACCCCAAGATACTCTCCGACCATGCCATGATCTCTACAATGTTTCGACTAGGGGACTGGACTAAAGCAACTTTTTGGTGCATGAACACATCTCTGCTAAATGATGCAGAGTTCAACTTATTGAAGACACTATCTCAGGTTACCTTCTAGATCACCAGAACTCAGATGTTAAAATAAAATGGTGGCACTTCTGTGCAGTGGTTGGATTTCTGCTTTCAACGCCAGTGACCCGGGTTCAGGAATGGACTCGGGCACTGGAGAGCCGGCCAGGGGGAGAAGGCTTGAGCATCTGACGACTGTTCACCTTCTCCCAGGGGGAGGGAGGGTCCATGTCCCTGCACTTACTGACTCCTGGCAGAGGCTAGGGGAGCAGCAATGTCTCGGGCCCCCACTGCATAGAGAGTGTGACGGATGTCGGCATGCACCTTGACATCAGTGGCACACCACACTCCCAGGTGAGAAAACTGGAAATGCACTTGCTGGCCAGCTGGAGGATGGTTGCCGGTCCCCGCCGCCGTGAAGCCCCGGACAGCCCGGACCACCTCAGCAGCACCCAGGCGGAAGGTAAAAATAGTGCCCTGGCCACTGCCACAGGTGTCTTCCCCCTCGGGGGGGGACCCACCCAGCAAAGGGTTACACTGGGTTACCTGAGGGGCTGCAAATGTGGGGTGGTAGCTGGTGGTAGGGACATAGTGCTGGCGTGGTTCTAGGTGACCCAAAGGAGTGGCTGGTCAGGGAGCACGGAAAGGAGTGTAACCCCCCTGCAAATGGGGGTTCCCAAAAGACTTCCAGGAGCTTGCTTAATGCTCCAAGCCTGAATGGTGTTTGGCGTTTAAGCCATTTATCTGTGAGTGTTTTTAGAACCTCTGGTACTGTCTCTTTAAGAGCTGTCTGCTTGCAGACATAATTAGTTTGTATGGGGGGACTGTGTGTTTCTCTGCTTGAGTACCACTCGAGCTGCTGCCAATTCACTCCATCTTTGCAGTCACTAGGAGTGCAAAGGGAACCTATCTGAAAGATGTAACTGTTTGCCAGAAATCATTTAGAGTAATAATGAAAATACAGTTTGTCTAACCTGCTTTCTTTGCAGTCAGAACTGTGTTTGCCTAGTTCCCCATTCTAGTTTTGAACTGCTGAACTGGACCAATCAGTGTGGATTAAGGTAGTTCTAAAATGGTGCCTTGGACTAATCAGAGCTTGGACTCGTAATCTGAGCCAGCCACAAGAGGATTGTATGGGCAGTGACTCTGGGAGATGTAGTTTGGACTTCGGCACCTTTTTGGACCAACAGGGGCAGTCTATTGTGAGTGACAGCCAATCCAGCCAAGAACTGGGAGGAACTCAAAGGAAGTGCCTGGTTTTGTCTGCTGGAGTTTCAGTTGAGCTCTGGCAGTGAAGAGGAAGGGCCCTGTGCTTTTCGGTGTGCAGTTTAGTCGGGAAGCGCGTGTAAGGCCCAGTTCGGTCTGCAGCTTGTAACTGCTTAGGACTGAATCCGTCCTGTGAAGAGAATCAAAGGATATCTGAAGAGTAGAAACCAGGCTCACCCTGTAGAAGACTGGAGAAATTGCTGAATTGTGCTCGGTCTGTCAGGAACTGAATCTGCTGTGTATTCTCCCGGGTATTGTGCAGTAATTGCGATCGGGATAGAGAAGCAACCTGCCTGGTATAGTACTTTCTTTTTACCATATAAATCTGTGAGGAGGCTTGTGTAGCTCAAGTGAATCCTGCTGCCATTAAAGGACTTTTGCCTGTTACTGTTCACCATATAAATGTGTGAGGAGGCTTGTGTAGCTCAAGTGAATCCTGCTGCCATTAAAGGACTTTTGCCTGTTACTGTTTACCATATACATGTGTGAGAAGGCTTGTGTAGCTCAAGTGAATCCTGCTGCCATTAAAGGACTTTTGCCTGTTGCAGTTTGTCATATAAATGTGTGAGGAGTCTCGCGGAGCTCAAGAGTAGCCCTGCTGACGTTGAAGGACCCTATCTTGTTTGGAGGTCGTGAGTACTAATTCAGGGTTGCTCCTTGTTGAATTGCCACATTGAATCCAAATGGAATTACTGTACTGCCGACTGTTTAACTAATTTTTCTTTTCTCTGTGTGAAAGGGCCCCTACCAGCTGCCACGGTTTGGACTAGCCACTAGGGCTTGGGTACCCAGGGACAGTAACTGGTAGGGATAGGCCTGTGCACACAGCCATAGGTAGATGAGTAAAGTGATAAGCTGATTAACCTGATTTCCCCCTGTCCTTGTTATATCCTCCTAAATAAATCAGAGCTGCTTGTTTCAGCAAAGTTATACTGCCTGAGGTATTTGTCTATGTTAAAGTATTGTACTGTGATTGTTCACTGTATCTTCTTATTTTACAGGGGTCCCAGTGCCTGAACCAGTCCTGGGAGTAAGTGTATACTGTGAAGGTAATTCTGATATACTGTGTGGGCCACTAGTGGGAAGAAAGGGGGGTTGTAATGTCCCAGAGGGCTGTGACCAAGTTAGTTTAACTATTGCAAACCCTGACCTCTGGGTGGAGGCACCCGCCATCGGATCCAGGCCCCTCAACCTGTTAGTGGCAAATCAGGCAGGGGTAGTAGCCCCTGGGATATTGCCATCTAGGGGTTACAGGGGCAAAAAAAAAAAATTATAAAATAAGATAGCTTTGGGGTGCCTTAAAAGCCACTTTAAGGGGGACGATTATTTGTTACACATTGCAATTAAAAAGACAGCATCTAATGAAACAGTCTAGTTTAGAAACAAAGCTTAAGAAACTCGAAGGGAGACATAAGCATGAGGACTCTCCTGAGGTGCTCACCCAACTAACTGATGTCAAAAGGGAGTTACAATCTGTTTTTTACATTAAAGTTGAAGGCAGGCTCGCCTACACTAGTTAAACTTACTATAAACAAGTTAATAGGGCAGGCTGTTTCTTAGCCTTTCGTCTCCACAAACAACAAACTGATCAATACGTAAAAAAGCTCCACCACCCTACCCATAATTAAGTCACCTTTGCCCCTAAAGATATAGCCTCCCAGTTTAATCATAACTATAACATTTTATATAAAGCCCTGGATCACTCTATCTCAGGGCAGCACCATGTACAAGAGCTTCTCAATACTGTAGACTTACCTCATCTTACCGAGGAAGACCTATGTCACCACGAGACGTTCCTCTTCTGTGCAGTTTAGTTTCTGCTTGGCATTTTAAGTCATGGACAGAAATGAGAGAGGAAAAGTGTTACCCACTGGGAACTGAACCCAGATCCCTGGTAATACTGCTGGAACTGTATTACCAAGGGTCTCTGTTCAGTTCCCAGTGGGCTACACTTTTTCTCTCTCATTTTGTATCCAAGGAAGAACTATTAATGGTAGAATGCCCCATGTCACCCCAGGAGGTCGACCAGGTTAAATTGGATCTAAAAACAGGCAAGTCCCCTGGCCCAGATGGCTTCAATACTGAATTTTTTAAAAACCTTTAAAGAACACTTGGTTCTCCTTTTTTTTTTTTTTTGCTTGATCTTTTTTATCCCCCTAGCCCTCCTGGCTGGCCACTCTTTCAGGCAGCCTAGGCCTCCACTGCCATCATGCTCCCCTGTCACCATCCCACTGTCCCCACAGCTGCTGGCACCCCATCAACCCAAAGTATCCCTTTGTCGGGCAGCCCCCATCCCATGGTCATGACTGGGAGGGGAGACTTGCTTAGTCGTACTCCAATCCTCACAGGGGCTGGTGGGAATCAGCTCAGACTTCCTCTGGGCTTTGTAGCATATGGGAAGGCTATTCGCCATCATCTGGTTGGTCAGGTAGCCACTTTGCAAGGTTTTACCTGCCCCACCACCCACTATGCAGCTGCCTGCTGTGGTGTCCATGGCAGCATGCACAGGAGGTGTGTGGTCACCCACCCCACAACATATGTGGTCCCAATGGTCTGCCAGGAGCCACTGCAGAACTTAGTAGACTCATGGCCCCCCAAGAGGAGAGCATCCAACTGGACACTCTGAACCCTTCCTGCCAGCCTCTGCTCCTGTTTCCCTGGCTCAGGGCACAAACCCGGGTTGCCAGCGTGCCAGGCAATCCCCTATTGCCATAGAGCCGGCTGGTTCTCCTTTTGACTAGAGTGTTTAATGCCGCCGATAACCCTGATGACTTGCTTGACTCATGGCAACAAATTATTATCACAGTGATACCAAAAGCAGGCAAACCAATGGATCACTGTGATTCCTATCACCCTATATCTCTACTTAATGTAGACTCAAAAATATTTATTAACATTTTGGTGCATAGGATAAACACCTTTTTACCTACACTGCTGACAGTCTCCATTCCAAAACTGCCAAATGTGTCTGGTATAGAAAATATGTGGAACAACCGTAAACACCGGCGTGCAAAGAAGGCTTTATTGGTGCAAAAATAACAAAAGGCCCACTGCTCGGGCAGCAAGCTTGATCGGTTTTGCAGTCTCATTGCATCATCAGGAGGATCCTCCTGATGACTCAGTGAGACTTTGAAACTGGTCGAGGTTTGCTACCCTACCTCTGGGCATTTTGTTATTTTTGCACCAATAAAACCTTCTTTGCACTTTGGTAAATGGTACCGGTGTTTGCCATTGTTCCACCTTTTTACCTAGGCTGGTGCACCCTGACCAGTCTAGTTTTGTCTCCCAGCACCACCTTTTGGATAACATTCAGAGATGCTTAAATATCTTTCATGCAAGTAAACAACTCAGGGTCCCACAACCTTCAATAACTATAGACGCTGAAAAGGCTTTTGATCAGCTGGAGTGGGATTTTTTGTTGACTACCCTCATCAAATTTGGGTTTGGACATACATTTCTTACTTGGCTCCATGGCATTTATCATTCCCTGATAGCTCCAGTCAAAGTTAATGGTACGGTATCTGATCCAATTATTATTAACAGATACTAGACAGGGTTGCCCCCTTTCACCCATTCTGTTTGCCCTGAGTATTGAACCCCTAGCAGCATTGGTCAGGGGGCACAAGCACCTGGAAGGGATAATGGTGGGAAGGGGTGACAAGAAATGAATCTCCATGTACGCTGATGACACTATGCTGTATTTTGGAAACCCAGTTCACATTTTCTCTACATTGCAACAAATTCTACATGACTACAATGCAGTCTCCGGCTTTAAAAGCAACAAAAGTAAAACCGAGTTAGTTCTCCTTAGTGGGAGGCAAACCCCTGATCTTTGTAACTTGATTTCATATAAAATGGGTCAACACACAGATTATCTTGGAATTTGTATCCCAGTTGGCTTACACGGGTTATATCATGCTAATTATGGTAAGCTAATCACTCAAGTCAATACCGACCTTAATCGTTAGGAGTTGCTTCCCTTGTCCTTATTTGGGAAAATAGAAACCATTCAAATGAATGTATTACAATGCTTTTTATTTCTTTTCCAGACTTTACCAATAAAGATCCCCAGCACAGATTGGAAAAAAATGAAAGCCTTACATCAATTTACTTGGGGTAATAAAAGAGCCCGTATTAAATGGCATGACTTGCAGAAACCTAAGTTGGAAGATGGGGTAGGCCTCCCAAACCTGAAACTGTATTACCAGATGGTGCAGCTCCTGCTCTGGATAGAATATAAAAAAGACATAGATCATAGCATATGGACTGCCATGGAATTGGGTAGTAATATTGGAACCACCCCTTAGAGATATTTGACACCCCTTACAATAGCTCACAATGGGCACTATGCTCGAAGGCACAGAGCACCTCTGCGCTGCGTATGTAAGGCTCAGAGACACCCCACACCTATTGCACCCCCTGTGCGGGATGCACGAAGGGGGGTGAGCAGCCCCCATGCACCCGATCCTCCACCCACATGGACCGCAACGCGCAGGGGTTGGGCGGGAGGTGTGCCAGCACTATGCGGTATGCACAAAGCCGCATAGTGCTGCACACCTGGGTGTGTAGGGGGCAGCCGGTACACCTGGGAAACCCTGCCAAAAGTCCCCTATGTGCCTTATGCATCCATCCCACACCAAGGGAGGACCACCGCCGACACATCCAATGGCGCCCAGGGCCCCTAAACCAACATCATGCCGAGCTTCCACTGTCCCTGTGCATGCCAAGCCCCCCTCACTACACACACACACACAGACATATGGAGCACTGGCCTCAGGATTGCAGATACCTCCCTCACCTGCCTGCCTCTGCAGCTATCTGTACACCAGGTGGCGTGGTGGGCTGGCAAAAACAACCCTCCCCACACACACATACCCATGGCACCAACCCTGTACCTCTGTGTCTGAGCAGGGGCACCTCACGGCTGGCAGCACTACCCACCTCTCATCTCCTCGGCCACCACCAGTGCGAACATCCACTGGGGAGCACAGCCAATGTGCCCCCCCACCACGCAAGGGATTCACTGTTGGTCCTGGGACAGGCATCCGATTGGATGCCTGCCCGGGTCCGCGACTCTGCCCAAAGTGCTGTGCGCTGGGGGGGGGGGTATGCCCACGGACAGGTCACGGCCACTGGGGAATACCAGTGGTGCGCACCTGTCCACAGATGTGGAGCTCCGTGGGCAGGATACACACTTCGCATGCATAAATCCCTCCCATTGGAGCATAGGCCCCAATATGAGCAGCTTCCAATTCTTGGCTTAAACAACTTTATGTTAATTGGGTATTGGTCCATAAGGACCTCAGTTTCACCCACTCACTCACCCGATATACTGCACTCTGATAATCCAGTGCTCAGATCACTCACCCCCCCCCACCTGAATAGATGCCACTTTTAGATGCTGGAAGAGGCACAGTCTAAGTCACTTTTCACATTTTCTGTAGAATGGTACTCTTGAAGTGTTTGCACAGTTACAAAGGGAATTCTATTTAAGGGTTCAGATTTCTCTCATTATTTGCAAGTCACCTCCTCTTTCAGAGAAAGGAATAGATTACAAAATCTTTGGTCAGACCTTCATCCCATAATAGAGATAATTAAAAAATGGGTGACTGGTGCCCTCCAAAATAAATATATTTCTAACCTGATCCATGGTTACTTATGGGGGAGAAGATAGGGGGCTTCCTCATCTAGTGTTCATACTGTTTGGGAAGCAGAGCTGGGCTGCACTTTTATGCCTGAGGAATGGACCACAGTTTGGTATGGAGTATTACACACTTCAGACTCTAATAACTGGTGAGAGTTTTGTTGGAAAGTTGCATCTTAATATTTCCTCACCCCATCCCTCAACAAAATATTATGCCAGAGACCATAATGACAAATGTTGGAGAGGGTGTGGGGGAGTAAGTACTCCATTTCACATTTTGTGGGGCTGTCCCATTCTCCAACCTTTTTGGCAGAAATTAAGCCTCAAGCTGCCCCACTGGATTGCAAAGCACTGCTTCTGGAACTCTGGCCCCCTGTACACTGCTCCAACTGTCAGAAGGTGTTTCTGGACATTTTAATAGAGGCAGCTTGTAAAGCCATTACAAAACGGTGGTTGACCCAGACCTGTCCTAGTGTGCATGACTGGGTGGGGCTGGTCAAAAATATGTTTAGAATGGGGGAACTAACAGCCAACTTGAGGCTTCAATCTGAAGAGTTTCTGGGGGTCTGGTTGTATTTCATACACCTGACTGAAGAGTTGGGAGGTAGGTCTGTACTGTCCCAACAGGCAGAAGGTTATGAATTCATATCACAGCAGTCGTGGGTTGGTGTTGGTCCCGGCCATCTTTCATGTGGATGAGTTTTATTTGCAGATGTTCCGCATCAGCATGTCACCCAATGACAATTCAACTTTGTGTTTTTGTTGTTATGCCTCTTCTTTGTTTCTTGTAGTCTTACCTGTACTCCTAGCTGCTTGGACTTTGTGAATGGCTCTTTATAATATTTAATGATTTGTAATTGTGGAAGTTTGGATGCAGGTAATCCAACGAAAGGCCCAATCCTTAAAGTATGTTTGACACAGATTTGATCTTTAAATCACTGTCTCCTTGTTGGATGCTAAGCTTGTTGAAACTACGAATGACAAACTGAGCTAAGGGGCTCCCTATACATTTCACTTTCTCTGGCTTTGAATTAGAGAGGGACTTCTCTTTACTTAGACACCTGTCACCTTGTCATGACCAATGAACATGGTTTTCAATATCACTTCATTACTCAGCCACAGGACTTTGTGGTTTATCTCACTCTGCAATTTGGATTTATTTATTTGTGTAAGTAATGTACTATGTATGACTAAGCTTATAAAGAAGTTTAAAAAAAAATTAAACCACATTCACACAACTTTTTCATTGACAGTGCTGGCCGGTGGCTGGCTTCTATTGTCAACACTTATAATGACAAACTGTTCCTGGATTAACAATACCAGCCATTGGCCAGCATTATCTGTTTGTTTGTTTATTTGAAAATTGGTGACTGGGGAGGCACACTGGGCTTGCTTCCAGGTGTGACACAGGGATAGTCAATTCTTTTAATGACAAACAGTGCATGGAAATATATCTACAAATAAAAATATTTCCATTGACAAATACATCAAGATAAATGTTTGCAAGTGGCAATACTTTCATGGCAAACATTCAATAAATAACTTGAGAGCATATTTTCGGTGTGTCTGGAAATAAAAAAAATAGATGGCACATTTCTGTATGTGGAAGATAACAGTCACAACTAACGAATACTTTTGTGATTACAAATTTACAAAGGAAGTTGACACAGAAAAATGTGCAGTCCTTTGTTAGTATACATGTGCAACAAAAGCTGTTTTGTAGTGAAATACATACATACTGAAAGCGATCCTTATACATCCCAGTTGCAATGTACTTTGTAATCTGTTTGCATAGTTATTTTCCCTCAGTAGTATATTTAAACAATAAGGCACGACAGGGTGTGTGTTACTGTGCAATTACATCACTCCTGGGGTGGATTGAAGCACGAGGCGAAGCCGAGTGCTTCCAGGAGTGATGTTATTAATAACACACACTGAAATGCTCTATTACTATTACACAATGGCTCGTTGTTATACAAAATAAAAAACATTTAAAACAATGTTTTTAGTAGATTTTTAGTGTGGCAGTATATCTTTCTTTCTTAAAAAAATAGCTCAGCCATATGCTCATCCATACAGTGATGTTATTGTGTATTATAAAATGGGCACAAAAAATTCTATATCATGATTGGCTAATCAGCAGTCTTACCCATGTCCTTATACAGCCATATCATGCCAACCTGCACTACATACCAACTGATAGCCCTGCCACACTAGAAATCACTGAGCCGCACTGCCCAAACCACTTTCTAAACATTCGAACTATCATAAGCGGCAGTTACAATCGACATTTCAAGCGCTACCAATACCTCAGAAAATGCCACAACGAAATCAGCAGATGCGCGTGCTGCAGAAGGCGTCCCTCAAACTGAATCCACAGACTTGTCCTTCCATAGACTGTTTCACCTACCAGTTAGTCACATTTAAAGCGTATGGACAAACTTTTCATTACTACAGCAAGCGAGCGGTCCAGACGATTTTTCAAACAAGTCTAACAGCATCTACGGTGGCTAGCAAGGGACACGCCGCTCTTAATGAGCAGCCGTGGTTCTCAAACTGCTTTTCTGTCCCTCAAGGCACCCTTCAGGAAATGGGCATGTGGTTGCAATAATTGTAAATATACTGGCCATCAAAATCAAACACTGACTGTCAAAAACTGGCACATTGTTAAGCACCAGAGACACCCTATTATGACAGACAAAATCAAATGACATGTGGAAGAGAACCTCAGCAGTCTCCGTGTGTGTGTGTGTGTGTGTTGTGTGTGTGTGTGTTTCTGTATATATGGGGGACACCACCTTAAACGCCTATAGTCCCTATCAAATGATTCAGAGATGCCCTCAATATAGGGACTATTTTACTCCTTCAGACATTAAAACCTCAAGTTTAAAAAGTGTTTGCATTTTTTACTTTTTTTTTAAATACTACCTTAATAGGGCCCATTTTATAGCGGAATAAGGCTACTCGAGGTGTGGTTTGCATGGCCTGATAAACACTTCCCAGGTGCTAAAGGCACTCGGCGCAGCGCCTTGTGCCTCATTACGCACCAGGGACGGGCTCTTATCAGGCCATAAACCACACCTCGTCGTGTCTTATTCCTTACATAACATCACTGTCTTAGGCATACACTGACCAATCAGAGTCTAGGATTCTTTCTTGCCATTGTATAATTGCAAATTTCAGAGAAGGCAAATTTTAGATGCGAGTAAACTGTGGCTGTCATCTGATGTTGTGTAAGCAACTGCTATGCATTTTCAATCAGAAGACAATTAGTAGGTTTTATCCACTGACATCATCCTTATCTACTGTATGCAACAAGCCTCTATCTTTTTCCAAACTCGAGGCAGGTTACTAGAGAGTACCCAAAGGGTAAAGCCCAACTCTGACAGTGGCTTCCTTCTCAGTTAGGTGACAGGGTATCTGGAGTTTATGCCCTGTACTTCCTGGCACTGGCAGCAGAGAGCCCTGGCATGACTATTCATGGACCTGCCCTCTTCTTTATAAAGAGGGGAGGCTAGCTGAGAGCTGAGGTTCCTGGTTCCTGGGATGGTGCCCTTTTGGAAGAGCAGAAGAACTAACTGGGTCGCGAAGCTTAAAGGGAGTGCTGTCTCTCCTTGCCCCCTCCTGGAGTGGGGAGGGGCTCACTGGAGATGAGCAGAGGAGGGAGAACCTCAGTAGCCTTGCCCCAAGAGACAGAACAATCATCAGACCAGACAGACACTAGAGAGTAGTGGTGGTAATGGGCCTTCTCTCAAAGGAAGTCACTGGGGTCCTTGCAGATCCACTTCTCTGGAAGTACACAAGGGAGTGAGCAATGGGCATGTTAACTTTCATGAGCAATCCAGAGGAGAAGATATACCTGAATATAATAACCCCTGGGTAATGGTAAGAAGTAGTATTATAATGGTAAATGATAATGATCAGGATAAGGAGCATGGCAAAAATCAGTGTTGGTTAAGTTCTGCAGCAGCTGGGCTGTACAGAGGAGTCCATTGCATTGGGATCACTAGAAATTATCAGTGTGATGCTAGAAGGGATACCCACATAGCTGGACCGACTATGTATAGAAGTATACCATATGCCAGCCTGGTGGCATGGAGAGCTAAGGCCATACCAGTGACCTGGGTTCAGGAACAGATGCTGGTCACACGGGGGCTGGCTGGGGGAGGGAGGATTAAGTGTCCCTAAGATTGCTGTTCTCCCTCGGGGAGGGGGGTGAGCATGACTCACTGCTCATCTACCACCTGGAGTTGTGCAGGTGACAGTGCAGTCTAAGCATGCAAATACAGGGGAAGGATCAGACACAGGAGGTCAGAGGCATCTCCGTGGAGGCAGAGCTCACATGTTGCGACCACTGCACGTATGTGGATCTGGGGTGAAAATATGTGGAAAAGCACCTCTGGCTACAGAATGAAGTCCGTCGCAGACCCTGCACCAGCCGCCAAGCACCCCTCAGTCTTGTAAGTGGATGATGCCAGAGGGGAAGTGGGGTGAAGGGGCTGGGGGGATTGGATGGAAAGGTGGAGGGGTCAGAGGAGACAAGGTGGAAAAAATATATATTGTACAAAACAGAAGTATAACATATGTTAGTTGCTTAACTAACAATGATGCTAATGTCTGGCATGTAGCTATGTTTAGACATAATTACCCCCCATGGTAGTGTTTCACTCTGTCTGGATAGAGTGCTATTATGGGCCCATCTCCTGAGGGGATAGTACACATGTGACCTCATATGGGAGAAATTTGTCTATTTGTGCAGTAATGCCTATTCTCAGCAAAGGGCAAGAGTAACCGTGATTAACACCTGGCAAGGGTGATGCCCTTTAAAGCTGTGTACCACCCAGACAGCAATACACATTGAACCTGCTTGACCCCAGCTCCTGGTATGGTCACTGGTTTTGTGACTGGTCTCTTTTGCTAACGGTACCGCTGCGTTGCTGTTATCCCTGGTTGTCATGTTAACAGGCCCATTGTGGCATGGTAAGTTCAGAGGTACAGGTTTCTTAGCATACGGCAGGTGCAGCCTATGGAAAAGTGCCACCATACTCTCCTGGACACAGGGGGTGTGCTGTCCTTACATCAACAGTATGTCATTTAAATATATACAGTGCTCCCTCTTTTATCCACCAACCTCTGTACATCCTAAATTGTGGTGGATAAAAGAGGGTGGCACCTAAAGGGGGACATAACATTTGTGGAATACGGGACAGGAGCTCACACTGTCCTTATGCGAGGGTGATGGATAAGGGAGGTGGATAAAGGAGGGAGCACCGTACTATTCACATTTAGCAACTGTGGGTTGCAGATTCTAAAACTGGATTTAAGTGACAGTGACTTGGGGGTGTATGTGTTAAGGGAGGTCTAGTCATTGTGTGAAACAGACACAACAGCTACATCTTGTGAGGGAAGTGATATGTCTGCTTTTCCATGCTAAATACTTATTTTGTAAAAATGACTGCATAGAAAACAACAGTCTTCTGTATTCTAATAGCTCTAATCAAATAACCCTCGATCCTCTGATAAAAATCTGGTTTAGCACTAAAATAATCAGAGCAGTTAACCAAAATGGGGCACTCCATGTCAGAAAGGGAAAACCATCCAAGGCCATTCAAGCTGTAAGTAGCATAGAATGAACTGCATTTCAAGGAATGCTTAACTGGAGCATTTATGTTTGTTTTTAGCCCTATAAGTTTATCATGAACAATGAGCCTGAAACTGTGCATTTTCCAGATAATCAGGCATGGTTGACAGGTTTAATGAGTGAGAGACTTGACTCCCTGGGAAACCTCACTATAATGCAAACCTCTTTAGAAATGTAAAACATTTGTGCTTATTATATTTAAAATGCACTGACTTATTCTAACAGGTAACTCTTAAATGTAGGGCTTCTGGGCATGGCAGGAAAACCATGGGTCCAGAGGTAACTACTACCTGGGCTTACGCTACGCTACTTAGTGTCTTGTCCTTCTGTATTTGGCCCATTCTTGTTATACCACTATTCTGCTCACGAATATGCATTGCTTTCTATTAACTGTGTTCCTTTACTGAAAGAGTTGGTCTATTGTAATACTGTTTTCAATACTTTATATTATTATTTAAGAAAAAAAAAACTATGTTAAGAAAACTGTAGGAAAATGGACAAACCACAGAGTCAGAAAATGCTGTGTTACGTAAGAAAAGACACAGGGCCAGATTCTCAAAATGATTTGGGACTAAGACCCACACCACAACGCTAGTTGCGGGCCAAGCTCTCCGTAGCCGCAGAAATTGATATTCCCAGTCTGCCGCAGCTGGGGGAGATGTTACTCCTGTTCCCACTAGCCATAACATTTTTCCACAACTGCGGTGAAAAACTTCCCACAAGCTGCTGTAAATTGTGGAGCCGGTCGTAAACCAGCTCCACTTTTGAGAATACTGTAGCTGTGGGTGAAACTTCGGTTCTGCACCGAGTTTTTCCCGTAGCTGTAGGATTTTTATGGGCTATGAGAATCGGGCCCCCTATCTCTGCGTGTTCTGCGTAAGCAAGATAATAGGATTTCATATTGCTGGTATCTTTATCAGTGGCATCTCAATTCTATGCAGAACCTAACAGCACTATGAAACTCTACTATTTGCTTACACAGACTAAGTGTGCATTTGTGTAATAATAAATTAAGGCACTCCAGTGGTTGGGTTACTTTTCTTACTCAAACCTTAGGAGTCAAATGCCTCATGGCTCATGACATCTCTAGGACTAGATTAACAGACAGTAACAAATTATATGTCATGTCTTAAAGATTAAAAATATTGATAATTAGTACACTAAGAAATATCAGGGCCAGGATTCACAAAGCATTGCCTGGGCGCAAACCTGATTTTGCGTGAGCAAATGGGGTTTTGTGCTGAGTTGGTATTCACAGAAGCCCAGTTTGTATGCTAAAACCGGGCTTGCGTTCGAGGAAAGTGAGGAGGGGGTGCAGTGCAAATGAGGGGGAGAGGACATGAATATCAGCATAGTCTGATTCAGCATTAGCTCTGTGCAAGGGCTTGTTGCGTGGTCTCCTTGAGCAGAGCAAATACCACTGACTGAGACCTTGCCTTAATCCGCACAACCCTAGTTGTTGGCGGAAGTACTGCAGTGCCCACCCATCCGTCCCTCAGTACTAGCCCTTGGTGTCCAGTGTTCCCTCTTCCCTCCAGCACACATACCCGCTGTGTTAATTGTTATTTCCTGGTGTCCACTGGTACCTCGCCCCGCCTGCACACATGCCCGCTGTGTAAATTATTATTCCTTGGTATCCAAGGGTCCTTCCCCTCACCCAATGCCCGCCTGTGTAAAATATGTGATTTCCCTGGTGATAGTGGCCCCTCCCACCCCACCGATCGCTGGCATGATGTTATTACTAGCACATTCCCTGGTGCTAGTGTTCCCCCCCCCCACTGATCACCAGCCCTATGTCATTACTGACACATTCTCTGGCGTTAGTGGTCCCCCCTCCACACCAATCATCAGCCCAATGTCATTAATAACATATTTCCTGATGTCTAGTGGTCCCCCCTCCCTGACGATCCCACATCCATGCATTGGCAATACATGTCCTTGGTGGCTAATGGTCCCTCCCTCACCCAACGCCCTGCCTCACATACGAATAATTATTCCCTGGTTGCTAGCGGCCCCTCCCCCCAGCCAATGCCCTGCTCAGCATAGTAGAACACAGTCCCCAGTGTCCAGTGATCCCTCCCCCCACCCAGTCCCTCACCCAACATAGTCAAACATAGTCCCCAGTGTCCAGTGGTCCCTCACTCCACTCGATCCAACGCTCCTCATAGTCAGACATAGCCCTCGGTGTCCAGTGGTCCCTCTCCCCACTCAATCCTGTGCTCCTCATAGTCAGACATAGTCCCTGGTGTCCAGTGGTTCCTCCCTCCACCTGATCACTCACCCAGCATAATGGAACAGTTTTCCCTGGCGTCTAGTGGCTCCCCCACCCAACCCCAGTGCCCGGTGTGACACCCCCCCCCACAGCAATCATGCACAATGTCTGTTGCAAATAGTCCCATCCCCAAAACCAGAGACCCGGCCCCATTCCTGTAAAGTGAAGTTGCACCCCCATCCCATCCTCATTGGTGGTATGTGGCCCCCTTTCATCCTGTGGCACTGTTAGCTCCCCCATTGGTATCCCATCAATAGGCACAGGAAATAGGGCTCCATAATGTGGGAATTGGGATGAGGGTGTGTGTGATGTGGGCATTAGGGATTTCTGAGCATCTACTACTAAAATCATGGTGAGGATGGGGGCCGTAACTGTATTTCTGTTTCTGTCCACAATATGTGCTGGGTTGGGTTTTTTATATATATTTGATAGGGGTGTAGGGAGCAAAGCCACATGTAATGGGGGGTGTGGGGGGCAGAACTCCCTGCAGAAAATTACAGTAACAACAGCAAGGTTTGATCGTGAACTGCGGTATGTGATCTGTGTCTGTGGCGACAAAATGCATGTCGGTCTTCTTACTGTCGTCCCTTTTCCTGCACTCTTTTTTGCCTCACACTGGTTGTTCTAGCTCTAAAGTGGGTGATCCGCCATCCCCATACATGCATGTTAGTACCACAGTCGCCAGACGGTGAGCGACACAGCCATCCACACATGCCAGCTCGGCTGCCTCCATTCTGATGGATGCTGGGAGTGCGCCACTTAAATAAGCAGCATGCTCCCAGCATCAGTTGGACAGTGGGCAGCTGAGACGTCATGTGTGGAGGGCTGTGTCACTCACTGTCCAGTGACTGCAGCACCGACTTGCATGTATGGGGGATGGGGGGGTTGTCGGTGTTTTGGGAGTGGGGGGCCATGTACCACCAATGGGAATGGGATATGGGGTGCAACTTCACACTATGGGAAAGGGGCCGGGATCTGGTTTTGAGGGGAAACTATTTGTAACAGGCATCCATGCGATCACCGTGTATGGAGGCTTGCCACGACTGAGACTGGGATCAAGTGAGGGGATGAGGGATCTGGTGGGGCACCACTAGATACCAGGAAAAACTGTTCCATTATGTCAGGCGAGGGATTGGGTGGGGGGAGGGACCACTGGACACTGGGGACTATGTTTTACTATGTCAGGTGAGAGATCACAGGGGGAGGAACCACTGGACACCAGGTACTATGTTTGACTATGTCGTGCTAGGGATTGTGTGTGGGGGAGGAATAACTGGACTTGGGGGACTATGTTTTATTATGTTGGGTGTGGGACTGGGTGGGGGAAGGGACCACTGTACACCAGGGACTATGTTTTACTATGTTGGGTGAGGGATTGAGTGGTGGGAGGGACCACAGTACACTGGGGACTATGTTTCATTATGTTGAGCAGGGCATCAGATTGGGGGGGGGCGCTAGCCACCAGGGAATAATTATTCCTATGTTGGGCAGGGAATTGGGTGGGGGAAGGGATTGCTAGCCATGAGAGAATAATGTTTCCTATGTTGGGCAGGGCATCGGGTGGAGGGAGTGACTGCTAGCCACCAGGGAACTATATTGCTGATGCACGGGCATGGGATTGGATGAAGGGGGGAGCCACTAGCACCAGGGATAGCTTACCGGGACTGGGCACTTTGCTGCACAAACTGGCATCACACCTCATGCGAATGGGCCCATAATGGACATGCAAATGGCCCCTTTGGGCCTTGCATGCCCAATGGACTCATTTACATGCTGCTTTTGTGAATTGAAAATAGCTCACAGGCGCTATTCATTGCCAGGCCATACTCCTGGCTGCATGTCATGGTGATGCTAGTGAGGTTAACACTAGTAGTAATGGGGTTCCCACTGATTCGCCCTAGCCCTTTTCTCAGTGGGATAGCATGGTGCACTATCCGACTGAGAATAGCAACCTTAGACATATGGGCAAAGGCAAAGCGCAAAGCAGACTTTTTGCTGTGCATTGCGATGTTCTGTGAGTCTAGCTCCAAGTTCTTTATAAAATGGTTATGAAAACTAACCAATGTGATTGGTCAAATGTAATGACATAAACACAAATAATTCCATCACAACAACAGAGATAAGAAATGCTTAACTTTGTAAGCCTCATTATTCAGTTTGAAAATTAAAAAAATAGTTGAATCATTTTATAAATGCAATAAGGCTTCCGTGGAGTGGGTAACAACTTCTTGAGTGCTTAAAGCATTTGGCTTTGTCTCCTGTTTTACTTCCGGAAGTGTGCAATTATCTCACAATAACGCACAACCTGTCATACCCTTTTGCTTATTTAAAATGCCATTAAGATCCACTCATTGTAGTACGAGTGACTTTACTTCAGCTTCACTTGGCTGTTCTCTAATCATGCATGAAACTAGTCTTACACTACAAGTGTCTCCAAGGGACATATTAACACACACAATAAACACCAGTTTTTCTTTAATCATAAAAAGGGTCTGAAAAATAGAGCTTTCTGATTAGCTGTAAATAATTATTCAGCCTTATAATATGCATTGGTTTACAAACATGTAGAGCTTAATCAGATGCTGAAAAATGTAAAATATTTAGGAAAAAACTTTTTTTGTATAATAGCAATAAGGCACTCTCTGGGGTTATGTTAATGATCATTTAAGCACCCTCTAGGGGTATGTAACACTTGGCTATGCATCATGCACCATTATGCCCCTAAAGCGTAACAGATCATTAACATAACCCATGCTGTCTGTTACTGAGTAAATGTCAACAATGTTGTCACTTGCTTTCATAATAAAAAAATAATTTCTTCACTAAATAAACATTTACTTTTCTATCTTCAGAAACATTGACTGTAGAAATGTTTCGGTCATAAGGATATTTCAAAATTAACATGGCTTTGTACAATTAAACTTTATTAAAATGCCCACGTACTCTGTGTAAGCAAGGTAGTAGGATTTCATGGTGCTGTTAGTTGGGTTCTGCTTAGAACTGAGGTGTCATTGATCCAGATACCAGAGATATGGGGCTGGATTTTTAAAGGGCCATGCAGGGCATGCATCAAACCCTGCATCTGCCCTGTTGTTTAGCTCAGCTTCGCCAGACACCTTTGCCACAGCTGCACCCGATTTTAGTACATCGGGTGTAGTTATGACAGTTTTCCCACTTTATGGCAGCTTGTATCAAATATTTGGTGCAAACCCAATGAAAAGGGTACCCGTGATTGACCCAAGCTAGACCAGCAAAAAGCTGGTCTAACTTGCGGCAATTGGTACATGGGATAGAATATCCCGATTACCAGCCTGGAGAATGCCGCGAACCCCATGTGCCAAATGATCGGTGCACCAGGAGTTTGCAGCATTCCTGGGACTTTGAAAAATCCAACTCATGAAATCTTACCATCTGGCTTACACAGTATGGAATTGGGAACTTTTCTGACATCTTTACTTTTTAAAAAAGAAATTTAGTTAAGTAATAACATTTTGTTACCCAGAGTATATGAAGATTTAACTGGCTGATGTGGGTATTTAAATGGCCAGGTCAAAGGCCAAGATGTTTACTCAACCACAGAAGCCAGTTATTCAGAGTATGCTCTGACTAACTGAATGCTGCTGTTATTGTTGTTATTATTATTATTATTATTATTATAATTATTATTATTATAATATGACTAGAATTTTGAACCAAGGATTTTGAAAGTTCTGTGCTAGTTAAAACGAAACATGTCTCCTCCCCCTTTTTTCTGTGGACTGAATGGATAAACTACTCCGAGTATGCCTGAAATGTGGATAATCTACTGTGGACATGTCTAAAATGTGATTGTCGTAGTTTGTGGGGTATTAAAGTGTGTTCCGATTCAATTAAAATAGTTACTTATCATACAATAACATAATTCACTTCATCAGACTATGCAGCTTGGCATTACTGATTCATTTGCCCTAGCTGGGATTTGATACCAGGCCTGCTCCAAATACCATTCATTGCACTGTCAGCTATGCTGCCAGGACAACTGTAAAGCTGGGGATCCCAGAGGCACTCATTTATTTCAGTGCACTTCCCAGGGGCAGCTTATTTCTTTCATATCTCCAAAAAGCTAGGTCTTACTCTAACTATGGTTCAGTCTTTCTAAGCACTGAGAAACACTCCCACATCAATGCTTGGAGAAAAGATGCCAAAGTTAGGGTAATGTTTTTTATTTTTATTTTATGGTAACTGTTTCAGGCCCACGAGGCACAGGTGGCTGTTTTCAGGGGCAACCCGGGAGCACTGGGGAGGTTAAGTGGCTTGCTCAATGTCAGAAAGTATGCAAGTGGAGGTTGTGAGAATCAAACCCAGGTCTGTCTACTGGATGTACCAAGCTCATTCACTGCCCATTACTCTAACCTCTAGGCTATACTGCCAGCCCCCCCCTGCATTGTGCAGTTGTTCAAACCCTGGAGAACCCCACTCCACACATTCATCAAGGCTTCCCCAAGGCTCAGGGACTACTTTTGTTCCCTAACATTGAATCTCCCTACTTTTCAGGCTTCATATTTCTATCCTAATGGGTGCATTAACCTAGTTTTTTGCAATACCGTTCCTTACTCTGTGGCAATAAAGTCCCTTACTCGTTTGTAAAAAAAATGTAATAACATATAACTAACTATGCCCAATACATGCATGTGATCTATAACTGCAGGTTAGTAAGTGCCAAACAACTGCAGTAATGAAAACAATGTCAAGTCTTTTAAACTACTACCCTGGCATGAAACCTGTACAGTTTTAGGGTTTGTAGATTCTGTCACCCACACTTATTCCTGAACATTTCAACCTGATCTGTGCATAGGAGGCTTAATGCACTATGGATTGTTGGTCCTACATGCAATGATGCACATTGCGTAGAGACAAGTTTTGTGCATCATATGTGTCCTACAGACACCCATGGATACACAAACATAGACATGTACACACGCATGTTTGTACAGCCCGAACCGGGCCTGATCATATGCATCTGCACAACTAGTTGGGGTGGGGGGTAGGAGGACACAGTGGAACCACAGTAGGCCACCAGGTGCCCATATTTACCAAGTGGAATATAAACGGCATGATGCATTTATGCAAGTCACAAACTACACCATACAGAAGCATCTGTAAGTGCTGCTGGACCCCCAATGTACTCTCCCTTGACAAAGGGCCTGTGTCTAGAGGTGCAAAACATTGAAGGTTCATGGGGACCTATCTGCTCACTGTGTATTGCTGTAATTTGCATTGTTTTCTATCCAAATAAAGGATTCTGCATAAGTAAGTCAAGTGTGGTACATGCTTTGGGGATTACACAAGTGCCTGGCTTTGGACATTGACTTTGTGGCTTGTTAAACCAATGGCACCATGTGATGGAGCCAGGGCAGCCTCCTTTGCTGATAAAGTATTCCCTTCTAGGACCTACTTTGCCCTGACAAGTGCTGCCGGCCATCTCTAGCCATCGTTCTGAACATGAAGGGCTAGGGGCCCCTTGTACAGTGGCTATTACATAATGTTTATTTTAGTAACAAAACTAAACACCCAACAAGGGGCTATGGTAGTCCTGGCTGTGGACTGCCATATCTTATGATCCCTTGTCCTCACAGAGCATGGTATCAACTATAAATGCATACCAGGTTTCTGACTGGAAGACTGGTGTCTAGGTGTCTGCATTAACTCCACCCCTGGGCTGCTCCCTTCCTCTTCATGTTGTGACATGTTTGAGGGGAGGGGCAGCCAAGGGGTAATGAATACTGGCCCTGCGTGTCTTGCCGGGGCTGGCTTTGCAGCACATAGCTGCATGGCTTAGTATGCCTTTACAGGCTTGCACCAAGCACTATAGTGCACAGAGCCCAGGATTAGTAACTACAAGTCAGTTACTGCAGACCCAGTGCAATACATGAAAACAATGTTATCTTGGCATGAACCCTTTAACTCCAAAACAAGTAAACAGAGCATAAAAAAATGTTCAGGGTCTGTATGTGCATCTCCCCAACCAAAGCCTGAAAATTTTAATTTGATCTGTGTTCTGGTTCTGTAAGTACAGGTCAGTATCCACCAACCCACTTCAATACATTAAAACAACATTGTTTGCTATCTGTTCACTGTTGGTTAATTCTTTAGTCATTACTACTCTGTGCACAACTGCTGTTTATGACTGTTTTTAGCCATCCATATGGCGTGGCTGTTGTCTAGCATCTGAATTCATTAATACTTTATGTTACTTTTACTGCCACCCAGTTAATGTACTCTGTGTTTTAGTACACCCACTGTTGTCAGATGTACTATTTTGCTTTAATGAAATAAATAAGAAGTTTCATGTCATCAAAGAACAACACTGGGGCCCAATATTTAACGTTTAGCACATGTGCCAACATGTTTAGTGTGTGTACTCATCCAGATTTTCATGCAAGCACCTGGCCGGGCCATATTCAGAGATCCTGGTGGCACCCTTCAAACCCAGCAGCCACGAAGTGCTAAAATACTGATATGCCTGTGCAAATGAGGGGGTCTCCTCATGCATACTGGTGCAGTGGTATATTTAAAGGTCTGCAGCAGCAATAGCAGCCCTCCAAGTGGTGCTATTTACTGCCACGGAAAACCACATCTTAACAGGGCACTAAGCCCATGCCCTCACCCTCTGAAGGCAGGGCAGCTGTACTGCAGCTGCCTATCCTTGATCTGCTGTGCATACTAATGGGGGGGGGGGCTATTCACAAACAGGTGGAATATACATGCCAGAGACATGTATTCCACCTGCCCAGCTCCGCACCCCCTGGGAAATTCACACAGGGACCACATTCACAGACACCGGTCCCCGCCTGCTCCCTGACTCTGCCCCCCCCCTGGCATGCAGGTCTGCGGGGGGGGGGCAGGTGGGTGCAGAGAGGTGGATCTGGGCAGTCAGTCAATCGGCTGCCCAGTCCGGGTCCCGCAGTGGATCCCTTACACCTGTGGGATGCCATATTGTCTGTTGGCACGCAGGGTGCCAACCACGGTGTTGGGGGGATACCCCAGATGACCAGCCCCAGCCATCCCAGTGTGCTCTGATGGCTGGGGCATCTGTATTGGGGCCAATGCCCTCCACTGTTTCCATCATGGCTGGCGGCTGCATCCCCAGGGCCATGCAACCGGCTGCATGGGGTTACAGTTGTCCCAAGGTCACGTAGCTGCAGGCCACTGTGCACAGCACTCTGCAGTTTTATGAATCACATGTAGTGCTGGCACAGCCCCTGCCCCTCCCAGCTCTCCCCAGTGCGGAGCTGCATGATTGGCTGGGGGATCAGGTGCGTAGGTAGGGTGTAGTTGTTTTGTGAATTGCACAGAGGGAGCGCAGTGGCCGTGGGCGGGTGTGAGCAGGTGTGGGGTGGGATATGCACCGGAGTTACACGGCACGTACCCACTCTGCACCTTTGTGAATAGCCCCCATTATGAATCCCTGGTGTCCAGTGGCCCCCCCGATCTCCTGTGCACATCGACAGTATCAGTCCGTGGTGTCCAGTGGCTCCCCATTCTCCTGTGAACATTGACAGTATCAATTCCTAGTGTTCAGTGGCCACCGATCACTCATTCTGTCCAGTTCCATATAACTGTTGATTCCAGTGTCAAAACAATCATTATACATACAAATAATGGAATCATAAATAAACATCAAATAGGACTGAAATCAACCTAGACTGCATTCTCTATATAACCAGTTCATAACATACAGTTCTGTATAGAACTGTATATCATTTCAATATATTTCTTCTTGTACAATACAAACATTATTACTGTTATCTTCTAAGAAGAAATAATGAAGTACTAGAATACCCAATCACATGTTATAACAGCATAAATACTACCGCAGTAATCCAACAGTACCCCCAACCCCCGATCACCTGTTCAGTTTCCGCATAGTGTCAGTACAGTGGTTCCTCCCTGAACAGCCCCACACCTGACCCACCCACTCACAGCCCACTTCCCCCCCACACACCCTTACCCGCAAATCCAGTGCACCATGACAGCTTCATATAGTGACTGGCACAGCCCTCCTCTCACTTCTGCAGCCGGCCGTCATATGAGCTGTCAGTGAGCACACATTCTGTAGAAAGTACAGTACGTGTGCTCACTGACAGCTCATGCGATGGCTGGCTATAAAGGTGAGAGGAGGGCTGTGCTGGTCATGGTATGGAGCTGTCGGGGCACTGAACTCATGGGTTTGGGGAACGGGAAGTTGGGTTGTGAGCAGGTGGGTCAGGTGGGGCCTGTTCAGGGGCAAAGCAATGGACCAGTACTGTACAGGAATTAAACGAGCGATTGGGTGGTGGGAGGTTGGACCATCAGGGCAGTATTGACACTGTTAGAACATGTGATAAGGTTTTCTAGTCCTTCTTTATTCCTTCTTAGAAGTTAATGGTAATAGTGTGTGTTTGTATTGTACAAGAAGAAATACTGTATGTTAAAATGAAATGCAGTTCTTTATAGAACTATGTGCTACAAACCGGTTATATATGCATGTGGTCTAGGTTAGTTTCAGTTGTTTTTGATGTTTATTTACAGTTTCTTTATTTGTATGTTTACTGTTTGTTTTGACTCTGTAATAAACAGTTATATGAGACTGAGTAGAATGGGTGAAGGTGGGGCCACTGGACACCAGGGATTGATACTGTCAGTAAGCATGGGCGATTGGGGGAGTCCACTAGACACCAGGGATTGAGACTGTCAGTGTGCATGGGAGATTGAGGGGTCCACTGGACACCAGGGATTGATACTGTCAGTGTACATGGGATATTGGGGGGTCCACTGGACACCAGGGATTGATACTGTTAGTGTGCATGGGAGACTGGGGGGTCCACTGGACACCAGGGATTGATACTGTCAGTGTGCATGGGAGATTGAGGGGGGTACACTGGACACCAGGGAGTGATACTGTCAGTATGTATGGAAGATTGGACGGGGGTCCACTGGACACCAGGGATTGATACTGTCAGTATGCATGGGAGATTGGGGGGGGTCCACTGGACACCAGGGAGTGATACTGTCAATGTGCATGGGAGATCAGGGGAGGGCCACTAGACACCAGGGATGAATACTGTCAGTGTGCACTGGAGATTGGGGCGAACATTGGACCACTAGGGAATGTTTTTTACCTTATGTAAGTGGCGTTAAAGGGCTGCTTTGCCCCATGCAGATGAACCCATAATGGGCATGCAAATGGAACCTTAGTGCCTCGCTTGCTCAATGGGCTCATTTGCATGTTTGGGCGAATATAGATCACAAGGGTCTTGGTGCTATTCCATTTCAGGCAGCACTATTTCCTGTGGGCTATTTACAGCCCAGGTCTGTGTTGGGCAGTGCAATTTCAGGTGCGCTGACATGCTCCGATATTCAATCAGTGCCACTCGCTATCCAACTGAATATCGTAGGGGAGTGCAGGGGCAAGTGCAGTGCAGAAGTTTGCACTGCACTTGATTGGTTTTCTGAATATGATGCTCCAGATTTGGGCTGGCAGTATAGCGTAGAGGTTAGAGTAATAAACTGCAAATGAGCTTGGTACATCCAGCAGACCTGGGTTTGATTCCCACAACCTCCACTTACATACAGTGTGACTTTTGTCAAGTCACTTATCTTCCCCAGTGCTCCCAGGTCACCCATGAAAACAGGCACTTAGTGGCCTTACCCAGTTCCCAAAGAATAATAATTAAAAAAAAAATCTTTAAAATTGTTATCTTAGCATAAATCCTGTAACTTAAAAACTAATCAGTGTATTGGGCTGAAATTCAGAGTTTGTAGCTGAAGTCACTCCAACAGCATCTTGAAGATTGTAGACCAATCTGTGCACTGGTTCTGTAAGTACAGCTCAGGGTTCGTAAATCCAGTCACACAGTGTCCTGAACTGCTTGGGGTGATTTGTGTGCCAGTTCTCTAAGGACAGGTTGGTAACTACTGACCCATTTCAGTACATGGAAACATTGTCAATTTTCAAAACTGTTATCTTGATATGAAAGCTGTATTTAAAAAACTTAACAGTTGAGCATAGTGGAATTTTCAGGGTTTGTAGGATCAGTCAGCCACAACAAATTCCACAGGCTCCAGTCTGATCTCTGCACTGGTTCCATAGATACTTGCTGGTGACTCTTAACCTTTTACAACACTTGAAAACAAGGTCACGTCTTTAAAACTGCTATCTTGGCATAAAACCTTCAACTCACAAACTAGTAAACAGATCAAGATGAAATTTTCAGGGTTTGAAAATTCTGTGATCCTGCATCCTGCATGCTTTAGCCTGATCCACGCACAGCGCCAGTAACCAGTATTAGTGAGTCATTATTGTACATGAAAAATAGCGAATCATTTAAACTGTTGCAGGGATAGCCATTGCTATTTTTAAAGAATTTGTGCCATGACACCGGGCATCATTCTCATGGTGCAGTTTTTTTTCATTTTGTTCCGATATCAGGATTTTTTGGACACAGACGTTCCTTCAGTGTCCTGCAGATGTCACTATTCAGTGTTTACACTGTGCATGTATCACCGTCGAGCATGGTCTAGGGACAGCAGTGTGCAGGCACACCAAGTATTTGGTGATCTAGGTCAATAAACACTCTAATACACACTTTGTAGCAGTGCATTAACATATGAGGAGAGTGGGCCATTTGAAACTCTGTGCCATTCCCAGTGGAATATGGGGGTGGTGGTGGAGGGGGGTCCTTTGCAAATACTCCATGCTGTTCCCAACTGAATACTAATGGATTCAGCAAGCCAGGGAATATAGCTATGACTGAGGAGAGGGGGCCCTTGGAAACATTCTGTCACATTCCCAGCTGAATACCGAATGAAACGGTATGCCAAAGCATGCAGCTTTCACTGAGGAGAGTGGGGGTCTTGGAAGCACATTGTGTCATTCCTAGCTGAGGAGAGGGGGCCCATGCAAAGGCTGTCACATTGTCTGCTGAGTACTTAATAAATCAGCATGCCAGGGCTTTCACTTTGGGGAAGGGCCCTTGGAAGCCCTCTGTTCCATTCCCAGCTGAGGAGAAAGCCGACACTTGGAAATACTCTGTGCAACACCCATTGAGGGGAGGGGGTCCTTGGAAACACTCTGTTACATTCCCAGCTGAGTACTTAATGAATCAGCATGCCAGGGCTTTTATTGAGGAGAAGGAGGCCCTTGGAAACATTCTCATCTGAGGGAGGGGGGTCCGTTGGAAACACTCTGTTCCATTCCCGACTGAAATGACAGATCCGGCAGGTGGCATGTCATCCACTGCTGGAATAAAAACAAGACAGATGTAGTACAAAATGTAAATATTTATTTATATAAAACAAGGTTATACTGCATCTGATCATCAACAGACAGGCAAATTACTGCAGGCCTAGTCTTCCCCTCTTCCTCCTGTGAATCCTCACTTGAACCCTTGGAGGGGTGGTGACTGTGTACCCCCCTCTCCATCAATACCATTCTGTGCAGAGGACCATGATACTGCTGAAATGAGAAGAACATAGATGACAGTCGTGAGCTGGTTTCACATGCAGTCCTGCAGCTGTATACAGCTGGCACACAGTGCCCCTCCACCATGCATATGCCTTTAATGTCCCCTCCAGGGCCCACAACTCTGCCACATCATACTTGTAGTGGGAACCCTAGTTGCCCACCCTCCAGGACAGGAAGTTCGGAATATAAAGTGGCCATGGCCACCAGTGCCTTCATGCCACTACCACAGATGTGGCCCCATCCAATTGCTCCCGCCTGTCCAAGACTATCTGTTCAGGATGTCTAAAGAATATCTGTGAAGACATAAAGATGGAGACAACATCAGTGACAATGCATGCACGTATGCGCACACATGCACACACACACACACACACACACACACACGGAAAGCATACACCAGCAACCTGTGACAGGTGTGTACTGTACATTGGAGGCAGTATAGCACCGTGGTTTAGGGCTCTGAGCTGCAAACCTGGGGATCTAGGTTTGAATCCCACAGCCCCCACTTGTATACTGTGTGACCCTGAGCAAGTCACTTAACTTCCTGGTGCTCCCAGGTCACACCTGGAAACAATCTTTGGCATAATGTGCCTTTCCTGGTTAAACAATATCCCTTTCCCTTACCTTCCCTATACCTCTGCAGGCTCAGTCACCTGCCAGATCACTCCTTCCAGGGAATTCAGGTACATGGACAGGTACACCCGCTGCAGCTTTCTGGGGGTATACTCCAAGCCTCTCCACACTCTCCACCAACACATTGCGCAGTTGCATAGCCATTTTGATGCAGTGCTCTGGATCGGACCAAGATAGCACGCTGAATATCAAATGTCAAGCAGATGAGATGGTCTTTGAAATTCATACTGTGGGGGTGACATTTCAGGGAAAATGGTTTGAACAAAGTTAAACATAACTTTACACATCAGACACCCAGCAAGTGCAGCAGCCGCCAACAGAGTAGCATGACACAGGAGCAGTTCAATGCCATTACTTCCATTGCAGTTACCGTACAAATGTTGGCCAATGTCCCAGCATCCCTGCTCCCCAAAATATAGTAGGTGGAACTGGAGGCAGCATCAGCAGCCAACAAGTACTATATCACTGGGTGTGTTGGTGCGTGATTGGGTAGTGTGCGTATGTGGGTGGGACACTGCTTCTCTATCACAGTTGGAGTTCCATGACCCCTGTGGCTGAATTCAGGGATTAGACTTGGCCTTGTGTCTGCAAGGCATAAATTAGTGTTGGAGATTTGATTAACGGCCTTTGCTAATCAAAGTAAAAAATGATTAGCAATCGGCTGAAGTTGATTAGTAATTACCAAAAATTTATATTTTTGCTCAAAATCCTATAAAATGTACTTATCATGCTGTATATTGACAAAATACACATTCACACAAGTTTCTGAGACTGATATCTGTTTTATTTAGCCATTTCCAGAGAAATACTGCAATTGTGCAGCAGCACACATACATTTTAAGAGCCGAGATAGGATGTCTGCCAAAGCAGACTGTGAATTTGTGAGCGTGATCGTGAGTTGTGACAAATTAAACATAAATTTAAAATGAACCCCTGCCCCAGCATAAAAACTCTGGCACCTGGGACCGTGATTGACCACACAGTTACCAACAAGGACTGGGTGTGATCTAATGCTACTCTTCTCCACCAGGCATGTAGCCAGTAATTCTGGCCTGTTTTGGGGAGGAGGGACCTGGGGGTGGTCCACCATCCTCTGCTGCCAGATCACCAGAATGTCTTGGTTTAGCACTAAAAAATATGTCTACAGCCCTGTCTGGGTTGAATTCAGCTGGAGGGGGCCTTGCTTTTTAATGTGAATCAATGTTTCTACAGTATCCTCTGCCAGACTTGCTCTCCAGTCAGTTTTTACCTTGTTCATAGTTGAAAAACACTTTTCTACAATTGCATTAGACACAGGAAATACTCTCAACACATTGACAAGCTTCAACAGATTGGATAAAATTTTTTCGAAATCACATGCCAGCTTTGATCAGATAGCAGAGGCAGAAAGATTGATGAAATTGGTTTGAGCAAAAGTCTTAAACTCTTGCCATTCTGCAAGTAGCAGAGTGCTGTCACAGTCAGGCTGCAAAAGTGCTGAAAAGTGGTCAGCTACTGCATTAATGTCACTGTTACCGTGTAGCTCCAGTTCCTTAGTGTCTGTATCTGGTCAAAGTCTGGTATCTAACACTTTTGCACGGTTATAGATATTACTTTCATCAGTCAAACTGAACCTCTGTTTACAACAGTTCTCAATGTTTGTAATGTATTTCTTAGTTTGCTGTTTAAAAGTTTTAACAACTTGGCCACTAAAATGTGTTAATTTCACACCCTAGTATGTGACTTCAGCACATGCTCCTGAAAGAACATCAGACCCATTTTTTAAGAGAATGTCAAGTTCACTGCCACCTATGGGTCCACTCTGCTTAGTATGGTCAAGAGTGTTTCTCAAAGTTTCAACAGAGCTAAGTAGCTCTGGCATGTCAACTACTTCTTTTTGAAGTGCTAGTGAGAACCTGACAAGTGGCTGAAGTAGCTGTTCAAAATACAAAAGGTGTGCCACCATTTGGAATTTAGTCACAATTTGCAACACTCCCTTGGCTTTGGCCTGGTCATGGGTTGGGTCAGCAGCCATAGATTCTAAATGGGCACAAATTATGGGGAATGATTTGGTGGCAAGAAGTTTATGCTGTGCCCAACGTGTGCCATGGGCTTTCTTGGGCTTTTCAACTGACATCTCCATGGCCTGGGCAAGGGACCGTAACTCTTTGAGTCTCTTAGGACTTTTCTGACAGAGATAAAACAGTTAGGTCAGAAAGTTTGAAACATTGTTGAAATAGGTGTTATCCAAAGCGTCTTTTACAGCCAGTTCTTATCTGTGTGAGAAACAATGAACACCAACTAACCACTGATGTCTTCCCTTATAAGAGCAGCAAGACCCCGTCTTACACCCATGTTGACAGCTGCCCCATCAGCCCCAAACCCAACCATGTTTTTTATATTAAGGCCAGACTGTGTAAAAATGTCTAAAAGGAGATTTTTCAGTTCCTGACTTGTGTCATCTGATACAGCTTTCATTCGTAAAAACTTAATCTCCACTTGACCATTGATGAGATTTACACAAATTACGTAAACCAGTTCCTTTTCCATTACACCACTGTCAGTACTACCGTCCATGAGCACTGAAAAATAATTTGCATTTTTGACAGTTAGAAACATAGAAACATAAACGTAGAAGTTGACGGCAGATAAGGAACGCAAGGCCCATCCAGTCTGCCCATTTCTTTTTCTACCTTATGAAAGTGCCATTGGCCTTTGCTCTGTCAATGGCCTATCTATTCATACGCATCTGTATTGCTCCCATATACCTATCCCATGCCTGTTTGAAGCCCTGTACTGTTTTCATATCCACCACTTCCTGAGGTAGGCAGTTCCATGCATCTACCACCCTTTCTGTGAAAAGGAACTTCCTTACATTACCCCTTAATCGACCTCCCTCTAATCTCATGCTGTGTCCTCTTGTCCTGCTATTTTTCATATATTGAAACATGTTAGACTCTTTCACCTTGTTAATGCCCTTAAGGTGTTTGAATGTTTCGATCATATCACCTCTCTCCCTCCTTTGTTCTAGGGTATACATATTGAGTTCAGTTAATCTGTCCTCATATGTTTTCTGATGCAGTCCCTGTACCATTTTGGTTGCCCTTCTCTGGACTGCCTTAATTTGGTTAATGTCCTTGTGAAGGTGTGGCCTCCAGTACTGCACGCAGTACTGCAGATGGGGCCTAACCAGTGTCTTGTAAAGAGGGATCATTACCTCCCTCTTCTGACTTGTGATACCCCTACTAATACACCCCAACATCCCTCTAGCCTTACCTACTGCTCTAAAGGTCTGTTTGTATGATTTCAGGTCATCAGTGATGATGACGCCTAAGTCTCTTTCTTCCCTTGTGACTGCCAGCAACTCCCCTCCCAGCCTATAGGTGGCTTCAGGGTTTCTCTTCCCTATGTGCATGATCTTGCACTTCTTTGCATTAAACTTCAGTTGCCACTCTTCTGACCATTTTGCTAGTTTATCCAGATCTCTTCTCATTCTGCACACCCCATCTGGATAATCTACTCTGTTGCAGATCTTGGTGTCATCTGCAAACAGACAAAACTTACCGTCCAGTTCATCTACAATGTCACTGATGAAGATATAGAAGAGGACTGGCCCCAGGACTGATCCCTGTGGTACCCCACTTGTGACTTGCATCTCTTCTGACTGTATACCGTTCACCACCACTCTCTGTTTTCTGCCCGTCAACAAGTTTGCCACCCAGTTGACCAACGTCTGACCCACCCCGAGCCTACCCAGCTTATTAATCAATCTTCTATGTGAAACAGTGTCGAAAAGCTTTGCTGAAGTCAAGGTAGGCGACATCAACTGCTCCCCCTTGGTCCACCACTCTGTTACCCAGTCAAAGAAATCTATGAGATTAGTTTGACAGGACCTTCCTTTTGTAAACCCATGCTGTCTTGGATCCTGTGCTCCTATGGATTCCAGGTGTTGCACTATCCTTTCCTTAAGGAGTGTCTCCATAATCTTGCCCACTACTGAGGTAAGACTGACTGATCTGTAGTTCCTTGCCTCCTTCCTGCTACTATTCTTGTGGAGCGGGATCACATGAGCCCTTCTCTAGTCTTCTGGGACCTCTTCTGTGCTCAGAGACTCACTAAACAGTTCTGATAATGGCTCTGCTAGTTCCACATTAGCTTCTTTAGTACCCTGGGATGTATGCCATCAGGTCCCATTGCTTTGTCCACCCTGAGCTTAGCGAGTTCTTGTAGGACCCTTTCTTTTGTGAAGGGACTAGTGCACACCTCCCTCCCCCCTGTGTCCATAGTGCTGAGCTGTGGGCCCTGCCCTACCTTCTCTTCAGTAAATACTGAGCGGAAGTATCTATTTAGGATAGATGCTTTTACATGGTCCTCCTCCTCACATGCCCCCTTATCTTATCCCCTTTGATGTTAGCAATACCTGCTCTGAACTGTCTCCTTTCACTAATGTAGCCATAGAAAGTCTTGTCACCTTCTTTTACTGTTTGTGCTAGTGTTTCCTCAGTTTGGACCTCTGCCTGCCTTACTGCCTTCCTTGCTTCCCTTAGGAAAGTTTGGTATGCCTCCCTATCTTCATACTGCTGCGTTCACTTACATTTCCTGAAGGCCAGCCTTTTGGCTCTGACCTTTTCTGCTACTGTGTTTGAGAACCAAAGTGGTTTCCTTCTTCTTTTGCACTTCCTTTTCTCACTAACAAAATGGGATGTTGCTTCAAGTATTGCATCTTAAATGCCTGCCCACTTTGCCTGTACCCCCTCACTTGCATTTCTTTTTGCCAGGGCTAGCTTAACTGTGTTAGCCATCTTATCAAAGTCAGTTCCTCTGAAGTCCCATATTTTTGCCTTGGAATGGGATGATTTTGTTCTAGTGGCCAAATTGAACCATATCATGTGATGATCACTGGCCCCCAGGTGACCTTCTGCCTGGAGATCTGTGATCCTTTCCTTGTTAATCAGTACTAGATCTAGGCTAGCCCCGTCTCTTGTGGGTTGTTGTACCAGTTGTTTGAGGCCCTCCCCTTGCAAGGAATCCACCATGTGTCTAGTTCTGGTAGATGTCCCTGCTGGTATTGACCAATCTGTATCTGGCATGTTGAAGTCTCCATTATCAGAATCTCCCTTTAGCTGTCATGTTTTGCATATCTTCTAACAGTAACGTGTCTATGTCCTCCCCTGGTCTGGAGGCTGTACACAACCCCAGTTCGTATGGCTGTCCCATTTCCTGTTTCCAGGGTGACCCACAGTTCTTCTGGCTCCTTATGTGTATTCTGAATTTCTGTAGCTTTGATATTTTTATTGACATAAAGGGCCACTCCACCCCCCCTTTTTTGCACCTCGGTCTCTTCTGAACAGTACATAGCCAGGTACTGAAGTCTCCCAAGTGTGGTTACTGGTAAACCATGACTCGCTAATGGCTACAGTTGCCAGCAGGTTTTCTTCTAGGTTCCTGCCAATACACATTGTGTGTTCTTTCCCACTAACAGCGTTAATGTATTTATTGCCCAGATGAACTCCATGGCACTTCTCTTGTTCTGCTATTGCTTCAAACTTTTTAATAGGGATGTCCTCTTTGACTATCATGTACATGATCTCCATCAGCCTGCCTAGAATGCTTCTATGATGTTCCTCTGCATTACTGAAAGCTCTCCCTGCAAATAAATTAAAATTGTTTTAGGTCTGGGTCCAAACCCCTACCCCCCTTCCCATCACTATTTTAAACTTACCAATTGTGGTATGGTGATATATATATATATATATCAAGTGGTGATCTTGTTCTACCAAATTTCAACATTTTAACAGCTGTCTTGTGCTGCTGTGTCACAAGATGTTTCCGGATGGTGTCAACTTTTAGCTGGGGGCCTCTAATCCCTGCAATTAATGCCTCACTGAAGTTCTTCAACCCACGTAGCTCATCTCTGTACTCACAGCACAATTTGCAGCTAACACGCACTGCAAAGTCTCCCTCACTTCTTATCTGTAGCCAGTTTCTTTCTGGATCATATTTTTGGCGCCATCCTTCTGCATTTGCTAATTTTACTCCAGCTATGTTGCAGACTGCAATTGTTAAAACGGTTGACATTAGTGAAACAAGGGTGCTGTCCCTGGGTGTGAACTAACACATTTCAGTGGCTTAGTATTAAAGAAGAATGAGCATCTCAGCAGACTTGCTTCTGACCTCCAGCCCACCAGGCTGTGATTGCCAAACCTAATAACATCAGTGTAGTAGCACAGTTCTTTCCAGCATGCTGGATCAAGCAACAGCAGGGACGTCATAATTTATTTAAATCTTCACACTCTGTGGGCTGCCAGTAACCTTAAGATATGACAGTTCATAGAGTGAAACACTCTAATAAAGCAAGAGCACAGTTCTCTTTTTCCCCAAATACACAGCAGGGCACATATCTTTGCAAATTAAGCAGGGACACAAGTGCATCAAGTTAAAAATCTCTGCGAACTAAGCAGGGCACAGCATTTTTGTCCTTTCCCATATGGGCACACAGTATTTGTTGTAAGGGTCTTATGTCATTCCCATTCTCTGCAAGCAAGGTACAAACACTTGTTAAAAAATTGTCCTTCCTGAACTGGACACACTTTGTGGTTTTCAATATGTCCCCTCTGCAATTTGCTGCAGAGCAGTCTTTTCCCACTGGTCTGCTTGTTTTTAGTGTCTTAATTCCTTGATCTCTGCAAAGCATGGCACATTAAATGTCTTTTCCAAGCAACAAAAATTACAGGGCACAACACTTAGTTATCGTTTCACATTTTTGCAAGGCAGGGCACAGATTACTTTTAAATGCCTTTCCCATCTCTGCAAATGCAGGGCACATTACTTTTAAATATCTTTTCCAATCAGTACAATAACTACAGGGCACAATCATTTCAGGTCTCTGCAAGGCAGGGCACAAATTACTTTTAAAATGTCTTTCCCATCTCTGCAAATGCAGGGCACTGATTACTTTTAAATGTCTTTACCATCACTGACTGTGCAGGGCACAATGACTTGTTTGTAGTTTACTTATGTCTTTATGACCTCTGCAAAAGCAGGGCACATTTACTGTTAAATGACTTTCCCATCACTGCAACTTGCATGGTCCATCACTTAATGTCTCAATCTGCTTGTTCAGCTTAGCATCCCCCAATCATCTGCAGAAGCTCTCCTCCCCAGTTGCAGGCCAGAATCCACAACGTGCCCACCAGTGCCCAGCCATCCCCCCAGAGTCATGCCACTGCCCAGTCCATGCCCTCCTGTAGTTCACTCCTCCTCCTCCAGGCTCCCTGACAATATAAAAGGAAAAGTTTTTACTTTTTTGGAGATTCCCAATCGTCAGGTCTGCCCTGCTGCTGAGCCAGTTGCTCCGGTGCTGAATCTGCAACACACTCCAATGCCTGCCCTGTCTGGTCCTGGTCGGGTCTCCTCTCACTCAGCCTCCTCTGCTCCTCACTGCCCTGCGGTTCCTCTAGTGGCCCATGACCCGGTGAAGTTCCTCCCTGCAAAACAAAACAACAGAACATTAAATACTGGATGCCACCTGAAAAAACAAATAAGTCTAGTAAATGGAAAAAATTAACTGGAACTTACCTTTTCTGCTCCAGTTGGAACTCCTGGACTTGTTTGCTAGGGTGACAGGCTCCAAGGGGACATTCTCACATTTCTCTGTTCATACACTGGGTGGAGTGGGGGGGCAGGAGCAGCTGGCCAATCAAGAGATATGGAGCATGGCACAGGGGAAGGAGTAGGGAAAACAAACAAAAAAAATTTAAAGCAACATACTCCCAAAAAGGCCCAAAAGGGCATTTTTAAAGGACCCATGGCCAGTTGGCAATGATTAGCAATGACTGCTAATCATTGCCACATTTGACTCGTGTTTCCTGATTTTTGGGTCGCAAATTGTGATGCAAACCCGCTTATTTTATGCCTTGATCTGGGAAGCAGATTTGATAAACTTGTTCTGCATTCACATATTGCATTTACCTACACTGCCCCACATACCCCATTTAGTTATAACATAAGATGATAAATGCATAGAATTTCAGAGTTTAAATGAGTTGCTATTCAGTAGCTCTTCTGAATTTGAAAAAAGTTTATGAAATAATTGAGCAGTTTGCTTAGAAAAATAAACTATTTTTTTAATATTTATACAATATGCACGGACTCAAATCAAAATGTAACAAAGAACAAATCCAAATATTTAAAAAAAAATGATCTCCACATATCCAGTACAGTACTGTACGCATGATAAATTTTAGAACCAGAATATTGGATAAAAAGTATCCAATATCTGTCCATCTTAACCCCTTTATGAATTTCTGCTTTACAGCTATAATATACAGGACTTCTCTATGTGGGCAGCACCTTTTACTTAATGATCCAGTGGGACAGGGATACAGCTTTGGTTGAGGAGAGGGGACCATGCACTTACACTTTATAAAAGAAAAAAAGTGTTTATGTTTGTAACTAACCCTCCTTGATCACATGAGGTTAGCAAAGAAGGTCTCCTCAAACAATCCTGTAGGATTTTGCTGGATGATACCAATAGGGACTGTGTAAGTCCTGTAGGATTGTTTTCATTTAGGGTTGGTGTTAAAAGTCATGTAAAGAATCTTTGCCAAAAAACTAAACTAGATTGACAGTTTTTCACAGAAACTTACTTGATCTGTAAATGCTTTAGGAATAAAAGTTTGTATTTATGTTATAGTATCATTGTGTGTGTGTGTGTGTGTGTGTGTGTGTGTGTGTGTGCGCGCGTGTGTATGTGTGTGTGTGGCTTGCAGCAGCAGCTTCATGCACCTTCCAATGGAAATTAACCCTTTCAGTGTAAAAGATTAAAACTTGCTCAGAAAAAGTGAAGTTGATGCATACCAGTAATATAGACAAGAAAGGGATGTGACTATAGTGAAAAGAACAAAGCAAGTTAGAAAACTGCAAAGAAAAAAATTGAAATGACTGATACACTGATGTCTGTGGGGATTTGTGTGGATAAAGAAAACATAGATAGGGTGTTGTGAATGTATAGTAGGTGTCCAAGGAAACAAATTTGGATTATATGAGCAGGCTATGCTAGGTCTGTTGTTTCAAGTATCGTTGTAATTTGCAATAATTTGTTTTTTGATGGAGTAAACAAAGAATCTTAGAATTTGTTGGCAGAAAAGGACTGGTAGGCCCATGTAGTGTGCTCTGTTTTTCCCTGCCTATTACTTCACCTTGGACCCTATTTGGTTGGCAGTGTCCCTTCCTCCGCAAATATAGTAAACCTAGTTCTTACTGAATGGGATCTCATTAAATGTTCTGTACAAGACATAACCTCAAAGTCTTCTAATTGACATTAATCTGGTCACCAAACATGAAAGGTATATTTTCTCTTTTCCCAGTTTACAAGACAATAGAGTATAGACAATTAAAAATTTAAAGCGTGGGGTGTTAAAGGAAAGAGGTCTGTATCAGAAACACCCCACCCCAACAAGCTTTACTCCCTGATTAGACTTTTCTGTTAGAAAAAAATTTTTTTTTGCATGACAAATTACTTTATTTTAATTTGGAAAAGTCTGTGATCCCTAAACATGGCGGACAGTATGCTGCTCCAATTTAGTGTGACAGTGCTGCACCGTACCACTCACTTCAATACATTTGTATTGAAGCGAACGGTGTGGCGTGGCACTGTCACACTAAATGGAGCCGTGCACCATTCACCATATTTGGGGATCGCAGACTTTTCCAAATTAAAATAAAGTAAGTTACCATGTAAAAAAAAATGTTTTTTCTAACAGAAAAGCCTAATCGGGGTGGTTAAAGCTTTGGGAGTGGGTGTTTCTGATACAGACCACTTTCCTTTAAGATAAAAATGTATTTAGTCACAGCAAGCAGACTTTTGTGAACAAATGTTGCTGTTTTGTGCTGGAACATCAAATTGAAATGAACCATTTCAAAGTGAGGTTGGCACTATTCAATCTCTGTAGATAAATCTGACAGTGTGAGATGCCATTTCTCCATTGCTTATCAGTTTGGCATTCTGTGAGATGTTGCTTCAGTCATGCTTCCCCCCTTTCTGTGGTGCCTATCAGCTCAGCATTCTATGGGATCTTGGAAGCCCACATGCAAGACTTCCTTAGTTTGAGGTGTATGGTATCTATAAAAACCATGCCCTTGTTCGGTTATCACCCTACAAAGACTGCAGTGATACTATAAAAGTCAATATTTCCATAATAATAATAATTTCCATCATAAATAGCATCATTTTGCAGCTGTAGAGGCTGTGACCACCGCAGTGTACTGTAAAAGTCAATATTTCCATAATAATAATCATTTCCATCATCAACAGCATGATTTTGCAGCCATATTGGCTCTGACCGGAGTTTGTTAATAGTGCCATTAGGGCCTCATTCCCATTTCTATGTACTGTTGTTGTATGTGATATACATAATAATACATAGGTGGGTGTGTAATAAGAATATAATTACTGACTGGGCACAGTTACACCCAGATAACTTTGCTATAATCCACCATTATTACTGGCTGGTTATAACAGTGAGCATGAAACAGCTAAGAGCTATCAATCAAGCATTAGTAATAGGGAGTGAGCCTGCTCTGGAAACCACTGACTGTTAAAACCACTGCCAAAATCAAAACCATGAACACTCTGAAAATGCTACTGGCAGCATTATTATTGGGTTGGGTCCCAGACTTCAGAGTAGGCAGCAGAGCTAGGACCAGACTTTAAGACAAAACACTTTTTCCTAGCCTCATGACAGGCAGTGGGGCTGGGAAACATGAAGTATTAGGCACCAGGAAAACTTAGAAAACAGAAGAGGAGCCCAGGTCAGCAAAATTGGCAATTATGAAAAATAAAGTATGGGTAGGGTGTGTGCAATTAACCAGTAATGCACAGCGGGGCATGTGTCATGCTGGGATAACATCACACCTCGGGTGGTTGAACACAAGCCACAGGCTGAGTGTGTCCAACACCCAAGAAGTGACATTATCCCCATGACACCTGCCCTGGAGTGTATTATTGCAACTATACAATGGCATGCTTATAAAAAAAGGTGAAAAAATATTTTTGAAAATACCCATATTTAGTTGTTTTTTTGAATAGGCATGATGTTGTGCTGGGATAACACTGTTGAAAGTCAGCATTGACCAATCAGAGCCAAGGAATGTTTCTTGTCATTTTATAATTTGTTTTTACATACAGCCTTAGTATGTGAACCTTTGATAAATTCTCTGAGCTTCACTCTTGGGGTTTATGAGGCATCACACTCAAATGTTGTGTGTAAAACAAAAATCATACACCCCTAATCATTCTTTATTCTCCATTTTGTGCTCACCTGGGGTGTGTGATGCTACACAAACTTTGAGAGTGAAGCTCAAGGTGTTTATAAAAGCATCATACTGAGAGTGTGTATAAAATTCTGGATTAGGTACCACCTACTCATGTTTTACTTTTTATAACTGCCAGCCCCACTGACTGAATGAAGCAGTCACCTCTCACCCTGTGGCCTACAGCTAGGGAGGCTTACATCATTTGGGAGGAGGACAGTGCTCGTCTGTGTTTGGAGGTGTGTGAGGACTGCCACTGCCTGTCCATGCAGCAAAAGGGTGCTCCACCACTGTTGTGCCGGGTCCAAACAGCAACACCATAAAACCAACTAAAGAGTGGCACTGACACCAAACACTTTTTCTGTATTACCCAGATTTATTAAAGGTTGTTACCAATGCAGGCAGTGCACTTACTGCAGTGTTGTGGAAAAGACTAATGTGTTTTCATCAGTTACGTGTGACAAAAAACTTTAAAATCTGGAATTTTATTAACTGTTCCACTATACAGTTTGTGTACCTAGCGACCTGCAATGCAGAGCTTTTTATGTGGGGAAAACCTCACACATGCTAAAGCTGCGGATTGGGCAACCCCTCAGCTGCATCTGCCATGATGATCCAATGAATGCATTGTCCAAGCATACTTTGGAGAACTGCAATAAGAGGGAGCATTCTTTTTCCTTTAGCGTTACTGAGACTTACACTTGGCAAGCAAAGTGGTGACCGTGACAACCAACTGGTAAAATGGGAATCCTTCTGCTTTATTGGCTTAAGGCTCTCACCCCACCAGGTCTGAATTATGTTTTCAATATCGCCCCTTTACTCAGTGGAAATATTATGCTTGCATTCATTTCCTGTTATGCTATCTGCATTCCTTTTAGCCTGAGATGTCAGGTTTAATAGGCAGTATGGCTCTTTTTATATCATGCTCCCGGTATCTCTTAGTACCCCCCACAGCCATACTGTGCTTACCAAGAATCAGCCAGGTTTTTTGTTCTGTCTTATTTTTATGTTTTGACCACTACTAAGGTATTATGTGGTATGTTCCTTAGCTCTGTAATTACCTTATTTGTGACTTACACAAAGTCATAGGTCTTTTGCATATTGTTCGAGCCCCCCTTTTTTGTGGGTTACTTCCATTTTATTTTTATTTTGTGGTCACCACCTGGGTCAGAAATCACAGTTTTCTAGGATGAGCATATTATCTGACCCCAATGACCTCCCAACTGGATACTAATATACAGGGATGGCTGTCAGTTTGTCTTTGGTGTTGCCAGTGCTTTTAATCATTTTAACTCCTTTTTAATGCAATCTCATATTGCTTATGAGCATATCATTACCTGTCTTGACTTCTGGTGAACGCCCACCTTAATGCAACAAAAAAAGTAAAATTATCCCTTTCTTTTGAATTTAGGTCATGTACAGTTATTAAGACATGCTACCATTGTTAGATCAATGTAGGGTTATTAAGACATGCTTCCTTTGTTACTATACCTGACTGCTCAATAACTGGATGCCCTTTTGGTCCATATTAATTTCCATAAATAGAGCCATATATTCTGGTTGGATAATAGTACTCCTTACATTTAAAGGAGTTTGTCTTCATGCTGGTAATGTTCTGATGTCAATGTTATCACAACATTTGGTTACCAACTCAGCATTTGTATTCAAATTAATTTATTGTCTCTTTAAATTGATGAACTGTATAAATACCAATGCTGGGACTGAGGGCAGATCTCTCTGAGAAAGCTTGTATGAGCAAAACTGGTCAGGGTACCTTATGAAGATTGATCTGCACACCTACACCTACTGGACTTGTGAGTGTTTGATTCTTATGTACAACACTTTAATAAATCTGGATTATAAAGTGTTTGGTGTCGGTTTTGGTCTTTAATTGGTTTTATGGGTCTGCCACTGCCTGCCTGCCCAGTGAGAGCATGTAAGTTAGTGAGGGGGGAGAGAGTGAGAAACAGTGAGGCTTGCCAGCCTCCTGCCAAGTTTGTGCTGTACACGTTGAAAGCTACATGTTTGACTGACAGCTCCTGATTACACATGGCTAGTTGTAATGGATAATTATCACACAGGTATGTGTGTGTTAAAAGTGATGACCAGTAATTATTAATATTTAAGTGTATTTTAAATGTTGTAATTAACTGTATGTGTATAACTGATAACAGGCTTCAACCATGATCCCTGTCCTGTACAAAATTAGTAATAAAACTGAAACAATGTCTTTTACCGCTGTTGAAATTTGTGACTATGATTTGACCACTAGGAAGAAGATTGCTTTGTACTGGTGTTATTGTATACTTACCATACATGCTTGCCTATGGTGTATATAGTTTGACTTCCTTACCTAGTCACTTTAAGCAAAATTATAGACATCATTTTGCTGCCCAAATTGAATAGAAAATATGTTTTGTGACCAACATCAGGCACAGAATTTGTCTCTGTGGTGAGAACTGAACACTAAATCAGGTTACACAACTGCAAAAATAGTTTAGCATTGTATACTCAGAGGATAGGGGATAGATCAGCCTTACAGATAAGTTGAGTCCCCCTACTTGGAGGGCCTATTTTTAGCATTTACAACTAGACATACAATACATGACTACATACAGTAATTCAGAATGCACACACAAAGTCAGTGACACAATACCTTTCCCTGGGTCCTCTAGCATGGTACAATACACAATGTACTGTACTGGGCCCACACAGGTCCCTTCATCAACATATTCTGGCCACTGTCCCTATGGCATGTTAGCAGCACATCACACTGCCAGCAAGGCCAGCTAGGGGCTAGGTGTGTTGAGGAGGTAGAGAGTTCAGCTCTCCAAGAAGGGAAGGATCACAGCATGCTTGGAATTCAAGCACCCCCTGCCTACCAACCAAGGAGCTAAATTGGTATTGTCTTTGAAGATACTGTAGCTGCTTGCTGGCTCTCCTGGCTGGGGAAAGGGTACAACTGTAACAACCCAATCACTGATCAGGGGAAGGATTAATCATAAGAGGACTAGGGAGAAGAATAAATAATGAGCCTCTCCTGAGGAAGGGGCTAGTGGGAACCCAAAGGTAGCATATCACCTACCATTCATACAGGGAGAAATATGACTTCAATCATTTGTGTGCACCTGTTTCAGTAAAACTCCAAGCCTTACTGGCATGCATTCACAATATAAGCCCTGTAAATTGAGGTTTAATGTAACATTATAAATCTTGCTTTTGAGCTTTGTAGGAAAAGCAGAAGTAAAACTGTTAAGCTCTACAAAAAATTATGATTTGCACCTGATAATAGCTGAAATGATCATCTATTGCACATCAGGGAGAGCTGCAGGGCTTTAAGGATGTTCCCTGGTGTTTCAAATCCCAATTTTTCTGATGCTCTCGAAAACGTTTTCAAGGTTGTTTTCTGGCACAAGTACATTCTTAAATATATGGAATCATTATTAGAATAATGATTTATCCTATCATGTCATGTCCAGCTAAAAATATTTACAGGATGGCAGCAAGGAAAGTAGCTCCCAGAATTGCAGCAGTTGGTATTGTTCAATGCACTTTACCTAAACATCTGTCTGTCTTTGATTATACTCTTTATTCTATGTTAAAGTCCTTGCCATTCTGCATCTACTTTTGAATTGTTTGAATAGCATTCGTGCAAGTTTTATTTTTTATTGGGACGTTTCAATTATTTTTGTCTTGAGCTGATCACGTTTGAAACTGCAACTTTGAAAGGAGATATTGCCAAAAGCAGCATGGCAACCCCTATATTTCATTTTGTTTCTATATTCATAACCATATTCTACATCTATCAAAAAAGCTTTAAGAAAATGACATGGGTTTGAAATGGTTTTATGTATATATTTATATGTCCCACGGAGCCACTCATTGCTGGATAAGAGTGGTTTCACACGCGTTCTGCTCGTGAGAGAACAGCAAACTGAAGCAGAGCTGTTCTGGCATGAGCAGGATGTGCATGAAAACTATTCTTATCCAGCAACGAATGTCGACGTGGGACATATAAACATATTACAGGTCATGCAGTCCTCTAAACAAACTCCTTATGCCGTTTGGAAAATAAAGAAAATCAAACACACATGTATTATTTTAGAAGAGGTCAGTATTTTTGTCATAGTACTCACTGGTAGAAGTAGAAGGGTTCCCGATCGCATTTGCTCAGCTGCTTTCTCTTTGGGGTTGGGGGGTGGGTCCGTAATTTTGTTTTGATTTTTGTCCTGATTCTGCTCCCGATAGATTACACCTGCCGTTGTTACTTTTAACCTTACTCTGCCATTCAGTGGTCTTACTGTTGTTTAGTTTTACATTCTAGCCCATTGAGCTTTACAGTTGGTTGGTTGCTGCCATTCATCAAGTTGTAGGGGTTTAAGGTCATTGATATGGACATCACGTTGCTGACGGCCCAAAAAATCAGTCGCAGTGAATGGATTACTGATACTGTATTTATAGGGTTTTAGCCTTCTGTGTGAGTCATTTCTAAAAATGTAATAGATTGTGGTATTAATACTGGTAGGGTAAGTTTTAAAATGGAACCTCTGGTGGCGATTTTGTAATTCATGCACACAAAGTAGACAAATGAATCCCTTGTTAGAAAAGGCAGGGCATAATATTTTTGAAAGCTATGCCCTTGTGTGAAAAGCCAAGTTGGGGGGGGGGAGATCCTGCACACTAGATTGCTAGAAAAAAAGTTTAGTATAGAGCTGAACTGTTTAAAACATGGTTCAAACAGCGGAAGTAGGGAAACTGCCTTTTTATGTTTGCTTACTTAACAGTCTGCTGTATTCTAATGGGTGTTTTGACCATTGTGGATTGAAAGGGCCGTTGACAAGAATGTGCTTATGGAATTTTTACAGCTGCATGGTGATGTCACCATGCTGACATATTGCTGTGAGTAGGGGATTGAGGACTGACAGGATTGTGAGAGTGTGATCTTCCACTTAGTAGTTTGGTTGAGTTGCACGACTCATATTACTCCGCTGTTTCTCTTCATTTACTACAGTGGTGCATGTGTCTGCAACCCTGCCTGCAGCAGATAGTACTATTTCTAGAGCACCTTTAATAATTGTGCCTGTTAAAAGAGCTTAAGGCAGTAATGGCTATAAGTCCCATTGAAACACATTCATCATTTTAAGAGTATATAAGATAAATAACTTTAGAACAGCTAACTTGCATAGACAATGAAAAGATGATTTCCTTTCAATGGTACTTCTTTCCCCTGCACTCTGGCACTGCATTCCACTGTGTAGTAGCATTCCAGTCTCTGCTTTAGCTTGATTCAATATTACAAGATTTTGTCTTTAAAGAGATCGCTCCTATTATGTGCTTATAATTTTTTTTATTGCTGCATATTTACCTGATTGTGTGGTATATGTGTTGATTTCCTGCAAAATGTGTCTTTAAAACAAATATATTTATAATAATTACATAGTTAATGAAGTTGTGTGCCTTTTCTAGTTTTTTATTGGTTCCATGTCCCCCTGCTTTCAAATTACCTTGCAACACATTTGAGTCTTAACCTTTGATTATCCTGGTAGTTAATCTTCAGCCTTCTTGTGTGCTTTTAAATATATAGATGTTGCTGTTGTTCACATGTATGGCTTCCATCTCCCCCTGCTCTCAAATTACCTTGCAATACATTTGAATCTTAACCTTTGGTTATCCTGGTCATTTATCTTTAGCCTTCTTGTGTGCTTTAAAAATACGTAGATGTTGTTACTGCTGTTCACATGTATGATGTACGTATGTGAGTATACTGTTCTGTCTGGGTTGCCCGTTGCCCCTGAAAAAAGGACTGTATTATCTCAGTGGGCCTACCTGGTTACCAAAGTTCAATAAATAAAGGACTCTATGTCCATCATGTCCAATCAATCATTGTTTGACAAGAGGAATTGTAAGCCTCAGGAGGTATCTGCATTCAAGAAAAGACTTGTTCCTTTATTTTAATTAACTGAAGTAAAGTTAATTCCTCCTGATACAGGGAAGTGAGTGAATTACAATTTTATAAAACCAGGCACACATTTCACCTGGGGTTTGAGCAGTCAGCCTTGGATTGATGCAGGGGACTGATGACCCGGCTTCAACTATCCAGTAGTCAAGATCATACCACTTTTACTGAGAGGGCTGGGTGTGGGCACAGGAAATGGTGAGGGGCAAACACAAGTGAGGATCTGTGGCAGCCAGGTGTGAGAGACATGCTGGTTAAGGCATGGGTGGGGGGATTTGTGACACAAACGCAGAGCAGTCAGAGGCATGTGTATCTTGCTTCTGTTTAAAAACCTGAAGCTGCCACTATTAATATAGCTAGGCAGTCACCTGGTGCCAAACCCCAGTGCTGCCTCCCACCCCCAATACTGGGGACCCAATTCCGGGATTGGATGGTAAACTAAAATGAAAAGTAAGTAGCCACTTGCTGCTCAACCCTGGTGCCACCAAATTCCCCCAATTCTGACACCAAGTGCCCAACCCTAGAGTCAGACAGTAAATGAAAAAAAGTAAGTGGACAATGACAGCCAAATCCCGGTGCTGCCAACCCCCCCCATTCTGACACTAGGTGCCCAGCCCCCAGGTTCAAATGTCAATGAAAATAAAGTAAGCAGACAATGGGAGCCCAACTCCAGTGATGTTTTAGAAAGAAACATTAGTTGTTTTTTGCACTAATCTGTTGTAGCTTTGCTCCTTGCTATTCATTGTGCTACTGCACTTTTGTGTACTTGCCGCTCGCATGTCAAATAAAAAGCAGCTTTATTCCATAGTCACAGTAAAACTTTGACCAGCTTCATAAAAAAAAAAAAAAAACATATGCGAGTAGTGCAATGAATGGCAGGGAGCAATGCTATGCCAGACTGGGGCAAAAACAACTAAAGTGTCACTCCAGAAGCAGAGCGTCATCAGAGTTAGTAACTTAATGCAGAAATGCCCTTATATTACCTGGCCAACGTATGAACTGCATTGTCAATAACAGTGCTGTCCATGCAGTGCTGTGCAGAACAGTGGCAGGAACAAATGCCACAAGTAAAGGCAGCACCACTGGTAGCGGTCACAAAGCACAGTGACAACCGCTACCAGTCCAAGTGAGGAGCTCTGTCCCCCACACCTCCCTAACTAAAATAATCAACTCCAACTCAGAGTTGGATTACGGGAGAAAAACAACATTTCAGAGACTAGGACTAGAATCCTGGTCTCCACCATCATTATGGCCAAGCTGCTCCATGTCTCATTCCTCTCCACCATGGGAGCAGCTTGGCCAGTCTTCTTGATTCCTTAGCCCTTGTCTTCTTTCTAGTACGATGCACAGCAACCTGAGTATCACTTACTGCACAGCACTGTTTAATCCCTGTTGCTGTCTGTGATATGCCATTCCAACATTGCTGTTTTTACTTGCACTATATTTGTAGTGCTATTGTAACTGGTTACCATGTTATCCACCACCAGTGACGTATACAAATTAAAAATTTAAACAGCACCGTTCCCAGTCCTTTTGACTTTCACGCATAAATTATCCCTTCTTGCATTGACTCTGGAATTGTATCTCATTACTGTCCTCTGCAGTTAGTTTTTGCATTCTGAGTTGCTAAAAACTGCAGGGTGCACCAGAGCTTCTGTAACAAGCCTGGTGTTGCTGTGGACCCAGGGCTGTACTGCTGACATCACTACAGGGCACAGGAGTGACATACACTGTGCACTACAGTGCAGTCACAGCAGTTTTGCAAGGGAAAACTACCAGTACTCAATGCACATACTGTGTTCCCCCTCCCTGAAGACATCTTGTTAGCAATGCATTATGCCAAAATCCAAATGCTTTGTTAGTTGGTATTTCTGTAAAATTGACTTGTGTGTGAGTCACTCTTCTGCCATATAGTAATGTTAGCAGTACAGCCCTAGGGCCACAGAAACACCAGGCTTGCTACAGAAGCTCTTGTACACCCTGCAGTTTGTAGCAGCTCAGAATGTAAACACTAACTGCAGAGAACAGTAATGAAATGCAATTCCAGAATCAATGCAAGAAAGGGCAATTTATGCATGAAAGTCAAAAGGACTGGGAAAGGTGTTCTTTAAATCTCAGTCTCTCTCTATCTCTCAACAAAATATTGTTCTCTTTTATAAGATGTCTTTTCCTAGCAGTTGAAACTCTGCCTCCTGTTCTTGTAAGTTTCATCTGCTGTCTTTCACAAAATTGGGTAATTTATGCATGAAAGTCAGCGGAGAAAGGAGCCTTCATTGTGCACTCCAAGGGGGATTCAGGTAGAACTACTGTCAAGGAATCCCTGTTTCTGCACCTGTCGGAGTCTGCCTTCCCTCTGTATTGGTCTCTCTCCCAGTTGCTGAAGGTCAGTGAAGCTCAGCAGACAGTAACGCTAGGGGCCGGACCGCACTTGGCGTATGCCTCCTAAGGTTGCCATTTGTGTCTGAGCTGTTGCTTCTGGTTGTTTCTGGTTGAGAACTTTCTATTAGCTGACCACTATTTCAGTAGTGGGTACAGCAGTTGATGAAGATCAGCAGACAGTAAGGCTAGGGGCTGGACCATTCTTTGCATATGCCTCCTAGATGTGCCCTTTGTGTCTGAGCTGTTGCTTCCGGCTGAGCGCTTTCTATTAGCCAGCTACACTTTCAGTAGTGGGAACAGCAGTACAAATGCTGATTTACGTACAGCAGCCATGAATTCTGGGTAAGTGTTCCAACAGCTCCTTATGCTGAGAGAGCAGTCGCTAGTTGGGTCTGAGCAGTGCAAGTGAGGAGAGAAGCTGCCTCAGCAGAGAAAGGAGCCCAGACTGTGCACTCCAAGGAGGATTCAGGTAGAACTGCTGTCAAGGAATCCCTTCTTCTGCACCTGTCAGAGTCTGCCTTGCCTCTGTGATTGGTCTCTCTCCCAGTTGCTTCTGGTTGTTTGTCTGTGCAGCACAGTGCAACTACTGTGACTACACTGTACTGCACAGTGTGAGTCACTCCTCTGCCCTACAGTGACGTCATTGGGAGCCAGCAGCCCAGCAGCTGAACAGTAAAGACAAGTGCAGCAGGGCAAATAACAAATCCAAATTATGCAAGGCAGAGTAAACCTTGGCCAGAAATAACAAATGCACATGCCCTTTCAGGTCTAGTACTGCAAGTAATGACTACAAGATGTAACTTTTTGGACCCTCATGAATGATGTTCTTTAAAACAATGAATGTGACACATCAGGATATGAGGAGGCACTTATAAAATTAAAACTGGCAATTAGGGTAATGAAAAGTATATTATCCTGGTATAAACTACCCACAAGACATAGTTTCATAGTTGGGTGGTGCATGTAATTAGAAAAAAGCTTTACATATAAACTACAGTATCAGTAAATATAAATGATATAGAAATCCATTTTGTGGATGTTGGAGTGAAGCACTGAGGATATAAAATATATAGGTATTCATTTATATATCCTTTCTCTTAAGAGACATTTTCTTTAGGACTGTGGAACCAATGAACTCTGCAGTACAATGATTCCAAATGTCAGGAATCTAGTCTAATAAAACAGATAAAAAGCAGGGCATTAGTATATCAGATGCTCAGCCATAATGAATGTATACCTTGGGGGGCTCACGGTAGTCCAGGTGTGAATGATTGCTTTAAACGTGTGTACTTTCTGTAAGATTTCTATAGACAATCTTTATTTCCAGTGTATAAAGATGGCATAAATTACTAAGAGAACCAGCCCTCCAGACCAAAATTTAGTAGTGAATAATTACATTTTAATATGTAATCAAATTCATATACTTACAATAAATATTTGCAGTAAAAAAACACACAGGACTCCAAAAAATGTCCAGTTCCAAGCTCTAATAGGAAAAGCACACACACAACTATCTTGCCCCTGCACTTCAGGATATCGTATCCCTTCCTTAGGAGGTATAGCTAACAAAGTGACCTAGTGCAAATAAATACTTTAAACCAACATGTGATTACCATTAATCTCAATTATTTCATGATTCAAACACACCAATAGTAAGAAAGTTCTCATTGAAAGTAAATTATTATGGTGTGTGTATATCTACAGCAGCTCTCATTAGTGGGGCCAGTTAGTGTAAGTCTGCAAAACAAGCAGACCAATTTAATTGGACATTGCCAAACTCACAATCTAATCCCACTGCTGCTGTGGAGAAACACAGCACAAAAAACCTTCAAAAAAATCTTAGGGGAAAAGGGTTTTTTACTGTGGTGCCATAGTTTGGAGGGGGAGTATTTTCAAAAAACTCCAATTCCATTTCTTGTTTCTCCTTATTTGTTTTTGAATCAAAACATTACACTATTGAAAAAGGGCTACATCATATATACCACATGAGTGGTAAATAAATTGGATAAATAAATCATGTTATTTGGGGATAAATATTTATTTTCACTTAGAACACCATTTATATAACTTAGAACATGTTATTTCCACTTAGAATCTGGAAATGGAACACAGAAAACAATGGGCCAGATAGGGAACTTACAATGGCAAGAAAGGCAGTTTTAAGCTAAAACAAGGTAAAGCACCAATGATAACACTACAAATGGTGTGGTATATATCAAACACATACTAGATTGCAGTTGAACAACACATTTATCTCCACACATGAGTGATAAGACCTTAATAACGAACTTGTGGCTTCGCCACTCATGAGTTATACATGTCTTACCACTCACTAGTGGAGATAAATGTGTTATTCCACTACAGTCCATTATGTATTCCCTATAAACGCTACTCAGTATGCAATGTCATCAGCACAATCAACTTTGATTTGACCAGGTAATTCATTCATGAATGTAAGGTTTCCAATCCATTATGTCATTGAAACCATGTGGTTTCAAGGTTCTTCATTTGAATATCCACATGGACTCATGCTTATCTAACTGTAGGTTTCTATTGCCCCCCTCTTGCTAAAAATGGAACATAAACAATGCCCATATAGTATATTTGATGTTCTTTCCTTTCTATTACCTCACTTAGATGTCTGGCTACCAGGTTAGACAGGTCCAATTTATTAAAAGCCCTGTGGTGCTTCTGGATATGCTCCTTAAGTTTCCTAGTTGTTTGTCCCACATATACTTTACCGCAGGAGCACCACAGGGCATAAACAGCAAATTTTGTATTGCAGGTTATAAAATGTGAGATATGGACAGTCCTTATCCCCACTTGGCCTGGATTTTCAAACTTTTCCCTTGTACAGCTTGTTTACAGGTTTTGCACCTTCTGCATGGATAAAAACCCAGTGGTTTATCCCCCTAGCGAGGTATGACCTGGATCCTCAGATTTAAGTTCATTCTTGGTAAGCAGGTCCTTAAGTCTCTTGCCCCATCTGAATGTTATTCTAGGGCCTCTCTGTTGGACTTCAGCTAGATCTTTGTCCAGGCCTAATAATGGCCAATGATCCACGATTATAGTTCTGATATCCATGGCAAATGGACCATATGTACCTACATAAGTCACTTGTTCTGGGGTGGGTTCTTTCACCCTATTTCTCAAACATTGCTCTCTCTTTGTCCTATTTAGTCTATCCAGGGCTTACTGCAGTACTCTTTCTTTGTAGCCTGTCTGGCATAGTCTATCAAGCAGTTCATTTTTAGCCTCCAAAAAATCTTTGTCATTAAAACAGTTGCATCTTAGATGCACCAACTAGCCATATGAAAGATTATTGATGGTATGTGAAGGGTGAATGCTATATGCATATAGGATACTATTCCCTGATGTAGGTTTTCTAAATACTTTAGTCTGCACAGTGCATCCCAGAATCCCAAATAAAGTCAAATCCAAAAAGTATATCTTGCAGCTATCAAATGTTGCAGTAAACTGTAACCCCACATTATTATTATTTACATAGCTGACAAAATCCAAAATTTCCTGGGCTGTACCATCCCACACAAATATAAAGATGGCATACTTTGCAATAGAAGTGTTTTTTATTGTATTGTGATTATGAGTAAATGAGCATCTGATATAATAATGCCCTGCTTTTTATTCCTTTTTAGAATACATGCCTGACATTTGTATTTTGTATCGCAGAGTTCAATGGATCCATAGTGCTAGAGAAAATGTCTCTCAAGAGAAGGACTATATATGGATAAACACCTGAACATTTTATATCCTCAGTGCTTCACCCACCATGTGCAAAATGGACTTTCTATAAATTAAAATTTACTGATATTGTGGTTTATATGTAAAGCATTTTTTAATAATTATATCTACTAACCAACTTTTGAAAATATGCCTTCTGGGTAGTTAATACCAGGTTTGATGTTATACTTTTCATTACCTTTATTGCCACTTGTAACTTTATGAGCCTCCTCATAAACTGAGGATGTGTCACATTAGTAACAGACTGCTAATGTCTCTTTCATATATGACACTGTATGCCATATTACATGTAATATGACAAATTTTAAATAGAACCTTTAACAACAAAACACTGTATTCCTGATATCATAAATGTTCACTAAAATAATTTTGCAGCCGTATTGGCTCTGACTAGAGTTTGTTATGTTAGAGAGTTCTGCCACATTTTTTTGCATAGCTCTTGAAACACTATTCGCTCCATAAGAGTGCTTCACGAGCTATGTAAACTAATACACTGATTGGCTGAGCACTCAGACAGGATGTGTAATATAAAACATACAAATATTCCCTCATTTTTGGGGAATATCAGTTCAAGAGGGTGTAATAGTAATCATAATTTGCTCTTTATTTTTTCATTTGTGAAAATAATGAAGCAAGCATGATGACAAATTACGTGTCCTTGTTTCACATGTTCTTTCACACTCATGTCAACATGTAAACTATTAATGTTATAACCATATAAAATAATCTGACCCCTTCCAGATTTTTCCCTTTAAGAGAGATTCAGTCTCACCATTGTAACTTAAAAACAAGAATAACTACCCATGTTTTTTGTTGTGGATTTTAAATGTTTAGATGACCATCATGTACTGGGCAAAAAAATTATGATTTTTGACATGGGGTTGATGGGACACTAGGGAATGTTCTTAATAGTAGGTCAGAATATTTGGTTTAGTGATAAGCAGCAAGGGTCATAGTGTATTTTCCTCATTTCCTTGAAGAGGCACATAGGCCTCAGGCACTTTATACCCATACCACAAAGGGTCACTGCAGCATAATACACAGCTTTCCTACCTCCCGGAGCCAGGAAGCATCATAGTTAGTAGCAGCTGCAACTCATAGCTTTCTGGCTACAGGGACAGTCAGTAGTCTCAATGATGCATGCTATACATTGAAAACATAAAGTGACCACTTTTTTTTATTTTTTTTTGAATGACACATTTTCCCAAATGACCTACAGCAACAACTGCAAAGTTTTAAATCACAGATCTGCCGGCTCTGTGGTGCCGAGTGAAGGTGTTAGCTTGGCACACTGGCAACCTGGGTTTACGCCCCAAGCCCAGGTGTCAGGAGCAGAGTCTGGTGGGGAGGGAGCTTAGAGCGTCCTTTGGATGCTTCTCTCTGGGGGGGTGGGCTCTGGACAGCTGTTGTCGGTCTCTGGGGGTGGCTTGGGGTTGGCATTCTTGGTGGCATGAGGTCTCAACACAACGCTGAATGCCCCTGCCACCAGGACACTGCCATGGCTGGCCCATTGTTGGAAGGGGGTGGGTGGGTCAGGAGAAAAGTGGAAAATCTGACCTCAGCCAGCTAAGATAACGGCCAATGGTCCCCATCACCATGGTTGCCCAGAAGTGTCCATGCCACCCCGCAGTGCCTGTGATACATGTTAGACACCTCTGGGCATTTCTTCTCTCTGGTGTGTGTTCCCATGAATGAGGGCCCTCCAGGTGAAGTGTTACATTGGGTTACCTGGGGCTGTGGTGATGGAGGGGTGGCAGATGGCGATTTGGTTTTTTTATTAAATCAGCTTTATTAGATTTCAAGTTAACTTCATAAAACACAACAACAAACAGTAACAGTACACAGACATTCAGAACATCCTTCCCCTCCCAGATGCCCACCCCCTGGCATCAGAATGGAAACCCCCACAAAAAGATATCATCCAAGTTATACAGTGCTACTTGAAGCAGTTTGCAAAGAGTACAGGGCTTGCAGCTTACCCCAAGTTTTATGAAACCTAATGAGTTGATTGTGTAAACTGGCAATCATCCGCTCAGTACTTAGATTAAAGTGGAGCTCTTGCAGCCACTCAGTATAAAAATAGCCTCTGTATCCTGCCAGTGGTAAAACACCAGCTTTTTAATGGATAAAGTGATTATAGTCAAGTAATATCTGCACTTATGGGCCACAATCCCAGCATAATCGCCCACCAGACAAACTTCCAGTGAAAAGTGACCGTCGGTACCCAATAATTGGTCAGCCTTTTGTCTGATGAGTGACCACAAGGGGGCCACTTTGGTGCAATCCCTAAGTATATGAAAAAGGGAGCCCTCTGCCTGATGACATTTCACATACTGGAGAGATGGAGCTCTTCCCATTTTGAAAAGTTTAACTGGGGTAAGGTACATATTATTAAGGAACTCATGATCCACAATCTATCTTGTGTAACATAAGTATGACAATCTTTCCATACTTTACCTCAATCAAACTCTGACTATGGGAATTGTGAGACCCAATATCCAGAGACACCATCTATTGTGGGGAAATCTCTATCGTAAAGGTAAACGTGTATCTTAGACACAGTGTGGGGCAGGATGGCTAGTTTAACAAGTGACTGCAAAAACTTTCCAGCATTTATGTCTTCTAAAGGAGGCTCTAAGTTATGCATTAGCATATGACAGAGTTGAAATGCCTTAAAATGGAAGCTCTGTCTATATTGTAAGCCTGTATGATCTCACCTGAAGTGAGAAATACCCCATCCCATAACAGATCACTTATTCCCACTGAGGCCAGTTGGGGAAACCATGAGACAGGTATGGGCCTACCACCTATTTTAAAATTAGGATTGCCTAGTAGGGGTTGAATGAGGTCTCAGTTATGTTTATATTTCAAGAAGGAACATAATTGAGAATGGATCCTAACCAAAACCTCAGTCAGGGAGTTACACAGGCTAGGAGGAAGGTCCACGGGTTTGATATGCATAAGGGCCTTTGAGGACACTCCATTGGAAGCAATTAGCTCTTGTTTGATTGTGAGCCATAAAGGCACATATGAGAGTGAGCCCAGATCTTCCACCAGTGTAAGCCACCACAAATACTTACTGGCCTGACTTGCCTGATAATATAACCCAAAGTGCGGGAGTCTAAGACCACCCCGGGTCTTGGGGGCTGCCAGTTTGTGATACGTTCTTCTCAGAGGTTTTCCCAACCAAATGAAATCAGAAATGGTAGGATGCACCTTCCTGAACCAGGTAAGGGGCAGCCACAAGTTAATCAGGTAAAAAAGGCATGGGAGAATATTAATTTTCACTAGGCTTACATGACCCCAAAGGGAAAAGGGTAGAGCCTTCCACCGGGAGAGGTCCTATTGCAGTGAGGTGATAACATTAAGTTGCCGTAGTCCATTATCATTCCTGGCCAGGCTGGCGGATGGCGATTTTTGCAAGATGTTAGGTATTAGCAGAATAGTCACTTAACTGGAGCAGAATTAGCAGAAAAGTCCAGGACAGCAGTGCATGAGACACTCTGCACAGAATAAGAGTGTCTCTTTTGCTTAGAGACAAGGTGTGTTCCAGTTGGTCAGGAGCACTCGCTCAGTCTACATCGTAATTTGGAAACATACCATGATCATGCGGATCACATTACTGCTTTGGTGGATCCCAGGCTAGGCTCCTTCTTCAGAGCCAGGAACTCCCTTAACACTTTCATGGGGATGCATGGAATGAGACAATTCCTACTCTCTCTGTTGGACTATGAAGATGTGGTGTGCCACTCAGCCCATAAAATGACATTGCAATGGTTGTATGCTTTGTAAAATAGACTTGACAGGTTCACCCTTGAAAGAGACTTGAAGACCCATCACTATACCTCTGTTGTACAGCTGACTCAACTGGCTGATCCCCTCTGTCCACAGGAAGCACCAGAGGTAGGCATGCCTCCATAAGTGTGACCATTCCCCAGCCCCAACTAGCGCTTCACCCCATATCTAGCTCCTGTTCTCTAAGCTCATCTGAGACAGATGGCTGGATAGTGCCCACATTCTAAAAGATGTCAGCAGATGTGCCTTGTCCTTAGATCTGGCAGAATGGAACAGCTTACTAGCATTTATACCCCTTTTGCAACCCGTAGCCTTGTAACCTTCTCACTTTCTATAGGCTACTGCTTGAGCTGCTCCAGGTTCCTTGTTCCATCTGAATGCCCCCTCTTATCCACTGCTCCACACTTTTTATTGATTTGAAAGGAATATATGTACCTTCCTTTTATTTGCCATAGTGTCTGTCTACATAAAGGGACAAACCTCAACACATGTGGCTATCATCTGCTGTATGAGTAATTGTCCTTTGCTGTTACCATGAATATTAATGTACTGCTTACACTTGTGTATTCTATTGCAGCTAGCACTTTTGTCTCCTATTTTCGTACTGTGCTAACTGCACTGTAAATTTAGCATGTTTTGCATGCTGCTATACTAAGTGGCTCTCCTGAAAACAAGTTTTGTTTTGTCTGTTGCAATCCGAACTGTAGAGATGACTTTTGCCAGCAGCAGACAAAGACAGAGTAATTGAAGAATTTGCTTAACTTACTCTTTCTCAGGGTTCCCACTTATTCTCTTTCTTCACAGCGGGGAGCAGGCTTTGTTACAGTTAGGTTTGCAGCTGATGTTTTACTTCAACTTTGTTGTTACTCAGCGTTACTTCTCCCCCCATAGGAATGATTCTATATTCACTGTTCGAGATATGGGGGCTCTTCAGTTTGGAGTGTAGCCATCTATTCATTACCTGCACGCCTGGCTATGGCTGAGATAGCTGACATTGGTGGTGTTAAGAAGTTAGGTCACATTGAGGCCCCCCAGCTGCAAGCTGTGCACAGTGAAGCTGTGTTCCACAATTGCCACAAATAGACTATGGTAAACAAAGAAATTGTAAAACAAAAACAAAACAAGAAAAAAAGAGCTGAAAATGTGGGTACTGTATTTTAGGTGAAAAGATACTAGCACTTTTTCCAATGGAAAAATTACACTAGCTATAGAAGTCTGCAGATATCCTACCAATCCACAAAAAGGTCTCATCATCCAGTACAGAGAACTACAAGTCAGTGTGCCTGACATATAAAATTGACAAGGTAATTTAAAGTCAGATAAAGGCAAGCCAAAAACTAATTTCTGCTAATAGCACTTTTAGAAGTCTGAACATTTTATTGCATCTCTGTAAATGGATAAGCAACTGGTTGATTAACATTTGCTTAATGTAATTTTCCCTCTTGCTGCAAAAGCATGGGGCCCTATGCATGAAAGGGGATTGCCTATGCGCCACGTATCCGAGGCACATAGGCAACCCTATGACTGAATGCCACGCATCTGGGTTCAGCAGACCCCTGGTGGCATTCATAACAGGTGCACAAGACCCTTATGCACAGGATCCCCCTGGCTGGCCATGCAGCTATGTGAGGGTGTGGTCTGAAGGGAGTGGCAGGGCGTGCCTGCACTCCACAGCATGCAAAAAAGCACAGCGTGCCAGGCACAGGGGATGAACAGGTTACAGTAGCAGGGACTCTGCTGTAACTACTGTGTGCCCCTCCAAAGATATCTGCTGGCTCTTGTAGGACATTGAGTTCCCCCACAGTGATGCCCAAGCCCTCCAACTGGCATGGTTGGGCATCCAGAAGACATATGAAGAGAGACTTAAGGAGCTGAATATGTATAGCCTCGAGGAAAGTAGAGAGAGGGGGGACATGATAGAAACTTTCAAGTATCTCAAGGGAATCAACAAAGTCCAAGAGGGTAGCATCTTTCAAAAAAAGAGGTGTGCAAGAACAAGGGGGCACAATTTGAAGATAGAAGAGGGGGCGGCTCAGAGGTAATTTAAGGAAGTATTTTTTCACAGAGAGGGTTGTGGATGCATGGAATGGCCTTCCGGAGGAGGTTGTGGAGTCAAAAACAGTGGTGGAATTCAAGCATGCATGGGACAGTCATAAGGCAATTCTAGGGGTTGGGGCTAGGAAGAAGTAGGCTGCTGGTTAACTAGGATCTGCAGCTTATCCAATAGGTAGGGAAATGGGCAGACTGGGTGGGCCAAGCGGTCCTTATCTGCCATCAAAATCTATGTTTCTATGTTTCTATGTTACTCTGCTACAGTACTATAGTAATCACAGAGCATTCCCTAGTAACAGTACAACATAAATGGGACACGTCTCAGAAATAATATAGCAGGTGGAGAGTCGCACACTGTTTACCTAAGCATGACACAGACTCCATTAATAGTATCAAGTACTCCTGTATCACTGTTTGGGAATTACACCATCCTAACAGCATGACATGGTCCGACAACTGGAAAATACACCACAGCTATGTTATGGGATGTTGGATACATATAGCAAACAGGACAAACAGAAGCCAAATATTACAGAAACAGGTACGTACTTGAAGCAGTACAGTAAAAACTGTGTGGTACAAATGAGTTGGCTAGCTAGGCAACCTGGGTGTCAGCATAAATGGTGTAAGATGGCGTAATACGTAGAGAAGCACATTTCGCCTACATGAAACATAAACTGCAGTATGTAGCCTCAGATCCCAGGGTGAGCAGTGTTGGCAGTCAGAGGGGTAAGTGATGATTATTATTATTATTAATAAAATAGAGCGAGTGGCATAAACACTATTATACAATGGCAAGAAAAATTCTAGGAATCTCATTGGCTGCTGACTCCTTAAGACAGTGATGTTATTAGACGATAACATCACGGTATACTAGGGCAGGTACACACAAGATTGCATGATGACCTCAGGAATCATGCCACACAAATCCAAATGTCACCGGACCATCACATAAATCCAAATGTCACTAGACCGTAACAGCTTCACTGTCCCCACCCCGTCAGCAATTCCCTCCCTCTTCCAGTCACTAGACATACCACAGTGAAATAAAAAAAAAAAAAAGAATTTTCACCCTCCATCACCTGAAAATAATTGCAGCAACTTCCCAAGTTAATTTTAAACAAAACGTCACATGGAGCTGCTTCTCTGCAGTGTAACAGGCACTGACTTAACAACTGACTGACGCTAACTGGGCAGCTTCACTGAAGCACCCAGACTGTCACAGATGCCACGCGGTTCACACAGGAAGAAAAAAAAAAAACACAGGCATCAAAGTTTCCTATGCTCACATTAAACATTTGCACACATGCTTCGTTCCTGCCCTCCTCAAATGCAACACAGAACAGAAAGAAACCCGCCCCGGCAGTCTCCTCATCAGCTGTAAAAATCATGTTACCCACATGCTATAGAGTTGCTGAGCAGCTCAGCGATCATATTAAAAAAAAAACAGTTAAAAGAAATGAAGAAACTTAAACTACAGCCCACTGTAATAAACAGGCAAAGGGTCATGGGGGCGGGATTGACCACAGACATCAAGGCAGCAAAACAGAACAGTGAAACACTGAAAAGCCAGCAGCCTGGGCAGGCAGCATCATTAATATAGCAGCTCCACCAATTGGTGGACAATATTCTGGACTTTTTTTTAAATGTGTATCTCCACACAGCAAAATCAAAGAAGAAAAAAAAGGAACAACGGTGTATGATGAGAGTGATCAATAATAGTGTATATTTGAAAAAAAAAACTGTTCCTAGAAAATGCCCATTTCCAGGGTATCCGCACATGAGACTCTATTCACAGAATATGAGTGTCTCATGTGCAGGGGAAAAGAGCACTCCAATTGGTCGGGAGTGCTCCCTCAATCTATCATGTCTTCATCAGTCACAGATGCTTTTCCTGCTTTGAAGTCAAAAGTTTCTGCTTGTGACATCATAATCATGTCTGTGGCAACAAGTTGTGATGTTATAAACAAAGGATTATGACATCACAGCAGATATAAGCAATATGAGCTGATGAAGTCTAAATGAAAAAATACCCCATTTTAATGGCAATGACTTCAGGAATAAGGAATGGGGGGGTCTTAAAGTTCAGATGTGGTGGGAAGTTCATGTAACCAAGTTCTGCTGATCTAAACCGTGAATTCTTTGCTGAAAATCAAAAACTCTCTTTAAGCTTACTTTGTGTGCCTACTGACTGTTGCCAACTCTGCAGTGTGAATGGTGCTCTACAAATTCAGATTCCTTCCTTCCTTCCTGTTCTAATCAATTGGTACTACTCTGAATTGGGAAATGTAGGAAGCAAGGCACTGTACCTCATAGCTCTGTAATCTGGGGGATGGCATTCATAGCTGGGCATTAAAATATGCGGATAGTGCAAAGACAGGGTGTGTAGCAGAAACCCATGCAAATAAAGAAAGAATCAGAGGGACCTGGAGAAATGGAATGGCTGGACAAAGATAGGTAGACGCAGTTCATTACTGCACATAGGAATGCTCGTAAATGCACCAGAAACGTCAAAACAATCTACGTTCTGTGCATAGAAAGGTTAAGTTCCGCAAGTCAAGAAGAATATCTGGGATTCAGAATATTATTTGCTAGCTGAAAACAGGAAGCACAAAGCTACTAGGCTGCAAAAAAAAAAAAAAAAACTCAATATTTGGGTGTATGAAGAGAACTTTTGCAGGTAGGTTAGGGAGCATTATAAAATGGGTAGGAGAAATCTTAGAAGCTTTTTGGCTGAAGCAGTCAATGACCCATAACAATACCTCAGTATATCATCATGGTTTAAAACTGATTGCCAACATCAACCATCTGCTAACACTGTGGGGCCATTTTATATGACAGTAATCCACATCAAGATATGGTGTATCACTGGATTCAGCAATAATTCTTGGGTGGTTGAAGGCACTTGGTGTTGTCCTCAGCCTCACAATGCACTCACAGTGTGATGATATCTCTTGATGATATACCATACCCTGTCGTGTTCTTGCTTAAAGATAACATAACCTCTGTTGTTTACATTTTTAATACAGTTGTAAATTTAGGCATGTAGCAAGTCTGTTTAATTGCCCCAGCATGCTTTTTGTGTGTTTGTCTAGAATCTGTCCTCTTTTTTTCTTAGGGCTCCATAGTAATGCAATCTTTTCCCACCCAATATTATTTTTTTTTCTTTGGGGGCTGGCAGTGTAGCCTAGAGGTCAGAGGAGCTGTGAATAAGCTTGGTACATCCAGAAGACCTGGGTTTCATTCCCCAAACCTCCACTTGAACACTATGTGACTGTGAGCAAGTCACTTAACCTCCTTAGTCCTCCTGGGTCACCCTTGAAAACAGGCATTGTGCCTAGTGGGCATACCTAGTTACCAAAAAGAAAAAAAAAAATTGCTTGGCTTTTCCAGAACCAAGTGACATCAGCTGAGTGGAAGCTCTGCATGGAAAGCTTCATTGTAGGCTTTAGCGCAACTGAGATCATTGGGTTCTGTAACTAGTAAGTAACTGAACAATTAAAATCGGGTGTGAGAAAGGCAGCATTAGTTTGCAGCCCTAAATAATGAAAAAATAGGATGATTTCAAAACAAACACACAGAATACCACCCTAGAGCTATTAAACAGATTTCACACATGCCCATATCAAGAATTTTATTACACAATATAAACAACAGTGTTTGTTTCCTAAAAGTATATTACCTATGTATGCTTGTTTGACTGCATTATTTTAGATGTTGTCTATTTTTGCCCCCCCCCCAAAAAAAAAACAGGGCATACTGCATCACCATAAAAGGACCATATGTTAGTCACAAGGATACAAAAAATACATGATTTGGTATATTGATTAAAATATCCATATGATGGGACTTCCAGCAATACAAACATTGTGTGCTTCCTGCGGGCAGTTTTTCAAGGTGACCTTGAAAAAGCATCTGTAGGAAAAGCAAAAGGTTGGTCTTGCTGGGGGTCTCATCATACATATAGGTTTTATCAATAGTTCCAATAAAGTATTTGCTATCCTTGTGACCAATGTACAGTATGTTCCTTTTATGGTGTTGTGTTGCGCCCAGTTTTTGTTTTTTCAGTTGTTAATGTCATCACCAAGATCCCTGCATTTCTTTGAGCAACCATTTCTACTTTTCTTTGTGTTGGCTGCCTTACTACCAGAGGGCAGTAAAGAAACTTAAAGGCAAGGAAGAATATCAAAAATTATATTCGTAATGGGAGAATTAAGTTATGAAGAGAGACTAAGGGACATGGGTTAGGCAGGTTGGGGATGAGAAAATGTGTGTGTATGTGTGATGTGTGTTGAGGGGAATTAATAAAGGAAGAGAGAACAGAGGAATGTCTGTTACACAAGTCTTGACTTTTCATCGCTCAGATGTGGAACACAAGCCACGGAAATGTGGGTCACATCTTCAAACGTGGAGACTTAAGCTCATAACTGTATTAACACTAGTGCTCTGATTGCGGGATAGTTTGTTGCCAGTAAAACATCACAGACTGATACTAATTCACATTTAAAATCTCAGGGTGTTTCCAAGGTGCCAAACGCTGGATGCTCCTCCTAATGAGGGACAGTTGAGTGACTGCAGCTGAGATATAAAGAGAAACATACTATGGGAGCAGAAAGGCAGCTGCTGGTAGAATTTTTAGTTACTGGAAGGTTACTTCACTGAAAGAGTAGTAGATGCCTGGAACAAACTGCAAGTGGAAGTGATGAAGGCAAAAATAGTGAGGGGCTTCAAACATGTGTGGGTAAACATAGAGGCATATTAGTAAATAGGCAGGGAAGAGGGAGGGATGCCAGAGACCAGGTAGGATTTGCGGAGACAGACTAGGCAGGGAACATCTGGGTAGATTGGGAGAGCCAGTCAGTCCTTTTCTGCTGACAGATTCTGTTTCCATGATTCTGTGTTGTATAAAAGTAGTTTCTTGCCATGCAGTGGGAGCATGGAACATCTTACCCAATGATATGGTCATGTCTGTCAACCCCAACACCTTCAAAGTCAGTAGGTTTAAGTACTGTAAAAGGGATCCCTAGGTAGGGGATAGTCATGATAGGCAAACAGTCTTCTTCCATTTCCAGTCATATGCTCCTAAAGCAGAACTTAGCAAAGTCTCTGCTAGCATTTAACATTAGGGTGTTCTGTTCACTCACATTGCTTTTCAGATTGATAGACATCCCTGCCTTGACTCCTTAAGATCTTCAAGTTCAGAAAAAATGATGACCCAGTTTAATGCATTGATCTTCATGCCCACTGTATAGTCCTCCTAGTTTGCTGTATCTAGTTCCTGTACAGTGACTCTTGGGTAACACATGCCCGTGGTTCCTTTGTGTCAGCATGAGTCCAGTGTTCTGGATTGTCACCTTCATTGTTCAAGCAGTTGCCCAATATCCCAATTTTCTGCAGCTGTGTCACAACAGTTGCATGAATTAGCAAGAGCCAGGCATACGATCCAAGCTTTTATAATGAAGACCAGTGGCCTTTCATTTAGCCAGTAAACATACAGTATCTTCATGGTGTGTGCTGGCATTTCCATTGTCATGTCACATAATATTCTTGAACTGTTTTTTTGCTCCTGTTGTGTGTTGTTTGCCTGACCCCAGCCTATTTTCTGTACTGTGTATTTTCTTGTGTTTCACATGGCTGTATCCTCCAGGGTCGCACCTGAAAGCAGGCGTTTACTTGCCTAGTGTACCCCACACAGTAAATAAAAACTAAATAAATAAATAAGTACATGACCTGGTCACCTCAACATTTTATTAGGTCTTTGGAATACAGTAAGTAGCACTTGGCATTGCAATTTTGTAAGTATTACTCTGTGAACTCTACAACAAAATGAATACTTCATCTTATTTTGTAAAGTGACAAAATCTACGTGTTCTATAACGTTTCAAGAGTGACAGATTATTTTGCTGTGGTTTCCTCTAAATGCTTTTGAGTGTAAAATCATGAAAGCTCTGTGATACATTTTTATTTAGTGCTGACATATATTTCTAGGACTTCGATTGTTTTCCAGATACTGTACCTCTCATCTGATTGCTGTGGCATCACTGAATCTCTTAACACTGATATTTTTTGCCCATCCACAGTAGTGAACATGACTTTTTACTTTTCAGTGACCTTCGTACAGTAGTACTATACAGTACATAACCCACACACTCTAAGTTTCAGAGTTCCACTTGGCTTCCTTAAAATGTAAAGCACTAACTCTGCCAAGATAATTTTCTTTTCCCAGGCTTTGCGGTAATCATTTCTGTTTAAATAGCACTGGTCTGTTGTTCACATCTTCCAACAATAGTTCATAGATCTCATTGGAATGTGTTGCAAGTACAGTGTTTAGGAGTTAGGCAAACATTTCTTAAATGGCTATCCATGTGTGGCCTCCATACACTGGCTGCTTTTATTTGTTTATTTATTTATTCATTTAGAAATTGGTAATGGAAACAGGCACACTAAGTCAAGGCCATTTTCAGGTGTGACATAGGTGAGAGGGGTACTGAATGGGAGAGAAATGTATAAAACTGTATAGAGACTGATCATAATGGCATGGCCACAATTTACTTCTGATGCAGTACACATTAGACATATATGTGAGCAGTGCAATTAAAAATACAAGACGGTAGTAGCAAAAGAAAATGGAGCAGTGTTGAGAAAAAGGATTAAACACCTGGGGCCTGGTATTCAAAAGTTTGTGCGGGCAGTAATGGATCTTTGCCAATGCAAACTGGGGTTTGCATCAGATCCCCATATTCAAAAGGGGCTGTTGCACGGACAAGGATGGTTAGGAGCCATGCAAAACATAATGTATGGGGGTGGCAAGGGGAGGGGCGCAGCCATGAATATCTGCACTACCCCATATTATGTGGCTTTGCACTGTGCAAAAGGTTTTAGCATGGTCATTCTGCACAGCATAAATACTGCCTAACAAAACCCTGACTTAATCTGGGCAACCCTAGCGGCTGCTGGAGATAATGCAGCTACCTAGCCAGCTGGCCGATGGAGGAACACACCCGCCCTCTGTGGTCCCCAGCACTGCCCCTCCATGCAGATACACTCCCTGGTGCTAGTTCTACTCCCTGGTCACCAGCCCATATGGTAGTGTAAATACATCCCTGGTGGTAGCGGTCCCCCCCCCCAACCGATTGTCAGCCCTTACCAGATTTTTAATAATTTCCTGGTGGCAGTGGTCTCCCCCTCCAATCGCCAGCCTGTACAGTAGTGTAAATACATCCCTGGTGCTGTGGTCCCCCTTCAATTGCTAGTCTGTACCATATTTAAAAAAAGTCCCTGGTGGTAGTGGTCCCCACCTCTGATCGCCAGCCCGTGGTAGTTGTCCCCAATCGCAAGCTTATAGTACAAAATGGGGACAACTAACATGACTGGTGATCGGAAGGTGAGACTCCCCTGAAGTTATTAAAAGTACGATATGGAACGGTGATTGGAGGGGGCGGATCACTACCACTACAGATTTATGAAAAATATGGTATGGACTGGCTATTGAGGGGGACCACTACCACCAGGGATTTATTAAACATCCCATATGGGCTGGTGATCAGAGGGGGAACACTACCACCAGGGATTTATTAAAAATCTGGTATGGGTTGGCAGTTGGGGGAGGGGACCACTTCCATATACAGTATGGACTGCCAATTGGGAGGTGGGGACACTACCACCAGGGATGTATTTAAACTACCAAATGGGGTGTTGATTGGAGGGGGGGGTACCACTACCATCAGGGATGTATTTAAACTACCAAATGGACTGGTGATTGTAGGAAGGGACCACTAGCACCAGGGATTGATTTACTGTATACTACCGTATGGGCTGGTGATCAGAGTGGGGATGACAAGCACCAGGAAATGATTTATACTACTGTACAGATTGGTGATTGGGGGGAAGGACCACTAGCTGTGGGGATTGATTTATACTACTGTACAGGCTGGTGATTATAGGGGGGGGGACCACTGGGTGCCAATGATATCTACTCATGCTGGTACCATGCAGTTGGGGGAGTGCAGAACCATGCTAACCTGCCTCACTACCCAGGCAAATGAGCCCATAATGGGCATACAAATGGCCCCTTAGTGCCGTTCATGCCCAATGGGCTCATTTACATGGGTCCTTTTGAATATTGCAAATAGCTCTCCAGTGCTATCCATTCTAGCGGCCTTCCTCAGACCCATGTGTAAAGTAACTTAGTGCTGTGCCGCTATGACGCTATATTATGTCAAATAATGACAGTGCAAAGCTTCAGGCAGAGGTTTTTTTTTGTGTGTATTGTGTCACTTTGGATACAAAAATCTAGATTTTTATATAACCACACACCAAGGTACTTAAAGTTGATGACCTCTTCAAGTGGAGCACAGTCAAAGGTTTGAAAAACAGAGGAGTGATTGAGCTTGGCAAGTCATTGCCTGGAGGTAAATTAGATTGAGACCATGTTTCTGGGATTCAAGTTGAGGTAGTTTGAGTTGAACTAATAGTGTTGGACATGTTTGAAGTCACACTGTAGCACCATTTCCAACTTAGGGATGGAGGTACTAGAGGCAAAAAGGACTGTGTCATTAGCATATATAAATTCTAGATGAGATGCAGACAGCAGGGAGATCATTGAGGAACAGGGAGAAGAGTATGTCAATCAATCAATCAATCAAAATCTTTATTTAATCAGGCGAACATCATTGAGCGTAGCTCATTTACAAGATGGACCTGAGTGGTCAAGAAGTGCAAGTATTATTACATAGACAAGAATAACATAAACAGTAGTACAATGACATAAAGTGCTAATATATAACAATTTACATATATACAAGGCACATTAAAACCATTTAACCTGTAAGAAAAGGAGGCAATGGGTATAGCAGGCATAATATATAAATTATAGGTCCTAATTGGCTTTTATGAGAGTATATCAGGTGACTGGAAAGAAGTAGAACTAGCATAATGGAACACGGAAAAGGGTGGGGTAGGTAGGGTTGGGGATTAGGCCTTGTGAAAGCAATTGCAGAGTTCTGGAAATAGGGTGGAGAATAATCTTTTGAAGGATGTTAAAGGTAAGAGGCTATTTAGCTTCATGGTTTTTTGGAGTGAGTTCCATGCAACTGCTAGTCAGTGGCTGATAGCGGCCCTCCCAAACCGGGTGCAGGCATTGGGGACCTTTAGAATGATAAGTTTGCTGATCCTTAAGTTGTATGGCCTAGACGTAATTAGGGTAAAACAGCCTGTGATATAGGTGGGTAGTTTGCCTGATAAAGCTTTGAATATCCAAATTGCAGCATTCCTATTTCTTCTGTGTTGTAATGATGTCCAGTTAACTGCCTTATAAAGGGAGCAGTGATGGGTGCTGGAGGGAAGGTCAGTAATAAATCTGATGGACCTGTGATATAGGGTGTCCAGTTTATTAAGAGGGAGTGAACAATGGCCATAGAGAAAGTCAGCATAGTCAATGAGGATAGGAATGATGCCTGGATTAGTCTTTTTGGAGTCTCTGTTGAGGTAGTGCTTTATTCTAAAAATAGACCAAGCCTTTGTCTCAGTTTTTAGTAGCTCCTCAATATGGACAGTATAGTCAAGTTTGTTATCAATCCAGACTCCAAGGTATTTGAAGTTATCAACAATTCCAGCTTCTCTCAAGTAAGGTGGATAGTTGTAGGGTGGTGGGTGATGGGGTAGTGGCAGAGCAACTCTTTGTGTCAAAGAACATAGCTTTTGTTTTTTGGGCATTTAGAAGTAGCTTTTTATCCAGTAGATTGTGTTGCAGGATGGAGAATTCAGATTGTAGCAGTTCACAGGCTTTAGGTAATGAAGGATTGCTGACATATAATACAGTATCATCAACAAACAGATGAATGTTGGAATGAGTGAGGTTGGCATCAATATTATTAATATAGATGGCAAAGAGGATGGGGCCAAGTATGTGACCCACAATGTTGCATTGGAGCATGGCAGAACTGACAAAGAAGAGTGGGGATAAGGGGTTGCCAACCTGGACTGACATAGAAGGGTGTTAGTGGCCTTCTGTAACATACAAGAAGATTGTAATTCATGCATAAATGCCTTTATTAAAGCAAAACCAATTACCATATATTATTGAACAACTGTACACTAGACACAGAATAGACTGGCATAATTACAGCAGGAATGGATCCAGATATGTCATGAAATGTGGGTCCTACACATTTTTAATGGGGTCCAGAAAAAAGAACCCTGCAATTTTTTTAGAAATGGGAATAAAAATGGGGATCTAGCACCCTATCCCTTGATCCAGCACTGTGCAGTGTAGTTAAAACTAATTTTGTCTTCCATCATGTTCAGTATATATAATGCTTATACAGCAACTACATTGTTCACATATACAACAGTACATAGCATTCTCGTAGAGCAGCTACTGTACATCACTAACAGAAAAAAAGTTCAATACTGAATCATCAAATACAGTAATTCATTTGATCTAATATTAGTGGATAGCATAGATTTACATAGCATGTGTCGTAACAGTGCTTGCACATTCATAGAACTCAAACTGAGTATAATACAAGACAAACTGTGAATGGAAGCCTTCGCTGACAAACATCCAGCATCCAGATCAATTAAAAAAGTACCCAGATTTAACTTGCATGGTTTAGGATTTTCTTTCCTGGGTTATGGCATAGGGGCTGCAGCAGCCCAAGAATTGTGTCTCTCTGGCAGACAAGAAGTCAGGGGTCAGAGTCACAAAACTTTGCCCTGATGCAGACCCAGGTTGCGTGGTGCAAACCAGGTTTTGCACCAGGGTGGTATTCCCAAAAGCCCAGTTTGCATGCTGAAACCGGGTTTGCACCAGATGCTCTGCATGTAATCTCATCCTTCAGACCCCATCGGGTCTGCCTCTGCCACCAACTCCACCTGCTCCAAATTACCCAATCTGTTCACCAAGTGGGGTTACTTTACTTCAGGACCCCCCACCTCACACTTATCCATTTTCAGCGCCAGCCCCACCTGAAAACCTGCATGAACTTGCCCCATTAAGATTGCCCAATCTTAATGCCCCATGGTTGGGGGATTATCTCAGGCTACTTAATTCATCGCCTCTACCTGCCCCATTACTCTTGGCAGATGAAGAAATGCCGCCAAAACAACAGAGCATGATGGCTGATGGAATTACTGCAGACTTTCCACCCTCTGAATGTTATGAGCTTGATTTTAGTCAGATCAAAATGCTTACGCTTAGACATTATCCTGTTATTTTCTTATCAGTATTGGCTTATTATTAACAACCATTGTCATCATTGATCACTAATTAATAGTTAATAAGAAACAAGTGTATTTTACTTTGTAATAAGTAACTACTTATACCAAATAGGTGTGCTGTTTTTTTGCTCCGATTGATTAACAAATTATAACCTGATAATTACAAATAGTTTGAAGATTACAGATTTATTTTACTTAGAAAGATTTTGCTGTTTAAATTCTTACTGTTAACATTAGACAAGAATAGATCATTAGGGTTAATCCTTCTGAGTTGATGAAAATTATGAGCATTACGCACGGCTCTTTCAAAAAATCTCTGACATCTGTTGAGTACTTCCCACTAGAAACCAGACTGTGTATTTACAACTACTCAGTCTAACCATGAAAGGTTAAATGGGGGTCGACCTTGTCCTGACTGTAAAATAGACCACAACATGCAGCCAACCCTGTGCTTGAAGAGTAGTAACTGGTTGATGTTACTTTTTGCATTGTATGATATCCTTGCAGCCGAAATTCTATGTTGCTTTTTATATCACCTAAAGTTTCTGAGGACACAGTAAAGTAACTAGCCCCTAGCCTGCCACCAAAACTCTATATAATGTATGGTAGAATGCTGTTAACCTTAGGAAATCATCATTTCCTAAGGTTGTTAACCTATCAATGCTACGTCACATCGATAGGTTAACAACAGCGATTGGTCTGTGCATGTGCGCACTTTTTTTTCCAACGGGGAACCGACGGATGAACGGACGCGGCGGTGACTAGTTATCAAAAAGTAAGCAGCCTTTTTACGTGGGACCATAAACTATAAAAAATAATGTATCGTCCCTCTATCGGCAACCGGTCAATGTTAATCGTCACGAGGTTGCCATGGCGACATAGACCTCTCGAGCTTCACTCTTGAGGTTTACACAGTTGCCCTGGCAACCTCTCGACTGTTAACTGATCGGTTAACTATAGAGAATCATACATTATCCTCTATGTTGTTTTTTATATCACCTGAAGTTCCTGCAAGAGCAGTGATGTGACTAGCCTCTGTTTAACATAAGGTATATGAGGTAAAATCAAAACAGAGCCCAAACAGAGTCTCTATAAAGTGACAACAGTGTGTCACAACAAATCAGCAGTCTGGCTTACTGAGATATACAAACTATCCAGTTACAGCTCTGCCTGGACAAAACTGTTTAAACATCCAAAAATTCAAGGCAAGGTAGGAGTCTCAGAGGGAGAGCCAAGAATCACCTCGACTCTTAGGACCACATAGGAACATCTGGTACTGGAATGGTGAGTTAAAGTTACCTAAATCTTAAGCATAGGACCCAAGATTGATAGCAGCCTGCAATTGTTTTTATATCTTTTTGCGACTACTTTTCAGTCTGCGTCGAAGGAAATATTTTTCTGCTTGCACTGTTGTTCGGAAAAATTATAAATATATATTACGATTTTTGAGATATAAGAATTGTAATTGCCTACTTACATTCAATGCAAAAAACTGCCTTATAGTCATTATACTTGTAGACAGTTCAGAAGTGTGACTGCAATTTTAAACTTGTAACTGCTTATTCATTTTACTGTCAAAACTTGCCTTGTAACTTTTAAAATATCTAAATCAAAAGTAAACATTTCTATTATCATGAATCCAGAGTTTAGTTTTTCTTCTCGATTTAATACAGTAAAATTGAGGGCTATGGATTTAGAGACTAGTAAATTAAGAGACAAATCGGAACTAGATCTCTGTTTTCTGGGCCATGCCAGTACCCTTAAGGTTACGGTACCAGGATACATTCTCATGCTCAACTGCACATGATTTGGATGTCCAGAATGATTACACAAGTATTTGGGTTGGTGCTTCATAGACTCTAACAAATGCAGTTTATGTAACATATATGATTGCCCCAGACATGCAAACAGAGGTGGATTTAAAGTCAACATCAGGATATTCGAAGAATTAGGAAGAACCAATTGTCCCTGGGTAGAACTCCATGACCACTAGGGGATGTTAGACTTTAATGATGTTAGACTTTCGAGGACCAAGACCAAATAGTCTTGATCAGCCAGATCTCGGATAGGATAATTGTGGCAGGTGGTTTAGACCACAATACAGACACAAGTCTGCCTAGTCTCTGTATAGCCACACCCAACCAACTTTATCCTGACTTGGCCCAAATGGTAGATGACATGGAAAGACGCCAATTCCACGTATTAGAATGTGCAGAAGAGCTGCCAGTCTCCGCCGGTCATGGTGAAAGCCATGTACATGAGTCTGAGCAGGGGAGTTACACTGGAGAACCGGAAGGTACCCTGCAACATAACTCCGAGCATTCACAGGGCAAAGTGTGAAGGAGGCCACAGTGCAAATGAGGGGATGTGAATATTGGTGCTGTCCAGTTCACAAAGTATTTGCTCCAAGCAAGGACCTCTTGTGGGGCCCACTTACGCAGAGCAAATGCTGCCGACCAAGAACTTGCCTTAAACCCATGCAACCCTAGTGGTTGGCATAGGTGCTGCGGCATCACACACACACCCCCTCCGGTCCAAGTGTATGATGGTACATATTCCCTGGTGGCTAGTGGTCCCCTCTCCCTGCCGATTGCTGACCCAATAATAAAAATATGAATAGTCCTTGGTGTCTGGTGGTCCCTCTCCAAATCCGATCCCTACCCGAGATGTAAAGAAAATATTCCCTGGTGGCTTGTGGTTCCCTCCCCTGCTGTTCTCCAGCCTAATGAACACAACATAAGGGTCCCTGGTGTCCGGTGGTCCCACACCCCACCTGAACCCATGCCCGATCTTTTCTTCCATATGCCCCGATGTCTAGTGGTCTCTCCCACCTGATCCCATGCCCGATATTTCTTTACAGTCCCTTGGTGACTCATGTCCCCCCCGCCATCTCCGATCACCAGTCTGATGATGGACAACTAAGTTTCCCTGGTGTCCAGTGGTCCCTCCCCTCACCCGATCACCCACTGATGTTTAAATCATATACTCTGGTGTCCAGTGTAACCACCATCTTGATTGCCTGTATAGTAGATAGAAACATTTCCCTGGTGTCTAGCAGTCACCCTCCCTGTACCTGATCTCCTGTATAGTGAATTGACACCAACCCCTGGTGGTCCAGTGGACTCCCCCACCCTGGCAGGTAGTGTCCAACCACCCCGCTCCACCGATCCCAACCCCCAGATGGCATTCGGCACAGCCTTCCTTCACCTCACGGTCAGTTCATCGACGAGTTGTCACGAGCATATACTGTATACAGCACATGCCTCGACAGCACAGTCAGCGGCTGGCCATGGTGGTGAGAGGAAGGCTGTGCCCATTGCCATCTGGGGGTCGAATTGGTGGAGCAGGGTGGTGGGACACTACCCCCCCAGGGGTTGGTGTCAATTCACTATACAGGGGATTGGGTATAGGTGGGGGGGCGCTAGACACCAGGGAAATGTTTCTATCTACTATACAGGGGATCAGGATGGTGGGCTTACACTGGACACCAGGCTACATGATTTAAACATCAGGGGAGTGATTGAGTGGGGGAGGGACCACTGGACACCAAGGAAACTTAGTTGTTCATCATTGGGCTGGCAAAATGCAATGACAGGGGGGCCACTAGTCACCAAGGAATAGTACAGAAATATCAGGCATGGCATCAGGTGGGGGTGGGAACACTGGACACCAGGGAAAACTGTTTTTATATCAGGCTGGTGATTGGGTGGGGGGGGACTGCTAGTCACCAAGGAAAACTTACATGTTTATTATCAGGCAGCGATCAGTGGGGGTGGCCACTTAATACTAGGATATTGTATTTATTTATATTTGGATCGGTGATGATGGGGTCGGGGAGACCACTAGGCACCGGGGACTGTGGCTGCATGTTGGGCAGGAGATGGGGGGATGCTGTTAAATCACACACAGCCTGTGTAAATGGGCACATAATGGGCATGCAAATGGACACCTAGTGCCTTGCATGCCCAATGACCTCATTTGCATAGGTGTCTTAGTGAATCAGAAATAGTGCACCGGCACTATCCGTTGCAGGGCCATTCACTTGGCTGCGGGTTGGGCCAGTGCTAGTGAGGTGGTGCTGACAGTACTGGGGTTAACCCCAAGATGACATAGGCCTGTTCACAGTTAGACAGTGTGGTGCGCTAGCTGACTGTGAACAGTAAATTTCTAAGACTGGGCAATCGCAACTTGTACTGCAAACATTTGCACTGTGATTTACATTTTTTTGTGACTCAGGGCCCAGAAAGCTTATCAGAGTGGAGGTTCTGGTGCCACTTAGTGGAAAACATACAGCCACTGCATTAAATTCATGTATATCTAATTGTATAGAGAATGCATTACATTTGGTATCTCTTGGGGTTCTGCACACTTTGATAAATAATAATAATAAATTTATTTACAAAGTGCCTTTCAATTGTCAAGGTGCTGTACACAATAAAACAACACAAATAATATAATTCAATATAAAAACACAATAACATCACAATATGATCAACAATCTCAAATTGAATCAATATTCCAGAAAAGCTATTTGAAAAAGATGGATTTTTAAACCCCTCTTAAATTTCTCCATGGAGGTGCACTCCCATAACCGGCGTGGTAGAGAATTCCAAAGAGTGGGTGTGGCATAGGAAAAAGCTCTACAACTTGAAGATTTAAGACTCACTCTTGGAATCTCTAACAGCCACTCATCAGCCGAGTGAAGCAATCAGCCGGGGCAATAAGAGACCAGAAGATATTTCAGATAGGCTGGACCCTGAACATGTAGGACTTTGAAAGTCAGTAAAGTGACTTTAAAGGCAATCTGCTACCATATCGGTAGCCAGTGCAGTTCGTGCAGCACCGGGGTAATATGACAGGACCTACTTGTCCCAGTCAAAGCCCTGGCTGCAGCGTTCTGCATTAGCTGAAGGTGGCAGATTTCAACCCTAGAAAGCCCAAAGTACAGGGAGTTGCAGTAGTCCAAACGCGAGGATACAAAGGCGTGGACCAACGTTGGTAATGCATCAGATGGAACAAGGTGCCTAACTCTGGTGATATTCCTAAGGTGGTAAAAGGAAGTCTTGATGACTGCCAACACTTGTGATTCTAGTGTCAGCCTGTCATCCAAGATGACCCCCAGGTTACGTACCCGTTCAGAGGTCGGGAGTGAAACGCTGCCAAGAAACATTCCTGAGGGCGCACCAACAGACGACCTCTCTATCTGTAGACCAGGGTCCACGACCAAAACCTCTGTCTTTTCTGAGTTCAACTTCAGCCAACTAGAGTCCATCCAGTCCTGGATTTCTTTCAGACAGTTGTTAAACACAGAGAGAGCTCCATCTTGGTCGGGGCCAAAAAACAGGTATAGCTGGGTATCATCGGCATAACAGTGAAACCTCAGCTCATACCGTCTTATAATGTCTCAGAGGGGCAGCATATACACCGCGAATAACATGGGAAACAGCACTGAACCCTGAGGCACCCCTCACAACAAAGGAGATGGGCTTGAGGAAAAAAACCCAGACACAACTCTTTGTGATCTTCTGGTGAGGAATTAGGTGAACCATCGAAGGACGATTTCTGATATTCCACAAATCTGCCTTAGGTGTGCTATCAACACCAAGTGATCCCCGGTGTCAAAGGCTGATGAGAGATCAAGAAGAACTAGAATAGAATGTCACTTCTGAGCTCTTGTCCTCAGAAGATCATTAAGCACCTGAACCTGCGCAGTCTCGGTGCTATGTCTTTTGCGAAAACCAGACTGGAAGGATTCGTAGATGTCATGGATGGTTAAATGGTCTTCCAATTGGGCCACCACTACTTTCTCAATCACCTTCCCAATAATGAGTAGGTTTAACATGGGTCTGTAGTTTGTGAAACAGTCCGGGTCCAAGGTAGCTTTCTTCTAGAGAGGTGTCACCACCTCCTCTTTCAGAGAGCTAGGAAACTCACCCATCTCCAAGCAGCACCAGACTATTCACACAAGGACTGTACCAATGATGTCACTACAACCCAACAATAGGGAGGTTGTTCCAGGATCCAAACTACAGCTTGTAGGACGTACACTATGGATGATCCTCATGACATCCACGAAGTCAGGTCGACCGAAGTAACTCCAAGAAAATTGAGGTTCTGTGTATTCACATTGTCTGACAGCATCCCCCTTAAAGTTTGTTGGATGCAGATCAGCCCTGATGTCGGCCACCTTATTTGTGAAGAAACGAGCAAGCTCCTCGCACTCTAATTGTGAAAAGGCTTTCCAAACCTGCAGACAGGTTGGGTTGCACAGTCTGTCTACCATTCGAAAAAGCCAGCTGGTCAGTTCCTAGCAATTGCAGTCTCCTGGACAGGAATTCTGTCTTCTTATGGGTAATTGCAGATTGATAGACAGAATAATGGTCCAGCAATGTAAGGCGGTCAGTATCAAGGGCAGATCTGCACCAGCAACGCTCTAACCTTTGCCCCTGTCTCCGCATTTCCCTCAATGTCCCATCAAGCCAAGGGCACTTGGGGCAAAGGGATAAGGGGCGTACACGAACAGGAGCAATAGAATCCAGAGCCACCGTAACAGCCTTATTATAGGCTGCCACTAGGGTCTCGGACTGCTGCATAACACGGGGGATGAGGAGTCAGGGACCGGCGAAGGCCTGTAGAAGTAATATCGCTGTGAAGGGCGGTACCTAACCATCTCCTCGGGCTAGGCCTTCTCGGGGGGGTGCAAAAACTGAACTTCACAGTGTAGTAGTCTGACCAAGTGACTGGTTCCACCCCCAAATCAAAAGTATCAATCCCTAGGAGAAAGACTAAGTCCAAGGAGTGTCTAGATTTCTGGGTAGCGGTGGAAACTACCTGTGTAAGGCCCAAAGAAGTCAATAAATGGAGGAAGTGATTACCAAATAGCGAGAGTTCATCGTCGACCCAGGCGTTAAAGTCACCCAGAAGCATCAATCTGTGTGACTCAATGACATGTCGACGATGAAGTCTGCCACTTCCTGTAGGAAGCATTTCCCGTCACCAGGTGGATGGTAGCTGAGTACGATTCGAACACCTACACCCGCTACCACTGTACACTCAAAGGACTCAGTCTCCCCCACAACCACGCTCATGAGGCCCAGTTCAGTCTTGAAACAGACTGTGACTCCCCAACCCCTGCAGTCCAATCTCAGGCGGTGTATCACCGAGTACCCGGCCGGAGTCATGGCCTCCAACGCGGGGCCTGGATTTTCATCCAGCCAGGTCTCGGTGATGCAAGCCAGGTCCACTGAGCCAACAAGGTCAGCAATAATGCCCGTCTTGTTTCTGATGGACCTAGCATTGCATAACACTGCTCGAGTTGGACGAACCTCGGCAGCTGTCAAGCCCATCTGCCTACTAAATTCTGTAGTGCCCTTGGGTATGGGCACCAGACATGGTAAACCATGATCTGGAGTCCATTTCACCCCAGGACACCTTCTGGATCTAACTATCCTACTACGATGGCCCCCCTCGTTCATCCTCCTTTGTTCACAACCCCCCGCCCACTTCCCTCTCCTACAGGCAATTACCAGCACTCTGCAGCACTGATATATATCATAATGGAGTGGGAGAAAATAAAAAGGGCAGAGGGTGCGAAGAGAGGAGGATGAATAGCACACCACCGTGGGGACAGAGGGCCGACACATGCTGCTGCTGAACAATTAAAACCAAAATGATTAATCTGCCAAAACAGTTAAATTCAAAAAATAAATAAATGAAAATAACTAACCCTTAAATCAAAATAAATTAAATGAAACCAACCCCACCCCAAGAAAATCAAGCCTAAACCCAGCAAGAAGACTCCTACAAAAATATAAATATAAATAAAATACCAGGGCTCTCTCACCACCTGTTTTAAACAAAAATAAAAATTTTAGCACTCTCACTGCAAAAAATGTTTTTCCAAAATCATAAAACATTTCAAACCTAAATTATATAAAAAAACAAACAAAAAAAAAAACACATCCTCCCCCCCCCCCCGCCAAGTCCTCTCACGACCAGGAAATAAAGGAAGCAGTAAAATAAATAAAATAAATGGACACAAGGTCCTCTCACCACCTTGCTGTCCAGATCAACTCAAAACAAAATTTGAAAAATAGGAAGTCCTCAATCCACAAGGTGAAGAGTCAATTTTGTTCATAAATATATAAACGAAAAAGAATCCAAATCCATTAAGTGTCAAAAAAGACACACAGCAGACTAATTATCCATGGGATTCAGAGGATATCCAACACTCGAGACAGATGGATCCTTCCCCTAACCACAGTAAAGTAAGGCCCCTCACTCCCAACTGGTAAACACCACAAAAAATAAAGTGGCCTAACAAAACACCCAGGAGCAAGCCACATTCAGTAGCCTGACCTGGAGGTCTAGGGAGCAAGGAACCTCAGCCAATTCCTTGACTGCATGGATCCAGTACCCCCTTCAGGCCACTAATCAAGTGGGAGTCCCAGAGGGAGAAAGTGCCTCAGGCCAATTCAAGGCCTTATGTATACAGGGAGATCCAAAAGTACTTCTCAAATCTCATAATTTCCAAAATACATATCCTGGGAATTCCAGTCAGAGAAGTCACTATAAATCCCACTGTCCTGAGAGGAACTTTCAACAATAGGCGATCCACTGTATTCTACACACAGGACCGTAAATCCCACTCTTTACACCACTTAGGACACTTCTCTCTGTCCCAGTAGGTCCTATAGTTGGCGGGGGCAAAGTTTTCATCTTCGGACAAAGAACTTTTGCAGTTTAAATCGCACTCTGCATACATACAATTCAGGCAGCAGGAACCCACGATAAGCGGTGTCCCATAACACCTCTGTCAGAGAAAAAGCCTGCTATCTCCTCAAATGCTCGGTCCGAAATTCAGTTCGGGCAATAGGGCATCATGACACCACACTTAGTTGATGCTTCCCTCTGCCCCAATAAACCCTGTAATGGGCGGGGGACACAATCCCAGTCTCTGGGCCAAGACCCCACAGTCCACTCCACTCCACCCCAGCTCGGTACACAACAGCAGCAGCAGGGCACAGTTGCCAAAAAACAATCGGCAATCTGAGACAAACTTCCCTTCGTCCTGGGCTCGTCTTGGAGAATTCTACTGACTGCCGAATCCACCAGTCCACAAATTATGGCTAAAACACCGAAGGAAAACACTTAAAAACAATCAAAACAAAAAATCAATGCAGCGGCACACTCAGCTCAGTGGTCATCTTGGTTTACAGATGTTGGCAAAATCCCTTGATTCCAAATATAGCAATTTAATACACCCTGGCTATACATTATTCTCTACATAATCTGAAATTAAGCTAGAATCAAAGTTGATAATGTAAACATACACTGTTCAGTAATACTTTATAAAATGTAGTGTTTGAATACTTCAGAAAACCCATCCTTCAGATTAATGGTAGACAAAATGTTATTTTATTTCCAGGTTACACAGGTCCATTGGACCTGGAAGAACTTATTTATACTGGTCCTTGGAAAAGAAGATAGCAGTTCCTGTATCTAGACAGAAAATAATTGTTTTCAGGCTTGAGTAGCATTCTGAGAATTTATTTTGCTGGTTTTGGACAAACGGCAGCTTGTACAGAGGTCTATGAGGCAGAATGAAGCTATGAGGCCCATGAGGCTATCCCTTCCCCTTTGTTCCTAAAGCCAGAATGAGTGAAATTGTTGATCTCTGTGCCTCTACCAGTAAGTTATGTGGTATACTGCCTAGAATTCCTTTTGTTGGGAGTCAGAGCCATCACAGTGCTGTTCTCAAATCAACTGCAGCATTTTATGCAAGTGAAAACCTCTGATCTGAGCCGATTCCTTGGGTTGGACATATTTTGGGACCAGATCTATAAGTCAAATCCAAATGTATAGTTTTGTAAAGTCCAAAGAATGGATATTATTTATGGAGAACATTCAGTTTTATTACATCCTGATGTTAGCGGTCTGCATTTTATGACAAGAAGTCAGATTTGCAAAGGATATCTCATTGGCATGCTCAGCCTGCCCCTGCTTATTACAATGAATGAATTATTAGGTTAAAAATGTTCAGCTTCTGGTTTTAAGGCTTTCAGCAAATATGCAATAGATCTATGTTTATGTCTGAATAAGAATCTGCAGTTTAGGAATGCCCAGTAGACACGAGTGTTGTATGAATTCCATGTTACACTGTGTAACTTTGTGACTAGTTGTATGGCCATTTGAATTTGTATCAAGATTACAGCAGTCAATTATTATTTATTTATTACTGTGTCAGTGGCTCAGCAGGTAGCACACTCGCCTCTGAGGCCGGGAGATCAGTAGGCTGTGGGTTCTATCCCCATACCAAACACTTGGGTTAATATCCCAATACTGACACTGTAGTGCAGCATGAGGGGGGTGCTGCACTCCTGAGGTGCCATCTTTTGGATGAGACGTTAAACCGAGGTCCCATCTGCCTGTTCTGGTGGTAGTTCAGGTGGATGTTAAAGATCCCATGGCACTTCTTGAAAAGAGCAGGGGAATTTCCCCGGTGCAATGGCCAAATTTCCTCCATTCACGAAAAATACCACCAACAGCTTCATCTGATTCAAGGTCAGTTGGCATTCATCTGTATCCCCCTCCCCCGGGTCGTGCCTGAAAATAGGCAGGATTTGTCTAGTGCACTTACCCGGTCAACAAAAACTAAATAAATAAATAAAAATTAGAAAATGTTTTTTTTATTTCTTGGCATCTGATTGGTTGTTTCCCTTGCCAAGGGGGTACATTAACTTTAAATAGGTGCCAAGGAAATAAAAAGTACCAGCCCAAGTGCCCTTTCACACATTAAAGTATTCTTGTGCCCACCCTGCTTGCTCATTGGCCAAAACCACCCTACTGAATTTGAAATCACCGCCATTTTTTTTCATGCTTAGCAAGAGCTAGAGCTCCCCACCTGGCATAATGCTCGTTTTTTAATTAAGCATCATTTCTAGACACTGACAGAGGCTCTCCACCTTTTTTCCACCCTGCCAGTCTCTGTAGTTTAAAATTAAAACAGTTTCTCTTTGAAAAGCCAGTCACAGTGAAGCAGCTTCCCTACTCACCCCCAGCCACTGCACTTCCCCTCATCACACAAAGAATTACTAGTTATTTCCCATATATCAGCAACACACCTCTCTGTTCTGACCAGTTCTACACAAGAGTTCACATAATAAAAAAAATAAAAAAATAAAAAACACTGCATGGGAGAGAGGCGCAGATCACATTCTCAGTTGTTTTTTTTTCAGTTAGCAAGCTGGTAGAACACTGAAACATCGACTGCACTATGCCATCCCTCCAGAGTAACGCACCTGCAAAATGTAAACTATAATGCTGCCATCTCTCTCGAGTGCTGTACCTCTAAATCTTCTGGATTTCTTTACCCTACTGAGTGCTGTACCTCTAAATCTTCTGGGCTTCTTTACCCTACCGAATGCTGTACCCCCAAATCTTCTGGGTTTCTTTACCCTACTGAGTGCTGTACCTCTAAATCTTCTGGGTTTCTTTACCCTCCCAAGTGCTGTACTTCCAAATCTTCTCGGTTTCTGTTCTATTTTTTTACAATATCAGTCTCCTGAGCTGAAGACTACTGTGCTCCGTTTCGACTGACTTGCCAACTTTGAAACGCGCTGGAGACTCATGCCACATTCAAAACCAAATATATAAAAAGAAAATAAAATTACCCATCTTCAAATGAAGCTCAGCATGCTACTTTTCCTTGCTCCAACACATAAAAGAAAGAGTACTTTGGTGTGTGTGTGTGTGTGTGAGTGTGTGTGTGTGTGTGTGTGTGTTGGGAAGGGGACAACAAGCTGGAGGAGATGCTGACAGGAAAGAAACAATTCACAAAAAAACAGCAGTGCCCTCCAGTAGTACTTGTACCAATGCAGGGACTACTTTACCAGAAAGTTCATTTTCTTTTTTACACTTTCTTTTTATCCCCTCGTTACTACTCACTTGGTCCACTCCTTCGGACCGATCAATCCCCATGATCCCTCCCATGGCGTCTGCCCCTAGAGTGCCAGGCTTTTCTCTGTTGTCTCCCTACTTTGCTCCTCTTTCTCCGGAGAGCCTGCACAGTGGGGTAGGCCCGTGGGTAGGTGATCGGGGCTGGGATCGGTCATCATCCTGGCCCGAGAGGGGTGTTTTCCACTTTTCTTCCCCTTGGTCCCTCCTCCCCTGAGGGCGTCGGCACAGAGGACTGATGTCTAGACAGGCGGTGTGCTAACGCAAGCCATCATCAAATTCCTACAACATCCTCCTCACCCTGATTCTGGAGAGCCGCCTAATGCCCCGATGCCCATGCTTCCACCGGCACCAGTGCGTCGGGTGCTCAAAGCAGACCAGGGACCCATTCCAGGAGTAGAGCATCCATTGGGACGCTCAATCCTACTCCTTTCCTCCAACTCCTGGTGACCGGAGTCCGTTCCTGAACCCGAGTCGCCGTCATAGCTCCAGGTGTGGTGTCCAGTGCCTCAACTCTCAGCGCCACCTGGCCGGCCACCAGAAAGTTAATTTTAATTGAATTTTATTTATGTTTTATATATTTTTTTCAAACATTTCACCAATAGTCCATTTTCTAAGCACAATAATACCGTCCAGGGTGGGTGGTATGGGCAATACCAGACCTTCCAGGGATTATAATGCCCTCCGCCTGTGGCATCAAGCCTCATTACGCCCCTGGGTGGTCCAGTATTGCCCAATACTGCCCACTCTGTTGGGAATTATTGCTTGCATAGCAGTATTTTAATAGTGCTCTTAAAATAAGTGAAAAATTGCTCTGTTGAAATAATTTTTTTATTTGCCTATGAAAGAAGGATCCTACCAAATCTTATTTGCTGATGTTAAGTTTTTTAAATGACTTCAGAGTCTGTAAGAGTCATAGGGCCCGATATTGAAAGGTTAGGGCACCCGCTAACAGACTTAATGTATGCACTAACCTGGGTTTATGCAAACACTCCCAGTTGGCCAATATTCAGAAGCACCAGGAGTGCCCTGTAAACCCAGCAGCACCAAAGTACTTAAATACTGCTTCCCCATGAAAATGAAGGGGTTCCCTTATACTTAGCAGTACAGTAGTATGTTCAAAGGCTGCAGTGGCAGTAAAGAGGCCCCCCAGTGGCACAGTTTACTGCTACTGCAAACCACCTCTTAACTGGGCAGTAAGCCCCCGCACCCATCCCCAAAGGCAGAGTGGCTGTGTTGCAGCCACCCTTCCTCAAACTCCTGTTCAAGCACCAAAATATTCCATGATGGTCTAGTGTGTAGTGTGACCCGTGCACCCCAATCGCTCCTCTGAGTGTCTGGCAACATACTCTGGTGGTCTAGTGTGACGCCCTAACCCACCGATCACTCTTCAGAGTGTACTTCAACACACCTTGGTGTCCAGTGGTTCCCCTTACCCCCCCATCATCCATTTCAAAAGACTAACTATTCCCTGGTGTAGTGTGGTTCCCCCAGTCGTCAGCTTCAAAAGGCTAATTATGTTGTGGTGTCCAGTGGTTTCCTCCACCCCCAATCACCCCTTTACACTATTATAACTAAGCACCTGTGGTCCAGTATCCCCCCACCTGACCCTTCTGCTCACTCTCCACCTCCCCACACCCCTCTTACCAGGGTGGCCAGCACGTCTCCAAGCTGGATACAGTGAGTGGCACAGCACTCCTCTCACTTTCCTGGCTGGCTGCCATATGAGCCATTAGTGAGCGAGCATATAGTATGTACGCACCCTGACAGCTCATATGGTGGCTAGCCATGGAGGTGAGAGAAGGGCTATGCTAGTCACTGTATCGAGCTTGGATGACCACTGGCCACCTGAGTAAGGTGGGTTGTGGGGAGGTGGGATGTGAGTGGGTGGTACAGGTCATGAGACAACCACCAGTGCGTAGGTGTAATAGTGTAAATGGGCAATCAGAGGGATGGGAGGAACCACTGGACACAAGGGCATAGTTAGTCTTTTGAAATGGGCAATGGGGGGGGAACAATTGTACACCAGGGAAAAGCTAGCCTTTTGAAAGGGGTGACTGGGGTGGGGGATGGGGAATCACTGGACACCAGGGAATAGTTAGTCTTTTGAAATTGACATTTAGTGATGAGGTGGGGAGAACCACTGGACACCAGGGCATACTTAGTGTTTTGAAATAGGTGATGGGGGGGCCCACTGGGCACCAGAGAATAGTTAGTCTTTTGAAATGAGCAGTTAGGGTGGTGGGGTGGGTGGTGGGGCGGGGGAAACCACTGGACACCAAGGCAAAGTTAGTCTTTTAAAATGGGATGGGGGGCCGGGGTGAGGGAACCACTGGACACCAGGGCATAGTTAGTCTTTTGAAATGGATGATTGGGGGATTGTGGGGGGAACCACTGGACATTAGGGCCTAGTTAGTCTTTTGAAATAGGTGACCTGGACACAAGGGTATAGTTAGCCTTTTGAAACAGGTGATCAGGGGATCAGGGAACCAGTGATCACCAGGGCATAGTTAGTCTTTTGAAATGGGTGATTGGGAAGGAACCCCTGGACTGGACATCAGGGTATTTTGAAATACACTCTGAGGAGCAATGGGGGTTGGGGGGTCACACCAAACCATGAGGGTATGTTGACATATGCTCAGAGAAGCAATTGGGGGGTGGGGAGTCACACTATACCACCAGGGTTTGTCGACATACACTCTGAGGAGTGATCAGGGGTCACACTAGACCACCAGGGTATGTTTATATCCACTCAGAGGAGCGCTTGGGGGTGAGTGGTCACAGTAGACCACCAGGGCTTGCTGTTTCCTATGTAGCAATGATGCTAAGGGACTGCTGCACCCCATGCAAATGAGCCCATAATGGACATGCAAATGGACCCTAAGCACCTTGCATGCCAAATGGGTTCATTTGCATGTTCGGACTAAATATAGCCTGCAGGGGTCTTGGAATAATTCCATTTTGGGCAGGGCTATTCCCTATGGGCTATGTACAGCCCAGATATGTGTCAGGGCAATGCAGTTGCACGCTGTGCTGACATGGCCTGTTATTCAGTCAAATAGTGCTGCTTGCTATCAGTCTGAATATAGCAGCAGCTGGGTTGGGCACAGACACAAGTGCAATGCAAACATTCAAACATCTGTGCTGCGCTTGTGCATTTGTGTGACCATCTGGTGACCATCTGACCCATACCTTTCTCATGCAGTTAAATTTAACTTAGTAGAGAGGAATGATATATTTTTAAAACTGATACATTTCTGTACAAAATCTGTCATGAAAGGTGATCATGTCATGAGCTTTTTTCATTAAGTAAGCAATTTGAATATGGATTGTGACAATGTGTTTGTTCTACACAGAATTTGTAGTGGGTGTTATGTGCTGTAGTATTAGAAGAAAGACAATGCACTGAAATGGCAAACAGAGTAAGTTCCCACCCATGTAGAAACGGTCCCTAGTGAAGATGAGGCAGTTGTTTGGAAAAGCAGCTAAACCAAATGACAGGTCTATCCAAAACACTACATAATGATAACTAATCACTTACAATTATAATGCAGTTTAAACACAAGTTAATTATGGACATTTTAGAAATGTGCTTCCTTCTAACTTCGCTCTAAATGGTGGCCACATTTCTGTTAGCATAGAAAATACTGAAATTCATAGATACTACCAATGCCCATCTCTCATCCAAAAATGTATATTTTTATTTTGTACAGCGAGTAGTATACTATATCACTGTTATTATTTGCGTGGGTCTCTGAACACACTATGCCTGAACAATTTATTTTGCATCTGTGAAAGTGGCAAAGAGACATGCTTAAGCTCTACAGCCAACAATGAAAGTGGGAACATTTTACAAAATGTGTTCTTGTCCAAATTTGGCAAACCTATTTGCCAGTGTGTTCACCTAAACATCATCAAGTCAGAAGGATACTGAATGTCGCTGCATCTCAAAAGTGTTCAAGGCAACACTGTAAACATCACGCAGTTCTAAAATAGATACAGCATAATTTAGCAGTTAGAATGCTAGACTGCAAAGCAGAAATTTCTGGTTAGAAGAATCCCAGTATAGCTACTGACTTGCTCTGTAGCCTTGAACTAATCACTTAGCATCTGGGTGCCTCAGTCATGCCCTGAACAGTTTTACAGAAGCTGAACAACGCTGTAAGCGATATGATAAGTCTCAGTTAGGCTATCCTTCCATAAATAAATACATTCTATAAATTACAGTATGATCTTCAAGTACAGTTCAGGTTATATTTCAGTATTTTTCTGTGTTTATCTCCTCTTGTCTTTTTTTACAGAGGAGAGTTGCATGAAATCTGGATCACTGCCCCGAGGTTCTCCTGCATTAACCTTGCATCAAGTCACACTCCTCTGTTATATCAGAATTGTTTCCACATCAGTGCATTATGATTAAGGCAGTAAGTTTTTCACGGACCGCGCAGATTTCACGAATACCGCGAAAACGGGAGCATATCGTGAAAATTGCAGTGATGTCAAATAGTGGGATCTTTGTTGAAAAAAAAATCAATTTCCAAAGTATTTTCTTTGCTATTTTAACATTTCCATGCATTTTTTGTGGTTTGCTCAGTTCAGGCACGTAAAATTTGCCAGGGATTGGCTTTCTCCTTTGATCATTTGTTCATTTAACTTGTGGTCTGGGGTAGTCGCACTACAAGATCGTATTGCAAGATCAGTCAGACAAGTCATCAGAGTGTTCTGCAGTAACTTCTGGTAATCAGTCTGCTGAAGACCACTGCCGTATAACACCCCTGGCAAATCGTAAATGTCAGTACAACAGAAACCTCTATCAGCATAAAAAAACAGCAATGTCTATCCCAGACAACGCTGCAAGCAATACGAAAATTAGAACCTGTGTTGTTGGACAGGACATATAAGCTCAACATATGTGGTTGTGTTTTCCATGAAAACAGCATTTTTTCCCGTGCAGCAACCGTGAAAATCTTCATTTTCTAGCATGAAAAACTTACAGCCTTAATTATGATCTCACAAACAGGATATGATCTCCTCAGAAGCTAAAACAGGAGGAGACAAACTCTGGTCAGAGTGAATATGGCTTTGGAGAGCTTTTAAGAGCAGCAAGAGCAGTGAAAAGAATATGTGGTATTCTTGCTGCAACGGAGTCAACCATAATACTTCAGTGATTACAGTACTGTGCATGCGTGATACTCGCACATGTACAGTTTGCCCTGGAGTCAGCCTTGCACAACATGGAGGTGCTGACATAACTATGTGTAACAACCCAGTCCCCTTCAGGTTACTAGAATCCCATTAGTACTAGTCTTAGGCAGGTAGGAAAAGGCAACTGGTGGGGAGCTCATTAGGGACTTTCTACATAATGACATTGTTTACTCAGCTAGCCTGAGAAAAGGATGATTATGTAATTTAGAACTCTCACAGCAGCATAACCATTTTAGAGTCAGCTGCTCTTATGGAGCTTAGAATGTTCAATAGTAAGTTCAAGTGTGGCAGTCATAGTTGCAGGAGGTCTGTCATTGGGGCTTTGTCAAAGGGAACCCTGGTATTTCTCACCCTAGTTTGGTAAAATCTTCAGTTTGCCTGCAGGACTCTTTAGTTTCACTCCAGGGGGAGTGAGAGGGAATGCAATTCTTGTGGATCCAATGGGCAATCTCTGCAGTTCCTGAAGTTCACAGCTGCCGTAAGGAAGAACAATGAGTAGAATCTGACAGCTACCAGAGAACGAAAGGTGCCTTTTGTTCTTTTCGTGACTGGGAGGAAGGAACAACTAATCTGCGAGTACAGAATTTAAGACTGTTCTCTGAGGGAGTTGTCTGAGGTGTGTGTGTCCCAGATAAGGCTAGATCACACCGGTCAGGACCCCCTTCACCACAGCTGTGCTGAATTTAAAGTTAACTTTGGGAGTCTTTAGCAATTCATTGGGGATTGGAGACTTATTTTGTGTAACCCTGAAGGAATGGCAGAGGCTGTTTGGGGCAAAGGGTTGAAGGAACACCATCTGGAGTTTCAGGCAGGGTTAAGTGGTTCATGGATGGACACTACTGTTACCTGGGCAAAGACCATGCACTAGGAGGATTTTAGAGTATGTGGCACATCCCACAGATATACACTTTCAAATGGAAATTTGTGGAAAATGTTTAAAGTGTGTGGCACATCCCACAGATATACACTTTGGAAGAGAGAGATGTTTTTGTGGATAACAGTACTGCCTAGTAAAGTGTCCTGCAAAAGACAGTGTGCCTGTATTGCAATGACAAACCTTTGGGGGACCATCCTTGCTTTAAGTAACATCTGTAAATAAAGTCATATTGCAAAATCCCAGTTACTGCTTTGGACATTCTGCTTGTTGCTTCTAGTGTGAATGTTATTAGGGCCCCTTAGCAGTTAGGTCTAGCATATGCCGAGCATCCTCTCCCCAGGACCTGGTTATAAATAAAAAAGTTCATTTTAGTATGTACCCCCACCCCATCCTCTAGATAATGAGCCTGGTGTACACTCCAATGCTGGGGTGGTACCATGAGTGTAGTTCTGCCAAAAGAAAATTGTATGCCACGTAGTTGGCAGTAGTTCTAAGGGGGGGGCAGCTAGCCAAAGGTGGCATGGGGTTGCATATGTATGCACAATACTTGTGCATGCACACTTTCAGTCAGCACCACCGTGTTGCACATGGCAGCCATCGCTTCTGCAATTGTGGAAAGGAAAAGTAGTGCACCAGGAAGTGGGTATGTTTATGTGGCCTGCAGAGGGGAAGGGCTGCATAAACAGAAACACTGGAAACTATACTGGAGCACTATGGCAGAACATCAGACAGCGATCCTGTTACATGCTTCCACAATGCTGTTATACAGATTTGATGATGGCATAACATCTGTGGAGCTTGGCCCCCACAACCATAAAAATCAGACTCAGGAGACTATTAAGCAACTAGAGATATGGTCTTGGATTTGCTCATCATCACAGTCACTTTCTCATTCTTTTCTAAGCAGCAATTTCTGGTAAATGTGCCTTAACCATATTGATCTCAGTGCTGGTACACTACTTCTGATTTTCCCCTGATTGTATTAGGTGGGGCTAGTAGCAGTCTTGAAGGTGTAGCTACCAGTGGTGGCATGCACTGAAAAAAAGTGGTCCCCATGCTTGTCTGCACATTTTAGAAAGTACCCTTTTCCTTGTTTTTGCTGTAAATAAACTGACCCCTTTAACACAAAAACAAGGAGTCAGTTATGGCCTCCACCCCCACCCATTTTCGCTTCAAGTGAGGAACATGATTATGGGTTTGCATCAGATGTACAGTGGCAACCATGCAGTACAAATCACATTAAACTGTTCCTCCAATGAGCTGCTGTAGCATTTCTGACTAAGTTGTATAAGTATTTCTGGATCCAGTACAAAGCCTTGCACAGACTGTTTCTTAAGAGTTAAAATGCAGCTTTGCATTGCACTGTGACTGGACTGCAGATGCATTCCAACCGAGCTGCAAAAACATTCTACAAACATTGCTCTTAAGCTAGTTAAGCTTTAAAAAGTAATGCAATATGAGTTGGCAATGCATTGCCAACTCAAAAAAACAATGTTAAACTAACTTATTGATGGAACAGTTTAATGTGACTTGTACTGTAGATGCATAATACTGTTAAACAGTAATCAACTGTATGTACAACTTTGTTTTCTGGAATGTGTGCTTTCTTAATGTTGCCAGTACCACTCCATCCATTTTGTACTCTGCCCCTGGATATCTGTGGTCCAAGAGCATTTTTTTAACATTTTTGTGTTCAGGAAAAAAAGGCCTTTCAAATGAGGGTAGTCACTAATCTAAATTCTTTATAGTTTTTTTTTTAAATTGCCATCAGAGATGTGAATTTTGTAAAAACAAAAATGGAAATACAGGTAATAAGATGACCATATTTTACAAAATATAAGAAATTCATATTAGTGACTACCCTCATTTGAAAGGTCTTTTTGTCCAGAACAACTTTCAGACTGGTTGTTCTTGTGCACCTGGAATAGTTTTAATAATAATAATAATACATTTTATTTCTAAAACGCCTGTCAGATTTTCAAGGTGCTGTACAAAACAAATAATACAGATCAAACATTATAAAGATATTTAGATTTGTTTGGAATGTGTGCTCATTTGTTAAGAATTCTGCACAGTGCCTTAGGAAGAATATCAACAAAATGCAACACCACCTCCCTCTTTCTGCATATAGTCAGTCCAGCTATGAGGACCTCCCTTTGGCATCACACTGATAGGTTTTAGTAACATCAACTCAATGGACTTCCTTGTCTGGCCCAACCACTGTGGGACTTAACTGACCCCAACTCTTGCCAGACCTCTTATCCTGATGAGCCATTGCCATTTACCACTACCATAGCACTACATGCCGTTATCTAGGGTATACTACTTTCAGGTACCTGCAGTCCTTTGGAGCACTTCATGAAGGTTCACTTACACATTAATCCTTCCCTTGCATACTTCTGTGGGAGAGGGTCCACAAGGAGCTTGGTGATCTCCTTTGACGGTGGCCTTCCACTTCTCCCTGGTGTTTGTTGGGTAATGTAGTGGTTCTTCCCTCGAAGCAAGGCTACTTAGGTTCTCCTTCCTGTGGCTGGTTCTGGAGGTTCCCTCTCCACCGGGGGTAGGAGAGACAGCGCTCCTTCTGAGTTTCTCTTTGCCAGTTCTTCTCCTTGTCCAAAAAGGATGCCAGTCCAGCCTAAGCTCTCAGCCAGCCTCCCCTCTTTATAGTGTAAATTGGAGGGGAAGGCCATGAATAGTCATGCTTGGGCTCCCTGCTGCTAGTGCCTGGAAGCACAAGACATGAACACTCAGACATGTTGCCTCCAAGCTGAGACACAATAGGAATTAAAAATCAGAGTCAGGCTTAAATAGTTCCAATTCATAAAAAGGGCCAACTTCATTTGCCATCTAATTATCGTCCAATCAGTCTTACTGACATTAGTGGAAAAATCTTTGCTAAAATAATATTACATAAATTGCAAGATTGGATAACTGCAAACTCCACATTATCAATCTTTCAAGCAGGTTTTTGTAAGGATTTTTCTATGACAGATAATATTTATATCCTAGCCCATCTCATAGAAAAATATAGATCATTTCATAAAATGAAGCTGTATGCTGTGTTTGTAGACTTTTCTGCAGCATTTGACTCAGTTAATAGAGCCAAGTTATGGGAGATATTATTAAATAGATGTGTACCATTAAATTTATTAGCCCCCATTATTAGGTTATATTCTCACACGACATTGGCTATTAGATATGATAATAAGGGCAACATTTCTGACTATTTCAGTACAACCTCGGGAGTTAAACAGGGATGTCCTCTGGCCCCCCTTCTTTTTAATTTATATATTGATGCCCTTCTAACTTATAAAGATATAGATATTCTTGATTCCCCAAAAATTAAGAATATCCCAGTACATTGTCTAGCCTATGCAGATGATTTGATTATTTTTGCTTTATCTGCTCAAGGTTTACAAAATAAAATAAATCAATTTTGCTCTAAATGTAAACATTTGGACTTATTAATAAATATGAAAAAAAAACTAAGTTGCTGATTTTTGCACCCTTACAGGGACATCAAATTAAACCAAGGATTTATTTAAATAACGAACTTATTGAAGTGGTATCCTCTTATATATATTTGGGGGTGAAGTTTGCTTTGAATGGAAATTGGATAGAGCATTGGAGAGGACAAGTGATAAGGGCAAAACTGATTGTTAGGGCTCTCTTGCGTTTTGCTAGGAAATATGCAGGATATTGGTCTCGCCGGCATTGATAGCTGGCGAGGCCAAAATTAATCCTATTCTTTTGTACGGCGCAGAGGTCTGGAACAACAATGTCCCTTCATTGTTGGAGATCCCACTTTCTCTCTATTATAAATCTTTATTGCAGGTTCCACTTGTCACTTCTAATGTTATAGTTAGGGCTGAATTGGGTAGAGTACCTATTGTTGCAATAATTGATATACGTCTCATGAGTTACTGGGTCAAAGTTATTAATCAACAGACTAATATTATGCCTCTACTATGCCTTAGAGAAAAATTATCTTGGCATAAACAGAATTTTAGGTCTCCTTGGGTCAAAAATATTCAACGTATTTTGGGCAGTGTTAATATGCTTCATCTTTGGACAGATTGGGAGAAATCAATATCAATATCTTATGTGTTTAAGGAGTATGTTAAAAAGAAAATACTTAGGCTTGCCTATGATAAGCAAATGGAGCTCCTCAGAGTTCAACGTCAGGCCAGGTGGTTAGCTCAAAATAAAATTGATGTATTTATAGAGAAATATCTTACTCTTGGGCTGTCCCTGTTAGAAAGAAAAATGATTACTTGGGCAAGACTAGGAATCATCTGTTCTAAATGTGATTTTTTTTAATAAGATGACTCCACCCAATTTAGGTTTGGAGTTTTGCAGATGTAACAAGGGTTTTCAAGAAGATCTTAATCATATTACGGTACAGTGCCCTTTATATAAAACCCCGCGGTTTAATCTGTTAAATGATTTCCTTATTAAATATGTGAATGCAAAATATGATATTTTATTTCATACTTCTTCACCCTCAGACATTGGAGGAGGCTAAGATGGTTTCAAGTTTTTTATCAAGTGTTGAAACACAAAGAAAAACGTCTCTCTGCCTATGACAATTAATTTGTTCATGGATTTTTATGTGTCAAAATTTTAAATGTAATATTAGATTTAATTTTTTTTTTCTTCTTTTTTGTACATAATTTTATGCTTTTAGTATGTTGTAAAGGCTTGATTGCTGAACAATAAAACATTGAACCTTGAGAGTCAGGCTTTAACCCTGCAAGTGCTTCCTAGTAACGTTTCTCAAGCTGGAAGAAGACAGATGCTGGTTACATACATTTGATGGTATTAGTCTATTGCTATCTCACTCATGGCTTCAAGACTTATGAGATATCAACAGACCATACCTTCTTATGACTGTAAAAATATCTGAAGTCAGCCCATGTGTAATATGGGTAAACTAACTTTTTATCACTGCTGTAATTGTCCTTTAAGATTCACTGCTGTCTATGATAGTGTGGGACATAAGTCACGGGGCTGCAACCTGAAATCTTGATTATGCTTCAGGTGTGCAGTAAGACAGGGGGAGGGGCAACTGAAATGTAAATTTGCTCTGTATGTGTGTGTGAAAGAGAGAAGGAGACAGGGACAGAGATATAATATCCAGGATGCGCTTTTGCCTCATTGGGCAGTTGCCTGTTGCTCTGTCCAGTGGTGTGAGTTCCTTGTGGATGATTCTAGAAGCTGGAGGATAACAGACTTCATAGTAATCAGAATGCACTTTTGTTAGATTAGCTGCCTCGGACCTACCAGGCCCTGGTGAGAGTATAAAAACAGCTACAAGCTCCCAGAGAGGGGACAGCAGGAGAAGTAAGGGGGGGTCAATACTGACCATGTTTGTCTAACCCCTGGAGGAGAGCTGAGGGGGATCCATGCTGTCCCTGGCCTGACCTCTGGAAGAGAGGGAAACTGCTGGAGCTGCTGCCTGGAGAAGCTGACCAGGGTGGGAACTACAGTCCAGCGGGGAGATTCCTGCTACTGAGAACAAGAGACTGAGGAAAAGAGGAGAACTGATACTGATTCTGCTTTTGAGCTGCAAAAAGGTTTTTTTTTTTTAAATGGGTGGCATGCCCAGAGGACTTTCTGGAGGAACCTAAAGAAATAGTACTGGTAACTCTCTTTCTTCCATTAGATACAAGGTGTGCTTGTGGGTTCTTCAAGTGCATCTCTCAGAATTAGTACTGTATTCATTGATGGATAAAGGGGTACTCGACTATTTTGTCTCTGACTGTAGGTCTGTAATTCTGGTGCCTTTCAAGAAGGCAGTACTTGTGCCTGTTATTAAGATATTCAGGGGATGGGGATCAGTTTTAAGCTAATCATTACTGTACAAGAAGGAGTAACCATTCTGAAATAAAGTCAGGATAAAAGCTTTTTTTGCTTTTATCATTGAGAAAGCAGGTTAAAAACTAGGGAAAATAAGATCAAATGTTTTCCTAGTGTTTCAGACATAAGTAACTCCTGCAGGTCACCAGAAGAGATTAATTTTGGCATGAAGGAAGGAACAGGTTTACTGTTTTGCTTGTATTTGGTATTGTGTGCCGTTTTCTGGAGATTTGTTTGGTAAGGACATCTACTATGGAAGTTTTGCTTATAGCCATTTTGTAGATCTCCATGAATACAATTTGATTGCATTACACATCAACTCTGGCACTTGGTGTATGTGCTGTTTGTGTTCAGACTACAGACCAAATTTTACCAATAAAAGAACCTACGCCTAAAAAAACACACACACAACAAAAACAAAAAAACAAAACTATACACAGTATCAAATGCAAGAAAAAGAGAAAACTTATTCCTTCATGCCAAAACTAATCACTTCTGGCAGCCTGCAGGATCTATTTGTGTCAGAAACACTAGAGAAAGCTTGCACCCTTATTTTGCCTTGTTCAACTGCTTTCACAATGATAAAAGCTAAAAAAAAAAACAAAAAAAACTTTGAACATGATTTTTCAGAATGGCTACTCCTTCTTGCTCAATACTAATTAGCATAAAACTGATCCCTTCTCTTAATACCGTAATAGCAGGCACAAACACCGGCTTCATTCAGGGCATCAGAATTACAAACCTATAGTCAGCGACAAAATAGTGAAGTACCCCTTAACCCATCAATGAATACAATGCCAATTCAGAGAAATACACTTACAGAACCCACACGTACACCTTGTATCAAACAGAAAAGAGAAAGAGAGGTACTGGTGCTGTTTCTTTAGGTTCCCTCCAGGAAGTCCTCTGGGCATGTCTTCCATCACAAAAAACAAAACAAAACAAAAAAAACTTCATGCCGCTCAAAAACAGAATCAGTACCAGGTCTCCACTTTTCCTCAGTCTCTTGTTCTTGGTAGTGGGATTCTTCCCACTGAACTGTAGTTCCCACAATCAGCTTCTCCCGGCAGCAGCTCCAACAGTCTCTCTTTGTCCTGCTCTCTTCCAGGGGTTAGGCCAGCATGGATTCTCCTCAGCTCTCCTGCTCTCTGGGAGCTTGTAGCTGTTTTTATACTCTCACCAGGGCCCAGCAGGCCATAGGCAGCCATTCTAACAAAAGTGCATTCTGGTTGCTATGGACTCTGTTATCCCCAGGCTTTTAGAGTCTTCCACAAGTAACTCACACCACTGGACAGGGCAGCAGGCAACTGGCCAATGAGGCAAAAGTGCATCCTGGTTACTATGGTCCACATATTCAAAAGAGATGCGCAGCCCAAAATGGAGATACGTGGAACATCTCAGAAAATGCGTGGAAGTGTGATATTTCAAAGGGAGAGATGCATCGTGCATTTCCGAATGCATGATGACGCAGAAATAATGTATGCGGCATAAAAAAAAGGTGTGCATACATGAATATGCTGTGCATCCATATATACAGCCAAATTGTGCAGCGCATCTGCCACGCATCTCAGAAGTGTACTGTGCAAAGTTAGGCAGACAAAAAGATGGCTTGAATTGGCCAGCCACCCACAGGCAGGCCGCAGAACTGCAGGAAGGCCATCCTGAGACAGCCCTTGGAGGTGCACCAGGATGTACCCCAGGCACCCACACACAGCAGTCATGCCAGGATGGAAGTACCCAAAAGCCACAGGTGCTGGGACACTACTGGCACTGCCCAGAGAGCCACCTCCCACACCGCACCCAGGACGTAGACACCCAGCAGCCACATGCCATGCTGTTGGCTGTCCCCCTAGCACACCAGCGGAGCAGACAGCCACAGTGCAGCACACATACCAGGGGCCATGTCTGCACCCATGTGGCCTGCAGGGCACCACCCGGTCATGGCATGTGCCCATGGTGACGTCTGGGGCAACAGTGCCTAGGTAGCCTGGTGGTACTATGGCAGCATGGCACAGGCCAGGGACTGACCTGTGGCACACACCCACAGTGGTACACCATAGGTGCACACAGCATGCCTGTGCCAGGCCTACACAACAGGGAGCTACAGACATGTCACTGATGCCTGCTATGCGGTGTGACACCACCACAGGGGCACTGCAATGGGTCTGTGTGGTGTTCCTCTGGTGGACATAGCACAACAGTGAGCAGCACAGGGCAAGGGTGGCACAACTTGTGGCCTGGGGTGGCATGGGCATGCCTCATGGACACCCAACCCCTCTGGTGTTGAGTGTGTGGCCATCATGGGCACATACATGGCCAGTGTCAGACTGGCCCACTTGGTTACCTGAAGTGGTCCAGGTTGGACCCACACACTCAGGTACCTGGTCACCTTCTGAACACTGACATATCTTGTGTGTATCGCCATGTTCCTTTCATGTGTGGGTGTGTGTGGGGCACTGTAGGTAACTGTAAGCTGCAAACATAGCTAGCATATCACATTCCTGTGGTATACCAATCAGAGTGTGTCCCCCTGTGCCCTCCCCTGTTGCTTGACCAGGTGGGCCCTCTGTACCCCAGTCCAACCCTGTACATGGCCATGGGTAATAGCACTGTACTCTGGCCAATGCAGCCCACCCACACACCACCCACAAACATTCCATCACACCTGCCTGCTAGGCTGCAGTATCTCCTATTCACCTTTGTGGAGTGGTGGAGCTGTCCTGCAAAACTGGAACTGCGCATTCCTTGGGTATGCAAATGGCCTGAATACATTCCAGTAATTAGCTGCTCATGTGAGGAATGGGCTCGGGAATGTGCAATGAGGCCATTTGCATGTCCCAGCTGAATATTGTAATATTGTATGCGCGCATGTGGCCACCTATCGTGCATTTCCCTTTGCCCCACACAGGTCTCAGGGCACATGCTGTGCCATGCATCTCCCACTGCGTGATCGTGCATGTTTGGGATATTTAGCCGGATATGCACGATTGCATCTTATGGTGCATCTTCTGAATATACCATTATTTGTGTCAGTGCATCTCAGTTTCACAGCATAGACACTTGCACGATGCAGCCTGGGACTTTATTTATTTATTTATTTATTTATTTATTTATTGTGGTCTTGGATTAACACCTTTGAGAACAAGCTCATTACAATAGGTTCCACGTCACGTAAAACAATAACAGTGACAACAGTTGGTTTTACAGGTAAACAGGTAATTCAAAAACTAGACATACAATGCTATACATTATAGAACTAAAGAACAATAGAAAGAATAGCAACAATGCAGGAAATGTACAATATATGCCACTATTTCAAGGAATGGACAGGGTGAAAAGTAAGGGGTATGCATGCAGGGTGAAAGATACTTCAGCGCAGGGCTTCGTCAATAGAGGGTCAGGGGAGTGAGCAGGTATATGTGCATGATGAAGAGATACTTCAGCTCAAGGGACCTTGTCAATAGAGAGTCAGGGGAGTGAGACTATCTTAGAAATTGTCACAGTGTCTGTCAAGTAAGGAGGAAAGTTAGGAGGGTGTGGTAAGTGGTGAACTAGTGAGGAGAGAGGGAGTGGGGGAGAAATAGCATGATTGTGGAGGAAGAGGTGGGGGTAAGCTGGAGGAGGTGTAGGATTTCAAGGGAGGTTCTGGCAAGTTCAAATTATCTACAGGGAATCAGGCAGAATTTTGCTAGGTAGTGGGATGTAAAATGGATGCCCCGGGGGGTAGAGTAAGTGGGAAAACTGCTGTTGAGAACCATTCAGAGTTAGACAGAGCAGTCACAGCAGACCTTTGAAACAAGATGTTTCCTAAGCTTTTGTTTAAAGGGGACTAATGAAGTTACAGAGGAAATGTCCTGAGGCAAAGAGTTCAGTTGGATATGGGGCCCTATATCTCTGACACACACACACACACACACACACACACACTCTGTCTCTCTCTCTTTCACACACACACGTAAATTTACCCATATTAGCCATGTCATATCCTCTATCTATCCTGTATTATACATTATCAGGATTATTGTATTATCCCAGGTCATAACTGAAAATAGACATGTTTTTGTCTAGTACACATAACTGGTAATTAGAAACCAAATAAAGAAATACATTGGTCACCTCAAGCTGCCTAGTTAGTCACACTTTACATAATATCTACACAATTAATTTGCATTTTGCACATTGTTGCACCTGCCCCTGTATTCTGCTTACGTATTATGCTGCCAGGCATTTTTTTTTCTCCAGTGTTATATTGTGTGATGTTCTGTTTTACATTTCTGTTATGTGTCATTAATATCTGTATTTTACCTAACTGCTGCATAGTACTGTTCCCATTCCCCCCTCCCAGGATGCATCTGGAAATGAGCTGCTACCAGCTCAGTATGCTTTTCTTGGAGGGAGGGAGGGAGAAAGGAAGAAAGAAAGAAAGAAAGAAAGAAAGAAAGAAAGAAAGAAAGAAAGAAAGAAAACACACACATGAGTGCCTAAGTAGAAATTGAATAATGGATAGGGGACTGTATATTATGAGGCTATAATACCATCAAGAGGCTCTGGGGATATGTGACCCTCAAGTGTGACGCTTGAGAGGTTCCATCATGTCTCCAGAACCTCCAGATGGTATTATAGCTGAGTAATCACAGTTCCCTATTTTTTATTTTTTGTAATATATGAATCCAATGAGTTTCAGTCACTACCAGCTAAGGAGAGTGGCTTCGGTTATGGTCAGTTAAGCTGAGCTTGTCGCTTTGTTCTGCTAATAGCCTACTCCAATTACATGGCAGTATGACCAAAAGTCTGCCTCCTGTGCTATGGATCCACCTATCGGGAGGCACATGCACTGTTCCAGGAAGCGAGGTGAAAGAAGAGAGAGAGAGATATGTAAAACATTTTGATCTCCTCCTGTCTGTGTGAGCTGCTTTACTTCCTTCACCACAGCACTGCTGCTAGTGAAAGGCTGAGAGGGGCGCCACATGGTAGGAACTGTCTTCCCCTGAATGTCCGCATCATTACTCTTATTCTTTTTATTGTTTGTGGTCAGTGGTGAGTTAGCTTTTACTGTACACAGCAGTTACAGTAGATGCCAGCTCACGCTGAGGACAAGGAACTAATCAGCTTGCGTGCGGTCCTGCCTGTGTCTCCTAATTCTATTGCTCAGAGCTTGGAATGATAGTATTACAAGCTTGATTGGCTCTCATTACTTCCCCAAGCTGTGGAATACATTGTACCACCAGATAAGACATTATTCTACCCCATACACTATCTCACTAGCCCTACATAACTACTTCTCCTTAAACTGCACCTGCGCTTAGCTACCCCACTTAAACTGCACCCACACCTAGCTACCCCACTGCACCAAGCTCTCCCCTTCCCAATCCTTCCTCATTCTCCCTATTCTTATCTTCGCTTACCTTCCTAGTCAGCCTATCCCTATCTCCACACATTCTTCACCCCTTCTGCCCACTACAATTCTTCGTCCCCCTTCCTGCCAATGTTATACTTCACCTCCCTTTCCTGCCACTACAATACTCCTCTAGCCACCACCCCCCTTCCCTCCTCTTAACCACACACTCAGTGACTATTAAACTTTACTATCCCCAGTGCTACAGAAGTGGCACTAACAAGCACTTACGGAACTAATAATGCTCCACTATACATTTGTGGTATGTTATTTTATAGCAAAGTCAGCACTTGCTTTCTCCCGAGGCCTGTAATGTACGCCTATATAGTTAGTTGCAGTACTGTTTTCCTATCACTACCTTTGTGTGGCTCCTAACATTGAATTGGTAAATTGTTGATTCTGTCTTGGAATATCTACTGTCTATATGTCCTATGTACTGCAATCTGTTCACTTGTTATGCCTTGTAATTTTGTATATCTTGTCACTGATGCTATGAATGCACTTTGTATTTCCTGGTCCCCTCTCCCCCCAGGATGCACCATGAGACAAGCAATCTAACTGCTCAGTGTGCCTTTCCTGGTGAAACTTTTCAATAAATAAATAAACAAGATCTGAACTATAGTATTACAAGATTTCAGTGATGGTGTTATGGGAGTAGAAGTGTGGTATTATTTTTTTATATGGTTTTCAATAGTATTATTTGGCATATCCATATATTACAAATATATAATAGATCCTGTAGTATTTTAATAACATACTTTTTACGCAGGATTTTCTTTAGAACAGTTTCAGGCAGTGATATTGTAGAGAGATAACATCATGGCTGGAAGTGCCTGTTCTCAATCAGCTTTCACATTTTTTTCTATCCATTTTATAATATTGCATCTGTTCTGTTTGGTATTAAGTACTGTAAGTATTGTGCTCAGTCATGTATGTGTTCAGGGTGATGACCTCATATGCAAACAACTAACTACTGTATATACTGTGCTTGTATTTATGTTAGTGTGAGAGCAATATCTCCAGTTGTAGATCCACTGAATGCTTATTTCTGGGTACTGCTTTGAGAATCTATTTATTTGTATTATGGCAACTGAAATGTGCTTTTCATTTATTTATTTGAAAGTGTTTTACCAGGTAAGTCATATGTGATTTCCTTTTAAATATGAACTGCTGTAATACCAGTGAGGTGCAAAAGGTGGAATTGGATTTAATTGCAGTTCCAAAAGAACTGAAATTCATATGAATCATTTTAAAAAAAAGCATTTCACAATTGATAAAATTGTTGTAAAAAATGGTCAATCAGAATAAAGACAGTTTCAAAATAATACAGGTTTTTAAACCCACTACAAAGGATAGATAGTGTCAGCACAGTCCAATTGTGACAGGCTCACAAAGTTCCTTACCCATATGTGCTAACACTTGCACTTATCTGCAGGAATCCAAACCACTGAAACACCTACACATACTGTAGGAACCGTATTCAGCTTGTAAATAGCCAATTTAATGAGACTGACCAATCTGATGTTTACTGACTCTTCTGTACGGAGTACTTGTTTAGTACATTTATGTATTGAATTTGGTTCCATTTATAATTGAAGAAGAGTAGGTTTAAAAAATAGTAAATGAACAACTGCATTTAACTTATATGCACAAATGGCTACCTTAAGGTTTAGACTTTTATATTAGCTTAGCATTCTGGATGGCTGATTGCATGTTATATGCTTTAGTCGTTCCCCTTATCTTGTATAGATTGATTATTGATAGTGTTTTTTTGTCTTCTGTTACATTACCATAGCAGTACAATGTGGCCTGAAAACATTTAACTATAGCTGTTTTAATGGTAGAAAACATTAGGCAGTTTCCTTTGCCATTCTGTAGTTGGTCCTGAAGTAAAAAAAAATGCAATTAAATAAGTAAAGCAAAAAACAAAAAAAAATGAAATGCAGACAAAAAAGCAGCAAATCTGAATGTAAAGTGTGATGCCACAAATACAAACAAAAGAAAACAAAACAAAAGCAAATGTAAAGTGTGATGCCACAAATATAAACAAAAAATGTAAAATGTGATGCTACAAATATAAACAAAGCAAAAACAAATGTAAGGTGTGATGCCACAAATATAAACAAACAAAATGTAAAGTGTGGTGCCACAAATATAAACAAAACAAAAACAAATGTAAGGTGTGATGCCACAGATATAAACAAAATTAAAAAAGTGAAGTGTGATGCCACAGATATAAACAAAAACAAAAAGAAATGTAAAGTGTGATGCCACAAATATAAATAAAACAAATGTAAAGTGTGATAATCACAAATGAAAACAAAACAAAAATAAATATAAGATATGATGCCACAAATATAAATAAAACAAAAACAAATGTAAAGCGTGATGCCAAAAATATAAATAAAAACAGAAACAAATGTAAAGTATGATGCCACAACTATAAACAAAACAAAAATGTAACGTGTGATGCCACAAATATAAACAGAAACAAATGTAAATTGTGACACCACAAATATAAACAAAACAAAAACAATGTAAAGTGCAACCAAAAGAAATGATAAAAAATCTAATGCAAACCAAAACAGTACAGTGCATCTATAACAATGATAATTAACAAATCAGCACAGAACTAACAATGAATGCAAATAAACGGTATCACAACTAAAAAGTAAATGTAAACAACAACAAAAAAACAGCACAACTAAAAAATGACTGCAAATGAAAATGCATAGCATACAGTAACTAGAAAGTGAATGCAAGCAAAAAAGACAGTGCAAGGCAATTTTGTTTATATAGCTTCCTATTCTGAAGGCTTAGGTAACTTAACATACAATAAAAACAAAAAGATAATAAAACAGCATATTCAGAAATAATCAGTCAATAATAAGTACATTCTGAGGCACAGGTTAAAACTTATCAGATGTCTGAGCCAAACGCAAGTTCAAATAGATGGCTTTTCATGCCCTGTTTAAATGCCTCCACTGAGGGGGAACTCCTCAAATGGTATGGAAGAGAGTTCCAAATAATGGGCACCACCACCGAGAACGACTGCTCTCCAGATCATTTAAGACAGGATCTCGGGACAACTAACAGGCACCCCTCAGTGTAGCAGAGAGAGCAGACAGGAACAAACAAGGCAAAGAGGTTTTTAAGATAGGCAGGGCCCAAACCATGCAGGGCTTTGTATGTTAATAAAGCAATTTTGAAGATAGTGCGCCACTTAACTGGTTGCTAGTACAGCTGCCACAGCACAGGTGTGATGTGATTCCTGCATGATGCACCTGCCACCAACCTGGCCATGGCATTCTGCACCAGCTGCAGCTGATACACCAAACCTCAAGATAGCCCTTGGTATAGAGCATTACAGTAATCAAGTCTCAAAGTCATGAAGGCATGTGCTAGGATCACCAGGTCTTCTGGCACTAGATATAGTCTGATCTGGGAGATATTCCATAGCTGGATAAATCCACTGGGGACCACAGCTGACACCTGATGTGCTAGTGTCAGCTGTGATTCAACAGTGACTCACAGATACTTTACCCTATCTACGGTTGTCAGGAGTATGCCAGTCAGAGATGGAATTCTAACAGCATCACATCTTCTAGCCAACCCTCGAGAACCTGATTTCACCAGCAACATCTCAGTCTTGGTAGAATTAAGACTCAGCAAGCTGGAGGCCATCCAGTTTGGCAATTTCTTTGGCAGTACTCCAGCACAGAGACTGTCTCTCGCACATCTGATGTGAAGAACATGTACAGATAAGTGTCATCTACATAGCAGTGAAAACGCACCCTGTACCACCCGATAACCTGCCCAGTGGTAGCATGTACACTGTGAACAATACTGGGGGGGACAGAATCAAGCCCTGAGGAAAACCACATTTAACTGTAGCTGGCTATGACAAGAATACCAACCTGCTGCATTCTGCCAGATAGGTAAGACTCAAACTATTTTAATGTTGTCCTGGTGAATCCTCCATATTCCTCAAAGCAATCCATCAGAATGCCATGGTCCAGGGTGTCAAACACTGATGAGAAATCAAGGAGGACAACTATTGAGTACTCCCCCTGTGTCTTACTAAAAGCATGTCATCCAACACCTTGATGAGCGCAACCTCCAGAAACTCAATTGGAGAGGCTCATAGATGTCAAAACACTTATGGTGAGCTTCCAGCTACGTTGCCACCACTTTCTCTAAAACTTTCCCAAAAAAGGGAGGTTCAGCACAGGCTTGTAGTTCTCCAGCACCTCGGGATCTAAAGGTGGTTTCTTTAAGATTAATCTCACCACAGCTTTTTTAAGAGCTGACAGGAAACAACCTTCTATTAAGGAACCCTGGATAATGCCGTTGAGAAGCAGATCTAAGGCTACCTAACAGTTGACCGACAGCTGAGTAGGTCCCAGGTCCAACATAGAGGAGGTGGAGTGCAGTGCTGTAATCACTTTGAGCACCTCCTCCATAACAACTGGCTGGAACTCACTCCAAACCACCGGAGCTCCCATGCAACTCTCTACTCCATCCCTGCTAGCCCCTGACTCTTGGTTATACCATTGCGAGTTATGGTGGGAGGTCAACAGGCAGATATGGTTCAATATAATGGTATTGAGTGCAGTCATAATGGCTAAGTTACAGCCATCAACAGCTGCTTCCACAGCTGCACCACATGCTGCCTCCATACCTGAGATGTCCAATACTTCCAGGAACCTTTCTGGTACTAGATTATGATTAGGATGGTAATCAATAACCTCCACAGAGGAGGATGGTTTTTGGGAGACCCCCACCTAACAAATGACTGCATGGTGATCCAAACACCCTACTGGATCCACCCTGACATCTAAGGTGTTCAGCTTCAGGGAGAAGACAAGATACAAGATGTGGCCATGTTCATGGGTAGCACTGGAAACAACTTGCGTGAGGCCCAGAGAATCCATCAACTGGAGGAACTGCTGAGTAAACTGTGAGGTTTCTTCATTGACCCATGCATTGAAATCCCAAGGCACAATCATGTTGGGGGCATGCAATGATACATTGACAATAAAATCTGTAAATTCCTATAGGAACTCCCATTCCCTTCCCAGAGGTCGGTAAACCAGGAGTATTCTACACCTCACAGCCACATTGTCCTTTACTGCAACACATGTAGATGACTCCATCTCCTTCAATGGGTTTGCAGTCAACTTCAGGCAAGATCTAAAACAGAATGCCACCCTGCTACCCCTGCACTCTGGTCTCAGGCAGTATACCACTGAGAACAAAGCTGGGACTGCTGCTTCAAGGACCAACCCAGAGTCATCACCAAGCAAGGTCTCCATGAAACATACCAGGTCTCCAGATGAAATCATGAAGAAATCCGATATCATGGTAATTTTGTTCCTCAGGGACCTGGCATTACACAACACACTACAAAGGGGAGAAGTCAGAGCAGTCAATCTTTCTACTATCTTCTCCCAACTCCTGTAGGGCTCCCTGGGGATTGGGACATGGCAGGGAGGACCTTGCTCCATGACCATTCTAAACCCATGGAGCCTATGTAGCCTGACACGCTCAATCCTACTCTCCCCTGCTCCTACACCCAGAACAACACAGCACAACTAAAAAGTGAATGCAATCAAAAGAACATAGCACAACTAAAAAGTAAATGCAATAAAAAAAGCACAGCACAACTAAAAAGTGAATGCAAATGAAAAAACACAGCACAACTAAACTATGAATGCAAACAAAAAGCAGAACACAGCTAAAAAGTGAATGTGAAGAGGCACAGCACAACAAAAAAGTGAATGTAAACAAAGCACAGCACAACTAAAAAGTGAAAGCAAACAAATAAGCACAGGAGAACTGAAACATGAATGCAGACAAAAAGCACAACACAGCTAAAAAGTAAATGCAAACGAAAAAGCACAGCACAACCAAAAAAGTGAATGCAACTAAAAAAAAAACACAGCACAAGTACTGTAACAAGAATTGGTTAATGCCTTAGCTTGCATATTTAGTAGTACAGTAAGTAGGGTTAGTTAGTGAGGTAAAGTCATGAATGTTAACTGGTGGTAGTGTGGTTTGTTGGAAGGGAAGGGAAGGGGTGCCATGGTAGTGGGCAGGGACTGGGTTCTGTTTAGGACTGTGAGCACAGCAGGCAGGGTCAGGCCCAAGACTTGCTCCAGGACAGGCAGTGTAGACTGGAAGGCACTGAGATGCAGCATCTTATTTCAAGTGGGGTCCTGCTTTTACTCATTTCTGCAGCTGCATGGACTGAAACAGTGGGAGGTTAAGTGACTTGCTCAGGGTCACACAGTGAGTATTTGGATTCAGCAGGGTTTAAACCTCAGATTTCCTGGTTCCCAACAGTCCTCTAACCCCTAGAGGACCATGAATGCCTGCTGTCCTCCATGGGATGGGTTACTCAGTATACAGCTCATTGAGCAGTACCTTGTGGTGGCATGATAGAGGTTCCACTGCTGGCATGGGTGTCCCTACTTCTGGCAATCACGGGTGTATGGACACACTTTAACAGGGAGGTAGCCAAGACTAAAAGGAGGGACAGAAGGATGATACTGTTTGCAGAATGCTATATGACCAGAGTGTCGCCAATACGTTCTGAGCAGATACTGGAAAAATGATCCATGAGCTGCATTATTTAAATATTAGTAATTAAAAATTTTTTTTTTTTTTTTTTTTTTACATAACTCACACCAGCAAGGGTGTTGGTACTGCATTATAGGGGAACCAATGTTTTGATGTAAAACCTCTTCATCAGGTCATGTAGTTACTTAATAATAAGGATGAATTAAAAAAAGAATATATATATTATAGTGGGACGGTAGTGCCACTATAGTTAGGGTTGCACAGCCATTTCTATGTTAAACCTCAAAGTTTGCACTTTATAACTTTTGAACTGTTTGTCCAATTTGCCTGAAATTTGGAATGTAGAAAGATGTACCATAGATCTCTAGATCTGGAAATTTAGTTTCAGTCAGATATATGGTTCCAGAACGTAGCGCGCCCAGAAAAGTGAAATTTCACCATTGTTGCGAATTCTTTGTCCAGGCATAATGTACTGAAGAATGCGTTTGACTGGGTTCAAATTGGTTTGTCTACATATGTCCTGGGTTGCACTGGTGCCTTTTGAAGTTCTAGTGAAAAAATATTGCTCTGTTTAAAAGTTATTCCATTTCCCATTATAGCCTATGGAAAAATGCATATGTGCACTGTGAAAACATTTGGGATCACATTTTGTTGTCGAGCTTGCCCAAAAATGTTGTGCTGCCTCCATCTTATTTTCAGTTAGTGGGAGAGAAAAAATGCTGTAATTCAAAAAATACTGCACGTTGGTAAACACCAACAGCTGCGTTTACCTAATCGGGCTCAGAGGAACATGTCCCTAGCATTAGTTTTTCACCAACTGGTCTGGAAATATGTTTTTTTTTAATGTTCCATTGTTTGATCGCAGGAACATTTTTGTTGCCGCAAAAATAATCGCTCTCACTGGAAACTGGAAAAAGTAACCGTGGCATCATTTTTATGTGTATGATGACATTCCCATTATAAAGATAGGAGAATCGCGAAAACATCAAAGAGATCGTGGCAACACTGTGTGAACACATTTTGCTATGTGTTGTTTTCTTTGTCACTTGATTGTGGCAAAGTGGATTGTGCTATTGTCCTGAAATTTTCATGGTAGCAAGCCCTAGTGCCACAGATGTGGCTTTTAGTGGTTTGTTATGAAAATATTCACCAGGCTCATAGTTACAGCATTCCAAAGTTCAGAAATTTTCCCCATAGGATAACATTACGGCAGTTGTTTTGTCACTTCATTGTGGCAATGTGGATTGTGCTATTGGCCTGAAATTATGAGGATGGCAAGGCCTAGTCCCACAGTTGTGCCTTTTGGTGGTTTAGTATGGAAACATTAAACTGGCCCATAGTTAAAGCATTCTGAAGTTCAGAAAGTTTCCCATAGGATAACATTGCGGAGCCTGTGACACCTTTCGGGGCCCGTATCTCAAAAATGGTTCGAGATATGGACTTTTTGTTGCAAAAATTCCTAGTGTAGAAGTAAGTTGGAAAGCCATGAAAACCATGAAATCTGAATTTTTTTTCTACCTTGTACAGTTCCTAAGATATTTGGGAATTACCATTCCAACTGCTCATTTTCATGCGTGTAGGCCACTATTATGCCCTCAGAGTTAGCAGTCACAGTGCTTTTCAGTGCCCGTATCTCAGAAATGATGTGAGATACCAATTCAGTTGATTGTTATGTTGCAAGAACTACTCACTCTCATGATTACAACCACACTTGCATTTATTTTCTAGCTGCTATGGTTCCCAAGATATGGGCAAATTAGTGTTACAAGGGCTCCTTGCCTTATAGGGCTGCTGTATGGCTCCATACTTATGAGTAAGTGGGAGTGCAGGGACCAGAGAGCATGTGCTCCCACAGACACATATCATTATGCTTCAGGTTCTGTGCTCCCACCAACACATACCATTTACTATTTATATTACACTTTTTAAAAAAGAAAAGAAATTCTTTGCAAAAACTCCATTAGTGCATCATTTAGGGTTGTTCCACACCGACAAAAGTGTGGAAATTTAATGGTAGGTTATCACCCCACCCCCATGCCCCCTCCTCAAAAACCTAACTCAGCATTCCCCCCCACCCACACACACATATGCAAGACACATGCAACACTGTTAGACACTATATCACTCTGGCACATCTGTAAGCACAATAATCACAACACTGTACTGATTTCACATAACACTATGTAATGAAAAAACAAGTGCAGTATAAGCGATTCTATACTGCCTATGCAGTATGATGACACATTATTGCTGGAATATCTTCTTAATACAATGACACTTAGTCTGTCCACATTTTCAAAATTGATTTATATGTGTCATAATTCAACAACTGGGTCACTGCAAGTATCGCTGCTACCACATAGGCAATTGGTAGCAGGACAGATAGACCTGACACATATACAGTAGTTTGAAAATACTGCTCAGGTGGGAAACTACCACCATCACATGTTGTTATACTGCTGCGTTATCTGGAAATACTCATTAACAGTATGGTATGGTTACCTTTGCATGTTACAACTGTTACTTTTTACTTGTAAACTATGCTACAAAAAAATAACTTTTATTATTACCACTGTTTGTTATTATTTTATTTTTATTTTTTTTATTTAGTTTTTGTTGATCGGGTAAGTGCACTAGACAAATCCTGCCTATTTTCAGGCATGACCTGACTCCCCAATTTCTTTTTCATGGAATACACAGCAGGAGAGTCACGTTGAGGTGTGTTGGTGTTGGGTGTGTGGTAGAGGATTGTAGAGGCCCACAGCTCTTGTACCGCTACAGAGTGTGGGACAAGCGGTCATGTCTATGTTTTCTTTTTAGCTGTTTGTGTGTTTTTATTGACTTCAGCTTTACAAGGGGGACTTACGAGAGTCACTCTGAGGAGCGGTGCTGGTGGTCGGGTGCCAAAGGAAAGACTGCTAACTGTGGCCTGATAATTATCCTACTGTATGTGCGAGAAGAGCAGTCCTTTCTTCATTTTCTGTACTGAAGATGGACATGCATCTGTGGTACGGAAAACGAAGAAAGTACTACTGCTCTCATACGTGGCAGCACTAACAAATATACCGCTCTCTGTCTCTCATTTTATTGTTTTACATCAAGGGCAGCAGTCTGAGTTACTGTTCTTTTTATGTGTATCTACAATTTTTTAACAACTTGTATTTACAGAAAGAAAAAAAAAACAGACTTTTTTTTTTGGGGGGGGGGCTCAAAATCGCCCGCTAAGCAATGGGAGGAAAAAATGGCTGCATTTTAAAAGTGAATGTTCTAATTGCAACTTGATATTAGTGATGAGGTTTGTGGAAACTGGCCCTTTTAATATCTGGGCTCTATTGTACTTATTGAACTACTAAAACATGCAAGTGAACATTAAGGCATTGACCAATGCTTGCTAGTCTTACTGTGCTGTTTTTGTTTGCGTACTCTTTTTTGCTGTGCTGTGTCTTTTGTTTGCATTCACTTTTTGGTGTGCGGAGTTTTTTTGCTTGTATTAACTTTTTAGTTGTACTGTGCTATTTTGTTTGCATTTACTTTTTTTTTTTAAATACACTTCTTGCTTCGCTGGCCATGGGTTGGAACCTCCTTCCTCTGCTTTCTAGTGAGCTGCCCTCCCTGCCAAAATCTTGTTGCAGTCACCCCAGGTACCCACCAACAACACATCGCTGTGCTGCTTCCACCCACAGCTTACCCCCCCCCGGGACTGGGGCTGCCGTCAGCTACTGTGGCATTTCTTCCCCACACTCAGCTGGCCACCAGGGGCAGAGGTGAAGATTTGGTTCTATCTTGGGACACTGCAGCTCAGATCTGATGTAGGAGTGGGCTGCTGGAGGAGCTTCATCTGCCCATCTTGTGCACTGGTTTTCTGTGTTCTCCTCAATCCCATGCCAGAAGTGCTCATCAGGACTGGCTGCCATCTGGCATGATGCAGCCAAACTGTGGGCATGCTCTAGTGGCCTGCTTGTTACTCACAGATCCCTGCACTGCCACCTGTGGTCACCCAGGTGGCAACCGACCAGTAGGATGTGAGACGCCCCTCCCTGGAGGAGGAGAGCATCCTGTGGGAGCTTGATTCCCCCCCCCCCCAGCTGGGCCTCTGATGGCCCTGGCTCATTTCTGAACCTGGGTCATCGGCATTGCAGGCAGTAGCTCTACTGCTATGTCAGCAGGCCGGCCTGGGTTTACATTTACTTTTGTGTTGTGCTAAACATTTGTACGCATTCATTTATTCGTTGTGCTAATATATATTTTTTCGTTCATTTCTAGATGCACTTTACTGTTTTGATTTGCAATTGATTTTTTATTTCTCATTTTCTTCTGGTTGCATGTTACATATGCTTTGGTTTTGTTAATTTTTGTGGCATCATGCCTTACATTTGGTTTTATTGTTTTTCTGTTTTTTTTTGTTTGCATTTCATTTTTTGATTGTTGCTTTACTCATTTGATCACATTTTACTTTTTTGTTTGTATTTTACACTTCAGGGCCACTGCACAATTCACTTGTACACTTCTCGAATTCCATCAGCCTTTATTTATTTTAAAAACTGTTATGATTTTCGTTCTTCTCAAGAAAGAATTAAGTCTGTTTTTTCTCTGTTTTGTTCATTTTTGGTGTTCCCCTCATTTGGTCAACATCAGATTCCACATAGTCTGCCCACTGCCCACAATCAGAGCAGTACTATTCAGCTGTCCCATTATTTGTGCATGAGCCCAGCTTTCTTAAAAATGCCATAGAGGAGCCCAGGCTATCGGAAGGCCTGTGGGGGTGGGGGGTGGATTGAGTGACCTAGTGGGCACTCTGCTCCTTGGGGAGGGAGGAGGGAGGGCTGTGCCATCTGCTACAATACTACAACCTGGGTGATTATGGAGAGTGATGCAGTTGGACAATTGCACGTAATCAGGAAGGGGAGAGCACATGGACATCAATGTGTTTGTCTCAGCCACACACCCAGTTACATCGGTCATGGGCTCTTGGAGGCAGGCATTTAAGGGGAAAATGGTGGTGGAAGGGGAGGATTAGGATCTGCCTGCCTTCTGCATGTCCTAAATGGGTTTCAGCTGCTTGCCTTCCAACATGATCCACAGAACAACACTTTGCAGGACCAGATATAGTGGCATTAAAGGAGCCCCACCCCAGGAGGTTATCTGGGGAGGCCTGTGACCACTTAAGATCCTGACTCCACGATGAACGAAGGAAAGACCCCACCAGAGAGACTGCTGCATGACATGATTTAGGTGTTTCTGGGTCTCACATCTGGATTTTGCAAAAAGATTAAAGTTACAGTACTGAGTTAAGGAAAGCTGACTTTTATATTTTCTCTTCCTTTTATATTCCTTCCCTTTTATGTATAGAACTTACCTGTTCATTTAGTGTTTTCAAATAATCTTTGTGATTTCTATATCAACATTTGCTTAGATTTTTTTGGTGTCTTACAGTCCTTCTATATACAGTACAGCTCCTTGTGGGGAGGATTTTCAGAACTATTCAGGACTTCTGCCACATTTTCCACCCATCCCCGCAGACAGTGGCTAAAAGATAGACCACCTAAATGATGGTCTAACCTTTGGGTGCAGTTGATGTAATTTACTGCACTTTGGATCCAGATTGTGCCAAAAAGTGATGCATACGTCTCTTTTTTTGATATAAGCATCTGTAAACCACAAAAACTGTTGCAGATGTGCCAACGCATTCGAAAATAGGGAAAGAACATTTTGATACATTTCAGAGGATGCAGTTGCAACTCAGAACTGGAAGTTGTGATTGCACCTTTTTTTTTTTTTAATCCTGCCCTTGATCTCTTCCAGTATACCATATTGGCTTCCAGTCTTGTATAAACTTTCCATGAACACATGTTGGTTGTTGTTTTGGCACTGTTTCTTTACATTTCTTTTCTGTTCTCTGCTTTTCTGAAAATGGTCCAGCTGGACACAAATGTTAGAGGTTAGTCTTGATTGTAGTGTACATGTGTGGTTAGAATGTGTCATTATGGTATTATCTGATGAAGAATGTTATAGCACAGAATTGGATTGTCTTTTGTGGTTGTTGTAGCCTGATCCACAAAACTATGTTACTGTAGATAACCCCTGGCAAAATACTACTCAATACACACAAACCTTCCTACAATAAAGTTTAAGACCTAGTGCCCTGGCTTACCCCTTCAGAAAATCTATTCTCCCTTTTGTCAAAGCTACTTTCTAAAAGCACCAGTGATGTAGGAAACTACAGACCTGTTAGTGTGACCTCAGAGATAGGGAAAATGATGGCATCACCTCTGGAAGAAAGATTTGTTGAGTACCTAGAGGCCAGTGGGGCAGAGGACACAAGGCAGCATGGATTCACAGTGCAAAGGTCATGCCAGATGAATCTAATAGATTTCTTTGACTGTGTGACCAAAGTAGTAGACCAGGGAGGGGCTGTGTACATGGTCTACCTCCTATACTTTAGCAAGGCATTTGACACAGTCCCACACAAAAGATTAATAAACAAGTTAGCTAGCTTGAGAGTAGGACCCAGGGTGGTAGCCTGGGTAAAAAAATGGGTTGGACAACAAGACGCAGAGGGTAATAGTAAACGGAGTCCACTCCGAAGAAAGGGGGGTTACTGGCAGGGTTCTGCAGTGTTCAGTACTGGGACCGGTCCTCTTTAATGTCTTTATCGGTGACATTGCAGAGGGACCAGAAGGAAAAGTATGCCTCTTTGCAGACGACACAAAGATCTGCAACAGGGTTGATACACAAGGGGGTGTGGAAAGGATGAGAAGGGACTTGGCAAGATTGGAGGAATGGTCAAAAATATGGCAGCTTAGATTCAATGCAAAGAAGTGCAAAGTAATGCACCTGGGAAACAAAAACCCAGGGGAAGAGTACACAATGGGAAGGGGGGAGGTACTAGCAACAACAAAAATGGAACAGGACCTGGGGTAGTCATATCAGATGACCTAATGGTAGACAAGTAATATGAGAAGGCAGTAAGGAAGGCTGGTGGGGATACTGGGATGCATAGGGAGAGGCATCACCAGTAGAAAACAAGAAGTTGTTATCCCTCTGTACAGACAGTTGGTGAGATCCCATCTGGAATACTGTGTGCAGTTCTGGAGACCCCATCTCCACAAGGACATAGGCAGGATGGAGGCAGCCCAAAAGAGGGCAACTAAAATGGTGCAGGGCCTGCACCAGAAGCCATATGAAGAGAGACTAATGGAGTTTAATATATATACCCTCAAGGAAAGGAGGGGAGGGACATGATAGAAACTTTCAAGTACTTCATGGGAATCAACAAAGTCTAAGAGGGTAGCAATTTTCAGAAAAAGAGGTGTGCAAGAACAAGGGGGCACAATTTGAAGATAGAGGGGTGACGGCTCAAGGGCAACATGGTGAAGTATTTTTTCATGTAGAGGGTGGTGGACGCATGGAACGACCTTCCTGAGGTGGTCGTGGGGTCAGAAACTGTTGGGGAATTCAAGAATGCATGGGAAAGACATAAGGCAATTCTAGTAGGGGTAGGAGGAAGTAGGCTGTTGGTTATTTAGGATCCACAGCTTATCCAATAGGTAGGGAAATGGGCACACCGGGTGGGCCAAGTGGTCCTTATCTGCCATCAAAGTCTATGTTTTTATGTTTCTATGTAAGCCCATGAAACCAAGCAAATACAGGCACTGGTTTGTGATTTGATTACTTCTTAGTCTGACTGTAGGAGACAATGTAGTCTAGTGACTTTGAACAAAAGGCTGCAAGCTAGGAGATCCTAGTTTAGATTTCAGCTTAGCTACATGCTCTCAGTGCAACCTTGGCAAAACCTTTTGCTTCATTTTTTATGATTTCTTGTGCGTGCAAAGTAAACATACTGTTACAGTAACAGGCTTCAGAGGCTCCTCACTGTTGTACCCAATGTAGCTCAGGCTGCAGGAGGCTAAACAGTGACAGGTCAATGATCAGCAATGATGATCATGACACTGTTCTGCTGGTGATGGGTGGAAGCTTTGTGTAGTTGAAAGCAGACAGCCATGCCTATCAGAGCAGCTGCATGCTTTTGCCTGCAACACATGCCAGTAGCCAGCTGAGCTCTGTCATGATCAGCCTGCTGCTTGTACTCTCCCCAAACCCAATGTCTTCCACAATGCTCCCTCTTTAAAACAATCCCACCCTCTGCAGTTTAGCCCGCCCATCTCACTAGTGCTTCTCTGGTGCCCCTTTCTGTAAAAATAAACTCCCACCCACTACCAACTATCCCCTTCACTGCCCAGCGGTTCCCACAGTGCCCTGTTTGTAAAAAATAAACTCCCACCCACTGCCAGTTATTCCGGCCACCTCCCAGTTCTTTCCATATGCCACTTTTATAAAAAATAAACTCCCACCCACTACCTAATATCCTCCCACTTCCCAGTCACTCTCTGCATGCCCTGCTTATAAAATAAATTCCCACGCACTGCCAAATATCCAGCCTACCTCCTGATTGTTTCCCCTGTGCCCTGTTTGTGAAAAGAAACTCCCACCAATGCCAATTATCCCACCCACCCCCCAATCTCTTCCCTGTGCTCCATTTGTAAAAGTAATGCCCCCCGCTGTCAATTATCCCAATTGCATCTCAGTCATTTCTCAGTGCTCCATACCTGTAAACCAAGAAAACCACACAGTGATGACTTTTGGCCCCCATGCCCCCCCCGCACTCCAGTCCCCTCTCAGCACCCACAACCTCGCACCCCTCCCTTACCTATCTGTTCCACCGGCATATCATGCTGCTTCCACTGACACTTCCTTCTTCTTTCAATGTTGACTGTGAATGACTGAAAACAAATTAAGGTTGGCTAATGGCTTTTTAATGAGTTTAGAATTTTTACTCATAACTTTGTCATTTATTAGTACTCTTTCACCAAATTTTCAACATAGCTGTTTTTGGACCCCACCTCCTTAACAATGTCAGTGAAAATGTTTTAATCTGTCCCGAATGTTGATTTTGCAGTCGCTCTGTGACCGTGAAATCACCTTTCAGGTGGGTTTTGCAAATGTTCACCTACTGGGTTCAAGAGGTGGCATCATAAGAAAACTATTGAAAATATGGTGAAAAAATATGGCAAAATGACTAGGTTATGAGGGAATGTGGAAATACTTCAATGTCCACATATAACTTTGATACGTATCAATATTTTCCCACCAAACTTTCAACATGGCCTTTTTTGGGACCCAGCCTCATAAACAAGGTAGATGACATTTTTCAAATCTGGCCCAAAAGATGATTTGCAGTCGCTATGCAAAACTGCGTTTCAAGCAGGATTAGAAAAATGTCACCTACCAGGTTCATAAAGTGGGGTCATAAAAAGACTAGGTTGAAAATGTAGTGTCGAAATCTTTAAAAAAATGAAAGTTATGAAAGTACTGTATGCTGAAAATTTTCAGTGCTCACTCACAACTTTAGTAATTTTCAATATTTTGACCCCACATTTTCAACATAACCATTTTTTGACATCACCTGATGAATGTGATAGATGTAATTTTTCAAAGTCAGCCTAAAACATATTTTCACACTTGTGGCGCTAAATGACGTATCAGTCTGTATTTTAAAAATGATACATGCGATAATCAGAATGAGGTCATAAAATACTGTGTTAAAAACTTGGGGTCAAAATGTCAGAAAAGAATTATGAAGAAATGTTATGTGCACGGCCAGCCATTGGCCCAGCAGGTAGCATGTTGTGTTCCTGTACTGGTGACTTGCGTTTGGGGATGAGCTCAGGGAGCCAGCTGGGCAGCATGAAGATGGAGGCCAGCACTATTGTGCAACACTGCTACAAGCCTGGGAAGGTATTGTGCAGTGTTCTGTCACATAGGCAACACCTTGTGATGTACCGGGGACCTTCCCTCACAAGGGGTTGCCATGAGTGTCATGGCCTAGTTTTGTAATGAATTGCCCATGTCATTAAACATGACCACCACTCGCAGTTTCTCAAAATCTCTTCCCTTGATCTTACCTGTTCAATTTACATGCTAGATTCATACTCTGGATGACATAGGGTAAGGTAAGTGCATATTTGTAGTGGTAAATACCACAACACTGTATCAATATATTTCATTTTTACATAGTGTCCATGGCACTAGACTGGGAACTTTCAAACCTTCAAAATCCTGTATCTTGCTTCAGAAATGAAAATACGTAACACAGACATTGCTACTCACTGATTCCATTGAAAACTCTCTCTTACTACAATACTACTCTTCCTTCATCATTCTCTGCAGCACAACCAAAATCTACCTGATACAACACATAAGCTAACATTTGGCATTGACAAATGCTTAATAATTACTGGTAACCCCCTTTATCAAGCGGTCCACAAGCCACTGTCAAATAACATAATAACCCTTAAACTGGTTATTACGACATTCTAAACTCTTTCTGTCACTAGCAGTTTCACTAATTTCTATGGTGCCACATGACTGGCTCTTACTTTCTGTGTAGGCAGCCCAACACTTAAAAAACAAAATGCCGGCTCTGTTTCGGAGGACTCTCACTGATAGCCGGGAAGGCCCTGCACTTCCATTTATAGCACGAGTGATGAAATTGTTAGCATAGGCATGTTATTACTCCACCTGATGTACCCAGTTCAGAAAATACTTAAATCCCCACCGAAATGTAATTCTGCACAACTGCAACACTATTTCTGTGTAGCAGTGTGAAAACACATTTTGGCCTGGATTTGAAAAATGGCAGTTATGACATACATTTTGTGGTGTAATAACAAGTCTATGTTGAAAATTTGGGGTCAAAATATTTTAAATTTACAGAGTAACGAACGTGCTTAACAAGATTGCAATGAATTGTCATAATGCAGCCATTTTTGGAAATTTTTACCTCAAGTTTTCAATATGGCCTTTTAGGGATCCCACTTCATGAACAATATGACTGTCTTTATGCGAATCCCATCTGAAAGGTGAAATCAACAAGCAACCGCAAAGTAATTTTTTGGGCTAGATTTGCGAAATGACAGTCACATTGTTCATGAGGTGGGGTCCCCAAAAGGCCATGTTGAAAATTTGGGGTAAAATCTCAAAAAAGTCTTGAGTTATGTATAAAAGTTCAAACCTCTACTGAAATACATTGAAGTGCATTTATCTTAGTTTCTCATATTGCAGTTACGGTTCCAACAGCAAGAAGTGTCTTCAATCGGAAGAGCGGATCGCGAACCTGGGACCTCTTCATGTAAGAGAGGGTGAGTGGGGGTGTCAAGGGGATGTGGGGAGGTGGGTGCACAGTGGGAAGTTGGGTGGGGGTGTGTGGGTGTGATCAGCAATGGACTTTTTTTTACAGGTTTAAAAAAATAAAAACAGACACTGAGGGATGGTTTTCTTATTTTCAGGCAGAAAACCACATGGGAGGGTGGAGGGATGCCACTATTCACCAATGATAACTTTAGATGAGCATCGGAGGGTGGGGTGTACCATTAGACACCAGGGAGAAAGAGGCATAGTGGCAGACTGCCACAAAAAATTTAAATAAAAAAACAAAATAGAAAAATAAAACAATGAAAAAGAAAGATATGGGATTCAGGGTGGGGGGCATTATACACCAAGGATGTTTATACAGGATTCCAAAGAGAACCCATTTAAAACAAACAAAAATATTCTTTTTCCCCAGATCAAATCCTTTTCTGCCAATACTTTGCTGTGGTGGTGGAAAAGAATTCTGTCTGGTGAAAAAGGATGCTGTTTCATGACCAGATAGCTGTCTTTTTCAGGACCAGATGGCTCTCAATCCATTTTGTGACCAGATGGCCATGCCATTTAATCCTTTTCTGCCACAGCAATTCCTTTTTTGCCATCCTTTTTCATCATGGTGAAAAAGAATTCCATTTTCCTGACCAGATGGCTATTCCATTTAATCCTTTTTCATCACAGCAGTTCCTTTTTTGCTATCCTTTTTTGTCATGGCGAAAAAGGAAATCGGCTTCCAAAAAAGGATCTAATGCTTTTTCGCCAGCCGATATCATTTTTTGCCATGACAAAAAAGGACTCACGAAAAAGGAGCTTAGCCCGTGGCAAAAAAAGGAATTAAATCTTTACAAAAAACTATGGAGGGCATACAAAATATTAAAAAACACACAGAACATCTCATCAACTCCTCGTGAGCAAGATACATGCTTTGATGTCTGCAAAAGACATCCCTGGGCACAATTATGACAGTTTGTTTTGGCCAGAAATAAAAAACAAGATGTCGGCTCTCGAAAAAGGATTTTTTTTCTGATGAAAAAGGATTGATCTGTCAAGAAAAAGGACCCCCTTTTCATCAGAGCAATATCCTTTTTCGTTCCAGGAATCTATCCAAAAGAGTGAATTGAGCATGCTCAGAATCCACAATTTTAAAATTAAATAACTTCAGAATGGATTAATATTTTTTCATCAAACCAATGCAGCCAAGCTCTGTGGAGCAAGCACTGTCTACCCTGAAATTGTCAGACCAAAATTCCAAACCATTTGGCCATAGCACAATGACAAAAAAAAAAACTGCAAAAAAGGCACATTTTAACATTTTTCACTATCCCCAGCACAGAATCCGCTGACCCAACTGAAACACAACTTGGCACATCAAGAGAGCTACCCCTCCAGACTGCATGTACCAAAGTTCAAGCAAATCTGTTGAATGGTTGCAAAGTTATTAAAGGGGCAAAATTTGAGGTTTAACATTTAAGTGCCTGCTCAACCCTAACTATGGTGGTGCTACTGCGCCACTGTAATTCTTTGCAAAACGCTGTGTTAATGCAACACTTAGGGTTCAGGCTAAAGCAACAAAAGTAGGGAAATGTGGCTTTAGGGTTTCCAAACCTAAAACCCCACCCCCGGCCCTGAAGCAAATCAGGGGTGCAGTCTTCCTTGGGGTTGTCAACCATAAAGCTCACCCCATTAGGTGTGTATTTTTCTGGAGTGCATGGAATGAGTTGATCTTCAGGGTTGACAACCCCAAGGAAGACTGCACCCCTGATTTGCTTCAGGGCTGGAGATGGGTTTTTTAGGGTTTGAAACCTTAAAGCCATATTTCCCTACTTTTGTCACTTTAGCCTGAACCCTAAATGTTGCATTAACACAGTTGTTAGCAAAGAATCTCTCTACTTTTTGAGATAGTATAAATGTATCCTCATTTGTATGTGGGAGTGGGCCCTGCACTCCCATCCCTCTCAGATGCATACATATGAACTTTTCAGCATAGCCATCTTATTACCCCACTTCATGAACCTGGTAATGAAAATGTTTAATTCCCCACCAAAACGTGATTCCGCGCCACCTCAACGTCATTGCACACCAGAAGTGCAAAAACACAGTTTGGTCAGGGTTTGATAAATGACAGTCATCAACATAATGAGGTGGTGTAACAAGATGGTTATGTTGAAAATTTGGGGTCAAAATATTTAAAATTACCAAAGTTACGAAAAAGTGTAGTAAAATTTCAAGGTATGTACATAACTTTGCCATTTTTACATGTTTTTTCCCCAAATTTCCAGCATAGCCATCTTATGACTCCACCTCATGAACAGGGTGGTAAAAATTTTCAAATCCTACCCAAAAGGTGATTTTGCCAAGCAACCGCAAAATTGCCTTCCAGGCCAGATTTGCATAATTCCATTGATGTCATATATGAGGTGGGGTCTCAAAAAGGCCATGTTGAAAATTTGGTGTAAAAATATGCAGAAATGGCAAAGTTATGCACCAAAGTTGAAAACTCTATTGAAATACATTGAAGTGTACTTACCTTAGTTTCTTATATAGCAGTCAGCGGTTCCAGCAGCAAGACGTGTCTATGATCAGAGAGTGGATCTTCCCCCTGGTACCTGTTCAGGTGAGTGAGGGTTTGTGGGGGGTGTTGGGGGGTGCATGGTGTTGGGTGCTGATTGGGAGGTCAGGGTGGGGTGGTCAGATCGGTGAGGAACTGTTTTCTCTTTTTACAGGTTTTAAACAAACAAAAAAAGACATTGAGGTATTGCTTTCTTTTTTTCAGAGAGGATGGCTATTGGAGGCCGGGGGGGGTACCACCCAAGGAAAAGGCAAAAGTCAGGGGGATGGGGTTGGATACTAGGGGTGCCACTAGACACCAGGGAAAGATTTCCATATACGGGGATGGTGATTGGAGGGGTGAGGGGTGCCACTAGACACCAAGGAAACAGTTAACATGCAGGATGACTATCAGAGGGTGTGTGTGTGTGTGGGGGGGGGGGTGCCACCAGACACCAGGGAACCATAACAAATTATGGGGATGCCAATCAGTGGGGTGCCACTAGACACCAGAGAAACCTTACAAAGTACAGGGGTGGCAGTTGGAAGGCGGCAGGTGCCACTGGACACCAGGGAAAAGATGGCGGCAAATGAAAAAGGATTCCCTACCCCCATGAAAAAGGATGAAAGTCACAAAGATTGCATACTAGAGGGAGACCAGCATATGTATGTTGGTTATCGGGGCCCTATTATCTGGATTCAGCACTTAAATGTTGGAGAAATGTCCTTGAAATATTATTTTTTTAAGATCATAAATCTTTTTTTATGACTCGTGATACAAAAAAAATCTTTTTTCTGATCACGAGTCACAAAAAAAATGTATAACTTTAAAAAAAAAAGAACATTTCAATGGCATTTCTCAACAATGAAAATGCTGAATCACAAAATAGCGACAACACATACATGTTGATCTCCTCTATGCTATTTTTTTGGCTTTCAATTTATCAAAAAGGTAAACAAGATGATATAATATGAAAAACTCACAAAAAGGATTTCTTGCACTCAAACTTTATACAGCTATTCTGAAGTGCTTACTGAACATGCTCAGAACCTGAATTTTTAAAATTTAATAACTTTGAAATTGATTCATATCAAGCCCTTTCTACCCTGAAAATTTCAGACCAAAATTCCAAATCATCTCTTGGAGAACAAGTATTAAAACTGGCTTAAAACACATTTTATACTTCTTCATTGTTCTTCATTCTGCATTATTTGGTAGAGCCTGGCGTTACAGACATTGCACTCAATTCAGAAAGCCGAAAATTTATTCAAGGTACCTGCATCAACTGGAATTGACGCAAGTGGCACCTTGCGCCAGAAACTGCACACTTCCTGATTCAACAGCGGTGGCTGTGGCTGTGGCTGTGGCAATGGCAGGGTCCAGTGCACCGAACAGGTACTGTACCAGTGTTGTGGCTGAATGGTGGGTGCATCACAGCATATGGGGCTTGTGCCAGTGCCTAGCTACAACATCTCCTACAGTGGGATTCAGGAAGCCCTGCAAACAATGATGCTGGTACCAGTACTTAGACCAGCAAAAGGCTGGTCTAACAGTCCATGTGCCACACTAGCCACCTACTGTGGGCATGTTCCCAGGGCATTGGGATGGTAGCATCCCACAAGGCATGGTGCAGCACACAGGCATGGTCACCTTTGGCCCTCCCATGCTGTGCCCTGTATATGGGCAGCCTAAGACGTGCAGTGCCACACAGCAATGGCACCTCCCTGCTTGTGCCCTACTCCCTGGTGGCTGTCAGGTTACTGAGGCCCATACTGGGACCCCCAGACTACAGAGCACTTATGGAATGCACCTGGCAATTTCCTGCAGCCCCAGCACAGGACAGGGCTAAACTGAGTATTGCTCATCCCTGCCATGTCCCCCCAGCTGCCCTCCCACACCATCCAGCCCCACTGGCATGCTGATGCCTGATTGCCTATGTCTGTGGGGTGGGAGGCCATATATACCATGGGCACTGTTTGCTGCCAGGCTTGCATCCATGCCACAAGCCTCCATCATTCCCTTCCCATGTGCCTTCTGTTTAGCACAGGGTAACAGATGCGGCTGTCCCTCTGACAGTGGGGCTGGGACACCTCCTGATAGTGAATCATGTGAAGGGTCCCTGGTGCACCGGAAATCAGTGCAAGCTGCTGTTTGATGCAACTGTACCAGTCTTTGTGAATCTGGCCCATTGTGTAAAACTTTGGAATGTTTTCAATATGCACAGGCAAAGAAATCAGGCAGAGATGGAGGAGAACAGTGTGGGCAGCACACCATGGCTTTGGTGGAGTGAAACGCAGCCCACATTGGCAGAACTTCTCTGAGCAGTTTAGGCTCTTGATAAAAAAGGCAAAACCTTGGATAAAAAGGTGACTTATTTCCAAGCTTGCCTCACCACTTGTGAAGTACAGTCCACAAGAACAATGGTGGAGGCCAAGGAAACTACAGAAGCAGCTCAAATGGCTTCAGTTGCTGCAGTTGGTCATGTCAGAGGAAACTGGTTGCTGAGATACTGGACTGAAAATTTAGAAAGCCGAACCCAATGCCAAAATATCTGCATGTTGGGATGGACATAACATTAGTCTATGGTCCAGCAGTGCCATAATGTTGCGTATTATGTTTTGAACGTTTACTGGTCTGTATGTTTGTAACACCCTTGCATATATTGTAAGAATGTCTCAAACTGGACAGATATTTCCTGTCTGTACGATGGTGATGACCGCATGGCTATACTTGGTCCTGGTTTCTCCCCCTCCTGTTATTGACAATCATGTGCATTTACAATAACTATAGCTTCTGTTTGCCTGTAGTGATCATACTGTAAGTCCCAACTGTTTCCAAAGTTTCTATGGACATACACTGATACCATGGTATGGTATTTGACTGTTCTGTTTCTTGAAACACTATGTTTTACTTTTTTTAACATTGGATTTGGATATTGAGAAAGAATCAATAGTAAATAGAGCATAAACTAGGTAGGCAGTGCTGTGGTCCCAAAACTACATAATAATGGGAGTAGTACTCACACTTTTGCTATGTCTAAGTGTTTTATTTTCTCATCACCTCTGCAACTTCAAAAAACTCCATAAAGTTTACCCTGGTGCTTCAACCCCTTCTGGTGCTTAATCAGGGCCCCCCCCCCCGAGGAAGAACTGGAAGGGTTCAAAGTGCCAGGATGAGATTTGTGACATTTTGTTCATGTAGTGGAGGTGAAAAGAGAATAAAACACCTATCAGACACACCAACTTTGTGAGTACTAGTCCCATTATTTTAGTGCTTGGTTATTTTGTTTTCCAGAAGGGTTTGAAACACTGGGGTGAGGTTTATGGCATTTTTTGTGTGTTGTGGACATGACGAAAGAATCAAACACTTATGAGACATAGCAAGATATTATGTACTACTTCCGTTATTTCAGTGTGCAGTTCTTTTGGTTTCTGTTTGTGGGACATAGGGAAGGCTGGGCCACCACCCCTTCTTAATACTTATGACTCCCATATGGAGTATAGTTGAAATATTTTTATTATAATAGTTATCAGTGGGGCTGGGCACAATCAACCATAACATTTCAGTTTTGTCAGTTTTTTAGTGTATGTAGTCTCTCTTGAGGGGTGAGGTTAAACAGCATTTTTAAACTACTGTATTCTACCTTTTGGACATTATCTGGACCTAAATATGTATAATAGAGGCTTGTTTTCTTAGGTGATGCACTTCTCATGATGTAACATACTGGGTGCAAATGCAACATATCCTAATGTAATGTGTTAAGTGCAATATTGCTGAGAGACTTTCAGTTGGAGCGTGAGCAAGATGACTGCATAATTCAACAGCAGTCTCTTTTGGGCCATAGAACTAGAACAAAATGCAAATCCAACCTTTAAATCGGAAAGTTCTTTTTATGGAATTCATTTAACTTTGTTCTGCTGATACAAAATAATTAGCTGTTTAAACAAAATTTGGTAAAAATCCTGTCAAAACCATTGAATGAATATCATCGTGTTAGTGATGGCCACCGCTGCATTGGGCCCATGTTGCCCACCGACCTGGCTACGATCACTCAGATGTTCACTAATCGCCTGGAGGAGGTGACAGGAGTCAAGTACAATATTGACTGCTTACTGAGCCAAATGGAGCAAATGCACATCAGGGTATCAGACACAAAAGGCACCCTGAGTCATCTTGATAGACAGGTAGATTTGAGGGACACAAATATTGCAGCATAAAAATTAGATCTCCCTACTCTGGGAGAAAATTGATGACTTGTAGTGCTGTGGACAATGAAATAATATCCAAATTACTGGGGTCCTAGGAGAAGCAGAAGGCAAGAACATGGATCATTTGTGTAGCATTTGCTATCTGAGCTCTTGAATGTACCTGAGAGATAGCTGGACATACAGTGGTTGCACAGAACACTTGCCCTCCCCTCCAAGTCAGGAGAAAGACCCTGACACATTCTTGGGATGGCCTCAGATACTCAGTGCAAGAGGACCTCCTCAAGCACACTAGGAAAAGAGAGCCACTACACTGGCATAGGCACTGAATTTCCCTATTGCATGACTATTTGGCCAAGCTGAACAAACAAAGAGTTGCCTTCATGGGGGTCAGGTTGGCTTTGCAGAAAGTAGGAGTGAAACTGAGAATAGTGTATTTGTCTACCTTCACAGTGGAAATAAATGGGGTGTAGTATGATTTTAAAGATTCACAGGAGGTGGCAAACTTTGTCAAATGCTCCTGGGGGTAGGTAGAGTGGACATGACTCATCCTCCCACAAAATACAGTCCTCGGTTTTCTGTTGCATCATGTCAACCTGCAGCAGAGGCCACCTAGATAGAAACAACCCCTTATTTGCTTGCACCATCCACAAATGCAGCACCACCAGACCAGTGGCAACATAAGCACACTAAAACACTGCAAAGCTGAAGGGCTCAACAAGCAGCCACCGCTTCCTCCCCAACAGCAGCACTGTAGCAAATGTTGAGGAATGAGGGCATCAGGAGGAAGCTCATCTGTTATCTCCCCACTGGACAGATTCACTCTGCCTTTACTGAAGGAAGCCTCTAAACAGAAAATGCCATCTACAGCTATAGTACCACAGCCTGCCCTGTCCTGGGCAGAGGTGGCACAGTGGTTAGCAGAGTACTCACCTGAAGCAGTGTACATTGAGTCCATTACTCTAGCCATGAAGCCACACGAACTGCAGCAGCATCTCAATAAATGCACCACCTGAATAAACTCTTCTCTAGAACTATTTTCTTTTCTGACAGGCAAAGTTCCCCTGAGAACAGTGTCAAATACAAGTTGTGCCTGAGGTATGTGTTACAACTGGCTATGTAGTTTAAATCACTTTTACAGCCTGCTTTATTACTGTAGCCATCATTAGTACTATTTCCCTGTCACCCTTGTCCACTCTTTCTCCTCATCTTGATTGAGTGGCTTTAGTCATATCACTGCAATATCCCTTCTACCCTGCCAACTTGGCCTGCCTCTCCTTAGCTTTGTAATGGGCTCTGCATTTGCAGTTATCCCTTTGCTGCACAGCCCACACAAACAGATGCATCTCCACCCCACCCCACCCCCGCCAATCTGCACCCACGGCTCCCAGTATAGTGTCTAATCAGGAGCATAGGAGACTGATAGTCTTAAGGCAGGGTCTAAACTTAAGCACAGGAACCCCTCACTGCTTCAGCTGGGTACGCAGAGAGGATGAGATATGCTGTTCAGATTCTCCTCTTACAGTTAGCTGCTGTGCCCTACATAGACAGATTAACGCTAGAAGACTGCAGGTATATATATATATATATATATATATATATATATATATATATATATATATATATATATATATGTCCAGAATCAGTATATGTTCAAACATATTAAGCACTGACTCTTAGTCTCAAAAAATTGATTCTCAGGGTAAATCCTTCCTCCCCTTCAGGCTCTTAGACCAAGTGGAGTAACAACATTCTGTACCTTTCCCTCCTCATCCTGTACACCAGGGTAACCATCTGGTAGAATTCTCACCAGGATTTATATACAAACCAGGGCATGGCCTGTAAACAAATCCCTCCTTCCTATGTCTCCTTATGAGTAGGGCATGACAAACCAGGGCTGATGCTTGACCATTGCACCCCTCTGATACTCCTGTGCTGGTGGCACAGAGTCCCTGCAAACCTCCCCTTCTGGTCCAGCCATTAAATTCTGTTGCTACATTAATCTACCCACTCTGTGGGACAGCAAAATTGCGGCGCTCCTTATGTGCTCAATTCACCAACATACTGGTAATACAGGGCCTGATTCCACTTGCCTGCAGTACACTTGGGTGAGATACTCTGACCGAGCTGCAACAGGTTACCTCACCTCTCTTTGCCTGACTGAACATTGAACAGCATAATCTTAATAAAACTCCACCCACCTTCCTTATGAACCAACTGTTCCAGTTGCTTCTTCACCTATTCTTGATCACAGTAAATGAGTGGCTGTTTTCCTTGCAAGCTACACAGAGGCAAATATGTGCCCATGACATGCTCTCATTGTGATGACAACACTTGGAGGGACTCACTCTGATGTTACACCACTTGGTTCACACAGTTGAAGTGCCATGAAACAGCAAAGCTCTGCAAGGCTCCCGTCTGGACTGCTAGTGTCCCCAAACGGGCAGCTCAGGAAGTTGGGCAGATCTGATGGATACACAGGGTAGGCCAAATGGATGCCCAGAGTGCTAATAAAGGTATAGGTACCAGGGAAGAGTCACAACTGTGAAGCATTGCCCTGCTTTGGGCCGCCCCTCTGAGAGCAACTTCAAATAGCACAGTGCTGTGGTAATCCATTACATAGCTACGCCTTCACCCAAGTGGATGTACATAGAGAATGGATAGAGCTGTGTCAGTCTGGGCTATAAAAAAAACCCACAGACAACAGCCTCTGACTGGGAACCCATTACTCTCCCCCCCCCTTCTTATTTCCTCTTTTCCTCTCCCTCTCCACCTTCTTACTTCCTGTTCCCCTTTACCTCACCTCTATCAACCTTCTAACCTCCTCCACACCACTATGTATGCTACTCCTATTCATCTGCCAAATTCCTTTCTCCTACCTCTTTGCATAGTGCTCTCTCTTATGGCAAGTGGAATGGGAAGGAACAACATCCCCCCCCAAACAAAGACACACATCTGTGTATTTCTACTGGCTAAGCACATCCAAGACACCAGATACCTGTAACCTTCCTCCTCAGCCACTATTGTGTCCCCCCAAAATGTTGTTTACTGGTAATTATATTGTAAACTGATAAGATCATGCAGACAATTCATAGAAAGTAGAGTAGATGTAATCTCCTGTCTCCTGGCCCAAGAGGGGTACAGGGAACATCCACAGAGAAGTGCAAAAACTGGTAGATAGCCAATTAGAGGAAGTTTTGTCTCTGTCAGGCAAGAGATGGGGTGCCAGTCCTCCCTACTACAGGTTAGCATGATAAAATGCCCCTTCCCTTCTGTTTTTGGAGTTTTTATTTATTATGTTGGATTATCCTATGTGGTTATATGGTCAAAGTTCATGTTGCAGCTGCTTTCTCCCAGTTACAAGGTGCCATTGAATTGTTATTGTCAGTTTTCTAACTGTTGATGCAATGCTTAAAAATCAAAGAACTTATGGTTATATGTTTAACAAAAGGGAGCCTTATATTAGGGCCCTTTGTCAAGCTTCTGGACATATTACAATTATTGGCTAACTTAAGGCAGTCGCAGATAGCCTTCTCCCTTGTTCATCTGTTGGAAACTTTATTCTCATGCTCAGTGAGTACCCATCTGGCTGCAACACGTGTTTAATAGATCGCAATGGGTGACAACCAGTATAATGTAAAACGAGTGTCCTGTAATGTGCAGGGCATCAGTGCCCCAAGTAAACAGAAGCACGTGCTGTTTCACCTCAAAAAAACTGCATTGTTACATAATTCTCCTTCAAGAGACACACCCGCTTCTGGTAGATACCCTCAAGCTAAAAAGGGAATGGGTGGGTCAGGTAATTAGCTGCTGAAGCACCTCCAAAGCTAAAGGGTGGCCATCCTGTTCCACGAGTGACACCCCATACAGATCCTTGATACTAAGGCCAGTAAAGAGGGCTGGTGCATGTTAACCAGGTTGTCCCCCAACTCAAATACTGTAGTCCTTGCCGGCCCAGTGGTGAAGAGGGCTGAGGCACTTAATGTCTTACCAAATTCCCATGCCAGTGACCTGGGTTCTGGAATGGAGTCGGATCATTGGGGATCAGCTGGGGAGGGAGAGGACTAAGCATCTGGGGGACTGCTTTCCTCTACTAGGGTAGGGAGGCCTGTCATCATGGCCTAGGCTGCCCCCAGGTAGAGGCCTGCAGGTAGAGCAGGTCTGGGAGGCAATGTAAGAAAAGGTTTGTGGGGGACTTTGGACAGGTGCACCTCTACGCATGAGTCTGACACTCCACTATTGATGGTGGGATCAGAAAAATGGAAAAAAAAAATGTTGGGGGGCTTCATGAAGCCTGGTCCAGCTGTCTCTGTGCCTGCACCACCACTTGGTGTGTGTCTCAGTCAGCCTCGACTTGTGTGTACTGGGGGAAGGATTGCCCTCCTCCTCTGGCCCTGCCATAAGAGGGGAACTCGGGGTAATCTGACTAAGCGTGCAGCCGAGTGAGGTGGAAACCCAGCCTGGGGGGGCTGGAACCAGGCTGATGCAGTTCCCCTCCCCAGATGAAGGAGCCAGAAGCACCTTAATGGAAAAAAAAAATACCATAATCCTGGGGAACATCTACGGACCTAATGAAGATGCTGTCTCCGTTTCCCCAGATGTGGCCCAAACATTAACTGAGCTGCACCAATCAAGAGACAAAGTGATACTGGGAGGAGACTTTAATGAAGTCTGGGACCCTTTAACAGATACAGTAAGCAAAGGCAGCCTTCCCTAACTGACTCTAACCCTAGACGAACTTTGCAGCAATCGACAAATGAATTCTCACTCCTAGACTCATGGAGATCCCTCTATCCAACGGGTAGGGACTTTACCTTTCAGTCAGCACAGCACAATACAAGCAGCTGACTGGATTTTTTTTTGCTAGAAACCACAGCCATGCAATCTGTGCAGGCCACTACTATAGGGAAGGCTGTCACTTCAGACCATGTGTGTTGTCTCCATGTTAGTCAGTATAAGCGTCACAGCGCCCCCCCCCCCAGATGGTGAATCTACACCTTCCTGGTTCAAGATCTCCACTTCAAAAAGTGGCTGGAAGAAGAAATTCACATCTGTTTCTTTAATAATGATACCCCCGAAACCCCAAAAGCAATGTTATGGGATACCCTAAAATCCTATTTGAGGAGCAGGAATACAAGTTACACATCCCATGCCAAGAAACAGCAACTTCTCCAGCTACATCAACTGAAGGACACCCTTAAAGGAAACATAGACACATAGAAGTTGATGGCAGATAAGGATTGCAAGGCCCATCTAGACTGCCCATTTTTTTCTACCTTTTGGATGTGCCATAGGACTGTACTTTGTCAATGGCCTATCTATTCATACTCATCTTTACTGCTCCCTTATGCCTGTCCCATTCCTGTTTGAAGCCCTGCTCTGTATTCATATCCACCACTTACTGAGGTAGGCCGTTCCATGCATCCACCACTCTTTCTGTGAAAAAGAACTTCCTCACATTACCTCTTAATCGGCCTCCCTCTAATCTTATGCTGTGCTCTCTTGTCCTGCTATTTTTCTTATATTAAAACATGTTAGACTCTTTCATTTTGTTAATGCCCTTAAGATGGTTGAATGTTTCGTTCATATGACCTCTCTTCCTCCTTTGCTCTAGGGTATACATATTGAGCTCTGTTAATCTGTCCTCATAGGTTTTCTGATGCAGTCCCTGCACCATTTTGGTTGCCCTTCTCTTGACTGCCTCCATTTTTTTAATGTCCTTGTGCAGGCGCGGCCTTCAGTACTGCACGCAGTACTCCAGATGGGGCCTAACCAGTGTCTTGTAAAGAAGGATTATTACCTCCCTCTTATGACTTATAACCCTACTAATACACCCCAACATCCCTCTAACCTTACCTACTGCTTTAGTGGTCTGCTTGGATGATTTCAGGTCATCTGTGATGATGATGCCTAAGTCTCTTTCTTCCCTTGTAATTGCCAGCATCTCCCCTCCCAACCTATAGGTGGCTTCGGGGTTTCTCTTCCCTATGTGCATGATCTTGCACTTCTTTGCATTAAACCCCAGTTGCCACTCTTCAGACCATTTTGCCAGTTTATACAGATCGCTTCTCATTCTGCCCACCCCATCTGGATCATCTACTCTGTTGCAGATCTTGGTGTCATCTGCAAACAGACAAACCTTACCCTCCAGTCCATCTGCAATGTCACTGATGAAGATATTGAAGAGGACGGGCCCCAGGACTGATCCCTGAGGTACCCCACTTGTGACTTGCATCTCTTCTGACTGTATACCATTTATCACCACTCTCTGTTTTCTTTCCGCCAACCAGTTTGCCACCCAGTTGACCAACCTCTGACCCAGCCCGAGCCTACCCAGCTTATTAATCAATCTTCTATGTGGAACAGTATCAAAAGCTTTGCTGAAGTCAAGGTAGATGACATCAACTGCTCCCCCTTGGTCCACCACTCTGGTTACCCAGTCAAAGCAATCTATGAGATTAGTTTGACAGGACCTTCCTGTTGTAAACCCATGCTGTCTTGGATCCTGTGCTCCTATGGATTCCAGGTGTTGCACTATCCTTTCCTTAAGGAGTGCCTCCATAATCTTGCCCACTACTGAGGTAAGACTGACTGGTCTGTAGTTCCCTGCCTCCTTCCTGCTACCACTCTTGTGGAGTGGGATCACATGAGCCCTTCTCCAGTCTTCTGGGACCTCTCCTGTGCTCAGAGACTCACTAAGCAGTTATGATAATGGCTCTGCTAATTCCAGCCTTAGCTCCTTTAGTACCCTGGGATATATGTCATCAGGTCTCATTGCCTTGTCCACCCTGAGCATAGCGAGCTCTTGTAGGACCCTTTCTTTTGTGAAGGGATTAGTGCACACCTCCCCACTGTGTCTATGGTGCTGAGCTGTGTGCCTTGCCTACCTTTCCTCAGTAAACACTGAGCAGAAGTATCTATTTAGGATAGATGCTTTTCCTTAGTCCTCCTCTCACACTCCTCCTTATCTCCTTTGATCTTAGCAATACCCCTCTGGACCTTCTCCTTTCACTAATGTATCTATAGAAAGTCTTGTCACCTTCTTTTACTGTTCGTGCTAGTGTTTCTTCGGTTTGGGCCTTTGCCTGCCTTATTGCCTTCCCTGCTTCCCTTAGGGAAGTTTGGTATGCCTCCCTATCTTCGTCCTGCTGCGTTTCCTTATATTTCCTGAGGGCCAGCCTTTTGGCTCTGACCTTTTCTGCTACTGTTTTTGAGAACCAAAGTGATTTTCTTCTTCTTTTGCTCTTGCTTTTATCTCTAACACAATGGGATGTTGCTTCAAGTATTGCACCCTTGATGCTTGCCCATTTTGCCTGTACCCCCTTCACCTGTATTTCTTCTTGCCAGGGCTAGCTTAACTCTGTTGGCCATCTTATCAAAGTCAGCTCCTCTCAAGTCCCATATTTTTGCCTTAGAATGGGATGATTTCGTTCTAGTGGCCAAATTAAACCATACCATGTGATGGTCACTGGCTTCCTGGTGATCTTCTACCTGGAGATCTGTGATCCTTTCCCCATTAGTCAGTATTAGATCTAGGATAGCCCTGTCTCTTGTGGGTTGTTCTACCAGTTGTTTGAGGCCCTCTTCCTGCAGGGAATCCACTCTGTGTCTAGTTCTGGTAGATGCTCCTGCTGGTATTGACCAATCTGTATCTGGCCTGTTGAAGTCTCCCATTATCAGAACCTGCCCTTTAGCAGTATGTTTTGTATATCTTCTAACAGTAATGTGTCTATGTCCTCCCCCTGGTCTGGAGAGGCCTGTAGATAACCCAGTTTGTATGGCAGTCTCATTTCCTCTTTCCAGGGTGACCCACAGTTCTTCTGGCTCTTTATGTGTATTCTGAATTTCTGTAGCTTTGATATTTTCATTGACATAAAGGGCCACTCCACCCCTCCTTTTTGAACCTCAGTCTCTTCTGAACAGTACATAGCTGGGTACTGAAGTCTCCCAGGTGTGGTTACTGGTGAACCATGTCTCGCTAATGGCTACTATGTCCAGTTTAGTCTCTATCATTGTTGCCTGCAGGTCTGGGATCTTGTTTCCCAGACTGCGAGCATTTGTGTATATGATTTTCCATTGGCCAGATTTCAATGTGTTAGTTGTTGGATGAGGTCCGGCGTTTCCCCTGTGCATCATATGGGGAGCCGGACCTTTTTCCTTACCTGTTGATGCAAATGAACTACAAACATGCTGCTCCTGTTTGATCACTAGCTGAGGGGTTCTTCCCATTCAACATATCGGGTGCTGCACCCCTCTCCCCATTTGCTAGTTTAAATATTCTGCAAAGACATCAAACTTCTGCCCTAATGCACTGAGTCCCTCCTTAGTCAGATGCAGTCCATCGAATTTAAAGAACTTTCACTCCAAAAACTGTTGCCAGTTACCTACAGATTTGTGTCCTTTTTCCTGGCACTAGCTCTTGAGCCCCATGTTTAGCTCCCCTATCTCCCCTTCTCTGGCCTTCCGTCCATCTGCCTCCCTCTCCCAGACTGGCAGGATCTCAGAGAAGGAGATGCTGGATGAAATGGATGACAGTTTGTCACCCAGCCTGGTCAGGTGTTCCTTGCTCTCTACAACTGACCGGCCAGCGAGATCGTTAGTCTCTATTTGTACCAGGATATTGATGTTTTCTCCTGCTTCCTGCACAATTTTAGCAATGCGGTTAGTGTCTCTCCATGTTGATGTACCTGGGAGACATCTGACCATTACCCCCGATTGGAGGTAGGTATCAACTCCCTGAATCATGGAGTCTCCTATGATCAGAAGTGTTTTGGATTTGTTTTGAGCTTTTTTTGTTTTGGTCCCTGTTTTGGGCGAGTTTTGTTGTGCTAGCTCCTGTGCTGCAGTGTTCTGCTCTGCAGTGTCCTCTGCCCCTTTGCTTGATTTCAGAGATAGAGGAAAGCTGTCTTTATTACAAATTCCCCACCACCCCCAAGGCTTACCCCCAATTAAACTTTTTCACATAAAAGCCCATTTTAATGCACTGCCACTTACTTTATTTTTATTTAGAAAGTCCACGAACAGGGAATATGGTGGGCGCCCATGCGGCTCCATTACTGTAAAACTGTGATTGCCACACCGTCAGTTCATCATTTTAGGGGCCCCCAAAAACAACAGTACAATACCTCTACAGGCACTCACTTCCCTCAACTAAATTGGGAAATCCTGAACCTGGGGAAAAGGCAGACAAACTGCTAGCCTACCATATCAGAATGCAGGAGGCAGCTAGGTTCATTGCCACCATCAAAACGCTGTCAGGCACTTTACTGACTAAGAAAATGGAAATCAATAAAGCATTTAGAGACTTTTATGCCAATCTATCTAGGTCACAGATGGGATCCTCTTCACCTTCTCTGAACCGTTTTATAGATCCTGCAGCATTCTGCACCCTCAGTTAGGTACAAACAGAAGTCCTAAATGCTCTAGTTAACCTGCAGGAGATCTGGGTGGCTATCCAGGCCCTCCCGAAAAGAAAAGCCTAGGGCCAGACTTTTTTTTCTTTTCCTTCCCCATCCTGGCTGGCCCTCATTCCCGCCACCCCTCCCAGCTTCATCACCCCGGCTTCTCTCAGGTCTTACCTGCCTTCTCCCATAGTCTCCCACAGTTATGCCCTATGTGGCAGAGAGTGGGGAGTCCCTCAATCCATCAGGACCAGTCTCCCAGAGGTGCCTGATTCACAGGGAGTGGGGCCTGTGGAGGCCAGCGGTCATCCAGTGCGACTGGGAGTTTTTCCCGTTTTTTCCCTCAGGAGATGTGATGTGTGCTGATGTCAAGGTGCATATATTGACATCTGCCACATCTCCCCCTCCTCTGTAGCTCAGGCTGCGTCACTTCTGGCCTCCACCAGGGTTGATGAGGCTCTGAGCTCTTGCCTCCCCCGGAGGAAGAGAGCGGTCCTGCGGATGCTCAATCCTCCTCCCCCTGGCAGGCCGACACCTTGCACTCCTTCCTGAACCTGGGTCACCAGTGTCACAAATGGTAGGCCAGATGGCTTTTCAGTGTAATTTTATCAGGCATTTATCAGTCCACTGGAGAACGGACTGCTCACTATGTATGAAACAGCCAAAGCTCAGGGTCGCCCCAACCCCATTCTTTGTCCAAAGCCATCATTACACTGCTGCCAAAGCCAAGGAAAGACAATCAGCAGATGTCCAACCACTGCACAATCTCCCTCTTCAATGTAAACACCAAAATATTGGCCAAATTGCTAGCTCTCTGCAGAATCTGATACCTCAGCTAATTAGCTGCCACCAGACAGGCTTTGTCAAATGCTGTATGGCCATGGACAATCTGAGGGTGGTATTTAATGCTGTCTAGGCTGGAAAGAAATGAATGCACCAAGCATTGCTTATGAATGGTGACAGCAAAAAGACATTTGACTCAATAGAATGGCAGTGTCTGTACCAGGTAACACACACCATGGGTATAGGGCCCTTATTTATACAGTGGATTCACCTTCTATATACAAATTTCTTAGCAAGCCTCCTTACTAATGGACTGGTGTCTCAGTCATTCCTATTGGCTAGAAGAGCAGGTAGGGATGCCCCAATCCCCATTCCAGTTCCTCATTGCCATGGAATCTCTGTTATGGAAAATTAGATTGCTGGGCTCTATTGAAGGGAATCAGGTGGGCCCAAAGTCACTAAAGACTCTGGCTTATGCTGATGATCTGCTGACCACCCTCTCCAACCCTGACTGTACCTTGCAGCATGTCACAAACACACTGAAATCATTTATGCCTCTATAGGGTCTGAGGGACAGTTGGGGAAAAATGGAAATCTTGTCCCTGACCATCCTCTAAAAATTACAGTGCCAAATTCTGACAGATTCCAAATGAGATAGAAGGTCACAGATCTTCGTCCACTCTACCAACCAAAATAGCCTCAGCGGACAGTATATACACAAATAAACAAGGAATACTAGAAGCACTCAACAGTCACTTCACCACTGCTGGCCTAACATTTGATACTGCTCCCATAAACAAACTACTCCAGCAGCAAAATAACAATGACTCACCTTGCCCTCCTACCAATACCGCCACCTGCTCGGTTAACTTTAGCTTTAGTCCAGTGACACTTAAACATGTTGAAGATCTCCTAACCTCCCTAGATACTAAAAAAAAGCACAGGAACTGATCAACTAGATCCCCCCTTTTTAAAATAAATGTTGAAGGTTCCCCAAATCAAAGATCATTTGCTTTCTCTGCCGTGTATGCCTGCAACTCTTTGACTCACTCCTTACTATCCTATCCCTCTTTCCCCAAATTTAAATCTTCATTGTTCTCCCTCATCTGTGCCTCCTCTGTTTGTGCCTGCTCTAGGTAAATTTCCTCGGGACCTCCTAACTGTACAGCAATCTACCCTGTGTATCTTGTGCTTTGCTATTCTATCTTATTTTGCGTAATTTTCCCTCCTAATTTTGAGTACCAAGTTACTGTTTTTATAACTGTTTGTCAGACTATTTTGTCACTGTGCAACCTATGCAATGTCTGTAGATTGTTATCCAGTTATCCTGGTACTTGTTGTAACCACTGTCGATATAACCTGTAAATATAAATGCACTGTATTTTTTTTGTATTGCTATAGTTTGTTCTCCAGTTATCCTGGTACTTGTTGTAACCCCTGTTAATATAACCTGTAAATATAAGTGCACTGTATTTTTTTTTGTATTGCTGTAATTTGTTCTCCAGGTATCCTGGTACTTGTTGTAACCCATGTCAATGTAACCTGTAAATATAAATGCACTGTATTTTTTGTATTACTATCCCCGGGTCGCCCCTGGAAAAGGGACAGTAATGTCCCAGCGGGCTTACCCGGTTACCAAAATTCAATAAATAAAAATAAATAAATGCCTTTTACACATAGTATGCCATTGCCAGACATGCTTCAGATGTTGAAGCTGCAATTTGTTTTGTAAAAAAATCTGCTCTAGTCATTTTTTTTTTTATGTTTTATTAACGTTTTGTCCTCCAGTTTTCTGTGTGTGGCCACACCCCCAGAATGATGTTATGCCAGGGAGCTGTCAATGTTTTACATACAGAAACAAGGAATTCTGGGTAATTTATACCATTGACTTAAATGTGCCATACTCAGAAGTACAGTCCCATATGCTGGTAGTGGTGAGCACCAATATGTAAATGTCCATAGCAAGGCATTGTGGGTAAAATAAGAACCTGTTTTCCAGTTTCCCTACTGTGAGATGCTGTCCCATATTTCTGTAGTGGTGTCAACAATCTAAGCTTTTGAATGTTTATTTTCACAACAATGCATTGTGCATACCATATCTAGCTACAAGACTTCTATACTGAGAGATGTAGTCTCCTATTTCTTCAGTGAGCACAGAAATATAATACTCTGTATACCAATTTACATAGTGAGACATTGTGGGTACAGTACATACAGTAGCTGATTTGCCTATCTAAAACTAAAAACTGAAAGTGCCCCTTTAATAACTTTGTTTCCCTGGTATGATGTCACAGTTGGGGGTTGCAGCACTGAGAAGAAAGGGTCAGGTTATGCAAATGAAGCAGAGCACCAAAATAAAAGGATTTTTTTCATGGAAAACAGCACTGTTTGGCAGTTTGAATGGTAGGAGACTGATTCACAACATCTACAGTTTACTACTCCCATTTACTATGGGAACCTTCAACATTTACTTTAAAAATAGATTATTACCAACTGGCCCCACCCATCACACACCTCTTCAACATGTTCCTTACCAAAAGGGCACTTCCGCCCTTATGGAAAATAGCCCGCATTATCCCACTACTCAGATCTGGTGATCTATGTGACCTAAACAACTACAGACCGATTTCGTTGCTACCAGTTTTGTTAAAACTTCTCAAAAAACTGGTCAATATCCAATTGAGAGAGTATTTGGAATCTCGCAATCTGCTAAATCCACTGCAGTGTGGCTTCAGCCCTAATCACAGCACGGTCTCTGCACTAGCCAAGGTCACTAATGACTGGGAAGTTGCCCTCAACATCAAAAATCACATAGGTGCACTTTTTCTAGACCCAAGCAAGGCTTTTGATACTGTGGACCGCGATTTATTACTGACCATGTTGCACAGACTTGGGCTAGATGACTCTGCCATAAAATGGTTTTCCTGTTACCTTATTGGTAGACAGCAACAGGTTAAAGCACAAGGTGACCTCTCTTCTCTTAAAACACTGCTGAGAGGGGTCCCTCAAGGATCAATACTGGGGCCATTACTTTTCATCATCTACAGCAACAACATAGACCACAAAATTAATAGTGTCAGCATCTACCTTGTTGCAGATGATACTGTGCTATGTGTGGCATGGCCCACCGTGGAGGCTGTATGTTTGGAACTACACCAGGAATTGAATCTCTTGCGACAAAATTTACTGCACCTGAAACTGCTACTCAACACCAAAAATACTAAAATTATGCTTCTCTCTTCACTAACTAAACAATCAGTTATAAGCACTCAAAATGCAAATATTCATATTACAACCATCCTGGGTGAAATGCTGGAAAAAGTAGATACATTTAAATATGTAGGTGTCTGGTTCAATTCCAAACTATCTTTCACTCCCCATATTAAAGAACTCACAAAAAAGTTAAAGCAAAGGTTGGGACTATTTTTTCTTATCAAGCTTACCTCCGAAGTAAAATTAAGACTGGTCTAAACAACTTTCCTACCACTTATTGACTATGCAGACTTCCCTTATAGTCACTGCCCCCAAAGTTGCTTTAGCAAGGTTGGATGTACTGTATCACAGGGCTTTAAAATTCATGACAAACTCTCCATTCAAAACACACCACTGCTCCTTCTGCATCCAACTTGTCTGGACCTCACTTGCTACCAGAAGGTGACGAAATGCTTCTATCTGGGCATTTAAAGCCATCGCAAAAAACTCCCCCCCTCTACATTTCTAGCCTACTCAAGTTCACCCCATGTGCATATTCCCTTAGAAAATATACATATATTTTGCTTGACACCTCTAGGACCAGATCCTGCTTTTTTACCTCATCACTTAGTCATGCTCTGCCAGCTTTGTGGGACTCCCTCCAAAACGCCCTATTGCTCACCCAACTTGTTAGTTTATCCTCCTTCAAAGCACACCTAAAACCTTTATTGAAGCAAAACTGCCTGTGCTACTCCTAATTTGCCCCCCAAAGAAGCACTTGTTCTTGTACTTGTACCTGTGTACTTGCCACTCCGACTCCCTTTGTTCCCCTCCTATGCATCTTCTTCAGCCCTTGCGCATCTTATCCCTCTCCCACTTCCTCGCCAACCTTTGCACTTCCTTCCTTTCTCCTCTACCTTTGTTTTTCCCTCTAGCCAATCCAGCCTACTCCCTTCCCTACACCTCCTCTCCATACTCATGCTTTCTCCGTTCCCCTATTCTTTCCCCAGCTTTGTAATTCAACCCTATCTTAACTTGCTTTAAGCTATGTTGAAGATACTCTTACTGTACAATTTGAACTGTCTAACTCTGTAATGTATAAGCTCTGTTGTCGTATGTGTAACCCTGTAACATCCCTCCAGGGCCACCTTGTAAATGAGTCTCTCAACATTGTATCACCTGGTAAAATTAAAATTGATTGACTGATTGATTGAATGATTGAATGTCCACTGCCAGTAGTCTGCCATACGTCAGTGGCACCTCAAATGGGCCCCCAAACACTTAACTTACATAGGGTGATAATTACACACAATTTCTTGCCAAATGGTGGCTCCTAACTTAGACCCTCTGCTGAAAAAAATTGGAGATGGATTTTTGTCACCAGAAAAAACTCAAGTCTCACCTTTGGAGGCAAGATAGCAGTGTCAACCAATAGGTGTGTACTATATACTGTACAGTTCAGTCGGCGGCTGGCCAGTGCAATGTAAGGTGGGCTGTGCCAGTCACTAGCTTCTGTTGGGTTAGGGAGGCGGATGGTGGGTCACTGGCCAATGGGGTGGGGAGGGGACACTAGACTATCAGGGAAAGGGATCAGTGAGGTTTTTTTTAAACGGTGATTGGGGCTGGGGAGGGGGACACTACACTATGGAAAAGGGGGATCTGTGAAAGTTTTATTGAAACAGTGGTCAGGGCTGGGAGGGGGCATGAGACTTCCAGGGTGTTCTGAGAGTTTTCTTTATGTTTATGAGGATGGGGCTGGGGGTGGGCCAGTGCATTCTGCCAGGGCAGGATGCAAATGAGCCCATAATGGTCATGCAAATGGCTCTTTGTGCCATGCATGCCCAATGGGCTCATTTGCATGTTTAAAGCTGAATATTGCCCATGGGGGCTGCGGCACATACAGGTGTGTGCCACGCATTCCCCTATGGGTGGTCCTCAGCCCTGCACCCTGATGTGCTACATAGCATTGGTGATGCCCTGCTATGCTCTGCATATCCAGGGTCTGATATTCAAACAGATTGCACGATCTGTTTGGATAACGCAGTCTGTTTGAATATGCTGCCAGAGCCATCCGGCCCATTTATTTTGTGTGGCACATTGTTTTGCACGTGCATCTGGCCGGCTCTGAATATAGGGCCCACGGCTCATTTTGTATGTTTTTCTACAATAAAATAATGACAAAAATTAAAAAAAAATGCACTCTGACACCCCCTCCCCTTAATCATGATCACAGCCATTCATTTTCCTTTCCAGATCTATGTATACAGTGCCATATTTCATTTTATTTGTCCTTTCAACACCATCATGTTGGAACATTGATTCCATGGGCTGGGGTTTTCCTCAGTTTCCCACTTGGTCAATGCAAAGTCTACACACATTCATAAGGAACTGTGATAGAATCTGTTTTATTGAGCGGCAGTGCTGGCTAGCGAGTGTCATGGAATGTGGGTCCACATCAGGTTAACCTGTCATCCAAAGGACAGCATTTCCATCCATTTGATTAAGGCCAGTGCCACAAATTGTTAACAGGAGTGGGGTCTTGGTCAGTAGGAGGGCAATAGCTACCAGTTCAGAAATGACTGTGAAGCAGAGAGAGTGTGATGGTGTAGCTGAAGAAGACATGTTGGAAGTGGCAAGAAGACCTGGCTGTGTCAGTGATCAGAGGAAATGGACAGCAGGGTGCAACTAGACCTTGAGGGTGGAGTGGACCCTGACCAGATGTAACTTGGGAGAGTCCAGAAGTGCCAAAACAGGGAGCCATGGCCAGATTGGTGAGAAAGGGATGGAGTAGGCCCCATAAGGAAGAGCATAGAGAACCTTCCAGAAGAAATATAGAAGACTAATCAACTGAAGTCTTTCTATGTATCCTTATTTGTATCCTTGATATTTTGAAAAAATCTAATTCTGAGGGAAAGGCTGTTACATAGAAGTTAGATGGTAATGAACAGGTGCGGGGAATTTTGTGCATAAGGTGTGGTGGAAAGCCTGCAACAACAGCTAGAGGAGCTCAGCGGAAAATCCATCCTTTCAGTGGTAATGTTACATTGGCAATGTTTCTTATAGTGGAGCTGCCTTGTGGAATAAAATTCCAGTAAGGCTACGTGAAATGATCAAACTGTATGCCTTCCCCGCCTGAATGATTGGTTCTTAGGCTGGTCTAATGGCCTCTCTCATTGTATTAAATGTGATGTTTGCTGATTATTATTTATGTGTACCTTGATTTGTATTTTGTAGTTTGTCTTTTTCATTGATATGTGTAATTCTTTTTATACTGAAACTGATGTTTGCTGCTATGAACCCATGGGACTTCATTGTAAATGAGCTATGCTCAATTGAATGTTGTTCCCTTATTCTGCTGAATAAAAAAGATTTACTACTACTTACTAGTACATTACAAGTTTTTAAAAAGCGACTAATGTTATATTTGCTTGATTTATGTATTTGTAATTGTTGTCGGTTATTTATTATGTGTCATGTATGTTTTGTATTGTATGCCCTTTCCAGGTCAAGCCTGAAAATGGACCCTTGGTCTAGTGCTTCTACCCGATTAACAAATTAAATAAATAAAAATGATGGTTGCTCAGACAAAGACTTCATCTAAGAAATTAAAAGTGTTTTTGGGCTCATACAATAAGGCCTGTGGAGCAAGTGGATTTGGTTATGTTCCTATTAGAGGGGTCTGCATGGGAAGAGGTGTGTATGCAGGCAAGGAAAGAACCCGTTAACAATAATTTACTACAGGTCTTGCCAGAGACCTTTGGGGAAAAATGATTTCTACCCCAGTTGCCAAAAGCATTTTACGAGCATAGGCAGAGGGAAAGTGAAATACTGAAGGAATACTCTTATGCTTTATCACAAATGTTGGATCACTTTAACAGCTGGTTTGAAGAGGCAATCCCAAATGGACTAGTTGCCTTATGTGACTAGTTTGCAGAAGGTTTTGAAGGTCCCTGTCTCGGTAAGGAGTTATTGAAAATGATTAGTGAAAAGTCCAAGTTTCTGTCTCACAGGTCAGGGATCTAACTTTATTAAGCGCTAAGAACAAAACTGTACTGCACCCAAGGACCTTCTTTGGTTCACAGAATATGGGCAGCCTATGTTTTCAGTATATGAAAGGAGAGTGTATTGCAAAGAAATGCCGTTAGAGGTTTAGAAGCCAGAGTCTGCCAGGGTAAGAAGATGCTCGTAAACTGGTAGGAAAACTGACGTCCTCTGTTGTGGTGAGCCAAGCACCTATAGGGGACATTATAGGCTCTGCATCTGCAGCTGAAACATCACAGGATAAACTCTAACAGTGAGCTGTTGGTAAATATTCAGTGGCATTTATCAAAACTGGGAATGTAGATGTTTCTTGTTCATTGGACTTGGACTGTCAGGTCAATACCATTACTGAGAGCTTTTACAGAAAACATTTCCTCTCAAGTGGTAATGACGTACTGTCCACTTCTGGATGGTTATAGCTAACTGCAGCAAATGACTTAGAGATACCTTAGCTTGGCTATCTTGAAATAGATGTATAGGCAATGGGAACAATAATTCTGCAGAGTGGTATTTTAGTTTTGAAAAATGTATCAGGTTCAGCTCTGAGAAAAGAGATGTACCTGGTCTCATAGGCATGAATATTATCAATAAACATCTGAATTTGCTACCTACAGAGCTAGTCTCAGTTCACCAGGTCAGTGAAGAGTGGAAGATTGCCTTAAAATATGTGCTGAAGCAGCAAAGTATTGCTACTTGTGGGGCAGTAAAGGTAACAGGAAGGTAGAGTGCGAGAATAGCTGTGGAGTCTGTGAACATGGTTATGACAGTGGGTCAGGAGTGACCAATGGGGAGAACCCTCTCATGATTGTAGAACCTTTATCAGCTCCCTTGCAGGGTGGTTTGGTTGTGGTCTTCACATTAGTGAAGGGCTGCAAAGGGCCCCTCCCAGTGCATGTGGCTGCCTGGCTACAGAAAATGAGTGGCTCTGACAACGTATTAGGGTAGGAGTCAATTCCTATGTAGATTCTGTCAGAGGCAGTTAGGGTTGGGTGAAGTTTCAGCAAATTTTAACAGATGTAGAACAGGTAACAGTCAGGCATACATATACCCTAGTTAAAGACAGAAAGGTTATACCTCTAGACTGGTCAAAAATCAGTTGTCCTGTAGAACAGAGGCAGTGGTTAGAAGAGTGGCTCCATAAACATTACTGGGTATTTGTGACACAGGATAAGGACTTTGGTTTCACAGACCATGTAGAACATCAGATACCTGTGGTGGGTGATGTCCTGGTTGCCCAACCTTATCGCAGGATACCTCCTTCTCTGTATCAAAGATTACAGAGCATATCAGAAAGCTGTAAAATAGGGTTATTATTAAGTAGAGCTCAAGTGCATATGCCTCACCAGTGGGTTAGTTCAGAAGTCATATGGCGGACTACCAATGACTAAATGCCCAAGAAAGACATGATGCATTTCCTCTTCCCCAGATAGAACAGTCTCTTGATGCTCTCCATGGGGCACATTTCTTCTCCACCATGGACCTAGCCAATGGCTACTACCATGTGGCTGTGAGTAAAGGGAACCAACACAAGACTGCATTTGTCACACCTTGTTTATTTGAGTATACCTGAATGCCATTTGGTTTGTGCAGGGCAGGTGCAATCTTTCCGTGGCTTATGCAGAACACCTTGAATTACCTAACTTATCAGATCTTACTGGTGCATTTGGTTGATCTGTTGGTCTATTTCAGCACATTTGGGGAGCCTTTGGAAGGGCTGGATATGGTCCTTATCCATGTTGGAGAGACAGGACTCAAGTGAAAATCAGAAAAAGGCCACTTTCTGCAGTTAGAGGTCAGGTTTTTGTGGCATCTCATTTCATCTGATGGGGTTTCCACTGACCAAGACAAAATTGAGGCTGCCAAGGAATGGAAGACCCTAGCCACATCAAAAGAGGGGAGATCCTTTTTAGGCTTTGCCATGTATTGCTGGTGATTTATAAAGGGATTTGCTAAGATTGCAACCCCCCTCCATGATCTAGTCAATGAATAGGTGTGCTCCCAGGGGAAAGGCATGGGGTTTTCAGAATTTCTGAGGGCACTGGGATGAGGGATGTCAACATTTCAAGATTTAAATAACAGACTTGTTAATGCCTCTGTATTGGGTGATGCTAACTATGAAGGTCCCTTTATAGTGCAGTGGAGACAGATGCAAGTCTCCAAATGTTGGGCACTATTGTAGCTCAGAACCAGGAAGGCAGTAAATGGGTTATATTGCTTGTGCCAGTTGGCATTTAAGGCCCACTTCCAAGTGGGTTTGCACTCCAGAGCTACAAGAAAAACACTCTCACATGGGCTTATGCAAAAATAACAGCTTTAATGCTGATAAAGGACAGAGAGTCGGAACTCTCTACATATCACCTTGCCCCAGTGCTTCAGGTATGAACCCTTCATCAGGGAGCATTTAAAACCCACAGAAAGGAATGTCAGAAGTTATGCCAGTATGACATTTGAGCAATACCAGTATGAAGTTGGAGCTGTTGGTGCTCAAATGGGCTATGACTGAGAAGTCCAGCAGTTATCTTTTAGGCTTCAGATTCACTGTGCTGACTGACAGTAAGCCCCTAGGCCATCTATGCCATCTGCAAATTGTTAAGTTAGAGTCTGCTGAGCAATGATGGACAGCACAAGTAGCTGTTTTTGATTTTGATGTCAAGTACCACCCATGGCACAGTAATGCTGCAGCAGATGGTCTTTCAAGGGGTAGAAAACCATCACAATGACATTTTAACAGCGAAGACCATCACAGCGACAAATCTCACCAGGTCACTGTGATGCTCCGCTGTTCACCGACACTCCGACTCCCAGTGTTTCATCCCCCACCCCGAACCAACTCCAACTTGGAGTTGGTTATTTAGAGATGGGTAGGTGCAGGGGGAAAAGCCCCACACAAAAAAAACACTTTCAATGGCATATGCAGCCAGTATAGTGTTATGCTTGTGCAACTGTGTTAGTTTGGTTTTGGTCATTCTCACTCTCTGTTCGAGGAATTACCTGTAGGGAATTGCCAAGACGAGGAACCCTCGAAGGGGTTCCACTAGAGGTGCTGCGGGATGATTCCTTGGCTAAAGGTACCTTAGGAAGGATCCCAAGGAGAGAAGTGCTGCCACTGGAGGAGGAGAGGAGGATGGTGGGACAAAGAAGAAAGTACTTCAGAAGGAGGCCGAGAGGAACTGCTTATATAGCTCAGGAAAGTGGGAGTGGCTGGCTGCTTGTCCATTGAACTACAGGCCAAGCCTTCCAATTCAATGGCCTATGCAGCCAGTATAGTGTTATGCTTGTGCAACTGTATTAGTTTGGTTTTGGCCATTTGCATTCTCTATTCCAGAGGAATTACCACCCTGTAGGGGTATCAAAGGCAAGGAACCTTTGAAGAGGATTCCACCCCAGAGGTGCAGTGGGATGATTCCCATGGCTAAAGGTACCTTAGAAAGGATCCTCAAAAAGAATGAAGTAGTACGAAGCATATAAGGAAGCAGTAGCTGTGATGTAGTAGTAGATAAAGCATCAGGCAGCTTGATAACATGAGATGCCTTGATAACATAATGAGATGCACAGGTTAGCAATAGCAGGAGTTTGGTGGGTAGTGCTAGAGAATGAGGGGACCTCCTAAGGAGAGAGGGAACGGCAAGAAGGGACACCATCCACCTCCATCCAACAGCAGAACCTACCTAATAGAACTAGGAAACACTAACTACAACTAACTAACTTTTATGACCTGAGGCATGGAGGAGAGAAAACCCTACCTTTGAGGAGAAAATCTCTGGGGATCCAAGGCTTAGGTCGCCTTCCCTTCAGGCTGGGATATTTTATTTAGTGATGGCGCTGCAGCTGAGATTTGGAAACCCAATTAAAGAGAGGTGGAAAATATTCCAATTTGGTGAAAAGTTCTCATTCAATCCCTCTAGCAGGAACACTGTGAAAGGTTGTGAGGGTGCTGTGCAACATCGGGGGTAACCAAGGAGGGCGGAGGAGAGCAATGACTGCTGAGGCACTCACCTGGCCTACTCATCCTAAACACAAACCAGATGAATCAGAGGCAGTCATAAGGAGTATGCGGTGAAGATGCCTTGCTAGAGAAACCACTAAAGCCAATGGATAACCATTGTAGTGGAACCACTAAAGCCAAAGGAGATCAGAGTAACCACCCTTCACAGCTAGTCTTAAATTCTACACCAGGAGCTGCTGTCACATCAGCAAACAGCTAAAGCCAAGCCCAGAGTGTGGACATTCCCAGCTATGGGCCAGGTGAGAAGGACCTCACCCCAAGTCAGGCATGCTCAAGATGCGGACTTAAAATGCAGAGTGAGACCATCGGCTGCAGGGATACCCTGTACCAGAATGGTATGGCTGGCATGCCCCAGAACTGATAAGGAGCTGAATGAGCATTAAGTGCTGAGGACTTGCAAAGGTCAGATGCAGTAGTGAGAGCAGCAGACATCCCAGAGGCTGAAGCTGAGGGGATGGTGGTAGGCATGAAGCAAAGATTGTGTAAGCATGAGTGGACCTGCACGTAGGTCAGTAACAGTGTAGCAATAGTTGGATCTGCACGTAGGTCTGCAAAACATAGTAGCAATGAAGCAGCACTGTGAATAGTGGGGCAAGCCAGCCAGGCATTCAAAAAGCCAATAAAGGTGACACATACTCTGAGGATTTTTCGGTGGCGGAGACAGGATTAGAACATAAGTAATTAGCCACACAGGGCCATGACTCCCCAAACACCTCCAAGTCCCCACCGTAGGAAAAAACAAGAAAGTGATGGAAGGGCTGAGACCTACATACAAGTATTGAAACTAGTTGGCAGCATCAGCAGTAGCTTAGTTGACCTCAGAGTATAACAGAGTGTACAAACATAGAAGCAGCATCTGTATTGAGTACACTGAGTTATAAATGTCAATAAACATAGAAAGAAAGGAGACATCATGCTCTGAAGCAGCTATCACCTGGCAGTGCAATGAAACTGCAGCAATGAGGTAAGTAGAATGAGTTGAGAGAGTATAATTGAGCTGCATAGCTATGGTTCAGTGTGAGCCTGAATCAAGTGAAAAAAATTAAGTGCAGCATGGAGAGCAGCAGAAACACACAGATAATTGTTGCAGTTGCATTGCAAGTAATTTGAGAGTTGTGAATGACTGAGAGCAAGTAATATGAGCTCTGGAGAAGCAATATGCTAGGAGCTTAGAAACAAAGCCCCAAAAGACAAAACTAAAACACACAAACACGGAGAGCAGGGAACAAGGCCCAAAACAAAGACACACAAACACAGAAAACAAGTAGTAATGACAGAAAAAAGCACACAGCCGGAGGCAAAATACAAACCAGAAGCAGGAAAACAAGTGCAGAAGTCTAGCAGAGACAAACAGAAGCAGCAAGGTGGGGGGGCACAGGCCACAGGGCAGGCCTCAGTCAGCTGCAAAGGACAGACAGACAAAGCCTCCAGCCAGCAAAGAAAAAAGTGCTTCAGAAGGAGGCTGACAGGAACGGCTTATATAGTTCAGGAAAGTGGGAGTGGCTGGCTGTTTGTCCATTGAACTACAGGCCAAGCCTTCCAATTGTCTTGATGGGAACAATGCCAACAGTCTGCATTGTTCCTGTCACTGTTCAGGATGTTGACAACATTGTTGTCGATATTCTGACATGGAAACCTTTCAAGGCAACCCCTTGATGGCATGATTGAAGTGACAATCGATGAGGAATGTGTAGGCATCTGTCAAGTTTTGTGCTGAAGTACATACATCATTTGTGCCAGAGTTGCTAGAGACTGGTGACACTCACTTTACTGCTTGCCATATACAGATTTCAAGAGAGGTGATAGCACTGCTTGAATCAGAGAAGTCACTAGGACAGTCTCTCGTACTGCCCAGTTATTCAAAAAAAGACCTTCACATGCTTCAAGAGGCTGATGCTATGATTTGTGTATTTTGCAGGTTCTGGGACAAGAAGCAAAAGTCAGTCCTCACAGGAGCAGCAAGGCCTGTCCACTTAATTCACTATCGCTGCCAGAATGTCTGAGGGGCAGGTGCTTGAGAGTTTGCATGGTCACATGGGGTATCAGGGAATGGAACATATTTTGAGCCTTCTGAGAAGTAGGTGCTTTTGCCCAGAGATGTGCAAGGACCAGGACAAATGGTTCAAGAAGTGCAAAAGATGTAGCTTGCCAAAAGTGCCCCAGACAAAAGCATAGGAAATCTGGTGGCATCCTTGCCACTAGAGGTTGTAGCTGTAGACCTGAGCATGCTTGAACCTTCTACTGATGGTCATAAAAAATGTCCTGGTAATCACTGATGTTTCTACTGAATTTATGCAGGCAGTTCCAACCAAGGATCAGAAGGCAAACTACTGCCAGGGTCCTTTTGTGTGAGTGATTCCTGACGTATGGTATGGTGTGCAAGAACGGCTACATTCTGATAAAAGCAGGAATTTTGAGAGTGAGGTAACTGCTGAACTGTGCAAGTTGTATGAGATTAAAAAAGATCAGGATAACTCCTTATCATCCTCAAGGATATGGGCAGTGTGTAAGATTCAGTCGAACCATGCATGATGTCCACCAGTCACTACCCCTTGATAAGAAGAGGTGGTGGTCAGAATATCTTCTGGAACTGCTGTATGCTCATTACACTACTAGGTATTCCACATATTTTCTGTTGTTTGGATGGAACCCCTGTCTACCCACAGATGCCGTACTGAGAAATAATAATGTACAGAGTGAAGGTCCAGTGAATGAGTGGCTTGCAATCCATGAAGAGTGTCTGATAGAAACTCACAAAAAGGCAAGGAGTACCTCAGACAAAAGCCTGTGAGTGTGTAGAGTCCACTGCAGTTGGACTGTAAGTCTTCCTTTAGATGTAGGACATTTTTTATATCAGGAACACCCCCCCTCCCACCGGGTGAAATAAGATACAGGAGGCATGGAATTCAAGGGTCTATCAGGTGACTGAGGTGGAAGGACTACATACATTGTTGAGCCAGTGGGTGGTGGACAAATATGTAGGGCTCATTATTTTGAACTTAGAGATACCCATCCCTGCACAGATAGTACAGATAGACAATCCAGTTCCATCGCCAAGGAAGAGGGATAAACCCATTCCTGCTCCTAGACACAAGGACTTGTCATGGTCTGATTCCTCCAAATATTTTCATCAGACAGAGTGCTTCCCGGTGAAACTCCAGTCCCCTTGAACAGGTTAACCATTACGACAGATGGAGTCAATTTCTTCAGTGGAATGCACTGAACGGACAGAGGGAATAGAAAGGGGAGAAAATGAATTGCTAGTTGCTCCCTCCAGAAGAAGCAAATGAGTCAGTGTGGAAAAACATTCAAGCCCATATAATGAACTGCAGTCAGTCTGTCAATCCCTGGTTTTAACTCCAGAAGTGGTGTCACAATTTCTAAGCAGTATTGCAGCAGAACTACTCATGGACATTTTAAAGGCAGATAAAGATACTGCTTAGTCTCCATGGACAGTGACTATTGTCAGGGGAGAATGTAGCCAGATAAGGAATGTATTTTTAATGCTAAACAATGGGTTATCTGTGTATTTTGTTCAGTGACTAGATTTATCCAGTTGGTGCCAATACCCCTGCTCTGTGAGACCTTTTGAATTCCTGCCTGCCAGACTGAAACATTTCCAGGGTTGCAACAGCCATAGCTGGACCCAGTTAGGAAAATCCTAAGCCATCCAAGTGAAGCCACTATTGCCCTTCTGTTTCGTAATGCTTCATAACAAATATCATTAAAACCAAGACCTGTCAACCCAAGCACCCATGTGAGGTATTCTTTTATTAACTCCAGTGCATGGGGGTTAACCTGTTATCCAAAGGACAGCATTTCCATCAGGGCAGCACCCCATAATACTGCAGTGCAATGTCATTGCTGTGGATTGCTGTGCTGAGATAGCTGGTTACTGGATTAGCCGCAGTACAATACAAGGCCTGTTTCTATGAGTGTCATTATTCAAGTCCTTTTCCTCACCTTAATTTATTGAATTCACAAATAGTTCATTCTAAAATGTCATCACCTGTATAGACTTCCAACAACTGCTTATGAGTTTCATCTGCATAATTTGTTTGCATATGTAGAAAATTCATTATGACTTCTTGCTCTTGCTAAGAGGAACTGGATTTTTCTAATGTAAGACAATCACAGTTTCCCTTTGAAATGCATTCCTATAAGGGACTGCAAATGTGTCACTGGAAAATGCCTGCAAAAAATATTTCATTATGGTACTCTTTTTTGCCTAAAACAAGTAGTCTGTTTTGTAAACCATAGCTGTATAAACCATGATTATAGGAACACAGGAAAAGCGAGACAAAAAGACCCAAAGTCTGCCATGTTCATCTCTTGCCTTCCAGGTATCTGCATCACATAGTATGATAGGAACTAGCTGTTGTCATTGTTGAACGGGAATTGCAATGTATTTTATAGCCTGACACTATGAAGATGGAGACTACTAATGACTCAAACCTCTGTGAATCTGTCACCCAAACAGAATAATTCTGCTATGAAGTATGCTGTAAGTGACCCTTCCTTCTCTAATGAATTATACTCTGTATGGAGTAATGCTGTTCTGAGCAAAGAGCTAATCTAGCCTTTCATTTTTTACTTATAGCCTATGCTCTTACATCCAGGCAGCCCCCCTTCAGAGACTACTACCCTGCCCAGTACCCCAGCATCTCTTGTACCCCCTTTAAACTCCTTGGCTTCTCCCCTGAGTTAGGCCACCCCACAGGAGCCAGCTTATCTCTCTATGTAGGGACCTCCAAAGTGGAGGGGGGCATTCACCAAAGCCGAGGCCCAAGCATGCCTGTCATCTTACCATCCTGGAATCTTTTCATTTTCTTTTATTATATCTTTATTCATATAAGACAGATATCCATTACATATCAAAAAGACATACATACATTTTTACATTTAAATATGTTGTTTTGCCTAGAATCAGGCTGTTATTGTATATAACATACTATTTCATACATTTCATACATTTTTTCCTTGAGGTTTATCACATCATTCTTGTGGTTTCTTTGACCTTACAATATTCAGTAGCGTTGTCTTTACTTATGGCTCTTGAGACAGGCTAGTCCAGTCCATCTGCAATACTGCATTCTTAAAAGGTTCCCATAATTTGTCAAATGTCTCAGTTTTATCCCTTAAGAAATAATGTATTCTCTCTAATTTTCACAAATACAACATTACATTTAGCCATACATAAATACACAGAGGGTTGGGATCTTTCCAACATATCAGTATACATATTTTTTGCAATGAGGTATCCTAGAGAAATTATTTTTCTGTTCCAATGTTTCCCCTTCTTCTGCAAAGTTTCCTCCTGACAAAATACTGTAGCTAATTCCACTTTTTTCAATTTTAATGTTGTGGCTTGCTCTAATATAAGAGTAATTACTTCCCAACATTGAGATTACTTTCTGCCAGCCCAGTGGCACAGAAGGTTGAGGCACTGGGTGTCTTACCTTGTGCTACACCGGCAACCTGGATTCAGGAACGACCTCAGGCCATCAGGGTGCAGTGGGGGGGGGGTGGAGCAGGCTTGAACATGCCAGTGGGCAGCTCTCCTCTCCTGAGGGTGGGTTGGTGCCCCCCCGTAGTTCTGCTCCCACCAGGTGGAGGTCGGGTGGGTAGTGTAGGCGAAGAGAGGGCGGCAAAGTATTGGGAGGTGGAAGGGGCTGAACTGGTGCCACAGGTGTGAAGCATGCCTCCACACGCTCGCAGGGCCATGTGCCAGTGCCTTGGGGAGGTTAGGGGAGAAAATCTATAAAATATATATGTGTCCCCATTGCCAGTGGGTGGGAGGAGGCAACAGGGACCAAAAAGCTATATAAATAAAAATGTTGATAATTTTTGCATGCAAGAAACATATGAGTTAATGTTCCAGCATTGCTGCAACATCTTAGATAGTTATTACTAATATTGCTATCTATTTTATGCAATTTGGCCAGGGTAAAATATGTCCAGTGAAGGATATTGAATTGAATTTGTTGCATCTTACGAGGCATGAAATTCTTTCACGGGGTATCTTATAATATTATCCCAAATATTGTCTTCAATAATAAATCCTAAATATTGCTCCCATTTGCCCTTCAGGTGAATTAATGTGCTTGAATTGTTTTTTGAAGGCACGTATATGTGGCAGATATTGCTTTCTGTTTTGGATTAGAGCCAATCAAAATCTTCACAACGGGGCAAATATCCAGAATATAATTATTTTTATAGCTGTAATCTCCAAGTTGCAAGTATCTGAAAAATTCAGGAAACAGAAAGGACTCAGCACTCAGAACACCACGGTGTTCACCAGACTCTGTTTCTTCACCAATTTTCTTTATTTTGCAGAAAAGCAAAGGACAATAAAGCTGGTATAGCACTGTGAGATCACCACAATTACCAATGTTTCACACTCTTAGTGAGTGCTGTATCAATCGCCTTTCTGTTTCCTGAATATTTCATTGGGACTTTTAGCATCTATCCTGCAGGAGCGACCCTTTCTATGCTTATCTGAAACATTTTTGTTTCTGCAGGCCAGATTTATTCTGTATTTGCTCTAAAGATAGAAAAGTGTTATAATCAAAAAGGTCTTTTAGAGTTTTAATCCCCTGTTTTCCCCAACTAGAAATCCAATGTCAGTATAAGGTTTGAAGCCAAAATGTCTATAAATTGGAGAGAACTGGATTTCTGGTCCTTCCAATGTATAATATCATGGGCCTTTTACCAACAAATACACATTGTTTGTGTCAAAATTAATTTTGTTCTGTCTCCATGTACATTTTGAAGGTTTGTATAATACCTTGAGTGTAATATACTCCTTATATTGTCATAGTCATGAACTGTTTGTTCTATTACTTTGTTAATATTAGTTTCTTTATGGAACCAGTCTTGTACTTGTGACATGTATGCTGTTAAATAATACCATTTGAAATTGAGTAGCCCCAGTTCACCCTCTCCTTTAGGTAACCAAAGTTTGTTCATGCTTACCCTAGTTTTTTTTTTGTCTTTCCAAAGAAATTGGGAAATAATTGTTTCTAGTTCTTTAAAATAATTTTGTCCCACTAATGCTGGGAGGGTTTGAAAGAGGTTTAGCAGCCTTGGTAAAATGCTCATTTTTATTACATTACATCTGTCAATCAGCATTAAAGGGAGCATTTTCCATTTTTCCAAGTCTGCCTTGATTGCTGCAAGTATTTGTGGGGTTCCATGACAAGTCGCTGAATGTAATAACAGTGAGGTAGAAACCATGTAGTTAACTCAGTGAATGTCAAAAATGTCCATTCCGAATACCACTGTGAATTTCCTTTCCTGTGTGGTTTATTATTCTATCACCATGCCACCATGGACCACCATTACAGTGAAAAGTCGAAACTTACATTTTTTTGTGTCGCCCGGGTGTATTTTCAGTGCGTGGTTTTGACTTTTGCTGAGTTCATTACGTGGTTTTCGACCTCGCTGTCTTTGCTTTTGGTGACTGGTCATGACACATAGTTGTGGATAGTTTTTTACTATAAAGCAGTTGTGAACCCCTGGCAATGTTAACACCTAAATGTTTAAAGTGACTTGCCACCTTATTTTGAAGGAAAGGTCGTAAGATATTTTTTGGGCAGTTTGCTAAAAGCATAACCTGAGTCTTGTCCACATTAATCTTATATCCTGAGGCCCTTCCACAGGTCTTATTAAAGTCTAGATATGCCTGGATGGAGTTCTGGGGTTCAGATAAAAAATAACAAAGTGTCGTCTGCATATAAGCTTATTCTATGCTCTTCTGAAACCATTTTAATTCCTCTTAATTCTTTATTTGTCCTAATGGCTACTGCCAAAGGTTTGATTGCTAATGCAAAAATTAATAGTAAAAGCAGTCATCCTTGTCTTGTTCCTTGGGATAAAGCGAAATTTTAGGAAACATTCTGGTTTGTACCACTGCTGTTGGATTTCGATATAGAGTTTTTAACCAATTAATACATTTACTTCGAAAACCAAACTTTTTCAGAACTGCAAAAATGCAATCCCACTCCACTCTGTCGAATGCTTTCTTTGCATCCAAGGTAAGTATAAGAGCTATAAGTGCTTTTTCTAATTCTAATATTATATTTATCACTCTTCTGATGTTTGTTCCTATCTTTCTGCCTTTTATAAATCAGTTTTGGTCCTGGGTTCTTTTCCACTGTGTTTCTTTGCTGTCTTTGTGTGGTCACCTCCACATGGAGAATGGTACTTTAGGTGGTTTCAAGTACATATGCACACACTATTGCATAGTGCCATATGACACTAACGTTGCCCCTTCCCTCTCATTCCCCACTTCACTACCACCTGTGGTCACTAAGGTGGCAATGTAAAAGTGGGGCCACAACCTTTCCTCTGTGAGGAAGGAGAGCGTCTTGTGAAATGCTCAACCCTTTCCTCCCCTACTGGCGCACCATTTACTCAGGATTGTTCTTGAACCTGGTTTGCCGGTGCTGACAGACATTAGCAACTGAATAATAGAATTTTGCCAATGACAATTACCCTGGAAATAAGGAAAGTACTGTATTAATGCTAAATAGTTTAAATAAAATATCTGATTGGGCAATTACAAAATGGAAGTGAATGAAGCTCAGCACTGATGAATGCAAAGTAATTCATTTAGGCTTCTTGTGCAGGAATATGCAAGCAGTTCATCACTTCATTGGGGTTGTATTAATGTGCTGTGCCAGGGAGCGAGATCTAGGAATTATAGTTTATCAGTATTTCATATCCAGTTCAAGTTGTAATCATATAGCCAACAAAGTGAAGCAAATACTGGATTGAATCAGGTGTACTGTTAGCAGTTATTCCAGCAGAGTAGGGCTCCTGCTGCATACTGCCGGTGTGAGGCCACTTCCTGATTACAACTCTCAATTCTAGAGCCCACACAGATCAGTGGAAAGCAACAAAACTGAAGAAGTCATTAACAGATCTTCTGTACAAAACCAGAAACAAAATTCTGGGTTTAAAGTATGTCTATTGTGGAGTCACTTTCATTTTTTGCTATGCCCCTCTGCATCTCATGACCCTGATGCACATTCTGAGTGCTCCACGGAGCCTTTCTAGCAAAAATGAGCCTCTGTATATTGGTGCACTCTGTACTCTTAGTTCAATCCATGCTGCTACTCTCTCCAGCCAGCTTTCCCAAAGACTGTCCTTTCTCCGCCTTGAAGGCAGTGTCAATTCGATCTGCACCTTTCACATTCTGATTACTGTACATGTGTAGCCTTGTTGTTGAGGGGAGCCACGAGACTCAGGACAACTCCATCCCCACTTCTCCTCCTCCTACAGTACTACTGGTGGCTGTCAAGCCACTTCTGTGCCCAAATGCTGACCAATGGTAGGGGATCACTGAATCTGTTGCTCCTCCTCTCTACATGAGGAGTGCAAGGTGCACTCTTGAAAGGAGACTTAAACCCACACCTATTGTGAGTTTTATATGTTTATTTGTAACCAGTCAGCTTTGATTCTGTAGCTGTTAAGTGCCTCCATTTGCCGATAGGTGAAATCTCTTTTGTACTTGGTAGCTGTATTAGATCTCTTTTGTACTTGGTAGCTGTATTAGATCTCTTTTGTACTTGGTAGCTGTATTAGATCTCTTTTGTACTTGGTAGCTGTATTAGATCTCTTTTGTACTTGGTAGCTGTATTAGCTCTCTTTTGTACTTGGTAGCTGTATTAGCTCTCTTTTGTACTTGGTAGCTGTATTAGATCTCTTTTGTACTTGGTAGCTGTATTAGCTCTCTTTTGTACTTGGTAGCTGTATTAGCTCTCTTTTGTACTTGGTAGCTGTATTAGATCTCTTTTGTACTTGGTAGCTGTATTAGATCTCTTTTGTACTTGGTAGCTGTATTAGCTCTCTTTTGTACTTGGTAGCTGTATTAGATCTCTTTTGTACTTGGTAGCTGTATTAGATCTCTTTTGTACTTGGTAGCTGTATTAGATCTCTTTTGTACTTGGTAGCTGTATTAGCTCTCTTTTGTACTTGGTAGCTGTATTAGATCTCTTTTGTACTTGGTAGCTGTATTAGATCTCTTTTGTACTTGGTAGCTGTATTAGATCTCTTTTGTACTTGGTAGCTGTATTAGATCTCTTTTGTACTTGGTAGCTGTATTAGTCTCTTTGTACTTGGTAGCTGTATTAGATCTCTTTGTACTTGGTAGCTGTATTAGATCTCTTTTGTACTTGGTAGCTGTATTAGCTCTCTTTTGTACTTGGTAGCTGTATTAGATCTCTTTTGTACTTGGTAGCTGTATTAGATCTCTTTTGTACTTGGTAGCTGTATTAGATCTCTTTTGTACTTGGTAGCTGTATTAGCTCTCTTTTGTACTTGGTAGCTGTATTAGATCTCTTTTGTACTTGGTAGCTGTATTAGCTCTCTTTTGTACTTGGTAGCTGTATTAGATCTCTTTTGTACTTGGTAGCTGTATTAGATCTCTTTTGTACTTGGTAGCTGTATTAGCTCTCTTTTGTACTTGGTAGCTGTATTAGATCTCTTTTGTACTTGGTAGCTGTATTAGCTCTCTTTTGTACTTGGTAGCTGTATTAGATCTCTTTTGTACTTGGTAGCTGTATTAGATCTCTTTTGTACTTGGTAGCTGTATTAGCATATGAGAAGATGATGTTACTCTTCCCATTACTCTTTACAGCATGTTTGCTAATTAAGCAATAAGACATGATCAAGGGTTAGATTAACAGTCTCTTATTCACTCCCTGGAGGCGTAATGTGGCACGAGGGGTGAGTATCTTACTGCTAATCTAACTCCTGGGAGGGCCTTATTACTGTTACAAAAATGACTCCAAAAGAAAAGTGTTTGAAGGGTACCTTTTGAATGTTTTTCTCACTGAGCTCGAGATTTTTAATAAAATAGTTCATCCACCACTTAAGAATGCTGGTTCAGAACCAAAATGCATAATTCCAGTCATTCAGCAGTGCTAGAGGATGGAATGCTCGCAGGAATAATTCATGTGCCATGGTGATCAGGCTGCACTTGACAGTGTAACAGAGATTAGTGTAAGGGTCTGGGAATGCTGACAGCCAAACAGACTGCAGCATTTCTGAGAACCTTTTTATAATTTAGAATAATAAAGCATGCAGCAGCAAAGCTATGAACTACCCTGGTTACCTTCAGTTAGTTTCAAAACCTTCTTAATAGTGGTAAAGCAGGCTAGATAGATAGACAGACAGGTAATTTATTTAAAAACACCTTTCTAAGAACCAAGGTGATTTACATAAGCATAATGTAGCAAGACAAATATAGTAACAAAATGGTACCACAAAATTATAATACAGACCGATGTGAAAACCACAGCTATTTCAGTCTCCTGCAAAAGTTTGGCTGAACAGCCAAGTCTTAAGTTCACCTTTAAAAATGGTGACAAATGGGGCAGCATAAATGTCTGTGGGCAGACCGTTCCAAAATAAAGGGGCCACTACAAAGAATGCTCTGTCACTGGCTGATTTTAGTCTTAATTTTGGAATAACCAATAGACCAGTACCAGTCGAACGGAACTCACGGACATCAGAGCAGGTTGCAAGAAGCTTATTAAGGTACTAGGATCCCAGTCCGATGAGGGCCTTAAAAGTAAGTAAGAAAATCTTAAAGTCAGTCCACCATCTCACAGGAAGCCAGTGCAGCGAGTGCAGTGCTAAAGTGATAGGATCACTCCTCTTTACCAATGTAACCAATCTGGTTGCTGCATTCTGCACTAGCTGAAGACAGTGGATCTGACGTGAAACAATGCCCCGGTGGAGCGCAGTGCAGTAGTCGAGGCAGGAGATGATGAAAGCATGCACTAGTGTTAGCAGATTGTCCCAGGCAAGGTAAAGATGCAATCCTGCTATATTCTTTAAATGCAAGAAGCCATCCTTGACCACAGCCAACACCCGAGGTACAAGAGTCAGCTCTTGGTCAAGAGTGACCCCTAGATTGTGAACAACCTGCTTGTTCTTGAGTTTATCTCCCCCAAAACTGGGAAGATCCATGCTTTCCAAAATGGAAGACCTCAGGTGATCTTATCCCACCACTAGCAACTCAGTCTTTCCAGGATTAAGCTTCAGCCCACTATGAGTCATCCACTCACTAATCTGCAATAGAGCATTCTCAACCATAGTCACTGAGAAGCCCTGTCTAGGTTTAAATGAAATATATTTATTTATTTATTTATTGAACACGTCAGCGATAGCTTTTGAGCACAAGAGCTCATTTGCAAACGTTCCAGATCAAATGCATAGTCACAAAAAAAATTACAAGTACAGTAAGCAGTTCCAGTGGAAATGCAGTTGAGTCAGGCTCCAAGCAGTTAAGGCAGAACTATTACATACAGTTTTGAAAATAATCAGTACAGATCATTATATAAAAAGTCACAGGTTATGTACAGTGAGAAACCAAATAAAACTGTTTAATGGTTAGAATTGCACTGGACTGCAAAGGCAGACCACAAAGATCTCTTAAACTGATTAAACTTGGAGAGATTCAGCAGTGTATCAGGCAATTTGTTTAACCAATTAGTGACCCTGACCGCAAATGAATACTTTCCTAGCTGAGTACGCTGGAAAGGTGGCTCAACGGTATTTCTGGCCATGTTCTTGCTGTTGTATTGGATGGAGACAGTGTGAAAGCAATTTATTAAAGCGGGAGTGTTATGCCCTACAGTGCCTTTTTGGCTAGCAATCAATTCTGGAGCCTTATTTTGCTGGGTAAAGGCAGCCAGTTAGTGAGTGTGTAAAGGGTACAACTATGAGTGCAGTTATCTGCACCAAGTACAAAGCGGTATGCCTTACTACAGATCAGCTCTGTTTAGCACCAAGCTGGGTATCATTAGCATAGCAATGAAAACCCAAGCTATACTTCTGAATCACATCTCCAAGTGGAATCATAAACACTGTGTACAAAAGAGGAGAAAAGGTGGAACCCGGAGGAATTTCACAGTCAGCAACAGATGACTATGACTGCAGTTTCCCCCAAATCACTGACTGATGGTGACAGCAAAGGAAGGATCAAAACCAAAGACTGTCTTTACTGCCCCAATGAACCTCCTCACACCCTCCAGGTTCCACATCATATGAGCGAACACACAACAGCGATCGACATATGAGTGAGTGCACATCATCAAAAAACCGCATCAGCGATGTGCACAACAGCGGGACTATAGACAGTGATGGTCCGGACCACAGGAAAAAACAGCACATTGACAACATGTTTCGTGAGAGGGGCTACACCTACCGCACCTCCCATGTGGGGGGCTGTGCCCCCCACCCCCCCCAATTATTATAACCAACACCGAGGGGGAGACTGACACTGGGGTAACAAAAAAAAGTTAAGTGTGCACATACACATATCACAAAAAAATAGCACTCCTTCCCAGGTTCGAACCTGAATCCTGCAGCACTAGAGGCATACACTGCCTCCACTAGACCACATGGCCATTTCAGACCAACCAACCAAAACTACTTCCTACATTGTCTACATCATAGCTCCCTCCTACCGTCACTCTCTCTACACTAGCTATTATTGTTTCACCATCCCTCGCTGTGTCAATGTTCGCTAACATATCCCACTCGCGCTACTGCATGGCACTCAAAGGTAGTCACTTAAATGTAGTCACTCAGTTGTATTCGCCTGTATCACTGGATTTTTTTGAAATTCAATAAGCTTTATTCAAGAGTTTTTCCAATTCCAATACAATTACAATCACAAGACTTATAATATAATAAATAAAAATTCCTAGGTATGACTTAATGAGAAAAAGAAAAGCTACTTACAGATAGAAACAAACCACACTTACCCAGCAGTCCCAATCCTCCCTCCCTTCCCTAGCCCTCTCCCAACCCTTGGCACAGCAGACTAACCATATGATGATGGGGTGGGGTAGGAAAAAATAAAATCAAGAAGGATTTCGGTATCCTCATATCCCACTAGAAGTTATAAGGTGAATAGGGTATGAAGAGACTCCCATCTATTCCTATATTTGTAACCTCTATTATGAATGCAGACAATGATTTTCTCAATCCTCAAGTTGGATAGAAGGTCTTGGAGCCATTCGGAATAAGTTATTACCGTGGAATCTTTCCAGTGACGAAGCACCAGCGCTTTAAGGGAGAGTGCAATCAATGCCATATGGTATCTTCTTTGTAAGACATCAACTCCAGTGTAATCTCCTATTAAGCAAATTTCTGGGGTGAACAAATCATTAAGACCTAAAAGGGGATCAACCTTTTGCTTAATAGTGGCCCACAGGGAGGCAATGGAGGGGCATTCTCAAAAAATATGAAATAAATTACCATCTGCGGCCTTACATCTTGTACAGGTAGGATTAGGAAGTTTCCCCATCTTAAAGAGCTTGGCAGGTGACAAATAGAGGTTATTCAAAATAAAAAAATGAATCAGTCTTAACCTGTCTTGTGTGATATAGGAATGGTATGCTTTCCATAAGTTATCCCAACTAAGATGTCTCGAAGGGAAAACTGCCTTCCAATAGGGCATAGCCCCATCCACCATGGGGAAGGCCAAGTCAAAAAGGGCTGGATATAAATGAGAGACTGCATGGGGTTGCTGAACTGCATGACCCAGATTTTTAATGATCTACCCCCATCACTGTCTTTCCTAGATTGGAGATTTTTTGAGACTAGAAGGTGGAGGACCTGGTAAATCCTAAAAGGACTTCCCAAAATAGGAAACTTCCTCAGGATTTCCGTAGAGGTAAGATAGGAGTCATCTGACATCAGGTCACTGGGGCGAATGTGGTCAAATGACGAGAACCCAGCAGGGGTGAGATATCTACCCCATATTAAAATTGGGGTTTTTCAACACAGGCTGATTGGGATCAATGGTATGACAGTATTTAATAAAGGTACATAATTGGGAGTGAATTCCCACTGAGGTAGTCATCGGGGAGTCCATCCCCAACTTAGGTAAGTCCTTCGGTCTGAGATGCAGCATTGCTTTGCCCGAGATCCCTATTGAATCCAAAATGTCATGCTCTATTTGAAGCCAGGAGGGTACATATGGGAAGGAGGAAGACTCTGTAATGAGTTGCAGCTATCGAAAATATTGACTCACCTGACTAGCCCAGTAATATAATCTAAAATCCGGAAGTCTCAAACCTCCTCTGGATTTGGGGGCCACCATCTTGTGATAAGCTCTTCTCAGTGGCTTTCCCTTCCAAATAAAATCTTAGATGGATCCATGTAACTTTCTGAACCATAGGAGTGGGACTTTAAGGGTTAGCATTTTCAGTGGATAAAAAATACGAGGCAATACGCTCATTTTGATCAAGCTTAACCTTCTCCATAAGGAAAGGAGTAGCCCCGACCTGCAAGATAGATCTTGCTGTACTGTAACTAGCAGGGAGTTTATGTTGAGCTGCTTCATTTTGGCCTGATTACCCGCTAAGAGAATACCCAGATACTTAAGATGTCTAGGAGACCACTGGAGCGTAACTTCCCCCAGGTGACCTTTGTGGGTATATGCATTAAGTGGAAAAACTTGAGTCTTGTCTAAATTCACTTTGTAATTTGACAATCAACTATATTCCGTAATAGTGTCTAGGACAGCAGAAATGGAATTAGCGGGCTGTGTAAGATGTAATAAGATGTCGTCTGCATGGACCAAAAGCTAAAGGTCGTGAGACCTTATTTTGACCTCGTGGATTTCAGGGCAGGCCCGAAGTTTCCATAAAAGTGGTTCCAAATACAAATTAAACAAGAGGGGAGATAACGGACACCCCTGTCTTGGTCTAGAGCACAAAGGAAAAGAGGAAGAGAATACTCTGTTGCAATAAATTTTTGCTTTTGGATTTGTGTATAGTGTTCGGACCCAACAAATGAATTGAGAGGGGAACCCGGCCTTCCAGAGAGTTCTAAATAAGAAACCCCAGTTCAGTCTATCGAAAGCTTTCTCCGCGTCCAGGGACACCAAGACAGCAGGGTCCATCGAGTCCCTGGACATGGAGAAAATGTGGGCCAACTTCCGAAGATGATCGGATGATGTCCCGCCTGCCATGAAGCTGACCTGGTCTGGATTAATTAAAGAGGGCAGAACCTTTCCAAGTCTATTGGCCAATAATTTGGAAATAATTTTTATATCACAGTTAAGTAAAGAAATTAGCCTATAGCATGTGACTCTATCTACAGGCTTACCCTATTTATGAATGACCACAATCAGAGCTTCCAGTAACTGAGTATCTGTAGGGGGCTCAGATAAAATTTGGTTAAAAAAATCTAAATAACCATGGTGTCAATTGGTCTGCAAACTTTTTATAAAAATTTGGGGAGAAGCTGTCTGGACCAGGAGCCTTGTCCAGAGGAAGTGTTAATCACTCCATGGATTTCTGCTTCAGAAATGGGGAAGGATAGAAGATTTTTATCAGCCTCTCCAAGCTGAGGAAGAGGGATCAAATCTAAGTAATCCTCAATCTCCCGAGAAGGAATCAGGGTAGCCAGGGGGCTGTAAAGCTCCCAATTGTATTGCTCAAATTCTGAGACCACTTCCTTCGGGGCAATTTTGATGAAACCATCTATTTGTGAGGAAATAGCCTCGACCAGTCTAGAGGATTCCTGTTTTTTAATCCTGAGGGTCAATAAATGACTGGCCTTTTCCCCTTGATCAATATAAGTGGACCTAGATCTTATAATAATAAATTCAGCCTGATCTCTTAGTAGTTCATTGTATTCCTCCCTAAGCTTAATCAGTTAGTTTCTCAAGGAGATACCCAAGTTTGAGGATAGCCTACTCTCCAGGTCTCTAATTCTGGATAGGAGTTGGGCTGCATGTGCTGTTTTTTTCTTTTTCCTAGTTGAGGCAATTCGGATGCATTCCCCTCTAACAAAACATTTTAAAGCCGCCCATTCAATATCCATTTTACCCACTGTGTGCAAATTACGTTCTGTGTATCGTTCTATGGAGCTCACAGTTTGTTTAACTATCTGATCATCTTTCAAAAGGAAATTATTGATCTTCCAGATAGTCTCTCTCTGCTGATGAAACTCTAGGGAAATCCGGCACCAAGCAGGGGAGTGATCAGAGAGTACCCCTGGCTCAATATTACTATGTAAGATGCCAGGCAGAAGGGCTCTACTAATCAAAAAATAGCCAGTCCTGGAAGAGGTACCATGCACAAGTGAGCAAAAGGTGTAGGCTCTTAAACTAGGATTGAGTACCCTCCAGGGGTCACATAATCCAACCTGGTCCACTAGCTCTCTAAGGGCTCTGCGCTGGAGTCAGACCTTGGGACCATCTGTGAGACTTATCTAAATCTGGAGTGAAGGGGAGATTCCAGTCTCCTCCTATTAGTATTGGAAGAGCTAAAAAGGGGGAGAGAGCTGCCCTCAGCTCTGAAAAAAAGGAAGGTGAATCTTGATTGGGTCCATACACACTCCTATCACTAAGTCTGTCCTATCTAGTACCCCCTGAGGAGGAGGTACCTTCCATTGGGGTCTCAAATACACTGAGAGCAGGTAAACAATACTTTCCTGGAAAATAAAATAGCAATCCCCCTACTTGCTGTACTGTAACCTGCAGTATAGACCAAACCGATATGTAGTCTCTTAAATAAGTCGGTCTCTGAGTCCAACAAATGATTTTCCTGCATGCAAGAAACATCACTGCAAAGGGACTTGATATGTTTTATAATCTGGTACCCTTTAGTTTTATTACGGGCCCCCCGGACATTCCAGGAAGTAAATTTAATTGTACCCGCCATTTGAGGGTAATAGTTGGTACATTCTCCTAGGGAACAACCAATACATTACATATAACCGAGTCTGCTGAAATGTAAAATAAAGCCAAGGGTCCCCCCCACTAACTAACCCCCTAACCCCACCCTCCACCCTTATAGCCCCCAGGCAAAAGGAGAAGGAGTGCTACAACAACTCCAAAACTTCTTCCCCCAGAACACATGCACATTCCAGCCCATGATACCCAGAATTGCTGACACACAGTTGCCCCACCCCTTCCTGCTTCTCCCCTCCCAAGCCCCTACTTGACAGCTGTACAAGGATGAAATCGAAGTCCAACAAGTAAACCCGTAACATTTTGGAAGTTTTAACCTTTTGACTCAAACCAGACTGTATATTCTACTGACCATAGGTCCCTCTTAGTTCTCACCAACAACCATAGGGTAGATTTGCATTTCTTTTTTTTTTTTTGGTAATTAGAAATAAAGTAGGAAAAGAAAATGAAAAGAGAAAAGAGAGGGGGGAAATGCCCTTATCCAGTTAGGTCATTTAGATCCCTCTCCCCCTCCCCAAATTGACACATCTTAAAACAAAAATCTGTATCTGCCCTTATTTGGTAAGATTATTTTATTCATTAGCCCTATGGTCTATAAATTGCAGTAACCGAACACAGTCCCGGAAAATTATCTATACCCAGTCCCCGACTTAGTCTTGAGTCAAGAATAACCAGAAACCTAAAAGCAGTAAACCTCATAAAGAATTGAAACAGTACAGCGTGTAACAAAATGAGTCATGAACTGGGAAAAATGACCCTATGTATACCCTCATCCTATAGACAAGTAACAATATAAGAGGAAGAAAGTGTAAACTTGCTTGGGAATCTATATCTCCACTTATCCACACAAGTTCCTGAGCCAAATTTAAAGTAGAGAAATTCGAGGGGACGAACTGCAAGGTACAAATCGAGGTCCCAAATTCCTGCTACTAGTTGTCCCTCTGCCTGGATGTGCCACGGGTCAACTCAAATGAAGAGTAAAATCTTCTTTCATCCTTTCCACAAGAGGAGTTGCACCTACAACCTGCTTCAATTTCCAGGGTAAATTAAAGGGATCCATATCGGACTAAGCTCTGCTAGAAAACAAGTGGGGCTGGTCAAAATTGTAAATCAAAGTCGCAGCAGAACTAGGTGCTTGCTATAAATTGGTCATTAATGTGGGCAAATAAAGGTTCACCTCGGACCCTTTAAAGTAGGCTATATCTCCATCTTCATACTGGACTCTATTAACTTGTAGTAGGAAAACCGTCCACTTCCAATATTCCACTTCCTGAGCAATTGAGTTTCCACCTCTACATGTAGCAACCAGCGGGGCTTGAACAAGTTAGGCAAGGTATCTTCTAAAGCTGAGATCACAATCTCCAGGTCTTCAAAACTAGACCAGGCTCCCTGCAAGTTAACTTGGAGCTTTGCTGGGTACATCATGCGAAATTTAATCCCCGCAGGGATTAACTTCAAAACGATCGGGTGAAATGCTGTATGGCGCAGTCTCACTGTTGCCGGCAAATCCTGGGCCACTCAAATTTTGTTGTCTCCCCACTTAACCTCCTGCAGCTCCTTGACTTTCCCGAGGAAATGCTGCCTTTTCTGATAGTTCAGAAATGGAAAAATAAGAGGTTGAGGAAGAGCCCCAGTTGGTGGCATTGGCCATAGCACCCTGTGAACCCTCTCAATAGAGTACGCGGGTCTGAAGGGAGAAGGACCGGCTAGTTTTGCTACCAGTTTTTGAACAAAATAGATGGTATTTTCGTCTTCCTCCCGTTCAGGAAGATCTATGAGGACCGCATTATTCTGCCTGCTGTGGCCCGCAAGGTCTTCTACTTTTGCTTCCAGTTTGGCTATTCTCTGCCTTGTGATAGTGAATTCCAGCTTCACCTTGTCCGCTTTCTTTTCCAGGGAGTGGGTCTGGGCCTCAATATCTCTTGTTTGTCTAGAGATATCATCCAGCGCCGAGGAGGTCAACTTAACTTCTGAGGTGAGAGATTTTAGCCCATCTTGGAATGGACAAAATTCTTCTAAAAATCCCTCGAGGGTTAGCATGTTTTGCTCCGGCTGATTAGTAATTGAGCAGCCCGATGCAGATTGCTGCAGCCTGGATTTTTTACTGATCTTTTCCAGTGTGGAAGGAGGCTTGTGTTTTGGGAGCACGGTCTGCATCTTGACTTCCATTCTGAAGCTATCCAAAGACAGATGGACCAACCCGAAGGGATACTGTATCCAGCGACACTTTCAGGAAGGTGACCTTACATGGTAAAAATTACTTTTACTATAATTTTAAGAGGGGTGATGTGGGAGCTCGGCTGAAGCACGTCTATCCAGTAGTCTGCATCACATGACCTCCGCCCATATCACTGGATAACCACCCTCCAACAGCTTCTCATGCTCAACAGTGTCAAATGCAGATGACAAATCCAAAAGGACTAGGAAAGACACCTCTCCGTGATCCCTCACAAGGAGCAGATCATTTAAAACCCTTACAAGGGCTGTCTCAGTGCTATGCCAAGGATGGAAATCAAATTGGAAAGGCTCATTGATGGAGAATTCCTCCAGATGCTCTCTAAGCCACGCCACCACCATTTTCTTAATAACTTTACTAAAAAAGGTTAAGTTAGAGATGGGTGTAAACCTCACAAAGTTGCCAAGATTTAAAGTAACATTCTTTAGAAGTGGTCAAACCTGCTGGCTCAGTGGTGCTGAGGGTTGAGGCACTGGATGCCACACCTCACACCATGCCAGTGACCCAGGTTTGTGAACAAGCCCAGATCACCAGAGGTCAACCAGGGAGGGAGAGGATAGAGCGTCTGGAGGACTCCCAGGGTGGGTGGACTGTCACTCCCACCAAATGACTGCCACCTGGTGAAGGCCAGGAATGGTGTTGGATTGGTGTGGCATGGAAGGAAGGGTGTTACAGGACTGTGGCATGTGTATGCCTCCATGCACGCACAGATGTGACAGCCAGGATGCATTGTAGAAATACTTCAGAATATCACAGAATGCTGCAGTTTACTGCAGGGGCCATTGTAAGTCAGTGGCAATAAAGCCCTTTTGTCATGCAGTATTTTGGGACATGTCATTACTGCAAGTTACTGTGCTTCATCGTGGCTGACTCCACTGTACATTTGTGTACCCATAACAAGGGGATGGGAGAAAATGGAGCTGGCAGACTCTATAACAGCCCCTGCAGCAGCCCCTGGTTCCAGTGACCCCCAGATTTATGGATTATGTTCCGGGAGAGGGGGAAGCTGGCCCTCCTACCTCTGGCTTGGCTCCACCATGGGGGGGGGGGGAATCCATGGGGGAAAATAACCGAGGGAAGCTGGTTTGGGGATGCAACATGCAGGGTGTGCAGGAGTAACATGCCCTCAGAGATGGAGCCTGCCTGCTAGCCCCCGAGGAGAAAAAGGAATAATAACAAAACAAAAAAAAAAAGTATTCAAACCATCTCCTCTTTCAAGACTGTAGGAGACATACCCTACCTCAGAGAGGCATTGACAAGTTCAGTGAGGGCTGGCGTGATAACTGCTTCTCCAGTCTTCATTAGAGACATGGGAATAGGTTCCAGCACAATGGCTATGGCACAGCTTGGGGAACACCTGGCAAATCTTCAACAATTCAGTAGGACTAAACTCTTTTCAGATAATCCAAGTTTCTGTTAACTCCAGCTCTCGACCAACACAATTGTGAAGACTCACCATGGAGGAAATCTCAGCCCGTATGACCGCAATCTTGACTGAGAAGAAATTTAAAAACCCATCACATCTCTTCTGAGACATCACCCCCAAATCTTGTGAAAGAGATTCAGGGTGGAGAATACTGTCAACTACTCTAAAGGTGATAGCAGGTCAGAGTATCTCAGCTGCAATGATGCCCAAGAAGATGGTTCTTCTAGTGGCAATCATCACCTCCTAATACATTCTTGTAATTGTTTTCATTGTGTTGTTCCTGAGATTTTGACAGCATTGGCCCAAGATGTAGTTCAATGAGACAGACTCAGTTATGCAATCAAGCATTATTTATTTATTTATTTCAGTTTCAGATTAATACCTTTGACCTGGAGAGCTTGATTACAAAGATTCCATGTCAAAGACAACAAAGGGCAAGACATCAGGTACAAGTAAGATCACAGCAGAGTAAAATACAATGAACATACATTAAGTTGGAAATTACAAAAGTGCAGATTTGTTACAATGGACACAAGTATAGAAGTGAGGGTGGGGTGGAGGAGGGTAGCAACAATAGTATCAGAGTGAGGAGTACGGGGTGGCTTTGCAGATACAAAGTTAAGACAAATTAGTAAAAAAGTGCAAACAATAGTATGGTACAGTAGCAGCCTGAGGGGCTTTGTCAGGGGGACAGAGGGGAGTTATGGGTAGGTGTTAGTGAATAGGAATAATGGCTTAGAATAGGAACTAGAAACAATCGCACCTCAAACATGAAGATTAAGAAAAACTGTAGGGAATGGCCAAAAATGTTTATACTATTAGTAAGGCCACTGGTTTTTGGTTTACTGGAAAACTCAGTAAAATTCTGGAATCTGGACTGCCTGCAGACCAGTAAAAACACAGAATTTCACAGAATTTGGCATTTTATACCAGATCAATAAATCTACAGAACTTGTATTTTTCTTATATTTGCTTCCTGCACTATTTTCACTTTGCTTCATTAATGCCCTGTACATTAAGCCTTCTTTTATGCTGATTATTTATATACATTCTGAAAGAATGACAGTAGAATCCAGAAATTATACTAGCAATCACTGGTGTAATTCCTGAAATTTCAAGTCTTGAAAACAGAATTTCATTACTTTAGGGGACGGCCCCCTTAGACTTTTATTCTATTTATCAGTGTATCTGTTTATCTGTGTAGTCTGTAGGTATGAACAATGATTGCATTTATTGCACCCTCCAAATTTCATCAGGATTAAAATGTAAATGAATATACTGTGCTTAAATCTGATTTGAAAACCTGCCTAACTCCATTGCTGAGGTCATGACCTCACTCATGTAAGGCATCATAGAATTTGGTGATGTTTTGGTGCTAAAGCCTGCAGCAGTTATACTGTATTAGTCATTGATGTTGCTGTCTTCAACAGTCCCTATGTTCTTGTCTTATGCTGGACATGAAACTTTTCAAGGCATACTAAGTGCCTGTTTCTGTAGTTTAAAATGTGCCTGAGTTAGAAAAAATGCTTTTAGAGAATACAGGGACTTCACAAGACATGTAACTGAAGTGAAGGAGAGTATAACTTCTGCTGGCTTATGCATCTATGCATTGACTCTGATGATGCCTTGCATGAGTGGGGTCATGCTCTTTGGAATGGAGATAAACTGGTTTTTACACCAGGGCAAAACAGAGTGAAGCAACCTCGTTTATATTTAAATTAGGATGAAATTAAGGGGATGCAAGAGAGGGACTCATTGTTCATGGCTACAAACTACACAGGTATACAGAAAATAGGTTGAGGGGACTTTCTCTTTAATCATCGTAAACCAGTGGCCTTGCCTATTAGTGGCCATTCTGGTAATACACAAAAGTAGATGAAAACAATATAAAATTTACAACTTAGTTAGCTTAATGTAATGTTATACCACACAGCTGTTTAAGCTAGGGCAAGCATATGTCACAGTCTCATGAGATTTGGTGAATGCTGGTAAACAGGATCAGAGATCAGCAGCAGAAACAATTGCAAAATGGAAATCACCATCCTGAAAATGGAGGTATGCATTCCTTCAAAATAGTCAATAAACAGAACACAACCACTAGGGTATCTCGTGATATAGGTGAGTCAAATTGAGTCACTCAATATGAGTGACTCAATTTGATTGCCTGTCAGATGAGCTACTAGTACAGGAGAGTGAGATGTCGTATGAGCTTCAGTGAATGAGGAACAATAGCAAGTGGTCAGTACAGTGACCAGTAGAGGGAGCTATAGGGCAGAAAAATATGGGAGGTGGTTGGGCGGGATGTTCCCAGCTGGCCGCTTGATGCTGCGGCTTGAGTCACTGCCTGGAGTGCGTGAGGACCCAGGTTTGGAATGGGGGGTACGGGGGCATGGGGGCGCAGTCCCCCACAGAAAACATTAGAAACAGCATCTTGTACAGTGTGTTCCACCACTCGCTGTTGTTGGGGTTGCTGTAGTGTACAGGTGCCTTGTTTGTTTTCGGCATTATTCACTCACTGCATTGCTCAGTGCTGTTGTTTCTTCGCTATTATGACGTGGAACCACTACTAGCACAGAGAGCATAGACAGACTCAATTGGGCTGATTGGAGAACATATTTATTTGAATTTTTATACTTTAGAGCTCCTTTAAATTAGGGCTTTGTGAACCTCCAAAGTTCAGCCATTCAAACATTGACTGTCATGCCACGTAAATGTAACCCCCTGCAAATGGGGGTTCCCAAAAGACTTCCAGGAGCTTGCTTGAATGCTCCAAGCCTGAATGGTGTTTGGCATTTAAGCCATTTATCAGTGAGTGTTTTTAGAGCCTCTGGTACTGTCTCTCTAAGAGCTGTCTGCTTGCAGACATAATTAGTTTGTATGGGGGGACTGTGTGCTTCTCTGAGTACCACTCGAGCTGCTGCCAATTCACTTCATTTTGCAGTCACTAGAGTGCAAAGGGAACCTATCTGAAAGATGTAACTGTTTGCCAGAAATTATCTAGAGTAATAATGAAATTACAGTTTGTCTAACCTGCTTTCTTTGCAGTCAGAACTGTGTCTGCTAGTTCCCCATTCTAGTTTTGAACTGCTGAACTGGACCAATCAGTGTGGGGTAAGCTAGCTCTAAAATGGTGCCTTGGACGAATCAGAACTTGGACTCATAATCTGAGCCAGCCACAAGAGGATTGTATGAGCAGTGACTCTGGGAGATGTGGTTTAGACTTCAGCACCTTTTGGACCAACAGCAGCAGTCTATTGTGAGTGACAGCCAATCCAGTCAAGAACTGGGAGGAACTCAAAGGAAGTGCCGGTTTTGTCGGTTGGAGTTTCAGTTGAGCTTTGGCAGTGAAGAAGGAAGGAGCCCTGTGCTTTTCAGTGTGCAGTTTAGTCAAAACGTGTGTAAGGCCCAGAGTTCGGTCTGCAGCTTGTGTAACAGCTTGTTAGGACTGAATCATTCCTGTGAAAAGAATCAAAGGATCTCTGAAGAGTAGAAACCAGGCTCACCTGTAGAAGACTGGAGGAATTGCTGAAAATTGCACTCTGTCTGTCAGGAACTGAATCTGCTGTGTGTTCTCCCGGTATTGTGCAGTAATTGCGATCGGATACAGATGCAGCCTGCCTGGTATAGTGCTTTCTTTAATATGGATGTGTGAAGAGGTTTGTGTACCTCAAGTGAGCCCTGCTGACATTGAAGGACCCTATCTTATTTGGAGGTCGTGAGTACTAATTCAGGGTCGCTCCCTGTTGAATTGCCACATTAAATCAATGGAATTACTGTACTGCTGACTGTTTAATTCTCCTTTTCTCTGTGTGAAAGGGCCCCACCAGCTGCCACGGTTTGGACTAGCCACTAGGGCTTGGGTACCCAGGGACAGTAACTGATAGGGATAGGCCTGTGCACAGAGCCATAGGTAGATTATTAGAGTGATAAGCTAATTAACCTGATTTCCCCCTGTCCTTGTTATATCCCCCTAAATAAATCAGAGCTGCTTGTTTCAGCAAAGTTATACTGCCTGAGGTATTTGTCTATGTTAAAGTACTGTACTGTGATTGTTGCACTGTATCTCATTTCACAGGAGGTCCCAGTGCCGGAACCAGACCTGGGGGTAAGTGTATACTGTGAAGGTAATTCTGATATATTGTGTGGGCCACTAGTGGGAAGAAAGGGGGGTTGCAGTGTCCCAGAGGGCTGTGACCAAGTTAGTTTAACTATTGCAAACCCTGACCTCTGGGTGGAGGCACCCGCCATTGGATCCAGGCCCCTCAACCTGTTAGTGGCAAATCAGGCAGGGTAGTAGCCCCTGGGATAGCGCCATCTAGGGGTTACATCTTGAGGCTCACCGCTGGGATTGTGTGTCCTCTAGTGGCCATATTACGTAACCACTGTTAAGAAAAAATGGGTACCCGACAGAAGTGGCTGTGCACCGGCTGGTGGAGTGGTGTACTGGGAGAGATCACCCCAAATGCTATGCTTATCCTGGACATCCCCTGGGTATCAATACGGACACTGTGCAGGGAGTACTTTCCAAGGTGGAAGGTTTACAAAACCCTGTGGTGGTGGGTCGGCATGCTAATCTGCTCACCCACACTTTCCTGGCCCTAGTAGAGTTTAAGGATCCCATAGATAGCTCCAAAGTGCCACAGACCATTACCCCAGAGGGAGCCTCACTGCTTGGAGAGTGATAACTAAGGACAGAAGACCCGGGGAATCAGCCCCACCACTATCTGAAACTTTTGAGGAGAAATTTGCTGAATGGTTGCTGGGAGAGGGAAAACTGTGGAGGACTTGAAGAAACTATTCTTGCCACCTGGGGTGTTCCTCCCCAACACCCTCTCCTGCTCCAGTGCCCGTAATGGTGGCTGAACCAATGCAGACTCCTATTTCTGCACCTGCCATTAGTCACGACTTCACCAAGGTTGAGGATCTTTCTGGCACCCTCCCCACCCCAAGGGAGGATGACTGGGAGACCTGGATAGACTATGTTGCCCTCCAAGTGCTAGAATGGCAATGCTCGGAAGGCAAAAGCGAAAGAGGGTTAGTGAGAGCCTCCGAGGTCCTGCCCTGGCTACCATCCGTGTCAACGGGCCAGTAACCCTGAAGCGACTGCACAGGCCTATCTTTGAGGCCTTGGAGAATGTATGGGAGCCCAGATTCTGATGAGGACCTATGGTGGAGAGTAAGAAATGCACAACAGTACCAAGGGAGTTGTTGTCTGTGTATGTCTCTGGCTGGAAAAATTGTTGCAAGAATGCCTCAGAAAGGGTAGTTTGCCAGCGATTGAACTGGACCGAACCAGACTGGACAGAATCCTTAAGTCTGCCCCTTCTCAGAACTGCTGTTGCTTCAGTTACGCCTGGCAAATCGACTGGAATCCCCACCTCCTATGATGAGTTAATGAGAGAAATTCGAGGAGTTGAGAAAAGGCGACCTCGGGAGGTACCTGCACCAACAGCTGTGGCTTACGACCGAGTGACTGAGGGTGACCCATCAAGGAAGTTCAGGGCAGAGGTTGACAGTCAATGAGTGCTCTGACAAGGAAAAGATATGCCACAATGGGGCGAACTGTTGAGAGAGATCCGGAATTCAAAAACAGTCCTTTATGAAGGCCACGCCTGCAAGTACGGCCCTGACCTATATCCGACTGCATCTGCTTATGGGGTGGGGTACCCACCATGTATCTCCTGCTGATAACAGCCCAAACTCAATTCCTTGACCATGGAAGTGGAGAAACTGACGAGATGTCTCCAAATGCTTATCACGGCAGACAGAGATGGCACCCAGGTTTCCAGTTAGTAATACCCCGCCTTGGCTCCCAGTGTGGCGCTCGGCCAGCTCAAACTCCAGAAAGTATGTTTTGCTATAATTGTGGGAAAGATGGGCACATGAGGAAGGAATGCCAGTCCTCAAAAGACACTGACAAAGTTGCATATAGGCTACAAGGAGAGCTTCGAGAAGAAATCAGTGGTTAAGAGGTACGACATGATCCCAGTGAGGGCACCAAAATGCTAATTCACATCCTTTGTGGCAAGGTCAGTTGCCCAGGCCCCCACTACCGCCTCTCCAGACTGGTCCAGAATAGTGGGTCCCTCCATGGAGACCACTGTAAAGGTGAATGGAGTGTCTACAAGAGCTGTATTAGACAGTGGCTCCCAAGTGACAATTATGTTCCAGGATTGGTATCAGAAGCATTTGTCAGACGCACCTTACAACCATTAGAAGGACTGCATGTATGGGGGTTAAGGAGAAGGCCTACCTATTCGGGTATATCCGAATTTGGTTGTCTTTCCCCACCTCCGTGGCTGGAGTGGCTGAACAAGTAGAGACCCTAGCCTTAGTGTGTCCCCCCACTGACTGTATGATGGTGTCCCTTGTTGATTGGAACAAATGCTCATATGTTCGGAAGGCTGGCACAGTTGTGTTATGAAAACAGGGTCAAAGACTAGTAGAGCTTTAAGAGTTCCGGCTTTAATTAAGAAGGCCTATGAGGCACAGAGAGATGCTGAAAAACAGAACCAGAGGAACCGGTCGGAATTGTATGGAAGAAGGATCCGAGTCTCTGATCCTGGCGCCAAATGCCCAGTGTACCTTACAGGAGAGGTCCGTATCAGAAAGGATGTTAAGAATAAAATATTAATGTTGGATGCACCAGGCGATGGAAAATTGCCAGAGGGACTGCTGGTCAAGCCTAGTATTTTGCCCGGCTAGAGCCCATGCTTATGCCAGAAGGGTAATGGTCCAAGTTCATAATGTGTCTGAAAGAGACATTCGAGTAAACAGAGGTTGCATCCTGGCTAATGTGCATTGTGCAGACACTGCAGTGCTACCCAGCAGCAAGAGTTCAAGGAAGAATGACAGAGTAACGCCTGACTTGTTTGATTTGCGACTCCCGCTGCCAGCTGAATGGAAAGTGAGGATCAGTGAGAAGCTTGCCCAGAGAGACCAGGTGTTTTCTTTAAAGGAATGGGATGTAGGATGCGTGCAAGGAGCTGGCAACAATATCCGCTGCATGACGAAGACCATTTCGTGAGAGGTCTCGACGCCTGCACCTGCTGACATAGATGATGTGAGACGGCATCTGCAAGAGATGTTAGCTGCTGGTGTATTACAAGAACCAGAAGCCCTTATGCTTCCCCATTGTGGTAGTGAGAAAAAGAATGGAACAGTAAGGATGTGTGTGGATTATCGCACCTTAAACCGCCGGACTATCCCTGATCAGTACACAATGCCCCGCATTCAGGATGCTTTGGACTGCCTAAGCGGGAGCAAGTGGTTCTCTGTGCTGGATCTCCGCAGTGGGTACTACTGATCCCGATGGCCCCAGAGGACCGTGAGAAGACGGCCTTTATCTGTCCGCTGCTTCTATGAATTCATGAGGATGCCTCAAGGGATTTCAGGTGCCCCAGCCACTTTTCAACGATTGATGGAGCGTGCAGTGGGGACATGAACTTACTAGAGTGCCTGGTATACCTAGATGATGTTATTGTGTTTGGCAGCTCACTGGAGGAACATGAGAGCAGATTATTTAAGGTATTGGACCGACTGGAGGACTTTGGCCTTAAACTGTCCATTGATAAGTGTCAATTCTTCAAACATCAGTAAAGTATGTGGGACACATAGTATCCACCAAGGAATAGAGACCGACCCAAGTAAAGTTGAGGCCTTGACCACCTGGCCACAGCCCAAAAAATCTAAAAGAACTGCAAAGATTCCTGGATTCTGTGGTTATTATCGGCGCTCATCAAGGACTATTCAAGAGTGATCCGCCTTTTACTTAACCTTACTCAAGGGTATCCCCAACCCACAAAAATACCAAAAGTCAGCGCCCTCAAGACTGAAAGAGTGTATTTTCATCCGAGTGAAGTATTTGGGCCCGCTGGACTCCTGATTGTGAGACTGCTTTTCATGAGATCATATATCAACTTACCCATGCTCCAGTGCTGGCCTATGCCGATCCAAGAAAACCTTACGTCCTGCACACTGATGCTAGCTTGCAAGGGTTGGGGGCTGTTGTACCAAGAGCACGAGAATGGCCTGAGACCAGTGGCCTTTGCCAGTAGAAGCCTGACCCCATCCGAAAAGAACTATCCTGTACATAAGTTAGAGTTCCTAGCTTTGAAGTGGGCTATTGTTGACCAATTCCATGAGTACTTGTATGGGGCTAAAATACTAGTAAAAACTGACAATAATCCTTTGACCTATGTGCAGACCTCAGCTAAGTTGGATGCCACTGGCCATAGATGGCTTTCTGCATTATCTACATATGACTATGCTCTCGAATACCGAGCAGGTCTGAACCACATAGATGCTGATGCTCTCTCCCGGAGGCCTGTTCCCCAGAATGATTGGGTCTGATTGGCAGAACCTGACATTCGGCACTCTGCCGGAAGTTTGACAGGGAGGAACAAATGTCCACGGACGCAGTGGACTGCATGGTGGATTGCTTGGGACCCTCTGAGAATTGCATACCTGTTGCTTATTGCCACTTTTCTGCAATAGACATTGTGCACTGCCTCAGCTGGACAATGACAGTATTCGGAGGGCTCAATCCCACGATCCCATGATCAAAGCAGCTTTAGAAGCCCTCTATGCAGGAAAAGATGTGTCCAAATTACGCCCACTGATTTGAGAACTGCACTGTTATACAAAGAAGGTCCTAAGTTGAAACTGATCAATAAACTGTTATACAGAGAAACAGTAGACAGAGGGGACAAGTAGACAAACAACAACTAGTGCTGCCCACTGCCTTCGAGACTCAGTACTGAGGTCCTTGCACAACTACATGGGGCACCTTGGTATAGACAGAACACTTGACTTGGTGAGATCCAGATTCTATTGGCCTAAGATGGGGCTGATGTGGAGCAACACATTCGAACTTGTAGTCGCTGCTTACAGAGGAAAGCTTTGCCCAGAGGGCTGCCCCCTTGTTAACATCACCACCAGTGCACCCATGGAGCTGGTCTGTATTGATTTTCTGAGTTTGGAGTCTGATCAAAGAAATATCAGTAATGTGCTGGTGGTCACTGACCATTTCACGAGAGTACCCAAGCTTTCCCCACCAAAGACCAGAAAGCATCCACTGTAGCCAAAGTACTTGTAGAAAACTTTTTTGTTCACTATGGTGCTCCACAAAGAATCCATTCTGATCAAGGGAGAGACTTTGAGAGTCGTCTTATCAAAGAGATGCTTTCTCTGTGGGGAGTGCGAAAGTCCAGAACCACTCCTTACCACCCCCAGGGGACCCACAGCCTGAACGTTTCAACCGCACTTTGCTAGATATGCTGGGCACCCTGCACCCAAAGGACAAGCCTAGATGGAGCCAACAAATTAGCACCCTGGTACATGCTTATAACTGCACCAAAGTGATGCCACTGGATTCTCCCCTACTGCCTGATGTTTGGAAGAGAAGCTCGACTACCAGTAGATGTGTGTTTTGGGGTCTCTCTGATGGGGTTCAAGCTGACAACTATTTACAGTATGTGCAAAAGTTAAAGGCCCAGCTAACTCATGCGTACTAACTGGCTCAAACCATGGCTGCCAAAAGAAATCTGGCCAACAAAGAAAGGTATGATAAAAGGTGAAAGCACAGGAACTCCAGGAGGGAGATCGGTATTGCTAAGAAATCTGGGACTGCATGGCAAGCACAAGATTGCTGACAGATGGCACCATCTCCCTCACATTGTAGTGGGCAAACTAGATGATCTGCCAGTGTACAAAGTAAGGCCTGAGAATAATTCAAAGATGTAAAAACAATGCATAGAAATCATTTACTGCCCATTGAACAAATCTTAATTGAGTCTGAGCCCCTAGAAGATGCCCTCTGGACCAGTGACTAGAGCTGCTGCTAAGAAAAGATCAAGAAAGTCTGCACCACAGAAGCAAAGTTAAAGAGTTCCCTCCACAAGTCCCAGTTGAGCATGACTGTCAGTCCATATCGGAAGAAAGTGAGAGTGACTTTGAATACTATCCTTCTTACGAACTGAGTCAATTGTTTCGGGCAATCCCCTAGTCAATACTGGAGACAAAGCTGGGCCTTCTGGACTGTCTAAGCCCCAGCTTCATCCCTGGAGCCAATGCTCCCAGAAAGTGAAGTGCAAAGCATCAGATCAGATGAAATGGAATCATTGTGCATGGTTGAACTGTTTGAGCTTTCAGGGAGGAAAATGATAGATTGGGGCAGACTGGTGATACACCCGAACAAGAAGAGTATTTTGAGTGCCCTGACAGTCCACTGCCAGTGTCCGAAAGCTCTCCATGCAGGCAAATGTTGTGGACTCAGAAACTGTAACTCCTGGAGCTGAAAGTGCCCCAAGTTCTAGCCTCTACCCCCATGGAGACTCCTGACAAGTGGAGGACAATGCTGAAAATGAGGCTCAGAGTGCAGAGACTATAACAGTTCCCCTAGAAAGACTGGTCGAGCTGTAAAGCCTGTGGTGCACCTCAGTTATGATTCACTTGGGAGGCCTGTGGACTTGCCTCTCAATGTTGTCCATAAAGGAGTGTATGTGTCCCCGAGCTCATTGCCCAAACTGAGCATCAGTGCTAACTCCAAGTTACTTGTGTTGCCCTTCTAGTATGGTGCCCTTGCCCCATCCAGCCCCTAAGGTAACTGATAGGGAAGGCCCCTATCTTCAGGTTTCATGTACAAGAGGTAATAACTTGAGTTATGGTACAATGTGTATGTAATACGTGTAAAGAGTGACGTACTGCAATGTTTCAGAAATGTGTTCTTGGTAAAATGATATATTGACTGATGATTACATGTGCGAGCCTAATGCAAATGTATATGGTTGCAGTTCAAACCTATGGTACTTGCTTGACGCGGACGCCAGCTTTCCCAGGCCAGGAAGGGTGTAACCCCTGCAAATGGGGGTTCCCAAAAGACTTCCAGGAGCTTGCTTGAATGCTCCAAGCCTGAATGGTGTTTGCATTTAAGCCATTTATCAGTGAGTGTTTTAGAGCCTCTGGTACTGTCTCTTTAAGAGCTGTCTGCTTGCAGACATAATTAGTTTGTATGGGGGACTGTGTGCTTCTCTGAGTACCACTCGAGCTGCTGCTAATTCACTTCATTTTTGCAGTCACTAGGAGTGCAAAGGAACCTATCTGAAAGATGTAACTGTTTGCCAGAAATTATCTAGAGTAATAATGAAATTACAGTTTGTCTAACCTGCTTTCTTTGCAGTCAGAACTGTGTCTGCTAGTTCCCATTCTAGTTTTGAACTGCTGAACTGGACCAATCAGTGTGGGGTAAGCTAGCTCTAAAATGGTGCCTTGGACGAATCAGAACTTGGACTCATAATCTGAGCCAGCCACAAGAGGATTGTATGAGCAGTGACTCTGGGAGATGTAGTTTAGACTTCAGCACCTTTTGGACCAACAGCAGCAGTCTATTGTGAGTGACAGCCAATCCAGTCAAGAACTGGGAGGAACTCAAAGGAAGTGCCAGTTTTGTCGGTTGGAGTTTCAGTTGAGCTTTGGCAGTGAAGAAGGAAGGAGCCCTGTGCTTTTTCAGTGTGCAGTTTTAGTCAAAAACGTGTGTAAGGCCCAGAGTTCGGTCTGCAGCTTGTGTAACAGCTTGTTAGGACTGAATCCGTCCTGTGAAAAGAATCAAAGGATCTCTAAGAGTAGAACCAGGCTCACCCTGTAGAAGACTGGAGGAATTGCTGAAAATTGCACTCTGTCTGTCAGGAACTGAATCTGCTGTGTGTCTCCGGTATTGTGCAGTAATTGCATCGGGATACAGATGCAGCCTGTCTGGTATAGTGCTTTCTTTAATATGGATGTGTGAAGAGGTTTGTGTACCTCAAGTGAGCCCTGCTGACATTGAAGGACCCCATCTTATTTGGAGGTCGTGAGTACTAATTCAGGGTCGCTCCCTGTTGAATTGCCACATTAAATCCAAATGGAATTACTGTACTGCTGACTGTTTAATTCTCCTTTTCTCTGTGTGAAAGGGCCCCTACCAGCTGCCACGGTTTGGACTAGCCACTAGGGCTTGGGTACCCAGGGACAGTAACTGATAGGGATAGGCCTGTGCACAGAGCCATAGGTAGATTATTAGAGTGATAAGCTAATTAACCTGATTTCCCCTGTCCTTGTTATATCCCCCTAAATAAATCAGAGCTGCTTGTTTCAGCAAAGTTATACTGCCTGAGGTATTTGTCTATGTTAAAGTACTGTACTGTGATTGTTGCACTGTATCTCATTTCACAGGAGGTCCCAGTGCCGGAACCAGACCTGGGGGTAAGTGTATACTGTGAAGGTAATTTGATATATTGTGTGGGCCACTAGTGGGAAGAAAGGGGGGTTGCAGTGTCCCAGAGGGCTGTGACCAAGTTAGTTTAACTATTGCAAACCCTGACCTCTGGGTGGAGGCACCCGCCATTGGATCCAGGCCCCTCAACCTGTTAGTGGCAAATCAGGCAGGGGTAGTAGCCCCTGGGATAGCGCCATCTAGGGGTTACATAAAGTTCACTAAAGTTCTCTTACTGGTGGACTAGCTTGCACTGGTTCATCTATTAAAAAGCATTAGGAAATGGAATGAAATATAGAGAATACTGGATGGGCAACTATTCAGAACCAGTGTGTTCTGCCACAGAGGGATTCTGATTCCCTCTGATCTTGAGAGCGAAGCTCGAGAGGTCCATGGGAATCAGAACCCCGAGGTGACAAAACACACTGGGTGTGCATAAAGTTGCTCATCCTGTATTTTTTAGTGTACAGTACTGTGTAAAAAATTTGTTTTGTGAGTTCTTTTGCTTTCAAAATGAAACTGACTCATGCAATCTCTAGAGATTCTAGAATGCTGTTCTACCACAGTAGGGTAGAACAGCATTCCATAACCTTGGAACTGTGGTAGAACAGCATTTTGAAAGGGATGGAATTCTATACAGAACAACACTCCACTATACACTATAAAGTAATATAACGCAGTGGGTTTATGGAGCACCCAAAACAGTAGGATGATGAACTGAGCCACACAGAGAGTAACTGGTTCCAAAAATTGTGTCTGTTTAGTCAGTGTCAAACATGGACAATGCTAGTAGCAAAGAAGAGAATGTGGTTAACAATGCTCAAAATAAACTGGTTTGTAAGCCTATGTATAACCACAAAATATCAGTACAGAATCCAACAGCATAAGCTTCTTGTTCCAAAACATTGGGCCCCTTTTTCAGAACAATATGTTTGACGCAAGGTACCTGCACCAAATGGGTATGACACAAGTGGCACCTTGCATCAAACTTTGTGGCAATCCCAATTTTTGAAAGCTGGCTGTATCAAAATTGGAATGCTTTGCACTTAGCTGCCCCCATGCCTAATTCTTTATGACATAAGCCTCATGCACCAGGGTCACAAGGAGGTTTACACCATGGCAGGGCTGCAGCATCCCCTTTTTTGCTATTTTAGAAGCCCCTCCATGGATGCACCAAAGGCCTCAATTTAGACCAACCAGGAGGTGGTCTAAGGGACCTGTGCCTGTGCCACACACTATGGATATTTGAGGGGGATTTGAAAGTTGGGGGCAGAAGGGGCACAGGGGTGCCCTTGGGGGTGTTAGGGAGACAGCAGGAATGACAAGGAGTGATATGGCACCCAGCAGGGGTGCCATTTGCAGACCCATACACCTGATTGGATGGGACCACTTCGTGGGGGGTCACCAGGGATGGACACTGACATGGCCCCAGGTGGGCACAGCCCTGGCAGATGCCCCATAGGTGCACAAAGTCAGAAACCTGTAGGTGGAAGCTGGAGCTGCAGGTTGAGGGCTGCCAGTGGTGGTGGGGGGTAGGCTTTCCAGACACTGCCACAGTCCCCTAGTATCCACCCTCCCACATTGTGGCAGGCTGTCCCATCTGACCAGGTGTATGAGTCTGCAAATGGCACCCCCACTGACTGCCACATCACACCCTGTCATGCCTGCTGTCTCCCCGATGCCCCCGGGTCACCCCTCATCCCCCTTCTGCCCCCAGCCCCCTCCTGCCATGCAGATTCACCTCTCCCTCAATCCTCACAGCCCCTCTATTGTTGCACTGGGTGTGTGGGTTGGGCAGATTCTTGCAGCAATTCCTGCAGGTGCACCAAATGTTAAGCGTGCATCTGCAGCAGCAGCTGAGTTTTTGGCACAGGGACCCTCCTTTTATAAAATTGGGCGCTGGGTCCCTGATGCACCTGGAGTTCACCACAGCCCTAGAGCAATGCAACTTGCATCGTTCTAAGGGCTTTTGGAAAATCGAGCCCATTGTGTGTCCATTGGGAGAGTGTTACACATGGACAAGGCTTCCCCATTATGCCATGGATAAGTGTTCTACAACTGGTTTCATAAGCAATGTTGCCCTCAAAATTACTTATTCAGCCAGTGTAGGCCTGAAAAAAAAATCACAAAACATTACTCTGACGAAGACTGAGTGAAGACAACAGTGCAGCATCCCACAGTGTGGACTACTGGTTCTAGACATTGTGTGCAAAAATGGGACAGTGCCACACATGGCCAAGGCTTCCTATTATGACTTGGGTAAGTGTGGTACACACTGATTTTATGGGCAACATTGCCCCAAAAATTATTCATTTGGCCTACGTAGGCCTGCCAAAAATTCAAGACTGAAAACAACAGTGCATCATTCGTGTGTGTGTAGGCAACTTGTTCCAAAAAATTAATGGACACAGAGCCCATCCTCATCCACATCAACACCCTTCTTTGTCTTTAGTCTGGCTGGAAGTGTAGGAGATTCATCATCTATGAACCATGGCGAAAAGGGCTTTGGAAAAAGGGGCTGATTAATTTTTTTAAAAAGTGAGCATATCTAGGTTTTTGGTTGCAAGGCATGTTCTCCTGTAGGTGACAATATTATCTGCAGCACTGAAAATTCTCCCTGAGTATATACTTGCAGGTGGGCAATTGATGTGTTCATTAGCTACCAGTGTCAAAGAGGGCCAAATTATCTTTTTTGGTACCAGTACAATAGAGATTTGTAATATATAATAAGAGTACAGTACAGTAGATTCACCTTAAATACAGATAATACAAAACAATATATAATGAGAATGCAGTACAGTAGATTCACTTTAAATACAGATAATACAAAACAATATATAATAAGAATACAGTACAGTAGATTCACTTTGGATACAGCTCTAATAAAGTATTTAAAAGTGTAATACAACATGTAAGAATATACAGGAATATACAAATGGGTCTGTACAGGATTTAGCAGAGAGAGCAATTATAAGGATAAACATGGGAAAAAAACAAATACTTAAAATAATGGTTAACATATGGAATACTCAGAGAAGAGAACTTAATTCTCATATAATTATCGGGTTGTGTTTTTTCCCATAGGGAAACCCAGTTATAATTTTGCCTTTATAACCAGCTATTAGTGAGGGCAAACACACGCCAGGTTTCCCTCGCTCCCCGCATGCACAAGCCGGCCGTCTTCCAACTGCTGCACTGCCACCCTGACCGCCACTCACTCTCGGCGGTAAGTAAAGTTGTTTGGTTTTTTGTTGTTTTTTTAATAACCAAGAACACCTGTAGCAGTGGATTCCCACAGTTCTAAGGCACCTTACAAAAAACCCCCCAAAAAACGAAAAGTATCACCAGCCATGGATCACATTTAAGCCAGACAGGACCGTGGCTAAACAGGAAAGCAGTTTTATTTTATATAATTGCTGTGGTGAAAAATTGCGACCCTGCAATTATATAAAATAATGGCTTGGTAGGTGGGGTGTCAAATTCAGATTTTACACACCCCTTCAGCTGGGATGCCTTCATAAACCCCTGGAGCTTTGCTTCTTGGGGTTTATATGGCATCCCACACCTTGGGGTGTGTAAAATCCTCGTTATAACCCCCTACCCAGCCATTATTCTCTATATAGTGTATGGTGGAACGTTGTTACGGATGGAAATCCATCTTTTCAGAAATGTTGTTATGCTGCACTAGCTATGTAGCTAGTTTGTTATGCTGCACTAGCTATGTAGCTAATGCAGCATAACAAATTAGAACTTGGTCGCTCATGCATGTTCTGGTGACCTGCGATCCTTGTTGCATGGCAGTGGTGGTAAGAGGTGTCCCATGGGGTACTAAAAGAAAAAAGTAAGGACACTAGCTGAATGTATGAGTGACCATACACTATAAAAGATTGTGTATGATCACTCATACACTCCAAGGATATTTTTTTACTCTTGCAGTTTCCGTGGTAACGGACCTCTCGAGCTGCGCTCTCGAGGGCTCCAGTAACCACAGAAACTGCTTGAGTGAAAAATATCCTTGTTGTGTATGAGCGATCATACACAATCCCTCTATATTGTTAATGATAGTGAATATGCAAGCCATATAAGATTTCAAGTGACTTCATCAGCACACATACACAACTTTTTACATAATTTTTCAATCATAGATTTAAATGCTGTGCGGCTGACCAAGCTAGTAAGTTTAAAGGATTTCTACAATGCGTTCCATGTTGTTGAAATAAAACTACTTATTGTAATTTTGCCTTACTGGGTAGAGACATTAGGATTATCATAGAGTATATAATTATTTTTTCTTAATGCGTAAGGACTATGAGACTTTGTGAAGAGGTCTGAGATATAGTTTGGAACATCATTAGTAACTACTTTAAAGGCCCATCTGTATACATTTTTTAATCTTCTAGTAGTTAAAGAAGTCCATCCTACGGCTTCATATAGGGTGCAATGATGTGTTCTTGGTGCCAAATCAGTGATGAATCTAAGCGCCCTGTGATATAATGCATCCAGTTTGTGTAAGTGCGATGAAGAGCAACAACCATTGATTACATCGGCAGAATCCAGTAAAGGAAGGAATGTGGCTTGTACTAGACTGTTTCATGCAAACTGCTGTAGACAATTTTTATTTCTGTAGAAAAAGCCTATACTACTGCTTAGTTTTTACAGCTGCAGTGGGCGGAGCTCTGCAGACATCTTGTGATCAAAAAAGGTTTTTTTTGCCTACTGAAGAACAATGTAGGAGTTGTATTACAGTCGCCGATGTGCACGTTAAACACTCCGCTTTGTCAATGCACTCTTCCCACAGCACTATTTTTATCCTGTCAGTTCCATGCATGCGTGTTGGAAGTCCCCTTTGCCCTGTTTTCTCACCATTGCTTTCCCCCAAGTCCCTGATGCTGGCTGAGTCTCTGTCTGGCCCCACATAATGTTTGTTCTTCTACAGAGGGTCTGGAGGAGCAAAGATGTGGAACCGTTTGCTGCTGCACCAAGAATGTGCAAGCTGGCAGTCTGCGCATGCATGATAGCACACATCCATTTTCTTGTTGCAGTAGCTGCACATCAGGAGCTCCCCCAGTGGTCCTGGACCCTGAGATCAGTTAGTTGGGGTCTGAAGACACAAGGGGTGCTGTGGAGAAGTCATGAAAATATGTATTTAAAGAGCACCAATGAGTGGTATCAAACTGAATATATGCATAATAATGACCTGTTCATGAATATTAGTGAACCCTGCCTGCCTTCTGCTCATTGGCGCTCATTGGCAGGGTTCATTAACATTCATGAGCGGGTCATTATTATGTACAAATGCAGTTTCATACTGCTCATTGGTGCGCTTTAAATACATATTTTCATGGCTTCTCCGCCATGTCCCCCTTGTTTCTGGACCCCATCTGACAAGACTGTCCCCCATAGCTGACTGTCCCTCTCAGTCCCCCCCCACAAACATAACATTGACAGTGAGGTTGCCCAATCCCCCAGTGTCACTATTCCTCACTGTTGTCACCCCTGAAACTATCCCACCCACCTGAACCTCCCTCTCAGCACCCACCCTGCCACCCCCAAGCTCTTACTTATCCACTGGGGGTCCAGCACCATAATCTTCTGTGGACCACAGACACATTTTCACTCTTCAAAGCTGGACCACAAACTGAGGAAACAGGTATGTGGTTCAATGTATTTCAATGGGGTTTTGAACTTAGTGGCATAACTTGCCATTTTTGCATATTTTTGCCTCAAATTTTCAACATGCATTCTTTGGGACCCCACCTCATGAACAATTGCACTGACATTAAGCACATCTGTCCCAAAAGGTGATTTCATGGTCCCTGCGTGAAATCACCTTTTGGGCAGGATTTGAAAATTTTATCTGCACTTGATCATGAGGCAGGATCATAAGAAGGCTATGTTGAACATTTGGTGTAAAAATATTAAAAATATGACAAGGTTATGAGCCTACCTTGAATTTTGCGAGTGCAGGCTTGTAACTTTGGTAATTTGCAATATTTTTCTCCATAATTTACAGCATAGCCATTTCCTTACAGCACCTCATTAATGTGACAGCTGTCATTTTTCAAATTCTGGCCAAAATGTGTTTTTACATCTCGAAAGGTGATTTCATGGTCACTGCATGAAATCAACTTTTGGGCAGGAATTCAACATTTTCAGTGCCCTTGTTCATGAGGCGTGGTCGTAAGAAGGTCATGTTGAAAATGTGGTGTAAAAATATTAAAAAACAACAAAGTAATGAGCCTACATTGAGTTTTACAAAAGCAGGCTTGTAACTTTGGTAATTTTCAATATTTTTACCCTAAATTTTCAACATAGCCATTTATTTACAGCACCTCATGAATGTGACAGCTGTCATTCATTGTGTTCAGTTGCAGCTAGCATGGCTTCTGCCAGAACTTTACATAGTGCCTCAACATGTGATACGAAAGAGAATTTACTGTCTAGCCATAGTCCAAGATATTTTAATCTCTTTTCTACCTTTAGAGTGTCACCTAGAAGACTTTATATTTTTGGGGCTTGGGTAGTAAACAGGGCCATATTGTTAGGGGAAAAGATCATAACTTTAGTTTTATCCTTGTTAAGTAGTAATTTATCCTAGTTGAGGTTTATTTGTAATTTGTTGAAATCTAATTGTAAATCAGTGAGTAATTCGGGTAGGGTTGACTTTAAGACATACAGGACAGCATCATCAGCAAAGAGATGGATGGAAGCCTTTTTAATATTTCTATTTGGATTGTTAGTGTAGATCATGAATAACAAAGGTTGTAGGATTGACCATTGTGGTACTCCCTTTAGAAGTGTTCTGCAGGAAGAAAAAGAGCCATCTGCTTTTACCTGCTGCTGCTGTCTGCCAATTACCTAGTTTGTGAACCATAGCCTAGCAACATCACTACTCCTAAACCCTGTAATTTATGCAGTAGTATGTTATGATCAACTGTGTTGAAGGCTTTACTGAGGTCAAGGAATGTGGCTCATGTGATATGTCTCTGCTCTAGGGCTGAAAGCCAGTCATTTGTGACCTTTGCCAGTGCTGTAACTGAGCTGTGTTTGGCTCTGAATCCTGATTGCAATGGAGTGAATAGGTTGTTCTGCTCTAGATAATCCCTCAACTGAGCATTTACTAGTTTCTCAAGGAATTTAGCCAGAACTGATAGGATGGATATCGGTCTATAATTAGTTAATTTACACGCATCGCCAGACTTAAACAGTGGTATGATATGGGCTGATCTCCAGATTAAAGGGAAATCACCAGCGGACAATGATAAATTGAAAATATGGGTTATGGGTGCCGCAAGTTGCCTGTAACCAATTTTCAGGAAAAAGGGATCGAGACAGTCTGCTCCTGAACTTTTATTTACATCTTTTCCTAGGAAGAGGTCTTTGACCTCCTTGTAGGTGATAGTCTGGAAGGTGAACTCAGTGGCTGAATTGCAAGTCATGGCAGTATATTCATGTTGGAGAGGGTGGGGATAAAGTGCTGCTACTGAGATTTCGAATGCTAATTGGGCCTTGGAGAAATAGGTATTTATCTCCTCTAGGATGAGTTGCTTATCATTTAGGATTTTTCCCTGGGTTTCGATTTTAATTGGCAGTGAAGTGGGTGTCTTTAAGTTCTTCCTCAGATTTTACTGCTTTCCAGAATTTTACATGAATTATTTTTGAGTTTTCAATCGTATTGAGGTAAACTTTTGATTTAGTTTCTCTTATAAGCTTACTGCACGCATTTCCTCATTGTTTTAAAAGATGTCCAGTCAGAATCAGTTTTAGTCACCCTGGCTATTGGCCAAACTGTATCCCTCTCTCTTAGTGCCTTTTTAAGATCATAACTGAACCAGGGACATGGTGATTATTTCACTCTGTGTTTTTGTAAGGTGTATGTTTATTAATCCCAAAAACATTTGATTGAAATGAGCTGTAGCTTCATTTAACGTAGGGGAAAGATAAAATTGTTGCCAGTTTAACTTGTCTAAATCTGCCATAAATTCTTTAGCACTGAATTTTGCAAATCTTCTTTTAATATAGAATTTTCATTTAGACTCATGTTTTTTAAGTCCTCAAATACAGGATACCAGGTTGTGGTCACTGAGATCATTATGAGAAACAGCTAAGTGGGTGAATTTGCGAGGTCTGTTAGTTAGGATTAGGTCTAATGTGGTAGCATTTGCTGTTTTGGGGGCATTTGTCCTAGTAAATCTAATGAACTTGATTGCCTAGCAGTGAAACTCAAACTGTCAGACGTTGAAACTATTAATGTTATATTATCCTATAAAATTAATACTTTCAACATCTGATAGTTTGAGTTTCACTGCTAGGCAGTCAAATTCATTAGATTTAGAAAGGGAGCTAATTTCGGTTGCATTAGATTTGTTACTGATAGGTAGAACAATCCCACCTCCTCTACTTTAAGTCAGTTATATCCCAACAACAGAGGAAGATTAAAAAAAAATCTAAACACTAGGGCCCAGAGCTGCAGTGGAAACTGTCAAAACTCAGTATGGGAGCTAGTAATGTGTGAGGAAGAGGGAAACAGATAGCTGCTCCACACCAGTGCGTCTGTGCTAGAGCCAGGACATAGTACTAAACAAAAGTGAAATAAGGCAGCACCAGATGCTTGGCGTGTTTGCACAAAAACCTTTATTGTGCAAAGTTTGCAAATCTGGAAAATAAGAAAAGTTCCCAGAGAAAGTATGGTGGGGCAAGCCTCTAACCTTGCCTGGTTTCGCTTAACAAAGCATCATCAGTAGGAACTGGATGCAACTGTATACGCTGTTTAAATAGTGATGCCTTCTAAAGTGACAGTGCAAGGTGTCGGGTGCACTTGCTGTTCCATTCCACAGAACCACACTCGGTTAACGAGCCTTCGTGTATAGAGACCCTCTTTGGCTCAATGACTGCCTGGAAGTCACACACAGAACTACAAGCCTATCAGCCTTTAAGACTGAACTTAAACAATATCTCCTCTCCAGGAGCACCTGTGATTGCCCTAGGGGCACTTTAGTTGGCTCTGGCTCCACTGACCCTCCTCTAAGCTGTTCTGCTCTTGCTTGAATCGTAGACCCCTCAATGTCTTTATCTCCCCCTACTCCCACCCTCAGTCTCCCCCACCTCCTGCTCTGACTGTGCAGACTACATCCCATTCTTCCTGACCCCCTCCGCTCACTCCTTCCTGTCTAGCTCCTAACAACCTCCTATCACCTTGGCCCATTTCCCCCATCCCCCTATACTTTCCTCTACCCCATCCGCTACCACCTACCTTCCCCAGTGATGCGCCTCTCCCCCAATGGCGGATCAACAAAGTCTTCTACTTAACTGTTAACCTTTCTCCTCCCGCTACCCCTCCTCCCACCTGCTTGGGGTGCTCCCCTGTACCCATTACACCACTTTATTTCCATTGTCAAAATGTTTCCTTACCTTGCTGCCTTGTTGATTGTTATTGCTGTACTCAGTGACTTGTTTATAACCATTGCTGTAATTGATGTGTATCAACTATTTAATTATGTCTGACGTGGAACCTTTGTAAAAGAGCTCCTGCTCAAAAGTTGTTTCCGAATAATTAATAAAAATTAAAAAAAAGCAAAAAATGCTATAACAATGTGCAAATAGTGCTGAGCAGAAAGAGATCAATCACTGTTAAAACAAAATCTTGCAGATTATTTGGGTGGGGGGTGCCACCAGACTATTAAATAATACCAATGTCAGTGTCATGGAGGTAGGATCCACGACGGGTGGTCGACAAATTTCCCATCGAATACCCTGACAGCGAAACCGGCAGGTTGACCGCATTTAGCAGTCGACTGCCGATTTCTCACAGAAGTAGCGATGGGGGTTCACCTCGAATCCCCCGTGATGGGGGTTGTGCCTGCACTCTACCACTAAGGATTATCAATTCTGAGTCGGAGCTGATTTGGTGTAGGACCCCGACAGACACTGCCTGGTTCTAGTGGGTCCCCACAGAGGCATGGCACTGTAGTCGCTGTGGGGACCTCGCTGTTGAACTGTAGCTGTCGGGTGGTATACCATGGAGGTATTATAGAACTATAAATACTTTAAGAGCTACTGATACCTATGGTCAGGCAACTCACAGCAAGGAGTTGCCTGGCCTGAGGACCTAAACTGCCCCTATTGTGAATTATTTTAGTCATGCAATTATCAGATATTTAATTTGCTGTACCATTAATCTTGTTTCCATATTACTCAAAGCCAGCACTAAGTGGGGAACGGTCTGCAGGGCTACTAATAATGATAGATAGTAATTGGTGAGAGCAGCATTCTGTAAATGCATACAGTTTACTTTGTAGGTACTTACACATATTAAGGGGGGGGTAGATTGCATTTGTATACCCCCTTGACATGTGTAGGTGCATACAAAGTAACCTCTATCCATTTACAGGGTGTCACTCCTGAAGATTACTGTCTATAGTGATTAATAGCCCCGCAGCCCATTCCCCACTTTGCATCATCAAGATGCTGGTTCTAGGGGCATGGTTGTGGTTGGCACTGAGCAGCTTTGAGCAATACAGAAATGAGATTGTGGGTACAGTACATTAAATAGCTGATTAATGCCTGGCTAAAATAGTTTGCACTAGAGGTGGTTTAGGTCTTCAGTCAGGCAACTCCTTACCAGGAGTTGCCTGACCTGAGGGAAGAGTCATGCCAGCTGATCTTTAATAAGTAATATTTATACATAGTCCAGATTCCTACCTAAAAACACTAGATGATAATCAGATCAGCTGTTCGTTTCAAAAGGGGTTAGTAAGAAACAAACACAACTAGTATTAGTACTTTCATGTCAAATCACAGCACATTTGTGACAGTAAATCATGTACTGTGTACCAAGGGCACATACATAGAATGGCCATTGACGCCAGGAAGGTTAAGCAAACTCAAATGTACCATCAACAGGCTATCTACTGTAGCTTTAGCAGTAATGCCTCCCTGTCTTCCCGCCCCAGTTTTGTTAGTTGCAAGCACAGAACTTGAAACTGTGGTTCCCTTCATTAGAATGTGGACAAACATGTTCAGCAAGGGCATTTGTGACATCACAATTGTTTTTGCTCACAGATGCTCACCCACCCTCACCTTAAAAACTTCCCAAAGTCTTGCCCACATAAAATGCCCCACACTCATGTACAGCTAAATAAATAACATTCTGGGTGTAACAATTAATGAAACTGAGCAGTAGTATAAGTTTTTTTCTGGCATTAACTGTAGTGAATTGGCTGGTTCTCAGCATAGCCTTACAGAACTTACTTCTCCTACACATATGGTTGCCATTAGGTAGCTGTGGCAACCAGGTACCTGTGCATGATCTTTCAACTGGTTGTAGGCTATAAACCAGCTGATCACTCAGATTGGGGGTCCTCCTGAAAACCATTCTTGGCAGGGACGGATTAAGGCATAGGCAACATAGGCACAGGCCTAGGGCCCCAGCCTGCTAGGGGCCCCCAGCAATCCCCAACATATATTTACTATTATATACTCTTCTTTTTGCCAGAGATGCATTTTTTTGTTTGTTTTGTAAAGGACTCAGCCACTGAGCAATCTGAGCAAGACGGGATGAACTGTGACATGACTCTCACCTCCCTGATTAGGTGTTAAGTGCAGATGATAGTTTGAGGGGCCCTGGCCAGGCTGATCTTTAAGGTGTGAACAGGCTCATTTCCTTTGCTTTGTCTCCCAAACCCACTTACAATCCCCACTCAGAATCAAGTCTTACTATTAAATATAATAGAGTATCAGTACAATTCAATGGGTGTGCTGATGATGCATCTCTCTGAGGTAGCTGCCTGTAATTGCAGGTAGTTTGTGTGATATCGGTTTGCTGAGTTGAAATTTCGATCCTCCTCCCCCCACCCCAACTCATTCTTTGCTCTTACACTGTTGTTCCTGTTGACTAGTGCCTCCAATACTGTACCTGCATCTCCCCTGCACCTTTCCACTCCCTTTATCTCGTGGTCCCACTCATATCAAGCATTCATCCCTCCCTCGCACCAGCTCCCTTGACCCATGCCCTTCTCTCCACTAACATGGTCATGACCTCATTCCCCCTTCTAGGACCTTTGACTAAGCCTGACTTCCAGGCTGCTACCCCTTTTTCTGCACTGTGCTCCCTTATCGCTCATCTCCTGATGGATGTCAGTAACTGGTTGTTTTTGGTTTTTTTTTCTGCTACTCGCAGAATGTATTTTCACCTTTATTTAATTTGATATTGTAATCACCAGGCATTGTTGAAATATTTATAGGAGTCCTGCAATTTGTCTAAGTACTAATTGTATAGCATTTGTTGTATTTTCTATTACTGTAACTTGATTGTATGTTGTTGTACAGATGTGGAACCTTTGTAAAAGACCATCTGTTCAAAGGTGTTTTCCGAACTATTGAAATAAATAAAAAATACGTATTTAATCTCTTTTCTAAAATAAAGAAATTTACAATGCATTTCAGCGGTAGAATTAAAAATTATACTCCTTTTTTAATTCCGTCATCTGACCCATATTGAAATTCAGATCTTGATATAACTCTGTTTTCAGGGTGAATAAAAATGAACGTATTTCCAGGATCCCATCAGTAAATCTTGCCATTTATAGAGCCTGGCTTACATAGAAACATAGAAGTTGATGGCAGATAAGGACCGCAAGGCCCATCCAGTCTGCCCATTTTTTTCTACCTTATGAATGTGTCATAGTCCTTTACTCAATCAATGGCTTATCTATTCATACTCATCTTTGCTCCCTTATTCCTATTCCATGCCTGTTTAAAGCCATGCACTGTATTCATATCCACCACTTCCTGTGGTAGGCCGCTCCATGCATCCACCACCCTTTCTGTGAAAAAGAACTTCCTCACATTACCCCTTAATAGGCCTCCCTCTAATCTCATGCTGTGTCCTCTTGTCCTGCTGTTTTTCTTATATTGAAACATGTTAGACTCTTTTACTATGTTAATGCCCTTAAGCTGTTTGAATGTTTTGATCATATCACCTCTCTCTCTCCTTTGCTCTAGGGTATACATATTGAGCTCCGTTAATCTGTCCTCATATGTTTTCTGATGCAGTCCCTGCATCATTTTGGTTGCCATTCTCTGGACTGCCTCCATTTTGTTAATGTCCTTGTGCAGGTGTGGCCTCCAGTACTGCATGCAGTACTCCAGATGGGGCCTAACCAGTGTCTTGTAAAGAAGGATTATTACCTCCCTCTTATGACTTGTGATACCCCTACTAATTTACTCCAACATCCCTCTAGTCTTACCTACTATATAGTGGGCTGCTTGGCTGATTTCAGGTCATCTGTGATGATGATGATGCCCAAGTCTCTTTCTTCCCTTATGATTGCCAGCAACTCCCCTCCCAACCTATAGGTAGCTTCAGGGTTTCTCTTCCCTATGTGCATGATCTTGCACTTCTTTGCATTAAACTCCAGTTGCCACTCTTCTGACCATTTTGCCAGTTTATCCAGATCTTTTCTCATTCTGCCCACCCCATCTGGATCATCTGCTCTGTTTCAGATCTTGGTGTCATCTGCAAACAGACCAACATTACCCTCCAGTCCATCTGCAATGTCACTGATGAAGATATTGAAGAGGACTGGCCCCAGGACAGATCCCTGAGGTACCCTACTTGTGACTTGCATCTCTTCTGACTGCATACCGTTTACCACCACTCTCTGTTTTCTGTCCGCCAACCAGTATGCAGCCCAGTTGACCAACCTCTGACCCACCCGAGCCTACCCAGCTTATTAATTAATCTTCTATGTGGGACACTATCGAAAGCTTTGCTGAAGTTAAAGTAGGCGACATCAACTGCACCCCCTTGGTCTACCACTCTGATTACCCAGTCAAAGAAATCTGTGTGATAAGTTTTACAGGACCTTCCTGTTGTAAACCCATGCTGTCTTGGATCCTGTGTTCCTATGGATTTCAGGTGTTGCACTATCCTTTCCTTAAGGAGTGCCTCCATAATCTTGCCCACTACTGAGGTAAGACTGACTGGTCTGTAGTTCCCAGCCTCTTCCCTGCTGCCACTCTTGTGGGGTGGGATCACATGAGCCCTTCTCCAGTCTTCTGGGACCTGTCCTGTGCTCAGAGACTCACTAAACAGTTCTGCTAATGGCTCTGCTAATTCCACCCTTAGCTCCTTTAGTACCTTGGGATGTATGCCATCAGGTCCTATTGCCTTGTCCACCCTGAGCTTAGCGAGCTCTTGTAGGACCCTTTCTTTTGTGAAGGGACTTGTGCACACTTCCATCTCCCCTGTGTCCATGGTGCTGAGCTGTGGGCCCTGCCCTACCTTCTCCTCAGTAAATACTGAGCAGAAGTATCTATTTAGGGTAGATACTCTTCCTTGGTCCTCCTCCACACACTCCCCCTTATCCCCTTTGATCTTAGCGATACCCCGTCTGGACTTTCTCCTTTCACTAATATACCTATAGAAAGTCTTGACCCCTCTTTTACTGTCCATGCTAGTGTTTCCTCAGTTTGGGTGTTTGCCTGCCTTACTGCCTTCCCTGCTTCCCTTAGAGAAGTTTGGTATGCCTCCGTATCTTCGGCCCACTGCATTCCCTTATATTTCCTGAAGGCCAACCTTTTGGCTCTAATCTTTTCTGCTGCTGTTTTTGAGAACCAAAGCGGTTTCCTCCTTCTTTTGCTCTTGCTTTTCTTCCTAGCACAATGGGATGTTGCTTCAAGTATTGCATCCTTAATGCTTGCCCACTTTGCCTGTACCCCCTCACCTGTATTTCTTCTTGCCAGAGCTAGCTTACCTCTGTTGGCCATCTTATCAAAGTCAGGTCCTCTGAATTCCCATATTTGTGCCTTGGAATGGGATGGTTTAGTTCTAGTGGCCAATAACAGACATTTTTGATCCTGGGAATGATTTCTTTCAACAATCACTCACTTTGAAATATACTCTGTAATGTTCATGACTTCTCTATTAAACTACCAACTTAATTCCTACACCACTTGAGGACCTAGCCTCTTTTAGAGATGGGTCTTTATCCCACCCCACAAAAGCCCTACATACTGGTTCATAATACCTGACAGGACAAAGTCCAAAGAAGCAGCTGCTGTGACTTGCCAGGATAAGGTGGTGCGCACACAAATAGGCAACTAGCCCAAATGCTTAACAAGTTCCAGAACAGTGTTAACACTCTGCAGTAACAGTTGCAAACATTCAAACAACTGTAGATGAAATTTCAAAACATTTTTTGTTGTATTCAAGTCCACAGCACAATCTGTGGTTCTATGGTCCAAGGGGTTACCATAAAGTGCAACACTGTTCTGAACCTTACCTGGCAGGACAAAATGCTAACACTCAGACTGTAAGCACATACATGTGTGTTGGGGGGGCAGGAGAAGGGCCTTTGGAGAAATGCACATTATGACAATTTACATCCCAACATTTTTTTTTACCAGGCTAATTAGTAATTATGTTCACTAAATGATCAAAACTCAGACTATTGCTATTTTTCCATACTGATATTGTTAATTTAATTGATTTTGAAGCATTTTAGTTAGGTTATTTATGTGTTATGCTACTTTTGAGGGAAAGTAAGAACATAGGGAGGGGCATAACCAGTAGAAAGGTGGAGATAGCGTTATCTCTGTATAGATCGATGGTGAGGTCCCACCTCGAATACTGTGTCCAGTTTGGGAGGCCCCATCTCCGGAAGGACATAGATAGGGTGGAGGCAGTACAGAAGAGGGCTGCCAAAATGGTGCAGGGCCTGCATCAGAAGCCCTACGATTAAAGACTCAAGGAATTAAATATGTACTCTCTAGAGGAAAGGAGGGAAGGGGGGGCATGATAGAAACATTCAAATACCTTACAGGTATTAAAAAGGTACAAGAAGGTAGCATTTTACGTAGAAAAAGATGCTCAAGGACAAGGGGTCATGCTATGAAACTGGAGGGGGGAGGCTCAGAAGAGATGTGAGGAAATGCTTCTTCACGGAAAGGGTGGTGGACGCCTTGAACAGCCTCCCATTGGAGGTGGCGGATGCTAAAATGGTAACAGTATTCAAGCATGCAAGAGATAGAGACAATGGGGACCATAGAAATAAGGAGGGGGGGGTGAAGACCAAATTCCCAAGTGCCCTGGTCAAATTTATCCCCATCCACTAGAAAATACCACCAACAGCTTAATCTGGTTCAAGGTCAGTTGACATTCATTTGTACCCCCCCCCCCCGGGTAGTGCCTGAAAATAGGCAAGAAATTGTGTAGTGCAATTACCTGGTCAACAAAAACTAAATAAATAAAAAAGAGCGAGTAGGGTCTGCGGTGGTGCAGTAGGTAGGGAAAGTAGGGCAGACTAGATGGGCTAAGAGATCCTTCTCTTCCGACTTCTGTGTTACTATGTTTCTATTTTTCTTCAAGTTTCAGTAACTGATATGCAATGACCAAGGGGTGCGGTCACAGCACAGGGGCACAGTCGTGGTGAAGGGTCATGGTTGCGGTAAAGAGGGCCCCAAATTTCTGTTGGGCCTAGGGCCCCAGGTTGCCTAATCTGTCCCTGATTCTTGGTTGTTCTGTGGTGTGGTGTAATTCCTCAGGATAGAGTCTAGCTGTAATATAGACCAATTTGTTCTAATAATTTCTGTTACATCCTGTGCCTGATGGTAATAAGTGGTCACAAAATGTATTTCCTGATGCTCTGGTGGATTTACTCTGTCTCGCACATTCAGGAGGGTAGACGTGTCACTGTTTGCTGCTTATTGTCTGGCCACCTCAATATTAATGCTGCGATACCCTCTCTCTCTAAAGCATGTGACCATTTCCTGGCTACCTATTTTGAAATCTGATGGCTCACTGCAGTTTCTTTTTATTCTGAGGAATTGGGACTTTGGAATATTTGTAATCGTGCAGCGGGGTTGACAGCTGGACAACAGTGAGATGATATTCCTTTCTGTGGTTTTGCAGAATAAGTCCATCTTGGCGGTGCCATCCAGTTTCTTATAGATCATAGGATCTAAGAAGCTGATCATCTCAGTGCTGGCTTACACTGTGAACCGCAAACTAGGGTTAGTTTTCTGCAGGTAGGCCACAAATTGGTACAGTTTTTAATTTATTTATTTAAAAATTAGTAACCGGGAAAGGCACACTGAGCCAAAACTTGTTTCCAGGTGTGGCCCAGGAGAGGAGAGTGCAGGAGGAACAAATTAAAAAACATTGTTCAAATGCAAAGACAGCAACAACAGAATTTACCAATAAACGATGAGGCCAAATATTGTACTGTAACACCATGGGTTGCTGGGAAAAAACATAGATAAAGGTGCAAGAATGCATTCAAATGCATAGTGCCTGTCGGGGCAGGAGATTACTGTATATTAAACCTCAGTAGAAGGGGGAGAGGCCAGGAAGTCAGGGAGGCAGTAGACAGGAACAAGAGGGAGCGGGAAGATGTCTGAAAGTAGAGCGAGAGGGAGAGAAGTGAAGTGGGTAGCAGAGCAGATTTAGTTTGGTTCTGTCTCTCCTCCATACCACCATACCAATAATACGTTGTCTATAAAGTGTTTACAAAGGTCAATCCTACGAATAAAAGAATTGACCTGATTGTTATAGACGTATTCTGTCTCCTACTTATCCAGATACAGATTAGCGTGGTTAGGCACAAAGGTGGCTCCCATCCCAGTGCCCTTAATCTGCAAAATGAAATCACCCTGAAAGACAAAGGCATTTCAGGTTAATACAAATCTAGTATATTTTATCAGAAAGTTTTAGAATGCATCATCATACTCTGTATTGTTATCAAGCCAGTATTTCAAAGCCTCTAATCCCCCTGATGTGGTACATTTGTGTACAGAGATTTTATATCCATAGATACCAAAACCTGCTATTTTTCAATTTTAAGTTCCACTAGGATGCTCAATACTGGTATGTTCATGGTATCTCTGACATAGAATCTCAGCTCGGAGATCATGAGCTCGATTTTCAAAGAGTCCTTAGAACGACACGTGTTGCATCACTGTAGGGCTGCAGCGAACTCTGGGTGTGTCAGGGACATTGCACCCAGTTTTATAATGGGGGTGGTTCTTGTGCCAAAAGCCCATAAATTGCTGCAACTGCAGGCTAGTGCCAAACATCTGGCACACCTGTGGGAATTGCAGCTGGGATCTGGCCCCCCCACCCAGTGCAACACTAGAGAGGCCAGGATGGTGAATCTGCCTGCCAGAAGGTGGCCGGGGGCAGAAGGGACATGGGGGTGCCATAGGGGGCATCAGAGAGAGACTGTGGGCATAGCAGATTGTGATGTGGCATCCAGCGGGGGTGCCATTTGCTGAGCCACTTGGTGGGGTTCCAGGGACAGACACTGACATGACCTCAGGTGGGCACAGCCCTGTCAGCTGCCCCATAGGTAACCACCTTGCATAAGCCTTTAGGCAGGAGGCAGCCTGCCACAACGTGGAAGGGTGGGTACGAGGAGACTGTCATGCTCAGACGATGTTACCCTATCACTGGTATCCCTCAGCCTGCACTTTCAGCTTACTGGCTACAGGATTATGTGAGGTTGCTACCTGTGGGCCAGCTGCCAGGGCTGTACCCACCTGGGGCCATGTCAATGTCTGTCCCTGGAACCTCCCCAGGCAATTCTATCCCATGGGCAGTATGGCTCAGCAAATGGTACTCCCACTGGGTGCCACATCACAACCTAATATGCCCACTGTCTCAGTGATGCCCCCTATGGCACCCCATGCCCCTTCTACCCCCAGCAGCCCAGTTTCAGACCCCCCCTTTGCCACAGTATGTGGCACTGGCGTACATCCCTTATACCGCCTCCTGGCTGGTCTAAGTGGAGCCCCTTGCTGCATCCATGGCGGGGCTTCTGAAACTGGAAAAAAGGGGATGTTGCAGCCCTGCCATAGTGCAAGCCCCCTTGTGACCTGGAGCATCCCAGTTTTTGTTGCAAGACTGGTGCAGTGCCAGCTTGACAGTTTGGTGCAACAGCTCCCCTTTTTGATGCAGACCATGTTTGAAAATTGGGATTGCCACATCTTTTGATCCAGGGTGCCACTTGTGCCAATTATGTTTGACGTAGGCAGCTTGTGTCATGCTCTAGGCTTTGAAAATTGAGCCACATGGGGTTGATTTTCAAAGGCTTGATGCAGGGCTGCATCAAGCCCTTCATCAGCTACATTCTTTGGTGTAGCTGTGCCAAACTGCTTTGACGTAACTGCACCCGATTTTAGTACATTGGGTGCAGTTGCAACAGTTTTCACACTTTACAGCAGCTTGCACCAAATATTTGGTGCAAGCCCAGTAAAAAATGGTCCCCTAAATGGTGCATGTCAGACCAGGGAAAACCTGATCTAATTTGTGGCATTTGACCCTCGGGACTGAAAATCTCGAATGGCAGCCGGAGAAATCTTTACACATTTTCAGAGATGATACTATTATGCAGAGCTTCTTTAAAGAAGGAACCAATGTTAGCCTTACACTCAGGTGTGGGGTCAGAGCACAGCTATTTATAATGTTCCATGTTGTCAAGTTGCCTTCTGACTTCCCCTATGTGCTAGTCCGTATCCATTAAACACCACTAAGTCTCTCTTGTCTGCTTGTTTGATGACTTTAGTGTGGTTCTCCTGTAATACCTTCAGTTCCTCCCTTTCATCTGATCTGAGGTTCAAATACAGAATCTGTGCCTGATTCTCCATGGTCTTCTTAAATTCCTCCTTGCATGCCTTTTCAAAGACATTGACTGCAGGGCTGTAGGGTGGGCAAAAGTTAGATTTTAGATGAAATTTCACAAAATGTGGACTGGAGACTGCTGTTGGTGTGGGTGTCATAGTACCACTGCTTTAAGAGGCATCACTGTTTAAACAGAGTGTGCACTTACTGGTACATCTGGTTTTGCTTCTTGATGCTTTGTTGAGTGAAACTGGTTGAGGTTAGGGTTGGGCCCCTACCATTGTCTCTTTGGGCACGTTTATACATTTGCACATATTTGTAAACTTTGTACAATTATTTTTTTGCAAACATTCCAAAGGTCTGATGCTGCCTTTTTCTAAGTTTTGTTTAGTATTGTGTCCTGGCTCTAGCACAGACGTGCTGGTATGGAGTAGTTATCTGTTTCTCTCTGACTTATTTTTTAACACGCTCACACCATGGAGTCCATTTAGCCCTTTTTGTGAGAGTTTTGCTGTTTTCAGTTCCAGTCACGCTGCTGACTTGTTTTTTAAAACTGTAGCATGACTCATCTGCTCACTGGCAGCCTGCATATTGAAACATCAGGCACACTCACAGAAGCATTACTACAGAGTGGGGGAAAAGCAGTCTTTTCTCGATGAAAGAAGCCTCAACACAGGCACACAGAACCCTGATCATCGATCTGAAGGAGAGGCTTCTGGTCAAGAAACTAACACTGCAATAGCATTCCAACTCCTGGGAAGGGTTTCCCTGAAAGCAAGATGACATCACTGGACCAGGGTTTCTCTGGAAGGCTACCTTAAGGTGGGATGAGTACCACGGGGACTTTTACTCACTAAGTGGCCAGGATACATCCAGGAGCGAGATATTTTCCTGGGTGAGTAGAACAATGCCTTACAAGAGGGTTCCATTAAATTGATGGACTGTATAATCTGGGATTATAACGGACAACAACCAGAATTACAAGACCTTAAAAAGAAAACGCTAGCAGTTGCCACATTTAAAGAGCACCCTGAGTTTGAAAGCTATTAGTAAAAATTAAAAGCTAGCTAATTTTGTATATACACCCATTTTGTGTAACCTGTTTGCATTGTTCATTGGTGAAAGTAGTGACTATCACGTAGATCCCTAGCATGTGATCCAGTTCACTGATGGAATGTGGGTAGGTATTGCACCTCCCAGGGGGTGGTACTGCACACAATGTCTGGCCCACTTATTCTGTCTGGGTGGAGGCACCATGCTATTTCTTATTTGTTCTGGGATGGACCCCCTTACTGAAGAACATAGAATGAACCCAACCCTACGACCAAGTGGACCCTGAACAGTCACCTAGGCAGGGGTGTGAACCCAGACACATTGACCTATGGGTCAGATGTAGTTATGCATTTATTTTACTCTGAAGAGGTGGTTTAGTATATATTTCTGTTTCCCATTTTGTTAGAAGAGTTTTTAACACTGGCTGGTCCTCCTGCAGTTCAGGAGCTGGAGGGTGGAGCAAGACAGAGGGAGTTCAGTATACACATGATTTGCTGTTCTAAATAATTCACTAAATCTAGATATAGATGACTATAAATGCTAGATAACTGTACATTGCTATAGTAAAAGCAGCAATGATCTTAAGCTCAGTTGCCTTCAAATATGGAATGGTGACCAAATCCAGTACCTAAGGTATAGGGAAACTACTTGAAAGTGCCATTTATTATTACAGATGGCACTAATCTACAGATTCAGTTTTATCCTATAGTCCTGTCTGGGCAACCTTGGACAATTATTGTAAATGCAGTTTGCGTGTCCTGAATAGTGAGAGAGTGCATGATGAACTGAAAAACGTGTACAGTTGTTTAGTTGTCTGTATATTGTTTATAAGGAGTACAATGCCATTTCTGAGAGATAGTACTTTTACTAGATCGAGTAATTTGCACATGTTTCTTTAAAACAAGCACACAAAGGTTTACTTTATCATGCTATTTTTATATATGTTACGTGAAACATTGTTACAACACACCTACATCTTCTAACACAAGGGCTTAGCATCTGTTTCATAGATTGTACAAAACAATGTCATGCTATAGGCCATCGTGTTTCCTGTGTATTGACAGCCCTAAAAACAATATTTGTATAGCATGTAAGACCTTGACGAGTAATCCTTTCTTTATTTTTTTTGCCTTGTGGCTTTACCGTGGTATAATGATACAATGGAAAATGAATGACAAAGGAAATGGTTATCAACAGTAGAGCAATCATCTTGAACGCATACAAATTCAAATATCTGAAAATTAATGAGTGCATGAATCACATGAAGATCAGAGCACAGAATACAAACAGTAAAGTTGGCTGTCCCACTTCAAATCTAGCTGTGCTGGTACAGTACTTAGGAGACAAGGTCCATACCCATCCCATTTATGTGAAATCAGAACCGTAATTGGTAGCTTATGTAGAAGCCTTTGCTCCATGGACTTCCTCTCTTAAAATAGGTTTAACAACCCCCATGGTAAGGGGTTGGGCTGTTACCATAGTGCCCAACAGAGGGAAGTGGTGTCTTGGCATTACCCTCTGCTGTTGTAGAAGGTGAGAGAAGCTTATGTGGTAGTGCATTTAAGGGCGATTTAGGCAGGCAAAAAAAAGGGTGTGGGTGAGCCTGTGGAGGCATGTGGAGTTTTAGGTCCCCTTCAGGGTGCAGGGGCATCTATTTCTAGTTGCACTCTGCTGGTTGTCATAGTGCACAATGGAGAGTTGTCCCACTAACTTTCAATAGAAATGGGTTGAGCAAGATCATGCAAGCACTTCCAGCACAGTTCGTTGGGTGCTGGGGTTCTGTATGGTACATAGGGCAGTCACATGAGGTGTTTGCCTAGAGACTAACTCAGGACATTGGATTCTATTGCAAACCCCTGCTTGGGAAAATGAGTGCATTGCTGCCTTAGTACTGTACAACAGAGTGACAAGAGGTTAGACACTTCACTTGCTAGGGGGTCTCAGAGTAATATCACCAGGCCTCAGTCCTCAAGATGGGTGAGGTACCCTGGAGGTGGAGGTGGAGGGAATATACCAGGTTGGGCCTCAGTCATCAGGGCAGTTGAAGGGTCTCCCAAAGGGAATGGGGAGTTTCCGGAGGCACTCTCCCAAGGAGTGTTATTTGATGGCCATCAAGCCTGAGTCAGATTCTTCTGAAGAGGATCATGGAACTGGGGAAGGGGGAATTCAGTAGAGAACTGTCATAGAAGTCAGAGAGCAATAGATTGGGAGATGAGGCTGTAGCTATGGACTGGTTAGGCAGAAGGTAAGCAAAGGATGTGGTTTATTCATTAAGGTCTTTTAGGTGCCTGTAGCCATTTGGTCTTGGAGGTTCCCAGGGGGTGGGCTACAAGATACAGCATCTATAGCAGAACTTCAGCTGATACTTGCCGGACCTTGTGTGGGGCATTGAGAGTTCCTGGGCACCGGGATATGGAGATTGATAAATCCATTCTGGTGGGCCCCATAACACTTTCTCTCACCATAGGAACATATGAACATACGAATGTGCCAGCAGAAACAGACCACCCGGTCTATCGAAGTCTGCTCCAGTGTGCAGCTAGCACCCCTAGTTTGCAGCTGCCCCACCCCCTCCCCTTTGTCATCCCACTACCACCCCCACCTCTCCCACCCTCACTCTCCCTTGTTCCCTGTCCCATGCTCTTTTAAAGCTGTTAACAGATTTACATGATACCACCCATTCTGGTAGTGTGTTCCATTTTGCTACCACCCTCTCTGTGAAATACTGTCTCCTCATTTCCTCCTAAATCTTCCCCTCTATTCTTATCCCGTGCCCCGGTGTCCCTCCCCCTTCTTAGCTTAAAGACCCCTTCAGCCCCATCCTTATTGATCCCCCTCAGATACTTGAATGTCTCTATCATGTCCCCCCTGTCCCTTCTATCCTCCAGGGTGTAGATATTCAGGTCTCCCAGCCTGCTCTCATAGTCTCTCCCCTCCATTCTACATATCATCTTTGTTGCCCTCCTCTGCACCCCCTCCCATAGCCAGCTTTAGGTATGGCCTCCAAAACTGTACACAATACTCTAAGTGCAGCCTTACCAGCAACCTGTAGATGGGCAAGATCACCTCTCTTTGCCTGGACTAAAAACCCCTCACTATGCACCCCAGCATTTTGTTCACTTTTGCAGCTGCTCTCCTGCACTGGGCAGTGTTGTTCATGGTCTCTGTTATCATTACCCATAGGTTCTTCTCCTTCTCAGTGATCCCAGCTTAACCCCCCCCCCCCCAGCCAGCATTCTCTCCTTGGGTTCTTCGCCCAAGTGCAAAACCTACACTTCTTTGCATTGAACCCCAGCTCTCACCTCTCTGACCACTCCTCTAGCTTGCTGAGGTCTCCCTACAGCTGCTTCTATCCCTCCCTTCCATCCACCACTGCTCCGATTTTGGTGTCTTCAGTGAACAGACCTACCTTGCTCACCACCCCGTGTGCAATGTCTGATATGAAGAGCCCAAATAATACTGGACCCAGCACAGAGCCCTGTGGCATCCCACTCGTCACCGACTTTAGAGTTGAGAGCTCCCCTCTCACCACCACCCACTGCAGCCTCCCACTCAGCCAGCTTGTAATTCAGTTTGTCATTTTTGCCCCTACCCCTACAACAGTTAGCTTTCCCCCAAGCTGCCCATGAGGCACTAAATCGAAGGCCTTGCTGAAGTCCAAGTAAAGAACATCCACCGCATGACCCTTACCCAGTTCACCTGTCACTCAGTCATAATATTGTATCAGGTTGGTTTGACAAGATTTCCCTGAAACAAACCCATGCTGCCTCACATCCTGGAGGCCATTGTCCTCCAGGTATGACACCAGTCTTTCCTTTAGTATAGTTTCCATGAGTTTGCACACTATAAGGTGAGACTTACTGGATGATAATTACCCAGTTCATCCCTTGGTCTGCTCTTGTGTAATGGTACTACATGTGCCATCCTCCAGTCCAGTGGCACACATCCTGACTCCTGTGAGGTGTTGTACAGATCTGCCAGCAGCTCCGCCAACACCTCCACCATCTCCCTCAACACCCTGGGGTGGATACCATCTGGCCCTGGTGCCTTGTCTACCTTCAGTGACATCAGTTTCTCTAGGACTCTACTTGCCTCAATTCTTCCATCTGTCGCCTCCTCTCCCCCCGTCCCCACCCTCCCAGCACATGGTGGTTGCGGCCCCCCCTTTTCTTCCGTGAACACTTAGCAAAAGTATTCATTCAGTGCTTCTGCCTGCTCCTCCTCCTTTTCCGTCCACTTCCACCCCTTTTTATCCTCACTGTTGTCTCCTTGCACTTTCTTTTCTCCCTGATGTATCTGAAAAAGTCTTTCTCCCCCCCACCCCGTTAATTCCCTGTGCTAATCTCAGCTCCCTCTGGGCCTTGGCTTCTCTCACTTTTCTGGTCACCTCCTTGGACCGTCTTGCGTACTCCTTCCAGTCCACTTCCTTTCCTGTCCTCCTATACCTCAGGTGTGCCTCTCGTTTTGCTCTCACCACCTCCACTACCTCGCTGTTCAACCAGCATGGTTTTCTTGCTCTGCTCCTCTTACTCTGTGTCTTGGTGCAGGCTTCTGTTGCCTCTGTAATCCCCAATTTAATAATGTCCCATTTTTGCTCCATGTCCATCTCCTGCCTTATGCCCTCCAGTTTCCCTTTCAGTACTTCCTGCATCCTCCCAAAGTCCGCCCCCCTGAAGTTTACCACCTGAGTAACTGATTTCTCTGGCTTCCCACACATCATGATATTAAACCACACCATTTGGTGATCACTGTCGGCTAGTGGGTCCTCCACCTTTATTTCCCTTACTGCCTCCCCATTCGACAATACCAGACCTAAAGTGTTCTTTAGCCTAGTAGGTACACTAACCAACTGTGTCAAGAGACCCTCTTGGATTGCGTCCAGGAGCACTTGCTCCCTAGCACTGGAGGTGACCGGAATGCTCCAGTCAACCCCCGGCAAATTGAAATCCCCCACAATGGCCACCTTCCCTTTTCTACATACCTTTCTGATTTGTCCCACTAATTCCCTGTCAAGCTCCTCAGACTGTGTCGGCGGCCTGTATACCACCCCAAACCTCAGTTTCCTACCTCTTGAGTCTAGGAGCTGCAGCCAGATTTCCTCTGTTCTCCTTTCTTCCCCCTCATCCTGTATGCATTTGATCCCGTCCCTCACATAGACCACCACCCCACCCCTCCCTCCTTATGGTCCTTCCTGTATAATTTGCATCCTGGGATTGCGAGATCCCAGTGCTGGTGCTTAGTTGCTGACATTTCTGTGACAGCTGCACTATCCACCCTCCACACTGCTAAGAGTGCCTGTAGCTCAGCTGATTTGTTGCTTAAGCTTCTTGCATTCAGCGAGACCACCTTCTATCCTGCCCCTTCCCTTCATCAGCCTCCATCTCCTCCCTTCTACTCCCTCCCTTTTTGGCTGCCCAGAGTCCTTCTCTGCTAGCCTGGGGGGTAGGCTGTGACTCCACCTCAAAAATGAGTTATGCTCAACGGTGATCGCCTGGTTAAATAAAGATTTTGATTGATTGATTGACTCCACACTATCAGATCCCTGCCTACCTGCTGTCCATTTGCCACCTCCCATCTAGTTTAAATCCACCTTTGTTGCAGTATACCTCCCCAGTCTTTGCTTTACTACCTCCTTCCCTTCCCCACTCAGGTGCAGCCTATCACTTGCAAACAGATTGTTATTATCCCACGTACTGCCCCAGCCACCCACAACCCCATATCCCTTAGTTCGACACCATTCTGCCAACCATGTGTTCAACTCCCTAATCCTCTCCTTTCTCCCTGTGCTTGTGCAGGGTACTGAGAGCACCTCAGAGAAGGCCACAGACTCCACAGTCTCCTTGCACAACCTACCCACTTCCTCAATCCTCTCCCTTGTTACCTCCAACATTTCCCCTGCTAGGTCATTTGTTCCCACATGTACCACAATGTGTGGTTTCCTCCTACTTCTCCTTACGCACCTTAGGATTGTCTGTTCTGCCTTGTCTGCCTTTAATCCCGGTATGGACTCCACCCATATCTGACTGTGCCTCTCCCCCTTGCTGCCCCATCTGATCCCCTTGAGTATGGAGTCCCCCAACACCAGTACACCCTCTCCTCTTTCCTTGTGCCCGTCACCATCTCCCCACCCAGGTTCTCATTCCTGCGGCCACTCATGATGGTGCTTTTACCATTTGCTCCAGTGTCTTCCCCTTTGCCCCTCTCAATTGAGACCTCTCTCCCTCCTCCTCCTGTTTGACTGCCAACCTCCCTCCCTCCCTCTCCCACCTCACCTCTCCGAGTATTATCCCTCCCCCACCATGCCATGCTCCAATCTCTCCACTAGTAATGTCCCTCATTCCCTCCTCTTCATGAGTACTATCCCTTGTGCAATTTCCTCCTGCGTCCTCTTTCCCATGTGTGGCTAGTACAGCAAACATGTTCCCTACTCCCTTTTCCTTACTATGTGTTTTCTCTTCCCTCCTGCCTACAGCTGCTCCGCTTTTTCTAGGTCCTACTAGAGTCCACCCTTCACCAGCTGGCTTTCTGTCTAGTTTGCCCCTCCTCTGACCCCTCCCTTGACCCACTGTTCCTTCTCTGTGGTGCCCTCATAATACTCTCATATTTCAGCCCTCCTACCGATGCAATCCTCCCCTCATCCCTCAACCTCCCCAGCTCCCAGCTAAGCCACTGAACCTCTTCCTCGAGCCTCCTTAGCCTGTTGCATACTGGGCACCCTCCCAGCCTCCACAGTATGTTCACCCGCATTGCTGCCCCACAACCATTGCACCCTACAATCCTACCCATGGTCCACACTACCTATACAGAACAGTGAAGTATAGTTTCTCTATAGTGATTGCAGATGTTTACAAACACAATTACAAACCCACCAATAGCATTCCCAGTTCTCACAAACTCATACAGTCCAGAAATTAGACGTTTGCCCCAGGTCCTCTTCAGGACCCTCCCTTCGGCTTTAAGTGGTGCCACTGTGCCCCATTGAGCTTAATTCCAAAAAACACAGCCACAGGGACCTTTAAGGTAAATTCAAAAGACTTAGCCACAGAAACCTTTAAGTTTAATTCAAAAAACACAGCCACAGAAACCTTTAAGCTAAATAAAAGAAGAAAAAAAATTAGCAAAACTTACAAAAATCCTCTTCACCCTAACTCTCCCTACAGCAAGTAGAATTAACTAATCCTAGCCCAGTCCCTAACATAACTTTTAATCCCAAATGCCCTTGCATGCAGCATAAGACATAAAGAATTAGCTCATATGGCTGTTACTTGTTTCCTCCTTCCTGACTTGCTCTGAGGACTCAGGTCAGTTTGCAGTTCCCCAAGCTCCTCCCTCATAGCCTTCAAACCCAACCCCCAGTGGCTTTTCAGTATTTAAAAAAGGCTGGTGGAAAGGCTTTTATAGTCACGCCAGTCACAGAAACCTTTAAGCTGAATTCCACCTTAAGCTAAATTTAAAAAATATCAAAACTTACAAAAATCTTCTACACATTAACTCTCTCAACAGCAATTATAATTAACTAATCCTTCTCTCCTGTAGTTTAAAAAACAATAGCAAAACTTACAAAAATCTTCTCCACAGCAAGCAGACTTAACCAATCCTTCTCTCCTCTGAATCTAGTGTACTTTGCCAGTGTACTGAGCTGTAACCTATGCTATAAACTGTGGGGTTACAGGCAATCCCTTGAAACTTTTTGAGCATCAAGAGTCCAGGGACAGAGAAAGAGAGTCCCGGGTGATGACATGCACTGCTCCACAGTTGCAGTATGGCCATAGGCTATCAGGGGTGATGTGTAAAAGTGCCTTTAGGTGATGATGGCTCAATGAGGAGGTAGGTTACAGATCAAGTAGGATCTGGAGTTTATACAGTAGGTAGGGAAATGGGCAGACTAGGTGGGCCAGGTGGGCCTTATCTACTGTCAAATTCATAGAAACATAGAAACATAGAAGTTGACGGCAGATAAGGACCGCAAGGCCCATCCAGTCTGCCCATTTCTTTTTCTACCTTATAAATGTGCCATCGGCCTTTGCTCTGTCAGTGACCTATCTATTCGTAGTCATTTGTATTGCTCCCTTATGCCTATCCCATGCCTGTTTGAAGCCCTGCATTGTATTCATAGCCACCACTTCTTGTGGTAAGCCATTCCATGCATCTACCAATCCTTTCTGTGAAAAAGAATTTCCTCACATTCCCCTTAATCGGCCTCCCTAATCTCATGCTGTGTCCTCTTGTCCTGCTATTTTTCTTATATTTAAACATGTTAGACTTTTCACCTTGTTTATGCCCTTAAGGTGTTTGAATGCCTCCATCATATCACCTCTCCTCCTTTGCTCAAGGGTATACATATTGAGCTCCGTTAATCTGTCCTCATATGTCTTCTGATGCAGTCCCTGCACCATTTTGGTTGCCCTTCTCTGACTGCCTCAATTTGGTTAATGTCCTTGTGAAGGTGTGGCTCAATACTGCACGCAGTACTCCAGATGGGGCCTAACCAATGTCTTGTACAGAGGGATTATTACCTCCCTCTTACGACTTGTGATACCCCTACTAATACACCTCCACCCCCTAGCCTTACCTACTGCTTTAGAGGTCTGCTTGATGATTTTAGGTCATCAGTGATGATGATGCCCAAGTCTCTTTCTTCCTTTGTGACTGCTAGAAACTCCCTCCCAGCCTATAAGTGGCTTCAGGTTTCTCTTCCTATGTGCATGATTTTGCACTTCTTTGCATTAAATCCCAGTTGCCACTCTTCTGACCATTCTGCTAGTTTATCCAGATCTCTTCTCATTCTGCCCACCCCATCTGGATCATCTACTCTGTTGCAGATCTTGGTGTCATCTGCAAACAGACAAGCCTTACCCTCTAGTCCATCTGCGAGGTCACTAATGAAGATGTTGAATAGGACTGGCCCCAGGACTGATCCCTGAGGGGTTCTATTCTATGTTTCTATGTTAATTGAGTCCCTGGGCCTGCATATGAACGGATGCTGTGTACTGTATGAATTTAACCCATATATGTTTGGTAAAGAGTCGAGTATCTGGAACCCTGTATTCAGAGTTTTTTCCCACACAATACAAGGTGCCCTATCCAAGCAGACTGCTGAGGGTGACAAGAATGAGGTGATCTGGTTTCTGAGGCCTTGCAAGGGGCACATAGTGAGGTTGCCATCTTATATCCCTAGACTTTTTCCTTTTTTTTCTCAACTTTCTTTATACCCCCTCTTTCACCGGTGATCTTAACCTCTCTCCAGTGAGGACACTCGGTACTGTCTTTCTCTTTCCCGCCTGAAGCCTCCGGTCTCCATTCTCAGCCATGGGCCCATCTCCCTCCTGCACACCTGGCCACCTGACCCCCGGCTGAGCCCTCCTTGGATTGGACTGGCAACACCTCCGGTGCTCTATCTGCAAGGCTGTTAGAGTGACCAGGGAGCAGAGGGAGAGACTGAGGTGGAGCCGGATGGCCCGACATTGGGCTTGGGGATCGACCACTGGTCCTGCCTTCACCTGTCAGGCGCCAGGGTTTTTCCTCTTTTTCTGTTTCCCCCGTGGAGCTCGGACATGCAATGATGACCAGCATCTGCTGAGCTCCGCCCCCCGTGGTGCCAGTGTGGCAATGTTGCAGATGCTTGGCTACCCCTGACTGACGCCAGAGGTCACTCAAGCATGCCGTGGTCCCTATGCTCCCCCCCCCGGGATGAGAGAGCAGTCTACCAGATGCTCAATCCCTCCCTTCCCCTGCTGACCCCCGATGACCCGGGCTCATTCCTGAACCTGTGTCACTGGCATGCCGTGAGGTGAGGTATCTAGTGCCTCAACCCTCAGTGCCACTGGGCTGGCTATTATATCCCTAGACTTGAGAGCACCCTGGGTCATACCCACCCCAATAAAGGGTACATATCATATCAGTTGGTGAACTGAAAGGGGGAAGGCTAATTGCAAGGTGTGGTATCATCTGTGATTTGAGTAGTAGAAATGATCTGAAGATTTAAACAGAGGCTGTATTTACAAGTGGGATAGGACAATGCAGGGATTTTGGGCTGCTTAACAAATGAATGCAGTTAGGATCAAAGACTGTGCTGGAGGAGATCAGGCAGCAAATCAAGGCCTGAAGGCTAGTTTATGGTGCAGGGATTCTGATAGTGGAGCCAAAAACTCAGACAGCACATGAGAGGCACGGGTTCTGCCTGGCAACAGGGAGCTGGATCGCAGACTCAGGGACATTGCCTATAGCCCATCATTGAGTAGGATAAAGTGGGGGATGTGGCCCCCTGCTAGGGAAAGTGCCTGACTGGATGTTGTACAGCCTGTCTCTCACATGCAGATATAGGTGAGAAATTTGGAGATTTAAGGCCTGCACTGAGAACTAGAGGATACTCGGTCAACAACATGGTGATGTGGCCCCTGCTAGTGAGGAGCTGCATAAATGGACATCCATCTTATAGGTTACACATAGAAAGTAGAGTGGTTGTTGTTCTAAGTGCATCAACAAAGCGGAATCAGATCCTGTGCTGCGTTGGTTGGCTTCACACTGTGTAGTGCCAGTTCTGCAATTGTTGTGACTTCAGATATCACCTGACTCTGTTGTGTCACTGTGTCCTATAGCGGGTTGATTTTTTCAGGCAAGCACAAAGTCCCTGTGGGAAATCACAACATGAAGCTGTCTTATGTTGTAGAGCTGGCCTGGAAAAGAATTCAAAACATCAGAAACCAGTGGTAGCCTGCTCTACACCCAAAAAAGCCTGCATGCTCAAATTAACACACTATTTCTTTATTTTTCACATTCCAATAGTTTGCCACTTGTTGTGTGGCTTCTTCAGGGGGAATCTATGACTTAACAAAATAAATAACATAGAATAAGTATTTACAGTATTTACAATGTCAATTTATGTATTGAAGTAACAGACTAATAACTCTGTACCAGTGTTACTCAACATACTGTATATCCTTCTGGGCCTCAGTTTAAGTATTTTTGCTCCAGGCTGATTATTGCTGCAAAATGTATCATATAACTTGCTAATGTTTTTTCATAATACTGGGAAATAGCGACCAAACTGAATGTGCCACCACATACGTTTCTTAAAATATGCATTCACAGTTAGTGCTACATGCATCTCATCACCCACCTCCGGGGTTAGGCTGCAGAAAGACGAACAGAAAGACAATGCAACTAATTATTTATGCTTTCCTAAAACCAGTGAATGCATGTCTTGTTAATTTCTTTTTCTTTTTTTTAAATTCAAGTTTATTGATTTTTCGACAATACAGGTCATGACATGGAGTCAATATTTATACATAAATGAAATGTTATCCTGCGACCCATGCCAGACCCCCTTCCCTAGCCCCCCTTGCCCCCCAGGCTTGGCAGTCAAAAGAAAAAAATAAGGTGAGAGGGAAAACCAGGTTAAACAGAACATATCATATAAAGACAACAGCACCATATGGAGCCCTACATAGGACTCTGTCCGTAGAGTGAAGCATATCTGATGGGGAAGTATTAGAGTTCATAGCCTATACCTAAATAGTTATATTCCCTGACCCCTATTAATGTTATTAGAACCCCCTGATTGAAGCAAACAAAGTGTGTGAAAACCTTCCCAAAGTCTCTTATATCGAGGCAGTGAGCCCCAAAGGCTAGCTTTCGTTTGCTCAACTCAGAGGTTAAAGAGAAGCTCTGTCAGCCGCTCAAGGTATGAAATGGGCTGTCCATCCAACCAGTGATGTAGGACCAGTTTTTTTACCATTTGGGATAGTAGTGCCATGTGATACCTTCTGATCTGCATGGATATCTGGGAGAAGTCCCCCAATAAGCATATCTCAGGAGTAAACCATTCCTCAAGACCCAGTAAAGGGTCTGCCCTTTGTTTAATCTGATACCACAGTGGTTTGATCCCCGGACACTCCCAAAAAATATGCTTGAGGGAGCCCTCCTGCAACCAACATCTATTACATAAAGCATCAGGAGATCTTACCACTTTTAGAAGTTTGATGGGGGTCCAGTACATGTCATTTAATATTTGAAATTGTGTAAGTCTCAATCTGTCTTGCGGAATGTATTTGAAGGTGGCCCTCAAGATAGTATCCCATCTATTGACAACACCCGGATAACGATCCATCCAAACCCTGGGAATGCTATTCTGAGGGTGCAGTGTCCTTCCTCTAAAAAGGGCATACAACATTGAAATTGCATGGGGTTTGCCACTGAGATGTGTCAGTACTTTAAACAGTCGCTCATCTCTGGACCTATGTTCGGGTCCAACGGGGACTGAACTATCAAGTGACACAATTGGAGAATTTTGAAAATCCAGGATCTGTCCAATTTAAGTTTATCCATAATCTCTCTCAAGTCCAGACATTTCCCTTCAAGAAAAAAATCTGAAATCTTATAGCTACTTAGGCAGGTTTACCATTGTGAAGGAATACAGTGGCCTCCGATTCTCAGATTGGGATTTTCAGTCACTGGCTATCTGGGGTCTCTGGTTTGTTTGTAGTGCAAAAAGGCACACAGTTGGGTTTGTATCTTTAATGAAAGAGCAGTTGGGAAGTTAGCCAGGTGAACTGGGAGGACCTTGGCTGCCATATGTAATACAGTTTCAGGGGAAATTTTGACGTCAGCTAACCTCTTTCTTTCTAGTTTCAGCCATTCAGGGACATAAGGGTAAAGGGCAAGCTCCTCTTGAGGGGTGAGCCATCTCAGGTATTTAGCCGCCTGGTTGGCCCTGAAGTACAGATTAAAGTGAGGGAGCTTCAGACCCCCACTAGATGTGGAGGCTGCCATTATTCTGTAAGCCCACCTAGGCCACTTCCTAAGCCAGATAAAAGAAGAAACAATAGCATGTACCTTCTTGAACCAGGCAAGAGGGGCCCATGAGTTCAACATACTTAGAGGATAGAACAGTCTGGATAAGACATTCATTTTAATTACATTGATTCTCTCCCAAAGTGAGATCGGAAGGGATTGCCATCTCTGCAAATCATGTTGAATGGTAAGGAGGAGGAGATCTAAGTTTATCTTCCTCATCGTTGTCTCTGTTCTAGCCAGAAGTAGACCCAGGTATTTAAGGTGTTGGGGACACCATTTCTCTCCCAAGGGTTCTATTGCCCTTCTGGTAGGCCTATGGTTGAGTGGAAAAACCGTGGTCTTCCCTAAATTGACCTTATAATAGAGACTACAACATATTCTGCAAATAGAGAGAAGACTACCGGAAAAGTTTGGTCAGGGTATACCAGGTGAAGGAGGACATCATCGGCATAGGCCGAAAGTTTAAATTCCTAAGTATCAATTTGTATTCCTTTCACCTGACCGTGTTCTTTTATCCTGGTCAAGAGAGGTTCCAGGTAGATATTGAACAACGGTGGGGAGAGATGGCATCCCTGCCTGGTGCCAGAGAATAAGGGAAATAGGTTAGAAAACACCCCATTACAATAAATACGAACATGGGGATGTTGATATAGGGAGGAGACCCATTGGATAAATGACTGTGGAAAACCAAAACGGCTCATAGTTAGAAAGAGAAAACACCAATTGACTTGGTCAGATGCCTTCTCTGCATCCAGTGAGAGCAAACCTGCTTGTATCTCAGAATCCGTGAATGCAGAGAAGATGTGTGTGAGTTTGCAGAAGTGATCGGCTAAGTGTCTGCCCTCCATATACCCCACCTGGTCAGGATGGATTATGTGGGGCAGGACTCGCTTTAGTCTATTACAGTATGCGCCACTTATATCGGCTTCGTTATAATAGACTTCTGCTTCTAACAGACATCTTGCCATTGCCAAATGCCACTTGCTATAGTTGTGGTGTTAAAATTGTCCGTTAAAGCGGACCTTAAGTTCCTGCAGTAACGGCCATCAGTTCGTAAAAAACACTAGTTTGCTATCAATGATGGTCAGCTGACTGCCAGCTGTCTTACTGGCTTTTTTTAACTCATTTTCGATTCATATAATTTTTGCTGCCTCAGGTAGTGTAGGTAGTAAGTGCTGTTCTTGGTTTTATGCTGTACTTCTGCAGAATAAGTGCCCCCCAAGAATACTTTTGGTAAGCAAACATGTTTTACACGTTTCAACCTAGCAGAAGCGGTCACCCAATCACAGGACGCACGAAATGACAAGGTAACACCGGCGGACGTAAGGAATGCTCTCCTGACTCTCCGTAGGGCCGTTGAGCAGAGAGACGACATTACCCCCCAGTGGGATCAGGTTGCGAATGTGGAGACCATCTGGCATCACTACAAAATTGGGAAGAAGCGCCAAACTACTATCCCAAGGAGCAGTAGATAAGTAGATAAGTACAGTACAGCACAACCTCTTTTTTGCACACTGCAACTGACTGAAAGGAGCTGTAAATCACTTCTGGTGAATAATTCTCACCACTCTCCCATTTGCTCGCTCGTTTTTTTTTTTTGTTTTTTTTTGACTAATCATTGTAACGGACACCGCATGTAATGGACAGAATGCTGTCTGTCAAATCAGTCCGTTATAAGCGGCATATACTGTAGCAAGAAACTTAGCCAATATTTTAATATCTCAATTCAACAAAAAAATGGGTCTGTAACTACTGATGTTTTCCGGGTCTTTACCAGGTTTCGATATTACAATAATTAATGCCTCCAGCAGAGAGCGATCTACAGGATTAGAGTTCAGTATCCACTCAAATAGTTGCTTCAGCCAGGGAATCAGGGTGGGTAGAGAGAGCTTTATAAAAATTGAGGGAAAAGCCGTCAGGCCCAGGGGCTTTGTTGGAGACTAGGGAAGTAATAGCCACTTGTATCTCAGAGTCCGAGATCGGAGTTGTCAGGAACTGCTGCTGCTCCAGAGTAAGGGAAGGAAGGGGTATGACATCAAGATATTCTTGGACAATCTCATTTTCTGGGGGATTGGCCATGGGTCCATACAGTTCTCTGTAATAATTTGCAAATTCCTCTGTTATGTCTTTAGGGGAAAGATACAGGGACCCATTAACTTGGGATCTAATACTTTGAACCAACCTGGATTGTTCTACCTTCTTGAGCCATAAAGCAAGGAGGTGCCCCACTTTTTCCCCCTTGATTGATATATTTCATGCCAGTTTTTAGTATTGCATACTCTGCCTTCCCATGTAGGAGATGGGAGTACTTGTCTTGGAGCCCTATTAAGACCGAATGCTGTGCTTCTGTGGTACTGGGGGAGAAGGAAGCTTCTAAACTCTGAATCCTTGATAATAGGGACAGTGCCTTCTGGTCTCTTAGTTTCTTTCGCTGTGAAGCTAGTTTGATCAAATTCCCACAAAGTACACATTTTAGTGCGCTCCATTCTAAGTCAGCTCTCTCCATGGAATTTAAGTTCAAACTTGTATAGTCCTTAATTTCTTGAATTAACTGGTTTACTACATCCTCCTCTTTAAGCAATTGGTTGTTAAGTTTCCATATGGATTCCTTGGGGGTATCTGCATGAAGAGATAGGGAACAGGCCACTGCAGAGTGGTCGGATATCACCCCATGGTCAATTGTGGAATCCGTAAGGCCCCTCAGCAAGGAATGGCTAATCAGGAAATAATCAATCTGTGACATGGTGCCATGAACCGCAGACCTGAAAGTGAATTCTTTCAGGTTGGAGAGCAGGAGATACCATGGGTCACATAATTCCAAATGATCGTTCAAGTCCCTAAGAGCCCTCTGGGCTGGGGAGAGGCCTTTCCTTTTTACATCTGACTTATCTAAGCCAGGTGAAAATGGGAGGTTCCAATCCTCCCCCCCAAAAAAAATTATCGGTATGCTGGTAAAAGGTGCCAAGACCTTAAGAATGTCCGTGAAAAACCCGGGTGTGTCAGCATTTGGACCATAAATACTACCTAAAATTAAAGTCTTCCTGTCTAGTACTCCTTTGACAAGGATATACCTTCCCTCAGGATCCCTTAGAACTTGATCATTAAGAAATTATATGCCCCGAGCCACTAAGATGGCCACCACCGAGAATGGGTGTTGTTCCCAGCATGAAAAACTTGCCCTACATATTGCTGTCTAAGTAGAGTCCCCTCAGCCTCTAGCAAGTGCATTTCTTGGAGAACTATAACATTCCCTTTCAGTAATTTCACATGTTTAAAAATGTGGTACCTTTTATTTTTGCTTCTCATCCCCATGAACGTTCCATGAAAGAAATCTGGTAGGATTCAACATTCCATGCTTCTATAAAATGAACTTATCAGGACCATTATCATCAAATAAATCACTCACAGTAAATATAATCCCTTGTCAAGCCAGTTCCCCACATCCTCCTCCCCCTTCCTTCAACAAAACCCAATATCCAATACCCCAATACCAAGAAGTAACCCCCTCCCTCCTTCCCACACAACATTACAGTACGTAACACACCTTCCCATAATTAACCACCCTCCGCCCCCGCAGCACACTCCCTGAACTTCTTTAACCAAACTAGACAGATCTCTGCACAGATATATAACACAAAAGATAAGAGGATTTCCCCTTGACTCTCCCAACTGAAGAGCATACACAATTAACCTCCCAGCTAGAGTTGAAGTCTGCCTCCAATTATAACACAACTAACAAACGATATATAACCAGGAGTGGCACATGCTAGAAATTCCCAAAGTCTGAGAACAGCTAACTCATGTGTAAGAGAAAGGAAAAACCACAGGTCCATCACGATCATTTCTGGAGAGGTACTGCTATAAAGTGAGAGTTCTTAGGGTTTAACGAAAAAATTAGTTTTGCTCCTTGGCGTGTAAACAAGTCTAACAGTCCTAATTAAGAGTCATAATTCTGGGCCTCTCTGGGCCGAGGACATGCATTTTTAGCCCAGTTGAGCAAGCACCTCTGCGCTGCACAAAACAGACAAATCAACACTTCAGAGAGCCGTAGTGCAGGCCTTACCTTTGCAAGGAGATCGATAATCCCAAATACCGCTGGAAAGCCCTGACATGTAGAAAGGGTTTGGTACTCGATGCTCTAAGGCTGCTTTGCTGGCCTGGGTGTACTGCTACAAAATCCCCATCAGGAGGAGGTCCTCCATTTCCTTTGACCAGCCTGCTAAACTAACATCAAGGCAGCATCAAATCAATAAGTCTTAGTCCACCGAGAAAACCAAAAATATGATACCCCATAGCTGAATCCATTAACTCTTCAACGGTCCTTAAATAACTCAAGGAATGATTCTTTCAGAGAATCTTCTGCTGTTTTGGGGTCTTCGAAGGACAGCCAGGATCTGGCAGCCAAAACTTGAAATCGAGCAGGGTATCCCATGCAGAACTTAATACCAGCCACGATGAGTTTGGTTAAGATGGCATGGAAGGATGATTGTTTTTGTCTGACAACAAAGGCAAGTCTTGGGTCACACGAAGCAGGTTTCCTTCTCACCAGACTTCTTTTAATTCCTTCACTTTAACAAGGACATGCTGTCGCTCTTGGTAATTCAGGAATTTTAAAATAAAAGTCCTTGGAGTAGCCCTAGGGGAGGCATGGGCTGTAGTGCCCTGTGAGCCTGCTCAATGGTGTACCCTGAGCCAAAGGGTGATGGCTGGCTAACTTAGTGAGGACTTTTGCACAAATACCACTGGATTATCTCCTTCTTCTCTCTCAGGGAGCCCAATCAAAATTAAATTTTTATGGTGGCTTCTTCCTTCAAGGTCCTTGACCTTCGCCTCCAATTTAGCAATCCGATTCCTCATAGCCACCATTGTTGGGTCAAAAGTTGTGATTCGTTTCTTCGCTGATATGATCTGGGCTTCATTGTCACTGATGTGCTGTGTCAGATCTTCCAAGGCTCCAGATAAGCTTTTAAAATCAGAAGCCAGCGAGTGCAGCTCATCTTTAAAAGGCCAAAACTCCTCATGAAAGAGCTCCAGTGGAGTTTGCTGCTGCTGCCTCGTGGCCTGCAAGTGGGCAGAATGAGCCTGGGCCTTACTTTTCTTGCTCACCTTCTCTAGGGTATTTGGCGGCATGTGGTGAGGTAGCGTGGGTCATATTTTGGCCTCCATTTGCCATCACTACTGCTGAAATTGAGCCTGGAAAGTCCTAGCAGTTACCTCTGATCATACAGATGCACCGGAGTGAGTTATGTGATCGTAAGTTACTTTTATTTATATATTAAGAGAGGGCCGAGTGGGAGCACACAGAGAAAAGCACTATCGGGTCAGCTGTATCATGTGATGTCCCCGTCTTGTTAGTTTCTAGTATTTGCTATATATTGTACTGTGCACACATAACATTTCTAAAGTTCTCCATGCTTGAACTTTATTTTGCTCTTCTTTTTCCTGCAGTGCCTCATGTCCTATGTGATGGTGTAGTGTTCATGACCATTGGGGTCAGCATGTGCTGGTTGACTGTCAAGTTTATAGTAGTAGAGCTGTGGTTTTAAGTAATTCCTTATCCAGAAAGCACTAAAGGCTACATTTACAGAGGACAACACCTGAGGTATAACTTAGTGGGCTATTATCACGAATCATAGTGTTGATGACCTGGGGCGATTTGTGTGCTTATTTGTGGATGTGTGTAGTTTGATGAAATGAAAAAGTTTAAAAATGAAACATTTATTCTTGCTGGCTAGACCTAGACACTTACCTACATAAACAAAAATTTGCATTGGAAATAATTATTTAGTTGAGGCCAGAATATCAGGCTTCTTACAGTAGACTGCTATAGCAGCTATCACTCATTGATTTAATTGTCATGAGCATGCCACCATCATATGGGACAGGAGGCACTGTAGGAAAAAAGAAGAGTAGTAAAATAATTGAAAATGGGGATCCCCAGGGTCCATAAAATAAGTAGGCAAATTTATAAAAAGAAACAACAACCTCCTAACAGAAAATAAAGGGAAGGACACACTAGGACTATGCTCTCAGATCAAAAAACTCTGCACAACATATTGTTTTGTGAATTTTGTCTGTAGTTCCCCTTTAATGAGGAATGCAGTGGAACTGAAGAGAAATGTTTGCAAGTGGCTTGGTATGGACAGCAGGTAGACTGGACCAAAAAAAATACAAGCAAAATGCAGCAGAGTGTCATAGGTAGGACATAAAAACCAATGTAAACACCACAGAAGTTAAATGAGGACATGAATGCAACATCATTGGCTGGCCTAAAGAAAAGTAAGCACAATGCTACAGCCTGGCAAGGCACAAAGACAAAATACTAACCTAGAAAACTACTGAAAACACAAACTTAACAGAAGCTGAAGGCACAAACCAAACAGAAAGCCCAAAAAGCAATGAGCAGAAGCAACCGCAAACGTGTAGTGAGTGGTGGCACAAATGTAACAGAAGCTCAATGTACAAAGTAAACAGAAAGCTCAAAAAGCAATGAGCAGAAGCAGCAGCAACTATGTAGTAGAGTGGTGGTGGAAGCAAGACAGAGCCCTGGCAGGGCTTCCAGCTGCAGTAGAGAAACAGATATTCTGAATGAGGCTGGTGGAAGCTGGTTTAAATAGTCCAGGATTGGGTGTGTAGCTGGTTGCTCCCATCTATCGAATAGTGGCATAGATTTTTAATTCAATAAACTTTAAAAAAAACTTAATTTTCTTTCTTTTTTTCTGAAACAAGCAGGGCTTTGGGGGGGCATGGGTACCAGTGTCCCTTATGCTCTGTGAATAGTACAGGATGCACATGGGTATCCCATGTGTTGCCTCAAAATACAAGCTCACTTGGCCCAGGACTCCCTCCCTCCCTCCCTGTACTTTCTGCCCTCACTGTGCCTCCTAGCATTACATACACCCCACCATCTGTGCCTCCACACCCTCCCCATTCAGTTGTTAAATCCTTTTTTTTTGACTAAATGTTTTGTTAAAATTAGTTATTTCCTCTGTCCCATGCAGTGTACAGATCCTCATCTTCTTGCTCTGGCCATCACTGGTCCAAAATGCCAGTATTTTTAGTTTGCACTAGAATAGTAGCATTCTGGCCCGGCAATGGAGAGAGCAAGAAGATGAGGTAGGTTGTATTTAAAGGGGGCAGTATGGCCTAGTGGTTAGAGCATCATCATGGGAACTGGTAAATCACAGGTACAAACCAGAGCAGAGCCAAATACTCACTGCGTGACCCAGGTCATGCCACATAACCTCCCAGTGCTCCAGTCTACCCACCTGTGGAAGTGAGTAGTAGCACAAGCAACTGACAACAATACATTGCATCTCATCTGGGCTATCCTGGGTAAAGAGGCACAAGGATGTGCATTTGTGAATGTTGGAGTGGAGTGGTGAAACTATTGAAAGAGTCTGCATACAGCACACTTATGGGACAAAAGAGAAAGATCCCAAAAATGTGAGACATTTGAGAGGTACAGTTTTGCCCACCAGATGAAGTGCATTACCACAGGATTCTGCACTATCTCTGTTGTGGTAAAGTACAGAGAAAATCATGTTATCCCACAGCAGTTAAGAAAAAAACAGTGAGTTTTTGTTGTTTAATGCTGGTTTTGGACAGCAGATGGTGTGTGTATAATGCTGAGCTACTACAAAGGTACACTGACTGTAATGGCAGTACTGTATACAGTATCTAACCTTCATAACCAGTTTTAATTTTTGTGTTGTTCTTTGTTTTAATAAAGCAGTTTAAACCAAATGTGCATCTTTGTGTCAACATCCTTCTCACAGCCATATCACATGACACCCAGATTGCAGAACGCCCAATGCTGAAAGCCAAAACAAAGCCTTGGGTGTTTCACAAAGTTTCTCTTAGTTGTTTCATGCAATTGTTTATTGTAGAAGTTTCTTTTCTGTGGTGACGTCCAGGTGCACTTTGTATACCTCTCAAGTGTCCCTGATTTTCAGGGATGTCCCTGATTTTGCCTCAAAATTTTACTTTGTCCCTCCTAAAATTTGTGTTTTTGTGGCTAAACAGTGGAGACTATAAGCACAAAACAATGTCAAGCATTAAAGTTACAGACTTGTTCTTCTTTAGAAAATGCATTTTGCACTAAGCCCCATATTCTACTAGCTTTCTGGGTGGATATCTCTAATTTTGAAGATGTGTCCCTGATTTTGGTCCTTCGTCCCTGATTTTTTTTTAAGCCTTGTCCCTGATTTATGAGGTGGGAGGTTGAGAGGTATGGACTAACACTGTAGTAACACATCCATAACACGCAAGTGAAAAAACGCTTTCAGCAATATGGCAGGGCAAAACTTACTGTCTTTAAATATTCAAACAATGCCCTCCCTTTGCCTCTACTTCCCAGTTCAATCCCCCATGGTAACTCCTTTTTACACCTGCCCTCTTAAGGTTAAAATAAAATGCTACTGGATACTCCTTTTATGTGCCCCACCTTGTATTGCATCATTCTGACTTATTGTACTGTAGCTGCCTTATCACCTTCCTCACAGGTGTGATTACTGTCTTACTACTGTATAACTCCAGCTGCATACTGCTTATCATACTGCTACCCCATGTCGTGGGGCCGCAGGAATAAAGTTAAACTGTGCAGGGCAGTAATGAATAATGGGACAGACATAGCTGCCCCCCCAAACTGAGCCCATTTTTCATTATGCTGCCTATTGCACTACCTAATAGAGGAAATATACATCGCAGGAGATGGTACAAGAACTGTGTGACCTGGGTAACATAGAAACATAGACTTTGACGACAGATAAGGACCACTTGGCCAACCCGGTCTGCTCATTTCCCTACCTATTGGATAAGCTGCAGATTCTAGTTAACCAATAGCCTACTTCCTGCAACCCCCCGCTATAATTGCCTTATGTCTGTCCCATGCATGTTTGAATTCCCCCACTGTTTTAGACCCCACAACCTTTCCAGGAAGGCGGTTCCATGTGTCCACCACTCTCTCCGTGAAAAAGAATTTCCTCATATTACCCCTGAGCCATCCCCCCTCTAACTTTAAATTGTGCCCCCTTGTTCTTACACATCTCTTTTTCTGAAAGATGCTACCCTCCTGGACTTTGTTGATTCCCTTGAGGTACTTAAAAGTTTCTATCATGTCCCCCCTGTCCCTCCCTTCATCAAGGTTATACATATTAAGCTCTCTCAGTCTCTCTTCATATGGTTTCTGATGTAGACCCTGCACCATTTTAGTTGCCCTCCTCTGGACTGCTTCCATCCTGTCTATGTCCTTGCATAGATGAGGTCTCCAAAACTGCATGGAGCACTCCAGATGGGGTCTCACCAACTGTCTGTATAGAGGGATAACCACTTCCCTTTTTCTACTTGTGATGCCCTTCCCTATGCATCCCAGTATCCCCCTGGCTCTCCTTACTGACTTCTCACATTGCTTGCCCACATTTCGGTCATCTGATATGACTACACCCAGATCCTTTCCATTATTGTTGTCGTTAGTACCTCCTGCTATTGTGTACTCTTCTCCTGGATTTTTATTTCCCAGGTGCATTACTTTGCACTTCTTTGCATTGAATCTAAGTTGCCATATGTCTGACCATTCCTCCAACCTTGCCAAGTCCCTGCTCATCCTTTCTACCCCCTTGTGTATCAACTCTTTTACAGATCTTTGTGTCATCTGCAAGAGGCATACCTTTCCTTCAGACCTCCACAATGTCACCTATAAAGATGTTAAAGAGGACTGGACCCAGTACTGAGCCCTGAGGTACTCCACTAGTAACCCCTTTCTTCAGAATGTTCCATTCACTATTACCTTCTGTGTCCTGTTGTGCAGCCAGTTTGCTACCAGGCTACCACCTGGGACCCACTCCCAGGGTGGCTAACTTGTCTTGGGACTGTGTCAAATGCCTTGCTAAAGTCTAGGTAGGCCATATCCACAGCCCTCCTGGTCTATTACTTTGGTCACCCAGTCAAAGAAATTGATTAGATTCGTCTGACATGACCTTCCTGCTGTGAATCCATGCTGCTTTGGGTCCTGTGCCCCGCTGGCCTCTAGGTACTCAACAATTCTTTCTTTCAGAAGTGATTCCATAATTTTCCCCACCACTGAGGTCAAACTAACAGGTCTGGGTGCAATGAAAGAGAAAGTTCCAGTCTTGGTGTCCACCCCAATAGCTGCTGTCATTTTCTATAAAATAAATAAACCCTGTCCAACTCCACTCTCTAACGTATCCACTCAGCATGCCAGTTTGAATGAGATAAAAAAATATATATTCAGAATGCAGACTGGGGTCTGGAGCCATGCTGGGAGGAAAAGCAGCAGTGGATGGTTGCTGTTTTTTTTTTTCTTAAAGGGGCAGACCAAAGTACAGTATGTGGGCTATGCTTGGAGGTGCAGTAGAGCTACAGCTGAAGGCTGAAGTGAGAGGTGGGGGTATTTTGTAATGGAGGTAGAGCTGCAGTGAGCAGTGGATGCAGTTTTTTATTGGAGGGCCAAATTAACATCTATGAGCCATACTGGGAGGAAGAGCCGTAATGGGAGGTAGGTAGAAGTTTGTATTGGTGGGGCAAAATGGGGTCCAGTGATGATAGTGATATATATTTATATATATATATATATATATATATATATAGAGAGAGAGAGAGAGAGAGAGAGAGAAATGCAGACTGAGGTGGCTGCAGTTGTGTTAATGAGTGCGAGATGCATAGTATTCGGGGGCCATGCTTGCAGGGAGAGCTGCAGTTGGAAGATTGTGTGGCTTTTGTATGGTGGGTCTGATCAAAGTCCAGGGGGCCAAGTTGAGATGGAAAACTACAGTACAGTGGGCGATGCCTTCTGTATAGTTGTATCCGTAACTAATGATCCTATTTTAAATAAGCCCTCCTCCTCCTGTTCCACTTTCTGCACCATCTAGCCACCAACCTAGTGTAACCCTTAGCTAGAATTTTAATTTTAATTGCAAAATAAAGTACTGTGCTGTCCTGATGCATCATATCAGCATGATAAGCACCTTCATCCTCCACCTCGTAACATTGTGGGAGTTGATGTAAGACCTGCTGGTCTTGGGTGCATTGAGAGGGAAAGTTGCAGTCTCAATGTTTTCTGTCCCTCCCCCATAGCTACTGTAATTTAGATAAAATAAATAAACCCCTTCCTGCTCTACCATCTGCTCCAGTCCAATCCCCAACTCAGACATGATGCATCATCACCATTTTCCTCCACCAAAATTTTCACAACCCCCAACAGCTTTTGACATTCCATAATACTGTGTATTGTAAACAACTCCCCCGCTCCACCCTGTATCCCTGTTTAACCACAAACCTAGTGTTACCCTTAGCTTTAATTTCAAACTAAAGTACTGATGCATTGCATCAGCACCTTCCTCCTTCACCATGGGACATCGCAGGAGATGATGCAAGAGCTGCAGGTCCTTGGCAAATTGAGAGGGAAAGTTGTCATCTCACTTTTTCCCCACCCCCAAATCCGACAGGAATCATGTTAACCACAAGTTGCAATTTACATGATTCTAATAATCTAGTCTATTTTTTTATTGGGGGCTTGCCCCTGGAACCCCATGTGGGGGCTCCTGCCCCTCGGCCCCCGTCTTTAGGATTCTCAATTCCAGTCAGAGTTGATTCGGGGTGGGGGTGCAGGACTGGCAGACAGTGTGCCCCTGTCTAGGGCACACCAACACAGCGACCTGTCAGCAAAGTGTCTATTTTGCAGACTGGGATGTAGTTCACTGTGTTGCTGTCACTGTACGTGGGGCATACTCTCCACCATCTGCTTCATTCCACCCCACAACTCAGCAGACTTGATGAATCACTGCCTTCATCCTCCACCGCAGGACATCGCAGGAGATCAGGAGATGAAAAAGCTGTGGGTCCTGGTTCATTGAGAGGAAATGTTGCAGTATGAGAGTCCCCTTCCCCTGTGCGATCTTAAAAGGCATGTTAAGATGCAAGGGGAAAATCATGCAAAACCCTCCACTTATTTTTTTTTTTTTACAATTTAAATTTTATTACTTATATATTAAAACATGTTAACAATAAAACATCATATTAAGCATATAAATACATATTATTTAGAATCCGCCAGTCATAAGGATTCTATTAAACAAAACCACTTATTTTAATAATATATTACATATCATACCAATGCATATCATAAATAAGATAATCTAAATCCTATAAATGAACTAACTAGTCAATATGATAATATGTAGATATAGTGAATACATATCTTTAACCATATTTTTTTTTAAAGTTTAAATAATATGACTATGAATTTTACATGGACAAATCTGACATTTCATATCTAGGGACTAAAACCTAGTAATCTAGCTTTCATTTAAACTGCTATATGTTTTAGAAAGGGATCCCATATTTCTATAAATTTATCCAGATGATGCATGTTCACATATGATACCCTCTCATAGCTAGCCCTGGTATAAAGATCCTGTAACCACTCTCCTACAGACGGACATATTGTAGTATTCCAATGTCTCAGTAAAACATTTTTTGCAGTAATAAAGGCTGCAATCAACCAATATTTTTGAAAGTGGGATAAAAGACCTAGGTCTGAACACATCCCCAGGACTGCAAATTCAACAATAAAACCTATTCTGCATACAGTTACCCATTCACAAATTTTTTCAATGCCTTTCCAAAAGGATGATGTCTCATTGCAAGACCATAAATTATGTGACAGAGTACCTTTACTAGATAAGCATCTCCGGCATGTATCATCTGTTGACAACCCTAGGCTAACCATTTTACAAGGAGTATAATACCACCTATGAATAATCTTATATTGAATTAGATGGCTTTTTGCTTCCCTACAAGTTTTAAGTGTCATGCTCCAGATCCCATGCATTCCTTATACTGCAGGAGGAATATACTGTAGAATCCAAATCTGAAACACAGAATGTACAAGTACAGTGTGTATATTTAGCACTTTTGCAAATAAATATTCCATTTAATTTATAGTCGCTTATCCACTCAGCATGCCAGTTTGAAAAAAAAAATATTCAGAATGCAGATTGGGAGCCGTCCCAGTGGGATGGAGGGCTGAGGCACTTTGCGTCTTACTTCCTGCCGTGCTGCATACCTGAGTTTGGGAATAAGCTCAGGTCACTGGGGGTTGGCCAGGGAGGGAGGGAGAGGATCAATGTTCAGAGGACTTCTCTCTTGGGAATGAGAGGACTGGCATCTCAGCCCATGTCTGCCTGCAGGTGGAGGCCTGGGGGACAGTGCAGTGTTTGAGCACCGATGTAGGGAGGGCGGCCATGGTTCTGTGATGTACATGCACCTCCACACATGTATGCCAGTGTGTCACCATGGCCAGGGGATGGGAGCAAGAACACGGAAAAGAATGAAGATCTGGGCTGTATGATGTTCCACCTGTTCCATCCCAATCCACACTGCCATCTGAACAGCCAGCTTGCTGCTGGATAATGTTCCAAGTGTGGGGGTGGGGCCGGCCCTCACCTTTCTTGCCCCACCATGGTGGTGGGGCTCTATGGGGGTTCTGGGTCAAATGAGTGCTGGGGGAGGCAGTAGCTGGTTGGGAGGGGCAGGGATGGTACCAAGGAGCCCTGTCCAGAGCCCCAAGGGAACAAAGGAATATGAAAAAAAAAGGAATGCAGATTGGGGTCTGGGGCTATGCTGGGAGGAAGAGCTAGAGTAGGTGTTTGCTTGGATTTTCTTCTTAGAGGTAGATGTCAGTGCACAGTATGTGGGCTATGCTTGAAGGTACACTCGAGCTATAGCGGAAGGTTGCAGTGAAAGGTGGGAGGTATTTTGTAATGGAAGAAGAGCTGCAGTGAGTGGTGGGCACAGCTTTTTATTGAAGAGACAAATTAGGGCTTGTGGACCTTGCTGAGAGGAAGAGTTGTAGTGGGAGGTGGGTGGGATTTTGTATTGGAAGGACACAATGGAGTTCAGCAGCAAAGCTTGGGGGGGGCAGAGAGAGTGAGAGAGAGTGAGAGAGAGAGAGAGAGAGAGAGAGAGAGGGAGAGAACGTGGTGCAGACTGAGGTGGCTGCAGTTTTGTTAATGATTATCAGATGCACAGTGTTCTGGGGCTATGCTCCCAGGAAGGGCTGCAGTTGGAAGTGTGTACAGTTTTTGTTTGGAGGGTCCAATCAAAGTCTAGAGGGCCATGCTGAGATTGAAACTACAGTATAGAGGGCTATGTCTTCTGTGTAGTTGGATCCATAACTAATTTATGATCCTGTTTTAAATAATCACAGAAAGCGTGGTGGCAGGGTGGAACACTCTGCCAGAGGAATCATGCTGCAGAGTGTGGGGACTTCAGGAGGGAGGGTGGGACAGATTCAAAGGGAGGTACAAATCGGGAGGGGGTGGGAGATGGGAGGGAGGGCATATGAGGGAGTAGGAGCAGCTGCAGTCTCATGGACTGAAGTGCTGCACACTCGAGCAGACCTGATAGACCGAATGGACTGTATCTGCTGGCAACTTCGTATGTTCATAACCCCCTTCCACCACTCCACCCTCAGCCACTGTCTAACCACCAACCTAGTGTTACCCTTAGCTTTAATGTTAATTGCAAAATAAATAAAATACTGTACTGTACTTATGTGCTGCATCAGCATCTTCCTTCTCCACCACAGGACATCACGGGAGATGATGCATGAGTTGTAGGTCCTGGGTGCATTGAGAAAGAAAGTTGTCATCTCAATGTTCTTTCTGGCCCCCCATAACTACTGTTATTTTGATAAAATGAATAAAACCTCTCCAGCTCCACCCTCTTCCCCAGTCCAACCCCCAACTCAGCAGACCTGATGCATTGCCACCTTTGTTCACAACTAAGTTTTCACTACAACACCCCCTCCCCCAAAAGCTGCTGGCATTTTATAAAACTGTATATTGTAAATAAACCCTCCTCCTGCTCCACCCTCTGCCCCCTCCAACCACCAAGTTAGTGTCACCCTAAGCTTTAATTACAAAATAAAGTACTGGTGCATTGCATCATCACCTTCTTCCTCCACAGCTGGACATTGCAGGAGATGATACAAGAGTCACGGGTCCTGGTTGCATCGAGAGGGAAAGCTATAGTCTCAATGTTTCCCCACAATGCTACTGTCATTTTGATAAAATAAATTCACCTTCTCCCACTCTGTCCTCTGCCCCAGTCCAAACCCTAAATCAGTTGCTGGGTGGGTCTGTGCACTCAGTAGAACCCAGGGGTGCGAACTAAGGGGTGGATAGCCCTGAAGTTCATGACAGTTCTCCAAGAAAAGTTTGCACACCAAGAAATCAACAGAACAAACTGCACGGAGCAAGCAATTTAGTTTCAAGATGTTTAATTCATCAAAATAAATGCTCTGCAGTTAAATCCAGTCACCAGCAGTGAAGTTAGCTCTTCTCCCAGCGCTTCACCTATACAACAGGCTTCATCAGGGGGCTGATGGAACAGAACACCCTACTTGCTTATATAGTCACCCACTGATTACATCATCAGAAAATGTCCATGTGAAAAATGCATAAATTAATTCATAAATCACCAAAGCTAATTGTATACAAGCATAAACATAAACAGTGTAAAATTCATGTACTTAAGCACTTTACATTCCCAATAGAAGATACAGTTTCCTAAATCCCTTGTTTCATATTTAAAGTTGTTTGCTTACTTATTATAAAAGGGACATTTTTACTTACTTTCTTTCTTATTATACAAGGGAACATATAAGAAAAAAAGGAGCATCTCAATTGCATATGAGTCCTGAAAGTGTCCTAATATTATTTTTCCACTGTTTCACCCTCTGGCCCCATCCAACCACCAGCCTTGTGTTACCCTTGGCATTAATTACAAAATAAAGTACTGATGTATCACACCTGCACTGTCCTCCTCCACTGCAAGACATCACAGGAGATGAAGCAAGAACTGTGGGTTCTGGATGCACTGAGAGGGAACATTGCAGTTTGAGATCCCCACCCCAGCAATCTTAAAAGGCATGTAAAGATGTTGGGGCAAATTATCCAAATCTTTTCACTTCTAACCAAAACATTTCTCCCATGCATTCCTTATACTGCAGGAGGAATATACTGTAGCATCCAAATCTGAAACACAGAAACAAAGTACAGTATACTAAACACTTTTACAAATAAGTATTTCATTTAATTGCACAGTTTTTTATATATATACTGTGTGTGTATATATATATATATATATATATATATATATGTACACATATACGTATATTATACCTGCATGGTAGGGCAGGTATAGTTGGGGTTACATGGCCACTTCTATGTTAAACTCAAATATTTGCACTTTAATAACTTTACAACTGTTCATCCAATTTGCCTTACATTTTGCATGTGTTGCCTAGTACCATAGATTTGTGGATCTGGCAAGTTTTGTTCCGGTTGGATGTGTGGTTGTAGAGCTGTGGAGTGCCAAAAATGTGAAAAATACCATGTTTTTGGCAAATTCTTTGCTTGGGGCAATGACTCAGATGGTTTAGGGGTTTGGTTTGAAATTGTCAGGGTATATGGGGTCTGGGTCACTGATGTGCCTTTTGAAGGTTTGGTGAAAAATATTAATCCGTTCAAAAGAGTTATTAAAGTTTAAAGTGTCCCATTATAGCCTATGTGAAAAAAACATATGTCTGCCTCGAAAGCACTTTTTGCTTTTGTGAAAGCACTTTTGACTGCCACAAATGGGTTATGCACTTTTGTGCTGCCACCACCTTGTTCTCAGTTAGTGATGGCAAAATAACGCTGTAATTCAAAAATTGCTGCCCCTTGGTAAACACCAACAGTTGTGTTTACTTAACTGGGCTCCGAGGAACACGTTTCCTGACATTATTTTTTCAAAAAAGTGGCTGGAAATAGGTTTCTGCATTTTGGCCATTGGTAGTGCTGCAATTTGTGGCACTTCTTTTGCAAAACTGCCACAAATTGCGTCAATTTTCATGCAGCTACCAGCACCATTGCACTAAAACTGCCGCAAATTGTGGCACTGTTTCACAAAAATTGCCACAATTTGCAGCAATACCTTAATGGGAAAAACACATTGGCCCCAGTAAGAAAGCCCAAAACCTTTTCTGGCCATATTTTGGACCAGTTTTGGTCAGACTCGTGTTCCTCTGCCTCCGTTTAGGATAACACCTCTTGGTGTTTACCTAATAAAAGGAGGTTTTCTCCTTTTACTGCCTCTAAGGGGGCTGAGGCATGTGTTATTTAAAATGTTTCTGCTGACATTGGGGTGCCCAATCCCCGTGTTGGTAGTAGGAATACCCTCTTACACTTGCCACTGTGGGACACCGGATAGCCCACTCCCAGTGTCCAGAAATACTTATTTTAAAAAAATGCTTCTGCCAACATCAGGGTGCTCAGTCTCCATGTGGAAAGTAGAAATCCACCCCCCGCCAGTGTGGTACACTGGGGAGCCCACTCCCAGTGTACCAAAATATTTATTTTCCTTCAAGAGTTTTTCTGCCAACATTGGGGTGCCCAATCCCCATGTTGAAACTACCTCCCTGACAGTGTGGGACACTGGGTAGCCCACTCCCAGTGTCCCCAGTTATATGCTCCAGTTCCTAGTACTGTGGGACACTGGGGAACCCATGACCAGTGTACCAATATATATTTGTAGCTTTAAAAAAAATTCCCCAATGTATTTTTTTTAAACCTGGAAAGAAGAAAATGGTCCCTCGTTGGCCCTTCCCCCATCCTGACCCTCCCACTGAGCAACCCACCTCCCCACACACACATCCTTGCCCTATACTTACCACTGGAGGCTGTTGGCTGCCATCTTCTGTTGACTGGGGCATGTCTGCATTCATCAAAGCTGAACTGCAAACTGAAGAATCAAGGTAAGTTCCATATAATGGCAGTTGATGGCATTTTGAACTTATGTTGATGTCTTGGCCATTTTTCTACATTTTTGTATCAGATTTTCAACGTCAACTTTTTAGGACCCCAACTCTTAAACACTGACACTGTTGTGTTGTTACTTGGTCCTGAAAGGTGATTTCATGGTCACTGTGTGAAATCACCTTTCAGAACTGATTAACAAAATGACAGTGCCATTGTTCAGGAGGTGGGGTCCCAAAAAAACACATGTTGAAAATTTGGTGCAAAAATATCAAAAAACTCTGGAGTTATGCACGGTTGTTGAAATATTTCTATGCACACTCCTAACTTTGGCAATTTTTAATATTTTCACTCAAAATTTTCAACTTTGCCATTTTGTAATACCATCTCATGAACGGTATAGCTGTAATTTTTCACATCCTGCCCGAAGCGTGTTTTCACTACTGTGGCATAGAATGGCACGTACCCTGTGCAAAATAACCTTCCGGGGTAGATAAACAAAATGACAGTGCCACTGCTCATGAGGTGAGGACCCCAAAAGGCCATGTTGAAATTTTTGTGCAAAAATGCCTCAAAATGCCTGAGTTACGTGCATCTGTTGAATTAATGCTACGCATGGGTGTAACTTTGGTACTTTTCCATATTTTGCTGCCAAATTTTCAACATAGACATTTTTCCACACCACTTCATGAACAGTACAGCTATCATTTCACATATCCCGCCCAAAATGTGTTTTTGCACCTGTGGTGCAGAATGGCGTTGCAGTTGCACATAATTATGTTTTGCCTTGCATTTCACAATTTCTCTGTACCGGAGTACATGAGGTAGGGTAATAAGATGGCTATGCTGACAATTTGGTCACTGTTGTTCCACAGCTACATACTGTACATATGCACATCTGCAGTGGGATTGGCTCCCACAGTAAAATAAGGATACTATTATACTATCTCAAAAAGAAGGAAAATTCATTGCAAAAGTGCATAAGTTAGAGTTTCTATTACAGCAACAAAGTCTAGAAATTGATGTTAGGGTTACCAGCCCTACCACTGCACCCCTCACCACCCTCCACACACCAACAGGTGTGTCTGGGTGTGCCTTGGGGTCGTCGGGCCTAACTCTCACCCCATTCTCCTGTACTGTACCAACTTAGCTTGTTTACACATGGAATTGGGTGAGAGCTAGAGCTGATGACTCCAAGGCACACCCAGTTGCCTGTTGGTGTGAAGAGGGTGGGGTGGTGGTAAGTGTTGGTAACCCTAACACCAAATTCCAGACTTTTGTCGCTGTAATAGAAACCCTAACTGATGCATTAACAGAGTTTTGTTTGCAATGAATATATATACATATATATATATATATATATATATATATATATATATATATACTATATATATATATATATATATATATATATATATATATATAGATATATATATATATATATATGCAACGATTACAGCATAGTGGTGTGGTTGCACCGCAATATTTAGGGCTGAGTAGGCAGTTTAATGTTAAACCCCAGTTTTTGCACTTCAATAACTTTGCAACCATTTAATGGATTTTCACAAAGTTTTGCATGCGCAGTCTAGTGGGGTGGATTCCTGGATGTGCTAAGTTTTGTTCTGGTCAGATGTGTGGATTCTGAGATCCGGATAGTGCAAAAAGTACATTTTTTGCCATGTTTTTCCATTGATTGTAATGGTGTTTATTGTCTGACACCTGTAGCACCCAGATGGTTTGCAGTTTTGGACTGAAATTTTCAGAGTAGAAAGGGGCTGACCCACAAATGTGCCTTATGCTGATTTGGTGAAAAAATATTAATCCATACCAAAGTTGTTTAATTTTAAAATTTGTGTAAATTGGTTCTGAGCATACTCAGTAGGCACCTCAAGATAGCTATATGAAATGAAAAGAGAATCTTCTTTCATTTCTGACATCATTCTTTTTTGTGGAAGGAAAATCCTTTTTCATTTGGCTGCCATCTTGTTTTCCATTTTTCACTACACGTTCAAATTTCCAAACACACAAAAATTACTTTTTCCATAGCTATCATCACATTTACCTTGCTTATCGGGATCCCCCTTAGCTGTATTCTGCACTTAACTATTGCAGAAATACCCTTCAGATGTTTTTTTAACATTACAAATCTTTTTTCGTGACTTGTGATCTGGAAAAGGATTCTTTTTCATATCACGAGTCACAACAAAACATCCTTATCTTGAGGAGAAAATGCTTTTGCAGGTGTCTAGTAGTACCCAGGGCTGGTGTCAGGTTTTGATGGACCCTGGGCAATGGACCTCTAGTAGGCCCCCGGCCCCTCAGACCCATCCGCCAGTGTGGAAAAAAAAATAAAATAAAAAAATCAGCCGACTTGGCACAGTCTATTACAAATGCAAGCATCCCCCACCCCCAAGAGAGGAATCAGGATTTATGCAATGTAGAATTTGTAAGTACCGGCAACTAGCTACCAAATGTGAAACACCCCCAGCCCCCCCAATACAAGACTTATGCCAATAAATCCCAAACACAGCTGCAGAGGAGTATGCTCCCTATCTTAGTCAAGGAGTCAGTCAGGACAAACAACCCAGCTTCCCAAAAAATGGGAGTGAGATAAAATCACTCTGTCCTACCAGCTGTGGCACTGGTCACAAGCCAAGGGATCAAGGGAGCTTCATCCAACTCCAAGACCACATCCTGATCCATTGTTTGCTGTTGACTTGTCCTGGACTGTCTCTGGTGCCATTTAAATTCAGAGCCTCACTGGCCCGAAGCGACAACGCACACAGACAATCATCACCAGTTCACTGGGATTCACAAATTTCTCTACAGGACTCAGTCCCACCCGACCAGCCAGTGCTCTGCTACCACTCTGCCTGGGCTGGCTGCGCCCTACTTTAAACTCAGGACTCTGGCCTTGCTTTGGCTCCTGCGCCTCTTCCTAACAACACAAACACTGAGCTAAGCTAAAGCTGGCTGACAAGACCATGGCTTAAGTCCACCCCCTCCACCACACTCCTCTCCAGCCATTGGCCACCACCTGCACATCCTACACCCTGCCCCATGGAAGGCAATGGTTTATGGTCTTGCCAGTGAACAAGCAGGGCTAGGCTCACCTCACAGCCTTGCACTGCACAGGCAGCCATAAGGGGGGAGGCCCATTTGTTAATTTCTCAGCTCGTTCAGCAGGTGACAGTGCAGCAGCAGTGAATGCTGAAGTTCGTGCTTCACCAGCAGGCAGACAGACAGTGGTTGAATCGGAACACCATGGATTGCGGAAAAAAAGCATGCTGCCAGCGCAGTCTGCACAGAGTGGAACTATGGCAAAGTTAGTTCAGTCAGTTTTGTGAACCCCTGGTGGGCCCCCTTCTGGTGCCTGGGCCCTGGGCAATTGCCTGGGTGGCCCGGGTGCTGATGCCAGCCCTGGAAGTACCCCCCCACCCTGCAGTCACTGTCCCCATAATTATTTCATGTTTTCCCTGGTGTCTAATGGCACCCTCCGATTCTCATCTTTCTTGTTATTATAAGTTTCCCTGGTGTCTAGTGGCATCCTCTGCCCTCCAAGGGCCTCCCTGTGGTGATATAAGTTTTCCCTGGTGTCTAGTGGCACCCCCCTCCCTTCAATCGCTGTCCCCATCATTGCTCTTATTATCCCTGCTGTCCAGTGGCACCCCTGCCCTCCAATCACCATCCCCGTTACTGTTTTTATTTTCCCTGGTGTCTAGTAGCACACCCTTGAACCCTGTCCCTGTTGTTTTTGTAACTTTTCCCTGGTGTCTAGTGGCACCCCCCACCCTCTGATTGCTGTCCCTAGGGTGAAATCATTTTTCCCTGATGTCTAGTGGCAACCCCCACCCTCTGATCTCTGTCCCCATTGTTGGAAATAATTTTCCTGCTGTGTAGTGGCACCCCCACCCTCCTTTAGTTGTCCTCCCTGAAATAAAGAAAACGGTCCCGCAATGTATTTTTTTTTTACACCTGTAAAAAACAAAATGGTGCCTTGGTGATCCAACCCTCACCCACCCCATCTCCCATTCAGCACCCACCACCCCACACACCCTCACTCACCTGAACAGGTCACAGGGTCAAGATCCACTTTCTGATCGAAGACACGTCTTGCTACTAGAAATGCTGACTGCTATAAAAGAAAGTAAGGTTAAGTGCAGTTAAATGTATTTTAATAGGGTTTTAAACTTTGATGCATAACTTTTTTATTTTTCAACATTTTGACCCCAAATTTTCAACATGGCCTTTTTGGGACACCTCCTCATGAACAATGTTGGTGTACTTTTGCAAATCCTGCCCGAAAGGCGATTTCACGGTCGATTGGCAAAATCACATTTCAGCCAGGATTTCAAAATTTTCATTGTACTTGTTCATGACGTAGGGTCATAAAAGGGTATGTTGAAAATTTGGGGTCAAAATATGGTAAAATTGCAAAGTTGTACGCATCTGTTGATGATTTGCTATGCTAGCTCATAACTTTCTTATTTTCAGTATTTTAACCCCAAGTTATCAACATAGCCATTTCTTTACACCACCTCATGAACATAACAGATATCAGTTTTCAAATCTTGGCCAAAATGTCTTTTCATGCCCCTGGCACACAATGACACTGCAATGGCACAGAATGACATTTTGGTGGGGATTTCACAATTGTCAGGCTGATGAGATGTGGTAATAGGGAAGCTGTGTTGACAATTTGGTTGCTGTTGTCTTACAGATAGAAGTGCAGGGCCCAGAGTGCCCTGTGCTTTCCCATAAACATACCTGTATGCATCTATGGAGGAATGGGAGCCCCATCAGACAAATGAGGATATGATTACACTATCTCAAAAAGTATGGATGCATGGGAGCGCAGGGCCCTCCAACAGGAATATAAGGATGCCATTATACTACCTCAAAAAGTAAGGAACTTCTTTGCAAAAGATTCCATTAATACAACACTTAGGGTTGAGGCTACTGTGACAGAAGTAGGTAAATGAGGCTTTAGAGTTTCCAATCCTAAAACTCCAGTGCCACCCCTAAAGCAAATCAGGGGCATAGTCTTCCTAGGGGTTGTCAGCCCTAAAGCTCATCCTATTCTATACACTACAAAAACAAACACAAGTAATGGGGTGAGCTTTAGAGTTGACAACCCCTAGGAAGACTCTTCCTCTGATTTGTTTTAGGGTTGGTGTTGGAATTTTAGGATTGGAAATTGAAACCCCAAAGCCATATTTCCCTACTTTTGTCGCTGTAGCCTCATCCCTAAATGTTGCATTAGCAGAGTTTTTTTGCAAAGAATATCTATACATATAATTATTTTCTTAGAGAGCAGATCAGAATATGGTGTGGGCTATACTTTGAGGAATGGTTGTACTATACAGAAGATTGCAGTTAGAGGTGGGAGGTATTTTGTAATGGAGGGAGAGCTACAGTGAGTTGTGCATGTAATTTGTACTGGTGGGGCAAATCACATTCTGTGGACCATCCTGGGAGGAAGAGCTCTAGTGGGAAATGGGTAGGATTTTGTTTTTGAGGGGCAAAATGGAGTTCATTAACCATGCTGATGGAGAGAAAGACAGAGAGAGAGAGGAAGAGGGGGAGAGTTGGGGGGGGGGAGAGAGAGAGAGAGAGATGGAGAGATGCAGACTGAGGTTGCTGCACTTTTCTTAATGAGTTTCAGATGCAAAGGATGCACAGTAATCTGGGGCTCTGCTTACTGGGAGAGCTGCAGTTGCAGCTTTTGCAGTTTTTGTATGGAGGGTCCAATCAAAGTCCAGAGGGCAATGCTGAGGTTGAAACTACAGTACAGGTTGGGGGTTTATGCCTTCTGTATAATTGGAATGGTAACTAATGAACCCTCCCTCCCAGTTCACCCTCTGCCCCCCCTCCAACCACCAACCTAGTGTTACCCTTAATCTGATACATTGCATGAGCACCTTCCTCCTGGACGTCGTGGGAGATTATACAAGAGCTGCAGGTCCTCAGTACATTGAGAGGGAAAGTTGTAGTGTCAGTGCCCCCCTCCCCAGCAGCTACTGTCAATTTGATAAAAAATTAAAAATCTCCTGCTATGCAGTCTGCCCCAGTCCAACCCTCAACTCAGCAGACTTTATGCATCGCCACCTTTATGCTTTACCAAGTTTTCACAAGAGCCTTCCCCCCCCAGCTGCTGGCATTTTATAATAATTTATATTGTAAATAACCCCCCATTCCACCCTCTGCCCTGTCCAACCACCAACCTAGTGTTACACTTAATCTGATGCATTGCATCAGCACCTTCGTCCTCTACTGCAGGACATTGTGGGAGATGATGCAAGAGCTGCAGGTCCTCAGTACATTGACAGGGCAAGTTGTAGTGTCAATGCCCCTCCCCCCGCAGCTACTGTCATTTTGATAAAAAAAAAAACCCTCTTCTGCTTTGCACTCTGTCCCAGTCCAGCCCTCAACTCAGCAGACTTTATGCATCACCACCTTCATGCTTCAGCAAGTTTTCACAACAGCCCCACCCCACCCCCACAGCTGCTGGCATTTTATAATAATTTATATTGTAAATACCCCCCCCATTTCACCCTCTGCCCCATCCAACCACCAATCCAGTGTTACCCTTAGCTTTAATTACAAAATAAAGTACAGCAGTGTTGCATTGCATCAGCACCTTCCTCCTCCACAGTCGGACATCGCAGGGATTATGCAAGAGCCACGGGTTCTGGATGCAGAGAGGGAATATTACAGTCTCAGTGTTTTCCTGCTCTCCCAATAGCTACTGTCAGTTTGATAAAATAAATAAATCCCCTCCCACTCCACCCTCTGCCCAACCTGAGCCCCAATGTAGTGTTAGCCTCATCTTTAATTACAAAATAAAGCACTGATGCATTACACCTGCACTGTTCTCCACTGCAGGATATTGCTGGAGATGATGCAAGAACTGTGGGTTCCGGGTACATTGAGAAGGAACGTTGCAGTTTGAGAGCCTGCCCCACAGCAATCTTAAAGGAAGACTACACCCTTATAGCCTGTAAATTTAGATTGTTTCTTTGTCAGCAGACAACTGTTTTTGTGTGTCTGTGAGATATATATGTGACTGCTTTAGTTTATTTTCACTGTTCATACTAATCCCTGTAACTATTTTGTGGTGTCTCCATTTTCTGGTTGTTGAAATCTTATTGTCCCTGACAGCTGTATTAGCATATGAGAACATGAGGTGTTAGCACTCTTTAGACTCCATGGTATGCCTGTCTGCTAAATTAACATCAACAAAACAAGTTTCAGCAAGGTGTGAAATACCACATGTACCCACAGTTAGCTTTGCAAACTGTCTAGGTTGGAATGCAGATTTTTTTTTACTTTGTTATTGCACATTTCAGATGAACAGACAGGTACATTACAAACACTGAGATAAAATCACTAGACAAGTATTCAGAAGTAGTAGAAAACTGAGAGTGGTGCATTCCTAAAATCAAACCCTTGTCTGGTACATTTCGAGGACCAAAACTCTCTTTAGTTGACCTTTGTCTTGCTGGATATCCATCATGTTCTATTGAAGTCTAAAGTGGGCCTATCAATAAAACAAGTAACAACACAAATCCAATTAACCAAAAGAAAAAGAGTGGGGAAGTGGTTTCTTGATTAGATCTAACACCAGCTAGACTATGCGGTACGATACCCATTACACTACAAAGTTAAATTAGATTAATCAATATCCTTCGGCCTGTTGGGACATAATTGATCTACCTTCCATAATGCATGGGTTTTCCCTTTAAACTGCTTTCAGTTTGTGTGTTTCCAGAGAGTTTTTTCAGGATATTTGTACTTTCAGCATAGAGATACATGGTATAAATGGGTGCTGTGACATTGTGTTCTCATATGCTAATTCAGCTGTCATAGACAATGAGATTTCAACAACCAGAACATGGAGACCCCCGGGATAGTTACAGGGGACTAGCATGAACAGTGAAAACAAACTAAAGCAAACACGTGTATTCCCAACAGCTACATGAAAAAAAGTATTTTTTTTTCAATTTAGTGTACTTTACTGAACAAACAAGAGAAGCAGAACATGTCATAACAGTGACAGATACAAATATAAAGCAACCTTGATCGCAAAACAACAAAACGCTAAGAACGCCCCCACCCCCTCCCAACAAACCCTTAGATCCAGAGCATACAAACAATCTAACTTCAGAAGGTAAAACCATAACTCACAGTCCTGGCAGAAACAAAGTATATATAGCAAACAGAAAAATTGGAGAATGGGCAGAACTAGCTACCAGCCTGCTCTACCTTCACCATCTCTGAATGCACTAAGATAGGGAGCATAGTAAGAAGTGGCACCCACCACAGCATAAATGTATCATACCTATCCTGCCAGCAAGCTATGTGTCTTTCAGTTTCAAGGGCCTGTAAAATCTTGGCATGCCACTCCCTGAAGGAGGGTGTGTAGTCATCCAACGAGTGGCGTACTATTACCAATTTAGTTGTGCTAGAGATCATGGACATATAGACCCTACAAGGACCAAACAACTCAGCAGGGTGGTGTCCAACCAGGCAGATCTGTGGATTGGAAAAAGCATCCAAACATAAAAAGGGATCTAGGGAGGTGCGCATAGCCTACCAGAAGGGCTCTATTTTGGGGCAGTCTCACAGAATATGCTTCAGGCTCATCTAGGAAAAGAATTATCTGTTGACATGGAAATATTACTAGATAGGAGGGTGTCGTTTTTCTTTAAAAGGCATGTAAAGATGTAGGGGCAAATCATCCAACACCCTCCCCTTCTATCTAAAGCATTGTTCCCACACATTCCTTATACTGCAGGAGGAACATACTGTAGAATCTAAATCTGAAACACAGAATGTACAAGTACAGTATAGTATATTATACAGTTTTGCAAATAAATATTCCATTTAACTTTACAGTCACATATGCACTCAGTATGACAGTTTGAATGAGACCAAAAAAAATATATATATTCTAAATGCAGATTGGGGTCTTAGGCTATGCTGGAAGTCAAAGCTGCAGTGGGTAGTTGCTGGGATTTTTTTCTTAGAGGGGTAGATTGTGGTACAATATGTGGGTTATGCTTGGAGGTACTATAGCAGAAGGTTGCAGTGAGCGGTGGGAGGTATTTTGTAATGGAGGGAGAACTGCAGTGAGTGGTGGGTGCAGTTTTTTATTGGAGGGGCAAATAAGGATCTGCATGCTGTACAGTACTGGGAGAACAGCTGTACTGGGAGGTGATTAGGATTTTGTATTAGAGTGTAAAAATGGGACCCAGTGACGGGGGGGGGGGAGGAAGAGAGAGAGTGAGAGAGAGAGAGAGAGAGAGAAAGAGGAATGCAGACTGAGGTGGCTGCAGTTTTGTTGATAATGTGCCAGATGTAGAGTATTCTGTGGCTGTGCTCGCAGGGGAGTTGCAGTTGGAAGTGTGTGCAGTTTTTGTATGGAGGGTCTGATCAAAGTGCAGGGGGGCCATGCTGAGATGGAAAACTACTGGGCAGCAGGCTAGTCCTTCTGTATAGTTAGATCAGAAACTGCTGATCCTATTTTAAATACCCCACCACACCACCCTCTGCTGCATCCAGTCACCAACCTAGTGTTACCCTTAGCTTTAATTTTAATTCCTGTGATATAAACCCCTCCCACTGCACCCTCTGCTGCCATCCAACCCCCAATCCAGCCTTACAATGCACTTTAATTTTATAGGTAATTAATGAACGCTAGACAGGTCATGCATAGCTGACATCTTTTGCCACCTTGCTTCTCTACTGGCAAGTGCTTTCACCATGCACAGACAGAAATTCTAAATGATGTGTGACTGAAATGTACAAAATGAGAGAACAAGTGCAAACTAAAACTGACAAAAGTCAGTTTCAGCGCCAGCTGCCTGCACATTCAGAGAGGTTCCACAAATAGCCATATGATGTGCTTTTGAAATAAAACCAGCCAAGTGCTACAGTATCATTGTAATAAAAGGTGAGTGCTGGGGAGAGACGGACTATCCCTCCTGTCCCTGAGTTATTGCTGATAACTTACAAGCAGAAATGTGCAAGCTGTGTCCAAGACAGTGTATATACTGTAGCCAGATGTAAAAAAACAGTGAGTTGTTTGATACTGTTTGTATTACAGCACGTTTTGTTTAAAACATAAGGGACGGGATATTCAGAAGGGTTGGGCATGGCGCAAAAGGGGAATGCGCCTGGCACAAATCCCGATGCACCGGAGTGCATCAGTAATGGATGTGGCGGAGTGAAGGTGCCCATAATCCACACATCCCGATATTCAGCCTGGGATGTGCTGAGCCCATGCATGCGCAACCCCTACTTGCGCTGCACACAGGTGAGCAAAAAAAAAAGCAACAGCTGGCCACCGACAAGTGAGCTGCCGTATTGCAGGGCGCATCATGGCAGCTGCCAGCTGTGGGTGGCCATCCGAGCTCCAGCGGCAGCTGAGTGGTAGCGACCCCCCATGCCCGATTACGGCCATTCATTATAAATAATAGTCCTATATTTCTGGTGGTCCAGTGGACCGCTCGCAGCCCGATTGCGGGCATTCATTATAAATAATAGTCCTATATCCCTGGTGGTCTAGTGGACTGCTCGCAGCCCGATCGCAGGCATTCATTATAAATAATAGTCCTATATCCCTGGTGGTCCAGTGGACCGCTCGCGGCCCGATCGTGGGCATTCGTTATAAATAATAGTCCTAGATCCCTGGTGGTCCAGTGGACTGCTCGCAGCCCAATCGCGGGCATTCATTATAAATAATAGTCCTATATCTTTGGTGGTCCAGTGGACCACTTGCAGCCCGATCGCGGGCATTCATTATAAATAATCGTCCTATATCCCTGGTGATCCAGTGGACCGCTCGCAGCCCGATTGTGGGCATTCATTATAAACAATAGTCCTATATCCCTGGTGGTCCAGTGGACTGCTCGCAGCCCGATCGCGGGTGTCAGTAATATATTATGACAAACCGATCCAACCCTGGTGGTCAGCGGTACCCCCTCCCCACCCACCCACTGGCCCACCACCACCTGCTCCCCCGGTCAGCGGCGGCGGCAGCTCCCACCCGCTTGCTGCCCACAGCCGCCGACGGACTCTATGAGTAGGGCTGTATGCCCATTGGTCACAAGCGGGAGCCAATGGGTGTGCACAGCCGATACCATCACCACAGTCCAGAAATGTGAATGGATCCATTCACATATCTGACAGAGTGGTACAAGGTAAGGCTGCATGCCATTGGCTCACGCCAGGAACAATGGCGTACAACTCTGTCAGATGAAGTCAGTAGGCGGGTATGGGTGGCAAGCGGTGGAGAGCTGCCACCCGCCGCAGACAGGGAGGAGCGGGTGGTGGGGCCCAGTGGGCGGGTGGGAGGGGGTACTGCTGGACCACCAGGTTGGATTGGTTTGTCATAATATATTACTGACGTCCGTGATCAGTCTGTGAGCAGTCCGGTGGACCACCAGGGATATAGGACTAGTATTCATAACATATGCCCGTGATCGGGCTGCGAGCAGTCCACTGGACCACCAGGGATATAGGACTAATACTCATAACATACGCCCGCGATCGGGCTGCGAGCAGTCCACTGGACCACCAGGGATATAGGACTAATACTCATAACATATGCCCGCGATCTGGCTGTGAGCAGTCCACTGGACCATCAGGGATATGGGACATTCATTTACATTCCCTATGCCCGCAATCGGGCAGTGGGGCATTTGCTGCTTGTGCAGGGGGCCTCGGTCCCCAACGGCTGCCGCCTGGCAGGGCGCCAGGCGCGTGTCGCCTGGGGATTGGGGCACCTGCATGCAAATGGCCCCATTTGCAGCTTGCATACATTATGGCCCCATTTGCATGTGCACTTTTGAATATTGTGGTAGTTGCACCTATCTCAATGGCACTTGCACTAGCACATCCCCCTGCTCCACTCTGGCCACTTGCACTGGCGCAGTGCCAATGCACAATGCGCACTGCGGGTGGCCAAGGAGCGATATTCAACAATGCTGTGCCATGGCGCAGCTCCATTGAATATCACCTGTCAACGCCCCTTCGCATCCAAGTTGCGCTGCGCCCAGGCTTGCGCTACAGCCTGGCGCAGTCTGAATATCCCGCCCAATGTGTGTATAAAAATGAAGCACTCACTATAGCATACTATACTATATCACTAAAAATTATTGTACTACTGGGCCTTAAGGATTGTTTCCCTCGTATAGCAGCCTCACCCAGATTGATCTCTTAGCCTCGGCACATTTAGTAGCTAAGTATCTCCTTCCTAGACACAGTACTTTGGTTAATGTCTGAGTGGAGGTCAGGGGAGGGGGTCCTGGATCATGGAAATGTCAGGGGGTGGAGTCACCATGTGTGAGTATTTCCTCCATTCACCAGTCCTATGGGCAGCCATGGTGAATTGAAGACACCCTTACAGTGGGGGGTGACAGCTCCAACCTCATTGCCTTTCAAGAATAACAAATTTGAGTCCTGTACTTTCAACAGTTCCCCAGCCTGATGGAGGCAATGACAAGTGGAGGGAATCATAATGTGGAGGAGGGTGAGACATCTTACCTCACTATCTCCCAGGCAGCTGTGTAGCTGGCTTGAGCCTGACTCTATTAATAAATTCTGAAGCTGTATGCTGTGCCCTAAAAAGCTTGTTTCTGTTTTGAAAAAAAAATCCCACCTGCTCAGCTGAACTCCAGCTCCCTCCCCAGCCCCAATTCACTCATTTATGTTATTATATGCTCAATCCCAGGGTTCCCACCGGACCGAGTGGGCAGGTAGCTGGTGGATCAGTAACCTCCACTGTTCCCATTTGGGTGGTGATATGGAATGCTAGATTGATTAGGAACAAGACCGCAGTTGTTGTGGACTTTATTTCCTCAGTCAATCTGACTTGCATACTGAGACCTGCTTGGGGGATGATGCAGGTCCAGTATTGGAGACACTGATCACAGCCAGATTATCTGTAGTTTTTATTTATTTATTTATTTATTTAAAAATCTTGGAATTACAACCTTTGAGTCAGAGATTCATTTCCGAAAGCTCCACATCAGATTCACAATACAGATATACACAACACAGTAGATCAAAAATACATAGGGTACAGTTCACAGTTCATAATACAGACATAGGTAACATAGTGGATGAATAATGCATATCCCACATCTGGCACTTGGGTTAATATCCCAGTACTGACACTGTAGTGCAGCATGAGAGGGGTGCTGCACTTCTGAGGTGCTGTCTTTCGGATGAGACGTTAAACCGAGGTCCCATCTGCCTGGATTGGTGGTAGTTCAGGTGGATGTTAAAGATCCCATGGCACTTATCGAAAAGAGTAGGGAATTTTTTTTATTTATTCAAACCAAAATCATATCAGTTTATAAATCAGTATTACATCATACTTGATCATATAGAAAAACAAAGACAAAAACGAAAATAAGTATTAATCCATACAAACATTTTAAACATAAGAAAACCTTTCCCCACCCCTTCTACCCTGAATTATATATGAACTCTTATTATATTCAAAGTATAACATCACCTTTCCATACAAATCTGCATTAATGCACTAAAATAAAAAGTAATGAATTATATGAAATCAAATCGCTCCCAGTATGCTAACCAAATCTGTAAATCATACTTCTTATATTCTTTTTGTTTCAAAGAAGTTAAATCCGACTGTAAAATATAAAACAACTCCAATTCTGAAATCAATTGTTGTTGTAACACAAAACGACATCTGCATATCCAAATCCAATATAGTATACAGTATGTACATAAATCAATCGAAAAGTGCTCAACTCCCTTGATTCTATTTTTGTTGGTGGAATTCCATAAAACAATGTGTCCAATTTGGGGGGAAAATCCATTTTTTGTTTCCATCGATGTTTTAAAATATCTCAAAATTTAACCACATGAGCACATTGTAAGTATAAATGTTCCATAGTTTCTATTTTCATAATACATTCTATTCTCGAACAATAATGTTCTTGTATTCCCTTATGCTTTTGATTCCCTTTAACATTAATTCTATTATGAATACCCAACCATACTGTATCCCACATATGAATGGGAATACGGCTATCTAATATATACTCTGATATATAAAGCTGATTTGTTTTTGTAAAAACTGAAAATGGGTATTCAATAAAATGTATATTCAAAATATATTTATATAAATCCTTACGTGTCATAGTTTGGACTTGTTCAAACCCAACATTCCACAATTTTATCTTATCAAAAACCCCTTCCCATCTTTTAACTAATCTTGGACTTTGCTTATTTTTATGGAGAAAAACTTTTCCCTTTCATTCCATTAATATACTGATCAATATGGAATGGCACAGTGACCCCCATACTGGAACATTATGGCCCAATAAAGGGACCAGATTTGAATACAAAAAGATGGAAAAAAAATCACTATTGGGTTCAACATATTGACCCCACCTTCTTGCAACCCTAAGTATACAACATTTCTTTTAATTGGGTTCAACCTGCTCCCCCAAAAATGACTAAAAAATAAACTTAATAAAGGAACTTCCAATACTTTAGGGAGTGGAAAAACAACACTTATATACAAAAATAAAGGAACCAAAAAAGTTTTTGTATTGTACACCCTTTTCTTTTTTGATACCTTCCATTGATTCCAAGCTACTAGTTTCATTTTTCCCTTAGTTAAGGCTTTATCCCAGTTATAATGTGCCATATTATCCCCACCGAAATATAACCCTAATATTTTTCAGGGTTCCATACCTACCGGGTGCCCACCCACCCACTCTTGGGATTGCGGGTATCCTGCAATTTTTAATATCTTAGTTTTGTTTATATTAAGTCTAGCACCTGAAATATTCCCTACTGATTGTATTACCTCACAAACCATCCGTAAAGAAGATTCGTCTTTAATAATAAGACATAAATCGTCTGCATAAGCTAAAGTTTTACAGTAGTTTTTAATACCATAAATTCTTGGAGATCTTTGCAATATCCTTAATAAAGGATCTAAAGCAAAGACATACAGACTTGGGCTCAGTGGACACCCTTGCCGAACTCCATTCAAAATATTGTGTTTATTCCCTACCCATCCATTTTCATACGGGATTACGTATGCCAATGCGTAACACAAGCGAGTCCATTGAATAAACTCGTTCGGAATACCATACGCATTTAAGGTTGACCACAAAAAAAAATGTGAAACCTCATCAAATGCTTTCGTTTGATCTAAACTAATTAAGTAACCATCCTGTTCTTTTCCCTCTGAATCATTATTTGAGAGTTCCATAAGTTCACGTAGGAAAATAAGGGCATCAGACACCCGTCTCCCTGGAACCCCGCTAAATTGCCAAGGGCTAATTAAATTATCCATAACTTGTGTCAATCTATTATTTACCCTTATCCCTGGTAGTCTAGTGGCTCCTCACCCCCCAACCCGGTAGGCAGTGACCCATCACCCCACTCCCCTCCCACCCGACTGGAGCTGGTGACTGGCACAGCCCTCCTCACACTGCCATGGCCAGTCACCGACTGAACTGTATTGGAGCATGTACAGTGTATAGTACATGCTCATTGGTTGACTGGTCAACCAACAAGCATGTTCTGCACACTGTACACACTCTGATATAGTTCAGTTGGCAGCTGGCTGGGGTGGTGTGAGGAGGGCTGTGCCAGTCGCCAGCTCCAGTTGGGTTGGGGGGCATGGGGTGCTGGGTCACTTCGGGCCCATTGATGGTTAGATGGATTGGAAACTGGCTAGATGGATGCACACAGAGAGTAGTGGTTGGTGGGGGGCTCTCAATCCCTTGTGGGGTAGGTAGTGGGGTACTACAGGGCTCGGTCCTGGGCCCGATCCTGTTTAATGCATACATATCTGACATCAGGGTGGGTATAGGGTGTGAAATGAGTCTCTTCATGAACGACTCCAAGTTGGGAGCAGTAGTAGAGGGGGAAGAGGGGAGGTTGGCCCTGCAAGGGGACCTGGACACCCTGGAAAGGTGGGCTCATACCTGGAAATTAAATTTCAATACCAGCAAGTGCAAGGTGTTACATCTTGGGTGGGGGAACCCTAAACATGGGTACACCTTGGGAGGGGAGGAGCTGGAGGCCTCAACAGGGGAAAAAGACCTAGGGGTCATGGTGGATGCATGTATGAATAACTCTGAGCAGTGCAGGAGAGCAGCTAGCAAAGCAAACAGGATGTTGGGATGCATCATGGGGGGGTCACCTCTAGGAGCAAGGAAGTGATACTGCTGCTGTACAATAGACTGATTAGACCACACCTTGAGTACTGTGTACAGTACTGGAGACTACACTTGAAGACAGACATACAGCTCCTGGAGAGGGTACAGAGGAGGGCTATCAAGATGATATGAGGAATGGGGGATTTGACATATGAGGACAGACTTGAGGAGCTTGGCCTGTTTTCATTGGATGAGAGGAGAGGAGAGATGGGGGGACATCATTGAGGTCTTCAAATGCCTCAAGGGAATAAATTGGGTAAACACAGAGGGAATCTTTAAACTAAAGGAGAGAGGTATCACCAGAGGACATGGTTTGAAGTTGGAAGGTGGAAGGATGAGGGGGGAAGAGGAGGAGGTTTTTCACTGAGAGGGTGGTGGATCCTTGGAATGCGCTGCCTGGGAGCTGGTTCAGATTTCCACAGTGGAGGACGTCAAAAGAGGGTGGGACAGATACAGAAAGGGGATGTATCAGATAAAGGCCTGGCCCAGAGGGGTGGGGAGGGATGACAGGGGTTTCTAGTACACAAGGGGGGGAGGGCCCCAGTTCCCAACATGGGATCTGAGGTTTGAGCAGACTCGATAGACCATAAAGCCTAATTTGCTGGCAATTAGTATGTTAGTATGTTAAACAGGTGATATTTTATTAATACAGGGCTTGGGGCCCGGGGAGGGGGACCACTAGACTATCAGGGAATTAGACATTTTATTGTATCACATGGATTGGGGCTAGGGAGGGACCACTGAACCACCAGGATACCCAGCCCTTGACAGTGGTCAGATGGGTCTGTGCACTGTTAAGTGTTGAGTTTCAGAAGTATTAAAGTGCACCACTGCCTCTGGCCTTTAGTGCCTCTGTAACTTTTCAGTATTGTGCTGTGCCACACATGCATGGAGGAACCCTCATTTGAATAGGCGTAGCACAATATTGTGTGCAATGGCACTGTTGGGGGTGTGCCACACGTGTGCTCTTTGACTATGGACATGCCCCCGATAGTTGGTGCTATTCCTGGTTAGCATGGCACAAACACAGTTTGTGCTGCACTAACCTTTTGAATATGGGGCATGTAGTCTATTAGATAGAAGCCACAGTCTACTTAAACTGTATTGACAGACAACACTGTCATGTAGAAAAATACTATCAACTTAAAATTTTCAATTTAAAATAATTTTTTGCTGAAGCACTAATTTGTATGTACAGAAATCTGAGCTATTAGCAGCCTTATTAATTATTGACACAGCATGTGCGTTTCATCATGAGTTTAACAGAGTAACACCACATGTGGCTCTGATACTCTCCCTGATACCTGGCTTCTCCCCTCATACTGCATCTCCAGGTCCTTGCATTGCTCTGATTACTGTTCCTTCTGCCTACCCTCTGTTGCAAGAAATCCATTGGCCAGCTTGCTTTTTCACTTTTCATAACAAGTCCCTCATCCATGGAACAGTCTCTCCCTTTCCCCATTTATTCTTAAATCCCTGCTCCATGCGCGCACTAACCTCAACTGTCATTGCACTTAAATGGCTGGCAGTATAGCCTAGAGGTTAGAGTAATGAGCTGTGAATGAGCTTGTTACATCCAGCAGGCTGGGTTTGATTCCCACAACCTCGACTTGCATACTGTGTGGCTCTAAGCAAGTCACTTAACCAGCCCAAAGGTCCCAGGTTGCCCTGGAAAACAGGCAGTTGTGTCTAGTGGGCCTTAACTGGTTAACATAGAAAAAATAAATAAAAAAATACATGCCAACCCCTGGCATGTATTCAATATACCAGCCTCCATCTCTTTGTTACATAGGAACATAGGATCTCCGGTCAAGAGGGAGCATGTGCCCATGTAGCCTGTCTACTGTATATTTCAACAGTTGTAACCATGGATACCCTCCTCCAAGAGATACATATGTAACCCCTAGGTGGCACTATCCCACGGGCTACTACCCCTGCCTGCTGGGCTAATAGCAGGTTAAGGGGCCCAGGTTCAGTGATGGGTGCCTCCAACCAAAGGTCCAGGTTGGTATTGATTGGAATAACCAGGCCACAGCCCTCTGGGACACTGTGACCCCCCCTTGCTTCCCACTAGTGGCCCACATAGAACACAATGTTCACCTTCCCAATAACCTGATAGACTTTGTATATACACCTATGCTTGACACTTACCCCCAGGAATGGTTCCTTCAGCTTGGCTCTGGGGACCCCCTGCAAAATAAGGTGATGCAAGACAAAAAGCAACTATGCAATACCTTAGGCATAAACGGACACCATAGTCAATGTAAATTGCAGAAAAAAGTAGATCTGATTTATTCAGGGGGCTATAACAAGGATGGAGGGTAATCAGGTTAATTGACTTAATCACACTATAACAGGGGTTCTCATATGGTGAGGCCAGCCTCCCTGGGGAGGCCCCAACCTGTTCAAGGGGAGGCTCAAGCAACTCTGAAAAAGTACTGTATTTAAATTTTGAGTTTTATATATTTTGTGTGAAGAGATGAAGCAAACTGAAGGAGGATAATAGTAGGTGAATTTTATGTATTTATTTACTAATAGGTGACAAGGGGAAGGTGAATGAGCCAAGGCTCATTTCAGGTGTACCTGGGGAAGGGTAGGGAGTGAATACATTTCAAAAGGTAACTGCAAAACAATGAAGAAATACACAATGAACAACAGTGTAAACAAATATGAACAATAAACTAATAATGAGTGGTGGTAATTGATCAATTTGTAGACTGATGGCAGAACAGCCCAAATACTAGGGTTGAGCACAGAAGTGCTAAGAGCAACAGCAGGAAGAATCAAAGTAATCCCAGAGAAGTTGCTTAGGAACAGGGAAGGAGGGGGGAGGCAAAGTAAGTAGGAAGGTTATTTCATATTGAGAGGAAAAAGAGAAAGTAGTCTGACCCATGAAGGTACTGCAACAAGGGGTAACAATGGTTCAAGAATGAAAATAGCACAGCAAGTAGGCTGGCCTATTGAAGGAGGGGTTACAATAATCTGAATAATAATATTTATTTTATTTATTTGTTATTCAGTTAACACCTTTAAGCACATGAGCTCTTTTTCAAAGGTTCCAAGTCAGTATAAGACAAAGAACTGAATGTGAGCCAGTATTCAAAGGGGTTTCAATTTATTCATGGTGTACTGTGCAAAGTACAGTATGTTGTTTTTCTTGGGGGAGGCCCAAGATTATTTGTTTTTTGGGGAGGCTCAAAATCTTTTCCACGGATTTGGGGAGGCTCACTGTGTCAAAGTCTGAGAACTATTGCACTATAAATATTACAGTTGTGCATGCAGTCAGTATCCCTGTCAGTCACACTCTCTGGGTACCCAGAATGGAGAAGGGGGTTAGCCAGGACCATTGCCTGGGGTAGACCGGCATTGCAGCTGGTAGGGGCCCTGTGAGGAAAAGAAATAACAGGCACAGTCATTGATTGTAATCCGGAGCCGTAGGGCTCAGTTCATGAAAACAACACAATAAAACAATCAGATGACACACTGGTGATTTAAAGGATATGCTGTAGGGAGCTACCCTGTTTGTTACTCACGATACCCCAAGCTGAACACAGGATGGACAATGGTTGAGGCTATCGCTGGTTGTTCTGGATTGCCAGAAGAAGCATGGTAGGGAGGCAAAGCCGTTGTGGCAGGACCCAATGGCATAGGGTAGCCTCGGATTCAGTCTGATTCAAGCTGGGTACACGTCCAGCCCTCAGCACACATTCAACTCGGGGGAATACTAGACCGTGACCCCCCTCCAGTTCATAGCACATTTACATGCAATGAGAATTACTGTACCAGGCATACAGCTCCTCACCCCGATCACAAAGTCACTGCTAAACCCGGGAGCACAAAGGTAGCTAAAGTTCCTGACAGGCCGATCGCACTTAGCAAAATCTTCAGTCTTCTTCAGGTTAAGCCTGGTCCTAATTCATTAGATCTCTTCACAGCACATAGATCGGACTCAGTTTGATTCAGTTCTTCTAGGCGGAAAACGGCAAACAGGCCGGGATTCGAGCCATATTCGATTCTCCTGCGCGTACTACTACACAGCATGACCACTCGAATTAAGCAAGCTCCTTCTCTCTCCACCTGCACATCGAATCTGGCTCACCAGCAGACAGCTCGTGGTATTTCCCCTTGATCCGAAAGGTCCAATTCGTGAGTTTAACTGTCAGTCATAGTAAGAGCTCCCCCTCCTGATGCAAAAGGTGCCAACAGTCCAGAACTACAAATCCCAACTGGTAATCCACACGGTCCCACTCTAGCAGGCTCCATTTCAGAGTTCTAAAGTACTGATTGGTCCAACTCGGCAGTTCGGGACCAAAATGGTGGAGCTGACTGAACAGATCTTGCTGCAAGAAAGGCAGATTAGCACAAACCACATTATTATTACTACTACTCTAATTAACAGCTAGTAGTTATATCTTCTAGCAGGGCTCCCTCTGCACAAGTAGAGATGGCAGAGACAGAGCAAGAGTTCAGCAGCCCGGGTGGGACTAGGGCATTGAAACACACAGTTCCCCCTTTTGATTAATTATTTACTGCAACAGGCAGCCCTTAAAGGGACAGCACACAGAGGCCACACAGGCACTCACTGACAATACTTTAAGGCCAAACGCAGGACACCCACCTGGCAATGAGCATTTGGGCAAGCTCACGGAAGGCTTTTGGGAACCCCCATTTGTAGGGGGGTTACATGTATTTAATCAATGGGTGAATATTTGTAAATTGCCACTCATAACTAATGTCTCAGGTAATTTGTTCCAAATTTGTACCGTCCTCTATGCGAACCATTTTCATGTCTTTTTTGTTATAATTATACCTTATTCATTGGAACATGTGCCCACTAGTTCTTTTGTTGTTTGAATTCAAGATGAAAACATTCCCTTATATCACCATTTATTATTGTTTTGTACACACGTATCAAGTAACCTCTGAGTCTCCTCCTCTCTAAACTAAACGGTCCTAGTCTATTCAGTCTCATGGCATCTGATTTTTCTTTTGGATAGCCTTCTCTGTACCCTTTCTATTTTTTAAAGTCTACTATATTTTGTGGTGACCAAAACTGACCACAGTACTCCAGATGTGGTTGCACCAAGAATCTGTTCATGGGGAGTATCACATCTTCATCCTTTTTAAGCACCTCACTACAGACCTGTCCTTTTCTATAAACCACCTCTTTCTCTATGTACATACTGTGGTACATTCACACTTGTGTATCCTCTTGTACTGACCCTGCTTCCTGGCCCCTTCATTTTATATAGTTAATGATTGCTTCATAGACCAGCCTTGCTGCATTGCGCATTCTTCCTGTTCAGTTTTTCTCACTATTTTTATAATTTTCTATATTTTGTACTATGTTTCCTTTCACTATTTTGTCAGTCCATTATTTTGCCCTTCTGTTTTCCTTGCTGCTTCCTCTGCACCCCTAGGATGCATCTGGAAAACAGCTATTATACTTAATGTCTCTTCCTGGTCCAAACTAATAAATTAATAATAAAAAAAAAATCACACATTTTAACAACCACACTCACACTCAAAAACAAAAACTATCTAATACCACATTAAGATTGTAAAATCTGATTCAGATTATTGTGGAGTAAATGGGAATGAATGAGTGGACGGCACAGTGTTTGGAGTAAGATACATCATTTATTGCATGGTTTGAACAATGACATTGAACTCCTATTACTGTATATTGCCCCTTTGATTATTTTTACATACAATATGCTGGTCCTGTACTTAACAAAACAAAGGTGATAATGTGGTCTAGTAGTCACAGCATAGGGTATAGAGTGAGATACAGGATTTATTGCATGGATTTAGCAAAAACAATGAACTCCAATTATATACCCCCCCCCCCTTGTATTCTTTCACATACAATTTGCAAGTCCTGCATTTAACAAAACAGAGGTGACAATATGATCTAGGGACACAGCACTGGGTTTGGAGTAAGATACCGCATGTGTTACATGGTTTGAATAAAAACAATTAACTCCTATTATATTGTCCCTTTGAAGAGGCAGTATAGCCTAGAGGTAGCTGTGAATGAGCTTGATACATCCAACAGACCTGGGTCTGATTCCAACAACCTCCACTTGCATACTATGTAACTCTAAGCAAGTCACTTGACTACCACTGTGCTCCCAGGTCGCACCCGATAACAGACACTTTGCCTAGTGAGACTTATTTGGTTACCAAAGGGAAAAAAATACTTTTGTATATGCAGGCACTGTATTGAGCAAAATAAAGGAGGTAATGTGATCTATCCAAATTTTGAGATCTGATGTTATGCCTTTTTATTGCATGTAGTAGCTGCTGAGGTTTGATGCTGGGCCATAGGATGCGAAATCCCCAAGCTATAGGAAGCTACAACACTTACCCCTGACCGTATTATGTTACTGTCACACTGAGCATGGGGAATGCTGCACTCTGACAGATCATGCTGGACTGGCACTGCCTCAGCTTCCACGTGTAAGGGGGACCTATCAAACTGAAAGGGACCTGACAGAAGGGATCTCCATAACTGGAAACTGAGAGGTGACATGTAAACATTGACATGTGAATGGCTGAATCACCACGAGCAGAGCTATTACAGCAGAAGTAACATGACGTGACAATGAAGTACGAACTTTGTTTGATGGCAGTTTAGTTGTCTTGAGTGCGTGACAAGTAATGTGCAAGGGAAGAAGCTCACAAGCTAAACAGACTAGTCAGGATTCAGAACCGCATTTTGGATTATACTACCTTATAATAATGTCATCATTTTAAGAATGTACTTTGTGCTTTTCTGAAAATAAAACAGAAGGCAATATACAGTATAATAAAACTGCATGTTGTACTGTAGACGGGATTTTTTCCTGCCATCTTTCAGCCATAAAGTCTTTTACAAAAAGAAGCTATGGTAGAGGAAATCAGCAACTCAGCACTTTAAAACTAATCTGGGACTTTAATTATTTTCTCTGTTTGTTATTTATGTATTTTTTATTTATTGATTGATTCTATTTAAAACTATTTGACCAGAAAAGACACACTACTGTAAGCTGAAGTTGGTTTGCAGGGGCATCCTAGGAGCATTGGGAGGTTAAGTGTCTTGTTCAGGTAAGAAAGTATGCAAGTGATGGTTGCGGGATTCAAATCCATGTCTGCTGGGTCTTCATGCTCACAGGTCAGTGCAAAGCCATACTACCTTTGAAAAACAACAAGAAAACATTTTGTATTATAGAAACAGTTTTGTTCTGAAAAAAATGGGCAGGCACAGAAAGTAATTAATTGTGCAATGTGTAACTGAGCATGAAAAAAAGCCATGCGCGTCATACCAGAATATGAATTTGGACTGGATTGCAACTCTTTAGATGAATGAATGATCTTTATTTTATATGGTGTATTTCAGAATGCTCAAAGCACTTAGTCATGTGTTTTAAAATTAAAGATTGAGATATTCTGGCACTCAGCCTTGACCCCAGGTGTCTGCTCTTGCCCACCCCCCCCATTAAGCTTCACTGTTGTGTATTTCATTCAAGCCTTCACTGATTATTGCACAGTTGTCTTGCACTATTTTTGATCTATTTTATTATTAAAAATTGCTAATGATTTTCAAAACTATGGTACAGTATATGGACCATTCCTATCTGACTGCTGAGGCCGATCTTTTATTTAGTTCATTTATTCATTTAATGAATTAGACTGTGGTATAAGGGGCATGGAGTAATTGGAATGAATGCCAATTTCTATGCTCTGGTTGTCTCTTTGGGGAGAGAGGAAGGTTTGTAAAAAAAAAAAAGGGGGGTTACGTCTTAGCTGCAAAGCCTGTGTTAATGAGGCTCAGGCATGCTGATGAGCCAAATAGTAAGGTAAAAGATATAAACAGATATAATTCAATATGGCAGTCTAAAAACTGCAGATATAGCAGGATGCAAGCCTTAAGTAATGCTAGTGTTCTTAAAAGGCATATTATATAGCAATAAAATGTTTTTATTCAAAGGTAAAGTTTGCATGACAGCTACAGTAGCTATCACACACTAGGATTACAGACTAGATGGATTGTAAGTATCAAGCTCCAAGCAGAAAATAAAGAATATTTTCCCTAGTCCTGAATTCAGCTTCACGCAGAGTATACAAAACACCTACTTTAGACGTGGCAAATTTCCCGCATGCACTGAAGTGCTAGGATAAGCAGGTGGCTTCATTCAGATAAACAGTACACAACATACCTCTCACCCTCTTGCCTCATAAATCAGGGACAAGACCTAAAAATTATCAGGGACAAAGACCCAAAACCAGGGATATATCTTAAAAATTGTTATAAAATGGGTAGGCTAAATGAAGCAATGTGATTGGCTAGTTACCCATGCATGAAATATGTTCCATGCATGGGTAAAAAAAGGGGCTGGCAGTAAAAAGGCCAATATCCATAAGCCATGGAACGTTGGCATTTTTACTGTCTGCCATCTTTGTATTTGACAAGCCTGAGGAAAACCGAGTTGAATTAGTCAGCCTACCCGCTTTTATAAAACTGAACGATGTTTAGAGCAAACAAAGTAGATTTTAATATTAGCATGTGAATGAGTAGATGGAGAGGATTTTAACACAGTCACTTTGCCTGAATGTAAAAAGTGTTGTGCTGTTGACAAAAGTGTCAAATGAGCCCTGTTGTAGTAGTTTGCTTGGGATTACAGGACACCGCTCCATTTAAAAAAATGTTACTGCTTGTGCTGTGATCCTCGCCTGCTCCATTTAAAAAAATTTGCTTTCTTGTCCTGCCATCCTCGCCCATCCCCAGACCCTAACTACAGTTCTCCCACTCTACATACTTCTGCTGCTATCGGTTGCAGCTTTTATCTCGCCCGCTCGTTTAAAAAAAATGTTACGCCAGCTCCGTTTAAAAAAAAAAAAGAAAAAGTGCTTTCTTATCCTGCCATCCTCGCCCATCCCCAGACTAAATTCAATTCTCCCCACTTCATACTTCTGCTATCGGTTGCAGCTTAAATTAATCAGAAAAAAATCTTGCCCACTTCCTCATCTCAGTATAACTAGGGATCCCAATGGAGGACAAATGTACTAAAGCAATTACTGAACACAAAGGCGGAAGGACTATTTTACTATAAATACACTAACTTATGTCAGTGTATTCCTATCTAAATGTGTTTTAACATAAAAATTGTTAAAAATAAAATAGCCCATTTATAAGCAATAAGACATTCCAGGTGCGTGTATGTAACATATTTCACGCTCAGAGGCTAAACACTGCGCCAAGGCCTCGTGCCTTATTACGCCCCTGGCCGTGCGGTAAAATATGTTCCATGCACACCCTGTCATGTCTTATTGCTTACATAATATTCACTCAGAAGCTAATAGAAAAAGGGGATTATCATAAGCTGCATTTTCTGAAGAAGAAGAAGTCTGTAACTTTAATGTTTGACATTATTTTGTGCTTTCAATCACCAGTGTTCAGTCACAGAAATACACATTTTATTCCTGAAGAAGATCTAAGGTCGAAACATATATTTTTAACTCTATTTTCCATTTTTAGTGTGCATTTAATATTACCATTTTGTTTTGCTTTCAGACCACATGCTGATGCAGTGCCTTGTTTTTGCTTTTACTTTTTGTAGGAGTAATGAGAGTCATCAAACTGCTGCACTGCTTGCAGGAGATTCCATCTGCCAGGGTGCTGTGACTGGGATTCAGTGCGAAGGGGGCAACTTACAAAACCTATCTTTGTCAATGGACCATTTGTTCTGTTTGTAGATGCTGTAGAAGCTGGCTCAGGGGGTGTAGTGGAGGGCAAGTTTAAGGAGTACCAATTTTATTTGCTTCTGCCCCATTTTTGGGGGTTCTGCTTTGGTGTTGAGTGTAGCCCTGTGTTACGTAGCTATAAAAGTGGTTTGCCTTTTTTGTTAAGTTTGGTGTGCCAGGTTTTGGCTGTTTTATTTCCACCACTGCAGCATGAGAGGGGAATGGGGGAGCAGATTTCTGAGCAGCCAGTTTCATGCTTCGTACTGCTGCATATTCAAGTTGGAACTTGTAGGGGGTCAGAAGTCTTGAGAAACCTCATGAGTGGCACTAGAATGTTGGGGAGAATTTGAAAATGGCAATCCAGTATGCCTTCCTTCATTCAGAAAGTTGCAGTTTATAAAGTCCCAAGTTATTTCTTGACGTGTTAAAAAATTGAGTTGGTCCAACAATAAATAAAATCACTAACACAGCAAGGTATTTGTTTTGGCTGTCAGACTTTTCCTCTAAGCAGAAAACTAGTTTCTAATATTGCCAGGCATGATTCTGTTACTTCTATCCTCCCCCCTCCCAGCAGTTTTGGACCGCTCAGCTTTAGTTGTGCACATAAAGTCTTTCAGTTCATTAATGCTATTAATGTAAACAAATGGATTTTACAAGGGTGAAGCATCTACTGTGCTTCTTAAGCGGCCATCTTTGTTGGTGCAGTGCATGCACTCCGAAGGTTAGGATAAAGAAGGAGAGAAAGAGAGTGAGAACAAACTGTGGAGGCCATGAAATCCTCAAACAGAAAACATGAATTCAGAGGTCTGTCTTTGCAAAGTCTGCTTTTTTGCCCCATCTAGCCTTTCAGCACAGCACAGAAAATGTTTAAACTGTAAAAGGAAAAAGAAATGTTTAGACTATTCAATTCAAATGGCACTAAATATACTCTGCACATTTATATAAATATATTCTTTGCAAATAACTCCACTAATGCAACATTTAGGGTTCAGACTAAAACAAAAAAGTAGGGAAATGTGGCTTTAGGGTTTCCAACCTTAACCTCCCACCACCACTTCTAAAACAAATCAGGGGCGCCATCTTTCTTGGGGTTGTCAACCCTAAAGCTCACCCCATTCTATACACTCCAGAAACATGCACACCTAATTGGGTGAGCTTTAGGGCTTACAACCCCGGGAAAGATGGCACCTCTAATTTGTTATGGGGTGGTGGTAGGGTTTTACGGTAAACCCTAAAGCCACATTTCCCAACTTTTTTCACTTTAGTCTAAACCATAAATGTTACATTAATGGAGTTGTTTGCAAATAATTTCCTTATATTATGAGATAGTACAATTGTATCCTTATTTGCCTGTGGGAGCGCAGGGCCCTGTGGGCCCACACTCCCATCCCTCATATACATATATGAATGTTGATGTGGAAGTACAGGGCCCTCCAGGCTTTGCACTTGCATTTGTAGGTGAACAGAAACCATTTTTTAGCACAGTCTTCTTATTACCCCACCTCATGAACTCAGTAGTAAAGAATTTTCAAATCCCCACCAAAATGTCATTCCATGCCACCGCAAAGTCATTCCACTCCAGGGGTGTGAAAAAACATTTTGGCCAAGATGTTAAAAATCTTTAGGAGGTGGTGTAAAGAAATGGCTACGTTGAAAATATGGAGTGAAAATATTTAAAATTACGAAAGTTATGAGCGAGTGTAGGTAAATTTCAACGAATGCACATAACTTTGCCATTTCAACATATTTTGACCCCAAATTGTCAACATCCCCTTCTTATGACCCCACCTCATGAATAAGGGTGGTAAAATTTTTCTAATACTGCCCAAAAGGTGATTTCACTAAGTAACTGTGAAATCACCTTTTTGGGCTGTATTTGCATAGTTCCACTGACATTGCTCATAAGATGAGGTCTCAGAAAGGTCATGTTGAAAATATGGTGTCAAAATATGCAAAATGAAGTTATGCACCAAAGTTGAAAACCCCATTGAAATAAAATGACCTGCACGAACCTTACTTTCTCATATAGCAGTTGCCAGTTCTAGCAGCAAGACATCTCTTAAATCGAAGAGTGGATCTTCACCCTGGGATCTGTTCAGGTGAGTGAGGGTGTGTGTGAGGGTGTATGGTGGGGGGTACAGGGTGGGGGCTGCTCAGTGGGAGGGCAGGGTGGGGGTTGGATTGGCGATAGGCCTGTTTTTTTTTTTAATTTCAAAAATTAAAAAGACATAGGGGGACAGTTTTCTTCATTTCAGCACACTAGAAACCAGGGATAAGTAAACATTTACAGGGATGGCCATCGAAGGGTGGGTGGTGCCACTAGACACCAGGGATGAACTAAACATTTACAGAGATGGCCTTTAGAGGGTTGGGGTCCCAGTAGACATCAGGGATACATTAAACATTTAGGGGGATGGCCACTGGAGGGCGGGGGTACCAGTAGACACCAGGGCTACATTAAACATTTATGGGATGGCCATCAAAGGGTGGGGGGTGCCACTAGACACCAGGGATACATTAAACATTTAGAGGGATGGCCACTGGAGGGTGGGGGGTGCCAGTAGACACCAGGGATACATTAAACATTTATAGGGACAGCCATCAGAGGGCGGGGATGCCACTAGACACCAGGGACACATTAAACATATATGAGGACAGCGATCGGTGGGTGGGGGGTGCCACTAGACACCAGGAATACAGTAGACATTTATGGGGATGGCAACTGGAGGTTGGGGGGTGCCACTAGACACCTAGAAAACATTAAATATTTACAGGAATTGTGATTGGAGGGTCTGGGGTTCCACTAGACACCAGTGCTACATTAAATATTTATGGGAACAGTGATCGGAGGGTGTAGGGTGCCACTAGATACCATGGATACACAAAATGTTTATGAGGATGGTGATTGGAGGGTGGAGGGCACCACTAGACATCAGGGAAAATTAAAAAGTTACAGGGTCAGTGATCAGAGGTGACCACTAGACACCATGGAAAAATAAAAAAAAATTACTAGAATGGTGATTGGAGGGTGGGGGAGTGCCACTTGACACCAGGGATAAATTAAATACTTTGGGAATAATTACAGGGATGGCTTGCAAAATCCTTTTTTTCATTTGCAGGAATCCTTTTCCATTCAATGTAAAAAGGAAACAAAAAAGGATTCCTAGGAATGAAAAAAGAATAGCAGAAAATCTAAGTCCAAACTCTTTTTTCCATTTGAATGGATCCCTTTTTGTTTGAACAAAATAGGGGCATATAGAAAAAGAAGGAAAAAAAACTAAGTCCAAAATCTTTTTCCACATCAAGGGATCCTTTTTCGTTCACACAAAAAAGGACAAACGAAAAAAGGAAAAAAAACCTAAGTCCAAAATCTTTTTCCGTATCAAGGGATCCTTTTTCATTTGAATGAAAAACCCATATGGTAAAAGCAGAAGTGAATCATGCAAAAGGATTTTAAAAGTAAAAAAAAAAAAAAAAACATATTTCAGGATCAGTTTTCCAACAGTTAACTGCAGAATCCACCTAATGGAGTCCTGACGAGCAAGATACATGTCTTGGTTTCTGTGTAGGATGTTATTTTTGTAGGTTTTTAAAAAACAGAAGACAAGATGACGGCAAATGAAAAAGGATTTTTCCATCACAAAAAAGGATTGGTCCCAAATGAAAAAGGATCCAAAAGACTGTACTGAGCATGCTCAGAAGCTCAGAAGCTGAAATTTTTAAATTTAATAACTTTAGAACAAATTAATATTTATTCACCAAACCAGCAAAAGGCACATCTATAGGCCAATTTTTTCTACCCTGAAAATTTCAGACCAAAATTCCAAACCATCTCGCGCAAGGCAATGACAAAAAAAAAAAACAGCAAAAAACAGCGAATGTCTGTATTTTTGTGATATCCGCATCTCAGAATATGTAAGAATGAAACTTGGCATGTCAAGAGATCTACCCCATGAAACCGTGCTTGCAAAATTTCATGCAAATCCATTGAACAGTTGCCAGATATTAAAATGTGAGGTTTAACATAGTAACCCCTGCTTAACCCTAAATATAGTGGGTGCTATCTTGCCCCTATAATATAGAGATCATGGTGAATGGCTCCTTTCACTAAGCTGGGCACCCTCAATTTTGGGGTACCCAGAGAAGGTATTTCTCACCATATTTTTGTAACCTGGGTGCTGTGTAACCACGAGCTACTATCCTGGCCTTGTGGACTCACCAAGGGTGCGGGGACAGGGCTCTGTTTCTGATGGTAATGGGGGCGCTTTCCCAACAGTAAAGTAAATAGTATGGTGCCTCCACCCAGAGTAAAATATAGTGGGACAATGTTTGAGCAGTACAATCCTTTGGAATGCTGTACCTACCCTACCTACCCACCTCTCCTTCCCCACACATGGAATACCACTTTAAACTGGAATACTTCAGAACACATGCAGTTAAAGACAGTAGCTAATAATATGCTCATGGACAGTAGTGAACAACAATAAAAGATTTATTAAAGGGAAAGGGGGATGGGATGTAGAGATAAATGGCAATTTGAGTATTTGATGGACAGGTAACACCATAAAACAGGAATTGTAACCACCAATGTGCCCACCCCCCAAACAACAATCACACTTTTAGATTGACCCACCTTCCTACTGGTACAAGTGTTCTCCCAATGTCTAACTGGGTACCCAGACAGAGAAGTTACAGGACTGCACATTGCTGCAGGTAGGCCAGCACTGGTGCACTTTAAAATAACTGTAACTTGTTATGAAGAACTTTAATGTAACTCTCCAGGTCAGGGTAGGCCCTGTTTTACTCATGGTTCTGGCATTTAATCCATAGGGTCTGACAAGAATGGTGGGTACAATCAATTGAGCTGGGGCCTTGAGCTGTGCAAGCAAGATGGCAGCAATCTTGGCTGAAGCTGGAGTCTAGCAGCTTGTCATCTTCAGTATAGCTTGTCACCTTTCTGGTGGGCTGGATCAGAAGCTGGAAAAGGCCAGTACTGAGGACCAGGGGCACATGCTTACCCTTCACATTCCCAGGGCAAACAATGATTAATGCCTGACAGTAGCACTACCTGACTGGCTCCCCAGACTGTCTTAGGCTGGCAAAGTTCTCTCTTCCTGGAGCTCAGGAATCACAGTCATTTCACTCCTTCTGCAGCTGGCAGCAGACACTGGCTCCTTGGTGGCAGCTTGGGCTCACCTCCAGACAAAAGGGCATACAGTCTCTTGGCAGTTCATCAGATATTGGGCTTCAGAATTTGACAACCTTCTGGCTCTCCAGCCAATGGGAACTCAGTGGGCTTCTCCTGATTCAACTTCAGCTAAAACACCAGTCAGTCTTGAGACAGAGACCACTCAGCTTGGGGAGCAAACTGTAGACTTTTAGTCGGTGCCACAGGAACTCACACAGTGTGTTGCTCACTCTATAAGTTGAGTCCCCCAAAAGGTAGAAGGATCAGGCAAGTTCTCACTGCTGCCTTTAGAACACCAGGTTGCCCTTTTAACTGTGTTCTCTCACTCTTCAATGCTCCCCTCCTTACTCGGAGAGCCTTCAGCAAGAACTGCCCTATAAACTGCATGTTCTCCCCGAGTCTGAGAACAGCAGGCAGCTTTCATTTGTCAGTACAGCTGTCCATGAACAGAAATTAATATGCAACAGGCTTATTGGATAACCAATTGGCTGAAATGAAAGGTGCCAAGAACATTGCCCAGTCCCTGTACCCAGGAGCCATAGCTGCAGTCCATGGAGCTCCTCGGTTGTTGATTGGGCAAAACCAGGTCAGGGGTTGCAAAGATAGTGTCCATTGTAAACAGTCTACAGATGCCTCTAGTTCAAAGTCTTAAATCAGGCAGACTGTTCAGTTTTAATAACCAACTGTCCCACAGTTCAATAACTGCTCCTCTGTATATGTGATCTGGTTATGGATTGAGCGCTAACAGTCCTTATCTGTCTGTCGCTAGTACCGTAGCACTAAATCCCCCTGGGGCAGGAAGAAACACATTTTGCTGAACAGTCCTAACATTTAAATACTCTTAGCCAATTTGATTTTGTCTTTTTAGCCCCCAATAGTGCTTCTGAACTCCCCACATGCTTTGGCATCTCAGGAGCCAGAGCACACACAAAGGGCTTGAGTAGCCACTACACAGAGTTATAATGGGTGCCACAGAACTTAGCAGACTACTCAAACAGCCTGCAAGCTTGCACATTTGAGCAGACATCACCATGGACATATGCGCACAAACAGGTGCAACACTTCACTGCTTGAGGAATACTCAATGCACTGTACTAATAGGTGGCAGGCTTCGGTTCTTTACACCATTCCCCCACACCCTATAGCAAACAGGCACACAAGAGGCTGGCAGTAGCATTTAAAGGACACACAGAGACCCAGAATTGGTAGGACCCGATAAAGAGAGGCAAACTAGTAAGCCTCACCCAAGGGGGAGGTTACATTAAAAAAAAAAAAAAAGAATCTAGCTAACAAGTCCCTTTTAGCCAGGTTCAGGTGTTTTGTTTTGTTTTGGTTTTTAAATACACAGTTTTTCTGTAGTTGCCATGTTTTTTAATTTTGGAGAAAAACAAGATGGTGTCCATAATAACATGAAAAGATTTTTTAGTGCTGTGGGAAGCAAGTGGTGACACACCAAAACTGGTCTTACAGCACAAAATATTTAATATCATATCAGAACCTGATCCACAAAACCCTACTGAGCATGCTCAGAACAACTAAAAAACAAAACTTTCAATCCTTATAACTCTCAAATCATTTAATATTTTTTCACAAAATCTTCCAAAAGCACTATTTTGGGACATCATACTTCTACCTTGAAAGTAAAAAAAAAAAACTCCACTTCATGTAGGCTGTATATAAGAGCAAAACGAAAAATCCATGTTAAGTATAGGAAACAAAATTAGATGTCTACAGGAAAAAGACATATGTGGATCTCAGAAACCGTACAAGTTGCTGTCTCAAAACTTTTCCACAAATTTAGAACCTGCCCACTAGACTATGGGTATGCCATCACTACAGCGACAATTTTACCATGACCGACACTACAGTGACAACAGGCGCCAGGTCACTGTAGCGGTGTGGTAATCAAGTTCCTAGCACTACTTTGGGGGTCTTACCCCTCCCGCAAAGCAACTCTGACACGGAGTAGATTAATTTAGTTACATGGGGTGCGGAGGGCACAGTCCCCAACATGGGGTGTTCGGGGGAGGGGTGAAGCCCACTGAAGAAAAAACAGTCTAAAGTGACTGCCTTTATACCAACCACAAATGAAGGAGTCACTGTAATGTTGGTCGATAACGAATGTTTCGACTGACTGTCATGGATCCTAGATATTGCATGCAAAATTTCAGCTAATTTTGCCAAAGCTATTAAGGTGCAAGTTAGGGGTTTAACATACAACCTGTCACTCAACCCTAACAATACTGGTGCTACAGCACCAGTATAATAGTATATAACTCTATAAATTCATATGTAAAAAAAAATATATATATATATATATATATATATATATATAAAAACAAAATGGTTATATTAAATGCACACTGAAAATAGAAAATAGAGTTAAAAATCTATGTTTCGACCTTAGGTCTTCTTCAGGAAATATCTAAAAGAGAAAAAAAAACAAATATATGTATGGTACAAATGGTTCATGTTCATATCGGTTTCTTAAATCCGTGCATGGAAACTTGTATATGCACAAGCCTAGTAAGTGAAAGGCATACTCCTGTGCTGAAATAAACAACAGTGTAACCTATTTTTATGTTGTCTTGCACACACACAAGCAACATCTTGCAGTAGTAATAGCACAGTGAGAGGTGTGTCAATGTTGGCGAATGCAGGGCATGCTTTAGTAGGTGCGTCCCTCATTCCCCAATTAGCCAGTATGCTAGCACTGACGCAAAAATTTTGTAAAGTGCCACCAACTTAAAAGAAATGTGCCGCTGCAATCAGAGACAAGCTCGTCATGTAGCGGCAGAGATGACACGCCTCCTGTACATGCCTTTCCTGGTGAAACATTTCAATAAATATGGCGGCGGAGGAACCACCACCACACAATCCATAAACAAAGCCAACATCAGGGGTGCAATCCCCATGTTGGCATATCCCCCCCCCACATTGTGTGGTACACTGGGAGTCCACCCCAGTGTGCCGCTGCTCACACAAAGCTGACCATGTTGGCATGTTCCCCCACCCCCACTGTCGGCATGTCCCCCACCATCCCCACATTGTGTGGCACACTGAGAGCCCACCCAGTGTGCCCCCATCACACAAATCCGACTGTGTTGGCATGTTCCCCCACCCCCATTGTCGGCATGTCCTCCACCGATGATTGTGAAGATCTGCAGCCAGTTGCTATGCATTTCTGATTTCTAAGTGAATTACGGCACAGATGTGTTGACGTCGATATGCTGTAATAATGCAGCAACTGGCAGAGTAATACTAATAAAGAAGACTGGACAGTAACTGCATTACTTAATATTTATTGAGACATTATTTGCAAGACAAAAGCAACAGATTTTTAGGTAACAAGCAACATCAAATTGTAGTCATTTCATTTATGGCATTCAATACATATCAATTTCTCCCCAGTGAAAATGCCTAAGGTTCAGTCCACACAGAAACAAGAACTTCTAATGACAAAACAGAAATTCTCAGCAGAACCTGGGGTTTGGGGGGCAGAGCGCCCCCACAGAATGAGTAAGCGCAGTGACAATTTCGTTATGAACAATTTCATTATGAACTGGAGTTTTCAGCAGGATACCGGGGCGGGGTTGGTGTTTTGGAGTGCCCTACATAAATAAAACAACCACAAAATAGCTTTTTAAGTGGAGGCGCCTCCACCCCACCCCCGGTATCCTGCTGAAAACTCCTGTTCATAATGAAATTGTCACTGTACTTACTGTTTCATTCTGTGAGGGCACCTCACCCCCGGCTGCAGCAATCATTGAAACAGTGATCATTATCGGTGATGACAAATATAAAACCATTTTACTCAGTTTTGGTCACCATGTGGTGCCACATTTTCTTCATTCTCCTTGGCCAACTTAGCTGCCTAGTATTCAGAGATGTGCATCAACATGTTGTTAAATGCCTCAGTGGTGGTCCGTCCATAACGCTCAAACCACATGAAGGCAACTAGGTAGGATGCCACCATGTGTACTCTGATCCCATTCATGTTCTTGAATGTTTTTTTGCATCGGGACCAGTGTGCTTCAATTAAGCTGGTTTGAGCACCAGTTTGTGAGTCCACACAATTAAAAACTGTTACTCTTTGATGCCATAAAAACTCTTCACACACATACTTTACCCTTTCCAGCCCTACAAGTGATATTTTTTTTTCACAACTAGACCTTCCGCGACCACTAATGTGCGTACCGTATTTCTCCGAATACATACAACACGGCCGGGGATCTTCACAATCGCCCCTCCCACATTGTGTGGCACACTGGGAGCCCACCCCAGTGTGCCACCACTCACACAAAGCTGACCGTGTCAGCATGTCTCCCCACCGCCATTGTGTGGCACACTGGGAGCCCACCTCAGTGTGCCTAATAAACCTAGCAATGTCCATTTCTTTTTTACCTGAAAAAAAGAAAACGGTCCCTCATTGTGCACGGTGTCCCTCCCCAACCCGCACCCACCCTCTGTGCACCCCACGCCCCCACACCCCCTCACCCCATCCTACCTTCAGCGGTTTGGCACTCGCGATCTTCAATGGAGTGGGAACATGTCTGGACTCTTCAAAGCTGAACTGAAAAATAAAGAAAGGCTGGTAAGCTGTATAATGGCATCAATGGGGTGGGAGGGTTCAACTTAGGTGGATATCGCAGCCATTGTTTTGAATTTTGGCTCCAAATTTTCAACATGGGGTTCTTGGGACCCCATCTCATGAACATATACACTGTCATCTCGTTATTCAGTCCTGAAAGATGATTTCGCGGTCACTGTGTGGAGTCACCTTTTGGGACCAATTTATTTATTTATTTATTTAATTCATATATCGGCTTTACAACCTTTGAGTCAGAGACTCGTTTACAAAGAAAGGCACCTCATCGCAGGGAGGGGAACAATCAACTTGTGAGGCAAGACAGTGGAGAACAGTGCAAGTGAATTACATGCAGCATACAAAAAGAATCTTCAAAGTGACAACTAAACAAATATAGTTTGCAGAAGAGCACACAACAGAAGGCATTGGGTTCCCAGAGGGTCATGTAGGATAGAACATGTGGTATACAGATTGAGGTTAATGAAATGACAGTGCCACTGCTCATGAGATGGGGTCCCAAAAAGCCTATGTTGCAAATTTGGTGAAAAACATCCAAAAAATTAGTGTGTTCCGAACGTGCATTGTGCAGTTTCCACACACGCTCATAACTTCGACAATTTTTAATATTTGCACTCCAGATTTTCAACATTGCCATTTTTTCACATCTCCTTATGAACAGTACAGCTGTCATTTTTCACATCCTGCCCGAAATGCGTTTTCACACATCTAGCGCACAATGGTGCGGTCGCTGTGGGAAATCAACTTTTGGGACAGATTAACAAAATCACAGTGCCACTGTTCATGAGCAAAAGTGCCAACAGGCCTATGTTGAAAATTTGGTCAAATAAATCCCCAAAATAAGTGTGTTATGGGCGTGCATTGTGCAGTTTCTACACACGCTCGTGACTACCAATTTTTCATATTTTCACTCCAGATTTTCAGCATTGCCATTTTTTTGCACCTCCTCATGAACAGTACAGCTGTCATTTTCCACATCCTGCCTGAGATGTGTTTTCACACCTGTGGTGCCAAATGGCACAGTCACTGTGCAAAATCACCTTTTGGCTAACAAACTGATAGTGCCACTGCTCATGAGGTGGGGGTCACAAAAAGCCCATGTTGAAATTTTGGAGTGAAAATACCAACAAACACCCGGGGTAGTAGGGTTTCCAACCATAACGCCCCACACTGTAGAGACTGACAGGCGTCAGGGGTGTGACTTGGGATTGTCGGCTGTAATGCTCATACCATTCCACCTCCACCCTGCAGCCAGAGACAGGCATCATGGTGTGCCTTGGACTCTTTGGCCCCAAAGTTCACCCCATTCTCCAATACTGCACCCATCTCAGCTTATTTCTTTATGGAATGGGGTGAGCATAAGGCCCAAAGACCCCAAGGCACACTGCGACACTTGTCGGTGTCTTCAGGGTAGGGTGAGGTGAAATGTCATGAGCGTTATGGCTGACCACCCAAAGGCACACCCCAATGCCTGTCAGTCTCTGCAGGGTGGGGGTGAGGCTGACATCAGTTCAGTGCTTCACTGCCTTTCCTATTATGCATCTCTCTAACTCCTGCACTACCAATGCCAATGCCAGCAAGACAACATTCGGCATTGACAAATGCTTGTTTAATATTGCTCTTGAAAATTAAGCTGCTGTGACTGCAAGGCTTACATTTGAATTATTATAATGGTGACTGAGATGTTTCTAAGAATCTGATCTGATTTATGGTTTGTCATTATTAAAGAAGATCAAATTACATACAGTATGGTACTTGAAATTTGTGAAATGTCATTAAAAATCACACACACACTTGTTTAGATATTTCTTTATTATATAAGGGGAAAGGGGGAAATTGTTTAACCAGGAAAGGCACACTAAGTCAAAGTTTGTTTCCAGGTGTGACCTAGGAGCACAAGGAAGTTAAATGATTTGCTCAGGGTCACACTGTATACAAGTGGGGGCTGATGGGATTCAAACCCAGAAGTACAGGTTTGCAGCCTAGTACCCTTAACTACTGTGCTATACTGCCTTCCTATACTGATTCACTATACTGCGCCTAGAAAGAGAAAGATGTTAAAATAAGTAGCAGCTTTGCAGTTGATCTTTAAGTTGCAAATAAAAAAAAAACACCTGGTTACAGTGTGAGTTTAAACATCACTACCCTGATTCTAGAAGCATGGAGCTTGGCAAATAGCTTGCAGTCTAGCGTGAATTTCATCAAAGCACATACTCGTCACCTGCTGGGGACACCTTAGATTTCACCCTATACTGCAGTTCTCTGCGACACACTGTGGTGCAGTTTTCTAATGCCCATTTGCATAATAACATGCTTCATCCTGGTGAGCGGCACTGTATAGGAGGATGGGTGGGGGCACAGGGCTATGGCTACACAGGGACCTTGGAAAGTGTTGTGACTCTCAGAATGTTTTCTTGTATCCCCATTTTTTTCACACAGTGAGCCCCACACCATCAAAACAAAAATCCTAGCAAGAGCCCAGACAAGGTAAGACACCAAGCTATAATATCGATGTTTGGTGCTGGAGGTTCATAGTGGGTATAATGGCACTATGCCAAGTAAATAAAAACCTTGGCATTTTGGCTTCAATCCTAATCTACTGGGCACAGTATTGTAATGTCCTTGTACAACCTCCACCACCTGATATTATCATAATATTCAAGAGGAAATAGGGGCAGTTCCAACACATTCTTTTGCACTCACTGGGGAACTTACCTGATTCTATCATAAAATACTGTGCATACTAATTTAAGCCTGTTGTAGACAGATATCACTTAGAGTGTTTAGATCTGGAAAAAAAAAACAGAGAGCTGCATCGACATGTGGGCTGCAGGTAAAACAAAAGGGCTTTGATTATGTCACTCCCAAGCTCTGAAACACATTACTGTCTACCTGAGGGAGGACAAATCTTTCTGGTCCTTGGAACATTTTTATAAGCAGTACCTTCTTGATCAATGTAAATGTAACTGTTTTACATGAATTGTAATATAATTTCCCCTCAGTTATTGCCATATGTACTTCTGTACTGCTCCTCTGCATGTTCCATTTGCCCCTTTAAATGGGTATTTTCCCTGTGGGCGCCACCCAAAAAATTCAATGCATGCTGAAAATTGAAAATGGAGTTAGAATGGACATTTTGACCATAAGTCTTCTTTAGGAGATATCTATAATGAAAAAATGAACAAGTCTAGCCAGTTAGTTCTAGACAGACCTGTTGGCAGCTTATTGCACTGCCTGTTGTCAAACAAGGGTTCGCATGCTAGCCCCAGAATTCCGCACTAGGACTGGCTGTCAGCCAAGCATGTTGTAAAGGTGAGGCATGGCTCTACGATTCTGATTCGACAATTATGTTGTCGACTGACATCACAGAGATGGATTTATGGCAACCGCAAGTTGCGGTTGACATAAAATCTAACAGGAAGACAGTTGTTTTTCTATCGGGAGGCTTCACCCCGAACCCCCAATGTGGGTGACTCTGCCCCTCCCACCTCCTGAACTTAAGGATTATCAACTCCAAGTTGGAGTTGATTCGGGAAGGGGGTGCAGGACCAGGGGACAGAGTTCCGAGATCTCGGGCGGACCATTACAGTGAACTGTAGATGTTGTCAGCATCCACATGTTTGCTGTAATGGTGTCACCGTACAAGGGGCATACCATGAGGGCTCTTGTCTCCTGGATAGGGAGGGTGTGGGCTCTGGAGGCAGCTGCTCACCCATCCTCGTGGCAGGAAGAAGGGTGGAGCCATAATGACCTCAGTTGTTAGGGTGGGAGATAAGGAAAATGAGGGATAAGGAAAATAATTAGTTTAGTGTATTGTTTTTCATATACACTATGTAGCAAAGCACTTTACAATCCACAAACAGTGGCAGCTGCTATTAGGCCGACATAGAGAGGCTATGGAAAGGCTGGGACTAGGTACAGAGAAAATGAAAGAATTAAGCACTGGGAAGTTCAGTGACTTGCTCCAGGTCGCCTAGTAAGTACAACAGAGTAAGTGGCAGTTGTGGGATTCTGACTCAGTTCATTAGGTCAACCAACTGGTGCTCTAACCATTAGGCTTTACTGCCTACCAGGTCAGAGAAAACTAACAAAGTGCTCTGAGCAGTTAATCCTTGTTGCTGCAGAATAAAATTAGCTACATCCACCCAAACTAAAAGCGTGTTTGTGCTCTACAGTCATATGAGAGCAACCTGTTAGTGGAAGAAAGAGTGAGGTGGTTCAGAAATAGAGAAATAATCCAAGCAGTTCTGGTTTTAGTGTAAAAATTCAAGCAAAAAGATAATTTTTCAGTGTCTCCAGCATAAGGGAGAATGTCCTGAACCTCTTTTCATTGGCCTTTGTAACAACTGTTGGCATAAGCTAGACTCTTAAGCCAGCTAAGGTCATCTATCATACGGCTGGACCTGTGGGCCTTTGTATGCCGACACAGTCTATGTTTCTTTGTTTCTACAGTTAATGTTCACCAGATTGTTCTTTCATAGTGAAACGTTTTTAATCATTGCTAGAAAAAGAGATATTTTGCAATACATTAATTTGGACAAACTGTATCTTAGTGCCATTGAATATTGATTCCAACTGGGAAACAGACATGTTTCTTGAGAGTTTTTGATAAGATGTCATGGACTGTGTCACACCTATTCTAGTAACAGTTGGCTGCAAATCAGTCACCCAGCCAGTTGGCATGGAAACTGCCATTGGTTATTCGAGCAAAAGTAAGACAGTCTGTTTTTGGTCATTTTCATGTTCCCATAATAACAATAGGTGGTTGATCTGAGCAAATATAAGAGTGGTAAGAGAAAGTAGACCAAATTCAACCTGCAGTAATTCTCCAGACCTAAAGATATATTTGTTTGACATGTAAGAGTTTATACTGTAATCCATTACAAAATGTTCCAACGGTAATTAGGGATCTACCTCGAGTGGTTCTCCCTTTAGGTCCCAACTCCCTTTCCTTTGTTAGATACATAGAAACAAGGAATACTATAGGCAGATAAAGTCCATAGGTCCATTCAGTATGCCTGTTCCCTGCCTTGGTCCAGGTGCCAGTCTAGTATGGGCCTGATATGCCTACAACCTTGGGAACTGCACCTATGTTTTCCTCTCCCCCCTCCCTTTGCAGATGCCATCCCTAGCCCCATGAATCTGTCACACCCATGCTTAAAAGCTTCTACTGTCTGAATGTTACTGAACCCCTGTGGTGGTACTACCTCATGTCCCTCCTTAACCTACCACCCACCAGCTTCAGATTCTACCCACTAGGGATGTTGCACATGTTGAACTGGAACAACTCCTGGCAGTTCACCCTGTTGATACCTTTTAGTCAACTGAAAGTTTTGATCATCTCACTCTCTGTCTTCTAGTCTGCAATGAGTACATGCTGAGTTCTTCTACTGTCTCCTCATAGACTGTACCCTGTCGACCTTAGATTATCTGGGTCACTGTCTGCTGGACAGACTCCAGGATGTCCACATCCTTTCTCAGGTGTGGACTCCCAAACTGGACATAGTACTCAAGGTGAAGTCTCACCAGTGACCTGTATATGGACAGGATTACCTCCCTCCTCCTACTCCAGAAGGCCTTCCCTCTGCATCCAAGCATTCACTTAACTTTGCTGTATGCCTTATCAAAGTGCACTGAACTTTTCAGCCTATCACTGATTGTGATTCCCAAGTTCCTCTCCTTTGTAGTTTGTGCTAGACGAATACTCCTCCCCGCCCCGCCATCCAGTATTCAGTCTTAGGGCATTTTCTTCCAAAGTGTGAAGGGGATAGGGTCCCTCTTCCTGAAAACTTTTTGGTAGGTTACAGGAAGGGGTTGTTGGCAAGCAGTACAACCTCAACAAGATCCTCCACCTTCAGTATGGTTAGAGAAATTACAGAGATAACATTTCATTAGTGTTAAGATACACATAATATATTAATCCATATTAATTTAATAGATATTAATAGATTTAGAAAAAACAGATTCCTTAATGACAGTATTATCAAAAACTGTGGACTCTGAGTAAGTCAGCAGTAGCTAAAGCAAAAGTGGACTACTACCACAACTACTTGGGGAGGACAACAAATATCATTCAAGAAAATTGTGGTCAGGGCTAAAAAAACTGTTTGAAATTAATCATGAAGAACAAATTGATCAAATCCAGAACCCCTCTGGAGACATTGTCACCTCTGTTCTAGGCATTTTGAATGCCTTTAACACCCACTTCACTAAACTCAGCATCTCCGCCAAGCTCCAGAACTCATTGGTGCCACCTATGGTTGGTCTCTCATCAAGCAGCCTAGAGCCAGACCCACGTGATCTGCCTTTCTTTGAGTTCCAATGAATCACTACAGCAGACATCCTCAAAACACTAAAGGGCCTCAGCCCAGGCAAGAATGCTGGTCCTGACTAGCTTGACCCAAAGCTTCTTAGCCTTGCAGTACATCATATTGGTGCCCCTTGCCTCTGATGAGATACCTACTGCCTAGAAATATGCTAGAGTTGTGCCACTCCACAAAGATGGGGCTAAAAAGGATCGAAATCAATACAGACCCATTTCAATCCTTCCTGTCCTCTCCAAGATTCTTGAAAAGTGTGTTCACTCACAGCTGACTGGCATTCCATCATATTTGCATTGCTCAAGGTCAACAGTGATCTCCACATAGGTATGAATAATGATCTCCTCACTGGGGCCATCTTTGTGGACCTTGCTAAGGTTTTCAGCTTGGTAGATCATGCAGTACTCCATCTCAAGCTCAAGGTTCCACTGTAGTCTCAGTCAGACAGTCACCAAGTAGTTCAAAAATACCTGAATAACCATACCTAGCTACTGTCCATTTAAGGCATACCTTCAGACCATGCTGTCTCAAATCATGGCTGGGGTTCCTCTAGGCTCAATCCTTGACTCTCTGCTGTTCTCTCAATTTTTGTTAATGACCTCTCAAAGCATAGTGGAAGGTGTCATTTACATATGTATGCAGATGGCACAATACTCTACTACAGTGCAACAGCAATGTCTGAGGTTAATTCAGTACTTCAATCTGATTTCAACACAATTTCTTCCTGGTTCATCAACAGCCACCTGATTCTTAATGCAACCAAAACTGAGTCTATGGTGGTCTTATCCTAAAATTTGCTAACTCGTTCAGTGGATCTACTTGCAGTCACAGCATCCGATGGCAACACTATTCAGCAAGTCAACATATTCAAATATCTAGGAATCTGGCTTCATGTATCACTTACATACAATAGGCAGGTTGATCACATCTTATCAACTGTAGGGCCCAAGCTCAACTTTCTCTACAGGTTTAAATGCTGCCTCAGTGCTGATGTAAGGAAGCAGGTAGTCTCCCACTTTCTGCTTCTTTCCATTGACTAGGGAGATATCCTATACCACTGAGCAAAGGAACCCACTGTGCTGCCCCTGGATCATAGATGTGCAAGTTCATCCTCTCCTGTGACTGATCTACTCATCATTGTCTACTGTATGACCAGCCTAACAGGAAAAGTTCCTCAAGCAGACATGACTACCACTGGCTTTCTTTGTTGCACAAGTGTGCACAATGAAAAGCCCCTATGTATCTCCTAGTCCACCTCACACAGTTAAGCAGTGCCTATTCATTCCATTCAGCAGCAGCAGCAGCAGCACTTGTCTTCATAATTCCCAGGATGAAGTATGAATTTGGTAGAAATGCCTTTGCATTCGCAGCATTAGACACCTGGAACAAACTCTCTGCAGCTGAGGAATGCTTCCAGTTTGAAAGTGTTCAAGTGCAGTCTTTCTAGCCACCTTAGAACTCCATGTATTTGTTTTGGTCCAGAATCCCCATCTATTTGACCATGATCATGTTGCATAACAATGTTCGTGCTCTTTGTCTGCAGTGAACTCACTTTGTTAGCTCATTTTGATTACTGTTTTTTTTATTTACATTTTTTAATCTCCCACACCTGGGGCGGTAACTCCGCCCTGAGTCACCTGCCCGTGAGCCCGACCACTGCCAATCAACCCTGAGACCCCCCACGGCTTGCCCCACATGAAGGGGCTGGGAAGGGAGCTTCTTCCCTCTCTTGGGCACAATCCAAATCCAGGGAGGTGGTGGCGGCAGACCAGCAGGATGGGGGTGAGGCTTCATGAAGTCCCTGGTCACCATTTTCCATCTTCTGGTGATCCCCTTCCCTCATGATGCATGACCATGCATGTGGGGACATGCACACATCATGATTGGTGGCTACCTGCCCTCCCAGCCTGTGCCACCCCCCAGCCCCCACCAGAGGGCAGCCGACAGGTGGGACAACAATCCCTCCCACCCTGAGAGAGGAGAGCAGTTCTCCAGATGCTCAATCCTCTCTCACCCCTGCTAACTCCCGATGGCCAGGGCTCATTCTCGAACCTGTGTCACCTGCGTGGCACAAGGTGTGGTGTTCAGCACCTCAACCTCCAGCACCACCAGGCCAGCCTATCTTGATTACTGTTGGATGTGCTTCCCTTCAGAGCTTGTTTGTTTTACCTGTGTGTACTGTAGCCTGTATGTAAATATTCCTGCTGGACTATGTCAATCTGTTGATTGCTACTCTCTCTCCATGGAAGCAACTGAAAATGAGATGCTGCATCTCATGGGGTGATCCCAGTTAGAGTAATTTAAAATCAATCAATCAATACATAAATAAATATTAAAAACCAAAAATTCCCTGCGTCTCCGTTTGTCACAACCTCTCTTTCTTGTCATTCTGTCCTATCTCTCTCTCTCTCTCTCGCTCTCTGGTTCACAGAATGACCACTTGTGAACACTGCTCCTTCTTTACATTCTTACCCTGTTATAACTTTTGGGGCTACAAAGCTTTCTTCCCTTTTTAGGTTTGATGCACATGTGCAACAAACCTTTTGTTATGAGTGGAAGGGGATTTCAGAGGTGTGTCTCTGTGAGCCTGTTGCAGTTAAAAACTGTAGGGGCAAAGCAGTCTAGACCAATAACCATGCACTTTAACTGTGACACCACTCTTCTTCGGCTGAATGCACTTCAAAAGAACCAAGCCAATAAATTAGAGGACTTCAGTCCTTTTATGTGAATGAAGCTATTCAACGAACAGCTAATGGACTGTCAACACCAGTAGCCTGTCATCAAAATCAGCTCAGTGACAAGCTGACCAGACTTCATCAGAAAATTGAGAGGAGATGTGCAGAAAATTTGAACTGTGTTGTGCCAGTCTTTATTATTTTATTACTGTTAAAGGTTTTCCTACTTCTTCTGCCTAGTCTGTAGGCAGTTTGAAACTGGCCATGATGTCTCAAATTACAGCCTTTTTTCTCCTAAACTAGCAAGTTTCCTAGAGAAAAATTAACCCTTGCCTGTCTCTCTGTATTATGGAAGTTAGTCTCCTTACTGTGGCAACTTTTAAATATATGGAAAAAATAATACTATACCTTTGTTTCTCTCCACCAGCAAGTGTATATTGCAAACAATGTTAACCTAGGCAAAGACACATATTCATTCTAAACCTTTTTGTGTCTATATTACATGAATGCCATTTGAAAGGTGAACCCACACTTATAGAACTGTGGGTATATGGATGTCACCAACACTTGCAATCCTCTACTGCCCCCTTATTTATTTTTTCACCACCCCTCCTCCCATAACTCTTATGTTCCCTCCCCATGCCCTAGCCATCCATACCCCTCCCCTGTATGCTACCCTTACCCCTTCCTTTCTAGCTCTTGCATATATACCAAGACCTGCCATGATCTGAGTGATGCATAGATCTCAACATGGTTATGATATTACATATATTGAAATTCAATAAAAAGAATAACTGGCAGATGTATTTTCTTTTTTCTTGTGCACAACTGTTTTCCTTGCCATCCGTCTTGCAGTCATCCCAGTATTTGCCTTCTGTCCATGGTGATCCTCTGCACCAGCTCTCTCCTAGCCTCAAGACAGTTGTTACTCTCCTAAATGCCCTGTCTGTTCAGTACCCTTGATATCTGTCTAGGTGTAAAAAAACAAAATGGATTTTTTTCCAAAGTGAATCTCGCACACTCGGTGTTGTCCATAGCATCCTGCAAGAGAGCTGTTTGCCATACCCAACATTCCTTGCACTCACAGCCCAAGTGTGGGTGTAACATCTGAGGATATACTGGTTCAAAGCATCAAACCTTCGCCATTGACAAATGCTTGTTTTACTTTCCTTCTTAATTAGTACATGCAGGTTAGACATAAATGAAACAAATAAAACTGACAGATTTGCATCTGGCTGCTTTGAGGAGAGACAAGGTAGCTGTTCTTGTTGCTTCTGCAGAATTCAGCAGTTCAGAGAATGTGGTCCGTAGCATTTATTTAGCTATAGTTATCTGAGGTTTTCAAATAAACAGCTTGCTGGCATTTATCTGTTGCAGCTAGTCAGGATCCATCTATAATAACTGGCCAGCAATTTCTCTCAATGTACTGACCAGGTTAATATTTTCCATAACAACCGGCTGGTTGTTATGACATTCATGAGCCATGCCAGTCAAACTATGCTGCTGCCTCATTGGCCAACATTCTGTATGTGGGCGGGGCCAAACAGTCTCACAAACTGCTGGAGAAAAATTGCTGGTCTGTTATTATAAAAAATAAAAGATGGGGAGGGTGTTTCATATGAAAATTTAATGCACACCCTCATTGTGGGATGCTTTGAAACCGGCTCACTGGACGTGTAGCATCCCACAACTAGGGTGTGCATTAAATTCTCATATCAAACCCTTCCCCATCCATTATTCTCTATTTCTCCACTATAGTGCAATAAGAGAGGAGTATAGAAGGAACAGCAACAGGAACAGCTTGCAGTCATCTTGTTCCCTGACAGAGCTGATTCAAAGCTCTCCTCCCTTCTAGTCCTAAGAGAGCACAAAAGAGAGCTGCAGTAGGCACAAAAAGGAGTCAGAGGATTATGAGTGAGTTCATGACTTTCCTTCTTTGTAGACAAAAGTAAAACACTAATTCTGATAAATTATGCCAGCTTCTAAGCATCCTGTGAATTGTTGCTGGAAACACTACCTCCTGTCTCAGTTGTTGCAGGGCTTGACAGAGTTTGGGAGTACTGCAGTTGAGTGGTTTCAGTTGTTGTCCAAGAGGACAAAACAAAATTATTACTTTCCACCCTGGTGTACTTTCCTTAGAGAACGTTGTTAAGCCCCTTGTAAAAAAGGTGTATACATTCTGTCTAAAGCAACTTAGCACAGGTTAGAAAATGTTATAAAAAGGTTATAAAACAAATCTTACTTAGAGGTTTACTTAGAGGATATGTAAATCCTACCTACTTTGCTCATTGTGCCATGCTGGTGCCTGTGGGTGGGTTCCTTCTTTGCTCCCTATAGGAACCTGGTCATCTCAGACCTGTAGGCTTTATACTGTCTCAAAGCTAAGAGGAGGTGGAATGGAGGAGTCAAGAGAGGAGTGAGGGTAGTCCCTCCCTCAGTTTACTATTTTTATTAGCTTATTTTTGTTCCGTTTGTCTATAATGTGTCCATGTGAAATGCTGGCATCTGTGTGTAGCTATGTATGTAAGTAATGTTCTATTATCTGTTAACTTTTGTCCATCGTATTTGTATAAAACTGCTTAATTTTTTTTTTATTTTAGTTTTTGTTGACCGGGTAAGTGCACTAGACAAATCCTGCCTATTTTCAGACACGACCCGGGGGAGGGGGATACAGATGAATGCCAACTGACCTTGAACCAGATTAAGCTGTTGGTGGTATTTTTGGTGAATGAGGGAAATTTAGCCAGGACACGGGGGAAATTCCCCTACTCGCTGGAGGCAGAGGGCGCTGTGTTGCTGTGGGTGGTGATCAGAGGAATCTAGCTCCGTTGAGGAAGGGCGATGTGGGTGGCTGAGGAGAGCCTACTCTCGCCTCCCCTATTACATTTTCTGGGCACTATGAGGCGATTTGTACACTGGACGTTTTAAGCACGGATGAAGAAATGGATTAAGCTACAACACCAGTGGTTTCAGTAGCGGGAACGAGAGGACAGAATCCTGATGCAGAAAAGAAATTGGCAGATTTACGTAAGGAGCTAGTGGTTGCTGAGCAGCAATATTTAGAAACGAGGTCCCGTTTACAGCAGGATTTACAGCAGTAGGAGGAGCTACACGATATCCCAAACCCGGAAGTGGTTTCGGGTGCAGTCAGTGCTGGTGCTCGCGATATCAGTTTAGGGGAGGTAGACGCGCTACCTGTCCCCGATGTTTCTGATGTTCCTCTGGAGGTGATGGATATTCTGTCAGTCCTTAACACTGGATCCTTGGTTTTGAATGACGGCGATGAAGAATCTGCATCAGTTCCTATTGAGTCTTCACAGGCCATGGACGAAGGCCTGCAGATAAGTACATCCCCTGTTGGGGATTCGGGACATATTACTGATTTACCTGTTCTAGATCCCATAACCTTCTCTATAGGAATCCCTAGGGGGGGCGGGAAATTGAATGGAAAAGATGGAGTGGGGAAGGGTCGGAGATTGCGTTCACAGCGTATTGAGGCGAAAGCACTGGAGGTAGCCCAGTCTTGCCCTGGTCCCGTGGATTTAGTTTCCCCCCCGGTTACTGCTACTTGGGTTTCCTCTGCTTTATTAGTGGCAGGTTGGGTTAAAAAGGGTACAGGAGATGGATGGGATCCCAATTTCACTGGGGAAGACAGTACCTCTCCTCATACAGGCCCTAGTTTAAACTCTTATACAGCTGAGGAAAGAAGTATCTCTGATCTTCCTGCAGGGCAGATGATGCCTCAATCGCAAGCTCTTATTCCACAGCCTAGTTCTGCAAATGAGATTTTAAAAACGATAAAGGAGATGGAAGGGGATATTCCTGAACCTGTTATTTTGGATTCCTCTCTAGTTGTTCAAGAGGGAAGTCAGACCACCCCCCTTTATTATAAGGGAAAAAGCTATTGTTCACTTGGGAGCTTAAGCAACAGGTTGGTAGAAAAAAGGCCAGGAGTTATATTTTGTTTTAAACTGAAATATTTGAATAGTTTGTAAGTGAAATTAGTTCTGTGTGTTAAAAATTATTACCTTGAATTTGAACTGATACTTGGGCTATGATATTGTAGGTTTGGGGATAGATGTTTGGCAGGAAAATTAGAAGGTAATTTAAATGTGTTGTTTGCCTGGTGTTTGGGGAGGGACATTAGCTGCAATTAACTTGTCTTTAAACAGGAATTACTGTGGCTTTCATTGTTCACTTGGGAGCTTAAGCAACAGGTTGGTAGAAAAGAGGCCAGGAGTTATATTTTGTTTTAAACTGAAATATTTGAATAGTTTGTAAGTGAAATTAGTTCTGTGTGTTAAAAATTATTACCTTGAATTTGAACTGATACTTGGGCTGTGATATTGTAGGTTTGGGGATAGATGTTTGCAGGAAAATTAGAAGGTAATTTAAATGTGTTGTTTGCCTGGTGTTTGGGGAGGGACATTAGCTGCAATTAACTTGTCTTTAAACAGGAATTACTGTGGCTTTCATTGTTCACTTGGGAGCTTAAGCAACAGGTTGGTAGAAAAGAGGCCAGGAGTTATATTTTGTTTTAAACTGAAATATTTGAATAGTTTGTAAGTGAAATTAGTTCTGTGTGTTAAAAATTATTACCTTGAATTTGAACTGATACTTGGGCTGTGATATTGTAGGTTTGGGGATAGATGTTTGTGAGGAAAATTAGAAGGTAATTTAAATGTGTTGTTTGCCTGGTGTTTGGGGAGGGACATTAGCTGCAATTAACTTGTCTTTAAACAGGAATTACTGTGGCTTTCATTGTTCACTTGGGAGCTTAAGCAACAGGTTGGTAGAAAAGAGGCCAGGAGTTATATTTTGTTTTAAACTGAAATATTTGAATAGTTTGTAAGTGAAATTAGTTCTGTGTGTTAAAATTATTACCTTGAATTTGAACTGATACTTGGGCTGTGATATTGTAGGTTTGGGATAGATGTTTGGCAGGGAAAATTAGAAGGTAATTTAAATGTGTTGTTTGCCTGGTGTTTGGGGAGGGACATTAGCTGCAATTAACTTGTCTTTAAACAGGAATTACTGTGGCTTTCATTGTTCACTTGGGAGCTTAAGCAACAGGTTGGTAGAAAAGAGGCCAGGAGTTATATTTTGTTTTAAACTGAAATATTTGAATAGTTTGTAAGTGAAATTAGTTCTGTATGTTAAAATTATTACCTTGAATTTGAACTGATACTTGGGCTGTGATATTGTAGGTTTGGGGATAGATGTTTGGCAGGAAAATTAGAAGGTAATTTAAATGTGTTGTTTGCCTGGTGTTTGGGGGAGGGACATTAGCTGCAATTAACTTGTCTTAAACAGGAATTACTGTGGCTTTCATTGTTCACTTGGAGCTTAAGCAACAGGTTGGTAGAAAAGAGGCCAGGAGTTATATTTTGTTTTAAACTGAAATATTTGAATAGTTTGTAAGTGAAATTAGTTCTGTGTGTTAAAATTATTACCTTGAATTTGAACTGATACTTGGCTGTGATATTGTAGGTTTGGGGATAGATGTTTGGCAGGGAAAATTAGAAGGTAATTTAAATGTGTTGTTTGCCTGGTGTTTGGGGAGGGACATTAGCTGCAATTAACTGTTTTAAACAGGAATTACTGTGGCTTTCATTGTTCACTTGGGAGCTTAAGCAACAGGTTGGTAGAAAAGAGGCCAGGAGTTATATTTTGTTTTAAACTGAAATATTTGAATAGTTTGTAAGTGAAATTAGTTCTGTGTGTTAAAAATTATTACCTTGAATTTGAACTGATACTTGGGCTGTGATATTGTAGGTTTGGGGATAGATGTTTGGCAGGAAAATTAGAAGGTAATTTAAATGTGTTGTTTGCCTGGTGTTTGGGGAGGGACATTAGCTGCAATTAACTTGTCTTTAAACAGGAATTACTGTGGCTTTATTGTTCACTTGGGAGCTTAAGCAACAGGTTGGTAGAAAAGAGGCCAGGAGTTATATTTTGTTTTAAACTGAAATATTTGAATAGTTTGTAAGTGAAATTAGTTCTGTGTGTTAAAATTATTACCTTGAATTTGAACTGATACTTGGGCTGTGATATTGTAGGTTTGGGGATAGATGTTTGGCAGGGAAAATTAGAAGGTAATTTAAATGTGTTGTTTGCCTGGTGTTTGTTAGAGCCTCCCACCCACCCTGTTTGTAGGCTTTCTAAATACTGAAAAGCCACTGGGGTTGGGATTGAAGGGCTGAGTATTTCTGTTTGGGACTGAAATTTGAAGCAACAGGAGTTGGTGGGCCTGTGACATCATACGGTACCTGGTGTCTGCTTACACACACTGTTAGTGGGACTGAACACATACTGGACTGTATGTGTTTGTCAGACTTGGGAACTTTGTTGGTGGGGTTGAAATTGGGTTTGTAAATAACTACAGTCAGTATAGAGAGAAACTGTACTCCAGGGGAAAGGGACTGAGAAAAGGGGGTGTGCTATTATAAACAGAGGAGGATAATCAGGGTGGCCATATTCCACCATGGCAGGCATCTGGAAGGGTTGTAGGCTGCACAGGCTGTGGGATGGCAATAATTCTAAATTGGGCCTGAGAGAGGAGGCTGCCCACTCTGTAGACAGCTATCTTGTATCAGGAGTGAGGTATATTGGTTAAGGAGTAAGCTGTGGGAGCTGGGGGGTCAAGGATAAGGGGTGTGGATATGGGCAGCAGAAGGTGGGGCTGAGGAGGCTGGGGCAACGCCTGAAATTACAGGACATTATGCTACAGCAAGCAGAAGGGGGATATTAGGGACAGAGGACCTTAGATAGGGAGTTGATGCTAAGGGAAAGCGACAGGGTGAAAATTCTGAATTCAAGGAGACTGGAGGGGGAAGAGTCAGGAGGGGCTGTTGTGCGGAAGCCTAAAACAGCAGACTGTGGGAAGGGAGCTCCTAAGGTGAACAGTGCAAGAGAGGAAGAAGAGGGTCAGTTTAGAGATGCAGTCAGGGGAAACTCGGGTTACCTGATGGAGGCTGACATAGAGTGTCACAATAAATTTGAGATACTAAGCATCCTAGAGGGGGAGAAAGGGGTTGGTGGAAATGAGGAAACTTATACAGAGGCCGGGGGGAGGAGTCAGATACCAGAGGTCATCACAGAACAGCTATGGAAAGGATAGACATAGTCCCAGAGGGAGAAGGGAAACATATATGTTAAGCAAATGGGGAGATGCAACATATTCCAGACATGAGGGAGGAGAGCATGATTGAAGAGAAACTGGGAGACAAGGAGGTGGGAGGAGCCCTTCAGCAGGAAGGTCAGTACCAAGGATGGGGCCCTAGCTAAAGGGGGACCCACAGAGAGCCTCTGGAGACAGGGGTACTATTACAAAGGGGGATGGGGTGGGGAAGGGAAACCATCAGGGCCAGGATAAATGGTTCAGATAAGAGAGGTTAAAGGGGACACTTATTCAGAGGGGTTTGAGTTAAGTGGGCAAAATAGCAAGGGAGGCAGAAAGGGAGGGTGACAAGGGGTCTCTAATAAGGCAGGAAGACTCCCATGAAATTGCGATCATGAATAAAGTGGGGGAGGGGGCTGAGAGGGCATAGTGGAGGTAACCATAAGGATGATGGCGTGTTAAGGTTCTGTTACTGGGAGACTCTGATGATTAAGGGTATCCATTGGGAGGACAGGGGATGGATGCCATAGCCAGGTGAAGGTAGTGAGTATCTCTGGGCTGAAAGTGACAGAGCAAAGTTCATGGTGTATGAAATGGTTAGGGATTGTGAGGAAACCGATTTCTGGCATTTGGGAACTAATGATCTAGAGGAAATAGCATTATGGAAATCCAGCAAGGTTCCAAGAACTTGCCAGAGTCTGTCGGGATAATGGATGCAACATTTCTTCGAGATATTGCCAGTACCAAAGGCCTCAGTGGAGAAAAAAAAAGTTCACAGAGGTTGATGAATGGCTCAGGAAGTGGGGTGAAGAGAATGGGTTGGGTGTTAGGGAACTGGAATGGAGTTTGGGAGGATAAGGGACTATATGCCAAGGACAGGTTTCATCTTGCCCCATTAGGGAAGGAAGTCCTCAAACAGGGATGGCTGACTACATACAAGAAAGGTGGGGTTTAAACTTGTAAGGGGGAAGGGATAAGGAGGGCTGACTAGAGCCCTCCCTCCAGAGAGGGAGTAGCTTCAAGCCCAAGGGGGAGGGAAACAGACTGGAGGTGGAGGTTTCAGGAGGAGCAGGGGAGGATGGAAGTATAAGGAATCTGGGTGGGGTTCGACAAAAGGATCAGGATAAGGGTGGGGGTTAGTGTTAATAAATGCCAGGAGCTTGGGAAACAAGTTGCCAGAGTTCCAGGCCATGCTGTTCGAGTGGGTGGATGTGGGGCAGTCACGGAAACGTACAACAAAACCATGACTGGGACCTAAATGTAATGGGTACACTTATGCTAGGAAGGATAGAAAGGAGGGCAGAAGGGGTGGAGTGGCTATGTTCATTAGAGATGACATAGAAATTGCTATGGTGGAAGAGGCAGAGGGAAACGTGGAGGCCTTATGGGTCACCTTACGATCCCCAGCAGGAGATAAGGTCAAGCTGGGAGTAGCATATAGGCCCCCCGGGATGAGTGATGTTCTAGAGGATGGTTTGCTGGACAACATCATTGCCCAGTGTGGACCAAAAGGGGAAGGAGTGGTGTTGATGGGGGACCTTAATATGCCAGGTACAAACTGGGGAACCATGTCCTCTAAGGTGGCCAAGGAGCAGAGGCTGCTGGATGGCTTCCAGGATGTGTTCTTAACACAGCATGTGATGGAGTCCACAAGGGAGGGGCATGTCCTGGATGTGGTTCTGGCAGATGGGGATCTGGTAAGGGACATGGTTGTACAGGACCCCTGACTGGGAGTGACCACAATACTGTCTGGTTTCAAATAAGCATTGGGGAGTGGGGTGAGATCTAGGACACTGGCAGTGGACTTCAGGGGGCAGACTTTATGGGCATGGGAAATATTCTCAAGGATCACTTGAAGGGATTACCTCAACGACAAGTGTGGAAAGGAGATGGGAGGTCATAAACGGGACTTCATGAGGCAGTCAGGATCTGCGCTAAGTTGAAACGTAAGGAGCAAGGTCACATAAACCATGCTGGTGGTCCAGTGAGGTCCAGGTAGCAGTCAGAGAAAGAAGGCGGCTTACAAAATATAAACAACAAGAGGATAGGGATAAGAAATGTACCAGCTTGCATCTAGAAAATCACCCGTATGGTGAGGAGCAAAGTCCAGTAAAGAGCAACCAAGGCACAGGGGATACATGGAGGGAAAGGCTCTTCCTATATTGGGGAGCGGAGAAAATTTAAGGGCCATCTCAGCAGATTGAGATCAGAAGGAGGGTGGGTGGAAGAGGCGAGGGACCAGGCAGAGGTTTTAACAGTACTTTGCCTCTGTGTTCACCTAGGGAGGGATGGGATACTACAAAGCAAGGCACAAAGGGGATAGAAGCAGCAGGGAGGGATCAGGGGAGCAACAGAAATGGAGCAAAGGGAGGGAAAGGTACCCCAGGGGTGTCACATCTGGATAAAGATAAAAGACCAGTAAGGTGGAGGGATGGATGATGCCATCCCCACCAAAGGGTTGGTTTGCCCTCAAGGCCCTAAAGAAAGACAAATCTCCGGGGCCGGATGGCATTCATCCGAGAGTACTATGGGAATTGGCGGACATACTGGCTGCACCCCTGGCGGAGCTTTTCAACAGGTCACTTGAGACAGGGTGGGTACCTAGGGATTGGCGAGAGGCACATGTGGTACCAATCCATAAAGGGGGGTCGAAGGAAGTACCAGGAAACTATAGACCCATCAGTTTAACCTCGGTGGTGGGAAAATTAATGGAGAGTATACTAAAGGAACGATTGGGGGTTTACTTGGGGGAGGTGGGAGGTCTGGATAGTCGGCAGCATGGGTTTGTGCCAGGTAGATCATGTCAAACCAACCTTGTGGAGTTCTATGAATGGGTAACATCAGAACTGGACAGGGGTAAGCCTGTGGATGTATTATTCTTGGACTTCAGCAAGGTTTGACTCTGTCCCCTACAATGGTCTGGTGGAGAAACTGATGGGGTTAGGAGTAGGCCCTTTGATGGTCAGATGGATTGAAAACTGGATAGCTGGACGCACTCAGAGAGTAGTGGTCTGTGGGGAGCTCTCGAACCCTACAGAGGTTGGTAGTGGGGTACCACAGGGCTCGGTCCTGGGTCCAATCCTGTTTAATGCATACATACGGACATCAGGGATGGTATAGGGTGTGAAATGAGTCTCTTCACGGATGACTCCAAGATGGGAGCAGTAGTTGAGGGAGAAGAGGGGAGGTTGGCCCTGCAAGGGGACCTGGACACCCTGGAAAGCTGGGCTCACACATGGAAATTAAATTTCAATATCACCAAGTGCAAGATGTTGCATCTTGGTCGGGAAACCCTAAACACAGGTACACCCTGGGAGGGAGGTGCTGGAAGCCTCAACAGGGGAAAAAGACCTAGGGGTCATGGTGGATACATGTATGAATAACTCTGAGCAGTGCAGGAGAGCAGCTAGCAAGGCAAACAGGATGTTGGGATGCATCGCAAGGGGGATCACCTCTAGGAGCAAGGAAGTGATTCTGCCGCTGTACAATGGACTGGTTAGACCACACCTTGAGTACTGTGTACAGTACTGGAGACCACACTTGAAAAGGGACATACAGCTCCTGGAGAGGGTACAGAGGAGGGCAACAAAGATGATACAAGGGCTAGGGATTTGACTTACGAGGACAGACTTGAGGAGCTCTGCCTGTTTTCATTGAGGAGAGGAGAGACAGGGGGGACATGATTGAGGTCTTCAAGTACCTCAAGGGAATAAATAGGGTAAACATGGAGGGGATCTTTAGACTAAAGCAGGGATGCATCACCAGAGGGCATGGTTTGAAGTTGGAAGGTGGAAGGGTGAGGGGGGAAAAGAAGAGGAGTTTTTTCACTGAGAGGGTGGTGGACCCTTGGAATGCTTTGCCTGGTGAGCTGGTTCAGAGATCCACAGTGGAGGGCTTTAAGAGAGGGTGGGACAGACACAGAAAGTGGATGTATCAGATGATGGCCTGTCCCGGGGGGGTGGGGATGGATGATAGGGGTTTCTGGAGCACAAGGGATGGGAGGGTCTCGGCACCCAACTAAGGATCTAGGTTCGAGCAGACTTGATAGACCATAAGGCCTAATCTGCTGGCAAATAGTATGTTAGTATGTTAGTATAGCAGCTAACAATCAGCCCATCTCTGGTAATACGATTGCATCCCCTAATGTTTGGCATGAAAAAGTTAGAGATCAACTCTTTCCCCCAATACAAACCTGTTGTCAGAACCAGCTATGAGGCGAAATGCTGTTAGGCTGAAATACAGGGGTAATGCTGCAGATGTTCTAGATAGGCATTTTGTGGGGAGATCATTATTAAAGGACAGCATGAAATACTATGCCTATGAGGTGTATGCTTTCATACATATACCTGGGGACTCGGTTTTTGATGTGAGCTTTAAACAACCGGTGGGTTTGGAGAGGTTTTGGAAGCAATATCAGTTGCTAAAACTCTCTCCATTATGGAACTCTCTCCATTATGGAAGCCTTTTTTGGCAATACCCTTGACAAAAAAAATAACGGTTCTTTTTAGGAATGAAGGGGTAAACATGGCTGATATTACTTATTGACTACAACAAAGGTGTACAGTAAAAGGCTATCCAGAGCCTATTCTGGATGAGGAACAATTATGGACGGGCGGATGGAAATATCAGGTCACTTTGAAGCTTGAACAAGGTTTGACTAAACATCTACCAAACAGTTTTTTCCTGGGAAGAGATCGAGGGATGATTTTCTATCCGGGTCAACCCAGAGCATGTTTTAAATGTGGGGATGTGGGGCATTTAAGCAATGTCTGTGATAGGCAAAAATGTGGCCTATGTGGTGAAATAGGCCATTTTGGAGCCCAGTGTCAGCAACCTTTGAGATGTAATTTATGTGACGAGCAGGGTCGTACTTTTAGAAATTGTTCATGGGCATAACAGCAGAGATTTGGCATTACGTGCAAAGCAAGATGTCTATGTTGCCACGACACAAAAAGAGAAGCAGCGTATGTTGGATTTACTCCTCATGAAGCCTCAAACAGATGTACCTTCTTCAGGCATGCCTTGCCCCCACATAGACTCCCTTCCAGTACCTGTCAATCAGGAAAGTGATGTGACTTCACACAAGGGGCCTTTAGTTGGCTCCATAGAAAAAATGGATCCCCTTGTTTTAAATGAGTCTGCTACATCAAATGACCCTCCTGCTTGGGCAAAAGTGGTTCTTTTAATTCAGGCACAGAAAATACAAGACCTGTTCAAGGAATAGAGGTGGACCTAGAGGAAACAGCTGTGCCCCCACCCACTTTCCAGCAGGATGAAACTTTTCAGTGGGTTACAAGGTCTAAAGCAGGAAAGTCATCGTTGGAGATTCCTACAGAGGCCAGGATTTTGGATGTTATAACGGTCCAGAACTCTTATTCTTTGTTTTTCGAGTAAGAAGGGGAAGAAGAAAGTCATGATTCAGACTTATCTTCTATTGCCTCTTCGTAGGCAGATGCGAGTATTGAGGGAGGGCCCATGGATAAACATAAGCCCAGAAAGAGGAAGAAGAAGAGATGAAGAGGATTATGTTGTTTTTTGATCTATGTCTCTGAGTCCTTTTTCTCTCTCTCTATTTCTTTATGTCTAGGAATCTTTCCTTTCTTACGATAAATGTGAACAGCATTAAAACCTTAGAGAAAAGGCGGGTCACCTTTGCTAGTGTGAAGAAGGGAATTGTAATGTGATTTTATTGCAAGATACTAGGCTATATTCATTAGTAGAGGTGAGGGATGCGCAAAGGGACTGGCGATGGGGGGGGCTCCTTTTGGTCTTTGGGTGACGTACCTTGTTCAGGGTTAGGGATTTTGTTTATGGGGATGCCGGTAAAAGTACTACATCTTTTTAATGTATGTCCTGGCAGGGCAATGATAATGGATGTTGTTCTAGGTTATGAAACATATAGAATTATTAATATTTATGCTCCTCAGGTAAGGGCGGGTAGGTCTTCCCTTTTTAGGAGGGTTGAACCATATTTACATACGTCAAAGTTGGTAGTCCGGGGAGGTGATTTTAATTGCGGCCTTACAAGTAGAGATTGGGGAAGATCTACATCTAAAGTTTTCAGTGATTCTAATTCTTTATTAAGAATATTGAAAGTGAATAATCTCTGTGATGCGTATGATTTATTAAATCAAAAACCTTTGCATACTTTTTATAAAGGTAGATTATCCTCTAGAATTGATTTTTGGTTGGTCTCAAGGAGAGTTCTTTGTCAGGAAGTAAGGATTATCCCAGTTGAAACATCTGATCATGGCAGTTAAATTGGATTTAGGTTCTTTACAACAGGTTTATATAGGGAGAGGATATTGGAGGATGAACATTACTATTTTACAGAAGGTAGACATAAAAGGCTGTATCGAGGAATTTTTTAGGGTTGGAGCGGATGTCTCCTTTTTGTATGACAGCCCTATTGATTGGTGGGAGGATACGAAGAGAGACTTGAAAATTCTTTTAACTGATGTGTCAAGGAAAAAGGCTTGTAGTGGCTACATACAGTATTTGGGGCTAAGGGCTAAATATATGCAGTTATTATCTCAAGCTGTTAACTCAAGTATTTGTATGAGGCAGTTGAGAGATAGAAATGATAAAATGTATTCATATTTAAAAATTTCAGAAAATAGAGCAGCTCAGGAGCAAAAATATCAAACCAGGGGGCCTAAAGAACAAGTGAACCCATTTGATTTAGGCCTACATGGTGTGCAGTGTTTGGTTATGACAAAATTGAAAAACATACATGGTTCTGCAATTACATACACTAATGGTTTATTAGCATGTGTTCAAGATCATTTGAGATTGACATTTCAAAGAGATATGGTAAATGGTTTAAAGTTAGGTTTTCAAGATTTGAAAATACCACAGTTAAATAATGATGCAATACATAATCTGGTATCCCCCTTTTGTATTTTTGAAATTAAGTAAGCTATTTCTGGATTATCACATCAGTCAGCTCCAGGGTTGGATGAGATTCCGAATGATTTTTATAAATGTTATAGCAAAATCATAGCCCCTTGGCTGCAGGTGTTATTTATAGCTGTACGGGAGGAAAATAGGTTAGTCCCCACTATGAGAGAAGGTGTTATGTCCTTTCTTTATAAGAAAGGGGACGAACAGGATATTAGAAACTAGAGGCTGATAAATTTGTTAAATTCGGATTATAAAATCTTAACTAAAATTTTATCAAATCGCTTATCACAGATTGCAAAAATTGTTAAATATCCCTTTCAGTCTTGTGCTGTTCTGGATAGGAACATTTTGCAAAATTTGGTGTTTATTAGGGAAGTGGTAGAACAAAGCTTACAATGGAATTTGGATGGATATTTAATGTCTATTGATCAAGAGACTGCTTTTGATTTGGTTAGACAGGAGCATATTTGGGCAGTCTTACAATATTATGGGATACCGGTTTCTTTTATATCATTATTACAAACATTGTATAGGGATGCTCAAGTTGTTCCGATGGTAAATGACCATTTGGGGATACCTTTATTTTTAAAAAATGGGGTGAGGCAGGGCTGTCCATTGAGTCCGCTGCTTTATGTTTTTGGTCTAGATCCCATACTTCGGCAAATAGAAAAAGCACCATATATTAAAGCCATTGAAAATAAGAATGGGATAATATTTCGTAAGGTTACTGCCTATGCTGATGACTGTTTTTTTACTATTTCTGATCTTGAGTCAGGAGAGCAGATACTGAGATTATTTGAGTCAGTCTTTAATACTACTGGTATTAGGATTAATACAGGAAAAAGTAGGATTTTGGTTTTAGGTGAGGCTCAGGTTGTGGAAGGTTTTCATATTGCTATGACAACTAATGAAATTAAGATATTGGGTATGTTTTTTGGTTCTCAGGAATGAGAGAAGAAGAATTGGGTGATAGCATATGATCAGGCTAATCTGAAAGTGAAAGCTTGGTTGTCATGGAAAATGTCCCAGAAAAAGAGGGTTCATCTGCTTCGGGCATATATAGCTACTATTTTTCTGTATATTTCTCATGTGTATCCTTTGTCTTTTAATATGCATACAAAAGTTATGTGTCTTTTTTTCCTTTTTTTATGGGGGAGTCGTTTGAATCCAGTTAAAATAGTTAATACGTATAGGTCTTGGAAAGCAGGTGGCTTAAATATGATTCAACCTTTGTTATATTTTTTGGGGAACTTTTTCTTTAGTTCTATTCGCCCGGTCATATTAGAGTCCGAGGGTTTAGGGTCTCTCATTATGAAGTTATGGGGTCCTAGTTTTTTGACGGCTTGGGGCAGGGGCAAATGGCACCCATCAGATAGATCTCTTCCGAGATATTTACAAACTACTCTGAAGTATATAAGAACCTGGAAAATTGAGATGGATTGGTTTTTGGGTCAAGAGAAAAAAAGCTTTTTATAAATTTATGTTAAATAAGTGGTATACAGAAGAACCTTTATTTCAGGTGTCTGCAGCCATAAACATTGATGCTTTACTGGAATGTTTTTGGGATCCTAGGATACCACTTAAGATTCAGGATTTTGTTTAGTTGTGTGGGCACCAAAAGCTGAATGTAGGGAGTAATCAAAAACATAAACAAAGTAGTGAAAGGGTCTGTGGAGATCCTCGGTGTCAAGGGCAGATAGAGACCATGCATCATTTATTTTTTGATTGTATGAATGTTCAAGGTTTTTGGGATCAGCTAGCTGAATGGTGGGGGAGAAGGTTTTTAAAAATATGACATATGATATTTTGGTTTTAGGCCAAATACCTATATCCTGGATGAATTGTGCCAAAAGTACGGCCATTATTATATTTGCATGTTTATAATGGTCTTTATGGCAAGCTAGATGCTTATGTTCCTAACAGAGCAAGATAATCTCTCAGCAGGAAGTTTTGTTTAATATACAAGCTGATTTGGATAAAATATATAGTTATGAATTTCATACACTAGGACAAGAAGTGTGTTCTAGATTATGGAGGAATGTAGGATGGGTGGGGTAAAGGGAAAGAGAAAGGAAAAAGCAGAGAAATCCTTCCTTTTTTCAGCTTTATCATTTTCAACACTTATTGAATGATGTTTTGTTCAATGGATATATTTGTAGATTTGGAGGCAGGATCCAAAATTGATTTGTATGATTAAGTTCATTGGTTTAGTTAAAAAGCAACATTTTTGGGGTATATTGGGTTATTTAAGGGAATCACTATGTTTCATTTTTAGAGGTGTTTTGTTTTAATGTGGGGTTCTTTGGGTTTTTTGTTTGGCTTGGTGTTTACTATGATATGTATTATATGTCATTATGTTATGCTTTTGAATTCTGAATAAAAATTTCTCCTACTCTTTTCGATAAGTGCCATGGAATCTTTAACATCCACCTGAACTACCACCAATCCAGGCAGATGGGACCTCGGTTTAACGTCTCATCTGAAAGACGGCACCTCAGAAATGCAGCACCCCTCTCATGCTGCACTACAGTGTCAGTACTGGGATATATTAACCCAAGTGCCAGATGTGGGAACTGAACCCACAGCCCTCTGATCTCCCGGCCTCAGAGGCAAGTGTGCTACCTACTGAGCCACTGACACTTACACTGACAATTAGTGTAAGTGGGCAGATCAACAGACCAGGAGGAAGGCTATATAAACCCTGAGTTTATGGGTACATAGTAGGTTGTGCTCAGTCATAGACTAACTCTTGTGGAGTACAGAACACCTTTACTTTATTCTTAAAGGGCAAGGTGACCTTTGGTAACTTGTGAGTGTAAGCAGAGGCACACATGGCTGATATATCAGAGGTAAGCTCTTATTTTCTTTAAAGAAGGGGAAGGTAAAATACTGCTTCCTTGAAGTGAACTGGTCTGTTGGTTTCACCACACCAAGGTATATCAGAACTCATTTTGTTTGCGTGTATTTTTTTGCTTTGTTTTTAAATAAAACAATGCTATATGCTCCTTGCACCTGACCAGTTTTGTTTTGCTTCAGTCTCTACAAAAACAGTAGTGTCTTACACCAAGTACATACCATTACACTTTTTGTCACTGAAAATAGTTGCCAGACTCCTAACCAGAAAGCAAAAAGAAAATGCAGGAAAGGTTCACTTTAATTATTTAGATTTTCTGATTCCAAAGTGATGCACAGGTACTGTTATTTTGTTAGGTGTTTGATTGCTGTATCACTAGTGATTGAAACTGGGGCCAAAGTGTTTGCTTGCTGAATCACTAGTGATTGAAACTGGGCACCGGAGTGTTTGATTGCTGAATCACTAGTGATTGAAACTGGGCACCGGAGTGTTTGATTGCTGTATCATTAGTGATTGAAACTGGGGGCCGAAGTGTTTAATTGCTGTATCAGTACTGACTGAAACTGGGGATTAATCCATGCTGACAGAACAGTCACTCATAACTACTGTATTCCATGCACATCAATATAAATAAGCATCATGAAAAGAAAAATCCTTCTGTGGGGCTAACTGACAGGACTTCACCAGTATAAAAGTTGCATGAAAACTGGCTTTTACATTGGTTCCATTTTAGTCTAAGAACGATACACTACAGACATGCTTCCACGCCTCAGCATGGTTTGGAAAGACATCTTCCCTGAACCACCTGTCATTGCCTATAAACAGCCCCCCAGCCTCTCGAACATAATAATTCATAACAAACTCCCAGCAGATCAAAATAACCAGAAAACAAGAGGGACAGCACCATGCAACGTGGCAAGATGTAAGACCTGCACCCACATATGCACACAGGCCACCATTAAGACAAGCCAGAACAACATAATATGAAATAAATGGATCCTACACATATCAATCCAGCAATGTGGTTTACCTAATCCAATGCAAGAAGTGCACAAAAGGTTGCTATATTGGGGAAACTAGCCAACCACTGAAAACCAGGATGAATCACCACCGTCACACTATAGTAAACCAGATTATCAGCACTCCAGTAGGAAACAATTTTTCACAAACAGATCACTCTCTCTTTGATTTATCTGTCTTGATACTAATAGGCAACTTCAGAAACACACATGACAGAAGGACATGGGAATTGAAATATAGTAAACAATTTAAATCTAACATTTCTGGACTGAATCGGGACATCGGTTTCATGACACACTATGGTAAACTAATTCTTTTTCACTGTGTACTAAATCATGTCTCTATTTATCATACTTTGGTTCTGTATTTCTCTTATTATTGTATTTTTTTTCTCTGCATTCTGCCTGATCTGCTTTTTCACCTGTACCTCACATCCTCCCTGCCTCTCCTACTCTCCTAACTCTTGAGCTCAGTCCCACCCACTCCCTCTTGTTTTCATGCCTCTGTTTATACTACCTCACACTCTGTTTATCTAGGCCTTTGTTCTTTTGTTTCTCCTAATTTCTTGATTTCCTTGCATCTCTTAGGCATCTTCTGTCTATTCTACCCTTACAGTCAGCCTCTGATCTCAGATCCTATCTGCGTGCTTTTGTCTTCCCTTTAGCTTCCTTTCATCTCCTACTGACCTGTTCCTACTTAGCCCCCCCATTTCTTCTCATGTTTTTATTTTGCATCTTAGACTTTCATCTCTAGTCCCCTTTATCACCTTCCTACTTCAGTTCCTGATTTTTAATTGCTCCACAGTGGATATAAATGCTGCTTATGTTGCTCAGTTTTACTATTCACCTGAAGAAGGGACCTGTGTGGCCCTGAAAGCTTGTGTACAATTCCACTTTGTACAAGACACTTGTTTGTCCAATAAAAGGTATCAAACATTCCATCTTCTCCTGAGAAGCACACAGAAACCAAACAATTTGAATGTTTGTTGTCTTCTTGCATCCTTTCATGTATTCTATACACTGCTCTTTTGCAAATTGCTTCTCCGGTATGCTATCTCTTAATGTACTGAATGCTTTTTAAATCCACAACTGTTTTGTAATTTGTCTCTAGCTCTGAGTACTTCATCTGAGATGCAGTACATTATTTTCACTGGGTTCTTGCTTCTACCCACTTTTCCAGCTGGGTGGACTCCAGTGAATGGATTTCCTTAAGGCTATACATAGAGACAGTGGGGCTTAATAGTTAAAGCATGGGCTTCGGAACTGGGAGAGCACAGGTACAAACCCTACTCACATCAAAGACGTACTGTGTGACCTTGAGGAAGTCATTTAACCTCACAATGCTTTAGTCCACCCAGTTGTGAAAATGAGTAGAATCTGGACCTTACTGGGAATGAGATGTTGCATCCCAGCTGGGCTATCCTAGGTAAATGAATTGTGAACAAATACAAAAAATACAGAGAATCAGTGACTGTGGTAGGATTGGATCCTTGGACATGCAGATCACTCAGTCACATTATTTTCTCATTATACTAACGGCCTCTACTTCATATGGCATGAGGGTGACAAGACCATTAATGCAGTAATGGGATGGAATTATCACTTGCATTTCTATACTGCTTCTTCAAGACCATTTTCATATAAACTAAGATGTGTATCAATCCTCAGTACTGCATTTATTTCAAATTATGCTCCCCTACAGTCCCAACACGCATCATGTTCTGTTTTGCTGTATTTTCAAATGGTAGAACACTGAGGGGGGAGAGAGAGAGAGAGGGAGAGAGAGAGAATGAGAGAGCAGCTATTAGCTGCCGAGAGTGCAGTTGGCAGTAGTTTCAGTAGCACACAGTGTGGAGTGTCTTTTAGCCATGCTCTGCAGCAGTTTTTGCAGGACAAAGCACTGTGTTTATTGCAGTCATGATCAGCGGCAGATTTGAGGAGCCATATTGAGAAATTTAAATAAAAGGTGCATTCAGTGATGGTTTGAGGAGCTGCAGTAGGTTTGTTATGTTCATTGTGGCCTTTTAATAACAACTGTGATCAGCAGCAGTTTCAGAAGACGCATTGGGGTTTAAATGTGTCAGATAGTGCTGTGAGTAGACTATGATAATAGTAGAGGTTTGATTGGTGACAGTTTGAAGAGACACATTGGGGATGTTACACAGAAGAGCTGTTGGCAACAGTTTGAGATAAGGTTATAAACAACTCTTGGGGCTGAGCAACATGATGTCATGGCAGACATATGTTTTGTAGCCATTTCAGTAACATGTGGATGTGGGTGATTCTGTGCTTTTTGGATATGTAGAGATTGAAGGAGCAGGTTATTGATTTAGTTTTCGCTTGACTGAGAAAGGAGGGCTAGAAATGACTGCCTATTTTCAGCCCTGTCCTGGGGGCCAGGGAATAGAGATGTAAGCTGATGAATATGGAAGTCGGTTAAGTTGTTGGTGGTATTTAGTGAAGTGGGACATTTCCCTACTCCTTTTGAGGTGTGCCATGGGATCTTTAATGTCTACCTGAACAACCACCAGAAAAGGGAGAAAGGATTTCAGTTTGTCTCATCCAAAGGACAGGTTATGTCAAGGGGAAAATTGTTCCAAAGTTGGGTACACTAGAAACTAATTGCCAATTGCCCAGATTTCTATTTTGCAGCAAGGGATAAACAGCCTATAATCCAGTTCTGATTGCATCAGGTAGAAACATAGAAACATAGAATTTGATGGCAGAGAAGGACTGCTTGGCGCATCTAGTCTGCCTATTCCTTCCTACCTACACTATTACCACAGACCATGCCTGATCTACTGCTCTTTCTCCCTCCCCCTTCCTTGCCACTGTGATTCCCTTATGCTTATCCCATGGATTCTTGAACCACACCACTGTTTTTGCCCCACCACCTCCGCTGTAAGGCTGCTCCAGGAATCCACCACTCTTTCTGTGAGGAAGTACTTCCTCATGTCTCTCCTGAATCTACCCCTCCTCAGCTTCATAGCATGTCCCCTTGTTCTTGAGCACATTTTCCTCTGAAAAATACTACCGTTCTGTACCTTATTTATCCTGGGGGGTGGCAGCTGGTTAAGGGAAAAGGAGGCAGCACCTGGGCAAATCTACCTAACAGACAAAACACTCTAAACACAGAAAACAGGTACACGCCTCTTGCATCTGTACCATCAGAAAGGAGAGAGGAGGCCTCGGGTCAGCACAAAGCTGAAAGCAACAGGGTAACAAAACATCATTATAAACAGAATTCCAAGGACAACAGGAAAAAGCTTATAATCATAGGGGACTCCATGATTCACGGTGTGGATCCTCATCTGAGCAGAAATGAGTGGGCTGGTGTGCAGGTCAGATTTCTCCCAAGAGCATCCGCTTGAAGGGACACTGACAGAATAGTCAGCATAATTCAAAGGAAAGGTATAGGCTCTAACATGAACATCCTGGTCTACCTAAGGACCAATGACCTCGCTAGCCGGCAGGTAGAGGAGGTTAAGGAGCACATTGTCCAACTCGGGGAGAAATTGGTTTCCCTTTCATCCAGCACTGCCTTCTCAGAGGTTCTGCCTGTTTGGGAAAAATGAAAAAACAGGCAGAAAATCATAGACAAGGAAATAGGTGGGCTCAATGCATGGCTCAAAGACTGGTGTCACACCAAGGGGCATAACTTCATCAGAAACTGGGACAACTTCTGGGAAAGGGAGTTCTTCAAATTCAATGGCCTCTACCTGACTAAGAAGAGGGTTAGGGTGCTGGGCCAAAAATCTGATGTCCATGCAGGGCATTTAAACTAGCGGATGGGGAGAAGATGGCAGCTCTAGGAGTAGTGTAGTGCTCCAGAGTCCTGATGCCCTCCAAAAATGAGCATTCAGGTGTTCTGGAGGCTGGCTAGGCAGGTTAGGTTCCCAAGGGTGTTGGGAGGTGCCCCAGATAGGTCCCCTGGTTAGGTACTCCCCTGTTTTGTGCCCCTAGTTAGGTGCCCCTGGGTTTAGTTAGGTATCCCCCCTCCAAACGTGAAGCCGAAACTAGGCTCCATTTAAAAAAAAAATGTATTTCTGCTCTTTTTTTTCCCTGCCTGCCGCTCCTTGGAACCCCACCCCCAGTTACCTCACACCAGCCACCTGCTTTCGTGGGTCTGATCACAAGGGCTAGCGGGCAGGGATGGGCTTGTGAGGATTCCGTGATGGAAACCTCAGCCTGTTTGAATGGCAGTGGCCATTCATTCCATTGTGGAGAGAGAAAAGGGCAGCAGTAAATATGAGGGAGTGCTAGGCTAGACGTGGCTCGGCAAAAGGGGAGGGACTCACCTGATGTCCTGGGGTCCCTCCTAATGTCCCAGCTGGTCTGTCAGTGATCGCTCCCTCTTCTCTGGTGATGGCTGTAGTCCGTCGGTCTTGGTGCTGCGTCAGCAGCGAGGATGTTCCGTCGGGAGGGCCGGCAGGTGTAAAGACTTTCCCCTCCATCCTGTTGCCAGCAAATGGTTGTTGGGAGGGGCAGTATATCCAGGCTGTCCCCTCCAGTAGCTCCGAGGTGGAAGGTGTTTTGGGAGGGGCGGCGGCAGTAGCCTTGGGCCGGCCCCTCCATCCAGCAAGTCGGCAGCACAGCAGTCCAATCAGAAGGGGCAGCAGTGGCAGAGGTAGGCCTTCCCCTCCAGTTCCAGCAGCAGTGGCGGCCTGTGGGAGAAGGAAGGTTCAGGCCCTCCCATCTCCAGCTCCAGACAGTCCCAGCCCGTGAAGCAGATCGAGGGTGGCAGGGTGAGTGGCAGCAGCACCAAGTTCCGGTACTGGCCACCGGAAGGGAGAAGGAACTGTTTTTTTTTAAATAAAAATCTTGGGCGCTGCAGGTGCTAGTGAAATGTGGTCGTGGGCAAGGCCCTAGTCAGGACTGCCCTTGGGGCAGAGTTAAAGAAAGGGCACCCTCGAGACAGGAAAATGTGGGGGTGGGCTAGGCCCAGAGCAAAGGACCGCCCATGGGGCAGAGTGAAAGAAGGTTCCTATGAGCTGAATGACTGAGGGGCGGACAAGGCCCCAGCAAAGACCAGCCATTGGGTGGAGCTACGATAGAGCCCCATAGACAGTGGGAGAAGGGTCTGGGATGATGAAGTTTGATTGACTGCCTGTAAAGCGATCTTAAAAGGGTAATGACTGGCCCTCCAGTCTAAAAGGGGGCAGGAACTGTATGGTGACTAAATAAATATTTATTACTGCTTACAAAAGTGGCTTACAGGGGCAGAATAAATGCAAGGATCTGTAGAGCAAGGAACTGTAAGTAAGGAACTGTATACCTTAGTTTGGATCTGAATTCAAGTGGCCTGCACCAGAGGCCAGGTTTAAAAGGGCAATGTACTCCTGAAAGTGAACTGTTTGTAAATAAATGTACATAATTGTTTTGTTGTGATGCTTTTGGGCCCCTGTGATGACATTGTCCCTATGCTAGTATCGGTGTGCAGGCTGAAGACGGCCACTAAGTGACAGTGCCCCTGCGACTTTATGTAATCTGAAAACCTGAATTGTTTTATCTGTCTATAAAGTGCCCTAAGTAGTAATGTTTGCTAGAAATAAAGACACAGACACAGGATTTTAATAGAAATGTTTATTGTGCTGCCACCCTTCAGCCTACCTGTGATCCCAGGTGCCCCAACCCTGTTTTCCCTGACCAGCTGTCATATCCTTGTTTGTCCTTGTGTCCCTACAGTCCACATAGGGGCTGTGGCTGGGTGAAGTTGGCAGACATTTTCCTGGAGGAGTGTCATTTCCGGTGGTCTATAGAGACCTTTATGCCGATGACCCACACCGCCTCAGAATAGTCCTGGCCTGTGTCCTGTTCTGTGTTTTCCCCTTCCCCGGGCAGCTGGTTCCCTGTCTTGCGTTTTCCCCTTCCCTGTTTGGACACGCAAGGGTGGCTGGCTTAGAATGTTTACAGCTGATTTTTGAGTAGGGTACAGTATAATTGTAGGTATCTTATCTTTCAGAGTTTTAAATCTAGAAATGCCATGCATTACTTTTGTAGTGTTCTAGTCCTTTATAGTTTTAGAGTGTAGATATTTAGTGTAATGTTATTGTCTAGTCATGTTTAAAGAGCAGCTTCCTAGTAGCTGCTTCCCCCAGCCTGTACGATGACTGACCTGCTTAGGAGTCATCCGACGAAGTATGGCCAAAAAATTCCATATAGATTAAAAGATACAGCTCTCGTAAACTTTTTTTTCAACATGCCTACAAAAAACAGATCGAGTTCCCGGTCAGGAAACCACGCCTTCACATTGGCGATACGCAGCCCCATTTAGTGTCACAAACGAACGCTTCATGAGCAGGTGCTTATTCAGTTCTATGGGGTGATATTATTGTGTAGAGGCATTTTTCCCTGTTGAATTTTAACAGCGATCGATCGACTAATTGGGACCCTATTAATCGATCAATCACTTTGATTTATTAAAATCCCAACAGGAAAGGGTATACAGCTATATGTAAATATCAGCCCCATAGAACTGAATGGGGTGTGCTCATGAAGCCTTCATTTTGTGACATCACAAAACGGGGCTGCGTAGGCCGACATGGAGGCATGGTTTCCAGACCACGAATTTGGTCTGTTTTTTGCAGGCATGTTGAAAAAAGTTTATGAGGGCTGTATCTTTTAATCTATATGGAATTATTTGGCCAAACTTTGTCGGATGACTCCTAAGCAGGTCAGTCATCATACAGGCTGGGGGCTGGCAGCTACTCACATAGTAGGAAGCTGCTCTTTAATAAATGTTTACATTGTTCCTTGCATTCAAGTCAGCTTCACGCCTCTCCTTGTGTTCCCAGTGTTGGTAGCAATTGAACTTGGGCCCCCTTCCCCAAAACTTTCCCCTGACACCTGCTGGTTAGGCGTCACACAAAAATCCACCTCTGGGTGGTTGGCATAGTCAGAGTACTTTGTGTTTTTCCCCTTCCAAGTTGTAGCTGGGGTGGACCTGTGCCCTGACCCGACCAGGCCATTTTGAGAGCAGTTGACATCAGCAGCAATCCCATGCCCATTACAGTAGCACAAGTAGAGCCTGCCATCTCTCTCCCCCTCCACCTAGCACCAATCCTACAGGACACTCCAGGATAACAGTTGTAAAAGGCAAAAAGCAAGCAACCTTGTCAGAAACTGACAATGGTCAAAAAAAACATAAAGGGAGAAACATGAACTAAAAAGGAGGTATCACAAATTGGGATGCACTTCAGGAATGGACAGCTTTATGTCTCAATGTGTGCAGTCTGGCTAACAAGGAGCCAGACCTCACTGCCACAATACCAGAGGCAGGACTGAACTGGGTTGCCATGACCGAAACATGGTTCACAAACCATCACGACTAGGAAGTGATGATCCCAGGATATAACTTGTTCAGGAGAGATAGGACTGGGAAAAAGGGAGGGGGGTAGCTATATATGTTAAAAATACCATTAGTGATACTAAAATCCAGCAGGCACAGGGGAAACTGAAGACCTATGAATTACAATTGGGGCCAGAAGTCAGCCACCTATTCAGGTAGGTGTAATCTATAGACCCCGAAATCAGGAGGAAACCAGGAACAAGGATACTCTGGAAACCATCCTTCAAATGTCAGACAAAGGAGACATGATGCTGGTAGAGGACTTCAGTCTACTAGACATTGATTGGCATTCCCGCACAGCAGTATCAGAAAAAAGCAGGGAATTCCTAGTCACTGTACACTACAGGAAGCAGGCCTAAGTCAACTAGTGAAGACACCCTCAAGAGGAAACACAATCTTAGACTTGGTATTCACAAATAGCAATAGGATTCTGGGTGTCGAAGTGGGGAACCACCTGGGAAACAATGACCTTCACACAGTATGGTTCAAGGTGAACAGGACCGAGAACTTCATACACTCTAAGCTTAAGGTCCTTGACTTCAGGAGGGCAGACTTCACAAAAATAAAGGCTTGCCTGAGGGACAGTCTTAGTAACACAACAGATGGAGTGTCGAGGAGTGTTGGACAAGGTTGAAAGATGCAATAACCATTGTTACATCACAATGTGCCCACCAGGTCAGTAAGAATAAAAAAAGGAGAAACCCGCTATGGTTTTCCAAAGAGGTGGCAACCATGGTGAGGGAAAAGCGCAAAGCCTTCAGAAAGTACAAGGAGTCAGGGAAAGAGACTGACAAAACAGAATATAAAGAAAAGCTGATAGAGAGGGAAAGTGATAAGAAATGCCAAAGCACAGACAGAGGTGAGGATAGCTCAGGGAGTGAAGAAGGGTGACAAAACATTCTACATGTACATATGAGAAAAAAGAAAGACTAAGGGAGGCATTGCTAGAATCATGAAAATGGATGAGCAGCCCACAGAACATGACGGAGGGAAGGCAGAGGCACTCGAATGCTTCTGTTCATTCTTCACACAGAAAGCAGATGGTAGCGGTCCAAAAATAGGCAAAAAGAATATTCCACTTGGAGGCACAGATATGAGTCCCTTCACAGAAGAAAAGGTACTAGAGGAAATCAACAAGTTAAAGGTGGATACAGCTATGGGGCCAGATGGGATACACCCAGGAATACTTAAGGAACTTTGGAGAGAACTAGCAGCCCCCTTAGCAGTGCTCTTCAACAAATCATTGGAGAGTGGGGAGGTTCCGGAGGACTGGAAGAGGGCAACAGTAGTGCCACTCCACAAGAGTGGAAGCAAGCAAGAGCCAGGAAACTACTGTCCAGTTAGTCTAACTTCAGTGGGGGGAAAACTGATGGAGTCCCTACTGAAGGACAGAATCTTTGCTTTTTTGGAGGAAAGTGGTCAGTTTGACACTAAGCAACATGGTTTCATAGCAGGGAGGTCCTGCCAGGCAAACCTGGTAGATTTCTTCGACTGGGTCACCAGAACAATGGATCAGGGTGGGGCAGTGGATGTGGTTTACCTAGACTTCAGTAAGGCATTTGACTTGGTTCCACCCAACAGACTAGTCAATAAACTGGAGAACATGGGAGTCAAGCTTGAGGTAACAGGCTGGGTCAGGAAGTGGTTAAATGAGAGAACACAGAGGGTATTAGCAAATGGCACTCTGTCAGAGGAGGGTATGGTGACTAGTTAGGATTCCTCAGGGCTCCATTCTGGGGCCAGTCCTCTTCAACATATTCATCAATGACATTGCTGATGGACTGAAGGGAATGGTGTGCCTGTTTGCTGATAACATCAAAATCGGGAACAGGGGTGACACACCAGAGGGGGAAAGAAAGCATGGAATCTGATCTCTGAAAGTTGGAGGAATGGTCAAGGATCTGGCAAATGAAATTCAGTGCCAAAAAATGTGAAGTCATGCACCTGGGAAAACATAACTCAAGGAAACTGTACTTGATGGAAGGGGAACAGCTGGTGAATACAAGGCTAGAGCGAGATCTGGGGGGATCATATTAGATGACCTCAAGGTCAGCAAACAGTGCGAGAAGGCAGCAGTAAAAGCCAGTGGCATCCTGGGATGCATAGGAAGGGGCATCACAAGCAGGAGTCATGAAGTGATCATGCCTCTGTATAGATCCCTGGTAAGACCCCACCTGGAATACTGAATCCAGTCCTGGAGGTCACACCTCAGGAGGGACATAGATAGGCTGGAGACGGTGCAGAGAAGAGCAGTAAAGATGGTGCAGGGCTTGCACCAGAAACCGTATGAAGCCAGACTCAGTGAACTCAGTCTATACTCCCTTCGAGCAATGCAGGAATTGGGGGGACATAATAGAGACATTTAAATACCTTAAAGGCAACAACAAGGTACAGGTGCAGAACCTCTTTCAGGTAAAAGACTATAGCAGGACAATAGGGCATGACCTTCTCCTCAAGGGAGGTAGGTTCAGGAGCAATATGAGGAAATACTTCAGAGTGCGTTGTTGAACCATGGAATAGCCATGGAAGGTGGTGGGGGCAAAGACTGAGGGGGAATTCAAGTGGGTATGGGACAGGCATTGCGGAATACTCAAGCAGGCAGCTAAGTGTGGGGGGGTAGGAAAACAAGGGCAGACTTGATGGATCATAAGGTCCCCATCTACCAACAACTTTTATGTTTCTATGTAACCCTGTGAGATAGTTAAATGGCTCTGTCATATCCCTTTTTCCCTTCTCTCCTCCAGGGTGTAGATACTGAGGTCTTTTTGTCTCTGCTAAGCAGTGTTAGTGGCCAAGGTACATAAATAATTGAGACAGGCAGGTAATTTATTAGCCCAGAATTCAGCACGTAAGAGGGGACCTGCGCCGCTTCGTACTACCCTCCCGCCCATCCAGAGCGGTACCTCTTTTATAGGGACCGAGTTCGTTTAGAACCAGTCAACTCACTTTCTCACCTCTCTGCGAATTCTGGGTTGGTCCACCTCCTTCAACTCACGTCCCCCCCCCCTTGCATCTCTCTTTGGTTCCTCCCAGACATCCTTTGAACTCCCTTCCATCCTTTCCTATTTAATACTTCTTTTATCTATCTTCCACCCCCTCCATGCTAAAACCCCTAGCCTCTATTGCTTCATTACTCTTTTACCTTCACCGCTAACTGCCTTATCATGGCCTTTAAAGGGCTTTTTATAGGATTATTCTCCTGTGGGCTATTTCTAATCCTCAATGCTGTATTCCAAAGTGTTGCAGTCTGCATTGAAGTCAGCCACAAAACCCCTGTTACCTACCACATCTCACCACTACTTCTCAACTTCCCTTTAATTAGCCTCCTGCACAGGAAACACAAATATTCCCCTTGGATACTACTCCACACTTCTACTTTCTCCTTGGCATGCTATATCCACTGCCATGCTCGCCCATGTATCTTATCACCTCCTGCTGCTTTCAGGTGATGTGGAAACAAACCTTGGCCCTTCGGCAGCTACTCCTCCTGCCCCCGACCATCAAATCTGGGTAGGAAACAGAGGCCTTTGATTCATTCATTTAAATACCCATAGTGTGGTGCCAAAAGTGCATGAAATTGAAGCTTTCATCCCTTTATACAGACCTCATGTACTCATCCTCTCTGAGAGCTGGCTCTCTCGCTCAGTTAGTGATTCTGAAATATCACTCCCTAAATTTATTACCTTGAAGTGGAATCATATTCTATGTCTACTCTGATCTCAAGGCAGAAATCTGTGACACCCCCCACTCCCACTGAGTCCATATGACAATGGTTGCTCATTAATATACACTGGGCAAAAAATGTCTTAAACTCTGGTATGTATACAACCTACCCAAAGCAGGACTTAATGGCCTCCATGACCTCTCCCTTTTGGTAAACCAGTTCCCCTCATCTGAACTGCTTGCTCTAGGTGATCTAAATTTAAACTGGTTGGAAAATGAAGCTCAGTATAAGCCCCTTCTTGACTCATGTCAGCAACATGAACTCCTGCATACCCCCACTAGACTTAACCACAAAACTGGCAACCACAGGGCCGGCCCACTGGTGCAGTGGCAAGGCGTCCATCTGTGGCTCCGACATCCCAGGTTCGGGGATGGACTCAGGAGCCAGAGGGTCAGATGGGGGAAGAAGGATTGAGCATCCCATGGACTGCTCTCCTTCTCCAGGTGGAGGGGGAAGAGTGGCCAGCACAATGTGGACCTCTGGTGGAGGCTGGGGGTACCACCATGGCTGGCACCACACATAACAGGGTGTGGCAGATGCTGGCATCATTGCACTTCCCTGCCCCCAGGGAAAAATCCACAAAAAATGTATCACAAGCTGCAAATGATGGCCCCTGCCTCTGCCACCACTCCTGCTGCAGACCAAAGGCAGCGGGGGGGTCCCCCCATGACCCCACTCTGGGGGCAAGCCAGGGTCTCACAACCATGTTTCCTGAAGGGGGTGCCTGTTTTATGGCCCGCCCCAGGGCGGTAAGCCTCGGGGACGGGAGCCGGCGAGCGGAGTGGGGACCAGAACATCCAGCAGGGAGCAAAATAGTCAGTGAGAGACAAAAAATGGCAACCACACTCTGATTGATTGGATTTTAGTAAAAAAAGCTGAAACAATCATTACCTCAGGTGTCCTCAGTGACTCGGTCAGTGACCACCTGGCAAACTATTTCCAGTGGCATAACAGTACCCTTAAAAGCTCCCCACCCAGGCTCACTCTTTAAGCAATTGCACCAACCTGGACATAGCATCCTTCCTACATGACTTGTCTCATATCAACTTGACTTTCAGAGACATGGACACTGATGTCAATGTGGCACTTGACCACTTTTTTAAGACCTTCACGTGGATCCTTGACAAGCATGCCCCACTACACACTCGCAGGATCAAATGAAATAAATCTAACTGGCTCACTATCAATATTTTTGCTCTTATGCATAAAAGAGATGCATCCTGGAGTAAGTTCAAGAAATCCCACCTAGCCTCCAATTGGAATGACTACAGGTCCCTGAGGAATGAATGTAAGAGAGATATCCTCAGGGCCAAGACTCAGTACCTTAAAAAACCAACAGTTATCAAACCTGTATAACCCAAAAAAGTTCTGGCAGTTGGTAAACTCCCTTATTAAAGACCACTCCCAACCCCCTCCACTAACCATTGACCTTAATGGTGTTAGCTACATTGACCCATCCAAAATCGCTACCCTATTTAATGAGTATTTCTGCAACCTGGACAGATACAGATCCAATGCTCCTCCTACACCTAGCCCCATCAACCCTAAAAAGGACCTGCACTGCCCCCTTTTTTATTTAAAACGGGTTACTTGCCTTGATATTCACAAACTACTTGCCACATTAAAAGTAGACAAATCTGCTGGCCCCGATGGTCTCATATCCAAATTCCTTAGACTCATTGCACCTCAAATTGCTTTCCCCGTTACTAAGCTCCTTAATTTGTCCTTCTTGACAGGCACAGTGCCTGCCCTTTGGAAATCGCCAACAATCATCCCACTACACAAGAAGGGCAAAAAGACACCTCTTGAAAACTATTGCCCAATCTCACTTCTCTCTCCTCTTACTAAGCTACAAGAAAAAAATATTCACAGACAACTAGTGGATTATCTGCAGCAATACAACCTCATATGCCCCAAGCAGCATGGTTTCCATAAAGGACATAAACATGACACTGCCTTGATTGAATTCATTGATGCCATCTACCACTCTATGGCAAAGGTCTTGTGACTGGATGTGTTTTCATGGACCTGACCAAGCCTTTTGACTTGGTTGACCATAAATTGCTAAAAGACAGATTATTTGACCTTGGGCTGTCTGTGCTCACCTGGTTCACAGACTACCTGAACTGCAGAATGCAGGTTGTAAAAATAGGAAACACCTTATCCAGAGTAAACAGTATTACTAGTGGTGTCCCCCAAGGTTCCATTCTAGGCCCCCTCCTTTTTTCTGTCTTCATAAACAACCTGCCCACAGTCTGCAAACCCATACGGACCCTCCTGTATGTAGATGATGCAGTTCTTTTCACTCGCAACAAAGATATTGATGCTATCAACCAGTCACTCAGCTTCTGCCTTGCCAGGTTTCAGGATTGGTTTGCACGTGAAAAAAAATGATCCTTAATCTTCCTAAACCCAGTCCATGCTATTTGTGACTAGGCACAGCCTAAATAAGCTATCCCCCATGTTTACTATCCTCACAGAAAATGGCTGTCCCTTAGTAAAGACCTTATCCTTTAAGTACCTCGGTGTTCACCTTGATCCCACGCTGTCTTTTGAGTCACACCTCCAGCACACTACCACACTCCTTCACCAGAAATTTGGTTCCCTCTACAGAATTTGCCAGTTCTTAAAACCTATTGCCAGGATCCAGATTTCACTGGCAAATCCTGTCCCCTCCCATAATTATGTCATCACCACCGCCAACAAATCCACTTTACAAAAAAAGTATGCCTTATACTACAAAATCGGTAAATTTGCCTCTGGCAGCAGATCCGATGCACACCGCTGCCTGGTCTTTGATGGCTTCCTCCTGACCTTAAAGCTAATCTGACACTTGCCACCCTTGTCAAAAGAAACTATGCAACCTAGCACCCCAGCTTACCTAAAAAAATAAATCTCTTTCGTGGAGCTCCCCTCGTCCTGTTCTGCTGCAAATAACAACCTCATAGTGCCCATGTTTTGCACCAACATGGGACAGCACTCTTTTAGCTACCATGCTACATCTATTTGTAATTCTCAACCTCCAGCTGTCAAAAAATCCCCAACACCCCAGCCTTTACAAAGCTCCTAAAAACACACTACTCCTTATCCCAAGCCTGTCATTGTTTCCCCTAATCCACCCCAAGTGCCTGCCTACTCCCCACTAACTTGCTCTGTACCTCCTTGACTCTCCTTTTTTATCCTTCCTTGTGCCCCAACTAGCTATGCATTTACCCTCTCCCCCAACCAGCTATGCACTTACCCCCCACCTGTTTTCCCTTTCCTAATTCTTTCCCTCCCTCCCTCTGTCCAGTAACCTCCACCTATTTTCTCTCCCACTTCCTCTCTTTAGCTGCCTGGTGTTCCCTCACCCCCAGTCTCTTTGTACGTCCTCTAATGTTTCATTGACAGGTACACTGTTGTATGTCTCTTTGCACCCTCCATTCAGCATATTGCATTTACTCCTTGGCCTAATGCTTTGTATCATATATTAACATGTTGTGTTTTCTCCTTTGACCATTGTATTATAGTTAACCCCCTTGTCTGTGTTATTGCGCCCAGGTCATGCCTGAAAAAGGCACTTGCTCCCAGTGCATCCACCCAGTCAACAAAGTTAAATAAACAGATGAAAAAAGAGGACAGTATGGCTTGCATGGCTGAGGTCCAAACGAGCCCATCCCAGGTTTAGATACATTGTGCAGTGGTGTGTATGGGGAGCATAGTTCTGGAAAACCTACAATGCAAATTGCAGAGACAAAATAGTTTGGAGAGGACCAATTTGGAGGAAGCCACTTCTATAATGTCACCATAATCCAGAACTGGCACAGTAATAGCAGTTGGTTTGGGAAGGTATTTTCCAAAATCTCAGGAGATCTCTAAAGTGATTTTTGTAAGATTTCCTTTAGCACAGGCAGTCCCAGACATTTTCTGTAGGTGTCACCAGTGAATCTCATGAGGTAACTTGCCAAATAAACTGCTAGCACTGTTTGGTCATTGGCTCAACAATATGTTTCCTTGTATAAAGGGAAAGTCTTCACTGTTGTCTGTAAAAGCCTCCTAACTTAGCATAGCCCTTGGTAACAATTGAGTTAACAAGTTAATATGTGCATTAAAGTTCAATTCTTGATTGGGTAACAGACAGAGATATTTTTATTATGACACATTATCTAACCCAACATTGCCACTGACTTGATACAGTTCTTAGAGGATCAGAGTTATTCTGCCAGTATTTGGACACAAAAAGTAAGGTGACATTTTCTTTTTATTTAGTACAAGTTAATTATCAGAGAAGCAGTTTAGTAAATTAGTAAAATCACTCAATAGGTTTGTTCAGTGATCTTAAACCCAAGACTCAAGATATACAGGACAATATCATTTGCATACAAGTATATATTGCATGTGTTAACGACGATGGGAAGAACATTTACAAAGAACAGGAGTGGTACCAGCACAGAATCTTGTTGTTCCCCCAGGTTAATAGCCAGTGAGGATTATAGAACTACCTACCTTTCACAGTGTGCAGACAACCAAATAGATATGTTCTAAACCAGAGAAGTGACATACCTGTTCTGTACCTCCAGAAACCTCAAGTTTACAGATTAAAAGGTAGTGATTTTCTGTCTCGAAAGCTTTAGCAAGATCAATAAATATGGCACCAGAGTCCTGATCAGAGTCAGTATTATAGATAACCAAATCAGTAACTCTTAAGAAGGAAGTAGTGATGGAATGGTTGGCATGGAAACCAGACTGATAAGAGGAGAAAAAGCCAGAATTGTTATAGAAAGTTGTAAGCTGCACAATGATTAACCATTCTTGTATTTTGGAGACCACAGGAAAAAGGGAGATTGGACTATAGCTGACACGATTATCAGCAGCACCACCCTTATGAAGATGAAAGACTTGAGCACTCTTTCTTGACTACTGATACATTTCCTACTGTATGTAGGAAATGTACCAGTAGTCAGTGAATAGCTTTAAATGTGTGTCAGCTACTTAGCAATAGCAGGATCACTAAGTGATAGAAATTTAGGTGATAATTCATCAACATATTAAACAAAATAATTTGTAAATCAGAAGCAACAAAATATCCAATGAACTCAGAGAAACTGATATTCTTGAATGACTCTCATGAAGCTATCCATTCCCTGATCTGCTGTAGTAGCTTCTCTTTGTTCACATCATAGATCACTGGACAATACCACCATAAAAATGTTACCATAGTTGAAAAAACTACACACATAAAATAAAAATACAACCTGATCCAATGCCTGGTAGTCTAGTGGTTCCCCCTTCCCCAGCCCCAGTCACACGTAAAATAAAATAAAAAAAAATTCCCGGTCCATTTTCCCTGGCAGTCTAGTGGTTCCCCTCTCCCCAGCCCCGATCACACATTAAATAAATAAAGAATACATCCCCTATCCATTCCCTGGTAGTCTAGTGGCCCCCCACACCATTAGGCAATGACCCACCACCCAACTCCCCCCTCAAACCATTTGGAGCTGGAGACTGGCATAGCCCACCCACACCACCATGACCAGCCATGGACTGAACTACACAGGAGCATGTACAGTACACACACTACACACCCATTGGTTGACTGGTCAAACAATGGGCATGTAGTGTATACTGTACGTGCTCCTGTGTAGTTCAGTTGGTGGTAGGCCATGGTGATGTGGGTGGGCTGTGCCAGTTGCCAGGTCTGAACCAGTTGGGGAGGGAGCGGGGTGGTGGGTCACTGCCTAATGGGGTGGGGGAGTCACTACACTACTAGGGATTGGATCAGGGATGTATTTTTCATTTCTCTTATGTGTGATCGAGGCTGGGGTGGGTACTGGGGAGGGGGGACCAACTAGACTACCAGGGGTAATGGACCGGGGATGTCTTTTTATTTTACTTTATGTGTGATCGGGGCTTGGGAGGGTGGAACCATTAGACCACAGGGATTGGATCAGGGATGTAATTTTTATTTTATTTTATGTGTGATCAGGGCTGGGAAGGGGGGAACCACTAGACTACCAGGGACTGGATTGGGGATGTATTTTTTTTTATTTTATGTGTGATCGGTGACAGAGGAACCACTAGACTACCAGGGATAATGGACTGGGAACTGTTTTATTGTTGTTTGGGTCAGAGTGTGGGGGGGGACTGGCCCGGCAGACTTCACGGCAGTGAAGGCGTGCAGTTGAGCCCATAATGAGAATGCAAATGGCCCCTTTGGGCCGTATATGCCTAAAAGGCTTATTTGCATGTTTGGACTGAATATTGCCCATGGGAGCTGCCGCATATACAGGTATGTGCCATGTATTCCCCTATGGGTGGTCTTCAGCCCCGCACCCTGGACGTGCCATGCCATACATGGTGGCTGCTTGCTGTGCATGGTGCACCCAGGGTCTAATATTCAAACAGATTGCACAGCCTATTTCAGTTGCTCATTCTGTTTGAAAATCATGCCAGAGCCGGCCAGCACATTTTATTTGCGTGGCTCACCGTTATGTACACGCATCCTACTGACTTTGAATATGGGGTCCTAAGAACAAAAAAGCAAATAATTATAAAAAATTGAAAAGTAAAGGAAGAAGGACAAAAGCAGAACTAGAAGGATGGAAAGTGGCAGGAAAAGTGGAGGATGTTAGGAGAAATTATGTCAATGTTAGCAAAAGGGGTGCACAAATGTAGGATATATAGACATCGTTACCATCCTGCAAGGCATTTATCATTTATGATGATTGGTTATTTGTGACTCTATATATGTATTGACTTCATACATGCTTACCACATCAAAATGGTTTGGAAGAAACTAAGTACTTCCCTAATCAGAGAGAAGGTATTTAAAATCCACCGATCTTTTGCCTTCTCCTCACCCTAGCTGAGGTTATCCTGAAATTTAATATGTTTGTGCTCCTCGGTACGTATTACCTTCAAATCAGGGGAACCACTGTAGGGGGGCTCTATTTGCTGCCAGTTTTGCCAATTTGTTCCTAGCAAATGGGAGGAGGATGTGGTACATAGTGGCGCCACAAATCCATACTTTGCAAGCTGGTTTGTAGTGTTGCTATATAGGTGGCATTCTGATCACCTGGAGGGTAAGAGACTTTGTGCACTGTTTAGAAAGCACTAATCCCTCCATTAAGTTTAAGACTTCCATACACAGTAGTGAAATTACTTATTTGGATATAAGGCTGTATAAAACTGGGGGTTGATATATAGGTGTAGATCTCTTCACGAAACCAACAGACAAAAACAGCCTCTTGATGGCAAGTAGTTGCCATCCATACAACAGTTAGGACAATTCCAAAGAAACATAGAAACATAGAATCTGTCGGCAGATAAGAACCATGTAGCCCACCTAGTCTGCCCATTTCCCTACTTAGTTTGTCAATCCTTACTATTATCTGGACTGCATTTCCCCAGCTGTGTTGTACAGCAGGGTGCCTTTATGCTTATTCCATGCACTTTTCAATCTCTGTACTGTTTTCACTTCCACCACCTCCGCTGGCAGGCTGTTCCATGGATCTACCACCCTCTCTGTGAAAAAATACTTCCTAGTATTCCCCCAAGCCTCCCTCCCTCTCTCCAGCCTCATGTTATGTCCCCTTGTCCTTGTGCACTTTCTACTCTAAAATATGCTCTCCTCCTGTGCCCTGTTTATTCCTCTAAAGTATTTGAAAGTCTCTATTACATCCCCTCTCTCCCTTCTTTCTTCCAGTGAATAGATGTTAAGTTCCTTGAGTCTTGTCTTGAGACTTGTGGTGCAGTCCATGTATCATTTTTGTTGCTCTTCTCTGGTCTGCTTCCATTCTGTCTATGTCCTTCCTGAGTTGCGGTCTCCAGAATCGGATGCAGTATTCCAGATGAGGCCTCACCAGTGATCTATACAGTGGCATCACCACTTCACTCCTCCTACTGGTTATGCCCCTTCCTATGCACCCCAGCATTCTGTTTGCTTTCCCCACTGCTTTTTCACATTGTTTGGCTGACTTCAGGTCATTGGATATGATAACCCCCAGGTCTCTCTCCTGACATCTGGTGGCTAGAACCTGCCCCCCCCCCATCCTGTATTCCTGTCTTGGGTTTCTGTGTCTCAGGTGCATTATCTTGCACTCCTTAGCATTGAAATCCAATTGACAAACTCTTGACCATTACTCAAGTAGTCTTAGATAATTTCTCATTTTATCTAGCCCCTTCTGTGTGTCGACTTTGTTATAGATCTTGGTGTCATCTGTGAACAGGCATACGTTCCTCTCCAGTCCCTCTGCAATGTTGCTTATAAGTCATTGACTCGGACCGAACCCAGCACCGATCCCAGTGGAACCCTGCTGGTTATCTCCGCCCTTCTGATTTTATGCTATTTACTACCACCCTTTGGATTCTTCCTTTTAGCCAGTTTCCAACCCATTTTACCACTTTAGAGCCCACACCCAGATTCTCCAATTTGTTAAGCAACTTTCTACATGGAACAGTGTTGAAGGCCTTATTGAAATCCTGGTAGGCCACATCCACCACCAGTCAAAGAAATCGATAAGATTAGTCTGACAGGACCTACCTTCAGTGAATCCATGCTGCCTTGAGTCTTTTGCACCACTTGACTCCAGGAACTTTACTACCCTCTCCTTAAGCAGGGCCTCCATCAGGTTCCCCAGACCCCTTTTACTATTTATATGCCCACAGGGGGTGAGGCGCACACTGACAGAGACAGAGGAGCTGTAGGAGTGGCTTTCACATACTGAGTGCTGCAGCGCTCACACAGAGAGGCAACCGAACTGCCAGCTCACATGGCGGGCTGAGTTGATCAACAGCCAAAGGCTCAACTAATTAGAATAATGTGCAACTGCAGCAACAAGGGAGTCTATCCACGTGTAGATGTGAACAAAACAATTGTTTCTTGGATAGGAGTTATAGTATTTTGGAGATCAATGGAGTAATTGACCAGGTGGCAGCTCTGGTTAGGAAGGAACTTGTGGATGCACCTGGTAAATGTGAGGCTGGGGGCCAGACAAAACTAAACCAATTTGTAATTTTTTCACTACATATAGCAAAGAAGCATATAAAGTCTGTGATATTGTGGCAAAACATTGGCCAATTTTTGCAACTGCTGACAGACTAAAAGGAATCCTCTCACAAAGAAATATCAAATCAATCATACCCCTATAATGGGCTAAATGACTCATTTAAGTTAATCCATTTTTTATGAATGCATTAATGTGTCAGTATTTTATTTGAAATGTGCTCCATAGGGCATGAAGTATTCAATTCCATGTGTAACAGGTTATGCAAACATTTTCAAAAGTTGTTTTATGACTAAACATTTAGGTCAAATTGTAATAGAAACATTAATGGAAAATAACTATAATAATATACCATGTTTTGGGCACTGTGGGGGGGGTGGGAGTGAGACAGGGAGGATTTGTAAGGAGTCTTTTATGTAGAGAGAGCAGCCACCTCCCTTCTTACTTTATCTGTCAGCCCAGAAAATGGAGTAACCATTTAGGGCCACTGATGAGTCAGGGGTGTCTTTGGAAAGCCAGCTTTCGGTCAAGGCCAAGATGTCTGGTGAGGGTTGAGCAAGCCAACTTTGAAGGGGGGTACATTTTTTCTGTAAGCTACAGATGTTGAGGGAGGCAACTTGAAGATTATCTGACCTGAAGCCTGGTTTAAGCCCATGGCGGGAGACCTAGGGTTAGAGTGTACATTACCCATTAGAAGGAGGTGGAGTTGGGTATGGCAGAGTAGGGTAGCCTTGTAGATTTTAATTTTTGTGGGGTATGGGTGGGGGGAGGAGGATTTGGTAGCTGACACCGAGGTGGAGAGGGCATGTACAAGGTGAACTGAGAGGGCAGTTGGGGTAGGGCATTAGGGTCAGGGAGAGGTGCTCCTGTCTAAGGGTTGGGTGAGGGTGCAGGGGAGGACAGGCATGAGGTGCCACATAGTGCAAGAAAGGGAGGGTGAACTAGTGGGTCGAAAGGGAAACAGGGCTGAGTGGCACTGGGAAGTGAGAGGAGGGGGCTCAGAAAGCCTGAGATAAGTGTATATAGCCCCAGAGGGTGGCTGTGGGTAAGGGTAGGAGGAGGAGCTCACTGGTATAAGTAGAGAAGGAGAAGAAGAAAGGCTGGCACTATAGCCGACTCCAGAGTGAAAGGTGCAGGGTTCAAAACCGGACAAGGGAGGAAGAGGAAAGCTATGAAATGCAAGGAGATGGTGGTGGGTAAAAGGGCAGAGGGAGGGAGGAGAGAAGGGATGAGGGGAGTGTAGCAGGGGAATTTGGGGAGACCACTGGCACAAGCCTGATCCCTTGTGGTTAGGTATGATAATCTGCTGATGGGGTTTTAGACACTTAGTGAGAATCTGGGAGTGAGTCACGTGACCTACTGACATCAATAAAAGAGGGCCGGCCTTGGGTGGGTGGGTGGGTGGCTGGGTGGCTGGGCGGGCATGGAGTCGATGTGAAGTGTCGATGAGTAAACACTCCTGTAAGCATCCGGAAGGAGGGAGGGCAGAACCTTTACTTTAACAGGCTGCCCTTAGTGCTGCCCAAGTTACGATATCCCACAATCTCATCAAATGGTAGAATTCCTTAAAGTAACAGTCAAAACCTTATCGGAAGTATCAAACACTGAGTGGTAGTCTATCAGCGCAACTTGGCCAACTTCAATTCCCAGTGTAAACACTCCTGTAAGTGTCCTGTGAGAGGGAGGCAAGGTAGAACATTTACTTTAGCAGGCTGCTCCCACTGTCCGCTCCTACGGTGGCATTCTGGTCGTCGGCCGAGGCTTGTGAGAGCAGGGGGTTCCTGTGAGGCGTCTTAAAAGGCTGCTCCCACTGTCCACTCCTCCAGTTGCATTCCAGTTGGCAGCCGAGGCTTGTGAGAGCAGGGGGTTCCTGTGAGGAGCTTTAACAGGCTGATCCCACTGTCCACTCCTGTGATGGCATTCCAATCGGTGGCCAAGGCTTCTGAGATATATATGTAATCATGATTGGCGTTGTCACTATAGAATGGACACAGAAGATACTGTGATTGTTTACTAAAGATAAATTAATAGTAGATGTTTCTTGGTGTCACAGGACAGTCACAATCTATATTGTGAAATGGCTGTCCAGATGGCTCATACTCTGAAACACAAAATAATTTAAATGACTGGACATGCACAAGACGTTTGCAGTAGGATTAAGCATGAAAACTAAATAGAACACTTTATGTGCTCTCTGCATCATACCAGGATATTGCAGCCCTTGAGTGTCGAACTATAACCAACAGACTAGTCTATAAAATGTCATTTATTTTGCAATAGCCATCCTAGATGATCTATAATATTTTTATCCATCATTTTATAATGTTTGCACAGAATGTGATTTGCTGCATTAATCAAATAGATTACCAGGTTATACAGACAGATATTTTGTGTTTAGATTAGATTATTTTAAGTCAGGTAGTACCTCCCTTTAAAGGAAGACAGTTAAAATGTTTTTAAGCATGTGTACTATAGGTAAGTGTTCCTTTAATTGCGGCACTATATAGGTAACACCTTATGCAAGTTGCAACTCTGATGAAGCTCTTGGTGAAAAGAGTGAAACGTTAGTTTCTGTGCATCACAATGACATAGCTTAGCTCCTCAGTCTGTGCCTACTCTTTTGGTAACAGCCATTTACTGAATGATGTACATCTGCTACTTACAACTTGAAGCTTGTTCTGTGATGCACATGGCACATTTTCTAAGATGATATAAAAGAACTTTGATGGAAACAAGTATCTGGAGTGTGTCACTTTTGTATCTTTTTCTGAACTGTTGAGCACCTAGTACGAGGTCCCTACTAGAAGGATGGTGCACTTCTTCTGTTTGTACACAGTGACAAAGGGAGGGATAGTGAGACTGAAGGGGGAGGATGGGAGCAGCGTGGAGGATGACAACAGTAAAGCTGACATATTGAACAGGTATTTCTGCTCAGTCTTTACTAAGGAAGAGGGGGGTAATGGGTCTGAAGGGAGTACAAGGGGTGAGAATGGTGCAGAAATGGACACAAGTCCCTTTACACGAAAGGGTCCTGAAGGAACTGGAAGTAATAAGAGCTGATAAAGCAATGGGACCAGATGGGGTGCACCCAGGGTCCTTAAAGAACTAAGAGAGGTGGTGGCTGAACCTCTGGCTATCCTGTTCAGCCAATCACTGGAAACAGGGAGGTACCCAAAGACTGGAGGACAGCAGATGTAGTCCCCTTATACAAAAGTGGGAACAAAGAGGAAGCAGGGAACTACAGACCAGTCAGCCTCACCTCGTAGTGGGAAAGATCATGGAAGCACTACTGAAGGAGAGATTGGTGGAACATCTGGTTGTCAATGGACTACAGGACCCAAGGCAGCATGGTTTCACCAGGGGAGGTCATGTCAGACCAACCTCATTGAATTTTTGACTGGGTGACTAGGGAGGTGGATCAGGGGAGGCAGTGGACATGGCCTATCTGGACTTCAGCAAGGCCTTTGACACTGTGCCACATAGAAGACTATTACACAAACTGGGGAATATGGGTGTGGACAGGACAGTAGTGTGGTGGGTAGGTAACTGGCTGGGTGGCAGGACACAGAGGGTGGTGGTAAATGGCTGTCACTCCACAGAGGGAAGAGTGACCAGTGGGGTACCACAGGGATCAGTGCTGGGACCGGTCCTATTCAACATCTTCATCAGTGACATTGCACAGGATATAGAAGGCAGAATTTCACTGTTCGCTGATGACACAAAGCTCTGTAATAGAGTAGACACACCAGAGGGTGTAGACAGAATGAGAAGGGACCTGCAGAAACTTGAAGAATGGTCAAGGATTTGGCAGTTGAAATTCAATGCAAAGAAGTGCAAGATAATGCATATGGGGCACAAAAACCCTGGCACAATATATCAGTTGGGGGTGAGGATATAGCATGCACCAAGCAGGAAAGGATCTTGGGGTTGTCATCTCTGATGACCTCAAGGTAGGAAACAGTGTGACAAGGCATCAGGTAAAGCAAATAGGATGCTGGGATGTATAGGCAGGGGCATCACCAGCAGGAAAAGGGAGGTCATAATTCCATGACAAGACACTAGTGAGGCCCCACCTGGAGTACAGGTGTACAGTTCTGGAGCCATACCTACGTGAGACATAGACATGGTAGAGAAGGTTCAGAGGAGGGCAACAAAGATGGTGCATGGGTTGCATCACAAGTCCTATGAAGACAGGTTGAAGGAACTGAACATGTACTCCCTGGAGGAGAGGAGGGGAGAGGGATATGATAGAGACATACAAGTATCTTACAGGGAGGAACAGGGTGCAGGAAAACACTATTTTTAAGCGAAAAAGATGTTTCAGGACTAGAGGGCATGGGATGAAGTTGGAGGGAGGACGATTCAGAGGAAACATGAGAAAGAATTTCTTCACAGAACGGGTGGTGGACAAGTGGAACACCCTGCCAGAGGAAGTGGTGGGGGCTGAAACAATCACGGGATTTAAGAATGCATGGGATAGACATGAAGGAATTCTAGAGGTCAGGGGTAAGGGGAAATAGACTTCTAGGAAAACAAACTGAACTTACAAGCTCAAATGGGCAGACTAGGTGGGCCAGAGGCCCTTATCTGCCGACACTGTCTATGTATCTATGTATGTATCTATGCTGCTATGAACTCAAGTGCTAGACAAAAGAAATAGATTAGACTCACTTGTTATAGATTAAGGAGATTGCCTTCTGTGTTTCTAATTCTAGTGATCCCCAAAATTAGTTTCTCTGATGTTTGAATTAATGCGCTAGAGATGAACCAATATTTTCCTAATGTTGCATCGGTTGTACTTAGCTGGTCTGAAGAGAAATACGAGCTTGTACTTCATTCAGTAGTGTGACATACTGTACATGCAGTGTGATCTGTTTTCCATGCTACAGTATATTATTGTAGGCCTTATGCAATTTTTGTTTATCAAGTTCTGTCAGCTTGACTTCCGATTCCGCACCCATGAGCGATGGCCACCTAGCTCTGAGTCTCATCCTTACTCCCAATCTGATACCCTCTACCAAGCATTTAAACGCGGAGTGATATAATTATTTTAACACTTAACAGGTAGCTGAGGGTATCACTGCTTTGCATCAGTGCTACAAAACCAGAGACTTCAAATGAAGAGCGATGTGGAGCGATCGGATTTGGAGGTCTTTGGGCCTGAAACCATACTAGAATCAAAACTATCAGGCCCCCAGAAGACTGCACTGAAAAATACCCATGCAGCAGCTAAGCCTAAAACTAAAAATGCTAAATTAGATCTAATATATCAGGAATTACTCTCCTTTCGTGCAGAAGTCAAACAACTATATGGGGAGCTCCGTAAGGATGTTATGCAATTGGAGCAGCGGGCAGACGACACGGGAAGGCAGCTAACAGCTACTGAGAACAGGGTAGATGATATGAAGACCCAAATACAATACCTACAGCAGCAAAAAGAAGCTTTAGAAGCCAGGAGGGAGGATGCTGAAAATAGAGCCCGCAGGGAAAACATCCGTATCTACTGTATACCTGAGGGCTCTGAAGGCTCAAATATGAAAGACTTTGTAGATACTTTATTACACACCACCCTGTAACTCCCTGAAGGGCTATAACTGAATCTAGAGAGGGTGCATCAGGCCTTAATGCCAAAACCTAAGGACCCCACAGCTCCTCCCAGATCGATTACTGCACACTTTAATAGCTATTCTACTAAAGAGCAGATTCTACTATTAGCCTGGAGAAAACAGATAGTGTTTTGTGGCCAGAAACGTTTCTACCTAGACCATGATTATGCTCCAAGAACCATGAGACTCCAATGGGCCTACCTACCTCTGCTACCAGTGATTAAAGCTGCGGCCATACATTCTTGACCCCATACCCTGCCCGGCTGATAGTTCATCTTCCTGGCCACAAACAAGAATTTGCTGCTGCACAAGAGGCCAAGCTGGAGCTTACCAAAATGGGCCTGAATTTTTCTGATCAAATAACGCCAACAGCAGATTCAACCTCCAGACCTCCGAGATGGCAGATGGGACACAGAAGCGCTGTCGATGAGAAATGCAACAACAGGGATCCAAAAGAGCTCTGTCGCACAGAGATGAATTCGAGACGGGAAGACCTGAGAGAGATTTCAACACTTATGGTAGAACTCTGATTACATGAATGTCAGTGGGGGTGATGGAAAATCCCAGGACACTCATTTTGCTGCCCTGACTCTAGGCCTATGAGATTCTGTTTATTTTCATTATACTAATAGTAAAACATGACAGGCCACATGCTGAGGTGGTGTGGAAGTTGAGACCCGGCCCCTCCCCCCATAGGGCTAATGTTTCGGGACTTTTGCTCTAGCGAAATAATGCCCCACAGCAAATTATTTTGGAGAAATATATACTGTAACACCTTATCATACAGCCTTATTAGCAGCAAGTGGGCTTAAAGGCTTGAATTTCTTTCATGTGCACTCTCATTTTAGCACTGATTTAAGATTTAAGGTTATTTTACACGGAACGGGAGTAGACACTTCAGTTGGGTGGGCACTGACATATTATTTGATTATGGGGGCGTTTGTCTATCCTAACCTACCATTTTTGTTTTTGGTCCTTCTTTATTTTTTTGTTGGAGCATGAATAAGCTCCCAGGAGGCCCCAGGCAACTGAGACCTGGGCACTACTGCCTCTCCTAATGGAACCGGTAACTTGCCGGGAGACCATACAGGAACTATAGGGAGGCCAAGTTTAACCTCCCCAGCTTTGTAAGTTTCTTTTTATATTACTTTTAGTGGACTCAAATTGCAAGTTCTTCAGTTTAATCAAGTTCTTGATGAGTTGTTGTCCCTAAGGTCAAAGTTGCTACAGGGGCTTAGAAATTTAAAGTTGTGTTATAAGTTAAATGGAGGTACTCAGTTCAGACAAATAAGTAAGCTAGATGGTGATGAGCTCAACATTAGAGAGTTCATGATAAGAATTATTTCACTGCAGTCAGATCTGTTTTGGTATGGGGACAGGGGACCATGGGGGTGGTTTAGGGGATTAGACGCTGTGCTGGTGGGGAGAGGGTAGCTCCTCGCACACTCAAAGGGAACACAGATAATTTTTAGGTTTTATAATGATGGCTAGTCCACCATTTACAGTGCTTTCACTGAATATAAATGGAATCAACAGTCCAGTTAAACGGTCTGAACTGTTTCAACACATAAAGCGACAAGCCCCTGATCTCATTTATATACAGGAAACCCATCTCTCCCCATCTGAGCACTTAAAGCTGGCTTCAAGGGGAAGAGTTAAAGTGTACTCAGCCTCAAGTAAGATGGGGAAGTAAAGGGGAGTGGTGATTTTGATCCCTGCTTCTCTTCTGCTAGAGGTGAGAGTCGAACATGCAGATCCTGCTGGTTGCTATGTAATTATTCAGGGAACACTTTATGGGCAGGATGTTACTTTGGCTAATGTGTACCTGCCTCTGGCCTCACCACCATCCCTATTACGTCAACTTCTTAATAGACTTATGGATATTCAAAAGGGGATATTGATTATGGGTGGGGACTTTAACATTACCTTAAACCCCAAACTAGATACTTTGCATCCACAAGGACATAGAATGTCACCCACCCAGAGACTGCTGTGCTCCTACATTTCTGCTCTGGGGCTTCTTGATGTCTGGAGACATCTTTACTTCATAGTGGGGGGATACACATATGATGCACCAAGGTTCAAGACCTAATTTCGGATAGATTATATTTTTATTTCCATAGAGCGTCTAGATGTTCTAAGGGACCTTTCTTTAAATGCTAGGTTTTTATTGGATCATACTCCACAATTGTTAAAATTAGATATGGGGAGCCCCCGTAGGCAGAGATTGTGGAGATTTAATCTGTCCCTTCTTTAGGAACAGGAATTTAGGGATCGGATGGAACAAAGAATTCCCCAAATTATTCAAGATAATTTAACACCGGGGACCCCTGCAGCACTGGTTTGGGACACATTAAAGGTTGTGATTAGAGGGGAGATAATCTCCTTTGCTTCACATAAGCAAAAGCAAAGGGAAAGCAGGTATAAACAGCTGCAATCTTTTCTGAGAATTTTACAGCAGGATATGGAACAGAGAGATGTGGAAGTGGAAAAGGAAATCCGGCACATTAAAAGAGAACTACAGGCAATAATTGACTACCAAGTCCAGGCCAAACTTCAACATTTCAAAAAATATTATTATGAGGGTGGCCCTTGAGGAGCAAGAAATTTAGCTAAGAGACTCCAACACTATAGACAGACGACTACAATAACCAAATTGAAGGACCCTACTTCTGGGGTACTGAAAGATAATATACCGGAGATTCTTTCAATATTTCAAAAATATTATAGAGATCTGTATACTAATCCTCCCCCCCCCCTTCCAAAATAACCACACAACATTTCCTCTCCACATTACAATTCCCTAAGCTAATTCAAATCCAGCAGGAGAAATTGTTGATCCCTCTTACAGAAGCTGAGATCAGGTTGATAGTCAAGTAAGCAAAAACATTAAAATCCCCTGGACCGGATGGTTTTCCTCAGGAGTGGTATAAAGCTTTTCTTCACTCCTTTCTTCCCTTATAGAGAAAAACTTATATAGAAGTTCAGGACGGTGACCCCCACCCCACCCACCCCGATTTCGTAGGCATACACAGTTATATCCACAATTCCCAAGCCGGGTAGAGACCTCCAACAGCCTGATTCATATAGGCCCATATCTATTCTAAACTGTGACTATAAACTGTATATGTCTGTTTGGGCAAAACGGTTGGAGGACATCTTGCCAGGTATAATTCACCCAGATTAATACATTTTTTTAAAGATCAGGAAAACATCTGATAATACAAGCAGAATTATTTACCTATTAAATTACATTTCTAGATCGTCACTATTGTAGTTATAGCTAGTTTAGATGCCTATAAAGCATTTGATTGGGTGCTTTGGGGGTTTCTAAGGCAGGTGTTGGATTCTTTTGGTTTCCTGGAGGAATTTATTAAATGGCTCAGTAATAGTTATGCCAACCCACAAGCATACATTAGAGTGTATGGGTCCATGTCCTCTCCTATAAACCTTGAAAGAGGTACTAGACAGGGCTGCCGTCTATCGCCCTTGCTATTCGCTCTTTATATAGAGCTGTTGGTTATGGCGATCCAGACCTCCAGAGAGATCCATGGAGTAGAGTTGGGTGGAGAATGTTATAGTATGTCATTATATGCAGATGACATGCTGCTAACATTAACTGATCCTGAGAAATCCTTAATTAAAGTATGGCAGATACTGGAAGAGTTTGCTGCTGTCTCTGGATATGTGGTCAATGCAACCAAGACAGAGGTGCTAGGTCTTAATTTCAAATCAAATCAAATCAAATTATCTTTATTTCTTAAGCGCCTTTCAGAACCAAGGCACTGTACAAAGAAATCATACATACATATAAATTAAAACAGACATAAATTAATCAACCATAACTAGGATATGCTAAACTAAATAAATAACTCTTTAACTCCATTTTGAATCTTTCGACGGTTGGACATTCAACCAATGAGGTAGAGAATTCCACAGGGTTGGTGCTGAGAAAGCAAAAGCACAAGATCCTGATGTTTTTAATCGAACCCTGGGAATCTCCAGCAATCCCTCATTGGCGGAGCAGAGAGGACAGAGGGGGCAATAGGGTACCAAGAGATCTTTCAGGTAGCCGGGTCCCTGATCATGTAGGGCTTTAAAGGTTAGTAAACCAACCTTATAGGTGATCCACCACCTAACAGGCAGCCAGTGCAGTTCGCGGAGCACAGGCGTAATATGGCTGGATCTAGAGATCCCAGTCAAAAGCCTGGCCGTGGCGTTCTGCACCAGCTGCAGGTGGCGGATATCAACCCCAGGTAGCCCTAGGTAGAGGGAATTACAGTAATCAAGATGGGTAGTGATAAAGGCATGGACCAATGTTGATAGATCACCCGGTGGGACCAGGTTTTTCACACGGGCGATATTCCTCAGATGATAAAAAGAGGATTTGACTACAGCTGATACCTGAGATTTTAAGGTCAAGCCATCATCAAAAATAATGCCCAGGTTTCGTACCCGATCAGAGGTAGTGAGCGACATACCACTGAGCAATAAGCCCGATCGTTGTCCAGCCCCCAAACCCACCACTGGATGACCTGGGTCCACTACCAACACCTCAGTCTTATCAGGGTTCAGTCTCAGCCAGCTAGAACTCATCCATAATCTGATTTCAGCAAGGCAATTATTTAGCATGGAGAGAGCATCATCTTGCTCAGGCGGAAAAGACAAATACAGCTGAGTATCATCTGCATAGCAGTGAAAACCCAGACTGTATCGCCTGATGATATCTCCCAATGGCAGCAATATACACTGCAAACAACATGGGTGCTAGAATGGAAACCTGTGGTACCCCACAAGGCAGGAAGTGAGCGCCAGAGGAATAAATTCCAGTGGCAACTCTCTGAAACCTGTCTGTGAGGTAAGAATGAAACCATTTGAGGACTGTTCCAGACAGCCCACAATAAATCCGCAGGTGCTCCAGCGGCACACCATGGTCTACAGTGTCAAATGCTGCAGAGAGATCGAGAAGGACCAGAATGGTACATGCCTTTTGATCTCTAGCCATTAGGAGATCATTCAACACCCGGACAAGGGCAGTCTCCGTGCTATGCTTCTTCCTAAAACCAGATTGGAGAGTATCATAGACATTGTGAGTTGTAAGATGATCATCCAATTGTAACTCAACTGCCTTTTCAATAACCTTACCAACAAAAGGCAGGTTAGAGATAGGCCGGTAGTTAGCTAGACAGTCTGGATCCAAGGAGGGTTTTTTAAGGAGTGGTCAAACTACCGCCTCCTTGAGGGGGTCAGGAAAGACCCCCCTCTCCAAGGATTTCCAGACAATGTCGGCAAGGATCGGGCAGATAACTTCTACACATCCTACTAAAAGGGGTGTAGGACCCGGATCCAAACTACAACTGGTTGGTCGCAATGTTTGGATGATCTTCACAATGTCAGTGAACTCCAGCCGGTGAAAATCTGACCAGACAGACCGGGTGCATAACACTTCCCGTCAACAACTGCAGTCCCTCAAAGAAGAGGTTGGACCGATGCCAGACCTGATGCTGGCAACCTTATCTGCAAAAAATCGAGCGAACTCCTCGCATCTTAGCTGAGAAAAAGCTTCTCTGGGCTGGAGACAGACTGGATTGCACAATTTGTCAACAGTCTGGAAAAGCTGAGCCAGTCAATTCTGTGCAGCAGAAATCTCCCTGGACAGAAATTCTGCCTTCTTACGGGTGATTTCTGATTGATAGCCATCATAATGTGCCATCAACCTAAACCTGTCAGCATCACTACTGGACCTCCGCCAGGCTCTCTCCAACCTTCGGCCAACTCTCCTTAACTCCTTCAAGGAGCCACCAAACTAAGGGCTCCTTGAACGGAGGGTGAGAGGCCGAACACGATCAGGAGCAATCTTGTCCAGAACATCTCCCACAGCCTTATTATAGGCTAAGACGAGATCATCTGGACTCATGCATTCACCAGACAAGCTCGATAGATCCAGTACCGCCATTAGGTCACTGGGATTAATACCCCTTAAAGGGTGGTACTAAAGCATCTCTGTAGGGGCAGACCTATTAGGGGGAGCCCTGAAACTGAACCTTATGGTGTGATGGTCAGACCAGCTGACTGGTTCCACCCCCAAATCAGCAATCTCCATACCCAGAAAAAAGATCAGATCCAATGAATGACCCTTTATATGGGTTGAGGAGGTAACTACCCGTGTTAGGCCCAGTGACGTCATCAACTGGAGGAGATTTTGACCAAAATATGAGAGTTCATCGTCGACCCAGGCATTGAAGTCCCCCAGAATTATCAATCTGGGGGACCACAACACCATGTCGACGATGAAGTCTGCTGTCTCCTGCAGGAAATCTCCACCATCTCCTGGTGGACGGTAGATGAGGAGAATTCCGCAACCTACACCCTCACCCAAGATATATTCCAAGGATCTGGTACTTCCCAATGGCACATCCACAAGGCCCAGCTCAGTCTTAAACATAATGGCTACACCCCCGCCCCTACGATCCAACCTTGGATGGTGTATCACCGAGAACCCGGCTGGTGTTGCCGAAGCCAATATAGGGCCTGGATTTTCATCCAGCCAGGTTGCGGTGATGCAAGCCAGATCGGTTGACCCAACAAGATCAGCTATAATAGCTGTCTTGTTTTTAATGGATCTGACATTGCATAACACTGCCAAGGTTGGATGAGCTGTCTGGGAAGACCTCGGCTCCTGCCTACTAAAATCGGAACCATTGGGTATGGGAACAAGACAAGAATGACCTCTATCTTGGCCCCATTTCGCCCCAGGGCATCTTCTGGACCCTACCACCCCAATCCGCCCTCCCCCCCTCCTGTCCCCCACCAGACTCAGCTCTCCACCTTCTTTTACATTTCCTCAGAATGCCCAAAGCATGACACCTAAAATAGGTGTCGGATGATAATGGTGGACATTTGAAGGGACACAATTCCCTGAGTCTGGTGGGGGAATAATGCCCAACCGTCGCTAAATCACCCCAACACGTTATGATAAATAATGCAAAAAGAAACAATATATAATAAACAAAAATCAGATACAAACAAATAATATATAATCAAAAACTTATACAAAAATAAAATGGGGCATTAATATATACATAAATCCCAATTGCCCAGCATTTTCCAGATATAGGCAACTTAAAAACGATTTCCTTTAAAATAGTTAATTAAAACAATCCAAAAATAAATCTTATAAATCAACCAGAAACAAAAAGAAACCCCATATAGAGTCCATTCTAAAGAGAGTTCAAGTCCCAAGAAATTTTGAATTCTCTATCCCATTGAAAAAGCTCATGCCATTTAAATGGAGAGGCACAAAATTAAAATATTTGGGAATTTTTCTGCCTTTACAGATTTTCAATTTGACCTTAGTAAATTATGAACCTCTCACATTGAAACTGGAAACTGACATTCATAGATGGTCCCAGATGAGGCTCCCCTTTTATTCCAGAATTGAAACCATACAAACCAATATTTTACCGAGGCTATTATATTTATTTCAAACAATCCCTTTAGCCCCCTCACAGACATATTTTACCTCTTGGAACAAGACCTTATCCAGGGTTGTGTGGGAAGGCTGCAGACCCCAAATCAGATGGTCCCTTTTACAGCTACTGAAAGATAAGGGAGACTTGAATCTCCCTGATTTAAAACAATATGCCACCGCAGTGGGATTAACTCGGATTTTGTCCGGGCTAAACCCGAGTGTTCAACCCCCTTGGAAGAAAATAGAATGCACCCTTAATGATCTACATGATCCACAGGGGCTGATTTTTGCCCCTCTCTCCTCTCTACCAAAATTAACAGACTATTATATGGGAGCGCAGCAGACTTTGAATGTGTGATACAGGGTCTGGGCATTACTAGCTTTAGAGCTGCTATTTTATTATATGAGGCTATGAACAGCAGAATCTGAATTTTTACCAGCCCACTTCGATTTAACTTTTCAACAATGGCACAGAAAGGGGCTCTCGTTCATTTACCAATTCCTAGATCCTCAATGGGTGGTTCCCTTTACTCAACTTCAGCAGGAGTTTGGCCTCATAAATGGAGAGTACTATAGATACTTACAAGTCCAGACATTTATCAATCATAAGGGGCCAGTAAGGAGTTGTTTACAAAACCCTTTTCCTCTCCTGTTGAATTTGATAGTAACATCTAGCCAAAGGACCATAATGCAACATCTGATAGGTTTGTTATATAGAGGTATTTGGGAGTTTATAGCTGACTCTTCAGAGACAATCTTGGAGGCTTTTAATAAAGAATTTCCAACTAAAGTACCTTATGACCAATGGTTAAAATATACCCGGCCCTCCTTGGGGGTTTCTATGGCCCCCTATTGGCGAGAATTTGCATGGAAGTCTTGCAGTAGGTATTTTAACATGCCTGCTAAGATGGCAAGGGTTTATCCAACATTGGGAGCAGATTGCTGGAGGCAATGTGGAGCGAGGAAGGCGGACCATGTACATATTTTCTGGGGGTGCAGTAAAATACAAGTATTTTGGCAAGAGGTTGAACAAGCTTTGAAAGAGATGATCAGCCCTGACCTTGTACTTACACCAGAGCTGACACTGGTATCATTTCCTCCTGAGGGTTATAAAGTACAGAGAGGTTTCCTTTTATTCGCTTTCCTGTTATTAGCCAAGAAGGCGCTAACTAGGCTCTGGAAACAACTTTGACCTCCTATGGTGGAAGATTGGCACAATATGGTTATAGAACACTATGTCATAGAAAGAATGATAGCAGGTGCAATGGGTAAAGTAGCACAGTTTGAAATTAGATGGAGGGCCTGGGTGTTTTTTAATTCAGCCAGAGATCCCACATTCATCCCATGATGGCTACATTGTATTTAAAAGATTGGGGAGGAGAAACAGTGAAGGAAGGTTCTTTATGTAGAGAGAACACAAACTCCTTATCAGATAGTAATGGTGACTGTATTAGGGACAGTATAGGATGAGTTTAATTTGAATCGAATGGATATAGCCTATCCAGGAACTCATGTAATAATGTCAACAATATGGAATGATTTCGGAGTGATTGTAATAAGAAGATGTTTCTGCTCATTCATTGCTTATACCGTGTATGTATATATATATATATCTCAGTGTACTTCAATAAAAATAAAATATACTGTATATAAAAAAAGTTCTCTCAACTTACTGAGGCTAGTAAAGGCTGATCCAGACTAACCTGCAATTGACTAGTAAAGGCTGATTGTTGAAAAAAAGCTGCCGACTGCACATAGACTGCAGTAAGTGAGTTCGCGACTTTAGAACAGCAGAGGGAAGCGCGAGCGTCTGTTGCCTGGCAACAGATGCTCACGCTTCCTTTTACTGTTCAAAAGCCGCCGGCTCGGTCACTGCTGCAGTCTATGTGCAGTCGGCAGCTTTTTTTCAACAATTGACAGCAAGCTGAGCATAAAGCACAGCGTTTTCTCACTTACTGAACCCGGGGCACCTCCTAGAAAACATTTGGCAATGTAGCAATCGTCAGTGTGGATAGCGCTCGGTCACGCTACAATTACAGGGAAAGTGAAAGTGCTCAGAGTGGCAGGATCAACCAGATAAGCATTTAAAATATCACTTTTCCCCAAAATAATAACAGGATCAACCAGATATTTTTAGTAACTTTCAATTGACAGGATCAACCAGATATTTGAAAACCTTATGTAATCTGTTATGTTGGGGGAGGGATGGGAGCTCTGTTGGGGATGGCAGGATAAACCAGATAATACTTTTAAAACTAACCATAAATAGCAGGATCCACCAGATATTTTTAAACAATAAATGACATCTGCTGTTTTGGCGTTTCTGTAAGTGGGGTTGTATTGCTAGGGCCATCACCTTTATGTCACCCATTACTGCATTGAGAGGCATGTGGTGAGTTGTATTGGGGGGGCAAAGCATACATTGTATAAACAGAACATGACATGGCCTGACTGAAGATATCCATTTATCTTCCTCGAGGCCAGTGATATCATGATATACTGGTCTCTCGTGAAGATAAATGTGATATCTTCAGTCAGGCCATGTCATATCCCCTATATATCTATCTATATATATATATATATATGGTAGTGCCACTATAGTTAGGGTTGAATACCCCATTTAAGGTTAAAGTGTAAAATTTGCACCTTAATAACTTTGCCACCGTACGACGGATGTCCTGAAATTTAGCAGGCACGGATTGGTAGCATAGATCTTAGTATCTGCCAAGTTTTGTGCCAGTCAGATATACGGTTGTGGAGTTATAAAGCAACATTCTGTAGTACATTTACGCTTTTTAGCGCATTTTGTTGCTCACGTCTACAGGTCGCACGGTTTATAGTCAATGGGAAATGTTAACAAAAAGTTTGACAGTGTCACAAATGCCGTTTTTAGTGTCACAAATGACTCCTGTAGTGTCGCAAATCAGCCATTTTGTTTTCAGTTACTGATGCTTGGCATTTAAAATTGAGACCCTCTAGGGACACAATTCTTTTTGTGTTCACCTGGTCGGACCCTAAGGATGCTAGCTATGTCTTTTTTGGGGGTTAAACACCCCAGAAATATGTTTTTGAAATTTTTGGGAGAAGTAGTGTCGCAAAGTAGTGTCGAACTTGTGACACTTTTGTGATTTTTTTTTTGCGAACGTGTCGTGTTTTGCGGCACTACTTTGTGACACTATGGCCAAAATAACAGGAATTCTTTGCCACCCTGCTGCAAAACACTGGTTTGGTCTTTTGGGCTGAAATTTGGAGGGAAGAAAGCCAGCATTCCACAGATGTGCCTTTTGGTGGTTTGGTGAAAAATATTGCAGGGATGCTAAGTTACGGTGCCCCAAAGTTGATGCTTTTCCCCATTGACTAACATTGCAGCATCCGCCGCGCCTTTCGGGACCTGTATCTCGGAAATGCTTCGAGATACAGACTTTTCGTTGCAAAAATACTTAGCCCCCCCACTTAGGAGCTAAGTACAAAAGTAGCCAGGAAAGTCATAAATAATATGAAATTAAAATTTTTTTTCTATGTTGTACGGTTCCTGAGATATAAGCAATTTAGTATTCCAAGTGCTCATTTTCTGCTCCAAGGCCCATTATCATGCATACATACTTTGTACTCACTGTGTTTCTCTATGCAACTGTTGGGGAAAAACAGGGTGTGCATTTCCGTTACTGTTACAGTTAGCATTTCCATACCCGTTTGCATTACTGTTCCATTATGCGCTTCACCATGTGCGTTACACATTTTTATATTTGTTTGCGCTTGCATTTGCGTTACTGTTACCATTTCTGTTTCCATTACTGTTTCTGTTTGCGTTTCGATTTGCATCACCATGTGCATTTCCATTTGGATTTGTGGCCGCCCTTCCATTTGCATTTCTCTTTTGTTTGGCGTTATCATTGCTATTACCATTGCCATTTGCATTTCCAATTGTGTTACCGTGACCGTGCGCATTATGGTTTGCGTTTCCGTACACGCTTGCGTTTGCATTTTTTGTTTCCTTTGGAATTATTCTTGCTGTTACCATTAGCATTTGCATTTCCAATTGCAGTACCATGACCGTGCGTGTTACCAGTTGCGTTTTTGTACGCGCTTGCGTTTCCATTTCCATTAGCGTTACTGTTCACTTTGGTGTCATTGTTGATGTTACTGCAACTGTTTGCATTTCCAATTGCGTTACCATTACTGTTTGTGTCATTTCTGTTGCCCTTAGTGTTTGCATTTTCTGTTGCATTTCCGTTTCCGTTGTCGACTGTGTTACTGTTTCCTTCTGCGGTGCCGTTGCCTTAACCGTTTGCATTTCTGTTTGCCTTTCTGTTACTGTTTGCATTTCTTTTGCCGTTTGCATTTCTGTTGGCGTTACCATTTATGTTACTGTTTTTGTTAACGTTTGCATTTCTGTCGCCATTACCATTTGCGTTACCATTTCTGTTTTCATTAATGTTTGTGCTTGCGTTTCTTTTACCGTTTGCATTACCATTTACGTTTGCATCACCATGTGCATTACCATTTGTGCTTGTGTTTGCATTGCAGTTACCATTACTATGTGAGAAAAAATCATGTGGTGGGAGCATGGGGCCCGAAGGGCCCGCACTCCCACCACCACATTCCATTCACTATTTGTAGTCCTCATTCTCAAAAAGAAGGGAAATTCATGGCAAAAAAACTCCATTTAATGCATCAGTTAGGGTTGTTCCACAGCGACAAAAGCGAGGAAATTTGATGTTAGGGTTGTCACCCCCCCCCTTGCACCCCACCCCCACCAACAGGCATCAGGGTGTGCGTTGGGGTTGTCAGTCCTAACTCTCACCCCATTCTCCTATACTGCACCACCTCAGCTTGTTAACACATAGGATGGGGTGAGAGTTAGGACTGATGACCCCAACACACACCCCGATGCCTGTTGGTGGGGGTGGGTGCAAGGAGGGGTGACAACCCTAACATCGCATTTCCTCGCTTTTGTCGCTGTGGAACAACCCTAACTGATGCATTAAATGGAGTTTTTTGCCATGAATATATAAACATATATGTATATATATATATATATATATATATATATATATATATATATATATACACATATATAGTTGCAACTGATCCTTAAGAGAGATAAATATAGGTATCTGTATATTATTCACACATTGTTTTAATTTTTTTCTGTTGATGTATTAGTAGTATAATATAGTTCCAAATAGAAATTGTATTCTAATTTCCCTATCATATGACAGTGTTTATGTACTTTTTTCATTGCTACAGCTTTTCTGATATTATCAGGCATCTCTTACTAATAATTACCACTCCCAGGAATGAGATATTTTTATTTATATTTATATTTTTTTACCAGGAAAGGCACACTAAGCTGTTATAGCTTGTTTCCAGGTGCATCAGTGGTGGTGGGGATTAAATGGACCTATTTTATTGCTGAAGCAATATTGACTGTGACACTGGGCAGGCTCCCCTACTCTTGACAGGGGCTGCTGTTGGCCCATTTGTGAAGTTTGGTGGATTTAGGTTTGTTAGAGAAAGAAAGTGTACTGCAGCAGGCTGAGGCTAGGTCCTTATCCCCTAGTCTGTGTTCCCTAGAGGACAAAAACTGTGATGAACTTCTGGAAGATGATTGTATGGAATTAAGATTCCAACCTGCTTTCTACTGACTCTGAAGGCACTTCTGCTGCAGAGAAAAAAGTTAGAAACTGAACTTCAAGAAAGGAAAAGGCACTTAGTATGAATGACAGCTGAACATGAGGAAAGGTACAGTACGAGAAAGGTTTCTTTAAAACATTGAATGGTCTCCAAAGACTCTGTCCCATCTGACAAATAAGTTGAAACTGACAAAGCTACAGCCCTGGATACAGCAGTTTCCCCCCACTGATGCACAGCTGTGCAACATCAGGCCCAGTGCTGACAGCCAGCTGAGAAATCAAAGCTGTGATTTAACAGTCAGATGCCAGTTAATGTTTTCCAGATCCATGGACAGCCCTGGCAAGATTCTGCATGATCCCCTGAAAAGGCTTTAAGAAATGCAGGATGAGCTGGCCGGGTGGCACTGAGGGTTGAGGCGCTGGACACCACACCTCATGCCATGCCGGTGACCCATGTTCGGGAATGGGCATGGGCCATTGGGGGTTGGCAGGGGAGGGAGAGGATTGAGTGTCCGGAGGACTGCTCTCCTTTCCTGGGGAGGGAGGGCTGGCATTCCTGCTGAATGACTACCCCAGGTGGAGGCCAACAGGTAGTGTGAGTCTGAGGGGCCAGACATAGGGAGGGAGCTGTGGGACTTCTGCGGATGTGCACGCACCTCTACATGCGCACGTCCTGTGTTTGCACCCCAGCAATGGGGAAGGGAGGAAATGTGGAAATACCCTGCTGGCTGCAGGATGACCGACCCTCCGCAGGCTCCGCACCTGGCGACTGGGCAGAGGTAAGTCCTGGTGATACTGGGGTGATGGGGCTGGGGGGGCAGTCAGAAGGGGGCAGCTGGGGGCAGGAGTATAAAGGACTTATAAAAAAAAAAAAATGCAGGATGGAAGTAGGACTGTAGCAACAGCCTGTAGCAACAGCATCACCTTCAGTAGTATCCCCAGATGCAGCTGGAGGAATGGGTTAAAGGTGGGGATCATACAGACTGCCAGCTTCTGATGCAAGTCTGCCTTTGGCTGATGCCTAAGAAAACAGGACAGAGGCTCTGGTTTTTGGTCCTAGTTTGCCTGTGACACTCTCTAATACTGATTCCTGGTTGACTAACCCTCACGACCCATTAAGTGCAATGGACAGACTAAAGTTGCTGCCTGCTAGAACCCATCACAGCAACCATATGGACACCTGTTGTTTCCACTGATTGCTGTAACTGCTTGCTCTAGCACCACCCTATATCAAGGTGATCAAGCTGCAAAACGTGTGCATGACTTAACCGCTGCTATCAATACTGCTACTGTAGATTGTGTGACCCCTGTACATATGACTGACTTCTCAATGCTGCTTAGTGTGACTGGGGGTTCAGACCAGGCAGGAGACACCGTTGGGGGGGAGGGGCTGCAGTCGGTTCAGTTACCTGCAATACTGTTGCTGTGTCAAGCTCTGCTTAATCTGCCTCAGCCTAGTCTGATACATCAGAAACTGTCTCTGCTCCACCACTGCCTGTTGCTACTGCTATAAATCATGTATCTCTTCAGCAGGAAAACCCAACTGCACCAGTAGCTCTGGTAGGGGATACTGTACCATGGGGGCTACACAGAGTGATCTGAAAGCACCTATGCCCTCTGATACTGAAGAACCAAGTTCTTTTAATGCTGACTCTCGGAGGCCCAGTACTGGACCGGGATATTCTATTTTTTTAACATAGAAACATAAGATTTGACGGCCGATAAGGATCGCTTGGTCCATCTAGTTGGCCCATTTTCCCTACCTACTGTAACACTGCAGACCCTACTTGATCTCTGGATTTAACTCTCTTTCCTTACCACTAAGGTTTCCTTATGCCTATCCCATGCATTCTTAAACAAATGGCTGAACCTGCCTCATAGCAGAATGATGTCAGGCTTAAACAGAGAGACGACCTCACAGAACATCCTAATAGAATATATATGTGGCCTGACAATTGTTGAAGGATTCGATGCGATTTTTGCATCTGATATTTATGCCTTGGTTCACAACTCTGGGAAAGATACATTAGACGTCAGTTTTAAATCTACCCAGGGCTTGAAATGTTTCTGGATGAAATATCAACAATTCAAGACTTCACCTCTCTGGATCCCCTTTGTAGCAATCTCCCTAATGAAATCCCTCATTAAGACAGTTACCATCATGTTGTGGAATGAAGTGTTAAATGTCAGTGACATTCATTATTGGTTGGAGAAACGAGATACTGGGGCAAGCTGAGCCTATCCTGTACACTGAAAACATTTGGATGGGTGGATGGTGTTTCAGGGTAAAGCTGGCACAGTCAGATGCAGGAGTTGTGCAGCTGCCAAACAGCTTTTTCTTGAGTCATGATTGGTGGGGTATGTTTCTACATGGGTCCGCCAAAAGTGTGCTGCAAACGTATTGCACAAACACATTTGAGTAGCATCTGCGACCAGTTGAGGTGTGGACTGTGTGGGAAGTTTGGGCATGTCAGCTTGGCATGCAGGAATTTATTTCACTACAGTTTGTGTGAAGAAAAAGGGCACACAAACCAGCACTACCCTGGGCAGCTCATAACAGAGATGATTGGTCCAATCAGGAACATTTGGTTCAGAAAGCCCAGACTTCTATTACCACCACTGCTCCTGGCTCCTCTAGACCTGCTGAAAGAGATGGCTCACTTACGTCATTGGCCATACCATCCAGTTTGTCACTGATACTGGAGACAATACCCTCAGTCTCCTCTACATCAGAAGTGGCTGTCACTCGCCCCCCCCCCCACCAGAATACCTGTAACACCAGGAAAGACACTCCGCTTACCCCAGAGCAAGCACCTACAGACCCTACCCCCTCAGAAGTCTGCTAATGAGGTTCAACCATCCACTCCTGTGGCTGCTGGACCAGTTGCATCACTGGCATCAATGCCTCCTCTCCCGGTAAGGAATTATGGTGGTCTGTCAGAGGGTTGCTAGCTCTACTGTAAAGAAGTGAATGCCTCCCTTACTTCCTCTTCAGAAAAAAATATGAGATCTTTCAGGAGCTGAAGGATTGGGGTAACTTGGCTATAGATGACGATGTATCCTCAGCTAAGTCCTGGACACCTTCTGAAACAGAAAAAGAAGGTGGTAGGGCTAACAGAAGATCTGGAAAAAGAAGATCTATTGCTTCCTCTCAGGGAGGAGTTACTTGATTTCTTTGATGATACATGCTATTTAATGATGCTTTCTTGCTTCTAGCATCTTTCTATGCACAGTTTTGAAATTACCTCCCTTAATACTTGAAGTATGAAGAATTATAAAAAGTGAGAGGCTGTGTTTTCCTTTTTCTCTACCTCCCATTTTAATATATATATATTTTTTTACAGGAGACATGTTTGTCATCCCTTTTTGATGTCTCTCAGGTAAAAAAGAATTGGGTATGGGGAGCTTTTATTAGTCCTTCGGGGAAGATAGGGCTGATGGGCTTGGGATTTTATTTAAAGGCATCATTTTGCCATAACTAGGCTAGTGGATTTATCTCCAGTGAGGGATTTATTAATGGATTTTAAATATTGTTCCTCAAAATTTAGATTGCTTAATACCTATGCCCCCCCCCCGACCAAATCCACTAGGATTGCACTTTTTGATAGAATTAGACCTTATTTACACATGGCTAGACATGTCATTTGGGGAATTTTTATTTTGGAGCGGATGGTCGTTCGCAGGGTTCTGAACATAAAACACATTTTTGTGATGTTTTTGCTTTAAGAAATATGTTGGTTGTAGCCATAGTTGATATCCATTACTATCAGTGACCTGGTGGAGAAATACTTATTTCAGAAACCCACTTTCCTCTAGGATTGGCTATTTTTTATGTCCTCACACTTAACTCCTTCTAAATTTAAGTTGCTCCCAGTAGAATTTTCTGACCATTTGTTGTTGGATTTTAACTTTCGTACTGATGCTACTCCCCCCACGAGTTAGAGGTAGATGGAGTCAAAATACTTATTTATTGGAACTTCCAGAAATCCATGCAAAGGTAGAATAACTTGCAGGTGAGGCTGATTGTCCTCTGCATTTATGACAAGCCTCACAGTTGGTGGGAAGACATGAAAGCTGAGATTAAAGCCCTATTTTTCCAATATGGGAGGAGTAAAAAGCAATCCACTTATTTACTGTATTTGGCTTATAGAGAGCAACTATATAAGGTTCTCACTAGAGCAGCAGAGGGGAATGGAAATTATTGGGCTCAGATTGATGCCCTTAGAAAAGAAATGTTCCAGTTACAGTGTAATAAGGCAGCTTCTTTGGAGGCAGAATTCAAATTTGGAACATAGAAATAACCTTTCTGTGATCTATTTCTGGTCTGTGAAAATAAGACTGAAAATGTGGGAGCCAATATTCAAATGTTAGCCGTGACACTAATGTGGTTCATGCTGGTGCTACTCAGGTTTGCAGTTTTCAGTTGGGACGGGGCCATATTCAAAAGCCCAGTTAGCATACCCTAAACCTGGTAGAACCCAGCTGCTAAAATACCACTGCACCTATGCAAATGAGGGGCTCCCCTCCTGCATATAGGCACAGTGGCATATTCAAAGGCTTGTGACGGCAGTAAGCAGCCCCCAAAGTGGTGCAATTTACTGACACTGAAAACCAAGTCTTAACTGGGTGCTAAGTCCGTGCTCCCACCACACCGCAGGCAGGGCAGCTGTACTGCAGTCACCTGCCCCCAATCACCTGTCATTCTTATGAACAGGCAATCCCTGATGTCTAGTGTCATTCCCCCAGCCCCTGATCACCCACTCTTTCTTATGTAGCATTGTCTCTGGTGTTCAGTGGTTCTCCATTCCCCGATCTCTTGTCATACATATAACAGGCAGTCCCTGGTGTCCAATGGCACCCTCCACCCTCCGATCACCCATCATACATATGAACAGGCAGTCCCTGGTGTCTAGTTGCACCCCCACCTGTGATCACCTGTTTTGTCTTATGTAGCATTATCCATGGTGTCAAGTGGCAGCCCACACCCCCCGAGCACCCATTATTTCTCATATAACATTATGAAATGGGTTTTCAGAATCTCATCTCCTGATTGGCTGAGAGTTGCTTTCAGCCAGGCTGGTATCCCAGCACAACAGCCCGGCTGAAAGTACTCCCAAACCAACTGACTCAGCACGTACCTCTGGAGATGTCTGCTTCAATCGAGCCACCCACCACACACAATATGCATCACACCTCTTTAAAAAAAAAAAAGTCCAGTTGACTGATTTTTTTTTTGACCGCACCACAACTCAGCCCTTTTTAAAAAAATTACCTTTTTCTTCAAACTGCCAACAATGCGGTTCTACTTCGGACACCCTAGAAACTCTTACAAATGTTGCCGACTGCATCCTCACAAAGTGCCCCTGAACATGGCTCATTTGAAACTGCCGCCCAGCATGACTCTTCTTCACATACTCTGACTGGACTGTGGCATGTAAAAACTGTACTCCTCGATGGGACTGTGGTGTCTACGGCATGTAAAACTGTATTCCTCAATGGGACTGTGGTGTCTAAACTGCCGACGAATGAGGCTCCTCTCCCCTGCACTGTTTTTTTGTCTGCAAAGAAGCATTTTCACTCGTAATAAGTATAAGCCTGATGTGACATCACTGCCCTGATTGAAACAAAAGAAAAAAAGCTGCAGCTTGCTGCCACCTGCTGGACAAACAGTAAAACTGACCTCCAAGACTAGGACTACTTTTTTCCATAATGCAGTACTTTAAATTTTTTTCCATTTTTACTAATTAAAATTACAAAGCAAAACCTGAAAATAAAATGTCTCCTATTACTTATGGACCCATTTCATAATTGCAGTAAGGCACTCTGGAGGGGGGGGGGGGGATGCGTTATGTGGGATAATGGCCCTTCTCGGGTGGTGAAAGTACTCAGCTTCACCTTGTGCTTCAACCGACCCAAGGTGAGCCATCATCCCACCATAACAACTCCCCCCATCATGCCTTATTGCTTAATTATCTGAGGTGTCCAGTGGGCTCCCCCACCCCAATCACCCATTCTTTTTTGTGTAGCATTATTCCTGGTGTCCCCTGATCACCCATCAGACATACAGACAGGCAGTCCCTGGTGACTAGTGGCATCCCCACCCCCATCACCTGTCAGACATACGAACAGGCAGTCTCCAGTGCCTAGTGGCACCCCTCACCCCCCAAGAATCCATCATACATATGAACAGGCAGTCCCTGGTGTCTAGTGGTACCCCCACCCTGATCATCTGTTCTTTCCTATGAAGCATTATCCATGGTGTCTAGTGGCACCCCCCACCCCCCAAGAACCCGTCATACATGCGAACAGGCAGTCCTTGGTATCCAGTGGCACCTCCCACCCCCAATCACACATTCTTTCTTATGTAGCATTATCCCTGGTGTCCAGTGGCATACCCAGCCCCAGTCACCCATTTTTTTCTCATGTAGCATTATCCCTGGTGTCCAGTGACACCCCCCCCGATCACCCATCAGATATACAAAAAGGCAGTCCCTGGTAGCTAGTGGCACCCCCATCCCCCCCAATCACCTGTTCAGACATATGAACAGGCAGTCCCCAGTGTCTAGTGGCACCCTCCTGCTCCCAATCTCCTGTCATACATATGGACAAGGCAGTCCCTGGTGTTTAGTGGTACCCCACCCTGATCACCTTTTCTTTCCTATGTAGAATTATCCCTGGTGTCAAGTGACACCCCCTACCCCCCCAAGAACCCATCATACATGCGAACAGGCAGTCCATGGTATCTAGTGGAACCCCCCACCCCCAAGCACACATTCTTTCTTATGTAGCATTATCCCTGGTGTCCAGTGGTATCCCCTGCCCCAGTCACCCATTTTTTTCTCATGTAGCATTATCCCTGGTGTCCTGTGACACCCCCCCCGATCACCCATCAGATATACAAAAAGGCAGTCCCTGGTAGCTAGTGGCACCCCCATCCCCCCAATCACCCATTCAGACATATGAACAGGCAGCCCCAGTGTCTTGTGGCTCTCCCATCCCCAATCTCCTGTCATACATATGAACAAGGCAGTCCCTGGTGTCTAGTGGAACCCCCACCATGATCACCTGTTCTTTCCTATGTAGCATTATCCCTGGTGTCAAGTGGCACCCCCCACCCCCCCCAAGAACCCATCATACATACATACGAACAGGCAGTCCCTGGTATCTAGTGGCACCCCCAACTCCGATCACACATTCTTTCTTATGTAGCATTATCCCTGGTGTCCAGTGGCATCCCCACTCCCCTGTCACTGATTTTTTTCTTATGTAGAGTTATCCCTGGTGTCCAGTTACACATCTTCTTGATCACCCATCGGATATACAAAAAGGCAGTCCCTGGTAGCTAGTGTCACCCCATCCCCCTAATCACCCATTCTGACATATAAACAAACAGTCCCCAGAGTCTAGTGGCACCCCCATCCCCAGTCTCCTGTCATACATACAAACAATCAGTCCCTGGTGTCTAGTGGCACCATCACTCTGATCACCTGTTCTTTCCTATGTAGCAATTTCCCTGGTGCCTAGTGGCATCCCTCAGCCCCTGATCACCCATTCTTTTTTATGTATCATTATCCGTGGTGTCTAGTGGAACCCCCACCCCCATCACTCATCAGACATATGAACAGGCAGTCCCTGTGACTAATGGCACTCCCACCCCCATTGCCTGTTGAGACACGTGTGCAGTATATAATACTGGTGGTCCAGTGTCGCCCTCCCCATCCCACCCACTACAAACTATCATATGTCACACACACCCTCATTGGTAGGATCGTGACATCCAATGGATCTTATATGGCAACCCACTTAACCCTCCTCTCACCTCCTCAGCCAGATGCCATATGAACTGTCTGTGGTATGCATATCATATAAATACTGTACATGTACAACTAAGAGCTTATACAGAGGAAGGCTGAGGAGGTGAGAGGAGGGCCATGCTAGTTGCTCTATCGGGACCCACAGGATGTCACTGGTTACAATGGTAAGTGGGGAGTAAGATGTGTGGTGGTTAGTGAGCAGGAGGTGCAGGTGGTGGGACACTGGATCATCAATAATTGCGTACACATATGTCAATGGACGATCTTGGTGTGGGGGTGCCACTAGCCACAAGGGACTGCCTGTTCATATGTATGATGTGTGATTGCAGGGTGTCACTAGACACCAGGGACTGCCTGTTCATATATAAGATGGATGATCGGGGGTGGAGGGGTGCCACTAGGCACCAGAGACAATGCTACATAGGAAAGAACAGGTGATCAGGGTGTGGGTACCACTAGACACCAGGGATAATGCTACACAGGAAAGAACAGTTGATTGGGGTGGGGGTGCCACTAGACACCAGGGACTTTATGTTCATATGTCTGATGAGTGATTGGGGGGGTGGGGGTTGCCACTGTACAAAAGGGATAACACTACATAAGAAAGAACAGGTGACTGGGTGTGGGGGTGCCACTAGACACTAGGGAATGTGTCAGGCATCCTCAGGATGGGTACTAATGGGCTGCTGCACACTATGCAAATGAGCCCATAATGAGTATGCAAATGGTCCCTTAGTGCCTTGCATGCCCAGTGGGCTCATTAGCATGTTGTGGCTGAATACAGCCTACAGGGATCTCATCAGTATCCATTCCAGGTAATGCTATTCCCTGTGGGCTATATGCAGCCCAGGTCCATATCAGGGCAGTGCAGTATCACTTAGAGCTGTGCTGACATGGTCCAATATTTGGTCAGATAGCACTGGTCTGCATTCCAACTGAATATAGCAGCCACTGAGTCAGATGCAAGTGCAAACTTGGTACAAGCCTTTGTGCCATGGTTATGCTCCTTTTCAATATCAGGTTTCATTGTGTGTAAATCCTTAAGGGACGACTAGGGAACTTTAATGCAGGATACCTCTGAAGGTCTTCAGATAGTGGATGACTTTGTGGGAAAGACCTTTGGAACTGAGGCTAGAACTGAAATTAGTTTAAACTCATTTTTAAATGCATCTATTCCTACTTTATCTATGCAACAAAGTGAGGCACTTACCGCTCCAGTTTCCAAAGAAGAAATTAGTGCTGCCATTTTTGGTTTGAATAGTGGTTCCTCCCCAGATGCAGATGAGATTCCCACTGAATTTTATAAAGCTTTCTCTGATATCCTGGGAGAAGTTTTGTTGCCAGTATTTCAATACATATTAACCTCATATTCCTCTGTGCCCTCTTTTGGGAAGGCTCTTCTTATTTTCCTATTTAAGAAGGGGGATGAGTCAGAGCTAAAGAATTGGAGGCATGTCAGCCTTTTTAATTTAGATTTTTAGATTCTATCCAAACTCCTCTGTACCCATCTTCAGGTAGTAGCAAATGTTTTGATTGAGGCTGTCCAGACTTGCCCTATCCCTGATTGAATCATTCAGGAGAATCTTTTTATTTTACATGATGTTTTTGAATTAGGCAGGAGGAATACTGTTAATGGTTATACCTTGTCAGTAGACCAGAAAAAAGGCTTTTGACAAGGTGTCCCATTCATTTTTGTTTACAGTTTTTGAAAAATATGGAATTCTCCCTAAATTTATTTTCTGGATCTGTCAGTTGTATGCTGGTGCTGTGGTCATTCCCTTTGTCAATGGTTACTTTTCCATGGGTATCCTACTTCTATAGGGGTACTCCAGGGATGTCATCTGAGTCCCTCATTGTATACCTTCATCTTAGTCCCCTTGATTAAGCAAATACTATGGGGAGTGTGCTATTAATGGACAGCCCCATCCCAGTTTCATTAGACAATGCAAACTAGTTCCTTATGCAGATGATGTTTGTTTAATTAGTGCTGATGTTGTGTCTAGTAATGCTGCTATGCAAACCACAGATGCCTTTACCTGCATCTCCAGATCAGTCATTCAATAAAACCAAGAGCATGGAAATCTGAGTGGATACTGTCCCACTCTGATATAGACATGGTAGTTAATATTGTCATCTCTGATACTCCCATCAAGATTTTGGGATCCAGTTTGGTTCGGGTGATTCGCCAGGATAAACTGGAGGGAAAAAACTGAGCATTGTATTATTAAGGTGGCCCAATGGAAAGGTTGGAAATTTTCCAAACTAAAAAGAGTACACATCATTAAGAAATTGTTGTTAGTGATTTTTACCTTTCAGAGTTTTGTTTATCCTCCACCTCTGGAGTTTAATGAAATAATCTTCAGTTTGTTTTTTCAAATGCTATTTGATAGTCAACTCAGTCTCATTAAAAAGGACATTACATATCTGCCACACCAGAAAGGAGCCTAAACACGATAAATCTGGTTGTATTTTTCCACACCCTTTTTCCATTTTACTATCAAACCTGGTCTGTTCCACAGCACTCTTCTGTGGCATTATTTGCTTAGTGTAGTTTAAATTCATTTTTTCTTGCTGGGGAAGGTAGTCCCCTAAACCCTTGTTAGTTTTCAACTGTGATTTTCCTAGCGTATGCATATTGAAAAATCTGGAACATGTTTAAGCTGTCCATACTGTTGAACACTAGACTTCAGTTATATCAGGAAATAATGTGCTGTACACATGTATAGCCCCCAGATTTCCAGCAGTGCCACCCTTCTAAAATCCAGCTTGTGTTAACCCAATTTATGGACTAAAGAGTACCTCAAAAGATGTGAGATAGTCTGTGGTAAAGTTGCCGTGTCGTATGGGGGTCAGGGGTGATATGAAACACGAAAGTCCATGTGAAAGAATGTGTCCTAAGCCTGAATGCTCTCTTCAGTTGGAAACACAGGAACATTTCCTCTTGTAACATACCTTTGTGATGAACTTTTGGACTTTCTTGGCTAATAGATGGCAACCGTCTTGGTTGCAAAGGCTCACGTAGAGTAATCTGGTTTTGGGTGATTATTCAAAACATTGGAAGTGCTACAGTTCAAGCAAAAGGATGGTTATCTTTGCATGTTTTAAATTTTACCTGGGCAGCAGAGTGTCAATATGTGTTGCAACAGTTACAGTACGTGTACTGTATGTTTCTGTTGCTACAGTGGCTGAGTCTGCAGTATGTGTCATCAGAACTAGGGAACTGGGGACTTTACTACAGATTTTGTAGCTTGCCTATTGGGATACAATAACATGGTTATGATGTTCCCTTGATTTAGTATATCTATTTTTTAATGTCAGTCGATACATGGCTTTTGCGTTTCTATTTTTTTATTTCTTTATTTAATGTATGATCATTACAGAATAATGTGTTAGTGTGCACGCGAGTCTAATTTGTATTCTTTCTGGAGTTTAATAGTTTCTTCCTTTGTTTCCTTGATGATTATTTTGTTTTTTGATTTTTTATGTTATTTCTGTATGATTTGACTGATTTTATTCTTAATAAGAAGTTACCTTATCTTTCATCGATAAGTGCCATGGAATCTTTTAATCCCACCTCAACAGTGACCAGAGATAGTCAAAAGAGACTTTGGTTTAGTGTCTCATCCAAATGATGGCACCTCAACAGTACAGTACCCCCCATCCCCTGTACAACACTACAGTGTCAGTTATGGGAGTTACCCCAGGTACCTAGTGTGGGGCTAGGACCCAGGACCTTCTAATCTTCTGGCTTTAGAGGTGAATATGCAACCTACTGAGCCACTGACACTGCTATCATATATATATATATATATTTGGCTTCCCAGCCAAATGCCTTTTGGGGTAACCATTGCCTCAGTGCTTGCGCACAGAGGTTCTTTGTCTTTTAAATTGTTTTTTGTTTTAATTGGGTTCACCACAATATAACCCAAATAGACCATCTTAGGGTAGCTGGTTCATTCCACTGGGGTGTCAAACAGACGAGGCATACTGATGAGTCCTGGTAGGATGAAACACGTGTCTATGTCTTCTATTGGCACCCTTTGCAAACTGTGTGAGAGCCTTTTCGGTACCATGCATTTCTGCTTAAAGTTGAACCAGCATAATATTCTGTGGTGATTTGCATATGCAGCCCATGATGCTTTGCATTGTGGGGGCATGTGTGATTTTGTATATATATATATATATATATATATATACATACATATCATATCTATATTCATGGACAAAAAACTTTGTTATTGCATCAGTTAGGGTTCCAGCAACAAAAGTTTGGAAATGTTTTGTTAGGGTTTCCAACCCTAACACCCCACCCCCACTGTGCAGGCAGCAACAGGCGTGGGGGCTATGCCTTGGGGTTGTCAACCCTAATGCTCACCTGTACCCGCTTCAAAAGTCTCTTTCATGTACCTACCACTTGTGAATGCATGTATTCAAATTTAAAGTCTGTACAAGAAAATTGTTAAGTGTTATATTCTCTGTATGTTTTCTTCAGCTGTTTTAAGGCAGACACTTTTTTTCTAAGTCCCTATTTTGTGTAAATTACCCTGACATTTTTCATAGGCTGACAAAATTGCCATACAAACATTCTTTATACAAACATTCTTTAAGGTTCCTTGCCCTTCTGTTCACTTTTGTAGCATTATAAGTCTAATTAATTATTAATGAGCTGAACTAGCTCACTGATTGGCTGCCGTGCTGGTCTGAAATCTCTTAGAAATGACCGGCGTGGCAGCAGCACTTGACTCATGTGCTATACGCTGACATCAGTGGCACATAAACAGAACCGTTTTCGGCTCTTAAACTTGAAAGAAAAAATCATTATTGTGATTAGACTTATAATTGCAATAATGACCTCAGAGCCGATCATTTCCTTTCGATTGTGCCTCAGGCAACCTCCCCCCCCAGCCAGTCATTAATCTCTAGGAAATGACTGGCTGTTCAGTCATTATTGCTTAAATATATTTTTTTTATTTTGTATTTTTTTGCCCAGCTTCCCCGATCCTCCCTTCGGAGGTCAGCCCTGCCTGCCATCCCCCATGCCCAGGCTTCCCCCCTGGGTGGGGTCACCGGGCAGGCTCTCTCTTATGGACACTGTAGGCAAGCCCCAGCTTACCCCCCACGTACAAACAGCAGTGGAGATGATGGCAGAGCAGAGCATTATGCCTGAGGACCGCCTTTTTGTGAAGGCTGGATCCCGGGGGGGGGGGGTGATGTGGATGTGCAATGACATCCAGCATCTGCATCGCCCCCTCTAGATAATGGCACCGGCCGCAGCAGTATCTCCGGCCTCTGTTAGGGGTCCATAAAGCACCAGACACTCTTGCCCCTCCACCCGGGGAAGGAGAGCAGTCCCTAGGATGCTCAGTGCTTCTCCCCTGGCTAGCCCTCCAACTCCAGAGTCTGACACCAAACCCAGGATGTCGGCACTGCAAGTGGATGCGCTGCTACTGTGCCGGTGGGCTGGCTTCTGTGGAAATATTACAGCTGTATTAATTTACACAGGATGAGGGGCATCCCTTACAACAACTAAAAGGCATAATTTGAAGAGATTTAAAAGGTAGCTAAGCTGCTGGTAACACTATATGGAAAGTTTGCAGAAAAACGGTTTGAGAGACATCAGATTATGACTAATGAGATACTTCCAGTTTGTAGAATGATTCCTGTTTTGTTGTGTATGCTGTTTTACCTTGGTTGCTATATTCTTTTGAGCTGGGCTGAACAATGGTGCTATGAGACAAACTGAGATAAATGAAGAGATGGAAAGAAACTTTATATTGTTTGGTACAGTGTGTACCACTCTCTAAGGTGTCAAGATATTCCAATAAAATGGTGGTTAGGAATTTAAGGGTAAAATGCTCCTTTTCAGGTGCGTGACTCAGTCTGGGATTTTTCCTACTTCTTCTTTTCCAAGAACTGATAAATGATTTATTTATTTATTGAAAAGTTTCACCAGAAAGGCACACTGAACAACAAGTTGCTCATCTCACGGTGCATCCTGGCGGAAAGGTAATAGGGAGACATATGTACATGGACATTCAAACTACAAAATGGATAAACAATTTCTTGGCAGAATATAGTGAAAACATTCAAGAAAATTGGATAATAATAATACCTACAGAAAAGTGGATTTGTGCAGACATTTGATTCCATGACAGTGATGCAAAATCTCATTGGCAGAATATAGTGAAAACATTCAGGAAACTGGATAACAATACCTACAGAAAGGTGGATTTGTACAGACATTGGATTCTGTGACAGTGTTACATAATCAAAGCTTACATAGCATATATGAATTATGATGCAGTAACACGATGCTTGAACATAAGTTTGAATGAGTTAAAGTGCAAACAGTATTACAAGGTCTTGGGAGCCACTACTGCTGAGTCACAGTAGTAGCCATGAGGTAAGTAAGCAGTGCAAGGAGATTAGCAGGGTACAACTAAGGGCAAGAGCAGTTTGGGAAGTAGTAATTTACCAGGGCTAAGCAGAAGGAGTGAGGGGGTGATGAGTGTCTAATCTGAAGTGGCAATGAGTTCCAGAGCTTGGGGAAGTTGTGGAAGAAGGCAGACTGACCAGCAATGGTGAGTCTGCGAAGTGTTCAACCTCTCTTTTTCTCTGGCCAATGTACCATCCGACTGCAAGCATGCCACTGTCACCCCCTCCCGAAAGGAGGTGACCCCTCGTCACCAGGTAACTACCGCCCGATCTCCCTACTCCCTATCCTTGCCAAACTACAGGAGCGCCTTGTCCTAGACCAACTCTCCTCCTTCCTCGACCAGTCCTCTTTCTTTACACCCTACCAATCAGGCTTCAGGAAATCTCACTCCACCATAACCTCCTTGCTAAGGCTCACCAACGTCATCCTCTCGGGCATGGATAATGGGCACACCATCTCTGCCATCTTCATTGACCTCGCAAAAACTTTCGATACTGTTTCCCACTCCCTACTGCTATCCAAACTATCATCTGCCGGACTCTCTGGCGAAGCCTCCAGTTGGTTCCACTCCTACTTGGTAGGCAGAACTCAATCAGTAAGAATCGGTACTTGCTCCTCCTCCCCCTCCTTGTTACTACTGGGGTCTCACAGGGCTCAGTCCTCGGCCCACTACTCTTCTCAATATTCCTAAATGAACTTCCCTCAGTCTGCACTCACACATCTATACACCTATATGCTGATGATACCATTCTATTTGCCACAGGCCCCGCCCCCCGATGTAGTGACCTCTACCCTCCAACAAGATTTTAATGCGGTACGGCACTGGTTTTGATCAAATCAACTTTTTCTAAACCCAAAAAAAACAGTCTCCCTAACTTTTGGAACAAGACAAAGGCTCTCCAGACTCCCTTCTATTCCCATTTTTTTCACCACAGAGGTGATCCCTCTTGAGACCTTCACCTCTTTCAATTACCTCAGGGTCTGGCTTGATCAACACCTGGACTTTTCCATGCACATCGAATCGATTCAAAAAAGCTGTGCCCAAAACTTGGAGTCTTGTACCAGAACAAGGGTAGCTTACCCCTGTCAGCCTGCAGGGAAATAGTCCAAAAAATGATCCTCCCCGATTCTGGATTATGTGGACACAGTACACTGTGCTGCTCCCAAGTCTGCACTAGCCAGCTTTGACCCTCTTTTCCACTCCTTCGGTTGCATTGCCCTTGACTGCCCCACTTCAACTCATCACTGTGACCGCTGCAGCTTCTTTGATCTAACATCGCTCCATGCTCGCAGACATATCCACTGCATCAGGACCACTGCGAAATTCTGGGCTCAGTCCCTTCCCCTCTACCTGGCATCTGCCCTCACAGTCCCATCACAGCCCATCTATTCCCTTAGGAGTGGTAACTCATGGCTCCTACATGTTCCACGCATGGCCACATCAAGGGGACAAGCAGCGTTTAATTATCTCATGCCTAAACTTTGGAATGCTCTCCCAGAAGACGTTCATAACTTCATTAACCCAGCTCACCTAAACAACCTCCTCAAGGCCCACTTCTCCCCTACATGCACCTGCACCTAGGGCCAGCTAAAGGGCTGATACCCCAAGTCCTCTATTCTTATTAATTTCTCTTGACATGCTCATAGTACACCATCCCTGCGTAGTTTACACGCTTGTTAGGAGTCGAGGTGCAGTCCTTTCTTAGAACCGTCTATAAACTCTTTTCTCTTTTGCTTCACACATGTTTCACAGCTAATTATACCTCTTTGTTAATTGTCACATGCATGATTTTGCCTACTGTTTGTAATATGAAAGCTGCACACGTGCTTCCACTTCATGGCTATTACTTGTATGCACCTGTTCTCACCTCTGTATAACAACTCCCTGCATAGTGTTCTGTTCAAACTGTACAAGCTTCCTCTACTGTATATAAATGTAATTGCATAGCTTGTACACTCTTCTTATGATGTCTTGAACCAGATGTCCCTATCCCCCAGGACACATCTGGAATCGAGCAGTAACCCGCATAGTATGCTTTCCTGGTAAAACTCTTAAATAAATAAATAAATACAGATACATCTAGTGCTACCTGGTGTTCTTGGGCAATAAATCTCCTTGGTGTTTGATCTCTTTATTTGGTGCTGTACAGTATTAATTATTCTTTCTCATTGTTATATTGTGTGATTAGAATATAATCTCTTATGTTTATCTGATCGTTCATCAATGGTGGGCAACTGAAATGGACCCAGTCAAGCTCTCTTTCTACAGTATTTCTGGTAGTATTATACATTAAGCTCTGTAGTGTCACTGTTAGAGACTTTATATGTTGTGAGTCCACCCCAAGGCTGAATATGGCTCATTCGCCAAAATAAACGTAATGTTTTCAGTCGCCGAAATAAACGTAATGTTTTCAATCGCCGAAATAAACGTAATGTTTTCAATCGCCGAAATAAGTGTAATGTTTTCAACAAGGAATATGCAGCATTGTAATGCAACAAACTGAATAGGACATTAGTTTGATTCTACTTTTGCATGAATTATAACTTTGCCACAGCCCCTTTCAGTGGTTGTTGTATTTGTGTTTATTCATATATGCACTGCAATATAATTATATACAAAGGGAAAAATAGAACTATATATATTTTAAAGCTGCTAATGAGTTTTACATATTTTGTACATGCACATCTGATCAATATAATGAACACAGCCATAAATATAAAAATCAGTAGCATTAATTATTTATAAACAACATTTATTGATTGCTTACACATGGACACATAATGGACCATCCTTTTATAAGGAGAACAGGATGTAGGCTTGACCTTAAAGTGATTTTGGCTGAACTTAATAGTCTTTGGAGAAATATTTCCATTACCATAAAAATGTGGAAAATTACATGTTCAGACCTAGCTAGATAAGGGATGATGGTCACTAAGTATTTTTGCGCTAATCTACTTAAATAATGTGGTAGGAATAGCAACAAATCACAAGTTACTTTATTGTCTCTACCAGTGTTTGGGTTTTGTGTTTTTTTCTTACTTTTGTATTACTCATTTATCAGTTCACAGTATGCTGGTTTTAATAATCTCTTAATTTTAAAATGCATGGAATAGACTTGATGTCCTGCACCTTCTTTATGCTTTTCTTTTGGAAAGAATTTCTGGGACTGGAAAAGGAATTGTATTGGGCCTGCATCTAAGAGGTCCAGAAAATAAGATATTTACACATGCAGTCTGGAGACTGGGTGTAGTGGTAGCAGAGAAAGACACAGCAGAATGCTGGAAGCAAGGACCTCACTATCTACTCCACTGTGGGTCCCAATATTGATAGGGTGTATGAAAGAAGACAGCGCCCAATATGAAGCCTTAGGGAGGAGCCAGGTGTACAAGAAAGTGTGGGATCCTTTAAAGAATGCCCTGGGTTCAAACTGGTTTCCCAGATACTAAGCACACCGGGGGGGGGAGGGGGGCAAGCTCTCCAAGACCAGGAAGCAGGCCAGAGAAGGGGAAGGAGATGGGGGTGGGGAGGTGAGAAGGAAGCGTGGGATTACAAGGCAAATAGAAGGTCAAACTCCTAAATACAAAGATAGCAATAGGTTGACATTTCAACCACCAAGAGCTAAACAAGTGTAGTCAGTAGAGGGGTTTAACAGCAAAATCAATTACTAGGTTTTAGACTTATGTTTAACCCATGTGTATATTGAAGAAGAAAGAAGAGATGTGAGACATGACCTCTGTCCTAGTTGAGGGCCTCAGTCCCTATGTCTGTACTTTCATGCCCACGTATGTGTAATAGCACTTGTTTTGTTGATTTATATGTACCACCTGTTTGCTAATAAAAAGAGTTTGCAAAAAAAGGGGGGAAGTGCAGTTTACTGTCAACTCATTTTAAAGTCACTGCTGTTTTGGCTATCAGTGCATTAGTGGTTTATGTTGCTACTTATTACCAGCCAAATGCAAAATTACTAAAATGCAGGCTGTATTGTAAGTGACTCCTGGCATTACACAACTGTACTCTAATGACCCTGGGGAGGGAGTCATATGATCAGAAATGTGGGGGTCCAGACTGGGATGAGATATGAATGTCTGCTGCTGGCATGATGCAGGTCACTCAGATATGACATAGAAAAGCCGGGAGTGAATTGTTGTGCTCCCTAGTCAGAGTGTGCTCAGCTGGCTTTATCCCAGTCCATTTCTGAGTGGTCAATGGGGTCTTCCATCTTGAGCTGCACACCAGTAACCTGTAGGTGGAACAAAATATGAATTAAAAATATATGGAAACAATTGTAATGCTCACTTGAATGACACTGTCATGTTCTATCCACCCAGTTTTGGCGCCTGGACCTCTGGGTCCTCAGCTTCCATCTGGTTAGGAAAACTCAAACTGGCTCTGCTGCTGGCCAGTCACCCTCATCCATAAGGGTAAGACCTGGACTGCCAGTGGGTATCTGGTGTCCTGTAAGGAGGGAAAATAAAAAGTTAAAAAGATAATGATTTTGCCATGCTTTGAAGCAAATTTCCTCCTTTCTATGTTCAAATAATGTGCAATGGTGCCTCCTCGTAGGGATGCAGTGAAATAACTATTTGTGGATGGCAGCAGAAACAGCTGCCAGGGCTTCCAGATGTGTTCCTGGTGAGCTACTGAATCTTAAAACCAATAAAATAAAAAAAAAATCCTTTTTACATTTTACTGATTTTCTCCAAACTTGTTGAACTTTTAGAACATTACGGATTTCATACTGTAACTGGGCAATGTTTTACAGTGTTGTGACAATGTAAAACCCTAAAAACACAACAGGGACCTCCACAGACTTTTTCAAACCAATGTAGTCTGGGAAAGATGCAGTAAAAACAGGTGTGAGGCCTCAGACTTCAGTGATCAAGAGGTAATGCTAGTCTCTTTACAAAAAGCAATGCAGCAGATGCAGCAGTCTATCAAACTGTACTTAATAAATTAGATACTTTTGCTCACACATGCAAGCTGTGGAAATCAAAGTGAATGTAATCCATGAAGATATACCATAGTGATGAGAGTGGCAAGTCGAGCATTCTCCTTATCAACAGATTTAATGCAGTAAAACACACTACTCAAATCCTGTTTAAAGAATGCAGAGAATCAGCTGCGTGAGGAAAATGTTGAAATTAATGTGTCGACTGAGGGATTTAAGGGGGCCCAAGAGATGGTAGCAGAGCCAGTTCTGAATTGGCTATGGGAGGCCTTGGGTCTTAATGTACAAATCTGCTAACGGCCATCCTTACAGAGTGACTCTAAGGAAGGCTATAGGGGAACAACCATGTACTTTGCTACCATGCATGTGATCACTGGCTTAGAGAGCTATTGTTTTAAAAGCTTCAAGAAAAGTCAGAGACATTGATGTGGATAGTAAATGAGTACAGCTGTAGCCAAATTAGAGCCTCATGAGATCCCAACAAAAGAGTTTAGATAGAGGGAAGTTAAAGTTACTTTAATTCGGTGTCCCCTTCACATCAATGTATCCATCCTAAAGCATGAGTGCAATGAGATGGCCACAATTTTATTTTTAATAACCCCAAGAACTTGGATAACTTGGTTAAAGTTCAAGAAGCATTGACTAGGTGGCAAGAGGAGGCCAGTGAGCAATGCATAAAGTGTGCAGAAAAACTGCTGGGTCTCTAAGGGTCATAATTATTTAAGCAATAAGACATGATGGGGTGTGCATTACGGTGAGATAACCGCACTCCTGGGGTGTAGTTAGGTACGAGGCCAAAGGCTAAGTGCCAGTCACCCCAAGAGTGTGGTTATCTCACCGTAATGCACAATCCTGGAGTGTCTTATTGCACTTATAAAATAATCCTTTATTTTTAGAACCAGTTTAATTATTTGGAAACACATTTTTAAATAAGAATAAATGTAAATGAGTATGCATTTTTTAACATTAAATAGTCCTTCCACCAACTGGGACTAGCCTTTACTACTTTGCATTAGGTCTTTTGACCTAATTTAGCTGCCTTAGTTGTAGTTTTGTAGTTTCCTTGCAGGCTGCCCCCCCCCCCCACAACTCCCAACATATTTTTTGCAAGCCCTGTGTCTCTTAAAACTGCACTTGGTTGTCTTCTACATTTTTTTCCTTCATTCAGCCAACCTCTATAGATCGCTGTCTGTCTTGAGTGACCATGATAGGCAGGACAGGAGAACAAGTGTATGCAAAGTACGGATCAGCTGTACAGCTCAGCACATCTTTTTATTTTGAAAGATTCACAAGGAAAGACATGCAGAGCTTAACAGAGCTCATTTCTAGACATTTGCTGATCATAATCTTGTCTAGCAGCCACTAATAGTTTTTTTGCTCCTCCGTTCCTAATTTTTTTTTTTTATGAGTCACCATTGGCTGCCATGAGAGAGACAGACAGAGCGAGAGAGTGGTGTGATGCTGAGGGAGGGCAAGTGTGCTTAAAAAGAGCAAGTAAAAAACATGGTTACCTAGGCTTGAGCATAGAGGGGTTATTTTTATTTTTTTATTTTCAAATAATCTAACAGTAAAAAAAAGTGTTTGAAGGTCTGTTCGATTACTCAGAGAGGGAAATAAGAATAACTACAGCGTACAGGTGAGATGCTGCACAGCGCAATTGGCGAGAGACACTGAATGGAGGAAAGTAAATTCTGTGGAAGAAAGTGTAAGGTGCTTGTGTTTAATCAGTTTTCGGCACATTTCAGTTAGCAAGGGAGAGCTGTTCAAGTTCTTTGATCATGCCCACATTGTTAAAAACATTAGAAGGCTAAAAAATGGCGACCTCAACTAAATTAAACATCCTAATTAGAATGCCAAACAAATAGATCACTGGGCATGAGATTCTGTGCAGTGGCTGCTTAAGTGGGACTAGTTATTTATAGTGCAACATTGTCCCATATTGCAATATAGATAACCAATCAGATTTCTCCTTTGGTCCCTGTCATTTTATAAAAAAAAGATACATGTACCCCTACTGTGGAAGTCTTTTTCCTCCTTCACAGTGTGGAATTTGCCTTTTCATTAGTACCCAGTTTTTTTTCAAAAGTAAGTCAAAACTCAGGTATAAAACATGAGGATACCATAAGAAATTGAGGAACAAGGGAACTAAGGGTTGTACTGCCCTCCAGAAATCATGGTAAGGGGAAACAAAAACAGAATAAGGACCCTGCTTTGGGACCCTGTGAGACCCCCCCCCCCAAATCCCTCAATTTTTTTTGCTGGATCTGAGACCCTGTGAGACTCGGCTTACTTTAAGTCCTGCCAGCAAGTCAGAGGGAGATGCCAAATGAGTGCTGCTTTGATCCATCAGTAGTGAGGACAGCTGGTGCTTTTGTGGTGGGGAGATTTACTGTTTACATTCACAATATTTGTTCATGAGTACAGAGGACACTGGTACCTGAGGACATTTGTATACTATTTACAAGCCTTGATTCCTGTACCAGTTAGGTAATGCATGATTTTAATGGCACCTGAAAGGAGCGATGGGCACCACATGGTGATACAGTGAAGATACTGATAATGGGACTATATAGGGTATGGCACTTAAAGTGTTTTGAGATTATTTTGATATGCTTAATTCTGAGAAAAGCTTTTTGTTACTGCTGCCCAATCACCAGGTCCTGTATTCTCTTTTCTTTCTATTATTAGATGCCGATGGTTAACTGGATTAGGTTAAACATTATGTCTGCTTCATTCTGAGATTCTCTTATGTTAACTGTCATTCACATTTTTAATTTTCTCTTGGAAGTACTGTATGTTTAAATTCCCTGACTCTGATTTTACCAGTGAATATTGCTTGAGTAGATGTTATTCACTGGTATAAATAAAACATCAGACTGTATCTTAGAAGTGAATGTTATAGGTTCTCTAAAAATAATGAATGGGGAGCAGATGTTCATGCATGTTGTTTTTATTGAGAGACTTTATTGGGATACAGTTGTGATACAGAAAAATAGAGAGCAATATAAACATAAAAACAGATAATCATACTAAAAAAACATTATACATGCAATATACTGGCAGGCAGCAAACATGGGGACACTTCTATTAATTATTCAATAAGGCCATTCTGGGTAAACTGTCTAGAGGAGCACAGATCTTTTCCCATTTAGTTGAGGTTTTCATATAGATGTAGGGCCGGATTCACCATGCCCCCTGAAAATCCTGCAGCTGCGGGAAAGCCTGGCACAAGTGGGTTGCCACTTACAGAGCTGCGGTTTTCCTGCAGCTGCAGTATTCACAAAGATGGAGCCGGTTTACCGATGGCTCCATGATTTATGGCAGCTTGTGGGTGATTTTTCTCCGCAGCTGTGGAAAATTGTTATGTCTGGTGGGACCAGACATAACATCTCTGCAGCTGTGGGGGACTGTGAATACCAATCTCCACAGCTGCAGAGATTTCAGTCTGCAATTGGAGTTGTGGAGTGGGACTTAGTCCCATTTCATTTTGTGAATCTGGCCTGTAGTGTATTTTAACAATTTTAATTAAATCAATTATTAAATACAGCCCCATTTGAAAAACAGGAGGGTTAATATATTTCCATTTCATTAAAATGCACTCATTTACATTTATGATCGCCAAATGATGAAATTTTTCTCATGGAGTCAGAAGTTAACTTTCATTATGTGTACTGAAGAGAATCACAATATTTTCTAGTTTCCAACTGATACCTAAAGTTTGGAAGAGTATTTAAATGATCTTATCCCAGAATGATTAATTGGGTGGTACTGGGCAAGCATATGAATGAGGATTCCAGGAGTATTTACACATACTGGGCAGTTACCTGTGATTTTTGGATTAATTTTATTGAGTCTGACTAAGATAAAAAAAGCAATGTAAAATATTGAATTTGATCTGCTGTAGTTTATGAAATCCTAACCTCAAATAATATAGTAATGATCTTTCTCCAGGTGGAGTCTGAAAGTTTGTGTCCCAGATCAGATTCTCAGTTTGACCTGAGTGGAGCTAGGTCCTTCCAAGTTGAAGAAAGCAGAACATAAAAAGTGTAAGACACTCATTGTGAAATTTATCCCTAGCACAGAAATCTATCCCCCAGATTAGAAATCCTGAGCTTTTGAACTACTTAGAAAAAAACTGAAAAAAAACTAAGAAACTAAAAATCTTTACTTTTTGCTATTCTCTGTGGCTTTGTGTGGGGAAGGCTGGGATATTGTGGGACTGAGGAACCAGGAAAGATTGGAGAATGTATGCTGTGTGCTGTTAGATATCCACAAGCAGCTGTTCTACTGCTGGTTGTGCATTGGGCTGCCTTTAAAATACTAAGTAGTGCATTGTAAGCCATATAAAGGCTTTTGCCTAATTTAAAGTTAGTCCTGGGTAGTAGCATAGTATCGGAAACCAGAAGTCAATCACTTCCAGTTTCAGTTCTATAAATCTGGTTGCATCAGCAAGCATCAGTGATGTAAGCACTCACTGTAAAGTTTGCCCCTAGAACAGAAATCTGTCCACCCAGATACGAAATCCACCATGAGTTGTTGAACTACTTGGAAGAAATCGAAAACAACTAAAAAAACAAAACAACTCTATTTTCTGCTGTTTTCTGTGGCTTTGTGTGGGGGAGGTTGAGATACTGTTTGACTAAGAAACCAGAATGGACTGGAGAATGTATGTTGGGCTGTTCAATAGCCACTAGCAGCTGTTTTACCACTTCCTATGCAATGGGGTACTTGTAAAATACTAAGCAGTGCTTTGTAAGCCTTATAAAGGCTTTTATCTAACTTAAAGTTAGTCCTGGGCAGTAGTGCCAGACTGGAAACTGAAGGCCAGCCACTTCCAGTTCTGGCCGTATAAATCTAGTAGCCCCAGCAAGTGTCAGTGAGTGCAGTTGAAGGCAGTACACGGCAGAGGCATGTGCATCAGCAGTGGAAGGTAGGAAGGAGGCCTGTCCCTTTCCGTGGTAAAGTGTGACTAAGAGATAAAAAAAAAAAACTCTGGTAAGATTGAGAGCTACTGTAGATATTAGCAAATATGGATTCAACTGGTGATCTTTTAAATCTGCTACACAAAGAAGACTCAGTAGTACGGCGTACTAAGTGCAAGATGTACACTGAAGACCATACCTCTCAACCTTTTGTCCCCCAAATGTGGAACATTGCCTGTCAAAATGTGGAACAAATGGGCAAAATGTGGAACACTTAATCAAATCTTTACCCAAGAAGCTCAAAACACTTTTAAAATGTTGCATTTATGTTCAGAAAGTCTGTTATTAATTGAATAATATATTTTTTGCATCATTTACTATGAATTTTTGCTTTAAAATGTTGACTTTGAATGTGGAACAAGTCCTCACAATGTGGAACATGGAGCTTTTGTGAAGTAAAATGAGGAACGTTCCTCGTAATGTGGTACAGTTGAGAGGTATTCTGAAGACCCCTCATATATCTCAGGCGACAGCTACGCATGTAACAGATGCTAGGCATTCTTTGAAAAGAGAGGAGAACTGATCAAAACAAAAAAACTAAAAAATGACCTCATAATTAATAACAAGGAGCACTTTGTGAAAGAGTTACAAAGTGAATCTAATCGCATGCCAGATTTACAACCAATAAACTACAAAAAAAGAACAAGGGAAAAGAAGGGAAACAACAGCCCTACTAGCATGGGGAGAACAAAAATACAAGAGGCAGGGAAGACTTAAATGACTCAAATAAAAGAGAATGGTACCGTACACTGTCAGACACCAGAAATCTACTAGTAGGGGATGAAGGGCTAAAACTGCCAGTGGTAATCAACTTGCTTCAAATAGCAGAAATGAAAATAGTTGTTATCAAATAGCATGGAGTAATAAACATGAAGTTCAAAGTAGAGATGATGTACATCCTTGAACTGCAGCTGAAGACAGGCAAATCAGTGCTGAGGGCAGTAAGAAACAAATTGTTGTGGTCAGAGACTCACTAATAAGGCACCGCTATACATTAGTATGTGGCAGGGATAAACAAAACAGAATACTAACATGCCTCCCAGGAGCTAATATAAATGAAGTCAAAATAAGAATACCAGCTATCTTGTGAAACTGTGGTAGTGATCATATTGTTTTCTTACACGTAGGCACTAACAATGTTGGTGTAGACCACAAAAAACACATCTGTTTTATTTATTTATTGAAAATTTCAGAGAATACCTATGAGCACAAGTGCTGTTTTACAAAGGTTCCACATCAATAACAGAGGTTACAAAGCAGCATAAATACAATAAGCAAGTTCCAGTGGAATGAAGTCAAACAAGTACAAATATAGTCAAAAAGTACAAATAAATAGGCTAGATCAGTTGCATACAATTTTACAATAAGACTGTTAGACAGAACCCGTGTAAGCATAGTAATGGCACATGGCCTCAGAGTCAGAGTCTGACACAGTTCAATGAGTATACTGTGAGGGACTTTAGTTAGGATGACTAGCAGTTACAGTTGCATTGAACTGTTAGGGTGGCCATAGTGCTCTCTTAAACTGGTCACATTTAGGTAGATTGAGCAAGGTATTCAGCAGCTCATTTAACCAGCTAGCAGCCCTAACTGTGAATGAACGCTTGCCCAGTTGAGTATGGTGGAAAGGCAGTTCAGTTTACCATGGACACAAGGTGGTCAATGTGGGGAGCAAAAGAAAAGGTATTTATTGTCCAGGATCACCTCAGGGTATTTAAAGGTTCCTACCTGTTCAAATATATGTCCCAGGTCACTGCAGATGATGGGGGGGTACTCTTTTCTTCTTTCATGGGCTTGTGAAGAGCTTTGTCACAGTTTTTTGTCATTTAGAACCAGTTTGTTTTGCAAGCACCATTTTTCAAGGGCCTCAAAATCACCCTGGAGGACAGACATATGACTGCAAAAGTTAGAGTTCTTGGAATAGATAACAGCATTGTTTGCACAGAGAAGTATGTTTGCAGAGTACCAGGCATCAGGCAGGTGGTTTATGAATAAACCAAATAGTAGGGGGCCCAGAGTGGAGCCCTGGGGAACACCAATGGATATATTCCTTATATCTGATAAGACGCCGCCTATCTTAATGTGCTAAGTGCGATTAGTGAGATAACTCTGGAACCAGGTGTCTGTGTCCTTTGACAGGCCTAGACCATGGAGTTTGGAGAGAAGGATCTTATGACTGACCCAGTCAAAGGCTTTTGTCAAGTTGATATAGATGTTGCCAGCCTTGTCTCCATTGTCAAAGGCCTCACCAAGTCAATATAGATGGTGCCAGCCTTGTCTCCATTGTCAAAGGCCTTATCAAGTCAATATAGATGGTACCAGCCTTGTCTCCATTGTCAAGGGCCTCAACAAGTCAATAGAGATGGTGCCAGCCTTGTCTCCATTGTCAAAGGCCTCAGCAAGTCAATATATATGGTGCCAGCCTTGTCTCTATTTTCAAGGATCTCAGGGATGAAATTGAAATACTCAGTTAGTGCTGTATTAGTGCTATGTTTTTACCAAAATCCTTGCTGTTGGGGACACTGTATTTCATATTGTTCAAGATATGAAACAAGTTGATCAGACACCATTCTCTCAAAGGCTTTGGATGGAGGGAAATTATGGAAAATGGCCTGTGACACCGCTTTTAAAACTGGTGTAACAAGTGTGGATTTTCACTTTTTGGGGAACTGGGAGTAGTGCAGAAAAAAGGTGAACATTTTGGAAATGGAGTAGGAGAGTTCCTCAACTACCGGGACAGATATCAGTTGAATCACCCCCGATTCTGGTTTTAACAAGCACCTCTCCTGTATAATTAGAGGTGTCCCTTGCTGAAACAGGTTTAAAATAGAATATAGGACAACCTGGCTCCAGATCCAGTAGCTGGATGTCAACAGGACCAGAACCTCCTCTGGAGGGCAGGGTTGGCCCCGTGGGGATGACAGAGCTAAGGTCAGTGAATGCAACATTGAATTTGTTGCCAATTGTGGTGGGATTAAGTACCTCATGTCCATCAACCATGAGCATTTTTGGCGGGGTTTTGTCACCCTTACTAAGAAGTTCTGAGTCATTTCTCCCAGAATCTTTTACCAGTGCTCCAATTCTGTGTTTGCAGGGCCTTGCTATAGCTGGATTTGGCCAATCAAATCCTAGTAGTGAATTTATTCCTGGCTTCCTTGCATTTTTGCAGATAGAGTGGTGACCAAATCTCCCTGGCCAGTAGCCACAGATTATCCCTCTCTCATGAGGGCAAGGAATGCCGGGGTGATCCACCCAGTGGGTGTACCTCTTACTTTGCACTTTTTGAAAGGAGCAAATTTATTGCAGGCAGTTGTGACTTCCATGACAAAGAATTCTAGGGCATCAAGGAAGCCCCAGTCTAGTTAAGCCACATAGGATTTGAATTTTTGCATGTTCATTTTGCATATGGCATGGGCTGTGCTTTTTTACTGCCCACAAGCATTGTATCAGGGAGTGGTCACTGAGGGTATCAGTCAGAACTTTGACCTTATTGACCCTGCCTAGGTGAGTTACAAGTACCCAACCAAGTGGTGTGATAGTGCCTGATTTATAGTTAGTTCTGGTGTGCTCAGTGACCATTTGTATTAGAAATAGACTGCTGATCTTATCTCTGTGCCTGGTACTGCACTTTGCAGTCCAGTTAATATTAAAGTCGCCAGTTACTATGAATTCCCAATTCCTGCTAAGTTGTTTAAGCTAGTTAGAGAGGAACTCCATATCAACTTGTTCATTACCAGGTGTGATATAGACCATCAGGTGAACAAGAGATTTTTGACATCGGCCCAGCAGCAGTTTATTGGCCAGGCACTCACAGTCCCTAGACAGGTTTTTGATTTCAAGTTTTGAGACTTTCAGGTTGGATCAAAGATAGATGATGCAGCCCCCACCCTACTTGCCTAATCTGTCTTCTCTGTTATTGAAACCTTGTAGTAAGATGGTAAAGTCAGGTATTTTGAGGTTAAGCTAAGTTTCAGTAAGGGAAATAATATCCAGTTGCAGTAACACCACCCAGGCTTTGAGCTGAGCAAGTTTAGGTAGGACTACCAATGTTCAGAGAGAGTATGTCTAGTTTTCCTTGACTCCCCAAGCCATGCCCAAGGCTATCTGCAGGGTCTGAGTTGGGGTACACATTACCAGACAGCAGGAGAAGCAATAAAGTTAGGCTCACGGAGGCTCTAAGGAAGCATTTCAGTCTCCAAATTTTTCTGTTAGGGAGACATGATTTACTGGAGGTCCCAGAGACATAGGCCCAGATATTCAAACTGTGCCCAAAAAGTGCTCAACAGCAGGAGCAAGCGCAAGTCCATTGCGCCTATGCGCAAGAGGCGTGATATTCAAAAACTGCGCTGGCCAAGATGCGCCTACAGCCAACGACTGAATATCGCACCACCTGCACCATAGCGCAACTAGGGAGGGGAAGCTGAGCATATCTGATGCGCCATAGCGCAACAAGGGATGTTCAGCTGAGCAGTCCAGATGCGCCATAGCGTAACCAGGGACGCCCCCCAGCAGCAGGGCAGCAACACAACAGCACAACCAGGGATGCAGGGGCCCACCACCCATGCCACAGATGGGCAGAGGAACACACAGCAGAACAGACATCGTCCCCCCACACCCCATGCACTGCACAACTGGGGGAGGGCTGGAGTAACCACTGGCCCATGGAGACAAGCAAACAACCCACAGCTGGGCCATGGTGCCCCATCACACCCTGCAAGCTGTGACCAGCACACAGGAGGCCGACCACCCGTGCCACACCATCTCCCCAATGCAGAGCACACCTGCACCGTGACCCCCAGACACCCTGCCCAGGAGCAGCGTTCACCAGTGCAGGATACCCCATGCATGCCACCACCCCCACTGTGACAATGCAACCCTGTGCACACAGAACCATGCAAGGCAGCCCCACCATGAGCACCCATCAGCTGGTGGCAGCACACAGCTATGCAATGACGGCATACACAGTGCCACCACGCACAGCCCCCCTAAGGTACAGCTGAGAGACTGACCATGCGTCGGCACACGAGGTACCCCACACATGACAGGGCATGCCCTGGACCCCGCCACCAGTGGTATAGCACCCTGCACACCCTCCCAAGGACACACCCTGACCCAGCACTGGCCACAACAGCCAGCGCAGACACCTACAGTGGTGCATGGAAGCATGCACCACACCAGATGCAACACAGTGCATGGACAAACACCCACCCATACCCAAGGGCACACCAACACAGGGACGCAGTAGCGGGGCAACCAAGCCCCCAGCGTGGGGCCATGGAAACTGTGTACACATGGCCAGCAGTCCTCCATGGCACAGGAGTGCCAGCCACCTTGTGCAGGCACTGTAGACCTGTACGCCACCAGCATTTGCCCGGAGCACAAGTCACAGACAGTGGTGCACATCCCCTGCAACACACACAAGCCACAGCATGGAGGTGGGACAACAACAGCGGAGGCCACAGTGTCACCCAAGGCAGACATGCACCACACCAGTAACAGGAGGCAACCAAGCATTGTGACTGGTACAGTGGCTGCCCTGCATGGACAGCCACCACTGACATGCCAGCAGACCGTGCAGGTCACAGACATGCAAGGGTGTCAGCTGCACAGGCCATGGATGGGCTGACAGGTGCACCATGGACACAAAGCATGCACCATGGACCACTACACACAGTCATCCAGTGCACAGGGAACAACACTCACACCACAGACAGTGACTGATAGCTACTCCCACACCATAGTCACTTCCCCATGGACACACACACATACCCATGACTGCACCACCCCTGACGCCATTCACACCACTGCAGCTGAGCACCTATAGCCCATTGCAAATCAGAGACCACCACAGTAGTCATATCAAAAGAAATATATTCAAAAACATCAAACAAAACTATGTACAATTATTTACAAATGTGTGGGGAGAGGGCCACAAACAAGGTGGGGGTGGGTAAGGGGCAGGGGTGAACAAATGGTACAGGGAAGGAGGGGTGTGAGGGTGGGTCCAGGGGGGTAGGGGAAATCAGGGGCAGCGTGACGCTCAGTGGGAGGCCCGCTCCCCACTCCGGCTGCTCCTCCTTCCATGACGCCGCCTGACCCCCAGCCTCTCAGTCCTCTGCAGGATGTCCAGCGATGCCCTGGCAACAGTCAGGATTTCCTGCAGTGCCTCCTGGATCATGCACAGCTGCCGTCCACCTAGGACAAGGGAGCAGAGTCAATAGTTGTGAATGCACAACCCCATACAGCCCACCCACTGTGCATGGCACACGGCCATGGGACATGCCTCTGTGATGGTGTGTGACCACCCACAGTGACTGTGTCCACAAGACCTGCCCACCCAGGCACACACAGCCATGCGGACTGCTGCACACACCCACCGGCCAAGTCCTGCACAGCACCACCATGGCTGTTTAGTGACATGGCTATGTGGTGCGAAGGCAGTGGCACAGCCATGTACCCAGTGCACGCATGGACCACCATTGATGCACTCCCAGACATGCAGTGCCACTGGACAGTGCTGACTGTAACAAGTTGCATGCATGGCGGTGGTGTCAATGGATGGTGGCCATGCCCCGCTGCCCGCCCTGTTACACAGCATGCAATAGTAATCATGGATGTAATGCACTCACCATCATCAGGCTGGTCCCTCTGCCTCTGTGGACCTTCGCCCCTCCTGGTGTGCTGGTCTTCTAGCTGGCACCTCCTCTCCCTCACCAGCCGTCTCTCTTCTGGGCCTAAGGTGCAAACATGGAGAGAGGAACATCAGTACAATTCTGTAGCAAAGTCCCCCTGCCCCCATATGTGTGCAGTCCCACACAGCCAGACCCACCAACCCCACACTCTGATAACACCACCACAGCCAACACCGGACGGTCCCCCACCCCATGTTCCGGACACATGCAACCGTGATACCCATATGGAAGATAAGTGTATGGACGTTACACCTACCTGGCCATGGCACCATGCCCCTCCTGGCACATGCCTGCAGGCGGGCAAGCAGGTCCGGGTCCCTCTGCCTCAGGTCCCCATATCTGTGACGGCACTGCTCCACCGTCCGCCCCATTCCTGTGGCCTCCTCCAGGGTGTCAGCCACCTCCTGCCACACCTGACTCCTGGACCTGTCCTGGGGTGCCTCCCCAAACAGTGGGCCAACAAGTGGCTCCACAATGGCAACCAGGTTTGCCATTTCAGTCTGGCTCCACTGGGCAGCTCTCCTCCACGCCATCCCTCTTGCTTGGTAGGGTCAAAATGGCGCTCTGCAGCTCGGTTCCGCCACGTGCAGATGCTGCACGGTACAGCGCTGCCATTCCCTATTGCACTGTCACCGAACAGCGCGATAATGGTGCACCATGCCTGATGCATGGCACCTGGGGGCAAAATCGGGCTGGTCAAGGTGTCTACGCGCGCTGAACAGCCACAGCGCATTGGAACCCAATGCGTGTAGCGCGATTAGGTGCCTGTAAAGCACCTCCAGTAGTGGCTGCACGGCGCTGTGCCCAGTGCACCTCACGATGCCCCAGTGCCACAGCGCCATATAGCAACATCGCTGTAGCGCCACTGGCACAATGGTGGCGTGCCCTGCATTGCCTCGCGCAGCTGCATCAGCAGCACGCTAGCAGGTGCCTGCGTCATCAACCAGGGCATGCGCGGTTAAGTGTGTGTACTGCGCATGTCACAGAACTGTACGCACCAGCACATTCAACACAATTGCGCTTAAGCGCCAAAAGCGCGATATTCAGTCATCATACCGTCAGCTAATCAGCCATTCAATGGTAGCAGCACTGCAATGTGCATCCACAATGCTGCGCCTCACCATTTGCATAGGTTGCGCGCATAAAAGTGCCACATTGGGCTGTACTGGCCATAGTCTGTTACTGCAGTCTATTGGTGAGTTGCATGCTGTTAGGAAGTGTGGACTGTAGAGTTTGGGACATGCATGGGACTGCACAGTCACAGGTAACAACTTTCATTCTCACAGGCTGAATCATGACTGAGCGAGTTGTGGGAGAAGAGGAACAGAACTGTGGGAGGAGGAGGAAGCCAAATTTCACCAAGGCCGAGACGGATGCCCTGTTTGAGGCCTACCTGGACCAGGTGCCGCTTCTCAGCGGACGCCAGGGAACACCACAGGCCCGTGCTGCTGCATGGGAGGAGCTGGCGCATGCTCAGACACCTGCATGGCAGCCACCAGCGCCCATGCAGGAGTGCAAGAAGAAGATGGGCACAGACAGGAGGAGGATTCAGGAGAAGGTGGCTGCCATCAGGGCAGCACGATCTGCGACTGGTGGAGGACAGCTGGAGGTGCTACGCCTGACCCCACAGGAAGAGAGGGTTGCTGGCAACATGCAGCACTGTGCCATTGAGGGTGTTCCAGGTGGTGGCTTCCAGACGGGTGGTAGCCCGTCACTGCATGGTAGGTCATGGTCTGTCTATTGGGGGGGGGGCAGGGTAGGTCACATGCAGTGACGCGACTTTGTTTTCCCTTACAGCTCCTGAGCGTCTGCATGGGTCAGCGGTGGTGGGCCTCTCCACTGAGGCCAGTCAGATGGAGATGGAGGAGGGCCCATCCACCTCCACAGGAATATGTGGCTCAGTGCGACAGTGGGCCCGCCTGGATGTCCAGACTGATGTTGTTGGAACAGGTGCGGAGGAGGCCCTGCCCATGTCCCAGCGTGCCAGCGTCCATGGATGCCAGCATGCTGTGACTCGGGCTGGTGCCTGGTCCATCACTGATGATGATGTCGCTAACATCATGGGCAGTGACATGTATGTGCCACAAGATGGCCACACAGCAGGTAACATCGCGGCCATGGCTGTGGGTGGAGCCGCCGTGGAGACCTGCGTGTCATCACAGTCCCAGCCTGTGCCTGTCAGCAACGGTGGGGCAGCACTGGTGTGTGTACAGGACAGTGGGACTGTTGCAGCCACTGCGGCGGCACAAGTGAGCCCGGGGGAGTGGCGGCCGGAGGGGCAGCATCAGTAGTCAGCCAATGGACTTGGGGGTACAGTGTCAGGAGGAGGCATCAGTGCATCGCCTGTGGACATGCCCAGGCCTGGTCCTGGTGTGTAGCGCCCACCATCAAGGGGTGCTGAGCATCAGGGCCGTGCACACCCTGAGGGACAGGATGCCAAGCAGGCAGATGACCTCTTGGATGAGCACACCCGCATACTGCAAGCATCAGTCAACCAACAGATGCGGCTTGCGACGTTGGTGGATGCACTGCATGCGGCTCTGGAGCGGGCAGAGGAACGTCACAGCAGAGACACGCTCTGCTCCTGGCAGGGATGGACTGGTTGTGGGAGGATGTGACTGCTGCCATTGATAGGCGAACACAGGCATTCACTGCTGTCATGGCCACAATGGGCACACAGTTATTTGCCCATGCGCATGAACACCACAGTGCACTGTCCATCCCCCATTCCGGCGTAAATGAGACACCATCCTTATTGACACTGGGTTCAGCTGTGGGCATCGAGCACGCCTGGTGCAGGCATGTTCGGTGCTGCAGACCCCTGCACGAGCACGGTCGCGTTCACACAGTGGAACCCTTGGGGGACCATCGGTGCCACCCCATGAGGCCAGTGGTCAGCCTGTCAGTGCTGACGGGTCTTGGTGGGGCTGCCCACGCATCCGTGGCAGCCAGGGCACTGTGGCGTGTGACTGACCTGTCTTCCAATGCAGCTACTGTCTGATGCTGCCCTGTGTGCATTATGTCATTCAGCGGACAATGCACGGGTGGGTACTCGGCCCTGCATGCAGACACACAGTCCATCTGCACACCCTCCTGGCTGCTGTCCGCAGTTGTGTGTGCATGATGATGCCTGCATTGCACTGTACACCAATGTGCAATGGTGCTCAGCATCTGACACATGCACAATGACAGGCAGTGGGCGTGGTGGTCTGTGGATATGTGTGTGGCTAGGGGTGGCATTCTGGGTCAGTGTGCCTCCTATCCTTTGTGCATGTCTGGTGCATTGTGTGTGTGTGTGTGTCTGTCCACATGCCATGGTAGACCTCACCCATCCCTGGTGGTGTGTGTGGTTCCATGCCCAGCCAGTTCTCCCTTGACAGCATGCACCCCTGGTGTGTGTCCGTGCGTGTTTGTGGGTTGTGTCGTAGCCACTGGTGGTTGCATATGGCCCCATGACTTACCTGGGTTGGCTGAAGTGCTCCTCCATGATGGTGTCCTGGTGCAGCTGTGCCAGCCGGAGCAGTCAGGGGTCCCATCACCCAAGGGGGGGCTACCCATCACCATTGTCACCGGCGTCCTCATCATCCCCATCACTGTTACCCTCTTCGACCTGTACGGCTATCCCACATTCGTTGGCCATGTTGTGCAGGATGCAACAGGCCAGGAATAGCCCACAGGCCTTTGAGGGGCTGTACTGTAGGGCACCGCCGAAGGTGTCCAGGCAACGGAAATGTGCCTTAAGCATCCCGAACACCCGCTCGATGACATTACGTGTGGTGGTGTGTGCCTCATTGTAGCATTGCTGCGATGGGGTCGTGGGCCGCCAGCATGGTGTGAGCAGCCAGGGACGGAGTTGGTATCCACTGTTACCTGTGTGTAGAGGGTAGAGGTTAGTTTGCTGATAAGTATCGCCCTGCCCCGGGCCATGTAGGCCACTACCCATGTCACCTCTGATCATGCCCCCCCAGGCCATATGATTGTCCATGTGGTTTGCATACTTACCCACTAGATGGTCAGTGGGGATATCCCCACTCTCGAATCTGTGGCACAGTGCTGACTGGTGCCAGATGAAGGCATCATGTGCTCCCCCAGGGTGCATGGCACAGACATTGATTATGCACCCCCTGGCATCGCACACCACCTGGCAGTTGATGCTAACATAGCCCTTCCGATTTATATATGTGGCCCCCTCTGGGCCAGGTGGTGTGTGGATGGCCACATGGGTGCAGTCTATTGCCCCTAGCATGCCAGGCATACGTGCTACCCTGTGGAACTCCTGTATGTTTGCTGTGCGCTCCACCGGTGTGCTGGGGAAATGGATGTACTCTGCAGCATGTGGCAGCAGTGCGCTGAGGAATTGGGTGAGGTGGCATGACGCGGCCGACTGGGTTATGCCTGTGGTGTCCCAAGTTGGTCTCTGGAAGGTGCCCGTGGCAAGCAATCACATGCAAGCTGTCACTTTCATCTCCACTGACAGAGCATGGCTCCATCGTGTGGGTGCCTGCATCACATCACTGCACAGCTCACAGAGCCACCTCAGAATTGTCCGATTCAGGTGGTACTGGCCCATGATCTCTGTATCACTATACAGTTCGAAGCTGGTGCAGGCTCAGTACTGCCTGTTGGGGGCATACCGCCAATGGGTCCTTCCATGGCCGCGCCCCCCTGCTGCCCACCTTCTCACCTCCTCATTACTGCCTCCATCTGGATGGTGGCACTGGCCATGTCCCTGGCTTGTGTTCACCCCCCCCCCGGCAGCTGTTTCTGTGTTCCTCCCAGTGTCCTGGCTGCTACTTCCCCTGCACCGGGAACACCTGACTGTGCTGGCCTCACTGCTGTGTGGCAAGTACTTCCCCCTTCTGCACTGTGGCTCCCCATACCTTCCCCTGAGCCTATGGGTTCCAGGTGCCCTTTCACTGTCCTACCCTGTGTGTATGTGCATTGCCTGTGTGACTGGCTATAGTTCCGCAACATGAGGCTTCCCTGTAGCATTCTTGCACCTGTCCCTTGCTCCTTTTTATTTTGGCTCATTTCCACTATGGCGCAACTTCTGCTGGCTCCCCTATTGCGCATGGCGCATGTTGTTGAATATCGCACTGTGCCATTTATGCATGGTTCCTCCCCCTTCAGTTGTGCATACATTCATTATCGTTGCGCTGTTGCTCAGCGTGATTTGGGGGGCGCAACTGCCTCCCGCTGAATGTCGCAGAATTTTTTGGACTTGCGCTGGCGCAACCCTATTGCACCATGGCACAACTCTTTTGAATATCTGGGCCATAGTGTCTAATCCCAACACATTCCTCTAACACCACTTGTGATAGGTCAGTTTTATAGTGGGCATAGAGCTGTTTTGAACATATAGAAATGGGAAGGAACATAAAGATGAGAGTGAGAACTGTGTATAGTTTAGGGCTAGTACCCATTCCACGAGTCTCTAAAGAAAAAAAAAACAACATAATATTGATTAACTCCAGGATCAGCAACTGGTGCAAGAGAAATGGCATAGCATTTATTGAGTCATGGGAACTTTTTAATAACAAAAAAATCATCTGTACCGCAGAGATGGATTGCACCTAAATGAAGCAGGGTCAGAAGTACTAGGAAATTGGCCTAAGGAGCATGCTGAAAGGAAATCTTTAAACTAAGTACGAAGGGGAAAGGGGTTAGACATAACAAGAAACCGTTATTCACAAACAGACCTATAGAAGTCAATACTCTCAGAAGCACAAGCAGAGAAAATCAGATCAGATGCTTACTCTGGGAATCCCAGAAGTCTAAACAATAAAATCGATGAACTACAAGCAATCTTAACGTTTTACATTAACTTAGATTTAATATTTATCAGTGAGACTTGGTGACTAGAATTGGATACATGGGGGGGACATAGCAGGACACTGTCTGGTTAGACTAGATAGAAAGGGTAGAAAGAGAGGTGGAGTATATAACATCACCACCTCAGACATATCTGAACTTATAAAAGGAAGAAATAACTCAACAGAAACAATATGGTTAAAATCAGAAGTAAAGAGTAATGAAAAAAGAACACTGGGCCTGTGCTATAGACCCCAAGACAGTACTGCAGAAACAAATCAAGCAATCATAACCAAAATCGAAATGGCAAGTGAAAATGGGAGCAACTGTAGTTGGGGACTTTAACTACAGTGACTGTGATTGGCACACAAAGAAAGCAACCCATGGGCAGAGCATCACATTTATAACAACTTGTATTGAACTGAATTTGATTCATCATGTAACAAAGTCAACTTGGGAAAACAACATTTTAGATTTAATAATAAACTCTGACAGCACTACTATAATCAACTGCCTAATAACTCAACCTGTTGGCAATAGTGACCACTCTTACATACTGTTCAACATACAGAGAAAGAATAACAAAACTAAGGGGTGCACAGAGATATATATGTATAAAACAGTAAATATTGAGATCATCAATTCTGCCATAGAGAATACAGAACAGAGCCATATTCTAAGGGACAGAACAACTAAGGAGTGTTGGAATTGTTCATAAAGGTTTTTGTTCTACTGGGGCTGACTGGATGGCTTATTCAGTCCTGTATCTGGGTGCTGTGGCCTGGTACCTCTTTCCATCTGGGGTTATGTACCCAATGGAACCTCCTGCAGCAAGGCCAGGGGAGGGAGGGCTGTTCTCTCCCCTGGAGACTCTCATCCAGATGTCCCCAATGGAGCAGAAGGGTTGGCCGTGGCACCTTGGGTAGGGTTTCATGAAGCCCTGTTGCTCTTCAGTTGCCCTCCAAGGTTTTCCCCCCTTCCTGAAGATACAGCAAGCATGGAATGTGCATGGAGACATGCACTCCAGAATCACAAGCCCTGTTCCACCCACCTGCCTTTCCACTAGCCATCCAAGCATCAGCGCTACTACAAGGCCTCCACCTATTGGCAGCCAGGAGACATGGCAGCTCTCCACCTAATCTGGAAGAGGAAAGCTGCCTGTCAATTGCTCGATCCCCTCCCAGCCCTCCCCCCAGCCAACCCCCAGCAACCTTAGCTCGTTTTCCAAACTTGCGTTACCAGCGTGGGAGAGGTAAAGTGCATCACAGTGCCTCAGGCCTCTGCACCACAGGGCCAGCTGAAGTTGATATTTTTTACAAGAAATCATCATGTCCACATGTAATAAATACATTAAGAAGGTTAGAAATACCACAGTAAAGGAATAAGACCAAAATGTTTAAATGTAGTAGTAGTAAATCATTTTTTATTCATATACGAATAAAAGGATACATTCAATTGAGCAAAGCTCATTTTCAATGAAGCTCCATGTTCTCAATAAAATGAGGTTCCACATCAAAAGACATAACATCAAATCACTAAAAGGCCACATATAAATTAAGACAATTTACAGTACAACAATAAATAAGGAAAGGAAAATAACAAAAAAATAAAAAAAGAAATTAAAATACAAACGTATAAGAAAGAAAAACAGTATATTCAAAACATCAGAAAGTTAATTCGACTGAACCAGGGGAATACTTCAAAAAAGTGCAACAGAAAATATGGACTATAAAGCAGCAAAAAATACAAATAAGAATGACAGCAAAATGTTCTGTGGGTACATACATTATGTAAAAAGCACAAATACAAAATTGATCAACATTACTGAAAATAGTAAGAACATTACTGAACCACAGGACACTGCAAACAAATTCGTTAAGCATTTCCGCTCAGTATTCTTGGAGATCACAAATTTAAGCCACCAGCTTAATATAAAACTGAATACATTACCATTAATGAATCAAGTATTACAGAAAAAAGTAAACGGTTTACAACAATGTGGTTTACAAGGCCCTGATGGCATTACACCACAAATGTAAAAAATCATGAAAATCAGTATTGTTAAACCATTAAAAATCTTATATGAAAAAAATGCATAATGATGGTGCTGTACCAAAGGACTGGAGATTTGCAAATGTGGTACCCAGTTACAAAAAGGGAGGTAGGCAGGACGTAGGAAACTACAAGCTGATTAGTTTGATGTCAGTTCTTAAATGCCTTCCTGGGTAACAATCAGACTGTAGGAGGGAGTACAACTCCTGGAGGAGTTGGGGGGACAGCAACTTGGTAAAACTAGCTGCGCACTTGAGCAGACTTGATAGACCATTGCGTCCAGATTCAACAGACAGCCCTATTGACCAATTTAAATGGGAATTGAAAACACGTTTATTTAGACAGGCTTTCCCAGACTCAGATTAATGTGTTATCTTTTAGTAATGAAAAGTTATTGTTGTGTTTTAATATGTTTTATTGTTATAAAAATGCTTTGAATTTTATGTAAAGCGATTTGAATCTATTGAGAATTGCACTATGGAAATAAAGCTTGATTGATTGATCTGCTAGCAATATCGTATGTTCATATGTGTACTCATTATTATTTGTTTTTGTTTTTTTGTTTTATCTGTTTATGCTTCTGCCTTGGCACCCCTGCCGACCACTCCTTTAGAGCTCCAATGCTCTATCACACCACCACCTCAACCCTGCACCACCATCTCCCAACCCTGTCTCGCAACCTTACCCAGGGTAACTCGACATATCCCAATGTTAGGAAAGGCCCTCTCCTCCGAGGGGGAAGCACCGGCAAGTGCAACTTTGTATCCCTGGAGGCTGCTGCCAGGTCAGTCCAGGCTGTCCGGGACTTTGTGGTGGTGTGGGCCAGGCATTCATCATCTGTTTGGCAGGGGGCCCATTTTCATGTTTTCTATAGCCCACCCACACAGTAGCCTGTGCAGAGACGGCATCCTGAGGTGGGGACATACAGGAGGGCGTGTCGAGGCTTCCCGCTCCCCAAACTCATTCCCAATCCACCTCCAGGAGCCCAGGCTTGACCCCCCCCCAGAGGGAAGCATCCAATGGACACTTGTGAATTCTCTCCCCGACGGTCTCCACTCCTAGTACCCAGGCTTGAGGTGTGAACCTGGGTCGCCAGTGTACTGAGGGAAACCCTTTGCTCAGTGCCACAGAGATGGCATTTGTGTTTTTTTAATGGATTTTTGACCAACAGGATTTTTACAGCTTTTTTATCTGTTTTTTATGTATAATCTGGGTGTTAATAGAATGTATTCTTCCAAAAGAACTAGCATTAGTTTCTGATGAAGGACACAATGTAGTCTTAAAGCTAAAGCACCTGTTTTCTTTTGTAACATCTATGTTGGTCCAATAAAAGGTATCAAAGCATTTCTTTTTTCTGGATCTTTTGTCACAAGGATTAATATGGCAACAAAACTAATTTTCTGTGTCAGTTCTTAGGAAGATTCTTAAGTCAGTAATAAAGAACTTACTGGTTGAGCATATTAAGACAAACAACAACAAAGACAGGCAGGAACATGAGTAACCAAATGCTCAGATGGCCTCAAACATGGTGGACCATGTGACACCATGCACAATATAATCAGCATTCAGTCAGATCTAGAGGAAATGACTAAATGTGTATATACACGGGCTATGTGCCTCAATCTGGACAAATGTGTCACTCATCTGGGAAAAACTGAGATTTCTCACCAGTACTCACTATCTAACAGCATATTAAAAGCCATTGGGATGGAAACATATCTGGGCATTGTAATAAATAATTATTTTGATCAAAAGGATCACTGCACAGCAGCAGCAATCTGCAAAGCCAACAGGGTTCTGGGAGCAATAAAAATAAATATATCTTGCAGGGCAGAAGTTATAATGCCCCATACTGGTCTTATGCGAGACCACTGTTGGAATACAGCAGTCAGGTATGGTGTCTGTATAGGAAATCAGATATAATTAAAGTTGAAAAAGTTTAACATAAAACAACAAAAATCATTATAGGTTTTAAAGAACTGCCATACAAAGAAAGATTACATAAAATAAATTTCTTCACCTTAGAAGCTCGGAGGAAAAGAGGTGACATTTTATTCATGAAAGACATTGTGCAGGACTGATTATTTATTAAATAAACTTAATCTGACTTTCAAAGTTGCACAAATAAATACCAGATACCACCCATCACAAATTCAAAATTGAAAATTCAGAACTGATAAATGTAATTTTTTTATGCTGAATGTGTAATTAACCCCTTGAACAATCTCCCAGAATTTGTCATCAGTAGTAAATCAAAAGATAATTTTAAATACAACCTAAATTTATTAATGAAGGAGGTAATTTGGACTATTATACAAAACTTTAGGTGCTAATTATGGGCAACTGTCTTTTCATCTCCTTAAACCTTTGTGAACCTCTGTGTAATACATTTGGGAAAATAATGCTTGCGAGGGAGATCCGGGAATTAAAAATACTATGGTTGGCCATTGCCTTAGATACTTTGTCAGGGTTGATAAAATATACCATTTAGATCAGTGGTGCACAACTTTTTTTTGTGGAGTGCCAGACTGAAGACTTGAGTCAAGGCCGAGGGTCAAGGACCACTGGCAGAGGGCCACCGTAAAATGGCCCGAGGTGACAAATGTCCAGCAAGACATTATTAGATGTACACATAAAACAAATCAAAACATCTATCTATCTATCTATCTATCTATCTATCTATCTATCTATCTATCTATCTATCTATCTATCTATCAACATGTTACTGAAACTGAAAATGACAACAACAAAAAATAAAGACTGCAAGTGGAAGCTGCTAGGTCCTCAGGGGCCACAGACAGCTGCTGTGGGGGATATTTGTGGCTCCTGGGACACAAATGTCGTGCACCCCTAATTTAGTTGGAATCTAAGTTTAGCTGAGGGGTAGTAAGGCATACTTAATTACCTTGTCTCTCATGGTTGTTTTCACCAGAATGACAAATTTGCACTGTAGTATCGTGGTGTGAGTGCGGTCGGGATAGACTAGGAATTTGACCCCTTCAAAGACCAGACCTCCCTCTGTCCTGGCCTTTCACAGAACAGCTTCTTATTCTTGAAAGTGATATGGTCAAAACAGCGTGGCCAGAACAGTAAAGACAACTTAAGCCCAGCAATATGAGCGAAAGACAGTGACTGGAAACTTCAGTGAGGCGTCGGAACAGCAGAACCATTGTGTGGTGTATAGTGCATATTCAAGTATGTATATTTAAGTAAGGGGGGTATGGGGGTGAAGCCCCTTGCTTGTAAACTTTTTTGTGGTGTTCTTTTCGCTTTTCACTGTTCTGACTCCTCCCTGAAGTTTCCAGTCACTGTCTTTCCCGGCGTTCATATTGCTGGGCTTATTTTGTCTTCGCTGTTTTTGCCATGCTGTTTTGACATGGAACCTAATAAAAACATGTTCTCCTAAACTAAGACCTTTGCTTAAACTAGATTGTTATTTTACTTTTTTAGCCTCTCACATAATCTACAGTGTTTATGCTCACTAGGATATCTATATATGTCTTAAGAAGTTATCTTTTAGACTCTTTGGGGAAGGGGGGTCAAACAGCCTTATGCTGTAAAGCTACAGAAGTAGTTTAATTTACAATTATATTATTAGAGCCTTTACTCATTGGTAGCACCTGTTTCAGATGAGCTAATGTTCATCTGTTTTTGGGAGAATCCTCATATTGAAATTTCTGTTGTACCCCACCTCCATGTACGTAGCAAATGAAAACTAATCACAAATCCTAATGTAACATTACAGGACCATGAGTGGTTTTGCTTTCATGATACCAGCATTTTGTATTTTGAGAAATAGTCTATGAAAAAGTAAAAAAAAATATTGTGGGTTAATTTCATGCAAAGTCGGTATTTCATGCTTCATGTAGTGATGCAGAAATCACACAAAGTGCCAACTTTGCTATATTTTTTCCTAATTTTCTTGAAAATCTGCATTTTTCACCTTTGCTCCTCACAAAGTGTGCATGTCACAGCCTTTTCCCTGTGAACTGCTCTCATTACAAAGAAAAAGTACAGACGATTTAGAAAAACTATGTATAGCAGTCAACTTCTCCCACCCCTACGTAGCATATAACAACCCTGCTGAGATTGCATTTGGATCAAATTTGGACTACTTGTAGTATCATGTTTGGACCACTTACTGTATATGATTACTGTAGTTTAAAGATCCTGATTATTACACTATGTATAACACCAGACAAAACAGTATTTTTAATGATTATGTATGTTTGCTGTGTCAGGAAGATCCTGCCAGAGCTTTAGAAATATGCCATATGTATAAAGATATGTTGCTTCAGAAATTTTCTTCTCTGTGTCTTTCAGATCTGGTAACTTGGAAAGCTTTCTGATTAAGCCTGGAGCAAGAATGCAGTAGCAGGCAACTGCAAGCTTTGAAGCGCAGACACATTACAAAATTTCTTGTGAGCGGAACGGAAATTTCTTGGTTTCAAGCTCTGCACAATAAGAAAATAGAACAGCTATGTACGGAAGTGCGAGAGCAATCTGTAATTTGGAAGGCAGCCCCTCCAGATCACCACGTTTGCCAAGGTCTCCTCGTTTGGGGCACAGGCGAGTAAACAGTGGTGGGGGAACTGGAGCAGGTAAGACATTATCAATGGAGAACATTCAGTCTCTGAATGCTGCATATGCCACATCTGGACCAATGTATCTGAGTGACCATGAAGGCGTAGCATCTACTACTTATCCCAAAGGCACCATGACTCTCGGAAGGGCTACAAATCGTGCAGTGTATGGTGGCAGAGTCACAGCTATGGGAAGCAGTCCAAATATTGCTTCAGCAGGGCTTTCCCATACAGATGTTCTTTCTTACAGTGATCAGCATGGTGGCCTTACCACCTCTTCACATCACCACCAGGTCCCCTCAGCACTAAGGCAAGTAAGGGATAGTACGTTGTTAGACCTACAGGCACAGCTAAAGGATCTACAGAGGGAAAATGAACTCCTGAGAAAGGAACTTGATATTAAAGACAGCAAGCTTGGAACATCAATGAACAGCATTAAAACTTTCTGGAGCCCTGAGCTGAAGAAAGAGAGAGTACTGAGAAAAGAAGAGGCTGCCAGGATGTCTGTCATTAAAGAACAGATGAGGGTCTCCCATGATGAAAATCAGGTATGTGCTATTAAATACCTTAATTGATTTCCCTGCTTTTTGCACAGTGTGCAAGCTTATGGGTTCTGAGTTGGCCTTTGAGGTGACTTAAACTAAGCTGTTGTAGCCTGTACTATGAGAAACCAGCTGAAGAAATAGAAGATTATCTAAAGAACAGTGCTTCCCCATGTGCACTCCTGTTATCTCTGCTGGCAGGCATAGAGGATTCATAGTATTTGGTTTCCCTAAACTTTCAGAGGACAGCTGCTTATGTCATCAATATGAATTATGAGAAGTTTTTTGAAATGTCTTTAAAATAGCTTTTTTTTTTAAATATTCAATTGAAAGAGGCATTTACTGAAAGCCCTCACCTTTCTCAACTTGGTGTTACAAGGGCTTGAATTGCATGAATTAGCAGGATTAGATAACTCAGTATGCATCAGCCTGCCAGCACAGCAGTAGGGCTACCATTTGCAGTGCTGGTGACTCAGGTTTGGATGCGAGCCTGGCCTGGTGCATCAGAGGGCTGGCTACGGGGAGGTTGGGTGAGCATCTTATGGACAGCTCTTAACCTCGGGGGGAGGTCAATGACACCTGGGATTCAAGTGACTGTCAATGAAGGCTGGGAGTATGCCTGCACCGAGACCACTGTGCAGAGGAAGGCAGCGGAGGACATCTTCAGGGTATGCATGGGAGCACGCATGCCTGCATGCTGATATCACTGCATGTCCATGCCTGGGAGAAACTGACACAGGTAAAAAACACTGTGTGGCAGCACAGAGTGACACTCTCCACCCCCATCCCCCACCGAATGATGCCAGCAGCATAGGACTTGGTCCGGACCATAGGTTGATCTTGGTCCCTCCCTCGGGAGCCCTGCTGTAGGAGGTAAGCTATGGGCCTCCAATCCAGGCTGCTGTCAGGGGATGCCAGTGGGATGGTCAGAGTACACAGAAGGGGTAGATCCCTGCCTGCAGCAGTGTAGAAACAGAATATGAGAAAAAGATAACTTGGTATGCACCCATTTTCAAGATCATCCAACACAGAAATATTACACAACAAATACAAAAAATGCAAGATATTTAAACAGAATTGGTACAATAAAACCACAGTTGGGTACAATCACAATCGATAGGAATCCATTTAAAGATAGCTGCTTGAAATCTGGCATATTTATGTATTTATTTGTTTGAAATTTGAAAGAAAGGAAAGGCACACTGAGCCAAGGCCCGTTTCCAGGTGTGAGCTGGGGGGTACAGTAGTACAACAAACACAGCATCAAATGATTAGGTTCAATATAAAATGCATAATAGTGTATAACAGGATGGATAGGTGGGTAACTGATGCAGTGCAGGTAATTGATTCTAAGAGGAAACTGCCATCTGAAAAGTCATTTGATCAAATCAAGACTTTATTTTTGGAAAGGTAAACCACCTGCCAGGAACTTCACTAAGGCAGTATTGAGTTTCTGGGAGAATTAATTGTTCTCAGCTCTTGAAATGAGACCATTCAAAAATTTGAACAGAAAATCAAACCCAATTCTTTCTCTCCTCTCAGTAAAGGAAATCCAATTCAAATTTTGAAGCAAGATACAATGGTGAATGTCTCTAGGAGGGCCAGCAAAATACCTGACAACTTTATAGTACACTGTATTAAGTTTTAACAAGTCAGTTGTATTTGCAAAACAACAAATTTGACAACCATAGTCCAAGTGAGGAAAACTAGATGAAAGAGTGTTTAGTCTGGTTTCAGCAGACAACCAGTGTTTATATCTCCTAAGGGCCCCTAATTTTTTGAGAAATCTTTGAACACTGTTTATGTGCAAATTATATTTTAGCTCCAAGTCTACCCAAATTCCTAGATATTTGTAAGATGATACATGTTCTAATATTGGGGCATCTCTAGCTTTTATGTTAAACTCCCTACAACGTGGTCTCTGTAACATGGCTGAGGATCCAAATAACATTGAGTTTATTTACTTTGTATTTACAATTAATGTGTTATTCTATAACCACTTTTGCAAGTTTTTAAAATCCATATGTGATTTATCCCGGGCTTCCACAGCATCAGGCATATCTCTCAACTATCCCGGATTTGGCCTCAAAAATTGCCACAGTACTTCATAAATCTGGCATTTCTGTTGCTGAAGAACAGGGATTCAAATCATAAAATTATGCCAGACAGTAGTGTTACAATCTTGTTACTGTCACAATATGCTTTACTGACTAAGCCACACATTATGGCCTGCTTGCTGAGCTAACAGTAACGTTTTTAAAGATGTGCCACTGATTTTGGCCAGTTGCCCCTAGGGTATACTTACGTTAGTTGGAAATTCATTTGCCCGACATTCACTATCCTGGTCAGGATTGCCCGAGTGATCCAGTAACCCAATGCTTGCATACCTGATGCTATTACTCCCAATGGGGTAAAGTAGTGGATGTGACAGAAAGCTACCATATCCCATGTGATCGGCGAGAAGGGACATCTGGATAGGCTTGCTGTCCGAGCTGCCCCAGTAGTGTGGAGGGGAATACTACTGGTAGCTCAGCCAGAATACTGCACCGTGACCCAGGTTCTAGTCCGGGTCACGGCATTTTACACAATGCACCCCTGTAACACTTATCCTTTTACTCCCCCTCGGAGTTGGATAATTTAGTTATGGGGGATGTTTGGGGTGCATGGGACGATGCTCCCCTCATGAAACACTTAGTTTTGTGACATGCCCAAAATTTGTATATCAGGCATGTCAGTCATTCAGGCTTTGGCATTTCAGACTATTTTACTCAGTATGCCGAGTGTCAGCATACCAAGTTCTGGGATGTCATAGTATATCCACCCCTAGTTTGTTAAAGCCTGGTCCCTGATTTGCCAGGCAGGAAATTAAGAGGTATGCGATCAGGTGACATGGTTAATAGCACTGTATCATACGTGTACGTTTTTATAGTGGAATAAGTTGAAGTTTGAGTTAAAGATTCTATAAACAAATAAAAGGGCCCAAGAAAGATGCTTTGGGCACTCCTGTTTTTTTTTTACAGTTAAACTTTTTTATTAATTTTTCACAAGATATACAGACAAACCTCTTACAGTACAGTACAATGTGAGGATTTTTTTTTTAAAGAAATTGAGGCAGCATATAATAAGAACATTGCTACAATAATACAAGGAGCTTTTGGTTTAAAATATAGTAAACAATACAGGTCATGTAATTAGCATATACTTGACATTTGTAGTGAACTTAAAGCGGATAGTATGATTATTACGGTTTATGTTAAAATGTTACATAATTATATATGATGCTGCAAAAGGGAAAAAAGTACATTCGTAAAAGGATTGTGGAGTAATAAAGAATGATTGAGAACAGAGTATAGGAAAGAAAAGATATATAAGAAAGTTAAGAAGAGAGAGAGAGAGGGAAACTATAAAAAAAGGGGAAAAAGGCACTCCTGTTTTGATGTTCTAGTTTCAGGGTTAAAACCATTTAAACAGACTAGCTGAGTGTGACCCATAATATTGGAATGAAGCCAGAGTAGAGATTTGCTACTGAGTCCTATGCAGCATTTAACAATCTTGGAATAATAAAATGGCCCACAGTATCAAAAACTTTTGTTAGGTTCATGAGCCTTGCCCCTGCCAGCTGCTTATCCTGTAAAGCTTAGGCAACTTCACTGTGGTGGAATGAGACAGTCTGAAGCTAGACTGCTGAGGGGATAGCAATTAATAAGTAGATAGATAGCAATATAATTGCTTATGTACTTCATTCTCCAAAGCTTTGGAAACCAAAGAGAGCAAACCAATTACTCTATAATTTCTGACCATAGCTGGGTTCCCCCTTTGAAGACCATAGTAATATTTTTCAGCTTCCACACTGAGGGTAAAATCCCAGCACACGCACTCCAATTTAATAACTGTATTAGGGGTAGGATATTTCTTCTGCACTTTCTCTCAGCAGTCTGGCTTCAAAGCCATCTAGAACCCCAGATTTGCTAACATGAAGATTTGTGAAAAATGTCAGGACATTATTGTCCTGAACCTTAAAGAGCTAGTTACACCAAAAATACCAGACAAGACACTTTAATCGTTTTTAAAGTAGTCCCTTATTACTTTTAATTTATGAAGTGTTTTTTCTTCTATGCATTCATTAGATAGTTTTCAACATAAAAGTATTGGGTATGATGAGAAAGGCAGTGCTTTACCTGGAAGCATACATATCTAGTATATTCCTCAATTATATCATCAGCATGTGATCTCACTCACTGTTACATCACAAGCCCTGCTGCATGACTGGTAAAATGTGTCACAAGTTACTAATCAAGCAGGAAGAGATTCTTTCTTCTTGGTTACGTACTGATGTCACAGTCAGTGAGGTCACAATGCAGACAATGTATAGGGAGGGATAGAAATGTGTCTGCCTCCTACTAGAGTGATGTTCTACACATCACACCTAGTTCTGTCAGGAAAAAAACACTACTAATTAGCAAAACAGAAGAAAATGCTTCAGATATATGACATGATAGCAGACTACTTATGAAAGACGTGGTAGCAAACTACTTAGGAACGTTACTATTAGTTCCAGGAAGTACACTAGCACTTTATTTGCAGGTTGAGAGTTTTGACTGTTATATGTTTTTTTAATATAATTACTGTTTTGGCTGAGCTTTTCTGCATAAATGGTACACCAATAAACTTCAGCCCCTCCCCCCTTCCCATGTTGTATGTTAAAGCAGTAGTGTATATTAGTGGTAACATTTTTGACCCATACTTTGTTTTTGTATTTTAGATTGCTCTTTATCTCCTGTCTTGTGCAATACATTTTTGCCAATGTATGAATCTGCTTTATCCCTTTTTATGTTTGCCATGTGCATGTGTATGCAGCGAACATGTTGCTATGATATTGCCTTTTGAGGGGTGTGCCACTGCCTGTCCAATGCAGAGCAGTGTTTAATGGGTGAATTTTTTTTTTCACTTTTTACAACAAACAAATGCAAATAGCTTTAAAATGAAAATGATAGTATGGTACTTTAAGCACAAAAGTTGTTCAGCACAAATATATCTACCAAATGAGTGGTGTTTCATTTATAGATACCATTTAGATTTTTTCATAATCAGGAACAAATGACAGAAAATACAATTTTTTTCACTTTTTTGGAGGTATGACATAAATAAAGTATGCTACCTCCTTATTGGAAATATTGTTGATATTTTTTGTTCTTATGCCAACTGACCTGATGACATCACTTGTGGCTTCGCCACTCGTGATGTCATCAGGTCAGTCAGCTGTCAAACAAAAAATATCAACAATATTTCCAGGTAGGGGGGTAACATATTCCTTATATATTCTTTGCAAAAAAACTTCATTAATGCATCAGTTTGTGTTGCTATTAAAGTGACAAATGTATGGAAATGCAGTGTTAGTGTTTTCAACACTAACTCCGCATCCCCCCCAAGCAGCTAAAGGGGGCAAGGCAACACTAGCAACCACAGACTTCCATCATCAGCTAAGGCAAACAACATACAACTCTTTCCACATGACACAAACAACATCCATCATCGTGGTGCAGTGCTTCTGTAGCCATGGATACACATACACACTTGCACACCACCTGGGAAATGTGTTAAAAAATTCCCATAGGATCACATTGTAAATTGTAAGTAAGGAATAACACATGACAAGGTGTGTGGCAGTGCTAAATTACTGCATGTCACAGGTTGTTTGTGTGGCATGAGGCACGGCCTCATGCCTTCAACCACCTGGGGAGTGCGGTATATGATTCCCATAGGATCAAATTGTAAATTGTAAGTAAGCAATAACATACGACAGGGTGTGTGGCAGTGCTACATTTCTGCATGCCCAAGGTGGGCTGTAAGGCATGAGGCACAGCCATGTGCCTTCAACCACCTGGGAAGTGCAATATGAAGTTCCCATAGGATCACACTGTAAATTGTAAGTAAGCAATAACACATGGCAGTGTGTGTGGCAGTGTTAAATTGCTGCATGCCTCAGGTGGGTTGTAAGGCATGAGGTGCACTGGGTGCCTATAACCACCTGGGAAGTGTGGTATATAAGTTGCATAAGATTACATTGTAAATTTGAAGTGATCAATTCCACATGGCAGGGTGTGCAGCAAGGCTAAATTGCTGGATGCCCCAGGTGGGTTGCACCGAGTGTCTTCAACCTCCTGGGAGATGCGATATAAAATTCCCACAGGATCACATTGTAAATTGTAAGTAAGCAATAACACACAACAGGGTGTGCAGCAATCCTAAATTACCACACACCCCAGGTGGGTTGTGAGGTACGAGATGCAGCTGAGTGCCATCAACCACCTGGGAAGTGTGGATGTCTTCACTCAGGTGATGAAGGCACCTTTTCTCCATGGAAACACATCCTAATGATGTGGGAGAGTCAGCAAGTGGCTGCTCTGAAGAGCACAAGGCTCCTGGCTTCTTTGCCTGGAATTCTGTACCTTGCCAGATTCGAGAGTGCCAAAACATGGAGAGTTTTAAGACGGCCCTAAAGACCTTCCTATTCTGCCAGGCATTTGTTGATAAGATATGATGTATGCTCCCACTTGTATTCTTGTATTTCTGTATTTCCTCAGTTTCAGTTGCATCTGATGTTTATTGTTTAGTGGTTTTAACTGTTTTATGGATTGTACAGCTCTTTGGTTTTAGATATTGCACCTATAAATAAAGATTATTATTATATTATTATTATCAACAGAGGTAACATTCCAACTTACATGGCACACAACTGAATGACACAAAATGAAACCAAAAAGGAAATGGCAGCAGAATGAGATGTAGCTCTAGGTAGTACGAAGAAGGCAGTGTTCATGTACACTGACTAAATGTAAGGAAGAAAAGGAAGTGCCGGTGGGTGGCTGTGTGAGAAATGCAGTGTGCCCTAGATCACTTTGCTTGGTAATGTAAGATGGGAATACAGGAATCTGTGGATCACATTGTCTTGGTGAGGCAACATTGACAGAATAGGGAAAAATAGAAATAGAAACATTAAGCGTACAACAGTTTTGCACCCCCTCCCCCCATTTGGAAGGTGGGAGGTGAAACTATTTGAAAAATAAATTGCAGTTTGGTTAAATGGAGAAGAGGGATCCTCAGATTGTTTCTGATACCTGTGCCCCTGTACAGGTCACAGCTTCCACTGGACAGAACTGACAAGCAGCTTCTGATGCACTGGCTGCCCCCCTCCCAAGCCTGTCTAGTTATGGGACTGTGCCCCTATCACAGCAGTAACCATTTCCCCAGAGTTCCATCACCATGTCCCAACCCTGTCTACAGGCTGTCTCACTCTGACTGATATTTCCACGTGGCTCCCCGCTGAGACACATAATAACCCTGGCTCATCCCAGCGATTCCTATTTTGTAAGTATAATGTAGCTACAGCACTTGCTCATGTGCATATACTCTCCACTACCTGTTCCTAATTTGTCATGCACAGGTATCAGAAACAATCTGAAGATCCCTCTGCTCCAGTTAACCAAACTGCAATTTGCTTTTCAAATAGCACCCACCTCCTGCCTTCCAAACAGAGGAGGGGAGTGCAAAACTGTGGCATGCTTAATGTTTCTATTTCTATTTTCCCCTGCTCTGTCAATACTGCTAGCTGTGACAGTGTAAGCTATAAATTCTTGCATTCCCACTTTACATTATCAGGCAAAGTGATCTAGGGCACGCTGCATTTCTCATGCAGCCACCCACTGACACTTTCTTTTCTTCATTGCATTTAATTAGTGCACATGAAAACTGCCTTCTCCATACTATCCAGAGCAACATCTCACTCTGCTGCCATTTCCCTTTTTTTGGTTTCATTTTGTGTCATTCAACTGTGTGCCTTTTTTAAGTTGGAATGTTACCTCTGCTTCCAGGCAAAGAAACCAGGGCCCTCGTACTCCTCAGAGCAGCCACCTGCTGACTCTCCCATGTCCTTAGCATGTACTTCCATGGCAGTATACAGTAGGTACCTTTGGCATCTGAATGAAGACATCCACACTTCCCAGGTGGTTGATGGCTCTCAGTTGCATCTCGTACCTCACAGCCCACCTTGGGCATGCAGTAATTTATTATTACCGTTCACTCTGTCATGTGTTGTTGTTTACTTACAATTTACAGTGTGATCCTATGGGAATTTTATATCACACTTCACAGGTGACTCAAGGCACTCAGGTGCACCTTGTGCCTCACAACCCACCTGGGGCATACAGCAATTTAGCACTGCCACACACCCTGCCATGTGTTATTGCTTACCTACAGTTTACAGTATGATCCTATGGGAGTCATATACTACACTTCCCTGGTGAGTGAAGGCACTTGACTGCACCTCATGCCTCACAATCCACCTGGGGCATGCAATAATTTAGCATTGCCACACACCTTGTCATGTGCTATTCCTGACTTACAATTTACAATTTGATCCTGTGGGAATTTTTTTTTACCACAATTCCCAGGTGGTTGCAAGTGTGTATGTGTATCCATGCCTACAGGAGCACTGGTCTACAGTCAGTGGCTTCCGTTACAGATATCTATCTAATCCTAACTTAAAAAAAGGAGTTTATATACTTTTTTAACAGAAGATGACTGATTTTAAACTTCTGGCAGCACGTCCTTTACTACCGTCAGCACCGCTCGATTCTGTTACACTACAACAATGGAACTCACTCTCTCTCCTCTCTCTACAGTCTGTGGCTTCCTTTACAGATATCAGAATAATCTTAAGTTAAAAAATGCAGTTTACATACTTTTTTTTAACACAAGATGCCTTATTTTAACCCTCTGCCAGCACGTCATTTACCACAATTCAAACCACACAGTCACACAAAGCATCTAGGGCTTCTATATCAGTGGCAAACATCCAGCATTGACAAATGCGTGTTTACATTTGAAATAATAAGAGAAGCACTTTATGGCTCTGAACAGGTTTTCATTAGTATTCTTTGTTATTTTTGAACACAGCTTGTTCAGCTTCACTTTTCTTGTTACTAAAATGAACTAGCACGTGTCACACTTAGCTCCCCAACCTTATGGAACAGCAGATGTAAACAGCAGCTGAGGATGCTGATGAAAACCTGAACCAAGCCATATTAAACAGAGCACATCTTTTATAGTTTCAAATATAAATACTGTTCTGATGCAGACTCAAAATGGGAAAAGAAGGACATCATGCAAGACAATAGATATGAGCCAATAAAAATGGAATCCCAAAGTACTGGTTTAGACTGTTAAGCTGACCTTGCCACTTGAGTTCAGCAGAATCCCAGCATTCGTTATGGTAGCACATCATTCTTTAATAACTTTTTCAGTCTCCTTGGACCAATGAAATTGCCTCATTATCTCCCGTTGAATGCCTGTCCCAAAAATGCTTGTTTAACAACAGTTGGGCTCTATAATCATGCTGTATATTAAGTGGAGGCAGCCATGCTGTTTGAGATACTTAAATGCTAAAGAGAGACAAGAAAGAAGCTGTGTTTGGCGTGTAAGCAATAACCCATGATAGGGCATTGTTGTCTGGGGTTAATACACTCCCAGGTTTACTATGGTAACATCTAGAAGTGCATTAACTCCAGGCAACCAAAGATCTGAAGTATCTTATTGGATTATAAAATGGATAAACCGAGAATCAATTAAGAAAAAAAACAGCTTTTATTAAAAACAGGTATCTTCATTTGTTACAAGTAACTAGTAAAAAGCAATCCCTCCACACCTGTCAATCTTCTGTCTTTCCACACATTCAGTAGATGAAATGTTTGTATTTTTATGGAATTCAGGAATCCAGACATCTGCAGAATTCTTCTGGCAGAATGTTCACTCTGACACAGAGCCAGTCTCAATTTTATCTTTGATAGGGTAAGCAGCATAAGTCTTCCTGACAATCTGGTAAGGGTAAGAAGGTTTTTTTTTTCATGGTTACCAAAAAATAGTACTTATTTTTTTTTTTATTTGTATGTGTGTAAATAAGTGACCATGAGAGTAATGAATGTTTATTTTTTTTAATTTAAGGTAGTTTTTTTTTTACTTAAGGGTCTTATTGAATGGTTTCAGAAAATAAAGGTTGCAGTCATGTTTGTGCTGTAATTTAGGGATGCATTAAGTTGGTCATGAATTCTGTATGTGATTTGTTCAAATTCCAAATACCATTACCTGAATAAGATACTCCAGGTGATTGCCTTCATGGGGTTAAAGCACTTCCAGGTGCTAATGGCATTTAGCACAGGTGTCTTGTGCCTCACTATGCACCTGGGCATGCAAGAAATGCAGACAATTCTGACTCCATGGCACTGAGTGGTGGGGAACCTGCTTGGTACATCGGCAACCCAGGTTTGAGCCCCGAGCCTGGGATGTCAGATGCAGAGGCTAACAGGGAGGGTGATAGAGTCTCCACACAGATGCTGTCCTCCCAGGGGAGGTTGCTGTGAAGCACTGCTCAGAAAGTGACACCTGTTTTGTTTTGCGGCCGTCTTGCCAGTGTAGGTGACTACATGTTGGCTGGTTCCCCCCTCCAGAGCATCATCATGGTGTGCACGCCGCTGGGGTGTGTGACAGGGCCTAGAAAATGGAAGCAGCAGCCATCTTAGCCTGCTGGATGATGGCTGCCTAGTCCCCCCACACCACATCACTGCTGATTCCCATTCTTGTACACCTTGGAGGACCCCCCAGGAATGCCACTCCCCTCCCTTCCTTCTGGGGAGGAGGGCCTTCTGGCAGAGATAAGCTAGACTCTCTGAGACATAGGGAAAGCCTGAAACCCAGGTAGCAGGAAGTGGCAGTGAAGGGTGAAACTGGCGAGCAGAATGGAACAGTGAGCAGTCAGGAGAGGCAGGTCAGGAGGTGCAAGAGAGGAGCAAAAAAAAAACCAAGATGACAACCAGTGCCTTGTTATGCCTTATTCCTTATATTCTGTATTGTGTTTCTTCTGCTTTGTTGCACATTAGTAAATTGTGCAAGTTCATAAAGGCATCTTCTCATTTATGGGGTGAGCTCTAATTCTGAAGTTCTGCTGTCATACATCCCTTGATCTTTTCATGACACCCCGCTTATGTGAATGGAGTAATGAATACAAATGTGATAGTGTTACCTTCGAGACATTTTTGTGTACAAGAAAGATTCTCTCTAATTGCTAAAATATCAAGAGATCTGCCCCTTATCTTTAAAGTTCTACACATAATTACAAATCTGAGAGACTGGATATGCAGTTATGTCTGATTGCTGCTGCAGGAATAAGTCTACCATTTTCTAGCAAGTCAGCCTCACAGTAAGTTCAGTTTTCTCCCAGTCCCTAACTTCTAGGTCCTCCACTGAGGCTAGAAAATTGCAGTTATTATTCAAGGGAGCAAACACTCAGGATTCTAATGGAAATTTGCAAAAGTAGCATTCCTAATGAAATGCTTTTAATGTTTCATCAACCTATATATATTAAGAGATCCCTGTTTAAAGACTGTATAACCTATGGAAATGATTCAGCACTTGAAGTGGGCAACCACATTTAGGGCAAGATATTCATCTTTATGAATCTGAATGCATCTGAGCCAAGATTTTAAGCAAAGATTTCCATCACTGTGAATCATAGCTAAGGCCTCTATAGGGAATGCCTCTCTCCCATTAAAATGGAAGTGCAGTCAAGCATGTCTCATTCTGTTAACTCCCTTGTTGTAATTATTCAGACTTATTTAACATGATTTCAAACCCTGATCATTTAGAAAAAACATTCTATATATCTAAAGTTGGTCAGAAATGACCCACTTGGCTAAGTTATCATGAGTGAGAAGTTATCAGCATAGAAAGCCAGTTTATAGGATCCCCTGCTAGTCTGAATGCCATTGAGACAAACTTACAGTAGACATATTGCTAAAGGCTTATGACTGATGTAAAGAAAAGGCATAATAAGGGACAACCCAGTCTTGTTCCTCGATGCATACATAAAGTAACTCATTTCAAGGTAGGGACTGCAACAACATTTAAAACATTAAACAGAGTCAGTGTTTCTACTTCACTTTGGCATGCCTGTGTTGCTGGTAGTGCCACACCATTGTGTTCCTCTCCCACATTTGTATGCATGTCCTGTTATGATACACCCTTAATAAAGAGACGCAACAAATATAAATATACAGTATATGGTATCTCATTACTAGTTTTTGTTTTACTTGCTTCTGTTGGTTTATGGTCATATAAGTGTATCTTCAAGTCCACCCCTCTGGATACATCTGTAAATAGGATTCCTGTATATCTCTGTATGTTTCTCATGGCTTAAATAACTTATTAACCAAAATAAGTCTTTGGTTAATCCTACCTTCTCTAGTACATGGAACATAAATGTTCCACTTCCCTCTATCAAAGGCTTTTCTGCATCATGGGCAAGTAACAAAGCCACTGTGGGTCACCTTGGAGACTGGAAAGGGCACCACAATCCGCACAGGGGTTGTGTACAGACCCCCATGTCAGGGGGAAGGAATGGACAAGGATATGATAGAAGGAATTCTTAGAATGGCAGAGAAAGGGGAGATACTGTTGATGGGAGACCTGAATATGCCAGATGTTAACTGGAGCACATTTGCTGCAGCCACATCCAAGAGCAGGGCCATTCTTGATGCCCTACAGGTGGCAGGCATTAGACAGCTAGTTTGGAACCCACTCGTGAGGAGCAATCTTAGACCTCGTACTCTCAAGCGGGGGCAGTGAGAGGATCTCAGATCTAGAAGTGGGTTGCCATCTGGGGACAAGTGACCATCAAACAGTGTGGTTCACGTTAAACTCAGCTACGAGTCAAGCCATACAAAAGTGAGGGTACTGGACTTTAGGAGGGCTGACTTTGGCAAGATGGAGAGTGCCTCAGAAAAGCATTAGCAAACAGGCTAGAAGGAGGTGTGGAGCAACAATGGGGAATTATCAAACTGCCATCACAGAGGCAACAAGCCTTTGTGTGAAGCAAATGAACAAATCAAAATGAAAGAAAAAGCCACTATGGTTCTCAAAAGAGGTGGCTGTGAAAGTCAGGAAGAAAAGATAGCATTCTGGAAGTATAAGGAAACACAGAAGGAGCAGGACAGAGAGCTGTACCAATTAAGGCAGAAGGAAGCAGGGAGGGAAGTCAGAATAGCAAAGGCCCAAACTGAGGAAAAGATAGCCAACTCAGTTAAGAAGGGGGATAAAACCTTTTATAGGTACATCAGCGAGTGTAGAAAGACAACGGAAGGGATAGTGAGGCTGAATAGAATGAACAGTGGGTGGGCAGAGGGGGACAGTGAAAAAGCAGGAATACTGAATGAATATTTCTGCTCAGTATTCTCAAAAGAGGAGGGGGAAGTGCCTAATCTAATTAACAGAAGCACTCTTGATAGGGGGGTGGATCCCAGTCCTTTCACAGAAGAAAGGGTTCTGCAAGAACTCCTAAAACTGAAGGTGGACAAAGCAATGGGTCCTGATGGAATTCACCCCAGAATTCTAAAAATTAAGGAAGGAACTAGTGAAACCACTGGCTACTCTTTTTAATAAATCATGGGAGGATGGTGTGGTACCTGAGAGGACTGGAGGAAGGCGGATGTGATTCCTTCACAAAGTGGGTCCAAGACAGAGGCAGGAAACTGCAGACCTGTCAGTCTGACCTCTGTTGTAGGGAAAGTGATGGAGTCACTTCTGAAGGAAAGAATAGTCCAGTACCTAGAGGCCAGTGGAGCACAGGACTCAAGGCAGCATGGGTTCTAGCGGGGAAGGTCATGTCAGGCAGATCTAATAGATTTCTTGACTAGGTGACCAGTAGTAGACCAGGGGAGGGCTGGACATGGCCTACCTAGACTTTAGCAAGGCATTTGACACAGTCCCACACAAAAGATTAATAGTCAAATTAACCAGCCTAGAGTGGGACCCAGGGTGGTAGCCTGGGTAAAACATTGGCTGGACAACAGGACACAGAAGGTAATTGTAAATGGAGTCCATTCTGAAGAAAGGGTTACTAGTAGGGTACACAGAGGGTTCAGTATTGGGTTCAGTCCTTTTAATGTCTTCATCAGTGACATGCAGACGGATTGGAAGGAAAAGTATGCCTTTTGCAGATGACACAAAAATCTGCAACAGGGTTGATACACAAGGAGGCGTGGAAAGGATGAAAAGGACTTGGCAAGGTTGGAGGAATGGTCAGAAGTATGGCAGCTAGGATTCAATGCAAAGAAGTGCAAAATAATGCACCTGGGAAACAAGAACCCAGGGGAAGAATACACAATGGGTGGGGAGGTAGTACAACAACAAAAAAGGAAAGGGACCTGGGGGTAATCATATCAGATGACCTTAAGGTTAGCAAGCAATGTGAGAAGGCAGTAGGGAGGGCTGGGGGTATACTGGGATGTATAGGGAGAGGCATCAGCAGCAGAAAACAGGAAGGTTGTTATCCCTCTGTACAGACAGTTGGTGAGATCCCATCTGGAGTACTGTGTCCAGTTCTGGAGACCCCATCTCCACAAGGACATAGACAGGATAGAGGCAGTCCAGAGGAGGGCAACTAAAATGGTGCAGGGTCTGCAGAGAAGCCGAGTGAGGAGAGACTAAAGGAGCTTAATATGTATACCCTTGAGGAAAGAAGGGAGAGGGGGGACATGATAGAAACTTTTAAGTACCTCAGTGGAATCAACAAAGTCCAAGAGGGTAACATTTTTCAGAAAAAGAGACTTGCAAGAACAAGGGGACACAATTTAAAGATAGAAGGAGGGCGGTTCAGGGGCAATGTGAGGAAGTATTATTTCACAGAGAGGGTAGTGGATGCATGGAACAGCCTTTCTGAGGAGGTTATGGGGTCTAAAACTGTGGGAGAATTCAAGAATGCATGGGACAGACATAAGGCAATTCTTGTGGGGGGTAGGAAGAAATAGGCTGTTGGTTAACTAGGATCTGCGGCCTATCCTGTAGGTAGGGAAATGGGCAGACTAGATGGGCCTAGCGGTCCTTATCTGCCGTCAAAGTCTATGTTTCTATGTATGTTTTATTTTATCTACTCACTTAATGACATTATATATTGTCTCCTGAGATTGCCTTGATTACCTTCACTATACAACCCCCATCCGATCTAGGTGAATTACGTCTGCAGAACATCTTCTAATCTCTTTGCTGCCAGGATCTAAAGCCTTTTTCCCCTTTTTTCAGGGGCTGTGTTGTAGTGATTAACCTTATTGACAGTAGGTGGGAGCTCCCCGATCACCAAAGAAAATGTAAACATTTTAAGCATTTTAAACTCTTGTATAAAACCTTCTAGATTTAAGTTGTGTGGAGACTACTGCTTCAGTTTTGTTCAATTCTGATAGTGTGAATTATCCATGGATCTTGAACAGACAGCACACTATTTGAATCTGTTATCGAGGTTAAATGGCTTGGAAACATTTGCATGTGATATCAGAAAGTTTTGATACTGCACTATTCAAATGTATAGTGCACTTTATATTTATATAGTGCATTATTTGAGCTTTCTGCTATCCTGTCAGATCACATAATGCACTATCGAGGGCTCTCTGGGATGTGGGTACAATGTCATTTGCACTCAGTGAATGGCTGCAGACATGCACAGGAACCACATGTGTGTCCTTGAGATGCATACTGACTTGGCCCAGGACTCTCTTTCTGCCTGCACTTCCCATTTTCACAGCACCTACAAACATTGTGTAAAACCCACCCATCACCCATCTGAGTCCCGCCATCCCTCCCACCCAGTCCTTAAACCCTTTTAGTGAACCTTATGTTTTGCTAAAATTAGTTACATCCTCTGTCTTATGCAGCACATCAATGCTCATTTTCTTGGTCCCACCACCGCCAGTCCCAAATGCCAGTATTCTCCCTCTCTGCAAGAATATCAGCATTTGAGCCAAGTGGTGAAGAGATCAAGAAGATAAGGATTGGTAGGTTGCATGGGACAGAGGAAGTAATTAATTTAAACAAATAATTCAATTCAATAAGGAGGTAAGGACTGGGTGGTGAGGGTTGGTGGGGCTTAGATATGTGGGGGGGGGTATTCTGGGTAAACAGGTATGTGTGTGTGATACATTTGAATAAGTCTGTATACAGTACCCTTGGGGGAAAAAGAGATATCCCAAAAATGTGAGACATTTGAGAGGTATTGGAAAGAGTGGTAGAGGCACTACGCCGCTATAATGAGATCCTCAAAAATGCTGAGACTCTCAACATTGTTTTCAGGACTGCATTTTTTTTTCTACACAGAGTCCTGATGCCTCAAAACACAATCATTATTGAGTGCCCTGCTTTCTGCAAAACTCAAGTCTGGGCCCAGGACCTACATAGTTACGTATACTTTTTCAGCAGAAAAAGACCTATCCATTCTGCCCATTGCCCTTCCTAGATCCATGCTTGGGCTAAAGCCGGGCTGGATTTAAAAATCTGGTGGTCTCAGTGGCTGTTTTGTACCCCATTCCCCAGGTATCCTGTCCCCTCATCTGCCTGTGGGACCCTCTATTCCCTCATATCTATTCCATCGCTGTTTAAACCCCATCACAGTCTTGGCTTCAACCAAATCTATGGGCTGTCTATTCCATTTCTTCACCACCCGTTCCATGAAAAATAATTTGCTGGTGTCCCTCCTGAATTTCCTCTCACTAGATTTCCCCATACCCTGTAATCACTGCTCCCTCATAGTTTGTGAACAAGCCCTTACAGTCCACCCTATTGATTCCTTGCAAGAACTTCTATGTCTCAACCTTATCCGCTCTTTCCCTACTGGTGGCCCGTGTCAACATGTTAAGATCTGCCAACCTTTCCTCATATGATCTCCTCGCTACCCCTGAATTATCCTAGTGGACCTCCTTTGAATGGTTTCAATGCTGTCTAAGTCTTTCTTGAGGCATGGACTCCAGGACTGTGCACAGTACTCCAGGTGTGGCCTTACCAGGAACCCGTACAGTGGTAGTATCCCCTCCTCTCCTACCATCAAAACCCCTTCCTATACATCTGAGCACCCTGTGTACCTTTCAGTATTTGTTTGTTGCACTGAAAGTAGATTTGAGACTGTCACTAATGATGATTGTCATCGAGACACAGGCCAGGAAGCATAGGAAAACCAGGAGCAGCTGTAGAAGTCACCAAAAATATTTCTGTACACTAGCAGTAACATAAAAAAATAGACTTGTTCAGTATAACTATTTACAAAGGCAAAATAAAATAAAGATCCGTCAGAGTTTTCCTTCAATCTCTGTGTTCATTCTTCTCTCTTTTAGCAATTGCAGCTCAGCACTCTTATAAGTCCTTCCAACCCCCATTCTTAACAAGCATTCTGTTCTTGTATGTTTCAGGCAGGTGCAAGGCAGGAACACAGTGTGCCTGAGCTGAGGCCCCTTTTCCACAGCTCTTCTGCAAAAGGCTTAAACATTTGCACTCAGGTAACCTCTTTAGTTCCCAGTAGCTTTCTGCAATAATCTCAAACCACCATTATATAGATTTCAACATTAACACTATATATTTTCTAAACAAAAGGATCCCAATATCAGTTACATTTCTACATAATGATTTGCATATTTTTATTTCAGCAGATATGCAAGGGAGAAAAAGACAGACAGCAAGGGAAAGCTGACATAACTAGAGGCAAATAATTGCGAGACTGTCGGGGTGATCAAATCCTAGGTCTCACAGGAAAATTTGGTTGTGTAACCAGACAGAGGAGAGACAGAAATGGAAAGAACAAATCTTTGCATTTAAACACTTTCTATAACAACTGGGAGAGGGTCCTATTCCACCCTGTCACATACACCCCCTTCTTTAAGAGGGAACCGGTTTTATTAAACAGGTTTCCAAAACTTTCTATTAATTCTCTAATAACATTTGCTGCCTTCAGCAATTAAGCACATGTGCATTATCCATTTTTTTCTATAACAGTACAGCAAATAGTAAAGTTCAAACCCATACATTTATTTTTCAACCTTCAGAACCCTCAATTCCTAATCCATATCTTGACAGAAAATGTGCATTGCAATTCTCTTTACCAGATTTGTGTATCACAGTGAATTTAAATGGCTGTAGTGCCAGGTACCACCTTGTGATTCTGGAGTTTTTATCTTTCATTTGGTTAAGCCAACACAGGGGATTGTGATCTGTTATAAGTACAAAGTCAGTTCCTAGTAAATAAAACTCAAGGGACTCCATGACCCACTTTGCTGCTAAACATTCCTTTTCAATGGTTGAGTACCTTTTCTCTATGCCATGCAACTTCCTGCTTATGTACAAAATAGGATGTTCTTTCCCATCTATTCTGTCCCATCTTTATTTTGACTCATTACTGCACCTAGGTCTACCTCTGATGCATCTGTTTGTAAGAAAAATGGTTTCTCAAAGTCTGGGCTTCTTAAAGCAGGAGCTGAACACATGCAGCCTTAATGGTCTGAAAAGCTTCATCACACTCTTGGGTCCATTTCACATTGTTTGGGTACCATTTTTTCGTGAGTTCAGTGAGGGGAGTAGCTAACTCAGCAAAGTTGGGGACAAATCTTCGATAATAACCAGCCAGCCCTAAAAATGACCTGACGGGTTTCTTTGTTTTAAGGACAGGGCTGTTAGCTACAGCTTCTATTTTAGAAACCTCTGGCTTAACTTCTCCATTTCCCAACACATAGCCCAAATATTTGGTTTCCTGCATGCCCAAAGCACATTTGGTAGGATTAATAGTCAGACCTGCATTTTTGATAGCTTGGATAACTGCTCGTAGGTGTTCCAGGTGGCTTTTCCAGTTTGGACTGTACACCATGACATCATCCAGGTACGCAGCACAATAACCAGTGTGAGGGGATAAAATTACATCCATGTACTGCTGGAATGTAGCTGGTGTACCATGTAAACTAAATGGCATAGTGGTGACCTGATAGAATCCACCAGGAGTGGCAATGCAGTTTTATCGCTGGATTCTTTAGCTAAAGGTATTTGCCAGTAACCCTTGGTGAGAATGAGGGTACTGATATACTTTGCACTCCCCAGTCTGTCCACCAAATCATCTATTCTGGGCATAGGATAACTGTCAAATTCTAGCACTTGATTAAGTTTCCCAAAATCAAGGCAGATTCTAACACCCCCTTCTTTTTTGTTTACAATTGCCATTGGCGATGACCAGGCACTCCTCGACTCTTCTATGATACCCAGTTCTTTCATTTTTTGTATTTCCTTAACCACGTCAGCTTTTAACCACTCTGGTAACCTGTATGTCTTTTGTCTAACTGGACGAGCCTTCCTTGTCACTATTATGTGCTCAACCCCTTTTGCTCGGCCTCGTACTGTGGTAAAAGTACTGTTAAATGTCTTTAGCACATTACGAATGTCTGCAGTTTGTTCTGAGGTAAAGTAAACATTCACCTTTATAGCATCAGTAGTTACAGTTTGTTCTAGTCTAACATAAGCTACATCAATATCTTCTTTATCAGTTTCTGGTAAAACTAGGAAAGCAGCTTTTGGCATTTCTTCAACCCATTTCTTGAGGAGGTTAGCATGGTATATCTGAATAGGATTTTTCCTGTCAGGGGTCTCAATCTCGTAGTCAACAGTGCCAGGATGTCTAAGAACCTTCTGCTGGTTTTGGGCCTCTTCCAGATTACTATGGGCAATTTCAACATATTTTGCCAGCTTCTTTCTTATTGCACACATATAAGACGTTATAGATTGTTTCTGAGTGGGGTTATCTTCCCACGTTTCTGTTATCACATCCAGTGGCCCTCCTGGCTGCCCACCATACAGCATTTCAAATAGTGAAAACCCTGTTGATGCCTGTGGCACTTCTTTGTAAGCAAAAAGTAGGTAAGGCAAGTATTGGTCCCAATCTTTCCCTTCCCCTTTTACAAACCATTTTAACATGCGTTTTAGGGTTTGATTAAAACACTCAACAAGACTATCTGTCTGAGGGTGATAGGGACAAATTCTTATGGCAATGATACCTAGTAGCCTGTACAGCTCCTTAAGTAATGAAGCACCAAAATTACTACCCTGATCAGTAATAATTTCTTTAGGTATGCCCACTCTGCTGAACATTTTTGCAAGCTGTTCTGCCACTTTTGAAGCTGTGACAGTATGCATTGGAACTGCTTCTGGGTATTGAGTAGCATAGTCGCATACTACCAGGATAAATCTATTACCCTTTTTACTTTTGTCTAAAGGACCAACCATATCCATTGCAATTCTCTCAAAAGGCACATCTATCAAGGGTAGGGGTACCAAGGGCACCTTGTCTTTTCTGGTGACTGGGGCTACTTTCTGGCACTCAGCATAGGAATTACAATAGATAGCAACATCTTCATGAATTCCTGGCCAGTAAAATCTATTCAGCAATCTGGCAAGGGTGTGATTCCTCCCTGAGTGACCAGCCATAGGACTATCATGTGCTATCTGTAACAACTCTGTTCTATACTTCTGTGGTATAACCAATTGTTCTGTCTGTTTCTGTGTCTGAGGTTTAACCCAAACTCTGTACAGTAATCCATTACATTTTTTAAACATTGGTCCACCCTGTTTTGGTTTCACCCCCAGCTGCTTAAAATAACCCTGGAGAGAAACATTGTTAGCTTGTTCTGAAAGAAAATCACAATCGGTTATCAGTTTAGCTTCAGCATTTTCGTATGTTAACCCTTTATGTCCATCAGTCATTTGTTGCCACAGTTTCTTCAGGCATCGTCTTTCTTTCCTGGATTTTTGAATCTTGGAGCTGTGCTCAAACAAGTCTGAATCAAAATCGGTGAAAGGAAAAGAGTCCCCACCATCTGAAATTTCTTTACCTGAGCTCTTGTTACCACTGCTGCTGAAACTGCAGGGTTTACTCATTCTTTGATTAACTCAGTAAATCCTGGAAAGTCATTTCCAATAATCACAGGTATAGGTAACTTAGGAACTACCCCCACTTTCATTTTGTGTGACACACCCTTAATAGTCAGAGTCACTTGGGTGGTGGGATAGTATCGAGTGTCCCCGTGGATGCATATGACACCAGTACCTGGTCCTTTTGCACAGTGTTTTCCCAGCACTTCAACATGCACTTGGGTCTGTCTGCTTTCCAAATCAATGAGTCCCTTCACAGTCTTATCCCCCACCTTCACATCTGTTAAGTACTTGCCCCAATTTGCCAAGGACAAATCTGCTCCAGTGCCACTCTCCTTACTACGGCAGTTTCTTGCAATATTGCCTGGCTTATTAGTTATAGCAGACAACATCTTTGGGCACAGATTCAATACCCCAACCAGAGTTATTATCAGGCTTGGAATTTAAATGGGAAAAAGAGTATCTTACTTGTTTGGCTGTTACCTCACTGCTGTGGCATCTGTCTGGCCATTTGGTAGTCCTTGGCCAAAGAAACAGCTTTTTCCCCACTCTTTGGTCGGTGTTTCTTTACCCAAAACTGCACATCTGTAGGAAGGATGTTGATGAATTGCTCCATAGCAAATGTATCGATGATCTGTGGGACAGTTTTGCTCTCTGGCTGGAGACATTTTATCAGAAGTTCTCTGAGATGGGTGAAGGCTTCTCGAGGATTGTTGACCAAGTTGTACCTCAGAGATCGAAATCTCTGCCTGTAGGTCTCTCCAGAGATGTCATACCTTTTCAGAATTTCACTTTTCACCAGGTCATAGTTTTCTGACTGTGCAGTGTCCATATTGCAGTAGGCAAGTTGGGCTTTCACTGTCAGGTAGGGTACCAGTCTAATTGTCCACTGCTGCTTTGGCCATTGGCAGGCTGTGGCAACTCTTTCAAAAGTTACATTGAAACATAGAATCATAGAATTTGATGGCAGGTAAGGACTGCTTGGCCCACCTAGTCTGCCCATTTCCCTACCTGATGGATACGATGCAGATTCTAGTTAATCAACAGCTTACTTCTTCCTACCCCCCTCACTAGATTTGCCTTATGCCTGTCCCATGCATTCCTGAATTCTCCCATTGTTCCTGACTCTACAACCTCCTCTGGAGGCTGTTCCATGCATCCACAACCCTCTCTGTGAAAAAATACTTTCTAACATTACCTCTGAGCTGCCCCCCCCTCTATCTTCAAATTGTGCCCCTTGTTCTTCGCATCTCTTCTTCTGAAAGATGCTACCCTCTTACTCTTTAATTCCCTTGAGATACTTGAGGTTTCTATCATGTCCCCCTCTCCCTCCTTTCCTCCGGGGTATACATATTAAGCTGCTTTAGTCTCTCCTCATATGTCTTCTGGTGCAGACTCTGCACCATTTTGGTTGCCCTCCTCTGAACAGCCTCCACTCTGTCTATGTCTTTGCAGAGATGGGGTCTCCAGAATTGCACGTAGTACTCCAGATGGGGTCTCACTAACTGTCTGTACAGAGGGATAACAATTTCCTGTTTTCTACTGTTGATGCCTCTCCCAGTGCATCCCAGTATCCCCCAAGCCCTCCTTACTGCCTTCTCGCATTGCTTGCCCACCTTTAGGTCACCTGATATAATTACTCCTAGGTCTCTTTTGATTTTTGTTGTTATTATTAACTCACCCCCCATTGTGTACTCTTCTCCTGGGTTTTTGTTTCCCAGATGCATTACCTTGCACTTCTTTGCATTGAATCTGAACTGCCACATATTTGACCATTCCTCCAACCTTGCCAAGTCCCTTTTCATCCTTTCCACCTCTCCTTGTGTATCAACCCTGTTGCAGATCTTTGTGTCATCTACAAAGAGACATACCTTTCCTGCCAGGTGCTCTCCAATGTCACTTATAAAGACATTAAAGAGGACCGGTCCCAGTACCGAACCCTGCAGTACCCTGCTAGTTACCCTTCTTCCTTCACTGTGGACTCTGTTTACTATTACCCTTTGCGTCCTGTTGTCCAGCCAGTTTTTTTATCCAGGCTACCACCTTGGGACCTACTCCAAGGCTGGCTAACTTGTATATTAATCTTTTGTGTGAGACTGTGTCAAATGCCTTGCTAAAATCTAGGTAGGCCATATCCACAGCCCCTCCCTGGTCTATTACATTGGTCACCCAGTCAAAGAAATCTATTAGGTTTGTCTGACATGACCTTCCTGCTGTGAAACCATGCTGCATTGGGTCCTGTGCCCCACTGGCCTCTAGGTACTCAACGATTATTTCCTTCCGAAGTAATTCCATCATTTTCCCTACCACTGAAGTCAAAGTAACTGGTCTGTACTTTCCTGCCTCTGCCTGCTCCCACTTTTGTGAAGTGGAATCACATTTGCCCTCCTCCAGTCCTCAGGTACAACCCCATCCTCCCATGATTTGTTAAAGAGAGTAGTCAGTGGTGTTACTAGTTCTGTCCTTAGTTCTTTTAGAGTTCTTGGGTGAATCCCATCAGGCCCCATTGCTTTGCTCACCCTCAGTTTCAAGAGTTCTTTCAAAACCCTTTCTTCTGTGAATGGACTGGTATTGACCCCCCTATTCAGAGTTTCTCTCTTATTAGGTTTAGGTATCTCCCCCTCCTCTTCCATTGTGAATACTGAGCAGAAATATTTGTTCAGTATCCCTGCTTTTTCACTGTCACCCTCTGCCCACATTCCCTCCCCTTTATTAAGTCTCTGTATCCTCCTTGGTCTTTCTTCACTCCCTAATGTACCTATAAAAGGTTTTATCCCCCTTCTTAACAGAGTTGGCTTCCTTTTCCTCAGTTTGTGCCTTTGCTATTCTGACTGCCTTCCCTGCCTTCTTCTGCTTTAACTGATGAAGTTATCTGTCCTGCTTCTTCTGTGTTTCCTTATATTTCCTGAATGCTCTCCTTTTCTCCTTAACCATTCCTGCCACCTCTTTTGAGAACCATAGTGGTTTTTTCCTTCATTTTATTTTGCTGATTTGCTTCACACAAAGGCTTATTGCCTTAGCAATGGCTGTTTTGATTTTTCCCCGTTGTTTCTCCACCCCTCCTTCTTGCCCATTTGCTAGTGCTTTTCTGAGGCACTCTCTCACTTTCCCAAAGTCAGCCTTCCTAAAGTACAATACTCTTGTTTTTTGTATGGCTTGACTCTATGGCTGTGTTTATTGTGAGCCACACTGTTTGGTGGTCACTTGTTCCCAGATGGCTACCCACTTTAAATCTGAGATCCTTTTCCTTCTCCATTTGAGAATATCAGGTCTAAGATTGCTCCCTCCTGAGTGGGTTCCAACACTAGCTGTCTGAGGCATGCCCCCCCCGTAGGGCATCAAGAATGACCCTGCTCTTGGATGTGCCTGCAGCAAAGGTACTCCAGTCAACATCTGGCATATTCAAGTCCCCCATCAACAATAGCTCCCCTTTTTCTGTCATTTTAGGGATGCCTTCTATCATTTCCTTGTCCATTTCCTCCCCCTGAGATGGGGGTCTGCACACAACCCCCATGTGGATTGTGGTGCCATTTCCTGTCTCCAGGCTGACCCAGAGTGACTCATCAACTTCCTGTTTGCTCTTTAGTTTTATTGCTTTAATCCCTTCCCTTATATAGAGAGCTCCTCCTCCTCCTCTTTTACCCGCTCTGTCCCTCCTGTAGATGGTGCATCCTGGTATGCTGACATCCCAGTTACGGTTCTCTGTGTACCATGTTTCAGTGACTGCCACAATATCCAGGCATCCCTCTTCCATTAAGGCCACTAGTTCAGGGAGCTTGTGGCACAGACTGCGGGCATTGGTACTCATCACCTTCCATTTATTTTTTATGGCCTTACCCCTTTTAGCGCCATCCCTGTCCTTACTACCTTTTTCTGCATTACTGGATGTAGTATTGGAGGCCACACCTTCACAAGGACATTAACCAGACTGAGGCAGTCCAGAGAAGGGCAACCAAAATGGTGCAGGGACTGCACCAGAAAACCTATGAGGGCAGGTTAACAGAGCTCATTATGTATACCCTAGGGCAAAGGAGGGAGAGAGGTGATATGATCGAAACATTCAAACACCTTAAGGGCATTAACAAGGTGAAATAGTCTAACATGTTTCAATGTAAGAAAAAATAGCAGGACAAGAGGACACACCATGAGATTAGAGGGAGGCAGATTAAGGGGTAATGTGAGGAAGTTCTTTCTCACAAAAAGGGTGGTGGATGCATGGAATGGCCTACCTCAGGAAGTGGTGGATATGAATACAGTACAGAGCTTCAAATAGGCATGGGATAGGCATAAGGGAGCAGTACTGATGAGTGTGAATAGCTAGGCCATTGACAGAGCAAAGGCCAATTGCATATTTATAAGATAGAAAAAGAAATGGGCAGACTGGATGGGCCTTGCGGTCCTTATCTGTTGTCAACTTCTATGTTTCTACCCCCTGTCCTGCTCCCTACTGAATTCTCTACCTTGGTGTTTACCTCTCTAACTACTGTGTTTTGTTGGGGGGAGGCTGGGATTTACCTTCTCCTTTTCAGTGCCTCCCCCTTGGTTAGTTTAAATGCTTGCCAATGAAGCATTTAAACCTGTCACCTAGGATCCTGGTTCCCCCCTGGACAGATGCAGACCATCGCACCAGTATAAGCCTGCATCCCTCCAGGTGGCTCCCCAGTTCCCAATGAAGCCAAAACCCTGAGCTCCACACCAGTTTTTCAACCATTCATTGAATCCCATGGTGCGGAATACCCTAGCATCATCCTTGCCATAGGCAGGCAGCACCTCCTAGAAGGTTACTGTATATGCTACTTTTCTAAGGCCCCTCCCTAACTCCACAAACTCCTCTTCCACTGCTCTGATCCCATTCACAGCCAGGTCATTTGTCCCTAGGTGGACAGTGACATCCAGCTCCCTCAGTCATGCAGCTGCTCCCATGATCCTGAGGATTTGTTTCCTGTCTCTCTGAGCCATGGCACCAGGCAGGCACCTTACCTCCCTATCCCCTTCCTCCCCCACATCTACCCCACCAATGATTGAGTCCCCCACCAGGAGTTGTTTCCTTCCCCTGTGGGGTCTTGTGCCACCCTCCTGTGGGTCTCCTTTGTGGAGGTTCTTAGCATCCTCCTTGGTCTCCACTGCAGGTGCCTCCATAGAGGAACCAGTCTTTGCCAGAATAGCATATGAATTGTGGAGCGGTACAATTGGAGTGATGCACCTCTGTTCCACCACCCTCTCCCTCCCTGAGCCCACCTTGGTCCAACCGCTCCTCTTTCTTGGCAACCTCTGAGGTAACGGTGGTGGCCCTGGTGGTCCCTAGGTGAGGGAAGAGGTTTCACGAATCCTAGCCAGGTCAGCTTGGAGACGGGCAACCTCCTCCCTCAGACCAGAGAGGTGCCTGCAAACAGGGCAGCATCGCAGCCTACAGAATGTCTCCCAGAACACTGCTGCCCCATAGCCATTGCACTGCACCACTCCCATCTTGACTTATTTTGTGTCCCCTCTCCTGTTGCTTTGTATGCTTACTGTCTCCTCCCTCTATGTATTTTTACACTTACTTTCCTACTGCTTATGTGCCCTTACAACTCTCACCCTTCCTGTTCTGGGACAGGAACTTCCTGTAGTCTTCAGTAGTCTCCTTTTTCTGTGCTTGGATTCAGACTTTTAGCAGCTGGGGGGGGGGAGAGTTATTTTTTAGGTTCCTTCAAGGTTGATGAAACTAATGTGTCTCAGTGATTCTTCCCTTCCTACTGCCAAACAGGAAGTTCCTGTTGTCAGTCAAATCCAGTGGCTATAAAAGTAGAACTGGCTTAGGGTGGGAGGGTGGAAGGGTGGGAAGGAGGGCAATTAGTAAAAAATCTGTAGTTCTAGACTGCTGTTTCTTGCTCTGAAACCAAAGTTCTCCTCTGTCAAAAACAGCAGGAAGCTGTAATTGGAGACACCTGCTTTTCTACTCCTAAGCTCCTAAGCCACACCCCCAATTAGATTCACCCTCTGCTCCTGACTCAGTAGATTAAGCTGATACAGCCTGAAACACACAGTGACTTTCTTCTTCTTTTTTTTTTTTTAAGTTGTCAGGTATGCCTTGATATCATCCGAGGGACACAACTTTGTAAGTTTAATGGCTTTTAAGTTGCTTGCATTTTGTGGCTCGTTTGGATCTGTACCAGAACCTCTGCCTTTGATAGCTTGCAAGGCATCCAGCCATCGCTACTCCTGTCACTGTATCTCTTCTCTCATCTGCTTCTTCTGTTGCTTCATCGCTTCTCTCCTCTGTGCTTCTAAACGTTGAATGTCTTTTTCTCTCTGCTTCTCAGTCTCTTTTTGTTGTATAGCCCACTAGTTGAAAAAGTTCATCAGGCTTTCAGGTTCTGGCACTGTCTGTTCTCTTCCCATAACTTGTGCTGGCTATACAATCTCAGCTTGGACTTCTATCTCTGCTAGTTTGGCTGCCATTCTCCTGGTAACCACTCCTGGACTTGTTGCTGCAGAATACATACATTTCTCTGTGCTTCCCTGGTACTAGGTCCAGTACCCATGCACAAAACTCCTGGCTTAGAGTACTCACAGGTAAATCCCACTTAGGCTGACACCATCTGTCGTCGAGGCACAGGTCAGGAAGCATAGGAAACCAGGAGCAGTTGTATAATTCACCAAAAATGTTTATTTATACTAGCAGTAATATAAAAATATAAACTTGTTCAGTATAACTATTTATAAAGGCAAAATAAAATAAAGATCCAGTTTTACTTCACTCTCTGTGATCATTCTTCTCTCTTTTAGCAATTGCAGCTCAGCTCTCTTATAAGTCCTTCCAACCCCCATTCTTAACAAGCATCCTGTTCTTGTATGTTTCAAGCAGTTGCAAGGCAGGAACACAGTGTGCCTGAGCTGAGGTCCCTTTTCCACAGCTCTTCTGCAAAAGGCTTAAAAATTTACACTCAATAACCTCTCGAGTTCTCAGTAGCTTTCTGCAATAATCTCAAACCATCATTATATACATTTCAACATTAACAGTATATATTTTCTAAACAAAAGGATCCCAATATCAGTTACATTTCCGCATAATGATTTGCATATTTTTATATCAGCAGATATGCAAGGGAGAAGAAGACAGACAGCAAAGGAAGACTGGGAGATAGCAAGAAGCAAAGAATTGCGAGACTGTCGGGGTGATCTAATCCTAGGTCTCATAGGAAAATTTGGTTGCGCAACCAGAGAGAGGAGAGACAGGAAAGGAGAGAACAGATCCTTGCATTTAAACACTTTCTATAACATTTGGGACAGGGTTCTATTCCATGCTGTCACAATGACCCCTATATTTCTCTTCTTAGTTGTCTGCTTCATTCTTACTCTCCCATACAGTAGTCGTTTTAGGAGCTCTTACTACCAAGGGGCATTAGTTCACACTTCTTTATGTTAAATCTCAATTGCCATATTCTGAATCATTTTTCCAGTTTTTCCAGGTCTCTCTTCATTTCTCTCTAATTCCTTCTGCAGTGCTCACTCTGCTGTAGATCTTTTGTGTCATCTGCAGAAACACACCTAATTTTGAATTCCCTTCTCCATATTGCAAATGAAGCTATTGAAGAGCACTGGTACCAGAACTAATCCCTGCCTTACCCCACTCATGATTTCCCTTGCCTCTGAGTGCACCCCCTTTATGACCACCCTCTACGTCCTGTCCCTCCTAACCAGTTCCCTACCCCTTCTTGTGAGTCTGCCCACTGTCTCCAGGTTGCCCAGCATTTTTGTTAGCTGTCTGTGGGGAATGGAATTGAAGGGCTTGCTAAAGCTGAAGTACAGTATGTCTATTGCTTTACCACTGTCCACCATCTTCATGACCTAATAAATAAGTTGATCATATTAGCCTGGCCTGATCTTCCTACTACAGACCTATGCTGCCTCTTATCTTGCAACCCATTTACCTCCAAGAATTTCATTATTTGTTACTTAATGATGGTTTCCAGTAGCTTACCTACAATTGTGGTCAGACTGACAAGTCTAAAATGTCATGGTTCATCCCCATGCTTGCTTTTGTAGAGTGGCACCATATTAGTTACAGTCACTAGGGAACAATTAAACAGATTTGCCAGTGGCACTGTCACCATCTGTTTAACCTCCTTTAGCACGCTAGTGTGCAACTCATCAGGACCAGACACTTTCTCCACCTTTATAGTTTTGAGATTCCTGAGTTCCCTGTGCTCTGAGACTGGTCCTAACTCCAGTTGTCCCCCAGGGCCTTCACCCAGCAGTCCAGAAGTGTCCCCATCTCCTTCAGTGTGGATACTTAACAGCAGTATTCAGTCAGTAAATCAATCTTTTCTTCTAGTCTTCCACTAATGTCCCTTCCTTCTTTAATGTGATTATACCTACCCTAGTTTTCCTTTTTCAATAATGTACCAAAAGATGGCTTCGTCTCCATCCTTGAACCCTCCACTCTTTTGTGCTCCACATCTGCTTTAGCTTTCTTATCATTATTCTGGCCTCTTTCAACATATACACATAGTCTTCCTGGTTGGCCTTACTCTTCTGCCCCTTTTATTTTTGGAATGCTGCCCTTTTTGCCCTTACTACAGTGCAAATCCCACCTCTCTGGAAAAACAGATCAGATCTTTGTGCTTCTTGTTCTTCCTGACCTGTTTCATACAGGATTTCATCACCTCTGTTACACCTTTACTTGTGACATACTATTTATCTTTTATCCCTTCCACTCCTGCTATCCCTATCAGTTTCTTTAAGCATTTCCATCATCTTTATGAAGATTTCTCTTCTGAAGTCAACAACCACAGTTTTTGAACTGAAGTGTTGTGCTCCCTGTGGTTATGTTGAATCACATTGTATTGTGGCCACTCAGGCCCTAGTGGTTCCCTTACACTTACTTCTCCAACTATCTCAGAGTTTGACAGAACAGGATCAAGGGTGGCTCCCTTCCTAGTCAGTATCCTGACCCACTGTATGAGAAAGCAGTGCTGCATCACATACACCAGTGCCTGACTTCTCTTTGCACTACTGGCTGCTGGGATTCTCCAGTTCACAAATGGCATATTTAGGTCACCAACCAGAACCACCTCCCCTTTGGCTAATGCCTTCCTGATCTCTCCCCCCAATTCCCTCTCCCCTTCCTCCTTTTAGTTTAGTGGTCAGTTCACCTCTCCAGTTCTGAAGATTTTAACCCTTTCCATTGTCAGTTGCACCCAAACTGTTTCTACCTTTTGTGCCTCCCCCACTGTATAATACTCTGTACTTTCCCTAATTTACAGTTCCACCATCACCCCACCCTTTTTGTCCGTCTCTCCTGTATAGTAAATAGCCCGGTACTGTGAAGTCCCAATTGTAGTTCCTTGTCTCCAATGTTTCTGTTATGGCTAACAGGTCTAGCTTGCCTTCGCTGCCACTGCCTGGTAATTATTCAGCTTGTTACCTTGATTCCTGGCATTTAGGCATACTTCCCCCATGACCCTTATTTACCCCTTCCTTCTGTATTTTACTCCTTCAAGCTTGCTTCTCCTATTCCATTCCCTGCCTTACCCCTCTGCTCTTCTCCTTCCTTGCAGACTGCACCTATTGCTCCCTGCTCCATTTCCCCACAGACTTTCTATTACCCTTGCTTCCAGGTAGTTGTTTCCCAGCATGCTGTTAATCCATTATTCTAGATGGAGGAGTGCCAGTTAGGCCTCCCATACTAGAGTTACTGCCCTATCCTGTTTCTGCACCCTCCTCCCACCAGTTGTTTAAAGGTCTATCCATGAAGGCATGAAATTTCTGTCCCAGTGCCAAAGTCCCCTTCTCAGTTGGATGTAGGCCATCCCTTCTGAATGGCTTACGGTCCTCCAGAAGACTAACAATTCCCTATGAATATGAACCCCTCTCCCTCTCACATTTTTAATCATTTATTAAACATGAAGAAATTGACCTTTTTTCCTCTCCTTTCAGAGTTACAGGCAACACTTCTGAAAAGGTAATTGTAATCACAACCACTTAAAAAAATTCTGTGCAGTGTTTTGAAGTCAGTCTTGGTCACTTCAATAGTTTTATTGGTCAGATTGTTTGTTCCTAGGTAGACAGTTACATCAGGCTCATCTCCTACCTCCTTCATCAACTTCCTCACTCTCCATACTACTCTCCCTATCACAATTCCGTCCCCTAGTCCAAAGATCTTTCTGCCTAATTTGCTCTGGATGGATCCATCCCCAGCTTTAGATTTTGTACTCCCTTTGCTGTAGCCCTTTTGGGTCCCCTGAATAACTGCCTATTTTGTCTTAGCTGGAACAACCCTGCAAACCCCTTCTGTCAGTTGATAGAAGTAGTTCTGTGTTGCCAAGGATGTGTTGCCCCCTTCCCAACTGGGTCATCCTCTTCCTCCCTCCTTCCCTCCCTCCCTCTTTCCCACAACTCTCCATCCCACCACCTAAAGCCTTGGAGTTCTTTGAGGGAAAAGAGCCACCTGTGTAACCCACAGCTACCATTCAGATCTGCACTATACTCACCTTAACTCCTGCATTGCTGCAGTCAGTTCTATAGTGAGCACTGATAACCTCCTGCAAATAGGACTGCAGCTGACTTCACTGATCAACCTCCTAAAGATGGTCGCTCCACATACTCTACAGCTAACAGCTCTCCCTCCGTATCCCATGAACTTACATTATTGCTTCCATTGCTGCCTAGTGCACCTTTGCTGCATACTTCACCCTGCTATTTACCCCTATAGCTTCCTTATTTTCTTTCCTTGCCTATAGGGAAACTTTAAGATAGTTATTTCAATGTACCCCAGGTGGAGTCTTACCACTAATAGCCAAATTCTGCTTTTCTGCTGTCACAAAGTTTGTTCCTCTGTTGCTTATTCCTTAATCAACCCATCCTAGATAAAGTGTTACCAATTGATACCAGGGAAATCTTTCCCCATGATCTGTGTCAACATACAGTCAGGCTTAGCAAAAGCATTCTAGCTAAGACTAGCTTATGAGGCATAGCAGTAAGCAATATAGCGCTAGCAGTTTGAATGATACAGGGAAAAGCCACTTCTCAAAGACTTGGATTTGAGAGCTGGGGAAAAAGGGAAAATTGTTTAATCAGGAAAGGTACACTAAGGGAGAGCTTGTTTCCAGGTGTAACCTGGGATCACAAGGAAGTGACGTGACTTGCTGAGGGTCTCACATTATACAAGTGGGGGCTGATGGGATTCAAACCCAGGTCTCCAGGATTGCAGCTCAGTGCCCTTAACTACTATGCTATACTGCCTCCTCAAAACCAGTATATAAGGGATCTTAATAGTCTGACAAGGCCCAAGAGTATTTTAAAAAGGCAGAACCAAGCTGAAGCCAGCTAACAGAATATCTTTCTGAAAAATATTATAGAAGCTTTCAGCGTGGTAGCTTTACACATGCACAAAGTTGCTAATACAAATGATGCATATTAGCCTTGCATAGACGTCTTACATGAGGTAGCACATTTTGACCACAGAAGCACAAGGCTTACATAGATACATAGGCACTGTCAGCAGATAAGGGCCTATGGCCCACCCAGTCTGCCCATTTGAGCTTGTACGTTCACTTTATGTTTTCCTAGAAGTCTGTTGCCTTTACCACTAACCTCCAGAATTCCCTTATGTCTATCTCATGCATTCTTAAATCCAGTGATTGTTTCAGCCCCCACCACTTCCTCTGGCAGGGTGTTCCACTTGTCCACCACCCATTCTGTGAAGAAATCATTCCTCATGTTTTCTATGAATCGCCCTCCTTCCAACTTCATCTCATGCCCTCTAGTCCTGGAACATCTTTTTCACTGGAAAATAGTGTGTTCCTGCACCCTGTTCTTCCCTGTAAGGTACTTGTATGTCTCTATCATATCCCCTCTCTCCCTTCTCTCCTCGAGAGAGTACATATTCAAGTCCTTTAATCTGTTCTCATAAGACTTGTGATGTAATCCCTGTACCATCTTTTTTCCCCTTCTCTACCCTGTCTACGTCCTTACATAGGTAAGGTCTCCAGAACTGTACACTGTACTCCAGGTGGGCCCTCACTAGTGTCTTGTATAGTGGAATTATGACCTTCTTTTCCTGCTGGTGATGCCCCTGCCTATGCATCCCAGCATCCTATTTGCTTTACCTGCTGCCTTGTCACACTGTTTCCCTATCTTGAGGTCATCAGAGATGATAACCCCAAGGTCTCTTTCCTGCTTGGTGCATTCTATAGCCTCACCCCTGCAACTGATATGTTGTTCCAGGGTTTTTGTGCCCCATATGCATTATCTTGCACTTCTTTGCATTGAATTTCAACTGCCAAACCCCAGACCATTCTTCAAGCTTCTGCAGGTCCCTCCTCATTCTGTCTACACCCTCTGATGTGTCCACTCTGTTACAAAGCTTTGTGTCATCAGCGAACAGGGAAATTCTGCCTTCTAGGTCCTTTGCAATGTCACTGATGAAGACGCTGAATAGGACCAGTCCCAGCACTGATCCCTGTGGTACCCCACTGGTCACTCTTCCTTCTGTGGAGTGACAGCCATATACCACCACCATCTGTGTCCTACCGTCCAGCCAATTACCTACCCACTGCACTAGTGTCCTGCCCACTCCCATATTCCCCAGTTTGTTTAATAGCCTTCTACGTGGCACATTGTCAAAGGCCTTGCTGAAGTCCAGATAGGCCACGTCCACTGCCCTCCCCAATCCACCTCCCTTGTCACCCATTTGAAAAATTCAATGAGGTTGGTCTGACATGACCTCCTACTGGTGAAACCATGCTGCTTTGGGTCCTGTAGCCAGTTGGCAACCAGATGTTCCACCAATCTCTCCTTCAGTAGTGCTTCCATGATCTTCCCCACTACTGAGGTCAGGAATGACTAGTCTGTAGTTCCTCGCTTCCTCTTTGTTCCTGCTTTTGTATAAGCGAACTACATCTGCTGTCCTCCAGTCTTTGGGTACCTCCCCTGTTCCCAGTGTTTGGCTAAACAGGATTGCCAGCAATTCAGCCACCACCTCTCTTAGTTCCTTTAGGACCCTGGGGTGCACCCCATCTGGTCCCATTGCTTTATCAACTCGTATTCCTTCCAGTTCCTTCAGGACCCTTTCCCATGTAAAGGGACTTGTGTCCATTTCTACACCATTCCCACCTCTTGTACTACCTTCAGGCCCATTACACCTCTTTCCCAGTAAAGACTGAGCAGAATTACCTGTTCAGTATGTCAGCTTTACTGTTGTCATCCTCCATGTGGCCCTCATCCTCCCTCTTCAGTCTCACTATCCCTCTCTTTGCCTTTCTTTTTTCACTTATGTACCTGTAAAAGGTTTTGTCCCCTCTACCCATGGATTTTCCGATGCGCTTTTCTGTCTGAGCTTTGGCTTCCCTTACTGACCTCCCTGCCTCCCTTTGCTTCTCCTGGTACCTTTTCCTATCCCCTTCTGCCTGCATCTTTTTGTATTGCCCGAATACAATCTTTTTGGCTTTCACTTTCTCCGCTACCTTCTTGGAAAAACATAATGGCCTCCTCTTCCTTTTCCCTTTGTTAACCTGCTTAATGCATAATTTTGTTGCTCTTGTAATCCCTATTTTAAATATTGCCCACTGTTCCTCAACCCCTGATTCCCACTCCATTCCCATTAATGCCTTTTTCAAACATCTCCCCATTTTCCCAAAGTCTACCCCCCTAAAATCCAGGATACGTGTTTTTGTGTGGTTTGATTCTGCTCCTTCTGTGCTTCAGAAGTTACCAGAAGCTTAGGGAAAAATATGTTTTACAAGAAAGTCATAAATAGCATGCGTGGTGCAGTTTGACACAACGTATACCAAACAGTGTTGTGATACAATGTCCTTGTTAGTATTCCAACTATGATACATAACTAGTGCCTTCCTGAAAGAGCCTCCCCAGTTAACTATATAGTCCTAGACCTTCAAAAGATGAGAGAACGTCTTGAACATGCTCCAGGGAAGAGACTACGGAGTGTCCAGCAGGTTCTGGCTGAAACCATTGACAGGGTCCCACAGTGTGGTAAGACAGATAGTCTAGCTTTCATATCCTCTTGCATCCAGATATATGGTATGTCTTTAGGTATGCTTATTAGGCTGTAAGTAATTATCTGTTAGATTTGGAAAATATGCATGGACACTGCCGACATCCGAGAAATGATAAATTACATACCAACTAGCTTAGTAAAAAAAAAAAAAAGACTGATTGTTTTTATATTGTTTGTTTCTGTTCTTATCTGATATACATTGTTACTGAAAGAAAGACAGAGCAAAATACAACTTATATTCTTATACTAACCTTAATGATATGTTTGCAATAAAACTATTTGGGCGTCTGCCAAAATGCTTCAGATGTCATTTGTAGTACACATGCAGACTGCTAACTTGTATTGTTGCATTATGCGAACCCTTGCTTCGTCACCTCTGACTGGTATCAGATTTATTTATTTATTTATTAGAAAATTCAGATAACACCTTTGAGCACACATGCTCTTTTTCAAAGGTTCCACGTCAATATAGTGTTACGATTTATTTTAAGAAAACATGCACAATACCAGCTCAAGTAGAGCCAGGTCAGGTACAGACAATGGAGCAGACAGACAGTGGTTAAGGTATCAGATAAACCTGACAATAAGATTCAATGGAGCATGAGTCATTATAAAACAGTACTGAAAGATAGCTGGACATTTAAGATACAGCTTTGGGTAGTTTTCATTTGGGGTTAGAGACAAGGATGTTGCAGTGAAGAAATCAGGCTACTGGCAAAAGAGTAGATAATCACATAAAACATGGGGTATTCAGTCATATAAAACACGAGGTATTTAGTCATATAAAACATGGGGTATTTATCATATAAAACATGGGGTGTTTAGTCATATAAAAAAACAACAGGTAAATTTCATTTTGAGCTCTTTTTTAGGGAGGTCTTAAACTGTGAAACTTTAGGGAGACCCACCATGGATTCCGGGAGTCCATTCATCCAGCAAGTGGCCCAGGCTGCAAACAAGCATTTACCTGGACGTGTTTTACAAAAGGGGACTTCAAGGGCTTGTCTGGACATGCTCCTAGTGGAATAGTTATTATTGACCAGGTGGAGCAGGTCACTGATTGCAACTGGGGTGAGACCCAGCTGGGCTGTTTTAGCCAGCAGGCAAGTCTGATATTTTTGCCTATCTTGAAGTGAAAGTCAGCTAGTGAGAAAGTACAGGAAGCAGGTGTGAGTTAATCTGTCAGACTCGCTAACAAAGTGACAGGCTTTGTTGAAGACCATTCTTATCCTATTGAGGACGGAATTACAGGCTGCTCCATAAATTGGGAGACCATAATCAACAACATGCTGGAGAACCATGATGGAGGTCCATACTGGAGAACCATGCTGGAGACTGCCACGTGCCTTGCATCAATGGTTAGATTTAGTCTTTGCCTTTAGAACGCTCCAAAGTTTTTGGTTGGTCAATTTGGCAACATTGTCAACATGAGAGGCAAATGTGAATTTAGGCAAATTTAGTTCTGATTATGGTCCCAGCATGACACACTGATGATCAATGTTCTCCCTTCCTGCCCTTATCTGATGTATCTCTGCTTTGTATGTTGCTTTCTTGGTGTACACAACATAGGGTTTTACCACCTGTGGTCCCTACAGTTGTTACGTATCGTTTCTGTCATCTCACATTTCTCCCCACATTACCTGGTCCCAGCACTTCCCTCTTACACATACTATCCTAGTAGTTTCTACTTGCTGCTGCTAGGACCTCCTCCCGTCAGCACCATCTGGGTTGTTTACGCAGAGCAGCTGACTAAATTAAGTACATCAGGTGTATCTTTTCTTATCTAGGTACAAAAGGATACAGACCCCTACTAATTAGATAATTCTCCCTGATGACACTCATGCAGATGCCATCTTCTTACCCCATGGTCTTCATGCTCCGGGGTGCCTCGTGCTCTGGGATCACTTGGTTTAGCTGGGCTCAAAAGCTGGACTTCTAGCATGCTATTGGCTGCTAGTAGTCATGTGATCTACAGCTTTCACAGCTCTGGATGACCCCATAATCAGATTTCCCAGCCTAATTACTAACTAACTCTTTAAAATGATTCCCATGGAATACTACCCCTAAATTAGTTACCTCCTTTCCCATTGCTGCCCTGAACTACTCCCCCCCCCCAGTAGCTAAATATATAGCTGGCATTTTAATTTCTTCCATTTTCAGTAAACTACTAAGTACTTTTGTGTCACGTTCAAAGATTTTAGTAAGGAGAAGACAGTCTTAAAAGCATACAAAATGTAAAAACAAAAACAAGGCACTGCATCAGCATGTTGCCTAAAGGCAAAACAAAATGGTTATATTAAATGCACGCTGAAAATAGAAAATAGAGTTAAAAATCTATGTTTTAACCTTAGGTCTTCTTCAGGAAATATCTAAAAGAGAAAAAAACAAAGTTAGTGTAGAGGGGAGGTAAAATGAGGGATATGTATATGTGGGGAAAGAGAAAAGGGGAGGCTCAGGGAGAAGAAGTGATAAATGGCAAGATTAAGGAAGACTCTGTGAAACAAAAAGGTGATGATGGGAAAGATAAAGCAAAATAGGAGTGGAAGAGCTAGAGAAGTCCCCAGGTGGGGACTAATTAACAGGGCCCAGTAAGAAGGCTGAAAGGTGACAAATGTGGGGGAAGCAGACAGAAATGGAGACTTACGGTAAAAATGAAAAATAAATTAACTGTGTACAGATACAAACAGACTTTAGTGAAAATAAGAAGTGGCTGAGAGATGTTAGTGGAAAGTCTATTATTTAAACCAGAGGGCTGCTGGGAACCAAGGCGGATGATCAGCTTGGCTTCCATGTTTTTTCTATGGTCAGACTCCCAGAAGCCCTGATGAAGGACACAAACAGAAAGGTCATTGACACTGTGGTCCCTGGAGATAAAGTGGGATACAATGGATTTAGCAGTGTCACCATTCCTGACTGCTCTGTAATGTTCCCTGAAATGGTCAGCAAGGCACCTACAAGTCTCTCCGATGTAAATGCTGAACACTTCCTGCAAAGAGTATAATATACCACATTAGTGGAGGTGCACGAGAACTCTTTGGTGATGTGAAAAACACTTGTAGGCCCCTGAACTTCAGTCACGTTGGAAACAAATTTGCAGGTGTAGCAGTGAGTCCTGTTGCAAGGTTTGGTACCTGGTAGGGAGGAACTGTTAGGAGTAGGTAGGCTGCTTTTAACCAGGAGATTCCATAGGATAGGTGGCCAGCGGTAGGGAGCAATAGGTGGTTCTGTAAAGGAAACACTAATGTTAGGGTCAGTTTGCAAAATGGGAAAGTTACTGGTGATGATCCTGTGAAGAGAAGGTGTGCTCTGATGGAAAGGAATTTTCAACGTGCATTTAATATAACCATTTTGTTTTGCTTAAAAGCACATAATGTCTTCTAAGGTAGATGGCATCAGTTTTTTTTTTTAAGTCTGATAAATGTAATCATTTGTGGAGATTTATGTATTACCTAGTCCCATGCAATAAGATCTGGGTGTACAGTTATGGGGTTTCATCTGGGACTCAGCGGCTCAGATTTGGTTCAGTCCGAGCCACTCTGGAACATCAAGGAATGTCCCCAAACTAAGTCTGGACTATGTCTGTCCCAAAAGACTTGGTTCAGCTTGGATTTCTCTCAGGACACTGTTTGTTTTAGTGTCCTCTGGGTGCTGTGAGGGAAATGAAAAAGAGTTAGTGCCTTGTTTTAAAATAATCTGAGAGCTGGGGAGCAGAGGGGAACTATCCCAAGACCTTGCTTGTGCTGTGGGAAATATGAAGAGAAGCACTGTTCTCACATTATTGCCAACGTGTTCATGCCTACTTGCTGCTGACTTTTTCCACTTAGCACATGGTAGTGAGACCAAGTAGATCTGTCATTCAGTGCTCCATGGCAGAGCAAAGATTGGAAAATATTAATTACTAAAAAAGAAAACCCTTGACAACTTACTAAAAAAAAAAAAAAAACCTACACTGAGAGCAATGGAAGAAAACAGAGTAAAAAGAAAATTGAAGTATTGGAGACAAGACTGTGGGCTGAACACAGCAGTGATACTTTGAAAGAGCCTAGCATTGCAGAGCAGATGTGCTACTTGTGGAGTGAGGACTGGGGTGGTACTAAAAAACTGAAAAACGAAGACAAAAAAACTACAGTGATGGGGGGTACCAAAAGGCTACAAAAATGTAAACAAGTTAAAGAAACTACAACATAAAATACTTTCAAGCAGCAAATTCAAATGAAAACAGTGTGGGGGATCAGTGACTACTTAACACAGGCTAAACAAGCAACAAGCAATAATAATTACAGAAAAAAGAAACATCAAAACTTAGGTGTTTTATTTTTTTTTCTTGGGCTGGGTGGTGGACTGGGAAAAAAAAGTAAAGGAAAAGGGAGGAGATTATGGAGGGAGCTGTTGCTGAGTAAAGCAGTAGAACAGGCAGGCTCACATGCAGGCCTCTTGAACTACAGGTGCAAGCCCCCTACTTCAGATGAGGACTTTTTTTCATTTTTAAAATTAGCAAGTAAAACACAACTTAGTCTGGGCTGTAGCCCACAGCCTTGTTTTAAAAGTTTTTTTTTTATTTTAATTGAATCAAAGTAAGAAACATAAGTGAAAGTGCCCTGGTCTGGGACTAACCACACTGAGCTCCCTACCTTCTTTATTAAGGGCCCGGTAGGTGGTTCAGTGGGTTCCTATTAAATATATAGGATGGTGTATGGCCTCCCATACACAACAAGGCAATTCTTCATCCGAGTGTTTTCTATGACGGCTGATGACCTCGAGAGCAAAGCTCGAGAGGTCTCTCTGCCATCATAGAAAACAGGAGGGGGAAGAGTTGTGAGTTGTTTGGGAGGCCATACACTGTTCTATATAGTGTAAGGTGCACCAAAATACAGGATCACTTCTGTTTTTTGAACATTTTCTCTTGCACAGGCTTTGCCAACCGCCCCTCCTATGAACAGCGCTGGTGGGGGTGATTGCATTGTGACGTCCTCAGTAACGCAGAACGAAAAGTCATTCTGCATTAGTGAGGACGTCACTACTGAAGCAGAATGACTTTTTGCGGTGTATGGATTTCCATACACAACCGCATTCCACCATACACTATATATCCATTCCTCGTGCAAGTTATTCTCCATCACCCTCAGAAATCATTAGTGTAATTTTACTACTCAGATCTGGACAGTCTCATTTGTATTTTTTGGGACCTAGGCACTTTCATGTGTGTTCTTGAAATTGGACATGAGTACTCGGTTATGTTTCCTAATTTGGCTTTGCTAAATGTTATTGAAATAAAAAAAGGTGAAAGATTGCACATATCTGAGCACATCTTCTCATTGTGCATTTTTTTGGTCTAAACCTATGCAATATTTCAGTGCATTTAAAGGAGAACTGTGCTGAACCTGTATGTCATTTTCCCTGTACAAGCTAATATTTAGATACTGGTTCCAGTTCTGTTACTGTTTAATCTCTACAGACTTTCAGTTATCCTAGTGAGAGTTTCTGATCTACACACATTAGTAAGTACCACTTTAGAACTGTATGATGTAGTTTATGTCCTTGCTCAGCTCCTCCGTTCTTGGTACAATTCATCCATGTTCTACTATAGAACTCTGTGGTTGAAAAGGACATAAATTACATCACACAATTCTAAAATGGTGCATAACACTAGACTGTAAGTCAAAAACACCCACTGAGATTATTAATAGGCCTTTATGCATGGAATAATAATAGCATTAAAGCCAGTAGTTAACAATCAGCATCTACAGAGGAAAAATGACTAGCAGGTTCAGCACATTTCTCCCTTCAGCCTAATTGAAATCCTAAACAAAATCCAAATGTAAAAAATGGTGGACTGGCAACTATAAAACAAATCCACCCCTGGATTTTCTCATACTTATGTAGTTTCATCCCTATCGAATTTCTTTCTAGTAGTGTGATGGGCTTACTGTATTTCCATGTTCTTATAAATGTTGTCTAGTAATGGTCAAGGTTGAGTTGTGATTCTGCAAGATTAGATTTTTTCAGAACTTTTTCTTAGATTGTTAAACCTAAATAAGAGCTCAGAGCCTTTGCTTCCACATTAGTCTTGGAGTCAGTCATGTACAGTACATGCCATCAATGTACTCTGACATGCCCTTGGGGTGTAACATGGGTTTTCCTTTTAACACCTCTATCATTACTGTAAAGTGACACTGACTTAGGACCAGAACATTTTTTACTGAGCTAGCCAAATAATGCCAAAATAAACTTAATTGATCAGTGGCCTGTTGCCCCTGCCTTGAAGGAACACTGTATATTGTGCATTCCAACTGGACTAAGCACTCTGTGTGAGATTTCAGTTTACTGTATGACAAATAGGGCAATTACCATCAGATTACATTAACTGCAGTAGCCTGCAAGATACCCCACCAAAAAATTGTGACACTGCACTTGAACGTGGTAGACACTTCTGTACTCGGCAAGTTGTTGTGCACAACATATAGATATGCCTTTAGTTACAAAATTGACATTTCCTATGACTAAAGTTTATTGGTGTGCCATGAGTATAGTGTTACCGGCAATGTGACTACTGAAGGGCGATTGCAGAAATGCGACCACCGAAAGGGCGACTGGTAGGAAATGCCAAATGATGATGTAACAGCGAGCCAAGCCACACATCTATAATGAGTGAGACCCCTGGCAAGGCAGACACAGGAAAGCGAGGACTTTGCAGCAGAGGCATGGAAGATGGAGGAATCCCCCCAGCCTCAGGCGAGGCATGGCTAGTAAGGTGACAGTATGGGGACCACAGTCTGAACAGCCACACAAGTAACATGTACTGTATCCAGTCATGCTATCTGTGACAGTGGAAGGACATATCCCTGTAACTGTCATGTGCATAAATGACTACCTCATCAGTGATGTGGTAACTGTGAACCTAAATAAATGTGCATGTGCACAAGAAATGCACCTTTGAACACAACATGTGCTGAGACCTGAGCGTTGAGTTGTACAGCCTGGAACCTGTTGCCTAATGGGCATGCACCACTGTTCCATGGATGGTGTAGTACACTGGGGCTAGCCACCAGTCATGAGAGCAACTCCCACCAGCAATGAGCACGGCGTACAAGTTGGGGATAAAAATGAGTTCCCGCAGCCACTTGTGCCACCTGTTGCAGCTCTGTATAGGACCCCCATGTCTGTTGCAGAACCCACCTCCAACATATTCATTGCACAACTGACATGCCATCTGTCAGGTCTCTCTCATTTCACTGGACTATGGAAAGGAATACCTGAACACACAGGTGGTCTGTAGCTAGCACAACAAGATGACTAACCTGCAGGATGAGTTAGCAGCATGTAAGGAGACTGGCCAGCCTGTAATGGCAGTTGTGGTTCCATCTGACAGGTAGCAGCCAGATCTGTGATGTGCAGTAAGTATGGTAGCAAACATGATGCAGAACTGTACGTTCCCCAGGTTTCTCTGGCAAACAAATATATATTGGCAGTATACACAATGAGATGGGGAGTCCCTCTCAGACTAGTGTGCAGAAGAGAGGTGTAAAGTCATATCTGCACTACATGAAATGTTGGAATGTCAGGGTTGATCTGTTACATCTGGACAGACTCGTAGATATTTTGAATAGTATGACACCGATGGGGGGGCAGAGTCACTGTAACTTGTGGTCCCCATGGCAACGGACAGCACAGGTGCCAGTTGTGCTGGGGGTATAAATGGGCTGCTGTGAGGTGCAGGACACATACAGTTGTCTGACAGGCAGCCAGACAGCACTATGGCAGTAGAGTTTATGTGCAGCCAGAAAGGCATGCCACTTGCGGTGCACAACAGATACATGTACCACAAGAACAAGGATGGCCTGGAGAAAACATACTGGCAGTGTATGGATGCCTGCAAGTACAATTGCCTGGCATGGCTACACATGGTTGAGGACAGGGCTGTGAGGACTGTGAGGGAGCACAACCACATCCCTGATGCGGTGGACATAGGCATGTGCCAGGTGCTCGGTGATCTGTGGGACCTGGCAAGGACAAGCTTGGACATGGCGTCCCAGGGCCCAACTGGTAATGCCAAGAAATATAGTGAGATACAGCTGTCCAGACCCTTTAAAATATGCAATAGCTAACCAGATTAGAATTTTGTGGGAATGGGCGTTCCACAATTCGGAATCGATCTTAGAAAAATCCTTCAATGGGGAAGGATATAGTAAGAGAAGCCATCTAATATTAGATATGTTGGATTCACCCCCAAAAATTACCAGAGCAGTTCAACTTATTAAGCACACAAATTAAGACCACTTTTAAAAATTTCGTAGAAAATAAAAGAGTCCCATGGTTATCTTTAAATATTTGGTCTAGCAGGGTTATCTGGCCTGAAAACCGTAAAGGGAAATGGTTACGTTTGAGTAAATCAAAGTTATGTAAATGGATTCATTTAATACATGAAGACCAGTTTTGTTCCTATAACAAATTTACGCAGTTATGTATACCACAAATAACAGTAAATTACTAAAATTACTTTACCATAAAAGTGAAATTTAATAAACTAATTATGACCTGTGAAGGAGCTAAATTAATGGATTTAACAAGACTGATTCAGGAACAAACCAAGATTGAGGATATGGGAAAGGAAAAATTACTTACTCTAATATATCAGTGGATCCATAGGACCCAAAAGGTTCCTTGGGGAAAAAACTAATAAAAAATGGTCTAAGGAAGCAGGAATACTATTAACAAACCAACAATGGAGAACTTTAAGGATAAGCTCTATAAAAAGAGTATTCCTATGCTAAGAATAAGACAATAAAGAAAAAAATTCTTGATAGATACTACTTTACTCCACAAATCCTAGGAAAGATTGGAAAACATGGAAATCAATTATGCTGGCACCAGTGTGGCCAGGTAGACAATCTATATCATGGTTTATGGGACTGTAAAGCTATGCAACAATGGTGGCAACAAACCAATAGATTACTAGAGGATGTAATTCAAAATACAATACCTTTTAACTTCGCAGTAATGATCCTGGGGACATGAATGGATTAAATTGAAACAAAATCCAAAAAAAGATAATTGCAATTGCTTCAATGACTACAAAAAGGTTGATTCTGGAGCAGTGGAATGCCCTAAAAATAGAGGCTTTTGAAAGGGGAAAGGTGGTGGTACTTATTTTTTGAGGTCACATCCTTTGTGAAATTATGGTTGGACGTAACAGATTTAAAAGAAGAGACAGACCCATCATGGAGAGAAATTATAGCAATTTTACCAGCATTAATTACCATTTAAAAATGTTTTAAAGGATTTATTTATTACCCTCCAAGTTATAATTTATGGATGCCATTTGCTTTCCTGTAACACATAAGTATATTTTGTTAAATGAAATGTATTTCCTTTCTACAAATGCTATAAAATTCTTATGTAATGAATTGTGAAAAAAAATTGTATAGAAAAAGGCTGAATTAAGATATCATTTTATCTTCATGATGGGGTAGTGGTCTGTTGATACTTACGAGTGGTGAGTGGTCTGTAAGGAAACTTTGCCCTTGTGGAAAATCAAATAAAGAGGCTCAGCCTTATGATCCTGCAGCTCAGAAATTCTATGAGCATGAAGATTAAACGTATATCTTAAGTCAGCACATGGCATATTTTATTTATACAACTTTAGGGAGTTTGTCATAGAAACAGTAAAAAGCTACAAAAGTTAAAGGGCAACTGACGCCATCTGGCCAAAAGTGCTACATTGTAGAATTAGAATAAGCATACCCCCAGTAAACCCCATACCAAATACTAGATTTCTATGTTACTTCATTTTAAAGTTATTAGCCATTTTGTAACTTTTTTTCACTACCTGTCCAAAAAAGCCTGTTTCAGTGACGAGCTGCTGATGATGTCATCTAGGGACATCACGGTCTAGTATTCCCTGTTAACAAGCTTATAGGACCTGTTTCTCCAAAGTTGTAAAGATCATGTGCAATGGTTTTCATAAGTAAAACAGTCAGTAAACTATGTGGGCTCTTTTTTTGCACTTGGTCTATGAAGTTTTTTCCACCGAGTGGCTCAGTTCAGTGCATTTGGAAATCAATCTAAATATGGCTGTAGAACAGTGCTGTGCTGCTAGCATTGTTTGACAGCCATCTGTTGGCCTGCCAAGGGAATTGCAGAAACAACTACCAGAGCTAAAATCTCCTGTGCACTTTAATACATGCATTTCCCATAATGCACAGCAGCCAAATCCCAAACAGCAAATACAGCAGAATAACAGAGATGATTCCACAGTTCACAAAATTAAGTCAGCGTAAATGAACACATATTCTGAAATGTTGATCACATCTGCATGTAATCAGAAATTGAATGACTGTTCACCATTGCACCTACAATATACAAAATGCAGTTAAATATATGCATTTCCCATAATAACCAGCAGCCAAATCCCAAACAGCAAACACAGCAGAATAATGGAAATGATTCCACAGTTCACAAAAGTAAGTCAGCCAAAATGAACACATATTCTGAAAAGTTGATCACATCTGCATGTAATCAGTAATTGAATGACTGTTCACCATTGCACCCATAATACACAAAATTCAGTTAAATATATGCATTTCGCGTAATGCACAGCAGCCAAATCCCATACAGCAATCACAACAGAAAACTGGAGATGATTCCACTCTACCTGTGTCTGTATCTGTGTTTTATTGTAGTTGCTAATATAGGATGTCATGTTACAATCTCTTATAAAGCATGACTACCTGTTTCTGCACTTGCCATGTTACAAGTGCATTAAACCACTCCAGAGCATGATTCTATTGTGGAATTAACTTTGTTACAAAAGCTGACACACATATAGTTTTTATAGCAATGTTTTTTGAATGGTGCTGCCTGTTTTACATGTGAAAACCATTGCACATGATCTTTATAACTTTGGAAAAAGAGGTCCTATAAGCTTGCTGACAGGGAATAATAGACTGTGAGGTCCCTAGATGACATCATCAGCAACTCTTCACTGAAACAGGCTTTTTTTGTACAGGTAGTGAAATCAGGGTTACAAAATGGGTAATAACTTTAACATGAAGTAATGCAGAAATTTAATTTTTGGTAGGAGATTTATTGGGGGTATGCTTATTCGGATTCAGCAATGTAGCACTTGTGGCATCAGTGGCTCTTTAAGTAAAATATGTAAACTACACAGACTACTGTATATTCAATCAAAAAATAAATGGCATCTCATGTTTTGTTTATTTATTGAAAGAGTTTTACCAGGAAAAGCCTGAGCCATAACAACTTGTTTTCATCGGTGTCCTGCAGGGAAATAAATGAATTTAGTAACTGAGCATGCTCCAAAATTGATCTTCACATGTGAGAAAAAATTTCTGAGCATGTTCAGTGCAACCAAAATGAGTGAGATAAGTTTTTGAGCATGCTCAGTGACCAACTTCATTTATCTTGCTCATGTATGTATGAATATGTATGTATATATATATATATATATATATATATATATATATATATATACACATATATACATATATATATATTCATTGCAAAAAAAACTCATTAGTGCATCAGTTAGGGCTGTCATTACAGTGACAAAACTTTGGAAATTCAATGTTAGGATTACCAACCTACCTCCCACCACCACCACTTTCACACACAACAGGACATGGGGTGTGCTTGATCATTGGCCCTAACTCTCACCCCTTTCCATTTGTAAGGAAGCTGAGTGGTACAGTATAGGACAATGGGGTGAGAGTTAGGCTCGATGACCCCAAGGCACACTTCAATACCTGTTGGTGTGTGGAGAGTGGAGGTGGGGTTGGGGGGTTGGGTTGGTAACCCTAACATTCCAAACTTTTGTCGCTGTAATGACAACCCTAACTGATGCATTAACAAAGTTTTTTACAATGAATTTCCTTTCTTTTTGAAGAAGTGTAATGTTACTCGTATGTAGTTGTGAGGCCTTGCACTGCCATCATGCATACATTTTGTAATTGTCTCTGATTTTCACGTGGGAGCGCAGCCCATCTATACATAAGTGTACTGATATTTTAATGATATCACATCTCCGTGTGGAGGCCCTGTGCTTCCACTACTGCATAATATAGGACCCTGCACTCCCATTATTGCATAATGGGATCCAAATTTGGGAGCACAGGGCCTGATGTACCCATAAGTATAGAGACATAGCACATGCCTAGAGCCGGGTACATGACAATTCGCTCCCGCGAATTTGTCCCTGGACAATCCGCTCCCAACAATACACTCCCAGCCATTCTCACTCCTGGCATATTCATCCCCTGTCAACTCAGTCCCTAAGTTAAAAATGCTGGCAGTGACCTTTGATGTTAGTGCGTGCTGGTGAATTATGCCGAAGTAACCTTTCACCAAAACCAGATAATGCAGGGTCTGACAGATGTGTAATTTAAACAGCAAGAGCTGTATCATGGAGAGCTTCCTTACAATGTTTCTTCCTTTGCAACAAACAGCCACATTATATCTGCAATTATTTAAATAACGGTTATGGATAACTTACTAAATAGAGACTTTGTTGGACCATATTTTAGGTATCATTTTCCATTTGGGTCTTATTGTATGAAGTAAAATAGCATCCATGCTGTACTTGCATTTTTTTTTGCCTTTCATGCCCACCCATGTAATAAGTGTTCACTATACAATAACCATTTAATCCAACTTGAAGTTCTGTAAACCATTGCTTTGCACATGAGGACTCAGTGGTGTTATGTATATATATTAATAAATAATACATTTATCTCCGCTGTTTCCTGATTCTATTCTGGATTCATCGAGGATGTTCGGATCACTCTGAGACCAGCCTCTCTGTATAAACAATCCAGCCAATTCCTCAGATGTAGCCATGGAAATGCCAGAGATGGAGAAAGGATCAGATGATAAGACATCGTAAGGAAACCTGAGCAGAAAATGATTAGCGATTTAATGAGGAACAATAGAATCTCCCAATATCAGGGACACATCTGGCTTATTTACAGAATTTGTGTTTTAGAATGCCAGCTGCAGCCCAGGTGCATGCTATTCATGTTTAGACATCAAGATTTAATGGGAAAATCAGCGAACCATTATTAACTTTATCGTTTTTAACTTAACATAGAAACACAGACTTTGATGGTAGATAAGAACCACTTGGCCCACCCAGTCTGCCCATTTCCCTACCTACTGGATAAGCTGCAAATTCTAGTTAACCAACAATCTACTTCCTGCCACCCCCCACTACAGTTGCCTTATGTCTGTCCCATGCATGTTTGAATTCCCCCACTGTTTTAGACCCAACAACCTCCCCAGGAAGGTGGTTCCCTTCATCCACCACGCTCTCTGTGAAAAAAAATTTCCTCACATTACCCCTGAGCCATCCCCCCTTTATCTTTAAATTGTGCCTCCTTGTTCTTACACATCTCTTTTTCTGAAAGATGCTACCCTCTTGGACTTTGTTGATTCTCTTGAGGTACTTGAATGTTTCTAGCATGTCCCCCTGTCCCTCCTTTCATCAAGGGTATACATATTAAGCGCTCAGTCTCTCTTCATATGGTTTCTGATGCAGACCCTGCACCATTTTAGTTGCCCTCCTCTGGACTGCTTCCATCCTGTCTATGTCCTTGTGTAGATGAGGTCTCCAAAACAGCACACAGTACTCCAGATGGGGTCTCACCAACTGTCTGTTCAGATGGATAACCACCTCTCTTTTTCTACTTGTGATGCCCCTTCCTATGCATCCCAGTATTCCCCTGGCTCTCCTTACTGACTTCTCACATTGCTTACCAACCTTTAGATCATCTGATATGACTACCCCAGGTCTCTTTCCATTTTTGTTGTTGTTAGTACCTCCCCTGCTATTGTGTACTCTTCTCCTGGGTTTTTGTTTCCCAGGTGCATTACTTTGCACTTCTTTGCATTGAATCTAAGTTGCCGTATGACTGACCATTCCTCCAACCTTGCCAAGTCCCTTCTTATCCTTTCTACCCCCCCCAGTGTATCAACTCTATTACAGATCTTTATGTAATCTGTAAAGATGCATACCTTTCCCTCCATATCCTCTACAATGTCACCTATAAAGATGTTAAAGAGGACTGGACCCAGTACTGAGCCCTGAGGTACTCCACTAGTAATCCACCTTTCTTCTGAATGTTTTCCATTCACTATTACCTTCTGTGTCCTGTTGTACAGTCAGTTTGCTACCCAGGCTACCACCCTGGGACCCACTCCCAGGCTGGCTAGCTTGATTATGAATCTTTTGTGTGGGACTGTGTCAAATGCTTTGTTAAAGTCTAGGTAGGCCATATCCACAGCCCCTCCCTGGTCTATTACTTTGGTCAGCCAGTCAAAGAAATCAATTAGATTTATCTGACAAGACCTTCCTGCTGTAAATCCATGCTGCTTTGGGTCCTATGCCCTGCTGGCCTGTAGGTACTCAACAATTCTTTCTTTCAGAAGTGACTCCATCATTTTCCCTACCACTGAGGTCAGACTTACAGGTCTGTAGTTTCCTGCTTCTGCCTTGTTCTCACTTTTGAGAAGGGGAATCACTTCTGCCCTTCTCCAGTCCTCAGGTACCACCTTATCCTCACATGATTTGTTAAAAAGTGTGGTCAGTGGTGTCACTAGGTCCTCCCCTAGTTCTTTTAGGATTCTGGGGTGAATCCCATCAGGACCAATTGCTTTGTCCACCTTGAATGTTTGGAGTTCTTTCAGGAATCTTTCTTCTGTAAATGGACTGGTGTCAATCAGCCTACCCAGAGTGCTTCTGTTGTCTGGTTTAGGTAACGCCTCCTCATCTTCTTTGTGAATACTGAGCAAAAGTGTTCATTCAGTATCTCTGCCTTTTCACTGTCTCCCTCTGCCCACGTCCCCTCTCCCTTATTAATCTTCACTATTCCTCTCTTAACCTTTCTATGCTCCCTAATATACCTATAAAAGGTTTTACCCCCCTTCTTAACTGAATTGGCTATTTTTCCTCAGTTTGGGCTTTTGCTATTCTGACTGCCTTCCCCACTTCTTTCTGCTTTGATTGATACAGTTCCTGTCGTCGCCTTCTGTGATTCCTTATACTTTCTGAATGCAGCTTTTTTCCTTAACCTTCCCTGCCACCTCTTTTGAGAACCATAGTGGTTTTTTTACTCCACTTTGTTTTCTTTATTTGTTTCACACAAAGGCTTGTTGCCTCTATGATGCCAGTTTTGATTTTTCTCCATTGTTCTTCCACCCCTCCTTTTTGGCCATTTGCTAGTGTATTCCTCAAGTATTCACCCATTTTGCCAAAGTCAGCCCTTCTAAAGTCCAGTATGCTTGTTTTTGAATGGCTCATCTCCATGGTTGTGCTTATTGTGAAGCACACTGTGCAGTGGTCACTTGTTTCCAGATGTCTACTGACTTCTAAATTTGTGATCCTCTGTCCATTTGAGAGTACCAGGTCTAGTATTGCTCCCTCCCGAGTGGGTTCCAACACTAGCTGTCTAAGGCCTGCCCCCTACAGGGCATCAAGAATGACCTTGCTCTTGGATGTGGCTGCAGTACATGTCATCCAGTTAACATCTGGCATATTCAGGTCCCCTATCAACAGTATCTCCCCTTTTCAGCCATTTTGAGAATGTCCTCTATCATTTTCTTGTCCATTTCCTCCCCTTGAGATGGGGGTCTGTATACAACTAGTGAGTTGACAGGGGTTGAATATGCCAGGTGCGAGAATGGCCAGGAGTGTATTGTCGGGAGCGGGTTGTCCGGGAGTGAATTTGCGGTAGTGAACTGACGTGCTCCCCCTAGAGCCATTTCAGGCAATACTTGTGCTGCAAAAGTTGCAATACCTCAGGAACTGTAGGAATGTTGGAAAAAATTAATTCACAGTTGTATTCATGGCCTGGCCACCTGCATGCATACTTAGCTGCACTTAGCAAAAAATCCATATCTTGAGCCGTTTACGAGATATAGCTGCCAAAAGGCACCACAACCACCATAATGTTATCCTGTGGGAAAATTTGCAACTTTGGAATGCTGTAACTATGGAACCATTTCTTCACCAAACCAGCAAAGGGCACATCTGTGGGGGCAAGAGCTTGCCACCCTGCTAGTTTCAGCCCAAAAGTCCTAACCGTTTTCTTGTTATGACGTGACAAAGAAACTGGTTTTTGGGCTGTTTACCTGCGTTCACTTTCAGATCATATATTTTTTTCCCATAGGCTATAATGGGAACCTTTAAAGTTTAATAACTTTTGAACGGGTTAGTATTTTTTCATCAAACCTTCAAAAGACACATCTTTGAGTCAAAGACTTTCTAACCTGAAAGTTTCAGACCAAAACCAGAAGCAGTTTCTGAGATCCAGGTGGACAAAGAAAAGTAAAAAAAAAACATGGATTTTTCAGTTTTTTTCAACACTTTATTTTATTTATCAAGTCTAGGATTACAAATACCTTTGAGCCTTGGCTCTTTTACAAAGGTTCCATGTCAGAGAAATACAAATTATGGGGAACATCAAGACAGACATTACAACAATGTGGACATTGCAAACAGAGTACAGATTAATACAGTTCAAGGATAGCATTGTAACAAGGCAGCCAGCAGCATTTGTCAGAGAAAATAGACAACAGATAAAGTTCCAGAGTCATAGGGAGAGGGGGGGAAGGAATGTAGGAAGGGTGGCGAGAGGGTGAAAAGTGCAGCATTGGGTATACCAAGATGTGAGGGTAGAATCCAGTGGGGGGGGGGTCAACTAGAGCAGAAAGGGAAGTGGAGAAACAAGGTTAAGTTGGGCAGTCACAGGAGCTGTTGGTAGTGAGATAGTCCCGGAGCCTAGTTTTAAAAATACCAATAGTTGGAGCAGAGGAGATGGTTGGGCTGAGGCCATTGAACCAGACTGGCGCTCGATAAGCAAAAGAGCGTTGTCCCTGTGAAGTGTGACAGTGGGGGACTTTCAGTAGCTGCAGCGTGGATCTCCTAAGGCACCATGTGTTAATTCGGTGCTGTAACAGAGTTGAGACCCCAGAAGGTGCAAGGCCAAGGTAGATTTTTTTCACCATGGAGCAGGTGAAAAACTTTATGCGGTTTGATAGTTGGAGCCAGCCGGTCTGAGTGTACAGGTCACATGTGTGGGTGAGACGGTGAGCACCAGTGATGAGCCGACATGCTTTATTTAAGGCAGGTGAGAGGCATCTAAGGGTTGTGGTAGTGGCCGAGCCATAAATGATGAGACCATAGTCTATTACAGAGATCACAGAGCTCAGGACTGCAACCTTCAAAGCTTCTGGCGTGAGGTGTGGTGTCTGTGTTTGTAGAGGAGACTAAGCTGTGTATTAGCAGCTCTAGCTACATCATCTACATGAAGTCCATAGGAGAGATTAGGGTCAAGCTGTATCCCTAAGTATTTGAAGGACCCCACCTGATCTAGAGTGTTCCCCTGGGTGGTGAAACCACACAACCACATCTCAGAAACCACACAACAGATTCCTACGAACTTTGGCAGGTCAAGTGATCTTCCCCTAGCGATTATGCATGCCAAATTGTATGCACATTCATTGAACAGTTCCAAAGTTATTAATTTTCAAAAAGTCGGGTTTCACATAGAAGTTAACTTTCACCCTAACTATACCGGTACTTCTGTGCCAGTATAATATAATTGCTAGTTAAGGATGAGTATAAGTTATAGCCTAAAACCTGCATTTGTCAGTCTCCATCACACACCCCATTACACATGATCATGTGTAACAGAGTTTACCCCATACTCCACCTCAACTATTTTAAGCCATTCAAGCTTCACTGCATGAGGAAATGAAAAAAACAGTAATTATAGAAAGTTAAAAAAAGGCAACAAACTCATTTTTTACACACCCTCTGTGTGTGATAGCTAAATAAACCACTTAGCCTTTGGTTTTATGGTTTGTGTGGTACCAAATTAGATTCCAATGCTCCCCTCTTTGTTCAAAATACCTGCATTTTTTTTACATTTTTTTTTAATTTTATGGTAGCTGGATAAGGCCTACTAGACACAAGGCCTGTTTTCAGGGGTGACCCCGGAGCACTGGGGAGATTAAGTGACTTGTTGAAGGTCACACAGTATGTCAGTGGAGGTTGCATCTAGAATATGCAAGTGGAGGTTGGGGGAATCAAACCTAGGTCTACTGGATGTACCAAGCTCATTCATAACTTGTTACTCTAACCTGTAAGCTATACCGCCAACTCAGATTCTTATTTACTGTGTTCTCAATTCTTGATATTTAATTGCAGTTTCTTTGTTACACTTTTCATGTAAATGCCAACTAAGCCAAACTCTACTATTATGTAATTGCAAACTGTATGTGTATGTGCCTCAGGACCTACTTGTGAATGAGCTTGCTCACCGGAGTCTTTCCTGCAATAAACTTGAACTTGAATGTGGCACTGGTATCACACACCTCAGATGTGTAAACCAAACTCATTACACACGGATGCCCATGCATTGTTCTCTATATAAACCACATATTCATTGATTTGAAAGTTCTATTTTACTATTTTTATCGTTTATATTTTTGCCTTTATCTATTATTTGTGCTGCAATGTGCCATCTTAATGACTCTCCATTATCTATTATTTGTGCTGTAATGTTTCACCTTACTGACTCTCCATTTCATTTTTACACCCTCCCCCCAAAAAGTGCTTGGAAATTAGAATAATGTCAGTGTGTCTTGCCTGAGGGGAAAAAAAAACTAATAAATAGAACTCTGGAAATATGTGGTCTGGTGAAAATATCAGGTGTAAAATAACAAAATAAATAAAATAGGGCTGCCTGTTTTGGCTAGAGGGTTGAGATGCTTAAAGGTTTTTCTTCCTATACATTCATCCACTGTATGTCAAGGAATCCGCATTGTTTGATCCTATTAGGTCCTGATCTAAAGAGCCTTGTCTGCACATGCAGAGTACCCTGCAGTAGCTACAGGCAGAGGGGTGCAAATGCACCCCTAACCTGATCCCCCTTCATGTTTGGAGCTACATAAGCAGTCGGAGGCTAGCAAGGGATGTGGCTGCACTCTGCTGCACCCATAGTGCAAGCTGCAAGCTACATAGGCCCCCAGGAGGGGGTGGAGTAGAGTTGTTATGGACTAGGATACCATCAGCTACCACTGCTTTTCTAGGATACCAGATGGCATTGGATACCTTTGGTATCTGACTGTTGGATCCTATCACCTTGGACTCAGCAGGATACCAACTATTCAATGTGACAATTCATGATCTGAGGTATCCAAGCAGACATCTGATCTCAGATCCCACTATCTGACCTTGGATCCCAAATCTGAATGAGGTCGGATAGCATCTTGGATGTGGGATTAGATAGATGGGCTGTCAGTCGGATCCCATTAGGATAGTCAAAAGCACTATCAGAGCATCACTGTTGTGAAGTTTCTACCATAGGGACCCCTTAAGAAAGTTATCTGTGCCCCCCAGATCAGCTGCTGGGGAATGTTCAGGACCCCAAATCCTGAGGGGGAAAAATTACAGAAAGGTTACCCACTACCAGCTTAACTGAGATTATGAAATGTGGTTGGTCTGTTTATTATTAATTTTTTGACCTGATTAAAAAAAACTCAGCAATGAGGATTTGAGACTCCTCATTTGCACACCTGCTGCTGTCAACGTCAGGATGCACTCACAATCTGTGTGATTAGAGTGGGGTATCACACAGCTTCCAGTCAACCAGCAGAACTGATTTTTTTTTTATTCTTTTACTAAGTTTTACTTTGTTTTTCCCCCTGAGTATTGCTGCCTGCCTCAATAGCTTATGCCATTAATTGCTGGTACAACCTTAAGATCTTTGAAATTTGTGAATAAAAAAAGTTTGAAATTCAGATGTAATTAAGCATTAAAGCCCACTCAGGGTTGTGCTACCATCAGTTACTCTAACCCTGGGGCAGTGGGAGTCAGCGCCTTTTTAGCAGAGGTCAGCGTCCATGAGTCCAGTAGTCCTCTGAGGACCACAACTGCAACAATAAAAGATCTTCCAATTTTTCCCCTTTTCCTTGCACAATTTCTCCTTTTTAGTACAGGTTTATGTACTTGCAGTAAAATGTCCCAAATTGAGGAAAACAAATGACATTACCACCATTCAGTACTTTTTACTGCAATTGCAGGAATAATTACTGCAGTTGCGAGAAAAGTGCAGCACTGTGGAAAGATTTTACTGCAGTTTGACAGTTTTTACTACACTAGCAGGAAACTGCCAAAAACTGATGGCCCTAAAGTTAGTGGGGCCACAGAACAACAAAGTCTAGGGCTGCAGTCGGCATATAGGCTGCACTGTGACTACCAATCTAGGGGACATCATGAGGTATGAGACTAATCTGAGTGCCTTATTCTTCCGGGGTTAGATTAACAAAGGTAATGCCACCCTTAAAGTGTCCTTATGTTATTATTGAACTAAATACTAATGATTTTTTGTTGAATAAATTCAGACAGTTTTTTTCTGTACATGAGGTATTCTAGCCATTAATGTTACCATTTTAGAATGCTGTCAATAAAGGTGGCTGAAGTGGCCACACTTTTCTTTGGGGAAACATTTGCAAATAGTCTGCACTTTGATGAGATTTACCACAGTTCATTGCATATTTGGTAGGATGGGATGCTACATGGTATAGGGATGGAGGTACATATCTATTGTAAGCTGGCTGGAGGGAAGAGGATGGAACTGGATGCCATGAGGACAGGGGGAAAAGGAGTTTAACATATATTGAGATGTTTTATTTTCAGTTGTGGCTGAAGGGAGGAGGGTGGAAGAAGAATAATTTGCATTTATATAGTGCTTTTCTCCCAAAGAGCTCTCCAAGCAATGAGAGACTGGTAGTAAAGTGACTGTAAACAGTGCCGTAGGGAGGCATTTTGATGCCCTAGGCAAGAGACAAATTTTGCGCCCCCCCCCAGAAAAAAGCCAGGGGTCTGGGGGCTGCAAGCCCCCCCAGAAGCTCTGAGGGGTTTACATGCTCTGTGGTGTGTTATGGAGCTTTTCTTGAAGAAAAAACATACTTTTGTTACATGTTCCCTACCCCTGATTTCAAAGAATGTTTTGCTCCCATGGAATATGAGATGTGGGAGACTCTGGCTGGCTGGCTGGCATCAGAGCATACGGCTGCAATTGTTGTGGACAAGTGGCTGACCAACAATGCCATCAAACACCCATCCTACATGCATTTCTGAAATATACTGGGAAAGATTGCTACATAAAACATGGTATCTGGGGGCCGCAAGGCCCCCAGAAGCTCTAAGGGGTTTACATGCTCTGTGGTGAGTTTTGGGGCTTTTCTTGAAGAAAAAAATGTACTTTTGTTACATGTTCCCTACTCATAATTTCAAAGAATATTTAATTTGCTCCCATGGAATATGAGATGTGGGAGACTCTGGCTGGCTAGCATCAGAGTGTGCAGCCGCAAGTGGACAAGTGGCTGACCAACAATGCCATAAACCACCCACCCTATATGCATTAAGTTATCTGTTTATCATCAGCCTAGTAGGGTAGCAGCACCAGGCAGCGGTAGTAATGATACTGGTACACTGTACTTCCCTGGTCGGGTGGGTCCCTCTAGTTTTGTTTGGGAGAGAGTGAGTCAACAACTGGTCTCCAGTTACTGACTCACTTCCTCCCAAACAAAACCGGGAGGGACCCACCCAACCTGAGAAGTACAGTATACCAGTACTACCGTGTACCACTGAGCAGGCACTGCTACCCTCTAGGCTGATGATAAACAGTCAGAAAACTTAATTACTGGAGTCAGGTGACACTGTCACCTAGACTGAAGTGACTACTGGACTGGCTGGCTTTCTCTGGGACTGGGCTGGCCAGCCCACTGCATGGTGATAGCCAACTGTGTACAGTTACAGTATAATTCTGCTGTCCGCTCAGCTCCCAGAGAAGCCTACTGTACCTATGTCTTAAAGAGACAAACAGTGTTCTTCAATAAGCCTGCTACCCCATACAGTACAATTGCATACTACTTTATCATGACGTGTCTCATTTCCCCATGACCCCATGAGCACTGTCTGCAAATTATACTGCATGACTGATGACTGCATGCCATCCTTCCCAGCTGATTGGTTCCCCATGTCAGCTGGGAAGGATGCCGTCATGCATGCAGTGTAATTTGTAGACAGTGCTCCCCCTGGTAAGGGTACCACATCATGACATAAGGCACATAATATGGAAAATAGTCTCATTAATCTGTGAATGAATAAATTCCTTACGACAGGACAGTGGACTAGAACAGGCTTGACTGATACACACACAGACACTATAATTTGTTGAGGTAATAAAAATGCTATTTCCCATTACATACATTCAAAGCCTTTGAATGTATATCTATACATTTAAACAAAAGACTCAAGGGAAAAGCATTTTTATTACCTCAAAAAAGTTGTGTTCTGTTCTAATGTTTTGTGCTTGTGCCATGGCCCATTACCATCCATAATAACGTTTATTTCCTAATATTCACTGTGTGCCCTTTACTGCCCTAGCTCCTAGCCCTGGTTAACAGCCTGCCTATCACTGTCACATGATTTTATTTATTTGCTAATATTCATAGTGTATGCCCTTTACTGCCCTAGCTCTGGCTAATAGTCTGCCTATCACTGTCACATCACAGACACTGCAGACATCCTGATTCCATCCTGGGCACTCCAACTTTAAAATGAGGGATAGGGGTTGCCGCCTGCCTGCCTTAGTGCCTTGCACTTAGACAAGACACCCCAAAAGCCAAAGTGATTCAGCACTGTCAGTAGGCCAGTTATTTATTTGCTAATACTGTGTGCCCTTTACTACCCTAGCTCCTAGCTTAGACTGCAGACATCCTGATTCTATCCTGGGCACTTCCACTTTAAAATGAGGGTTAAAGGGGTTGCTGCCACCTGCCTGCCTTAGTGCCTTACACTTGAAGACAACCCAAAAAGCCAGTGATTCATCAGGCCAGGCCAGCAGCCTTTAAAAACCACCTACAGTACTACTACTACTACAGTATGGGCCCACTGCCCGACCACCCACCGGGTCATCCGCCACCCCTGCCTGGACTTTAGGAATTAAAGTAGTGCCAGCTGCAGCATGGTTTGGAAGCTTGTGTGCCTGAGACAGGAGCAAACTGAGCAATTTGGTAAGTAAAGCAGACAGAAAGTTAGCAGTCGAGGCAAGGGCAGGAGCTCCAGTTTGTCTGAGCGGTGCAATCAGACTAATGGTGTAACGGAGACGGAGAGAGGCTGACTTTGCTCAACATTTTTAACATTCATTTTCCCTACGAAGTATTAGCATTTCCCCAGCCCACATACACACTGCAGGAGGTTAAGCTGTCTGCATTTCCCTGCCTATTGCTGCAGCTGAAAACACTGTCCCCCCCCATGCAGCGAACAGGCTCAATAATATTTATGAGCCTCCATGAATATTTATAGATACCCCGAGACTAGTGCTACTGGTACTCTTTATTTAAATACAAAAAAAGCTCCCCCCCTTCCACATCTCCTGAACCTATTCAGCTGACCCAGAGGGTCAATGGCACCAGAGAGGCTTACCATCAGCCACCACAGCAATAAGAAGAATGTGTGCGAGCTGTGCATACGTGGACCACTGACTCGCCCAAAAAATGGGCTTTCTACATGGTGGCACCACAAAGGAAACAAGACCATTAAGGTAAGCCCAACAAAGTTGGGAGGCTTACACTTTTCACACTGCTAGTAACAAGAATTCAATAGAATTCTCGTATTGTAATGTTAGAAACTTCCAGCTACTAAAGAGCTTGAGACAGTCCAGTCAGAAACTAAATTTATTTTCTTTTTTTTTTTCTATTTTTTGTGGTCTGCCCCCCCCCCAAAGGGAGCTCTGCCCCATCAGCACACCCCCCCCATGCCCAGGCTTACCCTTCTGGGCAGGGGCCACCAGGCAGGTGCCTTCCCCATGGTCCTTGGTATCATGTCTTTGGCTTATCCCCCGGGGTGGGGCCATGGGAACTGGACCCCCCCACTGGATACTTTTGGCTGCAGGGACAGTGATGGAACTGGTCATCATGCTCAGGGCTGGAATATTGTAACTTGCAGCAGTACCTGGGGGCAGTGATGTGCAATGACGTCCTGTGTCTGCTCCACCCCCCCACAGTTAACAGCGCTGATACAGTGGGACCCCCAGCCTCCGCTAGAGGTCTGTGGTGTGTCAGACACTTTACCTCCCAAGAAGGAGAGCAGTTTCTAGTATGCTCAATCCTTTCCCCTGGCCAGCCCTCCATTGTTCCATGTCAGTTTCTGAACCTGGGTCATTGGTGTTGCATATGGACTCCCTGCCTCTGCGCCGGCGGCCTGGCCTTTCTGTCTTTTTCAAAAGAAATAGATACCTCTTTCAGTAACAAACTTTACCTTTTATATGTTTGCACTATTGTGGTCCATCTGCATGATTTTACAATTTGTAAAACAGTAATTCTTCTGCTGGCCAAGCAGCCTTCTCCTACTGCCTCCCTCTGGAATCTGCTCCCCTCCCCCCCCTCTGCTTCTCCCCCTCTCTCCCTGCCTTTAGATACTACCTAAGGTAACTTTCTGCACCCTCCTGTTCCAGTCTTCCCTCTTTCTAACTCCATATCCTCTCCCATGACCTACCCCTGCATACCCCTCAGCTTGATCCCTTTCTTCTTCTTCCCCTTCCTCAACACACACTATGCACTTCTCCTCACACTTGATTGCACACCCTTCATTGCTGTATAACAACTAATTATATTACGCTAGCTCATTTACTGATGCCTCTGTACGTACTTGTTATCCTGTAATGTAATGCTGCATCTGTATATGTTTTATAAGCTGCATTGTAACATGTTTTCATTGCTGTATAAAAAACTGTTATTATATTATTCTAGCTCAATTACTGATGCCTGTGTATGTAGTTGTTATCCTGTAATGTAGTGCTGCATCTGTATAGGTTTTGTAAGCTGCTACTCCCTACATCCCCTTCCCCGAGTCACACCTGGAAATGAACCTTGGCTCAGTGTGCCTTTCCCGCTCACTAACCTAAATAAAGAAATAATTGGTTTCTCTTCTCTTCTTCCCAAGTAATATAGCTTCTGAATAAAATGTCACCTGATTATTTGTAACAGAATATCACAGGTTTTCAAAAATTGCATATTTCGAATAAATATGTAGTATTCTGGTGGAAGAAAGGGTTATTGTTCTGTAAAAACCTGAAAACAGGTTTGCAGTTTCCCACTGAAAGACACTGCCAGCCTTTTTTTTCAAATTGAGTATGCTTTATTGAAAATCATCTGTAAGTAAGAACACATTGATAGACAAATTGTTAAACTGTTGACAAGAATCAAGGCACAATGAATATATACACTAATGACTTATAAGAGGATAAGCATAACCTTAACAATAAGAATAAAAACATGACCCTAGACACTGCCAGCCTTGAAAGTAAAACTTTTTTGACATCATAATGCAAGAATTCCATTCGATTATTTTTTGCTAGTAGTTGGCAAAATACAAATAAAGTGATGAAAGGGTAATGAAAATAACAAAGAGAGGCATCTAAAGGCCCCAGACCTTCATTCTTTAAGATACGCATCCTTACTAAGCACTTGCTATTTAAAGGAAATTTCACTAGTATTAAGTGATATTTAGTGTAGTGCCACACCTTGCAAAACGTTGCATGGTATCCCATGTACAAGGTGACTATGACTGAGCGCTTTCAAAAAGCTCAGTCGTGTGCTGATAGCACAGACTGGACTGATAGGGAGGGCAACTGGATGGGGTTCGGCGCATATAGTGACAGGATGTCACTATGTATGCATGTGCGGGGGGACCATGCCATGCGATGGGCAGAAGGGAGGGAGGGTTTGTGGGGTGTAGTGCGGCAGTGGGCTGCCAAGCTGGCTGTGTGGCATGGTGGGTTGGTGGCAAGCTGGAGTTGGAGGTGTCTGGTTGGTTCTGGTGCTCTCGTTTTGCACCAGGTCAGGTTTTTTTTTTTTTTTTACTTTTGCACCCTGACATGCATCCCCTGGAGTTGAGAATCCTTTCGTGTGTGGGGGGTGTGGGGGAGTGAGGGGGCACAGCCCCCTGCATAAAAAATAGAAACCTACATCTCGGGCACTGTCTTGCTGTCCGCCGTGAGTATACATCGCCGAAATTCATTTTTGTCAATGCAGACTCGCCCAAACAGAGATAGCTATTATGCAGTCACCGTTATCGCATGGAATCCATTGCATAGTGTGAAGGTTGGAACATGCCTGCCAAGTAAAGCTTAGCAACATCTCTAGGAGTCAGCTAATCAGATTATTTTCTTGCTTATTGTGCCCTTTTACTAAGGGAGATATGGCAGGAAAAAATAGAGTGCTTATACAATGGAATGCTGTGTTTGTTGTGTTCTTGTAGCAGTGCTTGTTGTTGTTGTGTCCATCATTGTAATACCATAGTGTCCATTTTGAACAATTCTCAGAAATTCACAAAGACTGCAGTGCTAAGGAGCCTATGCATGAAAGGAAATCATCTGTAACATATTACTAATCTGTGGTGGAAATTACAGAACTTTATGCCTGATTATTACAGACAAAAATTACCTTTATACAGCAAAATTAGAAGTAACATTATTGCAGTTCATACTTGACTTGGAAGAAGTATAAAGAGCCAAAACAAAATGTTTTGCAAACCGTGTCTCTCTCACTTAGTTGCTTCACTACCCAGACGCTACGAAGCATTTTCTCAGATTCCCAACATTTTCATTATCACCTTAGGAAGCTCAGAAAGTGTATATCACATGTGCCTGTGTCATTTTTGCCAGTCTCAGTTCCAAAAATATTTAGAGATATTAACGATTGGTGTGGATGGAAAATGCATCATCTTTGCACAGGGTCTTGCAAAATGTCTCCCCTTTCCATCTTCCTTGAAATCAGGGGTCAACTTTAACCTTTTTTTGCACTAGCCAGCAGGGCAAGTTGATTCAAAATTGCACTAGCCTGCAGATGGTTGCACTAGCCCTTAATTATAATGGTAAATTTTGCTCACTTCTACAGGAAACAATGCAAGCAAAGTCAAGAAATATTCTGATTATTGCACATTTATCCTGCTCCCACATTGTTTCCAGCTCCCAAGCAGAAAAAAAAGACTGCAATGCCATCCATCACAAACAGTGATTGTTTTGTACCATGGCCTCTGCTATTCCTCTTTCTGCCTCTCACACACACACACACACACACACACACACCAAACAGAGAGAGGACATCACAACAGCAAATGTTCAATCAAGCAGTCCTAGCTCTGCGCACACAATAGCTGGCATCATCATGCACCTCACCACACTGTCACCACCACCCATAGGGCAATGAACAGAGTCAGGCAGAGAAAGACACTCGCGGTCCCCACCCTATAGTCAACTGGAAACCTGCGCTTTTGAAAATTTTTGTACAGTCTCAAGTGAGCCAGGAGCACATCTAAGATTTCTTTGGGGTGGAGGCTAGACAGCCCTAAGGGGCTTGGAAAATAGAAAACGATGACATTTTTATTTGTAAAAGCATTGATTTTAATATGCTCTGCCCCAACAATAACAGATTTTTCTTTAACATTGTCCTTTCATCAGCCAAGGGGAAACAGTACACAGGCATAACACTGTACTATTTCTATTTCCGTATAGGATGATCTATGCACCCCAGGGATGCCTATTTCAAGGTTTCAAATTATGTATTTTATCAAGGTTTATTTTTGTAACATACATGATCCAAAGCTTTGTTTTTAGGCTGAAAGAGGAAGCTGAGTGGGATAAGGGTGGAACTGTATGGATGGTGATGGCTGGCATGGTCCATTTAGAAGCGCTGAGGACCTCCTACACTTGCCAGTAATGGCAGCTACGGATCTATGGATGGTCACTTCAGAGTCTGGTCTGCAGTGGTGTCCAGGGAAAGAACAATGTTAAGAGATTTGGGAGAGGGACGTTATGGTGAGGCTGGGATAAAACCCACCACCTGCAGAGCTGATCCTGTATACCTCTTTGCATTTTGTCACTGAAATGTTGGATACAAACAATCAAAATGTAGAGAAATTAGGGGCACTGGTCTTAATAATATTGGACACATTTTTAGACATAGACACATTCAGAAAACTGGAACCTAGTGACCTAACAGCACTCTACCCTTGATCACACCCTGGACACTAGCTGAAAGTCTCAACAGTGGAGTGATAATGACTCACATTGAGTCATTTATGGGATCCCTCTCTTGAACTGCCAGATAATTGCAGCTCTTAATGAGCTGTTAATCACACCTGGCCATCTGGAACATTGAGAGAGATTAGCATGAGGACTAGAGAATGCTAAAGTAGAGATTTTTTTTAACTTCATTAACAGCCATGAAAATGTGCACTAGTCAAGCCGGGCAAGTAGAGAGTTAGCTGCACTAGCCCTGGTCAATTTGCACTAGTGTTTGGGCTAGTAAAACAATGTTAAGATCGACCCCTGCTTGAAATCTATGTGCCACAGACCACAAATACACAACACTGCCAGCATCCCAGAAACACCAGTTTATCACAGACCTCAAGCCTTGTGTCCCTCATTCTGTGTTCTGTGTCAGAACTCACCCATCTGTGTACTTGGCATGCCCCAGACACCTGGACTGGTGAGACACGTTTCCAGATCTCTAGTATCGGGCTAAGGCTGGCTGCCCAATCTCAGGTGGAGTGAGGTCTTGTTTTTCACTCTTTACCTCATCACTTCTCAATATTAGGAGGATTACTTAATCCAGATCAGCTATAATATGGCCTCTCTTCATAAGAACAGATACCTCAGATGTCCACAAAATACCCCCTTTCACATTGCACAGACACTCTCTTATATCTTAATAAATTGCAAAAAACTGCGTTACTGCTCTAGTTAGGGTTACAGCCACAAAGGTAGGGAAATGTGGAGTTAGGGTTTCCAAACCTAACACCTCACCCCCACGCTGCGCACACCAATAGGCGTCAGGGATGAGCCTTGGGGTTTTCAACTATAATGTTCACCACATTCCATAAATAAATAAGCTGAGATAGGTACAGTATAGAAGAATGGGGTGAACGTTAGGACTGACAACCCTGAGGCACAACCCTGATGCCTGTTGATGTGCACAGCGTGGGGGTGGGGTGTTAGGTTTGGAAACCCTAATGCCACATTTCCATACTTTTGTGTCTGTAACCCTAACTAAGCATTAACAGTGTTTTTGCAATTTATTTCCTTACTTTTTGAGATAGTATAATTGTATCCTTATTTGCCTGCAGGAACGCAAGGCCATCTGGGCCCTGCGCTCCAATCCCCCCATAGATGCATACATGTATGTAGCTGTGGAGGGTCCTGTGCTTTCCATTTAAGGACAACAGTGACCAAATTGTCAGCTTAAATAACATATTACCCCACCCATGTACCCAGTATAGAAAATTTTTGAATCCCTGCCAAAATGTTATTCTGTGCAGCTGCAACACCATTCTGTGCCACAGGTATGAAAACACATTTTGGGCAGGATTTCAAAAATGACAGCGGTGACATACATGAGGTGGGGTAATAAGAAGTGCTATGTTGAAAATCTGGGTTCAACGTATTTAAAATTTCCAAAGTTGCTAGTGGGCATAGTGAATTGCAATGAATGGTCATAACTCTGGCATTTTTTCATATTTTGACCCCAAATTTTCAGCATAGTCTTTTTATGACCCCACCTCATAAACCCCATAGGTGAACATTTTCAAATCCATGCCAAAATGCCATTCCTCGCCACAGGTGTGAAAACATGTTTCGCACAGGATGTGAAAAATGGCAGCTGTACTGCTCATGAGGTGGTGTGAAAAAACGGCTATGTTGAAAATTTGGAGTCAAAATATTTAAAATTACCAAAGTTATGCACGTACGTGAAAAATTTCAACAAAAGCTCATAACTCTGCCATTTTCAGGAACGTTTTCACCAAATTTTCAACGTGGCCATTTTGGGACTCCACCTCATGAACACAGGTGGTGAAATGTCATTATTAGGTCTCAAAAGGTGATTTCACACAGTGACAGCAAAATCATCTTCTGGGCCCGAGTAACAAAATGACAGTGCCAGTGTTCATGAGGTGGGGTCCCAAAAACACCATGTTGAAAATATGGTAAAAAAAAAACTAAAAATGGCAAATTTATGAACATATGTGCAAAATGCCATTGAACTACATTATGTGGCACTTACCTTGGTTCCTCAGATCATGGTTCGGCTTTGAAGAGTCCAGACATGTCTCGGTCCACAGAAGATGACAGCATACAACCTCCAGTGGTAAGTATATCATGGGGGGGTGTAGAGTGGTGGGTGCTCAATGGGAGGGTCAGGATGGGGGAGGAGGACGGCAGGGATGACAAGGGACCATTTTCTGTTTTTCAGGTTAAAAAAAGGCGTTGGGGACTGTTTTTTTTTTACAGGCTAACATAAAATGGGTGGACTCCTCAGTGTCCCACAGTGCTGGTGGGGGGGTCTTTTAATGCTCACATGGGGATTGGGCACCCCCCATGTTGACACAAGCAACAAATCAGTGGGCTTTGGGGGGGCATCTGACAACGGGGGTGGGTATCCCAGTGTCAAACTGTATAATTAGAAGGCAATTGGAGGGTGGGGGTGCCACTAGACACCAGAGAGTAAAATTAATTAAGTTTTTATATTATCTGTACTAAATATTAACTTAATGTTTGCTGTACCTCTTGAAGCTGCAACAGCTGCACCAGTCTGGAGGGAATTGTAATCACAGTTTTCATAATCAGCAGTTTAAAAGGTCTCAGAATGCTGATCCCCATTCATGTTATATTCTACATCATCATATCCATTTTTATTGATCCTGAAGTAATCATCACTGTTAAAGTATTCATTATGTGCTGCTAAGAAAACATAAATGTGTACTTTACAGCAAGAAAAACATTAGGGGACAGCAATCAGAGGGTGGGGGTGCCACTAGATGCTAGGAAAAAGGGTGTCTCAAAGGTAACAAACATTGCAGCCGGCAGCACGAGTTCAACTGTGGCTGCAGAAGTCAAGAAATTCCTACTGTTCTCATACAGGTAATGCTGGGGAAGCTCTCCTCTCGTTAATCTGGGCACCCAGGATTTTGGGGGCCCAGAAAATATATATATGGGTTCAATATTAAAGAGCAGACATCAGAATCTAGCTAAACAGATCCCATTTAGCTAGGTTCTGATGTTTGTTTTTAAAAATCCAGCAGTTTTGTTTTTTCCACGTTTATCTGTTCATGGAACAACTGAACAAGATGGCGGTTGGCACAGCTTATAAAATGTTTGGTGTCCTGCCAGTTCAGTGGCAAGAAAGCAAAAACCCACATTGGCGGCATCAAATTTTAATTTTTGCCACAGAATGTCATCTGGAAAACCCTACTGTGCATGTGCAGGTCGGAAACCACTAAAATTTAAAGCCTAATAACTCTGGAACCCTTTGATATTTTTCACCAGACCTGTCAAAGGCACTACCTTGGGACATGACACATGTCCCCTGCAAGTTTAGGGCAGACCTTCCTTTCATGTAGGCTATAGGCGAGAGCAAAAAAACAAACAAACAATGTTAAGTATGGGAAAAAAAGTTTTTTTTTCCCAAAAAATGACACATACGGATCTCAGAAACCACACTAGCTGTCATCACAAAAATGTTCACATATCAATATCTTGCTTCCTAGACAACACATACAAAATTTCAGCTCATTTTGTCAAAGGGAGCCAAAGATATTAATGTGCAAAATTTGAGGTTTAACATTAAACAGGCTACTGAACCCTAACTATAGGGGCGCTACCGCGCCCCTATAATAAATAGTTGCTGTTTATTTACAAACTATAATTCAAACTAAACAAGTTGAAACTGTGCAATCAGGAAACACATTCAGTATTGTATGAAAATAAAGGTTTTAAACAATAAACACAAGTACTGTACTTAAATATAGGCAGATTTAGTCTAAAACATGCAGGTAGAAATGCTGCATTAGTAACGTGAAAATGGGTAAAGTTCTTAACAAATTATTCCTTCTCTGTATCAACCCCCCTGCCCCACAAGATAGCCTGAACATTTCCCTCTCTTCTTGTGTTTTCCTGACAGACCCCAGGCCCTATAGAATAAGTTAATTTTGTTTGCAGAGATCAAAAGGAGTCCTTAAATCAGTTATGAGTACCTTTGTAACTTGTATAGTTGTCAGTAGGCTTTCTCTCCCAGGCTCGGTGAGCAATGACACGTTTTGGGCTCAAGAACCCTTATCACCTTGCAGATACACAAACTACAGGGCATTTGGCCACTACCTCAGCTACTGAGAAATCATTTGAACAAAGGCACATGATTGGATTTTTTAAATAAAAATTATACAAATGTATGCCACACTATTCCTTCCCCATCATCTATGGCACCTAGTCCCTTGTGGGAGTGACACAGCCAAAACCACTCAGTGGGTATAAAGAACCAAAACTGTGACGAGGAAGGTATCTTTTTTTCATCCCCCATCTCCCGTTAAGACAATCTGAGCCACGGCAGCTGTACCCTTTCTTCATCCAGGAAGGCAGGCAAGTGGTTGGCTACCTTCATGGTCAATACCAGTAAAATTCCCAGTCACCTTGCAGGGGGGCACTGTGCCAGGTGGTCCATACCATCCCTCCCCAAGAGTGAAATGGCTCATCACCTTTACAGAGCTGATCCCCTCACTTTAAACCCTGATCTTCCAGATGGCAGCATGAGTCACTGCCACCAGGCTGCTGGGCTAGCCCATACTTCATTGTATCAGTAGTATCGGGGTCTTTAGGCTTATAATGAAATGTTCAGTGACTGAAGGGAAGGGACTCTGCTCTTAGATGGGGATGACACATTGCTGTCAGCTAAGAAGGTAGCTGGCCATCCATTCTTCTGACAGTGGGGAAAGATGTAGCCTCTATACTGTAACTGTTACGGGGACAGGGGACAATAGGGAAAGTATGGGTGTTTGGCCCACAAAAAAGGACATACAGTTGCAGCCTTAGCCATTAAACAGTTGCTTGACCTTTGATTGCAAAATTATTCATGAATGCCACCCTCTACTTTATTTTAGCTTCACAGTGGACAACCACTTGCTTAACTCACTAATCAAGGCTCACACTGCTGTGTCTCTAAGGTTTGAATTCTGATCTGTGGTATAGCAATCTGAACTTATTTCCTTGGGATATACTAGTAAAGGATAGTAAGACTAGAACACTAGTGCGATGCATCAGTGCTCGGAGATGATATACAGCCAAGTTTTCATCAGATGTAATTACTTTGATAAGGAGTAAAGTTAAATTAAATGGTTGAGATTTTTGTGTCACCAGAAGTCAGATGCCAGTGATGTCCACATATTTTAGGCTTGAAATCAGATTAAACTAATATTCAGATTTGTGTTAAATGATGTGTTTTGTACAAGACGTGTCTCACAGTGATTTACAAAACCATTTAGTTTTTAACTATTTGTCCAGGAGGGTGCACTTAGATGGGAACAGCTTGTTTTCAAGTGCATCCTGGAGGAAGGGACACTGAGATTCATATTACAAGAGAAATGTCAGAAAAATAGGCTAAGTGTTCATAAACTACAATACCTAAAATGCAATGATAAAAAACTCGGCAATAAAACAGTGATACAGGGAAGTACAGAGCAAATGCAAAGATTTATAGAAAGGAAATCCTGCCAAAGGCAAGGATAGTACTGCAACAAGAAATGCAGCTGCCCAAATCCAGCAATCCAGCAAAGGAATTTAGGTGCAGGTAACATATGAGTTGCACAGCGGAGGCAACAAGTAGGGGATACATGAATGTGGGTGTGACCAGGGATAGAAAGTAGAATGGGAAGGGGAATGTGGGGAGAGGGAAGGAAGGGAGACAGTTACATGCAGAAGCAAGTATGGGTAGTATGCACATGGAACAGGGACTTCAGGAAGGGGAGGGAAGAGGTAGAGGGAGAAGGTTAGACCAGAGTAGAGGGAGATGGAAGGAAAGGGTATTTTTCCCAGGTGAGTCCTTAGGGAAGTGAATGGAGAAGGAGGGAGAGTTAAAGGTTCTCACAGAGTAGGTGGAGAAGGAGCGCAGATGAGGAGAGAGTTAGGGTAGCAAGAGTTGGAACTGTACCAGTATTTGGAGATGAAAGAAATACAGTTGGAGAACTAGCTCCTCTCCAGGGAGTCAAGAGGGAGTCAAAGTACATGGAAAGAACAGTTACTTATCGTAATAGTACATCTTTGAGAGAATCTCCTCCATTGAGCCACACCTTTGGACCTGTAAGCCCTTGGCATCAGGACCACTCAGAAACTTTTACTAGCCAGGGGTCAGTCATGATGAGGTATGATTTTGATGCTTGTATAATGTGGGTGGCCCCTTCACTCCTCAGTTTCCCACTGGGTACATGCTCAGAGGATATCTTACCAGTAGGAACTAGAAGAATGAACCAGGACCAGGCATACTTGGAGAAGAATGGGACTGGAAAAAGAAATGTAAACATAGGGCACTTATGGACACATCAAGAAGGTAGTAGATATATCTCTGCCAGCAACTGCATCAATGTGAATGAGAATAAGAGGGAAGGAGGGTGGGTGTGCTGTGGCCCAGTGGAGGAGATTCTCTTAAAGATCTATTGTTAAGGTAAAGTAACTGCTCTGTCTTCATCAAGGATATCTCCTCGATTGGGCCACACCTTTGGAGTAATTCCCAAGCAGTACACAAAGCACCCAGGGAGAATGGCAGTGTTTGATATGACATCATTATAGGAGACCCAGCTGTACAGCAAGGTCAAAGTCAACATCTGTGAGAGGAATGTCCAGACTGTAATGCTTAGTAAAAGTAAAGTAAAATTTTATTTATATATGGTACCCAATTCCAGAAGCTCTGGACGCCATTACAGATTTTAAAACAGGATCCGTGGGCAGCATACAAATATACAATACATAAACTGATAAATAATTCAACAATATTAAAATCAACTAAAACTTTTTGAGAATGCTTTCATAAAAATATGGGTCTTCAGGCCCCTTCTGAATGCTTCCATGGGCCTCCCTCAAAGATTTTGGAAGCGAGTTCCAGAGGGTCAGGCCGGCCATCTCAGAGGAGCGATCTCCTGAGGTTTTCAGTCTGGCCCTTAGAACCAGCAGGAGACCTTCAGTGGAGGAGCAGAGGGAATGTACTGGGATAGCTGGAGTGAGGAGTTCAGAGAGGTAACCATGGCCTGAGCCATATGGGGCCTTGTAGGTGAGCAAGCCCATCTTGAAGATGATCCTCCACCTGACGGGCAGCCAGTGCATATCCTGCAGGACTGAGGTTACATGACAGGACCTAAAGATGCCCATCAGCAACCTGGCTGCAGCATTCTGCACCAGTTGCATTGGCGGAGGATCCCTCCACTGACCCTGAAGTATAGAGCGTTACAGTAGTCCAGCCTGGAAGTCACAAAGGCACATATCAGTGAGAGCAGGTCTTCTGTCAGAATCAAGGATTTAATGTGGGCGACATTCCTTAGGTGGTAGAAACCACTTTGGAAAACATGACACCTGAGCTTCAAGCGTCAGCCTGTCGTCAAGGATGATGCCCAGATTTTTCACCTTGGGGGATGCCATCAATGGAGTAGATCCCAGAACCAAACCTGTCACCACTCCAGAGGCATCCCCATCACACCAGTGACCAGGTTCAATCACTAGCACCTCCATCTTGTCGGGGGTTCAGCCTCAGCCAGTTACAGGATATCCAGTCCAGAATTTCAGCCAGGTATTTAATCAGCACTTCAATGGTGCCTTCTGTTCCAGGGGCAAAATACATATACAGCTGGGTGTCATCTGTATAGTAGTGAAAACCCAGACTGTACTGTATAATGAGCTCACCCAAAGGGCAGCATGTACACCGCGAACAGCATCGGTGAAAGGATTGAAGCTTGTGGGACTCCACATGACAGGGGCTTTGAGGAGGAGAAGACATTCCCCATCACCACTCATTGCCTTCTATCAGAGAGATAAGACTCAAACCATTGAATGACAGTTCTGGTGAGTCCACCATACACTCTAAGGTGATCCAGAAGCACAATGTGGTCCATGGTGTCAAATGCTGTTGAGAGATCAAGGAGGACGATGTAACTGTCATTATATTGTTGGGATTCTGACCTGCAAAACTTTAATAAAGTTTACTAGATGAAAAAAAAACAGATAGTCCGGTGCTCACTGTCAGAGAGGTACAGTAGATGAAAATTGACTGTTCTCCTCTATCCCTCGCCCTGAGGAAGTAATTTTGCATCCAAACTAGAGGCTTCTCCGTGCTATGCCTAGCTCTGAAACTAGACTGGAATGGCTCATAGATGTCAGAAGCCATGAGGTGTGCCTTGAGCTGCAGAGCCACCACTTTCTCAGCAACTTTCCTTAAAAATGGGAGGTTAGAGGCAGGTCTATAATCCTTCAGAACATCAGGGTCGAGTAAAGGTTTCTTCAGAAGAGACCTCACCAACACCTCCTTCAAGGTGTCAGGAAAGCACCTCTCTGACAGTGAGCACAGGACTTTCTTTTTTTTTTCATTAATTAAACTTTATTAAAGTTTTGCAGGTCAGAATCCCAGCAATATAACGACAGTTACACTGTACAATGAAATCGAAAGTACAAATGGTGAAAAACCTGTAATAGAATAAAAGTATGCTATAAGCATTATACCATTAATAACAAAGTAATCCAAGAAAAAGATGCAGAGTAAACAGACTGGATTACAATATAGTGATCCTGCCTATCCCTCCAACCTATAAAAACACCAAACCCACCCCCCAGCCCTCCCCTTTTCTCCAGAGACAAAACCATCCCCGGGCTATACCAGATATGCAGTTAGCGAAGCCTAAGGGAAGAAAAAGGCATCTACGCCCCTGATGAAGTGAACTGGCCAACTAACGAGCAAGACCTAGAAAAGGGGAGAGCACGTCCCGAGGATCAGTCAACAGGACCGCACCAGCCCTGACCAGAAAAAACGACATATGGGCATTCCAAATGACCAACTATTGACCAGCATTAACAGTTAACAAGGTATAGAGAGGTTCCCAGACCCGTGTATATTTTCCTTTATTGTTTTGTTTTTTGTTAGTTATTGAACCAGGACTAGCACACTAAGCTGAAAGCTTTTTTACAGGAGCGACCTGGGAGCACAGGGAAGTTAAGTCACTTGCTCAGGGTCACACAGTATGCAAGTGGAAGCTGTGGGGTTCAAACCCAGGTGTGGTCTGCTGGATGTCACCAGATTTGCAGCTCAGAACCTTAAACCACTGTGCTATACTGCCTCCCTTTATAATGACAGTTAAAAAGTAATCCAAGAGAAAAATGCAGAGTAAACTGGCTGTCAGGTTTGCAATGATATGTTCAGCTTGCAAAGCAAAAAGGATTTCCTGAAGCCATTCCCGGTAGCTAGGAGTAAGCTGATCACACCAATGCCTAAGGATAATTTTCTTGGCACACTCTGAGATCAGAGCAATATGTGGTTTTTGATTACTAATTGGTCCCTCGGTATCATCCCCCAGGATACAGATTTCAGATATGAAAGCTTGGTCAAGTCCCAGAAAGGGGTCCAAGCAGTTTTGGATGTCTCCCAGAAGGGAATGACCATTTTACATGACCAGAGGATATGAAGTGTTGTACCTGGGACTTTTTGGCACCTAGTGCATAAATCCGAGGTCAGCCTGCCCATTTGGTATAATTTAACTGGGGTGTAAAACGTGTTGTGTAGGATTTGAAATTGCATGAAACAGTAGCTGTCCCATTTAATTTGTTTGCAGATGGTCCTCCAAATGCGCAACCACATGCGAGGACTCTGCGGGGGGGGGGGCATGATCCCAAGAATAGAAGAAGCCCAGTTCCCTTTCGGTGAGGGCCTCCAGCAGCAGTGCACGGTAAAAGGCAATGGTGGCCCGGTGGCACAGAGGGTTGAGCCTCTGGATGCCACACCTCAAACCATGCCGGCGACCCGGGTTCGGGAATGGATTCGGGTCGCTGGGGGTTGGCAGGGGAGTGGGTTGGGGAAAGTGCTTCACTCTGTAGTGGCTCCCGGTGGAGACCGGAGGCACTACAAGGAGCGTTGCAACGAGGGCTCTCCAGAAAAACGTGGAAGATGGCACGTCTCCGACTGGATGACAGCAGCCCCACCTCCCTGCACCTCTCTGCCGTGAAGCATCCAGGGCTGCAGTAGCCACGCTCCACCCAGAAGCAAGAGAGTGCTTAGGCACTCTATACTCCCTTCCCCGTCACCCTCTGCAGGGCAGGAGGGCCCCCTCGGTGAAGGGATACGCCAGGTCAGTGGCGCGTTGGAGCAGCATGATGGCGGGTTGGTGGCAGAGGCAACGGCAGGACTGGCTGCCCAAAGGAGTGGACGGAATGAGCCCAGTAGGCGGGGATAAAATAATGTGTTAAAAAAAAAAAGGCAATGGTGTGGGATGTAAGGATAACTGACCTCAATTGAGACAGCCTATCCCCATATGACCTGGACCATATACTGGAACGAAATGCTGAAAGAGCATATGTCTCATTTGAAAATATTTAAAGAACATGGATAGGAGCCAACCAAATTTCTGTCAGGCTTCCATGAAAGTCAAAAATCTACCTGATTGTACCAGATGATCCATCGAGAGGGATTCCAGAAAGGGCCAAGCTGTCCAGATTAGTACTTTCCCAGCAATTTTCAGGTTTAGGTTACTGAGAATAGATTGGGTGGTATCGACGTAGGGGTCCAGATTTAAAAGCAGACGTAGTTGGTTGTGGGCATGGAGAGAATTACTGATGGGGGTGTCTTTCAAAAGTATGGGTAGTTTTTTAAGGGGAACATACAGCATGGCCCAGGGTCCAGGCCTAGTTGGGAACATAGAAAGCACTTTATGCCCAACCAGTGGGGAACATATGCTGAATCTTGCTCCGTGTGATCCAGACGAAACCAGGAAAAATATTGAGAACAATGTATTGCCAAATAGTACAAATATACATTAGGGGCCTTCAAGCCACCAGCATCCCGTGATCGCATCAGTTTGACCAGGGCTCTCCGAGAAGGCTTCCCCTTCCAAAGGAATTTAGAGAACAGCCTGTTAACCTGGAGAAACCATTTCTTGGGCAGTGCCAGTGTGAACATTAAAAGGGGATATAAAATCCTCTGGAGAACATTCATTTTAAGGATATTTAAATGATTGCACAAGGACAAAGGCAATAACGACCAACGAGCAAGGTCATTCTGAATCTGACCCACAACATGGTCCAAATTAAAATACTTCAATTTAGCTGGATCTGCACTAAGAAATAGCCCCAAATATTTAAGTTGTCCCAAATCCAGAGAAGTCCCAGGTGCTCCAAACTTGCATGGTTAGCTGCCATATTCAGAGGCATTACCTCAGTTTTGGAGCAGTTTAGCTTGTAATTGGAGATGGTACCAAATTGAGAAATGATGTCCAGTGCAGAGTACCAGACTATCCTGGTGAACACTGGACCAGTGGTCTTGGTGCATCCCACTAGGAGACAAGTCAGGTCAGGGTCCAGTTCAAAACATGTGGGCTACAGCTTTGAAATCACCTCAATTACCTCAGCCACCTCCACTGGCCAAAACTCCCCCCCCCCAGACAATAGGTGTGCCTCTGCTCCAACCAGGCCAACCACTGCAGGACAAATATTGTCCCACTGGGGAGATCACAGCCAGAATAGATTACACCCTGTCTGAGAAGAACAGAGCAAACTCTTCGCACAATGTGCTTGAAAAATCCCTTTTGGCTGTAGACAGACTGGATGCAACAGTCTGTCCACAGTCCAAAATAGCTCAGCTGTTCTGTTCTTCCCAGCAGCAATATCCCTGGACAGGAACTCTGCCTTCTTATGGTTGATTGCCCCTTGATAAGCATTATAATGATTTCTTAAGGCCAGTCTGTCCTCCACGGACCAGGTCCTCCGCCAACAGCACTCCAACATCTGACCTCTAGTCTCTATCTCCTTGAGAGCCCCATCAAACCATGGGAGTCTCAAGTGAGAAGACCTGGGTACTATACGGACTGATGCAATGGCATGAGCGCCTTGGAAACATTATATGCCACCACTGCCTTGCCTGTACCAATTGCACATGCGGAACTCATGCCAGAAATGTCTACTGCCACTGAAAGTCCCTCCGGGGACAGTCCCCTTAAAGGATGGTAGTTGACCATCTCAACAGGGAGGGGGGACAATCAGTGGGGGACCCAAACAAGAACTCCAGTGTGCAATGATCAGACCAAGTGACCCAATCAGTCTTGACGTAAGAGACCTCAAACTCCAGTGAGAATACCAAGTCCAAGGTGTGGCGGTGCTGATGGGTCACAGAGACAACTACCGTACCTGTTCCAGGCCCAGAGATGTCATCATCTGGAGGAGGTCATAACCAAAATACAAGGATTTGTTGTCGATCCAGGCACTGAAGTCCCCCAGAATCAGCCATCTGCACAATTCCAATACCCTGTTGGTGATGAAGTCAGCTACCTCCTGCAGGAATTCTCACCCCCCCCATCCCGGAGGATGGTAAACGAGGAGAATCCTGCAACCTACACCTGGACTCTCACACACTACCACACATTTAAACAATGAGGTAGAACCCACTGGGTGCGTGGAGAAGTTCAAGCTGAATCTAAAGTAAATGGCTACTCCCCACCCTTGCATTATCTCCTTGGGCAGTGCACCACTGAGTACTCGGCAGGGACAGATGCCTCCAAAATTGGACCTGCATTGTCCTCCAACCTGGTCTCCATGATTCTCTATGATGCAAGCCAGGTCGACCGAGGAAATCAAGTCCGCCATAATAGCGGTCTTGTTCCTCATTGACCTGGCATTACACAACACAGCCTGAAGGGGGCTAGCAGAGACTGCAGGCCCTCTAGCTACCTTCCCATGCAGTCAGGTGGGAGCTCTAGGGACAAGACCCAACCACATCATTCCTCTTTCAAGGCTACATTTAATCCCAGGGTGCCTCCTTGTCCTGATCACCCTAATACTGTTCACCTCCACTGTACACACAGTGCCCTGCTGCATGCCTTCCCATCCCCTATTTGTGCCCACCTCCCAGCAACATCTCATTGCTACAACTGAGAGGGGAAGTTCTACAAAGGGGTGGAGGTCACGTAGCAGGATCACTTTGCAGGTTGTACAGAGGGGCCTGAAACCTGAACACATTTTCACCAGCCCTGCTCAGAAACACTCTATAAATTAAAACTGTTTACTAAACCAATTTGTTTAAAAGAAGACCTAACATAAATATACATTCACGATCCACACAATAAATACAAAACAAATGACCTAAACTGTCTCTGAACTTTAAACTCTAAACTCTTTAAGCTGAGTGGCAACCATAACATGAGGGGGCACAGTCTTAAGCTGGAGGGTGGGAGGTTTAGGAGGGAGATCAGGAAACACTTCTTGACAGAGAGGGTGGTGGACACTTGGAATGTGCTGCCGGAAGAGGTAATCTCATTGAAGACAGTGGGCAGCTTTAAAAGAGGCTGGGATAGGGGGAAGGGAAGGTAAGGATCATAAGTAGGGAGGATGGGAGGAGTGGGGAGGGAGGGCAGGGACATTAGCTCAAGCTGTAGACCCTGCAATATGAACAGACTTGATAGACCAAATGGCCTTCTTCTGCTGGCTTCTTTGTATGTTCATATGTATGTAAACATTCAACCAACAACCACCCTAATACAAAAAATATTGTAAACACATACACACAGCAGTCACAAAAACACACCTCCCCATCAATAAACACACCCCACCCCAACAGCCCAAAATTAATATACAAACATTTATAACAAAGAATAACTAAAAATAACCAAAGTTCATATTATAAGAGAATACAAAGCAGTACACACACACACACTCACACACACTCACATCCACACCCACAACACAGTTCCCAACCCAAGCCCACAATAATCTTCAATTCAAATAATAATGAAAAGGGAGTCCCAATTTGAGGAGCAGTCACCAAAATCAACATCACAGTTCAAGTCCTTTACAAGGACAATGCAAGTTTAAAATGTATTCAGGAATCTGGTTCTGGGATGCCAGTGGCTCTCTCACTGCCCCCAACTCACTTCCCAGTTCAAATCTCTGGCTGGCAGGCAACCTTTTACCTGGATAGTGCAGCACCCTGTCCAACCTTCCTCCTTCTACAACTGGCTCCAAATGACAATTGCTGCAGGGCCACCATACACGAGTCCCAGTAAAACAAAATGGAATGTTCTCCAACAGGACGTCCACCAGATACACTCCAGTTTCTTGGCTTGTTTGGTTTCTCCACACCACCATAAACAGACAAGCCAGCTCTCTGACACCACCACTCCGTAGGCTCCATGGCAACCACCAGAATCACTAATGCTCCAATACAGTCTAACAACTCTGGGGAGAGCTTTCACTTCAACTAACACCTGTCGGGATGAATCCGCTCCAGGGAACACCGCTCGATAAAACTGCAACCCTGACTAAAAACAACAAAGCTAAACTCCTGTTGCTGTCGCACTGAAAACCCCTATCTAGCACTCCCCATCTAAATGTCGATGCTAACTTAAACAAAAATTCAACAAAAAATTTAAATCAGAACAAAAGAGTAACAAGAAAATCTAATGAAATAAAAGCAGAAGTACTAAACAATATAAAAACAGTAAAATAGCGAGATATAAATCTTAAGGGAAAGTATGCAGAGTACTCCATGTGGCAGCAGCACGTATGTCAGCTGGAGAAATATTTTGGAAACAGGCAAGAAAAGTGACCGTGCCATGAGTAGAGTGGCCAGGAACAGAGCCAGGAAATCCCCTACCGTGCTTTCAATAACAGAAAACAATATAGTTGGCCAGCCATTTAGACAGGCACTGTTTAGTAGCAGTAGTAGTAATTGTTTATTTTTAGCAATAAAGAAAAGGATAGCCCAGTTGAGCAGAGGCTCATTTACAATGGGGTCCTTCATTCATGTAACATACTCACAGAGTTACATAGTCATTTAAATACAGATGGAAAATATCAATATATAGTGGTCATTTACAATATATACAAAAATGTAATAAAATATACGTTTTCAGGTAGGACTCAGGTTAGCCCTTTTCATAGTTACCACAACAGGTTTTAGGTAGGGTGAAACTTATAGGTACCAGGATTTTATCTGGTTCCAGGATATACATCTGTTGTCTGCCTTTAAAGAATGTGATAAATTATTCCATATCTTAGGACCTGAGCTGGCTATGCTCGAATTACATTTGGCAGTTTTGAATACTGGAGTTTGAAGTTCCATAATTCCAGTCGTTCTAAGATTACTCCTTTTCTGTACAATTTTAAACAAATTTTCGAGGTAAGCTGAAGTTTTCTGTAAAGTGATTTTTTGAGATTTCGCAGATGCCTTTTTTACATAGTATACCATTGCCACCCATGCTTCAGATGTTGAAGCTGCAATTTTTGTTTTGTAAAAAAAAAATCTATCATAGTCCATTTTTTAAATATTTTATTAGCACTTTGTTTCTACCCACCCTCCAGTTTTCTGTGTGCAGCCACACCCCAGAATGATGTTGTACAAGGGATCTGCCAGTGTTTTACATACAGCAGCAAGGGATTATGGGTAAATTATAGTTGACTTAAATGTTCAGTACTCAGAGGTGTAGTCCCTTACTTTGGTGGTGGTGACTGCAGTATAGCACTTAATACGTAGATGTATGTAGCAAGGCATTGTGGGTACAATAAGAAGTTTTCCAATTTCCTTGCTGTGAGGTGCAGTCTCATATTTCTGTAATGGCTTCAACAATAAAAGCTCTCTTATGTTTATTTTCAAAACAAGGCATTGTGCTTATAGTATCTAGCTGACAAGATTTCTTTACTGAGAGATGTAGTGTCCTATTTCAGAGAGTAGATGTCTGCAATACCAAGACTGACCAACAGAGGTCTCTGTTTCGCAACACTGATTAAAAACTTTGTTTTCCTTGCATGATGTCACAGTTGGGGGTTGCAGCAATGAGAAAAAAGGGGCGGGTTATGCAAATAAAACAAAGCACAGAAATAAAAGCTTTTTTTGTCATGGAAAACAGCAATTTTTGGAGATTGAATCACATCACAACTCCTACAGGTTACTACTCCCATTTGCTATGGCAAACCTCAGAAAATCACTTTAACAAAGTTTGGTATATCAAATGAGAAACACATAGGTTTCTGCATTCATTCATTCTTACCCAGCCCAGTGTGTGATACAGTACAACAGGCAGTGGTATGTTTGACGTGGAACATCCAGTATAAATCATGCAAACCTATTGTACATTACGGGCCAGATATTCAAACTGCGCCATTCTGTGGCGCAAGCCCTTGCGCTGCTCAAAAAGTTGCGCAGGGGTGTGAGCCAGAGGCGAATTCAGCGGAGGTTGCGCTATTAGCAACTTCTTTGAATATCACCCGCTAACCACAACCACTGTGCATAAGCGCCAGTGGAACTTGCACCACCGCGAAGTGGTCAGAGTGGAACATTCAATCGGTGGCACTGATTCCATTGCGCCATGCGCCAAACCTCAAATAATATTCAAAGGTGACGGCAAATGGGGCCATAATTTATGCAAAGGCACAGAGAGGCCATTGCATCTAATGCGACCCCGTTTGCCTCAATAACATCTGGTCGCCCGAACCCGATGACTTGCGCCTGGCGCCTGCCGAGCAGCAGCCGTGGGGAGTGACACCCACTGCAGCCGCCATGAGCATAACCAAAAGCGGCCTGATTGCGGGCATAATAATTGTCCCCCCATTAGCCCGATTGGGCGAGCGTTCTGTCCCCATTGGCCCGATCGCAGGCAGAGCGTTATTTCCACTCCCCATTAGCCCGATCATGGGCATAACGTTATACCCCCATTAGCCAGATTGCGGGCAAAATGTTATTCCCACCCCATTAGCCAATGTCGCGGAGCGAAACGTCATACCCCAGGCAGCGATTGCAGGCATCAGGCGTCCCCTCCCCAAAGTCCAATGTCCCTGGTGGTCCAGTGGACCGCGAAGCCTGATCGCGGGCATAACGTCAAACTCACCCCCAAAGTCCAATATCCTGGTGGTCCAGTGGACCGCAGAGCCCGATCGCGGGCATAGCGGTAAACCCACCCCAAAGTCCAGTATCCTCTGGTGATCTAGTGGCCCCACCCCACCCACCCACGGAGCCCCACCACCCCGCTCCCCTCCCTGTCAGCCGGCGGGTGGCAGCACTACTTACTGCCTGCCGTCACTGGCCGACTGGACAAGTTGTAGGCTGCACACCCATTGGTTCAGAAATAAGAGCCAATAGGCATGCAGCCCATACCGTACAAGGCAGTCCAGATATGTGAGACTAACCAGACTCCCAAGAATTTGTAGGAGACCACTTGCTTCAAGATGGAACCAGTTAAAGTTAGGATTTGTAATGACTGATTTGAATTAGTTGATTCCCAAAAATCATTGTCTGTGATATTTTTGTCATTTAATATTAATCCATGGGCTGAAAAGTATTCCTGTATGCTGTCAAAATTCCTTTTTTTAAACTTCCTTGTAGATCTAATACTGTTGTGCCCTATATCATCTGCATACAGATGGTGATGGCCCTCCTTTACAAGGGGGCCAATCCTCTCTGTGTATATATATATATATATATTAAATAATATGGGTCCCAGTACTGACCCTTGTGGAACACCAGATCAAATGTACTTGAAGCGTTACCTGTGGTTCCCCAAGGTAACCTGCTGTGTTCTCCCCCTCAGATAGTCTCCAAACCAATGTTGTGTCATCTGGTCAAGGCCACATCTCTCCAACTTGCCCAATAGGGCTCCATGGTCCATGGTGTCAAAAGCTTTGGATAAATCCACAAATATGGCCCCGACCAGCTAGCCACTGTCCAAGGTCAGCTGGACGTCTGATATAACTTTCACCAGTGCTGTTGCAGTACTGTGGCCTGCTCGAAATCTTTACTGGTTAGGGTTATTCAAATTTTGCACATCTAAATACGTCTGCAACTGGTGACCTACAACCCTCTCCAGTATTTTCAATGTAGGTGAAAGCAATGAAATTGGCCTGTAGTTACTGATATCTTCCCTGGGGCCATTTTTATAGATTGGAATAATGTTAGCTTATTTCCAAGCTTTAGGGAAGGCACCAGTATCTAATGACATATTAAAAATTATAGCTAAAGGATGCGAAATTATTTGTGAGGCCATTTTAAGTAGTTGTGTGGATATACCTCCCTCCCCTTCCCCCGGGTCATGCCTGAAAATAGGCAGGATTTGTCTAGTGCACTTACCCGGTCAACAAAAACTAAATAAAATAAATAAAAAATTAATAAAATAAATATTATTCAGTCCACTTGCCTTCCTCTCATTTCATTTTAACAGTTCTTGTGAGATGATTTTGAGCTAACTAGTTCAAAAGAAAATTTACCTTGTTATAACTGATAAACCCACATTTAGTCAACCGGTAGTTATGGATATAGTGAGAATCGTCCAGACTCTGCGCCCAACCTTCTGTGGGCTGGATCCAGGCCCTACACGCCTACTTGTGGGATTATTTAGAGGTTATCAGCCCAATCCTTACTGGGATAGTAGTGGCGTCATTGGAGAGAGGGATCTTTCCTGATCCTTTGAAGGAGGCAATAGTACGTCCCCTTCTGAAAAAGCCCTCCCTTGATCCTGACTGCCCAGGAAACTACAGACCAATCTCAATCTTCCCTTTTTGGGGAAGATTATTGAGAAGGTGGTCGCTTTGCAGCTGGAAGATTATTTAAACATCCACAATATCTATGACCCTCTCCAGTCTGGCTTCAGGAAACAGCACAGTACTGAGACGGCTCTTGTTCAGGTATTGAATGATCTCCTGATGGCAAGAGATCGGAGAACTCGTTCTATCTTGGTTCTCCTTGATCTTTCAGCTGCATTTGACACTGTGGATCATGGGGTGCTGCTTGAACGCCTGTGGTCTCTCTGTGGACTAAGGGGGGTGGACCACAGTTGGTTTAAATCTTTTCTGCAGGGTAGGACTTAGAGAGTAGTCTCGGGGATTTATTCCTCGACCTCTCGCTGCCTACACTGTAGAGTGCCACAGGGTTCAGTGTTGTCCCCCATGTTATTTGCGGTGTATATGCTTCCATTAGGGGACATTATAAGACATTTTGGTTTGAGTTTTCATTGCTATGCTGATGATTCTCAACTCTATGTGTCTTTTGTGCCCGAGCAGGAGTCTGAGTCAAGTACATTGTTTAATAACTGCCTCCAGGAGATACAGAACTGGATGAGTGCTAATTGGCTGAGGTTGAACCCGGGGAAAACAGAGGTATTGGTGGTGGAACCGGGGGTAAGGATATCAAGTCCATGGGTGGGAAAACTCTCAGGTTTATTTCTGGGAGGAACCCTGCTCATGGCATCTGGTCAGGTGCGTAACCTTGGTGTTATATTTAATGAGGGCTTGACCCTGAGGGCACAGGTGTCAGCCGTAGTCAAATCATCCTTTTTTCACCTAAGGAATATAGCACGGGTGAAACACTTGATTCCATCAGAGGATCTTCCTACCCTGGTCCATGCCTTTGTGTCCAATAGTCTTGATTACTGCAACGCCCTTTATCTAGGACTGCCAGGAGTGGATATCCGTCGCTTACAGCTGGTGCAAAACGCGGCAGCTAGGTTGTTGACTGGAAGCCCGAGGTCCAACCATATAACACCTGTGCTACGCGAATTGCACTGGCTGCCTGTACAGTGGCGGATCACTTTCAAGGTCATGTTGATGACCTATAAAGCCCTACACGGTTTGGGACCTCGCTACTTGAAAGAACTCTTGACTTCTTACTGTCCCTCCCGCTCCCTCCGATCCTCTGGTGAGGGATTGCTGGAGATTCCCAGGGTAACATTAAAAACATCTGGTGGAAGAACATTTGCCTTTATGGCCCTACCCTGTGGAATTCTCTGCCTTGCCAGATATGCAATTGCCTGACTGTGGAGAGCTTTAAAAAAGCTTTAAAGACCTTCCTTTTTAACCAAGTATTTTTTTAGTGATTTAAATTATACTGGATTGTTTTTGAATTTGATGTTGTTTACAGCTGTGGTTTTGATTTGTATGATTGATATTGTAAAGGAGCCCTGAGCTTTGGAAGGGCGCCTTAAAGAAATAAAAATTTACTTACTTACTTATAAAATATTTACTAAAATCATCTGCTACCTCACTTGACAATGGAACCATTTTTCCTTTAATTTTAAATATTCCTGGTAATACAGAGACCTTTTGTCCCTTCAGTTCTGCAAACAATTCCAGACCTACAGGGGTCATATTGTATTTTATCTTCCTGTTTCTTTCCAGCACTAAATTAGTTTAGTCACAGGGCACCCCAGGACACATCTAGAAATGAGCAGCTATCAGCTCAGTATGTTCTTCCTGGTGAAACTTTTGAAGTAAATAAATAAATACTGGGGGCAAACAGCACAAAAAGCTGAGAGGACTTTCTGCAGTCCTTGGTGCAATCTAGATAGAAATGTAGGGTTTTGTGTACATTAAGTGTATGCAGCAATGCTTCCCCCTTTGTTAGCATGCTCAGCATAACACACAGGAAGGTGACTAGTCTGATTCAGTGTGAAATCAGACACTGCCTTAAGCAGAAACCTAGGACTGATCTGTAAGGAAACTGTGTCCTTGTGGAAAATCAAATAAGGAGGCCAACCTTAAGATCCTCAAGCTCAGAAATTTTATGAGCAGAAGTAATAATGACAAGAAATGCATGTCACAAGTTGCAGCCAGTTCAGAGGGGGATGCTGTGGAGCCCGAGTGTGATGGACGCTTGAAGTCAGAGCTCTGTATTTAGCAAATATAAACAGTTCTTAAACTAAACTTAAATTCAACTTAAAGTGGGATGTGAGCCTATTCGGTGGGAGCTGAAATGCTGTAGATCACCATGGGAAAACCGAAAACTGCACAAAATACTGGTGATGTAAGAAAAGATCAGCCGAAGTCTGGGGCTTTAGGGCCCAGTACTCGATCTGCACTATAAGATGGCAGTGTGGAGACAGGAGCTGAAGAAACACTCCAATCTCTGGGCGTTAAAATGAAACAACATTTGGCATCAGTGTCCGCAATGAACACCAAGTTTGATGCCCTTACATCCAGGATGGTGCTTGTGGAAACTACAGTGGATGGTCTTAAAATGGAGGTAGAAGATACCTGTCAGCAGACTGAGTGATATAACGCTGCCACAACCCAGTATGCTAAGGAATCTAAAGCCATGCAGAGTAGACTGGAAGTATTGGAAAATCAAATTCGGGCATCTAATATCCACATTTTGGGCATCCTGGAAGGTGCAGGAGATGACCATTTGCCCCTTTTCCTGAAAGACTGGCTAATGAAGCAACTTAAGGATCATACAGGAAATCAAGATTGGCCTATATTAAAAGTCTTTCGGATTCAGACACGAGGTTACCAAGCTGGAGATGTCCCACGAGCAGTCCTAACTACTCTAAACGTCAGCTACTAGAGACAAACTGCTTAACCTAGATAAGTACCATTTCCCATTTTTATTGGATGGTAACCCTGTTTACCTACTCCCTGATTTGTGTTATTCTACATGCCATTGAAGGAAGAAATTTGATGGCATGAGAACAGTTCTTAAGGATCTCAATGTGCCACATGCAATTCTCTTCCCCTCAAAACTTGGCATAGTATTCCAGGATAAGGCATACTTGCTTACAGATCCATCCCATGCGGCGAAGTGGATGCCAAAGCTTCAGCAGTCCCGATGGAGAGAAGAGGATCCTGAAGAAGAAACAGCCATAGGGTCTGCAGATGGCTGAATGTGTCTAAGTTAAAAGCTTTATCCTCTTGCTGGTCTCATTATGTTGCTGGACTGCATGGGCTGGTTTGTGACCCTTTTTGAATAAATGTTTGCTTAGGTCTATAAATCAGTCGCTCTGAATAGGGGTGAGTGCTATATAAATTTTATGTTATAAAGGCAGCCAAGTCTGCTTGATATACTGATTTTGGAAATGTATCCTCTTGGATTTCATGCTTGGCAGTTTTGCCATGATTCGTGACAGGTCTATGGCTACCGAGTATACGGACTTCCATTTGTTAAACACTCACTGTTCAGACAGCAGTTTATAATGTTAGTAAAGTACAAGTCAAATAATTTTTGGTGTTAGCGATTGTATCATTAAAACGATGACTTTTGTTGAGGAATGTTTACATTACGTGATATGTACATGGCACCATACCCTTATTTATTTTTTTGTACATTCTTTTTCTTCTCTGGAGGATCGGAGCATCTTTCCAGAGTACTGTCTCAGCACATGCCTCTACTCCATGCCTGAAACCTCCAGACTGGTCTCCCCCTGACCCCCATAGCAGGTCCATCCCCTGGATCACCTCCCAGGGGAGGGCCTGCCCGCCCTCCCATGGCAAACTGTCTGAAATTAGAGGGACCTACCATGTGGATGGGACTGCTGTGGGAGATTTAGTTGAGTAGGTCTGGCGATGGGATGTGGGCAGGCCCCTGGAGTCTCCTTCATCTCCTGCAATCCATCCCAGACGTTTTCTGCACGCTTGTGTTACCCCTCAGAGTGCAGACGTGCAGTGGCATCCATGGCTCTGATGCCAACGTCCGCCATGCTCTTCCATCAGCATCCACTTAGTTTTCACCCGGTACTTCCCCTGGCTACCACCAGGGTCACTCCTGGAGTGGCACTATCCCTTAGTCCCTCTCGGGAAGGAGAAGTCCTCCAGATGTGATCCTCCTCCCTCCCTCCCTGCCACCCCGGTGGCCCGGATCCGTTCCTGAACCCAGGTCATGCGCATGGTGAGAGGCGTGGCGTCCAGCGCCTCAACCCTTAGCACCACTGGGCCAGCTGGCACTATACCCTTCAGTAGGGTTGGCAAAACTGGGCAATAACTTGGACTTTAGAAAATATAAATTACATGCCATGTGCTCTTGGGCTATAATTACACATCATATTTGTTATATATCTAGTTCTTATTTACTTATACTAGTTCCCTTGCAAGATGGGAACTATTCAGGGGATGCTGTTATTCTATATAGGAATGGAGTACTTTCTCTATAAGTAAAATTACTGATGTTCCCTGAATGGAATGTAACTCGTGTTTTGTCATTTTTGAATGAATAAAATATAAGTTAAAAAAAAAAAAGTTGCAGCCAGTTCAAATGGAGCCCCAGTCAATCTTTTCAGGAATAAAATTAAGGTCCCAAGTTGGAACCAGTTTATGAAGCCGGGGATGCATGTGTAGGATGCCTTTAAGAAACATATGGGACCCCTCAAGTTGTGCCACCATGTACTTATCAGTAGGATCATAAAAAGCCAAAATGGCAGTCAAATGCACCTTAATAGATGAGTATTGAGACCAGAGTCAGATAGGGACAGGCGGTAGTCCATTACAGTATTCACAGGATACATAAATGGGTCCACAGAACTGGAAACACACAACATGGAGAAATGCCTCCACTTGAAAGAAAGGTATGTCAGGTAGAAGGCTTTCTCACCTCAAGCAAGACATCAGCCACCTTGAGGAAACCCAAAATGAGCAATGGCTCTGTCTTCAGGAATCATGCATGCAGATGCAGAGACTGCAGGTCTGAATAGAACTGAGACCCCAATCCGGAGACAGCAAACCCATCACAGAGAGAGCTGTAGAAGTGGAACTCAGATATGGAAAGACAAGAATGGTGCCACCAGTATTAGGGTGGCATGTTCTATCTGCAGCTTGAGCAGTACCCTCTGTAGGAGCAGTATCAGGGGAAAGATGTAAAGGCACCTCCCTTTCCAAGAAAGGGGCAAAGCATTTTGCCAGAAAACTCCATGACCTTGGGGTGAGCAAACAGAAATGCAGCAGTTTTGCATTGTGTACAGATGCAAAAAGTTCCAACTCTGGATGACCCCACCTTGCGTTGAAGTCTTTTACCATGGATATCAACAATTCCCATTCATGGGTCAGGGACTGAGACTTGCTTAGCATGTCTGCTAAGACATTTTGGACACCTGGGAGAAACATGGCCAGCAGCTGAAGGCCATGATCCAGGCCCAGTACCACACTCTCATCACTTCCCTGCACAGTGGGTAAGACTGAATGCTCCCTTGCCTGTTTATATATTACATCACAATGACACAGGCTGAGATTGGCTTGAAATGCCTATAAACCACATGGAACAGCTCCCATCCCTGGATACTTACATGAAGATTCGACTCCAGACTGGACCACATGCCCTAAGTCGGGAATGACCCTAAGAGGGCAATGCAGCTGGATCAAGGCATCTATTGCCAGTATCTGCAAGGGAGCCAGGTAAAAAAAATAGGACACCCTGTAACAAATTCAGGTGTTCTATCCACCAGAGTACAGCATGGCAGAGGTGATAGAATCATTTGTTCTAAGTTGTCTGTCAATTGGTTCTACTGAACCTGAAGTGTCCATTGTGGAATGCGCATATGGAGGCAGGCAAAAGGGATGATTATGATGGCCACAGCCATCAGACCCAGCAAACATAACATTGTCTTGGCTGACATGTGATGGCTTCTGTGTATCAAGTGGGGCCTTGGCAACCAGGACTTCCACCCTGTCTGCAGGCAGGAAGGCACTGCCCATAGCCATGTGCTGCACTACTCCAATGTTCTGGAGGCGCTGACAAGGAGCAATGACTGATTTCAGTTTATTCACCATAACACCCAGTTTCTTGAACAGCTGTCTTGTTCAGGACACTTCCCTGGACGGGGCCTTGAGAAGCCAATCATCCAGATGAGGCAAGACATGCAGTCCTTCCCTCCTTAGGGCTGCTGCCACTACTGCCAAGCATTTGGTACATACCCGTGGTGCCGAAAATAAGCCAAAGGGCAATACTTTCTCTTTAGCTGTCCCAATGTTACTGTAGTTTCCTAGTATACAAATTTCTGGGATAAAATACAAGGTATGATCAAAGAATGGAGACATTAGATTTTGAATGGAATGCCAGAATACAACAACATGAGGGCATGCCCAGATCATATAAAACAGAGTGCCTTCCTCCTGAGAACACCTGTGGTATATTGGGTTGGAGGTCTTGCCCATTCTAAATAGTCTGTAAGGAGTAAAGATTGTGTAAAATATTGAATTGCAACAATCGAAGCCTGTCTTGCTTTATATATTTGTACAAATTCTTCCAGGGAGATGTTCAGATGTCAGAATTATACCTCAAGTTCAAGACCTGTTGCCAATAATATGCTACTGGAGTACACTGCTTCCAAGTCTGTTTACCGAATTCCTTATAGAGCTAAGCGATTGGTCTGCGTTGTACTGCCAATATGGACAATGTTGCAAATATTGAACTCGCTTCTGAATGCCACAGTGATTTTCCCAAGAAAGAATGCAAACAATGTTTGATCTGGGCATATCTTAAGAAACTGTGTGCTGGGAGGTGAAGCATATCTCTGAATTCTGCAGATGAGACAATTTCACAGCTCTTTACTACATCGGTCAATATAGTTATATGAATGTTCTTCCATTGAGAAGGTAAAATAGTTTTTTTATCAATCTGGATATTCAGGTTGCTAAAGAATGGTTGCCTCAAATCAGTAATATATTTTAAGCTTAGGAAATGGCACAGCTGGGCATAAGCTTGTATGGACCAGCCTATGGGGGATTCTTTCAGCACTATTAGTAACTTAGCGTGGGGGGGGGGTATATAATAAAAATAGCAACGAAACATGGTATGCCTTAGCTCTATCCAATTCTATCTGTAGCTAACAGGGGACATATGACAGATCCTAACTCGTATGATTGCACAAGAAATATTTAGCACCATGCAGTGCAAAATAGTACTGAAACAAATTCGGGAGTTTTAATCCCCCTATATCTTTAGGCCTACAAAGTTTCCCGAATGCCCTCCTTGGGGATTTCCCTAACCATAAAAATTTTGACCAGAAAGAATAAATCTTAACAGACCGTTGTTTAGGGAGGGTTAAGTTCAACATTGATAGTGGGTATACTAAACGAGGCCAAGCAACCATTTTGAGAATATTAGCCCATCCCCATAAAGATAGCGGAATATGTTGCCATCTCTGTAACTTTAGTTCAAACTGTTTGACAACCGGATCTAAATTTAAAAGCTTCCCCCTTTCTACTTTTTTCCAGTACCCACTCATCTGTGGCTATCTCCCTCCAACTTGGTAGATGATAGGATATATCCCCCCCCCCAGCTGCACTCCCAGAGGCAGAGGGGGAAGATGTGTAGTGTCAGAAGGTTCTGGGAGTGGCAGGGGCACCATCTGGCTACTGATACCTTTGGGTGTCTTTACATAGACACTATGGGGGAGGGGACCTAGGAGGACACCTCTAACCTTAGCACAGGGCTGTAGACAGGAGGCATGGCCACCACAGATAGCAGGCCTATGAAAAGCATGCCCACCATGCTGCCTTGAGGACTGAGGGGTCAGGTATTTAAGTGACCTAACATTCATCCTAGAGGACTGAAGCTCATGCATGATGGATTCATCATCACCTACAAACAATCTGGAGCCTCTGAATGGGCCACTGAAGACAGATTGCTGTACATCAGTGGCAAAACCAGCTACATGTAGCTAAGAATATCTCTAAAGTCAAACACCAGAGATAGCAGCCGAGGTCTTTGTAGATCTTCAGGCTGCACTAATGGGAGGGCTTTAAGCCCGAGGTTCGATGGTCGGAGCAACAACATCACTCCCCCCATCGAGCTTAAAAGGTCACAACATCCTGGGCCTCTCCAAGATTCTTTTTCGTTGCGGCCGGAGGCACCGCACCTACAGCTTTCCTCCCCTTCTTCTGTGTGGGCTCTTGCCTAGGTTTCCTTGGCTGTTGCTGGCTCACTTCTATCCCCCTTTTTCCCTGTCTGTTCATGTTGGCTATCACTCCATGGTCACATGTGCAGTGCCGCCTTTACATCTACATCAGGTTTACTTTTTTGTCCTGCCTCTCTGTGTTTCAATCTACCTGCCATCTGCTACTCAGCACTCCTGGTTGTGCCGCCTTTCCCCAGCGCTCCATTTCCCCTGAGCCGCTTCTCCCATCCAGCCTTCTTGGCGGAGTTTTTCCTCCCGCTCACCCACACAGACACCCGGGGGCCAGTCTCTCCACAGCCAATACTCACGGCCGGCCCTGCACTCAGCCGCACCATTCTGCAGCTTCCCCTCAGCTTGGCTTGCTCTCCCTTGATCTGCCGCCTCAGCCCTGTGGCTTCTCTTCTCCACGGCGCATCTCCACTGTGCTAGCACGATTCCCCTGGGGCATTTCCCGATACATTGCACGATGTGGTTGCATCGTTCTGGGGGAGCCTGTTACTGGTGCATCATAGCTTCCATGCTGGCTTTGTGTGTGTTGCATTTCCTGATCTGGATTTTGTTACCCTGTGCACTCACCCTGCAATTCCCTCCGGCATGACCTGGGCTCTACTGCCGCTGCCATCATTGTCAGTTTGTAGCTCCTTCCTCGCCCTGCTTGCTCCTTACCACCACCCATTGCCTCTCTGCAGTTCATGCCTTTCACCCCTACTTTTCTCTCCCAGGGTGCGCTCAGGATGCTCTCTTATTTTGGTTTTCCTATGCACGGAAGGGGATATTTTCTGGCTTGCGAGGGTCTCCCTGTTCCAGTGCATTCTGGTTGGTGGAGGTACCTTTAGCAGGTTCTCCCACTCTGCTGAGCCCTCTACTTTCCCCGCATTGGGCGCTGGGCTGGATTTCCCCATCTTGGTCCAGGACGTTTGGAGCATTTTGCCGTGGCTGTGTTCCTGCAGGTATGTCCGATAGTTAGTGTGTGATTTTTGCAGGTTTTCCCTCATTTGCCATGCTTTGCTCAATTTATGGCACCCATCTAACTAAACAAAACAAAAACAAAATTAAAAAATTTCTGTGCTGTCATGATTCTCCTGCGCACCTTGGTGCTTTTTTCCCTCGGTTTGGGCTCTCTGGTCTACCTCCTTGCCTAGCCTCCCCCTGTACATTCTTTTGGGGTTTCCCTAGCCTACCATCTAATGCAGTTCGCTCAATCGGTCTGCATCAGCTGACCAATCGGTGTACCTCAGTGGATTCCATCTGGCCTGCACTTGATATTCCTCTATTTCCTTCACTCAATCTGGATGCCTTGGCTGACCTATCAGCTCACCTCAGCTGACTCCATCTGACTTCTGTACTCTTGTGCCACCTCCTTCAGCTCACCCTCCTGTAGTTCTCATTCCATATCAGCTGGGTCCTCTGCTACCCCATTGCCCTCCCTACCATCCTTTCTCCTTTCATGCCTTACTTTCTTCTTTTTTTTTTTCTTAATACTTTTTACCTTTGGCTTCCCGGTCTGCTCACATGTCCAGGCATCCTGTTCCTCCGGCCACCATCCAGTCCTCTCCCGGCCTATGGGGCCCCCGTTGCCAATTATCCCCACGGCCTGCTCCCTGTGGCGGAGTGGTGGAGAGTCTCCCTTACTCCCCGACCAAACCAGGATCTAGCAATGCAGTGATGCCCCTGACTGGGCGTCCCATAGACGCCCATCAAGTCGCCGTGACTGTTCCGCCATTTTCCCCTTCCCTCTGGCTGTATGAGCAGGCATGCAATGATGCCCGGGGGGGGGGCATGCACGCGTCCGTACATGCTCCACCCAGCATCATGCCCCTACTCACTCCTCCAAGCTCAGTGCCAGTGCACCTACTCCCTGCCTCCGCTAGGGGCCACAAGTGCATTGGCAACTGAAGATCCCCCTCCCTAGAGAGAGAGAGAGCAGTCCCATGGACTCTCAAATCCCTCTTGGCCCCTGCCGACCCCGGCGACCCAAGTCCATTACCAAACTCGGGTCACTGGCGTGGAGTGAGGTGTGGCTTCCAGCGCCTTAACCCTCAGTGCCACTGGGATGGCTCATGCCTCACTTTCCTATACCAGCCTCCATGGCTTCATTCCATCATCATACCTCCTCTATTTCCTAAATTTTCCCTTTCTTGTCCTGGCGCCTTTTCTAGTGCCAGCCATCTTGGCTGCGCTCCACTCTTAGTGTCACTCCTCATCATACATCTTCCAGTTTTGTTCCTTGATTGCTCCACCTGAGTCACCTCTGGTTCCAGACATGCCTTCTTAGCCTCGGAGTCTACCTCCTTTTGAGGAGCCTACTTCCTAATACTTCCTTCATAGAAGTTCATTTTCAAGTTCATTGTTGAACCGCTGCTCTCTTGCGGCATTCATCATTATCACTGAATCATTCCTGTCTCCTCCTCTTCCAGTTCCATACCGAACATCCAGGATACACTCCACTCGTGGCCTGCTATCGATATTTCTTTTTGGGCATGCCTATCATGACTCCTATGCCACCTTATCAACCCGCGGCCATCCTGCCACATGTATAGAGTTCATAACTCCAGTCATCATTCACTCAGCATTACCTCAAGGTTTATCCATTTCCATCGCTTACTCAAACATTCCTATTATTGAATCCTATGCTACCTCATCGACTACAACCTCAGGGTCTAATCATTCAGAATCTAATCTTCACATCACATAATCAAGCTTGCCTCTTCAGCCTCAGTGTCTACTCATTCTCATCGCTCAATCAAGCCAGTATGCATTATCCTTGGTCTCCTCATCAGCACATCTGGAATCTCCTTGTGAGCACATATGGATACCCCTTGCTTCTCTGATCCACTATCTCTCATCGACTACTCAAGCATACCCTCCTTGGGTCCCTGCTACCTCATGTTCCTTCTTTAATCTGTGCTTCTTTGGGGTTTTTCCCTATGCTATCATCATCCTCCCTACTTATATCGAACATTGTCAGCCTGGAGGGAAGGCGACCTAGGCCTTGGCTCCCCAGAGGTTTCCTCCTCAAAGGGGGTTTTTCCTCTCCTCCGTGCCAGTGGTCATAATATTAGTTAGAGTTAGTGCTTTCTTCACGTTAGTTAGTTAGTTAGTTAGGTTCTGCTGTTGGATAGAGGTGGATGGTGGCCCCAGCTTTCCCCTCTCTCCTTAGGAAGTTAGCCCTTCTCCTCACAGAATTCATTCATCATCCTTGCCTCTTCGAAGGTTGACATCTTTGGGTATTCTTTTTGGGCTTCTTCCTAACCTATCTTTAGCTGACGCATTTATTCCCAGCACCTGTAGGGGAGGAACCCTCCTCTAGGGTTCCTTGTGTCGTACCCCTACAGGGTGGTATATCCCATGGATAGAGAGGCAGAAAGCCACAAAGTAAATCAAGTTACACAAGCATCATCTCATATTATCTCATCCAGTTGCATAAGCACATCAAATGGGAGGGCTTTAAGCCCAAGGTTCGTTGGGTGGAGCAACAACATCACTCCCCCATCGAGCTTAAAAGGTCACAACATCCTGGGACTTGCCAGGATTATTTTTAGTTGCCCACCATTCACCCCTCCTCCTCCAGCGGCTCATCTCTCTTCCTTGTGGCCTTCTTCCTAACCTACCATTAGCCGATGCATTTGTTCCTGGCACCTGCAGGGTTGGAACCCTCCTGTAGGGTTCCTTGCATCGTACCCCTACAGGGTGGTATATCCCAAGGATAGAGAGGTGGAAAGCCACAAAGCAAATCAAGTTACACAAGCATCATCTCATATTATCTCATCCAGTTGCATAAGCACATCGAAATAAAGGTTCTTTTGACAGGGGCATAAAATGACAACAGAAGTTCAATGTGCTTACACAACTAAATGAAATGAGATGATGCTTGTGTGACTTGATTTACTTTTGTGGCTTTCTGCCTCTCTATCCATGGGATATACCACCCTGTAGGGGTATGACGCAAGGAACCTAGAGGAGGGATCCCCCCTTACAGGTGCCGAGGGAATGATTGCGTCGGCTAAAGGTAGCTTATGAAGAAGCACACAGGTAAGAGAGATGAGCCACTGGAGGAGGAGGGGTGGATGGTGGGCAACAAGAAATGAATCCTGGAGAGCCCCAGGATGAGTGACCTTTTAAACCGGATGGGGGAGTGACATAGTTGCTCCGCCCATCGAACCTCGGGCTTAAAGCCCTCCCATTCAATGTGCTGATGCAACTAAATGAGATGAGATGATGCTTGTGTGACTATCCATGGAATATACTACCTTGTAGGGGTATGACGCAAGGAACCCTAGAGGAGGGTTCCCCCCCTACAGGTGCCGTGGGAATGATTGCATCGGCTAAAGGTAGCTTAGGAAGAAGCCCAAAAAGAATACCAAATCGGGTGTCGAGCATTGAAGAGGTGAGGATGATGAATGAATGAATTCTGAGAAGATGATAAGGGCGGACTTCCTAAGGAGAGAGGGGAAAGCCGGGGCCACCATCCACCTCCATCCAGCTGTGGAAGCTAACTAATTAACCTAAGAAAGTACTAACTCTAACTAATATTATGACCATTGGCATGGAGGAGAGAAAAAAACCCTTTGAGGAGGAAACCTCTGGTGATCCAAGGCCTAGGTCGCCTTCCCTCCAGGCTGATGACGTTTGATTTAAAGACGTATGTCGGTAAAGAGAGGGATTCATTAAAGAGAAGAAGTTTAGTAGTGTAACCACCCTACAAATGGGAGTTCCCAAAAAGTCTTCCTTGAGCTTGCCTAAATGCTCACTGCCGGGCTGGTATCCTGCATTTTAGCAGTTTAAATGTGATTACCAGAGCCTCCATAGCCTCTGTGTACTGTCTCTTTAAGAGCTGCCTGATTGCAGCCTAAGTAATCTGAGAGGGAGCTCTGTTGAAAGATGTAACTATTTGCTGAAAATCATTTAGCGTGATAATGATAATGTGGTTTGTCTAACCTGCTTTCTTTGTAGCAAGGACTGTTTTGTTTTGTCTCCTCTATCTTGATCCTGGACTGCAAATTGGACCAATCAGTTCTGCTGGGACCTAAAATGTAGATGGGCTACAGGAACTATCTGAAGTCAAAATCTGTAGGAATTGTAGTTTTTAACTTTTTGCACCTTTTTTGCAACTGAAGGGGGAGCTCTTACTTTGACTGACAGCCAAATTAGCCAACCAAACCTTTTGGATCTTGGGGAAGTCCCGGGTTGCTTGCAATTTTCAGTTAGTTCTGAACTGGGAAGTGAAATGAGAAGAGCTCAAGTGCATTTTGGGCAGCAATCCTGGGTGGATTTGCATGGGAAAACTGTGAAAGGGCTGAGTTTTTGGCTTGCGTGTCTGCTGCTGCTTCTGAGAGGAAGAGAAGAGAATTATTTTGGACTAAATCCAAGTTTGTGTGACTGAAGTAAGCTACTGAAGTGGGCCAAGCTCAACCTGAAGAAGACCGAAGATTTTGCTGAATGCAATCGGCCTGTCAGGAGTTCCAGCTACCCTAAGCTCCCAGTGTGTGCAGAGACTTTACGATTGTGACCGGGGAGCACTTTGCCTGGTACAGTAGAATTCCCGTACATGTAAATGTGCTATGAGCTGCTAGTGGGTTGTGAATTAGTTCCTCACTGTGTGAACTGTGTTCTGCTTGCTGGAAGCTGTATCCAGCCCAAAACAGACTGCATCCGAATTTGTCTCCATGTGGTCTGGGCCTTGCCAGATTGGCCCAGCCAGACTACCCACTGCAGAGAGAAGCCATCGACGAGAGAACTGCCTAGGGATCAGCCCCCTGCTCCACGCTTGAACAGGAATGACGCCTCTGTGACTCATGTGGGCCCTGCTTCTCCTGGCATTCCAAATCAACCACCTGCAGTCTCGATTTTCGTCCAACCTGTGTCCAGTCTTGGGTATCGTGAGTAAATACCAGGGTAGCTCCCTGCAACAACAGCTTAATCTGAGTGTGTCATCTGATTGTCTTGTTGTTTCGTTTCCTTTACAAACTGAGCCCTCTAACTCCGGATTACACATATTGTGTACTGTGCATGTTGTGTTTTCCATCACAGGGCCCCAACCAGCTGCAACCCCGGGCAAAAGTCCTGGCTAGCCGATCTCTTCTCCACCTAGGTACCCAGAGGTGTGACTATGTGGGGGACTCAAAAGCGCATGCATAACTGCTTGATTGATATAACCTCTAAGCTAATTAACCTGATTTTGCCCTTCCTTGTTCAAGTCCCTGAATAAATCAGATCTAACTTTTTCTGCATGTAATCTGACTGTGGTTCCAGTTTGTGCTCAAAGTACTGTACTGTTGCTATTTGCTGTGCATAACCTTGTTTTGGGGTCCCCAGGTCGAGCCAGAGGAACCAGCCATGGTGGTAAGTGCAAACAGTCTTGGTACTTGTGTGGTGTATTACGGTGTGTGAGAGTGATTGTACAGTGTTCAGGCCACTAGGGGAAAGAGGGGTTACAGTGTCCCGGAGGAGGCTGTGCCCAGGTTAGCTTGACCACTACCAACCCTGACCTCTGGGTGGAGGCACCCGTTTCAGAACTCAGGCCCCTTAACCTGCTACTAGCCAAGCAAGCAGGGGTGGTCGACCTTGGGATAATGCCACCTAGGGGTTACAGTAGGAAGGATGATGACGGGATAGGGGAAAACATCAAAAGAAAGCACAGATCGAAGATGGAACATGAGGCAGCAGGGACCCAAGAGGGGTATGCTTGAGTAGACGATGGGAAGGCATAGATCCATATAGAAGTCAGAGGAGCAAGGGTATCCAGATGCACTCACGAGAAGATGAGGATGATGCAGACTGATAATGCTGATGATGATGGTGATCACCACAGGAGTGCAGCGGTCCAATACAAGAAGACTGAGGAAGAGGAGACAGGAAGGAACTTGAAAATGAACTTGAATAAGGGAATTGAATGTGAAATTGAACTTGGACAACAGTGGTATGCTCGATAGAGCATGTGATGAAGGAGACTCCTCGAAAGGAGGTAGATCCGGAAATGAATAGAGTGATGTGATTAAGTAGGCTCCTCGAAAGGAGGTAGATTCAGAAAAGAAATTGAAAAGGAACTTGAATGATAGTGGAGAGCCTCCAGCCAGCCCTTAGCAAAGGGCAATAGACAGGAAGGCATGGTGGATGGCATAAAGGAGTGAAGCCATGAATGGAGTGACTCCTTGATGGCAGGTATGAAATAAGGCATGATGAGAGATGGAAACCCTGAGTGGAGTGAATCCTTGATGGCTGTTGATGGAATGAAGCCATGAGGTCATGCGGCGTGAAGGAGGGTTGATGAGATAGGGAGGTCAATGGGGTAGCATAGGACCCAAGCAGAGCAGGATAGGGAAAAACACCAAAAGAAATGCACAGGTTAGAGAAGAAACACAATGGAGGGAGGAGGAAGCGAGAGGAGGAGAGAAGGAACAGCGTCGATAGGGGCAGACACCAGGCGAGAGCCCACCAGAGGGAATGCAGATGTCACTGAACAGAATGGGACATACAAAACAAAGACTCCAGAATCAAGGTTCCCAGTTGAGGAAACGAGCAGGAGAAACCAACACAGGATATCGAGGACAAATGTCAGGAGTATACACGCAGAGCAGAGAAGGTATACATCCAGATCCACATGCTCAGAAAGGATACATAAAATCATCAAATAAAGCACAAAGTGAAGCAGCAGAGCACCAGGCATACCTGACACTAGCCAGTGCACACAAAGAGAACTCTATTTCAGAAATGGCAGGTGCTGTTTCAGACCATCACACACAGAAACAGACCCCTCAACTGCTATGAATTTTGCATAGCGCTATGAGTTGCACACTCAGAGTTACCCATTCTCTGCATAGGTTTACTGATGTCAGCAAACCCAGAAGAGACCACCAGAGAAAGTTTTGATGTCCTGTGAAAGGGGCTTGGTAAGAGCAAGGGAGCAGATGGCATACTCGGACCAGCCTATTCGGAAAAGATGATTTTCGACCATGACTGAGTCAGTCGGCGACGGCAAACCTGGAAGTGCGGGCAGAGAGAGACAGGCAGGGATGGAGTGATTCGAAATAGAGGAGCAGCAGCAGCATGCTATGGGGACAAAATGAGCCAAAACAGGTGGAGAGGAACTAACGGGCAGCCGGAGGCAGGTGCAGAGATGAGAGAAATGCAGCAGAATCCAGACAGTGGAAGGAGAGCAGCGCCTCTGGCTGCAACAAGAAATGAATCCTGGAGAGCCCCAGGATGAGTGACCTTTTAAGCCTGATGGGGGAGTGACATTGTTGCTCTGCCCTTGAAATCTCGGACTTAAAGCCCTCCCATTGTAATTGAGTTACAAAATAAAATAAAAGTCAAGTCAACAATAGCATTGTTTCTCTGCAGATCCAATGGGTGGTTGACAGTGAGAGAAATAACCGAGAAGTGATGCGCTACCCACGTTATATAGACGTTGATGTTGTACATCATTGTGGGAGGCCCCTGGTAAGCAAATGTTTCCTAGTGGTCTTGACGCCAACAACTTACAGTTCCAAAGGTGTGGCTCAATGGAGGAGACCACCTCAATAAAGATCAGTGTTAGCTACAAGGACAGTTAAGGGCAAAGTGCAGAATGAGTAGAAGAAGGGGTCTAGTCTAGTTAAGGTGGACTTGGAGGCAATACGTTAAGACATGTCATCATAGTATAATGCCAGGAGGATAATTTTGACCAGACATTCACTGTGGGCAGAGAGGGGGATGCAAGTCTTCTTATCATATAGTGAGCCTAACTTGGGAAGGAGCTTTTTGTGTATGACACCAATGTGGCATGAAACGTCAAGATAACAATCTCTCATGACTGCTAGAGTTTGACATGTTCTCCTGTGTGAGACAGAAGTCCCACTGACTAGCACCACATCTTTTATGTTGTCAAGCTTTGTTGAGAATTCTCACCGTCTATGGCCAGCTTAAGACATCTCATTTCCCCTGGTTGCTGATCAATTCTGCATGTATGGTTGCCTTCATGCACTCGGTTTCAGTCTAAAAAATTTGTTTCTGTATGTCCTTCTTCAGTGGCTCTATGCTTTTAAGTTCTGAATAGATGAAAAGCTTATTGATTAAAATTGGGTTCTCTCTCTTTAAAGGGAACATAAACCTTATTTTTTACATTTTTTTCCAACATAGATCTGTTTCCCATTTCTCTGCCATCACCCAAGGACATATCCTGTTTAAGTATTTACTGTCATTCAGATGGAAGTGATTTTTTTTCTCCCTTGTTTTGTCTCCTATTCCTCCCTCCTCCCCTTGGCGTGGTTCATGCCTTACAGCCTCAGCAATGTAGTTTGTCCCTTTGTAGAAGAAAGCTTCCTGGCTCACCCACAGGAATGCTACATGCTGGAACCTGCCACCAGCCCTCCTCATCTAAGGTAAGCTGCTCTCCAGCAGTCTCCTATGACCTGGCTGGGCCCCCAACATGATGACTAATGTCTGTTCCAAAACTTCGGTTGTCTGCATGGCAATGTGATGTGCTGCCACTGAGTTACTGGAGCAGCCCAATCGTTTTGCATTTTGTTACTATAATTGAAAATCTGGGCATGTATGAAGTCTGTTTAATATCCGCAGTTTATTATTTTGTTTTTGTATTGAAACAGTTCTATTCCCTGGCTGGTTCCTTGGGGAAGAGTGGTTTGGGATTGCTCCAGAATGCTGGTGACCTGGGTTCTTGCCCAAAGCCCAGGACATCATAAGCAGCGGCTGTTAGGGAGGGCTCAGAGCACTGGCTGGACACGCTCCTCCAGGGTGTGTGTGCGTGCTCATTACACCTCTCTTGTACTGGCTCCTGGTGGTCACATAGAAGAGGCACCATAAATGGTGTGGCTCATCATGTGTGATCAGGTACCCCAGCCAGGGCAGCCATTAGCATGCATAAGTCAATAAGGAGGAGGGGAAAGAGAAAAAAAGCAGCAGAATTGCTTCACCTGCACAACACAAGATGGCCCTCATAGATTCCATGTCAGCATCCTTTCAGCATGTCAAGGAAACCCCTCCAGCCAGCACCCAGGTAGATGAGCAATCCCTCATCTAGTCCAGGGGATGCACCAGCAGGAACAAGCTGACCATTGAGGATGTCAAGGCGAGGAAGCAGTCCTTCACTCAGCCAGGAGATGCTCCTGGCAGAGGCAAGCTGGCAATTGAGGATATTGGGATCAGGACACAGTCTTCCACTAGCCCAAAGGAGGTCCCCAGCAGGGACAAAGTGGACCTATAGATTACTGGAAACTCTGGAGATTGGTAGGTGCTAGACAACAGCAGAGGGTGGTGTGGTGTGTGTCAGAGGCCAGCTGTGGAGAGGGACACAAAAAAAGAAATAGTCCTTTTTTGTTCCATCATTTATGACCCTTTGTTAATGGAAAACTATACCCTCATATCTTGCAAATGTTTGTTTCCATGTCAACAGACAACTCTTTCTGTAGCTGTTAGGGATATATGTGATCACTTTAGTATATTTTTAATGTTCATACTAGTCCCTGTAACTATCTTGGGCATCTCCATTTTATGGCTGTTGAAATCTCACTGTCCTTGAGAGCATCATTAGCATATGAGGACATGATGTGAAATCACCCTTTAGACTCTACAGTATACCTGTCTGCCTAATTAGATTTCAACAAATCTAGTCACAGCAAGGTGTGAAATACCACATTTAGCTTCAGTTAGCTTTGGAAACTATCTGATGTGTATTACATAGTCTTCCTCATTAAATTGCTTTCAATTTGTGTGTTTCCAGAGGTTTTTTTCAGTATACTTGTACTTTCAGCATAGAGATACATGGTATAAATGGTTGATTTGACATTGTGTTCTCATATGCTAATGCAGCCCTCATGGACAATGAGATTTCAACAACCATAACATGGAGACCCCCAGAATAGTTGCAGGGGACTAGTATGAACAGTGAAAATAAGCTAAAGCAAACACATATGTCCCCATCAGCTACTGGAAAAGAGTTGCCTGTTAACAAGGAAGCAAATAAAATTTATATGATATAAAGGTGTAGTTTTCCTTTAATGGAAACCTTTTCCAAGCCATATTCATTTTTTTAATTACTTATCAGTAATATAGTATTAGTCAGGGGGAGAGGGAGGTCACAAGTGGGATACCAAAACGTTCAGTATTGGGGCTGGGTCGTTTTCAATATGTTCAACAGTGACACAAGAGAAGGAATACAGGGCAAGATGTGTCTCTTTGCAGATGACAGTAAGCTCTATGGCAGGGTAGATGGCAAAAAATGGGTTAGGGGGTTGCAGAGGGACCTACAAAGGTTAGAGAGGTGGTTCAAAATCTGCCAGCTGAAATTCAACACCAAAAGGTGCAAAGTGTTGAACATAGGGAATAAGAACCCCAGCACAGAATACTGGATTGGAGTGGCTAATTTGGACACTACCTCTGATGAAAGGGACCTGGGCATCATCATAAGCCACACCTCTAAAACAGTCTAACCAATGTAACAAGGCCTACAGCAAGGTAACCAAAATACAGGGGTGCATTGGAAGGGGGTTCAACAGCAGAAGGGAAGAGGTGATACTACCTCTCTATAGATGACTGGTGAGGCCATATCTGGAGTACTATGCCCAGTTCAGGAGTCCCCACTTAAGAAAAGACAAAGACAAGTCAGAGATGGTGCAGTGTAGAATAACCAAAATGATTCAGGGCTAGCAGGGTAGATCCTATGAGGATTGGTTTAAGGCTCTGAACATATACTTGCTGGAGACCAGAAGGGAGAGGGGCAACATGATAGAGACCTTCAGGTTCCTGAAAGGAATGAACAGGGCAGATTGTCAGGAAATATTCAGCAGGAATGGTTAGTTAAGAACATAGGGACAGGAGTGGAAGCTGGCAGCGTGCAGATGTAGGAGGGACTTAAGAATGCTTTATGTTACAAAGAGAGTGGCTAAGCCTTAGAACAGCCTACTAGCAAAGGTGGTGTGTGAAACAACCATTAATGGTTTCAAGCACAGCTGGAACCAAGTAAAAGGCTTAATAGTCAAACGGGGGAAGCAATAGGGCAAGGGTGGAGGTGAGGGCAATAACCCCGACTAGGAAATAGGTCCCAGGGCAGGGTAAAATAGGACAAATTAGATTTCTGACATTTTCTGTTTCTGTGTATCCGTTCCACAACCCAGTGACATCAGTTGAGCTGAAGCCCTGCATGCAAAAATTCACTTCAGTCTTCAACTGAATTGTCACTGGATTTCAAACTTCGAGAACTAATAAGTAATTCAAGAATGCTTATTATGTGGGAAATAGGCAACATTAACAAGGTACACAAAATAAGGAAAATATCAAAGTACTTAAAAACAAACCCATGAAACTGTACACTGGGGAGATTCATCAGACTACTTCACACATAACCACCATTCCAATTTCTGCATAATTAAAAAATGTAAAAAAAATGCTATGTTCTCCTTCAATGGATTTTTAAAGCTGAAGAGTATACCATTTACCTTTGGGTAAAAATAATGTTGTACTGTAAAGAGAAATCTACAAAAAAAAAAAACTTTCTTCTCACTTGATTTCCAAATTATACCCCTCTCAGTGTTCCTATTTTCTGGTCGGTATGGGTTATGCTGCTGGCAAATGATAATAGGATTTGTGACTGCTTGTTTCTTTCATAAATCAGTTATTTTATTTCAGCACTCCTGGACTGACAGCAGAAGAACTAGTTTGACTTCTGCCAATTTGTTGTTTCTTAGTACCATTATGTTTATTTCTTGCTTCTGCCACATGAATTCTGCAATGCCATGTTAAGTCGCTCCTATCTTCAGAGCAACATTCATATCCCCTTTACCCAAACTATGCTTAGTTTTCTCTTGTGGATAATTCCTGATGGTCAAAATGTGGATTCTAACTCTATTTTCTATTTTTAGCGTGCATTTGAAATTACCTTTTGTTTTCTGCCCACCTGCCGACGCAACATGCTTATATATTTTGTTGTTCTAATTATATCTCCTTGTAAATTATCCCCATGTGACTTCCAAAGCAAAAAAAAATAGAAGTTGTGAAAAACTACCATTTTCACTACCAGTCCCATAGTCACAGAATGTTGTTTTTTTCCTATAGTGTATCATCACTCTTTCTTGATGTATCACCATGTCTGTACATTTTTATGTTATGTATCACTTATCCATGATGCATTGCTATTCTACTATAATGCCACTTTCCATGATACATCACCATGTCTGTGGTGAAGGCTTTTCTATAATGTATCACTTTTCCATGATGCATCACAATGTCTGTGCATGTTCTCCTGGAGTGCTCATGTTTTTTGATACATCACTGTGCCTGCATGTTTTCTTGTTACGTATCATCACTCCATGATGCATCACTATTTTCCCATAATGTCACTGTTCCCTCATGTATCACCATATCTTTGGTACTTTGGTATTCCCGGACAAAAGAAGGTGGGTTGCCCATCAGGATTGTCCTCCATATACATGGAACATTAACCCAGTCTTTGCTCAGACATCCATATATCTAATTTATTTTTAAAAATTGTAATATTTGTAGAGTCAACTATCTCTTGTGGTAGTTTATTCCACAGTCTAGGTGTTCTAACTGTGAAATAATTAATTCTTTTGTTACTATTAACCCTTGCTACTTCTAATTGTTTATTATGAAGTCTAGCTACTATTTTTCTAGTGGAAAATTTAATACCACATAATTTCATTTGTTCTGGATTGCCAAGAATTTTAAATAATTGTAATAAATCTCCTCGACTGCATCTCTGCGCAAGTGTGTGTAATCCTGTTTTATGTAATCGAGAACAATAGTCTATATTTTTTAGGTGCGGTAGTTGTTTTGTGGCTCTACGTTGGACTTGTTCTATTTTATTTATGTCTGATTTCAGATAGGGATTCCAGAATGGAGAGCCATAGTCCAGGTGGGGCCTTATATGAGATCTATAGAGGGATAATAAACAAGATTCAGATCTAGTAATAAATGTTTTTGAAATGCTATGCAATAATGCATTTGTTTGGGTTGCTATTCTAGTGCAATGAATTGATGGGGTTAATTTATGATTAATTATGATCCCTAGATCTTTCTCAGCTGATGAAGTTCTAATAATAATATTATTTAAGTTGTAATTTTGGACCGGGTTATTTTTTCCAAAGTGTATTACTGCGCATTTAGATAGGTTGAAATACATTTGATTTGTTATTGCCCATTTTTCTATAGCCATCAGATCTTCTTGGAGCCCAATTTTTTTGCTGTGATTTATGGCCATCCCTCCAAGCTTGGTATCGTCCGCAAACTTTACCATTGTATTACTAGGAGAGATCGTCATATCACTTATGAATATGTTGAATAGGGTTGGTCCAAGCACCAAACCCTGTGGCACCCCACTGGTCACCTCTCTGTCATCAGAAAGGACATCATTTACTCTTATGCATTGGGTTCTCTTGCTTAACCACTGGTTTATCCAAGAGATTAATGGAGTTGAAATTCCCAAAGTAATCAGTTTGTTTATTATTACAGTGTGTGAAACTTTATCGAATGCCTTGCTGTAATCTAGAAGAATGATGTCCATTGGAATATTACAATCTAAATTATGACTGATATAGTTATAGAATGATATTAAGTTTGTGGTGCATGAATAACCTGCTTTGAATCCATGTTGATAAACATCATTAATCTTTAAAGTTGTCATTTCATTCTCTAGTTTTAGTTTAATGATTTTTTCTAATAATTTACATAGAACAGATGTTAAACTAATAGGACGGTAGTTTTCAGTTTTGGATTGGGACCCTTTTTTATGAATAGGTGTAACTATGGCTGTACGCCAATCCCTGGGTACTACTGAATTTTGAATAGATTTATTGTAGATTATCATTAAAGGTAAGAAAATACTATTTTTGGTTTCTAGGAGAAATCTTCAGGATATGTTATCTGGTCCAGAACTAGTATGTTTCTTTAGAGTGTTTAGAACAGTCAGAGTTTCTTGTTCTGAAATAGTTGCTACTTTGGTGTTTGATATTGCTGGAATAACAGGTAAAGTTATTTCTTTGGAAAAAAAACGATGCAAAGTAATTATTTAATTCGATTGCTGTTGTATGATCTGATGTTATTGTTTGCTTGTTGATTATTAGTGGTCCAATTGTCTTGTTACAACCTTTTTTTGTGTTGAGGTATGACTATAAAGATTTTTGACAGTCTTTAGTATGCACTATTTTAAATTCAAAATTACACTTTGCAATAATAATTTGTTTTTTTAATTTTTTAAGTGTTTCCCTGTAGTTTATCAAAGTTGAGTTGGTTGAAGTTTTTGGGGCTTTTTTTAATTTTGTAAACAGTTTTTTTTTTTTTTCAATTAGTGTTTTAATTTTTTTTATTAAACCATTGTGGAATCTTTCCCTTGTTATTATACTTATTTTTTACAGGTATGTATTTTTTTTTCTAGATGTGTTATTCTGTTTTTTAGACAATCCCATGCTTTATTAGTGTTTAAAGGAAGAAGAGTCTTTTCCCAGTTGACTTTATTTATAGAGTGGTTAATATGATCAAAATTAGCTTTGTGATATTGTTTTAATTTAATTTAATTTTTTTTTGGTTGAAGAAGAAATTTTATAGCAAAAGTTATGGCCATATAGTCGCTATTTCCTAGGGGTGCTGAGATTTTAGTATCGTATATGGGTGTTTCTAGATTTGTTATTACTAAGTCGAGAATGTTATCTCCCCTGGTGGGTTTTCTTATGACTTGTTTTAAGCCAAGGTTTATAATAGCTGTGGTAAATTGTTCTTCATGTTGATTTGTTCCTGTAAGGGTATCCCAGTTTATAGTGTGGAGATTAAAGTCGTCCATAATGAGTACAGCATCTTTGTTTGCCAATTGTGTTATTCCTTCAGTCAAAATTTTGGTAGTTTGTAGGTCAGATGAAGGTGGCCTATAACATACACCTATAAGTAATTTATCAGTATTTGTCGGCTGAATATAAGCCCATACACTTTCTGTTTGTGGGTTAATTTCTATCCCATAAGAATGTATGTCATTTCTTATGTAAAGAGTCACTCCTCCTCCTTTTTTTGAGTTTTGTCTATTTTTAAAGTAGTGTTTATAACCAGAGAGTTCTGCCATCCATTCTTTATCCGTATTGCCCCATGTTTCTGTTATTGCTACTACTGCTAAATTTAGAGTTTTAGTTAGAATTTCTAGTTCTGCATATTTGGTAGTATTCATTGACCTTGCATTTAAAGTAAGGATATTTGCTGTGAAGTTTGTGTTACAACAGTGATTTTTAATAAGAGGCTGGGATGAATTCCCAGTCTCCCCCTTATTTTTTAGTTTAAATGGGAGTTAATGTATGATGTTATTTTTTGGCCCAGAATGTTACTACCCTTCCTACTTAGGTGCCATCCATCCCAGCAATATAGTGCAGGTCTTTCTTCAAATTCTTCCCAGTGTGTTAGACATTTTATGCCTTGTTTATAGCACCATTTATGGAGCCATTCATTCAAGTTTTTTATTTTAGAGGTAATATACCCAGTGGCTCTTGGGATGGGAAGTATTTCGGAAATACAGACAGTACAACCAAGATCTGATAATATGTTGTTTAATGCAACATAGTCTTGTTTGATTTTTGGCAGCTGTGATACCTTAATATAATTTGTCCCTGCATGAATAATTACTAATGGATTTTTGCTAGCAGTAGATAGTATTGATTGTGCCATTGATGTAATGTCAGCAACTTTTGCTCCCCTAAAGCTAGAGCACATTCTGTTTTCTTTGTCTGGGTTACATATTGTTCTATCTAGATATTTTATAATTGAATCACCTAATACAACTACTTGTCTTTTTGTATGTGGTTCAATTAGTGGAGATACATTTAGAGAATTTGTTAAGTGTTTCTTGGATGTAGTGGAACTTCTATCTAATTTGGTGTTATTTTTTTGATACGTCTTCGAGATGTTTGGGTCGTCTTCATTGTGTTGAGTGTAATCCCTGTTTACCAGAACCTTGTCATCCTCTCTGGCTGTTTGATTTCCCAGTATTTCAAATGAGTTATGTAGTGGAAGTTCATCCTTGTTTTCTAAAAGATTTTTATTTTTTTGTGTATGTTTTTTGTGAGGAAGTTTTATCCAGTTATTTTCCACTGTGTGTGTTATAGGAGTTGAAAATGTAACTGGTTGTTCTATTAGACTTGTTATAGGGTCCTCCTTTAGGGTACATTTTTGAGGAAGTGAATTATCTGTGTTTTTTATGATAGATGTATTAGTTTCAACCAGTATTGACATTTGGTCTATGTAGTCTTCTAACACTTTAATTTCAGGACTAAGGTTATCTTTGGGCTGTAATCTTGAAATTTCTTCCTGAAGATTTTGTACCAAATGTACCTTTCGCAGACAAAGTTGGGTGTTTGTTTACCTGTTGTATACATTGAACAGGATATACACATTTTGTTCACTTTCTTCATGGTTTATAATGCTTTAATGTGTGTAAGGGGACTAAGCAGTAAGAAGCCTTATATTGTAATTATTACCTTTATGTTTGACTATGAGATAGGGCCCTGTGCCTGTTTGCCCCGGTTGACATGGTAGACATGCGCAAATGCGCGTGTCTCTGCGCGCATCTCCGTGTGCGGCCCCGCACACGCTCGCCCCGCTCGCTTAGTGTGAATTTTTGAAGGGTAGTGAAACCGGAAGTTCGTTCTAACACGACTTCCGGTTTTGCGCTACTATTTGCAACAATTTAAATAAGATTTAGCCTTTTTTATCTGCACATATCCTCCTGTTGTGCCACTCTTCTTCTGTATGATGCATCACTATGCCTGTGCACTTTCTCCTGTAGTATCACTGTTCCATGATGCATCACTGAGTCTGCACATGTTCTTCTGTGAAGTCACCATTCCATGGTACATCATTATGTCTGTGGTGCATACTTTGCTATAATATATCATTGTTCCATGCTGCATCACTATTGTCTGTGCATGTTTTCCTGTAGTATATCAGTGTTTCATGATGTATCACTATGTGCATATTTTCGGGTAAAGTATCTATGTTCCATAATGCACTACCATTTATGCGCATGAGTGTGATCCATCATAAATTTGTTTTTACTAACATCTGGTTATCAATCAGTAAAACAGTAAGAGGGGAAGAATGGGGTGGCACATGGGCAATAATTGAAACCAACAGTCTTATTAACAATAAAGCCAGACAAGTTTAAGTATTTGAGTGCACTACAAACCTTCAAATTTACCTACAATTTTATGAACTCTCTTATTACGGTAGTGGTAATTTCTCCTGAATACTGTAGCTCATGAATTTGTGTCTTGGTAAAAAGAGGGTCTGTCATTGCTGATCAGGAACTTTGCATATTGATTAACTGTTAACACTGTCAGAATTCTATCAGCATAATCTCTGATAAGCTGAGCTACAGTATACTATTCTGCCCTGATAGAAATCACAGTTGGAGCACCAAGTGATGTATTGTATTCTATATTTAAATTTGGGGAGAGCATTGCCTGAAACCATTCATGACATTAGAATATAATGACCCTGCATGTTCAGCAGTGACTGAGTAGTGGTGATGTTAAGGTGTGCATTTGTCTGATTGTAACATTTATTAATGAAACACAAGTTGTCAATGCTTAAAATATAGCCAGCTACCTTGCCAGTAGTGACTAGAATACAGAAGTATTTGTGTCAGTTTGTAATTGCGCATGCTCCATGTTTTCCTCTCTCAATGTTCTCCAGTCTGGCAGGTCAAGAGATGGAATTATACCACATCAGTGAAAATTTGGAATTGTAATCTGTCAGCTATGCAACAATTCTAAACAAAACAGGCTATTTTTTATCCAGATTTTTTTTTTATTTTTAGAACAGCAATCACACATTATACAGATAATGTAAGGAAAAGGACGCTTGTGTAGTTCTAATACAATTTATATATTTAGCAAGCAAGAGCAATAATACCACCCCATATACCAATGGGGGGAATGCTACTGTACAGAAGAGGAAGCTAGGTTTGTCCTCAGACCAGTGAGGGCATCTTCTAGGGGGCTTGCCTCTTTTGGATCATGGAAGATGGTAATAGATGCTTGTTAAGCAGACAGCTTGCAGTATTCCAGATATACTGTATATTCTGGAATGGCCAAGTGTTTTGCATTAATTAAGTTATGGGGAACCATTTTCTTGACTATCATGGCTATGATGTGGAACATATACCAATCTGTTCCTTTGAGATGTTGATCCATGATGCCCAGAAGACATCAGCAATTAGTGAGACGTGGTTTACCAGTAACCACACTTGGGAGACTTCAGTACCTGGCTATGTATTGTTCAGAAGAGACCGAGGTGCAAAAAGGGGGGGAGGAGTGGCCCTGTATGTTAATGAAAATATCAAAGCTACAGAAATTCAGAATACACATAAGGAGCCAGAAGAACTGTGGGTCACCCTGGAAACAGGAAATGGGACAGCCATAAGAACTGGGGTTGTCTACAGGCCCCCAGACCAGAGGGAGGACATAGACACATTACTGTTAGAAAACATGACAGCTAAAGGGGAGGTTCTGATAATGAGAGACTTCAACATACCAGATACAGATTGGTCAATACCAGCAGGAACATCTGCCAGAACTAGACTCATAGTGGATTCCCTGCAGGGGGAAGGCCTCAAACAACTGGTACAGCAACCCACAAGAGACAGGGCTATCCTAGATCTAGTACTGACTAACAAAGAAGGGATCACAGATCTCCAGGTAGAAGGTCACCTGGGGGCCAGTGACCATCACATGGTATGGTTCAATTTGGCTACTACATCTAAATCATCCCATTCCAAGGCAAAAATATGGGACTTCAGAGGAGCTGACTTTGGTAAGATGGCCAACAGAGTTAAGCTAGCCTGGCAAAAAGAAACACAGGTGAGGGGTACAGGCAAAAGTGGACAAGCATTAAGGATGCAATACTTGAAGCAACATCCCATTGTGTTAGACAGAAAAGGAAGTGCAAAGAAGAAGGAAACCACTTTGGTTCTCAAATACAGTAGCAGAAAGGTCAGAGCCAAAGGCTGGCCTTCAGGAAATATAAGGAACACAGCGGGATGAAGATAGGGAGGCATACCAAACTGCCCTAAGGGAAGCAGGTAAGGCAGTAAGGCAGGCAAAGTCCCAAACTGAGGAAACACTAGCACAGACAGTAAAAGAAGGTGACAAGACTTTCTATAGATACATTAGTGAAAGGAGAAAATCCAGAGGGGTATTGCTAAGCTAATGGAGAAAGGGAGCATGTGAGGAGGAGGACCCTGTAAAGGCATCTATCCTAAATAGATACTTTTGCTCAGTATTTACTGAAGAGAAGGTAGGGCAGGCCCACAGCTCAGCATCATGGACACAGTGGGAGGGAGGTGAGCACTACTCCCTTCACAAAAGAAAGGGTCCTACAAGAGCTTGCTAAGCTCAGGGTGGATAAGGCAATGGGACCTGATGGCATACATCCCAGGGTACTTAAGGAGCTAAAGGAGGAACCAGAGAGCCATTAGCAGAATTGTTTAGTGAGTCTCTGAGCACAGGAGAGGTCCCAGAAGACTGGAGAAGGCTCATGTGATCCCGCCTACAAGAGTGGTAGCAGGAAGGAGGCGGGAACTACAGACCGTCAGTCTTACCTCAGTAGTGGGCAAGATTATGGAGGCACCCTTAAGGAAAGGATAGTGCAACACCTGGAATCCATAGGCGCAGGATCCAAGACAGCATGGGTTTACAAAGGAAGGTCCTGTCAAACTACTCTCATAGATTTCTTTGACTGGGTAACCAGAGTGGTGGACCAAGGAGCAGTTGATGTCGCCTACCTTGACTTCAGCAAAGCTTTTGACACTGTTCCACATAGAAGATTGATAAATAAGCTGGGTAGGCTCAGGGTGGGTCAGAAGTTGGTCAACTGGTGGCAAACTGGTTGACGGGCAGAAAACAGAGAGTGGTGGTAAATGGTATACAGTCAGAAGAGATGCAAGTCACAAGTGGGGTACCTCTAGGGATCAGTCCTGGGCCAGTCCTCTTCAACATCTTCATTAGTGATCTTGCAGATGGACTAGAGGGTAAGGCTTGTCTGTTTGCAGATGACACCAAGATCTGCAACAGAGTAGATGATCCAGATGGGGTGGGCAGAATGAGAAGAGATCTGGATAAACTAGCAGAATGGTCAGAAGAGTGGCAACTGGGATTTAATGCAAAGAAGTGCAAAATCATGCATATAGGGAAGAGAAACCTGAAGCCACCTATAGGCTGGGAGGAGTTGCTAGCAGTCACAAAGGAAGAAAGAGACTTGGGCATCATCATCACTGATGACCTAAAATCATCAAGCAGACCTCTAAAGCAGTAGGTAGAGCTGGGGGGTGTTAGGGTGTATTAGTAGGGTATCACAAGTCATAAGAGGGAGGTAATAATCCTCTGTACAAGACAATGGTTAGGGCCCCATCTGAGTACTGCGCAGTATTGGAGGCCACACCTTCACAAGGACATTAATCAAATTGAGGCAGTCCAGAGAAGGCAACAAAATGGTGCAGGGACTGCATCAGAAGACATATGAGGACAGATTAACGGAGCTCAATATGTATACCCTTGAGCAAAGGAGGGAGAGGTGATATGATCGAGGCATTCAAACACCTTAAGGGCATAAACAAGGTGAAAGAGTCTAACATGTTTAAATATAAGAAAAATAGCAGGACAAGAGGACACAACATGAGATTAGAGGAGGCCGATTAAGGGGAATGTGAGGAAATTCTTTTCACAGAAAGGGTGGTGGATGCATGGAATGGCTTACCACAAGAAGTGGTGGCTATGAATACAGTGCAGGGCTTCAAACAGGCATGGGATATGCATAAGGGAGCAATACAAATGACTATGAATAGATAGGCCACTGACAGAGCAAAGGCCGATGGCACATTTATAAGGTAGAAAAAGAAATGGGCAGACTGGATGGGCCTTGCGGTCCTTATCTGCAGTCAACTTCTATGTTTCTATGTTTCTATGTTTCTATATCCTTTATAAAGAAAGGAAACTTCAAAGGCATTGATTCATTTCTTTGCCTGTCTTAGACCATAAGGTACTGGCCTTGGGGAAGTCCCATAACACATGCACTATGAAGCCCCCTCCTAGTTACATCTCAAGAATGTATCTGGCTTCAACAGTCCATCTTTTTTATATTGAGTAAATAGAATACACAGCATACATACATTAATACATCAGTACTGACACTGTACAGGTCATTAGTGAGACCACACCTGGAATACTGTGTTGTTCAGTTCTGATGCCCATACCTGAAGAATGATATCACACTACTGGAGGGGGTCCAGCGGAGGGCAATCAAAATGATCCAGGGCATGGGGGACAGATCATTTGAGGAGAGGCTGAGGGAGTTGAACATGTAGGAGTAGACATTTTTTCATGGAAAGAGTGGTGGACAAATGGAACACCTTACCAGACAAGATAGTGTCCTATAAGACGGTGGGCAGTTTCAAGAGGGGTTGGGACAGGGTAAGGGTAAGGGATACTGGGAAGGGGGGCAAAAGAGACAGCTGTGAGATGAGGGGCCAGCTGCACACTCGAGCAGACTCGATAGACCAAGAGGCCTGTTTCTGCTGGCAATTTCATATGTTTGTGTGTTCGTATGTACTCCCTGGAGGACAGAAGAGAGAAGGGGGATATGATCAAAACTTTCAAGTACCTTAAGGGCTTTAACAGAGTTGGTACAGAGGGCATCTTTATCTTAAGAAAGGAGGGTGCAACAAGAGAGCATAGCCTCAAATCAGTGTGGGGTAGATTCAGGAGGGAAATGAGGAGGCATTTTTTTCACAGAAAGGGTGGTGAAGGGGTGGAATTAATTGCTGGAGGAGGTAGTGGCGGCAAAGACAAGGTATCCTGTGATACACCCCCCTGGAGTTGAGAATCCTTTAGTTGGGGGGGGGGTGCGGGGTGCTCAGCCCCCCACAGAAACAAAAAAAATCTATCTTTTCGGCGTCCTTTCAGTTTGCGCCACAAGTGTATATTGGCAATATTGATTTTCACCAATGTACATTCACCCTAACGGTGATCGCCTTTCCTCGATCACCGTTATCACATAGACCCCAAAGACAGTGGCCAGTTTCAAGCGGGGGGGACAGGGTAAAGAAGAATATTAGAATGGAAGGAGGCATTACTCGGAACTGGAAGGGGGAGGGAATTGGGATGGGGTGGATGAATCTATCAGGTGGGGGGGAAGCTCAAGGGAATTAAATGAGCAGCACACTCGAGCAGACTCGATAGACCATTACAGCCTGTTTCTGCTGGCAAATTTGTATGGTTATATGTAGTAACTGAAGGGGGGGGAATTACAATTCTCTGTTTTCCTGTTGAACTTCTTCACTATGCAATGCTCAAGCCTTTCAATGTCACAGTATGAGTCAATTGCTCTTATCCCACATGGTATCTTACAGTGGAAATTTGATACCATAACAGTAAACTTCAACTGGAAAAACTTGTGCTGTGGTGTTTGTATGTTACTTGGTTGGGGGCTATGAAGGTCAGGAGCAGGCAAAGCAGTGATACATTAGCTTAACTTAGGTGTGGTCCCAGTGGAGAGCTAAGAATTCTCTGCCACACTCCATGGTACAGTATATAGGGTATGCACTGCCACGCTGCTAAGCACTTGAGGCCTACAAGCTGAAGCATACTGTCAGTGTCTACCCATTCCTGGAAGCTAGGAACTTGCACAGAATGTCACTCTGAAGTAATAATCTTTTCACTTCCTGTACAGCTGCCACCAGTCACCTGGTCATTGCTTAATCTTTAAAGGGACACAGTGAACCCCCTTAGGACTCAAAGTATCTCTAGGTTAAAAAACATATTTATGATTGTTCACATTCCATAGTATTTGCTGATGTAGCTGGTACTTTAATTTTGATTCATTTTTTCTTTTTAAAAGTAATAACAGACTGCCCACAACACTGGTGTTACCACACAAAAATGTGTTTGTATACAGTCCTTGCTCGACTCCCACTGTATCTCTCCTGGAGTTGGGAACCCCGCCAACACAGTATAGCTACTCACGATACAGAGGTAGGAGAGGAGACTGTTGTATCATGAGTGGTTGCACTGTTTGGGGGTGTTCCTAATGTTCGGGAAGTATGCGGTAAGAGTAGATCAAGGATAATAAATCAAGGTTGGGTATAACTGCACCATTAGCATACATTTCGGTTTCATTAAACAGGGAAGTGAATAAAACAGCCAGCAACATTGATAAAGTTTAAAGAAGGTATGCAATCATAAAATGTGGGTTTTCAACTACAAATTATATGATGCAAAAAGGGTTTAGTGTTCCTACAAATGGTAGTTTAGTTACATTCTTTAATAAAACCACCTTGTGATGCTAGGGAATTTTGAATCATGCAGTACTGTTGCCTAGCATGCCCTCAAAACCTGTCACCACTAGGCTACATTATTGCTGCAGAACATGCCCTCAGAACCTGTCACAACTAGGATACACTATTACTGCAACAAATGCCCTCAGAACCTGTCACCACCAAGAAACAGTCTTACTATATCACATGCTCTCAGAATCTGTCACCAGCAAACTGCAGTAATAGTGCAGCACATGCCCTCAGAACATGTCACCACCAGGCTACAGTATTACTGCAGCACATACCCTCAGAACATGTCATCACTTGGCTACAGTATTATTGCAGCACATGCCCCCAAAACCTGTCACCACCAGGCTGCACTGTTACTACAAAAAATACCCTCAGAACCTGTCACTACCAAGAAACAGCCTTACTGAACCACATGCTCTCAGAACCTGTCACCAATAGACTGTAGTATTGCTGCAGCACATGCCCTCAGTACCTGTCACCACCAGGCTACAGTATTGCTGCAGTACATGCTCCCAGAATCTGTCACCACCAGGCTACACTATTACTACAGAAAATGCCTTCAGTACCTGTCACCACCAAGAAACAGTCTTACTGAAGCACATGCTCTCAGAACCTCTCACCAACAGACTGCAGTATTGCTGTAGCACATGCCCTCAGTACCTGTCACCACCAGGCTAGAGTATTACTGCAGCACATGCTCTCAGTACGTGTCACCACCAGGCTATAGTATTACTGCAGCACATGCCCTCAGTACATAGATACATAGATACATAGACAGTGTCAGCAGATAAGGGCCTATGGCTCACCTAGTCTGCCCATTTGAGTTTGTAACTTCAGTTTATGTTTTCCTAGAACTCTGTTGCCCCTTACCCCTGACCTCCAGAATTCCTTTATGTCTATCCCATGCATTCTTAAATCCCGTGATTATTTCAGCCCTCACCACTTCCTCAGGCAGAGTGTTCCACTTGTCCACCACCCGTTCTGTGAAGAAATTCTTCCGCACATTTCCTCTGAATCGTCCTCCCTCCAACTTCTTCCCATGCCCTCTAGTCCTGGAACATCTTTTTCACTTAAAAATAGTGTATTCTTGCACCCTGTTCCTCCCTGTAAGATACTTGTATGTCTCTATCATGTCCCCTCTCTCCCTCCTCTCCTCCAGGGAGTACATATTCAATTCCTTCGACTTGTCCTCATAGGATTTGTGATGCAATCCATGTACCATCTTTGTTGCCCTCCTCTGAACCTTCTCTACCCTGTCTATGTCCTTACGTAGGTAAGGTCTCCAGGTGGGGCCTCAATAGTGTCTTGTATAGTGGAATCATGACCTCCCTTTTCCTGCTGGTGATGCCCCTGCCTATGCATCCCAGCATCCTATTTGCTTTACCTGCTGCCTTGTCACACTGTTTCCCTACCTTGAGGTCATCAAAGATGATAACCCCAAGATCCCTTTCCAGCTTGGTCCATGCTATATCCTCACCCCCCAACTGATATATTGTGCCAGGGTTTTTGTGCCCCATATGCAATATCTTGCACTTCTTTGCATTGAATTTCAACTGCCAAAGCCCTAACCATTCTTCAAGTTTCTGCAGGTCCCTTCTTATTCTGTCTACACCCTCTGGTGTGTCTACTCCGTTACAGAGCTTTGTGTCATCAGCGAACAGTGAAATTCTGCCTTCTAGGTCCTGCGCAATGTCACTGATGAAGATGTTGAATAGGACCGGTCCCAGCACTGATCCCTGTGGTACCCCACTGGTCACTCTTCCCTCTGTGGAGTGACAGCCATTTACCACCACCCTCTGTGTCCTGTCGCCCAGCCAGTTACCTACCCACCACACTACTGTCCTGCCCACACCCATATTCCCTAGTTTGTGTAACAGTCTTCTATGTGGCACAGTGTCAAAGGCCTTGCTGAAGTCCAGATAGGCCATGTCCACTGCCTTCCCCTAATCTACCTCCCTAGTCACCCAGTCAAAAAATTCAATGAGGTTGGTCTGACATGACCTCCCCCTGGTGAAACCATGCTGCCTTGGATCCTGCAGTCCATTGACAACCAGCTGTTTCACCAATCTCTCCTTCAGTAGTGCTTCCATGATCTTCCCCACTATCAAGGTGAGGCTGACTGGTCTGTAGTTCCCTACTTCCTCTTTGTTCCCACTTTTGTATAAAGGGACTACATCTGCTGTCCTCCAGTCTTTGGGTACTTCCCCTGTTTCCAGTGATTGGCTAAACAGGATAGCCAGAGGTTCAGCCACCACCTCTCTGAGTTCTTTAAGGACTCTGGGGTGCACCCCATCTGGCCCCATTGCTTTATCAGTACCTGTCACCACCATGTTACAGTATTACTGCAGCCCATGCTCTCAGAATCTGTCACCACCAGACTACAGTATTACTGCAGCACATGCCCTCAGTACCTGTCACCACCAGGCTACAGTGTTATAGCAGCACATGCCCTCAGTACCTGTCACCACCAGGCTGCAGTATTACTACAGCACATTCTCTCAGTACCTGTCACCACCAGGCTACAGTGTTACAGCAGCACATGCTTTCAGAATCTGTCACCACCAGGCTAGAGTATTACTGCAGCACATGCCTCAGAATTTGTCACCATCAGGCTACAGTATTACTGCAGCACATACCCTCAGAACACGTCACCACTTGGTTACAGTATTATTGCAGCACATGCCCCCAGAATTTGTCACCATCAGGCTACACTATTACTGCAAAAAATGCCGTCAGAAACTGTCACCACCAAGAAACAGTCTTACTGGAACACATGCCCTCAGAACCTGTCACCACCAGACTGCAGTATTACTGCAGCACATGCCACAGTACCAATCACCACCAGGCTAAAGTATTACTGCAGCACATGCCCTCAGTACCTGTCACCATTGGGCTACAGTGTTACTGCAGCACATGCCCACAGTACCTGTCACCATCAGGCTACAGTATTACTGCAGCACATGTTCTCTGAACCTGTCACCACCAGGCTACAGTATTACTGCAGCACATGCTCTCAGAACCTGCCACCACCAGGCTACAGTATTACTGCAGCACATGCTCTCAGAACCTGTCACTACCAGGCTACAGTATTACTGCAACACATGCCCTCAGAACCTATCACCACCAGGCTACAGTATTACTGCAGCACATGCCCTCAGAACCTGTCACCACCTGGCTACAGTATTACTGCAGCACATGCCCCCAAAACCTGTCACCACCAGGCTACACTATTACTACAATAAATGTCCTCAGAACCTGACACTGCCAAGAAACAGTCTTACTGAAGCACATGCTGTCAGAACCTGTCACCAACAGACTGCAGTATTACTGCAGCACATGTCCTCAGTACCTGTCACCACCAGGCTACAGTATTACTGCAGCACATGCTCTCAGTACCTGTCACCACCAGGCTACAGTATTACTGCAGCACATACCCTCAGAACACGTCACCACTTGGTTACAGTATTATTGCAGCACATGCCCCCAGAATTTGTCACCATCAGGCTACACTATTACTGCAAAAAATGCCTTCAGAAACTGTCACCACCAAGAAACAGTCTTACTGGAACACATGCCCTCAGAACCTGTCACCACCAGACTGCAGTATTACTGCAGCACATGCCACAGTACCAATCACCACCAGGCTAAAGTATTACTGCAGCACATGCCCTCAGTACCTGTCACCATCAGGCTACAGTATTACTGCAGCACATGCCCTCAGTACCTGTCACCACCAGGCTACAGTATTACTGCAGCCCATGCTCTCAGTACCTGTCACCACCAGGCTACAGTATTACTGCAGCACATGCCCTCAGTACCTGTCACCACCAGGCTACAGTGATATAGCAGCACATGCTCTCAGTACCTGTCACCACCAGGCTACAGTATTACTGCAGCACATGCCCTCAGTACCTGTCACCACCAGGATACAGTGTTACAGCAGCACATGCTTTCAGAATCTGTCACCACCAGGCTACAGTATTACTGCAGCTCATGCCCTCAGAACCTGTCACCACCAGGCTACAGTGATATAGCAGCACATGCTCTCAGTACTTGTCACCACCAGGCTACAGTATTACTGCAACACATGCCCTCAGTACCTGTCACCACCAGAATACTGTGTTACAGCAGCACATGCTTTCAGAATCTGTCACCACCAGGCTACAGTATTACTGCAGCACATGCCCTCAGAACCTGTCACCACCAGGCTATAGTATTACTGCAGCACATACCCTCAGAACATGTCACCACTTGGCTACAGTATTATTGCAGCAGATGCCCGCAGAATCTGTCACCATCAGGCTACGCTATTACTGCAAAAAATGCCCCCTCCCCTCTCAGAACCTGTCACCACCAAGAAACAGTCTTACTGGAGCACATGCCCTCAGAACCTGTCACCACCAGACTGCAGTATTACTGTAGCACATGCCACAGTACCAATCACCACCAGGCTAAAGTATTACTGCAGCACATGCCCTCAGTACCTGTTACCATCAGGCTACAGTGTTACTGCAGCACATGATCTCAGTACCTGTCACCACCCGGCTGCAGTATTACCTGCGCACATGCTCTCAGAACCTGTCACCACCATGCTACAGTATTACTGCAGCACATGCCCTCAGAACCTGTCACCAGCAGGCTACAGCATTACTGCAACACATGCCCATAGTACCTGTCACTACCAGGCTACAATTTTACTGCAGCACATGCCCTCAGTACCTGTTACTGCCAGGCTACAGTATTACTGCAGCACATGTTCTCAGTGCCTGTCACCATCAGCTTACAGTCTTACAGCAGCACATTCCCTCAGTACCTGTCATCCCCAAACTATAGTGTTACTGTAGCAAATGCCCCCAGAACCTGTCAGCACCAGGATACAGTATTACTGCAGCACCACAAAATGTGAAATAAGTTGCCCCCCACACACAAAGCTCTGCATCTTCAATAATTATAATTTAGAAACTGATACTATCAGTTTCCTACAGTATATATATTATATATATATATATATATATACACACACACACACACATACACGGTGTTGTCCCCAGGATGAGACCCAATTCTGCAGCATTTGCAGCATTCTGCAGAATGCTGCAGCAGACCTACTGAATAAAGCAATGTAATCAATGGCAATTAGTCCCTTTTGTCATTCAGGAAAATGCGACATTGCCAGGATGACGTGAATGCCACAGTTTCCTGCATGACAAAATGGACTAATTTCCATTGAAATTATGTTGCTTCTTTCACTAGGTCTGCTGCATCATACTGCAGAGTGCTTTAAAAGTGGGTTCCATTCGGGGATGCCACTGTATAATGATATATACATACACCACTGTATATATATATATATATATATATATATATATATATATATATATATATACACATGTGTGTGTGTGTCTATGTATATATATATATATAAAGAGAGAGAGCTGCTCCTCAATCACAAAAAGACAGACGATGATCATCTGTAGTCCCCAGCACAAGAAAACCCTCCCTGCCCTTACTATCACCAATAGCAAGGCTGCCTTGCTGGAGCAGATGCACTGTTTCAAGTACCTAGGGGTTATTAGTGACGACACCTTCTCCATCATGCAGCATATCGACTATGTGGTAAAAGCAGTAAATGCAAAGCTCAGTGTACTCTATAGGGGCAGGCAATACCTCACACCATTAGCCCTTTGTCTCTCATTCTCCTCCTCAGTTCTGTTAGTCATCGACTACAGATTTGTAGTATATGGGGCTGCCTCCAATACTATACTTGTATGCATTGCAATGACCGTTAACAAGGCATGTAGACTAACTCCTGGGGCAGACAACCTTATGCACACATGCTCCCTCATTCAGCAGACCAATTTGCTTAACCTACCCAGCAGAATAAAATATCAAACCTGCCCATTGGGCAAGAAATCACTACTAGGCAAAGCAGCTACATTCCTCAGTGGCTTGCTGCCTGCCTGTAGATCTGGGTACCAGACCAGAGGCCACTCCCAGGGCTACCTAGCTGTCCCCCTCAGAAAAATGACACTGGGACAGCGGTCATTTGTGTACCATGCTCCCCATGTGGCTTAACAAGATCGCGGCTCACCTACTGACAAACTTGAGCCTACCTGCCTTTAAGGCAGAGCTTAAACAGTAACTCTCTGGGAGCATCGCCTGTTGCTGTAGGCAGTAATTGCATTCCCAGCCCTGCGGAGTCTTAAGACACAATTGCCTGGCTAACCGACATGGTCAAGTCACCTTCCACACCCTTTTTAACAAAGCCCCTACAGAGCCACTGCCCACATCCTGGATCCCTCACCCCCAACTCTTTATATCGGTTCCACTGCAGAGATGGATCTAGCTCCCTGGCTACTGAAGATTATGCATTTGTGCCTAGCCTTTGGTCGTAAATTATACCTGTGTACCTGACAATGTTTGGCCTTGTCATGTTTCTTTGCACTTACCAGATAGCTTATGTCTCTGTTAATAATGTTTCACCCTTGTAATGTGCTTACACTGGGGCTCCACCCTCCTTTGTTTTCTTGTTCTCAATTGTTCACATTTTGTTGTACCTGACGTGGAGCCTTTGTAAAAGAGCTTTTGCTCAAAGGTAATGTCTGAATCTTGAAATAAATATTATATATATATATATATATATATATATATATTCATTGCAAAAAACTCTGTCAATGCATCCTTCAGGGTTGGTAGTACAGTGACAAAGATTTGGAAATTTGATGTTAGGGTTCCCATCCCTACCACCCACCCCACCCCCAACCTCTACACACCAACAGTGACGTGGTGTACCATAGGGTCATCAAGCCTAATTCTCACCGCATTCAATGTGTAAATAAGCTGACATGGTACAGTATAGGAGAATGGGGTGAGAGGTAGGTTTGATGACCCCATGTCACACCCCGATGCCTGTTGGTGTATGGAGGTTGGGGAGTTGGGGTGGGGTGGTAAGGGTGGGAAACCTAACATCAAAGTTCCAAACTTTTGTCACTGTACTATCAACCCTAACTGATGCATTAATTGAGTATTCTGCAAAGAATTTTCCTTCTTTTTGAGAAAGTGTAATGTCACTGGTAACTGATACGTGGTTGTAGGAACGCATGGCCTGGCCCTTCACGCTGCCCATTTCCCAAAACGGTATGTATATGTGGGAGGGCATGCCCTCTGGGCCCTGCACTCCCACTTACACATAAGTACGGAGACATATCGCAGCCCTAGAGTCATGAAAAGGAACCATTGCAACATACTTTGGCAATGTCTCAGTAACTGTAGCAACTATGAAAAAAATTCCACTGCAGTTGTAATCATGACTTGGAAACCTCCATGCATGCTTAGTTCACCAAAAGGTTGACTAAGCTGTCAGAGTGAAAAATCTGTATCTCAAATCGTTTTTGAGATACAGGCACTGCAATGTTATCCTATGGGAAATTTCTCAACTTCAGAACATTTTAACTATGGAATTGATGTACATTTTTTCACCAAACCAGCAAAAAGCACAGCTATGGGGCAAGAGCCTACCATCCTTCAAATTTCAGCCCAAAAGCCCTAACTGTTTAGTTGCAGCGAGGTGACAAAGAAATTATATTTTTTTGTACAGTACTGTCGCAAATTGTAACACATTCTCAAAATTTTTTGAAAGAACAGGTGCGAAAGTGTCACAAATTGCAAGAGTGTCACATCCGTTCTTTTGCAATTTGTGACTGTACCGGGGGTCCTATGTTTAAAAACATTTCTGGGGGGAATTTTAAAATTCTGATGCCAGCATTGCGTTCATTATGCCCCAATTAGGTAAACACACCTGTCAGTGTTTTCCTAGGGGCACTAACTTTTGAATTCTGGCCGTTTTTCTCCACCACTAACTGAAAACAAGATGTTGGAAGCATGACGCTACAGAGGGCATTTGAGACAATAAAATGTAATGGCTGCAGCTTTCGTGAACCACATATATTTTTTTCCCATTCACTATAATGGGAAAATTTAAATCTAAATAACTTTGAACAGATTAATATTTTTTTCACCAAATCTTCAAAAGGTACTTCAGTGACCCAGACTGCATATTCCCTAAGAATTTCAGACCAGATGGACAAACCATTTGGGCTGTAGCCCCAAGCAACAAAATAGCCCCAAAAGTGGGTTTTTACACATTGTTGGTGCTCTGCAGGTCCGCAACCACACATCTGACTGGAATGAAAGTTGCCATATCCAAAGATCTGTGGTACCTGACCATGCATGCAAAATTTCAGGCAGATCTGTAATACAGTTGCAAAGTTATTAAAGTGCAAACATTTGGGTTTAACATAGAAGTGGCTAGGCAACCCTAACTATATTGCCACTACCGCAGCAGTATAAAAAGAAAAATTATATATATATATATATATATATATATAGATACATCTTGTATTTTAAAATGTGTTAAACTGGGTAAGATCCCAAAGGTCATAACTGCCCATTTTCATTGTGGACCCAGTAGACAGACAGATAGGCAACATCTGTACTTAGGGCAGGATATTCAGACTGTGCCAGGCTGGAGCACAGGCCTGGGCATAGTGCAACTTGGTTGAGCCAGGACATAGTCCAGGCGATATTCAACAGAGCTGCACCATGGCTCAGCACCACTGAATATGGCACTGAGGGTGCACACACTGCGCCAGCGCAAGTGGTAGCAGGGGAGCAGGGGGCTGCGCCAGTGCAAGTGCGGTTGCGCTAGGTGCAACAAGAGCAATATTCAGCTGTGAGCATGCAAATAAGACCATTATGTATGCAAGGCACAAATGGGGCCATTTGCATGTCATTATGGCCCCATTTGCATGCGGTGCGCTGTACCCCAGCGGCTTGCACCTGGCGTCCTGCCAGACTGCAGCCATCGGGGACAGACGCCCCCTGCCCACAGCAGGCAATGCGCCCCGTAGTGTGATCACGTGCATAGCAATAGGATATCCCTGGTGGTCCAGTGGACCCGAACCCCTGCTCGATCATGGGCATATGAATATTATATCCCTGGTGGTCCAGTGGACCCTATCTCCTGCCCAATCATGGGTGAATATAAATAAGATCCTGGTGGTCCAGCGGTACCCCCCTCCCCACCCACCCACTGAGCACTCCACCCTGCATCCCCTGGTCAGTGGTAGGCTGCAGCTCCCTGCCGCCAAGCCGTCTGCCAACTGACAGCGTCTGGTATGGCTGTACACCTATTGGTCCACCGTGTGTGCCAATGGGCATGCAGACCATACTGTACTACACAGTCCCGCATTGTGAATGGTTCATTCACATTTCGGGACTATGTAGTACAGTACAGTCTGCACGCCCATTGGCCCACACGGTGGACCAATAGGCATACAGCCGTACTGTACATTGTCAGTCGGCGGGCAGCCGGGCAGCTTGTGGTGGGGAGCTGCCACTTGCCGCGGACCGGGGGGACTGCAGGGTGGTGGGGCTCAGTGGTCAGGTGGGGGGTACCGCTGGACCACCAGGGATCTTATTTACAGTTGCCCGCGATCAGGCAGGAGATCGGGTCCACAGGACCACCAGGGATATTATATTCATATGCCCACGTTCGGGCAGGGGTTCAGGTCCACTGGACCACCAGGGTGTGTTATACTACGGACCCAAGATCGGGCAGAGGATAGCAGTCCACTGGACCACCAGGGTTAATTATAACTATGCCCACGATCGGGCGAGTGGGAAGGCACGATGCCCGGACTGTGTCCTCGGAGGTCAAGTGGCCACCCACTGCAGACAGCGCTGTGTTGCACCCAGCAATATGGCAGCCCACCTGTGGGTGTCCCCTGACTTGTTCCTGGTTTTGACGGGCACATCTTTGCACCCCTCCTGTGCGGCGTAAGCAGGTTTGTGCCTGCATATGCGCCACACATCCCGGGCTGAATATTGGGTTGCACCTTATATGCATGGGCACATCCCCCACACTTGCACTGCATATGTTACTGGTGCGCCCCGGCGAATTGGAGATTGTGCAGAGCAACCTACCCCTTTGAATATCGTACCGGGGCACATTGGTGAGTGTTGTGCCATGTGCAACCCCTTTGAATATCCCACCCTAAGTATATAAGAAGAAACTTAATGACATTTACAGACAAAGAAAATAAATGACAGCCTTACATACTCTCTGAACAAGCAAGAGATGGTGCACACCACAATAGCGAGGGTAAAGTACTTCACAGCTTGGAAGCCTGATAAGAATAAGCTTATAGTATTCATAACAGCTGAGTTTTTACACTACTTCATTAAGTTCTTAAACTTTCATATTTTAGCCATCTTAAATCAGTTGTCTTTCAAAATGTCAAAAGTAGTTAGTCTATATTAAAGAATGCTTCCCATCCTAATAGAATGTCTTAAAAGATAATAGTTTTTTGAGCTGGAGTATGGCAAGAATGATCTGGAATAATCCTTTTTGCAAGTTTTATTTCATTAGTCGGCCTGGTGGCACTGAGGGTTGAGGCTCTGGACACCACACCTCAAGCCACGCTGGCGACCCGGGTTTGGGAGTGAGCCCAGGTCATCGGGGGTTGGCAGGGATGGGAAAGGATTGAGCATCCGGAGGACTGCTCTCCTTTCCCAGGGTGGGGTGTTTAAGCTGGCTGCTATTATGGTGGGCCCTAGCAGATGCTGGGGGCATTGCATCAGAGGCTAGCAGCAAAGCAAGGGGAAAGCCTCGGCAGATGTCTTAAGGGGGTGCGCGGGTGCCTGCAGGACACCATTGCACATCCGAGGCTCGGGGGAAACAGAAACAGGAAAAATGGCCCGATCCTGGTAGGCGAAGGCGAGGAGCAGTAGCTACCCCCCACACCCAACATCGAGTGCATCGGCTGTCCTTGGTGCTCCCTCCAGTCGCAGGATATCCACCCAGATTTCAGAAAGGTCACCAAGGATGGAGAAATGGTGGTCCCACCTTGGAGGGCGAAAATCTGGGGGAACGGATACCGGGACTGGAGTTGGGGCTTGGACACCGAGAGACAGGACTGAGCCTAAGACCGGGCAGGATGGAGGGAAGCTGTGTGCCCCCACTGGAGAGAGAGTCTGGGATCGAGTGGGGTGGATAAATAAAATGTACAAAAAAAAAAATATATATTTACTTCATTAGCAAAACCAACAAACAGATTTATACCAGTTTGAACAGTTTGGAGACATTACTATTGAAAGCCATTATTCCAAATGTCAATATAATGTCTTTTAAGATACAGCTTTGATGTTAATGTAGGAGAACGGAAACCTAAGGTAGCATACAGTATATATAGAACATATGTGTATGTATCCTTGATAGTCATACTATATGAACTGTAAAAAATGAACTGGTATTTAACTGTCAACCTGCCAAACTCCCTCATTTAAATGTCAAGAATTAATAGTAGGTGAGGAATATGATGCCTAACAAAAATGGTAGTTCTTTATTTAAAAACAGTGATCACTCTTCTGTGTAACTAGCCAGTATGTAACAAAGTTCTTTAAAATGTGGAACTAATGACCTCAGTATTGAACGCCTGCTTGGCTAGTGCAGCAGCACTAATTTTCTTGTCTCCCTTCTGCGCTGGAATTTCTTGATGCCTGGTTTTACACTTGACCAGGTTACAAATTGTAAACCACATGAAACATTCTTGCAACGTAGGCGTGAATACTGATCCAGTTGAACTACATACAGTACATTGGAAGATTTACCTATACCACAGTGATTCAGAGAGAGCCCTTCTGCCAACAAAGAGAACATGACTAAAACTGAAATAACACAAAAACATAAAGACAGAAAATGGGAAGCATTGTCTTGGAAATGTTGTGTATTCAGTTTGAAGATGAAAGATACAAAGCCATGAGCTCCACATTTCCTCCGAGATATTTCTCCATCAAAATCAGAAAACTTCAATCAAACTTGGCTAAATACACCAGACAGAGGGACTGCAACATCACTGTGTATTCAAACAAATCTAAAACAGCCTCACAGATGGAGGATGGAGATCAGACTCCAAGCTGTCTCAAGTTTCTGAAGCAGTGCAGGCCGTACCACCTTCCCTTCTGAAGAACAAATGGACTCTGGGGAAAAAAATCTACTTAGAAACTGTGAAAAGGAAATTATCACCATCAGAGCTGATGTCAAAGAAGCAATGAAAGAGCTCCAAAGGGGTGGGAAAATATTGGAACAGAGGTCTGATGACCTGGACCACCAATAAACAGCCACAAAGAACTTGGAAGACGATATTGTCTTCTCTTAAAGTCATAATGGACATTCAGGCTTACATTTTAGCCGAGCAGGAGGACTTAGAAAATTGGACGCCAAAAGAGCATTCACTTATATGGCCTCCTTGAGAATACTGAAGGTTCAGACCTACTCTCATTCCTGGATTCCTTTTTCAGAACAGCTCTCAAACTGGGCCCAGACTTCCCCACTGATGTAGAGCAAACACATCATGCTCTTGGACCAAAGCCAGCGGCCCTGGATGCCTGCCCATACTCAGTAATTGTGTACTTCCACAGCTACACCACTAAGCTTCAGCTTGCATGGTGGAAACAAATTGTGCATTACAGACAAATCTGAATCTTTATTTATTTTTATTTATTTCGTCATTCGGACATAACCTTTGAGCAAAATGCTCTTTTTCAAAGGTTCCACATCTTGACAGGAGAACAACACAGAAAGGTAGTTACAGAGTGTGGGTGCACAAGTACAGAGACAAAAAATACAAGAAATAACAGCAATTGGTCTATTTACAATTATAAGCTATCTCATATAGAGGTACAGCATATTGCAGTTAGTATAGCCCAAGGTACATGGTGAGTGCTGTGGGTTTAAGAAACTAATTTAGCAGGAGGTAAAGCAGCCAGGGGAGGCATTGTCATTATTTCACATAAAGTGGGGTGGGGGGGAGAGACTCAACATAGGCTTTCACACCCTGTGTGTTAAGGCAGCCAAGAGGACGCTTGGTTTAATTCTAGTCAAGAGTGTGTGGGGGGGGGGGGGGAGGTAATTTTCTGTGCAGGACTGACCTAGTAGGAACATACTAGAGAGCAATGTGAGGGAGGACCGTACACAGAATAAGCTGGGGGAAGACAGGTGCTTTGAGACAATCACATTTGTGTAGGACAATGGCAGGAGAGGGACTTGAAACAGAGTGCTGAGTTAAGGGCAATAGATAGAAGGCTCGTCAACAGGCTGTGGCTATGGAAGGCTCAAGTTTGAGGGCTGGCAAGTAGTAGGAGGAAGTAGGAGTTTAAACTCAGGGTTACTGGGCAGTTGGGTAACAAATCGGAGAATGCAGCCCAGGAGCAGGCTGACTCTAAGCTACTGGGTGATAGTGCTACAGGTTACCTGCAGCTACAGACCTCAGCCTTGGCCAGGTGACATCTCAGTTCCGCCTTGAAAATGGGGAGGCTGTTAATGAGTAAAAAGTGTGCTAGGATCTCAATTAGCCAAGAAGGAGCCCTGTATGTGAAGGACCATTGGCCAAGTGCCATTTTTCTGAAGGGAATGGCAAGTGGGCAGTGAGTCTGCCCTCTAGTGCAGTACCCGTATCTACCTCACCGGAGCAGTTCTTTGAAGGTCAATGGAGCTTTACCTAGGAGAGATTTCATGCCAAGCAGATATGTTTGGTATTTGATTCTGCTGGTAAGACTGAGCCAGTCAGTGCACTCATAGAGGGAGCAGGTGTGTAGGAGATTATCAGCCCCTAGAGCCAGCCTGCAGACTTTGTTGAGGGCTGTGCTTACTCATTTTAGCACAGTGTTGGATGCTGATCCATAGACCACAAGTCTGTAGTCAATAACAGACAAGATGAAAGAGGAGACTGCCAACCTGAGTGCCTCAGGAGTTAGGTACTGTCTGTGCCTGTAGAGAACTCCAAGTTTGGTGCTCACTGTTTTGACAACCTGATCGATATGCTGCACGTAAGAGAGGGTGTCATCAATGATCACGCCCAAGTATTTAAAAGAGTTGACCTGCTTGAGTGGAGCAGCCTTGTTGTTAGTAATAGTAAGGGACAGAAGATATGTCTTGTATTGGTGAGTGGTTATCAGTATCGTCTTCGTCTTCTTGTAATTGAGAAGCAATTTCTGAGAGCTGAACCAGTCCTCCAAGCTGTGAAATGAGTACTGCAAATCATCCCGTAGGTGATGAAGCTGGGCACTACTACTAAGGATGACAGCATCATCTGCATATAGAATAATCTTGCTATTGCAGGCCTCTGGAAGCCTGTTGATGAATAGGCTAAAGAGGAGGGGTCCCAGTATAGACCCTTGTGGGACACCCAGTACTATATCCCTAGACGAGGAGATAACTGTCACAATTTTTACACTCTGTGCTCTGCTGGATAGGTAATCCTGGAACCAGAGGATGGCTTCAGAGGCTATCCTGAGGTGCTGAAGCTGATCAAGCAAGATGTGATTGTTGACAGTAACAAACGCTTTAGTGAGATCTATGAAGATGGATCCCACCAGGCTGCCAGCATCCAAGGCCTTGTGAACGTAGTCTGTGAATTCAACTAAGGCCGTAGCTGTGCTATGGCACTGACAGAATCTGTGCTGTTGTGTAAGCACAGTAGACTGTACTTCTGAAGGTACTCCATGACCTGGTCAGCCACGATCCTTTCAAGTGCCTTCGAGAGAGGGGAGGGAAGGGGAGAGGATAGATATTGGTCTATAGTTAGCAGCGCGAGACTGGTCCACACTTTTTAGGACAGGGGTCACTAGAGCTATCTTCTAGGCTGCAGGGAATTTTGCCAGGGTGAGAGACTTGTTAAAGAACTTGGTGATGGGAACCACCAACTCATCCAAGGCAACTTCCACCAATTTCATGTCGAGTGAGTCACTACCAAGTGCGGGTTTACCAAGCACCTTAGTAATGTAGGTCCTGGCTTCCTTGGTTGTGACACACTTAAAGTAAAAATTTGGATGGGTCAAATTATCTCGGGCTTTGGGCGGGTGTTGTGAGGGGGGTCAAGGTAGTTGGGCAGGAGGACAGAACTGAGGTTGAAGAAGGCCACATTGAAGGTTTCTGCAATTGTGTGTAGATCTAGGGTGGGGGTGCCATTTAAGCTGAGCATGGAGGGGGTGCATTCTATCTTCCCTGCCCAGCAGCACCCTAATGTTATCCCAGAATTGCTTCCCATTGCCCCAGTTGTGTTCCAGTTGGTCCTTGTAGTAAGGAACCTTGGCTTGCCTAGCAAGAGCAATACACTTGTTCCTGGCTGCCTGATACTTTTGGAAATCAGATTGGTTGCCCATGCCTCTGGCAAGTTCCCAGAGGTTGTCCCATTCCTTCTTCAGATCAAGGAGGTCCTGAAAATCCATCCATTGGAAGCAGCCCTGATCTTTCTTTTTCTCAGGGGGGCATAGGCATCACAAATACCATTGACTGTGGACACAAAGAATTGCAAAACCTGGTCGACGTCTTGGAGACTATCAAGAAGAGATCAGTCAGTGTTGGCCAAAGCTGTCTTAAGTTGCGTTTGGCACCCCTGTTCAGGACTTGGCTAAAAACCAGAGTGGGGGTCCTTTTTTACTTTATTAACCCACATACATGCAACTGGTGAGTAGTCACTGAGGCAATCAGGGAGCACCTGGACATTTTTGATTCTATTGGGGCAGTTGGTCCAGATCCAGTCAAGCAGGGTGCCCTTTCCTGTTTTGCCGTTTAGCCTGCTGTCAGAACAAATCACCTGTGTGAGGTAAAACTCAGCAACTTGATCCTTAAGATGATCAGTGCCTTTGTTAGTCCAATTAATAGTAAAGTCTCCAGTGACAATAACCTCTGAGTTTTAATTTTGTTTAGATAGGGCCTTCAGGACAACACCTAGCCCCTGGTTTGCCTTTGCGGGTGGTAGGTATACCAAGGTAGTGGTGAGCATCCTGTTCTGCTTTCCTAGCAAGAGCTGAACTGCTAATAGTTCATAATCACAAGCATTGCCCGAGATTGGCAAACACCCCCTCTTAAGTTATCCTTCATATATATCAGGCAGCCCCTGCCCCGCTTCCTCAGTCTATCCAGTCTGAAAGATTCAAACCCTGTTAAGGCAATGAGTGAGTCCTTGACCTTGGGGGTGAGCCATGTTTCAGTCAGGCAGATGACATCTGGGTTGTGCAACTTGGTCCACGCCTGGAACCGAGTCATCTTAGGGAGCAGGCTGCAGATATTCATGGCAACTATCTTTATACCACCCACGTGATCATCCCTGGAGAAGGGGGTAGCATGAGGTCCCAGGTTAGGGTGAATATCTCCATCTGCTAGCAGCAACAGGAATGGAGATTCTTCCAACATAATGCAGAAGCCTAGTCCCCAGTCACTTACACCTAGTGGTTCTGGTTATGGAGGTAGATATCCTGTGCCTATAAACTGGTGCAGCTAGCTGTGCTGGTATAGAATCTACTTTGATAGTGATTACACCCCAGGTACCATGAGGCTGCAGAGGGAATATGCTCACATTTTGCAAGTGCTCTGCCAGCAGCAGCTCCGTTTTCATACTCCTGACCCAAACTGACTGATCTGTTCCCTGAAGGTCAGAAAGGGTACCTGTTTGCAGCTGAAGCCCAAATGGACCTCCTCGCTCTTAATGCTTCCATTCCGGAAAGTGGTTCCAGACCTCTGGCTTCTCCAACCCAGCTGCCATGATGGAGATCCTTCCAGAGTGCCAAACAATGCCACCACCAGTCTGCAGCAACCACAGCATCCATCTGACTGCACCTTCAGTCATTTCATAGCTCTCAAGCTGCACTATGATTATCTCTGATGTACTGATCTCCTCTTTTTGCTCAGTGACCTCAATGACCAGGTGGGTTTTGTCACCTGGAGACATCTGGCAGGCAGAGGGTATGGGGGTCAGGGCTGACTGTCTCTCCTGCTCCTTTTCAAAACCTATACTTTGAGTTCTGTGGGCTTTCCATAGTGAATCTACCCTCCTTTCTCGAGCCAGCATTGTGCAGATGACATTTGGTCTTTTCTGCATGGGGAGGGATGCTTCTCAGGGTGGGCCCCTCTTGCCAATGATTTCCAAGCTCCCATGCTCAAGTAACCCTACTAGCTGGAGGAAGCAACTATACCTACTTGGTGGGGGGAGGAAATGCTTGACCCACCAGACCTTTCCTGGCCTCTGCTGCCAGAAAAACAGCTCTATGTGGATTTTCACCACTGTACATTTTTTCTGCTGTAAGTTTTCCATAACACCAGGTGCTCTTACACCCCCTTACTGCCTCTTGGCCTTTTTTCACTATCATCAATATCTCTGGGACATTACATCCTGGTCTTGGGTTGATTCTTTATACCTCCATAAAATGAGCTCTTTAATGGGGAATCTCCCATGCTTTGTTAGTACTTCAACTGGGCTTTTTACACTGGTGACTATGGGACTTGTTTCTATATTGAGAACAGTACAGATTTGATTGAGACTTTATTAATGGGACATTTCTGGACTCAAGCTTATTGTAGTGAACATGTTTTTGGTGGAATGCAGCTCTAAGATTTGGAATTACAGCCTTAGTAAGCTGCACTGGATGACATTTATGTAAGAACGGTCACCCCTGCATGGCAGGCAGACAGCAAGGACTGATTCTTGGAGCACAACATACGAACATATGAAGCTGCCAGTAGATAAAGGCCTTTTGGTATATCAAGTCTGCTCAATTGCGCAGCTAGCAACCCTTAATCTGCAGCTGCCCCTCCCTCCCCTCCACCCCACCCATGACCCTCCCCTTACCCTGTACCATCCATTTTTGAGCAGCCCACTGTACTGCAGGACACCACTCCTCAGGCAATGCGTTCCACCTAGACATCACCCTCTCTGTAAAAAGTGTCTCCTCATTTCCCTTCTGAATCTTCCCTCCTCCACTCTCAGATCATGCCCTCTAGTGTCCCCCCTTAACTTGACTAGCCAATCTTTTCCTGTCTTGTTTATACCTTTCGAGTACTTGAAGGTTTCAGTCATATCCCCACTATCTCTCCTCTACTCCAGGGAGTACTAGTTCAACTCCCTCAGTCTGCTGTCATATGGCATGTCCCCCAGCCCTTGGATCATCTTTGTTGCCCTGCGCTGCACCCCCTCCAGTACCCTAATGCCCTTCCTCAGGTATGGATGCCAGTACTGCATGCAGTACTCCTGGTGTGGCCTGACCAGTGATCTATACAGCGGCAGGATCACTTCCCCCTTCCTGGAGGATATACCCCTGGCAATACAACTCAGCATCCTGTTGACTTTGGCTGCCTCTTCCAACATTGTGCTGAGTTATTTGGCACTTTTACCCTAGAGCATTTCTACTCAGACTGATTTTTTTTTGGGGGGAGGGGGTATTTCTTACTGTTTTCTACAGTCCCAGACTACCATCCAGGCCTCCACCTCATGGCAGTCATGTGGCAGGAGCGGCAACTCACCCCTCCCTGGAAGAGCTGTCATCAGATGCTCAAACCTCTCCCTCCCCAACCGACCCCCGGTAGTCCATGCTCGTTCTTGAACACGGGTTGTTGGCATGGTCCAAGGTGTGGCATCCAGCTCCTCAATGCCACTGGGCCAGCCTTTCAACCTATTTTTTGGGGGAGTTGGTAAAACTGATCCCATGTGGGGAAGGAGTCAAAAAGAGGGGCAAAGAATCAATATTTAATGCAATGATATTCAGGTTCAACTCCCACCAAGTGGAGACTGACTCATCAAGAGGAACATTTCATTTTTGTCTTAAATTTATTTTAAACCCAGAGTTAGTGGTCCAAACTACCCAGTAATGCCTCACATCCCAGTTCTTAGACACCATCCTTTAGGAGAGGAGGCAGACGACAAGACTGCCACATCATCTACGTAAAGCATAATGGGGATATTCATATTCATAATACAAGGGGCAGCAGAATTTTCATTCGATTTACTGTCATTTAAAACATATATATGTGTATATATATTAATTACAAAAAAAACTGTTCAGACATTAGGGTTGAAGTACGCAAAGCACACAAATTAGGCAAATGAAAAACATTAGAGTTTTGGGGTTCGGGAGTACTTGTGAATCAGTGGTGGGGTCATCTTTTGGATTGTCAACGGTAAAGTGCACCCTTCCCCTAAGCAAACAAGGTCTGACATGATCCTCTTTCTTCATGCTGGGCTCAGCATAAACAAAAGCAATGACAGATTCTGTTGGCAACATATGGTGAGCCATACTTCTCTACCTTTGAAGAGTGTATCACTATGAGGCACTGGCTTGGAGCAGCACCTTATGCTTTAGACAGGAGGCTACAGGCAGAGGGGTGAGGGAGTGGGCATTAAGGTTGACAGCCCCAAAGAAAACCCTACCACTGATTCACCAATACTCCAGAAACCCAAAACCCTAATGTTTTTCTTTTCCCTACTTCATACACTTTACATTCTTCAACCCTAATATCTGCATTAGCATATTTTTTTGCAATTTATTTCCATACTTATTCTGACAGTGAAATGGTATCCTCATCTGCGCAAGTCCCAATAAATAGAATACTGGAGATAGTCCTGACCTAGTGCATGGGCCCATCAGGCCTCGACATGCATGTCAACCCCTCATGAGGGAAGGCTCCCTGGCCCACCACATGGTGTCATGTGTGCGTCAGAATACCGCTTCATCCCTCCCCAGGCTGGGGCCAGTGCGGCATGCTGCAGTACCTTCCCACCACCCTTGGTCCATTCAGCGTCTCACTGAGCTTGCACTTGAACTCGGGTTAATGGCATGGGAAGGCAGTTTGGTCCCCACTGATCCAACAGGCTTCCCTGCAAACAGCGTTATTTAATCATTTTTTTGACATTTTGACCCCAAAATTTCAACGGACATTTTATTTATTTATTTAAGAATATAGGAATTACAACCCTTTGAGTCATAGACTAGTTTCCAAAGGCTCCACGTCAGGTGCAGAGTACTGTAAGAACAGTTGAATACAGTAAAGTGTCATACAACTGTGTAGGATACATACAAATAGGTATTTGCCTATTCATGTGGTAGCTAAGCAGAGGTTGAATCACAAGGTTACAGTCAGGTAACAGGGTGCTGCCTCCAGGAAGGCATTGTCAGGCATTCCTATCACAGATATAGGCTTCTCCTTCTGAGCATGACAGGTGTAATTTTAATAACATAGTAGACAAAATGTAATTTCAAAGCAAAAGTGTGAAGTCACATGTTGGCCACAATTTGAAAAACAACAGTTGTCACATTCATGGGGTGGTGTGTGAAAATGGCTATGTTGAAAATTTGGGATTTAAATTACCAAAGTTATGAGTTTGTGTAGAAAAATTATAACATACCTTCATAACTTTTTAATTTTTTTTTTTTTTTTGATATTTTAACCCCAAATGTTCAACATAGTCTTCTTATGATACCACCTTATGAACATGGTAGGTGAAAACTTTCAAATCCCTGCCAAAACATCATTTCGCACCACAGCTATGAAAACACATTTCGGCCAACATTTAAAAAACAACAGCTGTAACATCCATGAGGTGGTGTGAACAAATGGCTATGTTGAACATTTTGGGTCAAAATATTGAAAATTACCAAAGGTATGAGCGTGCATAAAAATGTTTTAATGTATGCTCATACCTTGGTCATTTTTTGATACTTTTAACCCATATTTTCAACATGGCCTTTTGGGAGCCCACCTCATGAACAATGTGGTGAAATTATTCAAATCTGGCATGAAAGATGATTTCATGCAGCAACCGCAAAATCACCTTTCGGGCTGAATTTACATAATTTCACTGGCATTGTTAATGAAGTGGGATGCCAAAAAGTCCATGTTGAAAATCTGGGCAAAAAATATGAAAAAATGACCAAGCTATGAAAAAGATTCAAAACACATTGAAATACATCATAAGGCACTTACCTGTTTTCCTCAGTTCTCAGTCCGGCATTGAAGAGTTAAGGCATTCTCTGGTCCAAAGAGAATTACGGCATTGGACTTTGACTGGATAAATATAGAGTAAGGGGGGGGGGCAGTAGCTGTTGAGTGGGGGAGGGTCAGGGTGGGATGGGAGGAGGGGACAGTGGCAGAAATCAAGACACAGTTTTCTTTATTTCAAGTAAAAAAAATGCAGAAGATGTCATGGGATGGTTTTCTTTTTTAAAGGTACCTCCGACACTGTGGATTGGGCATCCCAGTGTCCCCATCTGCTGGATCAGGGAAAGGGAGGTTGTGTATGCCAACAATGGGGACTGGTTAAATTTCAAGTAATCAGTTGACTCGGGGCAAAGTTATTAAGATACAAAAATTGGGGTTTAACATTAAAATGATTACTAAAGCCTAATATATAGTCGTGACAGGTATATATTCATTGCAAACAACTCCATTAATGCATCAGTTAGGGATGATAGTACACTGGCAAAAGTTTGGAAATTCGGTGTTAGGGTTACCAGCCCCTACCACCTCACCCCCAACCCTCCACACATACAGGCGCCGGCATGTGTGCTGGGGTTATCGGGCCTAACTCTCACCTCATTCCATTAGTAAACAAGTTGAGGTGGTGCATTAATGGAGAATGGGATGAGAGGTCTGACAACCCCAATATACACGCCAATGCCTGTATGTGTGTGGAGTGTGGAGGGGTTGGGGCAGTAGGGGCTGGCAACCGTAACACCAAATTTCCAAACTTTTGTCGGTGTACTATCAACCCTAACTGATGCCTTAATGGAGTTTTTTGCAATGAATTTGCCTTCTTTCTGACAGAGTGTAACGTAAATAGTAAGTAGTATGTCATTTCGAGAAAGCAGGGCCCTTTGGGCGCTGTGCTCTCATATGCTGAAATTCAGGCATGCTATAAAAAATGACAGCTGTGCTGTTCATGAGGAGATGTGACAAAATGTCAATGTTGAAAATCTGGAGTAAAAATAATAAAACTGTGTGAATTTACGACCATGCATTGAAACTGAGCAATGCACGTTTGTAATGCGGTCATTTTTTTTTTTTTCACAACATTTTCAAATTTTTTGGGGGGGACCTCTCCTCATGAACACTGGCACTGTGATTTTGTTAATCCATCCCAAAAGTTGATTTCACACAGTGACCATGCCATTCTGTGCCACAGGTGTGAAAACACATTCCAGGCAGGATGTGCAAAATAACAGCAATACTGTTCATTAGGAGTTGGAAAAAATGGTAATGATAATGTTGAAAATGTGAAGTAAAATATTAAAAATTGGCGTAGTTACGAGCGTGCACTGCTCAAAGCACACTCATAATGCAATAATATTTTGGTATTTTTTCACCAGATCTGCAACATGGGCTTTTTGGGACCCAGCCTCATGCACAGTAGCACTGTTGTTTTGTGAATCAGTTCCAAAAGGTGATTCCATGCAGCAACTGCGAAATCACCTTCCCAGACCGGGAAATGAAATGACAGTGCCAGTGTTCATGAGGTAGGGTCCCAAGGAACCCCATGTTGAAAATGTAGGGCAAAAATTCCAAAAAATAGCTGAGATATCAACCTAAGTTGAACCCCCCCCCCCCCATTATACGGCTTACCTTCAATTCTTCATTTTGCGGTTCAGCTTTGCAGAGTGCAGACATGTCTCCTGTCCTGAGAAGACCACTGTTCCTGACCTTCGGAGGGTAAGTATGGGTGAGGGGGGTGCAGAGAGGTGGGTGCTTAATGGGAGGGGGGACTGGGGACTGGGGAAATGAAGATGGATCATTTTCTTTTTAATAAGGAAAAAAAGTCAGCGTTGGATGTTTTTCTTAATTTACAGTTACTTTTAAAAAAAAAAGATTTGGGCACACTGGGGTGGGCTCCCAGTGTGCCACATGAGTTTGGTGGGGGGACATGCTGCCGACAGGGGGACTGGGCACTCCCATCAGCAAATGAGAAAAACAGTAACTGGCAGACTGGGGTGGGCTCTCAGTGTGCCACATGATTTTGGGGGGGGGCATGCTGTCAACAGGAGGATTGGGCACTCCCATTGGTAAATGTAAAAGAAAACAGTTATGTTTTGGGCACACTGGGGTGGACTCCCAGTGTACTACATGAGTTTGGGGGGGGGGACATGCTGCCAATAGGGGGATTGGGCACCCCCGTCGGCAAGTGTTTTTGCAAAAAAAAAAACCATTTCAGGCACACTGGGGTGGGCTCCCAGTGTGCCATGAGTTTTGGGGGTGAGGGGAGACATGATTCTGACACAGGGATTGGGCACCCTGATGTCAGAGCAGTAAGTATGCAGCTATGCACAGAACACAAATTCGATGCAGGAGATCCTGCATTGAAAATTTCGATACAGGATTCTGCATCGAATATGAAAGACATCAGAGCCCCGGCCAGTTTTCCTCATTTTGTTAGGTAAACACCTGTGTTTACCTAATAGGTAGCAGAGGAACATGGTGGGGCCATTACTTTGGGCCAAAAGAGCCCACAAAAGGATTTAGGATTTTATTTTCAATGGGTAGAATACTGCTGGCAGCTTTCGCAATTTGCAAAAGATTGGGAGCAACACTTTAGCAAATGCAAAAGTGCCACATCCGTTTCTTTCACAAATTGTGACAGTGGGGGGCAATTCTTGAAAAAAGCATTTTGGAAACTCAAATTAAAAATCTGATGCCCTCAGTGTGTTCCTTGGTCCCCGATTAGGTAAACACACAACAATATATGTTTACCTAGGGCCATTATTTTTTAAATGGCAGCTGTTTTTAGCTGCCACTAACTGAAGATGGCAGCTGTCTTTTTTGCAAATAGGGCATCTGCGAAAGCTGGCGGCAGCTTTCGAGAGACATATATATTTTTTCCCATTGACTATAATGAGAAACAGTTTTATTTATTTTTTTTATAACTTTTGAATGGATTAATATTTTTTCACCAAATCTTCCAAATGCACATTAGTGACCCAGACTGCATCACCCTGAAGAGTTCAGACCAAATGAACAAATCGTACAGACTGTAGCCACGTGCAAAAAAATGCACAAACCCCCTCATTGTTTTGCATTTTTGGGTGCTCCACAGTTCCGCAACTGCTTATCTGACCATAACACAACTTGCCAGATCCAAAGATCTATGGTACCAGACCATACCTGCAAAATTTCAAGCAAATCCGTCATACGGTGGCAAAGTTATTAAAGTGCAAAATTTGGGGTTTAACATAGAAGTGTCCATGCAACCCTAACTATACTGGCACTGCTGTGCCAGTATAATAAATAAACATATATCTCTATATATATATGTATCTATATCTATATATATCTATATCTATCTATCTATATATATATATATATATCTAGAGAGAGAGAGAGTGAGAGAGGGAGAGGGGAGCAAGCAAGCATCCCTGTTTTACACCCTTTTCTGTTGTGATATGTTTTGAAAGCTTGCCATCTTTTCCTACCCTAATCATAGCTTTTTTCTGGTGAAGGAGTTTTAGGATTCTAATTAGACTTTTGTCCAGCATTTTTGACCCTAATATAGACCATAATATTTCTGTGTTGATAATATCGAAAGGGCTGGTGAAGTCAGTAAATAATGCATACAGCTTAGAATTACCTTACTTTGTGTGTTTATCTAATAAGTATTCAAATGTAACTACCAGTTTATGTTAAGCGGTGGACTCTCCTTCTTCTGCCACTGCACTCTAGGGTACAATCAGTTAAAATGAATGTACTCCCTCTGTATCTATACCTGTTTCAGCCTGTTCCATGTTCAGTCTCATTGAAGGACTTTACAGGCTGGCAAAAGCAGATCATGTCCTTTATTTGGCATGGGACAAAGGGGGTGGGCACTTCCTCTTCTCCTTGGGTACTGGGTAGCAGTGCAGATGAGGGTAGCAATGTTATGGGGGAATGAGACTTACAGATCCCATTGCTTTTTTCTCCCAAGAACCATACTGCACTCCTGCAGGATACCCTTATGGGAATTTGCACAGTCTTAATGGGTTGGAAACATGAGACATTCAAGAACTCTACCAGAGGGAGGATGCAGCAGTACACATAGTGGGTGTGGGATGACACATTTATACCTGCAACCGTTGACTCTTGGTTTAGATGGCAGGCAAGAGGGAGCTTACATTTGGCTGGGCATCTTAAGCATGAGAGCTCAGTAAGAACTTTTGAACACTGAACAGAACTGTGGGTGGTCCCACACAGATAGATTTAGATACTTTCAGTGGAGGGACCATATCAGTTAGCTGATTCAAAACTAGAAGGGAGACCAATACTCACTGAGTCCTATTGCTGCCTTCACAGCAATATGGGAGACTGCAGAGAGAAAAGGGGCCATCATACTTTTGTACTCCAACTGTATTTAAGATCAGGATATTTGTAAATGTGTGGGTCTCAATAAACAGATCGCACAACCAGATTATGATGCATAAAAATGCATACTTCTGCATTTATCATTTTATTTTAGAAAAACAGAAGACCAAAAAAAAAATCCAATATTTACAGAAAGGAAAAATATGATGATATTTCTTCACATTAGTACAAACATCAGGAAATATTTCTTGCTTCAGATTCTATAAAGAAATTCATGTGTTCTCTCCTTCCTCAGTTAATGTGAAAGCCTGCACATTACCTCCTTGCTGAGATCCTTCTCTCACCTTGGTCAGAACCCTACTTACCAACCTATCTATCTAAGCCTCCTAGTGGAGGGTTTATATAGTGAAGGGAAGGGGTGTGGTTTTCACTGAGCCCCTCCTCCTTTGTGACATCACATTCCCTTGCATCTATAAAACCTGTCATTTCAGGGGCAGCTTGCCCTATAGTAGGACCTTACAGCATGAGACAGACCTCTAGGTAAAACAACTTTTCTTTACAAATGTGAAAAGTATAAGGATAAACCAAACCTGTTTAAGAACAAATAACAGTCTATAACCTTAGCATGGAAAAGAGAGATGAGGGGCACTCTCCCTATCTGCCTCCATATAAGGTTATAGCTTATTATTTGTCTTTTTGTTCATATAAGGAAAACACACATAAGTGAACCACTGTAGCATCTATATTTTGTTTCACATAATATGGTACTCTAATCTTTGGTCATGCATTATTTTCTTCCCAGATCCCTTGTTTTATATTTCCAGAACCTTTTAATATTTTTCTCAAACAGCTTATTTGGCTGCTGCACTTTCAGCCGACGCCTTGCTGAGGAACTCAGCCTTCTAAAACACAGAAGGCTTAACTTCAATAATTACAACTCCCTTTTGAATGAATTTTTTTTTTACACTTACAGGACTCCAATTAATCTGCCTGTAGTGTTTTAATTATATTCTCTTACTTTAGCTCATTTTCAAGTGTTTTGAAAACAAGGGTACATTTCTCATTGCGTTGGGGCTTATTAGAATCTGCACCATAGCAACCAAACACAGTTGCTTTAATTTCCTCCTAATTTTAAACTTAAGTGTTTGGATACAGGGGGTATTAAACTCATATAGTAATTATACAGGTTCTATAGCACTTTCCTGCAAGCCTGTACTTTGTTTGTGTTGCCTAAAACATTTTTCCCACTGTTTGCAGCAATTTTACAGTCTCAGCTTTCCTTACTCAATAATTGAATTGTAGCTGAAGGCTTTTTCCCACAACCCAGCCCTCTACTCATTTTGGGGCTTCTTTTAAGTGACACGGCTCCTTTTTACATATATTATAACAAGATGCAAGTTTTTTAATACCAGAGCAAAAAAGTGACAGTAAAGGCAAAGAAGAAAATTGCCAGGTTGGCCACCCTGGCAAGAAAATTAGGATAGATAAGAATAAGCAGAAGAAGAAGACAGGATAGAGTGAAAGCAGAAATCAAAAAGGGGGGGGGGGGGTGTTTGCATCTTCTCTGTGTCAGCTTTATCCTTCAAAACTGGACCTCCTGTTACAATATTTCATTATTTTATTTATTTGTCAGAGATCGGAATTACAATCCTTTGAGTCAAAGACTCATTTTCAAAGGCTCCACATCGTAATATACATTAAGACACATTAAGTACAAATGCATACATTCATATAAAACAGCAGATTGGAATGGGAGGCATGGGTAAGTAGTGCAGTTCATGAGTTACGACAATTATAATAATATTGCTAGATGCAGAAAACAACATTTACAGGAGAGGCAGTGAGCCTATATAGTAGCTCATTTGATTATATAGAATTGAACTGGGAAGAAGAGCTGGGTCTTTAGGTGCTTCTTAATGCCTGTCACACAAGCAAAATGGGATCCAATTACGTTGGCTGGCTGCTGGAGATTGTGTGAAGAGAGGAAGACCATGCAGGCACATGTCTTCTGGCTCTGCTCCCACCTTCAGAATTTCTGGTCAGAGTTATGGCACAGAATCTCACACATTTTAAATATTCAGGAGACCCTGACATGTGCACAATTGCTACTAGGTATCAGACCCAACGTACTGAAGGGCAGGGAGGGTATTTACCTGTGGTGAATACAGCAGCAGCCATTTAAAGCTATTACAAAAAGGTGGCTTCAGCTGGACCCACCTACATTGTCAGACTGGGATGAGATCATAAACAAAATACAACTGAGAGAAAATCACTTATACGGTACAACATACTGTAGGTTTGAAGCATATATGAACTGCTGGACAAGATGGGACTTAGCACAGCTGGGAATAGACTCAGATCCAGACTTTTAACACTGCATGACTTTAGATACAGACTTTTAGCAGTATCTGATTGATTATACAGTGGTATGGTATCTCTCTTCTGTTATTGATCTAAACTATGTGGAACAGGGGCTGACTCATGACCACAGGTTTTATTTAGTTACTGTTTATGTAGCCAGTTGTCACCTGCTCACTTCCAGGTAATGCTATAAAGGATACTACTGTGTCTGTACTATGATATTTGACTTCTGATTATATCTGTATATTTTGCCTTGGCAGCTACAGATGGGTTGTACTACTGTCATGAATTAACAATATAGAATATAAAAAAAATGTAAATATATGATCTACAGTTGGCTTCTTGGCCCTAAACCCAGCCTGAAGTTCTGCAATATCATTGTTCTCCAATTTCCACAGTTCTAACATATAGAGGATTGTGTATGAGCAATCATGCACAACAAGGCAGTTGTATGATCGAGAGGTTTCTGTGGTAACCAAAGACCTCGAGAGCACAGTTCGAGAGGTCCGTTACCGCAGAAACCTCGAGATCTTACAACTGCCTTGTTTGTGTGTAATTGCTTATACTCAATCTTCTATAATATTAGAGCAATCATAAGCAGCACTCCGTGATCCATTAAACAAGTCTCCCAGAAAAAATGAGGCTTACTTTGGCAACTGTATCAGCACTGCTTACTTCCTCATTGCCGTGGGCTGCTCAATTGCGCATGCGTGAATGCATTCGATCTTGTTGTGCTGCACCAGTGACGTACTCGATGCAGCACAACAAGATCGTGACGCACCGAGTGCAGCACAACAATGATGTTCCAGGCATGGATTTCCACGTGGAACAGCATTCTACCATACACTATAGTTAAGATATAGCTAGTGTAGATCTTAAGTGGAATGTTCTACAATGAAATAGGCCTATAGCATCCAGGGTCTAGTTGGCCCCCCTTTTTAAAGAGGGAAACAACAACCCCAGTGTCCCAACCAACAGGTAATTTTAAGGCGATATTAATTATAGTAAAAAATGTATCAAGAATGTTACTCCACTCTATACTGAAGACATAGAAAACTTCTGCGGGCATTTTGTCTGATCCAGAGACTTTATTTCTTTTCTGGGCACTTACCATATATGTTGTGTTGTCTCAGCATGTTCAACACAGCTCCAACTGAGAATGGGAATATAAGCAGTTAAGCTATCTACTTCATCTGGTGTAACATTTTGGGCCCCATTAAAATCATATATTTATTCAAAACAAAGTACCCACTAATATTCAGATATAGCAACAATAATCTCTGCTTTTTTCATTGTGACTACCAGAGGCCACTATGCTCCAGAATTTTTGTTGATCTTTTTTAATAATGGCTTCAACAGTTTCATTGCAAAGGTTATTTTAAATACTCAGTTGCTTATCTTTTAATAATTTTCTATACTCTGCCCTGTCACAACATAATGTTTGATGATTCGATGGTGAAGGTTTTTTGTATGTTTTTTTACTTTCACTAAAAATACCACTAACAGCTTAATCTGGGTCAGTGTCATTTGGAATCCATTTGTATCACCCTCCCCCCTGGGACGAGGCTGAAAATAAGCTGAATTGTCTAGTCTTCCTTTCCCGGTCAACAAAAACTAAATAAATAAATAAATAGAATAAATATGTGAAATATGAAGGATCTTTAAAATAACTTTTTACTTGTTCATGCACTATTTGTTAAACAATGTCTTATTTGCTATCAACTTCACCTTATTTCTTGATGCCATAATTAAGTTTTCCGCCACCCCTTGTGTTAGTTCCTCATATGCATTTAAAATGCTGTTTGCCATGCTATCGGTAATATTTCCACCAGGGGAATAAGTTCGCTGACAGTTTTCAGTAAATCTGGTTTTAGCAGAACATTTAAAGACTTCACAGCTGCTGTACACCATTTAGTTTTCTGACTTCTGATGATAACCAGATATTGTTCTGCTTCGGTTTTTTTTATCATGTAACAGTTTGTCACCTCGCTGTGGCGTACTCCGGCTTGGGGCATCCAGCTGCCGACTTCGCCCGCCCGGAGAACTAGGTAGCTCAAACTGCACCCAGGAGGATCCAGGATGACCGTCTTGCCATCCTGCTGGAGGGTCCCCCCTCAGCCTCAGTCAGCCAGGATAGCCCCAGACCCTTCCCAACAGGACTCCGCCAAAGTCCTCCAGGCGTCTCAGAGTGCAGCCATCAAGCTGCACGGTCATGACCAGCCATTTTCTCTCCTGATAGGTCCCCAGAACGTGGACGTGCAATGATGTCCAGGCACAGCGTGCCGATGTCCGCCACATTCCCCCTGCAATATCTCCCACTCCATTAGTGCCCCTGAGCATCCTCAGGGGCACTGCAGCATGGCGATAGTCCCCAACCCACCCCAGGACCAGGACAGCAGTCTATGGACGCTCAATCCCAGTCCTCCCCTGCCGACCCCTGATGACCCGGGCTTGTTCCCAAACCCGGGTCACCGGCATGGTGCGAGGTATACCATTTAGCGCCTCAACCCTCAGTGCCACCGGGCTGGCCTGTTCTACTTCATTTGATTTTATCAGGGCAGGGAAAATTTGCAGTGGATTTTCAAGTGAAGTTTTACAAATAAGAGAAAGGTGATCACGTTCTACCATGGTATGTACCTTACACATCTTTACACTTGAGAAACTACATGTATCAATAGACATAAGGCCCAATGCACTACCACCATTCACATTTGGATGACTGCATTTACGCTGATAGTCCCCCTTGACCCTTTCATTAAGAACTTGAATGTTACAATCCTCAGTTAATGAGAACACAGCTCTATCTCTTTTGATACTTATTGGATCCTCAAAGCTCCTATTTTGTATTGACAGACATACAGTCATCCAATGTCCTGCCCTGAGAGAGTACCTCTGTAGCATTACCTGTTCTAAAGTTGAAATCCCCTGCCATTTCAGTATAAAGATGCCTGGGCAATTTAGCCTCACATAACCAAGTAGTTTTTCAAACAACTGAAGCATAGAGGTACAATGACTATCCATTTGTTTGGAGGAATGTTATGTAGTTATAATACAAACAGTGTACCCTAAGCGGGAACACTACATTTCGCTCCCGACAATTCACCCCCCCCCATCAATAAGCTCTCGTCATTGTGCTCTGGCAATGATTTGTGCCTATGATCACTCACCCCAGTAACAATTAGCTCCCGGACGCAGCATTAAGTACAAATCCCAAATATTACAATTGTCTCCCTGTAAGCAACATTCTGCATTTCATTTTGAAAGCCAGTAATACAGTTTTCTCTCCCATAAGCAGCAACAGCATTCAATATAAATATAAATACCAAGCAGCATTCTGAAAGTAAGTAATACCATTTTCTCCCCCATAAGCAGCATGTATCCTGTTTGGAAATGCATTGAAATAATTACATAATATCTTACCATTTAGCCAGTCCTTCCAGTGCAGTAACAAAAATTCACAGGAAGACCACAATGCAGTAACACCTAGTAACCACAGTAACCATGCTTGACTTCACTCAAGGGAGAGGGCTAATTTATTTTCTCTTTGTGAGTTAAAACTTAACCTTTATTGAACTATTTATTAAAACCATGTTTGTTGTGTATCTAACGCTGATCAGTAATCGAAGCTGTGGGCCTCTGTACATACTTCGAGAACATGCAAGGGGATTGCCAGCAATTATTTGCTCGAGTTCGGAATTTCGCTTTCTTTGCACACCCCGGAGGCCGTCTATGACAGTTCTTTATTGTCACTTGTACTGTGGCCCAGTAGCAGATTTAAAAAGTAATACTGAAACACCAACAGTGACAGTTCATTTTTTCATACCTTTTTTATTCGTTTGCTGGTAGCAAATTTAAAAATAATACTGAAACTCTGAAACACTAACGCCAACAGTGACAGTTTGTTTTTTGTTCTGCTGTGGTCCAGGAGCTAATTGACTTGGGGGCGAGTTGGTGTGGGTGCAAGCGGTCGCCGGAGCATACTGTGAGGAGAGAATCATCGGGAGCGAAATATTGGGAGCAAATTGACATGTACCCATTTTAAGCCGGATCCAGCGACAATCGTTGGTAAACAGGGGGCACTGATTTCAAAATATTCACAGCTAACATTTAAATTAGTAACTTTGTGTTTTTCAACCCTTATGTCTGCATTAACATAGTTTTTGTAATGAATTTTTCTTCTTTTTGGATTGCAAAATCGTATCCTCATTCTTGCAGGTCCCAAAAGAAATGGAATAAACAGAATGGTGGAGATATTTCAAGGCACATTTTTTTCAGGTCAACCCAGTTCTCCCCATGCAGTATGTGGCCCTTTCAGGCCTTCCCATGCACATCAACCCCTTGTGAGAGAAGGTTCTGCACCCCACCACACATCGTCTGTGTGGCATAATGCTGTGCAGTTCCTTTCTAGGCTAGAAGTGGTGGCACACAACATTCCTTGTGCTACCAAGCTGGCTCCCCAAACTCATCCCTGAACTCAAGTCACTGATAGAGGAACATAGCATGCTACCCACTGTTGTTATAGCAGCACTCACTCATGCTTGTGCCTACACTTATGAAGCTGCTACTCACTTGCTGTCCTCACTGTACACTTGGCAGCTTTTTTTAGACAAAACTAACTGACCTCAGTTTAAAAGCACACGGATTACATCTTATGTACAAAAACTTCTTGATTATAAACTTTTGACAGCATTTACTTTTACCACCAAGAACACTGCTCGGTCACGCTACACTGGAACATGAACGTGAATGCCATTAGTCTGCAGATAGTGTAAAAATGGCAGGCTCAACCAGATAACTGATTTTTGTCACCTTAAGCAGTCAAAATAATTGCAGGATCAGCCAGATCACCTAAAGGAAATGTAATTTGTACCAGACAAGGACTACTTTTGGCCCCCCCCAAAAAAACATTTCTAGTCATTCTACAAGATAGATAATCCACTATAGGGCATGTGGTTGTGCTCTGATATGTGCACACCTTGGTTGGTTGAACCCACTCGGCCATGTATCAGAGTAGGACTGCACACCCTGTAGTAGATTATCTATTACATATATGGGTATATACAGTATATGTGTGTGATTTGCCAGTGCCCCACTGGAAACATCAAGGTTGTTTTCCATGAGTACAGTTTTGGGGGTACTTCCAGATACCAAGCAAGAGAGGGACCTTGGGGTGATCATACTGGATGATCTCAAGGTGGCAGGGCAGTGTGACAAGGCATTAGGCATAGTGAGCGAGATGCTGGGGTGCACACAGAGGGGGATCTCTAGCAGGAGAAGGGAGGTGGTGTTGCCTCTGTATTGCTCACTTGTGAGACCCCACCTGGAGGACTGTATCCAGTTCTGGAGGCTGCACCTCCACAAGGACATCAGTAGGATGGAAGCAGTCCAGAGGAGGGCTACTAAAATGTTGTGGGGTTGCACAAGGAACCATACAAGTAGAGGCTACAGGAGCTCAAACTGTATCCCTGGAGGAGAGGAGAGAAGAGGAGAGTGAGAGGGGACATGATTGAGGCCTATAAGTCCCTCACGAGGGTGAACAAGGTATGGGGGGAGGGTCTTTTTCACAGGAGGAGGAGCATCAGAACAAAGGAGCATGCTATGAAGCTTGAGGTGGGAGTTTAAGAGGGATGTGAGGAAATATGTATTCACAGAAAGGGTGGTGAATACCTGGAACAGTCTGCCAGAAGAGGTGATGGGGTGAAGACAGTGGAGAGCTTCAAATATGTCTGGAATAGGCACATGGGTATCATAAATAGAGGTAAGGAAGGAGAGAGAGGGGGACACCTGTGACCAAATGGTGTCCAGGAAGTAGTGATAGTCAAGGAAAATAAGCAGTCTAGATGGGTCTGCTGGTCCTTTTCTGTGAACACATTCTATGTTTCTACGTTATGACATTACGAGTGGGAAAACTATGACTGGTTTCAAAGGTCAAAGTGTTTGTGAAAAATAGCATTGTTATTTCTAGTACGGTCATAGTATATTCCATTTATGCTATGCTCTTACTTTTCTTTTTTTTTTTTCTTAGTTTGTACCTTATTTTGATGTCTTCATTATTTTTCATATGGTGATGGGGGTTTCTTGACGACGGAGTGGTTGAGCACATGATGTGATGCATGATACACATGACGCTGCATCGTGTGTCAGTGCAACATTGTTTAGGCTGTGGCCTTGGTTAAGATCTGTGCTGGATGGTGAAGGGACTGAATAGCCAGAAGAGTGGAGAATGGCTGTGACTAGGAGCTACTGCAGGTGCTGCTCGGGTTTGGGCAGTAGTGTGTGTGGCTCGGAGTCAGGAGCCAGCTGGCAGAGCAGGAGTGTTTGGGGTAAGAGTGGCAGCAACAGGCACTGGATTTTGAAAGAAAAAATCTCTAGGGAGTTTTTCAATGCTGGGCTTAACTTTAAAATGAAACAGAATTTTTTTTTTTCATATGTGCTGGGTCACACTGTAAGAAAGTGGTAAAGTACAATTGGTGAGCAAGTAAAAAGTGATTGGCTGGAGTTGGCAGCTCATGCTGCTGGCTCCAGCCAATCACTACGTACTGTGTGGATAGATATTCCAGGGGTGGCCTGTCCACTACTTGGCTATGAAAGAGAAAGTCATTTTCTATGCTTATGCAAGTCAGGGCATCCTTTTTTAATAAAGAATACCACTTTGTTCCAAGTTATGTACTGCAATCTTATGATATGGATTCCTGCTCACTAGACACTGAATGGAGATGTCAAAATGCATTAGACTTGTGATCTTTACCAAGATATGAATGCTGGTGGCAGGCCAGAACCTGTCCTTAACCCTGGGCTTCTCTGCTCCATGGATCTTTGCTTCCGAAGGGCAAGTTGCAATGGAAATGACACTTGGTGTGGTGCGTAGAGTATATTACTCAAAAGCATACACATCACAGCTAATAGGATCCAGGAGGATTAACCAGAGTATACTTCAGATTAACAGACACTGGAAATCAGGGTCAGAAGATAATTCTTTTGCTTCTGTTGAGAAACTGTTTTATTTCCAGGAAATACAAACATAAAGATCTAATTCCAGTCAGGGTGTTTTGTCTAAAATGAGTAATATTTTTTTAACAACAGCAGTTCCATGATCATATTACCTCCCTATCAGTTAACAAAATTAGTTTTAGACCTAAAATTATAAGATATTATGGTATGAAATGACAGCTGTATAGATCCTTTTTTGGGGGTTCAGTATACATGAAATGAATTGTATATTTCATATAGTGTAACACTATTTTCTTAGTGATATTGAATAAGGTTTGCTGTTTTTATGTTAAGCAGATTAATTTGATACTGTGAAAAGCATTCAGATTAAAATTATTCACTAAGAAAAAAGCCAATTTATAGACAATGGCTACCTTTACTGACTGATGTAATTAATGTTCAGGGTCATTTTTGAGATCTGCCTAGCCATTCCATCAGAAATTATTGGCAGCCAGATCTGTTTGCAGGCAGCAAAAGGGAAGCATTTTTGTTTATCATAGCATTTTTGTTCTGGAGACTGACAGCAGGTAGATTAGCTTTTCTGATCATTGGAGTCACAGCCAGTCATTCTGTTTACAGTATGTTTGTTATTATACCCTGTACATGGGTTTTCAGGTTTTCTTTCTAATTAGTTTTCTCATTAAATTTCTGTTGCACCTGTGTTTCTAGTTTGTGGGAGTCAATGCACTTCTTATGATGTTAAATTGTAGCCATGCTATTATGATCTTTGGTCAAAAACTAGAAAAGAATGTGTTTATTCCTAGACCAACCACTAGTTATTTTCTGACCACTTCCAGAAATAATCTTATATGATATTTTTATAATGCTTGAAGCTACATTTGACATTTTAACATAGGTCTAAAGGAACTACATGTTTTGTCACCTACAACAACATTTGTAGATTTGTTCTTGCGGTCCCTGCTCGTACTTAGCATTGCAGCCTGTATTCACTTTTAGGATGGATGTCACCTATCTCCAGGATTGAATACTCCTTGGGGTGTATTAATTTTAAATGTTGTTATTTTAAATCTGTGTTTCCCCTCTTTGACTTAGTTTCATCTAGAGTTATGTTACCTAGTTTAAGGTCAGCTAATGGTACATTACTTCACATACCTCAGGATGCAGGCCTATACTGGCATGATGGTCTGCATCTGTCCAGGAGGGGAACCAGGATCCTAAGTGATAGATTTAAATACTTCATTGACAAGTATTTAAACTACCCAAGGGGGAGGCACTGGAAAGGAGAAGGGAAATCCTAGCCCCCCCCCAAAATATCAGGGTACTATGTGAGGTAGACACCAACATAGAGATGTCAATAGGGAGAAGCGCAGGGGTAAATGGAGAAAGTGACAAATGCAATAAGGACAGGGATGGGGCAAAAAGGAGTAAAGCCATCAAGAAATGGAGGATAATGAGTACCAACACCCGTAGTCTGGGCAACAAGCTCCCTGAACTGGTGGCCTTGATGGAAGAGGGATGCCTGGATATTGTAGCAGTCACAGAAACATGGTACACAGAGAACCATGACTGGGATGTTAACATACCAGGGTACACAACCTACAGGAGAGACAGGGAGGGCAGAAGAGGGGGGGAGTAGCTTTCTATGTAAGGGAAGGGATAAAAGCAACTGAACAAAAGAGTAAACAGGGAGGAGAGGAGGCACTGTGGGTCACCTTAGAGACTGGAAATGACACTACAATCCGCACAGGGGTTGTATAGAGACCCCCATGTCAGGGGGAAGGAATGGACAAGGATATGATAGAAGGCATACTTAGGATGGCAGAGAAAGAGGAGATACTGTTGATGGGGGACCTTAACATGCCAGATGTTAACTGGAGCACATTTGCGGCAGCCACATCCAAAAGCAGGGCCATTCTTGATGCCCTTCAGGTGGCATGCCTCAAACAGCTAGTTTTGGAACCCACTCATGAGGGAGCAATCTTAGACCTCGTACTCTCAAATGGAGACAGTAAGAGGATCTCAGATCTAGAAGTGGGTAGCCATTTGGGAACAAGTGACCACCAAACAGTGTGGTTCACGATAAACTCTGCTACAGAGTCAAGCCATACAAAAGTGAGGGTTCTGGACTTCAGGAGGGCTGACTTTGGTAAGATGGGAGAGTGCCTTAGAAAAGCACTAGCAAATAGGCTGGAAGGAGAGGTGGAGCAACAATGGGCAAATATCTAAACTGCCATCGCAGAGGCAACAAGCCTTTGTGTGAAGCAAATAAACAAATCAAAATGAAAGAAAAAGCCACTATGGTTCTCAAAAGAGGTGGCGGGTGAAGGTTAGGGAGAAAAAGATAGCATTTAGTAAGTATAAGGAAACACAGAAGGAGCAGGACAGAGAACTGTACCAGTTAAGGCAGAAGGAAGTAGGGAGGGAAGTCAGAATAGCAAAGGCACAAACTGAGGAAAAGATAGCTAACTCGGTTAAGAAGGGGGATAAAACCTTTTATAGGTATATCAGGGAGTGTAGAAAGACAAAGGGAGGGATAGTGAGGCTGAATAGAGTGGATGGTGGGTGGGCAGAGAGTGACAGTGATAAAGCAGGGATACTGAATTAATACTTCTATTCAGTATTCACAAAAGAGGAAGTGGGGGGAGGTGCCTAATCCAATTAACAGAAGCACTCTGGAGAGGGAGGTTGATCCCAGTCCTTTCACAGAAGAAAGGGTTCTGAAAGAACTCCTAAAACTGAAGGTGGACAAAGCAATGGGGCCAGATAGAATTCACCCCAGAATTCTAAAAGAATTAAACGAGAACTAGTGACACCACTGACTACGCTTTTAACAAATCATGGGAGGATGGTGTGGTACCTGAGGACTGAGTGATGGATGTGATTCCCCTCACAAATGTGGGGACCAAGACAGAGGCAGGAAACTACAGACCTGTCAGTTTGACCTCTGTGGTAGGGAAAGTGATGGAATCACTTCTGAAGGAAAGAATTGTTGAGTACCTAGAGGCCAGTGGGGCACAGGACCCAAGGCAGCATGTGTTCACAGTGGGAAGGTCATGTCAGACGAATCTAATTGATTTCTTTCACTGGGTGACCAAAGTAGTAGGCCCGGGAAGGGGCTGTGGACATGGCCTACCTAGACTTTAGCAAGGCGTTTGACACAGTCCCACACAAAAGATTAGTAGTCAAATTAACCAGCCTGGGAATGGGTCCCAAGGTGGTAGCCTGGGTAAAACATTGGCTGAACATCAGGACACAGAAGGTAATTGTAAATGGAGTCCACTCTGAAGAAAGAGGAGTTACTAGTCGGGTACTGCAGGGTTCAGTACTGGGTCCAGTCCTTTTTAATGTCTTTATAAGTGACAATGCAGAGGGACTGGAAGGAAAAGTATGCCTCTTTGCAGATGACACAAATATCTGCAACAGGGTTGATACACAAGGAGGCGTGAAAAGGATGAGAAGGGACTTGGCAAGGTTGGAGGAATGGTCAGAAGTATGGCAGCTTGGATTCAATGCAAAGAAGTGCAAAGTAATGCACCTGGGAAACAAAAACCCAGGGGAAGATTACACAATGGTGGGGGGGAGGTAGTAACAACAACAAAAATAAATGGAAAGAGACCTAGGGGTAATCATATCAGATGACCTTAAGGTTGGCAAGCAATGCGAGAAGGCGGTAGGGAGGGCTGGAGGGATACTGGAATGTATAGGGAGAGGTATCACCAGCAGAAAACAGGAAGTTGTTATCCCCCTGTTCAGACAGTTGGTGAGACCCCATCTGGAGTACTGCGTCCAGTTCCGTAGACCCCATCTCCGCAAGGACATAGACAGAATGGAGGCAGTTCAGAGGAGGGCAACTAAAATGGTGCAGGGTCTGCAAGAGAAGCCATACGAGGAGAGACTAAAGGAGCTTAATATGTATACCCTTGAGGAAAGGAGGGAGAGGGGGGACATGATAGAAACGTTTAAGTACCTCAGTGGAATCAGCAAAGTCCAAGAGGGTAGCATCTTTAAGAAAAGATGTACAAGAACAAGGGGACACAATTTAAAGATAGAGGGGGACAGCTCAGGGGCAATGTGAGGAAGTATTTTTTCACAGAGAGGGTGGTGGACACATGGAACAGCCTTTCTGAGGAGGTTGTGAGGTCTAAAATTGTGGGAGAATTCAAGAATGCATGGGACAGACATAAGGCAATTTTTGTGGGGGGGGGGTAGGAAGAAATAGGCTGTTAGTTAAATAGGATCTGCAGCTTATCCTCTAGGTAGGGAAATGGGCAGACTAGGTGGACCAAGCAGTCCTTATCTGCTGTCAAAGTCTATGTTTCTATGTTTTTATGTTTAGGCTTAAGATTGGATCATGTGCATTTTCTGTGGCTGCCCCAACCTATTGGAATGCGCTACCAATTGTTATTCATCAGGCTACCTCTTTACCTAATTTTAAGATGAAGCTAAAGCAATATTTATTACTGAATTCTGCTTGTAATTGTTTTATGTAATTTGCTGTTTGTTATTGTATGTATTGTCTTGTTTTTTGCTGTCTCTGGGTCAGGCCTGAAAAAGGACCTTTGGTCCAGTGTTCTTACCTGGTTAACAAAGAATAAATGAAATTAAATTAAATAAGTGGAAGCTTGGAGTCCAGCTGTTAAGAAATGGTGTCACTGGTATATAACGAACAGTGTATGGGCAACCATACACAACAAGGCTGTGTTTCCATCGAGGGGTTGAGATGACATCATAGGGACCTCAAGAGTGAAGCTCGAGAGGTCCTGATGTCATCTCAACCCCAAGATAGAAACACAGCCTTGTTCATGTATGGTTGCCCATATACTATTTATTATAGTATATGGTTCCCCGAAATTTAAAAAAAAGTCAAATTACTGAACATTTAACTTTCATAAGGTTTCATACCTTGTGTTCGCACTCCACTTGCTGTTGGCAGCTCAGTCTGTTGGGAAGTCTGTCAGCATGGTCCCGTTCCTGTCCTGACACTTCAAACATTCTCGCCAGCAGTTGATAAAAAAAAAAAAAAAGAAAACTGTGAAGTTTGTATGGTTTGGAAACACGGAGCAGGCTATGGCAGTCCATGTTCAAACTGTCTTGGTAATCCGCTCTGTAAGCCGTGCCGCCATATTTGCTTGATTTTTTTTTACTGCTCCATTTCCTCCAAACAGGTGCCAAGTAGTGCACCGCTTATGAATATTAATTATAGAACATGCACAATAATTTTTAGAACATGCGCAACAACTTTCAGAAAGTGCACAACAACTTTTCAGCAGCAGATGCTGATTTTAATATATAATAAGGCCAAACTATATGCTATATCATTATTATGTAACAGTAGCAGCAATAGTAATTATTTTATGGATATAAAAAAACATGCATTATTCTCTAGTTATATTAATGTACATATTTACATTGTGACAGAACTTTTTTTTGTAAAATAAATGTTATCAATATACTTTTTCCATAATGATAAAGTGTATCAATGTACTTTTTAAATATTGACATGGAAAATTTCATGACTTTTTTGAAATGTTGTTTGCACTTTTTTAAATGTTGGTATTAGTCTCTGTAATTTAATTGGTATCTATATAAGTGTAATACCCATAATATCACATGGCTAACATTTCACTCTTCTCTCCAGCAGTACCAATTGTTCTTCGCTTTCACAGGCGCAAAAGCATCAGAAGATGATAACGCTGAAAGGCAGTTTTGAGATGCATGATATTATCATATGCCCAGTGTGGCACAGGTGTAAATGTGTTTGCAGTAAAGCTTACACACTGCATTTTTGTATTCTTTCATTAACCTACTGTCAAGCATACCCACCATGTAAAATGGATGGCACAGCTTTATAAAGAAACATAGAAACATAGAATTTGACGGCAAATAAGTCTGCCCATTTCCCTACCTGATGGATAAACTGCAGATTCTAGTTAATCAACAGCTTACTTCCTCCTACCCCCCCACTAGAATTGCCTTATGACTGTCCCATGCATTCTTGAATTCTCCCACTGTTCCTGACTCCACAACCTTCTCAGAAAGGCTGTTCCATGCATCCACAACCCTCTGTGAAAAAATACTTTCTAACATTACCTCTGAGCCGTCCCCCCTCTATCTTCAAATTGTGCCCCCTTGTTCTTGCACATCTCATCTTCTGAAAGATGCTGTCCTCTTGTACTTTGTTAATTCCCTTGAGATACTTGAAAGTTGCTATCATGTCCCTCCTCTCCCTCCTTTACTCAAGAGTCTACATATTAAGCTGCTTTAGTCTCTCCTCAGATGTCTTCTGGTGCAGACCCTGCACCATTTTGGTTGCCCTCCTCTGAACAGCCTCCACTATGTCTATGTCTTTGCAGAGATGGGGTCTCCAGAATTGCACGCAGTACTCCAGAAAGGGTCTTACCAACTGTCTGTACTGAGGGATAACTTCCTGTTTTCTACTGTTGATGCCTCTCCCTATGCATCCCAGTATCCTCCCAAGCCCTCCTTACTGCCTTCTCACATTGCTTGCCCACTTTTAGGTCATCTGATATAATTACTCCTAGGTCTCTTTCGATTTTTGTTGTTGTTATTATCTCACCCCCCATTGTCTACTCCTCCCCTGGGTTTTTGTTTCCCAGATGCATTACCTTGCACTTCTTTGCATTGAATCTGAGCTGCCATATATTTGACCATTCCTCCAACCTTGCCAAGTCCCTTTTCATCCTTTCCACCCCACTTTGTGTATCAACCCTGTTGCAGATCTTTGTGTCATTTGCAAAGAGACATACTTTTCCTTCCAGGAGCTCTCAAATGTCACTTATAAAGACATTAAAGAGGACTGGTCCCAGTACTGATCCCTGTGGTACCCTACTAGTTACCCTCCTTTCTTCACTGTGGACTCCGTTTACTATTACCGTTTGCGTCCTGTTGTCTAGCCAGTTTTTTAGCCAGGCTACCACTTTGGGACCCACTACAAGGCTGGCTAACTTGTATAATAATCTTTTGTGTGAGACTCTGTCAAATGCCTTGCTAAAATCTAGGTAGGCCATGTCCACAGCCCCTCCCTGGTCTACTACTTTGGTCACCCAGTCAAAAGAAATCTATTAGGTTCATCTGACATGACCTTTCTGCTGTGAAACCATGCTGCCTTGGGTCCTGTGCCCTACTGGCCTCTAGGTACTCAACAATTCTTTCCTTCAGAAGTGATTCCATCATTTTCCCTATCACTGAGGTCAAACTAACAGGTCTGTAGTTTCCTGCCTCTGCCCTGCTCCCACTTTTGTGAAGTGGAATCACATTTGCCCTCCTCCAGTCCTCAGGTACCACCCCATCCTCCCATGATTTGTTAAAGACAGTAGTCAGTGGCGTTACTAGTTCTACCCTTAGTTCTTTTAGAATTCTTGGGTGAATCCCATCAAGCCCCATTGCTTTGTCCACCCTCAGTTTCAAGAGTTCTTTCAAAACCCTTTCTTCTGTGGATGTACTGGTATCAATTCCCCTATTCAGAGTGTTCTCTTGTTTGGTTTAGGTACCTCCCCCTCCTCTTCTGTTGTGAATACTGAGCAGAAATATTCATTTAGTATTCCTGCTTTTTCACTATCACCCTCTGCCCACATTCCCTCCCCTTTATTAAGTCTCTGTATCCCTCCCTTGGTCTTTCTTCACTCCCTAATGTACCTATAAAAGGTTTTATCCCCCTTCTCAACAGAGTTGACTATCTTTTCCTCAGTTTGTGCCTTTGCTATTCTGACTGCCTTCCCTGCCTCCTTCTGCTTTAACTGATGAAGTTCTCTGTCCTGCTCCTTCTGTGTTCCTTGTATTTCCTGTATGCTATCCTTTTCTCCTTAACCTTCCCTTCCACCTCTTTTGAGAACCATAGTGGTTTTTCCTTTGTTTTGTTTTGTTTTGTTGATTTGCTTCACACAAAGGCTTGTTGCCTCTGCGATGGCTGTTTTGATTATTCCTCATTGTTCCTTCACCCCTCCATCTTGCCCATTTGCTAGTGCTTTTCTGAGGCACTCTCTCATTTTCCCAAAGTCAGCCTTCCTAAAGTCCAATACTCTTGTTTTTGTATGGCTTGATTCTATGGCTGTGTTTATTGTGAACCACACTGTTTGGTGGTCACTTGTTCCCAGATGGCAACCCACTTCTAAATCGGAGATCCTTTCTCCTTCCCCATTTGAAAATACCAGGTCTAAGATTGTTCCTTCCCGAGTGGGTTCCAACAATAGCTGTCTGAGGCATGCCCCCTGTAGGGCATCAAGAATGACCCTGCTCTTGGATGTGCCTGCAGCAAAGGTACTCCAGTTAACATCTGGCAATTCAGGTCCCCCATCAACAATATATCCCCTTTTTCTGCCATTTTAAGGATGCCTTCTATCATTTCCTTGTCCATTTCCTCCCCCTGAGATGGGGGTCTGTACAAAACCCCATACGGATTGTGGTGCCATTTCCTGTCTCCAGGGTGATCCACAGTGACTCATCAACTTCCTGTTTACATTTAGTTCTGTTGCTTTAATCCTTTCCCTTATATAGAGAGCTACTGCTCCTCCTCTTTTACCCACACTGTCCTTCCTGTAGATTGTGTATCCTGGTATGTTGACATCCCAGTCGTGGTTCTCTGTGTGCCATGTTTCAGTGACTGCCACAATATCCAGGCATCCCTCTTCCATCAAGGCCACTAGTTCAGGGAGCTTGTTGCACAGACTGTGTGCATTGGTACTCATCAGTTTCCATTTTTTTTATGGCCTTACCCCTTTTAGCCCCATCCCTGTCCTTACTGCCTTTTTCTGCATTTACCCCTGTCCTGCTCCCTACTGACTTCTCTACCTTGGTGTTTACCTCACTAACTACTGTGTTTTGTGGGGGGAGGCTGGGATTTCCCTGCTCCTTTTCAGTGTTTCCCCCCTTGGCTAGTTTAAATGCTTGCCAATGAAGCATTTAAATCTATCACCTAGGATCCTGGTTGGCCCCCCCCCCCGGACAGATGCAGACCATCGCACCAGTATAAGCCTGCATCCCTCCAGGTGGCTCCCCAGTCCCCAATGAAGCCAAAACCCTGAACTCCACACCAGTTTTTCAACCATTCTTTGAATTCCATGGTGTGGAATACCCTAGCATCATCCTTACCATAGACAGGCAGCACCTCTGAGAAGGTTACCATACATGCTGCTTGTCTAAGACCCCTCCCCAACTCTACAAACTCCTCTTGCACCACTCTGATCCCATTCACAGCCAGGTCATTTGTCTCTAGGCGAACAATGTCATCCAGCTCCCTCCCAGCTGCTCCCGTGATCCTAAGGATTTGCTTCCTGTCCCTCTGAGCCGTGGTGCCAGTCAGGCAGCTTACCTCCCTATCCCCTTCCTTCCCCATTTCTACCCCCTAATGATCAAGTCCCCCACCAGGAGTTGTTTCCTTCCCCTGTGGGGTCTCATGCCACCCTCCTGTGGGATTCCTTTGTGGAGGTTCTCAGCATCCTCCTTGGTCTCCACTGCAGGTGCCTCCATAGAGGAACCCCTCTTCACCAGAACAGCATATGGATTGTGGAGCAGTATAACTGGAGAGATGCACCTCTGTTCCACCACCCTCTCCCTCCTTGAGCCCACCTTGGTCCAACTGCTCCTCTTTCTTGGCAACCTCTGAGGTAGCGGTGGTGGCCCTGGTGGTCCCTAGGTGAAGGAAGAGGTTTCATGAATCCTAGCCAGGTCAGCCTGGAGACGGGCAACCTTCCTCCCTCAGACCAGAAAGGTGTTTGCAAAAAAGGGAGCATTGCAGCCTCCAGAATATCTCCCAGAACACTGCTGCCCCACAGCCATTGCACTGCACCACTCCTATCTTGACTTATTTTGTGTCCCCTCTTCTGTTGCTTTGTATGCTTACTGTCTCCTCCCTCTATGTATTTTTACACTTTCTTTCCCACTGCCTATGTGCCCTTATAACTCTTGCCCTTCCTGTTCTGGGACAGGAACTTCCTGCAGTTTTCAGTAGTCTCCTTCTTCCATGCTTGGATTCAGACCTTCAGCAGCCAGGGGGGGAGAAAGAGCATTTTTTTTTTAGGTTCCTTCAAGGTTGATGAAACTAATGTGTCTCAGTGATCCTTCCCTCCACTGCCAAACAGGAAGTTCCTGTTGTCAGTCAAGTCCAGTGGCTATAAAAGTAGAACTGGCTTTGGGTGGGGAGAAGGGCAATTAGTAAAAGAGCTGTAGTTCTAGACTGCTGTTATTTGCTCTGACAGCAAAGTTCTCCTCTGTCAAAAAGAGCAGGAAGCTGTAATTGGAGGCACCTGCTTTTGTACTCCTAAGCCACACCCCCAATTAGCTTCAGCCTCTGCTCTTGACTCAGTAAATTAAGCTGATTCAGCCCCCTTCCTCAGAGAAACACACAGTGACTTTCTTCTTCTTTTTTTTTACTTAAAAGAGACCCCCTTCTTCTAGTAAAGTATCTGTTTGCTTAATCCAAACAGGCACTGCCGAGAGAGAAGTGATTTATCAGTAAAAGAGCTGTAGTTCTTGACTACTGTTATTTGCTCTGACAGCAAAATTCTCCTCTGTCAAAAACAGCAGGAAGCTGTAGTTGGAGACACCTGCTTTTGTACTCCTAAGCTCCTAAACCACACACCCCAATTAGCTTAAGCCTCTGCTCTTGACTCAGTAAATTAAGCTGATACAGCCCCCTTCCTCAGAGAAACACACAGTGAATTTTTTTTTCTTTTTTTTACTTAAAAGAGACCCCCTTCTTCTAATAAAGTATCTGTTTGCTTAATCCAAACAGGCAATTCTGAGATAGGAGTGATTTATCAGTAAAAGAGCTGTAGTTCTAGACTGCTGTTATTTGCTCTGACTGCAAAGTTCTCTTTCAAAATCACGATTTTCGAACACCTCCATCTGTTGAACTGTAGGAGTCAGTGGTCTGAAAATCAGGATTTGCTGCCTTCTCTCAGAGGCCTCTTTCTCTTCCAAATTATATCAACAATTGCAAATTTGTAGGTAACTGGCAACAGTTTGGGGAGCAAAAGTTTTTTAAATTCAGTGGACTGAAACTGATGAAGGAGGAAGTCAGTGCATTGGGGCAGAAGTTTGATGTCTTTGCAGAATGTTTAAACTAGCAAATGGGGAGGGGGTGCAGCACCTGACACATTGAATGGGGAGAACACCCCTCACCCTCAGCTAGTGATCAAACAAGAGTTCAGTATGTTTGTAGTTCATTTGCATCACCAGGTAAGAAAAAAAGGTCTGGCTCACCATACAATACGCAGGGGACAAGCCAGACCTCACCCAATGACTAACACACTGAAATCTGGCCAATGGAAAGTCATGTACACAAATGCCCGCAGTCTGGGAAACAAGATCCCAGACCTGGAGGCAACAATGACAGAGGCTAAACTGGACATAGTAGCCATTAGTGAGACATGTTCACCAGTAACCACACTTGGGAGACCTCAGTACCCAGCTGTGTACTGTTCAGAAGTGACTGAGGTGCAAAGGGGGTAGAGTGGCCCTTTATGTGAATGAAAATATCAAAGCTACAGAAATTCAGAATACACATAAGGAGCCAGAAGTACTGTGGGTCACCCTGGAAACAGGAAATGGGACAACCATATGAACTGGGGTTGTCTACAGGTCTCCAGACCAGGGGGAGAACATAGACACATTACTGTTAGAAGTTATACAAAACATGACAGCTAAAGGGGAGGTTCTGCTAATGGGAGACTTCAACATGCCAGATACATATTGGTCAATACCAGCAGGAACATCCACCAGAACTAGACACATAGTGGATTCCCTGCAGACGGAGGGCCTCAAACAGTTGTTGCAACAACCCGTGAGAGAAATGGCAATCCTGGATCTAGTACTGACTAACAGGGAAAGGATCATAGATCTCCAGCTAGAAGGTCACCTGCAGGCCAGTGACCATCATGTGGTATGGTTTAATTTGACCACTAGAACTAAATCATCCCATTCCAAGGCAAAAATATAGGACTTCAGAGGAACTGACTTTGTTAAGATGGCCAACAGAGTTAAGCTAGCCCTGGCAAGTTGAAATACAGGTGAGGGGGTACAGGCAAAGTGGGCAAGCATTAAGGATGCAATACTTGAAGCAACATCCCATTGTGTTAGGGAGAAAAGCAAGAGCAAAAGAAGGAGGAAACCACTTTGGTTCTCAAAAACAGTAACAGAAAAGAACAGAGCCAAAAGATTGACTTTCAGGAAATATAAGGGAATGCAGCGAGACGAAGATAGGGAGGCATACCAAACTTCCCTAAGGGAAGCAGGGAAGGAAGTAAGGCAGGCAAAGGCCCAAACTGAGGAAACACTAGCACAAACAGTAAAAGAAGGTGACAAGACTTTCTATAGATACATTAGTGAAGGAGAAAGTCCAGAAAAGGGATTGCTGAGATCAAAGGGGATAAGGGGGAATGTGTGGAGGAGGACCAAGGAAAAGCATCTATCCTAAATAGATACTTCTGTTCAGTATTTACTGAGGAGAAGGTAGGGCAGGGCTCACAGCTCAGCACCATGGACACGGGGGAAGGGAGGTGTGCACAAGTCCCTTCACAAAAGAAAGGGTTCTACAAGAGCTCGCTAAACTCAGGGTGGACAGAGCAATGGGACCTGATGACATACATCACAGAGTACTAAAGGAGCTAAGGGTGGAACTAGCAGAGCCATTAGCAGAACTGTTTAGTGAGTCTTTGAGCACAGGAGAGGTCCCAGAAGACTGGAGAAGGGCTCATGTGATCCCACTCTACAAGAGTGGCAGCAGAGAGGAGGCAGGGAACTACAGACCAGTCAGTCTTACCTCAGTAGTGAACAAGATTATGGAGGCACTCCTTAAGGAAAGGATAGTGCAACACCTGGAATTCATAGGAGCACAGGATCCAAGACAGCATGGGTTTATTACAGGAAGGTCCTGTCAAACTAATCTCAAAGATTTCTCTGACTGGGTAACCAGAGTGGTGGACCAAAGGGTACAGTTGGACTTCAGCAAAGCTTTCTGTACTGTTCCTCATTGAAGAGTGATTAATAAGCTGGGTAGGCTCGGGGTGGGTCAGAGGTTGGTCAACTGGCTGGCGGGCAGAAAACAGAGAGTGGTGGTAAATGGTATACAGTCAGAAGAGATGCAAGTCACAAGTAGGGTACCTCAGGGATCAATCCTGGAGCCAGTCCTCGTCAATATCTTCATCAGTGACATTGCAGATGGACTAGAGGGGAAGGTTTGCCTGTTTGCAGATGACATCAAGATCTGCAACAGAGTAGATGATCCAGATGGTGTGGGCAGAATGAGAAAAGATCTGGAAAAACTGGCAAAATGGTCTGAAGAGTGGCAACTGGGGTTTAATGCAAAGAAGTGCAAGATAATGCACATAGGGAAGAGAAACCCTGAAGCTACCTATAGGTTGGGAGGGGAGTTGCTGACAATCACAAGAGAAGAAAGAGACTTGGGCATCATCATCACAGATTACCTGAAATCATCCAAGCAGACCACTAAAGCAGTAGGTAAGGCTAGAGGGATGTTGGGGTGTATTAGTAGGGGTATCACAAGTTGTAAGGAGGTAATAATCCCTCTTTACAAGACACTGGTTAGGCCCCATCTGGAGTACTGTGTGCAGTACTGGAGGCCTCACCTGCACAAGGACATTAACAAAATGGAGGCAGTCCAGAGAAGGGCAACCAAAATGATGCAGGGACTGCATCAGAAAACATATGAGGACAGATTAACAGAGCTCAATATGTATACCCTAGCACAAAGAAGGAAGAGAGGTGATATGATCGAAACATTCAAACATCTTAGGGGCATTAACAAGATGAAAGAGTCTAACATGTTTCAATATAAGAAAAATAGCAGGACAAGAAGACACAGCATAAGATTAGAGGGAGGCCGATTAAGGGGTAATTTGAGGAAGTTCTTTTTCACAGAAAGGGTGGTGGATATATGGAACAGCCTACCTCAGGAAGTGGTGGATGTGAATACAGTGCAGGGCTTCAGACAGGCATGGGATAGGCATAAGGGAGCAATACATATGAGTATGAATAGATAGGCCATTGACAGAGTAAAGGCCTATGGCACATTCATAAGGTAGGAAAAATCAACAGACTGGATGGGCCTTGCGATCCTTATCTGCCGTCAACTTCTATGTTTTTATGTAATCTCTTGTTCAGGTGTTCCTCACTTGCACTGGTGTGCAAGATTTATTTCCAGGATTTCCCTTCATTTAATCCTAAACTTTGCATATTACTGCTAAAACAATGGTGCTTAAGATTATGAAACTTGTCTCAAGCAATCCATCAACATGCAGGTAAAATAAAGAAAAACACAAAAATATTTTTGAAGAATTTGTTTTAATATTCAGTAAACCTATGACTTCCATGACTGTGGGCCACCAAATGAACTGGATTTGTTGATGGTGGAAGTAGACAAACCTGAATACATGTAATCGTATTTTTGGACTTCGCCAAGGCCTTCGATAAAGTCCCTCATGAGCAGCTGATTGAAATCCTCATTAAATTAGGTGTACAGCCAATAATAATCAACTGGATTAGGGATTGGCTGTTGGGGAGGAAGCAAAGGGTATGTGTACTGGGCAAATTGTCAAACTGGGCAGATGTAACCAGTGGGGTCCCCCAGAGATCAGTACTGGGACACTGCCTTTTTAATCTATATATTTCAACAATGAGGACAAAAGCTGACATCTGGCTTTCCAGATTTGCAGATGATACGCAACTGGGTTTCCCGGTAAACAGCCAATCTGATGCAGCAATACTACAGGAAACATTGGGGGAAATGGAGACTTGGGCACAGGAAAATAAGAATACATTTAACATCAACAAGTGCACAGTGAGGCACCTGGGGAAAAAAAAACATGAAGTAGATTATACACTATCCTAGTGGGTGCTCAGAGTGGTGTATGATGAACGGGATCTGGGGATCAGGGTTAGCAATAACCTCAGGTTCCAGCTGCATTGTAACCAGGTGGTTAAAAGGACTAGTGGTATTCAGAGCTGTATACACAGACACATAAAGAGTAGGAGTAGGGAGGTTTTGCTCCCTCTTTATACCTCTTTGATGCAGCCGCACATGGAGTACTGTGCGCAGTTTGGGTCCCCCGTTAGCAAGGGCAATATTATAGCCCTGGAGAGAGTACAGAGAAGGGTGACAAGAAGAATAGAAGAAGTGTAGTGGTTGGACTACGAAGAAAGACTAAAAAAACTTGACCTGTATACCTTAGAGTATCACAGATTAATGGGGGATATGTGCCTGATCTATAGGGCATTGTCAGACCAACTACTGTGGGAACAGCTGGGCCTCAACTTTAGAGACCAGATTTACAACATGAGAGCCTACCCCCTACAGCTTAAAGGTGAGAGATATAATACACTGGTACGTAAACATTGGTTTTCTGTAAGAGTGGTTAAACTTTGGAATGATCTGCCGATTGAAGTGGTAGGAAGTGAAACAATAGAGGCATTCCAGAGTTTCCTGGACTGCTATATGAACAGCAAAAACATCACGGGGTATTAGTAGACATCAATGGCGAGCTACTGTATAATGGACCCTGGTCTTTATAAAGCTCCGTTAAACCTATGAAACCTATAATCATTTTTAGTAATAATGTGTTCCTAGCATCTTTTTATTTATCATTAGAGAATTTATAAGTCCTTTGGACATTTTAAAGATGTTTTTACCATTAGTTTTTGTAATTAATGTCTCAAGTCAGTACTGTTATTATGGCCATCTCCGGTATTTATTTAAAAAGCTCTTCTCTTGAGGTTAAGTTTTGATTGCACACTAGATTTATACCATTGATTTATCAGGAGTGTTAGCATGCATTTCTGATAGTAAACAGCACAGCACTACACCAAGGCATTGGTTTTATCATGTTGGATAAGACAACAGAGGCTACATTTTTAAAACTTAAAAACCACATCTCGGTTCTAAAAAACAAAATTTGGAAAAGAATGAAATTGATATATTTCATGGTGAAAATTACAAGTAACTAAAGAAATAAATAACATATTTGTTTTGCTAACTGCTGACTATATTAGATTAAAAACTTTTTCACAGTACTGCTGCTTTACAGTTTGTTAATCAGTAGACCTGGGAAATGAGTACCAATGCTGATACTGATTTCAGATTAGGCATGCTCAGAATCAGCTGATTTCAGTCTCTCATGTGCGTGTCAGTAATCGGAACATCCGAGTCTAAATCCGATTCCATTCAGATTTAAACTAAGGTATCAGAGTAAGAATCAGAATAGGAATGGGATGTTCCACTTCCATATTCCACTCCAAATCTAACCGTTAAAAACCTCCCCCCACCCAATAAAATGCCCACTGAGATCCTGGAGAAAAGCCCTTCCTCACCCCAGTTTTCCCTTCCTCCCATTACCTTAAAAGGAACCTTTCCTGCTTTTTTATGGCTGCAGTGGGCATAGCCTTGCAGATGTTTTGCTTTGAGAAAGGGACTCCCTGCATAAATTACCTACCAAACAACATGATAGAGTGCTAAAAATAGTGTCCTCCACTAAAGCCTGATTACTACGCTGCCTGTGTGTGTCTGGCAGCAGGAGAGCACTATTTTTCCTTTAGCTTGAGAAGTTAATTGCGCCCTCCCCAGTACTGCCTTTGTTTGCAAATTGAAACCTCCTCCATAGTGTTTTATGGGCCTTTTCTTTGTATGTTAAGTTTCAGTGCTTAAGTTGAGCCCTTCCCAGTACTGCCTTTTTTGAAAGTTGAAACCTCCTCCATAGTGTTTTATGGGCCTTTCCTCTGGCTTCAGAGAAGTTGATTGAGCCCTCCCCAGTACTGCCTTTTTTTTTGCAAGTTGAAACCTCCTCCATAGTGCTTTACGGGCCCTTTCTTTCTTTGTCAAGTTTCAGTGCTTAATTTACTACCATTTGCAAACTGAGAAACTTGTTTTGCTGGTATTTCCTCCCCCATTCATCCAGAAGTGTGAGTTCCTGTGTTTCCTAACCATGCTGGTTGATTTTACTAGCTTTCCTCATAGTCAGAATGTGAACTAAACTTGTTTTATTTTAAATGATTGATAAAGTGACATGTCCAGTTTGCATCTCTTAGGGATGAAGCTATATCCCTTTACCTGTACAGAATAATTCACTTGCCACCAACTCTTAAGACCTCAGCTGTAAGATACATTATGCATGTAAGGTGATATATGAAATCAAATTGCATTCCATGAAAAACATGTTCATTTCTCTTCCCTACCTCTGCAGCCACACAAAGCCATCCCCCCCTCCCCCGTCTGTGATACCTACTGCTGGACAACACAGCTGTCTAAACAAACAGAGCAGTTTTTTTTTTCTTAAAAAGTAGGAGGGTTTTTTCTTGCTTGCTTTAAGTGCCTGGGTAAGCCACAGGAAGACTTGTCTACTGCCAGGGATGTATAAAATTCACAAGACATCTATAGAAAGAAGGGAATACAACATTTTAATGGTTACAACTGTTACAACTGATTGCAACCATGCTGCTAGCTTTTGGTAGACAGGAATCTTACTTTCAGAGCAAGGAGCAGCTGACTAAAGAGCTAGAACTTTTCTTACTAATAGAACACTTCTAACTCTGCAGGAGTCAGTGCCTGTTGGGAGTAAGCAAACAGACACTTTATTAGAAGTGGGGGGGTCTCATTTAGTGTAAAAAAAAGAAAGTCTGTGTGTTTTTCTGTGTTGTGGAAAGGAGACTGTGTCAGCTTCTTAGTTTGCTATGTCAGAAGGAGAGAAGTTAATTGGGATTGTGGCTTAGGCAGTAGAAAAGTAGGTGTCTTCAGTTACAGTTCCCTGGTGTTAGCTTTTGGCAGACAGGTATCCTGCTTTCAGAGCAAGGAGCAGCTGACTAAAGAGTTATAACTTTTCTTACTAATAGAACACTTCTGACTCACCAGGAGTCAGTGCCTGTTGGGATTAAGCAAACATATGCTTTATTAGAAGTGTGTGTGTGTGTGGGGGGATCTCATTTAGGGCAAAAACAAAAATAAAGTCAGTGTGTTTTTCTGTGTTGTGGAAAGAGAACTGCATCAACTTCTTAGTTTGCTAAGTCAGGGAGAGATAAATTAATTGGGGGTGTGACTTGGGCAGTAGAAAACCAGATGTCTCCAAGTATAGTTCCCTGCTGCTAGCTTTTGGCAGACAGGAATCTTGCTTTCAGAGCAAGGAGCACCTGACTAAAGAGCTAGAGCTTTTCTTACTAATAGATCACTCCTAACTCAGCAGGAGTCAATGCGTGTTGGGATTAAGCAAACAGATACTTTATTAGAAGTGGGGGTCTCATTTAGGGTAAAAACAGAAAGAAAGTCAGTGTGTTTTTCTGTGTTGGGGAAAGGGTCAGTATCAATGCCTCAGACAGCTAGTGTTGTAACCCACTTGGGAGGGAGCAATATTAGACCTGGTACTCTCAAACCGGGATGGAGAGAAGATCTCAGATTTAGAAGTGGGTAACCATCTGGGAACAAGTGACCACCAAACAGTGTGGTTCACGATAAACACAGCCATAGAGTCAAGCCATACAAAAGCAAAAGTATTGGACTTTAGAAGGGATGACTTTTGGGAAAATGGGAGCATGCTTCTGTAAAGCACTAGCAAACAGACAAGAAGGAGGGGTGGAGGAACAATGGGGAAAAATCCAAACAGCCATCACAGAGGCAACAGGCCTTTGTGTGAAGCAAATCAACAAAACAAAATGAAGGAAAAAAACACTATGGTTCTCAAAAGAGGTGGCGAAGAAGGTTAGGTTGAAAAAGGTAGCATTCAGGAAGTATAAGGAAACACAAAAGGAGCAGGACAGAGAACTGCACCAGTTAAAGCAGAAAGAAAAGGGGAAGGCAGTCAGAATAGCAAAGGCCCAGCTGAGGGAAAGATAGCCTACTCAGTTAAAAAGGGGGATAAAACCTTTTATAGGTACATTAGGGAGCGAAGAAAGACCAAGGGAGAGATAATGAGGCTTAATAAAGGGAAGGGGTGGGTGGGCAGAGGGTGACAGTCAAAAAGCAGGGATACTGAATGAATACTTCTGCTCATTATTTACAAAAGAAGAGGAGGGGAGGTAACCAAACCAAAGAATAGAAGCACTCTGGATAGGGGGGGTCAATACCAGTCCATTCACAGATGGAAATGTCCTGAAAGAACTCCTGAAACTGAAGGTGGACCAAGCAATGGGGTCTGATGGGATTCACCCCAGAATTCTAAAAGAACTAAGGGGATAACTAGTGACACCACTGACTACACTTTTTAACAAATCATGGGAGTATGGTGTGGTACCTGGGAGCAAGTCAGAGGCAGGAAACTACAGACCTATTTGTTTGACCTCAGTGGTAGGGAAAATGATGGACTTACTTCTGAAAGAAAGAATTGTTGAGTACCTAGAGGCCAGTGGGGCACAGGACCCAAGGCAGCATGGATTCACAGTGAGAAGGTCATGACAGATGAATATAATGGATTTCTTTGACTGGGTGACCAAAGTAGTAGACCAGGGAGAGGCTGTGGACATGACCTACCTAGACTTTAGCAAGGCACTTGACACAGTCCCACACAAAAGATTAATAAACAAGTTAGCCAGCCTTGGAGTGGGTCCCAGGGTTGTAGCCTGGGTAAAACATTGACTGGACAATAGGATGCAGAGGGTAATAGTAAATTAAGTCCACCCCAAAGAAGGGGGGGTTACTAGTGTGGTACCGCAGGGTTCAGTACTGGGACCAGTCTTCTTTAATGTCTTTATATGTGACATTGCAGAGGGACTGGAAGGGAAAGTCTGCCTCTTTGCAGATGACATAAAGATCTGCAATAGGGTTGATACACAAGAGGGGTGGAAAGGATGAGAAGGGGACTTGGCAAGGTTGGAGGAATAGTCAAAAGTATGGCAGCTTAGATTCAATGCAAAGAAGTGTAAAGTAATGCACCTGGGAAACAGAAACTCAGGGGAAGAGTACACAATATGGGGTGAGGTACTAACAACAACAAAAATGGAAAGGGACCTGGGGTAGTCATATCAGATTACTTAAAAGTAGGCAAGCAATGTGAGACGACAGTAAGGAGGGCTGGGGGATACTGGGATGTATAGGGAGAGGCATCACCAGTAGAAAACAGGAAGTTGTTATCCCTCTGTACAGACAGTTGGTGAGACCCGATCTGGAATACTGCGTGCAGTTCTGGAGACCTCATATCCACAAGGACATAGACAGCATGGAGGCAGTCCAGAGGAGGGCAACTAAAATGGTGCAGGGTTTGCACCAGAAACCATATGAAGAGAGACTAAAGGAGTTTGAGATGTATACCCTCGAGGAAAGGAGGGAGAGGGGGGGATATGATAGAAACATTTAAGTACCTCAAGGAAAGCAATAAAGTCCAAGAGGGTAGTATCTTTCAGAAAAAGAGATGTGCAAGAACAAGGGGGCACAATTTGAAAGTAGAGGGGGGACGGCTCAGGGGCAATGTGAGGAAGTATTTTTTCACAGAGAGGGTATTGGATGCATAGAACGGCCTTCCTGAGGAGGTTGTGGAGTCAAAAACAGTGAGGGGATTCAAGAATGCATGGGACAGACATAAAGCAATTCTAGTGGGGTGTAGGAGGAAGTAGGCTATTGGTTAACTAGGATCTGCAGCTTATCCAGTAGGTAGGGAAATGGGCAGACTGGGCGGGCTGCCACACTTTGACCATTCCTCCAGTTTACCTAGGTCCTTCCTCATGTTTTCCACCCTTCCCAGAGTGTCCACCCTGTTGCAGATCTTAGTGTCATTCACAAAGAGGCACACTTTCCCCTCCAGCCCCTCCACAAGTTCAGTTATGAAGACATTAAACAGGACTGGGCCCAGGACTAATCCCTGTGGCACCCTGCTGGTTTCACTCCTTTCCTTTCCTTACTTGAGCACCATTTACCATGACTCTCTATCGTCTATCATTCGACCAGTTCCTAACCCAGTTTACCACTTTGTGACTCACTCCCAGGCTGCCCAGCTTGTTCGCAAGTCATATGTGGAACGGTATTGTCAGCCTTACTAAATGCAATTCATGTTTATGTTTATGTTTAAGCCCATGAAACACCCTTATCTAGTTAATGCATTTGCAGCCATAGAGGCTCTGCCAGATTTTGTTTTTAAAGGTAAGGCAATTAAAAGGAAGCTTTCTTACCTCCATGGGAACTCCTCTGTGGTAGCAGCATATTTTTTCATACCCTTGAAAAGAGGAAGGGATAGTAAATTGCCCCTGAGGGGCTAGCTGTGTGATCCCTTTCCACTTCCTGGTTGTGGTCCATGCCCCATTTTATGATGTATGTATAGAGAGAATGCTGGGACATGCGTCATTCAAGTGAATGGAGCAGGATTTGTAAGGACATTTGTTGGCCATTTAAATGGCCATTTGATTAAAATCAGAGGCAGTGTTCAACTAGTACGGCTCTTGTTAGTTGAATCCTGGCTCCAATTTTACCAAATGGCAACTTAAATGGCCAAAAACTGTATTTGCAAATCCTATGTTATACAACTGAATGGAGTGTGTCCCCATGCTTTCCCTTATACATATGTCATAAAATGTTGATGTGCAGGGGTGTGGCCAGAAACTGCGAAGTGGAAAAGGATCATGCAGCTATCCCCTTAGGGGGCAATTTATGATCCCTTCCCTTCCCTTGGGGGTATAAAAATAAATATGCTACTACCACAGAGGACTTGCTGTGGAGGTAAGGAGGCATCCTCTTATTTGCTGGGTCACCATCCCTTCCACAGGGTGCCTTCTATAGGTATCAAGCTGAGGAATCCCATAGTCGGAAGCAGCTGAACATCACCCTCTCCACGAATGGCTGCATGACTAAATCGATCAAGAGGAAGAAGACCCCCTTCCTATCCCCAGCAAGCTCTGTTTTGTATGTTTGTCATGGTGCTCCAGTTATTTAACAAGAAGAGCCACCACCCCTGATCCCAGTCCCCTATCTGTCTGGCCACAGTCCAAGTTAAGATACTCCCCAGTCCTGGCAGTGTGATTCTTCCTCACTAGCAAACACTGATCACCTGACCCTCGATGTTTTCCCAGCAACCCTCTTTCCCAGAAGTGGTATCCTGCTGAAGTAAAGCCCTGGGTCATAGTTTACTCAGTGAAGCCTCATGTTGTGGTGGCAAACCGGGGCTTGATTTCAGTCACCACTCAGGGGAGTGAGGATTGCTGGGAAACTGCCGGGGGTCTGCTGACCAGTGTGTGAGGAGGAACCATGCTGCCAGGATTGGTGGGTATCCTACTTGGAATAGGGATGGGAAGACGGGGGATCAAGATCTGGGGGTGTCAGGGTCTTCTCTTTCAATAACTGGAACACCACTATGGACACACTAAATGGACCTTGCTGGGGATGGAGAATAGGTCTCCATCCTCTTGACCAATTGCAACAGTCATGTGGCTGTTCAGGGAGGGGTGTGAATGAACTTCCGATGCCTCTGACTCCGGGACTTGTCAGCCTGATACCTATGGCAGGCGCCCTATGGATGGGATGGGGACCCACTGATCAGAGCACCACCAGTACCAGAAAGACAAACAACTTAAGGTAAGGGGTGGGAGGGGAGACTAGGCTGCGGGAGGGCTTTTCTTCAGGCAATGATGGGCTTCTCTCAGGTTTTTATTGATGTTACTGGCTGTTACTGGTTGTGCAACTAATTCTAGGCAGTACTCAGACAGAGAATCGGAATGTGTTCCAGTTCTGCATCCAATCAGATTTTAAGGATTTTTTTTTACCGTAAATCCAAATACTGAGAAAAGGCACCAAATCTGATAAATACGTTTCCATTCAGTGGATTCTGAACAACTCTGTTCTGCCATTCTTTATTTTCATGAGACATAACTATTATCATGCACTCTACAAAGGATTGGTCTAATCCATTGCCGGTAGCTTGTTCAGAATGCTGCAGTGAGTCTGAGCACATTACTTCCTAAATATAGGGTTTGGGCATGCTGGCTAAGATAGCTGATTGGCCACATAGTTCTTATATTAGCATACAAAACTTTGAATGGATTCAGCCCCCAGTACGTCCACAGTCTTCTGTCCCTCAACATACCGGCTAGGGCTGCAAGGTCCATGTGCCATTTGGTGTTGCAGATTCTGCTATCAAGATGGAAGTCTGCTGGCGACCGGGTTTTTATGGCAGCTGCCTCTGTCCTTTGGAAGTCATTTTCCTTAAACCACCAACTCTCCCCTTCATCAGGCTCCTTTACATTCAAGCTGCAGACAAGTCTCATGGAACAAGCTTTTCCCGAGGGACCTTAACCATGTGGTTTAAACTTTAAACATCTGTGGTCAATTCTAGCCTCTATCACTTTGTAAATCTTTGAGCTTCTTAAGCACTTCATGTATTTAAAAATATTTGTTTTTATTTTTATATAATTTATAATGCTGTCTCCCTCACCCTGTATTGTTTTGATTGTTTTATTGTGCAGTTTTGTTGTGAAGTACTGTGCCATGCCTTGAACCTTTGGAATGGTGTTTTTTCAAATAGCTATGTAGCAGTCACCATACTGGGGTCTTCAAAGTTCACCTCTCCACCCCTCCCGAGGAGGGTGGCCTAGGTTCCCTAAAGGATGTGCTACACTGGCCTAATGTTGCACAGTGCCTCCACCTGTGGTGGCAACATGGGGTACCTGACTGCCATAACACAAGGCTATCACCCCCCAGAAAATGGTGCATAATCTGCCTACACAGTACCCCCCTCAAAAAAAAAAAAACAAGTGTCACACTAAGCAGTGACAATTCCCAAACCAAGAAATGCAACTGAAAGAAATTATTTATTTAAAAGAGAGGATATGGAAATAACAAGGGGGCAGCAAGGGTAAATTGGAAGCAATGGGGATAGCAGTATCTCTATCCTCTAAGCAGTAAAAGGCAAATATTTTAGGCAAGAAACATTTTAATGCTTTGCCTCACAAACTCTGCCCACCCCCTGGGCAGTCCTCAAGCCCCAATGTGGTTGCGTCCATCATAATCCCCCCCCAAAGGGCATGCGTGAGAGATTTCTCAATAATTGCAGTGGGTCCCACGCTGGGGATACTGATGCTACTAGCAGGGTGGGGCTCTGTGGTATGCATTAAAAGAGTCAAGTTAAAATACTTTTCAAACACAACTTTGGCAGAACACAACTTTGAACTGGTCTAACAAGTGAAAAAGGGGCCCCTGTTTGTAATCCAAATGGGAGCTGGTGGCCAGCTGGCCTTCACAGGTCTTCTGTTTGGGCTCTCACACTGGCTCAGTTCTGCCCAGGACTTCTCCTTTAATTTCTGGTACACTAAACAGTTTCTGGGTCTGCCAAGTTGCAGGGCTGAACCCAGGGTTTAACTCACAGTTCTGATGCCTCAAACTCTGGTACAGGTAGATGGAATGAGCTGACTAGATGTTGTGCTATCAGCTGGGACACTGTCTTCCCCAAGCTTGCTGGTGGCTTTTCTCTGTTTCACTTCTCTCTGTCTCTGCTTGTCCTGCTGAGGCTTGTAACTTGGATGAAGACAGGTGCCTTCTCAGACTTGAGACACTGTAGGAGCTGATCCTCCAAAGGGCAAAAGTCTGTGAAGGGTCAAGAAAACCTCAGTTCCAACTTGCCTTTTAAAGGAAAACACTGGAAAAGACACAACTTTCCTCAGACACTACATAAACTCTCAATTAGTGCTTTCAGATAGTAATAATGATTTAAAACAGCTACCCACAACTTCCACTTTCTGTTGCGGGCAGCCACCATCTCATGAGCAGCAGTGAGATTCCTGAGCTGACTGTATGCTAATATGTCTGTTTGACCTCTGCTATTGGTTGGCAGGACATATTAGCATAAAGTGAGCTCAGGAAGCTCTCTGCTGCTCATGAAATGGTGGCTGCCAGCAATAGAAACTGAAAGTTGAAGGCCACTGTTTGATTCACTAAAAAGCAATTAGAGGTCATTTAAAAAAAAAAATTACTGTCTGAAAGCACTAATCAGGCATTTTTGTAGCACCTGGGTAAAGTTGTGCCTTTTCCAGTGTTTCCCTTTAAACAGTAGTTTTGCTGAAAACTTCCTCGTCTCTTCTCACAAACAGTTTACTCTGGGATCCCAACACTTGTCGTCTGCCAAGCAGGTTGTGCTTGGACAGACCATGGCTCACACGACCCACACCTTGACAAACAGTCACTTTCCCTGAGGTCTGTCTGAACTGCCCAAAACTCTGGAAAGCAGTCCCTTTATGTAGGCTGAAACTCGATGCCTAATTGGCCAGGCTTGCTCACAGGCAAACTGTCTCAGACTTGAACTGACTCCTTATTGGCCAAAATTTGTGGGCAAACTGGATTTGACCTGTGACCCCCTTCCCATGATGCTCTGCAGTCTCCTCAACCAAGGGGGCCACTATCTTTGTTTACACCCATTTCCATCTTCGGCAGATTTCTGCCTCGTTTATTTAAAATTCTCCAGAGATGCTTCAGGCATGTCCTGGCCCTGCTTGCAGTCCTGTGGCCAGGAATATGTTTATTTTGCTGGGCACACAGCCCATTTTAGAGTTGGGAGCTTGGATGTGAGAGGTGGCCATCTGCACTGCTCTCCTAATTAGGTGCACATGTGCACAATATTCATTTTTCCATTCCCGACCCGCTGTCTGCCCTGGCCTGGAACCACATCACTGGGTGCGTGATGGCACAATATAACTTGGCTCCTGCCTCTTCTTACCTACATGGAGTAGTCATTGAGATGGGCTTATGGCCTGGTGTTTTTGGAGTGCTTGCTCTGAAAATGTGCTACTGCACATGCACTGCAGCCTATCCACAGCTGCCGTGCTACTCCAGTTCCTGTTCTCTGGCCCTCTTCTACTCCTGGGCATGGGGAATGCGCTCAACTTGGCAGCTTCTTGTTCCTGCCACCGGTCTTGACCCTAGGGACACTGGAGAGAGCTGAGGACAAAAGGGGATGTGCAGGCAATGGCCACAGACATTTCCCATGAAGCCCTGATTTAAGTAAAGAAAGGATCCAGGCATCAGCAGAAGATAGTATAGGTAAGCCCCAGATTTGGGAGGGCTTACAATTATACCTGACTAACTACAGTAAATCAACTAACTACTAACTAACAAACTAAATGAAACTAACTACCAAGCTAACTGATTTGTAATCTCACTTACATCATGGAATTCTGCTCTCTGATTAGGTAACACCAAAGGTGATGGCAAGTTCTATAACCTCCTCGGAGTTTCTGCCGAGGCCACACAAATTAGCAAAATGGCAGTTTAGGATATTTTAGTTTCAATACCTGGAAACAGGGGACACTGGGATCTAGTAGTCCAAGGTTACACCCTTCACAGGTAGGAGAGAGCAGAAGGAGGGGGGAAAGTCCTGTATGAGAGGGAGGGCATTAAATCCACTGAAGACAAGCCCCTGAAAGGATACAACACCATAGAGACAATGTGGGTACAGCTGAAACAAGTAAAGGGAGCATCGTCATTATGGGGGTGGTTTACAGACCCCATATCAAAAGGAGGCAGAAGATAGGGTGGTAGAGGAAGAGATCAGGAGAGCTGTGCACTTGGGGGAGGAGTTACTGGTGGGACATGTCAACATTCCTGATGTCAACTAGAGCGTCCCAGTAGCATCAAGCGCCAGAAACCAGGGACTAGTAAAGGTGGTTCAGGATGGCTTCCTGACACAATGTGTTGGTGAGCCAGTAAGAAGACATGATCCTTGACCTGGTCCTTACAAAGAGGTCGACTGTCAGGGTGGTTACTGTAAAAGAACTGTTTGGGAACAGTGACCAGAGGTCAGATTGGGTCGGCATCATACTGGAGTATGATCATACCAACTCCAAGACTAGAGTACTAGACTTAAGGAGTACAGATTTATCTTTGCAGGGTAAAGGAAATACTCAGGTAGATTAGAAGACATTAAACTAGCAGACAGGGTAGACAGGAAGTGGGGTATAATGTGAAATGAGTTTGCAGTGGTCACTAACATCTGCATAAGGAAGGTGGGGAGAAACAGAAAGTGAAGAAAGTCTATTTGGTACACAAGAGAGGTGGAGAAAAGAGAAGGGGGCTGCAAACTCTATAAAGCCAGCCAATCTGATGAGGACAGTGAGGTTTACTTAAATAAACTGAAGTCAGCCAACATGAAGGTGAGACAGGTAAAAGCAGAGGCCAAACTTAAAATTGCAGAGGAGTAAAAGAGGGAGATAAGGCTTTCATCCACTACATTAGAGAGAAATGGTATCCCAAAGATGAAACTTTGAAAAGGGTGAGGAATGGGAGATCAGTGATAAGGGCAAAGGGAAATACTGAAAAATGTTTCTATTCAGTCTTTATGATAGGGGAGAGGGGAAGGGGCCGCTTCCACCGTGTGAGATAAAGCTAAGGCAAGGAGGCAGTAGAGCATTGCTATGGGAGCTAAAGTGGACAAAAGGAATAGGAAAGCAACAGTGACAGTTAAAGTAGAGAGATCCCTGGGCTCAAATGGTCTACAGCTGAGGGTGCTAAAAGAAATGGCACAAGTGCTAGCAGCACCTCTGACAAGCCTGTTCAGCTACTAACTGGAAACAACAGGAATGTGGCTGATGTAGTGCTGCTACATATAAGCGGAAGTAGGGATGATCCAGGCAACCACGTCTGGTCAACTTGTCCTTCGTAGTGGTAAAGTTGTTGGAAGGAATGATCAAGGAAAAGCTGTGTAAGTTCCAGGTGGTAAATGAGTTGAAGGACAGTAGACAGGGTGGTTTCATGGGGGGGGGGGGGAGATCTTGCCACATGAACCAGATCAGCTTTAACGACTGGGTGACTAGGGCTGTGGATTTGCTGTAACTGGAATATAGTAAGGCATTCGATTCTGTCCCACACTGAAGGCTGGTTAAAAACTGGCAAACCTGTGTGTAGGGGAGAGAATAGCCATATCAGGTAGAAGCTGGCTGGGAGGGAAAACTCAAGGTGTGGTGCTGAGTGGGGAATTCTTGGCAATGAGGGAAGTAGCTAGTAGGGTAGCTCAGGCATCAGTCTGGAGACCGCTACTTTTTAACATCTTCATTTGTTACATTAACGAACGTATTCAGGGCCAGAAACAATCTGCTCTTTTCCAATAAAGCAGTGGGCAAGGGCAGGCCAACAAAATGTTGGGCTACATTGGCAGGGGAAACAACAGTAGGTGTAAGGAGGTGATACTGCCCCTGTACAGGTCCCCAGTAGGCCCATACCTAGAGTACTGTATGTGGTTCTGGAATCCACACCAGAAAAAGATAAAGACAAGGTGAAAATTGTGTAGAGAAGGGCCACAAAGATAATTCAGGTACAGTAAAGGAGCTTCTACAAGGCGAAGCTAAAAGACTTTTCTTCCATTCTGCCCAAATTAGCCTTCCCAGAAGTGCTGCCAGTGTGGAAAAAGGAAAAAGCACCAAGCGAGTCAGAGAGATTGAAGTAGGTGAATTCAACTCATGGCTGCATGACTGGTGCCAAGACAAGGAATACCACACATAGGGAACTGGCATGACTTTTGGGAAAGAGCTTTGTTAAATACGATGGCTTGTACCTAAACAGAGAAGGTGTACTAGCACTCGGACAAAAATGTGATGTCTATACAGGTAGTTTGGATAAAGAGGAGTATGATGCAGCTCACACCTCTGCCATCAGTGGGTTAGTCATCACCCCCCAAAATGCCAAATGCGCGCTTACATCACCAGAAAACAAATCAGAGCCAACATTCACCCTAACCAGCAACCTCCATAATCTCTTGGCCGGAAAGAGCAAACTGGAGCAGTTCAAGAAGAGGGTACAACCTCGAGCCGAAGAGAATGTACATTCCTGGAAGGCAATGGTTGCAAATACTAAGAGCCTAACTAACAAACTTCCCGAACTCACAGCCATCTTGGAAACAGAAAGGTTGGACTGGGTGGCTGTAACAGAAATGTGATTCACAGAAAACCACAGATGGTATATGGCCATTTCCAGTTACAATCTGTTCAGGAAAGATAGGCAGGGCAAAAAAAGAGGGGGGGGCATAGGGTATGCCCCCTGAACAGCGACATTTCTACGGTGACATGCGTCAATATCGACAACAGTGACATGTTGCCGTAGAAGTGCCGCTAGAACCGGGCAACCCCTTCCCCGACCTGCACCCCTTCTCTGGAACTAACTCCAACCTGGAGTTAGAATTCTAAAGTACAGGGGGCAGAGCCCCTGTTTGGGGGTTCGGGGCAAGGCCCCAAAGAAAAACACACACCGACAGGAGTAGCCCATTCCCACTGCAAATCGCTGTCACATGAGCCTGGCGCTGTGGATGCTGGTCGATGTTTTTTTGTCAAACCGCATCATAAAGCCGGTATAGCCATCTACATTTGGGAGGAAATAAAAGTCACAAAAGTAAAAGGGCAACCTGGGGACTTCGGGTCACAGGGGCTAACAGTAGACACGGGCAAGGGAAAACCCTTCGGAATCTTCGCCGTGTACAGGCCCCCAAATCAAGGAGATAAAGGAAACAAAGACCTAATAGAGGAAATCCACAAAATTTGTGATAAAGGTGAAGTAATACTGGTGGGGACTTCAGCCTACCAGATATAAACTGGAGCACACTAACGGCAGCAACAATAAGAAGTAGGGACTTATTATTATCACTACAAGGTGCGGGACTGTGCCAACTTGTTAAAACCCCAACAAGGGGAGATGCCATTCTCGATCTTGTCCTCACAAACTCGGAAAGGATCAAGGACATCGAAGTGGGATGCCATATGGGCAACAAGCAATGGTTCTACCACAGGATGTCGGCAACAACGATGTCAACATCCTGCACATCGACGGGAACAATGCCGACAGTCAGCATTATTCACGATGGACCGAAGTGTTTTTCTGTGGGGTGTTTTGCCCCACGCATCCCCTATTCTAATTAACCAACTCCGAGTCGGAGTTGGTTCGGGTTGGGGGTGCAACTACAGGAATCGCTCTATCGGCTGACAGCAGACCACCACTGCGAAAGATTTCGACCTGGTGAGATCTGTCGATGTGGTGGTATTTCACCATGATGATGTCGATATTCTGACATGCTACCAACAGCGACCATCAAATGGTAAGCTTTAAGGTAAACATAGCACAGGACACCAGCCACTCAAAGATAAAGGTGCTAGACTTCAGAAAGGCTGACTTCCAAAAAATGAGGAACAACATAAGTAGCCAGTTAATGGAAATAGAGGCTGAGGAGGTGGAGGTCATGTGAGGGAGACTCAAGAAAGCAATAAAGACTGCTATTAATCAATGTGTCAGATGTGTTAGCAAAGCAAAAGGAAAAAGAAATCCTCTATGGTTTTCCAAGGAAGTGGCTATCACAGTCAAAGAAAAAAAGAAGGCGTACAGCATATACCAGGAAACCAAAACTGAGAAAGACCTGGGAGTCATACAAGGAAAAAATGAGAGAGCCTAACAAACAAATTAGAAAGGCAAAAGCCCAGACAGAGGAAAAGACACCAGAAGGGGCAAAGAGAGGAGGGAAATCATGCTTTAGATACATTAGAGAATGTAGGAAGGCAAAAGGCGGGGGGGGGGGGGGATGATAGTGAAGATTGCTACTGAGGAAGGGAAATGAACCAAACATGACCTAGAGAAAGTTGAAATCCTTAACAAATACTTCTGCTCGGTGTTTACCAAACAGGACCCAGAGGACGGCCCAACCCTGGAAAAACACAACACCCCAGGACCAGGGGTAGACACTAGTCCCTTTACAGAAGCCGAAGTACAGGAGGCACTAAATAAACTAAAAGCAGACAAAGCCATGGGACCAGACGAGATGTGCCCCAGAATCCTTAAGGAACTGGGGCAGAATTAGCAGCCCCTCTGGCACTTCTATTCACAAAATTCTTGAAGAGCAGTGTGATACCCAAAGACTGGAAAAAGGCAATAGTGGTTCCACTTCACAAATCAGCAGTTGTGCGGAGGCTAGTAATTACAGACTGGTGAGCCTCACGTCTACAGTAGGGAAGCTAATAGAAACACTACTCAAACAGAGGATTATAGCATTCCTCGAAACTAGCTGCCAACAAGATCCTAAACAGCACAATTTCACAGCAGGTATGTCATGCCAGACAAATCTGCTTGAGTTTTATGACTACACTACAACAATAGTGGACGATGGTGGTGCAGTAGATGTGGTCTACCTGGACTTTAGTAAGGCCTTCGACTCTGTTCCACACAGAAGGCTGGTAAAGAAGCTTGACCACACAGGGGTTGGTCCAGAAGTAGTCAGATGGGTACAAAACTGGTTATAAGGCAGAACACAGAGGGTACAGGTTAATGGAACGCAATCAACGGAAGGCAGGGTGACCAGCGGGGTGCCCCAGTGCTCATTACTGGGGCCTCTGTTCTTCAATGTTTTTATAGCAGGCATCGCCGATGGACTGGAAGGGCAGGTGTGTCTGTTCACAGACAACACCAAGATAAGTAACAGGATGGACACCTCAGAAGCAGTGAGCAAGATGGAAGCTGACCTCAAGAAAGTAGAAGAATGGTCTGGAGTATGGCAGCTGCGATTTAATGTCAAAAAGTGCAAGGTCATGCACATAGGAAAGAAAAGTCCAGGAAAGGAGTATTACCTACAAGCAAAAGACTGGCTGCCTCAAACCAGGAATGCGATCTGGGAATCATAGTCTCAGACGACTTGAAGGTTAGTAAGCAGTGTGAGAAGGCAACATTGAAAGCCAACAAAATGCTGGGCTGCATTGGGAGGGGAATCATGAGCAGGAGGAGAGAGGTGGTGCTACCACTGTGTAGGTCGCTGGTCAGGCTTCACCTAGATGTCCAGTACTGGAGGCCTCACCTCAGGAAGGACCATTGACCGGGTGGAAACAGTACAGAGAAAGGTGACACAAATGATTCAGGGTCTGCAGTACATATCCTACGAGGAAAGACTTAGGGAACTGAATATGTACTCCCTGGAGCAGAGAAGAGAGAGAGGGGACATGATTGAACCATTCAAGTACATAAAAGGCATTAACAAGGTACAGGCACAGGAACTTTTTCACTTCAAGAAGAGCTCCAGGACCAGGGGACATGACCTCAGGCTGCAAGGAGGGAGGTTCTCTACCAACATCAGAAAGTCTTTCTTCTCAGAAAGAGTAGTGGATGCCTGGAACAGCCTGCCCCAAGAGGTTGTGGGGGTCAACACTGTGGGGGGATTCAAGAATGTATGGGATAGACACAAGGGACCCCTGACTACAAAGGGCTACTACAGTGTCAAAATAGGTCTAAAACAAATGGCAGACTAGATGGACCTAGCAGTCTTCTTCTGCCCTCAACTTCTATGTTTCTATGACCTGAACTATGTACTCAGTGGAGGCCAGAAGGAAGAGGGGAGTGAGACATGATAGAACTATACAAGTTTCTGCAGGGGATTAACAAAGTTGACAGCAGTGCACTTTTTACCTCCAGTACAACTACTAGCACTAGGGATAATACAAAGAAACTGGAAGGGGGGAGATTTAAAAAGGACATTTTAAAATACTTAGAGCAAGTGGTGAAGAAGTAGAACAGACTGCCCAAAGAGGTAATCTGTGCAAAAACTGTGGTGAAATTCAAGCAAGAGTGGGACAAGGCACATGGGTTTAGTGAGAGGCACTGAGAAGGGGGGAGGAGACAAAGAAGAGGAAAGAGACCATTTGGTGGCTCAGCCTCTGTCTTTAGGTAGGACAAAGGGTAGACTCAGTAGTCCAAATGGCCTTCTGCCAGCAATTTCTTGTTTCTAAATCATCACAAGTGAACAAAGCACAATCTGATACCTTTTTTATTTGACTAAAAAGACATTTTCAGCACATAAGCTTTCAAGTATACACAGAGCCCTTCTTCAGGTAAATCATCACATAAATTGTTAATGAATCTCATGAAGGCTGGTCACAATCCAGAGTATTTATTCTGCAGGCATGCATGTACGCACACACGCACGCATGCACGCAGTACCAGCAACCATGACAGGTAACTCTCTGATCCCCATTGCTAGGATCAATGGCTAATGAATCAGTAATGCAGCTTTAGCTAAGCTGGCTGTAACTATTTAATGTAATAGCATGACTCCCTCTAGTGGCTGGGAAGCCGTATCTCGTAACACAAATCAAAATTTTACCCAGACATTTATGTACTCACATTCTTAAAAAAATCATTTAAAAAAAGAAATGTAAAATACAAATAGAAAAGTGTATTAAGTATTCAAATACTGCTGCTGGAGACTGAGTGACATACATATATTACTTAATACAAATCTGTCTCATTATGTTAGAAATAACAATATATAGCATCAAATTCTCTAATAAAAAATACACATACGTGTAATAAACACAAAGAAGAAACAAACCTCTTAAATAAATACATATATTGTGGTACTGTCACATATAAGTTGTTAAACTGTGGCTAATCTAGACGAAAAACCAAGACATTAACCCTTCGCCAAAAAGGTCAAACCATATCCAGATCTAAACGACATGCTGACAAAGTTTTGCCTAATTGGCAATCCATCTTTTAAGTTGACCCATCCTTACAATGTGCTTTATAGATCAATGGAGCACTCCTGACCAATCAGAGCTCTCCTTTCCTCTGAGTGTGAGACACTCTTATTATGCGAAGAGTGTCTCATGCACAGCTACCCTGGAAACGGGCATATTTGGGTGCAGTTTAAAAAAATATATATTATTGATCAAGCTCGATCAATAATAAATTAATACTGCTGCAGAGACTATTCTTACAGTTGTAAGAGTGGTCTCACTTAGATTCTTAGGGTATCAGAACTGCTCACCGTCAGTTCACAGTTCTCTTACCCTCAGAATGCACGTAAGACCACTCTTACAACCGTAAGAGTGATCTCAGCAGCGGTATTAACATACATTATTGATCTCAGTGTGAGAGGGAGAGAGTTTTGGATCATTGGACCTGGTAATGAAAATGGGACCTGTCTACCTCTGTTTTAAGTTTTGGAGGTTGAAATGCATTTCCCTCTGATGATCTAAGAATTTTTTATACCTCTTCTGTTTTGGGTTCTCTAGAATATAAGTAGGCACAAGCTTGTTATAGCACCTATACATAAATTACAAAATGTGACAATGAATACAGTCTCCCAGGTTTAGCCATTCTAGGTCCCTATACATTTTGAAATGATGAGTCATGAGACTGAAAATATCAAGGAGACGTAAAAACTCATTTTCTCTGGGGCAAGAGTAAACTGTATCATGGCTGTTTACTAACCATCAACTAGATATTTTGAATCAACAGCTATATGCTTATATGTACAGTTTCTGGGTCTCTTATGGTTACAAGTGTACCTTCTCAAAATCTATGGATCAGAGAACTGTGAAATGAAGCTAAGCTGTTTTGGCACACAAAGAACTAGAGAAGAAAATCTTATAACCATAAAAGACACAGGATACGTACCTACAAACTTATTATAAATCATGTTAAAGATTTTTTTTTTAATCAAAATGTTTAACTCTGCAAAATGTAAGAGAATTCCCTTTGTGGGAAATGGACTGTACCAATTGAACCTGGAGCTTTAGAACTATGTGCACGAGACACACTCTTATGGTATTATAATGCATGTATTTTTTTTCTACTGTATGTTAATACGCCCCCGGAATCACTTGTTGCTGTATAAGAGTGGTTTCATGCACCTTTGGCTGGAGCAAGAACAGCGAAGCAAAGTTCTTTTCTGGCTCAAGCTGAAGGCAAGGGAAACCACTCTAGTACAGGAATGAGTGGCAATGGGGGATGTATTAATATATTTGCTATATGTATTTTCAAAATAATACTGTTCTAAAGCATACAAAAAAAGTGTGGTAATATCACTGATGCAAAAGTGATGATACCTTTGATGCAGACTGATAATAGTATTATTCAGAGCCTGTAATACTATCGTTCGGAGCGCTGAATGATACTATTATCACTAAAACTAAAGCGGGCATGCGCATGACTCTCCCACGCCAGTCAATGCTACCACTGTCAATCAAACAACAGCATACTCCAGATTCAAAATGTGACTCATGATTGGCCACTTTCTGTCTGTGGGCAGGCAGAACACTTTAAAAGACATGGTGGCCGTCTCTCGCTTAGTGAGAGTGAATTGCATCCTCAGCATTTCTCTGATTTTTTTCTGTCAAAAATGGACTTATCTGGTTGATCCTGCATTCAGAAAGAAAAAACAAAAGGTAGGACTGCCTACCAAACTAAAACAACAGACTTTGGTTATATAGCCTGCTTATGGGGGGGAGGGTGGTGAGACAGTGCAGTGGCGGTCGGCCAGGACGAAGAGACTCCTTCACTTCAGCGGCTGACCACCCATTACAAAATGAGGAGAAATTTAAAAAAAAATCGGATCCATATATTGAAAAAAAAAATAGGTTAGTGTGCATCACAAAGGAATAATTCCATCTTGAGGTTCTGGGGATATGGGAACCTCTTGAGCTTTGATGTTGAGGGTCCCATGTCCCCAGAACCTCTTGATGGAATTACTCCTTTGTGATGCACACTAACCTATCCATTATTCTATTTATTGATTGAGAGCGATCAATAATATATTTAAAAAAAAACCTGTTCCCAGAACATGCCAGTTTCCAGGGCAGCTGCACATGAGACACTCTTCACAGAATAAGGGTGTCTCACACTCAGGGGAAAGGAGCACTCTGATTGGTCAGGAGCATTCCCGCAATCTATAGTATAGAAAGATATTGCAATGGCAGTAGCATGTGAAGACCTCTTATACAGCCAAGAGGTCTTTATGCGCTGCACACAGAGTGACCCCATGGCATTCTGCATTTTTTTATTTACAACCTGAAATCGGTATCAAGCATAGTATCGCCAGCAATAAGAAGTTAGCTGTCCTTCACTGCTAAGCCATACTATACGAGTTTACTCAACTGAACCTGGAACATTAGAATTTTAGAACTATGTGCATGAGACATCCTCTTATTGTTATTATAACGCATGCATTTTTTTTCTACTATAGAAATATATTGCAGTGGCGGTAGCATGTGAAGGGGCTGGAAGGAAAGGTACACCTCTTTGCAGAAGACATTAAGATCTTTAACAGGGTAGACACTCCAGGAGGGGTGGAAAAAATGAAGAGGGACCTAGGTAAACTAGAGGAATGGTCAAGAGTGTGGCAGCTAAGATTCAATACAAAGAAGTGCAAAATCATGCATTTGGGGCACAGAAACCAAGGAGAGGCTTACATGATGGGGGGGAGATACCGACAGTCACCAAACAGTAAAGGGATCTGGGGGTAATCATATCAGATGACCTAAAGGTGGCCAAACAATGTGCCAAAGCTGTAGGGAGAGCTAGTGGGGTACTGGGGTGCATAGGGAGAGGTATGACAAGCAGAAGAAAGGAGATGGTGATGCTACTGTACAAATCATTGGTGAGACCCCATCTGGAGTACTGTGTCCAGTTCTGGAGGCCGCATCTCTGTAAGGACATAGACAGAGTAGAGGCAGTTCAGAGTAGGGCAACAAACATGATGCAGGGTCTACACCAAAAGTCATATGAAGAGAGACCAGAGAACCTCAATATGTATACCCTGGAGGAGAGGAGGGGGGGGGGGAATATGATAGAGGCTGTCAAATACCTCAAGAGCATAAATGAGGTACAGGAGGGTAGCATCTTTCAGAAGAAAAGACGTTCTTGAACAAGGGCACATGACATGAGGCTGGAAGGGGGCAGACTGAGGGGTAACATTGTGACAGAAATGGGAAGGGAAGAGTTAATGGTTTGGATTCTGTAGATGCCTTATTTTTTTAGCAGTGTGGAAAAAATACACTGAGGCTGAAATCCTCCAGCAGCAACCAGCTTGTGGAATTCCTAGCTGCTAGATAAGAGCTGGGTCATAAATCTCGAGTGGACATCTCCAGACACACACAGACCTTGCAGACACGGACACAGGGCAGTTTGAATGGATTGGATCATTCAAATATAACCTTAAGGTGAAAAGGGAATATAATTGGTCACCAATAGGTGTTTACTCTGATTGGGACAATTAAATACATACATGTTAGGTGGTTGGTGCATTTAAGGGGAGAATAGGAATGACCTAGTCTCCATAGACTATATAAGCTTCTGTAAAACAGAGAACTCTCTCTGTTGCCTTTGGAAGCTGTGAGGGGAAACATAAGCTTGGAGCCTACCTGGTATGTCCGTGGGAGCTGGCAGTTAGAACAGGGCCCAGTGTCTCTTGTAAGGACAGGGAAGGGTAAGTTTAGTGATAGTATATTTCAGTAATAGCCTTCTTCTTTTGCCATCTGTTGTTTAAAACATTTGTTTACTTTTCCTGTATAAGTGTTATTCTCTTGTGTTGTAAATACATTTCCTGTAAATGCTCATTGCACTTTCTGTTAAGTAAAAGCTATTTATTTGCTCAACAGTTGTGTCTCTGATGTCATTTTCTAAGGTAAGATTTGGTTTCCACTGGCTAGGGTAAACTCTGTGTAGCATCCGCCACCTGAAAGAGACACACTACCAGACTTTAACTTGTGCAATTGCATGTGATTATTCAAGTTTGTACACTTGAAAGAGGTGCGGAAGGAAAGTCCGCTAGTGGCAGCGAATACCAAGGACACACACCTCTCTAAAGCTGTTTCCAGCCCAGAGGGAGAGGTGGGTTGTCACATATTGGTTGGCAGTGGTGGGTGAGGATAGCGGATCATGAAGCACACTGAGATACAGAGTTTGCCAGTGGAACAGTTACCTTAGCATTGCAAAACAGGATATACAAGAGGATACATTTGTACAACAGTTTTATTTGTTTCTAGATAGCACAGTAAAGTGTAGCAGTAGAGAATGAGCTCCACGGAGTATGACCCACTTACTGTAACACAGCTTTTGAAAGGTGCCAGGAAAAGGGGATTCAGCCTGAAAGTCTAAAGCAGAAGAAAAAGGCAGACCTCATAGCTACTCTCTTGGCACATGATCTGAAGCAGACTGTCGCTGGGGGTGAGTCAGGAACTGAGGCAGCAGACCCCCCAAACCAGCTTGAGGCACTGCGACTGCAGCTATTGCTGCAAGACAAGGCATTGGAGGCGAAAAGACTGGATGCTGAAGCAGAAGCAAGAAGGTTGGAAGCAGAAGCAAGAAGACAGGAAGCAGAGACAGAACTTGAAGAAAAGAGACTGGCAGACAGAGAGAAAGAACACCAAGACAAAGAGAAGGAACGTGAAGACAGAGAGAAAGAACGTCAGGAAAAGGAGAAAGAACGCGAAGAAAAAGAAAAGGAACGACAGCACGAGAAGGAGATGATGACCCTCCGCAGTCAGCAAACCGTGAGTAATGGTGGAGTGAGTTTACCTCATGAAGCCAAATGAATTTAAATTGTTCCTCAGTTTAGAAGGGAGATGACCTTGATTTATTTTAAGGTCATTTGAGAGAGTATGTAATCAATTACAATTAAATAAGGCTTCCTGGTCAACTTATCTCACACCCTTGCTGACGGGAGAGCGCTGAATGCATTTCTAAAATGAGTAATGAAGACTATACTGATTATGATAAAGTAAAACAGTGTTGTTGAAACATTTTGAATTAACTCCTGAGGCTTATAGAAGAAAATTTAGGAGTTAAAGAAAAGCCCAGAAGACAGTTATGCAGAACTGCAGGTTAAACTGTATACTTACCTTGATAGGTGGATGGAGGGGGCTAAAGCAACTACTGTGGAACTGATTAAAGATGTATTGGTGAGAGAACAATTCCTTAAAATTGTACCTGAGGACATGCGTGTATGGCTTATAGACAGGGCATGCGCCTCTTCCACAGAGGTGGCAGGAAGCTGACGAGTATCTGTCTAGCCGGCCACACACACAACGTAAGTCTTATGGTATGGGGGCAGCACATGGGTATAAGGGATCCCATGGGGGGCAGCCCAAAGGAAACCAGCCTGCACCTGAGCCCAAAGTAGAGCCCTCTGGTTCTAAGGGGACTCAAGAAATAGGTCCCAAGAAATGTCATATTTGCAATCAAGTGGGACACTTGAGATATAACTGCCCTCAGAAACTGGTTAAGGGGCAGAGATATTGAGGCGGGGTGATCAAAAGGGCACTGGTGTGTTTGTAGGGTGTGTCCAGTCTGAAGAACCACTCTCCTCTGATGAGAATCTGCGTCCCATTACAGTTAATGGAATAGTAACACAGGGACTATGGGACACAGGTGCAAACATCTCCTGGTAGGCAAAGATCTCATTCGGGCAGAGCAGATCGTGCCTGGGAAATACTCAAGGTTGGGGCATTCACAGGGCCACCAGTCCCATTACCAATGGCTAGAGTCTTCCTGAGCTGGGAAGGGGGCCATGTAGAAAAGGAGGTGGGAGTTGTAGAGGACCTACCTGTAAGTATGATTGTGGGGAAGGATTTGGACCCCAGTAAAAAACTGGTGTGTGTTGTAACTCGTAGTCAGGCACAAGGGCAAGCTTCTGAGGGGGAAGAGGGGTTGACTCTGGGTGGTCCAGCCACACCCTCAGCAGCTGAGGAAGTGTCCAGCACAGGGGAGGGGCTGGCTAGAAGCTGCAGTCCAGAACCCCAGTCACAAATAGAGGAACCCACAGGACTTCCTTCAGAAGGGGCACTGGGAAGGGTCAGACGAGGGCAGCTGAGTGCTGCACAGCGAACTGACCCTACCCTGGAAAAACTGAGGGAAATAGCTCATAGGGCTGAGCATTCTCAGAGGGGTAAAGAGTCCATTTACTGGGACAATGGGCTGTTGTACAGAGAATGTACAACAGAAGAAGGGCTAGCTGGTGAGGTACTCCAGCAGCTGGTAGTCCCTAAGGTTCACCATCAGCAGCTTTTGGCCCTTGCACATGATATCCCTTTTTCAGGGCACTTGGGAGTGAGGCGCACGAAAAAGCGCCTCACCAACAATTTCTTCTGGCCTGGTATTGGCAAGGATGTGGCAAATTATTGCCGGACTTGTCCACAGTGCCAGCGGGTAGGAAAAATGGGGGACAAGGCCAAGGCAGCTTTGGTGCCCCTGCCCATTATTGATGAACCCTTCAAGAGGGTAGCAGTGGACATAGTGGGGCCATTGAGCACCCCAAGTCGCACTGGCAAGCGGTATATCCTGGTAGTTGTAGACTATGCCACTAGATACCCAGAGGCAGTGGCCCCAACATCCTCTGAGGCAGGACCAGTGGCAGATGCACTGTTGGAAATATTTAGCCGGGTGGGCTTTCCCCAGGAGATACTGTCAGACCGGGGTGCCAATTTTATGTCAGGATTAATGAGTAGTTTGTGGGAGAAGTGTGGGTAAAGAAGCTCAAACCTCCCCATACCATCCCCAAGCTAATGGTCTAGTGGAGCGATTTAATTCAACCCTTAAGACCATGCTAAGGACTTTTCTGACCAGCATAAGAGAGACTGGGACAAATATTTGCCTCATCTCCTATTTGCATACAGGGAAGTCCCACAGAAGTCCACAGGGTTCTCAACTTCTGAGCCCTGTTTGGTCATAGGGTGCGGGGCCACTAGATTGATTCGGGACGAATGGGAGGGTGACCATGCCTCCCAAGGGAGTCTGTTGTGCAGTATGTCCTGAACTTCAGGACCCACCTTAGGGAGCCATGGGTTTGCTCGAGCACCTGGCCACTGCACAGCGGCAGAAAGTCTGGTATGACCGTGGGGCCCGAGCCAGAGAATATGAGGTGGGACAGCGAGTGATGGCACTCATCCCTGTCCGACAGAATAAGTTACAGGCAGCATGGGAGGCCATTCTCCATTGTCCAAAAGGTTAGTGTCACATTACATGATAGAGCTCCCGGACAGGAGATGCAAACGAAAGGTGTATCATGAACATGCTGAAGCCCTACCATGACAGAGAGGAAATGGTCCTCGCTGTATGCAGTGCTCCAGAGGAGGAAACTGAGGTAGATACACTGGTGGACCTACTTGGGAAGGCCAGGGGTGCATCCTCTGTGGACAGCCTTACCCTCTCGAACAGCTGACACCAGCCCAGGTGCAAGAAATTAGGGTGTGCTGAGAGAATTTGAAGACATGTTCACAGGAAACCAGGGCACACCACGATGGCAGAGCACCATGTGGATACAGGGACCCAGGATCCTCGAAACAGTCCCCTACAGGTACCTGAGCATGTTAAGCAGACTGTGAAAGAGGAGCTCAAAGAGATGCTGGAACTGGGGGTAATCCAGGAATCTAGTAGCCCCTGGGCATCACCGTGTTACTGATCCCCAAAAGAGATGGCACCACACATCTGCGTGGACTACCGGAAGCTTAACAGCTGCACGGAGTCTGATGCTTATCCCATGCCCAGAACAGATGAGACCCTGGAGCGGGTGGGGGAGCTAAGTATTTGACCACAATAGACCTAACAAAGGGCTATTGGCAGGTACCTCTGACCCCTGCGGCCAGGGAAAGATCAGCTTGTTACTCCATTTGGTTTATATGAATTTAAGGTAATGCCTATTCGAATGAAGAATGCACCTGCAACCTTCAACGGCTTGTAGATCGCATTCTGTCTGGGGTAGGTGAGTTTGCATTGGCTTATATGGATGATATAGCACATATAGCCAGACCTGGGATGAGCACATCAAGAATGTGTGGAATGTGTTCCACAGGTTAAAGAAGGCAGGTCTGACAGTCAAGGCAGAGAAGTGCCAGATAGGTATGGCAGAAGTATCCTACCTTGGGCACCGGGTGGGTAGTGGACACATCCGCCTCGAGCCTGCCAAGGTTGATGCCATCCTGGCCTGGCCTACTCCTACCACAAAGAAACAGGTCAGGCATTTTAGGACTGCAAGGTACCACCGAGTTTGTTCCTCGCTATAGCGATCTGGCTAAGCCCCTGACAGACCTAACCAAGAAGGGAAAGCCAGATGCAGTGAAGTGGTCAGAAGGCTGTGAGGTTGCTTTTCAGGAGCTAAAGAAGGCCTTAAGCAGCCCAGCTGTATTGGCTAGCCCCAATTATAGTTTAAAGTTTATGGTCCATGTGGATGCCTCAGATCATGGGCTGGGGGCTGTGCTGAGCCAAGTTACTCAGCAGGGGGAGGAGCACCCAGTTGTGTACCTCAGCCGAAGGCTTTTGCCCAGAGAGGAGGCATACGCCACGATTGAGAAGGAATGCTTGGGAATAGTGTGGGCCCTTCAGAAGCTGCAGCCTTACCTATATGGGAGAGAATTTACTGTGGTCACAGATCATAATCCCCTGATTTGGCTTCATAGGTCCAGTGGACAAAATGGTAAACTACTACGTTGGAGTTTGGTACTGCAGGCATACAACATGACCATACAGCATCGCAGTGGCAAACAAAATGCAAATGCGGATGGGCTATCTAGGCAGGGCTAATGGCCTGGCTGGATACTTTTGGGCACTCCCCAGTAATTGCATGAATGGCTGTGTCACTTGGGGTAGCCCAAGGGACACGCCTTCATTATCTGGGGGAAGATGACAGAAATGGAAGGAAAGAGTTAATGGTTTGGATTCTGTAGATGCCTTATTTTTTTAGCAGTGTGGAAAAATACACTGAGGCTGAAATCCTCCAGCAGCAACCAGCTTGTGGAATTCCTAGCTGCTAGATAAGAGCTGGGTCATAAATCTCAGTGGACATCTCCAGACACACACAGACCTTGCAGACACGGACACAGGGCAGTTTGAATGGATTGGATCATTCAAATATAACCTTAAGGTGAAAGGGGAATATAATTGGTCACCAATAGGTGTTCACTCTGATTGGGACAATTAAATACATACATGTTAGGTGGTTGGTGCATTTAAGGGGAGAATAGGAATGACCTAGTCTCCATAGACTATATAAGCTTCTGTAAGACAGAGAACTCTCTGTTGCCTTTGGAAGCTGTGAGGGGAAACATAAGCTTGGAGCCTACCTGGTATGTCCGTGGGAGCTGGCAGTTAGAACAGGGCCCAGTGTCTCTTGTAAGGACAGGGAAGGGTAAGTTTAGTGATAGTATATTTCAGTAATAGCCTTCTTCTTGCCATCTGTTGTTTAAAACATTTGTTTACTTTTCCTGTATAAGTGTTATTCTCTTGTGTTGTAAATACATTTCCTGTAAATGCTCATTGCACTTTCTGTTAAGTAAAAGCTATTTATTTGCTCAACAGTTGTGTCTCTGATGTCATTTTTCTAAGGTAAGATTTGGTTTTCCACTGGCTAGGGTAAACTCTGTGTAGCATCCGCCACCTGAAAGAGACACACTACCAGACTTTAACTTGTGCAATTGCACGTGTGATTATTCAAGTTTGTACACTTGAAAGAGGTGCCGGAAGGAAAGTCCGGCTGGTGGCAGCGAATACCCAAGGACACACACCTCTCTAAAAGCTGTTTCAGCCGAGAGGGAGAGATGGGTTGTCACAAACATGAGGAAGTATTTCTTCATGGAAAGGTTGGTGGATGCATGGAACAGCCTCCCAGCGGAGCACAGGATCCAAGGCAGCATGGCTTCATAGCAGGTCAGTCTTGTCAAATGAATCTGATAGATTTCTTTGATGGGGTGACCAGGGAGCTGGAACAGGGAGGGGCGGTGGATGTGGCCTACCTTGACTTTAGCAAGGCCTTCGACACCGTCCCACACAAGAGGCTCCTAAACAAACTAGGCAGACTGGGGGTGGGATCCAGGGTGGTAATCTGGATCAGAAACTGATTGAATAGAAGGACGCAGGTAGTGGTGGTAAATGGGGCCCACAGTGATTGGTGCTGGAGCCAGTTCTATTTAATAATCTTCATAGTGGATATTGTGGAGGGGCTGGAGGGGAAAGTGTGCCTCTTTGCAGATGACACCAAATCTGCAGTAGCGTGAACAATCCTGAGGGGGTGGAGGAAATGAGAAGGGACCTAGCCAGGCTTGAGGAGCGGTCAGAGGTGTGGCAACCGGAGTTCAATACCAAGAAATGTAAAATCATGCATATGGGGCACAGAAATCCACATGTGGAATACACAGTGGGAGGACAGGTCCTGGCAACCATGAATCAGTAAAGGGACTTAGGGGTGATCATAACTGGTGATTTAAAGAGGTCCAGACAGTGTGAGACGGCAGTAGAAAAAGGCAACAGGATACTAGGTTGCATAAGGAGGGATATCACTAGTAGAAAGAGAGAAGTGGTAATGCCACTTTATAGGCAATTGGTGAGGCCACATCTGGAATACTGTGTACAGTTCTGGAAGTCATATCCTAAGAAGGACAAAGACAGAATGGAGGCGGTTTAGAGGAGAGCTACAAAGATGGTACAAGGGCTGCATCAGATAGTATATGAGGACAAGCTGATGGACCTCAGGATGTACACGTTGGAGGAGAGAAGAGAAAGGGGGAACATGACAGAAGCTTTCAAATTCCTCAAAGGCATTAACAATGTGCAGGGTTGTAGCCTTTTCCAAAAGAAACAGAGTGCCAGAACTAGATGTCATGATATGAATCTGAAGGGGGGCAGGCTCAGGAGTAACCTGAGGAAGTACTTCTTCATGGAAAAGGTAGTGGGCAAGTGGAATAGTCTCCCTGCGAGGGTAGTAGAGGTCAAGACGGTAGTGGGATTCAGAAGAGCATGGGATAAGCAGAAAGGGACAATATCAACAAGGAGAAAGGAGGAGGAACTGTGGACCAAATGAGATCTATGACATGAAAAACAGGTAGGAAAAATGGCAGACTCAGTGGGTCTGGTGGCCCTTATCTGCTGTCTGTTTCTATGTTTCTATGTGGTGGGGGCTAACTCAGTAGGGGAATTCAAAAATGCATGGGATAGGCATAGGGGAACCCTGGCGACAGGACAGTGAATAAAGCCAGAGATCAAATAGGGTCTGTGGTTTTTGTAGCAGGTAGGGGAAATGGGCAGACTGGGTGGGCCTAGCGGTCCTCCCTGGCCTCCCACTCCTCTACCCATATACACTTGAATTAAATCTGTTATGTTGAAATGTTACAAACTGCTGTATCTGCCATCAATTTCTGTTTCTGTTACTCACAGTTTCTAAGCCCCATGAGAATAGTCTGTAAATCTACATAGTGACGAGTGGGTCCGTGTGCAGTGCACAATGGTATTCCCACTTGTATACCACTGTACCCAACACAGATTTACAAGTTTTCAGCTGGGGTTAATTTATTTAATCAAACAAAAAAAAAAGAGGCCTCCCCATGTCTCTGCACACAAGTGTGTGTGTGTGCGCGCGTGTGCGTGTGGCGAATAGGAGGAATGAAATGAAAGAAAAAGACCTTCAGCTTCGCTTCACAGTTCTCAAACACAAAGACGTCTTGAGATGACACTCTTGATTAGCCAAAAGACATCTCAGGCAACCAGTTTACTTATATAAGAGTACCTGGACTGTGTAAGCAATAAGGTTTGACAGAGTGTGCATCACGGTGACACAATCACATGTCTCAGGTGCATTGTCAGGCTGGAGGTGTAGCTTATAAAATGGCTTTTGAATGTCTGACTTAAAATGAATAAAAATAAGATGAAGGTATTTTTAAAAATATAAAAATTAAAAGTGTTCATCAAAATAAGCTTCCATTTTAACTTTGAAAACAAAAAGTAGTCCATTTTCTGGTAACTGGGGGGAGTAGCTAAAACAATAAAAGACAGTAAAATACACATATGGCGCACATTTTCTATAAAAATAAATGGTTTCCTCATTTGCATTTTGAACCAATACAGATGTATATTTACTGGATGTGTGTTTAAAACTGTTGACATGCAAGGTTGTTTGGGGGGTAGATTTCTCCTGAAAATCCCCATCCCTGATTCAAATGCATTTGCTGTTATGAACTTCTGGAGCTTCTTTAAGAGATTTGGGTCTGCCTCTGCCCATGTAACTGTTTTCCCACCTTTCCTGTCTTGTTTATGTAATTGCCTCCTTTCCACACCCTGGGTCCGATTCTCAAAGGCAAGGGACTGGTGCAAGGTGCTTGTGCCACAGAAATATTATGCAAGTGATGCAAGTGGCTCTCTGTGCTGCAGTATGCACCATTCCTGATTCTGAAATGGTGCCTACGCCAGTGTCAGGACCCAGTGTGTGGCAGGCAGCCTTGTGCCTGGCTTGCGGCAGGCAACTCTGGTGCAGAGGGGTGTTTCACCAGTCAGTTGCTGCCATATCCCTGACAATGGGATTCTGTAACCCCCATAGTGGTGCTGAACATCTCCATAACTTAGACCACCACAGGGCTGGGCTAACAGGCCCTGCATCATCACTGTAATGGGAGAACCCTGGGAATGAGCATCTGGGTACGAGCAGCAGGTACGAGCAGCAGGCACATGATATAGAGGCAGCTGCCAGTGTGTGCCCACATGCCTCCCTGATTCACTGCCATGTCCCATTATCCCCTACCTGCCCCATCTCTGAGCCACCCTGCCAAGGAATGCCATATTTACTGCCCCACATGCCAGCCCCAGTGGCACCCCCCAGCCCTGCAGCACAAACAGGCAATGTCCCAAGTAGCCCATATGCCCCCCCGAGTCCTACAGCCACGGTGACTTCCCCAGACTGGCTGGTGTGCCCTCCACCTAGCAGCCACTCTGCGACTGCCCCCAGCACTTATGCCCCCAATCATAGCACCTGGAGACCTGAAAAACTGACAGCAGGTGGCTGAGAATAAGGTCGGCCAGATGAAGTGGTGGACAATGTCAGCCAACCGATGACTGCTGGCACAGTGCTCACACATGCCACAGTGCAGTCATGGCACTGGGGACCCAGGGTGGCCACATGTACACAACATGGGCATGGGGCACAGTGCTCCATTGCTTGGGACCCCTGTGTCCCATCTGTTATCTCCCACTCTGGACATGCTGCCAAGCACCCTCCTGGTATAGTCTGCTAGCCCCCATTCCCCCACGGTGCTACTCTGCCAGCTGCCAGTCCCTTCCAGGATCCCTCCCAGGATAGTAGCATGGCAGAAGTGCATTCTGTCCATGATGTGGGTCTTTATTACCCATTACTGCTCAATAGGTCCCATCTGTACCTCCACAGCAGTTGCCAGCCACCAGGGCACACAGCTGGGGACTCACCAGAACAGATTGTTATACCACATGGTCCCCTCATAGCATGCGGCATTCCTCTCCCATGCACCATTTCTTTGATGTACAGGAGCATGTGCACATGGGGACTTTGGTGCCAGGACCTCTCCCATACGGGAATCAGGTACAAGGTCCCCAGTGCACCAGCAACTGGAGCAAGCTGCTGTTTGATGCAGTTTGCATCAATCTTTGAGAATCCAGCCCCCCTGTTTTTTTTTCTGTCTTTCCCCACATTCAGCAGATGTAATGTTTACCTTGGAGTGCAGGAATTTAAAATGCTGCACAGTTCCACTGGTAAAATGTTACTCTCCCAAAATACACGTGTAACCCCCCTACAAATGGGGGTTCCCAAAAAGTCTTCCTCAAGCTTGTCTAAATGCTCACTGCCAGGCTGGTGTCCTGCGTTTTAGCAGTTTAAATATGACAGCCAGAGAGAGCCTGTATAGCCTCTGTGCACTGTCTCTTTAAGAGCTGCCTGGATTGCGGTCATAAGTAATCTGAAAGGGATCTCTGTTGAAAGATGTAACTGTTTGCTGAAAATCATTTAGAGTGATAATGATAATGTAGTTTGTCTAACCTGCCTTCTTTGCAGCAAGGACTGTTTTGTTTATCCCCACCATTTGGCTCGGGACTGCGATTTAGGCCAATCAGTTCTGGTGGGACCTAAAATGGAGCCGGACTACAGGAGCTGTCTGGAGTCAAAATCTGTAGGAATTGTAGTTTTGGGCTTTTGGCGCCTTTTTGCACCTGAAGGGGGAGCCTTTGTTGTGACTGACAGGAGGATCAGCCAACCAAACCTTTTGGATCTTGGGGAATTTCCCAGGCTGCTGCAGCTAGTTTCAGTTCTGTGTTGAGAAGTGAAGAAGTAACAGCTCAAGTGATTTGGACACGAGTTCTGTGTAGTTTTGCATGGGAGAACTATGAAAGGCCTGAGTTGTGGCCTGCATGTCTGCCTGCTGCCCCGGAGAGGGCGAGAAGAGAATTATTTTGGACTAAATCCAAGTTTATGAGAACAAAGTAAGCCACTGATTTTTTTACCAGGCTCATACCTGAAGAAGACCGAAGATTTTGCCGAATGCGATCGGCCTGTCAGGATTTCCAGCTGCTTTTGAATCCCCAGTTTGTGCAGAGACTTTGCGATCATGACCGGAGAGCGGTTTGCCTGGCACAGTAGAATTTCCTTATATGTAAATGTGCTGTGAGTTGTTAGTGGGTCGTGATTTGGTTCCCCACTGTGTGAACTCTGTTCTGCTTCTGGAAGCTGTATCCAGTCCAAAATGGACTGTATCCTAATTTGTCTCCATTTGGCCTGGGCCTTGCCACACTGGCCCAGCCAAACTACCCACTGCACAGAGAAGGCCATTGACGAGAGACCTGCCTGGGGATCAGCCTCCTGCTCCACGCTTGAACAGGAAAGATGCCTCGGTGAATCGTGTGGACCCTGCTTCTCCTGGCACTCCAGATCAACCACCTGCAGTCTCAGTTTTCATCCAGCCTGTGTCCAGTATTGGGTATCATGAGCAATCATCAGGGTAGCTCCCTGCAACAACAGCCTAATCTAAAAGTGCGTCATCTGATTGTCTTGTTGTTTTCTTTTCACGCACTGAGCCCTCCAGCTCTGGATTACAATTAGTGTGTGTGGTGCATGTTGTTTTCTTCCATCACAGGGCCCCAACCAGCTGCAACATTCCTGGCTAGCCCACCATTTTCCATCTGGGTACCCCGAGTGTGTGACTGTTTATGGACCCTGAAGTACATGCATAACTGTTTGATTGATACAGCCTTTAAGCACATTAACCTGATTACTCCCCTCCCTTGTTCAAGTCTCTTAAATAAATCAGATCTAACTCTTTTTGCATTTACCCTGACTGTGGTTCCAGTTTGTGCAAGAGTACTGTATTGCTGTTATTTGCTGTGTATAACCTTGTTTTACAGGGGGTCCCCAGGGTCGAGCCAGAGGAAAGCCCTGGTGGTAAGTGCAAACAATGTGGGTACTTGTGTGGTGTATCAGGGGTATTGTGAAAGTGATTATTGTGTATTGTTCTGGCCACTAGTAAAGAAAGAGGGGGGTTACAGTGTCCCGGAGGGCTGTGCCCAGGTTAGCTTGACCACTACCAACCCTAACCTCTGGGTGGAGGCACCCATTTCAGAACTCAGTTCCTTTAACTTGCTACTAGCCAAGCAGACAGGGGTAGTAGCCTTTGGGATAGATCCACCTAGGGGTTACACACATACAAACAAACACATATAACAAAAACCTCATGTGGAGCCAGAGCTTTAATTTTATATTTGGCTGGGTAAGCATCAGACAGTTCCCTGCTAAGCTGGTAAAGATATGAGGGGGCTGTTTCATGGGCAGCAAAGGAATACTAGTAATGAAACCTGTGAGTAGTAATAATTTTTTCTAATTTGTTTATGTGACTTATGAGAGTGTGATGATCAGGGAAACAAACATTTTTTGGTCTCTCTCCTTCCCCAGTTGGCCGTCCTTCCAAGGAGTGCCTCAGCCCCATCACTCTGACATCTGCCGGGACTTACCTGCTGCCGTCTTCCCCCAGGGCTTGCCCCCCTGGGCGTGGTTTCCCAAGCCCAACAGCAGAATGGATCCGGTTCTGGTGGTGTGCTCGCTGGTTGGGTTCAGGGCCTGTGGGCACTTCTCATCATTCTGCTGCCAGCATTTTTCCTCCACTTTTCACCCCTGGAGACATGACATGCAGTGACATCGTGGTGCATGCCATGTGCTCCCATGTGACATGCGCCGACATCTGCCATGTCTTCCGATCTGTCTCGGCCCCAAGCTGCCTTTTCATTGGCTTCTACCAGGGGCCAGAGAAAGTGCAGGTCTGCCCCCCACCCGGAGGAGGAGAGCAGTCCTACGGATGCTCAATCCTCCTCCCCCCAGCCAACCCTCTGACAGCCTGGATTCACTTCTGAACTCAGTCGTAGGCATCGCAAGCGGTAGTGCTACTGCTGCTCCGGCAGGCAGGCAGGGAAACAATATTTAATTTACTTATTTTTTTTAATTTCAGGGCCCAGTGAAATTTTTTTTTTTGTGAATAAAGGTGGCAGCCATGTTTATGATGGCAGATTAGTTCTGGGTGTAGGGGGTTAACTGTATGGTGTAGCCACTAACAAGTCCTGACAGGTTTAGAACCAGGATGATAATGCAGTATGCTGTATTAAAACATGGTCACTTGACTGGCCTTACCCAATTAAGTTTCTTAAAATTTTGACTCATTTTATAATTAAGCAGTAAGCAATAGTACATAACAGGGTGTGTTTTTTCATAGGCTATCATCATGCCTTGGGTATATTTTGAGGCACGAGGTGAAGCCGAGTGCTTTATACAACCAAGAAGTGACACTATCCTATTATAAACCATGCCTTGTAGTTTATTACTGCGATTATGAACTGGATCCCACAATAAAAAAATATATATAAACAATATTTAAAAAACAATTTTTTATCCCGTTTTTTCAAGGGACTTTGTGGGATCTTGTAGTTTCTCATTTGTTGTCAGCACTGGGTTAGGCTCTGTTCTACTGCTCGGAGGAGGCTGGAGAATGGGGGGTTGGGGGTTGGGGAAGTGGGGTGTGGGTTGGTACATGTTGTTCGTATATTGTTTTATTTGTTGGTTGACTGTTGTGTCTGTCAGTTGTTTATTGTTTTTAAACTGGTGGAAGAACATAAAAATATAAAATACTATAGTTCATTTTTAAGAGGGACAATGTCAGTTTTTGCTGTTAATATGTGGTAATGCAGGATTAGTTTGACTGTAAATGTCTATAAGGATCTTGTTTAAATATGGGGTTCTCTAACATGTTTTTACTGGTTCATTATTTATTGTTGTTATATAAATTACATTTTTACTTCGACAGAGTTATTACACTATGATTCATACTATGGTATTTAGATAGCAGAATGCATATATAGCCCATAATTGCTATCCCCAATTCACATTCGTTTTATTTTTACCATGTTTTCATTGAGGTACTTATCCAGTTTAGTTTTAAAACATAGGAAGGTTCTTTCATCAATAATGTTAGACGGTAGTTGGTTCCAGATTCTAGTTGTTCTTATTAGGAAGGCATTGTTTCTCATGTTTGTCCTGGCTATCTCCCCCCTCAGTTGTATATTGTGGGCCCTTAAGTTGTATTCTTTATTTAGAAAATGGGTTGGGAAAATCCCTAAATCTGATTGGCTTAGGCAACCAGCTACCCGGGCGGTATCAGGCAACAGAGACCGGAAAATAATGAGACCCAGTCTCTGTTGTCTGATTACATTCCAAATGCTTGTGCCAATAGAACTTTCAATTAAAAAACACTGCCATCTTTTAAATCTCGGTTAGCGAGAGCCGCCTCGTCATCAGCAGAATCCGATGTCTTTCCCATAACTTGATTGCTCCAGGTGACTAATCTTTCCCCTCCCACAACGTAAAAAAATATAAATAAAATTATTTTATTGAAAAAACGAGATTCGGTTTTTCAGCAGCCAGTTTCAAACTTTCAGTCGCACGGGTCTTCTTTTTAAAAAAGCGCCAGCACAGTCGCGTGCTTAGAACCGTTACCACGTCCCGTAACTTTCTTCCAGACATGCCCTACCCCCCTCCACACTCGCTGCAGAAAAATAAAACTGACTGAACAGCACAAGTCCTAGCACTATAGGGCACAGGAGTGTCATTAATCAAAGAGTCTCAGTAATCCATTTTTATTTTACACAGCCCAGTTTATTACTGTACAAGCTGCAGCTGGCGGGGAGAGAGAGAGAGACAGACAGCACTTTTATCATTTTCAGCGGCTGTCTCCGTGTAGACACTAGTAACGGCTTCAGTGTGAGTTCCAGGAGACAGCTCAGGGACTCTTTCTGGTGGTGGGAGAGAGAGAGAGACTGCAGTATATTAGTTTTCCTTTTTGAAACAAAGCAGCATCTCTCTCTCTCTCTCTCTCTGAGTAGACTGCAGTAAAGGCTTCAGTGTGAGCTCCAGGACACAGCTACAGACTGTTTGTGTGGGGGGGCAGGGGGGGAGAGCGAGAGAGCGCCCTTTTACAAATTTCAGCGTCTCTCTCTCCTTGTACAGTATGCTGTAAATTAAGTTATTTTTTCCCGTGATGGTGCTGTGAAATTGTCCTCTTTTCTCCGTGAAAAAATACAGCCCTACATATAACAGACAATAAAAAATGAAGCAGATGACTTACAATAGCAAAACGCTATTGTGGATCACGCTGAACTAATGAAACGCTATTTAAGCTGAAGTCTCACAAACAAACTTCTGTTGCCAGCAGCATGGGGTGGGGAGATCAAAAAAATAAAAAAAAATGGTATAGAAAAGCAAAGGTGCCTCATCTTAACAGGTTGGGGAGGGTGCTTTCTAGTCATTCTGATACAGGTGGAGGAACTATTTTATTTCAAAACTTACATTGAACTATTTTATTAACAGTTTTTATTGACCTTTTATTTTTTACAGTGCCTATTTTTTTAAGCGCACATTGCTCAGGGTGGTGGAAGAAAGCATCTGACCTTCCAGGTTATGGCCTCTCCGCCTGCAGGCTGGCCTCATTACGCCCCTGGGCGGTCCGGTATAGTACAATACCGCCCACCCTGTTGAGTATTATTGCTTACTTATAACATTAATTCCTAGGGTAATTGTTAATTCCTGGTCATTTATTATCTTATACATGGTTAAAAGGTCACCACTCTGTCTTCTTTGAATTAGTGGCTATAGTCCTAGATATCCTAATCTCGTTGGGTACAGGGTGTGTTTGAAGTTCCTAATCTGTTTGGTGCACCTGCATTGGGATTTTTCTAATGTCTCAATCTCTTTTGTTAAGGCCATACTTGTGAACAATAGTCCATGTGGGATCTGACGTAGGTTTTATACAAGGGCATTAGTACCGCTGCCTATTTATTAGTAAAGGCCTTAATTATACAGGTCGTTAGATGGTTTACCTTCTTTGCAACATTTTTATATTGATTGCTGCGACTTCATGACACTCGATATAATTACCCCTAGGTCCCTGAAATCATCAACCTTCTTTAGATCAGCGTTATGAATTCTATAATTTTGCTGGTATATCCTCTGCATGGTGACACTATTACAGTGAACACATAGATGCCGACAACATCTACAGTTCGCTGTAATAGTCTGCCCAGGACCCCGGCACTCTTTCCCCTGGTTCTGCACCCCCTCCCCGAATCAACTCAGACTCAGAGTTGATAATCCTTAAGATCAGGGGGTTCGGGGGCAAAGCCCCCCTGATAGAAATGTAACTGGTTCTCCTGCTGGATTTATGTCAACTGGAACTTGCGGTCGACATAAATCCATCGCTGTGATATCGGTCGAAAAGATATTTGTCAAAGTAGCATTGTAGATCCAATTTTGCCTAGGATTATTTCATCCGCAGTGCATGACAACACATTTATCGATGCTAAATTTCATGTCATTCCTGTTTGCCCATTCCACTATTTGTCCCAAGTCATCTTTCATTCTTTTGCAACCCTCTGAAGTAGTAACCTTGCCACCCAACTGCAAGTCATCCACAAATTTGAGTAGTAAATATATCTTATATTTGTAAGTCTTGAATGAACAAATTAAATAAAAGTGGTCCCAGGACTGAACCGTGGGTGACACCACTAGACACTTCTGCACTTGGGGATAGGAAGCCATTGACCCTTACGCTCTGGCTTCTGTTATGTAGTGATGATTTTACCCAGGTTATCAGTTTGGCCTCAGCTTGTAATTTGTGATGCTTATCAGTTACTTTCCAATTTTAGACCCATTTCATTGCCCCCTATAGTAAGCAAAGTTTTTGAAAAACATTTAGTGGATCAGCTGACTGATTACATGAATGGCCAGGCTCTATTTGATAATGAATCTGGTTTCTGAAGGTTCATGGTACAGTGGTCTCCATGTCCAGGGTCTTGGACGATATCAGCAGAGCTAAAAATTGTCAACAATATACGGGTGCAGTACTGATAGATTTGTCCAAGACCTTCGACACAGTTGATCACCAGTCCATGTTGTCTTTACTATCTGATATACGACTGGGTAAGGAACCTTTAGGTTGATTCCAGTCCTATTTGAGTGACTGTTATCAGTTCACCAGGGTAAATGGTATTGACTCTACTTCCTTAAAAGTAGCAAGGGGGGTACCGCAGGGCTCTGTAATGGGGGTGCTCCTCATTCTGATTTATCTAAAGAATATAGGAAAACATCTAGAGACTAGAAATGACCACCTTTATGCATATGACAAAATTTTGTACTATTCAAATAGCTCGATTGTGGAGATCCAGTCCCCCTACAACAGAATTTTGACTCTCTCCAGAGATACTTCCAGGAGTTAAAACTTAAACTGAATAGTTCAAAAATTAAAATTATGTTATTTGTCACATCAGCCAAAGTAAAATTAGATGTTAAGTTAAACACAATTGATTTCTCAGATGCATCTTTGGAGATGGTCAAATCCTATAAATATTTAGGGTTTTGGTTGGATCCATTGGGAACAGGAAATGCACATATGGCTCATCTGATAGGACACGTAGGGAAAAGGGTGGGCTGTTTGTTTAGAAACCAAAATTGTTTGGACAGGCCAGCCCAGTGGCACTGAGGGTTGAGGTGCTGGCCGCCACACCTCACGCCACGCAGATGACCTGGGGTCGGGAGCAGTCTCGGGTGTCAGAGGGTCAGCCGTGGGGAGGAGGATTGAGTGTCTCAGGGACTGCTCTCCTCCTCTGGGGAGAGAAGGGTGGGATTACCACTGCTGTGCTGACTCCTGGTGGCGACTGGGCGTCACTGCAGGCAGGCAGTCCGCTGAGGGGGACGGCACGGACAGCATCAGACATGCAGTGTGTGGAAGCATGCATGGCAGTGTCATTTATGCCCTGCACATCTGTGCCGAGGGTTGGGGATCCAAACTCTTGCAGAAAAAACTCCGGTGCGCACCATGACGTCAGGGCTGTCGGCCCAGCACTACTCTGACTCAGGATAGCTTCTGCCGGATCCAGACCTTCGGCTTCCATGGTGGTGGGGTATGTACCCACTGTGAAGCAGCTGGTGAGAGGAAAGGAGGAGGAAGAGGTCGAGCTCAGGAACTGGGAGTGGCACAGGGCAGTGGATCCGGACTGACAGGGGGGGACCATAGGTAACACTTCCCCCCCAGTTCAGGAGGGAATAAAGATACTAGCAAAAAAAAAAAAAAAAATTTGTTTGGACAAGGAAACCATGAAATATGTTATTCAGGTACAAGTACTGCCACTGTTAGACTGTGGAGATGTGCTGAATTATGGGCCGTCACAGGATAGATTATCCAAATTAGATGTTTTGTAGAATAAGCTGGCCAGACTGATTTTACAGTGTTCTATATCTGTACATCATTGTGATTTGTATAAAATGTTAAATTGGACATTGTTGTCTACAAGAAGAGATAAACATATTAGCCTTTTTGTATACAAAGCAGGGTTGGGACTAGTCCCGAAGTATTTGAGTAATAGGCTTACATTTAGGGAAATTACTCCATCGCTGAGGAATTCTGAATTTTAACAAATGGATATACCAGAAGAATTTTTCCAAGAAGTCCCATCAGTGTTTTAGCTATCAGGTTTCAAAATCTTGGAATGCTTTACCCAGGCATTTCAGGGTACCTTTGATTAAACCCCTGACAACACATGTTTTAAAAAATCATTTGCTATTGAAAAGTGATGTCTGTAAATGTTTCAATTGATGATGACTGTTTAATTTTGTAATTTTGTATGAAATTAAATGATCTATTTGTAATTTCTTGCACAATTGGTCACCATTGTAAGTGAGCTCAGTGGTTTATTCCTAATAAAACAAACAAAACAAAAATTATGCCATTATATGGCAAGAAGTCAAATGTTTTCTTAAATGTTTTCTTAAAATCAAAGAAAATAATATCTACTGATTCCTTCTGATCTATTTGTTTGGTTATAGTATTATAAAAACATATTAGGTTCATATTGCAGCTTCTGTTTTTATTGAAACCGTGTTGTGTGTGGTCACCTATTCCCTTATTCTGTAGTCCTAATTGTATCTCATCTCTTAGTATTCCTGCAATGATTTTATTAACTATTATTACCTGTAAAGTTCATCCAACCCTTTGCCACCGGATGCTTTCTCACATAAGTCATTTGCTGGGAGGGCAAACATCTCCTCTCTGGTGCCCAACTCTGTAATATTCAAACTTCTGGCACACTCGTAAATGTATGAGGTATGCATTTTTAAAATGTGCCAAAGAGGTGTATGTCCTAAAATAGCCACTGGTAGAGTTATAGAAGTGTTAGTTTGGGGGCAAAATGAACATTGCAAGTGCTTCAGAAAACTGTTTGAACAGAGCGGCATGTGCAGCTGAAGCCAAGTATGACTGTTAGCAGATGGGTGGAGTAATACTGAAGTAAGTAAAGAAACCCTTTTGGCAGAAGCTAGTTCATACCCATGATGTTATGGCTCAATATAATTACAGGTATAGAATGCTCTCAACCAATCAGGTTTCATCATTTTTTTCAGCCAGTTCATAAGTAAACAATAATACCCGACAGGACGGGAGGTACTGGGCTATACTGAACTGCCCAGGGGCATAATGAGGCCCAACACCGCAGGTGGAGGGCCTTATATCCCCTGAAATGTCCATTATTGCCCAATACTGCCCACTCTGGAGGGTATTTTTACACATAGAAAATGGGATCTAGGATAAACATTAGGAAAAAAGTTAAAAAGATTAATAACATGATTGTAAACACAACTTTAGTGAATAAACATGGCTGATGTAAAGTAGTCCCTGTACTTCTGTCATTGGCACTAGAGGGCACTGTTGTTTTGTGTTGAGCCACTCTGTTGAAGGTTGAAAGCAAGCCTGAATGTAACTGCAAAATGCTGCAGTTTCCCTTTAAGTACAAGTACCTGAAAAGAGCTTGTGAGTAAGCTATAATCATGAAGTGCTGCTGTCTCCAGGTAACTCAGCATGTAAATGCTGTTAATCTGGTTTGAGTGCTGGTGTGATGAAGGCACATTTCTTCAAGTTCAGCCAGTGGTTTTAGAGCACTGGTGCTTCTGTGATACCAAGGAAATAATTTAGCATGGGGATGTTCCCAGAATCAAGGCATATATAAATACAAGCAGAGGTGTGGGGGTAGCAGAACAGTAGTTGTCACCTTAATATTTTCTTTAAATAAAATAAGAAGAGCTGTCAGAAACTAGGATCTGTTGAGAGGCATCCCCCTCCTGTGACCCACCCACTGGTAAAAATAATAGATTCAACTCCTGTTGCTGTTCATGTCAGTTTGATTGACAGTGAAGCCACGGTGAGCTGGAAAAGCTGAGTCTAGTAGCGCTTTGCATGCAGCATGCTAGCACTATGTGTTTAAACAACAAAAACTGTTGTAAAAAAAGACACACTGAAAGTTGTTTGTATAAAAAAAAAAGGAGCATATTGTGTGTCACTTTTCGTAGAAGAAGGATTTGCTGTTTGCCTTAACAAATGCTTTTACGAGACAGGGAGGGGGCTGTATCTTCTGCAAAGTGAGAGAATAGCATAGCAGCTATGAGTTAAAAAACTGGAGCTGGAGCGTGTCTGGGGAAGAAGATTACAGTAGTCAGTAGGGTCCGGGTTTGGCGATTAGCTCCTTAACTTCATAGTTTTTACTGAGCCTTTAAACTTTGTGAGGAGTGCCCCAGGTGACAGTTTGAGCGTGTGTGTGTGTGTGTTTTGGTGGGGGGATTTCACTCACTAAGGAAGACGAAGGAAATGGCAGCTAGCCATTTTGAAAATTCGGGGTGGCCTATGAATACCCTAAGTAATGGGGCACCCCGAAATGGCACTTGTTTTTCACCAGGCACTGTTGAAAATAAATGCATGCCTGACTATGGCTTTCAGCCAGTCAGCATGCTTTATTTTTCAAGCCCATTTTCTAATTAGAAATATATAGTGCTGAGTACCTAAAACGTTTAGACATAAACAATGCTGAATGGCTAAGGGCAATGTCATGATTTAAAAATTGAAAATCAGATATGTTGTCTGTGATTAAAAATACTTGCTTGGCTATAGTGCACCACAAAACTGTATCCTATTGTGTCAAGAAAACCTGCCTTGTTTGAATACATCATCTCTGCTTAGCAAAGAGATTTAGAAAGCCACTCATCACAAAATACCTACTTGGCTACAGTGCTCAGCAAAATCTTATCATGTGGTATCAAGAAAACCAGCCATGTTTGACTACAGCATTTGTGCTTAGAAAAGATGGTCAGTTTCCAGCCCGTTGTTGAAGGGGCAGGGTGCCGACCTGTGACGCTGGCGACCCAGGTTCAGGAACGGACCTGGGACATCAGAGGGCTGGCTGGAAGGAGAGGGATTGAGCGCCCGAGGATGGCTGTCCCTCTCCAGGGGGAGGTCGGGGAGTGTGTCGGCGCTGTTCTGATACCCAGCGGAGGCTGGGTGTACAGCTTGCACCAACACCAATGTGTTCGGAGGGTGGGGCAGATGCTGGTCGTCATTGCACATCCCAGCCCTCACAAAAACACCAGAAAAACCTGCCACCCATGGCTTGGATGATGCTCGCCCCTGGCTGTAATTAGCCCCCAAAGCTGACTTCCACCCTATCCTGTTGATTGCAGAACTCCTAAGAGGGGTTCGAGTGTCGCAACCCCACCCTGGGGGGTAAGCCAGGGGGTACTGGGAGGGCATCTGATGTGGGGGTGGCAGCCGGTGGTCCGTGACTGATTGGATGGTACCGGCAGTGGGGATGGCAAAAAAAAAATAAAGTAAATAAAAAGAAAAGAGAGTCAGAAAGCCACTCATGATAGCACAGTATAATGCAAGGAGATTTTTTTTAATTTACTTTATGTGAAATTTGTGTCAATGGGAAACATGTTGAACAGCAAGCAGCACATTTACAGATATGTCCTCAGAGAAGGAAATTTGGGGTGGAGGCAATACACAGTGCTCGGGCATACTGGTAGTTGGGTAAAGAAAAAGAAATGTTACATAAGGTGCAATATGAATTGTATATATAGGAAAAGATAATACAACTCATTTTTTTTTTTTTTTTTTTTACACTCTATTTCTTCACTGCCTCTACGGAGAACTCTCTCAGGCATCCACCTTACCACCAACTCTACCTCCTAGCATGAAACTCCCCCTAAGTCCTGGCACCAGCCCGGCTATCCCCTCAGCTCTGAGGCCCCCCGAGGAAGGGCCGCCCAATCCACCCAGGGCGCTTTATCTACAATTCCTGCCGGGCTGGGCTCGGCCCAGGACAGGAGGTAGTCCGGCCTGTGGAGTGTGGCTGATGGTAGGTGGTGCCGTCGCCTATCACCGAGTGCAGGGTATTTCCATTTTTCCTCCAGTTCCCCCCGATGCTCGGTCATGCAATGGCATCAATGGCACTATTGCCGTCACCCGCCGGAGCACTGCCCCCTCGCAATGCATAGCAACGCAGACTTGGCATTCCCCTGGTCTCCACCAGAGGTCGCCCCTGTGCGACGCATCCCCTAGAGCCCTCCCTGGGAGGAGAGAGCAGTCCTCCAGACACTCGATCTCCTCCCTCCTCTGCCTACCCCCAATGACCTGAGCTCGTTCAACCCGGGTCGCCAGCGTGGCGCAAGGTGTGGCGTCCAGCGCCTCAACCCTCAGCGCCACCGGGCCAGCCAATAATACAACTCTTAGTAGTGCAACATGCTTTAAGGGTACAGATAAGAAACAGTATACAGTACTCAGTTAGATACATGTCCAGCAGGGGCCGAAGCATACTGTAGAAGTAGAACTCAGTTAGGTAAGGGGCAACAATAAATAGCTTGAAATTAGCAAACATTTACACCCAGGAGGATAAGGGTGGCAAAGCTGAGATGTACCCAGTCCATGTCTAAATTCCACTGCAAGTTGGGGCGTAGAGCTGAACAGTTCTCAGGCTTGCCTCTTTAAGACCCATCATGAAGTGGAGACCAAGATGAGGAGGAAGGGAGTTTTAATGGGCAGCAAGTCTCCTGGAGACTGTCACTTGTCCTACTGATAGATGGCATCCAGAATGAGAGAGTATATGCAAACAAGAGGGTGGACACACTGGGTAGAGGGAGGAAATAACGGCAGGAAGAAAGTTAGACCAGAACCTGAGCATTAGTGGGGTAGAATGTTTGTTTTGCCACTGACCAAGGAAAGGTCACCCCAGTGCATTGTATAGGTCACAGTGGTAAGCGCAGGGAAGGGGGAAAGTTCAATGCAAAGCAGCAAAATGCATGAAAGAAGGTTCCAGCCTGACTACTGAGGACATGTGGACTGTGACACAGACAGTGTCTTCACAGTCAAAGACAGGGAGATTGCTGAGCTGTGGGAGACTGCTCCAGCACACTGGCATTCAGGGTTTGGGTCCTGAACCCAGAATGTCCAGAGCAGAGGCTGGCATCACGGGCTTGGAGCATCCATTGGATGCAGTCCTTCTGTCCAGGTGAGAGGATGTGGCACTGCTTTGGTAGCTGCTCCTGCTGATGGTGCTGCTGAGGTGCTTTTGATGGCCACTGTATGCCTGTTCCCCTATGCCTCCAGGCCCTCACCAGCAGCATGCATGCTACCCAGGTGTCATTTCCTGGCCAGTGACTTGCATAGCGTGCTTCTCCCTATCCACCATATGATGCAGAGGTGGGGGCCCCAAGAGAGGGATAGAACTGACTCAAGACCCGGAGGGGTACCAGTGGAGGAGAGAAGGCAGGTGATATTGGCGAGAGGGAGTCCAGTGGGTAGAGGAGTGCAGAAACTGAGAATGTCTGCAAGAGGAGGCTCCTGGGGATCAGGCAGGAGGTTAAAAAACAAGATGGAGAATTATTTTCTAAGCAATCTTCCATCTTGCAGCAGCAGGGAGGCAGGATTTGTTATAATAATAATAATAACTTTATTTAATTGAGCACCTTTCACAATATCAAGGCACTTCACAATTTATCAAAAAAATTCAGTAAAACATAATTAAACTCACAGCAAGTCAGAGTATGCTTTACTCCATAAAAATGTAGTTATGGTAGTAAACACTGAACTTGGGGTGGAGTTTGGAGCAATTGGCATTAACATGGACATAGAAACTGAGGCGCTGGTCCAGTCACACCCCCACAGTACTTAGCCAGGAGAGGAGTTTGGTTAGGGTCAGAAATAAGGGGCTTGGCAAAGTTAGTAAAATACTTGTTGAAGGTGTCAGCAACTTCAGGGGTGTGAAGGAAATTGAATCAGCAGCTCGTAGGCCATGTTCAACCATTTAAATGGTGAGTGTATTTATTTAAAATCTGGTAACTGGAAAAGGCACACTGAGCTGAAGCTGATTTCCAGGTGCGACCCAGGGGCAGGGGAGTTAAACCAGTATTTAGTGATGACAAAGGCTCAGTGGGACTTGCGACGTAGGGGAAGGGGAAGCATGGACAGGGAGGTGTAGAGAGAGCAGCAATGCATGTGGAGAGGAGAGTTGGTGGTGAAACGACAGAAGGCATTGCAGAGGGTGTCCAGTCTAGCAAGTGAAGAGGAGGGAGTGGTACCATAGACCATGTCTGCATAGTCAAAAACCAAAAGGATCATTTTGTATACCAGCTCCAATCAGACTTGGAAGGGAAGGCTGTCCTTGTTTTGGTATAAGGCACTGAGTGTCGGGTGTAGTTTAGCAAGGATGGCATTAATTTGGACAGAAAAGTCAAGTCTACTGTCGAGCCCGACCTCCAGGTACTTTAAGGCAAGGACACACTCCAGTTGAGTTGATGTTGGCTTGAAAGGTGGTTTTAAAGGTCTTACTTAGCCTTGGCTACATGCATAGAAACATAGAAACATAGCGGTTGACAGCAGATAAGGACCACAAGGCCCATCCAGTCTGCCCATTTTTTCTACCTTATGAATATGCCACACACCTTTACACTGTCAATGACCTATCTATCCATATTCGTCTGTATTGCTCCCTTATGCCTATTCCATGCCTGTTTGAAGCCCTGCATTGTATTCATAGCCACCACTTCCTGAGGTAGGCCGTTCCATGCATCCACCACTCTTTCTGTGAAAAAGAATTTCCTCACATTCCCCCTTGATCGGCCTCCCTCTGTTCTCATACAGTGTTCTCTTGTCCTGCTATTTTTCTTATATGTAAACATGTTAGACTCTTTCACATTGTTAATGCCCTTAAGGTGTTTGAATGTTTCGATCATATCACCTCTCTCCCTCCTTTGCTCAAGGGTATGCATATTGAGCTCCATTAATCTGTCCTCATATGTCTTCTGATGCAGTCCCTGCACCATTTTGGTTGCCCTTCTCTGGACTGCCTCAATTTGGTTAATGTGCTTGTGAAGATATGGCCTCCAGTACTGCATGCAGTACTCCAGATGGGGCCTAACCAGTGTCTTGTAAAGAGGGATTATTACCTCCCCCTTACGACTTGTGATACCCCTACTAATACACCCTAACATCCCCCTAGCCTTACCTACTGCTTTAGAGGTCTGTTGGGATGATTTCAGGTCATCGGTGATGATGATGCCCAAGTCTCTTTCTTCCTTTGTGACTGCCAGCAACTCCCCTCCCAGCCTATAGGTGGCTTCAGGGTTTCTCTTCCTATGTGCATGATCTTGCACTTCTTTGCATTAAATCCCAGTTGCCACTCTTCTGACCATTTTGCTAGTTTATCCAGATCTTCTCATTCTGCCCACCCCATCTGGATCATCTACTCTGTTGCAGATCTTGGTGTCATCTGCAAACAGACAAGTCTTACCCTCTATTCCATCTGCAATGTCACTAATGAAGATATTGAAGAGGACTGGCTCCAGGACTGATCCCTGAGGTACCCCACTTGTGACTTGCATCTCTTCTGACTGTATACCATTTACCACCACTCTCTGTTTTCTGTTCATCAACCAGTTTGCCACCCAGTTGACCAACTTCTGACCCACTCTGGGCTTACCCAGCTTGTTTATCAATCTTCTATGTGGAACAGTGTCGAAAGCTTTGCTGAAGTCAAGGTAGGCGACATCAGCTGCTCCCCCTTGGTCCACCACTCTGGTTACCCAGTCAAAGAAATATATGAGATTAGTTTGACAGGATCTTCCTTTTGTAAACCCATGCTGTCTTGGATCCTGTGCCCCTATGGATTCCAGGTGTTGCACTATCCTTTCCTTAAGGAGTGCCTCCATAATCGTACCCACTACTGAGGTAAGACTGACTGGTCTGTAGTTCCCTGCCTCCTCCCTGCTACCACTCTTGTGGTGCGGGATCACATGAACCCTTCTCCAGTCTTCTGGGACCTCTCCTGTGCTCAGAGACTCACTAAACAGTTCTGCTAATGGCTCTGCTAGTTCCACCCTTAGCTCTTTAAGTACCCTGGGATGTATGCCATCAGGTCCCATTGCCTTGTCCACCCTGAGCTTAGCGAGCTCTTGTAGGACCCTTTCTTTTGTGAAGGGAGTAGTGCTCACCTCCCTCCCCCCTGTGTCCATGGTGCTGAGCTGTGGGCCCTGCCCTACCTTCTCTTCAGTAAATACTGAGCAAAAGTATCCATTTAGGATAGATGCTTTTACAGGGTCCTTCTCCTCACATGCCCCCTTTTCTCCTCTGAGCTTAGCAATACCCCCTCTGGACTTTCTCCTTTCACTAATGTATCTATAGAAAGTCTTGTCGCCTTCTTTTACTGTTCGTGCTAGTGTTTCCTCAGTTTGGGACTTTGCCTGCTTTACTACCTTCTCTGCTTCCCTTAGGGCAGTTTGGTATGCCTCCCTATCCTCATCCCGCTGTGTTCTCTTATATTTCCTGAAGGCCAGCCTTTTGGCTCTGCCTTTTTCTGCTACTGTATTTGAGAACTAAAGTGGTTTCCTTCTTCTTTTGCACTTCCTTTTCTGTCTAAAACAATGGGATGTTGCTTCAAGTATTGCATCCTTAATGCTTGCCCATTTTGCCTGTACCCCCTCACCTGTGTTTCTTTTTGCCAGGGCTAGCTTAACTCTGTTGGCCATCTTATCAAAGTCAGCTCCTCTGAAGTCCCATATTTTTGCCTTGAAATGGGATGATTTAGATGTAGTGGCCAAATTGAACCATACCATGTGATGGTCACTGGCCCCAGGTGACCTTCTACCTGGAGATCTGTGATCCTTCCTGTTAGTCAGTACTAGATCTAGGATAGCCCTGTCTCTTGTGGGTTGTTGTACCGGTTGTTTGAGGCCTTCCCCCTGCAGGGAATCCACCATGTGTCTAGTTCTGGCAGATGTTCCTGCTGGTATTGACCAATCTGTGTCCGGCATGTTGAAGTCTCCCATTATCAGAACCTCCCCTTTAGCTGTCATGTTTTATATATCTATGCAGCTGTTTAACACTGGAATTTATGAGTTGCCAGTAGCTTAGGAGGTACATGGGGACAAAATAGGTTTTGTGAGAGGCCATGGCTGCAACCTAAGCCATCCCAAGGGCTACTAGGTCCACTGAGACCAATGACAGCCCATCACCCTCATCTTTCCGAGGGGGAGCACTGTTGTCTTATACCCTGAAAAAGTTACTGTGAATTTCTTCCAATGCCTCATCAACATTTTAAAAGTAGTTGATGGGAGATCAGTCAGTGCCGCTAAATGTTCAGGCATAACACAGCCACAGTAAAAAAAAAAAAAGCATTTTTTTTCAGTTTTTTGCTGATCATGTGTTTTCATGTTGTCTTTTTCACTGGGGACACACAGCACTTTATGTGTTTTCACGTTGTCTTTTTCGCTGGGGACGCACAGCACTTTTTGTGTTTTCACGTTGCCTTTTTCGCTGGGGTCACACAGCACTTTTTGGAAAAACAGACAGAATACAAAAATGTTGCATTTTATTGTTTGCAGAGACACGGTCAACTCCCAAAGAGGAAAACTGTGGCTGTTTTTAATTGTCCTTGTTTTTGTTTTGCATTAGATTCTGTGTTTTCATTTTTTTAAGATACTTTGTTATTTTTTTTAATTGTATGCTACAGGCATTGTTTTTATGCTGGCAACAAAAACAAGAGCAGTGCAATTTCAAGTGTATTGCCCAATGTTTATGAGGGACTGTTCTCTACAGTAAGTTACATATCAAATAAAGATCAGATAAATTTTGCAGGTTCCAGCCGCACATCTGGAACTTGGGGTGAACCCAATGCTGACTCTGTAGTGTAGCATGAAGGGGGTGCTACACTGCTGAGGTACCATCTTTTGGATGTAATGTTAAACCTAGGTCCCGTCTACCTGTTTTGGTGGATGTTCAGGTGGACGTTAAAGATCCCATGGCACTTCTCAAAAAGAGCACGGAAATTTCCCCGGTGTGTCCGCCAAATCTTCCTCATTCACTAAAGATACCACCAATAGTTTAATCTGCTTTAATATGTGAATTTTAACCTGTATCCTGCCCCCCCCCCCAGTTTAAAATAGGCAGAATTGCCTAGTCCTTCTTTCCTGGTCAGCAAAATCTAAATCAATCAATTTGTCAATATACCTGTATATAGAATTTACCTTATTTTGGAGTACCCCATTGAGCTCTACAAAGCACAAACTTTATGGGTTGTCCAGGAGGCTGCCACGTGAAGTTTAACACCAGGATGATGTTCTTGGTGTCAGACCAAGGAGGAGTTAAGTCATCACAGTAGCAGCATTAAGACCATGGCCCTAAGAATGCTGATCCTCGAGTTTGTTTTTTTGTTTTTAAAACACATTTTTCTTTACTGTGACTATGTTTGTGCATGAATGAATAATTGCTAGAAGATCAACATGGAGTTTTGGAGCCTGAAAGTCTCTTGGAGTACATCTCGCCATGCCAATGATCTGTGTTCAGAACGAGCACGGGACCCTGGGGGTAGGTCAGGGGAGGACTTGAGCAGCCGCTGGCAGCTCTCCTCTCCTGGATAGGGAAGGTTGGCTCTCCCGGCCTTTGACTGCCACCATGTGGAGGTGTGATGGTGGTGCTGGCAGGACACGAAGCTGAGCGCTAGGCCAGGGTTGGGTGGAGCAGAGTTAGTTCTGGCCAAGGCATGCATGCGCACCGCCGTGCACATGCTGACCTTGTCTGAGGGCTCCGGGGAACTAGGGAGAAACAGTAGAAATATCAGGGGCCATGGCTGGATGAAGCACCACTGCAATGGCTCCAGTGGTTCTGCCAGGTAATGGAGGAGGTGCCCAAATGACCGTGGAAGTCCGGTGTCGGATGGCCAAGACAACCTGCCACCCACCAGGAGAATAAATACAATATGGAAAAAAAAGTCCATTGGAGACTACTTGTTTTTTGTCATAACTTAACAAATCTAAGTTTGAGGAGGGGAATAGATAAGGAAATTTCACTCGCCACTACAGGAAAATGGATATCACTATCACAACCCGACACATGCTTCCCCAACACACAGTTGCCTGAGCCCAGAATCCCAAACCACAATATCCCAACAGAGGGATTTTGCCCCCCCCCCCGGAGTTTGTTATATTAATTTGGGGTGCGTTGGGGGTGAATCCTCCGAAACACAGAAAACAAACAAAATCTCACTGTTGGGATTTTGCGTTCGGGATTCCAGGCTCGGGGAAGAGTGTGTCGGGGAAGAGTGTGTTGGGTTCTAGTAGTAAATCTGGAAAATACCCACAATAATCCAAGAATAAGCATAGTTATTTTTGCTGGTAAATTGGCTCCAACACCCTCTGTTACCCCCCTTTCTTCCACCAGTGTTGCAGTTATGATAGCCCAACCTTTACTCCAAAACCATTGTGAGGAAAAACAGGCTGTCTCACCATCCTTCCTGTGGTTTACAAGATTCCCTGTGATAGTGCATGGGGGGGGGGGGTTGAAGGGAACTTCCAGGTAGAAGTTGGCCCTCTGTTATTTCCTGTTTTGCAAGTGCTGATTTTAAACATGCATAAAAAATGGCTTAAACATTTAAAGAGGTGAGGAGCTTTAGTGGCCCCCTGAGAGACCCATGTGACTTCTTTCGAGGGCGAAGTTTGGTAAACACCTTTAATGAATTGCTGCATTTGTGTGATGAAAAATGAAAAAGAAAACAGTACTAACATGAAGCAAAGAATTTTATTCTGTGCAGCCAGGGAATACATATTGATATATAGACTGGGGAGACTGAGGCTGGGGGAACCACAGAGGCCAGACAGCGAGAAGGCAACCTAACTAGGACTCGCCCAGAAATGAAGGCTAGGTGCACACTCAATGTAATGGCTCAGTATCCTGGGTCTAAATAATGTTATTTTCATTTGCTACCATTCTGACTTGATCCTACTTAGCACTTGCTGTCTTATTTCTACATTCAGTGAATGGGACGGGAGAAGAGTTGGATAAATTCTCCACGCCTTCCACTAACAAACTCCTCTACTTGTGTGCAGTTTGCATTCCTGTCTCCCTTGTATGAAGGGAGAAGGCCAGATTCAGATTACCAGCCTGAGAAGGTGGCAGAACTCATACTGTCCTACCACAGAAAATGTGTGTGTGTGTGTGTGAATGCATCTACATCTTTCATTTTTTCTTCCTGAAAGTTACTTAGGAGACACTCCACAAATTTCTAAGACCCTGGTATATCTCTACTAAATTAGAACAGAGCAGTGTTTTACAGATTGGTGCACAGTTCTATGGCACAAGTTGCAATTCATGGTTTCCATTGTTTTTTAAATAAATAAATGTTCTACAGTTCTGGGCTTATGTGGTATGGCAGACAGAATCATCTCCCATACATAATATGGGGTCATTAACTATCGTTTCCTCTAATGTTAAGGGATTAACTCCCCTATGAAATGTACAAAATTACTTTCCGAACTTAACGGCCTAAAAAAGTGATGTCTCTTTTTTAGGAAACACATTTATCTCAGCAGAACATCCAAAGCTTAGGAGACACTGGCTTAGTCAGGTAGTGGCAGCTTCCCATCCTCAGGGCAAGAAAGCTGCTCTGACAATACGTCTGAGGAAAGGCTTTCTCCTGGAAGTCATTTCAGTTGACACTGACTTAGAGGGTAGATTGGTTATCATATAATCTATATCTATATGAGCCTTTTGATATGGCAGAGCCTATCTTCAAGGAAGTGTTTGGGAAAACTGTACAGCTACAAGGTGGCCAAATAATTAGTGGAGGAGTCTTTAGCCGCACTCTTGCACCCTTGGAGGGTTGTTCTTTGGGTAATGTTAGTACAAATGGAGGTGCAGCCAGGTTTCTCTGATCTTTGATGTCTGAATTGGGTTCATCAGCTGTCTGGAGAGCTCAACGCAAAAGGAAGCGAGATTATACATTTTTCTACCACCCTCTCAGTGCTTACTCAAGAATAGACATTTTTCTCACTCAGTCAGCTTACTTACACATAATTAGACATGCTATCATCCATTTTTTTTTTATTGGACCATTTTCTGCACCTCCGCAGACCTAACAGGAGCTTTGACCCCTCCCTCAGAGAGGTATGTACCTCCAGCTCCACTGACTGCTCCTGCCTGCCCCCCCTCAAATTTCTCCCATGGCAGGGCCAGGGCAAGGAGTCCCAGCTTGCCCCCCCCAGAACACAGCAATCCAGAATTTGGAGGTGGGGTCCACACAGAAGCAACTGGGGCCATCACGGGTCCTGCCAGGTCCCATTTTTTCCTTCATGTTTCTCCCGCACCCTATGCCCGTGCAATGGGTGGGGCAGCTGCCTCCACCTCTGCAGAGGCAGCCAATCACCCTGGGCATGGGCCAACCCCTTTGCACTTGCATCTGCACTGACACCCAGCCACTGCTGGGTGTCAGTCGACAGCACACAGTGCCACCTACCCAAGGAAGGAGAGCAGTCCTCCGGATGCTCAGTGCTTTCCTCCCCCAGCCGACCCCTGAATGACCCAAGTCTGTTCCCGAACCCGGGTTGCCAGCATGGCACGAGGTGTGGCATCCAGCGCTTCATCCCCCAGCGCCACCAGACTGGCCACACTACTATCCATTCTATAACGCAGTCTGATCATGCCCTAATTTCAATATCCCCAGGTACTGATTTGTCACAGAAAACACCCATTTGGAGGCTAAATACCTCCTTATGTAACTACAGTAATTTCAAAGAAACAGCAGGCTGCCATATTACTACTACTTACATCCTCAACCAAGGTCATGATTTAGTAGAATTGGTTATGTGGAAAGCAGGTAAAGTGGCAGTACATAGTCAAATAATAAACATTGCCTCAGCCAAAAAATAAACAGGGTAGAGCATTACGAGACACTGTCCACGCTAAGGCAGTTAAACTGCAGCATAAGTCTAAACCAGGCTATAAAATGTTATTACCTGACCTGACAAATGTTAAGCTGGATTTGAAAGAAATTTTGGAGCATATGGCCAACTCAGATATACCAGTCATTTGAAATGGGAGGGAAAGTCACAAAATTGTTGTCTCATCTGCTCCAAAAGCAAGCAGCGGGTACGGTAGGGCAGATCCTTAAGGATAGACAAGATCCAAGTAAGATCTGGTTCACCCTTCAAAAAATTGCAGTGCTTTAAAAAATTTTACTCAGCATTGTATTCTGAATCTAAAGCTGCAGATAAGATCAAACAGAAAACTGTGGGCCTGCTGAATGTTCTGTAACTACTGCAAAAACTAAATTTAAATAATATCACAGGTTTGGGTGGGTAGTCAGTTGCCAGCGGCTTATGACATCTATGACATGCTACCCTATAAGAAAGGAATCAGCTAATCCTGGCACTGGGTCATTATGTTGCACAACATAATACCGCATGGAACAATTGCGCTGCACGATTGATGCCATAAGGCACATATTTTTGTTCAGTGGGGGGCACCACCCCCCCGTTACAGGGGGCTGCACCCCGCCGGATCCCCCTCACTAAAGATTCTCAACTCCGGGGGGGGGGGTCCAACTCCAGGTGTGCACAAGTCCGGGTTCGCCATAATGCTGCACGCTATTGTGTCGTGCGACATTATGACCCGGTATGGCTAATCCCTCCCTCAGCTGATTGTGTTTTTTGTGTGCTGTCCAAATGCTGCTCAAGTGTACTGCTATGAGCCTTTCCACAAAATATGAGATACTGAATGAGATGCAGAGTATGCCAACGCTTAGTCTTTGTGAGTTATCAGTCCATTTTGGGATCCCGAAGTCCACATTGTCTAATCTACAAAGGGACAGTGAGATAGATAGATAGATAGAGAGAGAGAGAGTGACAAACAGACAGATCGATCAATAGATAGATATAGATATAGATATATACACATACACAAGTGTGAAAAAAATGTCATGATAAAAGTTATTTTGGGCAACATAAGCAAGATAAATCAGGCATGCTCAGAAATGTATTCTTACTTGTGAAGATAACACTCTGTGCATGCTTAGTGACCATCTTCATTTATTTCTCCACAGAAAACTTATGATAATGACCTATTATACTGTAGATCAGTAGGCCTTTTCTAAAAAAAAAAAAACTCTTTCAATAAATAAGTCAATTGTGAGATACCATTTAATTTTTGATCGAATATACAGCAGTCTATGTAGTTTAAATTTTTTCCTTTTTTCCTTCTGTTGCTTTTTACCATTTCTATCCACACTCTAAACATCTGCTGTATACTTCAAGTATACTGTGGGATGACTTCAGATATCATTTTTATCTTCATTTAAGGGTATTAGTCTATTGCTATCTCATGCATGGCTTTGCTACTCATGCGCTATCAACAGAACAATACCCGGGTCATGAAGATAAAAAATGATATTTTAAGTCAGCCCATGTTATATCCCATATATATATGATATATGGGATACGCAACGCCCTACTGGTCATATTATCGATATTTTTTGTTTGAGTGCCAGTTGACCCAAAGCCACAAGTGATGTCATCGGGTCAATCGGCACAAGAACAAACAATGGGCACTGTGCACGATGAGGGCACAGGTATGCAGGAAATGCATGTACCCTGCCCACATAGCTGTGCACCCATAGACAGGTAACACCCATACCAGCATTCACCAATGCCATCCACATGTCCAAAGCCCCACCCCCCAGCGTGTAGGTGCACGGAGGAGTGTTCTGCAGACCGGACGTACATCCAATGGGATGCCCAGACCCGGTCCGCTAGTGGATCCTTTGAACCCACAGGGCGCAGATGTTGGCTGATGATGCACTGAGTGCCAGTGCATAGGGGTGGTGGTAGCCCAGTCAGCCACCCCCAGTCCTCCTTGTGGCCTCCATGGGCTGAGGTGGCATTTTATGGGGGTCTTTTGTACCCTGACTGACTCCCCGCAACCTGTGTTGGCAACCTGGGAGGGCACATAACCCTTATAGCTGGGGGCTGCTTGGCATAAGGTGCACCCCCTGTTCCCAGCACTCCACAACTTTGTGAATGGCATAGAGTGTGGGCATGCTCCTGACATGCCCCCTGCCTGTCCCTGGTGTGTAGCTGTCCATGCGGCCAGGCACGTACATGTCCTGCACCCCTATAGTGAATACTGCATGGGGTCTGTGGGACCCCGCTCCACGGCATTCAGTCACAGCTATGCCAACGTGTCCGGCTTATGTGGCGCATTGGCATAGTGCCCATTATTGACAGTATTTTCAGTAGTGGGGTTGCATATTCCATTTATGCCATACCTCCCAAAAAGTGAAAAAATTTGAATTTCTTGCCATTTTTTTGCTGATTATAAACAATCTAAAATATATCTATAAATGAAACACCACTCATTTTGTAGATAGTTTTGTCCTGATCAACTTTTGTGCTCAAAGTACTATGGAATCATTTTTCATTTTAAAGTTATTTACATTTGTTTGTTGTAAAAAGTGAAAAAAAAAAGAATTTTCTGCTGTTTGATGCTAATTATAAAAAAAGCTAAAAGGTATCTGTAAATGAAACACCACTCATTTTGTAGATATTTTTGTGTTGAACAAATTTCATGCTCACAGTACTGAGCTATCATTTTTCATTTTAAAGTTATGCACATTTGTTTGTCAAAAAAGTGAAAAAAATTACATTTTCTGCTGGTTTTTTTTTTTGCTAATTATAAAAAATAACAGGTAGCTATAAATGAAACACCACTCATTTTGTAGATATTTTTGTGCTCAATAACTTTCTTGCTCACAGTACCATGTTGTCATTTTTGGTTTTAAAGTTTTTCATATTTAAATACAGTTAGTACTACTACTGAGGCAGAACACTCAAATGAGTTCTGAATGATGCAGTTACAGTAGGACCTACTATAGTAATATTTGGACCTAGAGTGGTAATCTTTTTTTGATATTTTCACTGTAGGTCCCCAGGAAGCAAAAATATCACTGATATCTGCCCTGAAATATACTCACAGATATGGCATAAATATGTATATGGAATACATAATGGAATGCAGTGGAATAACACAATTATCTCCACACATGAATGCTAAGACCCATAACTCACAAGTGGCAAAGCCACAAGTTAGTTATAAAGGTCTTACGACTCATGTGTGGAGATAAATGTGTTATACTATTGCAATCCATTATGTGTTTGATATATACCACACCATTTGTAGTGTTTTTACTGGTATTGTACCTTGTTTTAGCTTAAAACTGCCTTTCTTTCCACTGTAAGTTCCCTATCTGGCCCGTTGTTCTCTGTGTTCCATTTCCAGATTGTAAGTGGAAACATGTTCTAAGTTATTGTGTTCTAAGTTATATAAATTGTGTTCTAAGTGAAATAAATGGTGGTATAAGTGAAAATAAATATTTATCCCAAAATAACATGATTTATTTACCCAATTTATTCACCACTTGTGTGATATTATACTGGTGCAGTAGTTAGAGTTTGTGCAAGCATTTAATGTTAAAGGCCAATTTTTGCAGAGTAATAAGAGCAGGTTCAACAGATCTGCTTGAACTTTTGCAAGCACCATTGGAGGGGACAGGTCTATCTATATACCAAATTTGATTTGAATCCCTTGTGTGGTTTCTGAGATACAGAGTGTTGGAAAAAAAAACAGATTTTTATGTTTTTTGCTGGGGTTTTTTTTTTGTCCACCAGTGTTTCAGAAACGGCTTTAGCTACATGGTCAACATTTTCAGGGTAGGACATTTTGGCCTCATAGATGTGGCTATTGAAGGTTTGGTGAAAAAATATTAATCCATTCCAAAGTTATTAAATGTTGTTTTTCCTATTATTTCCTATGGGAAAAACTAGATGTCCTCAGCGACATAGGATTCTAGGCTGAAACAGCGGTCTGGCATAGGATTTTATGCTGAAGTTTAGGAATAGGCATAGAATTCTATGTCAGAGCAGCTGTCCAGCATAGAATTTTATGCAGATGGATCTCCCAACATACTTGCCAACATCAGGGTGCCTAACCCCCGTGTTGACATTTATTCCCCTCTCCCACACTAGTGTAATGCCTCCCCAGCTGTGTGGGACACTGGGGAGGCCACTCCCAGTGTCCCTAAGTAAACATTTTCAAGTGAGAAAAATCCCCATATCAATGCAGAATCCTGCATCAAACTGCCATGTTATGATGCAGAATCCTGCATCGATGTGCCATAAAATATTATTTTTTATAACCTAAAAAAAGAAAACGGTTCCCAGATGTACTTGCTGACACTGGGGTGCCCAACCCCTGTCTCAGCATTTCTTCTCCACACTCACACTGGCATAATGCCCCCCCAAGCTGTATCAGACACTGGGGGGTCCACTCCCAGTGTCCACAAGTTCATATTTGCCCTGGCAAAAAAAAAAACCGGTCCCACGACATACTTGCCAACATCGGGGTTTATATCGCCTAAAAAGAAAAGGACAGTCCCCCGAGGTACTTGTCGACATCAGGGTGCCCAACTCCTGTGTTGGCATTTCTTCCCCACACCCACACTGGTATAATGCCCCCTCTCAAGCTGCAGCTGACACTGGGGAGCCCACTCCCAGTGTCCGCAAGTACATATTTGTCCTGGCAAAAAAGAAAACTGTCCCCCAATGTACTTGCCAACATCAGGGTGCCCAACCCCCATGTCAGCACTTATAACCCACTCCCATAGTACTATGATGATCCCCCCCAAGCTGTATCAGACACTGGGGAGCCCACTCTCAGTGTCCACAAGTAAATCTTTTGCCCTGCCAAAAAAAGAAAACTGTCCACCAATGTCTTTTTTTAATCCTGTTAATAAGAAAACCATCCATCTTCATCTCCACCATCCCCGTTCCTCCATCCCAACCCTCCCACTGAGCACCAACCTCCCCACACACCCTCCTCACCCATTACTTACCACCACAGGTCAGTGGCTGTCAACTTCTCTGGACCGGGACATGTCTGCAGTCTTCAAAGCTGAACTATGAACTGAAGAATCAAGATAAGCGCCCTATAATGGCTGTCAGTGACATTTTCAACTTATGTTGATATCTCAGCCATTATTAGGAATTTGTGCACAACATTTTCAACATTGGGTTCTTGGGACCGCACCTCACGAACACTGTCACTGTTGTTTTGTTACTCTGACCCAAAAGGTGATTTCACAGTTGCTGCACAGAATCACCTTTTGGGACTGATTAAGGAAATAACAGTGCAAAAATTCAAAAAAATGGCAGAGTTATGCACATTCCTTGAAATTTTCCTATGCATGCTTGTAACTTCAGACATTTTTAATATTTTCCCTCCGAATTTTCAACAATGCCATTTCTTCATGCCACCACACGTACAGTACAGCTGTCATTTTTCACATCCTGCCTGAATTGTGTTTTCGCACCTCTGGCACACCATTACACGGTCGCTATGCAGAATCACCTTTTCAGACTGGTTAACAAAATGACAATGCCACTGTTAATGAGGTGGGGTCCCAAAAAGCCTACAGTATGTTGAAAATTTAGTGCAAAAAATGCCCGAGTTACACGCGGTCATTGAAATTTTCCTACGCATGTGCGTAACTTTTCCAATTCATTATATTTTCACTCCAAATTTTCAACATACACATTTTTTCACATCACCTCATGAGCCCTAATGCTCACCCTATTCTGTACTATGTCAGGTTCCTTACAGATGGAATGCGGGTGAGTGTTAGGGCCCATGACCCTAAGGCACACCCCAGTGCTTGTTGGTGTGTAGAGGGTGGGGGTGGTGTCGTGATGGTAGAGTTGGGTGGAGGGTTGGGTGGGGTGTTGGTTGGAAATCCTAACACCCAATATCTCTGTGTTTATCGCTTAGTAAGAACCCTAACAAATGCTTTAACAAGGTTTTTGCAATGAATATATATATATATATATATATATATATATATATATATAGTAAAACAAAAACAAGGCCATGCCAGCATGTGGTCTAAAGGCAAAACAAAATGGTTATATTAAATGCATGCTGAAAATAGAAAATAGAGTTAAAATCTACGCTTTCGACCTTAGGTCTTCTTCAGGAAATATCTAAAGAGAAAAAAACAAGTTAGTGTAGAGGAGAGGTAAAATGAGAGAGAGATATATGTGGAGAAAGAAGAAAGGAGGCTCAGGGAGAAGAAGTGATAAATGGTAAGATTAAGAGAATCTGTGAAACAAAAAGGTGATGATGGGAAAGATAAAGCATAATGGAGTGAAATAGCTGGGGAAGTTCCCAGGTGCAGACTAATTAACAGGGCCTAGTAAGAAGGCTGAAAGGTGACAAATGTGTGGGAAGGAGACAGAAATGGAGACATATGGTGAAAATGAAAAATAAATTAAATGAGTACAAAAACAAATAGACTTTAGGGAAAAAAAAGGGATGGCTGCAAGATGTTAGTGGAAAATAAGTCTATCATTTAAACCAGAGGGCTGCTGGGAGCCAAGGCGGATGATCAGCTTGGCTTCCATGTTTTTTCTATGGTCAGGATCCCAGAAGCCCTGCTGAAGGACACAAACAGAAAGGTCATTGACATTGTGGTCCCTGGAGATAAAGTGGGATACAATGGGTTTAGCAGTTTCACCATTCCGGACTGCTCTGTAATGTTTCCTGAAACGGTCAGCAAGACGCCTACCAGTTTCTCCAATGTAAATAGCTGTACACTTCCTGCAACGAATACAATACACCGCATTAGTGGAGGTGCATGAGAACTCCTTGGTGATGTGAAAAACACCTGCAGGCCCCCGAATCTCAGTCACACTGGAAATAAATTTGCAGGTGTAGCAGCGAGACCTGTTGCAAGGTTTGGTACCTGGGAGGGAGGAACTGTTAGGAGTAGGTAGGCTGCTTTTAACCAGGAGATTCCACAGGTTAGGTGGCCGGCGGTAGGAGGCAATAGGTGGTTCTGTAAAGGAAGCACCAATGTTAGGGTCAGTTTGCAAAATGGGAAAGTTACTAGTGATGATCCTGTAAAGAGAAGGTGTGCTCTGATGGAAAGGAAGAACTGGTGGAATTTGCCTTTGTTCCTGTGTGACAGTATCCCTCCTGCGGGGGTCAAGGTTACGGGGCATGTTACTGACCCGGGAGAGTGCTCTGTTCACGGTGCTTTTAGGGTATCCCCTGTTGATAAAAAAACTATGCATTATTTGGGTCTGCTCTAGCAAAAATCATCCTCTTCACTGCATAACCTGCTAAGTCTAAGAAACTGTGAATAAGGCAGGCCATTCTTGACATGTTTAGGATGGAAGGAGCTGTGGAGGAGGAAACTGTGAGAGTCAGTGGGTTTGTAATAGACTGATGTCTTCAGACCAGTGTTCTGGACTGACAGCTGGATATCCAGAAAAGGCAATGTAGAGGAGGATACTTCAACAGTGTATATATATACACACACACACACACACACACACACACACAGACGTGTATATCTATATCTATATGTCTGTGTGTTTTATAAACAGCTAACAGGAGTGGGTGGAATTCCTGGCTTTTTAAGGTTTACATTTTTGGGGTAGTCAACTACAACATTTGTAAATAAAATACTTTTGTAAATAATATATTACATAGAAGGGCACAAGAAAAAGAACCATGAAATGTTTGATTTTCATGTAAGCACATGGAAAATATGAGTTGATTGTCTATTCCACCACCACAATGAAACACAGTCCCTTGCTTCTTTAATTACATGAAACATTAGTTTCCCTTGAGAACACAAATAACATCGTAAGACCTTCCTGCATCCCTGATCAATAAATATAGACATTGAAAGCTTTGGTTTTTCACTTGAGATGCAGTTATAATGAAGGTTTGGAGAAAGACCAAAAAGAACATTTTAAAATGCAGCAAATTCAATACAGCAACAACAAAGTTGTAGTGCTGCTATAGTTAGGATTGTACTGTGGTTTCTGTATGAAACCATTATTTTGGAGCAGTTGTACAGAATTATGGCCAATTTCAATGCTAGTACTTTATCACAACACCCTAAAGAAAAATAGAGAAAATAGTTCCTGTAGTATTTTTTGATTAACAGTTTCCATCACTGGTGTCAGCAGTGGGAACTCCAGGCCCAGGTTAAAATCATTTGTGCTGAAGCTGTGTCCCAGCAGTGACACATTGCTGTCAATATAGTCATCTGTCTAGTTACAAGGACTCTGTGTCCTTTATCATTATTACTTCCTGGAGCCACTACTGGTCAGCAGCTCTCTTACCTCTGCTTCCCACGTCTGACTACAAGACGTGGTACCATTAATTTGCTCCTTGCTTCCTTACCCCCATCCCTGCTGTCCTCCCATCTGTGGTGGGGTCACTATTACTTGCTCCATGACGTAGAAACATTGGTAGCAACTTTGTCCAGTGGCACTGCTTGCCTTATTTTAAAATGCAAGATTAGTCTAAAATGGTCACTGTTTCCTTTCCTAAGGAGGTAGTGGATGCTACTTCATCAGGGGAGTTGCCAAGAGGTTTACCAACACAAATGAAGTACAGCGCACATCCAAAATGCAAAATGATGAAGAGGCAGTGAGCCCTCAAAGCACCGGGGTAACTTTCTCCTGATTTTTGATTTAATAAATATCTTATTTTTGCATTTTAGATGTGCGCTATACTTCTTTTGTGCTGGTAAGCCATACTCTCTATTTGTACAACAGCACTTCATTTTTACCATGTGGCACATGGGTTTGTATTCTTCTGAGTTTCTAAGAGGTTTCCTAATGGGCAGACCCTTAACTTAGATTTCAAATGTTTGCCTAACATTGCCTTAAAGATGACCAGCTATGAAAAATGAAAACCTTATCAAGTGTCTCCTTGGCATCATGTGGTGGGGGCTACACTAGCACCCTAGTAACCTGGGTTTGTGCAGAGCCAGAAATGTCAGGGGTGGATTCTGACAGGCAGAGTACAGTGCATTTGTTGCATATTCTTCTCCTGAGGTGGGGAAGTTTCCTCAATCCACTTGCCTTATGACAACTGAGGGGGGAGGGCAGGTGGTGGTGGTGCAGGTAACACTGTGAGGGACCATGCAGTGTCTGGCACTCACTTGGTATGGTTCTGAGCATGCTCACATTCATACTGGACAGTGGAGGGGGGTCTAGTGTCCACTATGAGGGAATTGATAGCCTGTGCACATGATGGTGCTGCAGCTGCCTCAGTTCTGTCAGCATTGTCCACCACCCTTCCCCTCCTCTCAAATGTGGCACCTTACATGTCCTGCAAGGATTGACGAGCCCACAGCCAGCTGCCAGGCTGTGCCACGTGGCAGCAAGCCACTTAGCCCAGTTTGGAGTATAAGGATCTGAACTGGAGGCAGGTCATGCAACAAGTATGCAGGCTGGAGTGTGTGAGTGTAATGACCCAGGTTTAGTTACCTAAACCCAAAGTTGGAAGCCAAATGTACAGGAGGCAATGTGATTTATTTTATACTAGCCCAGGAGCAAATTTTAATCCACACCAGTGTAGTGGAGCTCACATAAATCCCACCATGTCATGAGTTTCACAGGACATGCAGATAAGAAGACACCCACACTATACCATTCAGTCAGTTTTGTTTCAAGCAACACAAATTTGAAAACCAAAAGATGGTATATAAGCAGTTAGCCAGTAATTAAGTAGCAGTCTCTTTCAAATATATTTGTACCAGTTCAGTCTCATTAGAAGAATATTACCTTGCTGACAATCTTTTGCTTCCCCTGGTTGTTGGAAAGGTAGGTTCTTTGAACTGTTCCTTTTAACTGATACCCTCAGCTCAACAGTCACAATGTCAGGATTGGCATATAACCAGGCCTTAGGGTTGCCACCTATCCAGTTTTTGACCGGATAATCCGGTTTTTAGGGTCCTTATCTGGTCATCCGGTTTTGGTTACACGCAGTCCAGTTTTGGGGCCATTTTGAGTGCTCATATACTCTTAAAACTGATGTATCAAATCATTCATTGTTTTGGGTGCATTACATGTCCAGGTTACAAAGAAGTTCTGCTGTCACAGTCATTCAGACTTGCCTTTGTTTGTAAAACCAGACTGTCTGAGAGGTGTAAAGTATGGCCGTTAAGATCATTAGCAGTAAATTAACCTATTCTTTTCCACTCTGAATTTTAAGTATGGTCTTTTGCTGCTATGACAGGAAACAGTTTTTACACCTTTATGTGCTCTCATGTGTTTCTTTTTGTTTGTTCTATATTATGGTAAGTTTTAAACCCATTTTTGTTAAATTAATAATCTAACTTTTATTGCTTTTATCACTACATTTGCTTTAATGTTTTGTATTACCTGAACATTCCATGATATTAGCTACACTTTGACAGGTCATTCAGATAAACAGCATAGAATGGTGTATCTGAAATTGTGGAATGTCTTAGAAATATGAAAAGAAACAGCAGTGGCTGCGGAGGTAAAGGGGAACACAGTGCAGTATTAATGGTACCACAAGCACTGATAATTAAGTTATCAAAAATTCATCAAAGAATCAGAATACATGACTGACATGGAAAGCAAAATGGGAGAGTGTTTAACAGAGGGCTGAGCAATAAGCTGTGGCTGAGCTTGGCACATCAAGCAGACCTGAGTTTGATTCCCACAACCTCCACTCAAATACAGTGTGACCCTGAGCAAGTCACTTAACCTTCCTGTGCTCCTGGGTAACTCCTGTAAAATGGGCTATGTGGCCTATGGGATGTAACCTGGTTGCCAAAGAATAAAAATAAATAACTGGATAAATAAATCAAATAAATAACAGTATAAAAATAATTTCCTATCACTAGTAATGTCTATTCCAACATTACAAATGGCTTTGGAGGGGGAGTGATATACTTGCCAGTCATAAAAAAGGGGTGGAGCCAGAGGCGGAGTTTGGGGTGTGGTTTCGGATCCAGTTTTTACCTCATCCAAAGGTAGTAACCCTTCCAGACCTATGACAGCTTATACAGTTCATAGTAAAACATGTACATGCACTAGCCCCCTGATAAACCCACAGCCACCCCCAGGTAAAATCTCACTCCAAGCCCTTTTAGTCTCTTGCAAAAGATGAGACATTAGCTAGGGAGTTTATTTGGCAAGGGCTTATAGTCAATGACAAACATTTGTTTTTACCTGGCCCTAGAGGGAAGGAGTGATGCTTGTTGGTAGTCTGTCAATGATCCGATCCTGTGGTAGATGTTTGGAGCTGGTGGGAGTCTTGTTCCCAAAACAACTTGTCACAGTGTGATTTTGAGACATGGTAGACGGCACAGGATTCTACATGTTGTTGTCTTTTTTCTGAGCTTCTGTAACTTTGAGCTGCTGCAAGAAGATTTATTGCTTACCGATGACATGGTGATGGTATCAGATGTTAAGAATACCAACTTGATGTTGTTGGATGTTCAAAACACCATAGTTGGTGGCATTCTTGAGAAATACTGTGTCTCTTGATAACATTAGATGTTGGGCAATACAGTCTTGATGGTATTATTGTTCAGACTTACCACATCTCTCGATTACCTGAGATGTTCAGAATACCACAGTCTTTCTCAAGAAATGGTCATATTTTTATATGGTGCATTTCACAGAGCAAACATTTTTCATCTCATGTCATCAGACATTAAGACTGCTAAGCTGAATTTTTTTGCTTACATTTCAGCTAGGAAGATTTAATAAGCATGTTTTCACATAAGTCAACAAAATAGTTTGAACCTTGTCCTAATTCATTACATTTTAACACACATTGGTTTTGTAACAAGAAATGCTAGATGGCACTAGTGTTTCAGAAACCTCCACTGAGCAAAACTAATAATACCTATGACACACTTCTTTATGCACATTCAGCGCCACTTATCTGGTCTATTCTTTAACACGGTTTAAGATGACATGGAGGGCCCAGTTTTAGAAGGTTGACGCAGGGTTTGCATCGGACCTTGCGTCAATCATAAAGTTTGCCACAGCTATGCCAAACAGTTTGCTGCAACCTGCGACAAATTTTGGTCCCTTTGGCGCAGTTGCAACATTTTACTCAATTTACAGCAGCTTGCACCAAAGGTTTGGCACAAACCCTGTAAACTGGGTCCCCCACAGATGCAAAACTAGACCAAGGGGGATCTGGTCTAACTCCTTGTGTTTGGCACAAGGGACCTGTGCCAGGGAGTTGTGGTTGAGTTTCTTGCAAAATCGGAACTGCTGCATTGCTTGACGCAAGTCGCCACTTGTGTCAAACTCCCTGCCGCAAGTCCCTTGTGGTGATCTAACTCCTTTGTAAGATCGGGCCCGGAATCATACACTGAACTTAGAAAAAAAAAAATCTATGCAGTCAACCTACAGATATGACAGGCTTGCCTTTAGCAGAAATAGAACAAAGCTGAAATAGGGTTAGAATTTAAGTTCAGACTTGACCTGAAAATATATGACCCTATATTGTCTACAAGTGGAATCTGGAGAAAAACAGTCCTGCCTGACGCATTTCAAACACTTTGATAAAGGACACATTGTCTGAAATGCATCAGGCAGGACTGTTTTCCTGTCTTTTGAATAAATATTGGAAAATAATTTTTCGACTGATGTCCCTTTTAAGAGGTGAGTGTGTGCTCGAAACTCTGTTTGGTTGCAAGTTTTAATGGTGAAGTTTTTATGCTTAGTATGTGAAGGATAATAGTTAGAAAGACAATAGCGAACAAAGGTAGTTGCTACTTCAACATGCTGAGTGATGGTGACTTATAATGGATACTAGCACTCTGATATAGGGACAAACCATGAAATAGCTCATTTAAAAAATATAAATTACAATCACACATGAGTGTGGTCAGTGTGCATATTTATGGAACACATACAAACAGAGGAGGGAAAGAAGTAAGTGCATCAGCTGGGACTTGAACCCAAGCCGACTGGAATACCATTCCGATTTCCACTGCTAGCTGTGCCACCAAGGCAAGTGGAAACTGGGCTGTCCCCAAGCACATTACTCTTTCTCAAATGCACACCCAGTGGATACACAAATAATTACTTATTACAGTCACACATGAATGCAGTGTGCAAATTTATGGAACATAAGCAAGCAGAGGAGAGAAAGAAGTAAATGCTTCAGCTGGGACTTGAACCCAGATCTCCTAGAATAGAGTTTAGATTGTGTTACTAGCTGTGCCACCAAGGCAGCTGAAAACTGGGCCGTCCCCAAGCACATTACTTTTTCTCATGCACAATCTGGTGGCTACACAAATAATTACTTTATTACAATCACACACTTATTTTCGTTCTCTCCTCTGTATGTAAAAAAATTTAAAGATGAGAGAAACAAGTTGTTTCTAGGACAAGAAGTGCTACTGGGACCTACATGATTCAAACTGGGAAGCAATCTTGGTACTTTTTGATCTCAAGTTAAGTGGCATTACGAAGCTTCACATAGGCATATATCACTGGAGAAAAAATCCTTATTTTTGTGCCAAGGTGCAGAGAAACAACCAGGCAAAACCCGCACAAAATTTCCCAATGCATTTCATTGCTTAAAAGCATTGTCAAGGGCATGCCCCTGTCATTCCATCATTCATTTATAGATTAGTTCTTAAAGACACTGTACCTCACTTATCTTCTAAGGATGATCACCAATAAATACAAACAGTACAAAATTAAAGTTGGTGAATTTAAATATACTCCATGGCAATAACAACATGTTAGGTATAAAAATATCCATTAAACTCATCTTATTTTCAGTCAAAGTCATAAACTTCATATATTCAAAAATCATTTCTAAATACAGGAGCAATTTATTCACTGTGCACATAGGCTGTTTCGTACTCTTTCATTATGTCATAAAGGAAAGGGTGAGGATACTGTCTTTCCTATCCTCAGCATAGATACAAAGACACAGTAATATGTAAAAAAAAAAATCATGCAGCAATTGCTTGACATTATTATCATTTTAACTATCCCTCAGAAAGTAAGCAATTTCTAGTCTCACATTAAATCCTGGCAATTTATTGGCACCTAAGACATAGGTAGCATCTGCCCATGAAATCAAAAAAAGTTGATGCACTCACCAGAAGACTGAAGTAATTTTTTTTTAATTTAAGCATGTGCAAACAAAGACCTGAATACAGGGTGATAACACCCCTCAGTATCACCTGTAAAGTTTTCCTCAAGAGGCAGTGTCATCAAGCAACAGTCAGGGTTTTAAAATGCAAAATCATGAACGTTTATTGGTCTGTTAGTAAATACATGGAGAACACCTGATTGTGATACTGCTTCAGAATGCATAGCATTACCATAAAGGGCAAGTCTCCCATAGGTTCACACCAATATTTGCCTAACTCCTTGTGTGTAACTGCTGTGTGCCTCCTCCAGTTGCCAGCAGTGCTACTGCTGTCCAAATGTAGTTTGTAAATAAAAATATACAGCCCCCAGAAGTTATCAATGTGTTTATCCTCCATTTTACCATCACTGTTGCTGGAGGATGTTGTCATCAGAGCAACAGATAATGGTGTTGCACTAAAAGCAGTTCCACCAGTAAACCAAACCCACAATATTTGGTTCCCCACTTGAGTAATGGAGGAAACCTTTTAGTGTTGTGCACATCTTGAAGTGCAATTCTAATAGGGACCCTGATGGTGTGAGTGTTGGTATTATACAGCTGTTGTATTATTTTCTATTTGTGTTAGCATTCTCTGTTTTGATTGACACCAGCAGTGAGAGACAATCTTGCAAATATGCCCCTTTCTCCTTTGTAACTAGGCAATCAGTGATTGGATGGCTGCTGTAAGGCAATAAAGAGTTCAGCTATAACAAGGAATAGGTTACCAGGGAAGCATCAGCTGCAGCATATGGAAGAAGGGTGATCTAGTAGTGAAAGCACAGGCACAAGAACTGGGAGACTAGGGTTCAAATCCTACTAGAGTCCCTTACTCTCTCTAACCCTTAATACGTTCCATAACCTCCTTGGGAACTGTGATGGCCCCTCAGGTCCATGGCTTTAAAAGTGTCCCCATTCCCATTAAAAATAATTAGCAGTGATGTTAGAGCTACATCATTTTACTTTGAACATACTGAGGAAAAGCTGTGGCAGCCCCCCCCCCCCCCCCCCGGTTTGTAATGCCAGCATTTGAAATAGGATGTCCCTCACAAATCAGATGCTACACCTCAGCTGTTGTAGGTAAAGAAACTAATCAGTCTCAGTGTTTGTAGTGCTCTGTATTTGCTTAGCTCACTCCTCCCATGTCATATGCATTCTTTCTCTTAGTATTTCCAGCCAGAAACTCAGATTTAAGGACCATTTGAAATGTAAAAGAATACACTAAAGTAAATGATCTAGCACTCCACTTTCAGGCTGCTGAAAAGGGGATGTGCATTATTTGTACAAAGGAGAAATTCAGTCTTGTGTGATTCTTTGGGAAGCTGCCCAGGACCATCTTGTAAATTAATCTTCTCAAGGGTGTTCACCTGGTTAAATTAAGATTGACTGATTGCTTGCTTGATTGAGTCAATCTACTCCTGTCCACAACATGGTACAGCTGTCTCACAGAGCAGCACAAAGAAACAGATTTTGTTTCCTATGAATGAAATACTATTAGATGTATTATTTGCTCTACACATATTAAGGCTACAAGTACTACTCTCTGTGTGGAGTTGCATGACAGAACTGTCTTAAGCCATTGCAAACTTAAAATTAAATTAGGATGGATAGCATTGATACCTCTATGTTTTCTTCTGTACTGTTGCTGCAGTGACATTACGGAATGGGAGGAGTTGTATTACAAGTGACTCATTTGCATGTAAATGGAGGCTTGCTTGACACTTCACAACCTTGTGTTAGAGCCTCAGACTCTAGATATGTGTTGCAACAGAATAAATGACTGATCTCTTATTGACATATGTACAGTAATTGATGAAATGTATCAAAAATATATCAGACATTTCCAAATCATAAACATACAGGAGTCTTCTCCTTTAATGTGCTGCTATTATCCAGTGACAAAGTGCATGTGCTAATACTAACAATTCATCTTAAAGTTTAAAAACAGATGGCAACATTTGACAGACAGTTTAAAACTATGTCTCTGTGTTGTTAACTACTCTGTTTCACCAGAGGAGGAAGGGGGAAGGACCAAAACAGAGAATTTTCAAGTTTATGTTGGGCAAACACAAATAGAGAACCAAATGGAAAAATGTAGGAGAGCAAAGAAGCACAATTCTGTTTGTGGGTTCTACCCTAAATTCAATATAAATTCCATCCAAATAGGTGCCCCAGCATGAATGGTGTTACTGGATTAGTAACACCCCACCCCTAAACTAAATAAATATAGCCTGGTAAGGAAGACAAAAAAAGAGATCCCCTTCCTACACATAGATACATAGATAAATAGAAATTGTTGGTAGATAAGGACCACTAGGCCCATCTAGTCTACACATTTTACTGCCTATAAAAATGACCCATGACCCTGCATGGCCATTGGATTTAGTTTTACTTTCCCATTACCACTGTTCCTTTATTCCTGTCCCATGCATGTTTAAATCCTGCCACTGTACGTGCCACCACCACCTCCTGGGGCAGGCCGTTCCATGCATCCACTACCCCCTCAGTGAAAAAGAACTTCCTCACATTTCCTCTTAAGTGGCCTCCCTCTAGTCGTATGTCATTTTATTTTTTTTTTTTTTCTCAGATTAAAAATACCTTTGAGCTAGAAGCTCATTTACAGAGGATCCACGTTGTTAGGGTACAATGGCATAAAATAATAGACAAATAAGGATTTAACAGTAAGGCAACAGTGCATAGGAATAACAGATTCCACATCAATTAGTACAATAATGTAACAATATAGACAAAATAATGATTTAAAAAATAAGGCATCAATGCATAGGGATAACAAATTCCACATCAGTTGGTCAGACTATATGTAGATACAGGACTAATTGAGTTTTGAGAGAGACAAATACAATGCATAAATGTATAGGTGATTAGACCATTTCAACAGTGATAATTTATTACCGGTTATAGAAGGTAGTCAAGTGTAGGTTACATTTTATACTTTAAAGAAAATAGTGGGGACTGAAGTGCATAGCATAGAGTAGAGCCTTAGGAAAGGGAGAGAGAGTGGAGGAAGGGAGATAAAATTAGTTAGAGCATATCCGCCAGGGAGGCATTGTCCAGAACAGGTTGTAGATGGTGCCAAGGGGAAGGAATAAGAGGGGTTGGTAGGAAAGAGTGGAGGTAGGTGGGAAGGGTGAAGGTTTCCATGGGGATATCAGTCAGGAGCAAGTGCTCAAGTTGTACTAAGAACGCACAGAACTAACTTAGGTAGGGCAGTCACACTCACTCATTGCTGCAAGATGGAACCACAGTTTTCTTTTGAAGGGAGCAATCTTAGTTTCAAACCTGATATCCCTTTTGAGGGAATTGAGCTAGGAGGGGACACGATACATGAAGGACCTCTGCCCTTGTGAGGTTTGACAGAAGCGGACCTTAAGGATTTGTTGTTTGAACCCCTTGTTTGTTGGGAGTAATTCATTAGGCGCAGTAGGTTCTGGACTCATGTAGGTGTTAGCCCCACGGTTGCCTTTTTTGCAAGCAAGCATGTGTGATATTGCTGCCTGCCTTTCAGATTGAGCCACCCCAATTGAATGTATAAGTCACAGGTGTGTGTGAGTCTATGAGCTCCTGAGACAAGCCTGTAGGCTTTATTTAGGGCAATAGAGACCAGTTTAAGGGAAGAATATGATGCTGCTCCGTAGATTATTAGGCCATAGTCTATTATTGAGAGTGCCGAATTGTTTACCACAAGCCTTAAGGCATCATTTGTCAAGCAATGCTTGTGCCTGTAGAGTAAGCCTATTTTTGTATTGGCAGTCTTGGCTACTTGATCTACTGTATATGACATGCAAATTATAAGGTTCTGTTGAGTGTAACCCCTAAGTATTTAAAGACTTGGACAATTTCTAGAGCTGTGTTCTGGTTGTTTCAGATATTAAGCTGGCCAGACCTGTGCTTGTTGAGTTGAGGCAAACAACATAGTTTTAGTTTTTTTTTTTATAGTTTACGAGAGTTTAGACTTCAGGAACCAGGATTCTATGTCAGTGAACTTCCGCTCTAGTTGCTTTTCTAGCAGTGTAGGGTCTGGTTTGCTTGTGAAGAGAACAGCATTGTCTGTGTAGAGGAGGACTCTGTCATGACAAGCTAGGGGAAGGCAGTTTAGGAATAGGCTAAAGAACTGGGGGCCGAAGATGGATCCTTGTGGGACCCCTGTGTAAACATTCTGGCTTTCAGAGAGTACTCTGTTTATTTTTACCTGTTCGCTCTGTTGGTAAGATAACTTCTGAACCACCCCACCGTGTCAGGAGAGCCTGGTACTTGACAGTTGTTCAAGTAGTAGTGCATGATTGACTGTATCGAATGCTTTGGTGAGGTCAGTGAAGGTTTCCCCCACCAATAGCCCCTGGTCTAATGCTTCATGGATGTATCTGGCAAACTCTGCTAGTTCAGTGGTGGTGCTATGCAATTTTCTGAATCCATGTTGTTGGCATTGTATTTGGTATTTGTCGAAATAATCAACTAACTGATCAGATACAATGCATTCTAGTGCTTTGGGGGGGAATGGATATGGGGAGGTAGTTCTTGTGAGTGGCCCTATCACCGCTTTTATGAAGAGGTGTAACTTCAGTAGCTTTCCGTAGCTGTAGGATTTTGGCAGTTCTTAGAGAAAGATTCAGAACACTTTTTGTGGTGAGAGTATCTCATCAAGGGTGAGTGCAACAAATTTGAGATCAAGTGTACCCCCACTGGCTCTAGATTTACCTAGTACTTGTATGTGCTTTTTGGCCTCTCTTTTTGAGACGATTTTAATGAAGAATGGTGGGACGGGGCCTGGGGTGTACATGCACAAGTATCATTGTTACTGCTAACTGAGATCTCAAAGAAGTTCGGGGGGAGCACACCCCTTAGGTCGGTGAAGGCAGTGTTAAAAGTGTCAGCAATGACTTTCAGATCCTAGGTGATTGCCCCATCTATGTTCAGCATAGTTGGTGAAGATTATTTAGGTGTCTCAATTAGGGCCTTCATGTTTTCCCAGAATTGATGATCATCAACCCAGGAGTTGGAAAGTTCATCTTTAAAGTGTTGACTTTTTACACAGCAGATAGCCCATGTACATTTATGTCCTCTGGTCCTGGCACTCTTTTTGAACTGGAACATATTTTCCCCTTTAACCTTGTTTATTCCCTTGAAAAACTTGAATGTTTCAATCTTATCACCCCACTCCTTCCTTTGCTCCAGTGTGTACATATTTAGGACCCTTACTCTCTCCTCATAAGGCCTGTGCTGTAACCCTCTGAACCATCTTTATCACCCTTCTCTGCACTGCCTCCATCCTGTCAATGTCTTTAAAAAGGTGTGGCCTTCAGAACTGCACACATTACCCCAGTGGAACTATTACCTCCCTTCTTCATCTCATGTTGCCTCTCCCAGTGCAACCCAACATCCCACCGGCCTTCCCTACCGCCTTTGCTGCCTGCCTGGTGGCTTTCAAGTCATCTGTGATAATGCTCCCCAAGTCCCTTTCCTCCCTTGTAACTGTCAGCAGCTGCCCCCCAACCTGTAGCTTGTTCCTGGGTTTTTACTCACCACGTGCATGACCCTGCACTTCTTTGCATTAAACCTCAATTGCCAGGATTTAGACTACCTTTCCAACCTTTCTGGGTCCCTTCTCATCCTTTCCACTCCTTCTGAAGTGTCTACCCTGTTACAGATCTTGGTATCATCTGCAAACAAGCAAACCATTTCCTCCAGCTAATTTGCAGTGTCACTGATGAAGACATTGAAGAGGACTGGCCCGAGCACTGAACCCGGAGGTACCCCACTGGTCACCTCCATTTCATCTGAGTGGGTTCCATTTACCACAACACTCTGTTTCCTGCCCCTAACCAATTTTTAACCCAGTTTATTACCTTGCGGCCCACCCCCCAGACTACTGAGTTTGTTGACCAGTCTTCTATGTGGAACAATATCAAAGGTTTTGCTGAAATTGAGGTAGGCAATATCTATGGACCTCCCTTGGTCCACTGCCTTTGTCACCAGTCAAAGAAATCAATCAGATTTGTTTGACAGGACCTTCCTAATGTGAAACCATGATTTGGGATAAGCGCCCCTATTGCTTCCAGATGCTCCACCATTCGCTCCTTTTAGTAGTGTCTCCATGGTTTTTCTGACAATAAATGTTAGACTAACTGGCCTGTAATTTTCTGCATCCTCCCTGCTTCCACTTACCTCCTTTTCTATTTTACTTCCCCTTATTCTGTTTAATTTAAATCCCTATTTAGACTGGTGGGCAAAATATATGTGCCAGTGTTTGTGGGCAGTGGGGAGGACTGATTTTAAGTTCAGTGAATATAAATACAGAGATCCACCATCAAAGCTTCACCGGACACTTAGGAGCAACAAACAGACATTAAGCTGTGAAACAGCCCAGTAGCTACTGGCTAAATCACATGTATATCTGCAAAAATTGCAAGTGCAGTCCATCATACTGATCTGTTGCTCTGGATACGTTTGCAGTGAATCTTTAATAAGCCTGGAAAATAACTTAACAACTGAGGTGCTTACTGAGCAAAGTATGTGCAAGATAGTCTCTTGATGTAGGAAAATCTACAGACAAGGCCTATGTAAATTTGGTCAATGGGACACATTACAAATATGGCAGCAATATAGATCTGACTTCGGGGGTATCTCTTGCAGCACACCACAACTATGGAAGTATTGGACCAGGCACTAGGACCACATGGGAGCTTTTCTAGCTAGCAGTTTACCAGGAGGCTGCCCACTCTGACGTCAGGCACCATTGTCACCACATGCTCTAATACTGGGCAGCTCCCTCACCCTCCTAAGTTCTTTTCCTGCCATCGACCAATGCATGTTGGACCTTTTGGAACGCCACAGCTTCAGTCGACCGCCATTCTTTCAAAAACTTTGGTTTTTGTTTTCTCACCTCAGTTGTCTATCACTGTTCAGTGATTATCCTTTTTCACTTATGTCTTCCTAGCGTTCTTTGTATTCTGATCATACGACCTAGTACACCTGTGGAAAACAATTCCTGGAAAAAGATGATCTCTGCCTAGGCCCAGACCACAACGTTGACTCCTGTTTCATCTGCCGCAGCTTTAACCAGGCAATCCGTCGCCATCACCAGTGGACCTCGGAAAACTTTCTGCTCCAGCAAAAGGTCATTAGCATGGAGAAGGAGTTGCAGGCCAGGGGCTCCTCAGCCTCCCCAGCCTTATCCTCAGGCTCTCTGTCATCAAAATCCCAGGATAAATCCTCAGACAAACATAAACACAGGGACAAGGACTGTGCCAAACCCAGTCCCCTCCCTCCTGCTCCTGGTCCCCACATAGCTCGGCGACCGTGATGAGGCCTTCCCCCAATTTTGGGGCAGTGATGTCTGCTTTGCACACCCTATCCTCTACAGAGTTACCATTGTCAGCACCTCTGACCAACCTTTCTTTGGTGGGTGGAGGTCCATTGGGGCTGAGCTCCCTCCCGGCCCCCCTAGCCCCTGCTGTTCTGGCCCTTATTTTTGGCAGGCTTACAGTCAGGAGGCTCTTCCAGTCTGTCTTTGACTGGCGTAGACTTAGCGGCACCGGGGTCTTCTGTGACTACCTGACCATTGTCCACCACTGTGATGTCAGCCCCTCTGGCCCTGGAACTGCTGCCTTCCGCAGCATTACCATGCCAACTCCCAGCCCTCTTCACTGCCCCACTGGGGACTCCTCCTCAAGAGCGAGGCCTACCTGGCCTCCGTCGCCAGCTCCACCACTGATGCCTACACTGTTCCCTTCTCATCTGGCGCTGCCTGACTACCCAACACCAGTCACGGTGGACTTTCCTTCATTACTATCTTTCCTATGGGACTTCATGCAGGCCTGCCTGGCTACCCTGCTGGGCCTTCCCCCTAGAGAACCCCAATGCCAATCCCTGCACTCACATCTTCTGCAGGCCCACACCAGTCCCCTCATGGCTGGACACCCCCCCATTCCCTCTAGGCATCCAGGAGAAGGGGATGAATATTGCCTGGACCTTCAACTCCTCAGTGAAGATGAGGATGGGGATGAAAACTATGAAGGGGAGGCTACCCCTTCTCACTCTACATCTGTGGTCTTGTCAGATGGGAAGGAGACCCCAAAATACATTGTACAGTCCCTCAAAGATGATCCGTCATTCGTGGCGGTCCTCCGCCAGATGCAGGCAGTGATGGGTTTTTGACATGAAGGAGCAGGTCCCCAGCAGACATTGGTTAGCTACCTACCAATGTCTGCCTGACACTCCTCCTTTGGTGGTTCCTCCTCTGATTGAACCCTTTGAGGACACCACCATAGAAGCTTGGCACCACCCTAACCTGGTACCCGCCATGCCCAATAAGGTGGACAGACTTTATCATGCCCCATCAAGGAAGCCATTCTTTACAGAGCAGGCACAGGCTGATTCAGTGGTCATTAATTAATTTATTTATTTAGATTTTGTTGACCGGGTAAGTGCACTAGACAAATCCTGCCTATTTTCAGGCATGACCCAGGGAAGGGGGATACAGATGAATGCCAACTGATCTTGAACCAGATTAAGCTGTTGGTGGTATTTTTAATGAATGAGGGAAATTTGGCCAGGACACCGGGGACATTCCTCTACTCTTTTCAATAAGTGCCATGGGATCTTTAACATCCACCTGAACTACCACCAATCCAGGCAGATGGGACCTCGGTTTAATGTCTCATCCAAAAGACGGCACCTCAGAAGTGTAGCACCCCTCTCATGCTACACTACAGTGTCAGTACTGGGATATTATCCCAAGTGGCAGATGTGGGAACTGAACCCACAGCCCTCTGATCTCCCGGCCTCAGAGGCGAGTGTACTACCTACTGAGCCACTGACACTTAATGTGGCCCATGATTGCACCAAAAGGCCAAAACATCTAAGTTCACTCCCCCTGGACAAAGAATCCCAGGCATAGGACTTATTCAGCAAGAGGACCTTTGCCTCAGCTACCCTGGCCATAATGATCTTAAACTACATGGCCCATATGGTCCAGTTCCAAAATTTTCATTTGGACTTAGTCAAGGAATTAGCCAGTTCCCTTCCTGATGAACTGTGGAAGCAGCAGCTCTTGTGGTCCCTTCAGTCAGCAGCTGATGTTGGTCTGCATCTCCTCTTCTTGGCCTACGACGCAGTCAATGTTTCGGCCAGGGCGGCCGCAGCCAGTGTCTGCCTATGCTTGCACTCCTGGCTTAGAATGTCAGGGTTTATGCTGGACATTCAGTTATCTATCCTGAATGTCCCCTTCAGGAGATACAAATTGTTTGGGGCTGATGTGCAATGGATCCTTGATGCTCTCCAGACCTCTGAATGTACCCTAGGATCTGTCCACTCCATGTACCACACTCAAGCTAAGAGTGGACAATGTGTGCACTTTCATAGGGTGACCAACAAGTCCAGACCCTCCACCACACCCCAGAGCAAGTGTAGGGCATCCACTTCTTTTCCTATCCCTGCTTCTGTAGTCAGCAAAGCTCTCGGAGGTAATAGTGCAGCCGCAGCTGTGGCTTCCTCCACCTCTGCATGACTCCCTACCCGACCCCACCCCCCACAAATCAGGATGCGGTCATCAGGTGTTGCTTCTCCCTACACCTGGAAAGGTGGCGGGAGATAACCAAAGATGGTTGGGTGTCACAACTAATAGAGCATGGCCACACTCTGGAACTTCCAGAGTGTCCTCCAGAAAAACCTCCAGTTTGGGCCTTTTACCCTCCAGATCACATACAGGTGCTCTGGGAAGAAATCTGCTGTCTGCTGCAAAAGAAGGCAGTGGAACCCGTACCAGTGAACTAGCAGGGCAGGTGGTTCTATTCTCATTTCTTCCTGGTCTTCAAATGCACAGGGGATCTCAGGCCCATCCAAGACCTCCAAGAGCTCAGTCTGTTCATTGAGTACAAAAGGTTCTGGATGGTGACACTTCAGGTTCTTTTCCCCTTTTGCACCATTTGGATTAGATTTGCTCCCTCGATATGAAAGATGCCTACCTACATATCTAGGTCCACACCTCCCACAGACAGTACCTGAGGTTTCAATTCCAGGCAGGACACTTTCATTTCATGGTCTTGCCTTGTGGTTTGTCCTCAGCCCCCCGAGTATTTACCAAATGTTTGGCAGTTGTGGTAGCTGCCTTCAGGTGGGAAGGCCTTTTTGTCTCCCCCTATAAGGACCACTGGCTCCTCAAGGCCCAGTCCATGGACTGACTGCTACAGACCCTGGAACACACCACCTGCCTGTTCCAGGATCTGGGGATAACTATGAACCTACCCAAATCAGTTCTAATTCCATGGCAATGACTTCCGAACATTGGGACAGTCTTGGACATGGCTCAGAGCATGACCTTCTTGCCCCAGGACAGGGCAGGCAGGGCACAGCACCTGATAGCCCAGGCCTGCCTGTTATACAACAGCAGCCGTGTTTCAGCCAGAACCTTCCTTCAACTCTTGGGCCTGATGGCTGAGACTTTAGCCACAGTACCTCTCGCCAGACTGCACATGAGGGTACCCTAGTGGACACTCAGTGTCCAGTGGGACCAGTGTACCGATGACCTAGAACAGCAGATCTTGGTCCCCTTTCCAGTGAAAAAGGTTCTCCTTTGGTGGATGGAACCCAGCCACCTGTTAAGGGGGGTATACCCTGCAGGCATTCCAGACTCAGCTGTCCCCAGGCCTTCTGCTAGTGCAGACAGACAACATCAGTGTAGTCCACTGCATCAACAAACAGAGGGGTACTCACTCATACCCTCTCTGTCAGGAGGCCATGAGAGTTGGGTACTGGGCTCTGTAACACAGTCTAGAACTGTCAGCTGGCCATGTTCACAATGCTCAAAATGCCCTGGCAGACAGCCTAAGCCAGTCACAGTCACAAACACGAGTGGGAGCTGCTGACCTCAGTCATAGATGAACTGTTCGACAAGTGGGGTTGTCCAGAGATGGACCTTTATGCATCCCCACTCAATGCAAAACTGCTGCATTTTTGCTTGCTCGATTCTGGGCCTGGAGTTTTCTGGCAAGGCTCTTTGTTCCTCTCTTGGAAAGGGAAGTTTCTGCCCTTCCCCCTGCTTCAGAGGGTTCTGATCAAGCTCCAGATGGAAGGAGCCACAGTGATACTCATAGCCCCATTCTGGCCTCGTTAGATCAGGTTCCCCTTGATGCAGCAGCTGACAGTGGAATCCCCAGTGTCTCTTCCTCTGCTCACCGGCTTGCTGTCCCAGAATCAGGGCAATCCAGACATCTAATCCCTGCATCTTCATGCCTGGCTCCTGAGGACATAGCCATGGTGCGGTTTGGGGTGTCACCCAGTGTGGCTGATGTCCTAGTGGTGGCTAGGAAGCCGCCCACTAGGGTCACTTATTCTATGAAGTGTAAACGCCTTGCGCTGTGGGCTGCTTCACATCAGCTGGATCCCTTCACTTGTCCAGTGAATCAGATTCTGGAGTACTTACTGTTCCTTTCAGACTTCGGTCTGAAGTACTCTTCTCTTAAAGAGCCCCTGACACCATTAGAAAAACTTGGAAGAAATATGAGATTTAGACAGTCCAGTTTATATTTCATGTATTTTCTATAATTATTTACCTTTTTTCTTTATTACCAAAGACAGCTGTACAAAAGAGGCTTACTGTCCCTTATACTGTGTCTGGTCTTTCTACTATCCTACATATGACATCATAATCTGGGTTGTACCTGGAAACAAGCTTCTGGTCATGGTGCTTTTCCTAGTTAACAACTTTAAAGTAAATAAATAAATTAAATAAATAATCCCCTATTGATGACATTGTAATTATTCCAACAGCAACATACTGTGATGTGATAAACAAAACGGTGATGTCATATGTAGGCAAGCAGCCAGAACAGATGGGGCAGTGATCCTGTTTACATGCAAATGTCCTTAGTAATAAAGAAGAATGAGAAATACAGAAACAATGCTAAAATATAAGCTCACTTGTGCTAAACATTACATTTTCTCAAAGTTGTCATGGTGGTGTCAGGGGCTCTTTAAGGTGCACATGTCTGCCATCTCTGCCTTCCATTTGCCTACTGATGGACATGAAGTGTCACAACTGGAGGTGTCCCGTACATTTCTGAGAGGCATTCTTCACCTGAAGCTTCCTATCTGTAATCCAGTCCTGCCTTGGGATTTGAATTTTGTGTTAGAAAACTTACTTTGACTCTTTGAGCCGAAGTCAGACATAAGTAGCTATGCTTTCTTAAGAAAGCATTATTTTAGTTACGCTTCTGCTTGAAGAATTTCAGAACTACAGGCTGTCATGTGTGAGCAGCCTTATTTGATTTTCCACAGAGACAGGGTGTCTTTGCATATTAACCCTAAGTTTCTTCCTAAGGTGGTGTCTGAGTTTACTTTAAATCAATCCATCCACCTTCCTGTTTATAACCTGGAGCATGTCCGTCCAGTGAAACATTGCTCCCCACTTTAGATGTTCATAGAATTCTGTCATTACTATACCCATCATAAGAAGGACTGTAGGAAGTCCAAACAGTTGTTTGTTTGTTTCACCCCTGGGAAAGAGGGCATCCCTGTTTAAAAACAGTGCTTGTCCAGATGGTAGGCCATCACCTGTTGCTACAGGAAGTATGGCAAAGACCTTCCTGGCGTTGCTTGTGGCCATTCCACCAGAGGCATGGCCACTTCTGCTGCCTTTTTCAGGAATGTGTCAGCTGCAGAGATCTATGATACTGCCACTTGGAGTACTGTCCACACCTTTACCAAGCACTATAGTCTGGACATTGCCTCTAGGTGTAGGGCCAATTTCAGCTTAGCTGTTCTTCAGGGTCTGCTTTCTTAGGCTCTTGGTTTCCTACTGCCCAGACTGCATTTCTTGATGTCAGAACTGTTTGGGACTTGTTCCATAGGTGTGGCCTGCTGCAAGAGATACCCCCGAAGTCAGATAGCACAGTTACGTAAGAACTTACTGTAACAGTAGATCTGCGAGGGGATCTCTTGCAGCTGGCCATGTCGTCCTTCCCTCCTTCCCCCTGAGCCTGTGAGATTCTCCTGTGTCTGCATCTCCTGTCGATTTCTTTCTTGACGGGCACCTTTGGTCCCCCCTCGGTTTCTCTGCAGGACTGTTCTGCATATCGTCTGTGGTGGGAGAACTGAGGAGGACAGTGGGGCTGCTGACGATAATAGCATGTGGTGACATTGGTGCCTGATGTCAGACTGGGCGGCCCCTTGGTGGACTGCTAGCTAGAAAAGTTTCTGTGTGGCCCTAGTGCCTGGCGGCTATAGTTCAATAGGTGTGGCCTTCTGCAAGAGATTCCCTCACAGATCTATTGTTACGGTAAATCCTTACATAACTGTACTTTACAGTTCTACAAGGGTTAGCCCAGGGTGAACAGTCATGTCTCAAAGGGGATCAATACCTTCATATATAATTCAATTTAAGATAGAAAAATTCACATAAGAACAAAACCTGGGGTTGGGGGAGGCAGAATCATAATGCCCCAATGTATGTATGTTATAGTCAGACTCCTTATTGAGGTCATTTGATGTCAGGGCATTCAGTCTGTAGATACAGACCATTTCTTTTTGTTGCAAAATTCTCAGTCTGCCCCCCCCCAACCAGGTTTTGCAATGTGTTCCAGTGCCTGAATGCGAATGCTTTAGGATTACTCTGGCATTTATCCTTGAAATGTCCTCCTAGAGTACTGTCACAGTCTGTAGAGCAAATATCTCCAATGTGTTCCTGTACTCTAAATGTCAACTGCCTCTTCGTTCTCCCTACATAAATTTCGCTGCAATCACACCACCTGATATAAACAATAAAAGAAGTTTGGCAATCTGTGTAATGATTTATGTAATATTTTCTTCAGTTTTTGGATGTTTAAAAAATGGGCCCCTTTCCACCGATCTACAGCTGTTACAGTTGTGACACCCATAGAAGCCCTTTCTGTACTGGGTTTCTGTTTCTATCTGACTGACACAGTACAATGACTGTGAGCCACTAAATCTGACATACTTTTTGCTTTATGGTATGAGGTTCTAGGTTTGGGTCCCACCAGGGCTTCCAATCCTGCATCTGATCACAGATAATCTCTCTGATTTTTTTTTTGTATTATTTCTTTATCTCCCTTCAAGCCTCATGACCCATCACTCCTTCGGGCTACCTAGGTCTTTCACCCGTTCTGCCTGTCCTGTCCTGAGCAGCCTCCAGCTTCACATCACAGCCGCCCCTAGTGTAACCCGGACATAACTCTTTGCCGGGCGGGTCCCCCTCCTCCCAGGGGGAGGGCACCAGAGGGTGCAGCCATCACATACTTGGCCCCAGGGTGCTGCTGAAGCAGAGGGGTTCTTTCAGGGCATCGGCAGTAACACAGGACTGGCAGCCGTCATCCAGTCAGTTGCCAGGCGGATTTCCATTTTTCTGCGCTGTTCCCCATGCATCGCCCTCTGCAGTGCTCCTGGTCTCCACCAGGGGCCGCTGCAGAGTGACACCAGCCCACTACCCACTCCAGGAGAGGAGAGCAGTCCTTACAGATGCTCAATCCTCTCTTTCCCCTGCAAGCCCCCAGCATCTTAAGTCCGTTCCTGAACCCGGGTCACCGCCGTGGCGTGAGGTGTGGTGTCCAGCGCCTCAACTCTCAGTGCCACCGGGCCAGCCATCTCTATGATTTTGGTTGATTCAGGTTGATAGTCTGTCACAATGTGACCTTTGGTTCAGTTTCTCTGGTATTCCTTCCATTAGGGTAAAGCAGCTGGTCTCTACTTACTGTTTTAGCCTTGTTATAGGCTTTCATGACTTTTGCAGCATAGCCTCTCTCACCAAACCTGGTCGACAGCATCCCCGCCTCATGTTCAATGGTCTCTTCTGAGATGCAGTTTCTCTTGATACAGAGGAATTCACCATAGGGGATGCTGTTGACCATGGTCTTGGGATAGGCAGTGTCAGCCCTCAGCATGGTATGCTATCAGTTTCTTAGAAGTCTGACTTATCACACAGCCTCTATCATTCAATTTCAATTTAATGTCCAAGAAATCCACAGACTTACTTTATTTCAAAGTCCAATGCAACTGCCTCAAAGGATGCTGAGAACGAGGAGCACTTGGATGACAGTGGGCTCAGGGAGGGTTAGAGCGGTCAGGCAGAGGCATATCCCAGATCCTATTCCACTCAAGAACTCATATGCCACACTGGCAAATGGGGACAACCAAATAGAGGTACCCAAAGAAGTGGAAGGAAAGGATGTGGAGGTTACCCAAGGAGGTGACCTCAGTGGGACAGCAGTGGACCCCAGAGGAGGAGGAAGTGAATCCATCATAAGAGGGATCCAGCTAGGAACACAGGAGGGGGAGGACAGGGAGGTGAGGTGCCTACCAGGTGCCACGGCACGGAGGGATGGAAGGAAGATCCTGGGGATCACTGGGAAGGCAAGACGGAAGGGTGAGCTGGATGTCATTATCCACCTAGGTACCAATGACCTGGCAAATGGGGAGCCAAAAGAAGTTCAGGAAGAGTTTAGGAAATTGTGGAGAGGTCTCAAGCAAGTAGCTACTTCTGTCACTTTCAGAAGTACTACCTTAGGGAGGCAAGGAGAGCATAGGGTCCATGCACCAGGAACTTAACTCATGGTTGAAGAACTGGTGCTGTGAGAAAGGGTTTGGATTCATTGGTGACTGGGGACCCACCTGGAGGGATGGAGGTTTGTTCAAGCCTAATGGCCTGCATCCATCCTGGAGCGAATCCAGCTTAGATGATAAGTTTAAATGCTACATTGACAAGCATTTAAACTAGCAAAGGGGTGGCAGGCCAGCAAGGAGGGGTACCTACTTGCTCACCCCACACAGCTAGCAGTGGAACCAGTGAACTGGAGGAGTGGCTATCTCTACAAAGCAGTGTGCAAAAGATGGAGATTAGTGCCCAAGAGGTGGATAGGCAGAAAAGGGGCAAAATTCAGCAGAAGGGCAGACAGCAAGGAGAACCAGGGATAAAGGACAACCAAGGAAGGGGCTGGAGTAGAACAGCGAAACAGTCTAGGGAGGTCAAATCATGGAAAGCCATGTGTGCAAATGCCAGGAGCTTTTAGCACCAAGATGGAAGATCTGGAGGCTGTCATGGTGCAGTCAGATTTGGGACATTGTGGCCATCACTGAAACCTGTGTAATGATAACCACAACTGGGAGATGGCCATACCTGGCTACAACATATTCAGAAGAGACAGGGCAGGTAGGAAGGGAGGAGGAGGAGTGGCACTGTATGTGAAAATGACATAGGCCACAGAGATCCAGGAGGAACAAATGGAGAGAGATACTGTGGGTTAAGCTGGAAAGGAAAATGGGGCCAGCATCTGCACAGGTGTGGTCTATAGACCACCAGCCCAGGAGGAAGAAACAGATAGGGAGCTGATGCTAGCCATCCAAAGGATGGCAGACAAGGGTGAGGTAGTACTGGCTGGAGACTTCAATATTCCAGACGTGGACTGGAGCATCCCAGCAGCAGTAGTATCAACTAGGAGCAGATTTATCCTGGACTCCCTTCAGGGTGCCTTCCTCAAGCAACTGGTCATGGAACCAACTCAGCAGTAGGCAATACTGGACCTTGTGCTCACAAACAGGGACAGTGTGATGGGGTAACAGTGGGGGAGCACCTGGGGAACAGTGACCACCAGTCATTGTGGTTTGAAATCACAGAAAGAGCAGAACCAAACCACACAAAAACACGTATCCTGGATTTTAGTGGGGCAGACTTTGGGAAAATGGGGAGATACTTGAAAGAGGCACTAAGGGGAATGGGGCAGAAATCAGGGGTTGAGGAACAGTTGGCAGTATTTAAAATGGGGATTACAAGAGCAACAGAATTATGCATTAAGCAGGTTAGCAAGAGGAAAAGGAAGAGGAGACCATTATGGTTTTCCAAAAGGTAGCAAAGAAAGTGAAAGCCAAAAAGACTGCATTCAGGCAATACAAAAGGCACAGGCAGAAGGGGATAGGGAGAAGTACCAGGAGAAGCAAAGGGAGGCAGGAGATCAATAAGGAAGCCAAAGCTCAAACAGAAGAACACATTGCAAAATCAGTGGGTAGAGGGACAAAACCTTTACAGGTACATAAGGAGAAAAGAAAGGCAAAGGGAGGGATAGTGAGACTGAAGGGGAGGATGGGGCCATGGAGGATGACAACAGTAATGCTGACATATTGAACAGGTATTTCTGCTCAGTCTTAACTGAGGAAGAGGAGGTAATGGGTCTAAAGGAGTACAAGGGTGAGAATGGTGCAGAAATGGACACAAGTTCCTTTACACGAGAAAGGGTCCTTAAGGAACTGGAAGTAATAAGAGTTGATAAAGCAATGGGGCCAGATGGGGTGCACCCCAGGGTCCTTAAAGAACTAAGAGAGGTGGTGGCTGAACCTCTGGCTATCCTGTTTAGCCAATCACTGGAAACAGGGAGGTACCCAAAGACTGGAGGACAGCAGATGTAGTCCCTTATACAAAAGTGGGAACAAAGAGGAAGGGGAACTACAGACCAGTCAGCCTCACCTCGGTAGTGGGAAGATCATGGAATCACTACTGAAGGAGAGATTGGTGGAACATCTGGTTGTCAATGGACTACAGGACCCAAGGCAGCATGGTTTCACCAGGGGAGGTCATGTCAGACCAACCTCTTGAATTTTTGACTGGGTGACTTGGGAGGTGGATCAGGGAGGGCAGTGGACATGGCCTATCTGGACTTCAACAAGGCCTTTGACATAGTGCCACATAGAAGACTATTACACAAACTGGGGAATATGGTGTGGGCAGGACAGTAGTGTGGTGGGTAGGTAACTGGCTGGGTGGCAGGACACAGAGGGTGGTGGTAAATGGCTGTCACTCCACAGAGGGAAGAGGACCAGTGGGGTACCACAAGATCAGTGCTGGGACCGGTCCTATTCAACATCTTCATCAGTGACATTGCACAGGACCTAGAAGGCAGAATTTCACTGTTCGAAGTTGACACAAAGATCTCTAACAGAGTAGACACACCAGAGGGTGTAGACAGAATGAGAAGGGACCTGCAGAAACTTGAAGAATGGTCAGGGGTTTGGCAGGTGAAATTCAATGCAAAGGAGTGCTAGATAATGCATATGGGGCACAAAAACCCTGGCACAATATATCAGTTGGGGGGTGAGGATATAGCATGCACCAAGCAGGAAAGGGATCTTGGGGTTATCATCTCTGATGACCTCAAGGTAGGCAAACAGTGTGACAAGGCAGCAGGTAAAGCAAATAGGATGCTGGGATGCATAGGCAGGGGCATCACCAGCAGGAAAAGGGAGGTCATAATTCCACTATACAAGACACTAGTGAGGTTCCACCTGGAGTACAGTGTACAGTTCTGGAGACCTTACCTACGTAAGGACATAGACAGGGTAGAGAAGGTTCAGAGGAGGGCAACAAAGATGGTGCATGGATTGCATCACAAGTCCTATGAGGACAGGTTGAAGGAACTGAACATGTACTCTCTGGAGGAGAGGAGGAGAGAGGGATATAATAGAGATATACAAGTATCTTACAGGGAGGAACAGGGTGCAGGAATACACTATTTTAAGCAAAAAGATGTTCCAGGACTAGAGGGCACGGGATGAAGTTGGAGGAGGACAATTCAGAGGAAACATGAGGAAGAATTTCTTCACAGAACGGGTGGTGGACAAGGAAACACCCTGCCAGGGGAAGTGGTGGGGGCTGAAACAATCACGGGATTTAAGAATGCATGGGATAGACATAAAGGAATTCTGGAGGTCAGGGGTAAGGGGCAACAGACTTCTAGGAAAACATAAACTGAACTTACAAGCTCAAATGGGCAGACTGGGTGGGCCATAGGCCTTTATCTGCCGACACTGTCTATGTATCTATGTATTTTAATGTATTGAATTTTGTTGATTGGATAGGCCCCACTGAGACAAGAAGTCCCTTTTTCAGGGGCAACATGGGGAAGGGGGGGATACAGATGGTAACCAACTGAAACTGAACCAGATTAAGCTGTTACGAACATATGAATGTGCCAGCAGAAACAGACCACCTGGTCTATCTAAGTCTGCTCAAGTGTGCAGCCAACACCCCTTGTTTGCAGCTGCCCCATCCTTCCTCCCCTTTGTCATCCCACTGCCACCCCCACCTCCCCCACCTTCACTCTCAGCTGTCCCTGTCTCATGCCCTTTTGAAGCTGTGCACAGATTTACATGATACCACCCATTCTGGTAGGGCATTCCATTTTGCTACCACCCTCTCTGTGAAATAGTGTCTCCTCATTTCCTTCTTAAATTTTCCCCCCTCTATTCTTAGCCCATGCCCTGGTGACCCTCCCCCTCCTTAACTTAAAGACCCCATCTGCCCCATCCTTCTTAATTCCCCTCAGATACTTGAATGTCTCTATCATGTCCCCCCTGTCCCTTCTATTCTCCAGGGTGTACATATTCAGGTCTCCCAGCCTGCTGTCATAGCCTCTTCCCTCCATTCCACATATCATCTTTGTTGCCCTCCTCTGCACCCCCTCCAGTAGCCTGATATCACGCTTTAGGTATGGCCTCCAAAACTGCACACAATACCCTAAGTGCGGCCTTACCAGCGACCTGTAGATGGGCAAGATCACCTCTCTTTGCCTGGATGAAAAACCCCTCTCTATGCACCCCAGCATTTTGTTCACTTTTGCAGCCACTCTTCTGCATTGGGCAGTGTTGTTCATGGACCCTGTTATCATTACCCCTAGGTCCTTCTCCTCCTCAATGATCCCTAGCTTAACCCCCTTCCCCAGCCAGTATTCTCTCCTTGGGTTTTTCACCCCAAAGTGCATAACCTTACACTGCTTTGCATTGAACCCCAGCTGCCACCTCTCTGACCACTCCTCTAGCTTGTGCAGGTCCCCCTGCAGCTGCTTCCATCCTTCCCCTCCATCTACCACTGCTCCGATTTTGGTGTCATCAGTGAAACATAGAAACATAGAAGTTGACGGCAGATAAGGACCACAAGGCCCATCCAGTCTGCCCATTTCTTTTTCTACCTTATACAGTGCCATCGGCCTTTGCTCTGTCAGTGACCTATCTATTCATAGTCATTTGTATTGCTCCCTTATGCCTATCCCATGCCTGTTTGAAGCCCTGCACTGTATTCATAGCCACTACTTGTGGTAAGCCATTCCATGCATCCACCACCTTTCTGTGAAAAGAATTCTCACATTCCCTTAATTGGCCTCCCTAATCTCATGCTGTGTCCTCTTGTCCTGCTATTTTTCTTACATTTAAACATGTTAGACTCTTTCACCTTGTTTATGCCCTTAAGGTGTTTGAATGCCTCGATCATATCACCTCTCTCCCTCCTTTGCTCAAGGGTATACATATTGAGCTCCTTAATCTGTCCTCATATGTCTTCTGATGCAGTTCCTGCACCATTTTGGTTACCCTTCTGACTGCCTCAATTTGGTTAATGTCCTTGTGAAGGTGTGGCCTCCAATACTGCACGCAGTACTCAGATGGGGCCTAACCAATGTCTTGTACAGGGGATTATTACCTCCTCTTACGACTTGTGATACCCTACTAATACACCCTAACACCCCCTAGCTTACCTACTGCTTTAGAGATCTGCTTGGATGATTTCAGGTCATTGGTGATGACGATGCCCAAGTCTCTTTCTTCCTTTGTGACTGCCAGCAACTCCTCCCAGTCTATAAGTGGCTTCAGGGTTTCTCTCCCTATGTGCATGATTTTGCACTTCTTTGCATTAAATCCCAGTTGCCACTCTTCTGACCATTCTGCTAGTTTATCCAGATCTCTTCTCATTCTGCCCACCCCATCTGGCTCATCTACTCTGTTGCAGATCTTGGTGTCATCTGCAAACAGACAAGCCTTACCCTCTAGTCCATCTGCAAGGTCACTAATGAAGATGTTGAATAGGACTGGCCCCAGGACTGATCCCTGAGGTACCTCTACTTGTGACTTGCATCTCTTCTGACTGTATACCATTTACCACCACTCTGTTTTCTGCCAGTCAACCAGTTTGCCACCCAGTTGACCAACTTCTGACCCACCCCGAGCCTACCCAGCTTATTTATCAATCTTCTATGTGGAACAGTGTCAAAAGCTTTGCTGAAGTCAAGGTAGGCGACATCAACTGCTCCCTTGGTCCACCACTTGGTTACCCAGTCAAAGAAATCTATGAGATTAGTTTGACAGGACCTTCCTTTGTAAACCCATGCTGTCTTGGATCCTGTGCCCCTATGGATTCCAGGTGTTGCACTATCCTTTCCTTAAGAAGTGCCTCCATAATCTTGCCCACTACTGAGGTAAGACTGACCGGTCTGTAGTTCCCTGCCTCCTCCCTGCTACCACTCTTGTGGAACGGGATCACATGAGCCCTTCTCCAGTCTTCTGGGACCTCTCCTGTGCTTGGAGACTCACTAAATAATTCTAATGGCTCTGCTAGTTCCTCCTTTAGCTCCTTAAGTACCCTGGGATGTATGCCATCAGGTCCCATTGCCTTATCCACTCTGAGCTTAGCAAGCTCTTGTAGGACCCTTTCTTTTGTGAAGGGAGTAGTGCTCACCTCCCTCCCTGTGTCCATGATGCTGAGCTGTGGGCCCTGCCCTACCTTCTCTTCAGTAAATACTGAGCAAAAGTATCTATTTAGGATAGATGCCTTTACAGGTCCTCCTCCTCACATGCCCTTTTCTCCATTAAGCTTAGCAACCCTCTGGACTTTCTCCTTTCACTAATGTATCTATAGAAAGTCTTGTCACCTTCTTTTACTGTTCAAACATACATTAAATAGTTCATTACAAGACACTTGGTGGAGGGCAAGAGTCTAGTTTGGTCTGCCAGTATAGAGAATGTTGCTCCAAACATTTTGGATTAAACACTTCTAATCTGCATATACTGTGGCAACTGGCAACCTACAGTTTAAGGGATACATCTGCAAACTTGACAAAACCAACACTGGTGGACAGGGAAACCATCTCAGATGTTACATTGTGGTGGAGAATATCTGGGGTGCTACTAGTACAGAATTTTAAAAGCCATATATGTACTTGTGCTTATGGTTTTACGGTAACAGCACCAAGAATCTACACAAATGTAGAGCTGTTACAAATTTGTGCCTTTTTAACAGACTGATTATGCAGACTTGTGAGCTGCTGTTCTTGAACTAAAAACTCCACTGCTGATGAAAGCAGGGCTGCAGCCATGGGAGATCCTGTAGTGCATGTTAGCGCTTCATTAGCTTCGATTTGACCTGTTGGTTCTACATATGGGTGTGATGGTCTGTCACCACACTGGCCAACACTGAACCAAGCCAGCATTCAGCCACAAGTCTTGAGTGGAGTCTAATCCAAGATTGTTTTACACACATGTACAGGGCCAGGACTTCAGATTTATTCCCACTGCTTCTCTTGTCCTCAAGACATAATTCTCTACATGTAATTTCTAAGGCAACAGGTTGGGATGTCAAACAGATCAGGAGCAACAGAAAACAATGGCAAGTAAATTGTAATCACATGTATTCACAGTAATGAAGTCTTAATGTGCTGTAATCTTGCAACTTTTGATAAAGCCAGCTTTAGTTGGAAACCAGGGACTTCCACATCAACGGTGACAGGAAACCGCTGGCCTCCAGTTAGTCTGTCTACCCAGTATCTCTCTCCCCCCCCCCCCAACCTTTTTGGTTTAATCCAGTTTTGTTCGTTTTAACTATGCTAAATCCCAAATCCCTCTCCTTTGTGGTTGCTGCTCGTTTTTCACACCATCTGAACATTAGACATTAACACCATTCCAGGCCATTCAGATGAACAGCATGGATTGGTATTTGTCAATAGAAAATCTTAATATGTAAAGAAATGGGCAGTAGCTGATGAGGGGAGTGGAACTCTTAAGCATCAGAATTCCATTACATAACTGGCTTGGATAAGATGAAAGGACAATTAGCTATAAAAATTTTACATCTCCTTCAAGGTCAGTGACTCAGTAGATTAAATACTAGTCTCTGGAGGCCAGAAAATCAGAAGGCTTTGGTTCTATTCTGCACACCAGACACACAAGAGGTCCCATCTGCCTGCTCTGGTGGTTGTTCAGGTGGACAATTAAGATTCTGTGGCACTTCCTCAAAGAGCAGGGAAATTTCCCCATGCCCTGGCCAAATTTCCACCCATGCAGTAAATACTAACAGCTTAATATGGTTCAATGTCATCTGGTTTCCATCCTCTCCCCCCCCCCCAAAAAAAAAGGCTGACAGAGGCAGGGTTGCCTAGTCCTTTCATTATCAGGGTCTCATCTTGTTCCTCACTACCACCCGAGTGGCACCTGGAGACACTGCAATTCTATATATTACAGGTGCATGTCCATGTTTCTCCTTCCCTTACAAATTCAGAAGACAAATTTAAAAGAAGTTGGTCTCGAAAGACTACCTTCCTAACTGGAAAAAGAATATTTAGAAACCCTCTCAGGTGGGTTTAGACCAATTGGTTAATCATAATACAAGAGGAAATATACTTTTAGTTTTAACAAAAATGGGGCAAAATATACAAAACTGTCCAATTACTATTTCATTAGGTAATAGCGATCATTCAATGACAATGTTCATCATAAATGAAACCATTCGAGAAAACCGGAGAAACTAATATTGAATTTCAGTAAAGAAAACTTAAATGAAATATGAATTAAAAGCTTGGGATTGGAATAAGGCATTCCAGACAAAGAATGTGGATCGGATGTGGAATATACAAGATTAGAAGCCTTATCAGTTTATACCTACTAAAAGAAAACATGCAGGGATAGTATCCCCTATTGGTCAAACTAGACTCAAATCTATGATTAAGAAAACAAACTTTAAAAAACTACATCGTAACAAAAATAGTACCCATTTCTTTAAATACAAGCAGATGCAGAGATGTTAAAGAAATAAAGGCTAAAGCACAATACAAGGTCAGGCTTGCAAAAAACAGAAGTAATCTTTTTATGCATTTTATTAAAAGAAATCTGGTAAAGTCATGGGTCCACTTACAGGTTATGGTGGACAAGTAGCAGTAAGGGAATGGCAGAAATAGTTATTTCAACCCCAGTACTTAACACCACAGTATTATGGTCCATAATCACACACCAACTGAAAGTCCTATAAGTATTATGATAAAGGAAATTAGTAAAAAAAAAAACTAAGTAACATGAACCCAAATCAATCAGCAGGGCCAGATGGTATACACCCGAGTGGTGAGGGAAATGGCTGAGGAACTTGCACCACTGAGTAGCCATTTGTTCCAGTTCTCTGGATAAGGGAGTGGTGCCAGGTTCTTTGAGGGAAGCTAATGTGGTCCCAATATATAAAGAACACAACAAATTATAGACCTAAGCACGTCATTATTATGTAAAGTAAAATGCTGGAAGGAATAATTAAAGATCAGATAGAACACCCATATACAAATAAATGTGGAGATACCAGTCAACATGGGTTCACTAAAGTGAGATCCTGTCAAACTAATACCCTGCAATTCTGTGACAAGTTAGTAAAAGCTTAGACTAGTATCTCGCTAAATGTGGCACTTCTGGATTTCACACAGGCGTTTGACAGAATACAATAAATTCTAGCTTTGACTACAATGGGTATTCATGGGAATACAGTAGCATGGATTGAGGCATGGTTACATAACAGGAAAACAAAGGATCAATATTAGAGGTGCTGTATCAGACTGGAATATGGAGACAAGTGGGTACTGCAAGGTCCTGTTTAGGGACCCTTTCTAATACATGTCACATCATTACAAGTTATGGACAGGAGGGTTTGGATTACTAAACTCGCTGATGATTGTAGATTAGCATTGGAAATGAATACGTAATATATAACATAAAACTGGTGTAACAAATATGAGCTCCCAAACCCCAAGAAATGTACAGTAATGCACCTAGGGGCCAACATCTCAGGTTTATAACTGGGAAACACTGCTGTAGAAAAAGTAGTAAAGGAGAAAAACTCTGGCATCATGATTACATAAGATCTCTGCTTTAAAGAACACTATATGCACAGAAGCTAACAGGGTATTAAACTGCATCTTGTGACACAGCAAGTCGAAGCTGGGAGGTGTTGGTCCCCTTGTATAGGTCATTGGTGACACCCCTTATGGAGTATGGTGCTCAGCTGTGGTCTCCATATCAAAAGGAGATTCAAAAAATATGTGAACAGACTTACCTTGCTCACCACCCCATGTGCAGTGTCCAATATGAAGAGCCCAAACAATACTGACCCCTGCACAGAGCCCTGTGGCATTCCACTCATCACCAGCCTTGGAGTTGAGAGCTCCCCTCTCACCACCACCCATTGCAGCCTGCCACTCAGCCAGCTTGTAATCCAGTTCATCATTTTTGCCCCTACCCCTACCCCAGTTAGCTTCTCCCCAAGCTGCCCATGAGGCATCAAATCGAAGGCCTTGCTGAAGTCCAAGTAAAGAACATCCACCGCATGACCCTTATCCAGCTCACCTGTCACCCAGTCATAATATTGGTTGAGGCTGGTTTGACAAGACTTCCCTGAAACAAACTCATGCTGCCTCACATCCTGGAGGCCATTGTCCTCCAGGTATGACACCAGTCTTTCCTTTAGTATTATTTCCACACCATGGAGGTGAGACTTACCGGACGATAATTGGAGGTATTTTTAGTGACTTGGGGTCTGAATGGTGGGTACATATAAGTTTTGTTGTTGAGCCAACTTATAAGATCTGGTGTGGACTCCTGATCCCCCCCCCGACACATATATTATCATAAGTAAGCTTGTACCAATGAATAATCTGAGGTGGGGGATGGAGTCCACAAACACCACCTCTCTGTCCCAGCATGCCAAAAACAAATGGATGTAAGATGGCCACAAAGCTGCACTCATGGCGGTCCCTTGGAGCTGAAGATAAAATCTTCTGTCACAAATAAAACAAGCATTTGTCAATGCTGAATGTTGTCGCGCTGGCATTGGCAGTGAAGGAGGTGGAGAGGCATAGCACTGTGAGTTTGTTAATGTGTCCCAAAAGGTGATTTTGCACAGCAAGTACGCCACTGTGCGGCAGAGCTGCGGAAACGCGTTTTGGGCAGGCTGTGGAAAATGGCAGCTGGACTGTTGATAACAAGGTGTGCACAAATGCCAGTGGTGAAAATGTGGCTTGAAAATATTGCAGATTGACAAAGTTACAAAGGTGTGTGGAACAGCGCAATGCACGCTTGCAACACAGTCATTGTCTGGACTTTCGCCACCAAATTTTCAACATAGGCATTTTAGGACCTCTGCTGATGAATAGTGTCACTGTCATTTACTGAAAGTGTCCCGAAAAGCGATTTCGCACAGTGACATGCAATTCTGCACCGGGTGTGCAAAAACACATTTCAGCCAGCTGTACTGTTCACAAGGAGGTATGGAAAAATGGCAATGATGAACAGCTGGAGTGAAAGTATTACAAATTCACAAAGTCAAGAGCGTGCATGCAAAGTGCGCAACGCGTGCTCGTAAAACACTCATTGTATTGACTTTCGTCCCTAAATTTTCAACATAGGCATTTTAGAACATCTGCTAATGAACAGTGTAACTGCCATTTTCATAATGTGTCTCGAACACAGGCTTTCCGCAGCGACCGCGCTATTGTGCGACGGAACTGCGAAAACAGATTTTGGTCAGGATGTGAAAAATGATAGCTGTACTGTTCATTAGGAGGTGCAGAACAATGGCACTGTTGAAAATGTGGAGTGAAAATATAAGTTTGCTGAACTTATGAGCGTGTGTAAACTGCATAACGCACGCCGTAATACAGTCATTTTATGGAGTATTGTCACCAAATTTTCAACACAGGCATTTTAGGACCTCTGCTCATGAACAGTGCCACTGTCATTTTCGTAATGTGTCCCAAACAGTGATTTTGCACAGCGACCGCGCTATTCTGCACCGTAAGTGCGAAAACACATTTCGGCAAGGATGTGAAAACTGACAGTACGGTTCACAAGAAGGTGTGGTAAAATGCCAATGTTGAGAATGTGGCATGAAAATATTGCAAATGCGCTAACTTACGAGCGTGCATTATGCAGTTGCTACGCATGGTCGTAAAACAGTCATTTTACGGAGTATTGTCACCAAATTTACAACACAGGCATGTTAGCACCTCTGCTCATGAACAGTGTCACTGTCATTTTCATAATGTGCCCCAAACACTGATTTCGCACAGCAACCGCGCAATTCTGTGCCGGAAGTGCGAAAACACATTTTAGGCAGAATGTGAAAAATGACAGCTATACATTTCACAAGAAGGTGTGGTAAAATGCCAATGTTGAGAATCTGACATGAAAATAGTGCGAATGTGCTAACTTACGAGCGTGCGTTGCACAGTTGCTACGCACGCTTGTAAAACAGTAATTTTTTGGATTTTTCCCACCAAACTTACAAAATAGGCTTTCTGAGAGCCCCTCTCATGAACAATGGCACTATCATTTCGTTACTTGGTCCCGAAAGGTGATTCCGCGCAGTGACTGCGAAATCATCTTTCAGGACCAAATAATGCCATGACAGTGCAAGAATTCATGAGAAGAGGTCCCAAAAACCCCATGTTGAAAATTTGGAGCCAAAATTCACAAAAATGCCTGAGATATGCATTAAAGTTGAAAAACCCCTATTCATTCCATTATACAGCTTACCGGCATTTCTTCAGTTCGCGGTCGGCTTTGAAGAGCGCAGACGTGTTCCCGTCCACAGAAGATAGTCGACCGGACTCCACAAGTAAGTATGGGGTGAGGGATGTGAGGGAGGCTGGGTGCGCAGTGGGTGGGTGCGGGTGGGGAGGAGGGGCATCGAGACTACGAGGGACCTTCATTTTACAGGAAAAAGAAAAGAAAACCCATCACGGGACAGTTTTTTTTTGCAGGTGATTTGGCATGTTGGGTGGGCTCCCAGTGTGCCATCCTACTTTTTGATGGGTGGGCCACTGTAGCCGAGGGGATTGGGCACCTCGTTGGTGGGCCACAACACGGAGGGGAGAGGAGGGAAGTAATGCCGATGGAGATTGGGCACATTGCCGCACACAAAGAAAGCGGGGGTGGGCGTTAACCGAGGGGATTGGGCACCCTCGGCATTCAACAATTGGGGGTTATGCCAACAGAGAGTGGCTCCCCATCGAACACAAAGGGGTTAACCGGAGGGGATTGGGCACCCCGAAGTCAGCGATTAGTTAGGCCGGCCACTCCGCCGACCATGCACAGACGGCGGCGAGTACGCGAAGAAAAAGACCACTGCGTATGACGAGCTTTGCTCGGATTGCAGTGGACCTTTTCTTAGATGTGCTCACCACATTATGTATGCATTGTGTGGTGCCGGCATGCAGGCTGATTGGGGAATGCGGGACGCACCTACTGGTGCATGCCCTGCGTTCACCTAACAGAGACCGCGCCTCTAAAGCTGCACTGTCCCACAATGTTGGCTGCTCAAGTGCGCCAACATAAAAATTGTGTTACAACACAAAAGACAGTAGGTCCAAGATATATGTCTGTGGTGCCACAGTGAGCTCTGGATCAGCTGCTAGAAACTCCTTGGTGACTTTAATAGAGTGTTGATGTTTTATACAGGCATACAGTGATACAGTGTCTATTATAAACCAGCAGTAGTCACATGTTCGTGATATTTCTTCTAACTTGCATACTACATGCATGGTATCTCGTAGGTAACTACCTGTTTTAGGTACCATGATTTTCAACATGTGACCCATGAACTGTGAGGGTCCCTCTCTGAGTGCCCTCATGCCAGAAACAGTGGGTCACCCAGGAGGGTCCCCCACAGAACTGTGAAACTTAGGAAGGGTAAACAGAGTGGGAGAAACAGGATGATTTGTCTTAGAAAGCTACTTTTTTACCCTGCAATATGACCACCAGTAAAAGCACCATCAATTAATTCATTCAAAATTATTTTGAATGTTGATGTGGGACCAAAGGCCAACAGTTTGTAGCAATCTGTGTCCAACATTAAGTCCGTATTTGTATCTGGACTTTCCAGTTCTTGTGATAGATATATAACCCATGCTGGATTTTCGAAAAGAATCTTGGTTTAAGTTTCTAAAGTGATATTTTAAATCTAACTTTTGAAATAGTTTAAAAAAATCTACTTCAAGGGAGAATCTCTTTAAACTAGCAGAAGGCATGGTAAATACACCCTTGCTAAGGGCCCCTGCCTGTTCTTTTGTCAGATGGCATGTGGAAATGTTGAGAAAAGGCAAACTTAATGTTGTCTCCTGTGGCAGTTTCCTCATTATAATGAGTGCCTCCATTGTTTCGTTTTGAACTTTGTTTTTCTCTTCCTCTTCCTCTTCCCTTCCCAACTTGTCCCTTGTTACTGGCTGGGAGTGGTGGAGATGACTGTGCCTGTCCCCTCCTCTAAAAACCAACTTGACACACTGATGGTAGATTTGTGCTGATCTGGGTATTACTCATCTTGAAGTCTCTGTTCTGGTTATGGTTTCACCTGTGACGCAATCCTCTGCTTTTAAAGTGTGGTTCCTTTTCCCAGGAAAATATGTTATCCTCTTCATAGTCCCTCTTGTCTCTTTGGAAATTGTTCTTTTTCAATTCTTGTATTTCCTTATTGGCTTCATGACACAAGCTTATCCCCAAATGTCATCTCAAGTTGTGTGTAACTTCCTTATGAGTGGTGCGGTTGCAGTTAGTTTTTGACTTGTGTAAATACAGTCTTTGTCCGTTTGTACAGCCTTTTTTCATGCTCAATTAAAGTGCTAACTAGTTTCAGGGAGCATGTCTCAAGTGCCTTTTTCCTACCTGATTTTACATCATTGTCCAGTTTGCCAAATGATTGTGTCTTGAATACCTGCAACCCTCGTGGTGCTCATTTTTTTTTACTATACTCAGTTAATCTCACGCCATCAAACCACTGGTTTATTTATTATAAGTTTGACTTCCCCAGTTTCAACAACAATTACTTAAGCTCACTTTCATTTGTTTGTGGTTCAGTTTCATCCAATTTAAGACCAGCTGGAAATGTCTGCTATTCCAATCTTGCTGCTGTGTCACGAACGTTAAACAAATCTTTCACAAAGATTCCATAGCACTAAGCCTGTATATTATCTTCTTCCTCTGCTCATTGACAATTTTTAAGAAAAGGTAATGTAGGCATTCAAGATATGAACATCATCTGTGAGTTGGCCAGAGGACTGGGAGGCTCTTCCTATGCACTCTCAATTAAAATGCCCGGACGCTGCTACAACAGAGCCCAAACAAACTTTTAAAGAAAGAGAAGTTGTGGCGCTGAGTGCTGGACTCTCTAAAGATACCATCAGCCAAACATGAAGGCGTCAAAACTAAAAAGTCTACACACTCACCTGAAGGTTCAAGTAAATGTTTTTTTTTTTTGTTTAAACATGAGTGAACACAGAGTGATAACACCCCTACACATCTCCTGTAAAGACTTCCTCTGGGGGCTGTGTCATTTAGTAACAGGTTTTTAAAATGCGAGATCTTGAATTCTTATATTTTTATTTCAAAATTAGTTACCAGGAGAGGCACATTTAGCCAAGGCTCATTTCCAGGTGCAACACGGGGAAGGGAGAACACAGTTACAAAGATTACAGCAAGTCAAGTGATGCAGTTACAGTGACAATGACAATAAACTGCAATGGCAGAGTAAAGAAAGATTGTTCCAGGATTCATTGGTCTGTCAGTAAATTCATGGAAAACACCTGACTGTGATACTGCTTCAGAATGCATAGAATTACCTTAAAGTGCTGCTATTAACTAGTGACAAAGTGCATGTACAAATATTAGCAATTCATCATAAATTTAAAAAAAAGAGAGGGCAGTATTTAGCAGACAGTTCAAAACTATGCAGCACCTACCCAGGGCCCTCGGAGTCCTCCTCTCCCAACTGTATGAGGGAGCTGGCCAGGGTTACTGAGGTTGTGCTACACTGGGTACATGAGTCTATAATAATGTGGTGTCTCCATCTGAGGTAGCAATAAAAGGGTACCTGACTGCTAAAACTCAGAACTGTTAACCCCCCCCCCGAACTACTATGTTACCCAGGCCCACACACAGTCCCACCCCACAACAAATGACACTGTATCGCAATACTATAATGCCACCAACAAGGAAATGTAGTGCAAAACAAATTATTTAAAAAGGGAGGGCAGAAAAAGAAACAGGAACAGTAATAAAACTGGAAGCAATGGGCGTAGCAGTCAAAAACTTTAACATTGTATGCCCCCAACATTTGCCAACCCCCAGCAGTCCCACAATCGCCAAAGCAAACATAGAAACATAGACTTTGATGGCAGATAAGGACCGCTTGGCCCACCTAGTCTGCCCAGTTCCCTACCTAATGGATAAGCTGCAGATCCTAGTAACCAACAGCCTACTTCCTCCTACCCCCACTAGAACTGCCTTGTCTGTCCCATGCATTCTTGAATTCCCCCACTGTTTTTGACTCCATGACCTCCTCAGAAGGCTGTTCCATGCATCTACAACCTCTCTATGAAAAAATACTTCCTCACATTACCTCTGAGCCATCCCCCCCATCTTCAAATTGTGCCCCCTTGTTCTTGCACATCTCTTTTTCTGAAAGATGCTACCATCTTGGACTTTGTTGATTCCCTTGAGGTACTTGAAAGTTTCTATCCTGTTCCCCCTCCTTTCCTCAAGGGTATACATATTAAGCTCCTTTAGACCCTCTTCGTATGTCTTCTGGTGCAGACCCTGCACCATTTTAGTTGCCCTCCTCTGAACAGCCTCCATCCTGTCTATGTCCTTGCGGAGATGGGGTCTCCAGAACTGCACGTCGTACTCCAGATGAGGTCTCACCAACTGTCTAGAGGGATAACAACTTCCTGTTTTCTACTGGTGATGCCTCTCCCTGTGAATCCCAGTATCCCCTCAGACCTCCTTACTGATTTCTCATATTGCTTGCCCACCTTTAGGTCATCTGATATGACTACCCCCAGGTCCCTTTCCATTTTTGTTGTTGTTAGTATCTCACCCCCCCCCCCACTGTGTACTCTTTACCTTGGTTTTTGATTCTCAGGTGCATTACTTTGTACTTCTTTGCATTGAATCTAAGCTACCATACATTTGACGATTCCTCCAACCTTGCCAAGTCCCTTTTCATCCTTTCCACCCCACCTTGTGTATCAACCCTGTTGCAGATCTTTGTGTCATCTGCAAAGCGACATACTTTTCCTTCCAGTCCCACCTCAATGTCACTTATAAAGATATTAAAGAGAACAGGTCCCAGTACTGAACCCTACAGTACCCCTGCTAGTAACCCCCCTTTCTTCAGAGTGGACTCTGTTTACTATTATTCTCTGTGTCCTGTTGTCCAGCCAATGTTTTACCCAGGCTACCACCTTGGGACCCTCTCCAAGGCTGGCTAACTTGTATATTAATCTTTTGTGTGGGACTGTGTCAAATGCCTTGCTAAAGTCTAGGTAGGCCATATACCTCTAAGCTGGTTTAAAAAGTTACATTCAACAGTTTCTAGTTTTATATGGAATGGTAAGGCCCCGAGAATAATGAAGAACAAACTTTTTCTTCCTCCCTTATTCATGAATGTTCGGCACACTTGGTGCCCCACACCTTCCTTCCTGATTGTTACCCCCCACCCAGTATATTGTAACTAATTCTTCTGGTGGCCTGGCCAGATTGTAATAGGAATGGTTGGGCCCCCATTGGTCTCACGTCAGCCCTAATGTACTATGTATTGAGTACTCTGTTGTATTTATGTACTATGTTCCTTGCACATTGCTGTATTGGTCTCCTTTTTTGTAACTAATTACGGGTTGCCCCTGAAAAAGGGACCTCCAGGGCTCAGTGGGCCTACCCGGTCTTCAAAATTGAATAAATAAATAAATAAATAAACTACAAGGAGGGGTTAAACTATCAAACTGCTTTTTATATAACATGGTGACTCAGATTAACAAATATGTAAAATGGCTTTATCCTCCAGTAGACCAGGGAAGTTATTCCCCTGTATGTTTGGCTCTGGAACTAAATTTGATGCAGAAATACAAGATAGCTCCCAAAGCCATTTTATATACAAAACCTAACCTTCTCCCTTCCAAGCTCAAAAGCTCAGTTATAGGAATCTCATTAAAAATACATCGGCAAATAGCTGTATATATGAGCTTAAAGTTTCAGTGGAATGGCAATTAACCCATTGTAGACTATCCACATTTTAAGCTTAATGGTAGGCCGGTACCATCCACTTGGTTTCCAAGGACGTCAAGCCTTAAAGTATCCTAGTTTTTAAAAGATTCTGGGAAATATATTCAAAACTTTGCCCCGGGGCTAAATTAGCACTGCCTGGTGGGCAAACATAGCCCAGAGCACAAAGCAAGCTATATTCAAAAGGAATAGCCCGGGGCAAACAGCTTCTGAATATACCATGGGAATAAGGCAGGGCAAACTGGGCTAGGAGTGCAAGGCAAACGTAGCCCTGGAATATAACAGCTCTGAATATAGCAACCAGGAAGTGCAAACCACAACAGCAACACAGTGCACAGCGACATAAATGTAGGTAGAGGTGAACTATGTGGCCAATGTGTGTGCCAGCAAATGCGTGGACACAGTACAGCTGCAAGCAGCAGCAAATGTGAAAGAACAGTGTTCAGAACTGTATAATATTCCCCAAACTGTTAGTGCAACACTTACACATGTGCGCGGCCTTAGTGCTGAGCTAAGGCATTTGCCCGGTGCTAAACTTTGCCATATTCAAAGGTGACATGCAAGCGAGCCTACTTAGGTAGTCTCTGGCAAACATCCAGATTAGCATCTCATTATGCCCTGATTTGCATGCAGTTTGCCCAGCGTTACTGCAGGGTCCCTCAGCTCCACCTGTAGGTCAGTCTGGAAGTACACAGACTGGCCAGGTCTGGTCGCAGCTCCACCTATAGGTCAGTCTGACAGTGCATGATGGTAGCTGCAGGCTACATGTATGCAGTATAGCATAGCACTGTGTACCCCAGGGGACAACACAGCACAGGCACAGGTGGTGGTGGTGGTGGTGCATGCAACTGTTACACTGTAGGGCATGCTACAGTGCACAGCAGACACCACAGTAGCAAGGGGGCCAGTAGTGTGAGGGACACAGCAATGCCTAGGGTGTGTAGGGTAGTGATGACCACTGCACTGTACACAGTGACAAGCCCACCTTGCAGGTGTGTACTGCCAGTGGATAGTACTGTCTTACTGTTGTGTAACCCACAGATGCTGCACCTCATAGACTTTGACGGCAGATAAGGACCGCTTGGCCCACCTAGTCTGCCCATTTCCCTACCTAGAAGATAAGCTGCAGATCCTATTTGGCCTCTGGCATGGGATGCTCATAGTGACATAGACATGGCCAGCTGTGTGTGCTGTTGTGTATGTACAGCTGTGTGGTATGTGACGGGGGGGGCATGTATGATCAGATAGGCACACTGGTATTGGGGTATTCCCAATACTGGCCTATGTGCACTGTGTGCTGTGCCCAGCCTTGTGGCTGCACCCAGTCTGTGGTGAGGCCTGGCCACCGTACACCTTCCTCTCAACACCCACCGTGCCCACAGTGCTGCATGTGTGTGCTGGCATCTGCTGGTCACCACAGATATATGGTCTGCAGGTGTGTGCTGTATGGCCACACTACAGTGGTGGCTCCCAGGGGGCTGGGTCACCACATACTGCCTGGCATGGCTGGGACTGGAGGCAGCAGTTGGCATCATTGTGGTGCCATCAGTGAGCAGCATGTTTCCTCCATGTCTAGCTTTTTCTCAGTGTCATAGTCATAAGTTAGGGTTGCGCAGGCCATGCTAATGCCACACAAGACCACAATGTTGCACAAAGCTGTTTGCCCAGAGTTAAGACCAGCTTTACCTGGGTGGTAATTTGTACTGCGCAAAGGGTTGCGCTAAGTCGCAATAAACACCTTAGCGCAGCACTAGTCACTGAATATCTCATAGTGCCTGTATTCATGTTCAGTTTGCCACTTGCATATATTATGGTTTGCCTGGTGTTAATGCGGTTTGCGCACTCTATTTGGCCTTTGGAATATAGCAGACCCACGTTAATCCCGCGCTAAACCCATGCAAACGGTTTGCGCACCACACAGAGCTCTGAATATCTGGGCTGGAATCTTTTATCCTCTTATGGAAATTTTAGAAAAGCACAATCTAAACAAAATACTTACACAGACTATTATTAGCTAAGATAGCAATACAGGCTCACTTCGGGTCTAATTCAGGGAATCTGGAGTTACAGGACATAATATCAAAGCTACAGCAGCATTTAAAGCCTCATGACAAGGCAAGGCAAGGCAAATTTTATTTAAGAGATGCCCATCCTGGAGGCTCTGGGTGCTGAACATTTTAAAGATAAATACTATACATTATAAAACAAAATACATAACAATATATCAAACACAACACACAGCATATCAACAATAAAAACAAAATTTATATAAAACATTAACCTAAACAGCAACAACAAATGCCTAAAAAGCCAAGATTCTAAAAAAATAAGCAAGGACTATAAAGCACAGTCTGGGAAGGCCTGATTGAACAAGAAGACCTTGAGGTGGGCTTTAAACACCTCCACAGAAGGGGCCTCCCTAACAGCTGGAGTAAGCGAATTCCATGGGATGGGAGCGGTGACACTAAATGCTCTGTCGCCAGCAGTTTTTAACCTCGTCCTGGGAATCGCAAGAAGGCCCCTAGAGGAGGAGTGGAGTGAGTGGACCGAGACAGCAGGACTAAGAAGGTCCTTCAGGTAACCAGGCCCCAGGCTGTGTAGGGCCTTAAAGGTGAGTAAACCCACCTTAGAGAGGACCCTCCACATAACTGGCAGCCAGTGCAGTTGATGCAGCACCGGAGTAATATGCCAGTACTTGGGCTGTCCTGTCAACAGCCTCGCTGCCGTGTTCTGCACCAGCTGCAGTCGGCAGAGGGTATCCCCAGAGACCCCGAGATAGAGTACATTACAGTAGTCCAGCCTGGACATCACGAAGGCATGTACCAAGCTGGGGAGCTCCTGTGCCGGAACTAGGGGCTTTATTCTGGTGATATTCCTCAGATGGTAAAAACTAGTATGGACCGTGGAAGACACCCGAAACTCGAGTGTCAATCCACTGTCAAGAATAATGCCCAGATCCCGCACCCTAGAGGAGGCCTTCAATGGTACAGGGCAAGAAAAAGCCCTGTCTCTGCACAAGAGACCAACCTATCATGCCCTCTGTTCAACTCCATTACCAGTACCTCCGTCTTATCGGGGTTCAGTTGCAACCAGCTGGAGGTCATCCAGTCATTGATTTCAGTGAGGCAACTATTAAGCACTTCCACTGCGCGAGATGTTCCAGGGGCAAAGGAAAAATACAGCTGGGTATCATCGGCATAACAATGAAAATCCAGACTGTACTTCCTAATGAGCTCTCCCAGGGGCAGCATATACACGACAAACAACATCAGCGACAAGACCGAACCCTGGGAAACCCTGCATGACAGGTGGCCAGGGAAGGAGGAGAAATTCCCCATCACTACCCTCTGCCTCCTGTTAGATAGAAAAGACTCAAACCAGCAGATGATGGTGCCGGCAAGTCCACAGAATTCCCTTAGGCGGTCAAGTAACACTTGATCATCCACCGTATCAAATGCTGAAGAGAGATTGAGAAGAACAAGAATTGTCCCTTCGCCTTGATCTCTAGCCGTAAGGAGGTCATTATGCACCTGAACCAGTGCAATTTCTGTGCTATGCCTCACACGAAACCCAGACTGGAGTGGCTCGAATAGATCATGGGCTACGAGATGCTTCTCAAGCTGAAGCACCACCACTTTCTCCACAATCTTACCCAAAAATGGAAGACAGGAGATAGGACGGTAATTTGCCTTGATCACAGGGTCCAGTGATGTTTTTTTCAGAAGGGGTCTCACCAATGCCTCCTTTAAGACATCAGGAAAGACCCCCTCTGACAAGGAACACCGGACAATCAAGGCAAACACAGGGCCAACTGAGTCAACGCATCTCATTAAGAAATGAGTTGGCACCGGGTCCAGTTCACAAAAGGTGTGTCGAAACTTGGAAGCAATCTCAATGACCTTAGCCACCTCCACCAGTCTACACTCGCCCCAACCAGGTGGACAGCTCACTGGTCACCCATGGCAACCACTGTCGGCCATACTCTGATCCACTGGCGGAACCCCCTGCCTGATGGCCAACACCCTGTCCGAGAAGAACCGAGCAAACTCTTCGCACAATGCATTAGAAAAACTACCTTCGACTGTAGACAGGAAGGATGAAGAAGCCTGTCCACAGTCCGAAAGAGCATAGTTGGTCAGTTCCTCCCGGCAGCAATCTCCCTGGACAGGAATTCTGCCTTCTTACGTTTGATTTCCCCCTGGTATGCACCATAGTGCACACACAGGGCCAGTTGGTCTGCCTCCAGGCCAGACGTCCACCAGCAGCATTCTAATCTCTGACCCAAGGTCTTCATCCCCTTGAGCTCACCATCATACCAAGGGCACCTCAAGTGAGAAGACCTGGGTCATACACGGACTGGTGCAAGGGAGTCGAGCGCACCAGCAAGTGCCTTATTATAGGCATCCAGTGCTGCGCACACCCGCCCAATGCATGCACTGTCCACGCTAGATAGGTCAGCCGCTGCCAAAAAACCCTCAGGGGACAACCCCCTCAAAGGGCAATAGCTGACCATCTCTGCAGGAGGAGGGCTACTGGGGGAGGCCCTGAACAAGAACTTCACTGTGTACTGATCGGACCAAATGACCCGATCAGCCCTGAGACTATTACTCTCAAGCCCCAGTGAGAACACCAGATCCAATGTGTGGCCACCCAGATGAGTTGCGGAGGAAATACCCTGCGCAAAGCCCAAGGAAGACATCATCTGGAGGAACTTACAACCAAGTCAACAAGATTCATCATCGGCCCAGACATTGAAGTCCCCCAGCACCAAACATCCAGGGGCCTCCAACATCTCCCCGACCATAAAATTGGCCACCTCCTGCAGAAAGTCTCCCACTACCCCAGAAGGGTGATAAATCAAAAGAATCAGGCAACCTGCACCCGGACCCCCATGGTTGGCCACACATCCAAATGAATGTGGTGTTCTCACTGGGTGCAGGGTGAAGCCTAGTTCGGATCTAAAACAGATAGCTACCCCCCTGCGTTTCACTCTGGGGCAGTGCATCACGGTATAGCTGAATGGGACGGTGGCCTCTAAAACTGGGCCAGCATCGTCACCAATCCAGATCTCCGTAATGCAAACAAGATTGGCTGAAGAAACTAAGTCCGCTATAATTGCAGTCTTGTTTCTGACGATCTGGCATTGCAAAGCACCGCTCTCAGGGGATTGGTGGACGGTGCAGCCCCTCTGGCTACCTGCCCACTCAGTCTGGTGGGAGCCCTGGAGATGGGAACTAAATACGTCTGGCCTCTCTCTAGAGTCCTTCTAATCACAGGGTGCCTTCTACACCTCACTACCGCCATCCTACCACCAAATGCAGTGCATGGGGCATCCCATCCAAAGCGAATCACATGGTTCCTCCCTATTTCAACTTCATTACAGTACCTCACTGTACTAACAGATACTGGGAGGCTAACAAAAGGCCATAGATCACGCAGCTGGGATGCCCCATACACTATCCTAGCCCACCCCAGGCCCTCATACCTTCCCAGACACATCCCTGCTAATTACGTAAACCCTAACACAAAAACACAACCCACAAACACTCTAAACCACACACTCCACCCACACACCCACACACACACTTTACTTAAAACCCACACTACGCCCACCCCAAACTAACCCACCCAAATACTATATTTAAGGTGCCTAAGCACTATCAGCAAACAAAAAAGGAATCTCAATGCAGTGCAAATATGCTAAAGAAAATACTCTGTCCAAAAAAGGGAGCTACATAAGCTAAAATTAATTGGCAAATAGTCAAAGTCCAAGTCCAAATAAATGAGCCCAAAGTCTCACGATGAAGAAAAAGGTACTCAGACTGCCAGTTTCCAGAAAGGTCTTAAAAGTTACACAATCCCAGAGTCACAAGTTATTCAAAGCACAGGATCAACTAAAGGGTAGCTTACCCCTCTCACGAAGTGGAAACCAGTTAGAAAAAATGGTAAACCCCTCTTACCAGTCACAATCCAAACCAATGCTCTCACCAGGCTTAGATTGAGGACAGATTAGCAGGCCAAAGTGGACATCAAACCAGCGTACTAGTCCAGGCTCAAGGGCTGAAAAGCAGTCTCAATAATCAAAGGAGAACCCTCACAGATCACAGATTAGAACACAAAAGGCCATTCCTTACAGCCTCAGTACTCGAGCAACTGACTCCGAGACTGAACAAGACAACCACAGACAATTGGGGTTGACCCACAAGGCAGAGAAGCTCTCACCATGTCGGCTACCCTCGCTGCTGCCGCTGCCCCCCCCTTTGGCCAACTCAGTTGCATCGAGTCATTCCTTCTCAGATGGAAAACCAGGCAGTTGAAGTTGATCTCTTGGAAACACCACCGAATTCTCCAAAGAAACCAGCCACACTCCACCTCTGATGTGTCCTCTGAACTCCACACAGTGCTTACGACATCACCACCGACCGGTAAAGGAAAGTTTAGGCCCGTTCTTCACCAGAATAGTGCAATTGAAAGCATAGAGCACTCAATGGTCCTCACTAAAAAATAAAAGCAACACTCCTAAAAACTATCTCACTCTTTTTGCCCTACCTAACAGTGCATCCCTATTCTTTAGCTTAGATAAAAAAACAGCACCAGAACGCACAAATTTCTTGAGAAATGATTCTCCCAAAAATAGTCTCACAGGAATCAATTCTCCCGAAAACAAGTTCAGCAAATTAACATATTACAAGTGAAAACAGGAGCTCTAACAACACTGCTGCTGAACGCAGCCCAGCATGGCCGCCATCTTGAGTTACAGATGCACACAGATCCCATACACAGATACACACACAGAAATATGACAGCAGAGAAAGGCCCCATGGCCCATCTAGTCTGCCCAACACCCTACCTGCCCCCTTCTGTTATGCTTCCACCCTCTTTTCCCAACCCCCTTTAATCTATCCCAAGCTCTCTTGAACCCCTCCACCATTTCAGCTGCCACTACCTCCTCCGGCAGCTTGTTCCAGGCCTCCACCACCCTCTCCGTGAAAAACTGCCCCCTGACATTACCTCTGTACTGCCCACCTTCCAGTTTGAGGCTATGTCACCTTGTGTTTGCTCCCTTCTTCAATTTGAACAAGCTAGCACCCTCCACCTTATTTATTCCCTTCAGATATTTAAAGGTCTCAATCATGTCCCCCTTTCCCTCCTAGTCTCCAGAGGGTACAAATTCAGCCATCTCAATCTTCCCTCATAGGGTACATCCTGCATCCTTCGTACCATTTTGGTTACCCTTCTCTGTACCCTTTCCATCAACTCAACATCTCTTCGTAGGTGAGGCCTCCAGAACTGCACCCCATACTCCAGATGCGGCCTGACTATGGTTCTGTATAATGGCATTAGCACCTCCTTCTTCCTACTAATAGAACCCCTCGCAATGCAGACCAACATTCCATTTGCCTTTCCCACCACCCTGCTACACTGGCTGCCCACCTTGAGGTCACATGATACCATAATCCTCAGGTCCCCTTCTGGTTCCTTCTCCTTAATCACCACCCCCCAAGGGAATAAGTTTCCTTCCTATTCCTCCTCCCCAGGTGCATCAGTGAGCACTTTTGTGCATTCAACTTCAATTTCCAGGTGTCAGACCACCTCTCTAGCCCCACCAGGTCCCGCCTCATGGCTTGCACCCCACTAGGTGAATACACCCTATTGCAGACCTTTGTATCATCTGCAAACAGGCACACCCATCCCTCCAGACCCTCCGCTAGGTCACTAACATAGATGTTAAAGAGTATTGGTCCTAGCACTGACCCCTGTGGAATCCCACTGGTCACCGCCCATTCCCTGGAATGTGTCCCATTTACCACCACCGTCTGACTCCTTCCCTTCTACCAGTTTTCCACCCACCTGGTGATCCTGTGGTCCACCCCTAGTCTGTCCAGCTTATGCACCATTCCACCATGGAGAACGGTGTTGAAGGCCTTATTGAAATTCAGATAGGCCACATCCACCTCTCCTCCCTGGTCCACTATTTGTGTCACCCCATCGAAAAACTCTATCAGGTTACTCTGACAGGACCTTCCATTGGTGAAGCCATGCTGCCTTTCATTCTGCATGCCATTCATCTCCAAGTATTCTATCAACCTGATCTTAAGTAGTGTTTCCATTATCTTCCGCACCACCGAGGTAAGACTAATGGGACGGTAGTTTTTGACCTCGTCCTTCCACCCCCTCTTATGTAGTGCGACCACCTCTGCCCTCTTCCAGTCCATTGGCACCACTCCTGTGACCAAGGACAAGTTAAACAGCCTTACCAGATGTGGCGCCAGTTCATTCTTCACATCCTTGAGAACCCTTGGGTGTATTCCATCATGCCTCATTGCCTTGTCCACCCTAAGTCTACCCAGCTCTTCCCTTACTCCTTCAGCTGTGAATTCTGCCACACCCACCTGCCTGTGGCTGTCACCCTTCCCACCCCGTCCTGGTCCCCTACCCTCTCTTTTCTCTGTGAAGATTAAGGTGAAATAGCTATTTAATGCCTCTGCTTTTTCGAAATCTCTTTCCGGTATTGTTCCACTTTCCCCCATTATCCTTCCAGTCCCATGCTGTGCCCTCCTCCTTTCTCCAACATATCTAAAGAAGGTTTTGTCCCCCTCCTTGCCTGCTTTGCTATCCTGTCCTCAGTGGCCTCCTCAGCCCTCCTTATCTTTTGCCCTGCCTCCTTTCTTTTTCCCCTGTAGGTTTCCCTGTCCTCATCCTTTTGTTTCCTCCTGTACCTCTTGAATGCTCTAGTCTTCTCCTTGACCCCTAACGCCACCTCTCTAGTAAACCATAGAGGTCTTTTCTGTCTTTTATTCTTTTTTGCCCTTCTTATACATGAGTCCATGACTTTAAATACCCCTCTCTTGATGGCTGCCCATAATTCCTCCACCCCCTGCATATCCCCTATCCTCAACATTTCTTCCCTAACTACTGTCCTCTTTCCAAGAAAGTCAGCCTTCCTGAAGTCCATTACCTTGGTTCTTGTCCTAACCCTTTCCCTGCCCGCTGTCACCCTGAACCTGCCAGCCCTGTGGTCACTGGAGCCAAGCTCTTCCCCCACCTCCACCTCCTCCGCACTGTCCCCATTTGTGAGGACCACATCCAACAGGTTTACACCCCTAGTGGGCTCAATGACCCTTTGCTGCAGGAATATGCTCTGAAGAGCCTCTAAGATGCCCCTGCTCCTTGCGGAGATTGCTGTCTGGGCCTCCCAGTTGATGTCCAGAAGGTTTAAGTCTCCAACCAGCACAATTCCGTGCCATCTTCGCTACTGATTCTACAAAGTGTCTATCCCCTTCCTCCACCTGCATGGGAGGCCTATAGACTACACCAACATGCAGGTTTTCCCCCTGTCCCCCTGTCTAGGGTGATCCACATTATCTCTGTTTCCCCCTCCTCATCCTGCCCTTCCATGGCCCCAATCCCTTCCCTGACATATAATGCTACCCCTCCCTCTCTCTTCCCCTCCCGATCCTTCCTAAACAATCGATACCCTGGGATCACCGTCTCCCAGGCGTAGTGCTTGTTCTACCAAATCTCACTCACTGCTATGATGTCTTGGTTTTCCTTCATCATGGTGGCCTCCAGTTCTCCCATTTTGTTCCCCAGGCTCCTGGCATTTGCAACCAAAGCCCTCCAACATGTAGCCCCATCCTGTCCTTCCCTGCTGCTAACTATTCCCTTGATGAGTATTGTGACTTTGCTAACCTTTATCAGTTACTACTGCAATTAAAATATTCTCTGGTTCCAATAATTCTTATAGTAATTTCAAGAAGCAGCACTCCTCAGCTGAATAGTTGAATAAATAATATTTTATAAAATAAAGCACACAAAAAAAGCTATAAAAGGAGCAAACAATAATTCCTACATTTTGGGATAAAGAAACCAAAGACCTTTCGATAAATTGGACCACTGTATAGGGCAATATTTACAAATATATACCCCTAGACAACTTAAGACTGATTCAATTTAAAATACTGCATAACACCTACAATATATGACCCCAGAAAAACTCTTTAGGTTTGGTTTATCAGACTCAAATAAATGTCATAAATGTGATTTACCTGAAGGATCAATTAGTCACAGTCTGTGGTACTGTTCGAGGGCTCAACACAACTGTAATTTGGTCAAAAATGACATAGGCAAAAAGTTGTCTTTAAATAATGTTATAAACTTTGAAACGTGAGCTTTGGGAGACATCAAAGGGATTGAAGGTAAGGAAAATAAAGAAACTATCAGCAATAGCTCTCTCTACAAAACAACTAAGAATTAAACATTGGCTGGATAAAGAAGACTTAACTTTCACAGAATGGATTGCGAACACGATTTATATTCTACAGATTACCAGACTAATACACATATTTCATAACAATATTTCTACCTTTAACATCAAATGGGGAAAGATACATAATCTCTTAATTTAATTTAATCTACCATTACCTCTGGCTAGTAGTGAGGGATATCAGTTGACTCTGAGCCGAATAAATGACCTATGTTATATAGAAATATGTTAAACTATCTTGTTTTCCTAACCTTGTAGACCCAAACAGTTATGACAACTTTACAAATGATATGTTATGAGGGATCCTCATTGTGGGTGGGGGGGGGGACAAGATGAGGGGAAATGGGGATACTATTGTAAAGATAAATATAAGTCTAACATCTTTATTGTACCTTCCACTAATTACTTAAGTTTTCTGTTTTCTTGTTTTGGATATTGTTGTATTTATATGAGAAATTGAAAAATAAAAGAAAGTTATTAAAAAAAAGTATCGGAGCTTAAGGTATCATGCCAGAGTCTTACAGAGCACTGAAGCCTGATACCCCCGGATACTCTCACTACCTAGGAAGCACCAACAAGATATCCAGACTCGAGTCCCAGAACAGTGTCAATAGTAACGTACATGGTCTGCCACCCTAATAAAGCAGTAACCATGAAAGGACCAGCTGTAACACCAGCTCAGATTCTGTACTAAATGCTTAATTATGAACACCAGTGCCACTGATAAAAATAAAGTCCACCCTGCAGCTTGAACTCCATACTCTAGATTCAAACTTCAGAATCCATTTAATGAATTGCTTGGTGAGGGCGCTGTGGAACCTGAACAAGATGATCACACTGTATTAAGGCTCTGCAGAACATATAATAATCAGTGTTTTAAAATCTATTTTTTTGGACACACTGACAGCATATAATTTCTTTATGCATTCTTAGAAGATCTCTGGTTTGTAATGGGGAAATTACAGTGGGAGAAACCTCAGCACAAAGGAGCTAGCAGCAAGAATGCTTCTTCACCCCTGGCCATGTGGTAGACCATGAGTAAACCCTCATCTGTGGTGGAGGAACCCAAAGATGAAACACTTCAAACTCTGGGACTTAAAATCAATAGACTGATCTCCACCACGTCTGGGCTTGTGGAAAGGTTTGACATGCTCACCAGTAGAGTGGTGGTGCTAGAAACCTCAATGGAGTCAATTAAAATGAAGACCACAGAAGCCACTAAGAGACTGGATGCTGCCATGAAAGCTGTGACAAATGTCCTAAAAGAAAATCAACATCTCAGTTCCCAGCTAGAAACACTGGAAAATCAAGCTAGATCAGTACATATAAGAATTATTGGAATGCCAGAAGGAATGGCAGGAGATAATGTGTTGCTGTTCTTAGACAAGTGGTGTGTGTACCAGTTTGGTGAAGAACTCCAAACTAAGTCCATATCCCTCCAGAAGACATATAGAGTAACTCTAAGCAGGGCCAGATTAATGGATTCGGGGGCCCTACTCCAAGTCATATTTTGAGACCCAGGGGGGCCCTTAAATGCCAACATCCCACTGTTCTGCGGTGCCGGGCACGCAGAAACCTTGTAAACTCCAGATATTCATCAATTTAACAATTAGCCTCTAGCTTAGTGGTGAAGCTAAGTAGAATCTTTTCAGAGAAATGTGGTTTTGCTCCCAGATTTCTGATAAATGATGCATCAAATAATTTAAATTCAAACAGTGAATATAGTAGGTAGCCCCCCATGGCTATAGAATCTTGTAGCCCGCTGAGCCCAGGCTAGCAGCAGTAGCAGGCAATCCCCACCCCCATGTAAATGCAATTATTTTCTTTTCTCTGTTTTTTTTGTCATTTTTTTGTTTCAATTCAATTAACTGCTGTTAAGTGTCCCTTTTCCGCCGTTTCCAATCCAACCAAATCAGCCACCAAATCCTAAAATCATTGAAGTCAAGACAAAATAAGAAAGTCAACATGACAGTGTTGGCACTTAGCATGCAATAAGTAACAACATACCTGGTGGTGTGGCCTGCCCTGACAGACTGGTCGATCATTGGACTCAGCCTGGGACTCCTCACAGGACCAGAGGCCCAGCAGCAGCACTGACTGACTACAGTCACCAGCACATGAGCAGCACACTCTCTCTCCAACACTCAGAATCAGAGTTGTCATCAACATCCGATGAAAAGAAGCGCTGGACAGTGGCAAATCAGTCGACTCCAGCCCGGTCTGCTCTCTCTACTAGTAGTCTGTAGTCTTCTTTGATTGAGAGTAAGACAATCTCTGACCAACCATTGTCCACTCATCCTCCTCCTCCATCCTCGATTCCTCATTGCCCGGCCACATGCCCTGACACCACTCACATGCATGCAGATTCCCACTTCCTAGTAGCCACACCTCCAGGAGGACCTCTGAGACATGGTTGGTTGTGGTGGTGGGGTCAGGGAGGACCGATCACAGACTACACTGTCTGTGCTGTTCAGCTTACCCCGCCCCCGAGAGGCAGAGCCGGAGAAACTGAGAGACTTACTCAGAGTGGAGGGGACCTGACTCAGGGGGTTGCTTTTCTTTTTTGGCAATGCTGTGAATGTGATGATCCCACAGCCGCTTGACAGTACAGCAAGTATGGCCAGTCCGAGGTTGGTGGCTATGGTCTGCCGGGTAGGAAAAAAGTAAATAAGTTACATTAAACAGTGAGGGGGCCCTGCTGAACCATGGGGCCCTACGCCATGGCGTAATCTGCATACAGGTTAATCCAATCATGACTCTAAGAGGGTAGCTTGTGGATCAGGATGCACCCCGCTCCATTGTGGCTGTTATTGATGGGGTTGGGACTAAAGATTTTATCCTGGCACTTGCATGGCACAAAAAAAACTCTTCTACAGGATGGGCAAAAGGTTTGACTCTTCCCAGACCTTAGTTTTGCCACTAGGCAGAAAAGGAAGCACTTTGATGAAGTTCACGCCATCTTACAAGAAACAGCTATCCCACATGGTATGATGTTCTCAGCAACATTATGAATTGTGCACCAGGGGAAAAATGTTTTATTCATCGACCTGGCAGACACCCTGTAGTGGGTCCAAGAGTATACACCTCCCCAACCAGATTATGAGAATTCGGGGAACTCAGGTGACACTTCTTGAATCAGATGGACTGCTGAGATATGTCTCAGTTATGGATTTCTTTTGCCCAGTTGCTGGCTAATCCAGGTATCATTGTGCTTCTTCTAAGTTAAATTTTACTTAGTGCCTGCTAGGCCGGGTTCTAGTTTCTCAGTCACATTCACCAGGAGAACTGTTGGGACTTCTGAGACATTTAAAAACTCTATTATTTAGATAATTTTCCCTTTCTCTCCCATTCATGTTTTTCGGGGTGGTATGGGGGAATGTTTGTATTATGCTGTTTAGTATTGGTTTCAGCATTTGTTAACTAGTTCAATGTTTATCAAATTCTATTCAACAGTTCTCTAGCAAGTGCCTTAACCATCCTAGCTATATCTGGATTTATTGTGCATACCCTAATCAGGGGTGGTTCACCAAGTCAGGGTTGATTATGAACACTAAAAAAACAAAATGTATGAAATTTTTAATAAAACAAAATGACCTTTCTTCCCAAGTTCAAATATATACTAAGGACTTAACTAAACTTGAACAGGTAGAGGATATAATTATCTGGGGGTGACTTTTGACCAGCATATGTCCTTCTCTCAATATATTTTGACGTTAGTAAAGAAAGTGAACAAAAGGGTGGGGACTTTTAGGAGAACAACAAAATGCCTGATGTTGATAGATAGAAAGAAGTTAGCTGAACAGTTAATTATTCCAGCCTTGAGATATGGTGAATTGATATACAGAACAGCTAATAAAACACTTTTGGACAGATTGGATACAATTTATTTTCGATTGGCAAGATTTGTACTCAAGGGGAATTACTGTACTCATCATTGTCAGTTGCTTAGCAGATTAAATTGGTTGCCTTTGAAAACAAACAAAACCTGTCAATGGTTAATCTTAATTCACAAAATGAAAAATATATATGCCTGAATCACCCTATCTCAAAACTATTATTCCCAGTAGATCAAAATTTGAAAAGGGCACTAACTAGATCTGTACATTTTAATAAAATCACTATAGAGAAATCATCCAATAATTATGGGGGCAGACTTTAGTCTATAAGGCTATCATTATCTGGAATTCTCTCCCCTCAGATACAAGGGATATATCAAGTCATCCCATGTTTGCCCAGGCTATAAAATAATTGAAGGTTCACAGTTGTAATTGTTAACACATTTTGGGTTTGTAAGATCTTATAGTCCATAAATTTTTCCTAATCTGTTTTTGCACATTGTACATGGGAATATATATATATATATATATATATTTTTTTTTTTGGGGGTATTTTTCTTTTACCAAAATGTCTATTTATTGAAGTGTCAGGTAGTCTTGGCACTTTGTTCATAGGAACAGTTTTTTTGGGGTTTTCTATCTTACCAAAATTAGTTATTTAACAGTTGCTGTTATAAGTTACTATATTAGTAACATTTTATATTTTTATTCTGAAGTGTTTTGTATATGCTATATAAGAATTGAATTGTCTATTTTTACTGGATTTTGTATGTTTGTATGTTTGTATTTTGTCTGCAGCATTAGTTTAAGGTTTATACAGGTCTGTCTCGTAAACTGGACAATAGCTCAAAATGACATGTATTACCTGTATAAAAACAAACTTTTGCCTTTACCTTTTACTGATTTCACACATAAAGAATGTAACTACATTCTGGCATGCCACCTTCTTTGCTGTGAGGTTCAGAGGGCATAGACTCTGATGTACCTTTCTGTTTCAGTATTTTTATATAGCCTTCAGCAAAGCTTTCAATACTGTTCCACATAGAAGATTGATTAATAAGCTGGGTAGGCTCAGGGTAGATCACAAGTTGGTCAACTGGGTGGCAAACTGGTTGATAGGCAGACAACAGAGAGTGATTGTAAATGGTATACAGTCAGAAGAGATGCAAGTCACAAGTGGGGTACCTCAGGGATCAGTCCTGGGGCCTGTCCTCTTCAATATCTTCATCGGTGACATGGCAGATGGACTGGAGGGTAAGGTTTGTCTGTTTGCAGATGACACCAAGATCTGCAACAGAGTAGATGATCCAGATGGGGTGGGCAGAATGAGAAGAGATCTGGATAAACTAGCAAAATGGTCAGAAGAGTGGCAACTGGGGTTTAATGCAAAGAAGTGTAAGATCATGCACATAGGGAAGAGAAACCCTGAAGCCACTTATAGGCTGGGAGGGAGTTGCTGGCAGTCACAAGGGAAGAAAGAGACTTGGGCATCATCATCACCGATGACCTGAAATCATCCAAGCAGACCACTAAAGCAGTAGGTAAGGCTAGGGGGATGTTGGGGTGTATTAGTAGGGGTATCACAAGTTGGAAGGGGGAGGTAATAATCCCTCTTTACAAGACACTGGTTAGGCCCCATCTGGAGTACCGCATGCAGTATTGGAGGCCACACCTTCACAAGGACATTAACCAAATTGAGGCAGTCCAGAGAAGGGCAACCAAAATGGTACAGGGACTGCATCAGAAAACATATGAGGAAAGATTAATGGAGCTCATATGTATACCCTAGAGCAAAGGAGAGAGAGCGATGATATGATCGAAACATTCAGACACCTTAAGGGCATTAACAAGGTGAAATATAAGAAAAATAGCAAGACAAGAGACCACAGCATGAGATTAGATGGAGGCCGATTAAGTGGTAAAGTGAGGAAGTTCTTTTTCACAGAAAAGGTGGTGGATGCATGGAATGGCCTACCTCAGGAAGTGGTGGATATGAATACAGTGCAAGGCTTCAGACAGGCATGGGATAGGCATAAGGGAGCAATACAGATGGGTATGAATAGATAGATCATTGACAGAGCAAAGGCCAATGGCACATTTATAAGGTAGAAAAAAAGAAATGGGCAGACTGGATGGGCCTTGCGGTCCTTTAAAGCAGTAGGTAAGGCTAGGGGGTGTTAGGGTGTATTAGTAGGGGTATCACAAGTCGTAAGAGGGAGGTAATAATCCCTCTTTACAAGACACTGGTTAGGCCCCATCTGGAGTACTGTGTGCAGTATTGGAGGCCACACCTTCACAAGGACATTAACCAAATTGAGGCAGTTCAGAGAAGGGTAACCAAAATGGTGCAGGGACTGCATCAGAAGACATATGAGGACAGATTAACAGAGCTCAATATGTATACCCTTGAGCAAAGGAGGGAGAGAGGTGATAAGATCGAGGCATTCAAACACCTTAAGGGCATTAACAAGGTGAAATAGTCTAACATGTTTAAATATAAGAAAAATAGCAGGACAAGAGGACACAGCATGAGATTAGAGGGGGACCGATTAAGGGGGAATGTGAGGAAATTATTTTTCACAGAAAGGGTGGTAGATGCATGGAATGGCCTACCTCAAGAAGTGGTGGCTATGAATACAGTGCAGGGCTTCAAACAGGCATGGGATAGGCATAAGGGAGCAATACAAATGAGTATGAATAGATAGGCTACTGACAGAGCAAAGGCCGATGGCACGTTTATAAGGTAGAAAAAGAAATGGGCAGACTGGATGGGCCTTGCGGTCCTTATCTGCCGTCAACTTCTATGTTTCTATGTTTCTATGTTATCTGCCATCAACTTCTATGTTTCTATGTTTCTATGTAGCCATGCAGCTCTTTCACTCCATTGACAGCGGATTATATTTCTTTTTATATATGATTTATAGATTAGTTATGTTAATTACCCTTCCAATGATGTATCTTATCAACGCATAACATTTTTAAGTTGATGGTAATAAATGGAGTGGCGCCTTCAGTGTTTTTACCTGTTTTAATATGCTCTGTGTCCGGTATGTTACTGTATGTATATTGAATGATCAATAAAAATAAAGTTAAAAAAATTAATTGCTTGGCTCAGCAATGTCCCTCTGTTTTCCTGTGCTCCTCCACACTGATTTTAAACTTCCATGGTCTTCACCAGCTAATACTGTTGATCCAGCAGTCTTTGCTGTCTCCCACCTGGCGTGCTGCTACAATGGAGTGAAGCAAAGCAGTAGCTCCTGCTCCCAGAGAGCAGAGATGGAGTAGGCAGTAGATTGGCTCTCCAGTGATACAAGGAGTGCTGGAAAGAGTAGCGATGACACTTGGGGTCTAAACTAAGGAACTACACCCCACACTGAATCCTGCCTAGAAAAAAAAAAAACCTAGCTCCTTGGACTGCCTCTCTGATCATTCCCTAACACTATAAACTCTACACCTGTCCTCTGGCTAGTTCTATAAAATGGGGAGTGGAAAAAAACAGCAGATCCGAAGCAATTAACAGTGAGTAAAATGAGTTAAAAATGAGTAAAAATGAAAAATGTGCACATAAACATGAAATAAATTAAGTCCATGCAAGCATACGCATACGGATTCTCCTTGAAAGCATAAAAAATGGTCTACCCATCCTGTCATAACATTAGCAGCACCCCCTTCAGACAGCAGCTTAGTGTGGCACCATCTTGGAAAAGAGGGTGTGCACCTCCATCTTCCAGCTCTGTATCCAGCACAGCAGCATCAGGAATGACAGAAATTACATCGGTCTCTAAAACTGGATCCTCCAAATCTGGCTCCACAACAGTGTCTACAGGTGGTACTACAGGCGGATTGAGTGCCAATTCCTCCAGCACAAAGGGTAATACATCTGACTTCAAAATATGAGATTGTTCATTACTCAAAGACTCCATGGGTGCAGATGTAACATAGAAACATAGAATTTGATGGCAGACAAGGACTGCTTGGCCCACCCAGTCTGTCCGTTTCCCTGCCTACTGGATAAGCTGCAGATCCTAGTTAACCAGCAGCCTACTTCTTTCTACCCCTTCCCCCTAGAATTGCCTTATGACTGTCCCATGCATGCTTGAATTCCACCACTGTTTTTGACTCCATGACCTCCTCCGGAAGGCCGTTCCATGCATCCACAACCCTCTCTGTGAAAAAATACTTCCTTAAATTACCTCTGAGCCGCCCCCCCATCTTCAAATTGCCCCCTTGTTCTTGCACACCTCTTTTTTTGAAAGATGCTACCCTCTTGGACTTTGTTGATTCCCTTGAGGTACTTGAACGTTTCTATCATGTCCCCCCTCTCCCTCCTTTCCTCGAGGCTATACATATTAAGCTCCTTAAGTCTCTCTTTATGTGTCTTCCGGTGCAGACCCTGCACCATTTAATTCCCTCCTCTGGACAGCTTCCATCCTGTCTCGTCTTTAAGAAGACTGGGTCTCCAGAACTGACACAGTACTCCAGATGGGGTCTGACCAGCTGTCTGTACAGAGGGATAATAACTTCCTGTTTTCTACTGGTGATGCCTCTCCCTATGCATCCCAATATCCCCCAGCCCTCCTTGCCCTCTCACATTGCTTACCCACCTTTAGGTCATCTGATATGACTACCCCTAGGTCCCTTTCCATTTTTGTTGTTGTTAGTATCTCACCCCCCATTGTGTACTCTTCCCCTGGGTTCTTGTTTCCCAGGTACATTATATTGCACTTCTTAGCATTGAATCTAAGCTGCCATACATTTGACCATTCCTCTAACCTTGCCAAGTCCCTTTTCATCTTTTCCACCCCACCTTGTGCATCAACTCTGTTGCAGATCTTTGTGTCATCTGCAAAGGGACATACTTTTCCTTCCAGTCCCTCTGCAATGTCGCTTATAAAGGCATTGAGAGGACCGTCTAATACTGGAACCCTGTGGTCCACTAGTAACCCCTTCTTCAGTGGACTCATTTACTATTACTCTCTGTGTCCTATTCTCCAGCCAATTTTTACCCAGGCTGTCATCTTGGGACCACTCCCAGGCTAGCTAACTTGTATATTAATCTTTTGTGTGGGACTGTGTCAAATGCCTTGCTAAAGTCTAGGTAGGCCATGTCCACAGCCCTCCCTGATCTACTACTTTGGTCACCCAGTCAAAGAAATCTATCAGATTTGTCTGGCATGACCTTCCACTGTGAATCCATGCTGCCTTGGGTCCTGCCCCTCTGGCCTCTAGATACTCGACAGTTCTTTCCTTCAGAGTGATTCCATCATTTTCCCTACCACTGAGGTTAAACTAACAGGTCTGTAGTTTCCTGCTTCTGCCTTGCTCCCACTTTTGTGAAGGGGAATCACATCTGCCCTCCTCCAGTCCTCGGGTACCACCCCATCCTCCCATGATTTGTTAAACAGGGTAGTCAGTGGTGTCACTGATTCCACCCTTAGTTCTTTTAGAATTCTGGGATGAATCCCATCAGGACCAATTGCTTTGTCCACCTTCAGTTTTAAGAGTTCTTTCAGAACCCTTTCTTCTGTAAATGGGCTGGTATCAACTTCTGTATCCAGAGTGTTTCTACTGTTTGTTTTAGGTACCTCCCCCTCTTCATTTGTAAATACAGAGCAAAAATATTTGTTTAGTATCTCTGCCTTTTCACAGTCACCCTCTGCCCACCTGCCCCTTTATTAAGCCTCACTATCCCTCCTTGGTCTTCCTTGCTCCCTGATGTACCTATAAAGGTTTTATCCCCTTCTTAACTGAGTTGGCTATCTTTTCCTCAGTTTGGGCCTTTTGCAGTTCTGACTGCCTTCCCAGCTTCCTTTTGCTTTAACTGATACAGTTCTCTGTCCTGCTCCTTCTGTGATTCCTTGTACTTCCTGAAAGCTTTCTTTTCTTGAACCTTCACTGCCACTTCCTTTGAGAACCATAGTGGTTTCTTACATCGTTTAGTTTTGTTTATTGCTTCACACAAAGGCTAGTTACCTCTGTGATGGCAGTTTTATTATTCCCCATTGTTCTTCCACCCTTCTTCCTGCCCATTTGCTGTGCATTCTTAGGCACTCACCATTTTAACAAGTCAGCCCTCCTACAGTCCAGTACCTTTGCCTTTGTATGGCTTGACTCTATTGCTGTGTTTATTGTGAACCATACTGTTGATGGTCGCTAGTTCCCAGATGGCTACCCACTTCTACATCTGTGATCCTCTCTTCATCTCCATTTGAGAGAACCAGGTCTAAGATTGCTCCCTCTCGAGTGGGCTCCAATACTAGTTGTCTAAGGCATGCCCCTGTAGGGCATCTAGAATAACCCCACTCTTCAGTGGCTGCTGCAACTGCACTCCAGTTAACATCTGGCATATTCAGATCGCCCATCAGCAATATCTCCCCTTTTTCTGCCTTGCTAAGTATACTTTCTATCATTTTCTTGTCCATTTCCTCCCTGAGAGGAGTCTGTATCTAACCCTGTGCGGATTGTGGTGCCATTGCCAGTCTCCAATTTACCCACAGTGCTTCTTCTCCTCCCTGTTTTCCCTTTTGTTCTGCTGTATGATTCCTCCCTTATGTAAGAGCTACTCCTCCTCCTCATTACCCTCTCTGTCCCTCCTGTAGATAGTGTATCCTGGTATGTTTACGTCCCAGTCATGGTTTTGTGTGAACCATGTTTCTGTGACTGCCACGATATCCAGATGTTCCTCCTCCATCAAGGCCACTAATTCAGGAAGCTTGTTACTCAGACTACGGGCATTGGTACTCATTGCTTTCCATTTTTTGATGGCTTTACCTTCAGTTGCAGCATCCCCCACTGACCTTTCTACCTTGGTCTTTTTCTCATTTAGTACTCTGTTTTGTAGGGAGAGGCTGGGATTTTCCTGCTGCTTATCAGTGCCTCCCCCCTTGACTAGTTTAAAAGCTTGCCAATGAAGCATTTAAACCGATTGCTCAAAAGACTTGCTCCTTCCTGGACAGATGCAGACTATCCTGCCAGTATAGGCTGGTGTCCCTCCAGGTGGAACCCAGTAGCCAATGAAGCCAAACCCCTGTGTTCCACACCATTTTTCAACCATTCATTAAACTACATGGTGCAAAGTACCCTCGCCTCACTCATGCCATTGACAGGCAGCACCTCTGAAAGGATACTGTTGTGCTGCTTGTCTTAGGCCCCTCCCAGTTCTACAAAGTCCTTCTGCACTGCTCTAATCTCATGTTGAGCCAAGTCATTTGTTCCTAGGTGGACAATGACGTCCAGCTCAGACTCCCGTGCAGCTGTTTTCGTGATCCTGAGGATGCGCTTCCTGTCCCTCCAAGCCATGGCACCAGGCAGGCACCTTACTTCAGTTTTCCCTGCTCCCCCCAGTTCTATCCCCCTAATAATTGAGTCCCCCACCAGGAGCTGCTTCCTTTCCTTGTGGTGTCCTCTGCCTCCTTCCTGTGGGCCTCCCTTGTGACAGGTGTCCTCAGCCTCCTTAATCTCCTCTGTGGGTGCATCCATAGGGAAGCTGTGCTCCCCCAGAATGGTGTATGGATTGTGGAGTGGAACAACTGACTGGGTGTGCCTCTGTTCCACCATCCTCACCCTCCCTGAGCCCACTGTGGTCCAACTGCTGTGCTTTCTTTGCAACCTCTGAGGTAGTGGTGGTGGCTCTGGTGCTCCCTGGATGGGGAGGTTCCCTTCTTACCATCCAGTCTGGCCTGGGGGAAGGTTCCCTTACTGCTGTCTAGTGTGGCCTGAAGACGGGCAAATTCCTCCTTCAGGGCAGAGAGTTGTCTGCAAATAGGGCAGCATCTCAGCCTCCAGAAAGTCTCCCGGAAGACTGCTGCCCCACAGCCATTACATTGCACTACTCCCCACGATTATGTACTTTTGTTTTTGTTTTTGTTTTTTAGTTTTGTAAAATACTTTGTTGGTTCTCTGTGACTGGCAGTGATTACACAAGCTGATTTCTCACTGTTGCCCTCTGTTGGTGATCAAGCAAACTGCTATTCAGTATGCTATTACAAACCAGGAAATAGAAAGAAAGAATACAAGGCAAAATGTATAGCGTGGTGGTGCAAATTGTCTTCACTCCATCATCTGCAATGGCTCATTCTAGGGTCCTCCAGGCAGTCATATTAGTGTTAAGATGCCAAAAAGTAGTCTTTCTCATTTTGCCTTGTATTCTTTCTTTCTATTTCCTGGTTTGTAATACCATACCGAATAGCAGTTTGCTTGATCACCAACAGAGGGCAACAGTGAGAAATCAGCTTGTGTAATCACTGCCAGTCACAGAGAACCAACAAAGTATTTTACAATGTATCCTCTTGGTATAAACCCGCCACACCTAAAGTATCTATCCCAGATCAGTTACAGTCAGCATGACAGACATGAGAGGCACAGGTAATTTGCAAAAAGGGCAGTATGTAAAATACATAAACAGTACAGGAAGACAGATAATTTCCAGTTTGAGTCTTGTAACTCTCTGCAATGTATATGCTTGTATTCTAACGCAAAACAAATTGCTTAGCATCTTCGCTAAGCAAATTTTTGGGTGGTGGGATAAGCTGTAGTGGAGGTGACTCATTTTTATTTTATTTTGGTCTTTTGGTAACGTGACAAGGCTCACTAGGCACAAGTGCCTGTTTTCAGGGGCAACCTGGGAGCACTGGGCGGTTAAGTGACTTGCTCAGAGTCACACAGTATGCAAGTGGAGGTTGTGAGAATCAAACTCAGGTCTGGTCTGCTGGATGTATCAAGCTCGTTTACACCTCGTTCCTCTAACCTCTAGGCTATACTGCCAGCTCGCATATGTGTAAATTCTATGTTATTTATTCTACTGTCCATTCATGACCATTAATCAGAGTACAAAGGGTGCTGAGTGATGCCAAAGTAATCGTTCTCATTTTGCCTTATCTTCTTTGATTCCATGTCCTGGTTTTTAATACCATAATGAGTGGCGATTTGCTTGATCGTCAACAGAGAAGAACAGTGAACAATCAGCTTATGTAATTACTACCAGCCACGGATCACCGAGAAAGTATTTCACAATATTTCCTCTAGGCATAAACCCTCCATCTCAACAGTATCTATAACAGATCAAATAAAGTAAGCATGACACTCATGAGAAGCAAAGGCAGTTTACAGAAGAGGCAGTAAAGAAAATGCTTAAACAATGCAAAAAGACAACTCATTTCCAATTTTTTTTTGTGTAACTCTCTCAAATGCATGTGCATATATTCCAAGGCAAAAAGTACAAAGCATCATGGGTATATAAATACCTTTGGGGGTGAGCTGTAAAATCTCTCAACAGGCATAACATTCTGCTAGACATGTTCATACTTATACCTCACTGCAAACAGCTCCCACATACTAAGCATACTGTAGCAATAATTGTTTAAACCCACACAAAAGAGTATGCATGTTGATAATAGGCAGGAGGCATTGCTTCCCACCGGTAAAGTGAACACCAGCACCACATATGGGCTTCTAGTGGCAGCATGTAAAAAAAGTGAATGCTGAAATTGGATCCTGGTGTCAGCATGTAAAAAATCAGCACTCTCAAAAAGTTTAGTGTGTCTATCAGTTCCACAGAGTAGCATAACAAACTACTCATTCTGCTCCATAAGAGTGGTACTAAAAGCACGAGAAACATTCCTATTAGGACCGTTAAAGTAACACATGTACATAAGAGTTTACACTTTGCATTTTCCAGCACTAGGAGCGTCTAAGGGCCAGATATTTCAAACTTTGACCCGGGGCTAAATTAGCACTGCCCAGCAGGCAAACTTAGCCTGGAGCAAAAAGCAAGCTATATTCAAAAGGAATAGCCCAGTGCTAATCCTCCTGAATATAGCAAGCTATGGAAGCTGGGCAAACCGGTCCAGGAGTACAGGGCAAAAATAGCCTGGGAATAAGACAGCGCTGAATATAGCATGCAAACTGCAACTGCAGCTTATTAGACCCTGGAGATAGCCAGTGTTGCAGGTGGAGAACATTGTGTGTGATTGCACAGAGATGTGACACATCTACTGCAAATAACAATGTGAGCCACACACTGCAGAACTGTGCTATGCTGAAGTGAGGTTTGCTCAGGGCTACTGTAACCTGACTGCATAGTGCTAACACATTAGCCCGGGGCAAACGCGAGCTATATTCAAAGCTACCATGCAAATGAGCCTACTTAGGTAATCTGTGGGCAAACAGGCACATTTGCATCTCATTATATGCTGCTTAGCATACATTACTATGCAGTTTGCCCGGTGCTACCACATGGTGCACACAGCTCCACCTGTTGGTCGGAATGGCAGTACAGACTGGATGCTGCAGGCCAAGGCATGCCCACAGCATCCCCTGTTGGTCGGAATGGAAGCACAGGCAGGAAGCAGCAGGAACTGTGTGCTGACAGGTACAAGCAGTGCAATACCTATATAGCACTGCAAGCAGTACATAATGAGATTTATAACATGGAAATAAACTGAATGGTGAAATCGGGAGGCACGATTGGCTGAACCGCATCACGAGGGCAAAGTCAGAGCGGGGATTAATCCAGCATACCCGCGTGTTCAAAAGTGAAGTACCAGCAGCATCCAGACAGCTAGGTAAGCAGCACCAGGCAGAGGTGAGGATTCAGTGTGAGAGAGACACTAGTCTTAGGCAGGGAGAGGGCGACAAGCTAGACAGAGTCAGAAACGGGAGGGGGAGAACAAGCAGCCGTGCACAGTAGGAATAGATAGGAGATTCCAATAGAGAAATACTATGCAGGGAGGTGGCGCACGGTTCTCGCTGACAGGAGGTATCAGGGTGGAACAGTGGGTCGACCTGATGTTTGGATGTGCAGGCACTGTAGGCGGCGACAAAAAGCAAGAGGCGAGTGAAAGAGCCACAGAACCAAGAGCGATGAGTGGAACTGTAGGGAGAGAACAGAGAACGGGCAGAGTGTCAAACACACAGCGGAGGAGTCAGGAGGCATATGTGGACTATATCAGGATGGAGAATCAGGACAGAGATGTGGCTAGCATGCAAGCAGAGTGTAATGTGCAGAGCACAAATGACACCAGAGGAGAGAAGGAGACAGAAAGTAGGCGGTATACGAGCAGCGGGACTGCGAAGAGAAGTAAAGGAGACATGGAGAAAGAGACAGAGACGCAGACCAGGAGACATCAGTATGTGTCAGCAGTCAACCTCGATGCGCTGGAATGGAGCAAAGTCGAGAGGAACACACACAAAAGTACATCATGGGCATGCAATGTGTTTTCGGACTGGTTGCAGGAGAACAGCATGACTGTGGACATAGCACCGGTGATTGTCCCAGTCCTGGCAGATATCCTCAGAGAATTTTATGGGAGTGTGAGAGCAGAGGGGGGAGAGGAGTATAGTATCAGCTCCTTGGTGGGAATAAGAACTGGGCTGAATCGGTACATCAACAGCATGGAGGTCAGACGGCATATTAACATAATGACTGACCCCGAGTTCAGAACCACCAACAGTGTGTTCCTAGCAGTGCTGAAAAAAATATAGCAGAGCTGGGAAAGACGTGGCTGCACACTATCCAACAATTACCGTGGACGACCTGCATAGAATTAGAGAGTGTGACAAGCAGAATCCACAGACAGCCTACTGACTTGTGAGGCATCTATGGTTCGAAATCCAGCTCGGCTTAGCAAGGAGAGGCCGAGAGGGACTCAGGCAGCTGACCCAGAACTCCTTTGTCCTTGAGAGAGAGATCCTAGTGGCACAGAGTACCTTGCGCTGGGCTTCAACGAGGCAACCGAAAATCACAGCTCTGTGAATGAGAGCACTAAAGAGTCAACGCGGAGTCCTGTATGCTCAAACCGACAGTGCTCTGTGTCCCGTGGCGCTGTACAAGGAGTATCTCAACAGATGTCCTGCAGGAGCACCGGCATTCTATCTTCACCCTGTGTGACTGCCACAGGAGGAGCTGGACAAGTGAGCAGTCTGGTACTCTAGACAGCCCATGGGCAGAAACTACCTAGGAGACATGATGTCTCAGATATCAGAGGATGCCTAGCTGTCAAAGAGGTACATGAACCAGAGCGTGTGCAGTACTGCAGTGCAGATGTTCACAGTGGCTGATCTCGCATTGAGAGAAATAATGTCCGTGATGGGGCACAGGTGCAAGACCAGCCTCCAGAATTGCTGGGCCTCCACTGTGAACGACAGGAAGAAGTGGTCACAGATCCTGTCAGCTACCGATGACGGGAGTTGCAGCAGCAGGGAAAGTCCATGCACGATCCGGCACAGCATACCAAGTCCACCTCCATATCGCAGAGGTCAAGAGAGCTGGGAAACGTACAGACCTGTCACAGGGGGAGCTGCAGCATCTGGGACACCACTACCAAATATGGATGACAGCCAGACAGGAAGCAGTACAGATGCAGATGAGATGTCGGAGGATGCCGCAGAGGACACAGGGGAGCTCCTCAGAGCCCCGAATGAGTGGTGGAGATATCAGCCAGTGGGGTTTCAGTGCCATAACTTCACCGTGCATGGAATGGTGAATTTTAATTACGCGGCAGGACCACCGGAAAATGATGCGAGAAAGGGTACAGCAGCAGAAGCAAATAGACCCGAGAGGCAGTAGCACCAGATGCAGCAGCACACGTAGTGGGCAACATCGAAGGAATCTCACGTCAGCAAGGAGAAGTGACTGAGGCAAGATGCAAATTTCACAGCGACCCGCACACCACGGCAAGGCAGCAGTCCACCGCAGACCTCCAACGACCGGTATGAGACTAATACCCACGCAGACTGCTAAATAATTGGGACTAGCATGTGAAGCGCACTGTTTTGTTTAAGTGGTACTAGTCAATGTTTTCACCGCATCAGCATATTAATGCTGTTCTGTAACACATTGTGGAAGTGCAGTAAAAACCTTTTCGAAACACACCGACTCCCTGTCTAATGTTGTTCCGATAGCAAATACTGTCCTCGCGACTCTGTACTTGGGCGGCCCATGTTACAAACGCATTAAGCCACTCCAGTGGTGGCATCTAATGTGATTAATGCATGGTTGGGCTGTTGTTCGCCCTCGTACTCCGGCCTCGGGTCACAACCCTCCTAACCATGCATTAATCCAGCATTAGATGCCACCTTCGTTGTGGCTTAATGCTTACATATATATTTATACAATAGGGGTGAAGGATAAATGAGTGTGATAAAAACATGTATCTTCACTGTGGTGACATAACCACATGAGATATTTCATGTTGTGACATCACGGCTTGCGATAAATCATGTCGTGAAATCACCAGTGTGATATTTCACTGCTGCCTGCAGCCCACTCAGTTACCATGGCAAAACATTCTCAGGTGTTTCCTATACTCTGACCCATTGCTGTGATCCTCTCAACTTGACTGCAACCAGAATTCTAAAACAGATAGCTTCACAAAGCAATTTCTTTGTCACTGCTGCCTGCACCTAACTCAGACTCAGTTACCATGGCAAAACATTCTCAGGTGTTTCCTATACTCTGACTCACTCCCACCCCATTGCTGTGATCCTCTCAGCTTGACTGCAGCCAGAATTCTAAAACAGACACCTTCACAAAACATTTTCTTTCTCACTGCTGCCTGAAGCTAACTTACTTAGCATTGCAAAACACACTCAGCTTTTCCCACAGTTTGTAACACTGCCAGCCCATTCAGAAAATCTCACACAGAAACAGCAACAGAACACAAAAAATCATAACAATACTTCTGAAACTCGTACCCCTATTGTATAAATCGAACACATGATGTTCAGATCGTGTGCTATGGAAAATATCTTCACTCCTGCATCGTGAGCTCTGGATACTCTCACTCGTGCCTTCGGCACTCGTGAGTATCCAGAGCTCACTCTGCAGGAGTGAAGATATTTTCCGTATCACACTCCTGCCCATCATGTATCCCCTATATATATATATATATATATATATACGTGTGTGTAGCGATCCATAAATATAGATAGCTATAGAGACACATGCACACATATATATATATATATATATATAGCTATACACACACACACACTACCTATGGCCACACGTGTCCTGGATGATGCTCCCACCCCACACCAACAGAGGCGGCCCACAGCAGGTGTGGGTGGAACACCGTGGGGGGACACAAGTATGAATGGGGCAGGCATAAGGCAAACCTGCTGGGAGCAGGGGGGGATGTCAGCTGTAGGGTCACTGGGCTGTGCAGCGCAGCCATCCAATATATAGGGACCTGGGCAGACAGACTGGGCCAGGCAGCCCTTCTCAGTCATCATGGTCCCTGTTCCCACGTGTGTTGATTCCATTCCCTGGTAGTCCAGTGGTCCCCCAACCCCCCTCCAGCACGAATCCCACCCCCCAGTACATGTAAAAGACCTATTTTTTCCTGGTAGTCTAGTGGTCCCCCTCAGTACAGATCCTGACCCCAGTACATGTAAATCATGTACATCGCCCTAGTAGTCTAGTGGTCCCCCACCCCCAGCATGAATACGACCCCGGTACATGTAAAACACCTATTTTTCCTGGTAGTCTAGTGATACCCCCAGCACGAATCCTGACCCCGTACATGCAAATCACATCAGTTTCCCTGGTAGTCTAGTGGACCCCCTACCCGGCAGTGACGTGGTGCCCTCACTCATACCAATGCATGCCATAAAGAGAGCCGGCAACCGGCAAGCAAACATAAAAATTACGCCTTTTTTATTATATACTCTAAAATCACCAAATTTCACATTTTTAATCCTGTTTTCAACAATTGTATATAGTCAATTATGTATCATTTTATAATCAATTAACAAGAACCCTTGTTAGTTGATCAATGTCCTTCTTTTATCAAAACTGGCACTTAAAAGTGTTTAATAATTCACGTAAAAACCAGCCCCTATACAGTCTATGGAGTGCGCCCCCATGCATTCCTAGTACTGACATTATGAAACGTGGCAGCGTGGGGGTGTGCTTCCAGTAAAGGAAGTTGGGGCGTTTTGGCTGCGAGTCTGGTGATCTGATTTTATGAGGATTATAACAAAAAAAAAATACTGCTTATAAAATGACACCATTAGAAGGCTGGATAAACTGGAGGGTAAGCGACTAAACCAGCTAAGTGGGGAGAGGGTGGTCGTATGTAGAAACCTGCTCTTTAATGGATTATTTATATAAAAATGAATGTAAAACTGATAAATAAAAAAGCAGTCACTCACTACTAGCCCCTTCATGGCTGGCTTATAATGGCCTATAATGGTGGCATATCTTGCTCAGGTCTGTGACATGAGTGTGCTGGGAGAGACAGAGAGAAAGAGAGAGAGGGAGAGAGAGAGAGAGAGAAAGAGAGAGAGAGGAGGAGGGAGGGAGGAGGGAGAGAGAGGTACAAATACCTATATCATACAGTAGCACCAGTAAGCACTGCAGGCATTGCTAGACAGCTAAGATTTTTATTATTAATGGTGCTGTGTGGGTATTATTTTGATGGATGTTCCAGTCAGAGCCAAACAAGCCAAAGAAATGGATATGAATGATCAAATGAGCATCACTAAGAGTGCCCACCCACCCTACCCATGTGAATGATGCAACTGCTTCACATGCTCTGATGTACTGTGATATATGGTATACTATCTGGTCCAAGAGGTAATAACGTTTTCTAGTACTACAACTACTTCTACTGAATCTGATCAACACGCTGAATCCTTAAAGAAGAAAAATGAAAGACATAGTGAATGGGTGGTCCATGCAGGCAGTCAGTCATACACCGCATTGGTCAAGTGCAGTGCAGTCATAAAAAAGTTTGCCACTGCCACCTGAAGACCTGATGATACACAACACAATTACATTCTTCCTAGTTCCACAATTGCTGCCAGTCACTGCCAAGTAATTTAAGTATCAAAAATAAAATATTGTACTATAATAATCTCAGCCCAGTTACTGTAAGTGAGATGTAACCAGGCTAGCACACCACGCACTCACAAACAATAAAGAAATTATATGATTTTTCAATTTAGTAGAATTTTTTTCTATGAAGTAATCACAGCCAAATATGGGGGATGTGAAAAATATACAAAGAGTATTCAGTTTCTGAGTTTCAGGCATCTGCTAAGTCAAGCACTATATGAAAAACGTAAACAGCACAGTCAGGATCAGTTGCAAAGGGCAAAACAAGTGACAAGTAGTAGTAAGGACTGGAGTAAGGACAAAAAGTAATTAGTAGTAGTCGTGACTCATGAGGACAAAAAGTCATAGTAGTAGTAGTAGTAGAAGACAGCAGTACTCTACCTTCCAGATCAAATACTGGTACCAGGCACCACCAAGTAAGTTTGCGACATGATCTCTCTCCTGCCCTTTGGCATGAGTACTGCCACCTGTGAAATAAATGTAAACACACCACCAACTCTTTAAAATGCGAATACTCTATCAGGCTGTAGAGAGAAAGCCTAGACAATCCAAGAAAATTCTGGGGCACAATAGGCTCCCTCTTGAATCCCCATACCCGCAGTCCCAACATACACCTGCACTCCCCTTCTGGCTTGCTAACTGACCCCCCTGAAGTTGCCAAAGTGCTAAACACCAAATTTTTGGACCTGTCAGCCCTCCTCAGCAAGCTACCCCCTCACTTCCCTAACCCTCAGGCAACCCCCACCACCCCACCACTTTCCCACCCCACTCCCACCATTGCATCTACACTGACCAGTATATGCTCTACCCCATCCGCCACACCATCTCCTAGTACCCCCCAAATGCTTCCCCTCCCCCTTTTTTATTTCTTGTCTGTAACCCTTAAAGAGACCTACAAAATGCTGAAGAGACTACCTAATCGGGGTATCCCTGGCTCAGACGGCCTCTCCCTTGTCTTTTTGAAACTTGTTGTCCCACTGATTTCCAAACCACTCACCTTCATCTTCAACCTTGCCCTAGCTACCTCCATCCATCCTGGAAATCCACTAGAGTAGTCCCAGTTTTTAAATCTGGGGACCCCCACTCCACTGACAACTACCAGCCCATATCTATCCTTCCCCACCTAAGCAAACTCCTAGAAAGGGTCATATGCAGCCAATTAATGGACTACCTCTTCAAACACAATCTCTTAGGTGGCCAACAGCATGGCTTCTGCAATCATCACAGCACTGCAACTGCCCTTGCCCTTTTTACAGAGCACATCCTCTCTAATATGACCCGAGGATGCACCACTGGTACAGTCTTTGTAGACTTATCAAAAGCCTTTGACATGGTCAATCACTCCCTCCTCATTGCTAAACTATCAGCCCTGGGCTGCTCCACTGGAACCATAGACTGGTTCTGAAGTTACCTCACGGGGCGCACCCAATCTGTGTGTATTGGTACCCCACCTGCCCTCCTCTAGCTATCTCCTCGGGTGTCCCACAGGGCTCCATCCTGGGCCCCTTACTCTTCTCTATATTTGTCAACCCCTTCCCCACCAACAGCTTCACCTACAGCTATCTGCTCTACACCGATGATCTTGTCATCTTCCACAGTGACCAATCCCTCTCCCGCAATCCTCCATCCTATTCGAGAACTACTGCGCAGCCTCATGCTGGTTCTAATCCAACCTCCTGCTAGTCAATGCGAAAAAAACAAAGGCCATGTTTGATTCAAAACCATATCTAGCCAAGACTATACATACAAATGATGACCTTCTCATTTATCCCCCTGATGGCCCTTCCCTCGAGAATGTCCCTACCTTCCAGTACCTAGGTGTGTTGCTCGACCCCTCTCTCACATACAATGATCACATAAACAACATAGTCGGGAGGGTTAACTAGAAACTGGGTGCTGCTTACCACCTAAAACCTTACCTGACCAATAAGGCCCGCCTTGCCATAGTCACTGGCAACCTACTCCGACTCTTTGACTATTGCTCTTCCACATACAGATGAAGCCACTTAATTGGGACAAAGTTTATAGGGACGTCTGCTTAACTGGGATGTTTTCATGGTAACCGACGAATCCCCTATTATAGTAAATAGGAGCTCCTGTCCTTTAATAGGGACGCCAATTTCGGCTAATTGGGACGTTTTGGGGGAAGTTTCCTTATAAAATCAGATCCTGTGAGCAGTGTTTTCCAACTGCTGTTCCTTGCAGGACATAAACATGGACTCAAAACATAAAGAGCTTTCCCTTGCTGAGTGTGTTAAGGTTCTTGAAGCTCTTCAAGGACCCAAAACCTCCTTGTCAAAGGTAGCTGCTGCCTTTGGGATATCGAAAAGCCAGGCTGGCAGAATCAGCCAAAATTGTGATCCAATCATGGCTGAGTAGATCTCAAGCAGCAACCCTCAGAAAAAGAGGAAAAGAGATGGAAAGGACTGTGAGGTGGAAGAAGCATTATTCACCTGGTTTAATAATGCAGTTAGCATAGGTGCTCGAATCTCCGGTCCACTTATAAAAAAAAAAAAAAAGCTAATGAACTGGTGGCACAGCTAAACCATGAAACATTTGCTGCTTCTGATGGCTGGCTCTCACGGTGGAAGCAGAGGCACAATATCGTGTGTAAAAAAGAACAAGGAGAGCATGGTGATGCTGATAGTAGTGCTGCAGGGGACTGGGTGCAAAGCGTGCTACTAACTCTATTGCATGAATACCCACCTTGTGATGCATACAATGGAGACGAGACTAGATTGTTTTATAGAGGGTACCCAGATTGTGGCCACATGCACAAACACTCAGAGTTGTTAGGGGGGAAGAAGGCAAAAGAGCGTGTTTCTTTGTTGGTTTGTGCTACATTAAATTGTGACAACAGATGAAATACTGAATACAGCATTGTGTTTGGGGGGGGCACTGAATCTAAATCTAAGACGCGATTAACATGAGTTCTTTGCTGCGTTCTTTGTCTAACTGAATTACTTCAGGTAATGGGGACAGCCGCTTAATAGGGACGAATGAACAGCAACAGAGCCATCTCTATTAAGCAGCTTCATCTGTACTCTAGAACCTCAAGCACACTTCAGGCTAGGCTGACGGTAGCCTACAACAATGCTTGTCAATTTGCCTTGTCTGCTCCTTACACTCTTCACCATTGTGACCTCTACCGCTCCCTTGGATGGCTCCGTTTTGACTATACCCTTGGTTGCCTTGTGGATACTGCCTCCAGAACTATCGGTGTCTCCCCTCACCACCCTCTTCAACTTCGAAACCCCAACCCAGGAACCTACGCTCCTCTACAGTGCCCATCCTCCAGGTACCCAAAACCCTCACTAGTATGGGTGGGAGAGCGCTATCTAGTGTGGCCCCCTCCCTGTGGAACGGATTGCCCACCCCTCTTAGAGTATCAGATTCTCATAAAATCTTCAAACACAACCTCAAATCCTGGCTTCTGGACAACTATAACTGTAATTGCCCCTCTTGCTAGCACACACCCTGCCACAATGCATCTTTGGCAGTTCTCTCTCTTTCTATCTCCCCTGTATCTCCCTAAAATGGAGGAATCTTTTTATAGCATATATCTCCTTTCCAACTTTATCCAAGTATCCACTGTTTGCCTATATGCAAATTAAATCTGCTTGTATACTTAAATGTACATTGCAATTACTACCTGTCTGTGCCATTATAGTGACCACTACTGTATGTACATATTACCTACTATACTGTACTTGTGACTACTACCTGTAACACTATTGTACGTACCATACCTGTATTGCACCTGTATTGTGATTATTACCTGTAATACCTACATATGTTAACTACCATTAGCTGGCCTGGGTCATGCCGCCTGAAAATGGTCCCCAGGAGTACTTACCCAGTTACCAAAGAATAAATAAATAAAATGCAGTTGCTTGCTGTATTTGGACTCTGAACCCATTGATGCTATTTTTTTCTTTCTAGTCTGTGCTGCTCATGTGATTATTCAAGTAATAGTGGCCTGGTCTAGTCCATCCTGACCTGACTTGCTGCAGTTAATTGCTACCTCATGTAGTGGGACAATATTCACAAAATATTTTCATCACTAACACAAATTCTTCAAAGTGTTTTGTGGATAGGGCCTGCTCAGGGAAGTCATTGTATGTTTTATTCAGGTATCATATTCGAAATTAATGTGAGGAATGTTGACTTTGAGAAATGTGAGGCACTCAGCATTTTCTGGTATCAAACAGGATTGTGTCTCAGTAATGACGTTATCAGCTGAACTAAGCAATCATTCTGAACAGATGCTAGTCAGAGAGCAATTCATATACTTCATTGCAATGTTTTCTAAATCAGGACACACATTTTATTTGGATTTCCAGTATTGCAAAGGATTAGCATTCCAGCTGGTATTGGGCTCTGCCAGGTACATTTCAACAATAGTCTGTGCTGAGGCTGTGTTACAAGAGGGAGATGAAGGAGATGTTACAATTACATCTTTTATGGGACTCCAGAGACATGAAGCTGAACCAAGTCACTGTGGGACAGTGCTATGCTTGGCTGGTGGTGAAGAAGAAAATTTGACTGCAGTGGCTGAGGAAGAAGAGGGAGAAAATGCCACAACAGTAGAGGATGGGCCACCTGATGCTGTGCATGAAGGCAATTCTGAATGTGGTGCTGCTGTTGTACTCTGTTCCATGACAGCACGCACCTCATCACTTATTTCTTGTTTATCTTGAAACAAGTGTCATCATCATCACTCAATAGTTGCTTCGATTTGTATCGTGGGTCCAAGATTGTTGCTTTAATGTAGTACTCAGAATGAAGCATTTTACATAGTTTCTCATCTTCTTCAACTTTTTTGATCATACATCTCGTTAGATCTTGTTGTATTCTGGGGGCAACTTACATGTGTCAGCAGCACCACTGACAGCCTGAGTGATCATGGAACTGTCTTGCTTCTGTAACTTTTTCCTAATCAGATTCAATCTGAATTTAAAAATTTTTTATTAGGGGTATCACCTGGCTGAGAGTTGCTGTGTTTGCACTAACCTCCATGGTGATTTCCTCAAATGGCTGGAGCAGGAAAATTAGAAACTTCAGCATGGCCCACTGTGGTGGAGTAATATAGACATCTGCGTCACCAATTTTATTTTTCAAGGTGTATTGCCTGACAGCTTTCTTTCATTCCAGCAGCCTTTGGAACATGTAAAAGGTCAAATTCCATCGAGTAGAAATGTCTTGGATCAGTCTGTGGAAAGGTAAACTGTGCTCCTGCTCTATTTTTTCAAACAAGTGACGGGCTTTGTTTGAGTGACTGAAATGAGTGCATATTCTTTTAGCAGTGCTAATGAGAGCCTTAATCTCCCCGTCATCATTGAGAAAACCATGAACTATTAAATTTGACAAAGTGCAAAGCAGCAGATGTGAACAAAGCTCCCCTCCTCCAAGGCCTTCCTTATGTTGGATCCATTATCTGCAACTATAAAGCCAACTGACAGTCCCTGTGAAGTGAGCTATTGCTGTATTGGTTTATGGAGCTCTTCATTAATGTTGTATGAGGTATGTTCAGATGGAAAATAAAATATTCTTAGAACAGCAAACTGCGATGCTTCACTGTCCCTAGTCCCAATGTGAATTATCGAAACATGCCCAATGTGCCGTGACAAACTTGAAGGGTTCAGGCTGACAGCTTGTCCAGATACCTGTTGTGAGATGCACCACCCAACAGCATTGCACAAGACACGTCTTAATTTTTTATATACGACATCATAAAGATCTGGAATCCCTGTTGTCGAGAAGTATTCCCATGATGATATACTGTATTGTGGCTCGAGGTACTCATGCAGCTGCCTGACTCCTATATGTTCAACCATATTATATGATAGCAAATCAACAGCTACCATTTCTGAAATTTTTTTAGTTATTGTAACAGCAACAGGGTGAGTCGAGGCATATTTGGATTTACACTCATATGTTTCTGAGATGGTAAGCTGTCTACTTGAAGGAGGAGGAATTTTTTATTATATTTATTTAGTTTTTGTTGACCGGGTAAGTGCACTAGACAAATTCTGCCTATTTTCAGTCACGACCCGGGGGAGGGGGCTACAGATGAATGCCAACTGACCTTGAACCCGATTAAGCTGTTGGTGGTATTTTTTTTAGTGAATGAGGGAAATTTGGCCAGGACACCGGGGAAATTCCCCTACTCTTTTCGATAAGTGCCATGGGATCTTTAACATCCACCTGAACAACCACCAATCCAGGCAAATGGGACCTCGGTTTAATGTCTCATCCGAAGAACGGCACCTCAGAAGTGCAGCACCCCTCTCATGCTTCACATCCAGTATCTATGCTTTTTTTTTTTTTATAAATTGTGGCCAATATAGGTCTCCCAAAATACTAAGAAATGCTATTTAGCAAATGCTTTGTGAACCCCAACTGTGCCCCTGATTACATTACAATCAACTAGAGACAAAAAGAGGTGGCACCGAATTCCTTAAGATGAAGGCTCACTTCATGCTTCACTAAATTTCAGGCATTATTGTAACTTACACAGCTTTATTTGCTATTTAATTTACTTTGGGGCGATATGCAATAAAGCCAGAAGCAAGTGCAATTCAAGGTTTGTGCAATAATTTGAGTGCAATACAGAGCAATCGAATTACCAAAAACAGAACTGTATTTGTAGTATCCAAGATGGAGATGACATTCTTCTTACAGAAGATTGCTTCTGTATTACAAATAAAATTATTTGCTTGTGAATATTCATCGTAGTTTCTGAAGACTTAAATTTGAGTCTGTGACTTATTTCCTGAAATGCCATCCTAACTGGGCTTTGACCCCTCCCCCAGACCCCCAAAGTTGCAGTAGCCATGAAATATGCTCAGGGAGGTTAAGTGGGAGTGATGGGGGTTAAGGAAAACACATGAAGATTAAGCACAGAAGGAGAACGAGTGGAGATTAAATGTCTTGTTCACAAACTGTTAAGCAGCAGTAATAGGAGTCAAGCTTGGGTCTTAGCTTCACAGTTCTGCACTAAAACCACTAGGCTACACTGCCTTGGATTCTGCAGGTCAGAGTGATCAAGCTGGGTGAAGCGTGCCATGTGTAGCTTTCAGCATTCAAGTCTAGCTGTATCTCGAAACAGAAAGGCACTGGCTCTATCCCCTTGCCTTCCTTCCTGTTAACCCAACAGCTGCCGCTACTCTTCATGGTTCATAAAGTACAGTATTTTGGGATACAGTGTGTATAGAAGGTACGATAGAAAACCAAACTCCTTTCCTTATCTAAGCTAATAAAATGTGTTGAGTGTGTGTGTGTGTGTGTGTGTGTGCGCGCGCACGTGTGCTCACGCAGAATTACTTCATCATTACAAGGTTCTCGGATACTGTAGTGTCATTTAAACAGAAGGCTACTATGGCTTGGCTTTTATACAGTAAATGCTATGTAAAATAATAGTGTGCACTTTAGTACAATATGTGTATGCCCTTTCCCAAGAGAGCAAAGCATAATGAACACTGGATGCACTAAACAAGGCATTTCACTGCTCCTTCACACATCAATAAGGATCCCAGGCTTTAAAGACATCATTTCTCGAGTGCCTGTTAAATACATCAGTACTGAAGACAAGTGAGGTAAAGATGCCGTGATCACTATATAAAGCCAGTAGGGCAGTGCAGCGGTGTTTCCAAATGGACAGAGCCAGAGTCCATGACGAACACCATCTCGGATGTGATGAGAAGTCCAGACTATAAACACCATCCATGGAAGAAAGCATAAGGAGTCTTTTAACTTGAAGAACTGCATGACAACTTTCAACAGTAGAACCACAACAGGAATTAAAGTGGAGCAATGCAAAGGGGGTCTTCGTGGAAGATTCAAAGCAGCCTTTAAAGAGAAAGAACCCTCCACAACAAAGTGGTCTAAATCAATGACTGATGCCAGAAAACCAGCTAAGATGACTTCATAGAAGTCGCTTCTCTTCCTGAGGCCAATCACAATTGCCCAGGACCACAATCCCACCACACCATGTACGGTGTTGTCTGAAAGAGCTCTAAGCCAGTCATTTTGTAGAATGAAAGAGAACTGTAGAAGATGGTCAGCCAGAAAGCAGAAGACTCCCAGCCCTATACTACAGATGACTGAAGCAGTACTTAAAGTCTGGACAAGGGCATCTGTCTTTTCAGTCTCTGTATACATATTAATTGGTAGACAACTGTACACGAAGCTCCAGCAAGATGCATCCAATCCATCATACTTAATTCTCAGGCATTTTCAATGCCAAACCAAGCGTCCGCACTGCCTGCCAGCTGATGTACACCATAAAGGAACTCGCTGTGGAGCAAGAAGCTGCTAGTTCCGTGCCGAGAACAACGCAGAGCACTTCTGTGACTCCTGTACTGCAATGCATGCTGGGTAATAGAAATGTAGCGCAGTCTTCGGGTTTTTGAGGTGGCTCGTGTTTTGAACACATGGTCAGTTTCAGTAACAGTAGGAGGAGTCCTTCGAATGGGAGGAAGTGTTGGTGGAGGTATTTCAGTAGTGCTGCGGGAGCTGCCATTGCTTTCATCTATATGAGTTACCCCTGAATGTAGTGAGCTATCACCGTCACTTTCTCTTCGAGACTCACAGCTGGAGTTCTCAGTAATGTTATGACATCTGTCTAAGTACCTTTTCAGTGCTGAAGTTCACAATGCTCCTTCCATTTTACCCCTGCTGATTGGCCATTTACAGATAGCAAATGTTGCTACTAACTAAATGGAAGCACTAACGGAGAAGAAAAGATGATATTTTTTTAGTTTTTTTCCCAGGAAGGCACGGCACCTCAGTCACCTTTTCAGGGCCCCCCCAACTGGATTTTTCTTGGGCCTGTTCCTCTTGTGATTTATTCCCACTGCCCCTTCTACAACCCAAACATTTCTGTCTGTTTCTTTCTCATCCGCAATTTCCATCCCCTCCAGTAAACCATGTGCTGCCCGATCATTCTCTTCATCTTTATTATTACCCTTGTCGGGTTCAACCTCAGAAGAATCGGAAGAGGGTGAGGGACTGGCAGTAGCATAGTATATAATTGTTCCATACCGTTGGGTGCCTCTGCAGATGGTACCCACCAAGCTTTTAGTTTTTTTTTAACTACATGACCTTTTTTTAACTTTGGACTGATGATGATCAGAGACATTCACCTTTTTTGGATTCAAGCATTCACTTGGAAGATGAAACCTTAGACGTGAAAAAATCACTTTTTGCGGTTTGATTTTGTTTTCCCTTTTCAGGCTGATTGCTGTCTTTTGCAGTGCCACTGCCTACCTGAGAAATAGAATGCGCCTCATCAGCACTTTGATCCATTTTTTCTTAGTATTCTAACCTGTAAAAAAAGATCCCTGTAACTAACATGATGTCCTTCTGATGACTTCCACCCACAGGCCAAGGACAAATTTACTGTTGTGACTCATAACTGTACACAGTACACCGATAGCACAGCAGTCCACCACCACTCCCTTCCAAGATTACCCGACTGACTCCCACAGTACAGTTAGTTACTGTTAAGTGACTAAATTCAGCAACTGTTAAGTGTGCCTCAGAATTTGAGTTGGAGATGCAGACACATCTGGTACATAGCCACTTAGCACACTCCCACACTGGGGGTTGGTTAATGCTTATACATAATGTAACAAGATATACTATAAAACTAATGATAATAATGGGGAATGAGTGATGATGATGATGACACTTGTGTGTACAGTAGTTGTACTTTACTTGTGTTGTACTATAAACAGCCTGCTACGAGTCTACTAAGTCAGATTATCTCCCTGGGCCACCCACAGCCAGCAGCACAGGCGCATCAACTTGTATGTTGTTTGTCTGAAGAGTATATATTTTTTTAATACATGAAATCATGAATGAATGTTAACAAGTGATCATGATTCGTGATTTGATGGCACGTCAAATATTTATTTTGCCAGCCTGCTGCCCTTGCCCTGTACACACAGCCACACTGAAGCCAGGAAAACAAATTTTATTTGGGATTTCTGGGACTGTTAAATTTCCCATGTGCCCCCCCTGCAGTCTCTCTGTCTACCCCCTGGATGAAATCATGAAGGAACATTAACAACTGATCGTGATTCACGATTGGACTGCACAAGTCAAAGATTTATTTTGTTGCCAGCCTGCTGCCATTGCCTTGTACACACAGACACACTGAAAAGCCAGAAAAAAAATATTTGGGATTTCTGGGACTTACATTTCTTGTGGGCCCCCTACAGTGTCTCTCACTCCCCTCTCGATGGCACAAGTCAAAGATTTATTTTGCCAGCCTGCTGCCCTTCCCCTGTACACACCGTTACACTGAACCCAGGAAGAAACTTTTTATTTGGGATTTTCTGTAACTGTAAAATTTCTCTTGGACCCCAGTAGTCTCTCCCTCTCTCCTCTGGATCTGGAAAGTCACAAGTCAAAGATTTTACCAGCCTGCCCTTGCTCATGTATACGGCTACACTGTCTAAGGTCAAGAAAAGAAAAAAACACTTTAATTTGGGATTTTCTGTAACTGTAAAAAAAACTTTTCAGGCCCCAAGTAGTCTCTCCCTCTCTTCTCTGGATCTGGAATAGCACAAGTCAAAGATGTTGCCAGCCTGCCCTTGCTCATATATACACAGCTACACTGTCTGAGGCCAAGAAAATAAAAAAAAAAACTTTCATTATTGATTGTCTGTAACTGTAACATTTCTCTTGAACCTCCAGTAGTCTATCCCTCTCTCCTCTGGATCTTCTGCAATGGCACAAGTCAAAGATTTTACCAGCCTGCTCTTGCTTATGTGTACAGTCACATTGCCACACTGCCTGCCTTTTGCCCCCAGCAGCCACCCAGGCCACCACTATCTCTCCAGTCCATCCAGAGTCCTCCTTTCTCCAGTCCTGACCCGTCACACTCCCCCGACGATCAGTTTCTCTCCCCCTCCTCGCCCCAGTAAGTCTTCTTTATCCCTCCTAGTTTCTTTTCCCTCCTCTCCAAAAATGTATATTTTTTTAATATTTGTGTTTTTTTTTTCTTTTTGGCATCCACTTTGTGCAATCAGCATGGTTATATACCGTGAGTGGATTATGTGACCATCGTTTCCATGATTGGATGCCACCTGTTGATGGTATCCCCATGGCAACAATGCAGAAAATGGCACAAATGGCACTTCCACGGACCCAGAACCGGACTTCTGCAACAACATCTTTATTTATCCAGGTCCGTGGATTGCGGGTTCAATCCAGGGGTCTGGATCTCCCATAGAACAGTCCATCCAGCCCTATGCCATAGTCCGGGTGTCATAGGATCTAAGGAAGTGAGAGGGAGGGGAGAGGAGGGATATGGAGGAGGAGAGGTAAGAAGGAAGAGAACATTGTGATCCGGGGGAGGGGTGATGTGTCCTTCACTGCTTGAGAACCTCCAGTGGTGGGCTGCGGTTGCAACATAGATGCTAGGAGTGTAACACTGGGAGTCATTTCATGTTCCCAGAGGGTAGTGAACCTGTGAAACAGCCTACCAGCAAAAATACAAAAAAAGGGAACAGAAGATAGTACAGGCCTTCTAGATAAGTCTGGACAAATTTCTGATTACTGAGGGAATTAGATGGTACCCTGTATGTACAATGAGCAGGAAATCATTATGAATTAGTATTTGTTTGCACTGATTACTTTTTTCATTTTTGCTTATGAAGAAGGGGTGACAGATATGATGAACTTGGTGTCCAGTCTGACATTAATTTAGTATATAATAACTGGTGAGGATTTTTTTCCCCTAAGGGAACCCCAGTTGTAATTTGCCATTATACCCTACTGGTTATAACAGTAAACACACAATGGGTTTCCCACACTCCACACTTGCGCCAACCTCTGCTCTTCCCTTCCTCAGCGCCAGTCACCATTACTTACTGCCAGAACCTTCACCACAACTCGCACTTGGCAGTAAGTTAGATTAAAAAAATATTAACTGGCTGTTTCATAGACTGCCTCTACTAAATAACTGGCTCCAAAAATGAAAAGAAAAAATTAAGTTTCCGACTTCAGACTGCGCTTCATATTGACCGGATGATGGCTGAAAAGATGTATCTTTATGTTACATAATTGCTTCTGGCAAAAAAAAAAAAAAAAAGCTCTCCAGCAATTATATAAAATAAAGTCTGGGCAGGTGTGTAAAACATGAATTTTATACACACCCTTGGTATGGGATGCCTTTATAAACCCTCAAGCTTTGCTCTCGGGGTTTATGTGGCATCCCACACCTTGGGTGTATGTAAAGTTCTCATTATAATCCGCTACTCAGCCATTATTCTGTATGTTACTACTGAACAGTATGTATGCCCCAAAATGCTGATCCTTATGGTGTCCCTGCATTGCACTCTCTCAACTGACATAATGTCATTTTTGTATTTCGGAGGCCGGAACTGAGCACAGTGCTCCAGGTAAGGTCTGTCAAAGCCTTGTAAAGTAGCCATATTACTTCCCTTCCCTGATTGTCTTTTCCCACCCCAATAATTCTATATTGCACATTTGACTTTTGTGGCTCCATCTGCATTGTTCTTTTTGTTACTAGCACAATAGCCTGTCAGTGAAAACAGTAACCTACTGCTTTGGGCACTTGCATTACGCATATATGCAGTCTTGTTCCCCTACACACAGTCCTTGTATTAATTATTTGTGCAGATTTGTTCTACTTACAGTTCTTGCATTAAGCATTTGTGCAGTCTTGTCCCCATATATGCAGTCCTTGCATTAGGCATTTGTGCAGTTTTGTCCCACTATTCACAGTCCTTGCATTAAGCATTTGTGCAGTTTTGTCCCTCTGTACACAGTCCTTGCATTAAGCATTTGTGCAGTCTTGTTCCCCTACAGGCAGTCCTTGCATTAAGCATTTGTGTAGTCTTCTTCCCCTATAGGCAGTCTTTGCATTAAGCATTTGTGTAGTCTTGTTCCACTATACACAGTCCTTATATTAAGCATTTAAGCAATCCTGTTTGTCTATACGCAGTCCTTGCATTAAGCATCTGCGTAATCATGTCCACCAATAGGCAGTCCTTACACAATGCATTTGTGAAGTATTGTTCCTCTATACACAATGCTTGCATTAAGCATTTGTGTTGTACCCCAATAGGCAATCCCTGCATTAAGCATTTGTGCAACCTTGTTCCCCTATACACAGTCCTTGCATTAAGCATTTGTGTAGTCTTGTCCCCAATAGGCAATCCTTGCATTAAGCATTTGTGCAGTCTTGTTCCCCTGTACAGTCCTTTTTTTAAACTTTATCTTTCAGTTTTTCAAGCAAAACTTAGAAGTTGATTTTTACAGAAGGTTTACAAAATGCGTTGAAATATGGGCATTCCACTTATGAGGGATATGTTGGACACCTTTCCGGTCGTTATTCATGGGGGGAATAAAGTTAATTAAATATCTGCTTAGAAGTTTCAAAAGGTATAAATCACAAGAGCCACAAACCAAAAATAGTGCGCACAGGCGATGGTGCTCAAGAAAACATATGCTGTAAACAACTCCAAAAAACGGACACTCACCAGCCCATGTAAAGAACGACTCCAACCAGTGTGTAAATAGCTAAATTTTTATTCTTAAAGACCCCAAAAACGGGGTAAATGCTTGATGCATTTCAGATCCACCTAGATCCTTTCTCAAAAGCAATTAAAACCCCATGAATACACCATATTTATACCCCCACCATATATACGTCACTATTGATGTTGTGTCATTTAATTGGTACATGTATATCAGTCCCCTCTCACATATACATAAAGTGCTCTTATTCTTAAAGTGCTTCTTTTATTACATGTTCACCAAAACATTTTCCCATTACATATCACCTTTACAAAAAAAGAAAACAATAAATAATCAAAAAGACACGTACTATGCTAACATTCACTATTACTTTTAAAAATGGACATGGGGGGAACAAAAAACTAAAATGGAGGGAGGGGTTCGCAAAACTTAGCTACATGAAAGAGGGGGAAGCCACACTCACCACATGATCAGCATAATATTCATTAATACCACACAAAACTGCAATTACTACATCATTTCAAATCCAAATTCGGTTTCAAATTAAATCCTGCATTTAAACCAGGTTTTACGTTTGCTCTTAATTTGATGATGCAAAATGTTTCTTTTTTAAAATTAAATTATCAAAATTGCTGCCTCTGGAATTTCTATTCACTTTATCAATAACACAGAACTTAAAAACATGTGGTTCTTCTCTCCCAATACTGCTAATATGCACGACTGTTGCATACTGGGGATCCCCTCGCTCTATTGCCCACGTATGCACTCCTAAACGTTGCTTAAATGGTCTCTTTGTCTTGCTAACATAAAAGGCTGAACAACTACATTCTGCCAGATAAATAACCCGTGCTGTATCGCAGGTAGCACACTGCCTTACTTCAAATTCCTTGTTTGTGTTTGCACTTGTGAAAATTTTGCAATCCCTAACAGACTCACAGTATTAACATTTTTTACATCTGAAGCTTCCCTTTATCTGATTAAGCCAAGTGGTACTTTTTGATTCTATAAAATGGCGGACTAGGGGTTGCTAGAGATTCCAAGAGTGAGTCTTAAATCATCAGGTTGTAGAGCATTTTCTTATGCTGCACCCACTCTTTGGAATTTTCTATCCGCCGGTTATGGGAGTGCACCTCCATGGAGGAATTTAAGAGCGACCTGAAAACCTATTTTTAGCAAATGGCCTTTTTGGATGTCTATGTGGTGGTTTTATCTGTGTTTGTTATTGAACTTTAATGCTTCCGATCAAAAGTCTGGTTGGGCCTGGGTCCAGATCACAGTGTATTGGTCACAGCCTCGAGACAATCTCCACCACCTCCTCCACTCCAACTGGATCAGACTCAGCCTATACAAGAGGAATGTTCTGACAAGCCACAGGGTGAACCCCACAGTCCCTTTTGGTGACCCTGAAGCAGATCTCTTCTCTGATAGAAGACACTTTGTCAGAAAAGAACAGAGCAAACTCCTCGCACTTTGTGCTAGAACCTGCTCCTCCCGCTCGGAGACAGGCAGGATATAATAGCCCATTTACTGTGCGGAAGAGTTGAGCTGGTCTGTTCTTTACCACAGCAATCCCCCTTGATAAAAAATTTGCCTTCTTTTGGGAGATTTCCCCCTGATAGTCACTGTAATGCGACCTCAGGGCAAATTTGTCCTCCATCAGGCCAGATCCCCTACAACGTCTCGTGAACCTCCAACCCTTAATCTTTAACTCCCTTAGTTCCCCATCAAACCAGGGAGGTCTCCAGTGAGTAGATAAGGGTTGGACATGAACAGGTGCGATTAAATTAAAGGCAGCAGTGATGGCCCCATTATAGGACTCCACTGCTTCCTCTGTTTCAGTTGCACACGCAGCCTCCACACTCGATAGGTCCAGCACCGCCTGTAGTCCTGTTGGAGACAATCCCCGTAAAGGGCAGTACCAGACCATCTCCACAGAGGATGGACCCTCGGGGGCCCTAAACATGAATCCCATGGTGCAATGATCTGACCAAACTACCAGATCTACACTGAGGTCATTGGCCTCAAGGCCCAAAGTAAACACCAGGCCTAGTGTGTGGCCACGCAAGTGGGTCACTGAGGTGACAATCTGCACCAGGCCCAGTGCCTCCATATTCTGCAGGAGATCATGCACGAATGGTGAGAGTCCATTGTCGACCCAGGCATTGAAGTCCCATAGAATTAGCCATCTGGGGGACTCCAGCACCAGGCTCATGACAAAGTCTCCAATCTCTCACAGAAATTCTCTCTCACCACCCGGTGGGTGGTAGAGCAGGAGGATCCTGTAACCCGTGCCAAGACCCCCCGTGCAGCATCACACTCAAATGACCTGGTAGGACCTATAGGTAGCACCATGAGGCCCAGGCTGGATTTAAAACAAATGGCCACTCTCCCACCTCTGTGGTCCTTCTTTGAGGCATGTATCACAGAGTACTCACCTGGCACCGCTGCCTCCAGGATGGGAGCAGCATTCTCATCCAGCCTGGTCTCCATGATGCAAGCCAGGTCTACCGAGAATATCAAGTCTGCCATTATAGCAGTCTTGTTCCTCATCAACCTGGCATTGCATAACACAGCCTGAGTAGGATGAGGGGAGACTGCTGGATCAGCTATCTGCCCACTAGCAACAGTGGAGCCCTTGGGTTTAGGGATCAGACTGGGTAGACCTCTTGCCAATATCCATTTCACCCCAGGGCATATCCTTGGCCTCACCACCCAAATCCGCGACTCCCCAGTAGCCACTCATGCAAACCCACCCCCAGCCCACCGCCCTCCGAGTAATCCCCATGCCCTGCATCTTCTATAAGTTTTTGCAGAAAGCGAGGAGAGCTTGAAGGGGCGAAGGTCACGGAGGTTGGTTGCTGAGTAACTGCACCTTATTGGTTTGTTTCCCAAGCACATACTAAAATTATCCAATTAAACCAAGCAAACTCATAAATACCCAAGTAAAGCCACACTCACAACCAACCATTCATACAATCATTCACACCACACTATAAAAAGAAACCCCATTACCCACCCAAGGGTGTAGCTACTGATACACCAAGTAAGCCATGGCGTACTAAGTTTAGTAGCAGGGGGTAGCAAACAAGCTGGCCAGCATTGCTCTGCCCTCTATAGTCTATTGCTTTTCAATTCCTTTGTTTGGCTTCGCAGGCTTTTTCTTTTCTCTTTCAGTTTTGTTTTTGGGGGGACTGGCTGAGTGGACCACAGATGTTAAAGCTGAAGGTCTCAATTAGATCCGCATGGTCCATCTGCATCATGATTGGCTGCGGCAACTGGCAGGGGGTGTGGCAGTGAGTTTGAATGCCCTAGCAGAGTTAGAAGCCATACTATTAGTTCAGTTGGACTGAGAGTGAAAGAAGTGGTAGAAGAACTGAGGAGCAGCAGACGGAAGAACAGACTCAGAGCCAGCTAAAAGAAGGAAGACTTCATGTGAAGTTGCAAGCAGAGCGAGTCTGCCTACCTGTGGGGGAGCGAGAGAGAGAGAGAAGAAATTTCTACCTTGGTCATGAACTTGTGGTGCAGTCAGTGGCATTTACCAGCGGGCAGTGGGAGCCAAACACAACACTAGTAGTGCAGACAGACAGCCAGTCTAGTGTGGGAATCATCTGATTAGAGCCAGAAACCTTGGACTCCAGTCATTTTTTTGGGGGGGGCATGGACAGCAGTGGGGGAGGGGGTAGCAGTGTGGCAGCTTGATGTACAAATCTGAAAAGCCTGGCTACACCCCTGTACCCACCCCTATCCCAAAATAAACTTCAGCCAAAAAACTCCTCCAACCCCAACCCTCTCACCTTTAAAACCCTTTAGTCAGCTCAAATTTAGGGGGTTCACTAATATACACAGTCCTTGCATTAAGCATTTGTGCAGTCTTTTTTACCTATACAGAGTCTCTGCATTAAGCATTTGTGCAATATTGTCCTCCTATCCACAGTCCTTTTTGCACACTGTTACTGTTTATTTCAAATGGCTTTATAGAATCCCAGTGGCATGGTTGTACATTTGCACCTACAGTTTCTACTTAACCCCACTTTACTCAGACAATGTTGGCAGAAAAAGATCATTGTAACATGGCATTAATAGTAATGGCAAAATAGTAAGTAGTCATTGGATGAAAGCGGTAACATGACTTGAACATAGCCGTGCATTCATTCCCTAGATATGCATGGCTGTGTTGTACAGCAAGAAAAGCTACACGTACTGTCAGAATAACTGCCTGTCCATATCAGGAGCGCGCCTCACGGAAAGGCGCAATCCGACCTATAGGTGGCACTGCAGTTAGGATAGTGTGTAACGGAGTTGAGCCGCCGTATCACAAATAGATGCGAAGGTAGGTCTGCATTAATTGCCTAGATGAGCATGGTAACATTGTGAAGTAACAAAACAAACGGGTTATAGTACAGTGAAATGGAAACAAATAGCTGCTTCCCATAGGAAGCTTGCTTCATTACAGACAGAAATAATGACAAGCATAGCATTTGTGCTTCTTTTCAGTGTTCTGTGTGTCTCACCTATAGGTGGCGCTTCCCAAGCAGTGCTTTGTTCCAAGGCTTGTAAAAAATGAATGCCACCCAAAGAATGTTCCATCTGTCTGACCTATAGGTGGCGCTTCCCAAGTAGTGTTTTGAACGCTTGTAAACAGGAATGAGAGCAGGAGCATGTTCCCCACCTCCCACCCAGTGGACACAAAAATCGAACAGGTTCCATTGAGAAATCGTAGAAGTGACTAATGAAAATTGAGTCACATTGTCAGAGTACCGAGGCACACACGCAGTGTCGGCGTCAGTGCTGTGTTAGTGTCCACATTAGAGAGGAAGTGTTGCTTAGTGTTATGCAAAATAGAGCATACTGACCATAATGCAGCACAGTAAGGAACGAAGCAGAAAATTATTAAAGCGACACAGAAACGGAGCTAAAAACAGTGAGAGTCTGCAGAAGTAGGCATTTTTTTAGTCTTATCTGTGTTTTGTTAGCCATGATAACACATCAAGATGATGAAGATTGTAAGGAACGTGGGAGCCACAACATTAATGTATATCAATACTTCAACGTGCACGTGCATCTTTCCTCATACAGACAGCATGGTAAAAGTAGAGATCTCAGCAATCTTTGTAAAGCAGAATATTTGTTGTAAGTGATCTCTATTTAGCTTTGTACAAAACGGAATCTCAGGAATTTGCACATTGCACTTGCCATGTTACTAGCACATTAAGCCACTTGAAAGGAGGCATTTACAAGGAATTAATGCATGGTTGAGTAGTTGGAGCACTCAGCCTTCAGCCTCGTGCATCCCCCTCCCCTCCAACCATGCATTAATTCCTTGTAAATGCCTCCTTTCTCATGGCTTAATGCTTGCTTGGTTCATCTGGTCTGCCCTGTTATAGTGTATCCTGCCCCTTTGCACTGTATGACTGCGAACTGGGCCCATGCTGTTTCTGTTCACTTTCTTTACTTTCTTGATGCAATTTGAAAGAAAAAATTAATTAATTTTGTGTGCCTAAAAGCCCTTTTTTACCACTTTTCCATGACATGATTTTTTTTTAATTGAGCAAATTTTTTTATTGAGATTATGTCAATACAACACAAGTATTACATAACAAATGACATGATATAACATACCATAACCTAGCATATTTAAAACAGAATAGTGCATCAGAAAAAATAATACCTACCAACTACTTAAACAATCCTACCTTCCCCCCATCCCTCCCCCCAAACCACCCTCCACCCACCCACAACGAGGTGCAAGTACTCTCCATGACATGATTTAAACACTTTATGCAGGATTTAATTAGTGGTAAATAAGGAAAATGTTCAGCTTCCATGGGGATCTGCAGACACTGCCTTATTAACAAGGACAGGGTGTTAATAACTGAACTTATGACCAAATCTAAAAATAAAAAATGGCTGTTTCTCAGCCCAGGATGTCAAGAAACAAATTATTTCTTGCAAATAATGTATTTTTGTCAACACAGAAAATGGCTCATTTAGCAATTAGAAATGTTTGAAAGGGTAAACAAAATATGCAAGATTGAAACAGTGGGCACACCAAGCATGACTGGATAAAGTAAAATGGAATTAATTTTGCCAGTCATTGGCCCCAGCATCAGTTGTAAGGGATTGTCACTAAGTGTAAGCAGTGACCAGTTTGTGACAGTTGAGACTTTGGATCTCATTGTGACATGCACAGTGGTGGGATCACAAGCCTTCCACACATGGTTGCAAAACACGCTGCAGTTAAACAGAGACGGGGGCATACTATAGATCACCATGCAAATGTTTCTCAGATTATAACAACCTTTGCAAAGATGGTTACAGAGTTTTGCGACATACCCTGCCTGGAACTTTAGTACAGACAGACAGACAGAAGGGGATGTCACAAATCTGTGACCAACTCTGGAGTCAGCAAGAGAGGACAGATTATCATGGGACGCCAACGTTACAGTGGAACTGCATGGGAAACTGGGTGAGGGAGGGGCCAGACTGGTTGCCAGGAAGTGCTGAGGGTATGGGGAGTCTGAGTGAAGGGGTTGTGGTCACTGGACTACCAGAGATGGTTAGAGGACCAGCAAGCAATTATCTGTGGTAGGATGAAACCCTCCCACTGTATTTTTGTTTAACGAAACTAGAGAATGAGGTCCTAAGGGACTAGAAAGCCATACAGCCATAACGAGGCTGCCCTAAGGTACCAGATAAAATGAATTAACATGCTGAGACCGGAAACACTCAGTGCAGAAATGGGCTTACAGCATGCCAGATTACCTTTAATGGTCCTTCTCTATTTATTTGGCTGCATCCTTTCTTCTTTGCTAACCTTTCCAATATTCTATCTTGTCTTCACTGGACTGATCACCCAGCATTAAAACTTTAATGCTTTTTTAAATTCTTCTCTTTCTAAACAACCCCCCCCCCCCAGCTAGCATTAAGTATATAAGGGCTGTCCTAGCACAGCTAGGATGAAAGGAAAGCTTGTGTGCTTTGGTGCTGTGTTTCTCCCGTTAAAAGTTACCATTTGCAAAATACTGTACCTGTGAAAGAAAGCACATAAACACTATGAATCTGTGTTTTTACTGAAAGAGAATTAGTATAAACCACCTCTAGTTTTATATGGAGGGAAAATAAGGTATCAGGAAGCACGGAGCTCTTACTGTTGGATGAAATGTATAAAGCGCATGATTAACAAACTGCTACAAACAATGCTTTAGCAATGCCTTTTGTTTCACATTGCTGGTCTTATCTGTATTTATGAAATATTTCTTTGAGCATAGACTGCACACATTGCTATATGATGAGAAAATGTACCTGTGTAGCCGCCCCCTCCCCAGTGTCTGGGGGCAACATGATTTTCTGAGGGAAGGGGGCCCACAGCATAGCAAACTCACCAGTACCAACCAACAGCTGAAAGCACTGATAAAATATGCTTACCTGGAGATGTCTTCACTAATGGCTGGAAGCCAGGTTTTTCACTGCTCCTGGAAAGGTAGCACTCCAAACTTCCAGGGAGAAACACGACTCCAACTCCTTTCCGCCGAAAGACACGAGTAGGTACAAGGATTTTAACTAATAGGCCCCTAAAAAAGTGAACTCATTGAGAAGGTTAAAATCTTAAGGATTTGCAGTTCATCTATATTCTTATTTACAAACTGAGACAAAACTCCTGATTACTTTTCTAAAACATAATCACTTTATTTCTCCTGAGCCCAAATGATTTAACAGGGCAGCAGGGGTCCAGAATTCTTTTAAGGATAACTCTACAGCTCCATGGGGCTAAACTTGTATACAAGCAAAAATGGCAGTAATTAAGGCAGACCAAGTCTTTAACAGCTCATTATACAGCAGACCTAATTTTCCCTAAGAACACAGTGTCCTCTTATCCTGGATCGTGAAGCTCCACAGATTCCACTGGCACTGGTAAGTACCTACAGAGCTTCCTGCTTACCAGAATGGGGCTTCACATTTTTCTTCTTGTGGGAAGCATGCAGCTTCCCCTTACCCATTCTCCGGCTCTTACTTCCAGCCTCCAAGGGACACAGATGGTGAGGTAGCAGCCAAACCCGCTGTACCATACCCCATTATCCTCTCACCCAAGACACTCTCCTGGTCTGCCTGGTCTCCCCCAGAGTGCTACTGACTCTTTCCAGCATCCTGACTGAAGGTGTAACAGGGCCCCACATTTAACTGCTGCCAGACGCTGTACCTCTTACTCACCCAACTGCTGCCCAATATGTGCAACCAGCACAAGGGGATACCTAAAGGGCACTCCGCGGCTCACTCAGTAAAGTCTGGCAGCCCAGAGACATGTCCCTCCAAACAGGCCCTTACACGAATAAAGGTTCCCCTCAGCCCCCTCACCAGTGTACCCGGGCTGACTTGTCACCCGAACTGCAGAGGCCCTGCCACAACCTGCTGCAGCCCCGACAACCCAGGCACACAAACAATGTACTACCAGGGCCTAACCCAGACCCCGGGGTCTACCTATCCTGCACCTGCTTCCTGATGGCCAACCATTCTCCCTACAGCCCCCAAGAGCCCAGGCCCCCAAACCATATGTCTGCAGCTACCTCTCTTGGTGCCCTCCCACAGATGCTCCCCCATGGGACCTGACACATCGCTGCTGTAGGAGCCAGCCTGCCTAAAGTGGAGAGGCACTGCCCTGCAGTGCCCGCCAGTGTCTCCTGCTGTCTTCTCCATCCAAAGACTGAAAAGATCCTGAAAACTTCCTGTTTCTCCCTTTATGCTGCCAGAAAACTACTCTTTGCTGCCACCCCATGATGGCAAGTGGAAATTGTGCCCCAGAGCACTAAAAATCCCTAAACTCTGGGTGCAACTAAGATGGAAGGGGAGCCCTAAAGGAAGCATAAGCAGCTTACACTCCCCCCTCCCCACCCAGGGACTTTTCCCTTCTGGGAATGATGGCAGAGAGCCTAGGCTGGCGTCCTGCAACAAACTGGGTATGCACATCTCCCCAGCCTGCCAAGAAAAGAACCAGCCAAACATTTAGCCCAGAGGGTACCCTCCCTAACACTAACTTCCTTACCTAGTTTTTTTTAATTCTAAATAAACTTACCTCTGCCAGGAAGTCCTAAATACATTTATAGGAACAATAAAACATTTTCATTCTCAAAAATATTAAGAAAGCGGTTATGTAAATTTCAAGAAACATCTTAATCAAACAGCTATGTGAGGTAGTTTGCCTATAACACACTCCTCCCTTAAGACCCTTTATAATTATTATACCTCCCCCTCAATATAACATGTTACTTTATACACAATTAAAGAGGTTTCAACATCCATACACACGCCCATTCATTCTCATAGTCACACCAGCCACACATTCTAAGTGCAATAGAAATTAACTATCATTAGGCTGTAAGTCAAAAATGTAGAAATTATAAGTTTTTTCCATTTATCATTAAGCATTGTACAGTCACCATAACACTCCATGGAGCAATCTTCCTGGCACAGTTTATGAGTCCTTTACAGGGGGCTTAAGTGGCAGGTCCCTCACCAATTGGGAAGTAGAAATTCGGGTCTGGTCTGGTGGTGATGTCCCCAAAAGAGTCCTTGTCCACCACATAGTACCTGGTGCAAGTTCCAGCCAAGTCCTGCACCAAAGCAAAGTTTTTGAATAGGGTCAGTCCGGATGATGGCACAGTGTGGCACATTGCCCGTGCCTTCTGGAATAGTTGTTGAGAGGGAAACCCCCCTCCTCTGGGTCAATATTTTAGTTTTTCTAGTTGTTTTTTGAAAACCCATAGCTCCCTCGTTTCTTCAATAATGTCCTACATTCTCTCCAACATGTATGGGTAATCCAGAGATGGGTATTCAATGTGCAGTCTTCTCCTGGCCCATCTCTTGGCCTGACTCCATTCAGGCAGGTCTCGGATGCTGGTCCTCTGAACCTGTCCTGGCTGCAACCATACTCTCATCTATAGGTGATGTTTAACAGGTCACTGCAGTTCAACCCATTCATCCAGGTGTGGAGAGTCCTAGCCCACACAAGCAAACGTGGGGTGCAGTCAACCATGGTGACCACTGGGCGATGGAAAGGCAGGGAGATTGCTCCATAGACCTGGCAATCAGCAAATTGGAACCTTCTTCTTTGGAACTTGTCCTCATCCACCTCCTCTTCATCTCCTCTAGGGCTTTCTCACTCTCTACAGGATCACTGTGTGCAATAGGCTGAGAACTGAATACCCATTCCTCCATCATTTCTTCAATATTGCTATGACAAAGTCTGATCTCTCCTGACTGCACTGTTTCCTCTGTCAGTGACTAGTCCCTGTATTACAGGGACCATGCTCAACTAACTTTTTGTATAGGCCACATCCTCCTGAGTTGCTAATATATTGGTTTCTATGTAACTATGTTTCCCCGCCCTGCTTAGCTAACATTTTGTATAGGCCACATCACCCTAAGTCACCGCTGTGTGATATCTGTTTTAAATGTCCACTCTGTACCTGCTTTTATGTTCCATATGTAACCCCTAGATGGCGCTATCCCAGGGGCTACTACCCCTGCCTGATTTGCCACTAACAGGTTGAGGGGCCTGGATCCAATGGCGGGTGCCTCCACCCAGAGGTCAGGGTTTGCAATAGTTAAACTTACTTGGTCACAGCCCTCTGGGACACTGCAACCCCCCTTTCTTCCCACTAGTGGCCCACACAATATATCAGAATTACCTTCACAGTATACACTTACCCCCAAGGCTGGTTCAGGCACTGGGACCTCCTGTAAAATAAGATACAGTGCAACAATCACAGTACAATACTTTAACATAGACAAATACCTCAGGCAGTATAACTTTGCTGAAACAAGCAGCTCTGATTTATTTAGGGGGAATATAACAAGGACAGGGGGAAATCAGGTTAATTAGCTTATCCTTTACTCATCTACCTATGGCTCTGTGCACAGGCCTATCCCTACCAGTTACTGTCCCTGTGTACCCAAGCCCTAGTGGCTAGTCCAAACCGTGGCAGCTGGTAGGGCCCTTTCCCACAGAGAAAAGAAAAAATTAGTTTAAACAGTCAGCAGTACAGTGATTCCATTTGGATTTAATGTGGCAATTCAACAGGGGCGACCCTGAATTAGTACTCACGACCTCCAAACAAGATAGGGTCCTTCAATGTCAGCAGGGCTACTCTTGAGCTCACGAGACTCCTCACACATTTATATGGCAAACAGGCAGGCTGCTTCTCTATCCCGAGCGCAATTACTGCACAATATCCGGGAGAACACACAGCAGATTCAGTTCCTGACAGACCGAGTGCAATTCAGCAATTTCTCCAGTCTTCTACAGGGTGAGCCTGGTTTCTACTCTTCAGAAATCCTTTGATTCTTTTCACAGGACGGATTCAGTCCTAACAAGCAGTTACACAAGCTGCAGACCGGAACTCAGGGCCTTACATACGTTTCCCGACTAAAACTGCACACCGAAAAAGCACAGAGCTCCTTCCTTCTTCACTGCCAGAGCTCAACTGAAACTCCAACAGACAAAACCGGGCACTTCCTTTGAGTTCCTCCCAGTTCTTGGCTGGATTGGCTGTCACTCAGAATAGACTGCTCCTGTTGGTCCAAAAAGGCTCAAGTCTAAACTACATCTCCCAGAGTCACTGCCCATACAATCCTCTTGTGGCTGGCTCAGATTATGAGTCCAAGTTCTGATTCGTCCAAGGCACCATTTTAGAGCTAGCTTACCCCACACTGATTGGTCCAGTTCAGCAGTTCAAAACCAGAATGGGGAACTAGGCAGACACAGTTCTGACTGCAAAGAAAGCAGGTTAGACAAACTGTAATTTCATTATTACTCTAAATGATTTCTGGCAAACAGTTACATCTTTCAGATAGGTTCCCTTTGCACTCCTAGTGACTGCAAAAATGGAGTGAATTAGCAGCAGCTCGAGTGGTACTCAATCAAAAAACACATAGTCCCCATACAAACTAATTATGTCTGCAAGCAGACAGCTCTTAAGGAGACAGTACCAGAGGTTCTAAAAACACTCACTGATAAATGGCTTAAACGCCAAACACCATTCAGGCTTAGAGCATTCAAGCAAGCTCCTGGAAGTCTTTTGGGAACCCCCATTTGCAGGGGGGTTACACATACTATGTAACTGATGAGGAGCCTTTGGAAATGAGTCTATGACTCAAAGGTATGTAATTCCGATACCTAAATAAATAAAAATAAAACTGGGAGATCCACCTGCATGTACTCTGGACCCCTCCCTAGCTGAGGGCTCAGGTTTCTCTGACAGGGCTGGGGGGCTGCCTCCGGACAAAGGCCATGGTGGGGACACCCTGGGCCCTGGGTAGTCACCAAAGAACTTCTGAGGCCCCTGCCCCTTCCTCCGCCATGGGGATAATAGGCAGTTGGCGCTGAGGAGCAGGGCAGACATCTGTGCTCCCCGTTGCTCCTTGACTTTAATCCCCCAGCAGCACCCTCTTCTTCCTCCTCTGCTTCAATGGCTATATCAGGAGAGGTGCCGCTAGCCTTTTCTTCTCCCTCCAGGGCACTCTCTCCATGGCAAAGCTTCTCCAAGGCTCCAATGTCCCCACTTCCCGGTTACCACAGTGAAGGAGACTCCTCTGAGACACATGGGGGGGGTCCCCATAGGAAAACTGGTGGGGCATGCTCAAAAATGCCTCCCGGGGCCGAGTTTGAACAGATCCCACACACAGACAGTCACACAATACATTCCTCCTGAAATTCACATCTTACACATCGCTCATCGGACTGTCCTTTGCTTCCTGCCTACCATAGCCACGTTAGCAGTGAGGCAGGAACCATAGCCAATGGCTTCTCTTGGAGGGAAACTTCATCCTGTGCTTTAATTCCCCTGCCTGCCATTCTTTGCTATCAGTCCATATGACCACCCCAAATGTCTTGGGCTGTTCACAGACCTCCCCACAGTGCTCAGAAATAAATTCAAGGGCTCTTACTTTTTTCTTCTAAATACTCTCCAGCTTGCTCTGGCACCACCACACCTCTCTCAATTGCTGCTGTGAAATGGCACTTAGCTTAGAAGCTGCTTTCTTCTCTCTGCAGCCATCCACCAATCAGGAACACTGGAAGTGTCACATGACCAGCCAGTCATGTGCAAACATCACATAAGGAGAGCCAAGGGTAGGCCTAACTCCTACACTACCACAAGGTTTTCTTACTGCGTCACATGGCCTGCACAAGACAGGAGGACCACGAGCACCTCTGCTCCAGGAAATACAGGGTATTTTAACTTTTGGGGTGTGAGAAAACATCCTGGAAGAGCCGCCATGTGTAGCCATGTAGCCACCCCCGCCCGATGTCTAGGGGCAACACGATTTTCTGGGGGAAGGGGCCCACAGCATAGCAAACTCACCAGCACCAACCAACAGCTCCAAGCATTGATATAATTCACTTACCTGGAGATGTCTTCATTAATGGCTGGAACCGAGGTTTTTCACTGCTGCTAGAAAGGGAGCATCCCAAACTTCCAAGGAGAGCAACGATGCCAGCTCCTTTCTGCTGAAAGTCCCCATGGTCCCCGGACATGAGTAGGTGCAAGGATTTTAACTAAAAGGCCCCTAAAATGTGAACTCATTGCGAAGGTTAAAATCTTAGGGATTTATAGTTCATCTATATCCTTATTTACAAACTAAGACAAAACTCCTGATTACTTTTCTAAAACATAATCACTTTATTTTTCCTGAGCCCAAATGATTTAACAGGCCTGCAGGGGTCCAGAATTCTGTTAGAGAAACTCTACAGCTCCATGGGGCTAAACTTGTATACAAGCAAAAATGGTAGTAATTAAGGCAGAGCAAGATCTTTAACAGTTCATTATACAGCAGACCTGAATTTCCCCAGGAACACAGCAACCTCTTATCCTGGACCGTGAAGCTCCACAGATTCCACTGGCACTGGTAAGTACCTACAGAGCTTCCTGCTTACCAAAATGGTGCTTCTCATTTTTCCTCTTGTGGGAAGTGTATGGCTTCCCCTCACTTGTTCCCTGGCTCTTACTTCCAGCCTCTAAGGGACACAGATGGTGTGGTAGCAGCAAAACCCACTGCACCATACCCCATTATTCTCTCACCCAAGCCACTCTCCTGGTCTGCCTAGTCTCCCCCAGAATGCTACCGACTCTCTCCAGCAACCTGACTTAAGGTGTAGCGGGGTCCCACATTTAACTGCTGCCAGATGCTCTACCTCTCACTCACCCAACTGCTGCCCAATATGTGCAACCAGCACAAGGGGATACCTAAAGGGCACTCTGCAGCCCTCCTGGCAAAGTCTGGCAGCCCCAAGGCCTGTCCCTTCAAACAGGCCCTTATATGGGTAAAGGTGCCTATTGGCCGCCTCACCAGTGTACCCGGGCAGCCTTGCCACCCAAACTGCAGAGGCCTTGCCACAACCTGCTGCAGCCTGATGACCCAGGCACACAATCAATGTACTACCGAGGTCTAACCCAGACCCTGGGGCCTACCTATCCTGCACCTGCTTCCTGATGGCCAACCATTCTCCCTACAGCCCCCCAGAGCCCAGGCCCCTAAACCATATGGCTGCAGCTACCTCTCTTGGTGACCTCCCACAGATGTTCCCCCAGGGGACCCGACGCATTGCCACTGTAGAAGCTGGCCTGCCAAAAGCATGGGTAGGAACCCCCCTTGCACTGCCCTGCAGTACCCACCAATGTCTCCTGCTCTCTTCTACACCTGAAGACTGAAAGACCTTGAAACCATCCTGTTCCTCCCTTTTATACTGCCCAGAAAACTGCTGTCTGCTGCCACCACATAGCGGCAAGCAGAAATTGCGCCCCCACAGCACTAAACATCCCTAAACTGTGGGGGCAACTAAGATGGAAGGGGGTCCCTAAGGGAAGCATAAGCCCCTCTCAAAAGAGAGGGGGCTTACACCTGTTTAAGAAATACCTGACTCCATGTGCTTCTGGTTTGCTGGCATCAGTTTTGTGGACTACTATGGGCTCAGGTCAGTTGAAATTTGTGGACATTATAGAACTCTGGCATGAGGCAGTCTGGGAACAAGAAAGGTGGAATTTCCTGCCTAGGAGATCCCTTCTTTATTTTCTTTTTGCTTTACTTTGCAATTGTATAAAAGCAGATCTATGTTAAAATGTTGTTTTTCATGTTTTGTTTATTTTTCTGTATGAAACAGCCATATTTAAAATTGTTGCAAACATGTAACTGAAAGTTATGCAATGATTGACAGGTCACATGATCTCCAGCCCTATAAAAGGAGCTGGGTGAGCACAGTCTGGGAGAAAGATGAGAGAATAGATGACATAAGATCTGAACTGTGGAGGGAACAGTCCTCTGCAGCAGTGAAAACTGGTTGATGTAAGTGGGGGGAGTAGTCAGTGCTGGGAGAGTCTTAGAAAGACTGACCACTGGTTGTGCTGGCCAAGGCTGGGATGTTTTGGACCAGAGCTGATTTGAGCAGCTGGAGGGGTGATTGGGCTACCTAAAGTATGGGCTGCAGATACAGGTAGGACCACCCTTACCTAGTGGTTTTGTCCCTGCTAGCCTACTGGCTGAGTGGGAACCGACAGCCCTTTAAGCCAAGTTTCTATAGTAGCCCAAGATTGTTCTGACTAGTCAACCAGTACAGACAACACAGAAGGTCCATATTTGCACTGTTTAAACTGTTTAATTTCTTTTTCCAGTGTCTCCAAGTTAAGTGCACTGCCCTATGGGACATTTTAAAATAACTTTTCTCACCTTCTGTGTCTTCACTTCAAGCTGCCTCCCACATTTGGTGTCAGACTGGGATATTTCACCAGTGTCTGAACAAGGCACAGAAGGTGAGATGTCCCCAAAACAAGGGACAAGCCTCAGACACAAGGAAAAGATAGTAGAGAGCACAAAGGACAAAAAGGAGGTTGCTGCAAAGCTAAGCAACCCAGAAGAGACAGTGACCGATAAACAGATGCTAAGGGCATCAGTAGCAGCAGTCCTAGAATGGACCAAGACCTGTAATCAGCTGAAGGCACAATTTATGGTGATGGAAGAGACCATCCAGGATGCGTTGGTGAGGATTATGCATCTGGAGCAGACAGTTCAGAAAGTGTCAGAGGAGGTTCAGAGAGGAAAACCAGAGGTGCCAGCAGAAGTGTTGAGAGTTCCTAAATGCGCTAATAAGCAGGACTGCAGTAGTGTTGAGGAGATGAAGGCTATGGGAGAGGAGACTGTTCTGAGAAGCATCAAGGTTGTGCCAGAGGGAAAGGCTGCCCCGAAAGAAATTATAGTGGTGGACTGTTATGATTACCTGGGTGGGACAGCTGAAGAGGACAGTGTAGCAGTTTCATTTGACTGTGAGGAAAAGCTGATACCTACTTCTGTAAGTACGGTTAACCACCTTATTGATGCCAAACAGGAGGGTCTTGCAAAGGCTGACAGGAGTCTAAAGACTGTTTTGCCTGTGGGTTCAAATAATTGTTTACCAATGTTATGTATCGCTGTAAAATCCAATATGTTAAACTCTAGTAAAGAGAGAGAGTGTGTGAAATCTCTAGTAAGGATGAACTTGATTACCCTAAGCCATATTACATAAAAAAGGCCAGTGAGCTACTTAGGAGGCATTTTAACACTAGAACTGATTGCATGGTGCAGCAAATGGTGGTACCCAGACCACTACGGCAGCATGTGTTGGCAGCTTCCCATATTGGCCCTAATGGAGAGCACTTGAGGTGGTGTAAAACCGTGGCCTGCCTAATAACTCACAGCCACCGGCCTGGAATTTTCAGCAGGTGAAAAAGTTCTGCAGGTCCTGTGTGATGTACCAGCAGTCCAAAGAAAAGGGCCAGACATTTACTCCAGTTAACAGGTGAAAAAGGCATTGGGGGTACCTGTTCTGTGACCTGTCTGGTGAGCCAGAAGATGATAAAAATATGCCTAAAATAGTTTAGGTGGCTGCTGCCTTGTGCAGTGAACTCCTTCTTTGTGGGACAGCATGTTTAAAAAATACAGATGGGGAATAAAGGGAAGCTGAAGAACAAATACTTGGTTACAAAAAAAAAACAGTCTGTCTGTCTGTTATGAAAGGAACCCGCTGTTGCTCTGTCTTGGTGAGACACAGTAAGTACAGTACAGAGACAGTAGATAAAAGGATTTCAGAAAATTGAGGAAACCTCATGGAGGCTTCAGGCCATGTGAGTGTAACCCCTAGGTGGCGCTATCCCAAGGGCTACTACCCCTGCCTGCTGGGCTAGTAGCAGGTTAAAGAGCCCCTGACACCATTGTGACAACTTTGCAAAAATGTAATGTTTAGCACAAGTGAGTTTATATTTTATTGTTATTTCTGTATTTCTCATTCTTCTTTATCACTAAGGACATCTGCATGTAAACAGGATCACTACCCTATCTGTTCTGGCTGTTTGCCTACATATGACATCACAGTTCTGTTTATGACATCACAGTCTGTTGTTGTGGGGATAATTATGATGCCATAAACAGGGGATTCTTTATTTTATTTATTTCTTTATTTAAAAGTTGGTAACCAGGAAAAGCACCATGACCAGAAGTTTGTTTCCAGGTGCAACCTGGATTATGATGTCATATGTAGCATATAGTGGAAAGAGCAGATAAAGTCTATGGAACAGTAAGCCTCTTTCGTACAGCTGTCCTTGGTAGTAAAGAAAAAAGTAAATAATTATTGAAAATACATGAAATACAAACTGAACTGTCTAACTCTCACATTTTTTCGAAGTTTTTGTAACGGTGTCTGGGGCTCTTTAAGGGGCCTGAGTTCTGAAACGGGTGTTTCCGCCTGGAGGTCAGGGTTGGTAGTGGTCAAGCTAACCTGGGCACAGCCCTCCAGGACACTGTAACCCTCCTCTTTCCTTACTAGTGGCCGGAACAATACACAATAATCACTTTCACAATACCCCTGATACACCATACAAGTACCCACACTGTTTGCACTTACCACCAGGGTTTTCCTCTGGCCCAGCCCTGGGGACCCCCTGTAAAACAAGGTTATACACAGCAAATAACAGCAGTACAGTACTCTTGCACAAACTGGAACCACAGTCAGGGTACATGAAAAAAGAGTTAGATCTGATTTATTTAAGGGGTCTGGAACAAGGGAGGGGCGTAATCAGGGTAATTTGCTTAAAGGCTCTATCAATCAAACAGTTATGCATGCACTTTAGGGTCCATAAACAGCCGCACACTCTGGGTACCCAGGTGGAGAATGGTGGGCTAGCCAGGAATGTTGCAGCTGGTTGTGGCCCTGTGATGGAAGAAAACAACATGCACAATACACACTATTTGTAATCTGGAGCCGGAGGGTTCAGTTTGTGAAAAGAAAACAAGACAATCAGATGACACACTTTTAGATTAGGCTGTTGTTGCAGGGAGCTACCCTGATGATTACTCATGATACCCAAGACTGGACACAGGCTGGACGAAAATTGAGACAGCAGGTGGTTAATCTGGAGTGCCAGGAGAAGCAGGGCCCACACGATTCACCAAGGCGTCATTCCTGTTCAAGGGTGGAGCAGGGGGGCTGATCCCCAGGCAGGTCTCTTGTCGGTGGCTTTCTCTTTGCAGTGGGGTAGTCTGGCAGGGCCAGCATGGTATGGTCCAGGCCGAATGGAGATGAATGCGGATTCAGTCCGATTAGGCTGGATAAAGCTTCCAGCAAGCAGCACACCATTCACACAGTGGGGAACCAAATCACGACCCACTTTCAATACACAGCACATTTACATGTAAGGAAATTCTACTGTACCAGGCAAACGCTCTCCGGTTGCGATTGCAAAGTCTCTGCACAAACCGGGGATTCAAAAGCAGCTGGAATTCCTGACATGCCAATCGCATTCAGCAAATCTTTGGTCTTCTTCAGGTTAAAGCCTGGTCACAGTCTAGTGGCTTAAATAGTCTTCACAACTCGGATTCAATCCGAATAAACTCTATTTTCCCTCTCAGGGAGAGCAGGCAGACAGGCAGGCCAAAACTCAGCCCTTTCACAATTCTCCCATGCAAAACTACACAGAACTGCTGCTCAAAAATCATTTGAGCTGTTACTTCTTCACTTCTCAGCTCAAAACTGAAACTAGCTGCAGCAGCCTGGGAAATTCCCCCAAGATCCAAAAGGTTCGGTTGGCTGATCCTCCTTTCAGTCACAGCAAAGGATCCCCCTTCAGGTGCAAAAAGGCGCAAAAAAACCAAAATTACAGTTCCTATGGATTATGACTCCAGACAGCTCCTGTAGTTCGGCTCCATTTTAGGTCCCACCGGTACTGATTGGTCCAATTTGCAGTCCAGGACCAAGATAGTGGAGATAAACAAAACAGTCCTTGCTGCTAAGAAGGCAGGTTAGACAAACTACATTATCATTATCACTCTAAATTATCTCCCCTCTCAGATTACTTATGACTGCAATCCAGGCAGCTCTTAAAGAGACAGTACACAGAGGCTATACAGGCACTTTCTGGCAATCACATTTAAACTGCTAAAACACAGGACACCAGCCTGGCAGTGTGCATTTAGGCAAGCTCGAGGAAGACTTTTCAGAACCCCCATTTGTAAGGGGGTTACACCCTTCCATGCCTGGAGAAAACTTGGTGTTCACATCAAGTCTGTACCATCATGCATCTGTTAACATAAACGTATTACTTTACATATTCATTACACTTCATGATACTATCTCCATTCTGGCTACACATTGTGCATATTTAACACAGGTAAATTGAACATTACTATACTGAATCAGTTAATAATTTCTTGTACCTTAAACAATACAAGAGGGGGCCCTTCCCTATCAGCTGACTTGGGGCTAGAGGGGCAGGGACACCATGGTGAAAGGGAAGGACAAGTAACCTGAAATTGGCTGTCAAGCTCAATTTGGGCAGTGAGCATGGAGAGGCATAAACACCTTTGTGCACCACATTGAGAGGCAAATCCACTGACCTCCCAGGAGAATCATAAATGAGGCATACTACTGGCTTGACAGCTTGGCCAGTCTTTCTGAGGGGGACAACTACAGTCTCTGTACTCTCAGCACTGGTCTGGGAACTCTCGTTACTTGTGTGGTATGTCACCAGAAAGACTCAAACCCTCAGCCCCTTCTTCAGACAAATCATACAGTTCCACAATACACAGAGACTCATCTTAAGATGTGATACTTTGCACTTCACTTTCAGGGAGCATTGGCTCCAAGGAGAAAGCTGTGGGGTAAGGCAGTCCAGAAGGCCCAGCTTCATCCCCACAATTTATAAGGGGGTTATCTTGAAACAGCTGACTCAGTTCATAAGAGGGGTAATAGGCATGGTCATATTCACTTTCATCAGAAGTGGACTGACAGTCACTATCATTCTGGGCCTGCTGCGGAGGAAACCTTAAATCAATGACCACTGGGGTAGGTTGACTCTGTCTCTTTCTTGCAGCAGCACAAGTCACCAGCCAAGGGGGCTCAATTTCTGGGGGTTCAGCCTCAATCATGACTTGGCCAATAGGTAGCAAGTGGTTACGTTGCATGGTCTTGACAGCTTTGGAGCTGTTCTCTGAGTGCACCTTGTACACAGGTAAATCCTCCAACTTTCCAACTGCTACATGGGAAAGATGGTGCCACTGATCAGCAATTTTGTGTTTACCATGCAGTCCCAAATTGCGTAATAATACACGGTCTCCAGGTCGAAGCTCTTGAGCCTTTACTTTTTTAGCATGCATCTCTTTGTTGGCTATATTTCTCTTGGTGGCCATTTTCTGGGTCAGTTGATAGGCATAGTTCAATTGAGCTTTCAGTTTTTGTACATATTGCAAGTAGTTTTCAGCTCGAACCCCATCTGGAGAGACCCTAAAACAGACATCAACTGGCAGCCGGGCCTCTCTCCCGAACATGAGGCAGTAGGGGGGAGAACCCAGTAGCATCATGTGTTGTGCAATTGTATGCATGTACCAAGGTGCTAATCTACTAGCTTCATTTATGGTTGTCTTTTGGGTGGAGGGTGCCCAGCATGTCTAGAAGGGTGCTGTTAAAACGTTCTGGTTGAGGGTCTCCCTGCGGGTGATAAGGGGTGGTTCTTGACTTTCACACCCCCCATAGGGAGAGCATTTCTTTGATTAGATGACTCTCAAAGTTTCTGCCTTGATCAGAATGAATCCGTTGGGGGGCACCATAGTGGATGAAGAAATTTTCCACTAGCATCTTGGCCATGGTAGATGCCTTTCGATCTTAGGTGGGAAAAGCTTGTGCATACCGTGTGAAATGATCTGTAACCACTAACACATTGCCAAGGTTCTGCTGATCAGGTTCTAAACACAAGAAGTCTATGCAGACTAGTTCCCTAGTTCCATGGGGATGCTGGTAGTAATAGTAACAAGGGGGGAAGCTTTCTGAGGCAGGGCTTTTATTTGCAGGCAGCGACTACAAGTCTTTACATGGTGCTCAACATCGGCCCACATTTTGGGCCAGTAGAAGTGAAATCATACCAGGTCAAGGGTTCTGTCAATACCGAGGTGCCCCATGTGATTGTGGAGGGACCTCAGTACTAAATCTTTAAAGGCCATGGGCAGGACCAATTGTTGCTTGTCTACTTTGCCACTATGATCTACTGTCTCTCTATACAACAACTGATTGAGCAACTTCAATCTGGGGCCTTCTTTAAACAATGAAGCAGTTCGCAAATCAGTGGAATGTAACTTAGACACATCTTTCCCTGCACGCAGGGCATCTAGTGCTGGCTGAATCATAGGATCTTGGTATTGAGCCCACTGAATGCTGTCATTGTCAAATTGAGGTAGTGCACTAATGTCTAGAGCAGAGAAGTGTCAATAAGCAGCTGGTATGCAGGTGTCAGAAGGGTCCAAGCAATCTACTAAACAGTCCACTGTGTCCACAGACATCTGTTCATCTCTATCAAACTTTTGGCACAATGCTCGAATGTCAGGTTCGGACAGCCTGACCCAATCACTCTTGGAAGTGGGCCTTCGTGATAGGGCATCAGCATTAATATGGTTCAGGCCCGGTCTGTATTCAACAGCATAATCATAGGTTGATAATGCAGAAAGCTACCGGTGCCCAGTGGCATCTAACTTAGCTGAAGTCTGTACATAGGTCAACGGGCTATTGTCAGTCTTCACCAATATCATTGCCCCATAGAGGCATACCTCTCAACTGTCCCTGATTTTCAGGGATGTCCCTGACTTTGCCTCAGAAATTTCTTCTGTCCCTCCTAAATTTACCATTTCTGTCACTGAAGAGTAGGGATTTGAATCACAAAATAATGCCAGCCATTGGTGTTACAGTCTAGTTCTCATTAAGGAAATGCTATTCACACTAAGAAGCATGTTGTACACAGCTTATGGAACTAATATTACTATTTTATCAGATGTGTCCCTGATTTTGGTAATTTGACCCTGATCATTTTAAGCCTTGTCCCTGATTTGTGATGAGGGAGGTTGAGAGGTATGCATAGAGGTATTCATGAAACTGGTCAATGATGGCCCATTTTAGCACAAGGAACCCCAACTTATGCACTGGGTAGTTTCGTTCGGACAGGGTCAAGCTCCTACTGGCAAAAGCTACTGGTCTCAGGCCATCCTCATGGTCTTGATACAGCACCGCTCCTAGACCCTGCAGACTAGCATCCATATGCAGCACATAGGGTCTGTTGGGGTCAGCATAGGCGAGGATTGGGGCGTGGGTGAGCTGGTATATGATCTCATGGAAGGCTGCTTCACAGTCGGGCATCCAGCAGGGCCTGAAGAGTTCACTTGGGCAGAAGTATACTTTTTCGGGTTCTTTAATGGCCCCTTTTTTGTATTTACGATTGGAAGGAGGGTAACCCTGGGTAAGGCTCAAGAGTGGGCAAATCACCTTGGAATAGTCTTTTATGAACCTGCGGTAGTAGCCACAGAACCCCAGGAAACATTGTAGTTCTTTAAGATTATGGTGCTGGGGCCAAGTAGTCAGTGCTTCAACCTTACTGGGATCAGTCTCTGTCCCTTTTGTAGATACTATGTGCCCCACATACTGTACTTCACGGAGATTTGGAAAAACTGGCACTTGTCAATGGACAGCTTGAGGCCGAAGTCTTCCAGTTGGTCTAGGACTTTTAACGGTTGGTTCTCATGCTCCTCTAAGGTGCTCCCAAACACAATGACATTGTCCAAGTACACCAGGCATTCCAGCAAATTCATATCTCCCACCGCACATTCCATCAGTTACTGAAAGGTGGCCAGGGTGCCCGATATCCCCTGTGGCATCCTCAGAAACTCATAAAACCCCAAGGGACAGATGAAGGCTGTTTTCTCACAGTCTTCTGGGGCCACCAGGATCTGGTAGTATCCACTGCAAAGATCTAACACCGAGAACCATTTACTCCTATTCAAGCATGCCAAGGCATATTGTATATGAGGTATAGTGTATTGATCTGGGATGGTCCACCGGTTCAGGGTTCGATAATCAACACATATCCTCACAGACCCATACTTCTTATGCACAACCACAATGGGAGAGGCGTATGGGCTCCTGGATTCTTGTATCATGCCAGCGACAAACATTTCCTGCAGGTGTCTTCTCACATCATCTATGTCTGCTGGGGCTTGGTGTCGGGACCTCTTTCGAAATGGCCGTTCATCATGCAGGCGTATGTGATGCTTTGCATCCTGGACACATCCCACATCCCAATCCTTCAATAAAAACACTTGGTCTCTCTGGGCAAGTCTCTTGCTAATTCTAGCCTTCCATTCAGCTGGCAATGGGGAGTCGCCAAAGTCAAACAAGTCTGGGGTCACTTTCTCCTTCTCACCATGGTGCTTGTTGTTGGGCAATACTGCAGTGTCTGCACAGTGTACTGTAGCTAGGGTGCACCCTCTGTTCACCCGGATCTCCCAATCTGACACATTGTGAATCTGGACCATCACTCAACATGCATAGGCATGGGCACGAGCAGGCATAATGCTGGGCTTGACCAATAATCCTTCTGGCAATTTTCCATCACCTGGCACATCCAACATCAATATTTTGTTCTTGACATCTTTCTGGAGGCGGACTTCCCCTTGAATGGTACACTGGACGTTAGGGGCCAGTACCATTGAATCGGGATCCTTTTGCCACACGATCCCCACCAGTTCATCCTGGTCTACTTCCTCGGGTTTCTGTTGCAAATCATAGGCCCTCTTGATCAGAGCTGGAATTCTCAGGGCCCTCCCAGTCAGTCGCCCTTGTTTCTCATGACAGAGTTGCGCCAGTCTCCTAAACATATGGGCGTTTGTCCCAATTAACAGGGGGACCCCATCATACAGTCCGGTGGGGGGGACACACTAGGGTCAATGTCTCTACTCACTCCTCTACACCCGTTACAGTTGCAGGAGAAGACAACCAGAGGTGGACATACCCTAGGTAGGGATAAGACTTGTCGCTCAGGCCCCACACATGTAGGCCTTCCTGGGACTGCAAAGGCACATTAGATGAGTGTTTGTCATAGGAGTCCTGGAATACAGTGGTCACTTGCGACCCACTGTCAAGCACAGCCCGAGTATGAATACCATTCACAGTCACCATAGTCTCCATTGAAGGGCCCACTATTTTGGACCAGTCTGGAGAGGCAATTGCAGAGGCCTGCACAGACAATTTAGCCACAAAGAAATTTGAGTTAGGGTTTCTCAAACCCTCACTGTGGTCATTTCAGGCATCCCTTGGCCACTGATTTGCTTTTCGGAGCTCCCCTTGAAGTCTGTTTACTACTCTTTCTAAGTCCTTCTGAGACCGGCATTCTTTTTTCATATGGCAATCCTTTCCACAGTTGTGACAAATGATAGACTCCTGGGTCATCCTGGGAGAGAACATCATATGAGGAACTGAAGCAGTAGTAAGTGATTGGGGTCTAGTATCTGCTTGCGGCTTTGAGACTGGTGCAACGTGTCTTAACAGTTCCTTTAGAGTGGCAGCCAATCGGGTGATATTAGCTTTGGAGCCACCCTCGGTAGCAAATGCCTGAGGGTGCACCCCAACCCCGATGGCAGTCACATCCTGAAAGGGACCAGAATCTTGTTCCATGGGGGAAACCCTTGCAGAGGCACCCATCTTCAACTCTCGGGCTTCCTTTAGTAGCTCATCTTTCCAATGCTGCCCCAGGGCGGGAAGTCCTTTGCATTCTCAGAGTGCTCATTAAGTGTCAACTTTTGCCCCTGAGCCTCACTTGGCTGATCACTCTGAGTCACCTGCACAGCAGCAGCAGCAGATATGGGTGCAGTTCCCCCACGGGGTCGCCTTTGCTCAACCCCCCACCTGAATTTCTCTCATTAACTCATCATAGGAGGGGGGCGATTCCAGTCAGGTGGCAAGGCGCAACTGAAGCAGCAACAATCCTGAAAGCAGAGCAGACTTAAGGATCTGGTCCAGCCTAGTTCAATCTAATTCATTTGATGGCAAACTACCCTTTCTGAGGCACTCTTGTAGCAGCTTTTCAAGCCGAGGTACATACACAGACAATGGCTCCCCTAGGTACTGCTGAGCATTTCTTACTCTCCACCACAGATCATCATCTGAATCCGGGCTCCCATACACATTTTCCAATGCATCAAGATAGTCCTGTGCAGTTGCTTCAGTGTTATTGGCCCGCTTGGTACGGATAGAAGCCAGAGCAGGACCTCAGAGGCTCTCACTCAACCTCTTTAATTTCTCTGCTTCTGAGCATTGCCATTCAAGTACTAGAGGGGAAACATAGTCTATCCAGGTCTCCTAGTCATCCTCCCCTTGGGGGGTGGGGAGGGTGCCTGAGAAGATTCTCAGCCTTTGGTAGGTCATGATGGGGTGGGCAGAATGAGAAGAGATCTGGATAAACTAGCAGAATGGTCAGAAGAGTGGCAACTGGGATTTAATGCAAAGAAGTGCAAAATCATGCACATAGGGAAGAGAAACCCTGAAGCCACTTATAGGCTGGGAGGGGAGTTGCTAGCAGTCACAAAGGAAGAAAGAGACTTGGGCATCATCATCACTGATGACCTAAAATCATCCAAGCAGACCTCTAAAGCAGTAGGTAAGGCTAGGGGGTGTTAGGGTGTATTAGTAGGGGTATCACAAGTCGTAAGAGGAGGTAATAATCCTCTGTACAAGACATTGGTTAGGCCCCATCTGAGTACTGCGTGCAGTATTGAGGCCACACCTTCACAAGGACATTAACCAAATTGAGGCAGTCCAGAGAAGGGCAACCAAAATGGTGCAGGGACTGCATCAGAAGACATATAAGGACAGATTAACGGAGCTCAATATGTATACCCTTGAGCAAAGGAGGGAGAGAGGTGATATGATCGAGACATTTAAACACCTTAAGGGCATAAACAAGGTGAAAGAGTCTAACATGTTTAAATATAAGAAAAATAGCAGGACAAGAGGACACAGCATGAGATTAGAGGGAGGCCGATTAAGGGGGAATGTGAGGAAATTCTTTTTCACAGAAAGGGTGGTAGATGCATGGAATGGCTTACCACAAGAAGTGGTGGCTATGAATACAGTGCAGGGCTTCAAACAGGCATGGGATAGGCATAAGGGAGCAATACAAATGACTATGAATAGATAGGTCACTGACAGAGCAAAGGCCGATGGCACATTTATAAGGTAAAAAAAGAAATGGGCAGACTGGATGGGCCTTGCGGTCCTTATCTGCCGTCAACTTCTATGTTTCTATGTTTCTAGGTCATGACTAATGGCAGGTACAGATATAGGGGCCAGCATTGGCATGGGCACAGAAGGTGGGGAAGTAACAGATGCTGCAGTGGGAGGGGGTGTTGGGGAAGGAACACCCCCAGGTGGCAGGAATAGTTCCTTAAAGTCCTCTATGGTTTTCCCTTCCTCCAGCAAAAACTTGCCAAATTTCTCCTCAAAAGTCTCAGATAATGGTGGGAGCTCATCCTCCCCGGGGTCTTTACTGTCTTTAGTTATCACTCTCCAGGCAGCTGCAACCCCTTCTGAGGCAATAGTCTGTGACACTTTAGGGCTGTCCACAAGGTCACTACACTCTACCAAGGCTATGAATGTTTGGGCGATCAAATCAGCCGGTCGACCCACCACCACAGGGTTATCTAAACATTCAACTTTGGAGAGTGCTCCCTCTAGAGTGTCTTTACTGGCACCCAGGGGAATATCCAGTATAAGTAGAGCATTTTGGGGGTCGATCTCCTGCCCAGTACACCACCCCACCAACTGGTGTACAGCCATTTCTACTGGGGTAGCCATTAATCTTTAACAATAATTCATAATTTTTTGGCCACTAGAAGGCACAAAATCTCAACGGTGCCTCCAAAATGTAACCCCTAGGTGGTGCTATCCCAGGGGCTACTACCCCTGCCTGCTTGGCTAGTAGCAGGTTAAGGGGCCTGAGTTCTGAAACGGGTGCCTCCGCCCAGAGGTCAGGGTTGGTAGTGGTCAAGCTAATCTGGGCACATCCCTCCGGGACACTGTAACCCCCCTTTTTCCTTACTATTGGCCAGAACAATACACAATAATCACTTTCACAATACCCCTGATACACCATACAAGTACCCACACTGTTTGCACTTACCACCAGGGCTTTCCTCTGGCCCGGCCCTGGGGACCCCCTGTAAAGCAAGGTTATACACAGCAAATAACAGCAGTACAGTACTATTGCACAAACTGGAACCACAGTCAGGGTAAATGCAAAAAAGAGTTAGATCTGATTTATTTAAGGGGGCTTGAACAAGGAAGGGGCATAATCAGGTTAATTTGCTTAAAGGCTCTATCAATCAAACAGTTATACATGCACTTCAGGGTCCATAAACAGCCACACACTCTGGGTATCCAGATGGAGAATGGTGGGTTAGCCAGGAATGTTGCAGCTGGTTGGGCCCTGTGATGGAAGAAAACAACATGCATAACACACACTATTTGTAATCTGGAGCTGGAGGGCTCAGTTCATGAAAAGAAAACAACAAGACAGTCAGATGACACACTTTTAGATTAGGCTGTTGTTGCAGGGAGCTACCCTGATGATTACTCAGGATACCCAAGACTGGACACAGGCTGGATGAAAATCAAGACAGCAGGTGGTTAATCTGGAGTGCCAGGAGAATCAGAGCCCACACAATCCACCAAGGCATCATTCCTGTTCAAGGGTGGAGCAGGGGGCCGATCCCAAGGCAGGTCTCTCATCGGTGGCTGTCTCTGTGCAGTGGGGTAGTCTGGCAGGGCCAGCGTGGTATGGTCCAGGCCGAATGGAGATGAACGTGGATTCAGTCCGATTAAACTGGATAAAGCTTTCAGCAAGTAGAACACAGTTCACACAGTGGGGAACCAAATCATGACCCACTTTCAATACACAGCACATTTACATGTAAAGGATTCTATGGTACCAGCAAGCAGAACACAGTTCACACAGTGGGGAACCAAATCACGACCCACTTTCAATACACAGCACATGTACTTGCAAGGAAATTCTACTGTATCAGGCAAACCGCTCTCCGGTCATGATCGCAAAGTCTCTGCACAAACCGGGGATTCAAAAGCAGCTGGAATTCCTGACAGGCCAATCGCATTCAGCAAATCTTTGGTCTTCTTCAGGTTAAAGCCTGGTCACAGTCCAGTAGCTAAAATAGTACTCACAACTTGGATTCAGTCTGAAAAAAACCTATTTTCCTTCTCAGGGAGAGCAGGCAGTCAGCGAGGCCAAAACTCAGCCCTTTCACAGTTCTCCCATGCAAAACTACACAGAACTGCTGCTCAAAAAGCACTTGAGCTGTTATTTCTTCACTTCTCAACTCAAAACTGAAACTAGCTGCAGCAGCCTGGGAAATTCCCCAAGATCCAAAAGGTTCAGTTGGCTGATCCTCCTGTCAGTCACAACAAAGACTCCCTCTTCAGGTGCAAAAAGGTACAAAAAGCCCAAAACTACAATTCCTACAGATCTTGACTCCAGACAGCTCCTGTAGTCCGGCTCCATTTTAGGTCCCACCAGTACTGATTCGCAGTCCAGGACCAAGATAGTGGAGATAAAGAAAACAGTCCTTGCTGCAAAGAAGCAGGTTAGACAAAGTACATTATCATTATCACTCTAAATGATTTTCAGCAAATAGTTACATCTTTCAACAGAGCTCCCTCTCAGATTACCTTTTACTGCAATCCAGGCAGCTCTTAAAGAGACAGTACACAGAGGCTAAACAGGCACTCTCTGACAATCACATTTAAACTGCTAAAATGCAGGACACCAGCCTGGCAGTAAGCATTTAGGCAAGCTCGAGGAAGACTTTTTGGGAACCCCCATTTGTAGGGGGGTTACATGAGCAAAAGAGGGAGATGGCTCTCTTTCAGACTTACGTAGTCTGGGTAGTTGCCACGGGACACCTTAAATTGAGGCAAGGGCTTTGCAGAAGATTTGAGGACTGCAAGACCTGCATAGCCTGTTGGAGGTCTGTGATAGCAAAAGAAAATAAGGTCTTTATGCTTAGGGATGAGGAGCCAGTCTTGGTGAAGGTAGGACAAGCCTCAGGTACTGGTTTTGTCCCTGTGAGCCTACTGGCTGAATGGGAACTGACAGCCCTTTAAGCCAAGTTTTTATAGTAGCCCAAAATCATCCTAAGTAGTAAACCAGTACAAACAATGCAGAAGTTCCATATTTGCACTGTTTGAACTGTTCATTTCTTTGTCCAGTGTCTCCAAGTCTTTATGTAATAAAGGGCATTACCATATGGGACATTTTCTAAGAACTTTCCTCACCTTCCGTGTCTTCAGCTTGCCCTCCCACACTATCAACACTGGTCCAGAAGCAGCTCTTAAGAAAAGGGTGGCCTGTGTGTGTGTATGTGTGGGGGAGCTTCTGGCATTATAGTGTATGTGTGTGTGTGTGTATGTAGTGGTGGGGGGGATTCTGGCAATACTGCCAGTTTATAAATGATTGCAGAACGATAAAGCACCATACAACTGATGGTATGTAATACTGCAGTTCTGTGGGAGTTGCACACCAGCATGTTAGCAGTTGAACCAAGGGTCTATCTTAACATTGTTTTACTAGCCCAAACACTAGTGCAAATTGACCAGGGCTAGTGCAGCTAACTCTCTACTTGTCTGGCTTGACTAGTGCAAATTTTCATGGCTGTTAATGAAGTTAAAAAAAATCTCTACTTTAGCATTCTCTAGTCCTCATGCTAATCTCTCTCAATGTTCCAGATGGCCATGTGTAATTAACAGCTCATTAAGAGCTGCAATTATCTGGCAGTTCAAGAGAGGGATCCCACAAATGGCTCAATGTGAGTCATTATCACTCCACTGTTAAGACTTTCAGCTAGTGTCCAGGGTGTGATCAAGGGTAGAGTGCTGTTAAGTCACTATGTTCCAGTTTTCTGAATGTGTCTATGTCTGACAATTTGTCCAATATTATTAAGACCAGAGCCCCTCGTTTCTCTACATTTTGATTGTCTGTATCCAACATTTCAGTGACAAAATGCAAAGAGGTATACAGGATCAGCCCTGCAGGTGGTGGGTTTTATCCCTGGTGTAATGATAACCATGACTGGGAGATGGCCATACCTGGCTACAACATATTCAGAAGAGACAGAGCAGGCAGGAAGGGAGGAGGAGTGGCACTGTATGTGAAAAATGACATAAGGGCCACACAGATCCAGGAGGAACAAAATGGGGGAGATACTGTGGGTTAAGCTGGAAAGGAAAATGGGACCAGCCATCTCACAGGTGTGGTCTACCACCAGCCCAGGAGGAAGAAACAGATAGGAGTTGATGCTAGCCATCCAAAGGATGGCTGACAAGGGTGAGGTAGTACTGGTTGGAGACTTCAATATACCAGATGTGGACTGGAGCATCCCAGCAGCAGCATCAACTAGAGCAGATTTATCCTGGACTCCTTCAGGGTGCCTTCCTCAAGCAACTGGTCATGGAACCAACTCGGCAGAAGGCAATACTGGACCTTGTGCTCTCAAACAGGGACAGTGTGATGGGGGTAACAGTGGGGAGCACCTGGGTAACAGTGACCACCAGTCATTGTGGTTTGAAATCACAGAAAGAGCAGAACCAAACCACACAAAAACACGTATCCTGGATTTTAGGGGGCAGACTTTGGGAAAATGGGAGATGCTTGAAAGAGGCATTAAGGGAATGGGACAGGAATCAGGGATTGAGGAACAGTGGGCAGTATTTAAAATGGGGATTATAAGAACAACAGAATTATGCATTAAGCAGGTTAAAGAGGAAAAGAAAGAGGAGACCATTATGGTTTTCAAAGAGGTAGCAAAGAAAGTGAAAGCCAAAAGACTGCATTCAGGCAATACAAAAAGACACAGGCAGAAGGGGATAGGAGAAGTACCAGGAGAAACAAAGGGAGGCAGGGAAGTCAGTAAGGGAAGCCAAAGCTCAGACAGAAGAACACATTGCAAAATCAGTGGTTAAAGGGACAAAACCTTTTACAGGTACATAAGTGAAAAGAAGGACAAAGGGAGGGATAGTTAGACTGAAGGGGAGGATGGGAGCAGTGTGGAGGATGACAACAGTAAACTGACATATTGAACAGGTATTTCTGCTCAGTCTTTACTAAGGAAGAGGGGTTAATGGAGTCTGAAGGAGTACAAGGGGTGAGAATGGTGCAGAAATGGACACAAGTCCCTTTACACGAGAAAGGGTCCTGAAGGAACTGGAAGGGCTGAAGAGCTGACAGTGCAATGGGGCCAGATGGGTGCACCCCAGGGTCCTTAAAGAACTAAGAGAGGTGGTGGCAGAACCTCTGGCTATCCTGTTCAGCCAATCACTGGAAACAGGGAGGTACCCAAAGACTGGAGGACAGCAGATGTAGTCCCTTATACAAAAGTGGGAACAAAGAGGAAGCAGGGAACTACAGACCAGTCAGCCTCACCTCGGTAGTGGGGAAGATCATGGAAGCACTACTGAAGGAGAGATTGGTGGAACATCTGGTTGTCAATGGACTACATGACCCAAGGCAGCATGGTTTCACCAGGGGGAGGTCATGTCAGACCAACCTCATTGAATTTTTTGACTGGGTGACTAGGGAGGTGGATCAGGGGAGGGCAGTGGACATGGCCTATCTGGACTTCAGCAAGGCCTTTGACACTGTGCCACATAGAAGACTATTACACAAACTGGGGAATATGGGTGTGGGCAGGACAGTAGGTGGTGGGTAGGTAACTGGCTGGGTGGCAGGACAGAGGGTGGTGGTAAATGGCTGTCACTCCACAGAGGGAAGAGTGACCAGTGGGTACCACAGGGATCAGTGCTGGGACCGGTCCTATTCAACATCTTCATCAGTGACATTGCACACGATATAGAAGGCAGAATTTCACTGTTCGCTGATGACACAAAGCTCTGTAACAGATAGACACACCAGAGGTGTAGACAGAATGAGAAGGGACCTGCAGAAACTTGAAGAATGGTCAAGGTTTGGCAGTTGAAATTCAATGCAAAGAAGTGCAAGATAATGCATATGGGGCACAAAAACCTGGCACAATATATCAGTTGGGGGGTGAGGATATAGCATGCACCAAGCAGGATAGGGATCTTGGGGTTGTCATCTCTGATGACCTCAAGGTAGGGAAACAGTGTGACAAGGCATCAGGTAAAGCAAATAGGATGCTGGGATGTATAGGCAGGGGCATCACCAGCAGGAAAAGGGAGGTCATAATTCCGCTATACAAGACACTAGTGAGGCCCCACCTGGAGTACAGTGTACAGTTCTGGAGACCATACCTACGTAAGGACATAGACAGGGTAGAGAAGGTTCAGAGGAGGGCAACAAAGATGGTGCATGGGTTGCATCACAAATCCTATGAAGACAGGTTGAAGGAACTGAACATGTACTCCCTGGAGGAGAGGAGGGAGAGAGGGGATATGATAGAGACATACAAGTATCTCACAGGGAGGAACAGGGTGCAGGAAAACACTATTTTTAAGCGAAAAAGATGTTTCAGGACTAGAGGCATGGGATGAAGTTGGAGGAGGACGATTAGAGGAAACATGAGAAAGAATTCTTCACTGAACGGGTGGTGGACAAGTGGAACACCCTGCCAGAGGAAGTGGTGGGGGCTGAAACAATCACGGGATTTAAGAATGCATGGGATAGACATAAAGGAATTCTAGAGGTCAGGGGTAAGGGGAAATAGACTTCTAGGAAAACAAACTGAACTTACAAGCTCAAATGGGCAGACTAGGTGGGCCATAGGCCCTTATCTGCCGACACTGTCTATGTATCTATGTATCTATGTATCCCAGCCTCACCATAACGTCCCTCTCCCAAATCTCTTAACACTGTTCTTTCCCTGCACACCACTGCAGATCAGACTCTGAAGTGACCATCCATAGATCCATAGCTGCCATTACTGGCAAGTGTAGGAGGTCCTCAGCGCTCCTAAATGGATCATGCCAGCCATCACCATCCATACAGTTTCACCCTTATCCCACTCAGCTTCCTCTTTCAGCCTAAAAACAAAGCTTTGGATCTTGTATGTTACAAAAATAAACCTTGATAAAATACATAATTTGAAACCTTGGAATAGCATTCTTGGGGTGCATAGATCATCCTATATGGAAATAGAAATAGTATAGTGTTATGCCTGTGTACTGTTTCCCCTGGGCTTATGAAAGGATAATGTTAAAGAAAAATCTGTTATTGTTGGGGCAGAGCATATTAAAATCAATGCTTTTACAAATAAAAATGTCATAGTTTTCTATTTTCCAAGCCCCTTAGGTTTGTCTAGCCCCCACCCCAAAGAAATCTTAGATGTGCTCCTGGCTCACTTGAGACTGTACAAAAACTTTCAAAAGTGCAGGTTTCCAGTTGACTATAGGGTGGGGACTGCGAGTGTCTTTCTCTGCCTGACTGTGTTCATTGCCCTATGGGTGGTGGTGACAGTGTGGTGAGGTGCATGATGATGCCAGCTATTGCATGCGCAGAGCTAGGACTGCTTGATTGAACATTTGCTGTTGTGATAGCCTTTCTCTGTTTGGTGTGTGTGTGGGGGGGGGGGCAGAAAGAGGAAGAGAGGAGGCCATGGTACAAACAATGGGGGCTCACTGTCTGTGATGGATGGCATTGCAGTCTTTTTTTTTTTCTGCTGGGGAGCAGGAAGCAATGTGGGAGCAGAGTAAATGTGCAATAAACAGAGTATTTCTTGGCTCTGCTTGCATTGTTTCCTGTAGAAGTGAGCAAAATTTACCATTATAATTAATGGCTAGTGCAACCATCTGCGGGCTAGTGCAATTTTGAATCAGCTTGCCCTGCTGGCTAGTTCAAAAAAAGGTTAAGGTTGATCCCTGAGTTGAACACTCCCATTTATGCCTACTAAAATCTGGCCAACACATTTACATTGTGATTTAGTCACAGAGGAGACTGACACAAAAGTTAGTTCGTGTGTAGCTCCATAGGCTGACTGCACAGTGGAACAGCTGACTTCTTCTCCACCCATTTTCTGCCACCTCCCTTTGTGTCTGAAAATGAGACCTCATATATTTTCTGTTATGACTTCTGCTAACAAAAAACAAAGCTTCTCACCAATAGTCTGTAAGCAGACAGTTCTACCATCAGTGACAGTCTGTTAGCCCCTTTCCACTTGTGTTTCATTTCCTACTGTGTATGAAAAGAATTGTTTTGATAGGGACAAAAATCTTCACATGACCCCAGGTACATAAAGGGGGTAGGGTCAAGCCAGATGTCCAAGTTTTACCAACTATGTTGCATTTTATAAAATGCACAGTGAGATAATGTTTGCAGCCATATTAGTCATTTGAAAACTAGATTCACTATATGGTGCTACCTTTTATTGGAACAACAAAGCAATTGTATATTGATATTATAGTGCACAAACTTTTGGGGCTACACATGTCCTTTTGTCAGGTATGTTAGCAGACTGAGCAAAGGAAGCAGGTTTTATACCAGTGGTTGATGTTAAAGAATTGGCATAGGAAAGAGCAGATGTAATATATTACTATATTATATTGATATATATTTTATTCTCCTGTTGTTTGTAGGCTGTAACTGTTAGTTTAAGGAATATGTAACTATAGTCGCCAACCAATCCTTACCCCCCCCCACCCTTTCACTTGCTGGTGAGATGGGGTGATCTTTGATTTCTCAAACCAGCCAAATAATGTCTGACATCCACAGCAGCCCTTCTTTCAACTCAACTGTTTCAGACACGTTGGATAATAGCCCAGCGTGCGTCCACTCAGCTTGGATATCCCTCTTAGTTTCAGTATGCTGGCACCAGATAGGTTTTGGAACATCATGAACTTCATTGTGTGTCATAACTTCGGGCTCATTAGCATGGTGCAGTCTCCAGACTGATAACTATGCTTACATTCATGTGATAAGATGAATTCAATATATTTTATTTATTTAGCTTTTGTTAACCGGGTAAGTGCACTAGCCATAAAATGACTATTTTCAGGCATGACCCGGGAGAGTACAGACGTGCAGAAACTTAACAGGATAACAATTTATAAGTGCTTTACATACAATGAGTTAAAGAGGATACAATATATCGGAACATACAAAGTAAAGCGCTTTACATACAATGAGTTAAAGTGGATACAATATATCAGAGACATACAGAATAGACCATTCACAGGTTCATAGGTGCCTACCTATGTAATGAATAGAGAGGACCTTGGACACTAAATTATCAGGTGACATATCATATAAACAGAACAAGGTACACAAAAACGGGTAATACAACAGGAAGAAATAACCATTGAGAGCAGGGGGGTGTCATTAAGGAAAAGGTCGGTAAGTGAGGAAAAGGGGAGCAAACCATGAAATTAGATTATATGAGTATATGTAAGTGTAAGGGAGATGCCTGCAGTGCAAGATTGTATATGGGCAGGGAAAGGGAGCTGGGACAGGCTGAGGCAGTAAGAGGGTTATATAGAGGTGAGGAAATACTGTTGTATGGCAAGAGACATCAGTCATTAGGTAGGGTGAAAGTAGGAACAGGTATCAGCAATCAGCAGATTTGAGCGCAATTCTCTCTTAAAGCATGTGTGGGAGCTAGAAAGTCTAATGTCGAGGGGAAGGGAATTCCACAGCTGTGGAGCCACATGCTCAAATGTAACAGTTCCTTTCCTAGTGCAGCACCTCGGCAAATTCAGAAAGGATTTATCAGCTGATCGTAGACCATGGAGTGTGTCCTGAGGAACAAGCATAGCTGCAAGACACCTAGGGGTTTGATTTTGAATTATCGAATCAGTAGGAGAGCCAAGGTAGTATTTCCTACTAGCTAATGGAGAGCACCAACCAAGATCATTATAAAGTTGACAGTGGAGTTTAAGCCGAGGAGCAGATTACAGTATACATATTTTGGGCAGACTAGGTGGGCCAAGTGGTCCTTATCTGTTATCAAATTCTATGTTTCTATGTGCAGTTGTGCATGTATATTAGGGCTGAGCAGTGTTCAATGTGAAACATCAGTCTTTGCACCTTAATAATGTTGGTGGAGTTCAATGCCATTGCACAACATTTGGCATGCATGGTCCATTAGGCAAGTTCTTGAGGCATGAGAAGTTTTGTGATGGGAATATAACCAGTTTCTGAGATCTAGAAACATTGAAAATACATAAAAAGCACTGGTTTTGGCAATTTTTATTTTGCTCTCACTTACAGCCAAGACAATACTTTCAGAGCTGATGGGGCTTGTGGCAAGGGTGTACCATTCAAAGGTTTTGTGAAAAACATATTAATCAGTTCCAGAGTTGTAATGTTTTGAAATTTGGCATATGAGCATGCTCGGTAAGGTTTTTGAGATAACTCTCTGCTATGACCCAAAAATTCTTCTTTCTTGAGCATTTTTAGGTCCTGAGAAAAAAATATGTTGGTTGTGATGGCCGCCATCCTATTTTTTTTCTCTGGGAAATAAATGTGAAATTACGTAAAATACATAAAAATGAATTATTAAAAATAAACACATCTGTCTCGTTGGAGGGCACTGCTGGTCTCTTGGCTGGGGTGGCTTTACTTAATTAAAATGAATATTATGCCCAGGCTAATATATACTATTTAGATGCTTTCGATGACTATTACTAAAGAAGATCTGAAGCACCTGGAAGTGGCCTTTTCCACTTTCTTATGGCAGGGGAAAATGCCCCGGCATGAGTCTGCAGTGCCTTAAAGTGGACATATCCAAGGGAGGACTTAAATTCCCAGATCTCAGGAGTTATTATGTGGCAACACAGTGTTGATATATCCTGGACTGGGTACACAGACCTCCTGAGGCCAGCTGGCTGGATTTAGTGGAAGAGGGTGATTCTGGACATCTGTCTGCTTGCCTTGCCGTGAGAGGATGACAGGCTTACTCCAGGCAGGGCTCACCTAACCCCTTGTTAGGATGGATTTTGGAAGCATAGGGTCTCTTGAGGTGCCGTAGAAGGGGATTGAATGAGGAAACACTTCTAGCTCTGGTGTATCGGAACCCCTTCTTCCTGCCTGGATTGGAGGATGTGGAGCTTAAAGAATGGGAAACCAGGGGTTCATCTTGCATGGGCAGCTTATATAATCAGGAGGGGATTTGCTCCTTTGTGGAGATCTGTGAGGCCATGGGGCTCCCACACTTTCATTTCTTTCATTACCTGCAGGTGCGGGCATATGGGAAGGGACTTTTTAGGGAGCGGCTAGCTGCATCCCCATTGGCCCCACTTAAACAGGTGGTGCGGAAGGCCAGGTGGGTCTCTAGGGGGTTTGTACATAAGCTACAGTAGTACAGCAAGATAGGTCATTTTAACCTGAAACAGCGGCTAAAACAAAGCAGCTGTGGGAAACAGACTTAGGGTTACACATTGGGGAGAATGATTGAACTTTGTTGTTAAAATCACCGATATAAAGAATCCCAGGATAAATTAATTCATAGATTATACTGCCCCCTAGTGATAGTGAATAAATATCATCCTACGATCTCCCAAATGTGTGGGCGATGTCATGTGGCCCTTGGCACCCACCTACATTATTTCTGGACATGCTTGGAGTTACATTTTTTTTGAAAAATGTGGCAAGTGAACTCTCCATTATGGTAGGGAGGCAGATCCCAGTAACTCCGGTGGCATTGCTGTTCAGGATGGAGTATATGGGGGATGAGGGCTGGGAGTCATTTCCCAGATGGATCCGAGTTGTATTAATTTTGGCACATTAGTGCCTTATGAATACTTGGGTGTCTGGTGCCCCTCCCACACTCAGTCAATGGAGAACACTATGTATTCAGACCTTGATCCTGGAAAATATTTCCTGTGTCTTGAAAGGCAGGGGAGAGTGCTTTCTCATGACCTGGGGCCCCTTTCTGAACTCTCTCTCACCTGTGGAGGCCCATACCTTGCGTGAGGGGGTGGTGTGAATATGTCGTGGAGCAGTTGCAGAAGATGTCAGGTGCTTGGCCCTCCCTAGAAGGCTTGGGTTGGAGGTTGATTCCCTTGCTAGTACTGTATTAGTCTGTGGTCATGAGCACTCCCCAAATAGTTGAAGTATTGTCATGCAACTCGTAAACACTGCCTGGTAGCATGTATAGATGCTACATATTAATAGTACTAGATGGACCAAATGTTTCTGCGTGTGTGTATGTATGTTTAATGTTAGTTTATTAAATATATGTCTATAAAATTAATGTACCTATTATCATTTCAGACAAATACAGTTTCATGATGGTCTCCTTAGGATCTTAGCTTGACTAGGATAGCTTTCATGAGTACCAACTTTATGTTGGCTCTGATATATCTGTGTCTTATTCATGTATTGTATCTGTGTGATTTTATAATTCTGATTCAATAAAGAAGATGATACAAAAAAATAAACATATAAATCTCAAGCTCAATTCTGCTGTTTGTTTTTCAAAAACAGGCCAGATATAATAGTTCTGGACATTGTTATGTTCTTCGGCTCTCCGCTTACTGAAATGGTCGATTCTTGTGTAGCGAACTGCAAATTCTTGGGTTGCACATTTAAGTGTGACCCAAGAATTTTTTGTGCACACCAAAAATTGAATTCTTTTAGGTTAGCATGAAAAATTACTTGGTCATACTTAACTGTGCAACCCAAGAGTTCCATTTTTGGTGTGGACAAAAAATGTTTTTTGTCTCACATAGTTTTATTCATAGCATGGCAGCTTTGTAATGTTTTAGTCCCAGATTTTGAATATGATCTTTACATGGCCCTACCTCCTGAACAAGGATGGTGGGGAATTTTCAAATATAGGTCAAAAAATGATTTTGCCATTGCTCTATGAAACTACCTGTCTAGCATGATTTGGCACATTCTAGTGACCAAGTTTACGCTGTGAAGTCAAAACATAAAAAAAAAAAAAATATGAAGAAATGTGTGCAAGATCAGCCTTTGGCCCAGCAAGTAGTGAGTTGTGATCCTATGCTGGTGAGATGAACTGAGAGGCAAATTCAGTGAACCAGCTGGGTGGATCAGGGCTGGGAGGATGGCGCTACCATGTAGCACCATCTCCAGACTGAGGAGGGATGGTGATGTGTTGGCCACACAGGCAACAAGTAACCATATAGTGAAGAGAAGTCTTCTCTTGGCAGAGGGCACTGCATCTCTGCATCTGTAGCCGCACAGAACTACAGGGACCCTAGGGTCCTGCACTTCCATAGTCAAACAGAATCTAGGCCGTGTGCATCTGTAGCCACCCAAGGGCCTTGCACTTCTGCAACACCCCCCAGACAGCTCCACAATATCTTTGCATCCATAGTTGTGGCCAACTGGACTCTTCTATTGGTGCAGAGCCCTCTGGGTCCTGTGGGTTTGCATCTATAGCTGAATGGAAGTGCAGGGCCCAGAGGGCCCTGCCCTTCTGCAGCTTCTACATATGATTCCACTAGCACAAAAAGAAAGGAAATTCATTGCAAAAAAACTGCACTGTGGTGTCCAAGAACCCTTGCTGCAACCAAGATTCAATGCAGCCAGATATCCATACCTGTCAGAATGATTTTAAAACAATTTTCTGACAGCTGTGTTGATAACGTACACAACCTTAACACTCCATAGTTGTCATAACTTTAAAAGCATCACTGTACATAATTTTTTAACTCCCTGCCCCACAGCCACAACTAAGAAACACCAAACATGTACAAAGAAACACTTAAACCCAGCCTTTTACCTTTTTGCATCTCTTTTTCTCACTCAAGTTTTGTAGGCCTATAATCCTCCATTTTCCTTTATTATATCCCCCACCTCCTAGCCGCTGTCACTCCAGTAAAATTTCCTCCAGCCTGGTTTAACATGGTACTGACTACATTTCTCTCCTACTTGTTCTTTATACATCCTGCTTGGGGCTGCTCAGTGTTACTAAAAGTGACTGCCAACTATACATGCCTGCCACTTGCTGTCGCTCTCACAGCATTTAGTTTGCTCTCTTTCTCACTGTCAGTAACAATGGTCATATTACTCTTTTGCTGTCATGTTCACCAAACAATGGGTGCATCACTCTCTTTCTCTCTCTTGTTCTCTCTTTCACTGATGACCACTACAGACTGAAACACCAGCAAGTCAAAATAAACTAAAACAAATAAAGTGATAGGAAACAGACAGTAAGGATTTGGAAACAGACACCAGATTTTAAACACATTTTATCAGAATGGCTAACATAAGTTTGTTTGCACGCAACGAGGTCACATAGTAGCATGAAGCTGGAACAGAATCTATTTTTTCTATTGTTTACAGTACTTAAAAAACTTTAAAATGTATATTTTTTTGTTTTTATATGTAGTTGTTTTGTTTTCAAAATTGATACATATCTACATATTCTATTTTGCAAGAGACTCATTTATAAGTTCAATAAGACATTCTGTGGTGTTGGTTGTCATGGGTTTATGCACGTCCATGTGCTGAAGGTACAACTAAGCATGCATTAACACATGAGCCGTGCCCTGTTGTCCCTTATTGCTTACACTATACATAGAGGGTGTTAACAAAATGAATTACCGTACTTCGTATGTTTTATTTTTTATAATTGCTGCTTTTAAAAGTTGTCAGAAGTTAAGTTGCACCACTCTGCTCTTCTGCTTGGTCTGTGAAACCGGAGTAGTAGTGTGGTACAGGAGAACAGTTATTTGTTTATTGAAAATTGGTAACTGGGAAAGGCGCATTTAACAAAGGCTCATTTCCAGGTGCGGCCCGGGGGAAGAGTACAGGGAGACAAAAACATACATAGTGGTAAAGTACTGTCCATGCAAACTAGGCTAGTGAATCATAGGGTTCAGGCAATTTACAGTGAGAACAATAAACAGGGAATAATCATATCAAGGTAAGGCATATGGTGAATAACATTCTGGCACGGAGTCCAGACAATGACTCTAGGAGCAAAAACCCAACAACGGAGGCGCAGTACAGAATCAGTTTGAGAGGATTGCACTGACCCAGGATTGACTGGGCAGCAGGTGGAAAAGGAGGACAGGGAACAAACCACAGGTTAGTTAGGCCATGGCAGATGCAGGAGGGGGAGAGGAAAAGTTTGAACTGGTGTTTGAGAGAAAGATGGGAGGGAGAAAGACAAATACCAAGAGGGAGATTGTTCCAGGTGGTGGGAAGCTGATAGGACAAAGCGAATTATCTATGTTAAAGACAAATTTTCTGCCTCCTGCTTATCCTCGGCATCTGTCGCCAGCGAATTCGAATGCCTAATTCTAAAAGTGGAAATTACACAGACTACTGCACTCTTCGTAATAGGATGCTACAGACCACCGTCTGCTGGCCTACAGCTTGTGTCATATCTAAGTGACAAGTTGGGACAGGGGCTGCCAGAAACTATTATTTTAGGAGACCTCAACTTTGACTGGCTCTCTAACACAGCTGCCCCCTTGCATCCTTCTGTGATGAACATGGGCTGACGCAACTTATTACTGAACCAACACGCCCAAACGTGAAAACCCCAGTAAAAGTACACACTTTGGATGTGCTAATGGTGAGCAAACCTCATCTCTTCTCCCACGCTGATGTCTTCTTCTCAGACGCCAGCGACCATTGTTTTATTGCGGAGTAAGATCCACCAACAACCCAGCACCCATCAGCAAGTTCTCATGAAGTGATCCAGGCGCAACTTCAATGAACATGCCTACCTAAACGAAGCTTAAGTACTCCCTGAGTGGCAAGATTTCTACTGGCCAAAACGATTACGCTAGCTTACAATATCTTCCACAACATTGTATCAAGGGCCCTTAATAAGTATGCTCCTCTTATTAAAGTTCGAACTAGGACCAAAACCTGTAAATGGTTCACCCCTCAGATCAAGTCCTTGCTTCTAGAAAGAGATAAGCTCTGGAAAAAAGCATGCAGACTGAACACTGCAGAGGACTGGAACCAGTTCAGGAGACTACGAAATTTATGTACCAAAACAATCAGAGAATCAAAGACCACCTTCTTCAAATCTGAACTCGACTCTGCCACAAAGAGCCCAATCAAGCTCTGGAACACAATCAGTGATCTGCTAGGCCACTCCCCAGGAAATTCACTCCCGACCAAGATTACCTCTGGCAACTTGACTATAACCGAAAAGATGGATATATTTGACGATTCAATAACCACTTTGCTACTGCAGGCATGGCATTTGATAACTCCCTGCAAACATACTTCGCTCCCAGACTGCCAGCCAACTGCCTGAAACTCCATAGCTTCACCGCCTTTTCTACTTCAACCTGCCACACTGAAAGAGGTAGAGGATCTCTTGCTTCAGTTGGATACTAGAAAAAGTGCTGGGGCTGACTCCTTGACCCTTACTTCCCAAAAATTGCCTACCACGTACTAGCGATACCCACACCACCTTTTAACTTATCCCTGTCTCAGGGCACCTTACCACCTATATGGAAGACAGCACATGTCATACCACTGTTCAAATCAGGTGACCCTGGCGATCTCAATAACTACAGGCCAATTTCCCTCCTTCCGGTCCTGTCCAAGCTCCTAGAGAAAATTGTAAATGCACAGCTGAGGACTCACCTTGAGTCTAAGGAACTGCTAAATCCTATGCAGTCCGGGTTCAGAGCTAAACATAGCACTATCTCAGCCCTCGCCAAAGTTACTAACGACTGGCAGCGTAATCTTGAGAGCAAAAACTTTATTTGTGCTGTTTTCCTTGATCTAAGCAAGGCTTTCGACACCGCCGACATAGTCTGCTCCCTTCCGCCCTTCAAACCATAGGTGTGGACCTCCTCTCTGCGTTGGTTCACTGACTATCTTACAGGGCACCTTCAACAAGTTAAAGCCGAAGGAGGCCTGTCCCCCTTAAAAATTCTGCAAAGAGGGGTACCTCAAGGTTCTATATTAGGGCCCTTACTTTTTGCAATCTACATTAATAACATCGACTACTGTATAAAAGAAGCCAACATCCATCTGTTTGCAGATGATACAGTTCTCTACGTGAGTCGCCCAACACCTGAAGCTGCCTGCAATGACCTACAGTCAGAATTCAACCTTTTGCAAAGCCAACTCCTCCAAAAAGCTACTTTTAATGCCCAAAAACTAAAGCGATGGTCCTCTCCTTTTATCCATACAGCTAACCCTGTGTCCAGTGGGACAGTTCCCAAATTACCACAGTTCTAGGTGAAAACTAGAATTTGTTACAAAATTCAAGTATCTGGGAGTTTGGATAGACCAAAGACTCTCCTTCATTGAACATATCAAGGACTTGCTAAAACGACTTCGGCAAAGGCTTGGACTGTTTTTTAGAATCAGCCAATTTCTCACCAGAGATGCCAAGAAACAGCTGGTCCAATCCATTTTCCTATCATTGGTTGATTACGTTGATTTCCTCTACAGCCAATGCCCCAACTCTTACATGGCTAAACTGGACACACTCTACCATCGAGCACTGAGGTTTATAACGGGACTCCCCTTCGACACACATCACTGCACCCTATATGCAGCAGTGGGATGGACATCACTAAAGTTCAGGCGCCACAGAAACGCCTCCTCTGGACCTATAGAGCCATCTCTAATAAGCTGCCTTACTATATCTCCTGCTGTCTTCCCTGAGTATAATTGGAAATCGCGTTAAGAAGTTACTCAGCTATTATTACACTTGAAGTACCCAAAGCAAAATCCTGCTTCGGCAGGGCAGCCATAAGCTTAAGTGCTACCTTGTAAGGACGATCTACAAAAACCTCAAATTAAGCACTCTAATCGGTATAAATGCTTTCAAGATGCTTTATTTGCTACGATCAGAGAAGTATGTAACTGCTTCACCCACTCAGACCCAGTACTGGTATATAGCCACGCCTAGACCCAATTTTAAGTACTGATCCCCCAGCTTGCTCCTCACCAGCCTAATTGTTCTCTCTATCTCCCTGTCTTATCAACACTAGGCCCATCCATCCCTTATTCTTCCTTTCCCAACCTCGGATAGGAGCTCACTACCCTGGGTTGTGACATCCTACCATGCCCGTGCTTTTATAGCATTCAATCCGGGGCTCACACATCTCCTTTTCTCCATCCACCTTCTCTACATCCAGCTTTACCAACTTTTTTGTGCACCGTGTCCTCCTAGCCTTTCTCCCTACTTCCTCCTCTCTTCCCCCTACCTTCACCTCTACCTGGTGTATATTTTTATTTTTATTTTACTTCCTCCTGCAACCTTAGATAACCTGCTTTATCTTCCTATAGACACTTCTATGTATGTAAATACCGTGTAATCTGTATAATATCTGTATAATTCTATGTACATATGAACTTCTTTTCTTCTCTCTGTAAAGAGTATTATCTGTATTGCCTTGTAAATACCTGTGTTGACCTGTATATACAATTGTTCATGCTCCACCCAGGTCCATCTTGCAAATGAGCTTCTGCTCAACGATGAACGCCTGGTTAAATAAAGACTTGATTGATTGATTGATTGATTGATTGATTGAATTGCCCGGTGGCAATGTTGGAGTAAAGAATGGAAAAAGTGAAAGAGTCTCTAAATTGAAGAGTGTATGAGAGAGGAGATGGAGAGGAGAGGGATGGAGGAAGAGTTGCAAACAAGTATTTAGAAATGAGGGAAGCACAGTGCATGATGTGGTGGGAGGGAAGAGGAGGAATCGAGAGGGTAGCGTACGGGGAGAGAATAGATAGAGTACAGGGAACAGTGATGGGACAAGAGAAAGCATAAGCAGCTACATGACAGAAAAACTTACACAGGGTGTCAAGTCTGGTAAGGGAAGAGGAAGGGCCATAGATCACATCTGCATAGTCAAACACTGGAAGCACCCTGTTTGTAGTACAAAGCACCAAGTTTAGGGTTGAGCTTACTGTGGATGTCATCAATATGGGTGGAGAAGTAAAGTCTGCCATTCAGCCACACACAGAGATATTTGAAGCATTGGATGACCTGAAGAGGAGTGACATCCTGGCCTGGGTGGAGAAGATGGTGAGAAGGGAGCTTGGCCAACATTTGGCTTGTGCCAAAGGTCATGGTCACATCTTTTTGATATAGAACTGAAGTTGATTTGATTGGAACCAATTGGCACAGGTGGGCAAGAGGTCATTTAGAAAAACAAAGAATAGAATTTTACAAAGAAGGGAGCCTTAGGGGACCCCAGACTGCATAGAAAGTGGGTGGGGAGACAAGGCATCATCTACCTGTAGCAACTAGAGACAGCCAGGGAAGTAGAATCTAAACCAGTTAATGGCTGGAAAACAGTCCCAAGGCTCTTAGCTAATCCAGAAGGATGGAGTGGACAACTGTATCAAAGGTCTTGGCAAGGCCAATGAAGACAGCAGCAGTGATACACCTTGATACTTCCTTTAAGGATGCAGTCAGCAACCTGTAGAATGGAAGAAACAGTGGATTGGTTTTTGTGGAAGCCAGATTGGAAAGGAGAGAGGACATTAGCGGAGTAAAGGAAGTCATCAAGTTGTGAGCAGACTCATTTTCTTTCATGTAACTTGGCAAAGGTAGGGAGAAGGGAGATAGGCCAAAAGTTGCCAGGTGAGGTAGGATCACCACCTTTGTGGAGGGGGGAGAACCTTGGCAAACCTCCAGTACTGCAGGACAGAACAGAGGGAAAATTGAGGTTACATAGGTGGGTGAGGGATATAATGATAGCAGGACAGAGAGATGGAGTAGTTTCAGTCCATTACAACTAAAACACTTAGAGAGGTTGAGGGAAGAAAGAGCATGTAGGGCTTCCAATGGAGTTTTGGAAGAGAATTGAAAGCAGGCAGACAAGGGCTTAAAGTGTTTTTTACATTGATAGGCACAGAAACATGGATAATGATGGCATATTAAGGTCTAGTGGCCTGTCCAGTTTGCAGAAGCCTGTCTAATTCTGGGACTGTGCCCTTGTCAGTCCTCCCTACCTCCTGCGCCCCACCCACTGTCCTCCCATTTCTCATCACTTATGAACCCTCCAACTGTTTCAGCCTGATTACATCCTCCAAAGCTTGTTCCAGTCAGCCTCCACTCTTTTCTGTAAAAGCGTATCTCCTGACATTCTACCTGAATTCCCCCCCCGCCTCTACAGTTTCAGTGAGTTATTCCTGGTACCCATGGTACGATACAGTACCTTGTGAACAGCTTAATATTTTCCACCTTGTTTATTCCATGGTGGTACCTGAACATCTAAATCATGGTGCCCCTCTTTCTCCTGCCATCAAGCCTGTATGTGTTTAAATCCTCCAAGCACTTCTTGAAGGACCCATTCTAGGCTACAGCTGAATGCTGCACAGTTATACACATTGTGTGTAATAGAGAATTGCAACCTGGTTTTCAGGTTGTAAAAACACTTAAATAGTAATTATTGCATGATGCTGTACATGTCTTAATGAGTGACATCTGAAGCCTTCAGGATATTAGAGGCATTGTCTTCACAATAAACCTTGGGTGTCATCAACTCAGACAGCTTTTTGTTTAGAATTCTGAATCTGTATGGGCAATTGTGGCCTTCTGTGCTGTACCAGGTGTCTTATTACTGCATATACCACATACACCTTGGGGAAGGAAAATAGGGAGTATAAAAACGAAGCAACTTTTTCTAGGATCTATCAGTGGGTAGTATCACACAGTGGTCATATAAACAAGGGAAACTTCAGTCAAGTCACTAAGTGGTGGGGGCACCTAGAGAGTATTTAAATACTAAAACTTCTGTGTAGGGTGGGGGGACACACCTAAAAAAAAAAAAAATATTTGGGGGAGCACACCTAGAAAACATGAGAATAATTACTTCCCTGATGCGAGAATATGTATGATGTTAACACAGTGATACAGTAGTATCAAAAGAGAAACCTCTTTGTAGGATTCCTTTTGGGATGTGGCACATAGAGTTTATACACTTAGTTGAGGCTGAGGTTCTTCCCCCCCCACCACAGCATAACTTCATGAGAGGCAGATTATGCCAAACCCACATGATCACCTCCTTAGAATGGGTGACCAAGGAGGTGGACTGGGCCAGGTTCTTGGATGTAGTCTGTTTGGCCCTAAGCATGGCCTTTAAAACTGGGGAATGTGACTTGTTTCTGGGCAGAGTACTCCACTGTGGCCTACACAAGAACTGCACAAGGTGTATCGTTAACTTGTTGGGGCCAGGAAGCAGAGGGTAGTGGCGGTGGCCAGGCAGTATGAGTTGAGAAAAGTACACAGCAAAGTACCATGGGGATGGGTGCTGGAGCCTCTACTCTTCAATGATTACATCAACAATTTGGAAGCTGGAGCCTTCAGGAGGCTGTTTAAATTTATGATGACACTGAGGTGGACTACCTTGAACATGGGGGAAAAAAAACTTCAGAACGACTAGAACAACCTGGGTGATAGATCTGGCTCATGCATCTTGTGATTCTGTGTAGGCAAATCCAAGGTGCCACACTTGAGGGAAAACAGAGGTGGGACCTGTACACTGTGTGGGGCTCCTCCTACTGCTGTTCAAAAACAAAGGGCCATGACATGAAAATAGAGGGAGTTAGACTTAAGGGTAACGTGAAAAAGTATTTATTCACGGAAAGGGTGGTGGATCCATGGAACAGCCTTCTCTCCTGTCAGAGATTGTAGGGGAAAAACGGTAGGGAATTCAAAAACACATGGGACAGACATAAAGGAACTCTAGCGATAGTAAAGAGAAAGTAAGCTGCAGCTCATTTAGGATCTGCAGTATATGAAACAGGTAGGGAAAATGGGCAGACTAGGTAGGCCAAGCAGTCAAATTATATGTTTCTGTGATACACAGCGGCAAGTAACAGTCATGTAATCAGCTGTCTGGCCACTGTCATTTGTGGTCTGCATTTGTCCCACTTCCACTGTAAAGTCATGTGCCAAAGAATTCCATGTTTCTTTATAGCTAGGACTCTGTAGGGGCTGAATATTACTTCCCGAATAACACAAACAGTAGGGCTCCTGATTATTTGGGACCCCTTCTCAATTAGGGGACTGTTTGTATTCAGGAAATTATTTGGCCACCTGCAAAAAAACGAAAAAAAAAAGGAAAAAGGAAACAGCCCTCTCCTTCCTCTTTAGGTCCCAAACCAGGTAAAATGTAGCCCCATTCCCCTACTCTCTATCAAAAGCACAGTCCCACCCTCCTCCCCCCAACACCCACAAGTGATTTTTTGAATACATTTAAAATAAAACTAGGTTCCCCGCTTGGCGACTGGCTCAGTCCACGTACCTCCATAGCCAGCCACTGTCTTAATGTAAAATGCTCAGCACCTGACACTATTCCCACCCACCAGCACCCAATTTTTCAATATAAGTCAAGAGGTAACCGGTGACCGGCTCAACCCTCCCTCCTCCACAGCCGTCTGTCTTCTCATGAATGAAAGCACTCACATGCTTGATATAGTAAAACCAGCTGATTGTATGATCAGTTGGTTTTACTATAGTGAACGCATGAGCACTTTCATTCATGCAAATGCAGCTGTCTATGGAGGAAGGAGGCTTGAACTGGTCACCTTCCTGACTTATATTTGAGAATTGGGAGCTGGTGGGTAGGAGTAGGGTCAGGTGCTGTGCCGGGGAAGACATAAACTATATTTTTTTGGTACCGGGTAAGTATAGCGCTGCCAAAACAGTGCATGAGTAACTGCATGGCTAAAGTGCAGAATGAAGTACAGCGACAGAGGTATAACAGCGATAGGAAACTACTGCTACCCCTATCGCACACTAGGAACTGGAGGAAGGAGTGAAGACTTCAGAAGTGCTATGCCTGGCTGAGCTGCTTCCATGGTGGAATGGCTAAGGCACAACCACCTGGTGCAGTGAAGACCTTGGTATCAGGGTTTGAGTCCCTGTCTCCCGAAGTGTTTTGTTTTGGATTAAAAAAAAATAAGTTCCCCACTCCCGATTTTTCCTTTTTCCCCTTGATCCACATCCCCCCTCAGAGTTGGTTACTTTAGTTGGGGGTTGCAGGGGGATAAACAAAGATTTTGTCATTATTGCCAATGGTGTGCGCTGTGGTGTTCCAATCAGCATTTTCTCCCGACCTTATTTTGCCACATGCCATTTTGCGTGCAACATTGTTGTTTTGCGCAGTTTTGGATGCAACAAAATCACCCCATGCCTATTTTTTTAGGCACAAATGAGCACTTAACATTAAGACAGTGGCCTGTTGTACAGGCAGGCAGGTTGAGCCTGTTGTTTTGAAGGATCTGGCTTTATTAAATTAATTAATTAATTAATTTATTTATTTATTTGTGAATCAGATTACACCTTTGAACTAAGAGCTCATTTACAAAGGTACCACATCTATAGTGGTACAAAACAAGTTGATACAGGCAGTGGCGGAGCCAGGTTTGGGAGCATTTGGGAGCTGGGGGGGCATTCAATGAGTCGTGGGCTCCACAATGGGCACTGAACAGTGAATAAAGGCAGTGGTGGGGCACCACTACTCACACTGGGCAGCCAGGAGGGGCGACCGCCCCACAGCTCCCCCCCCAGCTCTGCCACTGCATACAGGTACAGAACAAGTTGATACAGGGACAGAACAAGTTGATACAGGTACAGAGGGCAGATCCAAACAGGATATTTGTCACAGTTTATTTCAATGGTTACAAATGGAGACAACATTATCAGGTGTTTTTACATAGGTCCACGTCCATCAGCATGGGGCAGGCAGCGTGCGAAGTCAAAGGCAGTCGCCTTGAATCTGACTGTATTAGGAAGGTTCAGTAGAGATTCTGGAAGCTTGTTCAGCCACTGGGGTGCACAGTAGGCAAATGAGCATTGAACAAGGTGTGTGTGCCGGAAAGGAACAGTTAGTACATTCCTAGTTGCACTCCTTCTGGTTTATTGATTGTTGGCAGGGTGAAGCAAGGTTTGAAGGAAGGGAGGGGAGAGCCCCAAAAGTGCCTTAATTTCTAGGAGGCAAACCTGGTTCTTTATTCTTTCCTGCAGTGGGAGCCAGGCTGATAGGGTGTAGAGTGAGCACGTGTGTGTGTGTGCGTGCACGTGCCTATCGGCACTCAGTATGAACTGGCAGGCATTATTTAGTACCATTTTGACCCTATTTAGGACCCTGTCTGTGGCTGCTCCATACACATCCACCCCATAGTCTAGGATAGGGAGTACAGTGCTGGATACTGCAGCTCATTTTGCTTCAGGTGTGAGTTAGTTTCTGTGACTGAAGAGGGCACCTAATCTAGTTTGCGCTGCTTTCACAGTGGTGTTCACATGTAGGTGAATATAAGAGATTAATTTAGGGTTACCCCTAGGTACTTAAATGTGGGGACCTGTGCAAGTGCATCACCATTACTGTTCTGGACGGTGAGTAGAAGGATCTTTTTCTTTGTATGGGGACTAGTGAATAGCATTTTTTGTTTTGTTTTGTTTTTTTTATAGTTCAGTAGCAATTCTCCTGCCCTCAAGCCTGTAGATGTTTAAATCCTCCAAGCACTTCTTTTAGGACCCACTGTAGACGGCAGCTGATTGTTGCATAGTTATACACATTGTGTGTATAAAAAAATTAGTGGGTGCTGGAGGAGGCTAGTATTGTGCTTTTGCTAGAGGGTGGGGTGATGGAGGTTACACTTTACCTAGTTTTGGACTGGGGAGAAGGGACAGGGCTGTTTCTCTTTTCTTTTCACTAAAAGTGGCTGAACACCCTTTCCTGAATACCAAACACCTAAATATTTGGCTGCCGAATACCGAATATTCAACTGCAAATTCAGGAAAAGGAATTCCCATAGCCCAGTTCATAACAGGAATAACAATAATGGAGAATACAAGAGGCTAGTCTTGCTTGGAACTTAGTACCAATGTGCAGCTACTTTCCTTAGGGCCCTAATATCCACAGTGGTCACACACAAGAATGGCAGCAACGCACTTACTAACATTAGAGTATTTGCTTTTGTTTGTTTTTGCTTCAGGCTCAGTAGGCATATATTTCTGGACCCCTACATACTACAGCTCTTACTAACATATCATAAAAAGTCTCAAGTGTGCTATAGGCTTCTTTAATATTTAATAGACAGTGAGGGTGTTCTGACTACAGGTTGTAAATATCCGTTAAACTTCACATGCCTCTCAGCTATGTGCACTGAGGAATGCTGTCAATCTGAAAAATCACAAGTACTCAGATTTTATTCACAAATAAATCCATTGATTTAAATGTTATTGCAAACATTCTCTGGCTATTAAACAGATTTCATAAAGCAAAGACAGCGGTAGTTAGTGAAGATGATTAAGTGGAAATGAAGGCACATGGGGGGAAGACATAAAGAAGGTAAGTGATGGAGGGACACCATAACAAAAATTGCAATAAGAAAAAGGGAATCAAAGCAAAACTGGAGGGGAAGGCAAAGGACAGGGATTCATGGAAGAGGCTGACAACGTAGGCTCATTGTAGTACCAAACTGACACATTCATCTCAGGTGACTTGATAAACTAATACTATGCAAGTGAAGGCTACAGAAGTCATGATACAAAATGGATTTTTTAACTGTGATTTCTTCTCAGTTACCCTAACTGAACCGGCCTCCATGGCATCAGTTTAAAGGCAAACACCAGTCTAACTCAGAGACAAATAGCACCTCTGACAGAATTGGTTTACGACTTTAACCCTTAGGCTGCTGACAGAATTAAAATGTATAGGAATTTTGGACTCATATATCAGTCCGCAGTCCTGCAAGGGTTAATTTGTTAGTAAGTTAGTTAGTTAGTTCAAATGTTTTGCAAAGAAAGATAAACTGAGCTGATAACAGCCCATTTCTAAGTGGCTCCTGGGGGAAAAGGGAATAATGAGTAAACAATATACAGAACATACGAACATACGAAATCGGCAGCAGAAACAAGTCTCATGGTCTATCAAGTCTGCTCGAGTATGCAGCTAGCCCAACTAGAACAATAGTATTTCAATACACTGTGATTAAATAGGTGAGAGTAATCAAATTATCATCACTGAAACAAAAGCAGGTACATATTAATTAATATAGCGTAATAACAATAATTGTACAATGATAAAGGAAACCCCAGAAAGGGAACAATAAAGGGGCAACACTAGAATATCCAGTGAAAAGGTAGGATTTAGGAGCAGTTAGAAGTATGAGTCAGTACTGGGTCTAGTGAGCACCAACAGGAATAGCGTCAGCATGGTGCGCGCGGTAAAAAAGGTGCAGATTTTATTTTTGCAGGGGGCTTTCTTACTTGGGGGGGGGAGCGGACCATGGGGTAAGTTAAAATTTGTGATGCCATGGAATAGTGTTTCCATGGCCCCTCTTAAAAAAAAAAAAAAGTCCCAATGTGGCAAAAGTTGGGAGATCAGGATTAGAACCCTGATCTCCATTGCTACTGGCCGAGCTGCTCTATGCCCAAGCACTCCACGCCATGGGACCAGCTCGGCCAGCCTCCTGTTCCTTGCAGCCCTTCTCCTTTTGCAGGACCACAGACAGCGACCAGGGGAGCGCTTACAGCCAGTGCTGTAAAACCCCACTCACTGTCCAAGTAAGCACTTACCAGACTAGCGCCGTATAGTGCGGAGCTATTCTGGTAGCGCTTACTTGACCAGGTACCGTATGGGTCATGAAGTCATGAAGAAGGCATTTAAGAGATAAATAAGTAGAGGCAGAACTGATAATAAGGGGAAGGTTAGACCACCATTTGGAGAATCTAATAACAAATGGTGCTTGACCTGCTGAAAACTTAGTGTGAGGGAGGTAGATTGAGTGTGTGTCAGAGTTTTGAAGGGAGTAAGAGGAGACTGAAGGATTGGTGAGGAAGAAGCTAAGGTAGAGAGAGAGGGAGTCAAAATAGAATTTAATGGTAAAGGAGGCACAGTAGAAGAGTCATCTGGCTACAACAGGGAGGAGACCAAGTGAAGAGTAGAGTGAACAGTTGGGAGTGTGGGGGGGGGGCAGTTAAAGGACAGAAGGAATGAAAGAGGGGGCTTAGCCTCAACAGGGTGGAATTGGGTGCTGTACTATACACATCACCATAGTCGAAGATTGGGAGGATTATTTAAAGATGCTCTCTCTCTCTCTCTCGCTCTTGATTGGTGGGAAGTGGAATGCATGCTTTGTTTCCATATAGGGTGCCTCATTTAGGATGGATTTCCTGATGAATGGAATCCACACACCATTATAGAAGTCAAGATGATGGTCTAACCAAACCCCAAATCAGTTAAAGAAAGAAATCTCTTCAACTGCAAAATTATCAAAGGTTTTTAAAGAGGAAATAGGGTGGTGATTTGGCTAGATGCTGCCTTGTGCCAAAGGACATAGAGAATCTTAGCACTGAGAGACATCTGGTTGGTACAAAACCAGAGCTGGATGTTAATAAAACCCATTTGGAACTTAGCAACCAGTTCAGGAGCTGATGAGCCAGAAGCAAACAGCACAGTGTCATCTATGTACATATGAGTGCTCGAGGAGATACAAGCCTTAGAAAGGTTATTAAGAAAGATGGAAAACAGGAGGGGCCAAGGATAGAGCCTTGAGAAACACTTGTTCAAACTGAGAGTGAGGGGGATAATGTTTCACCTGTACGGACAACTTGGGACCTTCCCTCAAGGTAGAGTGGAACCAGCTTACTGAGTGATCAGATAGTCCTGCCCTTTTCAATTTGTCTAGGAAAAGGGAATGTTCAACATCGTCAAATAGCAACAAAGATAGAAAAGGTTAATAGCACTTGATCCATCCTTTTCACAAATTAATCAGTAAGACTGGAAATGAGGTGGTAGTGGAGTGTTACTTCCTAAAACCAGACTGGAAGGGTGTAAAAATGAAGGAGGGGCCAAGAATGTGGGAGAGTCAGGAAGAGGACAAGATGTTCCTGGAGCTTAGACTAGGTTGGAAGATGAGAGATAAGATGAATGTTTCAAGGGGGATGACAGTTGCACATTTACATGCTTTAGGTATGACACCCTGGGAGAAGAAGCAGTTGAGAACAGAGAAGATGGGGTGACTACAGTAGGTGCAGACAGGGGAAGAAGTCTAGGGCCAAGGCCATTGGGACTGTGTCGCTTGTTGAAGTTAAAGAGCAGCTGATGCCTTTTGGAAAACTTTAAAAAACATAATATTTAGACACAGTTTGGTGTTATTTCATATATCGTCTTCGGATTTCTATAGATTTTTCCTCTCTGCTATTCATTACTGAAGAAAGTCCCACAAAAACAAGATCTGTACCTCTTACAGTTTGTCTGCCTCTGTAGCTTATTCCCTATGTAACCCACCCAATTTTGGGGTGCTTACCTTGAGAACCTGTTTGGGCTCCACTGGTGCCCACTGACTGGTAGACGTCCAGCACAAGAAGTCAAATCCATGTGTAGGAGGGTGCTGTTGTTACTTTGCTTGTGTGCAGCACCAGGGTTACAGCTTGGAGGCACTGCTGGGATTGGCACCCCCTAGTGGCCAACATAAACAATTGCAATTTCTCTTTTTATGAGTGCTGGCATCAAAATGGAGGACAGGGCTGGACTTTGACTTGGGATCCCTGCCCACAAAATGGCTGTGCATCATCTAATGGGGTGGTATGACACTGAGGAGGTTGATCCTCATAAGGCGTTAATGTTATTAGATATTCCTTTGGGTACCACTGCAACTGTTATAGAAGAGACAGTAAATAAGGTTAAATGTCTGGGTAAAACCATTGTACAATGATGAAATGCAGATCTGCTCAGTTAGAGCTTGGTGGCCTTAATAGCTTGCAGTGTCATAGTGAACCCTGAGCAGGTACCCCCCTATTATTATCCCTGATGAGTCCCAGGTGGGTTGGAGAGTGTTCACTATGAATAGTGGGGCATCCATGCCTAAGGGGTCTCCCAAGCTAGAATTTAAAGATAAATTGGGGAAACTATTAGCAGCTGAGGGACAGATATGGGAGGACCTACAAAAAATGCCTTATATACCCGGGGGAGGTGGTGGTACACCTACAAACCCTTCTCCTACTCCTTCACCAGCTCCCTCACTGGCACCTTCACCTATGCCCTTGCCAGTGTTTATACACTCAGTGAACCAGGACTCATATCGTAGACTGAGTGTGTTTTCAGGCAATGTCCCACACCCAGTGAGGAAGATGATTTAGAGACTTGGATGGACTATGCATCCCCTCTGATCCAAGAGTGGCAATATGCAGAACTAGAAAAGAGAAAAAGACTAATGTAAAGCTTGCATGGCCCTGCACTTGATGCAATTAGATTTCTAAGGTCCACAAACCATGATGCTTCAAGCTAATGAGTATTTAAGCGCATAAGAAGGTGTTTTTGGCAGTACTGAGTCCACAGAGGAGTTAATGTGGAAATTCAAGTCCACCAAACTGTGGAAGGATGAGCGTTTGTCTGCATATGTGACCCAGCTGGAAAGGGCCCTCCAGTGGGCACACTTCAAGGGTGGAGTCCTGGCCAGTGATTTAAATAGAGTAAGGTTAGAACATATCCTAAAATTTGCCAGATTCCCCAGTGTGCTGATGCTTAAATTAAAGTTTCAGGACCATAAAGATGATCGTCCTGTATATTGTTGGTTAATGAAAGAAATAAGAGGTTGTGAATGAAGAGGAGTTCTGGGACCCTTGTCTGCTGGTGGCCTATTGTAATTTTGCTGCTTTAGATCTAAGTACTTTGTCACTACTAACATCAGCTGATCTTCAAAGGGAGCAATATTCAGGGCATGGGTGGAAGCTGGAGGGGGAAGATTCAGGGGATAAAGGAGGAAGTGCTACTTCACTGAGAGGGTGGTGGAGCCATGGAATGTGCTGCCCAGGGGGCTGGTGGAGGCAGAGACGGTGGAGGGATTCAAGAAGGGGTGGTGCAGGTACAGGGGAAGGGTTCTGGAAGTAAAATCCAGTGCAGCGAGAATATCCGGAACTGGGAAGGGAGAAGCCAGAGAAGGCGAGGGGGGCAGCAAGGTCAGCTCCCAGGGTAGGGGCTGACCAAATGAGTAGACACAAAAGACTGTTAGGTCTATTCTGCTGGCATTTTAGTATGTTTGTATGTTAGTAATATTATGATCCAATGATCCAACCAGTCTTGAATACCCTCACGAAGGTAGAAGATGTCTCCAGACTACAGTCCAATGACCCCAGAACTGCTCTGTTGTTTTGAGAAGGGCCCAAGATTAAGCTGAGAGATAGATTGCTGTACAGAGAGTTGACTGATAATCAAGGGGAGGTTATAAAAAGACAACTTGTGCTGCTCTCAGAATTCAAATATGTAGTATTAAAAGCACTCTATGACCAAATGGGACACTTGGGCAGTGAGAGACCTCTGGACTTTGCCTGTGCATGTTTCTACTGGCCCAAGATGGGCATGAATGTTGATCAACATGTAAAAACCTGCAGCAGGTGTCTCCAGCGAAAGGCACAACCGCAGAGAGCAGCCCCTTTGGTTAATATACCCACCAGTGCACCAATGGTACTAGTATGTATAGATTTTCTGAGCCTGGAGCTGGATTCCAAAAATATTGGTAACATGCTGGTAGTGACAGATAATTTCACAAGGTACACCCAGGTGTACCCAACTAAAGACCAGAAGGAAACCAAAGTAGCTAAGGTCCATGTTGAAAAGTTCTTTGTTCATTACGGTGCTCCTCAGAGGATCCATTCGGATCAAGGCTAGGACTTTGAGTGCAAACTGATTAAAGAACTCTTGTCTATTTGGGGTGTATGGAAGTCTAGAACCACTCCTTACCATTCGCAAGGAGATCCACAGCCAGAAAGGTTTAATAGGATTTTGCTTGACATGCTTGGTACTCTGCATCCCAAAGATAAACCAAAGTGGAGTCAGCAAATAAGCTCTCTTGTGTATGCATATAACTGCACCAAAAATGATGCAATGGGATTCTTGCAATACCATCTAATGTCTGATCGCGAGGCATGCCTTCCTGTTGATGTGTGTTTCAGAGTTTCACTGGATGGGGTCCAGTCTGATAACTATCTACTGTCACGAGCCTAACCTCAGGGGCACGAGAGGACCTCCTGTTTGCAGGGAGGATCCCCCTTTTTGCAGAACTTTTGAGCAGTTGTAGGGTTCAGAAAGCGTTACCAACCTTTCTTTTTCCCAGTGGGAGGGTGGAAACTGTAGTTTCGAGTCTCCTTGACTCTGTACTATGTTCAGGTTTGAATCCCACCACTGTCACTGGCAGCCTCCTGCCTAAGTAGTTTTGTAGGATAGCCAAGCAGTCACTGTCTTCTTTAACAAGGCATACAGTCTTTGCAAAACCCTTCTGTTAAAATGTTAGATCACACAATCAGACCCCAGGCAGAGTTGATAAGAAAAATCATAGGAGTTTACTTAAATAAAAGCAACACAGTAAATTCTACAATTTGGAAGATCTTTGAACTGCAGACAATACCAAAAATAACACTGGATGGTTCACAGAAAACACTATATACTATTGTTCTAAACTATACCTTATTCTGAGGTTTCAAAGTCCAGAAAAGTGTCCTTTTTGAGAATAACATTCTCTCAGTGTAGGAGAAGAAAAGTTATTTGGAAAACACAAGATTTGTTGGAATTAAAAATCAGTCTCTGAGTGTCCTTTTTCAAAATTCAGGGTTTATCTTTAAGAGTGGAGTCCTTGTTCCCAAATTCTGACTTAAAATCAGAATTTCCATTTAGCATGTGAAAAATCGGTTTCCCACAAAAACACAGGTCATGTTCTAAAAGTAGTCCAAGAGCTAGCATATACTTCAACCCAAGTATATACACAGCTTAAGTTCTCTTAGCTCTGAGATGTTTAAGGAAAAAGTCCTTCTCAGGGTTTTAACTGTAAGCTAATGTACCTTCTCCCCTGAAAATCTTCAGAAAAATGCCCAGATTTCAAGCTGGATCTATTAGATAAAGTCTGGTCATGTCCAAGCCTCACCCATCACTTTTGTGATAGGGTGTATACTCTAGCTATATAGAGATTTGGGTGCAACAGTTTACCCTTATCCTGCAGGTGTCACTGTGGTTCCATGTCAAATCCTTGTAACATTTGGTCTATGCATTTAGATTGAGCCCCTGACCCTAGCCATCTTCCTGACCTCTTTTTGTTATTGGAAACTAAATGCCCTATTTTATCCAAGAGTTATGACTTTTATGGTCATAAACTTGTCTGTTCCTTATCTAGAAACATAGAAACATAGACTTTGATGGCAGATAAGGACCGCTTGACCCACCTAGTCTGTCCATTCTTAGCCAGGCCTAAGCTGACTTTAGCAGAAATTCTTGTTATTTTTCTTTGCCTTTTAAAGGCCCTCTTAAAGAGACAGTGTCTTACCTCAGGAGTGCCTTGCAGCACTTACATGGCAACATTAATAAAGGATATAGGCCTATCTTGCCACACCTACAGTATATTAAGAAACTGAAAGCACAACTAAACTATGCATATCAATTGGCTAACACCACTGCTGCAAAGTAAAACCTAGCTAACAAGGCACGTCATGACAAGCGAGTGAAGGCCCATGAACTAAAGGCTGGAGAACATGTGTTACTATGCAATCTTGGTTTCCAGGGCAAACACAAAATAGCTGATCATTGGAACCACACAGCCTACATAGTAATCAACAAGCTAAATGATCTACCCGTATACAAGGTACAACATGAAGGAGATCCTCAAGCTGTAAAGACAATACATAGGAATCATCTTCTGCCAATCGGTCATTGTTATAGATACTGCACCTTCAGATACCACTCCAGCCAGGACTGTCACCCATTCTGCTGCTCATAAGAAACAGTCAGATTCATCTTCTGCTGCTCAACAACCTGAGCCCCCAGCTCAAGGTGCTACAATGAATAATGATGGTGACTCTGAAGACACCAATAGTGAATGTGGTATTGCTTACTACCCTTCCCTCAGACTAAATCAGTTGTTTCAAGGAGCATACCAGGCCACCTTTGTTGATGATTCTGGCAGCCCAGTGGTCTCAGACAACTCTGCTTTCTCAAGTGACAGGCCTGTAGTTGGTGAGACAGTCAAGGTCAAGAGAAGATTTCTTAAGGAGGGGTGTCACCACCACCTCCTTCAGGGTGTCCCAAAACACTCCTGTCTCTAAAGAAAACCTGACTCTGTCCACTAGGACTGGGCCAATGACCTCAACACACCCCACAAGGAGGTGAGTTGGACCTGGGTCCAAACTACAGCATGTCAGCCACAAACTCTGTATGATCTTCATGACATCTGTGATCGCCAACCAATCAAAATCCGACCAAACAAACCAATGAGCCACGACCTCCCACCGATCACCACAATCCCCATTACAGTGAGCCACACAGATATCTGCTCTGATGCCAGCAACCTTATCTGCAAAGAACTGAGCAAATTCATCACATTTCCTTTGTGACAGCACTCTCCATGACTGGAGACAGGCTGGACTGCACAGCCTGTCCACAGTCCAGAAGAGCAGGGCTGGTCGGTTCTGTGCAGCAGCTATCTCCCTTGACAGGAATTCTGCCTTCTTACCAAAGATAGATGACTGATAATCCTTATAATGGGACATCAGCCTAAGTCTGTCTGCATCAAGACTGGATTTCCGCCTGCAGTGCTCCAGCCTTCGTCCCACTCACTTTAACTCCCTCAAGGTCCCATCAAACCAAGGAGACTGAGGGCAAAGAGTGAGAGGGTGAACACGGATGGGAGCAATGGAATCCAGAGCCTCTGCCACAGCCCTATTATAGGCCTGCAGCAGGTTCTCTGGGTCCGTGCTTAGACTCGGCATGCTTGATAGATCTAGTACCACCATCAGGCCATCTGGGGTCAAACCCCCTTAAAGGGTGGTACCGGACCACCTCCATGAGGGCAAGCCTATTAGGGGGAGCCAAGAAATTGAACCTTATGATGTGATGGTCAGACCATCTGACTGGTTCCACCACCACATCGGAGGTCTCCATCCCCAGTAGGAAGACCAACTCCAGTGAGTGACCATGAATATGGGTCACAGAGGTAATCATCTTGTGTGAAGCCCAATGAATTCATTAGTTGGAGGAAGTCCTGACCAAATTGCAAGAGTTCATCATCAACTCAGGCATTGAAGTCCCCCAGCACCACCCATCTGGGGACTCCAACACCGTATCGACGATGAAGTCTGCAACTTCCTGCATAAACTGCTTCTCACCCCCAGGTGGATGGTAGATGAGCAGGATTCTGCACCCCACACCTGCGCCAATGATACACTCAAAGGACTTGGGCTCCCCAACTGGCACATCAATAAGGCCCAATTCCATTCTAAAACAGATCACTACATCCCTGCCCCTGCGATCTGTCCTCTGATGGTGTCTCACAGAAAACCCAGCCAGAACAGCTGACTCAAGAATAGGACCAGCATTCTCATCCAGCCAGGTTTTGGTGATGCAAGCTAGGTCCAATGACTCAACATGATCAGCAATTACTGCTGTCTTGTTTTTAATGGACTTGTCATTGCATAATACCATCTGAGTAGAATGAGCTGCTGAGGTTGGCTGAGCTAACTTCCCACCTAATGTGGAACCCTTGGGCATGGGGATCAGACAGGGAGGACCCCTCACTGGAACCCATTTCACCCCAGGGTGACCCCTTGGCTTCAACACCCCAATCTGTCCACTCTGCTCCACTCCCCCTCCAGGTACGTGACCCCCGGCCTTGCACCTCTTCCTCACAATCCCCAAAGCTTGACACTTCCCATATACCTCACTGGGAAAAGGGGGGAAATCAAAAGGCTGGAAGCCTCTGAGCTCAGAAGGGGAGTAGCACCTAACCGGGAGAGCCCTCGACCAACACATATCAATACGAAATTACCAACACACACAACAACAGTCCAAAATAATAAACCAAACAAACACCTAGACAATAAAACAAACGAAAGACATATCCCCACTTTCCAACAAATTCCCCACAAAAAAGAAAAATACCCCCCCTCCACTAAATATAAACCCCCAAAACAAAACAATGCAAGGTCCAGTAGAGTTATTGAATCTATATGTTCCAGTTGGGACTAAGCTTGCTGCACTTGTAAACCAGTCTTGGGCAGAGTGAGACTCCCACCCCCACTTGCCTACCACAATTTGTCCAAGGAACTGTGTGGTCACCACAACGTTCCAAAACAGCTTAAAGGAGAATTGAGTTCGAGGGCTCTCTCACCACCCTATCAAAACAGTTAATCACATCTGACAGGTTTCTTAAGCACTTGAACAGACTCCAGCCAAGGTCACTGAAAGTACATTCTGAAGATGTAAAGCAGTCTACAGACTGGGCAGGAGGTTAGAGTGTTCTGCCCCCTGAAGAGTCAGACACCCCCAAAAAGAGGTCCTCCAACCCCCACAATCAGGATGCCCTGGGCAGTTAGGGTTCCACCACCCCCCGACAGTGAATCCCACTCCTGCTTCATTCAGGAGTCCACCCCCAGTCACCCACCCTATCTGATTGCAATAGTTCGAGAAACAGGAAGAACCAGGCAGACAAAACGATATCCAAAGGCCACACACCAAACCAGGTCCCCAACTCACCTTCTGGCTCAAGGAAAGACCAGGGTGTGCTACCCAGAGTACAGGGCCCCAGTAGGACAATGCCTCTCAGTGAAGCCCCCTGAAAAGACCCTAGGTAAACGTGAGCACTATGCCCTTCAGCATATGCTCCCATCTCCCTCTGTCCCACAGGCAGCCCTCATCTAGACCCCCACTCCCAGTTTGGAAAGATAGAGACCCAGCCAGTTGTTACAGTACCAGATTAGAGACTCCTTCCAGCAATAGTCCACAGATGGATAGAATAGAATGGACTCACCAAGAAAGCCTGTGGACTTGCCCATGAATGTAGTTCATAAAGGGGTATACATTACAGCTCTGGCCAAGCTAGTATTCACTGCATCATCTAAGATAATAGTTAAGCCCTCCAGTCAGTATCCCAGGGGTCATCATTATAGAATTCACAGGGTAAGCTGAAAAATGCAGGTCTACTGTCCACCAAGGGTCACTGCTAAAAAGTTCTTGGGTAAAAATGTAATTCATATGGTTAAATGATCAGAGCCAAGGTACCTAAAAAAATGTGACGAGTCATGATGATGTGTAAACATCTGAACTATGCAACTGTTTAAAAGAGACATCTCAGTTAAGGTAAAGCATGCTATAATGTACATAGTTATATCATATCTGCACTAATTTTGTATATAACAGTGTATGGTCTAGACCTGTAGATAATAGAAGGTGCTAATAGTAAATGTTACTTGTAGTATAGACTTGACGTGGACGTCAAGTTTCCTGGGCAGGAAAGAGTGTAACCCCCCACCAATTTTGGAAAGCTTACCTTGAGTATCTCCTTGGGCTCCACTGTTGCCCACTGACTGGCAGACGTCCAGCACAAGAAGTTAAATCCATGTGTAAGAGGGTGCTGTTGTTGCTCTGCATGTGTGCGCACATCCATGCTGCCATACTGTTTCTTTAAGAGCTCCAGGCTTGTGTATAGTGTAAATAGCCTGAGCTGGGCCCAAGTACAGTGGGGCTCGTGACCAGCCAGGCAGTACTCAGATTGACTCCCCTCTGCTGTCACTAGTAGAGTAGAGGGAGGCCTTCAATAATCTGTAAATATTTACTTCTAAATCCTTGTTGTTGTTTAAATAAAACAAATTGTCTGGACTGCTAGTAATACCAGTATCAGTCCTTCCCGATAGAAGCCACCATCTTTGGTCTTGGACTTCCTGATTTGGACCAGTCAGAACCAAGGGGTTCTCAAGGGGTCTTAATTACAATGGATTATGGGTGAAACTGTGAACTTTCTTGTTGGCGCCTAAACTAACCACTAGGAGTGCTCGGACGGTGATTGACAGCTCCCTTAGCCAACATACATGAATCTCGAACTAACTGTAGGACTGTTTGAAACAGAGTTCATTTCAGCTCGAGCCACCGTGAAGGTCACAGCCTGCAGTTGGGCTGAGAGAAACTGCAGGGAGGGAGGCTTGTAACTGCATCCTGTGACTTCTTACTTAGTCCAAACAGGGATAGAGTGGTCTGGGACTGCATCTGTGCAGACAAGAAAAGGTTCTTCAGCAGAAAGCTGAGGAAGAACCGGCAGAACCAAGGAAACAGAGAAGTTGGTGGGTTGTTTAGCCACAAGTCTGTGGCCTACCTCGTGTGTGGAGACATTGATCCTGGGACCCCTGAAGCAAAGCAGGAGTCAGTCCAGTGCAGTAAGGACTTTCTCTTGCAAAAGTCCAGCTGGTGGGGTCACCAGCACGCTGAACAAACTTAAAGTTTAAAAAGACATTTTCTTCATCTGGGCCTATGCCACCAATGGCCCATACAGACTGTTCCTGTGCCATTCTCAGCATCCTAGTGAGAGATCAGCATCAGGGATTCAGCCCCTGTACAGCAATCAACCACAGATTGCAGCCACCTACAGGGAAAGGCCATGAAGTGGTGGTGAGTCATGTTGGCCCTGGTCCCCACCAACAGCTCAAGCAAACAACAGGTCTTTCATGTTGCCAGTGCCTTCTTCCATTCTTCTGGGTACAGTGAGTAAAGCCAGGGTAGCTCCCTGCAACATATTATCAATTGTTCTAATGGTATCATCTAATTCTGTTTGCCAGTTTAATGTGCTTAAAAGTGACTGGGCCATCTGGCCACGGATACAAATTGATTATGGTTTCCAAATGTGTTGCTTCCATTTAATCATCCTTTCTTTCCATCAAGGGCCCCAACATCAGCTGCAACACCTGCCAACTCATAGCTCTGCCCCAGGCATGCCTGTTTCCCACGCTGGGTACCCAGTAGTTGCCAGATCGATAACTTCAGAGACTAAAGTGATTAAAAGCAAGGTAGCCTGTCTTAAGTACAGTAATGCAATCATTTGCCTAAATTCTTGCCCCTCCCTTGTTCACATCCCCTTAATAAACTTGATTTACTGTTTTGCTGTTAACCTGGCTTGTGAGCATATCATTATCTGGTCTACAGTTACTGAAGTAATGCAAAGCATAGTGAAAGTGCATGTCTGAATTATTGAAACCGCCTTTTAAAGGGGGTTGCAGGGTGAATGCCAAGAGAACCGAACTCTGCTGGTAAGTGGATTGCATATGAACACATCATTAATGCTGGCACTGTATTAGCCTGTATTCAGGGTGATAAGTGTTGCAGTTGCAGAACTAAGTGTACAAGGTCACTAGGTGGGATTATGGGTGGTTATAGCTTCCCAGAGGGATGTACTAGTTCTGTTAGGAACCCACTTAAGCATTACTCTGGGTAGTGGCACCATAATTGTAATTCTACTGTTGGTGGGCACACCAGAGTACCCTGCATTTCCAAACCCAGGTCCCTCAACCTGCAAGCAGGGAAGCAGGCAGGGGTAGTAGCCCTTGGTATAGCTACTTGAAATTATAATGCTCTTTTGTGACATCACAGTCTGTTGCCATGGGAATAACTGTGATATCCGCAGAGTATTATGACTCAGGGTGGGAAGAAACAATAGGAGCTGATGAACCCTCAAGGCTCAAGGAACAATTATCCTGTTTTCATGCATATGGCCTAAGTAATAAATAATGAGGGTAAGAAGTACAGAGGTAGTGAAAAATATAAGCTGCTTTATGTCCAAATATTGTTTTCCAAATTTCTTCTTGAGGCGTCAGTGACTCTTTAAGGGATAGCAGTTCCTTTAGAAAGGCAGAAGGCATGGTGGGTGAAACAGAGAAAGTGAATGGGGAAGAAAGGGGAGGGAAATTCAACAGCAGGGTAAGTGAGATAACAGAAGGATAACAGAGAGTGGGCACAGGAGGTGAAGAAGGTGTTTGAAGGATGAAGCAACATCTGCAGGATTAGTGATAGTTGAGTTTTCAAGCTTAAGAACTCACTCCCTGTGCTGGAGGCTGATTCTGCAACTGTAGTTTTGGTGCAAGGCTGTTAACATTAGAGACTATCTGCAGCGTGTGTGTGTGCATATGTGAGGTGTTAAATAAAGAAGCCCATAGTGGCTTGAAGGCTGTGGTCGCATGTGACCTATTTTGAAAACAAAGAAGACATTCTTAACAAACAATCTGGCTTCCTTTTTTCCCAGACTTGCCACTGACTATTTGAGCACCCTGCTGCCACCTAGTGGCCACTTTAGTAACAGCACATCACAGTCATTGCATACAGCAAAATTGAAGGGAATTACTTTTTGTTACCTATAAAAATGTTTAAAGTTTTTTTGTTTTTTTTTTGCAGGTGGACCCATTTTTGTAAGCACAATTGACACACACCGGGCTAGTGGTTGTCATGGGTTAATGCACTGGGGCTAAAGACACTCGATGCAAACACCTCATGCCTCACTGTGCACCTGGGCATGCACTTATCCATGACAACAACCACCCCATTCCCATTGTGTCTTACTGCTTACTTAAAGGCCACTGGAAAATAAAAATAAAGGTTACTTTATTTTAACTGGGAGCATGTACATTATTAGCAATAAACTGAGGTAAAGCTGCTTCTGTAATACAACAGATAGGATGTATACAGATACAGGAACAAATACCCCCAAATTGCCATAGACACATAATGTGGTTAGGGTCCTCCCCCAAGACCTTCTGTCTACCAGTGAGCACCCATCGTGTATCATTTCAAAAGTGTTCCCTTTAATAAACATCTGATTTTGGGCAATGTAATGTTTCAAAATGCTGTGGTCTCCTGTTCTTTCCAGCTCAGCTTCTGTGATGCTGCTTCTGCCCTCACAGTCAAACTGCCTGTGCAGTTTGGTATTACATATGTCAAAACAGAATTGCATAGTATATAGGGTTGACTGTTGCCCAACTGAAGTGTTTAGACAAGAATGCTTTGATTTGATTGGGTGTGGGAGCAGGAGCAGTGCTGAACCAGCAGGACTGGAATAAATAAGAATCAATATTATAGGCTTCAAGGTAGAAAACTGGCAAACATTTATTAGAAGGGATATTTGTAAAATGAGACATGCTTTACACAAGCCTGGACTGTACAGCTGGGTGTACGGCAGACAACACAGACAACCAAATAACTGGGGATGGGGGGGGGCGGGGTTAGGAAGAACTGTAATAGCAGCGTACTCCTACTGAAACATGATGTTCTGATTGCTTAGCAGCATGTAGTTCCTGTCGAAACGGAGACAGGATTCTATACGCCTCCCAACTAGAGAGTTGCATGCTGTTCCTGCTCCGTCCTTCCCCTTTTATCAGCTCTACAGCATATAAATGCATTCCTGGCTTTGCAGATGTGTACCAACACCAGACTAGCTTTTGTTTACTACCATCTTGGCTGACTTGCATATGGACATGTGGTATCCAGCATATTAATATATACACACGCCATAATATCCTCATGCTGTAGCCGTCCCTTCGTGTGCAAAAAGGGAGAGTGGATGAACTCATGTTTCTTGAGATTCATAGCTGTACTACTGTATGTCAGAAATTAGTTGAGAACTTTCAGAATTTATATTTAATTCAGACAATGTTATGGACTTTAGTAATACAAGTTATTTTCCCAAGGGTATCAGTACCATACACGCTTCGTGAGATCCTGCAATTGATCTGCTAACTGCAGTCTGTGTGATTAAACTAAATGGACAGTAATGTTAGATTGCTTCCTCTTGTAGGAAGCCCTGAGAAAGGTAATGCAGAAATAAAGTTATTGATTTTATTTATTTATTTATTCATTTATGTAAGCACACTGAACCAGAGTTTGTTTACAGGTGTGACACAGGGAAGGGGATACAACAAAGAGTAAAATAGCAGTAACAAAGTGGCATCGACAGGTGCATGTAGTTGAGCAGTAAAAGCAAGGTACAAGTAATAAATTTCATAGAAAGACAAAAACATGGTAAGAAGTGTAGAAGGTACATTGGTTATGGAGGTAGCCAGGATGAAAGCCGGGGGAGTGTGCCTCCAGTGTTTGGCAAGACATTTGTAACAGAATCATGACGGCCTAAAATTCAAATGACAAAGTATATTTAAGTAATAAGCCATGACATGATGTGCATTAAAGGATTTTAATGCATGCCTCAGGGGTGTAGTCGGGTATATAGCTGAAGGCAAAGTGTTCTTATGACCCTGGGAAGTGCATTAAAATTCTTTAATGCACACCATGGAGTGGCTTAACACACTTATAGAATGGCTTGTTGTTAATCCGAGTTAATAAAAAAGGAAAAATGTATTTATAATTAACTTAAAGGGCTTAAATAAACATAAAATGGAAAATATAACATTTTTTTTGTCTATATAGTGAGAGCTATGGTGATGTGTAATGATAAGGAGGAGTAGAGAGAAAAAGGGGTCTGAGTGCATGACTGAATACTGACCACATAGCAGTTTATGCTCTCTGCACTTCACTCAGTGCGTGAAGTTGAAACACATCAGTGTGAATCAGTACATCTGTTCCCCACCTCCTCTGCAGATCTCTGACTGAGTGCTTCATGTGTGTGTGTGTGTGTGTGTGTGTGTGTGTGTGTGTCTGTCCTCTCTCGCTCGCTTTTGGACTGTATCCACCCCCTCTGCATCTCTCTGATCTGACGCTTCCTGTATCTCTCTCTTGCTCGTGGTCTGTTCCATGCCCCCGCACTTCTTTTCCTCTTCAATAGAGTTTCAACCCCCCGCCTGCTAGCAGACGACAGAGCTGTTTTTTATTTGAAACCGCAGAGTGACTGTCACTTTTAAGCTTTACACCTACCCACTCTCATCTCCCCCTGTATCTCTGGCACCCCCCCTCCCAATACTGGCCTCTGGCCCAACAGTCAGGAACATGGGTGTGTCCACCCCGGTGCCCCTAAATATCAAGCCATCACTGGGGTGCCCAATCCCCAGTGTCGGTAGGTACTTGTAATATAGAAAACCATCTCTCAATGTCTTTGTCTTTTTAACCTGCAATGAAGAAAACAGTCTCTCATTGTCTTGTGCCACCATCCCCACCCCCACTCTGATCCCCCACTCAGCACTCTCCACCCTTCACTCCTCCACCCTGTACTTACCTACCTGAGGTCTAATGTCATAATCCTCTCTGGACTTAAGACATGTTGCTACTGTTCAAAGCCAGACTGGCAACTGAGGAAATCCAGTAAGTACAGTTAGTATATTTCAATGTGTTTTGTACTTTTTACCCACATTTTCAACATGGCCATCTTTAGGCCCCACCACATGAACAAGGTAGGTCACATTTTTCAAATGTGTCTCAAAAGGGGATTTCACAGTCTTTCCGCAAAAGCACCTTATGGTCAGGATTTGCAACTTTTCACCTAGTGGGTTCAAGAGGCTGTGTCATCAGAAGACTGTTTTGAAAATTTGGGGTCAAAATATAAAAAAACAACAACAAAGTCATGAAGGTTATGTTGACATTTTCCAATGCTTTCTCATAACTTTGGTGATTTTTCAATCTTTTGATGCCAAATTTTCAACACAGCCATTTTCACACCACCTCATGAATGTGACAGATGTAATTTTTTAAATCCTGGCCGAAGCATGTTTTTGCACTTGTAGAACAAAATGATGTTTCAGATGGGAGTTGATCATTTCCTCCTACTGGCTTCATGAGGTGGGTCATAAGAAGATTATGTTAAAAATTTGGGGTCAAAATATTAGAAAACAACAACATTATAAAGGTCAGTTGTAATTTTGCCATGCTCATTCATAACAGTGGTAATTTTCATTGTTTTGACAGCAAATTTTCAACATAGCCATTTTTTACACCACCTCATGAACTTGATGAGTGTAATTTTTCAAATCCTTGTCAAAATGTGTTTTTGCACTAGTGGCGCAAAGCAAGGTTTTGTCCAGGATTTTATAAATGACATATGTCATGTTCAGAAGGGAGTGGGGTCATGAAATGGCTATGTTGAAAATCTGGGGTCAAAATGTGCCCCCCCCCCACAAAATGTTTCAATTACATTGTTTGCAGGGATGGCTGTTATCCCAGTTGGGACTATGTTGCCTTCCCATGCCAGTGACCTGAGTTGGGGTGTGAGCTGGCTAAATGGGCCGAGGCTAGGGGGAAGGTGCTGTGGCATGTGCCACTAGCTCCAGCCTGAGGAGGGACAGAGCAGGGTTCTGGTGCACACACAACACCTTGTGGCAAGCTAGGGAGCCTTCCCTCACAAGTGGTTGAATGCGTATCAAGGCCTGATGGGCCTGTATACTGCATCAGATATTCCTTACCAGGTTAAAGCACTAGTAGCCATTCAGGCTCTGACCAGAAGTTTGCTTAAAAAAAGAAGTCCCCATTTTGTGTGTAGTCAGCTCAAGCCAGCAGATGGAGATGAAGAGCCATTTTTCCTGTCCTCATGTGTGTCTTTTTGCCCTGCTTTTTGTTCTGACTTTCTGTTTCTGCAGTATTTAACATTGCCCCCATTAGCTCTGTAAACAGTGTGTTATTTAAAATCAGGAGACCTGCAGCTGATCCAGCTTCCTTTTATAAATGGGCTACTTAGTCCCACTGATGCTCACCCTTGTTCCACCCACCTGACTCCTGCTTTCTCTATCTTCCATGCCACTCCCCCCACCCCCATGTGAACAAATTGCCATTTATGGTCCATGACTCCTGACAATGCATCCGCTATGAGGGATAGAGAGTGGATCTGAAACAGTGAAAGAGCTCTGGACATATATAGCTGGCTATCCCCCTTCTCTCCAATCTGCACGGGCTGTGCTACCCTTTCTGAATAATCGATGGAGACTCGTAGTTAGAAGAGATGCCATTTTTCTGCTCCTTGCAGTTTAAGTGTGCTAATTATGTGTAATGGATGGCAGCTAGCAACAAAGGACATTGAGCTGCCTAGTTGGTCAGTTTAAATGCAAAATGTGGTGGGGTTATCTGGTGAAATGGAAGTTTCAAATACTAAAAGGTAAAAGTGATTACGAGTCTCATAATGCTGCAGTGCTGAGCGTGGTGTTTTAGTGTCGGAGTGAGTGTGAACAGTGATTTTGTTTAATTGAGTCCACAGAGTTTATTTTCAGCTGTTAAGAGATGCAGCATTTTATGTAAATGGTGGAGTAGTGTTCAAGAATGTAAAGCAAATATTTTACTTTGTGTATTCAAAGAATGAGAACCGTTTTAAAAATAATGGGTTTTTAATATGGTAGTAGTAAAAGTTAAGAGTTTCAATACGGCAGCTAGTGGATTTTTTTTTTACTTTTGTTTATTAATTGTAGTGATATCTGTCAGTATTTTTTTAAGAAGAAAATTAGATTTGGGGGCCTGGCTAGCAGTCGACATGGATAGACAGGTTCTTGTCTGCTCCTGCATGTGGTGGGCATAAAATCTAAAAAGGGCATATATTTATTAATTTTTACCTTTAGTTATGGTATTCAGTAGCTTTTGGTTTCAGCAACTTAGAGGGTGAATCTGACGGTCCTACAATATTGGATGACCGGAGAGTGCCCCTCCGACTGATAGCAGGAAGGGGAAGATGCAGTTGGCCGCTTCAGGGAGTGGGAAGGGTAGGAAAGAACAGATGCCAAAGACTGAGGCCAGACTTACCAACAAGGCCATACTGGATGAAGTACATGAGTTCAAATCATTAAGGGAAAATGTGTCTATTCACGGACGATGCCAAGCTCTGTGGGAGAGTGGACAGCGGAAGGGATACCGGATCTACAGGATGATCTGGAAAAGCTGGGGAGGTGGTCTGGGATCTGGCAGCTTGGCTTCAATGCCAAGAAATACAAAGTTATGCACATTAGAGCCAAGAATCCCAGGATGCAGTACTACCTGGGTGGAGTCTGAGTATCTGCATCAATGGAGGAGAAGGACCTGGGAGTGATGATCACTAGTGACCTGAAGCACTCCACGCAGTGCAGGAAAGCAACAGTAAGGGCAATCAAGATGTTGGGATGCACAGCTAGCGGAATCAGTAGTAGGAGAGAAGAGGTTATACAACCCTTGTACAGGTTACTGATGAGGCTAAATCTAGAGTATGGCGTTAAGTACTGGTGCCCACACCTCAAAGAGGACATTAACCTGCTGGAGAAGATCCAGAGGAGGGCTACAAAGATGATAAAGGGTCAGCAGGGTAAGGCATATGAGGAGAGGTTGAGGGCACTGAACATGTATTCTCTGGAGGACAGGAGAGAGAGAGAGAGAGAGAGAGGAGATGGGGCATGATTGGAACCTTCAAGTACCTGAAAAGGATAAATAAGGTGGATAAGGAGGGTCTCTTTAAGCTGAGTGGCAACCATAACACAAAGGGGCACATTCTTAAGCGGGGGGGGTTAGAAGGGAGGTCAGGAAGCACTTCTTCACAGAGAGGGTGGTGGACACTTAGAATGTGCTGCCAGAAGAGGTTGTCTCATTGAAGACAGTGGGCAGCTTCAAGAGAGGCTGGGATAGGCATAGGGGGAAGTTAAGTATCATGGGTATGGAGGATGGAAGGAGTGGGTAAGGAGGCAGGGACAGTAGCTCAAGCTGTGGACCCTGCAATATGAGCAGACTAGATTGACCAAATGGCCTTCTTCTGCTGGTTTCTTTATATTTTCATATGTAAATCACAGATGGAGGATTTAACTGGCAAAATTACTATCGTGGAGACCCAAATAGATTTAAACAAAGAAATATAGAATTTGATGGCATATAAGGATCACTTGGCCCACCCAGTCTGTCCTTTTTTCCCTACCTGAATTGTTACCACAGACTGTACTTAATCTACTGCTCTTTGTCCCTCACTCCCCCTTCCTTTTCACTATGATTGCTTTGTGCCTATCCCATGCATTCTTGAACCCCACCACTGTCTTCACCCCACCGCCTCCGCTGGAAGATTGTTCCAGGAATCCATCACTCTTTCTGTGAAGACATACTTTCTAACATCTCTCCTGAATTTACTCCCCCCCCAGCTTCATAGCATGTCCTCTTGTTCTTGAGCACCTTTTCTTCTGAAAAATACTTCCCTTCTGTACCTTATTTGCCCCTGTGAGGTATTTAAAGGGTCTCGATCATATCCCCTCTCTCACTTTTCTCTTCCAGGGTGCACATATTGTGGTCCTTTAGTCTTTCCTTGTAGGGCTTTTGATGCAGACCCTGCACCATTTTGGTTGCCCTCCTCTGGACAGCCTCCACTCTGTCTATGTCCTTCCGGAGATGTGGTCTCCAGAACTGCATACTAGGTACTCTAGGTGGGGTCTTACCAGAGATCTATACAGAGGTAACACCACCTCCCTCTTCCTGCTGATGGTACTCTTCCCTATGCACCCCAGCATTCCACTAGCTGTCCCAACTGCCTTGTCGCACTGTCTGGCCACCTTTAAGTCAGCTGATATGATTACCCCCAGGCCTTTTTCCTGCTTGGTGGTTGTCAATACCTCTCTACCCATTTTGTACTCTCCTCTGGGTTTCTGTCTTCTAAGTGCATTATTTTGTACTTTTTTTTGCATTGACACCCAGCTGCCATACCTTTGACCACTTCTCTACTTTTCTCAGGTCCCTGCTCATTCTTTCCACTCCCCACAGAGTGTGCACCCTATTGCAGATTTTGGTGTAATTTGCAAAGAGGCAGACCTTTCCTTCCAGCTCCTCTACAATGCCACTTATAAAGACATTAAATAGGATTGGTCCCAGCGTTGATCCATGGGGCACCCCACTGGTTGCTCTCCCTTCCTCGGAGTGAACTCCATTTACCACCACCCTATGTTGCCTTGCTCTAAAGCTTCTGTTACTTTTTTGTAGCCTCTCTCCTTCTCCTTCCTCTGTGAACACTGAACAAAAATATTTGTTCAGGATGTCTGCCTTTTCCTGGTTCCCCTCTGTACAGTCCCCCCCTTCCCTTTTTAACCTTACAATCCCACCCCCGGTCTTCCTCTTTTCACTTATATTTTATACCTAGAAACATTCTTGTCCCCTTTTGTTACCTCCTGGACTATTCTCTCTTCAGTTTGCACCTTTGCACTCCTTACTGCTTTCCCTGCTTCCCTCTGTTTCCCCTGATACACTTATCTATCCTCCTCCCTCTGCATCTCCTTATACCATCTGAATGTTACCCTTTTTTCCTTTACTTTTTCAGCCACCTCTTTCAAGAACCATAGTGGTCTCTTTTTTTCCTCTTGCTTTTGCACCACTTGTTTGATGTAGAGGTTTGTTGCCTTTACTATGCTCCCTTTTAGCTTTACCCACTATTCCTCTACCCCTCCCAGGTAATCCCTGAGGCATTCACCCAACTTTATAAAATCTGCCCTCCTGAAGTCCAGAACCCTTGCCGTTGTGTTTCTCTATTCTGCAGCCATCCTTATATTGAACCACACTGTATGGTGATCACTGGTCCTCAGGTGGCCTCCCACCTTGATGTCCACAATACTGTCCCTGTTATTAAGTACCAGGTCCAGTATTGCCCCCTCATGAGTGGATTCTCTGACTAGTTGCCTGAGGAATGCCCCCTGCAGAGAGTCCAGGATGTCTCTGCTTCTAGCTGAAGCCACTGCTGTGGCTCCAATCTAAATCCGGCAGGCTGAAATCTCCCACCAGCAGTACCTCCCCCTTTTCTGCCATCTTGCCATTGGCTTCCACCAGTACCTTATCTAATTCATCCCACTGTGCTGGAGGTCTGTGGATCACTCCAGTGTGAATAGTGGCTCCATTCCCCATCTCCATGATGACCCACAGTACCTCTGCCTCCCTTTTATTCCCTGTATCTCTATTGTTTGTATGCTTTCCCTCACATAAAGCACCACACTCCCTCCTTTCCTTCCTACCCAGTCCTTCCTGAACAGAGTATAGCCTGGTATTGCCATGTTCCAGTCATGCCTTTTCAGTGCACCATGACTTGGTAATGGCCACAATATCCAGGTTGGCCCCTGCCATGATGGCCTCTAGGTTCGGAATCTTATTTCCTAGACTTCCAGCATTTGCACACATGGCCTTCCAGATTTTGCATCCACTCTGCTTGTTGCCCCCTTTTTTTCCTTTTTGCTTTGTCCACCTTCAGTGGATGGTGGCAAACTTTAATGCTCTTGTTCCCTTCCCCCTCTACCTCTACCACCCTTCTTCCTTTATTAATTAGCACACAGGGGGACTACACTCCCATCAAGTTCTCCTTACTCCCTGCTTCAGCCTGTTTGGGGGGGGGGGCAGTTTCTGCCTCCCTGATTCCTTCCACCACCACCCTTGGCTAGTTTAAATGTTCATTGAAGTAAGATTTAAACCATCCACTGAGGACTGCAGTTCCCCTCCTGGATTGATGCAGGCCATCACCCCTGTATAGGTCTTTATACTGTTGGAGGCTTGGGGTTGGGTGGTGAGGGGCATAGATATGCCTCATGGTCGGTGGACTGTGGGGCCATCTGTGTTGTCTGGGGGCTCTGGGGGCTGTGTGGTTCCCCCCCTTTTTCCCCTGGCTTGGAAGACTTTTTGGATCTATTTATCGAATTACCCACCATTGCGCTGTGTCTGTCTGTTTCTCGCCTCCCTGCCTGGAACTTGAAGGGTGAAGAAAATTTGTTTTGCCTGGATTTCGGCCGGCTAATCCTTGTCCTGGGAAGTGCGAACTATGGTTTGGCCTGTCGCCTGAGGTCCTTTCCCTTAGTCTTGACTGGTGTTTAAACTGTTTTATGGGACCAGTATTAACACTGATTTCAATTTTCTGTTTTGTTTGTGTAGGGAGGTTGTGAGAGAACCTCTCAGACACCAATTTTTATTTGATTTTACTTTGTCTACTAACTTTTTGGACATATTTTTCATTACCAGGGAGTAAGAGTCCTAGTTTTGTCAACTTTTTCTCCCTTTATTCGAGGTGGGAGGCTGTGAGAGAACCTCCCAGACATTGACTTTTATGGATTTGGCCTGATTGTGAACTGTGGCCTTATTTTCACCATTGATTGGGAGTGAGAGCCCCAGTCAGTTTCTATAACTGATCTTTCTGGTCAATTGTTAACTAATTGGGATTTCTAATTGAGAGCAGTGAGAGTGCTCTGACTTCTTCCACTCTCATTCTGTGAGAGGGCCTTGGGGGGGGGACTTATACTTCTTCTGCATGTCCAGTGAGAGGGGACTGCAGAAGATTTTATTCTGACCTGGTTTTATTTACTGTTATTATTTTTCTGTGTTTTACATGTCTTTCATGAGCTAAGTCCTGGACTGAAGTTTTCATGTAGTACTGGGAAATGTTTTATTTTCTTGGGTCTTATTTGTTTTGGGTGGGTGTTTTATTTATTTATTTTTATTTGTTCAGGTGGGGTAATTTTATCATTGTCTGTTCGGGGTTTTCCCTTTGGGTTAGTTGCCTGGGTGTTGTGTTTTCTGGGTTTGGTTAGCCTGTAGGATGTGTAGGCCTTGCGTTATTCGTCCTCTGCCCTCTGCTCCCTCCACCCATTAATGTTGTCAACTTACCATCGCTGTCAAGCGCTGGGTATTGTCCGTAGGAGGAGGGGTGGAGGTGGGGGTTGCAGACATCAGAGGATGAATGAATGGGTCTCTCACATCGGGGTAGTTAGGTCTAGAAGACGCCCTGAGGCGAAATGGAGTTTGGGCGTGGTGCTCCATGTTTAGTTCCCATACCCAAGGGCACTACCATTTCTGGCGGGCAAGTAGCTGGGGCGGCCCTTGAAGCCTGTCCAACTTGAGCGGTGTTATGCAATGCCAGATCTGTTAAGAATAAGACGGCAATTATTGCAGATCTTATTGGAACAACTGATCTGGCATGCATCACCGAGACCTGGCTGGATGAAAATGCTGGCCCCATATTGGAAGCTGCAATTCCGGCCAGGTACTCAGTGATACACCACTCTAGACTGGACCTGGGGGGGTCTCTTTCAAGACCAAGTTGGGCCTCATGAGTGTACCAGTTGAAGAGGCCGAATCCTTTGAGTGTACCGTGGCGGCAGGTGTAGGTTGTAGGATAGCTCTTGTCTACTGTCCACCTGGGGACGAGAAGCAATTCCTACAGGAAGTAGCAGACTTTGTGGTCGACATGGCACTGGAGTTGCCCAGACTGATGGTTCTGGGCAACTTTAACGCCTGGGTTGACGACAAACTCTCGCAATTTGGACAACACTTCCTCCAGCTGATGACATCGCTGGGCCTTGCACAGATTGTTACCTCTGCCACCCATCAACACGGTTACTCTTTGGATTTGGTTTTCCTCCTGGGAATTGAGGCCTCCGATTTGGGAGTGGAACCTGTTGGTTGGTCCAATCACTACACCGTGAGGTTCAACTTTTGTGCCCCCCTTCGTAGGCCTGTTCCTGTGGAGATGGTCAGTTACCGCCCTTTAAGGGAGGTGAGCCCTGAAGGCCTTATGGAGGTGATTGACCTCTTGGAGTTTCCCGTGGCCAGCACGAGTCCAGAGACCTTGGTCTTGGCCTATAATAAGGCCATCTCCGTGGCTCTGGACTCGATTGCTTCTGTCCCTGTTCGTCCTCTCTCCCTTTGCCCTCGGGCCCCTTGGTTTGATGGGTCCCTGAGAGAGTTGTGGTGACTAGGGCGTAGGTTAGAGCGATGTTGGCAGAAATCCACCCTCGAGGTCGACCACCTTAGATTGGTAGAGCATTATCAGGTCTCCCAATCAGCGATCTCCCGTAAGAAGGCAGAATTCCTGTCCGGGGAGATTGCTGCTGCTCAGAATCGACCAGCTCATCTCTTCTGAACTGTGAACAGGTTGTGCAACCCAACCTGTCTGCAGCTCTGAAGACCTTTTTCATAAGTGGAGTGCGATGGGCTTGCTCGATTCTTTGCAAATAAGGTGGCCGACATCAGGTTGGAGATCCTCCTGACTTGCCCTGTGGGGGATGCTGGTGATCGGTGCTTGGTCACTTCTGCTCACACTTCCTGGAGTTTCTTTGACCTGCCAGAGTTTGTGGATGTCATGGGATTGTCCAGAGTATGCGCCCTATGTGCTGTAGTTTGGATCCGGACCAACCTCCCTGATTATGGGATGTTGTGATATTATCGGCCCAATCCTGGTACAGATAGTCTGGTGCTCCCTTGATTCAGGTGAGTTCCCAAGTTCTCTGAAGGAGGCAGTGGTAACACCCCTCCTGAAGAAAGCTTCTTTGGACCCGGACTCTCTGGCCAACTACAGACCAATCTCAAAACTCCCCTTTATAGGGAAGGTTATTGAGAAAGTAGTGGCGGTACAATTGGAGAACCACTTGACCATCCATAACATCTACAAACCTTTCTAGTCAGGTTTTCGAAAGAGGCATAGTACCAAGACCATGCTGGTTTGGGTGCTCAATGATCTCCTGATGGTGAGAGATCGGAGACGCTGTTCCATTCTGGTGCTCCTTGAACTCCCCTCAGCTTTTGACACAGTCAACCATGGGGTATTGCTTGGGCATTTGAGGTCCATCTGTGGCTTGACATGTAAGGTTCTCAGGTGGTTTACATCTTTCCTTACTGGCAGAACTAAGAGAGTGGTGTCTGGGATTTTTTCCTCGGGCCCATTCTCTCTGTCATGTGGGGTATCTCAGGGCTCAGTGCTGTCCCTCATGTTGTTTGTAGTGTACATGCTGCCCCTTGGAGACTTTGTAAGATGGCATAGGCTGAGGTTTCACTGCTATGCTGATGATACCCAGCTCTATCTGTCTTTTGCACCTGACCAGGATAGTGCGCACTCAGTATTTAACAACTGCCTTGCTGAAATCCAGGACTGGATGAATTCAAGCTGGCTAAAGTTGAACGCGGGAAAGACCGAGGTGATGGTTGTGGACCTGGGTCACCGGATAGGGGGGCTGAGGACTGGCCAACCCTCTGGAATTTATCTAGTTGGCTCCCAGATCTTTGTCTCTGAACGGGAGCAGGACCTGGGGGTGATGCTTGATGACAGGCTGACTTTACGATCCCAGGTGTTGGTGGTAATCAAGTCGTCCTTTTACCATCTTAGGAACATTGCCAGGATCAAGCATCTTGTTCCGTTCGGTGATCTACCTACATTGGTCCATGCCTTTGTGACATCGCAGCTTGATTACTGCAACTCCCTATACTTAAGGTTTCCTGGGGTTGATATCCATCGCCTAAAGCTAGTGCAGAATGCCGCAGCAAGATTGTTGACGGGGACTTCTTGAAGTTCTCATATCACCCCAGTGCTGCACACTCTGCACTGGCTGCCAGTTTGGTGGCAGATCACCTTTAAAGTTGGTTTACTGACTTACAAAGCCCTACATGGACTCAGCCCTGACTACTTGAAAGAGCTTCTTGTTCCCTATCACCCCCAGAGTGGCATAGGAATTATGTAGTGGTACCGGTTGAGGAATGCGCCTCTCTTCTACCACCCCCACCCTTCCAGAGCCCACCTCAGTCTAGCCATTCCTCCTCCCTGGCATCCTCTGAGGGAACAGTGGCAGACTTGGCGGCCCCTGGGTGGGGGAGGAGGTCCCCAGAATCCTAGCCAACTCGGCCTAGAGCCTAGCAACCTTCTCCCTCAACCCAGAGAGGTGTGTGCAGATGGGGCAGCACTGCAATCTCCAGAAGGTCTGTCTGAAAACTGCCACCCACAGCCACTGCACTGCACCTCTCCTAGCATCCTCAACTTCTATTCTTCCTGTGCTACCTGGAAATTCTTTTGTACCCTTACCCCTGATGCACTGTTTCAAGTTTTTCCCTTTATTTGTTTGTTTCTATATGTGTTTCCTTGTGCCTTGTTTAAATATCTTTATTCTGTTATCTTAGATAGGGTGTTGCATCTATTCCCAGTTTTGGCCTACCCTTGATCTTCAACCCTTCTCAGCAGTGACTGTTACACAGTAGTGAACAGGTTCCTTGTCATAGTCGATTGGCAGAGTTCTCCACTTCTCCACTTCCTTCTGCTGATGCCTGCCGACGCCTACGATGCAAGCCACCTGTTCCACTCCTTTGCTGTTCCACTTACTTGCTGGGACACAAACATGCTGCAAACGTTAGAGTGAAAGTACTTTTATAGTGCTCTTGGTAAGAAGGCACTAAGCCTCTGACAGCTAACCCCCACAACTATAGACCCAATTCCTAGGGTTCCTGAATCTACTCACCCCAAGATTAAGCTCCTGAGTTAGTTCCCCCCACACCACCTGTTACAATTTAAAACCCTGGTTTCAAGGTACCCCAAACACTGCCTATTAAGTTTCAAAGTGCCCCAAACACTGCTTACAGATCTCTTCTTTTCTCCCCCGCTTACCCTGCTTCTTGGTCTCCACAGACGTGAAAGCAACAATACAGAGTGTTCAGAAATCCAATACAGTGATTACTGGATTAATCAAAGAGAATAAACTTCTCTGTTCAAGACTGGAAAATCTGGAAAACATTACTAGCACTCTCAACATCTAACTTTTGAGGGTCCTGGGGAATGCTGAAGGACTGGATTCCACTGCATATGTCAAGCAATTGTTTACCTACCTTTTCAGCATTTTGAGACCTGGTATGATGCAACTTGACTATAGGATCACACCTAGAATAAGACCAGATGATCTGGACATTCCACAAAATCTACTGGTGGTCTTGAATGGGTCGCAAGCCAGAGATGCTGTTCTGAGTGGCAAAAAATAGGGGACATATCGTCTTATTAGACTTCTGTTTTGCTTCCCGACAGAAGTGCCAAAGTTTTGATGCAGTTCAGGCTGGCCTGAGCTAACTGGATATTGCCCACAACATTCGTCTTCCAACTAAGCTGTAAATAGTATATGCTGAAAAGGTTTTATGTTTATAGTCATCCTGGAGAGGCAGGAGAGAGAGATTGGATTGCATTAAGCAGGATTTTGCAGCATCTGAAAACCAGTAAGCATTAGAAGGAAAAAAGAAACCAGAAGGGAAATATGGGCTGATGATTAACTGACCTCTCTTTCTTTGCCTTGGAGCCACGAGTTTTGAACTAATGGCCTTTTTTCTTATGGGGCTGATTTGGGACTTTTAAGCTGATTGTTATATTCTGTAATATGACCTTACGGTCTATGTGCAGTTTCTTTCCTTCAGCTATTGAAAATGAAATTACCAAGCAGGTGGGTGTAGTGAACATGGCTCCTTTGATTTAGTACTGCACAGTAACTATAGCATTCCAGCACAGAATGGCGGGTTCGCATTGCTAGTGCTGCATGGGGAGAGGGCTATGTCCTACCTCTTTTAGTCTTTTAGCCTTTTAGCTGGCTGTAAATGTGGCCTCAGAAGTTGCTTATATCTAAATACTGGCAGTTTCAGCACCCAGTTCCTATTACAGCATCTTACAAAAGTATGACTTAACTGTGCAAAGTTTATTGTCGAACTTGTTTGTATCCCATTTCTTTAGCAGTGCTATAATGGTTGAACCTTAGTACTTAAGTTGCATGAACAGAAATTACAGTTCTGATTTACTTAGAGGTAAGGAGGGGGAGTCTGAACTGCTCTGGTTAATGTTTATATAATTGCTTACAGACACTGTTTTTATAAAAACAATAACATATAGATAGTATACCTCATGCCAGACATCAGTATAGAATATACAAATTCCTTCAAGTACAAAGTTACTGGTAATCTAAGCAATCTGATTTGCAATAATGGGGGTATTCCATCAATGTCCAAATGTCCACCAAAAGTCCAGGATGGCTACACCCTGCAAGCATGCGGTGGTCAAAGCCAAGATAATGGTTGACCATGAATGATACTCAACATCCCGTGTTGATGTGACCCCATTCCAAACATGCATATCACCTTATTGTCTCCCCACAGATCAGAGAAACACCATCTGTATATGATGCCCATATCCTACCTTTATTCAAGTCGGGTGACCCATGTGATCTGAATAACACCCATCCAATTTCTATACTCTCGGCATTGTCGAAACTGCTCGAAAAAATTGTTAATGCCCAAATAAGAGAACATTTGGATACTCATGATTTACTAAACCCTGTACAATCTGGCTTCAGGGCCAAGCACAGCACAATTTCAGCACTGGTGAAAGTAACTACAGATTGGCAAACTGCACTAGACTCTAAGAAACATGTGGTCGCCCTTTTTCTGGATTTGAGCAAAGCTTTTGACACTGTTGAGCACAACATATTGATTGCAGCTCTAAGAAGAATAGGACTTGATAGCCCTGCAATGAAATGGTTTTCCAACTACCTTTCCAACAGACTGCAACAAGTAAAAGCGGCACATGACCTCTCTGTACAAAAAACCCTCCTGAGGGGTGTCCCTCAAGGCTCCATATTAGGCTCAATTCTATTTACAATTTATATTAATAACATCGACACACATCTACAAACAACTAATATACATCTTTTCACAGATGATACTGTACTATATACCATAAACTCCTCCTTAGAAGTGGCACAGGAGAAGTTACAGCAGGACTTTAATAAGCTCCAACACGATCTCGTTAAACACAAACTTCTCCTCAATGCCAAAAAGACAAAAGTCATGGTCCTATCACCAAAAGTTGGCCTTGGATCTGTACTTACTCCCCAGATTATAACGCTACTAGATGAACCTCTCGAAACAGTTGAAACTTTTAAATACCTAGGATTCTGGCTGGACTACAAGTTGAGCTTCCATTGCCATCTGATTGAAATCTCGAAGAAATTAAGACAGTGGCTTGGCATGTTCTACCGGTTTAGATGTCTACTAACCTTAGATGCTAGAAAGAGGATAGTACAATCTACATTCTTACCTTTCCTGGATTATGCTGACTTTATGTACTCTCACTGTCCTCGAACGTTGCTTGGTACAGAGGTAGGAGAGGAGGCTTACTCCCCCACCCCAGAGATGTCCATCTCCTCAGGAGGATTGGAGGAAGTGGCCATCTCTCTGGCCAGAGGTTCCCCCTACAGATCGAGTAGGGGAATTTCCCCGGTGCCCTGGACAAATTTCTCCCCATTCACTAAAAATACCACCAACAGCTTAATCTGGTTCAAGGTCAGTGGGCATTCATCTGTATCCCCTTCCCCTGGGTCGTGCCTGAAAATAGGCAGAATTTGTCTAGTGCACATACCCGGTCAAAAAAAAGCTAAATAAATAAATAAAAATCATTTCTGTATGCAATGGAGAAAAATCGTAAATAATTTTCTGAATAAAGCTTTGCATTCATATTAGTCACATTGCCTAGTCTGTTTTTCATTCGCTAATATAATGTTGTGGTACATTTTGTATTTTGTTTTTGTTTTAGGATTTTTATAACTCAATGATTTTTTTAGCTGTGCCTATAACTGCTGATTTTGCAGTTGTCTAGGCACTGCATATCATACAAACCTGTAACTGAAAGGCTTGCAAATTGAATGTAAGTGGCAGTGTATTACAAACATTTTTTTTAAATACACACCTTTCCATCTAAAACAGTCATCATTAATCTTAATGGACTACTCAACTCTTCCGATAGTGGCTCTTGGTCTCTGTTACCTCCTGGCATGTTGGATGTTGAAAATCCCTGGACCCCAAAGGCAGCAACCTTTTTAGCAGATCTCTAAGACTCTAAGAAAGGGTGCAAGATGGGAGTCAATATCAGACAGTGGGCAGTGTCAGCCAGTCATCAATCATGTCATTGGGCTTTATTGGATTTAGTCTTAGCCCCTGGGTGCGTGGAACAATGGGCTTATGGGAACTCACTCACCCACCCACCCACGATGCTCTCCTCCTCTAGAGTAATGTGATGCAATAATTCTTCTGGCCACAGCAGCATTCTTCCCAGCAAGCAGCAAGTGGCCTATGGAACATGCTACCAAACTCTTGGGTGCCTCCAGTAGTCCAGGCCAGGATGCAAACCCAGGTTCCCTGCATCTTAAGTGGCAGTAGGACTGCGTAAGCCACAGGACAGTCCTGACAAACTGTAGATTGATAAATCTCTCTGCCACACTAAGGGATCCAACTACATACAGAGGGAAATCCTGTAGGCAGAAAAAGAGATGGAGACCATCAAATCTACTCTGTTCTATCTATACCCACTATAGCCTATTGCCGAGTGCATTGGTTTGAGACCCCACATCTGAGCTCTGGCCTACTTGTAACTCTGTTCCCCTCAGCACTCTCCAAACTCACATTATACAATGGCAAGAAAAAATCCTGGACTCTGATTGGTCAGTCTTGGGCTGGACCTGTGATGTTATCCCAGTACAACATCACGGGTCTAGTCTCAGCCTCATTGTGAACCTGTAGATGATTGTTTGCTTGATTTGTTTCTGCTTGATTGTTTCATCTTCTCTTAAAAAACACAAATATTTTTCCACACAAAAACATCTTTAAAATTATTTTTTTATTCTGTGTAACAATGAGCCATTGTATAATAGCAATAATGCCCTCCAGGGTGTGTGTCGTTTGGGATAACGTCACGCCTCAGTCGTTGGACGCACTCAGCCTGCGGCCTCGTGCCCAACCACCTGAGGCATGACATTATCTTAGCACAACACACACCCTGTCGGGCATTATTGCTTAAGTCACCAGCCCCTGTATCTGTCCCATTCCACCTTAAACTCCTGGACGGTCTTGAATCCTACCAGTCCACTTGCCGACTATTCCAGCTGTCCACAAGTGCCACCCTCTCCGTGAAGTAATATTTTCTTACTTATCTTTGACATTTCTATCCCACCAGCATATACTCATAACACCTGACCCCCTCGGTACACCTTAACAGTGTTGACCACTCCATTCTGTTGATCCCATGGATGCATTGGTAGATCTCTGTCATATCCCCCTTTTCTGTTTTGCCAGTTCAGAGTAACTATATTCTACATGAAATGCCTGGTATGGAAATTCTTGATGCAGCAGGAGATGCTTATGTTCACATTTAGTTAGCCATTGTTTAACTGTCTTTTGTAGATTACATTACCTTTGCCAGCTGTTGTTCCTGGCAGATTAATGATGAACACGTGACTTTACAGCTGATCTGTGCTATTTTATTCAGGGTATTGATCAGTGCAATTGTGGGACTGCCTGTCAGCGTGTATAAAATGAATGTAGTATTAAAACTGTGGTGTTTGGCTCCTGCAGAGAAACTGGAACAGCAAGGCATTGGAAATGTTCAAGTACGCAGCAGATGTCTGAGTTGTGTCTTTAGTCAACTGAAGAGATTAAAAAAAAAAGTTCAGTATAATGTAAAAGCTGCAGTTCAGAAGAAGAAACCTCAGTCACATGCATTCTGAATAACAAGCAAACTGAAACAATATCCACTGCTGTATTCAGATAGATTGGTGTTCTCTTAAAGTGCATTCTTCTATATATAAAAGGAACTATTATTTTTTTTAACTTTTTCTTTAGTCGTTACATTACCAAGTCACAGAGTATCTGATACGGTCCATACTTCACAGCAATACAATTGTAATGACATACACTGCTTTTATATCACTCACTGTACGTCATCCTTTACAGAAAAGCCATATTTTACTAGGGGGGCATGGGGGTGGGCAAGGGGAGTTTACAGGGTAACAATGTGGAGGGGGCAGCCAAACTGTAACAGTGCCGGGACATTAAATATTGCCTTCGCTACTGCATTAAGGACGTTTACAGTAGTATCTCAGTGAGAATCAAAGTCTGACAAAATCATGTGAACGCTGTCTAATTTCATTCAGGGCTGTGCAGGAAGCTGATTTTTGATATTTGTATTTGTGTGTCTGGTATTTGTTTGCATATTCGTGTTTAACAAATACATTCTTTTACATTTCATACTTGATTTTACTGTTATGATGACACAAGACCAAGGGTTTGAGAGGTTTTAATAAAACATGCAGAGTAATAAAAATAATTTGCATTGTTATCTGAATTATTAGCTGTATGTATGACACACCGGCCTCAGCTAAGGTCTAACAATTCTTCACGTGGTCTAACACAAATAAAAATATTTAACAGGGATATTTATATTTGTAAAACAGTGTAGTATTTGTATGTGTCTGTCCATAATAGTATTTGCTGTGCACAACCTGAATATCAAAGTAAGGGTTGCTGTAATATTTTCAGTTATCCATAGTTCTTTGAGTTTATGTATAAGGTCAGTCAGTTTAGGGGGCTCCCATCTGTAATCAGTTTATGGTAATCAGTTTAATACCTGCTACCACTATGATGTTGAACAAATATTATGCAAGCAATAATATCCGACAGGGTGGGCAGTATTGGGCAATACCAGACCACCCAGGGGCATAATGACAGAGTGCAGGGAAGACAAGAAATGAGTGGGGGGGGAGAGAGAGGTTTTTACACAGTGTTAGAAGGCAGCGCGAGAAAGCAGACTGACTTGCTTCAGATTTATTGTGAGGGTCATGAAAAGAATGAGCAGCAGGTGATTGTAGGTAGTAGGAGGATGGAATGGTAGGGTTAAGGAAAGAGGAGAGGTAAGGGGGAACAGCAGCAAGCCTCGGAACGGACAGGATGGAGGAACAGTGTGAGCAGAGTGAGAGATGCTGGACTACCAGGGTGGGCAAAGAGAGATTAGCATAAAGGGAGCAGTAATGGTTGAGAGATTGAGCAATGTGGGTAGAAACAGACAGCTGAATGGATCTCTAACAAAATAGCATGTCTTACGTCTCATGAAGGGCTTCCTCTGTGTGATAGACTAAGACAGTCTAACTTAATTTCAAGGAGCTATAATTGTGCTGATTTACCCAAAACCAGGCACTTGGGTTAATACCCCAATACTGACACTACAGTGCAGCATGAGGTGGGTGCTGCACTCCTAAGGTGCCATCTTTCAGATGAGACGTTAAACCAAGGTCCCATCTGCCTGTTCTGGTGGTAGTTGAGGTGGATCTTAAAGATCCCATGGCACCTCTCGAAAAGAGTAGGGGAATTTTTTATTATAGTAACATCAAGGACACATATGTACAGAAAGTGTTGAGTCACACAAACCAATAGCAGACAAAAGATAATAAAAAATAAAAATACAAAACCGCGTTAATTCACACAAAAACAGAAAGAAAAAATAACTCAACTCATAAAAAGAAAAGAGATAAGTATTACCTTCATACATGTTTTAACCACTACCAAACACATCATTTATACTTGATAAAGATATTAAAACCCTTCCACCAGTGAAACACTTTTTGTGAAGAGTGACATGCAACATCAGAAACATAAAGTCTGGCCATAGCTTGAGAGACCAGAACACGAACAGAGTCACATGCATCAACCTTTGGTGTAGAACCCATTGACACCTACTTTGACACAAATAATACTTCAAGCAACATAAAAAAAAATGTTAAGGTGTCTGGATGATACCGAGATCTTAATTGAGCACATTGACCTAATATAAAAAAATCATATGACATAGTGGACAGCCACTGCACGTTCCAAGATTGGGCTAGTTGGGACCATAGAGGTTTAACATAAGAACAGTCGAAAAGATAGTGCTCTGTGGTTTCCTCTAAATTACTGTAGAACAGGAAAATAATGTGTCAATTATATTTAGCGCTAGCCACAAAGTGGCCAGATTTGTGTAAATTAATTTTCACTCTAAACTAAAAGTCTTCCATTCACCTTAATGGAAAAAGTGCTAATTAGCATAATTTTATTTTCACACTTCTGAGCACTTCAGTGAATATAGAAAAAATTTATGTACAGTGAGTATTTCCTATTCTACAGTAATACAGTCCATATAAGGATAATTACTTTCCTCCAATACCTTATGTTTAGCATTGCCCCGGACATTGATCCTCCCATAAACAGAGAACCACAAGTGCTCGCACATGAGAGGGGGAATTCTAGGATAAAGTAGCTATACCAGCACCGATTGATTATTTTGGGGAGAGCAATTCTTAAAAACAGGTTGAGTAGGTGAAACCATAGCCATAACAGCATGGTAAAGTTGATGACCGGAACTCTGAATAATTAGCCATTTAGAAATACCCCATTTGTACAATTTAGAAATCACAGGCTGAAAAAATTCAGGCACATGTAGATAGACTGACAGGTGAGGAGGGGTCACACCCCAATCTGTCAAATACCGAGCTAATATAAGCCTAGTCCAGTGGTTGTGGGGATCATGAGATGAGACTAACCCACTTTTCACCATCTGGGAGATAAATAAAGTATGGAAAAACACGATAGGATCGAGCATCCTGAGACCACCCTTTTCTCTGGATAGATAAGTAAAACACCATTTTATGGGGTTCGGACTATCTTCCCAGAGCAGCTGGAAAAAAAAGGCTATATAATTTCATGTCCAGGTGCCCGGGGGATTGGGGAGGGATAGATCATAGCAACATAAAGTAAGATGGGAATGAGAAATTGTTTTACTTTAGACATTTTGATGTTGAACAAATATTATGCAAGCAATAATACCCGACAGGGTGGGCGGTATTGGGCAATACCGGACCTCCCAGGGGCATAATGAGGCCTGACGCCACAGGCGGAGGGCCTTATAGCCCCTGGAAGGTCTGGTATTGCCCATACTGCCCACCCTGTTGGGTATTACTGCACTTGGAAAATGGGCTACAGGTGGCAGTTTTGTGTAGGTTTTTACAAAATTAAATAAAAAATTAGAAAAGCATATTAAGAGTGAATTTTAAGTGTTTTGCTTGTAAAGTAGTCCCTTCTTTTCTGTGCTATTCCATCTCTTGTTTCCACTCCCCCTACAGTGCCATTCTGGTATCCTCCCGCCCCCCCACAACAGGACATTGTGTTAAGTTTTTCTCAGGAGCAGTCTGCAAAAAAAAAAAAATACAATCCCCCCCTCCCTTAAAAAATAAATAACCACCACAAAACAGTTTTCTGCCCCACATGAAAGTGTTTTGTTTGTTGTATTTTTCCTTTTTGCACTTTTAAGTTGTGGCTGTTAGGTATGTGCCATTATTTGACTTGCTAAGTAAACCAGGAAGTGCAGATCAAAACATACAATGCGGCAGGGCAGCGCTGCAAATGTGTTTTTAACTCGCCCGTTACCACAGACATGCTGCGAAGAGGATCGCTATCGGGGATAATTTTTTAAGGGGTTGAACTGCAGACATAAAGGAAAATGTCTGACGAGTGGTGACAGAATGCCAGGTTGTGGTTTGGCTGTTGGAACGCAGCACCATGATCTTGTCGCAATCAAAGACATGGACATAATGTAGACAGGTACCTGCATTATGTTAGGAGAAGGGGATTTACGTCTAAAAAACAGAAAACTGTACATATTTTACTGTAGCATTTTGGAGTCATTTGTCTGAGATCACCAGTATCTTGGAAGTGGTAGTATTTATATAGGGAGAGTCGCGTGTGCAGTTTAAAAAGAAAGGTACTGCTAGTCCCACTACAGTTACGGGAAGCCGATGATCATGGTGACCACTTAATAATTCCTTCTGAAATGTGTTGCTTCGGTGTAATTTTTTTCATGGTGCAATGAGTGAGCGCAGTAGACGGTGGTGTGTGGTTTCTTGTGGGAATGTTGGTTGAGCAGTATCTCTCGCTAAGCGAGAGAAAAAAATGGCGTCATTTTCTGTTTGAATAGGGTGCTTCAGCCAATGATTAAGCAGGCTGGGCAGAGGGATACTTGGGTGGGCATCAGGTAGGTTTAGGCAGGGACTTTTTATCTGGTGGGCATCTACTGAAAGTTAATGTACCCCTGTGGAATGGGTACTAGCCAATCAGATGCCTCCAAATAAAAAGCCCATTTTCTAACAATACTTACCCACTTCAGCTAAGTTCAGGATACCCAGGAACAAAGTTTGGAAATTTCAAGGAATTTGTGCCCCAAACAAATAATTTTGAAACTGGTTTACTGCTTTCCAAAACATTACTATTTTGGGGCATAACTAAAAAATGTGATAATGGTTCCCCACCTGCCCATTCTCTCTCTCCAGCACGGTTTCAGTTTTATCATGGCACTATATTGCTTGCTGTATCATTGTTACAGCTTTACATCTTGTTGAACCTAGACGTATGCTCATGACTTGTAACCAATGTGGAACCTTTGTAAACGAGCTTATATGCGCAAAGCTGTTTTGTCTGAACTAATTAGATAAGTAAATAAACTATATTGTTAAGCGATAGTGAGTGTAATACAAAAGCGATTCAGGGCTTTCCATTTGTATTCCCTCCGTGGAAGAATGGTCTTTTTGATACTGTGGAGCTTTTTTCTTCCCAGCCGTGCTTGTCACAGGGATATAACCTGGTCTCAGGGATATACTCTAATTAGGCCAATTGTCTTTGGGCCTCCCCAATCTCTGCCTGGTGCCAACTTCCCAGATGACTTCAGCCTCCATGGCAGAGGCTCCAAAGGGAGGGCTGTTCCCCCCCCACCCTTAAGGCAGCCCATTTCTGGGCTAGGGTCTCCAAAGGGAGGGCTAATCTCTCAACATCATTAAGGCAGCCCATATCTGGGCTAGGGCCTGGTGCTGGCGGGATCTTGAAGGCTTTGGGACCCAGGCCATCCTTAAGACAGCGTATGGGTTTTTCTCCCATTTTCTGCCTTGTTCCTCCCTTCTCTCCTGGCATTGGTGGAAGTTTCTGATGGCCTTGGTTGCATGTAGCAACATCCTAAGGAGGGAGAAAGCCCCCTTGGTCTACCGCATGGGTTGGTTTAGTACTGGAGCCCAATGTCAGCTCTCCCTGACCACAGCATACTAGGGGGTGGCAGCTGCTGCAGTCTGGCCTACCTCCTGATGCAGCGTCCCAAACTTGCTTGTGGACTTGGGTCACCTGCACAACAGCACGTCACATTGCTGCTGGCCCATTGGGCTGGAGGGAACGATCCTTTTTTTTTTTTATGTTCGTATGCATTCGCCTGCTGCAGCGACTACTGGTGGGGGCATCCAGCCACCGGCCCTGCCTGCCAGGAGAGCACCAGGCTCACTCACATGATGAGGGATCTGGCACAGCCGTTGCCGGTCTGCTGGAGGGCCTCCCCCATACCCTATCCAGCCAGATCGGCTCCGGACCCCCCCAGTGCAATTCCACGCAAGTCCTCCCGGCAAGACAGGGCGCGACCATTAAGCTGCTTGGTCGAGCCCAACCATTTTTCCACTGTTTCTCCCCATTGGAGCATGGACGTGCAGTGACGTCTGCACAACTTCATGCCGGCATCCACCGCGATCCCCCCTCCAGGCACACTGTCAGCTGCAGTGCCTCTGGGCATCCCCAGGGGCCGTCACAGCATGGTGTATGTTCCCCAGCCCACCCCAGGACTAGGAGAGCTGTCTCCCGATGCTCAGTCTTAGTCCTCCCCTGCCGACCCATGATGACCAGAGCTCATTCCTGAACCCGGGTCACAAGCGTAGCACGAGGTGTGATGTCCAGTGCCTCAACCCTCATCGCCACCGGGCCGTAACAATCCTTTTTATACTTCATTTTCTTTCTAAACACAGGAATTCTTTTATGAGTATATCAAATTGCCTCAGTACTTTTTCATGTATTAATCAGAGCTTAGAAGAGCCCATTATTTAGCACTTTTTAAAAGCACAGTCATTTTTGAATCTGATTGAGCCACAGTTGACCAGCGCTAGAGAAATATCTCTTAAATTCTCTGGGCTTATATTTGAAGTGCAAAATACAAATGATATGACTTTACCATCTGGTCATTAAATCACGCCTAGTTAAACATCCAGAGGCACAGCCAAGGCCACTTAATGGAAAAGAGGTAGGTTAATTACCAGATGGTAGAGCTCAATCATGAGAGTTCTATTGCTATTATAAATCATTGGGTTTTTAACTGATTAAACTTATATTTTGACTGCCTTTCCCATTTAAAAAACCTGCCAACATGCTTCTGTAGCACATACTGTAAATTCAGTGTAAATGGTCAGCTTCTATCAGATAAAGTAGCATTTTGATTAGTCAAGCCAATCACTAAACTCCCTGCATCATCTGAGATCCCTGCCTCACCCTCTGTCTGCTCTCTGTGTTCCTCTCAGACATGGAGACTTCAGATCACTCAATACAGGGAGTAAGTCAGGCAAACCACGTTTGGTTTCGAGCTACCCCACCTTTGGAACAACCTTATCTCAGACATCAGTGGTGCCTGTAGCATCCAAAGTTTTAAACAGAAGCTAAGCTTTTACATCACCCACTCCAGCCTTTATCACCACTAGCACCACCTTGCTGTATTTGAACTCTCTGGTTTTCTTGCTTGGCTAAGACAAAGGTGTATTGTAAATTGTTAATAGGTTTTTACATGCTGTAATTGATTGTCTGTACTTTTTCCTCTCTCCCTCACTGGCCATGCCCCCTTCTGCTCTATGTAAAAACCTAGACCTGACACCCCGGCCTGTGGCCCTCCCCAGTCACAGTCTTCTGGCTTGCCTCATAATGTAAGACCAAGGGAGTCTGAACCCTTCCCCAAGGACATATGGGTTTGGAGGGGGTACAAGAGGCCATGCAGATCACGAGTGTACCAAGCTTCACCCTGTAGGCCAGGAGGATTTTTCCTCCTGGTTTTCTCCCCAGGAGGTTGAAGACTAGGGTTCCAATGAGTGCTTGTGCAGATAGCTGCATGCTGACTTGCAGAACCAGCTGATGTTCCTCCTTCCTTAACTGCTCCGGCTTCATTTCCACCTGTGCTCACCCAGGTGACAGTGCCGTGGTGGAGCTCGGCATCAGCCCTCCTCAATGAAGGAGAATGCTCCCTTCGATGCTCAGTATTTTCTTCACCTGCCAGTCCTCCAGCCGCCCAGTCTTATTTCCAAATCTGGGTCACCGGCATCATGAATGGCAACACTACTGCAGAGTCAGTGGGCTGCCCTGCTGTAATTGTCATACTTGTCTCTCTGAATCCCTTCCCCCCAGGACATATCTGTATATGAGAGTCTTGTTTATCTCTGTACATTTCTACTAGTCAAATCATTTCAACAAATACAATCTCACTGTATGAAATATACTGTATGGTAGATACTTTGGAATTTTATGTTAGAAAATATTGGAGCATATGATTGCAGATACCCTTCTGTACTTTTAAGGGAGCCAATTGGGTTACACATTTGGACAGTTTTCTGTGTACCCATCCTGAAGCCATCAATCGTATAATGTATTACCACATATCCTACTATGTCTGTTCTGAGTTACTGATGTGTGTACGCCTGTGTCTAAAGATATAGGTTAATAAAAAGATTAGCTGCAATACATTAATTAATAAACAATTCATACATTTAGTAAAGCATTCGACTGATCCTGAGTATAAAATGACTTACCAAGCTTCACCCTGTAGGCCAGGAGGATTTTTTCTCCTGGTTTTCTCCCCAGGAGGTTGAAGACTAGGGTTCCAATGCGCGCTTGTGCAGATAGCTGCATGCTGACTTGCAGAACCAGCTGATGTTCCTCGTTCCTTAGTTGCTCCGTCTTCATTTCCACCTGTGTTCACCCAGGTGACAGTGCCGCGGTGGACCTTTTTACCTGCCATGTAAGACTTCTATTACACAGTAACTCTTATTGGTAAATGGAGAAGTTTTTGTTTTTTCATCAGGGACTTAGTACAACAAAAAATAAAAGGCTGTAAAAAAAATAGGCAGTGGGCACAAGTCAAGTAAAACAGATATCATAGGATAGCATTGCAACTACATTTTAAATGTTCTTGTTGATATATAGAATTGTCCTGAAAGCTGTATTTATTTGTCATTGTTGTCTTGTTGTTGTATGTCAGGCGTGACTGAAAAAGGGCTGTGCCGAGTTCACTTCCTAGTTAAAAATAAAAACTGAAATGAAATGAACTCTGCATATAGTATAAATGGGAACTACACTAATGAAAAATGTTAAGTGTGCAGCATACGGGAAGCTGGATAAGGCAAAAATATATAACAAAAAGTAAAATGCAATAGTTACAGGAGAAGACAATGCTGATTGTAGTCAGGTAGTGTACACAAAAATGGGCACTGCAGGACAAAAAGTGAAAATGCTTTAGCAGAATTATAATGCAAGAAAGATGTTAATAAATTAAAGAAATCAGAACAGAACCAATAAGAATGTCATACTCACCCCTGAGCTTCATGTTAATGCAGTGAAGCTTCGTCAAGGAGCTCCCAGTATTTTCCCTTTTTCTCGTGCAGTGCACAGTTTCTGTGTGCACTGTTGGTTCTTCTGGTATGGCAGCAGCCATTTGAGTTGCTAGTGCATGGCTAAGCATGCTTTCTACTAGGCAGGGGATCAGAGGTAGACTCCAGTGGGCATTAGAAAATGGGTTGGTAGAATTCTACTTTCTGATTGGCTAATACAATGCAGTAGCCGGTCCGGTATCAGGCAACAGAGACTGGGAAATAATGAGTCCCAGTCTCTGCTGCTTGATTGTGTTCAAATATCAGTATGCCCTTAGAATTTTACATTTCAAACTGCCACCATTTTTTTCTCTCGCTTAACGAGAGATACAAGCACCACCCGGCCCCAGCTCCTGAAAGGATCACATCACAAAAAAAAAAAAAAAAAAAAAGTCTTCTATGCAAAAAGCTCACATGTCGAACACAGTGTACCCTTGTGAAACATTGACTGGGCAAGTTTTTCTTGTCAGTACTTGTAGCACTAGCACATCGCATGCTAAATGCTACTAGAGACTGCTTCCCCGGCTCCAACCCCACTCGACCCAAAATAAGGTGTTATTACTTTTTTTTTTAATTCCACTTAAACATCTTGGCCCTTGATCGCCACTTGGACTGTGAGCTCACACTCACTGTTGTTACCAGATTAATTTAGTGCTACTGTTGTTCTCCAGCAGCTCTATCACGCCTGGTATCATGCCTTGCCAGCTGATTGCCAGCGCCATGTCGGCTGTCCTGTTCATTTTCAAGTGCTGACATCTCACCGCCAGAAAAATATAAATGGATTATAAATAAAAAGACACCTCAGAGCCAGTTTAAAAGAAAAAGAACGTTAACTTAGCATTGTGCTACCTCTTGCAGCACCTGCTTACTTCCAGTGTCACGTGTCTACATCTTCCATCCAACTGCAGTTCAACATAAAACAAACAAATAAAAAAAAAAAAAAAACACCACCAGACCTCTCCACAGGTGGGAAAACAGGCTGCAATTGGAGGGGTAGGGAGACTGTAGCCTTCAACAAAATGGCTACAGTGCCCTCTACTGCCAATGTTAGCACTATACAGTCCAGGGACTACTTTACACAAATAGGATGTGTTTAATTAATTATTATTACATTTTTAACAGTTCTTAAATTTTTTTTAATATTTTATTTAAATGAACACCAAACCCATTTTCTAAGTGCAATAATACCCTCCAGGGTGAGTGGTATGAGCTATACCGAACCTTCTGCAGTGTTGGGCCTCATTACACCCCTGGGCAGTCGGATATAGCACAATACCGCCTACCATGTCAGGTATTATTGCTTATAGGGAATTTGCATCAAAGCAATAGACAAGTCTGTCAGTATGCTGAGAGAAGCAAACTGGGCCAAGGCAGGCAGAGGCAGTCCCCAAATAAGCAAAAGGGACTGATGGAGAGTCGGAGTTGGAAATAGTAGTTGAGGAAGAAAGGAGCAGGCAGAGGGAGGGTAATTAGCAAGGGGCAAGTATGGGTGGAGAATTTAGGAAGGAGGACATTGAAGGATATAGGGAGGAGTGGGTAGCATGGAGAGCCAGACGGAGGTTGTTCCAGTGAAAAAGGGAGGTGGAAGATGAAAGCAAATTGTCCAGTAGAGGATTGTGAATGGGGACAGCACAGGAATGGAGTGGGGGTCAGAGGAGTTGAGGAGTCAGAGGAGCTGAAGGAGTAACAAGAAGAAAAGGGTACAGGAGAGCAGGGAGGAGAGGTAACAGAGCAGGAGCTGAACCTGAATTGTGATAGAAACGAGGCACAACGAAACTGACACATGGGAGCTCGATTTTCAAAAGTAAAACTGACGCAAGGTGCATGCGCCAAATGGGTATGACACAAGTGGCACCCTGTGTCATACTTTGTAGTTTTTTAATGTCGGCTGTGACAAAATCGGATGCTGTGCAGCAAATATTTCTGCACCACCCTTGTGGCAAAAGCAGCCATGCGCCAGGTTGCAACGGTGGTTGCACCACAGCGGGGCTGCACCATCCCCTTAATCGGTATTCTAGAAGCCTTGCCATGTTTGCAACAGGGGGCTCAGGTTAAACTAGCCAAGATGTGGTCTAAGGGCCCTGCACCACAACCAGACAAGGCAGCAGTGGGGGGGGCTGCAAGATATTGACCGGGGCAGAAGGGGCACGGGGTGTGGCATAGGGAGTGACAGGGCAAGGCGGCAATGTGAGTATGCTGCAGTGGCACCCTGCACAAGTATAGGCAGCCAATCAACCCGAGTATGGTGGTTTGGCAGGAAGGGACTGGGACCCAGCCTCAGGTGCATGCAGCCCTGGCACCTGCCCCATAGGTGCCAATGTCTCCAACACCATAGGTGGGTAGCAGCCTGCCTCCATGCTGGGAGTCAAGTACCAGGGCACTGTCACAGTGCCCAGGGATCATTCCCATCCACCGCCTGCTACCTGTGCCCTGCAGCCATTGCTGCCTGTCTATGGTGTTGAGGTCATTGGCACCTATGGGACAGGTGCCAGGGCAGCTTACAACTGAGGCCGGGTCCCAGTTCCTTCCTGCCAAACCCCTGTACCTGGGCCAGTTGGCTGCCTATATTTGTGCAGGGCAGTCCTGCAGGGTGCCACCTCCACACCGTCTCATTGCCACCATGCCTCATCACTCTCTATGCCACCCCCTGTGCTACTTCTGCCCCCAGTCAATGTCTTGCAGCCATATTCACCCCTCAACCTTTGCAGCCCCTCAAGTGTTGTGCTTGGGGGGGGTGTTGATGGAGCCTTCTAGCAAACCCCACAGGTGCACCACTTCTTTGGTGCAACCCTTCAACAAATCTTGATTCTTGGGCACAGGGACCCTCATTTTTATAAATATGGTACAGGGTCCCTGATGCACCCTGAGGTTGCTGCAGCCCCTGATTGCCACACCTTGTGTCCATCTAGGGGCTCTTTGAAAATCAAGCCTAGGGAATCAAGGGAGAAGAAGGAGGGATCAGAGTAGAGTGTGTCACGGGGGTGGAGGGAGGAAAGTTGAGGACAGTTCATCAGTAGTGAAAGAGGGGGTCTAGCCTTGATAAGGTAAAACTACAGGTTACAACTAATGGACATTAGTCCAGCTGGGCAATCAATGTCATACATCATGAAAAATAATATTGATGCCTTTCCCATTTTACTTCTGTGGTGAGCACCACTGGTTTCTGTTTTTGCTGGTAAAATTTATCAAATTGTGAAAATTTGATTGGCCTATGGTCATTTGAATGCAAACCACTGGTAAAATATCACTGATCTGATATTTTAAAACCAGACTCTTACTTTTTTAATCACTGTTAAGCAACTGCAAGTTAATTATGTACATACTGTAACTTGTTGGACTTCTTCAGTCACATTTCTATCTTTAAAAGTAGTCAGGCAGAGGCTGCTGGATGGTCCAGCTGAAGAGTGACATGCTTCTGTACTGGCCACCTGGGTTCAGGAGGAGACCTGGAAGTTGGAATCAGAGTGGCCAGTGCTAGTGAGTGTGGCAAAGTGCAGTGTGAATCAGAGTGAGAAGGGTGGCATGAAGCTCTGCTAATGCAGTGACCCCTCAAAGCAGGCCAAGGAGCCTGTACACAAGTGCACTGTATTGTGTGAAGCCAACATCATGGAGATCAGAAAGACTAGAAACCTTAGGGAAACAGCACTGCCTGCCATCAATATAATGGCCACTTGTACTCTCAGACCTGCCTCACTGCATGCCATACCGCCTAACCAGACCTTGACACTCATGGAGGGGGCTCCTTCCCCTGGGGTCCTGCTGCAGGGGGACACTATGGAAGGAACAGTAATAGTGAGGTTATTGGCTGACTGGGCAGGGTGGTTGCTGTCAGGGGCCTAAGAAAGGGGTCCAGACTTGCTGACAGCCAAGGCAAAAATCTTTATCGAAAAGAATCAATTTTTGGAGGCAGTCTTGATGGGCACAATAGCTTTCTTCTGTCTCCTTCCCCATAGGGTGAGTATGATTAGTCTGCTTTTTTCACTCTGAAATCAAGGGTAAAAGAATAGAAAAGCAACCTGAATTGCTAGCATTGACAAGTTTTGGTTGATGTTTTGATGCCTCTTTGATTATCTGTAGCAGCAAAGTAACATGCTAAGGTTTCAGTTCCTGGTCCATAGAAACGTAGAAACATAGAATTGGATGGCAGATAAGGACCGCATGGCCCACCCAGTCTGCCCATTTCCCTACCTAATGGATAAGCTGCAGATCCTAGTAAACCAACAGCCTACTTCCTCCTACCTCCACCCCCTAGAATTGCTTTATGTCTGTCCCATGCATTCTTGAATTCCTCCACTGTTTTTGACTCCACAACCTCCTCAGGAAGGCCGTTCTATGCATCAACAACCCTCTCCAGGAAAAAATATTTCCTCACATTACCTATGAGCCGTCCACCCTCTTTCTTCAAATTGTGCCCCCTTGTTCTTGCATACCTCTTTTTTCTGAAAGATGCTACCCTCTTGGACTTTGTTGATTCCCCTTGAGGTACTTGAAAGTTTCTATCATGTCCCCCCCTCTCCCTCCTTACCTTGAGGGTATACATATTAAGCTCCTTTACTCTCTTTTCGTATGTCTTCTGGTGCAGACACTGCACCATTTTAGTTGCACTCCTCTGGACAGCCTCCATCCTGCCTATGTCCTTGTGGAGATGAGGTCTCCAGAACTGCATGCAGTACTCCAGATGGGGTCTCCCCAGCTGTCTGTACAGAGGGATGACAACTTCCTGTTTTCTACTGGTGAAGCCTCTCCCTATGCATCCCAGTATCCCCCCCAGCCCTCCTTACTGCCTTCTCACATTGCTTGCCCACCTTTAGGTCATCTGATATGACTACCCCCAGATCCCTTTCCATTTTTGTTGTCGTCAGTATCTCACCCCATTTGTGCACTCTTTCCCTGGGTTTTTTGTTTCCCAGGTGCATTACTTTGCACTTTCTTTGCATTGAATCTAAGCTGCCATACATTTGACCATTCCTCCAACCTTGCCAAGTCCCTTCTCATCCTTTCCACCCCACCTTGTGCAACCCTGTTGCAGATCTTTGTGTCATCTGCAAAGAGACATACTTTTCCTTCTAGTCCCTGTCCAATGTCACTTATAAAGACATTGAAGAGGACCGGTCCCAGTACTGAACCCTGTGGTACCCTGCTAGTAACCCCCCTTTCTTCAGAGTGGACTCCATTTACTATTACCCTCTGTGTCCTTTTGTCTAGCCAATTTTTGACCCAGGCCACCATCTTGGAACCCACTCCAAGGATGGCTAACTTGTATATTAATCTTTTGTGTGGGACTGTGTCAAATGCCTTGCTAAAGTCTAGGTAGGCCATGTCCACAGCCCCTCCCTGATCTGCTACTTTGGTCACCCAGTCAAAGAAATCTATTAGATTAATCTAACATGACCTTCCCGCTGTGAATCCATGCTGCCTTGGGTCCTGTGCCCTGCTGGCCTCTAGATACTCAACAATTCTTTCCTTCAGAAGTGATTCCATCATTTTCCCTATCACTGAGGTCAAACTAACAGGTCTGTCGTTTCCTGCCTCTGCCCTGCTCCCACTTTTGTGAAGTGGAACAACATCCACCCTCCTCTAGTCCTCAGGTACCACCCCATCCTGCCATGATTTGTTAAAGAGGGTAGTCAGTGGTGTCACTAGTTCTACCCTTAGTTCTTTTAGAATTCTGGGATGAATCCTGTAAGGCCCCATTGCTTTGTCCTCCTTCAGTTTTAAGAGTTCTTTCTTCTGTGAATGGACTGGTATCGACCCCCCACATCCAGAGTGTTTCTATTGTTTGGTTTAGGTACCTCCCCCTCTTCATTTGTGAATACTGAGCAAAACTATTTGTTTAGTATCGCTGCCTTTTCACTGTCACCCTCTGTCCACCCCCTTCCCCTTCATTAAGCCTCACTATCCCTCCCTTGGTCTTCCTTCGCTCCCTGATGTACCTATAAAAGGTTTTAACCCCCTTCTTAACTGAGTTGGCTATCTTTTCCTCAGTTTGGGCATTTGCTGTTCTGACTGCCTTCCCTGCTTCCTTCTGCTTTAACTGATGCAGTTCTCTGTCCTGCTGCTTTTGTGATTCCTTGTACTTCCGGAATGCTATCTTTTTCTCCCTTATCTTCCCTGCCGACTCCTTTGAGAATCATAGTGGTTTTTTACATCATTTTGTTTTGTTTATTTGCTTCACACAAAGACTTGTTGCCTCTGTGATGGCAGTTTTGATTATTACTCATTGTTCTTCCACCCCTCCTTCCTGCCCATTTGCTAGTGCATTCCTTAGGCACTCACCCATTTTGGCAAAGTCATCCTTCCTAAAGTCCAGGACCTTTGCCTTTTATGGCTTGACTCTACTGCTGTGTTTATCGTGAAACATACTGTTCGATGGTCGCTAGTTCCCAGATAGCTACCCACTTTTAAATCTGTAATCCTCTCTCCATCTCCATTTGAGAGTACCAGGTCTAAGATTGCTCCCTCCTGATGGGTTCCAATACTAGCTGTCTACGGCATGCCCCCTCCAGGGTATCTAGAATGACCCCGCTCTTGGATGTGGCTGCAGCAAATGCACTCCAGTTAACATCTGGCATAACAGGTCCCCCATCAACAATATCTCCCCTTTTTCTGCCATTCTAAGGATACCTTCTATCATTTCCTTTTCCATTTCCTCCCCCTGAGATGGAGGTCTGATTAGTCTGCTTTTTTCACTCTGAAATCAAGGGTAAAGGGATAGAAAGGCAACCTGAATTGCTAGCATTGACAAGTTCTGGTTGATGTTTTGATGCTTCTTTGATTATCTGTAGCAGCAAAGTAACAGGCTAAGGTTTCAATTCCTGGTCTATAGAGACACAGAAACATAGAATTTGATGGCAGATAAAAACCGCTTGGCCCACCCAGTCTGCCTGTTTCTCTACCTAATGGATAAGCTACAGATCCTAGATTAGTCTGCTTTTTTCACTCTGAAATCAAGGGTAAAGGGATAGAAGAGCAACCTGAATTGCTAGCATTGACAACTTCTGGTTGATGTTTTGATGCTTCTTTGATTATCTGCAGCAGCAAAGTAACATGCTGAGGTTTCAGTTCCTGGTCCACTAGCTCAATAAATGAGCTACCATTAAATTGAAGGCTTACTGACATATTATACATGGGTGATTAGACTAGCCTGCAATTTAAACATCAAACTCCAGTCAAAAGGAAATTCTTTATTCACAGTAATAAATGTTGTAGACATGTTTTGGGAGCATGAAAAGCTAAAGAAAAAAGTAACTCTTGGACACTAATGACCAAGGTTAAGATGGATGTGAGGTAGCACCAGGTTCAGCTCATGTCTGTATCAACTGTGAAGTACTGTACTGTCAGAATGCATAGGACAGTAATTGCCTGGAATACATTATGCAAATGCTTACACTAAAAGAATGTTATGGATACGTCCCTAGAGTGTTTTTATTAACGTACCTCCCACATTATGCCTGAAACTGTTAAAACAAGACTTAGCCTCAAGAGATACAATATCTGTAATATCTCAGATATTTAGTCTGCCCTGAGGGTCTGAGCTTGCAATCATTCGCTGCTGTGGGTCTGTGCCTATAATCATTTGCTGCTGTGACCCTTGTCTTATACTTACTCGGCAGTGCTGTTCTAATCACAGCTGCCTCATTAACTGTATACTGGTGGCAGGTTAAGATAAAATATACTGTTTGTACTTAACTGCTTCCAAGCCTGACCTGGTGCCAAGAATAAGGGACAAATCCATCGATTGCCATTGTTGGTTGATTTCCATTGTGTCTTAAAATCATTGAATTGTAGCATTGATGTTCTTTTTGCAAGCCTAAATAGACTATCATTGTCAAAAGTGCCAGGTTACTGACAAAATTGTCAAGTTAGTTTTATTTCAATTTATGCAAATCTCAGGATGAATTTTTGTTAGTGTAATTTTGAATATTAGTACTGTAGGTTTGGCTGCAGTTAGAAGTAGCATACTGTAATTGCCTGTAAGTTTCCTAATCTTGACATGATGGGAAGGAGGGCCATTGCATGCTCCCTAAGAGGTTTCTTCCTCTCTCCAGAGGAGAACCTGGAGGGAGGAAGAGAATAGCATTCTGGCAGGGCGCTGTAGTGGAGAAGCTTTAATTGCACTCAAGATAGAATGCCACTGTTACAAATATGAAGCCCTATGGTACACCAACAGCACATCATACTGTCGTTTGGTAGGGGAAATCCCACACTGAGACAGGCTGGGGGACAGCTGTCATGGAGATCAGATGCTGATACTTTCTTTTTTGTAAACTGTGCTGGGCAAACACAGAGCAGAATTGGCAGTGACGGGGAAGGCAAATAGGCTGGGGGCATTTCCAAGTTGAGGGAGACCTTACTTCAGGAATGCAGGGCAGAATATTCAAATGCTTTTAGACCAAAATTAAGCTTCAATCTAGGAATTAAGAAGCTGGGCACTGCAGATAAGCAATGCAAGTAGGCATTGCTTCATGGCTCATACCTATATGAAATATTTGGGCATAAAATTAACTGCCTCTACATCAGAGATGTATAAATGGAACTTGACCTTTCTATTTGAAAAGACATATTAAAATTGCAAGATATAATAAAGTACCGTTATCATTATGGGGACCAATTCAGTGAATTAAAATGGTCATAGTACCTACACTATCATATATGTTACAAGCTATATTAACACTTTAGATGTACCAAGTGTATGGTTTCTAAATATAAAAAACTTATCACTGATGACTCGTGTCAACATGTTTTTCAGTTGCTTTCAAATGCTGTAAGAACTGGGTGTGATGTCAGATTATGGCATTTCAATCTGAAAATTTTACCAGTTGATTTCTGAGGTGCTTACAGAACCACAGCCGAATGGGATGAGCTAATCCCAGTAGTGGCAACCACCGAGTGCGCTCCTCCACGAGGATATGACTGGTGCTGTTGCAGGCCATTGTTTGTTCTCTGATTGTTTATTGGTTGGTGGCAGTCAGTGATGGTGGAAAAGGGGCTTCTTATTTCCTTGCTGGAAGAGAGTGAAGTGAGAGTCCAATGTAGTTGTGGCCTTATTTGGCAGCATGCTTAATAAAAGAGCACTGGAGGACTGGGATAGTGCTGGGGTTGTGTGCATTATGTTGAAAAATAAGCACCTTGTACAAGTTATTATGAAAAATAAAGCATAGACAAGTGTGTGTCAGTGAGTTTTTATTATATTCTCTCGGTGTGTAATGACCTAAAAAAACATGGGTCATCGCATACCTTGGGTGTGCAAAACAAATTAATAAAACACACCTATGTATGCATTATTCTATATTTAATAGAGTTTATAGGGAATTACAAGAAACCACAAATTGCATGGGATAGACTGCATTTACCAGTAGGTGTGTGTCTGTGGGGGCTTGCATGCCTTATTATTAAGGCTCAATGTATAGTGTAAGCTGTGAAAGAGACCTTAAACTAGGCATACAAACAACAATTTGATGAAGATATTTGGTTAGCAGGACAATTACTAGAGGATGAAACTATTAGAAAATATACAACAGAAGAAGTGACAGTTAAAACATATATGGTTTCAACCAAAGAAATTTAGTCACATAGAGAATAAAGTTATACATGAATGGCAAGTTTCATGCATCTTTACTGCAACAAACTGGTAATACAAACACAAAAACATGAATCAACTTATATTTGGAGCAAATATAATTGTGTGATTAATGGAAAAGAAAATCATTCCCCCTCCTGGAAAATAAAATAAATAGAGGGGAGATCCAACAAAAACAAAACAAACAAGCAAACAAAAAAAACAGGATTACCGATCAATGTACCTCTAAAACACTAACTGACTTTCTTTCTCTTTCTCTACCTTTATCTAGCTGAAAGGTGGGGCCTCCACATCTCCGTGACCACTGTGTAATTTCATGGCAAGTAAGATCCTCCAGGGCTACCTTCCCTAAAATAAATAGTAGTAATAAATAGTTTTATTCATTGCATTATGAATAGTAGAAGATGATTCATAACTTTCAACAAGCTGATGTTCAGAAGGCCCTAAACAGGGTAAGGTGGTACTGGCTGGATCTAATCCCCAGTTTGGATGTTGCAGTCAACCTGTTTGTGGAAGAGTTGTTAAAAGTGTGTGACAAACATGCCCCAATTAAAAAGCTAAGAGAGAAGGGAAAGAGGCTTCCATGGGCCAATGAAAGGCTAATAAAACTCATGAGGGTTAGAGATGGAGGTTGGCTAAAAGTATAGAAGTCTGTGTCCAATGAAATCAGGCCCAAGTTTAAGCAGCTCAAGAATAAGTGCAAAAATCTGTTCAAAGAATTAAAAGCCAGATCTTACAAGTATAGATTTGAAAATGCTGAATCCCCAAAGTACTTCTGGCAAACTCTGAAACTGGTATGGACACTAGTTCAATCCCCTGGTGTGACTTCCCCAAAGATAGGGAGTAGAATTGTAATCAGCTATGGAACTATGGCAAACAACCTTAACACAGGCTTTACCAACCTACCTCTAGCAACTTTAACAAGGAACCTGGGCAAAATAATTGTGTATTCATCTCCGCCAGCATGCCCAGGCAATAGAGATCCCAGAACTTTCTTGTTTAGCTCAAGATCCTGAAAACCAGGGATGTGAGGAAAGCTCTGAGCTTCATCACACTGAAGAAAGCAGGTGACATAGTTAGGCTAGAGGCCTGACTACTAACCTCTGAAATAAATGCATACCCAATAACAAAAATTCTACATTATAGCCTGAGAACCAGTCGCTTCCTGGAGAACTGGAAACTGGCCAAAGTAATATCCATTTTTAAAAGAGGGGACCCAAATGAAGTTAGCAGTTGTCGTACATAGCACTATTATCAATAGTCTCAAAAATATTTGATAAAAGTGTATAAGCAACTTTATTCTTACCTCTCAACCTTAAATAAGCCAGCATCTCAGCAGTCTGAGTTTAGGCCAAGACATTCAACCACTACTACCCAGCTAGACTTTCGAGACACTGTTGCAAGGGTACTGAAGGAATAGCAGTTCATGGTAGCAGTATACATAGACCTTACCAAAGCTTTCAGCACTGTTGATCATCTCCTGCTGCTGCAGATACTCCAGGACTCAGGGGTTGGACCTCAGTTTATAGGTGGTTTGCCTCTTACCTTATAGGAAGAAAAGAGTTTAGCTGCATTATTAAGAGCAACTCTTCCATTATGGAAATTGAATTACGGGTTCCACTGGGGTTAGTTTTAGCCTCTTACTTTCTATAACTTTGAGAATCAGCTCCCTACAGTAGCATAAAATGGTATGCTGATGACATCATAATGTTGGCAAAGGCACTTCACCCAAGGAAGTCATGAAACTGCTACAGGCAGATTTAATCAGTCTTCAAAAATGGCTAATAGCTAACAAACTAGTAAATAATTAATAGTTAAAAAAACCAACAAAACTCAGTGTTCTAGATGCCCCAGAAGCTCCAAAAGCTCAAATGTTGCAACTCAGCTGAATGCCAGCTTGAAACACTTGATGGCACTCCAATTACCCAAGTACATAGGCCTACCCTACCCGAGTGTTCTGCTTTGCTCTAGTGACAGTCCTCGTCTTTGTAACTGCCCCCCCTTTTTTTTAACTAAACCCACATACCTGGCCCATCCCTGCTTGAAGATGCTGATTGATTTGGCCTGTACCATTCCCTTTAGTGGCTTATTCCACTTGTCCAAAATTTTCTGTGAAGAAATGCTTTGGAACATCTGTTTTGAATCTCCCCCTTGCCAGCTTTAATGAATTCCTTAAAATCCTTCTCCTACTGTATCTTTAGTGCTTATCAGGGAAAGCTCTGCTGATTACCCTACCACCGATAAAACAGAGGCTTCTGCTCTGTGTAGGACCTTTGTTGTTTGTGCATGTGCTTGTTGGGAGATGAACATTCTACCAGTGGAATTGTGCAGAACTTTGAATCTTTAACAGTGCACACATTCCCCCCAGGTATGTCATGCCAAAAGAATTTCTGGGAGGGGGGCACCTAATTATGAAAGAATCAAGAGAGGGTATGAATTTACACTTGTACAGACCTCCCTCTGCACAAAATGTAATACTTGAGTGGGAATTTGGGGGGGTATGTGCTCTCTTAGACATAATGAGTAAAATAGCCCTATGCATTTGTATCCTTGATGGGTGAATCTGTTCAGGAAAATTCCCCCACCCCAACAACCTGGCAGACTCAACAGTTGTGAACACATCTGCATTACAAAAACCTGTATTGCTTTGAAAGGCAAAATAACAAGTTTTTCTTTCCTTTTAGCACCTCTTCCAGTTACCAGAATATATACTTTTTTTGTCTTCAAAGTTAAAATGGAAGTATATTTTAATGCAAGGTCTTGATTTTTTAACTTTTTTTTTAAATAATTTATTCTCATTTTTCCTTCAAGTTAAGTCAGACATTTAAAAGCCATTTTATACGTTCAAAAAGACACTCCAGGGTCTGCCATTATGGTGACATAATTACACATCTGAGCTGCATTTAATGGCACCTGGCTGTGCCTCATGGCTAACAGCGCAGCTAAAGTGTGCAATTGTATCACCATAATGCACACCCTGTCATGTCTGTTGCTTACCTAATCTATTGCACCACTACTGGTACAAATTTGTCAAGACTGGATAAACTACAGTATATTACAAGATTGCAAGATCTGCTCTGTGTCACTCTAGACCTTATACTGAAACACACCACTGCTATCTCCTAACAGACCTGGTATGGGTCCCCCTCCCCACCAGGAGAGACTTCCAATGGCTAAAAATCTTATTTAACTGTGCAGATGTAAATTAAATGGTTCCCACGCATATCAGCTAGCTAGCCTACACACCCATTATTCACTTAGAGCAGTCATTTGGCCAGGGACTGATCCTGCCAAAACTGGAACTTGCCAGGGCCAGATGACTTTTGCCTACACAGTGGCCACCATCCTGAATAAACTACCAGATTGCATTTGACATTTCAAGCTTGTTAGCTGCTTTTTCAATGCCATCAAGGCATTTTTACCATTTGTTTGTAATTATACATGATTATTATATTGGAAATATTAAGTGTGCTGATAAGGGGAGAGAAAATCATAAGAGTAGGGGTGATGTACAGGCCACCATCACAGGGAGAGGAGACAGACAAGGAATGTGAGGAAGAAATAGGGAGGGTGGCTGGCCAGGTGGAGGTGCTGCTGCTGCTGGGAGACTTAAATATGCCCAATGGTGAATGGAGCATACCAACTGCTGGAGTCCCAGGAGTCAGGCTATGCTGGATCATTTCCAGGGGGCATTGTTAAGTCAGCTAGTTAGGGAACCAATTAGTGAGGGAACAGGGCTGGACTTGGTACTGCCTGAAGGAGGTGGCAAGGTAGTGAGGAGAGCAAAAGCACAGATGGAGGAAAGGATTGCACAGGGGGTAAGAGAATGGTGCAAAACATTCATTAAATATGTCAGTGAGAAAAAGAAGAAAATGGGGGGTAGATGGACTAAGGAGTGGGTCAGACATGGTGGATGTATAAGGGAAAAGGCAGAAATCCTGAATGAATACTTTTGCTCAGTACTCACAGTGGAGAGCTGGGGGAGGGATTACCAAAGGAAGCATACACTGTTAAGGGGAAGGGAGGCATGCAGAGAAAAGAACACTACATTATTTTATGAAGAGCGGGCTTTGAAAGCGTTAAGTGTACTAAGGGTTGACAAGGCCATGTGCCGTGATGGACTGCACCCAATGGTGCTAAGAGAACTAAATGAGGTTCCTGTGGCCTTGCTGACAGACTTGTTCAATGGATCTCTAGAATCAGGAGTGGTCCCAGAGGACTGAAAAAGATGGATGTTGGCCCCCTACACAAGAATGATAGCAGGGAAGAGCCAGGGAGTTGCAGGCCACTGAACCTAACCTCTGTGGTGGGGAAACTGATGGAAACCCTGTTAAAAGAGAGAACCCATTGTGTTAGCATAGGGAATGTCTTTTCTTCTACTTATCCAGTTGAATCTGATGTGCCACAGGGCTCAATTTTGGGCCCTTTATTATTTTCTCTTTTTTGATTAATCAATTACCTTCCCTTTGTAAATCTTGTGATTGTCTGCTTAATGCAGATGATCTAATTCTTTTGTGCCAATCTAAAAATGTTACCCCACTGACTTTGTTGTTGGAACAAGAATTTGATATCTACAATTGGTTCAGGGTTAATTCCCTTATTTTAAATGTTAAGAAAACCAAGCCCATGTTGTTTGGTACTTTGTCCCTCTTAAAGGGCAATCTTAGTTTGAATATTCACAATGAAAAGGGGATAAGTTTTTGAGTTCAAATATTTAGGTGTACTGTTGTATCCTTGCCTAACTTTTCAGTCTCAAGTAAAAGTAGTTTTTCAGGCAGTTAATCAAAAATTGGGTATATTATATAAGCTTAAAAGATCTTTTTCTCTAGAAACCCAATGAGCCATAGCTATGGGAGTATTGTTGCCACTGTGCTACTGTGAATGCTGAGCAGAAGTATTTTTTTAAGACATTGGCTTTTTCTTGATACCCCCTCCATACAGCACTTCTTCCCTCTTTAACTGTTAAATCCCTTCCTTTGTCTTCCTTTTTCCGCTAACATACCTAAAAATGTATTGTCCTCTTTTGATATTCCTTGAGATATTCTTTCCTCAGTTCACGTCTTTGCACTCCTTACTGCTTTGCCTGCCCTGCCTCCCTCTTCTTTCCTTGATGCACTTCCCTATCCTACTCTCTCTGGGTCTCTTTATACCTTCTGAATGCTATTATGTTAGCCTTCACCCTTTCTGCTACCTCCTTTGAGAACCATAGTTGTCTCCTCTTTCTTTTACTTTTGCTTACTTGCTTGACACAGAGGTCTGTGGCCTTCACTATGCTCTCTTTTAGTTTGGTCCACTTTTCCCCCACCCTCCCCAGGTCATCTCCCCCTGCCAGGTTATTGCTGAGGCACTCACCCATCTTAATAAAATCAGCCCTTCTGAAGTCCAGGACCTTCGCCATTTTGTGGTTGGATTCTATAGCTGTTCTTATGTTGAACCACACTGTACAATGAATGAAAACCAACTGCATTATTTTAAAATCTTGGAATGAACAATAGCATAACAAAGTGTTTCCCTTTTCTGAATGGAAACCTCTATTTTTGGATGCATTATTATTATTATTATTATTATTAGAAAACATACCTATGGAAGAAGACAACAGTAACACAGTAACCAAAATTAACTGGTAAAATACTTTGGCAATATTTTCACAGAACCAGAGAGAAAGTTCAATATAAGGATTTGTTGCAACTAACCTGAAAATGTTTTTATTTTATAACATATCTCTTATTTTCAAAACTGGATTGCTATAATCTCTTTTTTTTTCTAATTTATTTTTTTTTAAACAGACAAGACATACATACATACATACACTGACCCGGATTACTCCAGGCTCCACAAACCCAAAACTGGTTGTGTAACCTATATACACCTAAAACTATGTACACACACAACAATGGGGTTGACCCTCCATTGCACTTTAGCACATTCTGTCTAATACTTAGTTTCACTTAATTCAGTCCAGGGATGACTAAGTAAAGAAAAAAAAAATGCAACCATGACGGAAAAGAAAAGAAAAAAGAGGTAAATCCCTGGCTCCAAGGGTGAAGTCTTTTCAATTAGAGTCCTCCACCTGCATTATATATTTCCATTTAGTTGAGAACTTATAACCCTAATTAACTTGAAGGGTAAACCCCCTCTGTGTCCCCTGGAAAAAGAGAGGGAGAGCCACACCTATTTATCGCCCATCAGAGCATAGCCCATATCACACCAGTAATTTCATATTAACCACCTACGCTGGACGCCAACTTATGGAATATATCCTTTAGGCACTATATAGCTTTAACTTAAGCCACTTAAATTTACAACACAAAATTCTTTTTACTTACCACAACCCAACAGACAAATCTATGTCTCAGTACTGCCAACCTGTAATAGATAGATGGTCTCCAACATCGACCATCTTTTATCAAACAAACCCTTCTTGCCCTCTAAGCACATAAATCTCCTGATTTTACCCAGGGCCCATATAAGATCCCTCACCCAAAGTTTGTAATTGCAACCTTGATCATCTTTCCAATGTTTCAATATGCAAGATTTAACTATTGCCGACATCAAGGATAGGTGATATTTGGGTGTAAATCCTGTTAAGTGTGACATATCACCTAGGATACAAACTTCTGGCACTATAAACTCTGAGTAGTCTAATATGGGGTCCATTTTATGCTTAATTTCCACCCAGAGTGACCGTATTTTACAACAATTCCACATAACATATAGGGTGTCACCTGTCTCAACCCCACATCTAAAGCATAGATCTGTCTGTCTCAGCTGTCTATCACACAATTTCTTAGGGGTAAAATACATATTGGAGACAATAAAGTACTCCATGATTCTATACCTGGGTATAGGTATATATTTAATACCTTTCCAAATAACATTCCAAGCTAGCTGTTGAGGGGCCATAGCACCATCCCAGTATAATATTTTAACTGGGGACTTCAGACTGAGATAGTCTAATAGTACCTTATGTACTTTGGATAAAGAATTAGACAATAGATTTAATGCAGAAAAAATTTCCCAGGTAAAAGGATTTGTTAGTGAACCCCCAGGTCTTTCCCAACCTTCTCCAACATTTTGACCAGCTGTATTCTTTTAAAAAAGAGCATAGACTCACATCTCACCGGAAGAACAACCCTATTGTCTTGCATAACATCCCTTAATGCAAGGCCCTCTAACTGTGCTGCCCAACGTCTAGTAATGACTTTACCCCCAATCAATAAATTGGGATTTGCTAACCCCGGCTGATCTAAAGACCTCGCCTGTTCCTTTCTCTGAGAAGGTGAAAGAAACATCCACCAGGCCTTAGAAGTTTTTTCAGTTGGAGTCCCCGTTGCTTTGCCAAAGTATTTTCCGGGATTGGCAAAGAGCAATGCCTCCGGCTTTATGCCAAGTTCTTTTAACAACTGCCTCTCCATCTTAAGCCATATTGGAGTATATGATTCCTCCTCCTCCATTGAACCCCAGTACTCATAATACCCAATTGACTCACTACATAATACAGGTGTAAGTCAGGCAGTTTCAACCCCCCCATCTTGCGGCAAATATAGCACCTTGTGTTTTCTCCTGGGGGGCTTTGTATTCCACAGAAACTCAGAGAGTGTTCTTATTTTAATTAACCATATTTTGGGGATATTATACAGGGCTAAATAGACTGGATACAATACTCTTGGCTTCAGATTCATTTTAATTAGGCCCAACCTAGCCACAAAATTTAGAGGACGCTTATTCCATCTAAGCATATTCCCATTTATTACTGCCAGCACCTTATTCAGATTCATCACAGCACCATCCTTCCAGCAATCAATAATCCATATTCCCAAATATTTTAACTGGTCTCCAGCCCAGTGTATTTGCATTGGAGCAAAGTCAGCTCTACACACATGGGGCGTCAGAGGAAGAATCTGTGTCTTAGTCAAATTTAGTTTATAATTTGACACTTTAGCGAATTGTCTTATAAGTTCAACTGTTCTGCGGAAACTTACCCCAGGATTAGTAAGATGCAAAAGAATATCATCTGCATACACTGTAAATTATAATTCCCACCCCTCAATCGAGATCCCCTTAATGCTAAGATCATTTTTAAGAGCAATTAATAATGGTTCCAAATATATATTAAACAGTATTGACAATAGAGGCATCTTTGCCTTGTTCCATTGCCCCAAAAAAATTCTGAAGAAATATACCCATTACACATTACCCTGGCCATGGGAGCTGAGTATAAATTTCTGATTCCTCTAAGGAGGCCCTTTAGAAAACCCATCCTCTCCATGGTGGCAAACAGAAATGGATGACAAACCCTATCAAAAGTCTTTTCAGTGTCCAGAGATATCAAAGCTAAGGGTAATTGGGAGTCAGGGGCAAAACTAAGTATGTGATGTAATTTTCTAAGAGCATCATGTGCCCCCCTCCCTGGCATAAAACCCACCTGCTCAGGACTTACTAAATTTGGTGCAATATTCTGGATTCTATTGGCTAGAATCCTTGTAAGGATCTTAATATCCTGATTCATCAAAGATATGGGTCTATAGCTACCAAGTAAATGTTTAGGTTTATCCGGTTTAGGAACCAACGTAATATAAGCCTGGTATAACGGTGGGTGGGGCACCCCATCTTGCATTATACTGTTAAATAAATCTTTTAACAGGGGAAGTATAGTATACAAATGCACTTGATAAAATTTAGCCATAAGGCCATCTGGCCCTGGAGCCTTACCAGAGGGTAATGCCTGAATCACCGCTATTATCTTCTCTTCCCTAATCAATGCTGCTAATTCCTTAGCCTGATCTACATCCAGGACTGGTAATGAAATACCATCTAGGAATGTGTTAATTTCCTTTTCCCCAACCACTTGCTGTGACTGATAAATTTCTTTATAGTAGGATGCAAAGGCATCCACCATTTGTTGAGGGTCTATAATAACAACCCCACCCTGTCGTATAACTGGGTTTGTTCTACTAGCTTCCCACTCTTTGACTTTGGCTGCCAGCAAATGCCCAGGAGCATCACTCTGCATCAAGTATTTAGCCTGAATTTTTTCAAGCCAAAATTCCACTTTACTATAAGTAATGTCATCCATCTCCTGTCATAAGCTTTGGAGTTCAGAATCTATCTCCCCTGAAGTTCCCTCCTGAGGTGCCAGAGAGTCAATAGCCCCCAATAAAAATTCCTCCTTTGCTCTTCTCATACTATTTCACCTTACATCATAACCCCATGCTGCTCTGAGTACAATACCTTACATGTAGGCCAAGCTAAACCCTTGTTTTGTAATGTAGGTAATTGGTTCTGTATAATATCCTGTAAAGCATCTTCCAATTTACTCTGGATTGTAGCATCTGCAAAAAAGAAGTCATTTAACCTCCACCTATAGGGTCCAGCAGGAATATTCTCTGGTTCCCAGGTCAGCTGAACTGGGGAATGATCTGAAAAAATCTTGCACTTAGTAGATATCTCCTTGACCTCCCTAAGTACTTCCCTATTGACCAAAAAGAAATCTATTCTGGAGTGACTCTTATGTGCAGGGGAATAAAATGTCATATTATTACCTCCAGCTGCATGGATCCTTATCGGATCTGTTAATGCAGTAACCTCTAATAATCTGGACATAGCCACCTGAGCCACTGATAAGGGGCTTCTGGATGGCAGCATTTTTATCCTCCCAATTGTTTAGAGAAAGATTCCAGTCCCCTGCCAAGATAAGAGGATGTGATGTTAACGAAACAATATCCGCCTACACTGAGGCCAAAAATTGAGGGTTAGAAGGCATAGGGTCATATATAGATGCAATTGAAAACTCTTTACCCAGGACAGTACCTGAAAGGTATATCCCCCTACTATCCTCTCTAACCATCACCTTTTCAATAGTATATGGACAATTTTTCCCAATTAAAATCGCTACACCACCTGAAGCTGTTTCTTTACCTGCTCCATATACCTGGTTTACCCACCTCCTCTTTAACTGAGTCAATTCTTCCGATAACAAGTGAGTCTCTTGTAATGCAGCAATATGTACCCCCATTTGCTCGATGTGTCTCATGATTACCATTCTTTTATGTCTACCCCTAAGATCTTTTACATTCCATGAGATAATTTTTATACCAGACATTTCACACCAACATAATAGATTCCCTGTCCAGCTATTATAACTATCTCTAGTTTGGCTTCTCTCTCGTGTGCAATAGTGTGCTCTCTCTCTTTCCAGATTCCCTACCCCCCAACCCCCGATCCCAAGATCGCCCTTCTAAAGAAACATGGTTCATTGATGAGCCCTTTACAGTGTGCTCCCAAGCCCCACACGCCTACCAGCGTGTCTCATACTACTCCATCCATCTTTAACCCCCTACAATCAATTAGCTACTCCAGCTTTCCCTTTCCCCTTGTGCATATAATTCCCCATACGCATAGTCCTATCCGCTTATTTAATACCTAATTTAAACTTCTAACTCTTGCAAAGTTAACTTATACAATTACCTATACAAGTCCCTCAGCTGGCCACTTGCCACAAAAGATCATGAGTTGCCCAACCAAAATATAACTAACTCACTGCCCCTATAAGAATACCAGGCAGTCCACAAAATGTACCCGACCCCTAAAGACTCCCATTATCCCCCTGCATTCGCTTATGTAATTCCCGTACAAGGCGATAGGGAATTTCTTCTTCGCATACAGAAACTCCGTGAACCCCCCTAACTACCTATCAAAAGAAACTTTGAACAGTCCCTATCCCCCTCAGTAGCTGCCACCTGGTATCCATCCTCCCCATGCTCCCCAATGTCCAAGTCAAGTTCACTCTTCAAGGAGTAAGCCCCTCCCCTCTAAATTCAAAACACTCGCCCTGTTCACAATGAATTTGCAGCATATGCTGTGAAAGGAAACAAATTAAACCTCTATTCGCTATCTTCTTATCTCAGGTCCCCACAATGAGAGATTAAACAGAACACTTCTCCCTCTTTCTGCAGGGACTCAAGCTGTAGATTGAAAAAGAGCCGGTAACTTGAACCGGAGACCTTCTATTGCATCCCTAGCAGTCAAGTATCTTTTTTCCCCTGTTTGAAGACGAATGGTTAGGGTCACAGGGTATTGCATCCTAATTTTGATGCCTGCAAGATACAGCTTCGTCTTTATATCAGCATATTCCTTTTGTTTCTCCCTCACCGAGGGCGTCTGGTCTTGAAATAGCCACAGGGAAGCACCATTCCACTGCAAGGTTTTGTTCTGTCGAGAAGTAGCCACCACATGTGATTTCTCTTTACAATTTAAAAACCTCATGATTAACACTCTGGGTCTCACTCCCGGTGGGGGCATCTCTCTTAGAACCCTATGCGCCTGCTCCAGATTATGTGCATCTCCATATGGCATGGGACCCAACATTTTGAGTAGCAGTTCCTGCATAAAAGTAACACAGTCCAATCCCTTGGCCTTCTCTGGTAACCCTGCAAGGATAAGATTATTTCTTCGACTTCTGGACTCCTGGTCATCCATTTGGTCCTCTAACTTTTTAATCTGTTTGCAGGCTAAAATCAACTCCTGATCTATCATGGAGACCTTTCGTTCTTGTGAGGAGACTCTCGCTTTCACATCTCCCATTCTCTGTGCCAACGACTGCAGCACTGGCTTCACTGTAGAAAAATCAGCAACCAAGCAACCAAGTAACTGTTTTTTTTCCATTAGGTCATCTACGCTTTTGGTGTCTCCCCCTTCTTGTTCTCGATCTATTTTGTCCATTTGCTCCTGTGGCACTGCCGATTGTGATTTCGGCCGCTTCACTGCAGGCGCTCTCGCTGCAAGGGGTTCGTGTGCTTTACCCTCCATCTCGGTGCTTTAGCAAGGCCTCGCACCGCCGTCAGAGTCACCACTTAGGCGGAGAGAAATTTCAGTATAACTCTCTCAATCCACAATATTTTACAACCGAAAGTCACTAAGGAGCACTTCACCAATTAAAGCACTGAAAGCGATCAACTGCCGCAATACAAATGGGGTTTTTATAGCTTTTTAAAGTAGCCAGGGCCTAGGAGCAATATCGCAGATGTCCTCTCATGCCAAGCTCATCACATGACCTCTGGATTGCTGTAATATCATTAGCTCATAATTTATAGGATCAGTTATTGCATTATGAAAGTAATTTTTGTTGGCATATACCTGTCACAAATGTTTTTATGTATTTATGTAATAACAACTGGAACCTTGTATCAGTTCACTTACTGTAAACAATGTATTTCTGTGAAATATGTGCAATTATATATCTGTAATGGTCCAAATTGTGTATACTCAATAAAAAAACATGTTTTAAATGCAAACAAACAAACAAAAAAGGTTTACTCAATTGCATTTAGTAAGTTAAAAGGTAATCAGGGTCTTTCCAATGTACACTGTTGTATAACAAAGAGAACCAGTAATAGTCACGTCTGCCTAAGGTACATAGCCAGTTGAGCTTGTCAAAGAGTGTACAGTAATGGGTGATCAAATCACACAACAGGGAAAACATGCATGCAGTAACTTGTTTTACATATATGATATGGGGCTATAGGAGTAGATTTGTTTGCTGGTCTATATATAATGTCCCAGTAGTCAATGGTAGGGAGCCAGAAGTGGGAGGCCACCTGCTTCTTCACATGTGCACTGAGACAATGTTTGGCCCTGTAGAAAAAATTGATCTTGGTCCCCACGGTGTCTAGGATGTGATCTACATGCTTACTGTATGGGAGTGAGGCATCAAGCCACCCCCAGATATTTAGATATTTAAACACATTGATTGTGCTATAGGGTTGTCATCTAGTCTCTTAATATTGTGAGGTCCTATGGAACACCTCAGCTCACTCTAGGAGCCAAGTATTATTGTTTTAGTTTTTATTGCATTTAGGATCACATGACTGTTAAAGAACCAGAACAAGATCATATTGAAGTCAAATTGGAGGACTGCCTTGATCTGGGACATTGGCAGTGTGCTGTAGTAAAGGAGGGAATTGTCTGTACATATGTGAAGATGACCCCCCCCATGCCTTAAGAGATCATTTACAAAAATGGAGAACAGTAGAGAGCAGAGTATAGAGCCTTTCAGTAATCCCATTTTAATGTCAACTATAACCAAATTGGTATCATATAGGACACCAGCTGGGCACAGATACTCAGGTAGTTCTGGAACCATGTGATGGATTTTAGGCTGAGGCATAGTTTCTTGAGTTTCTGTGAGAGAAGTACCGCTACATGATCCACCACATCAAAGACCCTGGAGAGGTCTATGACAATGGTCCCAGTGCAGATACCATTATACATAGTTGAGTGCAAATCACTGGTGACACTGAGCAGGGCAGAAATGGTGGAATGCCCCATTCTGAAGCCAGATTGCAAGGATGTGAGAAGGTGGTGCAAGTTGTGAGAATCAGCTGTAAATGGATGTACTTCTCAAAATTCCCGGAGAGAACAGGGAGGATAGATATGAGTCTGTTGATTTATTCATGCTTGCCCCCCATTTTGTAGAGGAATAACTTTTGAACACTTTCAGACAGATGTTATCTCACCTGAAGTAGGGGACAGGTTTGACAGTGTAGCACCATGGATGCAGAAGTGATGCACAACCAGATGAAGAACATTTCAATCCTGGGTGTCTACACCAACACTTTTGCTTGGACTCAGGCTAGTCAGATCAGTCCGTGGAATGCAGGTGATTGGAAGACTTTATAGATACAGTGACCCTATTGTTCCTATTCTCAGGATAGGATACAGGAAAAATAGGACAGAAAAATCCTGCATCACACTTGCAGCCTTGTTACATAGTGATTAGAGCTTGCAGGTGCAGACAAATTAGGTCCAACCATGACCCCTTTCCCTGGTGTAAGTAACACGTCGGTCACACCTAGGGTGCCGGAACAGCCCATTGTACACTCTTTGACTGTTTGGCTCTGTGCCAGGAATGCAGACTGTGCAGCTTCGGGGACACTCAGTGATAGAAATATATGGGCACCAAACTAAATGAAACAAAAATCAGATGTACTGTACTTCAGGCAAACCTCAAAAAAATATACTTACTATTCATTTTGCTTAACACAAAAGGCACTTTCAGGTCTGTTGTTCAACTGTAGCCAGCAGGCTCTGTATTTAAGTCCTCTCTCCGACACTCCATTCTCCTCTCTGGACCCAGTTTTATTATTTATTAATTTATTTATTGCAAAATGTTTACAAAGAAAGACATACTAAGCTGTTAACAGTTTGTTTCCTGATAGGTCCTGGGAGAAGTGGGAGCAGGAAGTAAGATTACGAAAATAATACAACAATATATAAGGTGCAATACTTATAGTGCACCTTATATTGCTGTATTATTTTAGTGACCGTGGCCACCTAGTTGGGTCCATCTACATTGACCTAACTAAAGCATTCAACATGATTAACCATTCCCTACTTACTGAGTCTCTCCCGTCCTTGGTCTTTCACATGCAGTTACCTCCTGGTTTCAGAACTACCTTGCTGGCAGAACACAATAGGTGAAAATTAGGGGTACCCTCTCCACCTCCCATCCTGTGCTCTCTGGTGTACCACAAGGTTCCATTCTTGGCCCCCTCCTTTTTAGTCTCTTCCTCAGTTCCCTCCCCCAGGCCTGCTCTAGTCAACTCCTCCTCTTTGCAGATGATGCTGTCTTATTCATGAGCCAGCCAGACCCCCCCCGCCCCTTCCTTACTAGAGAGTTGCAGCACAGCTTTTCCCTGGTCGAGTCGTAGCTTACAGAACACAAGTTAATCCTGAACTATTAAAAGACCAAGGTGATGTTATTTGCAGATTCTCACAACAAGCATGAGTCAGCTCAACTCACCATCCTTAACAACTGTCATGATCCTCTGGAGCAAGTATACAACTTCAGGTACCTAGGCATTACTCTTGACAGCACCTTATCCTTTAATGATCATATAAACATCATTTCTAAAGCTGTTAATACATAAATAGGGCTCCTCTACAGACACCATCATGTCTTGCCCCCGATGCACTCCATCTTGTTGTCAACAGCTCTGTCCTCTCTCTGGTAGACTACAGGCTAGTCATTTATGGAGCAGCTACTGACACTTCACATAAACATATTAAGGTTGCCCTCAATAAGGCCTGCTGATTAGGTTCTGGGGCTCACAGGTACACCCACACCTGTGATTTGTATACCCAAACCTACTGTCTGAATCTTAATGGCAGGATCATGTTCCAGACCTGCCTACTAGATAAGAAGATCTGTCTGGGTCTAACCCCTTCAACAACACAACACCTCCTTACTCTAGTAACCAATCCTCGAAGGATGAGAAGTGCAACTAGACCTACCTATCAGGCCCCATTCTATCAGACTAATCAAGCGCAGCGGGCCTTTCTCTACAGAGCTCCCACCTGGCTATCTGCTCTCCCTCTTGAAGTGCAAACTGCCTCCAAGCTAAGGCAGTTTAAATGCAACCTCTGACAGTACCTTCTTTCTCTCAACCACTGCGACTGCCCAGTTTAAGCTACTTCACCCTCACTTATCCTCTCATTTTCTGGAAAAACAGCTTCCACTCTCCCCTACCCTTCCCCTCCTCCTCCCTCACCTCCCCATAGGTAACTCTCTCTTGATGTGTTTCTTCTCTACTTCACCTCACTCTGTATCTCCTGAATCCTGATTTACACATATTCCCCCTTCTCCCTCTTTCCCCATTTTCACTGCTCCCTTTTATTTGTCTTGGCTGACCCATGTAACCTATTGACTTCGACAAAGTTTTTCTTGACCGCCTATTATCACATACTGATACATTATTGTATTTTATCTTCGCTTTTACCCTGGTATCTATTTTTGGTTCTTATTTGCCAACTTTGACAAAGTCTGATATAATGACGACTTTGATTGTTTTTTGTTATATCCATGTCATGTTTTTGTTACATTGTTGTACAGTAACCCCTCGCTATAACGAACCTCGTTATAACAAACTATCGGTTATAATGAATGTTCGTCTTGGCTCCCAAACAAACATGGCACTACCACTGAGCATCATGGTCACAGTCTTGTTTTTATTTTTTGACCCATAGGAGAGTGCTCGGAGATGCAAATTCTAGGAAAATAACCTGTCTGTCATCAGTGAATTAGAAACATGGAGAGCTCCCAGCAGCAGGTAAAAGTACAGAATTTCACTACCCAGCCCCAGCTGGCAGAAAACTGTGAGGGAAGGGTTCAGAGTCCTTAATTCATTTCAGTTTCTTTGTCATTTTGTTTTGCTGTGTGTTTGTGTTGCGTCTCCGAACAGAGCAGTTTTCTGAGTGCTCACTCTCCCCCATTAAATTATTAATTATGTAGAATCAGCTGGGAGCAGGTGATCAAATAGGACGTAGGGCAGCCAGTTCAGGTGATAGGAGTCACTGAATACTGTACCAGGAAGCGAACATGAGGCGGCACAGGTAAGTGTAGCAAGCTAGCAGCACCGCGAGCAGAGACAAACTGTATTTACTGAGATAGAGAGAGAGGTGGGACATTAGTTGCTAAACAATACTATACAGTGAATAAGAGGGAGAGTCATTGAACACTGCCACACAATGACCTGTCCACATACAGTACTGCGCAAACTGCATGTAGCGTCCCTTGCTTTAACAAACAACTTGCTATAACAAACGTATGTTATGGCTCCCAAGCCATTCGTTATAATGAGGGGTTACTATATATAGCTAATTGTTATGATTTCTTTTGGATGTGAAACCTTCGTAAATGAGTCTCTGACTCAAAGGTATGTCAAATTCCAAGACTGTAATAAAAATATAAATACATAATTAAACATACAGTACATGCAACTGAGGTATAGAAAATAAGTAGTAGATGTGAAAAGAACAGTTCCAATTATGAAACAGGTACAATATGCAATAAATGTACAGGGAAGTACATAGGTACATAGGTGCAGAGCAGTCACAACTTCAACACAGTGATATTGCCTGTACAGAAAGGTGCAACAGTAAGAGGGGCAGCTCAATGAGCAGCAAACTATTAGTAGCTTTAAAGGAAAACTACACCCAAAACTTGAAAAAATATATGGTATGCAGAGTGTTTTAATTTGTATGTGAAGTTCTAGCGTTTCCTTCCCTCTGACTGGTATTAGGAGTTTTTCCTAAATTAGCCTGCTAGCTTTAGGGTAGTTTTATGACCCCTGGAGATCACCATATCAAATAGTTTTATTGCATTTCTTTGTCCTACAGTGCACCTTGTTTCATGTAATAGTGATGTAGCAGAGCCCATAAATCCAGCAGAAAGCATTGCATTACAATCAGTTCACAACAACAGAGATGGCTATATTTTAAAATCTGTAGAATTCAGCTTGGTGACCACCCTCCTCCTAAAGGTTTTACTGTCCTGAAAAACTTTGCTGCTGGTAATTTTGTGCAGCTTGTAAAGCTTCAAGATATTTAGTTTGTTTGGCATGCGTGTGCTGAATGTTGGGTCTCTCTTACATCACAGTCACATGAGACTAAATGGACTGTGGGAACCAGAAATACAATTACACTATCAGGTATGGAGATCCCAAGGGGTCGTAAAACTAGCATAAAGCTAGCAGGCTAATTTGGGAAAAACTCCTAATACCAGTCAGAGGGAAGGAAACACAAGAACTTCACATACAAATTAAAACACTCTGCACAACATATATTTTTTCAGGTTTTGGGTGTAGTTTTCCTTTAAAGGGAAGGTCCCCTCAGCCTTATATTCTGTTTACCTGTGTAATTTGTTGGCATGAGCAATGCTTGCCTCTATTGCACCCTCCAAATTTCATCAGGATTTAAATGTAAATGAAGGTACTTGAATCTGGTATGAAAACCTGCTTGACCACATTGCAAAGGTCAAAACCTGACTCATGAAAGGCATCCTGGAATTTTTATGATGTTTTAGTCCTAAAGCCTGCAGTAGTTATACTGTATTAGTCAGTGCTGTTCCTGTCCTCTACACTCCCTATATTCATGTCTTATGCTGGCCATGAAACTTTTCAAGGCACAGTAAGTGCCCTGTTATCTTCTGGTTTAAAGTGTCTCTGAGTTAGAAAAAAAAATGCTTTTAGAGAATACAGGGACTTCACAAGCCATGTAACAGAAATAAATGAGAGTATAACTTCTGCTGGCTTGTGCAGGTACGCATTGTCAACTCCAGTGATGCCTTGCAGGAGTGGGGTCATGACCTTTGCAATGCAGACAAACATGTTTTTACACCAGGACAAAACAGAGTAAAGCAACCTCATTTATATTTAAATTAGAATGAAATTAGGGGGATGCAAGAGAGGGAATCATTGTTCATGCCTACAAACTATGCAGGTATACAGAAAACAGGCTGAGTGCAAAATGATGCAGTAAGGATACAGAGTAAATATACTGGGGAAGCAATCAATAACATCCACGTAGTGATGTTGCCAGTAGTAAGATGCAAAGGAGGACTAGGAGGTGTTAGGAACATTTGCTGGAGTGAGTCATGAAATCATGAAGGAGGGTTTTGAAAGGCAAAGGGGAGGAGGAGGAAGAATGGATAGCAGGAGGTGGAGGGAGAGTAGACCTAAGTTTAGAGAATAAGAAAGTGAATGTAGTTTTAGCTGCAGAAGATTTAGCAAGAAGGAGGGAGAGTGATTGAGTGTCAGAATTATGGAGGGCACGAGTGGGAAAGATGGGGCAAGTGAAGAAGGAACTAAGGTGTAGGAAGAAAGACAAACTAAAATTTAGAAATAAAAGAGACATACAATGGTAGCCATCTCAAACTTTTCTCTTACCTCAGAACTTATGGTATCACATTAAGGTACTGCAAAACAATATTCACACCTTATTACCACTCCCATTACAGACAATTAGAAAAGCAGCAGCTGCTGCCCTTAACACAGTAAGGTAGGGCTTAAGCCAATGAGGTACAGGCTGGGACTGTATTTTATATGGTTCAGGTGTGCTTCAGGTGCACTTCTCATTCCCTGAGAGATAACAAGCAGCCAGTGCCAGCAGAGCAAGCCTGCATTTTAAAGGACCAGTGGGAAAGTTTGGTTCGAACACCCCCTGGCTTCTGGTAATACCTTTATGGCAGGGATGGGTACTAGAGACATAGGGAAGATATACCCCACCACATACCCTCCACCTCAGAGCTGTGCCCAAGGCATGCTTGTCATTGAACACCATAGACTGCCCTCCTGAAATAAAATAAATCAGCGTTATTATGCAGGGAGCCAGACCAGTGACACACATCTAAGGATCTTCCTGCCTGCCAAGCTGCACTTCCTACACTGAGTTGAACTTATCCGGCAGTACTACAGACATTCAGGGCAGTGTTCTGAACAGGACCACCTGATATAAACTCCAGTCTCTTTGCCAAGCATTGCTAAGAGAGCCACCAGTCACTGAAGAGTTCTAATCACCGTTGCAACTCTCCTAGTTGTCGAAAAGGCTTCACGTCTGCCCAGAGAGCCTCCTCCCTGCAACTGAACACAGCTGCACTGCTGACTTTCCTTGGCAGAAACATCTGGATCTCCTCGCCTGCCAAGCTGTGCCTCCTACACTAAGTTAAGCCAATCATCAGGCAGCACTATAGACATCAGGGGCAGTGTTCCTTTATCCCTACTTAGTCATGCCCACCCAGTGGTCCAAAGTACTAAGGACCACAGTGCAAAGGACATCGAGGAGTCTGCCTGGGAGTCAGCCATGGGAGGCTACCAATGACTGTCCATTTCACTCTACACAGTTCTGTTCCCTGCTGTCAGTCCTACAGACTGATTCTCCCACCATTACTGGACATTAATTGGACTATAGTGTAAGTCTTCCTCTGCTATACTACTTGTTACATGAACATTGCCATTGTTTCTGCAACTTTATTTGCCCAAAGGGTCCTGCTTTGCTTTAGTGTGCTACATTGTTTTACTGTAGTAGCTGCTGTAAGGGTGTTGCATTAGCTGCTTACATGCTGTCATTCCACTTGCTAGCCAAAATGGTACCACATTGCTATATTTTGCTGCCTTAGTTGCTTTAAAGCAGCAGTACTAGATAAATAAAAATCAGATCTTTGGCAACAGTTTGTTCTCTATGCTCTGTTGAGCACTTACCTGGTAATCTTTCTTGTTTTTGCTGTACTATCACCTCATAATTTGCTCTGTTTTTCTGTGTTTTTGTTTACATTTCTCCCACCCACCATGTTGAACTGGAACCCTCTGCTGCTAATGGGCATGTGCATGACTCGCAGTACTACAAGGGGACAGCAGGAATGCATAGCACAGGGTCCCATGGAAGTACATGAAATACATGCTGCGATGTGATGGGAGAGCTCAGCTGCAAATCAGGCACCAGCCATATTTGCTGTGGCTCCACAACAATGTAAATAAATATTAAATATCTAAAAAACTAAAGACTGCTAGAAAAAAATATTTACAGATATGGAAACCAGAACTATGGCTGCATGCTTCCAGACAAAAAGCAGACTTTTGACAATCACTTCTGGATTATCCAGTACTGCTGCTTTAAGGGTATTGTATAAGCCACCTATTTGTTTTTGCCAAACGTACTAGGTAAGCAATTGTCAACAGGCCACAAGGCTAAACGTTAATAACTTAACGTTTGAGTTTTTTTGTTCTGCTAGAAAGCTAAGTTAAGGTACTGCCTCATATAATCACTTAGTTTTCTTAACCTCTAGTTAACCAACCCACAAAGATCAGCTGAGATAATACTCATTGTTCTGTAGTCCAAATAACACTCTATAAAGAGTCTGCTTGTATTTATTATCTTAGGTAATTTATTTGTTTTTTGTTTTTTTGTTCGTCCCTGATGTCTGTAGTGCTGTCTGATCAGTAGTAGATTGTATCAGACTAATTTAGCTGACTTGTAGGCTGACATCTTCTTTTACTGCAAATCCCAGTGTCCTCTGTAGCTGACATCAGAGCAGTAGGCAGCAGTGGGAGATTCAATAGCCTGCAGTGTATGTTTGAGCTTTTATATTCGCCGACCAGATGTTTTCCAGGACTACTTTTCTCCAGGGGTTAGGTACAGTCCTTTGTGACTGTACATATCCCATGAAGGACAGCAGGACCAGCAAACAAAAGATCAGAACTTGTATAAACTATAACATGCATTGCAGGTTATTGCATTTTCACACTGCTGTCTACTGCTCTGATGTCATCTATAGGGGATTCTGGGATTTGTAGTAAGAGAAAATAGCCTACAACTAAATAAATTTAGTCTGTTACAATCTATTGTCCTACAGTAAACAGTAAATAAACCAAAATGTTTTTGCACACAAAGTGCACATTGGGATAAGCTCCATACTTGAGTGTGGGGGCCCTTGGTGGTGACTGTTCCCCTTCAAGCCTCGATTTAAAGGTAACATGGGATTTTATAGTCAAGGCCCCTGGAATTCTGCAGTTCTGCGGTTGTGGAATTTGCCACAGAATTTGCTTCATGCCGCAGAATATATATAGTGCCGCAGAATTCATTGTTTTTGGTGAATTTTCATATAAATATACTGTTTTTTCATAGTGTCAGGCTTTCTTTCCCAGCTCGTTTATCATGAAGCCCCTCCTCTATGCTCAGCATATGATGTCATTGATTGCATCACATCATATTTAGCCAATGACAGGACAGCATTCTGCCAGAGAAATGAATAAATCATGCCGCAGAAATCAGAAAATGCTGCCGCAGAAATCAAGGAGCCCTGCCGCAGAAATCAGAAAATTATGCCTCAGAACACCAGGGGCCCTGTTTATAGTCCGAATGTGAGGCAGTAAGGGGTTACAAATTTTTGAGGCCCTGAAACCATTGGATATTTGCCCTATGGCCATCTTATCTATCTATCTATCTATCTATCTATCTATCTATCTATCTATCTATTCATTTTATATATTTGAAAATTTGTGACCTGGAAAGGCACACTGAGCCAAAGTTCATTTCCAGGTGTGACCTGGGGGAGAGAGAATGAGAAATACAATAATAAACGCATACATATTATTAATGATTGGTACAAATTAAAGCAGAGTGCAATTTAACATAGTTTAGTGCACATACAAAGTAATCAGAGCAAAACAAAGGTACAATGAGCAGCTTTGATGCACAAATAAAGAGAACAAAGCAGTTGGAAAGAATGGCAGTGCAGATGTAGAAAAGGATGGAATCTTAACCTGTGGAAGCAAGCAAATTTGTGTCCATGAAGCAAAGAGTTTGGGTTCTAGAAGGGGAATGTGAACTGGGAGGCTAGGTGAACCATGTACCCATATGACATCACTGGTTATACTTTATTTTAATTATCGGTTTTAACGTAACTAATCATTAATTACATGCAACAGGGTAATTACCTTGTACTTACATGTTTGTTGCATGTAACTGCATTGCAGTTGCAATGCAGTTATAGTGTAGTTACACTGTAACTATACTGTAATTGACACTTAAAGTGTAACCATATCACCTTGTGAGCAAGACAACAGATGATGAGAATGCCTTTATTGTTCAGTGATAGCCCATTAAGTCTGGAGTACAGGAGGCAGTGGTGCATTCATGAGGCTGCCATTAGTGGAAACAATGTTATACAGTTGTGGAACATTGCTGTTCAGTGGAGCTCAAATCTGGAGCCAGGTCACAGACTGGGAACCCATATTCAATTAGAGGAAACAGTGTCTGCTGCTCAATACTGACTCTGGCTTTAGGGGTCAGATGGTTCCTGACTTGATGTAGCATACCAAGTTTCTGATGGACCTTTTCTTAAAAACAAGAAAGTGTTCAGCATAAAAGAGGGGGAACTGAGATGCACCTCAGATATTTAAAGCTATCCACACGCACTATGGGGGTGCTGTCAGAAGTAACCATGTAGAGATCCCCTTTGTGCTTAAAGACTCTAGGTGTGGAGTCAAAGAGCATAACCTTACTTTTGCTTCTAGTAAGCATGAGCCTACTGGCTTGAAACCAGGTCTGTAGGAGATAAAGGTCAGAACACTTAGGATGCTAGGATGCATTCTGTAAAATCACGGTCCATGCTGTCACAAAACTTACATATATGTCCCATTTTACTATAGAAACATAGACAGTAATGGCAGAAAAAGACCATTGGTTCATCCAGTCTACCCATAAACCCTAACAAACCTGGGATCTATTGTCTATGCAAGGTTCTAACCCACACTATGCACTCACATACTCCCTATCCTACTGCTACCACCCTGAGCAATCACTAAGCCCTTCACTCTATCCCAGCTGTGTTTGAAACCATAGATAGTGTTGGCACCCCACCACATGAGCTGGCAGATTGTTCCACAGCACCAACACCCTTTCTGTAAAACAAAACTTTCTAGCTTTCCTCTTGAACCTCCCCCCATCAGTTTCCAGACATGCCCCTGTGTTCTTGATCCACTGCATATGCTAAATAGTTCCTCCCAGTTTACCTTGTTCATTACTTTCAGGAACTTGAAGGTCTTTATCTTATCTCCCCTCGCTCATCTGGTATCCAGAAGGTACATGTTCACTGCTTTAGCTGAGCCTCGTAAAATCTGCTCTGTTGGCCCTGAGTCATCTTGATTACCATACCTTGCACTGTCTCCAGCCTGTCCTTATCTTTCCTTAGGTGAGGACTCCAGAACTGGGCACAATACTCCAGGTGGGGCCTCACCAATGATCTGTAGAGAGGTAGTAATATCTCCTTCCTTCTGCTGTCAATGTCCCTTCCTATACACCCCAGCATCCTGTTTACCTTACTGTAGGCTTTGTTACACCAGTTTGATTGTTTTAGGGAGTCACTGATGATCACCCCAGATTGCTTTCCTCAGAGGTCATGCCCAGTTTTACCCCCCCCCCCCGTCCAGTACTCTGTCCTCAGGTTCTTCTTCCTATGTGCATCATCTTGCACTTTTTGGCACTGAATTTCAACTGTCAAACCTTTGGCCACCTCTCTAATCTTTGCAAGTCTCTCAGCATCTCTGTAACCCTGTTCTCACTGTCTACCCTGCCACAGAGCTTATTCTCATCTGTGAAGAGACACATCTTGTCCTGGATTTCTTCTATGTCGCTTTTAAACATATTGAAAAGGACTGGACCCAAGACTGATCCTTGCGGCACCCAACTTGTGACCTCCCTCTTTTCAAATGACCCCATTAACCACAAGCATCTGTTGTGTCCCTTCGAACCAGTTTTTAACCCATCTGACTGTGTCCTTTGCTGTACAGAGATCCTCTAGCTTCTTTAGCAACCTTATGTGAGGCACTATGTGAAACGCCTTGCTAAAATCAAAGTAGAGTAAATCTACAGCATGGCCCTTATCTACTACCCTTGATGTCCAGTCAAAGAATATGATCAGATTGGTCTGACAGTGAAAGCACACAGCATGACCTATGACCAGTCTGTGATGCGCACACCCCATGTGGGAAACTGGAGTTCGGGGTCTTGGGATTGGTAAATTTATACTGGGATCTGTGTTTATTACTCTTGGGAGTGGAAGAGAAACCATTGCCTCATCCTCACCAGTTTATCACTTTACTAAACCAGTATGTTTAGTCCCATCTCCCCAAAGTACCTTTCTCCCTTTTCTGTGGAGTTCTTCTCCTCCTGTTACCACCCAAGATCCTTTGTGGGTACTGCTCTTCTTTGTCATCTTTAAGTCATGCAGATGCCAGCTAGTTCTCAGTGACTTTGACTTCCAGAGTGGTCTATTCAGATTGACTCACCCAGTCATGTACTTGATCCAGTAAAATGTTGTGGTACAGTTCCAGCACAACTAAGTTCAGGATGTCCTATTTGGAATGTACCTCTGTCTTCAGCCATCAAGTAGCCAAGTCTTTACATTTTTGTGCCACTACTCTGGGCTGAGTTCCTATCTTGAGACCCAAGGAATGAAATTTCCACCGGTAGTTCTCTTTGATCACTACGATCCTATCAGGGGGTGGCCACTATTACTTCTCCATAGCCTTTGGTGGCATTGTCATCAAGGCTCCTGTAGGTGGCCTGGGCTTCCATGGTCAGGTATGTTGTGATGCAAGAGTCCCAGCTTTCTTGTGGACAGGCGGCTGTACTTGAAACTCACTTGAAAGTGGCAAGACAAGCCTCTGGATCATCCTCATACACAGCTTTCATTAATAGGGGCTGAGGTCCAACAAAGGTTGGGTCTTCCTGGACCAGGAGCTGAAGTCCAATCCCTCATTGTTCTTTCTGCACTTGTAGCACCTGTGTAATAAACTCATGCTACGTTTGTTATTGCTGTACCATCCAGTCTACCTGCTGGTGGGCTTTCTGAAGCTGCTGTTCATTTCTCTAGGTCTTCAGTTGTACATGCTGTTGGTTTCACTGAGTCAGAAGTTATCTCTGCTAGGCAATCCAGTCTCTATGAATTTGAGCTTAGTGGGTTTGCTGCTACTCCAGCAATTTCAGGAATGTGTTCATTTCAGTCCTGCCCCATATGAAACAAGGGAGAGTTCTATTTATTTTTTATTTGAAAAGTTTTGTCATGAAAGACATACTGAGCTGCTAACAGCTCATTTCCAGATGTGTCCTGGAGGTGAGTTCTATCCCTCCTGTGCCACCACTGACAGTGCAGTGTACCAGGTGGCTTCATGGGGGAACAGTCAGTGATAGAGAATATACAGACACCATGTTAAATGAAACAAAAGTAGGATTTACTTCAGCGAAAATAAAAAATGAAAACAAAGTATGTCCAATTAGCTTAAAGGCACTTTCAGGTCAGGCTGTCTTATGTGGCCAACAGTCTCAGCTTTTCAGTCCTCTATAGGACTCCCCACTCTCCTGCTGGCCCCTTTTGATGGGGCTCAAGTGTGCCTCATTAGCACTTTTCTTCCCCCTGAGTGAGAACCAGTAGCTGTGCATGTAGTACAAGCTTGGGGCCTTAAAGGGTCAGCACGAAAGCAGGAAGGATTTGGTTCAAATCCCCCTTGGCTCCTGCTAACACCTTTATAGTTACTGTGTGTATGTGTGTGTTGTGTGTGTGTGTGTGTGTGTGTGTGTGTGTGTGTGTGTGTGTGTGTGTTAACAGGTATAGGGAACGTAGGGAACATTCATCCCATCACAGGCTCTTTCACTTTATAGTAAATGGGTGTGCTTACTATTTTGGAAACTCTGATGATGGCTGAATTTATTGAAAATTATAATTTACAAACAAAATGTTACCATTTAATTAGCCGCCGGGTTTCCCATACATCAAAATGCTCATTATGCCAATTAAAACAGTAGTGCGACATAACACGAGTAGAAAATCAGGTCCCACCATTTTACTGTAGATTTCAGCTGTTTCCAGTTTTATTGACTTTTACGAACCTCCTCTTCTATATCTGTTTGTGTCTGTAAAAATGTTAATTTTGTCTTGAGAAAAAAAAATGGTTGTCCTGTGTGTTATCTGTGTCCTGCTACTGTCTCACTGTGTTTATTTATTCAAAAGCTGGTAACCAGGAAAGGCACACTGAGCCAAGGCTCATTTCCAGGTGTGACCCAGGGATATTGACACATACAGGGGACGAACACAGATAGTACAAAGCATAAACAGTAAAATATATATTACAAAGAGGCAAAGGTAATTACAAGCATTTACAAAAACATCATAGGTAATACAGATTACAACAGTAGTTACAGTATATAGATAAATACAATATAAGTAGGTTATTTACAGAGCATTGTTGAAAGAATGTGCCAACTCTAAGTGTGATGAGGGTAGTGGTTGTTTAGTGGGAATTTACAGTAGATAGGAGGTTCGAAACAGGGAGGGTGGGAAGCCAGGTTAGGTAACTGAGGATGCTGAAACTAGAGGAGGGGTAGAGGTGGGGTAGGGGTGGTCAGGGGGTGTAAAAAGGCAGAGGAGGAGCAGGTGCACGGAGGTGCAGAGATGGCATGGAGCAGGGATTTAAGGGCAGAGAAGGTGGTTGCGTGGCGGGTGTCCCGGGGAGTTGATTCTAGAGGTGAGGAAGATGGCAGGAGAAAGCCGCTTGGCCTGAGCATGTTAGAGGATGTGGAAGGGAGAAAATTCAAGCATCCCTTGAATGATGGGAGTATGTGGAGGAGCTAATTGGGGATAGACAGGAGTTGAGGTGGGCAGGGAGAGTCCCAAACCAGAATGTGCCGATGAAAGTGAGGCTGTGTAGCTCATGCCTAGCAGGTAGAGGCAGAAGGAAGAGAGATGAGTAGAAGGTACAGTTATGAGTTGGGGGGAGGAGGCAAATTGGCAAAATGATTTAAGTAAAGTATCAAGTCTTGCAAGAGAGGTAGCAGGAGCAGAGCCATAGGCAATATCAGCATAATCTATTACAGGGAAGATGGTTTCAATGACTAAGTCTTGGCAAGCTGAAAGAGGGAGGCATTCTTTGTATGAATAGAAGGCTCAGAGTTTAGGGCAGAGTTTGAAGCATATGGAGTCAATGTGGACTGAAAAGTTGAGGTTGCAATCCAACCAGACCCCAAGTATTTGAATGAGTCGACTGCCTGTAAAGGTGAGCCATCGAGGGTGGTGAAAGTTGAAGAGTTTAGGGATTTAGACCTTCTTTACCTTGAGCCAAAGAACATTGAAACTGTTTTTTTTGAATTTAGTTTTAGCTGGTTTTGATGGAACCATTTCTAAACTTTGCCGAAGTCGCATTGAAGGGGGTAGTGACATAAGCGGCAGAGGGGCCAGAGAAGTATGGCACAGTATTGTCCATGTACATATGTGTATTTGAGGGGGAACAGGAGGGAGGGGGTCATTGATGAATAAGGAGAAGAGAAGAGAAGGGGGCCCAGTATAGAACCTTGGGGGATGCCAGCTGTGATAAGGATGGGGGAGAGGGTGGTGCTTAAGAGAACGGACTGCTGCTTGTGGTGAAGGTACGAGCTGAACTAGTTGGCAGCAGATGGAGCCAGACCAGAGAAGTGAAGTTTTTGGATGAGGAGGGTGTGAGACAGTCAAAGGCCTTTGCCAGGTCAATGAAAATAGCAGCTGTGACAAGGCCCTTGTCCATAGCGGGCTGGATTATGTCGGTGACACCGAGCAGGGAGGAGACTGTGGAGTGCTGTTTTCTGAAGCCAGACTGATAGTGAGAGAGTCAGTCAGTGGCAGTTAGGTGTTCCAGCGCTATGAGTAGATTAGGGACTCCTGGAGCTTGCCGAGAGCAGGTAGGAGGGATATGGGTCTGTAGTTGCCGGATGAGGTGAGATCCCTTCCCTTGTGTAGGGGGAGCACCCTTGCCAGTTTCCAAGCTGAGAGGATGGAGCTGGTTGTGAGGGAGAGATTTAGGAGGTGAGCAAGGGGGGCTGCAATTACAGGGGTGGAAATACCCAGAATCTTGGGGTGGAAGTCCTCTGGACTAGTTTTTGAGGGGTTGAGTGACATTAGCATCTTGTAAACCTCTTGGGAAGAAACAGGGAAATGTGAATTCAGTTCCAGCTGGGGTGGGGGGAGAACCTGAGGAGGGAGGAATGGGATGATCAGGGAGGGCGAAGGGGGTAAAGAATTTGTTAAACGTCTCTGCGATAGAGGCAGAGTCAGAGACTGTTGCTCCATTGACTTTTAGGATTTGGGGAGCTTGAACCGGGGGCATCTAGGAGTTTGCAGAGAATTTCCTAAAAATTGGCTGGTGAACAGCACCAGGTCACTATAGCATGGACAAAACCATGCATGAAGAACCGCGCTGTCTTAAACGCGTAAGGAAGTACAGCGACAGGGGTATTAGAGCGATATGAAAATATTGCTACCCCTGTCGCTGTCGAACGGAAGATGGAAGTGTGGAAAAGGGATTTGAGCACTGCTGGTCGAGTGCTCAGTTGAGCTGCTCCTGTGGTGGAGTGGCCAAGGCACTCGGCCCAGCAGTAGGCAGGGGGGAAGACCAGGGTTTGAAACCATGCATGAGGGAATTTTGATTTTGATTCTCATCTGTGCGGCCACAACTAAGTGCCGCAGTTGGAATTTTAACTTGCACCTCTGTCCACACCCACTCGGAGTTGATTATAATTATTGTGGGAGGTGTGGGGGGCCAAAGCCTCCAACATCAGGGGGTGCAGTGGGTGGACCCCCCTCGCAAAAATGAAAGACTCCATCAGGTATGAGGCATTGTCATGCGGTTGGCATTATGTACCGACGCTGTGTTGCCGCACGCTATTTTCTAACATACTAACATACTAAAATGCCAGCAGAATAGGCCTAATGGTCTTTCGTGTCTGCTCGTTTGGTCAACCCCAACCCTGGGTGCTGACGTTGCTGCCCCCCTTGCCTTCTCTGGCTTCTCCCTTCCCAGTTCCGGATATTCTTGCTGCATTGGGTTTTGCTTCCAGAACCCTTCCTCTGTACCTATCCCACCCCCTCTTGAACCCCTCCACCGTCTCTGCCTCCACCAGCCCCCTAGGCAGCGCATTCCATGGCTCCACCACCCTCTCAGTGAAGTAGCACCTCCTCCTTTCTCCCCTGAATCTTCCCCCCTCCAGCTTCCACCCATGCCCTCTAGTGGCCCTCCTCCTTCCTTCAAAGCACCTGACTGTTCCTCCCTATTTACCCTCTTCATGTACCTGAAGACCTCATCATGTCCCTCCGGTCCCTTCTCTCTTCCAATGTGTACATATTTAGCTCTTTAGCTCTCCTCATAGGTCCTGTCCCCCAAGCCCCAAATCATTTTGGTTGCCCTCCTCTGGACCCTCTCAGGAGTTTAATGTCCCTCTTTAAGTGTGGCCTCCAAACTGCACACAGTACTCAAGGTGCGGCCTCACCAAGCAGTTATACAGAGGGAGTGTCACTTCCTCCTTCTGGAGGTGATCCCCAGTGATGCATCCCAGCATCCTGTTGGCCTTGGCTGCTGCCCTCTTACAAGTCTCAAGTTGTTCATCTTGATATCCACCACCACCCCAGGTCCCTCTCAGCCATCGAGACTTGTGGCATTCCCCAGGGTGTACACTGGCCTGGGTTTTGGCCCCAGGTGGAGTAACTTGCATTTCCTGCATTGAACCTCAGCTTCTACTTTCTAGACCATCTTTCCAGAGCCTCCAGGTCCCCCTGTAGGGCCACCTCCCTCCTCCCCATCCACCACTGCCCCCAGTTTTGAGTCATCTGCAAAGAGACTCATCTCACTCCTGACTCCTGTCCTTATGTCAGAGACATAGGCGTTGAACAGGAGGGGCCCAAGGACTGATCCCTGTGGGACCCCACTAATGACCCTCCTTGGGGATGAGACTATCCCGCCAACTACGACCCTCTGGATCTGGTCCTGGAGCCAATTGCCTATCCATCTGATCATCTGGTTAGCTCATCTCCTCATTTCTGTGCGTAGTGTTTCCTTGCCCAGTTTTGTTCGTGACATTATGACACTGTGCCCTGGTGAAATTAATCTAGCTTGAAGCTGAGTCTTAAAATAGTTGGACTTAGCATTCCTGTGGGACCTGTAGAGCTAAAAATCTGAAGGTTGGTGGGAGGCCTTGAAGTTAGCCCAGAGCTTGTCACAGGCTCTATAGAGGGTGAGGAGGTCTGGGGTTACCCATGGGAGGTGTCGATGCTTTACTCACATCTTTTTAAGGGGGACATGAAAGTTCCAGATTTGGGTTAAGGTATCTGAGAATAACTGGAGAGCAGAGTCGAGGTTTAAGGCTGAGTATATGGGAGACCAGTCTGCATGAAATAAATCCTGGAGTAAGGAGTTAGTGTCCAGAGTGAGGAGAGGGTGATGCCAAATATATTTGGGGGCTGACTGGGGAATGAGAGTTTTTCTTATGCAGAATGTGATATAGTGGTCGCTAAGGGCACCAGGGAGTACTCTGGCAGCAGAGATGCAGTGGGGATGGGATGTGAGTACCCAGTCAAGGAGTGAGTGGTTAGGGGATTTTTAGGTTCAGACGTGTAGGCTTAGTGATCATCTGGAAGAGGTTTAAGGACTCAATTTTAAAGATGAAGGGTTTGGAGGAGGGGGAGAGCCAGTCCAAATTAAAGTCACCTAACAGGACAAGTTCACCTTTGCTTGAGTGTGAGGAGATTTTAGAGATGCACTCAACCATGGAGCTAAGGAGAGCTTTGGCAGGGCAGTATAGTGCTGCAATGTAGACAGCGAGGGTGGAGGGAAGGGAGAGGAGGATGATTAGAAATTTGTGGGAGGAGGGCTGTGCATCTTGAAGTGAGATGGTGCAAGACAGGGAGTCCCTAGTGTTGATGGCTATGCCTCCTGCATGTTTTCCATGGTCCTGACAGGAAAGGTTGTAGTCAGGAACAGAGAGGCTAGAGTCTGGGATCCTAGCAAAAAGCCAAGACTCAGTAATGCACATTACGTCAGGAGTGTTGGGTAATCCAGACTTTTAGGTCATCCAATTTGGGAAGAAGCCTTGTTGCATTAAGGAGAAAAATGTGTAAACCTTTTGGCTGTGCAGAGGAAGTATGAGGAGGGCAGGGTTAATTCTACATCCCCGGAGAGGAGTAGGAGGAGTAGGTAAAGGTAAATTGGGGGGTACTTAGATCTTTAGGGACTGAGGGGAGGGGAGAAGAGAGGCAGGCACAGTGAAGGACTGTCTCAAGATTTAGAGTGGGGGATGATAGCAAGTTAGAGTGGGTAGATGAAAGAGGTGAAGAGAGGAGGAGGGCAGCTGGGAGGTACACAGCAAGAGGGTGGAGGGAGAGGGAGACAGGGGCATGGTGGAGAGGAGAGTACAGGACAGGCTGAAGGAGGGGGGGAAGGTAAGCGATAAGAGTGAGTGACAAAAGCAGGGAGGAAGGGGAGGGAGGGAGGAGATTGGGGGGGTGTCCAGAGAATGGATATGGAGAGGTGGGGGTAGTGGAGGCGAGGAAGGAGAGAATCTCGGGAGGAGAAGGCAGAGAGAAAATAGGGAGAGTGTGAGCATGTTAGAGAGAATAAGGTGAGAGCAGAGTAAGGGTAAGAGGTAAGAGGTAAGAGGAGGTCTTTATTAGGATGAAGAAAGAGCGAGGATGTCTATACCAAAAATTAAGCTCAGTCAACTAGAGTTAGCACTAAGTGCTGGAGTATGCACTACTTTACTGGGAGAAAGAGGGAGCCAGAATGTCTATACCAAAAAAAGATGTTAAACTAAGCCAACTGGAGTATGCACTAAATACAAAAAGGTTTGCAGGAGCAAGTGTGAGTGATTCCTATATCTGGCAGGCTAAGAGAGTATCAGAGGGTGCAGCAGTCAGAAGCAGTAGGGGTCGCAAGGGTTAGTTTGTGACTTAGAGGTTGGAAAACACCCTCTAAGAACACCTAGTAGAGGTGGGTTCAGGGCAAGTGCCTGGAAGCAAGATTTATGAGATTTATGCTGGGTGAGAGAGAGGAGAACTGCACCTGACAGGTGGGAGCACTAGACCGATGAGTGTTACAAATTGGATTAATAGGTGGATTATTTAAGGGAGCACTCCCCAGGGTGGGGGCAAGTGGGCGGGATTCATTTGTGCAGTGTTGTGCCCAGCAGGTACCATCAGGAAACTATCAGGATGCTCTACCTGCTCCACTGAGGCGTTGTTGCGGGTGGGTGGTAGACTTGGTGATTGGGAGGGGGAAGGCACAAGCCAGGAGAGGGTCCACACTGCCCTCAGCACTGCTGAGGAGATCTGCAAGGCAAGGAACGGAGAACGCACCTAAGAATGGAGGCGAGACTACAATGAGATCCTGAATTTTGTGACATGCTAGGAGGTCAGGCTTCACAATGCTCAACCCCTGCAGCCTGGCCCAGGAAACCATAGGGCATCACTGTCTGGACAAGACAATGGCTAGGGTACACAGTAACTTACTAGAAATAAAAATCAGTGGGGCGTTGGATCCGCCTAGGGTCTGATTTCCAACTACACAGTCTGACTTGTTATTAATTTACTGTTACCTTTGCAGACATAGCGCCTTGTTCCAAGACATACTAGGAGAGAGTCAGGGCTCACCAGATTAGTATTTTAAACAATAATTAAAGCAGCTATACAGTCAAGAGCAATTTACGTGCTACATAAAATGACATAAATGCTACTAGATCACTTATCTGACTGACTCAAACAGTAAAACAAGCTACGGAGTCAAATTAGGATTACAGTAACTGTATAACTGAGAATTTATCAAAACAAACCACAAGGCTCCCTAGCAGTTCATATCATATCTATTACGAGTCCCTTCTATCTAGGATTGTACTAACTGTATAATTGTGACTTTATTACAGCAAACTCTTTAGCACAGCCTAGCAGTACATATCATATGTAAAATGAGCCCCTTCTATAATAAAATACTTTCACAAGCTGCAGACACCATGAGGACCATGTACATTACAGCTACAGTGACTGCCTGAGCTACTCGTGGGATAAAGGAGCAGGAACCGCATTAAATAATCTAAGTTAGTTCACAGCCTAACAATGTAATTCATTTTACTGTGCTTGGCTGGCTGGTATCGATGTAGTCTGCAGAAAAGTCTCTTAATTCAGCACATACTACATGTGGGCTCTCACGATATGTTAGCATGCCAGGAGCTCATAGATAGCAGTACAAGCACTTGTAGGCATCTGTGGAGTGGGTGGCCACATGGTGCGCAGCAGGTACCTTTGGGAAACAATCAGGACACTCTACTTGCTCTGTTGAGGCATTGTTGTGGGTGGGCGGCAGGCTTGGCGATTGGAAGGGGGGAGGGCACAGACCAGGAGAGGGCCTACACTGCCCTCAGCATTACGGTGGAGATCTGTGAGGCAAGGAACAGGGAACACACCTGCTCTTTTGAGGTGTTGTTGCAGGTGGGCAGCAGGTTGGTGATCGGGAGGGCACAGGCCAGGAGAGGGCCCACACCATCCTCAGCACTGCAGAGGAGATCTATTGACTTAAGCTTACACAGTCTACATTGTGTGCATATCAGGATAGTGCTGATCACCTCACCTGTCCTATAGGGCTAGGTTTGTCTTGTTATTCCAGAGAAGTAGTGGTTGAATCTGTTATCTGTGGACCAGTGGGTTGGATTTGTGGATCTGCCCTAACCTGCCCTCCCTTCTTAACTTACTCAGGTAGCAAACTGTCTCTTCTTCCACATTTCTATAAAACTCTTACACATATACACTATTCGTCCAGTTACCTACGTATATCTTTAGTTACTGTACAGGTATATGCTACTGTAGTTATGTGGGCCTTGTTGAACTTACTAATATAAATGCAGAATAATTTGTAAGTATGTATGTATGTACTCTTTCTTTTTCACCAGGGAAGGCACACTAAGCTGTGGTAACTTGTTTCTTGGTGTGTCCTGGGGGGTACATGGACCTATTTTATTGACAAGAGGAATATTGACCATGGCAAAGAGGAAACTCTCCTACTCTTCTTTGAGAAGTGCCATAGGATCTGTTTAACTTCCTTTTGGACAGTGATCAAAGACAGACAGAAGGAATCTCAGTTTAATGTTTATGCCAAATGATGGTTATGTATTACTGTAGCTATTGTTTTGGCTGTGAAACCTCTGCTGCTGACATGTCCCCTTGAGACCCTTGTAAATTACGTGCTAGACCAAAATGAGGCTATACTGGTGTGTGAAATTCAAAATAAATAAAATGTAATAAAAATTATACTCACTTCCTAGCACTCATGCACTGCCTCTATTGCTTTCAGTTGCTATTGCAGTCCTAACAACAGTGCTAGCCTCTCCTTCCAGACTGACATTATAGGCCATATTGCTATATTTTTATGCTTGCCATAGGCAAAGCATTTTGCTATGATACAGGGTTTTGAGAGGTGTGTCGCAGTGATCCAATCCAGAAGAGTCTACAAGGGGCTTGACCAATAATGAGCAAGACTGATTATGACACTCTCAGGCATGGAGTGCTTGGACTTCAAAACATTGTTCCGACAGACACATTCATAAATCAGCTCTTTCATTCTCTCTGTGTCAAAGCAGGGAAAGGTTAATGTCTGTGTCTGAAGCATGCTATTTGGAATGTACCAAGTATGTTGTAATGTGGGCTACACATGGGAAATGCTATAAATCTGTTTGGGGAGACTTCTGCCAGGTTAACTATAGAAGCAGTTCTTTGAGACAGTTGATGTAACCTTTTCACTCCCAATACGAAACCAGCTGCCTCTCAGTCTAGGGCTTCACTAGGCATTTTCTGTCACCATTCTTAAGCAGTTTTTCTTATTCATATGCATATCAAGCATTTTATTTAGCACGGCAGGCACATTAGCACCACATATGGACAGAAAAGGAAAAAAATGTAAGAGAAAGAATAGTGAGAGGGGAGACTACCTAGGTAGGTGGACAATATACTGAGGCATAAAACTGGAAATAAATAGGATAAGAAAATGGCACTGCTGCAGCAGACTAATAAGAAAGACAAGGAGAGAGATGAGAAAAATATGTCCCTGAGTACTCTAGTTATTCCTAACATAGAGCACAGCTCTACCACAGCCTGCAGTTCAGTTTTATGATGTTCTCGCACCAGACTGGTGGGAATAGAAACCACATTCCTTTCTGAAGTCACCCATGTACACCAGACCACAGCAGCACTGCTGCAGAAGAACCTCTACACCGAGAGCCCAGCCCCCACTCCAAGCAGAGAATGGTAAAAACTGTATTTTTCATTCTTTTAAATTCCCTTCAGTTTGTCATTTGTTGCCCCACCATAACTGCCCCCGGTCCAAGTGTTAGTCTTCTGGCCCAGGATCTTCACCTTGACCCAGTACAACATTAATACCAGTGGCAAGCATCTGGTGCTGACAAATGCTTGTTTTTCAGTTATGTGCTTAGGCATGGGATAATGAGTACATATTCATTTCCCAGCTAGTTTACAAGGATTTTATATCCCTACATTGTATATATGGGGACCCATTCCAAGCTTCCTTCATTTTCAATCCTCTCTTCATAAAATTCTCTTTCTAAATGTACATTAGGTGAGATCTCACTAATTTAGGAGATGTTATTCATTCTTTTTCTCACTTTAGTTGCATTACCTGTTGATGATTGGGCGACGACTTAGATGTAATTTTTATGTAATGTTATAATGCTTTTTTTCATAGTTGCAACACCGCCTATGGAATTAAGATTTGCCAGAATTTTGCATAATTTTTGAAAACTGAATGAAGAAAATGAGAAAAAGAGCAGGGTTAAGAAAACAACAGAACAAAGGTATTGCTCAGCATAGGAAAGTGCATAGAAAAGCAAACACTGTATAACATGTTTGCTAATGTTATATTAAATGTATGTGGCAAGAGGTTTTGTGCAAGAAAAATGATGTTGCGCTGTTGCTTTCAGTGTAAGATTGTACTAGCATCAGCGGAGTACGGTATTGCTTTTTTAATTACATTGTCTTCGATCCAAATAAGTCTTAGTTTTGCTGAACAGGGTCTGTTCATCTAACCTATAAGTGTATTACTTAGATGATTGAATCTAGACCAGTTTTAATTAAAAACATGAAAGAAAAATATTTTGGCTGCTGCCTGCCACGGTACTGAATAGATGAGTGGCTGCAGAGTCAGCAGTCTTGTAGTTCTATAGTACATGCAGGCTGTCTAGTGTGTGTGCAAAGGACACAGACAATGCACTCAGTCACAACAGCAGATCTGATGATAGGGCTGGAATGTTGCTTCTAAAGAGGAAGCCATACTGCACACTGGTTCAGTAGTTATGTTCATTGTCTCAGTTTTCTAGGTCTTATTTGGAATTGTAAGGAACATTTACTCACCAGAGGAAAAGGTGATGTTAGTTTTAAGGTATACAATACAGAACCGAAAAATATGCCAAGAAGGCATCCTTAAAATGCCTTATGCACATACACATTAAAAACAGTAGCAGCAGCTCTTTTATAGATGTGTGCGTGTTGTGTGTGTGTGTGTATATATATATATATATATATATATATATATATATATAAATATATTGTTTGTCAAGCCCCTTCCTACAGCCTGCTTCCTTCATCCCCTCCGCCCAGACACCATCAACCACCTTCTCTGGGATTCACCCATCTCTACTGTTCACCACCATGACAGAGCTCTTTCATCAGGGTTCTTAGGGGGTCTTGTTCCCAGCAAGGTAACTCAAGTCAGAGATGGTGGAGTGGTGCCAGAGTTGATGGTGTGAGGCCTGTGAACCATGGTCAGGAGTCATCCTGCCCAGCTAGGGTATTTTGCATAATTTTTCTCCAAGCCTGAGACACATGCATGCTAAGGGGGCCATGGGGCATGCACACACTGAGCTTGTATGGTGTGTTGGCTTTTGACTTGCATCTCCCTTCCCCTGGTGCCCTCAGCTGCATTTCTACCTGTGGTCACCCAGGTGGCAGTATAACAGCGATGATGGTGACTCTCCCTTCCTGGAAAAGGACAGCATCCATGGATAAGCTCAATCCCTCCCCCGAGCTGGCCAGCAATGATGCAGGCTCGTTCCTAAAGCCAGGTCACCATCATTGTGAGCAGCAGTGCTACCACTGTGCTGGGGGCTGGCTAAAAAACAGTAGCAGTTCTTGATAGCAGACGTAAGTTATTTGCAACAAAAGGTCTAAAGCTCTTTGATTGAAAAACTTAATGTGTAAAATTATAAGTTTCTGATCTGTTACACATTATTTAAAGCAGCCTGTAGGCGGAGAAAAAGAGCATTTAATGATGTAGTCTAATTATTTGACAGTTTCATGACTTAGAACTTTCATATATTAATATAAACTTAATTCTGTTGAATCCTAGAATTTTTTCCAAGCCCAAAGCCCAAACTAAAAACTTACAGTACCTCTACAGTCAATATTCAACGTCTAGTCTGTCTTTTTAGCCTCAATATTGCATTGCTATTAGCCCCTGTCCAATCCCCTTGCTGCTTTATATATAGCTCCCACAACTGTCTCCCACCAACCCATTCACTTCCTGTATTTTTCTCTCCCCAACCATCACTTGGCCTCTGAATTCAAATTGTAAAGAATTCTGTGATAGACTGTATGAATGATGTAACATTTTGCGTAGTCTCAAAATAAGTGAAAGCAGAGTAATAACCACTCCCAACAGCTGAGCCATCTTCATTCCTTCAGATAGAAGACAAGAGGGACCCTTTAGAATTACCTCCTTGCTTAGCACTATTCTGTTTTTCTTTCATGTGTAGAATGTATGCTGAGTAGTGTACTAGTGCATCCCAGTGAAATAGAATGTCTCTCTAACACACTGGAATAAATTAATGTTGGCAGTAGAGCTGTGTAATCAGTCACAAGGGGCTATGTCATGTTGTAATCAGTCACTCACTGACTGCACTGGCATCCCACCTGAGAATCCCCCCCCAGTCCTCAGTGCCTCTGTGGCACTGGTGGGCCAGTTGATCTACATTGTGACCTCTCCCCTGGTGGTTCAATGAATCCCATCAACTTCCTGGCATATCTTCACACTCTATGGCATCCATGGGTACACCCTTTATAGCTTAAGTCTTCCATAGATGTCACATTTCTGTGGCATCCCTCACAAGTCCATCCCATGGCAAACATCTGATTCTTTGTCACCTCACTACAACCCCTCCTGTACTGCCTATATTAGTTCCACTGGCGGGGTGGAAGGAGGTTATGACCAAGGCTGCGAGAGCCATCAGCACTTGGGGAGTGGACAGGGAGCCATTTGCATGGTGGCCCCCTTTCCCCACATGATCGCAAACACTTTTGGGATCTTTCAGGAAGGGGTTACAACTCCTGCAGAGCACAGACTGATGGGTTGACAAAGTCACAAGTAGTACTAACTGGCTACAAAAGCCACTTAGTGCCAATGCTTGGGTGTATGTGGCCTCCAGGTTAAATTTAAAATCTGTTGGGGTGTGATTGTCACATGATAACTGAATTTAAAAAAACTGCCAAAGGAGCAGGAGCTTTTCTTGTGGGCTAATATCTGACCCAGCTCAGGTTAGTCATAAAGGTCATCTGATAATGTATTATCTGGTCCATATATCAGATTGAGATACAAAAACATTTTGATTCAATAGCATTTTTTTAAGCAATAATCCATGACAGAGTGTGGGTTGTGGTGGGATTTATCCATGTCTGGTAAGGTTTGGACACAAGGCTGCAGGCTGAGTGACTAAACTACACCAGAAGTAGGTAAATCTCACCATAGCCCACAGTCTTCTGTGGATTATTGTGATTATACAATTTGAATTAAATAAAGGCTAAAACAAAAAAGCTTTTTAATGATTTTTTTATTGGTTTGTACTGTAATATCCTTCCTCTGTTTGTTTGTTTATTAATTTTGTCAACCGGGTAGGCCCACTGAGACATAGGAGTCCCTTTTTCAGGGGTGTCCCAGAATTAATGACATATAACAATCAGACTTTACATAGTTAAGATATATGATCAGAGAAAAAATACATATAGCAAAACATGTAATACCAGTACATGACACAAGTACTAATAATAATCTCTGATTACACAAGGCAGAGCATACAGATCAGAATTGGACATCAACATAATCCAAACTGAGCAAACAGAGCCAGTTATTATAATCCAAGTAATGTAGTCCTTTGGTGCTATGTAAGAGACTGTTGTAGAAGGGGACCCCCCTAAATTTCTTGTTTTTTTAATGTTCATTTGTGCAGACTTTTGACTGGAAGGCCTGCTGTTGCTTCTCAAACTGAAGTAGACACTGACTGTAAGGACATTGTGGAGTGTGGTACTGTGCAAGTGGGGAGTGGGAATAGTACGAGCAGGAGCAGTTTAAGCAAAAAATAAGTAAATGTTGGAAATGTGAGGTTCAGTTGTGGTGCAGCGATAGAGACTTGGGTGCTGTGAGTGCAGGATAATGGGTGTTGTGAGCACGGGTTAGTAGCGATTGTGTTGGGTTGGTGTCCCCATTTAGGGGAATGAAGTTTGGGTGGGGAAATCGTGCATAGTTTGGAGGGATTAGAGAGACAGCCATGCTCTCTTTTAGCTTGGATTGCAGTTTGCAGTTACATGGGAGTGAAAACATGTGCTGCAGTGCTATTGTTTGTGCCTGATGCGTATTGGAAAACCTTTTTTGACTTAGAAAGTTATGAGTGGGAGTGAACAGTGTTAAGGTATCCTGCTTTTACTTTTACCGCCAAGTGTATGTAAGGAAAACAATAGTTACTTAAATGTTTTGATTCAGAGCTGTATTGATACTATTTTGGTGCAGTGTCTGACAAGCACCTTTTGTGTTGGTAATACTAGGATTTACCATGACTGAAAAGTGCCAGTCAGCCAACCACAGTGTCCTGTTCTCGGACCCAACTGTGTAATTATTTTGCCAGGAAGGCACACTGAGTGAGCTATAGGCAACTCGTTTCCAGGAGTGTACTGGGGAAGAGGGGAAACTGGATACAAAATAAACAAGGATGACAGTACATACATACATACTTACAGATGGACACTAACACAAGAAGACTTTAAGTTTTTTATTCAATCTTTTTTCCATACTCATTTTATCCTCCTTGGCCAGGGCAGGCTAGCTCCCCTCAGCTCTGTTCTCACTGCCCCCCACCAATGACCATCTCCGCAGGACTAATCTGTCAGCCACAAAACCACACAGATTGCCTCCATGGCAGGCCAGGCAGGGAGGGCCACCCTCCCCACGGGACACATATCCAGATATGGCCAGCAGGGGCTCTGGCAGTGATGCAGGTGGGGTCAGCACCCAGAGTGCCATATATGCCTGCCCACCATCCATTTTCCTCAGTTTTTCTACCTATTCCCCATAGCTAGGGCACACCTGTTGGTGCATATGTATGGAGGTATGCATGTGTCATAGAGCCATGCAGCTGCCTTCCTTTTCTTGTCAGTTGTGTCTTGCACTACCACCAGGCCTACACCTGGTGGCAGTCTTGCAACATTGTCAACATGCCCTCCCACCCTGGAGGAGGAGAGTAGTCTGTTGGATGCTTGATCCTGTCCCCCCCCCGGCTAATTCCCAGCAACCCATGCTTGGTTTTGAACATGGGTTCCTGGTGTGGTAGGAGGTAAGGCACTAATGCCTCAGCCCTCCATGGCACTGGGCCTGCTCTTTTTTATTTATATTTTATCACTACTGGTTCTGCTTGACCTCTTGTTCTTGCCTCCTGCCTATATCCCACTCTGGAAAACCTCATACTTGCTCTGGAACACCTCCATCCCTCACTAATCTGAAACCTTGGGCATTCTCAGTTTATGTCCAATTGCTGGGCTCTTTTCTTCCTTTTGGCTTGGACACAGTCTAGTGAGAGAGGGAGGAAAGTCATTCTAACGCTCCAGCATTGGGCATGGGGGCCAAACATTCAGAGTGCCTGTGAACGTGGGTGGAGATTGGTCAGCCTTTCATGCTCCACCATTCTGGAGGTGGTTTTTCCTCTCTTTTACTACCTCCACTACCTAGCATCTGTGAATGCATGCTCATGACTGCTCTAGGGCTAGGGGTATCAGGCAACATGTGATCACTCACATCACCAATGACACCTCCACTGAGCCAACCCCAGGGGCCACTGAGAGTACAGCATTGCAATCCACTATTTAGGATGATCTGCGCTTTCCCTGCTGGCCTCCAATCCTAATGTCCTGGGCTTTGGGCTTGAACCTGGGTTGCCAGCATGCCAGTGAGATCCCCTGCTAGTGACGTGGAGTCATGGGGAGGTTGGCATAAGGAGGATTATAAAACTGGATGAGAAGGAGAAAACATTTTGTGGAGGGATGAAGAGGGAAGGTAAGGACAGGAGATGAGAGAGGAAAGTATATGCATGAGTAATGTGTTCACAAAGGAGACATTTCAGTGCACTCAGAGAAGAGGAGAAATGAAGGAGGAAGTGAGGTTAATCCAGATCCAGTGGAGTCTGCAGGAGAAGCAGCATGCCTGACTGAGGTCTTGGGGCAGGGGAGAGAAAAGATGTGAAAGTCAAAATTTGTAAGGGAGGTGGAGGAGGGGAGGTAACAGTGTATGAGAGAGTTGTGTTAATAGGGGAGGTGAGGCAAATTTACAGATGAGAGAAAGTTGCTGTGAGAGAGAAGTCTACCCTCCAGGGAGAGAGGTAAGAGGGAAGATTATAAGGAACAGTGATGAGTATAAGGGGGCTGTCAAGGGCAAAGTGACAGAAGGAGTGGAAGAATGGGTCTAGTTTGGCTAGGGTGGATTTAGAAGAAGCACAATAAACCAGACTACCATAGTTAAACTCTGGCAGAACAATTTGTACAAAAATCTCACAGCAAATGGGGACAAGAAGAAACATTTTATAGTGTATGTTGGAACATTGTTCTAGGTGGAAATCCATACCTAGAACAACATTGTTGTGCTGTAGTAGCTACGCCATTTTCGTTGTTGTGCTGCACTAGATATGTAGCTACTGCAGCACAACAACATGGAATGTCTTTGTGAACGTATGTATCAGAAACCTCTGCCTTTCATGAAATGGCTGCGGTGGTTAGAGCTGGACCCAGAAGACAGTGGCACTGAACCCCCTGGACAAAGTAAGGACTCACATGGGAATTTATGGTTAAAATAGACTTGTTTTTCCTGTGTCTGTGGACCATACACTATAAAAGACAATGTATGGTCCACTATCCACAACAAGCATGAATAGCCATCTCAAGGTTGCCAAGGTGACCGAAACCTCTTGAGCTTCTTGCTTGAGATTTATGGCAGCTTCTCAATGGCTACACACACTTGTTGTGGATAATGAACCATACATTATCCTCTATGTTGCAATACAGTACACTGAATTTGGGGGGAGTTTTTGTGGATGGCATCAGTCTTTGTAGCAAAAGACATGGTCAGAAATTTCTGGAAATAAATAAGTTAAATGTAAAGAAATCTCCTGAATTTGATCATAGAAACATAGAAATCTAGTATTTGTTGGCAGAAAAGGGATTGCTAGGCCCACCCGGTCTGCCAAGGTTTCACTATTTATTGCACCTCCACTGCTTCTAATTGGTCTCTGGGGACCCCCCTCCCTCCCTGGTTCTGTACTATTATGACCCTGTGTCTATCACATGGATGCTTGAAGCCTTCCACCATTCTAACCTCCACAACTTTGGGTGACAGTTTGTTCCATGTGTCTACCATCTTTTCTGTGAAGAACATAGAAACAGAATTTGTCGACAGAAAAGGATTGATTGCCCACCCAGATGGCCTAGATGGTCCCTGACTAGTCTGCTTCTGCAGACCCTAACTGGTCTCTGGCAACCCTCACTTCTTTCTGCTTATTTACTAATCATTCTCCTATGTCTGTCCTATGCATGCTTGAAACCCCTACTGTTTTTCCTTCCACCACATCTGCTGGAAGCTTGTCAGTTAGAGGGTACATTTTGAAGATTGCAGCACTAATCATCTCACCAATTCTCACAAAACTTTTTAACAGAAGCTTGATGGAGGGTAAATTCCCAAATTATTGGATGTGTGCTAAGATCATTCAATTTATAAAGGCAAGGCTGTAACAATCCATCAAATTATAGACTGGCAGCATTACTGTCAGTTATTTGCAAATTGTTTAAAAGATTGGTATGTGGGAAGTTGTGTGGGTGTTTAGAGTCATGTTCCCTGTTGGTAAACCATCGATCCGATTTTAGGAGGGGGAGGTCGAGGGGCACTGAACTCATGAAGTTTACAACCCTTGTGGCAGGGTCGATAGATAGGGTTGACACCATGGGTATGGTGTTTGACCTTTCAAAAGCATTTGATTTGATAAATCATAAAATCTTGTTGAACAAGTTGGAGATGGTTGGAGTTGCATCTGATACAAACTGAAAGTTTGAACTGTATTTAGGGGATAGAAACATAGAAACATAGAATTTGACGGCAGATAAGGACCGCTTGGCCCACCCAGTCTGCCCATTTCCCTACCTACTGGATAAGCTGCAGATCCTAGTTAGCCAGCAGCCTACTTCTTCTAACCCCCACCCCCCAGAATTGCCTTATGACTGTCCCATGCATGCTTGAATTCCACCACTGATTTTGACTCCACAACCTCCTCCAGAAGGCCGTTCCATGCATCCACAACCCTCTCTGTGAAAAATACTTCCTTAAATTACCTCTGAGCCGCCTCCATCTTCAAATTGTGCCCTCTTGTTCTTGCACCTCTTCTTTTGAAAGATGCTACCCTCTTGGACTTTATTGATTCCCTTGAGGTACTTGAAAGTTTCTATCATGTCCCCCTCTCCTCCTTTCCTCGAGGCTATACATATTAAGCTCCTTAAGTCTCTTCATATGTCTTCCAGTGCAGACCCTGCACCATTTTAGTTGCCCTCCTCTGACAGCTTCCATCCTGTCTGTCTTTAGCGGAGATTGGGTCTCCAGAACTGCACACAGTACTCCAGATGGGGTCTCACCAGCTGTCTGTACAGAGGATAATAACTTCCTGTTTTCTACTGGTGATGCCTCTTCTTATGCATCCCAGTATCCCCCAGCCCTCCTTGCTGCCCTCTCACATTGCTTGCCCACCGTTAGGTCATCTGATATGACTATCCCAGGTCCCTTTCCATTTTTGTTTTTGTTAGTATCTCACCCCCCATTGTGTACTCTTCCCCTGGGTTTTTGTTTCCCAGGTGCATTATCTTGCACTTCTTAGCATTGAATCTAAGCTGCCATACATTTGACCATTCCTCTAACCTTGCCAAGTCCCTTCTCATCCTTTCCACCTCACCCTGTGCATCAACTCTGTTGCAGATCTTAGTGTCATCTGCAAAGAGACATACTTTTCCTTCCAGTCCTTCCGCAATGTCGCTATAAAGACATTGAAGAGGACCGTCCTAATACTGAACCTCATGGCACCCCACTGGTAACCCTCCTTTCTTCTGAGTGGACTCCATTTACTATTACTCTCTGTGTCCTATTCTCCAGCCAATTCTTTACCCAGGCTGTCATCTTGGGACCCACTCCCAGGCTGGCTAACTTGTATAGTAATCTTTTGTGTGGGACTGTGTCAAATGCCTTGCTAAAGTCTAGGTAGGCCATGTCCACAGCCCTCCCTGATCTACTACTTTGGTCACCCAGTCAAAGAAATCTATCAGATTTGTCTGGCATGACCTTCCACTGTGAATCCATGCTGCCTAGGGTCCTGTGTCCCTCTGGCCTCTAGATACTGACAATTCTTTCCTTCAGAAGTGATTCCATCATTTTCCCTATCACTGAGGTCAAACTAACAGGTCTGTAGTTTCCTGCTTCTGCCTTGCTCCCACTTTGTGAAGGGAATCACATCTGCCCTCCTCCAGTCCTCGGGTACCACCCCATCCTCCCATGATTTGTTAAAAGGGTAGTCAGTGGTGTCACTAGTTCTACCCTTAGCTCTTTAGAATTCTGGGATGAATCCCATCAGGCCCCATTGCTTTGTCCACCTTCAGTTTTAAGAGTTCTTTCAGTACCCTTTCTTCTGTAAATGGGCTGGTATCAACTTCCGTATCCAGAGTGCTACTACTGTTTGTTTTATGTACCTCCTCTTCATTTGTAAATACTGAGCAAAATATTTATTTAGTATCTCTGCCTTTTCACAGTCTCCTCTGCCCACCCTCCTCCCTTTATTAAGCCTCGCTATTCTCCCTTGGTCTTCCTTTGCTCCCTGATGTACCTATAAAAGGTTTTATCCCCCTTCTTAACTGAGTATAGTAATGTGTTACAACAGAGTATTGTGTCTCATCTATAGGGAAATTACACAGAGGAATCCCACAAGGCTCAAGTTTGAGCCCCCTCATATTTCTAATTTATATAAGCAATACCCCAAATTGCATAAACAGTACTATTTATTGTCAGGCTTTGTGCAGAGGATACTGTGATCATTTCAACTGGAAAAGAACAAGACGTGGAAATGAGATTACAGAAGTATTTTAATATTATGGAACATTGGATAAGGAACTCAAAATTGGTAATGAGTAAAAAGAAAACACAGGTAATGTATTTTTATACTTAGAGTTGTAAATTGAAAAACATACAGAAAATAGTTATTACATCTTTAGATGGGACACAAATCAAAAGCACTAAGGAATATAAGTATTTAAGCGTACTTAATGGTAGTCAGCTAAGATTTAATTCTCATATAACGAACATAGTTAAAAAGGTCAACACAAGACTGGGTGCTTTAAGAAGGAATGAACATGTCCTGATTTAAAAAACAAAACAAAAAACTAGTAATATTATAGCATGTCAACTTATTTTCAGAGTATTGGAATATGGAAATGTAATTTACAAATATGCAAGTAAATATTTATTAAATAAATGAGAAGTAACATATAGTAAATTAGCGAGATTTGTCTTGCGTTGTCCATTTGACAGATATCACTGCCAAATGTTTAGGGAATGGCAGTGGCATCCCTGTCCCAAAGAAGGGACAAACAAAAGACTTTGATGGCATATAAATTGATAGGGGGAGAATGGCATAGGTGTTACATTTGAATTAATATCTGGTCAGTCACAAAAGTATCAAATGAGAGATAAGTGTAAAAGAGAGTTGAAAGTGCCACTTACCAAAACAAATTATGGTAAGAAGACACTAAATAATCAGTTATCAATAATTTGGAATTCGCTGAAGTCTGCGACACAAAAAGTAACAAACTTGTGAACTTTTAAAAGTGTCATATTCTTAAAATTAGTAGAGCAATGCACATGTTTTGAAGTATAAATTGTGGGTAGTATGGAGGAGTATGCCCATATGCATGACTATGTAATCAGTGGGTAGAATGCATCTTCTGTATAATAGTTAACCATTTCATTTCATATTTTCATTTTTTATATGGTTAGCCCCTATTTTGTATGGATTTCTATACACACAATTGTCTTAATTGTTGTAGTACAGTTCAAATGTCATGAAAAGTTGTACTATACTAGTGACATCATTACTGCAACTTTTTACTATAAAGGTTGTCCCAATCATCTCTAATCATGATGCCTTCTTCCCCTCCCCACCCAAAAGACAAATCTGACATTCATATTTTACAATTTAGATACATTTGCTCCTGGTGGCCATTTTGGGTCCATTCTAGCAATGGATGGTTCCGATGCCATATGGCGACTATGGGAAGAAATGAGTTGCTAAAAGTGATTTTTAGGGCTGTGGGCAGAGCCTACAGCCAGTTTGGGATAGATTGTAGTTCTAAAAATGACCGATCATGGAACCCTCCATTGGACTTTTGGAAATATCCTTCCAAAAGTGCAATGGAGCTTGAAACACTTTGCCATGATCAGCCGCTATGGAACAACAGCCACACTATTTCGACTGTTACTTCCACATTCTGGGGCATGAACATTGCATGTGCAACTTGCGCATATGTGCAGTTCTGCTGGTGCTGTCATGTTGAGAATGGCAAAACACCATTCACTGCAACTATGCATGAGTGAGTGCCGTGCATGCACAGTTGTGTCTCCACTGCCAGCACCGGCAACAAAGAAAACCATCTCACAACCTCCCACTGCTGCTGTCCTCCATGATCCCTCTGTTCCCATCTCTGCACTGATGTTGGGGTCCCCAATCCCCATGTCAGCATTATGTAGAAGCCCACTCATGTGGCACACTGGGAGCCCACCCCAGTGTGTCCAAATGTATTTTTTTTCTTTCCTCCACCCCCTGCCGACATCGGGCATTATGTAGCCCCCCCCCACTCATGTGGCACACTGAGAGCCCATCCCAGTGTGCCCAAATGTATTTTTTCCTTTTTCTAGCCCCCTGCCAACATCGGGGTACCCAATCCCCATGTCGGCATCATGTACCCACCCACCCCACTCATGTGGCACACTAGGAGCCCACCCCAGTGTGCCCAAATGTATTTTTTTTTTGTTTCCTGTAAATAAAGAAAATCATCCCCAGACGTGTTTTTTTTATCTATAAGAAAAGAAAATGGTCCCTCGTCATCACCTCAGTCCTCCTCCACCATCCCCACCCTCCCAATGAACACCCACCTCCCAGCACACACACCCTTACCCCATACTCACCTCCAGAGGTTGGCACTGTCATCTTCTCTAGACGGGGACACGTCTGCACTCTTCAAAACTGAACCACAAACTGAAGAATCAAAGGTAAGCATGCTATAATGGCATTCAGTGGGGTTTTTAACTTATGTTGATAAATCAGCCAGTTTTGGAATTTTTGCCCCAAATTTTCAACATGGGGTTCTTGGGACCCCACCTCAAGAAAACTTTCACTGTCATTTTGTTACTTGGTCCCAAAAGGTGACTTCCTGGCTGCTGCACAGAATCACGTTTTGGGAATGATTAACGAAATGACAGTTCATGAGGTGGGTTCCCAAAAAGCTCATGTTGCAAATTTGGCAAAAAAATGACTGCGTTATTAGCATGCATTGCACAGTTTCTATGCACGCTCCTAACTTTGCCAATTTTTAATGTTTTCACTCCACATTTTCAACATTGCCATTTTTACACGCCTCCTTTTTAACAGTGTAGTTGTCATTTTTCACATCCTGCCTGAAATGTGTTTTTGCACCTGTGGCACAGAATTGCGCATTTGCTCTGCAAAATTACCTTTCGGGACAAGTTTTTATTTTATTTATTTATTGAAATCTTGGATGACACCTGTGAGTGGATGCTCTTTGAGGTTCCACGTCAATACATTAGCACAACAAATCACAATAATGGGGGGCAAATTACAAATGTTATGCATATAATGTACAGTATACAAAAATGGCACAGACCAACAATTCACTAGGCATGCTGAGGCATTGTACAAAGTATTCCTGCATCCAGGGGAAAGAGCAAGAGAGACAGAGGAGGGGGATAGGGTGAGGGAGGGAAGGTGCAGGGAAAGGCTGGCAGTGGGACCTGGGGTTAGGAAAGGGCATAGGTAATGAAGTGACCCGGGGGGGGGGGTTGTCTAAGTGTTGCAGTATGACTGTCCTGGCAGGATAGGAATTAAAATTGCTAGGAGTAGTCTATTGCTGCATGTGGGAACTTAGCGGGGGCACATACAGGTACTACTATCAGTGAGGTGCTGATGCAGCCTGCGTTTAAAGGAACCAAGTGTAGTGGCTGAGGAGATGTCAGCAGGTAGTCCATTTGTCCAGAGAGGGGCCTAGTGAGCAAAGAAATGCTGAGCCATAGTTGTGCGACACCTGGGCACATGGAAGATTTGGGTGGTCGAGCTCCTGGTGTGTTTGGCATTTATAGGCAGAGACAGAAGGCTCTGTTCTCTTGGGGGAAGTATGTGTAGAGTGACCTTTTATGCAAGGAGGCAAGTTTGATAACAGATTCTGTCACTCAGTTGGAGCCAGTCAGTCTGAGTACAAAGCTCACAGGTGTCGGTGAGCTTTGGGGCATTAGTGAGCAGACAATAGGCTTTGTTTAGAGCTACTGAGAGGTGCTGGAGCACTGAGTTGGTTGCGGAGCTGTAAATAGCCAGGCCATAGTCAATGAGGGTTATGAGTGAGCGGTTTATTGTCAGGTTCAGTGCTTCAAAGGTTAGGTTGTGCCTGTGTCTGTAGAGGATACTGATCCTGGTGTTAAAGGCTTTAGTGTTATCAATATGCTGTGTGTAAGACAGGGCGGAGTCCAATGTGATCCCCAGGTATTTGAAGTGGGGGACTAGCTCCAGGGTGTTGTCGGTGTAGTTCTGAATTGTCAGGGGGTAGCCTTTTAGCTTGTTTTGGGCAGAGGAGTAGAGCATAATCTTGGTCTTTTTATTGTTCATGACCAGTTTTTGTTCTTTAAACCACTTTTTGGCAGTTGCGAAGCCATTTTGGAGGACAGATTCAAGAAGTACAGGGTTGGGGTTGCTTGCAAAGATCACCGCATCATCTATGTAGAGGAGCATTGGCAGGATGCTGGGAGGTTGTTTGGGAAGATGCTGAAAAGTAACAGTCCGAGTATGTATCCTTGTGGTACCCCCAGTTTGACAGATCTACTTTCAGATAGGACGTCCCCAATCCTGACTTGCAAGTGACAAGTGAACAAAATGACACTGGCACTCTTCATGAGGAGGGGTCACAAAAAAGGCCATGTTGAAAATTTGGTGCAACATTTTCCAAAAATGGCCAAGGTATACCTGGGCATTCAATAATTTCTATGCACATGTGTAACTTTGGTCACTTGGCAGCTCATCACAGCCCTATTGGCTCTTGCTAGAGTTTGTTTTCCTTGTTTTTACTAAGACCAGAAGTACTACAGCCCGCTCTGTTTTATTAACTTATCTATAAAACCCTTATACAATAAAAAATAAGAGAGACAGGTGAAACACCAGTTAGCATACGTTTCCATCTCGGGGCTGAGATAACATAAGGGACCTCTTAAGCTTCACTCTTGAGGTCCCTATGATGTCATCTCCCTTGATGGAAACACAGCCTTGTTGTGTATGGTTGCCCATACATTATTCTACATGTAGTAAATGCTCTAATATCTGATATTTTCATTTAGTATTGTTGCTTAAGCCAGCTATAAGAATTTTCCGCATGTGATAATTACATAAATGTTGCCTACTGATATACTGAATGTGTATATAAACTATGTTATTCATTAATGCCTGTGCATATATGGCTGTAACTTGCTTCTGATGAAATCACAAGACAACCTTGTAAATAGGTCCTTATGGACTTAAGTGTTTATCCTGTATAAAAACAAACATTGTTGCTACTGTTGCTACAGATATTTTGAGATATTTCTAAAGATCTTCTCTCTGCTGGCCCTACAGTGGTACTGCAGGCAGGCTGGACATTTTTCTAGAGGTATTATATCCCATGCATGGGATGGCAAAGACTGAGTGATAGAAGAAAAATGCACCTTGTAAAATTGCTGTATTTATGTAGTATTGGTGGAGTCCCAACCTATCTCTTGGATGGTACGGAGGAGGGTTAAAAAAAGGCCTGAGATCAGCAGAAGGAATAGAATATACTGCCCCTCAGAAAACTTGCATAGGTGATTGGCCTTTTGCCATGTGGGCCCAAAAGCTTGGCATGCCATCCCCTGTAGCTTAAGATCAATAGACAAGTAAATTAGTCCAAGTAAGATAAAAACCTAGTTAATTGAAGCAGGAAATAAACCGCAACAATGCTGCTATGGTTTTAATGTAGGCTAAATTTTTAGAGAGTTTTTCCCTCTAATTCTTAACATGTATGATATAATTTTATAACTTGGCAACCTGTATATATTGAATATTCAGTAGTGATATAACATGCTTAGGAAATGTAAATATTCTATATGTATTGTTTGCCTGCCTTAATTACATGATATGTAACATTTTTCTGAATATTGTACAAATCTTATATTTTTTTTCTTTTTTTTTGTAGCTTTTTACTAAGGACCCCATTGAAAATGAGCTCGGCTCAGTTGGGTTATCCATATTCATATGATGAATAAAATATACTATTATTACTACTAGATTACAGAAATGTCACAAAATACCTGACCATGTCAGTTGCTGCAACACTATATGGCGGGAGAAGGCAAGGTCAACTGAAACAGTGAGAAGCTTTATTCCATTGCAATTTTTCAAAGTTATTATTGGAATTACATCCACCTACTGTATTCTGTAGCCAATGTTTCATGGTCTCTTGACACTTTTTCAAGGTGAGAAAGTGGCGTCTTGGAACAGCCTACTCTGCTCTCCCTTAATCTTTATATTTAGGCCACATTGCCTTGAATGACTAAAGCGTCTTCGAGCATTACCTATCCTGGCTTTTGCACTGAAGTGCTGTATTCTGAGGGGGACAGCCAGTTCCTGAGCTATGGCAGTACTGGAAGCTCTACGACTGGTAGCATAGTATTATCCCATCCTAAATAAATTAAGCATGGTGGGCCTGGGATGGAGACAGGAGCTTTTAAAAACATCAGATATGCTTCTTTTGTCTTGGGAATGAAATCAAATGAGATGTTTGTTGACTTGTTTAAGGTCACAGAGTTGGTACCATCAGTGACATTTGTGGAGTTCTACCATGTTTTTCAGGCTAACTGCTAGACCATCATCCACATCCTAAAAAAGGTTCTTTTGTTGTTGCTGAATTATCTATATGTATATTTTTCTTAATTTTCAGTAGGCTTTGAATCAAGCACACTTTTCCTATTTATACTCTTGCAGTCAGTAGATCCCAGGAGGACAGACCTTCAGCTTTGCATGAGTTTAGTAAAGCCCTGAGCTTTTGTGTTATGCCATATGTTATACTGCACAAGACAAGTAGTAATAGTAAAAGCTGTCAATGCTTTCAGTTGTACAAGGATGCTAAATGTGAGGCCGCAGTTAGCTTTACTATAAAATCTTTTTTTCACCTAATTTATTAAGCCTGGGAATTTACAATGAGCTCTGTTGCTCAGTATTTGTATGCTATATTGATTTTCAATTTGTTTCTCTGTCATGACTTTTGTGCAGCATGGACAAACTCAGTGAAGGATCACAACGATGTACTTTATAAAAATGGGAGTAAACTCCCATCTGTGTAATGCTATATTAGAACTGTGAACTGAAAATGCACTGTAAGAGAGGAAGATAATATAAAGCCAGCCCCCATGCACCACTACAGAAACATTTTGTTGTCTTGCTGCTTCTGTAGATTAATATAGACATCACAGTCCACCATCTGCACGTGCTGTATCTTTCTGTACCTCCCTCTGTGTGCACATCTGGTACCTTCAGCAAAGACCATTAACGCATAGACGTCTAGCAGTTAAGTAAGTGTAATTAAGCAACCAGCCCTGTTCTAGTGTGCTGCAAACGCCTGCATTGTGACATGGACAGTTGGTGAACAATAAGGGCATTTTTCCAGTACAAAATCCTGCTAGAAAATGATATATTTTATTTAATAAAGTGTTATCTGACTTCCACTAAAAACTCTACATCTTTTCATCTAATCTGCTTGTTATTTGTACTTCTATACAGTCTGCTAATTTGCACACTGATGGATCGGTAACTATTTTGTGGTTTATAAGACATAATAACACAAGAGAAATACTGTATCATTCTTTCTAACAAACACATATCTAAACTTCATTCAGGAAATCTTTGATCCCATGGAGTCGAATAGTATCAAATGGGAAAACTCAGAGCCACATCAAGGCAACTCCAGCAGTTGAGCCTTAATTCTCCCTATCTATGATCTTTCTGTTACATTAAAAACAACACAGATATGTTGTTCCAAATATTAACAGTTCAAACAGGGGTTCCAAAGCTGCTCCTTCCAAGCACTAATACTAGAAAGTAACTTCTTAGAAGGCAATAAATGCACATTTACACTTGCCTTTTGGAACCGGTATGAGCAGTACGCAAATACTGGTCTTCTGCAGATGAAGCAGTCTGGACTTTTCAGAGCTGATCAGCATTTCTGAGCCACTGAGGTGGTGAACTGGAAATCTGCAAGCATTTTTCATCATGGTGTGGCCTCTTCCCCTATCTGCAGCATTGCTGGTATTGGGGGTTGGGGGGTAGGTGGGGTGGAGGAAGAGAGCAAGTCAAGGGACGGAGCAGAGGATATTTTGGGAGTTAACTATACTAGTCCAAGACTGGGGGTGCAGGGAGGCAGCAGAGGGAGGGAATGGGGAGGGATATTGAACAAAAAGAGACCATGGACTTGGGTTGCTGAGGGAGCCATAAAAGGAAAGGAGTAGGAGGGAATAAATCAGAACTGTTTGGATGTAGTAAAAGATGCTAAAACTCTGCAGTCTACGCTGTAGTGTTTAGTGAACATACAGTATAAATGGAAGACCAGATGTCTGCTCTACACAATTCAGATACTGAAGCTTCTGCCCTTTCTGCCCAGATCCTACTGGTGTCCTGGTCAAATATTCCTTGTAACATGGCACAGGATCAGCACAGAACAGCAGACAAGAATAACTTAAATCCATTGGAGGAACAGCAACATGTGACCACAGAGCAACCCTAGATTAATCCCCCTTATTAGTCCATGATTGCCATTGGGAGTGCGCTGCACAAATCATTGAAGGACAGTTGCCATCAGTGCCATGCTCGGGAGTGTGCTCAACAAGCCAAAGTTTTTCTGCACATTGCTTAGTTCCTACCCACCCATCCACCCGGTGGACCTCAAGGAATTGTGTGGTCACTGTCCCTGCCACCTACTAGACTGTACTCCCCTGCTCCCTAGTGTGTCTGCTCCCATTGCCCAGTCCCGTTGCTACATTGTTGTGGTGTGTCGCAGCAAGAGAGAGACAGTGAGATGGACAGAGAAGGCAATAGTGGCTGGAAGAGTACACAGCAAAGTCTTTCTCCCTTTCTGTCACCGATTGTGTTGGGAATCAGTTGCTCAGTCTCCCTGCCACCTACATTGTCTGCTGTATGCAGAAAGGCAAGAGATATCCTCCCTATTACTGAGAGAGAGAGAGATTAAGAAAACAGCCAGGGTTGCTCTCTTCCTTTCCCAGCCACTCCTGCCATGGACCTCCATTTAAAGGCAATAAAATTAAAATCAGTTTGAACAAATTGTAAAAATGTGCATATTTTACTATGGTGATCTGCTGTTTTCACCTGTGTTCTTTCAGTGTCCCTCCCAAAATGTTTTGTATTGTGCTGTTTTTGTGAAATGTTAACAGTATTGAAATGCTACTTTGAAATGTGAGCCGACTGTCTTGCTGTGGATACTGGGACAGTTCCTATGTTGTTACAGTGACAGGAATCATGTCAACCACAAATCATGGTCAGCATGATTCCTTGCAGACTCCCAGTCCTGTTTCTCTGTCTGGGGGCTTTGCCCCCGAATCCCCCATGCGGGGGGGGCTCCACCCCCACACCCCCAACTAAAGGATTCTTAACTCCAGTTGGAGTTAACTCGGGGTGGGGGTGCAGGACTAGGAGACAACATGCCCCTGTCTCAGGCACACCAACACAGCGACCTGTCGGCAAAGTGTCGATTTTACCAACGGGAGCATAGTTAGCTGTGTTGGTGTCGCCGGAAGGGGGGGCATACCCAATTTAATCACCATGAAAGGTAGTCCTATGCATGACCCAATTCATCTGGACAATGTGGCCTTGTATTGAAAGATTTTCTAAATGTTTTATGCTGTGCCATACAGAACAAGCAAGTTACCTGATTCTCAAAATGATTTTGGTCTAACTAAATATGTACTGCTTATTCTGTGAACATCTTACTTCCGTCCTGTTTCTCCTTTTCGGTAACCAACTTTGGGAAGACAGATGGTAAACTAACTTTTTGGTCAACATAACAAGCTACTGGAACCTGACAGAAAGAAAAGAATGTATTTTATTTATTCATTTATTTAAAAGTTTGGTAACCAAGAGAGGCACACTGAGCCGAGGCTCGTTTCCAGATGTGACTCAGGGGAGGGGAACAAGGGGGGCATAATTACAATAATAATGTTCAGTCTAGTAACAAATTACCTAGACAAAGTACACAACAAAAACATTATTGTCAGGCTGGTTACAGATAGCCTGGGTAAGATACAAGTACACGTTAATACAAGAGTTACAAGACAAATGAGGTTTATGTAAATTATATACATATGTAGCAATGAGTTACATACAGCAAGAGCTGATTGGGCTAGGTTAGCTAGGGGTTGAGTTAGCATTTCATTTAGTGGCCTGAGGTAGATAGTGGGGGACTTAGCCTGGCTGGTAGCAAGAACAGGGGGAAGTGAAGAGTGGGATAGGGCACATTTAAAGAGATTTAGTGAGGGTAGCATATGAAGAGAAGTTGGAAGAGAGTTCCAGTTATGTGGGAAATGGTAGGAGAAAGCAGCCTTCATGGAGTTTGAGTGGGGATGGGGAATGGAGAAGGTTCAAGGGTCTCTGGAGCAGAGAGGATAGGAAGTGTGGGAGGTAGGGGAAAGAAGGGAGGTGAGGTAGGAGGTGAGTGAAGCAAACCAGTATTTGGCTGTGAAAATGGAAGTGTGGTGGTGGCAGCATGAGGACTGGGGGGGAGAGTGATAGAGAGGAGTATAGGGAGCAGTATTGAGTCTTAGGGGGAGCATTTAATGTGAAGTGACAACAGGCATTGTAGAAAGAGTTTAGCCTAGAGAGGGTGAAGGTGGAGGCGGACCTGTAGACGACATCAGCATAGTCAAAGAAGGAAGGATTGTTTATGTGAGTACAGTATGGTGGACTGGGATGGAGAGTGTATCCTTGTTTCTGTTGAGTGCACCGAGCTTTGGATGGAGTTTAGAGTGTATGTAGTTGATGTGGGTAGTGTAGTCTAGGCAGCTGTCTAGCTAGATGCCTAGGTACTGGTAGGAGGAGATGGTGTCCAGTGCGATGCCTTCGAGAGTATAGTAAGGGTGGTGGGTGGGAAGATTGAAGAGTTTTTTTGGGGTACCAGATGGTATAATGAACATTCTTATCCTAGTGGATATGTTTTTTTACATGAAAAGTCTAGGTCTCACTGACTGTTCTCACTGAACAGATAGCTACCAATAAGCAAGTCTTGATAAAGAGAAACTCCTCTGACAGATGAGCTAATGGCTCAGAGGGGGTTGTACAGTGATTTGGCAACTATACTAAGTACCCATGGAGCCATTTTGGACCTAGAGATGGGTCTTGATCTGCCCACTGCTCTTAAGAATCTGTTCTTTTCTAGGTGAGACCAAAAAAGGAGTCCCCCAGAACATTTTCCAAGCCTGCCCCAGTACAGAGACCTGCACTCATAAAGTGCTGAGATAGGCCATTATTCATGACCACTTGAAAAAAACTCCAGGATGTGCCCTTCTGACATTTTCTTAGACCAGATCCCTGACCAACTGGTCCCTTCTTTAAAGGTTACCCAAACGCTGTCTTAGGTTGTAGAGGTAAGCTGTTTCATGGGCACCATTACTGTAGGTTGTCCACAACTTTCTCAGAATAGTGTATGTTGAGAAGTCTTCTCTGTTTAGGACCCAAGCAGCTAGTTGCAGCTTGCCAGGATTTGGTGAAACATGGACCATTGCAATGAAGATTTCACCATAGCGGAACTTGTAACTATTCCTGAACTACCAGATTTAACAGGTCTGAGAACTATGGCCTCCTTGCCACTCTGGAGCTATCAGTAAGAATTGCCCATGGATATGTAAATATTTCTTAACACAAATTAGTGGAATCACTGCATGGCCTGATTAAACTGTCAGTGCTCAATGTCTTGTCTGGTCTTGGAAGTTACTCAAAGCTGGCACTCATCTTCCAACTCATTTTATAGATGATTCCATTTCTCAGGAGTCCAGAAACCCTGTACCTGACTCTGATCTAGGACTGCCCCAGCCTGTTGGGCTGGCATTAGTGGTCAGAAACATCTCTATTAGGAGAGTCAGGGTGAAGTCCTCAGGAGCTTTTGCATGTTCTTTTAGCATTACAGTGACCATTGAACTGATCACCAAATCCAAACTGGAACATGAAACTATTCTCATACTGTGGAGACCAGTGAGACAGAAGATGGAACTGGTGATGCCTCAAATGCAGGCTGGCCCAGGGAGTTGCTTCTATAGTGGCTGGCATCAAGCCTCAAATGTTGGATGAGCTGATATGACTCTTTGATTCCTAAACCAAGGAATCTCCAAAAATAAGATTATTGAGATTCTGCAAGAAGAGGGAAACTTGAGTTTGTCTATGAAAAGACTCACCATTATGTGCTCCGGGCTGTAAGCAGGCTTAGGAAAACTTTTCTTCTTCTTCACTACCCAATCAAGGCTCTTGAAAATCTGTAAAGTCCTCTAAATCAACCTGTGGGCCAGAGACTCTGTAGTTGCTCTGATTAAAATATCTAGATAGGAGGCTGGCCCGGTGGCGCTGAGGGTTGAGGCGCTGGACGCCACACCTCGCTCCATGCCAGCGACCCGGGTTCGGGAGCGGACTCGGGTTGTCGGTGGGTCGGCCAGGGGGAGACAGGCTTGAGCGTCCAACGACAGCTCGCCTTCTCCGGGGAGGACTCGGGCCGATGCCTCGACACTTGCATGACCCTCGAGCGGAGGCTCAAGGAACTGCAAGCCCCACTAGGGGATGGCTGGGCCTTGAGCAGCACGTCGCCGCTGCATCATGACGTCAGGGGAGGTCGCTGGCTGCTCGGGGAGGGAGAAAATGAGGAACAAGCCTGCCTCAGCCGGGAAGATGAGAACCGTGGCCATGCCCACGGTTGCCTGTGCCCACCAGCAGACCACAGACCAACGAAATGTAAGTAACGGGGTCTGATCCCCCACCTTGTCCCCGCCCGGGGGGGTAATCCGCGGCTCCATGGGGTCTGGTGGTCTGTATGGGTAGGGTTCCAGGCAGTGGGATGTCCAATTGTCCTCCCTGAAGGGTCGGAGGTGGCAGGCTGGGAGGAGGAATAAAGAGCAATTTCAAAAAAAAAATATCTAGATAGGCGTTCATATGGTGGCCCTGTTTCCAGAGATGGGCCAGTATCTCATTACGATTTTTGTAAAGACGCTTGGAGCTGCGGTCATTCCAAATGGCAGGGTATGGCACTGAAAGAGTTACCTTTGGATTGTGAACTTCCAAAAATGTTAATAGAGTGCTAGATCAGAATGTGAGGGTAGGCACCTGAAGGGTAGAGACCGGAAAGCCCCCTGGCTGAACTGCTCTGATTTGACAAATACGTTGAGACTCTTGTGGTCTAGAACTGGGCAAAAGCCCCCTCCTTGACTTCACTGGGACTGCAAAATAAATCTAACAGAAGTCTGTTTCCCTCTTTTGGATAGGAACCCGTATTATTGCTTCTATGCTGAGCAGATGATTCAATGTCTGATCCAATGCCTGGCACGCCTTGGGATTTTTTTGAGATTGGAGACTGGAAAACACATTCCCTTGAGTGCAGTGTGGAGAACTGCATCACATAACCATGAGAAATGATCATTGACATCCAGGCATCTGACATGAAGAGGACCCACATATAGTAAAACCTCTAGAGCTAGCTCCACAGAGACTGTTGATAATGATGGACCCACAAATCTTTATGCGGTGGAACCATGGTTGCAGAAGTGCGAGGAATAGGTCTAGATTCATCAGTTGCATATTTTCATTTCAAGCTTTGTATGATTTTTACATCATTCTCTTGGCTTCAGATAGCATCTCTCTGTCCCTGCAGTTCTAGGTTCCAGCTGTTGTATCACTTTGTTAAGTGCAGTGAAAACACTCTCCATATTTCCTGCCAATCTGTCTAGTCCTGTAAGAGATAAGGAGAATTTATTGGTCAGTAAGCAAATGGATAAATGTAGGACCCCACTAAAAACTAGGTTTTGCATCTCTCCTGGTCTACCCATACAGTAAGAAATGGGTGAAAGCAGGATAACACTGACTATGAGATAGTGAATCTTAGCTGGGATATCCTCAATTAATACAGTAAAACAGTGGGTAAAGGCAGGATCTCACTGAACATGACATTCTGTATTGCATGCCAGCTTGACCCTGGATAAATACATTGTGAAAATGGTTGAAAGCAGGATCCCACTATAAATGAAATGCTGCATAAAAGCTTGGCTGTATCATACATGAATGCATTTTTAAAAATGGTTAAAAGTAGGACCTCATTGAAAACAAGACATTCAAAAGCATCTATTGTTGGATATTGGCAACTCTTGTTTTATTTTGTATGCCGTTCTGTTTGTAGATGTTTCTAGTTGTAATTTTTTGGAACCTTACTGAGCTGACTACCACGGCATCACTAAAAATAAACTTAAGGATCAGTGATTTTACTCTGGACAAATATAACTGAATTTAAAATCAAAAAGGTACATGAGCTTTTTATGCCTGGTACCCTATCTCATGGAAAGGCACACATAAAGGGCACATTCAGTCATTGATGAATAGGCCCCTTAGTAAGACAACATGTGTTACATCTACTTAGTGACAACAGGAGGCAATATGCTACATACCTAGGATGCATCAATGTACACATAGATTAGCTTTTTAATTGGTAGCCAGATGGATTCTATTTGTAATTTGTCATTGTTAAATAATTGTAAACATTTGCATTTTTTAAAAGAAATATTTATATCAGGTTTTAGAAACATGGATGTTGCCTGAAGCAAAGGTAATCTAGCTAGCCCAGTGCTAGTTCAGTTTTACAGAGCTAGTTGGTTCTGTTTGAACACTATTTAACACAAAACGCATAAATGACTGTGCAACAGTAATTTAGTTCCCTCTCCTCTCTCCATCACTCCCTGTCAGAATGAGTTTTCTGTTTGCAGTGCAAAATTCTAGTATATGGATTTATGAGGAAATCTGCATCATTTTTCTCAGAGATTTTAGCGAAGTATTTATGACTGGCTTGCTTGCACCAGGACGTAATGATGAGGATGCCAACTTGATTAGTCCACAGTATAAAAATACATCAGATGATTTTTAAAGGAACACATAAATGTTATGTAAGTAATGTAGTGTTTAGTTAAGCAATAAGACATGACGGTGTACATTGTTGTGGTATTAAGGCATGCTTTGGGTGCATTGTGAGGCACTAGGTATTGGCGAGTGCCTTCAGCAACCCAAGAAGTGCTGCAATACCACACCCTAGACTGTCTTACTGTAATTGTGAATGGGTTAAAAGTTTAACAATATGCACTGTAAATGAAATGGTTTAGGTGTAAAACTAATTTTTTATAGTAAGTTTAAAATGTGTTCTTACACTACAGAGAAAATAGCCTATCATTCTGTAAGTGGACCCTGATCATTCTATAAGATAGCCTCTCTATCATTCTATAAGTGGGCCCTGCCATGTCATCTCCCCTCCTGTTACTTGCTGGGGTACCCCAAGGCTCTGTATTGGGACCGATCCTGTTCTCCATCTTCATTAATGACCTCCCCTCAGTCTGCACACACTTCAACATACACATGTATGCAGATGATACATTCATCTATACCACTGGTCCCACAGTCCCTAGCATGGAGCCCCCCCCGGACTTTCATAACGTCCTAGAATGGTTCTAAGCAAACCAACTGAGGAGTAATACAAAAAAGACAGTCTCTATGACCTTCGGATCAAGACAAAACTCACAGCTCTCTCAACTCCCCCTGTCTTCTCCACCCTTGACTGCACCCCATTAGAGGCAGTACCTGCCTTCAAATACCTTGGGGTATGGCTCAACAATGAGCTAGACTTCTCACTCCATATTGACACCATGCACTCTAAACTCTGCTCAAAACATGGGATCCTGTACCATAACAAGGAATGCCTCTCTCTCTCTCTCTGTGCACCGTGAGCTGATCTCAAAAACAATTCTCACTGTGACCGACTACACAGATATCATCTATTGTACCGCTCTCACCTCCTCCCTTGTCAGACTAGATACCGTCCTAAATGCCTTTTGTCGCTTCACCACTAATTATCCCTTCCAGACCCCCCACTGCTCCCTCAGCTTCTCCCTTTCCATCCCACCTCACCCACTGCCGTCAAACCCACTCACTCGCCTTTATAGGAAAATTCTGGTTCAGACTTCTCCCCTCCTATCTCTCCTTCCTCTTATCCCCTGCTAGTCCCTCCTCATACCCACTCTGCTACAGGGAGTCCCGATCCTATTCCCTCCCTCACCCGCATAAAAATGCCAGCCAGTCTGCCTTCTCCTTCCACCTACTGTCCCTCTGGAACCAAAGCCCATCCACCCGCCAGCAAGCCTCCTCGCTCCCAGTGCTCAAACACCTACTCAGGCTCGCTCCAGTTGCCCCTTGCCACTGTTCCTAACAGCACTACCAATTTGATTTAATCTTGCCCACAGGACCTCTGTCTCTATTCTTACTCTTTTTTTTATTTTACTGTCAAGCTACAAATTGTATTTTATCTCAACAGCACTGTTAAAACCAACTCTCTTGTCATGTAACTAGTGGGAATGATATAGTGAGGATGCATCCTTTCTTCTGCCACTTTTCACTCTGCTTTTGTATATACTATATACTGAATATTTTGAGTTTCCACTATTTTATTGTAATTTCATACTGTTGCCTGAAAACTGACTGTATTCTCTGTAAAATCTGAGTATACCTACTCTTATGCCCTCTGTATTCTGTATATATTGTCTCACATGTCTATCTGTATATAGTTTTCCTTATGTACCCATTTTGTCCCCCAGGTCGCACCTGGAAACGAGCCTTGGCTCAGTGTGCCTTTCCTGGTTACCAAAGTTTTAAATAAATAAAAACAAATAAATAAATAAATAGAATAAGTGAATATCACCTGAAATGTATGGATTCCACTGGTGGTATGGTCCCCGCCCCAACACAGACACATAAAAGAAGGCCTCCTATGGAGCCAGGGCCACAGTTCTTTCTGTATCAGGGTAAGCAGCAGAGATTTTCATAGCAAGTTGGTATGGCTAGAAGGGGATTTCTCATGGTCACTAAATAAACACCAGAAACTAAAACTGTGATAGTGTTTAATTTGTTTGTGAGTGAAAGGACAGATTGAGAGGAAGTAATTTTTAAAAAGTTTGTTTGTTGTTGTTGTTTCTGTGTGTGAATTTAGTGCTCGTGAAAGGTGCTGGACTGACAGCACTGAAACCTGAAGTCCTCTATTTATCCACATGACAGGTACTGCATGGGCGATCACAGTGCAAGCTTCTCCACACTGCCCTGCCAATGTGCCTCAACCTTGCTATGAAAGGACCACCACGTAGGTGAGAGGGTAGTTCAGACTCCATGCCTATTCAGTCCATGGCATCTCATGTGAGACTACCAACAATGTTGCCAGTTGTGTTGGTGGTTTTGCGATGCGCACACCTACCCACCAGGAATTGGACAGAGACCAGCACATCTCATTTCGCATAGGCCACTGAATAGCCCTCAGGTGATAATGGCTTTTGACCACCACCGATCTACACTGGATTTGAACCTGTGACCTAAAGGTGAAAGGCTCCTTAACCCACTACCAATCCACTGAGCCATCCAGTTCCCCTGAGGAAGTAACATTTAATTATATTTATTTTTTAAATATAAATGAGGTTTACTTTTTAGGGCCTAGTTGATGATTGTCAGTGAGTAAAGGTGGCAGCCATGTTTGTGATGGAAATCAAAGAGGAGTGAAGCAGCTAATGAATTCTGCATGTGATTTGCCCATATTCCAGATCTCACTGTCTCAAGTTTTTCCAGCTGTGCAATTGTTGAGGATTTGCCCATGGGGCTCGGTTTTCAAAGGTCAGGGACCATCCATCAAACAGAAATTATGCAAGGGGCACCTTGCACTAGGCCCTTCACCAAGTCCTATTTTCAAAGGGAGCCTGAGGAAGATGTGGGTGGGTATGCGCCAGATAGGCTTGCGCTATGCTTGCAGTAACCGTCCGGTTGCACCATCGTGGCTAGGGGTTCTGCACTGCAACAGTGATATAGCATTCCCTACCATGGTATTTTCGAAGCCCTCCAGTGGCTGCAGGTCCCACTCATGATTAGACCAGGCAGAGCTAGTCTAAGTGAACTGCAAACATGGGGCAATGGTGTGGATGAAGGGTGGTGTGGATGTGGATGAGCAGCAATAACGCAAGTAAGTGGTATGTACAAACAGCATGGACAGGGCATGGATGGCATATCTGTGTGTGTTGCTGCCTGTGTGTGTTGTGCCATGAGAGTCCTGCTGCTATGGCATCAGAGATGTGGCACACCAGTGTGAGTGCAGTATCTGTGCACAACATTGTGCCCCCAGTGGTATAGTTTGTCGAACCCTGCTGTTGGTGGGTTAGATGTCACAGATGCCATCTCATCTCATTTTCTCCAATCTGCAGATATGTTCAGTATGTGTGATATCTCTACATCATCTGGCACAGTTTCATTATGTTCATGTGCAAACCCTACCGTGGTAAGTAAGTGGAATCCTTCCCCCAGACATAGTACTCATAGAACCCCAGTGGTACAAAATAAGTGCACGTAGCAGAGGCTGTACAGGACATAGGAAATGTACAGGACTGAAATCATTAGTACATAGTTTGAAGAAGGGACAGCAGGGCCTACGTACACTAAAAGGTTAGGGCTTGTCACAGTGCCCTGACATAAAACCCGCTTATCTCCCACCTTTTGATGGGAATCACTTCCTGATAAGCAGGTACCTCATGTCACTATCCAGGATACTAGTAAGAGTGCCCATCCTCTGATCTGTGGACCATCTGTGTAGAACTCCTAAACTATCTCAGAGACCATGGTCTACTAGGCTACGTACCCGAAATTCCTTGCTAACAATACACAATGAAATACTGGGACTGACAATAATCATTATTAATAATCATTCCATGCATCAGGAGAGTATGACAGTGCAGACAACAGACAACATGCATAGTCCTCTTATAGTCAAGTGTATTATTTTTATTCATATCAGCACTACAACTTCAGAGGTTAAATAATGGCACATAACTTTGTCCAGGGTAGTTAACCATCACTATTTAATATAAGGAACCAACAGCCACTTGATGTGACATTGGACACAAACTGACAGCTAATGTGACAGGTACATCCCTGATATCGCAGGAGACACATCATTCTCAGATATGGGAGACTCAGAACCAGCAGCAGAACAGGACACATAAAACTAAAGTTCCAGTGCTCATGCCATGTGATCAACAGAGGAAACATCATAAGTTACAGGCACTCTGTCAAGTACGGACACTTCAGCTCATCACCTGCAGTCTGAGAACAACAACGTTTATGGAACAGACACTTGTATATGACATGCTGCTTTCTTGGTTGGCTCTGGTATTCACCCAGTGGAAAATGAACCACCTAGGGGTTGGGGACAGCCTCTGTCAAACCCTCCTGTGCACCATTTGTTTTGCACATAGGAGCAATTGTGGCAACTTTGAGGAGTTTAGTGCCAGGACCCTCCTGTACCAAAGTATTGTGGAGGTTCCCTGGCTTCAGTGTAAGTTGTTGTTTGCCACAGCTCGCGTCAGTCTCATGAGCCCTTTGAAAATCATGCCCTTGGTCTCAAAACTTGTTCAGCCAATCAGAAAGCAAGACATTTCCAACCCATGTAATGGCTCTCCTTTGAATACGGATACCATAATATTACATGAGTGAATACCTCCTTTGTGGCAGTTCTGTACTTTTCCAAAGGTGCTCTACAGTACTTCAGTTAAAGGGAAAGTCCACTCAACCTATTTTCTATATACCTGTATAGTTTGTAGGCATAAGCAATGATTCTCTCTCTTGCATGCCCCTAATTTCCTCCTACTTTAGATATAAGTAAGGGTTTCTTTTCTGTTTTGCTAGAAAACAAAGAAACCAGCACACACAAATGTCACTAGCAACACATGTAATATTTATTTCATTAACTCACACAGACACATTGGTGAGACAGCCCATAGTCCCCAGCATGTCGCCACGCCTTCCTGATGAAGAGGTATTACACTTGGAAGCGTTGGGGACCACAAGCTATCTTACCAGTGTGCCTGTATGAGTTAATGAAATTAATTTTACATGTGTTATAGCTGACATTTGTGTGCGCCGGTTTGTTTGTTTTCTAGCTGAAGTTTAGCCTTTTCTCAGTGGTACCTCTACTGACCGAGCAAGCGCGTCCTTGTGTACATTTTTTTTGTTAACTTTTGTCTGTTTTACCCTTGTGAAAACTTGTTTGTCTCCATTCCAAAGGTCATGCCCCACTCATGCAAAGCATTAAGGCATCATGGGAGTTGATGATGCATGCATGCTCAAGCCAGCAGAAGTAATATTCTCATTCAGTTCTGTTACTTGTCTTGTGCAGTCCCTGTATTCTCTGAAAGCATTTTTTTTAACTCAGATACAATTTAAACTTCAGAAAACAGCAGGGCACTTAGTATGCCTTGAAAACTTTTATGGCCAGCATAAGACAAGAACATAGGGACTGCAGAGGACAGCAACAGCAATGACTAATACAGTATAACTGCTGCAGACTTTAGCACCAGAACATCATACAATTCCATGATGCCTTCTATGAGTCAGGTCATGACCTTTACAATGGAGTTAGGCAGGTTTTCACACCAGACTTTAATACCTTTGTTTGCATTTAAATCCTGATGAAATTAGGAGGGTGCAATAGACACAATCATTGTGCATGCCCACAAATTACACAGGGAAACAGAATAAAGGTCTGAGGGGACCTTCCCTTTAAAATCAAGATTCTGTTATGCTGTGGTAGAAATCTCCTAGAAAATGGTTAGTGCTAAAGCAGGATTTCATGTCTTTCTTTATTCAGTCTAGTCATGTTGCTGTAATATTGCAGTTTAGAGGTAGGTTCATTTCAGTAGCTATCACCCTTGAGGTGTATCCTTCCCTGTTCATCATTGTCACCTCTCCATAGTACTGCGGAGCTCCTCACAGGCACAGCTGCTCATAAAGAATGCTGCTGTGCACTGAGGCTGAATTTGTAGTTTCCAGCCATGTGTGAAAGAACCTAGAGACTGGCAGACTTATAGCTTTTTACTGTCACCGACGTGATTACATTGCTGTTTTAAAGTGGTTATTTGAATATGTAGTTGGCCATTTCAGGCTTAAACAGGGATGCTCTGAGCATGCAGATTGCTCACAAAGCATTGATTACATGTGATGGACTTTATGTAGCATGCTGAGTTTGATCATGGACCTTGACCCTGCAGACCATCACATACCCATAGCACACCTCTTTTCCCCTCACATTATGGCAACACAGTAGCAGGTTGGTCAATGATTTATACAGAACAGCCCAAACTGTAACATTAATATTTTTGCTATGGAATTTGGAACACAAATGACTGATGGATGGGACCAGGTAAACTGCAACAATTATAAAAATCAATTTAGTTTTTCTTCAAGTGTTACAGCTGAAAATGTAGAAAGGTCCACATTTCTGATTATTTTAAAACAAATTTTTTTAACAGACAATGGGAAGTATGGTAGACACAGACACAGTTCTGGATCTCAGTTTTCCATCTTTATTAACAAGAAGCACACACATCATGCATGACAGAAAACCCAATGTTCAAGACTACTTCATGGATGCCAGTGACTTCAAATGGCACAACCTCTATCTACTTGTAGGTGTGTTAAGCCATATACATGTTTACTACACTTCTTCCCTTTACATGAAAAATTATCTACATTAACATTTCCTCACAGACAGCTCATCTGCAGGCTTCTCAAGCTGCTGCTGCGGCCCTGGAGCTCTCCGAGCCAGCCACAGATAACAGACCGCCCGACTGACCCCCAGACAGATTCAGACAGCCCATCTGTGGGCTTCCGAAGCTGCTGCTGTGGCCCCGACACTCTCCAAGCCAGCCGCAGCTAACAGACAGCCTGACTGACCCCCGGACAGATTCAGGTATGCACTGAACCTCCGAAACTTGTGGTTTTGAATGCCACTATTTTGACTGGATGCCCAGTGGAGGAGCCAGGCACTGAATGGCAGTTTATACTCCTCTGCTGAATTTCCAACTCCTGGCACTTCCTGATCTTGGGGAAATCTCTTTCTATGCTGTGTTCTGGACTGAATTTTTGTAAATGTAATTACTTATGTTATGCATCAACTGGTCTTACGTTACCTGCCAGTTTAGCTAGTCTATTACAAGCCGCTAGTCCAGCCTCTTGGTGTTACTTGCTGCTGTGAGACTAGTGCTGGACAAACTGTATTGTATAGTAGCTGATGTTTGACTGCGTAGACCTAGCTATTGAGTAAGATTGCTGCATTTTTCCATTTATGCTTCTACTGCCAAACCCCGTCTCCTGTCCAACGCTTATCACTCTGCTAATTATTAATTTATTCTCTCCACTTGCAATGCTGTCTCTCTAAACAGCTTAATTTCTTCTCTGTCTTACCTACAAACCCTCCTCTTACACCCCCTCCTGCTGCTGCTGTTGTCCTCCTCAGACGTCCCGGCGCCAAAGCACAGAACCCCCCTCCCTGTTAACTCCTCTTCTATCTCTAAATAATTGCCCTGCATTTGCCACCTCTTTACCTCATGCTTTGTCTTTCCCTGTTGCTGCCCCCCACTGAGCTTACTATTATACTCTAGCTGTATTTAATCCTCTGTCTTTCCCCTCTTGTTCCACAGACAGCCCATCTGCGGGCTTCCTAAGCTGCTGCTGCTGCCCTGGCACTCTCTGAGCCGGCCGCAGCTAACAGACCTCCCGACTGACCCCTGGACAGATTCAGGTACACACCGGACCTCCAAAACTCATGGTTCTGAATGCCGATGTTTTGACTGGACACCCAGTGGATGAGCCAGGCACTGATTGGCAGTTTTTGTGCCTCCGTGTGAATTTCCAACTCCTGGCGCTTCCTGATCTTGGGGAAATCTCTTTCTGTGCTGTGTTCTGGACTGAATCTTTTCACCCAGCCCCCCTCCCCCACCTCCTCACAGTATGAAATAGACTCTTGCTTCACCCCTTTCCTCAGCCTAGCAGCTGATTGGTCACTCCACTGCTGCACATTCTTATGGCTATTGGCCTCCCTATCTTCAATACCTAACTTGACCCACTCTCTTACCACCCCTTTTTAAAGCAATTTCACCCACAGGGTTGCACATTTGCTCTCAAGTTTTTCTCCAGTTAGAAGCACGTGACATTATTTGCTACATCTTGTGTGGTGTTTCTTTTCAGAGCCCTGCTAATCGCCTCTGTTTACAAATTCTTCCATGATAGCTATGGCTGGAAGAATACTGCCCCTGCTGACACTAAGCCTTGCTCTCTTTTTACTGGCTCTTCGCTAGACCTTGCTCTCTTGGCAGTGCTAAACTGACCTCCACACTATCTGACTTTACCTACTCAAACCTACTTGTGTCACAGATCAGGCAGCATGTTGTGACTCCTCTATTACTCACTAGGCATCTCATATACTCGGCTGCTGACTGTACATCTAAACACCTCAGGCAGAACATGCTACTGGTACCACCTCTTTTCCCATGGAAACTATGGTATCTTGTGCTCCTACCATTGTTTATTATCTGGGGACATTGAAACAAACCCTGGCCCCCAGTTACCCACTGCCTCTCTGAATATGAACTGGTTAAATATGAAAGGCCTTCATATAGCACACTTAAACATTCGAAGCCTTCTGTGTAACTTCACTGAACTTGAGGCATGGCTATCCGTATACGAACCTGACATTCTCTGTCTGACTGAAACTTGGCTAAAGCCCTCTACTCCTGACTCTTCCTGCTCTCTTCCTAACTATTCCCTATTTCAAGGAGACAGGCTATCTGGAAAGAGGGGAGTTGGAGTTGCGCTCTATTTCAAAAACCAGCTGAATATGTCCCTAATGCAATGTTCGGTTGCCTCTAACTGCGAGTTTTCACATACCCTGCTTTTACTTGGAACCAAAAAGATTTACTTAATATGTGCCTACAATCCTCCTAAAGTAGGTCAAGTAATATGCTTCAAACTACTTGAGTACTATCTCTGCAGCTCGCCAAAATGAACTTATTATTCTTGGCAACCACAACCTAAATTGGCTGGGGAAAAATAAAAGTGCACTGGTATCTCTAGTACATGGATTTAACATGCACCAGGTAATTGAAGATCCCACCCAGGCTGACCCAGTCACCTGCTGCTGAAACACTTATAGACTGGATACTCACAAATCGACCTGATAGGATTACTGCCTCAGGTGTGCTTCCTTATTCTATAAGTGACCATTCCCCTGTGTTTTGCATATGGGGAATAATGGTGATTCCAGCCCCCTCGCCATGCTACATCACCTTCTGGGATTTTTCCACACTTGATCAAACAAGCTTTCTACATGATATATTTTCTGTAAACTGGATCCCTATTATCCAGTCCCAAGACACTGAATCTGCTCTCAATCTCTTTCTTTCTATATTCTTATCCCTCCAGGACATACATTCACCTAAACGGAATCGATGCATTAGGGACAAACAGACTAGGTGGCTGCACAAGGAACTTCTCACATCCCTCCAGGGCATGTGACAAAAGCTGGAACCGCTACAAAACCTTGGGTCAGCAAAGTGAATATGACACTTACTGAAAGCAGCGCAATATGTGTAAAAAACAAATCCAGCTTGCCAAAAGCTCATACTGCAAAGGTCTATTGCTGGAAGCTGCTGGGGACCCAAAGAAATTCTGGATACATGTAAAATCTTTCTTAGGCTCAAACCAGTCTCAACACACGAATTATATGGTCCTCAGTGGTATGCACTATGATGATCCCACCACCATTGCAAATTCTTTCAACAAACACTTCACTGATCTCACCAAATACACTGCCTCTTTCACACAGCAAAAGCGCATCCTGATGCCCGTTACTCACACAAACATGCCCTTACATCTACCCTTCTATTTTAAGGCTATTCAAAATGCTGATGTTCTAAAACTACTAAACTCAATATCTGATAGTACTAGTGTAGACTCCGACTACCTAGAGCCTAAACTTCTGAAGATGGCTAGTCCTTTTATTGCGGCCCCATTGGCTAAAATCTTTACACTGTCTGTCTGCCATGGTCATGTTCCAGACATATGGAAATTGGCAAAAGTCACTCCAGTCTTTAAGAAAGCTGACAAGAAGGACATAGCTCATTATAGGCCCATAGCCATTCTCTCAGTACTAAACAAAATACTCGAGGAATTACTGGCTATACAGGTCACTGAGTTCCTCTCTAAATATACTCTCCTATCACATACTCAGCATGGTTTCCGCAAGGGGCATAATATCTCTACTGCTCTGATATAATTTACAAATGATACCCTTACTGCTATGGATCACGGTCTCACAACTGGTACAGTGTTCATTGACCTCTCAAAGGCATTTGATCTTGTAGATCACCCTCTTCTGCTTGATTGTCTTAGCTTCACTGGTTTCTCAGAGCAAGCCACAAACTGGTTCCAGAGCTACTTAAGCAATAGAAGACAACAGGTAAAATTTAACTTTGCAGTGTCAGACCCTGTGCCTATCAATGTTGGTGTTCCTCAAGGCTTCATCTTGGAGCCTCTTCTCTTCTCCATTTTTATAAATGACATATCTTCTAACACCCCTTGGTGCTCAACAATCTTGTATGCAGATGATCTGGTGTGCTACATCTCCTCTGCAAACATAGAAGAAATAAATATTCGACTAACATCTGCATTTCTCATAATGCAAGAATGGATCCACAGCAAAAGGCTCATCCTAAACATAAGTAAAACTCTGCATGCTCTTCAGATTTGCAACCAAACTTAGAACAAACCGCAACCTTTTCAACATCTCCTGTGCAAATGGCTCCACCCTTACGAAAGTAACCTCATTCAAGTATTTAGGTGTCCTGCTTGATGAAACTCTCAACTTTGAGCAACACATCACTGACACCTGCAAGTCAGTAAACTCCAGACTTGGAATAGCTTACAGGACTTGTCTGATGCTTACCCCCTCGGCTAGACTGGCTATTTCTAGGGGTATCCTTCTTCCATCCCTTGTGTATGGTGCTATCACCTACATAAATGCTTAGAAAACCACCCTAAGTAAGTGGGATACAACGTACAATAGTATCTGTTGTTATGCCTTGGCTTCCCCACATTTGAAGCACCATTGCTTTCTATATGCTGGCCTTAGATGGCCTTCTTCATATGCCAGTTGAGTCCTTGCCCTTGGTACGCTGCTGGACACCATCATCAGAACAATCTACCTACCTTTCTTGCAGGCATGCTGGTGCCTCTGTTTCCCACCTATGGCCTCCGCTCTACTGGACTCTCTCTACTATACATCCCTATGTGCAAAACCCTAAAAGGAACCTCAGCTTTCTCCTGCCTGTCCCCAAAATATTGAAATTCCCTACCTCTTGTTGTTCGCTCTGCACCTAGTCATATTGCTTTTAAAAAGATGTATCACACTCTCCTCGTCAAACATGAACTATGTTCCTGTTTTAAACCCACATAGGGTGCTTGAGATCCCCTTCCTCAGTTCTCAAAATGTTCAGTTTTGCTCTGACCCCTTGTTACTGTCATATGTAGCACTTAGCATGGATTATGTGTTAAAACTCTACTGCACTATGATTGTATGCTTATTATGTTTTGTACTATTGTGTATTTTCCTGCCATTGTCTCTGTCATATTAGCAATACTGTTTACGTCACAGAACATTGTGTAGATTTTTCCTTGTATGGTTGATTACCTCTGAACTATACCTGTTATTTGTTTTGTCTGCCAATTTTGTATTGTAACCTCCCAGTTTGTGTCTGAAAATGTTCATATTTTGAGGCTACGACACCTTACCCGGTACCCTGAACAAGTTTCGGGGATTTTTCTGCACCTTCGTAGAAATTGCTACTAACTATGTAACCAACAAGTAACAAAGTCCAGATACACCACACAAGTTTAATTAAAGGTCAAGTCACAGTGGTGTTTGGATGAGAACTGGGACCATTGTCTAACACAAGCTCATGTGACAGTCCATATGATGCAAACAAGTGCCACAAAAAAATCACCATTTTCTTGGTAGTTGCCACTTGGGTTGGAAGTACTTGGATTACTTGGAAGTAGTGGTTGTTCTTGGGGATTTCAACTGTAACTGGGCAGATGGTAATAATAATATGTTCAGGGAATGCATAATTGAACTAGGATTACAACAAGTTATCACTGACCCAAGTAGGATTAATTATAGTACAGGATCCAAGACTATCTTGGACCTAATTTGTGTTACCCACCCTAATAAGATAATTACCTTCTGGGTCCTTCCAGATGATTTAAGTGATCACTCCCCAATTTTTGTACCCTAGACCTAACAAAGGCTAAAGCTGACTCAACTTATCTAGAATTTCATAAAAGCAATAGTGATTTGGCTGGTGTACTTAATGAAAAAAATTCCCATACTGATTGGATTTTCCTAAGTACTATTATGGGCACTGACCTGGCCTATTCTAAATTCTGCTCTGTTTTCACTGAAATTTGTAATTTGGTTTTTCCAGTTAAAAAGTCAAGGGTTAAGGGTAAGAGAAAAGATTGGGTTACAGGTGAATTAATTGAGATGTTTCATAGATGAAATATGTGTTGGGTGGACTACAGAAGAAAACAGGGACCCAGTCTCTTAATACGGTATAAGCAATTCGGGAATAAATGTAAAACTGCTTGTAGGAAAGCAAAGATACGTTTTTTAAAAAATCAACAATTGAATAACATGAGTGATTTTAAAAAAGTCTGGCAAGCCCTATATCAAATGTTTGGCAGAAGTAAAAATAATTCCCATATCTCAATTGAAATGACTAATGAAATAATTGATTCCTCTGTTGCAGTAGCCAGGTTATTCAATAAGTATTTTGGTAATTTGGTGGACCTTAGAAAAATTTTGTAGCCCAAGAGTCAATCCCCCTGCAATTTATTGACATTAACCACAATCCCTCTTTTTATTTTACATTTCTCACACCTACTGTGGTTATGAATTATAGTCTAAAAAGTAATCCTAAACCATCTAGTGGACTGGATCAAATTGATTTTCAGTTAATTAAAATGGCCTGTTCTTCTATTCCAGTTCTCCTTACCCATTTATTTAATTATCCCCTGTGTCATGGGGTATTCTCCAAATGTTGGAAAACAGCTATCGTTAAACCAAGTCATAAATCTGGACCTAAGAATATTTTATCAAACTATCATCCAATTTCCCTTCTCCCTCCATTATCAAATCTTGACAGAATTGCATTTGATCAGGTGAATGAACATCTTCTTAAGTATGATCTTTTGTCTGGGACTCAGCATGGTTTCAGATCGGGCTATAATACCAAAATGGTCTTGGTAGGATTCACGGACTATATCCATGGGGCTCTGGAAAAGGGGCTCCATATGGCATCAGTCTTCATGGATCTCACCAAGGCCTTTGACTTGGTAGACCACGAGATTCTCCTGTATACCATGTTGAAACAGGATTTCTCAGGTGACTCAATTTCTTGGTTCAGAAGCTATCTTCAGGGCAGATCCCACTGTACTGTTATTGAACAGGCTCAATCTGACACTAGGGAGATACAATGCAGAGTCCCTCTGGGCTCCATATTGGGCCCATTGTTATTTTCTTTATTTCTGAATTCCATTGCTTTGGTTTGCGCCTCATCTAAGTTAATTTTGTATGTAGACAATGCTGATATGTTCAGTTCTGATAAAGATTTTTACTATTTACAAAAAAACCTTCAAAGTGATTTCAGACATATTTATAACTTATTTTTGTCTCATAAGTTATTTTTAAATTCTAAAAAAAAAATCTATCTGTTTTCCTATCCTAGTAAATCACTGTTACATGGTATTCAGATTTCTGATTTAAATGGGCACCCAACTGTTTGTGTGGATAGCGTCTGTTACCTGGGGATTACCCTGGATAAATATTTCACATTTGATCATCATGTTGCCCAGTTAATTAAGGTAATACACAATAGCTTGGGCATGCTTTACAGAATGAAACAGTTTCTGGTTCCTGAGTCATGAAGGTTATTGGTGAATAGTTTTTGGTTTTTGAGGTATGATTATACTAGCATTTTTGACCTTTTCTTGACCGAAAATCTATTCAATAGATTAAATATACTTTATAGTTCCATATGTAGGTTTACTACCAGGTTGAGGGGATCAACACACAATTAATCTGTTTTATAGTTAAATGGGATGTCTTCCATTGAAACAACATGTTGAATTTAAGGCTTTAATCTTTTTGCACGAAATTGTTTTAGGCCTTTTGCCAAACTTAGTGAGTGAGAAATTCTCTAGATGTACTAACATGTTCTTCACCAGGTCTCAAAACAAATATGTTTTTTCCATTCCCTATTTTGAATTCGACTTTTGGCCAGAGATCCTTTAAATACAAAGAGATTATTCATGATAACAATTTGCCTTGGTCTGTCTTGAGTGGTGTACAGCTGTCCTCATTTACATCTGTATTGTATAATATGTTGTTGGATTCCAATTGTATATGTTTTAAGTAATGTTTTAATTGCATTTGTTTTTATGTACTGGTCGCTGTGAAAAAATTGCATTATTGCTAATCTTCTTACCAGTCTAAGTAAAAATGAAATGAAAAAATGAAATGAAATTACTTTGAGTGAACATCAGCTACCTACTAGGAATGGCCATTTGTCCATGTCAGTGTAGTAGTATTGGATGCGCTTCCAAAGTGCTGTGGCTGAAGACCAGGGATGGAGAAGAGCTAAGGAAGTTTGATTACTGGCTGTTGCACAAACAGCATATTGGCTGACCAGGTTCTGGATGTTATTATCTACCCCAGGCCACCAAAGATACCCCCAGGCCAAAGCTTTCATCTGACTGATTCTGTTGTGACTAACATGCAAGCTGAAAGTAGATTTCATTATTTAGGAGGTATCACAACATGGGCACCTCTCTGAGCATAGCTTTGAGCCATAGACAATTGGTCCTTCTTGTTAAAGAAAAGTCATAGAGTCATATGCTGCATGAAGTAGGGCCATCAATCAGGTTCAAGTCCAGAATATATACCAGTCTCAAAAGATTCGTTGGGTCATAGTGAACTACCCACTTGCAGCTCAAATGCCACTTTTTCCACAACTGAAATGCTGCATTGCATTGCATTGCATTGTATTGTATTGTATTGTATAGTTCAGTATCGTTGTGACTAATTCCACTTTGCATCCATTTGGAGCAACTCTTGTAACAGTAGCAACAAAGTGGACTGGTTAGTCAGAAAATGTTTGCAGTCATTCATAGGCTAAGAAAAGATTGTAAATTTGTTACATTGTATGGCACATGCATGTTAACTGTAGCTGCAACTTTGATTTCTGTTTGGTACAGCCCCTAGGCATCAATCCAGTAATCCAGGTACTTGACCAAATTCTGAAGAAACTATCACTTGATGAGAAGAAACTGTCATTTGCTGTCTGGTCATGAGCTAGTTCAAGATCATCAAATGCTTTTCCACTGTGGGTGCGATTACCAGAATATTGTCCATGAGGCAGACTACTTAATTAAACTGTGTACTGTCTGGTTCATTGTGTGCTGAAAAATTACTGGCTCTGTTGAAATTCCATAAGCCAGGCCTTGATATTCATATGTCCATCGCTGGTGTTTGTGGAGAGAAGTCCCATTGTTGGGGAGGACATTCACTGCCTCTGCTAGTGGACACTAAAAATGACTAAAGAAACTGGGAACCTGAGCTTTCTCCTCAGAATCAGAGATCAACCTGAAGAGTCCCAAACTGGATGCACAAAAGACTGAACACTCCCAGGTTTTGAGACCATGCCTCTGGATCTGTGATCTGGCAGCTAAGCTAATCTGCCTAAATATTTAGATCTCCTGCTAGATGAATAGCTGACAAAGACAAAATATACTTTTCAGGCCACTGAAAACAGTTTTTGGCTTCCAGAGATGTGCTTTCACATTTTGTGCCACCTTGATTGTTTAGGTACATGACTATCATTGTGCCAAGTGAATCTCCACTGCTTACAGGGGTGCCAGCCAGGATGCAATGCAGTAATGCAGCAGCATATCACAAAATGCTGTAGTATACTGCAGGGAACAGTGTAATTCAATGGTAATTAAGCCGTTTTGTCTTTTTGTGACATGTCATTTACTGCAAGTTATTGCGTTGCATAATGGCTGGCTCTACTGTACAATTTCAGTTGCTCCTGAAACTGGAGGAGGAGGATGACAAACATTACCTGCATCTCTAAGGCATCTAGCTTCAGGTTTTGTTCCTCTGGACTTGAAAATCATGGACCAGAATCAGAACAGAACAGCACTCTAGCACAGGAGCTAGGCTGCCTTGTTAAAAATTCATTCTGGTTGGTGATGCTACCAACAGATTTTTTTATCTCCCAACAGCAGAGGAGCTGATTGGCTATGGAAGGAATCCAAAAGGTGACTTGAATTGCTCTGACACCAGATACTAGATCAAAATAAAATTGTTTGTCCCCCACCAAGTGATCATGAATAGAACAAGCATTTGTCAATGTCGAACGTTCGCTTGCAGGTATTTGCAGTGGTGTTTGGCATGTATGGTGCTTTACCCTAATGCCCTGTGCGATTGCTGGTATTTGCACAATAAATTGTCAGCATGACCTTTTTGTTACCCCCATTGTGCGCTACATAGGCGGAAAACAACGTTTTGGGCAGGATGTGAAAAATGACAGCTGTACTGCTCATAAGGAAGTGTGGTAAAATGGCAATGTTGAAAATCTGGAGTGGAAATATTAAAATTGCAAACCTAGGAGCGCAGTGGAACTGTGCAATGCACACTCGTAAAACAGTCATTGTTAGGATTTTTTCACCAAATTGTCAACATTGGCATTTTAAAACCTCTGCTAATGAACAGTGTCCACTGTGATTGTCTTACTGTGTACCATACATTGATTTTGCACACCGACTGCGCCATTGTAGCACTTCATTAAGTGAAACACGTTTTGGGCAGGATGGAAAAGACAGCTGTACTGCTCATAAGGAGGTGTGGTAAAATGGCAATGTTGAAAATCTGGAGTGAAAATATTGAAAATTCGCAAACTTCCGAGTGTGCATAGGAACTGCGCAATGAACACTCGTAAAACAGTCATTTGTAGGAATTTTTTCACCAAATTTTCAACATAGCCATTTTAAGATCTCTGGTCATGAGCAGTGACACTATGATTTTCTTAATGTGTCCCATACACTGAGTTCGCACACCGACTGTGCCATTGTGCGCTACATTAGCGGAAGCACGTTTTGGGCAAGATGTGAAAAATGACAGCTGCAGTGCTCATAAGGAGGTGTGGTAAAATGGCAATGTTGAAAATCTGGAGTGAAATATTGAAAATTGCAAACTTACGAGCTGCATAGGAACTGCGCAATGCACACTCGTAAAACAGTCATTTGTAGGAATTTTTTCACCAAATTTTCAACATAGCCATTTTAAGATCTCTGCTCATGAACAGTGACACTGTGATTTTCTTAATGTGTCCCATACACTGAGTTCGCACACCGACTGTGCCATTGTGCGCTACATGGGCGGAAGCACGTTTTGGGCAAGATGTGAAAAATGACAGCTGCACTGCTCATAAGGAGGTTTGGCAAAATGGCAATGTTGAAAATTTGGAGTGAAAATATTGAAAATTCGCAAACATACGAGCGTGCATAGGAACTGCGCAACGCAGACTCGTAAAACAGTCATTTTTAGGAATTTTTTCACCAAATTTTCAGCACAGCCATTTTAAGACCTCTGCTCATGATCAGTGTCACTGTGATTTTCTTAATGTGTCCCATACATTGAGTTCACGCACCGACTGCGCCATTGTGCGCTACATGGGCTGAAACACATTTTGGGCAGGATGTGAAAAATGACAGCTGTACTGCTCATGAGGAGGTGTGGTAAAATGGCAATGTTGAAAATCTGGACTGAAAATATTGAAAATTCACAAACGTATGAGCGTGCGTAGGAACTGCGCAACGCACGCTAGTAAAACAGTCATTTTTAGGAATTTTTTCACCAAATTTTCAACATAGCCATTTTAAGACCTCTGCTCATGAACAGTGTCACTGTGATTTTCTTAATGTGTCCCATACATTGATTTTGCACACCGACTGCGCCATTGTGCGCTACATGGGCGGAAACACGTTTTGGGTAAGATGTGAAAAATGACAGCTGTACTACTCATAAGAAGGTGTGGTAAAATGGCAATGTTGAAAATCTGGAGTAGAAATATTGAAAATTGCGAAACCCACAAGCGCAGGTGAACTGCTAACGCGACGCCAGAAAACAAAGTCATTTTGGATTTTGTTCAATTAATTGGAGTTTTTGGATTCTTTCGAAACACTGTCACGGTATGATCCTAGGTCTCGGATGGTGATTTCACGCAGTGACTGCGAAATCACCCTTCGGCCCAAATAACACCATGACAGTGACATCATTCATGAGAAGGGGTCCCAAAACCCCATGTTGAAAATTCGTGCAAAAATTCCAAAAATGCCTGAGATATGCAATAAAGTTGAAACCCCTATCTAGCCCATTATACAGCTTACCGGCATTCTCAGTTCATGGTTGCCTTTGAAGAGTGCAGACATGTTCCCGGTCCACCAAGATCGCTGCGCCAGAGTCTGGAGGTAAGTATGGGGTGAGGGGTGGGGAGGCTGGGTGGAGTGGGTGGGTGCGGTTGTGGGAGGGGGCTGCGAGATGCGCTCAAGGGACCGCTTTTTATTTTACAGGTTTAAAAAAAAAACGACAACGCGGGATGTTTGCCATGTTGGGTGGGCCTCAGCATGGCAGAAGATGGCTGGGGCGGAGCCGACGGGGATTGGGCACCTCCCGCCGCAAACCCACGCGGATGAGGAGCCGACGGGGATTAGTACCCCCGCCGGCAAAAGAAACCGAACGCTTGCCACGCTGGGTGGGCCTCAGCCGCGGCAGCAGGATGGCTTGGGCAGGCGGAGCCAATGGGGATTGGGCACCCCGTCGACAAACAACCGTTTGCCACGCTGGGGTGGGCTCTCAGCGTGGCACCAAAGCTTTGTGGGCGCGGACACACGCGGGGAGCACCGTGACGAGGAGGGGACGGCGATGTGGTGCTCCATATGGCAGCGTGTTTTGCTTTGAAGCAGAGAACACCACTGTCATATAGAGCTCCTGCACCCATTGGTGCAGGACCGCCACGTCTGCTCAAGGGAGCAGTGCATTGGATGGGAGAGGCACACCTCCAAAGTGTGCTACTCTCCCAAAATGTTCCTTGCGCATGTGCGCAAGCGAACGTAAAAATGGGATTGGAGAAACCCCGATAAGTGACAAGCTCATGGGACTACCTCCATAGAGGTAGTCAGTAGACATATAGTTTGAAAGAAACAGGATGACAAAAACTTCTTCTGGAATCTCAGATAACGAATATCCCATTGTAGTGTCCCCCTCTGTAAGAGAAGAGAACAACCCTATTAGGATCTTTCTTAAACTAAGCCCCCAGGAGATACAGTCTCAAGGAAGATGTGAGGGAACTGTTCCCTCTTTTAATTATTCAAAAAAGTTGTTGCAGAATATGCAATGTCCTGGCTGCAAAGGGTGTTGCTGACTGTTCCAAAGAAGCTCTGCTCAGGAGATTAACCAGATAAGGAAAAAAGAAGCTGGCACATCTGTCCAAGGAAGGCAACAAATTAATTCAGTACTGCTGTACAGAATACAAGCCAAAAGGAAGTATCCGGGACTGAAAATGTAGCTTCCGAAAGGCAAACCTTACAGATTGCAGATACAAGAGATCAATCAAAACATGAAAATATATGGTGCTGTTGTTCCTGACTGGAGCAGGTGGCCTGGAGGCTGGTTCACCACTCTTTTTCTCACTGTCTTCCTGAGGACTGGAGACAGACAGTAACAGTACCTTGAGGGCACAGTACAGAATTTCATTTCAACTGAGAGAAAGCTAATCTCTCATGCCCATAAATCTATTGTGGTCTGGGTCCATCTTTTGACAAGTTCTGTAGGCTTCCCCCAAATGCTTGAGAGGCAGGATGTGCTCACATATCCTTAAGCAGAGAATCTGCCATGTTTACCCACTGCTGTGAAGCAACTGCAAGAGGAGCCTCTATTTCAGAGAATTTTGAGGCCAGCGAAGTAACCTTTGCCTCAATGATTTCCAAAGTTATATTGAGTGCCTACAACACCCCCTTCCCAGAAAGGGGGTCGGCTGTCCTTTGAGAACTGTAACTGACCTTGTTTGTCTTTAATATCTGCTAGAAATGTGTTCTCTAAGAAAAGGAACAGTGAAAGAAATAGAAAGAGAAAGAACCTCTGTGTGCAAGCACTGAGGCAATGGTTACCCCAAAGGGCATTTGGCGGCTGGGAAGCCAAGTTTCAAAGAAATACAAAATCACACATGCCCCCACAATGCAAAGCATCATAGGCTACTTATGCAGGTCACCACAGAATATTATGCTTGCAGCCTTAAGCAGAATGATAGGCTGGCCACACAGTTTGCAAAGGGTCTGCTGGCACCCTTTCAAACTGTGTGAGAGACCTTTCGGCACCATGCATTTCTGCTTAAAGTTGAACCAGTATAATATTCTGTGGTGATTTGCATATGCAGCCCATGATGCTTTGCATTGTGGGGGGCATGAGTGAAAGAAATGCCCTCTTGGAGGCCTGGTATGCAGTCCAGCACCATGAAATAATTCCTCGCATAGTCAAAACTATAAGGCAGGACCACTGTCAGCAAATCGAAGAATGACAACAAATGCAGTTCTTCAAAAAATGGATGCTAAGGAAATACAAAAGACAAAATGGTACACTGAGGAAGCCTTTGGTAAACCAAATGCAGAAGCTGGGACCCAGTCACCAAAAAAGGCTCACCTACACGCTGCAGCTACCTTGTTATCATTCGCATCAGGAAGAGTGTATGTCTCCTTAATAGGGATCATATGTGGCATGCTTTACCATACTAGCCATCAAGACATCAATGATCAGTGGGACTTTCCACCTTATTAGCATAGTCACTGGAAAAGGACAGTATTGTGCCCAGGATTTTGTCAACCAATGTTTTTCTTTAGCAATATCAAACCATACTTAGTTGATAACCAGGTTGCAATGCAGAACGCTTGGAAAACACTTAAGAGGGGTTTCAGGAAAGGAACTTATTGGTTTTACCAGAAGTGGGGCCACTTATTTAACCTCTGCAAGATTTCATTTTCTGCAGATTTCAGGCAATAAAAAGGGTTTAAACTGAGAAACAAACAAAAGTGGAAATGCGGATGACTGAATGTCCTCAGACCAATCACTTTACTCATCCATAGAAGAGTACTCATCAGTGTCTAGCAGTTCAGCAGGAATTAATGGGATGGGATCTTCTTACTCAATGTTCATATTTTCTTATTGGTCTGGCTTTGCGCTCGAATTAAACTTTGGAAAAACAGGAATGCCTCCCAGTGTGGTAGAGCATCTTTGACATGCTGTGGTGCATCTTCACCTGCCTGTTATGGATCACCTTGGCCTGAGTGGTTCACCTGTGGTGTTTTCACAGGACTGGCATGAGGATCTTCTAGAAGTTGAAATATGGACTGGTGTAACAATCCTGTCATTGTCATTAAACTGCCAGGTGTACCTTAACCTGCAATGCCAGAGATCTTGGTGTTAGTGACCAAAAATGCTAGGATTGCTTGATTAAGAGGGGTAAAGACAGTTTCAATGTCCTTTGGCAGGCACTGAATTGTTTCTTTTAAAGGGGAGAATGGTCTTCTGGATGTCTTTGTACGAAGGGAGAAAGAAAAACAGTATGCCATACAGAATAAAAGATTCACTTATAGCCTATAGTTTATCAAGAAGATTTTGATAACCTTTGGATGAAAATGTAGGTACTGCAGAATAGTACTGTTGAAAAAACACCCATGCAAGCTCTCAGACTGGAAGAGGGACTAGAAGACCGCAGTTGTTGCCCCAAAAATAAAATCAATAGGTTTCAAATACCACAGAGAGGCTACAGCACTTAAGAAACATTAACACATGGGTAGTTGTATGAATGACATCACACAACAGATGCTAGTGACACATATGCATTATGAAAAGTGCAGGAGAAAGCCTGTGCTCGCAACCACTAGGAAACCACAATTGCAAGTGTGTGAAACTTATAAACAGCAGTTGATATGAGTGCAGAGTTAGCGCTTGTGAGAGTAATGGCCAAAATAGGTTAAAAGCAAGATAAAGCCAACATACAAGTCTCTCACAATGTGTCCTTTGTAGTAGTAGTAGTAGAGAAAAACATCAAGGAAGAAAAAAAGTAAAGAGTACACAAACTAAGCCACTGACAAGGAAGGGGGGGGGGGGGACTGACAAAAAAAAAAATTACATGAGGTACCAGGCATGGAGAAGGTTGCAGACTAAATTACAGAGTTTCGCTTTGTTCTGAAAATGATGCATCTATGCTGTTTACATAGAATATTGGCAGTGGCACTCATTCAGATTTTCACAGAATCTGTAAATGAGGGAAAAAGCAGACTTTTCAGTTAAAACTGATTACACAGGCACAATTTACTTTTTAGAGACTGCCCAACAAAACAAACAGCCCCTACCTACTAGAGTTACTCAAATAGGGAGAAAAAGAGAAAAACAGTAAATGTGATGACATTTAAAAAGTCAGATGAGGAGCTCCTCAGACGTGCTGCTGCCCCTAGAGCACTGGTAAAAAGACTGTCTGACCCAGAGGTGAGAGAAGATAACCCTGCCTGGTCCCCTGGACTGAGCAAGGCTCCCTGAGAAATCTTGATTTGTTTTTACCTCAGCCATTGGTTTTGAGATCAGCCAGTGCCTCCCCATTAATCCTTGCAGTGATCAACTTTGTGGTACTAACACCCAGATAACCTTGTTTATCTTCAGCCAACCGGTAATCACGGATATAGTGAGGATCATCCCGACTTTGCAGCCAACTTGCTGTAGCCTGGATCTGGGCCTAACACACCTCCTTGTAGGGTGTGTTGAGATTATCGCCCCGGTCCTTACTGGAATAGTTAGGATGTCACTGGAGAGAGGGATCTTTCCAGATCACTTAAAGGAAACAGTGGTCCGTTCCCTCCTGAAAAAAGTCCTGCCTTGACCCAGACTATCCAGTAAACTATAGGCCAGTCTCAAAATTGCCTTTTGTAGGTAAAATTATTGAGAAAGTGGTCACTCTGCAGCAGGAGGATCATTTATCCAGCTACAATATCTATGATCCTCTCCAGTCGGGTTTAAAGAAAAGGCAAAGCACTGAGATGGCTCTTGTTTGGGTACTAAATGATCTCCTGATGGCCAGAGATCAGAGGGCCTGTACCATCTTGGTTCTCCTTGATCTCTCAGCAACGTTTGACACTGTGGACCATGGCGTACTACTCGAGCGCCTGCATTTTTTCTGTGGACTGAGGAGGGGTGGTCCTCAGTTGGTTTGATGTTTTCTTGAGGCAGAACTCAGAGAGTGGTGTCGGGGATTTACTCCTCAGTCCCTCACTGTCTGCCCTGTGGGATGCCTCAAGGCTCGGTGTTGTCGCCAGTGTTGTTTGCAGTGTACCTGTTGCCATTAGGAGACATCATAAGATGGTACGGCTTGAGTTTTCACTGCTATGCAGATGATTCTCAGCTATACATGTCTTTTGTGCCCAAGCAGGGGGTAGATACTGTCTCAGTGTTTAATAACTGCCTACATGAGATACATGACTGGATGAGTGCTAGTTGGCTGCAATTAAATCCTGGGAAGATGGAGGTGTTGGTGATGGACCAAGATTGTAGGATGGTTGGAGCAGGGATGGGACAACCCACCAGGCTGAGTCTTGGGGGTGTTCCGTTGTGTGCCTTGAGTCAGATGCATAACTTGTGCATGATCTTTGTTGAGGGCCTGACCTTGAAATCACAAGTGTCGGCTATAGTTAAATCTTCTTTTTATCATCTAAGAAATATCACCAGGGTGAAGCATCTGGTTCCATCTGAAGATCTTCCTACCTTGGTCCATGCCTTTGTCATCACCCATCTTTATTACTGTAATGCCCTTTACCTAGGGCTAACAGGGGTGGATATCCGCCGCTTGCAGCTGGTGCAGAACACGATGGCCAGGTTGTTAACTGGAGCCCCTAGAGCCAGTCATATAACACCTGTGCTGCATGAACTGCACTGGCTGCCAGTTCAGTGGTGGATAACCTTCAAGGTCACATTGTTGACCTATAAAGTCCTACATGACCATGGACCCCGCTACCTGCAAGATCTTCTGCAGCCTTAATGCCCTTCCCGCCAACTCCGATCCTCCGACGAGGGATTGCTAGAGATTCCTAGGGTACTTTTGAAGACATCTGGAGCATGATCTTTTGCTTTTATGGCTCCTACCCTGTGGAATTCTCTACCTCATCAGATACAAGATAGACTGACTGTCGAAGGATTTAAGTCTGCCCTTAAAACTTACCTCTTTTGTCAGGCCTTTAATGGGGCCTGATCAGGATTAATGTTATTGATTTTACACCGAAATATTGAACTAAATTTAAGGGGTTGTTTTATATATGGTTTTATGATAATTGTGTTGTTTTTTTTTGTGTATGGATTGTTCAGGTGCCCTGAGCTTAGGAAGGGTGCCCTTTATAAATAAATTGATGATGATGATAATGATGATTGTGAATCCAGTTTGTAAATTGGTTGCCCAAGCCATATTTTTCAATAACTTGGAATAAAAGAGGCCAACAAATGTAATTGAAGGCCTTTTCAGCATCCAATGGGTAGAATTGCTGAACTGACCTCCAAATACAAGTTAACTAGTGCTGTAGTTTAGAGCACTGAGCTGCAAACCTGAAGACCTGGGTTTGAATCCCACAGACACCACTTGCTTATTATGTGACCCAGAGCAGTCACTTAACTTCCTTTTGCTCCTAGGTCACACCTGGAAACAAACTTCGACTTAGTGTGCCTTTCCTGGTTAAACAATTTCCCCTCTCCCTTCCCTATATTAATCGTTCATCTGATATTGTGTGCATCCTCTTTCTTTCAATGAAGCCAGTCTGGCCATCTTGTATAATAGTGGGTACATGTTTAGCTAGTCTGATTGCTATGATTTTATAGTCCATGTCAAGCAGTGAAATAAGCCTGTAGGATTTCCTAGACTCAGCTGGTTTGTCTGTATTTTAAGATCAGAGAGATTATGGCTTCATTAAAGGATGGAGGAAGTGTTCCCACTCTGTCAATTTCAATAGAGACTTTCAATAATAAAGGGGGCTACTAAATCCTTCAGATTTTTATAAAACTCTGATGGAAAGCCATCAAGGCCTGTTAAGTTTCTTAGATCTAATCATGGCTTTTTCTGCCTCCAGGATAACAATATTATTGGGGCTTGGAAGGAGACCAGTTTTGGGAAGACATTACAGAAGAACTGCACATCTTCTTTTTAAGGGGCATACACACTAGCCATGAGCACTGATTGGGAGCCTGAGGGCCTATGAAAACAGTATCTAGTGGCAGGGCTGACATATGAATCAATAATTTCTGGCTTAAGATGTGTTTTTTTTTTTTTACAAATAGATGTACCCCTTGGCATTCCCTTGAAAATAAGTGCTTATATAGTACCTGTGGCTTGAAACAGATTTCCAAAATAGTTTGCATATTTTTCTTCAAAATTAGTCTCCTGAAGAAGGCAGTTAACTCTATTACATTTATCATACCTGACTATTTTTCATGTTTGTTTGTTCTGCCTCCTATATTAGCATAGGGGGAAGACTAGAACTAGACTGCATTCAGAAGCTCTCTCCTAATAATGGGTATTTTTCTATGCTTTATGAAAAATTGTATTAATTAATCTCTTGAATTCATTTGATTGAATCTGCAGCCTGAATTCAAAGCACTGTAGAATGTATTTAGATGCACCATTCTATTATTTATGTAATATCATCACTCATATATCACAAACACCTTGAGCTTTGCTCTCATGACTATGATGTCAACAGACTTCTTCTGGACCTACTGTACAGCCTTGTTAGTGATGGTCCCCTGTCAATGTTCCATGATATTTTATAACTATTTTTAATCAAACAAAATGGAAACCTCCTTATACAGTATTTAAAAATCAAAAGAACATGTAAATGAAGACAAGTACCAGGGTTGCAAGGACACATTGGGATTCTGACAATATCACGTACACACTGTAACATCACTCTCATTTGATTTATTGACAACAATCATCTTTAACAGTAACACTCAGCAATTATATCCTCAAAATATTAAACAAGATACTATTGTGCATGAGACAATGTATAGTACTATCTATACAAAATAGTTTTAAAAGGTGCAAATGCTTGTAATAGCCTGAACACATGTGGCAGAAAAGAACTGACCAAATAAGCAATAAGACATGATAGAGTGTGTGGTAGACAGTTCTAATGCACAGCCGGGAAGCTAGCCGTATGTTAGAATTGTCTAATGTACACTCCTGGACTGTCTTATTGCATGTATAAAATGGTACTGTATATTTTACAAGCATGTAACAACTTAAAATTTAAATGTTTACATAGTATAATTGTAAAATCTTTTATCCATTTTGCAGTGCAATATTTCCTCAGCCTGTATTATGATTATGTTTTTTATTTTTTAGATTAAGGGCTGGATTTTCAAAGGCTTTAGATTGCCACAAGCCCCAGGTGTGACAAAGATAGGGTGCACCAGGCTTGCAGCAATCTAATGGGATTTTCTAGCCCATGCAGCAATTCATGAAAGTTAGATTGTCTTCTTGTGAGCTAATGGTTTTATGTGATAATGACGAGTCTGAAACACCGCCAATCACAAAAAAAGACTCAAAAAGAGCCTGTTGTCAAAAGGGCGATGGATATTGCAATGACCGTTGCAAATAGCGATGGTCGCTACATTCAAACAACAAAACTACCAAAATAAGTATTTTTATGTGGGGGCTATGCCCCCATGCCCCCCTTTTCAGAGGAGGCAAGCCCCCCACACCCCCAAAACTTAAAATAATCAATTCCACGGGAAGTGCGGACCTAAGGGAAAGTGACTATTTTTAAAAAAAGCAAAAGATTCTTTCTCCTGGAAAAATACCCGAACCTGGGTCTGCTGGCATTCTAAGCAGTGGCTTACACCATTATGCTAAATGGCCAGCTTGGCAGAGCTTAGCCAGACAACATCCTATATCATGTAGCAGCAAGTGTAGTCCCCTGCTATACTAGCTCTACAGGATATAGCAATGTTTTCACCACTCATTCTCAGTGTGAGCGGTATTATTGAGTCGCTCATATTGAGCCGCTCAATAATACTCACTCATATAACATAATACCAAGCTAACTTGCATCAGTCTTGGGGATTATTTTTATAGAACTCACCACAACAGATTTAATGCAGCCTGGTGTAAATCGTGGAAACTGTCACAACTGTGCCCAACCTTCGAATATTGATCAATTTGCAGAAAAAGGGATTGGTGCACCAGTGATTTCAAAGTGTTGTGGCACAGGGCTTGACATACGCCCTGCACCATGCTTTGAAAATCCAGCCCTAGGACTTTTGTCCTTCTGTGGACTCTGTAGCTCTAAGTGTCCTGTTGTGGTTGTCATGGCTACCGGCACCACCACCTTTATCATAAATACAGAATATTTGTTGATTATATCAAAGTGTTTTGTATTTTCCTCCCACGTTTTGCCATCCAGCAATCGGGCTTCAGTACCTCAGTTGGACTCATGCTAGCTTGTGGCAAGAGCAAGGAGGTGGACAGGAGGAAGAATGCTTACACTGAACTAGAGACGCGATCTAGGCAGCAGTTGTTGAAATGCAAGGGAAACTTCTTCTGTTCTTACTGTGCTCCGTTTCTTTTTGTTACAGCAGGTTTTGCTATGAGCCAAGAGTAAAAGGGCTGCTGTCAGAGGGCAGGTTTGTGAAGTGAGGGAGGGAGCAGACGTCTGTCATGGAATGAATGGCTGGCCAGTGGGGGGTGGGGTGATCACAAGTGTAAATAGACAAACTGAAAAAAGTTTCAATAATGAAGTTTGGTTTTCAGATCCAGGCCCTTCTGTCCCCATTATCTATCCCTAGTATTTCCAGTAAGGATACTAAACTATTAGAATCCCCCTTTACAATTGAAGAAATTGCCCAAGCGATCTCTGCCTTGAACCTACGTAAATCTCCCGGAAGAGATGGTCTCCCTATTGACCTATACAGACTCCCTGGAGTGAATTTGGCCCACTATCTGGCCAGAGTATTCTGTCACTCCCTAACAATTGGACAATTACCCCCCTCAATGAGAGAAGCGGTTATTACAGTACTTCCAAAAAAAGGGAAAGATCCGCTGTCTCCAGGTAGTTACCGTCCTATTTCCCTATTAATGCGGATGCTAAGATATTGGCTAAAGTCATTGCCTCCCGGCTGGAACCTCTCTTGCAAGATCTGGTTGGTCCCCCCCAAGTGGGCTTTGTGAAAGGCCGGTCAGGTTCTGATCATCATAGAACATTGGGGTCCTTGATGTATTTTGCCAAACTTTCGCCAATCCCCTCAGTAGCCATGGCCTTTGATTTTGAAAAGACTTTTGACTCGGTTGAATGGGTTTATCTATTTCATACATTGTCCACTATGGGTTTCGGTCCGGAATATATTGCCTGGATAAAGTTGTTGTATTCTGCTCCCTAGCTTCGTGATGACAAATGGAGCATGTCTAGGCCTCTTCAATTGCAAAAGGCACGACAGGGCTGCCTCTCTTCCATTATTATTTGTTTTAGCTATGGAACCCCTGGCTATTGCTCTAAGGTCCTCCTGTGACATTCCCGGGATCCAGGTGGGGGACGTTAATTAGAAGACCTTTCTCTATGCAGATGATCTGCTTATTACTACTGAACATTCTCACTCAGGGTTGCAGACAATCTTCCAAATCCTGAATGAGTTTACCAAGATATCAGGGTTAAAGCTAAACCAATCCAAAACTGAAGTTCTTCCTTTAAATTCCTCAACCTCAGGATCGGATTTTACTGTCTTAGGGTTGAGGTAGTCCCCATTGGGTATTAAAAATTTGGGTATTACTCTTCACCCAGACCCATTTAAAATGCTTGCGGCTAATTTCAATTCTCTGATTGACTTGCTCAGGGTTGATATGGGAAGATGGAAGGCATTAAAGCTTTCACTGGCCGGGAAAATTGACTCGATCAAAATGATGGCTGCTCCGAGGATGCTCCATCTGCTGGCTCACTTCCTCAGCCTATACCCTGAAATGGTTTCAGAAATTGGAGACCCTTATAGGGAATTTTATATGGGAAGGTGCCCCCGATTAAGGAAATTGAAACTCGGCAGCACTGGAGGGGGTTGGGGTCTCCCCTTGTTACAGCAGTATCATATGGCTTTTGTGCTGGCCCAGACCCTTAGATGGTTTTCCAAAACTGGGAAAGGTTCCCGGCAGTGGCTTCAGATTGAAGCGTCCTTGATTCAGGCTGTTTCTCCAGTGGTCATTTTATATGCTAAGAATAAATTGCCCACGAACCTCTCCCCTCCCACATTACTCTCTGTTAAATATTGGAAACAAACTATGACCATGCTGGGGCAAGAGCCAGCCCCATGGGAATTTATGCCCTTATGGGACAATCAGGCTTTGAAAATAGGGGGAGCCACCCTGCATTGGGAACTGTGGGGGAAATGGCTTAACTTTATTACAGGATCTTTTCATCCCGGGACAACGTTATGGAGTCCTTTGAGTCTCTGAGGCAAGGTATCAGCTTGCCTTTCTCATTTCTGGAGATATCTTCAGTTAAGAGCTGTATTTCACCTTCAAAGTCATCTCTTGGTAACTCGTCACAAAGTTACTACATCCTATTGATGCATGGACTAGAGTTACCAAGAGTAGAGCTAGTATTATATATGGTGCACTCAGAGACTCCACTCCGGACCCTACTCAAGGTGCTAGGCGCGATGGGGAAGATTTGCAGACCTTGATCTCAGAACAATAATGGAAGGATGGGTGGGTACGTATTCATTTGGCATGTCAAGATGGTCGCACGAGGCTTATCATGAACAAAACTTGTCATAGATGGTATAGAGACCCGGCGAAATTAGTCAAAATGGGTCTTACTCCGGTTGACACATGTTGGAGATGCGGCAATCAAGGGGCTCATCTTCTGCATGTTCTCTGGGATTGTCCGAACCTTTTACAGTTTTGGAATTCTATACAGAACATGTGTCAGCAAATGTTCCCAGATATAGTTCCTGGTCCCGGCCTACTTCTTTTGGGTTGCGCCAACCCGGAGACCCCTAAGTATAGCCCAGGGGCCCAGTGGATTACTATGGTCGGGGCATTGGCCAAAAGGCTTATTCTCATGAGATGGAGATCCCTGATAGCCCTACCTTTCATCAGTTTCTTTTAACCCTAAGCGCAAGGGCTGTGTTTGAGGGATCTCGAGTTTTGCCCACAGTTCCTTATCTCGATATAACCAGTGCTGGCAACTCGTATGAAGGTCAGAGTACTGTCACAATACTGTCTCTAACCATACAGCTCCGACTCTTTCCTTCAGTTATAAGCTGGGGATACTCGTGCTCTCTGCTTATGAGTGTAAGTTCTCGTGTTTCCTCCTCTCCCCTCCCCTTTTCATATCTCCTTTGGTTAGATTTATGTATGGGAAAGATTGCCTATGTTGTAAATAGTTGATATTATAATCGTATATGAGTTTATCATGCTTAGGGCAGAGTGACTAAATAGTACTGATTTCTTTGTTATTCCCCTAGCTAAGGTGACTGTATTTCATTTTAATCGACGTTCTTCTGGTGATTAGTATTTAATCTGTTACAATCATCCTTTTGGGTCACTCGTCAGGAAGTGACAATATATGTGAAAGATAATTTATAAGGTCATCACTAAGGACGGACTGTTCTGTTAATTAGTACTATTGTTTAAGCCTAATCTTTTGTCATGTAAGATTCTCTCTATGTTACACTCTGCCATGTGTGTATGACCTGCCTTAAGTCAACAATAAAATGTTTAACTACAAAAAAATAATGAAGTTTAGTTTTGATGATCTGTGTTTTGGCAGACAGTGTAAGAGGCAGGGAATCAGGCAGCTGCTGTTTATTAATAAATTGTGCAGTCTCACTAAGTGGGGAAAAATAACAGCTTTGGCTTTTTAAAAATTCTGAGAAGGCTCAAGAATTTCTTGACTTTTGGTGTACTGCATCAGGTTCTCAGGACTAGTTTTAGCTGTGCATTAGGCACTTCTAAGACATGGCCAATGACCAAACAGACGTGCCAAAATCCTTTCCCCAGTTTATAAAGAGCCATATCCTACTCTCTGGGGTGAGAGAGTAGTTGCAGGAGCAAGAATGGGCTGTGTGGACCAGGAGCAGTGCTTTTAGAGCAAAAAGTGGGGAGACAGAGGGAAATGAAGATGGGAAGTTGCTCCAGAAAGAGGAGAGTGTATAAGGGAAAGAGTCCAGTCTAGCAAAATTATTGAAGAAAGGGAGAAGGAAAGAATAAGAGTTAGAGTTGCTGAGGGAATAGATTGGATGGGAGAGGGGTTAAGGTAGGGAAAAAAATAGCAGGGACAACCAGAAGTTGTCTGTGAGGGAAGCAGAGTAACAGAGACACATGGGAAACAAGGGAAGGAAATTAAAGTTTGGAATAAAGAGAACAGCAGTGTGTATGGGGAAGGGGGGGGATGAGGAACAGCCCAAGGCAAAATGGAAGAAAGAATGGAAGAGGGGGTCATGCTGGGCCAGGGTGGGTGTGGGGGGCAGTACCAAAGGTTACATCACCATAGTCAAATGCCAATAGGATGATCTTAACAATACTCTCAGGATAAGCTGGGAGGGGGATACAGGATTTGTTCCTGTATGGTGCACCCAGTTTGGGGAGGAGATTGTAGTGGTTAGTGCAATGTGTCTGATGTAGTTAAGGTGTGTATCTAATCAGACTCCCATGTTATTGAAAGAGGGACTACTTCCAGTAGAGGATCATTTAGTCATGGATATAGGAATGAATGGGACCCTTGCAAGCCTCTGTCTGCTTCCAAAAGTCATTGATACCATTTTCAACATTCTGGAAGAGCTGGTTAGAACACAACCAATATGGGACTTCAGTGAAGTCACATTGCAGATCAGCTTCTGGCTTTCGGGCACAGGGACCACTAAAGAAGATCAATGTGTCATCTGTGTACATATGGATGTTCACAGAAGAACAACCTGTGAGAGAGCTTTATAAATATGACGAATAGTAGGGGGCTTAGCACAGAGTCCTTTGGGGCACCAGATGCTGCTGGGAGTGGTGGGGAGAGGAAGCTACCTATACTAACTCTTTGGGTTATGTCAACTAGATTGAAGCAGGACACTTTATTGTATAAGGGTCCATTGGGGAATGCTCCATTACTGCATTATTAGAATTATTTCTTACACTTGCTTTCACTCGCTAATAATTGTATTTATTGCTTACAGCTTTAAGAGCGTTGCCTTTAAAAGCCATGTGGATATTTTGGGCCCTCCCCTATGAAGCTTAACAGTGATACACAGGGGTGTCATTTTCTTCAGTCTTGCAGTAGGTTTTGTCTTTGTACATTAGGAAATACATTTACCATTTTTTTGACTGCAGTCCAGGTGTTTGCACCATTTTTTTTTCATTTGTCACTTACTCAGGTATGTCATTCCCAAGGAACTGACTGCACCGTTGTCAGCTGTGTGCTGCTTTCCTGTTTATTTTCCCTACACAGGAGTATAATGAACTGGATGCAGTGTCAGAGAGGCATTCATTAGCTAACTTGCACAGAGGTAGGGGATAGTTTACAGTGCTGAAGGGTTTTCCCATATCGACAAAAGATTGCAGTGGTCAAAAGTCCCTATTCCATCCCCTTCAAGATGAGGGTTATTTTCTGGTGACTGGTATATGGTAGGGAACGTTTTTCAGACTTTTTTGCATTTGCTGAAGTAAGCCTGTTATAATTATTTGTATTCTGCACTCTAATTTCTATACACCCTGTGGATTTGAATGTATAAAATAAAACTTTTTTATAGTCCACAGAAATTGTTGTATTGGGTGTTTTTTAGAGTGTTCAAGTACTCATTCCCTAAGTTGCTCACCTTTTACACAACGATACATGTTTTTTAAATTTGAGCCTTGCCAGGTCTCGATTAAGGTGTAGCACCCTCTCTAAAAATAGTGTGCAGGTATTTTTCAGTTTTGGCTAAAGATGTGGTCAGTGACCCTGAGGAGGGAGGAGCAAGTTGAATGGGTTTTCCTGAAGCTTGACTGGAAGGGTTAAGGGAAGGGGGAAAGGGAACATTGTTTAACCAAGAGTAGCACACTAAGCTGAAGCTTGTTTCCAGATGTGACCTGGGAGCACAAGGAAGTTAAGTGACTTGCTCAGGATCACACAGTATGCACCAGGTGAGTGTGGGATTCAAATCCAGGTTTCCAGATCTGCAGCTCAGAGCCTTAACCCACTGCACTCTACTGCCTCCTTAAGTTCCTTAAGAAAAGAGGTAGCAGTAAAGAAGGAGCCTAGTTGGGAAAGTACTATTTTCTCCAGAAATTTAGATAGGGTGCGGAGAAGAGAGACTGGGTAATAGTTGCCTGGGAAGGTGGGGTCATCACCCTGTGGGAGAAGGAGGACCCTAGCATTTTCCAGCTGGTGGGGATCTGCCTAGAGGAGAAAGATACAAGTAGGTTTAGGAGGTTGGAGATAGGTGCTGCGATAGTGGGCGCAGCCAGTCAGAGAAGGTTGGAGGTGTTACTTTTGGCAGGGTTGAGAGTGAGAAGAGCAGCCTATGCAGCAGCTAGTGAGATTGGGGAAAAGGAGGTAAGGGGGTTTAGGAAGATGAATGATGGTGACAAGGGAAGGGGAGGGGGAATAGTAAAGAGGGCAGTTAAAGAGCACATGAGGAATCATTGAAAGCAGAAGAAACCACCAAGGGGTCAGAAATCAGGGAGCTGCCAACATTGAGCAGAGGTGAAGCAGACTGGGAGGGGGTTAAAATGAGGATGAATAACCCTCCAGAACTTACTGTATTTGGGCAGTGAAGATTGCTCTGGCAGGTGGAAACCAAAAAGTCTGCTTTGGCTGAGCAGATGTCCTTGGTACAAGTGTTTTGAAGCTGCCTATGTCAGGGGCCTTATTAGTCAACTGGTACCCTTGCTTAATCTCCAACTGGCCATTATTACCTATAAAAATATACTTAACCATTTTCTCTAAACTAAAATCTCACCTGACTATATCATCCGCTGTCCTTTATTGCAAACTAACGCACAAATTCCTGAAATCCAATCCAACACCCTGGTTTTATGCCCCCTTATGGGGCAATCCACTGATCACTCTAGAAGATCACCCAATTTTCTGTTGTACATGGAGGAACAAAGACATTTTCTTTCTCGGAGGTATCTTGGACCAGAATTCACTCACTCTTAGATCATTCTCAGACTTGCAGGTCACATGGAAACTTCCTAAGCAGGACTTCTGGAAGATTTTACAAATTCGGGCAGCTTATAACTCTCTCTTTAGTTTAATGTATAGGCATACTCTTCTAAACCCATACATCTCGCACTGGACTCATTTGTCAGTAAAATTAAATAGCTCCATTTACAAAGACGTTTTTGATAATCTACCTGATCAGTCTATACTGGCCAAAAATAAATGGAGTACTCTTCTTAACTACAATATTTCAGATGCACAATGGAGTAATTGTTGGCATATTGCACATAATATCTTTAAAGATGCCCGTAGTTCTTTAATACAAACTAAAATCCTACATCTTTGGTATAGAACCCCCTCTGTGCTTCAACGAATGGGCCTATTAAATAATAATAATTGCTAGCGTTGCAATTTTGCCAACGGGGATCTACTTCATATCTTATGGTCTTGCGATCCCATTAATAAGCTCTGGCATAAAGTCTGTTTACTTGCCTCCAGAGTAACAGGACAAAAACTACCTTTTGACCCCAAGCTATTCCTTCTAGGCATCCTTATCCCCAATAGCTCTCTCCTCTCACATGCACATTTTAGATGGCTAAACATACTTTCTCTTCTGTTCAAATGTCTGATTCTTATGAAATGGAAATCAACTCTGGTGCCTTCTCTTTCAGATGTTCTTCAAAGCCTCTCTCAGTATGCCTCCCTAGACCGATTATCTCATGTTACTCATAACTGACTCACTGTATATGACAGATTTTGGTAGGATTACTTCAAGTACATCAAACCTAGTTCTTCTAGACCCTAATTCTTAGGGATATTTAGCCCTCCTTCTTATTTTGCTCTTAGATTAGGTTTTCTCGAAACTTTTGTGCACATATTTCTCCTCTTTTTTCCCTTCTTCCCTGTTTTCTCCCTCTCTCCTTCCCTTCTTCTTTGCTTTTTTCTGTCTTCTTTCTTTCCTTGCACACTTTTCTCTTATCTTCACCTCTCCATTACTGAACATTGTTCATATTACCACATTTATCACTTTTTGCAATTTACTGAATGCCTTGCCATAGCCTGCCCTAGCATGTATTTCGTACATGGTTGCTATTTCTGATCCTATAATATCCTATTGATTGTAACCCTTCTGCTCTCCACTTACATCCTGTCTAGGTTTATGTTTTATTATCAATACATGTATATAAGGCTTCTCCAATATGTTTGCCCTAAATACTGTGTTTTGTTAAGTGATATTTTATACCTTACATGGAGGATAGTCTTCTATTGTATAAGATGTATGCTTTCTTATGTACTCGAATTTCAATAAAAAGATAAAGTGAAAAAAAAAAACATACTTAAAACTGACCTCCCATTGACTTTAATGTGGCACACCCCCACTCTCTTCCTGGGTACATGTCATTACGTGCCTGAGCACAGGGGTGAATCGATCAAGTGGGAAATGGAAGGGATCAACTGGCTACCTGTCAGGGATAACATACAATCCCTTCCACTCCCTTACAGACTGAACTAAAAATTATAATAAGTGCCTACAGAGACTTTCGCTAACTTTAGCTTCAAGAACATGTAAGGTATGCCAAAATCTTACAAACTTACAGAATCACTTAAACTTGGTTGCACTTTGTGCCCATTTCAATGTAACAAATCATAAATTACATGCAACTGGGTAATTACACTGTAGCAACTACTGTGCAGCTGCAATGTAGTTAGAGTGTAGTTACACTGTAACTACAGTGTACTTACAGTAACTGACACTTATGGGATCATTGTTCTCTGTACAATATGAAAGTAGTAATCCACAACAGGGCATATATTTCTAGAGAATAAATGCGTGCCCCAGGTGAACTGAAAGGCACAAGGCCAATGGCTGGGTGACTGTCAACACACCCAGGAAGTGCTTTAATTCTAAAGAAACCCTTGCAATGGAGTAGGTTATTGTGCTTATAAAATGGAAAAAAAGTTTTATTTTCATTTAGTTAGGCTGTTGTTAGGTAGAATAACTGAGTCCGGTAACAAAGGTCAGGTGCCTTTGAATGAACTTGGAAAATGCATTTATGTTGAAGAAACCTATGCCCTATTGTAAGTTTTTTTTTTTTTTAAAAAGGGGAAAAGTTTTTATTTTTAATGTAAAAAGTTTTTATTTTTATTCAATAAGGTTGTTGCTAGGTAGATTAGGGCAGGTTAGTTATAAACTGCACCAGAGATTATGAAAATCAATTCTTTTTTTTTTTTTTTATTCTTTCTTTTCTTGGCAGGTCCACAGTCACTCATCAACCCTGGTCACGGTCCCTGGGAGCTTCCACCGCCACCTATTGCCACTTCCATCCTCAAGTTACCCCTGGCTTACCCCCCAGAGGACAGGGCTGCAGCAACGGTCCCCTATCTGCACCGCGGGACTAGTGACTGGTCGGGGGGATTGCGGCAGTGGTGGCTAATTGAAGCCCCAAGGAGGGCTTAACTTAGACAGTGGACCCCGCCTGCCTGCTTCTTTTTCCTGTGTTCTGTGGAGGTGGGGACATGCAATGACGCCTGCGTCCACCCCGCCTCCCTGTGTGACGAACGCTGGTAGTGTGAGTGTCTCCCGGCCTCCACCAGGAGTCCTCAGTGTGCTGGACACTTTCCCACCCACCTCCCGGAGAAGGAGAGCCATCCATAGGATGCTCTATCCTTCTCCCCCCTGCCGGCCCTCCAACGACCAGGTCCGTTCCTGAACCCAGGTTGCCAGCACCACAAGTGGAAATCCAACCGCTGCGCCGGCAGGCCGGCCCATGAAAATCAATTCTAATTCCTCATTAGTCAGGACCCAGTCACATAGTACTGTGTTACCCTATTGTTCAGGAAACATGACAGTGCTGCATTAATTGAGAGCACAGCCAGTGGGAGTCAGAAATGTCAACATGCTAATTACATATCCTCAGGTTCAAACAACACAGCAACATCAAAAAGAAACCATGCAAATAAAAAAATAAATAAATAAATAAATAAAAGAGCCCCCCCCAGCAACATTGCTCAAAAATCACAAACTGTAAAGAAAATCTATCCAACAACTTTGAAAAAACATATAGTACTTCCTGCTCACAAATCGAAACCCCAAAAAGCTCAGTTCTGCTCACACAAGGAAAGCATTTTGAACACCTAATAAAAGCACAAAATACATTTTAAAACTATGAATCTACACAACAGTAACAGAATACATACACCACAAAACATTATAGGAGGCAGTATAGTGCGGTGGTTTAAGGCTCTGAGCTGCAAACCCGGAGACCTGGGTTTGAATCCCACAACCCCCACTTGCGTACTGTGTGACCCTGAGCAAGTCACTTAACTTCCTTGTGCTCCTAGATCGCACCTGTAAACAAGCTTTCAGCTTAGTGTGTCTCTCCTGTTTAAAAAAAAAAAAAATCAGCAAAACATCAACGAACATTACTCAAAAAGCTAATAAAATATCTACAACCTAGAAACAAAGGACAGCTCAGACTTTCTGCTTGAATCCCAGCTGCCCAGCAGTTCACCTGATTAAGGTCACATGCCATCTACTCAATAGCCTAGGCTACCAGGTATGACTCCTATCACATGGAAAGAACAGGATGCACATCCCAAGCTTCCAGCTTAGCCTCACAGATCTCATGGGATGTACAGAAAATCCAGCATCTTGAAACAGGACAAACAGTACATAGGAATGACCACATCTTGAGGGCCTTCATCAACTACTACCAGACACTTTATAGCCCACATCAGGATACCCCACTGACTGCTAAAAGCACCTACCTTCAATCTCTAATGCTGCCTCAGCTGTCCCAAGCACAAGGGAGAAAGCCGATAGCTCAGATAACACAATCTGAAATATTGGCTACCGTTAAAGATCTTAAAACTGGTAAGTGCCCCAGCCCAGATGGCTTTAGTAGAGAAGTTTATAAAACATTTCAAAAGGAGATAACTCCATTGTTAGGGAGGGTGTTCCATGCAGTCTGGATTGATGGTATGATGCTGCCACCATCTTGGAATTAGGCCACCATTTTCATTCTATCAAAGGAGAGCAAAGACCACACCTTATGTGGATCCTACTGTCCAATATCCCTTCTTAACACAGACTACAAGATATTTACCTCCATTTTAGTGGGGGACTCAATTCCATGTTTCCTGATATCATTCATATGGACCAAATGGGCTTTATTGCAGGAAGACAGGCGCTGGACAATGTTTGACACACCTTGAATGTAAACCAAGCCAAAAGAGTGAAGCAGGTAAGGGAGTCTACACCTGGAGCACACTCCAATGTAAAACCAAACTGTGTCAAAATAGAGAGTGGCTAACAGGCACTCGTGTGCATATCGGCAAATAAATGAACCCATAACTTGGTTCATAGTTAGAGACCTTTTATTGCACAGGACACACAAACTCATCTGCCAATGTTTCACCCACCTGACCATGGGCTTGGGCTTTGTCAAGGCACGGGCAATATGACAACCATACTTGCTTTTAATTCCCCATTTAAAGATACAGATCTGTCCTGTGAACCAAGCTATGGGTTCATATATTTGCTGATATGCATACTAGTGCCTGTTAGCCACTCTCTATTTTGATGCACATTGAATATAATCAAAGTCTTCCAAAGCAGTGGGATCCCAGCATGTGTCATGAGTCTTGATGCAGAGAAGGCATTTGATGAAGTTATCTGGAGTTTTTTATTCTTCACCCTTAAAACCTTTGGCTTCCCACAGGAATTTATTGATGTTATTCAGGCCCTTCATGCCTCCCCCCAGGCATACATATGCACTAATGGAGGCATATCTTCCAGATTTAGTCATTGTAGAGGCACGCGGCAGGGCTCCACCTTTTATCTCTCCTTTTTGTCTTCTACATTGAGTCACTGGCAAAGGCTATCGAGGATAATCCTAAAATAGAGGGCATAGAGGTAGGTGGATTCCCGCATAAAATGATGTTCTCACTGTATTTGGCCCACCCTGAAGTCTCCATACCAGAAGTGTGGGCAGCCCTTGATATATTTGGCTAACACGCAGGCTACTTCCTTAATAAATCTAAAATAGAAGTCCTCAAGTTTCATTACTCACCCTCAGCCCAAGTCACGCAACTGCTTCCAGTCAATTGGAAAGTGACATAGCTCAAATATTTAGGAATTCAGATTCCCAAAAATTTAACTAAGCTATTTGATGTAAATTTTACTAGTCTTACTAAGAAAGCGCAGGCAGACATTGATAGTTGGTATCACCTTAATTTCCCAATGTATTTTTGTATCCACTCAGTAACTATGAATATCTCTCTCGATACCTCTACTTATTTCAATGCATCCCTACTACTGTTCGGTGACAATACTTTCAACAGTGGCAACAAATGATATCTAAATATGACTGGGCTTTCAAACATCCCAGGCTTAAATATAAACTCCTGCAAGCATCTAAGGCATTAGGGGGTAGAGCACTACCTGACCTGGAGGATTATTATCTTGCAACCCACCTAGAAATGTGCTTATGTGGCATATTTCGGTACTAACAGGAAATTGATGGAGGGGGCCCACCTTTAGCCACTAGAGCTATGGATTTACCTTTAAGAAAAATAATGGAGATTTACCCCTCCTAACAACATGGAATACTTTGCTCAGGGTATACCTTCTATGGGAAAAATGTAATATTGGATTCCTAATATGGCCCTTTCATTGGTTTGTGAGGGATACCCGTTTCCATCCAGCTCAATTTGATTTTACTTTCAGGAAATGGTCCAGGCTGGGGCTTTGCTCTCTGAACCAGATCATGAAAGGAGGCATCCTTTTAGACTTTAACTCTGTTCAACAGGCATTCTCCCTCCCTAATTCTGACCACTTTAGATACCTCCAATTGCACACCTACTTACAGGACCAATGTCTTGCATCCTCCAGAGAGTCCTTGGCCAAACCTCTACTTGAGGTAATGGATGCGATTCTGAAGCAAATTATAAACAGGGGGTTAATTTCTTTTATATACAAGGCAATACAATCACTACACTGTGATCAGGCTTTTAACATAAAACAAAAGTGGCAACAAGAAGCTAACATAATACTTGAAGAGATTGACTGGTCCAAGATCTTCCAATCAGGTCTGAGAAACACTTGTCCACCTTTGTGGCAGGACTTTGCTTGGAAAGTCAGGGTCCGCTTTTTCCGCACACTTGTTATACCAGGAAAATGGGGTGCCTGCTTCTCCTTGGCTTGCTGGAGGGGCTGCGGCGAGGCCCAGGCTAACCACACACACATTTTCTGACATGCCTGGTACTGACTGCCTTTTGGCACCAGATCATGACTCAGTTAAAGACATTGTTTACTATAGAGGCTCCACTTTCTTTTGAAAATGTCATCCTTGCTCTCCCTCCACCTGACTTGAAGGAAAGGGACCTGCTATATTTATGGAACGTACTCCTGGCTGTGGCACACAAGGCCATTACCAGGAAATGGCTGCAAGCGGACCCACTGACAATTCAATCCTGGCTCTCTATCATACGAGACATCCAGAATATTGAAGAATCGACATGTAAAGTGAACCTTCAAACCAATGTTTTTACTCACAGATGATCGACCTGTCTGCTTTGCAATAATTCTCACAACTTATTTTAGACTTAGCCTAGATACATTATCACTACTCCTGTGGAACATGCAACAGAAGTAAAAAGTAAGGGCCACACTAATGCTGCTGGCTTCTCCATTTGATTACACTGAATGAAGTATTGGGTTGCAATGCCTTCCATGTCAATATTTAGTTTTATAACTGGATTAAGATGCTCTTTCGGATTTTTCTTTTTATTGAAATTTTTGAGCTCTGTTTATTGTCACACAGTATGTTTTGCATAGTTATGTGCACCCATGTTTCTCAATAAAGATTTACTTAAGAAAAACATGGACCATACAGGAAGTTAAAAGTCAAGAATACCTGTTTATAGCAACAAAATAAACCCACTCTTTTGCAATGTAGCTGCACACAACTAGTGCAGCATACCAGCTGCAACGTAACCCTTGCTGCATTTATAACTACACTAATGCCCTAAAGGCAGCCATTGAAAGGTACAGCACCAAATAACAACCCTACTACTACATTGCTAAAAAAACTAACATTATTAAATATAGTATTGTATAAGTGGAATAAGGCAATCATCAGGGGGTTTATGCAATGTTAATATACCTTGTGTTCATTTAATTCCCTCGCCTTTTGGGTAAGGACTCCAACCCACCACTCTGTATATTAACATAGCTTAGAAAATGGGTTTCAAAATCATAGAAATCTGATTGGGTAGTAGGGGTACATTAACTTGCAGTGAAAGCCCTTTAAATAAAAAGTGCCAACCATGCCAACCCACTAAAATATCCTAGTGCCCACCCTGCTCTCTAACTGGCTGAAACACCTTATTTCCATTTGAAATTGCCACCATTTTTATACCCTCACTTAGCGAGAGAGCAAGGTAGCAAGCACTTCACCCCTCATTCATTCCGTAGCCCAAATACCATGCCCACCCAGTAATGTAAGTAAAAAGAAATCACAGCAGCATCCCGAATAACAGTGCCTAATGTTTTGTGCTTGGTGGCAGGACAGTTCTTATTTGTAGCTCCTCCTGTTCCGGCAAAATTGATCCACCAAACTGTGCTCCTCTTCCGACTCTCGGTCCTCAGGGCAGGCAGCAAGAACCGAAAAAAAAGCATTTCAATGTGAAGCAAATCATCGCATTGAAACACAAAAAAAGGGAACACTACTGCTTTTTTTTAGCTAAAATGTCCCAATCCAGTCTAGACTCAGTACCTGCATTGCCAGCTGTTCATTCTATTAGTTGTTCACTGATGCCGCTTCTGATGTCCTGCTCCAGTGCGTCTCTTCAAACATCTAGTTCTCGGGCTCCGAGCAGGCAGCAAGAACCAGAGTCCTAGTCCTCCAAGCAGATAGGGAGATGGGAAAATTAGACAACACCCCCCAAAAAAAAAAAAAAACTTTACTTTAAATCCCCAGGGCAGGCAGCGGGGATGGAAAGTTCCCACAGGAATGACATATGATTCCGGTCCCCAGAGCAGGCAGCGGGAACTGGGCAAAAACAGGAAACATAGTCAGATTTGTTCCCGGTTCTCATGGTAGGCAGCGAGGACTGGGAAACTGTAAGCAAACAAAAAGAAAGAAAAAACAAATTGGGGCAGAAAAATTAGCAAAAATGAAACAAATCACTGTAATAACAAGTAACAGCTCCCCTTACTGATATCTACCGGAGCAAGTATTCCAGCAGTAGAGGGACTGCTTTATCAAAAAAGGCCCAAAAATAAAATTAGTCATTTTATTTAGGATGACCTTAAATTGTTTTGTAGTCCTATAGAAAAATGACTCATGTAGCCCATATTCTAAGCACAATAATACACTCCAGAGTCAGCGGTATGAGCAATACTGGACCTTCCAGAGGCATCAGGCCTCATTATACCCTAGGGCGGTATGGTATTACCCAATACTGCCCATCTTGTTGGGTATTATTGCTTGCATAATTCTCCCCCTCTGTAATGCCTTATTCCTTACTTAATTATTGGTGAGGTGATGTGTTTAGACCAATAAAGTTGCTAGGATTCTAAAGCCTATCTTACAAATGGGATCTGAATACAGAAGAGACTCATCTCTCTCTCTGGGCTGTTGCGAAACCCTGAAACTGAGGTGGCTTCTGGTGTCTTTTTTTCTGCCAGCTGTGTCTTGTTTTATTAATTATTGTTACTACTTTTACTTTCTGGTTCTGCTCTGTCTCTGCCTAGTAATCCAGCAGGACAATTGCAGTGCAATCAGCAAAGTTACACAGACAAACCACAGCTCAAGAATGGACTTGCCCTGCAGTGCTGGCATTGTAATGTGTTTTTGAACTTGTGTGTAAACTTCTTGTTTCCAATTCTGAACGACATTTTCATTTCCTGGAAGAGAACAAGATCTTGGAAATAAAATGCTTACCCTAAAATCTGTTAACACTGATTTCCCCCATACTTGCAGTTTAGTTATCTCTTACAATACATGCATGGTAATTTTTCCCTATAGAAAATGTAAAGTATCAATTAAAAGTGCATATTGTACCTACAGTAATGAAGCAAAAGCACATATCTACACTAATTAAATGTATATACCTAATGTACATAAAACTTTATGGGATCACACTAAATACAAATACTGGCAAATAATCAATTAACACATCAATTACTCTCTTGCTCTTCTACCAATGAAATTTACTGCTGATCAAGCTGCCTTCTTGTTCTGCTTCCCTAAAATACAGATTTCTCCCCCTCTTCCATTTGCTCTGCTCTTTCCCTTCCTGCTCTGAAATCTCTCCTCCATAGTTTCTCTGTTCCCTCCTGCAGTTATTATTGATATTGGGGAGGATTTCTGTCACCTGCCTTCTACATTACACTGATACTAGTTCAGCCCTTCTCCCCAAGTTCATCAATCACTACTCCATGCTCCTCATATTATTGTTTTGTTGCTCACTGTTTAATGATCTTTTGTTTGTTTTTCAACTTTTACTGTATGGTAATTATGGGTGGTTAATTAGCTCATAATTCCACTTGTCCTTTAGGTGTGTGGGTTATTGAGCTAATTAGCCCCCCTCAATGGTATATTTCCCTATAGACCACACACACCTATCATCTATATACACACAAAAATAAGCTGATTGCACATGTGCCTGAGTTACTGACTGATTTTCGTGTGATGACAGCTAAAAGGGTTTTGTGTAGCTATTCTGTGCATATTGAACCTTGTGGGTTTTGTTACGTACAGTGAAAAAGGTTAGGAAAAAATAAATATTTCTTGCAAGATGTGAAAATAAAAATATGGTGTTTCAGGGTTTTTGTTTTGTCTAGAGGCTTTTAAGCAATCCTCCAGTCCTAAGAGCACAAAAAAAAAAAACATATAGAAGATCATTTTAAAAATGTATGAAGAAGAAAATGGAGAAATCAGACAAGACCAAAGATGGGGCCACAATGTTTGAGGACAAAGCTAACAGGCACAGGAGTACAGTGGATATGGAGGAATTAGACACTGAGTTTAGTCTAGGGTGGTGATTGTATTGTTAAAAGCAAACAAATAATCTGATTTGTGCAATCAGACTATACACATACAGTATTAGCCTCTGCCCATTTAGATGGGTAGGAAACTGAATTGATTATAAACAGTAAGGTGTGGAATTAAAATAAGAAACAACTGTTATGTTTTTCATTGTACTGAACACTTTTGTAGCCCATGACTTTCTAACTCCTACACACACATAGGCATAGAAGGAAAAAAAAAAAACAAGCTGCAACTGTGTTTTCTGATTCCCCCCTCTCGAGTGGGGAGGAAAGCGGTGCAGTTGAGCTGCAGCTCTGTTTTATGATGCCTCCTTCTCCTGAAGAGGGTAGGCAGGAGAGCTGCTGAGAGAGACAGCACTGTTTCATTATACTTCCCGCTCCTGAAAGGGGCAGGCAGCAGTACTGCTGAACTGTGGTAAGTTGGAATGAGGCATGTGGGAACCAAACAATGCAGATGGTTGAGACCAATGCTTGGGAGAATAAAATAGCCACTGAACACAGAAATATAGAATTTGTCTGCAGAAACGACTCCTTGGCCCACCCAGTCTGCCCAGATGTTCCCTACCTAATCTGTCACTGCAGACCATAACTGGTCTCCAGCTACCCTCCCTCCTCCTTGCCTATTTTCTGATATACCTCTCTGCTTATCCCATGCATGCTTGAAGCCCTCCATTGTTTTCACCTCCACTACTTTTGCTGGCAGTCTGTTCCAGGCATCTACTACCCTTTCAGTGACGTAGTGCTTCATCACATCTCTCTTGAACTCTCACCCCTCCATCTTCATTGTATGCTTCCTGGTCCTAGTGCTTTTACTCATTTAAAAGTGACTCCACTCTGTTTTCTGCTGTGAGGTACTTGTAGGTCTCTATCATGTCACCTCTAGTTCTCCTGTTTTCTATGGTGTACATGTAGAGATCCTTCAGTCTTTCTTTGCAGGGTTTCTTGTGCAGTTCCTGTACCATTTTAGTTGCCCTGCTCTGAACTGCCTCCACCCTGTATATGTCCTTTCTGAGGTGCAGCCTCCAAAACTGTACACGGTACTCCAGGTGGGGTCTCACCAGCAAGCGATACAGTAGCAACACCATCTCCATCCTGCTTCTGGAGGTACCCTCCATGCACCCCAGCATCCCAGTAGCCCTTCCCACTGCTTTGTCACACTGCCCTGGAATTTGAGGTAGTCTGACATGATAATCTTGAGATCCATTTCCTTTTTAGTGACTGTCAGTAGTCAGTACCCCACCACCCCATCCTATACTCAGCTCCTGGGTTCCTATGCTCTAGATGCATGATTATGCACTTTTTGGCATTAAACCCCAGCTGCCATGCTCTTGACCATACTTATCATACTAAGGGTTCATACTAAGGTGAGGAAAAAGAGCCAGTAGGCCGAGGCCCATAATGCTGTTATGCTAGACCAAAGGATAGTATACTAGATTATACCCAGAGCTGATTAACTTATCCAGATGTTGTTTGAAAATAATCTTGGAGTCACTCAGAACTACAGAGGGTGGGAGCTTGTTCCAAGGCCCAGTAGTACGGAGGGTAAAGAAATATTTCTGATTATTTCATTTAAAGGGTTTCCTAATTAACTGAAAGGGGTGACCTCTGATATTGTATGGAGAGAACTTGAATTGAAGGTCTAACTCAATCATGATACAGGGATCATGTACCACATCATATAAAAATAATAGATCACCTCTCAGACGTCGAGTGGAAAGTGACATAAGGTTCAAGGAATTTAACTTATATTCATAAAATAAGTATTTAAGACTGGATTTTTTTTTGTAAATTTTCTTTGTACCTTTTCAAGGGATCCACCATCAGATTTGTTTAATGGGCTCCACATCTGTGATGCATACTCATGGTGGGGCCTGACATAAGACCTAAACAAGGGCATGAGCACATTTTGATCTCTGGAACTAATATTACGAAGAATTGACCAAACCACCTTATTAGATGTGCTGATAACAGAATGCAAGTGTTTGGAATATGTAAGGTCATTTGAAATGGTAATACCTAAATCCTTCTCATCCATGGTGGCACTAAGCAGCAAGCCATTTATATTGTATGAGATGGTAGGATTATTTGATCCAAGATGCATCACTTTGCATTTGGTGGTATTCAGCTGCATGCCCCATGTTTTAACCCAAATTGAAATAATGTCAAGATCCTACTGGATGAGATCTATTTGATCTTGATTAGAACAAGGTCCCCCAATCTTTACATCGTCTGCATATTTAGTAGTGATAGAAACACAGTTATGGGTGAAATCAGAAATAAAAATTTGAAATAAACAAGGACGAAGAGCGGAGCCTTGCGGAAACACCGCTGAAGACCCTACCAATGTTTGATAGGTTGCCATTAATTATTACTCTCTGCATTCTATTACAAAGCCAGTTCTCAGTCCAGGCTATGATAAAGAAATTTATGTTTAAATTCCTAAGCTTAAGGCTTAAAGCCCAATGAGGCATAATATTGAAAGCCTTGCCAAAATCAATAAAAACAACATCGCATGGTATTTTGTTGTCTAAAAATTAGCTGAAATGTTCACAGAAACAAAGCAAATTTGTTGTGCAACTTCTACCCTTTCTGAACCCTTGTTGATCTAAATCGCAGGCATCTATAACAGGTGCTACAATATCCTTAAGAAGATTCTCCAGAACTTTACAGATGGTAGAAGTTAGACTGATAGGTCTATAGTTCTCCCAATGGTGTTTAGAGTCTTTTTTGTGTATGGAAACAACAATAGCTTCTTTCCATTCATTGGTTATAAAATTATTTAACATAAAGCATTCAAACAAGATCTTAAGTGGAAATGCAAGGAGATCAGTCAGTAAATATAAAAGACGGCCAGTGATATTATCTGGTCCTGAACAATATTTTCCCTTCAGGGTTTTCAATTTATCTTTAATAATTTCTTCAGTGAAACTGATAGGAGAATCAGAATGAGTTGGAATAGGCTTAAAAGTAAGAGTATCTGACTGTGTAAAGATTTTACAAAATTCATTATTAAATACATTTGCCATGGTCTTTGAATCATGGATATGATGGTTATCGTTTGTGATCAGGGGCCCAACCTTACATGAAGTTTTCTTTAAAGAATTTATGTAAGAGTAAAACTGCTTTGTGTTTGACTTAGTGGCCAAATGTGCCAATTTTAATTCCCATCTGGATTTAGCTTTTCTAATGCAAGATTTACATTTTTGATTTACTTTTTTATAAAGCACCCAATTAGATGTAGTCTTATTTTTAAGGAAATTCTTATGTTTTTAATTTTTATATCTAATCAATTTCTTTATATTTTGATTCATCCATTTTGGAATCTGTTTCCCATCAGGTTTTTTAATTTTTGACAGGATATAGGTATCCCTTAAACTGGTGATCAAAGACTTGAAAACGGTCCAACACTGTTGTGGGGATATATACATATATATATATAGAAAAGCAGATGCCTAATCAAAAACCTCTAAACTGTGCTTTAGATCATTAAGGTTTGCTTTTTCATACAAATAAATAATGGAGGAGTTATAATTATGCATTAAATAAATCTGTAAGGTGAAAAAGACAGAGTAATGATCACTGTCACCAATAGGGGCAGATATATTAACATCTCTAATATCCTGATTTGCACTAGTTAGGACAAGGTCCATGATGTTGTTACCTCTAGTAGCAGATGTGGCCCAGTGTTTCATATTTAGGTCTAGACAAACAGCTAAAAGCTTTTTACCCCTAGAAACAGAAGCGGTGGAAGAATTCCAGTTTACATCTGGGATGTTAAAATCACCGGAGATGATGACATTTCCAGTTTAATTTGCAACTTCTATTTCAGACAAACAGAATCTAGTGTTTGGATAGTTGAGTTGGGGGAAAGGTAACATGACCCCAGGAGAAAAAATTCCTTATTAGACAGAAATACTTTAAGCCATAAAATTTCTGTAGGAAGATCATGAATTTTAACTGCAGTAGAAATATTAACAGCGTTGATTTTATTATTTATAAATACAGCAACCCCCCCCACCCTGTCTATCCTGTCTATTGAGTATATGAGAGGCAAAGTTGACTGATCCAAGCTGAATTATTATCTCCCCATGTTTCACAGACTGTAACGATATCAGTATTATTTTCAGGAATCATAAGATGGAGTTCAACCAGTTTATTTGTTAGACTACTAGTATTTAAACTAAGGAATTTTAAACATTGATTCGAGAATTTACATGTATTCAGAGTTGAGGAACTAGTCCTCAACTCCCCCCATGATTTAGTTTTAATAATTATTAATTATTGATAAGTACTGCTTACTCAACAGCACATTACCCCATCTACTAAGATGTAAACCGTCAGAATAAAATAGTTCAGGTAACTCTGAGTACTCCTCCCAAATGAGGGATGCAAGTGATTTCTTGGCGCAGGCACCACTGTTGCAGCCACTTATTTATAATTTAAATTTTTGAATTAAGTGTTGCAGAGTATCTGGGAATGGGCAATATCTTAGAGAAATAAATATCACACCCAAGCTCATTGAGTTTATTTATCATAGCAACATAAGCTGATTTAATATGTTGTATTGAAACTTTAAAGATATTATTTGTGCCCACATGAATAATACAAAGCGGATTTGGATCCAGAGAACTAAATATGTTATCAGCCATATATGTGATGTCAATCTTAGCTCCGCTAAAACTGGAACATGTCCTATTGTATTTGTCTGGTTCACAAATTGCCCGATCTAGATGTTTAACATTAGAATCACCAACAATGAATATTTGTCTAGGGTGAGCGACATCCTCACTCCTTGAGTTTTCCAAGATCCTTACACATTGTCTCCATCTCCTCCTGAGTTTTCACTCTATTGTAGATTTTGGTCTCTTCCTCAAAAAGGCACACCTTCCCTGCCAGTTCTTCTGCAATGTCACTTATGAAGACATTGAAGAGGACTGGCCCCAGTACTGAGCCCTGTGGCTTCCCACTGGTCACTCCCCCATTATTAGTGAGTACCATTAACACCACCCTCTGTCTCCTATCCATTAGCCAGCTTCTAACCCAGTTCACCACTTTGGATCCAGCCCCTGGGCTACTCAATTTCTTTATCAGCTTCCTGTGTGAGACACTGTCAAGGCCTTGCTAAAGTCCTGTGAGCATAAATATCTGTTCAGGATGGCAGCTTTTTCTTGGTCCTCTTCTGCTCAGTCTCCCCCCTCTGCCCTTCTAATCCTCACTATTCTTCCCCTAGCTTTCCTTGTCTCAATTACATACAGTATCTGAAAAAGTCTTAACCCCTTTTAGCGACCCCTTTACCTATCCTTTCCTCCATCTGTGCCTTTGCTTCCCTCACCACCTTTCCTGCTTCCCTCTGTTTTACTTGGTATATCTCCCAGTCCTCCTTCCTGTGTGTTTCCTTATACTCCCTGAATGCCACCTTCTTTTTCTTCTTCACCTTGTCCATTTCCTTAGAGAACCGTAATGGTATCTTTTTCCTTCTGCTTTTACTCATTTCCTTCATGCAGAGTTTGGTTGCTTTAATTATGCTCTTCCTTATTTCTCACTGCTGTACCTCTACCCCTCTCTGGAAATCCCCCCTGGCAATCCTCCCTCCATGAGGCAGTTTCTGAGACAGTCTCGCAGTTCTTTAAAATCAGTCCTTCAAATGCCCAGGACCCTCATGTGGTTTCCCTCTGTTCCTGTCTTTATGCTTAACCACACTGTACTGTGATCGCTGGTACCCAAGAACTGCCCACTGTAATGTCTACAGTGGAGTCACTGTTTGTAAGCAGCAGGCCCAGCACTTCTGTGTCCCTTGTGGGTTCTTTGACATGCTGCTTGAGAAACTCCCTTTGTAGGGAGTCAAGGATGGCCTGTTTCTTCCCGAAGCCGCCATTGGTTTCCACTCTACATCTGGCAAATTGAAGTCACCAACTAGCAGCACCTTCTCCTTACTTGCCATTCTAATGATAGCTTCCCAGGCATCTTATCCATCTCATCGTCCCATGCTGAAGGTCAGTACACTACCTCAGTATGGATAATAGCTCTCGAGCCTGTCTCCAGGATGACCCACAGCACCTCCAGCCATTACCCTTCCTCTGGGTGCCCCTGTACCTCTGTGGCCTTGATTCCCTCCCTCACATATAATACAGCTCCTCCTCCCCTCCTTCCTGCCCTGTCTGTCTTGAACAGAGAGAAACCTGGTATGGCCATACCCCAGTAATGGTGTTCGGTACACCACAACTCTGTTATGGCTACTAAATCCAGATCAGACTCCACCATGATGACTTCCAGGTCCAGAATTTTGTATCCAAGACTATGTACTTTGATGTACATGGCACTCAACGCCTTGATCCCCCCCCTGCCAGCATCCCCACTTCCCCCCTCTGTGTTGTTCTCTGAAGTTCCCCTTGACTCACCTCTTCCCTTTTTACATTCACCATTCTCTGTCCCTTCAGTCTTTTACCCTCAGGATTTATATCCTCCTTTTCCTCCATCTTGTCACCATGCCTGTCTTCTTGCACCCCTGTCTTAGGGGAGTTAACTCCTCTTGGGCCCTCACTCCCTGATATCTCATCATCTGGGGGCAATTTCTGCCTTCCTTAGTTTTACTGCCTTCCCCCCAGCTAGTTTAAATGCTCATCCAAGTAGCATTTAAACTTTCCCCCAAGGTCTTCTGTTCCCCTTCCTTGAAGGACATAGTCAGTCTTCCTTATAGAGGCCACAGTGTAGCCATAGCCCTCCTCCATTCATTATGCCTTCAAGCAGTTGTTAAATGCCTTGGTGCAGAGTACCCTTGTATCTCCTCAACTGTGCACAGATAACACCTCTGCAAATGCCACTGTGTGTGCCACCTACTTGATACTTCTCCCCAGCTCCCTGAAATGACCCTGCTCTCTTCCCACTTTGTCCCTTACCAGGTAATTTGTCCTCAGATGGACAGTGATGTCTAGTTCCCTCCAATCTACCACTGCTTTTGTGATCATCTAGATATGCTCCCCATCCCTTCAAGCCAAAGTACCACCTTTCTATCCCTTCCTTCCCCTGCTCCCAAGTCTATCCCCCTAACAATAGAGTCCTCCACCAGCAGCTGCTTCCACATCAGCTGGGGGCATCTTCCTCCCTCCTTGGGGCCTCCCCTTCTGAGGACCCCCACTATTTCTTTTAATTCTTTGATAACCTGGTAAGGCCACTAGGTTCAAGACCTGTTTTCAGTGGTGACCTGGGAGGACTTGGGAAGCTAAGTGACTTGCTGAAGGTCACACGTATGCAGGTGGAGGTAGTGGGAATCAAACCCAGGTCTACTGGATGTACCAAGCTTATTCACAACTTGTTACTCTAACCTCTAGGCTATACTGCCAGCTTCTCTTTTCTCATTCTGGTGGGTGCCTCATTTCCACTGCCTGTCCTACCAGTATGATGAAGATTTCTGCAGTGGTATAAGCAGAGGAGCTGGCACTCCGCTCACAACCACCACCCATCTCAGAGTCTTCTGAGGTCCATCTGCTCTGCCTAGGCATTCCCTGGAGGAGAAGCAGCAGACTTGGTGGCCCTTGGGTGGGGCAGAAGATCCTTTGAATCCTTGCAGTTCAGTTTTGCATCCAGCAACCTCTGAAGTAACCCAGAGAGGTGGGTACAAATGGGGCAGCACCTCAGTCTCCAGAAGGTGTCCAGAAAGACTGCTTCCCCACTGCCCAAATATGGCATAGCCCCAACATCCTGTCTAGTGGCCCCCCCACTCCAGCAGGTCCTGGCTGCCACCCTCTCCCCCATCCTGAACCCCGATCGGGCGCCCAGCATAACCCTCTGGGCTGGGCACCCAATCGAGGTTCGGGATGGGGAGGTGGGCTTGTAGCCAGTATCTGCTGGGAGGGCAACTAGACCACTAGGATGGAATGTTGGGGCACTTGGGGCTGTGCCATATTTGGGCATATCGGACTGGGCCGGGGACCCTAGATCACCAGGGAATGACTGGGTAGAATTACTATGTTGTGTTACTGGCATACTGTAGCTGGAGGGGGTGAAGTCATGGGGGATTACCTGTTGATATACAATGGTGTACATTATGGCATATCGGGGATTGGGAAGGGGGCACTAGATCACCAGGGACTACCTGTTTTGGAGTGATAATGTACATTACGGCACATGGGGGCACTAGTTCAGGTTTTTTGTAACCAATTAGGTTACTGGTGGCTTGGGGTTTGGGGGAGGCACAGTTGCGTCTGCTTGCCAGCTCTCCTAGTGGATGTCTAAGTACCATTAGACCAGTTCTTGGCTAATCTAATGGTAGTTAACCCTTATTCCTCGGGATCGGTTTTGTAAATTCCAGATTAGGGGATGTGACGGCCTGCATCTGCTGCAAGCCCCCTACCACAATGGTGCACCCACATCTGTGCCACAGGCAAGGTGCAGGCTGGCCTGCTGCAGGGTACTCCAGCTGTGCCGCAGGCTGCCTTCAAAAATTGAGTTCGGTACAATGTGTATCACAAGGTGCCCCTTGTATCATTCTTCTTTGACACAAGGTCCTTGTGGCAGATTCGAACCTTTGAAAATCCAGCCCATTGTACTCAGATCTATTTTATATCTGGCAATATGGATCTCATTTTCTTTGCCTGGATGGATCCACCCAACTTTTTATCTTTACAATGACAACCTTGAACTTGGCTAACTATCCTTTTAGCCTGTTTCCCTCTTTGCATGGGCTCTTCTGATCCCCCTAATACCTTCCCCCTCATTCTCATCCTTCCCATCTCCTTTTCACATCTCTTTTCATATCTTCATTCCTTACCCCTCCCCAACCCAACCCACCCTCCTCCACCCACTCTCAACATGGGTGCAGATTAATTGACTTTCTGTATATACTGTATGAAATGTCCCTGTATTAGGGTATACACATCTTTATCTATGTGACACCTACAGTGTTCTGTTTTGTTTTACTTTGTTTTTCTGAGCATTTAACATGCCCTTAACATTTTATAGTGATATTCTGTATAGCCACACACCAGCTTTGGATGCACTTGTCTCTAGTTGATGTTTATCACCTATTAAGAGTTGTTAGAAATTGTGTCATTTTTAATATCATCAGTTTTAGAGCTAGGTCATGTTCGGAGATTCAGGTAGAAACAGGACATTTACATTTTAATGACCCTGGGTGCTATGTTTAAAATGGGTACTGTCCTCAAATTTGCACATAGGACCAATTGTATTATCCATTTTGGATTTAAAGACATATCAGGATGGACTGCTACACTCAAAAATTATCCCGGCTTCATTTAGCTATAATTAAATACACTAGCAACTTTTGTTACCAGATGGCAACTTTGGCAATATTTTTTGGGTTAGTTCAAAGCAGTCATTACATATTACCATAGAACCAGCTCCTGTACACTGCATATACCAATCTTATGACATTTTGGATAACCTTTGTATACATGCTTTTGCATTTTGTTATAATCATAAATGGGTATTGTGTCTTAAAGGGCTGCACTTATAAGGACTGTCATTAATCTGGTTCAATTTCAGTTGGTTACCATCTATATCTCCCCCCCCCCCCGTCACCCCTGAAAAAGGGACTTCAAGTCTCAGTGGGCCTACCCGGTCAACAAAATTCATTAAATAAATAAATTATGGGCTAGGCCCAACTCCCTGATGAAAGCTCAGAGCGAGACGAAGTGCTTGGTTAGTCAGCCATGCTTGTGGTGTTTCTTGGGCATTAAAGTATACTTTTGCAGTAAATACTTGGTGCCAGCTAGTCTTTTAATCTTTCAGTGCCTCTCCATACTTGTGTGTTCCTTGGTGATATAGTTAGCTTCAGTGGAGATGGCTTCATTGTGGACCCAGAAGTGCAATCTACCTTAGTGGAGTGATGGGAATAGGGCATAGCAAAAGGCAGTACATGTTAAGGATTTAGGGTGGGACCTAAATAATTATGTACTACTTGCTTTTGTTATGATATGAGTTTTGTTAGTTTGGGTACGTGAATTGTGCCCCCAGAGCAACTGCAACAGAACTGAGCCAAATACCAAGTTCTTCCTGCAGGGCTCTCTTTATTAAAAAGAATATAACATACTCACAAGTTGCCTCTGCCAACACTGCTTAGCCTGACATCACAGAGAGGCCTTTTTGAGCTAGGTCTGTGCTTTGTCTATATCCCCATCAGCAATGGTGTTCTGACCACAGGAAGGAGAGCGTGATCTGTCACTCTGCCTTGTTTTCCTGTACTTATAGTATACAGCTACATACCATGACCCATGATGTCATCATTCTACAGCCTGTTTTTGTACAAAAAGTAGACTATTTTTGGACAAAAGGCTGCAAAGCATCTCACCCAAACTGGGTCAGAAAAGGTCAGACAAAGATTTTTTGGGAAAATGGCACCTAGTGGAACAAAGATTATGTATGCTCAGAGCTCACAGTTTCCAGGTAGGTGTTGGGGGAGGTAGGTGGAAAACCAGCCAGAACCAGCCTTAGCTGTTTTCTTGGACCTCTGAGTGTCCTCTCATAACCTTTGCATCATCCTCTTGGCTACCTCTTATAGTCAGGCTAGTATAGGCCTTACAATGTATAGTTGCATGGACACAGCTTAGACATATATATGCACATGCATACATACTTACATATCACTACACTTTGACAGGTCAGTGGCGGCACCTGGAGAGTCATATGTATGCTTGATGATGTATTTGAGCTCTCTGACAAAGCAATGGAGTGTAGCTGATATGCTTTCCTTGGCACCTCCTAGACCACCAGTCTTCAGTCAAAATGGGTTCTACTTCATCCTCTGTATCCAAGGCATCTCCATCTTTGTCCTTGATGGCAACATCTTCAGGCACTGGACGATGTGTCTGTATTCTCAAATGTTGTGACAGTTGGGTTCAACTGTGATCATGCAAGGTTGGACTTCTATGGAGGTATGTCAACAGGAATTGTCTTCAGATCCTGCAGGAGTCTGGAGAGGTCTACAGTGAAATAGTATATTACCACCTCTGATTCTTCACCAGAGCTATCCTGATTTCCTCCTTGAGTTTCAGGGGAAGGCTGGATGGTTAAACAAATCCAGGATGGTCCATGCTTCCCAGTCCGTGGTGTCGCTGGGGGTCTGACTTACCTCTTGTTTTTTAACAGAAAAAAAACATAAACCAGTGCACTCTAAGGAAGACAAAAACAATGACTATGTCAGTATATTTGCAAAACATGCATATTTATTTCAAAGGACAAAAATAAAACAAAGTCTGTCTTTGGTGCCACTGGGGGTCTGGCTTACCTCTCATTATTTAACAGAAACAACACAAAAACCAACACACTCTAAGGAAGAAGAAAACACTGACTATGTCAGTATATTTGCAAAACATATATATTTATTTCAAAGGACAAAAATAAAACAACAAACAAATGGAGTTGAAGACCACCAGTTAGACTGCCCTTAACATTCTAACCAGTAGTATTCAACTCCTTCTGAATGTTGCTTTATTTTTGTCATTCTTTGCAAATCTACTGACGTAGTCACTGTTTTCTTCTTCCTTAGTGAGCACTGTTTTTTGTGTTTGTTTTCTGAATGTGGGATGGTTACTGTTTGCCTTTTCTTGGCATTCCATCTGCGAGTAGCAGCGCTTGTTAAAGGCTGACTTGGTGACTCAGCACCAGCAGTGTCTGGGTTTGGAATCCATTGTCTCACCAGCAATAGATGGTGCTGATGAATCATTTTGGCACACCATGGATGTCTTTCCAGCTGCACTTTGTACACAGGCAAATTTCCAACTTGCTCCAGTACCACATGGGGGTATACACCAGAATTTGGCAACCTTGTGCTTGCCAGGCATGCCTAGGTTCAAGAGATTATCTTTGGACCACGGTCTGGAAATTTGCACATGGATCCATTGCACCTTTTATGTGTACAAAGGAAATTATTATATCAACTTTAACTTTGTTAAACTGGAATTTTGAAACAACTAAACATTTACAGAGAATGTCTATTTTTGGAATTCAGAAATATAAAGGTGAAAACAGTCATAGGCTGTCAACATTTATTCAAACCCTACTAACAACGTGCTTAGATTTGAAATTCAACCCCAGGAAACTGAGTCAGTTAAAAGAACACATATAGGTCCCATGGATTCCCAAGTGGACATTGTAATTAAGTCAACAGAGTTGTATAATTATCTTATGTTAAATAATCATAAACTTGACGAATTTAGCATCCATATGGTTGATTTCTTGAACTTAGATTGCTATGTTAACAGGACTGAAAAGAAAGAGGACAACATGTGACTACCGGCTTTTTCTGTATCATCATCTTGTTCTTGCAATACTAGGGACAATACTTAGCACTTTACAACCTGACAATGCCTTTTCGGCTGCTGCACTACTTTCAAGTGTTTTTCCCCCTCAATCCCTCCCAGTTGTCCCTCGCCCTTGCTACCTCTTCTTACTGCCCTCAGGCGGTTCTCAAGCTACCTCACCCTGCTTACCTGTACCCTTTCTGCTTCCCTAAATGTATTGTTTTTTTCTCGACTGCTTATGTATTGTATTGCCACAGCCTGTTATGTTTGTATTCCTTTCAAAATTTGACATGGAACCTTTGCAAAAGAGCCTTGGCTCAAAGGTATTGTAATCCTAGATACTCCAATAAACAATAAACAATACTGAGTTAGTTAACACCTCAACTTTAGAGGCCGCAAATTTTATTTCATGGAATATTGTGGGTCTAAAGCCTAAATTAGTCAATTCTCACTGGCAGGATTTTATTTAAAAATTTGAAATTTTATTATTTCAAGAGACATGGGCAATATCAAAAATGTATATTAATGGTTATGAACTACTCCATATCCCTGCCACAAAAGATAAAAAATTTGGAAGGTCTAAAGGTGGGCTATCTACATATGTTAAAATAAGAGAGGGCATTCAAATATTAGAGTGCTTATCACCTAGAAATGAGATCCTGCTTAGTGTTATCTCTCGGGGCTCTTTAATCTTTCTGATAGCTAATGTATATTTCCCTCCTAATTTTCATATTCTCACCGATAATGACCCTTGGCTTCAATTATCATCAGAAATTGATTTTCTATATTTAAAATATCAAATTGATATAATTATAATGGGGGGTTAAATGCCCGCATTGCAAAATTTGATAATTTAGCATCGTTACAGTCTCAAATTTATATGGGAGATCTTGAATTAAGGAATTCTGCAGATGCTATTGTTAACAGAGCTGGTCTTAAATTGATTGACTTTATTGATAACAACAATTTTCTGATTCTAAATGGGAGGGGAGATGCTGACCAGGATGGAGCAAATACATATTATTCCCCTAATGGGAAGAGTACCACAGACTACCTGTTGATTACCCTAGAAACCTATAATTATTTTCATGGATTTAAAGTATTAATGATGCCTGAAAGTGATCATGATGCTTTAATGGTTAAGATAGACACAATAAAAGACAGTAAAATGAATACTTTAAAGGTTTTTTTCTCATCCTCCTTATCACTCAGAGATAAACATAAACTTATTTTGAATAATAAAAATATGGAAAAAGCATCAGAAATAATATATTCCTCAAGTATGACTTCATTACACACACTCTCCTAAGGTAATTGCTTAGCACAGTATATAAATAAACAACTACAGGCATGTTTTTTAAGAATTAAAAATGTGATTTATTCTCAAAAAGCTTAAAATCTAAACCCTTGACTTGGTTTGATCAGCAATGTTTAGACGAAAAACATAGATTGGGAACAATGATTAAAAAAAACAACAAAAATTCATCTAGAGCTAATATTATAAATCTTAACAGAGCAAGGAAACAATATAAGAAATTTCTAAAACATAAAAAATATGAGTTTACTAAAAAAAGGCTTATATGCAAGAAACTATACATAAAAAAGATTCTAAGGCTTTTTGGCTATTAGTAGCAAAGGGAGTTAAATCTTCTGAACCTTCTATGGCAGTTTATATACCAAAGGAAACATGGGTTTCTTATTTTTCTAAGCTTTTTACTAATGATTCAGAATTAGAAAATTATTCCAGAAGTCCTAAATGGATGCAATCGGAAATTTATAATCCTTTGGAATTTTCTTTGTTTGACGTAGACCAGGCAATATCTAAATTGGCAAATAACAAGGCTCCAGGGCCAGATTTTATTCCTGGTGAAACTTATAAAGAGAATAAAAACTTTTGGGTTCCATTTTTTGTAAATTTTTTCAATACCTGCCTTTGAGAAAGATATATACCAAGTTCATGGTGCAAAAATATTATAATCCCCATCCATAAAAAAGGATCATTTCAAATTCCCAAAAACTATCGACCTACAAGCCTTTTAGATATAAGTAGTAAAATCTTTACTAGAATTCTTTTGAATAAACTACAGATATGGGTAAACAAAGCTAGTCCTCTTTCTAATCTCCAAGCTGGTTTTCGACAAGGCTTCTTGACATTAGATAATATATTTATTTTGGCCCATTTAATCGAAAAATATAACATAAATAGAAAGATGAAACTCTATGTACTGTTTATTGATTTTGTTGCGGCTTTTGATTCAGTAGTTAGAAAACACCTTTGGAATATTCTCCTTGAACATGGATTGTCTATAAGTTTATTAACTCCCATTTTTTCATTATATTCCAAAACATTTACAGCAATCAGACATGATATTTATTTTATTTAGTGTTTGTTGACCGGGTTAGTGCACTAGATAAATCCTGCCTATTTTCAGGCACGACCCGGGGGAGGGGGATACAGATGAATGCCAACTGACCTTAAACCAGATTAAGCTGTTGGTGGTATTTTTAGTGAAAGAGGGAAATTTGGCCAGAACACCGGGGAAATTCCCCTACTCTTTTCGATAAGTGTCATGGGATCTTTAACATCCACCTGAACTACCACCAATCCAGGAAGATGGGATCTTGGTTTTAACATCTCATCTGAAAGACTGCACCTCAGAAGTGCAGCACCCCTCTCATGCTGCACTACAGTGTCAGTACTGGGATATTAACCCAAGTGCCAGATGTGGGAACTGAACCCACAGCCCTCTGATCTCCCGGCCTCAGAGGCCAGTGTGCTACCTACTGAACCACTGACACTATACACTAATGAGTAATAACTCAGAATATTTTAGAATAAACAAGGGGGTTAAACAGGGCTGCCTTTTGGCTCCACTTTTGTTTAATCTCTATATTGATTCCTTGCTTTCTTTTGATACATCAGCCCTTTTGGATTCCCCCCAAATTAATAACCAACATATTCACATCTTAGCATATGCTGATGATCTAGTTCTTCTTTCTCTAACCCAAAAAGGACTTCAGATAAAGTTAGATCAACTGAAAAATAAATGTGATCAATTAAATTTGGGAATAAATCTTGAAAAAACAAAGTTAATGGTTTTTGGTACTAAAGCTCCAAAACCAAAAATAAAGTTAAGTAATTCACAAATTGGTGCAGTAACCTCATATTGCTATCTTAGCATTACATTTTCTTAAACTGGTTCTTGGAACTTACACATTAATGAGCAAATTATTAAAGCTAAGTGTGCAGCCAAAGCTCTACTTAGGTTTAATTATAAATATGGAGGACTCTCGGTAGTTCCTGCTATTAAAGCTGGAGAATCCAAAATCACTCCTGTTTTATTATATGGTGCTGAAATTTGGGGAGTTAAGTCCAACCCAAACTTAGAGTTACCTTTATTCTTTTATTATAAAGCAATCCTCCAAGTGCCTCTTTCTATGGCTAACATTTTAGTAAGAGCTGAACTAGGTAGAATACCATTGGCTGATTTGGTTAATTTTTAGATTATTGTCATATTGGCTTAGGATTCTTAATAATCATAGCAATAATTTATTAAAACTTTGTTTTAAAGAAAAGGAAAAATGGTATTCTATATGATTTCTCTCACCTTGGTTAAGAGCCTTGTTAACCAATTTATAAAATTTAAATTGTATGCACCACTGGAGAGACCATCAGGCTGGCATTCTAATATCTGATACCTATAGAGATAAATTCAAAAAAAAATATTTGAATTAGTACAGAATAACCAGATACAGTTGGTCCGAATTCAAAAACAAGCCATTTGGTATGGGAAGAATAAAATGGATGCAACTCTAGAAAATTATTTACTTCTTCCAATAGCACCTAATATACGAAAGGTGAAAACGTGGGCAAGATTTGGCTTAATTACTTCTAAATATAAGCATTTCAATCACTTGATCTCTCAAATCAACCCTAATAATAATGAATGCCCCTGTAACAAAGGGTTTAATGAAACATTATATCATATAATAATGCAATGCCCTTTGTTTAATAAGAGGAGAAATTTGATTCTAAATGATTTTCTATCCAGATACATTAACTTGGATTATGATCCAGTATTTATTCTGCTCCATCCTGGGACAGTGAAAGATGCTGAAATGTGTTTTAACTTTTTTTCAACTGTAATCAGTTTTAAGAAAAAAAGGCTTACTTGAAAAGATTACAACAGAAATAATTATTCATAACATGAAATTATATTTTGAATGTATGATTGTTTTTTGTATTTATTCTCTTTTTTGTACCTAATGTTTGTAATGTCCAAAATTTTTTAAATATTTTCTGGAAGAGCAATAAACCAATCTGAACATCTGGACTATCTTTGAGGAACAGTTCATAAGCTCTGACATTCTTCTCATAGCGGACCTTGTTAGTTGTGTTCCTCTTAGTAGCCATGTCCGATGCCAGCCTGTAGGCAGCAGTAACTGATCCATTAGTCTCTGAACATACTGAAGATAGGTCTCTGTCCTATCTATGTCTGTGAAGATCTGGACCATAACAGAGATCCCAAGCTGACTTCATGACCAAACATCAGACAGTAGGAAGAAACTCTTATCACATCACTCTTGGTATGTTGTAAGCATGGGCCAAGCTGCTTCCGTTCTGGCTTCATCTGGCTTTTTGTTCATGGTTCATAGTTCAAAACATGTTTAGGAGAGTTTGGTTAAACCATTCAGGTTTTAGATCACCATGAAGGTAATAAGGCACAGTTCTGGATTTGTCAATTCCCCACTGACACTGTACTTCTTTTATTAGTTTACTTTCAAGTTTTGAACTTGATCGAAGTGGATCAATTTTGGTGCCAATTTTGGTGCAAACATAGTATAAAAATAACTTTTCTTGCTGTGCCTTTGCTACTGTGGTCATCTTCTGATCCTTTGTCAGAAAAGCTTGATTATTTCTTGTGAAATGGCCAGGCACCACTAACACATTGCTCATGTTTCAGCTGTCTGGCTCCAAACTGAGAAGTCAATGCACACAAGCTTCATTGGCACACTGGTCTCAATGCTTATCAGAGGCTCAGTTATCTTTGATAGGGTCTTCCTCTGGACAGATTAACTTCACTGCTTGCAGTAGCTCTAAATTTCAGCTCCTATCCTAGATCATGAAAATTAAGCTTGGGCCAGAGCAATGGTCCAGTCAGTTCCTAAATGCATGACAGTCTTTTTGAATCCAGTTGGCAACAGTAGTTGTTGATAGGTAACTTCATCAGGCCCTTGCATTTTCCTTTTAAAGGAACCTTTCATTTAGAGTGAATTTGGTTCACTGTCACAAGAGTACAGCTGTGCTTGGGTGATTTTAAATCACTCTGGTGGCATTCCAACCCTTCTAAAGGACAGTGATGATGTATTTAAAACTTGTTTTGGTTCTTTGCTCTCTTACCTCCTGATAACTTATCTTGGCAGAGTTATCATAATCAAAAGTGGTAGAACTGCAGTAGGCCTGGGGACGACAATCCACAGATGCTCCCAGGGTGTCCACAAGTCTATTTAGTATTTGAAGGGGTGACTTGTTTATCCATACCATACTGTTTACACAGTGCCTTTACTGCATTTTCTAGTATGTAAATCCATGCAGCTTTTATTACTGGAGTTTCTAGGAAATCCCCAAGGCAAGACATCTGCATCAGCGTAATTGAAGCCTGGCTGATATTCCACACTGTAATCATAAATTGAAAGAGCTGGCAAACAGCAATGTATAGCTGCATCCAACTTAGCAGTAGTCTTTCCATATGTAATGGGATTGTTGTTTGTCCTGATGGTTATCTTGGGGGTATACAGGTACTTGTGGAATTGATCTTCAATGGCCCATTCAAGAGACAAAAACTCTAATTTGTGAACTGGGTAGTTCATAACTAGTATCAAACTCTGCTTGCAAATGCCTCAGGCCTCATACCTTCAGGGTTTTGCTGATAGAGAATTGCTCTAAGATCACTTAGACTGGCATTGATGCATAAAGTATAGGCTCTCACTGGATCATCATATGCCAGATACAAGCATCAGCCGATGGATGACCTCCCTAAAGGCTCTTTTGCAGGAGCTATTCCACTGTGGTCCAAACAGGTCTTGTATTTTGAAGTAACTCTTGGGCTCAGCATTGTTATGAGATGGTGGTCTCTGCTTGTAGGTAGGAGGGTGGCCCTCGGTCAAGTTCAGCAATGGGTATACCACTTTAATGTAGCCTTTTATGAAGCATTGGTTGTAAACTGTGTACCCAAGAAAGCACTGCCAGTTCTTCAGATTCTTGGAGCTAGGTCAGGTGATGAAGGCCTCTGCCTTGATTGGGTCAGTGTTGATTTCCATTCACTGACAAAAGGTGCAGAATCTACATGACTGAAATCTGGAATTATCTGCATTTGTCAATGGAGAGTTTGAGCCTAAATTCATCCATTGAGTCCATAGCATTTAGTTAGCAAGCCAGTTGCTCCTCAGGCATATTGCCAAAGATGATCATGTCATCTAGATACACTAGGCATTCCAGAAGATTCATGTCCACAATGGCTCACTCCATAATTCATTAGAAAATAGCTGGGGCATCGAAAATCTCTTGTGGCATTTGCAGATATTCATAAAAGACAAGTCTTCCCTGGCCTTTGGTATCTGATAATACCCACTGCAAAAGTCAAGCATGGAGAACCACTTACTTCTGTTCAAACAATCCAAGGGATTCTGTACACTTGACATTGTGAATTAGTCCAGGACTGTCCTCTTGCTAAGGGTTTGGTGGTGCACACACATCTGGACACAGCCACTCTTCTGTCTGACAGCTATATGTAGTACAGGCTTGCACTTGCAGATGGTAGACCTGCTCTCCACTCCAGCTCCAGGCAGCAGGAAGACATGCAAGAATATTCCACAGTGTACACAGCAACAAACAGCTTCCTGATTGGTCAGTTTCTCCTGTCAATCTCCTGGAAGGAGGAGGATCCTCTCTGGCTGTCACATGATAGCATATTGGTTACCCAGCATCTGGGTGAATTAATGAGTCCTCCAGTGTCCCTTGAACCCTATTTGGATCCCTGGCAGTCTGCAGGAAACTGATTGGCTGTACTGCTGCTGTCTCACCTCATTGCCATGGGGAGAGATGGCAGAGGTAAACAAGATGGCTGACAGTCTTCTAGTCCACAGGGACACTGTCACCAAAGTCTTATTTTTTACAAAGGGCTTCTACCCCAAAACATGTTTCTGTGCCCCTGTGGTTTATTGTCCAGTCAGGTCAGTGTGGCTGATGGGGATTCTCAGTTTCAGTTGGGAACACTGATGTACTTTGTCAGCAACAGGCAGCTGCCCTTTGACGTAATATATGGAGAGACGAAGATAAATGGTGCAATCAGCACCGAAGAGGGCATCCTCTCACTCTCCCAGTCCCCAGTGGCAGTCCTAGGAACTGAAGGGCAATGCTGCAGACTGTGGACTGGGGCTCCAAGAAGGGCAAGGGTAAGCCACCACACTTGTGGGGGGGGGGGGGAGTATAAGCAGTTTAGAAATTGCTCTGCATTTTTTCTTTTAGGACAAAATCATCCATTGGGTACAGCAGAATGTCAGGAATGGTCAATTACTGCAAATTTTAGGGGACACTTCTTGCATTAAGATAGAAATAATTAAGGTCTCAACTCAGTTAAGGTATTGGTGCAGGACTTCTAGATGAAGTTAACAAATGCTGAGATTATCACTGAGGAGGGGGAGGGTGGTGCTGATCACATGTGTGAGCAACTATAGGAACACCACTGATGCTGGCTGCAGAGGATCCTCTGTTTGCTTTCTTCTGCTCGGTGTACAGTAGTCAAAAAGGCTGCATGATTCAAGGAGCACACTGAAAATAAGGACAACACTGGCAAACTGGATGATGGGATAACAGAAATCCAATCCTCCCTAACCTTGGTGGGAAACCCAAATCCTTAATCATTGTCATAGGAGAGCATGTCGCATACACTCCCAATGTAACAGTGCTACTTAGGTGGGAAGAACTGAGCCTGCCCTTGACAGAAACGTTGCTAAAAAAAGCAAAAGAATTTTAATAATTCTAGCTTGATGTAAGACAATTGAGGAGTTACATCCAGCGTATTCATGACTTTGTACTCTGCAGGGCATAGTACAGTACATCACCTTATTTAAAGCAGAATTCACAATGCTTTTTATTTCTATAGGATATGAGATTAGACTGTTTTTATAGGATAAGAGATTAGACTGATAGATACCTTAGTGACAAATGTGCAAGTCTAATTCTTTCTACTCAATAATATAACACCAGCTTTAATACTTATCTACCTCCAACAATAAAGTCTGGCCGTCCAGACTATTTGGCAAAGGAAATGAGGCTTGGAAAACACTTAGGGAGAATGGCTGATATTTCTCTTTAACTGATTAATAAAGTAATTGTAATAGTCTATATTTTGTAAGGTATGAGTCACAAAAAATCACTTCAATATGTATTCAGTATGCTCAAAGGGTTTTTACAGTAGAGAGTCACATGTTCAGATACTGTGGGTTGGGGTGGGGTGGGGGCCTGGCACCCTGTAACTACCAGCACCACATATCAGGATGTGTGGGAAGTGGTGTGGTGAGTGTCGTCATTAAATAAGGCATTAAACTGAGCTCCCACTTTCTTTTGCATTTAAGCATACATGGCATTGGTTGAGAAACAGACTTGCAGACTCAAGAACCCCCAAACCCAATGGGCAGTGCTTTTTAAATTGATCCATCCAGAAGCCACCTGCCTTGAGTGTGAAAAAAGAGTTGCACGTGCTTCTGTCTGGATAGGCTAGACCATCTTTGAGATAATCGAACATGTCAATGCATCTGTTCCATTTGTGACTGCATTAGCATCTGAAAATTGCAGGAAATTGAATTTGCATCCTTTTTTTACACAAATTGTAACTCTGTGTTGCAAACAGATGCATTAGTTTAGAGAAAGGGTAGGTGGACACAGACACATGGATGCAGATGCAGCACACAGTTGTGTCTAGCCCAATGACCTTAAGCTATGCTGACCGCTCCTCCCTCCTCCCTCTACCACCTCCCACCCTCCCAACCCCAAGCATGATGACAGAACATCTTTTAAAGTAACAGGCAAGCTTTGACGGCTACTCTGTACACACTTTATATAGTTATATTTTGCACACCATAATTGTCAACATTTAGACAAAACACCCAGTGCTCGACTTTCCGTCGTCCCTTAGAGCGGTGCAGAACACGCCAATGTATGGCTGTGGCAACCTTCTGGTGCATCAGGGACCCTGCATCCTAGTCTTTAAAATTGGGGGTCCCTGCACCACAGTCCCGAGAGCTGCCGCAGTTGCAGTGTTGTGCCAAACATGTGGTGCACCTCAGGGGTTTGTCGGAAGGTCCCATCAAACCCCCCCAGGTGCAAGTGTAGATGAGTCACAGAGGTTTGGGGGGTTTAAAATGCTTGGAAGTTGGGGATGGGGGCAATGGAGCAGTGGGGGTGATGGGGGTATGGCAGCAGTGAGTGGGAGCTGAGGAGGTACCCCGTGGGGGTGCCATGCTGCAGTATAATACATCCGATTGACTCCAGAGGGGGAGTTGGCATAGCCGGACCAATCAGACATGGAGCCCAGTGACAACAGCCCTGGCATCTGCCCCACAGGACCCACAGTCCCCTACATGTGGCAGATGGCAGTGGGTGCATGTTGCAGTGTACATTCATGAACGGTTATGTGCCCTAGGCACTGTGACATCCACCTGGCACACAGACCCCCTCTGTGGTGGCCCGCGGATACCCGCCTACACTGCCAGGGACTGTGGGTCCTGTGGGGTAGGTGCCAGGGCTGTTGGCACTTGGGCTCCATTTTCTGATGGTTCAGCCATGCCAACCCCCCCTCCAGATCCAGTCAACTCTGTTACACTGCAGCATGGCAGCCCGCCATGTGCCTCCTCAGTGCTGCTCCTGCTACTGTGCTCCCGTTCTCCATGGCACTCCCACGGCTCACCCCAGCCCCCATTTCCAACTTCTGCTTCCCCCAATTGCCACCCTGCCAGGAAGTGGTGCAGGGCCCTTAGACCAGCTCCTGGCAGGTGTAACATGAGCCCCCTCTTGTGATCACGGTGGGGCTTCTGAAATTCAAAATAAGGGGAGGGTACAGCCCTGCTATGGCACAAGTTCCTCAGCACTATGGTGCAGTCTGCAGCTTGCCACACGCCTGGCACAGGGTGGTCTGACACAAGGGCTGCGGCTGGTGCTGCAAAGACTGTCTGAAAATTGGGAATGATGCAAGGTGCGGCATAGTGGCCCCATGCTTCATATCTGTTTGACGCAAATACCTTGCTTCATTCCTGAACCTTTGAAAATTGAGCCCCTAATTTTCAAGAAAGTCCTGGGGGGAGGGGGGGCAGTTACAGCAGCAGAGAATTACTACTAGGTAAAGTTTATACAAGATATCTAATATTTATTAATACTTCATCACAAAAAAAGCATTGTATTTTCATTTTCACTTCAAACTGTCATTAATTTCATAGAAGTTTGTTCTTCAAAGTAGTCAGAGTTTTACTTTTGAAATGGATTAACAAGACATGGCTGTTATGTAAGGAGTAAGATATTCCAGAGTATTGATTCCAAGCTTTCCTAATATATTGACTGTGGGTTCATCCACCTTGAGGAATACTGACATGCAGCATAATCAACACTCTGGAGTGTCTCATTCTGCTTATAAAATGTTCTTTTAATGAGAAATTAACTGAAGTATTCTTTTAAAGAGCACCTTTTCTGCTCTTCTACCAGTTACCCCTCAGAAACACATAAGGACCCTTACCTGTCCGTGAGTTAAATCCAGCATAAAGCAGAATTTTTTTTGCCTTATTTTAGAAAGGGAAGGGATCGAATTTTGGCACTGTGAAGCCAAGCTGCCGATCCCTTCCACTTCTCAGTCCTAAGCACTGCCCCTGTGCTAGCATGTTTTGTGATGCAATAATATTGAAATCATGGCATACACTCAATAGACAGTAATGGGGACATTTTTAAAATGTCATGGGTCAGATTTTCAAAGCCCTGAGAATACTGCAAGCCCCTGGTGCACTGATCATTCAGCACATGGGGCTTGCGACATTCTCTCTGCCAGTGATCAGGATTTTCCATCCTGTGCGCTGACTGCTACAAGTTAGACCAGTTTTTTGCTGGTCTAACTTATGTCATTCCCGGGTACTTTTTTCACAGGACTTGCACCAGACATTTGGCACAAGCTGCCATAAAGTGGGAAAACTGTCATAGCTATGCCCGATGTACTAAAATCTGGCACGGTTGCAGTACAGGTGTTTGGCACAGCTGTGCCAAAAAAATGGTGTTGACACAGGACTATACGCAAGCCCTGCATCCAAGTTTGAAAGTCTGGCCTCATATTTCGATAGCTTGGATGGCCAATACAAACAAATCAAGGCCAGCACTCAACTAACAAGGCAATAAGTGCCTGCAGGGAGGAATGCAGCCCTTCCTCCCTAAAGGAGGACAGCATCCTGTGAGATGCTCGATCCTCCTTCCCCTAGTCGGCTCTCCCATGGCCCGAGCTCATTCCCAAGCCTGGGTTGCTGGCATCATGAGCTGCAGCCCTGCAACTGCATTGAGGGGCCAGCCTTATGTATGTGTTTGCTTTTGTACAGAATTGTAATTTTTTAAGGCTTTGTACCTTTTAATTTCGTGTGTATTTTGCATTATGTTGTCTTGGATGGGTAAGAATTGTTTTTTTTTAAAGTTTTATTGGCTACATTTCAGGGTCCCGATATACAGTCCCAGCGTGTGACAGTACATAACTGTAGTGCAACAGGTTGCCTACTGTGTCACCACACACTTCTCAGGTAAACAAAGCTGGCATGCTGTCAACAAGGGGTTGAATCCCCCCACATGACAGTGTCACTTGGTACCTAAATGTAAATGAGCTGATCCAGCTGTCTGTGGGAGTACAGGGGACCACTAACATGCTTAACTGTGACACACACTGGGGGCTATGCATGGCATAGTGCCAGTAGCATGGTACTATGAGATGCACCAAGCCCAATCCAACCAACGCAACTATTGTAATTGTCTCCCAACACCCCTTACCCTGTACCTGCAGCCAGCTTCTGGGCAGTCCTCATTATGTATGGCTGGCTCCTCCCTGGTGGTACAGCTTTTTTTTATTTTTATTTTTTTATTTTATTCTTTGTTAACTGGGTAAGGCCCACTAGACAGATACAAGTTCTTGTTTTCAGGAGCGACTCGGGAGCTGTGGGCTGGTTAAATGACTTGCTCAGAGTCAGACAGTATGCAGGTGGAGGTTGTGGGAATCCAACCCAGGTCTGCTGGTTGTGCCGAGTGCATTCACTGCTCGTTACTCTGTCCTCTAGGCTATACTATTAATAGCTCCCCAAAGCACTCCCTGACTTATTATGCAGTCCATGGGGTTCAGTAGATCCTACTTTTAATCCTGTCCCTCTTTGTAGTAATCGAGGGGTGCTTTGTGCTGCCTAATCCCTTCCTCATCTGGGAAGGATAATAACTATCTGGTATTATTACCTTGCATATCCCGAGCTGTTTATAACCAACTTAATGATCTGGGGAAAATAGGTATATATCTGGTTTAACTGTCCCAATTATTGGAGAAGGATGATACGTATCTGTTGTATCCATCCTAATGATCTGCGGCAAATGGTAACATATCTGGTGTAACCAGGGCTCCAGATAAGATTTAATGGGATGAGTAGTGTACTCCTCATTTTGAAAGTGAGGTAAGTAAAACAAAATTCAGATGTGTACAAATGTCTGGACAGAGTGGAGTGAGGAGTACATTTTTTTAAAAACAATGTCGTTTTTTTCTATATAAGAACTGATCAAGTGCCAACAATGTTCCAGATAATGTTGGCAGGTAGGAGTAATTTACTTACCAGTTTTAAAATATAGTGCGTAAAATAAAATTGGGATGCATATGAGTGCTATAAATTTGTAAAAAAAAAAAAAAAAAAAAATTAAACCTTTCTTTTGAATCACCAGTAATATTATGAAGCACTATTCTTTGGTGTGAAGTGTTATAAATGTCGGGTGAGTATCAGTACTCATCAACATTCTTTTCTGAAGAATATTTCCTAAAATGAGGTGAATAAAACAGGTTGATACTTCCCTTATCTGGAGCCCTGGGTGTAACTATCCCAGTTATTGAAAATACCAGTATATGATGACTATCTGGTATAACTATCCTGATTATCTATAACTTAAAAGAATCCCCCAAACCTCCTGCAGGTGCCCAGAGCATAGAAACAGTCATAATTTTTGCTATCGCAGTAGCTGGCATAACTACCTGAAACTCTCTTCTGAACAGCACCAAAGAAATTGCCACCATCAACACCTTTAAATGAACCATATTTATCTATCGCAACACTCCCGGCAACTGGTATCCTACCTTGTGCAACTAGCACACCAGCCACCAAACCCCACACCCCTGATATCTATCCAATGCCCCCTCCTTACAGATCTTATTTGAGGCACACTATGGTAAATGTGCATATAATTTAAATTATGTCTTCCATTACCAATGGGGTACACTTTTATTTTATACACATTCAAACTAAATGTCAGTAACTCCTTCCTGTTGCACTTGTCCCTCTGAGACCACCTTAAAAACTAGCTGATTCACCTAAATGTTGATTATCTTTCCTATGTGTGGAAAATGTAAATAAATAAAACAACGATGCTTGGAGGATGTAAAAGAATAGATGACCTCCAGCTGACTGGCCCTCAGTCCAGGTAAGACAGAGCTATCACTGACCAAACCAGATTGTCAGGAGTCTGCATTAAAAAGCCAGCTCAGGCTCCCCATTCTCAGTGGGGTAAAGCTGGAGGCAGGGAGGGTGATTAGCATACTGGGAGTAGGTAAGCAATATAACCCAACAGAGTGTGTGTTGTTGGGGGTGAGGTACCTTCACACCCAGGGGTACAGTGAGGCCTGCCACTGCAGGCAAACAGTCTTATAGACTCTTAAAGTGTGGGTACCCTGCAACACTCCACACCCTGGAGGGTCTTATTGGGCTTAAAAACTGGACTTTACCATTGGTTTTGCAGTAACACAATGAAACAAAAAGTATTTTGAAAACATTTTATTTATTTATTTATTTATTTATTTAGCTTTTGTTGACCGGGTAAGTGCACTAGACAAATCCTGCCTATTTTCAGGCACGACCCGGGGGGAGGGGGAAACAGATGAATGCCAACTGACCTTGAACCAGATTAAGCTGGTGGTGGTATTTTTAGTGAATGAGGGAAATTTGGCCAGGACACCAGGGAAATTCCCCTACTCTTTTCGATAAGTGCCATGGGATCTTTAACATCCACCTGAACTACCACCAATCCAGGCAGATGGGACCTCGGTTTAACGTCTCATCCGAAAGACGGCACCTCAGATATTTGAAATAGTCCTTTTACAGGTACAGTGCCAGCTCATTGTTTTTTTTAGGTCTCTGTTGACTGATAAACACATGGCTTTGGAATGTAGTCAGCCAATCAGGTTTCAGGATTTTCCTAACCAATTTTCTGATACTTGACAAACAACTATCCCTGGAATTCTGGGTATCAGCAATCTTCAAGAGCTGTGTTTTTTTTTTTTCATTTAAAAAATCATTTCCAGGTTGTGCCTCTTTCTAGAAGCTGGGGATTTGACTGAGAAACTGCATTGCGCTCTGCAAGGCCCTACAGTGTGATCAGATTCAATGCCTGTAACTAGTGCAGAATGAGGCAGTTCATTTTCTGAGTTCCTTTAGGAATTTGGAACATATCATTCTGGTGCTGCATGAACGGTGAACAAGGCAGAAAGCAAACTACAGACTAATTATTCTGATATTTGTGGCCCTTAATGGATTTGGTCCATCCTGCCTCCAGGAGCTCCTGAGCCCTCACCACCATGGAAGAGCTCTCTGGGAATCAAGGGCTTCTGCATGTGCTCCGCTCATGTCTGAAATCAGCGGGGGATTGAATCTTTTGTGTTACAACTTCTGTCCTCTGCAGCGCCCTCCCTGCTTCAGTCAGGCCTCTTGCTAATTTACAGAGCCACTGCAAAACTGAAGTTGAGTAATGGCACCTAAGTTGAGCCTTCCATGATTCAATTATCTTCGGAGTCATAATGGCAATTGTTTAGGCCTCCGCTATTTTATGTTTTGCATTGTTTGTTTTTGTGTATTTATGGTTTATGGTGTAGTGTTTTGTTTTTCTTGTAATGAGCTGTAAAGTGGTCTGAGTTCTCAGAAGAGTGCTTAACACGTTATTTATTTATAGTTTTAAAGAATGTGAAAGGCACACTGAGGCAAAGCTTATTTCCAGGGATGGTCCAGGGTGGAGGAGGGGTATAAAATTCTTAACCTAACTAAAACCTAGTGAGGAAAGCAGCTGTTTCTTATTAATACTACACTGCAAAATAACAACTGGAGAGGGTGACATATAACAAAAAAACCTGTCAGAATCACTGACATAGGGGTCTTCTATCACCTAAATGTACTTCTATCAGTCAGTGCCATGATTTGCTAGCCTGGTGTAAAAGTTTCTTTGGGATGCGTGTCTTTTAAAACTGCTGGCAGGCATCACTTGTACAGAGGAGGTGGAAAATACAGAAGCTGGTAACTGCAATTAAAATGTTCACAATTGCTACAGAGCCTCATACATCACTGTTTATTAATGGTACACAGATGTGGGGCCTTCTAGTTACCATCATTACAGTGGTGGTGTTACAGATACTGTAGAATACTGACTTTACAAGTTACAAAGATTGTTGACTGCCATCTAGTGGAAAGGTTTTACTACTACAGATGAAACTTTCTGAGCAGAGTCAAATCTTTACTGTATTTTTTTATGAATTTAATGACCTACAGTTTTACCCAAAATAGCCCACAGAGACTCAACAGCTTCTACCAAGTCTTATATCTGGGAAACCTGAAGCACAGGAAGGTAAAGTGACTTGCTGAAGGTCACACAGAGAATCCCACATATTCAGTGGACACAGACAGAAAACTTCGCACTCATGGAATAAACAGGAGACTCTTTGAATTAGGTGACCATTGGAGTCCTGAAAAGCACCCTACAGCCCCAGCACTGCAACCCACACAGGGCCTTCTTCAGGAGTCAGAGTCTGCTGTTTATTCCACAAGTGCGGAGTTTTCTATCTGTGTCTAAGTTTGGGCTAGTCGCCTTGCTCCACACTACCTCCTGTTACCCAGGAGCATGTCACTTTTTGTACATTATATACTCAGTGGGGCCAGCCAGGATGCAGTACGGTGTCACAGGTTACTGCATGACAATAGGGATTAACTGCCATTGAAGTTTCCTTGTTTTCTGAAGGAACTTTACTGCAGAATTGCTGCGGTATTGCATTGCATCCTGGTGGGCTCCACTGTGTGTATAACACCTTGGGACCCTCACCCCAGGTGTGGTGGGGCTAGCCTGGGCTGTTGTTTGGGGGAATGAGGCAGCCAGGGGCAAAACCATGCACACGCACTGCAGCCATGCAAAGCCAAAATGGAGCAAAACCATGCACACACACTGCAGCCATGCAAATCCAGAATAGAACAAACCCATGCACACACACACTGCAGCCATGCAAAGCCATGCACATACACACTGCAGCCATGTAAAGCCAGAATGGAGCAAAACCATGCACACACACTGCAGCTATGCAAAGCCAGAATAGAGTAAACCCATGCACACATACACTGCAGCCATGCAAAGCCAGAATGAAGCAAAACCATGCATACACACTGCAGCCATGCAAAGCCAGAATAGAGCAAAATCATGCACACACACACACACACACACACACACACACACTGCAGTCATGCAAAGCCAGAATGGAGCATAACCATGCACACACACACACACTGCAGCCATGCAAAGCCAGAATAGAGCAAAACCATGCACACACACACACATACTGCAGCCATGCAAAGCCAGAATGGAGCAAAACCATGTACACACACACACACACACACACACACACACACACACACACGCGACGCACACACACACACACACACACTGCAGCCGTGCAAAGCCAGAATGGAGCATAACCATGCACACACACTTTGCAGCACACAAAGCCAGAACAGGGACACATGAGGCAAATGCTAGTGCATAAACTGATTTCTTTATTGGTTTCTCACTGGAGAATTGAAATACAGGTTGCACCACATTTGATTGCCACTTGCTTCCTCTGCCATATGGGCATGTAACCTTTAGGCCCCGGTGCATTCTACTAAATTGTTCAACATGCTTCAAGAATTCCACAGATTCATCATAAGGCTCCAGGGCCCTCCTACTATGTCCCTGGACCCAGGCCTTCTCAGCCCATCCCAAACAGGAATCCTGCCTCCCCCCAGTTTCTCAGCCTGAAGGTCTAGAGAGAACTTTTTTTCTGGTACCTTGATCCCCAGCTCCACACGTGACCAGACGTTCCTGCCATTCTACCTACCATATGGTAGACTGGTATCCTGACTGTTGACCAGCCAGCTCCACTTTCCTTTCTTTGAGTTCTTCCATTTGGTCCTCAGAATAACTTGACTTGTCATCCAGACCCAAAAGCTATCAAGGTATCTCCCTTGAAGGGAGACCCCATAACAACCCACCTTCCTCTGGACTGGAGCTACAGCCACCCAACTCACAGCAATGCTCCTACCAGCCACCTTTATCCCAGGGCTTTTCTCACTGAAACCTGAGTCTGGCAACTTTAACCCTTACTGCGCCAAGCTGAAACTCCCTGGGGAGCCCCATATGTCAATGTAACATCCCTCCCTTTAGGGAAAGCATGTGTTATCTGTAATTGTTGGAAAACTTTGAAAATGATGAATCATTTTGGTTGTATTTCATATAGTTTCTGCTTTTATCTTCACTTTATTTGTAGGGAAATTTGTGTGAAAAGTACTTTTTTTTTTTTTAACAATTTATTTACTCAGGATAGCCCAGCTGAAATGCAGCATCTCTTTCTTGGGGGGAGGTCCTGCTTTTTTACCCATTTCTGCAGCTGGGAGGACTGGAGCAATGATATGTTACGTGACTTGCCCCAAGGTCACAGAGGAAATATTTGACTCTAGCGGGGTTTGAACCTGTGCTCTCCCAGTTCCCAAACTTCATCTGTAGTGCTGCACAGAATTTTCAGATTTTAACAGAACAGAATTCTGTGGAGTTTTAGAAAATGCCACCTATTTTAGCAGAATTCTGTCAGAATCTGAATTTAAATTGCAGAGTGATAACTTACAATTTACATAAACAACAGATTAGGTTTCCACAAATCACAGAAAATTAATCCATGGTTTCTGTAATCCCCGGTTTATGTAATCTGTGGAAAATATTAAGAAAGTCTTGGAATTCTGCAGAATTGATTGAAAAATCCAAAAATCATTTCATAATTGGAATTGCCATTCTGCTTGGATTCTGCTGACTGCACAGCCCTATTCATCTGCTCATGTTGCTTGTCTACACATGATGTCATCATTTCCTACTTGTGACATCATAATCCTTTCCACAGCAGCCAGCTGTCATTCATAAGCAGGGGATCATGCCATCATGTGTAGACAGACAGGAGTAAATGATATCTGTGGGACAAGGGTCCTGTTTTCAAGTATCTTTCCTGAGCATTAAGAGGGAGATTGATACCACAATCAAAATCCCATTTCCACAACTCTAAAAAATGAAATATCTGTCTTTTCTTTTTTTTTCACAGTTTTACTGGTTTTCAAGAGCACAAAATGACAGCAGCATCGATCAGTATTTAGAAGTGCATGCATTGCAGTGGGAGGGGAAATGCAAAGAAGCACATTAGCAAGAAGTTATAAAAAGGTTTATTACAACAGACACAGCTATCATCATGCAGATTCACACTACGGGGAAGGGAAGCAGCTGTCTCTTTACTATAATCCCCGAAAGATGCTAACTGATAAAGCAGTTACATAAACTAGCCATTATATATACACTTACATTTGATAAATGTTATTACCCCGGACATCTGCATGATTGATAGTATTGCAGTATCTGAAGTTCTGTGTGCCAGGTTACGCTATTGACCCTCTAGGGGAGTTCAGTGAAAGTATAGTATTATAATTAGAGAATGAGGGTAAGAGTGACAGTTATTGCTTACCAATTTCCTTACTGTGAAGAAAACTCTGGCAAGTGGAAGGTTTTGGTTTTTTCCTGACTGCTGTGACTGCAGATGCTGTACAGACAATATTTCAATGTTTTCTGGGGGTAGCATAGAAACAGAGAATTTGTTGGCAGAAAAATGCCCCTTGGCCCATCGTGTCTGCCCATTACTACCTAACTAACGCTGAACTGGAGAGTCCTTGAAGTTCTTCTCTCTCCCCATCTCCCTTCCCTTTCCGGTGTGGTCTTTACTGAGCCCTTGTATCTGTTCTGTCCCCATCTGAATCATCCACTGATTTTGCACATATCATCTCCTCCCACAGTTAATTCCACCAGTGCACCAACGTCTCCATGAAAAAGTACTTCCTGGGATCCCTCTTAAATTTGCCCATCACCAGCTTCATATAGTTGCCCCTGGTGTTTGTATTTCCACTCAGTTTGAACAATTCCCTGATATTTAATTTGCTTGCCCCATGGAAATTTTGGTAGATTGGAACTACCATCTTGATGTGTTAGCCTGAAAGGTAGAGGTCACTATACCATATCAACCCCCATCTCCCCTTTTCCCCTGATAGATCGAATTTTTTCCTTCCTAAATCTGGAACGACATCCCTGCTTTTTCATTAAAACATCAATAGATCGGATGTTTAGATGAGAACATTTTTGTGGGTTGGGGATATTTAAAAAAAAAATAATTTCGAGTTTTGCCACTAATATCAGTGTATATAATTACTAACAGCAGGTTCCATATTTTGCAAGTCCCTCCTTGAGAGGCCCTTGATCTGAGGTTCATTTCCAACCCCTGTGTAAGCATATCCCCATACCACTGATCTGTTGACACCCCAGCTGAAAAGACGATGATTTCATAATTATGTATCATTAATTATAATGATCAATTATGTTAAAAGAACATGTTCAAGTTTTTAAAGCCATCACTGTAATCATAATTAACAGTAATTAAACATGAATGTTAAATGACTGCCACTCAAAAACCATGGTGTTATGGAAATTGTGATTGTGATTAACAATGATCTTATATCATTACACATTTTCATGATTGCCCTTGGTCAAGATTACTGTAATAAAAAATAGTTTATCTTTTTCTATACTTTTGGAATTTATCTTGTCTTCTGTTTAAACATATTTTTTGGCATTTTATGAAATGGGCTTAAGATTTTGAGCCCTCTGATTGGTTGCTAGCCATGTGCTGAAATTGTCGGCTAACATCAACTGCTAGCAGCCTGGATATAGCACACACAAAAAAAAAATCCTCATTTGGAATGTTGAGAAGAAATTTAGAATTTTAAGGGCCGTCATTTTATTCCAATTTATCTTCAATTTCAACATAAAATTGGTCAGATACAGTGCTATTTCACTTCACAACACATTTAATTTAATAGTTTTCTTTTTTAGTGAATTGTTTTCTCCTCTGCTTTCAGTGTTTCTATCATTCCTGCCACAATCTCTACTCTGCTCGCCCAGTCAATTTCCTGATCAATGGCTGACCTGCTGGCTGCTCACTGGTTCCCTCCCTTAGCCCCTCATTTTTTCCTCACAATCACTGTTCTTTGCATCATTATTAATAATTTATGTTCTTCTCATCAAATCTGCTGCCAGCATTCTCACTTCAGACACTATCATGTGATTCCCCACTGTAGTTCTGCACACACTTCCCCCTAGTCATTGAAACATTCGGGGTGTTTCCTCCTCGGTGCTGCCTGTTGCCATAATACATAGAAATCATTAAAAAAGAAACAAAAACAAAAACAGGCATCTTCTTTACTCCCACCTCCAAATACCAGCTTTTCAGTATCTAATTCAAATGGGAGTGGTGGTGGTTGGGGGATAGTGCCACAACAAACAGATGCATAAAAAACTACAACTATGCAGGTCTTAGTAAGAAAAAAGTCTTTAAGTAAAAAAAAATACAGTAAACTGATAAAGGTGGAGGAACTATTTTATTTAAAATAAAGACAAAGATTGAAGTTTTTATTACTTAATCCTATGAATTTTAGTTTTGACATGCATGTACAGTTAAGAGGGCCATTTCATAAGGTACTGCAGGGTTGTGTGCTAGACAGTTCCAGCACATAATCAGGGGCTAAAGGCACTCAGCCTGAAGCCTTGTGCCTCATTACTCCCTTGGCTGTACACTAAACATGTATAGCATACATCCCATTGTATCTTATTGCTTACATCAGTTATGATACCCCTTCTATACATACACACTGTTTTCAGTTATTCATACTTTGATACCTCACATCTTTTTAGTGTCAGAAAGGCTCAGATTGGTTTATATAGCTCCAGCCAGTGATTCTTTTTATGGTTGTGGTCAGTCCTTACAAGTACCTGGTTTATGCTCAAAATCTTTCCTAACAGTCTGCAAACTAATGCTGTCAAGGCAAAATTATATACATTATATTAAAAATAGAAATTGCCATGTTTTGGTCCTTAAACTTCTTTTGAAATACGCAAATTAGTTATACAAATGTTAAAATTCTACCAAACATTGCATGTACTATACCTAAATGAAGTAAAACTTGACTTCACATGATTTACATTATCATTAATTTGCTTTTTCTGATATTTGACATTCATATTTTCATACTATTAAAACATAAGACTTTTACATATTACTCAGGCAACTTAAAGTCATACTACATAACCAGTATAATGATCAGTGATCATCACTTGATCAGCTACAGGTCATCAAAAACCATCAAGCTGATGTAAGCTTATAAAAGTAATCAGTAATCATCAGCTGGTGATTAGAAAGTCCATGTTTGATGATTAAACCATGATCTAGATGATGATCGTAGACCATGATCTCCCTTGATGATCATATGGTAACATTTAATGATTGATAATCAGTCATGACTGACCTTCAAAAAGCATGATTGATGCTTTACCAATTCACCTGGGACCTTCCCATCTCTGTGTAAGCACGTAACCTTATTCCTGATCTACTGACACCTTCCCACCCCAGTGCAAGCACATTCTGTACCACTGATCTGCTGACATTTTCCCAGCCTTATTGTATGTAAGCACATCCCTGTACCCCTGATGTACTGATACCTTCCCACCTCATGTATAAGCACATCTCTACACCTCTGATCTTCTGATACCTTACTATCCCATGTGTAGGCACATCCCTGTGCTCTTCATCTGTTAAACATCTTCCCATCCCATGTGCAGGACCATCCCTGTACCCTGATCTACTGATACCTTCCCACCTCATGTGTAAGCACATCCCTACACCCCTGCTTTTCTGATACCTTACTATCCCATGTGTAGGCACAACCCTGTGCCCCTCATCTGTTAAATATCTTCCCACCCCATGTGCAGGACCATCCCTGTACCCTGATCTGTTTATATCGTCCCACACCACATGTAAGCACTTCCACATATCCTTATCTACTGACATCTTGCCATCCCTGTGTAAGCACCTCTCTATACCCCCGATCTTCTGACTCCTTCCTACGCCAAGTGTAAGTATGTCCCCATGCCCCTGATCTGCAACCTTCCCATCCCCAGACAGCAAGGGAGAGCTGCTGCAGTACTCTCCAAAGAGAACACAGATGTTAAAAAAATGTGGCGCACACAACCGTTCTCAGATCAGATACCGTGCTATTTTATTGTAAAGTGCCTAATTGTGCAAGACGGTTCGCAAAGCTATAAAGGGCAGAGTCCTCTGATGTTTCCCATCATCCCAGTGTAAACACAACACTTTCCCCTGATCTGCTGATCCCTTCCCACCTCTGTAAAAGCATATTCCCATATCCCTAAACTGCTGACACCCTCCTGTACCTACAGTATGTAAGCACATCTCTTCCTTATACTCTCCTAATATAACACTCTCCCAACCATGAATAACACATATCCATACCCTTGAACTGTGGATTTCTACCCAAACCTGTGTAAGTGCATCACCTTACCCCTGATCTGCTGACACCTCTCCATTCCTGTGTAAGTAAATCCCCATACCCCTGATCTGCTGACACTTTCCCATCCATGTGTAAGCACATCCCCATACCCTGGATTTGCTGACACCATCCTGTCCTTGTGTAAGTCTTCATACCCTGATCTGCTGACACTTTTCCATCCCTGTGTAAATGCATCTCCATACCCCTGATCTGCTGAAGCCCCACGTCCTTGTGTAAGCATATTACCTTACCCCTGATCTGCTACCTCTTCCATCCCTGTACATATGAAATTACCTTTCCCATACTCATCTTCTTCTGACACCCTCATGTTTCTATGTAGGCACATCCCTTCCTAAAATCTACCATATGCTAACCTTTCCCATGTCTATATAAACACAACCCCATACCCCTGATCATCCTAACATCCTCTTACCTATGTGCAAGCAAAGCACATCACCATATCCAGTTCCTTCATTTTTTTTAAATTAGTATACTTTATTAACTTTTTCTTAAGGTAATAATACAATACAGCAATGAACAGTGTATGACACCAAATAACAGCAGCCTCCTCTCAATAACTACATTCGTTAAAAACATGACAGTCACCTAGGGAAGCCACCAAACACTGTTTAAATAGGCAGGATAGTTGACCATCCCAATTTTATGATGAATCTGCCTAGTCGGAAATCAGAATCAAACCCTACCAACCCCCCACCTCCTCCCAATCCAGACCCCCCCACAAACCCCCTGGAGCCTCTACCAGTTTGGTTACCAAAGCTGTGTGGCTTGCCCTGATATAATGGGTGCAGGCCAAACAAGTGGAGATTAGAACATATTCTCTGTAGATCTCCCAACAGAGAGAATCTAGGGAATCACCAGCCCCGCCACAAGTTTAAGTCAAAGAAGTGTAGTTCATAATGGGTAGGAGAGCTAGCAATGGGGGCTATATTCATCAATCTGACCAAGGCCTTTGACCTAGTGAGCCACAACCTTTTGGTAGACAAACTGTCAATTCGACCTAGATCAGCATTCTTTGAACTGATTCAACAACTACCTGTCAAACCGCTCCCAACAGGTCAAGTGGAGAGGCGCCACATTGGAATCACTCCCCATCAAGAAGGGTGTACCTCAGGACTCTATCCTGGTACCTCTCCTCTTTTCACTGTTTGTGAATGATCTAAACATGCATTGCGGAAGCAACTCCATGGTCCAGTACGCAGACAATGTCGTATTCTACACAGCCTCGAAAACATAGCTGACCTTTGTCAACAGATGCAGTCTGATTTTGCTCAACTTGAAAAATGGCTACTAAACAACAGATTGTTATTCAACGCTAAAAAGACAAAAGCCATTCTGTTTGGACCCCGAACACTAGGCCGTGACAGAAGTCTCCTCCTTCCACTGGTCACAGCCTCAGGCTCCCCAGTTGAGGTAGTAGGGACCTTCAAGTACCTGGGTCTAACACTTGACCAAGGCTTAATGCTGAAATTCCACATGGACCAGCTAACCAAAACGATCCACCAAAAGTTAGGACTGATGTACTTATTGAACAGGCAATTGACTCCTGAAACCAAGATTACAATAGCTCAAAGCATTCTCATACCAACCTTAACATATGCTGCTTTGGTAACACAGTCGATCACAAAACACGAGCTGAACAGGATGCACACCCTATACAATAAGATAGCCTGCTTTGCCATAATGTCTCACCCGAGGAAACATCACTGCAAAGTACTGGAATCCCTAAATTGGCCATTCCTAAGCTGCAGGCTACAGTACCCTTTACTGTGCAACGCATACAAATTTGTAAAAGACCATCCTCCAGATAGTCTTGCTGGTCTGCTGGCTCCTAAGCGCTCAGGTAGACAGCTCTGCACCGCAGGGAAAAATCTTATTGAGGAAACGAGAGTTAAGACTATGACTGGTGGTAAATCCTTCACCCATGCCACCCGTGTACTCTGGAATAAGCTCTCTGCCCATCTGCAAGAAGCAACCTCCTTGGGGGCCTTCCTCAAGGGGCTCTGGATGCACCAGCTGGGCATCAGCAAATGCTTCTGCACTTGAACATAACCTAGCCCTCTCAAACCTATCTACCGAGCTGTAGATTCTTACTTAGACCACTTGATGAGTTATAGTGTGTTGCAATTAGTTGTGTACTAATGCCTCCCAGACCAGGAGTCTAGGCAAATGTGATAGTGTCATATATCATCTAACTGTTGATTGTATAATTCCCTGATATACAATGTCTTGTCTGTAAGCTAAACTCTGTTATTGGTTTGCACTGTATGGCAAAATGTCCTTTTCTCCATTCTATGTAACTAATTCCGGGTCGCCCCCTGAAAAGGGATCTTAGGGGCTCAGTGGGTCTACTTGGTTAACAAAAATTGAAATAAATAAATGCCCCATCATCCACTTTTATATCAAGCTCCTGCTTCCAGTTAAAGCATACACCCAGTGATCTGTTAGGGTCAAGAGACTGTAACATATCATAGTACTTCGAAATTGGATGGGGTTGGGTGGCTGTATCTGTGAGATCTTGAATGAGAGGGTTAGAACATTTTTGCCACAGGGAAGGGCCTAAGAAAGAGAAAATTGTGACCTGCAGTTGTAGGTGTTTGAAGGGGTGGTACGTGGGAATAGAAAAGTTGGTCTGCACTACATTCACAGGACTAACTTTACCCTCTGAGATCAAGGATGAGATGGGTGTACCACCTAGGGCTGGGCATAAATTAATCAGAATAGTTTGGCTGGCAATTTTGAAATGTGGGTTGTAAACCAGAGGTTGGGACCACTCCTCATGCAGGGATATGTTCAAATGGGAGCAGAGCTGACAGACGGCTTTAAGAGACCACCAAATTGGTGAATCTTTGAGGGAGGATGGAAGTTCCGTGGATATCCAGTTCCTTCTGCTGGCACCTTTTTCTCACCCAAAACATAGTTTGGCCTACCCACAAAAACATATGCAGTATAAAGTTGATCCCCTCTCATCTGCTGACATCCCCAACACCAGTATACCCCACATTACAAAAGACCTGGACTTGGCAAATCGCTGGCCATCTTCCTTCTTCTGGGCCCATTTGGGGTAGAGGCCACTGCTGCTCCTGATCTCTGAGGGCTGAAGCCCTCCCGGAAAGACCACATGCATGAATTGCAAGTAGGAACACCAGCTGGAGTGGCACTGGTAACTGTTGTGAATGGGTCAAAGAGAAGATAGCCTGACAATTTGTCAGTACCAGGTGATAAATATGTGTCAGTGTGAGGGCTGATGGGGTCAGGTGGGTGTTATAAGCAGAGGGTTGAAGGATTTGATCTTATATGTATCGTAAGTTGACTGATAGTTTTTTGTTTGGGTTATATATGCTTTAACCCACAACAGGGCAAGGTATATGAGGCATCAGTGCACACCCCAGATGGTGGTGAGTCATGAGCCCAAGGGTCTAGTGTCATAGAACCACCCAAGGTGTGCATTAAGTAAGCAATAACCCATGACAGGGTGTGTGGTTACTGGAGATTATTCAACACCCTGGGTGCATTGTGAGGCACAAAGGTGAAGCCCAAGTGTCCTCACAACACCCAGGGTGTTGATTAATCCCTAGTAACCACACACCCTGGAGTGGGTTATTGTGCTTATAACATGGGCTTAAAACAGCGTTTGTATCATTAACTCCACCACAAAACACAGTAATTAGTGAAGTAAACACCAAGGTAGAGAAGTCATTTGGGAGCAGGACAGGGGTAAATGCAAAAAAAGGCAAAGGCAGTGAGGACAGGGATGGGGCTAAAAGGGGTAAGGCCATCAAAAAATGGAGGGTGATGAATACCAATGCCCATAGTCTGTATAACAAGCTCCCTGAATTAGTGGTCTTGATGGAAGAGGGATGCCTGAATACTGTGGTAGTCACTGAAACATGGTATACAGAGAACCATGACTGGGATGTCAACATACCAGGATACACAATCTACAGGAGGGTCAGGCGGGGTAAAAGAGGAGGAGGAGTAGCTCTCTAAGTAAGGGAAGGGATTAAAGCAACAGAACTAAAGAGTGAACATGAACTAGATGAGTCACTATGGGTCACCCTGGAGACAGGAAATGGCACCACAATCCGCATGGGAGTTGTGCACAGACCCCCATCTCAGGGGAAGGGAATCAACAATGAAATGATAGAAGGCGTTCTTAAAATGGTAGAAAAAGGGGACATATTGTTAATGTGGGACCCGAATATGCCAGATGTTAACTGGAACACCTTGCTGCAGGCACATCCAGGAGCAGGGTCATTCTTGATGCCCTACAAGGGGCATGCTTCAGACAGCTAGTGTTGGAACCCACTCGGGAGGGAGCAATCTTAGACCTGGTACTCTCAATGGGGACAGAGAAAGGATTTCGGATTTAGAAGTGAGTAGCCATCTGGGAACAAGCGACCACCAAACAGTGTGGTTCACAATAAACACAGCCATAGAGTCAAGCCATACAAAAGCAAGAGTGTTGGACTTTAGGAGGGCTGACTTTGGGAAAATGATAGAGTGCCTCAGAAAAGCACTGGTAAACGGGCAAGAAGGAGGGGTGGAGGAACAATGGGGAATAATCAAAACAGCCATCACAAAGGCAACAAGCTTTTGTGTAAAGTGAATCAGTAAAACAAAACAAAGGGAAAAAACACTATGGTTCTCAAGAGGTGGCAGGGAAGGTTAAGGAGAAAAGGTTAGCATTCAGGAAATATAAGGAACACAGAAGGAGCAGGATAGAGAACTTTATCAGTTAAAGCAGAAGGAGGCAGGGAAGGCAGTCAGAATAGCAAAGGCCCAAACTGAGGAAATGATAGCCAATTCTGTTACGAAGCGGGATAAAACCTTTTATAGGTACATTAGAGAGTGAAGAAAGACTAAGGGAGGGATATGGAGACTTAATAAAGGAGGGGGAATGTGGACAGAGGGTGATAGTGAAAAAGCAGAGATACTGAATGAATATTTCTGCTCAGTAGTCACAACAGAAGAGGAGGGGGAGATACCTAAACCAAACAAGAGAAACATTCTGGATAGGAGGGTCGATACCAGTCCATTCACAGAAGAAAGGGTTTTGAAAGAACTCTTGAAACTGAGGGTGGACAAAGCAATGGGGCCTGATGGGATTCACCCCAGAATTTTAAAAGAACTAAGGGTAGAACTAGTGACACCACTGACTACTCTCTTTAACAAATCATGGGAGGATGGGGTGGCACCTGAGGACTGGAGGAGGGTGGATGTGATTCTACTTCACAAAAGAGGGAGCAGGGCAGAGGCAGGAAACTACAGACCAGTTAGTTTGACCTCAGTGGTAGCAAAAATAATGGAATCACTTCTGAAGGAAAGAATTGTTGAGTACCTAGATGCCAGTGGGGCAGAGGACCCAAGGCAACATGGATTCACAGCAGGAAGGTCATGTCCGATGAATCTAATAGATTTCTTTGACTGGGTGACCAAAGTAGTAGATCAGGGAGGGGCTGTGGATATGGCCTACCTAGATTTTAGCAAGGCATTTGACACAATCCCACACAAAAGATTAATATACAAATTAGCCAGCCATGGAGTGGGTCCCAAGGTGGTAGCCTGGATAAACAAATTGGCTGGACAACAGGACACAAAGGGTAATAGTAAACGGAGTTCACAGTGAAGAAAGGAGGGTAACTAGCTGGGTACTGCAAAGTTCAGTACTGGGACTGGTCCTCTTTAATATCTTTATAAGTGACATTGGAGAGCACCTGGAAGGAAAAGTATGTCTGTTTGCAGACGACACAAAGATCTGCAACAGGGTTGATACACAAGGTGGGGTGGAAAGGATGAGAAGGGACTTGGCAAGGTTGGAGGAATGGTTCAATGTATGGTAGCTTAGATTCAATGCAAAGAAGTGCACGGTAATGCACCTGGGAAGCAAAAACCCAGGGGAAGAGTACACATTGGGGGGTGAGATACTAACAACAACAGAAATTGAAAGGGACCTGGGAGTAATTATATCAGATGAACTTAAGGTGGGCAAGCAATGTGAGAAGGCAGTAAGGAGAGCTGGGGGGATACTGGGATGCATAGGGAGAGGCATCAACAGTAGAAAGCAGGAAGTTGTTATCCCCTCTGTACTTACAGATGGTGAGACCCCATCTGGAGTACTACGTGCAGTTCTGGAGACCCCATCTCTGTAAAGACATAGACAGAGCAGAGGCTGTTCAGAGGAGGACAACCAAAATGGTATAGAGTCTGCACCAGAAGACATATAAAGAGAGACTAAAGCAGCTTAATATGTATCCCCTCGAGGGAAGGAGGTGGGGGGGGGGACATGATAGAAACTTTCAAGTACCTCAAGGGAATTAACAAAGTCCAAGAGGGTAGCATCTTTCAGATAAAGAGATGAGCAGGAACAAGTGGGCACAATTTGAAGATGGGGGGGCAGCTCAGAGTTAGTGTTAGAAAGTATTTTTTCATGGAGAGGGTTGTGGACGCATAGAACAGCCTTCCTGAGGAGGTTATGGAGTCAAGAACAGTGAGAGAATTCAAGAATGCATGGGACAGACATAAAGTAATTCTAGTGGGGGTAGGAGGAAGTAAGTTGTTGGTTAACTGAATCTGCAACTTATCCATCAGGTACGGAAATGGGCAGAGTAGGTGGGCCAAGCGGTCCTTATCTGCTGTCAAATTCTATGTTTCTATGTTTCTATTAACTGAAATAATAGAAAAATGAAGAAATGCCTAGTTTTGGAAAACTGTTCTTCCCCATAATAAAGTAATTCCTCTTCATAAAACGTTTGTCTGATTCTTTATTTTACTGATGTTTTAAAATAATTATTAGGGTGTGTGCAATGTTAAATTAGTATACTTACTCTGTTTACAATAACAAAAACACGTTTTATGACAATGTACTGAATGTTAAAACACTGCTTATATTGAGATGCCACATGCCTGTTCTGTGTGCCATTTCCAATACAGTTTGAGGATAATATGCACAGGTTACACTTAAACATCTAAACTAATGAAGCTGTGCTGAGTAAAACAATATTTTTAAACTGTTGTAAACATTGATTGTAAAGATCCACGGATATATGCTAATTATTGATAACTGTGATGGACACAAGTTTAGTAGCATGTAGATGTTGTAACACAATCTGTTCTCAGGAAATAACAGTTCAGAAAAAAGCTCCACTTTAAGGCGCATACAACGGTAGGAATGTTAAACAATGCACCTGTAAGTACATTGCAGCTACAACACTAAAATTATTAAAGAATGCAAGTTCCCCATAACGTTATATTTCTTACAGTAGCTGTTTTGTACTTATGTTGCTTCTGTTTCTGAAAAATAACACAGACTCCACCTTTATAAGTAAACAATGTTTTATCATATATAGGAATTTTCTGAACTGCAACGTTCCACTGCTGCAATGTGCCATGACATTCCATTATACATCGAGAATTCCTGGGGAGTTTTTACAGGTTACAGGTTGAGATTGTAACTGACGGTGACAACAAACTTTGCAGCAGGTCACTTGGATTTCAGCTGTGTGGGAGGGTGGGAAACAACTAGTACTATTTGCGCTGATCGGATCACTTTAAAAACGAGCCAGATGACATGGATCGCTTTGCACACCAACCGTCACTATCACTCTTTAAAAGATCCGACTGCAAGTACTGTATAAGATAGGCACGGCTTGCCAAGCAAGAGTACTGATCTCAGTTAGGCACTTGTCGCAGTTAGCATGCGTGTAACAGAGAGTAATGAACTATCAGGTGACATTGGTTGACCAATCACTTTATGTGCATTTTAAAGTCCATATTATAATGCCTGATATAATCATGCCCTCTCAGGGGTTAATGCATTTATAGAATGGATAAATGTGAAAAAAAAAAAAGCCTTATGAGACTTTTTATGCTGAAGAAAAGAAAATATTTGTGTCCTTCCACTTTAATCATTCAGTAAATTAGTTCATTATTGTGTGGCATGTAAAGTACTTTATTTGTGCATGAATATGCTAAATAAAATCAGTAAAAGTAACTGTAGTGAAAAGTAATAATTTGTTACTGTTGCTTTAAAAAAATAATAAACTGCGGTTTCTAATTTTCAGTTTAATGCGCTTTATCAGTTTCAAGTTGTTTTAGCTTTTTTTTTTTTCTTAGGATCTCAGTGCTGTTTCAAAATAGCATTCAATCCAGTCATGTACTGTGAAATGTCCAAACGTTGCGAAATTGGGTTTTGGTATTTCACTCATTTTGATTGTTTGCTTTTTTTGAAGTCATTAAAAATCCTGACTATTGTTTTGGTTTGTGGGTGTACTGATCTGCTGTACAGTAAGTACAAAGGTTTTTTTTAAAGATTGGCTATAGTTTTGTGGGGTAGTGTGCAGTGATATTTCATTAATCAACGGCCAGGTAATGCGTTTCTGCCAGTGCAGTTTTTGTATTTTTGGGGCTTTTACCTACCCATTTTATTTATTTTATTTTATTTTATTTAGATTTTGTTTACCGGGTAAGCCCACTGAGACCAATGGTCCCTTTTTCAGGGGCGACCCGGAATTAGTTACAGAAAGGACACAACAGAACGATAGATACAGTTAGTTACATTTGCAACACCATAGAACAGTGGTAATATTTATACAAGGGTAACAGAAGGGTTCACATAGGTAACACCATAGTACAGTGATAATATTTATATAAGGGAAGCAGAGGGGTTCTCATATAGGCTCCATGTATATACAGAGTGTTTAGACCTCACATATTATACAGTATGTACATAGTTATAAATCTCCTTGTTAGGCACATGGGGCCAGATATTAAAAACTTTGCACCAGTGGGCAAAGTGATTGTGCCCTGTTTGCCTGAGATATCACCCATGCACAATATTCAAAGGGGCCTTTTGCATATGCTAACAAGGTTAGCACATGCAAAACAAAATAATGTATGCAGTGGGAAAAGGGAGGGGCGGGAACAGAAAAACCTGCGCAATGCAGTACTCTTGCACAGTGCTGTTACCGTGTGCAAAACCTCAACTTACTCTGGGCAACCCTAGTAGCCACCAGACTCACTGCAGCCAACAATGAAGTTGGCAGATGTGGGAGCATAGTTGACCACTACCATCTAGTAGAACCCCCCTCCACCGATCACTGTCCCTGGTACAGTAAAAGATGTCCTTGGTGCCCAGTGGTCCGCCCCAGTCTTCAATCCCCTGGCCCCCATGAAAATAACATATTCCCTGACATCTAGTGGTCCCCACCACTCTCCGATCCATAGCCCCATACAAAATAGATTATACCCTGGTTGTCAGTGGTCCCCCCAGTCCCCGAATCCCTGGCCCCTGCAACTCATCAAGATTCCCTGGTACCAAGTGGTCCCCACAGTCTCTGATCCTCAGCCCCCTTAAAATCAATGAAGTCCCTTGTGTCACAAGGTCCACTTCTCCACCAATTGCCATTCCAGTACAAATTTCCTTGGTGTCCAGTGGCATCCACCACCCTCCGATTTCAAATATAGGGATGGCAATGTTAATTCCTGGTACCCAGTGGTCCCCCCACCCTCTAATTGCCATCCCAATATATGACAGTGAAGTCCATGGCACTAGTGGTACCTCCCACCCTTCAGTCACCATTCTCATGGCAAGACAAAACTACCTGGTGTCTAGCAGACCCCGGCACTGCTGGCACCATGCAAACTGCTGTGCTACCCCCCATCAGTTGGGTCAGGTGCTGCAACTCTGATATGGTGACTGCCACTGCCCTCCTCTCACCTCCTCAGCCTGCAGCCCTATGAACAGACAGGGAGTGCACATCCCATGTACTGTACAGGGCACGCATCCTCTGTACTGTACAGGGAGCATACGGTGTGTGTACTGTACAAGGATTGCATGCTCCTTGTACAGTACACATGCCACATGCTACCTATGCAGTATACAGGCTGCTTGCTCCTTGTACAGTACTCAGGCTGTCCACTCTCTGTACAGTACACAGGCCATGCACTCCTTGTACAGTACATAGGACGTGTGCTCCCTGTCTGTCCATACGGCTGCCGGCCAAGGAGGTGCAAGGAGGCTGTGCCCATCATCATATCAGAGCCACAACACTGGTGTCGACAGGCGGAGGGGGGTGGCATGGTACTTTGCACGGTGCTGGTGGCATGGGAGGTGCTAGATGCCAGGTAGTTCCTTCTTACCAAGGGAGTGGTGATTGAGGTGGGAGGGTGGGAGGGTATCACTAGACAGCAGGGGCTTCACTGTCATATACAGGGATGGCAATCAGAGGGTGGGGGGTACCATTAGCACCAGTGACTTCACTGTCATTTACAGGGATGGTGATTGGAGGGTGGAGGGACCACTAGTGCCAGGTACTTCATTGTCCTGTACAGCGATGGCAATCGGAGGGTGGGGGGTACCATTAGTGCCAGGAACTTCACTGTCATTTACGGGGATGGTGGTCAGAGGGTGGGGGAATCACTAGCACCAGGAACTTCATTGTCATATATGGGGATGTCGATCTGAGGGTGGGGGGGACAGTTAGGCATCAAGGATTACGTTTTTCTATATGGGGATGGCGATTGGAGGATGGAAGGACCACTAAGCACCAGGGATTACCTTTTCCTATATGGGGATGGTGATCAGAGGGTTAGGGGAAACCACTAGGCACCAGGGATTATTTGCTGTTACAGGACCAAGCAATCAGGGTGGAGGCAGAGCTGGTCGCAGGGGTACAAACCTGCAGCCACTTCCCATGCAAATGGGCACAAAATGGGAATACAAATGGCCCCTCAGTGCCTTGCATGCCCAATGGGCTCATTTGCATAGGGCCATCTGAAAATTGCGCCAGGAGTTTCCAGCCTTATTGAGTCTGGTGGCACTGTTCCCTGCACTGCTCTTTTCATGTCGGGTCAGCGCTACTCAGTTTAGCACTGCACCGACATGCCCGTATATTATGTTGGATAGCGCCATACACCATCTGACTGAATATAGCATCCTCAGTGTTATGGGCAATGGGTAAGTGCAGTGCAAACCTTTGTGCTTCTCTTTGCCCATTTTTTGAATATTGGGCCAATGTTTAAAGTCTGCATTAATATTGTGTTTATTGAGTGCTTCTTTCAAACTTTCTGCACTGTGTGTCTAAAGGGTTACTTTAGTAGGATGGGCAGGTCATAAATATTAGAATGGAAAGGAACGGAATATGAATAACTATTACTGAGCCCATGAGTCTTTTGTTATGTTTGGACCACCTGCTAATTCAGTTAAGGACTGTATTTTAATACATCTATCTTGTATGTTATGCATTCATGCACCTTTAACCCACATTAATCATGACCACATCCTTTTACTAGCAATTGCAGCCTGACTTACTGCATGGAACATCAAAGACATTAATACAAGTCTCATAAATTAACTTGAGAAAAGGTCATATAAGTTGTGTGTATTTTTTATCTTACAATGTAGAGCTAGGAAGTACTCAGTACATACCAGAACCCTCGAGGATTATATTAATGCAATGTAACAGGCATCTGCTTCTGTAGTTCGGAATGTGTTTCATTTGTGGCCATCTGTGTCATGTAATATTAAAATGATTGCTAGTATTTTATTATTTGTTGTTTAAAATGCTGAATGTACACTAACGTTCTCCACTGAATGTGAGATATTGAATAAAAACTATTTCAATTAGTAGTGACAGGAGCCAGGCTGCAACCCAGCTATTTAAAAACATTCTGAGAAGCACTGTTAGCGGTGACTTTGATTAATGTGAGGCGAGAACTGGAAATTACTAGTCAGGAGTAGCTGAACTGGAATGCCATGGAAACGGGGAGTGCTTACTTCTGTCGGCAGGGGCCTTGGCACATTTCAAAACAGTGCTGCTTTGGGGAAAAACAAAGTCCATCAGAGAATTTTATGAAACTTGAAGATTCTACAAGAAAAAAAGAGCATTAGAGAAAAGTTAGCAACAAAGCTTGACTGTAAATCAAAGCATCATTAAATACACACAGATTACACAGAAATTTGCTGGCAGAAAGGGACCACACGGCCCATCCAGTCTGCCCTTATACTCTCCCCTGTTCCTCCCACCCCCTTAACATGCTATCATCCCCTTCCCCAACCCCTTAGGTCCGTCCCATGCCGTCTTGAAACCCTTCACCGACTCATCTCCCACCACCTCCTCCGGCAACCCGTTCCAGGCTTCCACAACTCTCTCTGTGAAGAACTGCCCCCTGACATTGCCTTTGTATCTCCTGCCTTCTAATCTGAGCCCATGCCCTCTCATGTACACTCCTTTTTTTCATTTTGAACAGACTTTCTTCCCTCACCTGGTTTACAGCCCTGAGGTACTTAAAAGTCTCAATCATGCCCCCCCCCCATCTCCAATGGGTAGAGGTTCAGCTCCCTCAATCTCTGCTCATATGGTATATCCCACATCCCTCATACCATCTTGGTCACCCTCCTCTGCACCCTCTCCATCATCACTATATCCCTGCTCAAGTGCAGTCCCCAGAACTGCACCCCATACTCCAGGTGCGGCCTCACCATGGTTCTGTACAAGGGCATTAGCACCTCCCTCTTTCTACTAGTAAAACCCCTTGCAATGCAGGCTAACATGCCATTCGCCTTACCCACCACCTTGCTACACTGGTTCCCCACCTTAAGATTCCGTGATACCACTATCCTCAGATCCCTTTCCTGTTCCTTTGCCATGATTTCCTCCCCCCAAGAGAGTAAGCTGCCCTCTTGTTTTTCCTCCCCAGGTGCATCACTGCGCACTTCCCTGCATTAAACTTAAGTTGCCAGGTTTCTGACTGTTTAAAAATAGATTGATTTTAAAATAATACTCAGTATCTGTCATCTCTCATCTTTCTCCAGTTACCAGACTAGAACTAATGACTAAGCAGATGTGCAAATTCATAATATGTGGTAGATAAAATTGTATAAAATTTCACATATTTAGCAAACAGAGTCTCACAGCTAAAGGGGAGAGAGAAATTAAATGTGCAGTTCACCAGAACAGATCTGTCAATTATAAATATTGCAATCTGGCAATGCAAAGTTATTATGGGAATATTAAATGCCATCATATCATGACAGTTGTAAGTAGTTTAACATGGGGAATAACTCAGGAATTTTAAGTAATAACTTTTTGGTGTTGGATTTGTGAGGAACATAAGGAAATATCTGTTTCTTAGTTGTATGCTCTTATAAGGGTGAGTGTACACCTGTATTCCCTTTCTCGCTGATAAGGTTCAATTACCAGTGGAAGGGGCATGGTGAGACACCAAGCAAACACATGGGGATATAAGAATAAAAGAAGTATGGCAGCCTGGTATAAAGTAAAACAGAAAAGGTAATTATCTGGTGGGCTTAAAATAGTTTGCAGATGAGGTATATTAAAAGACAATGCTATTCCGAGGATAACTAAAATAGTACTGTTAGTTAAACCATTACTATGGTACATAAATGCATACTTACAAATTTAGGGAGCAAAGAAGACCATTGGTCTATTGAGTTCCTCCTTCATCAATTCAGTGCGAATACCTGGTCACCCCTTTTTATGTTTGCTTGCATGCGCAGTGCACAAGAAACATACTGAGATAGTAGAGCATTGCAGAGATGTGGCAGTGTTGTGGCCAATGCAGTGGATGCGTCCCTCAGCCACCAATTAATGCTGAAGCTGCCGATGATGGCAGTTTTCATGATGGCAGTTTCAGAGCGAGCACCGCACTTGAAAGAAATCTGCTGCTGCAATCAGGGGCAGTTTCGTCATTTCAGCGTCAGCTCCCCCTTCCCTCCCAACCAAGCACACAGCAGGACAACAAATTTAAATATTAGCTCCCTCCCACTGCTGCTGCCCACTCCTCACCCTCCATTCCCCGTTGCACCGGCATGTGATGAAACCCTCCCACTCCCTCCCACTGCTGCTGCCCGCCCTGCAGCCTCCGTTCCCCGCACCGGCATAAAACCCTCCCACTCCCTCCCACTGCTGCTGCCTGACCTGCACCCTTCGTTCTCCGTCGCACCAACATAAAACCCTCCCACTCCTTTTCACTGCTGCTGCCCACCCCCTTCCTTTCTTTATCTCACCAGCATAAAACCCTCACACTCCCTCCCACTGCTGCTGCCAGCCCCGCACCCTCTGTTCTCTGTCGCACTGGCATAAAACCCTCCCACTCCCTCCCACTGCTACTGCCCACCCCACACCTTCCATTCTCCGTCGCACTGGTGTAAAACCCTCCCAATTCCTCCCACTGCTGCTGCCTGCCCTGCACTCTCCATTCTCCATCACACTGGCATAAAACCCTTCCACTCCCTCCCAACTGCTGCTGCCTGTCCCGCACCCTCTGTTCTCCATCCCCTGCCGATATTGGCATGCTCAATCCCCATCTCACCATGTATCCCCCCTCTCCCCATTAATATGGCACACTGGGAGCCCACCCTAATGTGCCAAAAAATACTTCTTTGATGTTTCCGACACCGGGATGTCCACTCCCGGTATCAGATGCGCTGCCCCCCCATGCCCCTATGTTCTCAGCCGACCTCAGGGTGCCCAGTCCCTGGGTCAGCATTGATCCACCTCCCTTCAGTACTCTGGCACACTGGGAGCCCACCCTTGTGTGCTGAAATCTGTTTTATTAATATTTCTCCTGTAAAACCGAAAACAGTCCCCTGACGTCTTTTTTTTTTTTAAACCTGAAAAAAAAAAGAAAACGATCCCTCATCATTCCCGCCGGCCGCCCTCCCCCAACCCGCACCCTCCCTCTGTGCACCACACCTCCTTGCACCCTCGCACCCATATTTCCCTCTGGAGGTCAGGAACAGTGATCTCCGGGAACACATCTGCACTCTTCAAACACCAACTGAAGAAATGATGGTAAGCCCTATAATGGCAGTCAATGGGGGTTTTCAACTTAGGTTGATATCTCAGCCAATTTTTGGAGTTTTGGTCCCAAATTTTCAACATGGGGTTCTTGGGACCCTGTCTTGTGAACTCTGGCACTGTCATTTCATTTCTTAGTCCCAAAAGGTGATTTCACGGTCGCTGCACAGAATCACCTTTCGAGACCAATTAATGAAACAACAGTGCCACTGTTCATGAGGTGGGGTCCCAAAAAGCCCTTCTTGCAAATTTGGTGAAAAAACCTCCCCAAAATGACTGCATTATGAGCATCCATTGTGCAGTTTCTATGCATGCTCATAACTTATCAATTTTTAATATTTTCACTCCAAATTTCCAATATTGCTATTTTTTCACACCCCCTTATGAACAGTACAGCTGTCCTTTTTTGCATACCTTCCGAAATGTGTTTTTGCACCTGTGATGCAGAATGGTGCAGTTGCTGTGCGATATCAACTTTTGAGACAGATTAACGAAATCACAGTGCCACTACTCCTGAGGGGAGGTCCCAAAAAGGCCATGTTGAAAATTTGGTGAAAACATTCCAAACAATGACTGAGTTACGAGCATACATTGCACACTTTCTACGTACACTCATAACTTCACCAATTTATCATATTTTCACTCCAGAGTTTCAACATTGCCATTTTTTTCACACCACCTCATGAATAATGAAGCTGTCATTTTTCACATCCTGTCGAAATGTGTTTTCGCACCTGTGGCGCTGAATGGCACATTCGCTGTGTGAAATCACCTTTTGGGATTGAGTAACAAAATGATACTGCCACTGTTCATGAGGTGGGGTCCCAAAAAGCCAGTGTTGAAAATTTGGAGTGAAACTACCAACAAACGCCCGGGGCATTAGGGTATCTAACCGTAACACCCACACTGTACAGACTGACAGTTGTCGGGGGTGTGACTTGGGGTCATTGGCCGTAATGCTCATGCCAATCCACCCCCACCCCCACCCTGCAGCCACTGACAGGCATCGAGGTGTGCCTTGGGGTCTTTGGCCCTAATGTTCACCTCATTCTCCTATACTGCACCCATCTCAGCTTATTTCTTTATGGAATGAGGTTAGCATAAGGGCCAAAGACCTCAAGGCACACTGCGACACCTGTTGGTGTCTGCAGGGTGGGGTGAGGTGGAATGGCATGATTGTTATGGCAGACGATCCCAAGGCACCCCCCCAACATCTGTCAGTCTCTGCAGGATGGGGGTGGGGGCTGGCAATACTTCACTGCCGTTCCTATCATGCCTCTCTCTAACTCCTACACTACCAGTGCCAATATCAACAAGCAAACATTCGACATTGACAAATGCTTATTCTTCGTAGTGCTTGTCACGTTTGAGCTTTATTTTATTTTATTTATTTATTAGATCATCGGTTTACAGACCTTTGAGTCAAAGACTCATTTACAATGGCACCTCATCAAGAGAGCAATTTATCACAGCAAACAAAACAGTACAGTACATAACACTTAGATTAAAAAAGCAACCAGTGTTACAAGTATTCACTGGTGGTACAAGCTTGGTAATAGGTAAATCACAGTCGTCATAATATAGGTACACGATTACCATGTCAGGTAGCAACCAGAGATATTTTACTACATTAGTCAGCAGATGTTGCCTGAGACCCCAGGCATATACAGTAAAAGTAGACAGGACAGACCCAGCCTAGGGGTGAGGGTAAGGGAATGGTTGTGGTTTCATTTATGGTTGTGATAATATCAGCTGATACCACCTACTGTGGAAGTCTGTTCCAAATATTTACCATCCATTCTGTTGTGAAGTTGTTATTCCTGACATGTTTCTTGAATCTTGCTCATTTCAATGATATTGTGTGTTCTTTGTCCTTTTATCATTAAGCATTATAAAGAGCTACTTTTAGTCTGAGTGTATATTCCCTTTCAGATCATCAGTGACTATGATTGTGTCCCCCTGAGTCTTCTTTTTTCCTTTGACACCAGACTGAGTTCTGCTAGCTAGTCCTCATAACCCATATTTCCAAACATTCAACCACCTTGGTGACTCTTCTCTGTACTTTTCCTTTTTTTCCATACAGATTTTTATTTCCCTAATCATCTGTCTGTCATACCGGGATATAGCTGTGATTCTGAGGTGGCTGGCTGTGTTTCTTCATGTCTCTCCCAGTTCTTCTCTCTGTTGTGTGGCATGGTCAGCCATTTAATGCCACGTGATCACAGTGCACTGTGGGGGGGGCAAGAACCTTGACCCTCCAGCACGTGTTGCTATTGCACTAGAGCCCATCGCCAACCCTCCCTGGGTGGGGTGCACTCCCACATGTCAGCTGCTCCAGCCCATGGCTACTTCCTGATATGGATCTGCCATGTAGCAGCTGCTCCAGCCCATGGCTACTCCCTGATAGGGATCTGTCATGTAGCAGCTGCTGCAGCACATGGCTACTCCCTGATAGGGATCTGCCATGTAGAAGCTGCTCCAGACCATGGCTACTCCCTGATAGGGATATGCCATGTGTAATAGCAGCTGCTCCAACCCATGGCTACTCCCTGATATGGATCTGCCATGTGACAGCTACTCCAGCCCAAACTCCCTGATATGGATCTGCATTGTGGCAGCTGTTCCAGCCCATGGATACTCCCTGATATGGATCTGCCACATGGCAGCTGCTCCAACCCATAGCTGCTCCCTGATATGGATTTGATGTAGCAACTGCTCTAGCCCATGGCTACTTCCTGATATGAATCTGCAATGTAGCAGCTGCTGCAGCCTATGGCTACATCCTGATATGGATCTGCCATGTAACAGCTGCTCCAGTCCATGGCTACTCCCTGATATGGATTTGTCATTTAGCAGCTGCTCCAGTTCATGCCTACTCCCTTATAGGGATCTGCCATGTAGCAGCTGCTCCAGCCCATGTCTAATCCCTGATATGGATCTGCCATTTAGCAACTGCTACAGCCCATGGCTACTCCCTGATATGGATCTGCCATGTAGCAGCTGCTGCAGCCCATGGCTACTCCCTGATGTGGATCTGCTATGTGGCAGCTGCTCCAGGTTATGGCTACTCCCTGATATGGATCTGCCATGTAGTAGCTGCTCCAGTCCATGGCTACTCCCTGATATGGATCTGCCATGTAGCAGCTGCTCCAGCCCATAGCTACTCCCTGATATGGATCTGCCATATAGCAGCTACTCTAGCCCATGGCTACTCCCTGATATGGATCTGCCATGTAGTAGCTGCTCCAGTCCATGGCTTCTCCCTGATATGGATCTGCCATGTAGTAGCTGCTTCAGTCCATGGCTTCTCCCTGATCAGGATCTGCCATATAGCAGCTACTCCAGCCCATGTCTACTCCCTGATATGGATCTGCCATGTAACAGCTGCTCCAGCCCATGGCTACTCCCTGATAGGGATCTGCCATATCAACTCCAAAACAGCACAGAAGTGGAGCTCCAACACACTTGTGTGTTCAGTGTGGTACCATTAGCATGCATATGCCAATGCAAAAGGGGGGTTGGGGTTCAAAACCACCAAAGTAATGCACAGGACCAAAAGGCACAGTCTCTGCAAAAGGTGCTGCACTTTGTACTATGTGCCAGTGTTTATGCACTATTTTGGAAATTGCTGCACTCTGATTGCAGTAGTTACTGACGAAAGGGACTTTTTCTCTGACCTGAATTTTTTCTTTTGTAGTCAGTAATTGTGATCGCTCCTCTCTGTTTGCTATATCCAGCCCTAATTTAACTTTTTCTGGTGGCTACCCCCTATCCACAAATCTCTAGGCAACAATTTTGGCATTTTTTTCAAATTCTCCTTCTGAGCTGCATATTCTCTTTGCTTGAAGCATTTGTCCCACTGGAATGTTGTCTTTCAGTTTACATGGGTGTGCACTAGAGTAATGTAACAGTGTATTTCAATCTGTTAGCTTCTTGTACATTGTAGTCTGTAGACGGTTCCCCTGTTTGTTGAGGGTCACATCCAAAAAATGCACACTCTCCTGACTTTGCGCCATTTCAAACTTCAGATTGGGATCAAAGCTGTTCATTATTTTGAAAAACACCTCCAGTTCTCCCAGGTGTCCCTCCCAGAACATCACACAATCATCAATAAACCTTCTCCAGAAAGTGACATACTTCTTAAATAGTGAATATAGTGAGTACAGAAACATTTCTTCCCATTGGCCTGGTACGGGGTGAAAACATCACAGACGAAATATCATGGAAAAAAACAATGTGGGCAACACATCATCGTGTACAATGTCGGCATTGTGATGACATCACCGACCCATACCCCGTGGGCAGTGCTCGAGACGAATATGCATGGTGAACACTGAGTCCCCCATCCCACCGACCACTGGCCCCTGGTACTGTAACAGCAGGCAGCCACAATGCATTGGCCATCCCCCCCACATACCCCGACAACAGGCAGGCAGCCAGCACAGCCGTCCACTCACCACCATGGCTGGCCGCTCAACAGAACACACTGAATGTGCGCGTACATATATATATGCTCATTCTATATGTTCTGTTGAGCAGCCAGCTGTGGTGGTGAGTGGAGGGCTATGCTGGCCACCTGCCCATTGTCGGGGTATGTGAGAGGGTGGCCAGCGCATTGCAGCTGCCTGCTGTTACAGTACTAGGGGCCAGCGGTCGGTGGGATGGGGGACTTGGTGGTCACCATGCATATTCATCCCAAGCACTGCCCACGGGGTATGGGTCAGTGATGTCATTACAATGCCGGCATTGTAGATGGCAATGTGTTGCCTGCACTGTTTTTTACCACGATATTTCATCCGCGATGTTTTCGCCCCATACCAATTGGCCTACATAAAGGTTCGCCAGACTCAGAGCAAAAGTAGAACCCATGGCTGTACCACTTATTTGTACGTAGTGTCTATTCTTAAATATAAAGTAGTTGGACCTCAGTATCATTTCAGACTTTTCAATCAGAAATTCAGTTTTTGGTGTTGCTGGTTCTTCTCTCAAATTCAAGTAATATCACAGGGCTTCCAGCCCTCCCTCAATAGGTGTATTTAAATACAGGCTTTCAATATCAAGTGTAACCAACCATGTATCTACACCAATACACACATTTGACATGGCACACAGCGCATCACTCGTGTCCCGTAGGTACGATTTTAACTGCGCCACCCATGGTCTCAAATGGTAGTCTATTAGTTGGGAAAATGGTTCCATAGATGAACCAATAGCTGCTACAATTGGGCGTCGGGGGGGGGGGTTCTCAGAGTCTTTATGGATTTTTGGAAATACATATATACACGGTTTTACAGGCATTGCACCTTTAAAAATTCACATTCTTGCTTCATTAGCTGTCCTGACATCTCACCACCTTTGATGAAATCAAATGCCTTCTGCTTTATTGCCTCTGTCAGATCCATATCCAACTTTTTATAGTATTTCTCATTCAACAGTTGCCTTTCCACTTCACTCTCTTATTTCTCTACCTCTCAGATCACCATGGCACCCCCCCCCATCTGCTGGTTTTACCACTAGGTTATGATTCATTTCAAGCTCCTTTAAAGCAATGTTGTCCCCTTGTGTCATATTCTCTCCCCATCTCTGTGTTTGTGATTTTTTTATCAGTTGTCCCACTTCTTTGTCAACTATTGCAAAGAAGGTATTAATGGCATGGTCTGTATATGTGGGAGGACAGAATCTTGATTTTTTTTCTAAGATGTGACGTCCTGATGTTACTGCCAGCCTCAATAATCCTTTCTTATGCAAATTCAGTGATAGGATGACTGGTATCCCGAGTCATAACTTCCCTTTGAAGGCTATCTTGTTGTGGTTTTGCAAAAAAATTTGTCAAATGCAGCCTTCTATAAAATTTAAAGAGGTCCACTCGGACCTGGAAGGGATTAAGGTTGGAGCTGGGAACAAGCAATAGACCTTTTTGCAATACTTATTCTTGAGCAGGGGTAATCGTGTGGTCTGTTAAATATATGATTGCCATTTGTTGTGCCTATTTGACTGTCTGGGAGGCCCCGATTGCTGCCAGGATCTTCTCCCTCTGCCTCTTTCTTGTGCATTTCCTATGCCCCCTCCGCATCCTGCATTTTCTTGTATGCTGTAATTGGTATCCATTTGATTACCCCCGATGGGGTGCTGTCCTAGAAAAGGCCCACCTCATGTATTCAACTTGTTTTCACCATCACTTTCTGGAGATGAATGAAATGTGTTTTCAATGAATTTATTTAAATTCCCTTTGTATCTCTACGGTTCTCTTCTGGTAGTACATTACCAATTATACACCTGACCTCGAGCATAATCATCGTCATCTCAGATATGTTTGCCCATTTTGTATTCTTTCAGTTCCTCTTGAAATTTTAAAATCTGCGTCTCAATTTTCCTGAAGAGCGCATCAACTTCTGTATGTGCTATATTTGATCTGATGTTAGCCTCCATGCTGTCAATCCCCTTCTGTACACTCACCATATTTCGTCTTGCTTTTTTTAATCAAGGCCAGAATCAGGTCGCTAGAGGCTTTATTTAATATTCTTTTCCAATCTTGCATAAGAATATTATTATCTAAGCCATACGCAGGCAGTATTTGAATTCTTAGGCCCCTGGGAATCTTCCTTTCACGCCAATAATGTGAGAGGGAGAAAGCATGCATCTGGCATCTGACAAGTTTCTTTTTTAAATTCTCAAGATGCGTGCCGTCAGGTTTCTGTTGTGCACTACTGCTACCAGCCATGGAGGCAAACAACCTGTCACATGCTGCCTGATCAAATACTATATTTGTTCCTTCAGTCTCACTGAATGTTAAGAATAAAAAATGTGTATTGGCTGCTTGGAGTTCTGGTGAAGTGGAGCTATTTATCTTCGCCATTTTGTCTGCATAAGCACAACAAAAACAGGTCCTAAAACACACTGGGAGCAACCCACGCGGTCCTCTGAGCAACCACAAAATATCAACTCCAAAACAACACAGAAGTGGAGCTTAAACACACTTGTGTGTCCAGTGTGGTGCCATTAGCATACATATACCAAAGCAAAAGGAAGGGCAGGGTTCAAAACAACCAAAGTAATGCACAGGACCAAAAGGCACAAACTGCTTTCAATATAGAAACAAAAACAGCTCACCGTTCGTAGCCAAATTTCATTTTAATAATTGGACAAAGTGCTCATTATCACAATGCAAAGACAAAGTGCAGACTCACAACCAGGATCAAATAAATAGACTGTACAAAAAGTTACAAAATAAATCTGTGCCGGCACCTCTCTAGGTGCACCCGCAGCAACCCTAAGCAGCATGGACAGGAGCGTGTCCTCATGGGACAGCACTCGACCAAGGAAGAGGCAGAGGTAGAAGACCCTGGCAGCAATTGGGGCCTCCCAGATGGTTGAATAGGAACAACAAATGGCAATCATAAATTCAACAGACCACACGATTACCCCTGCTCAAGAAAAAGTATTGCAAAAAGGTTTATTGTTTATTCCCAGCTCCAGCCTTAATCCCTTCCAGGTCTGAGTGGACCTCTTTAAATTTTATAGAAGGCTGCATTTGAAAAGCTTTTTTGCTAAACCACAACAAGATAGCCTTCAAAGGGAAGTTATGAGGCATACCAGTCATCCTATCACTGAATTTGGAGAAGAAAGGGTTATTGAGGCTGGCAGTAACATCAGGACATCACATCTTAGAAAAAAATCGAGATTCTACCCCCCACATATACAGACATGCCATTAGTAACTTCTCTGCGATAGTTGATAAAGAAGTGGAACAACTAATAAAAAAAATCACAAACACAGAGATGAGGGGAAATATGACACAAGGGGACAGAATTGCTTTAAAGGAGCTTGAAATGAATCATAACCTAGTGGTAAAACCAGCAGATAAGTGGGGGTGCCATGGTGATCTGGGGGGTAGAGAAATATGAGAGTGAAGTGGAAAGGCAACTGTTGAATGAGAAATACTATAAAAAATTAGATATGGATCCTACAGAGGCAGTAAAGCGGAAGGTATTTGATTTCACCAAAGGCGGTGAGATGTCGGGACAGCTAATGAAGCAAGAATGTGAATTTTTAAAGGTGCAATGCCTGTAAAACCGTGTGTATATATTTATTGCCAAAAATCCATAAAGACTCTGAGAACCCCCCCTGACACCCAATTGTAGCAGCTATTGGTTCATCTATGAAACTGTTTTCCCGACTAATAGACTGCCATATGAGACCATGGGTGGCACAGTTAAAATCGTACCTATGGGACACGAGTGATGCGCTGTGTGCCATGTCGAATGTGTGTATTGGTGTAGATACATGGCTGATTACACTTGATATTGAAAGCCTGTATATAAATATACCTATTGAGGGAGGGCTGGAAGCCCTGCGATATTACTTGAATTTGAGAGAAGAACCAGCAACACAAAAAAACTGAATTTCTGATTGAAAAGTCTGAAATGGTACTGAGGTCCAACTACTTTATATTTAAGAATAGACGCTACGTACAAATAAGTAGTACAGCCATGGGTAATACTTTCGCTCCGAGTCTGGCGAACCTTTATGTAGGCCAATGGGAAGAAATGTTTCTGTACAATAATTCACTATTTAAGAAGTATGTCACTTTCTGGAGAAGGGTTTATTGATGATTGTGTGATGTTCTGGGAGGGACACCTGGGAGAACTGGAGGTGTTTTTCAAAATAATGAACAGCTTTGATCCCAATCTGAAGTCTGAAATGACACGAAGTCAGGAGAGTGTGCATTTCTTGGATGTGACCCTCTACAGAGTAACTGTCTACAGACTACAATATACAGAAAGTTAACAGATTGAAATACACTGTTACATTACTCTAGTGCACACCCACGTAAACTGAAAGACAACATTCCAGTGGGACAAATGCTTCGAGCAAAGAGAATATGCAGCTCAGAAGGAGAATTTGAAAAAAATGGCAAATTTGTTGCCCAGAGATTTGTGGATAGAGGGGGTAGCCACCAGAAAAAGTTAAATTAGGGCTGGATATAGCAAACAGAGAGGAGCGATCACAATTACTGACTACAAAAGAAAAAATTCGGGTCAGAGAAGAAGTCCCTTTCGACAGTAACTACTGCAATCAGAGTGGAGCAATTTCCAAAACAGTGCATAAACTCTGGCACATAGTATAAAGTGCAACACCTTTTGCAGAGACTAAACTGAGAGTGACTTTTAAAAAAGGAAGAAATCTGACAGATAAATGAGTGCACAGCCTACATATGAATAAAGACCAGCAACCAATGATGTGGCTACCCCCTATCTTCACTGGCAACTATTAATGTGGCCGCTATGCACAGTATAACAAAACCATGAATACAAACTCATTCAAACATCCAAGAACAGGAAAGAAGTTTAAGATAAAGTCCTTTATTAATTGCTCTACAGTCGGAGTCATCTACCTGTTGGTCTGCCCATGTGGCCTGGGCTATGTGGGTCAGACGAAGAGGTCACTCAAAGAATGAATTTGTGAACACCAGTCGGCCATTAGGAACTCAGTAGAAACAAATGCAATGGCAAAACATTACGGAAATAAAGGACATGGATCACCTGCCAGCCTGAAATGTGTGGGTGTTGAAAAAGTGGAACAAGTAATATGTGGTAGAGATTATGCTAGCAAATTAAATCAGAGGGAACACTTCTGGATATATACACTGGACACACACTGACTCCTAAAGGACTAAATGAGGAATTGCCACTGCAGTGTTACCTTTAGTGACCTAATATTGTTTTTTTTTTTATTTTATGTTGTGTGTGCTGTATATGTCTCTCTTTATGAATGGTATAAGAAATTTATATATATTTAATATGTTTGGGTTTTTCACTTTAAACGCTTCTGTGAAGAAAATAACAAACTAGCCCCCTTACTTAATATTCACAAGCTTTGCACTTTAAATGTACATCTGAGGAGAGAGCTAATCAGCTCTGAGGAAGCCTACGGGTGAAGCGTCAGCTGATTCGTCGAACGCTGTCACGTGAGGACACGCTCCTGTCCATGTTGCTTAGGATTGCTGCGGGTGCAGCTAGAGAGGTGCCAGCATGGATTTATTTTGTAACTTTTTGTACAGTCTATTTATTTGATCCTGGTTGTGAGTCTGCACTTTGTCTTTGCACTGTGATAATGAGCACTTTGTCCAATTATTAAAATGAAATTTGGCTAAGAACGGTGAGCTGTTTTTGTTTCTATATCGAAAGCAGTTTGTGCCTTTTGGTCCTATGCATTAGCTTTGGTGGTTTTGACCCCGCCACTTTTGTTATGGATCTGCCATATGGCAGCTGCTCCGGCCCATGGCCACTCTCTGGTATGGATCCGCCACGTGGTAGCTGCTCCAGCGCACAGTTACTCCCTGATATGGCTCTGCCATATTGCAGCTACTTCAGCCCATGGCTACTCCCTGATATGGATCTGCCTTGTGACAGCTACTCCAGCCCACTTCTACTCCCTGATATGGATCTGCCATGTAGCAGCTGCTGCAGCCCATGGCGACTTCATGAGCCTGCCATGTAGCAGCTGCCCCAGTCCATGGCTACTTCCTGATATGGATCTGCCACGTGGCAGCTGCTTCAGCCCATAGCTACTCCCTGATATGGATCTGCCTTGTAGCAGCTGCTCCAGTCTGTGGCCACTCCCTGATATACCGCCAACAGCTTAATCTGGTTCAGTGTCAGTTGACATCCATCTGTATCCCCCTGCCCCAAGACAAGGTTGAAAATAGCAGAATTTGTCTATTTCTCCTTTCCCGGTCAACAAAAACTAAAATAAATAAATGATAGGTATCTGCCATGTAGCAGCTGTCTCAGCCCATAGCTGCTCCCTGATAGAGATCTGCCATGTGACTGCTGCTCCAGTCCATGGCTACTCCCTGATATGGGTCTGCCCTGTGGCAGCTGCTTCAGCCCATGGCTACTCCCTGATAGGGATCTGCCATGTAGCAACTGCTGCAGCCCATGGCTACTCCCTGATATGGATCCCCAAGTACACTCCCAAATAAATGTCACCTGCACAGTATTTACTGACATTTACTTAATCATTGCAAAAAGCTAATTTACAATTATGAGAGACGGGAATATTGATTTAGGGCAGAATACTCACCGCAAAGGCTGCTTCACACACAGTGCGTAGTGCTGTGAGCAGTTGCCATGTCATGCTTTAAGAATCCTGGTGCTGAATCTTTTCCATGGATTTGGGGAGGCTCACTGTGACAAAGTCTAAGAACTATTGTTCTATTGTATTGGTGAGCATTAAAAAACAGAAGTTCATTACTTTTATTTTTTTTTAAATGTATGAGTCACAGTTTTAATGCTTCATGGCTAGATATACTCAACTGTATTTGATACTGTTTTTACATTAAATGTATTTCTTTATGCCACCTATATTTATTCTCAGTCTTCTCTGGCACAGAAATAAAATAAAAAGAGGTGCTTAATATGTTAAGGTTTCTTTCAGCAAGGCTCCTCTCTGACTCAGACTGTTCAGTGCTAGCTTAAGGCTTCAGCGACTGCCTTCTCTTACATCTTGATCCAGATGAAGGGTCTGACTATTGGGCTGTAGCATGAGGCACTCTGAAGTGTCATCTCTTCTAGTCATGGCCACCCACGTGGTCCTCCGAGTAACCGCAAAATATCAACTCCAAAACAACATAAAAGTGGAGCTTAAACACACTTGTGTGTCCAATGTGGTGCCATTAGCATACATATACCAAAGCAAAAGTAAGGACAGGGTTCAAAACAACCAAAATAATGCACAGGACCAAAAGGCACAAACTGCTTTCAATATAGTGTGGTCTGCTGGCCATGACTAGAAGAGATGATGCTTCAGAGTGCTTCATGCTACAGCCCAATAGTCAGACCCTGCATCTGGACCAAGATGTAAGAGAAGGCAGTCGCTGAAGCCTTAAGCTAGCACTGAACAGTCTGAGTCAGAGAGAAGCCTTGCTGAAAGAAACCTTAACATATTAAGCACCTCTTTTTATTTTATTTCTGTGCCAGAGAAGACTGAGAATAAATATAGGTGGCATAAAGAAATACATTTAATATAAAAACAGTATCAAGTACAGTTGAGTATATCTAGCCATGAAGCATTAAAATTGTGACTCAGAGTCATACATTTAAAAAAAAATAAAAGTAATGAAATTGGGTTTTTTAATGCTCGCCAATTGAATAGAAGAATGTGGTGCTTGCATTTAAACGGCAGCTCAATAAATAGAGAATAAACGCTAGAGTAAGAATGAAAATAATTTTTGTAATTTTAAAGTTAAAAACTATTTCAGTAATATGAAAGAGAGCAGCACTCATAAAAGAACCTTAAAAATCCCTTTATTTCTGTTTATACACATTTTAGAAAACAACACAAAAACATCAGGTCCAGAAGTTGGGAACCCTGGCAGGGTTGGGTGCAAAGCATTCTAGGTCGATCAAGAGAGAGGGTTATTTAACTTGTGATATGTTGCACTTGCGATGAATGTGGTGGCACAATACTACCTAATAATTAGTAAAATGAAAAACCATTAGTAAAGTAACTGGATTAAGTGTAGATGTTAAAACATTTCTGTACTTCAAGGTAAAAGAGGCATCATGTTTCCATATTTCTAGGCAGCCGTTAAAGAAAGTTAAAAAAAGAAAGAAGCAGAAAGCAGAAGAATTGATCTATAAGGTTCAGACAATGGAGTACAGAAAGTGTGTTCCGATTTATGATGCATATTACTGAATATAAATGTAACCCCTAGATGGCGCTATCCCAGGGGCTACTACCCCTGCCTGATTTGCCACTAACAGGTTGAGGGGCCTGGATCCAATGGCGGGTGCCTCCACCCAGAGGTCAGGGTTTGCAATAGTTAAACTAACTTGGTCACAGCCCTCTGGGACACTGCAACCCCCCTTTCTTCCCACTAGTGGCCCACACAATATATCAGAATTACCTTCACAGTATACACTTACCCCCAGGTCTGGTTCGGCACTGGGACCTCCTGTGAAATGAGATACAGTGCAACAATCACAGTACAGTACTTTAACATAGACAAATACCTAGGCAGTATAACTTTGCTGAAACAAGCAGCTCTGATTTATTTAGGGATATAACAAGGACAGGGGGAAATCAGGTTAATTAGCTTATCACTCTAATAATCTACTTATGGCTCTGTGCACAGGCTTATCCCTATCAGTTACTGTCCCTGGGTACCCAAGCCCTAGTGGCTAGTCCAAACTGTGGCAGCTGGTAGGGCCCTTTCACAGAGAGAAAGGAGAATTAAACAGTCAGCAGTACAGTAATTCCATTTGGATTTAATGTGGCAATTCAACAGGGAGCGACTCCTGAATTAGTACTCACGACCTCCAAATAAGATAGGGTCCTTCAATGTCAGCAGGGCTCACTTGAGGTACACTAAGCTCCTTCACACATCCATATAAAAGAAAGTACTATACCAGGCAGGCTGCATCTCTGTATCCGATCGCAATTACTGCACAATACCGGGAGAACACACAGCAGATTCAGTTCCTGACAGACCGAGTGCAATTTTCAGCAATTCTCCAGTCTTCTACAGGGTGAGCCTGGTTTCTACTCTTCAGAGATCCTTTGATTCTTTTCACAGGACGGATTCAGTCCTAACAAGCTGTTACACAGTTGCAGACCGGAACTCTGGGCTTTACACACGCTTTTTTGACTAAACTGCACACTGAAAAGCACAGGGCTCCTTCCTTCTTCACTGCCAAAGCTCAACTGACACTCCAACTGAAAAACCGGCACTTCCTTTGAGTTCTTCCCAGTTCTTGACTGGATTGGCTGTCACTCACAATAGACTGCTGCTGTTGGTCCAAAAAGGCACTGAAGTCTAAACTACATCTCCAGAGTCACTGCCCATACAATCCTCTTGTGGCTGGCTCAGATTATGAGTCCAAGTTCTGATTCGTCCAAGGCACCATTTTAGAGTTTGGCTTCCCCCACACTGATTGGTCCAGTTCAGCAGTTCAAAACTAGAATGGGAACTAGCAGACACAGTTCTGACTGCAAAGAAAGCAGGTTAGACAAACTGTAATTTCATTATTACTCTAAATAATTTCTGGCAAACAGTTACATCTTTCAGATAGGTTCCCTTTGCACTCCTAGTGACTGCAAAATGAAGTAAATTGGCAGCAGTTCGAGTGATACTCAAACAGAGAAGCACACAGTCCCCATACAATACTAATTATGTCTGCAAGCAGACAGCTCTAAAGAGACAGTACCAGAGGCTCTAAAACACTCACTGATAAATGGCTTAAACGCCAAACACCATTCAGGCTTGGAGCATTCAAGCAAGCTCTGGAAGTCTTTTGGGAACCCCCATTTGCAGGGGGTTACACCTTCCTGGTCTGGGAAAGCTTGACCGCTGCTAAGTAATCTCTATAAGTTTCAACTGCAACCATATACATTTGCATTAGGCTTCGCACATGTAATCATCAGTCAATATATCATTTTACCAAGAACACATTTCGAAACATTGCAGCACGTCACTTTACACAGTATTACATACACATTGTACCATAACTCAAGTTATTACCTCTTGTACATGAAACCTGAAGAGAGGGGCCTTCCTATCAGTTACCTTGGGGCTGGATGGGGCAAGGGCACCATACTTAGAGGGCAACACAAGTAACTTGGAGTTAGCACTGATGCTCAGTTTGGGCAATGAGCCGGGACACATACACTCTTTATGGACAACATTGAGAGGCAAGTCCACAGGCCTCCCAAGTGAATCATAACTGAGGTGCACCACAGGCTTTACAGCTCGGCCAGTCTTTCTAGGGGAACTGTTATAGTCTCTGCACTCTGAGCCTCATTTTCAGCATTGTCCTCACTTGTCAGGGAGTCTCCATGGGGTAGAGGCTAGAACTTGGGGCACTTTCAGCTCCAGGAGTTACAGTTTCTGAGTCCACAACATTTGGCTCGCATGGAGAGCTTGACACTGGCAGTGGACTGTCAGGCACTCAAAATACTCTTCTTGTTCGGTGTATCACCAGTCTGCCCCAATCTATCATTTTCCTCCCTGAAAGCTCAAACAGTTCAACCATGCACAATGATTCCATTTCATCTGATCTGATGCTTTGCACTTCACTTTCTGGGAGCATTGGCTCCCGGGACGAAGCTGGGGGCTTGGACAGTCCAGAAGGCCCAGCTTCATCTCCAGTATTGACTAGGGATTGCCCCAAATAATTGACTCAGTTCGTAAGAAGGATAGTATTCAAAGTCACCTCACTTTCTTCTGATATGGACTGACAGTCACGCCAACTGGGACTCTGTGCAGGGGAACACTTTAACTCTGCTTCTGTAGGTGCAGACTTCTTGGTCTTTTCTTAGCAGCAGCTCTAGTCACTGGTCCAGAGGGGGCATCTTCTGGGGCTCAGACTCAATCAGGATTTGTCCAATGGGCAGTAAATGATTTCTATGCATTGTTTTACATCTTTTGAATTATTCTCAGGCCTTACTTGTACACTGGCAGATCATCTAGTTTGCCCACTACAATGTGAGGGAGATGGTGCCATCTGTCAGCAATCTTGTGCTTGCCATGCAGTCCCAGATTTCTTAGCAATACCGATCTCCCTCCTGGAGTTCCTGTGCTTTCACCTTTTATCATACCTTTCTTTGTTGGCCAGATTTCTTTGGCAGCCATGGTTTGAGCCAGTTGGTACGCATGAGTTAGCTGGGCCTTTAACTTTGCACATACTGTAAATAGTTGTCAGCTTGAACCCCATCAGAGAGACCCTAAAACACACATCTACTGGTAGTCGAGCTTCTCTTCCAAACATCAGGCGGTAGGGGAGAATCCAGTGGCATCACTTTTGGTGCAGTTATAAGCATGTACCAGGGTGCTAATTTGTTGGCTCCATTCTAGGCTTGTCCTTTGGGTGCAGGGTGCCTAGCATATCTAGCAAAGTGCGGTTGAAACGTTCAGGCTGTGGGTCCCCCTGGGGTAATGGTCTGTGGCACTTTGGAGCTATCTATGGGATCCTTAAACTCTACTAGGGCCAGGAAAGTGTGGGTGAGCAGATTAGCATGCCGACCCACCACCACAGGGTTTTGTAAACCTTCCACCTTGGAAAGTACTCCTGCACAGTGTCCGTATTGATACCCAGGGGATGTCCAGGATAAGCATAGCATTTGGGGTTCGATCTCCCCAGTACACCACTCCACCAGCGGTGCACAGCCACTTCTGTCGAGGTACCCATTTTTTCTTAACAGTGGTTCGAATATGGCCACTAGAGGACACACAATCCCAGCGGTGAGCCTCCAAGATGTAACCCCTAGATGGCGTCCCAGGGGCTACTACCCCTGCCTGATTTGCTACTAACAGGTTGAGGGGCCTGGATCCAATGGCGGTGCCTCCACCCAGAGGTCAGGGTTTGCAATAGTTAAACTAACTTGGTCACAGCCCTCTGGGACACTGCAACCCCTTTCTTCCCACTAGTGGCCCACACAATATATCAGAATTACCTTCACAGTATACACTTACCCCCAGGTCTGGTTCCGCACTGGGACCTCCTGTGAAATGAGATACAGTGCAACAATCACAGTACAGTACTTTAACATAGACAAATACACTCAGGCAGTATAACTTTGCTGAAACAAGCAGCTCTGATTTATTTAGGGGATATAACAAGGACGGGGGAAATCAGGTTAATTAGCTTATCACTCTAATAATCTACCTATGGCTCTGTGCACAGGCCTATCCCTATCAGTTACTGTCCCTGGGTACCCAAGCCCCTAGTGGCTAGTCCAAACCTGGCAGCTGGTAGGGGCCCTTTCACACAGAGAGAAAGGAGAATTAAACAGTCAGCAGTACAGTAATTCCATTTGGATTTAATGTGGCAATTCAACAGGAGCGAATTCTGAATTAGTACTCACGACCTCCAAATAAGATAGGGTCCTCAATGTCAGCAGGGCTCACTTGAGGTACACAAGCCTCTTTCACACATCCATATAAAAGAAAGTACTATACCAGGCAGGCTGCATCTGTATCCCGATCGCAATTACTGCACAATACCCGGAGAACACACAGCAGATTCAGTTCCTGACAGACCGAGTGCAATTTTCAGCAATTCTTCCAGTCTTCTACAGGGTGAGCCTGGTTTCTACTCTTCAGAGATCCTTTGATTCTTTTCACAGGACAGATTCAGTCCTAATAAGCTGTTACATAAGCTGCAGACCGGAACTCTGGGCTTTATACACGTTTTTGACTAAAACTGCACACTGAAAAGCACAGGGCTCCTTCCTTCTTCACTGCCAAAGCTCAACTGACACTCCAACTGAAAAACCGGCACTTCCTTTGAGTTCTTCCCAGTTCTTGACTGGATTGGCTGTCACTCACAATAGACTGCTGCTGTTGGTCCAAAAAGGCACTGAAGTCTAAACTACATCTCCCAGAGTCACTGCCCATACAATCCTCTTGTGGCTGGCTCAGATTATGAGTCCAAGTTCTGATTCGTCCAAGGCACCATTTTAGAGCTAGCTACCCCACACTGATTGGTCCAGTTCAGCAGTTCAAAACTAGAATGGGAACTAGCAGACACAGTTCTGACTGCAAAGAAAGCAGGTTAGACAAACTGTAATTTCATTATTACTCTAAATAATTTCTGGCAAACAGTTACATCTTTCAGATAGGTTCCTTTGCACTCCTAGTGACTGCAAAAATGAAGTAAATTGGCAGCAGTTCGAGTGATACTCAAACAGAGAAGCACACAGTCCCCCCATACAAACTAATTATGTCTGCAAGCAGACAGCTCTTAAAGAGACAGTACCAGAGGCTCTAAAAACACTCACTGATAAATGGCTTAAACGCCAAACACCATTCAGGCTTGGAGCATTCAAGCAAGCTCCTGGAAGTCTTTTGGGAACCCCCATTTGCAGGGGGGTTACATAAAGTCGATGTGATTAAAATGCTAAATAAATTGTTTTGTTTCTGGTTATAGAAGTCCCCAGAAAAAAGCTGTCAGGTGAAACATCGGAAGGATATAAATTCAGTAAAGACTATTCGAAGTAATTTGCAAGTTTTCTGCTTTTCTCAAAAAGCAGTGAGTGTAGTCACAATCTACTTTGACTGTCTCAGTGCACCAGAACTATACCCCACCTACTAAACGAAGGACATATGGTGATTTCCTTTTGCACACTTTGTTTTGGTTGTCTAAGTGCATCCAGTAGCAACCTCAGCTCACTATCAGTTTGGTCACTCAGAGAGTGGAACTGTATCACATTTAATTGTTTAATTGTTTAATTAGTGTTTCGGAAAGACCTTTGAGCGTGAGCTCTTTTACAAAGGCTCTACGTCAGGGTGGACAATAAGACAATACACATATTCCGTGGTTACAGACGCCTGATCATTAGCCATTAAAGAGCGATTACATGACAATTAGACAAACAGGAGAAAAAAACTGAGCAGTTGTAATTGAATACTAAGCTATTTCTAATCGGTTGCCCTAGGTAGCACACCCCTGGGAACCTCCAAATCTGTTGATAGACTATGGCAGAGTAACTGCATAGGGTTTAACATTATCCCAGATGGTAAGAGACTGGGTGACAGTGAAACGAGGGGATTGGGTTTGAACCCAACCGCAGAGAGCGGGGCGCTGTGATTGGGGAGCAGCTCCAGAGGGCTTTGTCGAGTATGGTGTGTGTGTGTGTGTGTGTGTGTGTGTGTGTGTGTGTTGGGGGTTGGGAGGGCAGTACCAAGTGCGTTAAAGAGGACTGATAGCTTACTTAAGCCCTTGGCTATGCTGGAATGGAGGCAGGGTTCTCTAGGTAGCCCTGCTGGGTGTTACCTTGGGGGTAGGCCTGTCTATCAAGTGAGGTCTGAGAAGCAGGTGCATTTTGAGTTAGACATTAGGTGCTGTTTGAGGCCTACTTTGAATTGAGACAGGCTGTTGTTTGTTTGTAATTTCATCGGGAGTTCATTTATCCAGAGGGGGGCCCGATAGGAGAAAGCACGCTGCCCTAGTGAGGTTCAGCAGAATGGTATGGACAGTGTTCCATTCTTCCTCCGTCTGGTGATGTGTGTTGAGAGAGAAGCCTCGAGCAGGTTTCCTATATAGGGTGGGTTTTTTTCAGAGGAGTGCCTTCTTTCCCAGGAGGCAAGTTTGGTATTTGATCCTGTCTTTTAGGTTAAGCCAGTTTGTACGCTCATACAGGGTGCAAGTATGAGTGTAGCGATCTGCACACAGGGTGAGGTGGTATGCCTTATTGAGTACAATTTGGATCCTTTTGAGCACTGTATCAGAAGCAGCTCCATAGACCACCAGCCTGTAGTCTATCGTGGAGAGTATGGAGCTGGAGACTGAGATTCGGAGTGCTTCTGGGGTGAGGGATTTCTTATGCTTATAGAGGACCCCGATATTTGTGTTTACTACTTTGACAAGGGAGTCTACATGGTGCGTATAAGTGAGAGAGTCATCAATGGTGACTCCAAGGTACTTGAACAAGTGCACCTGCTCAATCTGCTCACCAGCCTTGTTGGTGATTACGAGGGGAGCATGCTTGTGTTTGTTGTAGGGGCTGGATTGTAGCATGGCCTTGGTTTTCTTGTAATTTAGTAGCAGTTTTGCCTACTGAACCAGTCCTCGAGTTTATTGAAGAGTTCTGTAGTTCTGTTTGTAGGGCAACCTGAGAGGTGCTGCTGCTCAGCAGCACGGCATCGTCCGCATACAGAATAAGTTTGATGTCACAGGCTGTGGGTAGGTCATTTACAAAGAGGCTGGAAAGCAGGGGCCCTAGAATTGATCCTTGAGGGACTCCTATGGGTACATCTCTGGAGCTGGATAATGTCTGCTCAATTTTGACTTGCTGGCTCCTGTGTGTTAGGTAGTCATTGAACCAATTCACAGCGTTTGGTGCCACACCCAATCTTTGGAGCTGGAGTACTAGTAGAAGGTGGTTGACGGTGTCGAAGGCTTTGGTGAGGTCAATGAAGATAGACCCCACCAATTTGCCTTCATCCAGCGCCTTGTGCACATAGTCAGTGTATTCCAGCAGTGCCATGATGGTACTGTATTTTTGCCTGAAGCCATGTTTGTTTGGGCAGAGCAGATTGTACTTGTTGAGGTATTCTGTGAGTTGACTTGCCACGATTTTTTCCAAAGCTTTGGATAGTGGGGAGAGGATAGATATTAGTCTGCAGTTTGACACCAGCGCCTTGTCACCATTCTTATGCACTGGAGTTACCAGTGCTTGCTTCCATACCTCTGGAAATTGAGCTAGGGCCAAGGATTTATTAAACAGCATTGTTATGGGCATGATAAGAACATCAAGGATGAGAGATAGTAACTTCATGTCTAGCCCGTCACTCCCCAATCTGGTTTTGCCTAAGACTTTCCTGACCATCATTAGGGCCTCCTTCACCGTCACCTCCTTAAAGTAGAAGGCTGTGTGGTTAGTTATGAGCAGGTTGGTGCAACCTTGGTCCTCCACAGGCAGAAGGTAGTCTGGAGGCAGCACTGAGGACAGGTCTGTAAAGGCCTGGTTAAAGGCATCAGCAATGGCTAGCGGATCTGAGGAGGATGAGTTATTAATGTTGAGCATCTTAGGGTGCTGCTTTTGATCTTTACCGAGGATGTTCTTGATGTTGTCCCAAAACCTCTTTCCATCTCCCCATGCGTTGTTAAGCTGGGTCTTATGGAAATTGGCTTTTGCGAGCCTGATACGTTTGGTGCACCGATTTCTAGCCATTTTGTATCACTGTAGGTCATGCTTGCTGCCTGAGTTTAAAGCTTTTTCCCACAGGCAGTCCCTCTCCTTTAGGAGGGAGAGGAGCTTGCCATCAATCCAGCCGTTAACCTCCCCCGAATTTTCTGTTTTGTGCATGGTGCATAGATATCACAGATGGAATTGAAGCCCTCAGTGAAAAAACTAAGGGCCTGGTCCAGTGTAGGTGCCTTGTTGATGGGGGACTAGTTGTAGGCAGACAGGGCCAATTTGAGGGATCCAAGTTTGCCTTTCCACAGAACCCTGCTCTCGATGAGGTGGGGTGGGCTTTTGGCAAGTTTAGTGGTCCATATAAAGGCGATTGGGGAGTGGTCACTCAGCACATCTGGGAGAACCCTGAGTTCAGAAAATCGAGTCGGTGAGCTAGCTAAGACCCAGTCAATGAGGGTGCTGGTACCAGCCTTGTAGTTCTGCCTGGTGGGGTGAGTTACGAGTTGCATGAGATTGTGGGAGGTGATTAGGTCTCTGGAGGGTATTGCCTCCTTATATAACCAGTTAATATTAAAGTCACCGGTTAAGATGAGTTCTGAGCCCTTTCTGAGTGCACTAATTTTTTCCATAACAAGAGGAAGGCCTTCCTTGGCTTTCTTGGGGGGCAGGTAGGTTGTGGCAATGGTAAGGGTCTTGTCTTTTAGGCTGACTTGTATTTTTACCACTAGTAGCTCATAATCCTCCACAACTTTGGAGACGGGGAGGACGGAGCAACTCAGTGAGTTTCTAGCATATAGGAGGCTGCCGCCACCTTTCCTGCCTATTCTATCAAGTCAAAATGCTTGGAATCCTTCGATGGCCACCTCACCATCTTTGATCCTACCCGACAGCCAGGTTTCAGTTAGGCAGAGTATGTCAGGGGCATGGATGGTCATCCAAGCCTGGAGCTGGTCAAATTTGGCAGTTAGGCTGCGGATGTTTAGCGATGCTATCTTTAGGCCATTCACTGTATGGACCCCCCTTCTCCTCAGGGTTGTTGGTCCAGGGTTTAGGTGAACATTGCCAGAGAGTAGCAGTAGCAGAAAGATAACCTTTCTGGCAGATAGGGTGATGTTTATCTTCCCTCGTGTCTTCCATCGCCTGCGCTTCACGTGGGGGAGGTGTCTATATGCCTGTGTTAAATTAGGGGGAAAGCTAACCATTAAGGTTACGGTTTGGAAGGTTGGCTTGGCGATAACTGTGTATGAGAGGTGCGGGAGGATAAAGAGCCTATCGTTACCGGAAGTGGTAGTGGTCATGTGTATGCTTTTCTTCCAGCTTACACCCAGTGAGGATTCCGAGTGGGGAGATAGGGGTCCGAATTCGTATATGGTACCAGCAATGCCAAAAGAGGTCATGAGGAGGAGTAGTAGTAGGTGGTTGCACCCCATGGTAGTTTGTTTGGTGTTGCTGGCCTGCTTAACTGCTAGCTGGTTTATAGTTGAAAGGATATATAGTCGAATTAGGGTGAGGTCCCTAACCATAGGGCAGGTAGAGCAGTAATTGAGAGGAGTTAGATGGAGTGGCTGAAGAAAAAGTTGAGAGCAAATGTGTGATCCTGTGGGTGGGACTGCTTTAAAAAGGGGCGGTGAGAAAGTGGGTCAAGTCAGGTATTGAAGACATGGAGGCCAATAGCATGAAAATGTGCAGCAGTGGAGTGACCAATCAGCTGTAATCTGAGGAAAGGGCCGGAGTAAGGGTCTATTTAATACTGTGAGGAGGTGGGGAGGGGGTCTGTGAGGAGGGGGAGGTTGGGTGAAAAATTCAGTCCAGAACACAGCACAGAAAGAGATTTCCTTGAGATCAGGAAGAGCCAGGCATTGGAAAATCAGCCAAGGAGCAAAGCTGCCAATCAGTGCCTGGCTCCTCCACTGGGCGTCCAGTCAAAACAGCGGCATTCAAAACCACGTGTTTCGGAGGTCCGGTACATACCTGAATCTGTACGGGGGTCATTCGGGTGGTCTGTTAGCTGTGGCCTGCTCGGAGAGAGCCAGGGCCAGAGGAGCAGCTTGGGAAGCCCGCAGATGGGCTGTCTGTGGAACAAGGAGGGAAACACAGAGGATTAAATACAGCTAGAGTACAATAGCAAGCTCAGTGGGGGGCAGGCAATGGGGCAGGACAAAGCATGAGGTAAAGAGGTGGTAAATGCAGGGCAATTATTTAGAACTAGAAGAGGAGTTAATGTGGGGAGGTCTGTGCTTTGGCACCGGGACGTCTGAGGAGGACAACAGCAGCAGGGGGATGCAGGGGGATGTAAGGGAAGGGTTTGTAGGTAAGGCAGAGAAGAAAGTAAGGTGTTTAGAGAGACAGCATTACAAGTAGGGCAGAGAAATTAATAATTAGCAGAGTGACCAGTGTGTATAAGGGGCAGGGTTTGTCAGTAGGGCAGAAATGGAAAACTGCAGCAGTCTTGCTCAGTAGCTCAGAATCTAGGTCCAGCAGTCAAACATCAGCTACTATCACTGTGTCATTTGTCCCATATCACTGTGTCATTTGTACCAGTTTGTAATTCCAGTACTTCTGTAACCCCTAGGTGGCGCTATCCTAAGGGCTACTACCCCTGCCTGCGTGACTAGGTGCAGGTTGAGGGGCCTGAGCTTGTTGAACAGGTGCCTCCACCCGGAAGAATGGTTCTGGGGTAGCATAACTGCTGTTAGTATAGCTCTCTGGGATGCAATAACCCCCCCACCAACCCCTCTAGTGGCCTAAACAGTATAGCAGCAAAACATTCACATGTACCACATGGCAGTAATGACTTGCTCATACCCCTTTCACTTACCACCAGAGCTGGAACCTCTGTAGCTGCCCTGGAGACCCCCTGTAAAGTAAGACCTGCAACTCAACAGTTCAATGGCAGTACAATGCCCCCACCAAAAAGGTACACACTAGCCAGGTTAAATGCAAAAAGAACAAAATCTGATTTATTTAGGGCGAAGTAAACAGGGGTGGGGCATGAATCTAGCAGATGATTGATAGATCTGATTAATTCAGGCTGAACATGCATGCACAGTGAGTCCCTTGTATACAGTCACACAACCCTGGGTACCTAGTTGTTAAGCAAGCTAGCATGAAGCGATGCCTGGGGTAGGCCGGCATTGCAGCTGTTGTTGGGGCCCTTAGGAGAGAAAACAGTTAGCATGCACATCAACCCAGAATTTATAATCCAGAGCCGGATGGCTCAGTTCGTTGTAATAAACCCAAACAAATAAATCAGATGACACACAATGATTGCAGCTTTGTTGCAGGGAGCTACCCTGTTTGGTGCTCACACTACCTAGACCAGGAGGAAAGACTGATGAGATGAAGATCTCTGAATGGTGTTCTGGTTTACCAGGGGAAGCAGGGCCTGCACAACTCACCAAGGTGGTTGCTACCTGTTCGATGGGTTGAGCAGGGAGCTGAATCCCCTAGCGGGTCTTTCGTCAGAAATGTCTCTACGATGGGAGCGGCAATCTAGGCCAAGATGGCAGGGCCCAGACCAGAACAAGCAGTTTGGATTTAGTCTGTGCGAGTGCTGGAGCAGCTTCCTGCTAGCATAACACACTTGAATGTGGGCACCAAATCGCAACCCACATAGCACATTCAGCACACTTATAAGCAACACAACTCTTAGTCACAGTTCAGGTACAGTCCGGTTGCAATTAGTAGAAGTTCTGTGCAAACCTCTCAATCCATGACTCACTTTGGTACCTGACAGGCCGATCACTTCTGGAGCAAGTCTTCAGTCCCAAATACAGGCAATGCTCACTCTCTTTCTCTTCAGGCTTCAGATCTCAAACAAAGGAATTAAATTTAAGTCCAACTTTCACATTCACAGGATTTCTCACTGGAAGAAGTGACAGGCAGGCCAGCGCAGCCTTCCTGCCGATTCTCCTGTGCTCCTACACTGGCTCGAGCTGTTCACTCTCCAAACTCCAGCTCACAACTGCCTCTGCTGCAGGCAGTTCTGGGGATTTCCTTTGAAATCCAAAAGGTTTGGTTGGCTGAGGGAACTGTCACAGCAAGGGATCCCCCTCCAGGTTCATTTAGATGCCAAACCTTAAAAACTACAATTCCTACAGATTTCAATCCCACAAGACCTCTGGGGACAGTCTCCATTTTAGGTCCCGTGAGGTTCAATTGTTCCAACTCTGGCAGTCCAGAACCAAAATGGTGGCTCTTATGCAAAAGTCCAAGCTGCAAGAGAAGGCAGATTAAACAAAGTTCTATACTATTATTATTGTTAAGGCAGATAAACAGTAAATGAACATAGTTCCTAACAGAGCTCCCTCTGCACATATAGCGACTGCAGAATGGAGCAGAAATACCACTCGCCTGGCCGGTCACAAGCCCTAAACTACTTGGACCCATCCCAGACTAATTTTTAACACGGCATAATGACTCTCTTAAAGAGACAGGCATGGAGGCTTTCTATAGCACTCTCATGCAGACACATACAGCTACTTCAGACACAGGACACCATCCTGACAGTGGCCATTAGGCAGCCCAGAAAGACATCTTAGTAAACTTCAATTTGTAGTGGGGTTACACTTCCAAAGAATTATCAAGATGTTTCACTACTGGCAATTTGGTCAGCCTCTCAGCTGGCTGACTATTGATCTGTCCTTTGTCCTTTCTGCAGGGGTCATTGTAGGACAAACATGGCTGTGCCTAGGGGCTTGTTTACATTTTGAATATATCTCTCATAGGCAGCTCTGGCTGCTTTAACACTGTTTGTGACCCTGCTGCCTGCCCTGGTTGCACACACAACTGGCCACTTGTAACAAGTAGTTCTATGTGAACCGTTAGCAACAGTTGGATGGCAGCATGCTGCCAAAAATTGAGGTGCTGCAAAAATCCAAAACATAAGCCCTATGAAAATGAAGGGGGTACTACACTTACATTTTCTCTGCTGTGGTGAAATTAATAAGATACATTTTTTAAACATATGAAAAATTGTGCTTATGTGACACTGTGAATAATCTTTTGCATTTTACTGAACAATAATATTGCACAGATAGGTTCTTGTTGGCAGTTGACACAAAATAGAATAGAGAGGCATGTCATATAAGTACAACAGAAGAGCCTATACTGCTGGAACACAGCAGTATGGTTATGACAGTTTGTTCCCCTGACCACTGACCTAGAGGCAGTCTGACTCAGGGACAGTAGACTAGCAGCACTGACCTGGAGCAGTAAACTAGCAGCACTGATCCAGGGGCAGTAGACAAAGGATCACTGACCCAGGGTCACTGCTTTTGTCTCAGCATGTCTCCAGAACCAAGCAGCTCACCAGAGAAATCTGGATTTGAATTGGTCAGAAAGGATTGTGCGAAGAGTGGTGGTAGAGTAGCTATTTACCTTTCTTCTTGCATCCAGTTTGAACCTGTGCTGTCAGTCATATCCCCTCCTGCCTATGAGATGCTCCTCCTCAAGCTTTCCCTCCTGTTCACGTTCCCAATTTTTACTGCTGGAGTATATTGCTGGCTTGGCATATCTCCATCCTTAGTCACTGAACTCCTCACCACTATAGTCACTCATGTCTCTTTTGGTCTCATCCTTGGTGACTTCATTCTCAATTGACTTTCCCCATCCCATCACAAATTTTGCCAAAATGTAAAGTCCTTTCAGCTCTCCCAACTCATCTCTGACCCCACCTGGCTCAATTACATGTCTCTTAACCTTTCCCACCAGGACTGGGTCTTCTCCTCTCACTCCCCACTGTACTGTGGATGCTAGTACCCTTCCCGTTGCCCTCAGTGAACACCATATGATCTACTGCATGCACAGAATACACTGCTCCTCATCTCTACCCCCAAATACATCCAGTTCTGATCTTTCTGATCTCTGAACCTGTTGTTCTTTCATGCCGACCTGATGGCTACTGACTGGTCCCTCATTTCAGCTGCTAGCATCATCAACACTATCCTCGAATCATTTAACTTCAAGTTCATGTCTGTCTGTGACCACCATGCCCCCTTGCAATAAACAAGGGTTTGAGGTTCACACCTATCCTGGATCTCAGAGGAGTTTTTGGTCTGTCACCAAGTACATGACCTTGCCTGGCAGACTTAAAAGTCCACTTTGCTCCCATATTGACCTTACTAGTTACAGGACCCTCTGCAACATCTGTACCAGAGCTACTAGGCTTACACAGGCAAATTTCCTGCTATCCTTCCACACTCCAGAGCAACATTAACAACCCTCTAAATTCTGGAAAGTCATTCATGCCCTCTTCTGCCCCCCAAATCCCAGTCTTCCCCCTTCCAGTCCTCAAAGTGGGCAACACCCCTGTCTCGTGCCCAGCTGCAGTCATCTCATCTTTCAACTCATTTTGCTTCCTCCTGTGCCTTCTCCCTACCTTCCTCCACCTCCTCCTCCTCTCCCCCTTCCCTTTTGCTTCAGCCCCATCTCCCATCCCACCTCCTCCTTTTCCCCACCACTCCCACCACTTTCCTCAAATCCCTCCTGGTGCTAAACCCACAAAAAGGTGGCAGCCATAATGGCATTGACCCCAAGCTGTTGTCTCTTTCTGCTCCTGCCAGTACTCTTCCTACCACTCTTCTCCTTAACCTCTCCTTTTCCCTATCCTCCATCTCTGACACATGGAAACAGGCTACATTCATCCCCCTCTCCAAAGGGGTGACCCCCCTCCTTCCCTAGTAACTACTGCCCAGTCTCCCTCCTCCCCACACTAGCTAAACTCCAGGAGCATCTGTTTCTCTCCCAACTCTCCTTTTTGTTTGACTTCTACCCCTACTTCACTCCCTATCTGTTTGGTTTTAAGGAAGGCCCATGCCTACTCCCTCCTGCAGATCACTGACTCTATTCTATCAGGCATGGGTCATAGTCTGGTCACCTCAACCATTTTTTGTCGACCTGGCCAAAGCCTTTTTTTTTTTTTTTTATCACAACACTCTTTACTCCCTGCGGCTCAGTCTGCCATCGTCCAGCTGCCATCCTCTGCACCCCATGCGATCCCCGGCAGCTCACTCATACAGGGCTAGCATGCACAGTATCCATGGCAGGTACCCCCTAATTCCAGCTGCCGGGCCCAGATCTAATACCCAGATGTGATTCCACATGCATCTGAGAGTGTGCAGAGGCACAGCCATCAAGCCGCCATGACTGACCACCATTTTCTGCCATGTTTTCTCCCCAGGAGTATGGATGTGTGATGATGTCAAAGAACAACGTGCCAATGTCCGCCGCACTCCTCCTTCTAGTTGCACCGTGAGTGTGGAACCCCTGATCTCCTTCGGGAGCCACTACAGTGTGGTGCAAGCCCTGAACCCTCTCCAGAGAGGGGAGGGGAGAGGAGAGCAGCTCGCAGATGTTCAATCCACTCCCTCCCTGGCCGACCCCCGACAACCCATGCTCATTCCCGAACCCGGGTTGCCGGCATGGTGCAAGGTGTGGCGTCCAGCACCTCAACCCTCAGTGCCACTGGGCTGAACTGGCCAAAGCCTTTGACACTGTTGCCCATCCCAACCTTCTGAACAAGCTTAAGGCAGCAGGGCTCTTTCCATCCTCATTTGAGTGGTTCTTCTCCTACCTTGAGGGCAGGTCTCAAGCTGTCCATATTAGTGATACCATATCAACTCCATTCCCTATCTGTGCTGGCATATCCTAACTGTTGCTCCTTGGCCCTATCTTATTCTCCATTTTTTGGAACGACCTTCCCTTTGCCTGCATTTCTATTCTCATGTATGCAGATGAGACAGTTCTCTATGCCTCTGGCTCCTCTGCCTCTGACCTCATGGCCTGGCTCCAACTGGACTTCAACAACATCCAGCAATGGTTACAGGCTAATGAGGCATCCCTCAATGCCAAGAAACTGTCTCCATGACTTATGAGAAAAGGCATAGACTTGCTAGGCTCTCCCCTCTGCCATCCTTCCATACCCTTGATGGTGTTGCAGTTCAGGATGTTTCTTCCTTTAGATACCTTAGGGTCTGGTTCAGTCATCACCTGGAGTTCTCAGTTCATGTGGATACCATCTTCAAGAAGTTACACCCCAAACTAGATGCACTTAACACTTTACAGGAATAAAGTGTGCATCCTGCTTCCTGCCTGCAGAAAGATTGTTTCAAAGATGATTCTCCCAATCTTCAATTATGGTGACATTGTTTACAGTGCTGCTTCCACGTCCACCCTAGCCAGACTGGTTCTCCTCTTTCACTCTTTCTGCTGCTTTGTCTTTGATTGTCCCCCTGGAACCCAACACTGCTCACTATATTCCTCCCACTCCTTACCATCCCATGACAGTAGGCGCCTTGCTCATTGTGCTACCTTCATCTTTAAATTCTTGTTCAGGACCCTTCCCCATCTCCCCCCACAGTCCCCCCATACCTCTCAACCTCCTGCCTCATAAATCAGGGACAAGGCTTAAAAAAATCAGGGACAAAGGACCAAAATCAGGGACACATGTTCAAAATTAGAGATATCCACCCAGAAAGCTGGTAGAATATGGGGCTTAGTGCAAAATGCATTTTCTAAAGAAGAACAAGTCTATCATTTTAATGCTTGACATTGTTTTGTGCTTAAAGTCCCCACTGTTTAGCCACAAAAGCACAAATTTTAGGAGGGACAGAGTAAAATTTTGAGGCAAAATCAGGGACATCCCTGAAAATCAGGGACACTTGAGAGGTATGCCCCCCCTCTTTCTCTCCTTGGAACTTAGTAAAATCCTCCTTAGGTCAAGTTGCTTTCTTCTTCCACTTCTCTAAACTTTGGGGCTCTCTCCCTACTCCCATACATATTAATCGTTCCTTCCACTCATTCAAGTCCCTCCTCCATGAATTCTCTTCTCACTTTTGCAGTTATCCCATCCCTGGTATGGGCTTTATATATTTTCACCAACCCCCCCCAACTACATTCCCCTGTGCCCCTGTGTCTGACATGTCAGTCACCCCCTCCACCCCTTTACTTCTCCCAGTCTTCTCTACCTGTTGTACTCAGCAATGCCCTGCTTACCCTACAGTGTTGGCCTCCATCTGCTCAATCCACTAGTACCTTGTTTTTGCCATCATCTGCACTTTATTGTATAATTTATTTTTGTTACTATGTATTGTTAATTATTGCAACCTATTTGTTGTGACTTATTGTTGTGCTCTCCTCTTTCCTTCCCCCCAGGATGCATCTGGAAATTAGCTGTTTCAGCTCTGTTTGTCTTTCTTGGTAAACCATTTGAAATAAAGAAATAATAAAGAAAATCCCAATTTCCATTATTTGTCTTTACTCTCAATTTGTTCTCAACTGGTGAGCCGTGGAGGCATGGGACTGAAATTGTAAATCTGCACTAAGGAAGTGCAAGGGAGAATATGTAAGCAATAACCCATTACAGGGTATGGGGTTATAAGGATTTAATGCACACCTTGGGTGTGTTGTTGGCATGAGGCCGCAGGTTGAGTGCCTCACAGTACCCAAAGCATACATTAAATCCCTATAATCTTATACCCTGGAGTGGGTTATTGGGCTTATAACATGGGTTCTATGTAGAAAAAAAAATATTCACTGAAAGGGTTTTATTCCTCTTGAAATACAAGAAATGTTATTGTATTCTGCCATCTTGAACAGTAGACCACAATAAATAATGCACGTGTGACTTACATTATGAAAACACAAATGCAAGAAATCTAGTATTAGCATTATTTCTGACATTTGTTGGCCATAACATTCATTGTCACACATTACAAGATGCTTTCTTTTCATCCCCCTCAACACACATGCTCCTCAGAGCTCATACTGCTGTTGCTCTTTCTGTGTGTCTCTCTCTCTCTCTCTCTCTTTCTTTCTCATTCTCTATATACATATCTGACTCCATAACAGATGCATGTTCATCAGTCTCTCTCCTTTGAAGCTGCTGCTTGCAACATGAGAGACACACACTTGGCAGGGACAACACAGACAGATTTTGGGCTATATTTATTAAGGTATTGCTCACCCGCAGCCCACACTTCCCTGGTCTCCCATTCTCTCAGGACTCCCAGCACTGGCTTCCAGTCCTGTTTCTGACTTTTCTTGTACCATATCTGTGGAGCACACTCTGCTCCATGTCAGTCCCGCTGCTTCAGCTTGCTCCCCCCCGTGTGTCTCTCTTTCTCACTCAGAAACGCTGGAGCTGCCTCTCGCTTGAGGATTTTTACATGGCTGGCATTTTGATCTTCTTGGCTCAGGACTGAACAAGTCCCAATAGCAGTTTCCCTGAGTTTCTCTGCAAAACTGTGCATTAAAAAGGGAATTTAATGCATGGCCACATAGAGCGACTGGTCTAATTAGGCTGCATGTTTTTGCCAACTCAGGTTATAAGCTGTAGTAATCTATTTTCATAGCACTGTGATCCCGGACCAGTGTTGGCAGTAAACCGGTGCCTGATTTAAGACTGCTCAAAAGAACAATCGGGTAGAATCCAGCAGTGTAGATACTGTGCTCCTGCCACTTTAAATCCCAAATATTTTAGGGATAAGCCTTTTGCCTCTTTAAAGCAGCCATCCATTTTAGGAATTTTTGAGGGAACTTAAGTTAGATATCTCTTTCTGCTTGAAAATGACCAGTTGCTAACTGAATATTAAATGTTCGGCTATATTAAAGTAAAAATGTAATAGTTTTTGTTAACTTTAATGTTAAAATATGAGTTACCTTTATGATGTAGTCCATTAATTTGGGTTTATTCCTACTGCAGTTAGTGCCAGTCATGCTTGACATGGTTTATAAAGGTCGAGCAAAATTGGCCGTAACCACAATGGAGATGAGCCCAAAATGCTGCTTATGTTATACTGTAGATGAAATGTTTTTTTTTTTTCAACATTAAATAGAACAAAAAAAAATGATTCAATTGTAGCATAAAAGAAACTGACCATGTTATCAGGAGAGTGTTACATAAGTAACATTTTCCCAAAGAGTCCTAACATAGACTGCTGCTTTAAACAATGAGAAACACAGCAGCACAGTCTCACTTTGCCTCCCCCCATGGCTGCTTTGAGCTTTATTCGTCCTCCCTCTGGAATGGTCTTGGGAGCCCCACCCCTAGTCCATGACTGGATATAGGGATGATGTCTCCTGAGATGCTAAAAGTTAAGGGTATCACCTCAATGGATAATCTGAGGAGGCCATGGAAGGGTTTCCTGTGGCCCTTGGAAGGTGTTGGAATGAAGCTCCAAGGCCAGGTGGGAGGCAGCTTGGCTGGATGGAAGGAGGTTCTGACTGGAGATGGGGTAAAGAGAAAAGTGTATGTTTAAAAAACAGTTGCTGTCTAGTGAAGAGAAGGCTGCGGAGGATATGTTCATTGTGTTCTCAACACTAAAAGGAATAGGTAGGGTGGGGAATATGCAGCTGTTTGAGTTGGGTAGTACAACCAAAACCTGGGAACATGCATTCATACTGGAGGAGAGCAGACTTGGGGAAACATCAGCAAGCATTACTTCCTACAGAGAGCAATTTACACACGGAAAAACATACCCAATGAAGTTGTGGAAGCTAACACTGTTTAGACTTACTAAGCAGGACTAGATAGGTTCCTGAGTGAGAATGCTATTGAAAGTTACACAGCATGAGTAACGGTAGCATGCTGGCTGATAACTTTTGAAATGTATCCATACTCAAACTGGGTAGAATCACTGCTGTGAAGTAGGAAGGGCAGACAAGATGAACCATAAGTTCATTCTGTGATCACAGTACTACTGTATGGTACAATGATGTCAAAGAGCCAGTTATAGCTCCTTAGACCCCTGTTTTCATTGCAAGCCTCTGCAAGTGGAGTGTCATGGCCCCACATGGTACAGCCTGTGTCTAATGAGTGTTCTTGGTCTGTCTGGAATGAATTTCACCCTGTCTTAGCTGAGGAGATTCTCCAGGTGGTCCTGAAGCTGAGTCCCATCTTCTGTTTGCTGGATCCTGGACCGACCCAGCTTGTGTTGGATTCCTAGGAGTCTGTTGGTCCAGTGATTGCTGAGATTGTCCAGTGTTCACATCAGGAGGGTGTGTTTCCAATGTCCTTGAAAAGGACTGCTGTGAGACCCCTTCTCAAGAAGCCTTCTATGCGGATATCCTGGCTAATCACAGACTCGTCTCTAACCTTCCCTTTTTGAGAAAGGTTATTGAGAGGGTGGCAATGCAGCTGGAGATGCCCTTGGAGGCTCTCTCAATTTATGAGCCATTTCAGTCTCATTTCAGAGGGTGTCATAGTATGGAGACTGCACTTGTCAGGGTGCAGAATGATCATCTTCTGGTTAAAGATAGAGGGGAATGGTCTTTCTTGGTTTTCCTCCACCTCTTGTCAGTGTTTGACACTGTAGATTATAGGATTTTAACAGTGTCTCTAAGGGATTTGGTGGGGCTCAACAGGTTGTGCTGAGATAGTTCAAGTCCTTCCTTTCCAGTAAGATGTAGCAGGTTGCATGGGGGAATGTTCTCTCTCAGCTACCCTAACCTGTGGAGTCCCTCAAGGGTCAATTCTGTCTCCCATGTTATTTGCGGTGTACATACTGACACTGGGAGAAGTGATACAGTGGTATAGTCTGTAGTTTCTTTGTTATGCTGATGATACTCAGCTGTATCTATGGTTTGCCCCTGGTGAGAAAAATTCAGTGGGCGTGCTAAATGACTGCTTATCTATGATCAATGACTGGATGGCCTCCAGCTAGCTCAGGTTAAACCCAGACAAGACTGAAGTGCTACTGGTGGATTCGGGTATCAGAGGGGTGATTGGCTTGAGTGTAGGGGTGGCCAATTTACATATTGGGCCTACTCAGCTTATAGCAAGAGAAACGGTGAAAAATCTGGGCGTCATTATTGATCACAAGCTGACTATGGAATATTAGGTGTCTGCTGTAGTTCATAATGGTTTCTTTTATCTTAGGAACAGCACCTGGATCAAACTGACTATGGAATATCAGGTGTCTGCTGTGGTCCATAGTGGTTTCTTTTATTTATTTAAAATTCTGGTAACCGGGAGAGGCACACTGAGCCGAAGCTTGTTTCCAGGTGCAATCCGGGGGACAGAAAAGGAGGGTAATGCATATATAAAGACAGATTACAATTAAATAAAAACATCTGAGTAAAAATATAAGGTGCTTGAAGTGATATTATGTGAGTAGTAGGGATTAGAATAATGCATGAGTAATTACACAAGAAATATTGGTGGAGGAGTAAGCTAATAAATCGTAGCAATAATAAACAGGAAAGATTAATAAAAATAATGCGGAAAAGAGAGCAAGGAAATAAGAGTGTGCGATAGATTCTAGAACATTTCAGGACTAGTATAATGCATAAAGATTCAAATTAATAGGGGTAGAAAGAGCCTCGCTCCAGGCTGTCAAGAGGTGGAAGGACAGGAGCAAGAGGGAGTGTGGGTTAGGGATAGCATATGTTTTATTTACTTATTTGCTTTTGTTGGCTGGGTAGGTACATTAGGCAAAATCCTGCCTATTTTCAAGCACGACATGGGAAGGTACATATTACAGATTAAATAGTAAAACAGCAGAGGAGTACAAACAGATATTAATTGGTTAACACAGATTTATTTGCAGGGATCAACAGGGAAAATTAACATTCATATAGTAATCATATAGTAATCAACCACGCCTGAGTGGGAGGGACAGTTTAAGACAAACAGTTACAGAGTGCTTACAACACATATCCACGCAGGGACAGTGATGAGATTAAGCATACGGGTGGTGTCCATCCTCGCAGTGATGACAGGGACAGTGGTTGATACAGGCAATACATACATACATAATTCAGAGACCAGGTAGTATTAAGCATAAGGAGGCAGAATAGAGAGCCAGGAGAGGTTATGTACAGTCACAGGAATCAAGTGCAAAAAGGTAGGAGAAAAGTGCAGTCTTGAAGGAGGAGTGCGATAAGTTGTGAAGAGATGGAGCTAGATGAAGGGAGATTGGTAGTGAGTTCCAGATGAAGGGGAGACAACAGGAGAAAGCAGCCTTCCCTGAACTGGATAGAGGATGGAGGAGAGAGAAGGCACAGGAGTCTCTGGAGTATAGCGGGTAGGAAGAGAGGGATGCGGGGGAGAGGAAAGGGGAGAGGTAAGAGGGGAGGGATCCAAACCAGAATTTGGAGATAAGAGTGGTACAGTGATGCTGCCAGCATAAGTGAAGAGAGGGAAGAGTAGAGGGAACAGTGGTGTGTATGGGGTGGAGCATTAGAGGCAAAATGGCAAAAGGCATTACAGGAGGAGTCCAGTCTAGAGAGGGATGAGGTAGAGGAAGATCTAAAGACCTCATTGGCATAGTCAAAGACAGGGAGAATAATTTTATTAAGCAGCTCGTGGTGGATGTCATGAGAGAGGGAGTCTTTGTTCCGATACATGGCACTAAGCTTAGGACAGAGTTTTGAGTGGATATAAATTATAATCAATTTTGATGGAGAAATCAAGTCGACTGTCCAACCAGACACCTAGATATTTGAAGGCAGGGACAACAGTGAGAGTGGTGCCATCTAGGGTAGAAAAGGAGGGGAAAGGGAAGCCTGGCAAGTTTCTGTGCAGTACCAAAAGTCATGGACATGTTCTTCTTAGTGTTTACCTTAAGCTGATTTGCCTTGAAACCAGCGTAGAACCCTAAGAAAGTCACTCTGTAACTGAGATTCAACCTCCTGCATTGAAGGTCCAGATGCATAGAGGACTGTGTCTTCAACGTACATATGGATATGGGAAGTGACACAGGCAGAAGGAAGGTAATTTAGAAAGATTGAGAAAAGGACAGGGCACAAGATGGAGCCTTTGGGGGCAGCTGCTAGAATGGGTAGGGGGGGATAGGATGTCACCAGCCTGAACACATCACGTGCGACCTGTAAGGTAAGACCTAAACCAGACTGCAACATGGGTTGATAGATCTGCAGAGAGAAGTTTGGATAAGAGTAGTGGATGAGACACAGAATCAACAACTTTAGCTAGGTCAGTAAAGATGGCTGCTGTAATGTGTCATCGGTCCATGCCTGTGAGTATAGAGTCAGTGACACAGAGAAGGGAAGAAATGGTAAAATAATTTTTTTCTAAAGCTGAATTGAAAAGGAAAAAGGAAATCTGAGGAATTAAGGAACTCAGTAAGTCTAATGAATACAAGGGGTTCTTGCAATTTTGCCAGGGAGGGAAGGGGAGGGGAGGAGCGATATAAGTCTTCAGCTGCCAGGAGTAGAGGGATTACCCACATTGTGAAAGGGAGCACCCTGGCAACTTTCCAGGCCTGAGGAACAGTACCTGGTGTGAAAGAGAGGTTCAGCAGGTGGGATGGTGGTAGATCAATGGCAGGGGCAGAGATCCGGAGAAGTTTAAGGTCAAGGCCATCTGGACTGGATTTATAGGGATTGAGCGAAAAGAGGGCAAGGAAAATGTCTTGCATAGAAACAGGAGAGAAGCAAAAGCCCTTAGATGGAGAGGGGGTAGGAAAGGCAGGATGTGCAGGGACCGGGTTTGTGGGAAAGGCACACGTAGTGAAAAAGGAGTTGAATATTGAAGCAACAGAGGTTCTTAGAAACATCGCCCAGATCATGCCTTTGTCATTTGTAGGCTGGACTACTGTAATGCTCTTTATCTTGGGCTAGCTGTAGGTTTGTTGCACCGCTTGCAGTTGGTGCAGAATGCCTCGGCCAGATTTATTACCAGAGTGCCTTGCTCTGAGCATATCTCACCGGCTCTGCGGACATTGCACTGGTTACCTGTGAGGTGGTGCATCTCCTTCAAGATAAGTTTGTTAACATACAAAGCCCTACATGATCTGGGTCCTGACTACCTAAAAAAACTCTTTTGTCCATATGCTCCTGACTGCCCTCTCTGTTCATCAGAGGCGGGCCTCTTTAAGGTCCTCAGATCACATTTAAAGTTGTCTGGGAATCGCACCTTTGCTGCAGCTACTCCAGTGTTTTGGAACCAGCTGCTGCGAGAGCTCTGGGAGGCCCTCTCAGTTGACAGCTTTAAATGAGGGTTAAAGTACTATTTGTTCATAAGAGCTTACCCTACTATACTTAAATCAGGTCCTTGTATCTGTGAACAATTTAGTGTATTATTTGCTGCTGTTATTATTTGTATTTTCTTGTTATGTAAGGTGTCCATAGCCTGCAGGATTGGGTGCCTAAGAAATAAATATACTACTACAATATATGACTTGTAACAATTACTTAATTACTTCAAAGAGACAGTTAAACCTCCTTAGGCTCCTGTTTTCTTTGGGATACAGTTCATCTCAGGCATACATTCTCCAAATGTGCGCAGGGTGCTGGGGCATGGTTTAATCTAGTTGCCATATACAGCTGCCATTGCAGTTTAGGAGCTCTGGGGCTAGATTCACAAAGCTTTGCCCTGGCACAAATCCCAATTGCGTGGTGCAAACTGGGTTTTGTGCCACGGCATTATTCACAAAAGCCCAGTTTGCACAATTAGAATGGGCTTGCACTGAGGCAAAGGGTTCAGGGGGGTGCAATTCAAATTAGGGGGAAGGGACCTGCATAAAGGTGCTGTGCCATTCACAAACCAATTTCTCTATGCACTCACAAACCAATTTCACCATGCAAGGGCCATTTGCGGAAGTACCTTGCATGGAGAAAATACCGCCGACCAAGACCTGGCAGTATTCTATGTAACTCTAGTAGCTGCTGGAGATACTGAAGCGGCCCCCACACTGACAATACTGTGACCCTTGTAGTGTAGTGGTGCCTCCCCTCTCCCCAGTCCCTGATCACCATCCCTTTTATGTGAAAAGAAGTTTCCCTGGTAGTCCAGTGGTCCCTTCCCTGTTCTGTGATTTCCATCCTGATAAAATAAATTATTCCCTAGTAGTCTAGTATTCCCTCGCCTTCCCCTGTTCTCAGATCGCCATCTCAATATGAAAGTAAATTATTCCCTGGTAGTCTAGTGGCCCCTCCCCCATTCCTCGATCTTCATCCCGATAGTAAAAGATATTAGTCTCTGGTAGTCTAGTGGTCCCTTCCCCTCCCCCATTCTCCAATCTCTGTCCCAAAATGAAAAACATTATTCCCTGGTAGTCTAATGGTCCCTCCCCCCTTCCCCGGTCACTGATCTCCTTACCAAGTAAAAGAAAACAGTCCTTCTCTGGTAGTCCAGAGGTCCCTCCCCCTAACTCGACCACCTGCCCAATAAATATATATAATTCTCATTGGTGTTCAGTGTACCTCCCCCCCGCCTTGCTCCTGTGGGAAAAAATGAAAGTGTCCCATTTCCTTGGTGGTCCAGTGGACCTCCAGCCTCCCAACCTGGCCGACGGTGACCTCCCACCCTGCCCTCCCATCCTGAAACCCAGCCGACTACCAGCCCAGCCCTTCTCCCACCATCATGACAGGTTGCTGACAGAACTGTGAATAAGCGAGTACAATGAGCGTGTAGTGTATACTGTACTTGCTTATTCACAGTTCAGTCAGCGGCCAGCCGTGGTGGTGGGAGGAGGACTGTGCCGATCACCGGCTGAGTTTCGGGATGGTGAAGGAGTGGGGTGGGAGCTCACTGTCTGCCAGGGTGGGAGAGTGGGGGCCCACTAGACCAACAGGGAAATGGGAGACTTTTGTTTTTTCCCACAGGAGCAAGGTGGAGGGGGAGGTACACTGGACACCAATGACAATTATATATATTTATTGGGTGGGTGTTCAGGTGGGGGGAGGAACCACTGGACTACCAGGGAATAATTTATTTTCATATTGGGATGCCGATTGGAGAATGGGGGAGGGACCACTAGACTACCAGGGACTAATGTTTTTCATATCGGGATGGAGATCTGAAAATGAGGGAGGGGGAGGGACCACTAGACTACTAGTGAATAATGCTTTTCATATCGGGATGGTGATCGGAGAATTGAGGAGGGGGGAGGGACCACTGGACTATCTTTTTAATATTGGGATGGTAATCAGGGAACAGGGGTGGGGGGAGTGACCACTGCACTACCAGGGAAACTTACTTTACACATAACTGGATAGAGACTGGAGATTGGAGGAGGCCACTGGACTTCCAGGGAGATTTTTTCATCATAAGGGATCTGTGATCAGTGATCGGAGATGGGGAGGGACCACTAGACCACCAGGGAGGGTTTTGTCTCAATACGGGCATGGCAGTCCACGTTGGGGGGGGGTGCAAAACTCCCTCACAGCCCATGTAAATAAGCTCATAATGGGCAGGGTTCAGTTGCTTAGCTGCATTTATGAATCGCAAATAGTGCATCGGCACTATTCATTGTGGGGCCATTTCCAAGCATGCAGGTCAGGGCAGTACTAGTGGGGTTAGAGATAGCAGTAATGGGGTTACCGCTGCCTCTATTTAGCCCTATTCACAGTCGAATCGTGCCCTTCACTATCCGTCTGTGAATAGCATTTTTTACCACCCAGGCAATCGCAAAGAGCAATGCAAACTTTTGCACTGCACTTTGTGTGTTTTTGTGACTCTAGCCCCTGATCAAGTTCCAGTCTGGAGCAGTAGCTGCTCTTTGCTCCTTCACTCTGCCAGAGAAAGCAGCACTTGCCATACCATGCAGTGTAACTTGTTGCTCATTTTTGGTGTACGCCATTTGCTCCAGGTCCTCCAGATCTTCTTCAGTGGGTATACTGAATTGTTGACTTCAGCAATTTCATTAACAAGTATCATCTCCCAGATAGTACAACTGATTTAACTCAGTTTCTCTCAAACCATCTGGGAGTGCCTGATCTATGACCTCGTCTTCCTCTTATCATTCTCTTTTATGTAAAAGCCCACCTTTATGGAGGCATCTTATAATTGCTTCTGCAGTTACGCAGTCCAAAGTATGTTTCATTTATGCATACAGCATCACAGAGCTTGATTTATGTTTCACACAGACGTGGGGGTTTGTGAGCATGCATGTCAAGGACATAATGTCTTTTAAATGTATCTGTCTATCCATCCATCTATCTATCTATCTATCTATCTAGCTATCTAGCTATCTCAAAATTTTACCAGGAAAGACACAAAATGCTGAAAACTGCTTATTTCCAGATATGTCCTGGGGGGACGGAGGACAGAGAGTATACCATGCAAAATCCCAAACTTTGCTTGTGCAACTGGTCAGTCTCCTGTAAAATCTCTACCTTTTGTTGCAGCAAAAAGCTTGCCTCATTTGTTATCAGCAGTCAGTGTATAGTCAGGTTACAGAGACAAAGTAACAGACAGCTAACAAGTGACCTATTTATAGGACAGGTACCAGAAACAGGTAGTACAGTAAGTGTGTCAGGTACCTGTCCACTTGTTCAGTTAGCTGAACTGGGATGTGAGCAGCAGAGATTAGGGGATCATCAACGGGTCATCCAAGGAGGAGGCAGTATAGCAGAGTGGTTAAGGACACTGAGCTGCAAACCTGGAGACCTGGGTTTAAATCCCATTAGCTCCCACTTGCATACTGTGTGACCCTGAGCAAGTCACTTAAATTCTTTGTGCTCCCAGGTCACACCTGGAAACAAGTTCTGGCTTATTGTGCCTTTCATGGTTAAACAATTTCCCCTTTCCCTTTCTATCTTAAGTGGGAAACTGCCTGTCAGGCATCCACCACATGTGGTGGTGCTAGTTCATTGTAAAATTCTGCCTTTTGAACAAAAGTGATAAGATTTTTTTTTTTTGGCAAACACTATTTGTCCGGTATAAGCGATTGTCCTCTAAAGCCGCATATGGTATTCTGTAAGTGGAGTGTACTGTACTGCTTTATTCTATAGCAGAAGTCATAAATACCTGCTAGTGGCATCACAATATTTTGATTTAGAAATTACTGTGATGTCATAAGCAGGCCATTGTGAATTCAGCTCCAGAATAAGAAAGACAGAAACATTGAAGCTGATGGCAGATAAGGGCCACATGGCCCATCCAGTCTACCCTTTTTATGTTAGAAAAGCAGAAGGGTGGACGCACATAATGGAGCTAGATAAAGTATTCCAAGGTGCAGAAAATTATAGATTCCAGCTCAAAAACATTCAGGACACAGAACATTCACTATTAGGATACTATGCACTGTGTCCTGAATGTTTTTGAGCCAGAATCTACACTTTTCTGCTATTTTGTGTTGCATTGCTTACACCGTAGACCCCTCCAGGTCTATGGCACTTTCTCCGCCACCCCATACCTATCCCTTATGACTCCCTTGTGCTTATTCCAGGCTTTTTTGAATCCCACCACTGTTTTCACCCCCACAGCCTCTGCTGGATGACCGTTCCAGGCATCACCACCCTTTCTGTGAAGTAGTATTTCCTCACATCTCTCCTAAATCTACCTTCCCCCCAGCTTTATATTGTGTCCTCTTGTTCTGGAGTACCCTTTCCTCAAAAAAATACCTCCTGCTTGTACCTTATTCACCCCCGTGAGGTATTTAAAGGTCTCGATCGTATCTTCCCCCTCCCCCTACCGGGTGTACATGTTTAATTCCTTTAGCTTCTCCTCACAGGACATTTGACATAGACTCTGTACCATCTTGGTAGCCCTCCTTTGGACAGCCTCCATCCTGTCTTTGTCCTTCCTGAGATGTGACCTCCAAAACTGGACATAGTACTCCAGGTGGAGTCTTACTAAAGACCTATAGAGTGGTAATACCACTTCCCTTTTCCTGTTGGTAATACCAGGATCTATACATCCCAGCATCCCACTAGCTCTCCCAATCGTTTTGTCACATTGTCTGGCCACCTTCAGGTCATCCAATATGATTATCCCCAGGTCTCTTTATTGAAACATAGAAGCTGAGGCAGATAAGGGACACATGGCCCATTCAGTCTGCCCTTTTTTGTTGCTTTGCTTACACGTTAGACCAGGTCTTGTTATATGTGAACTGTAAAGAACAAAGAACCAGTTTTTTTGTAAATACATTTAGTAATGAATACTGGAATAAACTGGAATTCAAGTTTTTCAAGATATGGTGCAATGGAGATCTCCTGATTCCAGCTGAGATTTTTCTTTTGCTAGTGGCCAGACTCCTGTTTTAAACATGCAGTTAAGATGAGTTCTCTGCCTAAGCTGATCTCAATGGTTCCAGTGTGACAGATCTATACTTTTCTAGTGACCGTAAACTTTAACAGAATCAGGAAAATAGATACGTTACCTGAATAATGTTAATGTTGCAATTACTGTTGGAGGCTTGGACTTAAAATCAGTAAAGAAAAACAAAGCCAGTGCCTACGACAGCCCTCACCCAGCAGAAAGTAAAGTTCAACACTGATGGAGAAGAACTAGAATAGGGCCAACATTTTAAATAACTTTGGTGCAAGAATCATATATGAAATGAGCAGCCACCAGATATCAAGCAGTTCACTACATACTGTAGGTCTTATCAACCCTCAGACAGGTCAAGAACATCTGCAGTGAGGTGACCAAGTGGCCAGGGATGTTGTTTGCAATGCTAACAATTTGGGTCTATAGCCCAAGGCTGGGGTCCTGGGGCATCACTGTGAGCTGGCAAGGGGAAAATTGAAGCATGTCTAAGGATGCAGATCTCCTCAAACAGAGGCGGGTAGGGTTCCCTGCTACTCAACAGTAGACTGAAGGAGGAGGTGGTAGCAACAGCAAGTGAGATCAGGGAATAGACCAGTTTGAACCCCAGGAAAGGGGGATTGTATTAAGAAATAAGAAAACAAGTCTGGGCTTTGGTAGATAATGTCCATGTGGCCTGTTCACTTCTGCTTTTGGGCTGCTCCTACTGTAATAACTGACTCCATGTCTCCTCCTTCCATCTGCTGTATTTTAAGATACTTCTTCACAGGAGCTGAAGGGGACACCCCATTAGAGGGATTAATCTCCAGGAGTACTTGGTAGAGGGAGTCTACTTAAACTGAAAGGTCCAGACCAGAGGCTTATCCATCAGATTAAGATGGGCTGGGATACAGCAGATGGAAGGGCACAAAAATGTTAATTGGGGGTCAGTTCAGTGTGGGTGAGCATTCTTTTATTTGTGGTTTTAAACAGATACATAGATATTTCAGGACAGAAAAAGATTATTCATCAAGTCTGCCCTACTGCCTTAGGCTTAGTTACTTTCCAGAGCTCTCCTAGCCCCTGCTTCCCTCATGTTCCTAATGATTACCTTAAAGATGTCCCATTGTGTTTTAAACCCTAAAATAGTCCCAGCATTAAGCGTTAGACTGTTCCACCTGTCCACCACATGCTTCCTTAAGAAATTCTTACTGACTTAATTTCTTTTTTTTTATATGACCTTTTTTCCACACCTTCTGCGGACTGGGCAGGGGCTATGACCCCTCCCTCGGAGGGGTACATTCTCCAGCCCCACTGACTGCTCTCAGCCAGCCATCCTGGGTTCCCCTGTGGCTTCACCCCCCCCATGGTGGGCCAGGATGAGGAGTGCCAGCTCGATCCGTCCCCCAGAGAACAGCAATCCAGAATTGGGGGTGGCCCAGACAAGAACAACCAGGTCCATCATGGGTCCTGTCCAATCCCGGGTTTTCTTCCTTCATATTCTCCTGCACCCACACCTGTGCAATGGTTGGGGTTGCTTTGTCCACCTCTGAAGAGGCAGCCAGTCATCCTGGATGTGGGCCATTCCTGTGAGTTGCGTTTGCACTCATACCCAGCTGCTGCTTGGTGTCAGTCAACAGTGCTATCCCCCCTCCTTGAGGAAGGAGAACAGTCCACCAGACACTTGATCCTTTCCTCCCCCGGCTGACCCCCAAATGACCAGAGTCCATTCTTCAACCCGGTTTGCTGGTGTGGCGTGAGGTGTGGTGTCCAGAACCTGAACCCTCAACACCACCCTTCAGACATCATTCTTGAATTTCTCTTCTAGCTTAGGGTTGTCCCCCTGGTGGTTGCACTGTTCTTCAATTTAAAACATCTATGTGGAGTTCATCCTTCAGAGGCAGGACAGTGCAGTGGGTTAAGGTTCTGAGCTGCAGATCAGATGTGAAGACCTGGGTTTGAATCCTGCAGCCGCCTAGGTACATACTGTGTGATCCGGAGCAAGTCACTTAACTTCCTTGTGCTCCCAGGTCGCATCTGGAAACAAGCTTCAGCTTAGTGTGCTACTCCTGGTTAAACAATGTTCCCTTTCCCTTCCCATCCCTATTATATCTCTGGGATTTGTGAGCAGTTTTTGTTATAGTTAATTTTTATTTTACTGACTACCGGTGGGGTAGGACACGGAAATGTATCTTTTTTTTTCCACTTTGTGTGAGACATCATGCTATATAGGTGATGAAGGGATTCTGTGCTTTTATAGCATAATTTAAGGTGTCTGGAATATCTCCAATGTAGTATTACATTGTGCTTTTAAAGCAGCAGTGCATGATAGCAGCAGGCAGGGCAGAGCAAGCCATTCTCAAGGGCATAGGGAGGGGACAGAAGAAACCACATGTTATGGTTCACATGGGTATGAAAGACTAGTCGAGGGAGCCAGTGGAGGTAGTAAAGGGGAGATTCAAGGAACTGGGGAAGCTGTGTGAGGAGGTGGGGAAATCAGTGGACTTCTCGGAGGTGCTCCGGATACCCTGCACAAGTACTGCAAGGAAGGGAAAGTTAGGGGAGTTCAACACCTGGCTGTGGGGATGGTGCCATACCAAGGGGTATGGGTTAGTAGGGGACTGGGGTACAGCCTGCGACAATAATGAACTGTATGCAGGGGACAGGGTACACTTGAGTGAGGAGAGGAAGGGATTATTGAAGCAGGGGATAGAGGGGTACATAGAGACAAGGGTTGCTTTAAACTAGGGAGGAGGGTGGCAAGTGGTCAGCTGGTAGGCAGGGTTTCCAGAGAGGGGAGACAGATGAGCCTACCCCCAAGCGATAGGGGACGGTATCGGGGGAGGAGCAAAAGGGGGGATATATCAGGGTGGGGGAGGCAAAGGAGTAGGGTGGAGGGTAGTGTCACTAAATGCAAGGAGCCTGGGGAACAAAGCAGCCGAGTTACAGGCCCTTCTGCCAGTGGGGCAGGTGGACATCGTGGCCGTAACAAAAACTTGGGCCACCTGGTACGACCTGGCATGACTGGGATCTGATGATCCCTGGATACAGGCTGTTTAGGAAGGACAGGGCTAACAGGAAAGCTAGGGGGTGGCAATCTATGTAAGGGAAGGAATAAGGTGCATATGGGAGGAAAGGGAGGGAGGGAGGAAGGTAGGACAGAGGCCCTGTGGATGCAGTTTCAGAATGAAAAGAGCAGAGTATTGAGGATAGGGGTGGTGTATAAGGCACCAACTCAAGGTGAGAAGTTGGACAAGGAGTTGGCAGAACAGGTTAGGAGAGTTTCCAGGAAGGGGAACACAGTGGTGGTGGAGGACTTCAGCTTACCTGGGGTGGACTGGTGTACACCAACCACCCCAAGTGCTAGGGAGAAGGTTATATTGGGAGTATTCCAGGATAGCTTCCTGGTGCAGCTGGTGCATGAGCCAACTAGATTAGGAAGGACTCTGGAACTGGTACTATCAAACGGGGAAGCCATAAGGGATCTGGACATTGAGGACCCACTAGCTGGGAGTGATCACCACTCAGTGTGGTTCACACTCACAATGGAAAAACAAATGGGAGGCTTGAGTACCAGGGTGAATGGTCTTGGGGTACAGACTTCAACAAGATGGGGGAAATTCTGATAAACCATCTGGGGGAAATCCAGCCAACCATGGATGCCAATCAAAAATGGGGTATCATTAAAACAGGGCTGGCAGAGGCTACTGGGACATGTACTAGGGCACAGAGTAAGAAAGGAAGGGCAAATAAGCCCAGCTGGCTGACCAAGGAGTTAATGGAGGGGGTGAGAGCCAAGAGGAGTGCTTTTCAGAGATTCAAAAGATCAGGGAGGGGGAAGATGGGGAGGGGTACACAAAGAAGTCCAGGGAGCTTACAAAACTAGTCAGAGCTGCTAAGGCACCCAGAGAGCTAAGACTAGCACAGGGCATGAAGAACGGACAGAAGGACTTCTTTAGATGCATTGGGGAGAGAAGGAAGAGCAGGGACTGGTTAATGAGAATTAAGAAGGATGAGGGGTGGGTAGAGAAGGGGAGGAGCAGGCAGAGGCACTAAGTGAGTACTTCTGCTCTGTATTCACAGTATAGAGGATAACTCGGGAGAGGAGCGGAGAGGACAGGGAGGAGGGGGTGACAGATGGGGAAATTACAGAGAGCAGGGTACTGGAAGGACTGAGGGCACTGTGGGTGTTCAAGGCACTGGAGCCTGATCACATTCACCCTAGGGTACTCAAGGAACTGGCAGTGTACCTGGCAGGACCACTGGCTGACCTGTTCAATACCTCTCTGAACATGGGATGTGAGCCACAGGACTAAAGAATGGCCCATATGGTACCCATTCACAAAGATGGCCCAAAGGATGATCCAGGTAACTACAGTCCAGTGAGTCTCACATTAATTGTGGGGAAACTCATGGAGACAATGCTTAAGGAGAGACTGGTGACATTTTTAGAAGACAGTGGTCTCCAGGACAGGCAACAACATGGGGTTGTCTCAGGCAGGTCCTGTCAGACAAATCTGATTGAGTACTATGACTGAGTAACTAGGAAACTGGACAGGAGCAATTCAGTTGATGTCCTCTACTTGGACTTGAGCAAGGCCTTCGATTCAGTGCAACATGGGAGGCTGGGATGAAGCTGGAGTATGTAGGGGTGGGTACTAAGATGGGCAACTGGATTAATAACTGGCTGAAGGGGAGGTAGCAAAGGGTGGTGGTGGAAGAAAAACTCTCATCACCAAAAGACGTAACAAGCAGGGTGCCACAAGGATCAGAACTGGGACCAGTGCTGTTTGGGATATTCATAGCAGTTATCTCTCATGGGACCCAGAGTAAGATCAGTGTGTTTGCAGATGATACCAAGATGAGAGCTGTGGTAGATGATGATGAGGGGTGGAGGGGACTGCAGGGAGACCTGACTAAACTACAAGAGTGGTTGGAATTATGGCAGTTGGGGTTCAATGCCAAAAAGTGCAAGGTACTACACTTCGGAGCTAAGAACCAGAGGAGGAGCTATCAGCTTGGAGGGGTGCAGTTGGGGAGCACAGAGGAGGAAAAGAACCTGGGGTGATTATAACAGGGAATGTGAACAACTCAGCACAGTGCAGTAAGGCAGCAGTAACAGCCAACAAGATGCTGGTCTGTATAATGATGGGGATCTCCTCTAGAAGTAGTGAGGTGATCTTTCCTTTGTACAGGTCACTGGTCAGGCCACACCTGGAATACTGCGTGCAGTACTGGTGCCCATTCCTAAAGAAGGACATCAGGCTATTGGTGGGGGTGCAGTGCAGAACGATGAAGATGGTCCAGGGTTTGGAGGGGAATTCCTACAAGGAAAGACTGAACGGATTCAACATGTATTCCCTGGAGGAGGGATAGGGGAGACATGATCGAGACCTTTTAGTATCTGAGGGGGATAAAACAAGGTAATACAGGAGATATATTCTGGATCAGAAGGGGGAGGGATATTAGAGGGCACCAACTGAGGCTGGAGGGGGGAAAATTCAGGTGGGAGGTCAGGAGATATTATTTCACTGAGAGGGTGGTAGACAAGTGGCACACTCTACCTGAAGAGGTGGTTTCTTGTAGGACAGTGGCCTGCTTCAAGAGGGGGTGGGATAGAGTGAGGTGGGGAAATGACTGTGGGGAAGGGAACGAGGGGTGGGGCAGCTACAAAATGAGGGGCTAGCTGCATAATCCAGCAGACTCGATAGACCACACGGCCTGTTTCTGCTGGCATTTCGTATGTTCGTATATAAATTTTGACTTTTACCTTTTTATTCTATTTTAGATTGCCCCTTGTCTCTGGACATGTATGATACCCTTCTTTCCTCAACTTAAGCATGCTTTAGTATTTTTTCTGATGTTTGAAATAATAAAAGGAATGCTATTTTAAATATGGCTCGGACCAGATTTTCATCAGTATTATCAGTTGTTTTTGTACATCAAATTTTTGAAGTCTTTTCTTTTGCAACTAAAATGAACTATTATGCAGCAGGCAGTGCTCCCTGACATTATGGAACATTACATTAAGACATTATGGGCCAATAGGTAGTCAAAAACAGCTGCAAATACTGATAAAAACCTGGTCCAAGCCATATTATTTCAAATGTGAAAAAAAGTACTAAAGCAAACTTAAAATGGAGAAAGAAGGGTATCGTGCAAGCCAGGAGATAAGTGGCAATCTAAAATAGAATAACAAAGTATAGCTAACAATGTTAACTGCTATCATGCAGTGCTGCTTTAAGAATAATGACTTTAGCTGTGCTATTGAAAAATCAGTTGTTTCTTCTTCTTCTTCAAGGGTTTCAACAGAATAATTAAAGCATGCACCTTCTGGGATGACTTTAACTGATGGCAATGTTAAGAACATCAGTAGCATATGTTCTTATGAGATATACACTTTTAAACTTCTCTAGTTAAAATTTAAGTATGCATAAGTGACAGTTACTCTTGATACTACATCACATTCATTTATAGTGATAACAAATAGTAAGACTGCCTCCAGGTTACAAGTGCAGTATTTAAAACTGTCTCGCTAAAATACTGTGACGGGTATCATTATAGCCTTACTTAGCTGTTTCAGTTTACACTGTTGTTTTTAGTGAAGCTTGAAAAATATGCTTATGATATTGCCATGGGAGCAATTTCATAGAATACTGTGCAATAAGGTGCCTTGCCAACATTTACAGAAAAATACAGTGCTATTCCTTCTCAGAAGAGCGTCTGTTAAAACTGGCCCTAAAGAGGAATTCAGACAAAGGAAGTGGTTGGCATTGAAGGAGCACACAATAGAAGAAAGATCTACAGTTAAGAGAAAATACATTTTCAAGTCACTTTTTAGATAAAATCTGCACAGAAAGTGAAGTGTTTTTTTACAGCTGGAATACATGATATTATGTTGAAGATGAAATTTGCCTTACAGACTGGAACTTTTCAAACAGCAGTAATCTGATCATGTTTTGTATACATGTTTATCTGTCTTACTGTCCATATGCATGCTTACATACATGCACACCTTTTAAGCTGCAGTAGAAGCCTCCTATCTCGGTGCTTAATGCTTTCTTCAAGTACTGCATAATAAACAGTCAGTAAAAAAGAAAAAAAGAAAAAATATTAGATGTTTGCATCTGTTATATTGGTAAATTAATGTACTGAGTACACTGATATAATGTTAGAGGATAATATCTCTGCAGCTATACGTGCTAGAAGCTAATTATACTGTATGTACAGTCAGAAAGAAGGTCAAGCCTTTCCAGCATTGTATAGCACATTGTTCTAACATGCAAAATACAAAAAATATTGCTTCTAAAGTTGTATTGTCATGATTGATATTAACAGTGCATCAATGAAACCATGAGTAAATTAATACATACATGCTATATCAACATGCCAAAGACATGTCAACTTGACACCAAGCTTTCTTAATAAAAATTACGTTCCAAGCCCTAATGGTTCCAAACCTAGTCCATTCCAAATATGATTTCCTTGAAAAGGTTTAATAAATTGTCGATTGGCCTTGGTCAATAAAATATCAGTACTGTGATGGAGATCACTCTTATGGTTGTATGAGTTGTCTCACATTCTGAGGGTATTAGAACATAATAGTTTCAATCAGAAATCAGCACACACAATGGACCTAAAAAGTTACACTGTCACAATCTGCAGGATCTTATTTCAAATTTATTCCATCAAGTTGACAAACTCCGATATCCAAAATAGACTGATAAACTCCCAGGGGAGTTTACCGGTCTGTTTTGGATATCAGAGTTTGTCAGTTTAACAGAATAAATTTGTAATAATCTAATGCAGCTTGGGGAAGTGTAATTTTTTTAAGTCCTTTGTGTGCACTAATTTCTGGTTGGACTAATATTCTGAAGGGGATTGCAAGTACCCTAAGCAGCACCACTGGTGTTTACCAGTTGAGCATGGATCCCATTCACTGGATGTTTATTAGAGCCTCATACTCTAAGAATGTGTATGAGACCACTTTTTCAATTTTAGCGTGGTCTCGCATTCATAGGGTATCAGAACCATTCACCATAAGAGTGGTCTCACGTGTGGCCATAGGATATGAGAACCACATTCTAAAGGTGAGTGGTTCTAATACCCTAAGAATGTAAGTGAAACTTCTCTTCCAACCAATTGCCCAGTAATGCTCCATCAGTTTATAATGCTTAAAGTAGCCTAGGTTTCTAGAACTACATTGTCATTCCACCGGGCTTGCTTGACTTGAAATGTTTAGGTGCTTTAATCGCAGTCTTGAGCTTTGTTTGAGGCTTGCTGCTTGCATTCTGTCTTTTATGTTGATTTGGTCCATTTTTTTTTCATTTGCCATGCTGTTCAGCCATTGGATGCCAGAAGAGCAAAGGTTTGTCTGATGTTTGCAACCAGTTGGTTTGCTAAACATACTCTTGCTTAATATGCAGTGTTGTTCTCAACTTATTTAAAGAATCAGTATCCTTTCTGAACTGAACAGAACAGATAATTCTATGCCCACACCCTCCTTTCATGGAAAATCTTTCAAATATCATAATTTTCTTTCTGGCTGAATTGACTACTTTCTTATTTTAACTCCAAGGGGAGTTGGGGTGTCTTGTGGTTCATTATGGGGCTCTGATGTAGACCGAATCCCAGCCATCTAATGTTACAGTGGAACACCCACTGGCTGTGTCCTGATTCTAAAATGTAACTGCCTGAGCTGGCTTCTTTTAAATCAGGGGCACTGCCTAAATTGGTTTCCTTTAAATAAGGTGCACTACCCGACCAATGAGCATGTGATTGGTGGGGAGCCTTCTAAAGGAGACATTCATATATTTCCAAGGCATCAAGCAAACACAAAATTAGCAACTTGGCCATTGCTCATTCACTTACTTTGAATAACTTTTCTCATTAGGGGTGCTACTGGTTTATGGCACACATCAGTTAAAACAGAACTGATGAATGTCATTAACCCATAGCACTCCTGATGAAAATTTGTGTTCCTGTCTGAATAATCTTTTATTTCATTTTACACAGAAACATCAAAATTGACAGCAGGAAAAAGGCTCAATGGCTCTATCCAGTCTGCCCTGCCCTGCCCTGTCCTATTAGGAGGCAGTATAGCACAGTGGTTAAGGGCACTGAGCTGCAAATTTGGAGACCTGGGTTTGAATCCCATTAGCCCCCACTTGCATATTGTGTGATCCTGAGCAAGTCACTTAACTTCCTTGTGCTCCCAGGTCACACCTGGAAACAAGCTCTGGCTTAGTGTCCCTTTCCTGGTAAAACAATTTCCCCTTTCCCCTATCTGTAGTATGATGTGAATGCCCAGGTGGTCAATCACTTTGCATTTCATGTACAAATTGAATACACATCCAATTTCAGTGAATGAGAATATATGTAATTTTAAAAAAATAGAAAGCAGAAAAATGAGTGGGAAGAAATTTGCTTTGCAATTTATTTTCTGCCTCAGCTGTTCAGAAAAAAGAATACTGAATCTTCAGTTGCTGTGTTTTGTTATGTAAGTGAGCTTGTATGACTATTAAACACTAAGGGCGATATCCTGTTATCTGGTATGCACTCTTATTGGGTTTCATGGGATAATATTAGGATGTTATGCAAATTTGCACAGACAGCGTCTAGTGAATTTGAAACTGGGCTTCCATAAAGCTTACTTCTGCGTCTTCTCTGTGTCTGGTAGGTGTGGCTTCCAGAAAGGGTGTAGTCAAGCAGCTTCTTTATAAAATATCCCCCATATACCCCATCAAAAATCTGCTTTTCAGACACACTGGTCCACTAGAAAATGTAAATGTTAAAAAATATACACTAGAAGTTATCTGCAAGGGACAGGTATTGCTTTTTATGCTTCCTCACTTTAGAGAGAGTTAATTGCATCAAACAAACAACCTAAGAAGACTGTTAGGTCTGTTCCAGCTGCTGTGCACTGGTTTGGGCATAACTTATAATAGGACAACATGGGCATAGTTACAAAGGTGTCAGTTCTCAGAAGTGTAGACTGAATGCAGTGTCTTGTTTGGGTTTTATTAGGGGTGGAGTTGGGGCTTAAATGTTCCCTCCACCCCACCAGCACTTTTTGTCTCTTGTGAGGCTTTCAATAACCCTAATGAATAGATTTCTGGTTAGGTCCTGGGCTGATATCACAAACCTGGTGCCAGTTTTCAGTGAGCCAAAAATTACGCACATGTATCAGATAATGTGTACAACATGGGGACCATTTTGCTCTCTTACGTACTGCTACATGCACATATATCACCTAGTGGTCTCCACCATCAGAATTCTGGGACTTCATAAGTAATCATGGGACTGTGACATTTGGGCAAGCAATGTACACTAGGGTATAGTGAACTACTGGGGCGGGACTGTAACATGTAAAATGGAATGGTGATTTCCAAGCCAGTTAATGCACTTTGACCTAAGACTTTCTGCTCTGCAAGGAAGTTAAAGGTACTGGATTGTTGCCTGTAAACTGTGACCAATATGAAGCTCAGGCTTTCACACTATTCTGTTGCAACCTGGGGAATGGAGGATTGCATGGTTTATCCATAAACTCTATACCAATCAGAGAACAGAGGAGCTCCTCAATAAAGGGAATGTGACACCATTAATTTGGACCTTGAACCAGAATCTCCAGAAACTACCACTTAGGAGTTTTCAATGAATAATTGGCTACCAGTGTGCCATGAGTCTGGTGGGTAAAGCGCACATTACTGTTGTTCAGTATCAGGGAAGGAGGATGGTGCTACAGTGACACTACAAGCAGAAGAAAGCATTATTCTGGCAGCCTAGGTGATCTGCCTAGCCTATTCCCTATCAGGAATCAGCCAACATGCAGGACTCAATTTGAGAGGACACTGTATAAGTTTGGTTCAAGAATAAGCCATGAAGAAGGAATGGTTAGGAAATGAATGCCAGTGTGTAACCTGCTGCCTTGCAGAACCCTGGAGGGACAGTGATGACTGATATCCTGCTGTGTGTAGGTGTCCGATCTACAAAGCGTAGAGAGGAAGAATAGTGGTGTTGGATGGGCCGGAGCCACCAAGGAGCAAAGAAACTATGAATAGGAGAAGTGCTTCTTTGGGAGTAGTTGGATAACAACAGTCAGCCAAATGAGGACACCTGTGAATACAACAGAAGTCTTCCAGTCTGCCGCAACACTTAGAAAGGTAGATAGATAGGTGTGGGAGGTACTGAAAAGGACTAGTGTGGTCATTGTCCAACTGCATTAAAGCACAGGCTGAAGATTGACTGGAACACCTCAGTGCTTGTGCTCAGCGATTTGAATTACAAATAGGGGCCACTTGTGGGTTACTATTATTTGTGTTTTAACCTCAGCCCATCGAGTACACCAACAAACCTATTTGGTTATTTGAAGATCTGGTCCAGACCCATCACCTTGCTGATTTATACAGCAATAACAGTCTTTGGGTGTTAAGGTTGAGTGCACCCACTGTTGGGATTAAAATATAGAAACAGAAACATAGAATTTGTCAGCAGGAAAGTATTTTTAGGCCCATCCAGTCTGCTTCTTATCCCTGCCTATTCCATCACCACTGACCCTAGTTAGTCATATGTGCAACCCCCTCATTCCTCTATCTAATATGCCCTTGTGTCTATCTCATGCATGCTTAAAGCTCCCCACAGCCTTTGCCCCCACTACCTCCTCTGGCAGGCTGTTCCAGTCATCCACCACCCTTTCCATGAAGAAGTACTTCCACAGATCTCTCCTAAACTTCCCCCCTTAGCTTCATTGCATGTCCCCTTGTTCTAGTGCATTTCTTTCATTGAACTAGACCCTCCACTTGCACCTTGTTCACTCCTGTGAGGTACTTGTATGTTTCATTCATGTCACCTCTCGCTCTTCTGTCTTCAAGGGAGTACATGCTGAGTTGTTGCAGCCTTTCCTCATGTGGTTTTTTTGTGCAACCCTCTCACCATTTTGGTTGCCCTCCTCTGTACCACCTTCACCCTTTCTATGTCCTTGTGGAGGTGCAGCCTCCAGAACTGGACACAGTACTCCAGGTGGGGCCCTCACCAGTGAACAATACAATGGCAGCACCACCTCCCTCCCCCCTCCTGCTAGAAATCCCTCTCCTAATGAACGCCTACAGCCTACTAGCCTGTCCCACTGCTTCGTCACATGGCTCAGCTACCTTAAGGTCATCAAATGTGATGACCACCTAGGTCGCTTTTTTGCTTGGTGACTGTAAGGTTCACCCCCCCCCCATCTTATACACAGCCCCTGGGTTCCACAGCCCTAAGTGCATAACCTTGCATTTCTTGGCATTGAAACCCAGCTGCCACCCCTAGACTATTCCTCAAGTTTCATCAGATCCCCTTGCAGTCTTTCTACCCCTTCCTGAGTGTCAACCCTCTAGCAGATTTTTGTATCATCCACAAAGAGACACACATTTCCCTTGAGCTTCTCCACAGTGTCATTTATGAAGACACTGAAGAGGACTAAACCCAGCACCAAATCCTGTGGCACCCCTTTAGTCACTCTCCTGTCACCTGAGTAGTTACCTTTTACCACCACCCTGTGCCTCCTATACCTTAACCAGTTTGATACCCAGTTTGTCTCTTTCTCCTCCACCACCAGGCTGCTTAGTTTCTTAACTACACTCTGTGTCAAAAGCCTTACTGAAGTCCAGATTGGCCATGTCCACTGCCCTCCCTTGATCCCCCTCCCTGGTAACCCAGTTCCCAAAAATCAATGAGAGTAGTTTGACATGACCTCCCCTCTGTAAAGCCATGCTGCCAGTGGTCCTGCAGCCCTTTTGCCTTCATGTGCTCCACGAGTCTTTCCTTCAGTAGTGTCTCCATTAATTTCCCCACCACTGATGTGAGACTGTCTGGCCTGTAGTGCTTGCATCCCCCCTACTGCAGCTTTTTTGCAGAGGGATGACATCAGCCTTCCTTCAGTCCTCTGGACATCCCCTATCTCCACTAAAAAGTGCTAAAAAGTGCTGCCAGAGGGGTGGCCAGCACCATGCTGAATTCCTTTAGGACCCTTGGATGAATCCCATTTAACCCCATCTCCTTATTCAATCCTTTGAGGTTTCCAGTCCCTTCCAGACCCTTTCTCCCAAGAATGGACTTGTGTCCACCCCCCTCTCCCTTGTGCTTATTGTAGCATGCTGGTCCATCTCCCAACCCTCCCTACCCTCTACTGTGAAGACCAAGAAGAAATACTCATTTAGTGTTTCTGCTTTCTCTTGAATTTCCTCTGTGCAGTCCCCCCTCCACCATCACCACCCTTCTGATTCTCACTATCCCTCCCCTTCTCTTCCTCTTCTCCCCCACATATCTGAAGGTCTTGTCCCCTTTTTGACCTCCTGAGCTATACTCTCCTCTTCAGCTGCCCTCACATCCCTTCCTGCCTCCCTTTGTTTTGCCAGATATACCTCACTGTCTTCATCCTTGTGGGTCTCCTTGTACTTTCCAAATGCTGTTTTCTTCTCTTTCACTGCCTTTGCCACCTCCTTAGAGAACCATAGCAGCTTCTTCCTCTTCTTTCCCTTTCTCACTTCCTTTAAACATCATGCCATTACCTGGGCTATACCTTCCTTAATTTTTCTCCATTGACCCTCCCTTCCCCCTCTGCCTCCCCCCAAGGCATTCTCTGAGACAGTTACCCATTTTTGCCCTCCCGAAGTCCAGGATCCCTGCCTTAGAGTGTTTTTTTCCCATCCTATCTATATGCCAAACTTCACAGTATTCACTACTCACTGTGACATCAGCAATGCTGTCTCTGTTTGTAAGTACTGCTCCGTCCTTAGTGGGTTCCAAGACCAGCTGCCTGAGAAATGCCCCTTGTATGCAGTCAAGGATGGCCCTGCCCCTTGATGTAGCTGCAGCCAGAATGCCCCAATTTACATCTGGCAGATTGAAGTCCCCCATAATTAAAACATCCCCCTTGCTAGCTGTTTTGCTAATGGCTTCCCCCAGGGCTCTGTCTAAATCCTCCCCCTATGTCAGAGGCCTGTACACCACCCCATGCGAATAACGGCCCCAACCCTGTTTCTAAACTGACCCACAGCACCTCCAGCCTTTCATTGTCCCCCTGTTGCCCCTGTATCTCGGTGGCCCTTATACCCTCCTTCACACATAAAACAACCGCTCCACCATTCCTTCCTGACCTGCCCTTCCAGAACATGGTGTAGCCTGGGATGGCCACTTTCCAGCTGTGGTTGTCCATTCATTCAGGTCTGCCTCCACAATGATTGCCTCAAAATCAAGAATTTTGTGTCCCACACTCCTTGAAGTGGCACACATGGCTCTCCAGTCTCTTCATCCCTCTCTCCCTCTAACCTGTTTCCCTTTCCTATGCCCCTCCCTTGCCCCTTCTGTTATCCTGATCCTGCCCTCCTGTGTTATGTTATCTTCCTGCCTTCCCTTTTCTTCCAGCTGAAGTTCCTCCTCCAGACTTGTCTGCCATGTCCTTCTCTTTGCTTCCATCAATCTCCAGGGAATTTGTTTTCCCTGGTTTAACCTTCCCTGTTGCACTAGTCTTTGGGGGGAGCAATCTCAATCTCCCTCAGTCTTTCTGCCTCCCCCTTAGCTAGTTTAAATACTCCTCAAAGTAGCATTTAAACCTTTCACCCAGGACTGCCATTCCCCTCCTGGATGGATGGAGGCCGTCTCCCTAGTACAGGCCCCCCCCGTGTGACCCCAGTCCCCAGTGTAGCCAAAGCAATCCTCACTGCAGTATGCCTTCAACTGCTAACTGAAGGGCCTGGTGTGGAATTCCCTAGCTTTCCCCTAACAATGCAAGGGTAACACCTCAGTGAAGGCCACTGTGAAAGCTACCTGCTTCAGGCCCCTCTCCAGCTCCCTAAATCTATCCTGCACTACCCCTATCGCCTCCCTTGCCAGATAGTTCATCTCCAGGTGGACAGCGATATCCATCTCCTTCCCTACCCCTGCTTCCATGGCGCTGTCCAAGATCTACCCTCCTGTCCTCCTCACCGAAGCACCCGGAATGCATTGTACTACACTGCCCCTACCTTCTCTTGCCCCCAGCTCCATCACCCTAACCATGGAGTCCCCTACCTGCCTCCTACTTGGCCGGGGGACTCTCCCATCCTCCTTTGGGCCTGTTCCCTTGAGGACCCCCACCTCCTCTCTTACTTCTGCCTCAGGTGCCTCCTCTTGGCTTCCCCATCCCACCATAATAGCAAAGGAATTGTGCAGTGGTATGGTCTGGGTGTGTTCTTCCTTCTTCCTCCCCCCCACTCTGCCAGAAACCAACAGGGTCCAGCCGTTCTGCCTCCTTACTGACATTTTTGAGGCAGCAACAGCAAAACACTAGGTGGCCCCTGGGTGAGGCAGATGGTGCCCTGTAGTCATGTCAGTTCGGCCCATAGTCCAGTGACCTCTGCCTTTAGCCCAGAGATGTGCCTGCATATAGGGCAACACCTCAGTCTCCTGAACCTGTATCTCTGAAGACTGCAGTCCCACACCCATTAAGCAACACCACTTCCATGCCTGATGACTTGTTTATCCTCCTGACCTTTTTGCTTCCCTGCCTTACCCACTAACCCCTCCTCTTGGCCTCCCTTTACCTTTTGCCTTCTGAGTCTGTGTTTGACCCCTTACTCTAGATGGGGTTTTACGTTAATCCCCTTTTTTTGGTCCTTTGGTGATTTAGGATAATTGGCTTCCTATATACATTTTTTCTCCCTACCCTAGAGAGGGTGTTGCCTCTATTCCCACCCTACTGTGTGTTTCAGTTGCCCTTAGCTTGACCTTTGCAGGTCTTACCCTCCCTACCCTTCACCATTGTTTCCCCTATCCCACTGATAGTACACCATTTTAAACAGGCAACAACTAGTGCACAGGTAGTCTACCTTACCCTACTGGATTGGCAGAGTTCCCTACATCCTGCTGTCACTTGCGGATGCCTGCTGATGTCTAAGATGCCAATCCTACACCTGCACCACTCTTGTTCTGTTTCACTTACATTCTGGGACATGAACGTGTGTGGGACATGTTAGTAGGTAGTCCCTTTATAGTTCCCTAGCCCCTTCCTCCTGGCTAGCGGTTGGTTTATAAAGGTCACGCGACCACCACTGGCTTCCAGCTGCAGACCTAGAGAGAGCTCAAAAGGTAATGAAATGCTCAAAAACAGTAAAGGCACTGTTCAAAACAGTAAAGGCACTGTTCAGAAACAGTAAAGGCACTGGTGTTTAATATGGTCCTAAAATATAGGCTACTGTGGCTGCTTTCAATTTACCCTACAGAAAATAATTAAAACACTACTTCTGCTAGTTTCAACTCGGCTTCTTCCGATGAAGTCTTAAAAACAAAAGGCTCTTCCACTGTTGTCTGTGACCAAAACAGGCAGACTCCTCTTTAATTGAGACTTGCATATAGGAGTGGGGTTTGTGTAGTGAATCACAGTTTGCTTGCATAGGGAATAAATTCCCCTTTCATTCCCATTTTCCTTATGCTGCCTTGTTCTTTTCTACCCTTCCTTTTTAATAAAGCTGCTTAGTTATTTGTTATATCCTTGTTGGGTGGTTTTCTGCATTCTGTATGTGGGGGGCATATTAACAGATAAAGGTACAATTGCTGGGGAACAGGGTTTATTATTTCCTGGTGGGTAACAGACCTGAGAGTGAGTTCAGGTCCTCTAGCACTACCCCAGGTGGAGGCACTGTGCAGTTATGAACTTCACAGCCCAAAAGCCTAGTAGTTTAAAGCCAATAATCCAGGCCAACACCCTTGAGAGATACAACCATGTCCTGAGGGCCACAGATGGCCGCTATGTCTGGAGGCCCCCTGTGTTCTCCTGTTTGTCAGCACTGTATTTGTCTGCAAAGTTGCCCACAGTCAAACCTTCCCTGTGTTTGCCATAGCCCATTTGAGTTGGAGGACTAGTGCCAGGAGAAAGGACTGACCCCAGGAGAACCATGTTTATCACAAGAATCTCACAAAGGGATAGGTAGAGCTGTTGTAGAGGAGGTTTTTGAGAGTGCTGCAAGAGTCAGAAATGTTAAGGTTCAGGGGTTGAAGTATGCCCATGATAGAGTGTGTGTGCACTAGTTGACTACAATAATGATATCAATGCCACCAACCTGACTGCCCCTTTCAGTATGGATGGTATCAGAGGGACATGGCATATGTTTGGTATGGGGAGTGCATCCACGACTACCTCCCTTCGATCATTGTCTTCTTCATCCCATACCCATCTACTGTTGGAATACTAAAGTGAATATGTGATTAGCCCATGAGGACAAAACTCTACAACATTTGTAAGCTTTCATAACCCTCCAGGGGCTCCTACTTTGTCTGCAGTTTTCCCTGAATGCATAGGCTCTCTCATAGACCAAGTTTTGAATCCTCAGGCTGCATCCTGGAATTAAGCACCACCACCACGGAGGAGGATGGCTGTGACACCTGGATGGAGCAAGCAGCCCATGGGGTGTATGCTTTGCAGAGCTCAGAGTATGAGAAACACCAGGAAGTGGAAGAAAGTCTTTGGGGTCTGGCATTGGATGTCGTCATAGCCCTAAACGTGAATAAACTCAACACATCTGTACTGATGTACGTAACTATTTTGGAAGGGATTTTTGGGAGTATAAAAACACATGCCCAAGTATTGAAGTGAATTACCTCCACATTCAGAGGAAGCTAGAATCATTGTCAGCAAATGTTATGCGATTGGATAAGTTGATACTACAAGCATATCGAAAATGGAATCTGGCTCTGAAAGACATGGACTGCATCCTACTTCAGCATGTTTTGCAGGGTGCTTTGTAGTCAGACATGATCCTACTAAAGCTTTGTTTCAGAAAGAAGATCAGTAATCCACACAGTTATGAGAGTTAGTACAAAAGATCCAGGAGAAGGAAGATCAAGTAGCTCATGTGTGACTCTCCCCCGTGCACCCATGGTGGCTGCTTATGCTGTCCACCATGAGGATAATTCTCCTGCAGAGGAGTTGGTGCATCAGAGAAAGGAAGTGAAAGACCATATGGCTAATTTCCAAGAATGATCTATACGGCCTTCCGCATGTTGGTCTGCGGAGGTGTCTCATGGAGCTTGCCCACATGGAGCTGTATTTTGCTAAAAATATTGCAAAGAAGGGCATATCAAGCCAATGTGCGCTTGCCTCTAAGAATCCCAAGAAGGACAATAAAAAACTGATGCAACATATTCAGCATCAGGGTGATTTTCTCATGACCCAGTAAGGGGGTGGACATCCCAAATGAAACATGCTTTGTGAAACACAATGCAAGATTCCAAGAAAGGAATACCTAGAGGTGTAATTGTACTACCTGCTGAAGTCCCCATGAAAATTGAAGGGCCTGACAGCAGTGCTATTCTGGCCTTTTTGTCACAGGATACCATCTTGTTAGAAAACTGGTACAAACAACATTTGAGTTACCCACTAATACACTCTCTCAAATGGACTCTGTGTGGTCTCAGTGACCTGAGTTATCCCTACTGTGGTTATGTTGTTCTGCATGTGGAGTTCCCTTCCCTTGTGACTGGAATCCAGACTCCTATTTAGGCTTTGGCACTTGTGTGCTCAGACACTGAGAGAAGTGGCCAAAATTTGCTTTGCAAATTAATTCATGAAACTGGCAAAAGTTCAAGAAGTGCTAACTTTATGAAATTTTTACTGGGCGAAGTAGCCCCTTTTCTACGTGAATTGATCTAACTTCACCGGTGAAGTTGCTACTTCCCCAACTTTGCTGACTTCATTTGAAAAAGAGCCACTTTTCCTAGAAAACTCATTATGAGGTGGCGAAGTGGTAAAGTAGGAACTTTGAAAAATAATTCCCAAAGGTGAAATTCACAACTTTACTGACGAAGAAAAACTTTGCAACACCTCTTACCACTATCTGTGAAAAAGTACTTCTTATTATTGGAACAAATGTTAATATGCTCTGTTGACTGCCTTTGCTATGCCTAGAATTGAAAGGGTCCAAGTACCTTAACAGGATGTCCATTCATGCCTTAGTCAAGGAAGTCTATTTACAGAATGAACTTAGCAGACCCAAGGTACACAATGAGAAGTGGGAGCAATCAAATTGTGTGGTACTTAGAATTTGGTTTTGCCTGCTGAAGCAGATAGATTGTTCTGCCATTGTAGGAGCAGAATTTAGCCATCTAGGAAAATGCCCAGCTTTGATTGTTGACACTCTGTAGAAGAGCTGCCCAATGGTGTGATGGTGCAAAGAGGTCTGTTACCTATCCTGACTACTATTAGATTTCAAAGTGTTGTGGTTCGTGTTGAAAATGAGACTGAGAAGAAAGTAACTATACATAAAGGATGAGCTTTGGCAGACATCTTCAATGTGTACACCATCACCAGTGTGGCAGTAGTGTCCACTGATACCCCTGACATAGAGCAAGCATCTTTTGACTTTGGTGACTCGCTAATTCTGGATCGCCACAGATAAAGCTTAAGCCAGAAGCAAGTGACCCAGAAAAATGTGTTTTCTATTAGCACCTATAATGTGGGTTGTGGTCACACAGAGAGGAGCATTCTCATTAATAATAGAAACATAGAAATGTAGAATTTGCTGGCAGATAAAGATCACTTGGCCCACCTACTCTGCCAATTTTTCCCTGCCTATAGTATCACATCCTACTTGATCTCATGCCCATTCACCCATTCCCCTTCCCTTCCCCTAAGATTCCCTTGTGCCTGTCCCATGCATTCTTGAACCCCACCACTGTTTTTGCCACCACCACATCCACTGGAAGACTGTTCCAGGAATCTATCACTCTTGCTGGGGAGCAGTACTTTCTCACAGTCACATCTCTCCCAAATCTACCCCCTTCAGCTTCTTATCAAGCCCCGTTGTTCTTGTGCACTTTTATTTTCTAAAAAATACTTTCCTCCTGTACCTTACTTTCCCCAGTGAGGTATTTAAAGGTCTCTATCATATCCCTACTGTCCCACCTCTTTTCCAGAGAGTACATGTTCAAATCCTTAAGTCTCTCCTCACACAGCTTCTGATGCAGATCCTCCACCATTTTAATTGGCCTGCTCTGAACCACCTCTAATCTGTCTGTCCTTCTGGAGGTGTGGTCTCCAGAACTGGACACAGTACTCTAGGTGGTGACTTACTAGTGATCTATACAGAGGCAATACTACCTCCCTCTTTCTGCTGGTGATACCCCTCTCTATGTACCCCTGTATCCCACTAGCCCTCCCAACTGCTTTACTGCACTGCCTGGCCACCTTTCATTCATCCAGTATGATTACCCCCAGGTCTCTTTCCTGCTTGGTGGCCATCAGTACCACACCTCCCATTTTATACTCTGCCTCTGTGTTTCTGCACCCCAAGTGTGCTGCTTTGCACTTTTTCACATTAAAACCCAGCTGTCATACTCTTGAACACTCCTTGATTTTTCTCAGGGTTCTGCTCATCCTTTCCAGCCTCCTTGGAGTGTCTATCCTGTGACATGGTTGAATAAGACCCTGTGCCATTTTTATGCAGAAAGAGTTAAAGGCAATGATCTGTTCTATCCTCTCCTTTTCTGCCTCTTGCCTGTCTGATTGCGCAATCAAATTTTCTTGTGAGACCTAGTAACTGATCATTGTGACAGTCTCATGATTCTCCCCTTCCCACTATTTTCCTGTCTTCACTTGCTGTTTCTTACTGTTTTAATCTTTTCTTCTCCTTGCTTATATGTGGTTATAAAAATATACGTGGATCTTTATGTGGAAACTGGGTTCTCTGGTTTGAAAATGTATATAAATATATTGTTGAAATTATTGCAGAAAGCTATTTGGAACTCAGGGGGTTAACCGTGAGATGCAGTTTGACCTCCACAAGCTCATTTGAAGAGTTGGCAGCAGGAGATCAGTTCTGGGCAGAATGTTCTATTCTGTTGCACCTGCAAGGAAATAAACTGCCAAAGGTTTGGGACATTGTGTGAAAACAGGACATGTACTGTATCTTAATGAGCTCAGGATAGAGAAGTTAATTGCCAGATACAGGCTTCTTATAAAAAAAGTGTAGCAGTGTTTTTGTTGGAGACAGCGGAAGATAGAAATTTTGAATTAGAGGTACACTCAGATGAAGGACTTTGTTTTGTTTGAACTGCTTGTGTAAGAGCTATCCTTCCCAATTTTGTTTTTTATTCTATTGTTATTGATAATAATAAAAAGCTACTTGTGAATTTTATGACTTCTCCAGGTTTTCCTGTGCTTCCTGTCCTGCGCCTCAATGACACACCCTATTGCAGATTTTGGTGTCATCCACAAATAGCAGATCTTCCCTTCTAGCTCTTTTCTGCAGTGTCACTTATAAAGATACTAAAAAGGACCAGTCCCAGCACTGATCTCAGAGGCACCCTGCTGGTCACCCTCTCTTCCTTGGAGTGAACTCTGCTCACCACTACCATTTGCTGCCTATCCTCTAGCTTACTTCTTACCCAGTTTACCACCTTTGGACCCAATGATAAGCTACCCAGCTTGCTTACTAGCCTCCTATGTAGAACAGTGTCAAAAGCCTTATTGAATTCTAGGTAGACCATGTCCACCACTCCACTCTGATCTAATTCCTTGGTCACCCAGTCAAATAAATCTATCAGATTAATTTGACATGACCTCCTCCAGTGAATCCATACTGATAGCCCCCTTTTTCGTGTATGCTGTAGATGGCAAACCCCTTCTGATGCAGATGATGTCCAATAGCATCTTGGAGAACTGCTTGCTGCAGGGATTATTGCTGCTTTCCCAAAGTCCCTATACTTTGCTGATCATGGTGGCATAGAGAAAAAATGGAGCAGTGTGCAGACTTGCATAGCTTATCTCAGCATAAACAAATGTACTATACCTGATGAGTGCACTATGCCTCAGATGGAGAATGCATGTGCCTGCCTTACCAGAAGTAAATGTTTTTTAGTCTTTGACCTTTGGAGTGGTTACTAATACATCTAAATTGCCTCGGGGGGAAAAGAGAAAACAATGTTTATTTGGCCCCCTGCAATCTGTCAGTATGAATGAAAGCTACAAAGTACTGTATATGCAGGGGTCTGACAATTTTCAGTGGTTAATGGACAAGGTTGTTGAAGACAAGAACCTACTTGACATTGTAGTTTATCTGGATAACCTCATCTTCTTTGGGAAAATACAGGCCAAACATGAACAACACCTCATGTAAGTCTTGGATGGACTTGAAGAGTGTAGCCGGAAGGTATCCATAGATAAATGCTAGTTTTGCCAGCCTTCTGTTAAGTATGTGGGGCACTTTTTCCAGTGGAATTAGTCTGGAGAGATTACTCTGACATGGAATCCTTGATTATTTTGCCTGAACCACATAGCTTGAAATCATTAGTCTTTCTTAACATTTTGTGGGTACTACCAATGGTTTGTCAAAGACTCTTCCACCATAGTTCACCCATTGTTCAATGTCACCAAAGAGTACTTTCCCACACAAAGAAAGAAATCAACCTCTGCTAAAGACAAGCCTTGGAAGAAGTATCTGTGAGTAACCAACCACTCTGGTGACCAGTGGGATCACACTTGCAAACATGCCCTCAGAAAAATTATTAGATGACTGACTGATACTCCTGTTCTAGCTTTTGCAGACCCCACCAAGCACTACGTTCTGCATATGGATGCCAGTTTGAATGGCCTAGGAGCAGTATTATACCAGGAACACCCCAAAGGATTGCAATCAGTGGTCTTTTCCAGCCAAAGCCTATCTTCTGAAACTAACTATCCTGTTCATAAGCTGGTGTTCTTATCGTTAAAGTGGGCTGTCATTGACTAGTTCCATGACTGTTTGTATGGAGCCACGTTCATTCTCAAAATGGATAATAATCCCCTCAAGTATGTTAACACTATTTCAAAAACAGATGCCTCTGTACATCAGTAGTCATCTGGCCTGTCTTTGTATCGTTATAGTTTGGAGTACGGAAGGGAAGGACTCAGTCCTATTAATGTGGAAACAGTGTCCCACAGACCGTAAAAGGAATTTGATGGTCCTGAGGAGACTATGCAGGGTGCCATTGTAAATGCAGTGTGCCTGAAGTATGTACCGGAAGAAACATTGACTGTGCTATTGATATGTTATGAGCAAAACCATTCTACCTGACTAGCTGAAATTCACAGGCATAACTTGAACTTCCTTATCAAGGACCAGTGATTATAAGCTGTGAAATGCTGCACATATAGACCAAGGTCTAAGAGATGTGAGTAAAACTGTGGATAGAGGGTGATCCACACTTAAATATCACATTCTCATCCTGATACTTCCCTGCTGCAGAGGAGTAAATTGTCTATGAGGAATGGTCTGCTGCTAAGAGCTGTGCTTTGCAATGGAAATATTGTAAAGCAGTTATAAAGTAATTGAATGGTGACATGAGTTATCATGCAATGGACTGTGCACTGAAAGTTATGTGTGCAAGATCTTACTGGCCTTGAATGACTATGGACATTGTGAAATACTGCAAGCATTGTGCCTGGTGTGTCTGGAGAAATATCTTGCCTCAATGTGGTGCCTCTTGATCACCACCAGAATGATTAGTCTCTGAAGCTAGTGTGCATGCAGTTCCTGATCATTGAGCCAGACAGCAGGGACATTACCAATGTGTTGGCAATTATTAATCATTACACCAGGTATGCTTAGGTGTACCTCACATGCTGTAAGAACAAAAAAGTCAGCACTGATGTTAAAATCCTGTTACAGTATATCAGCTATTACAAAGTGCCACAGAGAATTTGTTTAGATCAAGGGCCTGACTTCCAAAGATGACTAATAAATATTGTCTGACATCCTAGGGGATAAAATAGTTCTGAATGATGCATCCTCCTCAAGGAGAACTTCAGCCTGAGCGATTTAATTAGGGACTGTTAGATTTGTTAGGAACCTTGGGCTCCTGCCCCAGAAAGCAAATGGAATCATAATGTCTGTTCCTTGGTTCGTACATGCAATTGTACTAGGAACGATGCCATCATGTTTTCTCTATATTATCTCATATTTGCAAAAAAAGTTCAATTGCCTGTAGATCTCTGTTTTGGAGTTTCTACAGATAGTGTCTCCTTGATAACTTATTCTGAATTTACTAAATGTTTGCAGTTACAATTACAAGATGCCTATCATCTATAGTGCAGGCAAAAGACATGGTCAGGAATTTCCTGAAATGTCTGTGATATATCCCGAGAAATTCCCTTCCTTCCTGTAGTATCGCTGTGGGCCAACAGACAGAATCTCTTTAGAAATATTGCAAAATATTTGGAAATATCTGTCCCTATCTTTGGTTGCAACTGTAATTACTGAAGCTGCTGCTAGACCCCAGGCTGCCAGCAAGAAACTATATGACTGGAAATTAACCCATCAAGTTCTGCATGTTTTGATAACATGTGGAATTTCGTATTGATAGAACATGTAAGATAGCTAATTAAAGGGCATCTGATGGATATGTAGTGATAGATAAATATGCTGGATTTGCCCATCTATCTCATCATGCAGGAGAATGGGCAAGGTGTACAAAGAGTCATCTTAATCATTAATTGCAAAAAGGATGGATATTACCCCACGACACTGCAACCCTTTGAGTGGGTAAGCCTTTTACCTGGAGTCAACATTGAATTTGTGATGTGGATGATTGTAATGCTAGTGAATCATCTGTGGCTGTTCAATGAATCAGAGCAGATTTTTCTGAGGACTCTAAAGAAGAAAGTGGTGTTATAGTTTGGTGTTATCCTACACCTGACATAAAAAGTACACCCAACACTTCCACCCCGTGAACTGTGGAAGTGATCATTTGCCTGCAGGATTCGATCCTACCGTTGAACATTTTGTACACATGGACTTGTCTATGGACATTTTTTTGTGTCACCTTTGCAACCTACAGTACAGTGGAGGAAGCTCATTTAGAGTCTGAAACACTCATTGTAGTCCTACTGACCCTCACATGCTGGACACCAAAGAGGACGGTGTATTGCCCACTAGATTCTAGTAGAGAACACAAATCCTCCTTGAAACATTCATATGACACCCTGGGTACCTCCACCAATGTTCTTTTTCATGTAGTGCATATATACCTACTGTAGCAAATCTTGGTCCAGCCTGGGAGGAAATCCCTTAGTTATTGTACATGTTTGCAAGTTTATATGGAGAAAATGGTTGGGATTATAGCTAAAATAGTTTGCAAGAATACTTAATTACAGCTAGGTAGCTGGTATTTGTCTAGGTAGCCATGCGTATGGTTATTTTTTATTGACTATATTAAGCCTTGATGTGAATGTCAAGAGTTCAGCATAGGAGCATATTGCCCCCTAGTGAGTTCTACCCTCAGAAATCTAGTAGTAATGGCAGAACTGTGAATTTGTGGTATCCTAAGTGCACCTTGGGGGTACCAGGACCTTCTGGGATGGGATTGGAAGATGTAAATAAGTATGGCAATCTCCATATCTGAGAATGTACTTTGACCTAAGACTTCATGCTCTATATAGAGGTCAAAGGTGTCAGATTGCTGCCCATGAACTGTATCCAATGAGGAGCTCAGGTTTGCATACTATTCCATTGTGACCCAGGGAAAGGAACATTGTACAGCTTGCCCACAAACTATCTAACAATCAGGGATCAGAGGAAATTCTTAATAAAAGGCTGCAGCACAGTCAGTCTGGGCTCTGCATCACAATCTTAAAAAACTGTCATTCTGTGGATGTGAAACATATTGTTAACTGGTAAGGGTACAGATTCTTGGGGACAGGGTTTATTATTTCATGGGGTTAACAGTTTTTAGTGTGAGGTCAGGTCACCTGGTAGTACTCAGGAGGAGCACCACACAGTTATTAACTTCACACCCTTAAGCCCAGTAGCTTAAAGTGAAAGACTCTGGCTGTTCCCATTGGGAGGTGCAGCAATTCCCAGAGGGCCCAAGGCAGCCACTACATGGCATGCTTTTCAAAAAGAGTGCCTTTTTGCCACCCTTTTCCCACTTTGCAGCATCTTGGGGACGTTTTTTCTGCACATATGCTATGCCTGGTATGAGGTGTAGTATGTGTCCAGAAAAGGTGTTTTTCTGCAGATCACCGATGCAAAGCTGTAATTCCTGCACTGGTGAGTTTAGCATGGAGTTTAGCCCCAGGACCATCCCAGCCCACTGAAAATCAGACCCCTAGTGAGGAGAGAAGAAGGTGATTAACATGTTGAGGATTTTGTACTGCCCTCATCTCCAGGATAAAGCCCTAAATTTGTGTTTAATATCTGTGTGTAACTGCTTCTCAGAGTTATAACTGTACTGTGCATTCCAAAAGTACTGTGTAGTAAACATGTTATCTATTTAGCTATGCTGCTTGGACAAACAAGGTCTAAACATGCGTTTGCTTTCTTTTATGTGCATCTTTTATCACATTTTCAGTTTACACCAGTTTTAATAAAAGTATATCCTTGCCACGTAGGCCACATGGCTTTAGCAATGACTTGGTTATTCTGTTAGTAAACACTGTTTGCATGTTTACCAAGATAAATAAATGTGTTTACAAGTTGTTTGTTTTTTGATAAGATTGGAAGTAACATTTTTTTTTTATTTTTAAAAATATAGCATCTACAAATGACAATCCAGGCTCTGCAAGATGAGCTTAGAACCCAGAGGGATCTTAATCAACTTCTTCAGCAGGAGAGTGGGAACAGAAGTGCTGAACATTTCACCATTGAGCTCACAGAGGAAAATTTCCGTAGACTTCAGGCAGAGCATGACAGACAGGCCAAGGAACTCTTCCTTTTAAGGAAAACATTGGAAGAAATGGAACTGCGAATTGAAACACAAAAGCAGACATTAAATGCACGGGATGAGTCTATTAAGAAGCTGCTTGAAATGTTACAGAGCAAAGGTTTGCCATCCAAATCCATGGAGGATGACCATGAAAAGACTCGCAGGATGGCAGAGGCTGAATCTCAGGTCAGTCATCTGGAGGTACTTCTGGATCAGAAAGAGAAGGAAAACATGCACCTCAGAGAGGTAAGAGCTTTTATTTATCAATCTGTTACAGTTTGCCAATTAATATACTTTGTTGCAGATGTAATTTTAATGAACTTCCAATGGTAATTGAAGGGAAACGATCACCATTAATTGCCCCACAACATAGTGTGGGTAGTCCCCAATTAGGCTTTTGCAGAAACATTTAAAGTTTTACCTTTGATGGTATTGTAATAATTCTTTTCTGTCTGGTTAATTCAGCTGTCCCTCCCACCTAGCATTTTTCAACCAGGCCTCTTGGGGTGCAGCACACAACCTCCCCTGACTGATGTCAGAGCCAGGGATCAGCCATGGGATAGTGTATTGATTTTATTAATAGAATTAGATAGTAATAGCTCTGGTTCATCTTTACCATATTCTGGTGCCATACCAAGACCAAGTACAGACTGGGCAATCCATAATTGGTCTTGGTATAGCACCAAGGTAATAAACATGAGTTAGAAACATTTTTGTTTAAAAAAGATTGAAGAAGGTCATACTTTGCTTGAAGGACACTAAAAAGAGGCCCTACTTGGAAAAAGTGATGAAGAACAGACTGTCAGTGGAGTCTATTCCTCAACTCCCCATTAGGCATGGGCAGAAATATTTATCAAAAGGAAATAGAGTAAAATTTAGAGACAACAAGAACCTCCCATTAATAACAAACTCTGGTAAGAGATGACACAGCAGCATCTGTGCTTTAAGAGTGCTCACTGAGCTCACAGCAGAACAGTCTGGCATGCCCAAGATGGCTGCCATAGTTCAGTGTGAATTCGCACATTCGCACATTCACTTTGGTGGCCGTCTAGGGCATGGTGGACTGTTCTGCTGTGAGCTAAGTGCATTTGTGTGACTTCACCACAATTGCAGAAATTAACTCATGCATGCGTAACTGCTCGCGCATGTGCACTTAGCTCTGTCAGCCATCTTGGGCATGGCTGGCTCCTTTTTTTCATTGGAGGTGACCTGCAAGTGATGGACAATAAATCCATAATGAGACAGACAAAATGCAGATGTCTTGTTATCAAACTAAAAAAGCAGTTCACCGGATTCCGACTGAACAACCTTTCATCGAAAGTGACCTGGAAGTGATGGACAATAAAGCCATAAGAAGACAGATAAAATAGTTTGGAGTGATCTATTGAGTGGAGTGCTTCAACTTGCAGAGTGATTGTGCTGCAACTCCAGCATTTTGTTGTTCGATCGGAATCCAGTGAGTTGCTTTTTTACTCTGATGGCAAGACATCTGCAGAGCTCCACCATGCAGCTGTAAGAACTACAGTTTTCAAGAGGTAATTGCATGTCAGCTTTAGGGAGGATGGATCCATTGAAGGATAAGAAGCTGGGAAATTGCAGTTTGGGTATATTAAAACATAATTTCATTGAGAGAGGGAGGGAGTACCATGCAACTAGGAGGCCTTAGGGTTTAACCAGTAGAGGCATTTGCATATCTGTTCTCTAGTATGCATGCTCCCTATCCCAAATAACCATAGCTGGGTTCATCAGCATAGTAATGAAACCTCAGACTGTACTGTCAAGGACCTCAACTAGAGGCAACATATACTGCACAAGAATTAACATGGGAGATAGAATTGAACCATGAAGCACTCCATAGTCAAGGGCAGCATGGCACAAGGAAAGATTTTCCAGTGCAACCTGTTGTACTTCAGTAGACAGGAAGGATTCAAACCACTACAAAACAGCCTGTGAGTCCACCAAAGTGCTTCAGATGTTCCAATAAAGTCCCATGATGTACAGTCTAAAAAGCTGAAGTGAGGTCAAGGAGAACAAGAATTGTTCATTCTCCTCTATCACAGGATAACAGGAGGTCATTTTATACCCTGATAAGTGCTGTATCTGCACAGTGTCACCTTCTGAACTCCAATTGGAAAGGCTCATAGAGGGAACTTTTTTCCAGACGTGCCACAAGCTGAGTCACCACTACCTTCTTAAACACCTTCCTGAAAACAGAGAGGGTTGAAACTGATCTATATCTGGAAAGAATGTCATGGTCCAAAGTGAGCTTTGTAAGGAGGAGTTTCACCACAGCCAACTTCATCACAGCAGGGAAGACATACTCTGTTATGGAAGACTCGGCAGTCTCCATGACAACTGGGCCCAGGTCCTCCCAGAAGTCCACTAACAGCCAGGTCAAACCTGGGTCCAGCATACAGTAAGTGGAATACAGGTCAGAGACCAAATGGAACACCTCTCCAGCTAGTACTAGCTGAAAATCACTCCAGACATATGGCATGCCAGGAGTGCCATAGGGAGTGTCAGGAGCTAACACCATCTTGGTAGAGCACCCCCCCCCCCCAGGAGAACCTCCCTCAAGCCCCAAAGAGCCATTTCGTACAAGTTTTTTTTATAGTATGTGTGGGTGACAGTAGCTGGGATAGAATACAATATTTGTTTTGTTTTACGTATGTGATCCCTGGGTATAAACTTGGTTTCATCCTTTTTTATGGGATGGGCAGGAGGGGGTTTGGAGTATTTTTACTTTAGAGGAGAGTAGTAGCATGTGGAGGGGTAGGATGTTCAAAAGGGATGGGAGGGAAACTGCTGTTGTGGGATCTTTTATAGCAAATGGGGTCTGTTTCCTTCATGAATAAACATATTGGGGTTATATAACTTAATATTACTCATATTCTAAGCCAGGCCATTGTGTATGCCATAATTATGCAATGTACTGTAGGTGTCAAAACTTGAAGGCATCATTGCTATTTATTTACACTTTGGATAGGTCACAAAGGATCCCCTAGCTAATTGAAGAGCAGCTTGCACAATGCCTGATGGCAACACGATTGAGATGCAACAAAGTTTAATTCTCTGATGAAGTTTGCACTGATCACGAGAAGTCACTTGGTCATAAAGCTTTGAGAATTCCGTAACGGAGCCATAAGCGTAATTTGTGAATTTTCTTCTTTTATTTTTTCTGTAAAAATCCTCCTAAATTGCTTAAAATACCTCCCAAACCCACTGTGCTCTAATTCCACCCCCTACCTCCCAAGTACTTTACTGTATCAGCACCTCTCCCATTCCCTGCTAGCACCCTCCTCCATCCTCCCCACCCTGTCCCTGAATTGATTCCTACTGTATAATGAAGCCAGACTGGGGATACTTCAGGGGTACATTTATCCAAATTTGTGATGGACATGCTCCACCAGCACAACCCAAACTGAAGGCATCACTACTGCTGGATCACTTTTGGTCTCTTTGAGCTCCATAAATTAAAGGATGTTGCATGGGCCAGGTAAGAAAATCCAGTAACAGCACCGATTGTATTGACTGTAGACAAATGCAGAACAAATGTAATGCTGAAAGCAGACATGCCTAGGCCAGTCACTGCCTTAGCTACAGTATGTGAAAAAGAAGGTCACAAATCCCCAAAGTTAGTGGATGGATACCAGTGATCTTCTTGATGGAGCACACCACAGGCCCCCATAGGTTCTGTTCCTCCTAGGTGCACTCAGTGCAAAGAACAAACACCTCTACCTTCTGTACTTTACAAAAATCTCCCTTTTACCACTCTAGCAGGCCCAAAAACCAGCCAAGGCACCACATCCTCTTTCCTGACTGGTGCATTTCCTAAACAGAGAATCATGTGACTCGGACCTCTCATTCTGAAAGTTGGTTTTATGATGATTTAGCAAACTGTACTCTACAGAAGTGTTGGGCAGACAACCCAGATTCCAAACTTCAGTGGACTGCCACACCTTTCATTGCCTCCCTTTTCACCACTCTATTCAACTTGCCCCTCTCCTTGGACTGTTTACCCACAGTCTGAATTGTTCATGTGTTCCCCCCTCCACAATGGAAGACAAACAAATCTTCAATATTACAGGCTCATTTCTGTCCTCCCAGTGGCCCCAGAGAAACTAAAGAGGTTCATTCACATACAAATCACCAATCATTTATAGTAGCAGGAAGAGCTTATCCCCGACCAATAAGGTTTTTGCCCAAAGTACTCCATCACAATAGTGCTGCAGAAGATGACCAGGGATATCTCTGATGCCACTGAAAAAGGTCACATCACTGGTGCCATCAGTACTGATCTCACAAAAGCATCTGATGTGGTTAGTCATCAGCTATTCATCAAAACATTAATGAGCTAGGCCTATTTAGCCCCGCCGCCACTAACTAGATGACTGATTACTTAGCAGAGCATAATCAGTGAGTAACTCTTTAACTGAGCTATCATCCACCTCAGGATATTATATCAAGGCATCCCCAGGCATCTGTCCTAATCACTTGTTTTTCTCCTTATTTATCAATTACCTCCCAAACCTGTACACTCACAGTTCAGTCTACAGTGCATATAAGCGGATGAGAGTGCCTTGTATTCAGTGGCCCCAGCATAGCTCATGTCAGGGACTCACTCCAGTCCAATTTTAGGAACAGTAGACATGGTCTGGTGATAGCAAGCTTCTCATCACTGCTGCCAAAACTAAGTCCATGGTGTTTGGCACCTCTCAGCAACTCAGGATGGTTACCAGTTTACTCCATATTCCTGCTTAGATTTGTCACAGTTTGTAAAAAGAACCTCTGTTCAAAAATCTTGAAATGTGACTGGATCCACAGCTTGCATATAAAAAACATGTGAACATAGTTGACCTGCTGGCACAGTGGTAGTGGTACCACAAGCGATGCTGATGACCCAGGTTTGGGAGTGAGCTTGGGTCATCAGAGGGATGACTGCGGTGAGTGCAGTTGAAAGTCTTATGGATGCCTGCCTCCTCTGAGGTGGGTGACAGAATGGTCTCCGGCACAACAGTGCCACCTGGGTGACAACAGGTGGAGGTGCAGCCAGAAGCAAGGATTGAGGGGGGAAGACATCAGCGGTAAGTTGTTATACATCAGCAAGGCCCTCAAGACATCAGGGGGTGGGACAAGAAAATGAGAACCCCCCCCCACCAAACACAGGATACCATCCACTGCCCACTGCAGGCCCTGTATTGCAGACTGGGCTCTCCACTTTGTCAATCAAAGCTTCAACTCCACTGGGGGAGTAAGGGCCTAGCACCTGGCAGCCCTTTTCATGGGAGTTTTTCCATGGGGGACAAGTGAGGCAAGAGGTAAGTCCCAGAGATAGTGGGTGATGGGGTTGGGCAGAGCAGCCGGACCAATGGGAGCCAGTCAGGAACGTAGGGGACAAAGCATAGTAAATGCAAAAACAGACAAACTAAAAAAAAAGTGAACTACATTATAGTAATGGTTGGTTACTGGATCCACAGCTTGCATATGAAAAACAAGTGAACCACATTGTAGTGACTGTAAGTTACAGGTCAGGGGACTTCGTCAGAGCCAAAGGGCACCTGAGCACACAAGCCTGGAGGCAGGTCACTATATTTTTACTGTATGACCATTACACACACACACACACACACACACACACACACACACACACACACACACACACACACACACCACATAAACTGGATGTCTTCTACAGTAAACTCTGTAACTCTGCCCTAGTCTACAACTTCAGAAGTCATCACTTTTACATTTATGAACTACAAATGTGGCATGGCCAAGAAATAAGGGGAGAAACCCACTGTCTTATGCGCCTCCATAGATGTGTATACTAACCATCCCTCTCAAGTCCCACTTCATAACAGCCTCTAGTCCACACTGCTGAGGTCAGCTGAGTTAACCATCTGGAAACCCTAAACTTTAAGAAAGACAGGAGCAGGTGATCTACATCAAAGTTGGATGGGATAGCAGGAACAAGCTACTAAACACCCTCCAAGTGACCCAAAACACATGGCCCCTTTAGGTCTTTATTCCAGTGTCACCCTCTGACTCGTGCTAATATTTTTCATCTGTACACCAAGTGAAAATTAGGACATGGGTGAAAACCAAATTGATCTAGAACTGGAATGCATCCATAAGTGGAACAAATCAATTCCAGTTTCCTGACCAAAAGAAAGAGACTGTCAATGGGGTCCAGAATAGTAGTGGAAGACAACCAGAAAAGTACTGGAGCCTGGAACCACTTGGAATGCAGCTGGAATACAAAAGTGGGCTTTACTGGTGCTTGTGATACCATTCTGGGTATATTGCAGTTGTAGAACCGTGGTTCTAGTAGTGTTTTGGATTAGTAACTGGAATGGTGCTGAAACTGGAATGTGCCCAATACCAGAATGGTTCTAGAATAAGAATGGTGGCAGAATCACCAGGAATACAACCAGAATAAAAAAGTGGTTGTTCCAGCTGCATGCCATCCAGGCTCCAGTTACATTCTGGTTCCAGCATTATACTGGTTTTTACTGGGTCAGTGAAGATTATGTAAATTATTTGTACTTTTTAAACTGTATTTCATACATAAACAGCTATGTATCTGCTACTTTCTGTGCAAATAATGCTGAAATCGCTGTAAATAATTTTATGGCTATACTGCATTATTTTGTAAATTTATTGATGTCTGTAGCTTGCATTGATAAAACTCCATGGAAATTAGATGTCACAACTCATGTGGCTATCCAGCAATCCTTACTGTTGAAAACTTTCAATACATAAATAATGCATCCAGTAAGGGTTTTCATGTAGACTGGGTAATATTGATTTGTGCATTTTCACTAAGATGTGTTTGCAAAATGGAAACACTGCACACAAAAACATCACTATTTTCAAGCAAAAATCCAGGTCTCAGGAAAATTGTTGATTTTACTTCAAACTGGTGATTTTTGCAAGGGAATTCCGTGATTTTTCTTTTTTTTTTTTAATTAAAGATACTTTATTTATTTATATATGATGATACAACATAATACAAAGCAGAAACAAAGTCTATAAGTGATATATACTGGGAGAAATCATTTACAGGCAGGAAAACAAGTCAGAGAAAATAATGATTACAAACTACAAATAAACCTAAGTACCTCCTCCCTCCCCCAAGCCCCACCCTCCCCTGTACCATGGTACACTTATGACATGCCTAATGTGTCATATACGATAAGAGAACCAGAGTGATTAACAGCTAGTTAGAAAGTAAGGTAAAGAGGTTGAGATGCTCGTGAAGAACCAAAACCAAAATATCAAGATAAGTAGAGGGCGTACAATTTCCCCCATTTTTTATTGAACGATGATTGGCAGTGACATACGTTTGCAATTAAATGTTCAGCATGAAGGGCAAAGGATATTTTGTGCAACCATTCTGTATAAGAAATAGGAGCTTGATCCATCCAATGTCTAAGCACCAATTTTTTGACTGCTAGCGAGATGAGAGCCATATGGTATCTTCTCTCTTTCACCAGAATTTTAAAATAATCTGCCAGAATACATATGATGGGGGAAAAAAGATCTTGCAGCCCTAAAAGTGGGTCCAAGGTTGTTTCAGTTTGTTTCACAGGGAGATACTTTCTCACATGTCCAGAAAATGTGTAATGTGAGCCCTCCTCTTTATTACATCTGGAGCATATATTAGATGGAGGTGCTTCATTTGAGCTAGTTTAATGGGAGTATAATACATGTTATTTAGGATACAGTACTGTGTTAATCTGTAATGATCTTGAGAAAGATATATGAATAATCTTCATAGGCACTGCCAATGAATAGCTTCATCAGGAAAGAAACCTTGCCAGATCTTGGAGCCAGTTGGAGATGGGGGTTGCGGGCATGTAAGAAGTAACTTATAGAGTATAGAGATACCATGTGGTTTAGATGTTGGGACAGTGATTTGTTGCAGAAAGATACTAATGTAAGAGGATTTGGGTTCCAGCCCAAATGTTTTAACCAGAAGATGCTTAAACCGAAAAATTTTGAAAGCTGAAGATGGTGGTAATCGGAACTTAACTAAGATTTCTTGTAAAGACAGAATAGAGTCATGTGAGTAAAAATCAGAGACAGTAAGTTCAGAAGATATTGGTAGCCAGTTTCCAGCTATCGGAGTTCCTCCAATTTTGAGGTTTAAGTTGGCCAAGATTGGTTGAGAAAAATCAATGGTCGGAGATACTTTGAGATATCTATTCAATTGGGAGATAATTCTTAACGAAATACCAATTGGAAAAGACTGTAAAGACCTTGGTATGCTCTTCATTGAAGTATAGAAGATTGAAATTGGGGATAGTTTGTGAGAAGAGAGCAGATCCGATTCTATTTGTTACCATATTGGAATATAATCTTGTTGGACAAGAAGTTGAGGTAGAGATAACCATTTTCCACATTTATATAGGTGACTAGCCCAGTAGTAAAGTAGAAAATTAGGCAATCGTAACCCTCCTAGCTCCTTGGGTTGGCACAGTTTAAGGTAGAATCTTCTGACTGCCTTATCCAACCAGATGAATGAATTGATATCTGAGTGAATACGTTGAAAGAAGGATACGGGGTAGCCAAATATTTAGCATATTTAAAGGATAAAAGAGCCTAGGAAAAACATTCATCTTGATAATGTTAATTCTGCCCCATAGCAAAAGTGGGAGATTTTTCCATCTTGTTAGATCTTGTTGGATGTTGTGCCATAAGTCCACTAGGTTAAGCTTCCGTGATAGTGATAGGTCAGAGGTAACATAGATGCCCAGATATTTAATAAACTGGGGGGACCATTTAATTCTGAATTTATTGAGGGCCAAGCTATGTGTTAGATGGTTAAGGGGACAAATTTCCGTTTTGCCAAGGTTGAGTTTATAATTCAAATATTTCCCAAAAGTGTCAACAATATCCATTGCAGCTGTTAATGAAGAGGTTGGATTAGAAAGATGAAGAAGTATGTCATCTGCATAAACCGAAAGCTGTGGAGCCCTGTTACCTACAGATATACCAGTTACCAAAGGAGAGGATTTCAAGCATCTAATAAGAGGTTCCAGGTATAAGCTGAAAAGGAAAGGAGAAAGTGGACATCCTTGATGTGTACCTGAAGAAAGAGGAAAAGTATCTGAGTATACACCATTGCAGTGTATCTTGGCAAGGGGAGAGGAATATAGGGATTTAAACCATTTAATAAAATCACTGGGGAAGCCCATTACATGTAATGTTGACCACAAAAAGTCCCAGTCTACCCTATCAAAGGCCTTTTCTGCATCTAACAAGATTAGTGCCATTGATATAGGAGAGGTTTTTGCCGACTGAATGAGATACGAGAGTTTAAAAAGATGATCTGCCGAGGTTCTGCCAGATACAAACCCTACTTGTTCTGGACTAAGAAGGTGGGACCAAATTTGTTCGATTCTGTTAGCGAGTATTTTGGCTAAAATTTTAATATCACAATTTAGCAGAGAGATTGGGTGGTAGCTCGCAGGTGACTGAGGGGGTTTGTCTGGTTTAAGAAGGAGAATAATTGAGTCCTGTAATAGAGAGGGATCCTGAATCTGTCCAGATATCATATATTGATTGAAGCATAATAAGCTAGGTGTAAGGTCTTTAGCAAGAACTTTATAAAAGTTTGAAGGTAGGCAATCAGGGCCCAGAGCCTTATCCATTGTTAAGTTATTGATAGCCGATTCCACCTCTTGTAGAGAGATGGGGTGGATAAAAAGGACTGTTGTGATAACGAGAGAGTTGGTAATGATGTGGCAGTCAAATATCCTAGTAACTCACTTTGTGAAGGGGGAGAGGGGTGCCGGTTGTAAAGAGAAGAGTAGAATTGTTTGAAAATATTTACAATATCTCTAGGATGAGTTTTAATAGACCCGTCAGGGGCGCTGATGGCAGAAATAATCTTTGACCCCTCAAATTTCCTTAGACGCAGGGCTAAGAGGTGGCCTGCTTTTTCCTCCATATTCTATATATTTTGCCTGGTTTCTTAGTATGGAAAATTCTGCTTTTTCTTGTAATAAGAAGGATAATTGGTTCCTTAAATGTAATAATGTTAGCAGTAAGTTGGGGGAAGAAGAGGAAGAGAGGGATTGTTCAAGTGAACGAATTTGGGCCACTAGAGATAAGATATTAGCTTTGTTTTTCTGTCTACGTTTAGAGGTGAGCCTGAAAATTCTCCCCTCAGGAAGCATTTCAGAGCGCACTATTCATGGTCCACTCTCGGGACCGAGCCGAGGTTGTTAGTGATGAATGATTGCATCAGGCCAGAAATTCTGGAAATAACATAATCCTCCTTTAAAAGTTGTGTGTTCAGCCACCATACAGAATCCCTTTGAAGACTAGAGTCCAATAATAGTGTTGTCCAAGCTACTGCATGGTCCGAAATAACTATAGGTTCTATGGCTGAGACATTTCAGCCTTGTATAAGTGAGTGGCTGATTAAGATATAGTCCAGACAGGAAAAGGAAGAGTGCACCATGGAGTGAAAGGAAAAAGTGAGAGCTGTGGGGTTCATCAATCTCCATGGGTCACATAAACCAGTAGAATCAAGAAATTCGGCTAGTGCTCTTTGGGCTATTGAGAGGGGCCTAAGGGGAGAGTTAGAACGGTCTAAATCTTGGGTAGGTTCCAATCTCCACCAAGTATCAATGGGAGAGACATAAATGGTTGTAGTTTACTTAGAAGGTCTTGAAAAAATTCAGGATTCCCCCCCACCAGCCCATATATACTCCCTAGTACTAATTCCATATGATCCAATAGTCCTTGAACTAGTACATATCTCCCCTGTGGATCTGTGATGGTCACCATCACTTGAAAGGATACTGAATGATGAACAAGGATGGCAGCCCCCCTACTAGCCGTCGATATGCCTGATGCATAGACTTGCCCAATCTCCTGCCTGCAAAAACCAATAGCTTACTTAGGAAGAAGGTGGGTCTCTTGGATGAAAGAAATATTGACATGCAGTAGAGATATATGTTTAAGGATTTGGAATCTTTTAGTAGGTTCACGAGCACCTCTAATATTCCAAGTTATAAATTTTTTAATTACACTAGCCATTATTTCCATGAACCATCATATGTAGCCAGTCTTCTACATGCATAAACTGCACCTCGAACCTCCCGTTATAAGTATATTCCCCCCAAAAAGTAATTATTGCTTTCCACCATAACAGGCAAAAAAATAACAGTATTTCAAACAAGTAAACAGTTAAAACATGTAGAACCAGGGGTACATCTAATTTAAGCGATTGTGGAACACAGTGAACATGAGTAAACTCGCCCTCCCACCCCCTACTAGTCCATTCCCTCCCATAATTATATACAAACATTTCTCTACCAACTGATATTATCCACTGTAATGTAATAATATAAGTAATGGGTAGAGATCCCCCATGTACCCTAAGAAAAACACCACCATAAAAACACTTAAACATATATAGTGGACTTTAAATAATCCACATATGTAACAGTGCAATTAAAATAAATTTACAGCAGAAAAATACCGCCATGAAACCCACAATATGAGGAATGTAGAAATAAAGTATAAAGATATATGCCAGAGGGCAGTTAGGGTACCCCCTCCCACAAACTAGTACATGAGGCTGGTCATCACTAGATTGATTCAATCCCTCTGCCCCCTACCCTTCCCTCCCTCCAGAAATCCTATAAACAAAGAGAAACAGTAACATAAAGAATAAAACAGGGTATAATTCTGAAAGAGCCATCTGTATAAAAATAATAGTAACTGACCTGTTACCAGCATGTTATCTCGGGTGGTGCCTTGCCAGCTTCTCCGGATTGAAGTCGGATTAGTGAAAGAAATAGAGGATTGTAAAGTATATGCAGAGAATTGGTAAAGTGTGTAGACAAGAGAATTTAGTACAGAAGGAAATGAGAGTGTCTGGACGTTAAATCATGAGGGAAAGAGGAGCATAGAGACATATATCAGAGAGATCAAGAGAGCTGACTGGGCATTCCTTAAATGCAGCACAGACATCTTTAGTAAGTATTTCCCCTACTAAGGGGTTTAGATCAGAAGTAAAAAAAAAAAAAAAAGGATTATTAGTGTGTCCCGAGTCAAATTAACTAAGAAAACTAAGTCCATGCTATTCTCTCATCGGCAAAACAATGCCAGGGACTTTCCCCTCCACATCTCCACCAGCATGCCCCTCCCTCTTGAGCAAGTCTCGTCCTACAAGTACCTGGGCATCACCTTTGACACCGGCCTAACTTTCCACGCCCACCTTAAAGCTTTGGCATCTGCAATGAACTCCAGGATCGGTCTTCTCTACCGCCACAAAGACTGTCTCCCCGAACCCGCCTTAAAACTTGCCATCACCTCTTGGTATTATCACTGGCTGACTACGGACTCCCGGTTTACGCAGCTGCTGATGCCTCTGCCTTATCTAAAATCCAGACCTCCATCAACAAAGCCTGTAGACTCCTTACCGGTGCCCACAGCAGAACCCACACCTGTCTGCTATACTCCGCCACAAAAATACTCACTCTTGAGGAAAGACTGAAATATCAAACCTGCCTACTGGCCAAAAAATCCATGGCAGGTCTCTGCCCTCCTGGGGTCTCTGGACCTCTGCAGCGGGCTGCTAAATCCCTGCCAACCCGATACGCCACTGCAGCCACTTTCATCATTCCCAGAGCAAGGACCTCCCGCTGCCAAAGATCTTTCCACCACCTTGCCCCGTCCTGGTTCAACTCCCTTCCTGAAACCATCTCCAAGATCCCAGGCATTGGCCGTTTCAAAGTGCCCTCCGCCAGCATATTATTAACAACCGATGCTGTAATGTCTGTAGCTGCACTGTGCCGGTCCTTCCTAATACTTTCCAAGCACCTCGCCCGGCGGTCCTCTTTTACCCTACATATTATTGGACATGTTGTTAATTGAATAACGTACCTCCTGTTGTTTTACCAATGTTAGCACCTTACAGAGTTGCCCCAGTACAGCTCGCTGTCTGCACTCTCCAAATGTATATTTTATGTATCTAACCTGTCTGTCATCCCTGTCCTAACACCACGCTATTTGTCGTCTCCCCCACCTTTCTTGACGAGGTACCTTTGTAAACGAGTCTTTGACTCAAAGGTTGTAAAACTGATCTTGCAATAAATAAATAAAATAAATAAAATTAATGTTTCCCTATGTCTAGACAGGGAGGTGAGTGTTTCGTGGGGGAATAATAACATTAGCAGACTCATGCAGCACGAAATACAGTTCCTAGAGAAACAGTAACCTGGAAACATGTGGTCCTTGGAATCGGCAGCATAGCAAACATAGGTTCCACAAACTAGGCTCTTTTGTGAAATCTAACAGGCTGCGGGTCATGTCATCCAGGATCCTCCATCACCAGTTTGAAAGCAGGGGCAACTTCCCATCTTGCAGGACCCGCATAGCAAAACCACATCCAAGGTAGACTACTTAAATCATTGGGTAGTGAAACCCAGGGCAGCAAGCAAAATTAATCAGATCATGGGGATTTGAACAAGGAGGGAAGTTTCTTCTCCAAATCTAACTGAGCTTGAGAAGCGGACTCAAAGGAGAGCCATGATCCGTCTACCAGCACTTGTAGGTGAGCTGGGTAGGTCATACCGAATTTGATGCTGGCTGCAATCAGCTTACAGACTGTGGGGTGGAAGGCGGCTCTCTTCTGATGGATTTCTAACAGCAAGTCCTGGGTGATGCGCAGTCTCTTGTCTTCCCATTGAATGGTGTGTAAATCTTTGGTTTTGGAAAGAGTATGTTGTTTTTCCAGGTAATTGAGTAGCCGGATGATCATCGGGTGGGGAGGAGCAGACTCCTCTGGTTTCAGGCACTAAGACCTGTGAGCCCTTTCAATTAAGTAAGTGGGATTGTGTGGAGAAGGGCCGGCAATCTTATTGAGAAGCTTTTGGTTAAAAACAATAGCTGAGGAGCCCTCAGCTCATTCTGGGAGCCTGAAAATTAAAATGTTGTTTCTGCTACTATGGCCCTCTAAATCTTCTGTTTTGAGCTGCAATTTTGCAATTTGTTGTTTAAATTTGGTTATTTCGGGATCTGTCTTGTCTCTCCAGGTTTCAAGAGAGTGGGTATGTGCTTCAGCATCTGCGGTTCACATTTTAAAGTTGGTCAGCTCATTGCGCACATTTTTAAGATCTGAAGCTATATCTTGTAGCGTTTCTTTAAATGGCTGTAGTTCTTGCAGGAATCGTTCTTCTGATAGTGGCACTGGAGCAGAGAGGGTGCTCAATTGCTTAGCAGAAGTCTGTTGATGGGATTTAGCTTTCTTGGCCTGCTTGTCAGGCGAGACCAGAGGTGTATGCCTGGGCAGGGCCGTTTTCATTTCTGCCTCCATCGCGGTGTAGTTAACCGATTGCGATGCAAGAGAAAAGGATGGATGGCCCTTCTAGGTAGGCAGAAGTTGTAGTAGGTAGACAAATGCATGAAAGCTGACCCAATAAAAGCTGATTAAGTCGGATTTCTGAAGGGCGATAGCAGGAGCCCAAGGAATAGCAGCTAGTAAGCCAGACACATCACATGATCTCCCTCAGTGATTTTTCTTGACAACAGGTAGTTTTCACACAGTTTTCATGCAGTTTTGCCAATGTGTGAATACAGCAAAATTCATTCAAATTCATTGCGATAATCCTGTACCTCTTACATAAAAAGGAATTTTTGCATGATTTTTGACACTTGAAAAAAAATCATTCAGCCCTAGTTTTCATAAAAGAAGAGTGAGAGACGGTATCATATTTCTGCTATTGGGATATGATACATAACAATGAGGGATAAAGAGTAAATAATTCAAAAGGGAGAAAGCCACAGGTGATTTTGTAAGTTTCCATTACAAATGGATATTTAGTGAGGGTGATTACATGTATGTGACACTACATTATATTAAGTTACACTATACTACACATTAATGTTTACATTCAGCTAATGGTTGTCACAAAAAGTTTATAGAAAAATGTTAAAAGCTAGCTTCACTTCTCACTTTTTATGTTCATATCAACATAGATTTTCAAGTAGGCTCATGTTTAATTTTTTTGTATGCTTTCTTCACTTTTTTAGATTAAAACACTAATTGTAGTTGTGAGTGAATGTCAACTACCTAAAAATGAGAGTGTCAGTGGTTTATATGTTGTGGACATTCAGTGATAACAGTGATCACTATTTTTTGTAACGAGTAATAATTTATACATTAAATGTAAGCCTTTGGAGTATAATAACCTGGAATCCAGTTGATATGCATTTTTAACAAAACAGTAATCTGGCTGATATTTATAGTCACCAGTAATTATATGGAGAATAATAGATAGATAAGTGTGTGTTATGAATTTTTTTACATACCCGAGATATGTGATGACCCATAAACCTCGAGAGCAAAGCTCAAGAGGTTTATGTGGTCATCATACACTAAGGGTGTGTGAAAAAAAATCCATAACATCAAACTTACCTATCCTTTATTTTTTTATAATTGCTAGTGTGGAGATTTAGACTGTGTTTCTAGCAGCTTGAAAGAAAAAGACGTTTTTTAGCTAGTGTACAGTGTTATTTTTGAAGAAATTGAACTGTATTTGAATAAAACACAGTTGAAAATACTGCAGTTGAAATACTTTTTGTGAAACAATGGAATGCAACAGTTTCAAAGTCTTTTCTTTGAGGAATGTAAAGTCAACCGGATTTTGGGTTATTATGAAGTGTCATATCAACCGGATTTTGGGTTATTATTGCCTTTGGAGCATAATAACCTGAAATCCAGTTGATATGCATTTTTAACAAAACAGCAATCTGGTCGATATTTATGATCACCAGTAATTATAACACATTATATGTTATGTTGCTTGTAAACTTGTATCAGTATAAACAAACAAGGGAGAAATTAAGTCAGTTTTTAAAGCATTGTAAATTACATGGTAGCCATTTTAAGACATGTAGCATGGTGCAGTGTGTGAGCTGCATATAAAGTCTTCAACTGTATCACAGCAATTACTTTATAAAATGCATGTATATATATTGCAAAAAACTTAATTAATGCATCAGTTAGGGTTGAAGTGACAAAAGTAGGGAAACGTTTAACAAATGGAATTCAGATTTGGAGATATAAATAAATGTAGAAGAGTGGGAAAAGTACGCACTTCCAGCAGTCAGAATTACTCTTTCACAAACCTGGAGAGAATTTGCTTGGAAATGCTGAAGTCAATATTTTAGGTCACCTGCAATATTGACTAAGTACTTGCCAATAAGTTATGGGACTTGTTGGAGAGGCTGTAATTGTGTATCAACTGATCTAGGGCATATTTTATGGAACTGTCCTCTCTTGATGCCTTTTTGGTGTTCCATGCAGGCTGAATTGCAGGAATGCATAGAGGAAAATGTAGAATTGTTGGCAGAAATGGTACTTCTGTCAGTGACGCCAGCAGGGCGGTTGAAAAGGGAACACACTCTGCTGCTCATTTTTATACTAGCAGTGAAAAAAGCTATAACAAGAAAATGGATGTCTAAGACAATTCCAAAAGCGGAAGATTGGAGATCTATAGTAATGAACATATTGCAAGTGGAGAAACTTACAGCAGCATTACAGGATAAATCAACCCAGTTTAGCCTTAATCGGCAGAAATGAGTTTGTTACATGGCACAAATTGACCCAAACTTCATCTCATAATTGACCTCCTGCTGGCCGGGGAATGTGTGGGGTGCTACCCATACAGTGCTGCGTCCTTGCGACTTGCTAAATAGAGAAATAACTGTGAAAATGTCTAATTTTAATATTTTCTGTCTATGTAAAACTGACCTCGTATGTTATTGTAAAATGAAGTTTCACTTTTTTGACAATTGTAAGTGGATGGGAAATCATACCACATTATCTAATGGTGTGTTGTCTTAACACTCTTATACTAAAAGCTTAATAAAATATATTTAAAAAAGTAGGAAAAGTTAGGGTTGAGCCCTAATACCACCCTCACCCAACCCCACCAACCCACCCACACCCATCCTCCACAGACCAACACACGAAGGGGTGTGCCTTGGGAGTCATCGAGCCTAACTCTCTCCCATTCCATATGTAAGAAAGTTGACATGGTACAGTATAGGAGAATGGGGTGAGAGTTAGGACCAATGACCCCAAGGCACACCTCTACACATTTTGGTTTGTGGAGGGTGGGTGTGGGTGGGCTGGTGGGGTTGGGTGAGAGGAGGCTAGGGCTCAAACCTAATGTCTCATTTCCCTACATTTGTCACTTCAAACCAAACTGATGCATTAACAAAGTTGCAATTTATTTCCTTACCTTTTGAGATAGTATAATAGTATCTTTATTTTACTGTGGGAGCACAGGGTCCTTCAGACCTGCTCTCCCATCTCTCCACAGATGCACATAAGTATCCAGCTGTGGAAACACAGGGTTCTCCAGCCCCTGCACTTCCACAGATGAAATTATGAGCAGGTGTAGTGAAATTGCAACAAATAGTCATAATTTTGCCATCTTAAATAATTTTCACTCCAAATGCTCAACATAACCTTGTTATCACCTCACTGCACATACCCAGTACAGAAGATTTTCAAATCCCAGCCAAATGCAGTTCTGCACAACTGTAACGCCATTCTGTGTCACAGGTGCGGAAAACCTTTTCACAGGATTTGAAAAATGACATACTGTTCATGGGGTGGTGTGAAAAAAATGGTAATGTTGAAAATTTGGAGTGAAAATATGATAAATTCCCAAAGTTACACCTGTGCATAGAAAAATTCCAATGACCGAGAGTAACTCAGGCATTTGTAGGTATTTTTGCACTAGATTTTCAAGATGGTCTTTTTGGGACCCCACCTCATGAACACTGACACTGTCATTTTGTTACTCAGTTCCGAAAGGTGATTTCATGCAGCAACTCTGCCATTCTATGCCACTGTTGAGTAAACACATTTTGGGCAGGATGTGAGAAATGACAGCTGTACCATTCATGAGGTGGTGGGAAAAACTGGCAATGTTGAATATTTGGAGTGAAAATATTAAAATTTGCCAAAGTTATACGCATGCGTAGCGAAATTTCAATGATCGTGTGTAACTCGGGCGTTTTGGGTTTTTTTTCACACCAAATTTTCAACATGGCCTTTTTGGGACCCCACCTTATGAACAGTGGCACTGAGATTCTGTTAATCCATCCCGAAAGTTGATTTTGTACAGTGACCTCACCATTCTGCGCCACAGGTGTGAAAACACATTTTGGGCAGGATGTTAAAAAAGACAGCTGTACTGTTTCTTGAAGAGGTGTGAAAAAATGACAAGGTTGAAAATCTGGAGTGAAAATATAAAAAATTGAAGTTACGAGCATGCGTAGAAACTGTGCAACACACGCTCATAACACAGTCATTTTGGGAATTTTTTGCACCAGATTTTCAACATGGACTTTTTGGAACCTCCCCTTATGAACACTGGCACTATCATTTGTTAACTGGTCCCAAAAGATGATTCCATGCAGCAACCACAAAATCACCTTTCAGGACTGAGTAATGAAATGACAGTGCCGGTGTTCATGAGGTGGGGTTCCAAGAACCCCATGTTGAAAATTTGGGGTAAAATTCTTAAAAATGGCTGAGATATCAACATAAGTTGAAATCCCCATTGACAGCCATTGTACAGCATTTACCTTGATTCCTTCGTTCACGGTTTGGCTTTGAAGAATGCAGATGTGTCCTAGTCCAGAGAAGATGACACCCACCGACCTCTGGAGGTAAGTATGGGGTAAGGGAGGGGTGCAGGAAGGTGGGTGCACAGAAGGAGGGTGGGGATGGGGAAGGGGACTGGGGAGACTACGAGGGACTGTTTTCTTCTTTTCGGTGAAAAAAAAGAGACGTAGTGGGACAGTTTTCTTTTTTTACAGGTTACAATTTGTTTTTTTGGAACACTGGGAGTGGGATCCCCAGTGTTCTACAGTGATTGGGGTGGGGAGCTTCATTAAATGCTGACATGGGGATTGAGTACCCCATGTCAGTGAAAATAGAACAGGGTTGGTGGGGGGCATCTGACACCGGGGGTGGGCATCCCAGTATTGGAAACAATAATTTAACTATTTTGGCACACTGTGGGTGGATGCCCAAGTGTGCCACAGTAGTGGAGTGGTAGGGGGGATCCCAACACTGGGACTGGGCACCCCGATGTCAGCTACAATAATTAAAATTAGTAACTGGCTTGGGGATGCAGTTCTATGCAGGATTCAGCATCAAAAAATGGCAGTTCGATACAGGATTCTGCATGGAATAATGCTTATTTTCCGACAACGTGGGTGGGCATCCCGGTGTTGGAAAATATTTATAAATATATACGGGGCAGGGGAGGGGATCAGATGGTGGTGGGCCACTAGACACCAGGGAATGAATTAAAAAAGGGAACACCTCCCTGTCACAAGTTACAGCATTTTGTTTTCTCCCCTTGCTAAGCGAGAAAACAAAATGGCAGCAGACAAACAGGGATTTTCTCGTGAAAAGAGATTTTCTGAGATTTCCAAATCCTTTTTCACAATCCCTGTTTGTGAGCTGGTCATGACCAGGAATCCTTGATCTATTATCTATCTTGACCTATGCATCTATCCCAAAGACTGAACTGAACATGCTCAGAACCCAAACAATTCAAAATTTAATAACTTTGGAATGGAGTAATATTTTTTCACCAAACCAATGCCAGATTGTTCCTTAGGATAACCTCTTTCTGCCTGTAAAATTTCAGACCACAATTCTAAATGGTGTGGGCACAGCGTGATGAGGAAAAAACAGGGAAAAATTAGCAAAAATGTGCAAAAAAATAATTTTTTGATGATTCACTGCACAAAATCCGCAAATTCAATCCAAACAAAACTTGGCAAATCAAGAGATCAACTGCCCAATACCATCTATTCCAAATTTTGTGCAAATCTATTAAATGGTTACAGAGTTATTAATGTGCAAAATTTGAGATTTAACATTAAAGTGCCTGCTCAACCCTATCTATAGAGGCACTACCGCACCCCCATAATATACTGTATGTATATATGTGTGCGTGTATATATATATATATATATATATATCTTTAGTTTTTGATGACCAGGTAAGCACGTGCTCATGAGTTACTGAAGAATTCAAATAAATTAATATCAGTTTGTAGTTAAGTTGTGCATCTTTGTTCCAGATATATCATCTAGATTCTGATTTGAAATGCTTACACTGTAAACTGGGAATGTTGCATTAATTGTTTAGTAATGCACTGCTACAAGATATTCTGTTTAACAAACTGATATTTTAGGACAATACATTACAAATTCAGTATCAATTTACTTTATGAGACAATCCCACTTGGCCTTCCCTTACAAACATGAACTAAGAACAAAAATTTAGAAAATAAATACAAAAATAATCATATATTCAGACATTAAAATCACAGAGAATCCCACATACAGAGCACTACAAGGGACAGACGGTGTTGCAGATGTCAAGGAGGGAGGCCGTTTGGGGACCAGTGATCGCTGTATGGTGTGGTTCAATATAAGGATGGCTGCACAATCAAACTATACAAGAACAAGGGTCCTGGACTTCAGGAGGGCAGATTTTTCAAAGATTGCTGAATGCTACAGGGATGACCAGGCAAGGGAGGATGGCCTGGGTCAGGTGGAGGACCAGTGGGTGGAGCTAAAAGGGTGCATAGTAAAGACAACAAAGCTCTGTGTCAAACAAGTGAGCAAAGGCAAGAGGAAAAAGAGACCGTTATGTTTTTTGAAAGAGATGGCTGAAAAGGCAAAGGCAAAAAGGGTAGCATTCAAATGGTATAAAGAGATGCAGAGGAAGGGGGATAGAGAGATGTATCAGGGGAAACAGAGGAAAACAGTAAAAGCAGTAAAGAGCACCAAGGCACAAACCAAAGACAGACAAAGTGACAAATGGAGACAAGACAATATTTTAGGTATGTGAAATAAAGATCAGGGGTGGGACTGTAAGGTTAAAAAGGAAGGGGGGGGGATGTGCAACAGAAGATCAGGAAAAGACAGACATCCTGAACAATACTTTTGTTCAGTGTTCACAGAGGAGGGAGAAGGGAAGGGGCCACAAAAAAGTAACAGAAGCTTTGGAGGGACTGATTTGTACTGCATTTATCCAAGATGGTAGAGGTGAGATGCGCTATCTCATTTTTAGTGTGGGCCTGCTGTTATAATGTATTTTTCTAGGATAGATCATCTTAGATTCAACAACTCCTTTTCATTGGGGTTCTTTTGTAAGGTCCTGTTTTTATACTGTTGTACAATATGTTTACCTTAAATAACCCAGCTGAGATGTAATATCTCATATTCAGTGGGGTCCTGCTTTGACACATTTTTGTAATGCATTTACCCCGGATAGCACAGCTGAGTGGGATCATCTTTTCCCAATTTTGATGCTCTATTTACCCAGGACAGTACAACCAAGATACAATGTCTCATTTTTGATGGAGTCCTGTTTTTACCCATTTTTATAATGTATTTACCCAGGACAGCCCAGCTGAAAGGCAGATTACATTTTCAGTGGCATTCAGCTGTTTTAGTGTATTTTTTTCCTAGGATACAGTGGCATAGATGCACAGTTCAGTGGGGGTTCTGCAGTACTGGGGTCCTGCTTTTACACAGTTTTACTATATGTTTACCCAGGGTAGACCAGATGAGATGCAATATCTAATTTTCAGTGGGATCCCACATTTTGACACCAAATTTTCAACATAGTATTTTCATGACCTGACGTTATGATCAAGACAGGTGGAATTATTTTAATTCTATCTGAAAGCCAATTTTGCAGTGCTACTGTGAGCATGTATTTCAGAGGGATTTAAAAAAATTGCACCTGTCATGTTCATGAGGTGGGGTAACACAAGGGATATGTTGAATATTAGGGGCCAAAATCTGCAGAATTAAAGTTATGAGTAAACACTGGAACTGTTCAATGTTTCTTCATAACTTAGCTGCTTTTTCACATTTTTACTCCAAATTTTCATTAGTATTTTTATGAACCAATGTTATGATCAAGAGAAGTGGATTTTTTTTAAATCAAGTCCAAAAGGTGGTTTCAAAGAGGGACTGCTACAGCATGTTTCAAAGGGGATTTGGAAAATGACACCTGTCATGTCCATCACATGAGGTAATGAGAGGGCTATGTTTTAAAATTGGGGCCAAAATTTGCACACATGGCAAAGTTGTGAAAAAATGTAATGTTTCTTCATAACTTCATTGTTTTGTGATGTTTTGACTCCAAATTCTTAACCTATTCTTTCTATGAGCCCTCCTCCTGAATACTGGTCAAAATATTATTTCATGCTACAAGTGCGAAAACACATTTTGGCCAGGATTTGAAAAGCAACACCTGCCATTTTCATGAGATGGTGTGATAAAATGACTACGCTGGAAATTTGAGGTCAAACTATTGAAAATTACCAAAGTTATGAGCAAGCATTGAAAAAATCACTGTACCTTCATTATGTTGTTGGTTTTTAATAAATTGACCCCAAATTTTCAACATAGTCTTCTTATGATCCTACTTCATGAACCCAGTAGGTGAACATTTTCAAATGCCGCCTGAATGGTGATTTTGCGGAACACCTACAAAATCAAGTTTCAGGTCAGATTTGAAAAATGTCACCTACCTAGTTCATGAAGTAGGGCTGCAAAAAGGCTATGTTGAAAATTTGGGGGAAAATATAAAAAAATGACCAAGTTATGAGTGCAAGTTCAAAATGCATTAAAATACATTAACCACAGCTGACTTGATTTCCTTAGTTTCTGGTCATGCATTGAAGAGTGAAGATGTGTCTCCAGTCCAGAGAAGATTACAGTGCTGGACCCCTGTAGGTGAGTAAGGGGTAGGGGGCTGAGGGGTGGTGGTGGGTTCTGAGTGGGAATCAGGTAATGGCAGTGGGGATGGTGGCAACAACAGACATCGATGGACAACTTTGTTTTTTACAGGGTCTAAAAAATAAATAAAACAATTGTACAAGTGACAGTTTTCTTTATTTCAGATACCAACACTAGGGACTGGGCACATAAGTGTCAGTTTAATATTTATGTCATGGCACAGGAAGTGCCGGGGAAGTGGGAGTGATACTTGGCAGAAGATCAGATCTTCCATGGGTGCATGACTCAAATGGGGAGGTGAGAGAGATACTTGGCAGAGGGTGGGATTATTTAAAAGAGTCAGAGGCACATGCACAGGAATTGATAAGGAGGTGGAAGGGATACTTCACAGAGGGTGGGGTTGTCAGTTGCATTGGGGTTGATATGGCCCAGGCTGTTCTTGATGCTGATCAGCTGTTTGCTGGGTGGCATCATGCAGATCAAAACAAAGGGCATCCCTGTGATTCAAGTGACTCTTTTCTTTGAACTTCATGAAGTTTCTGTCCAGCAAGCACTGAAGAGTATCATGACCAGCTTGGCTGATGATTGGTCTGACAGTGTCAAGCCCCTGGCAGGCTGCCCTGCACTGGACCGACAGTGACACACCTCTCAAATCCACCGTCATAGCAACATGTTCACTTTACGTCAGCGCAAATGTTAAAATGTGACACAGAGCAATAAAGCAATAAATACAAATGCAAACAAACAATAAGTTGTGCATTGAAAACATTACAACATGGTTCCTATGGTAGTGTTAAAACTGCAAATGATCAAGAATACCTTAAATTAGGGAGGCGGGTGGGAAATGCACTGCAAAGCAGGCTGGAGTGAGCCATGCTGGATGGTGGACGATATTTTTCTTTTATTTATTTATATATTTATGTATGTATTTATTTATTTATTTAGTTTTGGTAACTGGGTAAGTCAGCTGAGACAATTAAAGTCACTTTTTCAGGGTCACCCTGGGAGTGCAGCAACAAACAATACAGTACAGTGCAAAAATAACAAGGGAATTCCATTACAGTAATAACAAAATTAACATACAGCAGGTAGGGCATAAAGAATCATAAAACATACAGAAATATAAAAATAACAGTTTATAACAGCTAGCAAAATAGATATATACACTTTGGTAATAACATATTGCAGGTCAGTTTTGGAATAAACACGAGTAGTGAAAACTGAATATAACAGCTACCAAAATAGATATTTACACTTTATTAATTACATATTGCAAGTCAGTTTCAGGATGACCAGAAGCAACAAAATCAGAAAGCAGATAAGTAGTATTTATACAGGAAGAGGTGAAGAGATGGCAAGAATACCATGAGATAAGGATGGGAGGTAAGAAGAGGGGCCTGGACAAGGGATCAGATTGGAAGAGGAGAAGGATGCAGAGCAGTATTAGAGAAGATCAGTCATCAACAAAGGTAGGAGCATACTGCAGAGGCAGAGAGAGAGAGAGAGGAAAGCAGATTGGTTCGGAATTTAGGAAGAGTGGAGCATGATAAGATGGAGGGGGGAAGGGAGTTCCAGTCAGACACTGCTGCAAATGAGAAGGACTTATGGGCAGCGGCAAGTCACACATTTGGTCTAATGAGAAGGGGAAGGGAGGCAGACCTTAGTGCACACGGAGCTTGTCTTAGGCTGATGATCTCAATTAGACAAGGGGGGGTAAATTTATGGACCAGCTTATGAATGAAACACGGGGTGGTGTACCTCAGTTTAGAGTCATAGGGCAACCAGTTCAATGATGAAAGGACATCACAGTGGTAGTGACAGACATTGGTCCCCAAGTCGAACCTTCTTACCCTGTGGTAGGCCTGAGTTAGGAGAGACAGGGCAGCCGCATTAATGGAGAGCAGTAAGGGAGCACCATAGATTAGCAGTGGAAGAAGGGACGAGGAAGCAAGAGGTGGAGGTGAGGAAGGGGCAGATGCGATTAAGGAGACCTAGCTTTTGGTTTAGTGATTTAGTTATGATTGAGACATGGGTGCTGAAGGAAAGAGAGGTATCTAAAGTGATGCCCAGATATTTGAAGGTAGTGACAAGCTTAAGGGAATCACCATTAAGAGAGGTGATACAGAGAGAGGAGATGATATGTGATGAGGAGGATAAGTGGGAAAAATAACAATCTTTTGGTTTTTTTCGTATTAAGAATAAGTTGATTCTGTCTGAATCAACCTTCAAGAGCAGTAAAGTCTGATGCTAGTTCTCTGTTTATCCAGTCAACATCTGGAGAAGAGTGGTAGATGATAGCATCATCCACATAGAGATGCACAGGAGCCCCTCCACAGTTATTGGGTAAATCATTAATAAATAAGGAGAATAACATAAGGCCTAAAATGGAGCCTTGGGGTACACCGTGTGTTATGAGTCTGAGGCTAGAAAGAGAACCAGCCCACTTTACAGTTTGAGACTGGCAAGATAGGTAGCTCTGTACCCAGCTTAGGGCTTCGTGTCAAGGCCAAGTATATGAAGTTGCTGGAGGAAGAGATCGTGGATCACCAGGTCGAACCCTTTTATAAGGTCAATGAATGTGGCACCAGTGGCAGAACCATGGTCCATGGCCTAGAATATGTCAGAGGTGTCTTTTAACAAGGCAGTGAGGGTGCTATGGTACTTTCTGAACTCATGTTGTAAGGGGGATAGCAAGTTGTGGTGTTCAAGATAATTCTGAAGGTGATTGTATACTATGCATTCCTGAATTTTTGCCAATGGGCAAAGGATGGATATGGGTCTGAAATTTTCAGCCACTGAGTTAGCCCTCCTCCCACCTTATGTACAGGCATGTCAACAGCTACCTTCCACTTGTCAGGAACTGTACTTGAGAGGAAGGACCTGTTGAATAAGTCACGAACAGGGCGACAAGGGCAGGAGCACCCAGCTTAAGAAACTTGGGCTCCAGGGTGTTGTGAACAGGTAAGCACTCAGCTTTCAAGTTACCAAGAAGCCTCTGGACCTCTTTAAGAGAGGCCAGCTTCAAGTGGAACACAGGCTGAGTCCCACAGTAGGCCCAAGATGATGGGGCCAAGGTGGGAACAGATGAGTTCTGGAAGAGAGAGGTGTACTTTTGGAGATCTGTAAAGAATTCATTAAATCCATTGGCAATAGAAGGGGGGTCAGTTAGGGTGGTACCCTGGGCAGTGAGGGAGCTTGGGAGTTCAGCTGCTTTCCCTTTGACCAAGGAATTAACCTGTCTCCAAAACTCTTTGGGGTTACAAAGGCGTTCGGTTTGTAAGGATTTGTAATGGTGGCGTTTGGCTTTATGGAGGGCATGTTTACATTTATTTCTGAGTTGCCTATAGACATGGCAATTGGAGGGCAGCCTACTTTTTTTGTAAGTCCACCATACCCGGTCTCTGTAGGATATAAGCATCCTAATGTCCTTGCTAAGCCATGGAGCCTTGACACCCTTGGACCTGCATTTTTTCAAGGGGGCATGGTTATCAATGATTTGAGTGAGGGGGGAGATAAAGAAATCCAGGGCTTGATTGATATCAGGGAGAGTCTTAGTTGGGCTCCAGTCAGTGTTAATGATCGAGGTATAGAAGCTACTGATGATGAATTTGGTCATGTCCCTAACAAGGGTAATCTTGGGAGGAGGGTTAGGGCAGTTATTCCTTCATACACAGAAAGTTATAAAATGGTCACTTATACAATTTGAAAGAACTCCAGCAGCTTTGACCTGCTGGGGGCAATTAGTAATCACCCAGTCAAGCAAAGTATGTTTACCAGACTTGGAATTGAGGCACGTATGATCCTGAATAAGTTGTACTAGATTAGAATCTGCAAGTGTGGAATGCACTTTGTCAGTAGTAGGGTTAAGCCAATCAATATTGAGATCACCACAAAGTATAAGATCATGGTGTGGGAGACTGTCAAGGGAGTTAATAAAGAGAGGGAGGCCATTAGAAACCTTGCTGGGCAGCAAGTAGACACACCCAGCAATTAATTTCTTGTCCTTTCCATGCATCAAGGAGAGGAATATAGATTCCACAACTGGGGATCCAGAGTCAGGCTCAGGGAGTTTGATGACATCCATGTTAGCCCGAGTGTACATAAGGACACCCCCAGCCCTTTTGCCCACCCTAACCTTCTTAAAGCAATTATAGCCAGATAATGACACATCATGCTGTTTGATAGCTGGCTTTAGCCATGAGTCTGAGATGCATAGGATGTCAGGATTCTTCTGGGAAACCCTGGCTTCTAATTTGGCCATCTTAGGGTGATGGCTGCGAATATTCATATGCGCACTTTTCAGGCCTTTGTGAGGAGGTTGAGTATTAGTGACATGGATTTGTGTAGAGGCAGGGCAAGGGGTCCAGGATTGAGCTCAATATCCCCTGCTCAGGCCAGAAGGAGGAGAACAGAAATACAGACCCATAGTAAGGCACAAGACGGCGTCATTCCAGGGGCAAATTATATGTTAGGTACAAACAAATGCTTGTGGAGCCAGAGCCCAAGGAGGGCAGTGCCAGGTTTAGGAAGCCAAGGGGTGCGTAAGAGTATGCAGGGGGAGTCAGGCCAAATGTGACATGGAGGGGGAGGGGTATTAACCCGAGGATGAAATCTTAAGGAGTGTGCAATTAATTGGTCCACACAGTAGAGAAGAATAAGGCAGGTCAGGGTTACTAGCCAGCCAAGGATAGCCATGAGAGCAGTATTGGAGATAAAACAGTATAGGTTGATGGCTTGGTCAGTGGTAGATGCTTTCGGCCATGTTTCTGTAAGTACTATTACATCTGAAGAGGCATGAAGGACCCAGGACTAGAAGTGTTAGGGGAGAGCAGTGGTAAAAGGATTGCAACCTTCTTGAGTTGTTGCCCTCTAGTGGCTTTGTAGTATAATTTGCAAATGGGAAAGTAGCTGAACAACACCTCACAAAAGAGCTGTTACAAGTTGGAGTGTGTGGGGCTTACTGGAGCAAGCTGCAAAGTCATGAAAAAACAGGGCATGGAGGGGAGAGAGGAAGAACACAAGAATTGTGGTCTGAAAGTTCAGAGGGAAGAAAAATAGCATTGGGAACAGGGACTAGAGCAGTAAAAATCAGGGCTATTAGTGAGAGCAGGGGTTTCTTAGAGTGCTTCACAGCACACTTTAGACTCGGATAGGTTTTTAGAGTAGAATGGGGAAAAAGAATGCAGGGTTTTAGAGTTCGTTAGAGGAAGAAGAATGCACATAGTCTAATACTCTGTGCAGGTAAAATCTACAAATTGCACTTTTAACAATTCTATGCGGTAAAAATCAACAAGTTAGAACTTTAACAATCCTGTTCTACTTAACAGTCAGTACTGGAAAACTCAGCATTAGCAGTATTTGTATTAAAAAAAGACAGCTTAGAAAGGGTAGAGGCAAGAGCCAATAAGAGAAGGGGAATAGCATTGTGCCCAATCAGAGCTCAGGAGCAGTAATTGTGCAGCCAATTGGCCAGAGAGACAAAAAGCACTAAGTTCAATCCCGTCAGTGGCTCTAGGCTGCTCTTCAAAATCCGGAACTGGTTGTAGGCTATGAGGTGGGAGGGTCAGCGCAGAACAGCCGTCAAGGTTAGAGTGGCTCCCATGGCTTGCAGGAGGAGGCAGTCACCAATTCTGGGCAGGATGCCCAGTTGTAAGCTCTGAGGTGGGTGGGTCAGTGCAGAACAGCCGCCGGAGTCAGAGCGGCTCCCGTGGCTTACAGGAGTAGGCAGTGGCCCATTCGGGGGAAGGATGCCGGGTAGTAGGCTTTGAGGCAGGCAGGTCAGCGCAGAACAGCCGCTGGAGTCAGAGCAGCTCCTGCAGCTTGCAGGAGGAGGCAGTTGACTGTTCTGGGAAGGATGCCTGGTTGTAGGCTGTGAGGCGGGCGGGTCATTGCAGAACAGCCTCAGGGGTCAGAGCTGTTTATGCGGCTTGCAGGAATAGGCAAGGGCCCATTCTGGGCAGGCTGTCTGGTTGTAGGCTGTGAGCTGTGTGCAGGTCAGCGGAGAACAGTCAGAGCGGCTCCTGCGACTTGCAGGATGAGGCAGTCGTCCATTCTGGGCAGGATGCCTGGTTGTAGGCTGTGAGCTGGAAGGGTCCTCACAGAACAGCTGATGGGGTCAGAGCGGTTCCCAAGGCTTGCATGAGGAGGCAGTCACCTGTTCTGGGCAGGATGCCTGGTTGTAGGCTGTAAGGCAGGCTGGTCAGCGCAGAACAGCCACCAGGGTCGGAACAGCTCCCACGGCTTACAGGAGGAGGCAGTTGCCATTCTGGGAAGGATGCCTGGTTGTAGGCTGCGAGGCAGCTGGGTCAGCACAGAACAGCTGCCAAGGTCAAGTGGTTCCTGTGGCATGCAGGAGGCAGTCGCTTGTTTTGGGCAGGATGTCTGGTTGTAGGCTGAGAGGTGGGCAGGTCACCGCAGAACAGCCACCAGGATCAGAGCGACTCCCGCGGCTTGCAGGAGGAGATAGTTGCCCATTCTGGGCAGGACTGCTTGTAGGCTGTGAGGCAGGTGGGTCAGCGCAGAACAGCTGCCGGGGTCAGAGCAGCTCCTGCGGCTTGCAGGAGGAGGCAGTCGTCCATTCTGGGCAGTATGCCTGGTTGTAGGCTGTGAGGTGGGCAGATCAGTGCAGAGCAGTCGCTGGGGTCAGTGCAGCTCTGCGACTTACATGAGGAGGCAGTCTCCTGTTTTAGGAGGGATACTTGGTTGTAGTCTATAAAGCGGGCGGGTCAGCGCAGAACAGCCACTGGGGTCAGAGCAGCTCCCGAGGCTTGCAGGAGGAGGCAGTCACCCATTCTGGGCAGGATGCCAGGTTGTAAGCTATGAGGCGGCTGAATCAGTGCAGAACAGCTGCCAGGGTCAGAGTGGTTCCTGTGGCATGCAGGAGGCAGTAGCCCATTTTGGGAAGGATGCCTGGTTGTAGGCTGTGAGCCCGGCGGGTCAGCACAGAACAGTTATCAGGGTCAGAGCCTCTCCCGTGGCTTGCAGTGAGGAGGCAGTCACCCGTTCTGGACAGGATGCCTGGTTATAAGCTGTGAGGTGGGTGGGTCAGCGCAGAACAGCCGCTGGGGTCAGAGTGGCTCCAACAGCTTGCAGGGGGAGGCAGTTGCCTGTTCTGGGCAGGATGCCTGGTTATAGACTGTGAGGGGGGCAGGTCAGTGCAGAACAGCCACTGGGGTCAGAGCAGCTCCTGCAGCTTGCAGGAGGAGGCAGTCACCCATTCTGGGCAGGATGCCTGGTTGTAAGCTATGAGGTGGCTGGATCAGCGCAGAACAGCTGCCAGGGTCAGAGTGATTCCTGTGGCATGCAGGAGGCAGTCGCCTGTTTTGGGCAGGATGCCTGGTTGTAGGCTGTGAGCCCGGCGGGATATCGCAGAATAGTTGTCAGGGTCAGAGCCTCTCCCGTGGCTTGCAGTGAGGAGGCAGTCACCCATTCTGGGCAGGATGCCTGGTTGTAGGCTGTAAGGTGGGTGGGTCAGCACAGAACAACCGCCGGGGTCAGAGTGGCTCCCACTGCTTGCAGGAGGAGGCAGTTGCCTGTTCTGGGAAGGATGCCTGGTTATAGACTGTGAGGCGGGCAGGTCAGCGCAGAACAGCCACGATGTTAGAGCAGCTCCCGTGGCTTGCAGGAGGAGACACTTGCCCGTTCTGGGCAGGATGCCTGGTTGTAGACTGTGAGGCGGGCAGGTCAGCACAAAACAGCTGCCGGGGTCAGAGCGACTCCCACAGCTTGCAGGAGGAGGCAGTTCCCTGTTCTGGGAGGGATGCCCAGTTGGAGTCTGTGAGGTGAGTGGGTCAGCGCAGAACAGCCGCCGGGGTCAGAGCAGCTCCTGTGGCTTGCAGGAGTAGATAAGGGCCCATTTTGAGCAGGCTGCCTGGTTATAGACTGTGAGGTGGGCAGGTCAGCGCAGAACAGCCACGGTGTCAGAGCAGCTCCCGCGGCTTGCAGGAGGAGGCAGTTGTCTGTTCTGGGAAGGATGCCTGGTTGTTGACTGTGAGGTGGGCAGGTCAGCACAGAACACCCGCCGGGGTCAGAGTGGCTCCCACGGCTTGCAGGAGGAGGCAGTTGCCCATTCTGGGAGGTATGCCCGGTAGTAGGCTGCGAGGCGGGTGGGTCAGTGCAAAACAGCCTCTGGGGTCAGAGCTGTTCGTGCAGCTTGCAGGAGTAGGCAAGGGCCCATTCTGGGCAGGCAGTCTGGTTGTAGGCTGTGAGGTGCGCAGGTCGGCGAAAACAGTCGCCAGGGTCAGAGCGGCTCCTGCGACTTGCAGGATAAGGCAGTCATCCATTCTGGGCAGGATGCCTGGTTGTAGGCTGTGAGGTGGGAGGGTCATCACAGAACAGCTGATGGGGTCAGAGCTGGTTCCCAAGGCTTGCATGAGGAGGCAGTCACCTGTTCTGGGCAGGATGCCTGGTTGTAGGCTCTAAGGCAGGTGGGTCAGTGCAGAACATTCGCTGAGGTCAGAGCAGCTCCCGTGGCTTGCAGGAGGAGGCAGTCACCCATTCTGGGCAGGTTGCCTGGTTGTAAGCTGTGAGGCGGCTGGGTCAGTGCAGAACAGTTGCCGGGGTCAGAGTGGTTCCTGTGGCTTGCAGGAGGCAGTCGTCCATTTTGGGCAGGATGCCTGGTTGTAGGCTGTGAGGTGGGTGGGTCAGTGCAGAACAGTTGCCAGGGTCAGAGCCTCTCCCATGGCTTGCAGGAGGAGGCAGTCATCCATACAGGGCAGGATGTCTGGTTGTAGGCTGTAAGGCAGGCTGGTCAGCGCAGAACAGCCACCAGGGTCAGAACAGCTCCAGCGGCTTTCAGGAGAGGCAGTTGCCCATTCTGGGAAGGATGCCTGGTTGTAGGCTGTGAGGAGGGCATGTCAGCGCTAGAGCAGCCACTGGGGTCAGAGTGGCTCCCATGGCTGCGGAGGAAGCAGTCACTTGTTCTGGGCAGGATGTCTGGTTGTAGGCTGTGAAGCGGACAGGTCAGCGCAGAGCAGCCGCCGGGATCAGAGCGGCTCCCGCGGCATGCAGGAGGAGGTAGTTGCCTGTACTGGGCAGGACTGCTTGTGGGCTGTGAGGCAGGTGGGTCAGCACAGAACAGCTACCGGGGTCAGAGCAGCTCCTGTCTCTTGCAGGAAAAGATAAGGGCCCATTCTGAGCAGGCTGCCTGGTTGTAGGCTATGAGGTGGGCAGGTCAGCGCAGAACAGTTGCCGGGGACAGAGCGGCTCCTGCGGCTTGTAGACTGTGAGGTGGGCACGTCAGCACAGAACAGCCGCCGGGGTCAGAGCAGCTCCCACGGCTTGCAGGAGGAGGTAGTTGCCCGTTCTGGAAGGTATGACCGGTAGTAGGCTGTGAGGCGGGTGGGTCAGTGCAGAACAGCCTCCAGGGTCAGAGCTGTTCATGCAGCTTGCAGGAGTAGGCAAGGGCCCATTCTGGGCAGGCTGTCTGGTTGTAGGCTGTGAGGTGCGCAGGTCAGCGGAGAATAGTCAGAGCTGCTCCTGCGACATGCAGGATGAGGCAGTCGTCCATTCTGGGCAGGATGCCTGGTTGTAGGCTGTAAGGCAGGCGGGTCAGTGCAGAAGAGTCACCGAGGTCAGAGCAGCTCCCGTGGCTTGCAGAAGAAGGCAGTCACCAACTCTGGGCAGGTTGCCTGGTTGTAAGCTGTGAGGCGGCTGGGTCAGCGCAGAACAGCTGCCAAGGTCAGAGTGGTTCCTGTGGCATGCAGGAGGCAGTCGCCTGTTTTGGGCAGGATGCCTGGTTGTAGGCTGTGAGCTGGGCAGGTTATCGCAGAATAGTTGTCAGGGTCAGAGCCTCTCCCATGGCTTGCAGTGAGGAGGCAGTCACCCATTCTGGGCAGGATGCCTGGTTGAAGGCTGTAAGGTCGGTGGGTCAGCGCAGAACAACCGCCGGGGTCAGAGTGGCTCCCACAGCTTGCAGGAGGAGGCAGTTGCCTGTTCTGGGAAGGATGCCTGGTTGTAGGCTGTGAGGTGGGCAGGTCAGTGCAGAACAGTCGCTGGGTCTGTGCAACTCCCGCGGCTTGCATGAGGAGGCAGTCACCTGTTTACGGAGGGATACTTGGTTGTAGGCTATAAAGCGGGTGGGTTAGCGCCGAACAGCCACTGGGGTCAGAGCAGCTCCTGCAGCTTGCAGGAGGAGGCAGTCACCCATTCTGGGCTGGATGCCTTGTTGTAAGCTGTGAGGCGGCTGGATCAGTGCAGAACAGCTGCCAGGGTCAGAGTGGTTCCTGTGGCATGCAGGAGGCAGTAGCCCATTTTGGGCAGGATGCCTGGTTCTTGGCTGTGAGCCGGGCAAGTCAGCGCAGAAGAGTTGTCAGGGTCAGAGCCTCTCCCGTGGCTTGCAGAGAGGAGGCAGTCACCCGTTCTGGCAAGATGCCTGGTTATAGGCTGTGAGGCGGGTGGGTCAGCGCAGAACAGCCGCCGGGGTCAGAGTGGTTCCCACAGCTTGCAGGAGGAGGCAGTTGCCTGTTCTGGGCAGGATGCCTGGTGATAGACTGTGAGGGGCAAGTCAGTGCAGAACAGCCACTGGGGTCAGAGCAGCTCCCGCGGCTTGCAGGAGGAGGCAGTCACCATTCTGGGCAGGATGCCCGGTTGTAAGCTGTGAGGTGGCTGGATCAGCGCAGAACAGCTGCCAGGGTCAGAGTGGTGGTTCCTGTGGCATGCAGGAGGCAGTCGCCTGTTTTGGGCAGGATGCCTGGTTGTGAGCTGTGAGCTGGGCTGGTTATCGCAGAATAGTTGTCAGGGTCAGAGCCTCTCCCGTGGCTTGCAGTGAGGAGGCAGTCACCCATTCTGGGCAGGATGCCTGGTTGTAGGCTGTAAGGTGGGTGGGTCAGCGCAGAACAACCGCCGGGGTCAGAGTGGCTCCCACAGCTTGCAGGAGGAGGCAGCTGCCTGTTATGGGAAGGATGCCTGGTTATAGACTGTGAGGCAGGCAGGTCAGCGCAGAACAGCCACAGTGTCAGAGCAGCTCCCGTGGCTTGCAGGAGGAGACACTTGCCCGTTCTGGGCAGAATGCCTGGTTGCAGACTGTGAGGCGGGCAGTTCAGCACAAAACAGCTGCCGGGGTCAGAGCAGCTCTCACAGCTTGCAGGAGGAGGCAGTTGTCTGTTCTAGGAGGGATGCCCAGTTGGAGGCTGTAAGGTGAGTGGGTCAGAGCAGAACAGCCGCCGGGGTCAGAGCAGCTTCTGTGGCTTGCAGGAGTAATAAGGGCCCATTTTGAGCAGGCTGCCTGGTTATAGTCTGTGAGGCGGGCAGGTCAGCGCAGAACAGCCACGGTGTCAGAGCAGCTCCCGCGGCTTGCAGGAGGAGGCAGTTGTCTGTTCTGGGAAGGATGCCTGGTTGTTGACTGTGAGGTGGGCAGGTCAGCACAGAACACCCGCCGGGGTCAGAGTGGCTCCCACGGCTTGCAGGAGGAGGCAGTTGCCCATTCTGGGAGGTATGCCCGGTAGTAGGCTGCGAGGCGGGTGGGTCAGTGCAAAACAGCCTCTGGGGTCAGAGCTGTTCGTGCAGCTTGCAGGAGTAGGCAAGGGCCCATTCTGGGCAGGCAGTCTGGTTGTAGGCTGTGAGGTGCGCAGGTCGGCGGAGAACAGTCGCCAGGGTCAGAGCGGCTCCTGCGACTTGCAGGATAAGGCAGTCATCCATTCTGGGCAGGATGCCTGGTTGTAGGCTGTGAGGTGGGAGGGTCATCACAGAACAGCTGATGGGGTCAGAGTGGTTCCCAAGGCTTGCATGAGGAGGCAGTCACCTGTTCTGGGCAGGATGCCTGGTTGTAGGCTCTAAGGCAGGTGGGTCAGTGCAGAACATTCGCTGAGGTCAGAGCAGCTCCCGTGGCTTGCAGGAGGAGGCAGTCACCCATTCTGGGCAGGTTGCCTGGTTGTAAGCTGTGAGGCGGCTGGGTCAGTGCAGAACAGTTGCCGGGGTCAGAGTGGTTCCTGTGGCTTGCAGGAGGCAGTCGTCCATTTTGGGCAGGATGCCTGGTTGTAGGCTGTGAGGTGGGTGGGTCAGTGCAGAACAGTTGCCAGGGTCAGAGCCTCTCCCATGGCTTGCAGGAGGAGGCAGTCATCCATACAGGGCAGGATGTCTGGTTGTAGGCTGTAAGGCAGGCTGGTCAGCGCAGAACAGCCACCAGGGTCAGAACAGCTCCCGCGGCTTGCAGGAGGAGGCAGTTGCCCATTCTGGGAAGGATGCCTGGTTGTAGGCTGTGAGGAGGGCATGTCAGCGCAGAGCAGCCACTGGGGTCAGAGTGGCTCCCATGGCTTGCAGGAGGAAGCAGTCACTTGTTCTGGGCAGGATGTCTGGTTGTAGGCTGTGAAGCGGACAGGTCAGCGCAGAGCAGCCGCCGGGATCAGAGCGGCTCCCGCGGCATGCAGGAGGAGGTAGTTGCCTGTACTGGGCAGGACTGCTTGTGGGCTGTGAGGCAGGTGGGTCAGCACAGAACAGCTACCGGGGTCAGAGCAGCTCCTGTCTCTTGCAGGAAAAGATAAGGGCCCATTCTGAGCAGGCTGCCTGGTTGTAGGCTATGAGGTGGGCAGGTCAGGCGCCAGAACAGTTGCGGGGACAGGCGGGCTCCTGCGGCTATGAACTTGAGGTGGGCACGTCAGCACAGAACAGCCCGTGGTCAGAGCAGCTCCCACGGCTTGCAGGAGGAGGTAGTTGCCCGTTCTGGAAGGTATGACCGGTAGTAGGCTGTGAGGCGGGTGGGTCAGTGCAGAACAGCCTCCAGGGTCAGAGCTGTTCATGCAGCTTGCAGGAGTAGGCAAGGGCCCATTCTGGGCAGGCTGTCTGGTTGTAGGCTGTGAGGTGCGCAGGTCAGCGGAGAATAGTCAGAGCAGCTCCTGCGACATGCAGGATGAGGCAGTCGTCCATTCTGGGCAGGATGCCTGGTTGTAGGCTGTAAGGCAGGCGGGTCAGTGCAGAAGAGTCACCGAGGTCAGAGCAGCTCCCGTGGCTTGCAGAAGAAGGCAGTCACCAACTCTGGGCAGGTTGCCTGGTTGTAAGCTGTGAGGCGGCTGGGTCAGCGCAGAACAGCTGCCAAGGTCAGAGTGGTTCCTGTGGCATGCAGGAGGCAGTCGCCTGTTTTGGGCAGGATGCCTGGTTGTAGGCTGTGAGGCGGCAGGTCAGCACAAAACAGCTGCCGGGGTCAGAGCGGCTCCCACAGCTTGCAGGAAGAGGCAGTTGCCTGTTCTGGAAAGGATGCCCAGTTGGAGGCTGTGAGGTGAGTGGGTCAGCGCAGAACAGCCGCCGGGGTCAGAGCAGCTCCTGTGGCTTGCAGGAGTAGACAAGAGCCCATTTTGAGCAGGCTGCCTGGTTATAGACTGTGAGGTGGGCAGGTCAGCGCAGAACAGCCACGGTGTCAGAGCAGCTCCTGGCTTGCAGGATGAGGCAGTTGTCTGTTCTGGGAAAGATGCCTGGTTGTTGACTGTTAGGTGGGCAGGTCAGCACAGAACACCTGCTGGGGTCAGAGCTGCTCCCACGGCTTGCAGGAGGAGGCAGTTGCCCATTCTGGGAGGTATGCCCGGTAGTGAGCTGCGAGGGCAGGTGGGTCAGTGGAGAACAGCCTCTGGGGTCAGAGCTGTTGGTGTGGCTTGCAGGAGTAGGCAAGGGCCCATTCTGGGCAGGCTGTCTGGTTGTAGGCTGTGAGGTGCACAGGTCAGTGGAGAACAGTCGCCAGGGTCAGAGCGGCTTCTGTGACTTGCAGGATAGGGCAGTCGTCCATTCTAGGCAGGATGCCTGGTTGTAGGCTGTGAGGTGAGAGGGTCATCACAGAACAGCTGATGGGGTCAGAGCGGTTCCCAAGGATTGCATGAGGAGGCAGTCACCTGTTCTGGGCAGGATGCCTGGTTGTAAGCTGTGAGGCGGCTGGGTCAGTGCAGAACAGTTACCAAGGTCAGAGTGGTTCCTGTGGCTTGCAGGAGGAGGCTGTCATCCATACAGGGCAGGATGTCTGGTTGTAGGCTGTAAGGCAGGCTGGTCAGCGCAGAACAGCCACCAGGGTCAGAACAGCTCCTGCGGCTTGCAGGAGGAGGCAGTTGCCCATTCTGGGAAGGATGCCTGGTTGTAGGCTGTGAGGTGGGAGGGTCATCACAGAACAGCTGATGGGGTCAGAGCGGTTCCCAAGGCTTGCATGAGGAGGCAGTCACCTGTTCTGGGCAGGATGCCTGGTTGTAGGCTGTAAGGCAGGCGGGTCAGTGCAGAAGAGTCACCGAGGTCAGAGCAGCTCCCGTGGCTTGCAGAAGAAGGCAGTCACCAACTCTGGGCAGGTTGCCTGGTTGTAAGCTGTGAGGCGGCTGGGTCAGCGCAGAACAGCTGCCAAGGTCAGAGTGGTTCCTGTGGCATGCAGGAGGCAGTCGCCTGTTTTGGGCAGGATGCCTGGTTGTAGGCTGTGAGCTGGGCAGGTTATCGCAGAATAGTTGTCAGGGTCAGAGCCTCTCCCATGGCTTGCAGTGAGGAGGCAGTCACCCATTCTGGGCAGGATGCCTGGTTGAAGGCTGTAAGGTCGGTGGGTCAGCGCAGAACAACTGCCGGGGTCAGAGCGGCTCCCACAGCTTGCAGGAGGAGGCAGTTGCCTGTTCTGGGAAGGATGCCTGGTTGTAGGCTGTGAGGTGGGCAGGTCAGTGCAGAACGGTCGCTGGGTCTGTGCAACTCCCGCGGCTTGCATGAGGAGGCAGTCACCTGTTTACGGAGGGATACTTGGTTGTAGGCTATAAGCCGGGTGGGTTAGCGCAGACAGCCACTGGGGTCAGAGCAGCTCCTGCAGCTTGCAGGAGGAGGCAGTCACCCATTCTGGGCTGGATGCCTTGTTGTAAGCTATGGGCGGCTGGATCAGTGCAGAACAGCTGCCAGGGTCAGAGTGGTTCCTGTGGCATGCAGGAGGCAGTAGCCCATTTGGGCAGGATGCCTGGTTGTAGGCTGTGAGCCGGGCAGAGTCAGCGCCAGAAGAGTTGTCAGGGTCAGAGCCTCTCCGTGGCTTGCAGAGAGAGGCAGTCACCCGTTCTGGCAAGATGCCTGGTTATAGGCTGTGAGGCGGGTGGGTCAGCGCAGAACAGCCGCCGGGGTCAGAGTGGTTCCCACAGCTTGCAGGAGGAGGCAGTTGCCTGTTCTGGGCAGGATGCCTGGTTATAGACTGTGAGGGGGGCAAGTCAGTGCAGAACAGCCACTGGGGTCAGAGCAGCTCCCGCGGCTTGCAGGAGGAGGCAGTCACCCATTCTGGGCAGGATGCCCGGTTGTAAGCTGTGAGGTGGCTGGATCAGCGCAGAACAGCTGCCAGGGTCAGAGTGGTGGTTCCTGTGGCATGCAGGAGGCAGTCTCCTGTTTTGGGCAGGATGCCTGGTTGTAGGCTGTGAGCTGGGCTGGTTATCGCAGAATAGTTGTCAGGGTCAGAGCCTCTCCCGTGGCTTGCAGTGAGGAGGCAGTCACCCATTCTGGGCAGGATGCCTGGTTGTAGGCTGTAAGGTGGGTGGGTCAGCGCAGAACAACCGCCAGGGTCAGAGTGGCTCCCACAGCTTGCAGGAGGAGGCAGCTGCCTGTTATGGGAAGGATGCCTGGTTATAGACTGTGAGGCAGGCAGGTCAGCGCAGAACAGCCACAGTGTCAGAGCAGCTCCCGTGGCTTGCAGGAGGAGACACTTGCCCGTTCTGGGCAGGATGCCTGGTTGCAGACTGTGAGGCGGGCAGTTCAGCACAAAACAGCTGCCGGGGTTAGAGCAGCTCTCACAGCTTGCAGGAGGAGGCAGTTGCCTGTTCTAGGAGGGATGCCCAGATGGAGGCTGTAAGGTGAGTGGGTCAGAGCAGAACAGCCTCCGGGGTCAGAGCAGCTTCTGTGGCTTGCAGGAGTAATAAGGGCCCATTTTGAGCAGGCTGCCTGGTTATAGTCTGTGAGGCGGGCAGGTCAGCGCAGAACAGCCACGGTGTCAGAGTAGCTCCCGTGGCTTGCCGGAGGAGGCAGTTGTCTGTTCTGGGAAGGATGCCTGGTTGTTGACTGTGAGGTGGGCAGGTCAGCACAGAACACCCGCTGGGGTCAGAGCAGCTCCCATGACTTGCAGGAGGAGGCAGTTGCCCATTCTGGGAGGTATGCCCGGTAGTAGGCTATGAGGCAGGTGGGTCAGTGCAGAACAGCCTCCGTGGTCAGAGCTGTTCATGCGGCTTGCAGGAGTAGGCAAGGGCCCATTCTGGGCAGGCTGTCTGGTTGTAGGCTGTGAGGTGCGCAGGTCAGCGGAGAACAGTCGCCGGGGTCTGAGCGGCTCCTGCAACTTTGCAGGAGGCAGTAGCCCATTTTGGGCAGGATGCCTGGTTGTAGGCTGTGAGGCGGGTGGGTCTGCGCAGAACTGCTGCCGGGGTCAGAGTGGTTCCCACAGCTTGCAGGAGGAGGCAGTTGCCTGTTCTGGGCAGGATGCCTGGTTATAGACTGTGAGAGGGGCAGGTCAGTGCAGAACAGCCACTGGGGTCAGAGCAGCCCCTGCAGCTTGCAGGATGATGCAGTCACCCATTCTGAACAGGATGGCTGGTTGTAAGCTGTGAGGTGGCTGGATCAGTGCAGAACAGCTGCCAGGGTCAGAGTGGTTCCTGTGGCATGCAGGAGGCAGTCCCCCGTTTTGGGCAGGATGCCTGGTTGTAGGATGTGAGCTGAGCGGGTCATCGCAGAACAGTTGTCAGAACCAGAGCCTCTCCTGTGGCTTTCAGTGAGGAGGCAGTCACCCATTCTGGGCAGGATGCCTGGTTGTAAGGTGGGTGGGTCAGCACAGAACAACCGCCGGGGTCAGAGTGGCTCCCAGAGCTTGCAGGAGGAGGCAGTTGCCTGTTCTGGGAAGGATGCCTGGTTATAGACTGTGAAGCGGGCAGGTCAGCGCAGAACAGCCACGGTGTCAGAGCAGCTCCCGTGGCTTGCAGGAGAAGACACTTGCCCGTTCTGGGCTGGATGCCTGGTTGTAGACTGTGAGGCGGCAGGTCAGCACAAAACAGCTGCCGGGGTCAGAGCGGCTCCCACAGCTTGCAGGAAGAGGCAGTTGCCTGTTCTGGAAAGGATGCCCAGTTGGAGGCTGTGAGGTGAGTGGGTCAGCGCAGAACAGCCGCCGGGGTCAGAGCAGCTCCTGTGGCTTGCAGGAGTAGACAAGAGCCCATTTTGAGCAGGCTGCCTGGTTATAGACTGTGAGGTGGGCAGGTCAGCGCAGAACAGCCACGGTGTCAGAGCAGCTCCCGCGGCTTGCAGGATGAGGCAGTTGTCTGTTCTGGGAAAGATGCCTGGTTGTTGACTGTTAGGTGGGCAGGTCAGCACAGAACACCTGCTGGGGTCAGAGCTGCTCCCACGGCTTGCAGGAGGAGGCAGTTGCCCATTCTGGGAGGTATGCCCGGTAGTAGGCTGCGAGGCAGGTGGGTCAGTGCAGAACAGCCTCTGGGGTCAGAGCTGTTCGTGTGGCTTGCAGGAGTAGGCAAGGGCCCATTCTGGGCAGGCTGTCTGGTTGTAGGCTGTGAGGTGCACAGGTCAGTGGAGAACAGTCGCCAGGGTCAGAGCGGCTTCTGTGACTTGCAGGATAAGGCAGTCGTCCATTCTAGGCAGGATGCCTGGTTGTAGGCTGTGAGGTGAGAGGGTCATCACAGAACAGCTGATGGGGTCAGAGCGGTTCCCAAGGCTTGCATGAGGAGGCAGTCACCTGTTCTGGGCAGGATGCCTGGTTGTAAGCTGTGAGGCGGCTGGGTCAGTGCAGAACAGTTACCGGGGTCAGAGTGGTTCCTGTGGCTTGCAGGAGGAGGCAGTCATCCATACAGGGCAGGATGTCTGGTTGTAGGCTGTAAGGCAGGCTGGTCAGCGCAGAACAGCCACCAGGGTCAGAACAGCTCCTGCGGCTTGCAGGAGGAGGCAGTTGCCCATTCTGGGAAGGATGCCTGGTAGTAGGCTGTGAGGAGGGCGTGTCAGCGCAGAGCAGCCGCTGGGGTCAGAGTGGCTCCCATGGCTTGCAGGAGGAAGCAGTCACTTGTTCTGGGCAGGATGTCTGGTTGTAGGCTGTGAGGCGGGCCAGTCAGCGCAGAGCAGCCGCCGGGATCAGAGCGGCTCCCGCGGCTTGCAGGAGGAGGTAGTTGCCCGTTCTGGGCAGGACTGCTTGTGGGCTGTGAGGCAGGTGGGTCAGCGCAGAACAGCTGCCGGGGTCAGAGCAGCTCCTGCGGCTTGCAGGAGGAGGCAGTCATCCAATCTGGGCAGTATGCCTGGTTGTAGGCTTTGAGGTGGGCAGGTCAGTGCAGAACGGTCGCTGGGATCAGTGCATCTCCTGTGGCTTGCATGAGGAGGCAGTCACCTGTTTAGGGAGGGATACTTGGTTGTAGGCTATAAAGCGGGTGGGTTAGCGCCAAACAGCCACTGGGGTCAGAGCATCTCCTGCAGCTTGCAGGAGGAGGCAGTCACCCATTCTGGGCTGGATGCCTTGTTGTAAGCTGTGGGGTGGCTGGATCAGTGCAGAACAGCTGCCAGGGTCAGAGTGGTTCCTGTGGCATGCAGGAGGCAGTAGCCCATTTTGGGCAGGATGCTTGATTGTAGGCTGTGAGCCGGGCAGGTCAGCGCAAAACAGTTGTCAGGGTCAGAGCCTCTCCCGTGGCTTGCAGTGAGGAGGCAGTCACCCGTTCTGGGCAGGATGCCTGGTTATTGACTGTGAGAGGGGCTGGTCAGTGCAGAACAGCCACTGGGGTCAGAGCAGCTCCTGCGGCTTGCAGGATGAGGCAGACACCCATTCTGAGCAGGATGCCTGGTTGTAAGCTGTGAGGTGGCTGGATCAGCTCAGAACAGCTGCCAGGGTCAGAGTGGTTCCTATGGCATGCAGGAGGCAGTCGCCTGTTTTGGGCAGGATGCCTGGTTGTAGGCTGTGAGCTGGGCAGGTCTTCGCAGAACAGTTGTCAGGGTCAGAGCCTCTCCCATGGCTTGCAGTGAGGAGGCAGTCACCCATTCTGGGCAGGATGCCTGGTTGTAGGCTGTTAGGTGGGTGGGTCAGCACAGAACAACCGCCGGGGTCAGACTGGCTCCCACAGCTTGCAGGAGGAGGCAGTTGCCTGTTCTGGGAAGGATGCCTGGTTATAGACTGTGAGGCGGGCAGGACAGCGCAGAACAGCCATGGTGTCAGAGCAGCTCCCGTGGCTTGCAGGAAGAGGCAGTCACCTGTTCTGAGCAGGATTCCTGGTTGTAGACTGTGAGGCAGGCAGGTCAGCGCAGAACAGCCACGGTGTCAAAGCAGCTCCCGTGGCTTGCAGGAAGAGGCAGTCACCTGTTCTGAGCAGAATGCCTGGTTGTAGACTGTGAGGTAGGCGGGTCAGCACTTAACAGCCGCCAAGATCAGAGCGCCTCCCCTGTGGCTTGGAAGAGGAGGCAGCCACCCGTTCTGGGCAGGATGCCTGGTTGTTGGCTGTGAGGTGGATGAGTCAGTGCAGAATAGCCACTGGGATCAGAGCTGCTCCCAAATCTTGCAGGAGGAGGCAGTCACCCATTTTGGGCAAGATGCCTTGTTGTAGGCTGTGAGGTGAGTGGGTCAGCGCAGAACAACTGCAGGGGTCTCAGCGGCTCCCGCAGCTTGCAAGAGGAGGCAGTCACCCATTCTGGGCAGGATGGTTGCTTGTAGGCTGTGAGATGGGTGGGTCGGTGCAGAACAGCTGCTCAGAGTGGCTCCCGTGGCTTGCAGAAGGAGGCAGTTGCCCATTCTACTGTACAGATATATCTGAAAAAATATATCTGTACAGTAGTCCCTCACTATAACAAAGGAGTTAGGGGCCATAATGACTGTTTGTTGTAGTAACTCATTCATTGTATCAAGGGATGTTAAATTACACAGCTGTACACAGAGTACAACTTTATCTGCTAGTGTGCCTCTCACTAATCCACATACGCATAGTGATCAAACCCACTCCCTAATGATTTGCTCAGCTAATTTGCTCAAGCTGCTTTCTGTACTTGATAAAAAGGTTGTTTTTTTACTGTATTTTACTTTATTTTATCAGTTTGGATTTACAAAACTACAAAAGCCAAAATCTACCTTCTCCCACCCCTGCCCCCAACATCCCCGACTCCCCAACTGCCTCCTACTGTACCCTACAACATCAGGTTATTTGCTTTCTTAAAAAAACACAGGCTTTAGACTTTAAAAAAAAAACACAGACCTCAGGCTTAGGTTTAAATTTGGAATCATGTCCTGTCTTTGCGCATCAGCCACTCGCACACACCACCCACACAGTCACACTGACTCTCATGTCTGGCTCCCACTCAATTCTATCATCGCGGCTCCAGTTTAATAGTGTTTATTTAATTTTCTTTTTTAGTTATGACTATATAAGTTTTTCTGACTTTCCCAGCTTAACAAGGAGAGCAAGAACAAGGGAGGATCAGCAATTCTAACAGACTGATATAAGCCGAGGTGTGTCAGGGGTTGGGGTCGGGGTCAGAAGGAATCAGCAACCGCAGCAGCAATAGGTACAGTAATACAGCACTATATTGCGTTTAGTGAGATGGAGGAGACAGGGAGATTGTGTATGGCTGGGCAAGGGAACACTTAAGGCAAACTGAAAATAGAGGCTCAAAATACATGGGAGCCATGATGACCATTCATTACAGCTGAATGATTGCTATAACGAGGTTTGTTATTGCGAGGGACTACCATACGTATGTATCTATATGTGTGCATGCACACATGCCCGCACACACATATACACACACTAGATAATGGTGGCCAGTCTGATAATACAGTTTGTCTCCTCCAGTACTGCTTAAGAGAATGCTCTTAGGGCATAATTCTCAACTGCTATGCATTTCACATAGCATTATGTACTGTACTGTATTTGACACTCAAATGTATCCTTGCTCCATAAAGATTTACTGACGTTCCTGATAATGCTGGAGATAGTTTTGGAAACACACACTACTAAAAATTAAACCATCTTGGTAGAAACATTCTGTGACACTAAGCATGTGGGACTCACTATTTAAAGATTCATTATTCCTTAAAATAAGAATGTACTACACATTCTGGTCATATATGCTCCGCATTTTGAAGGCTGGTACTACTGATTTCTTTTCAGTGTGGACAGATTGAGAGGTATGTCTTGGAGTAGAGATAAACTGCATTCACTGCAAATGCTCTCCTTTAGTTCTGATAAGTTGTATGATCAGGAATGATGCATAGCATTGGCTTAATAGCTCTCTTTTGGAACTAACCCATATTTAACAGAGCAGAGAGCCCCATCTTGTGGAAAGAAGAGGTTTTATTTGTACACGCAAGAAAGAAAATAAATGTCAGACTCCAGAGGATGCTGTGTAATGAGGACTTCAGTGTTTAAATGAGCATACCACTGGGATCAGATGTGGCACCAGTATAATGTAGTTGGCTGATAAATGAGTTTCTTGATTATATGGAGCAGAATTATATGTATGCTGAGGAGTGAGGACAGTCTATTTATTTTATCTTCAACCTTTCACATTGCATATTTCCATTTATACATTCATATAACTAACACAAAGACAAGCTAGATCAAAATACTAAAATCTATTTTGCACATTAGAGATATATTCTTGGGAAAAAACTTCTTTAATGCATCAGTTAGGATTCCAGTGACAAAAGTTTGGAAATGTGGTGTTAGGGTTGCCAACCCTAACACCCCACCCCCATCCTGTACACAGCAACAGACTGGGGGGGTGACTTGGGGTTGTCAGCCCTAATGCGCACCCCATTCCATGAGTAAGTAGGTTGAGATGGGCACAGTATAGGAGAATGGGGTAAGCATTAGAGCTGACAACCCCAAGACATTCCCCCCACTCCTGTTGTTGCATGCAGGGTGGAGGTGACGTGTTAGGATTGGAAACCCTAACACCACATTTCCAAACTTTTGTCACTGGAATCCTAACAAATGCATTAACCATTTTTTTTGCCAAGAATTTCCTTACTTTTTTAGATAGTATAATCGTAGCCTTATTTGCTTGTGGAAGCGCAGTGCCCTGCACCCCATCACTGCTTTCTGGTATCCATGTGAGGGCCTGTGCTGCCATCCATGCATGAGTCCAGTGGTGGAAGGGAATACATTTTCAGATATTGTAATCACACCTCTGTTCCCCTGTGGGACTGCATCAATCCATAATATGAACATACGAACATACAAAAATTGCCAGCAGCAAAAGGCCATCATGGTCTATTTAGGCTGCTCGTGAACGCAGCTAGCTCCCTATTCAGCAGCTCCCCCCTCCCATTACCTCTATTTACCCTGCCCTTTGGTCTGGGTCCTGTGCTCCCATCAGTTCATAATGCTCTCCTGTGGGAGAGCATGGCCCTGCAGTTACTGCACTCCCATCACTCAATAATCATATCCTTATTTCCACGCGAGAGAGCAGGGCCTTCTGGGCCCCGCACTGCGCTCCCATCACTGCATACTGGTATCCACATTTGCATGTGGCATCCATGCATGAATATTGGGGAGGAGGGAATAATTTTTGAGATATTGTAACCACACCACTATCCCTCTGTCCAGGCCCTGCACTCCCATCAATCCATAATGGTCTGGACCCAGTGCTCCCATCAATGCACAATGCTCCCCTGTGGGAGAGCATGGCCCTCCAGGCACTGCACTCCCATCAGTCCATAATCATATCCTTATTTCTGTGTGAAAGTGCAGAAGCCCTCTGGGCCCTGTGCTCCCATCACTCCATGCTGGTATCCATATTTACATGTGGAGTGCAAGGTCCTCTGGGCCCCTGTGCTCCCATCCATCCATAATTATTTAGAGACTGTAGTGGTGTCCTTATTTGCCTGTTGGAGCGCAGGGCCTGCTCCATCCCATAGTGTGTGGCACCAAAGAAACATCTCATATTGCAATATTATTCTATAGAAAAAACAGCAAAATATGAAGCCTTTATAACTGAACACCAAACTAATATATTTTCAGGAAACCAGCAAAAGGCACATTGGTCGGACAAGCCCTTTTCACCTTGAAAATTTCACAGAAAAATTGCAAACCGTTTCTTTACAGCAGAGTGACAAACAAACGACTGGGTGCACCTCACATTACAATGCTATTGTATGGAAATGAAGCAAAATATAAACCCAGAGAACTCCAGTGCAAAGTATTTTTTTTCACCAAACCAGCAAAAGGCACATTAGTGGGCAAAGCTCTTTGTACCCTGAAAATTTCAGGCCAAAATCCCAAACCATTCGTTTTCTGAAAAATCCTCTTTTGCAAATTGCAAAAAATGATCCTTTTTCATGTTTCCTTTATCACAATTTGCAGCAAATCGGGAAAAAGGATGCTTTTTCGTGAATTGCCTTTTTGAGGTTTGTGACAAAGGATTTTGCCACTTTAAAAAACATTTCCAGGCACAGAATCGAAAAACTGACCCTAGAATTGAGGTCTACGGGCCCTAATTAGGTAAAAGCAACTGTTGCCACATTCCAAATCCAGGTATTTTTTGAGTTTTTAAGATTTTTGCCACCACTAATTGGAAACAAGATGGTGGTAGCACGGCAAATAATTCCATGTTTGCAGCTAAGGATTCTGTATTTGTAATAAAGGATCCTTTGTCAAGTGGGACATCCATCTAGTCCCATAGGGAATAATGAGAAACTTTGACATTTAATAACTTTTGAACGGATTAATATTTTTTCCAGCAAACTTTCAGAAAGCACCCTTCTGACCCATGACCTATGTAGCCTAAACATTTCAGACCAAAATTCCACACCATTTTCTTGCAGTCGCATGACAAAGAATTTTAACCAAAAAATGGTAAATGTCAAATTTTTGACCCCCATCTCTGCACCCACACATCTGACCAGAATGAAATGTGCCACATCAAGAGATCTATAGTCCCTGATGGAGCTTGCAAAATTTAATTCGAATCACTTGAACGGTTGCAAAGTTGCAGAAGTTCAAGTTTAACATAGAAGTGACCACTGAACCCTAACTATACTGGGGCAACCGCGCCAATATAATACACACACACACACACACATATATATATATATATATATATATATATATATATATATATATATAAGGATATACCATGGCCTAATGAAAATCTCATTGATATTTTTCCTAAGTGCAGTTTGACCTTAGGTTATCGTGAGTGGCAAAGTCTAGAGTGATGGGAAAAGGTCAGACTGAATGAGGGAAGATATCACTGATTTTCATTAGGGCCATGTCATCTTTCATTTATGCCATGCCTTTTATTACATAATGGCAAGAAAAAAAATCATGTGTCCTGTCACCTTCAATGGTGATGTTAGCCCAACAAAAGCTCCTTAGCTCATGCAAGCAATCAGTCACCTCCGTTGCCACTATGGACCTAGTGTGTGGATAAATGGACCTAGAGTGAAAATAACACCTATATTACTCTATCCATAGTGGCAAACAGTGTCACTTATTATTTACCACTTTTGATATTCACAGGTATGACATAAGTATGTGCATACATATATATAGAATAAATAATGACTAAGGGTGGTATACAAAGATGTATACCCATTGAGGGCGTTGATTAGGGCTATAAGGCCACAAGTCTGAAGGGCAAGTGGCTTTATTGCCCTAACTAACCCCCAAGATGTGTATACTTCCAAGTGTTCCAACTTAACCCATTGTTTGTTGAATATAAGACATTGGGATAGTTATTGTTATGGAGATCACTTTTGCAATCATGTTATGGCACTTGAAGGTCTCTTGCAGCAAGGAGGGAATGGTGTGTAGTAAACACAGAAACATAGAAAGTGACGGCAGAAGGAGACTGTGAGTCTATCTTATTTATTGATTTATTTATTGAAAAGTTGATCTAGTCTGCCCAAGAGTTTCCAAGACGTATTGCAGGTCCCCGGATCTAGCCCCCTACTGAATTTTATTATTTCCTTGTCCCACCATGAGCGCAGGTAGGAGTTTGAGAGATGTCTGGGTTTGGAAGGGGTTTCTGTGTGTTTTTTCAGGTTCTTTTGTAACTTGTTAATTGGTTTGGCTAGCTTCCTAATGATGTGTTAATTGTGTTATCAGTACTGTCTCAATTGTTTTATTAGTGTAGATATATAGCTTTAAGTGGTGTAAATACTGAGTATAGCTATAATTGTTTGATTAGTGCAAATATATACTGTTAATCTATGGATTAATTTCAATTATTCAGGGAAATAAATGATGGTCTTTTCTATGGGGAAAGTTCCCATCCATGTATACTGTGTGTGTGTGTGTATATATATATATATATATATATATATATATATAAAATCAACACTGTATGTATTCCATACAACTTTTGATTGGGGTTGAGGGCTATAGTGGTGAAATATTGACCCGAAAGATGTACTACTGCCTGACAATTGTTATGTTGCCCAAAGATGAAGGGTGAGGGCAGTATGATTATGGGAAGGCAATAGCTCATCTAGAGAGGTCAATATTTTCCCATTATAGCCCAAAATAACTCCAGTCATTATCTGCTTTATTATACCTTTTGTGAGTTTGTTGCCCCTCCCCACATACAATAGAAATATTCTTACCTTTATTTTCAGCATTTCCTTCTTCCTTTTGTTTTCCCATACACTTCACTGTGCTTCCTCCCACCATCTGGGAACATCTCTACAGATACACAGGTCTGGGTGCAGCTTAAATATTATATGACTAGGGTAAGTGGGAGGGCTGTGCAGCTCAAATATCCCCATCACCATGACCCTTTAATGTGTCACTCACTGCCGTGCCTTTCAATGTTTCTCTCACTGCCATTATAATAAGCAGAGGAGAGAGAAAGTATTTATTTTTAAAGCCCACTCATTGGGCGTGGCTACTGAATTACCAGAGCACTGGGCAGGTAGGTGGTGGTGTCAGTGAGAGAGAGAGAGAGATATATGGTAATTTCTCCTGAGTGCTGCATTTTTTCTTTTGTCTATTGATGGTGGTGGTGGTGGCAGTGGTGATGGCAGCAGGAGGGAGACAGCTGGTAGGCTTTTATAACCAACGGTTTTTTTTTAATAATGGGCCAAATGGTGATCTCAGTAGACACTTCATCGCTGTGGTTGGTAAGAAGTGTCAAGGAAGACCAGGGGTCTTCCTGAGTTTTAGCTAGCCTGATAATGCCTGCTGGAATAGAGCTATCTGGTCCAGCAACTGCTGACAATTTGGTTTGTCAGTGAGTTTGAGAGGTCTTAGTTTTTAAGACAAACAGTTTCAGCATGCAAGCACTGAGGCAATGGTTACCCCAAAGGGCACTAGCCGGGAAACCAAGTTTCAAAGAAATACAAAATCACACATACCCCATAATGCAAATCACCACAGTGTATTGTGCTGGTTCAACTTTAAGCAGAAATGCATAGTACCAAAAGGTCTCTCACACAGTCTGCAAAGGGTGGCAACAGAAGACACATACACATGTTTCATCTTACCAGGACTCATCAGTGTGCCTCGCCTGTTTGACACCCCAGTAGAATGAACCAGCTACCCTAAGATGGTCTATCTGGGTTATGTTGTGGTGAACCCAATAAAAACAAAAAATAAGCTAAAAGACAAAGAACCTTAGCGTGCAAGGACTGAGGCAATGGTTACCCCAAAGGGCACTGGCCAGGAAGGCAAGTTTCAAAGAAATACAAAATCACACATACCCCCATAATGCAAAGCACCATGGGCTCTATATGCAAATTACCACAGTATATTGTGCTGGTTCAACTTTAAACAGAAATGCATGGTACCAAAAAGTCTCTCACACAGTCTGCAAAGGGTGCTAACAGAAGACACATACACGTGTTTCATCCTACCAGGAGTCAACAGTGTGCCTCGCCTGTTTGACACCCCAGTGGAATGAACCAGCTACCCTAAGATGGTCTATCTGGGTTATGTTGTGGTGAACCCAATAAAAACAAAAAATAAGCTAAAAGACAAACAACCTTAGCATGAAAGCACTGAGGGAATGGTTACCCCAAAGGGCACTGGCCAGGAAGGCAAGTTTCAAAGAAATACAAAATCACACATACCCCCATAATGCAAAGCGCCATGGGCCGTATATGCAAATTCGCACAGTGTATTGTGCTGGTTCAACTTTAAGCAGAAATACATGGTACCAAAAGGTCTCTCACACAGTCTGCAAAGGGTGATAACAGAAGACACATACATGTGTTTCATCCTACCAGGACTCATCAGTGTGCCTCGTCTGTTTGACACCCCAGTGGAATGAACCAGCTACCCTAAGATAGTCTATCTGGGTTTTCCTTGGGGTTGTCGGGCCTAACTCTCACCCCATTCTCCTTTACTGTACCATCTCAGCTTGTTTACACATGGAATGGGGTGAGTTAGGGCAGACATCTCCAAGGTGCACCCTGGCACCTGTTAGTCTGTGGATGGTGGTGTGTGTGTGTGTGGGGAGGGGGTTGGTTGGTAACCCTAACATCGAATTTCCAGACTTTTGTTGGTTTGGAATCAACCTTAACTGATACATTAACAGAGTTTTTTGCAATGAATATATATACATACACACACATACACACACACACACACACACACACCCCTAATTCCCCAGTTCCCATTTTAGCAATGCCTATTCTTTCTAAATAACAGAAAAAGAGCATGCTTTGGCCTATGCCAAGCAGTCTTAAAATGGCTGGTGGTTCAGCAACTATGGGAAAGATTATTTTTTTATTATGTAAAACTTGTTAATGTAAGGGGTTATGAGGACAACAGCCCGATTGTACTGTATATCATCATATTAAGTGGTGTAGGGAAAATTCTGTGGGATAACACAGAATGACTGCCAAACTTTCTTTTGGAAATTGCATTAGTATAGTGATATGTAATGAGGTTCATGACTTGGATGACCCTGTGTTGAACCATATCAACACAAGTCATGACTGGTTTTGACCAATAGTAACTCACCATTTACCTTACCCATGTTATAAAGAATGATAACTTGCAGTACATAATGTAACTTATGGTACATGTTGGACCAAATTACTAACGCTGAAAAGCACTAATTTTCATGTTGCATGTTTACAGAGACATTAAAGCAGCAGTATTTGTTTATCGGCAATAAAATGTAATCGTATGTTTTTTTTTATTATTATTTATTTTGCTTAATTCCTCCTATGCCGACCAGTACTATTTAGCCTATCCATTCCCCCAGCCCTATCACTCCGCCATCTCCGGGACTTACCAACCATTCTACAGTACCCCACAGTTTACCCCCCATGGTGGAGCCCCCCAGAATTGACCCTTAAATCTCGGGAGAAGTTTAGTTTAGATGTGACCAGCAAGCCCAGTAGGCAGGTGTGGAGTCTGCAAGGAGGGAGGTGTCATAACTGCAGGCCAGGATTTTCCTCCCGTTGTTCTTCCTTGGGGGGTGTGGTATGCAATGACAGAAGTGGCGCATATGCTATACATCTGGTACGCCCCCCCAACTAGAGCTATCCCTGGCAGTTGGACCCCTTGCTACTGCAAGGGGTCAGAACTGCACCACTGACTTCTCCAGCCTCCCCTCCCAGAGGAGGAGAGCAGTTCATGGAACAGTCGATCCTCCTCCCCTCGATTGGTCCTCCAACTCCAGAGATTGCTTCTGATCTTGGGTCATCAGCGTCGCAAGCGGTTCTGCTACTGCTCCGCCAGTGGGCCAGCGATCATAAAGTTTTTGCATTCACACAACTTGACTGCGTGCTGAAACTCTTAGGGCTGGAGAGGGAGACCTCTCTTCAAGTGGGTCCCTTCCCCCCCTTGCTGCCCTTCAGCTGCCGACTGAAGAAGCGTGTGGGGTGGAGGCACCGGATCGCTCAATCTGTGCCTGGCCGACCTCCCCCACAAAGTGTAAATGATCCGAGAGCAGGCAACTGCCAGATAGACCCTGGACTTAAAACCTCAATGTTTTTGCAAACAAATGTAGAGAACTGTACCTGATCTGAGAAAATTCTTTCTTTTCTCTGCTGTTTCTCAGTGCGAACCTGAGGTGGAGATGGGAGGCAGAATCCTGCATCGAACCAGCCAGTGAGGTCACAGTGTCTATGACCATAGAAAAGAACAGAGTTTGGGCGCCAGTTTCAAACCAGGAGCTCAGTTCCTGATTGGACTCCACTCAGGCTGTGACGTATACTTCTCAGACCCTCAAAATCCTGGACTGAGCCCCTTGGCTCACAACTTGACTGCATGCTGAAACTCTTAGGGGTGGAGAGGGAGACCTCTCTGCAAGCGGGTCCCAGACCCTGCTGCCCTTCAACTGCCGACTGAAGAAGCACGTGGGATGGAGGCACCAGCTCACTCAATCTGTGCTGTGTGGACTTCCCCCACAAAGCGTAAGTGATCCTGCCCCTGCCCGAGAGCAGGCGACTACCAGATAGACCCTGAACCTAAAACCTCAAAGTTTTTGCAAACAAACGTGGAGAACTGTACCTAATCTGAGGAACTTTTCCACCCACCCACCTCATTCCCTCCTCCCCTTAAAGGCTTTATAGCCATGCCTACAGGCCATACAGGGCCATGCACCTAATGCAAGGACTTGCAAATCTGTAACTCTGTGGTTAGTGATTGCCTATCTGATACTCCATGGACGTGCCTCTCTATGTGTTAATATGTGTTCTTGAAATGCTACCTGACAATTTTATTTACTTTACTTGCAGCTGCTAGAATGATAGCTTAACTGTCTTCCTCCTCTAAATGTGCATATTCCAATAGTAAGCCAGAGCTATTTACAGTAAACAGACTGCTAGACAAAATCTACAGACTTTAACTGATGATCCAAGTTATTTACTGAAACTGAGCTGGATGGAGCCCACAGCTGGATAAATTGGTTAGGTGTTATATGTGTGTTACAGAATCCAAAACCACTGTATAATGCTTCTAGCCAGTGTATGTTACCTCAGATTTATCACCCATACCGTAAGTCATAAATACTGCACAGGGCAGAAGTAGCAAGTGCTTTTCTGTGTCTAAGCCTGATCTAGGGATAGCCAATGACAAACTGCATGTCATAGATACTGATTAAGGAAAGTTTAGCCAGACTTTTTCTCCTAAGCCCTTCCAAGGGACAGCAAACTGTATACAGACAGGGCTACTAACAGTGTGAACCTCTGATCCTGGATTCGCAGTGCAACAGGATAGGGTAGGGTACAAGACCGAAGGGAAAAAAAAAATACATGTTAAGGCAAACCTTAACACCAGCTTACCCTCCTTTACAGGTGACTAGCTCACACCCTTAATCCTGCTTTAAGACAGGCTTGCATCTCCCTATATAACTGGGCACAGCTGCTTTTCAAACATGTCTCCTCCAGGGAGGACCCCTGACCCCAACCCATCTTACCACGCACATCATGGTGTAAGTCAGCCTTTCACCTCTCTTCTCAATAGAGGAGCAATTCTGGCAACTCTCTACATACTATCCCTCTTCTGGGTGGACAGGATCATATGCCTAGGGGACCCTGACGTTAAGGGATCTCTGGACCATGACACCCTTCCTCTGAGCTATTACAATGGCATGCCCCACCCTAGTTCATATGTTCTCTTGATAGCTCATGAGCTAGAAAGAAGGGGAATAAGCTACGAGGTGCTCCACTTCACAAGCAGGATGCGCGGAAGTACCCTAATCCCAACTGCCAGCCCAAAGTTACTTTGCCTGATTGCGGTGCTACTACTCCTGGAAGGAGACATTCAGCCCAACCCTGGCCCTCCTGCTGCCAATATCCTAATATCTTCCCCACAGGATCCTCACTGGGTATCCACTAAGAGATTGAAGATAGCGCACATGAATGTCTGCAGCCTCAAACCAAAAACACAAGCGGTACAAGCCTGGCTTGACCTCTACAAGCCTGAAATCCTTGCCATCTCTGAGACCTTGCTTAAGGTCGACATCCTCGTTCACGAGATATTGGCCCAAGGATACAGCACCTACTGAAAGGATAGGAAAAGCCAAAGAGGGTGGTGTACTTATATATGTGAAAGACACACTAACTGTATCGCAACTAAGCCTGCAGCAAAGCACCTGCCTAGATGGTGAATCCTTACTCATTCACATTATCCTCGGTCACTCAAAGCACCTCACAATAGGCTGCATTTATAACCCTCCCAAGTCTGCTCTCCAATCCCTAGGGACAATCATAAAAACTATGACCAATGATGTCCCTTCGGAGCTCATTATCTTGGGGGATTTCAACCTAAATTGGGCCCATGATCCTAACAAAGACCTCATGTCCGTGATCCAAGAGGGAAATCTTGTACAGGTTATCTCAGAACCTACCAGATTAAACTACAAAACGGGGAACCACACTTCCCTTGAATGGGCTTTGGTGTCAAACTCCTCCAACATCCAGATTGCCGGTGTTATGGCTGAGTTCCTGAGTGACCACTCCCCCATATTCTGTATATGGAAGAACAGAGCACCCAAGGTCCAACCTAGATTACTTACTGCTCGTGACTACTCCAAGTTCATGGCAGGGCAATTTAACGACTAACTCTGCAACCTGGACTGGAGCCCTATAGGCTCCTCCCTACATTGAATGAGGCCCTGAACTACTTCCAGAACATGGTAACTTCAGCAGCCAACCTCTTTGCCCCACTGAAAAAACTCAGAGCAAAGGGTAGCTGCTATAAGTGGATCTCCCCGTCCTTAAAAACCCTGATGATCAGCCATGACAAGGCCTGGAAGAAGTACAAGCACTCCTCTCTTCCGACCGATCTTCTGTCATACAAGCCCTAAGAAACAAATGCAAGAGAGTCACTAAATTTGCGAAAAGGGAGTATGTCACTCACTTCCAAAAAAACAGCCTAGGCAACCCAAAATTATTCTGGTCTCACATCAACGACCTGATCAGGGGCAATAGCAAGGCTGAACTTTCCCACATTGAGGTCAACGGTCAGCTCATGGACGACAGTCCACTAATTGCTGCAGCCCTAAACACCCACTTCACAAACCTTGATGCATACAAGGTAGGTCTACCTCCTCCAACCCCAGATCCAAATGCAACTGATCCTCTATGCCAGGACCGTCCCTCATTCCACCTAAGACTGGTTAAGATTAAAGAGGTCCAAACCCTCCTAAAAGCCCTGAAAGTCAAAGGCTCAGGAGGACCCAATGGGATAAACCCCCGACTACTTAAGGCAGGAGCCCATGCCCTTGCCAGATCCCAACCTGGCTCATTAACAGATCCTTTATGGAAGGAAGCATTCCTGATCAGTAGAAACAGGCCAATGTGGTCCTGATCCACAAGGGTGGCCCCAGGAAACACATTATCAACTACAGGCCTATCTCCTTGCTCTGTATACTTGCAAAACTCCAAGAAAGGCTTGTCTGTGGTCAACTCCAAGACTACTTGGAGTCTCACCAGCTTCTAGCCCCCTCCCAACATGGTTTCAGATTTAACCATGGCACTGTCACTGTCCTCACTAATGTCTTGGCAGACATTCTCAGAGTCATGGATAATGGGATGCCCACAGGTGCGGTCTTCATAGTTCTGTCCATGGCCTTCAACCTTGTGGACCACAACCTCCTGCTAGCAAATCTGGACAAACTTGACCTAGACTGGCTGGCCCTCACATGGTTTGAGAGTTACCTATCTGGCTGCACACAGAGGGTCATCTGGAAGGGCAAGCTATCTGACCCTCCTTCCCTAAAAGATGGAGTACCACAGGGCTCAATTCTTAGCCCCCCCTTTTGTTCTTCTTGTTCACGAATGACCTAAGCCTCCTCTGTGGGGGGAGCTCGGTTGTTCAATATGTGGATGACACAGTCATTTACCACTCACTGGGCATCCTTGCGGATCTCGATCCCCTCCTCCAAGCTGATCTTATGACACTTGAGACTTTGCTTACAGCCAACAGAATGGTCCTTAATGCAGGCAAAACAAAAGCCATGCTATTTGGAAACAGATCCCTTGGTCAAGACAGGACCAGCTCCTTACAGCTTACCTCATTCTCAGGTAATGGTATTGAAGTGGTTGACTCCACAAAACACCTTGGACTCACATTTGACCAAGGTCTCATTTTCAGGAACTACGTTGACCAAGACTATCCACTGTAAACTTGGCACCCTGTATCACTTAAAGGACCAGCTTATCCCAGAAGCAAGGATTTCAATCGCCTACAGTGTCCTGCTCCCAACACTTACCTATGCTGCACCTGTTATACTGGGCATGGCCAAGCAAGAGGTCAACAGGCTGCAGATACTTTACAATAAGGTAGCCCGGTTTGCTACCCAGGATCATGCTAGAAACCACCACTGTGACACACTTGCCCGATTACAGTGGCCTTCACTGGTCGCACATCTACAGGACCCCATGCTATGCCTAGTGTTTAAGCTCCTTAGCCCGTTGGCCCCACCCAGCCTACTAGGAACAATTTCCATCAAGCACAACCCCCGGAGCCTACGTACTGCAGGTTGGACACTGCTGGTAGTTCCCAGAATCAAGACCAACGCGGGCAGCAAGTCTTTCTCCTACACTGCCCCCTACCTGTGGAATAATCTTCTACCCTCAGTACAGGAGTCCCCTCACTAATGAACTTCCATACCAGCCTTAAGGCCCACATGATAGAAGCCAGCACTTGCCATTGCCATGGCTAATGACAGCCCCCCCATCTTACCCCCAACCTTTTAACCTGGGCAAACCTTAGGTCAGCATGGTCTCTAATCCCTTAATTATCCACTGCACTGGCCCTGCCATTACCACTACAGTTAGCTTACTATAGAAGTTGGAACAACCTTTAACTATGTATGTAACTTGCACAATCACAGGACGAAACTATGTAACCAACATCCTTCTCAGTACTATACTTTATAAGTTGTCCTGGGTTGCCCCTGAAAAAGGGACCTTTGGAGCTCAGTGGGTCTACCCAGTCATCAAAATTTGATAAATAAATAATATGTTTCTGACATAATTAGGTTCATCATCTGTATATTTTTATTTCTCACATCTGTTTTTAAAACAGTTTTTTTTTTTACTAATTTATTAATAGAGACTCAGGTTATTAAAGGTGGTCAGCATTTACAGTTTTAAAAATTCCCTTCCCTCAAGGTTACCTTTTGACTTTACATATTAGTCCCTTACTGTGGCTGTATTATGAGGATGCTAGCACACATTTCTGATGGTAAACAGCACATCACCACCTGTTCATAGTAGGCGTGGTCAACGAGCAGGGATTTTTGAAGACTTTAAAACCCCCTATCTCAGTGCAGGAGGGCAATACAATGAAAATAAAAATTGACATATTGATGATTTTTTCCAGAAATATATTATCACAAAAAAAAAAAAGATAATTTATTTTCCGGAAATATATACTGCTGCGTTAAATTTCTAAATATTCTACACTATAACCTGTCTATAAAGGGAACCAAAACACTGCAACTTCTATATTTACTTCCCCTGTTCTCATTCTGTATATATCTCTCTTTTTTTGTTTTCTGTCTCACTCAACTTTAAAACCAGCTCTGTATGTAGCACCTCGCCACTGCATCATTATAAATGTTCTAGCCAGTGACATCATTGGTTACAGTCAGTGACTTCTTTGCTAATACTGCTACTTGCATGGGCTGCTACTTCAGTGCAACTGAGCACCATGAAGAGCTGCTTCATTTTCATTAACATAGTAGCCCATGCATTAAAAGCGATATCTGTGTCTGAAGCCATGGATTGAATCTAACCAATGATGTCACTGGTTGAGGCATTTATAATAGTACAGTAAGGTGCTACATACAGAGCTGGTTTTAAAGTCAAGGGAGACAGCATAGAAAGCAAAAAAGAGAGATACTTACTCAAGGAGAAGAGGAGGTAATGAAATATGCTATAGTGTTTCTGTTCCCCTTTAAAAACAGTACCACTGTAGGCCATACCATTTTCTAGATCAACATCATTCAGTAATTAAGGTCTGGTGATAGCAAAAAGTTTTTTCTAAAGTTAGTCCTAAAAGAAACTGCATTAAGGTTAGTCAGAGCAGAGGAATGTAAACTGTGGGAAAAAATGTCTAGTTTGAAGCAAGTTTGCAGCCCAGCCAAGATTTGTGATATCACAGTATGATGAAGGACTGATAAGTAATTAAATTTCATACAGTGTAAAGGTAGCGGAATGCCCATTTTGCTGTAAAGAATAGTGCGGTCTCAATCTCAACTAAACATTCAGTGTGAATCTGCAGATATTATTAACAAGCATTTGTCAATGCTGAATGTTGTCTTGCTGGCATTGGCATTGGTAGTACCGGAGTTAGAGATGCATAATAGGAATGGCAGTGAAGTATTGAAGTGGTGCCAACCCCACCCCCACCCTGTAAAGACTGACAGGCATTGGTGTGTGCCTTTGGGTTGTCAGCTGTAACGCTCATGCCATTGTACCTCACCCTACCCTGTAGACACTGACAAGTGTCATGGTGTGCTTTGGAGTCTTTGGGCATTAAACTTACCCCATTCCACAAGGAAATACACTGAGGTGGGTGCAATATAGGAGAATGGGGTGAACTTTGTGGCCGAACAGTGCAAGACACACCACGATGCCTGTCACTGGCTGCAGGGTGGGGTTGGGGGTGGAATTTATTTAGTTTTTGTTTACCGGGTAAGTACCATAGCCAAGGCATGACTATTTTCAGGCACGTATGTTAATGGCGTGAGCATTACAGCCGATGATCCCAAGTCACACCCCTGACACCTGTCAGTCTCTACAGGGTGGGGTGCTACAGTTGGAAACCCTAACACCATAGGCATGTGTTGGTATTTTCACTCCAAATGTTCAGCATGGGCTTTTTGTGAGCCCACCTCATGAAAAGCAGCACAATCAGTTTGTTAGTTGAAAGGTGGTTTTGCACAGCGACTATGCCATTTGGTGACACAGGGACAAAAACACATTTTGGGCAGGATGTGGAAAATGACAACTGTATTGTTCATGAGGAGGCGTAAAAAACTGGCAACGTTGAAAATCTGGAGTGAAAATATGAAAAATTGGTGAAGGCATGAGCATGCATAGAAACTGCGCAACACACATCCGTAACCCAATTATTTGGGGAGTTTGTTAGTCACATTTTTAACATAGGCATTTTGGGACCTCCCTTCATGAACAGCGGCGCTGTGATTTTGTTAATCTGTCCCAAAAGTTGATTTCCCGCAGCGACCACGCCATTGTGCGTCACAGGTGCAGAAACACATTTTGGGCAGGATGTGAAAAATGACAGCTGTACTGTTTATAAGGAGGTGTGAAAAATGCCAGTGTTGAAAATCTGGCATGGAAATATTACAAATTCTTGAAGTTACAATGGTGCATGGAAACTGCATAACACATGCTTGTAACAGTCATTTTATGGACTTTTGACACCAAATTTTCAACATAGGCATTTTAGGACCTCTGCTCATAAACAGTGTCACTGTCATTTCCTCAAACTGTCCTGAAAACTAATTTCGCACAGCGACTGCGCTATTCTGCGCTGGACGTGCGAAAACACATTTTGGCCAGGATATGTAAAATGATAGCTGTACTGTTCACTAGGAGGTATGGAAAAATGTCAATTTTGAAAATCTGGAGTGAAAATATTACAAATTCACAAAGTTACGAGCGTGCGTGGAAACAGTGCAATGCACGCTCGTAAAGCAGACATTTTTGGGATTTTTTTCACCAAATTTGCAACATAGGCCTTTTGAGAGCCCCCTCATGAACAGTGGTACTGTCGTTTCACCTATTCAATACAGTAGCACTCCTGAATACCGCAGTCGGAGGCCAGACGTGGTGGAGAGACGAGGGTTGAGCTGGTCGCCGGCTCCAGAGGTATGACATGTTTGGGGGTAACGGGAGGTGCACTGCTGGGTTGGGGGACCACTAGACTACCGGGGAAATCTTTTCTTTCACCACAGATGGGAGTTAGAATTCGTGCTAGGGGTTGAGGGACCACTAGACTACCAGGGATATAATTTATTCCCCCATGAATGGGGCGGATTCATGCTGGGGGTGGGGGCCACTAGACTACTGGGAAATTCTTTTATTTAACTTGGGATGGGAGTCAGGAAGGGATTCGTGCTGGGGGTTGGGGGTACCGCTGCATTAATGCCAGCTTTTTTTCGTCGGTATCTAGCACCACTTTACAGGTCGCGCTAATACCTGCAGTGCGGCGCTATACCTTTGAATATGCTGTGCTGCTGTCATTTTTGGGTGCTCCCCTATCCATGCCCTTGTACATACCATTAACTATTAGCATCAGTGCTACCACACAGCGCCGGCGCTAATAAGGCTTTTGAATATTGCAGCCTCGCAAAAAGCCAGCGCTATTCCAGGGCTATGTCTTTGCACTAGGCACGGCAGTTTGTATATCTGGCCCTCCATGTTGAAACAATGCTGGGCTGGTAAAATTATACACTTTTACTATATTTCTGCTTACTCCATCCATTTTCTTGACACATTCAGCCATTACATGGGAGAAACAGTGATATAAGTAAACTTTCTCTTGCAAAATTATATTATTGGATTTTGCAAATGGAAGAAAATAGTACAGTACGTACTTGACTAAGGCAGTCTAAGGAGAGGACAATTCCTGAAAACCTCATTGCTCAGTGACTAACAATAACAAAGCTTTTAGCCACTTACAAAGTTAACAACTGAAGATCTCTCAATAAATGTAATGAATCCAAACCAAATTAAGTCAATTCCTCTTCAATTTTCTATATGCGAATGAGGGGTGGCCCCTTGAGTATGACACCCTGACAGCGAAACTCAAAAATAGACCATTACAGTGACAGTCACAGTAATGGTCTATTTTCAGCGATGCTTGTTTCCCAATGTCCTGCCCCTTCCCCGAAACAACTCCGACCTGGAGTTGATTATATTAGAATGTGGAGGGTGCAGGGGTGTAACACCCCGCAAAAAATGATCTTTTCCGAGGGTACAATACTAATGTCGATATTGTGCCATTGCAGTGCAGGACATTGGGATTCTTTCTGTTGCACACACTTGGTGCTTCTGGAAATGAGCGATTATGAGATCTAAAAACAAATTATGGAAAAAGGCAGTACTCCTGAATGAAGTCTTGTAAAGATTTTTACTTTTTTGTTAACCTTTTGTATAAAAAATGTAACATTGACATCCTTACTGCTTATGTTGACCAACGTTCTGTGGGGAAGGGAGACCAACGTTCTGTGGGGAAGGGATATCCTCCCCTTGTTCTATGTTCTTCATAGATACGGTCCTTTGACATAGCAACATAGAAACACAGAAACATAGAATGGGATGGCAGGTAAGGGCCGCTGGGCCCACCCAGTCTACCCATTTTTATTCACCTTAATTTTTTGCTGCAGACCCTACTTGATCATTGTGAAGATGTGGACTTGTGGAGCAGTGTGGTGGTGGTGCCACTGTCCCTCTCATTCTTCTTTTGAATGGTGCCTGACTAGACTGATGGTGCTGCATGGGGTTTGAACATTTATCCATAACTTTGTCATTTTTTTTTAACATTTTTACACCAAATTTTCAACATTTTGAGATCCCACCTCATGAACAAGGGTGGTGTAATTTTTCAAATCTGGCCTGAAAGAGGATTTTGTGGTCACTTTGCAAAATCCCCTTTCTGGCAGGATTTTAAAATTGTCACCTACTGGGTTAAGTGGGGTCATAAGAAGGCTATGTTGAATATTTGGGGTCAGAATATTAAAATATCTATCTTATAATTTAAGGAAGTATTTTTTCACAGAGAGGGTTGTGGATGCATGGAATGGCCTTCCGGAGGAGGTTGTGGAGTCAAAAACAGTGGTGGAATTCAAGCATGCATGGGACAGTCATAAGGCAATTCTAGTGGGTGGGGGTAGGAAGAAGTAGGCAGTTGTCATTTTTCAAATCCTGGCCAAAATGTGTTTTTGCAGCTGTGGCATGAAATAATGTTTCAGCATGGATTTTAAAATTTTCTCCAACCAGTGGGGGTAATAAGAAAACTATGTTGAAAATGTGGTGTATAAATGTGGTAAAATGTCCAAGTTATGAGTGAACATTGAAATCTTTCAATGTCCATGCATAAATTCACTAATTTTCAATATTTTGACTCCAAACTTTCATCAAAGCCATTTTTTTCACAGCACCTCAGAAACGTGATAGGTGTCACTTTTTGAATCCTGGATGAGCTATGTTTTCACACTCGTATTGTGAAATGATGTTTGTCCAATATACTACAAAAGCCAGAAGTCATGTTTAAAAGGGGAGTCATAAAATGACTAACTTCAAAATTTGGAAACAAAATAAAAAAAAAAAAGAATTAAGAAATGTGTGTAATGCCAGACTTTACCTCAGCAGGTAGTACTTTGAGATCCTGTGCCAGTGAGCAGAGTTGATGGGCGAGCTCAGTGAAGCCATCTAGATGGGGTGAGTGTGAGGGGATGGAGCTGTTATGGGACACCCCAACAGCCAGGGAAGGAAAAGTGCAGGGTTGCCTGTATGGGCCCAGGTACCATATAGTGAAGACAGTTCTCTTGACATAGGGCCCTGCACCCATGGGTAGCAGAGGGTCCTGTGCATTGGCTGAGAGATGGACTCTTTGCCTTGTGCATCTGTATCTGCGGCCACATGGAAGCACAGGGAACAGAGGGCCCTGCACTTCCCCAGCCCATCAGACAAACTCATGAATTTTTTTTTTTTAGCACATTTGATTTTCCACTGCTGGCAGGGCTCAGTGATACTGCCTATCTATGCTCCATCCACTCTTCAGCTTGTCGGGGATCATGGTGCACTGCATTGGGGGCTTAATTTTGGTATTTATTTTTTCTATTGCTTTTTAGTCCCTGAAACCCCACCTCTGAGGATGCAAGGACAAGAACGAGAGTCCAGGCTGTAAATATGCTAGCGCATGTCTTAGCCAAGTGCCTAACGGTGTCCTTCCTTCCCAATACCGTGTGTCCCATACTGCCACCTGTGCATCCACAGTCAGCAGGAATGGGGTGGCATAACAGCCCTCCCCCCTTGGAGGGGGAGAGTGTCCTATGGGATGTTCAAACTTCCTACCCCGTTGGCCCCCAATGATCCAGGCTCATTCCTGAACCCAGGTCACTGGCATCGCGGATGGTAGTGCTACGTCTAAACTCATGAATTCTTGACATCAATTACTGCACAGAAGTGCCAGGCCAGCAGGGCCCTGAACTTCTGTAAGCAGATGTAGTCTTCCCTTGGTGCAGGGCCCAGAGGAACCTGTGTATCCACATCTGTTCATGTGAATGAATATGTGATTCCACTACCTCAAAGAGAAAGGAAAATCTTTGCAAAAAACTCTATTAATGCACCAGTTATGGTCACCCAAACCTTTGAGCCTGATGAACCCATGAGCAGTGAAACACATTGAGTCAGTGAAGCCAGAACAGTTCGGTTGAGGTGGCAGAGGACCTGTGGCTGCACGGGCTACACCAGATAATGCTGGACACAGAAATGAGCCTCGGGCTTTGGCTGCCAGCCTTTCCAAATGAAACAGCTACATACAGGGTAAGGCAGTTGTGTTTTGTGTAAATACTGGTCAGAGTAAGGGATAGGGACTGGTGCTTGGCAACACAAAGACAGGTCAGTCTGCACCTAAGGCACAACCTATTACTCACAGTTTGCTTCACAGTGAACAGGAAGGAAGGTACTTTTATATGTCCATGGACATATTTTTGGTTGATCTATTAAGTTTCTATGATCTATCCCTCCTCCTGACCTTCCCCCCATTCTTTGTCTGCCAAGCAGCAATCTCTACATCAGTGCTATCGCTGCATATCAAACTGTCCTGTTAGACTTTGGTAATGCCAAACTCCTCAAACAGGGACTATTTCTGCTGCCACCATGACCTGGTATGGGTTCGGTAAGCTGGCATGATCAAGAGAAGTTCCTTATGGACTGAAAGTACTGTGTACATGAGGTTGTTCGTTGGCGACACATCTGAAACTCTGTCCAAATTTGCAAACAGGAGTATATACATGGGAACGTGTAACACTACACGGATATCAATGGTGGGGCTATTTCTAGTTCTAAATCAGTTGTAAGTACTTTCAGTCCATGGGGGGTGGGAGAGGAGATGGATAAGGTTCTGGTGAGAGCCATCCAAAAGATGACAAATAAAGGGGAGGTCATGCTGGTGGGGGACTTCAATCTACCAGATGTAGATTGGAGCATCCCACCTGCCACTTCAGCTAGTAGCTGGGACATCCTGGACTCCCAGCAGGTGCCATTCCTCAGGCAACTAGTAAGAGCCCACTCATGAGGGAGCAATATTGGACCTTATACTGACCAATGGGGACTAACTGGGACAGTGTTGCAGATGTCACGGTGGGTGGCCACCTGGAGACCAGTCATCACCGTATGGTGTGGTTCAATATAAGTACTATAGCAGACTCGAACCACACAAAGGCAAGGGTCCTGGACTTAAGGGAGGCCAACTTTACAAAGATGGGGGAATGCCTCAGTGATGCCCTAGCGGTGGGAGGACTTGGGTGGAGTGGAGGAACAGTGGGTGAAACTAAAAGGAGCCACAGTGAAGGCAGCAAACCTCTGTGTCAGGCAAGTAAGCAAAAGCAAGAGGAAAAAGGAACTCGCAAATCTAAAAGTGGAGTAGGCAATGGGGCCAGATGGGATACACCCAAGGATACTGAAGGAGCTCAGAAAGGTACTGGTTGCACCTCTGACAGTCCTGTTCAAGCACTCACTAGAGATAGGAGTGGTCCTGGAGAACTGGAGGAGGGCAGATGTAGTCCCACTTCACAAAAGTGGTACCAGGGAGGAGGCGGCTGGCAATTACAGGCCAGTCAGCCTGACTTCTGTGGTGGCAAAAATAATGTAATCACTGCTGAAGGAAAAGATTGTGGAACATTTCAAATCTAGTGGCTTATAGGATCCAGGGTAGTATGGATTCACAGCAGGGAGGTCATGTCAAATAAATATGATAGATTTCTTTGACTGGGTGACCAAGGAATTAGATCGGGGTGGAGCAGTGAATGTGTTCTACCTAGACTTCAGTAAGGCCTTCAACACCGTTCTACACAGGAGACTCATAAACAAGCTGGCCAGCCTGGGAGTGGGTCCAAAGGTGGTAAACTGGGTAAGGAATTGGTTGAAGGATAGGCAACAGAGGGTGGTGGTAAATGGAGTTCAGTCCAAGGAAGAGAGGGTGACCTGTGGGGTGCCACAAGGATCAGTACTGAGACCGGTCCTCTTCAATGTCTTTATCAGCAACATTGCAGAGGGGCTAGAAGGGAAGGTATGCCTTTATGCAGATGACACAAAGATCTGCAATAGGGTAGACACTCCAGTGTGGGGGTGGGGGGGTGAAAAAATGAACAGAGATCTAAGAAAGATTGAGGAGTGGTCAAGAATGTGGCAACTAAGTTTCAATGCAAAGAAGTGCAAAATTGTGCACATGGGGCATAGAAACCCAGGAGCGGCATATAAGATGGGACGGAGTATTACTGATGACCACTAAATAGGAAAGAGATCTGGGGGTAATCATATCTGATGACATAAAGGTGGCCAAACAGTGTGACAAGGCAGTGGGGAGAGCTAGTGGGATACTAGGGTGCATAGGGAGGGGTATCGCCAGCAAAAAGAGGGAGGTGGTCATACCGCTGTATAAATCTTTAGTGAGACCTCACCTAGAGTGCTGTGTTCAGTTCTGGAGACCACATTTCCAGAAGGACATAGACAGAGTAGAGGCGGTCCAGAGGAAGGCAACTAAAATGGTGCAGAGTCTGCATCAAAAGCCCTATGAGGAGAGACTAAAGGACCTTAATATGTACACCCTGGAGGAAAGGATGAAGAGGGGGATATGATAGAGACTTTCAAATATCTCACAGGTATAAATAAGGTACCAGAGGGAAGTATTTTTCAGAAAGAAAGATGCTCAAGAACAAGGGGTCATGCTATGAAACTGGAGGGCGGTAGACTCAGGGAAAAGGTGAGGATGTACACAGAAAGAGTGGTGGGTGTCTGGAACAGCCTCTCAGTGGAGGTGGTGGGGGCAAAAATTGTAACGGGATTCAAGAATGCATGGGATAGGCATAAGGTAACCTTAGTGGTTAGGAAAGGGAGGGTAAAGCTGGAGATCAAATAGGGTCTGCGGTATTACAGTAGGTAAGGAAAATGAGCAGACTAGGTGGACCAAGTGGTCCCTGTCTGCCATCAGATTCTATGTTTCTATGTAAGACATTTGCAGAAGTTCAAATTTATATTGTTATGGAGTTGTTTCTATGATATCTATGTATTATAGGCAAGGGTTTTACCATGTAGCTGATAGAAGTTACTGGATAAACTAGGTACTGCTGTCCTTAGATCCAGGTGGACTTCCTTACCACTGCCTGAGTTCATAGTTCCACAGACCAGATTGATACAGGAGATGAGGTGACCCCTATACCCACAAGCCCTTGAGGTTATAGGGGCCACAGGTTTAGTCCTACCTGACCCAGTATTCTGGGGTCAGCTATCAACTAGTACATTATCTGTTTAATGCCCATTGTTTGTTGTTTAGTAAAATGTTTTGTTTTGTGGAATCTTTTGGGGGAGTACAAAGTACATAGAGAATATTGGCCGAGCTACTGTGCGCAACCAGCCTGTGCTGCCACCGAGGGGTTCTGATTCCATTTCACCTCGAGAGTGAAGCTCAAGAGGTCCTATGGAATCAGAACCCCAAGGTGGCAGCACAGGCTAGTTGAGCACAGTAGCCCAGCCAATGTTTTATATAGTGTATGGAGACCCCTTGTTGAAAAACTATGGCACTAAAACAAACATACTCTTGCAGTTTTACGTTTGGTCTTCTTATTTTGCTGCTCATCAGGCACTCCTCAGTCACGTTGGAAAAAAACTCTGCTGCCACCCTGTCACAGTATTGACTGCTTGAATACTGAGATGTGTGCACAGTAGTTTTTCCAGTACTGGAATTGCTGTCTCGTGCGCTCTGAAAAGCAGCCAAGATGTTGTTGTACCACAGTGTGGTGTAACCAAGTTCCATTAACTTTGAACTGTGGTACAACAACATTTTGACTGCGAGGGATTTCAGTGTGGAACAAGGGATCTCCATACACTATAAGACACTTCCACCCAAACAGGCTTATTACAGTCGGCACAAAGATATCAGCATGACCAAAGCCTACCATGTAAATTACATCCGTCATGGGTAGCTCATTAAGGTATATAACATGGAATGTGAAAGGTACATAGGCCGAGGGGAAAAGTTACAGGGTACTGCAACACTTAAAAAGGTTGCATGTCCATATCTCTTTCTTACAGGAAGTGCATCTTAAGGGGGATCAATTGCTACAACTGCGAAAGAAGTGGATGGGACAAGTTTATGGGGCAGAGAAGGATACTAGAAAAATGGGAGTTGCTATCCTTATAGCCAGATCTGTCCAGTTCAGGTTGCATGAAAATATAGCTGATCATAATGGCAGATATGTACTCATAAAGGCACACTGGATTTGACTGAGATGGTCTTGGGATCAATATATGGCCCTGATGCAGATGACCCGGCTTTCTTCAAGGAGCTGGCACTTTGCCTAGCCCCCTGGTTATACCTCCCAATCCTCCTTGCAGGAGACTGGAACATTAGGGTGGACCACACCCTTGATAGAAGCCCATAGCCCATAGGGGACTATCACCAGCCCAGAGAGCCATCAGGGATCTGATGGACACTCTCGGCCTTACGGATCCCTGGCACACCCTTTACCCTGAGTCTAGGGAATTTACATTCCATTCAGTGATACATGACACCTTTTCTTGGCTGGATTACTTCAGTTTTATAAAAGAGCACATGCCTGGCTTAACAGGCTGTGAAATTCGAGCCAGAGTGGTTTCTGATCACTCATCTTTATCCCTACAGCTAACTTGGACCACCACATAAGACAGAAAGTGAAGACTGAACAACCAAATACTTAAAGACAAAACTTTTATTCTGCAAATTAAACAGTACATGACAGACTTTATTAAAAAAAATAGGAACTCAGTCTCCAATTTCGACACCTTCTGGATGGCCTTCAATGTAGTCTGTGGGGAGAACTAATTCATCTGACTTCTAAAAAGAAAAAAACAGAGATCAGAAAGCAAAATAACTTTTAACCAGTATTGGAAGTATAGAGAAAATATTGTCTCATCATACCCCTGAAACAACCTGGCTGGAGCTGAGCAAACTCAGGACTGCTTATGCCGAGCTAAATAAGGAGGCTGCAGAACTGGCAATCTACAGGACAAAGGTTACATATTTTGATCAGGGAAAAAAGTAGTAAATTGATGGCCCTCTGGCTTAGGAAACAAGAGTCATTCAGGACAATACAAGGGCTGCAGGTTACGGGCAAGCCACAGTTGGTTACTGAACCCTGGGAGGTAGTGGAGGAGTTTAAATCCTTTTTACCAGACATTGTATAATAGGATGGACCCTATCCCCCGGATGCAGAGATTAATGTATTTCTCGACTGCCTTCCCTGTCCAAACTAGATGATGCCCAGCAAAACAGACTGGCTGGCAGCTAACATAACATTAGATGAGATTAATCAGGCTATTAAAGACCTCATCCCTGAAAAAGCCCCTGGCCCAGATGGGTTTACCATGAACTTTTATAAGTGTTTTAGAGAAGACTTTCATCCTCTCTTGCTGGAACTGTTTGAGTACATTTCACAACAGAGCATAACACAAAAAGGACTTATGGGGGTCCTAATTACAAAGCCAGGCATGGATCATGCTCTCTCATGCAACTACAGATCAGTCTCTCTATTAGGGGGAAATTGTTTAACCAGGAAAGGCACACTAGGTTAGAGCTTGTTTCCAGGTGTGACCTAGGAGCACAAAGAAGTTAATCGACATGCTCAGGATCACACAGTACGTAAGTGGGGGCTGATGGGATTCAAACCCAGGTCTTCAGCTCAGTGCCCTTAACCACTATACTATACTGCCTCATTACTTGGACCTTAAGATATTAGTAAAGGTGCTAGCCAGATGCCTTAACAGAGTTTGGGGCACTCTTAACTGCTGGGGAACAGGTTTCAGCAGGGTATCATCAGACCACCTTCATAAACTGGCACACCTAATCTGTGTATCCAGAGACCTGGGGACCCCCACAGTACTGGTCTCCCTGAATGTAAAGAAAGCATCTGACAGGGTCTACTGGGAATATCTATTCATTACCATGGACAGGTTTGATATCCCAGCAGACTTCATTAAGTGGGTACAAACTCTTTATAGCAGCCCAACATTCCAGAATTTCTGTAATGGAGTACTCTATGCCATTTAGTCTGTACAAGGGCAGAAGGCAAAAATGCCCACTATCCCAATTACTCATCAACCTTTTTGGAACATTGCCCACTGTCCCCATTACTCTTTAACCTTTTTTTGGAACCTTGCCCACTGTCACCATTACTCTTCAGCCTTTTTTTGGAACCTTGCCCACTGTCCCCATTACTCTTCAACCTTTTTTGGAACCTTACCCACTGTCCCAATTACTCTTCAACCTTTTTCGGAACCTTACCCACTGTCCCCATTACTCTTCAACCTTTTTTCTGGAACCTTGCCCACGGTCCCCATTACTCTTCAACCTTTTTCTAGAACCTTGCCCACTGTCCCCATTACTCTTCAACCTTTTTCTGGAACCTTGCCCACGGTCCCCATTACTCTTCAACCTTTTTTGGAACCTTGCCAACTGTCCCCATTACTCTTCAACCTTTTTTGGAACCTTGCCCACTGTCCCCATTACTCTTCAACCTTTTTTGGAACCTTGCCCACTGTCCCCATTACTCTTCAACCTTTTTTCTGGAACCTTGCCCATGGTCCCCATTACTCTTCAACCTTTTTTGGAACCTTGCCCACTGTCCCCATTACTCTTCAACCTTTTTTGGAACCTTACCCACTGTCCCAATTACTCTTCAACCTTTTTCGGAACCTTACCCACTGTCCCCATTACTCTTCAACCTTTTTTCTGGAACCTTGCCCACGGTCCCCATTACTCTTCAACCTTTTTTCTAGAACCTTGCCCACTGTCCCCATTACTCTTCAACCTTTTTTCTGGAACCTTGCCCACGGTCCCCATTACTCTTCAACCTTTTTTGGAACCTTGCCAACTGTCCCCATTACTCTTCAACCTTTTTTCTGGAACCTTGCCCACTGTCTCCATTACTCTTCAACCTTTTTTGGAACCTTGCCCACTGTCCTCATTACTCTTCAACCTTTTTTCTGGAACCTTGCCCATGGTCCCCATTACTCTTCAACCTTTTTCGGAACCTTGCCCACTGTCCCCATTACTCTTTAACCTTTTTTGGAACCTTGCCCACTGTCCCCATTACTCTTCAGCCTTTTTTTTGGAACCTTGCCCACTGTCCCCATTACTCTTCAACCTTTTTTGGAACCTTGCCCACTGTCCCAATTATTCTTCAACCTTTTTTGGAGCCTTGCCCACTGTCCCAATTACTCTTCAACCTTTTTGGAACATTGCCCACTGTCCCAATTACTCGTCAACCTTTTTGGAACATTGCCCACTGTCCCAATTACTCTTCAACCTTTTTGGAACATTGCCCACTGTCCCCATTACTCTTCAGCCTTTTTTAGAACCTTGCCCACGGTCCCCATTACTCTTCAAACTTGTTTTGGAACCCTGATACTTAAAATAAAAGCAGCACCTGATTCTACAGTCGTACCAGTGGAAGGTGCAGAATACAAGATCTCAGTCTATGCAGATGATATTTTGCTTCATATAACACATCCCATGACAGCCCTGCCTCATACTCTTCAGGTTATTCATGAATTTGGGAAACTATCAAACTATAAGTGCAATGTAGACAAAACAGAAGTAATGCCACTTAATGTGGGGGGTACACAAACAAGTCACAGTGCCACTGGGACTTAATTGGCAGCCTGACAGGTTGAAATATCTAGGTATACTAGTGTCCAGACATCTACAGGAAAAGTGGCCCTTAACGTGGATCCATTACTTTGGCAACAGAAAATGGATATGGACAGGTGGGCACATCTACCCTTTACACTTTGGGGCAAGATCAGTCTTTTGAAAATGAATCTGCTACCCAGGGTCTTATACCCCCTGAGCATGCTCAGTGGGACCATCAAGAAAAAGTGGTTTGACATGATGCATAGTCACATCTTCAAATTCATATGGGCTGCTAAGGTGGTGCATCATGCTTACCATAAGTGGACTGCACCTAAATTACTAGGTGGGCTGAAAACTGCCTACCTTACTTATGTATCACTTAGCCATCAGCAGTAGTATGTACCAACAGTGGTTTAAGGAACCCACTCCTCTTCAGACAAGAAGTTACACACCACTGTGGCTCCAGGCAGAACTAGCCCCATGTAGGAGGGAACATGTAGATATCAAAGCTTTAATATACACAAGTACCCAACTCCTGCCTCAAAGCCTAAAAAAAACCCCCAGTTGCTGCGTCCATACACATCCATGGCCAACTTTGCAATCTGCTAAAACTAAGAACCCTGCTGATGGTATGTAACCACTTCCCCACAATCCCATCTTTACTATTAATGGGAAGCCTATTTCTGCCTCCCATGAACCATCCTCAATGTAACAAGGGTGGAGCAGCTCACTTTTGATAAACTGATTACCTTCAACATCTTACAGCGAAGGTATCAAGTCACAAACAAGGAAGTATTCCCTTTTCTCCAGGTTACCCATCTGTTAGTCAAGCATTTAAGGGACCAGGCCAGTTCTTCAGACTATAGCACAGCTATTCTCCCATTGGTGGAATGGTCCCCCTCTGTCGCACCCTATTTTCCACCTGTACCAGGGCATTTATGAACTCACAGTCAACAAAATGGATGGCTGAGGCTCATATTGGCAAGCTACACTTCCTAAGCCCAAGGGGGATTATGATCGGCAGCTTATATGGAAAAATGTAAACACACATATCAAATTTGACCCTTAAAGGCGCATGCAACTTAAGATCATACATTATATGTATTATACCTTGATGAGGCTGCACAAGATGCAGAAACTGCACTCAGATGTGTGTACCAGGTGTAATGAGGGTCAAGGCACATTGCTGCACAGACTTTGGCACTTCCCCAAAGCAATACCCCTATGGCAGAACAGCAAAGCAAAGTTTGATCCCTTATTAGGCCTTGATGAAGCCTTTATTCCATTAATATGTATTCTTGGGGATTACACCAATCAACTTATAGGGGCTCAGAAATATCATATTGTGCTTAATAGCCACCTGTGCCAAAAAAGTGTTACTAAGACACTGACTAGACCAAGATACACCTTCCTACCAAGAGTGGCACACCAAACTCTTGTTTGCCCTGCAGGCAGAAAAATCCACAGCCAGTATGAATAGCAGGCTGAAAAGACACAAGAAAAACTGGGAAAAACTACCAATATACGTTTTTATGACCCTGGACAGAGTTGCATCTGATGTACCGTATAGCTAGATATAAACTCATTAACTGAGGAGTGGTATCTGTATTCTGTGCCTTACTAACATACCATGGACTAGCTCAACATAGTTATGCTTCTTGATATGTTATACAGTATATGCCTGCTCCACCCAGCTATATCGATTTCATGTACTAATATGGGGGCCTATGCATGAATGGGCAGGAAATGCACACCGGAGGTGCTTATCCCACCCACGTACCTCCACACCTGCGGACAGGTGCACATAGCCAGCATTCAGCAATGGCTGCCACCTGTCCATGACACACCCCCAGGTGCACAGGTCTGCACACAGCAGCCGGGGGAGGAGTACCGGACCAAGCCGGGCATCCAATTGGATGCCCGTCCTGGGTCCCTGTTGGATCACTTGTGCAGCTGGGTGCAGGTCCAGGTGAGGTAATAGCCTCACAGGCACCTGGACCCACACTGCCATGCCCCGCTGGCCGGAGGACCCTCTAACCCTGCTCCCGGGCACAGCAGTGACCCGTTGCACCGCAGAACCACTACCCAACACAGAGTGGCCCAGGCACCTTACAAGCACAGCCCCCTCCCAAATTACATGTCCACCCCTGTCCCCATAGTGCCAGTGCAGTCACCTCCCCTACTGGCAGCACCCATACCACACTATGGCAATGCATGCCCCCTCCCCAGATGGCAGTGCACATGGCAACCCCCCCACAGCGGTGCCCTGTCCTGATGCATTTGCTTCCTCCCCATAAGTGCCCTGGTTGGCATGCTCTGCCCAATTCAGCACTGCCCAATCCCTCAAACCCCTGACACCAGTGCACCTGCCCCTTATTGGTGACCAGTGAACCCCCCACGGCACTGGCAACACCACCACCCAACCCCTGTACCTACCTGAAGGTGCTGCGGTGATTGTGGCGGCACAGCCCTTCGCACTCCTCCCCAGCCCACCGCCACAAGTGATGCAGGGCACACACCTCAGCATTGGTTGTCGGCGGGTGGCCAAGGAGTAATGGAGGCTGTGCTGTTCAACAACAATCGCCATGGCACCAGCATGATTACAGGTACGGGGGTGGGGTGGAGGTGTTGTCAGTGCCATGGGGGGTTCTATCCCAACACCGAGGAGAACGATATGTGTAGGGGGTGGGTGCTAGGTGTACCACGGGGACAGGGTGGACATGCTGGGGGGGTGCAGTACACATGTTGCCGGTGGCACTCCAGCATGCCACTAGGCTGAGGGGGACTCCATGGAAGTGTGGACCAGGCTGCATATAGTGGTTATGGCAGAGTTTCCCCTTGAGTATCACTCTCAGCCCCAACCCCCCTGCAGTATGCACTATGCAACTTTGTGCATGGTGTGTAGTGCTGGCATGCCCCCCGCCTGCCCCTGGCGCATTGTTGACCACACAGCTGGGGGATCGGGTGCATAGGGGCTGTGCACCCTGGTTTCTGCATCCCATGTGGGGAGGCGCAATGGGTGCAAAGTGGCTTTGTGCCACAGATCCACAGTGCATTGGCACTATGCACCATCATGCATAGGCCTCATGGTTTGCTGAATTGTATGTACCTTTCATTGTGCTTTGTACTGGGGTCCTGTGCATGATTGTATGTCACTGTTTGTCATTTATGTTTTATACAAGAAAACAAATAATACATAGTTAATTCAAACAAACAAACAAAAAAACAGTCTCACCCCTGGTCTTCCTCTTTTTGCTTACATGCCTAAAACATGTCTCCTCCCTTTTGTTACTGCCTTGGCTATTTTCTTTTCAGTTTGGGCCTTCGCACTCCTTACTGCTTTCCCTGCTTCCTTCTGTTTCCCCTGATACACTTCCCTATCCTTCTCCCTCTGTGTCTCTTTGTACCTTCTGAGTGCTACCCTCATAGCTTTCACTTTTTCGGCCACCTTTTTTAATAAACATAGCCGTCTCTTTTTTCCTCTTGCTTTTGCTCACTTGCTTGATGCAGAGATTTGTTTCCTTCACTGTGGCCCTTTTTAGTTTCCCCCACTGTTCCTCCACCCCACCCAGGTTATCTCCACCAGCAGGTCATCTCTGAGGCATACACCTATCTTTTTAAAATCTGCTCTTCTGTAGTGAGGACACTCACCTTTATATGGTTCAATTCTGCAACTGTCCTTATATTGAACTATACTGTATGGTGATTGCTGGTCCCCAGGTGACCCGCCACTTTGAGATCTTCAACACTGTCCCTGTTAGTGAGTACCAGGTTCAGTACTGCCCCATCATAAATGGGTTAAATTGAACTACTTTTGTCATGATAAGTTGAACCTTAAGTGGTCCATTAATGCATTTTTTGCAAAGAATCTATCTAGCTGTCTAGCTGTCTGTCTGTCTGTCTGTCTATCTATTATAGGGGCACAGTCGTTCCCCTACAGTTAGGATTTAGTAGCTTGTTTAATGTTAAACCTCAAATGTTGCACTTTAATAACTTTGCAACCAATCCATGGATTTGCACAAAATGTGGTATTCACTGTCCCGTAGGATAGATCTCTTGATGTGGCAAGTTTCTTTCCAGTTGGTTGTACGGATTCTGAGATCCAGATAGTGCAAAAACCTTAAAAGTCACAATTGTTTGCAGTTTTTTCCTCATCACCTCACGTCCAGATGGTGTGGAATTTTGGTGTGATTGTTTTATGGTAGATACAGCATGAGTAACAGAACTGCCATGCATTTGTTTGGTGGAAAAATATGAATCTGTTGCAAAGTTATTCAATTTTTGAGTTCCCATTGTTTTCAATGGGAAGTTCACTGTCCAGAGTACAGGGACAAAGTTTAACAAAGGATTGACCTCATGGAAAAGGATTCTTTCTCATGAGATCCATTCCTTTTTTGTGAGGAAGAAATCCTTTTACTTGAGGGAAAAATCCTTTTTCGCCAGCTGCCATCTTGTTTCCCTCCCCCACACACAAACTTAAAAGCATGGCAAATAGATAAAAATGTTGTCATTTTACAAATCAAACACCAGAACCAAGCTAAACAGGTCCAGTTTAGCTAGATTCTGGTGTTTGTTTTTCACAGTTAGGGCCAGAAATACTTTTTCTGGGCACCCGAAATCCCCATTGCCCAGCTTAGCGAGAGGAGTCTTCCGCCGCGCTCTCTGTATGAGGACAGCAGTTTTTATTAAGTTGTGCAGCCACAGCAGAACTACTGCTGCTGCCGGCTACAGTGTGTGTTGTAAGCCCCCATTTTCTCTGGTGTCTAGTAGCATCCCTCACTCCCCGATCACCGTCACCATATATTCCCTGGTGTCCCATGGCACCCCCCCCATCATCCTATTACCGTCCCTAGTCCCTTGTTTTTTTTATTTTTATAATCTGACACTGGGATGCCCACCCCAGCGTCAGATGCCCCCACTACAGCCCCTTGTTTTATGAATTAGCAGACATCGGGAGGCCTAATCCCTAAGTCAGCATTTAGAGCTCTCCCTCCAGCAGTGTGGAACACTGGGGAGACCACCCCCAGTGTTCCAAAATATGTATTTACTTGAAACCTGTAAAAGGAAAACAGTCCCCCAACATCTTTTCATTTTTTTACCCTGAAAAAAAAAACAGTCCCTCATCGTCCCCACTGTCCTCCTCCCCCAGCCCACCCCCAGTGTCCCAAAATATGTATTTACTTGAAAACTGTAAAAGGAAAACAGTCCCCCAGCATCTTTTCATTTTTTTACCCTAAAAAAGAAAAACAGTCCCTTGTCATCCCCACTGTCCTCTTCCCCCATCCCGACCCTCCCACTTAGCACTGACCACCCCAAACCCCCCTTACCCTATGCTTACCACCAGACGTCATAGGCTTTCATCTTCTGTGGACTGAGACTTGTCTGCACTCTTCAAAGCCGAACCATGAACTAAGGAATCAAGGTAAGTGCCGTAAAATGTATTTCAATGGCGTTTTGAGCTTATGTTCATAACTTTGCAATTTTTTGGAAATTGTACACCAGATTCTCAGCATGGTCTTTTTTGGACCTCACTTCATGAAAGCTGGCACTGTTATATCATTAACCAGACCTGGAAGGGGATTTTGTGGTCGCTGCACAAAATCACCTTTCAGGACCGAATAACGACATTTCACCACCAGTGTTCATGAGGTGGGGTCCCAAAAATGCCATGTTGAAAATTTGGTGAAAAAAATCCTAAAAATGGATGAGTTATGAGCATTCATTGAAAGTTTTATACACATGCGCATAACTTTGGTAATTTCTAATATTTTGAATCCAAAGTTTTAAAATAGCCATTTTTTTCACACCATCTCATTAACAGTACAGCTGTCATTTTTCACATCGTGTCCGAAATGTGTTTTCACACCTGTGGCATGGAATAGCATTTTGGAATGGATTTGAAAATGTTTACCTATGGGGTTTATAAGGTGGGGTCATAAGAAAACTATGTTGAAAATTTGGGATCAAAATATGAACACATACCAAAGTTATGCCCATGCATTGCAAATTCGCTACACCACTCGTAACCTCGGAAATGTTAAATATTTGTACCACAGATTTTCAACATAGTCTTATTGCCCCACCTCATGTATGACATAGCTGTCATTTTTCAAATCCTGGCCAAAATGTGTTTTTGTACCTGTGGTGTGGAAAGGCATTGCAGTTGCGCAAAACTACATTTTGGTGGGGATTCAAACATTTTCCGTACTGGGTACATGAGGTGGGTAATAAGATGGCTATGCTGACAGTTTGATCACTGTTGTCCTATAAATGGAAGCGCAGGGCCCAGAGTGCCATGTGTTTCCACAACTACATACATATACACAGCTATGGAGGGATGAGCGCAGAGGGTCCAAAGGACCCTGCACTCCCTCCTTAAAATAAGGTTACTGTTATACAATCTTAAAAAGTAAGGAAATAAGTTGCAAAAAACTTTGTTAATGCTATATATATATATATATATATATGTACACACACACACATCTGTTGCAAAAAACATTGTTGATGCTCCAGTTAGGGTCAAAGTGACAAAAGTTGGGAAATAAGGTGTTAGGGTGTTTCTAACACCCCACCCTCCCAAACCGGGCAGGATAGCAGGTGTGAGGTGTGCCTTGGGCTTCTCAAGCCTAATACTCACCCCATTCCATCTATAAACAAGGTCATATGTGTAGACTTTATGAGAATGGGGTGAGTATTACATGAGAAGCCCAAGGCACACCCCACACCTGCTCTCCTGCCTGGTTTGGGAGGGTGGGGAGTTAGGGAAACCCTAACGCCTCAGTTCCCAACTTTTGTCACTTTTACTCTAACTGGAGCATCAACAATGTTTTTTGCAACAGATGTGTGTGTGTGTGTGTATATATATATATATACATACACACACATACTTTATTTTATCTGCCTAACAGCACTGCTACCCTTCTCAGCCAGCTGCCTCTGAACCCCATCCTTACCTTCTCTGGTGCCTACATGACTCTTAACCCAAAAGGTTTCCCCCTGTGGTGGAGCCTTTGTGGGACATTGGCTCCCCCCCCTGCAGGAGGGATAGTAGGAATGGGGGGTCACTGGCCAGTTGATTCCATGGGACTTGAGAGTGCTAGCATCATGCTGCTGTCCTGCAGGTTTCTTTTCACTTCAGTTTCTCCCACTCACTCAAGATGCTGGTGGTGAGGGACTACCTGAGCACATGCGCATGTATAGTCAGGCCAACAAAAGGAGTCAGCCAATGTTCTCCTCCCACAAGCTGCTCCTATGACACCACCACCAGTAATCACTCAGGTGGCAGTATTACAATGGAGCCTACCACTTTCCTTTCCTGGAGGAGGAGAAGGAGAAGGAGGAGAGCAGCTCCTGGGATGCTCAGTTGTCTTCTTAACCCCAGCCACTCTGTGGCATCCCAGGCTTACTTTTGAACTTGGGTCTTCAGTGTCTCAGGGACTGGCCAGTGCAGTGTGTATTTTTAAGTTTGGTAAGGAATTCAGTACTGCAAGTCATTCCGTTGATCAGATAAAATACAAGCATTAGATTTCATTAAGGGAATATGTTTTAGGATTAGAAGACCATGTTTTCAGACTGATAGTAGAATGTTGGGATATTTTAGATGAGGTTGGCTGTGGGCAAAACACAGTACAGTTTCCACAGCAGTCCATCCTAGGCTCACTGCCATTCACTCTTTTCATAAACAGCATAACAGCAATTTGTGAAATTCATGCAATTCGGCAAGCAACAGTCTTGTATAGCTTAGAAATGAATTGCTGTGACCTCTTGCCTACTCTGCAGATTGAATTTAATAAAATACATGGCCACCAGAGTGCTAGCAGATTATATCATAATACAAGACAAACAAAAGTTATGTTCTTAGGTAATAGGAACCAGTTGGCCAGACTTTGTAGGGCTGGTCGAAATGCATTTGCAGGTTTTGAAATACCTTGGGTTATGGGTTAATCAGGCCCTAAAGTCTGATTTTCATATTTCTTGTTTAGGAAAAAAAACATGTGGGACTCTGTAAAAGTCTGAAATCTGTCATGATACACATTCAAGGCTAAGAGTTGTCCAGCAGCTGTTGTTTCTTGTAGCTGATTACAATTACTGTGTATCACATAGTCTGCCACAGACCTTGACACTACTTTACACCAAAATAAATATATTTTGTTCTAGTGTCCCAAATACACCCATCACTGTCAGTTCTACATACAGTGTAGCTGGATGACTTCCTAGTGGAAGAAGATGAAGAAAAATAGGCTTGAACTAGCTTTTGGGTTTCTCAGTTATTACTTCGGCAACTTTAGAAGTAAAATCTGTTCTAACGCAGTGGACTGGATATTCAAAAAGGGCCATAATACATGTACATGAATTGCTACAGGGGCAGTGGAAGCTCATATGATCTACAGTATTGACACACAGCTGTACTGCAACCACAGTGCAGCAGACTGTGGCAGATTTATGACCCACACTCAGCACACACAAGAAAATAAGACTATAAAGTTTTAAACAAAGTTTATTTGCCTTAGGCAGTGGAGCAGTGGCAAACAGATTTGAACCAGCATGCAGACACAGACCTGTGGCCAGGACTGAACAGAGTTTTCATCAGGGGGCCAGTACTGAAGTCATAGTACAGGAGTCCCAATGGCAGATTTTCAGCCTGGCAGCAAAACAGCTTCCAATCAACTGTCCGTTAAAAACTAAAAAGGTCATATGGCTGTTCTGCAGCGGTTCCAGATCTGTTAATGCCCAGCCTTAGCTGCCAGGGCCCTGCAGTGTAAGTTATTTTTTAACTTGGCAGCAATGAAGTGGGTGGTGGAGCAGAAAGGCAGCAGAACTGCGCCTTGCCAGGTCCACTGTACGGGGGTGATGGCCCATGCAGTTTTGCTCACTAAAATGTATAGGTGTGTATCCTTGCTCACTTTTGTATATTTGGTTCCCTTTGTCAGAGTAAATGCCTTTTGAAAGGTTGGAGAAGCAACATCAGAGTAACTTAAAATGAATTCTAATAAAATTGGCAAACACATGTGCATCCCCCATTGCAGCTAGATTCATTCATTCATTCATTCATTCAGGTAAAATTGGTAACCAGAAAAGACACGCTGAGCAGATGCTCATTTCCAGGTGCAACCTGGGGAAGGGTATGGGACTTAAAAAACAGATGGCAGAAACTAATGTAGACAGAAATAGTGCCATTAAATGCAGTTATGTAGAGATGAACAGTGTAAACTGTACCAGTTGAAGTAGAAATAAAATACAAATGTAATAATTGATGAAGAACATGGTAGTAAATAAGGATATACAGCACTAGCAATGGGACAGAAAAGGGTGCAACTAAGCAGTGACTTTGGTCATGTTAGGGCAAAATATACCCATTGTAAAGCACAGTAGGTACACCTCAACTATGGGAGTATTACCAAAAAGTCAAGCTAAACGTGCACATCTTGGCATTTGCTAACATGGAGGACCAGGCCCCACACCCCACCACCATGTAAATATTGGACTCAGAGTACTTCCTCTCTCCAGTTGGCTAATGAAGGGAAATTGGTTTGACTAAGAAGTAATTGTAGAAATACTTTCTGAGATACTGGACTGACTTCTTAGAATGACCTTCCACTTTGCCTGTGTCCATTTGCTCTAAATGCTGTGTAACTATAAATTTGTATTAGATAAATATGTAAAAGTAAAATATGTTTGAAAGTGTGTTGAATAATTTAGGATTTAATGTTGGCTTATTCATGTCACAGTAATTGTAAAGTGCTGCCTACCAGTGTACATCCACACCAGAACCTTATTGGCCCTTTAGACAAAAACACCTTCTCCAGATTATTGCAGAGTCCTTTTAGCACTCAGAATACTCTATGGCTCCCATTTTTAAAGCCTGGGGGATGGCCAGTGCATCTAGATGTGCCACCCAAATAAATGGGCTGGCCAAAATGATGCTGTATTCAAACGAGATGTACAATCGCGCATCCCATCTGAATATAGCAATCCTTGCGCATGGTGCAAATGGGGGCCATGGACAATGCACCAGCGTATCCCCCCTGGACAGCCTGAATACCTGGAATGGGGATGCACGGCACATCTCCAGATGCGCTGGGCCCAAATTCCAGATATTCAGTCAGGAATATGCAAATGCAACCATTAGGCATGCAAGGTGCAAACAGGTCATTTGCATGCCATTATGGCTGCATTTGCATGCCGTCTGCATGGTATGCCCAGCAGGATGCGCCGTGCTGCCTGCCCCCCAAGTCCAGTGTAACTGCATACCCCAGCCCCATTCGTCCCTATCCCTGTTGGAATAGAATGAGAGTATTTCCCCTGCTCCTTTTCCTAGTGCCCCCCCTTGTCCCGATCCCTGTTTGGATATAGAATCATTTTACCCCATCTCTCTTTTACATAGTGTAGTGTCCCCCCCTCTCCATCCCGATCCCTGTTCTAAATAACAGAATTAATATCCCTTGCCCATTTCCATAGTGTGGTGCCCCTCCCTCCATCCCGAGCCCCGATTATGGTATAATCCTTAAATTACATTGCCCCAGTCCTGGTAGTTTCATGGACCCCCACACTCAGGAACCTGCATCCCACCCAGCTCCCCCATCCCAGCATTGCCAGGCAGCCGGCAAGCAGCACAGCCCTCAGCACACTTCAACGGCTGCCCGCCAACAGAACTGTCAATGAATGACAGCTTACTGTACTCACTACAAGCTCATTGGTTGACACTGTCGACCAATGGGCTTGCAGTGTGTATGGTAAGCTGTTATTCACAACTTTACAAAATTGAGAATGATAGCTTGCAGTACACACTGCAAGTCCATTGGTCAACATTGTCAACAAATGGGCTTGTAGTGAGTACAATAAGCTGTCATTCATTGACAGTTCAGTCAGCAGGCAGCCGTGGAGGTGTGCGGAGGGCTGTGCTGCTTGTTGGCTGCCTGGCCATGCTGGGATGGGGGAGCGGGGTGGGATGCAGGTTCCTCAGTGGGTGAGGGGTCCACTAGACTTCCAGGGACTGGGGCAATGTAAATTTAAGGATTATATCACGATTGGGGTTCAGGGATGGGAGAGGGACCACTACACTATGGAAATGGGCAGGGGATATTAATTCTATTACTTAGAACAGGGAACGGGACTGGGATGGGGGGGGCACTACATAATGGAAAAGAGGGCTGGAGTAATATTATTTTATATTCAAAAAGGGATCAGAACGGGAGGACGGGTCCTTGAAGTGGTACGGGGGGGCACAGGTACAGCTACAGGGACTGGGGTTCGGGGACTGGGGGGTCCACTATACTACCAGAAAATGGTAGATGATTTATTCTAATATTTACACCACGATTGGGGTTTGGGGATTGGAAGGTGCCACTAGACTACCAGGGACTGGGGCACTCTTCTGTCAATTGTATACCATGATTGGGGGTTGGGGCTGGGGGTTGCCTCTGGACTGCAGGGGCCGGCGGCTGCTGTGCTGCTATATGCAGTACAGCAGCCCACCTGTGGGTTGCCTGGAGTTAGGCATGTTTCTTCCGTGTCTAACTTTGTGCGGCACATCTCCAAGATGTGCAGGCAGCTGTGCCGCACATCTCTGCTGAATATGGGGATGTGCCACATATTCATGGGCACGTCCCCTGGAGATGCACCACATACATTATTGCTGTTCTTGGGTGCAGTCGGAGTTGCATGCTGCATCTCCACCCTTTGAATATTGTGCTGTAGCGCATTTCTTGAGATGCGCTGGTGCATCTCCTTTAAAAATGTCCCCCACTAGATCGTCATTTAGATCATAAAGCATTCACTGCTGGATCAAAATAGTTCACTGCACAATATTTCTTTTATTTATTACAAAGACTGTAATGTGCCACCTGCTGTACTACTTGTGTTTTCTTAAGATGTACAGTTCAGGCAAAAAACTGGCAGAGCAGAAGACAAAATTACACTTTGGAATGCTGGAGAAGACTTGGGGTCCCATATTTGGAGTCAGCTGTTTGCATGACACATCCCAATAGCAGCATGCGTGAGATAGCGCGGGACCAGCCTGAGGATTGTATTCAAAAAGGCAGTGCACCCCGATCCGATACTGCTGCTTGTCTGAGTATTGGACTGTGCAGGTACAGCAGACAGTGACTATGCATGGAACAAACACAGACCTCTGCAGGAATATAACTCACAGGAGCAAATGGTTATAGTGCATCCCAAACATGATGTAATAGTACTTCTGTGAGCCATAGTCAGTGTCCTATAATGAGAACATATGGCATGCGGGTACTAAACAAGGGACATTTGCATGCCAGTATGTGCCCTACATGGTAGTGAGAACATGGCTCGCAGAGCACTACACAAGAGGACATTTACATGCCATTATGTGCCCTGCATGATAATGAGAACATATGGCATGCAGAGCTTTAAACAAGGGGACCTTTGCATGCCATTATTTGCCCTGCATGATAAGGACATCATATGGCATGCAGGGCACTAAACAAGGGGACATTTGCATGCCATTGCGTGCCATGTATGACAATGAGAACATACGGCATGCAGAGCAGTAACCAAGGGGAAATTTGCATGCCATTAGGTGCCCTTCATGATAATGAGAACATATGGTATGCAGGGCACTTAACAAGGGGACATTTGCATGCCATTATATACCCATTAGCAGCTGTGCACAATGCAACCATGCAGAAATGCACAGAGGTATTGTGTAGAAACATGACTGCCCCCACAGCATGTTGAGTAGAGAATACTTATGTTTCCTACTCCCTGGTAGTCTGTTGGCCCCCAACCCCTCCCTCAATCACTAGTCTGCCCATAGAATAAGTGTCCTCTTACACCCTAGTAGTCTAATGGCCCCTCAATCCCCTTCCCAGTTGTCAGTCTGTGCATAGAAAACATGTGTCCCAATCCATGGTAGTCTAGTGCCACCCACCAGACCCTCATACCAGCCCACCCACTCAACATCCATCTCCTTCCCTGTCACTCATATGACTGCTGGTTGAGGTGATGAGTAGAGGGGCCGTGCTGGTTATTTGTCTCTGGCTGGCAACTGATAACTGTATTCTTTGTAAGGGTGAGTGAGGTGACAGGGAGCAGTGGGTGGGATGTAAGATTTTTTTACAGCAATCAGGACAGGCAAGGGCCACTACATTAACAGGGGTTGGCACACTTTTGTATTTTATGCACAGCCCGACGACCGGGGTGGGGTGGGCCACAAGACTACCAAGATGTAGGTTGACATTTATTCTATGCTAAGATGGGCAATCAGGGTGGGGGGCACTAGACTACCAGGATGCAGGAAAACAGATACTGTATGCACAGACAGGTAATCAAGGGGCTACTAGACTACCAGGGTATAGGAAGACATGTATTCTATGCACAGATAGGTGATTGAGGGGCTACTAGACTAACAGAGTGTAGTAGGATATGTATTATATGCACAAACTTGCAGTTGGGGGCAGTAGACTACCAGGAGTAGGAAACATATATTTATGGTGATCAGAAGGGTAAAGAGAAACTTGTAGGGATGGATGGCTCTTTCTGTCAGTCCGTTACCAGGCACTCGGCTGGGGGGGGGAGGGGGAGTCAGTTGATTGCACGCTGCTGTGCACTGTGATATGTGTAGGGCTTTGAAAACATTAAACAGCACTGCAATGGCAGCTGTTTAAGGCTTTCAAAACATCATTATACCACTGCACCCTATATGTAAGAGGTAGCCCTCATTTTCATGGAAACAATGCTATATCCTGCAAGTATGTGCTGCCAGCTTAGTCCCGGGCACAAAGGGCAGCTGTATATGGCCTCTGTCCCTTCAGATCATGCAAAGCCCAGTTAGCATGTCACTAACATGTTTAGCGATGCATTAACCTTCTGAATATGGGGCCCTAGGACAGGACAAGGTAAAGGTAGCTCCTCTTCAGTTACTCCAGTGCTGCTGTTATGAAATGCATGGAGATTTCCGATAGGCATCAGAAGTAGCTTGGTCCCAACTTCTTCCTTAGCAGAGAATACTGGAATGGCAGAACTGACTCATTGTGCACCACCAGTATTGAGGCAGCATGGTCTCATTATTAGAGCACAGGCATGGGAGGCAGGAGAACCAGGTTCAAATCCCACCAGTGCCACTTATGTGCAGTATGACCTTTAGTGTCATTTAACCTCTCAGGGCATTAGTCCATCCAGCTATAAAAGTGGGTAAAAGCAGGACCCTAATAAAAATGAGGTACTGCATCTCAGCTGGGCTGTCCACCGTAAATAATTTGTAAAAGAACTATTATTCAAGTGGCTTACTGGTGAGGTGTTAGGAACGAAGAAAAGGGAATAAAAAAGACAAAGTTGTGTCATGAGTATGTGAAATGCAATCATAAATTAATTTTAAACTTTATGATTTTTTTATTCTTAGGAGAAATAATTATGTTCTTAGCAGTGCTTAAAAATACAATGGAAAGAATGTTTATACACATAGTATTTTGATAAGCCCAAGATTTCCCCTAAGAAATTAACTATCCTTATGTTAGTCAAAACATCCAGATAGGGTGATCTTTTTGCTTAAGTTTCTTCTTTGGAAATGTGTTTGGTATTAGGAATAACAACATTTTTAGGATATTTGACTAACGATGGGTGTATAGCTGACTCACGTTTATGACAGCTAACACAGAATACATTGTACTGAAATGTTCTTCAAAGAAATCACAGGATAGTCACTTTCTTGAAGTAACGTTGTAGATCATAAGCTTTGTGGTATGCAAAACTGTTTTCAAGTTTGCAGGAGACTTGCAGTGATATGTCTTTGTTGCATGGTACCATTCCGAGTCCTCTCTTTTTTTCCTTTTCTCAGTAATGTTCATTACTGCTAGGACACCATGGTGCCAGCACCCTTGAGTTTTTAGTTTCCACACTCTAAAGTGTAAAAGAATGAGTGAGGCACCATGATCTAATGGCTAGAGCAAAGGCTAGGAGACCTGAGACCAAATTTTTCAAAACTCCCAGAAATTGGCACAGGTGCAAGAAAAACTGGCGCCAGTGGGTCTTCACTTTCGGAGCTGCAGTTTTTCCTGCATGCACCAGATTTTCAAAGATGTAGCCATTTTATGGCTGGCTCCATGATGTATGGTACCTTGTGGCTGTTTTCTGGTGCAGCTCTGCCAAAATAATACTCTTGATTGGGCCAGGCATAACATGCTGTGCCCGTCGCCTGTGCGGAGCAGGGCTGAAGATTGGAATGTCCTTAAGTGCAGAGATTTTTACCACACTGGTGGCTGTGGAGTGGGACTTAGTCCCAGAACATCTGAATTTCTGTCCCCTGGTGACCCAGATTGCCTGATATTCTCAAACAGACAGGATTGTTTGATTATTCTCAAATTGAGTGGAACTTGTAAAGTACATTGCATGTCAAGGCCAGACAAGACGGTACTATTCATAAGTACTGTTGGACAGTCACTGAATCACACATGAAATACTTTCAAATTATGCACTTAACCCCGGCAGGATTAGATCACTGTCTGCAGGGGTGTAAAATATGAAAAGCCAGAAATCTACTAGTACACTAAAGGAGTTACTCCCCTAGTATAGCTAGTATGTGTCTGGGTTAAGATCGGCCAGGTTGATTACATTGTGTAGCTAAGGACGACAATGCAGCCTAGTGGTTAGAACACAGGCCTGTAAACCTAATGATTGCAGGTTTAAACCCTGCCGCTACCAGTTACTCACTGCATGACCCTGAGCAACTCTCTTAACAACCATGGGCCTCAGCTATAACACTGCACAGAAATCAGGACCCTACAGAAGACAAAATATTGTATCTCAGCTTGGCTATCCTGGGTAAACTGTGAAAAACACCCTCAACAAAAAAAACTCACACAATGAACAAATTTCTTCACAAAAAGCCAACCAAATCCCTAGATGCATTATAAGCAACTTTGTTAGTAGATCTAGTCATATGGTAGGCCCTCTTTATAGGTCTCATGTTGGACCCCATACCTATTGTTCTGAGGTCTGGTCCCCTTGAGGAAGGATGTGGCAAGGATAGACTGAGTGCAGAGAAGGGTGACCAAGGTGGTCAGAGGTCAGGGACACCTAACATGGGATGAGAGACAGAAGACTCTTAGACTGTTAGTATAGACAGAAGTGGACTTGGGGGGAGATCTTTTTTAATGTAAATAATCATAATAATAATAAAAGATGAGCCCCTTAGACAAACTTTTACTCTTAACCTGATGTGGAAATAATTTTGTGTATAGCACAGATGAGTGTCCCTGTTCCAGTGTCCAACCTGACCTGGCTGCCTGCATAGACTCATGGACTACTCAGGACTGACTGTCAAAGTGGCATGTATCCCCCACTGTGGATGCCCCGGAATGTGTAGTATGTGTGGTGGGGGCACTCCACAGCTTTTTCCAGCCTACCACATGTGCAGAAAGGGCCAGAAAACTTTTGTGGATCCAGTCCTAAGTATAAAGTTTGAAGAGCTTATTTCCATGCTAATGGCTTTTGTAATAAGGCATGGAATGTCTTGAAATTAAATTTTTATTAAATGTCATGATGTTTGAATCCTTTCAGTGCCAATTGTAATTCTTTTGCAAGGTGCTGGCAAATCACTTTAAAACTGAACTCTATTTACGGCTGAGGTTAACTTGCAGGACTGTTTACTACTGAGAAGTAGGGGAGTCGGTTGTGATGGGCACAACAGCCTTCTCCTGTCTTGTAAACCTTAATATGAACCTCTACAGTATGACTCTGTGACTTTGCAGGCCAGAACACCAAGAACGAAATTCCTTGGCTTAACATCACATTAAAATTAAACTAGTCTGAACAACAGCTTGGATTATTTGAGGCTTCTGTAATAGAGAGCTATTGGTAATATGGGTAGTTCCAACATAACAATAATACCCCCTTTTTAGACCATGTATTTTACAGGTTATGATGTAAGAGATGAATATATAGTGCTGGTTATTCATACTTGTTTTGTAGACACTACTTCATTGGCCATAATACACTTAATTGTGATGTGGCCAACTGTAAAGGGTGCATTTAAGATGAGTGTGATGCCTTTGTTCTTATACTGGCAATTATAGTTTTGTGTTTCTCTGTCTCCACATTGAGATAACAAGTTTGATGCCTGGGATGGATTTATACCTGATGTTATTCTTGTCTTCTTTTTTAGAGTGCATCTCTTGAAAAATATGATACAGTACTTTTTGACTGTATGGTTTATTTTTACGGTAAGGCATCTTGTCTACATAGAAACATAGAGGTTGACGGCAGATAAGGACTGCAAGGCCCATCCAGTCTGCCCATTTTTTCTACCTTATGAATGTGCCACACACCTTTACACTGTCAATGACCTATCTATCCATATTCATCTGTAGTGTTCCTTTATGCCTATCCCTTGCCTGTTTGAAGCCCTGCACAGTATTCATAGCCACCACTTCCTGAGGTAGACTGTTCCATGCATCCACCACTCTTTCTGTGAAAAAGAATTTCCTCACATTCCCCCTTAATCAGCCTCCCTCTATTCTCATGCTGTGTCCTCTTGTCCTGCAATTTTTCTTAAATTTAAACATGTTAGACTCTTTCACATTGGTAATGCCCTTAAGGTGTTTGAATGTTTCGATCATATCACCTCTCTCCCTCCTTTGCTCAAGGGTATACATATTGAGCTCCATTAATCTGTCCTCATATGTCTTCTGATGTAGTCCCTGCACCATTTTGGTTGCCTTTCTCTGGACTCTCCTCAATTTGGTTGATGTCCTTGTGAAGGTGTGGCCTCCAGTACTGCACGTAGTACTCCGGATGGGGCCTAACCAGTGTCTTGTAAAGAGGGATTATTACCTCCCTCTTATGACTTGTGATACCCCTACTAATACACCCTAATATCCCCCTAGCCTTACCTACTGCTTTGGAGGTCTGCTTGGATGATTTCAGGTCATCGGTGATGATGATGCCCAAGTCTCTTTCTTCCTTTTTGACTGCCAGCAACTCCCCTCCTCCTATAGGTGGCTTCAGGGTTCTCTTCCATATGTGCATGATCTTGCACTTCTTTGCATTAAATCCCAATTGCCACTCTTCTGACCATTTTGCTAGTTTATCCAGATCTCTTCTCATTCTGCCCACCCTTCTGGATCATCTACTCTGTTGCAGATCTTGGTGTCATCTGCAAACAGACAAACCTACCCTCTAGTCCATCTGCAATGTCACTAATGAAGATATTGAAGAGGACTAGCCCCAGGACTGATCCCTGAGGTACCTCACTTGTGACTTGCATCTCTTCTGACTGTATACCATTTACCACCACTCTCTGTTTTCTGTCTGTCAACCAGTTTGCCACCCAGTTGACCAAATTCTGACCCACCCCGAGCCTACCCAGCTTATTTATCAATCTTCTATGTGGAACAGTGTCGAAAGCTTTGCTGGAGTCAAGGTAGGTGACATCAACTGCTCCCCCTTGGTCCACCACTCTGGTTACCAAGTCAAAGAAATCTAAGAGATTAGTTTGACAGGACCTTCCTTATGTAAACCCATGCTGTCTTGGATCCTGTGCCCCTATGGATTCCAGGTGTTGCACTATCCTTTCCTTAAGGAGTGCCTCCATAATCTTGCCCACTGCTGAGGTAAGACTGACTGGTCTGTAGTTCCCTTCCTTCTCCCTGCTACCACTCTTGTGGAGCGGGATCACATGAGCCCTTCTCCAGTCTTCTGGGACCTCTCCTGTGCTCAGAGACTCACTAAACAGTTCTGCTAATGGCTTTGCTAGTTCCACCTTAGCTCCTTACACCCTGGGATGTATGCCATCAGGTCCCATTGCCTTGTCCACCCTGAGCTTAACGTGCTCTTGTAGGACCCTTTCTTCTGTGAAGGGAGTAGTGCTCACCTCCCTCCCCCATGTGTCCAAGGTGCTGAGCTGTGGACCCTGCCCTACCTTCTCTTCAGTAAATACTGAGCAAAAGTATCTATTTAGGACAATTGCTTTTACAGGGTCCTCCTCCTCACATGCCCCCTTTTCTCCTTTGAGCTTAGCAATACCCCCTCTGGACTTTCTCCTTTCACTAATGTATCTATAGAAAGTCTTGTCACCTTCTTTTACTGTTCGTGCTAGTGTTTCTTCAGTTTGGGACTTTGCCTGCCTTACTGCCTTCCCTGCTTCCCTTAGGGCAGTTTGGTATGCCTCCCTATCTTCATCCTGCTGTGTTCCCTTATATTTCCTGAAGGCCAGCCTTTTGGCTCTGACTTTTTCTGCTACTGTATTTGAGAACCAAAGTGGTTTCCTTCTTCTTTTGCACTTCCTTTTCTGTCTAACACAATGGGTTGTTGCTTCAAGTATTGTATCCTTAAAGCTTTCCCACTTTGCCTGTACCCCCTCACCTGTGTTTCTTTTTGCCAGGATTAGCTTGACTCTGTTGGCCATCTTATCAAAGTCAGCTCCTCTGAAGTCCCATATTTTTGCCTTGGAATGGGATGATTTCAATGTAGTGGCCAAATTGAACCATACCATGTGATGGTCACTGGCCCCCAGGTGACCTTCTACCTGGAGATCTGTGATCCCTTCCCTGTTAGTCAGTACTAGATCTTGGAATGCCCTGTCTCTTGTGGGTTGTTGTACCAGTTGTTTGAGGCCCTCCCCCTGCAGGGAATCCACCATGTGTCTAGTTCTGGCAGATATTCCTGCTGGTATTGACCAATCTGTATCTGGCATGTTGAAGTCTCCCATTATCAGAACCTCCCCTTTAGCTGTCATGTTTTGTATATCTTCTAACAGTAATGTGTCTATGTCCTCCCCCTGGTCTGGGGGCCTGTAGACAACCCAGTTCTTATGGCTGTCCATTTCTTGTTTCCAGGTGACCCACAGTTCTTCTGGCTCCTTATGTGTATTCTAGATTTCTGTAGCTTTGATATTTTCATTTGACATACAGGCCTCCACCCCTTTTTTCACCTCGGTCTCTTCTAGAACAGTACATAACCAGGTACTGAAGTCTCCCAAGTGTGGCTACTGGTGACCACACCTCACTAATTGCTACTATGTCCAGTTTAGCCTCTGACATTATTGCCTGCAGGTCTGGGATCTTATTTCCCAGGCTGTGAGTATTTGCGCACATGATTTTCCATTGGCCAGATTTCGGTGTGTGTTAGTTGTTTGGTGAGGTTTGGCATTTCCCTTGTGCATCGTATGGGGAGACGGACTTTTTTTCTTACATGGTGATGCAAATGAACTGCAAACATGCCGATGTCTGTGCCCACTTCTGCATGAAGCTGCATTTGTGGCTAAACCAATAAGGAGAAGCATACTAATGAAAACTGAGATTGACTGAACAACGTGTTATGGACAGCCAAGCCACCCATGATGCAACGCAGTAACTTGCTGTAAAATAACATGTCACAGAATAGTGCACGATAAAATGGCTTGATAGCTATTGAATTACACCACTCCCTGCAGTATACTGCAGCATTTTGTGATATATTGCAGCTTAACTTCATTTTGCATCCTGGGTGGAGCAGCTTTACAGCAGTGCCCAGCATCGGGCTCCCTCATGATTAAAGATATTCTGATACTGTTGTCACAGTGTCCTCAGTCGCAACTACTGTAGTTGTAATGCTCAAATAGTCAGCAAGTGGTGTTACGCAGAAACAGTGCTGCACATGTGCGGGTGCTGCCACAAGCCCTTTCAGCCTGTGGACTTTAGTGGGCAGCTAGCGAACTGCAGAAGAGGGCCATATGCAAAGTAATGGCATTGACTACTCTCAGTGGTGTTTTGCTCAAGTCACTGATTGACATGACCGAACAAAGGGGACTTTGTGCTAGGCACGACTGTAAAACATGTAGAGTTACTGCTAATTAAGTAACAGCCTAAAGACATGGTTTGGGCATTCCAGGAACAACAGTAAAATACAGTATAGAACCATGTAATGTTCAGTTAATAAGGGAGTTAGTGTAGTTACTGTGGATCTAGGATAAGTAATATTTGGACAATGTTATTGAACTAAATGTTTTTGACCTATCCTGGTGTGCTAAATAAAAACAGTCGTGACCAATGTTTTACACAGTGTTTTAGAAAAAGAAATATATGTCTAATAAATAAATACCACACGTGGTATGCTTAACTGGTAATATGATAGTGGATTCTGAATATGAGGCAATTATCCAGTTGTGTAGTGGATAACGTATGAGGCCAAAGGCTGAGTACTTGATGTTCACGAGACAGTCAGATTTTTGCTGAGGACAGCGACTTCACTTTCATATTATAATTATTTTACATGTTTTAAAAATACCTTTTTTTGCATTTGCTTGGCATTCTTTGCTCAATTACAATGCAAGGCAAGATGACAATGTCATTACAGTCATTTTATTGGGAATAAAATGACTGCTGTGAGTTTGCTGTAGGAAGAACGGTAACTGTGCCTTCTGATTGGAAGACAGTGCACACATTTAGTGTAATAACAGTCCTAGGCTTGTGCTGTCTGTAGTATAACTGAATTAAAATTGTCTTAAAGAGCAGCTCTATGCTCCAGTAAATAGTTTCATAAACATACTGTTTCAGCCATTACAATTTACTAGACAATAAGATTTTATAGCATATATTGGTAATCTATGCAAAAGACACGTCTAAGATGCAGTTGACTTTTCCCAATTCATATCGCTGTACCTTTATGACATCATACTACTTACTGTGAAATGAGACTGTGATGTCACAAATACAGCAGTTGTGATGGCGGTTAGGGACAGTCAGATGCTTTATGAATGACATAGTGAAATAAGGACCACATTTTCTGACATATCTAACAGACCACATACAGGGGAAAGTAAAATAAAATCTAGAAAACACAAAAGTTAAACACAGTTGTTGTAAATATGATCATTTAAAACCTTTTATTTAACCAGCAACAAGCTCTCTACCATACCATGAAGCAGGAGACTAAAAATATTATTCATTTTTAGCTAGTTTTGCTGCTTATTTTTGAAGCACTTCTTATCTATACCAGCTAGGAAATGTTCTGTCTGACCACCCAGTGTGTAGAAGAATGTGTTACCTGGAGGGTGACATACCACGTGATGTTCCTCTTCAAATTCTTGCTCCATCAGCATTGTGACCTCACTTGCTATAACAAAAAACAAAAAAACAAAGCAAGGCCATGAGGTAAAACTTCCTGCGGTCTAAGCAATGTCTTCAGTAAGTGCTTCAGGATGCTTACCTGAAAAATGAGGACATTACAAACTAAATTGCTTCATCAGCTAAATAAAAGGTACTTAACTGCTTGATGAGATGGATAGGTTTCAACCCCTATATATCCTGCTGTCTACCAGAACATCCAAAAATCTGCACTCTAAATTCTGAAAAAAGCCAGCACCATTGCCAATAAGTTTGTTTCAAGGATTTTATTCATTTCAGTAAAGCGCAGTTACAGTTCACTGCTGTGAGATATACAGCCCCTAGTGCCTCGCCTCTCCGTGAGGCTTCAGAGGGGGTCTGTTGTCTACCTGGTCATCTGTGATGAGGTTACAGTTCTGATCAGATACTGTACAGAGGAAATTGCATTAGACAGGTCAACCACTAGGTAAATTGATTGTACAAAAATCTTCTGACTTACTGTATGAGAAAAGAAGTACTTCATAAATAAAAATAAAAAAAAGTATTTACATATTGAAGGCTAGACTTGCTTTTTAACAGTATGATACAATTCTGTTGCCATGTTTACACTTGAAAGCTTTTTTCTATTTTGATAGCAGAAATTATTTTATTCAAATAAAGAACAAATGGTACAGCACATGTAGTTCCTTTCCTGCTTTCCAGCTTACATTTACTGGAGAAAGTGACAACTACAGTATGAATTCTAGGTGAATAATACATCCCCAGGATACAAATCACCATGCAACTTACTCTCAAATCAGTGTGCATTACTATACGTTATAAACCTTACTAGAAGATTGTTGGCTGAAAATCAAATATGTTCTTTTAATATAGTTAGGAATAACACATGTTAAAACAATAAACAAAATGTCAGTAACATCCTTTATTTCCTGGGACATATGACAAATATCTGACCAATCAGAACTTACTTTTAAAAAAGATCTCATAGATAATATAGGCATACTAGTAATAATGACTTCTTCCCATTTACTTCTGATCAGTTAACAACTCTCCGGTCCCTCACTTCCAGTCAGTCACGAGTGGCAAGTAAAAGATCAGAATGTGAGTCACTACTGTTTAATTGCCATAATAAAGTTGTGGTAAGGGGTGTTATGGGACCAGTCAGCAATGTACATAAAGGCACCACCACCATTACTGCTTCCCAGATGTTTTCGCAGTGCTTATAACACTTATCCAACAGTGTCAGTACTCACTCGATATCCATAACCACAGCTCTAGATAAAAAGGAATAATACACTAATTTCAGGGCAAGTGCAGTAGGTGCTGAGTATTAGGAAATTCTCTTCTTGTAAAGTGATTGATGGCATCTCAGGAAGAAGGAAACCAATGAATTGTCTTAACCTTAAGACATTGGCTTCTTCTGTTGTAAATTAGTCCCATCAGACAGCTGAGAAAGTTAGTACATGCACTGTATATTCTACAACTTGGTCACTTCTCCTACCAATCTGAGACCAGAACTGCCATTAAGTTATTTAATCACAAATGACCATGAACAACTGACTGACATTATATCTGCTGAATCATCACATGCCTTCCCATAGCACCTGTTCACTAATACAAGTATTACTGCAAAAAACATACTTTTCAACATTTATTTTCACTTAAGCAACACCCCGCCATTCTGTTAGCCATCTAATCCACAGCACGAGTGCCTCCCACCACCACAGCACAACCATTACTATAGCAGCTGCAGCATATCAAAATTTCAGTCCCTCTGAGAACTTAAAATCCAGTAGTAACTCTTGATTTCCTTTTCTATAATTCTTAACGTAGGAAAGAATGTTCATAGCTATATTGGTTCTTGGAAAATTAGGCACATTGGGAAGAACAATGCCTTTTATTGGACCAACATAGAGGTTATAGCATACACGCTTCAGGGACCACACAGGTAATTTCATGAGGTGCAGGTGGTGTCCCAAGCATTTGTGGAGCATGACTCCTATATACAATACCCATGTTAATCTACTAAAAGGTTTAACACTATAACATTTAAGCCTAAAATATTACTTTATAATAAGAATAAGCTTAGGTGTTCAGAAGTTCCAGTAAACAACCTTTACAGTTGGCTAGCACCTTGTACTGTATATTCACTGTAGACTGTCACTTAACGGTACAGAAAAACCCACTGCAGTGGCCGTGCTGAACAGCTTGAGGCTAGGTACTGTATAGAATGATACACTGAATAGGAGCAAGCACAAAAGCTTGAAAGTACCTTAGAGCATTGCATCACTAGGGGGCATTATCTAGCCTCATGAGGGGAAGCACTGGGGTATTTCCGGTCTGCTCTTTTCTTCTTGCTGTTTTCTGTATAGAATTCTATTTGCAAGATACTAGGAACTTCCCTCTTGTATTTTGCACTGCTGTTGAATGTGTCTTTTTTCCAATCATGTAAAGCAGCACTCCATGATGGTTACAGAAATGGCATTGACTGTTTTCAATTTAGTAAGGGAACATCGCGGCTCCCTTACTGAGTAAGAGTACCCCACCAAGCTAACCAATCACGACAAACATCCAAAAAAGACATCTACTGTGACTGATCTAACATAAGTGAGTTGAGGCAAAAGCTGTCTTTGATTTGCATTCACAAAAAATAATCAATGTTAAAATTAAGTACTTTCACTCAGCTTGCTTTGGTTTGACTCTTATCTTCCTGTCCCTCCTGGTCTGCTGAGAGATCCTCCTAAGGATGATAAGAATATGTGAAAACTTGTACTTTGTTTGTATTTTGCAATCGACTTGTGGCAGTTTTACCTTGCTGCCTCACTAGCACTGAACTATTCTTTGTAAATAATGTTCCTTATTATGTTTGTACAGTACTTGCCCATGCTCCACCCTTTTCCCCAGGTCGCTCCTGGAAATGAGCCTCGGCTCAGTTCACCTATCCTGGTAACCAAATTTAAATAAATAAAATAAATAAATAAAATCTAACCCACATTCAGCTATGCAGATGCAGTCTGTGGGCTGCTCCTAAATCCACCCCTGCCAGGCTGGACCCTCTCCTCCATTCATTCGGTTGCCTTCACTCTGACTCTCTGCTATGAACTCACTAGTGTTCGTCTCTCTCAGGACTTCTTTGTCCCCTCTCGAATTGCATTCTCTTCCTCTCTCTTTCTTGCTCAGTGAGCTGCCTTCCTTTCAAACCACTGGTAACCTCTCTCCCCTCTGTCCTCCCAGTGTTACTCACACCTTACATTACCTCTTCCTACTCACTCCACTCCACAGACCTGCACTCTTTCTGCATTCCTTGCTGTAGTACTTTTGTGGCCAGTCTGCCTTTTAGGCGCACCTGACTTCCCTCTGGAACACCCTTCCCCACACTGTATGCCGCTCCTTCTTCTACTCCTATCTTACACAGCATCTCAGAGCTCATTGTTGCCTCATCTGATTCTGCTCCTAACCTCTGCACTAGCTCACCTCATGCGTAGAGAACATATGCACCAATGTTACAGATATGATTCTGTCAGGTCTATTTTTATGTTTACTTGCACGCATGCGCAAGAAACATAGTGCCACCATATGAATTTTCATAGGTGTGCCTCCCCCACTTCCAATGCCACGCTCCCTTTGCAGGTGCTGCACAGCACCAACAAATAACCGAGCTGTCTGTGAGCAGCCATTCAGGTCTGATGGCATACGGTTCTGAGGAAAGCGTCGCCACAATCAGTAGTAGATCTGTAGGCACCTGGTATACCGCCATAGGTAGTAAGCAAATTGCATACACGACGCCTTCACTGCATCTGAACACTTACGTAGCACACTGGGAAACCACCCCAGTGTGCTCATGTGCTCCCCTCCACTCCCGTTCTCTGTATGACTGACGGGGGTGCCCGATCCCCTGTAGGCTCCACTGCCCCCCAAACAGATTTCTGGGGTGCCACACTGGGAGCTCACCCCAGTGTGGCAAAAGTCCTTATGGGTGATGGGGGTGCCTAATCCCCCATCAGCTACACTGTACCCCCACTCTAAAAGAAACACAGACTTATAGGTGCCATGCTGGGAGCCCACCTCAGTGTAGCAAAAGTCGGTATGGCCGATGGGGGTGCCCAATCCCCCGTCAGCTCCACTGCCACCCCCCAAACAAATAACCTTCCAGCTGCCATGGTGGGAGCCCACCCCAGCATGGCAAAAGTCCCACGTCGTCTTCCTGAATAAGAAAAAAGAAACTGTAAAAAAAAAAAAAAAAAAAAGCGGTCCCTCATTGACTATCATGCCCCCCCTCCACCAACCCGCACCCACTTCCCCACACCCCTTTACCCCATACACTTACCACTGGAGCCCAGCGACGATCTGTGGTGGAACACGCCTGCACCTTTCAAAGCTGACTGCGAACTGAAGAAATGCCGGTAAGCTGTATAATGGCATAAATGTTTTTTTCAACTTTGGTGCATATCTCAGCCATTTTGGGGAATTGTTTCACCAAATTTTCAACATGGGGTTCTTGGGGCCCCACCTTATGAACTCAGTCACTGTCATTTTGTTATTCAGTCCCGAGAAAGGTGATTTCGCGGTCACTGCACAGAATCACCTTTGGGCTGAGTAATGAAATGACAATGTCACAGTTCATGAGGTAGGCCCCAAAACCCTATGCTGAAAATTTGGTGAAAAATTCCCCAAAAATGACTGTGTTACGAGTGTACGTTGCGCAGTTCCTACATATGCTTGTAACCTCGCAAATTGTTTATATTTTCACTCCAGATTTTCAACATTGCCATTTTACCAAACCTCCTTATGAGCCGTACAGCTGTCATTTTTCATGTCTCACCCAAAAAGTGGTTTTGCGCATTTAGCACACAATGGCGCAGTCGGTGTGTGAAATCAATATTTGGGACAGATTAAGAAAATCACAGTTACACTGTTCATGAGCAGAGGTCTTAAAATGGCTATGTTAAAAATTTGGTGACAAAAGTCCATAAAATAACTGTGTTATGAGTGTGCATTGTGCAGTTTCCATGCACCCTTGTAAGTTCATGAATTTGTAATATTTTCAGTCCAGATTTTCAACACTGGCATTTTTCCACACCTCCTTATGAACAGTACAGCTGTCATTTTTCACACCCTGGCCAAAATGTGTTTTTGCACTTCCGGCGCAGAAATGCGTGGTCGCTGTGGGAAATCAGTGTTTGGGACAGGTTAAGAAAATCAAAGTGAAACTGTTCATGAGCAGAGGTCCCAAAATGCCTGTGTTGACAATCTGCTGTAAAAAAAATCCCCAAACCAATTACATTACGGGTGTGCATTGCGCAGTTTCTATGCACGCTCGTGACTTCACCAGTTTTTTTATATTTTCACTCCAGATTTTCAACATTGCCATTTTTTACACCTCCCCATGAACAGTACAGTTATCATTTTTCACATCCTGTTCGAAATGTATTTTCACACCTATGGTGCCAAATAGCATAGTTACTGTACAAAATCAGCTTCTGGCTAACAAACTGATATTGCCACTCTGTTCATGAGGTGGGGGTCACAAAAAACCCATGTTGAAAATTTTGAGTGCAAATACCAATGAACTCCTGGGGCATTAGGGTTTCCGACCATGACGCCCCACCCTGTAGAGACTGACAGGCATCAGGGGTGTGACTTGGGATTGTTGCCTATATTGCTCATGCCATTCCACCCACACCCACACCCTGCAGTCAGTGACAGGCATCGAGATGTGCCTTGGACTCTTCGGCCCCAAAGTTCACCCCATTCTCCTATACTGCACCCATCTCACTGTATTTCCTTATGGAATGGGGTGAGCATAAGGCCCAAAGACCCAAGGCACACCGTGACACTGGTCAGTGTCTGCAGGGTAGGGTGTGGTGAAATGGCATGGCCATTATGCCGGATGACCTAAAGGCACACCCCAATGCCTGTTAGTCTCTGCAGGGTGGTGGTGGGGTTGGTTTCAGTTCAATACTTCACTGCCATTCCTATTATGCATCTCTCTAACTCCTACACTACCAATGCCAATGCCAGGAAGCAAACATTCAGCATTGACAAATGCTTGTTTTACTGTAATCTGCTGGTTAGTCGGTGGGTCTAACCCTTGATGTTTCATAACTACTTTTTCTGCATACTCACACTAAACAATTGTAACCACACTCTCCTCTCTTGTTGTAGGGGCCTTTTTGTCTTGTTGTTTTAAATATAATATTGTTGTACTTCGACTCCCACTGTATACCCCCTCCCTGTTCTGGACTGTATCTAGAAATGAGTCTCAGCTCAGTGTGCCTATCCTGAGTACCAATTTCTAAATACATTTCTAAGTAAAGCAATAATAAATAGATAAATAGGAAAGATAAATAACTAATTAGGCTGACCGATTCAGTAAGGGCACCTATATGCTCCCTTAGTGAATGGAAAGCAGCCTGTGTAATTTTTTATGGCCAGTACAGTATGAACTGTTATTTTACAAAGTAAAGTTTGGACACTTTTTAGTGAATTTCATAGTGAAGTAAACCTTTAGGCCCATTAGGATGTGCGACTCCATCGTCATGCACTTAGAGGGTTTTATTATTTCTTGCTGTGGATTAAACCTGTAATTGCACCACATAACATGGGATATCCTTCCTATGTTTTATTTAAATTGGTTATCAAAGGTCTTTTCTATGTTATTAAAGTAAACATTTACATTTTTGCTCTACATCTTCAAGAAAACTTTAGGGAATCTGGTGTATTTTCATGTGGGAATATATCACAGATGTTGGACATTACTTTTTTTGAAACCTAGAGAACCACACACGCTTTACTCTAAGTACCCATAAATATTTTTATTATTGCTGTATTATAGGCTGCCTTTAGATGAGGCCCAACCAAAGACTTAGTTGAGGCATGAGTCTATTTTTTTTTTTTTTGTAACTGAAAATGTCCAGCACATATTTTAAACTGTTCTCATTGATAAATATCACATTTTTCATAGAGGCACAGCCACAGCTTATTCCTTTATAGTCAGTTCAACTGAATGAATCATTAATTTTAAACAGTAGATAGTTGTTACATTTTATATTTAAAATAAAAGTTTGTTTTTGCTATTTAGAGTTTTTGAATGCAATATAACACAACCCCCCTCAACTGGCCATCTCTACCACCATACCTGGTGGTGGGTAATACCTGAAAATGGTCTCTGGGACCAGTGTACTTACCTTGTTATCAAATAAATAAATAAAATAATAAATAAGAGGAGGGTGATGGACAGTAACCTCAAGAGTGACTCCTGTGTCAAGGGGTAAAGTGATGGTTTATCTCAATAGGAACCACTACCTGTGTAATTGTGCAGTCCCAGGTTTGACTTTTCCCTACATTTCTGGAGGCATGGCCCACTGGAGTGCCATTTATAGGAGTCTGTGCACCATCTGTCCCCCCACTGGAACTCCCTTGGCCACACTACCCATGCCCCTTTTGAGAGACCACTCACCTCCCGGCTACTTCTTTGACACACTGTCCATGGTCTTTATGTGCTGGCCTTGAACCCACTTCTAAACCTCCTGTCACATTCTTCCTCTCTTGGATCCAATTAATCAGTCAAATAACAAAATGCTGCAAACACTACCATCCTTCCAACTGCATTTTTGCAACTTAGACACACTTCAAACAACTGAAAACAATAGGGAATTTGCACTGGAAAGTCTGATGGTCAGCGCAAGACAAGAATACAGGGTCTTCAGAAGACATGCAGCAGAGCTGACTGAGATTAGAACTACTGCTGTCTTGTGCAAATTGATATCATCCACTCCCCAGATGCCTTGCATGAATGGGGTCATGACCATTGCAATGGAGTCTAACAGATTATCCCACCAGGGGAGAACAGAGTAAAGCAACTTAATTTAAATTCAATGGCCTACGCGGCCAGTAAGTCTTATGCTTGTGCAACTGTGTTACTTAGGTTTTGGCCATTTGCACTCTTTATTCCAAAGGAATTGCCACCCTGTAGGGCAGTGGTGGGCAAACTGCAGCCCGCGGGCCACATGCGGCCCTTGATGCTGTAAAATGAAATAAATATTGCATTAAAATGTAGCGTGGTCCAAATAGTGGTATACCTTTAAGAGTATGCCATCGGGCGTAATCCGTAAATGGTTACAGCAATAAGGCCTGTGTAACCCCCCTGAAAATGGGGGTTCCCAAAAGACTTCCAGGAGCTTGCTTGAATGCTCCAAGCCTGAATGGTGTTTGATATTTAAGCCATTTATCAGTGAGTGTTTTTAGAGCCTCTGGTACTGTCTCTTTAAGAGCTGTCTGCTTGCAGACATAATTAGTTTGTATGGGGGACTGTGTGCTTTCTGAGTACCACTCGAGCTGCTGCCAATTCACTTCATTTTGCAGTCACTAGGAGTGCAAAGGAACCTATCTGAAAGATGTAACTGTTTGCCAGAAATTATTTAGAGTAATAATGAAATTACAGTTTGTCTAACCTGCTTTCTTTGCAGTCAGAACTGTGTCTGCTAGTTCCCCATTCTAGTTTTGAACTGCTGAACTGGACCAATCAGTGGGGTAAGCTAGCTCTAAAATGGTGCCTTGGACGAATCAGAACTTGACTCATAATCTGAGCCAGCCACAAGAGGATTGTATGGGCAGTGACTCTGGGAGATGTAGTTTAGACTTCAGTGCCTTTTGGACCAACAGCAGCAGTCTATTGTGAGTGACAGCCAATCAGTCAAGAACTGGGAGGAACTCAAAGGAAGTGCCCGTTTTGTCGGTTGGAGTTTCAGTTGAGCTTTGGCAGTGAAGAAGGAAGGAGCCCTGTGCTTTTCAGTGTGCAGTTTTAGTCAAAAACGTGTGTAAGGCCCAGAGTTCCGGTCTGCAGCTTGTGTAACAGCTTGTTAGGACTGAATCCGTCCTGTGAAAAGAATCAAAGGATCTCTGAAGAGAGAAACCAGGCTCACCTGTAGAAGACTGGAGGAATTGCTGAAAATTGCACTCGGTCTGTCAGGAACTGAATCTGCTGTGTGTTCTCCGGGTATTGTGCAGTAATTGCGATCGGGATACAGATGCAGCCTGCCTGGTGTAGTGCTTTCTTTTATATGGATGTGGAAGAGGTTTATGTACCTCAAGTGAGCCCTGCTGACATTGAAGGACCCTATCTTATTTGGAGGTCGTGAGTACTAATTCAGGGTCGCTCCTGTTGAATTGCCACATTAAATCCAAATGGAATTACTGTACTGCTGACTGTTTAATTCTCCTTTTCTCTGTGTGAAAGGGCCCCTACCAGCTGCCACGGTTTGGACTAGCCACTAGGCTTGGGTACCCAGGGACAGTAACTGATAGGGATAGGCCTGTGCACAGCCATAGGTAGATTATTAGAGTGATGAGCTAATTAACCTGATTTCCCCTGTCCTTGTTATATCCCCTAAATAAATCAGAGCTGTTTGTTTCAGCAAAGTTATACTGCCTGAGGTATTTGTCTATGTTAAAGTACTGTACTGTGATTGTTGCACTGTATCTCATTTCACAGGAGGTCCCAGTGCGAACCAGACCTGAGGGTAAGTATATACTGTGAAGGTAATTCTGATATATTGTGTGGGCCACTAGTGGGAAGAAAGGGGGGTTGCAGTGTCCCAGAGGGCTGTGACCAAGTTAGTTTAACTATTGCAAACCCTGACCTCTGGGTGGAGGCACCCGCCATTGGACCAAGGCCCCTCAACCTGTTAGTGGCAAATCAGGCAGGGGTAGTAGCCCCTGGGATAGCGCCATCTAGGGGTTACACCTGTATGTATGTAGTGTAATTTCAGCTTGTTATTCCAGCCAGGTGTTAAAGGTGTGCTGAGAGAATTGAGAGCAGTGCGCGATGTGCTAAGGAATTGCAATTTAGTTGACAATTCAAGCTGATGTACATTTCATTTCATTCATTACACACAATTACAGGCAGACAAAAGTGGAGGACCGATAATCACATTCAATTCAGTTCCAAGTGTGATAAGCACCTCTCCCTTTTGTTAAGTGCTGCCTCCAACTGCCCACCCTCCCTGAAGTAAGCAACCTTTCAATGTAAAAAAATAAATAACCTGCAGTGGTAGGCATGGTGTAAAACTTCCTTCTCTCCCTGGAAGCTATCCGCCCTACCTGAAGTCAGCTTTCTCTGATTGCTCCCTCTCTCCCCCACAGAGGTAGGCATCCATGAACTGCTTTGAATGTAGAGTGCTGCGACTGTCATTCCTGTGCCTTAAAGCTAAAGTACATGCTCTGCTTTATATAAAATAAAACAAAACTTTTTTAACATTAACGTTGAGTTAATTTTTACCAATAAGCTCATATGTTGCTTGAATAAATGTGTGCAATAAAATTCTAAACATTCTAAAGGTTTTGCATTATTTAACTCAGTGAATAGATTTTGTGGTGAGTAGCTTGTTGCAATTTGCAATGCCGCATTGATTAGATTTGCCGGTGATGAAAGGAGTTTAAGCTGGCCATAGAGTAGTAGTAACACGGTGTAAATTACAGGTGATAACTGGAATCATTTGTGGAAGAAGGCTGAATAGTTTTAGTGATTAGCATTAGTAGCTGATCAAAGGTTTTGCATTATTTAATACGGTTTTAACATTTAATAATTAGTGGCATTAAACAGAGTTTTTTTTCATTATTAAATCATGTAATTGGCATCATTTAGTTATGAATATGGGCCTTTAGAGGTCATGCATGCTTATGCGGCCCTCCAGAGCATTGGAGGGCCGCACTTTTAGCCCTCATACAGTCCCATGTTGCCCATCACTGCTGTAGGGGTACCAAAGGCAAGGAACCGTCAGAGATGATTCCACCTGTAGAGGTACCACGGGACGATTCCCTTGGCTAAAGGTACCTTAGGAAGATCAAGAGGCATCGCCACTGGAGGAGGAGGGGAGGATGGTGGGGCAAAGAAAAAGTGCTTCAGAAGGAGGCTGAGAGGAACTGCTTATATAGGTCAGGAAGTGGGAGTGGCTGGCTGCTTGTCCATTGAAATACAGGCCTAGCCTTCCAATTCAATGGCCTATGCAGCCAGTAAGCGTTATGCTTGTGCAACTGTGTTACTTAGGTTTTGGCTGTTCGCACTCTCTATTCCAAAGGAATTACCACCCTGTAGGGGTAATAAGGCAATGAACCCTCGGAGAGGGTTCCACCCCTAGAGGTGCTGTGGGATGATTCCCTTGGCTAAAGGTACCTTTGGAAGATCCCCCAAAAAGATGTAGTAGCACCAAAGATAAAGCAATCAGGCCAAGGGGGCACAATAGTAGAATGACACATGTCGCTTAAGACGAGGAGATAGGTCAACAAGACAGGTAGATAAGTGCTTTGGGTACATTGATAATAGAACGGGGGCCTCCTAAGGAGAGAAGGAATGGCAAGTAGGGACACCATCCACCTCCAACCAAAAGCAGATTCTATCCAATGGAACTAGGAAATACTAACTAAAACTAATTAGATATTACGACCTTCGGCACGGAGGACAGAAAAAAAAACCTTTGAGGAGGAAGTCTCTGGGGATCCAAGGCCTAGGTCGCCTTCCCTCCAGTCATGGGATAATTTCATTAGTGATGGCTTTGCTGCTTCAATTTGGAAGTCCAATTAATAAGAGGTGGAAAATATTCCAATTTGGAGGGAAGCTCTCACTCTATCCTTCTAACAAGAATGCTGGAATGTTGTGAGATGGTAGCTCTGCAACCACAGCTCCAAGGTGGGAGGAGGATGAGAGTAATGACCACTGAGGCACTCATCCAGCCTACCGATCTAAAAAAACAAACTAGGTGAACAAGAGGTGGTCATAGGGAGAATGCGGTGAAGGTGCCTTGCTAGGGAACCACTAAAGCCAATGGACAACCATTATAGCGGAAACCACTAGAGCTAAAGGAAATCCCTGTAACCTCCCTTCACAGCTTAGTCATAAATTCTACAACTTGAGGTGCCATCGGTATGGTTGATGACTGAAGGTCCACTCAGAGTGAGGACATTCCCAGCTATGGGCCAGGTGAGAAGGAACCGGCCCCAAGCTTTGCATGCTCATGCTGCAGACTCTAGGTGTAGAGTGAGACCATCGGCTGCAGGGGAACCCTGTACCAGAAGGGTATGGCTGGCATGCCCCATAGACTGATGAGGAGCTGAATGAGCATTGAGTACTGAGACCTTGCAGAGGGCAGATGGCAGGGAGCATTGAGCAATGATAACATAAGCAAGAGTGGATCTAGAAGTAGTTCAGTAAGGCAGGGTAACAATAGTCGGACATGCATGTAGGTCAGTAAGCAGTAGGAATAGTCAGATCTGCACTTAGGTCTGCAAAACATAGTAGCAATGGTGGGACATGAATGTAAGTGGGAGAAGCAGCACTATGATAGTGGGGCAAGCCAGCCATTCAAAAAGCCAATGAAGCTGACAAATACTCTGAGGATTTTTGGTGGCGGAGACAGGATTTAGAAAATAAGTAATTAGCCACATGGGGCCACAACTCCCCAAACACTTTCAAGTCCCAGCTGTAGGAAAAACAAGAAAGTGATGGAAGGAGTCGAGAGCCACATGCAGATATTAAAGCTAGTTTATAGCATCAGCAGTAGCTTAGTTGACCTCAGAGTATAACAGCAATGTACAAACATGGAACAGCATTAGCACTGAGTAAGTATGGGTGGTAGTATCCTATAAGCATTGAATGGAGGGAAGCACAATGCTCTGTGAGAGGTAGATTAAACTGAGAAAGCATGATTGAGCTGCAAAGCAAGGGTTCAGATGGAGCCTGAATCAGGTGAAAACAATTAGGCATGTAGCATGGGGAGCGGCTTTGGTTTGAGTAGAACACAGGCACTGAATTGCAATAGCAATGTGAGTAACTGAAAGCAAGTAGCTTGAGCTCTAAATGAGCAAAATGGTAGGAGCTTAGAAACCAAGTCCCCCCCCAAAAAACAAAACAAAACAAAAGCAAGACACACAAACACAGAAAAACAGGGAAGTGACAAAAGAAAGCACTCATCCGGAAGCAAAATACAAACCAGAAGCAGAAGAAAAAACACAGAAGTCCAGCAGAAAGAAAGCAGCGGGGAGGGCAGGTCCCAGTCAGCTGCAGAGGACAGACAGAGCCTCCGGCTGGCAAAGAAAAGTGCTTGGAAGGAGGCTGAGAGGAACTGCTTATAGGTCAGGAAGTGGGAGTGGCTGGCTGCTTGTCCACTGAAATACAGGCCTAGCTTTCCAACTAGGATGAAATTGGGGGGAGGTAAGAAAGGGAATCATTTTCTACACCTATAGACTTCAGAGGTAACCAGAAAATAGGTTGAGGGGACTTTCTCTTTAACCACTATGCTATACTACCCCCCAGACTGCAGTTGATGCAGGAACCATTAGACAACCTTTCTTGAAGTTTGACCCCAAACAGGCTCCTTGAGAGTGGGCCCCCAATAGGCCCCCATTGTCTGCAATCAAGCCTCTTGAGAACTGCAATGTATGGAGTCCATGCAACTCTGGCACCAGGACGCAGGGGGCACAGAGGCCCCCTCTGACCAGCCGCAGCTGGAGACTGCACTTTGAGGTAGCCAGAACCAGAAGGGCTGTGGCTGGTGCTGCAGAAAAGGAATACACAGAAAGGGAACACCCCCACTACTACCCTTTTGGCAGGACAAGACCCCCTTGTATATGCCCCTAGTGGATGGGAAAAACACTTGGGAAGGTTGCTAACTGGCACCATCTGTACAGAGCACAGAAGAACATTTTGTCATCAGGCAGAATCATTTGCAACAAACAGGAGGTACGTTATTATCATTTGGAAATGTGCAGTAACCTTAACCCTTTAAGTGCAAGAAGCTTTTAGTGCAAATTTAAACATTTAGCTTCACTTGTACTCTCTATCTGTGATAGCTGGGTTTAAACAGTATAAACCTAATATGTAGAACATAAGTAACACCCCCACCTTCTAGCAGCGGTTGGAGGGTGAATGCTAGTAGGTGCCATGCTAAGATGGGCCTGAGTCCTTCAGTCTGGTTGGGGTTAATGTAAGTGGGATCATCTTAGGTAAGTTTAGTCTGGGATAGTCAGGCAGTTAGGCAGTACAAAGGAACAGAAGTAGTCGGCAGATAAGGACCACTTCGCCCACCTACTCTGTCCTAAATTTCCTACCTACAGTGCCACTGGAGACCCTACTTGGACTCCAGAAAAGAAAATCTAGAGCAGAGAGTAAGACAGAACAGACCTCCAGGAGAGCAGCACCTAGAGGCTGCAATCCTTGGGTCTGCAGCTGGGATTTAATGGCCAGTATGTAGGTGGGGCATCTGGGAGGGTGTGGGGACCGTGGGGTTTTCCTTTTGAAAAGGAGGAGCAATGTAATGAGTGGCCAGCCTCACAGCAGTTCTCCTTAGACCATGGGGGGGGGGGGGGCATGTGATTTTGATTAGTGCCCATGCCCAGGAAGATGGCACCTGAAAAGCATGCAGAGAATTCAGAGGAAGAAAGACTACATTAAGATAGGAGATGCCCAGTCTCCAGCCCTGTGCAGTCCCAAAACTAAGAGATTGCAAGTTATGAAGCTGCCATGATATTTGGGTTATGATAGTGTACTCAGGCAAGTGACCTGACCTGTCTGTAGGCAGAAGAGAGTGTTGTGTTCTGGGAAGCCTACAAGACTATAGTGCGTTCTATGTAAATAAAGTAAACTGCAGAATGTAACAGAAAGATGGTCTTATACCTGATCCCTTTAGTCACTTTATGCTTTGATCCTAAATAGTGCTGGGAATAAGCAGGGGAAGGGAGGATGTTGTTAGTGAGGCATTTGGGTCTTTAATGCTTTGCACCTTTATGTGATTTTATGCAGGCACTGGCTTTCACAGCCTTACCCCCCAGGGAATAACTGGGAGACAAACTGATCTCTGTAGTTTGAAATACAGACCAAGGCAACAGAGGAAACAACTCAATGGTTACTGGCACAGTAACAATAATATTTATTGCCTGCTGGTATGTGGCGAAAGTGATAATGTGTAAGGGCTCGAGGAGGAAACAGAGTATCATACATTCACATCCTTGAGTCACTCTTTTCCCAGTGAGGTGCCCTGAAGATAAAAAGATTTTCCAAGGCTTGGTGAGCCTTAAATGTGGTGTTGTGAGGTGTAGAGTGGGTGGAGCTGCCTTCCCTAAAAGTTCATGTGAAGAGACTTACTTGATGTGCTGCCACACAAATGAAATGGATCCATGGAGATAGCTGTAAATATATGAACGAGCTCTAACAATTTAAATAGAGTCAGATGTGTGCTGCACTACTGTCTCAAGGTTGGATGTTGGGCCTCAAGATGTAGATACTCCAGCCATACTTAAAGGCATAAACCAGGAAAAGAAATAAATGTTTCTCTGTGAGGGATGCCTCCTGTAGAATGCAACTGCTAGACTTGGAGGCTTCTGGACATCACCCAAGGACTAACATGTGCTGGTGCTCTCACCAGGGTAGCCAGGAGCTAGGGGCTTGCAGGGCAAGGGTCACATACATCAACTGAAATCTGTCACATCTAGCATTATTCCTTTTCATAGCTCATCAGCACTGTGACCTCACTGATTACAACATCACTACTGACCAGTCAGGCAGCAGGATGAGTGGCATGGAATCAGCTATCCCAATGCCTCTTTTTGTGAGTTGTGATGTCACTGTCACAGATGTTGCAATGCAGAATTAAGAAGCAGAGCAGCACTTAAGCAGAAAGGCTCCAACGGGAGTCGGTAACCATGAGGTAATCCCAACCCATAGACATCAAGCTGTATTCTCTGACTGTGAATGCAGTTTATCATAGACACAGAATTAATGGTCAGCAACCTACCTCCCCTCAAGAGTTGCCTTACTGTGATTATAAAATGCAATAATGCATTTCTGCCCAACTTTACTTGAAATTTTTAATACACTCTTTTTTGCAAGTGTGCAGCCTGCTTCACGTACCAGCAGGGCATGCATGGCTGCTGTGAATATCATGCGGTGGGATCAGCAGCATGAAAAAGGATGTGCAGCTACCACTGTATAGGTCACTGGCTCATTCTCACCTGGAGTACTGTGTGCAGTTTTGGAGTCTAAAGTAGGACAGGAACAGCGTGGGAGCAGTGCAGCAAATGGCAACCAAGATGATTCAGGGACATCAGCAAAGGATGTACTGTATGAGAGAAGGGTTGGCAGATCTGAACATATACTTGCCTGAGACGAGAATGGAGAGAGCAGACATGAATGAAACATGCAAATACCACCATGGGTAAAATAAAGTGGGTAGCCGGGAATGTTTGGGACTGAGTGGGAACACAGATACCAGGAGCAACTCCATGAAGCTGGGGGAGAGGGGGGCAAGTTTAAGAGAGATGCCAGGAAGTATTTTTGTTTTATATTTTGGTGACCAGGTGAGGCCCACTAGGCACAAGGGCCTGCTTTCAGGGATGGCCCAGGAGCACTGAGCAGGTTAAATAAGTCACATAGTATGCAAGCGGAGGTTGTGGGAATCAAACCCAGGTCTGCTAGATATACCAAGCTTATTCACAGCTCATTACTCTAATGTCTAGGCTATACCTTTAAATGGAGAGGGTGGTATAGGGGTAGAATAAGCTGCTGGAGGAGGTGATCTGTGCGAAACCAGTGGAGGGATTCAAATGAGGGTGAGACAGATACAAGGACCTGGTAAAGATCACACCAGAAAGGGAGGGTGAAGAATGTGCTTGAGGAGCCTCTAGGGGGCTCTCTCATACAACATTAGTTCAGTAGGAATGGGCAGACACAATGGGTCAGTGGGCCTTTTTCTGCCGACAGATTCTATGTTTCTATGGTATTCACACAGGCCCCAGCAAATCAGAAGACTGGAGTGCTGGTTCAGTTTTATAATGGATATTATTTATCCTTTTTAAAATTTGCATTAAAGGGACACTGCCAAGCCCCTCAGGCCTCAAAGTGTCCCTAGTTTAAAAAAAACAAAATTGATGATTGTTCACATTCTGAAGAGACTGCTGATGTGGCTGGTAGTTTGATTCTGATTCTTTTTTTTTCCTTTTAAAAACTGAAAAACAGACTGCCCACTTTTACTGGGGTTGCCACACAAACACATGTTTATTTACATGCCTTGATCAACTCCCACTGCATCTTTCCTGGACTTAGAAACACCCCTAACCCAGTCTAGATACTCCTAATGCAGTGGGGGTAGAGGAGACTATTGCATCATGAGTGGCTGCACTGTTTCGGGGGTGGCTAATGTTCAGGAAGTATGCAATAAGAGTAGATTAAGAATCTGAAACAAAAGAAAGTTGGTTATAATTATACATTATCATGCATTGCAGTTCTGATAAGTAAGAAGGCAGATAAAACAACCAGCAACATCAATGCACTTTAGAGAAGATAAGCAATCCTAAAATGTGGGTTTTAAACTGGAAATAATATGATGCAGAAAAGGTTGACAGTGTCCCTTTAAAGTGATGGTAGGATGATCCCATGAGATACAGTATTTCTTTTCCATTTGGGCAGTACAGCAGGGTACAGAAGTGCTTTGTTTATAGTCTACTACAGTAGAGAGATATGTCTGCCTTCAGCAGTGGTGCAAGTGGTAGACAAAAAGTACAGGAACTCAGAATGGAAATACAGAATGATGATCATCACCGTGCGAGATAAGTGTTATCAAGTCACATCTAGCTGTATAGACGCTAATAGATTCAGTTAGAGACATTGAAGCAGTTCTCATCAAATTTTGTGACAGAAATCTCTGATTTCAGGTCACAGGCTCAGAAACAGTCATAATGTTGCTGGTTTAAGAATTTCAGTTCCAATGTCAGTGTGAAGAAGTACAGAAACACTGTTTCTGCTGCAAAAAAGGTACAGGAACTAAGTTCCTGTTCACTTTCATCACTGGCCTTCAGTTCAGGTGCTGTTCTGCACATCATGTCTACTACATTGTACGTTAACGCTTTAAAAAATGCACTTTAAAATGGCTGTTTTGTTGCCATCTGCTTGTGTTAACTTAACTGCAGCTGCTGCACGTTAACTGAGGCTTGTCCTTGTAAGCTTCTGTTTCAGCACAGTGCTCAGTGGGAGGCAGACAGACTGACGTACCCTACTAGCTAGATAAAACAAGCATTTGTCAATGCAGAATGTTTCCTTGCATGGTGTATGCAAATAATTAAAAGAGAAATGAATGGCAAGTGAACTGCAATGCCTGGGTATATATTTTATTTATTTATTTATTTGTATTTCGGATGACACCTTTGAGCCAAGGGCTCTTTTACAAAGGTTCCACGTGAAGACAATAAGATCAATAAGGTACAAAACATGACATGGTCATTACAGTGGAACTTACAGAAAAAAAAAGACAAGTAAGGTTACAATAATAGCAGCCAAAGGCATTGTCAAGGAATTGTGTTGCGAGTTAATTATACAGTACAAGTCATAGGCTCAGTGAAGTTTTGTTAGGAGTGGGTTAGTGGGAAAAGAGAAAGAAGAGTGGTGGTGAGGGGGTGGTATGGGGAGAGAGAGAGGGAGGGAGGAGGGGAGAAATAGGGAGGGCATTGCATTGGGTATGTGGTAGATGTGAAATAGCAAGGGAGGAGGAATGAGGGACTGAAAAGGAAGAGGAGACAGATTCATCCTATACCCAGTAATGGGGGTAGGGGAGGAGCAGGAGCTGAGGCAGTGAGGAGGGATGCTTGAGGGTAGTATGCCTGGAGGGGATTATAAGAAGCAATCACAGAAAGCACTAGCCACTAGGTGTTGATGTAGTTTACACTTAAAAGCACCAGTCGTGGCAATGTTGGAGATTTCTGTTGGTAGCAAGTTGAACCAGGTGGCGGCTCTGACAAGGTAAGAACGCTGAGCTTGAGAGGTCCGACAGCGAGGTATTGTAAAGGTTAGATTGTCCGATCTTCTACTTAGGCGGCGGACATGCTGCGGGGTTAATATTAACATAGAAACATAGGCTTTGACGGCAGATAAGGACCGCTTGGCCCACCTAGTCTGCCCATTTCCCTACCTAGAGGATAAGCTGCAGATCCTATTTAACCAATAGAGTATTTCTTCCTACCCCCCACAAAAATTGCCTTATGTCTGTCCCATGCATTCTTGAATTCTCCCACAGTTTTAGACCCCACAACCTCCTCAGGAAGGCTGTTCCATGTGTCCACCACCCTCTCTGTGAAAAAATATTTCTTCACATTGCCCCTGAGCCGTCCCCCCTCTATCTTCAAATTGTGTCCCCTTGTTCTTGCACATCTCTTTTTCTGAAAGATGCTACCCTCTTGGACTTTGTTGATTCCACTGAGGTACTTATATGTATCTATCATGTCCCCCCTCTCCCTCCTTTCCTCAAGGGTATACATATTAAGCTCCTTTAGCCTCTCCTCGTATGGCTTCTCTTGCAGACCCTGCACCATTTTAGTTGCCCTCCTCTGAACTGCCTCCATCCTGTCTATGTCCTTGCGGAGATGGGGTCTCCAGAACTGGACGCAGTACTCCAGATGGGGTCTCACCAACTGTCTGTACAGGGGGATAACAACTTCCTGTTTTCTGCTGGTGATGCCGCTCCCTATACATCTCAGTATCCCCCAGCCTCCCTACCACCTTAGCACATTGCTTGCCAACCTTAAGGTTATCTGATATGATTACCCCAGGTCCCTTTCCATTTTGTTGTTGTTACTACCTCCCCCATTGTGTAATCTTCCCTGGGTTTTGTTTCCCAGGTGCATTACTTTCTGCGTCTTTGCATTGAATCAAGCTGCCATACTTCTGACCATTCCTCCAACCTTGCAAGTCCCTTCTCATCCTTTCCGCCTCCTTGTATATCAACCCTGCTGCAGATCTTTGTGTCATCTGCAAAGAGGCATACTTTTCCTTCCAGTCCTCTGCAATGTCACTTATAAAGACATTAAAAGGACTGGACCCAGTACTGAACCTAGCGGTACCCCACTAGTAACCCTCTTTCTTCAGAGTGGACTCCATTTACAATTACCTTCTGTGTCCTGTTGTTCAGCCAATGTTTTACAGGCTACCACCCTGGGACCCACTCCCAGGCTGGTTAATTTGACTACTAATCTTTGTGTGGGACTGTGTCAAATGCCTTGCTAAAGTCTGGGTAGGCCATGTCCACAACCCCTCCCTGGTCTACTACTTTGGTCACCCAGTCAAAGAAATCAATTAGATTCATCTGGCGTGACCTTCCGCTGTGAACCCATGCTGCTTGGGCCTGTGCCCCACTGGCCTCTAGGTACTCAACAATTCTTTCCTTCAGAAATGATTCCATCACTTTCCCTACCACAGAGGTCAAACTGACAGGTCTGTAGTCTCCTGCCTCTGTCTTGCTCCCACTTTTGTGAAGGGGAATCACATCCGCCTTCTTCCAGTCCTCAGGTACCACACCATCCTCCCATGATTTGTTAAAAAGGGTAGTCAGTGGTGTCACTAGTTCTCCCCTTAATTCTTTTAGAATTCTGGGGTGAATTCCATCTGGCCCCATTGCTTTGTCCACCTTCAGTTTTAGGGTTCTTTCAGAACCCTTTCTTCTGTGAAAGGACTGGGATTGACCCCCCAGTGCTTCTGTTAATTGGATTAGGCACCTCCCCCACGTCCTCTTTTGTGAATACTGAACAGAAGTATTCATTCAGTATCCCTGCTTTTTCACTGTCACTCTCTGCCCACCCACCTGGTTGATTGGACTCCAGGGGGCATAAGGCCCAGTGACGTCTTCTTAGCTAGGATGCAGGTTCTGGTACTTTAGCCTGCCGGATAGTTGGAGCCAGTTAACCTGCTCATAAATGTCACATGTGTGAGAAAGGTGGGCAGCTGAAATAAGGAGTCTACATGCCTTATTAAGGGCTACAGCTATGCGCTGGAGTGCAGTATCAGTAGCGGATCCATAGACAATGAGCCCGTAGTCAATAGTTGAGATAACAGAGCTCTGGATAGTGAGGTTCAAGGCTTCAGCCGTTAGGCAATGTTTATGCTTGTATAGTAGCCCTATGCAGGAGTTCACAGTTTTAGCAATATTGTCAACGTGTTTGGTATACGAGAGGGAGCAGTCAAGGGTCAGGCCCAGATATTTAAACGTATCCACCTGCTCAAGGGTGACACCTTCATGGTTGTTAATTATGAGCTTATTGTCCTTGTACTTGTTGTGGGTTCCATGAAACAACATTGTTTTAGTTTTTTTTGGTTAAGGATGAGTTTATGTGAGCAAAACCAGTCTTCCACTTCTGTGAAACTTTTCTGTAGTTAAGACTGAAGGGAGGCGGGGTCAGTGTCTGCATACAGTAACATTCTGTTATGGCAGGAGGCAAGGAGATTGTTCAGGAATATGCTGAATAACAAGGGATGCAGGATAGAACCTTGGGGTACTCCAGAGTGGATTGGTAGGGATGATGAAAGGAGTTCACCAATCCTGACCTGTTGGGTCCGGTTACTGAGGTAGCTTTGAAACCAGAGGGTAGTTTCACTTGAAAGACTAAGGAGGGATAATTGTTTGAGGAGAATAGAGTGATTGACAGTGTCAAATGCTTTAGTCAGGTCAATAAAAGAGGCACCGACTAACTGGCCCTGATCAAGTGCACAATGGATATGTGTGGTGAATTCGAGGAGTGCCATGGTAGTGCTGTGTCCTTTGTGGAAGCCATGCTGCAGGAAACATTGTAGGCTGTATTTTACAAGGTACTCCATGAGCTGATCAGCCACTATCTGTTCCAATGCTTTGGATAGAGGGGGGCAGGATGGATATAGGCCTGTAGTTGTTCATGACAGTCTTGTCACCGCTTTTATGGATTGGAGTCACCACTGCCAGTTTCCACTTTTGGGAGAACTGGGAAAGCATGAGGGAACGGTTGAGGATTTTGATTAGTGGGAGCAGGACTTTGTCAATGGTGAAGGTGAGAAGTTTCATATCCAGTGAATCAGGTATAGTAGCGTGGAATAACATGGTCAAAACAGAAAGTTTTTGTTAGAGGGAGAAGTAGCAACAGTTGGCATAGGAAAGAAGCCGAATGTATCATACAGTGTGTAACAGAAACAGCAGCAGAACAGGGGTCAGGGCTGATGTTGTCACCCAAAAGGATTACCAACCTTCTAACTGAGCAACTTGTGCAGTTTCAGTTTGTCAGTTGAGAAATGCCACCCTACTTTCTGACAGTCTTTCACAAGATACAAAATAAAGCAGCATGTTGGAAAAGAAATGCCACACATGCCGTTGTATTAATATTTTGTGTGTGTTTGTGTGTGTGAGAGTTTTTGGTTTGTTGAAAGCCAATGTTAGTGAGTCATAGACATCAGTTTCTATAACGTAGATCTAGTAGCAGTGTTCATTTGTGGTGAGGAGAAAATCATAAAAGCCTTGTTATGGTTGCAGACCTACTAAGGCTATAATGTGCGTGGCTGCTCCATTACAGTCAACCCACCAAAATATAGGTATCATAAAGGGACTTACCCAAGTTCAGAAGGCCAGGGTTTTGTTCTAAAGAGATGTTGTCCGCTGCACCTGTAAAAAAGAATAGAAAAGGGGTCACAAAGGATCCGCAGCTCTTAGGAGGTCCAAAAGGGCAGAAGGGACAGGATAGAAATAATAGTATACTTATCTGATGAAGGTAGGAGCCCTTGTCTGGGCAGACCTGCAAAATAAAAGAGAAGTTAGGTTAGTTGGGGTAAAAAAAGCAGTAAAAGAGAAAAAAACAGAGAAAAAAGGGAGTGAGATTTGGGAAAGGGGGACCCAGCTAAAATCCCTTTGCCCATAATGGTGACCGATTGGGCAGAAATGTATTTAGTAGTCCAGGTGGCTAATGATGGCTAGTGGGGGGCTAGTAGCCCTTTTGTTTAATAAAAGAAGACATTGGCGGCCTTGGGGCTTGGAAATGATGGTAATGGGGGACACATAGAGTAAAGGTTAGCTCTGGTGGTCTACGGGCTAGCATCAGGTAACTGGGGCTAGTGTTTTTCCTTATTAGGGTAATCCCTTTCCCTAGGATTTGCAGTGGAAGCTGGAGGGCAACTAAAATAGTGCAGGGGTTGCATGAGAAATGCTATGAGGAGAGACAGAGGGATCTCAACATATACACCTTGGAAGGGAGGAGAGTGAGAGAGGACATAACAGAGACCTACAAGTACCTCATGTGGGTGAACAGGGTGCAGGAGAGGAGTCTCATTCAAATGAGAAAGAGTAGCAGGACCAGTGTGCATGCGATAAAGCTGGAGAGGGGGAAGTTTAAGAAGCATGTGAGAAAGAACTACTTCATTGAAAGGGTAGTAGATGCCTGGAACAGACTGCCAGAAGAAGTGGTGGAGGTGAAAACAGTGGTGGGCTTTAAGCATGCATGGGATTGACATAAGGGAATATTAGTAAATGGCAGGGGGGATCACTGGAGACCAGTTAGGGTCTATGGAGGCAAATTAGGCAATGAACATCTGGACTGAGTGGGTGGGCCATGCAGTCCTTTTCTGCACACAAATTCTATGTGTCTATTTTTCAAGCTTTTGGACTGCACAGCTTGTTTATTCCAAGCTGACAGCATGTCCTGTTTTACTTGGGCTTAGTGTTGAGAACTGACTCTTGTTTTGTGCAAATATGCTGTACCCTTTCTATATTAAAACTTGGATCTCTTCTCATATTTGTTTGACTGTGCCCACCTACTACTTCATTCTGTAGGCAACAGCAATGAGGTGACCCACTGATAGCCCAATGGCTTACATCGGGAATTTTCTTCTTCAGTTTCACCCTTTCCTCAGAATGCAACCAACAAGGGCTCCCTGGTGCTCGTATGCACAGAGTTACATGGCCTGCTACACCGCCACCAGTGCGGCAGTATTATTTATGCCCTACGGGGCTTAAGGAGGCTGTCTGGGGTAGAAGGGGCTGGAGCAGGAGCAGCAAGGAGCTGCTGTTTAGTGAAGCTGCTCCAGCGGTAGTGCAAGGTGGAGAGGGAGAGATTATACTGGGCTGCAGTTGCAGCCAGCCCCCCTTGCATGATTGCGCAGATCAGTGGCAAATGTTTCCCGTTTGGCTGAAGGTGTTGTAATCTGCAGCACTCCCCCCTTTTTTTTTTTTTTACAGGGATGGAGTATGGTAGGAATAAAAATGTAATTTATTTAGAGTTTTTTCCTGCCATGTCTAGTTTATCGTAATGCTGTGCCGTTTTCTCCATCGAGGTTTGGATCCTGATGGTCAGCAAATGATGTCATTTGCTGTTCCCGTAGTGCGAGCCCGCTCCTGTCGGCTGGTGTTCTCAGCCAGCTCGTGCTGCATTAGTGAGTTTTTGATTTGTGTGTAAAGCATTACAGTAAATGCTTTTTTATAACAATAAGAGGAATGTCCGTGCAGTGTCTCAGAAATGGCAATGTTCTACTTCTGATACGAGGATGGCCACTTCGTTGGTATTTACAAAAAAACAAACTGGCCCCCCCCCCCCCAAAAAGGCAAGCATTAAATGTGCTTTTTGTTCTGTTGCTGTACCGCTTACACACAAATCAACTCACTAATGCAGCGTGAGCCTACTGAGAACACCAGCTAACAGGAGTGGGCTCGCATTACGGAAATGGCAAATAACATCATTTGCTGACCATCGGGACCCAAATCTTGATGGAGAAAACAGCACAGCATTATGGTAAACCAAGACATGACAGGATAAAAAACCTAAATAAATGACATTTTTATTTCTGCCATTCTCCATCCCTGTAAAAAAAAAAAAAAAAAGAGAGGGAGGGCTACAGATTATAACACCTTCAGCCAAAGGGGAAACATTTGCCATTGATCTAGTCTCAGGAGCCAACTTTTATCTTGGCTGGGGGGGCTCAAGGAATGGATGGGGTCTGGGGGTGCATTTTGAGGGCTTTACTTGATTGGTGTGGAGGGTGGTTTGGCTACGAATGGTGGGGGAAGGGTATTATTGTAGTTTTTTTTTTTTTTTTGCTTATTGTAGTTAAGTGCTGCACTTCTGCATCGGGGAGGACAGTATATGTAAATTTAAAAAAGCTCTATACCTATTATAAATCACTCTAGCTAAACTCAAGTGACTTGTAATAAGTTAATAGGGCCTCCAAAGGGTGTTTCTTATGGTATAATAGACACCTCTCTTGAGGTTTGGCAGACAACTGCTCAGCTTTGCTTCATGGTCCTTTCACCCAAATCTTATGGTCAGTGTCTCTTATACAATAAGAGGCACCCCTAGGAGGCCCTATTAAGTTGTAGTATGACACTGCTATAAAAACAGACTACTGCTCATGTGCACAGGGCTATCAATTTATTCCCAATACTGTTATCTATATGAGGATGCAAGTATCGGTGCAGATCTCTAATAAAAACGTCATGCTGCAAACAGTATACTAAATGCAAACAAAGCATTTTTGTTCTGCTCACCACCAGCTGTAGTACATTGCTGAACCAAATCTGTGGCTCCCTAGGTTGGTGTTCAGTGTCATTGCCCTGGTAACTCCTGAAATCCACCATGCATAGTCCACTGGCATGGAATGCTATCCTTTTTGTGTTGCTTGCACCCATGTGCAAGAAACACATTGCATCAGCTTCCTGCAAAAGCGAGTTATGGAGGCATGTCAGTGTTGTGCCGAATGGCAGCAGTCCGTTCTAGGGCTGGTCTCGGCTGCAGCCCATAGAGGAGCATGCTGTCGATCACAGCAGTTAATGAGCATGCCACAATTCATAAAGAAATTCGGCCACATCACCACACAATCAGCTGTTTTGGTGCATTACAAGCTACCAAAACAGCTGATTGCGTGGTATCCCCATGGCGACAGCTTCTCCGTCGGCCTCTCACAGTCCCCACGAAGCCGACAGAAAGCCACCACCAGCTGTTCAGTGTGCCTTTCTGGAGAAACATTTCAATAAATAAAAAAATAAAAAGAAGCCGATGGGGTGCTCAGTCCCCCTGTTGGCATGACCCCCTCCACAGTTCATTTGCCGATGGGGTAGCCCAATCCCTGTCGGCATAATGCACCTCCCCCCATTTGTTGTTTACCGAGGGGGTGCCCAATTCCCCCTCTTCTCATGCATCCCCGCAGCAAACCTTATGGCTGACGGGTGTGCCCAATCCCCTGTCGGCTCCACTGCCCCCCCAAAACAAACTTCCATCTGTCACGCTGGGAGCCCACCCAAGCATGGCAAATGTCCCTAAAAACACCCAGAAGAAAAAAACGGTCCCTCATTGATTCTCTTGTCCCCTTCCCCCAACCTGTGCCCACTCTCTGCATACTCCACCTCCCCACACACCCCTGCCTCACCCCATACTTACCTCCGGAGCCTGGTGTGATGATCTTCTGGGGACTGGGAACACGTCTGCACTCTTCAAAGCCGACCGCGAACTGAAGAAATGCAAGCAAGCTGTATAATGGCATAAATAGGATTTTTTTCAACTTTGGTGCATATCTTGGCCATTTTGGGGAATTTTATTACCAAACTTTCAACATGGGGTTCTTGGGACCCCACCTCATGAACTCAGTCACTGTCATTTTGTTATTCGGTCCCAAAAGGTGATTTTGCAGTGACTGCATGGAACCACCTTTCAGGAATGATTAATGAAACAACAGTGTCACAGTTCATGAGGTAGTCCTCCAAAAAACCCTATGTTGAAAATTTGGTGAAAAAATTCCCAACAATTTTATGAGCGTGTGTTGCGCAGTTCCTACACACGCTCATAACTTAGAGCATTTTCAATATTTTCACTCCAGATTTTCAACATTGCCATTTTACCATACCTCCTTATGAACAGTACAGCTGTCATTTTAGACATCTTGCCCAAAATGTGGTTTCACACATGTAGCGCACAGTGGCGCAGTCAGTGTGTAAAATAAATATTTGGGACAGATTAAGAAAATCACAGTGACACTGTTCATGAGCAGGGTCTTAAAATGGCTATGTTGAAAATCTGGTGACAAACGTCCATAAAATGACTGTGTTGCGAGCGTGCATTGTGCAGTTTTCACGCACCCTTGTAAGTTCACAAATTCACTATATTTTGAGTCCAGATTTTTAACACTGCCATTTTTCTACACCTCCTTCTGAACAGTACAGCTATAATTTTTCACACCCTTATCGAAATGTGTTTTGCACTTCCAGCCCAGAATAGCGTGGTCGCTGTGGGAAATCAGTGTTCAGGACAGATTAAGAAAATCACAGTGGCACTGTTCATGAGTGGAGGTCACAAAATGCCTATGTTGAAAATCTGTTGTAAAATATCCCCAAACTAATTACATTACGGGTGTGCGTTGTGCCGTTTCTACGCACACTCGTTACTTCACCAGTTTTTTAATATTTTCACTCCAGATTTTCAACATTGCCATTTTTTACACCTCTTCATGAACAGTACAGGTGTCATTTTTCACATCCTGTTCGAAATGTGTTTTCGCACCTGTGGTGCCAAGTGGCGCAGTCGCTGTGCAAAATCACCTTTCGGCTAACAAACTGATAGTGTTACTGTTCATGCAGTGGGGGTCAGAAAAAGCCCATGTTGAAAACTTGGAGTAAAAATACCAAGAATTGCCCAGGGTGTCAGGGTTTTTGACCATAATGTCTTACCCTGAAGGGACTGACAGGCACCAGGGATGTGACTTGAGATTGTCGACAGTAATGCTCATGCCATTCCACCCTCACCCTGCAGCCAGTGATAGGCATCAAGGTGCACCTTGGACCCTTTGGCCCCAGAGTTCACCCCATTCTCCTATACTGTACCCATTTCAGCATATTTCTTTATGGAATGAGGTGAGTGAAAGTCCTAACATCTAGCACACCTCGACACTTGTGTGTCTGCAGTGGTGGGTGAGGTGAAATGTCATGACCGTTATGGGCGACAACCCAAAGGCACACCCCAATGCCTGTCCATCTCTGCAGGGTGGGGTGGAGTTGGCGTCAGTTAAGTACTTCACTGCCATTCCTATGCTGCATCTGTCTAACTCCTGCACTTCCACTGCTAATGACAGCAAGCAACACTTGGCATTGACAAATGCTTGTTAATTTTCCTTCCTTGTTTGATGAACATATTGCTCTTTTTCTTGCTAATAACTTTGAGTGGCCACAGATCTGAGCTCCTGCCTCCAGCAACTGCATGGCCTCACTAGTGGGGGAGAGGATTCTTGCTAAATTGCCATGAGGTATAAATGTTGCTCTGGCTCCAAATTCATCTAAAGATGGGTCTGCAGTGAGCCCCACAATAGCTGAATACGGCCACTGCCTCACACCATAGTCCTAAACAAATGTCCCTCCTCAGGCCCATTGCCGGGTGGGGTTCATCAGGTTCAAATGAACTCATCCTAGTTTGGAACCTCCATTTTGATTTTTTTTGGGAGAGGTTCTATTTATTTTGTCACTGTGCCTTTAAATTTCATCCAGTCCTCTGGGGTAGGAAGCGCCGCCGCTTGGCTCTCTCTCTCTCTCTCTCTGCTCTCTGATGCTCTAACCTCTCCACGCTCAGCTCCTCCTATACCTGTACCTGTGATGCCCTTCCATACACGCCCCACCCATTCCTGATCTGTCCAATCAGGGTTCCAGCTGCTCAGTACAAACCTCGTGCTACGAACCCCCCCCCCCACCTCTGTTGGCCAATCAGTTGTTGTGACACTGAGGAAGTGTCACTGCATCTCTGAGCCATAAGTATCACATTGGCCTACCCAGAATTCACATTGCAATGCAGCTAAAAGCAGGAGATAGAGGATGGAGTGTGGCGGTCGACGAGAGTCAAGGAAAATGGCAAACAAGATGGGATCTGGGCGTATCACAGACTTTTTCTGCCAACCTGGTATGTGTCTGCCTGGTGGCTGCTGGACTAATCTATTTTGTGCCCAGTTTATTTTTGTCAGAGGCCTTGGTTTACAGGACATGTAACAGCCGCTCTGGTGGTGACGTTGGTTGGGGGTGCAGAAGGACTGAGTGCTAAATTAAACTAAGTGAGAGGAGTTTAATTATTCTTAAATAATTAGACAGTGGTTCTCTGGCTGGCTACAATGTTTATTAGAACCAGGAGTTAGAATATGGCTTCAATCATTGAGGCTCACTTTCAGCTGCTGGGAAGTCTGACTCTGGACAAGTGTAGTGTGTTAGAAAAAACAGGAGAACTGTAAATTCTGGTAAAGTGCTAAAACTGCCTGTGAGACAGGACTAAATTAAGTTCTTGCCCAGTTGCAACAGCCGACAAGATGGAGGAGATGTGGGGGGACACTGCTAAGTACACTGACTGCATTGGATGCAGACCGGACATATTTCTGTCAGAACTTGCAACTGAGCAAATTTCAGGCAGCCACGCAGAGGAATGATGAGACTCTCGAGAGCTCACAGATTATTTTACAGGAGGCAGGCTGGAGTTCAGTCTTTCTTTTTCTTCGTATTTCTGTCAGAACTTGCTGCTGTCCCCTCTTGCTGCAGAGGTTGGACTGAGACTGAGCAAAATTCAAGAGGGGACAGCAGCAAGTTCTGACAGAAATATGAAAAAAAAGATAGACTGAACTCCAGTCTACCTCCTGTAAAATCTATGAGCTCTCAAGAGTCTCACCATCCCTCTGTGTGGCTGTTTGAATTTTGCTCAGTCTTAGTCCAACCTCTGCAGCAAAATGTCTGCTGTATTTGTTTCTGACCAGTATTGTGTACAGATAGTTTTTTTTCTTCATAGTTTTTAATTTCTCTGACTTCTGGGTCAAAATAGGTGTATGGATTACTTCTGCATCCCCAAGTAATTTTTTCTGCAGTTTAAGAGGTCAGTTATATCAACTGTACATCCTCCAACAGTTTTTCCTTTGACTATGTGTCCAGTCCTTTGCAGCATAGCTAGCACAGTTTGCCACTGTTGATTACTTGCAATGAACCACTGAGCATATAGTAACCTAGGGCTTCTATGGAGCTAGCAGTCCCAGATGCCTAATCTGGCTGCCTGCAGGGTGGATTTGTCCTTCTGTTCTGTACTTGAGATTAGCAAAATGCTGACATTAGCCTGGACTATGTCAAGCCAGCAGGTGACGGCTGCAGTCAATATATGTATCACTTATACTTCAATATCAGTATTTTGCTAACCTCACGTATGCAATTCAAGTATGTATTCACCCTGCAGCCAGACACATCATAACTGTGGAGCTAGGGGTGGAAGAGAGCAAAGATGAGTTATTTAGCGTCAAAATAAGCCAGAAAATGCTCCACAGAGCATCTAGAACCTGGCGGCCTGCAGACCACCGTTTTTTAAAAAAAGTAGAAGTCTACAAAAAAAAAACACCCCTTGTAAAAATCCTGGTGTGGGCCTAGCAGCACCTAGACCTTATTGTCTGGCTGGCTTCAGGGTGAATACATACTTCTGTTCTGTACATGAGGTTAGCAATATGCTGACATTCATGGCCTGGCCTATGTCAAACCAGCAGATGACTACAGTGTCAGAATTTTGCTAACCTCACGTACAGAATACAAGTATGTAGTCATCCTGCAGCCAGATGCCTCATAATTTTAGAGCAAGGGGGTGGAGAAAAGCTAAAATATGAGTTATTTGGCTTCAAAATAAGCCAGAAAATGCACCACAGAGCATATAGAACCTCTGAGCTTCTGGGGGCCGCCCCTGACTTTTTTAAAAAAGTCACAGACTCAAAAAAAGAAACCCCCTTGTACAGATCCTGGCAACAGGCCTGCTCCTGTTGTTAAAAAAGGTTGAAATCTCTGGGTTGCAGGTTAAGATGTCATCAGCTTAATATATGGATAGCAGGCACCAGGACTAGCTGCCAACATGGGCCAATGATATTCTGTCATATGTCAGGGCACTGACAGCACGCTGCCAATTTTAAGAAATGAAAAAGCTACTCTTATCCAACTAAATTTATTTTCATACACTGATCTGTGAAAAAATTGGGAGTATGAAGACTGTGCCTTCAGGAGCCCCACAGGATTCGGCGAAGCCCCCTACTCAGTCACCTCGCTGAACAGCAGGTGGGGAAACTCACAGTGTCTACTCACTAGGTCCAGACTGATACACCCTCCTCACCAGAGCAGTCGCCAAATCCTGGCAGCTGAAAAAAAGCCATGAAATGGCAATGAGGTACCACAAAAGCAACTGCCTCAGAGAGGTGAGGGGGGTGAGTTGAATTCCGGGCATTGTCACCGCTTGCTTTCCATGTGGCCGGGTTGGCATGCTACCATCCCACTGATGCTGGTCCAGTAAATGAATACCATTGAGCCACCTTGCCCCACCACACTTCCACCTGTACATACTCATCAACTATGGCAGCAAAAAGAGCCACTGCTTGATTGATCAGCTTAAATTAACAATACTCCTCCCATCCAGCAGGTAGTAGCACTCACCTCCTGGGCCCCTTCCTACCTGCCTGACCCTTTCCCTAGTGGGTGTAAGCTACTGCCCTGCGCTACTCAAGTGTCATCTGAGGGTGTGCCCATATACAAACCTCACCCACTGCTATACACTGTCATTGCAAGCTCTTCCACTGTGTTAAAACTAAGGCAGTGTGCAGAGTTTGCATTCTCAGAGCAGCACAAAGGCAAGTAAAGTAAATTTGCAAAGAGGCAGCTGTCAAAATCTAAGTAGTGCTCATCATGTACTGTCATCTCAGTATTTACAAATAAAAAAAACAGGGCACTTACTGATCCCACGGGGCCACGTCGAGTCGCATTCCTCCACAGTGGTACTTGGCTCCCTCAAGCCTGTACCTCCAAATGGATTTCTCTCTTAGTCCCCTATGCCAGATGCCACTGCTGTCCCACAGCATCCAACCATCCCTTGTGGATCGCACCCTACCTTTCTACTGCCACCTCACGGATGGTGCAACTTCTTCATGTCTCTGTCCTGCACCTGTGCTCAAGGCAGGCATCCACCCATCCCCCTCCCGAGGCCCTACATACAGAGACCCACAGTGTGAGGAGCCAGAATCATTAGCAGGTGGCTGTGGTGGCAAAGATAGCAGCAAACTAATGGCACTAAATGGTGCTGTTGGGCAGGCGCACCAGTGACAGATGCGTCCTCAACGTGAACCTGGGCTGGTGCTGACATCACATGATCAGCAACTGCGCGGCACCAGCATGGGTCGGCTGATGGCTCTGTCTCACTGGAGACTTGAGTGGGAGGATCAGCTATCACTCCCCCCCCCAGCTCCCTCCAGCCCTTCAACCGATTGATTCACGTGCCAGCCACTGAACTTAGAAAAACAGCTGGGGGGGGCAGAGCCTCTATCTTAACTTTCTGGGGGGGGCTTCAGCCCCTCAGCCCCCCATAGTCTGTGCCTATGGTTCTAGTGCCTTTGGGCACTGTAACTTCCCAGCCCTCACAGAGCTTAGGCTGTGGCCTACTCCACAAGGGTGGGAGAAGTGGAGCAAAATGGAGTCAGCGTGAGGCATGGGAGGAAAGCACCTCCTCCCACCTTTCAGAATCAGTGGCAGTATTTTCAATGTATTTATGCCCTACGGGGCTTAAGGAGGATGTAAGGTGTGGAAGGGGCTGGAGCAGAAGCAACAAGGAGTTGCTATATAGTGAAGTCGCTCCAGCAGCAGTGCAAGGCGGGGAGGGAGAGTGCATAGGATGGCAGGAGCTGTCAATAAGTGGAGCCGCACTGCGGCAAATATAAAAGCCTTGGTGATGGGTGGGGTCAGAGCAAGGAGGCGGCAACAACAGCAGAGCGTCTGGTGCTTTATTTTAATGAAAAGAATGAAACCCTTTAATTGGAGTGCTTCATTTCTTTCAACTACAGAACGGCTTCCAGCTGTGAAACTCCGACTAGTATTACAGTCTGGTTGCGTGCTCATTGGTCTGTCAGGGATGAGCCTACTGTAGATTGCTTTGCATTGGGCTAGTCCCTGACACACCTCTAAAATGTCGTTCTCTGAAGCAACTGCAATATGTTTCTTGCACACACGCAAGGACACATAAAAATGTATCTCGCTAGCTAGGATTCCATGTCACAGATAGTTTATCTGAATAAAAAAATGCTAATGTGCATTGTGTAAATGCAGATTCCCTTTTAACAGGTATAAGAAAAAAATATTAAGTTTTTATATTAAAGTAAGGGTGGCCTACACTTTGTTAAGGCCATGTAATCTCTTTAAAGTAGCATAGCAGTGACAGGTGTGTAATGATGTGATTGAAACCTTTTCACACTCTAACTGCATTTCTGTTCGTTGACCTCAAACCCCAGACATTTATTTAATCTCAGGCACACTTCTTGTAGGATCTATGGGCATGTGCATGATGACTGGAATATCCCAGGATTAGCATTTAGCAGTCATCCATCATTTAAGCAAGATACTTTTTGAAACTGTCATTTTTATAAAACCCTTTCTAATCATACTACAACTACAGCAGAGCAGGATTGGAAAGTGAAAAGTATTTAAATCTAAAATCACATTCGAAATGAGTGGGCTCCTTGTGTTGCATATCTGTTGTAAGTTTTGCTTATGTTCTTCAGCCAGTGTGCTCCAGTGGTTAGAGAGTAAAACAATTAATCAGAAGATCTCCAGGTTCAAATCCCACCATGACTAGTGGCATACTATATAACCCTGAGTAAGTCATTTGACCTCCTTCTGCATCATACGGCCAGCTGTAAAACTGGGTTGAAGCCGGATCCCACTGTAAATGAGATGTAAACCAATAGAACAAGAAGTACAGTGGTTAACCATAAAATAATAAGGCAGCATTCCCATTTTTGGATTTTGGTGGCATTAAAAAAAGTAAATGTATCACGAGACTGAAGCTTAAGTAGTTAAGGTGTCACCAGAACCCCAAGATGGAAACATGCCTTGCTGTGTTTATTTAGCTGTTTTATATTTTTTCTACTATATGGATCATCACTGTCAGAAGATCCCGACACAGTGGGCAGCCAGTTATCCCCCCACCAACACACATACAGTATTCTCTGCAGGGTCTTGCAACTCACATACGAACTACTGTAGTAGCAAGGTTCTTGCTAAACCCTGGCAGAAAACTGCAGACAAACTGAGATATAGCACAGGATAAGGATAAAATGTAATTTATTACCAAGAGGATTAAAAGGAAAAAGCTGTTTGCAAGAGCACTTCCTCACAGTAGTACTAAAGGACATGTTGTAACTAACTTTCAAATAGCGCTGGCATTTTTTTTGAAAGCTCACTTTATTTTATGACCTTAACGAGAATGCTGTTTCCAGTTCCTCAGGGTAGCACTGTATGTTCATCTTCCGACTTCCCACAGAGATCATGCCTTGCATGTTTGTTGGATTTACTGTAACTGCTTTATACTGGGGGCAGGAGCTGTTTTTACAGAAATGCTTCACTTACACCGGTGCCACTCTTCAGAGCTTTGAAATTTACCTTTACCATTTACCATCTGCAATGAATTGTGTCTCTTTATCAGTCTTGTTAGTGTCTTCCCTTTCATTTATTCCTGCCAGTCTCCAACAAGTTCTGGCTTTAAGCTTCTGTATCCTTCCAGTTACTGCACTTATCCAAGGATCTTACAAAACAGAGTGTTCCATGTTTAGAATGGGCCTTTTTGTTTTTCTCTTGGAGCACATTTTTTTTTAAATTTAGTATACTTTATTTGTAAGCCCCCTGTGGGAGTTTACAAACATCAAAAGGGTTAACGCCTGGTACCATCTGGGACTGCCTGCAGGCGGACGGCCTGGTTAGGCACGGAAGAGATAAATTGGGGGTATTGTTATGAATGAACAGGGAGATCTGGTCTATGAGAGGGGCTGTGGTTCAGGGCTGGGGTAGGGCAATTGTCATGCCAGCCCACTACTATCCTCAGTGTGACAGCGTCGGGGAGCAAGACTATGGAGCGTTCTGGGAAGGAAAATGACTGAAGCAGAGAAGTTTGCTGGAGAAGGTTCATCCATGCCACAGAGAAAAAAGAGGTGGCGGGGCAGTGGTGAAATCAGGTTCCCTCTCTCTCCCGTGATTGTAAGATGGCACCGGAGAGAGCTGATTGTGGAGCAGGTGGGAATGAGCAGAGAGCACCAGGGGCCTGAGCATAAGTCTCCATGAGCAGCTCCTTGTATGGGTAGTCCCTGCCATGTGTCCAGTGTGCCCATCTTGTGTCCACAGTTGTGGTGCCCCGTGGCTGATAGAGAGAGAGAGAGAGTCAGTCCTGGAGTGTCAGCCAAGGAATGTTACAGCAGGTGCAGTCTGTAGAGGTTCAAGCCCCAGTAGTGCCAGTTCCAATCCATGGCAGAAAATTAGTGGGGTTCGCCCTGGCAGGCAGACACAGATGGGACCCATCTAGACCTGCATCTAAGTTTGTGCAGGAGGAAAGACGGGGAGAAGTGACACTGCTAAAAGTTGAACAAAGGCCTGATTCATTGCCTGAGTATGTTGCTGCCACCAGAATAATGGAAGCCTGATTTGGCTCCAAAGAGAAGGTAGTGGGAGATCTTCGCAATCGAGAGTGTGCCTTGGAATCAGTTTATGCCCCATGTTACCCCCACGCTCCATGGAGTGACTTTGTGATCTGCCCCATTGAATTAAATCGTGTTTATGAACTTTTATTCCATGTGTGGACAATGGACTGATTTATTGAACTGCTTTTGTGACTAACCCCTTTCCTCCCCTTAGCAGCAGCACCCTCTGGAGTTTGGGGCACCCCGAGAAGATAAGAGAACCAGGTAAATGCAGCCATTCTGGGGTAGTGTCTGCTGTGTGGTTGCCCCTTCCCTCAGACATTCCATCATACCCCTAGACATTGGGGAGGGGGGCACTACAACTGAAAAAAGAAAGCAAAAAACACCAGTGCATTTAGAGCACTTCTTAAAAGATGATGTGTAAATAGGAATGTGTGCATGTTGAGCTTACGTTTTAGGTGTGGAGAGCTCTGCAGTCTTGGCAAGCATTCCAGACATGAAAAAGTTAGGCATTAATGATTGTGCCCAAGAGAACAGTAATTACTTTTAATGTAGGTTTTTCAGCCTTACTGTGGTTATACCCTATTGGTATTCTTGCCAAGGTGCTCTGTTGCAGCAGTTTTACAGTACAGTCTTTGTTTTATACTAGGGTTTTGAGAGAATTTTAAACAAGAAAATGTGCAGTTTGAACTCATTTAAGTTTTATGTACAAAGAAATGTCTTTCTGTTTTGTTGCCAGACTGTTTTTTTTTTTACATGGGCTAAGACTGACATTTTTTGCTACATTCTCCACAGAAAATATGTGAAAATCTCCTCCATTTGTGAAGGACTTTTTCCTGTGTAACACAGTCCAGTGTCTATATTTTGTTAGCTTCTATGTTCAGATATTTGCATTTTGCCCAAGTCCTTGTCTTTTGCTATGAATGTCAGAGACCAGAGGAGACACAAGCCTGGAAAAAAGTGTCAAGGAGGCAGTATAGCACAGTGGTTTAAGGCATTGAGCTACAAACCTGGACACCTGGGTTTGAATCCCACTGCCCCACTTGCATACTGTGTGACCATGAGCAAATCAGTTAACTTCCTTGTGCTCCCAGGTTGCACCTGTAAACAAGCTTCAGCTTAGTGTGTCTCCCCTGGTTAAAAGAAAAAAATACAGAAAGTCAACTTTAATCGATTACATTTAAATATGAAAGTTACCAACTGCAAAAATTAGTTGTTATTGTGCAAACTAAAACTGCCAACCTGCTTGTCCCAGCAACATCTATGGTCAGTAATGATGGTTCAAGTTCCAGAATAGTAGTCTGTAATTTAGCAAGGGTTTAGAAGTACTATAGTCCACTCACGGTGCTGGCCTCCCAGGTTCGGTAACAAGTCTGGAGTGTCAGAGGGCAGGACGGTGGGGAAGGGGGAGGATCGAGTGTCCAGAAAACTGTTCTCCTCGGGGGATGCAGGCCAGGTGTACTTCCAGCCCTAGTGGTAAGCTGAGGGAAAGGCACCCAGGACTGCCTCAGAATAGGCAGGAAGGGCAGGCAGATGCTGATGTGCCGCACGCATGTGCTCAAGCCGTTCGTCGTGGTGTCATTTGCATACCTCACCCCTCAGGGGAGAAGAGAGGAAAACTCTCAGTGGCAAGATGGTGCTTGGTCCCTCAAAGGCCTACACCTGATTAGCAGGGCTCACTGGTCCAACTACTGGATCCAGTTTTACGACGGAGGATTGGGGATCCCACCAAACCCGGTGGGGGTGGGCTGCAAGCCCTGGGGTACTGGCTGGCAACAAGTCCCACCAGAAGGCAGAGTGATGGGGCTGGGGGATCCAAGCAAATGGGGCCAACTGGGATGCAGGGGTATAAAAAAGGCATAAAAAACAAGACGTACTATAGTATTTATTGTTTGCAAGCTTCACCATACAAACTGGCTTCCAGATGAGAAACACACAGTAGTCAAAAGACATCAGTGGTACGTTTCATGTTGAATAAGGCTGCCCTTTCCTATGCCAAACATTCTGGACTGAAATTTCATGCTGAATACTAGCAAATGGAGTTTACTCACCTGGTTATGGTGTTTATGTAAGCACCGTTTATTGTACTCCATGGTCCTCCCCACATGATCATTATTATCCCACTCAGGGGTGCGGTGGGTGGGATAAATGACAGTCCAGAAACACATATATGTATTTATACATGTACACCCACGTGTCGAGTATCATAATGATGTTGATTCATATACAGGCAAGTACATACAGTAGTGTGTTAAGTCCACTACCAACCATAGCAAACAAGCAAACAAACTTTAGTGCTTTACATACATTAAAATCAAAACAAACATTTAAAACATCAGTGAAACACATAGATCAGAGATCAACAAATGGCCCTACCCTATATAAAATTATCAGAATAATGTATGAAAAGAACCACAAAATGCCAGGAGAGAGTCTTCAAAGCACTTTTGAAAACTTCAGCAGAGGAGATCTAATGTAACTTGTCTGGTAAAGCATTTCACTTACATGGGGCTGTCACAGAGAAAGTCCTATCAACCGAAGACTTCAAATGAGCATGTGGAACTACACTCAGATTCTCCCCTGTTGATCAGACTGACCAAACTAGAGTATACGAGAGCAGGAAGTCTTTTATCTAGCCAATACCCAGCCCATACAGGGCCTTGAAAACCATCAAGCAAATCCTGAAGGTGATGCGCCATCTATCTGGTAGCCAGTGCAGTTCATAATGCGGCAGCCTGTAACAATCTGAAAATGCTCGTACCAGATATCCGTTGCGTTGCTGCATACTGCTTTAGCTGGAGACAGCACATCAGACCTCCAGAAGACCAGAGATAAAAAGCATTACGGTAATCAAGATGGGATGTAACAAATGCATGAATTATAATCACCAGGTCATCATACCTTGGGGAGGCAGTACTGCAAAGTGGTTAAGAGTTCTGAGCTGCAAACCTGGAGAACTGGGATTGAATCACACAGCCACCATTTGCATACTGTGTAATCATGAATTGGTTAAGTAACTTCCCTGGCTCACAGGACACACCTGGAAACAAACCTTGACTTAGTGTGTCTTTCCTGGCCGGAAATCGTAAAATAAAATACTGGAGATAGGGCTCCACCTGGGCAATACTCCTTAAATGGAAAAACACAAAGGAGGACATTTGTTCAAAAGTCACTCTGTCATCAATTATGACCCCCAAGTATTCAGCCGTATTCACATCTTGAAGGTTAGTGCCACCCAGTGATGGTAGATTCTGACTAACCTTATTCATCACTGACTTCTGAGATCCTGGTTTTGTAATCAACAGTTCCATATTTCCTGATCTGGGCTCAGCCAGGTAGCAGCCATTAAGTCATTAAGGTCAGGCAGGAATTGGTTTATGACAGCTACAGGAGCACCCTGGTTCAGTGTGAAAGAGACGTACAACTGGGTGTCATCTGCATAGCAGTGAAAATCTAAGCTATTCCTTCACACAATCTCTCCCAGGAGAAGCATGTATACCTACAACATAGGGGACAGAACCAAACCTTGAGGTATACTGCAGGAAACAGTTGAGACCCTGAAGGAGAATGCTCCCAGAGTTACTGCTGACATCTTTTGGACAGGTAGGACTCAAACCAGTGCAACACCAAACTGCCAAGTCAACTTGTAGTACGTAAAGTGATCCATCAGAACCTTATTGTCCATGGTGTCAAATGCAGATGATGGGTCAAGGAGAATAAGACATTCATATTCTCCTCGATCCCTCACCAGGAAGAGATCATACAGCACTTTCACCCATGCAGTCTTTGTACTGCATTGAGGTCTGAAACTTGATTGGAATGGCTCCAATATATCGTATGAGTCTCCAGTTGCAACACAACCACCTTTTCAGTCACCTTCCCTAAAAATGGAAGATCTGAAAACTGGCATGTAGTTTGATAAAATCTCCATGTTCAATGATGGTTTCTTGAGAAAGGGTTTCACCGTGGCATTTTTAAGGGTAGAAGGAAATAGCCCTTCACTCAGGGAACACCAGATGATTTCAGTCACCACAGGAACTCAGTTCAACGAACCAGCGTGCCATTGCTCAAGCCATCCTTGCAACTTCTGTGTACTGTGCCCACTGGGAAATCAGCACTCTAATGGAGGACACCCTGCCAAGGAAGAAAGAACTAAAAAACTCAAACCTTTCTGCTGAAGCCACTCCCCTAGACTGCAGAAAGGCCAGGTGTAAAAGCCTGTTCACATTTCAGAAAATTGGACTGGTTTATTCCTTCCTGAAGCAATCAATCCTTGCAGGAACTCTGCCTTAATTTAGGAGATTGCCCTCTGACAGACCCACTTATGGGCCCTCAGAGTTAGTTTGCCCTCCATAGAGCATGTTCGCAACCAGGAATGCTCCAGCCTCCTCCCAATGATTTTCAACCATATGACAGTAGACCAACGGGCATAGATCACTAATAAAGTACTGCAGATTGTTACAGTAGGAAGGCTGTAGTGTATTTCTCTGAGATACGCTTCAGAAGTACTCATTAGCTTATCAAATGGCTAGAGAATTTCCACTGGTAAAGACTTCCACAGTGCTACAGTATACAGCATACAGTAAAGGGTGCAGGATGTAATGGCTAATGTTAATTATTTACTGAGAAGCACTGTAAATCACAAGCAATTTCAGAATGGCAGAACATTTAAGAAACCTGACATTACGGTATTACTTAAGGTTTAAAAATGAAGCCTCTCAGTTTTGAACTACAATGCATTAAAGTAAATTTCAAATATAACCTCCGAAAGTTAGAAGAGCAGAAAATTAGATTAAGGAACATTTCTAAATGTGAGAGTGTGTGTGTGTGTTTACTGCTAGTGCCTCTGGTGTCTAATGTGTAATCCTGAGGCTATGAAAGACTGATAGGGTCAACCTGAAACAACATCTTTGGAAAAGCTTTACTTCTTGTGTAAAACGCACGAATGATTAGATTACAAATCTGATGTGTCAGATCTAGTTTCCATTATTTAGTTAAATGTCCTATACTTCAATAAGCACATCCTAAACAAAGAGACTGTTTGTTTGTAGAGCTACAGTATTATAATGTGTTAGACAGCTCTATTTTCCTCTTGACTAGTAACAATGTTTTTTTGTGTATTATTCATTTAACAAAAATCTCGAGTGCAAAAAAAAATCTACAGGATGCAGATAGTATCCCATTCCCAAGAGTTTACCGAGAGCGTGTCCATTCAGTAGTTCCTCCTGCCTCGGCTGCTCATCTCAGTTATTTAGGGTTATTTGTGTTATGGAGGCAGTGCATAAAAGAGATCTTTGGTGTTTTCTTTCAACCTCTTAACTCTTGGAAGGGTCTGCTGTGAAGGGCAAGATGTGAATCGTGAGATATGGATGATCAGGAGCACAACACTACATTGTTTATTTCAGAGGATTCATAGCAAAGTGATCTATAGGTGACTGTGGAGACTGAAATGTCTGTACATTTTATGGCACACTTTCATGGACCCGTTTATTTGGAAAATCTGGTTGTGCACATGATGCTGCAGGCAGCAATCATTAAAAGCCCCACTAATTTAACTCCTTTGGTGAGGAGCTGATTCTTGGAACTTTTTAATAAACTATATTTAGGGGTCTGAGTTAATAGGTAAAGCATTTCCTAAATATTTGCAATATATTTTTTTACATTTACTGCAGCTGCCGTGACTAGCTTCACTTACAAAACAAGTGATCTAATATTAAACCGTCTAGATACTAGTGTTGTTGTCCAGAATTAGCCACAGTAATTGGACCCGTGTTTATCACAGACACTTTTGTGGTTACATTAGTCATGGACCATAACTTCTCCTTAGGTCTATATTAAATTCAGCTAGGGCCAAATTTTCTTCTTCATCTGAAAAAGCCTAATTGTAAATGTCAGAAAAGGGCTGAGGTTTAACACCTGCTCTGAACAGTAACGTCTGATCAGAACCAGCTGTAGGATAGCCAAGTTAATTATAAAGCTGAATTTTTAAAGACATCATTACTATGTACAGCACCTCTCTGCCTCACACTGAAGTACAGACTGTCACTCAGAAATGATTGCCCCTGATGTTCAGAGTTTTGTGGCTCTCTGCCACTTATTGGGCAAGATGTCCAGCCAGCAGGTGAATATGTCCAATGCAAATAGGGGAAAAAGTGACATCCACTCCCTTTCCATGAAAAGCATGTTCTGATCTGTGGTGTGACATAATTATTGGTTGGTTCATAGACTAGACTGTGGCTTTGCAAACTTACCCTTTGGGGTGGGGTGTCAGAAAGGGAACCGAGTTAACTTCTAATTTGACATACAGAGAGAGCAGAGATTAATCATTTGACAAATGACTTCCATCAATATTTTTCTGAGGTGCACAACGTAGGTAGCTTTGGCTAGTGATACTGTGAGATAAAAACATGTTTCTGATCACTAGATGGCAGACTTGAATGCAGATTTCTCAAGCAGTAAATAGCCCAGAAAAGCTAACTCTGTTTGGGAAAGATTATTTTCAATTGTACCAAGAATTTAGAAAAACAACTTGCTTATAAGATATATTTTTCTGCTCTTTAGTTCAGAGTGACACTTCAGTTAAGGCACTGTTGTCTTAAAGCACAGAGCTGTGAATCAGTTCGCTGGTTCACATCTCAACCCAGCCATTGGCTCAGTGTGTGACCTGAGCAAGTCACTTGACCTCTCCATGCTTCAGTTCACCCAGATGTAAAATAGGGCATAGGCAGTACAGCACTGATATAGCATCTCATGTTGGCTATCCTGGGGAAATGGACTGTAAAATAGACATCCAACAAGCGGCACGTGGGTGATGGTACAAAACATTGAAAATGTGTTTCATAGTAATTCAAATTATAGGCTTAAAGAGCTGGTGCACTACCTAAAGCAAATAGCAATGTGTAACAGCCGTCTACTGTTACCTTTTATATTTAGGTAATTTTTCTTTTCCTTTTGGTTAATTGGAAGCCTTGTTTTTTAACCTGATGTTAATAGGTGTGATGTGTGGACCAGCACTCTGCCTGGCAACTGACATATCTAGCTCTGTTCCTCCCATTGCATCAGTAGCATTGTGACTTCGCTCACTATGACATCACAGCTGCTCAGGAAGAGCACGACTGGAACACTTGGCTAAATTACAGTTAGAAAACCCAGATTACCCTTATCTGACTGAAAAGGTGCTCTCCGGTGGTCTTTGGATGCTATCTGTCCCTTTTCCATCTGTAATGGCTGATTTACTCTGTTCTTTATTATTGCAATCACTTACAAATATCACGCTTAAGTAATTGTTTTAACTCAGTGAACTCTTATCTAATGTAATTAGGGAAGGGAAGGCAGTTTCATGAAAATTATACATTTTATGTGCATTTTGTCATTGGGGTTGAGGTTTATGAGATAAAGCTAATTATTCCTATTGCATCTTGTAGCGCAGTTTGAGGGCATATGTTAGTGGGCGATAAAGTCTCATTTGAGGTCTTAAAATAGGCTTTCCCAGAAGAAAAAATGCTGTCATTAAACTGAATTACAGTAGGCTTTTTTGTAAATGACAGTCATTTGCAAATGCGAAGTACAGGCAAAATTAGTAAATGGTTGCAGTTTCAACATTTTTCTCAGTTCAGTGTAAAATGTTTCTTAAGTATTAGTCATTCAGCTCTGCCAGTGATTGTGTTAATTGGGCCCAGGTTGCTCAAATCTGTTGCTTTTTTGTCTATATATACAAACATTTGAAATCACATGTACATGGTTTCTTTTTACAGCAATTCATGAAGGATCATAGGAGTATCACTTTTATTACCTTGGTAACCTCTGACATTGAACTGGGCTTTAATATACTTGCAGCATTGCAGAAATCTGGAGTAGAGGGGGTTATGATTCGTCACAAGTGTGGGCATAAAGTCCTGCCACACAGAGACGTCTTTTTACATTTAGGTCCCAAATTGCAGTGTTCCAGACAGAAAAAGAGCCAGTTGAAAACCAAATTACAGTTTTTCCTGATGACCTGCGCCTTAAGAATGCTTGGCCCATATTATTGCATATCCAAATATATTTGGCAGCATACTGCAAAAACACTACTTACTTTGCATTTCAAATGCTGGACTTTCTTTTATACAGGAAAGCCCTCTTGGTTTCTGTTATATGCGAAAGAAGATCTTGTCTAAATCTCATGAAAATAACATGAAACCCTTCTACATGTGCAGTGTATGGATCTCTTGAACACACACACACACACACACACACACACAGTATATATTATATAATTTAAATTAGGACTTAAATTTAAATGGAATGCGCATCTTGAAAACTCAAAGATGGTGTCTGGTTTAACCTGGCCCAAAGCCTTGAATTGCTGGATCATTCAGCACAAAATCTGTTTCTGCTTTCTTATAATATGAAATGTTAGCACTCCATAAGTAGTGTGGGCAGCACCATCTTCAGGGTGTCTGAAAGCACTCTCTGATGTCAGCACCATTATCATACTCCTGTTTCTATAGTTAAGTTGCAGCATAGGTTAAAGAGAGAGGAGCATTTTCATGCTATGCCAAGAATGCAAAACACTAATTTCATTTATAAATGCATGGGATCCATAAACAAGGGAATGAGTTTCAGTTTGATTGGTGTTTTACACTGAGTGATTCATGCGCTTCGACTGCTGCTAAATTAATGTTGTAGACAAGGGAATGTGGTGAGATGATGACATCATGGAAAGTGTCCTGACTATCTGAAAATGGTATCTGCTTTTCTACTTATGTATAATGACTTTGAAAATATTAATGGCCCAATAAACGCATATACTTTATTACGTGGTTGACCCCTATTACCCAGTAATCTCCAGTTGCTTAAAAAACACCTGTTACCAACCCTGCTGACATCACTGCATTAGTTAACGGATGATTGGCATGTCAATTAACACACCATTATTCACTGAAGTGATGTCACTTCAGTCAATAATGGTGTGTTACTTGACATATCGGCCATCTGTTGCCCACAGCAATGATGTCACACATGCTGCCTCCTATGTCAAATGAATGGCAAAGAACAAAAGCCTGTTCAAGAACACCCCTTCCTCATGTTACTGGAGCCCTGCAGAGATACCCTTCCCCTCCTTAAGTTATTGCCAGCAAAAGATTATCTCTGATGGACATGTCTGATGTATGAATTGAGAATGTTTTACTTATTTATTTGAATTTTGTTAACTGGGTAGGCCCACAGAGTCAAAAAGTACCTTTTTCAGGGGCATCCCGGGGTTAATTACATTTAACAGTGTTGCATCTCCAGACCTCAAATCTCTCTGACCCCAGAAAATCCTGGAACCAGATCAACTATCTTGTAAAAGGACTTGCCGCTGACACTACACAAAGTATCACAGCCAATGGCCACTTGATATCTGAACCTGTTGCCCTAACAAATGCCTTCAATAACTTCTTCGCCAACTTGGACGAATACATTGATCCTAGTCCTGGGAACATGGATGTCTCCCTCTCCGATAAGCAACCCTCCCTCCAATTCCACTTCCAGCTCATCACCCGGAAAGAAGTGCTTGCTCTACTGAAGTCACTTAAACCCGATGGCTCTCTAGGTTTTGACAAACTGGAGCCTAGTGGAAAACAACAATGGTTGTCCCTATTCACAAAGGAGGTGCGAAAGACTCGATGGAGAATTATAATCCTATGTCTATTCTCAGTGTACTTGCAAAGGTATTGGAGAAGTTGATATACAGACAGGTCGAAGATTACATAAACTTACATCACCTTCTTACTGATGTACAACACAGATTTAGGAAAACCCACGGTATGGATACAGCCCCTGTTCGATTTACTACTGATGTATTTGTGGCAATGGATCATGGTCTTTCAATTGGCAACCTATTCTTAGACCTAATGAAGGGATTCAACCTGGTGAACCACAACTCCTTCTCACCAAGCTTGGCCATCTGGGTCTGGACACTCATACTTTCAACTGGTTTCAGCACTACATACGTGAGAGAAGACAACTGGTGAAGTGGAAAGGCACCATGTCTGACCTTAAACCTGTCAATCAAGGTGTCCCCCAAGGGTCTATTCTTGGATACCTGCTATTTTCAACATTTATAAATAATTTCCCTAAACATTGTGGGGAGCCAAGATCCAACTATATGCAGATGATGTTATTATTTACAGGAGCTCTAACGATAGTAACCGGATCAACCTGGAGAAAAATGAAGACTTCAGAATCTTTGAAAAATGGCTCACAGACAACAAACTAGTCCTTAACCTAAAGAAATCCAAGGCAATGATATTTGGTCACAGACACCTAGGTACTGAGAGAAATAACCTTCTTCACCTATCCTCGATAAACAGCACTAAACTGGAAGTCTGTGACTCCATAAAGTATCTCAGTGTACATCTGTACTACGAGTGTACACTGAAACATCATGTGCTGGCAACAACAAAGTCTTTCCACCAAGAAACTGAGATCCTATATAGACTCGGTGGGTGTCTCAGTTATGAAGCTCATTTGGCCATCACCACAGGAACCCTCCTTCTGGTGCTATTATACAGTGCTCCTCTCCTACAACCTCTCCGAGGTGCTGAACTTAACAAACTTAAAAGAGCTCTACCATAAAGTTGCTCACTTTGTAGCAGCTGCACATCCTTGAGATCAGCACTGTAGTGTACTCTCTTCATTTGTTTGGCCCTCTCTTGAAGCGAGACTAGCTTACCTACTCTCTGCCTTGCCTTAAAAATGATCAACATGGATGCTCCGCCCAGCCTCAATGGGCTACTACAGTACAGAACTCACAAGAGGGATCTTAGATCATCTGCCCACACTACTTTTGAGGTCCCTAGATGCAGAACCCGTGCAAGTGACAGGTCCTTTGCCTTATCTATGCCTATCCTCTGTAACAGTTAGTTGCCAGAACTATCTCACTGTGCTTCTCTGAATGCAGTTAAGGTGGCATGGAAATCACACTTGCTACTGGTAGATAGGTGCAGTTGCAACTGATGCCTCAGATATATTTCCTAGCACTTATCTGTTACCTTTCTTGACCTATTACTAGGTACACATATTACACTTCTGGGTCTTCAGTTTTCTCCACAGTATTGTTGGGTCTATTTGCACTTGACAATTTGTTTTATGTATACTTCGTAGCTGTCTCAATGTGTAAATTGTGGTTATTAACCTGCCTGTGTATGTAAACTGTTATTTATTTGCTGTCACATATCATTAATGATGATTGCTCACATGAATCTGTATGTTGTTGCATTTAATTGAATGTAATTATCTCCGGGTCACTCCTGAAAAAGGGACTCTACGTCTCAGTGGGCTTACCCAGTTAACAAAATTCAATAAATAAATATTACATACATTCAAGTAAGCTGGCACACAAAAAACATGATGTCCCATAGTAGCCATCAGGGATAATATTGCACAGGGTACATACAGATTTCCAAGAAACATTGTACACATGAGATATTGCATATATGAGGTCATACCGTATAAGTTAAAAGGGTGATTATAAATATGGGTAGAATCCAGCAACACAAACTTAGACATCAGGATAAAGTGCATACCATGTGGCAAATAAAAGGGTTGGAGAGACCAATAGCCCAGCAGGCACAATAGCTTGAAGAGTGGGTAGAGCACAGGTCTACCCACTCTACTGTACTGTAAAACTTGAAATGTTCACAGTCAAATAATTTTCAGTATTTCTGCTGAAACACTAATCGTGTGAAAAGAAATGTTTTCTAATTAACACAATCTGCACCTTTCCCATTACAGTGAATGTGGTGCTGAGTGAGTGTTAAATTAAATTTGCATAACTGTGGTTGCTTTTCTGTTTGTACAAAATTACATTGCATGAAAATAACCAGTTTTACAGCATTCCCTAATGTATTTATCATTATCATATTTTTGCAGATTTCATTCTAGGAGAATGAATGGAAATTATGTATATTATAGGGGTGCAATAGCACCCCTATAGTTAAAGTTCAACGGTCACTGCTATGTTAAACCCCACATTGTGCATTTTAATAACTTGGCTACATTTTGACCAATTTGCATAACATTTTACATGTGCCATCGGGGACCAAAGATCTCTTGATGTGGCAAGTTTCGTTTTGGTTGGATGTGTGGGTGTAGACATACAGAGTGTCCGAAAATTAAAAAATTACCATTTTTGTGTAAATTCTTTGCCACGCCACTTCTCAGAATTTGTGTGGAGTTGTGGTCAGAAATTTGCAGTGTATGCAGGTCTTGGGTCACAGATTTGCCTTTTGAAGGTTTGGGTAAAAATATTGATCCATTCAAAAGTTGTTAAAGTTTCAATTTTCCCATTATTTCCTATAGGAAAAGCTAGATGTGCTGTGTGAAGCAACTGTTTTGTTGCTGCAAAAGTGGTATTTATTGTTGCAAATATGGAATGTAGTGTTGAGATTCCGCCATCTTGTTTTCAACTAGCTAGGCAAACAAATTTAAATATTTCAAAAAATAGTGACGTGGTAAACACCAACAGTTGTGTTTACTTAATCGGGGCCCAAGGAATCTGATTCTGGGGTCAGTTTGCCCCACAAATGGGCAGAAATATGTTAATGTTATCTGTGCAGTTTTTACTGCTGCAGATTGCGGCACTATTTCCATGAAACAAGGGGTGTTTTGCCGCAAATTGTGGTAAAAGGACTCAGTGTTTCACGAGACACCATTCCTTTTGTCACAATTTATGGCACAACTTTTTTTATATGTCTGTTTCCAAACATCCTCTTTACTTAAGTTGAAGACCTTCTAAATAAACTGTGTATTAACAGATCCGTGGTGTGGCTAATAACTACGTTGATTTTGTACTGTGCTGTATGGGGACTGTGAGTAAGGCTGATGCCTGATTTACAGCACTTCAAACAAATTTGGAGTGCACAATGCAGTTGAAATGGCCACAGGGTAGGAAAATATTAACTGTCATTTCTGACAACATACTTCATGGGTGTATTCTAACACATAAAGAAGGTAACTCTTAAACTGTCACTCATGAAATGGATAGCTGCCTGCCCATGCTAAATGAATACGGAGCGCTCTGGACATGCCCACCTGTCAGTCTCCCTCACAAATGCATGCACCTGAATATCTTGATCTGCCGCAGATTTAGCTAAATATGGCACAGTCAACAACATCCCTGACAAAGAAAGATATATATCTCTTTTAATAAGTAAACTGTGTATTGGGATATACATTGCTTGAAAAATGTTGTAGCCGAGTACCCAAAGTGCTATTGGACTATGTTGTTTGAAAGAATGTGAAAGAGCTGGGTGCTTTTTCTGCAATGCCTCAAAATGTATACTAAAAATACACAAAGTAATTGGAATTGTCACTAAACACAAAATCACTGCTTCCCCTGACAGTAGTCTTCATGGACAAAATCCCATTCATGACAAGGAGGTAATTTACAAACTGCCATTCCTAGAATGACAAGCATATGCCCCGCACCAATGGAAATGGAGCTCTGGACACACCTGTTTGTCAGCTTGTCTCATGAATGAGCACAATCAAATGCTTTGTTCACCCTGCAATCTAATACATCAATTTATGGTTTAAAAAATAACCTTGAAAAATAATTATAACAGAGTCAAATGGGTCAGCCCCCACAGGTCACCAAAATGTGGTCATTTTTAAATGTCTTCATAAGTGACATTGAAAAGTGACTGGAAGGAAAAATATGCCTCTTTGCAGATGACACAAATATCTGCAACAGGGTTGATACACAAGGGGGAGGCGGAAAGGATGAGAAGGGACTTGGCAAGGGTGGAGGAATGGTCAAAAATATGGCAGCTTAGATTCAATGCAAAGAAGTGCAAAGTAATGCACCTGGGAAACAAAAGCCCAGGGGAAGAGTACACAATGGGGGATAGGCAGTAACTGTCACAAACGCGCTCCACAGTTCAGGCCCTCTGCTCCCACAGTGCTAACCTCAGAATGCAATAGTGTGAACAGGTAACAGACAGGGTAACTCTCCTGTCTGCTTTTGGGTCCGAATCACCTTTAGCCTCAAGTTCGGGGAAGGGGGGGATTCAAACTGTGAACCTTATGCTAGCCTACCCAAATGTACAGGCTCAGATAATATTCTGTTCGGAGGGATGCAATATCTCTTTCGCCTAGGGGCACCTAACCAGGTATCCAAAATGAACCCTTAAAACTCTGTAAGAGACCTTAGGTATATTCTTACCTTTTCCAAACTTTGTAACACCATCAAGCCTTTTAAACAGTTGTCAGACTTAAAATACAGGCACTTCACATGCAAAAAGAGCTGGAAAGACACAGGCAGTGTTTCAAGAAAATGTGATTTTTACTAAAATTATGAAAATAAGTAAGATAAAATACAGAACAAATATCAAGAGCTTACAACCTCAAAAGAACATGGGAAAAGTTACAGAATAAAACTCCTACCACAATACAGTTAGATCTTTTCTATCTTATGCATTACCTCTGTAAGTGCACTTAAAGTTAGATGTCAGAGAACTTTGTTTCTTTGGAGCCCAAGATGATATAACCCATTTCAGATACACTGATAGATTTTCAACTCTATTTCCACACCCACTTGATGAGTCATCTAGCTCCTCCTTTTAGAATATAAAATTACAAACATGATTTCCTACCTGGAGGTATGTTAAATAATGTGACATCAGAAGAAAAAAACACATTTCCTAAATATGACCTCCTTTAATTAAATATTTTTCTTTGATCTTAGCAATCTCAGCATTTGTCATTTAGGTGTTAAACTTGATAGGAACAGCCCAATTATCCTTTCTTTCCTGATATCATAAACTTTAGATTTTATTTCAACTTCAAAAGCTTGAGCATGTCATAAAAATGTAATAAAATGCCATTTCTTTAAGGAAGTCTTAATTACAGGAATCTCCTGGTCAGTGTAATACATCCTGTGATTTTAGCTGCTGACCTTGTAATTTAAAGGCCAAATCTCTCCCACTGAAATGGTCATATGCAGACCACGTTTTTATAATACCAATATCATACAATAATCATAACCAGCTGGCCAAGCGTCACAATCCTCTCCACCTAGACTGAATTTGGGGGCTTTATCCCCTACATGTGATGAGATCCCTAAGTCAGTTCACTCCTCATATAGATGCGACAAGCCATCTGCATTCTGATTGGTTGCTCCAGCCCTATGTAAGATCGTCATGTCATACCCTTGCAAGGCAAGACTCCATCTTAATAGTCTACCATTTGTTTTTCCCATTTGTGTCAGCCAAACCAGGGGGTTGTGGTCAGTTTGTACCTCAAAATGTTGCCTGTATAAATATGGATCTAGCTTCTTTAGGGCCCACACCATGGCATGACACTCTTTTTCCACAGTAGAGTATGCCTGCTCCCTGGGAAGTAACTTTTTACTCAGGTACACTACTAGGTGATCTTTCCTTTGGTTGGATGTCTGACTCAGTACTACCCCAATACCCACGTCAGAGGCGTCAGTCTGGATTATAAAGGGTCTGCTATAGCCAGGACTTATCAACACAGGAGCACTGCACAATGCCTCCTTCAGTCTGGTGAAGGCTTTTTTCACAGGCTGGTTCTCAGTTAATTTTCTTAGGCATCTTTTTCTTTACCAGGTCAGTTAGGGGAGCAGTCAGATTTCCTACAGTATCTTGCTGTCCACAGAAAATGTCTAACCTGCTTCTGCATTTCTGGTCTGGGCCAGGCCTTGTTCACCTCTATTTTCACTTGGTTAGGATGGAGCTATCCCTGGCCTACAACATGCCTGAGGTATGACACTTCAGCCATGGCCACCTGGCACTTCTCAGCTTTGACAGTGAGCCCGGGCCCTCTGTATCCTGCCCAGCACTTCCCTAAGGTGGGATAGGTGTGCCTCCTAGCTGGCACTAAAGATGGCAATGTCATCCAGGTACACCACGGCATACTCTTCAGCACCATTTAACACCTGGTTCACCAACCTCTGGAAAGTGGCTGGGGCTTTCTTCATTCTGAAAGGCATTACTTTAAATTCAAATAAGCCTATCAGAGTGATGAAGGCCAAACTCTCCCTAGCTCTGTCAGTTAACTGTACCTGCCAATACCCCTTTGTCAGGTCAATAGTCATAAGGTAGGTTATCTCTCCCAACTTGTCCAAGAGTTTGTCCATCTGGGGCATTGGGTGGGCGTCGGACTTTGTGACTGCATTCAGTCCATGATAGTCCACACAAAAACAAGTAGAGCCATCTGACTTGGGAACAAGGACTACGGGTGAGGCCCAGGGGCTGTGGGATTTCTGGATTACCCCTAAATCCAGCATTTCCTCCACCTCCCTCCTAATATCCTTTTGGACAGCCTCTGACACCCGATATGCTGTCCGCCATAAGGACGTATGTATCCCTGTCTCTACATCGTGCATCACTAAGGGGGTTAGACCAGTCTTGGCACTAAACAGTGGGGCAAAGTCTGCTAAAACCTCCCTTACTTCCTGAATCTTGTCTGGAGCTAGCTGGGGTGACAATTTAACTGCCTCCACAGAGGAATCCCACTTGCTTTCTTCCAGCAAGTCCAGAAGGGGGTCTCCTTCATCCGTCCCCTCCCCAGGACTACATACTGCAAACACCATGTCAGCCTTATTAGCATATGGCTTCATCATGTTGACATGGTACATTCTTTCTGTATGTCTTCAGTCAGGTAACTCTATGATATAGTTCACTTCATTTACCTTTCTGACTACTTTGTACAGTCCTGCCCACTCAGCCTGCAGCTTGTCTTTCTGGACCGGGATAAGGACCATGACTTCCTGACCCACCGTGTATGAGCGAGCTCTGGCTCTGCATTCATACCACACTTTTTATTTTTGTTAGGCAGTTGCCAGGTTGCTCTGGGCTGTCCCCATAAGCTCCTTTAGCCTTTCCCTAAATCTAAGGACATAATCCACTATGGTAGTTCCCTGGGTGGCGTGCTTGCCTTTCCAGTCTGCCCGGATCAAGTCTAGGTGCCCACGTACCCAGCGTCCATATAAGAGCTCAAAGGGGGACAACCTGGTCGACTCTTGGGGCACCTGCCTGTATGCAAACAACAGGTGGGGAAGGTATTTCTCCCAGTCCCCCCCATGCTGTTCAGCAAATGCTTGGAGCATTGACTTCAGGGTACCATTAAATCTTTCCACAAGCCCATTGGTTTGTGGGTGATAAAGTGTTGTGCATCTCTGCACCACACCAAACTTCTCCCACAAACATTTCATTAGGTCCGACATGAAGGAACCCCCTTGATCGGTGATAACCTCCTGTGGAAACCCAACATGGGAGAAAATCCCTAGTAATGCATCTGCCACTTTGTCTGTCCTCAGAGAGGATAGGGCACCTGCCTCTGGGTACCGGGTGGCATAATTCACCACAATCAAGATGAACCTCTTCCTGGAGGAGCTGGAAGTATTTAAAGGCCCCACAATATCCATTCCCACCATCTGGAATGGCACATCCACTATGGGCAATGGAATTAGGGCGGCTTGGGTTTTCTTACCCGCCTTCCCTATTTGTTGGCACCGGTGACAAGTTCTGCAATATTCCTTCACCTGCTGGGTGAAGTTGGGCCAATAGAAATTCTGGGCTAACCGCTGTGTAGTGCGTGTGATTCCCAGATGACCAGACAAGGGAATATCGTGTGCAATCTTGAGCAACTGCTCACGGTATCTCTGGGGAATGACAAGCTGCCTGCCTACCACCCCTCCCTCTGTCTTAGCATCCTGTGTGTACAGCCGTCCATTGTCCCAATAAATGTTATGTTTACTGTCACCTCCCTGTGCTCTGTCAGAGTCTGCCCAAGCCCTCAGCTTCTCAAGACTAGGGTCACTTTTCTGAGCAGCTGCAAACTCCTGACACATTCCCACAGCATGGGACAGGTCCCTTTCAGTCTCTAAATTAGGGTCCCTAGCTCTAGTGTCAGGGCACTCAGGATCACTGCTATCCCTAACCCTCTGACAATGGGTCACCTCTTCATCCTTGGAGTAACCCTCTGTAGCTGTTTGGTTAACTGCTGCTGGGAAAATTTCTAACCCCCTTTCATTATTCTCCATAGCAGGAGACACAGGCTAGGAAACCAGCCTCCCAGTGATTTCCATAGTGGCTTCAATGGGGTCCATTGAACTACAATTTTCCCTTGCTGCATGGCTATGGGTAACTGCACACACCATCCCCTGTTTGAGATTTTTGCCGAGGATTACATCAACTGCTAAAGTTTCTGCTACAGTGACCTGTTGCACAGTTCCCCCTGTCTCACCCCAGTCTGGAAGAATACTAGCAAGTGGCAATGTTTACTCCTCCCCAGTGAACCCTTGTACATTTACAAATTTTATGGGTATAAGCTGACCAGGCTCTACTAGATCCCCTTTTACCAACATCAGGGATGCCCCTGTGTCTCTTAACCCTTGTGTCTGTACACCATTCACAGTGACTGGGTACATGTGTTCCCTCATGTTCACAGGCATGCTTCCAGGGACACACAAACAGCCCACTTCTTTCTTAGCACTCCTTGTGTATTGCTCGTCCTTTTGGAACACTGTCTGGCAATATGCCCAGTTTCTTTGCAAACCCAACATTTGTTTCTTTTCTCAGAAAAATCTTTTCTTTGAAACCTGGGGCTAACTGGTTTTGGTGGAGGCAATGAGGGTTTTAGCTGACCTGAAGGTGTGTTTTTCCCTTTGTGTGCTGCTACCCCTGCTCCATTTGCTCTCAAAGTAGGTCTGCTCTTGGCATAGTGCTCCGAGAGTTCAGCAACCTCTTGCACTGTTTTGGGATCTCGGTTCTCCAGCCAGGTTTTCAGCTCTGCTGGGCATGCCCAAAAAAACTGCTCTAACAATATTGCATTTTCAATTTTATCTACAGAGTTTGCGTCAATTCCTTCCCACCAATGTTTCAAAAACTGACGTTGTTTTGTGGCTAGCTCCCCATAGCTCATGTCAGGGCTTTACCTGAGCTTATGGAATTTATCTCTGTATGCTTCTGCAGTTAAATCAAACTTTTTTAAAAGTGCAGCTTTAAGTTTGCTGTAATCATTACTGTCCTCATTGTCCATTTGACCCAATGCATCCCGAGCTTTCCCGGTAAGCAGCAGGGATAGCTGGAAGCTCCAGGACCCTCTAGGAATATTTGCCTGAATACAAACTTTTTCAAAGGAATTTAAAAAGGCATCCATATCCTCCCCCTTTTTAAATTCAGCTATCAATTTGGAATTTAATTTGTAACCTTGTCCTGTAGTTCCAGTTAAACCCAAGCCACTTACCTGCTCTGGTGCTGATGATTGGAGTTGTAGCTTCTCCAGTTCATGTTGCCTCTGGTGCTCACGCTGTTCACGGTCAGCATCTCACTGTTCTTGCTCTCTCTTCTCCTCTGCGGCTCGCTGTCACTCATGCTCTTCACGGTCAGCTTCTTGCTGTTCTCACTCCCTCTTCTCCTCTTTTTCCATCTCCAGCTTCCTCTGTTCAAGCTCCCTTTGTTGCTGGGATTCGAACCTTTTCCGTTCAAACTCCAGCTCCATCCTCCACAACTCCATCTGTAGCCTGATTACTTCTGGTACCAGAATGCTGGTGACCTTCCCCTGCTTCTGTGGCCCTTGGCTTGCACTGGCTCTGCTGTCCTCCTCATTGGATCTGGGCACTGCACTGGCTACTGGCCCCTCCATGCCCAAGGTTTGGTCCTTTCCAGTCACAGACTGTGACTCAACACTCTGGCCATCAGCAGCCATCAGAGCATCTATGATGGTCTGCTTGTTGGCTTTCCCCTCATGCTGGACTCCTCAGTCTTGGCACAACTGCCTCAAGTAGTCTGCAGTGTACCCGCGGTAGTTAGAAGCCATCTTCTTCTCTAACTACAGCTACTCTAACTTGCACTTTAAAAAAAAAATAAAACAGGTAGGACCTTCGACTGTAAGCAAAATGATATAGTTCTGTTTACTTTTTAAAATTAAATCACTGCCTTATTTTGCAAGTGAGCAGTATAGTATAAAGCTGACACACTGAACTGTTAAAGCTTGTGTTACCAATTCTTTATCACACCACTGCCAGCCAAATCTGTCACAAACGCACTCCACAGCTCAGGCCTCCTGCTCCCACAGTGCCAACCTCAGAACGCAATAGTGTGAACAGGTAACAGACAGGGTGACCCTCCTGTCTGCTTTTGGGTCCGAATCACCTTTAGCCTCAAGTTCTGGGGGGTTCAAATTGTGACCCTTATGCTAGTGTACTCAAATGTACAGCTCAGATAATATTCTCTTTGGGGGGATACAGTATGTCTTTCGCCTAAGGGCACCTAACCAGGTATCCAAAGTGAACCTTTAAAACTCTATAAGAGACTTTAGGTATATTCTTACCTTTCTCAAACTTAGCAACACCATCAAGCCTTTTAAACAGTTGTCAGACTTAAAATACAGGTACTTCACATGCAAAAAGAACTGGGAAGACACAGGCAGTATTTCAAGAAAATGTGATTTTACTACAAATATGAAAATAAGTAAGATAAAATACAGAACACATATCAAGAGCTTACAATCAAAAGAAAATGGGAAAAGTTACAGAATAAAACTCCTACCACAATACCTTTAGATCTTTTATAGCTAATGTATTACCTCTGTAAGTGCATTTAAAGTTAGATGTCAGAGAACTTTGTTTCTACGGAGCCCAAGATGATATAACCCATTTCAGATAAACTGAAAGATTTTCAACTCTATTTTCACACCCACTTGATGAGTCATCTAGCTCCTCCTTTTAGGATATAAAATTACAAACATGATTTCCTACCTGGAGGTATGTTAAATAATGTGACATCAGAAGAGAAAAAAAACACATTTCCTAAATATGACCTCCTTTAATTAAATATTTTTCTTTGATCCAGCAGTCCCAGCATTTGTCATATAGGTGTTAAACTTGATAGGAACAGCAAAATTACCCTTTCTTTCCTGATGTCATTAACTTCAGATTTTGTTTCAACTTCAAAAGCCTGAGCATGTCATACAAAGGTAATAAAATGCCATTTCTTTAAGGAAGTCTTAATTACAGGAATCTCCTAGTCAGTGTAATACATCCTGTGATTTCAGCTGCTGACCTTGTAATTTAAAAGTCAAATCTCTCCCACTGACATGGTCATACACAGACCATGTACTTATAATACCAATATCATACAATAATCATAACCAGCTGGCCAAGCATCACAGTAACAACAACAAAAATGGAAAGGGACCTGGGGGTAATCATGTCAGATGATCTAAAGGTAAGCAAGCAATGTGAGAAGGCAGTATGGATGGCTGGGTGTATACTGGGATGTATAGGGAGTTGTTATCTCTCTGTACAGACAGTTGGCAATACCCCATGTGGAGTACTGTAGTGCAGTTCTGGAGACCCCATCTCCTCAAGGACATAGACAGGATGGAGGCAGTCCAGAGGAGGGCAACTAAAATGGTCCAGGGTCTACAACAGAAGCCATACAAAGAGAGACTAAAGGAACTTAATATGTATACCCTTGAGGAAAGGAAGGCGAGGGGGGACATGATAGACATGATAGGAACTTTTAAGTACCTCAAGGGAATCAACAAAGAGGGTAACATCTTTCAGAAAAAGAGATGTGCAAGAACAAGGGGAAACAATTTGAAGATAGAGGGGAAATGGCTCAGGGGCAATGTGAGGAAGTATTTTTTCACAGAGATGGTGGTAGATGCATGGAATGGCCTTCCTGAGGAGGTTGTGGGATCAAAAAAAGTGGGGGAATTCAAGAATGCATGGGACAGGCATAAGGCAATTTTTGTGGGGGGTAGGAAGAAGTAGGCTGTGGGTTAACTAGGATCTGCAGCTTATTCAATAGGTAGGGAAAATGGGCAGAATAGGTGGGCCAAGTGATCCTTATCTGTTGTCAAAGTCTATATTTCTATGTTTCTATATAGCAGAATGCTCTAACCCGATCTCTGTATGTTCCCCAGAAAACAACATGCACACAGAGCAGAGTTATTATTCAAGTCCCACCACTTCCTGTCATAACAGTGTGGGTAGGAGAGACCTGAATGGAATATCACTACAACAGAATTAATGGAATAATCAAAAGGGGCTTTTACATGCTGTGATCTATATCAGAACCACCGTAACAGATCAACTGCAATGTTACCTTTTGTGCACTTACAGGCAATCTACCCCACAACATAAGTGAGGGTTCACTGATTCTACCTTCCCTGCTTTTCTGGGTTTGCAGACTCTTGTACCATTCTACCCTACCATATAATCGCACCTTTCTACTCATTTCAGTTATAAGTTAGCCTGACCCCAGTTACGCATCACATCCTCCCCTTCTGCAACAGTTAGAATGACCATTCTTCCTGGATTTCACTACAAAGTTATACAGTTCAATGCAGAATTCAGTTCAGGAGGATTTTCCCTAACAAATTCTGTTGAAAACATCAGAAAACTCATCCCTATAGAATTGTGTTCATTATTTAATTTGTGCAGTAATTCAGAGGTCTCAGAGTACATTTTCTGTGCATAACCTCAGACTCCACATAAAGTAATGGGGATGAATTTTATTTATTTATTTATTTAGTTTTTGTTGACTGGGTAAGTGCACTAGACAAATCTTGACTATTTTCAGACATCACCCGGGGGGGAGCAATACAGATGACTGCCAACTGACCTTGAACCAGATTTAGCTGTTGGTGGTATTTTTAGTGAATGAGGGAAATTTGGCCAGGACACTGGGGAAACTTCCCCTACTCATCAGTAGGGGGACCCTTTTGGCTGTCGGAGGATGGCTGAGTCAATTGTTGTGCTGCCGACTGAGGAGATGGACATGCAGCAGGTCGAGGAACCTGTCTCCTCCTCGGCTAAGGTGCTGGTTACGATGGATACTCCTGTGGAAAATGTTGAGTCTGTGCCAGTTCTAGAGGCTGCTTGCTTGCCTGCTTTGCCTGTTTCGGATTGTCCGGTTGAGCCTGTATTGCCTGCTGTGGAGTCTCCTGATGTTGAACTGCAAAAGCTGTTGCAGTCGGCAGAACGACAGTATTTGTTGCAGAAACAGGAACTTTTGGAGCGGTTTCAGGTAAAATGTTCAGTAACTACGGCTGTGACTCCTGGGCTTGTTGTTGATGCTGAGCAATCTGTTTCCATGGTCATGGACCAAACAGAGGTTCAGACTGAGCCGAGCATAGTCTTTCACCACTCAGGGCAGGATCACGCTGCTGCTACTGTTTTTTCTTTCAACGCTGCTCCGGACACCCCTGTCATGGAGTGAGTTACTCATAAAGGGTGCCTCAGCAAGCTTAGTTGGGCTGATGCTCCTGTTTTGGATGGGGGTCCCTGGACTGTGGAAGACTTGGTGAAGGCTGGGTCACTCCCCTGATACTGGGACTTGGGTTTCGGGCTTTGTGCCCATTAAAATACCGGGAGTCATGCTATCACCTTCTCCTTCTACTCGTCCTAACTCTAAGACTGTGAGTACTAATCCTGGGACTGTAGCTGCTCCATTAACTGTGGGGATTTCTCTCCCTGCTTTATCTGTGCCCACTCTAGAGTGGGAACCTCCTCCAGCGATGGACACTTTACAGCATTCTCCTCTTCACTTGCCTTCAGATTTGGAACTTTCTCAAACTCCTGTTTTACAGCCGCTTAGTACAATAAGGGCTAGTTCTCCAATCCGTGAGGTGGAGGTGGCTGAACTTAGTGACGTTTCTGATTTTTTGGATGTTCCTAGACATATTCCAGCTGCTGTTCAAAATTGTCTACAGGCCTTTCATGGTGCGGAGGGGCAGCCCTGCCCCTCCTAAAACCCCTCGGCCTTTTGCCTCCCTTTTTCAGAATGCTGCTCCTTCGGCTAAATGCCATAATGCTGTTCGTCTCATCTATAAAGGGGGTTTTGATAAATTTCCTGATAGGGTATACTGTATGTGGGTCGTATATTATTAAAAAACAGTTTAAATTTGAATGTTTCTGAATTGTATGCCCTGATTCATGTGTCAGGTGAGAATGTATTTGATGTCAGCTTTAAACTGGGGAATGGCCTTGACAAGTTTTGGACACGGTATCACCAAGTGAAGACCACCACTTTGTGGGCACCTTTTGAGGTTCTTCCTCTTACCAGGCTTGCTCACAAAACCATTGCAGTTCTCTTCCGCAATGAAGGGGTCAGTGTTACTGATTTGTTATCTTGGCTTAAGCAACTCTGCACTGTCACTGGTCATCCAGAAGCCATATTTGACTCTAAGGGAATCTGGACTGGGGGATGGCAAATTAGGGTGCTTTTGCACTTAGAGGGTGGAGGTCTTCACCATTTGCCTAATAGTTTTTTTTCTAGGTAGGGATAGAGGTGTTCTGTTTTATCCTGGTCAGCCCAGGACTTGTTATAAATGTGGGCTTCCAGGTCACATTAGTAGTGCTTGTAACCAGCTGAAATGTTCCCTTTGTCACAAGACTGGTCATCTTAGTGGTCAATGTTCTAATTTGGTGCACTGTAACCTTTGTGGGAAAGACGGACATGTTTATGTGGCCTGTCCTGAGGCTGCTTATAGGAAATCCTCTTCTGCTGATGAGGAGGAGCAACGTCTCTTGGTTACTTTAGCCCAGAGAGAATTTAATAAAGCTTCTACAGCACAGTTAGTAGAGGGTGTTCCTCCTTCCCAGTTGCTTGTTCCTACTGCCCCAGGCCCTCCACCCCCTATTGAGTCTGTAACTTGTCTGGCTCCTGGTTTGCAGGAGATTCCTTCTCCTCCGTTGGTAGAACCACTGGAAAATTCCCCTGGTTTGCAAGCTGACTTATTACCCACTGATATTACTGAGGTTCTCCCTGACTCCATGCCCCCCCCCATGAAGTTGAGGGTCCTCTTGAGAGGAGAATGTCGACCAGAAAAAGGTCTGCCAGGGCCCTGCCCACCCCTAAAATGCCTAAAACTTCATTGTATGATTCCTCCAATAGAATTTCCATTTTTTTGGAATGCAGATCACTCTGACACTGATTCGATGTGTTCCTCAGCAGACTTTATTCTGACCAAGGATGCTTCTGATTTGTTGCTTCCTGATGAAGGTGAAAAACCCTCACAACCTTCACATCAGAAAGGGAAACCCAGGGAAAAAAAGCATTGATTTAGTCTCCCCCTTTTTTTTGTTTTTTTTTTATAAATGTCCTTTTCCCCTCCATTCTTAATTTTGACATCTAACGTCAATAATATTAAGAAAGCTGTTAAACGGAGTGCGGTGTTTTCATTTTTATGGACTTACCCTCCTGGAGTCTTTCTTTTACAAGATACTCGGCTTCACACTACTCTTGAACTTACTCTTTCCACTAAAGCATGGCTCTCCGGGATCTCCTTTTGGTCGATAGGCCCCGACCGTTGCATGAGGGTTGGTATCCTTTTTCACCATATTCGGCCTATTATTGTTCGGGTGTTGGACCTTGTGCCTGGTAAAGTATTGCTACTTGATTTCATTTTGGACAAAGTCTTTTTTTGAGTAATTAACACTTATGCACCACAGACTAAAGCTGAGCATGCACTTCTTTTTCACCAGATCAGTCCCTTTCTGCACATTGCTCATTATGTCATTTGGGGAGGTGATTTTAATTGCGGATTGAGTAAATGGAATCGGGGTTCTGCCACTACAACGGAAAAAATCTTTGGTGATATGGCTGCATTAAATAAGGCTGTGTGCAATGCTCGTCTAAAGGATGCTGTTTTTTCGCATACAGGTGTGCGAGAGCGAACTTTTTTTAAAGGGGCATTATCTACCCGTATTGATTTTTGGTTTTTGTCTATTTCTTTGTTACTCCAGACTGTTTCTGTGGATCCACTGCTTACTCTGACCATAGGGTTTTGAAGGTTTCCTTGGGCAAAGCAATTGCTTCTATGGGACCCGGATACTGGAGATTAAATTCCAGACTTTCGCAGCAAACTGATTTTTTTACAGCTCATCTCCACTTTTTTGGCCCGTTGGAAATCCCCGTATCCCTTATATGACGATCCTGTGGTTTGGTGGTTGGAGACCAAATCAGACTTGCGCTCCCTCCTTATTTCCCATAGTAGATACTTTAGGAAGGGGACTTATTTTTTGTATTTGCAAGACAGGAAACAGCTACAACACTTGTATTCCCTCTCACAACTTACCAGACATGATTTTTCATCCCAGATGGCTCATTTTCAGAAGAAGATGATGCAATTTCATTTGAACTTGTCTGTTGATCTTCAGTCATGACAACACCATGGTACGCAGAGACCATTTACTACTACTTGTCCCTTACTTAGCCATCAGGAGAAGGTACAGGCTAAAACTATTTCTGCTCTTTATGACCAGCAGGGAGTGATCCATACTGAGCAGGGTAGTGTTTTGCACATTGCATCTGCCTATGCTGCTTCTTTATTTTCTACCCACCCAGTTCAGCCTCTAGATTTTCTTTCTTTTTTTACTACATTTCAGGTGCCCCAGGCACCTCAAGATCAGCTTTTAGGCTTAATGGCTCCTTTTCAGCCCCAGGAAGTGGCTACTGCCATCCAATCTTTAGCTAAAGGTAAAGCCCCTGGTCTGGATGGCCTCACCTCAGACCTTTACCATCTGTTACAAGGTGATCTTTTGGAAGAACTTACCTTGGTTTATAATTCTATTGTGCACATTCTAAATGTACCTTTTGACATGTCTGCAGGAATCCTTATTTTTATCTTTAAGAATAAAGGGGATAAATTGGATCTCTCTAATTGGAGGCCTATTAGCCTCTTGAATACTGATTTTAAAATTCTTTCCAAGCTTTTGAACACTAGGTTGCTTACAGTGGCAAAGTTCTTGATTTCTCCAGCCCAATCTTGTACTGTGCCTGGGAACTCAATAATAGATCAACTACTTTTATTACGGGATCTCTTTTTTTTTATGATTCTGTTTCCCCACTGGATGGTTATGTTCTTTCCTTAGACCAGAGGCAAGCCTTTGTTAATGTGGCACATGTCTTCTTATGGCATGTCCTACGCCATTATGGTATCCCTGCCACTTTTATAGCATGGCTGCAGGCACTTTATCGCACTGCCACTGTTCGCTCCTGTATTAATGGAGTTTTAGGCCCTCATGTGCATATTAAGAAAGGGGTCCAATAGGGGTGTCAGATCAGTCCCCTTTTATATGTGTTTACTATAGATCCTTTATTAAGGCTTCTCAATTCCACACCTGGCATTGCTTCCATTTAGATATCAAATTTTACGGTTCCTTATACTGCCTTGGCCTATGTGGATGATGTGGTTCTTTTGGTTGGGAATACCCAGTCTGCTGAAATGGCGCTGACAGTTTGTACCACTTATGGTACATTCTCAGGAACCAGCTTGAACCTATCCAAAAGTATTGGGAAGCCCGTGGGTGGTCAGGTTGTTCCCACCGATCATATAGCTAGTCTCCCTTATACATTAGGCCCTTTACAAATCTTAGGCATTGAATATGGGTTGTCCCAAATGGATATTGCAAACCGGGACAAGAAATTGTTGGTTGGTACGCAAATGGTTCAGAACTGGAATAAGACTAAAATGAGTTATTGTAAATGTGTTTATTTGATAAAGACTTGCCTGGTGCCTCTTTTTTTGTTTCTTAGTTCTGTTTTTCCTGTTCCCAAGTCACAGGAGGTTACATTGTATAGCCTATTTTTCCAGTCCTTATGGGGGAGTCGTCTGAATCCCATCAAAAGAAATGTCTTATATTTACCTCGTAATCAAGGTGGACAACACGATTAACCCTGTGTTATTTTTGTTCTGTCAGTTTTTGCATGCTAATTTGAAACCTTTATTTATTTCTCCTGATAAATACTGTTTTTTTTTTTATTTATTCGCACCATATCACTCTGGTTTGTAGCTTGGGATTTGGGTTGTTTACATCACATTAAGTGGATAGCCACTTCCCCATTGTATCTGTGTGAGATTTTTGTCAAGCTTCGATCCTGGGGGATCACTAGTAGGCTTGTAATTTAAAAATCTAAAAAACAGTTATATGCATTTGTTATGGAGAATCATTTTAGTGAGTTGGACATCTTTCCAAAATGTCCAGTAGCATATAAAGAGACCTTATTGAACTTTCTGAATGAAAAGAGAATCCCACACAAATTTAAAGATCATCACTGGCTTAATTATCATGAAAAACTGAATGTAAAAGCTAATCAAAAGCATAAACGGGTGGAGGAATGTATTTGTTCTAGACCTCAGTGTATTGCTCAACCAAAAACCCTTCTGCATTTGTATTTTACTTGTACTTATATTGTTGATTTTTGGAAATTCCTTCATGACAAATCTTGTCTTTCTTTTTTTCTACAACTTACGTATCCTGAACTTATGTATGGTAGTTATCCTAGCAACTGGGATATTTGGGATACAAGTACATTGACTGTAATTTTTGCTGTTCTCAAATGGTTTATATGGCATTCTAGATGTTTGTTCACTCTCCAACAGCAGGACCTTTCCTATTATGATTTGTATTGTAATATTTTCAAATCCCTACAGGATGTTTATTTTTCTGAATCTAAAAGTCTCAGTAGGGTCTGTTTGCAGACAGTTTGGTGGAATTTGCCCTGGATTACTGACAATGACTTTCCAATTACTTGATGACTTTTGTTTAGGCTTGTCCTTTTCCTTTTATTGTATTTGTTTATTCTGGTTTCTATGGGGCCAGCTTGTATTTTTTTTTTGCTCTGTGTGATTTTGAGTTTTGTACTGTATGTTTTTTTAATAAAGTCTTCCTCTACTCTTTTCGATAAGTGCCATGGGATCTTTAACATCCACCTGAACTACCACCAATCCAGGCAGATGGGACCTCGGTTTAATGTCTCATCCAAAAAATGATTTTCCAATGCTTTCAACAGAATTTGTTAGGGAAAATCCTCCCAAAAGGAATTCTGCTTGAACTTTATAATTTGTTAGCAAAATCAAGGGAAAATAGCCCTCCAAAGTTCCATTTTGGCTTTTGCAAAGGCGCAGACTTGATGTGATACCACCCCACCCCTAATGACCTGGCTGGGACAAGAAAGCAAAACAGAAAATGCATGTACATGGGGGACAGACAGCTCATTGTGCTGAACAGAACAAAGACCAGCAATACAACTAAGTGCTGTGTAAAAGCACCTAAAGAAACCTATAGGATGTTCACTAGCAATATCCTATATGTGCAATATGGTTATAAAGTGAAGATGATTAATAGAAATACAAAATGTAAAGTTAAACTGAGAGAAATGAACCACACGTGACAATTGACCACCTTCCAATGCCCATTCAGGTACTGTTTTTTAATGGCACCCCCAACCCTCCCATGTCTCTATAGTCTGAAAATAAGAAAATCGTCCCTCAATGACTTATTTAATTTTTCTGTAACCTGTTAAAATAAAAAGAATCCTTCACCAATCACACCCGCACTCCCCAACCCGACCTCCCACTGTGCACCCACCCCCACACACCCCTTGACACCCTACACCCCCTCACTCACCTGAAGATGTCCCAGGTTTGAGATCTGCTCTCCCAACTGAAGACATGTCTTGCTGCTGGAACCGGTGACTGCAATATGAGAAACTAAGGTAAATGCGGTTCAGTGTATTTCAATGGGGGTTTCAACTTTTATGCAGAACTTTGGCATTTTTTGATCCCAAATTTTCAACATGGCCTTTTGGGGACCCCATCTCATGAACAATAGGACTGTCATTATGCAACTCCTGCTGGAAAAGGTGATTTCATGGTCGATTGGCAAAATCACCTTTCTGGTGGGATTTCTGTAAAGACAGTCATATTGTTCATGATGTGGGGTCATAAAAAGCCTATGTTGAAAATTTATAATTATTCAAAATGGCAGAGTTATGACTATTCATTGCAATTTCGCTATGCACACTCGTAACTTTGGGAATCTTAAAATATTTTGATCCCAAATTTTCAACATAGCCTCCTTATTATCCCACCTCATGTATGTCACAGCTGTCATTTTTCAAATCCTGGCCAATATGTGTTTTTGCACCTGTGGTGCAGAATGGTGTTGTGGTTGTGCAGAGTTATGTTTGGGCAGGGATTTGAAAATGTTCTGCACCAGATACCTGAGGTGGGGCAATACCATGCCTGTGCTGATAACCTGGTCACTGTTGTCCTATAAATGGAAGTGTAGGGGTTGGAGGGCTCTGTGTTTCCACAGCTACATACATATATGCATCTATGGAGGTTCCTGTGCTCCCACAGGCAAATAAAGGTACGATTATACTACCTCAAAAAGTAAGGAAGTTAGTTGCAAAAAACTCCATTAATGCATCCATGAGGGTTCCAGTGACAAAAGTTTGTAAATGTGGTGTTAGGGTTTCCAACCCTAACACCCCACCCCCACCCTGCACACACCTACAGGCACCGGGGGTGTGGCTTGGGGTTGTCAGCCCTAACATTCACCCCATTCATGAGTAAGTAAGCTCAGATGGGTACAGTATAGGAGAATGGAGTAAGCGTTTGAGCTGATGATCCCATGCCACACCCCGATGCCTGTAGGTGTGTGCAGGGTGGGGGTGGGATGTTAGGGTAGGAAACCCTAACACCACATTTCCAAACTTTTGTCGCTGGACCCCTAACTGATGCATTAACTGAGTTTTTTGCAACAAACATATATATATATATTTATATATATTTGGTGTACTGTTTGATTTTCAAGTTTCAGGTCTTTTAGCTGGTGGGGGCACCAAGATTAGCACTTTCCATCTCATGCACTGAGATCTCCAGCAGCAATGATTTATGAAGCTCTTTCTGTTCTTGTTAGGTTAAGCTTTTTTTATGTTCACCCTTGCGCTTGCACAAAGTGAACATATTGGAATGATAGTGGTTTTTTAGAGGTGTGCCACTGTTAGTCCAATACAGGGCAGTCTGCAAGGGACAGTCTGCAGGGCAGTCTGCAAGGAGCTCGACAGAGTTAGACCAATCATCAGCCAGGCTGACAGGTGGTAAGGAGGGGGAGGCAAGGCCATGTGGCCAGGACTGTTAAACAAATACCCAGGCCTGAAAATAACTTGCCTACAAAAAACAGATATTCACTGCTGGTGGCACAACCAGTCACTGGGCATAGCAGCGTTACAAACAAACGTCACACAGGGTCAAATGGGAACAAAAAAGCAAGGTACAGAACCATCAGGACCAATATGAATCTTATCATAGTGGGGGATTCCATTATCTGCGGAGTGGAACCCCACCTAAATTCAAACAACAGTACCAGGGTTGCTGTCAAATGTCTCCCAGGTGCAGCTGTGGGAAAGGGACTCAAACTGCAATGAATAGATTCTGCAATGGGAAGAAGACAAAAAACAAATTGTATTTCACCTAAGGACAAACAACCTGGCCAATGAAACAGTTGTGGAGGCTAAAAAACACATATCTCAACTTGTTGACAGGATATCCTCTCTTGTCCACACTAGCATTCTCAAAAGTGCTACCGGTCTGGGGAAGGGAAGAAAACACCAAGAGGGTCAGAGAGAAGGAAATAAATGAATTTAACTCATGGCTAAGAGAAGGGTGCCAGGAGAATGGCCACCATGTCATCGGAAACTGGCAGAGCTTTGGGGAGAGGGTCTTCTTTTGGTATGATGGCCTCCATCTGACAAAGGAAGGGGTGAGGGTGCTTGTTCAAAAATGTTATGTGTACATAGGGAATTTAAACTAGAGATAGGGGAGGTGGTGACGACACATACCAAGGCTGAGTGTAAGACAGTCACTACCCCCTGAAAAAAGCAAATGATATGGTAACTATTCCAATGAAGGTTAATGCTATAAAGTATTGGAAAAACTTCACACGTCCAGAACCGGAGAGCTCCATAACAGAACCTAAGGAAGGGAGTCTAACTAAGGGGAAAAACACCTGTGCTAGGAGTGAGGGCAGAACATGGCAGGCAATGGTAACAAATGACAAGAGCCTGGCAAACAAAATCCCTAACCTCATGGCTACCATGGCTGAGGGTGGACTGAACTTGGTGTCTGTGATGGAAACCTGGTTCACAGAAAGTCACAGACAGGACATGGCTATCCCAGGGTACAACCTGTACAGAAGGAACAGGAAGGGAAAAAAGGGGGGAGGAGTAGCTCTATATGTCTGGGAGGAAATTAAAACCACAGAGATTCAGGGGACTCTTAGTGAGACTGAAGCATTGTGGGTAATATCCGAAACAGGATTGGGACAGCCATTAGGTTAGGAGTCATGAACAGGCCCCCATCGCAAGGGGAAACTGGCGATAAAGAACTAATAGAGACAATCCACAAAATGACTGACAAAGGCGAGGCAATATTTGTAGGGGATTTCAATTTACCAGACATAAACTGGAGCTCTTATACAGCATCGTCAGCAAGAAGCAGGGACTTTATAATGGCCCTGCAAGGGTAGGACTGAGGCAGCTTGCTGATTCTCCAACCAGTGGTGAAGCTGTCCTGGACTTGGTTTAAACTAACAGTGATGGGGTAAAGGAGGTTGAGCTAGGCAACAGTGACCACCGTATGGTCAGTTTCAAAGTGAACACAAGCGAGGACACTAGTCGCTTCAAGATCAAGGTTATAGATTTCAGGAAGGCAGACTTCCAGAAAATGAGAGCCAGCTTAGCAGAGAGTCTTTGGCACAGAGAAGGGAAAGGGGTGGAAGAAATGTGGCAGAACTTCCAGGGAGCTATCACAGAGGTAACTGATCAATGTGCCAGGAGGGTGAGTAAGGCAAATAAGAAAAGAAAACCTCTCTGGTTTTCCAAAGAGGTGGCTACTATAGTTAGGGAAAAAAAGGTTTACAAGAAATTTAAGGTATCAAAGAAGGAGGACGATAAGAAATCTTATAAGGAAGCTCAGAGGGAAGTGGGGAAAGCAAGAAGGAAGGCCAAAGCCCAGACTGAATTACGGACCACAGACAGGGTAAAAGGGGGAGACAAAACCTTCTTTAGACATATGAGGGAAAAGAGTAACATCAAGGGGGGAATAGTGAGACTAGCAGCTGCAGGAGGGCATCTAGTAGGGAAGGACAGTGAGAAAGCAGAAGTCTTAAACCAGTACTTCTGTTCTGTGTTCACTGAAGAGAACGTAGGGGACAGACCAAACCTACAAAGCTGTAGCACCCAGGGACCAGGGGTTGATACAAGCCCCTTCACAGATGGTCAAGTCTTGGAAACCCTAAATAAACTGATAGTGAACAAGGCCATGGGGCCAGATGAGATTCACCTGAGAGTTCTCAGGGAGCTGGGGAGTGTACTGGCTGCACCCCTAGCAGAACTCTTCACCAAATCTCTGGTGAGCGGGACAGTACCAGAAGACTGGAAAAGGGCAATGGTGGTCCCACTTCGCAAATCAGGGAGCAAAAAGGAGGCTGGAAACTATCGGCCAATAAGCCTCACATTGGTAGTGGAAAATTTATGGACACACTGCTCAAAGGATAATAGCATATCTAGAAACCAGTGAACAACAAGACCCAAAATAGCATGGTTTCATGGCAGGTAAGTCATGCCAAACGAACAGGGTCAACTTCTTCGACTGGGTTACAAAGAAAGTGGATCAGAGAGTGGCGGTGGATGTGGTCTACCTGGATTTTAGTAAGGCCTATGACAGTGTGCCACACAGAAGGCTGATAAAGAAGCTGGACCACATAGGGGTAGGTAAGGAGGTAGTTGTGTAGCTGGCTGAGAGGAAGAACACAAAGGGTACAGGTAAAGGGTGCAGTATCAGCCAAGAAGGAAGTGACTAGGGGCGTATCACAAAGATCAGTTTTGGGACCGCTACTGTTTAATGTATTCACAGCTGACATCGTGAACAGATTAGAGGGAAAGGTGTGTCTATTTGATGACAACACCAAGATATGCAACAGAGTGGACTCCTCTGGGGGAATAAGGAGCATGAATTTAGACCTAGGGAAACTAGAGGAGTGGTCAGAGGTTTGGCAGTTGAAACTCAACACCAGGAAGTGCAAAGTCATACACTTACTGTAAGTAGAGATAATCCCAAAGAGGATTACTACTGGGGGGGGGGCTTGCTTTCACCAGCCAGGAACATGACCTAGGGGTCATAATATCCGAAGACTTTAAGGTGGGGAAACAGTGTGAAACGGTGTCGCTAAAGGACAGTGGCTTGCTGGGTTGCATTGGGAGAAGTATCACAAGTCAAAGGAGAGAGGTAGTGCTGCCACTCTACAGGGCACTTGTGTATGCCCATGTGGAGTACTGTGTACAGTACTGGAGGCCACACCTCAAAAGGGACATTGACAGAATTGAGATGGTGCAAAGGACAGCAACAAACATGATTCAGGGGCTGTACCAGGTGACACACGAGGATAGGCTGAGAGCGCTCAACTTATACTCCTGGAACAAAGGAGGGAGAAGGGGGACATGATTGAGACCTTTGAAGATATTAGGGGTATAAACAAGGTTTGGTTTCAGGAGTGTTTCAGGTGAAGGGGAGAGGTCGAACTAGAGGGCATGATAGGAGGCTGAAAGGCAGGAGGTTCAGGAACAATGCTAGGAAGTTCTTCTTTACTGAGAGGGTGGTTGGACCCATGGAATAGCCAGCCCCAGGAGGTGGTGGGGGCCAAAATGGTGAGAGAGTTAAAGAACGCATAGGATAGGCACAGGGTATCATCTTACAGAAAGGATGGGGAGCATCATATTAAATGCTTTTGATCAGACTAGATGGATCTTGTAGTCCCCTTCTGCCATCACTTTCTATGTTTGATTATGACACTGCTGTGGTCTTGCTGGGTGGAAACTTCATGTAGTTCAAAGAAAAGAGATGCTCAAATCATAGGATGGCTCTTTCCTTTGATCTGCATAACACCTCCCAACAAGCAGAGCTGCTCAGTGTCATGATCAGCCTGCTGTGGTCCTCCCCACAAACATAAAAACAATCCCCTCTGTCACCAGGGTGCCCAATCCATGGTGCCAGCTAGAAAACCCCCACCCGCTCATTTTCACTAAACGACATGGTTTTGCCAAACATAGTATTAACAGTGGTTCAATGTTTTTCAATGGGTTCTGAACTTGCCCTCATAACTTGGTCATTTTTGAATATTTTTCCCAAAATTTTCAACATGGCCTTCTTGGGACCCCACCTCATGAACAATGGCTGTAAAACTTTGCAGATCCATTCCAAAAGGTGATATCTTGGTTTCAGCGCAAAATCACTTTTGGGCAGGATTCAAAAATTTCCTCCACCCTTGTTCATGAGGTGGACTCACAAGAAGGCTATGTTGAAAATTTGGGATAAATGTATTAAAAAAACAGCAAAATTACAGGCGTACATTGAAATATTTCAACACACGTTCACAACTTTGGTAATTGTCAGTATTTTGGCCTAAGATTTTCAACATAGCCATTTTTTAACACCATCTCATGAATGACAGCTGTCATTTTTTCAAATTCTGGCCAAAATGTGTTTTTGCATTTGTAGCACAAAATTACCTATCGGGTAGGATTTGAACATTTTTTTCACCCTTGTTCATGAGGTGAGGTCATAAGAAGACTGTGGGGTCATAGGAAGGCTATGTTAAACATTTGGGGTAAAAATATAAAAAAACAACAAGGTTTTGAATGTATATTGAAATTTTTCAGCGCACACTTGTAACTTTGGTAATTTTCAATATTTTGAGCCCAAATTTTCAGCATAGCCATTTTTTCACACCACCTCATGAATGTGACTGCTGCCATTTTTTCGAATTCTGGCCAAAAAGTGTTTTCACACTTGTGGCACAAAATGATGTTTCAGCCACTGTTTTATTAATGACGCCTGTCATGTTCAGAAGAAGTGGTCATGAAAAGAATGTGTTGAAAATCTGGGGTCAAAATGGGAAAAAACAGTCAAGTTAAGAAGAAACAATGAATTGTTCCAAGGTTTACTCTTAACTTTATTTTTGCAGATTTTGGCACCTAATGTTTAACAAATCCCTATTGTTACCCCAACCCAAACATGACAGGTGTAATTTTTCAAATCTCCTCTTAACTTGTTTTTGTAGTCACACTGCAAAATCAACTTTTTTTGATGGGATTTAAAAAAATGTTACCTGTATAATGTCAGGTCATAAAAGGACTGTTAGAAATGAAATTTGGGGTCAAAATGTGGGAGACCACTGAAAATTAAGTACTGCCTCTCTGATGGCCTATCCTAGGTAAATACAATGTAAAAATGTGTAAAAGCAGGGCACCACTGAAAATGAGATACTGCATCTCTTCTGGTCTATCCTGGGTAAATAGATAGTAAAAATGTGTACACACAAGGCTTGGTACAACAGCAGTGCAAGCGGCAAACATTTGACATTGACAAATGCTTGTCTTGTTATGGTGGCTGTTTTTTCTTTCTGGGTAGTCAGTGTAGAAGGGACAGCTGTAAATGGTGGCTTCAGAGAGGTATCATCACAGCAAACTGCGAGATTCAGTTTGGGCAGAGTACAGCACGGACATTTGAAGTGCTGTGGGACATAACTAGCTCGTGCTGGCAGGATTGTGCCACAGTTTGGCACAGGTGACTGGCAATTTATCTATGATGTACCCAACTGGCAAGATAGTTTTTAAGCTGGCCTGCTGGTGCAGTGGTAGTGTTACTGTTTACGGCACTGACGACCCATGTTCAAAAGTGAGCACGGTGTGTCAGAGGGTCGGCTGGGGGGGGTAGGTTGGATGAGCGCCATAGACAGCTCTCCACCTCTAGGGGGGAGGGTTGTGGTTTCCCTGCATACTAGTGACACCCAGTGTAGACTGGGTGTCCAGCACCTGGGACCGCCTGGCATGTGGGGTCGTTGGCGGACATCTGTGAGATGGGTGCAGGAGCATACCTGTCCTATGCTGGCATCACTGCATGTCCATGACTCCTCGGGAAACAAAGCAGGAGAACTCCTGATTACAGAGCACCGTGAAGCCCCTTGATCATCTCCCAAATGACACCCCAGGTGTAAGCCTTGACTGGGGCCTCTGGTGAATTTCAGTCTCTCCTCCACCCCCCACCAAAGGGGGCAAGCTATAGGCCACCCAGTCCAGGTGGCTTGCAGGAGAATGCTGGGAGGGTGAGTCCAGGCACTGAACAGGGAGGTATATCCCCTCGCCCATCGTCTGGGAGATAAAGAATCTAAAAAAAAAAAATATGTATTTTGTGACGCACCCTACTGTGGAGTCCCCTTGAGAAAGTATCATTTTTATTTCTTAGTAAAAATGGTAACATACATTGTATAACTTTATTTTTAGGCCATGGAAGTGAAAACCTGCAGATAAAAATTATTGATACGTTTTAGTGAGCCATGGGATCTGCAGTGACCACAGAACTGTAGAATTTGATGGTAGAATGAGAACGATGGTCCATCAAGTTTGCACTTACTGTACACCTCACCCCATTGACCTACTGCCCTGGTGGGCTGTACTGTATACCTGGCAAACAGTATCTATCTGTGTATCTCCCTGTCTGTCTGTCTATCCATCCATCCATCCATATATCTAGCTACTGTATTTATCTATCTTAAAACAGATCTTTGCTGAAAGTTACAGAGACTGAGGACTGGACAGGATAAGGGCAGTAACTGGTATTCAGTCTTGAAGGTACACATTCTTTATAACACATTTTGGTCTTTATAACGCTTTTTGGTGTATGCTCAACCCATATACTGCAGGTTTAAAAGAAAATGATGCAGATATCAACTCTGTAAAAACAGGCCTTAAGACCTTTAGGTTAAAGATTGGAAGCATTTTTACTAATACCTTAAATCCTGACAGAGATTAGTTACTTTACAAGTCTCAGTTAATGTTCCGTTAAGTAAACTTCTCTTCAAGTTGAGAACTGGTTTTCATGCAATCCTTGATGTTTTTGGCTCACTCCTTGGTTTTCATTCATAAAGCCAGGGCCTTGAGTAAAACTGCAGAAATGTCACTTCTCTGTTGCAGTGGGAAATGTGGTGCTTAGTCATATAAGCCTATGTAGTAATTAATTGCAAAGTAATAGTCACTTGGCATTCTGGGCACTGGCACAGGTGGCTGAGTGTTTCCATTATATTACTTTGGGTTTATAAGCAGTATGTAATATGAAACTGGTCAACTGTCACATTTATTCAATCCATGGGCAGTACACTTTTAAGAACTGTGATGTTTTGTGTTTCTTTCACAGGCACTGAGGGGTGATTTAGTGAAGTTTTGTGTACCTCCACATTTCTAGCTTTATAAATCAGTTACACAAGGGCCTAGTACTGCTTCAGCAAGAAAGTACTGTTTTTGTAGTTTTAGTTTGTTTCTTGTACTACTTGACTACCAAAAGGACAAAAGTGATTTAAACTGAAAAAACTGTTGCATTTTAACTGTTAACATTAAAGGAGAATGGTGCTTAACCTGAACATATTTCCCAGTCAACTGATTTTTAAATACTGATTCTAAGTCTGCTATTGTTCCATCTATACAAGCCTTTTAGTAACCCTGGTGGGTGTTTTTTGAATTACACACAGGTGGTCAGGACACATTTTAGAACTGTATGATGTGGTTTATGTCTTTTTAAGGTCTTACACTGTTGTCATAATCCATCTATGTTCTACCATGGAACTCTGTGGTTGAGAGGGACATTAACTACATCATACAGTTCTAAAATGAGTACTTACCACTGCAGTGTAATGTAGAAACACCCACTTTAGTTACTAAAAGGCCAGAAAGGATGGAACAGTAATGGCACTGGAACCAATGCTGGAATATATTACTTACATGTTCAGCACTGTTGTCCTTTGAGTGGTCATTTCTGATTTGCATCACATGCAGCAATATACTGTATGTACTGTTAGCCTTTCCACTTAGTTTCTTTACTGTTAGCAGTGGTTTTCTAGAAAAATGTGTACAGTATTTTAAAGAGAAGCAGTTCCTACAAAACAGACACTTTACTCCCAGGTAAGACTTGTACTCAAAACTGATGCCATTTATTCAATAGAAATTATTCCATTTCAAATAGGGGAAGGCAGTATCCCTGACTCTTTACTGCTGCAGGCATTCCCAACGTGCTTCATAATGATTGCATCAGTGCTTGCAGACTGCTACTGAGCTCACCCATGCAAATCAAATAGGGACATAATTATCTCATCTCACAGACTATGCAAGGTGAGAAAGAAAATGTGAGATTGTTTACTGTACTATCAGAATGACTTATGAATCTTTAAATTATTAGAGTGAGATACAGAAAAGAATGAGGCCCCCATTGAATTACATTGAATTTGTATGTTAATCTTTTAATTTTATGAGATTTATGATTTTAGGAAAGAAGTAGACCATTGGTAGGTCTCAGTTTGACAGAGGGTGGCTTAACATTACAGCACTGTAGGGACCACTTCTGAAATCTTTAACCATTACAAGATTGGACATGATCTGATCATTTAGCCTACAGAAGAGATGGCTGAGGGGTGGGGGCATGATCATAGTGTTCCAAGTACTCAATGGGATAGAACGGCTGAAGTATTTACAAATGTTTAATCTGTTGTGTGTAGGCAGAAATGGAAGACATACACTCAAACTGGGGGACTGAGTAAAGGAAACACTAGAAAACATTACTTCTCATATTCACACATGATGGCAGACATGTGAAATAGCCACCCCAGTGAGACTGTGGAAGCTAACACTCTTTAGGCTTTCATACTGGAGCATACAAAAAATGCCAGCAGATACAGGCCCTACAGTCTATCAAGTCTGCTCGAGTGTGCAGCTAGGAGATCATTATACTGTAGCTGTCCCTCCCTCCCTTACCTGCACATTCAGAGTGCTGCCCCAACTTGCTGACACCACTTCCGCTGTCACCCTCTTTGTGATCTCCCCCTTAACTTTGTCTCACCCCCACTTAAAACTGCTGACCGATGTTAAGAATACCACCACCCTTGGCAGTGCATTCCACCATGTCACCACTCTTTCCGTAAAGTAATGCCTTCTCATTTCCTTCCTGAATCTACCACCCTCCAGCTTCAGACTGTGCCCCTAGTGCCCCTCCCTCCCTTTTGTCTAAGAATGCCCTCTGTACCCACCTTAATTAAGTCCTTTATATATACTGTATGACGGTTTATGTCATGTCACTCCTATCCCTCCGATCCTCCAAGGAGTACATGCTGAGTACATTCAGTCTCTCTTCATAGGGTTTGTCCTCCAGACTGAGGTTCATCCTGTTTACTGTGTGCTGGAACCCTTCCAGCAGTTTGACATCTTTCTTCAAGTAGGGGCATCAGAACTGCACACAGTACTCCAGGTGTAGCTTCACTAACAATCTGTACAGTGGCAGGATGACCTCCCCTTTCCTGGAGGTGATTCCTCTCGCAGTACACCTCAGCATCTTATTAGCTTTGGCTGCTGCTTTCCTGCACTGCAAGTGGTTCATTTACCCTGTTATAAGCACCCCCAGATCCTTTTCCTCCTAGAGGACAACTATATCCCCAACCAATAACCATTCCTTGGGTTTCTTGCTCCCAAGTGCATGACTTTATGCTTCTTTGCATTAAACCCCAGCTGCCATGTTTCTGACCAGTGCACAAGTCTAGCTAGATCACCCTGAAGTCCTTGCCATCCTCTGAATCATCCACCACTGTCCCAGTCTTCAAGTCATCTGCAAAAAGTCTGACCTTGCTTTTAATCCCATGTGAGATGTTGGCTATAAATATGCCAAACACTGAACCCAGTACTGAGCCCTGTGGTACTCCACTGCTTACAGCTCTTGGGAGTTGAGAGTTCCCCTCCCACGACTACTCTCTGCTGCCTGTCTTGGAACCAGTTTCTTGCCCAGTCCACCAATTTTTCCCCTGCTCCCAGGTATCTCAGTTTGCTAAGCAGCCTTCCATGTGGTACGGAATCGAAGGCCTTGCTTGTTTTTTTTTTTTCATTGTTCACTTGGGAGCTTAAGCAGCAGGTAGGTAGGAAAGAGGGCTGGAGTTATATTCTGTTTTAACTGAAATATTTTAAAAGTTTGTAAGTGAAATTAGTTTTATGTGTTAAAAATTATTACCTTGAATTAGAACTGTTACATTGTAACTTTGGTGGCTTGGGGATAGTTGTTTGGCAGGGATACTTCGAGGGAAATTTAAATGTGTTGTTTGCCTGGTGTTTGGGGGGAGGGGACATTAGCTGCAATTACCTTGTCTCTAAACAGGAATTAACTTGGCTTTCATTGTTCACTTGGGAGCTTAAGCAGCAGGTAGGTAGGAAAGAGGGCTGGAGTTATATTCTGTTTTAACTGAAATATTTTAAAAGTTTGTAAGTGAAATTAGTTTTATGTGTTAAAAATTATTACCTTGAATTAGAACTGTTACATTGTAACTTTGGTGGCTTGGGGATAGTTGTTTGGCAGGGATACTTCGAGGGAAATTTAAATGTGTTGTTTGCCTGGTGTTTGGGGGAAGGGGACATTAGCTGCAATTACCTTGTCTCTAAACAGGAATTAACTTGGCTTTCATTGTTCACTTGGGAGCTTAAGCAGCAGGTAGGTAGGAAAGAGGGCTGGAGTTATATTCTGTTTTAACTGAAATATTTTAAAAGTTTGTAAGTGAAATTAGTTTTATGTGTTAAAATTATTACATGAATTAGAACTGTTACATTGTAACTTTGGTGGCTTGGGGATAGTTGTTTGGCAGGGATATTCTTGAAATTTAAATGTGTTGTTTGCCTGGTGTTTGGTAAGAGCCCTCCCACCCATCCTGTTTTGTATGCCTTCTTAAATACTGAAAAGCCACTGGGGGTTGGGATTGAAGGGCTGAGTATTTCTGTTTGGGACTGAAATTTGAAGCAACAGGAGCTGGTGGGCCTGTGACATCGTATGGTACCTGATGTCTGCTTACATACACTGTTAGTGTGACCGAACACACACTGGACTGTATGTGTTTGTGAGACTTGAGAACGTTATGGGTGGGGTTGAAATTGGGTTTGTAAATAACTACAGTCAGTTTAGAGAGAAACTGTACTCCAGGGGAAAGGGACTGAGAAAAGGGGGTGTGCTATTATAAACAGAGGAGGATAATCAGGGTGGCCATATTCCACCATGGCAGGCATCTTCAGAAGGGTTGTAGGCTGCACAGGCTGTGGGATGGCAATAATTCTAAATTGGGGCTGGAGAGAGGGAGGCTGCCCACTCTGGCAGACAGCTATCTTGTATCAGGAGTAGGGTATATTGGTTAAGGAGTAAGCTGTGGGAGCTGGAGGGGTGTCCAAGGATAAGGGGTGGATATGGGCAGCAGAAGGGTGGGGCTGAGGGAGGCTGGGGCAACGCCTGAAATTACAGGACGTTATGTTACAGCAAGCAGGAGGGGGGATATTAGGGACAGAGGACCCTTAGATAGGGAAGTTGATACTAAGGGGAAAGCGTACGGGGTGAACATTCTGAATACAAAGAGACTGGAGGGGGAAGAGTCAGGAGGGGCTGTTGTGCGGAAGCCTAAAACAGCAGACTGTGGGAAGGAAGCTCCTAAGGTGAACAGTGCAAGAGAGGAAGAAGAGGGTCAGTTTAGAGATGCAGTCAGGGGAAACTCGGGTTACTTGATGGAGGCTGACATAGAGTGTCACAATAAATTTGAGCTACTAAGCAACCTAGAGGGGGAGGAAGGGGTTGGTGGAAATGAGGAAACTTATACAGAGGCCGGGGGGAGGGAGTCGGATACCCATAGGGCATCACAGACCAGCTATGGAAAGGAGAGACATAGTCCCAGAGGGAGAAGGGGAAACATATATGTTAAGCAAATGGGGGAGATGCAACATATTCCAGACATGAGGGAGGAGAGCATGATTGGAGAGAAACTGGGAGACAAGGAGGTGGGAGAGGAGCCCCCCTTCTGCTGGGAGGTCAGTACCAAGGAGGGGGCCCTAGCTAAAGGGGACCCACAGAGAGCCTCTGGAAGCAGGGGTACTATTACAAGGGGGGAGGATGGTGGTGTGGGGGAAGGGGAAACCATCAGGGCCAGGATAAATGGTTCAGATAAGAGACGGTTAAAGGGGACACCTATTCAGAGGGGGTTTGAGTTAAGTGGGCAAAATAGCAAGGGAGGCAGAAAGGGGAGGGTGACAAGGGGGTCTCTAATAAGGCAGGAAGACTCCCATGAAATTGAGATCATGAATAAAGGGGGAAGGGGGGCTGAGAGGGCATAGTGGAGGTAACCATAAGGATGATGGCGGTGTTAAGGTTCTGTTACTGGGAGACTCGATGATTAGGGGTATCCATTGGGAGAGACAGGGGGGTGGATGCCATAGCCAGGTGAAGGTAGTGAGTATCTCTGGGCTGACAGTGCACAGAGCAAAGTTCATGGTGTATGAAATGGTTAGGGATTGTGGAGGGAAACCGGATTTCCTGGTGCATTTGGGAACTAATGATCTAGAGGGGAAATAGCATTTTGGAAATCCAAGCAAGGTTCCAAGAACTTGCCAGAGTCTGTTGGGATAATGGATGCAACATTTCCTTTTCGGAGATACTGCCAGTACCAGGCCTCAGTGGACAAAAAAAAAAACACAGAGGTTAATGACTGGCTCAGGAAGTGGGGTGAAGAGAATGGGTTGGGGTGTTAGGGAACTGGAATGGAGTTTGGGAGGATAAGGGACTATATGCCAAGGACAGGTTTCATCTTGCCCCATTAGGGAAGGAAGTCCTTAAACAGGGGATGGCTGACTACATACAAGAAAGGTGGGGTTTAAACTTGTAGGGGGGAAGGATGAGGAGGGCTGACAGAAGCCCTCCTCCAGATAAGAGTAGCCGTCAAGCCCAAGAGGGGAGGAAACAGACTGAGGTGGAGGTTTCAGGAGGAGCAGGGGAGGATGGAAGTACAAGGAATCTGGGTGGGGTTACACAAGAGGATCAGGATAAGGGGTGGGGTTGGTGTTAGTAAATGCCAGGAGCTTGGGAAACAAGTGCGGAGTTCCAGGCCATGCTGTTCGGGGGGGGTGGATGTGGCGGCGGTCACGGAGACGTGGCCAACAAAAACCATGACTGGGACATAAATGTACAGGGGTACACTATGCTTAGGAAGGATAGAAAGGAGGTCAGAGGGGGTGGAGTGGCTATGTTCATTAGAGATGATATAGAAATTGCTATGGTAGAAGAGGCAGAGGGAAACGTGGAGGCCTTATGGGTCACCTTACGATCCCCAGCAGGAGATAAGGTCAAGCTGGAGTAGTATTATAGCCTTCCGGGAGGAGTGAGGTTCTAGAGGATGGTTTGCTGGACAACATCATTGCCCAGTGTGGTCCAAAAGGGGAAGGAGTGGTGCTGATGGGGACCTTAATATGCCAGGTACAACTGGGGAACCATGTCCTCTAGGGTGGCCAAGGAGCAGAGGCTGCTGGATGGCTTCCAGGATGTGTTCTTAACACAGCATGTGATGGACCCACAAGGGAGGGGCATGTCCTGGATGTGGTTCTGGCAGATGGGGATCTGGTAAGGGACATAGTTGTACAGGACCCTGACTGGGAGTGACCACAATACTGTCTGGTTTCAAATAAGCATGGGGAGTGGGGTGAGATCTAGGACACTGGCAGTGGACTTCAGGGGGCAGACTTTATGGGCATGGGAAATATTCTCAAGGATCACTTGAAGGGATTATCTCAATGACAAGTGTGGAAAGGAGATGGGAGGTCATAAACCGGGGACTTCATGAGGCAGTCAGGATCTGCGCTAAATTGAAACGTAAGGGAGCAAGGTCACGTAAACCATGCTGGTGGTCCAGTGAGGTACAGGTAGCAGTCAGAGAAAAGAAGGCGGCCTACAAAAAATATAACACAACAAGAGGGAATAGGGAAAAGGAAATGTACCAGCTTGCATCTAGAAAAGTCACCCGTATGGTGAGGGGAGCAAAGTCCAGTAAAGAGCAGCGGCTGGCACAGGGGATACATGGAGGGGAAAGGGGTCTTCCGGTACATTGGGGAGCGGAGAAAAACTAAGGGCCATCTCAGCAGATTGAGATCAGAAGGAGGGTGGGTGGAAGAGGCGAGGGACCAGGCAGAGGTATTTAACGAGTACTTTGCCTCTGTGCTCACTAGGGAGGGGGATGGGATATCTACAAAGCAAGGCATGAAGGGATAGAAGCGGCAGGGAGTGGGATCAGGGGAGCAACAGAAATGGAGCAAGAGGGAGGGAAAGGTACCCCAGGGGTGTCACATCTGGATAAGGATAAAAAGACCAGTAAGGGAGGACGGATGATGCTATCTCCACCAAAAGGGTGTGGTTTGCCCTCAAGGCCCTAAAGAAAACAAATCTCCAGGCCGGGATGGCATTCATCCGAGAGTACTATGGAATTGGACGGACATACTGGCTGCACTTGGCGGAGCTTTTCAGCAGGTCACTTGAGACAGGAGGGTACCTAGTGATTGGCCAGAGGCACATGTGGTACCAATCCATAAAGGGGGTCGAGGAAGTACCAGGTAACTATAGACCCATCAGTTTGACCTCGGTGGTGGGAAAATTAATGGAGAGTATACTAAAGGAACGATTGGGGTGTACTTGGAGGAGGTGGGAGGTCTGGATAGTCGGCAACATGGGTTTGTGCCAGGTAGATCATGTCAAACCAACCTTGTGGAGTTCTATGAATGGGTAACATCAGAACTGGACAGGGTAAGCCTGTGGATGTATTATTCTTGGACTTCAGCAAGGCATTTGACTCTGTCCCCACAATGGTCTGGTGGAGAAACTGATGGGGTTAGGAGTAGGCCCTTTGATGGTCAGATGGATTGAAAACTGGCTAGCTGGACGCACTCAGAGAGTAGTGGTCTGTGGGGAGCTCTCGAACCCTAGAGAGGTTGGTAGTGGGGTACCACAGGGCTCGGTCCTGGGTCCGATCCTGTTTAATGCATACATATCGGACATCAGGGAGGGTATAGGGTGTGAAATGAGTCTCTTCACGGATGACTCCAAGATGGGAGCAGTAGTTGAGGGAGAAGAGGGGAAGGTGGCCCTGCAAGGGGACCTGGACACCCTGGAAAGCTGGGCTCACACATGGAAATTAAATTTCAATACCACCAATACAGGTGTTGCATCTTGGTCAGGAAACTCTAAACACAGGTAACACACTGGGAGGGAGGCGCTGGAGGCCTCAATAGGGGAAAAAGACCTAGGGGTCATGGTGGATACATGTATGAATAACTCTGAGCAGTGCAGGAGAGCAGCTAGCAAGGCAAGCAGGATGTTGGGATGCATCGTAAGGGGGATCACCTCTAGGAGCAAGGAAGTGATTCTGCCACTGTACAATGGACTGGTTAGACCACACCTTGAGTACTGTGTACAGTACTGGAGACCACATTTGAAGAGGGACATACAGCTCCTGGAGAGGGTACAGAGGAGGGCAACAAAGATGATACGGGCTAGGGGATTTGACTTATGAGGACAGACTTGAGGAGCTCTGCCTGTTTTCATTGGAGGAGAGGAGAGACGGGGGGACATGATAGAGGTCTTCAAGTACCTCAAGGGAATAAATAGGGTAAACATGGAGGGGATCTTTAGACTAAAGCAGGGAGGTATCACCAGAGGGCATGGTTTGAAGTTGGAAGGTGGAAGGGTGAGGGGGGAAAGGAGGAGGAGGTTTTTCACCGAGAGGGTGGTGGACCCTTGGAATGCACTGCCTGGTGAGCTGGTTCAGAGATCCACTGTAGAGGGCTTCAAGAAAGGGTGGGACAGACACAGAAAGTGGATGTATCAGATGATGGCCTGTCCCGGGGTGGGGATGGATGATAGGGGTTTCTAGAGAACAAGGGATGGGAGGGTCTCGGCACCCAACTAAGGATCTAGGTTCAAGCAGACTCGATAGACCGTAAGGCCTAATCTGCTGGCAAATAGTATGTTAGTATGTATGTTAAGTCCAGATACAGGAAATCCACCGCTTGGCCCCTGTCTAGTGCCCTGGCCACTCAGTCATAAAAGTCAACCAGGTTTGTCTGGCAGGATCTGCCAGAGACAAACCCATGCTGCCTGTCATTCTGGAGTCCGTTCTCCTCCAGAAAGGTTACTAACCTTTCCTTAAGTATAGTCTCCATCAGCTTCCCCACAATGGATGTTAGACTGACTGGTCTATAGTTGCCTTGTTCATCCTTGGGTCCACTCTTGTGGAGGGGCACCACATGTGTCATCCTCCAGTCCTGGGCAGACATTCAGTTCCCAGAGAGGAATTGAACAGGTCTGCAAGTGATTCAGCCAGGACCTCTGCGAACTCCTTCAGAACCCTGGAGTGTATGCCGCCTGGTCCGGGTGCTTTATTAACCTGCAGGGCCCTTAGGCCTTTCAACACCCTGTCCACGAGGCTCTCCCCATCTGTTAAATCTGCCCCTCCCCTGTGCCCACCCCACCAGCCCCCTCGGTATTGGCCCTTGCTTCTCCCTGGTAAACACAGAGCAGAAGTATTCATTGAGTGCTTCTGCCTGCTCACCCCCCCTTTCTGCCCACCCTTCACCTTTCTTAATTCTTACTATTTGGTCTTTGCAGCTCCTCCTCTCCCTTATATATTTGAAGAACTCCTTTTCCTCCTCTCTTATACCCTGTGCCAGTCGTAGCTCCCTTGAAGCCTTGGCTGCCCTGACTGCTCTGCTCACCTCCCTAGATCTCTTCTGATACTCCTCCTTATCCTTCCCTGTTTGGATCTCATAAATTTCCTGAAGGGTACTCTGACATAGAAACATAGAAGTTGACAGCGACAAGGACCACTAGGCCCATCTACTCTGCTCATTGTCCCTGCCTATGGTAAAAAACACAGACCCTACTTGATCTCCTGCTTTACCTAATCATTCCTACTGCTAAGGTTCCCCTATGCCTGTATCATGCATGCTTGAAGTTCCCCACTGTGTTTGCCCCCACCACCTCTGCTGGGAGTCTATTCCATGCATCCACCCACCCTTTCTGTGAAGAAATACTTCCTCACGTTACCCCTTAGTCTACCCCTTTCCAACTTGAGCAAGTCACTTAACTGCCCAGTGCTCCTAGGTCGCCCCTTAAAACAGGCACTTGTGCCTAGTGGGCCTTACCAGTTACCAAAGACTAAAATAAAAATAAAAAATAAAAACTTCATAAATTTTTGGACATCTCCTTTTCTGAAAGATGCTACTCTCTGGTACCCTATTTATGCCTTTTAGATATTTGTAGGTTTCTCTCATATCTCCCATGTCTCTCCTCTCCTCCGTGGTATACATATTGAAGTCTCCCAGTCTCTCCTCATATGATTTTTGGTGCAGGCCCTACACCATCTTCATTGCCCTTCTTTGAATTGCCTCCAATCTATGTCTTTTTCTTCCCCTTCACCTTTGCTAACACCTCCCTGTTGAACCAGCTTGGCTTCCCTGACCTAGCCTTTTTGCTCTGGACCTTTATGCACAAGACTAGTGGCCTCTGCTAACCTGAGTTTGATTACTTCCCACATCTGGTTAGCATCCATGTGTGGGTCTGTGCTGGCTAGGTGCTCTGACAATATGACCCCATCCTGCTAAAATCAAATTCCTGAGGGAAAATGGCATCTAGGGTCAGACAGAATGGATAGGAGTAGCATCCCAGCTGAGAAGCTTGGATGTGTGTCCAAATTGGGTATAATCACTGCCATGCAGCAGGCGGCATTAATGTGATGGACCCTAAATCCCTTCCGTCACCACAAGACTATGTTACTATGCTATGTTCAGTTTCGAACAAATCACTGCTCTGCACAGTTTGAACAGCCAGGCCTTGCTTAACTGTAGCAGCGATTTAACAAAAATGTCACTTTTATGGTTCTCCATATACCACCATCCTCATTTTGAACAATTGTGTTAAGGATGAGGCCCATGCTAGCAACACTGAAAAGTCAGAGTCCCTACCTGCCCTGGTCACAGTTTCAAACACTGGTATCTAATAGACAACATTCATTTTGGGAGACAAACTTGCAAGTCAGTCAGTTTTATGCCATGGTAAAGGTGTTGTTGATTTTTATTTTGCTTTTAGGGTATGGGGGAACGGAAGACAATTTGTGCTAGTTAATTAAAGCTGTAGGGAGTTTTGGTTAGTGGTGGTCCGGTTTTGACTAGCAAACTATTAAACTATTGTGATGGTTCACATTCTTTATGCATTAGTAAGTAAATTATCTCCTCCTGCCTTTAACAGTTGAAACCAGTGTGGTGCATCACAAGTAAGTCTTTTATTTACTCCTTAAGGGCTAAGAAACATAAGAAACTGATAAAAAGTTACAGTAGAGTCATTCAGTGCTAAGAGTTGTGCCACCTCACCACCACTGAGATAGAGTTCATGGGCAAATTTGCAAAATATTCTAACTCCAGAGTACATAACACTAGAAAAAAGCATAAACTACACAGAAGTTATCAACAAATGCAGATGTGGTTGTGACTGTATTCTTCAGTCTAATTCATTACCTCTGGATGAAGGTGTTGAGGTGCAAAATAGCAGGAACAGTTCGTATTTGAATATGCATAGCCACACTGTCAATAAGGCTACGTGACAGTCGATCTGAGCTCATTCAAAAAAAAGTTAGGAGATTCGTAGTAGTCTTACCCAACTTTGTGTTTACTTCTTGTTGCAGACAAATCCATAGTGACAGTTTATGTGCATTAGACTTGGGCAAAAGCTGCGAATCTCGCTTTAGTGGCACATTCGCAGACTTTTCTGAATTTCCACCTTTTGTGAAATCGGAAATCTTCCAAATGTGTTTGGCGAATTTTTACCCTGTTCCATGGAATTTTCTCACTGAGCTGAGAAACAATACACATGAACTGTGGAACTAATACATTTATCCACAATTCATGTAATTATTCCACAGTTCTTTTCTGTGCCATTCTGGTAAACAGAAAAAAAACTTTCCCTGATATCCAGTGGCAGCCCCACCCTCTGGTCATTGGCCCTGTAAAATGTAATGTTTCCCTGGTGTCTAGTGACACTGTCTACCCTCCCATCGCTGGTCCCATAAACATTTAATGTTTTCCTGGTGTATAGTGGCACACCCACCCTCCAATCACTGGTCCCTCAACAATTTAATGTTTCCCTGGTGTCTAGTGGCATCCCCCACCCTTCGGTCACTGGCCCCATAACAATTTATTGTTTCTCTGGTGTCTAATAGTACCCCTCACCCTCCAGTCAATGGCACCATACAATTTAATGTTTCCCTGGTGTCTAGTGTTATCCCCAACCCCCTGATTGCTGGCCACATAAAAATGTAATGTTTCCCTGATGACTAGAGGCACCCCCACACCCTCTGGTGGCTGGCCCCGCTAATGTAATGTTACCTTGTTGTCTAGTGGAATGCCCCACGTTTCATTAGCCCATAATACTAAAGTTTGGTGTCAGTGGCACTTCAACCTCTGGTCTCCCGGCCTCATGTTTCATGATGTGTCTCATCTCAGGTTCTTAGCTCAAGTGCCTGCCAATTAATTGCTTGCTCCCATTTCTTAGTCTTCACATCGTGCAGTAGTCATGGGGACTGTCTCCATGACTACTGCGTGATGTAATGACTAATAAATGGGATGGGAACAAGCGCAAAGTTGTCAGGCACATGCACTGAGAACTTGAGATGAGGCACAAAAGGAAATATGGGACCAGCGATCAGAGGATAGGAGTTGCCACTAGACACCAGAGAAACATTAAATTGTTATGGGGCCAGCGATTTGAGGGTGGAGGTGCTACTAGACACCAGGGAAACATTAAATATTATGGGGTCAGTGATCAGAGGGTGGTGGGTGCCACCAGACACCGAGGAAACATTAAATTATTAGTGGGCAGGTGATCGAAAGGTGGGGGGCACCACTAGACAACAGGGAAACATTAAATTTTATAGGGCTGGTGATCGGAGGGTGGGGGGTACCATGGGACAGCAGGAAAACACTAAATTTTTGGGGTATCAGTGATCGGAGGGTGTCGGTGCCACTAGACAATAGGGAAACATTACATTTTATAGGGCCAGTGATTGGAAGGTGGGGGCTGCTACTAGACACCAGGGAAACATTAAACATTATGGGGCTGATGATCAGAGCGTGGTGTGTGCCACTAGACACCAGGGAAACAAATTATTAGGGGGCTGGCGATCAGAGGGTGGGGGGGTGCTGGATCCATGATGCCGCATTGACAATTTCTTGTTGATGCAACATTATCCCGACACCAGTACATCAACTGCAATTGCTTTCAGGATGGTGCTGGCATGCTAAATCTCTTTGTTTTGTGGGGGGCTGAGCCCCCTGCACACCCCCTTAGGATTCTTAACTCCGAGATGGAGCTGAGTCGAGGATGGGGTGCATGAACTTAAGGAAGGGTGCCAGGGTCCCAGGCAGACTTTACAGTGACATGGCAATGTTGTCGGTATCTGCCACACCACTGTAAAGTTGTTGCTGTAGCGATGGTATACCAGGGTGCCACTGGTCAGCAGGGAAGCATTAAATTATTAATGGGCTGATGATCAGAGGGTGGGGGGGGTCACTAGACAACAGGAAAACATTACATGCTACAGGGCCAGTGATTGGAGGGTGGGGGTGCCACTAGACATCAGAGAAACATTAAATTATTAGGGAGCCAGTGATCAGAGGTGGGGGTGCCACTAGACACCAGGGATTGGAAATCAAACATTATTTACATAAATACGGGGCTGGCGATACACACTGACATTTCATACATTCATTCCACAGTTCAGTGACTTACTGAACTGCAGAATGAATGTATGAATCGTGGATTAATATATTACACTACTGAAAGAAATTGCTCAGAACTGACCTCCGACAGTGATCAGTTCTGCAGCATTTCGTTCTGCAGTTTAATACATTAATCCACAGTTCATATATTTATTCTGTCATTCTAAGCTGGAATTTCCACTAAAGTTGGCAAAATGATTTCTGAACTTTTGCAGAAGTGAAAGTCCGACTTTCATGCAATTTCTGGTGGCAACGTTTTTTTTTTCACACAGCTCCAACTTATATACAGTAAAATTCAGCAAAAAATTGCAACAGGGAAAATATTCTGACTCAGTTGCCCTGATCCATTCCTACTTGCTTATAACATAGTTCCTTAGTTATTTAAACAACCAAAGGCTGCCCTATAACTCTGGGTGCTAGCAATGGGGTTACTGCTGTGGGTGCATGCGTGCGCACACTCACGTGTCACTGATGTTTCAGTACAACTCTGTCTTCTTCATACTATGACTCTGAGGAAAGTGGAATTTACACCAAAAGCACCCACAGAGCCAGAATTTTATTTATTTTATTTATTTATTTAGCTTTTGTTAACCAGGTAAGTACACTACACAAACACATGCCTATTTTCAGGTACGACCCGGGATTTTCTCTGCTGCAGTATTTGCTTTAGTTGACTCTGTGAACAGACGCTGTCATTGTGGATTTGTTTGGAACAAGCAGTAAACATGAGGTTGGGTAAGAATACCAAATGCCTGTTTGTTAGTTTTTTTGCTTTTTTCTGAATGAGTGCAGTCAAATAGTAACATAGCCTCAATGATAGTGTGGCTATGCACATTTAAATACACACAGAAGTTGTACTCTAATATTTTATTTTTAATTTTCTTTTTTCCCAGCCACCTACCTGGTTCCAACAGGACCTGCCAACTTAATCGACCTGCTCCAGCCTCTCTTGTTCCGATATTGTGTTTTAATGATAGACTCTACATGTTTATTAATTCAGAATATTTTGTCCAGGACGACACACTGGGAATCATAAATATGAATGTTTCAGATGCTACCTGGGGAGGGAAAGAGGGAGTAAAGTGTTTTCAATAAAATGAATTCAAATAAATATAGGCAGTATACACAATGATACAAATGTAATAGTTGTAGCATCAGGGGTACAGTGAGGACCATAACATAGAAACATAGATTTTGACAGCAGATAAGGACAGCTTGGCCCACCCAGTCTGCCCATTTCCCTACCTAATGGATAAGCTGCAGATCCTAGTTAACCAGCAGCCTACTTCTTCCTAACCCCACCCCCTAGAATTGCCTTATGACTGTCCCATGCATGCTTGAATTCCACCACTGTTTTTGACTACACAACCTCCTCCTCCGGAAGGCCATTCCATGCATCCACAACCCTCTCTGTGAAAAATACTTCTTAAATTACCTCTGAGCCACCCTTCTATCTTCAAATTGTGCCCCTTGTTCTTGCACACCTCTTTTTTTGAAAGATGCTACCCTGTTGGACTTTGTTGATTCCTTTGGGGTACTTGAAGTTTCTATCATGTCCCCTCTCCTTCTTTCCTCGAGGCTATACATATTAAGCTCCTTTAGTCTTTCTTCATATGTCTTCCGTGCAGACCCTGCACCATTTTAGTTGCCCTCCTCTGAACAGCCTCCATCCTGTCTATGTCTTTGTGGAGATTGGGTCTCCAGAACTGCACACAGTACTCCAGATGGGGTCTCACCAACTGTCTGTACAGAGGGATAATAACTTCCTGTTTTCTACTGGTGATGCCGCTCCCTATGCATCCCAGTATCCCCCCAGCCCTCCTTGCAGCCCTTTCACATTGCTTGCCCACCTTTAGGTTATCTGATATGACTACCCCAGGTCCCTTTCCATTTTGTTGTTGTTAGTATCTCACCCCCATTGTGTACTCTTCCCTGGGTTTTTGTTTCAGGTGCATTACCTTGCATTTCTTAGCATTGAATCTAAGCTGCCATACATTTGACCATTCCACTAACCTTGCCAAGTCCCTTCTCATCCTTTCCACCCCACCTTGTGCATCAACTCTGTTGCAGATCTTTGTGTCATCTGCAAAGAGACATACTTTTCCTTCCAGTCCCTCTGCAATGTCGCTTAAAGACATTGAAGAGGACCGGTCCTAATACTGAACCCTGTGGTACCCCACTAGTAACCCCCCTTTCTTCAGAGTGGACTCCATTTACTATTACTCTCTGTGTCATATTCTTCAGCCAATTCTTTACCCAGGCTGTCATCTTGGGACCCACTCCCAGGCTGGCTAACTTGTATATTAATCTTTTGTGTGGGACTGTGTCAAATGCCTTGCTAAAGTCTAGGTAGGCCATGTCCACAGCCCCTCCCTGATCTACTACTTTGGTCACCCAGTCAAAGAAATCTATCAGATTTGTCTGGCGTGACCTTCCCACTGTGAATCCATGCTGCCTTGGGTCCTGTGCCCCTCTGGCCTCTAGATACTCAACAATTCTTTCCTTCAGAAGTGATTCCATCATTTTCCCTACCACTGAGGTTAAACTAACAGGTCTGTAGTTTTCTGCTTCTGCCTTGCTCCCACTTTTGTGAAGGGGAATCACATCTGCCCTTCTCCAGTCCTCGGTACCACCCCATCCTCCCATGATTTGTTAAAGAGGGTAGTCAGTGGTGTCACTAGTTCTACCCTTAGTTCTTTTAGAATTCTGGGATGAATCCCATCAGGCCCCACTGCTTTGTCCACCTTCAGTTTTAAGAGTTCTTTCAGAACCCTTTCTTCTGTAAATGGGCTGGTATCAACTTCTGTATCCAGAGTGTTTCTACTGTTTGTTTTAGGTACCTCCCCACTTCATTTGTAAATACTGAGCAAAAATATTTGTTTAGCATCTCTGCCTTTTCACAATCACCCTCTGCCCACCCTCCCTCCTCTTTATTAAGGCTCACTAACCCTCCCTTGGTCTTCCTTTGCTCCCTGATGTACCTATAAAAGGTTTTAACCCCCTTCTTAACTGAGATAGCTATCTTTTCCTCGGTTTGGGCCTTTGCTGTTCTGACTGCCTTCCCAGCTTCCTTTTACTTTAACTGATACAGTTCTCTGTCCTGCTTCTTCTGTGATTCCTTGTACTTCCTGAATGCTTTCTTTTTCTCTTGAACCTTCACTGCCAACTTCCTTTGAGAACCATAGTGGTTTCTTATATCGTTTCATTTTGTTTATTTGCTTCACACAAAGGCTTGTTACCTCTGTGATGGCAATTTTTATTATTCCCCATTGTTCTTCCACCCTTCCTTCCTGCCAATTTGCTAGTGCATTCCTTAGGCACTCACCCATTTTAAGCAAAGTCAGCCCTCCTAAAGTCCAGTACTTTTGCCTTTGTATGGCTTGACTCTATTGCTGTGTTTATTGTGAACCATACTGTTCGATGGTTGCTAGTTCCCAGATGGCTACCCACTTCTACATCTGTGATCCTCTCTTCATCTCCATTTGAGAGAACCAGGTCTAAGATTGCTCCCTCTCGAGTGGGCTCCAATACTAGTTGTCTAAGGCATGCCCCTGTAGGGCATCTAGAATAACTCCACTCTTTGAAGTGGCTGCTGCAACTGCACTCCAGTTAACATCTGGCATGTTCAGATCACCCATCAGCAATATCTCCCCTTTTTCTGCCATTCTAAGTATTCTTTCTATCATTTCCTTGTCCATTTCCTCCCCCTGAGAAGGTGTCTTTATACAACCCCTGTGCGGATTGTGGTGCCATTGCCGGTCTCCAAATTTACCCTCAGTGCTTCTTCTCCTCCCTGTTTTCCCTTTTTTCTGTTGCTTTGATTCCTTCCCTTATGTAAAGAGCTACTCCTCCTCCTCTTTTACCCTCCCTGTCCCTCCTGTAGACAGTGTATCCCGGTATGTTTATGTCCCAGTCATGGTCTTGTGTGTACCATGTTTCTGTGACTGCCACGAAATCCAGATGTTCCTCCTCCATCAAGGCCACTAATTCAGGAAGCTTGTTACTCAGACTACTGGCATTGGTACTCATTGCTCTCCATTTTTTGATGGCTTTACCTTCTTTTGCAGCATCCCCCACTGACCTGTCTACCTCAGTCTTTTTCTCATTTAGTACCCTGTTTTGTAGGGAGAGGCTGGGATTTTCCTGCTGCTTATCAGTGCCTCCCCCCTTGACTATTTTAAAAGCTTGCCAATGAAGCATTTAAACCGATTGCTCAAAAGACTTGTTCCCTTCCCGGACAGATGCAGACCATCCTGCCAGTATAACAGGATGTAAGGAGTATTTAGGTAAATTACTCTACCAGCTAAGAAAATCTAGGGTACCCAGGGGGAGGTGCTAGTGACCCTCACACACAGTAACAAGGTGCCACTGGTATAAGAGGATGAGGAGAAGGAAGAAGGGGCAGTGCTCAGCTAGGGGAGGAATGGTGGGAGTAGTAGGATCAGAACAGAGGAAAGAGGGAGAGCACTGGAATCACAGTATGGACAGGACTTGAGGGAGGGGAGGAAACAGAATAGTTTATTGGATACAGAAGCAGATATGGCAGGTGAAATCTTGTTGTCGAAATTATGAAGTATGACTTTTAAGATGAGTGGAAAGAGTTAGATTGGGAGGAGGAGGGGAGGGAGGGAGGACCACAAATGGGGAAGCAGAAGGAGAAAGCAACCTGCCTAGTAGAGGATTTGGCACAGAGGGTGGAGAAAAAAGGTGTTCAGAGCATAGGAGGGGATGGGATAAGGAGGGAGTTGAGATAGGGGAAGGGAGCCAAGCCAGAATTTTAAGATAATGGATATACTTTAATACTAGGATGTATTTTTAGACATATTAAAAGTAGAAACCCATCAGTGATGATACCATTGTATACATCTGTGGTGAGACCGCATCTCGAATACTGTTCATCGTTCGGTGCTCCACAGAACAAGATGAGTGAAGTACTGATTGAGGGGATTCAGAGAAGAACTACTAAAAGAATCAAGACAGTACACCGGATGAGTTATGGTGAAAGACTGAGAGACTTGGGCATATATTTGATGAACTATTGAAGGTTAAGGGGTGATTTATGTTTAGTATTTAGTGCATCCAGAGATAATTATATGTGGGAAACTATTGGACTAACCTCACAAGTCCCCACCAAATCTATACATACATATGGATTGAAAATAAAAGGTGAAATAAGCAGAACTAGCAAGAGGAAAAAATGGTTTAGCCAAAGGGTAAGTACAGCATGGAATAGCCTCCCAGAAGCTATTTTTATGAATAAAACCACAGTCTTTCAAGAAATCCCTGGACCATTGCGTGGGAAATAAAACATATGAGTACCACCATTGAGTCAAGTAGTGAGTGATACTGGGTCTTACGACCTCCTAGCTTGTACTATACTATGAAACTATAATATCTATTCACTGAAGAAAAGAAGGGAGAGGGGAGATATAAGAGAGTTTTTCAGTGCCTTAGGGGAATAAACAAGGTACAGGTGGAAAGCATAGTTTAGAGAAACCTCTTCCCAAGAACAAGGGAGCATGATATGAGGCTGAAGGGTGGAAGGCTCAGGGATAATGTTTTTTTTTTAACTCTATTTTTGCACCTCCTTCAGCCTGGGCATCCTTCCGGGGTGCTCACTTAACTAGAGCCTCTACTCCCTGTCTGAACCCTACATTCCTCGACTGGACTCCCCCGGCCACCCAGGCAGACCTAGCCCCCAGATCACCCCCCAGGGTGGGTCTGTCCTCCCCCGATGGCCTATCTGAGATTAGAGAGGCCTTACCTGGGCACTGGGTCAGACGTGGAGTACCCAAGGCATCGGGCCAACACTGGGATGTGGGCTGTGTCCTTGGAACTCCCTTCATCTCCGCGAGCCGAGGCGGGGATTTTCTTTTTGTTGTATGTCCCTCGTAACCAACCACCCATCCCCCAAAGTTCAGTAATGCTGTGGCATCTCGAGATGCCTGCCACAACTCCACCCCTCTACTTTGTGCCCATTCATGCGCACGTCCCTCCGGCTTCCACCGGGGGACGCTTTGCACTGGGCTGTCCCTGGATCCCTCCCCAGAGAGAGGAGAGCAGTCTATGGGCACTCAATCCTCCCTCTCCTCTGCTGAACCCCTACGACCCGGGCTCATTCCTGAACCCAGGTCACCGACGTGGCGCGATGTTTGGTGTCCAGCACCTCAACCCTCAGTGCCACTGGGCCAGCCTGGTCAGGGGTAATGTTAGGAAGTACATTTTAGAGGATGGTGGAGCTGTGGAACAGCCTTCCAGCAGAAGTCGTGGGTGCAAAAACAATACGGTGGTTCAAGAGTGCATGGGATAGACATAAGGGTACCCTGGAGATGTGCAGAGCAGGAGAGCCGCAGATCAAATAGGATCTGGGGCTGCAGCAGTGAGTAAGGAAATGGGCAGACATGGTGGGCCATATGGTCCTTATCTGCTGACAGATTCTATGTTTCTCTGTTTCTATATAGCTTGGAAGAGATTTCTACTCTTAAGTGAAAGCAGAGACATGCTGGAGTAAAAGGAGCAACGATGGGTATGGGGGAGGAGGTACTGTCAAGAGTAAAGCAGCAAAGGGCATGATAGGGAATGTCCTGCCTGGCTAAGATGGACTTGGAGGCTACACTATATACCATGTAATAGGAGGATCAAGTTTACAACAATCTTGTATTGGCTCGGGAGGGCGATGAAAGTTTTGTTTGGCTCTAAGGCATCAAGTTTAGGGGTGAGTTTCTTTTCAATAGCGTCAGTGTATAGGAGAAGCCAAGGTGGCTATCCAACCATACACCCAGATATTTAAAGAAGGGGGCTTCAGCCAATTGGGCACCATCCAGAGACTTGGAAGACTGGGGTAGACAGGAGTTTAGCCCATCTTTGCCTGGAGCTTAAAGTCATGGAGACATTTTTCTTGGCACAGAGAGAAAGCTGAACCCGAACTGGATGTTCTCAAAATCATGCTAGAGCTGCAGCTGAAGAATCATCTCCAGGGTCGTGCGACCACAAGTGTAAAGCACTGTATCCTTTATGTATAGATGGATGTTAGGGGAGACACATGCTGAGGGGAGGTAACTTAGAAAGTTAAAGACAAGGATGAAGTCCAGGACAGAACTTGTAAGTAAACCTGAGCCAGTTAGGAGGTGGGAGAAGAAGTCATCTAAAAGCATTACTTATGTACCAGATAGCAATTAAACCATTTGACCATGAGGTTTGGTAGGCTGGTCTCAGCATGCCTGTCTAGTAGGCGGGGGTGATCTACCATATTAAAGGCATGGCAAGGTTGACAAAGATAGCAGAGAAGATCAGACCCTGGTCCATCCCCTTCAGAATGGAATAATTATTTATTTATTTATTAAATTCTCGGATTACAGATACCTTTGAGCAGAAACTGCTCGTTTACAAAGGTTCCACGTCAAAGGATGAGGGTCAACATACATACAGAGGTAGTAAAAGAATGCACAATAAACAACCAAAACAACTAAAAGAAAAAATAAAGATACTCAGTTATAACATACTTTGAGATAATATTCATATAACGAGCAGCTTGAGTAGGCAGCTGGCTGTGGTAACAATAAGAGACAGAGGGCACCATAAGCAGTTAGTATTGCAGGCGTGCGAACGGGAGAGGAAGTTGGCAGGCTAATGGGCCACTGTCCGATGGTGGTGGAAGATGTCTTGTGCCAGTGGAGATGCGAAGCAGGAAAAGAGTCACAAGGAAGGCTCGGTGCCAGAGGGAATGAGACTGGGAAAGGGCGGGCTGTGAGACATGAGTGAGCTGGGAGGTGTTTAGAGAGATCTCTGTTCAGAGAAGCAGTCACATTGAGTGGTAGAGGTGAGATAAAGTTTGAGATTCCTTTTGAAGGGTCCAAGTGTAGTAGAGGAAAGTGCTTCTTTATTGAGGGAATTGAACCATTGAGCTGCTCTATAGATAAAGGACCGCTGACCCATGGAGGTACAACATCTAGGAACCTGAAAGGTTAGAGACTGGGCACCACGTGTTTGTTGAGTGCCACTGTAGGTAGTTTGCTTTTGGTAACCGGGTAAGTCTGAGGAGGGAGGAAATAGTGGAGTGGGTTTTCCTGAAGCCTGAGTGATAGAGTTTGAAAAAGGAGGAGTCCTCCAGGAAGGAGGAAAGTTGAACCAGCTCCAGCTGATCTTAAACTCTAGCCAGTTCTGGTTAAGGGAAGAAGAGGCAATAAGTTTTAGGAGCAGAGTGATCACAACTTTAAGCTTTAAGAAACTCCACTGTAAATCTCTATTTGTATCAAGTCCTTGCACCTGCTTCCATCCACCCTAAGCTCACCCTTTTGCCGTTATCTCTTCTCCCTTCCTCCATGCATTCTTGCCTACCTCTCCTGTCTCTCTCCCCTCCCTACCCCTCCTCACCTCTATTCTTCTGTATGCATTGGACTTGTTAATTGCACTTACTGTATACTGTTTCATAACACACGACTGGTGCCAATTTCTGTACCTGTGTTGCACCTGTTTATTCTGAATATCTCTGTACCTGTTTCATATTACTTACCTGTATAACCCTATATTTCACTGTTCTTGTAAAATGTTTTGATTTTCTTACCACCTAGTATTGTTGTTGTTCCTGTATTTGACTTGTATCCTCCCAGGTCGTGCCTGAAAATAGGCATCTCTATGCCTAGTGCACTCACCCGGTTACCAAAAGCAAATAAATAAATAAACCTTTGTGGAGATGAAAAACCAAAGCCCTCTTCCCTGCACCAGGGACTTGACCAGTAAAGTGAGACTGAGGAGGGCAGAGAGGAGGAGGCATATATATTAATATACTGTACAGTATTAACATGCCATTTTTTGCTCTCCTATGATGCAGGCCCACATGCTGGTCTGACCCCTAAGCCCCATCAGCTGGCTTCTCAGAGATTTACCTTGATCACTGTTTCTTCCTCCATGGCCTATCCTCTGTAGTGGGGCAGGCAGGTCTCCTCTAACACCAAACAATGGATCTCTTCATGGGGTGAGGACCCTGTCATTAGTGCAGAGCCTGTGAAGGATCAGACTTCTTACTCTGCACTGCCCAGCATGTTCTCTTCCATTCTTCTCCTATGGGATGCCAACTTTGGGATATGTGCAAGCTCCCATGCAAGTGTGTGGAGCACGTCACTTGTTGGCATCCCCCACCTTGTAAGTCACTCCAAGTGCCCTGCCACTTATCACCCTGGTGGTAGTGTTGTGTTAGAGCTGACTGTCCCCTCTGGAGGAGGACAGCAACATCTTGGATGCTTGATCCTCCTACCCCTGGCTGAGAACAACCAACCCTGGCTCACTTCCAAATCTGAGGTGCCAGCATTGCAAGTGGTAGTCCTACTGCTGCACTGACAAGCCAGCTTGAAATTTATTTTTGTTTACTTGCTATTTTATGACTCTGTACTCTCCAGTTTCCTCCGCCTATCCTCGGTACCACCAGGCACCTCCCGATCCCCTCCTACCTCCCAGCTGCAGGCACTTACCTACATTAAGCCTTGGCTTTGCCCTCAGGTGGGGTCAGGGTGAGGGACTGCCCCCTGGACATTCAGGTCTTGTCAGGCACTGGTGAGGTGGGGGACCCTGGATATACTGGGGCCATCACTGTCGCAGAGGTGCTGGCAGTGTCTTTTTTTTCCCTTGTAAGTGACCCCTGGGATGTCATGTGCAAGGTCATCCAGGCATGCATGGGCATGCTGTGCATGCATGGGCATGCTGTGCATGCATGCTCATGCTGAGAGCTGTGATGTCTCCCCTCCCACATCCATCTCCAGCTGCATTGCCTTCTGTGGTCACCCAAATGGCAGTCTCGCAGTGGAGCTCAGAGCCCTCCCTCCCTCCCTCCTCGGTGGAGGAGAGTGTCCTCTGGAATGCTTAATCCTACTCCCCCAGCCGGTTCCCAATGGCCCAAGGTTGTTCCTGAATTTGGGTCACATGTGTCAAGAGTGGTAGTGCTACCGCTGCACCAATGGTCTGGCCTGAAATGTCATTTTAATATTTTTTAACTCCTGTCCTTCCTTATGGTCTACACTAAAGGTCATAATTATTACTGTCAATGAATCTAATGACTGAGACTCCATCAAGTGCTGCAACCGGCAGCTTGTTCTGTTTAGAGGCTTGCGGTGTGATGAATAAGCTTTGAACACATTTCCAGTCCCTCAGCACTGGTTGCTGCTTTTTTCTTTGTTTCTGCATCTTTATTTCCTCCTTTTCCCCATCCCCTGCTCTCGACAGTCAGGGTCACTGTAGCTCCTTCCTTCTCCGCTCAGGCTGGCTGGTGAGTAGCTGCCTTACAGTTCATGCCAGTGCTGCTCAGGTTAGTTGGCAAGTGATGTGCGAATGCTGGGCAGTCTCATGCTGTCTCTCTGGAAGCCAGGTGCTTCACCTTTGTAACACATTCAGCTTGCAAATGGACCCAGTGAGGAATACAGGAGCTTGTTTCTGAACCTTGGTCTGTCACACAGAAGTGCAAAGCACTGTTGTCATGCCACTCAGTCTTCCTTCAAGTCATTTTTTATAATTTCGTCCTTCATCTTTTGAAAAGTTCTCCTTAGGCACAGTAGAGACTTATGAGTGGATTTGTTTTTCTGTTAAATCAGTCGAAAGGCGTTTTATGTGCTCAAGTATGTTTACCTAACTCAGCTTGCTAAACTGCATCATTCCTTGCATGTGCTCTATTAATCTTAATTTTTATTTGACACTGTGCCTTTGTGGGTAACAGCAATGAAGACTCTTAATAAAGCTGAATTTAAGAGCCAATGTCACCAGGTCATGAAATAATGATGGAATAATAACTGTTGCTGTACTTATTCATGCTGAATGAAAGGGTGCATACTGAAAACTTGGTGTCATTATCATATAATTTATACAGTGTGCTACTGTAGGTGAGAGTCAAACTTTACAGATGAATGATCACTTTAGACAGGTCAGAAAGGAACTCTTAACGAATGGGGGAGCAGCTTGAACAATGCCTGATGACATAACAATCGCCTCTGCTGTACTCAAAACAGAGCAGTGAAATCAAACAGAAACAGTTAAATCTTCATAAAAAGAACTAGTTCAAAATATTTACAATTAAAATTGCTTTGTATGCCGGCCCGGTGGCACTGAGGGTTGAGGCGCTGGATGCCACACCTCACTCCATGCTGGCAATCTGGGTTCGGGAATGGACTCATGTTTGCTGGTGGGTCAGCCGGGGAGAAGGATTGAGCACCCAATGGCTTGCTCTCCTGTTCTGGGGTGGGATGGGAAGCTTTCCCCATCACTATACCGCCATCTCCTGGTGAACTCGGGGGATGTTGGTGCAGTCGGGGGATGCGGCAATGCAGGCTTGACACTGGCAGGGGACTGGGGCGGATGCACGTCTCGGCATGCGCCTGACCCCTTGCTTCCTATTGCACAACAGCATCAGGGAACAGAACACGGAAACAAACCTTCACGCCTCCTAGGTGATGGCTTCTTGAGCAGCATGCACGCCACCCACCGACATAACAGGGCAGACTCCACTGTGCAAGCCCTCTCCTTGGAAACACATGGAGGGAAGGTAAGGGGGATCACTCCTCACCCCGCTGGGGGGGGGGCAATCCAGGCCATCAAGGACCTTAGGAGTTGAGCTGTGCACTCTAGGGGCAGACCTTGAGTTGGGAGGGTAGACGTTTATGGTGCACTGTAGGGGTCCAATTGAGTGGAGAGTTGGGGGCAAGTAGAGGCAAGGATAAAAGGAAAGTAAAAAAAAAAATACTTTGCATAAATTCGACATACAATGGTCTGCTTCAAAATATGTTTCTTAGCACTTGTGAGGGACAGGACTTAATACTCATTTGTGGCCTGCCACTCATGAGTTATGGTCCTGGTCCCACACTCATGAAGATAGATGGCCTGTTCTGAGGCTGGCCATTGAGTATCCCATATTAATTCCTGATAGCATTGTTGCCATCACAGTGTATGCTGCCTATAATGGACATATGCAGTGTATCACAGTTGCCCATTATAAGCAGTGTCTGGAATATCACTAAAAGTGTAAAACAATTGACCTGAAAGCAACAGAGGTTAGCATGAGCAGAAGTACAACAAAAGAGATTTTTAGTAATTATAGCCCTTCTTGTTAAGCCACTGCTTGGTCACAGAATACAATTTCCCTTGCTTGAAGCTGAAAAACACACTTTATTTTTATTTTTGTTCTTAAAAAATAAACTTTGTAAAATCTTGCTTGCTTTCGCTAGTTCTGCCCCATGAACGTTCTGATCCTGCTCTGTGTTTTGTTTTTCTCTGTGTATACTTTCCCCATTTGTTTCCATCTAAGCAAGGAAGCTCCAATCAGTGGGGATACTGTTGTGCTGTAAATGGCATACCATATGGTTAGAATCACATTTCACACTTCAGCAGTGGACATAGCTTTCTTCTCCTGATTAGTGCTACCATCCTCCTCCTCGATCGGTTCTTCAGACTCTGTTTTCATGCCCTGTAATGCCACCTGGATATCATTAGCCTCCTGGGATGGTTCTTCTGCACTGCCCAGACTGCAGAGGTGGGGCAAACTCATCCTGTGTCAGACTGAGGGGTGTCAGTTCTGTGTCTTTCAGGTCATCAGTGTCTTGACTCATGGATTCTGCATCATGTGTAAAGCCCATTTTAGTAAATATTGTATAATGGTCTTCACAGTGACACACTCCCAAGCATGACTAATTAAGCATGTCAGTTTATGTTCTGTGTCGAAGAGTTCCAGCATTCCTGCCCTCATACACCTCACATAGTGTCTTTTGTAGCTGCATAAAATCCCTTGACCCAAGGGCTGCACTACAGAAGTTGTACTGGGGCAGCCAAAAAATAAATGTTACATTCCAGAGACCACAGACTGGGGGTGGCCACTGCGGCGTTGCCCAAGATCAGTGCGATCTTGCCACGCCACAGCTTCCTGTCCCAGTGCCAAAGCCTCTTGGTTAATGTCACCAGCCATCCAGGTTGTATGGTTCATATAGTACAGCACTGGAAGGTTTTGGATGCCGTGGAAGTATTGTGGTTGGGTCAGTTTGCCGATTACAGGGAGCTCCTTTTTTATGTGCTTGACATATTGCAGGTAAGGAGCACAGAAATATACTCGTTAGCTTTTCTCAAGTCCATGCTACTGACAGAAATAGAATGTAATATGCAACAAGTACAGGATTGTTTGTGCACATGTAAATATGCAAGGAGACATGTGCCTTGGGAAGGTCATTTCGAAAACCTGATAACAAAATGGGGCCATGGAAGGAGCTTTGGGGGTAACATCTGAAACCTGGGAGGGGCAGGGAAGTTCTATGAGAACTGACTGTGGCCAGTTAGCAAGACAGGAGCAGAACCATTGACTGCTTGACAGTCAGACACAAGGGGATTGTCTCACAGAAATCCTAAAGAAGAGGGTAGGGCTCAGGGCAGTCTAGATGGATCTTTGGTCCCCATCTGCCGTGAATTTCTGTTTCTATGTTTCTGTGCCTAGTTAGAGAGGTCTTCCATGGCTAGCTTGTCAGGAAGGACGAGGTGTACAGCAGTGTCAGATGCCTTGGCTAGTTTTAAAGAACAGCGAAGGGGAATAGGCCCTGATCATCCCTATTCAGGATAGAGTCAGAGAGCCTGAGGAGGAAAGAAAAAGAGGAGTGAGTTTCACCAGAACCAGACTGGAAGGAGCTGACAAAGGAGGAGAGTTGGAAGAGCAATTTATTACTGTAATCACAGAGTCTTGTCAAGTGCGGGAGTAATGGAAACGGGAAGCACCACTTGTTAATGAAAGTAAAGTTGGCGACGTCCCACACAGCGACAGCACAGTACTGAGACTGGCATTTTTGCAGGGGTCTCTGCCCCCCGCACCCCCGTGCATTTCATTATAATCAACTCCAGGCCAGAGTTGCTTCAGGGAGGGGGCAGGACACTGGAAGAAGCTGCATCAGTGAAAACAGATCATTACTGTGACTTTCACTGTAAGGGTTTGTTTTCAGGTTTCACTCTAGTGGTGTCGCTGTCAAAAATGGGATGTTAGTTGCCGGAGGAGAAGAGTCTCTAATTGCGTTGTGGAGGGGGAGGACTTTAGCCCTCTTCTAGGCACCAGGAACATTACCTCTGTGGTAAAAGAGGTTAAGGAGGGTGGAGATTGGATGGCTATGGTAGGGGCAAGGAAGCTAAGGAGCTTGAGGTTAAGGCCATCAGGCCACTTGGATTAAAAGCTACAATTTGAATTAAAGCAACAGTGCAACCTGAGATGGGGAAACCCTATGTGACTGCTTTTTTATAGTTAACATTTGAATACATCTTCTGATTTAACTTATTTGAGTGATCCTCCTCTTCCATTAGCATTTAACCATTGTTGTTAATGTTTGAAATGGAATGTTACCTCAAGGAAAATAATGTTGTGGCTCCCTACCATATTTCTTATTCTTTGTCCCATTGCTTTCTCTCTTGCACATTTCTGCAGTTCATGCTATGTCCACATCAGAGCAGTGCTACTCAATTGCCCCAGCAGCTGGGCAGTGTCCCAAATAACTTAGCCTTAGTAAGTGTGGAAAGGTCACAAAATTAAGAACAAAAAAATAAATAAATCTATTGCACAGCATACAAAGGTAACAAAAGCAAATTTAACAGGAACGTAATTTTTTGGGGGGAGGTATCTGACTACAATATGTTTAAAAAAGTTGTAACACTTTTTCTTTCAACTCAGATCATTTAAAACATAATGGATCAACAGTGAAGTGGCAGCAATGCTGGCAATATGAGTGTGCGAGATGGAGAAGCATCTCATAAACCCTCTGTATCACTGAAAAGGAAGGGTTTCAATCCTCACCATACTTCTGCCTCTTAGTGACCCCCGGAGGCTGTGGTGTTGCTTAAGGCATGGATGCATGATGGGGAAGGGTGGCAGTCAGCAGCCTTCACATCAGCTGTCATACGCCGGGCTCAGCTGCTCAGTGTCACAGAGGACAAGGCACCGAAATGTAAAAAGGCCCCCCCCCCCATCATTTACAAATAATGTCACCTTGCCTCACCCATATCCACTAGAATTACCAATACCTCTGTACTGTACCTGCCCAACCTCAATATAATTCTGGCTTGTGACTGAGAATAGAAGTGAGGACTTAGTTGGCCTCTGCTGTGAGGTTCAAGTCACAGGGATGGAGTAGTTGGCAGGTGTTGACTGCACTTACTGTAGGTAGGCAGAAGGGACTTTTTGAATGATCAAAAGAGAACTGTGGAGGTGGAGGGAGGACCAACTGAGGGAATGATAAAGCAGCTAAAAAGAGAATGAATAAATAAAATAAAACAACTTGTCCATGTAACACATTTCTAGATATCATGACGTTTGGCAGATTGGTCTGAGTGACTGTCAACAGCATTCATATAGCTGTATACTAAGTTGCATACTTCTCATAATTAACACCAATAATTAACATATGGAAGGGTACTGACATGGTTGAACAGACCTAGATGTTTGACGTTGTGTGCTCCAGTAGAATATGAGGACATGCCCTGAAATTCAAAGGTGGTGAATTAAGTGATAACATTCAGTGAGTTGCGGTATATGAAGCAATAACCAGCTTCTGTGGATGATTAAATGAAGTCAAGGTGTTTAATCACCCACAGAAGATGGTTATTGCTCCGTATACTCCAACTCATTAAATGTTATTACTATTGTACGAGTTGGAATGTGTTGAAAAAAAATGTTTTAACATTTGTGCAGTATAGGGTGAGCAGAAAAAAAAGGGCAAAGAGGAACGTCAGCCGCATACGCTTAGTGTTTCCTGTATTCTCTGTCTCTCTGTCTTGTGGTCGCTCTCGTTAGGGTTCACCTTCCAGAGATAATGGAAGCCAGTGCGTGTGGCTGTCAGGGTCTGCCAGGAACTGAAGAAGAGGTAGGTATTTGAAAGCGAGACTGACAGCAGTCAAGTAATCGTTTGTGCAAAGGCTGTATGAGTGTAGCTGCAGCCTTGTTGTGGTTTACGGCAGTGGAGGGAGCGAGTGAAGGGGGTAGAGGTCGTGGTCAGAATGTCAGTCGCATACAAAAATGAGAAAAAAAAAGAGTATCAGACTAGATGGGGCAAGTAAAAAGGAATGGGAGTTGGAAACAGAATGGATGAGGGTTAGTTTAATGTTTTAGAAGCTGCTGTTACGATGGCTGTTATGATGGCAATTTTTACTGTTTTGTTCTTTGATGTGTGCTTGGGGGTAATTAAATGACTGTGGGCATGTCTAATTGTTCATTAGATGACTCTGAGGGTTTTAGGTGAATCAATGACTCTGGGGCATTGTTTTTCAGTTTGTGGGGAAATAACTGACGAGAGTTCTGAATCCTGATTGGCTGAGAGGAGATGCGTCTCCTATAATAGGTTGTATTCCCCTGTACCTTCTGTATAACCCACCCTCACTCCTCTGCTGGGCAAGCTGCCTTCTCCTACCAAACCCTCTCCCTCTAGAACCTGCTCTCCTCTTCCATCCACCTTCCTCCCAGGCTTTAGATACCAACTAAGGAACCTTTCTGCTACCTCCTGTCCCTGTCAACCCCCTCTTGACTCTCCTCCCTGCTCCCGCCCTCCTCTCCTCCCTCCTATATATGCCCCGCCCCATTAATTTATTTCAATGTGGCTATGCCAGTGGCTTGATTCTATTCCCCAAAGCACTGTCACCTTCTCCAACAAGCACTGTTGCACTTTATTTAATATTTCCATGCTAGTCTACATATTATTGCTATGTACCATAGTGTTGTTTACCTACCTGATCATATTGTCTTGCACCTGTAAATTGTCCATGTAACTGCATTCTGATGTTTTTGTATTTTATTTATTTATTGATTGATTAATTTTCAAAAGTGTCACCAGTAAAGACATACTGAGCTAATAAAAGCTTGTTTCCAGATGCATCCTGGGGGAAGGGAAAGGGGAGTTCAAGAAAACAATAAGAACAATAAATTATAAATTACAAATTATACAGTACTCAAAACTAAGCTTTAACAATAGAAGATAATTAGAGCAATTGTATAATACGTTGAACAGGCATTAACAATAGGAATTTATGTAAGGTTCAGGGAGGAGGAGGAGGGTGGGGTAAGGGCTAATGAGAAGAGGAGGAGGAGGGACATGTATCAGGTCCAGTTGCAGCAGTGAGAGATGAAGTCATTGAGAAGAGAATTCTTTCTGTACTCCCTTTCCCCCTCCCCCAGGTCGCACCTGGAAACAAGCCTTGGCTCAGAGTGTCTTTCCCGGTTACCAATTTTTTAAATGTATAAACAAATAAGGGAAATCTTCAGAGGCACTACTGTCAGAGGGTGGTCAACCCATGGAACAGCCTACCAGCAAAAACAGTGGATATGAACACAGCACAAGTCTTCAAGGTAAGGTCAGCCAGGACACATTTGTGGTTACCAAGTGGAGCAGGTGGGAAATTCCTAAAAATTGCTACACATTTGCACAGTGTATTTGTTGGTCCCTGCTCATGGAGTGGAGAGGGATCTTTGACATATTTAGAAACAGAAATTCTTAGGCAGGAAAAGACCAGTGGTCCATCAAGTCTGCCCTGACCCTACCTAAGACTTGGTGGTCCTAGAGTCTTTTCTGACCATAGATTACTATTTAGTGAAAAAAAATGATGTTAAAGTACCAGCAAGGTTTAAAGATTAATGCTGCAAAAAGAAAGAAAATACAACATTAAGGTAAACAAAGTCCCCTGGGCCTGGGTTAATCGGTAGCGTGGTGTTTCTTGGGGTTTAAATGATTGCTTGATGAAATGCTGTTATGGCCTACCTTCGGCAATGACTTTCAAAGCACATAAAAATGTTCACGCAGCAATGCTTGGAGGGAGGGTGCCAAAGTAATGGTAATACCAATGCTGCTTTTCAGGGTCATTCGAGACCCAAGTAACAACACACCCCACATTAACCAAGGCTCAGGGGACTTTTGTTTTTTACACTGGCATCGCAGTTCCTTCCTTTTACAGCATTAAAGAGCTAATGTACTACATGGAATTAATAGTAACTTTCAGAAGTAGTTATTGATCACTTCTTATATCTTAATTATTTATAATGTATGGGGAGCCCTTATTATTGACTGAAATCAAGCAGATTACAACCTTATAATGTATGGGTAGCCCTTATTACCCACTGAAAGTAAGCTGTTTACAACCTTGTAATCCCACTGTTGTGATGTCAGAACCTTATAAACCCCTCACATCTATGTCATAGCAGTGGGTTTACAAAATGGAATGCCAGTGGTATTCAGTATTCTACTCACCCAGAATGCAATTGTTAGTCTTGGTACAGTATTTAAATAACATTCCAATTGTCACAGTTTACTGTTACTGAGTCTAGCGAGTGCTATGTCTGATGGAGATTTTAACTCTGGTGCTATTTCGGCCCGCTGTTGTTTAGTTTATGTATCCTAATAAATTGTTTTCCTACACAATCATGTGGCCATGCTTTTTATAATCCCCTCCAGGCAGACTACCCTCAAGCATCCCTCCTCACTGCCTCAGCTCCTCCTCCTCCTCCTCCTCTTCTACCCCCCATTACTGGGTATAGGATGAATCTGTCTCCTTTTCATCCCCCCCTTTCCTCCTCCCTTGCTGTTTCCCATCTACCACATACCCAATGCAATGCCCTCCCCATTTTTCCCCTCCTCCCTCTCTCTCTCTCTCCCATACCACCCCCTCACCACCACTCTTCTTTCTCTTTTCCCACTAACCCACTCCTAACAAAGCTTCACTAAGCTGCCTATGACTTGTACTATATAATTAACTCACAACACAATTCCTTGACAATGCCTTTGGCTGCTATTATTGTAACCTTATTTGTCTTTTTTTTTGTAAGTTCCATTGTAATGATCATGTTATATTTTGTACCTTATTGTCTTGACGTGGAACCTTTGTAAAAGAGCCCTCGGCTCAAAGATGTCATCCGAAATACAAATAAATAAAATAAAATAAATAAATAAAATAGTGCAGATTCATTAATTTTTATTTTTTTTTTTAAATTCAAGTTTATTGATTTTAACATAACCTACATAGACAGGTCATTACACATTAATGTCGAGTATCCATACATGGTATAACTAAAATAACTAAATAAAAAGGGACACAACACCTCAACAACCCCAAACCCCCTCCCTCATCCCCCCTCATCTTCTTCTTTCCAAAACAACCCCACCAACCACCCTACTACCAACCATAAGGTACCCACCCCCCCACAAAAGCCCTTATAGAGTGTGCAACACAATTGTATGTCTAGTTCTATTAACTAGTTCACTACTAAATCATAACTTGACCCTGTAGTCAAAATCTGAGGAAGTAGATGGGAGAAGGGAAGGGAAGGAAACCATGATGGGCGTCAGAGAGGACTTCAAGAGATCATTGGTGCAAATATAACGCATACAAATTGCCCCATTTTCTGTGGAACAGGCCCATACGATTGCGTGAGCTGGCCACAAGTCTCTCCATGTTGAAGCAAATTGAAAGTTCCGCCAACCATTCAGAATAGGTCAGGGTCAGTTGGTCGGTCCGATGTTTAAGGACTAGTCTTGTGACCACTATAGACACTAAGGCCATGTGGTATCGGCATTCCAAGCAATCTATGGTAGAATAGTCACCTAGAATACATATATCAGGAGTAAAAAGGTTGGCAAGGCCAAGTGTAGGATCTAGATTGTCCTGAATAGAGGTCCACAGGGGGGCAACCTTATTACAATGCCAGAAAATATGTAGGGAATTCCCTTTACTATGTGAGCACCTGGAGCAGAGGGGGAGAGATAGTTTATTAAGATGGAACAATTTTTTGGGGGTGTAGTACATATTGTTTAATATGTAGTATTAGGTGAGTCTAAACCTATCTTGGGTGTGGTATCTGTGCAGGTCCTTCCAAATTTGGGTCCAATTGGGGGTGGAATCTGGGAGTAAAGAAAGCCAGATACTGGAACCTTTGATCGAATTTGGGAATTTGTAGTCCAGTAGGAAGGAGTATATTAGAGAAATGGAATGTGGTTTAGAGGCAAGGGTAAAGATGTGGGAGAGGAAGGATTGGACCTTAGGTTCTCAAAATTGTGAGCCAAATTTAGCAGCAATAAGATGTCTTAGTTGGTATAGTTTGAAGATCTTATTATTAGGGATAGCAAATTTAGCTAATATGCTGGGGGATGAGAGGAGGGAGCCTTGGCCATAGTAGCATTCTAGAGTAGTTTCTTTAATTTGTGGAAGCCACTCAGGGGTGATTATTGAGTTGCCCAGTTTGATATTGGGGTTGAGGATGATGGGTTGTGCTAGGTCCGTTTTAGGGAAGATTTTAAGGAAATATAGGCATTGAAAAAGAGATTTAAGAGATGTGAAATTGTTTAGTCGGATAGCCAGTGTGGAAAGCACCGAGGTAGCAGTATAGAAAATTGCATAGGGGTCTATTTAGTTCTCGAAGGATCTGCCTCTCAATTTGAAGCCAGATCGGGGAATGATTCAACATGGGTTGAGTACCATCTACCTAGTTTAGAAAGGTGGGCAGCCCAATGATAAAGTGCTAGATTGGGAAGTCTAAGACCGCCTTTATCCTTAGGGAGGGATAGCTTGAGAAAGGAACGTCGAACTGCTTTCCCTCACCAAATAAACTTTGAGAAGATTGTGTGGAATTGATGTAAGTAAGAGAGCGGTAACCAGAGGCCTAGTAGGTTGAGGGGATAAAAGATACGGGGAAGAATGTTCATCTTAATAATGTTAATCCTACCCCACAGAGAAATAGGGAGATTAGACCACCTTTGTAAATCTAGCTGGATATGAGTCTTAAGGCTATCTAAGTTAAGCTTCCTAAGCAAATAGGGATCTGAGGTAAAGTGGATGCCTAGGTATTTAATCGATTTAGGGGACCATCTCATACCAAATTTAGTAAGTTCGTGTTTATATGTATGGGTGTTCAATGGGAGTATTTCGGATTTTGATATTTTTAATTTGTATTGAGAGAGGTTGCCATATTGAGTGATGAGTTGAAGCGCGTGTCCTAGAGAAGTGGCGGGATGAGTAACATGGAGTAGTATGTCATCAGCGTAGGCTGAGAGGACTAACTCCTGTTGATGTATCAAACAACGTTGAATAAGTGGGGAAGATTTAAGCTTAAGAAGAAGGGGTTCGAGATACAGGTTGAACAAGAAGAGTGAGAGAGGACAGCCTTGTCTGGTACCAGTGTGAAGATGGAAAAGAGAGGAGAAAACACCATTACAGTATATCGTGGCCAAAGGGGATTTATACAAAACCTGGATCCATTTGAGAAAAGAGGTTGGGAAGCCCATCTTGGCCAGCGTAGCCTAAAGGAAAGACCAATTGACTCTGTCAAATGCTTTCTCTGCATCTAGCGAAATCAGGGCCATTGGAAGATGGGATGATTGGGCAATGTGAGAAATATGAGAAAGGGTTCTGAGGTGATCTGCTGGGGAGCGAGATTGGACAAATCCAGCTTGTTCCGGGCTAAGGAGGTGGGTCCAGATTTTCTTAATCCGCTCGGCCAAGACCTTGGAGAGAATTTTCATATCGCAGTTTAGAAGGGATATGGGTCTGTAACTCACTGGGTCTGTAGGAATTTTATCAGGTTTGAGAATTAAAACAATGGTGGCCTCGAGAAGTGTGGGGTCCAGAGTGGTGGTAGAAAAGATATAGTAGTATAGCTTGAGGAGTAAAGGGGCAAGCTCTTTGGAAAAAACCTTGTAAAAATTTGAGGGAAACCCGTCTGGGCCTGGTGCTTTATCCGGGGCCATGGAAGCGATAGCCTTTTCTATCTCGGAGAGTGAGATAGGGGAGGTCAGGGCTTCTTTATGAGAAGGCGAAAGTTGGGGAATGTTGAGATCTGCCAGATAGGCTGATACATCTGAGAAAGAAGCAGAAGAAGGAGGCATGCTGTAGAGGGTTCTATAGTAATTCTCAAAAATCTGTGCAATTTCCCTGGGAGAGGTTTTAATGGAGCCTTCAGGGGATTGTAGGGCCAGGATTAGTCTGGAGCTCTCTAGTGTACGCAATCTTAAGGCCAAGAGTCTACCGGCCTTTTCGCCTTGCTCAATATATTTGGTTTGGGTCTTAAGTAAGCTATACTCGGCTTTTTCTTTAAGGAGATCTGTATATTCGTTTTTGGCTGCTAAGAGGGCCTCGAGGGATGACAGAGGAGAGGAAGGGGAATAAGAGCTTTCAAGCTCCCTGATCTTGGTCATTAATAGGGAGGCACGAGCTTGTCTAGTTCTTTTCCTCGTCGAGGCCAATTTAATTAATTCGCCTCTTTGGTAACATTTTAGGGAGCTCCAAATAATGTCGAATCGCGGGGTAGAGTTAACATTGCTCTCGAGAAAGTGAGAGATGAGGGTTTTAATGTGGGTCACTGACTGGGGTTCCTTAAGGAGTTGAGTGTTGAGCTTCCAGATAGTATCCCTTTGAAAGTTCGGATCTGGGGAGATTCTTGCCCATACTATTGCATGGTCGGAGAGCACAATCGGTTCGATACCAGACTGAAGGAGGCCGGGGAGGAGGGTTTTGCTGATCAAAATGTAGTCTATTCTGGACCAGGAACCGTGGGGTTGAGAGAAAAAAGAGAAGGACCGAAGGGAGGGATTGGAGAGATGCCATAGGTCACACAACCCTAGTATATGTAGAAAGTCTAGTAGGGACCTTTGAACTGGAGTAGGTGGACGACTTGATTCTGGGGCTTTGTCTAGTAAGTGGGACAGTGGAACATTCTAGTCTCCGCCTAGTATGAGCTGGGAGGGAAGAAGGGTACTTATTTTATCTGCTAGGGTCATAAAGAATTCAGAGCTACCTCCTACTGGACCATAGATTGAGCCAAGAACGATGATACCGCTATTGAGGGATCCCTTGACCAGTATGAATTTGCCTTCTGGGTCAATTATTGTTGTGTCTACCAGAAACTTGACATAGTTTTTAATGAGGATGGCGACACCTCTACTGGAACCTGACCCATTCGCAACAAATACCTGCGAAAAGCCAGATCTAAACAACCATTTAGCCTCTGAATCAATTAAGTGAGTTTCTTGTAGCAGTAGAATATCGGTTTGAAATAAGTCACAATGATTAAATACTTGGTTTCTCTTGATTTTCTCCCCTGAGCCCACGTACATTCCATGATATGATTTTGAGAGAGTTTATAGCCATTTTAAAAACAGGATAACAGAAAGACAGTCAATAGAACTCACAACTGTAGCCCAATAGAAAAAGCACACTCTAAATCCAGCACTCCAACCCATTGTGACCTGCCAAAAAATACTTATCAAATGTAGCTGTGCCATAAACAGGCAGTGCAGATCCAAGTTAATATAAAACATGCAAGGAGGCAGACAGGTCAACCATCCCGACCCCCCTCCTCTATTATAACCCCTTACTAAGTCTATCCAACTGTATACATCCTGGTACCAGGCATAAACAATCAAAAATTGAAAGGAATTATGGTAGAAGCCTGAAGACCAGGTCCCTATTGTAAACCCAGTATGCCATTTGCTACTAACATATTGTAGGTTAAAGGGTCTCCAAAAGACCAGAAACAAAAACAAAAAGGTGATTTTCATCCGAGCCAAGTAAATCAAGGATGATCCCACATGTGAGACTGGGTTTACATACCCCCCTTCTATAAGCTCTCAATGCAACTTAACAGCAGCTACAAGCGGCTCAGGAGCTGTCCCCCATCAACCAACCTCATGGTCGTTGTATTAGCTATTGTGATTACACGGGATGATCACCTATTATTTACAAAAGAAAAAGCCCAAAAGAAAAGGAGTTCACTCACCCCTTTGACCGGGCTGCTAGAGAGAACTGGGAATGGCAGGATGGGCCGAGAACTGGAGATTCTGTCCTCCATTTCTATAGTGTTTCCGGGAATGAAAGAGGTGGGACCAAACTGGTCCTCACTGAAAACAACCAGGCTAAATCTTGTTACCACTCCTATTTGGTTCCGGTAAATGACAAGGGTCAGAAACAACGCCGCCTACCCTAACCTCCGTCTGTCGCCGAGGGTTCTCCGCTCATCAGGACAATGCCGGAACCAGTCACCCAGGTAAAATAACATGTCAGACACAGAAAGTCAAGTTAGGACATCGCTTAAAACTGGAGCCGGAGACTGGAAATTCAGCTATTTGACTTGAAGAGATTGGGGAGTTTGGAGACAAATCTTATAGGCCGAGTCCAGGAGTCATAGCTTTTGGAGTTATCCCCGATTGTGACTTTAAGGGTGGCAGGGTACATCATTCTGAAAGGTATGCCTGCCGCGATTAACTTTTGGACGACGGGGTGGAATGCAGTTCTCCTCATTCTAGTTTCCTTGGGGAGATCCTGAGCGATACGGAGTTTGGCCGGTCCCCACATAATGGATTGCAGTTTGCGGGATTTGGTAAGAACATGCTGCCTTTCGATATAACTGAGGAACTTCATAATCATTGGTCGTGGGGGAAAGCCTGGCGGAGGCCTGGGTCTCAAGGATCTGTGCGATCTTTCCAGGTGGTAGTGGGGGTTGAGAGGTGAAGGGCCCACTGTTTTGGCTAGAAATTTTTGAAGGAAAGCAATGGAGTCGGATCCCTCTTCAAACTCAGGGAGGCCCAAAATAAGTAGGTTGTTTCTCCGGTTGCGGCCTTCCAGGTCTTCCATTTTTAGTTGTAATTTTTTGACCTGTTGATTTAATGTAACCAGATCGGATTCTGCCCTGGTTTTCCATTGTTCCAGGGAGTGGATTCTAGCCTCTGAATCAGACACCCTCGTGGTGAGAGAGGAAAGGTCTCCTCGAATAGATTTGAGTTCCGAAGTGATAATTTGTAGTACATCCTTCAGAGGAGTTAATTCCTGCAGAAATTTCTCCTCGGTGAGAAGATTAGGCAGCTGTGCCCTATCACCCATTTTATCAGAAGTAGAGCCGAGTTGCTTCCTCGCCTTTTTAGGCAGCTTTTCAGGAGTAGCTGGTGGTGTATGCCGGATTGTGGCCTGTTTTTTCTCCACCTCCATCCTCTTGTATATTCGAGGACTGTAGTAAAAAATCGCCCTGAGGCCAAAAGGCGGAGTAAAGTAGATCACTTGGTGTGTTGATTGCTGGGTTTGTTCTTCGAGAATCACAGATTTGGAATGAATAAGGTTGATGGGAGTAGGGAGCTCCAAGCCTCTGCTGCTGCTCAGGAAGTTAGCATCACGTGATCTGAGATTCATTAATAAGGTAAGGCTAAATTACTTGTGTTTGGGGGGGTGGGGGTGTAACTTCTCATGTCGAGTCCCATATACTATAAATGACAATGTCTGATGTACAGGTAATAACCGTGGTGTAATCACCTCTCAAGCTGCACGCTCCAGGTTTACTGATGCCCTAGCAACCATTTGAGGTGATTACACCATGGTTATCATCTGTACATCAGGCATTATCCTCTATGTAATAACTGATCAGCAATTTTTCCTATGGGCTGGACCAGTTGATATTTCCCGTAACAACCGGCTAGTTGTTATGGCATTCACAAGCCATTTCAATCAAAGTATGCCACTCCCTCATTGGCTCTTGCCTTCCTTGTGGGTGGGCTAACAGTTCAAAAAGCATGGCAGCTCCATCTCTCACTTACCACTGAGCCGCCACAACATGACTCGTCTGTTAAATATCTGGTTGATCCTACCTTTCACAGCTTTTAAAAGCTGTATCCTTTGCTCCTGAAATGTTTTCAGTGTGCCACTACATAGTTTTGTATATCCAGTTGATCCAGATGTTTGCCTGATTGCGGGTGTGAACATTAAGCTGGAAAGGAGCCCTGCATTCAAAGTGTGATCAGACCAGACTGTAAGTATAAAAAAATTGCTGCCCAGTATATTATAAAAATTAAAGGACTGGGAAAGTGGGTGCTATGAGAATTTTATGCACACCTCATTGTGGGATGTTTGATAAACCCCTCGGGCTTCGCCCTCGGGGATTATGTAGCATCCCACAACTTGGAGGTGCATTAAATTCTCATAGCATCCCCTTCCCCATCCTTTATTCTCTATATAATTAATGGGCTTCCCTTTTTCCCATTGGGAAACCGTGGCATAATTTTCCGTTATAAAGGAGCCTTTATAATGGCAAACACGCACACAGTTTTCCCCACACTGCGCATGCTCAAACTTCTCACTCGCTGTGTCGTTCCCGAACTGGAAACCATTCCCCTACGCAAACCCACCATGGAGAGAAACTGCCACGGACATTCGGCAGTAAGTCATTTTTAAAATTACTTCAGATGTTCCACACGACTACCGGATGGCCCCCCACGACAATATTTTAAATAAAGTGAAAGTGGACCTCGCGCGCCGAGGTAATCTGGCTGCGCCGGCACAGCAGTCTTTTTTTTTTTTTATTTTATATAATTGCTGAGGCGTAAAAGAGAAGCCCAACAATTATATAATAAAATACGGGTCCTGGTGTAACTGATTTACATGATTACCTCGGGGTTTGATGCTGTATAAACCCTCGAGGCTCACTCTTGGGGTTTATGTAGCATCAAACCCCTTGGGTGTGTGTAAATTCTCATCACACTAAGACCCATACTTTATTCAATTCAATTCATATTTATTTATAAAGCGCCTTTCAAAATCAAGGCGCTGTACATAGTAATAAAACCAAAAAACAGCAATTAAACAATCAAATTGTAAAGAGAAAGCCAAGTCAAAAAGATATGTTTTAAAAGCAATTTTAAAACTATCAACGGTCGGGCATTCTCTCAACCAATGAGGTAGAGAATTCCACAGGGTAGGAGCTGAGAAGGCAAAAGCACTAGATTCTGATAACTTCAGACTAACCCTGGGAATTCTAGCAATCCCTCATTGATGGAGCGGAGGGGCGGAGGGGGCAGTAGGGAGACAGAAGATCTTTCAGGTAACCGGTCCCTGATTGTGTAGGGCTTTAAAGGTTAGTAAGCCAACCTTAAGGTGATTCGCCACCGCACAGGCAGCCAGTGCAGTTCAAGGCTATAGGTGTAATATGACTGGTTCTTGGAGTCCCAGTCAATAGCCTGGCTGCAGCATTCTGCACCAGCTGCAGGTGGCGGATATCAACCCCTGGAAGCCCTAGGTATAGGGAATTACAGTAGTCCAAGCGGGTGGTGACAAAGGCGTGAACCAAGGTCGGAAGATCCTCCTGGGGAATCAGATGTTTCACCCGTGCGATATTCCTCAGATGATAAAAAGAGGATTTGACAACAGCTGACACCTGAGATTTCAGGGTCAGGCCGTCATCAAAAATAACACCCAGGTTTCACACCTGTCGAGAGCTAGAGAGCGGCACCCCACCAAGTGATAAGCCTGATGGATGTGCCTCACCCAAACCCCTCCCAGGATGACCTGGGCCCACAACCAATACCTCGGTCTTATCCGGATTAAGCTTCAACCAACTCGAACTCATCCAAATTCTGATTTCATCCAGACAGTTGTTAAGTACGGAGAGTGAATCACTCTGATCGGGGAGAAAGGATAAATACAGCTGAGTATCATCTGCATAGCAGTGAAAACTCAAGCTGTATCTCCTGATGATTTCTCCTAATGGCAGCATATATACTGCAAACAACGTGGGAGCTAAAATGGAACCCTGGGGTACCCCACATGGTAGGGAGAAGGCCAGAGGAATAAATTCGTGACTACTCTCTGAGACCTACCAGTGAGGTATGAACGAATTATCTGTGGACTGTACCAGACAGTCCACAAAAGCCCGTAGCCGCCTCCAATAGCACCTCATGGTCTACAGTATCAAATGCTGCAGAGAGATCAAGAAGGACCAGAATGGTATAAGCCTTTCGATCTCTGGCCATTAGGAGGTCACTCAATACCCGAACAAGGGCAGTCTCAGTACTATGCCTCTTCCTGAAACCAGATTGGAGAGTATCATAGACACTATGAGAGGTGAGATATTCATCCAATTGCAGTACAACTGCCTTTTCAATAACCTTACCAACAAATGGCAGGTTAGAGATAGGCCGGTAGTTAGCTAGACAGTCTGGGTCCAAGGAGGATTTTTTAAGGAGTGGATGGACAACTGCCTCCTTAAGGGGATTAGGAAAAACCCCCCTCTCCAAGGATTTCCAGACAATGTCAGCAAGGATTGGGTAGATGACATCTATACAACCTACTAACAGTGGTGTAGGACCCTTTTCCAAACTACAACTAGTTGGACGCATTGATTGGATGATCCTCACAATGTCAACGAATTCCGGGTGGTGAAACTCTGACCAGATAGGCCGGGGATTAGACACAGCCGGTTGCCCACCGTAACCCCCTGAAGGAGAGTTCGGACCGATGCCGGACCTGATGTCGGCAACCTTATCTGCAAAGAAGCGAGCGAACTCCTCACATCTAAGTTGAGAAAAAGCTTCTTTAGACTGAAGACAGACTGGATTGCACAGCCTGTCCACAGTCCAGAAAAGCTGAGCAGGTCGATTCTTTGCAGCAGAAATCTCTCTGGACAGAAATTCTGCCTTCTTATGAGTGATTTCTGATTGGTAGCCATCATAATGGGCTAACAATCTAAGCCTGTTGACTTCAAGGCCCGATTTCCACCAGATTCTCTCCAGCCTTCGGCCTACTCGCCTTAATTCCTTCAAGGAGCCATCAAACCATGGACTCCTTGGATGGATAGTGAGAGGCCGAACACGAACAGGAGCAATTTTGTCCCAGTGCATCTCCTACAGCCTTATTATAGGCAAGTACAAGATCATCTGGACTCATGCATTCACCCGACAAACTCGATGGGTCCAGCACAGCTTATGTCGCTGAACCAACACCCTTAAAGGGCGGTATTGGACCATCTCCGTAGGGGCAGACCTATTAGAGGGGGCCCTGAAACTGAACCTTATGGTGTAATGGTCCGACCAACTGACTGGTTCCACCCCCAAGTCAGTGATCTCCATACCCAGGAGAAAGACCAGATCTAGTGAATGACCTCCAATATGGGTAGAGGTGGTAACAACCTGTGTCAGGCCCAGTGTATTCATCAACTGGAGGAGATTCTGACCAAAATGAGAGAGTTCATCATCGACCCAAGCGTTGAAGTCACCCAGAAGTATTAATCTGGGGAACCTCAACATAAGGTCGACAATGAAGTCTGCACCTCTGTAGGAATTCGCCACCGCTCACCCGGTGGACTTGCAGACTAGAGAATCCCACAGCCTGCACCTCGCCCAGGACATATTCAAAAGATCTGGTGTCTCTAATGGAACATCCACAAGGCCCAGTTCAGATTTAAACATAATGGCCACACCTCCTCCCTCACGATCCTGCCTTGGACGGTGTATTACGAGAACCCAGCTGGAGTTGCCAAGGCCAATATAGGGCTAGCATTTTCATCCAGCCATGTCTTGTAATGCAAGTCAGATCAGCTGACCCAACAAGATCAGCTACAATAGCTGTCTTGTTTTTATGGATCTGGCATTGCACAACACCGCCAAGGCAGGATGAGATGTCGGTGAAGACCTCGTACCTGTCCGATATTTTCGGATCTCTGGGTATGGGGACAAGACAGGAGCAACCTCTATCTTGACCCCATTTCGCCCCAGGACGTCTTCTGGACCCTAGAACCCCAATCCGCCCCTCTCCTGTCCCCCACAAGGCCCAGCTTTCCACCTACGTCCTCACCTCTTCAGAATGCCCAGTGCCTGACACCTAAAATAGATGTCGGATGATAATGATGGACACTCAAAAGGGCAAAGTTCCCTGAGCCTGGTGGGGGAATAATGCCCAACCGTCATTATTAAACAAGTCACTAAAACAAGCCTAACAATAAACCAAAAAATACCACATTTATAAACGCCCTCTACCCACTCTTTCTCACAGAGGAAGGGAGAGCAAACCAAATAAACAAACATAAACCAGAGCAACTCAAAAATAACCAAACAATAAAATCAAAATAAAATACAATAGTTTAAAACACAGCAGAATAACTTATTAAATATTAAACAAATTTGAATTTTAAACAATTTCATATCTTTAATGCAGCACCTCTCACATGCGGCAAATACTAAAAATATTAAATAATCTCCCAACACCACCTCTCACATGGCAGGAGTCAATTCAAATTTGTAATAATAAATAACTATCACTCGCTACCTATAGTCCGAAAACTAAAACTAGTGTTCCATTAATAACGTCCAGCTAATCAGAGGAGTCTTTACTAAAAGTTCAGAAGTTCCAAAGAATCCAGAAATCTTCCAATAGTTGTTTCCACGGATGTCAGTAATTAAAACCAAAAAATACAGTCAGGAGGTGTGTTTCTGCAGGGGTATTTCCCTCGGACCACAGCCAACAGCTTAAGCTGTCTCGCATGCCAGCACTACAGCTGACCCCAAGGCAGCCTAGAAGAGGCCCTGGTCTCCCCCAGCTCCCTGGGAGACACCCAAGGCCACTCCTGCCTGGCTGGAGACCACCAGGTAGACAACGCACCCTACAAATTAAAACCAACTCCTGTGATACCAGAATAATTCTGTACCAACATGTGTTAGATAAAAATTGTCAATTGTCCCACAAACATGATTCCGAGTAGCAAAATCACCCACAAGAATGCAGAGGCCTCTCAATCTATCATGCCACAATCTAAAATGTAGTCAAAGCAGTCACCAGGCTCATTAGATGAGGGGGGGGATATAGTACAAAGACAAACCCCACGACCCAGGAATAATGGAAACAGTACAGCCTCACCAAGTAAGCCCCGTACTATAATCCAGCATCCAAGTCTCAACAAACCAAATCCAATGCAATCCAAGTACAAGTTCAGTCTCAGTGAATCCAAAATCCATCGACAGGAGTTTCTGCAGTTTCAACAAGTCCAAAAATCCAGGAAGCAGGCGAGAGGAACACAGGTAGCATAAACCTCACGCGGGAGCTTCCGAGCATTCAAACAGAGCAAACAAGTCTCCGGCTAGCTCAGCTCAACCGCCGCAACTCTGCAATTTAACGAGAGAGTTCACATCCAGCACCAGCAGGAAAACCCCCATCCGATGCCGGCAGTCCAAGTAATCACAGTCCAACCCGGAACCAGTCAGCCAAAAATCCACGGAAAATACACATCCAAAATAACAGCAGCCGCGACGCTTGACGCTTTATCCTCTATATCATGACATTGTTATGACATCACTCTGTTGTTAACCCTTCTTGAGTATGTCATATCAATGGTATAACAAAACGGAATGCTCACAACAATCAATATTCTAACAAAACAGAATGCTCACAACAATCAATGTTCTGTAAAGTAATCTGGTAAAGTAATTCAATCTGCAATTACACAATCTTGGTAGCCCATACACTACAAAATATAATGTATGGTCTTTGGTTGACAACTGCACCGGAAACAATTCTTGAGGTTGCCATGACATCTGAAAACCTCCTGAGCTACGCTCTCGAGGTTTACAATATTGTCATGGCAACCTCGCGAAGTGTTTACAGCATGGTTATTAACCAAAGACCTTACATTATCCTCTGTCTATGTTTCTTTTCTGTTTTGCTAATTAGAAGATTCTTTACCTGACAGTACAAGGTGTGATGCCTGGAAGATCACTCTGCCAGGAGGCTGTCAAAGCCAATTCTGTTTCTCCCTATATATCAGCATCACTGTGATCTCACTGACTGTGGCATTACTAGTTATCAAGAAGAGATTATCACCTGCTACTTGACTGGTAACTTGTATCATGCGGTATATTACCAATGAGGCAGCAGGGCTTGTCATGTAACAATGGGTGAGGTCACTTGCTAATGATATACTGAAAAGAATAGAACTAGATATGTCTGCTGCCAGGTAAAGCACAGCTTTTTACATCACACCTATTACTGTTTGGTAGAAAACCATCTAATGAGCACATTGAAGAAGAAAAACGCCTCGGAAATAAAAAATAATAAGGGACTATGTTTAAAAAAATTGCTAAAATTTTCTATTTTTATTCCTTTGGGCACTACTAGCTGTTTAAGCTTTCACACTAATTGATGTTTTAACTTTTGTGTAATGATATTTCTTTTTTTTTTTTTTAGTAAGCACATCTATTTATTTTAAAACATGTACCAGGAAAAGCATACTGAACTGAAATAGCTAGTTTCCAGATGCATCTGTGAGTAGAGGAAATAAGGAGAGTACAGCAATAAGTTACAACAGTTGGTTACACAAATGACAAATCAAAAACATTAGTTACACCATTCAGCAGCAACAAAATGAACAAGATGTGCTAGGCAGAGCATTTTCACATACAGGAAGAGCAGCAAGTAATGTAAGTGCAAATTGGAACACCACTAGAGTACGAACAAGGCCCTGCTAGGTACGATATTAAAGTGCTGATGGCAGCAATTAAAGGGTGAATGAAGTGCTGTTGGTACTTTGTTCAGCAGGGAAGATTGGAGGAAACCGGGGGAGGGGGCGTTAAGAGAAATGAATTAGGCCAGGGGCTGTGGGGAAGTGGATTGTTGGATGGCAAAATACAGCACAGGTTCTGACACAACTGCAGGAGTGAGTAGTGAATTCATGGAGGACAGATTTGACTGTGTCGGATTATGAAGCAGTGTGAATGGCAGTGGGAAGAGAGCCCTATAGATTGGCAAAGGGAAGGAGAAGGCAGTCTAACTAGCAGAGGTTTTTAAGGAGGGGAGTGAGGGCCAGAGCTGTGAAGGGAGTAGGAGGCAAAGGGTGGGGAATTGAGGATGAAGGAAAGGTAAGGGGGGAGTACCCAAGCCAGAACCTGGAGATGAAATTAGTGCAATGAGAATGGTACCTGCCATCATCGTAGGAAAAGCAGAGGAAGCAGTAAAGAGAACAGTGTTAGGTTCGGGGGGGGGGCACTCAAATGCAAAGCAGCAGAAGGAGTGACATAGTGGGTCCAGTCTGGCTAGTATGGATTTGGGAGCAGCACTGTCAATAGTGTCACTGCAGTTGAAGATAGGGAGAATAATTTTCGAGATGATCTCTCTGCGGGCATGAAGCAGGATGCTCACTTTATTCCTGTAAATTGCGCCCAGCTTGGGGTGAAGCTTCTCATGGATGACATCCACATCAACTGAAAAATTGAAGTGATGATCCAGCCAGACCCCAAGGTCTTTAAAGGGGAAACATCCTCAACTGCAATACAGTCAAGGGACTGGAAGGAGAGGAGGGGGTGAGCCTAGCTAATCTCTGCCTTGTGCCAAAAGTCATGGAGACCATTTTCATGACATTGAGAGATAGCTGATTAGCCCAGAACCAATGTTGGATGTTGGTGAAGTCCAGTTAGAGCCAGGCCATGAGGTCAAAGGTATAGGATCCAGAGGCATAGAGGACAATGTCATCTGCATACATGTGAATGCACACACATGATCAAGCAGAAGGAAGGTTGTTCAGTATTATGGAGAATTGAATTAGGGCCAAGTATAGATCCTTGGGGTATGCCAGAGCAGATAGGAAGAGGAGATGAGAGGATAAGGTGTCAGCAATATGGACAGCTTAAGACCTGCCCTCAAGGTAGGAGCAGAACATCTCAACTGAGTAAATAGTGAGCCTTGCTGCCTTTAGGTTGTCCAGAACATAGTGTGGACAACAGTGTCAAAGGCTTTAGACAAGTTGATAGAAATGGCTGAGGTGACCAAGCCATGATCCTTAAAAGCTATGATGGAGTCTGTGAGTCGCAGGAGGGAGGTGGAGGTGAAATTCATTAAACCAGACTGGTAGGCAATAAAGAAAGAGAAGTCAAGGAAAATGGAGAGTTGACAGCAAACAAGGTGTTGCTGGAGTTTAGCCAGAGCAGGGAGGAGGAAGATTGAGTGGTAGTTACGTGGGCAGTGGGGGGCACCGCTTTGGGAAGGGGGATGACTGTAGCCTGCTTCTGTGTGTCAGGAATGGAGGCTTGAGTGAAGGACAGGTTTAGAATGTAGGTAACAGGTAAAATATATGGTACATATTACTTTGCAGTGACAGTGTCAGCCTTTGGCCCGCACTGCCAATAATTTAAATAGCAAGCAGTACCAGTCCCCAGTGCCCCTCTCTACCTTTACCCCACTTCTGTACCAAAAAGTCCTTGGCATACAATGCTACTCCTTCACCCTGCTTCACATCATCATTTCCTGGCATCCTGTGATATGCTCCTTATCTTGGCTCATCACAGTTGTTTTGTATTACACTGTGTTGGCTCTTCCTTGCACTTGTATTAATCCTTACCTATTGTTTAAGCATTGCTCACTTCCCCCCTCCCCCCAGGATGCATCTGAAAATGAACTGTTATCAGCTTAATATGTTTTTCCTGGTAAGACTTTTTTAAAGCAATAAAATAAATACATTTTTGCTTTAGATTGTACACCAGGGATCGGTTTCAACAACTGGAAGGAATAGATTAAAGCAAAAAGTAAAGTCTGCATTCACAGATATTTTTACTTGCTGGTTTCATTTTCTAAAGCAGTTTCATACTTGGTGTGAAACATGCAACAGTGGTTTTAGGGGTCGTGCATTAACTGGCTACATCTGCCAAAGACCCTGTTTTTTTTTCACTCTGTGTATGTGTGGTCATTTTTTTAATTTTGTTTGTAACTTCCTTTTCATTTTTCATTAACAAACCACCACCCTTCGGCCAGGATCTGATGAACATTACAGTATCATGTTTAAAATCCTTAGTTTTGCACTTCTGGTGTTGGTTTTGGCAGGTGGCAGAAACTACTTTTTCTAATGAAAGCATGAAGTCAAACTTCTTTCAGAAATCTGCAGTAAGTTTTACTTCCTGGTTTTATTTGCAAAAGTAGTTTTAGATTTTCTTTTATATTTTGTTGAGAACTTTCTTTTTTAAAATTTTAATTTTCCAGAGCAGCAAAAAGTACCACACAAGGGATAAGATTTTACAAACCTGAAAGTGTTAAGTTTCAAATCTTAATCATTTTTTAAATGACAAACCTCCTAAGGTCCCACCGAAAATTATAACAACAAGGCTTCTTAAAAAAGGAAAGCTTGGTACCCTAAAAGTCCACCTAAAAAGCCATAACTGGAGTCATGTGATGTTTATGCCCCCCATACAAAATGAAAAATAAGATGCTACCAAAACCCCTGGACCTCACCAACACTGATATGATGAAACTCAGAGACGAGCTTTGTAGCAAATCTCGTAGCATTGGCACAGCCGCTGACACACAAGTATATGGCGGGCAGAAACAATTGTACTTAGGTTATTAGGCAAGTTAAAAGCCTGCACTTTAAAAAGAGATGGAAAACTCCTGGAGGGATAGCAGGCAACTCTCGCTAAATATTCAGCCCATACCGTACTACACAGTCCAGATATGTGAATGAATCATCCAGATATGTGAATGAATCATTCACATATCTGGAATGTGATATTATGGATATGCGATGTACGCCATGGCTCATGCTATGACCAAGGGCATCACCAAGCTGTCAGGTGGGGGCGGCAGGCGTGGTGGTGCTGCCGCCCGCCAGCTGACCGGGGGAGAGGGGGCGTGGAGCCCAGTGGGCGGGTGGGGAGGGGGCACACTAGACCACCAGGGTAATAGGTATTTTTTTTATGTTTTACGGTTGCCCGCGATCGGGCAGAGTGCGGTCCACTGGACCACCAGGGATATTGGAGGGGGGTGATTTAAACAGATGCCCGCAATTGGGCAGCAATCGGTCCACTGGACCACCAGGGATATTGGACGGGGTGGGTTTATTATACCGATGCCCATGATCGGGCACATAGCGGTCCACTGGACCACCAGGGATATTAGACGAGGATTTTTTTAGACAAATGCCCGCGATCGGGAACATAGCGGTCCACTGGACCACCAGGGATATAGGACTGGGGTGTTTATTTAACCAGATGCCCGCGATGAGGCAGCACTCGGTCCACTGGACCACCAGGGATATTGGAGGGGGGTTTATTTACACAGATGCCCATGATGGGGCATGTGGGGGGGTGCTGCCAGGTGCGGCAGGAACTCAGGTGGCCACCCACAGGTGGCAGCTGCTGTGTTGTGCCCTACAATGCGGCAGCTCACTTGTGGGTGGACATCATTTGTTCCTTTTTTTTTGGCTTAACTTTGTGCAGGCACAAGTAGGGGTTGCGCATGCATGGCTTTGCACATCCCAGCCTGAATATCGGGCTATGCAGGTTATGCATGGGCACGTCCCCCTTACCTGTGCCTGCATACATTACTGATGCACTCCAGCGCATTGGGATTTGTGCGGCGCACTTTTCCCTTTTGAATATCGCGCCGGGCGCATCAGTGGGTTGTGCATGGCGCAATACTGTTGCGCCATGCGCAACCCTTTTGAATATCTGGGCCCATGTATTCATGTCAGTTTACTCAGTAACAAACAATGGGGAAGAGAAATATATAGAATATATATGGAACACAATCTGAATTGTATCTAATTATCATGTTTTTCAAAGTTTTCGTTGAGGCATCAGTAGCTCTTTAATGTCCAGTATTCCATTTAATGGGGTAGGTTGTCATGGAATGCTGCATACCAAGAGTGAATTGCACCACATTTGCACTAACTGCACTACTGCATTGGGATAAAGCTGCTGTATTGTGGTACATAATCCTAAACTGTTGATGCAGGATTCACCCTTCTCATTTTGTTTGTGTGTGCTCATTCTTGCCTGCCTGTGATGGTATCTGAAGAACCTAAAAGTGTCAGGTTTCAAATCCAGTTTTTTCTTTTTGTTACTGATGAGCATAAAAAGGCCTTTTTCCACAATTCTTTAAACATTTTTTGTCACCCTGTAGCATAAACACTACTAAACACAATTTCATCTTACTTGGCAGATTTCAAGATCCTACCCCACTGATTAGGATATGCATGCCGATTTTTGGGTCCCGGTCATGGAGTCTAAAGATGACCAAGTAAAAAGTGGATGGCAGTTAGGCTTTCATATGGAAATGCCTTTTTAAGCCTAACTTTAATGTTACTCTCTAATGAAAATCATAGAAAACAAGCTTAGAGTGCTTAAGAAGTAATTTCATAATTTGGTGACGTATTTTAATACAACAAAGCCCTTTTGGGGGCCCATAGAGAGACAGGGTATGTCAAGCTAATGGAACAGATTTTTTTTTCTGAAGCTCTCTATGTAGTTATATTTCGTAAGCCTAATGAAGTGGGTAACTTCACTCTATGTCTTAATTTCTTCCTCAACATACACAGCAAGTTACAGGAAAGCACTGTTGGGATTCAAACATTGCATAAGTTCCATTTTTTTTTTCTCTGCGTACTTATTAGAGGGCTGTTTCTAATTATCTGTCTATCTTTGTTTCTACCTGATCTCTTGTTTTACTCAGTTTTACTGTAGGGGATGTTGGCGGCTTTTGCTGTGGTCTTTATAATTGGTCCAAGATATGCCTTGGTCTAGAGTAAAAACTGGCTTTCCAAAAAGGCTCCTGATTCATCAAATCTGTATGTTTAAATGAAAAAAGAAATGTGCCTTAAGGCTACGAGATTCTTTCAATGTCAATAAGATTTTTTTCATCTTGAGTTTTAACAACCCTTTTCTGGATTTAGAAACATTTAAAGGTCACAACAGGTTTCAGGCCTCATGCAGTTTTGGAGACCAGCTGTTAACAGGTACACAATGGTTCTAATTCTTAAAGCCGTTTTTCAGTATGCAGGAACAAGTTTTTAAAAGATGATATTTGGACATATAGTTCAGCTTAGAGTTCATTAAAGTTCTGTATGCATAGTCTTTTATTCTTTATTGCTGAGGACCTTTAAATATAAACAAGATCTTAGATTGTATGTCACCCCCCTGCTTTTCCTTCTGCTGAATTCATAATCCACTGTGAGACCATCTTCATTTCCACAACAGTTAATTATCATATCACACATTTGGAACAGTGTTGGGGTGGGGGGTTGGGAGAGAAGTAGGAAGATACAATTAAGAGGGGACATAAATGCAAAAAACAAATGAAATATCATTATTCAACTAGGAAAGGCATGCTAAGCTATGATAGCTTATTGCCAGGTGTGTCTTGCATTGACCTGTGATGGGGGAATGTTGGCCATGACAACAGGGAAATTCCCCTACTGTTCTGTAGGGGGCATTTCAGATCCACTGTTGGATCATTTGGATGTATGGCACTGGAGAAGAAGATTGAACTTCAGCAGCAGTCAGCTGTGGTGGTGGAGCTTACCCAGGAAAGAGTTGTTAAAGATGATGAAGATCTTTTTGTTCCTACAGCATCAGCTGTTTTGATGGAGACTTCTGTGAAAGATCTTACTGGGAGCTGTGAAACTTCTGATGATTCAGATATGGATTTTGGTAGTGCTTGTATGGAGACGTCACAGCAGGATAACGGGATGGCTTCAGCTCAGTTGGAGTTGGTTTTAGAAGAAAAACGTTGGAAGGTGCAGGAATTACTGGAGGAGGAGGAGGAGGATAAGAAGCAGCTGGAGAGGAGATGGAAGAAAAGGGTTCAGGCCAGATAGACTTTGGTGCTATGGAGAGCCCTATGAAACCAGGACCAAGTGGAATGTTGCCTGGAGGGTCCATTTTGGCTGCAGGACCAGAACATGACCGTGGGTCAGTGCAAGAGGCTCAGCAGTTTTCTGTGGTAGATTCAGTGGTGCACGCTTTTGTACTAGTGGGCGGGGCACACCAGCAAGCTGACTGGTGTCTGGAGCAAGCTCTTGTGTTGGCTGGATGGATTCAGGTGGTGGGCGGTAAATGGATTCCAGATCCAAACTGGGAGGTCTTCACGCCGGAAGATGCTGCCAGGGAGGTGTAGCCTAATCCCTTATCTCCTACTGATGGTTACGTGGAAACTGCTTATGAATGTCCACTGGTGGCTGTAACAGATCATGGCCCTATGGGGGGAAGTGTGGCTCATGGGGGTGATGATGCAGGCACTTCTCCGCCCGTCACCACTGCTGACTCGGAGGAAGCTGCTGCACAGGGGATTGGTCAAAATGAGGCCCAGGTAGACTCCCAGGACAGGCCTCTGACCTCTACATTGTCAGGGGTTAATGATGCTGATAGTTCCACTATGCATCAGTTGGTTTCTAGGGGTACAGCTGCTGGTGAGCCAAGGGAACAGTGGGAGCAGAGGCCCACAAATGTGAGCACTATTACTTCAGGTTCTAGACCGCATTTGGCCACTGTGGCTGGTGGCAATACTGCTTTCCCCAATGGTCTGTCTACATCTGGGCCAGATGGAGCTACTGACCCCACCCCATGGTACCTCCAGAAATGCAGGCTTTTCGTCTTTTGTAGGACCTATGCCCAGACGCAATGCCATGCGTCTTAGGTATAAAGGCTTGGAAATATTTCTGGACTGGCTATAAGTTGCGCAAAGATTCCATGAGATTTGTTGCATTTGAAATCTATGTGCTCATTCATGTCTCTTGAGAGGATGTGTTTGATGTGAGTTTTAGGTCAGTGAAGGGCCTTGATCATTTTTGGCTTAAGTATAACCAACTGAAGTTTTCTCCTGTTTGGGTTCCCTTCCTGGCTATTCCATTAACCAAACCTACTATAAAAACAATAATGATCATGTTCAGAAATGAAAACTTTAGGGGTTCGGCCCGCTCCCAGGGTGCTTGGCTGCCTCTGCAGAGGTGGAGACAGCTGCTGTGCCCATTGCATGGGTGTGGGCGTGGGGGAGAAAATGGAGGCAAAATACCAGGACCCGGCAGGACCCATGATGGCGCCGATGGGCCAGAGGATGCACCCCTCTGGGGGGGGGGTCGTAGCCCCTGCCAGGTCCACGGAGGTGGTACAAATAATGTTGTGATAAAAAAAGAAATGAAAACGTTCATGTGGGAGGTGTAGCTCATTGGCTAAATAAATGGTGTGATGTGCTGGGTGCCCCTGAGGCAATCATTGATTCAGAGTTTCTCTGGACTGGGAGTTGGCACTTTAAGGTGAAACTCAGGCATACGGAAGTAGGCCTTTTCCATATCCCCAATAGTTTTTTTGGGGGAGAGACTGTGGAGTATGTTTTTACCTGGGATAACCCAAGGCCTGCTATCAGTGTGGGTCTCGAACCCACCTTTCTAATGTCTGTGACACAATTGTATGTAGTCTGTGTGGAGAGTGTGGACACAGCAACTCTCAATGCTGCAACCATGTGCTGTGCAGCCTCTGTGAGGACTATGGGCACATGTTCCAGAATTGCCCTTGGGCGGCCAGGAACAATAGCAGGAGTACCTATCCAGATGACCTCATTAAAAAAGCGGAGCAGGCAGAAGCGACCCCCCCCCCGATCACCCTGCTTCAAGTCCTATTTCAGAGGTTCCTCCAGTACCTGATCCCTCCATCCCTAGAGCTTTGTTGTTACTGTGAATCAGGACTCTGTTGTGTCCTCTGCCAAGGTGATCTCTGCTAAGTCTGTATCAGGTGCCTTGAACCCTCGTGAGTTAGCCCCTGAGGCTCTGGAGACAGTTTCAACTGTGCTGTGGATACTCCTTTACTGGAAGTAGTGGAGCAGGAGAATGACTTGCACATGCCTCTCCCCCCCAATGTCCCTGAGAGGTCTTCAGTCTCTGACAGGAGACATACTTTACAGAGTCAGAAAAGTGTGGATTCTGTTATGGAAACATCTAATCCATTTGACGTTCTGGGTGCACCTTCTGGTGATGAGCGTGGTGGTGGGGACAGGGTTTCTGTTGTTTGCTTCAGTGCTCTTGACTCAACCAGATCCAGTGGCTATGGAAGTGGAGAAAGTGGGGTTGGGGGTGAAGAAGAAAAAAAAAGAGAAAAAGAAGAATGTTTGGTTATTACGTGTCTTTTTTCCCCCTTTTTTTCAGTAATTATATATGGTGCTCTTTTCTTTAGCTTCAGCTAATGTTTGTAGCATACTTAATGGTTCAAAACGAAATGCTGTATTTACCCAATTTAGAGACTTAGCATGTGAAGGTATTTTTGTTCAGAAGACCTGGTTTAATTCTGACGCCATGGTAAGTATTGCCCTAAGATCCTGGTTTGAGGGGCTTCTCATTGGTCCTTTAGGCCTGATAGGGCAGATGGGGTTAGGATTTTATTTCCTGGGTTTTATTTTCAGTTTCAGAAAATTGTTAACATACAATCAGGGAGGGCATTAATTATTGATGGGATATGGCACCATCAGCCTAGTCATTTTATAGTGGTGTATGGTCCTCAGAAAAAGGTGGAGAGAGAGTCCAGCTTAGGAGGGATATTCAGCTTTTTTTGGCAACTGTTAGAAATGTGTGTTTTTTTGGAGGGGGTTAATTGTTCATTGGATATTCGAGATCAGAGGCGGGTAGAAAAAAAGGTTTACTGTGATTCTTCTGCCCTTTGGCAATGTGTTGAAACTACAGAATTGACTGACTGTTTTAGTTCAGCTCAACCACTGGTTTGGTTTACTTATGTTAGGGGTCCTCTCAGTAGTAAGATAGATTATGTTTTTGTAACGAAGAGAATTCAGGTGATTAAAACACAGGTTATTCCTACTGAATTTTCTGACCACCTTTTGGTTAAAATTATAGTTTGTACTGGGATGGGTGTTGCACAACCATCTAGCTGTTGGAAAATGAATACTTCTTGCTTGCAGGATGCTGCGGTGAAAATTGGTTTAGCCTCCTTATCTGTTACTTGGGCCTCAGTGATAGGGTTATATGATGACCTTTTTTTTATGGTGGGCAGATTCCAAGAAAGCTATAGCCAAATGGGTTCAGGATTATGGTAAAGCTAGTGCTCAGAGAAAATTAATGATATATCTCAGGTTATGGGGTCAGCTTTATAGACATTTGGAGAGTTCCTTCATCAGTAGAGGGGATTTGATGGAGCAAATTTTGCAAATTAAAACACAAATGCGTGATGTGCAGTATGATAGATCTGCCACATTACAGTCCGAGTTAAATTTGGGTACTAATACATCTCACTTTTCTGACCCTTGTTCAGCCTATAAGGAACAAAAAAAATCTTGTTTTTCTAGTCTGCAAAATGAGCAGGGGAATCTGGTGACACATACGGAAGGGTTAAGGGAAATTGGGCGATGTTTTAGATTTAGGCGAGGATCAGGCTACTGTTCAGGAGATTTTGGAGGTTATCTTGACCCTTAAGGACAGGGTTGTTCCTGGTGAGGATGGAATTCCTTATGAATTGTATAAGGTCTTTGCCCATATGGCAGCTGACTGTTTAGCTAGGGTATATAATTATTTTTTCAGTTCTAATTCCATTCCTGTGCAGTTTACTTTGTTAATCATCTTTATTCATAAATCTGGAGATAGAATGTTGTTGGGTAATTAGCGTCCTCTGAGCATACTGAATGCTGATTTCAAGATGTTGGCTTTAATGCTTCAGAAAACGCTACAGGGAGTGGCCTCAAGGGTGAGTCATCCTGTTCAGACTTATGCAATTCCTGGGAGAAATATTCAGGAAAATGTATCCTTTGTGCGGGATGTGTTTGAATTTTGCAAGGATATGGACTTGGGTGGGTGCATCTTGTCCTTGGATCAAAATAAGGCATTTGACTGGGTGAACCATGAATTTTTGTTTAAAATTTTAAAGTGTTATGGTATTCCTTTGTTTTTTGTCAGGTAGATACAGCTGCTGTATGAAAATGCTATTATTACTCCTGAAACAGCTGGCCGTGGGGGGAGGGTGCCGGTTAAAATAAAGGCAGGAGTTAGGCAAGGGTGTCCCTTAAGTCCTGTTTTATATGTTTTTGCTATTGATCCCCTGATTAGGAGGATTGTGGGCAGTAATAGAATTCTGGGCATCAAGGGGAATCAGGCTGGGGATACGGTAATTGTTATTGCTTATGTTGATAATTTGTGTGTTTTTCTGAACAATAATGTGGATTTTACTGAATTGATGGGGGAAATTCAGGCCTACTCTTGTGTTTCTGGTGCTGTCCTGAATATGGATAAGAGCATGGGGTTGCAATTGGGGAAGGGGGGCTGTTGATTTTGATTTACAGGGTATTCAGTTGTGGTCTGAGCCAACTAAAAGTTTGGGAATTTATTATGGCCCTGGGGACATGGGAAAATTTAATTGGGATAAAAGAGCTCAGGAGGGAGAAGGTAAAGTGGCTCGGTGGAAGGGGTGGAAAATGTCCAAACGTAAAAGGGTGTTTGTTATCAAGCAATTTTTGCTTCCCTGGTTTTTGTACATTAGTATGGTTTTTCCATTACCTACCTGTTTGCAAACTCAGGTTCTTAGACTTTTTTTCAGTTACTTTGGGGGAGCCAGTTAAGTCCAATAAAGCAGGAAGCTACTTATTTGGAGATTGGCAAAGGGGGTTTAAATATGCTTAATCCCATGGTCTTTTTCCTTACGTTGCTTTGGCAGAAGAATATCATTACTTTATTTCTGATTCCTCATGTAACCCCTAGGTGGCGCTATCCCAAGGGCTACTACCCCTGCCTGCTTGGCTAGTAGCAGGTTAAGGGGCCTGAGTTCTGAAATGGGTGCCTCCACCCGGAGGTCAGGATTGGTAGTGGTCAAGCTAACCTGGGCACAGGCCTCCGGGACACTGTAACCCCTCTTTTCCCCTCTAGTGGCCTGAACACTGTACAATAATCACTTTCACAATACCCCTGGTACACCTAACAAAGTACCCATACTGTTTGCACTTACCACCAGGGCTGGATTGGCCCTACTCCCTGGGGACCCCTGTAAAACAAGGTTAAGCACAGCAAATAGCAACAGTACAGTACTTTGAGCACAGACTGGAACCACAGTCAGATTACATGCAGAAACAGTTAGATCTGATTTATTCAGGGACTTGAACAAGGGAGGGGAAAATCAGGTTAATTAGCTTAAAGGTTATATCAGTCAAGCAGTTATGCATGCGCTTTGAGTCCCCCACACAGTCCACCCTCTGTACCCATGTAGAGAAAAGATGGCTAGCTAGACAGTTGCCCGGGTTGCAGCTGGTTGGGGCCCTGTGATGGAAAACATAACATGCACAGTACACAATATTTGTAATCCGGAGCCAGAGGGCTCAGTTCATAAAGGAAATGAAACAAGACAATCAGATGACACACTCAGATTAAGCTGTTGTTGTAGGGAGCTACCCTGGTATTTACTCACGATACCCAAGACTGGACACAGGCTGGACGAAACTCGAGACTGCAGGTGGTTGATCTGGTATGCCAGGAGAAGCAGGGCCCACACGAGTCGCAGAGGCGTCATTCCTGTTCAAGCATGGAGCAGGGGGCTGATCCCCAGGCAGGTCTCTCATCGATGGCTTTTCTGTGCAGTGGGTAATCTGACTGGGCCAGTCTGGCAGAGCTCAGACCGCATGGAGACAAGTTCGGAAGCAGTCCATTTTGGGCTGGATACAGCTTCCAGCAAGCAGAGCACAGTTCACACAGTGGGGAACTAACTCACAACCCACTAGCAGCTCATAGCACATTTACATGTGCAGGAATTCTACTATACCAGGCAAAGCACTCCCTGGGCACAATCGCAAAGTCTCTGCACACACCTGGAGCTTAGGGGTAGCTGGAACTCCTGACAGGCTGATCGCATTCTGCAAAAATATTCGGTCTTCTTCAGGTTGAGCCTGGCCCACTTCAGTAGCCTACTTTAGTCACACAAACTTGGATTTAGTCCAAAATAATTCTCTTCTCTCCCTCTCAGGAGCAGCAGGCAGACATGGAGGCTAAACTCTCAGCCTTTTCATAGTTCTCCCATGCGAATCCACTCAGGATTGCTCTCAGACACTTCAGCTCCTTCTTGCTCAGCTTCCAGCTTAGTTCTAACTGAAAACTGCAAGCAGCCTGGGACTTCCCAAAGATCCAAAAGCTTTGGTTGGCTGATCTGGCTGTCAGTCAAAGCAAGAACTCCCCCTTCAGTTGCAAAAAAGGTGCAAAAACTCAAACCACAGTTCCTAAAGATTTTGAATTCAGACAGCTCCTGTAGTCCGGCTACATTTTAGGTCCCACCAGAACTTATTGGTCCAGTTTTCAGTCCAGTACCAAGATAGTGGAGACAAATAAACAGTCCTTGCTACAAAGAAAGCAGGTTAGACAAACTACATTATCATTATCATTCTAAATGTTTTTCAGCAAATAGTTACATCTTTCAGCAGAGCTCCATCTCAGATTACTTATGCTGCAATCAGGCAGCTCTTAGAGACAGTACACAGAGGCTATACAGACTCCAGTAATCACATTTAAACTGCTAAAATGCAGGACATCAGCCTGGCAGTGAGCATTTAGGCAAGCTCAAGGAATACTTTTTGGGAACCCCCATTTGTAGGGGGGTTACACTCAGACTGTGTCGGCAAAATAGGGGTGGAATGTTTTGGGGCATCACTTGGGAAATGGATATCTGTGTTCCCTAAGGTTACATCTATCTGGTTTGGGATTGCATGAGGGGTATAAGGACTGTTTCTAGGAATTACATAAGTGGCAGGTTACTAAGCAGAAGATTATGGAAAACAATAGGAAGGGTATTTATAGATGGATTTTAGATTTTATTGGGCCACTGCATTCGGACTTCACACAATGTACCCTGAGTAATAATAAATATGTTTGTCAGATGTTGTCCAACAAGAGAGTGCCTGGTAAAATGCTGGATGCACAATGATTGATGGCCCATGGGAGGGTGGGGGTGTGAGGCAACCATAAACACAAGGCTGTAGAGGAGAGGAATTACCTGTACCAGAGCTATGGTTCTCCATTAGAATCTCAGGAGCATTTTTTGTTTCGGTGTATATATGCTAAAGATCTGTGGGCTTTTTTGGCCAGAGAATGGGACTTACTGTGGTTAGCTGGTATTACAGTACTTATGACATGCTGGTTTGGGGGAGTTTTTCTGTGTTATTATCTATATATCATGCTAGTACTTTTAATGTCTTTTTTGCATGTCTGAAATTTTATTTATGGCAAGCCCATTGTCAATATTTATTACAGCAGCATGAAATGTCTTATGTGGCCTTTCGTAGAATTTGTGTTTCTGAACTACAAGGGATGTTTAACAGGGAAAGTAAGTGCATCCATGACATAAGGTTACTATGTGGTGGAAGGGGTTTGATTTTTTTCAGACATATGCATAGTTTAATGGTGGTGGGTAGTTGTGTTGGGATTTTGGTGATGATGGGGTTGTGGGATTGGTGGGGGATGATTCTGTTGCATCTTATCTTTATGTCATTCTGTTGTATACCTTCTTGCATACATGTTTGGTTTTCCTATTTTGTATGTATTCTGATGATTTGATGTGTTTTTTGAATAAAACTCCCCTAATCTTTGATAGGGGGTGCTGCACACTTCCTGTTGGAGAGAGAGGTGGTTTGGAGCTGAACAGAGACATGGCTGTCCAGGTGGAGGAGACTGCTTCCCTCCCCATCCGGAGTATTGAGGAAGCTCCAGTTGTAGGGCATGAGGTAGCTAGCTGGCTCTGTGGCCATATCTGCTCCTTATGATACTTTTGAGATGGAGTCAGAGAAAAAGACACCTGTGAAGGTACAGAAACCTAAGATGCATCCCACGGATGAGGAACATTTGGAACTGTGGCTACATAAGCAGCAGACACATAGTACACACGTCGAGGATACACCTGGTCCAGTATCTGTTGTACAGATAAAACCAATACCTGTAGCTGCTGAGCTTACCCAGGATAATAAGACTAGTGAAGCTGCATAGAGACTTGACAAAGATGTAATGGACAATATTCTCCCAGTACAGCAAATGCAATCCTCTGAAGATTTACTCGTGACAGACTCTTATGCAGCTGGCAGTTCGGTTTCATACAGACCTGACACATCAGCGGGACTGGCCACGCCTGCAGTTGAATCTCAAAGCTGCTCACAGATTATCCAGTTACACTACCTGGTAAGAAAAATTCCTCCAGCAGACAGCTGGTGAGAAAGTTTTGTTTCCAAACGCTCGGACCAGTGTAAAGGGTACATCAGTAACAAGGAAAGCTAGGAAGGCTCTGATGCCACCTGGCCATTCCCCTGGCAACCAGGGAATGCAAAGTGCCATTCAACACGCTTCTACAGATAGTCTTATCTCTGCATTGGAATTAACTATTGAGGAGGCATTCCTTATGGCTGGTTGGAAGCAAAAGAAAATAGGATCAGGTTGGATGTCTTCAGAGCCAGTACTAGCATCCAATCTTTGGAAACCTCAAGTATCTGAAGAAGAAATGAACAGGTCAGATGAGGAGGTACAAGAAGGCTGCAGTAAGGAGCAGTTACCCCCCCACAGACAGGTGATTTCTTTACTCATTTACTATACATATTTGAGAGTTCACAGAGCCCTAAACTGAGATGGAAAACAGTTAATATAACCAATAGTCATACACCTAATATTGAACACTCCCCTCCTGTCACCGACACAGTAGCACTACAGGTACAGGGTGAGGTACTGGTTTTAAATATGAATTATGTTTCCCACAATGCTATGCAGCAAGTACAGGGGGCTATAAATGGTGGGACGGGCAGTTCTGAGGATTCTTATACAACAAGTCATGTAGCAGAAGGTGACCTGCTCAAAATGAACCAAATTGTACTGGGCCCCTATCTAATGTACCTCACGGGTCTGAGACCTATATTTCCCAATCAGAGATAGTCCAGGACTGCCTCCCCCAACAGGTCCCAGAATCCAATGATGGAGCAGAGAACCCCAGACCTAGTACTATAAGTACTGGCACAGCCCAGTAGCTGGTCGAGAACCCCCAGGAACAACTCCCATGTATGGGGCCTTGAGGAGAGGGTCACACAGGCAGAACATATGCAGGCCTGTTCCACACACCAGAGGAACCTGACAAAAGACGAAATGCAATTCTCATTAAATATAAGGGTGGGATGGAGGTCCAACCCAACAGGTTCCTTGTAGCTAGAAAATTGCTTAAAAGGGAACTGTCAACACTAAGAGCCTCACACCCAAGTGTGAGGCTGATCCCAATTAGCCCTTGGTGTGCAAAATCATTTTTTTGCCTAATGATTACTGCAGTGTAGTAGATTGTATCAGGCTAATTTCACTGACTTGTAAGCTGACATTTCCTATAATCAGAAATGCCAGACTCCCCTGCAGTTGACATCAGAGGAGGACTGCAGTAGCAGGAGAGTCAATAGCCTGCAGTAAATATCAGAGTTTTTTTGTAAACTGTAATCTTCTGTTTGCTGATCTGCTGTTCTCCTGGGGATAGACAAAGTCACAGAGAAGAGTACTAAGTCCCTTGAGCACAGCAGGACCAGCAAACATCTGATTTTAGCTTTCAAAATCTTTAACATATATACTGCAGGCTGTTGAATCTCTCAGCTCTGCAGTTCTCCTCTGATGTCAGTTACAGGAGATTCTGGGATTTCTGGTTACAGGAAATGGAATCTTAGAAGTCAGCAAAATTAGTCTAATACATTTTACTACACTGCAGTAAACAGTAAGTAAAAAGGTTTTTTTTTACACAAAGTACAAATTGGAATCAGCCTTACTCTTGGGTGTGAGGCTTTTATTGCTGGCAGTTCCCCTTTAAAGAAAGTTTGTGATTTCAAGCAGCAGAAATGTATATGCTTATCCATACTTCTGGAAATCAAATTTTTGATGTTCGCTTTAAAACTGCTATTGGACTTGAATGCTTTCAGTATAGATATAATGAGGTAAAGTACTCCGCAGTGTGGCCCCCCTTTTTTGTAATACTGTTAGTGAAGCTATCATTGAGATCTGTTACAGCACCCTTTAAGAACAAGGTGGTATCAGCCTCAAATGTTTTATACTGGCTCAAATCAAGGTGCACAGTTTTGATGCAGCTGTCCTTATTCTAGACTCTGAAAATATATGGACTGGGAGATAGAAGATGAAGGTCCGCCTCCCTCAAACAGAAGCAGGATTGAAACATCTACCTCATTGTTTTTATCTGGGTAGGGACTGAGGCTTTATTTTCTATCCTGGTCAGCCAAAATCTTGCATTAGACGTGGACCATGATCACACCTCAGTAGTACATGTGACCAGGTTTGCTTTGAGATACAGTAGGTCACATGAGCATACGTTGTAGAAATCCAGTGCAATGCAACTTAAGTGAATATAAGGGGCATTCCTATAAGAACTGTCCATGGGCCACCCACAATGAAAGTGACCCCACTAAGAAAGCTGAACAAGACTACTGTGTGGCTACTGAACAAAAACAAAATATGAGATCAGCTTTGTTGGCAAAAAATATGGAGACTTTTCGTCCCTGATCTCCCACTCAGTCACAACACAGCACTGAAGAGCAGAGGAATCCACATCAATGTACAACATCTACCATAGGTGATCTAGTGGTTGATGCACAGGTGATCTCTATACCCCATTCACCAATGCAGCCTCCTCCTCCTCCTGAAGCCACATTGGATGCAGTAATCCCCAATTACATTAGAACAGCAAGATATGGAGCTGTCAGAGAAATGACTGAGTGCTGTAATGCCTCCTTATTCAACCCTAGTGATAGAACAACTGCAGATAGTCACTAGGTGATGCAGAGGTCAAAATCCTTAAAAATCCTTTGACTAAGTCGGTGCTACTACTGTATATATGGACAGGAATTTACTAAAAGCAACTCTATGAAGGTTTGTGCTTCAGAATTCCTGTCTCAGGTGACTCCACTAATGATGTGAGTTGAAAAAAGGCAGCTTTCCTAGAACGGTTTTGGCAACAGTATCAGGATCTCAGTGATATGGATCTGTGTATGCCTTTCATTGCAATCCCTCTCATACAGCAATCATTCAAAATGGTGACTATTTTATTCCATAATTAGGGTGTTAATATTGTGGACATCCTTAATTGGTTTAAGCAGTGGTGCAACATTCTAGGTCACCCTGAACCAATTATGGGCACTGAGAACATTTGGACCAGTGGATGGAAATTCAGGTGAAGCTACACAGTGTAGGCATGGGAAGTAAACAATTCACCAGCAGTTTCTTTTTGAGACGTGAACAGGGTATATTCTTTTACCCTGGTCAACCAAAGACATGTTGCAGTTAAAGAGTAGTTCATGCCAGCATCTAGCAGTGACTGCAATCAGCTGAGATGCGGCTTATGTTCAGAATTCGGGCATATCAGCCTCAAATACCTAAATCTACTTACTGTAGATATAATCTATGTGAACAGAAGGGACACAGTTTTAAACAGTGCCCCTGGACAGCACACAACACTCCAACTCTGTTTGACCAAGACACCATTCTTTCATATGCTCAGAAAACCAATGCAGTAAAGGATAAAGTACCTGCCTACAAGCTCAAGAAGATCCCTTGCAATCCTCAGTCTTGCAAACTGACATCAGCCAGACCAAGGAACCCTGCCTGCACTTGCCAAATACTTAGTGAGTCAGATAAGGCTCAGATCAGGAAAGTAACTTTTCCAAGGGTGCAATATGGGCACAAAACACCATTGGGTAGTTTGTGGCCACTGTGGGGAGTTTGCTTTTGTTTTGGCAGTATGCCCAACACTGTTGGCACATTTCAGAATTTGTAAGTAATAAAGCTTTTTAAACTTACTTTCCTGGTCTGAGCCTTATCTGACTCCTAGGTTATTAGGCAAGTGCAGGGTGCCTTGGTCTGGCTGGTTGTGTTACTTAATGCACTGCTATTTCTACTGAGCAACCACTTTCATGTGTGTAAAATGACATCAGCCTAATGAATAGGCAGTGCACAGAAACATGCAGGAAGGAGCAGGACCCAGGACCCTCAGGGCTGCCTGAGGTGCAGCTACAAATGGTCAGTCCTATGAAACAACTGTGGAGGTAACAGCTTCCTTCACTATCACAGAGGCTCTCAAAGAGGCATCAACAGTATTGTATGTATGAATATGTCTTATGTTTGTTAACATGTATTGTCTAATATGCTTTTAAACTGTCACAAAAGTCTATGGCTATGTCTTAAGAACCTAAGCTCTGAACCCAACTTCCACCATACTACAGATGCAATGAAAGAGGCACCACCAGTAGCTGAAGACTTAGCTATGTTGTCTCCCCAACTTCCACCAGAGGACAGAGCGATGCAAATGGTCATGAAACGACATGGACTAAGGTCTCAGAAGCTGAAGAATGAAGTAGCTAAAAAGGACACTGTCCTTCTCAAACAGGTTTGATCCTCTGTGGACAAGTAAACAGTAGGGGAATACTGAGGGAAGGGATTCAGGTGCTTTGTCTGTTTCCTCTTTGCAGAAGGGACTCTCCTTTTAGACAGATGATACATTGGAGATGCTCCATTCAAAAAACAAGAAATGAAGGGCAAATTCTGGTGGGAGGAGTGGGAAATGTAGGTAATAGCGATTGTTTCCAGTTTTTAGGTTGTCTTCCCCTTCTTTTTGCTACTCCATTGAGTCTGAATCTAATAAGAATTTGGCATACAGTATGCCACACTATATACTAACAGTATTAAGAACCTTAAAAAAAGGCAATCATGTTCTCTTTATTACTTCAATCTAAGGGACAGTTTCTTTTTTCTAAAGAAACACCAGACTATGGACTACTTTGGACAGAACGGGTGGTGGACAAGTGGAACACCCTGCCAGAGGAAGTGGTGGGGGCTGAAACAATTACGGTATTTAAGAATGCATGGGATAGATATAAAGGAATTCTGAAGGTCAGGGTTAAGGGGCAACAGATTTCTAGGAAAACATAAAGTGAACTTACAAGCTCAAATGGGCAGACTGGGTGGACCGTAGGCCCTTATCTGCCGACACTGTCTATGTATCTATGTATCTATATGAGAAGGTATGGGTTTGGGGTAGTAGTGTGCCACTAAGGAATAGTATTTGCTGAATACCACAAATAATGCACTATTTGTTATTCAGATCCAAATATCAAAATAGTGGCACTATTCATGCCTATTTGTCTTTGGGAAACTCTAAAGAAATGAACTAAATTAGGCTAAGTTGTTAAATGGTACTCCGAGATGGAGTCAGTGGATCTGTAGCTAGAGTTTCCACTTGAATCTCTGTACTGCAGTTTCATAACAGCAGGAATTAAGTGTTCCTATTGTGCTCTCAACTATTGTTGTCATGTTGAGAACAAGGAAAAATAACATGAATAGAGACATAAGAGGGACATTGCAATATGATTAATTTTTAGTATGCAGTCTGCCCTACCTCTGTGTTTGTGTGAAGACGATGACTCTTGGTGGTATTCTGGTGGTTATGGAGTTTCTCTGGAGCCCCGTGGAACTCCCATGGGTGAGTAGCATTACCTGAGGCATTATTGGGATGCTGTAGGGGCACTAGTAGTGTGGGCAACACTGCTTTGAAAACTCAGCAGACAAATGGTGTATAGAAATATCCATGAGGCTGTGACTAATTTTTCCCATCTTGTGTTTGGAGTTGAGTATAGCCGTACTTGAATCAGGGGTGGCTTTATGTACTATATGAATGGTAAAAGGGCTACAGCACAGAATTAACTGCTGAAGTGTTTGATCAAAATAAGGAGCATTTACCTCAAGAAGAATACCATGTGTCAAGAATTATACAAGCCTTTTGCTATTAATGTACTTGTTTAAACGTATTTCATTTGGTGCTGATTAATAATCCTTGAAAATGATCTGGTAAATTACTAATCACCAGCACCTGTTAGCAATTATTAGCATGCTCCCGAACAACTCCCGAATAACTCAGAGATGCACTGGATTCACCTGATTATTGTGGCTATTTGCTCTGTTTTCAGCACACGAGTGGTGAACAATAAAGACAGCTACTTGTAAGCTGCTCCAGCTATTTTACATCACTGTGTTCTGACTACTCTCTCATGTGTAGGATGTTGTCTGTCTGTCTCTCTCTCTCTCTCTCTCTCTCTCAAGAGATGATGTTTTAATTATAGAGAAAAGGAAAATAATCTATGGGTTCTTTTAATACATCCAAAGAGTGTATTTCATAGTGATTCATAGCAATTCAAAATGAAAATGGCAATACTTTTCAGCTCACATTTTCTATTTCAGCATCACTAAACTAAGTTCCAAATTGCATTCTTTTTTTCTCCCTATAACCCGATGTGTATCTTAAAACCTACAAAATTATGAGACAGACCGGGCTGGGGAGAGGGAGGCGTATATCTCCTTGTGGTGTCATTATCATGCTTTTTGTACTTAGATTGAATCTCTAAATCTTCTTAAGAGTGCTGTTTCAAATGTAAAGAGCAGAAAGTAAACATTTTTCACATGTAATGTCTAAGGCTTCCTATAAGTAGTGCTGCAGTTTCTTTTTCTGTCTCTGGTCTCTTGCATTGGGTAGATTCATATAGTTGATTAAATAGGAACATTAGGAATATGGGGAGGAGGCTGGAGGGCTGCTTTTTTACTCCCCCACAGGCACAAAATAATAAAGCTGAGTACCAAATTTCTGAATATTTGGGGCCTTGTATATGAATATTGGGCAGAATATTCAAAATAAGGTATTTGCCCACCCCTAGTTTGGGGTAGCTTGTTTTGTTCTACCACATGAAGAACTATGAGCAGAGGATGGATTCGTCTTTAATAGTGCTCATTTTTTTGTGTCTAGCATAGTGGACATACATCTTGGGCAGGCCATTTTGCTAGATGAGGTTCTTGACAGAATTTGACTATAACTTATAAATAGTCATGCCTTGAAGACAAAAGCTGCTCAAATTGATTTATTCAAATTGTTCAACCGTACCTACTTACCTCTAAGGGGGTAATTGTAGGGGGAGATTTTAATAGTGGTTTACCCCCAGCCAATTGGGAAGCAAAAACGACCAAACTCTTCTTTGATACGGTCATATGTATAGAAAAGCTGAGCTATTAGATGCTTACAGCACCTTGAATAAAAAAGGAGGTCATATATTTTCATATATTTTATTTATTTATTTTAAGATTTTTATTGATCAAATAAATAAAAGTTACAAATGAGGATAAGAGTAATACAACAAACATAAATCTTAAACATACAAAGGAAAAGTTTAACAATGAGTGTTACCACCATACTCCATCCCTGTACTAAATGCATAGATATTCTGATCTATGACGATGCTGAAAGGAATTCAAGTTAATATACATGCAAATGTGAGTGGTCTTAGATAACTTTAGTAGTCGTATAGTTTACTTACCCTAAATACAAGTTTGGCCTTTACCAAGTGGTTTATTAGAATTGTATATTCTATTGCTTTATCTTAATACTGTCTCTGACTTTATTATACAGTTTTAGTTCATTCCTTAGGGTATAGTGGACTCTCTCTAATCTATGTATTGCAGTCATACAATTTAACCCGGTGAGATAATTGGTGTGTGTGGCTTCTTTCCATTTTAATAATATACATTTAAATGTAGTAATAAATCCTACTCTTACATGTCTTTGTTTCTAAATGGGGAGTTGGTCAATACATCCACCATGGCACGTCATAATCCAATCTGTTTGTTTTTTAAGATTTGTCCCTGTGGATACTGAAATAGTGATGAGAACTTGATGCCAGAATAAATCTAGTGCTGGAAAATTTACTGTCATATGCTCCAGTGTGCCAATGCCTGTACACATGAGGCATAAATCTGAGCAGTTAGGATCCATCAGATTTAATCTATGTGGCATATAGTAAATCCTATGAATTATATTGTAATATATTTGTTGGGGCCTTGTTGGCATTATGCCCTGTTTAGTTAAGTCTATGATATGCGCCTGTTTCCAATCTTGTAATATTTTGAGCTAATTTATCGTCTCATTTTAATTTCAGGTGGGGTTAAATTCTCCCCTAAATAAGTCACCAGAAAGAGATATATTTTGGATATGATTGTATGTTTATCTGGATTCATGAATGTCTTTTCCAATTTGTCGTATACCGGTGTTGCAGAAATATCTGTGTTTTTGTTTACATTTACAATTTTTGATGTTTTTTTCCCCTTTTTTGCCCTTCTCACGCACGTCTGGGGCACTGAACGTACGCTTGTGGAGACATGCGCATGCCAGGCACTGCAGAGCACTTCACCCTACTAGCTGCCCTCTCCACCTGCGCCGTCACTGGACCGCCACTCGGTGGTGACAGGACTACAGAAGGTGCAACATCCACCCCAGGAGAGGTCAATCCTGCTCCTTGCCCTCCCCCTGGTCAGTTCCCTGACAACCCGAGGTAGTTCCCTAACCCAGGTCACTGGCATGACATGAGGTAAGGCTAGATGTCTCAGCCCTCTGTGCCACCAGGCTGGCCATAAATATCTGTGTTTTTTATGTAATTTCTAATATGCAGGTACGTAAAAAAGTGAGAGTTTGGTAATGAATATGTACTGTATTTTTATGGTATTGAAGTCTATAAGATCCTGCTCATTAAATAGGTGACCAATTTCTATCATCCCCCTTATTCTGCCATATTTTATATGTGTAGTCTGAAAGTGAGGGAGTAAAATATCCATTCAGGTATGCTGGGGAGTGAAATGAGAATTTATTGGGCATCTGTGTACATTTTCTGATTCAATCCCAAATCTTATATACCGTAAGAGTGCATAGTCTGAGATCTGTTATTTGTTTTTGATATAGTCCTGCATATAGGATATGTTTAATATTACTGTAAGGACCATAGGATGTTTCTGTGTGAGCTGAATTATCTTGTTGATCATAATGAAACCAGGTGTGTATGACCGCCAAGTTTGCTGCAAAGTAATACTATTGTAAATTTGGAAGGGAGAGCCCTCCCGTAGATCTAAGAATGTAGAGTTTTTCTACTTTCAGTCTTAGTCATTTTCCTTTCCATAGGAATTTTTTTAATGGTCTTATCCATCTCTTTAAACTAAATATCCTTAATGATTATTGGGAGGGTCTGGAAAACAAACATTAATTTTTGGCAAAATGTTAATTTTAATAACAATTACTCTACCAATCATAGTCAGTGGAAAAGATTCCCAGTGCTCCAAATCACTCTTAATTTTTACCATTAAAGACCCAAAATTTAGGTGAAACAGTTTATCAGGGTCCAGATCTATGATTACCCCCAAATATTTAATCTATTTGTTCTTCTGATGCTGCAGTCCCTTGGGATTTGAAATGGGCTGGAATGACACTTGGTTTCTAGTAGTTCCATTTTATTCCAGTTAATTTTATACCCTGAGACTGCTCCAAATTGCTGTATAATTTGATTCAGTATCTTAAAATCATGGTTTAGGTTGGCACTATAAATTAAGCCATGATCTGCATATAGATTTGTTTTATGCATCAAGTCCCCATACTTTATGCCCATAAATTCCTGAGATTGTCTAATAGCCAGGGCAGCCCTGCCTAGTGAATCTTTGCAGATATATTAGATCTGAAATAGAGCAAACATTGGATTTGTCTTTAATTGTGCTAATTTGTTTGCATCTAGAATAGTGGACGTACATTCTGGGCAGGCCATTTTGCTAGGTGGGGTTCTTGACAGAATTTGACTATAACTTATAAATATTCATGCCCTGGAGACAAAAGCTGCCCAAACTGATTTATTCAAATTGTTCAACCATACCTGCTTACCTCTAGGGGGGTAATTATAGGAGGAGATTTTAATAGTGGTTTATCCACAGCCAATTGGGAAGCAAAAACCACCAAACTCTTCTTCGACACAGACATGTGTGTAGAAAAGCTGGGCTATTAGATGCTTACAGCACCTTGAATAAAAAAGGAGAGCATGAAGTATATTTTATAAGGTCTCACTTTGTGCCCCACATCTTTTCCCTGCTAGTTAGGGGCACATTGAGATTACCAAAAGACTGATGTACAGGTTATGTCAGAATATTCTGCAATCGATCAAATTGGGTGAGGATTCCCCACTCCAAGCTATACTATGGGGATGGGAGTTCTTACCCAACCTGTTGATGACAAACTTCCTGACTACATCTATATATTTGAAAGAATGACACAACTCCATGCATGCATATAAATAAACTTTTTATTTTGTAATGTACTGAATTGTGTAGACTTGTTCAATAAAAAAGTATATTTACAAAACAATAACAGGGCTGGAGGTCAGTGATGACATCCTGCAATAGCCTAGGGAGAACAATCCTCTACTATTAAATGGCAAAGACATCTGACTTTTTCCAGAGTGAACATTTGCCACCTGCTCTTGCTGGAAACTGTTTAAGCTCATCCAGCAGCAACTGAGAACAAGCAGGGTGTGCCATTCACCTCTGGCCCAGCCCACATTAGGATTCCATATTGAGGCAAGATGCATCAGTTCACAGATCCTAGAGAGGCAAGGGTCTGAGTGGACAACATAACTACAGAATTTAAAAGTGCACCACTGCCCTGGGCCAAAGAAGAAGCCTGCTTGGAAGAGGGAGAATGAATGATAGGTCTGTAGTCTATTTTAAATTGTTCAATATTGCAAGTTTGCTTGATGACTTTGGACTGGGTTGGGGAGGATATGTGATGCTATCTATCCTATAGTAGCTGACTGGGAGTTTTAAAATACTAATATGGCCCTTTCTTTATCAGCTTGGGGAGTGTACCGTGTGTTATTTTACAATTGTACGCTCACAGTTGGACTTTTTGTTTTGAGCTCCATTATGTAGCCTTTAAAATGGTGCCAACCATTTGGTCATGTTGCAGACTAAATGACTATTTGGTGGACATACTGGTCATCCTGCTATATTTGGCAAATGATCATTTCATGTTGTTTAGTATTCTAACATTGTTACAGTTAAGTATGCTCTTCAGTAGAACCATAATTGGATCCAACATTACTGTTTATTATTAAAGTACAGTGAGAAGAGTGACTAAAAAGGGTCATGTTTCACTATGATGGCATAGTATGTCTGCTTGCAGTATTCTACAGTTGACTTTTCCCACAGGTCAAGGCATGGTGAGCATATCTGGGAAATATTTTTGAACTTTCATGAATATACAGACAATACCCATATGTGGTATCATATTTAACAGACTTTCCAAGCCTCACGCTAGCATATTCATTATTTCAATGTTTTTATTAAGAATGTATCTGTTAAAGAAATTGTTTTTATTTATTTTATTTAGTTTTTGTTGACTGGGAAAGGAGGGCTAGACAATTCTGCCTATGTTCAGCCTCATCCTGGAGAAGGGGGGAAGATACAGATGGTAGCCAACTGAAATTGAACCAGATTAAGCTATTGGTGGTATTTTTAGTGAATCAGGGAAATCTGGACAGGACACTGGGGAAATTCCTCTACTCGTTCTGAGAAGTGCCATATGGGATCTTAAACGTCCACCTGAACAACCACCAGAACAGGCAGACAGGACCTTGGTTTAATGTCTCATCTGAAAGACGGCACCTCAGGAGTGCAGCATCCCCTTCATGATGCACTACAGTGTCAATATTGGCATATTCAGTGTAAAATTGAATAAATACAAATAACAATATAAATAAAAAACAGAAGATAGCATTGTGGTTTCAGTCAAGTCTGACCTTTTAATATTTTTTGAACAGCATATTAGCTCAATGTTTGGAACTGAAGTTCCCTATAATGCAAACTGGAGAAGTAGTTGGCTGATCTTAATATACCAGTATTACTGGTTCATTTATCTAATACTTTAGTGGAAGCAATCACACAGGCATAAGTAAAAGACACTATTACTGTACTTCTTTAAACAATGTCATGCCTGGCCGCAGTGGCCTAATGGCTAAATTTGATAAATTTGCTGCTGCTGCTTCTTGGATAACAGAAGATTTGGTTTAGGTTTTCCAATGGGGTTTGGAGCACACAGTGTTGTTGAAATCCGTGTACTATGCAATTATGATATTTGTATTCAAAAAAGGGAATGTTACTAATATCAGTCATTGGAGACCAATTTGCATGCTTAATACAGATTTTAAGATATTAGCTAAATCCTGACAAAATGTTAGCCAAGGTTGCCAAACATCTGATATTCATGCAACAAATCTGCTCTGTCCCACAGAGGAAGGTCCAGGAAAATTTATTGATGCTGAGCAAAATTTTTGAATTGTGGTAGACAGGAGAAAATAGAAGGTTTAATTCTTTTGCTTGATCAAGAGAAAGCATTCAAACAGGTCTCCCTCCTATTTATGTTGTTGGCCTCATAGAGATGTGAGATACCTGGGATTCTTATTAACTGGGTTAGTACATTACATAAAGGAGGCTAACATACAGTAAATTGGTGTCAGTAAAAAGAGCTTTGTACAGAAAGGCATCAGGCAAGGTTGCCCCTGAGCCCACTGTTATATGTTTGTTTGGATCCAGTGTTAAACAGATAAATCAATAATGCTGATATTAAGGCATTGCAGTTGTCAGCTTAAGATGGTCCCATTAATTTTTAGCTTACGCAGATGACATCTGCCTTATAGTAAACAAATGAGGAATTAGGAACCCAGACCCTTGCTGAATTAAAAGCGTACTTTCAAAGTCACATTTTTTATTTATGTAATACTCTAGTCAGTAGATGTAGTGTTTTGCAGGGAACCCTTGTTTCACATGATTAGACTTAAATATTAAGCATTAGTTTTGGTGCACAGTATCCTATCCTGGGTAACTGGTTGACAGCCTTTCATTCTTGCTCTGCTAAAGTCAAATGATGGAAAATCTGTCAAATGACTAAAAAGAAATGGATGTATGTCATTAAAACATTTTTAGTCCCTCTTTTGTTATATACTGTACATCTTCCCTCTGTAACTGTGGAAGGTTGACTACTATTTAGGTTTTTTTTATGTTTTGGGGTAACTGACTGAATACTATTAAAAGGAATATTATATATTTTCCAGAAAGTCAAGGGGGATCAAGATGACAAACCTGTTTTTCTTTTAATTATAGTATCTTTTTTATTGTAATTGTAGTAATTTAGTGCCAGATTTGCTTTCAGTGAAGAAATTATGGGTCCCATTGGAGACTCAGTGGGTGGATCCTTTAGTCCAACTTTGGTGTATGGAAAAACTGGCATTAGGGAAAAAGCATTTTTCCTTTTTACCCACATACTTTAGTAGGATTTTTGCTAAGCTTAAGATACAGTGACTCTTAAGAGAAATACTTTTAGTAGAAAATCAAGTTAGATGCTAGCTGGTAGTTCAGAAACAGGAAAGTCACCAAGCAGAATTTTTGGTATTGGTAAGTAATGCCCTAAATTAAATTTGTTATTGAAAATGCATCCTTTCCACATGGGGTTTTTAGATCATTATGGAAGCAAATGGGGTGGATACATAGGACAGGGGAATAGAGCTTTCTTCGGTATTTTTCTCTTACTGTAACCTGTGCATAGGAAAAGGAATACAGGGCAAGATGTGTCTCCTCACAGAGGACATTAAGATCTGTTGTAGGGTAGACAGCGAGGAGGGGATATGGGAGTTGCAGATGGACCTGCAAGTGTTGGGGAGGTGGCCCTATGTCTGGCTGTTGAAATTCAATTGGCGAAACCAAACAAAACTTCAAGGTGCTCAACTTACACTAAATGTGAAGTAAATTGACCCGGTGCTAATTCGTTAAGAGATTTATAATCCAAAACCAACACTCTTCTGAAAAGCAGTCCGAATGCACATAGCCCACAACAGTTGAAAAAAAGAACTGAATATATGATGGCTTGCATTATCTTCAGATTTTATTGTAGTCTCAACTCACATCACAAACAGCAACCACACGGAGTGCAGCGGCGGCTACTTGACTCAGAATCAACACGCTTTAAACATCAAAGTGATATAAACATAATCGTGGAGCATTTAAAAAGACCGGGTCCAGCCGAGCAGAAACAGCTCACGTGCGTGATGAGACTACAATAAAATCTGAAGATACGGTAAGCCGTGCCATGTATTAGTTCTTTTTTTCAACTGTTGTGGGCTATGTGCATTCGGACTGCTTTTCAGAAGCATGTTGGTTTTGTTGAAATTCAATGCCAGAAAGTGGAATGTGATGCACATATGGAACAAGAACCCCAGGAAGGAATACTGGATGGGAGGGGTTAAACTGGCCACTACTACAGAGGAAAGGGACCTGGGGATCATCATAAGTGACTCTCTAAAACTAACTAGCCAGTGTAACAAGGCCTACAGAAAGGCAACCAGAATCTTGCGGTGTATTGAAAGGGGTTTTGACAGCAAGAGGAAAGAGGTAATACTGCCTTTTTATAGATCACTGGTGAGACCCCATCTGGTGTACTGTGTACTGTGCTCAGTTCTGGATACCTCACCTGAGGAAAGAAAGACACAGGCTGGGGACAGCACAGTGTAGATTTACCAAAATTATTCAGGGCCAACAGGGCAGAGCCTATGAAGACAGCTTAGGGCATAAAAATGTACTTACTGTAGGCTAGAAGGGTGGGGGGCATGAAAGGAATAAACAAGGTAAACTGCAAAGTACTATTTAGCAAGAATGGTGGTTCAAAAACAAGGGGTCATGAATGTAAACTGGTGGGGGTGGTAGAGGATTCAGGAGGGATGTGAGAAAGTTTTACTTTACCGAGAGAGTGGTTGAGCCATGAAACAACCTAACAGCAGATGTGGGTGCAAAAAACATTAATGGGTTCAGGCATGACTGGGACAGAGTAAAGGGTTTAAAAGTTATTCAGAATGATAGCAGTAAGGCAGAAAGTCAGAGAAGGGTGAAAACTCCATCTGGACGATAGGTCACGCAGTATAGTAGGGTAAAACTGGGCAGACTTGATGGACTAATAGTCTTTTTCCTTCTGATACTGTCTGTTTTTGTTTTGCTTAAACACCATAATTTAAGCAATAAGTCATGACAGGGGGTGCATTATGGTGGGTTAACATCCCACCTCGGGTGGGTTGAAGCACAATGAGAAGCCAAGTGCTTCCACCATACGAGAAGAGCTGTTAGCACACCATAATGCACATGCTGGAGTGCCTTATTGTGATTATGAAATGGGTCCAACAGCTTTAATAGATAAAAAAAAACAGTTTACGTGTTTTAAATTATTACACAAGTAAAAATATTGCAAATAAACTGAACAAAAGGAAAAAATAGTGCCTTTGTACTGTGTAATGTCTTGTGCTGTTGGTCATTTGCCAGTAGGTGGCGCCTATGCTACACATAAGGAGAAAGTAAGGGCAGCAGTCAGAGTGAAGGGCAGTAGTGGTTTCATGCTGTATGGGACCAGTTTCCTGCTGTAGCCACCAGGATCCCCTCAAGCTGTTGCTGTTACCCTCGCCCTATGGCTGTCTTTATTTTTTGTTGTATAAATGTTTAAACAAGACAGCGGATTTGAATTAATGCTGGTCTGAGGAGAGGGTGAAAACTCGGTGGCGATCAGAATGGGTTTAGGGTTTAGGGAAGAACAAGATGGAAGATCAGAGGAATGAGAAGAAAGCTCAGAGGGAAGTGAATAAAAAAAAATCAAGAAAGAGCACCATGGGAAAATATTTGCTAAACTACTAACTTCTCAACTTGAATCCTTGATTCCCAAGCTAACTCATTGTTCGCAAGCTGGTTTTACTAAACATAGATCTGGTTCTGATCACCTATGTTCCTTATTTAATTTAATTCACAAAGCCAAATCCCTCAAGACACCAGCTGCAGCCATAGCTATTGATTTCGAGAAGGCCTTTGATTCCTTAAACTGGGACTACCTTCATCAAGTTTTATCTTAGTTCGGTCTTTCTCATACCTTTTGCTCCTGGATCAAGCTATCATATAACTCCCCTGTTGCTAAAGTACTTACTAATTCCACCCTTTCCTCTTACTTTCATCAAGCAAGGGGAACTAGGCAAGGCTGTCCCCTGTCACCTTCCCTGTTTATTTTAGCCATGAAACCCCTGACTGCTTGTTTACGTCAATCTTCTGGCATTATGGGCATACCTGTGAGCAATTCAAGATATGTTTCTCTCTCCTATGCCGATGACCTCTTAATCTTACTCGAAAACCTGAATGAGGCTGGGCCCCTGTTGGTTGATTTGCTTAATAAGTTTACTAACATTTCTGGCTTTGCTTTGAATTATGGCAAATCACAAACTATGCCCCTTAACGACCACTGTAAAGCCTTCATGAACATACCTCTTGGATTCCGCTGGTCACCACAGGGTATAACATATCTAGGAATCAAAACTACTAGTAACTTAGTGAAGATATGGGACATTAACTTTAACCCCTTATTTGATAACATCAAAACAATTCTGGACAGATGGAAGCTTCTAATCTCACTTTCATGGGGAAAATTGCAGCCATTAAGATGTCCATTTCTCCCAAAATTCTTTACCTCTTTGCCAATATTCCTTTAATCTTACCATCCTCCTTTTTTGCTAAAATTGATAAATTAATAGGTAACTTTATCTAGGATGGGAAACCACCGAGATTTAACCGCAACAAACTTCGATCACATTGGAAAAAAAGGGTGATTCGGACTCCCCTGGTTCAAAGGCTACCTCTAGGCTTTCTGAATGGCCCAAACTATTAAATGGTTTCAGAAACCTTCCCCTCACTCACCACTGTGGGTTGCAATGGAATCCACATTGTGCCCGGAGGAGTTCCCACTTACTTCATTTTTAATCCCATTTCCTCTAAACTAAAATTGCACCCGACTATATCATCCTCTGTTCTTTATTGGAAACAAACCCACAAATTCCTGAAATCCAATGCAGCACCCTGGTTTTATGCCCTCTTATGGGGCAATCCACTGCTCACTCTAGAAGATCACCCAATTTTCTGTTGTACATGGAGGAACAAAGGCATTTTCTTTCTCAGAGATATCTTGGACCAGAATTCACTCACTCTTAGATTATTCTCAGACTTGCAGGTCACATGGAAACTTCCTAAACAGGACTTCTGGAAGTTTTTACAGATTCGGGCAGTTTATAACTCTCTGTCTAGTTTAGTATATAGGCATACTCTTCTAAACCCATACATCTCGCACTGGACTAATTTATCAGTAAAATTAAATAGCTCCATTTACAAAGACATTATTGATAATCTACCTGATCAGTCTATACAGGCCAAAAATAAATGGGATACTCTTCTTAACTACAACATTTCAGACGCACAATGGAGTAATTGTTGGCGAATTGCACATAATACCTTTAAAGATGCCCGTAGTTCTTTAATACAAACTAAAATCCTACATCTTTGGTATAGAACCCCCTCTGTGCTTCAACGAATGGGCCTATTAAATAATAATAATTGCTGGTGCTGCAATTTGGCTAATGGGGATCTACTCCATATCTTGTGGTCTTGCGTTCCCATTAATAAGCTCTGGCATAAAGTCTGTTTACTTGACTCCAAAGTAACAGGACAAAAACTACCTTTTGACCCCAAGCTATTCCTTCTAGGCATCCTTATCCCCAATTGCTCTCTCCTCTCACATGCACATTTTAGATGGCTAAACATACTTTCTCTTCTGGTCAAACGTCTGATTCTTATGAAATGGAAATTAACTCTGATGCCTTCTCTTTCAGATGTTCTTCAAAGCCTCTCTCAGTATGCCTCTCTAGACCGATTATCTCATGTTACTCATAACCGACTCACTGTATATGACAGATGTTGGCAGGATTACTTCAAGTACATGAACCTAGTTCTTCTAGACCCTAATTCTTAGGGATATTTAGCCATCCTTCTTATTTTGCTCTCAGATTAGGTTTTCGAACTTTTGTGCACAGATTTCTCCTCTTTGTTCCCTTCTTCCTGCTTTCTCCCTCTCTCCTTCCCTTCTTCCTTGCTTTTCTCTTCTTCTTTCCTTGCACACTTTTCTTATCTTCACTCTCCATTACTGAACATTGTTCATATTACCACATTTATCACTTTTGCAATTTACTGAATGCCTTGCCATAGCTGCCCTAGCATGTATTTCGACATGGTTGCTATTTCTGATCCTGTAATACCCTATTGATTGTAACCCTTCTGCTCTCCACTTACATCCTGTCTAGGTTTGTGTTTTATTATCAATACATGTATATAAGGCTTCTCCAATATGTTTACCCTAAATACTGTGTTTTGTTAAGTGATATTTTATACCTTACACGGAGGATAGTCTTCTATTGTATAAGATGTGTGCTTTCTTATATACTCAAATTTCAATAAAAAAATAAAGTGAAGAAAGAAAGAGCTCCAGAAAGACAAACAGGTTTACTGTGCCACTCACTGGCTCCTTTTACTGGGTAGGTACCTCTGTCCCTCCCGCTGTTGCACTAGAAAAGAGCAGGCGTGTGATAATAAAAAAAAAATTAAGGCACAATCCACGCTGTCTGTGGTAGGCAGTGAGTGATGGTCAGTTGAGATGGAACGCTCCAACCCTGAGTGGTCAGTCTATTGGTCTTGGAGTATTTTCAGCTGGGCTGTTGTGCTGGGATAACAGCCTGGCTGAAAGCAGCTCTCAACCAATCAGGATTCCGGATTCTTAGTACCCATTTCTTAATGTTTGACATCTCATCCAAAATTTGATACCTCAACAGTGCAGCACCTTCTTGTACTATACTGCAGGGTCAGTTATGGTGTTACCCCAAGTATCTGGTGTGTGGGGCTAGAACAAAAAAACTTCCAATCTTCCAGCCTCCAAGGTAAGTCTGCAATCTACTGAGCTACAGACAGTGATAATATAGGTTGAATTAGGTCTAAATACTATATTTCAAAAACATTGGGAAACGGGAAAATGGGAAACAAATCTTGCTAAATCTGCAAACAAAACTATTAGTAAACACTTTTTCTCCTACATAAACTCTTTAAAGAAACCAGTTTGTCAAGTGGGTCCCCTAGTAGTTGATGATCAACTGATTCATGATTCTAAATGTATGATTGATGTATTTAATCAGAAATTTTGCAATATTTTTAATTCAGTGCAGCATCACACTGCAAACCACAGATTCACAGAAATGTGATGGCAGAAAAGGATCTCACTGGCCCATCTAGTCTGCCCTTATACACCCCTTCCCCCCTCCTTTTACTGACTCAGAACTTCCCCCTGCCTCCCAACCCCATATGTCTATCCCATGCCCTCTTGAATCCCCCCACCTTTTTGGATCCCACCACCTCCTCTGGCAGCCTGTTCCAGGCCATCGCCACCCTCTCTGTGAAGAACCTCCCCCTCACATTGCCTCTGTATTTCCCTCCTTCCAGTCTGAGGCTATGCCCCCTTGTTCTAGCTCCCTCCTTCTTTTTGAACAAGCTCCCCTTCTTCACCTTATTGATCCCCTTCAAATACTTAAAAGTTTCAATCATGTCTCCCATCTCCCTTCTAGTTTCTAGTGGGTATAAATTCAGCTCCCTCCACCTCTATTCATATGTTTTTCCCCACATCCCATGCACCATCTTAGTTCTTCTTCTCTGAACCCTCTTCATCCCCTCAATGTCCCTACGGAGGTGCAGTCTCCAGAACTGTACCCCGCACTCCAGTTGCAGCCTCACCATTGTTTTGTACAGTTGCATTAGCACCTCCCTCCTTCTGCTAGTTATGCCCCTTCCAATGCAGGCCAACATACCATTTGTCTTTCCCACTGCCTTGCTGTACTGGTTCCCCAGCTTAAGATCGCTTAATATAATAATCCCCAGATCCCTCTCCTGCTCTGTTTCTTTGATTTCCTCCTCCCCAAGGGTATAAGCTGCTTGAATGTTTTTCCACCCCAGGTGCATCACTGCACACTTTTTCACATTGAATTTTAGTTGTCAGGTTTCCTACCACCTCTCCAGCTTCTCCAGGTCTTGCCTCATGGCCTCCACTCCACCTTGGGTGTCCACTCTATTGCAAACCTTTGTATCATCCACAAATAGGCACACCCTACCCTCTAGTCCTTCTGCTAGATCACTGATATAAATGTTAAAAAGTAGGGGTCCCAGTACTGACCCCTGAGGCACCCCACTCATTACCCCCTTTACGCTGGAATGTACCATATTTACCACCACTGTTTGGCTCCTTCCCATCAACCACTTTTCAACCCATCTAGTCACCTTCTGGCCCACCCCTAAGTTCTCCAGCTTATTTACCAGCCTTCTGTGTGGGACGGTGTCAAAGGCCTTACTGAAGTCCAGATAGGCCATGTCCACCATTCTTCCCTGGTCCACTACCTGTGTCACCCAATCAAAAAACTCTATCAGGTTGGTCTGACATGACTTCCCATTTGTGAAGTCATGCTGCCTTTCATCCTGCATACCACTGGCCACCAGGTAGTCTACCACCCTTTCTTTTATTAAAGTCTCCATTATCTTTCCCACCACCAAGGTGAGACTGACAGGGTGGTAGTTTTCAGCTGCCTCCTTGCTTCCCACCTTGTGTAGTGCAACCACCTCCACCCTCTTTCAGTCCCCAAGCACCCATCCTGTATCCATGGACACATTAAACAGTCTTGTGAAAGGTGCTGCCAGCTCCTCCCTCAGCTCGCTGAGTACCCTTGGGTGCAAGCTATCTGGTCCCATTGCTTTATTCACCTTTAACCTGCCCAATTCCTCCCTTACTCACTCGATTGTGAACAATCTAGAATCCATTCCCCTACATTCCCCTCCCTTTCCTCTCCAACTCTGGTCCTCTACCCTCACCCTCTTTCGTGAAGATGGAACAGAAGTAGTTATTTAATGCCTCTGCTTTTTCAAAGTCCCCTTCCAGTTTTATTCCTCCCTCCCCCATCAGTCTCACTATTCCCTGCCTTACCTTCCTTCTTTCTCCCACATACCTAAAAAAGGTTTTATCTCCCCTCTTGGCCTGCTTTGCTATTTTCTCCTCAGCGACCTCTTTAGCCCTCCTTATCTTCTGCCCTGCCTCCCTCCTGTATGTCTCCCTATCCTCCTCCCTTTGTGTCATCTTATACCTCCTGAATGCCCTTTTCCTCTCCCTGACCACTCCTGCCACCTCCCTTGTAAACTATAGAGGTCTCCTCCTTCTTCGGTTCTTCCTAACCTTCTTGATGAAAATTTCAGTGGCTTTCGGCACCCCTCCCTTAATAGCTGCCCATAATTCCTCCACATCCTTTATATTCCACATCCCTGACATTTCTTCCCCAAATATCCTCTTCATTCTGTTAAAGCATGCTTTCTTGAAGTCCATTACCCTAGTTCTTATCCTGTTTACTTCCCTCCCCTTTTTACACTGAACCTTACAGCCTTGTAGTCACTTGTGCCTAATCCTTCCCCCACTTCCACACTGTCCCCATTTGTGAGGACAAAGTCCAACAGGTTTTCTCCCCAGTGGGGTCCCTTACCAGTTGTTGCAGGAATACCCCTTGTATTGCCTCTAAGAGCCCCCTGCTCCTAGCTGATACTGCTGCTGGGATCTCCCAGTCGATGTCAGGGAGGTTTAGGTCCCCTACTGGCAGAATCTCCCCTTTTTGTGCCATTTTTCTCACTGACTGTATAAGTTGTTTATCCCCCTCTTCCCCCTGTGTTGGAGGTCTGTAAACTACCTCCACCCTCAATGATTTCCCATTCCTTTTGTCTAAAGTGACCCACATTATCTCAGTCTCCCCTTCCTCTTCCAGACCAACCATAACCTCAATGGCAATAATGAACTCAATATTAAGTTCACAGAAGATCAAATAATTAAAAAATTACGCACCCAGAAAAGGAAAATATAGCCCGGGGCCAGACAATATTGCTGGATATCTACTCTATCTTCTGTCTGATTGCCTAGTCGCACCCCCCTTAAACTGCTTCTTGATGGGTGTATTTCAAACAACTGATTGGAAAAAATGACTGGAAAAAAGCAAATGGTATTCCTATCCACAAAAAAGGGCCTAAGAAGAACTGGGAAAACTATAGCCCAATTAGTCTTATGTCATCCATCTGTAAGATTCTTGAAAGTCTCATTAAAGATATTATCACCCCCACTTTAGACAGTCTAGATCCCGAATAACATGGGTTCAAAAAAGGCAGAAGCTGCCTCACCAATTTAATGTGTTTTTATGAAGATATTAGTTTCCATCTGATAATTGGACAGCATGCGATGTCATATTTATTGAATTCAGCAAGGCGTTTGATGCTTTACCACACTGGGCACTTATGACAAAATTACATAGGTTTAATATTAATATAAAACTGATTGGCTGGATTTGCAACTGGCTTCAAAACTGATCACAAAGGGTTATAATTAATGGCATACTGTCTGACTTGGACCATGTCACCAGTGGTGTCGCACAGGGCTCCCTTCTGGGCCCCTGCTTGTTTCAGTTATTCATCTCAGACATGACATCACACTGTTATACCCCCTCTATCAAATATGCCGATTACATCAAAATTGGTGGCCCTTGCACTGATACTTAACAAGCTTCAACCATACAACAGGACCTAAATAAAATCACAAATTGGGTAAACATATGGGGTTTGAAACTAAACAATTCTAAATGTAAGGTTATGCACCATTGACCCCAAAACCCACACCATTCCTATACACTAGGGAGTATTATTGAATACTACAACTGATGAGAGGGACCTTAGTATCACCATTTCCCATGACTTTTCCCATTTGAAACACATACATGATTCCATAAACAAAACTAACTGGGTCATATTGTCTATTAAGAGAAATATTAAATCTAGAAATCCCAAAGTTATGTTGCCTCTGTTCAGGGTGGTATACCACGTACAAAGCAATCACGATTCAGCATTTTCAAAAAGGGCAACTCAATCACAGTGCCTGTGTTCAGGGCTATCTGGCAGGGTAGCACCTGGATACCTGGGTGGGTGAGGTTGGGCGACTGGAAGTGTACGTATGTGCACATGCTTGGGGGAGAGGTATGTGGGAGGGAGTGTGCCAGGCAGCTGCCAAGCTGGTCAGCTAGCGTGGTGGGGAGGGTGGTTGGTTGCGGTGTGCAGGGTGCAGGGTTCGGGTCTGGAGCATTATGTTTTGTTTTGCGCCGGCAGGCGTCTTATTCTTTTTAAGAAATCCCCCCCAACATGCACCCCCCTGGAGCTGAGAATACTTAAGTAGGGGGGTGCGGGGGGCACATTCAGGGGTTAAAACATGAAACATATGAAACAAGACTCCAAGCTCTTAACCTCATGACCCTGGCCACCTGACGCCTGAGAGGGGATTTACTATTCCTTTTTGATATAATCCAAGACCCTCATCTACTGTCAGAACTTGGTTTTAAATTCAAAAACAACATTCATAACACCAGAGGTCGTCCACTACAATTGGCTGGTAAGCCTTTCAATCATCTAAGCAGAAAATTCTTTTTCACTCTAAGGACTGTTAATCCATGAAATAAACTACCCATTGAAGTGATCATCAGCGAATCCAAAAGCGTATTTAAATGTCATCTTGATAATCTAATTATTTCAGGGTATAGTCTTTCCTATTATAACGTGTGATTAGTATAGGAGCACCCATGAACGTTTCTGCCCCCTTGCTTCTCAAACAACCTTAGTATGAACCTTAGTATTTTCCTGGATACTGGAAAAACACTTAGGGCTGGATTTTCAAAGCTTTGTGTCTTCTTGTTGCAACATAACTGTTATACCACATAAAAGATAGGCTAGCATTTTCCCCACAAGTGCTGCAGGTTGCACATGAAAACGTGTGCTTATGTCAAAAGAATTATGCAAGGAAACTGTTGTAAGGTGAACCCAAATAGTACAAAATCTTGCACAACATTTGTATACATTTTGTATGTCGTGGCTGTGATTTCCGCCCCGGTAGCACACCACCACAATAACTTTTTACAGCAAACACCACCACAGTGACAAAATCTTGCCAGGTCACTGTGGTGGTCCACTGTACAGCATCACTGTGATTCCCAGTGTTCCACCCCCACCCCGAACCAACTCTGACTTGGAGTTGGTTATTTAGAGATTAGGGGGGTGCGGGGGGTGTGGAGTGTGGGAGGCACAGCCCCCCACAAAAAAACACTTTGTCTCAACAGGATCAATGCCAACGGTCAGCATTGTTCCCTTCACTTTCAGGGATGTCGACAATATTGTTGTCGATATCTTGACATGGAACCCCCCCCTTCATTAGTTTCAAGTGTTTGATACTAATTTATAACTGGCAAGTTTCCAGTTGGCGAAGTTTTGTGGTCCTTCAGTCTAGAGTTGGCCTCTCTAAAACTGGCATTAGTTTTGAGACTGCAATTACATATGCTGATTCACTGATGGTGGTGTAGCATGATGTGGTGTTATCAATAGGGCTCTCATCAAAGGCAGTTCATTTAGCAGCTACTTATTTTGTACCTTTGCAATAGGCCATTGTGTTTGATGTATCATACAGGTTGCCCTTTTCTGCACTGTCCCTATTCTATCCTTATCCTTTCTTAGATCCAGAAACACCCTTGAACTGCACACAGTACTCCAGGTGCAGTCTGATCAGTGATCTACTGTATATAGGGGCAGTATCACCTCTTTCCTTCTACTAGTAATCCCTCTTCCTATGCACCCCAGCATCTTGTCAACCCTCCTGTATGCCTTACTGCACTGAGAAGATGGTTTTAAGTTATTTTTTATCATCACCTCCTTGTTTCTCTCCTTGTGTGTGCTCTGCAGTAGCATCCTATCAATACAGTGAACTGTCCCAGGATTCTTCTCCTCTATATACATTAGATTGCACTTTGGCATTGAATTTCAGTTACCAAATAATGGACCATTTCTCCGGCATTCTCACATCCAGTCTCATAACATTAGCTCCTTCTTCACTGCCAGCCCCCCCCCCCATAGCTTTGTATAATATGCAAATAGATTTAGAGTACCTTGCATTGATTACCCTTGCATAGGTCACATAGATATCCATTAAATAGTAGTGGTCTCAGGACTTAATCCTGTGGTTTTCCACTAGCCCTGTCTTTGCAGAATTGACTGTTTAGGACCACCCTCTGGCTCTATTAGTTAACCAGTTGTTGATTACTTATTCCAAAGGTTTTACAGGAAAGACACGCTGAGTTGATAACAGCTTGTTTCAGATGCATGGGGGGTGAGGAAGAAGATACAGTAAGGAGAAGAATTTTAGTACATTATGAAATGGGTAGAAAGAATGCTGGCTCCTGATTGGTGAGTAGGTACTTTCAGCCAGGCCATTATCCAAGTGCAACAGACCGGCTAAAAGAAGGTCAACAAACATATATTTAAAAAATACATCTAGTTTTACTAAAAATGACCCATTTCATAATTACAAAAAAGCACTAGAGGGGGTATGCTTTGATGGGTTAACTGCCCTTCTCGGATGGTGGAATCATCAGCAGAACCCACCCAAGGCAGACCATTATCCCACCATGACACCCCACCCTGTTATGCCTTATTGGTTAAATAACAGATATGCATCAACAATAGTGAATGCCAAGTAATACAGTGCAAAAAAGGTACATGACACTATACATTATAGATGCACAAACCAATATTCAGTGCAGGGTAAAACAGTACACCAAGGTACTTAAGGCAAATAAAGTTGTGCTTTTTGATCCAACCAGTTATCCCATCCCATAGCCCTAGTTGACTCATCTGTCTAACTAGCCTCATATGTGGTGACGAGTCAGATGCCTTGTTACAATCTAGGTATAGCACATCTGCTGCCTGGCCCTTGTCTGCCATTTGTGTCATGACATTAAAAAAGTCTACTGAGTTGGTCTGCCATCACCAGGCCCTCATGAATCAATGCTATTTCCTATCTAATAAGTCATTTTCATTGAAAAATGCAACTATTTCCTTCTTGATAAATGTCTGCAAAGATTTTCCCACTATTGATGTGAGGCTTGGCAGCCTATAGTTACCCAGATTTAACCTATCACCTCCTTTGTGTAGTGGAACTACATTAGCCATCTACCAATCTACAGGCACTATACTTGTTGCTACTGATTCTCCATTGAGAATTTATAGCAGTTCCACCAGTACTGGCCATGTTTTCTTTACCACTCTATGATGAATCCAGTCTGGACCATTTTAATGTGTTTGCTGTCTTCTGTTCATGATCTAGTTAATGCAATGTCACAGATTCCTGCATGACAAAAGCGACTATCTGCCTTTGAAATTGCCTTGTTTTGTGCAGGAACTCTGCTGCAGAATTCTGCAGTATTGCATTGCATCCTGGTGGGCTCCACAGCACCACATTTATCATCTGTGGTATTCTCAGTTTTTCAAAAGCTTTTTATATAATTGGTGACAGATGACAGGCTGTGTAATTATACTATAATAATCACATGTCATGGGTGGTCTGTGAGACACAAGGCACAGCTGAGTGCCTTTAACCACCCAGGAAGTGTAGTTATTACAACATGCCTGCACTCCCTGGAGAGTGTTCACAGGTACTGTATTTTACAAATGCTAACTGTTAACAGGGGAATAGAACACAACACCAAAACCCACATGCTTTTCTTTCACGTTAAATGTGCTAGGGCAGCCCTTGTGACATACTGCTTAGCTTTGTGTGTTGGGGAAGGGGAGGTCAGAAAGAGAAGACTCAGAAAGAGTATTAAAAAGTTTCTACCCTGGGTGATCAGACCAGAGAAGAAAAGATAGAATATTAGAAAGGTCAGCAGTGAAGAAAGTCTGCAGCCAAAATTATAGGAAAGAAACATTAAAGGTTATCTGGCATGCTGTAAGCTCATTTCTGCCCTAAATGTTTCAGGTCCCCCTAAATGTCCTGTGTCTCAGCTTGTTACTGACAATGAAAATGAATGACGTAACAGCATGGGCTCTGTTGCAGACTCTGACTTTTCAGATTCAGGGGTGACTGAAGTGAAATCTACTCAGCAGCCTGCATGTTCCCTAGAGAGACCTCAACAGTTTAAAATGGCAGACTTGTTTGCATCTAGAATGGAACCTGCACAGTGCAAGAACGTTGTTCAATTACAAGTTCTATTAAAATATGAAGGGGGACTAGAGCTCCCTACTAACAGAATGTTTGTGATCAGGTCTCTTATGAAAAGTCTCTGTTTCTTTTCTCTTCAGAATTATATGCTGTAATACATGTATGTGGAAAAATTGTATATGACATCAGTTTCAAGACCCTAAAGTCTCTGGAAAAGATGACGCTGTGGTTGTGCCCAGTAAGAAAAGGGACCCTGGAATAGGCAATCTAAGGCTAAAGGAGTGTAACACCAGCACCTGTCCTCGGTAAGAAGGGATACAGTGCTCTTGCCCCAGGTAGGCAGTAGGAGTACACAGAAGAGGAAGATGATAATTCTGAGGCTTCCTCTGTCACGTGTTCTCTAAAAGAGTTTTTCTCAGACCAGGAGGATTCCTTGTCTGAGACCTCAACTTCGAAAAGGATGAGATGGAAAACTCACTCACAAAACAAATAGCCCTAGATGATGTCTGTTTTATGGTATACCTTTTTTATTGGCATGCATGGCAAAGAGCCTGAAGATCATATTTATCAATGCCAATAGTATTAGAAGCTTTAAAAAAAAAAACAGGAAGTTGCTTTTGCTGTATTGGAGTTTTGTACGAGTAAAATGATATTAATACAAGATACCTGTCTAAAGACTGCATTTGAACTGGCTCAGGTATCTAAACTGTGCTACAGAGGCAAAACATTTTGGTCCTCGAGTGCTGAACAATATGATGGCGTAAATTTTCTACTAAATGATCCTGGTTTCCAAGTCTCCCCCCTGACTGACATACGTCCAGCGACAGCGTTATTACAGTACGTCTCAGGATCATATGCATCTATGCACCACAAACCAAAGTCTTGTGTTCTGCAATATTTCATGAAATTCAGCCATATACATATGCGTCCCACATATTAATATGGGGTGGGGACTTATACAGTGAGTTAGGTCAAGCAGATAAAGGACTACAGACTGCAAAAATGTTTTGTGTCACTAACTTCTTAAACCAAGTAATTGCCACAGCAAGCCTTAAAGAGTCATACAGGGTAATTCATAAAACGGGTGGTAATATTTATTTCACAGGATCTCACTCCACCAGAATTTAATGCCTTTTTGTCTTCCAACTGGTTGCAATTACATCAGCAAAAATGTGTGTTTGGGGGATTGTTATTTTCAGATCATATAGATAGACAATGTTCCATTTCTTGGGTAAACTCCCAAGTGATAAAGAAAAATATATGGAGAATAAACAGTGCCTCATTACAGACTTCTACCCTACAAAATAAATGGCTTACTCTGTGAAAAGCTTGGGTGTTTGTACTATGCACGTATGCCAACATTGTAAAGTGGTGAGAGGATTCAAAAACATATTTTGTAAAGTTTTTTCAAAGTTTTTCATGGAAATTGGTGAATAATGAGTATATGTATCTAAAATATTTAGCTGTTAGAGCTTAGTTACAGAATACGATATCTAAAATGGAAACTGAACATAGTGACTGTAGTGCACAGATTATGACTGTGAGAAATTAAATGAAAAAATTGTAATATAACAGAGCCAAATGCCTTCACCAAGAAATGTGGTTTGGAATTCAAAGTAAGAAACAAATCTTCAGTCCTTTTAAAGATTGCCAGAATAGGGTGGCACATAGAACTACGCAATCATTTAAGATGCAGACTGGTTCTGTGGTATCCTACACCACCTGATTTGGTGCGTGAAGCTTCTGCCTTTTTGTCTATTATGACTGGCTGATCTGGTGCACGTATCATCTACCTTTTTGTCTAATATGATTGGCTGATTTGTTGCACATAGCATCTGCCTTTTTGTCTAGTATGATTAGCATTCCTGCAGACATAACTCAGGACCTCTCCTGCTTTCAACATTTAAATCTGCCAGTATTGTTGGACACTGACAAATTAAGTCTAACTAGACCTTTTGCTGTTGAGGAAGTCCAAAGAGCAGTACAACCTTTAATGAATAACACAGTGTCAGGTTTGGATGGTCTAGTACCGGGATTTTTAAAGGTTTTCAGTCACCATTTATCACCACTTTTGGCACAGTTATTTAATTATATCTTGGTACACAAAGTGCTGCCTGACTCCATGTCTACAGCTATTTTGAGTTTTCTATACACCATGGGTTTGAGGGATGACTTAATCAACTGGAGACCTTTAAGCCTGCTCAATTCAGGTTTCATGATTCTGGCAAAAATGTTGGCCAACAGATTGTCTATAGTCACAGAACCTTTGATTAGCCTGAGCCAAACATGCTCTGTGCCCAGCAGATGGGTTCAAGACAACCTTGCATTACTCATGGAGGTCTTTGTAATGAGGAACTCCAAAGGTTTTAATGGATATGTGCTAAGTTTACCTCAGGAAAAAGCCTTTGACCAGCTGTCCCATGAATACATGATTTTGACTTTAAGAACATATGGTATACCTGAACTTTTTCCAGCCACTGGAAGCTTTCACAAAACAGCAGTGGTTATATCAAACATAAATCATTGATTGAGGGCACCAGTCCAGGACTGTAAGGGGGTTGTGAAAAGAGTTTTTGGTTCAACCGCTCTTAGTAAACACCAAACACATACAAATTCTTTATTTCTTGTATATCTTATTTATTTACTAGATGCCCCAATGTTTCACCAAACTATGGCTTCTTCTCGGGGACTGTAAAAAGATAAATCAATTTCAGAATCACAGTGATCAACTTATTTTGTACCTATAGTTTCAACACTATCAAATATATTTTTACCACTAATCCAATATCACAATGTGAATATATTAATTTCTAATGCCATTATTCTCATGATCATTTACAGTGCTCTGCCATAAATAATAAACATCAATTGAAGAGTATTCTAGGCTCCAAATTGTACCTTGTGCTATAGGGCTACCTACTAGTGACTAATGCAATCGAGTACTCCTGCCACTACATTGTGATTTTTCAACATTATATTATGAGTATCTCAACCAAAGAACACCTTATATTTCACTTGTAAAGTAATCCTGTTAACTTCTTTCAACTTCAAAATGCAGACTCCAGTTTTAATCCAGCCTAAAGACCATAAACAAAATGTTCAATTTCCACCTAATATCACTGCTGTATAAAATCATGTGGCTCAGATAATACTTATACATCTTTAATAAACATTCTGTACACCTTGTAAGTGCAATGTTTTAAGCCCTTCTAGTTAGTGACTATATTCCCCTGCTGTGTAAGGATGTAGTTTATGTTGTCTTCATAAATCTCCAGTAAACATTACATGCGCTATATATACAAAATGCTTCAAGCCTTCTGACCTGTAACTATGTCCAATGCAATGAACATCTACATTCCTTTTATTCTCACCTCATAACTGTTGGTATGTGTTAAAAGAAATGAAATGATGTTTCACATTCATACCTATTCTGGTACATACTGCCCGTGTAGTGCTTATAACGTAAACTTGCTTCCGGGTGCAGGATGCTAGAATACATGAAGCCTGCAAGTTTCTTTTGCCACATTTTTTTTAAAGCCTGTAAATCACATAACAAACATTGTGCAATGCTTACTAAATGCTTTTCAATTGAATACATCATTATTGGACTAAATTAATTTGTGTACCTGCTTTCATGTCTGCTTTTTATATCCGCTTGCTAACAAACTTATTATTCGATTTTCTAGACACTGAAACAGGAAATCCTAAGTTAAACTTTCCTCATTTGAGCTATCTTCAGATAATTCATTTAAGTATTGCCTGCATGTTCGTGATTTAATTGTTAAATGTTATTCTTACCGGGAACCATTCCTCTAGTGTCCTGTTCGTATTGTGGCAGCAAGAGGCTCGTTGCATTTCCTTGCCTCTTATACCTGCGTGTGCACTGATGTCACCATCAGTCGATGGTGATGACGTATCATAGTTTCCCAGCAACCAGTGCCTGGAACCTGCTTTTACATGTGGGTATACTGTGGCTAGGTTTACTCTGATTGATTTCTTTTTAATAATCCCTTTTAGGGTAAACTCAATTTTCAGTGCTACAGATATTGTGATGCAGTTCACTTCTTCATGTGAGGCATATGTTGCCGTTTGACATCCATTATTTACAATTAGAATATAATTTGAATAAATAAAAACAAAAGATAACCACAGACAAAAAATAAAAAGCTGTTCTCATGAGAGGACGAGAGGAGGGGGGAATTAATTATTATGGTGACTAGCTTATTGCTTTAAAATGGAAGGGGGGGGAGGATACCACTGAAGATTCCTGTTCCTCGATTATTCAAAGGGGGAACTACCCAACATTTCTAATATTACTGGGGGGAGGGGGCAAGGAGGGGGGGAGAAGGATCGCAGAGAGTTTTTCCCTCTCATGGGAACAGCTTTTATTTTTTGTCTATGGTTATCTTTCATTTTTATTTATTTGAATTATATTCTAATTGTAAATAATGGATGTTTAATGGAAGCATCTGCTTCACATGCAGAAGTGAACTGTATTACAATATCTGTAGCACTGAAAATGGAGTTCACCCTAAAAGGGATTCTTAAAAAGAAATCAATCAGAGTAAATCTAGCCTTAGTATACCCCCATATAAAAGCGGTTTCCAGGCACTGGTTTCCAGGAAATGATGGCGTGTCATCATCGACTGATGGAGACATCAGTGCACACATGGGTATAAGAGGCAAGGAAATGCAACAAGCCCTCTTGCTGCCACAATGCGAACAGGACACTAAAAGAATGGTTCCCGGTAAGAATAACATTTAAGAATTAAATCACGAACATGCAGGCAATGCTTAAATGAATTATCTGAAGATAGCTTAAATGAGGAAAGTATAACTTAGGATTTCCTGTTTCAGTGTCTAGAAAATCGAATAACAAGTTTGTTAGCAAGCGGATATAAAAAAACAGACGTGAAAGCAGGTTCACAAATTAATTTAGTCCAATAATGATGTATTGAGTTGAAAAGCATTAAGTAAGCATTGCACAATGTTTGTTATGTGATTTACAGGTTTTAAAAAAACAATGTGGCAAAAGAAACTTGCAGGCTTCATGTATTCTAGCGTCTGTACCCGGAAGCAAGTTTCCGTTATAAGCACTACTCGGGCAGCATGTACCAGAATAGGTATGAATGAGAAACATCATTTCATTTCTTTTAACAAATACCAGCAGTTATGAGGTGAGAATAAAAGGAATGTAGATGTTCATTGCATTGGACATAGTTACAGGTCAGAAGGGCTTGAAGCATTTTATATATATAGCGCTTGGAATGTTTAATGGAGCTTTATGAAGACAACATAAACTACATCCTTACACAGCAGGGGAATATAGTCACAAACTAGAAGGGCTTAAACCATTGTACTTACAGGGTGTATAGAATGTTTATTAAAGATTTATAAGTATTATCTGAGCCACATGATTTTACAGAGCAGTGATATTAGGTGGAAATTGAACATTTTGTTTATGGTCTTTAGGCTGGATATTAAAACTGGAGTCTGCATTTTGAAGTCGAAAGAAGTTAACAGGATTACTTTACAAGTGAAATATAAGGTATTCTTTGGTTGAGATACTCATAATAAAATGTTGAAAAATCACAATGTGGTGGCAGGAGTACTTGATTGCATTAGTCACTAGTAGGTAGCCCTATTGCACAAGGTACAATTTGGGGCCTAGAATACTCTTCAATTGATGTTTATTATTTATGGCAGAGCACTGTAAATGATCATGAGAATAATGGCATTAGAAATTAATATATTCATGTTCTGATATTGTATTAGTGGTAAAAATATATTTGATAGTGTTGAAACTCTGACCCAGATATTCAGACTGTGCCGGGCAGTGGCGCAAGCCTGTGCACAGTGCAACTGGGCTGCGCTGGGGCCAGGACCAGGTGATATTCAACAGTGATGTGCCATGGCGCAACACCATTGAATGTGGCAAGGTTGGCGCACATACTGCACATAGAACAGTGGCACTGCACCAGTGCAAGCCACGGAGAGGGATCACAGGGATGCGCCAGTGCAAGTGCAGTTGTGCTAGGTGCATCATCCACAGTATTCAGCTGGAGGCATGCAAATGAGGCCATAATATATGCAAGGTGCAAATGGGGCCATTTGCATATCATTATGGCTCCATTTGCATGCATTGCGCAGGGCTTCCCAGTGAAATGTGCCTAGCACCCTGCTTGCTGCTGTCATCATGGGTAGGGTCTCTGGTGGGCTAATGTAACCCCTCCCCTCCCATATGCCCGATCACGGTCTTCTGTAATATTAAATTTTACCCTGGTGGTCTAGTGGTTCCCTCCCCATATGCCCAATCGCAGGCTGTTGTAATAATAAATATTACCCTGGTGGTCCAGTGGTACCTCCCTCCCCACCAACCCACAGAGGATCCGCGGCCACCCAGCACCCCCCATCATCGGCGGGCAGTAGCACCCCATCCGCATTCCGCCCAGCCAACCACTGAATGACAGTGTACAGTATGATCTGTACACCTATTGGTCCACAGTGTGGACCAATGGGCTTGCAGACCATACTGTACTACACAGGACCAGATAAGTGTTTATAGAACAATGTCCTGGAATGCGAGGCATATCTGTGCATCCTGAGTTCCTACAGATTAAGACTTTTGCAGATAATGTGGCATTGTTTGTGTCTAATGAATCTTATAGCAATGCAGTGGCTAATTATCTGTCTCAGTTTTCTGGTGTATCCAGTTATCATATAAACTATCAGAAAATGTAGATTGTGCACTGGGTAGTAGCATAACCACTCCAGTAGGTAGTCTGGTTCATGTCCCGAAAAAAAACACAGATATGCACTGGGTAGTGACACAACTACTCAGATAGTCTGGCTCATGTCCCAATAAAAGCCACTTATATTAAAATACTTGTTCTGCTGTTTGGGCAAGGAGACTAGCCTCCCCAAAATTTGGAGATATGTCTTCAGCATGCAACAAATAAAATGCATGCTGGGAGGAACAAACAGATCTCGAAACTGTGGAGAGATTTTCTGATTAAATCCCTTTTGATCCCATGCTGTTTATACTTGAGTTATATTACCCTCCCTTGGCATTTGAGGAAGGACTATACAACATATTTTTCCCAGGCCCTGAGAGGAGTCATCTCGAGTATCTGAAAAGGGAAGTTACGTACTGATCACTTGAGAAAGGTGATCTAGGTATGATAGACCCCTTGATTTTTTTTTATTATAGTGTGTTTATCTATAGTAATATTGTTGAAACTATGAAACCTGGAGGATAAAATTGGTTTGTATTAGCAGCAGAATAATGTGTTTATCTATAGCAATATTGCTGGAATTATGAAACCTGGAGGAAAAAATCAGTTTGTATTAGTAGCAAAATAAGGCAATACCAAGCAGTGTCAGTGGCTCAGTAGGTAGCACACTCGCCTCTGAGGCTGGGAGATCAGAGGGCTGTGGGTTCAGTTCCCACATCTGGCACTTGCGTTAATATCCCAGTACTGACACTGTAATGCAGCATGAGGGGGGTGCTGCATTTCTGAGGTGCCGTCTTTTGGATGAGACGTTAAACCGAGGTCCCATCTGCCTGGATTGGTGGTAGTTCAGGTGGATGTTAAAGATCCCATGGCACTTATCGAAATGAGTAGGGGAATTTCCACAGTGTCCTGGCCAAATTTCCCTCATTCACTAAAAATACCACCAACAGCTTAATCTGGTTCAAGGTCAGTTGGCATTCATCTGTATCCCCTTCCCCCGCGTCGTGCCTGAAAATAGGCAGCATTTGTCTAGGGCACTTACCCGGTCAACAAAAGCTAAATAAATAAAATAAGGTAATATATTACATTATGGAAACAGAACAAATTCTGACCTACCCCACAAGAACAATCAGATTCCAGACTACATAAAACACCCTTTTTACAGATAGAAAATGGGGTCTGCCTCAAACACAAGCCTTGACATTCTCTAGGCTTGCTTTGTATCAATATATCATTGACATTACCTTTCAGATAGAACTCAGTCTCCCTTCATGTCCAACACATTGCATGACAATGGTTTTGACTCAGCTGACAACCCCCTGAGTTCCTAAATTTGCCTGGGATGTGATGTGGCTCAGCTGCCATGGGAGACTGAGTGGAAAAAAATACTCAGGAGCACAAACAGTTAACTGGAAGAAATTACCCCAGACCACCTTGTCAAATCATACCGTACTTGAAACTCAGGAGCAATTGTTTTCTCACTGCCCTTATGCTGCTTCTTTTTTTGGAAGTTAGTAGCTCAGGAGTGGCAAGAGCCCCAATACAACTCCATCACCTGTACTGAATTTAGTATTGGGTTTATTCTTGGCAGCCTGGCTGAAATAGTATGAGAATACTGTACATTACAGATCATTTGTGCAGTCTTGAAATACAATATTTGGCAATCCAGACACACTTGGGTTTTTCAGCAAAAACAAACTTCTCACCATGAAATTCAAAAAAATTAATCCATTACTCTGCACAAAGTTTATTTAATGGATGAAAGAAGGTACCCTAGGTTCCAGCTTTTGGACCTATGGAAAAACTGTTTAAGCTTTATCCAAAGACAAAGAGCATGATAGGTAACAAGTTCTTTTCCTTTATTTGCATACATTGTTTTTACTGTTTCCTTTTGTTCTTGTGCCTGTGATTTCTGTTCCCCTTAATGTTTCCTTTTCTCATTTAACATTTTTTTGTACCTTTGCCATCTTTTCCCCTGTAATTTTGATTGTATAATATTTACTTTTTTAAAGAAATTCCACTACTCTTTTTCGATAAGTTCCATGGGATCTGTTACTTCCACCTGGACAGTGACCAGAGATGGGCAGGAGAGACCTCGGTTTAACATGTCACCCGAAGGATGGCACCTCACCAGTGCAGCACCCCCCTTGTTCTGCACTGCAGTGTCCATTATAGATAGTACCCCAAGTACCAAGTATGGTGCTGGAACCCACAACCTTCTGATCTTCCCATCCCAGAGGCGAGCGTGCTACCTACTGGTTCACTGACACTGCTAACGAAGCACTCTGCTAAGCACACTACGTTACATAGGGCCTTTGTGTATAACAGTTTTGGCAGTGGCACAAATTTGGAGACTCTGTGCACCCTCAAAGTCCACCACCCCTGACTGAGATTGTGTATCAGGCCTTATCTGCCTTTCCCAATGCATACAATGAGAAATGTATGGTTTAGCTAGAACAAACAGAATAGTTACAAAAAATTGTACTAGTATTTTAATCTTGATGCCAAATCAGAAAAGGCCCCTGTGTTTCTTTTTTTGTATGACACAATCCCCGACTACTGTTTCCAAGTATAATAGATATGCTTCTTATTAATTTAAAGTTCACAATGCAAGTCTCTATGGTGACACAGTAAGATATTGCCAAGAGAGGTTTTCATAAAACTAGACTTAATATTGGTCTTGTGGTATGAGTGTTAGCTATACAAAGGGAACTCTATTCCATAATTAGGTGTTAGTAATGAAATTCCAGATCATATTCTAGATTTAATTTAATGTGCTTTTGGTACTTAGCAGCCTTTCTTACCGTTGTTCTCTTTTAAATATGAGTGAGGTCTCTGGAGGTTGAACTCTTCAGATGGAAGTAGATATGATGTTTTTAGCCTGCCCATGGCATATGTCATTTATACAATGACAGCTCGTCTATAGCAAGATACTCTAGGTCCTAGTGCTCAAATCCTAGTATTTCATTAAAAACAGTGATATAGCATGACTATTAGTTTAAATCTGGCATTTTTTGTGGTGTATTATTATGATTTAAACAAAGCCTGTAATTTTCATTTTTGCTGGAAAACCTGGTAAAATTCTAGATTTTTTTTACACACTACAAAAAACAAAGCACTTCATGGCATTTCACATTTTGTTACCAGATCAGTGACTCTACAGAACTTGAATTTTTCTATAATTTTTTTCCTGTAGTATTTTCATTTTGCTTTATTTAATTTGTTGTATATTTAGTAGTCATAGTAAATTGTTTATTCTTGACAGTCAAGAAAAGGATAACCTAACTGAGCCAAGGCTCATTACAATGGGGGTCCATCATTCATACAAGCATACATAACAGTATCAAAACATTATACACAAACATTGTTAAAACTTGATTAAATTAACAACAGTGGTTATATAATTTGTAACAAAGCACAAGTTGTGTGGCATTAAAAAGTTCTAGAGAAGAGCTCTGAAAACCAAGATAATTTTGTAAAACGGTGCCCAGTTAATCTTTTATAGACTATATAGGTATATAGAAACATAGATTTTGATGGCAGATAAGGACCGCTTGGCCCACCCAGTCTGCCCATTTCCCTACCTAATGGATAAGCTGCAGATCCTAGTTAACCAGCAGCCTACTTCTTCCTACCCCAACCCCCTAGAATTGCCTTATGACTGTCCCATGCATACTTGAATTCCACCACTGTTTTTGACTCCACAACCTTCCTCCGAAGGCCATTCCATGCATCCACAACCTCTCTGTGAAAAAAATTTCCTTAAATTACCTTTGAGCCACCCTTTCTATCTTCAAATTGTGCCCCTTGTTCTTGCACACCTCTTTTTTGAAAGATGCTACTCTCTTGGGCTTTGTTGATTCCTTGAGGTACTTGAAAGTTTCTATCATGTCCTCCCTCCTCCTTTCCTCGAGGCTATACATATTAAGCTCCTAAGTCTCTCTTCATATGTCTTCCGTGCAGACCCTGCGCCATTTTAGTTGCCCTCCTCTGGACAGCTTCCATCCTGTCTATGTCTCTTGTGGAGACTGGGTCTCCAGAACTGCAGGCAGTACTCCAGATGGGGTCTCACCAACCGCTTGTACAGAGGGATAACAACTTCCTGTTTTCTACTGGTGATGCCTCTCCTATATATCCCAGTATCCCGAGCCCTCCTACTGCCTTCTCACATTGCTTACTAACCTTAAGGTCATCTGATATGATTACCCTCAGGTCCCTTTCAATTTTTGTTGTTGTTACTACCTCCTCCCCATTGTGTAATCTTCCCTTGGGTTTTTGTTTCCCAGGTGCATTATTTTGCACTTCTTTGCATTGAATCCAAGCTGCCATACTTCTGACCATTCCTCCAACCTTGCCAAGTCCCTTCTTATCCTTTCCAAGTCTCCTTGTGTATCAACCCTGTTGCAGATCTTTGTGTCATCTGCAAAGAGGCATACTTTTTCTTCCAGTCGCTCTGCAATGTCACTTATAAAGACATTAAAAAGGATTGGACCCAGTACTGAACCCTGCGGTACCCCACTAGAAACCCCTCTTTCTTCAGAGTGGACTCCATTTACAATTACCTTCTGTGTCCTGTTGTCCAGCCAATGTTTTACCCAGGATACCACCCTAGGACCCACTCCCAGGCTGGTTAATTTGACTATTAATCTTTTGTGTGGGACTGTGTCAAATGCCTTGCTAAAGTCTAGGTAGGCCATGTCCACAGCCCCTCCCTGGTCTACTACTTTGGTCACCCAGTCAAAGAAATCAATTAGATTCGACTGACATGACCGTCCCGCTGTAAACCCATGCTGCCTTGGGTCCTGTGCCCCACTGGCCTCTAGGTACTCAACAATTCTTTCCTTCAGAAGTGATTACATCACTTTCCCTACCACAGAGGTGAAAATGACAGGTCTGTAGTTTCCTATCTGTTATAGATCTATGGCTAGACTTCTGTCAGGACATGGCACTACAACCGCCTCCCCAGGCACTATGCACTTTACTTCATACTCAAGTGATTGCATTTGTATTTACTATGCCATTGTATATCTAGGCTGTCACTGATCTGCTCTCTGATATGTCATTGATGTAATGCTGTGCTTGTACTCCACTCCCCCTTCCTCCTGGGTCGCACCTGGAAATGAGCCTTGGCTCAGTGTGCCTTTCCCAGTTACCAATTTTCAATAAATAAATAAATATGTCCATCCTACAGTTCCCATCCCCAGGTGCATCACCAAGCATTTGTCAACACTGAGATTCATTTTTATTTGTTTCGATCAGGCTAGTATTGCATCTAAATACACTTGTAAATTCTTCCTTTGTTCATCCATATCTACTAGCTACCTGTGCATTGATGTTGGCATTCATGTTACTGATTGTATGTCAAAAAGGGTGGGACCCAGTACTGATCCCTGAGGGTCTCCACTCATTACCTTTCCCCATTTTCAGGTGGACCCCTTTACTATAACACATTGTATTTTGCCAGGTGTCCAATTAGAACTCTACTTAACAACTGATTTGTGCATCTCTACACGATGCAGTTTATTAATAAGTTCTCTGTGTGGGACTGTGTCAAAGGCCTACTTAAATTCAGATAAATCACATCAACAGTGTGACCCCTGTCCACGGCCTTGCTGATTGGATCAGTGAAATCAAGAGAGTCACCTGGCATTACATGTTTTGATGCAAATCCATGCTGTCAAATACCCAAAAAGTTCACACTGGGAGGCGGTGCTACCAGTAAAAATACACACTTCATTCACAAAAATTGTGCATGCACCACTGCATCTTAAACACTGCCACAGAGACTTTAAAACTTACATTTAAAATGTCAGTTTATTAAGATATATCAGTATCCATCTTCTTGGCATCCTGTCATGGACCCAGCTTATTCTTGACATGTTTCAGATCAATCTGACCCTTTATCAAAGACTTTTTACTAGTCCATACAGATCCTTTTATAACCCTGGGAGTTATGACATCATACTCCACATCATTACATCCTTAAAGACATATTTACCTTAGAGACCCAGACTTGTCTTTTACAGAATATAAAATTGCCATAAAACAAGAATTATGTTTTAGATGTTTGTGTAATAGGTAGTTATATGTTTAAGAGGTTTGATTTATGTCTTGTATCCTTTGATGTAATGTGCATTGAGTGTTATGTATATTTTGAATGACATGTTTTTGTACATTTTGTGATTATTCAAAAATTTTTACGACACAGGATTGCCTTGTAAATAGGGACTTTTGAACCCTAATGGCAAATTTCTCTGTATAAATAAAATTTTACTACTACTACATAGAATAGACTAAAAACCCCTTAACCTCTCCAAATACACTATCCTTCAGTAAAAGAATATATACATGTGTATATCTATATCTATATATATATCTATATATCTATATATATATATATATATATATATATATATACATATTTATAATCTATACAATGTGAAAAATATTTTTTTCAGGCATCAGATATTATTTAAAACAAACTCCATCCATGAACGTGAAACGAAACTCACTAAATCACTTTCATAAAATCATAGATTAAAATAATAGGAAATCCATTTAACTAATAAATAATAACCAATATCAGAGAGAATAAACATATCAATCTTTTCATGATGATCTAAAAAAAAATCATGGAAGCAGAAAATGAATGAACTTTCAAAGCTCTGCTGCATATATAGAGGAATGGGAGGGGATGAGGGGGCTTGGGGGAAGTATTCCAGATTGCTTTCAAATACAGTACACATGATAAAAACTATATTAGCCAGCCTGCTGCCACAGCAGTAGGGCTTCTACCTGCAATGCAGACATCCTGGGTTCAGGAACAGACTCGGGAGTTGGAGGGCCGGGGGGGGGGGATGGAGCGTCCCATCTCTCCTTCTCTGGGGGGGAGGGGGGATATGTGTCCAATGCAGGACTGACCCCCTGGTGGAGGCCAGGGGATCAACAGCACTGGGAGCCTACATGCATGGGAGGTGGGACAGATGTCAGGATCATTCCACAGATGTCATTGCATGTCTCTCCTCCAGGCAGCAGTAGCAAAAAAATGGTTCAGCTACCACGAATGATACCCCATGCCAGAGTCCACATCACCTACTAGACTTCTGCTACCGGGCCACCCACATGTGTTTGCCGGGGGAACGGAGCCCGCCCTACTGGCAGCTCCACCCTGGGTGGGTAAGCCAGGAGTGTTCAAAGCTAGGAAGCACTGGGGCAAAGTGGGGGGGGGGTGAAGCAGGGGTTGATGGGGTTGGCACTCCAGCCACAAAAAAAAAAAATTATCAGGTTCAGCATATTTTCTATTTCCATTACACTCTCTAGAGATGTCTCTTCCTGTTTTATATAGGGTACAGATCAAAGCCAGTATTTAAACCTGGATATTTCATTGTCTTTAAAGTAAAAATCCAGAACCCTTCTCTTTGTAAAATTAAGTTATCACCCCCCCCAAAGTTAGGATATAATTTATCAATTGCCATAAATTCAAATGTATGTTCCTTCCTTATTATTTGTATCATGCACATGCATCACCTGTGGCATAGGTTAAGCTTGCCACATTGTTAAAATTGACCAGCCCCACTGGCAGACGGTTACACATTTCCACCACATGCTCTGTGAAGAAGTATTTCCTCTTGTCCCTCCTAAATTCCCCCCTGACAGCCTATAATTGTAGACCCATTGATGGACTCCTTGCTGTGCGTAGTGCTTGTACCATATCTTACATTTGTTTACAAGGCATTGATTAAAGTTGTACTATGTATTACATCTCCCTCACAAACATTAAAACAGATTTATTATCACTGCATCTTATATCATGTCTTAATCAATCCCACAGCTTTCCATTGTGGCACATCCTCTGACTTTGACATCTACCACAGTGGCTAAGCTTAACCTTCTTGGCTCACCAGTCCTGTTAATGAGAATGAAAGCGCTTTTCTTTGTGGGGGTTTCCAGCAGCATTAGAGACATTCAGAATTCCTTTCATGTAATACGCTGCAGTTAGCCGGACTTCTCGTGTTGGCATCCTTATGATTAATCATAGGAATCACTGAATTTTTGCCAAATGCGGTCTCATGTATGAAATGCATTAAGAAGTTGGCTAACATGAATGTCAGTTTATCTTTTCATTGTCTGGATCTGATAAACCTGCACACGCACTGTGCATTCTGAGATTATTAAATATCTTGTGGTCTACTAAATCAAATATGCTAAGGAAGAGAAGATATTAAGATTGTTGATTACAAAAAACATGTAAAAGCAGACCTCATAACTGATCAGACTGCTTACTTCAAGAAACAAAATGTGAAATATTTTAGCAAACTTAAGAGTTTTGAATTAAGTAATCACAAAACGTTAAAGAAATGTTTTCAGCTGTTCAAAGTATGCCTCATTAGATGGCAGAGAATTAATCTTTATATATGACCCAAAAGCCAAACTACTGAGTTCGTTTCTATTCCCATACTTGCTCACATATTCCCAACACTGTTCCCCAAGAGATGTTGTTATTGCATGTAGCTACAGATGCTAGATTAAACGGAGTCCAGCCATACTAATCACACACTGTATACCATATTATATCTGCCAGACTCCTAGTGAAATGGAATACAGCTAAAGTGAATGATGCATTTGACATTTTAGAATTATATTGTCTATATTATATGCTGTAGGCAGTATGTGCATGAACACAGTTTTATATGTATTTCAGTGGCACGCTCACCTCTGGGGCTGAAAGACAGGAAGGTTGTGATTTCTAGTCCCACACTATGACATTGGGCTAATATCCAGTACTGAGACTGTAGTGCAGCAGTGGGGAGCACTGCACAGTTGAGGTGACAACCCTCAAATGAGACTTTTATTCATTGAAAATTGGTACCCAGAAAAGACACATGGAGCCAAGGCTGATTTCCAGGTGCAGCGCAAAGGGTGGGGGAGTGGTTAAAGTTAAATATCCCGTGGCACTTATTTTAAGAGCAAAGTTTATTGAGAAAAGATATCAAATATTATTTACAGACAAAGTGTACCCACCTGTACATAATTCAAAGAAAAAAGGAGAAAGGAGAAAAATAAGCATGTCACAAAAAAATAAAATAAAAATATAAAAAATACAAAAGAGAAAACTAGACATTTACTCAGGCTAATCCCTTTGCATTAATTAAGCAATAATGCCCAACAGGGTGTGTGTTGTGCTGGGATAACGTCACACATCAGATGGTTGGACACGAGGCTGTAGGCTGAGTGCGTCCAATACCTGAGGCGTGACGTTATCCCAAACGACACTCACCCTGGAGGGCATTATTGCTATTATACAATGGCTCATTGTTATATATAAAATAAAAAAATAATTTTAAAGAATGTTTTTATTAGTGTGGAAACATTTTTTTTTCTTAAGTGGAGATGCAAAAAAAGAGGTCATCTAGCTCATATAGCTTTTCTGCATTGGGTCACAGTGAGGCTGAGACTAGACCTGTGATGTAGTGCTGGGATAACATCACTGGTCCAGCCCAAGATTAACCAATCAGAGACCAGGAAATTTTCTTGCCATTGTATAATGAAGCATATTCATATAATCTGAATTACTGCAATTAGAACATTTGTTCTTTCAGGGGAAAATACAGGTCACATTATGCCAAAATAGCTGTCTCTTATGAACCGTAAGCCTTTGGAGATCTGACTTATATACAGTAGAATTTATTTATTTTACTGTAAAAAAAAAAGTCTCTTTCGATATGTTCACTGTAGAAAGAGACCCACTAAATTAATTGAACAGCTAAGTTAGTTATCTGTGTCAGACTCATTATATGGAAGTACAGGACAGCGAACTTTAACTGCAGCTAACAAGTCGCATAGCATTGGACCGCTAAATTAAACAAAGGTACGACTTTTCAATTCTACAGTATTCAAAAAAGCTCAATGTATCATTTTTCAAGATCTGTCTAGAACATGTCTGAGTTCATGATGTCATCTGACCCTTTCTTTATTTCGATTTAGCCAATTCTGAAAGGGTGCCTTCATTTTCTGATGACAGTGTCCTTTGCAAGGATGCTGAATTAAGTATGGGCTCCAGCATGCCCTGTACCTCGCTACAATGTTGAAGCCAGTACTAAGTATCAGATATGTTGACACCTTCATTATGAAACAAAATAATAATGGTTTTATAGGTTGTTTTAGTAAAGCAGATAGACTCAAAGGGGAGCCACAATTGACAGTTGTTTGTTTAGTATTCTTTCCAGAATCTGTCCAATGAACTAGGGGCTTTAAAGCTGGTGTCTCTGATGCCTTATGTTATCTCACCAGAAATATGTATTAATGCATATATCTCTGAGATTTGAATAAATCTCATAACTGAGATCTGCACTTGTAGGCCCTGTCTGGAACTGTCTCTAGTCCTCCTTTATAGCATAAATGGACATGATTTCTTTACTTTGCCAGTTCTGTCTTGTTGGCAGAGAGGTCAGAAATTCTGGATCCTGTAGAACTAGTAGATGTCTTTACTGACTCAGCTCCAGTCTCCAAGGGTTTGTTTTAATGCTTGAAAGTCCCCTTCCCAAGACAATTTGTGGTGCCTCTCTAGTGGAACTGGAACTGGAATTTGAGACAGTTTGTGGTCCTGGGACTGGCCTGCTGCTTTATTCAGGTTATCACCCTGTGAGAGGTCCTCCCTATTTAAATGAAGCTGTTTTTGATCTGAAAGTTACACAGAGCCACATCGGTCTCCTCAGTACTTGTGTTTGTAACCCAGCTGTCATAACAGTGGTTGCAGGACCCATGTAATGTTTGAAATAATGTCATATATTACATTAAGGCTATGCTATATGGCCTGAACATAAAAATAATGTGGCTGTGATTAAAGTGTGCTTAAACGGTTAATGTTAGCTCTGAGTTCCAAGGGTTGTGAAATGTTAAAGGGGAACAGTCACCACCAATAGTCCCCACACTCAAGTGTAGGGCTGCTCCCACTGTGCACTTTGTGTGTTAAAACATTTTGATTTACTTCCTGTTTACTGTAGTGTAATAGATTGTATTAGACTAATTCTGCTTAGCTGTAGGCTGACATCTTCATTTACTAAAAATCCTAGCATCCCTTGCAGATGACTTCAGAACAAGGCAGCAGTGAGAAGATTTAATAGCCTGCAGTGTGTGTTAGAGTTTATTTTTTATGTCAAAGGTTTTATCAGGAAAGACATACTGAGCTAGTAACAGCTCATTTCCAGATGCATTTGCCGGGGTGAGCAGATACAACTGATACAAAATACAGAGTAAAAAATATATTTGATGGAAATAGGTATAGCAAAAAAAGACAATAATGTTTAAGAATAAATTTACAATCAGAAGTTACGTACAGTAAATTGTGGAACTGGCAAAATATCTCTTAAATAGTAGTTAACATATCAAATAAGGAACAACAGGGACTGGCTGATGCCAGGGAAGTGCCCCCACTAAAAACAATGATTGGAAGTTGCAGGTGAAAGGGGACCGAAAACAATATTAGAACCAACTGTAGGAGTGGGTAGAGAAGTCACAGATTTAAGAGGAGGAAAGTGAATAGAAGGGGGAAGGGAACCCCACAGTTTACGGAAACAAAATGAGAAAGCAGCTTGGCCAGAAGTAGATTTCATTTGAGGGAGAGGAAAAGAACAAAAACAAGCATTGCAAAGAGAGCAAAAGGACAAACGGGGAGAGAGGCAAGATATGAGGGAAAGAGTCAAATGAAAGTTTAGACATAAAGGCAACACAATGGGTAAGGTACCTGGCAGCAAGAGAGGGAAGGGAGAGAAAAGAATACAGGGTACAATGATGTGTACACAAGGGTTTATCAAAGGCAAAGCAACAGAAGGAGTGAAGAGAGGGTCCAGTCTAGCAAAGGTAGACTTTGGAGCAGCACAAACAATGTCTCCATAGTCAAAAATAGGCAGAATCATCTTAATGAAGATTTGTCTGTGTACAGGAAGCAGAATGTTTCTCTTATTTCTGTACAGTGCCCCAAGCTTAGAGTAGAACTTCTTGTGAATAGCAGCCACATGAACAGAACAATCTAAATGGTGATCAAGCCAGACCCCTAGGTACTTAAAGGAGGAAACATCTTCAGTGGTGGCACCATCAAGGATATGAAAGGGAAGGACTCTAGCAAGTCTCTGCCTAATGCTGAAAGTTGTAGAGATAGTTTTCTTAGCACTGAGGAATAATTGATTATCACGGATCCAAAGCTGGATTTTGTTAAAATCCAGCTGGAGCTGGTTCATGAGGTCAGGAGCAGAGTTGCCAGAGGAAAACAGAACCGTATCATCTGCATACATATGCACTGACACAGAGGAATGGGTTTTTATATCAGCTCTGATCTTTTGTTTGCTTGTTCCACTGTCCTCTACGGGCTGTGTACAGTCACAGACGACTATACTGAGCCCCTGGAGAACAGCAATGCTGGAAAACATCTTACCAGAGATTATAAAAACTCTAATATTCACTGCAGGCTATTGAATGTTCTCAATGCTGCCTACCGATCTGATGTCATCTGTAGGGGATTCTGGGACTTGTAGTAAAAAAAGATGTCAGCTTATAGCTAAGCAGAATTAATCTGATATATAAAGAACACTGGATGGACAACTGTGCACAAACAGTGTGTTCTGTAAGTGAGGGGTGCTGATCCCCTCTGATCTTGAGAGCAAAGCTGGAGAGGTCCATGAGAATCAGAAACCTTTTTTGGGACAGAACACACTGGTAGTACAAAAAGTGGATCATCCTGTATTTTTTATAGTGTGTGATATTGTGTGAAATCTGCACGTGTCAGTTATTTCACTTTCAAAACAAAAACTGACTCGTGCAGTCTCTAGAAGTTTCAGAATGCTGTAGTACCACAGAAGTGTAGTCACATTCAATAACTTATGACCTTTGAAAAGGATGAAATTCTATATAGAACAACACTCTACACTGTAATCTACTATACTACAGTAGACCGTAAGTTAACCAAAATGTTTTTGCCCACAAAGTGCACATTGAGATCAGCCCCGCACTTGATAGTGGGGTCCTTTGTGCTGACTGTTCACCTTTAAGGATGTGTATCCTGTTTACTGCAATGTGGTTCTGCTTAGTGACTAGAAGTCTAGGTGTCAGTTTACACCTGCAATTGCCCATTGGTTGGGGGGGGGGGCCCAGAAATGTTTCGCATCCACACGGGCATATAAATAGGAGTTTCTGCCTCCCAAAATCTGATGTGGTTCTTAAAATGCATCCCAGTCCAGGGTGCCCATCTACAGTGTTCCAGCTTTGGCACCAACTGGTACATTTCTCTAACTGTGACCATCTGGAGTGGGCATGAAGGTCTTGTGATGGTGGCAGGGTTTTTGGATCCAGATGGCACTGGCTACCTCCAGTACAGGTCTCCAGAGGTTTTGGCCTCGACCAGATTCCAAGACTGGGGACAGTGAGTGCCTGTTGGAGACTTACCCTCAAGGAGAGCCTTCTGGTGACTTCAGCAACATTTGTCTCAGGTATCTGAAATGGTGAAGAAGTTGCAGATGAGAAACCAGAACTGGCAGGGTTCTGTTGCTGAAAGAGCCTTTGTTTGTGGGGAAAATCAGGGGCAGTGGCACTGAGAATATGAACCCCAAAGGGCAAGGGATGGGCCTGGTATTTGGTAAAGAGTATGCCACTGTTTTCTGTGACCTAATGACACTGACTTCAACCCCCATGGAGGCATGGGGCAAGGAGCAGTCTGACTGAGGTTGCCATATTAATCATTAGTGTAATGCCTGTGTTCTGGACTGATACCCCCCAATGGTTGGCCTCTACCAGAGTTGTTATATAGCTCTGTTCTGTGCCATTCAGTACCAGGTACACCCTGATGTCCTCATGCCACTTGCAGCCACGAAGGGACCGCATCAGCAAAGGGAATCCCTATAGTGTCACCTCTAAGTAATAGGGAAGTGTGAGACTGATGTTTCACTGGAATCTCTGGGTAGGAGTGTTATGGTGTATGGGAGTTTTAATATATTGAGATATAATGTTGCTGCTAAATTTGAAGCTGTGACCGGATGGTCAAGGAACATGTACAGTAAAAGTAATTGTGATGATACCAAATTATTAGGACTTTGATTTGGAATGTTGATTTGAACTGGGCCCCTAATATGGGAGCCTCAGCTGTGAATTCGGCATTACCAACCGCGACTGCACAGGTATGTAAATTAATATTGGAGTTTTTGCAACAAGTTAAGCCTAAGGTGCACTTTGTCTGAATGATTACTGAAATGGGTTCAGTGTTTGGGGATTGTCTGCAGTTGCAACAGCTAATGCAACAGGATTTGAGTTATTATTACAGTTAAAGGAGTACTACACCCTTGTTTATTGTAAATGTTATTTGTTTCCTTGTCAATATACAACTCTTTCAGTGTAGCTGTTGGGGATATACATATTTTCTTTAGTTTGTTTTCTCTGTTGACACCAGTCCCGGTAACTAGCCTAGGGGTCTTCATTTTCTGATTGTTGAACTCTCATTCTCATGAGATCTACATTAGCATATGAGAACATGTGTCAGCACCCTTTAGACTTCACAGAATGTCTGCCTGGTTACTTTGAATTCAACAAAACAAGTTGTACCACAACTGTGAATATAGTGTAAAATACCATATTAACTTTCAATTAGCTTTGCAAGCTAAGCTCTAGCAAAGGGTTTTTCGCTTTAAACTGCATTCATTTTATGTATTTCTAAAGAGTTTTTTCAGGTTTTGTGTACTTTCAGTATAGATATACATGGTATAAATGGGTGCTGTGTCATCATGTATTCATATGCTAATGCAGGTCTCAGGAACAATGAGATTTCAACAACCATAAAATAGAGACCCCTAGGCAGGCCCCTTGAGAGGAATTCCAGACCCCAGGGAAGGTTCAGACTCTGGGGCCCCTACCAGCTCATAGCCCCTTTCCTGCATACAGTATGCTCGGTGGCCTGGTCCCCTCTAGGTGCCAGGCCCCGGGAATTATCCCCTGCTCCCCCACCCTTTCAAGGGCCCTGCCCCCAGGCTAGTTACAGGGGCTGGTGTGAACAGCAAAAACAAACCAATGCAAACACATACGTATATCCCCAATAGCTATGTGAAAAGTTATTTGTTGACAAGGAAACAATTAACATTTGCAAGATGTGAGGGTGTACTACTCCTTTAAAATTAGTTAAGGCTATGCTGGCCCAGTTGCGTGGTGGTCTGAGACACTGGGTGCCACACCACCTGCCATATTGGTGACCTGAATTTGGGAATGGACCAGGGGGATGGGTAGGGGAAGGAGGATTGAGCATCCATAGACAGATCACTTTGGTTAGGGTGGACAGTGCGTGCCACTTCTTGGCAAACACCTACTTGATGCTAGGGGGTGCAGTAACAGCAGCTACCTCACAGAAGTCTGGGCACAGGTGCAAGAGTATGTATAGCAACTTCACACTGTATGCCTACGCCATAGCACCATTGCATGCTCATTGACCTTGGGTACTGGTAGGAAAACTAGGACTGATATGCCTCAGCAGGCAGGATGATTCTGGTCACTAACTGGCCCTGTACCCACTGACCCAGGCACCACCATCAAGATCTGTGGCTCGCTGGAAGTGGGAACCGCTGACAGCCCTGCAGGGGAAGGGGGGCAAGCCCTCTGGGAACAAGGGTGGTGAAGGTAAGTCCTGGAAGAAGTCGGGGCGATGGAGCTGGGAAGGCTGGCAGGATGCGGGTGGAATGGATGTAGGAGAACAAAGGGTGGAAAAAAATCGCGGCATACCCCAAGTTGCCATGTGGGGACAGTAATGGTGTATGGTGTAAATGCAAAGTGAATTCTGTTTATTGACCAATAGAGATGGCTTCTATTCCCCATGGAACCAAAGAGATAAAGAATGTGACAGAAAAGAAAGAGAAGGGTCTCTTTTAGCCAGCAGTAAAAGCAATGGCAAGAAGAGCTCAGGGGTTGATGAGAGTGGAGTCCTTAGCACTGCAGCATGGGGAGGCCATACTGAAAAGGTAAGTGGTTCTCCCTCAAAGGGTGCAGATAGTGGTGGCCAAGGCAAAGACTGCAGCGTCCTGCACATCTTGAACAGCAATAACTGACTCAGTAGCAGTCTTAGACTGTGGCTGTCCAATGGACTAAGAACTCATGGAAGAAACGGGGTGTTCATTTGGTAACCATGATTCTCTGTCAGGAGAGAGACCACCTAGCCTGCCTTCAATGAGGCCTGTGCAAGAGAAAAGTTGGAGATAGCTCTTCAGTTTCTGAACTAGATCCACTTTTACAAACAGTGTGCTGCCTGATGCACATATCCAGCTCTTTTGTAGTGGAGCTGTAAGGTTTACCACAAGCAGGGCAGTCCGGTAATTGGTTTTCTAAAAGTGGCTGGGTTAAAAGAACATTATCAGTTTGCAGGGCTTCTCTATTGTTTATTGTTTATTGAACATTTTTGGAATTACAATCCTTTGAGTCATTGACTCCTTTGCAAAGGCCCCACGTCAGTACAAAAGCAGAAACATTACATTTAAACATATTATACATAGGTCACAGTACAGTGTATTTACATTGGTTGGTTACCATCTCTAGGGTCATTAGAGGACCCTGGGTCATCATGGTGAGATAAGTCAGGTTACAGACTCGGAGGGTCTTTTACTGAGCCTTGAGTTGAGGTTTAAGTACAGCTAGGTTGTAGGTCTAGGTATGTAGTCAGGGAATAAGCTAGTCATCTATCAAATTCGGACAAGGGGAGGAATGTTGGAAACAGCTACAGGCCTCAAGTCAAGAAGAAGGCTCTTGATACCAGTTTTAAATTGGCCAAGACTAGGAGCCAGGGAGATGGAGGGTGGTAGGTTGTTAAGCCAGAGGGGAGCACAATAACGGAAAGACCTTTGCCCTAATGAGGTCCTACAGTGAGGGACTAGAAGGGAGGTGCTTGCCGGGTGCCTAGGGGTACTCCTGTGAGGGGCTGGCTGGATGAGGGGGTGGAGGCCCTTAGGTGTAAGATTCATAAGTATTTTTTTGGCTTGGAGGCAAGTGTGGTAATTAAGTCTCCCTTCAAAGGTCAGTCAGTCCTCAAGCTTGTACAGCACACACGTGTGGGTTCTATCACAGCCTGTGACCAGTCGGCAAGCTTTGTTGAGAGCTAGACTGATGCAGTGTAAGGCTGTTTGGACAGCGGTGCCATAAATTATTATACCATAGTCAACCAATGAAAGGACTGAGCAGGTTACAGCCAGACGTAAGGCCTGGGGGGTAGGCAGTGTTTGTCTGTATAGAATCACTAGGTGGGTGTTAACAAAGGAGGAAAGGTGTTTAATGTGTGTGTCATAGGTGAGGGATGTGTCCAGAGTGACACCCAGATATTTGAAATTTGGGACCTGTTCAATGTGGAGGACCGGTAAGTTTGAGATAGATAGCAGGGCATTACTGTATGGGCTTTGGCGGTGGGCAACGATCATAGATTTCATCTTGTTGTAGTTTAGTATTAAGTGATGGTCAGTGAATCAGGATTCTAATTCTCTAAAAAAGCCTTGTAGGGCATTTTGAAGACAGATTTAGGATTGGTGTGTTTCCAGAATACTACGGCATCGTCTGCATAGAGCAATAACTTTCCACTGCAGGACTGTGGGAGGGAGTTTAGGAAGAGAGTGAAAAGTAGAGGTCCTAGAATTGACCCTTGAGGGACACCCGCTAGAATTGGTCACTTGGAGGAGAAGATGGAGCTAATTTTGACTTGTTGCATCCGGTCTTTGAGATAGTCTTTGAACCAGAAGATAGCCTCAGGGGCGAAATGGTGGGAGGGGAGGGAGTGGAGAAGTAGTGCATGACTGACGGTGTTAAACGCATTGGCCAGATCGACATAGATTGCTCCTGCTATTGACCCCTGTTGCAGTGCCTCGTGTATGTAAGATGTAAATTTGAGTAGGGCTGTGGTAGTACTGTGTCCCTTTCTGAAACCGTGTTGTTTGTGGCAGAGCAGATTGTGTTTGGCTAGGTAATCGGTGAGCTGGTCCAACACAACTTTTTCGAGAGCTTTTGAGAGGGGGGGAAAGGATAGAAATGGGTCTATAGTTACCAGGGGAGGTGGGATCACCGTTCTTTAGGATCGGAGTGATAATTCCTCTTTTCCAAAGAGCAGGGAATTGACCTAGGTGCAGCGAACAGTTTAGTAGTTTGGTGAGGTGAGGCAGGGTCTCATCCAGAGTTAGTTGGAGAATTTTGAGGTCTAGAGAGTCACTGCTGTAGTGCAAATTGTGCAAGGCTTTGGAAAGGTAGCGTTTATACTCCTTGCAGGTGATGATTCGCATCCGGAAGGGGAGGGGGTGTTGTTATGGGTGAGGTGCCCGAGGCGCGGCTGGTGGTAGGGTCAAAGAAGTTTTGCGGGAGGATGTGACTGAGGTCAGAGAAGGTGGTGTTTAGGGCATTGGTTATTTGGCACTGATGTGGAGTTTACATCAGGGAGAGGTGCCCCTTTCCCAGATAATTCAGATTGTTTGCCTTCAGAGCAGATTCAGCATTCTGGCTGTCAAAATCCTGTGACAGTGGTTCAGCCTTAGTGATTTCCGGCTCTCAGATGATGCTGCCCAGCATGTCCTTAGGCTCCCCGTCAGATTTTGGAATGGCTGACAATGAAGGTCTATTCTCTTTCATGGACTGCATTTTTTGCTCCTCTTGACCTGTACCACAAGACTTCTCTTCAGCCATGAAGGCCAACAAGTATGCGTTCTTCTCCTGAATATCTTTTTCCCACAGTACTTCAGCTTTGTCAGGTGAAAAGAAAGTACTGTCAGCAGTATTATCCTGAATTAGTTTTTGTTCCATAACTGGATCTACTGAATGTCCATGTTAAGCAATATTTTCTTCTCTATATTCTAGAGAGGGAGTGAGGGAGACTTCATCATCTGGGCTGCTGCATCCTCATCCATGCCAGGGCTGCCACCATACAGGAAGAAGGCAGCACCTCCTTCAGGGAGAGTATGTGATTTTCCAGGATGTCCAGGCCAACCCTTACCCAGCCACTAAAATAGGTTTATAGAACTCAACCCCCAGGAACCCTCATCATAGCTCAGCTGTGCCTTTCCTGGTCAAAAATTACAAACAAACATGTTTGCCTGTCTTATCAATGTATCCGTATAGATTGACCCTGAGTAAATCACTTACGCTCCCTGTACTCGTGTTGCACCCAGAAATGGTTTTGGTTCAGTGCTCCTTTCCTGTCTGAAAATTCTAAAAGAAACATCTCTCTTCCTCTCTCTCTCTCTATATATATATATATATATGTGTGTGTGTATATATATATATATATATATATATATATATATATATATATATTGTGTATATATATATATATCCACACTGTACCATAGTTGGGTATAAATTCATGGGATAGAATGAAAAGCACTGGTATCTTTTCTTTGAGGCATGCTGCTGACTGCTTTGATAGTGCTCCAGGAACAGTAACAAATCTGAGGCACTCACAAATTAGTTGGTGGATTCTGAAACAAGTTTGGTCCTAACATTCTGATGTTATCAGAAAATGATAGTGTTACTACAGTTTATTGCACAGAAGGACTAATGCTTTGTAGTTAATAGCAGGCTCCATAGTTCCCATTAACTACAGTATAGCATTATCACACAGAACTCTAAAGACTAGTTCCAGGAGCAGTAGCCTGTCAGGACTCGATCTGCTTCAAGGCATGTTGCCTGTGATTACAAGTTTGAGCTTTTATCTACTGAATATGTTTATACTGTAAGTACAGTTTTGGCAGTGCATTTGGTTATGACAGTGCGTCTTGAGTTCTTTGGTGACAGAACTGTGAAGCGAAGCTGAGCATTAGTGGCACACTAAGGACTTGAGAAGACATTCATAACTGTAAAAGATGTCTTAACTGCACATATAAACACTATTAATCATGTTAAAAGACATCTGTTTTTATAAAATGGAATCTGAATTTAATATCAAACTACAGAGCATGGGTACCTGTTATTGTGCATGGAAATCCATACACTGCAAAATGCTGTTGTGCTGTAGTAGTGACGTAAATACTGCAGCACAGCAAGTTTTTCTTTCAATTACTGTAGCTAGTAGAATGCAGAGTGTCCGCCATTTAACTCATACTGCATCAGTGACATGGGAAGGGGGGAGCTACCTCCATCCAGTCACATATTATCAGAGGAAGGGGGAGTTGTAATAACAATGATCAGGTAGGTGAGCATTCCTGTTCAGTGGAGCATTTGTTCAGGTGAGCAGGCATACTGGCAGGTCGCTGGATAACAACTGTCTTGCACAAAAAACTTAAAGTAGGTGCCCTTTTTCACATTTGCCATACTTGTTTTCTTGCACATATTCTGTTCAGAAAAAGGTATGAACTGCCATATACCCAAGACTGTGTTTTTTTTTTCTCAGGAGCTGTAGGACCTCTCAACCTTCGCTCTTGAGTTCAGTCTGTCATCTTGACAACCCCTCAATGGAAACACAGCCTTAGCAGAATATTAGAGAAACACCCTCCTAGAAAATGGGCTATGTCAACTGAAATTAGAATTCTGTGACTAGAAGCACAAGAGACCCTAATATGGTTATAAGAGGATCTAGAATGTTAAGAAATAAACAATCCTGATTGGATAAAAATGATGTCGTGATTTATAAAACCTTTTAATAGTCTGATTTTGTCTATAGTTACCCCTCAATTATCCTTCACTGAATAATCCATGACCCTCCTTTACAGCTTGCTGACTCACCAGTATCAGTTGCTCACTATGAGCCCTATTTACCAAGAAGCCCAGTATACACTAGTAGGGGCATGGACCAGGCCACACAATGGTGTTCCGTGTAGCTCCCCCTGTGGGATGTACAGAGCTAGTATGCATGACTCCCAGAGCAGCCTGAGCATCCACGCAAAGGACAGGGTGGCCAGGGAACAGATATGGGCCGAACAAGAGGTTTTCAATTGAAAACTCCCACTGGACCCTACAGTGGATCGGACATGGTGGGCCACGTACAGCTGCCATGTCCTTATCAAGCTACATTAAATATTGCTATTTTGGAAGTCAGACCTCTGCAGCCTGCCACTACCACATAGCCTTCTGTGGCATCAAGGAGATCTAGGGTCCGTGGATGGCGCCATGTGGTGGTTGAAGCTCTAGTTGGGAGGGTACACAGCTGCTTTGTCAGTCCTCTGGCTGGCATAATGGAAAGCCTTCCCAGCACCAGCCCAGCAGAGTACAAAAGACATCATGCATGCCGTGCTCTGCCAGCCCTCAGCGGGCATGCCCACTCCCTGCTGCCAGCCCAGACTAACCACGTGGTTGCACAAGATCCCCCGCACATGATTCTGGGAAGGGGTGTGGAGTGGGTGCATGCTGATCTTGCATCTGTGGTTGTCCATCAAACAGCAGAAATGTGCACATCCTGATTCTACACACCATGTATCAGGGCATGTGGGTCCGGGATACCGTTAATGCATAGGGACCAAAGTTATTACTCTTTGTTATCTACCAGACACCACACTTGGTTATCTGCCACCCTTGATTATCCACCGAATTCTGTCTTGTAGAAAAGAGGAAGGATAATCAAGGGTGCACTGTACTGTATTCAATGTGATGGCTCAAAATGTTTACTACAGAATTAAAGAAGTGGGCTGTGCAAAATGGAAAATTTGGTCTGACAGATACATTTGTAGCCAGGATGGACAAACCCCAAATTAGTCCCAATCTTACATGCTGAGAGAGCCATTCAAGCACAGTTGGAGCTGCTTCATGTCACTGCCACGAGTGGGAGCAGGGGGTGGCTGAAGTTACGAGGTTATAGGCACTTGAAACTGCAATCTGTGCTTTCTTTCCATTTAACCCTCTCTCCATCTAGTTTAAATGGTGTGTGATTATATTATAAAATCTCTCTCCAAGTATTTTGGCCTGTATTTATTCCAATTCATCTCATCGTTACTGAATAAATCCCTCCTATTTTTACAACAATCCCAATTTGTAATAAAATAAAACTGTTCAGATTTAGCCAGATATGCAACCAGGCATTCATTTTCTTTGGTTCTGGTTCACTGCCTTGACCTGCTCTAGGGATTGGCAATATTTTGGAAATAAATATTTTGCAACTAGTATTCTTACGTTTATTTCCTAGGTATCTAAAGTCTGTTTTTATGTCATCATCCAACTTCATTCCAATGTCTTTGATACTGACATGAATTATAGCATCTAGTTGATTTCCTGCCCCCTCTAGTAACCCATCTATGTTATTGTTTACATCAGATACTTTTGCTCCCCAAAGGCTTAGGACCATTTTACTGATCTTATCATCCCTGCAGACATGCAAATCAATGTGTTTGATAAGATTCACCAGTAACTACTCCGTTTCTTGTGACCTGATCTAGTCTGGTCTCAGTCTGTTCTAGTTCAGCCTGGAGATTATACTGCAAGGGTAGGAATCTGTTTTGAAGTAAAGTCTCATTTGTTGACTTTGAGGCTAGATCCGGTACATAAATGTTTGCCTTTCTACCTCTTTTATGTCAATTAAACCTAGAAACTACATGCTATTCATGATCTGCATCACTATTTATTTATTTATGAATTAACTTTTACCAGGAAAGATATACTGAGCTGATAGTAGCTTGTTTTCATATGCACCATAGGAGCAGGGGAAGGGGAGTACAGTAAAACGTACCAACAATCTGCAGTAAATATGATAACTAATATAATATAAATATAGCAAGATAACATTGAAGACAAGTCAAACACGATTTCTGAACAAACACACATTAGCTATGAACAAAGGGACAGATGCACTGAATAACAGGTTTGGTGTAGTCCTTGTATAAGGACCCAGATGAGATGGTGCCTAGAGGGGAGAACTGTTTGGGTTGAGGATGACAGTATACTGTGCAGTCAAGGGCAGCTACAGGAGTGTGCAGAGAAGTCACAAGCTTGAGGAAAAAGGGCTGAGGGGATAGCAGGTGAAAGGGAAGAAAAGAGTTTAGGGAACCAAAAGGAGAAAGCAGCTTGACCTGCAGAAGATTTCATGTAAGGATGAATGAGGAATCTAGGGTCAGAATTATAGAGGGAGTAAGTGGGGGCAGAGGGGGATAAAAGGAAGGAGGTAAGGTGGGGGAGCCAAACTAGAATTTGGAAATGAAGGTGGCCCAGTGAGAGAGAACTGGCTTCAAAGAGGGGAGGGAGAGGGGAATAGAGGCAACAGGTGGGTGCGAGGAGGACAGATCTAGTGCAAAGTGACAGAAAGAGAGATAGAGGGGGCCAATCTGGCCAGAATGGACATAGGACAGCAGCATTATATACAATGTCACCACAGTTTAAAATTGGGAAATGCCTTGCTTACTTGCTTCATAGTTTACGTAACTTCTTTTTCTGTTTTCTTGCCAGCTTGTGTGTCTGGTTCTAAATCATGAGCTGATGCAGCTAAATTGTCTAATACAATCCCTGATGTACTGTAGGTTTTTGATCCAAGTGCTTGCAAGGTTCATAACTGAAGCATCACTGTAACCCTCTGGATCTTTATCTGATGCATAGTGTTTAGTCTTTTTGTCAGTAGAATAATTCAATTATGCAACTTGTTGATGTGATTGCACTTGTTGGATGTAAATATATTATTTTGCCCAGCCAATGTTTCCCACATTTTATACTCCTCACATTGCCTCCCTGACATAATTGACTCTTCATTTGGAACCTGAGGCACCATGATTATAACATAGGATCTACAAATACCTATCCTCCAGTTGGAAAAGCCACACACTGATATCTAATGCTTTACCTGCAGAGCAGAGTTTCCTGGCTTCTGGCTGACATGGGCAGACACCTGCCTAGTGCTTACCAGTGTTCACACAGGCATTGGCATACTGTATATAGCAGCAAGACTGGAAGTGAATGACACACACTTCCAGTTTTATGGTCTAATAAAACTCAGACAACTGGCCGTAGTATCCTTTAATAGCTCAGTTATGTACAGTCCGCACAGGATTAGGGGGTCACACTGATTCTCACACAGGCATCAGCATATAGTGCAGTGGGACCAGAAGTGGAGTAAGGCATGCTTCTGGTTTTGTGATCAACACATGGGTCTGACGAAACTCACAGAACTGGCTGTTTTAGCCTTCAAATAGCTTATTTATCCACAGTCCCTACAGGATTAAGGGGCCCAACAGCAGATAGCCATCACAAAGGTCAGAACACTGAGCTATGTTTTTAAGATGGCTCCTACCCCACCAGTATCCCAAAATTCTCAGTCCATATGGAGGAGACAGCAAAAGAGAGAGAGGGTATCTTTTTGTCATTTTATTTTGGTACATAATTTGCATAGATGGACAGAAGTGAGGCTTGTGGAAAAATCACACACTGGTAATTTAAAACTAAATAGAATGAACTGAAACAAAGTAACAGAAAATGGGCACAGAGTTAGCCCCAGTCACACCGATGCTCGTACAGGCATTGGCATATAGAGAAGCGGGACTGGAAGTGCAGTGCCATGTGCTTCAGGTTTCATGATCAACACAGTGGTCTAATAAAACTTACAGAACTGGCTATATTAGCCTCCAAATACTTCAGTTATGCACAGTCCCCACAGAATTAGAGGGTTCAGCAGCAGATAACTCTCACAAGGACATTGGCACACTGAGTTGTTGTATTGGTTAGCTCCCACCCCACCAGTTTCCCAGAATTCCTAGTCATAGGTATCATAGGAATTTACAAGTCAGTGAGCATTAGCCCTTTTAGACTTGCCATTTCTCATTGGATATACTCTGGTATTCCTTTGGGTGGTAGGTGTTTGTCCAGAGCAGTTTTTTTTTTTATATTTCTATTTTCCCCCTCCTATGTCCCACCAGAGCCGCACCATCGGGAGTCACCAGTTAAGCCTGGCCCTGCCAGTGCCTTACCTGACAGCCCTGGTCCCTCCATCCAGCCTTGGACCCCCCCCGGGTGGGGTCGGGGGGGCTTACCTCCAAATCCTGCAATTTTTGTCAGGGTCTTTGGACTGCAGGTAGGCACTGGTACATCAGGACCATGATCAGCACTCCTTCTTTCCTGCTCTTAGGTTTTTTTCCCCTTGTTCTGTGGGACGTTGCATGCCCATATGTCATGGCGCACGCACTGATGTCCACAACATCCCTTCCCCTCCTTCCATTAAGGAGCTGCCCCTGAAGCTGACTGGCCCCAATCATAACTCAGTGACTCCAGTTCGCTGTCATGCCCCCTGCCTCTGCCAGGGGTCACTGCTTGCTGGACTGAAAGGCCCCCGGGAGAAGGTGAACTGTCATCGGATGCTCCAGCCTTTCTGCCACCGACCAACCCCTGGTGGCACAAGTTCACTCCTGAACCTGGATCACCGGCATGGAGTGAGGTGTGGCATCCAGCGCCTCAACCCTCAGCGCCACTGGGCCGGCCATCCAGAGCAGTTTTAAATATATTTGGGTTTTGCTTTTTTTTTTTTTTTTTTTTTTTTTTCTACTCCTTTTCGCTGGTTCCATAGGTCTCTCTCCAGCTCTGCCCAGGATCTAACCAACTGTCCCGCTCAGTCTGAGACCCCCCCATTGTCCTTACTTCCAACTCAAGGCATCCTCCAATTCCCCCTTGGTGATCGACTACCTGGCTCTGAGCCCCCAGGTAAGGGCTGCCAACTTCTCCAGCACTCTATCACAGCGCCAAGTTGCCACCTGGGGGAATGGAGGACTCAGAGATCAGACAGGACAGGCCTGATGATGATGGTGGGTGGGTTAGGTGAGCAGACCTTCGCCTACCTGGGTGTCAGGGTTTATCCATGTTTTCCTTGGTTCCTGGGAACTCGGAGGTGCAATGACGTCCAGTGCATGACAGGCGAACTCCCACACCCACCCACAGGATGTCTGCTGTAACTCCCATACCCCATTGTTGTGGTCTCCACAGCACACAACCCTCATCCACCACTAGAGGTCACCCAAGCTGCAGAAGACTGTACCCGCCACCCCCAGGAGAGGAGAGGAGAGCAGTCCTACGGATGCTCAATCCTCTCCTGCCCCTGCCAACCCTCGATGGCCCAAGGTCATTCCTGGACCCAGGTCACTGGCATGGTGTGAGGTGTGGTGTCCAGCGCCTCAACCCTTAGTGCCACCGGGCTGGCCATTTGTGGTTTTACTCGTAACCACGTTTTTGGGCAGCACGTTCAAGATTGAAACCACTCTTTGATTTATCCATGCTCCTTTTTTACTAGTTTTATGCTGCTCTCTATTCCATTTTATGTTTTGAGATCTTCCACCATAAGTTGATTCTTTTGATACAAGGCCAGTACATTCCCACAAACACTTGTTGTCAAAAGCTTTTTATACTAATCACAGGTCCCCTCAAGCCTTTTGTGCTACAAAAAATACATGTTTAGCCTATCCAGTCTCTGCTCATATGTTAAATCCTTTAGCCCAGCCACTAACTTTGCAGACCCTCTTTGTACACCCTCTTAATACTTGTTGTTCTTATTGAGGGCCCAGAAATGTCCTCAGTACTCCAAAGGTGGTCTGATCAGGGCTTCATACAGTGGCGTGATCAGCTCCATCAATCTGCTTACTATTTTTCTTATGCAGTCTAAAATTCTATTATATTTCTTGTTTATTTCTTCACAGTAACTGTCAAAGGTTAGATTGTTTTTCATCCCAAACTGTATAACCCTCTTCTTTTCAACATAAAACTTAATTTTATTTCTGACTGCCCACCTTCAAACTTCAATTATTTCACTATGAAAATGTTTTGTTGCTTCTTTCTGAGTCCACCATAGCCCCTAGCTTCATGTTGCCTGCACATTTGCTGAACCAGATGTTTTTTGTGCATGTCATAGACAACACGTACATGTTGGAGCCTCGTCTGCTAACCCTCTGTTTCCTGTCCTTCAGTCATGATAGTATCCTGCTCATTATATGTATATTTACATTTGAATCCATCAATACATTACCTAGTTCAAGGTGGGGTCCACACAGAGGAGACAGCAGGAGAGAGACAGAGAGAGAGAGAGAGAGAGAGAGAGAGAGTTTTTTTTTTTTTTGTATTATAGTAACACAGGCAGACAAAAGGGAAGCTTGTGGCAGAATCACACACTTATCATTTGAAACCAAATAAAATTGACTAAAATAAAGTAACAGCAAACAGGCTCAGTGTTACGCCTCAATTCACATCCCCATTCACACTGCAACTGCTGGTTGAGGGGAGAAAAGTACAGGTATGTAACAATATGTGGAGGCAGTTAAGCTTAGTTTGAAGCACTTTACTAATGATTGCCAGCTTTGCACTTACAGATGTATCTATTGTCAGGTTTAATGTTAATCTGGTGGGTTATAGCCTACCAAGTCTTATTTCTATGGAGATTCAGAAGTGGTGACGTCATGCTGGGCATGTGTCACTAATATACATGAACCCAATTAACACGCATATCCTCACATCTCCCCCCTTACTACGGTATTTTCAAAACAACAACAATTTAATAACGTTAAATGAAATATAATAAATTGTACTTTACAGTTCTTTAGTCCATAGTGTACAGAGCCCCTTCTATATCCTGCATCTTGCAGGCTTTATTATTGTTTGGCCACTAACTCAGTTCACACTGGTCGGGCTTTCTGTCTGGCTGCACATGCTCCTCGGGGCAGCCAACATCACTGCTGACTTCGTCGATGGTGGATTCTGGCTTGGGTTCTGTTGCTGCTGTGCTGCCATGGCTGCGTCTCTTCCTCCAGACATCTTGCTCACCACTGTCAACTTGGCCTCTCTGTCTCTTCTGCCACTGACTCGACCTCACTCTCTCTCTCTCTCTCTCTCTCTCTCTCTCTCTCTCTTTCTCTGTGAGATGAAATGTCTTATTCTCTCTATAACAAACTGGACTGTGGCTCAGGAGGTCCCAAAATGTCACTTCAGCTGCATCGATACTTCTTCCCATTAGCTTCAACAACATATGATCAAGGGGTTTGGGCTGGTGAGAGGGGTCCATTCATTCTCAGTGGTGCAGTGAAGCATCGATTGTCCTGGAGTTAAAACAGGCAAGGGGTGCACTTTTTGATTCTAATAGTACTGTTGTTTTCTCTAAGGCAGCTCACACAGGTGTGATATATTTTAATGTATTGAAGCAGTGTGTTGAATCTGTTCATGCAAATCTGCAACCATAGTTCCTTAAGCTGTTGTCTACGTTGAATCTGCTGTTCTGTAATGGTAGCTATGTTTTTGTTTCCTTATGCGCTACTTAAATACACAGTCAGAAGTTGTTGCTCCAACCTCTGGCCTATGTTGTTTTCTTGAGCAAGGATGTTATACCCAGCAGTACATTACAGCATCAGTCTCTGTTAAATTTCGGCTTTAACAGTTCATGTCGTTTTGGAATTAGAGTTCTTGTTCGACATCCCATTAACAGTTGAGCTGGCAACCCCAGGCCTTCAATATGCATGTTTCTTAAGTCTGGCAGTGCCAGGTAGGTATCTTTATGATCCTGCTTAGCTTTTTTCATCAAATTCTTGATTGTTTTTACAGGTCGTTTGATCATTCCATTGCTCTGAGGATATCTGGGCGATGAAGTGACATGTTTGAACTCATACTGTTTTGCAAAAGTCTTAGACTCACCACTAGCAAATAGAGGGTCATTTTCAGTAATGGGAATGTCAGGTATTCCATGTCTTGCATATTGTGTTTTAATATGGTTAATCACAGTTTCACTTGTTGCATTTTGCAGTCTGGAAATCTCAATAAATTTTGAAAAGTAGTCTACCATAGTAAGATAGTTTTCTCTCTTGAATTCAAATAGATCACTTCCTACCTTTTGCCAAGGCCTCTGAGGAATTTTGTGGGGTTTCATGGGTTCTTTTGGCTGAGCTTTTCTGTAGACAGTGCAGATGCCACAATTGGCTACCAAATCACTGACGTAGCTATTAATTCCAGGCCAAAACAGAACATCTCTTGCTCTTCTACCCTTTTTTATTCCTAAGCGACTACCATGTATTTTTGTGACAATTTCTTTTTTGAGTGAAGCAGGTACAATCAGTCACTCACCCTTTAAGCATAATCCACTTTCAGTGACAATTTATTCTCTGAATAACCAGTGCTCTCTGATGTCTGGATCTACTTGGGATTTCTCAGAGGGCCAACCTTATAACACAGTCTGTTTTAATTTCTGCAGCTTTGTGTCTCTTTGTGTTTCTTCTTGAAATGGTCTTAATTTCTCATCAGTGGTATTTTGGCAATTGTGTGAACTTCATATTTATCAATGCAATTTTCAGCTAGCAAAACTTTCTGGACTGAGCTGCTGAGGGTGTCAGCTATGTGAAGTTCTCGTCCTGCTTTGTACTGTACATCACTTGCAGATCATATTTTTGTAGCCTAAGCATCATTCTCTGAATTTGAGTTGGGGCAGTATGCAGTGGTTTCTTGAACAAACTCTCTAATGGCTTATGATCAACTTCCAGTAAAATTTTTGATCTCCTATATATATATACACTGGTGAAACTTAGTGCACCTGTAGTCAAAAGGTAACATCTCTCTGTCAATTTGGGCATGATTCTTCTTGCATTGTTCAGTGATGTTGATGCAATGCAACAGGCTTATTTGCTTGCAACAGACATGCTCGTAGACCTTATGTTGGCATTGACAGACAGAACCACGGGCTTGTGTAAGTCATAATTGGCTAGCACTGGAGAGTGTATTATAACTCTCTTAAGTTCATTAATTACTTGGTCATGTCTGGCTTCCCAGTGCCATGCAGTTTTTCTTTCTAGCAAATTTCTCAGGGGCCTTTTTATGGTAGAAAAGTTAGGTATAAACTTGGCTAGGTAATTGACCATCCCCATGAACCTCTGTAGTTCAGTTACACACTTGGGTGTGGGCATGTCCACAACAGCCTTTATTTTTTCTGTGTCAGCAACTAGGCCTTCCTGACTTAATTTATGTCCAATATAGGGGACTTCTTTCAGTCTGATTTTAGATTTTTTTCAAATTCAAAGTAAGATGGCACTCTTGTGCCCTCTGTAAGTCTGTCATTATGCTCTTGCAAATCTGAGCCCCATATCTGTATGTCATCCATGTAGATCTTAACACCATCTAAACCTTCAAAGATTTGTGATACCTTTCTTTGAAAAACTTCTGGGTCTGAGCAAATTCCAGATGGCATACGCTTAAACTTATAATGCCCAAACAGTGTGTTAAAGGTCATGAATTCTGAGCTGGGCTCATCAAGCTTGATTTGCCAGATGGCATGACCAGCATCTAGCACTGAGATTTTGGTGCCAGCAAGCCTGGCGGCTACTTCTTCAATGTTTTTTCTAGGTTAATGCTCTCTCTTAATTGCTTTGTTAAGATCTCTGGGATCAATACATATTCTTACCTTATTAGGTTTCTCTATTACTACCATTGAATTAACCCAGCTTGTGGGCCTCTCTACATTTTCAATAATGCCCAACTTCTCCATGTTATCAAGTTCAGCTTTTACCTTGTCTTTTAAGGTAAATGGAATTATCTTGGGTGGATGAATTACAGGGCTCACAGAAATGTCTATTTTGATGTGATGTTCTCCCTCTAAACACCCCAGCTCTTGAAATACATCAGTAAACCTGGATAGTTCCTCTTCAGTTGTGTCCCTTTCAGCTTTTACTGAGACCATTTTCTTTACAAGTCTCATCTCTAAACAAGTAGACAGTCCCAACACTGGAGTTACATTGGCATCCATCACTTGAAACTTTACAGCATAACATAGAACTGATTTTTGAAATCCACAGCCAGTGTAACTTTCCCGTGCACATTCAGCTGGTGGCCTGAATATGAGACCTGTCTTGCTTTTGATTTCTGAATAGTCTGTCTACACACAACTCGATACATTTTCAAAGGCATGACATTATACTGAGCTCCAGTGTCTAGCTTAAAAGTCACACATTTCCCATTTATATTCAAATTCAGTTTCCAGTCAGTGTGTCCATAGCATTATCAATGAGGGTCTCAACAGTAAAGGCATTCTCACTTTCACACCTTGCTCAGCATTGCACATTCTGGCAAAATGATTCTGTCTATTGCATAGTTGACACCTTTGTCCATACGCTGGGCACCTGTTTGGCCCAGTCCTCCTAACCACATTTCCCACATCTACGCATTCTTGGCTCTCTTCCTGGCAAACTCCCTCTCACTTTGTGCACAGTCTCTCATTCTCCCCCTCATGAGAACTGTCGTATTGACTGCAGTTTCCTCCCAAGGGGGCTCCCTTATTCTTTTCATTTGCCTCTCACTAAATTCAACCGGTCTACAGATAACAGTAGTTTTAGCAAGTACTGTATCAAATCTGCTTCTCAGAGCAGGTGGCCATTGTAGAATTCTGACACAGACCAAAGGTGCAGCTCCCGAGTGCGAGTGGTGCTACACAGCAAAAGAAAACTGTTCTATGCACCAAGCCAAGCACTCACAAACTCCAAGGAACTTCAGGTAGACATGAATGATACTAATGTCTATTTATTAGAACTGATAAAAACAACAACCAGTAACAGACTTGTAGATCTCTGCCCCCATATAGCCAACAGATTTTCACTTCTCACACCACAAGTGGAAGTGAGCATGTAAATAGCTTTACATGTGAAGGCATATAAAGTGATAGAATTGATTTTTGCTTAAAAGATTATTACTCACAGTGACCATGTTAAAACCACATATATAAATATGAAGTGTAATAACAGTGTGTGAATACGTGAAGGAGCAACAATATAGGAAGGATGGAGGAGGAAGGGGGAAGGAAGGCAGAAATAATAATGTTATGTTTAAAACATGCTCATATCCACTGGCCTTGAAAAAGTAAAAGAGGTTTCCAAGTTAGTTGTTGACTGTTGTTTTTATTGGCTCTAATAGGTATTAGCTTCATTTTTGTCTGTCTGAAGTTCTTTGGAGTTCATACATGCTCAGCTTGGTGTATTGGAAGAGTTTCCACAAGGACACTCTTTAACTTTCCACCTGGCTTCCTGTCCTGATGGCTCCAAGCTTGGGACATGAACCCTGATTGTCAATGTACTAAAGCTGTCCCTATTAACTGTTTGCAACATACAGCCGGTTCATCAGTACACTTTTTTTAAATTACTGTGTTTCTCACTACTCATAGCCATGATCCCCTTCAGTTACTAGGTGACCTCCCAGAACCATCTCCTATCCAGAACACCAGGGAGTTCCCATACCTGCCCTGAAGCTTACCCCCCTGGTGATAGGGCTTCTAGTCAGCCCCACCCAACATGAATTGGATGGCAGTGCACCTCTGTGTGTTGGGTGGACTGGTGGTGCAGCGCCTGGATGTGCCTGACATTCTACTAGGCTGTTGCATGTTTTTCCTCACTGTATTTCACCCTCCTCTAGAGATGCCAGCTTCAGTGTGCTATGACATGTGCTCAACTGGCAAGTACAGAACTCAGGTACGCATCTCTTTTCCCACTCTGCCATGTCCACTGAGTGGCTCCACCTGTGGGCCCTAAGGTGGTACTCCTGCAGTGGGGATCAGTCTGCCTGCCTCCCAGAAAGATGAGCATCCTATGGATGCTCAAACCCCCTCTCCCACTAGTCCTCCAGCAAGTTGGGCTTGTTCCTAAGCCTAGATCACTGGTGTTATGAGCTGTAACTCTACTGTTGCACCAACAGGCTGGCCCCCAACAATAAACATTTATGGTTATTATACATTTTATAAATTTATTTTTCAAAACTGACTTGGATTTACAGAAGATATACCAATATATGGACTGTGTAACACCATGAGATGTCAATACATTAATATGCCTGATGACAAGCGTTTATTAAAAAAACTGTTTCCACCAGAAACAGTTCCAAAGTAAGTCCTTTTAAATAAATTATTTTTTGAAAAGACTAATTGTGAACTTTTAGGGCAAGGAACTTATTATTTTACTCAAATTTCTTTATTGTAGCAAAAAACATGGTACAAATACTAAATGTCAATTCATCATTACACATTAAAGAACAATAAATATCAGAAAAGAAACCAATTTATCCAGTAACAAAAACAAATGTCACATGCAGTGTAAGGGTTATGAAAGTACCACACAACGATAAGGTTACCAAACAATCATACACATTTCATTGATGCAAAAGCCATGTAATCAGGTCTTCATTCTGTACGTTCTGCCATTTTTAATGAACAGTACCTGTAATGGGGAGAGAGAGTTTAGGTAAGAATCTCATTGTATTTCAAAACTTTCCATTCTTCCCTTTAGTTCATATGTTGTTCTTTCCAAGGGGAGCACAAAAAGTAACAGATCTTGCACATATGAAAAGTAGGTTGTAGGAGGCAAACCAATGTATTCTGAATCCACTTTCATGCCATGATTTGCATACTACATATAACCCTAGAATTGGGGGTCAGTCATCATCCATGCTATCTCGAATGCAAAATAGCAATGAGGTAGCTATATCAGCTACTAGCACTCCTGTGGTTTGGCTGACCTGTTCTAAACTATTTGCAACCAAAAGGGATAGAATGTTAGGCACTCAAGGAAACAATATACTGTATGTAGGTACCCATAGCTAGTTTCCATCTACCACACTTGGATGCTATTCCCTTGATAAATTTAATTACTGTTTGGTGGCGTGTATAACCAATTGATAATGTACATTTTATACTGAGCTTCTGTACTGTTTGTGTTACATAGCAACAACCCCATGGATCTTTTACATACAATGGCCCACACCTTTTCTGGTATGGGCAGGTTCAACTCTCTCTCCCACAATCATTTTACTTTTTTGAGAACTTGTCCACACAGGTACAAGGGAGAATAGAACAGGTCTTCTCTCTGGCCTCTTTAGGGTCTGACTTGGTACTCATGACCAGCATTTCTATCTAATGCAACAGGGATTCAGTAGGGAATCAATCTTCCAACTTTCCTAAGTCCCAAGCTTGTACATATCCAGATAAATACTGAGGCATCACATTTAACTCTTGTGCCCATCCTTGGAATATTTAAAATTTTTCAAATGAATGCTTGGAGCCAGCTCAGTGTGAATAGAATATACTGAGCTAAATAGCTTGTTTCCTGGGGGAGAAAGGAATGAGGAGAGTGTGGTAATATGTTACATCAATAAAGATAGAGCTATAATAACAATAATAACAAGCTGTTGTCAATGCCGAATGTTGTCTTGCTGGTGTTGCAACTGGTAGTGCAGGAGTTAAGAGAGATGCATAATAGGAATAGCAGTGAAGTATAGAACCAACGCCTACCCCACCCCACCCTGCAGAGAGTAACAGGCATTGGGGTGTGCATTTGGGTCACTGGCCATAATGATCATGCTATTTCACCTCACCCTACCCTGCAGAGTCTGGCAAGTGTTGCATTGTGCCTTGGAGTCGCTTGGCCTTATGCTCACCCCATTTCATAAGTATGCACATTGAGATGGGTGCAGCATAGGAGAATGGGTTGAACTTTGGGGCTGAAGAGTCCCAGGCACACCTTGATGCTTATCAGTGGCTGCAGGGTGGGGGTGGAAGACCAATGGCATGAGCAGTACAGCAGACAATTCACAGACACACCCTGATGCCTGTTAGTCTGTACAGGGTGGGACATAATGGTTAGAAACCATAACGCCCTGGGCATGTGTTGGTATTTGCACTCCAAATTTTAAAACATGGCCCTTTTGTGACCCCACCTCATGAAAGCATTTGGGACCTCTGCTCATGAACAGTGTCCCTGTGATTTTGTTAATCTGTCTCAAACATTGATTTCCCACAGTGACCGCGCCATTCTGCACCACATTAAAATGCCAGCTGCACCATTGATAAGGAGGTGTGAAGAGATGGCAATGTTGAAAATCTTGAGTGAAAATATTAAACATTCTCGAAGTTACGAGCGTGTGTGGAAACTGCGCATCGCATGCTTGTAACACTGTCATTTAGTGGAATTAGTTCACCAAATTTTTAACATAGCCATTTTGGGACCTCTGCTCATGAACAGTGGCACTATGATTATCTTAATCTGCCCTGAACATTGATTACCCACAGCAACCGCGTGATTGTGCGCCACATGTGCAAAACTACATTTTGAGCATGAGGTGACAAATGACAGCTGTACTGTTCATAAGAAGGGGTGCAAAAATGACAATGTTGAAAATCTTTCAAATTCTCAAAGTTATGACTGTGCATGGACACTGTGCAACACACGCTTGTAACATAGTCATTTTATGGAATTCTTTCACCTAATTTTCAACATAGCCATTTTGGGACCTCTGTCCATGAACAGTGTTACTGTGATTTTCTTACTCTGTTCTGAACATTGTTTTCCTATAGTGACTGCGCCATTGTGTGCCGGATATGCGAAAACACAGTTCGGGCAGGATGTGGAAAATTAAAGCTATATTGTTCATAAGGAGGAGTGAAAAAATGGCAATGGTGAAAATCTAGAGTAAAAATATAAAAAAATTATCGAAGTTATGAGTGTGCGTGGAAACTGCACAATGCACGCTTGTAACAAAGCATTTTATGAACGTTTGTCACCTAGTTTTCAACATAGGCATTTTAGGACCTCTGCTCATGAACAGAGTCACTGTGATTTTCTTAATCTGTCCCAAACACTGATTTCCCACAGCAACCGCGCTATTCTGCGCGGGAAGTGCAAAAACACAGTTCGGCCAGGATGTGAAAGATGGCAGCTGTTATGTTCATAAGGATGTATGAAAAAATGACAATGTTGAAAATCTGGAGTGAAAATATTACAAATTTGTGAAGTTACGAGTGTGCATGGAAACTGCACAATGCACGTTCGTAAAACAGTAATTTTTTAAATTTTTTCACCAAATTTGCAACATAGGCTTTTTGAGAGCCCACCATGAACAGTGGCACTGTCGTTGTTATGACCTTAACAAAGGTGATTTCATGCAGTGACTGTGAAATCACCTTCAGGACCGAATAATGCCATGACAGTGACTGAATTTATGAGGAGGGTCCTAATAACCCATGTTGAAAATTTGGTGCCAAATTCTCCATAAATGCCAGAGATATGCACCAAAGTTGAAAAACCCTATTTATACCATTATACAGCTTACCGGCATTTCTTCAGTTCAGTTGGCTTTGAAGAGTACAGATGTGTTCCTGGTCCACCGAAGATTGTCGTGTTAGGCTCTGGAGGTAAGTATGGGGTGAGGGGTGTGTGGGGAGGTGGGGTATGCCGTGGGTGGGTGCAGGTTGTGGGAGGGGGCCGCAGACAGTGAGGGACCTTCTTCTACTTTACAGGGGTAAAAAAAAAATAATAAACATCGCGGGAAGGTTTTTTTCTTTTAACAGGTACTTTTGACATGCTGGGGTGGGCTCCCAGCATGCCACCTACATGTTTGGGGTGAGGGGGACAGGAGCCGATGGGGATTGGGTACCCCGTCAGCAAATAAAAGGTGTTGGGGGGATGATGCAGAGGGGGATTGGGCACCCCCTCGGCAAACAACTGGCATGGGACATGATGCTGACGGGGACTGGGCTCCCTGTTGACAAATTAACTCGGGGGGGGGCATGGTGATGCCGACAGTGGGATTGGGCACCCCCAATGTCGGTTTTTCTGGGGACTGTGCGAGGCAGATGGCACAGCCACCACCATGTCTGATTGAAATGTTACACCAGGAAAGGCACGCCCTGCAATGAGGTGGCGCTCCCTCATGCAGTGGCTAAAATGTTTTAAGTTGGTGGCATGCTTTTGCACTGCTGTTATAGACAGCGTGCAATAAAATTCGTGCCAAGGAGCCCAGCCCCAAAAAGCAGTGGTGCCACTGGCCACAACATGACCGCGCCTCCAAAATCTGCTATTTTAAAGTTACTGCAACATGTTTCTTATGCACGCACAAGACAACATAAAAAGCATGCTGAAGACAATTAAAAGGAAGCACAGCATTCAAGTAGTGCAAAACATAATATATTAATAGGAACAGTTCAAGATGGCCTGCTGGCACAGTGGCAGTGCTACTGCTTGTGACACTGGCAACCCAGGTTCAGTAACAAGACCTAAATGTCAGAGGGTCACCTGGGGGGAGGCAGGATGAGCATTGGCAGGACTGCTTGCTTCCTCTGGGGGGAGGCAGGGGGTAGTTCCCGGTGTAAATGCTGCTCCCAGTGGATGCTGGGAGTGCACAACCAGCATGGTTGGGAGAAGACGTCAGCGGATGTCTATGGGGTGCATGTGGGAGCACGTGTACCCTGTGCTGACATGATTGCATATTCCTGTCCCCAGAAGCAAGATAAGAAGAAACCCCCTGAATCAACTGCACAGTGAGGCCTGGGCCTTTGCAAAAGCCACCTCTAGCCTTCTGTGGGGGATGCTGGGAAGGGGAGGTGGGATTGGATTAGCATATTGGTTCTCCTCTTGGGGCTGAGGGGAGCTCCACTGTCAGAAGCAAGCCACAGTCTTCCAGATTCCCCAGTAGGTCCCCAGAGCCAGCATGAGCATAACGAGGTAAAACTGAAAGGGGCACACTGGGGGTGGGGGTCACATGATGCAGCAGACCAAGAAGGAGTTCATGACTACAGCTCCTACCTGATCCTGCTAATTTATCTTAATTTTTTAATTTTCCCTCACTCTAAGTGATATCACCTTGTGTCGTCTATCACTGGAAGGGTGCCTGGCTGTTTTTGGTGAGCTTTTGGAACCCTTTTCTCATTCATCATGGATGCAGATATGCAGCAGGCCCCTCTGTGGCATACACCTCCTCCCACTCCTGACAAGGCCTCCTAAAAATCGAAGGCCCACTCTACTTCTGCCGGGAAGTCCTCAACCACTAACCTGGGACAGGTGCCTCTAATGGAGGAATGCTTCATGGCAGAGTTTAACCCTCTTAAAGAATCACTGGAGACACTTACAGCAGAGCGCCGTTCTTTGAGGAACGACATTAGTGATTTAAATACTCGGATGGACGATATGGATGCCCATACTACCTCTCTGGAACACTGGAGTGATCGGCTGGACTCCAAAGTGATTACCCTCCACCAGAAGCTCAGTAAATTAGAGGAGAAACTGTAGGATCTCGAAGAGAGAAGTGGCAGGAACAACCCCCTTATTTGCAGCCTCCCCGAAACTGAAGATGGTGCCATTGCCATATCATTTATACAAAAGTTACTAGTGAAAATAGCGGGACCCTCTCCACATAACCCTGCTTATGTTCTAGAGATGGACCACCACTCCTTGCGACCCCATCCCCCTGAAGGTTTTCCTCCTCGGGCGCTGATTTTTAAGTTCTTAAATTTTCTGGAGAAGTGGCATGTCCTCTCCAAGGTTCAAGACCTGAAAAAAATTACCTGGGAAGGGGTACTCCTGTGAGTAATGCAAGACCTGCCTGCTACCACCAGGCAAAAGAGAGTGGCATATCATCCCTTGGTCACTAAACTTATTGCTGGGCCATCAAGTTTAGGGTCCTGTAGCCAGCAAGTCTGCAGGTTCAGATTAATGGTAAATGGCACTGGTTTGACTCGTCGGACCAAGCTGGGAAGAACTTGTGAGCCCTTCTCCTGGATCTTTTCAAAGACCGTGGAGTACTCCGTTGAATGGTTCCCTGATTCCTAGACTGCCTTGGAAGACAGCTGACACTGAGAGGCTCTGCGTTTTAATATACTAGATGGCCTGACTCAAGTTCTACTCTCGAAGTCTACGCTTTGTTTTTGCTGACCCTCCCTGGGATTCTGTCTGGCCTCAAGCGCTTCTCAGTAGTTACTTTTATTTGTGGATACTTTTCTGGAACACTTAGTTGGTGGTGATGTTTGCTATTGAATTCCCCAGCTTTGCTTACCTTTAATTGCTGTGGAGACACTTTTGGACTAAGGTGGCCCCCTGGTTATCTGCCGCTTCCTTCTTGGGACTCCGGCTACGGATTTTCTGGTTTGGTGAGTGCTGCACTTAGTCCCCAGAGATTTGAGGTCCATCTCCTGCTTTCTAGGGAGAGGCATCACCAGTAGAAAACAGGAAGTTGTCATCTCTCTGTACAGACAGTTGGTGAGACTCCATCTGGAGTACTGCGTGTAGTTCTGGAGACCCCATCTCCGCAAGGACATAGATAGAATGGAGGCTGTCCAGAGGAGGGCAACTAAAATGGTGCAGGGTCTGCACCAGAAGACATACAAAGAGAGATTAAAGGAGCTTAATATGTATACCCTCGAGGAGAGGAGCGAGAGAGGGGACATGATAGAAACGTTCAAGTACCACAAGAGACTCAACAAAGTCCAAGAGGGTAGCATCTTTCAGAGAAAGAGATGTACAAGAACAAGGGGTCACAATTTGAAGATAGCAGGGGGACAGATCTGAGGCAATGTGAAGAAGTATTTTTTCATGGAGAGGGTTATGGATACATGGAACAGCCTTCCTGAGGAGGTAATGGAGTCAAAAACAGTGGGGGAATTCAACTAGGATCTGCAGCTTATCCATTATGTAGGGAAATGGGCAGACTAGGTGGGCCAAAAGGTCCTTATCTGCCATCAAATTCTATGTTTCTACGTTTCCCCCTTTAGACCTATGCCTAAAATATTCCCTGTTGGCCATCTCTCAGCGAGAACGAAGTCCACCTTGCTTCCTTATGCAGGTTCTGGGGCTAGTGCGCTCTACCATATTCGTCGGGGCTGTGCTCGTTGCATGGAGTACAAGATCTCTTTTTTTGTGCCGACTAGCCTGCGTGTTTCCTGGACTATGCTTTTTGGAGGACTGCTGGGTTTAAGAACTCTATGGACTTTTTCGTTCTCCTTGGCAGGCCAGTATCTATTTGATTTACAATACCTTTTCCCTTGGAGCAGGATAAGAGGCAGTATAGTGTAGTGGTTTAAAGCTCTGAGTTGCAAACCTGGAGACCTGGGTTTGAATCCCACAGCCTCCACTTGTATACTGTGTGACCCTGAGCAAGTCACTTAACTTCCTTGTGCTCCCAGGTTGCACCTGGAAACAAGCTTCTGCTTAGTGTGCCTTTCCTGGTTAAACAATTTCCCCTTTCCCTAAGTCTTGTGTATTTTCAATTCTGATGGGCTCAGTTGGGAGCCTTTATTGTTATATTGCCTTGCTGGGTGGAGGAACCTTTTATTTATATGTTATTACTTACTGTTTATCCTTTTGAGATGTCCAGGGTTTGTTTGTTTAGTTTTGGACAGTATACTGACTATTTGTCAGTGTCAGTGGCTCAGTAGGTAGCACACTTGCCTCTGAGACTGTGAGATCAGAGGGCTGTGGGTTCAGTTCCCACATCTGGCACTTGGGTTAATATCCCAGTACTGACACTGTAGTGTAGCATGAGAGGGGTGCTGCACTTCTGAGGTGCCGTCTTTCGGATGAGATGTTAAACCGAGGTCCCATCTGCCTGGACTGGTGGTAGTTCAGGTGGATGTTAAAGATCCCATGTCACTTATCGAAAAGAGTAGGGAAATTTCCCCGGTGTCCTGGCCAAATTTCCCTCATTCACTAAAAATACCATCAACAGCTTAATCTGGTACAAGGTCAGTTGGCATTCATCTGTATCCCCCTCCCCCGGGTTGTGCCTGAAAATAGGCAGGATTTGTCTAGTGCACTTACCCAGTCAACACTAAATAAATAAAATAAAATAAAATTTTACTTGGCTCCCTTATAGCAGCTCCATTGAAGCGCCCTCGCCAGAGACAAGGGCTTTGTTCTGTATATCTGGAGTTGGACTTGGAACTGTGTTAACTTCCCTCCCTACTTCTTAAAGGGACACTGTCAACCCCCTTTGGTCTCAGAGTATACCTAGTTTAAAAAACATATTTTATGATTGCTACAATTCTGTAAAGATTTTTGATGTAGCTGGTAGTTTGATTCGGACTTGTATTTTCTTTAAAAAAGTGAAAAACAGACTGCCCAAAATGCTGGTGTTATCACACCAAAACAGGTTTGTTTACATCCCTTGATCAGCTTCAGATACATCTTTCCTGGACTTGAGAACACCCACAAAACAGTCTAGCCCCTCATGATGAAGTGGGAGTTTGGCTGGCTACTGCCTTATGAGTGACTGAACTGTTTGTGTGTGTTTCTAATGCTCAGGAAGCATGCAGTAAGAACAGAACCAGGATTGTAAACAAAAACAAGGTTGTTTATAGATATACATTGCCATGCATTTCAATTCTACTAAACAAGGAGACAGACAAAATAAACAGCAACATCAATGAATTTTAGAGAGGGTAAGCAATCATAAAATGTGAGATTTCCTCTAGAAATAATATGATGAAAAACAGGTTGACAGTGTCCCTTTAAGGGGGGGGCAGTAGTGTCCTTCTAAACCCCCTTAATGGAAACTAAGGGTCTTTCTTATTTATTTTTGATAATGCCACTTCATTATTGGGGTTCTTTAATGTTTGTATTAAGTTTTTTCCAATAAATGTTCCTATGTTTACTTTTATTAATTTTGTACATGGTTCTTGGGGGGGGGTAGTTAAACTGTGTTTCACAGCTTCTGTTACATGGTTGGGATATTGTTCATTGTTTGTGATGAGTGAGGGTTGTTACATTGGGTCACTTCAGGTTCTATAGTTTGTTTGGGTATTATGGGTGGGGGTGGGAGGTTCGGGGTGGTATCTGCCAGGTGCTGTAGTCATCACGCACTGGATTGGGGTTGGGTTATCCATCTCCTTTGATGGCCACTGGTGGCAGGAAGAACCTGATATTTTCTTGTCTTGGTTTTCTTATGGGGTTTCTGAGGGAGGGCTATGGGGATTTAGATTAATTATAGTTTGGGGATGGTGGTGGGGCTGGGGGTGGTGGGGTTTGGGGTAGGGGTGGGGTGTTTTGATTTGAATTGTTTAACTTCGCTGTGTGTCACCTATTGTATGGGGATTGTTGTGGGTTGTTTGGATTGAGGGTGGGGGGTGGGGGTTTTGGACCTTTCTCCGGAGGCTGGTTGGTGTTATGTGTGGGTTTTGGGGCCTTCCTAGTGGCGCATGTGTATCTTCCCAATGCTTCCTACATTTTCTAATACGGTATGGCCTACAATTTAGGTATTGCTTGTGGAATATAAAAGGGGCCCAGTCTCCGACAAAGCATATCAAAGTCTTGTTGTACCTTCATAAGCTGCAGGTTGACGTGGCCTTTCTGCCTGAACCTGCATATAAGCTTGATACATCCCTTTCTTTCTCAGGAATAAGGTGCCCCTTTTTGTTATGTCCTGTCTGTATTTTGTCTTCACTGCTCTTGGAATTACCTCAGCCTACGGAGGAGAGAGGAGGGCAAGGGGGTGCATTTTCTTTTTCTTTTGGGTTCAGAGTGGGAGGAGGGAGGGGTTAGACTTTTTTTTATAACTTGATTAGAAGGTTTACTTGCTCTGGATTATTCTTTTGTAATTGTTGTATGTCTGTGAATATTTAGTTCAGTGCCTATTTTACTGGTTATTGACTTGTACTTCATATACCACCTGTCTTTTTTATGTTTTCTGTGTGTTTCTTTCTAATCAAGTTCAATAAAGTTTATTAAATTAAAAAAAAAGAAAGGGACACACTGGCTGACATGGGGTACATCTCCAGCCTCCTACAGGTGAATATACAGAGTTAAAAAAAATAGCAATAGTTCATTCAGCAAAGTGCAACTGGCACCAAAATGAGGGAGGGAAGGGAGATTACAAGTACAGCAGGGACAAGTCCAAAGAGGATAGTGGACTGATAAATCATGGCAGTAGGGGGAGGGAGTAATCTGGAGGGAGGTGGAGTGGGACAAGCCCAGGATAAGCAGCAAATGCAGGTGTGAGTAGTAAAGTCACAGAAGAGGGACATTAAAGACAGGGAAGAGTGAGCATTGTGAATAGCAATGGGAAGGGGGCTCCAAAGTTTGGGGAAGTGGAAGGAGAAAGCAGCTTGATCAGCAGAGGATTTTCAATTTCAAGTTCAAGTTTATTGCAGGAAAACTCCATTGAGCAAGCTCATTCACAAGGAGGTCCTGTGACATATAGACTTACACAACATACATACATAAATAGTTGTGTAACCCCTAGATGGCGCTATCCCAGGGGCTACTACCCCTGCCTGATTTGCCACTAACAGGTTGAGGGGCCTGGATCCAATGGCGGGTGCCTCCACCCAGAGGTCAGGGTTTGCAATAGTTAAACTAACTTGGTCACAGCCCTCTGGGACACTGCAACCCCCCTTTCTTCCCACTAGTGGCCCACACAATATATCAGAATTACCTTCACAGTATACACTTACCCCCAGGTCTGGTTCCGCACTGGGACCTCCTGTGAAATGAGATACAGTGCAACAATCACAGTACAGTACTTTAACATAGACAAATACCTCAGGCAGTATAACTTTGCTGAAACAAGCAGCTCTGATTCATTTAGGGGGATATAACAAGGACAGGGGGAAATCAGGTTAATTAGCTTATCACTCTAATAATCTACCTATGGCTCTGTGCACAGGCCTATCCCTATCAGTTACTGTCCCTGGGTACCCAAGCCCTAGTGGCTAGTCCAAACCGTGGCAGCTGGTAGGGGCCCTTTCACACAGAGAAAAGGAGAATTAAACAGTCAGCAGTACAGTAATTCCATTTGGATTTAATGTGGCAATTCAACAGGGAGCGACCCTGAATTAGTACTCACGACCTCCAAATAAGATAGGGTCCTTCAATGTCAGCAGGGCTCACTTGAAGTACACAAACCTCTTCACACATCCATATAAAGAAAGTACTATACCAGGCAGGCTGCATCTGTATCCCGATCGCAATTACTGCACAATACCGGAGAACACACAGCAGATTCAGTTCCTGACAGACCGAGTGCAATTTTCAGCAATTCCTCCAGTCTTCTACAGGGTGAGCCTGGTTTCTACTCTTCAGAGATCCTTTGATTCTTTTCACAGGACGGATTCAGTCCTAACAAGCTGTTACACAAGCTGCAGACCGAACTCTGGCCTTACACGTTTTTGACTAAACTGCACACTGAAAAGCACAGGGCTCCTTCCTTCTTCACTGCCAAAGCTCAACTGAAACTCCAACCGACAAAACCGGCACTTCCTTTGAGTTCCTCCCAGTTCTTGACTGGATTGGCTGTCACCACAATAGACTGCTGCTGTTGGTCCAAAAGGCACTGAAGTCTAAACTACATCTCCCAGAGTCACTGCCCATACAATCCTCTTGTGGCTGGCTCAGATTATGAGTCCAAGTTCTGATTCGTCCAAGGCACCATTTTAGAGCTAGCTTACCCCACACTGATTGGTCCAGTTCAGCAGTTCAAAACTAGAATGGGAACTAGCAGACACAGTTCTGACTGCAAAGAAAGCAGGTTAGACAAACTGTAATTTCATTATTACTCTAAATAATTTCTGGCAAACAGTTACATCTTTCAGATAGGTTCCCTTTGCACTCTAGTGACTGCAAAAATGAAGTGAATTGCAGCAGCTTGAGTGGTACTCAATCAAAGAAACACACAGTCCCCCATACAAACTAATTATGTCTGCAAGCAGACAGCTCTTAAAGAGACAGTACCAGAGGTTCTAAAAACACTCACTGATAAATGGCTTAAATGCCAAACATCATTCAGGCTTGGAGCATTCAAGCAAGCTCCTGGAAGTCTTTTGGGAACCCCCATTTGCAGGGGGGTTACAGTTGAATATATACATAATTGCAAGCATCATATAATACAAGCAAAATATACATACAAGGACACCACATGGGATGACCGCAGGTGGTAAACAACTAATGTAACACAGGGTAACGACTTATAGATAGCATACTGATAATTGAAACATGGTAACTGGTGTTTGCAATACATACATTTTGGCAGATGGAACAACAACAGAATATCAAGGATAAGGGAGGTAGAAATGGTTTGATAGGGTGAGCAGAGAAGTATACATGTAGACAGAGCCAGGAGTAGGAAGGGAAAGGATAGCAGGAGTTGGATTGCTGCAGCAAGGTAGCAGATATAAGTCAGGAGCCAGTGAGTGAAATAGTGTCTTGATATAAATGAAAGTGCAAACAATACGTAGTTAATATGCACAAAGCAATTACGGTCTTACCAAAGGATGCACATGGCACACATGGGGATAAGAAGAGGCTTAATGACAGTTGCAGATATCTTTTATTTTAGCTGAGCTTAGCACTTTATAGAAGTTAATTGAAACTGTGCTAGTTAGTTTCAGTGCGGTCTGTAATTGATTCCAAATAGAGGGAAGGGCATGCGCAATAGCATGTTTACCAAAGGAAGTCCGCGTCCTTGGAATATCAATCATAATGAAGTCAGATTTTCTTAGCGAGTATGCACTATACGAAATACTAATGAGAGATGAGAGATAGCTCAGTAAATTGTGCAGGAGCAGTTTAAGAGTCCATAGACCAGCATGGAGCAGGTGTCTAGTAGTGAGAGATGTCCATCCAACAGCTGCATACAGGTCACAATGGTGCGAACGGTAAGGGGAGTTGGTAATGAACCGTAACGCACGGTGATAAAGGATGTCCAGTTTACTTAGATTTGTGAGAGTGGTAGAGGAGTAAATTACGTTGCCATAGTCGAGAAGGGGGAGAAAAGTGGCCTGGATGAGCTTATTTCGAATTTCAAGGGGCAAGAGGGGCCTATTTCTAAAGAAAAAACCTAGTCTGACTTTAAGCCTTCTAGAGACGTCTTCAATATGGTCATTGAAAGAGAGTTTGTTATCAATCCAGATGCCCAGGTATTTGAATTTGGTGACAACTTCCAGGAGCTCATTTAACGTGGTAACAATGAAATCTTTGGGCAGGGTATTGAAGGTACCTGTGGCAGCACTACAGGAGAATATCATCGTTTTGGTCTTCTTAACATTAAGCAGAAGCTTTGCCTTTATTAAATTATGCTCAAGTTGTACAAAGTCCACTTGAAGCACTCCCTTGACTTCAGATAGCGATGAGCCAGAGGTATACAGCACGGTATCATCCGCGAAAAAGTGCAGATTGGACGTAGATATGTTGGAATCAAGATCATTAATGTATAATGAAAACAAAATAGGGCCTAGGATGGATCCTTGGGGGACACCTCTAACAACTGGCAAGGCAGCAGAGAAACAGCCTTCTGCTTTTACTTTTTGGGATCTCCCAGTTAAGTAACTAGAGAACCACTGGGTAGTATGATATGTGGCACCCAACTTTGCAGGCAATTGACTAGTAGGTTGTGATCAACAGTATCAAAGGCTTTGCTAAGATCCAAAAAGATTGCTCCAGTTACCTTCTTTGCATCTATAGCAGAGATCCAGTCATTGATTACTTTTGCTAACGCAGAGATTGTGCTGTGTTTTGCCCGGAAGCCAGATTGAGCTGGGTTAATGAGAGAGAAGGTTTCCAAGTGAGATTTTAACTGATTGTGGATCAGTTTTTCGAGAACTTTAGAAAGGATAGGCAATATGGAGATAGGCCTGTAGTTATTTACATTGCACAGGTCACCAGATTTGAACAGAGGGAGGATATGTGCTGATTTCCAGCAGGACGGCACAGTAGCAGATGTAATGGAAAGACTGATGATATGGAGAATTGGGGCAGCAAGATGGGCATATCCTAACCTTAGGAAGAAGGGTTCCAAGCCATCATCCCCTGCACTTTTTTTGGTGTCTAAATTAAGGAGAGAATCTTCTGTTTCTTTAAAAGTTATCTCATGCAGTTGGAAAGGGCTAGGTGCGGGGCTAGATATGGGGGGATAGGCTGGCTCACCGCAGAACCAGCATAAGGTGAAAAGTCAAAAGCTAGTCCAGCTGTGGCAAAGTGGGAGTTAAGTTCTTCAAGGATTAAGGACTTGTTTTCCACTATCTTGCCACTTGCGACTATCTTTGCTAGGATGGAAGGGGCCGTGGGCCGCCCTTCTGTAGATTTAATTGTCCTCCATATTTTATGAGGGTTACCCTTTGCTTGTTCTAGGGTAGAGAGGTACTAGTTAGCTTTAACAGAACGTATACTTTTCACACAGATATTCCTGGCTATTCTAAAAGCCTGCCAATCCGAAGATTTCTTAGAATGCCTAGTTTTGCCCAGAGCTTGTCTCGGGCTATGAGGGCTGCCTTAAGATCTGAGGTGAACCAGGGGTTAGAGTTGTTCCGTACACTTACTTTGATAAAAGGGGCATGCTTATTTATCAATCTAGTAAGGTTGTCATTAAGGGTGTAAGCTGCCTCATTGACATCTTTGGCTAGGTAGAGGTCTTGCCAACTGATCATGCCCAGGTCAGAAAGGAAGTTTACTGCACTGAACTTGTGAAAGGACCATTTTGTTAAAAAGATGGGCTGCAGTCGGGCCTTAATTTGAGATCTTATGCAAGCAACAATCCCATGGTCACTCATGTCATTGTGAAACACTGCTGAGTGCGATATTTTATGTGGGTGAGTGGTTAGTACCACATCTAGGATGGAGCTGTTGGCAGTATTTAGAACGTTATTCCTTGTAGGTTCGTTAACTATTTGCCCAAGACGTAGCTCATCGCAAAGGGATTTGAGGCAATGTGATTTAGGTGTTAGCCAATCCATATTTAGATCCCCTAAAAATATTGTTTCAGTTTTTGCATCTGCGAACATGGATTTCAGAAGATTAAGGACTTCATTGCCACCAGACGGAGGTCTATATCCACCTATAATATTAATACATTCAGAAGAGGGGAGATGAAGGTTCAGAGAGACGATCTCAAATTCCTTAGCTAAAGATTTGCAGCTAATATTAGTGACCGAGTACTTAGATTTGGTGTAGATAACCACACTCCCGACTCTAGAGTCTCTGTCCACTCTAAATAGTTTGTAACCCTGTAGTGAGATTTGTTGATCAGTATTTGTCTTTTTTAACCACGACTCAGTAATTATGATAAGGTCAGGGTTGATATGCGCAGCCCAGGCTTGCAGTTGTACAAGTTTTTTAGGCAGGCTTAGAATATTGACCAACATCATCTTGAGTCCTGTGGCCTCAGCAAAATTGATAGGCGAGGTAAGTTGTGTGTGTGGGGGGGGGGGCAGGGTTTAGCTCCACATTACCTGAGCAGAGAAGGAGCAGTAATAGAATTTTCTTTAAGGAGCTTATAAGGATGGAGACGGCTTTTTTATTTCTTCGAGATCGCCCATAACGTACAGCACAGGAGGTAGCAGCACTGTAGTGACAGATTAACGTGATCAATGTGAGTGCTCGTATAGACATAGGTGAGGGCAGCAGTAAGGGGAGGGTGGTAAACCGGGGGGAATAGGCTAGATGGGGGGAGATGGATGAAGTAATGGCTGCACAGCAGCCCGTTATGACATAAGGTGTTGATAAAGTGTATTGGAGAACTGGTTTGTATTGAAGTACTTTGGGTTGCACTGTGTTGTTAGGTACTCTGTACATTAGGAGTAATAATAGCACAGTAAGGAAAGCCATAGTACCAGGATGGGTGGTCTTACGATTGGTATTGGTGAAGTGTTTTCCTGGTCAAGTAGTTGACCCACCTAAGTACACACTTAAAACCCAAAGTGAGATATACAACAGAAGGGGGAACAAGAAGAACAGGAGCAGATCAGATTGGTGGCTAAAGCTCGGATAATATTTGCACAGGGACAGGCTTATTGGCCACACTCAGCTACCAGTCATAGGTTGGCAGCAAACAATACTAGGCCAATGAAGCAGCAAAGAGTTAGGGAAGGCAGAGCATAAGTGTATTTAAAGGAGGCCTGGGAGGGGGTAGTGGGGGCGGGAGAAAAGTTCAAGTAAGAGCTAGAGCTCAGAAGTTGAGAGTCAGAGCAGGGAACACCGAAAAAGTCTATAGAAAAGGCGCTCCAATCAGAGCGAAGCAGGTAAGCGGGCGGACCAATCACGATCCCCCTAGAGCAGTGCCACACCAATCATGGACACCCAGGCGTGCTGGCTCTCAGAAGAGGTTTTAGCGGTTTGTACCTGTGCGGCGATCCATGCCCCGATGCCCTTACAGGGTTTTTACAGGGTGAGGAGGAGATTGCAGGTGTCAGAGCTGTGAAGGGAGTAAGAGGTGGAAGGAGGGGAGGATATGAGGGAAGAGAGGTAGTGAGAGAGGGAACCAAGCCAGAATATGGAGCCGAAAGTGGCACAATGAGCAAAACACCTTGCATCAAGGGAGGGCAAAGAGAGTGAGGAATACAGAGCACAGTGGTGGGTTGTGGGGATGCAGTCCAGGGCAAAGTGAAAAAAGGAGCGAAAGTGGGGATCCAGCCTGGCAGGGGTGAACTTGGCAGCAGCACTGTTTTCATTGTCACTGTAATTGAAGATAGGCAGCATCATCTTCATGATAATCTGTCTATGGGCCAGAAGTGGGATATTAATTTGTTCCTGTAAAGTGCCCCAAGTTAAGGGTGCAGTTCTAGTGAATAGCATCCATGTGAGCAGAGAAGTCAAGATTACAATGCAACCTTCCGTGAGGTATTTAAAGGAGAAGACCAAGAGGTCCAGGGTTCAAATCCCGGATGAGCCCATAAAGATGTCATAACAAAGGCTTATAATATTACTTTTTATAAGAATGCACTTGGATTCACCTCGGGCCTTACCCAAAAATTATTTCATAAATTACCAAAAATAATAAATATTCACATGTGATATTATCCCATGCTCTCCAGATTTAAAAATGATGGTGGAAAACACTGTTGCCACACTTTGGATTATATAAGAGATAAATATATTTTATTCACATATGTACAAGTCCTAAATATTCATATCTAGCATAAATATCAAGCATAATAAAAGTAATGTCAACAAACTGTAATGTAAACAAAACAGATTTTAGAAAATCAAGAAAATCATATAAAACAAAACAAATAAATTTTAGCAAATAAGCAATGTAAATGAATAAGCACTATTTAGCATAATAAATGACAGTTTATACTAAAGGAATAATGCACTCCAGGGTGTGTGTCGTGCTGGGATAACGTCACGCCTGGGGTGATTGACGCAGGCCACAGGCGGTGCGTATCACCCAGAGGTGACATTATCTCAGCACGACACACACCTGGAGTATTATCTATTATACAATGGCTCGTTGTTATACAGAATAAAAAAAAAAATAATTTTAAAGATGTTTTTGTGTGGAAAAATATTTTTGTTTTTTAAGAGAAGATGAAACAATCAATCAAATGCTCCATAAAATGCTCAATCAAATGCTCCATAAAATGCTCATCTGCAGGTTCACAGTGAGGCTGAGACTAGACTTGTGATGTTATGCTAGGATTACATCATGGGTCCAGCCCAAGACTGACCAATCAGAGTCCAGGATTTTTTCTTGCCGTTGTATAATATTTCTTTAGCATACTTATAAATAGCATAACCTTTTCCTTTTTACTATGACAACTTGCAATTCATTACACTAATGTTTCAGATTATCTTGGTATGATACTTGTTTAAACTTTATAGTATGAAAAAGGTATTTTCTTTAGATTTAAATTTAAAGGTTTGGAACTAAAATACACTAAGTTATCACCCAGATAGCCAAATAAGTAATAATAGTAAGATAAAGGAATACTTTTGTTTTAGTTATCTGTAGATGTGGTCTTGTACTTTTTAGCTTTCAAAGTCTTGGTGAAAACTTTTGGTTTTGGATAACAAATGTCCCTGGTGGTGAGTTTGGCTTTAGTCTGCTGTCTTTTTCCCTTGAACCTAAAACTGTAGAGTCTTTTGACATCAATGAAGCAATGCAGGCTAGATCCTTCTTGCTTGACATCACAAATCATCAAAAGTCACTTCAGGATTTAGTGGGAAGAATCAGATAAGATTTTAGAAGTTCAGCACAGTCTGTAGAAAGATCTCTCCCTGTGGACAGCAATGTTGTTTTGGGTAACTGGACTCTGTGACTCTTTTCTGTTTCAGTTCATTTCTGCTTTTGAATCTGCAACTCTGGACTCACTGCTATTCAACAGCACTGCAGACTTGCTGGCTGGTAAATTCCAAAGTCAGTCTCTTGTTCAGGCTTTTAACAGAAATTCCAAAACATTACTTTTAGTCCAAATTCTCAGTATGCAAAACGTAGGCCTTGCTTGATCCAATACTGGAAGAAAGTCCTTTCTGTAACAGTCAGTTGCAGCTGGACCTGTGGCAGAGCTGTGTAGGCTTTCAGGCTGGTTTAGCACTCCATGTGGTGGCAATGTGAAAGCCCAAATAATGTTTCCAGCAGGTGTGGCTTCAGGCTTTTAGTCTACAATAAGTCCAAGCTCATCCAAAATTGTCATGACATTAAACACAGGTCTTCATACACCAAATAATTAAGCAAATCTGGGCCAGCTTTGCCAGCATCCCATTTATGTCCCACTTACTGGGCAACATCACCATCAAGTTATGATTGGTCTGAGCACTCTTTGAGGGTGTTACTATTAGCCCCTCCTAAGCCATTTTTTTCTCAATATGACCTCATCCTGAAAACTATTTTTAATATAAAACAATTTTTCTTTCTTGCATCTACATGCGCCTTTGTACATATATAAGACTCACGTTTTTAGATGCAACTAAAGGAGAGAATTCATTTGAGACCAAACATGATGGTGTCAATTCTAATACAAAATCTATAATTAATAAAAGCATTATAAAACTTTTTCCTTTATAAATATCTAAAAAAGTATTTACACATTTCTAAAGTACTTTTTTTCCTGTTTAAAATGATGTTAGTTTGGCATACCTGCTATCATTAAAACTGTGTAAATTTAATAAGACTTCTTTAAGACAGAAGTCTCCTTTGTTCAAAATAAATGAACTGTGACCTCATGTAGTTATCCAGAGGCTTATAATCCACCCAACTAGTTTTTTTCTATTAAATAAACACTTTACCCTCATTCCACTAAAAAGGTGGCAAGGTCAGCTTACTACAGACACCAAAATTGTCAATATATTTTAAACAGTTTTGAGGCTATAGATTTTTGTAAATAGCTTACAATACTCTTTGTTAATGGGTTTAAAATGTACTCACTGGGCAAGTAAATGCATTTATAATAACCTGTATAATTTTAAAATGTATCAAAGTTTTTGCATATTTTCTATAAATAAAAGTTTTAGGGCCAGATATTCAAAACTTTGTGCTGGACAAAAACCGTTTACGCAGGTTTAGCGCGGGTCTGCTATATTCAAAAGGCCAAATAGCAAGGGTAAACTGCATTAGCGCGGGCAAAATCATAATGTATGCAAGGGGCAAACTGACATGAATACAGGTGCAATGCTATATTCAGTGACTAGCACCACACAAAGTGGTTTTCACGTGACTTCTTAGCGACACTTAGCCAGCAGTACATTACATGAGAAAAGTTTGTCTTAACCCTGGGCAATCAGCTTCTGGCGACACTCTGGCTTTCTGCGGTGTTTGCGTGGGTTTAAGTGACCCTAACAAATAAATATGACACATAGACAAAGCCAAACATAGAGAGGAAGCATGATGCTAACTGATGGCATCACAATGATGCCATCATCTGCCACCAGTCCCAGCCATGCCAGGCAGTAAGTGGTGACCCTACTGCCAGTGGACAGCATGGCAGTATGGCCATACAGCACACACCTGCGGACCACATGTCTGTGGACACCAACAGATGCCAGCACACACATGCAGCACTGTGGGCATGGAGGATGTTGAGGGGAGAGTGTATGGGTGGCCAGGCTGTGCCACAGACCAGGTGTGGCCACAAGGCTGGGACACATCATGCAGTGCACATGGGCCAGTATTGGGAATACCCCAACACCAGCATGCCTTTCGGATAATATATGCCTCCCCAGCCACATACCGCACAGCTGTACAACTGCCACAGCACACAGAACCGGACATGTATTTGTCACTGTGAGCATCCTATGCCAGAGGTGCAGCATCTGTTGGTCACACAACAGCGTAACAGTAATGTCCACTGTCAGTAAACACCCGCAGGTTGGGCCTCTCACTGTGTATAGTGCAGTCATCATCACTGCCCTACACACCATAGGCATTGCTATGTCCACACACTGCTGGTCCCCTTGCTACTGTAGTGTCTGCTGTGCACTGTAGCATGACCTACAGTGTGACAGTTGCATGCAGCACCACCACCATCTGTGCCTATGCTGTGTTGTCCCCAAGCTGTTTGCGCAGCGCTAACACGTTTGCGCGGGTTTAGCGAAGGGCTAAACAGTTAGCCCGGCACAAACTGAATGCAAATCAGGGCATAATTTTTTATTTTATTTTATTTAAACAGCAGTTTGGAAAACCTTTGAGCCATAGGCTCATTTACAAAGGTACCTTGTCACAGTAAGACAAACGAAAATACACAGTATAACAGTACAACACATAAGTATAACAGTAACTTAAGACATAGATACAAACAAGCTGGTACAGGTAGGATTGATGCAAACAATACCAGAGTTATGTTGTCCTTAGCAGCTTAGTAATAAGCTTTGTCATAAGTATTAGTGCGAGCTTTGACTAGTGGCAATTACAGCATCGGTGTTAATAAGGTGGTTACGTGGTGAAGTTTTGAAGCACGATATAGTTGGAGCTTCGGAGATGGAGGGGCAGTGTGTTGAACCAGGAGGGGCCCTAAAGCTGAAGGCTCTTTGGCCATAGAGGTCCTAGCTCTAGGGATAACAAGAGAGGTTTTCCCAGAGGTCTGAGTATGAACTAGTGGGACAGAGCGGTGTATGGTGGTGGTCAATCCTGGTGGGGATAGCCCAAGGAGGGTCTTTTTTGTAAGGGTACAGGTCAGATATTTGAGGTGCTTGTCAAGATCAAGTACCAGCGCTTTAGCGTACAGTAGACAGGTGTGTGTCAGCCTAGGTGCTCCAGTAATTAACCTGCAGGCCTTATTCAGAGTAGTGCGAATTTTATGGAGTGCGGTCTGATCAGCAGCACCATACACCGGCAGTCCATAGTTCACTAGGGACAGGATAGAGGAGGTGACTGCGAGTCGAAGAGCCTCCGGGGGAGGCAGTGTTTATACCGTGTAAGATGCCCAATCGGATATTAGTGGCAGTGGCTAGGCAGCAATGTGTCCATGGAAGGAGAGGAGGGTCAAAATGGATCCCTAGGTATTTATAGGAGCAAACTTGTTCGAGTGGGAAGAGGACCCAGAGTGAATGAGGAGTTTGAAGTTGCAGGACTTGTTTTGGGGATGAATGAAGAACATGGTTTTGTTTTTTAAGATTTATCACCAATCTATGTTCTTTGAACCAGCCTCGGCTTCAGTGAAGGACTTCTGCAGCGAGTCCTGGAGGGCAATAGGGTTACGACTTGAGGCAAAGATGACTGCATCATCAGCGTGCAATAGAATGTTCCCTGAGCAAGGCGTGGAAGGGTGTTAAGGTAAAGGGAGAATAGTAAGGGCCCAGAATGGAGCCCTGGGAACCCCAGAAAGATGGGACAGATGTCTGAGTAGGTCCCATTAATTTTTACACGCTATGAGCGGTCAGATAGATAACTGGTGCACCAGGAGATAGGCCCAGCAGAAAAAACAGAGAGACTAAGGGCATCAAGAAGGAGGGTGGGAGACAGTGTCGAAGCTTTGAGAGGTCAATGAAGACAGCACCAGCCAGAGAACCAGTGTCTAAGGAGGTGGAGAAGTTGGAGAACTCTAGGAGGCTGTGTTGGTACTGTGGCCCGCCGAAGCCATGCTGCTCAGGACAAAGGACATTGTAGGTGGAGAGGTAGTCAGAGATTTGAGAGACCACCACTTTTTCCAAGGCCTTGGAGAGAGGAGAGAGAATGGAGATCGGTCGATAGTTTCCAGCCACAGTCCTATCACCACCTTTAAGATAGGGGTGACAGTGGTGACTTTCCAGGCAGTTGGAACCTTCCCAGGCAAAGAGAGTGGTTGATGAGGCATGTGATCGGGTGAGGACTGTGTCTAAGACCAGCCGTAGGATACACAGATCCAGGGTGTCACTGCCTGTACTATTACTCTTGAGGGGGCAGTGATGAGTGCTGACCTAAGTTCTTGAGCAGAAACAGTGAGGAGGAGAAAATAAGAAGAAAGATTTCACGGCAGGTGCTGGGGAGGAGGTCAAAAAATTTGTAGGGAGGATAGGGCTAAGGTCAGTGAATGAGGTATTGAGGTGGTTGGCTTGAGGGCTGGGTCTGAGGAGATCACACCATTAATGTTGATCTGGGTGGGTGGAGGGGTGTGCAGTCCCATTTAACTGTTTAATGTTATCCCAGAAGGTTCTGGGGTTCCCCATGAGGCCGTGAGTGAGGACCGATGGTGCTCAGACTTGGCCTTTCTGATGGCCTGAGTGCACTTGTTTGGTGACAGCATATAACCGCCTGTCATTGGGCGGCCGATCTCAATGGCATGATTGCCATAGGTTGTCCTATGTTTGAGCTGGTGGATCAAAGCTGAGGGTTACCAGGGGCATTCTGCCTTTTAGAGCGGCGAGGTCAACATTGGGGCAAAGATATCACAGAGTATTAAAAGTTTGGGTAAAGAAGGAGAGAGCTGTTGTCAATGTCAGGAGTTGCCTGTATAGAGACCAGTCAATTTGGGACAAAAGTTCCTTAAGTTTTATCAGTCCACCAGGTATTAGACGCCACCAGCATGTGGATTGTGCTATGGGTTTGGGGACTAAGGATGACCAGTGGAATAGAATGGGGGAGTGATCACTGAGAGAGTCTGGGAGGACTTGTACGTGGGGATCCGATTAGGCGGTTGGTGAGTACCACATCAAGCAGGGTACTGGAGCCTCTCTTGGGGTTAGTCCTGGTAGGGTGGGTAACTAGTTGCGTTAGGTCTATTGCAGAAAAGGTCTTGGGTAGAGGAGGAGGAGGGCTGAGCCAGTTGACATTTAAGTCACCCACAGAATTTGATCAGCGGAAGGAGGTAGAGAGGTAAGGTATTCTGTAAGAGGCAATGGCCTGCATTTGGTCCCTGGGGAGGCACGTATGCAGTAGTCAGATAAAGGGTCCTTTAAAGGGTCAGGGTTAGTTTCAGCGTAGCGCCTGGGCCCTGAGTCAAGGATGGGAGCGGGCAGGGCTAGTACGGGAGAGATTCCTTGACATAACATGCAGGCTGCCGCCCTGTCTCCCAACACGGTCGGACCGGAAAAAGGTGAAACCAGGAAGGAGACTAGGGAGTCAGGGGAGGATTTCGACAGCCAAGTCTCAACCAGGGTGATGACATCAGGGTTAATTGATGTGACCAGGCATTGTAGTGAGTCAAACTTTTTTAGGAGGCTACAGATATTCATGGAGACCATGCATAGGCCTGTGGTGAGAGTTGGGGAGCTCCTGGGAACCGGGCCAGGGTTTGGATGAATGTTCCCCGACTGGAGTAGTAGCATGACTAACACCCTGGCTGGGAGATGGTGAGAGGTTTTCCTACGATTGACATGAGGGGGGGAGGGGAGGTTAAGGGAGTAGGGGTGGGCAGGGAGGTACAGGAAGGAAAGCAGAATAAGAAGACACCCAGATGTGCCTGGGTGAAGAGAAAGCTAGGGGAGGGCAGGGAGGACGGGGACACAGAGGTCCCAAGGGCAGGAGAGCAGGTTCAGGAGCAAGGGGAGGGAGGGGTACCAGGGCACAGTGTGGACTAGCAGATGGGTAAGTGGGTAAGTGCACTGCTAGTGGGGATAGGCACAGGCAGAGCATGAGGCAGGGCCAATACATTGTGGTGAGCAAGATCCCAGGGAAGTAGTGCTGTACAGGTAGGAGTAGGAAGCAGTGAGGGAGCATAGGTCCCTCTAGTGCTAATCTGGATGTTTGCCCACAGACTACCTAAGTCAGCTCATTTGCTTGTCACTTTTGAATATGGCAAAGTTTAGTGCTGGGCAAATGTGTTTGCACCGAGCTAACGGTTTAGCCCTGCGCTAAACCCGCGCAAACGTGTTAGTGCTCCGCAAACAGTTTGGGGAATATTTTACAGTTTTGCACACTGTACTTTCACATACGCTGCTGCCTGTAGCTTTACTGGGTCCATGCATTTGCTGGCACACACATTGGCCACATAGTTCACCTCTACCTACCTTCACATCGCTGTGCACTGTGTTGCTGTTGTGGTTTACACTTCCTGGTTGCCATATTCAGAACTGTCTTATTCCCAGGGCTAAGTTTGTCCTGTACTCCCAGCCCAGTTTGCCTGGCCTCATTCCCATGCTAAATTCAGAAGCTGTTTGCCCCAGGCTATTCCTTTTGAATATGGCTTGCTTTGTGCTCCGGGCTAAGTTTGCCCACTGGGCAGTGCTAATTTAGCCGCAGGGCAAAGTTTTGAATATTTGGCCCTTAATTTCTTAAAGCCAGTATAAATCTGTGTTAACCTCTGAGATGTGCTCTGGCTGGTACTGAAAAACAAGATTGTAAATTATGTCAAGTTTCAAGCTCTTCTGCTACTAATTGAAAAAGGCCATTCAATTTAAACAGACTATCCTAAAAACATTTTTTTCCCTAAAGTTGACCATGTATGCTCTATCCCCTTTTCATGGAATCATTATTCTATTTTAGTATTCACGCCTTAAAGGGACACTGTCAACCTGTTTTTCATCACATTATTTCTAGTTGAAACCTCACATTTTATGATTGCTTACCCTCTCTAAAATTCACTGATGTTGATGTTTGTTTTGTCTGTCTCCTTGTTTAGTAGAACTGAAATGCATGGCAGTGTATATTTATAAACAACACTGTTTTTGTTTACAGTCCTGGTTCTGTTCTTACTGAATGCTTCTTGAGCATTAGAAACACACCCAAATAGTTCAGTCACTCATAAGGAAGTAGCCTCCTAAACTCCCACAGCATCATGAGGGGCTACACTGTGTTGTGGGTGTTCCCAAGTCCAGGAAAGATGTATTTAGGGTTGATCAAGGAATGTAAACAAACCTATTTTGGTGTGATAACACCAGTACATTGAGGAGTCTGCTTTTTTACTTTTGTAAAGAAAATATGAGTTAAAATCAAACTACCAGCTATATCAACAATCTTTACACAATGTTGGCAATCATAAAATATGTTTTTTAAACTAGGGACACTTTGAGACTTAAGGGGGTTGACAGTGTCCCTTTAAGCAGCATTGCCCTTGTTTTAAAGATTCATTTAGACATTAATTTGATCAAAATCATGTATAGGACTTAATAATTAAGCCAATATAAGGATATAAAATAATAATTAAAAACAATAATATTATAATAAAATATTTAACTCAAATTAGTTCTGTTCCTACATCTTCAATCACAACACCATCAAGGATCTGGAAGGGGGGAGGAGAACGTGGCAGGTCTCTAACTAGTGCCTAAGGTCATGGAGGCCATTTTTTTGGACTGAGGGACAGCTGATTGTCCTGAAACCAGTACTAGATGTTGTTGAAATTCAGCTGGAGGCAGGTTGTTAGGTCAGGAGAGTCAGAGGCATCGAGAACCATGTTGTCTGCGTACATGTGAATGGATACAGAGGAGCAGGTGAGGGGGAGGTTGTTTTGGAAGATGGAGGATAGGATAGGGTGAAGAATGGATCCCTGGGGGATGCCAGAGCAGATAGGGTGAGGAGAAGAGATGGTGTTGCCGATATGGACAGCTTGGGTCATACCATCTTGGTATGAGTGAAACCACTCAATAGAGGAGAAGGAGAGCCCAGCAGCTTATAACTTGTCCAGGAGGATGGGGTGGGCAACAGGTCTGGCCTTGTCAACAAAGATGGCAGAGGTGACCAGCCTTTGGCCATGCAAGAAAAGATGGAGTCAGTGAGCCTAAGGAGTGAAGTGGTGGTGAAGTGGAATTTCCTGAAACCAGACTAGTAGGTAGTGAAGAAGGAGGACTAGTCAAGGAAAGGGGAGGCTTGAGAAGGGATCATATCATATAAGGATACATATATCAGCTTGAATTGGCTTGTATCACTACATGACAACTGTAATGATATCTAAATTCAATTAACAAGCTTTCAGTGTACCAAACATAATTTTCTTGCCCAAACGGTTTAAAAGTTAGACTTTCTGATAAATATTGAAACCATTAGGTCTATAGAAGTAATGTAATGTTTTTAAATGAAAGCTTGGAGTCAGCTATGTTGATATATTGCTATATCAATGTTGTTACAACCTCCACGTATCGATTTATGAAAATATAAGATGGTTTAAAAAAAATTAGAACATTTTTAAACTTTTTATGAATATTGGTAACACTATACTTCATCAGTGCTGAGTAGTTTACAGCCTCCTATGCATTTATCTTACACCTTTAGTGGTGCTGTGAACATTTCCTTCTCCCTTCTAGTAACCCTAATCTTCCTTGCTTTTACAGGTTTCATCTGTGAAATCATCAAAAGATATCAATGCACAGTCTGTACACAAACACAGAGTTGTACTGTAAGTAAAACAGCTGCCACTCACCACTCGTCATGTTCCAGTATTGTGTGGCCAGTAACTGACCCGGTGGCATCTCCTAACTCCAAGCAGAAATGCATGTACCACTCTCTGTGCAAATTTCTTTATTACTGTAAGTAGTAGAAAATGAAACCAACAACAAAAATAGCAGCTCGTAATCCACACATTTGTAAAGGGACTGAATGTTGAACTATTTTATAAATTCTCATAAACTTTCACTTGTACTAACACCCGTTTTAAAGTATATATATCGCTTTCCTTCCCATCATGTGCTATAAGGGTTTTGACTGACATCTTCATTAAGCAGCTCTTTAAACCAACTTTGCTTCTGAAGTAGACCTGTCTGACTTTATTGTTGCACTTATTCTTTCTCACATTTAAGTCCATGTTTCCATATATTTAGTACTTTAACTCTACTCCACAATGGATCACCACTCTAGTGAAATTCTGACAAAAGAAAACTGAAGTAATCTTGTCTGGATTCAAACTCCTAGCCTCTTGTTTATCTGGCTGCAGACCTTTGCTCTATGACACCAAGCCTGCATAGCAGTGAAGCTCAGTTTTTGAGCTGTAGAAGTTAAAGCCCTGTCTCTGCAGCAGCCCTATCTGTAATATCTTCCTCAGAGTCAGGGCTGTCTTGAAGGAAGGTCTGCCTCAGAAGCAATGTTTGTTTAAAAAAATCTGTCTCTTTCTCAAGCCACTGCTCATTTGGTTTCTGGAATTTTATAAAATTCAGTACCTTGGTGGATTAGAAGCTGCTATTTTTGTTACTGGTTTCACCTTCTGCCACTTCATAAAACAATCTTCATGGATATACAATGGTCCACAGATGTCTCTGTGGAGTTAGGAATTTGCATGTAACTATTCACAGGCCATGCAGTGCTGGAACCCGAGGAGAGGTGAGCAGTTCTTGTTTTACTTATTCTATACATAAATAAAGATGAACAGTCCTGAAAACCCCATGTTGTCTGTTTATATCATCTTTTGGTTGCCATCAAGTCAATGTTTTGTGGTGTAAATAATTTCATATACCACTTCATCAGGATATGGCAAATACAAAATATATGAAAAATGCCATTAAGTGATTTGTTTTCAAGCATAATACAGATATTAGCTTTATAAGCTGACTTCACTAAATCTGTAACAAGTACAAAAATGCTGATTTGAGTGTTGACCCAAATGAGGGACAGAAACTATCTGCATGAAAGTGCACACTTACTGTACTTCATTCTCTCCCAACCTTCAGTCTTGGAAATAATATGGTCCTGCTGCCATTATCACAGCACGCCATGTAGGTGTTGTGTGATATCTCCTAAAGAGGAGCTTCTCCACTTAGCATTAATGCCAGGCAGCCGATGACGTCCGCAGATGTCATGACATCACACGCAGAAAGTTGGGAGAGAACAGAGGGAGTGTGCACTTTCATTTAGTGTCTCAACTAGAAGGACAAAACAGCATATTAAATAGGATAAAAGACACAGATTCAAATAACTGAAGATGTAGGGTGCAATTTTCGAAGGGTGACACAGGGCTTACGTCAAGCCCAGAGTCAAACCCTTTTTATGGCACAGCTGCGTCAAACACCTTTGCCACAACTGTACCCGTGTTTAGTAGGTTGGATGTAGTTACAACACTTTACCCGATAAATGGCAACTTGCACCAAATATTTGGTGCAAGCTCTGTAAAAAGGGTATCCAGGATTGCCTCAAGCTAGACCAGAAGAAGTTGGCCTAACTTGTAACAACTGACGCATGGGATTGAAAATCCTGATCGCTGGCCAGGAAAATGTCACAAGCCCTGTGCACCACATATTTGGCACACCCAGGGTTTGCAGCCTTCAGGCCCATCTGAAAATCTGGCCTGCATTTGTGCTTCAGATAGAAGCCCCAGACAAGAGTTGTTTATGACAGCAGAATGGGTGGAAAAAATTAACAAGAGCAGAAAATATACACTAAATGTATTTACTCAGTGGTAATAGAATGTTTAAACAGGGACTGCTGATATTTTCTAGCCCTCGTTTGGGTCGGCACTCAATTCAGAATTTTGGTTTTTGTTATAAATTTTATTCAAGTGATTAAAGTACACTCTGGGTTTAAGTGCACCCTGAAATTGTTTATGAAAACAGATTATAAAGGTAAAACAGCAGACACCACTGAATGCTTTTGCTGTAAGAAAGAAAGCAGAAACACAATTGTATTTGTTTATGAACTTGATCACAGCATAGTGAGCCTAAAAGTTTCTGACCATAATGGTGTCCAACCCACAACTAATTAGCTAAATGTACTTTTCATCACGAAAAAGAAAGTGTCAAACAAAATTATTCAGTCAGAAAAATTATAGTAAATGAAAAAACGAAACTGCATTCTCAAATAATACCCATGTATTGTGTAATTAAGTAAAATGTAGGTGCCTTGTAAGAGCAATCCTGTTGTCACAACGTAACACAGCATAAAACAGAAATAATTTTGATAAATTCCACACAAACTGTTTATTTTATGAACTGCAGCTTTCTTTACTTGTTTATTAGTTTTTCTGAACTCATGTCAGTTTACCTAATCAAAATTCTCATTAATATGGCCAAGTAATTAAGTTAAAATCTTACTTTGAGGATATCTCTTGCAGCAGGCCACACCAGTAGGACTAAATGCCAGGCACTAGGACCACATGGAAACTTTCTAGCTAGCGGTCTACCAGAGGGGGCCGCCCACCAACATCACCCTCTGATGTCGGTCTATCCTATAAGAGTGGGTGGCCCCCATAGACTCCTCAGTTCTTTTCCCACCATTGACCAACAAATGTTGTTCCTCTGGAAACCACCGCAGCCATAGTCAACCACCCTTCTACAGTCTCACTGTAGTTCTTTTCCATCATTTTCCCCTTTTTTATGTCTTCAAAACCATCTCTGATCTTTGGATCCCTCCAAAACCAAGTGTGCCTATGGAAAGCAAATCCTGAAGCAGGACAGCCATTCTGCTTGTGTCTGTTGTCTCGGCCTATAGCACGACTTCCAAGCCTGCGAGGTCTGCCAGGGATTCATCCAAGCCAACCCGGTGACGCTGCAAGCAGACCTTAGAAAACGTTCATGTGCAGAAGAAGGTCACTTCCATGGAACAGGTGTGGCAGGCTAGGTGTTCCTCAGTCTTCTCTGCCCAGTCTTCGGGCTGTCAGTCCTCAAAGTCCAGGTACAAGGCCAGTGGGAAACATAAACACTGGAACAAGGTCCGGGATAGGCTCCGGTCCTCCTCCTCCTGTTCACAGTCTCCCCACCATTCTTCGACTATGAATGGGTCTTCCTCCTCAAGGGGGTCAGCCCAAGCTGCCATGCACTCCCTCTCACTCATGGGGCTACCAATGGCACTGCCTCCCACCATTATTACAGTTTCGGGTGGAGGCCTTTTAGGCCAGGGCTCACTCCCTGACCCTCAGCCCCTTGCTTGTGACAGGCACACAGCATGGTGGGTTAACTGGCATGTCTTCAGCCAGTGTGGATTTGGTGGAAGCTGGGCTCCATTCTAATACCTGCCCTCTACCCGCAACCCAGGCATTGGTCTCCTTTACGGGGTCCACCACTCATCCTCCAGCCTCAGGGCTGGCACTGCAGGACACTAATGCCTGTCCAGGGCAGAGTCTTCCACCACTTTCACCTATAAGGGCTTCTCTCTCCCTGGCACCTGTCTTACCTCAGCCAGCACTCGTGGGACGTTCACCAGCCTTGCCGCAACTGACGCCTGCACCAATCTTGCCTCAGCCAGCACCCGTTAGGCCTGTGCCTGTTTTCCCTCAGCTGATGACTGTCAAACCTGCTGAGCCACCCGCAACTGGTGTCCATTGGGTCTGCACTGGTCTATCCACAGCCCACGCCCGCAGGGTCTACACGGGTTTATCCTCAGCCGGCACCCTCAGGGCCAACGTCAGTCTAGATTTATCCAGCACCCGCTGGACTGATGCCTGTTACTCTCGATTTTCAAGGCCTACTTTCAGCCCTTTGGGGCTTTATGCAGTTGCAGGTTCCTGTTCCTGAGAGTCCAGTGTATTCTGCTCCCCAGAGACCTTCTCTGAAGCCATCTGCTCCGGTGCTCCAGCGTCCAACCCAGCCTTCTTTACAGAATCCCACCCACAGGTGATCCACAGGCAAGGGGGGGAGGAGTATCATCCAGACCTGCATCTGCTTGATAAGGGTGATCAGGACAAGGATGAGGGGATGACAACGATATCAGTGGCTCATCTACCCCCCTCAACGGGCTCCCCTGAAGGGGAAGGGACCCTTAGGTATGTCCCCAAATCCCCACCCAGTGACTCCTCGTTCACAGTCCTCATGCAACATATTCAGGAGGCCATGGGGTTTGAGATGGAGGAGCATGACCTGGAACGGTGCCGGCTTGCAACCTAACTGTGCTTCCGGAGACTCCTTCATTGGTGGTTCCTCAACTCATAGATACTTATAAGGATGCCACCATGGCTGCCTGGTGTCGGACCAATCTGGTCCCAGCCATGTCCAGAAAGGCAGATAGTCTGTACCGTGCCCCAGTGGGAAAACACTTTCTCGGGGAGCAGGTGCAAGCGGACTCCATAGTGATAAATGCTGCTCATGACTGTACTAAATGGCATAAGCATTTGAGTTCCCTGCCACCTGACAAGGAGCCACATTGGTTGGACCTTCTGGCAAGTAGGGATTCACCTCAGCCACCCTGGCAATCTGCACCATCAATTATTTGGCACACATGCTCGAAAACCAAAATGCCCTCTGAGACCAGGCCAGGGATGCTGCCCAATCCCTGCCAGATGACCCTGCCAAGTAACAGGCCCGTGTACTCTCAAATCAGCCTGTGATGTTGGTACCCATTTGCTCTGGGCAGCTTACAACCCTGTGGATGCATTGGCCCAGGCAGTGGCAGCTGGTGTATGCATGCACTGGCTCTCTTGGCTTCAGGTGTCCAGGTTCCCCCTGACGTCCTGTTGTCCATCATGAATGCCCCTTTTAGACGAGGCATTGGATTTTTTCACTTGCACTTTCAACACTGCTTGTGATCTCTATGCCCCCTTCACCAGAAATCGCACCAAAAAGCAAAGCCCGCCCTGGGTTACCCCCTCCCTCCTCCACAAACTTAAAATAAGAGACAACCTATGGCACATTGCCATGGAATCTGGCAAGCCAGCTGATAGGCAAGCATACAACGCTGAGCGCAGTAAGTGTACTTGGGCCATTCAACAGGCCAAAGCCCAGTACTACCAATCCACTCTTGTCTCCTCCTGGGGGTCGGCTAGAAACTTTTGGGATAATGTAAAGGATCTGAATGGGAAATCCTGCTCCCCACCCCCCCCCCAACTCTCCTTGAATGGAACTGTCTGCTCTGACCCCCTTGGCATTGCAGACTGCCTAAACCACACTTTCTCAGACCTGAGTTCAGTCCTGCCCAGTAACTTCTTTGACATCATCCCAGTAGCACCCCTGCCCACTCTCCAGAGACCTCCTTTCTACCTACCTACCATCTCCCTGTTGGAGGCTAGACCCCTTCTGCAAAAAGCCGTTAGTAGTAACAACCTCGGCACTGACCTACTGGACACTAGGCTACTTCATCTGACATTGGATGCTATCCTGGTCCCACTTACAGAGCTGCTCAACTGCTCTCTGTGCCTGGGGCAGTTCCCCAGAACATGGAAAACCGCCATCATCACTCCCATCCTAAAGAGTGGCGATCGAGTGACCCCGGGTAACTATCGACCTATCTCCATCCTCCCCCAACTCTCTAAGGCCCTTGAAAAAGTAGTTGCCAACAAGCTTGCCGAATACCTGGCCATGCACAATATCCTGTGCCCTGAACAGCATGGCTTTCATGCAGGTCACAGCACCACAACCGCGCTACTTGAATTCTCCAACTTCCTGCATGCTGCTCTTGATGCCGGAAGTCCTGCCGGTGCCGTGTTCATTGACCTCTCCAAGGCCTTTGACACAGTTTGCCATCCACTCCTGCTTGACTCCCTCAGATGCCTTGGTTTCTCCCCTGGCCCCCTTGCATGGTTCACCAGCTACTTCTCTGCCAGAATTCAGTGTGTAAAAATCAATAGCACCCTATCTGACACATGATCTGTCCACTTTGGGGTTCCCCAGGGCTCCATTTTAGGCCCTCTCCTCTTCAGTCTCTACCTCAACTCCTTCCCCTTGGCCTGCCCAAGTCAGATCCTCCTCTACACAGATGATACTGTGCTCTTCACCTCTGACCCCAACACCAACACACTCCAGTCCATCTTCCACCAAGTTTTTGATAGAGCTGAGCATTGGTTCATATCAAGAAGGCTAGTTCTGAACCTAAAAAAGACCTTCTCGCATCGCCAAAGCAAAGCCAGTGGTGCCTCTCTCGTGATACTGCCTAGCACACTAAACCCCATTGAGCAGGTTTCCTCCTACAAGTATCTGGGCATTACCTTTGATTCAGCATTCTCCTTCCATTCCCATATCAATGCCCTTTCTGCTGCCACCAATGTCAAGATTGGACTGTTATACCGCCATAGGGACTGCCTACCACAAGAGGCCCTTAGATTGGCAATTACCTTCTCTGTCCTGTCTCTAATTAACTATGGACTGCCCATCTATGCTGCAGCCAACAACACTGCATTTGCAAGAATCCAGCTCTCTATAAACAAGGCCTACAGGCTAATGCTGGGAGCCCCTAGGCGCACCCATACGTGCCTGCTGTTCTCCACCACCAACTTGCTTAACCTTGAAGAAAGACTCCGCTTCCAAACCTGCCTTCTTGTAAAAAAGACTCTGCTAGAGCTCTCCATCCCCCCCTCCTGGGGTCACCACCTCCCTGCAGCGTGTCTCCCCCTTAGTCTCCACCCGCAGCACTGTCAAAACCTCCCTTATTGTCCCCAGGGTAAGGACCTCTATGACCCAGAGATCCTTTTGCTGTTGGGCTCCCTCCTGGTTCAATTCCCTCCCAGCCAACATAGCTGACTCCACTGAGCTTGGTCCTTTCAAGGTCTCCCTCAGAAGCCATCTGACAAGCACTCGCTGCTGCAACTGCACATAATCCCCCACCTGCCCCTTACCCTCACCCTCACCCTTAGGCTGGGTCTGCCCTGTCTACTTTTGCTGTATATACCTGGGGTCTCAGGCAACATCTGCTGACTAATGTAACAAAATATCTCTGGTTGCTACCTGACGTGGTACTCGTGTACCTATATTATGACTACTGTGATCTACCTGTTACCAAGCGTGTACCACCAGTGAATGCCTGTAACACTGGTTGCTTTTTTAATCTAAGCATTATGCACTGTACTGTTTTGTTTGCTGTGATGTATTGCTCTCTTGACAAGGTGCCTTTGTAAATGAGTCTTTGACTCAAAGGTCTGTAAACCGATGATCTAATAAATAAATAAAAAATAAATAAATAAACTTACAAATTGTTTGGAGGAGATGTTAAAGATATCCTCTCCCAACTACTGGCATCTGGACATACCCTGAGGTCTGTTCATTCCATGTATCACACACAGCCCAAGTATGGGCAGAGGATGCCCTTTAGTAAGGCTACCTACAAGCAAATCCGACTGTCTGCCAAGTCTCAAGGAAAGCGGTGGGTGGCTGCTTCTGCCCTGCCCACCTCCACCCCATCCACCAGCAAGAGCTTCTGTGGAGGTCCCATAATGATGCTGCCCCCCCGGACTCCTTGTCAGACCCCCTCCATCCAGGCACTCAGGAAGTGGCCATAGGGGTCGCTTCTCCCTCCATCTGGACAGGTGACAGGAGATAAAGTCAGACAATTGGGCGCTGCAGCTCATAGAGTAAGGACACTCCCTACAGCTTCTGGAGTGGCTTCAGGACAGACCTCCAGTTCTGTCCTTGTATCTTCCTAGTCACATCCCTCTGATCTGTGAAGAGATCCATGCCCTGTGTCACAAAAGGGTGATAGAACCTGTTCCACAGTCCTAGCAACGAAAAGGGTTTTACTCCCACTTCTTCCTGCTTCCCAAACATAGGGGGGATCTCCAGCCCATTATGGACCTCGTCGAGCTGAACTGGTCCATCCAATACAAATGGTTCAGGATGGTCACCCTACAGGGTCTGCTGCCCCTGTTACACCAAGGGGACAGGATTTGCTCCCTGGGCATGCAAGATGCCTATCTGCATATCAAGGTATGCACCTCCCACAGGTGCTTCCTCAAGATTCATTTTCAGGTATCCCATTTCCAGTCCAGGGCTCTGCCATTTGGCTTATCTTCAGCCCCCAGGTGTTCACCAAGTGCTTGGCAGTGGTGGCAGCTGCTTTCAGATGGCAGAAGTTCTATGTGCTTCCTTACCTGGATGACTGGCTACTAGCAGCACCATCCAGGGAGCATCTGCCCCAAACCCTTGCTCATACCTGCCACCTGTCCTAGGATTTGGGGGTCACAATCAACCTGCCCAAGTTGTTTCTGCCCCCCCTGCAATGACTTCAGTACATTGGGTCGGTACTGGATACGGCTCAAGAAGTGGCCTTTCTTCCACAAGACAGAGTGTTGCACATGATGGATCAAGCCCATCAGTTCTACTCCAGCCTTCATGTGTCAGCATGGGTCTTTCTGATCCTCCTCAGACTCATGGCTGCAGTGACCACTATGGTCCCCCTAACCAGGCTGCATATGAGAATTCCTCAATGGATGCTGTGGGTCCAGTGGGACCAGCGTATGGATGACCTGGAGCATCCTGTCCTGGTCTCAGACCCAGTCAAGAAGGTGTTGTTGTGGTGACTAGAGTCCAGCAACCTCCTGAGAGGGGTGCCATTTTTCATTACAGCCCCACAGCAAATCCTCACAACAGATGCCTCGGGCCTTGGTTGGGTGGCTCACCTGAGTGCCCAATAGACTTAAGGGATGTGGTCCATGGTGGAGGCAGAACTCCACATAAGCATCTTAGAGGTGTGAGCAGTTCTGTATGCCTTGCAGGCCTTCCAGACTCAGCTCTCCCCAGGCCCACTGCTAATTGAAATGAACAACACCAATGTGGTTCATTACATCAACAAACAGGGAAGGACTCATTCATACCTTCTGTGTTGGAAAGCGATGAGGGTCTCATATTGGGCAATAGATCATGGCCTGGAACCCATGGCTGTCCATGTTTCTGGTGACCAAAATGTTTGGCAGACAGCCTAAGCCAGTCTCAGTCATGAGCTCATGAGTGGGAACTCCTGACCTCCATGGTAGAAGATCTGTTCCACTGGTGGGGTCTTGGAAAGGGAGATTACTGTATGCCTTCTCTCCCTTCCCACTCCTTCAGAGGGGTCTGATTAAACTTCAGATGGAAGGGGCAACTATGATCACCTCCTTCTGGCCTTGTCAGATCTGGTTCCTCTTGCTTCAACAGCTGGCAGTGGAACCTCCAGTGCCCCTGCCCCTATGCACAGGCTTGCCCTTCCAGGAGCAGAGTACTCTGGTCCATCTGGACCTCAGATCTCTCCATCTTCATGCTTGGCTCCTGAGGACATAGCCATAGTAAGGTTTGGGGTGTCCTCTAGGTTTGTGGATGTCTTGGTGACAGCTAGGAAACCATCCACCAGGACCACCTATTCCGTGAAGTGGAAGCATTTTACTATTTGGGCTGCATCGCACTGCTTAGAGCCCTTCATCAATCTGGTGAATCAAATCTTCGAGTACTTGCTCTCCCTGTCAGACTCCAGTCGAAGTACTCCTCCATCATGGTGCATCTCTCAGCCATCTCTGCTTACCATGTACCTGTCGATGGCTACATGGTGGTTCAACTTGACATGTCTCACACATTTTTGAGACCCATCCTGCACTTCAAGCCTCCAATCCACAATCCTGTCCTGGCTTGAGACTTAAATTTTGTGTTAGATAAACTCACTCTGCCTCCTTTTGAACTGGCCGTGAGTTGCGAGCTAAGCTTTCTGTCATGGAAAGCGTTATTTTTAGTTGCTATTACTTCTGCTTGAAAGCTTTCTGAGCTTCAGGCGCTCATGTGTGAGCAGCCATATTTGATTTTCCACAAAGACAGGGTGTGTTTTTATGTGCCAATCCTAAGTTTCTTCCTAAGGTGGTGTATGAGTTCACTTTGGATCAATCCATCCACCTGCCTGTTTATTTTCCAGAGCATGCCAATCCAGGGAAAGCATTGCTCCATACTTTGGATGTGCTTAGAATTTTGAAATACTGTACACACTGGACCAAGGACTATAGGAAGTCCTCCCAATTGTTTGTTTCCTTTGCACCTGGGAAAGAGGGCGTTCTAGTGTCTGAACAGTGTTTATCCAAATGGTTAGCCAATTGTATTATTTTCTGTTACAAGAAGTATGGTAAGAAAGTTCCTGGGGTGGTTCCTGGCCATTCAACCAGTGGCATGGCCACTTCTGTGGCATGTTTTAGAAACATTTCAGCTGCGGAGATCTGTGCAGCTGCTACTTGGAGCTTTGTCCATACCTTTACTAAACACTACAGTCTGAACTTTGCCTCTAGGCCTAGAGCTAATTTCAGCCTGGCTGCTTTCCAGGGCCTCCTCTCTTAGGTCTTTATGGCCAGTTTCTCAACCTGTCTGACAGTAGTTGCCAGAACTGCTTGGGACTTATCCTACCAATATGGCCTGCTGCAAGCAATAACTTCAAAGTAAGATAGTACAGTTACGTAAGAACTTACCGTAACAGTAGATCTTCGAGAGGCTCTCTTGCAGCAGGCCATGCTTTCCCTCCCTCCTTCTCCCTTTTTCTCCTTTTTTCCCGGCCTTCAAACCTTCTGCCTAGCTTTCCTTTTCCATAGGGGAGAACCTTCTGCTTCCTTTTCTGTCTACTCTAAGAACAACTCGGATACCCCCTTGGTTCCCCTAGCGGACTGTTGTCTTTTGGTTTCCAGCGGGAGAACTGAGGAGGCCATGGGGGCCTCCCACTCTTATAGGATAGGCCGACATCAGAGGGTGATGTTGGTGGTGGATGGCATCCTCTGGTAGACTGTTAGCTAGAAAGTTTCCATGTGGTCCTAGTGCCTGGTGGCTCAGTCCTACTGATGTGGCCTGCAGCAAGACGTCCTCTCGAAGATCTACTATTACGGTAAGTTCCTAGATAACTGTACTTTTGTAATAGTTCAGATATTATTTTGAACAGAAATGTTGTCACACTTTTGAGGTCTCTATGCTGTAGTCAAGCCTTTGCAGACACATTAAGCATCTATTTGATTTCTAAAGCTTGAGTATAAGTAACATTTCCTAACAAGAGAAGAGTTTATTAAGGCATATACAGATATTTGTATATTTTTTTGATGAAGTCTGAGTCAAATATAGGGTGCTGATGTTTATTTTTCAATTTGATTTCAATGCAGCATGAATTAAGCAAATACAAGTGAGAAAGTCACAAACAAGCAGAAGCTGCTTACTAATAAATGAAGGAAAATTGAGGAGAATGATCCAATCATCATTCATTCATTTTTTGTTTCTTTACATATATATATATATATATATCTAGAATAAAACATGGGGAGGTGTGTATAATGAGAATTTTACACTCACGCAAGGCGTGGGATGTTACATAATCTCTGAGTGAGAAGCTTGAGGGGATTATAAAAGCATCCCACACAATGGGTGTATGTCAAAAAACATCCATTTTGTTTTATATAATCGCTGGCTAATATTTCTCATCTTGAAAACATTACCCAGCAACTATAAAAAAACAGTATGGCCAGTGGGTCCAGTAGTGCAGTCGAGCTGGAGGGTAGTTTAATTAAATGTCTACTTTTTTTTTCCTTTTTGCACAATTGCCCTAAAAGTAGACAGAAACAAACTGCAAAGCAACTCTGTGAACAACAAGCTTGTGAAACTTAACCCCATTTACTGTGAGTCAGTCAAAGTGCGTGCATGAGGCAGGCAGTGTACGTTTTCGTAGAACAAGGGAAATGGCTGTTTGCCGTTATTACCAGCTGCTTATAACAGCAAATTAAAACCAGGTTTCCCTATGGGAGAAAATGTCCCCCAGTTATAATAGGAAATGAATATCTGCTGTATATTTCAAAACAGATCTCTTAAAGAATTTTTTATATATATCATGATGAAGTGGTATATGAAATTATTTACACCATGAAAAGTTGTATGGCAAAATGAAAAGTGGCAACCAAAAAAAGTAAATAAACAGACAACAAAGGGTACTGAGGACTGCTTGTCTTTACTTACATTAGTTGATTCTACCAGTTTTAGGACAGATCCTTCCCAGACTAAGTATTGATAGAATCCAGGGCACCAGGACTTCATATGTTGGTTACTTTTACTATGCCATGGACGGGCCACTCTCTGGGCCTATAGCTCCAAAGTTTGTGAATTTACAGTTATATTTATCTCTGGAGGAATGAGAGAAGCCACTTTATGCTGGCAAGCGGGCACTGCAGCACTTTGAAAAGTATTGCTGATTGGATATGTTCCCAGCTTTTCTTTTAGTTATGGAACAAAAATGCTTAGTGTTAGAAGTGAAATTCTGCTTTTTGTGCTTATAGTAAGTAGAGTTTTTTATTACACTCAACCCTGCTGACAAATTCATTTGTGGGACCATTAGAAAACTTACTCACCACCTAGAACTAAAGGGATATAGTCTGATATTGAGTCTGAGGGGACCCTAAGTGAGTCCAATAAACTAGTTGAATACGATAGCAAACTTAAAGGTTTGTATTGCTCATTATACCATGGACCTCTCAGAACAACCAATCACAGCAGCAGGCTGACACCTTACCGCTGTTGTAAAATCTAGCATTACCAAGGGAAAAGGTGCCAGCCAGCCGCATTTTCAAAAAAAACAATCCGACGTCGAAATCACGGAACTGTGACAGCCATCTTGTTTCCCTGCTAAGCGGAGACTGTAAAACATCAGCTCCGTGCATCAGTGAAACAAAACAAAACAAAAACTGCTGTACTACTGACTGGGTTATTTAAGCATTATACCGAGTACTGCTTTTTTTAAAATAATAAAAATAAAGCAGTACTTGGTATAATCGCAATAAGCCACTCGGGGGATCTGGGTTATCGGGGGAGTTACCACGGCTGGCGCGGATTTACCCACTCAGCTGCACCTCGTGGGCAAACCACTCCAGCTGTGGTAAATCCCCCGATAACCCACACCCCCTCATGGCTTATTGCTTAATTATATTCCCTTTAATATGAGTCAATTTCAGTCTAACTTTTAGTAAGCTGTAATTCTGAACTGAATGGCCTCCGACAATAAAGTTGAGCTGACCTGGAGATAGGAGGAGGGTGACAGTGACTGGAGAAATTTGATTATGGGTCCAACCACAGGGCTTTTGCTGCTAAATCCTATTTGAGCTGTTTCTAACCCCTAACCCAGTTTGCCCAAACTGCTAACCTGATCCAAGTCACACCTGTATTAAAGAGACAGTGTCATATTTTTGGCATGTTTTGTGTGACAGTGCAATTTTTGAAATGGAACTTAAAATGCTGCTTACCTGCCCATGGCAGACAGAGATGTTGCTTATTATAACTGATATTTTGGATCATTATCATTTCCATGTTTGGATGCCTTATTAAAACCCTGGTGGTCATGGGGCTGTTGGTGTATTGGCTGCAAAGTGATTATTGCCCTGACCTTTGACTCAGGATCAGTTTGACCCATGGTGAGTTGATGACACCCAGTGACCCAGGATCAGTCAGATCCATGGTCAGTTGACAAGCTCTACAGACCCTGGGTCAGTTAATGAGCATCACTGGTCCTGGGTTAGTAGTGCTTGTGTCTCAAAATATCTGCAGAACCAAGAATATTAGTGGCCAGCATAGCCTGGTGGTTAGGGCACAAGACTGCAAACCAGAAGATCCGGGTTTAAATCCTGATCCTCCTATTTTTTTTTACCCTGACATTTCACCATAGTGGTGGTCAATGGCAGCATAGTGTTGGAGTAGTAAATATAAACTAAAGGGAGTTAGCTATGGGAAAGAGTATCTTGTAGTCCTATATTGTGCATATCAAGCAGCTTGTCAATAGCACATCGAGAGTCAGAGCCTGCCATAAAACTCCTTGCCCTTTAAGATTACCTTGATATTTGCTTGTGATGCACACTAACTTCATCAACGTGGTGGCTGTCAGTTTTTCATTAAATAAACAAAGAAGGTGATTTGATACCTTTTAGTGGACCAACAATTAATTTCCAGCAAACAGACTTTCAGGACTCACAGTGCCCTTCTTCAGGTGCAGGCAGTTTTTACAAATAAATGTAATTAGACATACAAAATAATGGCGACTATTATGACAGTGTAAATATTTAGTTAGATAAGCAACTGCAAAGGTCACTAATGGTACGTAAGTGCAGTATAGTGATAAAATCATTTTCCAAATCAATCACATACAACGGGTGTAAAGGACTCACAAAATGTAATAGTGGCTCTTTAAGTAACTGAGTTGCTTTGGAATTTTACAAAAAAATGAAATGTTTTAGTAAATTTCACGGTTCCTTGATGAGTCCCTCATCCTGCCAGATTTTGTCTGATTCTCATTATTGAGGGCTGGAATGATTTAATCTGGCAAACCACAATAGTGTAGACAAAACAAATAAGAGAAACAAGAGTGCACTGAAAAGAATTTATTCTCTTGTCATGCTATGCTGCAAAATAAATTGTTTAGGTTACAAGATTTCTGTTTGATGAGTGTTTGTCTGAATTGTAAATACACAACATGAACCAACAGCAGCATGACTGTCATCCCTAAGTAGAATTGTTTCCCAGTTTCTGTTTATGGCTTTTGACTACCCAGTGCATAAAATTGCCATCCATGATTGCCCAGCCCCATACCAGCTGAGCCCCACTTGGTCCTCCGTGGATTCACACCTCCACTGTAGGGCCAGTGGTGTGAAATTCATCTGAACCCCGTGTTTCAGTATCTGATGAGGAGGGAAGTCGATGAGTGAAGGCCTGAGTGGGCAGTCCAAGGGGTACTTATCCTAATAGGATGCTGTATAGAGGTTGCAACAAGAAGGAGATGATGGTAACTTGGGTGGGATAGGAGACTATGGAAATGGAAGGAGACACAATGAGAATACAGAAGGGCACAAAACTGCAATAAACTATGTTTTTTTTTTTTAAGCCAAAGCCTGCCCCAATTTATTTTGTAAACATATTTTATTTTATTTTTTTTTTTTTACAAAAGGGAACTTGCACAAATAATACAGTTCAAGATTCATACAGATGTAAGAATAGAGTGACAGTGAATAGATTACACAGAAACAGTCCAGCAGTGGTATAAGCAAACCCAGGGTGCCCATCCCTGGTTCAGCAGTGGCATGGTGTGGGCCCCATCCCTGTATACTGACTCAATAGGCTGGTGCTCTCCTTCAGTGTGCGAGGGGGGAGGAAGGGGGCATATCCCGGGAGTCTGTCTCTCCAGCTTATGACTCCCACTAGCTAGACCATCCATCTATTGCACTGCTGCATCTCTCCCTGCTGGCAGCCCATGTCCCTAAGCTATGAAGGTGAAGTCATGCTGCATTACATAGAGAATCCAAGCATTTCACTCAGGTGGGATGTCTCTGCCTGCTCATTCAACCCAAAAATGATACTGTGCATGGTTCGTATATGGTTCACCATCTCCCACAATTGTGGCAGTTCTGGTGCCTGTGCTGTGAGACATTTTCTTGTGGTACATTTCTGTGCTGCTACCAGCATTATGTCCAGCAAGTATTTCAAGTGCCGTCCCTTGAGAAATCGGGGGTATTGAAATAGCAAGTACAGTTCTGGAGTTAGGACGAGTCTGATATGATGCATCTCAAAGATTACCTCCACCAGTTTCCTAAGAAAGTCAGCTAGACAGGCACAGGCTTACATGATATATGTGTATGGGTTGCCCCTGCTGTCCTGCATTGCCTCCAGCAAGCTGTGCTGCCTCCAACCCCATATCTAGTTGTTATTGCTGGTGTTCTAAAGAAGCAAATTAACTGCTTCCATGCATATTCTTGTCAGACATGTGATGAGGTTATCCTACCTACTTCACTGCAGCCTGTCTCCCAGCCCTTGGACTCTATTTCCTTCCCCATTTCACCCTCCCATTTATCCATCACACAGAGGGTGTTAAAAGGTTGTGTACCTTGCATGGCTTGATAGATGATGGAGATTAGGTTTCTTGTGTTCTGTGAGTTAATGTGTGCAGCTAGAGTGGATAGCAACAGTGCGAGCTCAGTTAGGTCTCGTGCTGCTGCTGGCTGTGTGTCCAGGTGGTGGCTTACCTGAAGGTATCTGTAGGAAGTCCCAGCAATCAAGGTCAAACTGTGTTTGAAGTTCAAGGAAGGGCTTTATGTGCTGGCCTGTAGAAAACGTTGCCAGATAAACCAGGTTAAGTCTCTGCCATTGGTGGAATGCAGGGTCTGTATTAGCTGAAGTAAAATCCATGTGTAATGCTGGGGGCAGACCCAGATAGAGGCAGGGGTCTAATCCAGGAAAGTTCTAGCTTCCTCCGTGTTCTTCCCACACTTTAAACACTTTAGATCCATGGATTCTGGAGTTGCTGCTTTTGATCCCATGTTTGGGGTCCAAAGAGGTGCCTCACACTCTCCCATAAGGGGAGCATGTCCCTCTCCATCTCTAGCCATCCTTGGTGAGGACCCACTGTTTTCCATTTATAATGTGACTCGCAGTTCAGCTGCAGTATGGTAAGCTCTAAGGTCAGGCAGTGCTAGGACCCCTCAAGCCTTCAGCAGCAGCATGGTGTGGAAGCGAATTCTGGCATGGTTACCTGCCCATATAAACAGAGATATGGCCATCTGCCATTTTCTCCAGTCTTTTTCAGGGATCACTGTAGGAACATTATGAAAAATGTACAACCAACGGTGGAGAACCACTATTTGCACTTTGTCAACTCTATGCATTAAACTCAGTGGCAGATTATGTCATTTTGCTGGAGATCAGACGTGAGTTGCACAGACATTGTCACATACAGTCTGTCCAAAATCAGTGAGAATTTAATGCCCAAGCATTTCAGCTCCTGTAGCTCCCATTTGAAGGGGAACCAATGTGTCTGGGGCCCCATAGGAGACCAAAATAAGGCAAGACATCCATCTTTGTCTTTATTTAACTTACAGTATGAGACTCTGCTATATTCTGCCAGGATGCAGAAGACCTCTGTTAAGTTGGTGTCTGGATCCAACAGATACAGTAGAACATCATCTGCGTATAGTGCCAGACAATATTCTCTGCCCCCCAAAGTTATCCTGGTTACAGCTGGGCTCTCTCAGATGGCTTGTGCTAGAGGCTGAAAGTACATGGCAAATAGAAAGGGTGACAAGGGGAAGCCCTGATGAGTTCCCCTGCTGAGCCAGAAGGATTGGGATACATGCCCATTCACCTTAACAAAAGCCTTCAGAGAAGTATAGACATTAGACATGTTGCAGCAAGGTGATAAATTCTACATGAAAGCCAATTTTTGTGGAAGGTGGCAAACAGTTAGGGCCAGGGCACCCTATCAAATGCCTTCTCAGCATCGAGGCTGACAAGTAAGAAGGGGGCCAGCCATCGCATGTACATGGTGGAGAAAGTGGAGCATGCGGCCTGTGTTGACTCTAGTCTGTCAGGTTCTTATGAATCTTGTCTGGTTTGGGTGGATCAAGGTTGGTAGGAGGGGATCTAATCTTTATGTGAGCACTGCCATAAATCATTTATCATCAGCATTTGACACCAATATTGGTCTAGATGCCTGACATTCAGTGGGGTCCCTCCCCTCTGTGAGGATGACCGAAATTGTGGTGCTCTGCCATATACTAAGAATGTTGCCTCCCGCTAGGACCTCATTACATACTCTTGTCAGCTGTGGTACCAGTGACTTCCTTTGAGTCTTGTAAAATTCCAGGATGTATCCATCCAGTCAGGGGGCCTTCTACGTGTGGGCTTTACATATGGGCACTCAAGCTATTCAGACCTAGTCCTTGGCCTAGTCAGACTATCTGCCTGTACTTGCACAAGTTGCAGGAGCCTGATTGGGGTTAGGAAAACCACTGTCACCTCCACATAATAGGACCCTTCCGGGGAATATAGCGGGGCATAGTAGAGATGGAAGACTTCTGCCATCTTTCTTATGTTCCACATGAAGCACTTGGTACAGGGGTGTTTCAGCTGGGCTGTTGTAGCCCAAGGGTGGGATATTCAGAAGGGTTGCGCCATGCGCAACCCATTGATGTGCCCCGGCACGATATTCAAAAGGGGAATGTGCGTGGCACAAATCCTGATGCACTGGAGTGCATCAGTACTGTAGGCGGCGCAAGTGGGAGGGGCGTGCCCATGCATACTCTGCACATCCCGATATTCAGCCCAGGATGCGCTGAGCAGATGCAGGTGCAACCCGTACCTGCGCCGCACACAGTTGAGCAAAAAATAAAAGAAGCAACAGCTGGCCACCCACAGGTGAGCTGCCATATTGCAGGGCACAACACGGCAGCTGCCAGCTGTGGGTGGCCACCCGAGCTTTGGCGGCACCTTCATGGTAGCGCCCCCCATGGCTGATCATGGGCATATGTATAAAGTAAAGGTCCAAACTCCCTGGTGGTCCAGTGGACCGCTCCCAGCCCGATCGTGGGCATATGTATAAAGTAAAGTTCCAATATCCCTGGTGGTCCAGTGGACCGCTCCCAGCCCGATCGCGGGCATATGTATAAATTAAAGGTTCAATGTCGGTGGTCAGTGGACGCTGTCAGCCTGATTGAGGCATCAGTGATAAAATATATCAAATCCAGTCCATCTCGGGGGTCAGGGCCCTCCTCCCCACCTCACTGAGCCTCAACACCCGCTACCCCGGTCAGCGGTGGGCAGCAACTCCCCACCGCGCATGCCCTCGCCGCTCATGACTGTACATGTACATGTCAGCCATTGTCCACAGCATGGGCCAATGGGCGCAGTAGCTCAGCCTCGCGATTGCACAGTCCAGAAATGAAAAATTTCTGGACTGTGTAGTACAGTGGTTGCACGCCCATTGGCCCATGCTGTGGACCAATGGGTGTACAGCTCTACTGTATGCAGTCAGTCGGCGGGCGGCAGGGTGGCATGCGGGTGGGGAGCTGCCGCTGACCGGGGGGAGCGGGGTGGTGGAGCTCAGTGGGCGGATGGGGAGGGGGGTACCGCTGGACCACCAGGGATGGATTAGATTTTAATATTTATCACTGACATCCGCGATCGGGCTGGACGCGGTCCACTGGACCACCAAGGATATTGGACCTTTAATTCTATACATATGCCCATGATTGGTCTGGATGTGGTCCACTGGACCACCAGGGATATTGGACCTTTACTTTATACATATGCCCGCGATGGGGCTGGGAGCGGTCCACTGGACCACCAGGGATATTGGACCTTTAATTCTATACATATGCCCGCGATCGGGCAGTGGGAACCTTTGCCGCTTGTGCAGGGAGTGTCAGTCCCCGACGGCTGCAGCCTGGCAGAGCGCCAGGTGCAAGTTGCCAGGGATCGGCGCACCTGCATGCAAACGGGGCCATAATGACATGCAAATGGCCCCATTTCCACCTTGCATGCTTTATGGCCCCATTTGCATGTGCACTTTTGAATACCGTGGGTAATGCGCCTAGTGCAACGGCACTTGGGCTAGCGCATACCCCTGCCCCTCTCTGGCCACTTACGCTGGGGCAGTGCCACTGCGCCATGCACATTGCGGGTGACCACAGCACGATATTCAATGGTGCTGAGCCATGGCGCAGCACCATTGAATATCACCCTGTCAGCGCCCTGGCACATCCCAGTTTCGGTGCTCCCAGGCTTGTACCACAGCCTGGCACAGTCTGAATATCCCACCCCAAGTCTTTTGCCTGCAGACCTGGTGTTCCAGAACTCTCGTGGCTCTGAGGCCCACTTCGTAATATTTATGGTCAAGATATATCAAGGCTAGTTCCATTTTTTCTAGCATTATGTTATTTGTATCCTTTCTAGTTTTGTCTGTTTGTGGCTAGACTGATCCATCTCCTCATATATGTGTAAGTTGCAGGAGGTGAAGTGTGTCCTCTATGTCAGCCTCTTAACACTGTTTTTAAGGTGTCCCATAGAATTGCCTCTGAGTGCTCTCCCCCCAGTTGTGCCCATTTATTTCTGCTATCTTGCCTGTTAGGAATTTTTTGAATTCTTCTGCCTGAAATTCTTAATTGGGCTTTGCTGTCAGTGCTATCCAGGTTTGCAACAGTTTTTGGGATGGGGTCTATATTCAAAGAGCCCTGTACTGTTGGCTAAACGCCTTAGCACCTAGGCACTAATGTAATGCTGCACCCATGCAAATGAGGGATTCTTCTCTTGGACACAGGCACAGCAGCAATTTCAAAGGTTTGGAAGAGTGGTAAAGGCATCCAAAGTGGTGCTGTTTACCACCTCTGAAAACCCCACCTAACTGGACACTAAGCCTGCACCCACCCCACCAATGGCGGGACAGCTGTACTGCAGCCATCTGCCCCCATTTGCCCATCCCATGACTGTCAGATGGCTCATTGCTATCTATTGGGTCCCCCAACTTCCAGCAAACATCCCATATATGTTAATTTGTTCCCCAGTGTCTTGTGACACCCCCATCCCTCCGACCACTCATCCTGGTTAGCAGAAATATTTCTCTGGTGTCTAGTGGCACCCTCCACCCTCTGATTACCCATCCTATAGATCATAACCCTATCCCTGGTGTGTAGTGGCACCCCCCACCCTCCAGTCACCCATCCAGCAGAGTCAATACTTTTCCCTGGTATCTGTTGGCACCCCTCCACCTCCAGTCACCCATCCCATTCTGATAAACCTTTCTGTGGTGTCTAGTGGCACATCCCAACCCCTGATCACCCATCCCATAGATTATCACCTTATCACTGGTGTCCAGTTGCACCCCCGACCCCCCCATTACCTGTCCTGTAGAATAAAACTCTATCCCTGGTGTTTAGTAGCACCCCTTCCCCCCGATCTCCTTTCCAATATCCCTGGTGTCCAGTAGCACCCCCCACCACTAACCCTCCATTCTGTATAATTCACCTTATCCCTGGTGTCTTGTGACACACTCACACCCTGTTCTCTTTGCCAATGTAACCTGTAATATCCCTGCTGTCCAGTGGTACCCCTGTACCCACCCCCTGAATGCTGGTTGACAAAAAGACTGGCAAATATTGGTGGTCCAGGGCCCCCCACTCACACCAAGAACACCACCATCCAGCCCCCCCTTACCAGCAAGCCGGGAACATACATAGAATCCTGATACAGCAACTGGCACAGCTCTCCTCTCACCTCCTTGGCTGGCCACCATAAAAACTAACAAAGAGCATGTGTTCAGTATACCGTATATGTGCTCACTGTCAGTTCATACAGTGGTTGGCCGAGGAGGTGAGAGGAGGGCTATGCTGGTCACTGTATTGGGATTCTGTGCGCATTCCTGTCTTGCTGGTAAGTGGGAGGGAGTTGGATGGGTTGTGTTCTTGGTACAGGTGGGGTGCACGGAACTGCCAGTGTTCGCTGGTCCATTTGTTGATGGGCATTTGGGAAGTGGGCTACCACTGGACACCAGGAATATTATAGGTTACACAGGTCGAGAGATCGTGGGTGGGGGTGCTGCTAGACACCAGAGATAAGGTGAAATATATGGGATGGGGGATCAGGGGATGGGTGCCACTGGACACCTGGGATAGGGTGCATTATATGGGAGGGGAGATTAGAGGGTGGGGGGTGCCACTAGACACCAGGAATAGGGATCTGATCTATAGGATGGGTGAATGGGGGGTGGAGGTGCCACTAGATGCCAGGGAGATTTATACTTGGAGCATACTGTAGATAACTACATAACATAACATGATATATTGAAATGGAATGGTTATTCGGGGTGCATTAGACACCAGGATAAGTCATAGTCAATTGATGGGTCATTATGAGTGTGGAGTGCCACTAGACACCAGAGATATAAACTTGGAACATTGATAGATATATAACATAAAATAAATACTGGAACGGGATGGGTGTTTGGGGGGGGTGGGGGGTGCCACTAGGCACCAGATATTGTTTATGATAACTGGGACAGATGTTTGGGGGCTGGGGATGCTACTAGACACCAGCAATGACGTGCCAGGTGCCCACAAGATTGGTGCAAAAGGGCCAACACTTCCCATGCTAATGAGCTCATAATGGGCATGCAAATTGCCCCTTAGCGCCTTGCATGCCCAATGGGCTGATTTGCATGGTGTGGCTAATTATTGTCCCAAGACTGCTGGTGCTATCTGGCCAGAGGGTGCAATTCCCTATGGCCTGGATGGAGCCCAGGTTCATGTCGGGGTAGCACAGATTGACTTAGTGCTGTGCTGACATGGGCCATTGTTCAGTTGGATAGTGCCAGTCTACTCTCTGACTGAATATAGCAGCCTCTGGGTCAGGCACAGGCACAAGCGCAGTGCAAACCTTTGTGCCCCGCTTGTGACTATTTTTGGATATCTGGCCCGTGATGTCTAATCCTAGGGGCATATCACAATCACAATTTGGCATATGCCGGCAAATATGAAAGAGGAATGGAGGAAAGCCTTTTTTGAGCTTGTAAATAAACTGGGTAAATAGATCACTGCCTTGACTTCATGGTGTACATACATTATAGCCATCTTATCTGGAGACCTGAAGTTCTGTAGAGGCAACCATTTCACATATGGGGAGTTTGTGAAGGATGCGGTTTTGAAAAAAGCCCAATATTTGCTTGTAGATGATGAGGTACACTGTAATTTATACAATTGTATATCCTGCGGCATGAAACTTTTTTACTTTCGCATAGGATAAAAAGTGCATTGCTGTTGATGAAAACAATAGATAAATAACAGTTTCTTAAGTGTTTTATTTCAGTGTTCTAATTAAAATGAAATACATTTGATTCAAATGGTAGTTTGTGTAAAATGTAAGTAAAAGTATGCATTACAAAGAAACTTACTGGTAACAATGCATATACTTACTGTATATGGCTCTCTGGTGATCAGACCTATCACAGCAGGTGGACATGTGGCTCTCAGTCCCATACAGGTTGTAGAGTAGATAAAACAAGTTAAAGAACCAGAGAGTGAACTGAAAAGGATTTACTCTCTTGCACGCTGTGTTGCAAAATACAAATGTTAGAAGATTTCTATTTGATGAGTATTTGAAGCGAAAATACACAACGTGAACCAACACCAGCATGACTGTCATCTCTGAGTAGAACTTTTTCCCACTTTCTCTTGATGGCTGTTAGCTGCCCAATGCTTAGGTTGTCAACTGTGAATGCCTAGCCCTGTATCAGCTGAACCCTCTCACCATCATAGGGCCACTGGTGTGAGATCCAACCCCCATTTCAGTATCTGAAGAGGAGGGAGTCGATCAATGAATGGCTAAGTGGGCCAGCCCAAGAAGAATTTATCACCTTAGTATAGGATGGCTGGAAGCATGCCTAGGCATGCTTGTTAGCTACAGCCCTTCGCACCACCCCTGTATCATGAAACCTTTGTAATGGTGCCACACACATGTACATGTACCCATCAGGAAAGACCAGTTTCCCTAGTTCAACACCAAACATAGAAACATAGACATTGACGACAGATGAGGAATACTTGGCCCACCCAATCTGCCCATTTCCCTACCTTTTAGATAAGCTGCAGATTCTAGTTAACCAACAGCCTACTTTCTCCTACCTCCCACTAGAATTGCCTTATGTCTGTCCTATGCATTCTTGAATTCCCCCAATGTTGTTGACCCCACTACCTCCTCTGAAAGGTTGTTCCAAGCGTCCACCACCCTCTCTGTGAAAAAATGCTTCCTCACGTTGCCCCCGGGCCATCCCCCCTCAATCTTCAGATTGTGCCAACTTGTTCTTGTACATCTCTTTTTCTGAAAGATGCTACCCTCTTGGACTTTGTTGATTCCCTTTACATACTTGAATGTTTCTATCACATCCCCCTTTCCCTCCTTTCCTCGAGGGTATACATATTAAGCTCCTTTAGTCTCTCTTCATATGGCTTCTGGTGCAGACCCTGCACCATTTTAGTTGCCCTCCTCTGGACTGCCTCCATTCTGTCTATGTCCTTGCGGAGATGGGATCTCCAGAACTGCATGCAGGACTCCAGATGGGGTCTCACCAACTGTCTGTACAGAGGGATAACAACTTCCTGTTTTCTACTGGTGATGCCTCTCCCTATGCATCCCAGTATCCTCTCAACCCTCCTTACTGTCTTCTCACATTGCTTGCCTATCTTTAGGTCATCTGCTATGACTACCCCCTGGTCCCATTCCATTTTTGTTGTTGTTAGGCCCCCCCCCCCACTGTGTACTTTTCTCCTGGATTTTTGTTTCCCAGGTGCATTACTTTGCACTGAATCTAAGCTGCCATACTTTTGACCATTCCTCCCAACCTTGCCAAGTCCCTTCTCATTCTTTCCACTCCCCCTTATGTATCAACCCTGTTGCAGATCTTTGTGTCATCTGCAAAGAGGCATACTTTTCCTTCTAGCCCTTCTGCAATGTCAACTATAAAGACATTAAAGAGGACCAGTCCCAGTACTGAACCTTGCAATACCCTGCTAGTAACCCCCCTTTCCTCGGAGTGGATTCCGTTTACTATTACCCTCTATGTCCTGTTGTCCAGCCAATTTTTTACCCAGGTTACCACCCTGGGACCCACTCCCAAGCTGGCTATCTTGTTTATTAATCTTTTGTGTGGGACTGTGTCAAATGCCTTGCTAAAGTCTAGGAAGGCCACATCCACAACCCCTCCCTGGTCTACTACTTTGGTCACCCAGTCAAAGAAATCTATTAGATTTTTCTGACATGACCTCCTGCTGTGAATCCATGCTGCCTTGGGTCCTGTGCCCCTCTGATCGCTAAGTACTCAACAATTCTTTCATTCATAGGTGATTCCATTATTTTCTCTACCACTGAGGGCAAACTAACAGGTCTATAGTTTCCTGCCTCTGCCTTGTTCCCACTTTTGTGGAGAGGAATAACATATACCTCCCTCCAGTCCACAGGTACCACACCATCCTCCTATGATTTGTTAAAAAGGGTAGTCAGTGGTGTCACTAGTTCTCCCCAAGAGTCGCTGCCATGTGTTAAAAGTGTATAAATATACACTGATATGTATAGTTATGTATCAATACATGGAAAGTGTTTCTACAGATCAATTGCATATTAACAGTTTATTAAGCTTTCATTTAATGAAAATGTATAATACTAACAGTTCCAAAATTAGCCCTTATCAAAGAAATTATATTTAGAATGGGTTAACTTTGGAACTGGTAAAGCTTAGACCTTAATCTTTTTTTAAATGAAAGCTTGGAATGATATCAATATGCATTTGATCTGTTGACACGGTTTCCATGTATTGGTACATGATAATATACATAGTATATCTATATATCTATATATAGATTCTTTACAAAAAAACTGGGTTAGTGCACCAGTTAGAGTTCAACTTAATGCCACAAAAGTAGGGAAATGTAGCATTAGGGTTTCCAACCCTACCTTCTCACCCACCAAGCAGCAAAAGGACAAGACCACACAAACAACCACAGACAGTCTTCATTTGGTAAGACACACAACATACAACATGCAACTGTTTCTGCACTCACCACCCACTTAGGCCAGCACAAAGCAGCTGTTTTAATCTAAACTGAGCTTTCAAAAGTAATATTTTACTTTTGGGGGATACTACCCCTAAATGAAACTACTACCAACTTGGAAAAATGTATAGATCCACTGCTGAAACCATGATACCCACATTGCAACAGTACTTCTGTCCTCAGGGGGCCTGTACTTCTGCAGCCACACATACTTATGTATGCTATACAATATACACACACGCAGGTGTGTCTGCATAAGCACAGGCCAATGCAACCACAGATACAAATCCATGAAGGCAGCACATCAGTGATAATGCATTTGGGCTGTACAATGCCAGTTTGACTACTAAGTTTCCAACCGACATCACAGTGACAGAATTATGTCGACCTCAAGTTGCAGTTGACATAAGCTCTGACAGGAGACTCCAGCCTTTTTTCTATTGGGGGGCTTCACCCCCAAACCCTCCATGCAGGGGGCTCTGTCTCCCACACACCCTGAGCTCTAGGATTCTAACTCTGAGTCAGAGTTGAATCAGGGAGGGGGTGCAGGACTGGGAGACAGAGTGCCGGGGTCTCGGGTGGACCATTACAGAGAGCTGTCGATGTTGTCGGCATCAATGTGTTTGCTGTAATGGAGATGCCATACAGTGGGCATACCATGCATTTGCATTATATGGAAACAGTTATATGTTGTTTGTCTTAAGTGATGACAGCTATCTTTGGTTGCTTGTATGGTGTTTTGCTTTTGCTGCTTTGGGGGGGGGGGGGTTAAGATTGGTGACCCAAACACCACATTTCCATACTTTTGTGGCATTAAACAGAACCCTAACTGGTATATTAATGCAGTTTTTTGCAAATAATTTATTTTTGAGGTAGTAGAATCATATCCTTATTCAAGCAGGCTCCTTAGGGACCTGTATGAACAGCTGTGGAGGCACAGAGCCCTGCACCAAGGGAAGACTCTGTCTGCATGCAGAACTGCAGGGTCCTACAGGCTCTGGACTTTTATGTGGCAATGGATGTCAAGAATTCTTGGTACTGTCTGGTGGGCTACAGAAGCACAGGGCCCTTTGGGACCCCATTTCCATGTGGTCACAGATAGGCCACATCCACCACTCCACCCTGATCTATTTCTCTGGTCCCCCAGTCAAAGAAATCTATCAGACTTGTCTGACATGACTCACCCCAATGACCTCCCTACTCCCATGAATCCCTGTTGGTTTGGGTTTTGTGACCCCTTGGATTCGGGATACTCCACAATCCTTTCCTTTAGAAATGACTTCATTAGCTTTTTCACCACCGATTTCAGGCTGATTGGTGTATGGATGTCAGTCTCCTCCCTGCTACCGCTTTTGTGAAGCGGGACTACATCTGCCCACCTCCAGTCCTCTGGAACCACTCCTGTTTCCAGTAAGTTGTTAAAAAGGACTGTAAGAGGGGCGATGAGTATCTCCCTGAGCTCCCTGGGTATGCTTTGGTGTACTCCGTCTGGCCCCATAGCTTTGTCCACTTTCAGATTTGCAAGTCCCTACAGCACTCTCTCCTCTGTGAAAGGACATGTGTCTACCTCCCCTTCTCCAGTGCCAAAGTTGCTTTTATGTGTCCCAGCCCCTTTCCCATCCTCTGTGAAGACTGAACAAAAGTATTTGTTCAGGATATCTGCTTTTTCCTGAACCTCCTCTGCACAGTCCCCACCTGCCATTCTTAACATCACAATCCCTCTCCAGTCTTCTTTTCACTTATGTACCTAAAAAATGTCTTGTTCCCTTTTGCTACTCCTTGAGCTGTTCTTTCCTCAGTTTGTGCCTTTGCACTCCTCACCACTTTCCCTGCTTCCCTTTGCTTCTCCTGAAGCACCTCTTCCCGTTACATCTCTTTCTACCTCCTGAAAGCTACCCTATTAGCCTTTACCTTTCTAGCCACTTCCTCCAAAAACCATAGCAGTTTCTTTTTCCTCTTATTTTTGCTCACTTCACTTTGGTTACCCACTGTTCTTCCACCCCCGCCCCCAAGTTGCTCCCCCCTGCTAGGTCACCCTCTGAGACATTCACCCATTTTCTTTCAGATCTGCCCTCTTGAAATTGTTCTTGTGTGGTTCACTTCCACAGCCCACCCATATATTGAACTACACTGTAAGGTGATCACTGGTCCCCAGATGGCCTCACACCTTGATGTCTGCAATATTGTGCCTGTTATTGCCCCATCATGAGTTGGCTCCCCGAATAGCTGCCTGAGAAACAGGCTCCTAGCTCCCTGAATCCTCCTTCTAGTCAGGAGTGTTTCCTACTTTAGATCTCCATCAATTGGGCATACCATATTGATGACCCTAGTCCCAGCTGCCCCCAACTAATTTAATTACCATGAGATAAAGGTCTGAAACTTCTGACTTAGTGCCTTTGCTCCGTCCCCATAGGATGCAGGTCATCCAGCATAAACAGGCTTTTGTCCCACCAAAAACATGTTAGTCCTCAGGAAGTGGAAACCTCTTGGCACTCCTCTGTGTCATCCAATCATTAAATTGGAAAATTTTCAGCTTCCTTGCCTCCCCATCCAGTGTACTGTTACTCTACGAGTCTCTGAAAAGGTCATAGTACCAGTCAACCCCTTGAGCCTGCCCCCCCATGTCCTAAAACTGTCATTAACTACCCCAAGTGGTTTACCTGTCCAGTCATTCATTCCTACATGGACAATACAATTTGACCTCCCTCCTACTTTCTTAATTCACTCCTCCTATACTAGGGGGGTACCCTATCTGCTGTCATCCATGTAAGACAGCGCACTACCCTCCCTTTCCAGCTTGTGCTGTGGACCAGCACCTCTGTTTCCCTAACAATTCAGTGCCGCAATATGAGCACCCTCTTGATAGCTGTCCCCTTCTGTCTGGAGGCAACTGGTTGCTTTCCCATGACCGAAGGAGTAGAATGTACTGCATCAGTCAAGTAGGTAAACAGCTGCTAGTTGTTATCTCTGGCCTCCCCTCCATGATCACCACCTTTTCATGCCCTGTTGTGAAACCTTTGGGAATGTTGAGGGAGAGGAACAGGAGTCAAACACCATGGACTCCAATCTAACCTGCTCTGCCACTGTTATATTACAGCCCATGGTGCAGACAGTTAGTGGAGTGCTGTAACCATCTGGAAAACCTGGCAACTGCCATAGTGGCCTCTCCATGAAGCTGAAACACCAGGACACCTGGTCCATGTGAAAGCAGTGAGAGGTCTTACACTGTGTCTGTACTGCCTGTTTTGGAGAAATAATTTTTTCCTGTTCATAGAACTCCCTAGATTTCTGCATCAATTATTCCAGTGGTATACTGGCCCAGTGGTGTGGAGGGCTAAGTCACCAAGCCTCACCTGCCACCACGCTAGTGACCCGGGGTTGAGAGTGATCACGGGGCATTGGGGTTTAGCTGGAGAGAGGAGGATCATGCATCCAGAGGACAGCTCTCCTGCTCTGGGGGGGGGGGGACACCAGCTCTGATGTTTGCCTGATGACTAGTAGAGGCTGGGAGTACAGGCAGCCAAGAACACAATGTAGGGCACAGAGTAGTGTAGCCATCAACGTCTGATGTATGGGAACATGCATAGACATGTCTGGATGGCATTACATGTCCACTCCTCCGATGGGAGGAAAACAAGTGGAAAATGACTGGCTGGCGGCGGGGCAGGATGAAACCAGTCCCTCGCAGGCTCTGCATTCAGGCTATAGGGCCCTCTCCCAGAAACAGGATATGTTCCATTGGCAGGCAGGAGCCACTAACCCCCACCGTGGGGGCAAGCCATGTGGAAGACCGGAATTGAGGTAAGTCACTGGGAAGACAGGAGATTGGGCTGGGGGGGGTGTTGGTGGAAGGAGCAGCCCACCCCAGCAGGGGAGAAAAAAGAAAGAAAAAAAATTATGTAAGTAGTGCTAGACACAGTGAGTCTGGCAGAGTGCAGTTACATTCTGGCTTTGCTGAACCTCCACGGTGTACCCTGGAGGAGTGTGGCTCCACAAGACCTGCAACAAACTAACTCTCCCACCTTGGTCTCCTCGTCTGTCTGCTACTCATTACATAAAAGCAAGAAAAAGCAGCACACACCAGACTCATGTCAAAATATATACTTTTATTGTTGCATTCTATATGAAACATCAGGCTAGCAACCCCTATGTATCACGTGTCATGGAGGCTTCATCAGGGAGGCCCCTGAGGAAGCTTCCCTAGGAGCCTCCATGTGATGCGATATGTAGGGGTTGCTTGCCCAGTGTTCCAAGGCAAGGCAAGGCAAATTTTATTTATACAGTGCCCTATCCAGGGGCTCAGAGCACTTAACAGGCATAATAATAAAAATACAATAAACATCCCCACAAGTAAATTAATCAAAGAAGATTAAAAACTTTTTCAAATAAATATGTTTTAAAAGAGGCTTTAAAGGCCTCCACCATACTAGTAGCCTTAATATATGGTGGAATAGAATTCCACAACAGTGGTGCAGCCACCTCAAAGGCCCTGTCTCCTGATCTTTTTAAGTGGGAGGAAGATACTATGATTAAAAAGCCAGCCTCGGTGAAGCATAGGGGGTGGATAGGAGAGTACAGAATCAGGAGCTCTTTTGAGTAGTCAGCTCCCAGTCCAAATAGGGCCTTGTATGTTAACAAGCCTATCGTGAAGGCAATGCGTGCACTCACAGGCAGCCAGTGCAGAGTGCGCAGATCAGGAGTGACATGATCCCTCACAGAGGTACCCGTCAACATCCTGGCAGCAGCATGCTGCACTAGCTGCAGTCACTGCATCAATCCTCCAGACAGTCCTAGGTACAGGGTATTACATTAATCGAGTCAGCTAGTAACAAAGGCATGGATAACTGTAGCCAGGTCAGTAGGAGTCAAAAATGGGCTGTTTCTCAGCTATGATATATAGGGTTCCACATGGAATGCAGCAGTAAAAGTATATATTTTGGCATGAGTCTGGTGTGTGCACTGCTGCTGCTCTTGGTCCCCTTTTATTCCTGCTGTGATAAGTCCTTGCCTGTGGTGTTTCTCACCTATACTATATAGGGTCCTAATGTTACAGCTGCAGCCACTGACATGTCTGGATATAATTGTGCCCAATGTCAGGTTCTTTCTTGTTTAGTCATGTCAGTCAGGATTTTCAGTGAAAAAACTGGCATTATGGCAAATCATCACAGAGGACATCCTGACAGTAGTATCACAAGATCTCTCAACTTTTGGGAACCTGACACTGGGCACAACTGCATTGCATAAAATTTCTGTGATATCGCTAGAAAAATGTCCTGCATGCCTTCAGCACCAGTGTAGGCCCACCAGAGAAATTTTCTTTAGAAATGTCTGGGAAATACACAGACAACTTGATGGCTGCAACTGATCTAGTTGTTTACTAGAGTTACAGAGATTAAAGCTAGTTAGAGCTGCAACCCAGCTAGGATATTGCTACAGTACAACATAGTTTTAATTATGAACTAAGGATTGTAAATAGAGGAATCTGATTGGCTGAGAGCTCTTTGTAGCCGTGTTGATATCGGGCTACATCATCACGGCTTCAGAAAAGTTCCGGCACCACCAGTCTCCTTGCTCTCTACTGTCTGAGAACTATTTTTTCAAAATGTACTCCTACACCACCCTAAAACTCATTCATAAAACATTTTAAAACCTGTTTCTTTCTTTTTTTTTTATTTAAAAAACTTGAAACTCAGTTCATAACAGCAATAAGGCACTCCAGGGTGTGGTTTATCATGGGATATTGTCACTTCTTGGGTGGTTGGACGCACTCGGCCTGCGGCCTCATGCCCAACCACCCAAAGCATGACAATATCTCATGATATACCACACCCTGTCATGCCTTATTGCTTAATTATGCACCCTCTTGCTGTGTATGTTAGTGGGTGCCATCCTCGATAGGGCCCCTAACATTTGGAAAACGTATTTGCATTGTGCCAAACTCATAGGGAGAATCTTACCCCATGCAGTGTGAGACCTCATTTATGCACTGTATATCAATTTCAAGTGGCAATGCAATGGAGCTGGTCCCTACTCTGCACTGCCAGAAACTTCAACATCAAATTGGGGGCTATATGAGGGATAAAGTATTCTTAGCCTTACAAATAAGGATGTTATTTTGTTGTGAATTATGGTGACACTTATAAACAATGAGACCAAAGGTAAATTTGTTTAAACTTTCCACCAGAAACTAGAAATACATATATACCTTTTTTAGTAGGGTTTAGTACATATTAAGTCAGTATACTACTGTATATTATGAACACTCTCAAGTAAGCAAGCCTGTGATGTGAAACATTTACAATACAGCCTTATAAAAGTCTTGTGTTTACGTGCTTTTTCATATAATACTTTCAGCACTGACATCACAACTGAATGAGAATGTAAACTTCACTATATGGCGCAGATTGAATTGCGATAGTTTCTTCTAAAGAACAATCTGTGAGAATCTTCCATGGCTAGAATATCCCAGAACAAGTAATCTTATCAGTTTGTCATAAAGCACCCTTTGTATGGAGAAGCTGTCAGGAATCTGTTTTTGTCATAAATCACTCTCTCTTGCGGGAGTGGGGTGCCGTTCTGAATCTAAAGTTTTGTCCAAAATCATATTGTCTGTGGGGAAATGTCAGGAATCTATGTTTTTGCTCTTAATCACTGTGTCTATTGTGGAAACAGTTGGGAATCTATGTTTTTGTCATAAATCACCCTGTCTATAGGGGAAACTGTCAGGAATCGTATGTTTTTGTCCTCAGTTACAAAGTCTGTGATGGATACTGTTAGGAATAGGAATTTCTGCTGAAAATGACCTGCTCTATAGGGAAACTGAGGTTTTACTCTTAATCGCACGATCTATAGGTAAAACTTCCCACTGTCCATGAGAGAAATTGTTGGGAATGTTACATTTTTCCCAGTCACATTCAATATGATGGAAGCTGTTTTATTTATTTATTTGCTTTTGTTTACCAGGTAAGCACACTAGACAACCAAGTGCCTATTTTCAGGTGTGACCCGGGAGATTACAAAGGTACTTTCAAGCACATCAGGCAAAGACAGGTAAAAGGTAAAAACAAGAGCATCAACAAGCAAGGTTGCGAGTCTAGCTTGTTTTAACCAAACTGTCAATGGGAGAAATATATGAGAATGCGAAAGGCTCTTGCAGTTAGATATTTCCAACAAAACCCTAAGCCATCTCTGTGGTGCTGCATGGTAAGGTGCCCACTTTATATGCTGGTGGCCTAGGTTCGTGACTCACTTCTGAATCAACTAAATAGAGACTGGCACAGAGGGTGAGGAGCATCCTTGTAGATGTGCTTCTGCCCTGAAAGATGGTACTGCTATAAACTGTTTCTGTAGTGGTTCCTGGTGATAATATAGTGGATGCGCGATTGGTGGCATGGGTGACCACCCACTGCTGAATGCCTCGCCCATGGTATCATGATATGTGCACGTTCTAGTGGGAGGTTCGTGGGGTGGCACAGAACAAAGAAATCTGCCACGTTCCAGTGTGCCAGATGAAGGCCTTCTTGTTTCCTCCCACACCACCCGACTCCTCCGCATGCTTCCCTCCCCGGCTGTGCTCCAAGTGATTACTGCACTACTCAGGGAGCATGCCCCCTCTGGTTGTAGCATAGGTGACCCACTGGCAGGGATATGTCATATTCAGTGCCTGGAGGTGGGAGATGTGAAGTAGTAGGTGAGTCCAGTGGGCAGCGACAGCACTGAGAAACTGAAAGGGTTGGGGCACCAGAGGGACAAAGGAAGGGGAAAAAAAATCTTATAACATATTACAGAATTCAGGAGATTGCCATTAGTTGTATTACAACAACACTATAAATTTACAAAGCTGTTGGCCAAGGTTTGGTAACAAGCCAGAGTCAATGGACATGGGATGAGGGGGATCGAGCACCATAGGGATGCTTTCCCTCTCTGATGAGGGTGGGCTCTGCTTCCAGCCATAATACTGCTACCTGGGTGACCAAAGGTTGTGTTTCAATTGGAATGACAGGCACAGGCTGGAAAGGGGCATGCAAGAGGGTGGGGATAGGTCAGACATGATGGCATCCAGAGATGCCAACACGCACATTCTCAGGTATGAGAGTAAAAGTGAAAAGGAGGACTGACTGGACAGATGAGGTCCTTGCCCATGACAAGGCCATCTCGGGATCCACTCCCTGTGCTGCAGAAAAACTACTGGGGCCCAACACCATTGCAGCTCCTTGCTAGATTATAGGACCTTGCCTGTCATAGTATTGAAGGCAGGGCCCATAACCCAATGGGAGATCTGGGGAATAACAAGGCTGCAATAGATGATGGGTGCACTGGTGGAATTGTAGTCAGAAGAGAATCTGGAGTTGGGAAGGTGACACTTATTGGTGACAGAAGGAGGTTCTGATGGATGCCACAGAAGAGCAAAACATCTAAAAACAATCTAAAATGTATAGCTTATCAATACAATGCATGGGTGATCCATCTAGAGGACAGATGTGCTCTACACTGTAAGCCCATGACTTTCAGCTGAGCTAAACCAAACTCCCAGTTAGCTTAAACACTGTATAAACTATATATTTATTTACTTACTTATTTCAAAAGTATTAACAGAAAAGATACTGATCTGATAACAGCTGATTTCCAGATGCATCTTGGGAGTAGGTATATGGAAGATAGTACAAAAGGAGAAAATAAATAGTATATTAACAGATATACAAAATTTGTAGTCTGTACAAGCCACATGATTCTTCAAAAAGAACATAATCTTAAGCAGTGCAGGGTAAAACATTACAACAAGGTGCATGTGGTAGATAAAAGTTTAGCTTGTATAGGCACATAGAAGTTACCCCAACTGGGCATACAGGTGGGTGAAGGAGAGCAACCTTGGCCAAGGCAATAAGTTGGGGTGGTTGGGGGTCCATTAAGGTAAAGTGTCAAGGGAAGTTTCTGGTGGGAGTAGAAAAATCCCATAGAAGCCACTTAAGGAAGAAGAAGCAGAGTGGAGAGTCAGGGAAAGAGAGGACCAAAGTTTGGGAAAACAGTTTGAGAAGGGAGTTTGGCCAGCAGTAGATTTCCTGGGAGGAATGAAAAGGAAATGGAAAACATTGTTGCTGAGAGGGTAGAAGGTATGTGGGGAAGGGGATAGGAGGGAGGAATGGTAGGAAAGAAGGTAACCAAACCAGGAATTTGGATATGAAAGAGGCACAGTAGGAAAGGCAGCAGCACCTTATGGGATTATGGTGAGCTAGGCAGCATGATGTACAGGATAAAGGGGTTGTTGTATATGAAATTGTTGATGCATGGTCTCATTGCTTAGTGAGGTGGTACTGGCTCCAGAGGTCCCAAGGCAGAGGTGAGAGAAAGGGGCTTCCTCCCAAACTGTTCAAAGCTTGTATTTTGTTATTTTTTTCACAACTTTAACATTCTGACAATACAATAGAAACATAGAAACATAGACTTTGACGGCAGATAAGGACCGCTTTGCCCATCTACTCTGCGCATTTCCCTACCTACAGGATAGGCCACAGATCCTAGTTAACCAACAGCCTATTTCTTCCTACCCCCCCACAAGAATTGCCTTATGTCTGTCCCATGCATTCTTGAATTCTCCCACAGTTTTAGACCCCACAACCTCCTCAGGAAGGCTGTTCCATGCATCCACTACCCTCTCTGTGAAATAATACTTCCTCACATTGCCCCTGAACCTCCCTCCTTCTATCTTTAAATTGTGTCCCCTTGTTCTTGCAAGTCTCTTTTTCTGAAAGATGCTACCCTCTTGGACTTTGTTGATTCCACTGAGGTACTTAAAAGTTTCTATCATGTCCCCTCCTCCCTTCTTTTCTCAAGGGTATACATATTAAGCTCCTTTAGTCTCTCCTCATACGGCTTCTCTTGCAGACCCTGCACCATTTTAGTTGCCCTCCTCTGGACTACCTCTATCCTGTCTATGTCCTTGTGGAGATGGGGTCTCCAGAACTGGACACAGTACTCCAGATGGGGCTTCACCAACTGTCTGTACAGAGGGATAACAACTTCCTGTTTTCTGCTGCTGATGCCTCTCCTTATACATCCCAGTATACCCCCAGCCCTCCCTACTGCCTTCTCACATTGCTTGCTAACCTTAAGGTCATCTGATATGATTACCCCCAGGTCCCTTTCCTTTTTTGTTGTTGTTACTACCTCCCCACCCATTGTGTATTCTTCTCCTGGGTTCTTGTTTCCCAGGTGCATTATTTTGCACTTCTTTGCATTGAATCCTAGCTGCCATACTTCTGACCATTCCTCCAACCTTGCCAAGTCCCTTTTCATCCTTTCCACTCCTTGTGTATCAACCCTGTTGCAGATCTTTTGTCATCTGCAAAATGCATACTTTTCCTTCCAGTCTCTGCAATGTCACTGATGGAGACATTAAAAGGACTGGACCAATACTGAACCCTGCAGTACCCCACTAGTAACCCCTCTTTCTTCAGAGTGGACTCCATTTACAATTACCTTCTGTGTCCTGTTGTGCAGCCAATGTTTTACACAGGCTACCACCCTGGGACCCACTCCCAGGCTGGTTAATTTGACTATTAATCTTTTGTGTGGGACTGTGTCAAATGCCTTGCTAATGAGTACATTATTGTAAATAGTCACCTAATAAAATGATACCTATTTAGGTGTCTTACACCATATTCCTGCATGTTTGAGTCTTCTCCTGAAGCCCCCCTCACTAAGGTTTTTACAAGAGGAGGTTTATTTGTTCTTACTTTAGTAGAAAATTGTCCTCTTATCTGGCTGATCCTGCTGACTGCCACAACAATACCCAGGGTGCCATGTGGCTGAACCTCTGATGATGCACATGGCAAGCTCAGTTGTGGTGCCACTTTATGTATTCAGTATGCCTTATTATTTAATAGTCATGGTAATGAAAAGAGAAAATCCTTTCTTGCACTGCTACCATCAGACTGATGGATCCAAGCGGACTGACAGAAACAGTGCATAACAGCACTTTCTCCTTTTGTTACCATGCCTATTAAAGTATATTGAGCAAATGTAGAGTTTCCCTGTGGCTAAGCCCACCACGCATATCATTATATGTGCTGCCAGACTATCAAAGGAATGCCTTAATGGGTATGTCAAAGGCATAATATTAAGAAAATATAAAACACATACAGTGTATGGTATTATACTGCATCAGGCACATTAAGAAAGGCAAAAGTAATAGGTATGTATATATATATATATATATATATATATATATGTGTGTGTGTGTGTGTGTATATATATATATATATATTTTTTTTTTTTCATTGCAAAAAAACTTTGTTAATGCATCAGTTAAGGTTAAAGTGACAAAAGTGAGGAAATAAGATGCTAGGGTTGAGCCCCTAACCCTCCACCCTAACACCCCACCCTCCATCGTCCACACACCAACAGGCATCGGGGTGTGCCATGGGGTGGTTAGCCCAACTCTCACCCCATTCCATGTGTAAAGAGGCTGACATGGTGCAGCATAGGAGAATAGGGTGAGAGTTAGGCCTAATGATCCCATGGCACATGGATCACGAGCCCAATCCCCTTTTGCAAAACATACATACATATAAATCTTGGCATGAACTGAGCATGCTCAGAACTCAAAATTTCAAAATTAAATAACTTGGGAACGGATTAATATTTTTTCACCAAACAAATGCTAGATTATTCTTTGACCAAACGTCTTTCTACCCTGAACACTTCAGACCAAAATACCAAATGGTGTGGCCACTGCGTGATGGGCACAAATCAGCAAAAAAGTGCCAAAAAAAGCAAAAAATGTGTTTTCAGCACTTTCCTGCACGAAAACTGCAAGTCTGACCAAAACTTGGCAGATCAAGAGAGCTACCACACAAAACCACGCATTCCAAATTGTGTGCAAATCCGTTGAACGGTTGCAAAGTTATTCTGGTGCAAAAGTTGGGGTTTAACATTAAACTGCTTACTCAATCCTAACTATATTGATGCTACTATGCCAGTATAATATATATATATATATATATATATATATATATATGTATATGTATATTTATACAATAGGAGTGATCAGATAACCCATTAGATAAAAACATGTATTCTCACTGCAGTGTGATAACTCCAGATATCACACTGTGGTGACATCCTCAAACAAACAAAAAACAGCACAAAACACAGTCTCGTAGCACGTAAGCTCAGGGGACCATCACTCTTGGCTCCGCTACACTCTGCCACTCATGATATTCCCCAAGCTCACTTGCCACTTATTCAGATATATTCTGTATCACACACCGACCCATCACGTACCCCCTTAATATATGTATAAAATAGGTGATGAAATCCTAGCGATCTGATTGGGTGGGTAGCATCATGTGGCTGTCTGGTTATTAGAGCACACCTTGACAGTTCGGAGCTAAATGACTGTTTACACTTCAAAAATAAGTTTTGGACCTATTTTATATGAGGAATAATACCATTCGAGGTTCCAGGTGTGCTATGATATATGGACTTCTCAGTTGGTTGAAAGTACTCAGCACATGTCTCGTGCCTCACAACACACCCAAGGGGTCTGTATATCAGAGCATGCCTGGACACCTCAGTGGATATTATTACTTACACACACACACACACACACGGACACACAGACAGACACACACACTCTTCTCTCTCTCTCTCTCTCTCTCTCTATATATATATATATATATATATATATATATATATATATATATATATATATAGTATATATATATATATATATATATATATATATATATATATATATACGTACAGTATATATATTCACACATGCCCACACAATGCAAAGCATCATGGGCTGCATATGGCAGTTGTGGTGCTGCAACCATTTAGTACTCACTGACTTTATAATACTTTCAGCTACTTCTCAAAACATTTAGTACTGCCCTGCATGTCTGTCTTAAGAAGAACAATAATATCTGTAGGTTAGTTATAAGTGACAAGGATTTTATTCTAAAGAACTTTTCAATTAAAACTTTGTAATGCCTATGTAAACATACAATGCCTTGTAAGTCATACACTGCATCTTGCACTATTTATGTCTGTAACATATTCATTCATCATCAGAAGGTTTGCCTTAACAGGACACCATTGTAACCAAGCTCTGCTTAATGGCTTTATCCTAGACAAAACTGAATCGATTTGAGAGCGATCTTTAAAGAAAGGGTCATTAATTAAAGTACTGGACTGAGCAGCCCTATCTGACTCTCCTTTCACCTACAGCTTATATAGCATGTTCATATGAGTATAACAGGTATTGTCATTGTACATCTCTCTAACACATCATGACAGTTTAATTAAGTAAATAAAGAGACACTGCATGATCCCGTCTTCATGGTCCTTGATAAACTGTTAATGGACAGAACACTCTTCCAATAGAGGGTTAGGTTTCCTAGTCACAAAAAGACCTCTACTGTGCCTTCCCTGAGATATCAGCCCAGTGACACACACACACTAACCTGTGTATTCTGCCAAAAATGCAGCTATCAGTCCCTGCATCCAAAATTAGAACATGTTTCCCAAGCAGCTTATGTTGTGCTATGGCACGTTCAAGTCTGAGGAAGGGAGACTAATGTAATAAGTGTATAGTGCAGCATAGATATATGTGCAAACAAATGGTATTAAAAGATAAAAAAGCTTGAATTGCTGTATATTACTGCAAGCCCCCCCCCCAGGGGTATCCAGACGGTGAATTAGTGGGTGGTGGGGCACTTCACAACACAAGCAACCACAGCTCAAGGAATTAGAACAAAAAAAAACTTGTTACCTGGGTTTAGCGATGATAGTGACTTGGAGTCTTCGTGTGTGTGTGGGGTAGCGAGGGCAGCATTTGCCTGGTGGGCCCCCCCCTCTGATTACCTTGCCGCTGCCTGGGACGTGGAGTCAGGCTGTCCTCCCCTGCCCGCTGAAGCTCTCACTGAATGCTTTGACTTTAAGTTGATAGTACCTCTGCTGCATAGCAGGAGATTCGTCGGGAAGGAAAAGGCTCAGCGAAGGATGTTTGGGTGATTCGGCAGAAAGGACTGGTTGTTCTCTGGGGTTTAAAATTTATCCCATATTTGACTTGGCGCAATTTTTAATTTTGAATCGCTGCCATTGTGCCAATTGGTTGCTCACCTGCTGCGACGTCACTCACCAGTACAAAGGCGAGAGGAGTGCCCAGCGGTGGACTTGTTTGCTCTGTGCTTTGTGTGTGTGGGGTAGCGAGGGTGGCCTTTGCCTGGTGGGGCCCCCCCCCCGATTACCTTGCCACTGCGTGGGACATGGAGTCGGGCTGTCCACCCCTGCCTGCTGAAGCTCTCACCGAATGCTTTGACTTTAAGTTGATAGTACCCCTGCTGCATAGCAGGAGATTCTTCGGGAAGGAAAAGGCTCAGCGAGGGATGTTTGGGTGATTTGGCACAAAGGATTGGTTGTTCTTTGGGGTTTGAAATTTTTCCCGTATTTGACTTGGCACCATTTTTAATTTTGAATCTCTGCTGTTGCGCTGATTGGTTGCTCACCTGCTGCGGCGTCTCGCAGTACAAAGCTGAGGAGGCCTAACAGTGGACTTGTTTGCCTGTGCTTCATGTGTGGGGGTAGCAAGGGCGGCCTTTGCCTTTGCCTCTAGCTACCTAAAATTTAACTAGTAAGCTCCCAAAGGGTGCTTATATTACAATGATGAATATTTTAGGAGTCTGTTAACCTGGATCTTTAGAGAGGCAGAGATAGGTTTTCAAAGGGTGTGTTGGCTCCCAAGTACACATTTTTTACTGGCAATATTTTGTGATGGGGCATTTTTATTTTTCTGTTATCTGTTTTTGCCAGAGCCTGGCGGGTGGCTATGGCCCTCTCTCGGAGGGATTCATCCTCCAGCCCCGCGCATCCCCTCTCAGACAACCCTTGGTAGTTCCCCCACAGCTTGCCCCCTGTGGCGGGCCCAGAGAGGAGAGTGCAGGCTTTCTCCCACCCCCCCAGAACACAAATCCAGAAGCTGGGGGTGGCACAGGGACACAGGGCCATCATGAAGCCCACCAGCTCCCTTTTTCCTCTTTTTCTCCTGTCCCTCTTCCCCTACCGATGTAGGGACATTGGTACGTGCCTCCTGACCCATACTGCCCTGCAGCTACTGCCAGAGGGCAGTCAACGAGTGGGATGACAGGTCTCCCTCCCCTGAAAGAGGAGAGCAGTCCTCCGGATGCTCAATCCTCTCTCACCCCTGCCAACCCCTGGTGGCCCTGGCTCGTTCCTGAACTTGATTTATCAGCATGGTGCAAGGTGTAGTGACTAGTGCCTCAACCTCCAGCACCACCGGACTGGCCCTGCTGGGGCATTTTTTGAAATAATATTGTAGCGTGTGACATTTTTTGTGACCACGTAATTTGTAGGCTTATTTACGTGTTTTTGAAACTGGTTCTGCTGCACAATTATCAATTTTTAAACATAAAAGACAGACATGGACTGGAGTAGCCATGTCTAACTTGTATAATGTTTAAGCTGGAATTAAAAGGAAAATCCCTGATAGTTTACTCCCCCCCCCACCCATTAGATGTTTTGGCAGGAAAAGGAACATTTCTTGCACCTAATTTCTGTTAATTTTAAACTCCTTTACCTAGTTGAAACCATCGTGAGCCATTCATGAATTATTCAACAACGGTTCATTCATTTTTTTTTTTTTTGTCGACTTTCTTTTACTCCGGTCGCAGTCCGAGGAACCTTCTCTCAGGCATCTATTTCCGTGTCCTGCCCATCTGAGGCTCCCAGAACTGCACCTCCTCTCTCCTCCACTCCCCCACAACCAGCACCCTCAGTTTAACCCATCTGGGGTGGGTCACCCTCCTCCTTCTCTTGGGCACTCTTCTAAGGCAGTCTCTGGCTGCAGGTGAGGGCTGGCGGGAGGAACTGGAAGGCCAGTCTGGGTAAGCCTGGCGGAGGGCATGGGAGACAGGTGCACTCGCTTGTTCCTCAGAGCTGGGTTTTTCCTCTTTTTTGGACCTCCTCCCTCCCTGTGTTAGTGTGTCTGGCGCAATGGCACACGGCAACCCTGCCAGCATCAGCCACGCTGTATAGTGTGCAGCCTGCACACTGCAGCACTCCCGATCTCCACTGGGAGCCACTGGTGTGCTGGGCTATCCCTCACCCACCTGCTTGGAGAGGAGAGCCGCCCGAAGGTGCTCAATCCTCTACTATCCTCTGCTGACCCCCGACTCCCGAGCTCACTCCCAAACTCAGGTTGCCGGCGTGGCGCGAGGTGCGGCTTCCAGCACCTCAACCCTCAGTGCCACTGGGCAACCCAGTTCATTCATTTTAAACTCCTTTACCTAGCTGAAACCATCATGGCCTATTCATTAATGTTCATGAATTATTCAACAACAGTTCATGAATTCACTCGTGAATAGTCATCAAGCATGCATCAAATTGTTCATGAGCGTTAAATGGCACTCCTGTGTTCATAAACTCCTCCACTGAACTGTTAGGGACACATTCTTTCAATACTTGTGGTGACCAGAAAAATCCTGCTTTTGTAATATCACACAATTCATCAGGCAATCCTGTTTAGTCCTATTCTCCACAGATTTTGCCCTCTCTACAAACCAGAGGAAGACCTGTCCAATCCTTAGTTGTTTATCACGTCACCTTAAGTCTTTTAACAGACTCAACTTTTTCTAATGAATGGCTTTTATTGCGATGCATGTTAGAATTATTAACTTACTTTATATTTGCTTTTTTTTCCCAATTCGAATGCATTTTAAAATTAGAACCTTACCTTATACTCTTTATTCTGTTGTTTTTCTTTACAATGGAATCACTTCTCATCTTCCTTTCATGATCAAGGAAGGCCCAATTGCTTGCTATTGATAACAGCCAGATTTGTAGCTGTTTTAAAATGTGGTGAGTTTAAATGTAAATCCTTGTGGGTTTCTTCCTTAGTAGAACATCCATTTCCCATTCCTAAACTGCAAACACTCTGAGCTTGTGATGCCTTTTAACTCTTATAGTGAGAAATAGTGCATCATAATATGTTAATTAATTATGCACATTTCTTTTCAGCCTTAGTTCATCGTGGTCCTTTAAAAGATCAGCAACTTCATGAACTTTGTTTTGATAAGCAGTTCAAGAACAGAGTCTACCTGCAGCTGTTCACTAGGCTGTGCAGGAGCCCATAAACCACCATAACTTACCCCAGCCGGTGATTATTGTGCCCATTTAGGTTCATTTCCCCCTCCTTTTCCCTCCCTCCATCCAACCCTGCCCCATACTCTCTAGCGCATGCACCCACGCGTTTGACTTTCTGACCTTTTGCAGTCGAACATAGCCTACCTGTCTGACTCCTCCTGCGTTTCGTACTCTGTGTTAGGCCAAGACTTAACATGCTCTTTGACTTTGCAGGGCACATCCTTTCATGTCTATTGCACTGCAGCCTATGTTTCCCTGCTGTCTATGTATGGTGCTCTGTCTGAGGACCACACTCTGTTTACCACAGTGCTTTCTCAGGCTGGCCATCTCTTCTTCCCCAGCACATGCTTTGTTGCCTAGACTAAATGTTTACAATATGTGATATTTTAACTGCTCACTTGTTGAATTGTACAAATGCACTATATCTTCCTTTTACTAATGCCTGTATTCTTACTATAATTAATGGCTTCCTCTTTTTCCCATAGGGAAACCATGATGTAATTTGCCGTTATAAAGGAGCATTTATAATGGCAAACATGCGCATGGTTTCCCCCACTCTGCGCATGCGCCTTCGCTCGCTCCTCAATGCTCGATTGCTGTCTCCTTCCAACCGTATGTGTGTGTGTGGATTCAGCAGGCAGTTTAACATTTAAGGTAAATCAGTTCCAGTAGTTTATGTTTTAGATTCATCCTGTGAAAACATTGTACTGAGCGTCTAAAAACACAAGCAGCATTATGAACAGTATTAAATTGAACTCAGCGGGTGATGAAGAGATACCAGGCGTTTTGTGCTTAAGTTAAAAATCGGGTCCACATTCAGTGCAGATAGGTGTACCTTTCACTGAAAGACCAATTTTGCCATCAACCTTATTAACTAGAATATATGATTTACATTAAAGTGAAACTGAATCTTGCACACAATAGTTTAAAATAAAAGTGAGAAGTTGACTGCGCCATGATGTGATTGGACTGCGGCACGGCAGCCTTTTATTTTATATAATTACTGAGGGAAAAGAGAAACCCAACAATTATATAAAATGAAATATGGGTCTGGGTGTGTGAAAACCTGACTTATAACACCCTTGGGTTTGATGTCACTCGGGTTTATGTAGCATCAAACTCTTTGGTGTGTAAATTCTCATTACACACCTAGACCCATACTTTATCCTATATATAATGTAATTTTAGAAGCCATGCCAGTATACCGTATGTAAAGTGTGCTGTTGTTGGTTTGCTGTCTCACCACTTTGTGGCCCAGGTCATGACTGAAAATGGTCCTCTGGATCAATGCACTTACCTGCTTACCAAAGACATAAATAAATAAACTGAGTTAAAGAATAGTTGGTGAACTTTGAACTGAAGAACATCATGGAAGAGCATAATTTCACCTGGGCAGGGCTCTTTGAATGTAAATGAACCCACGCTACCTACCACCCTGATATAGTTTGAACAGCATGGTTCTGCCACTAACCGTATACAAATATGCTCAGATGACCTGTTGTTTAGTCAGCAAAGCCTGTTTACACACTGTGACAGCTAGAACTGCAGTGTAGTGTTATGAGATGGATGGGGAGAGCAGGTTTGTTCACATTCATGGATCCCTACAGGAGTTTGAAATAACAAAAATTAGGTATGAGACAATGGTTTCAGCTTGAGAGGTTAGCCTATGGTTTTGTAAGATATCAGGTGATTTCTTTTAAACTTTTGATTATGTTGGCTATAGCATTTCCAACTGCAATCAGGGCTAACAACATAGCCTAGAGATCAGACCAACAAGCTGTGAATGAGCTTGGAACATCCAGCAGACCTGTGTTTGATTCCATCAGCCTCTAGTTGCATAATGTTTGACCCTAAACAAGTCGCTTAATCTCCCAGTACTACCGGATTGCACCATGAAATAAGCTTCTGCTCAGTATGCCTTTCTCACCGAAACAATTAAAAAAAAATATTTGTAACCCTCTTCTTCCCAGGGGTTACTAGAATCCCACTCAGAATCAGTGGCAGGCAGGGAGAGGCAGCTTGTGAGATGCCAATTAAATAGGTTTCACACTGTCACACTCCGTTGTCAGTCTCAGCTGAGCTGGAGTGATGATGTCATCTTAGAATTCTCACAGCAGCATAAGCCACAATGGAATGCTAGCTGCGGGGGTTAGCAGTAGAATGTTGGGAGAGAGTCAATAGTCTGTGTGGAGAGTCTGGAGCATGAGGAGTGCTGCAGAGTGCAGCTCCTCAGACTTGGCTCTGAAAGAGAGCTACCTCAGGAGAAAGGGTAGTGTGTTCTCACCTTGGAGAAGAACACAGAAGACCAATGAAGGAAGTAGTAGAGACCGTTCCTAGAAGGTTTTCCAGTGCCCCATCCCCGGAGGGATGGGGGGGGTGAATTCCAGGATTCAGGGGCAATCCCCTGGTCCAGCCTGGAGAGGGGTGAAGCTGCCTAGATTCGTTTGTTCTGTGAGTACCTGAGACTTTCTGTGGAAAAAGCCCTGGGGCACCTGCAATCCTGTGGTGAGTGTTTTCTCTGAAAAACGGACTCTGTCACCAAGACTGTATTTCTGTTAAAAGTGTCTGCCTACTATGAGGTCCCGAGAGAGACATTGCCATATACAGAACTTTTAAGACTGTGTTTCTGTGCAAAAGTATCTGCCTACTGTGGGGTCCAGAAGGAGACTTGCCAAGTACAGTACTTTTAGTTCGTGTCTGATTTAAAAGCATCTGCTAAAGTGGGGGTCTAGAGTAAAGACATAGCCATATACAGAACTTTTAATTTCATGACACCTCTGAGGTGTGAGATGTAGAATGTTAAATGTGCAAAACATTTCAAGAGAGCATCTACAAGAGTGTTTCAGAGAAAGGTGTTGCTAACCAAATGAATGGGCGAGTATAAATATTGGAAGCAAAAGGTGGGAGACCCCCCCCCCCCATCAACAGTAACCATGTTTACCTCTCCGGGTTCAGTTTGAGCACCTTTGTTTTCTCTCAGTGCATTTGACCAGTGCCTGTGAAAAACACCCAGACGTGGGATTTTGGATTTCCAGTGAGCCAGGATGTGCTTGTGGGTGGTTGGGGGAGCCACCAAGAATTCCTCATGAAATATGGGAAAGTTCCTAGTACTAGCCGAGGGTGCCAAGTCAAGGGAAAAAAGGGAAGTGTACCAGTTCGGACTATGTGTGCCAGTCCATTAAGAACCTGAGGGTTCTCTGTGTGTGTGCTCTATACCTCAGTAATCTGCATTACCAGTGGGAATAGCCCTGTGGGGATCCATCTTCGCTTTGTATTATTCTCTGTGATGTGAATAAAAGCCACACAGTAGCATCCCAACCTGGTTTGGACAGTACAGTTATTGTTTCCAGTGTCTGGATTTACTTGGGTGCCACTAACCAGAAGTGCAAACCTAGCATAATGCTGAGCAAACGTTTTCTCCCAGGGACCCAGGTTGATGGCCATGCTAAATGGTCCCCCCAGGTGTGAGCCAGGTAGTTGCCACACTTGGTTTGCCTGTCTGAGGATGGCAGGCTACAAATTAGAAGTATGAGTCAACAGAACTGTTCGTAGTGACAACCCCCATCCCTCTTGGTGGCGCCATGTGTGAGAGGAGCAGCCCTGCTAGTTGGACAAGGGGGGGGCCAGTGGGGGAGGTTACGTATTTATTTGGCAAACTTAAAAGATCTGTCATCTAAATATAAAATTTATTTGCAAAAAGTCCTTTGGGAGCTAACCAAGTAACAGCTTAAAAGCTGCCTGTGGTTTAAACAGTATGTTTTAAACTATAATCTAACATCTCGCCCTTGCAGGACAAGAATCTGACACATAATACTTTTTTAATTTGTCCCCCAGAAAAGCTTTGTTAAGAAAATGCTCAGCTCATCCTCTTGAAAAACTCAAAGGTTTTGTTGGTTAGTTGTACAGGTTCCAGCAAAAGTGGTCACAAATGAGATACTTAGTCACAAACCACTAATAATTTGCAGTCGCAGAAGGTCTCCTTTTAAAATGGGAAAGAAAGTTGTGGCCACAACATGACTAGATTTTTGGTGTCACAATCTGCAAACCACAGGCTCTGAACATCTGTCTAGCTTTTGGTGTCAAGGCTTAAATGATCAGATGTTTAGAGGAGGATATCTGAAACTAGATTATTTCTTTAAAGATGTTCTTAGCTGTTTCCTTACGTTTAGATATGAGCTGAAATTCAGTAGTGCTCTATATGATTTATTTAGCTCTGTGCTTTGCTCGAACACTGAAATAGCTTTCACCATCAGTATTATCAGATTTATTTAGCTAATTTGCTTGAAGTTCTGTTATTTGGGAGCTTTCAATGTTCAAGTGCTGATTAGAATTCCTAGAGTCTTACAGAATCCACGCTTGAATTGCCAACTTTCTGGCTGTTCTCCAGTGACTGAGAGAATACTTCTTCATAAAAATGAGGTTCACCATGTAATGCCCCTTGGTAAATAAATACTTGGAGACTGGGTTAAGCTTGAGCTCAATGTGATGCTCAGTGTTCTGCTTGCATTTTCAAACTTAGCCATGCTTGTTTTCTTCACCGCTCGCCCTCCTGCTGTTGCTTTTATCTGCACATACTGTGCTTCTCATACTCTGACAGTGTGTCCTGCTAATCTCTCTTAGCATTTCCAGTTTTTACTTTTCAAGGTACAGCACTTTGCTCACTGTCCACTGTCACTACAGTACTAACTTGCTATTCTGATATTGAACACTAAACATTGCCTCCAAGCATTATGCTCACTGAAGGGATGAGTCGGCTCCCCAGGTTGCACAGTTGAAACCCAGTGCAAGCCAATATTGTGGGATTAAGGTAATACAGTACACTGGGAGGGTCTTTTCAGCCCTAGAAACTTAGCAGATAAAGGAACTACCCCATTAAGGAGATTTTTGGTTTTTTTTGGTGTAGGTATTGCTCTCCAATAACTGTATGGTAACTGTAGACATAGCCTAATTCTTTATGCCTTTTATAATTTCCAATGACATGGTATTGTTGTATTACATACCAAGAGCTGTATGTTTAATATATGATGTATTGTAACTTTGACTGGGTCACCTTTGAAAAAAGGCACTTGTTGCCTACAGGTATTACCTCAGATATATTGTCCATCACACAGCCATAGATTCCACTGCCTCAGCCTTTGAATGAAGTGGTGCATGCCACAAAACAATGGCTACTGTTCACAGGTGCATATATAATAAAAAATGAAAACAGGGTCTCTTGCATGCATTACTTTTGGCAGTTTTGCTGGAAGAGAAGTTCCATCTACCTGTTTGATTATTACCTCTCCAGGGGACAGGGCATCCTAGATCCTCGAACATAGAAACATAGAAGTTGACTGCAGATGAGTACCGCAAAGGCCCATCCAGTCTGACCATTTCTTTTTCTACTTTACGAATGTGCCATTGGCCTTTGCTCTGTCAATGGCCTATCTATTCATACTAATCTGTATTGCTCCCTTATGCCTATCCCATGCCTGTTTGAAGCCCTGCACTGTGTTCATATCCACCACTTCCTGAGGTAGGCTGTTCCATGCATCCACCACCGTTTCTGTGAAAAAGAACTTCCTCACATTACCCCTTAATCAGCCTCCCTCTAATCTCATATTGTGTCCTCTTATCCTGCTATTTTTCTTATATTGAAACATGTTAGACTCTTTCACCTTGTTAATGCCCTTAAGGTGTTTGAATGTTTCGATCATATCACCTCTCTCCTTCCTTTGCTCTAGGGTATACATATTGAGCTCCTTTAATCTGTCCTCATATGTTTTCTGATGCAGTTCCTGCACCATTTTGGTTGCCCTTCTTTGGACTGCCTCAGTTTGGTTAATGTCCTTGAGAAGGTGTGACCTCCAGTACTGCACACAGTACTCCAGATGGGGTCTAACCAGTGTCTTGTAAAGAGGGATTATTACCTCCCTCTTACAACTTGTGATACCCCTTCTAATACACCCCAACATTCCCCTAGCCTTATTTACCGATTTAGTGGTCTGCTTGGATGATTTCAGGTCATCTGTGATGATGATGCCCAAGTCTCTTTCTTCCCTTGTGACTGCCAGCAACTCCCCTCCCAGCATATAGGTGGCTTCAGGGTTTCTCTTCCCTATGTGCATGATCCTGCACTTCTTTGAATTAAACCCCACTTGCCACTCTTCTGACCATTTTGCCAGTTTATCCAGTTCTCTTCTCATTCTGCCCACCCCATCTGGATCATCTACTCTGTTGCAAATCTTGGTGTCATCTGCAAACAGACACACCTTACCCTCCAGTCCATCTGCAATGTCACTGATGAAGATATTGAAGAGGACTGGCTCCAGGACTGATCCTGAAGGTACCCCACTTGTGACTTGCATCTCTTCTGATGGTATACCATTTACAACCACTCTCTGTTTTCTGCCCGTCAACCAGTTTGCCACACAGTTGACCAACTTCTGACCAACCCCGAGCCTACCCAGCTTATTAATCAATCTTCTATGTGGAACTATATTGAAAGCTTTGCTGAAGTCAAGGTAGGTGATATCAATTGCTCCCCCTAGGTACACCATGCTGGTTACCCAGTTGAAGAAATCTATGATATTTCCAAACATTACATATGGTTCCAGTGATCACAACCAACTGTATTCATTACTGGTGAGGCCTCACCTAGACGACTGTGTCCAGTTCTGGAGACCACATCTCTGGAAGGACATAGACAGGGTAGAGGCTGTCCAGTGGAGGTCAACTAAAATCATGCAAGGTCTGCATTACAAGCCCTATTATGAGAGACTGAAGGATCTCAATATGTACACCCTGGAGGAAAAGAGGGAGAGGGGAGATATGATAGAAACATTCAAGTACCTCATAGGTTTCATAGGTTTAAATAATGTTCAGGAGGGAAGCATTTTTTTAGAAAAAAGATGCTCAAGAACAAGGGGACATGCTATTAAGCTGGGGGAGGGGGGACTCAGGGCAGATGTGAGGAAGTACTTCTTCACAGAAAGAATGGTGGATGACCGGAACAGCCTCCCAGCTGGGGTGGTGGGGGCAAAAATTGTAACAGACTTTAAGAATGCATGGGATAGGCATAAGGGAACCTTAGCGATGGGGGGGGGGAGTGATAAAGCCAGGGATTAAGTAGTGTCTGCGGTGCTATAGTAGGTAGGACAAATGGGAAGACTAGGTGGACCAAGTGGTCTTTATCAGCCATCAATATCTATGTTTCTATGTTTCTAACCACAGCTAATGTTCACAAGTTCCCAAACTGGAATTACTGCACTACTTCAAATACAAGAGTGCAATAGATTTAGTGAGCCAAAATACAGTCATGTGAGCATTGCAGAGTTGCCAACTTGTCTTTACTGATTAATCAAAAATGATTCTCAAAATAAAAGTTCCTCCAAGTCCTCACTGTGAGGTGGGTGGGTGGGAGGAGGTTTTGCAAGTTTTCAAAAAGTAGTTGAAATCAGATGCAGATTCGGATTTGTATTACAATTTCAAATCCGAGTCCGACAAGGGTTTTCCAAACTTGGAATTTTGGCCTTGAATACTGAATTAAAAAAAAAAAAGCTCAGAGTCCAGTGACTGGGATTGCATTCTGTAGATTCTGAGTAATCCTATTGCATTCCTTTGTCCATCTTTCATTTATGAATTTATGCATGGGTTTTTGATTTACAGATATTATGGCACTATTGCAGTTTTCGTCCTTAAAGGCTCTCCACTGCAGCATGCCAGAATAAATCAAATTTCATGTAGCTGTTCAAAAAAGTAAAACAGGTAGCTGAAGTTAGTAAACACAGTGCCGTTCACTTTGTATCTCTCAGTGATCACTGACACAGTTTATCTTCAGAGTTGAGTTTAAACAATTTAGCCAATCAGTTCCCCTGGGCATCTCAAAGGCATGGTCTGCTATACAGGTTAGCCGTACCTCCCCCGAGGAAGAGGTAGGCCACATCAAAGTGTGGGGTTATGGTGGATTTTCCTGTATCTGTTTTGTCTGATAATTAAATAAATGCACTGTCGCTTGATTCTGGCGCACAGTGTGCTTTGAATTATTGTGTAAGCAAGATGTTTGTCTGCAGTCTTGATGTGAGAATTTAATAAGGACACAGGCTGATATGATGCACATAAATAAAGGCCCTTGCCTTCCTTAGGTTGCAAGGAAATGAGCACCATCTTCAGCTCCTGAGGAACCATTGCTCCACCAGTGGACCTGTAACCATCACCATCCAAGGCTCCTTCACTTGTGGAGAAAAAGTATGAAATTCTTGTGGGAACATTTTGGACCCCAGTGCTTTACCCTCTCCCTTTAGCCCACTCAAAGCTCTTAATACAAATTCCCTTAAAATGTCTGCCCATAGAGAGACCTGGTCCCCTTCAAGAGCAGAGAGAATGGACATCTATCTAAGAGTACACCAAAACAAGTTTCATCTATTAGTCCCTGGATAAAATACGGGTCTTCTTAGAAGTTCTAAAGTTCTCAGAAGTTTTGACTGGGTGGTGGATATGCCTTGCATTCTACACTTAAATCTACCAGTCAGCAATTATCTTGACAGTCACAGGAACTGGAGACTCCATCAAGACCGATGCTGGATTCACCCTTACCATTGTTCCATACTAGTTTTTCCCCATCACCTCCTCCTGTCAACACATATCCACCTTTGCTGCCTGTCCAGCTTGTTCTACCCCATTGCTTACTAAGAAACATATCCTCATAACTACAGTATATACCACAAGATTCCTTCCTAATCTTGCTATTCCCCAAATGAAAGTGCCAACCAACAAGTACAGATGCATGAAAGTGGCTGCTGTACCACATAATCTGCTTTGGCTCAGTCCTTTAGCATAGAACTTCTGTATTCTGTCCTAAAGGAGTCAGCCACCAGTGTTCAAGTCCTTGGAAAAAAAAGTAACTCCTAATAATTCCATAAGATCCAATAAGTGACATAATATGTTATCCTACCTTCTTTCAATCCTTCCTAGTGGTAAGGCCCACTCAGTACCCACCCGGTTCAACACAGCCCATACTTAATAACAACTCAGTGACCCCCCAAAAGCTCCCCCAAGAACAAGACAGAAAAGAAGTGAAAAATCTTATGAACAAAATAACGTATCTTTAGTATTATAGGAGACAACCTTTGACCCATCATAAAGAATCTTTACAGTGAAGGTGTCCATTGTTTGATTTCTATGCATCATATAATGATATAGACCCACCTATTCAGACAAGATGTGCAATGCATCTCTGAAATTGTGTAGGCCATTGGGGGTGTGGCCATATTCAAAGGCCACCGATGCACTGTGAACCCCTGACTGTGCCGCCATGCACAATGCTGTGATGCACCTATGCAAATGAGGGGTCCATCATGCATATGATGATCTTCCAACATTGGTTCATGCCTTCATTACCTCCCGCCTTGACTACTGCAATGCCCTTTACCTAGGGCTGCCGGGGGTTGATATCCGTCACTTGCAGCTGGTGCAGAATGCGGCAGCCAGGCTATTGACTGGTGCTTCGAGAGCCAGTCATATAACGCCTGTGCTCCGTGGTCTGCACTGGCTGACGATACAGTGGCGGATCACCTTTGAGGTTGCTTTGTTAACCTATAAGGCCCTACATGACCAGGGACCGAGTTACTTGAAAGATCTCCTTTGTCCCTACTGTCCCCTCCGTCCTCTCCGATCCACCGATGGGGGATTGCTAGAGGTTCCCGGCGTACGTTTGCAGACATCGGGAGCAAGGGCATTTAGCTTTGTTGTTCTGTCCCTGTGGAACTCTCTACCTCATCGGGTACGAGATTGCCTAACCATCCAGAGTTTTAAAACTGCTTTAAAAACTTACCTTTTTAACCTGGCTTTTGCTGATTGATGGGGTCATTTTACTTTATTATGCTGCTATTATAATGCCTTTTGTGGAAATTATAGGTTTATTTTATAATAATTTATTTTATTATATGTATTTTATTGTACAGGCGCCTTGGTTTTAGAAAGGCGCCTTTTTATAAATAAAACTGATTTGATTTGATTTGAAACTGATGCATATGCCACACATCACAATATTGAACCCACGCTGTATAACTATAGTGACACTTCTGAAACCCTACTTTAACTATGTGCGGAGTCGGGTTGTGCCCCACGCACAGTCTAGGGCCGGGTACAGGAGCCTCCCAAGGCCTAATCAGTGGTAGTAATAAAAATAATGACCCAATCCCCTTTTCCATAGTGTAGCGGCCCCCCACCCTGGTCTGTGTTAGTAATAAAAAAAATGGCCCGATTCCATTTTCCATAGTGTAGCGGCGCCCCCAGGCCCAATCTGTGTTAGGGATGAAAAAAAATGGCCCAATCCCCTTTTCCATAGTGTAGCGGCGCCCCCAGGCCCAATCTGTGTTAGGGATGAAAACAAATGGCCCGATCCCCTTTTCCATAGTGTAGCAGTGCCCCCAGGCCCAATCTGTGTTAGGGATGAAAAAAAATGGCCCGATCCCTTTTTCCGTAGTGTAGCGGCGCCCCCAGGCCCAATCTGTGTTAGGGATGAAAACAAATGGCCCGATCCCCTTTTCCATAGTGTAGCAGTGCCCCCACGCCCAATCTGTGTTAGGGATGAAAAAAAATGGCCCGATCCCTTTTTCCGTAGTGTAGCGGCGCCCCCAGGCCCAATCTGTGTTAGGGATGAAAACAAATGGCCCTATCCCCTTTTCCATAGTGTAGCGGCGCCCCCAGGCCTAATCTGTGTTAGGGATGAAAACAAATGGCCCGATCCCCTTTTCCATAGTGTAGCGGCGCCCCCAGGCCCAATCTGTGTTAGGGATGAAAACAAATGCCCCGATCCCCTTTTCCATAGTGTAGCAGCGCCCCCAGGCTCAGTCTGTGTTAGGGATGAAAACAAATGCCCCGATCCCCTTTTCCATAGTGTAGTGACCCACCCCAGCCCCAATCACTGGTACAACAATCTCAATCTCCATTCCCTGGTGGCTAGTGGTCCCCCCATAGTGGTAGGTATTAACCCACCACCCCACACACACCCATCTCAACCTGTGCCCATGAGTGGCACAGCCCTCCTCACCCTGCCACAGCCAGCCACTGACTGATCAGTACCAGTGCACGTACAGTAAATAGTACCTGCTCATTGGTTGTTTTGACAACCAATGAGCATACTATTTACTGTACGCTGTTATCACTAACACAGATTGGGGCAGGGGGATGCTACACTATGGAAAAGGGGATCAGGCCATTTTTTATTTTACTAACACTGATCAAGGCTGGGGAGGAGCTGGCCAGGCACATTCTGCAAGGCACAGCCATGCAAATGAGCCCATAATGGGCAAGCAAATGGCCCCTTTCCGCCATGCATGCCCAGTGGTCTCATTTGCATGTTTGGGCTGAATATTACTCATGGGGGATTCGACGCATACAGGTATGTGCTACACTTTCCCCTATGAGTGGTACTCTGCACCGCACCCTGGATGCACTCGAAACTTGGTGCCTCTGCAGTGCTCGGCACATCCAGGGTCTGATATTCAAATAGATTGCGTGGTCTATTCCGATCACACATTCTGTTTGAATATTGTGCCAGAGCTGGCCTGCCCAACTTATTTGCATGGTGCACTGTCAAGCACATGCATCTGGCCATCTCTGAATATGGGCCCATAAAGTTTAAACTAGAAAATATTGTGTTGCCCCTTTCATGGATCATACACATGTATATTTTAAATGGTTCACCCATATCGGTGTGACAGACATTTTGTCAACACCGATACGGGCACAGACAATATGCTGCCAGGCATTTCTGCACTAAGCAATGTGGCTCCCAAGACGGAGAGCAAAAAAGCCCTGTCCTGAAATAGTCTTGTTTTGTGGGGGGGCTCGCCCATCCCCAATGCAGAGAGGCCTTGCCTCCACACCCCACAACTAATATAACCTCCTCTGGGCAGGCATGCCCCAGAGGGGGTAGATATTGTTTGGGCACGAAAGGCGGCATGACCAAGGGGTGATCTAAAATCAAGATTGTCCCTGTCATCCTCGCTCTTATTGCAGCACCCTAATTGCGGGGACAAAATTCAGTTGCCGTTCTAACAGTATACACTTTTTTTTTCCCCGCCTTCCTAGCCCCTGGCCTGCCACTCCTTCCGGCTGCACATGACCTCCTCCGACCTTCTCGCCCCGACCCCCTTCCTACTCACCTCAGATCGCAGCCGACCCAGGGGTGGCCCAGCGTAACCCTTCGCCAGATGGGTCCCTCTCTTCTGAGGGGGAAAGACACCAGGAGGGGGATACAAGCGCACTCTACTATCAGTCCCTGGGTGCTGCTGAGGTGGATTCTGGGGTGTCGGGGCATCTGAGGCAGAAGGGAGTCAGCAGCCATCATCCGGCAGACCAGGCAGCTCTTTTCCATTTTTCTGTGGGGAGTGACATCCTGAAGTCAAGGCATACACCGACATCTGCCAATCCCCCTTATACACTGTGCCCTGGCTGTACTGCTGTACTCCCAGCCTCCACCAGGAGTCAGCCTACGCCGGTGTGCATCCCCTGCCCTCCCCCCAGAGAAGGAGAGCTGTCCCCAGTAGCGCCATCTTCCCCCCCGACTGGCTCTCCGGTGATCCGAGTCCATTCCCGAACCCGGGTCCCCGTCGGAAATCCAACCGCTGCGCGATGGGCCAGCTCTAACGGTATACACTTTTAAAGCAGATTCAACCCTCACTGTGCATCACTGGACATGGTTTCCTTGTTTCAAAAATGAAATTGACATGTTCTATAATGTTGTTATACTGTAGACTGATATTTTGCATTCCAGTAGCATGATTTGTTAAGACCGCTTAGCATGGACAGCAGACTTCTTGTTGGCACTTCGGAATAGGTAGGCAGATAAGAAGTAGGAAAATTATTCAGTGAATTATGGACTACTTTTGAGTGTGCCTCTGCTCAGTGCTCCAATTAAGAACAAAAACATGTTAAACATTTTGCATACGCATGGGCAGCAGAATCTGGATGCCACTTTATAATCCAGTACTGAAAGTGAAGGGCGGAATCACAGTCAGCCTGTAAGTGGAACATGAAGGACAGTTTCATGCACAAATCAAAACACCAGCAGCAGTGTGGTTAATTAGCCGAAAACTACTCAATATGTATGAGGATAGCATCACCTTAAACTTTGTTCCAATTATTTCAATGGAGTATTATTATCTTATAAGCAGTGAGTAGTACTGTATAGATCTTTCCATTCCTATACATTAGTGTAAGGCTAATTTTTTTTTTTTCCACTTATAATTCCATTATTCTTCTGAATTGTTTTACATGTAGGTTCCCCTCCCCAAGCAGATTGCCATTTTCTGCTTCAAGCAAAGCTTGAAAAGCCTATTCATATATGTTATTTTGTGCTTTTTAACCCACCTATTGTCTTGGGGTCATTTTGACCCCACACGCTTAGAAACATTCAAATAAAAATGAATAGGCAAACCAGTGCCTCTTCTTTCCTTATGTATTCTCAAAATATGATGAAGCCAACTTTTCTACATTGGTTTTATCATCATACTTGCAGTGTTTTTGTATAGCAGAAAAAAATCCACATAACAGCCTATTAAATATTTGCTACACAAGCAAATTAGTTCCTGGAGCAAAACAGTGGTATATTGGAAAGAACAGTTACTTAAGAATCTCCTCCAGTGAGCCACATATGGAACTGTATGCTGTCGGTGTCAGGACCACCTGGAAACTTTTGCTAGCTGGGGCCACCCCCGTCATCATGTATTGTTGACTCTTATACAATCTGGGCAGCCCTATCATGCCTCAGTTCCTCACCAGTGACAAACCTGGAGTATCATTGGACTGAAAGGGTCCAAAGCAACCAGAACCAAACTAGGGACACAGAAAAGGGTATGGAAAACTGAGTCATATAATGCTGAAATTGTGCTTCAGAGGAGAATCAGCTTGTGAAAAGGGAAGGGGAAGTTGTTTAACCAGAAAAGGCATGCTAAGCTGAAGCTTGTTTCCAGGTGCGACTTGGGAGCACAAGGAAGTTAAGTGACTTGCTCAGGGTCACACAGTATGTAAGTTGGGGCTGTGGGATTCAAACTGCCAGTGACAAATTCAGGGGATTATTGGACTGGCAGGGCTCAAAGCAACCAGGACCAAGAGAAAGCAGGCAAGATAACCACCCACCACCCGAATAAAGGGGGAAGGTGGGCGGGAGAGCTGTGGCTCAATGCAAGAGATTCTTTCGAAGCTCTGCTGTTATGGTAAGTAACTATGCTGTCTTCTTTGAGGGTATCACATTTGATTAAGCCAGATCATGAAATGATTCTCAAGCAGTACCAAAGCACTGAGGGTGGAAGGAAGATCCAAATACCCTAAGTATGGAGGCTTTGCAGGAAAGTAAAGTCAAATCCGGCACGTCTATGAGAGACAATGTTCAGACTGTAATGTTTAGTGAATGTATGAACAGTACTCCAAGTGGTAGTAGTACGTATGTCAGCAGCAGACACAGTGTGAAAACAAGCCATGGAAGTAGCCACTCCGGAGGTGAAGTGAGCACAGACAAGACCAGGAAGCTGCTTACTGTGCTTCTTGCAACAGAAATGAATGCAGCATGCCAACCATTTAGAAAGGCCCTGCTTTAAATCACAAATAGCAGAGAGGATTTTCTACAATCTTTAGCATGCGCAAGGTACCAACACAATGTCTGTCAGAAATCAAGCATGTGTAGATGACAATTCTCACTATCTGTGGGAGTCAAAAAGTAAACTGGATAGTCTGATTTAGTGTTTGCTTAGAAACAACCTTCGGCAGAAAATGAGGATTGGTACACAAGGTTACCCGATCCATGTGGAAAACAAGATAAGGAGGCTTCAGAACCAGAGACTGCAGTTAAAAAATATGTCTAGCAGACTTTATAGCCACAAGGAACAGTGATTTCCAAGAGAGGACGTGCAGCTCTTGAGTAGAAGCAGACTCGAAAGGAGGTGCAATAATGGCCTCCAGAACAATATTAAAGTCCCACACTGGTCTGGATTTTGGATGAGGGGGTGCAGAAGTAGAATATCTCTAAGAAACCTGTGGGAAACCTGAAGCTGGGCTACTGTTTTGCCATCTGGGAGGATATGAAAAGCCAACACCACAGCCAAATGAACCTTTATCGATGAATACCTGAGACTTGCGGCCATAAGGGACAGGAAGTAGTCCATAACTTGACTGACTGGACGCATAAAGTGGTCCATCTGATGGGCAGTACACCTACACCAAACCATAAAACATTTCCACTTTTGGAAGTAGGTGTATCTAATAGATGGTTTACAAGCTGTCAGCAGATCAACTGCAACCCTTGGGGATACCCTAGAGCTGGAAAGTTCTGCACACTCAGGAGATTGGCATGGAGGTAAAAAGACCAGAGATCTAGCTGCACCAGAGATCCCTACAGCTGTGACAGGAGTTCTGCTCACAGAGGGAGTGGAACAAGGGGGTTCCACTGCCAGTTGCTGAAGCAGAGGGAACCATATTTGTCTGGGCCAGTTCAGAGCCACAAGAACCAGGATGGCTGTTTCGGCCCACAACTTGACCAGAATCCTCTTAATCACAGAGAATGTGGGGAATGTGTACATGAACCTCCCTTTCCAAGACAGGGACAATGCATCTTGCCTACAAACTTTAGGCCCTAGGGCTAGCAAGCAGAAAAACAGCAGTTTTGCATTGTAGAGACATAAAGAGGTTTATGTCTGGGTGACCTCCACTTTATGAAGAGGTCGCCCATGATGGAGTCCAACAACTCCCATTTGTGGCAGAGCACCTGGTACCTGCTGAGATGAACCACTAGGGTGTTTAAGGTACCAGGTAGAAAGATTACCAAAAAGGACATGTAATTTTTTGCTGCCCTGTGCCAGACTCATATCGCCTCTTTGCAGAGAGGATACAAGTGGACTCTGCCTTGTCAGTTGATATAGTACATCACCAAAATGTTGTCTGTGTGGATCAACACCTGGTGATCTCAAAGGAGGGCAGTGAAAGCTTGTAGGATAAGCAGAACACCCCTCAACTCTAGGGTGTTGCTGTGAAGCATCATATCTAAGGGGGTATATTGCCCCTGAGTTTGGAAGGTGCCCAGATGGGCACACCACCTGGAACTGGAGCAGCCATCATCATCACTAGAAGAAGAGATGAAGGGAGAAAGGGGCATCCAGTCTCCAGATTGGAGCAGTCCAACCACCAGAGCAAGGAGTGGTGAAGCAGAGGAGTCACCTGTATGAGACACTTCATTTAGTCTGAATGCCGAGCCCTTTGGGCATGGAGAAACCATTGTGGAGTCCTCCCAAGCAGATGTGTCACTGGGATAGTGAGAATGGCCTCAGCCATGAGGCCAGTCAATCTGAGGATACATCTGCCTTAGACATACTCACCATAAGAGTTCAGCTGAGCTTGGCAACCAAAGCCATAACACGAGTCAAAGGAAGATCTAATCCACCTAGGGTTAACTCCATTGGGGGTCTCAGCATCACTACTCTCATGTTCCTGTATTGCGACCACTCATTCTGCCAACAAACATCTGTGGACCGTGCCCAGGGTCAGAATCTCCCTTGCTCAGAGATCATTCCCCTATAGAACTCCCGCCTGGTACAATGAGCTCCCCCCAGCCATAACCTCCATTCCCAATCTTGGACACTTCAAGACCATCCTAAAAAAACACATTATCTCCTTGTGCCAATGCCAGTGCAGCTGCTAATCCTCCTAACTGACCTGCACAGAGCTGCACTATGGCCGCTCCCCATTGACATTGCCACCAATTGTATAGGACTAACTGTAGAGGACATCTCTGCTGCTGATCTCTGTCTCTGCTATATGATAATGCCCTAGAGGCTGCACCTACACTGTAACTATACCTCCTGTACTAATACCAATACCGTAGCTACTAAATATATAGGTCAACAGCCATGCAGGCTACTATATGTATAATACTTCCTTAAAACTGTGCTGTCTCACTATTGTATAGATCACTGTTACTACTATACAACAATGCCCCAGAGGCCGCACTTGTATTATAATTGTTCCACTGTTATAATATCAATACCCTAGCTACTACATGTATAGACTTTCAGCCACCTTGGCTATTATATGTAATTACTTGAAATGTGATGTCCCACTAATGTATTATCTCTGAATGTATGACTATGCTGACGTGGAGCCTTTGTAAATGAGTCTATGACTCAAAGGGTTGTAATTCCTATGACTGACTAAATAAAAATAAATAAATAAGAAAAGCCTGGCCAATCCCCATTTCCAGAACTGCTTTGATGTATTGGAGATACTGGCTCAGAGTGAACACTGACTTTGGGATGTTCACCAGAATGCCCAACTGCTCAAAGAGCTGTCAGGTGCAGGGCAGTGTATAAATTATTGCTTCCTCTAATACGGCCTTTGGAAGCCAATTGACATGGTACGTGAAAACATAAAGGCACTTAATTCTGAGGACAGCTGCAACCACTACAAAGCAATCAGTAAAGAAACATGGTGCAGAGGATAAGCCAAAGGGCAGCACACAAAACTGACAGTGCCTTGGAGTATAAATTGCAGGTACTTTCTGTGGGACTTGCAGATCTTGATGTGGTGGTAAGCGTCCTTCATATCCAGGGTACACAACCAGTTCCCTTGTAGCAGCAGGCGGAGCAGGGACTATATAAGCCATGTGGAACCTTTTGTATTCTGTAAGTAGGTTGAGGCCTCGATGGTCCAGGATAGGAGCCCTGATGGTCCAGAATGGGACATAAATTTGTCCACTTCAATACACGGAAGTACTGAGAATAGTAGCCCTGTTTCATTGCTGCAGTCAGGGCAGGCTCCATGGCCCTGTTGCAGAGGAGGCATTAAACTTCATCCAGGAGGTGGGTGAAATGTCCCAGAGCGTAATGGTTTGGCAAGGGAGGATGGACAGTATGGACAGAGAGGAGTTCTAGGGCATGTCCTCACTGAACCACGTCCAGCACCCAATTATCTATAGTGATCTACTCTACTTTGGAAGGAAAAGGGAAATGTGGCCTCCCACAAGTATGCCCTGATCTGCAGTGGTAGGGGAGGGGAAAGGTAGTCAGAAGGCTCTGGGGGCAACTGGAGCACTGTCAACACCCACACCTTTGATGACCCTGGCAAGGACACTGGGAGGCAAAAGGGCTGGAGGGGTCCACCGGGAGTCACAGCCAGATCCCCTGGAATACCATCTGCCAGAGTGGACATAGGATCTATGAAAGGAAATCCTGCCCTGATCCTGTGACTTTGGATTAAAGGTATGAAGGGAACTCAAGGTTGTTTTAGATGTATGCAGGTCCAGCAAAGCAGACTCAACATCGAAACCAAAAAGCTGCTTACCTCTGAAGGGAGGATTAAGGACCAACTGTTGGACATTAGTGGCAAAGTCAGCCATGTGTAACCTTGAGTGGTGGTGCAGGCAAATGCCAAAAGCAGCTAAATGAGCTGCAGCATCAGAGGCATCATAATCTGACCTTAAGAGGTGCTTTCCAGCCTCCAGAGCACAGGCGACAGCTGGTCCATCACACAGCTTGTCAGCTGTGGCAGCCATAGACTTCCACAAGCTATTCTGGTATTTAATCATATAAGCCTGGTAGTTAGTAATCCTAAGGCCAAGCAACACAGAAGCATACGCCCTCTTGCCCATGACATCCAACTTCCTCGATTCTTTATCAGGAGGAAGAAAACTCATTTTTTTCTGACCTTTAGAATGGTCATGTGCAGCCATAATAACAGCCATAGTAACCACAGAATCTGTTTTAGGTTATTTGGAATAACAGAGCTTGTCTGAAGTGGCAGGATATTGTTTATCCACCTTAAAGGGCATGGCAGGCAGAGCATTGTGCTTGTGTCAAGCAGCCATAGTGGCATCCTTCAAAGCCGAATAAATAGGAAGAATAATAACTCTAGGCAGTGCAGAAATCTCTAAACATTCGTAAAGGGTCTTGTTTGTAGACTCTTCATCCTCAGCAGTAAAGCCAAGTTTGAACTGCACCTGCCCAAGGAAAGCCTGAAAAGAGACATCCTCGGAAGGGAAGGAGAAGAGTATACCAGGAAAGGCACACTAAGCCAGAGTTTGTTTCCAGGTGTGACCTAGGAGCACGAGGAAGTTAAGTGACTTGCTCAGGGTCACACAGTATGTAAGTGCAAGTGGGAGCTGATGGAATTCAAACCCAGGTCTCCAGGTTTGCAGCTCTATACCCTTAACCACTACACTATACTGCTTGTCTTTATCAGCATGGCAGTGTTTCTCCACTGATTTAGCAGCTTTCTCCTTCCTGTCTTTCTCTGACGATTCTACATTCAGCACCATTGACCATGGAGGGGATGTAGGTGTATAGGGTACACTGTTCTCACTACAGGAGAACAAAGTGGAGCTGGAGCCCACCACATTGGGGAGGGTGGGTCATGCCTTCCTCCTCCTCCTCTTCACATTCTTCTTCATCATGTCTGGATTGTATTCCAGCTCCTCTCTCTCCTCTTTGATGGTAATAGATAGCAGGTCATCGGTAAGAGGAGGCCTCACTGGAGGTATCGTCGACAGTCCAGGTGTCAACAAAGTAAGCTCTTGGCATGGTGTAGTAACATGCATAGGGAGTGCTGATGGCACTGAGGAAGTGACAGCAGCAGACCTGGTGGTGGCTACAGGGATAATGTTGATGATGGAGCCAGGGACAGTAACCGCTGAAATAGTTCAAGCAGTCTTAAGCAGCATCTGCTTGGAATCGGCTGTGAATCCCAGGCAGGGGATTACAGTCAGTGCCAGATCCTGATCTTGGTGTCTGGGAGATGGTTGAGAAGGCAGCAGAACCCATGGACTTTGCTTGGGTATGTTTTTTTTCAGAGAAGTTGTCTCTTTTAAGAGGTGAGCAAGTCCTGGCAGGAGAAGGATCTTTTTCACAATGCAGTTGCTTGTCTTTATCAGCATGGCAGTACTTCTAAACCAGTTCAGTAGCTTTCTCCTTCCTGTCTTTCTCTGATGACTTTACAGTCGGCACCATTGACCATAGGGAGCAGCAGTTCGATGGCAACCTGTAGGGAGAAAGCAGGTGACAACTCCGATATAGCCTATGACACATTGTTTGTCCTCCATTGCCTGAAGTTTTAAAATAAACTTCGAAGTCTTTCATTTGTTATCTCTGTGTAGCCTGGTTAAAACCCTGGCAAATGCTGCAGGACTTCACGTCATGAGAGAGACCTAGGCAGCAGATGGACACATCGTGAGCATCATCCTTATAAATCTTGACTTGACAACAGCAGTTCTGTTTCTTTCATTGGTGGCATAAATATTAATTATTAGATTGAAACAAAAAAACAAAGTGCAGTAGAAGCATTAGTGATGTTTGTAAAGTTTGATGGCATTCTTCAGTAGCAGTACATAAATGAATACTTGATGGTGGGAGAAAGAACTGAGACATGATGGAGCAACAATGCACATCAGTATGGGTGGTCCTGGCTAGCAAACATTTCTGGGTGGTCCTGATGCCTACGGCTTATGATTTTATGATGTGGCTCAATGGAGGGAGACATCTTTGAAGAAGGTCATGCTTGAGCACTTTGTGAGCACTAAAAGTGTGTTCCAATATACCAGTCAAGCAGTATCCAGATTGTGATTGCAAACCCCAGCCCCCTACTGGTCACAAGAGGTTTGTGGCCAAGAGGATGCTATGGGGATTGCATTTGCAAGCAGGATGTTATGGTCCACTAATGGCAAATGCTCCTCTGGAACAATCTACCATATTGGGATGCTAATAATTCCACAGCACTAACAAGACACTGTGGGGTCATTTGAATGTTATTATTGCCACATTACAGGCCAGGAGCAAACAGAGTTTGCAACCCTCCCCACAGCACCTTTCAAGGCTGCCAGTACTGGTGCTCCAATGCCCCCAACCCCTCCAAACACACTACCCACCATATAGTACCGGGTTCTGGTCTACAGTGTTCCCCACTCCTGACCCCCCATATACAGCGGAGCCAGCCACAATGCCACCCAGTAATTTTATTTATTTTTATTTATTTGAATTTTGGTAACTGGGTGGGTCCACTGAGAAAAGGTCCCTTTTTCAGGGGCGACCAGAAGGAAAAGGTAACATGTGGAGCAAAAAGGGAAGTGTACGTAGACACTATACAAGAACAAGTAAAAGGGATGTGTAATAAATTATATGTCACAAAATAACGCATGACAAAAGAGATTAATTGCCACTGAATGACACTGTTCTCTGCAGTATACTGCAGCATTATTAAACTGTATCTTGGCTGGTGCCACTGTACATATAAAAATACCATAGTGTCAGGTGGTCCACTGGCCCATGAACAGCTTCCGATATACAGTACATGTAAAAATACTCTGGTGGCTAGTGGTTTCCCCTCCCCCGGAATTGAATCCCCCCATCTGCCCTGCCCTCGCATGCTCCCCCAGGTCGGACTCCCCTTTCAAACACTTATACCACCCCCAGCACCTCCCAGTGGCAAGCACTGACCCTCCATTCACCTCCACAGCCAGCTGCCAAATGACATTTTGCGATCTTGTGGCAATTGTACTCACATCTGATTATAGTCGGTGAGTGATTGTGAAAAGTAATTTGGTGGTCAGCCGTGGAGGTGGGTGGAGGGTCTATGCCGGTTGTTGAGGGGGGGCACTGGTGGTGGTATGGGTGGGTCAGAGGGAATCAGACCTGGGGGCACATCAGGACAGGGTGTACAGGAAGATCTGAACCCAGGGAGTTGGGGGACCACTAGCCAACAGGGTAGTTTTAATTGTATATCAGAGGTGTTCACTGATAAGGGCAAGGGGGCCATGATAAGTGGATGCAGGTTGCAAGACCTGGTTTGGGGAGACAGTAATTAGCCCCACACTGACAGCTACTCACTGCCTCTCTAAACCTACCTATATGCCAATGTGCTTATATGGAAGGCACTTTCAGATGCTTAGCATATGTGTACCAGCATATTTTATGGCTGGTCGCAAATGGGTTAGCAACTCGCAAACCGTGTCATCCAACATGGTATTTTGTGGTCCTTCCTGGCTTGGTGCCTGCAGAGTGGTGTTAGAGAGTCAGTTACCTGGTTTGCAATTGCAAACACCACTTAAATATCTTGGCCCATGTCTTCATGAACACACAACTGTGAATTTCATTAAGTATGGAGAAATGGCCATGCAACATATTGAAGCAAGCACTTGCCAATATGAAATAGTAAAAAAGTGTAAACAGCGGAAAAAGCCAAACCCCTAGATTACATTAAAGCCATATGTGATTGGCCTAACACAGATCCACTAATTTCAAACAGCCTACTTGGTGTATACTTGCTTCTAAAACTGAGAAAATGAGGTGATACAGAATTGGTGTCTTTTACTAAATGCATATGGCCTAGGTATCTACCAGTCCAGAATTGGTTGGGGTAGGAGTAGAGGACATCATGGTGGACCACCCCAGTAACGATGGTCAGAAAATTAATCAGACACATCATTATCCACAAATGTGGATACACCCATAAAAAATTTGGCAGGGATGCTGCAAGTCCCCCACCACCACCAGCAAACATTAATAGCATCTTGGTGTACATAAAACACATTTGTACCCATTTACATCTGGAGGTCACATTTGCATTCTCACTTCAATGGTAGGGGAGACCCTACCACAGCGGCTAATCAGGGCTCATTGTATTGCACTTTTCATTGGTGGTGCCCTGAGCCTGAGTGGCTCTTTTTGCCCTTCAACTGCACCACGAAGGACTGTGAGTATGTATCAGGCCACATGCATAATATTCTAGAGAGCCTAGGAGAGTAAATTATTTAATGCATATTTGAAATTGTGTCCACAAGGACAGCCCTTGAGATATGACTTCTAATTATTATAGTGCCCTAGGGTAGCAGCAGATAAACAGTGCTTTATTTCATAGAACGAGCATGCATATACAGATAGGAGGCAGAATAGTGCTGTGGTTTAGGGCACTGTCCTGCAAACCTGGAGACCTGTGTTCAAATCCCACAGACCCCACTTGCATACTGCATGACCCTGAGCAAGTCATTTAATGTTCTTGTGTTCCCAGGTCATGACTGGAAACAAGATTCGGCTTAGTGTGTCTTTCCTTGTTAAACAATTTCCCCGCTTCCCCTCCATATACAGTATGCCCAACATAAAAATCAGCTACACATTCTGCAAATATAACTAGTAGAGCTCTCCTATTGGCACAAGCTGACCCAATCGGTCACCAAGATATTTGCAGGAGGGTATCACCTCCAAATTAACTCACAGTTCAGCCACACAGTGCTGGCTTGCAGAAGAAAATGCTCACCTCAGCGCAAAATATTGGCACAAAACATTAGGCTGTTTGGCGATTGCCATAGCAGTAGTTTTTGTTATTTCATGACCAGTAAAATAGGATAATGGAATGGAATGAGTTAATAACAATGCTGTGTTCCCTTCGAGAGGTTGTCATGACAATTTAGTAAACCTTGAGAGTGAAGCTCAAGAGGTTTACAGTTGGCATGATGACCTCAAGATGGGAACATGCATTGTTGTTAACTGGTTCCCATCCATTGTCTTTTATAGTGTATGGGAACCAGTTAAAACAAATTTGTCCTTACTTTTCTTTTTTTCATAGTGCCACTCTCTGTCTGGGCCAGCTCTCACCACCGCGGCATTCATCTGAGTCCCCATGGTCAAGAGACAGGCATGCACAGTGCTATTTGCATTTTTATGGTATCAATGTGACATACTCAAGAGGGTATAACAACCTCTTGATATCACATTGATACAATAACAAGCATAAGAATTCATTGAATTCCATCCTTAACAATGCCCTCCCATACATTATAAAAGTAATTATCACACTCCATCTGTGATGACCATTTTCTTCTACAAACCAGCACTGGTGGCCAAACTTTGAGTGCATATTGTGGGAGTATCAATATGTGATGTTACCGGTGGACATTCCTGAGCTGCCTGTGTGGTGCATTTTTATCACCTCCAAATGAATGCTAAATGGATGCCATCCAAGGTAGAATAGACAGGGAGAGTCAGAGTCCTGACCAGTCACTGAGTGCTCCCAAAGTTGATGGAGACCATATTCTTAGCTTTCAGGGTATTTTTTATTTGCAGAATTTAGCAGAAATTATGCTTATGCCCTATAGAGAACAGGACTTAACCGCCACTGCACAAATCCATCTACAGGGAGCACAGTGGACATATACCTACTTGTATTGTATTAGAACATACTGTTTAAGACGATGACTATAGCTGAACACTGGTAAGATGTCTGCATGACTATTGGAGTGCTTTTTTGAGACACCAAAGAAACTGGTCTATAATCTTGTTGTGGAGGGGGGGGCTTCACTGACCCACTGTTTTCATTCTTGTGAAAGCATGTATGTTGGCTTCTTGTCTGGTAGCAACCAGTATGTAAAGTAAAATGTACTGTAGCTTGCAGTGCATTCACAACAGAATCAACCTACAGTAGTCCTCTATTTCAGCTGTACTAGATTCTGGCCACCATATTCAGCCATGACCATTTGTGCCACGCAAAACATAGTGCCACGCAAAACATATCACACAGTTGTCATGGAGGCATATTCATACAGGCAGTCTGCACTGTCTGGCATGTGCTGCCTGTATGAGTATCAGCTGTGGTAGTGCTGCAGAAAGTGCATATGTGCAAAACTGTGGCTCGGCTCTCTCCCCTCATACCTCTTCTTCCTCCTCTTACCCCACTCCCCCACTCTCTTCACAGCTCTGGCTATTGCTCCCTAGCACTCCCACCTAGTTCGTCTTCAGCTGGCCAGGCTGCTTTCTCCTTTTGCCTACCTAAACTCTGGAATTCTCTCCCTGTTTCCATCTGCTCTGCTGCTTTTCTTCACTCCTCCTCTCTGCTCCATGACTTTACCTCTCCCTCTGCAATTGCAACTGAATCTCTGCCCCTGTCCTCCAATCTACCTATTCCCCCTTCTGTTCTTTACCTCCTGCCTTCTCCTTCTCCCTATAACTCTGCCCTAGCCCCTCTGCTACCTGATGCCCTGCCCTAGTAAAACCCTCCAATGCCTCCCCCTCCTGGATAGTTCCTGGAACAGCATTATTCTGCACTTTCCAGCCTTAACCCTGATAAGTTGCCTTATTGCTGAGTGCCTCTTACTGCATTTTTTGCTGGTATGGTCGGTTCTTTTCCTGTTTGTAAATACTGTAACTATTTTGTTACTATTGTAAATACTGTTCTGTAAATGCTTTGTTTATCTTCTCCCTTGCCCCCCCAACCCCCGGATGCATCTGGAAACGAGACACTATTCAGCTCAGTATGTCTTTCCTGGTGAAACTTTTGAAATAAATGAATAAATATGTGTGGTGTACCATAATTCCCTGCTGGCAACAGACACGCATGAACAAAGAAGGATAACTTGTCCCAAATGGGTTAGTGCCTTTGCCCCTGGGTGCCATAATCAGAGGCCAGCATGCCGTAGTGTGACCAATATGTTTCTGCATTACATGCTCACTTAGTCCCTGTTATTCAGATAGCAGTCATCCAAGATGAAGAGAGGAGGATCTGGGCCACGTGTCTTCCACCACTCAGCCTGCTGTGTCCATGGGCTTTTTAGGGTGAGTCAGGGCCAGAAAGGGGGGATAGAGGGTGATGGGTGTAGAGTAGGTGGGCCAGGGAAAGGAGGTTTGTTGTTGTATAACAAGGATTGTGGCAGGAGGGGGGTAGCACTAGACTACTAAGGATATTAGTCTTTCTACAACTAGGATCAGGGCAAGAGGGAGGTATCCTTAGATGTCCAGGGATATTCTTCATTCTACAATGGGCATCAGGGTGGGAAGGAGGGTAATCTAGGTGACCAGAGATAGTCATCATTCTACAACAGGGATCAGGGCAGGAGGGGGTTACCACTAGATGGCCAAGAATATTCGCCATTCTTCAATAGGCATCAGGGTGGGAAAGGGGAGAACGAGACAACCAGGGATATTATTTTTTCCACCATGTGCATCAGGGCGGATGACCATGGTATTCTTTCTAGATTGCAGATGGGGATGGGAGAGGGGCACCACTAGTGGACCAGCAATATTTTCCATTTACAGTGAAGATCAGGCCAAGTGGGTGTGTCAGTACATTGCCTAGCACTAGTGCTAATAGGGGGCAGGGGTTGTGCACCACTGTGCACATTGTAAGAGTCGGGTTTTTGAAGCTGTAAATATTTCTGTCTCAGCAACCATTAGTGCTTTCAAAATTAGCTAAATGTACCACTGCACCCTGTATGCATAAGGGCTTCCTCATTTGTATGGGTGTAGTGGTGTATTTAGCATTATTGTTCTACCCACTGTGCACCCACCAATGGGACCTTTTGAATATTGCCCCCCACGCTTTCAGATGCACTATGTCCAGTGAGCGAAGTGTTATTCATGTTAGAGCTATGCTAATCTTCTGAACACTAGGGTGTTTGTAACTTGAAGATGAACAGTTCTGTGCCATGTCCTGATTAAGAGGAAAAAATACACTAAACTTCCTGGTGTGTGTGGCATTACACTATGTAGGGCAATGTTGTTTTCAACATTAATAATTCATTTACAAGATTCGGAAAGCCATTTATTTTTAGCTTTGTTGATAAGCATGTTGGTTCAAAATTAACCACAACTAAGCAATTAAAATGCAAATTGTAATGAGAAAGAAATAATGTGACCAAACTAGGAAATGAACTCTGGCTCTTGGAATATTGACCTAGTGTTCTGCTCAGTAAGCTACATGGTCAACTGGCTAGCCTGAACCTCTTGCAGCCACTTTCTTTTTCAAAGAGCAGATCTGGCAGTGGAAAACAATCTGGATGGCCAGGAACTGTTGGTGTAATTGCATCTGAAACACAAATTGTAATGAAAAAGAAACTAGAAAATGTATACTTGTTCTTATACAGAATGGTGTTGTAATCAAGGCAGCTATAGCTGTGATCTAGTAGTCTAAGAGTTTGGAGTATATTTCTCAATGGGGTTATCAAATGTCTAGCCAGACACCAAGGTATTTGAGGCTAATAACATTTTCCAGTGGAGGTTCCATAGCAGGTGTGATGCACAGTGAATTGTTAGGCAATGATTTCCTGGTGAAAAGCACTGTCTTGGTTTTGGGGCAATTTAGTAGCAATCCATTTTTGCACATCTAGTCCTGGGTCTTGTCAAATATTAAGGAGATGATAAGCCCTGTGATGGTCTTGGCCATAGTTTAAATGACTGTCATCAGAGCAGAGGTACATGTATAGACATCTACAACTTTGCTGATGTTCAGAAAGTTGTTGATGAACAGGCTAAATAATAAAGATCCCAGAATGGAGTCTTGAGGAACCCCCCAGGTTGAGTGCTTTGGAAGGAAACAATTATCTGTTGACTTTTACCACTGGAGACCTGCCAAACAAGTAGCCTGTAAACCAGTAGACTACACTGTGGGTTAAACCTAGGTGGCTAACTTGTATCATGGCATGTTATGATTGACAGTGTAGAATATTTTCATGAGTAGAGCCTCCCCAAAACAAAGCTGGCCATAGGCAGGAAATCATTCACCTTCTTAGCACCTCAGAAATGGGATAACCTGCCACTGGAACTACTTTCTTTTTTTTTTTCTTTTTTTTTTATCATGGCACATTTTCTCCCCTGCTGGTCGGCCCCCATCTGACTGACTCCCCCCCCCCAGCCCCATCCCTCGGAATCACTGGCTTTTACCTACCTGGCCCAGAAGCGGCGCCTGCGGGAGGTTGGTCTTTACCTTGCCGACCAGCACTTTTCCTCTGTTTTTTCTCCCGGAGACCCCAGGAGTCAGCGCGCATGCACGTGGAAAGCTCACATGCGCCAAACAGCCCCGGTAATGGCCTTCTTTCCCCACCCCCTGGCCTACTGCCTAGGCCCCCTCTGGCCCAAGCTTCCTCCAGTCTCCACTGAGGGTCACCCATCAGCTGAGGGACTCTGCACTTCCTCCCTGGAGAGGAGAGCCTGCCTGTCGGCAATTTCATCCAGCTCCGCCCTCGCCCCCGTGCCAACCTCCAATGCTCCGGGCTCATTCCTGAACCCGGATCGCCAGTGTGGGACGAGGTAAGGCGCCAGTGCCTTAGCCCTCTACACCACTGGGCTGGCAAAAACTACTTTCTTGCATGATTCTTCCCCAGTTCAAAAAATCCTTCAAAGATCTGTTCCTTCTCCCGCCTATCTGTGCCTGTAAATAAGTCCTCCTCCTTACCTCCGTCCTCCGCCCCCCACTTTCAATTTCTCAACTCTTTGCTCTGCTTACCCTTTATTTTTCACTCTCTGCTCTATGGTTACAGTTCATATATCATGTGCTAAACATTGTCATACACTATACATTTTGTATTCATTTATACCAAAACATTTTCAGTTTGACTCTCTGATATCTTTTATGTTGAAAGATTTATTATCACTTAACACTTCCTATCCCTTTTACTTTTTGTCTATGTTGCATGTATTGTACATTGACCCTAGCACATACATACTTTTGGTTACTATTTTATTGTGTTGACAACTCACTGTAACACTCACTCTGAACTGTACCTACTGGAAATGTATTTTGCAGGGTCACCCCTGAAAAAGGGCTATGCTTATCTCAGTGGGCCTACGGGGTCATCAAAATTGAAAATAAAAACAAAATAAATAAATAACTAGATGAAGTTTGCACCAGCAATGTAGCCATCATCCATTACAAGTGGTGGGTCATTTGTAACCTTCAGCATAGCTGCACTGGTTGAATGGTAGGGTCTGAAGCCAGACTGTGCCAGTGAGAGTATTTATTTTCAAGTACAGTAGTTATGTCATTGATTAATTATGTACAAACCTTTCCAGAATGTTATTTATTTATTTAAGTTTTGGTTACCAAGTAAGTGCACTAACTAGACAAAGATTTGCACATTTTCGGGCACAACATTGGAGGTTACAGCCAGGTGTGCTGGCTCCACCCCTGTGCTGAGACATTTTAGGATGCCTAATGAGGGAGAGCATGGGGGGCACATTCCATTGAACTCAATGGGGTTATTCTAAAACTCTTAAATGTGTATGTTAATGCAGCATTATCTATACATTCATGGGCAGAGTATATGAACTGCAAGGTCCCCATCTGCTGTCATCTTTTTATGTTCTTACATTAACACCATTTCTCAACTAACAAGGCCCTTGGGGGGAGGGTCACCAGAGATTAGTTAGGGTCTGCAGTTAGATTCTCCAGAGATAGATTAGGCAGGAAAAATCTGGGCAGACTGGGTGGACCTAGCAGTCCTTTTCTGCCAACAAATTCTGTTTTTACTCAATGGCCCAGATATTCAAAAGAGTTGCGCATGGCGCTTAACAGTGATTGCGCCATGCACAATCCATTGATGTGCTGACACGATATTCAAAGGAAAAGTGTCACACACAAATCCCGATCTGGCCGGACGCATCACAGTAATAATGCAGGCACAGGTAGGGGGCATGCCCATGCATAACCTGCACAGCCCGATATTCAGCCTGGGATGTGCAGAGTCATGCATGCACAACCTCTACCTGCACCTGCACAAAGTTAAGCCCCAAAAAAAGGAACAAATGATGGCCACCCACAGGTGAGCTGCTGCATTGCAGGGCACAACATGGCAGCTTCCACCTGTGGGTGGCCACCCCAGTTCCGTCCGCACCTGGTGGCGCCCCCCCATGCCCCATAGTGGGCATCTGTGTACATAAACCCCCCTCCAAAACCCCTGGTGGTCCAGTGGACCGCTATGTGCCCAACTGCGGGCATCAATATTATAACCTCCCCAATATTCCTGGTGGTCCAGTGGACTGCTATGTGCCCGATCGTGGGCATCAGTATTATAACTCCCCCCCCATCCAATATCCCTGGTGGTCCAGTGGACCGCACTCTGCCTGATCGCTGGCATCTGTCAAATATATAAATGGCCCATTACCCTGGTGGTTCAGTGTACCCTCTCACCCGCCCACTGAGCCACGCCCCCGCCTTCCCCACTGGTCAGCCGGCAGGTGGGAGCATCCCACCGCCTGCCACCCCGCCACCCGACACTGACAGCTGTAGGGCTGCACACCATTGTTCACTGCATGAGCCAATGGACATGCAGCTCCATAAGTATTACATATTCCAGATATGTGAATGATATCATCACATATCTGGACTGTGTAGTAGTGAGTGAGCTGCACGCCCATTGGCTCGCGCCAGAACCACCGGGCGTGGCAGCCCGACCGAGCTGTCAGTTGGTGTGCGGCGGGCGGCAGGCGGGTGTGTGCTGCTGCCTGGCCGCTGACTGCAGGGAGCGGGCGATGGGGCTCAGTCGGCGAGTGGGGAGGGGAGTACACTAGACCACCAGGGTAATAAGCCGTTTTATATGTTTGACAGATGCCTGCGATCGGGCAGAGTGCGGTCCACTGGACCACCAGGGATATTAGATGGGGGATTATTCTTTTAGACAAATGCCCACGATCGGGCTGCAGGGGGCGTCGGTCCCTGACAGCTGCTGCCTGGCAGGGCGCCAGGCGCAAGTCATCGGGGATCAGCGCACCTGCATGCTAACGGCATGCAAATGAAGCCATAATGACATGCAAATGGTCCCATGTGCACCTTGCATAAATTATGGCCCCATTTGCATGTCACCTTTTGAATACAGCAGGTGCTGTGCATGGCGCAATGGCACTTGTGCTAGCGCGTGTCCATGCTCCACTCTGGCCACTTGCCCTGGCGCAGTGCCACTGTGCCATGCACAGTGGGGGTGGCCAGGGTACGATATTCAAAGCTGCTGCGCCATAGCGCAGCTCCGTTGAATATCGCCAAGGCCACACCCCTGCGCAACAAAGTTGAGCTGCACCCAGGCTTGCGCCACAGCCAGGTGCAGTTTGAATATCCGGGCCAATGTTTCTATGTTTCTACTCAAAAAATTCCATTATATACATCCCAATATTTGAGTTTCCTTTCATGCAATCTGTGCACATTGTATGTCTTTGTTTCAAACACTTGAGCTAATAACTCTCAGGTCTCTTTCTTGCTCAGTCTCTCTGCTTTGAGTCACATTTAAATAGTACTTTGTTTTTAGGTGGCATGCAATAACTTTTAACAGCTCTTGTAGTCATGCATGCTCTTTTGTGCAGAGTTTAACGACTATTGTTATGGCTGATGTGTGTGAGTTGGCTGTGGTAAGGTCTGAGTAGTGGCATGGTCAGCAGCATGTAATGCCAAATGAACAATTTCCTATACAGCTCCCCCACACACATAGGAAAATGAGAATGGCTGATTTGGCATCTCTCAGCACCTTTCGTACACTGATTAATGATAGTGCTTGGACTGTAGAAGACTATAGAATTTACAATTACTGTATGTGAAACAATTTCAATTTAGTTTACCCCACAGAATCCCAGAGTGGGCTGCCAAAAGACTTCTGAGGTAGAGAGGGCCCAGCCTATTCAGGACCATGTAAGTTAATAACAACTCTTTAAAATCGATCTGGCATTTTGCATCAGCTGAAGGTGGTGGATCTAAGTAGAGCATGTTGCAGTAACCTAATCTGGAGGTTACAAAAGCATGAGCTAGTGTTGTCAGATCACCTTGGTTAAGGAAGGGCACAACCAGTCAGTCTTTTTTGGGAAGATAAAAGCTGTATTAGATGACAGCTGACACCTGGTTGTCCACAGCCAGCTGGTTGTCCAGATCAACTCCCAGGCTGTGAACCTCCTGCCTATCCTTTAGCTATGCTTCATCAAACATAGGCAGTCCAATGCAGTCCAAAAAAGTAGACCTGAGGAGACTGGGCCTACTCAGCAGCAACCCAGTTTTGTCTGGATTACACTTCAGCCCACTAAAGGCTCACCAAGTTATGATCTCAGGTAGGCCTTTCTCCAGCATAGCATCCTTATCATCCTGCCCAGGCACAAATGAAATATACAGTTGGTTATCATCTGCATAGGAGGCAAACCTCAATATGCCATTTCAGATCATCGTACCAAGCGGTAGCAGGGACACTGTGAATCACAGTGGAGGCACGACTAAACACAGTTGAATGCCAACCTGGATTTTCTAAGAGGAACATGTAAAATTCCTACCAACCACTGGCTGCCAGTTGTTCTTGAGGCAGGAACAGTACTTGTCCAGAATATTTCCAGACAGGCTAGTGCACTTCCTTAGGCACTCAATCATTTTCAAATGCTCAACAGAATCAAAAGCTGAGGATGGATTGAGGAGAACAACTACTGACAGCTCTCTCTGGTCCTTCACTATGAGGAGATCATTCAGTGCCCTCAGACAGGCAGTTTTGGTACTATGGTAGAGCTAGAAAATGGATTGGAAGAGCTTATAGTGGTTGTGTTCCTCCAGATGCTCATGTAGTCATATTGCAACTGCTGTACCTTAATCTCAAAAACTTTGCCTAAAAAAGGAGTTTGGTTGATAATTTGCAATATTGTTAGTGTCTAAAATGACTTCTTCAGAATGCACCTTACCATAACGTTCTTCAAAACAGTTGGAAGAGCCCTTCTTCTGCAAAGAAACATTAACAATCTGAAAGAATAATTAAGCTACTGTTCTACATATGGCCTTTACTTGGTTTGAGGGTACTGGATCAAAAAACAGGTGCAGGGACAAAACTCTCTGAGCACCTATGGGATCTCTGCACAGTCAGTAGGATGAAGACTCGACCAGCTCAATGGAAGGTTTAACTCTACTAGATTTCCTGTGCTCTGTTAGGTGCTGTCCTCAAGTTTTTATTAGTTTTCATTTATATTATTGACAGAGGTATCCTCAGCCTCTCACCCAGTTGTGGGCAGACACATTTTGTCTTCAAAAACCCATGCCAGTGTGTCAGTGGCTCAGTAGGTAGCATGCTCACCTCTGGGTCAGGAAGACTGAAAAGTCATGGGTTCTAGCCCCACACCAGATACAGTACTTGAGGTTATACCCATAACTGATTATGTAGTCCAGTATGAGGGAGGTGATGCAGTGCTGAGGTGCCATCTTATGGGTGAGATGTTAATCCGAGGTCTTTTCTGCTCATATTAAGTCACTGTCCAGATTGTCTGGGTGGAAGTTAAAGATCCCATGACACTTATCAAAGAAGAGTAGGGGTGTTTTATTAAAAGAAACTCAAATATACAAAAGTCACAAACAAAAATCAGTTACAGTAAATACAATACACAAACAGGACCATATTATCCACTATGCACAAAAGCAACTTAGCCACCTGTCACCAAAGCAATAATGGTTACAGTACAATAGATATCTCACCTGTAACCTTAACTGACCCCCCCCATTATCTTTCTAGACTTTTACAGCTAAGTGACCCTTTTTAATAACAATTAAATATTTCCCTTGATAAGACTGTGTATTCCTTTGTTTGTATACCAACCAATTCACTTTGTATTTTGTGAATAAATGAGGCCACAGGAAGCAATTTTTGTTGTAAGACGAAGAGGCATCTATTGTGCCAACTATGCCATTGTATACAAGTCATAATTACAATCAAAGTGCTTTCCATCCACTACTGCTGTTCATCTCCAAAGGAACAATGTATGAAATTGTCAAAAGAGGTATTTGCTAACACTGGAGTCTGCCACCTTTCACTTACAGTAGGTGCACCAAAAAGTCTCTGCTACGGGAGCATTTAAAAAAAAAAAAAAGTGGGGGTGTTTTTATTAAAAGAAAATCGTAAGTTGAGAATACAACAAATAAATCAGGACACAACCAAATCATAATCAGTTGAAGAAAAAGTACATTATAAAAATGTCAAAACCCCCCGAACCATAACTACTAGTAAGTCTACCATAAACACCTGATCATAAAACAAAACTGACTACAGCGATGTGGCTGCTCTCCAATAACATTGGAAAGGAAGGGAAGGGGAAATTGTTTAACCAGGAAAGGCACACTAAGCCAGAGCTTGTTTCCAAGTGCAACTCTGGAACACATGGAAGTTAAGTGACTTGCGCAGGGTCACATAGTATATAAGTGGGGGCTGGTGGAATTCATACCCAATACACCATTTTATGCATGCCATGATCAAAAATAGAGGTCTTTCTTCCCAAATCTGCCAGTGTCTACTAAAGGTACTGTACACTAAATCAGGATATCATAAGTAATAGCAGCAAAATCCTTCCATGTGCTGCTCAAAGTACTCCAGCAGTCCTTAATATAGGAAATGGAAAGAATAAGTGGTCCATTGTTTTCTCCTGCTGATGGAATGTGTGCATAACACATAATCTGTCTGTAAGATGACTGCTGTGCTTGTGGTTGCCTTTAACTTTTTAGTCTGTTTTGCATACACAGTCAAAGCATGTCGCACATTTTTAGTGGAAGATGAAGGTCCAAAAGTTGTTTGGTGATGATTTTTGGAGGAATACTATGAATTTTCTCAAAGCCATGATCCAACCTGTAAACTTGATCAATAATTTATTTATCGAGTTGTTTCCTGGACAATGTTAAGGGCAGGTTACATGGAATCCTCCATTGTTTTATCTTTTCAAAGCTACAGTATAAATATTTTGGGAAAGATGACAGGGAAGACCAGGTAACAGGGCTTCAGCCTGTTTCCCAGCATTGTAAATGGGGGAACACCAGCATCTGCCTAATGAAATCCATAATTTTTTATTACTAATAAGCATAGGCCTAATCACAGAGTACAAACTAAAATGTAAAAGAGCAACACCAGAGTAACCATCTGGAGCCTACCGTTCTTAATTCCCCCTGCAGTTGTGGTTTGATTTGACTGGGGTTAACCTTGATTCCCAAAGAAACTGAAAGATGACACTAAATAATCTAGCATTCATTTCCAGGTGGGCGGGAATGTATAATTCAAGTGCAGGAAAATAGGGATTAGAAAATAATTAATCATAAATACCCTTTTTTTTTCCATCATTGGCAAATCTTTACAGCTGTGAACTTTAGATCCTATGAAATGCGATTTTTTTACACCAATTTAGAGAGACCAGTTCCCCACATCCAATTTGTATCCTCCAAATACATAGTGGTTCACTGGTATGTCTGTCACACCTATTGGCGATGAAATTGGTCTATCACAGGACCTCAGTGGAAGTTCTCTACTTTTAGCTAAATTGATTCTAGCCCCAATTATAGTAGAGAATTGTGTGCACAAATATCCAGTGTTTGATGCACTGAAGGCACATCTGTAAGCATGAGGCAGATGTCAAATGTTTTTTGAAATAGTGGTCCTACTGGGGTCTGAATACTATATACATGTGAGGAGTCTTCAATATGTCTAAGTATCAGATCAATAAAAAAACTTATAAAAGCCTCAGTGGACAACCTTATCTCACTCCTTGCATTAGTGAACAAGAGGATCCAAGCCACTTATTCATGGTGGGGGAGGACCTCATTGTTGCAGTGTTATACAGTAACCTAATCCAGGAAATGAAAGTATGAGAACCCCATATGCTGCTAAAACCTACCACAAAAAGTTATGTGATATCTGGTCAAAGGGCTTCTCCTTAACTTGTGTCAGGAGGAGGCCTTTAAACTTATTCCTTTCCCACAAAGTGAGTATTCCCCTAAATATACAGAGATTATCCTGAATCCTCCTGCCTGCAATAGAACATGTTTGTGAGGTGTTTTATTACATGAGATGCTACAGCAGTCAGACATTTATTGAGGATTTTAGTAAGCACAGTATTTTCATATCGGTGTTTAGAAGATTGATTGGTCTCCATTTTTTTTATATCTGTTCTGTCATCTTTTGTATAAATGAATAAGAATCCCTTGTCTCATGTCTGTATCTAAAGTAATAAGTACCAAAATGTGACTCAGAACCTTCTCCAACTCTGGTTAAATATCTTCCAATACAAACTTACAAAGTTCACCAGGAAGACCATCGAAACCTGGTGCTGTATCAGTAGGTAAAGAGGCTATCACTTGGCAGATGTCTTCCTAAGATATAGCCTGCTCTACCTGTTGACTCATATTCAGTGGTATACATGGAATAATTTATCTTCCATAAAAATTCCTGCCCTACTTCCCCCTCCACTGGAGTACCAAAAGCATATGCTACATACCTATTAAGGAATTCCAGCTGCTGTGCGGAGTGTACCAGAAGGACACCTTCCTCATCCCAAAGCAAGGAAAACTTTTTGTTCTCTACCTTCCTCTTACAGTCTTTGAAAGGGTTGACCTGGGAACTTTTGACTTTCATGATTCTGTGAAATTAATCTGAATGGTTATCCCATTTCCTTTAATAAGGACAATAACTTTTGAAACTACTGATGTCATTTCAAATAGTGAACATATTTAGATTTTTGCACTTCTCTCCATTGTTTCAGGAACAGTGGCCTTAATTCTGATTTAAAATCTGGCCAGCATTTTAACGGAGAGTCATACATCTCAAAAATATATTTTTTTACTATAATATGCTTCAATATATTGACTATTTGTCCTTGTTCTGAGAAAGCTATTCAATCTCCATACTCCTGCACTTATATATGACCAAATGTGGTAACCAGAATTTGTTTTTAACAATTTGTGATCTGAAGTCTTGAATGGAATGACCTGAAAGATACGATGATCTAATCAGAGAGATAGGAACCTGAAGCCTATTCTGCTGAATAAGTTACCCTTTAAGAATGTGTGCTCTTTTTCTTGACCCAGTCTTACGGGTTGCATTACAAAGACCCACTGTAGAAATTAGCTGTCCTAAGAACCCTATGTTGCCATATATTTTTAAGGTTTTACCTCCCCATCTGAAAGTGCCAGGCCACAGTTAAAATCACCCCCTAGTAGGACCCCTTTACCTGTGAAAAGGTATGGATGAATGAGCTTGATAGCTGCTACCCTGTCCACTGTTGCCTGTAGAACATATATATTTATCAGATAGAGTTGTAGATCATGGAACTTCACATATAGCAGCAGTATCTTTCCAAGTGAAATATCTAGTAATTTCAGTAATTTGAGTAAACAAGATCCCCACATCTAAACAAAGATCCTGTCCTATCAACCAGAAATACAGATCCCTTGTCCGAGAGAGTTATGCCGTACTAAGCTCAAGCTTGGTATGCAGCCTAGTATCTCAAATAAAATTAATGCCTGGATTAATGTTTTGCAGCATGGCATATGTAGTAAGTTTCTTCTTGGCTGATTAACTGCTATTTACATTTAAAGTTGCTGAGCTAGAATTGTAGCCTGGCTTACCCATAGTAAAAAGAAAAACAAGCAACCAACAAAATCAGCATCATATCCTTTGCTCAAGGGCCATATGTTTTATATTCCTTTTCATCTTCTTAGATGATTGAGCATTTGTAGAACCTCCTTTGGTTTCAGGTTAGGGTCTAACTGTGATGATGCTATGGAGGAACCATCTGGATCCTCTTTAGTCTCCCCAAGTCTGATGTACAGCATATAATTTTGTATTTGTGCCTAGTGATAAACAGCTTCCTTCTGATGATTTTTGGTTTTTGTTGTCCCCTCACTCTTAATTTTTTTCAAAACAACCTACACTTCAGCAGGGGCAGGTGAAAGGGGAGGCTTTGCCTCTGCAGGTCTTGGTTCTGAGCATGCAGCATCCTTCAGGGTCAGTATCCCTTCTGTTGGGGCGGGGACTGCCCCAGTAGCTTGATCCTGAGTCTCCATGTCCTCCTCAGTTCCCCAGCGTTGAAGAAAGTGGGTAAATTTATCCAGAATGAGTGGAGGAGGGTTTGGCTGTGAGAACATAGAAATATCGAATTTGATGGCAGATAAGGACCACTTGGCACACCCAGTCTGCCCATTTCCCTACCTAATGGATAAGCTGAAGATTCTAGTTAACCAGCAGCCTACTTCTTTCAACCCCCACCCCCTAGAATTGCCTTATGACTGTCCCATGCATACTTGAATTCAACCACTGTTTTTGACTCCACAACCTCCTCCGAAGGCCATTCCATGCATCCACAACCTCCTGTGAAAAAATACCTTACACTACTTGGGAGCTGCCCCCATCTTCAAATTGTGCCCCCTTGTTCTTGCACACCTCTTTTTTGAAAGATGCTACCCTCTTGGACTTTGTTGATTCCTTGAGGTACTTGAAAGTTTCTACCATGTTCCCCCTCTCCCTCCTTTCCTCGAGGCTATACATATTAAGCTTCTTTAGTCTGTCTTCATATGTCTTGTGGTACAGACTCTGCACCATTTTAGTTGCCCTCCTCTGGACAACTTCCATCTTGTCTATGTTCTTGCGGAGATTGGGTCTCCAGAACTGCACATAGTACTCCAGATGGGGTCTCACCCCTCTGGTTCCTCTTCTGGTGTCTAAAGATCTGCTCATGAAGTCTTGTCATTAGAAAGGCTAGAAAAAAAATTACTGTGTATTTATGGTCCTTGCCATAGATGGTGGCTGTTGTTGTTCCTGGGTCTGCTCTGCTGAGCTCATTTGACATAAAGTCCTGTTCAGATTAATCCATAACATACATCATCTTTATTGTGTGTTGACTAGGGAAATGTGCATCAGGGATGCCCAAGATAGTCACACAGATTGCATCTAATCTTATTTTGATAATGGAATCTCATACTGTATGTTTCACTTCTGAACAGAGACTGCTCTTGACAGTATCACAAACATTGCTGAAGTGAGACCTTAACCCACACCTGTAGCAGACTTTGGTTTGCTCCTGATAAAATACTACCCCATGATCATGACTGAGGATAAAACTGTTTAGCAGATTTTGAAGGTCTGCTGTTGATCTAGTCTGTGTAACAAGCTTCCTGAACTAGTGGCCTTGATGGAAGAGGGTTGCCTGGATATTGTGGCAGTCACAGAAACATGGTACAGAGAACCATGACTTGGATGTCAACATACCAGGATACACAATCTACAGGAGGGACAGGGAGGGTAAAAGAGGAGGAGGAGGAGGAGGAGTAGCTCTCTATGTAAAGGAAGGGATCAAAGCAACAGAACTAAAGAGTAAACAGGGAGCAGATGAGGCACTCTGGGTCACCCTGGAGACAGAAAATGGCACCACAATTCGCATGGGGGTTGTATACAGACCCCCATCTCGGGGGAGGGAATGGAAAAGGAAATGATAGAAGGCTTCCTTAGAATGGCAGAAAAAGGGGAGATATTGTTGATGGGGGACCTGAATATGCCAGATGTTAACTGGAGCACCTTTGCTGCAGGCACATCCAAGAGCAGGGTCATTCTTGATGCTCTACAGGGGCATGTCTCAGACAGCTAGTATTGGAACCCACTCAGGAGGAGGAATCTTAGACCTGGTACTCTCAAATGGGGATGGAGAAGAATCTCAGATTTAGAAGTAGGTAGCCATCTGGGAACAAGTGACCACCAAACAGTGTGGTTCACGATAAACACAGCCATACAATCAAGCCATACAAAAGCAAGAGTATTGGACTTTAGGAGGGCTGACTTTGGGAAAATGAGAGAGTGCCTCAGAAAACCACTAGCAAACAGGCAAGAAGGAAGGGTGGAGGAACAATGTGGAAAAATCAAAACATCCATCACAGAGGCAACAAGCCTTTGTGAAAGCAAATCAATAAAACACAACGAAGGAAAAAAACGCTATGGTTCTCAAAAGAGGTGGCAGGGAAGGTTAAGGAGAAAAGGATAGCATTCAGGAAATATAAGGAAACACAGAAGGAGCATGACAGAGAACTTTATCAGTTAAAGCAGAAAGAGGCTGGGAAGGCAGTCAGAATAGCAAAGGCCCAAACCGAGGAAAGGATAGCCAATTCTGTTAAGAAGGGGATAAGACCTTTTATAGGTACATTAGGGAGCGAAGAAGGACCAAAGGAGGGATACTGAGGCTTAATAAAGAGGAGGGAATGTGGGTAGAGGGTGACAGTGAAAAAGCAGGGACACTGAACAAATATTTCTGCTCAGTATTCAAAGAAAGAAGAGGAGGAAGGTACTAAACCAAACAAGAGAAACACTCTGAAGGCAGGGGTCGATACCAGTCCATTTACAGAAGAAAGGGTTCTGAAAGAACTAATAAAATTGAAGGTGGACAAAGCAATGGGCCTGATGGGATTCACCCAAGAATTCTAAAAGAACTAAGGGTAGAACTAGTGACACCACTGACTACTCTCTTTAACAAATCATGGGAGGATGGGGTGGTACCCAAGGACTGGAGGAGGGCAGATGTGATTCCTCTTCACAAAAGTGGGAGCAGGACAGAGGCAGGAAACTACAGACCAGTTAATTTGACCTCAGTGGTAGGGAAAATGATGGAATCACTTCTGAAGGAAAGAATTGTTGAGTACCTAGAGGCCAGTGGGGCACAGGACCCAAGGCAGCATGGATTCACGATGGGAAGGTCATGTCAGATGAATCTAATAGATTTCTTTGACTGGGTGACCAAAGTAGTAGACCAGGGAGGGGCTGTGGACATGGTCTACCTAGATTTTAGCAAGGCATTTGATACAGTCCCACACAAAAGATTAATACACAAGTTAGCCAGCCTTGGAGTGGGTCCCAAGGTGGTAGCCTGGATAAGAAATTGGCTAGACAACAGGACGCAAAGGGTAGTAGTAAATGGAGTACACAGTGAAGAAAGGAGGGTTACTAGCGGGGTACCGCAGGGTTCAATACTGGAACCGGTCCTTTTTAATGTCTTTATAAATGACATTGCAGAGGAACTGTAAGGAAAAATATGTCTCTTTGCAGATGACACAAAGATCTGCAACAGGGTTCATGCATAAGATGGAGTGGAAAGGATGAGAAGGGACTTGGCAAGGTTGGAGGAATGGTCAAATGTATGGCAGCTCAGATTCAATGCAAAGAAGTGCAAGGTAATGCACATGGGAAACAAAAGCCCAGGGGAAGGGTACACAATGGGGGGTGAGATACTGACAACAGTAAAAATGGAAAGGGACCTTGGGGTAATTATATCAGATGACCTAAAGGTGGGCAAGCAATGTGAGAAGGCAGTAAGGAAGGCTGGGGGGATACTGGGATGCATAGGAAGAGGCATCAATAGTAGAAAACAGGAAGTTGTTATCCCTCTGTACAGACAGTTGGTGAGACCCCATCTGGAGTACTGTGTGCCATTCTGGAGACCCCATCTCCGCAAAGACATAGACAGAGTGGAGGCTGTCCAGAGGAGGGCAACCAAAATGGTGCAGGGTCTGCACCAGAAGACATATGAAAAAAGACTAAAGGAGCTTAATATGTATACCCTTGAGGAAAGAAGGGAGAGAGGGGACATGATAGAAACTTTCAAGTACCTCAAGGGAATCAACAAAGTCCAAGAGGATAGCATCTTTCAGAAAAAGAGATGTGCAAGAACAAAGAGGCACACTTTGAAAATAGAGGGGACAGCTCAGGGGTAATGTGAGGAAGTATTTTTTCACAGAGAGGGTTGTGGATGCATGGAACAGCCTCTCTGAGGAGGTCGTGGAGTCAAGAACAGTGGGGGAATTCAAGAATGCATGGGACAGACATAAGGCAGTCCTAGTGGGGGTAGGAGGAAGTAAGCTGTTGGTTAACTAGGATCTGCAGCTTATCTGTTAGGTAGGAAAATGGGCAGACTAGGTGGGCCAAGTGGTCCTTATCTGCCGTCAAATTCTATGTTTCTATGTTTCTACATTTCTATGATCAGTTCAGTCCAACTTGTATACACTATCCTCATGTCCAAATATTCTCTGAGCCCGTATTAGGCTCTGGACTCCCCAGTAGTGTGCAACATTGCCGAAACCAATACAAGATATTCACCATGCTGACTCCCTCATTGTCGAATAACACTGTTACAGTCTTGAAGGTGGGTTTTGTTAATAGAATTGGATAGAAAGGGGCCCATAGAGAGGTGTTTTAAGTTATGATATTTCTTCCAAAACCTTTGCAGTCTTGAAACCAATGTCAAAATAGTAGTAACCTGAAGAGTTAATCTGATCATAAAGTTCCATGGTGTAAAAAGACCATTCGGTCTTTCAAACAGGTCCTGGCCACGTAAACCAAATCAGGGATGTTGCCCATGGCACTGGGTCAGAATATAGCCAATCACAATGCCACTGGCATTAACAGCGTGGCAAAAATGCCATCCTTTTGGTTTTTGTGGAAGGGGTTCCGCCCACTTGACTTAAAGATGCTCATCCCGGGGGGACGGGGCTGATCATGGGGAAAGTCAAAATTTGTGGAGCCGTGGAATACTGTTTCCATGGCCCCTTGTAACAAAAAACAAGTCCCAATTCTGCCAAAATGGTTGGAGATCAGGATTAGAACCCTGGTTTCCACTGCCTCCCAGCCAAGCTGCTCCATGCTCCAGCTCTCCACACCATGGGAGCAGCTCAGCCAGCCTCCAGTATTCTACTGCCCTTGTCCTGTGGCAGCACCATGGACAGTGACCAGGGGCACATATAGCTAGCACTGTAAATCCCCACTTGCTGTCTGTGATAGCACTACTGGGACAAGTGCTGTCTTGACTGGCACTATTCCTGTAGCGCTAATGCAACCGGGTACCCAGACCACCCCTGTACTTGATCTGGACTGTGTTCCTTCCCTTCACAGGCTCTGTGGAGGATTGGAAGAAATCAGCAAAGCATCCTGGAGGGAGGAGGCCAAACCATGAAGGACCATTCTCAGTGCCCCTAATGTGTTTTCCTGACCTGTATTCTGATTTTGTTGTCTTTATCGGGTCCTCCCTTTCCATCTGAGTCCAGAGTTGTATCATCTGTACCATCTTTTGTCTGTGAAGTAGACACTGCTCCTGAGGGCTCTGCATGGTTTGGATTGTTCCCTCCTTCTGAGGTGGCCTGTGCAGTAGGCATTGAAGAATTAACAGCCTAAACTTGTTCTATGGCCTCAGTAGTTTTCGGGACTTGAATAGGTTTCAAGGCATGAACCAGTTTCATTTGTCCTTCTGTCCCCAGTGTGTCTATTTCAAAAATGTGTGGCACTTTTGGATGGTTGGGGGCTCCCAGACTGAGGTAGTGTATTTCCCCAGTACAGTTTTCAATAGGAGTGGGTTCTGGGGAAAACTAAAGCTGTCCAGAAATGTGGGGGAGCAGTTTTCATTGACTCCTGCCTTGTTGTAACAGAGGCAGATTCTGACTTATTTCTTGTAATTAAGTCTGCAGTCTGTAAGGTGGTGTCTTTAGTAACATTGGGCCCTATGCACAAAGTGGGTGGGTGTATGCAAAACTAGAGTGTACCCCGCCCGTGTAGCTGTGCACCTGAGGACAGGTGCACCCATACCAGCAGTCACGAATGCTGGCCACCTGTCCACAGCTGCACCCCCCCCAGCATGCAGGACTCCACATGCTGGCCAGGGGAGGAGTTGAGGTCTTGGGCAGGTATCCAATGGGATGCCCTCCAGAGACCCACAGTGGATCCCTCCCATAGTGGGGTGTGGGTCCAGGATGGAGCATGCCGAACAGCAGGTGCCCAGACCCACACAGCATGGCCCCATCCCCTAATGGTCCCAGGCTCAGTTCTGCACACCCAGTGCCCTCCCAGCACACAGACAGCCCTAGCCACATGCCCCAATCCTGTCCTGGAGACAATGCTCCCGCAATGCCGCTGTGCCCCTCCCTACACCTGGTGGTTGCTGGCAGGCACTCACCCATCTGTCCACTCCCCCCGGTACTGCACCATGGGCCATGGCAGTACGGGGGTCATGGCACTGTGCTGCTGTGCCTGGCAGGAGGTATCTGTGGGGGTGCACACCAGGTTATGCCAGGTCTGGGCTGGCATACCCAGTGCCTCCCTCTGCACCCCTGTGGCCAGCACTACTCAGCTTTGTGAATGCCATGTAGTGCTGGCATGCCCCAGAATGCCCCCAGTGTGGTGTGGTCCATGGCCATGGGGGATCAAGTGCGTAGGGTCCATGCACCCCCTTTAGTGCATGTCACGTGAGGGGCACAGCAGGTGCACGGTGGCTACACACCCATGTTCTGCGGGTCATATCCTCCCCACACCTTCGTACATAGGGCTACCTGGTAACAGCAGCAATAGTTGTGGGTACCCCAACAGTCAGTTTCATTCCCTGAACAGAAAACTGTGATTGCCAGGTGCTGCCATCCAGGGTCTTGTTCCATGCAGCCTTCCATAAGGCTTCATCCACACCCATTGTGGAGATCAGGGGATCCCTCCCCCGCCATGTCTTTCAGAGTTAGAATGCTGGCTCTGTCCTCCACCCAATCACACAGCAAAGCAAATGCTTTTCATCTGATACTGCTGACAGCTGCCTATTGGCCATGCGCCAGAACTGACAGCAGGGACTGAACTGATAGGGGCAGCCACTCTGATGTTAAACAGTACTGGACCTTTTGAGTCTGGAGCAGGGTTATTTAGAACCTAGGGCTTTATATAGTCTAAGAATTTGTACCTGCCAGCTCTGATCTGAGCCATATGTGGAGTTTCTCCCACTGACAGCATTCCTCTTCCTCAGTTATGAGGTATAGATGGGCCATTCATTTGCAGCCCAATTCCTAATCCATTAGGTGCTCCTCAGTCAGTGCATGTTGGGCAGCACTGGAAGTCTTCTGTCCCTGGCTAGAGATATCATTACTGTGGAGTTCAAACAGTGCCCTTCCAAAATCAGAGGGGACATCGCCAGTAACCTCACCAGCCACTCTAGGCATCATGACCTCAGCTCTGGTATCAGCGCAAATAAAGCATCCAACCAGCACTCCTCTGATACAGTCATCCTCTCTACAGGTGCAATGTTGTAGATTACTTCACGTACTTTATTAGCAGCATCAGTATCAACAACATTATCGGGGGGTTAGAAGAATCAGTAGTGGCTTCCACAGTACTCCAAGTTGGGAGGAGGGGGGAAGCAGGTTCCTCCACCCGGGACTCCGTCATACTCTCCTCTCCAGGACCCTCCAGCTTTCCCAAAAGAAAACAGGCAGCACCTCCCATAGGAAAAGTAGGGCCATTTTTATTAAAAGGAAAATAAAACAAAATTAAGCAGATGAATTCAAATAACAAGCATCAAAGAGAAAGAAAACAGAGGTGAAACAAAACAAAACCATTCCATAAAGCAGCAGTCAGAACAAATTCTAAAAGAACAGGTGTTCACTTCTCATAAACAGACAAATGACTATTTTATTTATTGTATTTTGGTGTGTTAGGAATTACTTTTTTCTTTTACAATAAAACCTTACAATGTTTATAATATTATTGTAATATTATTACAATAAATTATTTGTTAATGCAGTAAAAAGTGTTTTTTAACTTTGTGTTTTATACTGGCACATCTGTATGATTTTTACAATTTTTAAAACCATAATTGGCTTCTCTTTTCTTCCTTCCAGGTAGAATCTGGTTATGAAGAAAATGGCACCTGCTAAATTATAACAAGATCACAGGTTTCAAAAATCATATATTTCTATTAAATATATAATATTTGGGTGGTAGAAACTGTCATTTTTCAATAAAAAACTGAAAATAGGTTTGCAGTTTCCCATTGAAATGCACTGTCAGCCTTGACAGTCAAACGTTTCTAACATCATAATACAAGAATTCCATTGGATTCCTATTTACTACAAGTTTGCAAAATACAAATAACATGATATAAAGGTAATTAAGGAAACAAAAACAAGCAAAATGATTACAGAGACATCTAAAGGCCCCAATTCTTCATTGTGTAAGATAGCACTTGCTCTTTAAGGAAAATTCGGCATTAGACAGCATAACATGGAAACTAATATATATGAAACCTGCCCAGTATCAGATATGCACCCAGAACATGTTCTTCCAATAATCATGCACAATATTCTGAGGAAAGGAAACAAGCTCTTTCTCATATATTATTTTAAGTTCCCTAGAAAGCTTTTAAAATAATCTGAATAAAGTGACCTCCTGCTGCTGTAAAACAAATTGGCATCTAGCCTGCCAAATACACCATTTGATACATGCAAACAGAACCCTTAAAATTCCCATGTTATATTTACACCAACCCCCTGATATGTCTCCATTAATCAAAGCATCATAATTCATAGTAGAAAACAAAGGCTTGTTCCATTGAACTGATTGAAGAAACCATAGTGTCTGCTTTATGTACAATGAAAAAAACAAATGTTCCATAGTTTCTAAGATGAAAACACAGTCTGCACATGTACAATACCTGTCTTCAAGGCTTGTATAGTGATGATTGTTCCGGACGTTTAGTCTAGCATGACAGCATAGCCAAAAAGTGTCCCACATCTTTCTGCTTGTTGGGCTGCATGCCAGTAACAAGAAATTCTAGGGGAGCAGTCAAACACTGGGTCAGCTAAAAAACAAACACTAAGTATTACCTCATACAATTATTTTTCTATTTTTGTCCTGTTCCATGGTAGCTGATAACTTCCACAATTTTAGCTTGTGAAAAAGACCCACCACATACTCCAAAATATTTCCTGGGAGACATCTAAATGCCACCAGTGGCCCATGACTCCAGAGTTCTAAAAAGTAAGGATAATGAAAGTGAAGCAACAAAGACTAATGTCTATCTTGCCTTTGTAATAATGGATATATGCTGGTATAAATAAATAAGTAGAAAAAAGGAAAATGGAATTAATCATAGAAAAACCTCCTTCTTCTGCTGGTTGGTATGTTTTGTTTTATTTTATTAGATTCATTCTACTGCCTCATAGTTGATGGGAAAAATACTGTATATTCTGGCTTCTAAAGAGACTGGGGTGGATATATATATATATATATAACTAAGTATAAAAAAGGTAGAATATATACAATAATGGATGGGGAAGTGTACATAATGAGAATTTAATGGTCACCTGAGGTGTGGGATGCTACATAAACCCCAAGGTCGAAGCCTGAGGGGTATATTAAAGGATCCCAGACCAAGGGCGACCATTAAATTCGAGTTTAAGTCACTTCCCCATCTGTTAGTATATATAGTTGCTGGTCATCAGTTTTTTTTTTTATTTAGATTTAGATCATGGTTGCGATTACTGCTTACTGCATTTAAGCAGGTCGGAGCCCTTCCCACTGCTACTTCTTGTTTGGTGTGGCAGCCAAATGACAGGATTAACCAGATAGAATTTCTAAATATTTGAGCAGAAACCAATGAGGACTGCATGGAACTGTTACTTTTTAAAGAGAAAAACTACGAGGTTCGTTGGTCTGGCATGGCCGCTCCTTGCTATACAGAAGAAGGAGCTGCCATGTTTCTGAAACTGTTTAGCCTGCCCAGGAGGAGGTGAACAGCCAATCAGGTAGCAGCTGTTCTTCAGTGACTCAGCGCGTGATCGCCATTATAACAGCAAATAATAACTTGGTCAGTGCATATAAAAAATTGCTGACCAGTATTATATACAATTATATGAAAAAAAAATCTTTTGTTTTGACATAGGCCACGATTTCGGTTTTACCACTTTACTTATTTATTTCAGTCTAGGATTACAAATACCTTTGAGCCAGGGCTCTTTTACAAAGGTTCCATGTCATATGGTACAACAAACCAAGAAGAATGACAGTATGACATATAATCACTTATTGATACATAAACAAGTCAAGAACTAGGGATGACATAGGTAGCAGAAAAGGGCTGGAGATGTCAAAGGGGAGGGAGAGGGGTGAGGGTTGAGGAGGCAGAGGAGAAGATAGGTGAGGGCTGTGGTAGGGGTCAGGACGGGCAGGGGGGTGCCACCAGGAAGGCATTGTCGAAGAATCAAAGATTAGCAGAGGGTGACCAGGCATTTGCAAGTGCTACATAACACAACTGGTAGGGGTCAGCATAAGGTCAGACAGGCATAGGCGAATAGATGTTCGGTTATTAGCCAAGGCAATCACAGGTACTAAAGACAATGAGTGACTTGCGAAGGCTGGATTTAAAGGTGCCGAGCAAGGTGGTGACGGTAATGTCATTAGAGAGTCCATTCTTCCAGCTAGGAGCTCTGTAGGCAAAGGATCTTTGACATTGCATAGTACAGCAGTGGGGGATTTGGAGAAGCTGTGGCTTAGCCCCCCCCCCCGGGTTGCGGCTGCTGTTTCTGGGTTGTAGGAGGGAACAGACTCCAGGAGGTGTGAGACCCATCAAAATTTTCTTAGCCACCATGCAGGTTTGATATTTTATTTGACTGTCTAGTTGCAACTAGCCAGTTTGGGTATAAAGGTCACAGGTGTGAGTAAGGCATTGAGTGCCTGTGATGAGCCGGCAAGCCTTATTTAGGGAGGTAGTTACATGTTTGAGCATGGTAGCAGTAGCAGAGCCATAGATTATAAGGCCGTAGTCGATGGTGGTAATGATGGAGCTCTGGATGGCGGCTACCAGTGCTTCGGGGTAAGGTGTTGTCTGTGTCGGAAAAGCATGCCCAGTCGGGGGTTTGCAGCTTGGCAACATTATTAATCTGGTCAACATAGGAGAGGTGTGTATCAAGGGTGATCCCAAGGTATTTAAATGTTTGGACCTGTTCCAGAGGACCACTTTGTGTGGTGTTAATGGTGAGGTGGTGATCCTTATACTTATTGTGGGTGCTGTTGAAAATCATGGTTTTGTTTTTTTTCTGGTTAAGGATCAATTTATGCTTTATGAACCAGTTCTCAACCATAGTGAAACCCTGCTGTGGATGCAAGAATTACTGCATCATCGGCGTAAAGTATCATTTGTTCAGTGCAGGAGTCCAGGAGGGTATTTAGGAATAGGCTGAAAAGGAGTGGGCCAAAGATAAAACCCTGTGGGACACCAGAGCTGACAGGTTTGGCATCAGAGAGCACATCCGCAATTTTTACACGTTGGGACCAATTTTCAAGGTAGCTTTTGAACCAAGTAACAGATTCAGTGGAGAGTCCAGAGGACGGAAGTTGCAAGTAGAAGGCGATGGTGTACGGTATCGAAGGCCTTGGTAAGGTCAATGTAGATAGCTCCAGTGAGTTTACCATGGTCCAGGGAGCTGTGGATGACACCTGTGAATTCCAGAAGGGCGGCTGCAGTACTATGACCTTTTCTAAAGCCGTATTGCTGGCAGCAGAGAATATAATATTTGTCCAGAATAGTCAGTGAGCTAGTCAGCTACTATACGTTCCAATGCCTTTGGGGGGGTAGGATAGAGATTGGGCGATAATTTCCATGTCTGGTCAGTCTTGTCACCACTTTTATGGATCGGGGTGACAGTGGCTGATTTCCATTTGTCTGGGAACTGGCTGAGAGAGAGGGAGAGGTTAAAGTCCTGGTGAGAAGCCCCAGAACTACTTCTAATGTGAGGGACAGAAGCTTGAGGTCAAATGAGTCGTTGCTTGATCTGGATTTGCATAGAGCTTTGGTGACGTACATGCAAACATCATGCATCTTTATTGCCTTAAAGTAGAAGGGAGGGTGGCTGGCAGGAAGGGTGTGGCTGTGGGATCCGGGGGGACTGCATCATTGAAGAAATCAGGGGGAGAACACTCCTATGGTCAGTGAATGCCACGTTGAAAGTGTCAGCAATGATTTTAGGATCAAGTGATGTACTCCCATTAACCTTGAGCATGGCCGATGATGATTTGGATTGCGTCCCCATGACTTCTTTTATGTTGTTCCAGAACTCTCTCCCATTTCCCCAGGTATCGGTGAGGGCTTTCTTGTAATAGTTGGACTTCTGTAGCCGAATGGATTTAGTGCAATTGTTCCGTGCACGTTTATAGCTCTGGATGTTGACTTGCTACCAATGGATCTGGCCAACTCCCACAGTTTGTCCCTGGATTTTAGTTTCACAAGGAGGTCTCCTGATAGCCTGGGGTTGCAGAGAGATTTAACTTTGCACTTCTTTAGGGGAGCAAATAAGTTACAGGCTTCATTAAAGATGTGTGTGAAGTGGTACAGTGCAGAATTGGTGTCAGTTGCCCTGAGAACAGGTGTCCAGTCTTGATGGAGAAGGTGGGATTTGAGATGTGATAACTGACCAATGCACAGAACTCTACTGTAGAGGTTTTTTTTTTTGAGGGGTGGGGTTTACAAAATTTGTTGGACCAGGTACAGCTAACAGGTGAATGGTCACTGAGTGAGTCAGGAAGGATAGTGTAGTTCGTGATTCTGGTGGGGTGACTGGTCAGAATCCAATCCAGTAAGGAGCTGGTCTCAGTTTTATAGTTCTTTCTGGTAGGGGAGTCTAGCATCTGGGTAAGATTGGCTGATATGACAGAGTCTCTGATAGCCCCGGCCTCGGCTCCAATCCAGTTAATATTAAAGTCTCCAAGCAGGATGGTTTCAGAGTCAGGTGGTTGTGACCTGACCAGATCCAGTACAGTGGACAGTCCTGGTCCTTGCTCTGTAGGAGGAATATACACAGTGACAACTGTGAGAGCTTTATTGTGTTCCCCTAGAAGGGTAGAATCCATGCCGGGGTGGCCGGGAGGGCGGTATCAGTGGGGTGGCCCAGGAGAGTGTCTTTCAGGTATAACGCACAGCCTCCACCTCTTCTTGACTTATGATCAAGTCTAAAAACATTGTAGTCTGGGAGGGTGATTGCATTGTCTGACATCAAGGGGGTGAGCCAGGTTTCAACAACTACCAGGATATCAAGGTTGTGTAAGGTTGCAAAGGCTTGGAGTGATTCAAGGTTGGGAAGGAAACTGCAGATGTTTAGGTATATGATCAAGAGAGTGCCGGATGGTCTATTCTTGGTGGAGACCTTAGATTTGTTTGGGCCAGGGTTGGGGTGGATATTTCCTGAAAGCAGTAGGATGAGGAGCAGGAATTTCAGGGTGCCCAGACGTAATTCCCTGAGGGAGAGCTTTCGTTTACTTTTAGGGCAGGGTCGTGCAGTAGTGAGGATGTGAAAGTTCAGCAGGAGGGTTGTGTAGGGGGTAGATGTGGGGATCCAGAGCCCACAGGCGAGGGCAGGCAGTATTTTTGAGAGGAGGTGTCCCATGGGAGTATGGTTTGCCTCATGTAGAAGAGCGCCAAAGCAGCGATAAGCGACGTTTAACTGGAGGCTTAGTGGAGGGGAAGGGAAGAGGGCTCCAGGAGGGAGGAGAAGGGGGAAGAGGGTAAAGAGGGAGAGGAGAAGGGTGATCAGAGAGAGGGTGGTGTGCATGTTATGCAGAAAACAGGAAGTTGTTATCCCACTGTACAGAAAGTTGGTGAGACCCCATCTGGAGTACTGCGTCCAGTTCTGGAGACCCCATCTCCGCAAGAACATAGACAGGATAGAGGCAGTCCAGAGGAGGGCAACTAAAATGGTGCAGGGTCTGCAAGAGAAGCCATATGAGGAGAGACTTAAGGAGCTTAATATGTATACCCTTGAGGAAAGAAGGGAGAGGGGGGACATGATAGAAACTTTTAAGTACCTCAGTGGAATCAACAAAGTCCAAGAGGGTAGCATATTTCAGAAAAAGAGACGTGCAAGAACAAGGGGACACAATTTAAAGATGGGGGGGGGGGCGGTTCAGGGGCAATGTGAGGAAGTATTTTTTCACAGAGAGGTTAGTGAGTCTCTGAGCACAGGAGAGGTCCCAGAAGACTGGAGAAGGGCTCATGTGATCCCGTTCCACAAGAGTGGTAGCAGGGAGGAGGTGGGGAACTACAGACCAGTCAGTCTTACCTCTGTAATAGGCAAGATTATGGAGGCACTCCTTAAGGAAAGGATAGTACAACACCTGGAATCCATAGGGGCACAGGATCCAAGACAGCATGGGTTTACAAAGGAAGGTCCTGTCAAACTAATCTCATAGATTTCTTTGACTGGGTAACCAGAGTGGTGGACCAAGGGGCAGTTGATGTTGCCTACCTTGACTTCAGCAAAGCTTTTGACACTGTTCCACATAGAAGATTGATAAATAAGCTGGGTAGGCTGGGTGGGTCAAGTTGGTCAACTGGGTGGCAAACTGGTTGACTGGCAGAAAACAGAGAGTGGTGGTAAATGGTATACAGTCAGAAGAGATGCAAGTCACAAGTGGGGTACCTCAGGGATCAGTCCTGGGGCCAGTCCTCTTCAACATCTTCATTAGTGACCTTGCAGATGGACTAGAGGGTAAGCTTGTCTGTTTGCAGATGACACCAAGATCTGCAACAGAGTAGATGATCCAGATGGGGTGGGCAGAATGAGAAGATATCTGGATAAACTAGCAAAATGGTCAGAAGAGTGGCAACTGGATTTAATGCAAAGAAGTGCAAAATCATGCACATAGGGAAGAGAAACCCTGAAGCCACCCTATAGGCTGGGAGGGAGTTGCTAGCAGTCACAAAGGAAGAAAGAGACTTGGGCATCATCATCACTGATGACCTGAAATCATCAAGCAGACCTCTAAAGCAGCAGGTAAGGCTAGGGGTGTTAGGGTGTATTAGTAGGGGGTATCACAAGTCGTAGAGGGAGGTAATAATCCCTCTTTACAAGACACTGGTTAGGCCCCACCTGGAGTATTCGTGCAGTATTGGAGGCCACACCTTCACAAGGACATTAACCAAATTGAGGCAGTCCAGAAAAGGCAACCAAAATGGTGCAGGGACTGCATCAGAAGACATATGAGGACAGATTAACAGAGCTCAATATGTATACCCTAGAGCAAAGGAGGGAGAGGATATGATCGAGGCATTCAAACACCTTAAGGGCATTAACAAGGTGAAAGAGTCTAACATTGTTTAAATATAAGAAAAAATAGCAGGACAAGAGGACACAGCATGAGATTAGGGGGCCGATTAAGGGGAATGTGAGGAAATTCTTTTTCACAGAAAGGGTGGTGGATGCATGGAATGGCTTACCACAAGAAGTGGTGGCTATGAATACAGTGCAGGGCTTCAAACAGGCATGGGATAGGCATAATGGAGCAATACAAATGACTATGAATAGATAGGTCACTGACAGAGCAAAGGCCGATGGCACATTTATAAGGTAGAAAAAGAAATGGGCAGACTGGATGGGCCTTGCGGTCCTTATCTGCCGTCAACTTCTTTGTTTCTATGTTTCTATGGATGCATGGAACAGCCTTCCTGAGGAGGTTGTAGGGTCTAAAACTGTGGGAGAATTCAAGAATGCATGGGACAGACATAAGTCAATTCTTGTGGGGGATAGGAAGAAATAGGCTGTTGGTTTACTAGGATCTGCGGCCTATCCTGTAGGTAGGGAAATGGGAAGACTAGATGGGCCAAGCGGTCCTTATCTGCCATCAAAGTCTATGTTTCTATGTTAAGCTGAGAAAGAGCAGAGATTTCAGTTATTTGTATTTTTTCCAAAATAATACTATGATTCATACTACAGAATATGAAGAGCAGAAGATGATTGGCCCATAAGTACTGCTCCCCCACTATTTCAGCGGTAATACTTTATTATCTGATACCCATCATGTATTTATCCAATTTGTGTTTGAAAACAGCCTTATATGAACTGGTAATCATTTCCAGTGGGAGTTTGTTCCACAAGATTATTACTGCTCAGGAATGGAATAACTTTCTGTTGTTTGTTTTGAGAGGTTTCTTTCAACTCTGTAATGGGGAACCCCTGTTCCTACTATAATCAGGTTTGTATTCAATTTTTAACTCTTTCTTAAGGAAGGGATCCTGCATAATGTCATAAAGCATCATCAAATTCCCCCCCTCATCCGTCTGGGCCCGGATACTCAAAGCAGTTGCGCATGGCACAACTGAGCTGTACCAGCGCAAGTGTGGACTTGTGCCAAGGAGCCATTTTCATCGGGAGCCATGTCGCAGCGCAAAATCCATTGCACCAATTTGCAACTATAATGAATGCAGGCGCAAGTGCAGGGGGCTTTCCAATGAATATCCAGTGCAGTGGTATATTCAACCATGAAACCATGGCGCAAATGTGGAGCAAATCGAAGTTGCTCCGAGCAGGCTTGTTCCTATTAATACAGGGTGAAAACACACAGACAGCATTTGCACCAGGCGAGAGGGAGTGAGAGAGAGAGAGAGAGAGAGAAAGAGAAAGAAAGAAAGACAGACAGAGAGAGTGAGACAAACAGACAGACAGACAGACCAAGGCAGACACAGAGGGAGATGGACAGTGGTGGCACTGGAGATGGAGAGAGGGGCAGAGAGACTGTGAGGGAGAGACAGACACACTGCCAGGCAGTGCACCAGGGTGGCACAAAAAACAAGCAGCAGCCAACTGCCCAGGGGGATATTGGACAGCAAGGGCCATGGATAGTGTGCCTTTTATGATGGAGGCCATAATGAGGTGTGTGAGGGGGTAGGAGGAACAGCAGTGTGGCTGAAGAAGGTCCCGTCGGCGGTATGCCTGACACAGGTGGTATTGTGCCCAAATCACCTTCGAGAATTACAATGACACAGAGATTGTGGTCCGGTACTGCCTGAACAGGGCCATTCTGAGGCAGCTTTGCGAGCTGTGCAGTGAGCAAATGCAGGCACCCACCAGACGGAGCCATGTGATGTCTGTGGAGACGAAGGTGACAGCCGTCATGTGCCTGCTCACCACGAGCACCTTCCAGAGACCGACAGGGGACACCACAGGCATAACCCAGTCAGCCACGTCCTACATCCTCACACAGTTCCTCAATTCACTGCTGCCACGTGCTTCAGAATACATCCATTTCCCCAGCGCACAGTAACCATGCAGGATCTCCACAGGGTTGCATGCCTGCCTGGTGTGATTGGGGCCATGGACTGCACCCACATGGGCATTTGAATGCCACCTGGCCCCGAGGGTGTGGCATACACAAACCAGAAGGGGAGCCTGAGTGTCAACTGGCAGGTGGTGTGCGATGCCACAGGGCGCATCACTAATGTCTGCGCACACACCCTAGGAGTGCACATGATGCATTCATCTGGCACAGCTCTGTGCTGTGCTACAGGTTTGAATGTGGGGACATCCCCATGGGCCACCTAGTGGGTGAGTATGGCAGGGGCAAGAGGCGATGGGCAGAGCAGACCTTGGGATGGAAGAGGGCAGGGTATGCATGTTGGTGTGGGTGCCAGGGACAGGCAAAGGGTGCAGCATAGAATAGCAGAGGGCTAACCATGTCATTATCCACACAGGAGACAGTGCCTATCCACTAAGGCCCTAGCTGCTCACCCCCTACCAGTGCCTGTCGTCCCCAGCAGAGGAACGCTACAACGAGGTACATGCCAGCACGTGCAACATCGTCGAGCGTGTCTTTGGCATGCTGAAAGCACATTTCTGTTGCCTAGACAGTTCAGGTGGTGCCCTACAGTACAGCCCCTTGCAAGCCTGTGGTCGATTCCTGGCCTTCTGCATACTGCACAACATGGCCATTGACTGTGGGATAACTGTCGAGGCTAATGAGGGCAACAGTAGTGGGGGTGACAGAGGCAATGGGCTGGAGGGTGGTGGACAGCCACGCCCTGGTGGAGGGATCCCCGGCTGCAACAGCAGGTGCGACGACACTGGGACACCACTGCACAGGAGCACTATGGTGCACACAGGTAGGTGGTGCAATACACGTGCATGGGCCACACAAACAGGTACAGCACACAAGCAGGGGTGTGCATGGCAATAGGCATGCACACACAGAGGCGTGATGCAGGGGTAGGGGAGTCAGTGGCACACAACCACACACAGCAACACACACACACACACACACACACACACACACACACACACACACCCAGGCATTAGTATGTGGCGTGGATCAGATGCATTGCATCGGTGCACAGGAGCAACCAGTGCTAGACTGCCTTCATCATGCCCACACCACATCGTCCAATGGCAGGGCAAGCATGCACACGGGCAGTGTGTGCCGTGACACACAGGTGCCACACCAGTGGTAGGCACACGCACACACCGCCCATGTGTGCATAGGGCAGCAGCTGCAGACTGCAGGTGGGGTGGCCTGCACATCAGGTCCACTGCACGGAACCATGGCCACCACAGCCATGGGGGTGGCCTCATCTGGGCCAATCGGCAGCCACAGGCTGATCATCGGCCATGGGGGGGGTGAGCAACAGCCCCTCAGAGATTGAACCGCGGGACGGCAACCGTGTCTGCATGGGTGTGTGAAGGTGCCCAAGCAGGCCAGCCCTTGGTGCACCTGGGATGCCTACATCAGAGCCTGGCGTCGATTGAGTTGGGGTCGCTCGATGCCGGGTTTGTGGGGGTGAACAGCGCACTGCGGGGGTCATCTGTACCCGGCCATGCCCTGTGGCAGCTAGCAGTGCAAAGCCATCCATGATCGCAGTGGTAATGCAATCCAGGGATGCAGTCATGGCCTCCTGCATGCGCTGCATCCCTGCCAGAATCTGCATATTGCCCCTCTCCTGCTGCTCGGCTAACTGGTACACCTCCGCATGCAGTGCACACATCCTAGTGGCAAACAGTACCTGTTTCTGAACAGACTCCCACAGCAGATGGGTGTGCTCAGCCAGCAGATCGGCGTCCTGGGGTTCCTGGGTGTGACGCCGATCCTCATGTGGTGACCGGCCATGCTGCACAGTCCCCCGCCTCTGGTGGATGCTGCACAGTAGGGTCTTCGGGGGAATGGCCATTGCAGGCGCACCAGTGGTGGACCCAGTGTCTGGCTGCCTGGTGACACCCACAGCATGCTGCTGTCTCTCGTCTGGCCACTGTACGCCTCCTAGCGCCTGCTTGGCCACATCACCACCACCGCTGGGCACAGCCATGGCAGTGCACACTGCTGTATCTGCAGTGGTGGCAGACAGCTGGACTGCTGGCAGAGCATTGGGTGTGGTGCCTGTGACAGCTTCCAGCAGGGGTGACACAACCACAATGTCGTCCATGCTGTCCAGAAGCTGAGTGTAGTCCTCATCGGAGTTGGACCCCACCCTGATCTGTGTCTCTATGCACAGGATGCCAAGGCTGGCATCCTGGAGGATCACATCCAGGGCCTCATTCCGACCCCAGGTCCAGGACATCCACCTGCACCATGGTGCTGGGCTGCAGCCTGTCAGGTTACCGGATCCCAGTGGAGGTGGATGACTGGTCCTCCGTGGCCTTACCAACATCCACGGCTGCTGATGGTGCCACATGATCCTCACAGAGATGTGATGGTGCTGCAAGAGAAAAGAGGCATGTCAGTGATGCAGTGCCCACATGTGCCCCCCTACACTGCCACTGCATGTGTCCTGCAGCATAGCATACACATGGGTGTGCACACATGCACATAACATGCATGTCGGCTGCATGCAAGCCAGCATGCCTGTATACACACCCTCTGTGCCACCAGCTGTGCGTGGCTGACATACTTACCATGCAGTGATGGACTGCCACACATCTGGAAACCACCTCCAGGCACACCCTCCACTGTGCTGCGGCACATTGTGGCTGCCACCAACTCCTCCTGCGCTGTGAGTGTTGGCGCATCTGCAGGCTCCCCTCTGGTGACATTCTGGGATGCACAGATGGCTGCCACCTTCTCTTTAATGCGCCTCTTGTCCATGTCCACCTTCTTCTGGCACTCCTGCACCAACTGCTGGTGGCTGCCATGCTGGTTAATGTATGCCGCCACCTCCTCCCAGGCCCCAGCCCTGGCCTGTGGTGTGCCTGTGGCACCACTCAACATGGGCTCCCTGTCCAGGTATGCATTGAACAGGGCCTCTGTCTCTGCTTTAGTGAAATTTGGCCTGCGGTTCTGAGCAGGCTCACGTTCCTCACCCTCCTCATGTTCCAACATTTTGCTTCCTGTGGACATGGACAGCACAGTGTGTCAGTGGCAGCAACTCCCTGGTCCATCCCACCCTGCTGTGCTGTCTGCTCCCAGTGAGCTGCAGCGGCATGTGCAACTTACCTCGAAAGGATATAATACCAGTCCGTGGCCTGTGCTGTTCCATAGTGCTTATAAGGTGCAACGCATGCAAATGAGGTTTGGTGCAACAGTAATGACATGCTAATGCATCCAGTGCACCACACATTGGCTGATGAGCTCATTTGCTTGTGGTTTCTGAATATTGTGATTTTGCTTTGTGCACAATGAGACTGGCCGGAGCAAGTTGTGTCGTAATGTGCACGCATATGCGGTGCGCAGGCCTGCAGTGCGCATGTGCCTAATGGTATCATGGTGTCAATTATGCACCGTGCACCAACTGTGTGATGCAGTGGCATAGCGCATGATGTGTCAGGCCTGCTATCACGCACATGCGCACTGCACAATGGTGGGTGATCCCTGACCCCTGGGGAGACCTCTGACCCCTGGGTCACTTCCCTGACCCAATGACCCTGCTTGGCCATGCCCACGGTGTGCATCTCCAGCACTGCGTGATGGGCGGGCACTGCACATGTTCCCTCGCATTGCGCATCTTGCACATGTTGTTTACACGTGCACCTCCTGATGTCATTTTGGTCCTAAAGAATGTGGTGAGTAAAATGGCACAGGGACATGTCTATCGTGCACCAAACTGGTCACAGGTTGAGCTTGTCAACCTGGTGGCTTGTGTCCAGCCCCATGCCCCCAACTATTTGGCCAGGTGCCCCTGCAGCAGGCAAGGGTCACAGTTTGGCAGGGGATTGCTGCCAGGCTGCAGCACAGGACTGGGGTGGCCAGGATGGGGAGCAATGCCACCACAGGTATGGAGACCTGATGCGGTAGGACCCAGAGCACCTGAGGAGGCTCCAGGCATGCGTCAGGTGAGGGACTGTGCCACAGCCAGGTAAGCCTGCCCATATTGCATGTATGCCGTGGTGCTGGCTAGGCTGCCTGGCATGCCCTGCAGAGGGGTACACTGTCATCACATGCACCATGGAATGGCATTGCCAGTTGCCGCTTGCCCCCTGCCTTGCAGCTGGCACAGCCCTCCAGCTCCAGCCACAGAAGGGGCTCCGAGCCGCCAGCGGGCCGGCGGCGACCCCCAGCCGAACCAGAGATCCAGGAGGCTGGGAGAAGCAGAGAAAGCCGCACAGCCCTCCAGCTCCAGCCACAGAAGGCTCCGAGCCGCCAGCGGGTCGGCGGCGACCCCAGCCGAACCAGAGATCCAGGAGGCCGAGAAGCGGTGAGAAAGCCGCACAGCCCTCCAGCTCCAGCCACAGAAGGGCCTCGAGCCAGCCAGCGGCCCCGCGGCCACCCCAGCCGAATCCAGAGATCCAGGAGGCCGGGAGAAGCAGTGAGAAGCCGCACAGCCCCTCCAGCTCCAGCCACAGAAGGGCTCCGAGCCTCAGCCGGACAGGGGCGACCCCAACCGAACCAGAGATCCAGGAGGCCGGGAGAAGCAGTGAGAAAGCCGGCACAGCCTCCAGCTCCAGCCACAGAAGGGGCTTGAGCCCAGCGGGCCGGCGGCGACCCCCAGCCGAACCAGAGATCCAGGAGGCCGGGAGAAGCAGTGAGAAAGCCGGCACAGCCCTCCAGCTCCAGCCACAGAAGGGGCTCCGAGCCGCCAGCGGGCCGGCGGCGCCCCAGCCGAACCACAGAGATCCAGGAGGCGGGAGAAGCAGTGAGAAGCTGGCACAGCCTCCAGCTCCAGCCACAGAAGGCTCCGAGCCGCCAGCGGGCCGGCGGCGACCCCCAGCCGAACCAGAGATCCAGGAGGCCGGGAGAAGCAGTGAGAAAGCTGGCACAGCCCTCCAGCTCCAGCCACAGAAGGGGCTCCGAGCCGCCAGCGGGCCGGCGGCGACCCCCAGCCGAACCAGAGATCCAGGAGGCCGGGAGAAGCAGTGAGAAAGCCGGCACAGCCCTCCAGCTCCAGCCACAGAAGGGCCTCCGAGCCGCCAGCGGGCCGGCGGCGACCCCCAGCCGAACCAGAGATCCAGGAGGCCGGGAGAAGCAGTGAGAAAGCCGGCACAGCCCTCCAGCTCCAGCCACAGAAGGGGCTCCGAGCCGCCAGCGGGCCGGCGGCGACCCCCAGCCGAACCAGAGATCCAGGAGGCCGGGAGAAGCAGTGAGAAAGGTACGGGCAAAGCCGCAACCAATCAGGAAATGACCTCAGTCTCTGCCTGCTTCCGATTGGTGCGCCTTTCCCATTGACTTTAGCTGGGACTCTGCAACACTATTCTGATGGGATTTTGCTGCTTAACTGTAAACTTGTTTAATTAATCTTAAAAGAGCTGTTCTGACTTAAAAATTGTGGCTATTTAAACATTGTATTGATGTGATGTTTGCTAGTGATTCAGCCTTTCTGGTGATCTGTGTGGGCTAGACGCTTAGGCGCCAACCCCCCAAACCCTCCCAGTCTTTTGTTGTGCAGATTTTGGATCCTAGCACCTAATTGCAGATTGCCTGCACTAAAGTAGCCTTCTCACTGCCTTCTCCTCTGTCCCCTGCCTTGCAGCCGGCACAGCCCTCCAGCTCCAGCCACAGAAGGGGCTCCGAGCCGCCAGCGGGCCGGCGGCGACCCCCAGCCGAACCAGAGATCCAGGAGGCCGGGAGAAGCAGTGAGAAAGGTACGGGCAAAGCCGCAACCAATTGGGAAATGACCTCAGTCTCTGCCTGCTTCCGATTGGTGCGCCTTTCCCATTGACTTTAGCTGGCACTCTGCAACACTACTCTGGATGGGATTTTGCTGCTTAACTGTAAACTTGTTTAATTAATCTTAAAAAGAGCTGTTCTGACTTAAAAATGTGGGCTATTTAAACATTGTATTGATGTGATGTTTGCTAGTGATTCAGCCTTTCTGGTGATCTGTGTGGGCTAGACGCTTGGCGCTCAACCCCCCAAACCCTCTCTCAGTCTTTTGTTGTGCAGATTTTTGATCCTAGCACCTAATTGCAGATTGCCTGCAATAAAGTAGCCTTCTCACTGCCTTCTCCTCTGTCCCCTGCCTTGCAGCCGGCACAGCCCTCAGCTCCAGGCCACAGAAGGGCTCCACAGCTGGTTAGGCACCCCCAGCTGAACCAGAGATCCAGGAGGCCGGAGAAGCAGTAGAAAGGTACGGGCAAAGCCGCAAAATTTTGCCCGCCCCCACCCTCCTCTTGGTTGATTCTATTTATACACTCCTTCCGCCAATTCTCTAATCCACGCCCACATCCATTTTCCTTCTTCTTTAACCCATATCTACCCTGTACAACGCTAACTTGTTTCCTTTTGCTCCTTAGCTCTCATCTCCCTATTCATTATGATAATCATTCCATACCCCTCTGTCATGACGAATAATTTAATGAGTATGTGCTCTCTCTGCCATCCAAAATGCACAACCACCTATTCCTTATTCGCCTTGAACCACTCTTACACTGCAACCCCTGGGTATCCCACATAAAGTCTCTCTAACAATCCAGCACTCCCAAGCCACTTACATGTATCCTGGCTTTATAATAACCGCTATGCCTGTCCATCAGACTCCTATGTTATGATAAAAGACACACCCATATAACAGGACCATCTCTCATTACACAGTGGGCACCTAGGATTAAGAGGAAACGTTCTGGTCACTCTCATCCCTTTCCCTTGGTGCCCTTCTCAAATTAATCTTTACCTCCTTTCTGCATTGGCACTATAGAGATTAATCCTGGCCCCATTGTAAGTTTATCTTCCCTGCTGATCTGACCTCCATAAAAGGCCTAAGCTTCATACACTTTAATGCTTGCAGCCTCCTAAAAAAGTTCACCTTAATACAGGCTTGGGTGGCACATACTCTTCCAGATTTCCTGGTCATTTCTGAATCTTGGCTCAGGCCTACAACAGAAGACAGTGTTGTAAACTTTCCTAATTATCAGCTCTTCAGAGCAGATCGCCCATCCAGGGGTGGTGGGGTGACCATATACATTAAGGACACCTTCTCTGCAACCTGCCTCATCAGCACATCCGAGCCAAATGAATTTGAATGTCTATCAATCAAATTATCCCTTCCTAATTCATCTTCATTTAAACTGATTGGATGCTATAGACCTCCTCTGCAGGCCTTAAACTGCTTTCTCACCTAGGGTCAATTCTCAACCTAGGCCCTGAAGATACCATTATCCTTGGTGATTTGAATTTAAACTGGCTGTCTAATGTATCTGCACCTCTGATAACCTTTTGTGACACCTATGGATTCACACAGCTGATTAAAGACCCAACTAGGATCAACCTAAGAAATTCCAGCAATAGCTCACTCCTGGATATTATGTTGGTAACAAACCTCAATTATATTCACATGCAGGTGTACTGCCGAGTGATGTGAGTGACCATTACCCTATAGCCGCATAAGATCCACACCCAAACTACCAAATCCTGCAGAATTTGTCCTCAAAAGGTCAAAGAACTTTGATATCTCAGGCTACCTCCATGACCTGAGTTATACAATACATTGGCAAGATTTCTGTCTTACAACCTCTGTTGAAACAGCTTCCAGACTTTAAAGGATATTATCAATAATGCCCTCAATATTCATGCACCTATCACCAGTATCAGAACTAAGGTAAATCCTGCCCTTGGTTCACCTCTGAGCTTAAAGCAGCCTTGAGAACCAGAGACAAACTGTGGAAAAAGGCAAGAAAAACAAAGGACATCAGAGATTGGCTAAATTTCAGAAAAGCAAGGAATTCATGTACAAAAAAAATAAGAACTGCCAAAACTGTCTACTATACAGCTGAATTGGATGCCTCCTACAATAACCCATCCAGACTCTGGGGTACAATAAAAGGACTCCTGGGCCAAAAGTCTACTCCTGCCTTAACCTCCAAACTGATACTAAATGATACAGAAATTACAGGTAAACAAGAAATCTTAAATACCTTCAATGCTCACTTCACCACAGCTGGCCTAGCATTTGACTCTTCACCAGCAAATATCCTGAGATCTTCCTTGAACCTGCAAACTACTGTGGGGCAAATGGCCACTTCAACTTTTTCCTTCCTCCCAATATCCGTGAAAGAAGTGGAAGATCTCCTCTCTAATTTAGACACTAATAAGAGTGCAGGTGCAGACTCCCTGGATCCCTATTTCCTGAAAATTGCTTCACATGTCTTATCTGTCCCCCTCACTCATCTCTTCAATCTTTCCCTAACTACTGGATCCATTCCTCTACTTGGAAAACAGCTCAAGTGGTTCCATTACACAAATCTGTGATACTAGAGATCTCAACAATTACAGACCTATTCCATTCTACCAGTTTTATCCAAGTTGCTCGAAAAACTAGTAAACTCTCAGTTATGGGACTATTTGGATAACAACAACCTTCTAAACTCTGCACAATCTGGATTTAGATCAAAACATAGCACCATTACTGCCTTAGCTAAGGTAACCAACGATTGCAGACTACCTTGGATAAGAAAATTGTACCTGTGCTGTGTTTCTGGATTTGAGTAAGCCTTTGACACTGTGGATCACGACTTATTAATCACCTCCTTAACTCAATAGGCCTGGATTCCTGTCACTCAACTGGTTTAAGGATTACCTTTCAAATAGGTCACAACTGGTTAAAATGGAAATTACCTATCCACCTCAAAACCACTGCTAAGGGCACCACAAGGTTCTATTCTTGGTCCTATCCTCTTGCTATTTATATAAACAATATTGATGCCAACCTCACTCAATCTAACATTCATCTGTTTGTTGATGATACTGTATTATATGTCAGCAATCCCTCACCTTCCAAAGCCTGTGAACTGTTACAATCCGAATTCTCCATTCTGCAGCGCAACCTCTTGACAAAAAATACTTCTAAATGCAAAAGACAAAAGCCATGTTCTTTGCCACAAAGAGTTGCTCACCATACCCTAGCATCCACCACTTACATTTATCCACCTTACTTGGAGAAAACTTGAATTTGTTGATAATTTCAAATATCTTGAGTCTGGATAGATAACAGGCTTGACTATTCAGTCCATATTGAAGAGCTACTTAAAAAGCTAAGACAGAGGCTTGGACTATTCTTAGAATAAAGCATTACCTAAACAGTGACTCCAAAAAGATTAATTCAGGCCTTATTCTATCCCTCATTGATTATGCTGATTTTCTACTGCCATTGTCCAGGTCATCTCTTACAAACTGACACCCTGTATCTCAGGGCCATAAGATTTATTACTGACCTTCCCCCCAGCACCCATCATTGCTCCCTTTATATGGCAGTCAATTGGACATCATTACAGCACAGAAGGACTAGGAATGCTGTTATCTGGATATTCAAAGCGTAACAGGCAAACTACCTACCATATCACTGATTGCTTTACCCAAATTACAACTAGGCTATACACTTTAAGGATCAGTAAACTCATCATGTTACAGGTCCCATTGCCTGCACCCGTATGGGAGGGCTGCTTTCAGCTATACTTTAGCAGTTGCATGGAACTCTCTCAAAAATCCATGAAGCTAGATAGCCTTCTACCTCTGACATCCTTCAAAAGACTGTTCTCCGCCTCTTTTCCAGAGCTCTGCAATTGCTTTTATAAACCATAATCCCCTACCCTACCTGACCCACTTTTCTTTTTCCGTCCATTATATTGTTTCATATTCTATCTTCCGACTCACCTATTTATTCTCACAAAGCTAGTTAGACCCTATAATTTTATACTTTATTCCTGCTATACCTTTGCCCACATTTTCTTGCAGGCAAAATGGTTCTACTGCTCCTTGTATATATGTAAATTGTTGTATACATTCATTTCTTGCCATTATATTGTTATTTATGCTATTCTTGTCTATGTAATAATATTTGTATCCTCATTTGTATGACCACTCAGGTCCATCTTGTAAATGAGCTTTGCTCAATGATGTTCGCCTGAATAAATAAAGATTTTGATTGATTGATTGATTGATTGATTGTGTTGTGATACAGCCGTGCAGGACATGTCAGGCAGGGGGTCACCCTGTGCACAGGGGTGGGGGTGGTGGGCAGCTGCTGTGGATGATTCCTGATGTGTATCTGTCTGCTGGAGGATCAATGCCGGGCACAGGCAGCAGCAGCAGCACGCCAGGCTACAGTGGGCCATGGAGGAGTGGGACCAGTACCGGCGAGGTTGTAGAGGGCAGGTAGTCACTGTCCTGGTCCATCGCACTTTACATGGGGGGTGGCAGGGGAGTGGGTGTAAGCATGGCCACCTGTGCCATGTGCCATGGCAGCTGTGTGTGTCACACTGTACGTGGTGCATCCATTAAACATGTGTGCTGGCTGTTGGTAGGGTGGGTGTGCACCCGGCTGCCACTGTTGTTGCTGTGGTGCTGCCAGTGCACGGTGCCATGTTACTGTAATTGTGCAGTCGGGTGGCCATTGTGCAGTGGGGATCATCTCTGTGCAGTGTCATGGTGTGCCGAGTTACAGGCGGGTGTTAGTCCACCCACCCCATGGGTGGCCGTTTTGGGCCCTCCAGGGGTGTGTGTTCCCACTACCCATTGTACACTGTGGGTGGGCATGATTCCTTGGGACATTGCACTAATCACCTGTCCTGTCCCTTGTTATAGGTGTCCGGCAGAGACCTGGGAGGCCTTTGTATGGCAGACTGATCTGGCAGTTGATCGTGATCACCTCAACCACCATGGAGGCTGCCTTCCAAGTTCAGCACCTGCTGCTGGCGGAACGGAGGTGGCGTGTACACTAAGGGGTGGCAGGACGTGGCCACCATTAGTTTGGCCCCAGCTTTCCCCTGTTTCCCCTGCTGTACCTCCCCCTACAGTCCCCCTTCCCACTGTACAGTCCCTGTTCCATGTCCCCTTCCCTTGCTTCCCTACCCTTTCCCACCCCCTTGTTATTGTAAATAGTTTTCTTCATAAATATATATTTTTTGACTTACCTGCCTGTGTCACTGTCTGCTTTGCAGATGGCATGCAGAGCCATGCTGCAGTGGCCCAGTGTCTGTCTGTGTGGTGTGCATGTGTCGGGGCACGTGTTGTGCTTCTGTGGTTCACTGCTGTGTGCTGTGGTGTGTCCCACTGTGGTGGTGTGCTCCCCCTCGGTCAGTGGTTGTGCCTTGGGGTGCCCATGGGGCGGCTGTCAGGGGTGTGTAGTGGGTGTGTGCATGGTGGTGGCACACGGCCATGGTCATTGGTCAGGTACTGGCCACACACTGTGTTGGGACCTCTGCGTGACATTGTGCGGCCTGTCCCATGTGGTCTGCCATGCTTCCTGCTTCTGGCACATTCAGGGCCTACTGTGTGGGCCTCCTGTATGCCTATATGGCGTGTGTGTGTGTGCTTGGCTGTATGGTCCTGGGTGTGGCCTGCTATGGTCTCGGAGGGGAGGGGCACAGCCAGCAGCCTGCATGGGGGGCTGCCTTGGTGGCCTTCCATTGGGAATTGGCACCTCCTGTTGCCTGCTATCTGTGCCACTGTTGTGTTCCAGGGAGGGGTGTCTGGGTGCCTGTGTGCACCCTGCTGTGCTCTGCTGGTAGAGGCCTCCTGTGCTTCCCTGGCTCTGTCTCTGGGTCTGTTCTCTGTGCCTTGCCCCCCTCTGTTGTTCTGCTGGTCTGCTTCCACAGTTGCACTGGGGCATCTCTTTCTGCACCATGGCGCAACTGTGCCACATTCAGCCGGGTTGTGCTGGCACAGTTCGGCCTGCACACCCTCTGAATATGGCTCCTGTTGCACCATGGTGTGTCAGATTTGCGCTGCGCTGGACTTGCACCAGTCTTTGGTGAATTTCTGAATATCTGGGCCCTAGTGTATAGTGACATTAGGTTAATTTCCCTGAGTCTCTCCACATTTGGAAAATCAGATAGTTCTTTGAATGTTTTGGTATAGATATTCTCTGTACCTCTTCAATCAAATTTACTCTATCTCCCTTTGTTTGAAAGGGGCCCAGAACTGAGAGCTGTAGTCTAGTAAAGGATGCATGTATGCACAATATAGTGGTACTAGAATTTGGGTGCTACAGCTTGTGGTAGGTTTTTTAATTAACCAGCACAAGTACCCAAAATGCTCAAGGGTCCTTCTTCCAAACTAATGCCCCCTACAGTAGGTGGAAAATCCATCCCAGATCCTAAGGGTAAACCTTTACTCTTGTGCAAGTTTGCGTTGGATCCCGACACAGGACCAAAGTCATTCATACGTTGTAAGGCCTGTTCTCCTTATGCCACATAAGGGGATAGTAAACAGATGCCACCTGCAGAAGCTACCAGATGATGTGGGGCGAGACCAGCTGGAGTATCAGTTTGATTTATGTTAACTTGCTGTGCAACTTCCTCAAGACTGGGTCCAATAAGAAAAAATAAAGAACTGGGCTCAGGGGGCAGCCCTGCCTGACTCCCTTCAAAGTTTGACATGGTCTTTCTAAGGTGACATTGGATAATTGGGTTTCTGTGGCAGCTTGATACAAGGATTCTAACCATCTCTCAGATTTTACAGGAATATCATATTTCTTTTAAGCATAAAATAGGTATGAATGAAAAATACAGTCAAAAGCCTTCCTCTGGTCAAGCGCTAGGAGAAGTCCCAGGCCATTCCGTTATTGCACATTTCGACTATTTCTTTAATAATAATGCAGTCAGACCTAGTTAATCCACAAACATTTTTTTGCCCATTTTGTTACATAATAAAAATATATGTAGTGACCAGACAATGTCCAGAGGATTTTTATTAACATGGCAAAAAATCAGTTTCCAAGGTTCCCTGTTCAGATTATCGGGAATATGTAATAGCAAGGCACAGATTAACCAGGTCTGACTGTAATACCAACCTGGATTTTTTAATCTGGTACCAAACAGGTCTGGGCTGACACTGTGAGCTGCCCAGCTACAGAGGCTAATCTTTGCCCTAACATTTGTGTTACAATTTTCCAACCTGAATTCCTGATTACATGGACACTACCTACCTGAATACCAATACTGTTGATTCAAACTCAGTTTGTAACTATTGCCTAGTTTCCTTGCATGAGGATTGTGTGTTGGGAATCAGTTCATTGAAAAGCAATAAACATAAATAAAAATAAAGACTGATTGGGTGCTAAGTATTTATATTAGCCTTGTCCCTTTTTTTAAAGGAAAACTCTCATAATGCCAAATTCACTCTCCCCAAATTCACCCCCAATTAGATTTTTCATAATAGTAACACATTTTTACAAGCTCTAACTTATTTTATTCTATTGTTGCAAAGTCCGGGGGTCAGCAACGTGGCAGATGCTGCGCGGTTCCATTTCAGGTGACAGTGCAGTGCCACATTGCCTGTTTCAATGCACTTTTATTGAAGCGAGTGGTGCGGCACCGCACTTTCATCTGAAATGAAACTGCATAGCATCTGCCATGTTGCCAACCCCCAGACTTTGCAACAATAAAATAAAGTAATCTAGAACTCATAAAAACATATTTCTATTGCAAAAAGCCTAATTGGGGATAGAGATTTGAGGGAGATGGGGATTTGGAATTATGACAGTTTTCCTTTAATATCAGAAGGCCATCTCTGACTCTCCAACCCCCTTGTCCGTATGTTTCAGAGTCCATAATGGGTTCATGTGAATCCATTACAGTACATTGTGTTTTAAGCCAGTACATAATATCCAAGATGTTAACACCCTCATTTTTTATAAGAATGGTTCGTTTTAAAAGCTGCGGATGGCATAAAAGGGTGAATGGGGGTAAAGCTTATGACAGTGCTTCCAAAAACACTCAATTCCATTAGTTGCTTAGAAGCTCACATCAAAGGCTGAGTCTCCGGTTATGTGAATGAGGGCATATATTTTTCTTCCATAAAATCTCTTATCAGATGCTTCTGACATACTTCCTTTCTATTTAAGTCACACAGTATTACGTCTTTTAGCAGGTTCAGCAGCAGATTGGAAAAAATCTGTAAAGAGCATGAGCCCATACCTGCTTGAACTTGAGGGTTTGCTGGGCCCTGGAGTTGCATCATTTTCAGAGTTTGATTAATCTCCCTCAATGGTTCAGGATCTCGTGCAGTAAGTCCAGGCACAGTTCTGCCTGAGATCTCTTTCTGACCCTTCTTGCTGCCTGACAGAATTCTCCTCTGAAGTGGCTGCCCATTGTCTGTATTAATTTGCTCCCTCCATTCCCTTGGTTCTCTAGTTTCTCTAAAACCTCCCTTTGCCCCCTTGGGTCTGTATTCTCTGTAACCTCCCCAAAATAAACAGCAGCAGGTTGAGGCTGTATTTCTTTTTTGGCTCCTGTATCTTTAACTGCTGATTCCTGTTCCTCCAGTAAAATAGCTTTAGATGGGTTAATGTTAGTGTCAGGCTGAGGAACACCCATATCAACCTGTGGAGGCTGTATTAAGTCAGTATCTGGTTGAAAAACAAAGTTATTCAGAACATTAATGTTTATGAAGTTTTCATTGTCTGTGAGCACAGGCACTTTTTTTTGGGGGGGGGGGCTGCAGAGCATTCAGTCTTTTTAAGTGCTTCTCTTTTTGGGATCTACGATGCCGGTTCAACAAATTTTTTGTCAACCGACATCACAGCGACGGATTTATGTAGACTGCAAGTTGCGGTCAACATAAATCCAGCAGGAGACCCGGTTCCTTTTCTATCAGGGGCTTCATCCCCAAAGCCCCCATGCAGGGGCTTTGCCCCCAACATCCTCCGAACTGGCGAGAATTATCAATTCTGAGTCAGAGTTGATTCGGGAGGGTGCAGGACCGGGAAAGAGTGTCGGGTCTGGCAGACTATTATATAGAGAACTGTCGATGTTGTCGGCATCGCATTTGTTCGGCTGTAATAGTAATGCTTGCACAGAGGGCATACCTCTGGGAATATCCTTAGTTACAAGGGGTAGAGAAATGAGGGGCTCCAACTTGGATAGATTAATCAGGTGCACGTGGGTACACGGAGGAAAACATCTAGACAGCACATGGAAACACTCTTTCCCAAATTCTACAGCATTATGACCAACAGCACATATCTCTTACATAAATACATGACAGCTTACCTTAAAGGTAAAATTATGTCATCACTACCATGAGTGCTGCATAGAATGGTGAAATGACCAGGCAGTTGGTAGATGGTGTGCATTCAAGAGACATGAACACACAGTCAGCTGACATTTTGGCATAAGTATGGTGTGTTAAAAAGTGTCAGACATGACAGTTCCAAAGCCAAAACCTGTGAAAATACAAAAGTGCAATGTGATTACAGAGTGATTAAACACTGAAAAACAAGCATGGATAGACTAAGAGAAAAAAAAACAGACAAGCTGGAACATGTGTATAAAAACACAGGACAAATACATGGGGGGGAGAGAGAAAGGGAAGGGTAACTACAATGTCCAAATGGCTAACAAGAGACAGGAGAATGTGCAGAAAGGGGGGAGGATACAAAAAGGAAAAATCAAAAAACACAGTAGCCAAAAGGCCAGCAGCTGCTGTTTATAGTGATAAGTTCACAGAAGACACAGAAGTGGGAGCTCCTCATTTGATCCATAGGGACTCAAGGTCTGCAACGTGTGACTCCAAAAGAACTCTCACTGTGCCCACTTCATCTGCAGCCCCACCTCATGGACCCACTGTCACCCTTTTGATACCGATAAATTTCAAATTGGCAGGAGAGCCATGACCTTTGTCAACAGAATGCATTGGCATGACATTACTTGCCACCTGGTTCCTGACTGCAGATTTATGCTCACCCACTCTTTCTTAAGCGGCCACTTAGTTTGTCCCACACACTCCAAACCACGGGGCACATTAACACATAAATAACCAATGTGGTAGGGCAAATGATGACAGATATAATCTTGAATTTTCTTCCTGTTCTTGGATGTTCAAAGGTTGGTGTGTCGTATGTGTTGCTACAATGAACACAGTGGCCACAGTGAGAATTTTCTTTTGGTGCTGGCGATAAGCATTTCTTGGGGTTTGGTTTACTTTGATTGAAGCTAATGTACCACAGTGTCATGAAGGTTGTGACCCCATCTGTAAGTGACCCTAGGTTGGCTGCATTATGTTCCTGAAAAAGCAGGGTCATTTCTGAGAACTCCCCAATTTTATTTATTTTTATTATGGTGGCAATTTTATTTGCATGAGTCAAATATGTTGTGACAAATGTCACATGTTGTTTCTCTTCTGCTTTTCCCTTTGGGGCCAGTAACACATTGCTGTCTGAGTTCACAGCTCTGTGGAATCTACTGTACACAGTAATAGGTTCATAAGCTCTCTGTAGGAATCATCCTAACATCACTCTCACTTGTCTGTGGAATTCTTCTTCACACCTACAAATATGTTTTACTGTAGCATCTGACCTACAGGAATATTGTTGACTAATGATCATTGATGGTCACTCAAAAAATGTAAGTGTGTTATGCTCCATTGGTATTCCGAAGACTGTGGTGGCAAGAGTGTTCTCCATCTTATAAATTATTAGGCCTAAAAAATCTATTGCTTGCATGCTACTGGTTTTTGTGAAGCGAAGAGTAGTGTCCACACTGTATGTATATTCAACAAATATCTCAAGATCATCCTGACTCACTGCCAAGCGAGTGCTGCTTTGGCACTGGAGAGATCCCAGATCTGCCCACATACCAAGAGTGGTTTAACTTGGTGCACTTAACCTCCAGATATGAAATAACTTCCCATTTCCTGGCCTGTAAACTCTCTGACTATGAAGCTATCTTGGCCCCTTTCCACAAGGCCTTCCCTGCCCTCCAATCTCCAATGCTGCCCAAAAGGTGAACCCAATTAGCTGGTGAATTTCATCCCTGCTTTGTCAGGGTCACTTTTGCTGACCTTCCCCTTTAGGGTTTTCAGCCTGGGTCTCTACTCGTAAGAGTCTGCTGTTCCTCAGCTTTAGGTGCCCACTTTGGGCCTCTACTCTCCCTCTCTGTTCCCACCCTTCCTGCCCCCCAACTGTTTTTTCCTTGGCCTTCTATGATCTTCTGTTTCCCTGATATGATTATTAGCTTTTTGTCTCCCCAACACCATATTCAGGGTTTATGCATTCAGTGATAGTTGCATTTCCCTTGTCTTTTACGTAGCAACTCACCTGTTATCCTTACTATATTGCTCTTGGGAAATATATTATGTGGCAATATGGATGGATTGTACTTGTCTCCGTTCCCTTTTAGCTTGAGATGTTTAACCTCCCCCCCCTCCCGACATAGTGACTCCTGTGTTAATTAGTAGTGATGTTACCTCTTTTTGTAAGACCCCCCTCCTTATTTACTCCTGGTTTATGTGCCCTTTCTAGTTTCTAATGTGATTAGTTGCTTCCTGATATGTTACTACCCCTTGGTGATTACATTTCCTTGGAAGCATCCCCCCTTCCCCTCTGTCTCTTAAGACTAGGGCTGGTTTTCTTAAGAATTAGAATTGGTAGCTGCCTGTCTACTCGAGTGATATGTTATCTCTGGTTTTGATAATTTTATCTTTTCTGTGTATGTGTTGTTATGAGATGGGTTTTCCCTAATTCTTAAACTGTATACAAGTGTATGTCAAAATTCAATAGAAATCTTTATTGAAAAAAGAATATCCTGGCTCCCTGCCCATACAAGGAGGCAGTTATCAATGTAGCATTCCCACAGAACAGCATTGTGTTTAAAAAGTTCATTACAACACACACACACATATATATAACATTCTTCCCCACAGGCAGACATAGAGATTGGCCAGAATGGGTACAAAGGTAGTGCCCATAACCATCCCTTTACATTGTACATAAAATCTCTCATTGTACATAAAATAATTTGATTTCAGTACCATATCTGCCATACATGTGGTAAAGGGTGTTGTTGGTTCCATTGGTTCCTCTCATATATCAAGGTAGTGAGAAATGACTTGGAGGCCTCAGTCATGAAGCATACTGGAATATAAACTCTCGATATCAAGGGTGACGGGTACTGCTTCTGATGTTACATTTATATTTTGTAATGCTGTAATGGTGTCACTACTGTCTGACAAATAGGATGGTAACGCAGCCACTAATGGGCGAGGGAAGCTGTCCATAAATTGGGAGATGGGATCCTTGCTGGACCCAATATTAGACACAATCGATTTTCCCTGGGGCATGATGGGGTCATTGTGTAGCTTAGGGAGAAGATATATACATGGTTTCACAGGATGTTGTACTTTCAAATAGTTGCATTCTTGCTGTCTCAGTTCCCCTTCAGTTTGTTCTTGTGCAGTAAAGTCTAAGGCTTGAGTCTCCAGTTTCTGTGGGATAATTGGGAATGCATTTGCAGTACATCTGGTTGTTCAACTGCCGCTTCATATTTTCCTCTACCCAACTACTGTACACAATATCCCTATATCTATATCCCTCCAAAAGACCACCGTGCCAGTATTAAGTCTGTACTTGATTTTGTTAGTCTGCAGCCCTCTGAAAATGAGCTCCTCCTCCTCGGGGATTTCAACATAAACTGGCTCGCCTCTGACACTGGCTCTTACAAAGATGACATCCTAGCAGCAAACCTGACTCGGATGGTAACCTCCCCAACCCGGAAAAATTATAAAACTGGTACAAGCACCCTTATTGACTGGGTTCTCACAAATCACCCTGACCGGATAAAAACATTAAAGTCCTCCTTGACTCCCTCAGTGACCACTCCCCAGTGTCCTGTACCTGGTCTAATAAATTTCTCAAGCCACCCCCAAAGTTATAACAAGCAGAGTATTGCCTTATGGGAATCTTATCAAGTTGAAAACCCATCTCCTACAACAGGACTGGGCGCCAATCCTTGAATCAACTGATATTAATACCGCACTAGAATACTTGCATTAAATCTTTCCAGCTCTGCATCGACTTATCGCCCCAGTAAAAAAGCGTAAAATCAAAGCGCTATCAAATCCATGGATTACTGCTTAAAACTACTTGCCGAGCTCAGGTTGGGACCACCTGGGCAGTTGCCAGAGACACAGCTCACCTCATGATACCCTAAAATACAAGCAGGCACGAAATAGATGTACCTCACAAATTAGGCAAATGAAGAGCGTCTATTTCAAAATGCCTTGAATCCACCTGGGGTGATGGAAGAGCTTTTTGGGACAACATCCGAAACATAATGGGTAAACAATCAAAATCGTCACCTACCATTATGAAAGTTGATGGATCCACCACTTGACCCAAAGTCTATTGCAGATGCGCTTAATAAGACATTCACAGACCTTAGTGGGGTCCTCCCAGATTTCTTCTCGGACTTACCTGTGCCTAGCCTAGTATCACAAAAACACCCTCGTGACAAACCACAATTTTACTTCAAGAAAATCAAAGTGCAAGCACAAGTACATAAGAAAGGCCTGCTCCAAATCCAGAACAAGTAGTGACACGCTAGATCTAAAAATCCTGTCTCTCACCCTGGATGAAGTAATTCACCTTGCAAAATTCTTAATCTGTCACTTTGCCAAAGTCAATTTCCCAACAAATGGAAATCTGCCATGGTTGCAGCCAGTGCACAAAGGGGACAAATCCTCAACAGGAAACTATGGACTAATATCAATACTCCTCCTCTCCAAAGCACTTGAACGAATAGTGGCAGACCAACTCTCTGATTACCTGGACAAATACAATCTACTCTGTAATCAACAGGCGGCTTTAGGAAAGGACATAGTACAACAACAGCCTTACTTGATTTCTCTGGAAAGTCCACTCAGCCCTGGACAAAGGGTGCCAAACAGGTGCAGTCTTTATCGATCTAACAAAAGCTTTCGACACAGTCCATCATGGCCTACTTACCTCCCTACTTTCTAGCCTAGAGCCTGGCGAAGGTCCTTGTGCTTGGGTAAAAGTTACCTGTCCAATCGGTCACAGGCTGTAAAATCTCTAATAACTCTCCGACTTCAAACCAGTTCTCTCGGGTGTACCACAGGGATCAATTCTTGGACCGCTTCTCTTTAGCCTGTTCCTTAACTCCTCCCAGATATCTGCCAGGAGAAAATAATCTTATGACTTGATGATGCTGCATCTCTCTTCCCACAAGGATCCAAACTCCCTATGAAAAGCCTGCAACTTGCTTTTCTAGTGTTGAAAGGTGGTTCCTGGATAGTAAACTTGTGCTAAACCACAATAAATCAAAAACTATGCTCTTCTCAATCACCAAAACAAAATAGGCATACTCCACTCACCATACAAACCTCTCAGGAATTACACTGGACCAAGTAAATACTTTCAAATACCTTGCATCACTTTTGACCAAGGGCTCACCTTTGCAACCCACATTGACAACATCATGAAAACAGTGAGCAGAACACCTTGGAATACTATTCCGTAACCGTCAATTTCTAAATCAAGCGGCATTGAGAATAGCTATACAGAGTTCCATAATCTCAATCATTGACGATGGCCTTATTATTTATGGCTCAGCTACCTCCACTGCTCTAAGGCGTGTCTCAATCACTCTAAATAAGGCCTGCCGGCTCCTCACAGGGGCTCAAAGACTGACTCACACGTGTGATCTGTACTATGAATCAGGCTGGTTGAACCTATCAAATCATCTTATTTATCTCACCTGCACAATGGCAAAAAAATCTATCTTGGGACTGACTCCATTATGTATTCAAAACCTACTCCGACTGAATCCTGGCTCACGACCCTCCATCAGATCTGAACGCCAACCTTTCCTGGTTCCTAGATGCCGGACTGCACAGGGACAAAGATCTTTCACATACAGGGCCCCGACATGGTTCAATGCGCTTAGTCCACCTACTCTATCCTCAACCTTGCTTGAAGCTTTCAAATCCATGCTCTATGCCCACCTCACCACCACTAGCAACTGTGATTGCGCTAGATAAAGACTACTACTCCTCATGTCCATCCTCACATCTGAGGCCTCTTCCTCCCTGACTAATGAACCTCTTGTACCTCTACTACTTCCTGTCTCCCACCCAAACTCACTCCCCTTTTTCCTGTCCCTCTCACTTACTCTCCCGCTCACCACCTTTCCCTCCTCTCTAGCCTCCTTTTGGCACCTAATGATCACCCTCTCCTGGAAGTTTCCTTAACCCCAAATCATCTACCGCTTGAACCTGTTATAGCTTGTTTTTCATGAAACTTAAAACGCTACTGCCTTAAACTGTTAATAGCAAATTTATGATGTAACTTTCCTGTCTTGTTTTACCTGTAATGTGTATCGTGCTTTGTTAAATGTTCTTTGTGACGTGGAACCTTTGTAAAAGAGCCCTGGCTCAAAGGTATTAATTCCTAGACTAATAAACTAAACTAAACTAAACTAAACAATGGCAACCCCCTTTATCTGCTGACTTAGTTAGTTAAAACTTTATTTTTTGACAGGATAGAACTTTAGGCCCCAAAGGGCCAATCTACAAAGTTGTCCTGTATACACACAGCACAAAACAATGAACAGTAAGCAGATCACACATACATTACACAACAACTGTTGTCAAAATTCAATGAATAATACAAACATGTATGGTTAGCTCAATAGGGGATCTTTTGTAGCTCAGCAAGGCTGTAGGTTTTTGTTTGATAAATTATCAAACTATTTCTTGTTGTTATGCTTGAGCAAACATTCAATATCTTTATCTACCAGCGCTGCATATGTGTTAACAGCAAAGTCACACAAAGTCGGGATATTAGACGTCAGTTTCTTTTAAAATTGTGGCATTTCCTTATTCATAAGATTCATTTCTGTTGATTGAGCTGTAGGTGCCAATGATGAACCTGGAGGGTAGGGGGATGGTGTATGTGCAATATTATGTTATTTATTAATTTATTCAGGGCATTTGAAAAAAGACGTAAGGTGCAGTTGTCTATAGAATTTAAAAAGGTATACCTTCAGCTGGAATGGGTTGAGTGGTGTGGCAGGGACAAATTATGGACCTTTTTGTAGAACAACAGATTGCTCAGATGTGATGATATTTTCCAGTCAAATTTATGACTTCCATTTGTTTGAGCAGTTGGTGTGGGTTCAGTTCATCGCCTCTGTTTCATAAAAAAAAAAAAAAAAATTCCTTCTGATTGCAGGAACCTGCTGACTCAAATTTACTCTCTATAGAGAGGATTCAAAATTTGGAATCCTAAATCTCTGCAGATTTCCCCTGTATCGAAATGGTTCCCTCCTTTTTTTGTGACTACTGATTATAAATTTGTCCCTAGGTGTAGTCTCTGGCATCACAATCGTGTTTCTGTAGTTTATATTGCTTACAGTCTTCATGGAATTTAGCAATATTGCTAGACATTTTGGATAATAGTTGCTCTAATTCTGTTACTGATACAGTTTTCTTTGTGTCAGCCTCCATCTTTTCAATCTTGGCTTGAGCACTAGCATAATCCCTCCTATCCTCAGTTACCTCCTGTTCCCTCTCTTGTTGTTCTGCACTGGCTGTCTTTATCAGTGGAATAACAGGCTGATTCTTTTTGGGATGATGCACAGCAGAGGATTTAGCTTGACATAGGAAAGGAAGACCAAGGCTGTCAGACAATTAAAAAGAAGAAGGAACATAGAAACACAGAAACATAGAATCTAATAGCAGATAATGGCTGCTTGAGCCACCCAGTCTGCCCATTTTATTATATTTTTTTTACCTTCATTTTTGCTGCAGACCCACCAGATCTGCGGTGCTGTCCCCCCCCCCACACACACACTTCCTTACCCCTACGATTCCCTTGTGCTTATCCCAGGCATTTTTGAACCCCACCACAGTTTTCTCCCTTACTACCTCAGCTGGAAGGCTTTTCCAGGAATCCATCACTCTTTCTGTAAAAAAAAAAAAAAATTTCCTCACATCTCTCTTGAATCTACTCCCCTCCAGCTTCATAGCAAGTCTCCTTGTTCTAGAGCACCTTGTTTTCTAAAATAATACTCCCCTCCTTGCCTTACTAACCCCCTTGAGGTCTTTAAAGGTATCTATCATATCCCCTCTCTCCCTTCTCTCCTCCAGGGTGTACATATTGAGCTCCTTTAGCCTCCAATTGTAGGTAGGACTTATGATGCAGACCCTGCACCATTTTGGTAGCCCTCCTATGGATCGCCTCCACTTTGTAAAGGACTTGCCTGTTCCCTCTTGCTTCAGTAAGTCCTCCTTATTATTTTCTTCTGGCAGACTGGATTTCGCGCTGGGCTTCTCCAGGGATACAGTCCAAATGGCATTTCCATTTTTTTTCCCAGCTGGCACAAGTTAAGGCCTTGTCTAAACTTAACTCAAAAATCTGCAGTTCCTGTCAGGCTCAGTCATCCTGAGCCCTTTGCCAGGCCACCCACCATTGTCAGGCATTTCTGCCTCTGGCACACAAACTGATTTAGTATCAAGCAAAACAATGAACCAATTTAAGAGGGCACTAGATAGTCATTTTTATGTTGGCAAGCTTGTGCAGCCAACATCTTGCGGTAGTGGAGATTTGGAGGCACGGTCGCTGTTGGACGAATGCAGGGCACACACCAGTAGGTGCGTCCCTCATTCCCCAATCAGCCTGCATGCTGGCGCCACACCACCCGGGCAAGCACATCTAAGGAAAGGTCCGCTGCAATGCGAGCAAAGCTCGTCACACGCTTACGGACCTTCCCTCGATAACCGCCAGCTACAAACGTGAGCAGCACAGTGGCGGCTAAACTGCCGACTTCGGGGTTGCCCAGTCTCCCTGTTGGCTTATGCTGCCCCTCATGTATGTGCCGATGTGAGCCCACTCCCCGTTGGCATAATGTGTCCCCTCTTCTTTTTTTGCTTGCTGAGGGGGTGCTCAATCCCCCCTCGGCTCATGCACCCTCCCCTTGCTTTCGTTGTTTGCCGATGGGGGTGCCCAATCCCCATCGGCATCCGTGCCTCCCTTTCCCACTTTAATGTGCCGATGGGGGAGCCCCATTGGCATGATGTCCCCCCCTTCTCCTGTGCTGACGGGGTGCCCAATCCCCCTCAGCTAGTGTCCCCCACTCCCTATGTGCTGACGGGGTGCCCAATACCCCGTCGGCTACTGTATCACCCCAAAAAAGCACCTGTAAAAAAGAAAAGTCCACAATGGTTTTTTTTAACACCTGTAAACAGAAAACGGTCCCTCGTAGTCTCCCTACCCCGCTCCCACCACCCAAACCCACCCACTGTGCACACTGCATCCCCACACACCCCCACCCCATACTTCTCTCGGAGCTCAGCGCGATGATCTTCGGTGGACCGGGAACACGTCTGCACTCTTCAAAGCTGACCGCGAACTGAGGAAATGACGGTAAGCTGTATAATGGAATAAATAGGATTTTTTCAACTTTGATGCATATCTCAGGCATTTTTGGGAATTTTTGCAACAACTTTTCAATATGGGGTTTGTGGGACCCCTCCTCATTAATTCTGGCACTGTTATGATGTTAATCGGTCTCAAAAGGTGATTTTGCAGTCACTGTGCAAAATCACCTTTCAGGACAAATTAATGCAAGGACAGTGGCAGTGTTCATGAGGTGGGCTCTCAAAAAGCCTATGTTGCAAATTTGGTGGAAAAAATCCAAAAAAATGGCTGTTTTATGAGCGTGCGTTACGCAGTTGCTATGCACGCTCGTAACTTTGTGAATTCGCAATATTTTCATGCCAGATTTCAACATTATCATTTTATACACCTCCTTGTGAACAGTACAGCTGTCATTTTCACATCCTGGCGAAATGTGATTCGCACTTCAAGCACAATAGCACAGTCGCTGTAGGAAGTGTTCAGAGCACGATATGAAAATGACAATGACAATGTTCATGAGCAGAGGTCCTAAAATACCTATGTTGAAAATTTGGTGGCGATACTCCATAAAATGACTGTATTCTGACATCGTTGTGCAGTTGCTCCCCGCCGCGTTCCATAACCATGAAATTCACAATATTTTCATTCTAGATTTTCAACATTTTAATTTTTCTACACCTCCTTGTGAACAGTACAGCTGTCATTTTTCACATCCTGGCTGAAATGTGTTTCCGCACTTCCAGCGCACAATAGCGCGGTCGCTGTGGGAAATCAGTGTTTGGGGAAGATTACAAAAATGACAGTGACACTGTTCATGAGCAGAGGTCCTAAAATACCTATATTGAAAATTTGGTGATGATACTCCATAAAATGACTGTGTTACGAGCGGGCATTGTGCAGTTCGCATGCACGCTCATAACGTTGTGCATTTGTAATAGTTTCACTCTGGATTTTCACCATTGGCATTTTTCCATACCTCTTGATGAACAGAACAGCTATCATTTTACATATCCTGCCTGAAATGTGTTTTCACACGTCCGGCGCAGAATAGCGTGATCGCTGTGCGAAATCACTTTTTGGGACAGTTTGAGGAAATGACAGTGACACTGTACATGAGCAGAGATGCTAAAATGCCTATGTTGAAAATTTGGTGCCAAAAATCCATAAAATGACTGTGTTACAAGCGTGCGTTGCGCACTTCCCACTCACCCTTGTAACTTCACAAATTTGCAATATTTACATGTCACATTTTCAACACTGCCATTTTTTTACAGCTCCTTATGAACAGTACAGCTGTCATTTTTCACATCCTGCCCAAAATGTGTTTCCGCACTGCACTACCAAAGCCAATGCCAGCGCGACAACATTCGGCATTGACAACTGCTTGTTTGTCCAGTCACCACTCAGCTAATATCTAGTAAGCACAGGTCTAAAAAGGCTCACGCTATTGACCTGATCAACATCTTATGAATCCTATGAAACTGTTCAGGGGAACAGATGAGTGCTGCAGCTCCGACCTTGCTGTGAGGGCCTTCTACATGGACTGAGGTGTAGCCTGTCTCAACTTTTGCTTCTGCCATTTGAACTTTTCTTCTTCCTCCTGACTTAACGTGAGGAGCTGAGCTGTTTTTGCTTTCAGGTCTTACTCATGATATTCTTCTTCTTTCTGCAAAAGTGAGGCAGGCTGGTTGTTAGCACAGTAAAGCAGCAAAAGCAAAGCAAGCTTTATTTATATAAGGCGCCCTTCCAAAGCTCAGGGCGCCTTTACAAAAATTACCATACAAATTTTAAAATGCAATACATAAAACAGCATCTTAAAAATAAAATAAATTTTGTTAAAATCTTTCACCCCACAATGCGGCAGCTATAATAGATCAAATTTCCAGTGAATCAGCAATAATCATCAAACGCTTGTGCAAACAGATGTGCTTTCAGAGATTTCTTAAATTCTTCTATGGCCAGGCTATCACGTATCCGACGTGCTGGAGAATTCCACAGGGTAGGAGCCATAAAGGCAAAGAATCTACCTCCAGATGTTTTCAAATGTACCCTGGGAATCTCTAGCAATCCCTCACCAGAGGATCGGAGTGAATGGGAGGGACAGTAGGTAAAAGCCGATCTTGCAGATACTGAGGTCCCTGGTCACGTGGGGCTTTATGGGTCAACAATGTGACCTTGAAGGTGATCCACCATTGCACTGGCAGCCAGTGCAGTTCATGCAGCACAGGTGTTATTTGGCTGGACCTGGAAACTCCAGTTAACAGCCTTGCCATCGTGTTCTGCACCAGCTGCAATCGGTGAATATCCACTCCCGGTAACCCTAGGTAAAGGGCATTGCAATAATCAAGATGAGTAGTGACAAAGGCATGACCAAAGTAGGTAGCTCTTCAGACGGAACCAGGTGCTTCACCCTGGAGATGTTCCTTAGATGGTAAAAGGAAGACTTGGCTACTGCCGACACCTGAGCCTTTAGGGTCAAGCCTTTGTCAGATATCACCCCAAGATCCCACACCTGGCCTGAGTCTTTGAGTGAGCCCCCTGTCCCCCAGGATATAAACACAGGACACCACTTCACACTCCACATCCACCTCCTGGGTTGTAGGCAAGTGGCCTTCTAGCACCATTTCCACTACATTATCAACCAACTTAGTAGCCACATAAGACACAGAGGAGGACACAGATATCCCCTCTGACCAAGCTTCCTCATTATTCAGGGTAGAGATGGAAGCAGTCTCAACCACCTGGGTCACCATCCCAGCACTCTCTGCACTGTCGTCACCCATGCTTCAACAGGAAGTCAGCGAGTCCCCCTGCTGGATGAATAGTGGAGTTTCCCAAGGGCCATGGTCAACATTCCCCTACAATAAAAACAGATCCTTGTATCCCATCATATAGTACAGACCTAAAGACAAGCTGTTACAGCTTACAGTGCCTTTCCTGGTCACAAATGACCAATAGACAAATAAAGAAATATCTACCTCAAGTGATATTAACAAGCTTTGTAACATGGCACAAAAAAGACAACCCAAATGAAGCAGTCAGATAGGTGGAAAGACGACAGGTGGTACAACAGAAACCATGGATTAATACCATGGTAGATCATGGTTGGGAGCGAGGGCGCGCAAAAAGAATTAAACCACAGTTGGAAAGCTGGAGGAATCAAACAGCGGTGGTGCAGATTAGTACAGTGAGCAGGAAACGCTGTGCTGGGTCGCCCCTCTAGTGGCAAGCGGCAATGAGTGGCAGAGCAGGGACAGGCTGGGACACACAGAGCAAGTAAAGAGCAGCACAGCAAGTGGCTGCAGTGAGACACATACATCTAGGACATATTGGAGAGAGAGAGAGCAGTGTGTCTTACTGCAGCAGTCGGCAGAACCACAGACAATGACAGCGGTAGTGTGCAGACCGGCAGCACCAGGTCCGTGCAATTGCCAAACCACTGTGACTTGCATCGCAAGTGTGTCCATGCGGTAACTCCTCCGCGTCATCAATCGGAACATGTAAATGGACAGCAATACCCAGAGTGCAGCAGCAAACACCAGTGAACTGTACGACTATCAGGCTGAAACAAACACGGAGAGACACACAGAAAATAAGTGGGGCACACTGAGGAATGTGACATTCCGGGCTGCATATGTACCGTGGGTGTAGTGTAGGAGCTGAGAACCACATCAGTATATTAATAGATAGGAAATTGTGAACGTGCACATACCCATTGTCAACTGAGCAGAACATCATAGAGACAGTAGTGAGAGACAGAAAACTGCTATTTTGAGACGTCTTTGTCAGTCATAATAGTACTATGTAATAGTAATTATAAACAGTAACCTAACACAGTGCTAGCCATGTTACAAGTGGATTAACCCACGAGAAAGCATGGGTCTACTGTGGAATTAATCCATGGTTGGTTGGTTGGACCCACTTGGCCTTCGGCCTCGTGGTCCAACCCCCCCCCCACCATGGATTAATTCCACAGTAGACCCATGCTTTCTCGTGGGTTAATCCTTACATAATCTAATGTCTTGTGTGTTTGGGTCACTTCAACCTGGCTTATTACATATGCAAAGAAGACTAGGTACAGTATATCATAATTATTAACAAAAAGAACCCTCTCCCTCATCTTACTTTTTAAAATAATGTCCCAATTAATAGGAAAATGATAATAATAAAGAGTGTGTCTATACTTGTGGAACAATCTGTGCACAGTTAACAGGATCCCATTGAAAATGAGCCTTGGCTCAATTGGGTATGCCTTTTGTACTTTTCAGAATATGTTTACTACTACTACTACTACTACTACTACTACAACAAATAGAGACTTCATCTTTAAATTCTTGGATGTTTTGATCACATAGAATATGTTTTAGTCCTACAACGACACAGATCTGTGAGAAGTCTCGCAATCAAATTGGTGAGATACATAGGTTTTATTGTTGTCTGGAATATCCAATTCCCAAACACAGCTTCTTCATCTAAAATTCCTATCGGGAGTACAATATCAGTTGTGTCAGTTCAGAAACTGGCATGCAGTTATCCTACAAAACTTGGGTTGGAACTATATATAACCAGCTCTTTATTACAAATGGGGATTTGATAGATTGGCCCAAAGCAGGAACAAAGCTATCAAGTACCAGACATTTATAATAATACACAGTCTGTGTGCAACCTCTAATCTTTTCATGAAGCATCCTAGACAGGATCTCAGATCAGCTAACTCTGCTACCTTGTACATTCCTTTTGCCACTTAGATGTCAACAAATACTCTTTTTTTAGCTGGCAACTAAACTCTGCTATATCCACCAAAGTATATTTCCATCTTGGATACCATTCAAAAATTTAGAGTGGCTTTAAAACGGTGCTAAGCCTAATTTTTTATCAAGACAGCTCTTTATTTTCCATGCCAGAACAGCCTCATAGATGCAACACCTAATTTCCAAGAGGTCCTGGGGGTACAAACTGTAAGTGTTACATATAGTTACAGTATAAGGCAAATGTATCAACTTGAGACATTCAAAACATGACTCAAGTATATAAATATAGACAGCAAATAAATGTTCAGCCCTAGCAAAATAAATACCAGTAGGTAAATAAAGAACAAGTAGTAATATGCAAGGCACTGGCAGGGCTTACTGAGCAAATTGAAAAGAGTAGTCTTAAAGATGATAGCACTATCTGATTTTGTTCTCCTTCATTGATGGTCACTCTTCTGATATTGTATACTTTGACTGATTTCTTTGTTAAGTTATGTTCATTAGTGTCACGCGGTGGCCCATTGCGGTGCGATGTACTGCCACTTGCATGACCAGAGTTCTGGAGTGGACTCGGGATGCTAGCATTAGGCAGGCCAGGGCTTAGGTTGCTACCATGGGAAGGGTTGTCAGCAAGTTCTAGAGCAACAGCAACCCCTGCAGGGGCGCCCTGTGCGTACATGAGATCAGCACTGGTTATGCCCATGCCAGTGGTGGTGGTTGGGAAGGTGGAGGGAGAACACAGCAGTGGAAAAATGACTGTCACTCAGAAGCCATTCAGGGTGGGGGGGGGGCTGTTGACTTGGCACCTGGAACTTCAGTCATCATGGAACTGTGTCTTGAGGATGACAGAATGGTGGGTGCACTGTTGGGTAATTGGACTATTTCCTGCAGGTGGGAGGCTAGTTTTGTATTCAAACATAATAGGCAGAACACTGGAAACACCAGCGTGTGTGCTGGCTCCCTAGTACTGATTTTTGTGTTCTAAACTCTGTTTAAAGCAGCTCCTGAAAGTATAGTAACTTAAAAGGTGCTACAGAAAGCATACAGGAGAAAAAACTTTATTGGGAAAGTATATGTCTAGTCCCCCACCCCCACCAAAATCTGTACAGTATTGCCAGAAGCTCTCTGTATCTAACAGTTGTAAGCTGTTGTGCCTAATTATTTCCACCATATGGCTCCTGGGACATTCTCATCCCGCAAATCCAATGTAGCTGAACCCTAAGTGCTTCCAAATTAACTGAGTTTCTGATTCAGTAGAGCCTAATACCACATCCACTGATGATGATTCTGTCCTTGCATTGCTGTATCTGAAGAAATCTTTTCATCATCGCATTTTAAGTGCTGTATCATTTGTAAAATAGCCAAAGCAATAAAGAACTAGTAGCACCAAGAATAGAATGCTAAAACGTTTATTATACAATGCCAGGGAAATGTCCTACCTTCCGATTGGTCACTGGGTGCCTTCAACAGTGATGTTATTCCACAATAAAATCACTGTATAAAGTGCAGGCACACAGCTGACCTCAGAACAATTAAAGAAGTCCCTCCCTTTCCACGCAAGCCATCAAGAAGCCCACACTGTCCTACCTGCAAGGAACCACATTATGGGACACAAAAGACATCATGGCATCCTCCCCCCCACCCCTGACAGCAATTTTCTCCCTTGCTCCACCACTGTGCAGTATCCTCTGTCCCCTAGAAAAAAACGCGGTAGCATTTCTTTAATTCAAAACAAAATGCTGCAAGCTGGCTTTACTCATAGGCACGAAACATTTATATCCACGTTTCACTTTCAGTTCTGATGGTTTCCCAATTAGTTTTCTGCCTGCGGCCCAGCTGCAGTTTATGTATTGCAATTTCTACAATTTATTTCTACTTCATGCCTTAAAGTGAAGCCCACATGGTGATCTGCTTCTCGGTGCGCTGTCATTACCATGTACATCGCTGACGCATGCCCAGTTATTAAACACCGGTTCCTCAAATGAGCAGAAATGGATACGCTTCTCAGCACACTATTAAAAGTGGTAGAGCCAGCTCAATAAACTACATGGCTGCAAACAATCCTGTATGCCTGTGTGTGTCTCGGTTGGGGGGGGAGGTGGCACAAAAATCGACAGACACAAATCACACAGATACTGGGGGGCATGACGACCAGCACCACCTACTGGACTATTTTTACATTTCAAATATATGCATGCCACAAAAAAAGTATAAATATGTCATAAACAACGATTTTTAAAAATGTTTTATTATTATTTAAAAATGAGTCATTGTGCAATAGCAATAAGGCACTCCAGGGTGTATGTTATTGTGTAATAACATCACACCTTGGGTGGTGGAAGCACTCTGCTTCATCTCGTTCTTCAACCCACCCGTGGAGTGACGTTATTACATAATAACACACACACTCTGTCGTGACCTATTGCTTAAGTAACTTTTAAAGGGACACTGTCAACCTTTTTTGCATCGTATTGTTTTTAAGTAAAAGTCCACATTTTATGATGGCTTACCTTCTCTAAAATTCATTAATGTTGCTGGTTGTTTTATCTGCCTCCTTGCTTATTAGAACTGAAATGCATGGTAATGTATAGTTATACACAGCCTTGCTTTGCTTCAGATCATTGAACTACTTTTGTTTCATACTTCCTGAACACTATAAACATCCTCAAACAGTGCAACCACTCATGATACAATAGTCTCCTCTACTCCCACAACATATGAGTGGCTAGATTGTGTTGGGAGTGTTCCTGAGTCCAAGAAAGATTCAGCAGGAGTTGGTCAAGAAATGTAAACAAACATGTTTTGGTGTGGTGACATCAGTAAGGTGGGCACTCAGTTTTTCACTTTTTAAAAGACAAAAGGGATCTGAAGCAAACTACCAGCTGCATCGGCTTATGTGATAAGAGCATGTCTGAAAGACTGACAGTCACATAGATCGAGTAAAAAACAGTCCGTCATCAGAAGGGTGACTGAAATTGTAACGACTGTGACTGCATTCAAACAAAACAACCAAAAGAAGTATTTTATGCAGGGGGTTATGCCCCTGCCTTCAAACTTAAAATAATCAACTCCATGGGGTGACATAGGGAAAGTTACTTGTTTTAAAAGGAAAAAAATTCTTTCCCCTGAAACCAGGCCCAAACCTGGATCTGCTGGCATCGCATGCGGTGACTTACACCACCACTACGCTAAACAACCAGCTCAGCAGGGTAGGCCACACAACATCGATATATCCTGTAGTAGTGAGTGTGGCTCCCTGCTATACTTGCTCTACAGGATATATCAATGTTTTTCACCAGTCGCTCTCGGTATGAGCGGTATTATTGAGTTGCTCATATTGACGTGCTCAATAATACTCATTCATATAACACAATACTGTTGCATCAGCAGTCTCTATAGAATGTGAACAGTCATACAAAGTGTATTTTAAACTAGGGACACTTTGAGGCCTAAGGAGGTTGACAGTGTCCCTTTAATTGTAATTCCTTATTATTTTTTATTCTTGAAGTGTTTTTAATTTTCTATGTGCTCATTAGATTGTTTTCTAACTAACAGTATAGGGTAAGATATGAAAAGCAGTGCTTTACCTGTAAGCAGACATATCTAGTTCTATTCCTCAACTTACATCATCAACAAACCTCAGTCATTGTTACATCACAAACCCTGCTGTCAGATTGGTACAATGTATAGCAAGTTACCACTTAAGTAGCAGGAGATTGGCTTTTCTTGGTTACTAGTGATGTCACAGTTAGTGAAGTCACAATGCTGATGACGTATTGGGAGGAACAGAATTGACTGTCAGCCTCCATGCAGAGTGCTGTACCACATATCACACCTAGTACTGTCAGGTAGAAGATCTAATTTTTAATAATAAAAAAAAAACAACAAAAAAACAATAGTTCAGACATAAGAAATGATAGCGAACTACTTTTGATACTTGCTACTAATTTCAGGAAGTACACTAGCTCTTTAAAATCTATAAAATACAAGGATTTTAGATAATGACACAATCACAACTTATGCACCTCCATTTATAGACTTCATTATGAGCCCTTGGAAATCTGGGCTCAATGTAACTGGTTTCTGTAAAGAAAAGAATTCTACTAGAAATGTCTGGTGCATAACAATCTCATCTGTTGCAGAGTCCAAAGGTCATGACTATACATGCCACTGGTTTATAAAGTTTTGAAAAACCTTTGATACAGACGAATGAATCAAGGGCGTTACCTATTCCAAATGGTATGTTTGGTTCAGACTCCAGATTTATCTGGGTTTTATAAATCCCAGGAACAGCTGTTTCTGCTACTTTGACAAGTGTACAAACTCTGTTCTTTTAGTGCAGGGTTTGTCATGGCTGTTTCTTCTCTTCCCTTACTTAGTCAATTTGACTATTGTCCGGCTTGTTGTAACCATTAAGGAATACATCCCAATTATGTGTGCTCTTATAATGCTGTTGGAACACAAAGCATTGCTTTAAGCAAGAGACATCTGGATAACATTCTTGGAACCCCAGAATACAGTCTTAGTGTTGTTCGTGGTAAAGCTTTTTATAAGCCCAAGGGGCAATAATAAACCTGATTCTTGCATTTAGGGTGCTCACTCATCAGGATTTTTTTTATGTGGACCTCGAGGCTGACAGCAGCAGTCCATGTTAGGGTTGTTAGAGTTTTAATTACCTGACTGAAAGAAAGAATGCACTCTCTTCATGAAATGCTGGTGAATTTAAGGCTAATTTAAGTCCCGTTTTTTATTCAGTGTGCTTTTTAAAATATGTCTCGGCATGCACACTGTACTTAATTAGAGCACGCACAGTGTTTGCTCCCAATAACTAGTTTTAGGCCCTTCACTGCCACAAATAGACAAGTCACACTTGAAACACCAGGCACTGTGAGCAATTACTCTGCGTATGCTATGGAGAAAATGCATTGCACGCAATACCATACGTACTTTATTGAGAAAGTGCATTGGGCATGATTGCTGTGCATACTCATTTGGGAAACACAGAAACAGAGAAACTGAGACTTAGTCAGCAGAAAAGGACCTCTTGGCCCACCCAGTTTGCCCAGATGGTCCCTAGTCTGTCTCCCCAGACCCTAACTGGTCTCCGGTGACTCTCCATCCTCTCTGTCTATCTGCTAATATTCCCCTATGTCTGTCCCACACATGCTTGAAGCTCCCTACAGTTTTTACCACTGCTACTTCCGCTGGCAGTCAATTCCAGCTGTCTACCAGTCTTTCAGTGATGCAGTACTTCCTCACATCTGTCTTAACCCCCACCAGCTTCATTGCATGTCCCCTAGTCTTGGTGCTCTTCCTCATTACAAAGAGACTCTCTTCCTGCATCCTGTTCACCCCTGTGAGGTACTTATAAATCTCTATCATGTCCCCCTCTCACTCCCCTGTCTTCCAGCAAGAACATGTTGCAATTCCTCAGTTTCTCCTCGTAGGGATTTGCTGCATCTCCTGCAGCATTTTAGTTGGCCTCCTCTGGACTGCCTCCACCCTGTATTCTTTCTGAGGTGTGACCTCCAGAACTCGATACAATACTACATGTGGGGTCTCTGCAGTGAACCATACAGTGCCAACACCACCTCCCTTCTCCTGCTGGGGATACCTCTCTCTGTGCATTCCAGCATTCTGGCTCCACACACTGATTTGTCACACTGCCAATCTGAGGTCATCAGATATGATAACTGCAAGATTTCTTTCCTGATTAGCAACTGTAAGTACCTCCTATACTCAGCTCCTGGGTTCCTGTGCCCTATGTGCATGATCTTTGCAGTTTGTGACATTGAATCCTAACTGCCATGCTCTTGTTCACTCCTCGAGTTTCCCAAGTTCCCTACACATTTTTCCACCCCCTCCTGATTGTCCATCCTATTACAGATTTTGATGTCATCTGCAAAGAGGCATGCCTTCTCTTTCATTTCTTCTGCAATGTCACTTATGAAGACACTGAAGAGAACTGGCTGCAGTACTGAGCCCTGCTGTACCCCATTAGTCACTTTCCCATCATTAGAGTGAGTGATGTTAACCATCAGTCTCTGTCACCTGTCTGTTAACTAGTTTCTAACCTAGTTCACCACTTTGTATCCCACCTCTAGGCAGTTCAGTTTATTTATCAGTCTCCTGTGTGGCACAGTGTCACAGGCCTTGTTAATGTCCAGATAGGCCACATCCACTGCCCTCCCCCTGTTCTATTTTCCTGGTCACCCAGTCCAAGAAATCAGTCAGATTCATTTGGCATGATGCCTCCATGAATCCATGCTGCCTTTGATCTCACAGCCCACTGGATTGAAGATACTCTACCAGTCTTTCCTTTAACAGAGTTTCCATTAGTTTCCCCACCACTTAGGTGAGGTTAACTGGCCTATAGTTGCTAGCCTCTTCCCTGCTGCCACTCTTATGTAGAGGCACCACATCTGTTCTCCTCTAGTCCTCAGGAACCATGCCTTAACCCAGTGAACTATTGTATAAGGCCATCAGTGGGGCAGCTGTCACCTCCCTAAGTTCCTTTAGTACTCCTGGGTGTAACCCTTCCAGTCCCATAGTCATGTTCATTTTCAGAGCTGTAAGTCCCTTCATGATTCTCCTGTGAAAATGGACCTATGCCTGCCTCCCCTCTAATTGTTCCTGCTGCTCCATCATGGTCCACCCCTCTTCCTCCTCTGTGAAGACTGAACAGTAGTACCTGTTCAGGATGTCTGCTTTTTCTTGGTCCTCTTCTGAGCAGTACCCCCTGCCTCCATCCCCATCCTCACTATCCCACCCCTTGCTTTTCTCTTTTCACATACTGCATATACCTGAAGAAAATCTTATCCCCATTAGCTACATCCCCAAAGCACCCCTCTTCTGTCTGTGAAATTGTATTGTGGGTGATTACTATATATACTCTATGGAAAAAATACATTGGGTATGATTATTATACGCACTCCCTGAAGAAAATACATTATATGTCATTACTATAGTTACTCTATGGAGAACATTCATTGGGTGTGATTAGTTTACATACTCTATGGAGAAAATGCATTGAGCCAGCCTGATAGTGCTGCGGCCAGGGAGCCATACCAGTGATTAGAAACATAGAAATATAGAATTTGTCACCAGAAAAGAACCCCTTGGCCCACCCACTCTGCCCAGATGTTCTCTGCTTAATCTGTCTCCACAGACCCTATCTGGTCTCCTGTGACCCTCCCGCCACCCTGCACCTTTTCTAATATAACCCTCTGTCTATCCCATGCATGCTTGAAGCCCCTCCCCCACTGTTTTTGTCTCCACCACTTCCACTGGCAGCATGTTCCAGGTGTTTACCACTCCTTCCATTAAGAAATATTTCCTCACATCTCTCTTGAACTCTGTTCCTCAGTTTCTTTGCATGCCCCAAGTTCTGGTGCTCTTTCTCATTTGAAAGAAACTCCACTGCACCCTGTACACTCCTGTGAGGTACTTGTAGGTCTCTATCATAACACCTCTCTCTTGCCTCTCTTCCAGAATGTGCCTGTTGAGATCCCTCAGTCTCTCCTCATAAGGCTTCTCATGCAACCCCCCCCCCACACCATTTTAGTTGCCTACCTCTGGACTACATATATGCTGTCTATGTCCTTTCTGAGGTGAGACGCCCAAAACTGGACACAGTACTCCAGGTCAGGTCTCACCAGCGGGCAATACAGTGGCAACACAACCTGCCATCTCCTGCTGGAGATGACCCTCCATATGTACCCAAGCATCCCATTAGCCCTATCCACTGCTTTGTCATGCTACCCTGCCACTTTGGGATCCTCAGAGATAATAACCCTAATGGCTCTTTCCTATTTAGTGTCTTTTAGTACCCCCATCCTATACTCGACCACTGCGTTCCTATGCCTTAAGTGCATGATTTTGCACTTTTGGCATTGAACCCCAACTGCCATGCTTTTGACCTCTCCTCAAGTTTCCCAAGATCTCTATGCATTCTTTTCAGCTCCTCCTCCTGTGTGTTCATCCTTTGGCAGATTTTGGAATCATCTGCAAAAAGGCATACCTTCTCTTTCAGTTTTTCTGCAGTGTCACCTATGAAGACATTGAAGACAACTGGTCTCAGTACTGAGTCCTGTGGTACCCCACTGGTCACTATCCCATCATTAAATTGAGTGCTGTTTACCACCACCCTTCTTCTCCTATCAGTTAACCAGTTTCCAACCCAGTTCGCCACTTTGGGTTCTACCTCTGGGCTGCTCAATTTCTTTATCATCCCCTGTGTGGAACAGTATCTAAGGCCTTGATAAAGTTTAGATTAGTCATGTCCACTGCCCTCCATTGATCTATTCTCCAGGTCACCCAGTCAAAAAAATCTAACATCTGTTTGGCATGACCTTGCCCCTGAGAATCTGCTTCCTCTGGCCTTGCAGCCCATTGGATTCAGGACACTATTATAGTCTTCCCTTTCCCCGCCACCGAAGTAAGACTAACCGGTCTGTAGTTGCTAGCCTCCTCCCTGCTACCACTCTTATGTAGAGGGATCACATCTTCTTATCCAGTCCAACAGAACCATGCCTGTTTCCAGTGAGCTGTTAAACAAGGCTGTCAGTGTGGGAGTTTGTATCTCCCTGAGTTCTTTTAGTACCCTTGGGTGTATCCCGTCTGGACCCATAGACTTCTCCATTTTCTGAGCTGCAAGTCCTTTCCAGACTTTTTCCTCTGAAAATGGACTTTTGTCCACATCCTCCTCCATTCCTGCTACTTCCTGGCCCGTTCCCTACTCCCTCCATTGTGAAGACTGAGCAGAAGTACCTGTTAAGGATGTCAGCTTTTTCTTGGTCCTCTTCTGCACTGTCTCCCCCTTCTGCCCTTCTGATCTGAGCTATCCTTCCCCTTGCTTTCCTCTTCTCATTTATGCAACTGAATAAAGTATTATACTCTTAGAGACCCCTTTGGCAGTCCTTTCCTCTGTCTGCACCTTTGCTCCCCTCACCACCTTGCCTGCTTTCCTCTGCTTTACTTGGTATACCTCCCTGTCCTTCTCCCTCTGCATTTCCTTGTACCTCCTGAAAGCCATCCTATTTTCCTTCATCACCTTTTCCACTTCCAAAGAGAACCATAACAGTCTATTTTACCTTCTGCTTTTACTCTCTTCCTTTATGCAGGGGTTGGTTGTTTAATTATGCCCTCCCTTATTTTTTGTCAGTGTGCCTGTACCCCTCCTTGGCAATCCCCTTCCTCTAAGGCAGTCTTTGAGGCAGTCTACCATGTCTTTAAAATCCATCCTTCTAAAGAACAGGACCCTCATCCTTATGTGGTTAGCTTCTGTTCCTGGCTTTTTGTTAAACCACACTGTACTGTGATCAGTGGTACCTAGGGGACTGCCCACTGTGACATCTGCAATGCTGTCTGTGTAAGCACCAAGTCCAGCACTACCCTGTCCCTGGTGGGTTATTTGACTAGCTACCTTAAAAAAGTCCCTTGTAGGGAGTCAAGGATGTCCCTGTTCTTTGCCAAAGCCACAGTTGTAAGGCTCCAGTACTCATCTGGTAAACTGAAGTCACCAATTAGCAGCACCTCCACCTTACTTGCCATTCTAATGATGGCTTCCCCAAGTGCCTTATCCAACTCCTCTTCCTTTGCTGGAGGTCTGTGCACTACCCCAATATGGAGAGCAGCCCCGGAGCCTGTCTCCAGGATGACCCACAGTGCTTCCAGAACCTCCTCTTCCTCTAGGTGTCCCTCTACCTCCATGGCATTGATTCCCTCCCTCATATGTAATACAACCCTTCCCCCTCCTCCCTGCCCAGTCTCTCCTGAACATAGAGTAGCCTGGTGTGGCCATGTCCCAGTCGTGGTGCTTAGTGCACCATGACTCCATTATGCCCACTAAAATCCTGGTTTGCCCCTGCCATGATGTCTTCCAGGTCTGGAATTTTGTTTCCAAGACTTCTTGCAATGGATGACATGGCCTTCCACACCTTACTTACCTGCTGCCTGCTGCCTTGCTTCCTCCTCCCTTTCCTGCCTGTGTTGTTCACTGAGGCCCCCAAACTCACCTTTTCCTTTTTACCTTCATTATTCCTTGTTTTCTTCAATCGTCTGTCCTTGCTCAACATAGTAATAGACCCTTTTCTCTGCCTTGCCCCCCATCCTTGCCTTTCTGTGCCTATGCCCTAGGAGAGTTTTCTCCCTTTTAGTGCCTCACTTTCTGATGGCTCATCATCCAGAGGGACGATTGTTGCCACCTTTGTTTTTTTTTTCCTTGTTTTTTTGTCCTCCCCTGGCCAGTATAAATGTTCATCAAAGTAGCATTTAATCCTTCCACCAAGGACTAAGGTCCCCTTCCTGGAAGGATGCAGGTTGTTTCCTTTATGGAAGTCAGTATTTTATTTATTTATTTATTTAGTGATTCGGAAAAGACCTTTGAGCACAAGCTCTTTTAAAAAGATTCCACATCATAGATTGCAAAGCAAAGTACAATAGGAGAAAGCAAAGGTACATCACAATGAATGATACAGCTTGGATTCAGAACTTAACCGAATAACTCAAACTATAGGTACAAGTTAAAATAACAAGAAAAACACTTTATGAGGGTGGAGGGGGGAATAAGCAGCCACAAAGTGCCTTGTCAATAGTTCAGAGGGACGGGATAGCGTGGCAGTGGGGTGAAGAAAGAAGACGAGAGAGTAGGTACTGTGGTGGAGGTGAAGGTGCGGGGAAGAAAGCAAGGATAAGGTATAGGAGAAAAAGGGGTGAGGGAGGCTGAGCAGAGAAGATTGCTGGAGTAAAATGGTGGGGTGTGAGGGGGCATGGTCAGGCAGCCTGCATTAGTAGTGACTATTAGGGAAACTCACAGGACTGGGAGTTGGGGGGGTGGAGGGTGCCGAAGGAACATGATGCAAACTGATTGCTGAGACAAGTCATGAGAAAGGACAGAGGGAGGGGGTACCTGAGGCCTGCCTAGTGCTTGCTGGGAGGCAGAGGCAGCAGGTGTGGCTGGACTTAGGGGCAGGTGCACTTAGAGAGTGTTATTAGGTGCTGTTTGAGGTCAGTTTTGAATTGGGCCAGACAATTGGTGGCCAAGAGTATTCTCTCAGGCTAGCTCAAAGTCTGCAGTGTATCATGTCTTCAACCAGTCGCTAAGTGTCCTGGTGCAGATTGCCCTTGCATCTGTCCAGTCATACACAGGTAGCACCCTGGACAAGCCACCATGCATGCTATGTGCTTGAGGCCCCTCGCCAACTCCCTGAGGTTATCTTGCCTACCTGTACGTTATCCCTTGCCAGGTCATTCATCCCCAGATGGACAGTGATGTATAGTTCCCTCCCAACTCCTGCTGCCCCAGTGATCCTCAGATACACTCTCCATCCCTCCAGGTTGAAGCATTGCTCAGGAATGCCAATTCCCTATCATTCTCTCCCACCATTCCCAAGTCTAACCCCCTCAAAGTTTGAGCCCACAGATCCACCACTGGTCATCGACAAAATGTTTGTCAAATGACCAGACAGCGAAACCAGCAGGTCGACTGGATTTTGCAGTCGGCTGCTGGTTTCATATTAAAACAAGCGTTTTCTTCAGGGGCTTTGCCCCAAAATCCCCACACGGGCTGCACCCCCGCATCCCCACTTAGGATTGTCAATCATGAGTCTGAGCTGATTCGGGGAGGGTGCAGGACCCCTGACAGACAGTGCCAGGTTCTAGCGGGTTCCCTACAGTGACGTGGTGCTGTTGTCACTGTAGGGGACTGCACTGTTAAAATGTCACTGGCAGTACAGTATACCAAGCCCCCCACCAGTAGCTGCTTCCTCTTGGGCTGGGGTTCTCCTCCTCCTCCTCCCTCCATGAGGCCTCCATTTCTGAGCACTCTCACTTTCTCCCTTCCCACTGCGATGAATACCTCCTCTTAGCTGCCTTGACCCACAAGTATGGCAGAGTAGCGCTGCAGTAGTATTGGTGGAGGAGTGTGTACCCTTCCTTTCACCTTCACCCTCACCCTCTCAGAGCCCACCATGGTCCATCCACTTTGCCTCTGTCTAGGCATCCTCTGGGAGAGTAAAGGCAGACTTGGTGGCCCCTGAGTGGTTCAGAGGGTCCTCTAGACCCTTGCCAGTTTGACCCAGAGTCTGGCAACCTGTGCCTACAACTCAGAGAGATGAGTACATATGAAGCAGCACTGCAGTCTCCAGAAGACTGCAGTCCTGCAACCATTGCACTGCACCACTCCCATGATCTTTCCTTCTTTTGCTTAATGTCTATTCAATCTATGCTATACCTTTCTACATCCTTCCTACTCCTGTTGTATTTCTACCTCTCCATTCTGATTCCCTGAAACTAATTTATTACCTTACCCTGGATAACTGTCTCCTGCCTTCCCTTTTTTAACCCTCTTATTATACTATGGTTACAAGAAGTAGCTACTTGCTGCCTAGCTGGTTGGCACAGTATGTAGTAAGCAGATTATGTGTAATGATCTGTTTTATTTGAATCCATTGTAGCTACCAATTTAATTTCTCCCTTTGTATCAACCCCCCGACTGTTTTCCCCTTGTTTTACAAATCTCAGTTACAGAGCTGGTGCCTAGCTGTCTGCTTTCTGACCTCTGGTTTGACCCTGTTTTAGTAAATTGCAGGTCTTTGCCTGTGTGCCAATTTTATTTTCACTCCCACCTCTTCAGAGTGCTGTTTAGTCCCTGTGCTGTCCCTCTTTTAACAGGTGTCCTTGTAGCCTACTGGGCTACCTACTGCCATCTGCGGTTCACCTCCTGCATGCCTGGATACCACTCTGCACCTCTGTCAGTGCCAAGAAGCCTGCTGCCACTGGTCTCCTGGACACAAGCATCAGGTATGGCCTAAACACAGCCCCGGCCTGCACAGCTGCTGCTTCTGCTGCAGAATTTTTTGGCCATCCCCCCAGGCCACCTTTAATAAATATACTTAAGCTCCTCCCTCCCTTCCCCTGTCCTGCCCCCATTGGCCTCTAGTAGTAGGATTCAGGAGCTTAAAGCTATCTAAACACAGAACTCTCAGAAATCTGTCACTCGCTGATGCTAGCTCTCTCTAAACACAGAACTCTTATCTGCTTATGGACTTCCGTATGGTGCTTATCCACTCTGAATTGTTGTATGGGTGGGACTCCTGGGTGGTCAATCGTGTGCATAATTAACCTGCTGGATAGCTACAGCTAGGAGTCACACCTCTGCCCCAGTAAATATACTTCTGCTATTTGACCATATTCACAGTCTGACAGATGTTTACTGCAGCTAATATTCTTGATGGTGTATTCAGTACTGTGTAATCTTTATCCTGAGTTGGTTACAAGCTTGAGCCTAGCTTATTCTACCCCAAGTGGGCCTGGCTGAGTATATTTTTTACAACCACTGTTGACTAGTTGACTGCAATTAATCATGGTGGGAATTGACTGCAATATACTGAATAAATTCTGTTGTCTATCTATCATGTCTCAGCAACTTTAGTCAGTAAATGTCTCTATTAGCTTGTTAATGTATTGTGCTCACTAGCTATCTCTGCTGGCCTCGCCTCCAGTGAGGCTTACTACCACGGAAGCTGGTAATCCTTCCAGTAGCTGGTGGTGTGCTCCTACATAAGGGGGGATTGTCTACTGACCCTTGTTGTGGGGGTGTCTGTAGCATAGGCCTCCACAAATTGGGTGCTCCTCTGGGGCCCATTTACAGCTTGGGGGGGTCTTGTGGGCAAGCACTGCTTGGTTCTCTCCTCAGGACCTTCCTAGTGTTTGACAAAATAGCCCCTCTGGCTTCTGGCAAGCCTTAACCTGTCTACCTGACCTGTCCACAATATCTTCTCCCTGCAGTGCCCTGGTTAGTCCCAAGGACAGGTCCTTTTTGACATGGGGGTTCCTAAGCTCCACAGGGAGGGTGCTAAGCCCTCCCCATTTATCAGTGCCCTCATCATTGGCCTTCTCACTGCCTTATGCCTCCCTCTACTTATTGCTGATTGCTCCCCTCCCTCGGGAGGCCCCTGGGTTACACCTGAACAACATGAGGAGCGTGACTTCACCTTCTCCAGTCTAATAGCCTGTGGCAGACAGCCCCTCTGGCCCATCTGCTGTCTTGACCTCAGGTGCTTTCTGTATCCTGCCATAATGGTCAGGCGTCCTGCTGGCAAGCCTTCAGCCGGAGGTGGTTCTCCCCATACAAGGCATCTCCTCTGGCTCCTCCTGGTGACACTAGCCCTGGCTGGGAACATTGAGCTTAACCCTGGTGCTACTTATCAAGCCTCCTCATTTTCTGTGGGCTGGCTGTCAGGCAAGGGGACGAAAATATCTCACCTCAACATCCGCAGCCTCCTGCCCAATCTGGCTGAACTCTCTGCCTGGGTCATTCACTACAAGCTTGACATCCTTGGTATTACCAAGACTTGGCTGAAACCTTCCACCCCTGACTCGGCCTGCGCTCTTCCTGTCTTTGATCTCATTAGGCAAGATCAGCCGGAGAAAAAGCGTGGGGGTGGTATCTTGGTCTACTACAAGAATCACCTAAACCTGTCTGTTGTATCCCACCAGCAGCCCTTTCTGTCTTGTGAGCTGCTTCACACAGTCCTATTACTTGGGAACACTAAGAAGCTGCACATCATCTGTACATACAATGCCCCAAGGGTAGTCTGTCGGGGTTATCCTACCTCCTTGATACTGTTGGTGCTAAGACTGGGGATAATGATCTAATGTTCTTGGGAGATCTTAATTTAAACTGGCTTGGAGGAAACACCAAGCTGTATGAACCTCTGCTTGCTGGCCTCTCCTTGTCTCGACTTATTCAGGAGCCCACTAGGTGGCCTACCTCTGGCAGTACTAGCTCCCTCCTGGACTGGGTCCTGTCCAATAGACCTGAGAGGATCAGTTCCTCTGGTACTCTTCCTGACTCTATCTCTGACCACACTCCTGTGTACTGCATATGGAAGATCTCCTCCCAGAAAATTACTCACAAAATCATCCAAGTAAGGGATTTCTCCAGGTTTGACCTGCGGTCCTTCCATGAGGACCTGAGGCCTAGGACTGGTCTGCGGTGCTAAATGCTCTGGACTCTTCCACTGCTGTTAGTCATTTTCTCAGTACCTTCGGGGCACTGCAGGACAAGCATGCCCCTCTTTATCAGGCGGAGGGTAAGGGGGTCTGCCACTAAGTGGCTGCATGGGAGCCTCCTAGCCCTCATGAAGGCTAGAGACAAGTGCTGGGCCAACTTCAATGTCACGATGGACCAGGTCATATTTCAGCAATATAGGAGGCTCAGGAATGAATGCAAAAAAGCAATCAGGGCTGCCAAAAGTGAATACTGCAAAACTGCCTTACTAAACTCAGCTAAGGACCCTCGGAATTTCTGGAGGAGCATTAAAAATATAGTAAGTGATTTCTCCAACTCTGGGCCACTGACATGCTCATAGATGGATCTACTTGTAACAATCCACTAACCATTACCAATGCATTCAACTCCCACTTCTCAGATCTGTCTGCCTTCACCTCCCTATTCTCTACTGGTGGGAGTTATAGTCATGTCCTTGCGTCTACCTCACAGTCAGTCCCTATCTCCCATCTGTTACTCTACTTCAGGGCTGTGACAGCACTGGAGATGCAGAGACTTCTCTCTGGTATCTCTCCTCACTCTACTGCTGGCCACGATAGCTTGCAACCTAAGCTCCTCCATCTTGGTGCCTCTTATATTGCCTTCCCAGTGGCCCATATCTTCAACATGTCACTAGCCTCTGGAGTTATCCCCGACCTCTGGAAGGTGATGAGGATTGTCCCTGTTCTCAAACAGGGCAGCCCAAAGATCCTTGACAACTACCAACCGATAGCCATCTTGTTGGCTATCAGTAAACTTCTGGAGAAAGTTGTGGCTGGGCAACTCACAGAGTATATTCAGGCCCACGAGCTACTGTTTCTTATGCAGCATGGCCTTCGCAAAGGGTACAGTACATCCTCTGCCCTTGTCACTGTCTTCTTTGGGATCAGGGCAGCTATGGACCAGGGTAAGCTCTCGGGCACCATCTTCATTGACCTATCTAAGGCATTCAACCTAGTTGACTATGTCTTACTTTGCTCTCAACTTCGGTCCATTGGTCTGTCCCCGCCTGTCCTAAGATGGTTCAGTAATTACCCCAAGGGCAGACAGCAACTTACTAAATTCAGTAAGGTCCTCTTGGCCACCACTCCTGTGACCTCTGGTGTCCCCCAGGGTTCATTCCTAGGGCCCCTTCTTTTCTCTATCTTTGTCAATAATCTCCCCTCTACTTCTTCCAACTGTAGCTCTATCCTATATGAGGATGATCAGGTTATCCTCACCCATTCCCGTGACATTGGGGTCATCAACCACCAACTGAGTGAGGATTTCAGGAATATCCAGTCCTGGATAATGACCCACAAGCTGGTCCTCAACCTTAACAAACTCAGGCCATGCTTTTTGGGCCCCTGGCCAAGATAAAGGCCTCCCCTGCCCCATTGAGTATTACTGGTATTGATGGTACAGTACTCCTGTCCTAATCACTGACACTGTCAAATACCTTGGGATGACACTTGACCCCAAGCTTGACCTTGGGCATCATATCCAAAATGTATGCAGAGCTGCCAACTGCAAACTGGGTCTGGCCTACGGAGCAAAGAACAATCTTACTTCTGCTGCTCGCTTTGCACTGGCCAGAGTTGTGTTTCTCCCTTCTCTCTGCTATGGACTCATCCTGTTTGTACGCACCTCCAAAGTTCACCTCTCTAGGTGGAACATAGTCTATAATAACATTTGCCGCTTTGCACTTGCTGCCCCTTGCCTCACCCACCACTGCAACCTGTATAACAAACTTGACTGGCTCTCTCCACCCAACTACATGAATTTTGTCTTGGGCAGCTTCACGGGCAAGGTTCTCAGAATTGGCACCACCCCCCCCCCCAGGACTGGCTGAGCTCCTCAAACCAGCTGCCTCTTCTTATTCCCTTAGGTCAGTGAGCCCTGCTGTTCTCAAAGTTCCTGCCACTCGTACGCAAATGGGGGACAGGGATTTTGCTTCATGTGCCCCCAGAGTATGGAACTCCTTTCCTGGCCAGGTACGCTCCTCCCCCTCCCACTCATGCTTTCGGAGCTCCCTGTGGAATAACTTGAAGCTCTTCTCTGCGTGTGGTTGTCCTAAACCACCATAACTAACTTTGGTCCCCTGCACTGGACTTACATGTCTTTCTTCTGGTACACTTGCGCAGGTCCTGCTGATGCAGCCTGCCTGCTTGGGTTCTGCTCTGTATATAATGTATTTACTCTCTGTTTCAGGTGTTGCTTTGACTGTGGCTATGCTTTTGTGGTTTTGAACTGTATAGAACTGTATAATGCACTGTACATAGCCTTGGTGACTCTATGTATATATTTTGTTCCTATTTTAACTGTGTTTACTGACTGCTTGTGTTATGTTCATCTGGTTCTACCTGCTTCTGTGTAATGCCTAACTTGTATCATGTTGTCCTCTGTATGAACTTGTATTTCATTGTACTGTCCCGGGTCATACCTGAAAATAGGCAAATGTCTTGTCTAGTATACTTACCTGGTCAACAAAAGCTAAATAAAGAAACTCTCTACCTTAATCTCATTACCCACCTCAGAGTCTCCTTTGGCCTATGAATTCCCTATGGATACCCTTCAGGCATCCCTAAGGTAGACATTCCACTCCTGCTCTGTGCCACTCAGATGATGGGACATGAGCATGATAGGACATGCTGGGTGTTACTCCTTTTATTTCCCCTTCCTGCTTCCTGGTGTCCTCTAATTGCCTATCTCCTCTAAACCTCCTTTAGCCCTCCCCTTATCACACACCTGTTTCACAGAGTATAATTAACCACTCAAGCCAAAATTCCTGCAAATATTCTCCCAGATAGGTCCCCTCCATAGCTAATACAATTTTTAGAATTTAAAGAACTCAACAAAAACTGACCCAAAAACACTTACTTCTGCCTACTCACACAGACCCTTTAAGTATGAACCGAATTAGATTACCTCCCTTGCTTTAAGTTTTCTGGTTAGGGTTCTAAGTTAGTTGCTTAGGGTTCACATTCTGAAATCTCTTCCTCCATGTGGGCAATGGAAACCATTGTTGTGGCACTGCCACCTAGTAGCCCAGGTAGCACAGGGCTGGCAGAGTTTTAGCATTCTTCTGGTTGTACATGGGTAGGATTTAGGAATCTGCCCTTGTTTGGTTGGAGGGGAGGATCATTGATAGTAGTAGAAGTGGCCTAAGTAGAAGACATTGCCATATCCCTGTTGCTTGAAAAGGAGGTCTCAAACTCCTAGATGTGGGGGGCTATCACCACCTACTTCATCAAATTCTTAGCTTCAAAAAGAAACTGGGGACTAGTAGGACCCAACCATGGGAGGAGCCCATAGAGTCTTAGAGTAGGAATGAGAAAAGGACCCATGGCAGGGCTTGAGCAGTGCATGGGTGCCCCTGTGAGAAGATAAAATAGCTATAACCACCCCTACCCATGAGATGTGCTGATTAAGCCTGGAGATGGTTATGCCTTCGGGTGAATGGCACCTGGGTTCATAGTTAGAAATAGGCTTGGAAAGTGATGTGGTGCTTCCACCTATGGGGATCCTTATGAAAGAGTGTTGCCAGGGTGTTTCCCCACAGGAAATAAATATAACCCCCACCTTCTGTGACAAGGAACACAATAACACAGTCCCTTCACCACTTATGACTCTAAGCATACAAATAAACAACAAGACAGTAATGGCAAAATATTTCAGCAGTTGCACATAAATAAACAATGGATTTATTCTGGGGTTGGAGAACAAGGTAAAGGCAAGTAAAGCAAAGGTAAAAATAAAGATAGAAGTTTGCATTCACCCCCACCATAAAATGTGTCTCAGCACCTCTCTCTCCACTGGTGCATCACTTAACCTCTCAATCCCTCTGGGAGCTCCCAATTACAGTTTGAGTGCGCACACAGATGCAGAGTTGCAGGCCTGTGATGCTTGGACCTCAGTGCCGTACTGTGTAAATTCAGTTTTTGGCTGCAGCTGCTGACTGGCAAATTACACTGTTGAATGAATAGTAAAACAGTTGCTCCTGGCTGTAAGCTGTAGCTGTGGGCTTGATTTTAAGATTGTGCAGGAATGCCCAGAAAGTATCTAGCTGGCTAGCTAAACAATAGGAAAATAAGTTCTGTGGGTAAAACCCAGTACTCATGACATTCAGATGACAGGCTGATGCTGTTTCCATGGGGACATCTCCCCTGCTTAGGCAGATGATGGCTAGATGGTCTTTTCTGTAGGCTGGATACAAATGTGGTGGACCCAACCTGCACTCAGTGGCAAAGGGTGCATGATGTGACAACTTTGGAGACAGGAGCTCTGTTCTGTAAGCTAGTTACATGTGTGGTGAACCCAACTGTTTCTCTTCGCCCCATGTGAGGATATGTCTTCACCCACCCCAAGAGGCGGGCAGTCATGCATGACCTCAATTGGTTTGATTCCTTCTCAGGATAAAATCATAACAGCAGTAAAAGGCAGTGGCTCACCACCTTCCAAGACACAGAGCTGCTTTCAAGGCAAAGCTTGCTTTAATTTGGTGCTATAGCCCAAGTTTGGCACTTTTCCAGTGGTCTCAAGTCTGTTTTGAACAAACTTTTTAGTCAGTCTGGAATTGCAAGTCAGACCTATTCACAAATGCTCTCCTCAGTTTTTTTTCTCCAGACAAACCTGCTGTATTTGCACTTGTGTCTCCTTTGTGGAGAAACATCAGTGGCTAGCAACTCATGCATTATTCACTATGCTAATCACTGGCTCTCAGTGGCTGTCATTTCCAGGGGAGAAGCATGCTTACATGTCTTGAGCCAGCTTACAATTCTGAGCTGTTTTGCAAAGCTTTGCTCCAAATAAATGTCAGTTTCACAGGGACAAGTTGTACTAGTTTAGTTGTTTTCTAGTGCTGAACTAGTCTCCAAATGTCATGCTCCTAGTAGAGGAGTGGTTTGGCACTTCATGCAGCTTTGAGAGCTGCATGTAATTGAGTAAAAGCCCCCCCGACCCTGAAGGAAGTCTAGGGGTTGGTTGAGCAAAGAGAGGTGGTGGCACGCAAGACACAGTGAAAAGGGCACTGGACAAGCCTGCAGAACAAATGACAGCAAGCAATCCTGCCCCAGGTCCCACAGTTACAGTCTGGACTGGGACCACGGTGAAGGAATAATGCAGGGGAAGGCGGCAACAGTTCTCTGGAGAGAGCTTAAGGCAAGCCTCCATTTAGGAAGGGGTTACATAACATTATTAAAAAAAGTGCTGAAATAAAGATTTTTAAAAGCTTATCAAATGACAATCAAAACTGAAATTAGTTCAAAAACATTATATTTGGAAGGTGCCGCCATAAAACCTACATTTGATAATCCACCTGCTGGTCTGGAGTTCTAACAATCCAAAGACCAGTTTTAAAGATTAAACTTCATAGAGGTGACACATCAGAGTGGCACTCAAGTTGGAATACCAGCATGGCAAAAATGGTATTCATCCTTGAAAACTGGCGTGCAAAACAGGGCAGACTTCCATCAGTTTCAAGCTCTATCAGAGAATCATTGGAAATTAGCCATGACTCAATTGTCTTTTCCGAATAAACATATTGTATGACTACTGCTGTCTAGTATGTAGCACACTGTCTTTCATACCATGCTTTACTTTACCAGTGCTGAACTTAAAGGAAACACAAACATTGTTGTTCACTTTTATTAATATAATTGTAAAGTGAGCGGTTTAAATGATTCATTGGCAAACATTTAAACTAGCCAAGGGGGGAGGTGGAAGGAGGCAGAAGAACAAACTCTGCCCTGCCCCACAAGCTCAAGAGACAGAAAAAGAATGCAAGGAGGGAGAGAATACTTGACAAGGGGCAAACAACAATGGAGATCAGGGGATACAAGGCAAGAATAAAACTAAAAAACATAATGGACAGAAAAAGTGAGTGCGAAAGAGAAAAAGGTTAGAGGGTGTCGGCAGAGCCTGGAAAGCCATGTGTGCAAATGCCAGACGTCTGAGCAACAAGGTTGCAGACCTGGAGGCCACCATGGTGGAAGTGGACCTGGACCTGGTGCAGTGCAGACCAGCACTCGTAAGTAGCCATATCAGGATATACACTGTTCAGAAGGGACAGAGTAGGTAGAAAGGAGGGAGGAGTGGCACTAAATATAAAGGATAACATAAAAGCAATAGAAATACGAGGGAGGTTAGCAGATACTGTGGGTCACTCTGGAAAGAAGGAAAGGGTCTAGTATTAGAACAGGAGTCATCTACAGACCTCCAACACAAAGGGAAGCGGTTGATAAGGAAATGGTGGAAGCAATCCTGAAGATGGCCTGCAAAGGGGAGATACTGATAGTGGGAGACTTCAATATACCGGACGTGGATTGAAGTCTGCCTGCTGTAGCTACAGCCAGGAGTAGGTACATCTTGGACTCCATGCAAGGAAAGTTCCTCAGGCAATTAGTGTTGGAACCCACTCATGAGGGCGCACTTCTGGACTTAGTACTGTCAAATGGGGACAGTGCGACTGACATCAGTGTGGGGGACCACCTGGGAAACAGTGACCACACAAACATATATAGGTGGCTGCAAATGCCACAAAAACGGGGCCAAAACCAATCCAAATAGATTATTAGTCCGTTATTTTCACTGTCAATATCAATTTACATAGATGAAAATTTTCATTGATGTAGCAGGTTTTATTTCAGATAGGCAGATGAAGTCATAACATAGATATATGTTGGATACACTTGTTCCTTCCTCACCGGAATTAACAGCCACGTTACACTACGCTTTCAAGGCCTTGAGAAAGCGCAATTGTGACGGAAAAACGCTTGTCCCCATGGGGAGGGGCAAGGTGTATCCAGCATGTATCCTGTATGTTTGCTGACTATTCTGCCTATCTGGGAATAAAAGGCTTTTATCCTGCTACATCAATTGTGGAATTTTCATCTATGAGTAGATGGTGACGAGGTGCCGACCTATATCAACAGTTTGTGAGTACCTGGGAAACAGTGACCACTGTACAGTGTGGTTCAAGGTAAGGACTGGGTCAGAATCGAATCACACAAGGACAAAGGTCCTGGACTTCAGGAGAGCAGATTTTAAGAAAATGGGAGAATGCCTGTAGGAAGCACTGGTGGGATAGCAGAACTGGGGGGAGTTGAGGAAAGGTGGACAAAAATAAAGAGGGAGGCATCACTCAAGTATAGTAGATGGCAGTCTAAAGAATAGCTCTCAGCCCCGGTAATAAATATATTGCTGAATCGATCTACATTGCGAGTGCTATCGGCCTAAAAATTAAAATTAAAGTGCCTCAGAAGCTTGTAGAGATGGGTCATACAAATAAAGTCCTCCTTTTGGTGCGATGGGCAAACAAACCTCTTCGGATGACCGTTGGCCTGAAAGCCCGGCTCCCTCCCGCTCCTCTATTAATACTGACTTGGGTGAGGACTCTGTCGTGTCGGGCTCCAACACAGCTTTGAACTTTACAAAAGCAGATGGACAAAGGATGATCAAAATATTGCACCACATAGATGTGAAGATCCCAGGAATCCAGAAGGATTTAAAAAAACTTGAGAACAGAACCACGGCAGTGGAAGCCCACATGGAGGGCTTACAGTCTGAACACTTGGCCTTTGGTAGATCCCTCACCTATCTGCATAAGAGAGAATGGGAATTAATGCTGTGGGCAGAGGAGGCAAAGACCACAGCCTGCCACAACAACATCAGAATTTTTGGGGTGCCAGAGGGAATCGAACCCTCGAGCATTGAAGAGTACATTGATTCCTAGCTCTGTAAAGAGTTAAATATAGCAGAAGATTGGGGCTTAGATGTCAAGAGGGCCCACTGTGCCATAGCTCCTAAGCCTAAACAAGGGGCTTCACCTAGATCCACAATAGTAAAGTTCCTAAAATGTACAACCAAGGACAAAATTCTAAGGCTTGCCTGGGCTAAAAAGGATCTCAACCTGGACGGCCAAAAAATCTACGTGGATCAAGACTTCCCACCTCAAATGTTAACAAAGAGAAAGAAGGTGCTCCAAACAGTGAAATACCTCAGAGAGAAGGGGATTAAAGCTTATTTGAGATATCCCACAAGACTTTGGGTTCAGGGTAAGGAAGGCATGAAAATATATGATTCGTTGCTGGATGCATCAACCTTCCTTACCGAATTGGAGATCCCCCTGCCTGATCTTAAAGAGGAGCTTGCAGAGAAAGAGATCGAGGAGCTCCTCTGGTCACTTGCACCTGGTCAAAGGAAGAGATCGTGGCAGATGGGGTGAAGCCCTGCTACCGCTTCACGCTGGTTGCTCAAGATGGCTGGCAAAGGGAAAGGACACCTGAGGAATTCCAAAGCGATATATGGTTCAAGTTCTTTTTTCTGGCTTGTTTTGAGGGCCAACACTCATCTTACGATGGCGTTTCTGCAATAAAGAATCCTGGTTTAGCTTAATTGCATTAACTTGTTTCTCCTTTTGAAAACTGACCTGGTCGAACTTTTGGGGGTGTTCTAGTCAATGGCCTCTTGGCTGGGAGAAGGGTCGGGTAGACGGAGTGCTTTTTGGCTGGCAGCATGTATCCTTATGGAACGGATCTGACAGAGGGTTGGATGCCACGCGGGTGTATTTTCCTAAGCACCAGACTTGTGGTCCGTCCCTCACAGCTTCCTCTGAGGACAGCTATTTCCTCTGAGATGAGTGAAGACACATCAGAGACTCCAGAAAAGACTTAATTAGTAGACCTGAATGGCTGAAACTCTCCATAGTCATGTGAAGGAGCTGTAATGTACTGTTTCTTGTTATTTTCTGTCTTTTCTGTGGGAACTGCATAACTCTCATAATTCTGGAATGCTGTTCAGGGTACATATACAAAAATAACAAGGCTGCCTGAGTGGTTTCATTGTTGATTGGGGGCCTTAGGCACCCCCCCATACCGTATTATAATTCAGGATGGGAGTTAAGGGGTTTTCAGGTGTGGGGTCGGGAGGTAAGGGAAGGGATTTCCATATGGCTCCGGGTCCTTTTTTTGTTTTTTGATTGCATGGGGATCCAATAAATGGGTTTGAGGTGGAGAGAAAGACCAGGGTTCTAAAAGTTAAATGTTAAGTCACATATTTGTATTATATATTGTTTGGAGATTGATTATAATTGGGGAAGGGCAGGGCTGCGGCTATGAATTTTGGGGCCACAGACAAGTCACTTGAAATGGGCCCCTGTTTCCCAAACCAGCTAGTGCCAGGGTAATGCCAGCTCCTCAGGTGGGCCCCTCCTGAGCTCGGGGCCCCGGACAACTTCCCCACTTCCCCCCATTACTGCAGCCCTGGGGAAGGGCATGCTGGAGAGCTGGTGGAGCTGGCGGTGAGGTTTATCTCCCTGACAAGGGATTGCTTTAGACATAGGGATTCTTTCCACAGCTCTCCAGACACTGGAATTCACCGGGGCCAGGCATTTTGGCTGCCAGCACTCCTGGATTTCATCTAGAGGGAAGGGTCTGAATTCCTAGAGGATCTGGGAGTACAACCCTTAGCATACTGGTGCTGCCTACCTCTTTACAAGGGACTTTTGTAGTCCATTTCTCAGGGGCTTAATAGTTAGCCCTATCCTGTTCTGTCTGATTAAGGCAGAACAGTCAGTTGGGTTATTGAGTTATTATTCACATTCCCTCCAGGGGCTCCCATTTGAGTTATCAGCGAGGTTGGGTTGGACCCGATTTGTGGTCCCACAAGTTTCTGATAGCAGTTATGGGCACCAAGTTAGGGACCCGTTTGACTGTTTACATCCCAGCTCCAAAGTCAGAAGTTGGGTTTAGATATATGAGCATCATTAGCCCCATTAAAAGAACGAGAATTTTAACCAAATTAAGAATGGTTAATTGTGAGATTGCCTGCCTCCAGGAGACTAGACTCTCCAATACAGCACATTTGAAGTTGCAGAGATTGTGGATTGAAGTGTTTTTTGCTGGCTCCTATCCGGGAGAGAAAAAAGCAGGTGCGGTCATTTTGGTCGGGCGTGGGATCCCATTCCAGGTACAGAAGGTCTCAAGGGCTGGTTCAGGGAGAATAGTGGCCCTATCTGGTTTGTTTGTTGGCTGGCCAATTCACATACTGTCCATATATGCCCCAACACCCCCTACGGGGGAATGTTTTAGATCCCTGTTTAACTTAATTGCGGGCCTCCCCAAAGGCCAAGTAATTTGTGCAGGGAATTGGAATTGTGTTGAAGACCTGAGGTTGGATAGGAGCCCTCCAGCTCCCAAGGGCTCTACTGCCTGTTCCAGGCTTTTAAGAAACTTGTGCAGTGATGGAGGTATGTTTGACCCATGGCGGTTACAACATCCAAATAAGTTTGATTTTACTTTTTATTCAGCTTCCACGAGATCATATTCAAGATTGGTTCGCTTCTATACACAAAAAGGTTTATCACATATTTTTACAGATCTGCTGATACATCCAGTTAGTTTTTCTGACCATGCCATGATCACTGTAACTTTAAAATTGGGGGGGGCAAAGAGATTAGGCCAATGGCATTTCGACCCAGGTTTGGTTAATGATAAAACCTATGTTGAGTCAACCAATACTATTATTAGGAATTATATACAGGATAATATAGGACATGACACTGCTTTAAAATTTGTTTGGGATGGTCTAAAGGCAGTGGTCAGGGGGCACACAATCTCGCATGCAGCCTATAAGAATAAGATACATCAGGCTGCATTTAAAGCAATGGAGTTAAAGATGGTTGAACAAGAGGCTGAACATAAAAAATCTAAAAAGCCAGAACTGTTGCCCCTACTTAGCGAGGCCAGAGCTAAATACAATGACCTAATGTTGAGACAAACTGAGAATTTAATGAGATACTCAGCTCAGAAGTACTATGAATGGAGGGAGAGAGCGGGCAAACTCTTGGCCCTCCATCTTAGAAAGCAGCAGGCCGATCGATATGTCACAGTTATTAGACCACCCGACTTGATGAGGCCAATGGTCTCTCACCCAGAGGAGATAGCAGAGAAAGTTGGCAAGTTCTACAATCAGTTATATAGGGAAGAAAGGGGTCCAGACCATCTACACAAAATATTGGACTTCCTAGACACAGTAGATTTACCAAAACTATCGATTACCCAGAAAGAGGGCTTAGAAAAATTAGTTACGGAGGGAGAGGTATATCATACAATTAAAAGTTTGAAATCTGATAAGGCTCCAGGCCCAGACAAGTTCACAGAAGAATTTTATAAATGTTTTGGAGTGGAGTTGGCACCTCTTATGGTTAAAGTTTTCAGTGAGGCCCACATAGTGGGCTTATCCCCAGACTCTTGGGAGGGAGCGCTGGTTTCTGTCATTCCTAAGCCAGGCAAAGATTTCTCCTTATGTGCCAATCATAGGCCTATCTCCCTAGTAAATTTTTATGCCAAAATTTTCTCGAAAACAATTGGAACTCATTTACAAAATATTATTTGTGTAACAGTTCACTCAGATCAAACCGGGTTTATGCTGGGGAGGCATATCCAAGATAATATTTGGTTACTTCTTAATTCCCTTTCAACCCCCCAGTGCCCGTTAGTTAAATCCCTAAGGGCTATGGCTTCATTGGATGCCGAAAAGGCATTTGACCATTTAGATTGGTGGTACCTTGATAGTACTTTGGCTAAATTTGGCATAGGGGAAAAATTTCATGGGTGGGTTAAGAATCTATATAAGGACCCTAATGCCCAGGTCAGAGTTAATGGAGTATTGTCCTCGGCCTTCACATTGGGTAGAGGGACCAGGCTGGGTTGCCTACTCTCTCCCCTTTTATTTGCTCTTAGTATGGAGCCATTGGCCGCGGCCCTACGTCAGTCAAATCTTTACTAAGGAATAAGAGTAGGGGAAACAGAATTAAAAGTATCACTGTATGCAGATGATACACTTCTATATGTCACTGACCCTGTCAAGTCATTGTCTAGAATCTTTGACTTTCTTGAGAAGTTTGGAGTGTTCTCCGGTTATAAAGTTAATGTTACTAAAACTAAAATAATACCGGTGGGAACACCACCTGGTGCTGTTTTGCCAGATTTGGGTAGGGTAAAATGGGCCAAGGCAGGGTTCCGATATTTGGGGGTTTGGGTGCTAAGGGAGTTGAGTAAACTATTTACAATGAACCATCTCAGACTCTTACAGGAGGTTCAGACTGATTGTAATCATTGGACAGAACTCCCACTATCCCTATCCAGTAGAATTGAATCAGTGAAGATGAACATTCTCCCAATGTGCTTATTTCTGTTTACTACATTGCCAGGCAGACCCCCATCTCCAGATTTGTGTGGAATGGGAAAAAAACTAGGATTAGGTGGAGAATGTCAACAGCCCCCCAAAATAAGGGAGGTTTGGGACTCCCAAACATTCATAATTACTACTGGGCAGCTCAACTTCAGGCTCTAATTCCGTTGTTAAGAGGATGAGTCCCCAATTTGGGCAGAAATAGAATCTTTTAATCAGGAATTAGTACGGGTAGGTGATTTCCTTCTTTTGGATGAAAGGAGATTGTCCAGGGTAATTTTTAATAATCCGTGGTCATCTACGCTGAAACAAATATGGTTAGAGGAATGTTGTGCAAATAAGTTTACACTTGCCCTGCATAGCAGGATGCCTCTTAGAAGCTGCCTGGATTTCACACCATATAAATGAGTAGGGGCTTTTAAACAATGGGCCAGGTTGGGCCTCTCCTCCCTGGGACAGTTTTTTAAGGAGGGCAACTTTAAGTCTTTTCATCAATTGCAATTGGAGTTTGGGGTACCGCAAAAAGACTTTTTAGATTCTTACAAATCAGAAGTTATTTTACCCAGGAAAAGGTGTCAATTCAGATGGATAGACTCCTAAATCCATTACAAGCCTGTTTGCTGGATTTGGGCCAGGTGGACAAACCTTTAAAAATAATTACTCAGATTGTGAAGGCATTGTCCTCCTTGGAGGTGGATGACATTAGTCATGTTAAGGAGAAATGGGAGGAGGAGGAATTGGCAGTTTCTCTTACAGAAGCCCAATGGAATCAGGTGTGGGGAGAATACAACACACCTCGGCATCCCTGTTCTGGAGAGAGTTTAGATGGTGAGTACTTATTAGATACTTTAGGCTCCTGATAGTCTCCCAACATCTTGGTAGTCACACCTTGGACAGATGTTGGAAGAGTACCATAGGTAAGGACACTCTAGCCCATGTTATTTGGGAGTGCTTGCTCTTGGCTCCATACTTGAGAGACCTAGAGGATGTGCTGGGTAGGATTTTTGAGGCTGCCCTTCTGTCCTCCCCTCTCCTTTGGAACTTTGGTTTACCTCCTCCTCAGTTGACCACCCAGGCCCAGAAATATCTGTTTTACATCTTAGTGGCAGCAGCCATGAAAGCAATCACCTGTAAATGGTTGACCACTATAGTGCCCAAGGTGGGAGTTTGGTACTCTATTTTCAAAAAAATGATGTTGATGGAACGCCTTACTGCTAAATTGAAATTAAGTCAGGATACATTTAAGGGCAGATGGTTACCTTTTTTTCAGCATATGGCAAGAACAGAAGGAAAGGATATTTTGGAAATTCTGGCAACATATGGGTAATTTCCCCTCCCTATACCACTTCCTTTTTGCTCGTAGTGGTGTAATGGTATGCGTCAAGTGTAGAGATTTCCCAGTGATTTCTACCAGGTTGAAAAGTAATTTCAGTTGAGGAGGGTCTTAGAGGTAATTTCCTGTACTAGAAAGCTCTTATAAAATAAAAAGATACATGGCAAATATAAAAAGGTCCTATATCTCCTTCTTTTTTCCTCTTGTCCCTTGTACCCATTTTCCCTCTTATTCCAACTTCCGCAACCTACACCATACCCTTTCACCCTCTTTTCTTCTTCTTTATTAATAGATGGTATAAAAGGAATACGATGTGTGTTAAGACATCAGCACGCCTGGGGTGATTAGGCACAGGCACGGCCAGTGTGACTAATCACCCCAGGAGGGACGTTATCCCAGCACGACACACACCCTGGAGTGCATTATTCCTATTATACAATGGCTTGTTGTTATACAGAATAAGAAAAATAATTTTAAAGATGTTTTTGTGTGGAAAAATATTTTTTTTTTAAGAGAAGATGAAACAATCAAGAAAATGCTCCATAAAATGTTCAATCAAATGCTCCATAAAATGCTCATCTGCAGGTGCACAGTGAGGCTGAGGCTAGACCCATGATGTTATGCTGGGATAACATCACGGGTCCGGTCCAAGACTGACCAATCAGAGTCCAGGATTTTTTCTTGCCATTGTATAATTATGATTTTATGTCTTGTCTTTGTCCTAATTTGATTTTTATATGTTTTATAAATATGGAATATACACAAATGGATTTAATTGTTGTATTGATTGGGCATTACACAGAGAGTGTGCATAGATTGTATTACTAATAACCTTGTTTTTCCTTTTTTCAATATGTCTTGTGTAAAACTGTGTGTGAAAAATTTTAATAAAGTTTGATTTCAAAAAAATAAAATAAAAGAGGGAATTAGGCAAGCTACAAACCTCTGTGTAAGACAGGTGAGTAAGGACAAGAGAAAAAGGATACCACAATGGTTCTTTAAGGAAGCAGAAGAAAAGGTAAGAGCAAAAGAAAGTGTATTTAGAACGTACAAAAAACATAGAAGGAGAGGGATAGGGAGGCTTTCCAAGAGAAACAAAGGGAGGCAGGGAAGGCAGTTAAAAGTGTAAAGGCACAGACAGAGGAAACGACTGCCAAGTCAGTGACAAAGGGGAGATAAAATATTTTTTAGATACATAAGTGAAAGAAGAAGAACAAGGGGAATGGTAAGACAGAAAGGGGAAAGAAGGTGCAGTGTGGAAGAGGACCACCAAAAAGTGGATTTATTAAACGACTATTTCTGTTCAGTATTTATGGAGGAGGGGGGAAGAAACAGGCCAAGGGTAAAGGGCAAGGGTGTGAAGGGATAGGAAGTGGACACAAAACCATTTACAAAAGAAAGAGTGCTTAGGGAACTATCAAAGATAAAAATAGACAAAGCAAAGGGGCCAGAGGGGGTGTGCCCCAGGATACTGAGGGAATTGAAAGTTGGCGGTAGGAAAGGTAAGAAAGAATTGGGGAATACCTAGTTACCAACAACCTGCAGGATCAAAGGTAGCATAGGTTCACAGGGGTTAGGTCCTCCCAAACAAACCTGAACGAGTTCTTTGATTGAGTGACCAGGTAAGTGAATCAGGGGGGAGCGGTGGACACGGCCTACCTGGATTTCAGCAAGGCATTCGACACCATTCCACACAGAAGGCTGTTAAACAAGCTGGGAAGCCTAGGAATAGGTCCTAAATAGTAAAATGGGTGGAAAACTGGATGGGCAATCTGAGTCAGAGGGTGGTAAATGGCAGTCACTCTGGAGTAGGCAAAGAGACCAGTGGAGTATCACATGGATCACTACTAGGGCCAGTCCTGCTCAATGTCTTCATCAGTGACATTGCAGAAGGGCTGGAAGGGAAAGTATTAGAGCTGTGCAAAACAAATACTATTTGGGACAAATACACACAAATGTGACACTTTTTACAAATACAAATATCACTTTTCAATATTTGTATTTGTGTTAGACCACATAAAGTAGTGTTAGACCTTGGTTTACGCTGATATGAAACACCTGTGACTGCTACTGTTCAATAAATGGATGCATATTTTCTTGATAAATCTGCAAATTTCATTGAAATCTTTCAAACCCTTGGCCTTATGTTATCATTAACAACAGAAACAAGTCTGTAACCCCTAGATGGCGCTATCCCAGGGGCTACTACCCCTGCCTGATTTGCCACTAACAGGTTGAGGGGCCTGGATCCAATGGCGGGTGCCTCCACCCAGAGGTCAGGGTTTGCAATAGTTAAACTAACTTGGTCACAGCCCTCTGGGACACTGCAACCCCCCTTTCTTCCCACTAGTGGCCCACACAATATATCAGAATTACCTTCACAGTATACACTTACCCCCAGGACTGGTTCCGCACTGGGACCTCCTGTGAAATGAGATACAGTGCAACAATCACAGTACAGTACTTTAACATAGACAAATACCTCAGGCAGTATAACTTTGCTGAAACAAGCAGCTCTGATTTATTTAGGGATATAACAAGGACAGGGGAAATCAGGTTAATTAGCTTATCACTCTAATATCATTTCCATGGCTCTGTGCACAGGCCTATCCCTATCAGTTACTGTCCCTGGGTACCCAAGCCCTAGTGGCTAGTCCAAACCGTGGCAGCTGGTAGGGCCCTTTCACACAGAGAAAAGGAAAATTAAACAGTCAGCAGTACAGTAATTCCATTTGGATTTAATGTGGCAATTCAACGAGGAGCGACCCTGAATTAGTACTCACGACCTCCAAATAAGATAGGGTCCTTCAATGTCAGCAGGGCTCACTTGAGGTACACAAACCTCTTCACACATTTATATAAAAGAAAGCACTATACCAGGCAGGCTGCATCTGTATCCCGATCGCAATTACTGCACAATACCCGGGAGAACACACAGCAGATTCAGTTCCTGACAGACCGAGTGCAATTTTCAGCAATTCTTCCAGTCTTCTACAGGGTGAGCCTGGTTTCTACTCTTCAGAGATCCTTTGATTCTTTTCACAGGACGGATTCAGTCCTAACAAGCAGTTACACAAGTTGTAGACCGGAACTCTGGGCCTTGCACACGTTTTTTGACTGAAACTGTGCACTGAAGGAGCACAGGGTTTCTTTCCCCTTCACTTTCAGATCTCAAACTGAAACTCCCAACAGACAAAAACCGGGCACTTCCTTTGAGTTCCTCCCAGTTCTTGACTGGATTGGCTGTCACTCACAATAGACTGCTGCTGTTGGTCCAAAAAGGCACCGAAGTCTAAACTACATCTCCCAAGTCACTGCCCATACAATCCTCTTGTGGCTGGCTCAGATTATGAGTCCCAAGTTCTGATTCGTCCAAGGCATCATTTTAGGGAGCTGAGCTTACCCCACACTGATTGGTCCAGTTCAGCAGTTCAAAACCAGAATGGGAACTAGGCAGACAGTTCTGACTGCAAAGAAAGCAGGTTAGACAAACTGTAATTTTATTATTACTGTAAATGATTTCTGGCAATCAGTTACATCTTTCAGACAGGTTCCTTTGCACTCCTAGTGACTGCAAAAATGGGGTGAATTGGCAGCAGCTTGAGTGGTACTCAATCAAAGAAACACACAGTCCCCCACTAAACTAATTATGTCTGCAAGCAGACAGCTCTTAAAGAGACAGTACCAGAGGTTCTAAAAACACTCACTGATAAATGGCTTAAACGCCAAACACCATTCAGGCTTGGAGCATTCAAGCAAGCTCCTGGAAGTCTTTTGGGAACCCCCATTTGCAGGGGGGTTACAAGTCCAATATGTAAAATAAAATATTTTGCGAACACTGATATACAAACAAATACAAATACAGATACAAATACCATAGACACAAATACAAATATAAAAAATCAGCCCTGTGCACAGCCCTAGAAAGTATGCCTGTTCGCAGATGACACAAAACTCTTCAACAGAGTAGACACACCAGGCGGAGTGGAAAAAAGGAGAAATGATCTAGAAAGGTTGGAAGGATGGTCAAGGGCTTGGCAACTGGGTTTAAATGCCAAGAAGTGCAAAATAATTCACATGGGGCATAAGAACCTGGGGCAACATACCAACTGGGAGGAGAGGTATTAACAGTTACAAAGCAGGAAAGGGACCTGTGGGTGATAATTTCTGATGATCTGAAGGTAGCGAAGCAGTGTAACAAAGCAGTGGAGAAGGTTGGAAGGATACTAGGTTGCATAGTAAGGGGAAATCACCAGCTGAAGGAGGGAGATAATAATACCCCTATACAGATAACTGGTCAGGCGGCACCTCGAGCACTGTGTATAGTTCTGGAGGTCCCTGGGGTAACTCCCCTCTATTACTAAGGTAATTTGTCTATCATTTATAATTAATAATTTAATGAGTACTATGTGTAGTTTTAGAAGTCTCTGTTAAGTTACTAAAGTAATGTTTATTTATCTTTTAAGTAAGGCATGAATGATTATTGCTGTATGTTTTTTCTTGATTACTTATGGCATTATTTTTGTGTATTGTATTTTAATTCAATAACATTTTATTGATAAAAAAAAGACATAGAGAGTGTGGAGGTAGTACAAAGGTTGGCAACCAAAATGGTGCATGGCCTGCATCAAAAGCCCTGTGGAGTAAGGATCAAGGAACTTAACATGTACTCCCTGGAGGAAAGGAGGGAAAGGGGGGATATGATAGAGACATTCAAATACCTCATAGGCAAAAATAGGATATAGAAGGGAAGAATTTTCTACAGAAAAAGATGCTTAACAATAAGGGGTCATGTTATGACGTTAGAAGGGGGGAGGCTCAAAGGAACTGTGAAGAGGCACTTCTTCACGGAGAGAGTGGTGGACACATGGAACAGCTTACCTGCGGAGGTGGTGGGGGCAGAAACTGTGACAGGTTTCAAGAATGCATGGGATAGACAGAGGGATCTTAGTGGTAGGGAGTAGGGGGAAGACTGGAGACTGAGTAGGGTCTGTGGCGAGACTATAGGTATGGGAAATAGGGCAGACTACGTGGGCCATCAGGTCCTTATCTGCTGATAGAGCCTATGTTTCTGTTTCTATGTAAAGCTGGGCATGAGAGAAGTCTGTCTAATCACACCAGTGTATTATTTTGTGTGTTTTGAAATAGTCCTGTTTTTTCCCTTGTTTAGCATCCCATATTAATGCAGTCTTCTTCTTGTCCAACATTAGTTTCTTAATAAGCTGTACTAAAGAGTAAAATAGAAGACTTTATAATGAGAAAGTTAAACTTTATCGGGGGGATTAAGATACTGACACCCAAATGGGTCGAAAAATTGGGAGGATATCAGCCCCCCAGGACAAAGTAGTAAGGAGTGAAACTAGCCACAATAGGGGGCTCAAAAGGGGGACTAGGAAAGGGGCCACATGTTGGAGGGTTTAGCAGCAAATGCCAGGAACTTGGGGGGAAAAATACTAGGGGAACTTGAGGCCATCATGGTGGACAAGGATCTCAACATAGTAACAGTGTGTGAGACGTGGTGGAATGAGCATCATGCCTAGGAGACAGTCATACCTGGTTACCGGTTGTTTAGGAAAGACAGGGTGGGGAAAAGGGAGGGAGTAGCATTGTACGTCAAAGAAGAAATTGGGGCTATGGAGGAGTTGGTGGAGGGAGGGGAAACTGAGATCATGTGGGTCACTTTAGACAGAAGAACTGGTGAGCAATTGAGAGTCGGGGTAGTTTAAAGACCCCCTATGCAGGGGGAAGAAGGGGATGTGCAGCTTTTACAGTCAGTCACAAATGTGGCAGAAAAAGGGGAAATCCTGTTAGTGGGGGACCTAAACCTCGCTGACATAGACTGAGAGATCCCAACTGCAGTTTCAACTAGGAGCAAGGGGATCTTGGAGACACTTCAAGGGGTGTTCCTACAACAGTGTGTTAGGGAGCCCACTAGAGGGGAGAACCTGCTGGATGTAATCCTCACAAATGGGGACAGTGTGGAGGAGGTGGAGGTGGAGGTGGGGGAGGAAATAGGTACCAGTGACCACAGAGCTGTTCAATTTAGAGTGAGAATGGGCAGGGAAGGCAACAGGACAAGAACTAGAGTAATGGACTTCAGAAAGGCAGACTTTAGCTGGATGAGGAAGGTAATCCGTGAAGAAATGTCAAGGTGGAAGAATATGAGGGATGTGGAAGAATTATGGGCAGCAATTAAGGGGGGGGGTGCCGAAAGCTGCTGACCTATGCATTAGGAGAGTCAGGAAAAGCCCCAAAAGGAGGAGACCTCTCTGGTTTGCAAGGGAGGTGGTGGGGGTGATCAGGGAGAAAACCAGGGCATTCAGGAGGTAGAGGACGACACAAAGGATTGAGGATAGGGAGGCCTACAGGGACAAAAGAAGGGAAGCAGGGCAGAAAATTAGGAAGGCCGAAGAGGTCACTGAGGAGAGCATAGCTAATCAGGACAGAAGGGGAGATAAAACCTTTTTCAGGTATGTGGATGAGAGAAGAAAGGCACAGAATGGTATAGGGAGACTGAAGGGTGAGGGTGGAACAGAACTGGAGGGAGACTTCGAAAAAGTGGAGGCATTAAACTACTTCTGTTCGCTCTTCACAAAAAAGAGCAAGGGTAGAGGGCCTGTGCAGGAGGAAAAGAGGGATAACTGCAGACAAATGGATTCTACAGAGTTCACAGCAGACAAGGTAGGTGTAGAACTGGGCAGACGTAGGGTGAATAAGGCAACAGGGCCAGACGGCTTGCATCCGAGGGTACTAAGGGAGCTGAAGGAAGAGCTGGCACCACCTCTGGAGTGACTGTTTAGCTTGTCCTTGGAAATGGGTGTGGTGCCTGGTGACTGGAAGAGGGCAGAGGTGGTTGCACTACATAGAGGGGGTAGCAAGGAAGAGGTCAATAACTACCACCCTGTCAATCAGGGAGGTATATAGGGAAATAGGGAGGCAGTATAGTGCAGTGGTTTGAGGCTCTGAGCTGCAAATCTGGTGATATCCAGCAGACCAGATCTGGGTTTGAATCCTACAGCTTCCACTTGCATACTGTGTGACCCTGAGCAAGTCACGTAACTTCCCTGTGCTCCCAGGTCACACCTGTAAAAAAGCTTTCAGCTTAGTGTACTACTCCTGGTTAAACAACTAAAAAAAAAAAAAATGTCACCTCTGTGGTGCGGAAGGTAATGGAAACATTGTTAAAGGAAAGGGTGGTGGAATACCTGGTGACCACTGGTATGCAGGACGATAGGCAGCATGGCTCCACTAACGGAAAGTCATGTCAGACCAACCTGATAGAGTTTTTTGATTGGGTGACACAAGTAGTAGACCAGGGTGGGGCAGTGGATGTGGCCTACCTGAACTTCAGTAAGGCCTTTGACACAGTCCCGCACAAAAAGCTGGTAAATAAGCTGGAGAGCCTAGGGGTGGGTCAGAGAGTTATTAGGTGGGTAGTGAACTGGCTGGTGGGAAGGCATCAGATGGTCATGGTAAATGGGTTGCATTCTCGGGAACAGGTGGTGATCAGTGGGGTGCCTCAGGGAACAGTGCTGGGACCCTTACTTTTCAACATCTATATTGGGGACCTTGCAGTGGGCTTGGAGAGTAGGGGGTGCTTTTTCACAGACAATATGAATTTCTGCAATAGGGTGGACTCACAAGGTGGTGTGGAGGCCATGAGGAGGGACCTGGAGAAGCTGGAGGAGTGGTCGGAAACCTTGCAGCTGAAATTTAATACGGAAAAGTGTGCGGTGATGCACCTGGGGTGGAAAAACATAAAGGCTACTTACTTCCTTGGGGGAGAGGAAATAAAGGAAATGGAGCAGGAAAGGGACTTAGGGATTATTACATCAAGGAATCTTAAGGTGGGGAACCAGTGTAGCAAGGCAGTGGCGAAGGCAAATGGTATGCTGGCTTGCATTGTGAGGGGCTTTACCAGCAGAAGGAGGGAGGTGCAACTACCACTGTACAGAACTATGGTAAGGCCACACCTGGAAAATGGGGTACAGTTCTGGAGACTGCACCTATGGAGAGATATTGAGATGATGGAGAGAGTCCAGAGGAGGGCAACAAAGATGGTGCAGGGGATGCGAGGCAAGTCATACGAGCAGAGGTGGAGGGAGCTGAATCTTTACCCACTGGAGACTAAGAGAGAGAAGGGGTACATGATAGAGGCTGTTAAGTACTTGAAGGGGTTAAATAAGGTGAAAGAGGGGACCTTGTTCAAAAAGAAAGTGGGGACAAACACAAGAGGACATAGCCTTAAATTAGAAGGGGGGAATATAGAAGCAATGTCAGGGGGCAGTTTTTCACGGAAAGGGTGGTGGAGGCCTGGAACAGACTGCCTGAGGAGGTGGTGGGATCTGAAACGGTGGAAGGATTCAAGAGAGCTTGGGACAGACACTTGGGGTTGGGAAGAGGGGCGAAAGCCCAGTCACAGTATAATGGGGCAGGGGGGGATGTAAAGGCAGACCAGATGGGCTGGTATGGTCCTTTTCTGCTATCAAATATCTGTGTGATCTGTGTGTAAAGTTCTAGAATCCAGTGATGTCACTTGTGAAAATGGGCAATTTGCTCATCTTGCCAACAAGTATAAAATTAAAAAATGAAAAATGAAAAAATGAAAGACTACAATGAAGTGGAACATGACTGACATCAGGTCAGTTGATGTCACTGGGTTCTGCTTCACTGTAGTCTTCAGCTCAGCTGATGTCACTGGGTTCTGCTTCACTGTAGTCTTCACCTCAGCTGATGTCACTGGGTTCTGCTTCACTGTAGTCTTCAGCTCAGCTGATGTCACTGGGTTCTGCTTCACTGTAGTCTGCAGATCAGTTGGTGTCACTAGGTTTCAGAACTGCACAGTAATTAAAAAACGAAGATGGTGCAGGAAAAATGCTGCACTAATATAGGGTGCTAAATAAGGAAAAAACAATAGGACTGTTTCTGTTTAATTACCCTAGTGTATTGTTCTGTGTTTGTTTTGACTTTACACATATCTAAATTTACATCTATATTAAAAAATGTGAACAACAGTTTATGTTCCCTTTAATAAAGCAGCAGTTCATGTTATGGCAGAAAGTTTGTTCATATTCTAGTGTATACAACTTTAAGCAGCAGTATTTGTTAACGGAAGAAGTGACCTCATGCACCATATATTTTTTCAGTAAGAATATGTTTCTGGCAAAAGCATCAGTGTATCCATATTTTCTAAATGTATTTTATTTCAGAACTGAGATACTGGGATTTTGAAGCCTTTAAACATAACTGCTCTCTGACCATGCCTACAGTGAATAAATTGAGCATTTTGATATGGTGTAGTGCTGTTTACCATCAGAAATGTGTGCTCACATCCTCCTAATATAGTCACAGTATGAATCCAGCAAGTAAACTCAAAAAGTAACCTAGAGGGAAGGGATTTTTTTCTTTAACTGCTAGAGGTGGCCATTTTTAATGACTTGAGTTATTAATTATGAAATCTGTTTTAAAAACAGCACAGAGAAATAAACATATATGGATGAATTTAATTATGGCAGAAATATATTATTGATAAAAAATGTATTTTTGGCCAACTAACAAATACTGTTGTTTTAAGTAGACTTGTAACACAGTGAATAAATCCCTTGTTTTCAGTATCCAAGGAGACATTGTGGAAGTAAACAATTTTTTACCATGAGGATTTATTTACTTTTCACTTGCATACAACATCAGTGTCTTTAACTCAGTCAACATGACTGACACTTACAATAAACCAAATAGACTCTCATTAGCCTGAAAATTCCACCCATTTTCATGTCTGTATTCTGATTAGCACTCCCACTACTGTTGCTGTCTTCAGTCTTTGCATTTTCCTTGGTCTAGCATTATTCCATATTTTAGACCACCAGAGATGTTTAAATCTGCGCCATAATAATTCAAAAAGGTACAAATCCTACTAAATCTCCTCATTGGCACACATTCTCCTCGGGTCGCACACCCCAGCATGCAACATCACATCCAGCTCTGTCCCAGCAGGAAATTCAAACAGTTGACATTGTTCCGTCTGAATCTCCACATGTGGCTACACACCCAACTGGATGACTGGCACTCCCCTACCAGCAGCATATCCTGGTCTATCTTTAAATGCATTAGGAACATACAATACACTATGGACACCGGGAGGGAAAAAGAAAACTACTCCAAGGAAGACAGAAGCACTATGGGAAAGAGGTAATCTCAATGATCTGGAGCCAAGGAGTTCCGTCATGGAAATTACAGAAAGGAGGGCTTCAGAGAGAAATCAAGCGGGTAAAAAGAAGGAGGGTAGCACATGGAAGTGAATGGTAACTAGTGCTAGAAGCCTGGCTAACAAAATCCCTGACTGCACGGCCACTATAGCAGAGGATAGACTAGACTTAGTGGCTGTGACAGAAACTTGGTTCACTGGAAGCCATGAATGGAACATGGCCATTCCTGGATTCAACATGTACAGGAGGGACAGAAAGAGGAAAAAGGGAGGAGGGGTAGCACTGTACATCCGGGAGGAAATCAAAACCACAGAAATCCAGGGGACCCTAGGTGACACTGAGGCACTCTGGGTAACAGCTGAGACGGGGAACTGGGTAGCCATTAGGTTAGGAGTTATCTACAGGCCCCTGTTGCAGATGGAAGATGGGGATAAAGAAAACATTGGCGATGATACATAAAATGGCAGACAAGGGCAAGGCAATTATAGCAGGAGACATTAACTTACCAGACATTAACTGGGGTTCTCAGACAGCATCGACAACAAGAGACAGGGCATTTGTAATGGCCCTACAGGGGGCAGGGCTGAAGCAACTTGTTGATTCACCAACCAGAGGTGGAGCTGTCTTGGACTTGGTTCTGACCAACAGTGACAGGGTAGAAAGGATTGACGTAGAGTGCCATCTTGGCAACAGTGACCATCGTATGGTCAGTTTCCAAATCAACACAACTATGGATACCAGCCATTCCAAGATCAGAGTTTTGGAATTCAGAAAGGCAGACTTCCAAAATGAGAACCAGCCTAGCATTAAAACTCAGCCACAGGGGAAGGGGGGAGAGACAATATGCGAGAACCTCAAGGGAGCTATCAAGGAGGTAACCGAGCAGTGCGCTAGGAGGATCAGTAAGGCAAATAAGAGAAGAAAACCCCTCTGGTTTTCCGAGGAGGTGGCTACTATAGTAAGGGAGGAAAGAAAGGCCTCAAACAAGGATGAAGACAGGGAAACTTACATAGTTGCACAGAGGGAAGCGGGAAAAGTAATAAGAAAAGCTAAAGCTCACACCGAGCTAAGGATAGCGCAGGGTGTTAGAGGGACAGACAAAACCTTTTTTAGGTACATAAGAGAAAGGAGAAAGACTAAATTATCCCTCTGTACAGACAGTTGGTGAGACCCCATCTGGAGTACTGTGTGCAGTTCTGGAGACCCCATATCCGCAAGGACATAGATAGGATGGAGGCAGTCCAGAGGATGGCAACTAAAATGATGCAGGGTCTACAACAGAAACCATATGAACAGCTTAACATGTATACCTTTGAGGAAAGGAGGGAGAGGCGGGGACATGATAAAAACTTTCAAGTACCTTAAGGGAATCAACAAAGTCCAAGAGGGTAACATCTTTCAGAAAAAGAGATGTGCAAGAACAAGAGGACACAATTTGAAGGTAGAAGGGGGATGGCTCGGAGCAATGTGAGGAAGTATTTATTTCACGGAGAGGCTTGTGGATGCATGGAATGGCCTTCCTGAGGAGGTTTTGGGGTCAAAAACAGTGGGGGTATTCAAGAATGCATGGGACAGACATAAGGCAATCCTGGTGGGGGGTAGGAAGAAGTAGGCTGTTGGTTAACCAAGATCTGCAGTTTATCCAATAGGTAGGGAAATGGGCAGACAAGGTGGGCCAAGCGGTCCTTATCTGCCATCAAAGTCCATGTTTCTATGTTTCTAAAGGAAGAATAGTAAGGCTAGCAGTTTCAGAAGTTGGACTAGTAGAGAAGGACAGTGAGAAGGCAGAAGTCCTAAATAAATATTTCTGTTCTGTGTTCACTAGGGAGAATGCAGGGGATGGCCCAAACCTGTAAAGCAGTTGTACCTAAGGACCAGGGGTAGACGCAAGCTCCTTCCCAGAGGGACAAGTCTTGGAAGCCCTAAATAAATTAAAGGTGGACAAGGCCATGAAGCCAGATAAGATTCACCCAAGAGTTCTCAAGGAACTGGGGAGTGTGATAGCAACACCGCTGGAGAAGCTCTTCACCAGATCACTGGAAAGCAGGACAGTGCCTGAAGACTGGAAGAGGGTGACAGTAGTGCCACTTCACAAATCAGGGAGCAGAGAGAAGGCTGGAAATTACCATCCAGTAAGCCTCACATCGGTGGTAGGAAAACTGATGGAGACACTGCTCAAGTACAGAATAGTAGCACATCTGGAACCCAGCGGGCAACAGTACCCAGAACAGTATGGTTTCACAGCTGGAATGTTATGCCAGACAAACCTGGTCGACTTTTTTGAAAGGCACAGAATATAAAGCACTCAAACAGTAGCCAAAAATAACACACACAGATTCACAGCAGTGAAGCAATAAAGAGCCGCAGCACACTACCCCAGCGCTTCATGTCCTCTCCAGGACACTTCATCAGGAGGCAGGGATTTAGTGTTTTGGGTCTTTCTTTTATTCAAGAAAAACCATTAAAGTGACAATACACCATTCGTAATTCTTGAAATTATTTTTCAAACAACCAAAAAATCCCACATATAGCAGATGAGAATATTAACAGCAATTAACTAATAACAAAACTTTCCTTGATAAAAAAAAAAAAATGGTTAAACACCACAGTTTAGATGGGAGGTCAGATTATTGCAACTTTTTTGACTGGGTAACGAAGGCAGTGGACCAAGGGGGGTGATGGATGTGGTCTATCTGGACTTTAGTAAGGCCTTCGACTCGGTTCCACACAGAAGTCTGGTAAAGAAGCTGGACCACGTCGGTGTAGGTAAGGAAGCGTGGGTTGGGTGAGCAACTGGCTGAAGGGAAGAACACAACGGGTGTAGGTAAATGTAGTGGTATTGATATAGAGGGAAGTGACCAGTGGAGTGCCTCAGGAGTCAGTGCTGGGGCCCCTAATCTTCAGTATGTTCATAGCCGACATCAGTAATGGATTGGAAGGGAAGGTGAGTCTATTTGCAGATGACACTAAGATCTGCAACAGAGTGGACACCCCAGAAGGAGTCAAGAGCATGGAATCAGACCTGAAGAAACTCGAGGAGTGGTCAGATGCCTGGCAGTTGAAGTTCACCACCAAAAAGTGCAAGATAATGCACTTAGGCAAGGGAAACCCCAAGGTGGGATACTACCTGAGAGGGAAGCAGCTGGCATGCACCAACCAGGAGCGTGACCTAGCAGTCATTATATCAGATGACTTAAAGGTGGGGAAGCAGTGTGAAAAGGCAGCACTAAAGGCCAGTAGTATGCTGGGCTTCACAGGATGGGGAATCACGAGTTGCAGACAGGAGATGGTGCTGCCACTTTACAGGGCACTGGTGTACCCCCACCTGGAATACTGCATACAGTTCTGGAGGTTGCATGTTAGGAAAGACATCGATAGGACTGAGACGGAGCAGAGGAGAGCCACAAAAGTGATTCAGGGTCTGCATCAAATGGCATATGAAGATAGGTTGAGGGAGCTCAACATGTACTCCCTGGAGCAGAGGAGGGATGGGGGATATGACTGAGACATTCAAGTATATCAAGGGTATAAATAAGGTAGGGGGTACATGAGCACCTTCAGGAGAAGAAAAGCATGAGAACTAGAGGACAGGATATGAGGCTCAAGGGTGGGCGATTCAGGAGTAATATTAGGAAGTTCTTCTTCACTGAGAGGGTGGTCGACCCATGGAATTGCCTGCCCCAAGAAGTGGTGTAGGACAAAATGGTAAATGGATTCAAAACCCCCTGGGACAGGCACAAAGATATAATTTCACAGAAAGGATAGAAGGGGTGGTAGTTACCCATATCGGGCAGACTAGATGAATCTTGCAGTCCCCTTCTGCTGTCAGTTTCTCTGCTTCTATCTTGACAAAAATATTCCAAAACCCTACCAACCATGTAATCCACATCTACCTACCCTGTAAATGCAAGCTGACAACACATGCTGTAACATGAGGGGTGGGGATTGAGACAGCATGATTATACATGCAGTAATGTGGGGTGGGGATGACAACAGCACCTAACATCTTTCTGCAACAAGTAAAGAGAAAACAGAAGGGGAAAGGCAGGGCATGCTGACCATACACATTTATTTTGTAAACTTGTATACACAAACAGCATGTGGTACATAAAATGGCTTTATTCCAAATCTGCAATTTATTTCCAGTTCAGTTCAGGAGGGATGTGAGGTAGTAATAGTTTACAGAAAGGGTGGTGGAGCTGTGGAACAATCTGCCAGCCAAGTTGGTGGGTACAAAAATTGTTGGTGGTTTCAAGCACAGTTGAAACAGAATGAATGGTATAGAGGTTGTTCGGGGTGGCAGAATCAAGGAGGAGATTTGTGGGAGCAAGGGGAGGGCTAGGACCCTGGAGGGACAGTAGGTCCTAAGGATGAATAGGGAACTCAGGCAAAATGGATGGACCATTGGGGCCTGATTTTAAAAAGCCAAAATTTGGTGCAAGGTGCCTGCACTAAAAGGATTTGACACAAGTGGCACCTTGCACCACATTTTGCAGCAATCCCAATGTTTTAATGCAGGCTGCATCGAAACCAGGATGCCTTGCACCAAAGCCACCCTGCGTCACCCTTGAGGCAGAAGTGCTGGTGTGCCAGGTTGCAAGGAGGCTTGCACCATGGCAGGGCTGCATTTTAGAAGCCCTGCCATGCTAATATGAGGTGGCTCAGTTTAGACCAGCCATGAGCTAGTCTAACCACCCTGTGCTATTGTCTTGGAGGGAGATGAATGGAAGGGGGAGCCTGCAAGGTCGGGACTGGGGGCAGAGGGACCAGTGGGAGTGCCATAGTTGGCAACTGGGGCATAGCAGCATGGCAAGGCTCAGAGATGGCACCCAATGGAGGTGCCATGGTCAGTGGGACAGAGCCACTAGGCCTGGTACACCACGGTAGGCACAGATGGACCCTGTCCCGGATCCCCAGGTGGCAACAGCCTTGGCACCTGCCCCATAGGTGACACAGCCAATTCAGTCTTGGCTACACCAATTGAACGTTATGGTCCCAGACCCTCACTCATGGAAATAAATTGCATATTTGGAGTAAAACGATTGTATATCCCCTATTTATTCCATTTTAGATTGCCCCTTTTCTAAAAAAAACACATAAACATAGCTAATGATGGCAGAAAAAGACAATTGCTCCATTCACTCTGTCCAGTTTTACCTTACTCTACTTCATTCCTTGAGTCTGCTTTACCTTTTCTTTAAACTGGTATCACTTGCCACATTGGTGACTGGGGTTGGTGAGTGGACCAAGGTCAGCCAAGGTCAGCCAGAGGACAGAGAGGATCAAGTGTCCCAGGGACCATTCCTGTCTTGAGGAGAGGGGTTCTGGCATGCTGCTCATAGGCTGCCACCTGGCTGAAGCCAGGGGGTAATGCAGTAGGATCATTCTAGCAATAGGAGGACTGCCCTCAGTGCCAATGTATATGTGTGTGCCTGTAGAGGCATGCCCACATGTTGTATCATTGCATACCAGCCTTCCTGCGTAGAAAATGTTTGAGGAGAAAACATGAACTGGCTTGGTGACTCCCAGGCCTACCACAGGCTCCACACCACTGACTGGGCAAGGCTCCAGATCCGGACTGTGCTCTGGGTGTGGAGGGGGAGGACAACCCTTCCCCTTTGGCTTCACTAAAGGGTGAATCTGTGGGGACTCAAGGAGCCAGGTAAGTTCCAGAGTAGGTGGGTCATGGGGCTAGCTTTCCTGATAAATGATGGGGGTCGAGTGGTGAGGCAACATAAATACCTTGATTAAAATAACAAACTACAGATAATGAGCTTCATTTAATGTCATTGCCCCGGGTTTGCATCAGTATTCTCAGTTGTATTTTAAGAGCAACAATAGTTTCATATCACTTTTCTGTGATTAAGGTGAACTGGGATGCAACAAAAACTGCTTACTGACTTAATGAAACATTGTGGACACCAGAAGACCCAGACCACAAAACTAAAACTCTAATATGGTGAACGAATAATAAAATGGGGCACCATATTAGAGGATTTTGAAACAAACATGAGCAACAAGGATCCATATGGGGACTGAATTGGAGTGCTTAGAAAGTATATAAAAAAGGGTTTGATATGATCTGCTACTTTAAGGTATTAGGCAGGTGACTATTATTTAAAAGGTGGTTGCCAGGCTGGCTCTGTAGTGCCAGACAGCATGCAGCCACCTGGCACACTGCAACTTGGGTTTGTAACAGAGACTGGGACATCAGAAGACCAGCAAAGGAGGATTGATTGTCCACTTAAATACTAACCTCCAGGAAGGAGGAATGTTGACCTCACCGGCTGACTGCCCCCTAGTAGCCAAGGGGACTGCGGTCATTAGAGCAAGGTCAGCTGCAGAGAGAGGGTATGCTGCTCGGGCACCTGCACCACAAGAGTGGCATGACTGGCACATCTATCCAGTGGCACTGTGAGAGGAGAGAAACCCAGGTGGGAAAAAGGATGGGAATCCTGCAAGAGTGGATGAAAATCACCACTTCCTCCATGTCTCAATGGATGGACACTCCTTCTCTGTTGTCATCAATTTCCCTTCTCCCCAAAATGATTCCGTTCCCTAGCAGATGTAAATGTGACCCTGGGAGAGGCACCAGTTGCAGGGGGATTAAGATGCTTTGATTTGGCTTCTGAAGTGGGCAGGGAACAGGTGCAGAAGAAGGAAGATCTGTTAGGCCATCCAGAGGCAAGAAGAACTCAGATAACATAATTCCCCCCTGCACTCTTATTTGTGACGTTAGAAAGAAAGAATTCAAAAAATGTTACAAGATTTAGTGTTAAAAAGAAAGAGGTCTAATCTTCTGAAAGGAAAGGAAGAAAGGGTTTAAGAACTGTTAGCCTTAGGTATTGGCCACAGTGAGCTGTTTATTTAACAGAAGATTGTTTCCTTTTTGTGGTAATCTGAGGTACAATAAATATAAAGAGGATTGTTGCTGTATCTCCAAGACCCATTTGTCAACATATGATGAGGACTTGCAACAAGGCGGATAAAACCTGAAAGATCGGCTCTGTGTTTTGTCGTGTAGCTTGAGAGGAGAAACTGCTATTAAAATAGGATGTTTTATGCAAACATTAGTATACATTGGGTGTACAGTGAGCAGTATCAATTACATCTCACTGCACTCAAAACAATGACTTCTTTTTAAAATGTCAAATAAAAACATTTGTTATAGATTTCTACAGATAGTACATTGTGTGTGTGTGTGTGTGTGTGTGTGTGTGTGTGTGTGTGTGTGTGTGTGTGTGTGTGTGTGTGTGTGTGTGTGTGTGTGTGTGTGTGTCCTGATATGTATCTTGCCAACCCGTGTCCACATGCAGCGTTTTCAGTACAGGGCAGGTACAGTAGATGCTTCAACAGCTAAGATACAGAAAAAATTATATAAAATGTTTTCATGCTGCACACATAAAACTACCCATGTGATATGCATACTGCAAGCATGATTTAAATGTTAAATTGGAACCGATTGCATGCATGTGGCATGCGTGCAGCAAGCAAGTGTGGATAACATGTTTTTTATGTTAAATTGGAACAGACTGCGTGCATGTGGCATGCATGCAAAAAGCAAGTGGTCACTGATAACTGCACATATAAAAATTAAGTGACTTACTCAGGATCATACCATGTACAAGTGGGGGTTGATGAGATTCAAACCAGGTCTTCAGGTCTCCAAGTCTCTTAGTTTGCAGTTCAGTGCGTTTAACCACTAAGCCATACTGCCTGCACACATATGGCTTGCTTGTACTTCAATACAAATCTGCATACATCTACACACATGCGGCATGGTTATAGCCATTGTTATACTTTTTAGTTTTCTTGTCCCCCCCTCATCTCAGCTGCACAGCTGAACTGTAGCACACATACCAATGGAAACACATGGGTGGTTCTTCTCACCACAAAAACACATACTTACCCACAAAACTACTTGATTACTTTTGTCTGGCCTGTACTCCTACTATTTTCTCTCTCTATAGTTTTGAATGCTTCCACACAAACAGACTTTAAGGGACAAAAACAAAAGTAGCAATAACTCGACACCCACCCATATGGCCAGTCCCCCCCCCGGACACATACTGTCATGGGTGCAGCCATACTTCTACAGACAACCCACCAAGTAGAGATATAAGTTGAGAGTCTCTTGCCTGAGTACTAGGGAGCCAGAGGCAGGAGACTTTAAGAGATGATGTCCATGGTTCAGAGTGCTGGGGCGTACTCCCTTGAGATTTATGGAGTTATTTTTTATTACTATTTTATACATTATGATGGCAAGTTGAAGAACAATGAAGGCCACTGTTCTACTAACAAGGCCATTGTTAGAGCGGTGGCCTTCATTAATTTCCAACTCTCCATCAATGATGTATAAAATAGTAATAAAAAGAATACCCCCATTCATTTCAATGGTGCACAGCCCTGCAGTCTCCCTTGCCCTATGTCATAATGTGCCTGAGCATGGGGATGTGGAGGTCGGCTTCAAATGGGGGGAGGGGGTGCACAAGCCTGACTACAGTGGAGCTGCAATATTCTGTGCATACCATACCGCTCACCTGTCCCTGAATGTAAGGGACAGCCCACATTTTACCCCTGAAAACTGCTCTGCTCCTCATCCATCCCTCATGGAAAACATGCTGCACACACAGAGGATTTCCTGTAAATTTTGACTTTATGGCAGGGGCATAATTTCAGATTTCAGCAGGGAGGAGCCAACAACCAGTGGAGGCCAGGTGCTTGTTAGCCCCTAGGAGGCAAGCTCTAGAATGTCTGGAACCTCACTAAGAGGTAAAATGTATTTGTTGTGACTGAAAAGTGATATGCAAATCAGTAAACATTCAAATGTATAAGCTTCATCTGTCTACACCCCGGAGCAGTACATCAGATTTGGGCTTAAAACCACCCAGTTACTAGCCTTTTAGTTCCTGGCTGAAGTTCTGACCTCCCCCCCAAAAAAAACCTTGTCCCGATTTCTCCCCCTACTCCATTCCATTCAGTACTCATCCAATATGGGTCATGAAGCTTCCCAAAGGTGCAGACACATGAAAACTGCATCAATATTTCAGACCTTCCTCCTTCCCCAATCCCCCTGTAAAAAAATTATTTACTTTTACTTACTCGACAATCCGACCAGAACCTGCAGCCTGGGCCGGTGTGCCACCAGCCCAGTTTTCAGTCTACTCCTCCTCCTCCTCCTCCTCCTCCTCTCCTTCTGCCAGAAGCTGGATGCTAGAACTGACCATCCCAGGTCCACAGCATGGCCCGCAACCAAGTCACCTCACCAACTGAACCCACCTAACCTGTGTTGCTTGCTTCCTGCTTGGCTACTACTGCACTACACTGATCATAGAAATATAAACACATAGAATTTGATGGCAGATAAGGACCGCTTGGCCCACCTAGTCTGCCCATTGTCCTACCTAACAGAAAAGCTGCAAATCCTAGTTAACCAATGGCTTACTTCCTCCTACCCCCCACTAGGACTGCCTTATGCCTGTCCCATGCATTCTTGAATTCCCCCACTGTTCTTGACTCCACGACCTCCTCAGGGAGGCTGTTCCACGCCTCCACAACCCCCTCCATGAAAAAATGCTTCCTCACATTACCTCTGAGCAGTCCCCCCTCTATCTTCAAACTGTGCCCCCTTGTTCCTGCACATCTCTTTTTCTGAAAGATGCTACCCTCTTGGACTTTGTTGATTCCCTTGAGGTACTTGAAAGTTTCTATCATGTCCCCTCTCTCCCTTCTTTCCTCAAGGGTATACATATTAAGCTCCTTTAGTATTTCTTTGTATGTCTTCTGATGCAGACCCTGCACCATTTTGGTTGCCCTCCTCTGGACAGCCTCAACTCTGTCTATGTCTTTGTGGAGATGGGGTCTCCAGAACTGCACACAGTACTCCAGATGGGGTCTCACCAACTGTCTGTACAGAGGGATAACAACTTCCTGTTTTCTACTATTGATGGCTCTCCCTATGCATCCCAGTATCCCCCCAGCCTTCCTTACTGCCTTTTCACATTGCTTGCCCACCTTTAGGTCATCTGATATAATTACCCCCAGGTCCCTTTCCATTTTTACTGTTGTCAGTATCTCACCCCCCATTGTGTACTCTTCCCCTGGGTTTTTGTTTCCCATGTGCATTACCTTGCACTTCTTTGCATTGAATCTGAGCTGCCATACATTTAACCATTCCTACAACCTTACCAAGTCCCTTCTCATCCTTTCCACTCCATCTTGTGTATCAACCCTGTTGCAGATCCTTGTGTCATCTGCAAAGAGACATACTTTTTCTTCCAGTTCCTCTGCAATGTCACTTATAAAGACATTAAAAAGGACCAGCCCCAGTACTGAACCCTGCAGTACCCCACTAGTAACCCTCCTTTCTTCACTGTGGACTCTGTTTACTACTACCCTTTGTGTTCTGTTGTCTAGCCAATGTTTTATCCAGGCTACCACCCTAGGACCTACTCAAGGCTGGCTAACTTGTATTAATCTTTGTGTGGGGCTGTATCAAATGCCTTGCTAAAATCTAGGTAGGCCATGTCCACAGCCCCTCCCTGGTCTACTACTTTGGTCACCCAGTCAAAGAAATCTATTAGATTTGTCTGACACGACCTTCCCATCATGAATCCATGCTGCCTTGGATCCTGTGCCCCACTGGCCTCTAGGTACTCAACAATTCTTTCCTTCAGAAGTGATTCCATCATTTTCCCTACCACTGAATTCAAACTAATTGGTCTGTAGTTTCCTGCCTCTGTTCTGCTTCCACTTTTGTGAAGAGGAATCACATCCACCCTCCTCCAGTACTCAGGTACCACCCCATCCTCCCATGATTTGTTAAAGAGAGTAGTCAGCGGTGTCACTAGTTCTACCCTTAGTTCTTTTAGAATTCTTGGGTGAATCCCATCAGGCCCCATTGCTTTGTCCACCTTCAATTTTATTAGTTCTTTCAGAACCCTTTCTTCTGTAAATGATCTGGTATCAACCCCCGTCTTCAGAGTGTTTCTCTTGTTTGGTTTAGGTACCTCCCCCTCCTCTTCCTTTGTGAATACTGAGCAGAAATATTCATTCAGTATCCCTGCTTTTTCACTGTCATCCTCTGTCCACATTCCCTCCCCTTTATTAAGCCTCAGTATCCCTCCTTTGGTCTTTCTTCTCTCCCTAATATACCTATAAAAGGTCTTATCCCCCTTCTTAACAGAGTTGGCTATCCGTTCCTCAGTTTGGGCCTTTGCTATTCTGACTGTCTTCCCTGCCTCTTTCTGCTTTAACTGATAAAGTTCTCTGCCCTGCTTCTTCTGTGTTTCCTTATATTTCCTGAATGCTATCCTTTTCTTCTTAACCTTCCCTGCCACCTCTTTTGAGAACCATAGTGTTTTTTTCCTTTGTTGTGTTTTGTTGATTTGCTTTACACAAAGGCTTGTTGCCTCTGTGATGGCTGGTTTGATTACTCCCCATTGTTCCTCCACCCCTCCTTCTTGCCTGTTTGCTAGTGGTTTTATGAGGCACTCTCTCATTTTCCCAAAGTCAGCCCTCCTAAAGTCCAATACTCTTGCTTTTGTCTGGCTTGATTGTATGGCTGTGTTTATCATGAACCACACTGTTTGGGTGGTCGCCTGTTCCCAGATGGCTACCCACTTCTAAATCTGAGATTCTTTCCCTGTCCCCATTTGATAGTACCAGGTCTAAGATTGCTGCCTCCTGAGTGGGTTCCAATACTAGCTGTCTGAGGCATGCCCCTTGTAGGGCATCAAGAATGACCCTGCTCTTGGATGTGCCTGCAGCATAGGTGCTCCAGTTAACATCTGGCATATTCAGGTCCCTCATCAATATTATCTCACCTTTTCCTGCCATTCTAAGGATGCCTTCTATAATTTCCTTGTCCATTCCCTCCCCCTGAGATGGGGGTCTGTATACAACCCCCATGCAGATTGTGGTGCCATTTCCTGTCTTCAGGGTGACCCAGATTGCCTCATCTGCTACCTGTTTACTCTTTAGTTCTGTTGCTTTGATCCCTTCCTTTACATAGAGAGCTACTCCTCCTCCTCTTTTACCCTCCCTGTCCCTCCTGTAGATTGTGTATCCTGGTATGTTGACATCCCAGTCATGGTTCTCTGTGTACCATGTTTCTGTGACTGCCACAATATGCAGGCAACCCTCTTCCATCAAGGCCACTAGTTCAGGGAGCTTGTTACGCAGACTACAGGCGTTGGTACTCATCACCATCCACCTTTTGATGGCCTTACCCTTTTAGCCCCATCCCTGTTCTTACTGCCTTTGCCTTTTTTCTACATTTACCTCTGTCCTACTCCCTAATGACTTCTCTACCTTGGTGTTTACCTCACTAATTACAGTGTTTTGTGGGGGGGGGGAGGCTGGGATTTCCCTACTCCTTTTCAGTGCCTCCCCAATTGGCTAGTTTAAATACTTGCCAATGAAGCATTTAAACCTCTCACCTAGGATCCTGGTTCTCCCCCTGGACAGATGCAGACCATCGTGCCATTATAGGTCTGCATCCCTCCAGGTGGCTTCCCAGTCCCCAATGAAGCCAAAACCCTGAGCTCCACACCATCAAGGCCTATGAAGGCCACCCACACTTCTGTCACTGCTGCTGCTAGACCTAGCTTGCTGCTGTATGTGGCCTGTGCTGTTTTTTTTTTGTGAGGTGAGCCTAGTAGAGTATGTTGGTAGCCTAGTCTTGTGTTAGCTTCTAGCTTACACCAATTGCCCCTTCATCCACCAGGAGAAATGGAGACTCACTAAGAGTAGACCAACAAAGTTATGCTGCCACAACACTGCTATTGAGAGTTCAGTGCTCACTGATTCCTCTAAGTTGTAGTGTGCAGCCTGTGTACTCTGTGGCGTGAAAGACAGTGTTGCACTCATATGACTCACATGCTGTTGCTTGGCTGGAGCTCCTCCATGTCACATGTGATGACACTGCTGTTAATAGGTGGAGACAGCTGACAACATAATACAGACACAGTCACGTCAGGAGTGCATCTGCAGCATGAGTGCCCACAGGCCAGGGGGGTACTTATTTTGGCACACCATAAGAACAATCTATACACAAATGTGGGGGTGGGGCAACTGCCTCCTACTGCCCTACCTAAACGGCACCCCTGCTTTATGGTAGAAATTCATTCTCAGGTGCTAATATCGGTACAAGTAAATACAATGGTTTCCATTGTGTTCTGAGGTACTGTATCTCCATGTTTCAAAATGTGCCCTGATCATCGTGAGGGTTAGTGTCCCTCATTGTCCCTCATTTTGAGTGTCCATGTCCCTCATTTCAGTGACAAAATGTGAGGTATGATGCATGCTTCCAAGACCCTACACAGCACAAAATGTGCTGAGCTTGGTCATAGTGTATATGCTCCGAACAGAATGATGAAGGGGAAAGTAAGTGAGCCGAAATAGTCATGGAGAAACACATTTGTATCACTAAAAATGCATAAAAGAATTTGCATGGCACAAAACAAAAATGTCAGGCTTCACAACACAGAAGCCCCTCTTCACGCAACTGGAATGGGGGATGTTGGCTGATTATATCCTAGGCATTTAATGCAGTAAACAAACAATACAAATTAATGGCAATTTAATGTCAAAAATCAAAAGCAATCAAACAACTTGCAAAAAGATCAGAATTAATGAATTTATCTAATTTTAATAGGAAATCAATGAAAAATGTATTTTTATGGCTCTAGTTGCTAGCAATAGTATGAGAAATAGAAGCAGATGTGTTTTTTAGATGAGATTTGCACCCTCTTAGTTGCTGCACACATGGCAAGCGTGCAACATGTGAACCTGATGTGATTGTTGAATGATGTTCACACCAGCTTAACTGCTGCACTCATGTCAAGCATGCAATACTTGAACCTGATGTGATCTTTAGAAGATGTTCGCACCAGCTTACCTGCTGCACATATGTCAAGATTGCAGCATGCAAACCTGATTTGCTTTTTAGACCTGGTTCACTTAGGTTCACTTAGTGTATGTGAACCACATGCAAACAATGCACAATTAAGCATGTGGCATGCATTCTGCATGTATATAGCACACTTATATTTCTGTAAGGGTGAAGAGAGGACTGACAGTAACAGTAAGGATTGGCCTATCTACTATATAGAAGACATTCATGGTTAAGAACACCAGCTCATGGTCATCCCACATGACCTTTTTATGCACTCTGTTAGGGACAGGATGGAATATTTGTCAAAAGGCAAAACAGGACACTGGAGAGGCCAGACAGCTCAAGATCCTCACCGTTGGTGGGATTGTATGAAACCACCTTGTTTCTAAAATCAGGAGCATCTGTGAAATATATTAACAAAAAAAGATGAAAAATGATCTTACCTGCCATTGCTGTTCCTAGAAAATATAAATATAACCCTTGTCAGGGCTAAACATGAATCTTTACCAGGCACTTCTTTCTAGGCATGATCTGATCCATTGTCTTCATGGACAGGAAGCAGTTTGTTAGGGATTCCATATTGGTTTTAAAGCCCTGTGAGGCTTTTATAGTTTTGTGTTGCATGCTGTGCAGTTAAAGTGGAATGTCCAGAACTGATTAAAGCTGGAATATAGCCAAAAGCATGTCTCCACAGTAAAAATGAGTCAATACCAAATTAATATTTGGTGAATGTGCCAAAAGCCAGCATTTGAGCATTTTGGACTCTGGCAAAGCAGGTCTGAAATCAGGTCAGTTTCCTTTCGGCTCTTCAGTACCTCAATGTCATGCCACAGCACTTTTCCCAGGGAGCACACACTGGGCATGTCAGAGTTCTTGGAAGGTCACATGACCTGCTCCAGCCAATCATCAATGCTAGAGATTGAGAACTCCTTGAGCTCAAACAGCTTAGTGCCGTTTCCAGATCTCTCTCCCATCGGAAGGACATGTGTCAGCTGTGGCTACTAAGGGAGTTTCTTTAACGCAAATAAAGAGTGACTTTTGATCACAAAGCTTTCAAAATTATTAGAGAACTGTGCATTACAATTCCAGTTAGCTAATTCTTACTACGTTTAACTGTAGTTTCCCGCAGGCATTGTAGGAGTGTGGAATAACAGGTGTGGAATAACAGGTGGACACCAACTCATTCAGTTCAGGTTAACACATGTTGGCCTGTGTGATGTTTTTTGCATCATAAACAATTGATGCACAAAAATCATAACAAATAAAATAAAGCAGAAAAATAATAATGCAAATTGTGGCAAATTTTGCTTCAGTTTCCACTTCAGAGTGCAGTAACAGACTCCCCTCTGTCCTTCACCTATACCTAGTCAGCAAGTACTGACTCTCTCTACCTTTTCAGAACTGAGGCAGGGTTTTTATAAGTTTTCTATAAGTAGGAAAAATTTCTACTGCCTTTTGATTGACAGCAGACATAACATAAAAGTAGCCTCTAGGGGCCACTACTGCCCCATAGAGAACAGTTCAGTTGGCAGCCACCTGGAGAACAGCACAAAACGTGCAGGTTTTTTTGGGCAGCACTGGAAAAGGTCAGAACATTCTGTGCTTTTCTAAACTTTCCTGCAGGGACATATTACCTACATCATGCTGTCTGCTGCAAAATGTATCTTAGAATGGGTCTGCTAACATCTAGAAAAAGCCAACACATGCTCTTGTTATTCTTATTCTAAAACTGACCCCTCATTTTGTGACTGCACTCTTAGTTTTGTTTTAGGGCCAAAGACCTGAGAAGAAAACAGTATATAACTTCAGTATTCTTTGAGGGGTTTGGCTGGTTTGTAGTTAGTTTTTAGGTTAATATGCACAGAAAGTCACTGTACATATATGGGACCTGATGGCTGCATGTCTCCTCAGCCGGGGTTCAACTTAATATCTCAGCAATTTTATACACAATACTATGGAGTGGCAGGGAAACTACAGGGATGCAGAAACATAAAAAGGGGACCACTTCCTCAACCAAATGTCAGGGCTGTTTGCTCTGACAAATAACAGGTTGTACATTCCTGTCCTGAGTGTATTGTTGCTCAGGACATTTCATTACTAGTACCAATACTTTTCCTCATAATCCCCACATGGAGCACCTTTCATCAAAATGTTACAGAGGTCACTTTCTTAACCTCCCTATAGCTGGCCCTTTAAAGAGGAAAAAAGGAAATGAAAGTGGGTGATAGCTAAGAGAAGGGTGGAGGGCACCCAAAGGTGTCCAACCTTTCAGACTAGAAAACACAGGGATAGAATAAAAGGAGAAATTAGAGAAATGTTGCAACAGAAGTTTCAGTAAATGAGAAAAGATGGTCCATTACCATGACAGGGAGGTCCCCATGCCACACATTCCCCACCTTAAGAGGGGAAAAAAGGAAATCAAAGTGGATGATAGCTAAGAGAAAGGGGGGGCACCCAAAGGTGGCCAACCTTCCAGACTAGAAAATACAGGGATAGAATAAAAGGAGAAATGAGAGAACTGTTGCAACAGAAGTTTCAGTAAATGAGAAAAGATGGTCTATTACTGTGACAGGGAGTTCCCCCTGCCACACATTCCCCACCTTAAGAAAGGAACAGTTTTCTTTAAGACTGTTTTCTACCATCCTATCCCTGGAACTGATGAAGCTTCCACCCACCCACTCCAGAAGCTCTGTCTCAGGGTCCCTATTAATAACTAACAATCTCCAATGTTTACCATAACCAAAGAGAATTTACAGCAATACAATTACCCTGAGACAAATATGTACATCATATTTCATGATGTACTTCTTCTACACATACATTATATATCAAACATTACATTGTCATTATTCAAGATATTTTCAGGATATTTCATCAACACCTGCCCCATATCGTGACAAATAATCTGCGTTCAAGTGGGCAGTCCCTTCCCTATGGGCTACTGTGAAGTGACAGAGTTGCAAGGCTAAATACCACGTCATGATGTGGGTGGTTTTCACCCTCATCTGGTGGAGCCAAAAGAGGGGGTTATGATCCATCAGCACTTTAAATTCCATTCCCCACAAATTATGCTTAAAGGATTCCACAGCCCATTTCAAAGCCAAATATTCCTTTTCAATTGTTGCATATTTCCTTTCCCTTTCATGCAACTTTCTACTGATGTAGATGATAGGATGTTCTTCCCCATCAGTTCTTTGGGTCACTACAGCCCCAATTCCTGCCTCTGATGCATCTGAATTCACTTCAAAGAGCTGGTTAAAGTCAGGACTTTGGAGAACAGGGGCTGTACACAATATGGCCTTGATGCTCCTAAAGGCCGCATCACATTCAGGGGACCACTGTACCTTACTGGGGCACCTTTTTTTAGTAAGGTCTGCTGGGGGGCTGACAATAACTGAAAAATTGTGGATGAATCTTCTATAATAGTCAGCTAACCCTGGAAGGACCTAACATGCTTTTTGATAGATAGTACCAGACTGTTGGCTACTGCAGCAACCTTATCCATCTCTGGCTTCACCTGCCCATTTCCTAACATGAAGCCCAGGTATCTTGTTTCCACACTACCAGTGGTGCATCTGGATGGATTTATAGTCACCCCTGCTTCCTTAATTGCCTGTAACACCCTGCCAAGTTGCACCATGTGGGTTCCCCAGTAAGGACTAAACACCATGACATCATCCAGATAAGCTGAACAATACTCTGTATGTGACCTAAGCATTTGGTCCATAAACTGCTGGAATATGGCAGGGGCCCCATGCAGTACAAACAGCATGTTTACAAAATGGTACAAGCCCAGTGTGGTGCTAAAAGAGATTATCTCACATGACTCAGAGGAGAGGGGTATCTGCTAATATCCCTTCGTTAGGTCTAAAGTAGAGATATACTTTGCGTTACCCAACCTATCGATGATGTCAGTTTTCAGCATAGGGTAGCCATCGAAAAGTGATGCATTGTTTATTTGCCGGAAATCAAGGCAGAGATGGATCCCTCCTCCTTTCTTATCCACCACCACAATGAGTGATGACCAGGCACTTTTTGATGGAACTATGATGCTCAGCTTTTCCAGCTTTCTAACTTCTTGGATGACCTCATCCCTTACCTTTGCAGGTAACTGGTAAGGTTTTTGATGAATGGACCTGTCTTGTGTTACTGTGACAGTATGGTTAATCCCTTTAGCCCTCCCTGGTATGTTGGTGAAGGTGGAGGCATACTTCTGCAACACATCTTCTAATTCTTGGTGTTGCTTTGTGGGGGGGTGGCTCTGGGTTTACATGTATCTCCTCTACACTCTCAGGTTTCTCTAACCTATCATATGCTGTCTTCAACTCCAATTCCCTGCCTTTGGGATGAGTGTGTCACACTGGGGTACTCTTCTTATGCCATTTGTTCAGCAGGTTGACGTGATATACCTTCTAGGGGGAGTCTCTTTCCTGGCATCCCAGTCTCGTAATTCACTTGCCCTGTCTGTCTCAAGATAGCGAAGGGGCCTTGCCATCTCATTAGCAATTTATTCTCTGTGCTTGGGAGCAACAACAGGACCTGTTCCCTTACTTGGAATGTCTTAGTACTCACCCCTTGGTCATACTGAACCTTTTGTTCAGCCTGTTTGTGCCCTAGGTTTTGGTGTGCTAGTCCCACATATCTCACTAGGCATTTTCTGAGTCTAGTCATGTATTCCAGGATGTTAAATTGGCCTACCACTTTCCCTTCCTCTCAGTGTTCCTTCACCACATCTAAGGGCCCTCTAGGGTTCCACCCATATAAAAGGGAGAAGGGGGAGAAACTGCCTTCTTCACTTGCAAACTTTTACAACATGGTCTTTAAAGTCTGCTTGAACCATTCAACCAACCCATCGGTCTGGGGGTGGTAAGATGAGGTGCATACTGTGGCTATCTCTAGGAGACAGTAGAGTTCCTTCAACATATTGGCATTGAAGTTGCTTCCGTAATCTGTTAATATCTCTAGAGAGATACCCATCCGGCTGAACACTTTGGCCAATTCATCTGCTATACTAGGGGGGGTGATGGTCCTCATAGGTATAGCCTCGGGGTAGTGGGTGGCATAATCGCAGATGACAAGAATAAAATGATTCCCCTTGGAACTTTTTTCCAGAGGGCCCACTACATCCATTGCTGTTTTGTCAAATGGAAGGAACACTACAGGGATAGGTTGAAGGGGGACCTTATCCTTCCTCTTTATTTGAGCCACTTTGTGGCACTCAGGACAGCACTTTATGTAGTCAGCAACTTGCTCATGAATAGCAGGCCAGTAAAAGCTGGAAATTATGTGATGTAATGTACTGTCCCTACCAGCATGCCCTGCTAATGGAACTTTATGGGCTAACTGTATGACCTGTGCCCTAAACCTTTCAGGTACCAACAACTGGATAACAACCTCCCCTGTCCTGGAGTTGGTACATTCCCTGTATAACAATCCTTCATTTATTACCCATTTTGGGGCCCATTTGACTGGTTCTTTCCCCACCTATGGAAAAAAAGGGGTTAGGGATGGATCAACAGTTTGTCCCTCCTGCATATTACTATCCTGTAAAAAGTGTCCCACATCAGAATGGACCACAGCATGCTTATCATGCCAGTCCTTCTTTTTCTTTCTTCTTTTGGACTTAGATTTTCAGTCCCTCCCAGGACTCTCACATATGTCCTCACCAAAGGGAAAGAGATCTGGTAAATGCCATTGCTTAGCCTGTGCCCTTGTAGTAACACCGAGTGGTGCCTGCAGAGTGACATTCCACAAAAGATGAAAAGTCTGGATAGTCATGTCCAATAATTATGGGCACAGGCAAATGCAGTACTAGCCCTACACCAATATCTCATGCGTATTTCCATGGACAGTCATTTCCAAAGGGGCTGTGGGGCAGCAATGGGTGTCACCGTGGATGCATACCACAGCAGTTCCTTTTCCCTGTTTTCTTAGGGTGTCCACCAAATTACCCCACACTAATGTCTGACGACTGCCAGATTCTATCAGCTCCAATAGCTGTTGAGATCCCACTTCCACTGTGGCCAGAAAGGGTCCACAGTTTGCTAAGGCCAAGTTCCCCAGTTCTTTCTTTATAGCAGTGCAGTTCCTCATCAAATGACCCTTCTTCTGACACCAATGGCATACAATTTCTAACAGGGGTATCCTTCTTTTTTTTCTGCCCTCCAGTCACTTTTGTCATTCTGAGTAGTATTAGAAAAAGGTGGGTTTCTTACCAGGTTAGTGGAGGTGGAGGTGGTTCCTTGGGTGCATTACAATCTCGAGAGTCAATCAGCCAGGAAATCTTCTACCAAAGCTGTCATTTTTTCAGCTTCCTCCGGTTTGTGCTCCCGCACCAAGATCTGGATGTCCTGGGGTAACACTTTAACAAACTGCTCGATGATGATGGCCTCAAGCAGTTGATGCACCATCTTACTATCAGGTTGCAACCATTTGTAGCAAAGATCCTTCAATCTGGCAAAGGTCTCCCATGCTGTATCTGCAGATTGCATCTTTAGATAACGGAACCTCTGATGGTACAGCTCGGTGTTTATATCATACTATCTCAGGATTTTCCCTCTTTACCTTGTCATAGTCCTCCGCATCTCTTATATCCATGTGGCTATAGATGATCTGGGCCCTGCCAGTAAGTTGTGGGGCGAGTCTCACGTCCCATTGTTCCTTGGGCCATCCACACATTCTGACTACCCTCTCAAATGTTCTAAGTATGCCTCTATATCATCTGTGTCCATTCATTTTGATAATTTAATATCTCTCAGATCACTCACTCTGCCCATTTTTCTAGTTTGGATGGCATGCATCACATGCATCTTGTCTGCCCTCTTGGCATCTTGCCTTCTGCATTCCAGGTCTTGTTCCTTGTCCATTTGCATCTGCTTGATGCATAGCCATTTCAGTAGCTCTCCCACATCTTCATGGGGAACTTCCTCCAGTGCTGGACAGCTGTCTTCCTCTTCCTCCTCCAGCTTGGCATCATCGTCCTCTTGTTTCGGCTTCATCTTGGATTGGGCATTCAAGCCTGGATGCAGGGCAGATCATGTCTTGTCTGCCATTCTCCTTGTCAGGACACCTGTGGCAACTTTTCTGGAGTCCTTGTCCTGGAACATGTGTCCACCTGTGGCACCAGGGCGGTACCTGCCCGGAACGATGTCTCTCTTTCTTGGCAAGATGCAGCCAGCAGTTATCCCACCTTTAATACCATCTGTAGGAGTGTGGGATAACAGATGGATACCAACTTGTTCAATTCAGGTTAACACACATTGGCTTGTGTGATGTTTATTGCATTATAAACAACTGATGCACAGAACTCAAAGCAAATAAAATAAAGCAGAAAAATAATAATACAAATTGTGGCAAATTTTGCTTCAGTTTCCACTTCAAAGTGCAGTAATAGACTCCCCTCAGTTCTTCACCTACACCTAGTCAGCAAGTACTGACTCTCTATACCTTTTCAGAACTGAGGTAGGGCTTTTATAAGTTTACTAGAAGATGGAAACATTTCCACTGCCTGTTGATTGACAGCAGACATAACATAAAACTAGCCTCTAGGGGCCGCTGCTGCTCCATAGAGAACAGTTCAGTTGGCAGCCACCTAGAGCACAGCACAGAATGTGCAGTTTTCTTTTTGTACAGGATTGTAAATGTCAGAACATTCTGTGCTCTCCTAAACTCTCCTGCAGGGACATAGTATCCCATGCTCTCTATTGCAAAATATATCTTAGCTGCTAACATGCTTGACTGCTAACATCTAGAAAAAGCAGACACAAGTTTTTGTTATTCTTATATTAAAACTGTCCTCTCATTTTGTAACTGCACTCTTGGTTTTGTTTCATGGCCAAAGACCTGAGAAGAAAACAATATATAATTTTAATATTCTTTGAGGGTTTGGGCTGGTTTCTAGTTAGTTTTAGGTTAATATGCACAGAAAATCACTGTACTTATTCAGTATTGCCTTTTGTAATGACTAATTAATAAGGATGGATTTTAGTATTGCTGTCTGTATTTTAACTATTTATGGATTTATTTTATTTCCATTATTTTTGTAAAGCGCTTTGATATTTTGAATTGCGCTAGAGAAATAAACATCATTATTATTATTATTATTCAGGACCTGATGGCTGCATCTCTCCTCAGCTGGGGTTCGTCTTAATATCTCAGCAATTTTATACACAGTACTATGGAGCCGCAGGGAAGCTACAGGGATACAGAAACATAAAAAGGGGTCCGCTCCCTCAACCAAATGTCAGAGCCATTTGCTTTAACAAATAACAGGTTATACATTCCTGTCCTGAGCATACTGGTGCTCAGGGCATTTCATTACTGGTACCAGTACTTTTCCTCATAATCCCCACATGGGGCACCTTTCATCAAAATGTTGCAGAGGTCACTTTTCTTAACCTCCCTATAGCTGGCCCTTTAAAGAGGAAAAAAGGAAATAAAACTGAGTGATATCTATGAGAAAAGGGGGGCACCCAAAGATGGCCAACCTTCCAGACTAGAAAATACAGGGATAGAATAAAAGAATGAAAGAACTGTTGCAACAGAAGTTTCAGTAAATGAGAAAAGATGGTCCATTACTGTGACAGGGAGTTCTCCCTGCCACAGGCATGCTAGTGAAATGAGGCCACAGAGAAGAGGAAAGAGTGCAAAGTGTGAGCCTGCACTGGCAACTACATACCCTACAGCAGGAGCATGGCAGAGATGGTTTAGCAGACTTGGAAAGGTGCATGGAGGATTTTTGAAAGACTTATGTATGCAGCCCCTTGACTCAACTGGGCTTTTCTAGGGCCCTCAGTCCCTGCTGGGCACACCTCTGAGAGGGCCAGCCTGGGTTCACTGGGTGACAAGGTAGGCAGGAGATGAATGGTGCAGTGCCTCCACCTGGGGAAGTGTTAAGGACCACCTGTTGGATAAATTTCAGGTTACCACACCCCAGGAAAAATACAAGTGCTGCCCCCACAGGCACTCCCCCCCACAATAACAATACCCACTTTGCAGTAATCCACAATGACAAGATATAACATGAACCAATAACAATATTTATTGGTGGGGAGAGAATAGTACTACACAGTAATATAAACACTTTACTACAAATGACTGTACCCCACTTTCTCCCACACCTCCCACCAGTGGGTGCACCCAGCGTTTCCCTTATGGCCACTTTACTGTTTGCATCTAGTTGCAGTAGGTACTCTTGCCCCTCTGAGGGGGAGGTTGCTCAGACTTTTACTCTCCACTGTAGAACTATTTACTTCAAGGCTGCACAACTTACAGTTTCTACCTTCATAGTGCAGCTCCCAGCAAGGTGTTCCTTGGGGGTGTCAACCGTAACGCTCACCTCCATTCTCATATAGTCTTCCCATCTCAGCTTCTTTACTGATGGAATGGGGTGAGCGTTATGGTTGACAACCCCAAGGAGCACCCCACGCTTGTTATGTGAAGACTCAGGAGAGATTAAACCATAATGTTTTTCCTGTTGCTGCCTACAGGGTGGGGGTAGGGTGTTAGGGTTGAGAACTCTAACACCCCATTTCCATACTTTGTTGGCTGTATCCCCATGGGAACTTTTATCATTTATTTCCTTGTATACCTCATCAGTTACAGCTGTATACCTCCCAATTAGAGCTGTAAATGTCCCAATTAAGGACACATACCTCTGGAGGGGTACTTGTATACCTCCAGAGGTATACAGTCTGTATACCATGAGAAAAACCTCTCCCTCAGTCCTGGAGCCCTCAAAACCTTCAGATACAAACTTTGGGAGGCAACCCTCTCCTCCCTACCCCACCAATCTGGAGCTCTGAAAACCTATTGGAGGCAACCCTCTCCCTCTTTCTCTCCCCCCCCCCCGACCTGGAGCTTTCAAAATCTAAAATGTAAAACAGTCGGGCGCCAGCTGCTGGAAACACACCAGAGCCCATCCCCTCAATACTTACCAGTTGTCTTTTCCCTCAGTTCTCCACCTGTTTCCTCAACTAGCATGCCCTCCAACATTGCTGCTGCCATCTCCATGCTGCTCCAGGCTAATGATCTATGCCTCCCAACCATAGTAACAATCACTGGTGAAGCCACATGATGCTGCCAATTGCAGGCACACTTACTGACTGCCAACACCACTCAACACCTCTGCTGACGCTCCACACCACTGCACAGCTGCAATCCAGAACCCTACCAACGATGTAACAGATGACTGGCCATACATGCCCCCTTTCACAGGGAACTCTACACTATGGAAACAAGAATGGGCCAAACAAGATGCCATTACCAAAATGCCAGTAGACTACAGAAATGCACGGGACTAGAATGGGAGAACGCAAACCCAAAAATGATCCCAACCACTGCTCACCAAGAAACCAACCCAGCCTCACACAGCAGGTAAAGCAACAAAAATGTGTCATGTATTATATAAAACATATGATGGGTATGTGTGGCATACAGGGCCATATACCCACCTGGGGGGGATTAATTAGATAATAAAGCCACTTGCCCTTCAGGCTTATGGCCTTATTCTCTAATTACCCTTCAAGGGTGGGTACATTTCCTTGTATACCATACATACCACATACTCTCTCTCTCTCTCTCTCTCTTTGTCTCTCTTGAGATATATATATATATATATATATATGAGAAAGACAAAGAACCTCTGTGTGCAAACACTGAGGCAAGGGTTACCCCAAAGGGCATTTGGCTGGGAAGCCAAGTTTCAAGAAAATACAAAATCACACATGCCCACACAATGCAAAGCATCATGGGCTGCATATGCAAATCACCACAGAATGTTATGCTGGTCCAACTTTAAGCAGAATTGCATGGTGCCGAAAGGCCTCTCACACAGTTTGCAAAGGGTGCTAACAGAAGACATAGACACGTGTTTCGTCCAACCAGGACTCATCAGTATGCCTCGTCTGTTTGACACCCCAGTGGAATGGACCAGCTACCCTAAGACAGTGTGTCTTGGATATGTTGTGGTGAACCCATTAAAATAAAAAAACTATTTAAAAGACAAAGAACCTCTGTGTGTCTATGTCTTCTGTTAGCACCCTTTGCAAACTGTGTGAGAGGCCTTTCGGCACCATGCAATTCTGCTTAAAGTCGGACCAGTATGATATATATATATATATATATATATATATATATATATATATATATATATATATACTGGGCCAGATATTCAAAAGGGTTGCGCCATATTGCAATAGGGTTGCGCATCGCAAGTCCGAAAGTGTGCCATTCTGCGATATTCAGCAGGAGGCAGTTAGCCACCAGCAGGTTGAGCAACAGCGCAATGCAAATGAAGGCATCGCAGCATGAAGGGGTGGATCCATGCATAAAGCGCCGTCGATATTCAAAGACTTGTGCAATGCACAAAGCGGAACAACGGAAGTTGCGCCTCAGCGGAAATGAGCCAAAATAAAAGGCTCAGAAAGAGGCGCAAGAACGCGACAGGAAGACACATGAGGCAGAGAGACAGAGAAGGCCAGAGCAACAAACAGTGCAGGCCAGGGAGTGCACAGGACAGAAGAGGGGCAAGGGAAGGTGTATGGGGCCACAGAGTGCAGAGGCCAGTAGTGTACCAGGTGCAGTGGAGGTAGCAGTCAGGACAGCGGGGTAACAAAGCAACATCAGCCAGGGGTCACAAGCCAGGAGATGGACAGTGCCAGCTTCCACATGGAAGCTGTAATGAGGGTGAGAATGCATGCTGCAGGGGCGTGGCCGTGGAAGGGCCCGTCGGTGATACGCCCCAACAGGCAATACCGTGCCGCATCAGCTTTGAGCTGTACACAGATGTGAGATCGTGGGCCGGTACCGCCTGAACAGGGCAATACTGAGACGGCTCTGTGAGCTGTGCAGTGATGTGATGCAGGCACCCTCACGACGGAGTCACGCTCTGTCGGTGGAGACCAAGGTGACAGCCTGCATGTGTCTGCTCACCACGGGCACCTACCAGAGGCTGACAGGGGACACCACAGGCATCACACAGTCGGCCACGTCACGCATCCTCACCCAATTCCTCAGCGCACTGCTGCCACATGCTGCGGAGCACATCCATTTCCCCAGCACTGCAGCAGAGCGTACAGCAAACATGCAGGAGTTCAACAGGGTAGCCGCATTATGCCTGCGGCGTGCTAGGGGCCATAGACTGCACCCATGCTGGCCATCGCATGCGCCACCTGGCCCTGATGGGGCTGCATATAGGAACAGGAAGAGACTATTCGTGTCAACTGCCGGTGGTGTGATGCCACTGGCGCATAATCGGCATCTGTGCACACACCTGGTGGAGCACACATGATGCCTTTATATGGTATCAGTCCGCACTGTGTCATTGATTTGAAAGTGGGGACATCCCCACAGGCCATCTAGTGGGTGAGTACGATGCAGGAATTGCAAAGCGTGGGGCAAGGGTGGGAATGCCACAGGTGCTATGGCAGTGGCACACAGGGATATTGGCAATATGGACCTGAACATGATACTCATCTCCACCATCTCCACACAGGTGACAGCGATACCACTCTGTCCCTGGCTGCTCACACCATACCAGCCCCATGACCCCATCGCAGCAATGCTATAAAAGGCGCATGCGCAACACATCAACATCATCGAATGGTGTTTGGGATACTCAAGGCATGCTTCCGATGCCTAGACACCTCGGCGGTGCCCTACAGTACAGCCCCTCAAAGGCCTGTGGGATATTCCTGGCCTGTTGTATCCTGCACAACATGGCCAAAGACTGTGGGATAGCCATTCAGGTCGAGGAGGGACAGCGATGGGGACACCAGCGGCGCCGTGATGATGGTGATGAGCAGCTCCCCTAGACGGCGGGACCCCCGACTGATCCGGCAGGCCCAGCTGCACGGGACACCATCACGGAGGAGCATTATGCCTGACACAGGTAAGTCAAGGGCCATGTGCAACCAACATTGTCCTGGCGCAACCCACAGCACACAGAGTAACACACCAGGGTGCATGATGGCAAGGGAGTGGAAGGATCCAGGCACACAAACACACCATCAGGGAGGGGTGAACACTCATATGGACATACACACACACACACCAGGCACAAAGCATACATGGGCAGGTGCACAGCAGAGCAGGAACAGACATGGCAAACACACAGATCCACAGACCACACCCATCACCTGTACTGTCCAAGTACGTGTGTCAGATGCTGGGCACCCTTGCACCTTGGTGTACAGTACAATGCAGGCATCATCATGCACACACACCTGTGGACAGCAGTCGGGATGGTGTGCAGGTGGTCTGTATGTCGGCGTGATGTACAGGGCACCACCAGTACACCGCCCACCGCGGCGCTGGTGCACAGGGCAGCGCAGACAGAACGCGCACCGGAGACAGGTCAGTCATATTTGCACCGTTCCACGGCCACCGTGGATGCGTCGAGGCGCCCCGCCATGACCCAACAGCACTGGCAGGCTGAGCAGGGGCCACATGGGGTGGCACCGATGGACCACAGGGTCCCCACTGCGCCCTCGCGACCTTGTCCGCAGTGGGGTCTGTAGTATGCCAAACATACCTGCACCAGGGGTGCTCGGGATGCCCACAGCAGAACCCGGCGTTGACAGGCTTGGTGTCACACGACACTGGGAATGGGGAGTGGAGAGCGTACTGTGTGGGGTGCGCAGTACAGGAGCACCTGCTTGTGTGCCCAATGCAGCCACAACAGCGACCAATGCCTGGGTCTGCCTGTCAATGGCAGCGGTCACATCCATCCGTATATGGACCATCTCTGCATGGTCCAGAGCACAGTCCCTGCTATGCCGCTCCACAGCCACACACAGTGCCTCCATGGACATTGCAACCTGCCTTTGCTGCTGTACTGATTCCCGCAGCAGGCGGGTGTGCTCTTCAAATGGGTACTCTGCCACAACGGCATCCTGTCCCCCAGGGTATGGAAGTCCTGATGCTCAACACCCCTTGAGGGGTGGGCGCTGTTCACCGGACCAGGAATGGGCATATCAAAGGGTGGTGGGCATGTGCCACGCGCTGGACACTGGCTACCCCCAGACCAGGTGGGTGACTGCTGCTGCCCCTCAACTGCTGTGCCCCAGGGACTTCTCGTTCCACTGCTGTGGCGCAGCAGTGCCAGACACCTGCACAGCCACGGTGCTGCCCACTGGTGCTGACAGGCACAGCCTGGGACTGTGTGCCGACATGCTGGCACACGCGTTGGAACCAGCTAGGCCCAGGGCACGTGCTGGCCTGCTGTGTGTCCGTCATGGGACACACATGTCACTGCCCATTGCAGTCCTTGCATCATCAATGGTGCAGGTACGTGCTACAGCCACAGTCTGGCGTGCTGGCATGCTTGCATGCCAGACTGCTGAGACACAGGCTGTGCACCCCACACCGACTCACCGACACCAGGTTGGCAGCCCGGTGTGCATGCTGGTGCAATGCATGCTGGCTGGTGACGAGGTGGATGGACCCTCCTCCATGTCCAGCAGGTCTTTCTCACTGCCTGGACCCACCACCACCGTCCCCTGAAGATGAACAGGATCTGTAACAGAAAGAGAGGACATGTGAGTGCATGTGAACAACCTCCCCCCCCCCAACACCACCACCATGTCATACCGTGCAGTGATGGGCTTCTACCTGTCTGGAATCCACCTCCTGGTATGCCCTCAACAGCACTCCGCTGCATTGATGCAGCCAGTCGGTCCTCAGCCGGGGTCAGCTCCACCACTGCTGGCTGGCCCCGCCAGTGCCAGCACGTGCCGCCTGGAGGGCTGCCACCTCTCCTTCACCCTCCTGTGGTCTGTCCCCATCTTCTTTTGCATTCCTGCACGGAGCACTGGTAGCTTCTGCAGGTTCACTGCCGAGCTACCCCTCCCATGCAGCCACACGGGCCTGAGGGGTGCCCGCGTCCACTCAGTAGTGCCCTCCTTCAGGTAGGCCTGAAAGAGGGCCTCTGTCTCCGCCGTGGTGAAGTTGGGCCTCCTCCTCCGCCCACCATCCTCACCTCACCTTGGCTCTGCCGGTCATGGCGATCTGTATGGGTGGAAGTGGACACCTGTCACCGCCAGTCTACAGTGTTATCCATGACCATTGTCAGAACATCACAGCATGCAACCCACCTCTCACCTGCAGTAACGAATCCAGCCAGCGCAGCCCAATGTCGCACATTTATAGCGCAATGCATGCAAATTAGGTGGAGCAACTGTAATGAGATGCAAATCACGCCACTGTGCCTTTGAATGGCTGATCAGATGATTTGCGTAACCGGCTGAATATATCGCCCGTTGCGCTTTGCGCAATATCTGATTGAGCCAGATGAGCCAATGGCGCAGATCTGTGACTGTGGTACACTGCATTGCGCATGCCATTAGCTTACGCCGCAGGCGTCTGCCGCGCTGATGACGTGCTGTGCAGCGATTGGCAATTCAGAGCCATGGCCACCATTGTGCCAGTGGCGCTGACAGTACTGGGCACCATATGGCGCTGTGGCACTACTGTGCAATAGTCTACTGTGGCACTGGCACACAGGTGATCAGTCGCGCGGGATGTGCAGATGTCAGATGGCGCTGTGTGGCGCGCGTCGCAGACCCCTGACCTGGTGTCTGACCTTTGCCCCTGGGCTGTTCGGCTGCCATGTATGCGGCTCTGTTGCACTGTTTGGTGACAGCGCTATGTGAACCGATGGCGCTATATGAACAGCGCGATTGGAACCTATGGTGGTCTATTGCGCAACATTTCCATGTGGGGTTGCCGTGCTGCGGGGCGCCATATTGCCTGCTGTACGACCGCAATTATGGCACAGAGGAGAGCTCCCCAGTGGAGTCAGGTGGAGGTGGCCAACCTGGTGGCCCTGGTTGAGCCCCACTTTGGGGCACTGTTTGGTGATGAGCCCCTCACCATGGCCGCACCATGTGTGCTGCAGGTGGCCACTGACCTGGTGAGGGTCACAGGGGCGGTGCCGGTCTGCGAGCAGTGCAGGCACAGATTTAGTGACCGCGGGAGGAGGCGGATGTGCTGCAGCACCTCAGGTCACGTGCTAGGAGGGGCGTTGTGCCTAGGCCAGGTGGGTGTACCATCTATGCACCTGTATTCTCCGTAGGGGTGTGTCTGTGTTTTGGTGGCAGTGCATGGGGGATGACTCTGCCATGGTTGGCTGTGTCAGTGTGTGCAGGTGTGAGATGCATGGGTCTGGCTTTGTGGGCAGGCACACCCACTGGGGCAGGGGGCAGTCTGCTTTGGGGTCACACTGATGTTTTTCTCAACATTTGTCACCCACAGGCCTGGCAGAGAGGATGCAGGCCCAGGCTGAGGAGGGCCATGGCAGGGCCCAGGAGGCAGCCGGAGGAGGCGTGAGGGGTGGGCCACAGCGGCAGCAGCAGCCACAGCTGCTTGATGAGTGTGAGTGTCATTACATCATGGATGCTATTGCATGCTGGAGGAGGTGGGCATGACCACCAGCCATGGACAACACAACCATGCACGACACAGGCGACAGTCATCACTGTCCAGTGTCACTGCACGTCTGTGTGTGCGTCACTGGTGGTCCATGCATGCACTGGGCACATGGCTGTGGAACTGGCATCCCACCACATTGCCACGTCACTTGACAGCCTTGTTTGTGCTGTGATGGACATGGGCAGTGTGTGTGTGTGCAGTGGTGCACATAGCTGGTGCTACCTAGTTGGGCGTGTCATGTGCATGGTCACTGTGGGTGGGTGCATACCATCACAGGTGCGGGGCACTAGGCTATATGCCTTGCAGGATGGGTGGTGTTCAGGGTTGTGGACAGTCACAGCCATTGACTGTGTTCCCTTTTCCTAGGTCTCAGCATCCTATGCGGATGGACCGTGCCCTCCAGCGGCTGATGAGGGTGTCAGTCGCGACACATGACCTCCTCAGGGACATGCAGCGCCATGGGGTCAGGCGACGCCGGAGGAGACGGGAACAGCAACAGGCAGCAGGAGACCAGCCTGCCAGGCGCTGAATGTGCTTCCCTTCCTTCACCCATCCTCCACCCTGCCTTCCCTCTCCCAGTTGTTCACCTACCCCTTACCCACCCCTACCTTGTACCCCTACCCCCCTTGTCTTGTACATATCTGTATATAGTTGTGTTATTGGTCTTGGTGTTATACATATCTTTTTCCAATATACATATATTTTGTTATGAATACTGTGGTGGTCTCTGATCTGCAGCTGGCTATGGTTGTTCAGTTGCAGTGGTGTGCATGCCATCTGGGGTGGTATGGTCCTGGGTATGTGTGTGTGTGTGTATGTGTGTGCATGGGGAGGTGTCTCCGGTGTGGGAGTGACTTTCAGTTGGTCTTGCCATCTGCTGCCGCCCACTGCTGGGTGCCCAGGGTGGGTCCGGCTTGTATGGTTCTGTGCTACACGAGGTTGCAGTGTGCCGGGGGGGATGCATGGTGTTTACTGCAGTGACAGTCACTGCACATGGGTGGTGTCTTGGGGTCACGGTGCAGGGTGTGCTGTGCAGAAGTGGGGGCTGATGTGCACTGTGGTTGTCGACCCCCTGTGTGTGGCAGTCTCAGCCTGCCAGTTGTTGTGCTGGGGCGTCATGGCCCTGCTGTGCTTTGTTGGCTTGTCCCCATGGGCCAGTGGATCATCCATCCCTCCCCCAGTGATGCTGTGCTTGGGGTGTGCGGGTGTCTTGTTGGTTCTGCAGTGTGTTCCTGTGCCCATGTGTGGCATGGCTGGTGGTGGGCCCCAGCCTGCCTCCCTGGTTGTGCAGTTCCATTGCTCTGCTGGGGGGGGCTCTGCTTGCGCTATGGCACCTCTGGACTGCTCAGCTGGGCTAGCCTTGTGCACGCTATGGCGCATCATTTCTGCTCAGCTTCCCCTTCCTGGTTGCGCTATGGCGCAGTTTGTGCGATATTCAGACGTTGGCTGCTTGTGCAGTTTGTCTTGCTCCATGTTTGAATATCGCGTCTGTTGCACATATGCGCAATTGACTTGTGCTTGCTCCTGCTGTTGCGCACTTTTTGGGCACAGTTTGAATATCTGGCCCACTGTGTGTATATATATATATATATTATATGCAAAAAACTTCGTTGATGCATCATTTAGTGTTAAAACACAAAAAGTAAGGAAATTAAACTTTTAGGGTTGACCCTTCCCCCTCTTGGACCTGCCTATCATCCCAAGATTAACAACTGATGGGGTGTGTCCTTGGGGTTACAGAAAAGAAGAACGGGGTGAGATTTAGGCCTCACAACCCCAAGGACACACCCCGTCAGCTGTTAATCTCTGGATAATGGGCAGGTCCAGGGGGGAGGGGTCAACCTTAAAAGTTCCATTTCCTTACTTTTTGTATTTTAACCCTAAATGATGCATAAACAAAGTTTTTTGCATATAATTTCCTAATTTTTTGAGAAAGAATATAAAAGTAAAAAGTCATGGATTTGGTGAGAGCGCGGGGCCCAGTTAAATTTCTGCGTAAGATAAAACTACAAGTACTGAATATCATATGTATTGTTGGGAGCGCATATGGGTGGGAGCATGAGGCTTGAAAGCTCCAACCACATTGAAAGAAAGCAAAGTGTCAGTCATTACAGTGGCATAATTCAACACCTGTTTACATGTCAGACACGTAACCACTGGAAATTACCTCCATGGCAATAACGCTAGGCACCCTATACATGTGAACCCAGTACCACAATGCAAAATGCCATATGCAAATCATTGTGTGTCACACAATATGTCCACAGCAAATTAATTTTCCAGCACCTAAACACCATAATTCACATGAACAGGACATCTCCTGAAGACCCTCCAAATTTCAACATAAAAGAAGAAACCGTTTCCGAGATACAACATGAGAAAGTTTGAGATTTTCATTCGTTGGAGTAGCAGTCTTCCGTACCTGTTAAGATTTTAGACACCTAACAACTGAAAAGTAGATCCATGGCAGTAAGGCTAGGTACCGTATAAATTTCAAGCGAATACGAGAATGGAAAACGCTATCTGCCAAACGTATACTGCGCCATGTAATATGTCCGCAGAAAATGTGTTGTCCAACATGTAAACATGATAATTCACATCTACAGGACATGCCGTCAACACCCTCCAAATTTCAAGTAAAAAGACCAAACCGTTCCTGAGATATTTAAAGTTAAAGATTGTTAAAATTGGCCTATCTGTTGCATTAAAATCTGGCCATCTAGTCCCTCCCTCGCGATCAAAGATCACGATCAAAGAATCTCGCGATCAAAGAATTTGCAGGCTCGCAATCAAAGAATTTGCAGGCTTATGAACAAAGAATAAAAAAATGGAGAAATTCAAATTTTAGACATAAATGCATGAAACCACCGGCATGGTTCAATAAAACGAAGCCCCCTGAGCAAAACCCACCCTCATTTGTGTTAATAATCCATCCCTGAGCTGAGAAATTAGCTTTTTTCAACTGGCCATCTTGTCCTTCCCTCACGATCAAAGATTGTGGTCAAAGAATCTCACGATCAAAGAATTTGCAGGCTCGCAATCAAAGAATTTGCAGGCTCATGATCAAAGAATAAAAAATGCTGAAATTAAAATTTTAGACATAAATGCATGAAACTACCAGCATGGTTCAATAAAACGAAGCCTCCTGAGCAAAATCCATCCTAATTTGTTTTCATAATCCGCACTGAGCTGAGAAATTTGCTTTTTTCAACTGGCCATCTTGTCCCTCGCTCATGATCAAAGATTGCGATCAAAGAATCTGGCGATCAAGGAATTTGCAGGCTTGCGAACAAAGATTGTTAACGAGTTGCGATCATAGGTATCATAGGTTATACAGAGCACAAAAAGTCATAGTCCATAAACTCGCTAGGATTAAGAATATCCCTGAATGCCTTTACTAATAAGAAAGCTGTCAAGCTTTGTTTTAAACTCAGCCATAGTCTTGCTACTCACAACTGAGAATGGTAATATATTCCAGATCTCTGTCACTCTAATATTAAACCAGAATTGTCTTTTCTTTGTGGTGAATTTGTCCTTGAACAATTGAAATGGGTGAGCTCGGAGACCATGTGATGCAGAGTGCTGAGTAGAAGCTCCTCCGCGTAGCTCCAGCCTCCCAATTTTATAATCGTTTTTTTCTAATACCGAAATTGCCAAAAACCCTCTGTTCTATACGGATCCTGCCATTTAAAACTCCAGATCCTCCGACGAGCAAGATTTGGGCACTGATGGAGGCTTACATGAAGAAGGCCCCGCAAAAGCATACTCCTCCAGTCACCCCCGAGAAGGCCCCAAAGAAATCCTGGGCTTTGAATGGGCCTGATAGACCCGATCACCTCAGTCAAGCAACGGAGCAGGAACCTTTAACCTTAAATAGGTTTCTGGAAGAGTTTAAGCCTTTTCGAGAGGAGGTGAAAGAGATGGCGACTGACCTTAAAGCTCTGTCTAAAAAATTGGATGAGGTCTCGATGCTAGCCTCAGACAACACCGCTCGCATTATTTCCCTGGAGCATCGCCTAGACAAGGTGGATCCTGGGCTAGCGGCGATCAGGCAGAAGCTTTCATGAGTGGAGGCCAAGTTAGAAGACCTTGAGGGCCGCAACCGCAGAAATAATGTGGTTGTCTTAGGGCTACCTGAAGGGGAAGAGGGCCAGAACGCTGTAGTCTTCATGCAGAAGCTGGTGGAACTGGTTGCTGATCCCTCTCCCTTCGGCCCTGCATACACCATTGAGCGAGCGCATAGATCGTTGCGGCCAAAACCACCACCAGGGGCTGCCCCCGTCCCATTATTTGCCATTTCCTGAATTTTCATGAAAGACAACACTTTCTGGTAAAAGTGAGAACTCTACAAGAGGTCTGCTGGGAGAACTCCAATCTGAGAATTGCACAAGATTTGCCTGGATCAGTCAGGCTGAAACATACAGCATTTCACCCCATTGTGTCTAAGGTTATTGCTGTGGGGTTCAAGTTCAGGATGGGATATCTGGCCAGGCTGCAGGTGCTTGTGAATGGTTCCTGGCTTACTTATGAAGACCCTGAATCAGCTCTCTCCGGTCTAAGCTTGCCTTGCCTGATTTATTTTGGGATCCATGAGAAGATTTACTCTCTCGGTGAAGGGAGTCTCGGGCTGTTATGTGGGAACTGTTATCTAGCCAATCTTCAAGAAGTCTGTAACAATGGTTTGCCTCTGGAAACTCCGGTTATCTAAATGGACATACTTATAACTTAACTGAGTCAATTCTTATGGGACATTCACGCACTAGTGTGTTAAAAACAATCCTGTAACCTAGCTTATTGTTTTGTAGAAATGTTTATTTTACTAGTCAGGGAGACGGGGGGTTTTCATATTCTACTTTAGCTGGATGAGCAGGCCTTTATTAATGAAGGGAGAAATACCCTAAATTGTTAAAGAGCAATATCTCATCCAAAGTGGCTTAATTTTAGTGCTGTGCTGGGCTAATCCCTAACTTTCAGGCGAATATGCAGATACGGTGGTTCAGTATCCACTAGGGGGAACTCAGCGCATGGGAATGCCAGTTCAATGATGGCGGTAATATGGGGATGACCGCCTTTTGGTTGTGTTCTCTGTTTCTGGTGTGGGACATTGAAAAACCCTGTTTTGTGCTTCTGGGTATTCGGACTGGCAAGGAGCTGACGTAACGATGTCCGAACTTAAAATTTAATGCGCAAGGTTCAAGGTGTAGGTGTCCCTTTTGTTAAGCAGGCCACTGAACTCTGGTTAGAAGGGGTAATTTCCCTTTTGTATGACTTCCTGTCAGGTCTGCTGTTTGGCATGAATCTCTTTCATAGGGGCACTGGAGACCCACTTTCTTGTTCATTTCTCAGGGTCTCTGGATACCTGTTCAAGTCTTTCTAGGTGCCTTATCTCATTATTATTATTACCTCATAATTAAGATGTGTTCTTGTTCATGGTCCAGCAGTTCTTGTAAGCCACTGGGGGTTGTTAATGAAGTCTAATTTCCTTTTCTTTCTCTTCAGGATCTGAGGGCATTCACTTACATGGGAGGACTGTTATTTTTGTTTGTGGAGGGGGGTTACCTTGGGAGGCTGGGGGTGAGGAAGGGGCCTTGATACTATGCTAAGCGTTGCTTGTGACAGCTGTGTGGGTGGGAGGGCTTAGGGTTAAAGGCTTAGTTTGTTTCATGTCGAATGGAAGGGAGACGTTATGGGGAGAAGGGTATGGGTAATCAAGGATGGGATGGGGGGGAGGGAGGACGATACAGCAGTAATATTTGGAACCTGGTTGAATATTTCTCGATGTTCTTGTACAGGGCTGATGAAACTAAGCTCTTTAATCCTATTTAGATGGTTAATGACGTGATTTTTGCAACCTGGAATGTAAAGGGGATCAGGAAAAAATCCAAACAATATCAGGTGCTCAAACATTTAAGTCTATTGCGTTCTCAGATAACGTTTTTGCAGGAATCCCATTTACAAGAATTGGAAGCTTTACAATTAAGGAGACAACAAGTGGGTCAGGTTTACAACACTTCGGGCTCTACCAATAGTTGTGGGGTCATGTTAATCATTAATTGAGGCATTCCCTTCATTTCCACGCAGGTTATCAAAGATCCGGGGGGCAGGTTTGTCCTAGTTAAAGGCACTCTCTGGTCAGTACCACTTTTACTTTGTAGTATCTATGGGCCTAATATTGATGACCCGGGGTTCTTTATGAGGCTGATAACTATTATTCTCCCAATGCTTCCCATCATGATCATTATGGGGGGCGACTTTAATCAGGTCATAGACTCTAACCTGGATAGGTCAGGTAATGGACAGAGGGGACTGTCCCCGGGGCAAAGGGCACTTAAGGATTTGGTAGATCAATGTGGGCTCTATGATATTTGTCACGTGTTGCATCCTAATTCCAAGGGGTTTACCTTCAATTCAATGGTGCATGGCTCGCAGTCTCGCATCGACTACGTATTTATCTCTCAGGGTCTCTTGCCCGGGGTTATGTCCGCCTCAATCCAACCTGGCCCTATTTGCGACCACTCTCTTGTGGTATGTAACTTGGCATTTCTTAACTCACCCAAAAGGGAGACCAGGTGGAAGCTCAATGAGCAGCTCCTAAAGAATGCCAAGTATTGTAAGCTTATAAGAGAGCAAATTGAGTTCTGCTTCTCATCTAACCCATTAGACAGTGCAAAGCCAGACATTTTATGGGGGGCCTTTAAAGCATATATGAGGGGGGTTCTTATCAGTTTAGCCTCAAAAAGGAAAAGGGCACAGGAGGAAGAGTTACTATCATTATTGTCCCAAATTCGGTCCCTTAAAGCTAATCTCTCTGTCAGTACTTCTAATGAGGACAGGAAGAAGCTTCTGGCAGACAAAGACAGATATCTAGATCTGCTAAGGGAAAAGGCAGAGTTAGCCATAATCCAAACCAGAGCCAGTTATACGGACCAGGGAGAAAAAGCGGGGCATCTGCTTGCATTGCATTTAAAACAACAGGAATCCTCAAGATTTATCCCACCAATTCGGACACTGGCAGATGGGTCCCTGAGAGTATCCCCTACTGAGATAGTGCAAGAGTTTGCTCTCTATTACGAACAATTATACAGGGACAAGGAGAACCCTCCTTGTCCAGAGATTCGTGAGGAGTACTTAAGGGACTCCCATCTGCCCTCTCTATCAGAGCAACACAAGTGTTTTCTGGCTTCTCCTATATCTCAGGAGGAGATCTCAGAGGTTATAGGAGGGCTGCCTTCAGACAAGGTCCCAGGTCCAGATGGGTTCTCCTCCTCATTATTTTACAAAGTTTTTCATGAACTTTTACTCCCAGTGCTTTTTCGCCTATTTCAGCACATTTTATCCGGGGTAGAGGTGGACCCCTACCTGTTTGAAGCCCTGATTGTTCTTCTTCCCAAACCAGATAAGGATCCTGAGTTAGTTCAAAGTTACAGGCCCATATCTCTTTTAAATCAAGACATCAAAATCCTTTCAAAGATATTAGCTGATAGGTTAACTGTAGTCCTTCCCGATCGAATAGGTATGGCCCAGGTTGGATTCATGAAGGGATGTTCGTCCTCAGACCATCTGCTCACCCTTTCTCATGTCTTCTCGGTCTCAAGGGATTCTGCGTCTCCCGCTGGACTGGTCTCTCTGGATGCCGAGAAGGCATTTGATCGTGTGAACTGGAACTTTTTGTTCCAAGTCCTTGAGGCCTTCCAGTTTCCTCCTGTTTTTATATCCTGGATCGGTGCATTATACAAATCCCCAACAGCAAAGATCTCTGGAAATGGTGCGTTCTCTAAGTCCTTTTCATTACATTCAGACACCAGACAGGGTTGTCCCCTTTCTCCCCTTCTATTTAACCTGTATCTCGAACCTCTCATTCAAAATATTCTTAATAATGTGGGTATACAGGGCATCTAGGTGGGGTGTCAAGAGGTTAAGATTACTGCATACGCGGATGATCTCCTTGTGTACTTATCCCACCCGGTATCCTCCGTTCCGGCTTTGCTGGGTGAAATTGCCAAATTTAGCACCTTATCCAATTATAAACTAAATGCTAACAAATCCTCCTTTTCCCCCCTAAATTACAAGACATTCAAGGCTGATATCACCCCCTTAGGTTTATGTTGGGCTCCTAGGGCACCAAAATATTTGGGCATTAAACTAACTCGCAATCCCTCAGCATGGTTCAAGGAAAACCTGGAGCCCCTTTCCCAGCTTACAATTCAGGATCTTGACAGATGGTCTAAACTCCCAATATCACTATGGGGCTGGATCAACATAATCAAGATGAATATTTTCCCAAGAATTTTCTATCCCCTATCTCTCCTCAATACTTTTATTCCGTTATCCTGGTTTAAGAAACTGCATGGTATTTTCACCAAGTTTATCTGGTCTGACAAATACCCCCAACTGGCTTATTATAAGTTGGCTGCTTCAAAATCTGAGGGGGGATTGCGGATTCCTCACCTGGCTATATATATTATTGGGCTAGCCACCTGGCAAAATGTCTGAAATGGGTATGTCCGGGCCCCAAAAATTTACGGCCGACATGGCTTAGAATAGAGTTGGATTTAATTCGGTCTATGAATATGGATCCCCTAACTCTGTTTTATGTAAAAATGTCCCAGGTGCGTGGCGCTGAGAAATGTCCCACTTTTACCACTTCCTTAAAGGTATACGTGCAACTTTGCTCCTTTTTGCACTATATCCCCCAGTTAGATTTGACCCAATCCATTTGGAACTCCCCTTCCTTCACTATGAACAAGCAGCAGATTCCCCGCACTTGGTTGCTCCAATTGGGCGATGGGATAGTATCGTCCTTTTTGGATGAGAAGGGGAAATGGCTGTCAGCAGGTGATCTTGCTAGGAAATTTAGTATTCCGGTATATTCACATTTCAAAGCAGTACAGTTAAGGCACTTACTTACAACAGTGATGGGCAATATCCTTCCTAACCAGATGGTTGGGGCCCTGATCCCAGAATTCTCCTCTCTCCTTGGATTCCTGGGTATTGTCTCCAAATTATATCAAGATTTGTTTCATAGAAGATATGAGGACTCTTTTGGACCGATGAGGTTCTGGAGTTCCATATTTCCCCAATATTCCCCCAACTGGAAGGCCTTGTGGAGGTCCTGCCATAAATTTGTGTCCCAGGATAGACTGCGCCTTATGCAATATCACATTTTGCACAACATGTATTATACTCTGGTTAAGTTAAAGAAATGGGGTCTCCTGGACTCTAGCATATGTGTTAGATGTTCCCAGGGAGAGGGAACACTCCTTCACATATTTTGGTCTTGTCCCAAAATTTCCCTTTTGTGGGATTCTATCAAAGCTTTCCTGGATCCTTTACTGGGTTTGCAGCAGTGTTTCACGCCTGATATTTGTCTTCTAGGGGACCTGTCCTCCACCAGAGTCAAAGTAAGAAGGTTTCATATTTCTATGATAGCACTATCTGTCAAGAAGCTTATTTTACGTCACTGGAAAGACAAGACTTCTCCGACATTGCAGGAATGGGTGAATGAAATCCTTGCTAACCTGCGTACGGAAAAAGCTATTGCTAGCCTTCACAATAGATTATCTGCTTACACTCAAATATGGGATCCCCTTCACTCCTTAATTCTAGTTGCCTGGACATAATTAGGGTTTTAGAGTAAATAGCACTGAATACTCATATATAATGGTATTGAGCTTATATTGCATAATGGTACGTTACTGTTGTATGGGGAAGGGGAGGGAGGGGCAGTTTTAGCAGAATAAGTTGCTGTATTCTTGTTTTATTTCCCATGTTAACTGCCTCTTGTTGTGGAAAATCTGTTAATAAAATTTGAATTGAAAAAAAAAAAGAAATGGGTGAACTCGGGTATTATGTGGTTGGACCCTCAAAACCAAGCCCAATTGTTCCCACATTTGTGTGTCTGTTAGGGCCCTGTAGATCGGCACATGTCGTCCCTCAATCTACGGTATTCTAATGAAAACATACCCAAATATTGAAGTCTCTGTTCATAATTTAAACCTCTGACTTCCCTAATGTTTCTGGTTGCTTTCCTCAGAATCTTCTCAAGAGCTCTAATATCCCCTTTATTGCTAGGGGCTCAAAACTGGGCGCAATACTCCATATGAGGGCACACCAGAGTGTTATAGAGGGGGATAAGAACCTCTTTAGCCCTACTTTTAATATGTCTAAGTATGCAATGGAGTATGCTGCCAGCTTTTTAACAGCCTGACTACATTGCATTTTGAAATTGAGGTCGTTATTCACTCTAATACTTAGATCATTTTCATCCAGAACCACTTTTAGTACCCTGCCTTCTAATGTATAATTGAATTCTTTGTTATGTTTCCCCAAGTGCATGACAGTGCACTTATCAAGGTTAAATAATGATTTCTTGGTTTGAGCCCATAGTGCAAGATCAGTGAGGGCAGCTTGTAAAATATCTCTATCATTCTGGCTATTTACTGGGTAACCTAAATGAGTGTTGTCCGCGAATTTAGAAAGCCATACACCCGACTGTGTTTGCATTGAAGAGATATATAAATTGAACAGACAGGGACCCAAAACTGAATCCTGGGGTATTCCACTGGTAACACCCACCCAACCTGAATGTTCACCCCTAATGCAAACTCGCTGACGTCTTCTGTGCAACCATGACTGAACCCATCATACAATATATATACATCTAGACCCTGGTCATGTAAAGCAAATATCAAAGAATAAAAATGTGTGAAACTCTATTGTTTGACCATTTTGAACAAAACCAAAGGCAATGCTCGATAGAGCAACGCCCCCTGAGCAAAACCCATCCAAGTTTTACTTCAGGAGTCACTACTGAGCTGAGATATTTGAGTTTCTATGACTGGAACCTTAAAACAAGATGGTGGCCGCCGCAATCAAAGAATTCTCGGGGTCAAAGATTCTTTGACCATGAGCCAGCAAATTCTTTGATCGTGAGGAGGGACCAGATGTTCAAAACCCCATTCTTTGTTCGCAAAACAACCATATACATTTTCCCATTGACTTATAATGGGAAATTAAAACTGCAATAACGTTCGAATGGATTAATATTTTTTCACGAAATGAAAAGCGGCATGTTCATTGACTGAAGCTCTTTCAGAGGAGTCCACTCACAGAGTGGCACACCACACGACGACCACGCAGCGCCACGGACAAAATCCCACAAACTGCCCAAGTAACTGGCGAAAAGTGCATTTTTCAGCATTTTAGTGCACAAAGACCATAAGTCTGACCGAAACAAAATTTGGCAAATCAAGAGATCAATCATGCCCCACTGTGCATACCAAATTTCATGCAAATCTGTTGAATGATTCCAAAGTTATTAACACTCAAAATGTTGAGTTTAACGTAGAAGTGGCTTCATAACCCTAAATATTGGGGTAGGACTGCACCCCTATAATATATATATATATATATATATATATATATATATATATATATACATACACACACACACACATATAGTGAGAAGGTGACCCTGCCACTCTATAGGGCATTGGTGAAGCCTCACTTGGAGTACTGTTTGCAGTTTTGCCACCCATTTTTAAAAAAGGACATCAGACTGTTGGAGGGGGTTCAGAGGAGAGCAAACAAAATGCTCAGTGGGATGAGGGGAAAAGCCCTATGAAGACAGGTTAAGATCACTCAATATGTATTCGCTGGAAGATAGAAGGGACAGGGGAGATATGACTGAGACCTTCAAATATTTAAAGGGCATTAATAGGGTTAGTCAGGATGGCCTGCTCAAATACAAAAGAGAAGGGATTATAAGGGGGTATATCATGAAGTTGGAGGGGGGGAGGTTCAGAAGGGAGATGAGGAGGCATTTTATAATAGAGAGAGTGGTGACAGCATGAAATGCTCTGCCTGAAGAACTGGTTGTGCACACATCAGTTGGGGGATTTGGGGGAGGCAGACTGATTGGCAAAATCAGAATGAGGAAGAGGAGGGGAGGAAAAGGGTAAAGCAGATGGATCATTTAGGTAGGAGTGAGGAGGGTGGTGGTGATGGGGGACTTCATGGTTAAGTGTAAAGAGGATGGAGAAATTAATGGGGAGAGGAATGAGGTGGTGAGGCGGGCAGCATCAGTGCCCAGCACTGAGAGCTACACATTCAAGCAGGCAACATGGGCCATTAAGCTTTTATCTGCTGGCTTTACTGTATGCTTGTATGTTCGTATATATACATAACATATATGGGTCATTCTCTGGTATAGCTGGGCCACTAGTGTGACATTCCAGGTAAAAAAAAAACTTTAATTAAAATTCTCTTCTTAAGTACCATATGTATTTGTAGTACTCAACTTAGAAGTTGATCATGGAATAGTAAGGAGATAATGCTATTTTCTGTTTTTCAAATATCTGGTGCTGTACCCCGACTACCAACTCAGTGTCTCGCATGTGACATGTCCAACACCTGTCTGCACTAACTTTTAGAATTTGTTTTTCGCAGATTCCACATTGCTCACTCTAAAAGAGATACCTAGCACTTGATGTACCTGTGTGGCATTTAACATTTATCGTTTTCTGTTTTTTTGTATCTTTACCATCTGCCTGTCCACCATTGTTACTGCATGTTAGCCATGTAATGTTTGTGTCACATTCTATGACGATAAAATAAAAAAAAATGAAAAGTACTCTGTTTGTTGACTATTCTGTTGTACTTTATTAGAGCACAATGTTTTTTTCAACAATCTGGCAAATGGCATAATTTTTTTAAAGAGTTTGAACGCGTATCACAACAAAAGTCACGCACGTTACATAGATACTCATAATGGCCCTAAGTGATATTTTCTAATAAAATTTTGTCCAGACCAAGCAAAACACAGTTTTTTAAGTAGTAAAGAACAATACTTTCTGCAGAAGGAAACGTTACATTTTATTGAAGCCATTGAATAAAAAAAATAAAATAATAATAATAAAAATCTGTATCCCAAAGCCACGATGGCTTTAATAGACAAAACGTCTATGATTCCTACAAAACTGGATTGTAACTGACTTTCATATAGTATGAGACACTGAATTACACTGGTATTGCCCCCTCATCTTTTTATGGAGCTTGTCCCACTCTCTGAGTGCGCCATGAAATGTCTTGGCCCAGACTGGGTGCTGTGCCCCATGATTCGTAATCTGCATATTCATCATTCCACAATGCTTGTACTCTATTAATGTCTTTTTTATCAAATGTGAATGTCCTGGATTGATCATATACTCCTATGTTGGATACTGACACTCAGAATGTAGGCCACTGGGCTATAATGTGGGATACATCAACAAACATCCCCACAAATCTGATAAATAGGCACTTTACACCACCTGTTCAAAGCCTGGAGTCTAGTTGGAGATTAAAATTGGGGTGGTAATGATTCACATTGACTCTTTTGTGTGGCTGACAACATTGTACTACCAGGTGTGAGGTCTTAAGAAGATGTTATTATTATAAGGGTCTCATGAATGCTGCAGCCTGATTGGTTGTCAGCATTCTGAGAGCCTTATGTTAATTTAAGTATTAATGTACTTGTCCAGCCTGATCACAAGTGTATTAATTTGCCTGGGACTAGTTTTTTAAAAGAATTCCATTTTTAGAATTTACAGCCGCCATTAAGTTAACCAATAGACATGTTAATCAGTGTAAATCAAAATTTGAAATAAACATAACAGTGAACCGTACACTTAATGTTTGAAGGTGATCCATCGATTCTATTTGTATCTAGTTTTTTTTTTTGTAAATGGATTGCTCTCCACACATAAGAAATAATTTCCTGTGATAGTGAATTTGTTCAAATCCGCCAGTGAAGTTGTGTAGTGGGAAAAAAAACTACCTAGATATGTCTTGCCCCAAGACATACATCGAAGCACAGAAATATTGTAAAGTAAAGCAATGAATGTAACAATTTTAGCAGTTTTTCTTAAGCAACATCTGGGACAAGGTCCGATGATATGTATGTCTCCCTGCCCTATGTGTTGTCCTTGGCTATGTGTTGGGATTCTTAGTAGCATCTAGCACCGTGACAAGCAATGCAAGTTCTCTTCCTCTTGTCAGTTGCCTTAGTGACCAAGTGCTAATCATTTCACTCTGATCAGCAGCACTCGGAATCAATAATAAAAAAAAAGATGATTTTGCAAACCTGGGGGTGGCTTCTCTTCACTGCAGAGCTTATGTGGCTCCATTTTTATATCCACAGGTCGATAGCCAGATCCGTGAAAGATTTAAAAAGTCAAGTACCTATCAAAACTGGAAGCAGGACTAGAAATGAAATCACAGCACTGAGAAAAAGCAGCTGTTTGTTACATGTTTAAAAGTTAAGTTTAAAAAAAAATATCTGCCTATTTTTTATTAGACCACGAACTCTGGTGCAGGGCTGGTGCAATAACAAGAGACTGCAAATAAGACAGTGCAAAGCAGAAAGAAAAAGGAAACCACACTCACGGAGACTCGCCAACACACTTCTGAGATTTAGTAAGCCAAAACAGCAGCAGTGATCAGCAGCTTGTTCTGCATCGATACTTTTGATTGTGTAACTTTGCTAATAAATAATTTTGGTGTACTAAATCTTGGAAGTGTGTTTGCGAGTCTCCATGAGTACAATTCAATTTTTTTCTTTCTGGTTTTGCACTGTCAACATGTTTGCAGCCTCTTGTTACTGCACCAGAGTTTGTGGTCTTTCTAATAAAAAAAACAGGCAGAGAATTGTTTTTTAATCTTAACTTATAAACGCAACAAACAGCTGCTCTTTCTCAGTGTTGTGTTTTCATTTCTGGTCCCCCGTCCTGCTTCTCGTTTTGGTGGGCACTTGACTTTTTAAATCTTTCATAGATCTGGCTATAAATCTGTGGATAAAAAAACAGAGCTGGAAGCCTGTTGTTACTGCACTTCCCCTGCACTGGAGATCGTGGCCAATTCCTCTGGACTGTCATTTTTTTTTTATTACCCTGGATGCATCCTTAGTATGTAAGTTACTAAGCTAGGAGCATACCAAAGTTGACTCTGAAAATGATTTGAGTAGCCGTGAGAACAGAAGTACTGTAAGACTGTGACTTGTGCAGTAAAGTTCAGCTCAGTAATGGCAAGCACATTTACCTGATAGTTTTCTAGCAGGACCCCGCTCTAACACCGAGCTTGGCTGAAATGATAGTGCTATATACAATACAGTATTATACAGGGAGTCACAGGTCGAGTTCATTAGATAGGGAGTTCGGTAGATCAGGGTTCGTTAGATCAGGGTTCTACTATAATCAGTTCTACCCAGCTATTTGTTACAGTTTGTCCCTGTTTATTTCTTGTTACATGACTAATGTGAACCTTTGGCAGATGGACTATTTTACATCAGTGGTTTAGAATAACTAAAATAAATACAGTATGTAACTGTAAAAACTGCAAGAAAAATTTAACCCAGTAATAATAATAGCAATAAAGTACTCCCAGGGGTTATGTTAATGTTCAAGTTAATCACCCCCTGGGGGCAATATGGCACTTGGCTGCACCTCATGCCACATTACGCCCCCGGGGGTGATTAACTATAACATTAACATAACCCCTGGTCATACCTTATTGCTTAAATCACACCTGGCCTTCTGGCACAATAAATGATTAAGAGCTAAAGTATGCCAGGTAAAACCTGCACTTATATCATATTCATTTCATCACTCATTAAAATGCTACAATACATGCACAGGAATTGAACTTTGGTGCACATGTATGAATTGCATGTATATACCACCAACCCATCCCAATGCATTCACTGTAAACAACACAGCAACATCCCTATGGTATTGTATTACTACACCTCTGTACTCTGCTCACCCCATTAGGTACTCAGTGTCCATTCCATACCCTCTGCCCCTAACAAAACAAAATCCTGTTATCACCACACTCATTGTGGCCCTTGGAAGCCCTGGATTAGAGAACACAATGAGTGGACTTATTCTGACAAAGAAATAGACCTTACTGAGTCTTAGAAGACTTAGGGTGGTAGTAAATGGAGTTAAATCTTAGGACAGGAGGGTGACCAGCAGGATGCCACATGGATGTGTTCTGAGGCCAGTCCTGTTTAATGTCTTCATAAATGTTATTGCGGACTGTCTGGAAGGGAAGGGAAGGGAAGGTGTGCCTATTTGCTGATGACACTAAGATCTGCAACAGGATGGACACTCCTGGAGGAGTAGAAAAAATGCAGAGGGGCCTAGGTAAACTGCAAGAATGGTCTAGAGTATCGCAGCTGAGATTTATTGGGGAAAACATGCAAAATCATGAATTTGGCATGCAAGAACCAAGGGGAGGATTACATGATGGTGGGGGAGATACTGACAGTCACCAAACAGGGAAGGGATTTGGGGGTGATCATATCTGAAAGGTGCGTACCAACAATGTACCAAGGGTGTGGCGAGAACCAATGGGATGCTGTAGTGCATATGTAGAGAAATAGCCACTTGAAGAAAATAGGGGGTGATGACACTATACAGATCATTGTAGAGGCCTCATTTGGAGTACTGTGTCCAATTCTGGATGGAGCATCTTAGTAAGGACACAGACAGGGTGGAGGCAGTTCAAAGAAGGACTCAGAGATGGTGCAGAGTCTGCAAAAAAGTCATATGAGGAGAGACTCAGAGACCTCAATCTGTATATCATGGAGGAGAGGACATAAATGTAAGATATGATACAAACCTACAAATATCTAAATGGCATACATTGGGTTCTGGATGTTAGCATCTTTCAGAAAAGGAGATGTTCAGTAATGATGGGGCATGGCAGGAGGTCAGAAGGTGGTAGACTAAGGGGTATTGTGAGGAACTATTTCTTCCCTGAAAGCATTGTGGATGCATGGCATAGATGCCAAGCTAAGACAGGAGCAAATACAGTGAGGGAATTCAAAATCGCGGGTAACCAGCATAGGGGAACCCTAGCAATAGGAGTGAGAAGGTAAAGCTGTAGATCAAGTAGGGTCTATGGCAGTATAGCATAGTGGTTAAGGCCACCCTGGACACCTGGCTTTGAATTCCATCATCTCCCACTTGCATACTGTATGACACTGATCTAGTCACTTAACTTCATGATCTCCCAGGTCACAACTTAAAACCACCTCTGGCTTAGTGTGCCTTACATGATCAAAACAATTTCCCCATCTCCTTCCCCATTTTGCAGTACATAAGAAAAAAGAGCAGACTGGATGGGCACAGAGATCCTGATCTATTGACAATTTCTATGTTTCTATCTTTATAACTCATAGAGACGCCATCTCTGAAATGACACAGACAGGATAGAGGCAGCCCAGAACAGACTACTAAAATGGTGCAGGGTCTGCATTAGAAGCCATGCGAAGAGAGAGACTAAATGAGTATGCATACCCTCGAGGAAAGGAGGGAGAAGGGGGGACATGCTAGAAACTTTCAAGTGCCTCAAGGGAATCAACAAAGTTCAAGAGGGTAGCATCTGTCAGGAAAAGAGATGTGCAAGAACAAGTGGCTATAATTTGAACATAGAGGGGGAGACAGCTCAGGGCAACATGAGAAAGCATTTTTTTCATGGAGAGGGTGGTGGATGCATGGAATGACCTTCCTGAGGAGATCGTGAGGTCAAACACAGTGGTGGAACACAAGAATGCATGGGACAGACAATAAGGCAATTCTAGTGGGGTGTAGGAGGAAGTAGGCTGTGGTTAACTATGATCTACATAACCATAGTTACAATATATGAATTATGGAGGGCGGGGTGCGGGAGGGTCGGAAGGCACTAAGGTTGGATAAGGTACCAGGACTGGATGGCATTCACCCAAGGGTGCTGAGAGAGCTGGCGGAGGTCTTGGCGGAGCCGCTGGTGGACCTGTTCAATACCTCCCTGGACACAGGATGTGTACCACAAGATTGGAGGATGGCTCACATGGTGCCCCTCCACAAAATTGACCCAAAGGCTGAAACAGGCAATTACAGGCCAGTAAGTCTCACATCCATTGTGGGGAAACTTATGGAAACAATTCTGAAAGAGAGGCTGGTGACCACTTTGGAGGTCAGTGGACTCCAGGACAGTCAGCAGCATGGGTTCATCTCAGGAAGATCCTGCCAGACCAATCTAGTTGAGTATGGTGACTGGATAACAAGGGAACTGGATAAGAGCCATGCAGTGGATGTACTGGATTTGGACATCAACAAGGCCTTTGATTCAGTACTTCATGGATGGCTGGGGGGGAAGTTGGAATATGTGGGGGCAGGAACAAAGATGGTAAACTGGATCAGGAACTGGCTGAAGAGGAGGCAGCCATGGGTTGTGATGGTGGGGGAACTCTCATCCCCAAGGGCTGTGACGAGCAGGGTGCTGCAGGTCTCAGTACTGGGCCTGGTGCTGTTTGGGATATTCATAGCAGATATCTCACATGGCATAAGGAGCAAGAGCAGTTTGTTTGTTGATGATACCAAGATTGGGGCAGTGGTGGACGACATAGAGGGGTGGCAGGGGCTACAGGAGGACCTGATTAAACTGGAGAAGTGGTTGGATAAGTGGCAGCTGGGCTTCAATGCAAAGAAGTGCAAGGTTCTGCACTTCAGAGCAAGGAACCCAGGGAGAAGCTACCAGTTGGGAGGGGTTCAGTTAGGTGTCACCGTGGAGGAGATGGATCTAGGGGTGGTTATAATGGGGAACACGTACAACTCAGTTCAGTGCAGGAAGGTGACAGCTTAAGCCAACAAGATATACTGTGAGACGAATCACATCCAGAAATAGGGATGTGATCCTGCCACTGTACAGGTCACTAGTCAGGCCACACTTGGAGTACTGCATGCAGTACTGGCGTCCTTTTCTGAAGAAGGATATCACATGAACATGCGAAATGCCAGCAGAAACAGGCCTCGCGGTCTATCAAGTCTGCTCGATTGTGCAGCTAACCTCTCAACTTGCAGCTGCCCCACCCTGTGAGATTACTGGAGGGGGTGCAGCACAGGGCAACAAAGATGATCCAGGGACTGGAGGGCAAAACCTGCAAGGACAGGCTGACTGACTGGAATATGTACACCCTAGAGGAGAAGAGAGAGCGGGGGGATATGATGGAGACCTTGAAATATTAGACGGAGATTAACAAAACAGGTACAGAAGGGGTATTTAAGCTGAGGAGGGGGAGGGACATGAGGGGGCGTGGTCTCAGATTGGAGGGTGGAAAATATCAGAGAAAGATGAGGAGGCATTTTGTCAAGGAGAGGGTGGTGGTGAAATGGAACACTACCTAAGGAGGTGGTATTCTGTGAGATTGTTGGCAGTTTTTTTTTTTTTTAATTATTTATTTGTAGTTCCACAGCTGGGGGGAGGTTGTGCCTTTGGTTCCTCCCCCCACCTTCTAGCCAGATAGGCCGGCTGCCACCACGGTCCCAGGCAGAGCTCTGACCACCCCATCACTACCCTTCCTTGGTCGCTTCATGGCGGGTACGTACCCCACCACCTCAGAGGCCAGGATGGTGGACCTAGGAGGGAGCTGACTTGCACTGGACCACAGCGGTGACAGTGAGCAGCCTTCATGCTGCCGGGGATTTTTTCCTTTTGGAGTGGTTCCCCTGCTGGAGGAGGCATGCAATGATGCCAATGGATGAGCACACACACTTCTGTACATGCTCTTCCCAGCGTCTGCTTCCACCTGCCCCTTAGTTCTGCAGTGTCAGTGGTGTTGCCCCCAAGCTTCCACCAGGGGGCAGCCACGCACCGACTGCTGATGACCCTCCATCCCCAGCGAAGGAGAGCAGTCCTCCAGATGCTCGATCCTTCCCCAACCCTGCCAACCCCTGGCGACCCTTACTCGTTCCAGAACACGGGTCACCAGTGTAGCATGAGGTGTGGTGTCCAGCATCTCAACCCTCAGCACCACCAGGCTGGTGATGGGTGGCAATTTTAAAAGGGGCTGGGACAGTGTGCGGGGGAGGGTAAAGGTGTTGGGGGAGAGGAGGGTGGGGCAGCTGCAATGTAAGGCTGCGCATGCTTGCAGACTTGATAGACCATGAGGCCTGTTACTGCTGGCAGATTTGTATGTTTGTATGTTCATAGCTGTATCTGATCCAATAGATAGGGAAGTGGGCAGACTCGGTGCCAAGTGATCCTTATCTGCCATCAAAGCCTATGTATTTATGTTTCTCACAGGGTTTAATAAGGTACATGAGGGGGTATTTTCCAGACTAAAGGTGTGCTATATGGGCTTGCTATGTAGTTGGAGATGGATAAATTCAGGAGGGATATGAGTGAGTACTTCTTCACAGAAGGGGTGGTGGATTTGTGGAACAGCCTTCCAGTGGAGGTTGTGGGGTGCAAAACAAATGTATGGTACAGGCACAGTGGAATCTTAGGCTAAAGTAGGGCAGGGGTGGAAGAGATGGTGCTATAGGAAAAAACAGCACAGATTCCACTGGCTGCAGGGTTGGGGGGGGCACCTTGAAAGTTGATCAAATTTAACACCTGGAAAATCAACAGAGGATGACCAGGTTACACACTTAACTACAATTAAATACACTAGTGCTGTGTTTGCATCTTCCATGTACTTGCAGTGCCCAAAATATACCATTTCATTAAAGAATACTGTAGATTGTAAATGTAAAGATTTGCATAATTGATAAGCTGGAGAGGCACTGAATTGAGGGGTGCCCAACTGTTAATTTAAATTCTGAGTCTGGATGACTCTGTAGGAAATAAAAATACCACAGCTTCCACCACAAACGTAAAACACACCTCCTGACATTCACATTTTTTTAATTAAATTGGTATGGAATACAGCACAATATTTTTTATCAGTGTAAATGGCTGTTGAATGCTTACAATCATTATGTTGTGTCTTGGTCATGTCATAAGCAGCATGCCATGCATTTCACTGCAGTCTAGGGGAAACTGTTCACAACAAATTGAGTACAAAAATGCTAAATATTATTTGCATATATTTTTATGAGTTTTACCTTTGTTTGGCATCTTAACATCTAATTACAGACTGAACATTAGGCATATAAAGTCCACCAAACGAACAATCTAATTTACCAAAACTGCCCTAATTTTAAAACTTCACAACAGCTATAAAGGTTCCCACTATCCATTAGGAAGTGTCATCATTTCTCATTATGTATAAATAAAACTATACAGACTGATTTCAGGCTGAACTGAGGTGTGTCATGTGCATGTTTATGGGACATCACAACAAAGCATGAAACATCAGTCTACAATAGCGTGCGCAAATGCAGGGGTGAACATCTGATGCAGCAAGTCAGATAAAATCCACTGTTGTACCCCTGCACTGTTTATTTAATTCATTAAAAATTTCTCACTGTGCTGTAATTACTTAAAAGTGCACTTTTATGCTTCACTGTCTTGTGCGGAATCTATGGCAGTTAAAACCAAGGTACATCATTGTTATTGAAACCTGCGGTATATAAAATCTGAAGGTTAAAAAGACAGCACAAGCCCAAAAAATGTAATACAATTAAAAGAAGTCATATAGCTCAAATGAAATGTGGGGCACTACAAACATTGTTTGTAGTAGAAGCTGTTTCATTCCAAAACTGCTAATATTTGCCACAGTAGTCACTGGGACCCTGGGATTTCAGTAGTCCAGCAGTAAGCTATGTACACCAAAAATATAGCAGGCTGTTCAGCCTTTATTTTCATGGTTGCTGATGCTGTGTATGGCGATATATACAAAAAATAAATAAACTACAACCTTTGGGTTATTTTTTTTGTCTCAGCAACATTGTTGAAATTATATTTTATACTGAACAGTATTTTTCCCCCTACACATTGACAAACAACCACTCGGCAGTACTGTCATCGAAAATTGCTAAGAAATGCACATGGGGCAAATCAGTTGTGAGAAATAAATAAAATTACAGTGCAACAATGTATTTTGATTATGTTCCATTTTGGGTGAGCGTGGGTTTTAGTTTAATTAACTTGTGAACACATGCATGTTAATGTGGAACCGCGTGGCTTGCAGTCTGAAAGCAGTCCACTATACCGTGCACAGCAATCTAGGTGGCTGGCTCACAGTCAGGAGCATAACTCTAAAAAAACATCATTGTAATAGATCGCCATTTGAGAAGGGTACTATATTGAACATTTTAAAGCAGTGAAATATGCCAAAGAACAGCATTTAGAAGTAACCATTACTGAACGTTTGGATTTGGAATGTCTTAACCAGATGCCTAACATGCAAACCAATAAATCAGCTTTTTCAATCCGAGCCATTCACATTTCAAAGAAAACCAGTGGTTTAATTGAGGATCCCATGTATGGCACAGTCTAAAGAATATAATTCCATATTGCTACAATTATTATAGTACAATTATGTTTAAACACTCGAATGTTAGCTTGGGACCACATGGGCTACATTGTGATTTATGGTCCACAGGAACGAGCAATACGGAACAGAGCAATTCACATTCTTATCGGTACAACTAGCCCCAAAATCCAATAAATGAATGCAAACGTTGAAACCATGCTGGGAAACCAAATTTTCATGCAGGGAAATTTGTTCCAAAAAATTGGGGGTCTAGGAATTGCACACAGATGTTAACGTGGGACACGTGGCAAAGAACAAAGGGGGTGAGTAAAAAAAGACGCGAGCTCACTGCTAACCTCAAATGGTACTGTTCAGAAATTCAGTGGGCCAAGAAAATCGTTGGGCACAACATAGTAAAGGGATATCACATATGGCATGCTAATATCTTTCACTGCAATATGATCCAAATGTAAAACCAGCTGCTTGGGCACACCAGTTTGGGGGACGCCCTTTGACCACACCGTCCGATCCAGAGTTCAACTTTTGTCAAGGTAAGCAGTTGACGCAAGCCCAGAGGTTTGCATACCAGTTTTGTGTTAAAAAATAAATACAGTTTGCATTCATGTCTGGGCACAGAAATAAAAAAAAATAACCATTTGGGAAAACTCCATCGGTTGTCATTGAGACCAACTGCAAGGCTCAGGGTGTGACGAGCGAGGCTAAACAAAAGAAAATCAATAATTAAAATGCTGCATCTGGTAAACATATACACACATACACACCGGATGTGGGCACAGAGAAGTTCCTAGGGGAAGTGTTCAATAAACTGACAAGTTTACCCCAGGGCCAGTTGTTGCTAGGTGGAGATTTCAACATAGTCATTTCCCCACAGATGGATCGCTCATCTGGTAACCAGCACACAAATAAGGCTGCGAGTATAAAGCTCAGGGCATTGATGGAAGAAGCTGGGCTGGTAGATGTATGGAGATCGCAGCACATGGGAGAAAGGGACTATTCCTTCTTTTCAAAGGTGCAGGGTTCTTACTCTCACATAGATTTGTTTCTTACATTTAAAACTGACCTACATTTATTTGCACACTCCAAAATACATCCAATTACTCTATCAGATCATAGCCCAATCTCCACTAAGTTATCACTCAGAAAGAAGAATAAATCCTCCATGTGGAGACTTAAATGTCTCATTACTAAATGAGGAACCCTTTAAAAAACTTATGATTACAACAATAGAAAATCTTGAGAAAGACTCACCTATAGATGACTGCTCACCAATGATTTGGTGGGACACCTTAAATGCAGTTATTAGGGGCCAAATAATTAATTATGCATCAGCCAAGAAAAAACAAGTGAGGGCTAGAGAAGTGGACTTAAGGGAGAAACTAGCAGAGTTGGAGGCCAAACATAAAAAAATACAGGGTCCAAACAAATTCTAAAAGAACTAACACAGACTAGGTCAGAATTACAGGAAGTGGAGAACAGAAAAGCGGAGGGATGCCTCAGGTTCTCCAACCAGAAATATCACGAGACGGGAGGGAAAGCGTTGAGATTACTGGCCTTCTATCTCCGGAAAAAACAAGCTGAAAGGCATGTTTCAACTATACGAGACATATCAGACCCAGATAAACTTTGATCCAAACCAAAGAACATTGCCTCTCAATTTAGAGGATTTTACAGAGAGCTGTATACAAAGGACAAAACGGAACAAAGGGTCATAAAGGAAACTATGACTTTCCTGGACTCTATCAACCTGCCAACCCTGCCCCTGAGTGCACAAGAAGCGCTTTCAACCCCAGTTTCCACTCAGGAAACCCTAGAGGCTATACGAAATCTGCCGGCGAGTAAAACACCTGGCCCAGATGGCCTGCCGACTGAATGGTATAAGAAGCTGAGTAAAACACTAGCACCCTGATTAGTACATATTTACAACACCAGTCTAGAAGAGGGGACTTTCCCAAATTCATGGAAAGAGGCCTTGATCACAGTCATCCCGAAACCCGGAAAACCTCGCTCTCACTGCGGCTCATACAGACCGATCTCTCTCCTTAACCAGGATTTAAAAATTTTAACCCGCATCCTGGCTTCCAGATTACAACAATATGTAGAATTACTAATACACCCAGACCAGACAGGATTCATCCCACGTAGGCAATTACAAGATAACATCAGGAAACTACTAAACATTATTACACATAAACACCCTCCAAATTCAAATCAGTGGCAATATTTCTTGATGCTGAAAAAGCGTTCGATCGGGTGAATTGAGTCTATATGAGAGAGGTAATGTCAAGGATGGGAGCAGGGGGCAATTTCCTTAGGTGGGTAACCATGTGCTATCAGAATCCGATAGCCCAAATCAGAGTTAATGGCATGAACTCGAACTTTTTGATATAGGAAGAGGAACAAGACAAGGATGTCCCTTGTCTCCTCTATTGTTTGTACTCACAATGGAGCCTCTGTCTCAAGCTATCCAGGAGAATTCAAATATTAGTGGGATCAATATTAACGGTATAGAGAATAAAATCTCTCTTTATGCAGATGACACAGTAATATACTTAGAAAAACCAGATACCTCTGTCCCAGAGGTGCTCCGACTACTAAACCACTTTGGGGAGATATCTGGCTTCAAGGTGAATATAGGAAAAACAGAGGTCTTGAGCCTTGACAGACCTCCACAAAGAGAACTGCAAAATCTTCTACCTTTTAAGTGGGTCAAAGATAAAATTTAATATTTGGGGATATCAATACCTACTGATCTGGCTAAACTCCATCAATATAATTACCAGTTATTAAAAGAAAAAGTGTATGAGGACCTGCACAGATGGCAAAATCTCCCTCTTAGTTTCATGAACAGAGTGGAAACAATAAAGATGAACATTTTGCCTGGATTTATATTTTTGTTCTTGACTCTTCCCCTTCCAATTCATAGGGCGCAGTGGAGGGAGTTGAGAAGAAAATTATCTAATTTCATTTGGCTGGGTCATCGCCCATGCAAAAGATGGGGTCTGTTGACTTAAGCTAAGGATAAGGGGGGTTAGGAGTCCCGGATCTACAGAAATATTATTTGGCTGCACAGACAGCTTCAATATTAAAAATGGTGAGGCCTGAGAATGGGGGAGGTTGGTACGGATTGGAGGAAAGGGCTCACTCACAGATACCACTAAGATTCCTACCTTGGGTAATTAAAGCTTCAGATCTTAAAGATCTGGATAATGTCTGGATGAAAAACTCACTTAAGATTTGGCTTAACACAAGGCAGTGGTGGGAAATATTCTCCCCTACATGGAGATATATTCCTTTGAGGTGTCTACCAAAATTTCCAGCTAATCACAACGATCCTTGCTGGAGTCGTCGGGCAAATAAAGGGCTCAAGTATTTATATCAAATAGTCAGTGAAGAAGGTATCAAATCATTTGCAATGCTTCAAGATGAATTTGGAGTTCCCCATAAAGATCTCTTCGGATACGTCCAGTGCAGACACTACATAACCAGTAGTGCTGGGGTTTGTGCTATACAGGGTAACCCTGCTCCCCCATTGATGTACATATACCAGAAAAGTTATAAGGCAGACACTAAGAAATTCATTTCGTATATATATCAAACACTACAGGAAGGTTCGGGTTCCCTATATATTCAATCCATAGAAAATAAATGGCAAGCTAAGTACATGAGCCCAATATCAGATAAAGCATGGAACCAAATTTGGCAGGGAATACACAAGACAACGAATTCCACAGTATGGAGACAGTTTAGATGGAAAATCTCAACTAGGTACTTTATCACCCTAGATATTTCCTCTAAGTATGCGACCTCCCATACTGACAGGTGCTGTAGGGGATGTGAAGACAGAGGCTCCCATTTTCATATCTTTCAGACCTGCCCTAAAATAAGAGGCTATTGGACAGAGGTAGCATTAGCTATTAAAGAAATTTTACAGTCAGAAAGCCCACCAGATTTCCCTCACATGATATTTGGCCTCCTTCCCCCCAGGGGTGGACTCAAAGGCACAGAAATATCTGTTTTTCATTTTGATTGCTGCAACCTTAAAATCAGTCACACAACATTGGCTTACGTCAAGTGGTCTATCATGTTCTATATGGTGGTCCAATGTGAACAACATCAAGACAATGGAGGCACTAACAGCTCAACTTAAACTCCAGACAGAACAATTTAATTTGAGATGGCTTCCCTTCTTTGAATATGTGGAGACCAAAAGGGGCATATCAATATTAGAACAGTTACTATTAAAATAGAGGTAGAGAGCCCACTATCTTCCTTGGTAGGAGGAAATTTTTGTAACCCCAGTCCTATACCTAGTAGAACCAACCCTGGACACTAGATGTCTGGGAAATTGATTTGTATTGTTACAATAGCCCCTATTTAGGGGAGTTTATTTTATCTTTTAGTTATTTTTGGTTTTTTATGTTCTGAAAATTAATCAATTATAAGGGTACAAAATGTGACTCAAAATAAATTGTAAAATAAAGATGATAAAGGATAACATAGGGAGGGATAAAAGAAATATGCAAAACAACTATTTTTTTTTCCGAGGTATGATTTTATTAGGATGGATCTGGTTGGGCTGAGGACAAGAGTGATTAAGTGGTGAGTTGTTTGAGTGGACCCTGTGGTTCTCTGGTTGTGCGGTACGGAGAGCACTTTCGGTGAGTCTCACCAACTGGAAAGAGGCACAGGTAATCAGCCCAACCTGCAAGATATAAAATGGAATGAGTTAAGTTATTGGCTATGTATACATGATAGTATAAACTCATAAAGTATATATAACCGATATGTTAACACTGAAGTACTTGTGTATTTCTGTATGAACTCCTGTAAGAATGAAAAGGAAAAAATTCAATAAAAACTAAGGTAAAAAAAAAAGAAAATCAATAACAAGTTTTACAAAGTCCAAAATAAAGCACAAAAAGAACTCTAAAGCCATTAAAGACCACTTCACAGAAATTTAAGTTTAGTCAGAGGCAAAACATGTTAAAGCCAGCACATTACATACCGAGCGGTGTTGTTGGATTGCTCAGTGATGCCATCTGCAAAATCTCTGATGAAGCCATCTCCTGGGACATTGTGCAATTTACAATTTTTTTCAAGAAACAAAAATAAATCCATTTTCTAAAGTGGTAGATTTCACTAGATAACTATTATTGTTAGGCAATGCATTGATTTTATAGTGATTGCCTTTTAAATGATTTTTTTTTCTTTTTTCAGCTGTTCAGCTCTGTTTGTCTCGCATGTTAATCTGTGCTCTGGTGCTGGACTTCTCCGGTCGGATGATCCTCTCACTGTCAAAGATCATCCCACTGGTGATTTAATTAATGGCTTTACCTCGTCACCATTGGTATTTTATTTGCATGTGATGACAAGTTTCAGGACAGTTGGAAAGGAGCACAAATGGGCAACATGAGCAAAGGTTTTGTTTGGACTGAACCAGAATCATGGGTCAGAGAAACGAGTTTTCTGAGGAAAAAAAAAAAAAAAGAAAAGAAAAGAAAACATTTTAAAGTGATTTTCTGAAATATGACATTAATTTAAACAAAAACATGGGAAAGAAAAACAAGATTCCCCTGTCTTACAGGGAAATCATGAACTTCTTATTGCCTTATGACTGTCCCATGCATTCTTGAAATCCACCACTGTTTTTGACTCCACAACCTCCTCAGTAAGGCTGTTCCATGCATCCACAACCCTCTCTGTGAAAAAATACTTCCTCACATTACCTCTGAGCCATCCCCCCTCAATCTTCAAATTGTGCCCCCTTGTTCTTGCACACCTCTTTTTCTGAATGATGTTACACAGGGGACAGAGCATGTAACCTGTGACATATACTTTTTCAATTAAACATAACATTAATAAAAAATAGAATTAATTATAGCAAAACAGAATTTATATACACTTTGAAATGTTGTCTTTTAACTGATGTGTGAGTGGTTCTGAATAGGGAAACAGTTCAGGTGTTATTCAGCAAACAAAAATGATGTGTCTGGATGTCACACTGAAGCACAAAGGAATGACAACTTTTTTTTTAATTTTTTATTGATAAAACAGTTAATGAAACTTCAATTCTCTTTATACTGTCCACATTATTTATTTCAATAGAAATGAAGATTTTAACAAAAAAAAAAAAAACTTTAATTTGCTTTCTTGAAAATACACCTTCAACAACACTGGGACACTGCACGGCCTGGCCATACCAGTGAATGACCCATATATATATTATAGTGGTGCGGTCGTACCACTATAGTTAGGATTGAATAGGGTGTTTGCTGTAAAGCCCCAAATTTTACATCTTAATAGCTTTGCTCCTGTTCAATGGAATTGCACAAAGTTTGCATGTGCGGTCCTGTGGGGGTCGATCTCTAGATGCGCCAGCTTGCATTTTGAGCAGATGTGCGGATTCTGAGATCTGGACAGTGAAAAAAGTGATTTTTCAGGGTTTTTATTTTGCTGTTTTCTTTGTCCACCTCTAGCACCCAGATGATTTGAAAATTTGGTCTGAAATGGTCAGGGCAGGAAGGGCTTGGCTCACAGATGTGCCTTTTGCTAGTGTGGTGAAAAAATATTAATCCTTTCCAAAGTTATAGATTTTTTAAATGTCAGTTCTTAGTTGGCTGCAGGGAATGAAACAAGAATTGAGTCATACAAAAAAGGATCTTTTTCGTATTTGTTAATCCTCTTTCATGTGAAACAATCCTTTATCATATGCTGCCATCTTGTTTTCTGTTTAAAAAAAAAAAAACATTTCTAAAATCAACAAAAACGACATGGTACAGAGACACCAATATATGTATCTTGCACATCTGGACCCTGTTAGGTGGATTCTGCTGTTATCAGTTTGAAAAAATCACTCTGAAGTGTTATTTTTGCATTTTCAATCTTTTTCGTGATTCGCTTCCGTTTTCTTCGTATGATGTTTTTCGTTCATATGAAAAAGGATTCATATAGTTTTACTGGTGTCTAGTGGCACCCCCCTCACCATCCCTGAATTGTGTTATGTATTCCTGGTGTCTAGTGGCACCTCCACCGCTCCTATTACCATTCCTATATTTGTTTTAGTTTCCCTGGTGTCTACTTGCACCCCGCCTCTGATCGCCGTCCCTGCATTTTATTAAGTATCCCTGTTGTCTAGTGGCACCCCCCACCCTTCTGATCACCTTTCTCGTATTTGTTTTAGTTTTCCTGGTGTCTAGTGGCACCCCCCCAATTGCTGTCTCCATATTTTATTAGGCATCTCTGGTGAATAATTGTACCCCGATCGCCATTCCTGTATTTGATTCAGTTTCACTGAAGTCTGGAGGCCCCCCCAACCAATCACTATTCCCATATTTTTGTACCCGGTAAAAAAGAAAACCATCCCTTGATGTCTTTTAAACCTGTAAAAGTAAAAAGAAAAGGTCTCTCGCTGATCTGACCCCACCACCCTGACTTCCCACTGAGCACCCACCACCTTGCACCCCCTAAACTCCCCACACACCCTAACTCACCTGAACAGGTCCCAGGGTGAAGATCCACTCTCTGGTCAAAGACTCGTCTTGCTGTTTGAACCGCTGACTGCAATATGAGAAACTAAGGTAAGTGCGGTTCAATGTATTTCTACGGGGTTTTCAACTTTGGTGCATAACTTCACCATTGTTGCATATTTTGATGCCATATTTTCAACATGGGCTTTTTCAGACCCCACCTCATGACCATTGGTGGTGGAATTTCACAAATTAAGTCCAAAAGATGATTTTGTGCTCACTTGGCGAAATCACCTTTCAGGTTGCATTTGAAACATAGAAACATAGCATCTGATGGCAGATAAGGACCGCTTGGCCCACCCAGTCTGCCCAGTTCCCTACCTAATGCATAAGCTGCAGATCCTAGCTAACCAACAGCCTACTTTTTCCTACCCCCACCCACTAGAATTGCCTTATGACTCTCCCATGCATTCTTGAAATCCACCACTGTTTTTGACTCCACAACCTCCTCAGGAAGGCTGTTCCATGCATCCACAACCCTGTCCATGAAAAAATACTTCCTCACATTACCTCTGAGCCGTCCCCCCCCAATCTTCAAATTGTGTCCCCTTGTTCTTGCACACCTCTTTTTCTGAAAGATGTTACCCTCTTGGACTTTGTTGATTCCCTTGAGGTACTTGAAAGTTTCTATCATGTCTCCCCTCTCCCTCCTTTCCTCGAGGCTACACATATTAAGCTCCTTAAGTCTCCCTTCATATGTCTTCTGGTGCAGACACTGCACCATCTTAATTGCCCTCCTCTGGACCGCCTCCATCCTGTCTATGTCATTGCAGAGATTGGGTCTCCAGAACTGCATGCAGTACTCCAGATGGGGTCTCACTAACTGTCTGTACAGAGGGATAACAACTTCCTGTTTTCTACTGGTGATGCCTCTCACTATGCATCCCAGTATCCCCCCAGTCCTCCTTACTGCCCTCTCACATTGCTTGTCTGCCTTTAGGTCATCAGATATGACTACCCCCAGGTCTCTTTCCATTTTTGTTGTTGTTAGTATCTCACCCCCCATTGTGTACTCTTCCCCTGGGTTTTTGTTTTCCAGGTGCATCACTTTGCACTTCTTAGCATTGAATCTAAGCTGCCATACATTTGACCATTCCTCCAGCCTTGCCAAGTCCCTTCTCATCCTTTCCACCCCACCTTGTGTATTGACTCTGTTGCAGATCTTTGTGTCGTCTGCAAAGAGACATACTTTTCCTTCCAGTCCCTCTGCAATGTCGCTTATAAAGACATTAAAGAGGACCAGTCCTAGTACTGAACCCTGCGGTACCCCACTAGTATCTCCCCTTTCTTCAGAGTGGACTCTGTTTACTATTACCCTCTGTGTACTGTTCTCCAGCCAATTCTTTACCCAGGCTACCAGCTTGGGACCCACTCCCAGGCTAGCCAACTTGTATATTAATCTTTTGTGTGGGACTGTGTCAAATGCCTTGTTAAAGTCTAGGTAGGCCATGTCCACAGTCCCTCCTTGAACTACTACTTTGGTCACCTAGTCAAAGAAATCTATTAGATTTGTCTGACATGACCTCCCCAATGTGAATCTATGCTGCCTTGGGTCCTGTGCCCCTCTGGCCTCTAGGTACTCAACAATTCTTTCCTTCAGAAGTGCTTCCATCATTTTCCCAATCACTGAGGTTAAACTAACAGATCTGTAGTTTCCTGCTTCTGCCCTGCTCCCACTTTTGTGAAGTGGAATAACTTCTGCCCTCCTCCAGTCCACATGTACCACCCATCCTCTCATGATTTGTTAAAGAGGGTAGTCCATGGTGTCTCTAGTTCTACACTTAGTTCTTTTAGAATTCTGGGATGAATCCCATCAGGCCCCACTGCTTTGTCCACCTTCAGTTTTAAGAGTTCTTTCAGAACCCTTTCTTCTGTGAATGGGCTGGTATCAACTCCCGTATCTAGAGTGTTTCTATTGTTTGGTTTAGGTACCTCCCCCTCTTCATTTGTGAATACTGAGCAAAAATATTTGTTTAGTATCTCTGCCTTTTCACAGTCACCCTCTGTCCACACCCCTCCCCGTTATTAAGCCTCACTATCCCTCCCTTGGTCTTCCTTCACTCCCTGATGTACCTATAAAAGGTTTTATCTCCCTTCTTAACTAAGTTGGCTGTCTTTTTCTCAGTTTGGGCCTTTGCTCTTCTGACTGCCTTCCCTACTTCCTTTTGTTTTAAATGATACAATTCTTTGTCCTGCTCCTTCTGTGATTCCTTGTACTTCCTGAATGCTTTCTTTTTCTCCCTAACCTTCCCTGCCACCTTCTTTGAGAACCATAGTGGTTTCTTACATTGTTTTGTTTTGTTTATTTGCTTCACACAAAGGCTTGTTGCCTCTATGATGGTAGTTTTGATTATTCCCCATTGTTCTTCCACCCCTCTTTCCTGCCCTTTTGCTAGTGAAAATTTTCATTGCCCTTGTTCATGAGGTGGGGTCATAAGAAGGCTATTTTGAAAATCTCTGCACAAAATATGTATAAATGGAAAACGTATGCATATGCATTGAAATTTTGCTATGCTCTCCCGTAACTTTGGTGATTTTAAATATTTTTACCCCAGATTTTCAACATAGCCAATTTTTTAGCCCACCTCATGAGCGTGACAGCAGTCATTTTTCACATCCTGGTGAAAGTATGTTTTAGCACCTGTGGTATGGAATGTCATTGCGGTGGCGCGCAGTCACATTTTGCCGGGGATTTCAAAATGTACTGTACCGGGCACATGAGGTGGAATAATAAGAAAGCTATGCTGACAATTTGGTTGCTGTTGTCCTACAAATGGAAGCCAAGGTCCCTGCACTTCCATAGCAACATTCATATATGCATCAATGGAGGGATGGGAGCGCAGGGCGTGGAGGGGCCCTGTACTCCCACAGGCAAATAAGGATATGATTACACTATCTCAAAAATTATGGATTAATGGGAGTGTGGGCTCTGTATGTTCACAGGCAAATAAAGATACGATTATGGATGTATGGGAGTACAGGGCCCAGAGGGTCCTACACTTCCACAAGCAAATAAGGATACGATTATACTATCTCAAAAAGTAAGGAAATTCATTGCAAAAAACTGTGTTAATGCATTTTTCAGGGTTAAAGTGACAAAAGTAGAGAAATGTGATGCAAGGGTTTTCAATGTTAACACCCCACATTCATCCTGCAGTCAGCAACAGGAAAAACCATTACGGTTTCACATAGAAATTGACGGCAGATAATGACGCCCATCCAGTCTGCTCATGTTTTCTACCTTATGAATGGACCATAGGCCTGTACACTGTCAATGGCCTATCTATTCATACTCATCTGTATTGCTCCCTTATGCCTATCCCATGCCTGTTTGAAGCCCTGCACTGTATTCTTATCCATCACTTCCTGAGGTAGTACCAGGTCTTAGGAGCTTCTGAAGGTGATATAATAACACCATTTTTTGGTGCACAGATTTAAGATACATAATTTCATTCATCAGTTATGAATAGGGAAATCTTGATTGAGCCAAGGCACATTTTCAGTGGGTCATTCCTGAAAAAAGCACCTGGCAGCAGCCCACCCACCCAATTAGCCTCTTCACAAATCAGGCGTGGGGTGTGCCTTGGGGTTGTCAACCCTAACACTCACCCCATTTTCATATACTGTACCATCTCAGCCTATTTACTGATGGAATGGGGTGAGCGTTAAGGTCGACAACCCCAAGACACACCTAATGGCTGATGTGTGGAGAGGCAAGAGAAGTGAAACCATAATGGTTTTTCCTGTTACTGCCTGTAGGGTGGGGGTGGGGAGTTAGGGTTGGAAACCCTAATGCCACATTTCTCTACTTTTGTCACTTTAACCCTAACTAGTGCATTAATAAAGTTTTTTTTTTGCAATTAAAATATTTATCTATCTATCTAGCTATCATCTATCTGTCTGTCTGTCTGTCTGTCTGTCTATCTATCTATCCGTAACTGTGGAAAATGCTTGTGTAACCCACTGAAAATGTACCTTGACTCAGTCAGGATGTCCCTATTCATAACTGATGAATGAAATTGTGTATCTTAAATCTGTGAACCAACAATTGGGGTTATTATATCACCTTCAAAAGCTCCTAACACCTGGTACCAGAATCAGAATTGCTGAAAACAGCATACTTCCACTGATTGAATATGGATAGGTTCCTTTGTCACAGATGCCACCTCAAATATTATTTTGGAAAAAAAAGAGCTTTGTTTTACAGAGTGGCCAAATTTGCATCCAGTCAAGGCTCCAGGTCCTGTCACTGTACCAGTTTTGAACTCCTGGGATGGGTGCAATCAGAATACAGAGCCCAATTATCTTTAGCTTATTTTGTATTCAAGATCCCGCATGGAAAAACACCCCTCTGCCTCTCTGAGACTCACATTCATCAATAACCCTTCTTCCCACTCTACAGCAAACAACATACTAAAAATCCCTCACATGCAGTGCATGGGGCAGAGCTCTTTCAGTTATGAAGCTGCTTCCATTTGGAATACCATCCCTTTATCTATCAGGTTGTCCTCAACACTTACAGTCTTTACAACTAAACTGAAAGGTCACTTACAAAAAACTCAGTGTATGTTTGTGGTTTATGTAACTCCTATCCCACCTTGTATACCTTGCCTGATCTCAATTAGAAGTATGGGTTCATATTCTTGTATGCATGTTTTGAATTTGTTGTAGCTTTAGTACCTGGGTTATTCCTGAAAAAAGCACCTGACAGCAGTGCACCCACCCCATTAGCAAAATTAAAAAGGAAAAAAAAAGATAAAATAAAATATGGCAGTCGCTCACATTATCATTTGTGTTTTTAAATCAGGCAGTTATAAAAAATTGAATTTCACCCATTGTACCTGAAAGGCGTATAATCACCCCCCCCCCCACACACACACACTTTTCCTTTCCACCCCTCCAGAGCTCTGCTAATAAACATGGCCTCAATGGTTATTCTGACCTTCAACCACTACCACACATATTCAAGTCCATGCACGCAAAATATCTGTATCTTCTTATCTGGGCCTGTCATATGTTGAAAATTTGCTCTCACCCTGGATGCCATTTGACAGGTTATTGTTTCCAGGGTCAAGTCATAAGCTCAATATATGAAAACGCTACTGTTTTTTGTTATACTGCCTGTAAGAACTGTATTCAAATCCTGATACTACTGATCAGGCTGAAGTTTGAAGTGACATGGCACTTTAGTTCCTGATGTCAGTGGAGATTGGAAGATTGTTCTCAGGAGCAATAGCTCTACAGGAAGGAGAAGGGTGGAGACATAGAAAACAGGGTCCGAGATTTTACAGTTTTGTTTGTGGGTGAGGAGGCTTGCAGCAAAGTCTCAGCTCCATTGTTTTTCAGTGGTATCAATTTCAGCATGACTGTGATAGTATTAATTGTATGTGTGTATGGAGGGAGAGCATGGAACAAAACTAGAGTAATATTGATGAACTGGACTTCATTCATTATCTTCATTTATAAGAACATACTACTGTAAAGCTATTTGTAATGCTAGAGTCCCAAAGGAGGTTGACAGTCTCCATTGAATAATGCATGCATACTACAAGATGAAACTACAGAATATTGATTGTGCTGAAATATGTTGCCTGAAATGCTAAAGCAGTAATATATTTTACAAACTGTTTGATTCATGAGAATGAGATTGCTCCCAGAACATGTAAGGGATGTGGCATACAGTTACTTCAATGTACAGACACATGCGATAGCTATTGTATACTACTGAATGTTGGATTTGAGAAGCTAAAGTATATTGGACCCCTCTTAGTTCGACGTAAATGTAATTTTCCTCGTCAAGCACGTGTAATTTATATGAAATTCATGACACAAATTTTCATCAACATTGTACAGACTTAGGAATGTATTGATTTAATATGGGAAGGTAGTAATCTGTCTCCAACAAAATGTGTTTTAATGAGCCATTCATGTAGCACCCCATTTGGTATTTATCTGCATTAATTAAGGATATAAATATGTTTTATATCAAAAGTTCTGCCTCTTTGTCTCCAACAAAAGCCTAAAGAAGCTGGAATCTAAAATATTTGTAAAAAATCTGCTAAGATTATGAACCCATATATATCCATCAAAGTCCATTAATTAAGCATAAAGACACAACCAGGGATTGGGGATACTCTCAGTTAATGTAACCGTGGGGGCTCATGAGACACGAGACATTGCCAAGTGCCTTATGCCTCTAGGGTTAGATTAATGAAGGTAACCCAACCCCTGAAGTGCCTAAACCCTGGTATTAAACTAAGATGTTTTCTTTTTGTGTAACTGACCTTTTTTCTAGTTAAAATTCTAACTGCTGAATTGTACGTGAGCATTTCCAGCCGCTAACTTAACCCTTGTAGAATGCTGTCTGCCAGTCTGAATGCTCTATCTTCAACTAGTGCTTTCTAATATACATTATAACACAGTGATTGGAAAGGAAGCATTCTGCTTGGCTGACAACATTCTAAAAGGGTTAGGCTAATAGCTGGAAACTTTTATGTAAACTAGAACAATCCGAAATTTAACTATAAAATTATCCATTTAAAAAAAATTTGAAACCGTGTTGCCTTCATCAATCTAACCCTAGGTCATGTCTTATTAAGCCACTGGGGTCTCTTGGAAAACTTTGAAAAAACATCACTGTTACAAATTGAGCATATAGTTCATATGTTGTCGGTATTTAGCATCATTTTTTTTTTTTTACTTTCTGTTTGTCCCCACTTGGTCACTTAGCTAGCTTTTAGGCCCCCATTTCTGGACCCCTGGGCTGCTCCAGCCCCGTCACCCATCATCTCCAAGATGTACCTGTTCTTCTGGTCAGCCTTGTGGCATTCTCTCCCCACTAGGATGGGTATCACTGACTCCATCCTCTCTAGGATGGATAGGGGGCACATCATGGCATCCATTTTTATCAACGTCAACACCTGGCCCATCCCCTTCTCCTGGATAAGCTGAGTTCAGCTGCCATATGAGACTCTGCTGTTGGGTGGTTTTGCTCCTACCTCTCAGGGCATCAGCAATCAGTGCAGGTTAGTGACAGCCTGTCCCATCCAATCCCTTTTCAGGCTGGGGTCCCACAGGGCTCCATCCTGGGCCCCATAATCTTCTCCATTTTCCTCAATGACCTCCCCTTGGCCTGTGTCAACTCTCATAATCACATTTATGCAGACAAAACAGTTATCCACAGCTCAGGTCCATCAGCTGAGGCTGTTGAAGTCATGCTTCAGCAAGATTTCCACGGTGTTCTGCATTGGTTTCTGGTCAACCAACTCCATGTCGACACCAAGAAAATCATATCCACGACCTTTGGTTCCAACCAGAAACTGTTCAGGCTTGCCTCCCTCCCTTATTTCACCACCCTGGATGGTTCCTCCCTTGATGTGGTTAATTCCTGTAAGTACCTCAGTGTGTGGCTTGATAGTAAGCTCTACTTCTCTGCCCAAATTGATGCCATCTATGCTAAACTTAACCTCAAACTTTGAGCCCTGTGCTGTAATAAAGACTGCCTGTCCCTGCATGTCCACCGGGAACTAGTTACCAAAATGGTGCTTCCAGTCTTTGACTACGCTGACGTGGTATACTGTATTGCTTCATCCTCTTCCCTTGCCAGACTGAACACCCTCTATAATGCTTTCTCTTATTTTACCACTAAGTTACCTCCTCGTGCCCATCATTGATTACTATACTCTTCCCTGTCCATCCTCCCTCTTCCCACCCAAACACCTGCATCACTGTGCTTCTTTCATCTCTAAATATTGGTTTGAGGAACTGCCCTCGTACTTACATTCTCTCATCTCTCCTGTCCAATCTGCCTCATCGTCTCTTCATTCCCGGAACCCCCGCGCTTTCTCTCTCCCCAACCCTCACTCCTCAGCTGTGCAGTCAGCTTTCTCCTATTGGTTCCCCTCTCTGAAACTTTCTCCCTTTGGCACTGCATCACTCACTCTCCCCAGCCTCCCTTATGCACCAGCTAAAGCTCCTCCCACCTCCCTCCTGCACCTCTCTGCCCCCCCCTCCTGATCTGCCTTTTCCTCCCCCCTCCTCCCCAATTTTTGACCCATCCTTTGGGATAGTTGTATGTCTCCTATTTCTTTGCACTGTGCTGGTCTACTAGTTGCTTGATTTTTGCGTCAGGAAGGTGAGCACTTTCTTGTTCTTTGTTGCCCATGACATGACTAGTAAATATTGCACCTTTCGTCAAATTTCACTACTGTTGTTGCACTTTATTTGCTTGTTACCACCTATTTTATTATATTTGCTTGATGGTTTCCTCTACCTTTTTCCCCGGGTCGCACCTGGAGATGATCCTTGGTTCAGTGTGCCTTTCCCAGTTACCAATTTTAAATAAATAAACAAACAAACAATGGAGGCCTTCCAGCTGGGGGAGGTCTCTCTGGATCTGGCAGGTTGATACTAGGAGATTTTATGTATTTAGTTTTTATTTACCAGGTAGTTGCACTAGACAATCAAATGCCTATTTTCAGATATGATCCGGGAGATTACAAGAAGTCTGGTCAATGCAAGACAGCATATACAGTTAATACATTGTTGATTCTAGGCAGATACAGACAGTTGACACTCTCAGTGTAAAAAGTTAATTAAGTTCTTTTTTTAAATCTAAAATAGTTCATTGAAGTTTAAAAAAAAACCCCACAAAACATTCAACAAACAAGCATCAAAAACAAGGCCCACACCCCCCACTCCCCCATCTCTTCCACCCCACGGAGATACCAAGCAAAATAATAGCACAAACAGCCCGTCAGATCGAGCCTGGAGCAGGTGGGCTAACTTCTCCCACCTTGCTCCATTCATAAACTTAATCCAGTATCTAAAAGACCATATAATTTATGAAAGCTCCAGTGACCCGCTCAAGGGGAAGATGATAATGATAGTAAAGTGTATAATTTACCCCATATTTTGTTGTATGCCACCACGCGATCTTGGAGACTAGCTATCATCTTTTCAATTCTTAGGTTATAAAGCGCTTCATTAAGCCATTCAGAATAGGGAACCTCAGTCTGATCCTTCCAATGGTGGCGTACCACCCTCTGCACAGAAAGAGAAATTAATGATAAATAATATCTCCTTTCCTTAACCCAGACACCCGAAAAGTCCCCCACCAAACATACTTCAAAGGTTAAGTATTCCTCCAATCCCAGTAAAGGGTCTACCTGTTTTTTTATTGTGTCCCATAGTGATGACACTTTCGGACATTCCCACAACACATGCAAAAGGGAGCCTTCTGCTTGACTGCACCTGGAGCACAGGAATTCAGCTTCCCCATCTTCAATAACTGTACAGGGGTGAAATAGATATTATGCAATATGTAAAACTGAATAAGTCACAACTTATTGTTGGCTAAATAATGGTGCACATCTGCCCAAATATGATTCTAATTAAAAGTGGAGTTGGGGAGTGAGGAGGACCAGTAGCCAGATTGACCCAAAACTTCTAGGAAGAGCTTGAAAAACATAAAAGAGGCCAGCTGGGATACCGAGTGTGGTTGCCATGCACAGGTTTGGAGAAGGTGAAGAAATTCACCTCGAGCATTGGTCCAAGAGGCCATATCAAACCAATGAATCAACAAGTGTCTAAGTTGGTAAATTTTAAACACTTGTGTGGCTGGTAGAGTAAAACGTACTACAGTTCTGGACTACTAAAGATCCAGCCATCAGAAAGAAGGTCAGAAACTTTCTTATCCTTTAGCCATGGCCACCCAACAGGGGTCAGTACCTGGCCTCCCAATTAAAATTTAAGATTGTTACAGAGTGGTTGGGATATATCTGTAAAGTTATCATAGTGCATGGCTTTGCAGAGCTGAGCATGGATCCTCAAGGAAGTAAAAATAACCGAGCTCTTAAGATGTGGAGGAAGGCATTTCGGTGGAATGAAAAACAGGCTTTCTGGAGAATTAAATGAAGTTTTTAACAGATACAGACAGTAGAAAGCTCAACAAAATGCATTACTTACTGCAAAACATATGAAATGAAGAATCAAGAGCATAAGAATTTTAATACAATACACAAGGTGCATGTGAGAGTTAGGGCATACATCTGTAAGTGCACATCAGTGAGCCTGAGTACCAAGAGCAGTGAGTTATCTTTAGGAGGTGCTCACGGTATCAATTATGAAAAAAGGCTATTGAGGGACAAGACTGTATTTCAGGAAGAACTGAGTTCCACAGCCTAGGGGCAGCATGAGCAAAGAAAGATTCCCCATCTTTTGTACTATGTCTGTGACAGACAAAGGGGCATTCTCACCGGATCTGAGTAGATGCAAAGTTCAAGCAAGTTGAAGAAGTATAGATAGAGATAATGTGAGGCCATTTGCCATAGTACTAAAGATAACACTCCCAAATGTTTGGCCGCTCAGTGAGGAAGGGGGGTGCCGACCAAGTTTGGCATACAGGGAGCAGTGATGGGTAAGATGGTGGTATGCAAGTATAAAGCGGCAGATATTATTGTACATGACATCCCACCTATGGATAGTAGTCTTCAATGCAGCTGAGAATACCAGGGCACCAGAAGAAAGCTTGGGGAGCAAAGTTGCAGTGGCCAGTCTGGATTGGGGATTAAGGTTGCAACTAATTTGATAAACGACACCCATCTTAGAGTTAATGGTTTTACACACTCTCATCACATGGAGTGAGGAGTCAAGTGAGGGATCCAGGGTGACTCCCAGGTAGGTGAAGGAGGTGACTGTAGGAGTAGGGTTCCATCGTGGTAGTCAATAGTTAAAGGGGATGGAAATTGCCTTAGCCTAGGTAAAGTACCAAATAAAAAGGCATTGGTTGTGGTCATGTTCAGGATCAGTTTATTCATAGACAGACACTGATGTACAGATTGCAGGTCCTTAGATAAATTTTGATTAATGGTATCAACATCATTCGAGTTAGTGTGCAAGACCAGACCATTTGTGTACAGGATGGCAGAGCAAAGAGACAAACATTGATCTTTAAAATTAACATGCAGGGTAAATAGTAGGGGACCAAGAATAGATCCTTGAGGGACTCCCTCTGATGATTTGGCTGGTGCCAAGAAGTTGGAGCCAAATTTGACCCTTTGGGATATGTCATTAAGGTAGTTTTGGAACCAGAGGAGAGCTGTGGACAAGAAGTCTATTCCAGCTAGTTTAGAGCAGAGTAGGGAGTAGTCCACTTGATCAAAGGCCTTAGTTATGTCTATGAATACTGCACCTGTAAAGCCACCTTTGTCCATAGCTCAGGAGAGACTGTTTGTAAGTGTGAGGAAAGTGGTGGTAGTATTGTACCCATTTCTGAATCCATGTTGTGTGGGAGGGAGGAGGTCACAGGAGGCCAGGTAGCAATTAATCTGGGAGGCAATGATTTTCTTTAGAAATTTGTTCAAAACAAGAAGGCTAATGATGGGCTTGTACTGTAGTTGCTTATGAGTTTCTGGTTCCCTTATTTAAATACAGGGACTATGTGGGAGGATTTCCTCAGGTCAGGTACTACACCTGCTGACAGTGATAAGTTAAATAGTCTGGCTACAGGTGATGCCAGTCCTGAGGAATTTGCACTCTGTGCCATCAGAACCTGCAGATTTGGAGACATACTTGTTTAAGAAACCTGAGGACTTCTGCAGATGGAGTCCTTTTGAAATAAAAAGGGGGTGCTTGAGAAAGGTAGGGGAGTCAATATGGGTGGCACTGCATGGAGGTGTGGGGAAAGCCTTAGTGTAAGCAGAGAGGTCAGAGAAGTATATGTTAAAGGCATCAGCAACAGTGGAACTATTATTACAATTTACATCATTGAGAACCATGTCCGAAAATGCCTGATCACCACTCAGGCCCAACATCTGTCTGATGGATTTCCAAAAGAGCCTAGGATTATGGGCAGTGGAATCAAAGAGCTGCTTACAGTGGAGGTTCTTATCATGCCTGACTTCTCATTTGCATGCATTTCTAAGTTCCTTATATGCCACCAAGTCAGCTATATAGAAGGAAGCCTTATATAATTCCCATTTATTGTCCCTTTCTGTCAGCTTAGCAAGTAAACCGTGATCCAGCCATTTAGTGACTGGATGTCGAGTCTTTCTTTTTGTGATGGGGCAAACTTATCCTGCAGTCCAGAGAAGACTGAGGTGAAGAAGGAGGTGGCTGAGTTGACATCGGTGGTCTCATACACCATTCAGTATGAAACATTGCCACTTTTAATTTTTGTGGATCAAGACTAGCATATTTTCTGAATTGTATGATTCTGGAAGGAGCTTTTACAACCTTAGCACTCCAGATGTAAAACTTATAGTATCAGCAAGAACAGCAAAGCATCTGATTCCAGATTCCACCTAAGTCAGCGGATGTGAGGTCTGCGAGCAGTTTAGGGCCATAATTTCAAGATGGACAAGGGTTTTCCACTTTCTTTTCTCCCCTTCCCTAGGGACACTGACTGTGACAGGTGTGCTCACACTATCCGTCAGTGCCCACATGGCACATCCACATCAAACCCAAAACTGAATGCACTCACAGTTTGCACAGCCACCCGTAGTCACCCAGGTGGTAGTTGCATGGTTGGGTGTGGCCCCCCCTCCCCAGAAAAGGAGAGCATCCAGTTCTCAATCCTCCTCTCCTGGCCAGCCCTCCAGTGACTCAAACCTGCTCCCAAACCCAGGTCGCCAGCATGGCAAGCAGTAGCGCTACCGTTGCGCTGTCACACTGGCCCCAGCATCCTTTTTTTTTAACAGGAAGAAAGTACCAATGCTGTGCCCTAGACTTCATCTGTTCTTACTGCCTGTCTTCACCTGACATCACCATCTTGTTGATGACATTATAATCATTTCCATAGCAACAGATTGTGCCTTATGATATAAAGTAGGCATAGTTGTACTAGTTCGGCAGTTTGTGAGTGCCTTTTGTCAGGTTGTCTTCATGACCAGGACTTTCTGGCTTGTTGTTGTGTGGTCTGTTAATTATGTGGTACTGTGATACTGTCTATCCCTGTTTGTTGGACTTTCTGAACTGCTGATTTCTTGTTAAAAAAAAAAAAAAAAAAGCATTTTGAAAGCCATTCTTTTAGCTGTTGCTAAGAAACAGCTTTCCTGGATAGAGTTCTGGTTCTAATAGAACATCTGAAGTAGCAGCCCACTAAGTTCTAGAATACTGATATTTGCTCTTAACATTTAGACTATAGTAAGATTTGAAACATGTGAAATAGATATTTATTTTTTGTTTATTTATGTATAAATTAATGGAGCCAGCAAGGTTAAGGGAGTAAGTAGAAGAGGTGCAGGAAGTACTCACTTTATAACAGAACTCCATATATGAGGTAGGCCTTTTTGGTTCTAGTCCAAGGGTACTGGGCAGATAGAGGAAATCAAGTTATTAACATCAGTCTGGGGTTATCATAGGATCAGTATGGAGATGAGATACAGTGGGGAGGTAGTCAATTGTGTGGACTGTGGGGCGCTCTTCTCCAGGGTTATGCTTTAGAGAAAGGGGCATTGCCCCATCTACAGAACCTTAAGAGCTCCATGCTCATCTGGGAGAAGAAAGATAGGAGATATTTTATCTGTGACACCAGTTCACCTGGGGTTCACCCCCCACACACACATACCCACTCCCCCAGAGGCCCACTGGCACAGGGAGCCGGAGGCTGGTGGGGAGGGAGAAGGGTGGCAGGGGCAGCCACAAGGGGTTTGACCAGTCTTACCATCAAGACAACAAGTTGCTCTGCACCCCTGGAGGAGGCTTAGGTACCTGATTCCAGTAGGGGGGACTCTGAGTCAGCTGGGGGAAATAAGCAGGATGACATGGTGGAACCTAGAGGGGGTGAGCAGGAATAATTCAGCAAGAAGAGTCTTAGAGATTGGGTTTCAATGATTAGGGGAGGGAAGGGAAGGGAAATGGTCAGATGCTTTCCTCGTGTATCAGCCATCTGGGATATAGATAAGTTAGGGAGGATGGAATAGAAGGGGGAGGGGGAGCTGGGGGTTCTGGTACACTTGGGTACCAATGATCTGGCGAACCAGCCTGTGGAGGCAGTGAAACAGAACTTTAAAGCCCTGTTCACACTAGGGAGTTTAAAATGGTTTAAGGAGCTTAAACCATTTTAAAGCGCTATAGCATGGTTTGCATCCACATCTAACAAGGCTTGTAGTCTATTTTTAAAAACAGTGCTTAAACCCTGATAAGACCTTGGCTTAAACATGGTTTTTAAAATGTTTAAGGTTTTAATTTGGACTAGCCACTAGTGCAGATGTTTGCGGGTGTCTCAACACGGTTCAGCAGTGGTGTGTGTTAGGATTCGTGGCTACCATGCAGTGCATGATGATAAGCAGTTTCCTAACACGCTTTTCAAACAGCTGCAGCAAACCTGGAATTCATCTGGAAGTGCGGGCACTCTGATCCATTATTAAAAATGGACTTGAACACGCTGAATCTAGTGTGGATACTACAGTATGGTAAGATAGTCCAATTTTAATAACTTTTTGTGTTACCGTACTATAGTGTGAACAGGGCCTAAGAGTCTGGAGGACAGACTGAAGGTGCATTCAGATACCCTGGCTTTTTCCAAGGTCTTCCTTGTGTGGAATAGGGGGTATGGGAATGATAGGGAAAGGAAGGATGAGACTGAGAAGTTTAATGGATGGTTGAAGGGATGGTGTCTGGAGAAGGGATATCATTATGTGAGGGACTGAGGGGCTTCTTGGATTGGAGGCTCTTCAAGGGTGATGGCCTTCACCTGACGAGACAGAGCGCCAGTGCTCTGGGGAAGATGTTTGAAATATACATTGGACAGTTAAACTGACTGCAGGTAGGACAGAGGCTTGGGGAACCACTTGAGAAGGGAGAGCAGCTGAGGAACCTAGCTAGGGCTTCCCCTAAACAGGGACTAGTAGCAACTAGATGAGCAGCAATAAGGTTGAAGTTCAGATTAGGTTAGGGGAAGAGGCCAATGAGGGAGGGTTGACAAAGCCTACAGTCAGCATGAAAAAAAAATAAGGAGACTAGGGAAGAATAAGACAGAAGGAATAGGAAAAAGCAAGAGGGGACGGGGGAAAAATAAAAAGGGGTCTGCCTTAAAGGAGATAAGAAAATATTTTTACACAGTTTACTGCCCTTCCATCATTCTTCCCATGCCAGTTATGTATTCTGATATGCTTTGATGATTTTTTGATAAACAAATAACCTAGTTTTGGGTTACCCTCAGATCTACATAGAGTTCCACTCTCCTCTCCAGCTACTGCACTTGATTTTCATATTTCTAAGACATTCTATGACAGCATAAACTCCCATTCCATGCTATTCATCTGAATGGCCTGGAATGGGAGTTTGTTATGTCACAGAATGTTCAGGCAATATGAAAAGAGAGAGCAGCAACTGCTGAGGATCGAGGGATTCAGGGTAGTTAAAAAGGCATCAAAATTAGATTATTAATTTAACAAAAGAGGTCAAAAACATATCAGAACACTGGGTAGCCAATAAAAGAACAACTGGAGGGCATCTAGTGGTGTACAAACTGTTTCCTATCACCTTCCATGCCAGGAGTCTGAGAAATAAAATTACTGAACTCCAGGCAATAGTGGCAGACACTGCAGTGGACCTCATAGTCATCACAGAAACTTGGACCACAGAGAACAACGATTGGGACCTGACAGTCCTAGACTACACCATGTTTAGATGTAATAGAGGAACAGTTAAAGGAGGTGGCATTGATCTATATGTCAAGGAAGGCATAGAGGCAGTGGAGGATGGAAACATCAGGGGCAGTAATGGGGAAACAGAATCGTTGTGGATTCAGCTCACAGCATCCACAGGGAAGAAACTATGGATACATGGGATCTATAGATCTTCAGAACAGGGGGAAGAGAGAGAGAGATAAGGAGCTAGGGACAAAACCATAAATGGGGTGGCAAAGAGGGAGGTAATAGTAGTGGTAGATCTAAACCTGCCAGATATTGATTGGGTCATTCCAGCAGCCAGGAACGCCATCTGTAAGGCCATGCTGGATGCATTGCAGGGCTACCTACTGGTGCAGCTGGTCAAGAAACCCACTAGGCAGGCTGCCATTCTGGAAGTGCTGCATACCAACTCGAAAGTGATAGGTGGGGTGAGGGTAGGGGAGCTACTACGACCAAAACTCTGTGTAGTTTGACCTGGCCCTTGAGACAAGTAAGCCGTCATCAAAGGCTGAAGTTCTAGATTTCAGAAGGGCAGACTTCAACAGGATGAAGGAGCTGATCCAGGAAGAGTTATAGTGGACAGCATTAGGGATGTGGAGGAAAGATGGGGGAATCAAGGATAATTCTCGAGGCAACAAAGCCTTGCATGAGAACAGTAATCAAAGGAAACGTACAAGAGACCAATATGATTTTCTAGAATGGTCAGGGAAGCATTGAGAGTCAATAAGAAGGCCTTCACCAATCACAAGGAAACACAGGGGAGGTAATAATGGTGAGAGTACCAAATGAGAGCAAAGGAAACCAAGAGGGTGGTCAGAGAAGTAAAGGCAGACACAGAGCTGAGTATTGCAGAGGGGGTCAACTGAGAGGAAAAACAGTTTTATATATATATATATATATAACCCTAGATGGTGCTATCCTAAGGTCTACTACCCCTGCCCACCTGGCTAGTAGCAGGTTAAGGGGCCTGGGTACTGAAACGAGTGCCTCCATCCAGAAATCAGGGTTGTTAGTGGTCAAGCTAACCTGGGTACAGCCTTCCGGGACACTGTAACCCCCCTCTTTCCCTTCTAGTGGCCTGAGCAATACACAATAATCACTTTCATAATGACCCTTATTCACCGTGCAATTACCCACACTGTTTGCACTTACCACCAGAGCGGGTTCCTCTAGCTCGACCCTGGGGACCCCCTGTAAAACAAGTTTATGCACAGCAAATAGCAACAGTACAGTACTTTGGCACAAACTGGAACCACAGTCAGTTAAATGCAAAAAGAGTAAGATCTGATTTATTCAGGGGACTTGAACAAGGGAGTGGCGTAATCAGGTTGATTTGCTGAAAGGTTATATCAGTCAGACAGTTATGCATGCACTTCCGAGCCCCTACACCTTCACACACTCTGGTTACCCAGGTAGGAAGATGGTGGGCTAGCCAGGAACGTTGCCTGGGGTAGGCCGGCATCACAGCTGGTTGGTGCCCTGTGATGGAAGAAAGCAACATGCACAACATGCACTATTTGTAATCCGGAGCCGGAGGGCTCAGTTTGTGACAGAAAAGGCAACAAAGCAATCAGATGACTACACTTTAGATTTAGCTGCTGTTGCAGGGAACTACCCTGATGTTTACTCATGATACCCAATACTGGATACAGGCAGGACAAAATCGAGGCTGCAGGTTGTTGAGCTGGAATGCCAGGAGAAGCAGGGCCCAAACGAATCACCAAGGTGTTCCTGTTCAAGGCATTGAGCAGGGGGCTGATCCCCAGGCAGGTCTCTCGTCGATGACTTTCTCTGTGTAGAGGATATTCTGTCTGGGCCAGTGTGGCAAAGCCCAGGCCAAACGGAGATGAATATGGATTTCAGTCCATGGAGCTGGATGCAGCAGCATCCAGCAAGCAAGACACAGTTCAGATACACAGTGGGGAACCAAATCACGACCCACTATCAGCACACAGCACATTCACATGTAAGGAAATTCCACTGTACCAGGCAAATGGCTCTCTGGTCGCAATTACAGAGTCTCTGCACAATCTGAGAGTTCAGAGGTGGCTGGAAATCTTGACAGGCCAATTGCATTCAGCAAATCTTCGGTCTTCTTCAGGTAGGAGCCTGGTCACAATTCAGTGGCTTAACTCGCTCTCCAAATTTGGATTCAGTCTGAAAAAAAAGCACAGGTTCCCTCTCAGGGACAGCAGACAGGCATACAGGCCAAACTCAGGCCTTTCCACAGTTCTCCCACGTGAATCCACACAGGATTGCTGCTCGATTATCTCAAGCTGTTACTCCATCACCTCCCAACTCGGATCTGACTGAAACTGCAAGCAGTCTGGGACTTTCCCCAGGATCCAAAGGTTCGGTTGGCTGATCTGTCTGTCGGTCACAACAGGGGCTCCCCCTCTAGGTTCATTTAGGCGCAAAAAGCCCAAAACTACAATTCCTACAGAATTTTGCTCCCACAAAGCCCCTGGGAACAGGCTCCATTTTAGAGTCCCCAAAGGTACTGATTGGCCCATTTCAGCAGTCCAGGACCAAGATGGTGGAGATAAACAGAAATGTCCATGCTGCAAAGAAGGCAGGTTAGACAAACTGCAATATTATTACTATTCTAATAAATGATCAGCAAACAAGTACATCTTCTAACAGAGCTCCCTCTGAGCAAATAGCGATGGCAGAACAGAGCGATTATTTGGCAGCCCGGCCGGTACTCGAGCATAGAAACACTCAGCCCCCTCCCAGATTAATTATAATTGCAATCTAGGCAGCTCTTAAAGAGACAGTACACAGAGGCTATAAAGGCACTCTCTGGCAATAATGTTTAAACTGCTAAAACGCAGGACACCAGCCTGGCAGTGAGCATTTAGGCAAGCTCAAGGAAGACTTTTTGGGAATCCCCATTTGTAGGTCGGTTACATATATATATATATATATATATATGGAAAAAAAAGGGAGAAGGAATCATTAGGCTATCAGAGGGAAGTAGAGTAATTGAGGAAGACAGGCAGAAAGCAGCCATTCTTTATGACTGCTTCTGCTCTGTATTCGCAAGGGAAGACAGAGGGCCTTTGCCAGTGAGTGCAACTAAGGCAGCTGTAAGGGGATCCCTGAGATGAAGCAGCAATTATTTAGCAATGAAAGGGTTTGGGAAGGGCCAGTAGCCCTGAAGATAGATAAGGCCCCAGGGTCAAATGGGATGCATTCGAGGATGCTCAAGGAATTGGCAACAAAACTAACTAAACCCTTGGTAGGGCTATTCAGTAGCGCAACTGAGACAGTGATAGTGCCAAGAGACTGGAGGGCAGCAGACTTAGTCTAACTCACTTGGGGGGGAGGGGGGGAAGGAGCCACCGGGTAACTATAGACCTGATAGTCTTACCTCTATTGTGGGTAAACTGATGGAGGCACCAGTCAAAGAGGACCTTATGGACTACCTGGAGGCAGTGGACTCCAGGATAGTAAAGAGCATGGGTTTGTGATAGGGAGGTCTGGCCAGACTAACCTGACAGTATTTTTTGGCTGGGTAACGAGAGTAGTGGATAAGGGTCACACTGTGAATCTACTTTGATTTCAGCAAGGTTTTTGACTCGGTGCCTCACAAAGATTGCTGAAGAAGCTAGAGTATCTGGGTGCAGTGAAGAACACCAATAGATGGGTGACAAACTGGATGGAAGGGAGACGGTTGGTTGTGGTTAACAATGGAGTCAAATCAGAAGAGATGGGGGTCACCAGTGGGGTACCACATGGATCGGTCCTGGGCCAGTCCTTTTCAATATGTTCACCAACAACATGGGAGAAGGAATTCAGGGCAAGGTATGTCTCTTCACAGATGACACTAAGCACTGTGGCAGGGTAGACAGTGAGGACTTTCCATATTTGTTGTTTATTTCTTATTGGTTATTGTTTATATTTACTGCACATTTTAACTCTATAAAATTTGTCTTTGTACTTATTTGTATTGCTTACCCTGCTTTGTTTATATTTCATTTTCCTTGACAATCCCTGTTCCCCCACGGCAGTTGCAACTGACAATGAGCCCACTTAGACTCTGTTAGCTTACCTGTAAAAAACATGTTTCAGATAATTTAATAAATGTCATAAAGAGAGGATCGTGATGTCGGGTGTAGACAAGCAGCCAGAGGAAATGAAATAGACAATGAAGTTGCACTCATACTAACGGACAGAAAAAAGGTGAAGCTAAATACAGAACATATTTGAAATATCAGCTAAAATGAGTCTAAAAGTATGTTTTTTTTTGTAATGTTTTCACAGATATGTCAGAGGCTCTCTGATGCTTAAAGAGCAGCTCTGTGCTTAAGCATGTACGATCATAAAAATAATGTTTCAGCTCTTGCAGTTCACTAGAGAATGCATTTTATAGTTCTAAGTTTTCCTTTTTAGGGTTTATACCACATCTTTGCAGCCTGTCTTAAAAGTCTGCCTAAAAAGGTGTTTCCCTGCCCTCTACTGATCTCACAGTGCCTTTGTTTATGACATCACTGTGCATGCCATCACAACAGACTGTGATGTCACAAAGTGCAATTGTGAGGTAAGCAGAGAATAGTCAAAGTCTTTTTGAAAAGCATGGTGAAATGAAATCTGCATTACCTGAAATATTTACTAGGCCTATAATATGATAAAGTAAAAAGAAAACTACAAAATAACAAAGTTTAAGAGAACCTGTTGTAAACAATTTTACACATTTTATTTTAGTAGAGATTTGCTCTTTAAAGCAACAGTTATTTGTTAGATAACAAACAAGTATATTTTTTAGTAAAAAAAATGTTTCTAACATAATTAGATTTATCATCTGTATATTTTTATTTCTCACAAATGTTTTTAAAGGGAAAGAGGAAATTGCTTAAGCAGGAAAGGCACACTAGTCAGAACTTGTTTCCAGGTGAGACCTGGGAGCACAAGGAAGTTAAGTGACTTGCTCATGGTCACACAGTATGCAAGTGAGGGCTGATGGGATTCAAACCCAGGTCTCCAGGTTTGCAGCTTAGTGCCCTTAACCACTACACTATATTGCCTCCTTTATTGAAACTGCATTTATTACTATTTTTTAATGTATGACTCAAGTCATTAAAGATGGCTGCCAACTAGCAATTTTTAAAAATCCCCTCAGGCTTTCTTTTTGACATTACATACTGTATTTGTGGATGTATTAGTAGGAAGATAGTACACATTTTTGACTGTAATCAGCCTCACACCAAAGTGTTTAATTTATTCACAGTGGGTGTGGTCACAGCACAGTTACTTTTAAAAACTTCTGAACCCCATATCTCAGTTTGTAAGAGACATTTTTAACAGAAATACAATATTACTAAAAAAACTGTATGAAGACTTTTTTCCTCTGCTAACAAATACTTCTGCTTTAAGTATAAAACAATGGTTGAACATGGAGCAATCTGATTGGCTGACAGCATTCTACAAGAAATGCATCAACAAGTTTAGTTTAATAATGGCATTACAGTTCTCCATGGGGTGGAGTTACCATCATTAATCTAACCCTAGGGTCATAATGCCCTCTGCTGCACCTCATACCTCAGGACCTCCCAGCTTTAGATTAACTGATGGCAACCCAACTCCTGGTCATGCTTTAATGCTTACTGTAATTATTCCTTTGTAATAAGCAGGACTCCATTAAATCAACAGTTTTCATTTGAGGATGTTGTTGATAATATGGCCAGTGTTGTTTCAGTGTAACTAAATACATTAGTACTGACTAGATGACAACAGCCGTTAAGGTATATATAAGTTGTTTTGATAGGAGTCTTGCGAAAAGATCAGCATAACTGTGGCTCTGCAGATCTGGTTTAATATCGTGGTACCACAACTTGGGAGGGGTAATGGGTTAACATACCTTTTAATATGGGGATGAAAAATGCTCCCCTCTGATTCATCAAGCCGCGTCTCCTGACCATGGATTAATTCTCAATTAATCCATGGTTGCTCCTGGAAGGCATCCGAGGCAGCGAGAGTGATGGGAAGTCAGCTTATGTGTCCTGCAAGCAACACATACAGTGCTCTGTTGCTGTTCTGGGAGGGAGACAAGCTATGAGAAAGTAAAAGTTAGCTCAGCATTCATGTGTTGTGGCACAGAGCAGTGTAAACCCAATGCATCAGGAATTCTGACGGAGACACTCTTTAAACATTTACAAGTTATCGACGTGAAGGATTGCATTTTACCTGCTCCATCTGGCACATTAATTCTGTCTCCCTCAGAATTTGTAATCAAATGGTTGTACATGGCTAGCTTTTTTAGAGTGCATCGGGGTACTGTGGCAGGCAAAACAGTCATCCGAGGCTGCGAGAGTGATGTGAAGTCAGCTTAAGTGTCCTGCAAGTAACACATACAGTGCACTGTCACTGTTCTGGGAGAGACAAGCTGTAGAAGTGGTAAAGGTTAGCAGCTGTTGTACAGTACATGGGGTATTGTGGCAGGCAAAATAAAGCTGACATAGCAGAGTGTTAACTGGGAGTGAGCGAGTTTGTGGGTGGGCAGAAAGTCGAGTTCAGGAGCCATGGCAGAGCAGAGAGTGAACTGGCAGTGAGCGAGGTTATGGGCTGGCAGGCAGTTGCATGGCACAGTATCTTAACTGAGTTGGATGAGTCGCGGCACATGGTAGAGTATCGGGAAACCTGTAACATTTTTTCATCCAGAGCCATGACACATGCAAGTCTATCGGGGAACCTGTAATATTTTTTGGCTCCATGTTATAAGTGGGATCCACTCCAGAGCGTGGATTACGTGTAGAATTAATCCACGCCTGGGTGGGCGTTGGCACTCGGCCTGCAGCCTTGTATTATAACCCACACCCCCCCACACCCCAGGCATGGATTAATTACATAATATTAGGTCTGGTCTGCATAGCAGACCAGATCCTCTTGTGAAAGAAGTCAGGAAGGGAGTTTTAGCTTTACTATAGAAATGCACTGGGAGGCGGTGCCTCAATCAGTTTTACAATGGTGAAGTGAGTGCTGTTGCCTGGTATTGGTTGCTGCTACTGTCTCTTATGCTACTGATGATGATTTCATTGGGTGTAAGTAGAAGTGTGAAGGGGAGCTGTATGAGCGACTGCTGTGGGATTCATAAACTCAGAGGCACAGCTCATAGGGTATTGCACATTCTTCACAGTCAAGCGTGTTCCTAAGAATTTTGTTACTCGCAAATCAAGCTGCCATACAGTGTTCTACTTTGTTCAGTGATCTGCAAGTCCCCCACCCACACAACCTAGTTGAAATCTGCTCCCTCACTCTACAAGCAGCTGTCCTGCCTGACCTAGTGGTTTTTGAGTGGCATCATCTAGCACTAAACACCCGCCACTCCCACACTCTGTGCACTACTTCTCCCTCCATTCACTCTAGTCAGCTCTCCTAAGGCCATCCCAGAGCCTCCCTCTTTCACCTGCTGGGTGGGCTCTCCTCCTGCTGCCACCTGTGGTGGTTCCCTAATCTACTTGCCGAGTGGGCTGACTTGCTACCTCCCATGGTGGCTCCCTCCTCCAACCACTGAGTGGGCTCCCCTGCTACCACCTGCAGTGGAACACTCTTTCAGCCACAGGGCAAGATCTCCTGCTGCCATTCCTGCCTGTCCCCATTGATGCCTACTGCGCCTCACTCTTTCACCCACAGAGCGGGTTCTCCTTGCGCTGCCCATAGTGGCTTGCTCTTCCGCTCAGCCAGCATTACTACGAATCTCTTTTAATTTGGCTCTGTTCACCAACTCTTGGAGCTCTGACTTTACAGGGTTGTTTGGTTGCGGCTCTCCCCTTGTGAGACTCCACTGAAGATCATTTGTGCTTGGGTGAGCCTTTTTTGTCATATCTAGAACCAGAAGTTCAGAAGGTTATCTTGCCGATGGAAACACTGTAGTTAGTGTGGCTGGTATGGAGGCTGATGACCACAGAACATTTTTCCATACTTGCCACACAGGGCAGCAAAGGGGGGGGGGCGCTACTACTCATGATGCTTGTGACTTGGCTGCAGGAATGAGCCTGGGGCACCAGGGGCCAGCCAGGGTAAGGAGGATTAAGCATCCCAGAGGATGCTATCATCCTCTGGGGAGGGATAGGCCAAGCAGCTCCACTGCTAATATCATAGGCTTTCTAGACTCACCCTGCTCCCTTCTTTTCACACCCTTGATGGTGCTATTATTGAGAAAGTATCCTCTTTTAAGTACCTCAGGGACTGGCTTGACTGTAATCTTCATTTCTCAGTTCATATGATGCCATACACCAAAAGCTTCACCCCAAGCTTGGTATACTATATAAGAACAAAGCGAGTATCCCACTTCCTGTCTGCTGTAAGATTGTTGTAAAGATGATTCTGCCTATTTTTGATTATGGTGACTTGGTCTTCAGTGAAGCTCCCTAATCCTCCCTTGCCAGACTGGACCCCCTCTTCAACTCCTTTTGCTTTAGATTGTTCCCCACGTATCCACCACTGTTCACTCTACTCTGCCCTTTCACTCCCCTCTCTTGATGCCAGGCACCTTTCCCACTGTGTCTACTTTATATCTAAATTCTGGTTTGGTTCCCTTCCCTCCTACCTTACTTCACTCATATCCTCTCCTTCAACATCCTACTATCCTCTTCGCAGTAATACTTCCCATTCCCTTACTATTCCTTATAGAAAATCTACTGCTTGTCAATCTGCTTTCTCTTACCGCTCTCCTAAATGTTGGTCCTCCCTTCCTGTGTCAATTCACTCTGCCTCTTCAGCTTTCTCCTTAAAGTGTCTACTTCATGACTTCTCTTCTCCCTCTTGCATCCGTTCTTGACTACCCCTGCCCCCCCACATTTGTTTTGTGCTGGCAGTCTGTTTCCTTTATAACCTGTACATATGTTATTCTGATTTGTCTTTAATTTTTTGTTATTCTACATGATTCATTGTACTTGCTGTGTCTTATTTTCCTCATCCTCTACCCCCAGGACACATCTGGAAATGAGCTGTTATCAGCCCAGTATGTCTTTCCTGGTAAAACTTTTTGAAATAAATAAATAAATACTATACCACCTGGGTGACCACAGGTGGCAGTGCAACCAGAGTGGCTTGAGGGGAGTGGGACGTAGGCTGGTGCCAAGCTACGCATGCTCATATGCGTGCACTCCCTAGCTGTCTGCATTCCAAGGGCTGAGACAGAGAACGTGAAAACAGCTCTGCCAGAACTGGATGAAACCCTGTCCTCCAGCATGCCACACACCAATGGCATGGCCCTCCTGCACAATCTGGTTCTTGACCTACAGTTGGAGTTTGCAAGCCCACCATACCTCCCATCGAAGAAAATGTTGGAGGGGGAAAGTAGAGCAACAGGTGAGCTCACAAGAAGCTGGGTGATGTGGCATGGGGCCATCACAATGGCAGCATGCCTAACGTAGAAAGGGGTCTGAAAAAAGAATGAGTAAAAATAAAATACTGGTGTTTATGAACTAGGGTGATCTAAAAAAAGGCAGCTGAGTTGTGCACGCATCTCAAGCGGGTGGCAGCTGGTGGTTTGTAAAGCAAGTGAGAGACACTTTGAACTTTATCTATTTCTGTGCCATGTATCTGTTCTTCTGCCTTTCTTCATTGCACCAGACTTTGGGGGCTCTGCAGTGGGAATTATAAAAGTCAACAGGCCAGGGCATCCAACTTACAAAACAAAAAAAATTAAATAACGTAACCCGATGACTAGGCGATGAGGGACACGATCGCAGGGAGCAGACGCAGTGACAGCGCAATGCACTGTTTGTGTAAAGTACACCCTCTCACCTCCCTCTTTTCCCCCTTGGTAGGCATCTGGCGCTGGTATGGGAGCATCACTGGAATTTGCACAACCATGATTTTAGGCCCTTAACTGTGGAGTGGGATTCTTTGCTTTTTGGTGGAGGTTCTTTAGTTCTCTCCAGTGACTGTGCCAGTCATGCTGTGCTAAATTTGGGATCCTATGATGACAGAGTACATATGTGGTACTCCACAGGTGCATACTTGTGTTTCCTAATAATTTACATTACTTGTTGTGGGGCCTGAGTTGCTTTGCAGCCTTTCCTAATCAGTACAGCCCTGTGGGGTCAGTTTCCAGGGTGGGGTGGGTGGGGATTTTGTGTGTCTGCTATTCTTGATCATCCCAACGAGGCTATGAGGGTGGTGAGGACTACAGGCTGGGCTGTGAGGGTGGAGAGGGCTATATCGACTAACTGTGGTAGTAGGTAGGCTACAAACAGGGCTGTGGGGTTGAAGAGGGCTACTTACAGGGCTGTAGTGAGGGGGAGCTACTAACAGAGTAGTGGGGAGGAATGCTGGCTGGGTTGAAGTGGTGAAAAGAGCTACTGACTGGGCTGTGACTGTGTGCAGGGATACAGGCAGGGCAGTGTGTGTGTGTGTGTGTGTGTGGGGGGGTGAGGGTTACAACCTTTACTGTTGCTATAGGGCTAGCTACTGACTTAGTTTTGTGTGTGTGTGTGAGGGAGGAGTAGTTCTGAAAGGATAGTGTGACTGTGTGAAGTTGCTCCTGTCTTGTCGGGCCCTGGTTAGGCCATTTCTTCCAGTCATGCTGTGCAGTTCCTTTTACACCTATGGTGGTATGGAGGGCTTCTAACTGGGTTGTGGATGTGAAGACAGCTACTGACTAGGCTGTGGTGATGTGCAGATCTGTTGATGGGACTGTGGGTGGGTGGGGGAACTGCAAACCTTCCTGTTATTATAGAGAAAGCTACTGACTGGGTTGTGGCAGTGGCTGCGCAGGTGGGGAAGGCTACCTACAGGAATGTATTGGTTGGGAGGGCTACTAGCTGGGTGGGGGTTACTAACTCAGCTATATGGGTGATGAGGACTATAGTCTCGGCTGTGAGGGTGGAGAGGCCCATTACCAACTTGGCTATGGGAATGGGCAGAGTTACAGCCTGGGCTGCAGGGGCGGGAAGGGCCACTGACAAGGTTGTGGAGATGAAGAGGGCTACTAACTGGGCTGCGGTTGTGTGCAGGACTGTGCACAGGGCAGTGTGTGTGGGGGGTGGAAATGCAAACTTCATTTATTTGATTTATGAGGAAGGTGGACTGGATCAAAGACCCGTGTTCAGTCACGCCTGGGAGAGGGGTAACAATAGGTAAACAATGCAAGATTGCAAATAGCAAAAAATCAAATCAAAAATGTGTTAAATATATCTATATATATATATATATATATTATAGGAGCACGGCTGTGCCCCTATAGATACATAGGACATGTTTCATAGAAACATAGAAAGGTGACAGCAGAAGGAGACCAATGGTCCATCTAGTCTGCCCATTTGGGTTCTAGTTAGGGTTAAGTAGCATGTTTAATGTTAAACCTCAAATGTTGCACTTTAATAACTTTGCAACTGATGAATGGATTTTCACAAAATTTGGTATGCACTGTCCTGTGGGGTAGATCTCTTGACATGGCAAGTTTTGCTCTGGTCGGATGTATGGACTCTGAGATTTGGATAGTGTAAAAACCTTAACAGTCCCCATTTTTTGCATTTTATTCCTCATCATCTTGCATCCATATGGTATGGAATTTTGGTGTGATTTATTTATGATAGAAACAGCTTGGGTAACAGAACTGCCATGCATTTGTTTGGTAAAAAAATATTAATCTTTTGCAAAGTTATTCAATTTTTAAGTTCCCATTGTTTTCAATGGGAAGATCACTTTCCAGGATAGAGGTAGAAAGTTCGACAAAAGATTTGGCCTTGCAAAAAAGGATCCTTTTTCATGAGGGGCCAATCCTTTTTCGCCAGAAAAAAAATCAGTTTTCGAGGCCGCCATCTTGTTTTTTTTTCCACAAACTGAAAAGCTGGAAAATACGTAAAACTCTTGTCATTTTAAAAATCAAACACCAGAACCTAGCTAAACAAGCCCCATTTAGCCAGATTCGGGTGTTTGTTTTTCAGTATTAGGGCCAGAAATACTTTTTTTGGGCACCTGAAATCCTGGGTGCCCAGCTTAGCAAGAGGAGCACTTCCATAACATTCTCTGTATCAGAACCGCAGATTTTCTTGAATTCTGCAGTCACAGTTGAACTTGTGCTGCTGGCTGCAGTGTGTGATGTGAACCCCTTTGGCCTGGTGTTTGATGGTGCCCCCTCCCACACACGCACACACACACACTGTGAAGTGTGAGCTGCAGACTTGTGTACAGTGTAGCAGGAAATGAGATCTTAGGGGAAGTGTGGTTTGGTTGTCAGTGTTTGAAAAAGTGAAGTTTAAACATTGATATGGCCTTTGGCTTCGCGTGGTGTTCTAGTTTGATTTTTTTCAACTCCCTGCCATTTGTCTTGACACTGAGAGGCTCAGTGGTACTGGGATCACTCTGGCTGCAGACCCTAAAGGGCTTGGTGCTGCCATGCATGAGTAGGAATAATGTAGGTTGCTGGGGGCAGCCTTGGGCTTCGCAGGAGGACTGCACGATCACAGTTGGGAAAAAATATAAGGGAGCTTTGCCTGAATGAAATGGGTGCTGCCAGAGGTGTGCACAGGGGGATCCAACCCAACCCTGCCCCCACCCCCACATTACAATTCCCACCAAACTTTTCATTCCTTACTGTGCTCTGCTGTGGTCAGTCTGTGCCTTTGCTGCTGCCAGCCTGCCTAATCTGTTTGAAAATTATGAACTCCCCCACTACACACTGACCTGATGACGATTTCATTGATGGGAGGGCTGGGCCAGTTAAGTGAGATTTCCAGTCCCGGTGACATATCCTGTGCCAGATTGTGTGTGCATTGTCGCACCCCTACTGATCCCAGATGGATCCCGTAATACACTACTGGGCTCATATGCTGGCTCTGGGGTTGGGACAAGGGGACAGACTCACTGACTGGCCATGGTCAGGTGTGAACTGGGATCGGGGCACTCTGTCAGGTCACAGACTATCCTCTTGCGAAGGCCGAGTTGGTTTTTTGTGGCTTGGGTAAATCGGACTCTGGCAGTGCTGAGTTTTTCAGGCCTGCAGCTGAAGCATTCCCAGTGCTGTGGGATCTGTCAGTTTTGGAAGGGATGGTAGGGAGTTGAGATGATTTGAGGGATGACACTACGAAAAAGGATTCCTCGCTCCAGCTGCCAAATTCTTGTCACAGTAACAGAAATTGGGCAATGGCCCGTAAGGGACTAACTCTCCCTGCTGTACAATGAAGGAGTAACAACCATACTGCTGAATCTGATGAGAGTGAAGAGGACATATCAGGGCTGCTAACTTAAAACAAATATGCTCCCCTGTGTCCCATCTCCTCAGGTGCTGCACCAGATCAAGGGCCCTAGTCAACCTGACCTCCACCGGTAGACACTGCCACCCAACCTGAGCTACCGATTCTACCTCTCACTCAGCCTGAAACTGCTACCATGGCTTCATCCTGGGCTGTGGTTGTTGCCACCAATGTCCTTCTTCCTACATCAGGTTTGTCAAACCCTGAGGAGAGTGGTCCTGGTGCTGAACAGACTGTAACTCTCTTCACTGCTTCTAAGGAGTCTCAGGCTCTGCCATGAACATTGGCATGCCAAGGCAACTGCTACTGTATATTTTCTTTCTTTGTGTGTGAGAGGAGCAAGAGACATATATACATAAACTACCCCAACACAAATGAATATCTGCTCTGTTATTTGAAATGTGATCCCTGGTGTCTAGTGACACCCCCCACACCCTCTCATTCATAAATAATCTGAAATAAAGAAAATGGTCCCTCTATGTGTGTTTTTTTTTAAACTTGTCAAAAAAGAAAACGGTCCCTCACCAATCAGCCTCCCAACTTCCACTCAGTACCCACCACCCCACACTCCCCAGTATACCCCCCACACACCCTCACTCACCTGAACCAGTCCCAGGATTGAGATCCACTCCTCAATCAAAGACACATCTTGCTGCTGGAACCGGCGACTGCAATATGAGAAACTAAGGTAAATGCGGTTCAATGTATTTTAATGGGGGTTTCAACTTTTATGCATAAGTTTGCCATTGTGTAACATTTTGACCCCAACTTTTCAACACAACCTTTTGGGGACCCCACCTCATGAACAATAGGACTGTCATTTCGCAACTCCTGCCCAAAAGGTGATTTCGCAGTCGCTTGGCGAATTCAGCTTTTGGGTGGGATTTGGAATTTTTTTCTGCCCTTGTTCATGAGGTGTGGTCATAAGAAGGCTATGTTGAAAACTGGGGTACAAATATGAAAAAATGCCAAAGTTATGACCATTTGTTGCCAAATCACCAAGTACACTTGTAACTTTGGGAATTTTAAATATTTTTACCCCAGATTTTCAACATAGCCTTCTTTATACCCCACATAATGTATATCACAGCTGTCATTTTTCAAATCCTGGTCAAAATGTGTTTTAGCACCTGTGGCACAGAATAGCATTGCAGTTACGCAGAATTACATTTTGACGGGATTTGAAAATTTTCTTTACCAGGTTCATGAGGTGGGGTAATAAGATGGCTATGTTGACAATTTGGTTACTGTTGTCCTATAACTAGAAGTGCAGGGCCCAGAGGTCCCTGTGCTTCCACAGCTACATACATATATGCATCTACAGAGGGACTGGAGAACAGGGTCCAAAGGACCTTGCGTTCCCACAGTAAAATAAGGATACTATTATACTATCTCAAAAAATAAGGAAATAAGTTGCAAAAAACTTTGCTAATGCTCCAGTTAGGGTCAAAGCAACAAAAGCTGAGAAATGAAGTGTTAGGGTTTCCAACCCTAACACCCACCCTCCCAAACCAGGCAGGAGAGCAGGTGGTGGGTGTGTCTTGGGCTTCGCAAGCCTAACACTTACCCAGTTCTCATAAAGTCTACTCATCTGACCTTATTTACAGATAGAATCTGGTGAGTGTTAGGCTTGAGAAGCCCAAGGCACACACCTGCTCTCCTGCCTGGTTTGGAAGGGTGGGGTGTTAGGGTTGGAAACCCTAATGCCTCATTTCCCAACTTTTGTTGCTTTGACCCTAACTGGAGCATTAATGAAGTTGTTTGTAACTTACATATAGATATATATCTCCACTCACCCTAGTGATTGGGTTCATCCATCTTCCACTCTCCTGGGCTTCATTTAGCATCACTTTGTTCCACCCAGTCCACACACAGCTCCACCCCGAATAATGCCCCCTCTTCTTATCCTCATAAGTCCTTCCCCTCCTTGGAGATGCATATCCATCTCCTCTAAGCTTCTCATCTTGTTGCTACTTCTAACAGCGGGGGACATTGATTCCAACCCTGGGCTAACCTATCCTCCCCCCAGTGTCCTCCCTAAAGGTCAAACATTGGTCACCTCAACATCAGGAGCCTTCTCCTAAAGATTGACCAACTCCAACCTCTTATGATTAGCTTGAAACGAAGTGTACTGATCATCACAGAATCTTGGCTCTCCTCTAAAATCCCTGGCACTTCCATCTCCATCCCTGTTTACTCCCTTACTCAGCAAGATCGGTCAACCAGGGAAGGGGGTGGCCATATACATCTCTTCTACCATCCAGTATACTCTCCACCTACTCCCCTTCTGCCTATGAACTTATGTTACTAAAACTATCCCTTCACTGCTCCCTGCCTATCTTTGTGGGTAGTGTCTACTACTGCCGGAATCTCTCTCCACACTCTATCTCTGACCTCATCTTTGCTCTCATCACTCACTCCTCAACAGATGAACTCTTCATCCTTGGGGATTTCAACATAAATTGGCTGTCCAGCTTTCAATCCAAAATCTGTAACCACATCTCTTTCCTGAATCTAATATAACCAATCTCTGAACCAACCCGTTTAAACCACAAGTCAGGTAAGCATACCCTGCTAGACTGGGTTCTGGCGTCTCACCCCAACCGGGTAGTCACATCAGATATCTTGCCAGATGCACTTAGTGACCACCACATGGTCTACTGCATGCATAAAATCCATTGCCTCAAATCCCCTCCAAATATCCTCCATATCCATTTCTTTAGATCCTTAGACTTGTCCTCCCTTCACGAGGAACTTGTTGGAACCAACTGGTCTCCCATTGCTTATACCTGCTCCATTTATTCAGCCCTGAACTACTTCAAAACACAGTTCATAAATGATTGGGACTGGCACGCTCCTTTTAAAAAGACCAGGGTCCGCGGCTCTCACCTCCCCTAGGTATCAGCTGAGCTACTTGCCTGTTAGCATGCTAACCTGGCATGGATGACTTATAAAGCATCAGGTGTTCTTGGAGATTTGAATCAATATCAAACTGTCCGTAACCCCTGCACCAGGGCTAACCATCTTGCCAAAGCAGAATATTTCACCTCCATCTTCCAAGAAAACCTTAACAGTCCCTCTAAATTGTAGAAGGTCATCCATGCCTTTTTCTCCCCCCCCGCTCAATCTCCTCCCCGAGTCTTAAAGGTAGGCAACATCACTATCTCTGATCCCCCTGCTGTAGCTACCAAATTCAATACCTTTTTTACCACCTGTGCTTCCACCCTTCTAGCATCCCTATCTACTCCTCCTCCTGTTCCTTTCGCAACTACCTTCTCTTCCCTCTGCTTCTCCTTCATTCAAGTCTCCCTCTTTGACACTCTGCATGCTTTTCTAGCCCTTCACCCCCATAAGGGCAAAAGCCAGGATGGGCTTGACCCTAAGCTCCTGCACCTATCTGCCCATGCTATTGCTCTCCCACTTTTCATTCTTCTGAACCTCTCCTTCACATCTGCCACTGTCATTGATGCCTGGAAACTTGCCATTCTTGTCCCTCTTCATAAGGGTGGTGACTCTTCTAACCCAGGTAATTTCTGCCTGAAATCTCTGTTTCAATCCTTGCAAAACTCCAAAAGCACCTGATACTGGCTCAGCTTTCTCTTTTCCTTGGCTCCTCCTCCTTCTTCACTTCCTTCTAGTCTGGTTTCCATAAGGTCCACTCCACCATGACCTCCTTTCTTCAGCTCACTGATTCCATTCTCTCTGGCATGGATCAGGGATGCATCACCTCTGCTATCTTTGTCAATCTGGCCAAAGCCTTCAACAGTGTTGCCCACTCCCTTCTCCTCAAGCTTGCAGCAGCTGGTCTCTCTGAGATCGCTACTCACTGCTACCATTCCTATCTTATGGGTAGGTCCCATTCAGTCAGGATTGGCAACTCACTCTCCCCCCCACCTCTCCCCATAAACACTGATGTCCCTCAAGGTTTGGTACTTGGTCCGATACTCTTCTCGATATTTCTAAATGACTTACATTCTGCCTGCTCAACTGCAGACATCCACATGTACATGGATGATACTGTTCTGTATGCCTCCGGTTCCTCACCCTCGGATGTGGAGACCAGCCTCCAACTGGATTTCAATAATGTTCAGCGCTGGTTTTGTGCTAATCAGTTGTCACTGAATGCCAAAAAATGGACTCTATGACCTTTGGCACCAGGCAAAAGCTTGCTCACCCTCCTTCCATACCCTCGAGGGTTCCATACTAGAGGATGTCTCCTCCTTTAAATACCCTGGGCTCTGGCTCAGCAGGAATCTTGATTTCGCTGGTCATGTGGACACTATACACAAAAAGCTCCTTCCCAAACTAGGTGCTCTGTATAGACAAAGTAACTGCCTTCCCTTGCCTGCCTGCAGAGAGATTATCCAAAAGATGATCCTCCCAATCTTTGACTTTAGAGACATAGTCTATAGCATTGCTCCCAAAACCTCCCTTACCAGACTGGACACTCTTTTCAACTCCTTCTGTCACTTTGTTCTTGACTGTCTGCCATGTACACACCACTGTGACCTCTACACCACTCCCTCCTTCCCCCCTCTTGAGGCCAGATGCCTTGCCCATAGTGCCTCTTTAATTGGGAAGTTGTGGCTTCACTCTCTGGCACACTATCTCTATGTCCTCCTCTCCATCCCCCCTACCCTAAACTACTCCCTCCACAACTCCTCCTATAGGACCCTCTCCCTCCCTTACCATAGTACCACTTCAAGGAGTGCAGCCTTCTCCTATCATTTCCCTAAAATCTGGAACTCCCTCCTCTTAGAGATTCGTCTACTCGTTCATTGTCCTATCTTCTTCGCCACTACATTTCCCCATCCTGCAATTTCACCTAACCCTCATCCTCTCCGTTACATCTGTCTGCCCTCTTTTCTGTTCTTTTTCCACTCCTTCTCCCCCTTTTACCCCACCCTAGGCTGGCCAATCGTATAGCACCAGCTGGGTTTACATCTAGTAGTGTTCATACCCTTTGGTTCTGCTCCTTGGGTAAGGCTTGCCTTCCTCCCCCCTACCTTCTCACTATACCACCCCTCCTTCCCCCTATCTTCCCATATTCTCCCACACCCTTTTCCTCAATTTAGCCTACCCACCTCTCATATGTTTACTTCTTCCCCCAATCGATTCCCTCTTCTCTCCCCCCTCCTACCTGACCTATTCCCCTTGTGGGGTGTGCATCCTGGAGGGGAGAAGGCTCATTCTTACTCTCAATCCATCTCCCCCTCCTCCTAATCCTATAAACTTCTCGCTTGCTACCTCAGTGTTAAAAATGCATAGTTTTCTGTGTTGATGTGTTCTGTGTGTTGGTATATGTGTGTGTATATGACTATTAATTAAGTGCGTGTGTTTATGAATAGTAACATAAATGTGTGTATATGTATAGTGTGTGTGTGTATATATATATATATATATATATATATATATATGTATATATATATATATATATATATGTATATATATATAGATATATAGATATATACATGTAGACTATATCTAATGGCTAGTGCTGCCTGCCTATCCCACAAAAGTGTCTGTTATAGCAAATTGTATCCGGTATATGTATGACTCAGTTTTTGTATATTTTTATTTTGCATCTGTATTCTACTTTGTAATCCCTTCCCCTTTCCCCCAGGACACATCTGGAAATGAGCTAGTATAGCTCAGTATGCCTTTCCTGGTAAAGCATTTCAAAATAAATAAATAAATATACACAGAAACAGTATTTGTATAAATACAACTTAAGTAGAAGAGCAGATAAAACTTAAGTAAAAACTTCAAGTGCTATGTAAACAACCACACACTGATAGTTCATTTATGTGGCTTTTATAGTTTTTTAAAACATGTATTTTGGAGTAAACTTTGCTGTTCCTATGTGGAAAACTACTGACTGGGTTGTTGATAGGGGGATGCCTGTGCAGCTGGCGTAAGCTACTTACTGGAATGCTATGGTGGGGAGGATTACCACCTTGGGTAGCTATTAAATGGGCTACTGGGGTTGGGAGGACTACAGACTGAGCTGTGGGGGTGCAAAGGGCTATTACCAACTGGGCTGTGGGGGTGGGCAGGGTTATAGACTGCACTGTTCGGTGGGGGGTGGCACCAGCAGAGCTGTGGTGGTTGTGGGTATAAAGAAAGCTACGGATTGGGCTCTGGTGGTGTGCAGGTCTATGGGCTTTGTTTGCAGGGAGGGCGATTACCTGGGTCTCACAGAAATAAAGAATTTTTTGGCCAAAAAGGATTGCTTGACCCACCCAGTGTGCCCAGATGTTCCCTGCCTAATCTGTCTCCACAGACCCTAATTGCTCTCTGACAATCCTCACTCTTCTTTGCCTGTTTTCTAGTACTCCCCTATGTCTGTCCCATGCATACTCGAAACTCTCCACTGTTTTGCCTTCTCAACTTCTGCTTGCAGTCTGTTCCATGCATCTAACAGTCTTTCAGTGAAGTAGTAGTATACTTCCTCACATTCCTGTTAAACTTCCCACACTCCAGCTTCATTGCATGCCCTCTGGTCCTGGTTCTGGTGCTGTTCCTCATTTTAAAGAGACTACCCTCCTGCATCCTATTCATCCTGTGGGGTACTTGTAGATCTTCTCACTCCCCTCTGTTACAGGGTGTACATGTTGAGATCCCTGCAGTCTCTTCTTGTAGGGCTTCTCATGTAACCCCTGTACCATTTTAGTTGCCTTTGTCTGGACTGCCTTCACCTTGTCCTTTGTGAGGTGTGGTCTCCAAAACTGGGCACCGTACTCCAGGTAGGGCTCATCAGTAAGTGATACAGTGGCAACACCACCTCCTTCCTCCCGCTGCAGATATGCCTCTCTCTATGTACCTCAGCATCCCATTTGCATTACCCACTGCTTTGTCACACTGCCCTGCCAGTTTGAGGTCATCAGTTATGGTAACTCGAAGATCCCTTTCCGCTCCTCCCATCCTATACTCAGCTCCTGGGTTCCTATGCCCCAGGTGCGTTATTTTGTACTTGTGGGTTATGGGGCTGGAGAGGGCTAGTGATCGGGATGTGGTGGTATGCAGGGTTATGAATGGGGCTGTGTGTGTAGGTGGGACTGTATACTTTGCTATTGCTATGTGGAAGGCTACTGACCAGCTGCCAGGGGTGGGGAGGGCTACTAACTGGGTTGTGGTAATGGAGAGGACTACTGACTGGGCTGTGGTGGCGTGCAGGGTTATGAATGGGACTGTGTGTGTAGGTGGGACTGTATACTTTGCTATTGCTATGTGGAAGGCTACTGACCAGCTGTCAGGGGTGGGGAGGACTACCAACTGGGTTGTGGTAATGGAGAGGGCTACTGACTGGGCTGTGGTGGCATGCAGGGTTATGAATGGGGCTGTGTGCGTAGGTGGGACTGTATACTTTTCTATTGCTATGTGGAAGGCTACTGACCAGCCGTCAGGGGTGGGGAGGACTACCAACTGGGTTTGTGGTAATGGAGAGGGCTACCGACTGGGCTGTGGTGGCGTGCAGGATTACTGACTGGACTGTGTGGTCAGGGGGGCTGCAAACTTTGCTGTTGCTTTGGAGAAAGTTATTGACTGGGTTGTTGGGGGGCACCTCTGCAGGTGAGGAGGGCAACTGGCTATTACTGACTGGGCTGTTGGGGCTGGCAAGGTTACAAACTGTGTCAAGTTACTGGGAGGATTAATGATAGGTCCATGGGGAAAACTACTGACTGGGTTGTTTGGGAGGGGTCCAAAAGGGCAGTGTGAGCATTTGAAGTGGCTTCTGTCCTGTTGGACCCTGGTCAGGTCATCTCCTCTAGCAACGCTGAGCAGCTTCTTTTGTGCATGTGGTGGTGGAGAGTGCTGCTAACTAGGTTGTGGGGATGGGGTGGGCTACTGACTGAACTGTAGGGGTGGGCAGGGTTATAAACTGGGCAAGGCAAATTTTATTTATATAGCGCTCAATCCAGCAAGTGCTCTGAGTGCTTTACAAAACATTAAACCAAAACAAAAACTATTAAATATATTTAGCAAGGTGATGCTAAGAGCAAGTCAGGTCAACCTAAAAGATTGATCAAATAAAAAGGTTTTTTATGAAGCTTTAAAGGCCTCCACTGAGCTGGCTGTGTGAATATGATAAGGGATCGAATTCCAAATAATAGGGGCCACCACCACAAAGGCTTTATCAGCTGATGACCTGAGCCTTGATATGGGGACCACCAGCAACCCAGCTTGAGTGTAGCGGAGAGGGCAGAGTAGTTGGTGAGGAATCAGGTGTTCTTTTAAGTAGTCTGGTCCCAGGCCACATAGGGCCTTGTATGTCAACAACCTGATCTTGAAGGTGATGCATGAACACAAAGACAGTCAGTGCAGGGCAATCAGAACTGGAGTAATGTGGTCCCTCAGTGAGGAGCCCACCAACATCTGGGCTACGGCATTCTGCACTAGCTGCAGTCGATGCATCAAATCTCCAGATAGCCCTAGATATAGAGTGTTAAAGTAATCCAACCTTGTGGTAACAAAAACATGGATAAATCTAACCTTGTCATGAGAAAAACATGGATAATCGTTACTAGGTCATCCTGGGCTAAGTATGTCCAGATCTTTGCAATATTCCAGAAATGGAAGAAGCCAGACTGGACAACAGATGACACCTGCTGTTCAAAAATCAATCTGTTATCCATGACCCCTAAATCTCTAACCGTACTAACTGCTGTAAGGGGCTGGCCACCCAAAACAGGGAGGGTGGCATCCCCAGCAGCAGACAAGCCCTGATGACCAGGTTCAGTAACCATGACCCCTCTTTTGCCTGGGTTGAGACATAATCAGTTGGTGGATATCCAGTCATTTATCTTAGCCAAACAATGGCTCAGTACAGAAGACGCAGATGTATCATTGGGGGACAAGATAGGTACAGCTGTCTATCATCTGCAAAGAAGTGATACCCCACATTGTACTGCCTAATGATCTCCCCTAGCAACAGCATATACATGGAGAACAACATGGGAGCAAGGATCGAACCCTGAGGAACACTGCAGTACAGCACAGACGGTTCTGAGATAAATTTCCCCAGAGTCACCCGCTGCATCCTCCTGGTCAAATATGAACTGAACTAGCACAAGACTGTGCTGGTAACACCCATATAGTTCCTCATGTGATCCATCAGCTCCTCATGAACCACCATGTCAAATGCAGATGAAAGGTCCAAGTGCACGAGAATGGTACATTGCCCTCGGTCCCACACCAGAAGAAGATCATGCTTCACCCTGAACAAGGCTGTCTGTGCTGTGCCAAGGCTAAAACCAGTTTGGAGACGTTCAAAGATCAAAAGACACTCCAAGCGGTCTATCAGTTGGTCAACCACCACCTTCTCAATAACCTTCCCCAAAAAAGGAAGATTAGAGACTGGCCTGTAGTTTGCAAGGACGTCAGTGTCCAAGGATGGCTTTTTTAGAAGGGGCCACACTGCAGCCCTTTTCAAAGTTGAAGGAATGATACCCTCCCTCAAGGACCTAGTCATGATCTCCACAAAAACTGGGCCTAGGAACTCACTGCAGCCAATAATCACCCACGTTAGACCCAGGTCCAGTTCACAGGTAGGTCACAAACTGGTGACTACTTGGAAGACCTCAACCTCCAATACCGGTCAAAACTCATCCCAGGCCAACAGATCAGAGCCACCACAAGCTTGACTACCCCCAGTCCCAGCCAGGCTGCTAGAAGAAATACTGGCGATAATGGTGGACACTTTGTCAGCGAACAAATGCCCAAACTCTTCACACCTTTCTGCAGAAATGACTCCCATTGACTGGAGATGGGGGATTTAACTATCTGTTTATAGTATGAAAGAGCAGAATTGGGAAATTTTTGCTTCAGCAATCGACTGACACAAAAATTGGGCCTTCTTCCAGTCAGTTACCTGTTGATATTCAGTGTAGTGAAGTCTCAATGCCAATCTGTCCTCCAGAGATCCAGATCTTCTTCAGAAATGCTCCAACCTACATCCCTTAGTCTTCAACCATTGCAGCTCAGCACAGTGCCATGGTAAGCCACGAGGGGAGGTCAAGGGGTGAATGTGGAAAGGTACAATAGAGTCCAAGCAGTTGTGAGCACCATATTATAGTGATCGACGGCCACCTCTGGACCTTGGGCACAAGCTAGCAGCATGCCCGAGATGTCCAGTGTGTTCTGGAGTCTACAAGGCTCCATTTTGGATGACACCAGATAGTCTCCACAGAGGGGGTAATAGAGCAGGAGACCCCTCACTGGAACTCAACTGCATGATGATCTGACCAAATGACTGGATCAGCCTTGACCGCAGTTGTGTCAAGTCCAAGTGAGAAGATTAGATCCAGTGTGTGACCATGTTTATGCATCTCAGTGGTAACTACCTGTGTCAGTCCCAGAGCAACCATCAATTGGAGGAGCTTCTGTCCAAACTAGGAGGATTCATCATCAATCTAGGCATTGATGTCCTCCAGTACAATTAACTTGGGGGCAACCAGTACCTGTTCGGTGATGAAATCCAACAGCTCCTGCAGGAAAACATTCCTACTGCCAGGGGCCAGTAGATGAGAATGATCCTGCATTGACACCTGAGACACATCTGGCTATCACACATTCAAATGATTCAAATGTTCTCGCTGGGCATTCAGTGAGCCCCAGGGTGGATCTAAAACAGATGGCCACCCCACCCCCTCAGTGATCCCTCCTCGGGCAATGCACCACAGAAAAAACAGAAGGGACAGATGCCACTAGCACAGGGCCAGCATCATCACCCAACCAGGTTTCCGTGCTGCAAATGAGGTCAGCTGAGGAATCAGCGATGAAATTCTCCATTACTGCAGTTTTATTCCTCCATGACCTTGCATTACATAGAATGGCCCGAAGGAGATGAGCAGTGCGGTCTGGATGGACTACTTGCTGCCAAATGAAATTTGGCAGAGCCCTGTGGAGGGGAACTAGGTGTGATGGTCCTCGATCCTGATTCTGTCTCCTCCGCAGGCATCTCCTGGTCCTAACTACCCCAATCCTACACTCCCAACCACCATACCCGGGACCTCTACTGCAGCGGGTCCTCCTAAATAAAGTTCGCAGTTCCCGGCAGTGGCTAAGCACCTCTGCTGAGAGAACTAATGGAACCCTAACAAAGGGGCAAAGTGACTGCAGGTGATCAGTGGAGTGGGTGTGCCTTTGTGAATGAAAGCCTCTACACATAGTCTGCAGGAAAGCCTACACACCTCCAATAATACTAAAACAGAATAAAATAATAAAACCACACACACAACCATCCAAATAACTATGTCTCACTATCAACACAACCAATCTCACACACACCAACCAGAGCAAGTTAAAGCAAACACTCACCCATAACATGCCCACACACCCACACACACACGCACACACACACACACACGCACACTCACACACACACCTAAAAGAACCACTAAAAACCCTTTGCCCCACAAAACTAACAACCAAAATATAAAATGAGAAATGAATTAAATTAACTAAAAGGAGAATCTGGACAAGCAGTAAATGGTGCAGCACAAAGTAATCCAAATTGTGCTTAAAATAGTTCAAAGGGATTACTGTAATCCTCTTCTTTCTCAAGAGGTGAAATAATTATACCAGAAGAACATCAGTAAACAAGTAGTGACATCCCAATTATGATTCTATGGCTTTAGTTCGATTAAAATGACATCCTTTTAACCGAATGTCTGTAGGGTTCTCACCCCTTCAAACGAAACAACAATGCGGTGAGCAAACAATGAATAAGAGTTATAACTGAGGATGCTGTCATCCCCCCTCAGTTGGCCTAAAAACAAATTCCAGAAAACAGAAGAACAAAAAAAATACAATGATAGCACAGCTGGTAAGCCAAAGTCTTCCTGGTCCCCAAAGGCTCTCTCACAACCAGCGGGGCCAGACTCACCACAGAAAATTGGCAGACCAAAACAAATCCAACTCCAGAGATAGTGTCAGGGTCCAAACTGCTCAGTGTAGAGCACATTTAAAATCTAAGTTAGAGGCAAAATAAAGTGGCTTCGGGAAACCTCCTGGTCTAGTAGCATGAACTATGTCTGAGTTGAATCCCAGCCAGAAAGGGCTCCCACTAAATCTCCTGCCCAAACCGGCATGACAGACAGTCACCTCTGGGTTAGGTCCAATGCTGAGTAGGCTCTGGGAGGAACTCCTTCACCAATATCTCCCGACTCTGCTTCAGGTTGCCTCCTGACAGACAGCTGTATACAAAACAAACCGCCAAGCAACAGAACAAAGTAGAAATCCAGCCAGATGACCTCCAAGTGCAATCACCACTACAAAAGTAAGTCAGTTAATAATTCTGTGACCGGACAATGCACCATGAAAATTATCACTGCAATTGGGACTCAAAATTCAAACCAGCCCTAGCTAAAAACAAAAAAGTTAACTCCTAGCACTTCCTCACTGTAGCCCCTGGCTAGTGCTCCCAACCTAAGCCTATCCACCAACTACTGTTAAAAATAAAATTGACAATAGCTGCAATCATAAATGAAAGTTGCAACCATATACAATATAATAAATGATAAAATAAATGAGCATTTGGCAAAAAGCCAAATGAGGATTCTTCTTCTACTCTCTCTCAAAAGATGGTCAGCCCAGCATGGCCGCCACATTATCCAAAACTGGGCTGCGGGGGTGGGAAGGGCTACTGACAGGGCTATGGGGAAAGCTACTGACTGGGTTTTTCTGGGAGATTATCTGTGCAGGTAGAGAAGGCTACCTACTTGATTACAGTTGTGGGGAGGGCATCTGCCTGGGGCAGCTATTGACTGGCCTATGAAGGTGGGGAGGACTACAGGCTGGGCCATGGGGGTGGAGAGGGCTATTATTAACTGGACTCTGGGGTGGGCAGCTTTATGATCTAGCTTGTTATGAGTGAGGATGACTACTGACAGGGCTATGGTGGGGAGGGCTACTAACTGGGTTGTGGGGGTAGGGTGGGCTACTAATTGGGTTGTGAGGGTTTATAGGGCCACTGGCTGGGCTGTGGTGGTTGGCAGAGCTACTGATGGGGCTGTGGTTGTGTGTGGGGATACTTTGCTGTTGCTATGGAGAAAGTTGCTGACTGGGTTGTTGAATACTGAAAAACAAAACCAGCCTTGCTAGCACTAGAAAATCTTTTTACTGTACTTGTGGTGTTTGTATATATATATATATATATATATATCCAGACTGAAGTAGTCAAAACATCAATGAGCTTGATTTGCAGCAGCTAGCCCATTCTGCACATCTTGGATTGCCATTGCCAGCCAACCTATTTTCAGCGCTACACGAACAAGGACTGGGGGAAGAGTTCACTGTCCATTGCATGAGCATGTAGATGGGCTAATCCGGTTTGGATCAAGCAGTGTAGTCTATGCTTGCTCCCCTAACCATCTCCATTCATTCCTTTGGGATATTTTTAAAGTCCCTGATTGGGCCCAATAAGCTCAAGGTGGACCTTTACTAGTACTGAAAATACAATGGAACAGCCTGATACAGGCCTGATTTGGGCTTTTAGTGCCTCTACCATGGACTTTAAAAATCTATTACAGAGCTGAATGGGGCTGACATGACTCAGCCTGAAATTTCCATAACCAGCCCTTTTTGCCTCCAACACATTTACTGTGCACATGAACCCCCGGCAACTGCATGCTGCTTTTTGGGCCCATTTCCACTCTGGATTTGACTTATGAGAGCATGCTACAGATGGGAATACCCTCTTTCCCTTCACACAAGCAACCCATGTTGATTGCACAAGGCGGAGGTGGGCATCAGTGCAGCCCATTTAAACATGGGTTGCTCGTGCAAAGCTGAGTTTCACAAGCAGAATGTATGTTTAGCTCATGCTATTTTGCCTTGTGCCTTTTGATATTGGGTCCCATATCTATAATCATACAACAGAATGATGGAAAAAGTAGATTTTTTATGCATGCTTAGTAAAAGTGATACCTGAGTCAGGTGTCAAGAGTGTCAGTATGGCTCAGCTGGTAGCACGTCCCCCTGTAGGTCAGAAGACTATGGGTTCTAGTCCCACACCAGGTGATAACTCGTACCATAAAAAATGCTGGTATCTGAGTCTAACTCTGAGGGGATGCTGTACTGTTGGGGTGCACTGTCCTTTGGATAAGAAGTTAAACAGAGGTCACGTTTGCCTGACCTGGTAGCTGTTCAGGTGAGTGTTAAAGATGCATGGTAGTTCTCAAAAAGAGTAGGAAAATTTCCCCCGGTGCCCAGGCCAAATTCCCCCCATTCACTAAAAATAGCACAAACAGCTTAATCTTGTTCAATATTAGTTGGTATACATCTGTCCCCCCCCACCCCGGATGAGACTGAAAATAGGCAGTATTGTCTAGCCCTCCTTTCCCCAGCAACATAAATACATACATACATATATATATACATGCATACATAAATGTGAACTATTGTGTTAAAGAAATTATGAATTAGTTCTGAAAAGTGCTTGTTAAATGCTTTCAAAATATAATTTTTAAATTAATCTAGCTATGTAGATACAGTTATTTTTTGTTGTCAAAAATATTTTTTACAGTTTAGGCTTCTGGGAAAAGATGGTTTTTAGAGGTATTTCTTTTTAGAGTTCTGCAAAATGCCCACAGCAGCCATTAGGATGTGTGTTTTTATCAGATCATTATCTGATTATCATCCTACAGCAAGGTACAGGACTAGGATTTGGGAATCTAACTGAATAGATTAACATCTTAAATGAATTTGAAAACAGAAGTCACAGGCCCTTATCCAACATCAACAAAGCCATGGTTTATATGTCTCTTTCCCATAGAAAATTATGGGGAAAAAGGCCTATAAATCACCCACAAAGTGCTGTTGGACAAGGTTCATACAGTACAAACTTGTCTCTGTGTCTGTGATTTTTTTTTTCAATAGCAATTATGGTGTTTTTTGTTTACTTCTAAAGCATCTTTAAATATTCATTTTACATCTTTAATGTAAACATAAGTTTCTATTATCGCTTAATCACTGGTTGTTCCCCTCTTACTCATCACTGTTCCCTGAACCAACTTCTCTCCCTTTCTTCCGTAACTTTAGGCACCTATCTCACTGTGGTCCTTTCTCTTTAAATACTGGTTTGTGGCCCTTCCTTCTTGCCTCTCTGACCTGCTGTCTCCCTCTGCTCCCTCTTGTTATTCCTTTCACTCTTCTAACTCTTGTTCCTTTAATATTTCCCGATGACCTACATCTACTAGTCAGTCCTCTTTCTCAGACTGGCTGCCTTCACTCTGGAAGTCTCCCCCTTCCTCTCTTAGGCTTGCTCTCTTATCTCACCCTTAAGCCCCTTCTTTGTTCCCACTATTCTCTTGCTTGCTGCTGCCCTCACTTAGCTGTCACCTGATCTAGTTTGCCTCTGCTAACTTCTTCCCCATTATAACTAGCGTTTGTTTTATACCCTTATTTTTAAGTCTTTATTTCTTGCACTCAGCTGTTGGATTGTATCCTATTTTTCTGCTCACCCTATTAAGGGGCCATATTATGATGTTAATTTATTTATTTATTTGAATTTTGTTGACCGGGTAGGCCCACTGAGACAAAGCTGTCCCTTTTTCAGGGGCGACCTGGGGAATATAAGCATCCCCATACATAAGATAAACATTGCTATACAGTAGGTAAAACAACTTACACTTATAAGTACAGGAAGTTAAATCATATAATGTACAGATATACATTGTGACTTGTGGTTATACTCAATATATCATACAATAAACAGGGCAAGGAATCCAAAAATAGACAAGCTTAACATAATTACACAGGATTAGAGTACTAGGTAGGTCTAGTAAAGGCAGTGTGGTACATGCACATAAATATTGTCTATTGAGCATTCTATACATGTATCTAGGAGAATGAAAGAGGGGAAAAAACCCATAGGTGAGGAGTTGAAATTACCATGCTCAATAACACATATGAAGTAGAGGAAGGGGGAGGGTGGTTAGAAGAGAGGGCAGGCATAGAAAGGGATGGAATACCTGTGGGACAGAGGGCATGTGGAACAAAGTAGGGATTATTTACAGTCACAGAATGGAGGCTGAAAGAATATTGCTTTGTATAATCTTTTAAATTGCATAAGAGATGTACATGTGAGTAGGTCTGGTGGGAGATTGTTCCATTTTTGTGGTGTAGCAACAGAGAAGGGTGTTTCGCAAATAGCTAGTTGAGTCTTGGGTAGTTTTAGGATTGGATATTGAGAGGATTGTAGGGATCTGGTAAAGGATTTCAGTGTGAGTAGGTTGGAGAGACTGGGTGGGGAAGGCAGGTGGATGAGCTTAAAAGTGATGCAGAGCAAAGGGAATTCAAGACAGACTTCAAATGATGGCCAGCCTACAGCTTGAAGCACATCACAGTGGCGGGTATGCACAGGGACTGACTAAACAAGATATTCTATGATAAGATTGTCTAAGTCTGTTTAGGTTAGTAGTCTTAGCTGAGTGCAATAGTGAAGCACCATTGAGAAGGGCCGGAAGCAGGGTAGTGGAGGCTGTGGTTCTCCTGGTCTGAGGTAGAAGGTAGGGAGCAGTGAAGTATAGGAGGCCTAGATTCTGATGTATGGATTTAGTGACCTTGTCAATATGTGTCTCAAACGATAGGTGTTCATCGTGTGTTAAAACCAAGGTATTTGAATGAGTTTACCCCTTCTAGAGTCTCGCCGGAAGAGGTCTTGAGTACCAAAGGAGGGAGGGTGGGTGGACCTATCAAAAGCAGTGTGGTGAAATAACATAGACTTGTTATGTTTGCTTGCACGCATGTGCAAGAAACATAGTGCCATCATCCAAGTTTTCAGAGGTGTGGCAGCCCTCTTCCAATTCAGTCAGTGTGTTTGCAGGTGCGGCCGCAGTTCTCCAATGCCTGCTGAGCTGTCTATGACAGCTCAAAATGCAGTGGCATACAGTTGAAAGGGGGAGCTACGCTTCAGTGAGCAGCGATCAGATATCGCCTGCTCATGTGCGCTCCCCCTACACACACACACACACGCACGCACGCACGCTGTGTGCTCGGCCCCCCCCGCCAACACTGTATAGCCGACGGGGGGTGCCCAATCCCCCATCGGCTGTGCTGCACCCTCCCCAAAAACACAGTTCCATATGCCATGCTGGGTGCCCACCCCAGTGTGGCTACATGTCGTATACCCGATGGGGGTGCCCAATCCCCCATCGGCTCCACTGTCTACCCCCCCAGAGTACAGGGTGCCATGCTGGGAGCCCACCCCAGCATGGCAACAGATCTTATGGCTGATGGGGGTGCCCAATCCCCGTCGGCTCCACACCCCCAACCAGTGGTCCTTCTGCCCATGCTGGGAGCCCCACCCCCAGCATGGCAAGCGATCCCAGCGTGCGTCGTCATTAAACAAACAAACTGAAACTTAAAATGCCCCTCGCTGTGTCTGCCCCTCACCCGTGCCTCACCCACTGCACACCCTGCCCTCCCCACACCCCTCACCCCATACTTACCTTCGTTCGGTTCTGGTGCTAATCTTGTGGACCGGAACAGTCGCCTGCACACTTCAAAGCCGACCGCGAACTGAGGAAATGCCGGTAAGCTGTATAATGGGATAGATAGGGTATTTTCAACTTTGCTGCATATCTCAGGCATTTTTTGGAATTTTTGCACCAAATTTTCAACATGGGGTTTTTGGGAACCCTTCTCATGAATGCTCTCACTGTCATTGCGTTAATCGGGCCCGAAAGGTGATTTTGCAGTCACTGCGTGAAATCACCTTTTGGGACTGAGTAACAAAACGACACTGCCACTGTTCATAAGATGGGCCTCAAAAGCCTATGTTGAAAATTTGCGGAAAAAATTCCTAAATTGACTGTTTTATTTAGCCGCAGTGCATGTAGTTCCTACGCACGCCAGAAGTTCATGTTTAATTTTCAATATTTTCATTCCAGATTTTCAACATTGACATTTTACCACACCTCCTTATGAGCAGTACAGCTGTCATTTTTCACATCTTGGCCAAAACGTGTTTCCGCCCATGTAGCGCCATTGCGCAGTCAGTGTGTGAAATCAATGTATGGGACACATTAAGAAAATCACAGTGACATTTTTCCTGAGCAGAGGTCTTAAAATGGCTATGTTGAAAATTTGGCGAAAAAATTCCTAAAACTGACTGTTTTACGAGTGTGCGTTGCGCAGTTCCTACGCACACTCGTAAGTTTGCGAATTTTCAATATTTTCATTCCAGATTTTCAACATTGCCATTTTACCACACTTCCTTATGAGCAGTACAGCTGTCATTTTTCACTTCTTACCCAAAACGTGTTTCCGCCCATGTAGCGCACAATGGCGCAGTTGGTGTGCGAAATCAATGTATGGGACACATTATGAAAATCACAGTGACACTCTTCATGAGCAGAGGTCTTAAAATGGCTATGTTGAAAATTTGGTGAAAAAATTCCTAAAAAATGACTGTTTATTTGTGCCGCATGCTATGCAGTTCCTACGCACGCTCGTAAGTTTGCAAATTTCATATTTCTTACTCCAGATTTTTCACATTGCCATTTTATTACACTTCCTTATGAACAGTAATAGCTGCCATTTTTCACATGTTGCCCAAAATGTGTTTCCACGCTGCAGCGACAAATGGTGCAGTCTGTGTGCAAAAGCAACGTTTGGGACAGATTAAGAAAATCACAGTTATATTGTTCATGAGCAGAGGTCTTAAAATGGCTGTGTTGAAAATTTGGTGACAAAAGTCCACAAAATTACTGTGTTACGAGTGAGCATTGCGCACTTTCCATGCACCCTCGTAAGTTCATGACTTTGTAATATTTTCAGTCCAGATTTTCACCAGTGGCATTTTTCCATACTTCCTTATGAACAGTACAGCTGTCATTTGTCACAACGTGGCCGAAATGTGTTTTCACACTTTCAGCGCATAGATGCGTGGTCGCTGTGGGAAATCATTGTTCGGGACAGATAAAGAAAATCACAGTGACACTGTTCATGATCGGAGGCACCAAAATGCCTGAGTTGCCAATCTCCTGTAAAAAATCCCCAAACTAATTACATTACGGGTGTGCGTTGCACAGTTTCTATGCACACTCGTGACTTCACCAGTTTTTATAATATTTTTACTGCAGATTTGCAACATTGCCATTTTTTCCACCTCCCCATGAACAGTACAGCTGTCATTTTTCACATCCTGTTTGGAATGTGTTTTTGCACCCGTGGTGCTAAATGCTGTAGTCGCTGTGCATAAGCAGCTTTCGGCTAGCAAACTGATATTGCCACTGTTCATGAGGTGGGGGTCTCAAAAAAAAATGTTGAAAATTTGGAGTGAAAATACCAATGAATGCCGGAGGTGTTAGGGTTTCCAACCATAACGCCCCACCCTGTAGAGAATGACAGGCATCAAGGGTGTGACTTGGGATTCTTGCCTGTAATGCTCATACCATTCCACACCCTGCAGCCAGTGAGAGGCATTGAGGTATGCCTTGGACTCTTCGGCCCCAAAGTTCACCCCTTTCTCCTATACCGCACCCATCTCACCATATTTCCTGATGGAATGGGGTGCACATAAGGGCCAAAGACCCCAAGGCACACCGTGACGCTTGTCGGTGTCTGCAGGGTAGGGTGTGGTGAAATGGCATGGCCGTTATGCCTGACGACCCAAAGGCACACCCCAATGCCTGTCACTCTCTGCAGGATCGTGGTGGGGTTGGCGTCAGTTCAATACTTCACTGCCATTCCTATTATGCAGCTCTGTAACTTCTACACTACCAATGCCAATGCCAGCAAGCAAACATTCGGCATTGACAAATGCTTGTTTTTCTTTATGTTGAGCACCAATAAGTTGGTCTTAAACCATGTCTCCAACTGCCGGAAGTCACTCTCTAGATTAATATTGAAGGAAGAGATATCATTAGAGGATCTGTAAATTATGGCATCGTCACCATAGAGCTGTATTAATGCCTCTCTACAGTTTGATGGTAGCTGATTGATAAAGATGGAGAAGAGTAGTGGGCCCAGTATATAGCCCTGGGGAACTCCATCCATGATGGGTGATTGGGAAGACATAGAACCGGACCATTTGACACATTGTAACCTGCCGGTTAGGTAGTTAGCAAGCCAAGAGATAGGGTATCAAGACCAATATTGCCAAGCTTAGTTAGTAGAAGTTGGTGACTGTCGAGATCAAAGGCTTTCGTTAAGTCCACGAAAAGTGGCCCCTGTCGCAAGCCCCTGATCCATGGCCTGAAGAATATCCATTGTGCCATGCAGGAGGGCAGATTCAGTGCCATGCAGTCTTTGGAAACTGTGCTGGTGTATGGTTAAGGAATTAGTCTGCTCAAGGTAGGAATAAAGTTGTCTGTAGAGTATCCTTTCTTGTATCTTAGCTAGGGAGCATAAGATAGAGATTGGTCGGTAATTTTCTACTAGGTCAGTGGGTCCACTTTTGTGTATGGGGACAACTACCTCAGTCTTCCATTTGTCTGGTATGGTTTGTGTGAGGAAGGATCTATTGAATAATAGCGCTACTGGGTAAGTTATTGCAGGAGCTGCTATTTTGAAGAACTTAGGTTGGAGTGACTCGAATCCTGGAGAGCTGTCTGAATTGAGGCAATTTAATAACTTAAGAACCTTGGAATGTATTGTGAGCTTTAGATGGAAAGGGGGATCTTGGACCATAGGGTTTGGGGACTGTGGATGACAGGGTGTGAAAGGCAAGTCAGATTTGTATTTATCCAGGTCAGTGAAGAAGTTGTTTATGCCTGTAGCTATATCAGAAGGGCAGAATAGTGTTTCACCCTTAGAGATCGTAGTTTGGGCGATAGTGAGTTCTTTGCCCATAAGTAAGGGGTTAATATGAGACCAGAAGCTTCTTGAGTTAGCAAAACGTGTTGTTTGCAGGGAATGGAAGTAGTCCCGCTTGACTTTATTAGTTTTAGTTTTACAGGTATTCTGTAATTGCCTGTAGGAGTGTCAGTCAGCTTGTAGTCTGGATTCTTTAAAGGTTTTCCATGCTTTAACACGGGCACAGGTCAATATGTTGGGTGGCAGAATGCCATGCGGCACAAGCACGTTGCGCGATTTCTTCCTGTTATTATTCTGTGGGCTCCCCTGGACCCCCCCACTAAAGATTCTCAACTCCGGGGGGGTCCAACTCGGAGAGCACACAGGTCCAGGTTCGCCATAATGTTGTATGCTATTATGCGTGTGACATTATGACCCGGTGCGCTTTAACACGAGAGTGCACTAATTGCCTATGGTCCCAGGATAGCCAGGGGGAGTGGTTGCCTTTGGCATGCCTTAATTTGAAAGGGGCATGCATATCCAAGATGGAAGTGAAGATGTGGATGAAGTATTCTAATGTCTTATTAATGTCAGGGAGAGATGTAATGGGTGACCAATCGACAGATTTTAAAATAAGTATAAAAGCAGTGGGACTGAAGTTTGCCAGGTCCCGAACTTTTATGGTTTTAGGTGGAGAAGGTTGGAAGTTGTTCCTCCAAACCAAACACAATAGGTGGGGAGGTGGTTGGTAAGGGCATCAGGAAAAACTCCTGTGACCTTGATGTTCTGTTTCTTATGGGTCAGCATCCAGTCCAAAAGGATGTGGTTGCTTGTCTTTACGTTAAGTCTGGTGGGTTGATCGATAAGTTGCTCCAGGTTAACATCTGATAAGATGGCCTGATAGGTCCTGCTGTTAGGACCTAAGAAGTCAAGGTTGAAATCACCACAGAGTATTAGATCAGTTTGGGGGATAGAGTCAATGTTATTAAAGAGTTCAGGGTAGGAGGAGGAGGCAAGGATGGGGGGAAGATAGATGCATCCTATAGTAACTCGTTTGAATTGACTGAGGGCAACAAAGATAAGTAGATGTTCAAAGGATGATTTTGTGGTGAGACCAGGTAGTGTGGAGGTTGCTAGCTCATTTCTCATGTAGATCAGCATGCGTCTACCTCTCTTAGAGGTACAGTCGCACCTGTGGGAGGTGAAACCAGGTAGGGCAGTTTCATGTGAGAGTATGGAGGGCTTTAGCCAGGTCTCAGTTATACATAGGACATCATGCTGTGCTGTTGCCCAATTTTGCCAACAGCCTTCCACTACTAAGTTTGGTTGTCTGTATGAACGCATAACTATTATCTCAACTTGCTTGTGATAATTATCTCCTCTGTTCCACTCCCCACCGGTTCATGCCTGTAAATGAGCTTCAGCTCAGTGTGCCTTTCCAGGTCACCAATTTTCAAATAACTAGTATTCTGGAAAAATTATAAATAACTGACATATGTGAACTATTGGGGGTAAACCTCTGGTACGCCCACGGGGCACTCACTAGTCATCGGGATACCAGCCATCCTGTTGGAGTTGTGAGGAGCTGCTGAGAACACCAAGATCCCCCCTTCCCACCGAATGCCTCAACCATTATTGGTTATCTCCCTCCACCTGTCCAGGTGTAAAGAGAAGTGACCCCCAACAACCGCCTCCTGATTTGTCAGGGGGGGGAGTCGGACAAGGAGTCAGGTGGAGGTAGAGGAGACTGCAGTGGTGGCTGCACCATGGCCTCTGGGAGCTTTCCTGACTATGGCAGCAGGGGTATGCAAAGAGGTGGACCCCCCGACACTTGATCTGATGTCTGGTGGAGGGTCTGGACTTGTTGGTCACCCTACAAAAAGTTACACGCTGTCCACTCTTAGCTTGAGTGTGATATATAGAGTGGATGGATCAGAGTGCAGCTGAAGGCCTGTAGGGCATCAAAGATCTGTTGTACATCGACCCAGTAAACAATTGTACCCCTGAAGGGGGCATTCAGAATGGATAACTGAACATTCTTAGCGAACCCTGACACCCTAAGCCAGGAGTGCTGGCATAAGCAGATGCCAGCCATGGCCACCCTGCCTGAGGCATCAATGGTGTCATAGGCCAAGCATAGGAGATGCAGACTGATGTCAGCTCCCAACTGAAGGGACTGCAGGAACTGCTACTTCTCCTGATCATCGGGAAGGGAACTGGCCAATTCCTCTGCTTGGTCCAGGTGAAGGTTGAGGAACAGGACCATATGGGCCATTAGTTTAGGACCCTGATGGCCAGGGTGGCTAAGGTGAAGGTCCTCTTACCCAGTAAGTACATTTACATAGAAACATAGACTTTGACGGCAGATAAGGACCACTTGGCCAACCTAGTCTGCCCATTTCCCTACCTACTAGATAAGCTGCAGATCCTAGTTAACCAACAGCCTATTTCTTCCTACGCCCCACGAGAATTGTCTTATGCCTGTCCCATGCATTCTTGAATTCTCCCACAGTTTTAGACCCCACAACCTCCTCAGGAAGGCTGTTCCATGTGTCCACCACCCTCTCTGTGAAAAATACTTCTTCACATTGCCCCGACGTCCCCCTCTATCTTCAAATTGTGTCCCCTTGTTCTTGCGCATCTCGTTTTCTGAAAGATGCTACCCTCTTGGACTTTGTTGATTCCACTGAGGTACATAAACATTTCTATCATGTCCCCCCTCTTCCTTCTTTCCTCAATGGTATACATATTAAGCTCCTTTAGTCTCACCTCGTATGGCTTCTCTTGCAGACCCTGCACCATTTTAGTTGCCTTCCTCTGGACTACCTCCATTCTGTCTGTGTCCTTGTGGAGATGGGGTCTCCAGAACTGGATGAGGTACTCCAGATAGGGTCTCGCCAACTGTCTGTACAGAGGGATAACAACTTCCTGTTTTCTGCTGGTGATGCCTCTCCCTATACATCCCAGTATCCCCCCAGCCCTCCCTACTGCCTTCTCACATTGCTTGCTAATGTTAAGGTCATCTGATATGATTACCCCCCCCCGGTCCCTTTCCATTTTTGTTGTTGTTACTACCTCCCCCCATTGTGTACTTTTCCTGTCACAGCGTGAGAGAATAAACTTCAGACAAGGCAAATTTACAGGTGTAAAACACACCATGGTGTGATATTTATTTTTCAAAAGTTTGAAAAATAATAAATGAAAACAAAAAATTACAAAGAAAATCACTACTTAACATCAGTAGCTTCTCACACAATACAGTCCTGGATTCTAGAGCTCCTAAGACCCTTCTCATCTGCATTCAACAGCTTGTCTGTAGCAGCACCTCTCTCCTTCACTCTCAAGGCTGAACTCTACAAAGGTTTTTAAATCTTTTTGGTAAGGTCACCTGACTGAGCCCTTACATGTCTGGACATGTTTCAAAATCAAACTAAGGAAAAGATAGCCAACTCTGTTAAGAAGGGGGATAAAACCTTTTATAGGTATATCAGGGAGTGTAGAAAGACAAAGGGAGGGATAGTGAGACTGAATAGAATGGACGGTGGGTGGGCAGAGAGGGACAGTGAAAAAGAAGGGATACTGAATGAATACTTCTGTTCAGTATTCACAAAAGAGGAGGCGGGGGAGGTGCTTAATCCAATTAACAGAAGCACTCTGGATAGGGAGGTCAATCTCAGTCCTTTCACAGAAGAAAGGGTTCTGAAAGAACTCCTAAAACTGAAGGTGGACAAAGCAATGGGGTCAGATGGAATTCACCTCAGAATTCTAAAAGAATTAAGCAAAGAACTAGTGACACCACTGACTACCCTTTTTAGCAAATCATGGGAGAATGGTATGGTACCTGAGGACTGGAGGAAGGCAGATGTGATTCCTCTTCACAAAAGTGGGACCAAGACAGAGGCAGAAAACTACAGACCTGTCAGTTTGACCTCTGTGGTAGGAAAAATGATGGAATCACTTCTGAAGGATAGACTTGTTGAGTACCTAGAGGCCAGTGGGACACAGGACCCAAGGCAGGATGGGTTCACAGCGGGAAGGTCATGCCAGATGAATCTAATTGATTTCTTTGACTGGGTGACCAAAGTAGTAGGCCAAGGAGGGGGCTGTGGACATGGCCTACCTAGACTTTAGCAAGGCATTTGACACAGCCCCACACAAAAGATTAATAGTCAAATTAACCAGCCTGGGAGTGGGTCCCAGGGTGGTAGCCTGGGTAAAACATTGGCTGGACAACAGGACACAGAAGGTAATTGTAAATGGAGTCCACTCTGAAGAAAGAGGGGTTACTAGTGTGGTACCGCAGGGTTCAGTACTGGGTCCAGTCCTTTTTAATGTCTTTATAAGTGACATTGCAGAGGGACTGGAAGGAAAAGTATGCCTCTTTGCAGATGACACAAACATCTGCAACATGGTCAATACACAAGCAGGCATAGAAAGGATGAGAAGGGACTTGGCAAGGTTGAAGGAATGGTCAGAAGTATGGCAGCTTGGATTCAATGCAAAGAAGTGCGAAATAATGCACCTGGGAAACAAAAACCATGGGGAAGAGTGCACAATGTAGGGGGAGGTAGTAACAACAACAAAAATGGAAAGGGACCGGGGGGGGTAATCATATCAGATGACCTTAAGGTTGGCAAGCAATGTGAGAAGGTGGTAGGGAGGGCTGGGGGGATACTGGGATGTATAGGGAGAGGCATCACCAGCAGAAAACAGGAACTTGTTATCCCCCTGTACAGACAGTTGGTGAGACCCCATATGGAGTACTGCATCCAGTTCTGGAGACCCCATCTCCGCTAGGACATAGACAGGATGGAGGCAGTTCAGAGGAGGGCAACTAAAATGGTGCAGGGTCTGCAAGAGAAGCCATATGAGGAGAGACTAAAGGAGCTTAATATGTATACCCTTGAGGAAAGGAGGGAGAGGGTACATGATAGAAATGTTTAAGTACCTCAGTGGAATCAACAAAGTCCAAGAGGGTAGCATCTTTCAGAAAAAGAGATGCGCAAGAACAAGGGGACACAATTTGAAGATAGATGGGTGACGGCTCAGGGGCAATGTGAGGATGTATTTTTTCACAGAGAGGGTGGTGGATGCATGGAACAGCCTTGCTGAGGAGGTTGTGGGGTCTAAAACTGTGGGGAGAATTCAAGAATGAATGGGACAGACATAAGGCAATTTTTGTGGGGGGTCGGAAGAAATAGGCTGTTGGTTAAAGAGGATCTGCAGCTTATCCTCTAGGTAGGGAAATTGGCAGACTAGGTGGGCCAAGCAGTCCTTATCTGCCATCAAAGTCTATGTTTCTATGTTTCTGAGTTTAAGGGGAAGGGGATTGTGTCAGGGTATATCCTGATTCAGTTAAAGGTACAGTGTATATATCCACAGAGATTGACTTTCTGTATCTCTGATCCACAGTGACTAAGCTCTTTTATACATAGAACCTTATACAGTATCAGTTTTATAGTGTGAATTTATGAAAATACCTCAAGGATTTCTTATAACTGTACTAATCATGAAATTATTATTGTTTTATATGGCTTCTAATCATTTTTCTTTAAAAAGGCTTTATTAACTGTATTCATTCCTCCTATCTAAAATAGCCTTCATGCTTTTTGTACACAAAATACACTTATGCACGTCACACAACACCTCTCCGGGTGTTTGGCACATTCCAGGGACTGGATGGATAGAAATTCAAATAGAACGAAAAGAGAGAACTAGTAGGAAGTTTAGTAGGGATAGTAAAGAGCTACGCTAGGTGGCCAACTAAGGGTGGGGGGGGGAGAAGAAAAGTAAAGAGAAAAGCATTAACTGTTGTGCAATAGAAGTTTTGGTAGCTAGGAAATAAGGAGATAGAAAAGTGGTCCATCAGTCACAGCTGAGGGTGTGGCCTAACTCCGCCACACTTCCCCTGGGTTTTTGTTTCCCAGGTGCATTATTTTACACTTCTTTGCATTGAATCCAAGCTGCCATACTTCTGACCATTCCTTGAACCTTCCCAAGTCCCTTCTCATCCTTTCCACCCCCCTCCCTTGTGTATCAGCCCTGTTGCAGACCTTTGTGTCATCTGCAAAGAGGCATACTTTTCCTTCCAGTCCCTCTGCAATGTCCCTTACAAAGGCATTAAAAAGGACTGGACCCAGTACTGAACCCTGCGGTACCCCACTAGTAACCCCACTTTCTTGTGAATGGACTCTGTTTACTATTACCTTCTGTGTCCTGCTGTCCAGCCAATGTTTCACCCAGGCTACCACACTGGGACCCACTGCCAGGTTGGCTAATTTATTTATTAATATTTTGTGTGGGACTGTGTGAAATGCCTTGCTGAAGTCTCGGTAGGCCGTGTCCACAGCCCCTTCCTGGCCTACTACTTTGGTCACCCAGTCAAAGAAATCAATTAGATTCATCTGACATGACCTTCCCACTGTGAATCCATGCTGCTTTGGGTGCTGTACCCCACTGGCCTCTAGGTACTCAACAGTTCTTTCCTTCAGAATTGATTCCATCATTTTCCCTACCACAGAGGTCAATCTGACAGGTCTGTAGTTTTCTGCCTCTGTCTTGGTCCCACTTTTGTAAAGGGGAATCACATCCGACCTCCTCCAGTCCTCAGGTACCACACCATCCTCCCATGATTTGTTAAAAAGGGTGGTCAGTGGAGTCACGTGATGCTGTTTACTTGCTAGCTGCACTCTCTGGAAGCTCCGCTTATCCCCTGCCCAATTTATGTACTTTTCGCTCACCTTTTTATAAAACTACACCTAAACAGACCCGCTAAGGCTGTGGATACCAGGAGGCAGTCGTGGGTTTCACCAATGGAGGAGGAGATGCCGAAGGCTCTGCCAAAACGCACACCACCCGCAACTCCCGAGAAGGCCACGAAAAAGTCGCGGGCCCTGCCAACACAAGTCTCCCAGCCCTGTAGCACAGGTAACGGAGGGGAAGAGCAAGTAACAGTGTCAGGCTTCTAGAGGAATTCCGCCTTTAAGGCGGGAGATGGCAGAAATGGCCACAGAAATTAAAAAATCACCAGCGCTTTGAACGACTTGTTGAAGAACTACAGACAGTGAGGCCTGGGTAAAGTCACTGGAGAATAAAGCGGATAAGTTGGAGGGGGCGCTTACTCTGATTACTCAGCGTGTTGCTAAGCTGGATATGAAGACAGAGGATTTAGAGGGTAGAAGTCGGTGCAACAATGTTGTTCTTATCGGCTTGCCGGAGAGAGAGGAGGGAGGGGACCCAGTCAAGTTTTTTCAACGGTTTGTGGAGAAGATTGCCGGTCCTTCTCCTTTCGGGCCCTGTTACTACATCGAGAGAGCACATCGCGCCTTACGACCTACCCCCCCTCCAGGTGCACCTCCTCGCATTTTCCTGGCTAAGTTTTTAAACTACCAGGAAAGGCAGCTATTTCTTCAAAAAGTTAAAGAGGTCAAGACGCTGCAGTGGGAGGGAGCGAATCTCCGGGTGACACAAGATCTGCCACTGTCGGTGCGGCAATGGAGGGCTACCTTTCACCCGCTGGTCTCCAAATTAATAGCGGCGGGCATTAAGTACAGGATGACCTACCCCATGCAAGCTCCTAGTCCTTGTGGATGACACCTGGCAGGCTTTTGAGGAGGTGGATTCGGCTCTTGTGGTCCTGCAGAAAGCCCTGCCTAATTTGTTTAAGTCTAAATGAGCTTAGATAATGTGGCCCCTGGGGATGGACTTTGCTGGATGTGACTCCAGAGGAAGGCTGAAAGCGGACCTTTGTTTATAGGGGTGCAGACCTCTCATGATCAGTCCTTTGATGCCTCACTAAAGGGAGTCCCGGAGCGTTTCGCAGTTGTTGTTGGGGTTTATGTTGCAACCCGGGGGTACTGAGGCCCAAGGACATGTCGGCTGCCTGACAGACCGGAAGAAGGATGTAGACTGTTTCGGAGGTGGAGTGGTGGTGCAACTCCCTTTCGGGTGGTGGGAGAATTTTGTTATTATGGGAGTTGCTCACGGTGGACGTTGGACTTTTCTGTGGAGGAATAAATATTAGGCCTTTTGGACATATGTTTTTATTATTTATTTATTATTATTTTTTTTTTTTTTCTTTGGAGGATATGTTAGTCGGGCAGTAATAAAGGGTATCACGTTGGCTGGTGGGGCTAAATAAAGCTCTGGGTTTTATTTTGGAGCTCTGGGTTGCAGATTTTTCTGGGGTGATGGAGCTTAAGTGCATATGGGTGTTGTGATGCACGGGGGTTCTTGTGGGGCTCTTTCTCCTGTACCCGATAGCCTCATTAAAGTTCCGTAGAGGAGGGAGGTTATTAGGAGGGTAGTTTGTTCTGGGCGAACGGCTGCAGGTGTTCCTTTTATTTGGGACCTAAGGTATGTTATGATAGTTGCTTTGGGATAATTTTTTGGATGGGGGGAGGGTTTGTTAGGGGTGGGGGGTTAGGTTAGATGGATAAAAGTCCGCTAATCAGGTACCGGGGTAAGACAAGTTTATCCAGGTATTGGGCTTTAAAAAAGGGTGGTCAGTTGTGTCACTAGTTCTCCCCTTAATTCTTTAAAATTCTGGGGTGAGTCCCATCGGGGGGAGTGAACCTAAATGTTTTGGCCATTTGGAGCAGTTGTGGGCCATGTTAAAACCACTGAGTCAGCCTGTGCCTGCTCAGCAAAGAATAGCTTCCCCGCAGGGGCATGGCAAAGTGTGTCCACCTTCCTGGGCATCATGGGAACCAAGTTAGGGTGGTGCCAGACTGCCATGGTGGCATCCTCAAAGTGTTTACTCAGAGGAGGAATCAGCAAGGGGGTGCATCGGGCAGATGTAGGTAAGTAGCCAGCCGATCTCTGCTGGGGTCTTGCTCCTCTGTGTCAAAACTCATCACCACCTGCATCTGGCAGAGAACACCCATGAATGATGGATCATCTGAGGGGACCATGGAATATATTTCAGGGTCTCTTCCCTGTCTGAAGAAACTGGGAAGGTAGAATGAGAAGGGGTTGCCCCCCCCTTCATAATCTTCACTCTCTCCTCATCCTCATCAGGGGGTTGAAGGTTTGGGTGACATTCACCCCTAGCTCCAAAATGTCTAGAGGGAGAGTGAGGGGTCCAGCTGCAGAGATTCGTGAGTGTGGAAGCCAGCGTTGGGGGTTCCTTAGGAGGCAGGCCCTGCAGAGGGACCAGGCAGGCCTGCATGAAGTCTCATAGGAAGGAGAACAGTGAAGGAAAGTCCACTGTGACCAGTGTTGGGCTGTCAGGCAGCACTGGCTGAGGAGGGACAAGTGGAGGCATTGGTGAAGGGGCTGACATCAGTGCCCAGATAGGCCGAGGTTCCAAGGAGGAGTTCTGTGCTTGAGAGTCACCCTATGGGAAGGTGAGGAAGACTGAGAGATAGCCTGGGGTGATGCTGAGGAGGGCAGTGGATCCAAGGCCCAAGGTGTTGATGTCACAGTAGTTGGCAGTGGTTGGGTAGGCACAGAAGACCCCGAGGCTGCTAAGCACATGCCAGTCAAAGATGGACTGGCAGAACCTCCTGACTGCCAGCCTACTGAAAATAAGGGCTGAAACAGCAGGGGCTGGGGGGCCAGGAGGGAGCCCGGCCCTGAAGGACCTCCATCTGCCAAAGTAAGGTTGGCTGGAGGTGCTGACAGTGGTAGCCCTGTGGAAGCTAGGACGTGTGAGGCAGATGTCACCACACTAGAAGTGGGGGACAACCCCGCTGCAGTTACTGAGCGATGCGGGGAGTGGGAGGGAGGGGACCAGGGTTTAGTGCAGTCCTTGTCCTTATGCTTGTGCTTGCCTGAGGATTTTTCCCAGGATTTTGACAACTGGCAGCCTGAGGAAAGGGCCAGGGAGACTGAGGAACTCCCAGCCTATGACTCCTTCTCCATGTTGGCAACTCTTTGATGAAGTAGAAAGTTTTCCATGGTCCACTGGTGCCAGCGGTGGGTGACCTGGTTGAAGCCATGGCAGATGGAGCAGGCATCGAGGTCATGGTTTGGGCCTAGGCAGAAAATGCAGGCAGAATTGTCATCTTTCTCCGGCAGTTGATTTTCACAGGTACACTTGGTTGAACGCTCAGAAGATGAAGAAGGCTGAGAAGACATAAAGAAAAAAGAAAAATCACTGAAGAGTGATGAAAAACTGAGGAGAGAAAACAAAAACTGAAGTTGAGTAGAAATGGTGGTTGACTGAAGTTGCAGTGATCTGAGAGGTCCGACGAGCATTGGTCGTTGGCAGGAAAAGAACTGAGGAGCCACCCACTCTTATAGCATATGGTTATGCTAGTACCTAACATCAGGGTGGGCAGCCCCCTGATAGACTGCTAGCTAGAAAAGTTTTCATGTGGTCCTAGTGCCTGGTGGCTTTAGTTCCATAGGTTGGTCTGCTGCAAGAGATAACCTTGAAGTCAGATAAACAATTCTTCCCATATGTTAGGAAAAAAAGGAACAAAGGAGGGTAATTGTTAGGCTATCGGGGAGGTAGGGTGATAGAGGAGGATGTGCAAAAGGCTTCTGTCCATGAGCACTTTTGCTCTGTTTTCACTAGGGTGGATAGTGAGCTCTTACCAGGCAGTGGCATCAAAGCAGCCCAAAATGCCAGAGATGGGTTAGCCAGTATCTACATGCAAAAGGGTCCAGAAAGAGCTAGCAATCCTAAAACTAGATAAGGTCCCAGAACTGGCTGGGATGCATCTGAGAGTACTCGGGGAACTGGCAGCAAAAATGGCTGAACCCCTGTTAGACTTAATAATAGCTTACAACAGATGGGGGTATTTCTCAATGACTGGAGGGTGGGACAAAGAACAAGCTGAGAACTATAGACCTGTCAGTCTTACCACTGTAGCAGGGAAGCTGATGGAGTCACTGGTCAAAGAAGATCTTGTGGACTACTTGGAGAGTAGTGGTCTCCAGGATAGTAAACAACATGAGTTTGTGGCAGGGAGGTCTTGTCAGACAAACCTGATAGTCTTCTTTGACTGGGTGACAAGGGCATTGGCTAGGGACTGTGCCATGGATCAACTCTACTTCAGCTTCAGAAAGGCTTTCTCGGTGCCTCACAGACCATTGATAAAGCAGATGAAGGATCTGGGTATGGCTAGGGACATAGTAAGATGGGTAGGTAACTGGCTAAAGGGGAGGTAGCAGAGGGTTATGGTTAATGGGTTCAAATCAGAGGAGAGGGAGTTCATAAGTGGGTACTACAGGGATCTGTCTTGGGCGTGGTCCTCTTCAATATGTTCATCAGCAACACTGGAGAAGGAATCCAGGGCAAGCTGTGTCTATTTGCAGATGATACTAAGATCTGTGAGAGGGTTGATGGATACGAGGGAATCACGGCGAGGTGGGCTAAGGTTTGATACTTGATGTTCAGTGCCAAAGTTTGCAAGGTGATGTACTTAGGGAACAAGAACCCCAGGACAGAGTGCTGCATGGGTGAGGTAAGGCTTAGCACTATGGCTAAGGAATGGAACCTAGGAGTTATCGTTCATGCGGGTTCTTCAAATAATCAAGTTAGTGCAGCAATGCCTACAGTAAGGCAAGTAGGATGCTGGGATGTACTGGGAGGAGTACTGACAGCAGAAGAAAAGAAGTAATACACCTCTTTATAGATCATTGGTGAGGCCACACCTGGAGCAGTGTGTCCAGTTCTGGAGTCCACACCTCAGAAAAGATAAGGACAGGCTGGAGACAGTACAGTGAAAAGTGACAAAAATGATTCAGGACCAACGGGGCAGGTCTTATTAGGAGTACCTCAAGACACTGAACATGTACTTGCTGGATACCAGATGGGAGAGGGTAGATATGACAGTGACCTTTAAGTTCCTGAAAAGAATAAACAAGGAAAACTGTGGCAAGTTATTTAGTAGGAGTAATAGTTTGAGGTCAAGAGGGCACGACTGGAATCTGACAGGAGGGAGGTTCAAAAGGGATATAAGAAAGAATTATTTTACTGAAAGGGTGGTGAACTCATGGAACTGTCTACCAAACAAGGTGGTGGGTGCCAAAATCATTAATGGTTTCAAGCATGTTTGGGACAGAGTGACGGGTTTAGTAGTTAATCAGGGAAACAGTAACAGGGAGGGGAAAAGAGGGTAGAGTGAAAGAGTTAGAACCCTATATGGACATTAGGGCCCGGGTTAGGTAGGGAACCATGGTCAGACTGCATGGACTATCAGTATTTTTCCGCAGTCATTGTCTACATTTCTATGTTAAACCTCCTTTTTTGTGTCATGAAAATATGTGACTCACATAAAACATGAACATTGAACATATGCTTCTTGCTTTTTTGGTGTCAGCCAGTGGAAAAAAGGCAAAAAGCCAAGTTATCCCGCTTTAAATGATTTATACATATATTACATGACAAAAATATAACTTTATGATCTTATTTTTTCATTCTTAACATTTTTAGTACTCATACACAGTGCTGAGGATGTCATGTTGCATTTCTCAAGTTTCACATTGACTTTTCTTATATTTTGTGTAAACTAGGCAATTTCTGCTAATGTACCAAATAAACATGCTTAGTGTTTTTTATGTTGCTAACAGGGTATTTAGTACAGTAGTTTGTCATATAGTACAAGCCCTTCTTTGGTCATGCAGTTTGCTTTAGACACCAGCTAGCCAAGTAAAAGCAATGTGGTCTTGTAACTAAAGTGACTTGGCATGCCCATATTCAAATCTCAACAGACACTTGTTGCATTACCCTGAGCAAGTCAGTTAAGCATTTATCTTTAAGTGGTTCACTCTCCCAAGCTGCAACAGTGGGTAGAAGCAGGACCCAACTAAAAATTAGACATTATATCTTAGTTGGGCTATCCTGGGAAAATAAGTTCTAGAAAAAATGAATTTGCTTTACTTGGTGGATTGCTGGAACCATTTTTATTTGCTGAATCTTTTAGTTAAGAAAATCATGAGTCTTACTTTAAAAACAGATTGTGCACTGTATTGTATTTTCTGTTGAAGAAGTCACGTCATCTTTTGTTGCTGCTTTTTTTTTAGTAAATTGGGTCCATATGTTGCCATTACGTTATGTTTTCAGAAACTGTATTTTCTTCCCCAAGTACAGTCTTTCTTCCCCAAGTACAGTCTGTGCAGCACCACTGTTTGCATTGCGATATCATTCTTAAAGTCCTTTTCCCTGTTTCCTTCCATCCTTTCTCTAGTTCATTATCTTAAAGATGTGCAATACTGCAGCTTCAGGAAACTTCAAGTTAGCATAAATCTCAAAACCTGAATAGCTGATATAATAGGAAATGGTGCTTGCCTTGTAGTAGCTCGGCTGCAAGCACTAGCAGTGTATAAGTGTTTTAGTGTGATGTACCTCGCTGCAGTGAGAATACATTTTTCAGCATTCCCTTTTCCTCCAAAATGTGCACAACAGTGCAGTTTAAAAAGTCAGCAGATTGATGTTTTGAGCATTAGAATATTGTTATAAGACTCCACTAAAAGCCTTCTTAAAAATAAATATTTTTAAAATGCTCTTGGTTGAAATATCAGTTATGTTGCACATTATGTGGACTATATCTGACCTGCCAGCAGACAGATTATAAGAACAGACCCACAGGTTAGGTTTAATCAATATAGGACTGCTTGCAGCTTTTTTATATTAATGCAGATTGATATAATTGGACAAAATATGACTTGATGACTTGGAAGAAGCAGGAACAAAGTTAGATGAAACAGAATGAACAATTACTCAGTGTCTGTGTCACAGTTGCCATTAATTATTGATAGAGGTTTCAGAAATTGCGCATGTGCCAGCAGCATTTGCCTGTAATACAAGACAGAGGCTGCAGAAATGCTGGAGCGATTACAAAAGGATGCACCTGTAGCTTTCCAGCTTGAGTAGCTGTGAATGTCAAGTGTCTGTCTGCTACAGTGTATTGCAGTTGGGCTAAATTAAAAGTAATGGAAGGATGAGTCGTCAAGCTTATTTCTATCGGGTCCCTCCACAGGAACTGCACAGAAGAACCCAACTCCAGGCAGAACCCGCCAAGACAAAGGCTCTTCAGACTGTTATTGAGATGAAGGTAAGGCTGCTCAGTCCTTGGCAGAAATACATATTTGTTTAAATTGAAGTGTGTGTCATTAATATTACCCTACACTCTGACATAAGCCATATGTTACAACATGTGAAAAAACTAATGGCTGGACAGCAGGCAAAAATGTTGCCTGTTCCTCCTTGAAACCCATTAAAACAATTCAAAATGTAACCTTTCATTTCCCAGGGCCTGCAAGATGCCGGACAATTAATGTTGGTTACAGAGGTTTTCACAGCGATTGTATTCTCTGTTGCCAAGACTGGGACTTTTCTCTCATGCCAAGTGTTAGAGCATAGAGCTACATAATGTTGTTGACGATTCATTTTGCACAACTAAGAAAGGAACTAGTTAACACAAGTGGGCAATCTGAAGTTGGCTGTCTAATTTAATCTTACTTCTTTAAAGGTTTTTTTTTTGTACAACACTGAGTAAATTTTGGGGCGTATACTGTTATTCCTGCTGTTTTTTGTGAAATCTGGAAGGCATTTATAGCTTCTTTTCAGATAATAATCCGCTCAAACAGTAAAATCAAGGCCTCTGGTTTCTTTCCCACATTTGACGAGTGTACACCGTGAGAACAAAATAAATTCTGACAGAAGAAAAAATATCATTCTCCTGATTTTAATTACTAGAGTAGGTCAGACTACAGTAAAACAAGTTTATGTGTGTCAATAAAATCAATAAAAAACTGTTTTAATTTTCATGTTTGCCTAAGGAAATAACTCAAGTGAAAAAGCTATCATCTCATTTAAAGAAAACAGAGGACAGTCTGTAGTATTTTAACTTTTGCAGTTTGAAGCTTAATAAAGTGATATTTGGCTAAACAAGTACATTGTATTGTACTACTGCTATTAATTATAATTAATTGACAAACTGACTTAATAATGCAGCTTATTATAAAAGAATGTGAACCTGCCAAACCTCAAAAAACTTTTGACCTCTTTACGTATACCTTTAATAGTACTTTTCTCTATATTTCTGCCTGGACATCCATCTTTTTCCTCCTGTACCTGTGTAGTCAACTAAAACTTTTACAATGTGCTTCTGCTCATCCATTTGTATGAACTGTACTTAAGGGCTGAAGGTGACGGATCCATTCCATATTCAGAGCTACTTGTTGCGGTCCAGTATCACTAGCCCAAGTACACACTGCCTTTGTTGAAGCTACAGAAATGATGGAACTGATGCCTAAATTGAACACTATTTATGAAGACAGAATATGAGTGTCAGTGAAGGCAGCTGCTGCTACTGAAAGTGCATTTAAAATTCACTTTGTTTCCAAGACCATTTAAAATATTTATTAACTGCGGGCAAATGAGATATTGAGGACCATGTGGTTATCTTAGTTGGCTCACAGACTAAAGCAAGCCTTATTGAAAAGACAATTTTAAAGAAGTTGGACCTGAATTTTTAATTTTTTTTTGCCCAGTACAAACCTGTCAGTGCATTATTCAAACCACCTCAAGTCAAGTGTGGCAGGTGGGAATGTTTCAGTCTAAAACAAATTTACATTTCCCTTAAAACCTGTTGCAAATGTAAAAAAAAATTGTTGAAATCCCTAGAGATAGCCCCTTCATGTGAATTAAGGCTCTAGAGACAAACACCAATGTGAGCTACTATACTAAATAAAGAAACATAAAAATGAAGGACACAGAAAGAATTTAAGTCCATTAAGTCTGCCTCGCAGCCCTACCTTGCTCTTATTTTTAGTATTGTCATTGTCTCCTTCAATACCTGCCTTCCACTGTTCACCCAATCCCTGCTTGCCAATGATCCCGTTAAAATTGTCCCACTGTGAATTGAAAGCATTTATGGTTTATGCATTAACAACTTTGCTGGGAAAGTTGTTTTGTTTGTCCACAACCCTCACTGAGAAAACAAAATCTGATCAGAGCTGAAATAGCTGTGCAGAGCTTTTACGAGTGAACCCACCACCGCACTTCCAATCATCTGAACCACGGTGCCAGCCTGATCTAACTGACATGCTCACAAGAGACATGCATACACTAATAAAACAAAAAAAACAGTTGCAGCAGCTCGTACCTCACAATTAGTATTTTTTAACTGCAGTTTAGCCACTCACAGAATACTCCTTAATGGCGATCACTCCCCACACTCACTTGCAGTACTGAGTGGCACTTCCTCCCTCTGACTGCTCACAGCAACTACCTTCACAGTGCCGAACAGGAGCTGCTCACAGATTGCAGCACTGACAATAGAGTAGCAATAACCAAGCGAATGAATTCTACTGCTTTAAAAAAAAAATGTATGCCATTCACAAGATGGCAGCAATAACAGAACTGCACATGCGCGATCCACGCACATGCACAGTCTGAGTCGGTGGCCATCTTGTTTGTGGTGCCAGTCACTTCAGCAGTTGAGGAAGAAGTGCCCTGCAAAAATGAGTGTATTTATGCAGACAGCAGAGGGTAAAGGGCTGCATAAACACAAGCACTGGAAACTGTGCCAGAGCACTGTGGAAACACACTGGACAGCGGTCTGGTCACATGCTTCCACAGTGCTCTTCTGAGAAGATGATGATCGCATAACATCTGGGGAGCTCCTTCCACACAGCCATGAAAATGTTTCCTGATGTTCTTCCTACGTGTCCCCCCCATGAGCTTGAGGTTGTGACCCCCAGTGGTTGAACAGCTAATTTTGAGTAATTCTGTGAAGTCAATCCTATTGCACCGCTTAATGTATTTGCATATTTCTACCATATTCCCCCCTCTCCTGGTTTCCAGTAAATACATGTTGAGGTCCCCCAGTCTCTTTTTCTAGGTCTTAGCCTGCTGGCTTTGGATCATTTTTATTACATAGAAACATAGAAGCATAGACACTGCAAGCAGATCAAAACCAAGGATCCATCCCATCTGCCAATAATGAGTTTAATACCTGCCCTCCAACTTACTGAGTGGGATTTTCATATCGGTGTACACATCATTTGCATCTGTCTTTTTTTGTGCACCGGACCCCTGATAGGCTCAGCCCCCCTCACCTCTGGTCCCACAGTCGCCCCTTCCAGGACTTACCTTTGGTGACGATCCTCACGGGAGTGCCCCCAGGGCAGGGCCACCAAGCAGGTGCATCCCCTGACAGAATTCTGAAATAGGTTGACCCTATTATTGGGATGCCTCCCTGGCTTGCCCCTTAGGGCAAGGCCATGGAATCGAGCTGCCAAACGGAGCACTAAACTAGGTGCCAGCCAGTGCTGTGTCAGATGGAGTGGGACCAGTGGAGCGGGGCGTCATTCATGGGGGTCTACATTTTTTTGCATGCTTAGACCATATGGGAGGCATGGTATGCAATGACATGACGGCACTGAACCACCAACATCCAGCACACTTCCCCACTGCTTCAGCTCCAGCAGCTGCTCCCCCCGGCCTCTGCTGGAGGGCCAGAGGTCAGTAATAGGTCAGGCGCTCACCACCCTCCCCACCCAGAGGAGGACGGCAGTTGATTGGATGCTCAACTCTCCTCCCCCGGTTGGCCCTCCGACTCCTCAGGTCCGTTCCCGAACCCGAGATGCCTGTGTCACGAGTGGTGGCCTTACTGCTGCACTGGTGGGCTGGCTCCATGCATCTGTCTTTCAGACATGTACTGCATCCATGCAAATTAATGTATCTTATTCACACATATGTGGATGCATTTGTGACAATTCCAGCAGTTTACAGCAATTTCGGCTGCAATGGCAGGACTCCGATTCATTTTTTGGACGCAACTGCAGAATTTCATCCCACGAGTTAGACCAATAGCACTTGCATCTGAGAAGTGGACATATAGTTTTAAAAATCTTGCTTATATTCTTGAAGGGGATTTCTACCCCACAGCCGTCCCTCTCTCCCTTTCCTCCCAATTTCCTCCTCCTGAAATAAACAACCCTTTAAGCTGGCCCAGTGGCACAGAAAGCTGAGGTGCTTAAGTGCCTTACCTCTCCCACAACAGTGACCTCAGTCTGGCAATGAGCCTGGGCTGCCAGAAGTTGGGGGGGTGCTGAGAGCAGGATTGAGTGGCTGTCAGGCAAGCTGTCAGGGGGTGCTGAGAGCAGGATTGAGTGGCTGTCAGGCAAGCTGTCCTCTCTCGGGTTAGGGAGGTGGGTTTCTCCGGCTCTTAGCTGCCACTGGGTGAAGGTCTGCTGGTAGCTTCAAGAGCAAGAGGGGCTTATGATAGGCCAGGTAGATGGAATGGGGCCACTGGTTCTGGCGCACAAGTGCACCTCCACACATATGCATGACTGTGTCTTGCCATGGCCCTGGGGAGATAGGAAAGAAATCTAGGAAAAACGTATGTCCCTCCATTGCCGAACATGACAGCCCTCGGCACTCCTAGGTCCCACTACATGTGGCTCCATGCTGGCCTGACAGTGGTGGGAGTGGCAGATGGGACTGAGGGTTGCCGAGTCTGGGCCCAATGGAAGGGGCAGGGTGGCAACAACAGGGCAGAAAGCTATTCACAAAAAAAAAATGCAGCCCTTTAAATCTGTCCTAGCCATGTTTGAACTAGTTTATAGTCCCTGTACCCACCACTTCTGTCAGTAATCTGCTCAATGGCTCCACCACCCCCTTTGTGAAGTAGAACGTCCTCACATCCCTCCTGAAGTACTGCCAACTAGCTTCCATTCATATCCTCTCATGACTGCACTACTTTTCCTGTTGAATAGGTCTTCACAGTTCACTCTGTTAATTCCCTTCAGGAACTTGTCCGTTTCTACCATGTCACCCTTCCCCTTCTGACCTCGAGCAAATACATGTTAAGGGCCTTAAGCCATTCCACATTGGATCTGTCCTGTTAGCCCTGCATAATCTTGCTGAACCTACTCTAGTGTATTCCTGTCCTTTCTTAGGTGCAGACTCCTGAACTGGGCACGGTACTCCAGGTGAGGCCTCCCCAATTACCTGAACAGTGGCATCATCACCTACTTCCTTCTACTTTCATATCCCACCCCCCCATACAGACACACACATACATGCACACACACACACTGCATACCAGCATCCATTTCGCCTTGCTGTATGTTTTATTACAATGGTTGGATTGTTTGAGACAGTCACTAATGATGGCTTCCAGGTCCCTTTCTTCTTCTTCTTCATCTGGACATCTGGACATAGTAGCCATTAGCGAGACATGGTTTACCAGTAACCACACTTGGGAGACTTCAGTACCTGGCTATATACTGTTCAGAAGAGACCGAGGTACAAAAGGGGGGTGGAGTGGCCCTTTATGTCAATGAAAATATCAAAGCTACAGAAAATCAGAATACACATAAGGAGCCACAAGAACCGTGGGTCACCCTGGAAACAGGAAATGTGACAGCCATATGAACTGGGGTTGTCTACAGGCTTCCAGACCAGGGGGAGGACATAGACACATTACTGTTAGAAGATATACAAAATATGACAGCTAAAGGAGAGGTTCTGATAATGGGAGACTTCAATATACCAGATACAGACTGGTCAATACCAGCAGGAACACCTGCCAGAACTAAATGCATAGTGGATTCCCTGCAGGGGGAGGGCCTCAAAGAACTGGTACAACAACCCACAAGAGACGGAGCTATCCTAGATCTAGTACTGACTAAAAGGGAAAGGATCACAGATCTCCAGGTAGAAGGTCACCTGGGGGCCAGTGACCATCACATGGTATGGTTCAGTTTGGCCACTAGAACTAAATCATCCCATTCCAAGGCAAAAATATGAGACTTCAGAGGAGCAGACTTTGATAAGATGGCCAACAAAGTTAAGCTAGCCCTAGCAAAAAGAAATAAAGGTGAGGTGGTACAGGAAAAGTGGCCAAGCATTAAGGATGCAATACTTGAAGCAACATCCCATTGTGTTAAAGAGAAAAGGAAGTACAAAAGAAGAAGGAAACCACTTTGGTTCTCAAAAACAGTAGCAGAAAAGGTCAGGGCCAAAAGGCTGGCCTTCAGGAAATATAAGGGAACGCAGCGGGATGAAGATAGGGAGGCATACCAAACTTCCCGAAGGGAAGCAGGGAAGGTAGTAAGGCAGGCAAAGGCCCAAACTGAGGAAACACTAGCACGAACAGTAAAAGAAGGTGACAAGACTTTCTAGAGATACATTAATGAAAGGAGAAAGTCCAGAAGGGGTATTGCTAAGATCAAAGGGAATAAGGGGCTGTGTGAGGAGGAGGACCATGTAAAAGCATCTATACTAAATAGATACGTCTGTACAGTATTTACTAAAGAGAAGGTAGGGCAGGGCCCACAGTTCAGCACCATGGACACAGGGGGGAAGGAAGATGTGCACTAGTCCCTTCACAAAAGAAAGGGTCCTACAAGAGCTCAATAAGCTCAGGGTGGACAAGGCAATGGGACCTAATGGCATACATCCTAGGGTGCTAAAGGAGCTAAGGGTGGAACTAGCAGAGCCATTATCAGAACTGTTTAGTGAGCCTCTGAGCACAGGAGAGGTCCCAGAAGACTGGAGAAGGGCTCATGTGATCCCGCTCCACAAGAGTGGTAGCAGGGAGGAGGCAAGGAATTACAGACCAGTCAGTCTAACCTCAGTAGTGGGCAAGATTATGGAGACACTCCTTAAGGAAAGGATAGTGCAAATACCAAGAATCCATAGGGGTACAGGATCCAAGACGGTATGGGTTTACAAAGGAAGGTCCTGTCAAACTAATCTCATAGATTTCTTTGACTGGGTAACCAGAGTGGTGGACCAAGGGGAGCAGCTGATGTCGCCACCTTGACTTCAGCAAAGCTTTCGATACTGTTCCACATTGAAGATTGATTAATAAGCTGGGTAGGCTTGGGGTGTGTCAGAAGTTGGTCAACTGGGTGGCAAACTGGTTGACTGGCAGAAAACAGAGAGTGGTTGTAAATGGTATACAGTCAGAAGAGATGCAAGTCACAAGTGAGGTACCTCAGGGATCAGTTCTGGGGCCAGTCATCTTCAATATCTTCATCAGTGACATTGCCGATGGACTGGAGGGTAAGGTTTGTCTGTTTGAAGATGACACCTAGATCTGCAACAGAGTAGATGATCCAGATGGGGTGTACAGAATGAGAATAGATCTGGATAAACTTGCAAAATGGTCGGAAAAGTGGCAACTGGGGTTTAATGCAAAGAAGTGCAAGATTATGCACATAGGGAAGTACATGTTCAAAGCCCTCAACCTCTCCCTATATGCCTTACCCTGCTGACCTGCAATCAACTTTGTAGCCCTCCTCTGGACCTTCTCCAGCAGATTAATGCCCTTTTTGAGGTGTGGGCACCAGTACTGAATTCCATACTCTAGATGCAGCCTTACCAGTGACCTGTACAAGGGCAGTATAACCTCCTCTGTCCTACTACTGATCCCCCTAGACATGCATCCCAGCATCTTGTTTGCCTTTGCTGCTGCTTTCTTGCACTGCGTGGAGTGCTTCAGGTCACTAGGGATCATCACTCACAGGTCCTGCCCCATCTATGATGCAGATACTCAGACTCCACCCAGGTAGTACTCTGTCCTGGGATTCTTGGCTCCAGTATGCATAACTTTGCATTTCTTGGCATTGAAGCCAAGCTGCCAGATCCTGGACCACATCCCCAGCTTTTCCAGATCTTCCTGTAGGTCCTGTATCCCTTCAGCTGTGTCCACTCTCCCGCGGAGCTTAGTGTCATCCTTGAATAGGCACATTTTGCCCTTAATGCCATCCCCAATGTCATTAATGAAGACATTGAACAACATCGGCCCCAGCACCGAGCCCTGTGGGACCCCACTGGTTACCTCCCTGGTGCCAGATAACTCTTTCCCCCATAACCACCCTCTGGGTTCTGTTCCTCAGTCAGTTTTCCTCCTGTCTGGCCATCTTTTTCCCAACCCCGAGATCCACCAACTTCCTGATCAACCTTTTGTGGGGCACAGAATCAAAGGCCTTACTGAAATCAAGATAGAGAATGTCTACCGCTTGGCCCCTGTCTACTGTCTTGGTGACAGTCAAAGAAGTCAATCAGATTCATTTGACACAATCTCCCCCCATGAACCAATGCTGCCTTGCATCCTAGACACCATGCTCCTCTAAATATTCAACCAACCTTTCCTTTAGTATAGACTCCATGAGATTGCCCACAGTGGAGGTCGGACTGACTGGTCTGTAATTCCTTGGGTCATCCTTGGGACCGCTTTTGTGGAGGGGCACTACATGTGCTGTTCTCCAGTCCTGTGGTACCATGCCTGACTCTAGTGAACTATTAAATAGGTCTGCCAGTGGCCCTGCCAGCTCCTCAGCCAGTTCCTTTAGTACCCTTGGATGTACTCTGTTCGGGCCTGGTGATTTGTCCACCTTCAGTGTCAGCAGCCCCTCCCTTACTCTATCCTCCTCTATCACTACATCTGTGTTCTCCTCCCCCCACTCCTCTTTTCCCTCCTGAAGGCAGTGGTCTGTCCTTTTCCCTGGTGAAGACGGAACAGAAGTATTCATTTAGTATCACTGCTTTTCCCCCATTATCCTCCACCCACTCCACCTCTTTCTTAAGCCTAACAATCCCTTCCTCCTTGTCCCTTTTCTCACTTATATTATGAAAGAAAGCCTTCTCCCTCTTCTTAATTCCTTCAGCAATCTGCAGCTCCTTCTGTGCCTTTGCTCGCCGGACTTCCTTACGTGCCTCACTAGCCAACCTTAGGTAATTTTCCCAATCCACCTCTCTCTTGGTCTTTCTAAATTTTCCATAGGCTAACCTCTTTTCCCTTACTGCCTGGGAAACCCTAGAACTGAACCAGCTGGGCGCTTTGGCCCTTGTGTTCTTCCCCCTGAGCCTAATGCACTCATCTGTGGCAACCAGTATTACTTCCTTAATGATGGACCACCTGTGGTCCACCCCTATATCTGCTCTGATGCCTGCCAGATGGCTCCTTAGCACTTTGCCCATTTTCCTGAAGTGCGCCCTCCTGAAATCCAAGATTTTGGTCTTAGTTGGGATGCTTTCCCTGCACATATCCAACTGGAACTACACTGTGCAATGGTCACTTCTAACCAGTGGCTCCCTGACCATTATTTCCTGTACATGTTCCCCATTTGTGAGTACCAGATCAATAATTGCCTCAACTCTTGTTGGTTCAGTGATGCTCTGAGTCAGGAACCCACTCTGCAGTCCTTCCAGGATCACCTGACTCCTAGCACATGTTGTGGATGGTATGCTCCAGTCCACCTTGGGAAGGTTGAAGTCCCCCACAATTATCACCTCTCCTTTCCCTGTGGCTTCCAATATTTGCGAGCTCAGTGCCCTGTCTCTCTCCTCATCCTAACTGGGTGGTCTGTAAACCACCCCCAACTTCACCTTTCTCCCTCTATTGGACCTTAACTGAACCCATAATGCCCCCACCTCCTTTTTCTCTGACTCCTCCCTCGTGCGAGTTATTCCCTCACTGATATAAACTGCCACCCCTCCCACCTTCTCAACTACCCTGTGCCACCTGTATAGTTTATATCCAGGGATCGCAAGGTGCCAGTCATGGTGTGATGTTGCCCAAGTCTCGGTTACTGCAGCTATGTCCAATCTCCTGTCTGCTAATAGTGTCTGCAGGTCATCCATCTTGTTTCCAAGACTCCACGCATTCAGAGACATCACCCTCCACCTGGAATTTGACCTTTCTTCTCTTCCCTCTATTCTTCTATTCACATGTATCCCCTCTGTGTGCACCCCTCCACGTACGCTTGTTATGTGTTCCTTACCCCCTCCACCCTTTGCAGACTGTGTTCTCACCCCTTCCACCTCCTCCCTCCAGACCTCTTCAATCACTGTGGGGGGGGAGGTTCACTGACCTCCTCCTCTCGGAGTCCGTGGGCCTGCATGCCCGCTGACCCCCCACAGTAGTTTAAATTATGTGTAGTGGTTATGCATTCCCCAAGTTTGTCCCTGAGTACCCTCAAACCCTCCCTACTGAGGTGTAGCCTGTCTGGTGAAAAGAGTGCTTTGTTTGACCAGGTCTCCTCCCAGTCCCCAGTACTGATGAACATCTCCTCCTTGCACCATTTCCTCAGCCAGTCATTAAAATCCTCTATTCTTCTTTTCCTGGCTGTGCTGGCCCTTGGTACCGGTATCACCTCTGAGAAGGTCAACAAACTTCCTTCCTTCCTGCAGATCTTCCCTAACTCCCTGAACCTACTTTGCACTACCTCAACCTCCTCCCCAGCTAGGTCGTTGGTTCTCAAATGTATAAGTAACTTAGATTTTCCACCAACCTCCCTTACTATTTCCCTTATTCTTGTGCCCACCTTCCCCGCTGTCATTCCTGGCATACAAACCACCCTCCTGCTTGCATTTGGGTCCCCTTTCCTTCCTCAGTGAATACCCCTAATTATGGAGTCCCCTATGATTGCCACCCTTCCATCCCCTGCATCCGTGGTCCCCGTCCTTCCTTTCTTACCTTCGGTTGTAGCTGCTTCCCTACCTAACCGCTCCCTCTGCACCCTGGTGAACTTATCTCCACATCGACAGTTTATCCCCTTAACTGTTTTTCCATCTCCCAATCTACCCCTCCCCTTCTGACGATCTGTATCTGCTTTCAATTCCCCCCCCCTTCCTTTCCTTTTCTTTCTCTCCTCCCCATCCTCCACTCCATTTTGCCTGTCTCCTCTTCCCTGCTCGGAAGGCCAGGCAATGGAACTGGGAAGGCACACTGCAAGGCTGATGAATCTGGACGCAGCTTTGGATCCTGGAACACCAGACTGATGGAACAACATGGGTACGGCAATGGCTGGATGGCAGCACTGGCTACCACTGCTCTGCTTCCCACTTGGTAGGCATGGGTACATTCACAGGGCGATGGTAACATTGAGGGTAGTACCACAATGGGTCAGGTGCAAGAATTATTACCCCGTCTGGGCGTTCATAATTCACATTATGGAAAGTCTCATTTCTCTGTTCGTCCACATATCATACAGTGTCTATGAACAGTGTCCTGCCCAATTCCAACACTTGAGTTTGTCTCATATCACCTTGTCTCTGACATATCGAGTTGCACCTAGATGCATTTTTTTGGGTGCATCTTCCACTATCCAGGCCCTCCTGTTTTTCTCAATCTCCTCCCAGAGTCTCCGAGGAAAGGTAGGAAAGGACATTTCATAGATCTCGTTTGCCTTCCTATGAACCAGTCTTTCTTCCTTACTACTCTTTGTCAGTCTGTGACCCCCAGCATGGCTTGGGGGATGGCCAGTCCTGGTTCTGCCAGTGTCGCATACCCAAAGCCATGTAGAACTTGTCCCTGACCCCTCCGTCAGAGGGCAGGGCTGTGGAGTCACCAGCTTCTTCTTCTGGTTCCTCTGAGGCAAGAGCCTGAGGCTGTGGACTAGGACCTTCAACATAAAGGTACATAGCTTCCTTCTCCTCCTCTTCCTCACTTAGGAAGTGGGCCCAGGAGTGAGCAGTCATCCTCACTCCCGAGACAGTCCACACTTCACTGGGCGTGGAGGTAGATACCTCCCAATCTAGGGTTTCTCAAACCTCGTCCTCTCCCACGAGGCTAGGACTAGGACCCTCTCTCCATGGATCCACTGATTCTCCCTTCGCACTGTCCATTTGCGACACAGGCGTGGAGACATCATGAGGAATCTGCTCCAACAGTACATCTACACCCTCTTCCTTTGTGCCACACTCTGCTGGGCCTCCCCCAACAAGTTCAGCCTGGTGCTGTGTGCTGCTACTTGCAGGATCTTGAAGCTTTGTCCACGTGGGAGTCAAACAAATCTTAGGTGCAATAGTTAGACCTTGCTTCTCTAAGCACCATGAACAGTGAGGAATCATGAAAACGTCCCTTCCAGCCTTGAGGCACATTATGCATACTCTCACAGGGTATCCGGGAATCACAACATGAGGAGGCAAACTTCCACCATAGAAACATTTTTCTGTTTCTTTCAGCTTGGTAACCTCTTCAACTATCATAGCCCAGGCATGATCTGGGTAGCGGGATGGTCCCAAAGCCATGACTGTAGAAAAACACACAAAAGTTCACTGTTATTACTGAGTTCACTCTACTTTGAATAGTCTCACAAAATGTCTCCCTGCTGCTGTGTTTACTTTACTGCCCCACCCTGTAATGGCGGTGGCAGCGCTCCTGGTGCATCAACAATCTGCATCTGACTCAAGCCACTGTGCATCTGATTTACTGCATACTGATAAATTTTACTCAAACTGCACAGACTGCACTGCTTTTCTTCCTCAGCACATCTATATGATTTTCTAGGACTTTACCATTAGCTTTCAATCAGTTTTACTTACTTAAAGTAACTAAAGTCGCAGTATTTCTTGAACAGGATTGCCTGTTTGTTGCAGCCTGTCATACAACTTACAGTCTCTCTAGTTGCTCAGAAAATGATACTGTTGCTGAATCCATAATACATGCTCACAGTCTAATGCTCAGAATTCTTGCTTGGGTTTTGATTACTTTACACAGTCCTCCTTTGCAAAACAATCACACTGTTTACACATAGATCCAGCTGGTTTTTGAAAATCACAACACAGTTTGAACTCAATTTTGCTGAATGGTACTCATTGAATCAGTAGCTGGCTTGCTCCGATGGAAAATCTCAGCCTAAAACTGATCCTGGAAGGCCTCTGGGTTGAAGCTGGCTGGCGATCCTGCCAATTGTCCCTACGAACACCACACTTTCTCCCCAGTCGATCGGAATACGGGTTGAGCCCGATTTAGCACAGAAAAGTCTGTTGTTTTAACTTTTAGAATGTTCATAGTCACCACGATGATTCTCCTGCTACCAGCTAGCACACCACTCACTCTCTCCCTCTCGAACACTGGGCAGCACTCTGAAGCTGGCTAGGGGTTGGGACTGATTGCAGTCTTACCAATCGCTCGTTGCCATGCAAGTGTGCCTCTCTCTCTCTTCTCGTGCTCTTCTCCTTCACGGCGATCGTTCAGCAGGCAAAATTTAAATTGCAAAACAACTTTTTTTATTCCAACTGTAACTTCATGGTGGAAGCACAATTTTAAACCATTTTTCTTGGCTATTTCTCTATCGACTCCCCCAGTTCACACAGCAAGCATTTGAGACTTTGAGGGCACAATTGTCTCTTTGTTTCCCATAGTTCACAATACTTTTTCTGTCACAACTTGAAAAGTAAAGCTGGCAAACGTTGTTTTTGATGCAGGACAAGGGGCACACACAATCTGGCTTTACAGCTCCTTGGTAAATGTTGGTACAATCACAGCAGCACATGAACAGCAAGCACACAGCGGCACATACGGATGGCACTACTCTGGGCAAATTCCTTATGTGCAAAGCTTCTAATTTTGGGCTACCAACTGCCAGACAGACAAAACACTAGCCACAAACTGAGTAAACATTTCTTGTTTTCTCCCAAATGCAAACACATCCACAACGGTGCCTCCATTTTGTAACCCACCCCCAGTGGTCCCCCTTGCCTTACTAGCAGAGCTGCTCCTCTCATCACATGGCGCCAAAGAGAGGGATGAGAATTGTCACTACAGTTCAGTTTACTAGTACAATTCCTTCTGAGCCTGCCATACACAGACAGGCAAACCAAGTGTGGCAACTACCTGGCTCACACCTGGTGGGACCATTTACCATGGCCATCAACATGGGTCCCTGGGAGAAAACGTTTGCTCACAATTATACTAGGTTTGTACTTCTGGTCAGGGGCACCCAAGTAAATCCAGACACAGTGGAAGCAATAACAGTACTGTCCAAATCAGGTTGGGATTCTAGAGTGTGGCTTTTATTCACATACACAGAGAATAATCACAAAGCGAAGATGGACCCCCATAGTGCTATTCCTACTGGTAATGCAGATTATTGAGGTACAGAGAACACACACAGTGAACCCTCAGGTTCTGACTTGAACAGCGAACACTCTGGTTCTGATGAGGAGATTGGCACACATGGCCAGTACTAGGAGACTTTCCCATATTTCATGAGGAATTAATGGTGGCACCCTCGACCACCAAAGAGCACATATAGGCTCGCAGAGAATCCAACCCATGTCTGGGTAAACTGTTTTCTTCAGGCACTGGCCAAATGCACTGAATGAAAACACAGGTGCCCAAACTGAACCCGGAGAGGTAAACTAGTTGCTTCAGATGGGGGGGGGGGGCTCTCACCTTTGGCTTCCAAGTTTATACTTGGCCATTCATCTGGTTAATAACACCCTCACAGAAAACTTGTAGATGCTATCTTGAAATGTCTTTCACACTTAACATACTACATTACACACCTCTGAGGTGTCAGAAAGGTAAAAGTTCTGTAATTGGCAGTAGTCTTCACTAGACCCCAACTTTAGCAGACATTTTTAAACAGAAAATAGTCTGGGTGACAGAGTCCATTTGACAAAATAATTCACCACAAGGAATGCAGGTGCCCCATGGCTTTTCCATACAAAAGTCACAGGTACTCATAGAGCAGATGAATCTCAGGCAGCTTCAACACAGTCCAGACTGGACCAGGGGATTGCCCCTGAATCCTGGAATCCATCCCATCCCTCCTGGGATGGGGCAATGTGAAAACCACTTGGCTTGGTTTCCACCACTTCACCACTAGGCTGTACTGGCTCACACTAGGGTGAGAAACAAACAAAAACACTACTGGTAGCTCTCTGACAGAGCTAAAGAGAGAGGCTGCACTACCTGCAACCTCCTCCACTGACTCCAACTGCAGACTAACTACACTGTCACTCAACATTCCAAAACTATCTCCCTGCAGCCAGCTTCCAATGTGGCTTATGCTGCTGCAACAGTTCCAAAATGACATCATCACTTCAGCTCACCTGAAACTGAAAAACAGAGTGTGACACTGTGAAATCCATTTAACTGGCGTTTCACTAGCTGCCTGTCCCTGACTGCCACTGATTCTAATGGGAATCTAGTAACTACTGGGAACAAGGGGGTTACATAATCTTGTAAAACAGTAGAAATTAGCAGCCCAAAAAGCAACTCAAACTACAAGTAGGAACATAGTACCACACCACTGATAGGCTGCCACAGTAACTAAACAGCTCTAAAAGATTGGAGAAAGAAGAAAAAATTAGAGACAGCATAAATAGATATAATGTACTGCAAAGTATTAGGCAATATACAGTATATACTCAGTTGTTTAACAGAAATAAATAAAGTACCTACCAAAACAGACAGAATACCCACAAATGACACTTAAGTCCTCAATATTGGACACCACCAAAGGTACATACAGAAATGGTTTAAACCATAGTATTTAACCACATCAGATTTGAAACATCACACTAAACAAATGTGGTGAGCCTTCTGACTTCCAATCAATATCTACCACACAAATATTGTATCTTCCTAGAGCCTGCAGGGCTATCTTTCACAGTCATCTAAATTTACATAAAATAAAGCAATTTTTAAACTAAAAAAATATAGTAAAAAGTATTTAGCTTTGGGAGCCCTTCTCAAACACAGCCACTCAGCTCAGAGTTCTAGAAATTAGTTGAGTGCGTAGCTTTTTAAATGTTCAACTAAAGCTGCTTTCTCAGTTGAGTGCTACTTATCAGTGAATTCACTGATGTTTAATTGTTAGCTACACTTTTCCATATGGGCAGCTTTCTGTTTTTTTTTAAATCAATCTTTCTTTCTTTCTTTCTTTCTTTCTTTCTTTCTTTCTTTCTTTCTTCCTTTTCCTTCCTTCCTTCCTTCTTTCTCATCTTTCTTTCTTTCTTTCTTCCTCCCTCCAATCCCTCTCTTCATCTTTTTTTCTTTCTTTTGGGGTGCCACAGGGATTAGTCCTGGGAGCTGTCCTATTTGATATGTTCATTAGTGACATAGAGGAGAGAATCCAGGACAAGATGCATCCCTGGTGATGACACAAAGCTACGTGGAAAGGTAGATGGTGAGAAAGATGTGAGGGGACTTCAGCAGAACCTAAAGATGCTAGAATGGTGGTTACAGTTCTGGCAGGTGAGATGCAATGCCAAGAAGTGCAAGGTGATGCACTCATTGAAGAGGAGCCCACACACAGAATATTGGATGGGATGAGTCAGGCTGACCACCATGACAGAGGAGAGAGATTTGGGTGTCATCTTCAGTGACTCCCTCAAGAAAACCAGCCAGTGCAATAAGGCATCGAGGATGGAGGGGAGGAAGTTCTACTTCACTGGGCTGTTGGTGGAGCCATGTAACAGATTGTTGGTGGAAGTGGAGGGGCAGGTATCCTAAATGGGTTCAAACATGACTGGGACAGAGCAAGAGTGCTCATAATGCCACTGGGGAGATTCATAAGGAGGGTTGTTGGTGGGGGGAGGAGGACTGCCCCCCCATGGCACAAGGTCCAGGGGCTCGGTACTAGAACATGGGCAGACTCGATGGACCATCAGTCTTTTTGCCAACAGATTCTATGTTTCTAGGTTCTATGTTTCTAAGCATGCTGGGCAGGTGAGGGCAGCATGGGAAGGATGGATGGATATGAACCTCCTGTCCACACTGAACAGATCTGATAGACTGGAATGCCCTCTGCTGGCACATTTCTATGTTTCAAACTCAGTGATGTTCACCCTGCTGTACACCTGTATGTATTTGAATGTTTCCATTGTATCACCCATCTCCTTTCTGTCCTCTAGAGCACTGTGTTTCGAGCTTCAAATTCAGGTGGCCTCAAAGAGTGGCCACCAGAACATACTGGTTGCCTCACACCTTATGTTTTAACCCCCAACCTCCGTTGTACCCCAAACCCCATTTTGTTTCACACAGTATACAAAAAAAAAGAAGTCCTCAATGTAGTTTCATTTGAAATGTATGTATTCTGTTTATTTAGAAGGTAAGAAATTGTCTATTCCATTACCTTTGTAGTTGGAGTTCTAGAGAACTCTGTGACTGTAGAACACTGTACTGGTGGCCTTATGCTGCCACAGTGGCCTCATTTGAGAAACACTGCTTTAGAGTACATATTGAGCATCTTCAGTCTTCCCTCATAAGATTGACTCTGCTGCTGCTGGATCATTTGCCATTCTCTATATAGTTTCTAACAGACTCTGCTGCTGCTGGATCGTTTGCCATTCTCTATATAGTTTCTAACAGACTCTGCTGCTGGATCATTTGCCATTCTCTATATACAGTAGTTTCTAACTGACATTGCTGCTAGATTGTTTGCCATTCTCTATATAGTTTCTAACTGACTATGCTGCTGCATCGTTTGCCATTCTCTATATAGTTTCTAGTACAAGTACAAAAATCTTTATTGTTCAGCTAAAAAGCTATTACAATATACTACAAAAATTCAATAAATAAATTTATCAATTGTATTATTCTTCAGCCATTTGAGAATACAGAGAATTTTATGCACATTCCACAGAAATAATAATACATATAATTTATAAAATTCATTCCGTGTGTTGAAGATAAAGTAGCTCATCTATATTATGCAGTTCTTTAGATAAATGCACCTATTTAGCCTATATCTTACAGGCATGTGGTTAGTAGGAATTTTGCTACTTTTTCTAATACACTCTTTTCTTGAAAAGTGAAAAGATATTCTATAATCCTTTCAGGGGGGAGAGACTGAGGCCACTCAGCAAACCACCCAGCCATTTTCCTCTATTCTTGTGAAAAAGAGAACACAATAATACAATGTTTTAGACCATCTTTTAGGATTTTCCCACATTTGCAATAAGGAGACAAAACATTATTTCATTTTTGCCTGAATTGGATAGATTGTACGTTGTATATTTCTGTTCTAAATCTGGTATAAATTCTTCACAGTTTTGGGCAGGTCAAATATGACAAATAAGATTCAAACCCCCAGGTGGTCTTAAAATGTTTATAATCATTACGTAATTTTAACCAGGATAGCTGTGAAAATATCTGATTTATATCCAAATTCCATAGTCTTTGCTTTACAGTATAAGTAATTTCCTCCCACAGTCTAATATAAACACTATGTAATAGGTGTCCCAGACTGAAGGGTAATACAATGTTCTTAATTAACTGGATAAATGGGTGTGTATATCCCATAGTTGCCATCCTGATCCCTTCCTCTAAGCACATTATAGGGTAGCGATAATCCTGGAGCAGAATGGTTTTAAGTAAAAACATAATTTGTTTCTCGTTTATTAATGAGGACAACGAATGCTGACCCAATTCCAACTTAAAAATACAATTCGGAGCACCATGTGGTAACATCAAGATATAACAATATAATTTATTGAGTATGGTTTCCAATGGGTTAATTTGGTTAAAACCTCATACTTCCGTTGCATAAATTATTCTAGCTCTAATTTTAGCATTAATAACTCTCAGACTCCCCCAATTGAGGACTTTGCCATTTTAGCATGAAATATTTTAAGTGCATTAACTGCTGAGGACATCTTACTTTGTATAAACTCCAAATGTTTATTCCAGTTTAAATTATACAAGAATCATACCTCCAGATAGTCATAACTATTCACTGCCTTGATCTTATTTCTGTCTATTTTAAAGTTTTATTCACATCTAGATTTACTTCGGAAAATCACTATATTAGTTTTACTTAATCTTCAGTTTTCTCTGTTTACAGAGTATTTCAAAACGCTTCAATTTCCTCTTTAATCCCAGTGCTGAAGTAGACGAGAGAACCAAATTGTTCGCATATGCCAAACTATCTGTTCTGTGATCATTTACTTTTGGTGCATGAAAATCTGAATTTTGTTGTTAAGTAGTATGGGATTAATGTAAATATTAAAAAGAGTAGGGGCCAATATGCATCCCTGTCTGACCCCTGAATTAGTTTGGAATATATCAGAAACATGCCCATATTGATTATATTGAATACGCACCCATGTATGTTCATGTAGTCTGATTATAGTGTCCAAAAGAATCTTCTCAAGCTTTAGTTCCTCCAGTGTGGACCAAAGAATTTTCCTACTAATTCTATCAAAAGCAGCAGAAAAATCCACAAAGCAGCAGTATAGCCTGGTTTCCTGTATCTTAGTATATTTCCAAACTGGGTGTTGTAAAACATAGCAATGTTGGACCGTCAACCTATTTCCTCTGAAACCATTTTGAGCCTCATCAAGGATAGAATTTTCCTTGACCCATTCCAGTATATAGTTTCTAACTGACTCTGCTGCTGCTGGATTGTTTGCCATTCTCTGTATGGTTTCTAACTGACTCTGCTGCATCATTTAAGCAATAAGGCATGACCAGGGGTTAGATTAACAGTCTGTTAATCATCCCCTATGAGGTGTAATGTGGCACGAGGTGCAGCCAAGTGCCATATTACCCTTGGGGGGTAATTGACTGTTAATCTAACTCCTAGGACTGACTTATTTCTATTATAAAAACATATTCCAAAAGAAAAGTGTTAAAAGTATACTTTTTGAATATTTTCCTCGTTTAGAGTGAGATTTCTAATAAAATAGTTCTTCCTCCAACAGTTAAAAGAATGCTGGTTCAAAATCAAAATACAACATTACAGCCATTCAGTAGTGCTAGGGGATAGAATGCTGACAGGAAGAATCCATGTGCCATGGTGATCTTTATTTTATTTATTTATTTAATAACATTCGGAAATTACAACCCTTTAAGTCATAGACTCCTTTACAAAGGCTCCACGTCAAACAACAATAAGGACTTACATATAGTATTAAGCAGTACAGTGTTCAGGTAAGAGAAACAAGAGAGAAAACAAGGAATGGAATTATGCATGCAATATTATACAGTATTATAAATACAGTGATCAGGGAAGAAAGACAATACACAAAACCACACAGACAGGGGATACAGAACAGTAGTCATTGGGAGCGGAGGACCCAGCGTCATCCATAATATTTAGGTAATACATGAATACACATTTTTTTCCATATATACCATACCATTTATGAAGTAGTTTTTTACTACAGAGCCCTGATGAGTGGGGGGAGCAGGAGGAAGAGAGGGTTAGGGACAGTCAAAGGCTGAAGATTCTATCAGAAGAGCTTTGAGACTAGTTTTGAAGGGACCGATCCTGGGCTCCAGGGAGACGGGTGAGGGGAGGGGTACATGAAAGTGCAACAGGGATTAATGTAAGGCTGCTGGAATCCTAACAGCCAATCAGATTGCTGCATTTCTGAGACCCTTTTTATATTTGCCATTCTCTATAGTTTCTAACTGAGTGTGCCGATCCTGGATCGTTTGCCATTCTCTATATGGTTTCTAACGGTCTCTGCTGCCAGATCATTTGCCGTTCTCTATATAGTTTCTAACTGACTCTGCTGCTGGATCATTTGCCATTCTCTATATAGTTTCTAACTAACTCTGCTGCTGTTGGATCGTTTGCCATGTTCTATGTGGTCTCTAACTGGCTCTGCTACTGGATCGTTTGCAGTTCTCTATATAGTTTCTAACTGACTCTGCTGCTGCTGGATCCTTTGCCATTCTCTATATAGTTTCTAACTAACTCTGCTGCTGCTGGATCATTTACCATGTTCTATATGGTCTATAACTAACTTTGCTGCTTGATCATTTGCCATGCTCTATATAGTTTCTAAATGACTCTGCTGCTGCTGGATCATTTGCCATTCTCTATATGGTTTCTAACTGACTCTGCTGCTGGATCGTTTGCCATTCTCTATATAGTTTCTAACTAACTCTGCTGCTGCTGGATCGTTTGCCATTCTCTATATGGTTTCTAACTGAATCTGCTGCTGGATCATTGGCCATTCTCTATATAGTTTCTAACTGGCTCTGCTAAAGCTGGATCATTTACCATTCTCTGAATAGTTTCTAACTGACTCTGCTACTGCTGGATCATTTACCATTCCCTATATGGTTTCTAACTGACTCTACTGCTGGATCGTTTGCCATTCTCTGTATAGTTTCTAAATGACTCTGCTGCTGCTTGATTGTTTGTCATTCTCTATATGGTTTCTAAATGACTGTGCTGCTGGATTGTTTGCCATTAACTATGTGTTTTCAAACTGAGTCTGCTGCTGGACCGTTTGCTATTCTCTATATATTTTCTAACTGACTCTGCTACTGCTGGATCATTTACAATTCTCTATATAGTTTCTAACTGACTCTGCAGCTGGATCGTTTGCCATTCTCTATATGGTTTCTAACTGACTCTGCTGCTGCTGGATCATTTTCTATTTTCTATATAGTTTCTTACTTACTCTGCTGCTGGATCATTTGCCATTCTCTTTATAGTTTGTAACTAACTCTGCTGCAGCTGGATCATTTTACCATTCTCTGTATGGTTTCTAACTAGCTCTGCTGCGGCTGGATTGTTTGCCATTCTCTTTACAGTTTCTAACTAACTCTGCTAATGCTGGATCATTTGCCATTCTCTGCATATTTTCTAACTGACTGCTGCTGCTGGATCATTTACTATTTTCTATATGGTTTCTAACTGACTCTGCTGCTGGATGATTTGCCATTCTCTGTACGGTTTCTAACTGACTCTGCTGCTGCTGGATCATTTGCCATTCTCTATATGGTTTCTAACTGACTGCTGCTGGATCATTTACCATTTTCTATATGGTTTCTAACTGACTCTGTTGCTGGACCTTTTGCTATTCTCTATATATTTTCTAACTGACTCTGCTACTGCTGGATCATTTACAATTCTCTATATGGTTTCTAACCGACTCTGCTGCTAGATCGTTTGCCATGTTCTATATAGTTTCTAACTGACTCTGCTGATGCTGGATCATTTGCCATTCTCTATATGGTTACTAAGTGATTCTGCTGCTGCTGGATCCTTTGCCATTCTCTATATGGTTACTAAGTGACTCTGCTGCTGCTGGATCTTTTGCTATTCCCTATATAGTTTCTAACTGACTCTGTTGCTAGATCGTTTGCCATTCTCCTTATAGTTTCTAACTAACTCTGCTGCTGCTGGATCGTTTGCCATTCTCTGTATGGTTTCTAAGTGACTCTGCTGCTGCTGGATCATTTGTCATTCTCTATATAGTTTCTAACTGACTCTGTTGCTGCTGGATCATTTGCCATTCTCTATATGGTTTCTAACTAGCTCTGCTGCGGCTGGATTGTTTGCCATTAACTATATGTTTTCAGATTGAGTCTGCTGCTGGACCTTTTGCTATTCTCTATATATTTTCTAACTGACTCTGCTACTGCTGGATCATTTACAATTCTCGATATGGTTTCTAACCGACTCTGCTGCTAGATCGTTTGCCATGCTCTATATGGTTTCTAAGTGACTCTGCTAATGCTGGATCATTGGCCATTCTCTTTATAGTTTCTAACTGACTCTGCTGCTCAGTCGTTTTCCATTCTCTATACGGTTTCTGACTGGCTCTGCTGCCAGATCATTTGCCATTCTGCACATATTTTCTAGCTGACTGCTGCTGCTGGATGATTTGCCATTCTCTAAATAGTTTTGTAACTGACTCTGCTAATGCTGGATCATTTGTCATTCTCTATATGGTTTCTAACTGAGTCGGCTGCTGGATTCTTTGTCATGCTCTATATGTTTCTAAGTGACTCTGCTGCTGCTGGATCCTTTGCCATTCCCTAGATGGTTTCTAACTGACTCTGTTGCTGGATAATTTGCCATTCTCTTTATAGTTTCTAACTAACTCTGCTGCACTGGATCGTTTGCCATTCTCTATCTGTTTTCTAACTGACAGCTGTTGGATTATTTGCCATGCTCCATATGGGTTCTAAGTGATTCTTCTGCTGCTGGATGATGTGCCATTTTCTATATGATTTCTAATTGACTCTTCTGCTGGATCGTTTGCCATTCTCTATATGGTTTCTAACTGACTCTGCTGCATTATTGCCATTCTCTGTATAGTTTCTAACTGACTCTGCTGCTGGATCATTTGACATTCTCTTTATAGTTTCTAACTAACTCTGCTGCACTGGATCATTTGCCATTCTCTATATGGTTTCTAACTGACAGCTTTTGGATTCTTTGCCATTCTGTATATGGTTTCTAACTGACTGTGCTTCTGGATCGTTTGCCATTCTCTAAATAGTTTCTAACTGTCTCTGCCACTGGATCGTTTGCCTTTCTCTATATGGTTTCTAACTGACTCTGCTGCTGCTGGATCATTTGCCATTCTTTATATAGTTTCTAGCTGACTCTCCTGCTGGATCATTTACCATTCCCTGTATGGTTTCTAACTGACTTTGCTGCTGCTGGGTTATTTGCCATTCTCTATGGTTTCTAACTGACTCTGTTGCTGGATCATTTGCCTATCTCTTTATAGTTTCTAACTAACTCTGCTGCAGCTGGATCATTTGCCATTCTCTATATGGTTTCTAACTGACTCTACTGCTGGATCATTTGTCATTATCTGTATAGTTTCTTAGTGACTCTGCTGCTGGATCGTTTGCCATTCTCTGTATAGTTTCTAACTGACTCTGCTGCTGGATCATTTGACATTCTCTTTATAGTTTCTAACTAACTCTGCTGCTGCTGTATTGTTTGTATTCTCCATATGGTTTCTAACTGAGTCTGCTGCTGGATTCTTTGCCATGCTGTATATGGTTTTTAAGTGACTCTGCTGCTGCTGGATCCTTTGCCATTCCCTATATGGTTTCTAACTGACTCTGTTGCCGGATCATTTGCCATTCTCTTTATAGTTTCTAACTAACTCTGCTGCACTGGATCATTTGCCATTCTCTATCTGTTTTCTAACTGACAGCTGTTGGATTCTTTGCCATGCTCCATATGGTTTCTAAGTGATTCTTCTGCTGCTGGATGATTTGCCATTCTTTATATACTTTCTAACTGACTCTGCTGTAGGATCGTTTGCCATTCTCTATATGGTTCTAACTGACTCTGCTGGTGGATTGTTTGCCATTCTCTGTATGATTTCTTACTCTGCTACCGGATCATTTGCCATCTCTATATGGTTTCTAACTAACTCTGGTGCTGCTGTATCATTTGCCATTCTCTATATGATTTCTAACCTATCTCTGTCCTTCCTTAGATGTTGGCTTCAGAACTGTACACAGTACCCCAGGTGTAGTTGAACTAGTGACCTGTTCAGTGGCAGTCTTACCTGCCTTCTGCAACTGATGAAGAGCCTGCTTATGCTTCTTAAAGAGAATATTCCCTCAGCCTTGTATTCTGTTTCCCTATGTGGTTTGTAGGCATGCACAGTTTATTTATTTATTTAGCTTTGGTTGATCGGTAAGCACACTAGACAAATATGTGCCTGTTTTCAGGTAAGATACAGGAGATTACAAAGAATATACAGGCAACGCAAAGGTTTAAGAATGAGAAGACAGCAATACAATAAAACAGTAACAAAGGATAAGCACATAACAAAGTTAGCAACACAATACAATGAAGTTATAATTTCACACAAACAGGGCTCTAGACAGAGACCAGACTGAATGATGAAGTGCACCATTTGTAAAGGGGGGGGACCCCAGAAATTAGGTACAGTTGCAGGCAGAGGTCAACTTCAGATGATCCCAGAGGGACCTTCTGAAACTGAGAGGTGGCACAATGAGCATGTGCTGATAGAGGGTTCCATAGCCTAGGTGCACAGACAGTAAAGGCCTGGTCATCCATCAATGTACATCTTTTAGGAACAAGGAACATAGATGAGTCATTGAACCTAAGTAGGTATGTTGGGTTGACGGGCTTAAATAGTTCCACCAAAGCTGGCAGGGTAGCAGTTCTCTACTTTGTCAATGAAGCAGCCCGACACAAAAGTCCGATAATTTCCTGGAGATAGCCAGTTAAGTTTGTTATATAACTCACAACGATATGTGAGTTGAGGGGCAGAGAGGACAAATTGACATATGTTGTTGTAGGCAACATCCCATTTGGATAGACTGGACTTGATGGTATGGGTAAAGGTTATGAGTCAGTAACAAAGTGTTGGAAGAAGTATTCTTTTAGCCAGGGCAAGGCATGCAGCTGATGTAAGAATGCATTTGGTCCTATAAGCCAAGCCCAACTTACTGTTAACTGCTTTACTCAGATTGTGGATATTCAGGGAGAAGTCAAGCTGAGGATCGCGGGGACTCCCAAGTATTTGAAGAAGTTGGCAACCCTCACAGGGACCCATCAACACTAGTGACTTTCAGGGTCTCAGGACTCATTTTGATTTTGGCTGGAGAACCAAAGAACATAGCCTGTGTTTTTCTAAGGTTAAGGACTAACTTGTTGGTCAGGAGCCAAGTTTGTATATTGCAAAAGTCAGTCTTTAGGTGAAAGTTAACAGAAACATAGAAACATAGAAATTGTCGGCAGATAAGGACCACCTGGCCCATCTAGTCTGCCCGTAAGCCCTTGTACTGAATTACTGCTTCCGACCCACTCACTGTTGTACTTCTATAGTTCCCCTATGCCTGTCCCAGGCATGCTTGAATCCATCCACAGTGCTCACACTCAGCACCTCCTGAGGCAGACCATTCCATGTGTCCACTGCCCTCTCTGTGAAAAAGAACTTCCTCACCTCCCACCTTTCAATTTCATGTCATGCCCCCTCGTTCTTGTGCTCCTCCTGTATTGGAAAATGTCTCCACCTTGAATCTTGTTTATACCCTTAAGGTACTTGAAAGTTTCTATCATGTCCCCTCTTTTTCTCTTCTCTTTCAGCGAGTACATATTGAGGTCCCTTAATCTCTTCTCATAAGTCTTGTGTTGCAAGCCCTGTACCGTGTTAGTCGCCCTTCTCTGGACCCTCTCCAGCCTGCTAATATCCTTACAAACTGCACAGAGTACTCCATGTGAGACCTGACCATGATTTTATATAATGGCATCACTACCTCCCTCCTTCTGCTGGTGATACCCCTGCCTATACACCCCAGCGTGCCACTGGCCCTCCCAGCTGCCTTAGCACTCTGCTTTGACATTTTCAGGTCATCTGAAATAATAACCCTAGGTCCCTTTCCTCCTTTGCGACTGTTAGCAACTCTCCCCCTCCCCAATCCTGTAGCTTTCCCCAGGGTTTCTGTGTCCCAGATGCATAATTTTGTACTTTTTTGAATTAAACTTCAGTTGCCAGTCCTCAGACCATTTCTCAAGCTTCCCCAGGTCTCTCATTATATTCTCCACCCCATCTGGGGTATTCACTCCGTTACAGATCTTGGTGTCATCTGTAAACAGGCAGACCTTTCCCTCCAGCTCTTCTGCAATGTTGCTAATGAAGACATTGAACAGGACTGGCCCCAGGACCAATCCCTGACACCCCACTGGTCACCCCCTCTCATCAGACTGCACCCCATTTACCACCACCCTCATCCTCCTGTCTGTTAGCCAGTTTCTAACCCAGTTTACCACCCTGTCCCCCATTCCTAGCCTACCCAGCTTCTTTATCAGCCTCTTATGTGGGACGGTGTAAAAGGCTTTGCCAAAATCAAGGTAAGCAACGTCCACTGCCACACCCTGCTTTACATCCTTTGTCACCCAGTCAAAGAAATCAACCAGATTTGTCTGACATGACCTCCCCACTGTGAATCTGTGTTTCCTATGGTCCTGGGCTCTGATTGCTTCTAGATACCCCACTGTTCTTTCTTTAAGCAATGTCTCCATGATCTTCCCCACTGTTGAGGTGAGGCTGACCAGCCCATAGTTCTCCACTTCCTCCCTGCTGCTAGATTTGTGTAGAGGGGCCACATGTGCACTCCTTCAATCCTCTGGTAACACTCCTGTGTTGAATGACTCTGTGAACATGGCTGCCAGAGGTTCTGCTATCTCCCTTCACAGTTCTCTTAATATCCATGGGCAATTGCCATCTGGTCCCATCGCTTTGTCCACCTTCACTTTAGAGAGCTCCTGCAGGACTCTTTCCCCTGTGAATGGACTATCACTCACCTTTTCATCCCCATTGGCAACTGCTGTACTGCTGTGGTCCTTGCCCCTCCCCCTCTCCAGTGAATACTGAACAGAAATATTTATTCAGTATTTCTGCTTTTTCCATGTCACCTTCCTTGCATTCTCCTCCCTCTCCCTTGAGCCTTGCAACCCCCTTGTTTTTCCTCCTTTCGCTGATGTACCTGAAGATTGTGTGATGGTCTAGATGTGCTCTGTGAGGTACTCTACTCTAAAGGTGGTGAAAAGAGATGAGTGAGGCACCAAGGTCTGAATTATGTGGATAGGATAACCGTTACCCAGACAAGGAGAGGCAGGAGTCAACCTAGTGCTTCAATGCCCACAGGGCATTTATTTTGTACCAAGGGTAGAGAGACACATTCACAAGAGGAAGGAGGGGTTGCCCGAAAACAATAGGGCAATAAACAGAGAAATACTTTATCTACGACTACTAAAATTATTACCACAAGAATAGACTATAGGCCTACTGCCACTCTTATTCTCAAATTATACTACACTTCGATACTCTTAGATGAGGATCAGGTGACATAAGCCACTCAGAACTGTAGTAGGGTAATTATCACCACACATTTCCATCAGAGTCTAGATATTACAAGAGTCCAGGTATCCAACGTCTTTGTGTACACTGTCGTTCTTCGTTGGTAGCTACAAGGGAAATAAAACAGAACTGTAGAACCCTAATCACAATTTCCAGCAAAGACCTAGTAAAGGCCACTGGGGTGGTGAGAGGTTTGGTAAACAGACCATATGTTTCTTCGGCAAAAGCCCACTCTCTCCAAGGCTGCCGGAATGAAGAACCAGAGCAACTGGTTCCTGAGATAACCCATTGCAAACAAGGGTTCCTCGGCAAAAACCCACTTCCAGGGTTGCCAAGGATGAAGAGAGATCAAGACCTGTGTGGCGACGAATCCAATGGAGGACTACCATGACCTGACTGATGCTGTGGCACTCCAAGGGCCAGCTAAACTCGGAAGGAATTCTGACAGGACCAGGAACCAGAAGAATCTGAAGAGATGATGGTTGATTCTGCAATCCTAGGATCAGGAACTAACACAAAATAAAGAAATGGCAGTTGCGTCCCGTACTGGGCTTCGACGGACTCGACTTGCGGCGAACGACCAGGAAGGGCGCAGACCAGGTTCTCCAGGATGAGCACACTCTTCTGTAGAGGGCGACCAACTTCGGGACATCTGGAACAGGAACCATATGGAACTACACTGGCACGGCTGTCATGATGCGTTTCGTCGGACGTACCTTCAAGCTGTGAAAAACAAGAAATGGCGGGTACGACTTGTACGACTGGCGATGGACTCGACTTCGGCGGATGACACAGATGGACAGGATGAGCTGATCCCACAGGAGTGAAGAATGCTGAGAGGACGTTTTCTTCTGAGTAGAGACTGATTCTGAGTACGTAGTATTACAGACCACACTAAGGGACTGCAGTGTGGTAGAAGATTGAGACTGTCTTCATACAGTAGTAACCATATAACTGAAAGATGCCCAGAGAACTGTGGAATGATACAATAATTTGCCGGGGGAGGGCAAATTATAAATTTAGGGGTAATTATTACTGATGGGGCCAATGTCCAGGTGCCTAGAGCAATAGTTCAGATACTTAGAGAACTAGTTCAGATACTTAGGGCAATAGTTCAGGCACTTAGGGCAATAGTTCAGATACTTAGAGCAATAGTTCAGGTACTTAGAGCAATAGTTCAGATACTTAGGGCAGTAGTTCAAGTACTTAGGGCAATAGTTCTGGTACTTAGGGCAATAGTTCAGGTACTTTGGGCAATAGTCATTGCATAAGCAGTACAGTTGTTACAGTAGCTCCACAGTACAGGTGAATTGAGCACTCCTAGACAAACCCCTCTTCCTAAATGTGGGGTCTTCCTGAATAGGATCTCTTCCTGACTAGGATCTGGCTATCCCTGGTCGTTTCGGCTAAGGCCTCCCTTTAGTACCACTAGGCTGGCTTGCCCTATTACACTAGGCCGGGGCCTCCCTTTAGTACCACTAGGCTGGCTTGCCCTATTACACTAGGCCAGGGCCTCCCTTAGTACCACTAGGCTGACTTGCCCTATTACACTAGGCCGGGGCCTCCCTTTAGTACCACTAGGCTGGCTTGCCCTATTACACTAGGCCGGGGCCTCCCTTTAGTACCAAGCTTTACCTCGGGCCTACTGCCCTACTTTTACCTCTGGCCTGACGCCCTACCAAGACTTGGACCTGGTGCCCCTCTTTATATTGGGCCTGGTACCCCACCTTATATTGGGCCTGGTGCCCCGATTTAGATTGGGCCTGGTGCCCTACTTTATATTGGGCCTGGATTGCCCCTTTAAGACTGGGAATGGCTAAGAGTGGCAGGGCCCCTTTAAATCTGCAGCTCTCTGAGAGCTGCTGTCACTCAGTAGCAAAAACACTGCCCCAAATCCTGCCCCCAAATGAATATTCAAAGGCCACTATACAGGCCTCGATGGTAGGCCCCTCCTTTGGGTGTCACTAAGTCCCGCCTCCCCTCTGCATACATAATTTCAGGACCTGATGACCCGCTTCCCCTTGCGGTGCTCGGCCGCTCTTCTCAGTGCCTTCAGTGCGCTTCTAAAATAAAAAATACAATCTCCCTTCACAGGCGGTCAGCACGCTTCAAGTGCTGCCGCCGACTCACCACTCCGATGTCCTCCGGAGGGTTGCTGTGCTGTCGGGAGGCGGGAGGGATGCTGGCAGTGGGAGGGAATGTGCAAGCAGCTGAGGGGACGACCAGGGGCCTAAGACGGCCGACAGTATGAGCGGCGTGATGCGGCTGGCAGGCTGTCATGACAGGGACCAAAATTGAACTTAAAACACAAGGGGTCAAATCAATAAATCTACGGGCTACAGCCCAAACTGTGGCAAACGGACGATCACTTTCTTCTGGTGCCCCGATGGCACCGCGGACCAAAACGGAGCTATGGAGGGATCTTCGCTGGCTGGAGCCAGAGCAGGCACACAGACTGGCCCTCGGGGAACAGGTTCAACCACCAGGTAAGCTGTACTGGTTCCCCTTAACCATCTGCATCCTCTCTGCTCCACAGCCAGCAGGAACTACCCAGAATAACTGTTAAACTTTTAAAAACAAACCCTTAGGTTCTGGAGTGTTTGGACTGGAATGCTGTGCATGAGCAGCTCAGCACAGCATTCCATCCAAGTCATTATGACATGTGCTGCTGTTAAATCTGCTTTTTGACCATCTGTAAAGTGCACAGGGCACTTTTCTGCATTATTTTACAGTTTCCTTTATAAGGAGGTGAATTTTACTTTTAGGGCCCTTATCATTGTACAATTCTGCTGCTACACCTACAGCAGGCACCCTGAGCACCTGTAAACCCCTAATTTATTTATTGATTCTAGTTTTTCTGGGATGCCCCAACTTTGGGTCATTAGATTCGGGCCCGTTCAAAATACATGTCCCCGTGTATTCCCTTAACACTTTATAAAATTTATCGTCTTAACAACCTCTAAAATCTTACTTTACACTCTATGAAGTCTTACGTTAATAAAACACTCTTAAATTCTCTAAAATATTCTTAAAACATCTACTGTACTGTAAATTTGTGAAGTTTTACCCTAAAGTGACTGTGTCTGGGAAATTACTTGGATTAGATCTACCCGTTGTACCAGGGTACGAGTTGAGAAGCTTCTGTGATATACCTTCTAGGAGGGATACCTACGTTCGATCTTTGGGATCTGCAGGGTTGGAAATCAACAGATTCTTGAACAATACGTTCTCCTTCCAGGAACCGCATTTTCGGAGCTATCACTGGTACAGCAGTTTGAATGGTCATGGGTCATGGTAATGGCACGGGTCCAAGGTTCTGTATACCAATTGGTTGGCTATTCTAGTTCCTACATTTTGTCTTTTGTGGACTCTTCTTGCTCTCTTTGCCGTAGGGACTGTCCTGGTCCTTAACGAGCACAGTGCTCTAAAAGTGCAAGCTTTTAGGAGATTCCGATGAACAATCTTGGTACCATGTCCTAATTCCTGTTGGATCTTGTATACCGGTAGTTCAAGATAAGGTATCTCAATAATATAATAAGGTTCTGGTTCCGACTTTGAAGACAGTTTGCTGCATTTTTGGGTCTTCTTCAACATTACTCTTTCTCCAACAAGTAAAGGTGTAGCCTTGGCCTTGATATCATAATTTGCTTTTTGCTTTTGCCGTACTTGCTCCATGTGTCTACCTACAATTTTTCCAGCTTCCTGCAAACGTTGATTATGTTCTTGGACCCAATTTGTAACTGGCTTCTTTACTTTAGTTTCTTCTTGTGGTACTTCCAGCACTAAGTCCATCGGAAGTCTTCCGTGTCATCCAAACATTAAATAATGAGGTGTATAACCCGTGGAGCAATGAATAGTATTATTATAAAGATATGTGAGCTCGGAAAGTAAAACTGGCCAGAAGGGACGTTTATATTCTGGTAGAGCTCGCAACATCTCCAGCAGAATCTGATTTGTTCTTTCGCAAAGTCCATTACCTTGGGGATGGTAAGCAGTGGTTTTTAACTTATGGCTTCCATACAGGGCGCAAAGTTCATGAAATAGTTGGGATTCGAAAGACATTCCTTGATCTGTAAGGATTTTTGTAGGATATCCGTAAGGTCGTACAAAACATCTCATGAAGGTTTCAGCAGTAGTTCGAGCAGATAGGTTTTTTACTGCACTTGCAACCACGAACTTGGAAAAGTAATCAACCATAGTGAGGCTATAGATATGTCCATTTGTGCTAGGGTCTAACTCCAAATGATCAAGAGCAACTAGTTCCAATGGTGCGTTACTAACTATTGGATGGAGAGGAGCTCTCTGATTCACCTTCTCCTTGCACTTTAAGTTACATGCTGGACATTCCTCACACCATTTTATTACATTGTTTCACATTCCTATCCAGTAAAATCTCCTTCTGATAATAGCTTCAGTTTTTTTGTGACCAAAATGTCCTGAATTATCATGGTACGCCTCTAACACTACAGAAGCACTGGTCTTTGGAACTATGATCTGAGTCAATTCTATGTGTGTGGTAGGATCTCTACTTTTCTTAACCAAACGACAATCTTCTATGGTCAGACGAGTTCTGTGTCTCCAAAGTTTCATCGCTTCTGTGTTCAGCTTCTTTCTTTCTTTTTGGGTCATGCGTTTCTGTTGAACAACTAGAGCTTTTACTTGGTGAACTATAGGATCTTGGCTTTGTAATTTCACCCATAGATTCTTTTGTTCTGCAATCATGTCATCCACTTCTAGTTGACTTTCCACTATAGGCTCGGGAGCAATTTGACAACATGCCTGTACAATCTCAGCTGGTACCTGTAGAAAAGGTGGCATTTCTATGTTTTCCAGCAGGGTATCATCTATTTCTGATTCTCCTTGTCCAGGCATCTGGGACAAGGCGCCAGCGTTCGCATTAGCTTTACCAGAGTGATATTTTAAGGAGAATTGGTAATTCGCAAGTCGAGAGGCCCACCTCTGCTCGAGGGCTTCCAGCTTTGCAGTATTTAAGTATGCTAAAAGATTATTATCCATGAAAACCATGAAAGGGGTGGCAGCTAAATATTGCCGGAATTTCTCGGTGATAGCCCAGACTAGCGCTAAAAATTCAAGTTTGAAAGAGCTATAGCGGGCGTCATTCCGCTTGGAGCCTCTTAATCCTCTGCTTGCATAGGCTATTACTCTTTCCATGCCATTCTGTTCTTGTGCGAGTACCGCGCCCAACCTTTTGTTGCTGGCATCGGTATACAACAGAAAAGGTTTCGCATAATCTGGATACGCCAATATAGGAGCCTCAGTTAGTATCTTTTTTAATTGATTGAATGCCTCTTGTTGTTCAGTACCCCATATAACCAGGTGATTCTTTGGGACTCGACCTTCTGCTGATCCTTTTAAAAGTTCGTGTAAAGGCACAGCAATTTTGGAGAAGTTTTTGATAAACTCCAATAATATCCCACAATCCAAGAATTTTGGACCTCTAATGGTAGAGAACAAGCCATTTCTTTACTGCTTCAATCTTCTCTGGGTCTGGCGTCACTCCATCCGTGGAGACTATATGTCCCAGATAACTCACTTTAGTCTGCAGCAGATGACATTTAGAAGGTTTTATTTTAATGCCATATCAGATCAATTTTTGGAACACTTCATCTAAGTGACGCAAATGATCTTCATGAGTCTTTGAATATACAATGATATCATCTAGATATAACAACAGGGTATCGAAATTCCAGCTTCCAAGACAATGTTCAACCAGTATTTGAAAAGTTCCTGGTGCATTACTCAATCCAAAAGGCATCCTGGTGAATTCAAAGAGACCCATAGGGGTAATAAAGGCTGTTTTCTCTTGATCCTTTGGCTCCATAGGAACTTGCCAGTATCCACTGGTTAAATCCAGAGTGGAGAATACGGCTGCTGATTGGAGAGCCGTGAGAGAATCTTCTATCCGAGGCAAAGGATATGCATCCATTTAATTTGCGGTAATCCACACAGAATTGGATCTTACCATCCTTCTTCTTTACCAGAGCAATTGACGCTGCCCATGGGCTGTGACTTTCCTTGATCACATCAGCCTCTTTCATTTCTCTAATCATTTCTTTTACTTGCTGGTACATGGCTGGTGGGATAGGCCTAAATCGTTCTCTGATAGGCGGATGTCCATGGGTACTGATATGATGTTGTACCCCACGAGCTAACCCAAAATCTAAGGGGTGTCAGCTAAAAGCTTCCTTCCAGTTTAAAACCACTTTCAAAACATCAGCTCTTTGCTGAACGGTGGTCTTCGGATTGCCTACTTTAATCTCTTTAGTCCATTCTGGTATCTGGTCACTTATCCCACCTTCAGGCACTTTCTACCTCTTCCCAGCTCAGCATATGTCCTTGAAACACACTGTGGATCTGGGCAACCGGCTGGTTTCGCACAGTTGTACATCGTGAGTCCCGTAATTCAGCACTTGGACTGGTATCCGACCTCTGATTACAGTACCTACACTCTAAGCTACTATTATCAGCTGTTCCTTGTTCATAGGGTAAGGTTCCACTAGAGCATCATAATCTTGACCCCTCGGGCCCACCTTTGCTTTGCACCAAAGGGTGGATTCGGTGCCTGGCTTCAATGTTACTTGTCTAGCATCTGTCACTCTTACTTTACCAATTTCACCCTCAGCATTAGCGAATCGTTGATGGCATTGCAAGTTGTAGATAGTTTGTTGCAGGGCATGTTTCTATTCGGGTACGTGTTTGGCTTGCTGTTGGAGAATGCTCACTAATCATCAAAGCAATTTTGTAGAACATTCATCCCAGAATTAGTGGTGGCAGTTGATCACCTAAGGTTGCTCACAACGATGCCTGTGTTGCATTGGATGTTCTTTCCTAGCTGTACATCGGATTCTAGATATCCTAAATATGGTGCCGTTGCGTTGCTGCGCTATTAACTTTACCCATGATCTAGGGAGGTGGCTTCAGATCATCTAGGTGTCCAGTATCTCGAACTCCCGTCCTTGCAATGTAGTAGCCTGCGATCCGGTGTCTAACAATGCCATAAGCTCGATGCCATCGACCTTGACTGGTATCATTGGACTTCTACCAATGAAACATGACTGCCGTAATGGAACTGCTGGACCTGATCGTCTGCTCTTCGAGGGTCGGTCCTCATCCCCGAAGAATTTCTGTTTAAATTCAGGGTGTTATTTACTGGCTGACCACATCTTCTTTCTATATGGCCACTAACACCACACCAGCGACATAAGGGGCTTCCTTGGCCATCAAACTGATCTGTGGACTGCCTCCCTTCACTCCTTCTTGGGTGGTTCATTTGGTCACTCTTCCTTTCTTTCCCTGATGGATGGAAGCCTCTCTCATTTTTCCAACCCGCTGTCCAGCTTTGCATTTCCTTACACATCTCCGCCATCTGGTTGGTCAGGGTAACAATCTGCTCGGTCAGCTCTGAGTGTTGTCTAGCACTAGTCTGCACAGAACAGATTGGTGTCTGTATCCTTGGTTCATGCATCTGCTCATGTTCTGAACACCGGCTCGGGTAGGCAACAGCTTCTCTTCCAGGTTCCAGTCTTTGTAATGATATTTCCTCTGGCTGGAGTCTTGATTGCCAAGAATTGTCTTCTTTCCATCCTTTTGTAGTGTAGGTCGGCCATTGAGTTCCCATAGAGGTTGCCATTTGGGGATATACCAGAGCCTCCTCTGTGGAATGTCCCGAACTGAATATTCGAATGGTTTTCTCCTTAAAATCCAGGAAGTCGACTTCAGGGTTTTGCAAGTGCAGCATGTGTAGCTCTCTCCTCAGGGCCTCACTTTGCGCTCCTTCAACACATTTTTCTACTAGTACTCGATCTGCATCTCGGACCTCTGCTGCGTCTACCCTCTCTATTGCTCGTAACAGCTCTTGCAGACTCAGTGCGAACTCCCTCAGGGTCTCTTGGGGCTTCTGGGTGTGAGAAAAGAACTTCATTTTGAGGTCAGACACGGTCCTAGCATCAAAGATTTGCTGTAGCCTCTGGAGTATCTGGTCCGCTGTGGCTTTCGCTCCACTCAGCCAGGATTGGACCTCTCGGTGGTCAGCTCCTTTTAGTTGCCCGATTAAAATTTCGACCTTCTGTTGCTCGGGGATCTGATACAGCCTAAACATTGCCTGCATCTTTGAACGGAATTTCCCTAGGTTGCTGTTTCTGTTCCCATCTTTTTCTCCAGAAAACTGTGGAAGCCATGGCGCTCCGAAGTAATATGGCATGGTTAGTGGAGATGGTGGTATATTCCCCCGAGGTCCATCTCGGTCTCCTCCAGCTGCCTCTCTATCTTTCCCAGACAATCCACTACTACACCCTGGCTCCATCTGTGCTTCTTACTAAGCAACTCCAACTTTGGACTCCTCGGATAAATAATTATCTCAATCCTGCCAACTGTGCCAAGAAATTGTTGTCTTCTGTGATGGTCTAGAGGTGCTCTGTGAGGTACTGTACTCTAAAGGTGGTGAAAAGAGATGAGTGAGGCATCAAGGTCTGAATTATGTGGATAGGATAACCGTTCCATTACCCAGACAAGGAGAGGCAGGAGTCAACCTAGTGCTTCAATGCCCGCAGGGCGCTTATTTTGTACCAAGGGTAGAGAGACACAGTCACAAGAGGAAGGAGGGGTTGCTCGAGAACAATAGGGCAATAAACAGAGAAATACTTTATCTACGACTACTAAAATTATTACCACAAGAATAGACTATAGGCCTACTGCCACTCTTATTCTGAAATTATTCTACACTTCGATACTCTTAGATGAGGATCAGGTGACATAAGCCACTCAGAACTGTACTAGGGTAATTATCACCACACATTTCCATCAGAGTCTAGATATTACAAGAGTCCAGGTATCCGACGTCTTCGTGTACACCATCGTTCTTTGTTGGTAGCTACAAGGGAAATAAAACAGAACTGTAGAACCCTAATCACAATGCCCAGCAAAGGCCTAGTTAAGGCCACTGGGGTGGTGAGAGGTTTGGTAAATAGACCATATGTTTCTTCGGCAAAAGCCCACTCTCTCCAAGGCTGCCGGAATGAAGAACCAGAGCAACTGGTTCCTGAGATAACCCATTGCAAACAAGGGTTCCTCAGCCAAAACCCACTTCCAGGGTTGCCATGGACAAAGAGAGATCAAGACCTGCGTGGCGACGAATCCAATGGAGGACTACCATGACCTGACTGATGCTGTGGCACTCCAAGGGCCAGCTAAACTCGGAAGGAATTCTGACAGGACCAGGAACCAGAAGAATCTGAAGAGATGATGGTTGATTCTGCAATCCTAGGATCAGGAACTAACACAAAACAAAGAAACTGCGGATGCGTCCCGTACTGGGCTTCGACGGACTCGACTTTCGGTGAACGACCAGGAAGGGCGCAGACCAGGTTCTCCAGGATGAGCATGCTCTTCTGTAGAGGGTGACCAACTTCAGGACATCTGGAACAGGAATCATACAGAACGACACTGGCACGGCTGTCGTGATGCGTTTCGGCGGACGTACCTTCAAGCTGTGAAAAACAAGAAACGGCGGGTACGACTGGTACGACTGGTGACGGACTCGACTTCGGCGGACGACACAGACGGATGGGATGAGCTGATGGATTATCCCACAGGAGTGAAGAATGCTGAGAGGACGTCTTCTTCTGAGTAGAGACTGATTCTGAGTATGTAGTATTACAGACCACACTAAGGGACTGCAGTGTAGTAGAAGATTGAGACTGTCTTCATACAGTAGTAACCATATAACTGAAAGATGCCCAGAGAACTGTGGAATGATACAATAATTTGCCGGGGAAGGGCAAAATATAAATGTAAGGGTAATTATTACTGATGGGGCCAATGTCCAGGTGCCTAGAGCAATAGTTCAGGTACTTAGAGGAATAGTTCAGGTACTTAGAGCAATAGTTCAGATACTTAGGGCAATAGTTCAAGTACTTAGAACAATAGTTCAGGTACTTAGGGCAATAGTTCAGGTACTTAGGGCAATAGTCATTGCATAAGCAGTACAGTTGTTACAGTAGCTCCACAGTATAGGCGAATTGAGCACTCCTAGACAAACCCCTCTTCCTAAATGTAGGGTCTTCCTGAATAGGATCGCTTCCTGAATAGGATCTGGCTATCCCTGGTCGTTTCGGCTAAGGCCTCCCTTTAGTACCACTAGGCTGGCTTGCCCTATTACACTAGGCCGGGGCCTCCCTTTAGCACCACTAGGCAGGCTTGCCCTATTGCACTAGGCCGGGGCCTCCCTTTAGTACCACTAGGCTGGCTTGCCCTATTACACTAGGCCGGGGCCTCCCTTTAGTACCAAGCTTTACCTCGGGCCTAATGCCCTACTTTTACCTCGGGCCTGACGCCCTACCAAGACTTGGGCCTGGTGCCCCTCTTTATATTGAGCCTGGTTCCCCACCTTATATTGGGCCTGGTGCCCCGCTTTAGATTGGGCCTGGTGCCCCACTTTATATTGGGCCTGGTGCCCCACTTTATATTGGGCCTGGATTGGCCCTTTAAGACTGGGAATGGCTAAGAGTGGCAGGGCCCCTTTAAATCTGCAGGTCTCTGAGAGCTGCTGTCACTCAGTAACAAAAACACCGCCCCCTAAATGAATATTCAAAGGCCGCTATACAGGCCTCGATGGTAGGCCCCTCCTTTGGGCGTCGCTAAGTCCCGCCTCCCCTCTGCATACATAATTTTGGGTACTGATGACCCACTTCCCCTTGTGGTGCTCAGCCGCTCTTCTCAGCGCCTTCAGTATGCTTCTAAATTAAAAAATACAATCTCCCTTCACAGGCGGTCAGCACGCTTCAAGTGCTGCCTCCGACTCACCACTCCGATGTCCTCCGGAGGGTTGCTGTGCTGTCGGGAGGCAGGAGGGATGCTGGCAGTGGGAGGGAATATGCAGGCAGCTGAGGGGATGACCAGGAGGCCTAAGATGGCCAACAGTACGAACGGCATGATGCGGCTGGCAGGGCTGCCGCAAGGGGGACCAAAAATTAAACTTAAAACACAAGGGGGAGGGGTCAAAACAATAAATCGACGGGGCTACACAGCCCAAACCGTGGCAAACGGCTGATCACTTTCTTCTGGTGCCCCGATGGCACCGCGGACCAAAACGGAGCTATGGAGGGAGCTTCACTGGCTGGAGTCAGAGCAGGCACACAGACTGGCCCTTGGGGAACAGCTTCAACCACCAGGTAAGCTGTACTGGTTCCCCTTAACCATCTGCGTCCTCTCTGCTCCACAGCCAGTAGGAACTACCCAGAATAACTGTTAAACTTTTAAAAACAAACCCTCAGGTTCTGGAGTGTTTGGACTGGAATGCTGTGCATGAACAGCTCAGCACAGCACTCCATCCAAGCCATTATGACATGTGCTGCTATTAAATCTGCTTTTTGACCATCTGTAAAGTTCACAGGCCACTTTTCTGCATTATTTTACAGTTTCCCTTTATAAGGAGGTGAATCTTTACTTTTAGGGGCCCCTTATCATTGTACCCTGCTGCCTACACCTACAGCAGGCACCCTGAGCACCTGTAAACCCCTAATTTATTTATTGATTCTAGTTTTTCTGGGATGCCCCAACTTTGGGGCATTACAATTGTCTTGTCCTCTTTCTTAACTGACTGTGCTAAACCTTCCTCAGTCCATGCCTTTGCTCTCCTTACTGCCCTTCCCACTTCCCTGAGGCACTCTAGGTACTCATCCATGTCCTCCTCCCTTTGGGTCTCCTTATATTTCCTGAACCCTTTCCTTTTGGCCCTGACCCTTACTGCCACCTCTCTCTCAAGAACCACAGTGGCTTTCTCCTTCACTTGCCTTTGATACCAGTCTGATGCATTGGTTTGTTACTTCCAGTAAGGCTTCCTTTAGATGCTTCCACTGTTCTTCCACTACCCCTCTTGTCCACATTCTCTCCAGGGCTCTTTTGATGCCCCTCCCCATTTCAGCGAAGTCGCCATTTTTTAAATCAAAAAACCTTTGTCGTAGTATGACTTGAGTGAGTCTCTGTCCCTGTGCTGAACCACACAATGTGATCGCTGGATCCCAGTTGCCCGTCTAACTGGACATCTGCAATTTGATCCCCATTTGTCATTACTAGATCTAGAATTGCCCTGTCTCTGGTGGGATCAAGCAAAAGCTGCCCGAGTCCAGCCTCCTAGAGTGAATCAAGGGTGCCTCTGCTTCTGGCTGAAGCAACTACACTAGTGTTCCAATCCACATCTGGCATATTAAAATCCCCTATCAGTAGAATTTCACCTTTCATTGCCATCTTGTGTATTTCCTCCACTTGCTCCCTGTCCAGTTCCTTGCCCTGTCCTGGAGGCCTGTATATCACCCCTGTGCATATTGCTGTGCCATTTCCAGGTTGAAGGGTGACCCACAATGCCTGAGCCTCCCCCTGCCTACCCTGTACCTGTGTTGCCATTATACCCTCTCTGACATACAGGGCTACTCCCCTTCCATTTTTGCCCTCCCTATCCCTCCTGAATAGAACATATCCTGGTACATTTGTTTCCCCACTCATGATTAGCTGTGTACCAGATTTCAGTTATTGCTACTATATTCAGGTCTCCTTCAGTTATTAAGGCCTCCATGTCTGTGACTTTATTTCCCAGGCTGCGTGCATTTGTCACCATGACCATCCAAGTTTTATAGCCTGACCTCTCTCTCTTCCTGTTTTTGGTCCCCTGCATCTTCCCTTCTTTCCTGATAGATTTCTCTTGTGTTTCCACATCCTTTCCTACTCCATTTCTGCCCGACTCCGATGACCATATTATCAACTCCTCTTCCTGCTCCATTATTCTGCTTTCTCTACCATGTGGGGTGGGCTGCCTGAGTATCCCTGCTCCTGTTGCCCTCCCCTTGACTAGTTTAAACTCTCATCAGCAAAGCATTTAAACCATCCATTGAGGGCTGCCTTCTTCTTACTGGACAGTTGCAGTCCGTCCCCACTGTACAGGGCTGCATCAGTCCTGGTGGGTCCCCAGTCCCCAGTGAAGCCATGCCACTTCTCATTACACCAGCCTTTCAACCATGTGCTGAAGTTACTAATGCGGAGATTCCGCTTCCCCTCCTGCCGTGGACTGGCAGCACCTCTGAAAATGTCATGGAGCTCGCTACCTTTCCCAGGCACCCTCTCAACACTGTAAAGTCCTCCTTCACCTGCTCCAAGCTTGCCTTATCCTTGGATAGGTCATTTGTCCCCAAGTGGATAATGACCTCCAGCCCTCCCCTCCTTACCACAGCTTCAGTGAGCCTTTGTATGCGCTCCCCCTCCTTCCGAGCTGTGCCTCCTGGAAGGCACTTTACCTCCCTTTCGTCTCTACTATCTGTGCCCAAATCCATTCCCCGGACAATTAAGTCCCCCAACAGGAGTAACTTCTTTTTCCTATGGGGTTCTCTTCCTCCTGCCACTGGGTCTCCCTATTGGAGGACCCTCAGCTCCTCCCTGGTCTCAGCCTCTGGTTCCTTTGCAGGGCTGTCCCATCCCTCTAACACTGTGTAGGGGTTCATGAGCTGGACTGGATGGGGGATATGTCTCTGCCCCCCTCCCCTCGACCTTTCTGAACCCACCGTAGTCCATCCTGCCATCTGCCTGGGTGGCCGTTGTGGCATTGGATGGGGACCTGGTGGCCTCTGGGTGGGGTGAAGGTCCCCAGCATTCCTGCCAGCTCAGCCCAGAGACTGGACAACTCTGCCCTCAGCCCAGAGAGGTGCCTGCAAATGGAGCAGCACCACAGTAATCAGAATGTTTTTCTGAAGACTGCTGCACCTCAGCCAGAGCACAGCATCACACCCTGCGTCATCCTGTGCTTGCTGATATTCCTCCCCTCCTAACTCTTTTTTTCCTTCTCCTTCTCTCCCTGTCTTTCTATCCTTCTGTAGTGACTTACAGCTTCTCTCTCCTCCTCTTGTATGTGCCCTTGTGGTCCTAGTTGCTAACTACACTCTTTGTAATTCTGCTTATATACCAGCTAGGCTATTGCTTGTGCTGTGCTGCTCAACTGTTCCTGTGTCTTTCAGTAGTTGTGACCTGGCCTTCCACTATAAGGGTAGAACACCTGGGGTGGTTGGGGAATGGGTGGGTGGGGGATTGTTCATTTGGTACCCGGTGTCTACAAAAAACAATCAGGTAAAAATAAAATTTCTTCTGTAAATGACAGGGCAAAAACACAGCTCTAGTTTAAGGTAGCTGGTAGCTGCTCTCCCTCTAAACTTCTGCAGCAAACAAAGTCCACAGTCCTCAGTCCCTCAAGCCTTCTTCAGCTCCTCCCCTTATTAGACACCTCTTTCACAGAGTTTCAGTAACAGCTCTAGTCACAAATGACTGCAGATATTCTCCCAGCTAGATTACCTCCCTGGCAAATTAAAGTTACACTAATAAGTAAAGTTAACCCCAAAAACAGAGAACCAAAACACTGACTTCTACTTACTATTACATGCCCCTGAATTAACCTTACTCAGTAAATCACCTCCTTATCATATCATATCATATCATATCATATCATATCATATCATATCAAGTCTTTATTTAACCAGGCGTTCATCGTTGAGCAGAAGCTCATTTGCAAGATGGACCTGGGTGGAGCATGAACAATTGTATATACAGGTCAACACAGGTATTTACAAGGCAATACAGATAATACTCTTTACAGAGAGGAAGAAAAAGAAGTTCATATGTACATAGAATTATACAGATATTGTACAGATTACACGGTATTTACATACATAGAAGTGTCTATAGGAAGATAAAGCAGGTTATCTAAGGTTGCAGGAGGAAGTAACGAAGAAAAAATAAAATAAAAATATACACCAGGTAGAGGTGAAGGTAGGGGGAAGAGAGGAGGGAAGTAGGGGAGAAAGGCTAGGAGGGCACGGTCACAGAAAGGAGTTGGTAAAGCTGGATGTAGAGAAGTGGATGGAGAAAGAGTATGTGTGAGCCCCGGGATTGAATGCTATAGTACGGGCATGGTAGGATGTCACAACCCAGGGTAGTGAGCTCCTATCCGAGGTTGGGAAAGGAAGAATAAGGGATGGATGGGCCTAGTGTTGATAAGACAGGGGATAAGAGAGAACAATTAGGCTGGTGAGGAGCAAGCTGGGGGGTCAGTGCACTTAAAATTGGGTCTAGGTGTGGTTATATACCAGTGCAGACACCGTGTACTGGGTCTGAGTGGGTGAAGCAGTTACATACTTCTCTGATTGTATGGAAATAAAGCATCTTGAAAGCATTTATACCGATTAGAGTGCTTAATTTGAGGGTTTTTGTAGATCGCTCCATAAGGTAGGTAGCACGAAGCTTATGGCTGCCCTGCCAGGCGGATTTTGCTTTGGGTACTTTAAGTGTAATAGCTGAGTAACTTCTTAATGTGTATTTCCCAATTATACTAAGGGGAAGACAGCAGGAGATATAGTAAGGCAGCTTATTAGAGATGGCTCTATAGGTCCAGAGAGCGGCGTTTCTGTGGCGCCTGAACTTTAGTGATGTCCATCCCACTGCCGCATATAGGGTGCAGTGATGTGTGTCGAAGGGGAGTCCCGTTATTGCTGTAGGTTATTACCTCCTTGCTGTAGGGTAGCTGGTAGCTACTCTCCCACTTAATGAAGCTGATGTCCTGCGAGTTAATTAGGAGCTCCAGATCATCAGCATATAAAGTGGCACTGCTATGGACTGGCACCTGAGGTAGGTCATTAACAAATAGGGAGAAAAGTATGGGTCCCAGAATAGACCACTGTGGGACCTTAGTTTCGAAAGGAGTGGGCTCAGAGAATGCCCTATTAAACTTAACAGGTTGCTGCCTTCCCTGTAGGTAGTTTGTAAACCAGGCTAGGGCAGCGGCTGACAAACCAAAAGAACAAAGCTTAGAGCACAAGAGCGTATGGTCTACCAGATCAAAACGTCAATGATTGTCTCTATTGCACCTTCCTAATTTAATCAGGATTAAAAGTAAACGAAGGTACTTAAGTTGGGTGTGAAAAGCTGCTTGACTCCATTGCAAAGGTCATGACCTAACTCATGTAAGGCATCCTGGAATTTGATGATGTTTTGGTGCTAAAACCTGCAGTAGTTATGCTGTATTTGTCAGTGCTGTTGCTGTCCTATGCAGTCCTTATGTTCTTGTCTTATGCTGGCCAAGAAACTTTTCAAGGCATATGTAACCCCCCCTACAAATGAGGGTTCCCTAAAAGTCTTCCTTGAGCTTGCCTAAATGCTCACTGCCAGGCTGGGGTCCTGCGTTTTAGCAGTTTAAATGTATTGCCAGAGAGTGCCTGTATAGCCTCTGTGTACTGTCTCTATAAGAGCTGCCTAGATTGCAGTTATAATTAATCTGGGAGGGGGATGAGTGTTTCTATGCTAGAGTCTTGCCCAGGCTACCAGATAATCGCTCCATTCTGCCATCGCTAATTGCGCAGAGGAAGCTCTGTTACAAGATGTACTTATTTGCTGGATATCTATTAGAGTGGTAATAATATTGCAGTTTGTCTAACCTGCCTTGTTTGCAGCATGGACATTTCTGTTTATCCCCACCATCTTGGTCCGGGACTGCCAGATTGGACCAATCAGTGCCTTTGGGGACTCTAAAATGGAGCCTGTCCCCAGGGGTCCTGTGGGAGCAAATTTCTGTAGGAATTATAGTTTTGGGCTTTTGGCACCTAAATGAACCTGGAGGGGGAGCCCTTGTTGTGACTGACAGAGGAATCAGCCAACCGAACCTTTTGCATCCTGGGGAAAGTCCCAGACTGCTTGCAGTTTCAGTTCAGATCTGAGTTGGGAAGTAAAGGAGTAACAGCTCGAGGTGATCGAGCAGCAGTCCTGTGAGGATTCACACTGGAGAACTGTGAAAGGGCTAAGTTTTGGCCTGCCTGTCTGCCTGCTGTCCCTGAGAGGGAAAATAGAGTTGATTTGGACTGAATCCGAGTTGTGAGGACGATTTAAGCCACTGGACTGTGACCAGGCTTTAACCTGAAGAAGACTGAAGATTTGCTGAATGCGGTTGGCCTGTCAGGATTACCAGCCACCTCTGAACTCCCGGTTGGTGCAGAGACTCTGTAATTGCAGCCAGATAGCAATCTGCCTGGTACAGTAGAATTTCTTACATGTAAATGTGCTGTGTGCTGTTAGTGGGTCGTGATTTGGTTCCCCACTGTGTGCTGAACTGTGTTCTGCTTGCTGGAGGCTGCATCCAGCTCCCACAGACTGAATCTGTACTCATCTCCATTTGGCCTGGGCCTTGCCACGCTAGCCCAGCCAGAATACCCGCTACACAGAGAAAGTCATTGACGAGAGACCTGCCTGGGGATCAGCCTCCTACTCAATGCCTGTAACAGGAATGACACCTCAGTGATTTGTGTGGGCCCTGCTTCTCCTGGCACTCCAGTTCAACAACTTGCAGTCTCGATTTCGTCCTGCCTCTGTTCTGTATTGGATATCGTGAGTACATATCAGGGTAGCTCCCTGCAACAACAGCTAAATCTAAAGTGTTGTCATCTGATTATCTTGTTGCCTTTTATTTCATGAACTGAGCCCTCCAGCTCCGGATTACAAATAGTGTGTGTTGTGCATGTTGCTTTCTTCCATCACAGGGCCCCAGCCAGCTGTGATGCCGGCCTACCCCGGGCAATGTTCCTGGCTAGCCCACCTTCTTCCTACCTGGGTACCCAGAGTGTGTGACTGTGCAGGGACTCTGAAGTGCATGCGTAACTGTCTGATTGATATAGCCTTTAAGCAAATCAACCTGATAACTCCCCTCCCTTGTTCAAGTCCCCTGAATAAATCAGATCTAACTCTTTTTGCATTTAACCTGACTGTGGTTCCACTTTGTGCCGAAAGTACTGTACTGTTGCTATTTGCAGTGCATAACCTTGTTTTACAGGGGTCCCCAGGGTCAAGCTAGAGGAACCAGCCCTGGTGGTAAGTGCAAACAGTGTGGGTAATTGTATGGTGAATAAGGGTCATTGTGAAAGTGATTATTGTGTATTGTTCAGGCTGCTAGAAGGGGAAAGAGGGGGTTACAGTGTCCCGGAGGGCTGTGCCCAGGTTGGCGTGACCACTAACAACCCTGACCTCTGGGTGGAGGCACCCGTTTCAGTACCCAGGCCCCTTAACCTGCTACTAGCTAGGCAGGCAGGGGTAGTAGCCCTTGGGATAGTGCCACCTAGTGGTTACATCTTGGAGGCTTACTGCTGGGATTTTGTGCCTTCTAGTAGCCAGAGGTGGGAATTACCCCAGTATGTCTTGAACTGGTGACAAAATGGAGGAGCTTGCTACGCCTAAGCTCAAGATTGCCCCCCCACAAGCTGTCAGTGCACCGAATGATGGGGTGGAGTGAGGCACAGGAGGTAGACCCCCAACAGACCCTCTTGTTAATGGATGTCCCATTAGGGACCACTAATGCTGTTATTGTAGAGACTGTTGAGCAAGTTAAAGTTTTTGGGGAAGGTTTAAGTGAAGGGGAGGGATTTGGACCTGTTTGACCTGACCATGGTGGTCCTCCTCTCCTGTAGCTCCCCTATAGATCCAGAGAAAGTACCCCCTGTGATTCTGTCAGAAGGGTCCCAGAAGGGGTGGAGGGTCATCCATTTGCACAATGATCCGGCTACCCCGGGAGGGTCCCCCAGCATAGAGGGGTTCAAGGACAACCTGCTTAAGTTGTTAGTTTCTGAGGGGTGAACCACCCAAGAGTTAGTGAAGGTGCTAGACCTTTCTGAAGAACCCACACCATTGCAGTCCCCGACAGCATCTCCTGCCTCCCCTAGGGTCTCCCCTGTGGTCACCTCTCCCATAGTAATTCCATCTGTGCACCTGGATTCATACCGTAGACTTAGACTTTTTTTGGGTACAGTCCCAGTGCCCGTAGGGGAGGATGACCTGGAGACATGGATGGACTATGCTACCCCCCTGGTCCAGGAGTAGCAGTGCTCTGAGGGGGAGAAAAGAAAAGACCCATGGAAGTTTGAGGGGCCTGCACTGGAGGCCATTTGCTTCCTACAAGCCACTAGCCTGAAGGCTACTGTGGCTGAATACCTCTGCACTGGGGTTGGAAGCACTGAGTCGGGGACAATTTACTGTGAAATCTCAAATCTGCAAGCAATGGAAGAATGAGAAGTTGTCTGTTTGTTGTCAGAACTGAGAGGGCTCACAGAAAAAGGGGCTACCTGCAAGTGAACTGAATCGGGTCAGGTTGGACCATATTCTCAAGTCAGCCAGGTACTCTAGTGTGATGATGCTAAAACTTAAGTTGCAAGATAGGAAGGCTAATCCTCCCGAGTATTGTCACCTCATGAAAGAGATTCATGAAACAGAGAATGATGAAGAGGTGTAGGAGCCCTATGCTGGTGTTGCCTGTACCTGCCAGACCCCTGAACGAAGTGACGAGACTGAAGTGCAGCAGATGAGAGAACTAATTAAAGAATTAACGGAGTTGAGAGTCAGTCAACAAGCCACTGAGGCGGCCGGAGATACTAACCTCTACCAGGCACCTCCTGAATTAGAGTGAGACCTCGCCTAGTGGAGTGGGGGTGCACATCATCTCCTTGGAAACCCCGACTGAGGGTAACCTACTGGAAGAAGCATGAGGATTGATATCCCTGGTGGGGGAACTACTATGAGCCACACAATCCACTAACCTTGGTGGAAGTCCAGAGGACCAAGAATGCAAATCACAAGTCAAAGAAGGGCCCGAGGTGCCACTGATGTACCCAAGCAGGGATACGGCCCGCAGCCACTCAGAGACTCTAGAGAACCCAATATTTGTTACCACTGTGGGGAGGATGGGCACACCCAGTACACCTGTCGCTCACCAGAGAACTTGAGAAAGGTTACTATTAGGCTACTAGCCTTGATTCGATGGAACAATAACCGTCTGCAAGGTGGAGCTGCTCGGAAAAGTTATTCATCAAAGACCGCTGCCAAGTTGACATCCAAGTCTGCATTGCCTGAGTGGTCCGAGGTGGTGCGTCCCTCAATGGAAACTACAGTGAAGATGAATGGTGTATCCACCTGGGCCATGCTTGACAGTGGGTCTCAAGTGACCATAGTGTTCCAAGACTGGTATCAAAAACATCTGCCGGATGTGCCCCTACAACCCTTGGAAGGCTTACATGTGTGGGGGTTGACTGAGAAGTCTTATCCATATTCAGGATATATTCGGATCTGGCTGTCTTTCCCTACTGCAGTGGCTGGAGTAGATGAACAAGTCGAGACACTTGCCTTGGTGTGTCCCCCTACCGGACTGTATGATGGGGTTCCTCTATTAATTGGGACAAATGCCCACATGTTTGGGAGACTGGCACAACTCTGTCATGAGAAGCAAGGGCAACAGACTGGGTGGGCCCTAAGAATTCCGGCTCTGATCAAAAGGGCCTACGATTTGCAATGGAAACCTGAGGAAGTAGACCAGGATGAACCTGTGGGGATCGTGTGGAAGAAGGATCCTGACTCTCTGGTACTGGCACCCAATGCTCAGTGCACCATTCACGGGGAGGTCCCCCTCCGGAAAGATGCCAAGAACAAACTATTAATGTTGGATGCTCCAGGCGATGGATAGTTGCCAGAGGGATTGTTGGTCAAACCCAGCATCTTGCCTGCTCGAGCACACGCCTATGCATGACGAGTGATGGTCCAGATTCAGAATGTGTCAGATTGGGAGATCTGGGTGAACAGAGGGTGCACTCTAGCTGCAGTACACTGTGCAGACACTGCCATATTACCCAGCAACAAGTACTCTGGTGAAAAGGAGAGAGTGACCCCGGACTTATTTGACTTTGATGATTCCTCATTGCCAGTTGAATGGAAGGCTAGAATTAGCAAGAAACTCGCCCAGAGAGACCAAGTGTTTTCATTAAAAGAATGGGACATGGGGTGTGTCCAGGGTGCAGAGCATCACATATGCCTGAATGATGACTGGCCATTTCGAGAGAGATCCCGATGCCTGGCCCTGATGGATATAGATGATGTTAGGAGATGCCTGCTGCTAGCGTGATACAAGAATCAAGGAGCCCATACGTCTCTCCCATTGTGGTTGTGCATAGTAAGAATGGGTCCGTGAGGATGTGTGTTGATTATCGAACCCTGAACTGGCGGACCATCCCAGATCAATACACCATGCCCCGTATACAAGATGCCGTGGACTGCTTGAATGGGAGCAAATGCTTCTCGGTATTGGATCTTCACAGTGGATATTACCAGATTCCGATGGCTCTGGAGGACCATGAGAAAACAGCCTTCATCTGTCCTTTGGGGTTCTACAAATTTCTGAGAAAGTTACAGGGGATTTCGGACACCCAGGCCACCTTTCAGCGACTGATGGAACGTGTGGTGGGAGATATGAACTTGCTGGAATGTCTAGTGTACCTAGATGATGTCATTGTGTTCAGATGCACATTAGAGGAGCATGCGACCTGACTGTTTAAAGTTCTGGACCAATTGGAAGACTTCGGCCTCAAGCTGTCCATTGACAAGTGCCAGTTTTTTCAAACCTCCGTGAAGTATGTGGGGCACATAGTATCTGCAAAAGGGATAGAGACCAATCCCAGTAAGGTTGAGTCACTGACTACTTGGCCACAGCCCCACAACTTGAAAGAACGACAACATTTTCTGGAGTTCTGTGGCTACTACCGCAGGTTCATAAAAGACTATTCCGAGGTGATTCTCCCGCTCCTGAATCTTACCCAGGGTTACCCCCCTACCAACCGTAAATACAAGAAAGGGGCTGTCAAAGAACCAGAGAAAGTGTACTTCCACACAGGTGAACCTTTTGGGCCCCGCTGGACACCCAAATGTGAAGCAGCTTTCCATGAAGTTATATACCAGCTCACCCATGCCCTCATCCTTGCCTATGCTGACCCTACCAAGCCCTATGTGCTGCATAAGGACACTAGTCTGCAGGGCCTAGGAGCTGTGCTGTATCAAGATCATGAGGATGATTTGAGACCGGTAGCTTTCGCCAGCAGAAGTTTGACCTCTTAGGAGTGAAATTATCCTGTGCACAAGCTGGAGTTCCTGGCCCTAAAATGGGCCATCGTTGAGTACCTCTATGGGGCAAAGATATTGGTGAAGACCGACAATAACCCGTTGACCTATGTACAGACTTCAGCTAAATTAGATGCCAATGGGCACCGGTGGTTTTCTGCCTTATCAACCTACGATTATGCTGTCGAATACAGACCGGGACTGAACCATATTGATGCTGACGCCCTGTCACAAAGGCCCGCTTCCAAGAGTGTTTGGGTCAGGCTGTCTGAACCTGACATCCGAGCATTGTGCCAAAAGTTTGACAGAGATGAACAGATGCCTGCCTGCTGACACAGTGGACTGCCTAGTAGATGGCTTGGGCCCTCCCGATACCTGCATACCGGCTGCCTATTGCCATTTCTCTGCTCTAGATATTAGTGCACTACCTCAACTTGACAATGACAGTATTCAGTGGGCTCAATCCCAAGATCCTATGATTCAACTTGCACTTGATGCCCTGCATGTGGGGAAAGATGTGTCTAAGTTGCGTTCCCCTGACTTGCGAACTGTCCTATTGTTTAAAGAAGGCCCCAGGTTGAAGTTACTCAATCAGTTGTTATACAGAGAGACAGTGGATCATAGTGGTCAAGTAGACAAGCAACAATTGGTCCTGCCCATGGCCTTTAAACACTTGATACTGAGGTCCCTCCACAATCACATGGGGCACCTCGGTATTGACAGGACTCTCGACCTGGTACGATCTCGATTCTACTGGCCCAAGATGGGGACCGATGTTGAGCACCATGTAAAGACCTGTCATTGTTGCCTTCAAAGAAAAGCCCTGCGTCAGAGGGCTACCCCCATTATCAATATCACTACCAGCGCCCCATGGAACTGGTCTGCATAGATTCTTTGTGCTTAGAACCTGATCAACGGAATATCGGCAATGTGTTAGTGGTTACGGATCATTTTACATGATATGCACAAGCTTTTCCAACTAAAGATCAAAAGGCCTCTACCATGGCTAAGCTGCTAGTGGAAAAATTCTTTGTCCACTATGGTGCCCCCCCCAGCGGATCCACTCTGACCAAGGCAGAGACTTTGAAAGTAGGCTAATCAAAGAAATTCTCTCTCTGTGGGGGGTGTGGAAGTCAAGAACCGCCCCCTATCACCCGCAGGGGAACCCTCAACCAGAACATTTTAACCACACCCTTCTAGACATGCTGGGCACCCTCCATCCAAAAGACAAGCATAAATGGAGCCAACAGATTAGCACCTTGGTACACACGTACAATTGCACCAAAAATGATGCTACTGGGTTCTCCCCCTACTGTCTCATGTTCGGTAGGGAGGCCTGACTGCCAATTGATGTCTGCTTTGGGGTCTCTCCAGATGGGGTCCAGGCCAAAAACTACCTGCAGTATGTGCAGAAACTGAAAGCTCAGTTGAACCATGCATATCAACTGGCCCAGACAATGGCCACCAAGAGAAATCTTGCCAACAAAGAGAGGCATGATAAGAAAGTAAAGGCTCAAGAGCTACGGCCCGGAGACCATGTGTTGTTATGCAATTTGGGACTACATGGCAAGCACAAAATTGCTGATAGGTGGCACCATCTTCCTCATGTAGTAGTTGGAAAGTTGGATGATCTACCTGTGTACAAGGTACACCCAGAGAATAACTCCAAAGCTGTCAAGACCATGCACCATAACCACTTGCTGCCTATCGGCCAAGTTATTATTGAAGCTGAGCCAGCAGACATTGCCTCCCCTGGGCTGGTGACTCGTGCTGCTGCCAAAAAGAGACAGAGTCAGTCTACCCCAGTTGTTACAGATTTAAGGTTTCCCTGCAGCAGGCCCAGAATGATAGTGACTGTCAGTCCACTTCTGATGATAGTGCGTGTGACAGTGCCTATTACCCCTCCTATGAATTGAGTCAGCTGTTTCGGGGTAACCTTATGACTAATTGTGGGGATGAAGCTGGGCCATCTGGACTGCCTAACCCCCCAGCTTCGTCCTTGGAGCCAATGCTCCCTGAAAGTGAAGTGCAAAGTATTACATCTGAGGCTGCAGACTCCCTGTGTTTTGTGGAACTGTGTGAATTGCCCGAAGAAGGGGGTGATGGTCTGAGTCTCTCTGGTGACACACCAGAACTTGAAGAACAGTATGAGAGTGATGACAGCCCCCTTTCAGTGCCACAAAGCCTAATTGTGCCTGAACCTTCTCAAAATGAGCTAAGTGTTATGGAACCAGAGCCTACAGAACAAGGAGCTGATAGTGCTCCAAGTTAGTACTTTCCCATCCATGCAGAGGCACCCCTCACAAGTGACGAAAGCTCCAAGACTAGTGCTGAAAGTACAGAGACTCTGGTTGTTTCCCCCAGAAAGACTGGCCGAGCTGTCAGGCCAGTATTGCGCTTCAGTTATGATTCTTTCAGGAGGCCAGTGGATTTGCCTCTCAATGTGGTTCACAAAGGTGTTTATGTTTCTCAGAGCTCACTACCCAAACTGAGCTTAAGGGCCAAATCCAGGTTGATTGTTCTTCCTTCTCAGTATGGTGCCCATGCCACATCCAGCCCCAAGTTAGCTGATAGGGAAGGGCCCCCTCTTACACTGTTTAATGTACAAGAAGTTATTACATGAATCAGTACAGTGATGTTCAAAGTATGTTAATCATAGTGAAATCAGTATTACCTGTATGAAACATGCATAAGTATTGTCATTATGGATATAGTATTGTGAAGTATAGTGAATATAAAGGTACAATTTTACATTGACTGATGCACCAGATGTTCTGTGCCTAGCATGCTAATATTATAAATGTCTCGTATGTATTGCATTTTCAATATGATGATGGTACAGACTTGACGTGGATGCCAAGTTTTCTCCCGGCAGAGAAAGGTGTAACCCCCCTACAAATGGGGGTTCCCGAAAAGTCTTCCTTGAGCTTGCCTAAATGCTCACTGCCAGGCTGGTGTCCTGCGTTTTAGCAGTTTAAATGTATTGCCAGAGAGTGCCTGTATAGCTTCTGTGTACTATCTCTTTAAGAGCTGCCTAGATTGCAGTTATAATTAATCTGGGAGGGGGCTGAGTGTTTCTATGCTCGAGTCCCGCCCGGGCTGCCAGATAATCACTCTGTTCTGCCATTGCTAATTGTGCAGAGGGAGCTCTGTTATAAGATGTACTTATTTGCTGAATATCTAGTAGAGTAGTAATAATATTGCAGTTTGTCTAACCTGCCTTGTTTGCAGCATGGACATTTCTGTTTATCCCCACCATCTTGGTCCGGGACTGTCAGATTGGACCAATCAGTGCCTTTGGGGACTCTAAAATGGAGACTGTCCCCAGGGGTCTTGTGGGAGCACAATTCTGTAGGAATTGTAGTTTGGGGCTTTTGGCGCCTAAATGAACCTGGAGGGGGAGCTCTTGTTGTGACTGACAGAGGAATCAGCCAACTGAACCTTTTGGATCCTGGGGAAAGTCCCAGACTGCTTGCAGTTTCAGTTCAGATCTGAGTTGGGAAGTGAAGGAGTAACAGCTTGAGATAATCGAGCAGCAATCCTGTGTGATTTGTGCGGGAGAACTGTGAAAGGGCTGAGTTTGGGCCTGCTTGTCTGCCTGCTGTCCCTGAGAGAGAAAACAGAGCTGATTCGGACTGAATCCGAGTTGTGAGAACGATTTAAGCCACTGGACTGTGGCCAGGCTTTAACCTGAAGAAGACCGAAGATTTGCTGAATGCGATAGGCCTGTCAGGATTTCCAGCTACCTCTGAACTCCCGGTTGGTGCAGAGACTCTGTAATTGCGACCGGATAGCAATATGCCTGGTACAGTAGAATTTCTTACATGTAAATGTGCTGTGTGCTGTCAGTGGGTTGTGATTTTGTTCCCCACTGTGTGCTGAACTTTGTTCTGCTTGCTGGAGGCTGCATCCAGCTCCCACAGACTGAATCCATACTCATCTCCATTTGGTCTGGGCCTTGCCACACTGGCCCATCCAGAATACCCGCTACACAGAGAAAGTCATCGACGAGAGACCTGCCTGGGGATCAGCCCCCTGCACAATGCTTGAACAGGAACAATGCCTCGGTGATTCGTGTGGGCCCTGCTTTTCCTGGCATTCCAGCTCAACAACCTGCAGTCTCGATTTCGTCCTGCCTGTGTTCTGTATTGGGTATCATGAGTACATATCAAGGTAGCTCCCTGCAACAACAGCTAAATCTAAAGTGTTGTCATCCGATTGTCTTGTTGCCTTTAATTTCACAAACTGAGCCCTCCGGCTCCGGATTATAAATAGTGTGTGTTGTGCATGTTGATTTCTTCCATCACAAGGCCCCAACCAGCTGCGACGCCGGCCTACCCCGGGCAACGTTCCTGGCTAGCCCACCTTCTTCCTACCTGGGTACCCAGAGTGTGTGACTGTGTAGGGACTCTGAAGTGCATGCATAACTGTCTGACTGATATAGCCTTTAAGCAAATCAACCTGATTACGCCCCTCCCTTGTTCAAGTCCCCTGAATAAATCAGATCTAACTCTTTGCATTTAACCTGACTGTGGTTCCAGTTTGTGCCAAAAGTACTGGACTGCTGCTACTTGCTGTGCATAACCTTGTTTTACAGGGGGTCCCCAGGGTCGAGCTAGAGAAACCAGCCCTGGTGGTAAGTGCAAACAGTGTGGGTAATTGTATGGTGAATAAGGGTCATTGTGAAAGTGATTATTGTGTATTATTCAGGCCACTAGAAGGGAAAGAGGGGGGTTGCAGTGTCCGGGAGGACTGTGCCCAGGTTAGTGTGACCACTAATAACCCTGACCTCCAGGTGGAGGCACCTGTTTCAGTACCCAGGCCCCTTAACCTGCTACTAGCCAAGTAGGCAGGGGTAGCAGCCCTTGGGATAGTGCCACCTAGTGGTTACACATAGCAAGTGCCCTGTTGTTTTCTATAGTTTAAAGTGCATCTAAGATAGAAAAAAAATGTTTTTAGAGAATACAGGGACTTCACAAGACATGTAACAGAAGTGAATAAGAGTATAACTTCTGCTGGCTTGTGCGTGCCTGTTCATCAGCTTCCATGATGCCTTGCATGAGTGGGGTCATGATCTTTGGAATGGAGACAGGTTTTTACACCAGGGCAAAACAGAGTGAAGCAATGACATTATGGGGATGCAAGGCAGGGAATCATTGTTCATGCCTATAAACTACACAGGTATATGTGTAAGCCCACCAAAATGAGCTTACCTTTAGGGAGTTGTGACTCCTTGTTCCTCTTGGTGCTGCTTGCATGGGTGGCTCTGGGGGGACCCACATCTAGCGGCCCCAGTTACTGCCCTGTAGCATTGGCATTGGATGACTCAGTGAGCTTGGTCTGTGGTGGGTGGGCCGTGTGCCGAGTCTTTGCTTCCAAGCCTTCAGGCGCTTAGTATTCCTGGGTCCAGTTTTCTTCGGTTGGCCGGGCTTGTGACTGCAGGAGTGGGGAAGGAGGACAAAGTAAAAAAGTTGATTTAATAGAAGGTTGTAAATACTTATGGTGGTCCATGCTACAGCGCATGCACGGCCACCAAGTTTGAAAACTTAAAGGATCGGTTGCTCCATTTTGCCGGGGGTAGTTTGACGCTGTCCGGTGCCATTGGGGTGCATTTTAAATAATTAGTTATCAAGACTACAGGTCCCATAATACTTTGGGTTGACGGGTGGTTTTGGTGCCATGGGGAATGTCTGTCAAGGAATTTGGGGAGGAGATTTAAGGAAGGAGCTGCACGGGACAAGAGAGATCTGGGGAGTTGAGAGGAGAGTGTGATCATGTGGGTGCGACTGCCTGCTCAATCAGCAAGACCGTGGTTTAAGGATTTTATTGTTGGGCAGTGCTGCTCTGCAGGACTATGGTGATGTGGTGGCAGCTGTTACTTCCAGAGCCCAATTTTGATACAGCACAGGAGATCTGTGCCAGAGAGGAGATGTGTGCCATAGAGGAAATCACAGCCAGAGAGGAGAAGGAGGAGAGCCTGCAAGAGACCTGCAGCATGGGGATGGGCTGTCAAGCATTCGTTCTGAGGACCGCTCCTGAATGGAACTCCCATAAGGGATATTGTGACCTGCATTTTGGTGGAGAGAAGGATTAGAGGAACAGAAGTGGTTTCCTTTGGAACCCAGAGAGAGAGAGAGAGAGACTTGGTAGGAGAGGTTGAAGAGACAGTGATAGGAGGGGGTCCAGGGCAGCCTCTGGTCCTAGACCACACCTATTTGGGACTGTCCAGTTCCTGGAGGTGGGGAGAGGTGGATACATCTGCCTTTTGCTGATCGGGTAGTCGCCTGCTTGTGCCTTATATGAAGTGGAGCTCCATTTTTCGGGTGGCTTTAAGCTGGGTCAGCCATCCCTCAAGAGGTCTGTGCTCCCGAACTCAGAAGAGAGAATGAGAAGGAAATGGTGAGAACTGTAGCTGCCTGTTTTAGAATGGCCTGATTTGGCCATGAGTTAAGCTGCCTGTGCATGTGGACTGTGGCTGCCTAGCCAGAGGGTAGTCACCTGGACTTAATGCTCAGTTTGTGACCTACATGGTCCTGAGTACCCTATTAGATTCTGATGTGACCTCCTTGGTCCAGAGCAATCTTGTGTGTGTTTCACTGCTCCATGGAGTGACTGTTTCCTGTTCCAGTTAATTGTTCATTAAATGGTATCCCCTGTTGCTGCAGTTTGGAGTGTTGCTTTTTCCATTTGGACAAACTGTTTGCTGCTAACAAGACTTTGCCTCCACAGCTCAGCACCCAGAGGTCAGAGGGCACCCCTGGTTCCACCAAGGTCTGGAAAACAGGCCGACCAGGTATGTGACTCTTCTGCTGTATAGTGCCTCCCTTCCTTCCTTCCTAGGACTTTTAGCATCTTACCCATAGACGTGGGGGGGGGGGGGCGTACACATAAAATAAGCTGAGGGGACTTTCCCTTTAATACCCTCTTTGCACTCAGTATCCCGTGATAATCACGACTTCATTTCAGCAACTACAAATTAGCACATGCATAATAGCAAGTGTAACAACCACGACGTTTGCACAATAGCTGCTCAACAATAATAGCGCCAGTCTCTGCCAAAACAATCAACAAAATAGCAAGCATTATTTAATAGCGACTACTAGGAAGCATTACTAATTATGACAAACTGTCTCTCAAGACTTCATATCATTGCTGTCACCTTCCTCAATGAATGCTGTACTATGCAGTGCCTTGCACACCTCACTATGCTATATTAGTACATAGCAGTTGCATCAACGTCGCACACCTCACTGACAACATATGACATCAGAATAGAGACTCTGGACAGGAAAAAAAAAACAATCACAAGTTGTGATTGAATCCAGCCTTTGTGTGCACTTCTTCATTGATTTAAAATCCAACTCATCTCACAAAGTGAATTAAGTATCTCAGCTTCTTTAAACCTGAAGCTGAAAATTTTACGATATCCCGCACAGATAATCATATCTGCTTCTGTGCTCATATTCTGCCACAATTGCTAAAATCCGCTCATTCATATCCTTATATTTTCTTTTTGCCCTGTAACACCTGCTCCAGAAACAATCTGCTCGATCCTGAGCTCAGTCATGCGCTGTTCCTCCACAAGGCTTTGTATTAACTTCCATATGCTTGGATGGCAAACCCCAAGGCAGCAATTGAATCCACGGTGCCGCCCTTCCACTGCAGTTTTAGTATGCGCGAGTCCCCTGGTGGTGGCATCATGACAGTTCCACTGATGTGGTGGAAAGGCTGGTCTTCTCCTCCCCGAGCGTCCTCTTGGTGTGCTGATCCATGTTGACTCGAAATGATCGAGCAGTGGTTGTAATATTTAGGCATGCATTGTGAACAATTCCACTCACGGATTTCTTCAAAAGTATCTATCACACCACTTACTGGGACAAACGCCAATGATAACAACATATGTAAGTGAAGTGCAAAATCAGGGTCTGCGCTGTACTTCTCTTGGACTTCTGGATACTTCTGTATCCTTCTCCAAAGTGCCTGAGCATAATGGAAGAAACATCCTCTGATTTCTGTGTTAGGGAAGGAAGTACTAAATGCTCTCCATTCTGACTTCTCAAAGTCCATGACAGCAGATGTTGGATTCAATGTAGTGCACAATTCATTTAGCTTTGAATACTCAATTGTAAAATAATGCTGTTTTTTTTTGTTTGTTTTATTTATTTATTTCAACCTTGTACTGTACTGTATACGCTGTATATACTTTTTCTTCCTTGTATATTATTGCTTCTTGTATACCTGCTTCTGTACTGTACTTTGATGTATTCATGACCAGGTCCACCTTGCAAATGAGCCTTGCTCAATGGTGCCCGCCTGGATAAATAAAGATTTTGATTGATTGGTTGATTGATTGAATACACTCTTGAATATGACACAGTTTTTCGGGAGCACATTAGCACATAAAGTGCTGTCACAACCTGGCCAAACAATGCAATGAACAGTGTACAGCTGGTCAAATAATGAAGGGCCAGACTTAAAAGTACCATCAAGCATCCAATCAGTGCATTCCTGCAGCATTTTAATGTTAGAGTCCGTGGCAAACATTAAGAACCTGTCCTTTTCTTTGCCACTGTCAAACTGCAGGAAGGGAACACCAGAGGCTGCTACAGTAAAATTTTAAGGTATCTCTAGATCCTCAGCTGAGGAAGGGGTGGCAGGACAACCACGTTCCACCTGCCTAATATGTTGAACTGTACATTTAATTAGTGGAACTCGAGGCAAACAGCCTGCCAAAGCATCAGGGGCTGATGTAGTACATTGAACCATGACCTGAATGGTGGTCTCCACACTTGATCTAGCCCTTTCACGCACATGTGCCATAATCTTTCTAACACCTGCATCACCAGCATCGGGGATGTGCGTGTGTTCCTTTACGTGCACTGTAACTGTGGAGCCAATGGTATGAAGTCTTGCGAGGCAGCTAAACTTATTCGAATCTACACATCTCCCATAAATCTTCTCCTCTTTCTCCTTATCCTTGCAGTAGATATAACCAGCATGTACAGCAAGTGGCCTACCTTTCTGGCTGTTGATTAGCTCAAACTCCATGCTGACAGTCAAAGTAACAGGAGCACTAGCCCAAGTGAGACTGTGCAGGTGCATTACATATACCCAGTGTTAGGATCAAGTAGCAACATGCTGTTTTGCCGTTGGACATTCTTGGTAACAAGGAAGTTGATGTGGACCCAGGGAACAAGGGATTTAGCATAAACACAAGGAAGAAGGGGGTGAGTAGTAATATGATGACCCACAACACAATTGCTATTATTATGCAGCGGCAAACATTCACAACGCTAAATTATGCAGCCGCTATGAATTCAGTTGCCGTTGTAAAGGCACAATATTGATTTCCGTGATTATGCAGTCACAGTTTTTACATAGAACCTTTGCACTCCCATATGTCTTACTGCATTGGAAAGAGAGTCTTAGACTACTGCTAATTATCATCCCCCAGTCCCTTTCTTCCTTTGAGTGCTCCACCCTTACTCCATTGATGCAGTAATCCATATGCAGATTTCTGCTACCAATGAGCATTGCTTTACATTTTGTGACATTGAGTTTCAATTACCAAATACTACAATAGACCACTTCTAAAGCACCTCAACATCTCTCTTTATGCTAATCTCTGCCTTTCCATCCTCCTTGCTCCTCCCCCCCTTCCTGCTACTCCATCCGTAACACTGCTTCCCTTTCAATCTCCCTCCCTTCCAGGAAAACTACAGTGGGCCAAGCTACCTTCTTGTATTATTTTCCTAAGATCTGGTCTTCTCTTTCCCTGTCTATCTGCTTAGCCTCATCCTTCTCCCTCAAGTCCCTTCTTCATGACTTTTCTTTCACCTCTTGGAACTGCTTCTGACCCATGTATGTTTCCCCCTCCCTGTTTTGTTAATGCCCTCAGGCACACCCCTCCCGCCATTTGAAAATAATTTCCTTCCCACCCTAGTCTAAACTGCTCTTAATCAGCTGTCATACCTGGAAATGTTTTGCTCCTGTACCTACTTTACTGCACTGGTATTGTAATCCCTTGCACCTTCACAGTCTGGGTGGTAGTAATCTACTCCTTATCTGGCATTGCCCCCAGTACTACTGTATATTGCAGTTGTACCTTAATTTGCTCTGTTATACATCTTTATTTTGTGCTGCCCTGATTATCTGCCTGTATGTTATGACTGCACAACTGTAATTTATTTTTACTTTTGTTTTTTGTAATGTATTTTTTATTGTATTAGATTTTATTTTTATTACTACGGCACCTTGCAGTTTGTTATTTTCTCTTACACATCCTGTATTGTTTACTCCCTTCCCCCTTCCCCCAGGTCACATCTGGAAATGAGCTGTTATCAGCTCAGTATGTCTGTCCTGGTAAAACTTTTGAAATAAAAAAAAATAAAAAAACAAACATATTTTGCTCCTCATTGTACACTCTTCTGCAAAGCTTTTTGTCATCTGCAACCAGAGACTCTTTTACCTGCAACCATACCTCTCAAGTGCTAGGAATTTTGCATAGCGCTATGATTTTCACACTCAAACTTACCCTTGCTCCGCATAAGTTTACTGATTTTCCTTATAATGTTAGAGCTATTTCTGAACACACAAACTATTAAATCTTTGAACTAAGTTGATAGAAACATTCCTTATCACTAACTATGTGGGGCCCCTATCTGTAGACATATTATTGTTTAAAATAAGAAAGTGCTACACATTCTGTCCCTCTGCTATGATTTTTGAAGGCCAGTGCTATGATTTTTAATGCTGAGAGGTTGAGAAGTATGCCTGCAACACAGCCCCTATATTGATCATGTACTGTTCATGTTAAAGAGTAGCAGCCCTGGGACAGACCCTAAAGGCACACCACTAGTTACAGCATTTCCCTGATCTCGAAGTATTTCAGTTCAAAACCACACTCTGAATCCTATCTGTCAGCCAGTTTATAATCCGTCTTGTTAACCTCTTCCCTAGTCTTAGATTCCCCACATACTTTATTAGTCTCCTATGTGGCACTGAATTAAAAGCCTTGCTGAACTCCAGGTGCAGGGTGTCCACCCCTTGGCATCAATCCACCATTTGTGTCACTGAATTAAAAAATCAGTCACATTCTTTTGGCACAACACGCCCCTCAGGAGCCCATGTTGATTCCTATCCATAAGCCGTTTACTTCAAGGAATTCAACAATCTGCTGCTTTATGATTGCCTCTAGTAACTTGCCAACTATCACTGACCTGTAATTTCCCAGATTCTCCCCCTTTTCTTTTGTTGTGCAGTAAGCCTACATCGCCACCCTCCAGTCCCTCAGTACCATGGCCTTTGCTAGTAATTTATTAAATAGATATGCCAATGGTGCTGCCAGGGCCTGCCTTGCCTCCTTCAACATTCTTAGGAAGATTCAGTTTGTCCCCTAGGACATATTTACCTTTTGGTCCTTCAGACACTTTCATACTCTCTCTTCAGGTATGAGACACAGCAGAAAGCAAGGCATAGTCAGCAGAACATAAGGAATAATGTAAGGATAAACATACACTATGAGCCTGTGTTTCCATCGAGGAGTTGAGAGACCAACGTATGGACCTTGAGAGCGAAGCTGAAGAGGTCCATGCTGGTATCTCAACCCCAAGATGGAAACACAAGGTGAGTTATATATGGTTGCCCATATTTTATTTGTCATAGTGCATGGTTTTAAAAATAGCCCATGCAGTGTAAAACCTCCCAATAGCTCTTTTACAGGTGTGGTTGAAATGTCTCTTGTTTCCCCTTTGTGAAGGAGGAAAGAGTTTATCAGCTGCATGTCTGAGGCTGTTTTTTGGGCTGTCCTCTTGTTTTCTTGTTCAAGGAGGAATTTTTCTCATTGTTTTTGAGTGAACTGTGGACGACATTTTATTTTAAAGTATCTCCGTTATGATTTCTGTTACGTACAGTGAGGTGTGCTGTGTCTGGTGTACTTTCATACAGAGGCTCCAGTCATTTATTTCCTGCTCAACCTTCCCTTTCCAGTTTCTCTCACTTCAGATATACTATAGTATAAAACTATGCTATGGCACTGTAAATACAAGGTCACAAATATCATTGTTATTTTTGCTTGTCAGGCATCTGCAGTGAGAATATCACGATACCCTCATGATAGGTGGATGAGAAAGCAAATATTCTCGCCCATAAGTCCTTCACAATAGAAGTCCAATAGCATTTCAGGGCTTAATTGTTCCTAGAAAGTTCTATTTACAACATTTTAACTGTAACTTCCTTGGGGCAGCAGCACATCCAACTGTTTTACCACACAAAAACCCATGCCATTGCAAAAATCAAACATGGCATGGGCTCAATAAAACATGCCTGGCATTTTTTGTGATCTGTGACCCCTGTGACATCACCTGTGGCTTCAATACTAGAGATGTTATGGGGTCATGGTACACTCGTAAAAAAATATCAGGCATATTTTTACTAGGCTCATTCTATTTCCCTAGTTTATATGCGTGGCCATTTTATTTCATGCTTATGACCCGCTGAGGTGTTCGCACAAAATAAATTTCACGACCTCACCTCTTCTGTGCAGCTGTTTGTCCTAGCATTTGGCCCTCTTTGTGTAACCATCACCGTGAGTAACACTGGCTGTCAGCACTCTGCTTAACAGCCTGCCTACATTCGTACTGTTTTAAGTTACCTGGCTGTCACTAGGGTGTAAAGCATTCAGTTGTCTGCTGTGAGAGCCAGAAGTCCGGAAGTCCCCAAAACAGGCTGACCCTGCCAAAAAGGCAGAACAACAATGTGGCTCATTATTTGACTGACAGCGTCTTTGTTTACTTTTAATATTATTATATTTTTATGTTATTCCTTACTGTAGTGCTGTATATTAGTTAGCAGATGGTGTATAGGGGAAATATCCAGCACCAACCAGGAGCAGCATAAGACACCAATCGGAAGTCAGAAGCTGCTGTTCAGTGTTTGTGGCTCCTTGTTTTTTACTTACAGTATATACTGCACAGGGACTCTGTTATCAGATCCATGGCAGTCACGCTAAAAAATGTCACTGTAAATCTATTTTTGAAGAAAGCTTTTTACCTATAAATGTGGTGAAAATATTTGTACAGTGAAAAGTTCTACAGCATGTCATATCTCTAATCTGGGACTAGCTAGATTCCCAAATGTTATCATACTGTTCAGTAGTGGTCTTGCTACTTCTACTGTAAACACAGAGTTAAAGCACTCATTCGATATGTTTACATTTCCTGTCTTCCTTCTCCGCACTCTCCTTCTTTCTTCATCATTCCTAGGCTATCTCTCATTGACTTCTCTCCTTAATGTAGCTACAGAAGGAAAACACCACAAACCTTCCCTACTACCTCCCATCCTCAGTGAAGACAGCAGTGCTGGTGCTGTCTGCTTGCCCTTGAATACAGAGCCTAAACCCTTTCCCCCACCCTCATACATACCCCAGTACCCTCTCCTTCTCCCAGCCTGAATACCCCAATTCAAAGAAAATCACTTCATCCGCCCCACCTCTGCTGTACCCTGTGCCCACCCTCTCCCCCTCCAACACCCATTGCAAAGAATATGTAATAATCCTAAGGAGGGCAACCAGTGCAACCATATCTTTCATCTCAGCCAGCCACCTTCAACTGACTGAATGCGGCAAGTGGATTGGGGAGATGAAAAAAAAAAATATGAAGTCAGTGAAACCACAAACTGCACATGTGCAGGGACTTTTGGTTTTGTAGCTTTTTTTTTTATACTTTTTGTATAATTCTACAATTGTTCTACAAATTTTCACGCAGGTACAAGTTTCAACTCTCCCTCATGGCCGCATTTGGTGCCAACATTTAAATTCCACTCAATATCTGTTTTCATGGCTTTAGCCCAAAATGGGAGGGCTTTAAGCCCGAGGTTCAATGGGCGGAGCAACAACGTCACTCCTTCATCGACCTCAAATACGTCACTCATCCTGGACTCTCCATGGATTCATTTTTGATGGAAGGATTCGTTTTCATTGCAGGCCGATGGCTCTGTGCTCCTCATTCCTTTCTCCTTCTTCCTCGCTGCTCAGTTGACTTCTTCTGCCCTGTCTACCCACCCGCCTGCCGTCTCTTCCTCTTCTTCGCCCTTCCCTCCTGCTCCGTTGTTTCTCCCTGCTTCTCGCTCTGCAGTTTCCATTTTATACTTGTTTGTACCCCCAATCACTCGCTCCTAGGCTGCCATTGTACCTCTGCTCCTATCCTTCTGCTCGCATAAACTCTCTCCCTCTGCCTGGCTGACTTCCCCTGCCTAGAAACATAGAAACATAGACTTTGACGGCAGATAAGGACCGCTTGGCCCATCTAGTCTGCCCATTTCCCTACCTACAGGATAGGCCGCAGATCCTAGTTAACTAACAGCCTATTTCTTCCTACCCCCCACAAGAATTTCCTTATGTCTGTCCCATGCATTCTTGAATTCTCCCACAGTTTTAGACCCCACAACCTCCTCAGGAAGGCTGTTCCATGCATCCACTACCCTCTCTGTGAAATAATACTTCCTCACATTGCCCCTGAACCGCCTCCTTCTATCTTTAAATTGTGTCCCCTTGTTCTTGCACGTCTCTTTTTCTGAAAGATGCTACCCTCTTGGACTTTGTTGAGTCCACTGAGGTACTTAAAAGTTTCTATCATGTCCCCCCCTCTCCCTTCTTTCCTCAAGGGTATACATATTTAGCTCCGTTAGTCTCTCCTCATACGGCTTCTCTTGCAGACCCTGCACCATTTTAGTTGCCCTCTCTGGACTACCTCTATCCCTACTATGTCCTTAGTGGAGATGGGGTCTCAGAACTGGACACAGTACTCCAGATGGGGTCTCACCAACTGTCTGTACAGAGGGATAACAACTTCCTGTTTTCTGCTGCTGATGCCTCTCCCTATACATCCCAGTATACCCCCAGCCCTCCCTACTGCCTTCTCACATTGCTTGCTAACCTTAAGGTCATCTGATATGATTACCCCCAGGTCCCTTTCCTTTTTTGTTGTTGTTACTACTCCCACCCATTGTGTATTCTTCCCCTGGGTTCTTGTTTCCCAGGTGCATTATTTTGCACTTCTTTGCATTGAATCCTAGCTGCCATACTTCTGACCATTCCTCCAACCTTGCCAAGTCCCTTTTCATCCTTTCCACGCCTCCTTGTGTATCAACCCTGTTGCAGATCTTTGTGTCATCTGCAAAAAAGGCATACTTTTCTTTCAGTCCCTCAGCAATGTCACTGATGAAGACATTAAAAGGACTGGACCCATTACTGAACCCTGTCGTACCCCACTAGTAACCCCTCTTTCTTCAGAGTGGACTCCATTTACAATTACCTTCTGTGTCCTGTTGTGCAGCCAATGTTTTACCCAGGCTACCACCCTGGGACCCACTCCCAGGCTGGTTAATTTGACTATTAATCTTTTGTGTGGGACTGTGTCAAATGCCTTGCTAAAGTCTAGGTAGGCCATGTCCACAGCCCCTCCCTGGCCTACTACTTTGGTCACCCAGTCAAAGAAATCTATTAGATTCGTCTGACATGACCTTCCCTCTGTGAACCCATGCTGCCTTGGGTCCTGTGCTCCACTGGCCTCAGGGTACTCAACTTTTTTACTTCGAAGTGACTCATTACTTTCCTACCACAGAGGTCACACTGACAGGTCTGTAGTTTCCTGCCTCTGTCTTGGTCCCACTTTTGTGAAGGGGAATCACATCCGCCTTCCTCCAGTACTCGGGTACCATGCCATCCTTCCATGATTTATTAAAAAGAGTAGCCAGTGGTTTCACTAGTTCTTCCCTTAATTCTTTTAAAATTCTGGGGTGAATTCCATCAGGACCCATTGCTTTGTCCACCTTCAGTTTTAGTAGTTCTTATAGAACCCTTTCTTCTGTGAAAGGACTGGGATCAACCCCCCTATCAAGAGTGCTTCTGTTAATTGGATTAGGCACTTCACCCTCCTCTTTTGTGAATACTGAGCAGAAATATTCGTTCAGTATCCCTGCTTTTTCACTGTCCCCCTCTGCCCACCCACCGTTCATTCTATTCAGCTTCACTATCCTCCTTTGTCTTTCTATGCTCGCTGATGTACCTATAAAAGGTTTTATCCTCCTTCTTAACTGAGTTGGCTATCTTTTTTCAGTTTGGGTCTTTGCTATTCTGACTTCCCTCCCTGCTTCCTTCTGCCTTAACTGGTACAGCTCTCTGTCCTGCTCCTTCTGTGTTTCCTTATACTTCCAGAAGCTATCTTTTCTTCCTGACTTTCACAGCCACCTCTTTTGAGAACCATAGTGGCTTTTTCTTTCATTTTGATTTGTTTATTTGCTTCACACAAAGGCTTGTTGCCTCTGTGATAGCAGTTTTGATGATTCCCCATTGCTGCTCCACACCTCCTTCTAGCCTGTTTGCTAGTGCTTTTCTGAGGCACTCTCCCATCTTGCCAGAGTCATCCCTCCTAAAGTCCAGTACCCTCACTTTTGTATGGATTGACTCTGTAGCTGAGTTTAACGTGAACCACACTGTTTGATGGTCACTTGTCCCCAGATGGCAACCCACTTCTAGATCTGAGATCCTCTTATTGCCCCCGTTTGAGAGTACGAGGTCTAAGATTGCTGCCTCATGAGTGGGTTCCGAAACTAGCTGTCTGAGGTCTGCCACCTGTAGGGCATCAAGAATGGCCCTGGTCTTGGATGTGGCTGCAGCAAATGTGCTCCAGTTAACATCTGGCATATTCAGGTCTCCCATCAACAGTATCTCCCCTTTCTCTACCATTCTAAGAATGCCTTCTATCATATCCTTGTCCATTTCCCTCCCCTGACATGGGGTCTGTACACAACCTGTGCGGATTGTGGTGCCCTTTCCAGTCTCCAAGGTGACCCACAGTGCCTCCTCTCCTCCCTGTTTACACTTTTGTTCAGTTGCTTTTATCCTTCCTTTACATAGAGAGCTACTCCTCCCCTCTTCTCCCCTGCCTGTCTCTCCTCGTAGGTTATGTACCCTGGTATGTTAACATCCCAGTCATGGTTCCTCTGTGTACCATGTTTCTGTGACTGCTACGATATCCAGGTATCCTCTTCCATCAATGCTGCCACCAGCTCAGGGAACTTGTTGCCCAGACTACGGGCATTGGTACTCATTACCCTCCATTTCCTGATGGCCTTACTCCCTTTTGCCCCATCCCTGTCCTTCTTGCCTTTGTCACTTTCTCCATTTACCCCAGCCCTTCTCCCTATCGACACCTCTATGTTGGTGTTTGTGCACTATACCATGATTATTTGGGGGGCTAGGATTTCCTGCCCTTTCCAGTGCCTCCCCCCCTTGGCTAGTTTAAATGCTTGCCAATGAAGCATTTAAACCTATCACCTAGGATCCTGGTTCCCCTCCCGGACAGATGCAGCCCATCATGCCAGTATAGGCTTGCATCACTCCAGGTGGACCCCCAGTCCCCAATGAAGCCAAATCCCTGAGCTCCACATCAGTTTTTCAACCACTGATTGCATCCCATGGTGCGGAACACCCTAGCCTCTCCTATGCCATAGGATGGGCAGCACCTCCGAGAAGGCTACCGTGCATGCTACTTGACTAAGGCCCCTCCCCAATTCCACAAACTCTTTCTGCACCTCTCTAATCCCTTTCTTAGCCAGGTCATTTGTCCCTAGGTGGACAATGACATCCAGCTTCCTCCTGTGCAGCTGCTCTGGCAATCCTGAGGATTCGCTCCCTGTCCTCAAGCCATGGCGCCAGGCAGGCACCTACCTCCTCTCCTTCCTTCCCTAGTTCTACCTTCCTAACAATGGGAGTCCCCCACCAGGAGTTGTTTCCTTCCCCTGCAGAGTCCCCTGCCACCCTCCTGTGGGTCTCCTTGTGGAGGTTCCCAGCATCCTCCTTGGTCTCCACTCGGGTGCCTCCATGGAACCACACTTTGCCAGAATGGCATAGGAATTGTGAGAGGTACAACTGGAGGGATGCGCCTGTGTTCCACCACTCACCCTCCCTGAGCCCTACTTGTCCAACCGCCCTCTTTCTTGGCAACCTCTGAGGCAACGGCAGTGGCACTGGTGGTCCCTGGATGGAAGAGGAGGTCCCACAATCCTGGCCAACTCAGCCTGGAGATGAGCAACCTCCTACCTCAGCCCAGAGAGCTGCCTGCAGATGGGACAACACCGCATCCTCCAGAACGCTCTCCCGGAAGACTGCTGCTCCACAGCCACTGCACTGCACCACTCCAATCATGTCTTATTTCTGGCCCCTTAACTGTTTGCAATCCTTACTCTTTCCTCTGTTTTTTTCTCTCCTTACTTTCTTGCCTGTGTGCCCTTTAAGCTCCTGACTGTCCTGTTCTGAGACAAGAATATTCTATATTTCTCAGTAGACCACTTACTTGCTCGAGGCAGACCTCCAGCAGCTAGAGGAGGCGGAGAGCTACTCTTGCCCTTCTAGGATGGTGGGTCTTTGGTGGTTCTGTGATCACTCACTTCTGCTCCCAAACAGGAAGTTCCTGTTGTCAGTCAAATCCTGTGCCTATAAAAATAGAACTAGCTTTGGGTGGAGGGAAGGGAAGGAGGGCAATATAGTCCTAGTAGAGAAGTCCAGTCACACAGCAGTCCTTTCTCCTGGTGTCTTCTGCCAAGCTATTACCTAGCTACAGCTATCGGCCGCCTTCTCGGTGGTCCATGCTGGCGACCTCATTTTTCGGATTCATGTGGGCTTCCTGGTCTCCCTCCCCTTCTAGCGCTTCTGCGCTTGCCTGCTCTGTTGTTTGGGATGGTCCAGCACTTACCTGCTCTGCGTCTCCTCTGCTCATTTGTGTTTCAGATTTCTGCCGTATGCCGTTCGCCTGCCTGGCCACTATCTTGGACCTGCTGTTCCTGCCTCTGGTTGGCCGTATATTCCCTCCTCCCTTTCTGACCCTTCCTGTCTCCCATCAGAGCTCTGATTCGCTTGGCTCGCCGGGCTTCCTGCGTAGCAGTTCTCGGCTCTGCTGTTGTCGACTTGGGCCATCTTCCTGCAAGTGGCTATTGCTTTCTGGGGCATCACTAGCTAGCGTTACATTTTTCATCCATTCCTGTTATTTTCTGCACTTGTTCTCCTCACTCGGGTATATTTCATTGCCCTTGTCTTCCCTCATCATGTCTACATTACTTTCTTTCTCAGCAGTATTCTGTATAAGATCTGTCACATTTAGAGATTCATGTAAGGCAGTTTGTTCGGTGGTGGGGGGGAGGGGAGGTTGATTTTACTTTTTTATGGTCTCCGATTCTGGTTTTCCATCATGTAATTAGCCTTTCGCTGATTCAATCAAAAAATCTTTATTTATCCAGGCGGGCACCACTGAGCAAGGCTCATTTGCAAGGTGGACCTGGTCATGAATACATCAAAGTACAGTACAGAGGCAGGTATATAAAAAGCAATAACATACAAGGAAGAAAAAGTATATACAGTGTATACAGTACAGTACAAGGTTGAAATAAATAAAAAAACAGCATTATTTTACAATTGAAGAAGTCAGCAGATGTACAATCAACCATAGGCATATAGGGGTTATAAGCAGAGATCTTTTGAGTGAGGCAGCCGGCAACTACACATATAGGGGAAAGAGGCCATGTATAGGGTAGCAAGTTAGAGAGGTAAAGAAGAGGAGGTATACATTACCGACAACTGGGGGAAAAATTGGGCTAAAACCACAGAAAGTGACATGGCTGTCATGTACTTGTTCATTATGATAATGACGGAGGAGGGGTAGATAATTGGGACACTACTATGGATGGGGTGAGACTTTAGCCAGGCTGGAGCGGACAGAAAAGGGTGGGTGCAGCAGGAAGAGTTAATAGGGAAAGAGTGAGAGCCAGGGGTAGAAACATGGTGAGCGTCAGGATGGAAAGGGGGAGTTGCGGAATTAGTGGGCTAGTGTTGAGGAAAACATTTGCAAGGTGCTTTCATGTAGCGATTGTAGAGCACCTTGAAGATATTCAGGCTAACAGGGCAGCTCAGCTTCAAGTTCCTTTGTAAACCATTTCACAGTGTGGGTAAAGAGAAGCTTAGAGCAGCTTTGCCGAAACGAGTGTTGACCCTTGGAACTTGGAGGGCAATTAGGGAATAGCTCCTTAGAGTGTAGGTGCCTAACACACCCCGGGGAATACAATTTGAGACATATGAGGGGAGCTTGTTGGTCACCGCTCTGAAGGCCCATAGGGCGGTGTTTCTATTCCTCCTGTAGTGAAGGGAAGTCTAGCCTAACAGTGAGTACAGGGAGCAGTGGTGTGTGGAAAGTGGAAGGCCAGTAATGAACCTGATAGCTCTGTGGTACAGGGTGTCCATCTTAGCCAGTGCAGAGGCAGTACAGTAGCAGTAGAGCAAGTCCGCGTAATCTATTAAAGATAGGAAGGTAGCTTGAACCAGTTGAATCTTGGCCTCCTTTGTGAGCAGGTGGTTAATTCTGTAGAATAATCCTAATCTTTGCCTTAGTTTCTTCTGTAGTTCTTCGAGATGGTCGGCAAAGGAAAGTTTATGATTGAGCCAAACTCCTAGATATTTGAATTTAGCTACATACTCTAGTGTTTCTCCAAGAACAGTGGTAATTTGTGGGGTAGCCCCCCTCCCCCCCGAGCAGGAATTGCCACATGCAAGGAGGGGGAGAAGAGCATGGCTTTTATCTTTTTCGCATTGAGCAAAAGCTTGTTGTTTACGAGCTGGTATTGTAGAACGTTACAGCTTGGAGGTCTTCACAGGCTGCTTCCGGCATGGGACGACTCCAGTACAGTACAGTGCCATCTGCGAATAAGTGGATTTTGGCTTTTTTGATGGGGTCAATGATGTTGTCAATGTAGACTGCAAAGAGGAGAGGACCAAGGATAGAGCCCTGGGGCACGCCCCTCAGCATAGGTTTTAATGGAGAAAGATCAGCTTCAGCTTTAACCTGCTGTTTCCGTTCTCTGAGGTAGTCTGCAAACCAGCACATAGATTTATGGTCCAGGCCTAAGGTGCTTAGGGAGGAAAGAAGCAGGCTGTGATCGACTGTGTCGATTGCCTTACTAAGATCCAAGAAAATGGCACAGACATGCTTCTTGTTGTCAAGGTCTAGGAGCTAATCATTGGTCACCTTAGCTAGAGCTGTTATGGTGCTGTGCTTTGCTCTGAATCCAGACTGAACCGGGTTTAATAGGCTTCTGGATTCTAAGTATACCCCTAGCTGGCCACACACTATTTTTTCTAGTAATTTAGACAGGATGGGGAGAAGGGAGATCGGTCTGTAATTGTTTACATCACAGGGGTCACCTGCTTTTAATAGAGGGATGACATGGGCTATTTTCCATTGAGGGGGGAGGCTGCCCTGGGAGAGTGACATGTTGAATAGGTGGGTGATTGGCACTGCAAGCACATGGTAGGCACTTTTCAGATAGTATGGCTCTATGAAGTCGGAGCCTGCTCCCTTCCTGGTGTCCAGTTGCAGCAGTAGGTCTTCCACCTCTTTTAGAGAGACAGGTAGGAGGAAGAAGGCCTCCTAGGTAGGGGGGGACTCATGGGATGGTGGGTCCTGAGCTGTGTGGAGGTCGTTGGCAGGGGAAGTATCAAATGCTAGCCCTGCCGTTGCAAAATGGTTATTGAGGGCTTCCAATATCTCCGATTGGTTAGAGATAACGCTGCCACCGGACTTAATTTTTGCTGGAATGGAATTACCAGGTGTGTGTCCAGACATGTCTTTTAATGTTTTCCAGAGCTTTGAAGGATTTCTTGAGGCAGAGGTTAGCTTCTAATGATAGTAGGCAGCCTTGGCTGCTTTGACCAACTTGGTGCACTTGTTACGTGCTCTCTTAAAAAGACACCAATCCGAGTCGTTCTTGTTTCTTCGGGCTTTTTTCCATAAAGTATCCCTTTCTAACAGGGAAGCTATGAGCTCAGGCGAGAACCAACGGCAGGTGTTGCTCCTGACCCGCACCTTAACCAAGGGTGCATGCTTATTTAAAGCCTCACTTAAAATATCGTAAAAAATAGTATATGCCCTGTTAACTGTTTTGGCTAGGAAGAATTCCTGACATCGCGGAGAATGTTTCAGTTTGTGGACGTATGCAAACAAATTGAAGTTGCATTTGCACCTCTTGATAGAGAACTTTGCCGCAAACTGTGGGTTGTGCATTGATCTAATGGTGGTGATTATGCAATGATCGTTAATGTCTGAGTAAAATGTTCCGACATGACAGAACAGATGTGGCTTGCTAACCAAAATTACATCTAAGAGGGAGTTGTTGTTAAGGTTCTTTTTATTTGGGTGAGTAGGCTCGCCAATGAGTTGCACCAGCCCTAGAGTGTCACAAAAAGATTTCAAGGGAGCTGATGCACTTGATAGCCAATCATAGTTCAGGTCACTGAGAATAATGGTTTCCAAGGAACTGAGCCCCAGTATGGAACTGAGGTGAGACAGGAGATGAGGCCCAGCAGAAGGGGGCCTGTAGCAGCCTATTACACAGAGTGCACTGGAAGGAGAAAGTTTGATCTTTAGGGTCAAGCACTAAAATTCTTTGGGGGAGGATGATGCATCTGTGCATGTGACTGAGTATTTGTCCCTTACATAAATTGCCACCCCACCTCCTCTTGATTGCCTATCTGCTCGGAAGAGTAAATAATTTGGGATACTGATTTCATTGTCTGGGGTGGCTGGCCTAAGCCAGGTCTCAGTGATCATTAGGACATCAGGTAGGGTGTGGCTCACCCAAGCCTGGATAAGGGTGAACTTTTTCAGCAAACTACAGGCATTAAGATGCATAAAAGACATTCCTTTGATACCTGCCAGGTCTGATGGAGAAGCAAGGTTGTCTAATGGTCCTGGGTTGAGTTCGACATTGCCTGAGCACAATAGTAAAAGAAGCAGGATTCTTTTTAAGGTAGCGAACTGTAATTTGTAAACACTATTTTTTGGGCAATGGGGAGGTGGTGTTGATGGATAGGCCTGTACCCACTCCTGGTGTTATACTGGCCTAGTGTTGCAGCCACTAGTGTCCCGGCAGGAATTTGCCATGAGTAGGAAGTCTCGAGTCTGGATGGGGGAGTAATCTGCAGAGGCAGCTCGGGATATGTCCCACTCCCCGGCAGAGACAGCTGAGAAACCCAATAGTCCAGAATGGCTACCTGAAAGGAGCTGTTGGACGCAGGACAGGGAGAAGTGCAAGGGTCATTCCACTTTAGGCAGGGATGAGGGTTCTGAAGAATTGAGCTGAGCACTAGTAAAGCTAGTGACACACCGAGGAACCAGCTGTAACTTCCCATGGTAGATCTAAATGCCACAACAGCTGGCAGTAAAAGTCACTAGAAGCCGAGACAAATCAGCGATCAGGTGTCATAAGTTCAAAATCCTTTTGTTGGCTGAGAGGCAGTTTTGGTGCTGAACATACCTGTGGAGCAACTCTTTGCAGCTGAGCCAGTGAGGTGGTTCAAGGTTGGAATCCGGTGTGGCAAGATTGGTCTGTAGCTTTCGTTTCTGTTTCTGGCCCCGCTCCACCATTACAGAATGGGATTGGGGACAGGCGTTCAAGTCTTGCAGCCTTAGTGGATGAACATGGTTCAGCCAGAGAAACAGGCAGAAAAACCCCGGGGATGGTCCTCAGAAAGAGAGGTATCCCAGGTCCACTAGAGCAGAAGAGGAAGTAGAAAATATAATGTGTTTCCTCTTTAACAGAAAAGGCAGCTGTTGTAGCCCTCTAGTGGCTATGTAGTATAGTTTGCAAATTAGATTGGGCTGCTTTTCAGGTTGGGTTTCCTGGGGGGCAATTTCGGACTGTCGTTACCCTGCTGTTTTCTCCGTATCATGCTCTCTCCCATCTCTCTGCCCTTTCACATTCCTGTCTGACCATCCAGGTTCCTAGGGTTGTTCAGTTATTACAGTGCTGCTACCTTGGTTGAGTCCCCATTCTTCGACGGCCCTCCTCATTCCGCCTGTGGTGCATTTGTAGTCTGTGTTGCCACTCCTCAGACCAGTGGCCTGCATCTGCCCCTGCTCTCAGTTGGCTCTCGTCTTCCTGCTCTGTTCTCCAGCCCTTCTTCCTGGTTTGCTGCAGCCCCAGCTAGCCTCTTGCCCCTATTTGGGGGGACAGACTTTGTCCATCATCATTTGTCATTCCTTTTCTGTCTTCACAGCTGCCTCCTAGTTCTCTCATTTCCATTGTTCATTCAGTATCCTTCTCTTCGCCTCCTCTGCTACGCCCATGCATTTCTTGGGGGTTTATCCCTATCCTGCCTACCAGCCTCCATGGCGTATTCTTATGCATACCTTATCAGCCTTGGTGTCTACTTACTCGCATCACTCAATCAAGCATGCCTCTCCTTGGGTCTCATGCTGCCCCAGTGAGCCGCCCTCCTGAGGTGATCATCATTGTCAGTCTTCATTGTTGCCTCATGTTCCTTCTTTGATCTGTGCTTGGTTCTCCTCCCATGTTGGCAGTTGAGGATTCCCTCCTCTCCTGACCTGCATTTGTTATTTTCTTTCCTGCATTCAGTTTCTGACCTTGGTCACCATTCATCATCTAATTTGATCGCTCCATCCATATGCTTCGGCCACCTCCCTCCGACCTGCAACATCCATTACCTCTGCTATCCCTATCTCCACTCTTGGCTCCTCGCTTCTTTGATGCTCAACATTATCCTTCCATACCTCACTTTGCTATACCAGCCTCCATGGCTTCAATCCATCTGTGTACCTCATTTGCTTCCTATTTTACCTTTCTCGTCCTAGTGCCTTTTCTCACTCCCACCGTCCCCACCTGACCTACGTCTGATATTCCTTTGGGCATTCCTCACGCGCCACCTCATTCATCCGAGGCCTCCTGCCCATTTATCTAGTTCCTGACTCCGGTCCTCATTACCCATTTCTTATCTCATTGAGCCTCCCTTCCTGGATACATTCCATCATCAGCCATTACAGATTTACTCCTGTCATGGTTTCACTCCTTCTCATCCGATTTGCTCGCATTCCTCCATATCTCACCTCAATCTGCTCTTCTCTTTCAATCACTCACTCAGTCATTCTGCCTTGACTGCCTCCCTCTGGTCTGCAGTGTCAGTCACCTTGATTCACCTCTGTCCCCGTTCCTGGCCATGCATTCCTGTCCATCACCCCCTACTCCAGACTGGCCGGAGGCTATCCACTATCATTCAAGTTTCTTTCCCATTCTTTTCCAAATCTACCTCATTTTGTAGAGCCTACTTCTTCACATTGCCGTATTCCTTTCCAGTTCTACCTCCTTTCAAGGAGTCTACTTGGTCACATTGCTCTATCAAGCATCTCACCCCTCTGGTTCGCATACCCTCTGGTCCCAGATATGCCTTCTTGGCCTCGGAGTACATCTCCTTTCGAGGAGCCTCATTCCTTGCATTACTCTATTGAATCCTCTGATATCTCATCACCCACACATCTGGATCTACTCGTTCATATCGCATGTTCATGCCTTTTTGGCCTCAGTGTGTTTACTTTCTCACCGTGCTCTAACAGGCATACCTATCAATTGATTTTATGCTCCCTGCTTCAGGTTTCAGGCCACCCCGACTGGCGGTGGATGTGGTCCCGGCTCCTCTTGCCCCTGCACGGCTCTGCAAACTCCCAGCGCACCACCACGCCTACTCTCGGATATACTTCATACATCTCCGGTGTTTTGCATGGCTCTTGTTCCCTCTGTGGCCACTCACCTTGGTCATCCAGTGCTCATCTACTTCTATTGACTGTCAGCTTAATTTTTTCCTGCCTTTCTTTCCCCATCTACTACTCCTGCTTTGGCGCACCCTCATTCTGCTCCCTCTCCTCGGCTCTTTCAGCAAACTCACCCTTCCTGATTTCAATCCGGTCATGGCTTCTATCTCATCGTGCCATGATTTCTCCATTCCTTTGTTTTGCCATTCCTATCCTCTGGCCTTCCACGTCTGACTCCATCCAACCTTCCATCGACCTGGACCTCCATGCCACCTCATCTAGTTTGCTTTTCTGCCCCCTTGATGAGCCTTTTTTCCTTCACGGGGTCCACTCGATCCATGTCATCTTCTATCACCGATCCTTCCTTTCCTTAGCTCCTCGGCTCAGTGATGCTTGGCCTCGACCTGTTCATCTCATTCAATCCCTCTCTAGGCATGCCTTATCCTAGTTTGCTGCCCAGTCTATGCTGTTCCCTTGCTCCATTTGGCCATGCCTCTCCTGACTCATGTACCGCCTAATCCAACTCACTCCAGTGCAGTTCTCCTCCCGTACCGGCTAGGTCCTATGCTACCCTATTGCCCACCGTATCGTCCTTCGTCCTTTCATACCTCCTCTCCAGTACCTGCCTTCCTGGTGTCCATCACTCTTCCTAAGTCCTCCATTCCTGTTCTCTTCCTCAGCCTAACACTTATTCTTGTCTTGACAGTCATAGATTTATTCCACTTTTGGCTCTCCTCCTCCTCGTATTTCGTCCAATTTCACTCCCCTCGATTGCAGTCCTGCGCTTGTCCTCTTGATCGCTGACCCTCTGGTTCCTGATACACCTTCATGGCCTTGGTGTCTGTCTCCTTTCAGGGAGCATCATTGTTCGTATCGCTCCATAGAGCCTGATACCTTTGTTCATGTTCTTTCCTTTTCATTCCCGTTTCCTCTTCTTCCAGTTCCGTACCGGTTCTTCAGGATTCAGCCATCATGGCTTCCCTCCACTCTTAGATTCACTCATCATCATTCTTCATCCAGTTTCGATCACTCCTCATTGTACCTCATCCAGTTTTGATCCTCGATCACTTTACCTAAGTTGCCTCTGGTCCCAGATCTCCCTTATTGGCCTTCTCCTTTCAGCGTGCCTCGTTGGTGTACTTCCTTCGTGCCAGTTCATTTTCATTTCATTCCCATCTCCTCCTCTTCCAGTTCACTTCCAGATATCTGAGCTTCCCTCCACTCTTGGCCTGCTCTCGACATTCTTTTTGGGCATACCTATCATAATTCATATGCCACCTATCAGCTGCATCTATCCTGCTGAATGCATCGAGTTCATAACTCCAGTCATATTGAGTTCATGACTCCAGTCATCTTTCACTCAGCATTACTTCAAAGCTCATTTATTTATATTGCTTACTCTAACATTCCTATCATTCAATACCGTTCTACCTCATCGACTACAACCTCATGGTCTAATCATTCAGGATCTAATCATTTACATTGCGTAATCAAGAATGCCTCTTCAACCTCAGTGTCTGTTCACTTGCATCACTCTATCAAAAGCATCGCTCCATCAAGCCAGTCTACAACATTATTGGTCTCCTCATTGACTCATCTGGAACATCGTCATGAGCACATCTAGATACCCCTTGCTGCTTTGACTCATAAATGGATTTCCTCCCTCCTATCCTTACTTCTAGATCTACTATCTCACATTAACTACTCGAGCATACCCTCCTTAGTTCCAACAAGGTTTATCTAGTTTCATCGTTCCCTCGAGCATTCCATCATTGACTCTGATGCTACTCATTTACCACAACAGGATCTAATTATTCACATAGCATAATCATGTCTTATCGACCTCAATTTCTACTTCCTCACCTCACTCAGTCAATCATGCCTATTATTGATCTTATGCTACCTCATTGATCTGCTGACCTCCTGCAGTGATCATCACCATCAGTATTCATTTTGCCTCATATTCGCATTCTATCTGTGCACAGCCTTATGTTCCATCTTCGATCTGTGCTTTCTTTTAGGGATCTGCCGTATTCCATCATCTTCCTCCCAACTCGTATCCCTCTAGTTACCGAACCCATTCTTTCAAAAATATACATCCTTAATTCAAACGTCGTCAGCCTGGAGGGAAGGCAACCTAGGCCTTGGATCCCCAGAGGTTTCCTCCTCAAAGGGGGTTTTTGCTCTCCTCTGTGCCAATGGTCATAATATGAGTTAGAGTCAGTGATTTTCTTCTTGTTAGTTAGTTAGGTTCTGCTGTTGGATGGAGGCGGATGGTGGCTCGGCTTTCCCCTCTCTCCTTAGGAAGCTAGCCCTTCTCTCCATAGAATTCATCCATTATCCTCACCTCTTCGATACTCGTAATTTTTGGTATTCTTTTTGGTCTTCTTCCTAATCTACCTTTAGCTGACACATTCATTTCTGGCACCTGAAGGGGGGAACCCTCCTCCAGGGTTCCTTGCGTGGTATCCCTACAGGGTGGTATATCCCACAGATAGAGAGGCGGAAAGCCACAAATGTAATCAAGTTACTCAAGCATTATCACATATCTTATCCAGTTGCGTAAGCATATTGAATGGGAGTGCTTTAAGCCCGAGGTTGAATGGGTGAGCAACAACGCCACTCCTCCATCAACCTCAAATACGTCACTCATCCTGGACTCTCCAAGGATTCATTTTTCATTGCCCACCATCCACCCCTCCTCCTCCAGTGGCTTGTCTCTCTTACCCATGGGCTTCTTCCTAACTTACCTTTAGCCGACACATTCATTTCCACCACCTGTAGGGGGGGAACCCTCCTCTAGGGTTCCTTGCCTCATACCCCTACAGGGTGGTATACCCCACGGATAGAGAGTCGGAAAGCCACAAATGTAATCAAGTAACTCAAGCATTATCACATATCTTATCCAGTTGCATTAGCACACTGAAATATATTTTAGGTAGGATTTAGAAGTTTCTACCTACTGTGGTGCATACAAGGGCCACTGAGGAGAATGGCAGCATAGTGAAGATGCTCCGTACCACCTGGTTCTTTATTCAATAAATATTTAGGCATTTCATCAGCTACTGGTGCCAGTCATACACCATTGGTTAAAACCTTTTAACGAAGTCTAATTTTTCAAAATGAAATTCGATTCGAGGAAGACGTTTTATGTCAGTAACTGCAGCGGCTCTGTGTGATCTAGTGTGCATCTACTGGTGAACGTGGTGGCAACAGCACCTGTCAGTGAGGCAGGGAGATTAAATCTCTCCTTCAGCAGATCCTGAGAGAAACCACCACTTTCAAAAGCTCTGTAGACTCACTAGAAGATAAAGTGCATGAGTTACATTGCAAGGAGAGGGACACAGAGAGGTACCTGTCCTACATAGGTGACAAGGACAGCCACCATGAAGCCTGCATTTAAGAGCTGGAGCACCTGGTCAGTGTCCTCTGGGATTGGGCAGAAGATACAGAGAATCAGAGCCACAGCAATAATCTACACTTTGCGGGCTTCCCTGAGAAAGTGTGGGGGGGGAGGGATACAGCAGCTTTCCTAAGCAAAATGATCATGGAACTCCTGCGACATACCTAGTGAAACGAGCTTGAAATTGATTGAGCCTACAGAACCCTTGGAATAGTACCCAGGGAGGGGGAGAACCCCCAACCAATATTGGCAAGTTTTCTCTGCCACTCTGATAGAGAAAATACTTTTTCTAGCTCGGTATCATGGCCCTCTGAACTGGCAGGGCCACAGAATCTACATTTTTGCTGATTTCTCTGTGGAGGTGGCCCAGAAGCATAAGGGATGCATGGCAACCCTGAAGATTTTACCTGAAAAAGGAACCCCCTATAAACTCCAGTACCCTGCAAAATTACAAGTCACTCGCAGTGGAGTATCCCACATATGAACATACGAAAATTGCCAGCAGAAACAGGCCTAGTGGTCTATTAAGTCTGCTTGAGTGCACAGCTCAGTCTAATTTATTGGACCTGCCCTCTTCCCATGTCCCTGAAATTAACCTCTCCCATCCTCTCTTCTTCTATCCCTTTCTTCCCTCCCATTGCCACTCTCCCTTTTATCCTATCCCATCCTTTTTTAAATTTCCCACTGTTTTTAATTATACTACCTCATCCAGAAGTTCATTCCACTTGGACAACACCCTTTCAGAGAAAAAGTGCCTCCTCATTTCCTTTTTAAACCTACCCCCATAAGTTTCTGAGTGTGTCACCTTGTAGTCCCCTTACTTTTCAAACTGAAAGTACCCCCTACTCAAACCTTGTTTATACCCTTTAGGTATTTGAATGTTTAAATCATATCCCCCCTCTCCCTCCTATCTTCTAGGGAATATATATTGAGCTCCTGTAACCTCTCATCACATGGCTTGTCCCCATGCCCTGAATCATCTTGGTTGCTCTTTGCTGGACTCCCTACAGTAGTTTGATATCCTTCTTCAAATATGAGCAGCAAAACTGCACACAGTGCTCCAAGTGTGGTCTCACCAATGACTTGTATAAAGGCAGAATGACTTCATCTCTCCTGGAGGTGATTCCTCTGGCTATGCATCCCAGCATTCTGTTTGCTTTTGCTGCCGCTCTACAACACTGAACAAAGTGCGTAATGTCACTCCTGACTGTCACCACTAGGTCCTTTTCCTCTTCTGAGCTAGACATCTTTATGCCCCCCAGCCAATAGCTGGCCCTAGGGTTCCTAGCTCCCAGGTGCATGACCTTACATTTCATTGCATTGAACCCCAACTGCCAGATGCCAGACCGTTTCTCTAGCCTGACCAGATCCTCCCTGAACTTTTTTTTTTTATTTATAATTTCTGGGTTTTTACCCCATTTTCTCCCCTGTTCCCCAGGGCCCCAGCACATAGGCATCATGGGTGGAGGCACATGCATGCCCCGTGTTGATAGCTCAGCCCCTTCCACCTCTCCCCATGGCTGCTGCCGGAGCTCCCTCAGGTGGGCACCACCATCTGTCCTCCACCAGGTGGTGGCCAGGGAGCCTCCAGTCCCTCCCAGAAAGAGAGAGAGAGATGCCTTCCAGCAGCTCCATCTCACTCCTCACCCTCCCCCCCCGCCGACAACCCGGGCCATTCCTGAACCTGGGTCGCCGGTGCAGTGTGAGGTGTGGCATCCAGTACCTCAACCCTCTTCCTGAGCTCCTGTCTCCCCTCCTCTATGTCCACCCCTTCACAGAGCTTAGTATCATCTGCGAAGAGGCAGATTTGACTTCTTATGCAATCTGTTATGTCACCAGTAAAGATGTTAAATAGAACTGGACTGAGTACTGATCCCCATGGGACCCTGCTAGTTACGGGTTTAGGTTCAGATAGTAGCCCTCCTACTGGCACTTTCTGGTGCCTTTCATGCAGCCAGCTCCTGATCCACCCCAGCAGCTTATCACTGAATACCAGATTATTCAGTTTACTGAGAAACCTTCCATGCGGCACTGAGTCAAAGGCCTTTTGAAGTCCAGGTATAGAACATCAACTGCCAGGGCCTTGTCCAGCGACCTTGTGACCCTGTCAAAAAATTCTATCATATTCATCTGGCAGGATCTTCCCTTGACAAACCCATGCTGCCTATCATCCTGTATATCATATACTTCCAGAAAGTTGACCAGCCTTTCTTTTAGAATGGTCTCCATTAATCTGCCTACAATGGAGGTTAGACTGACCAGTCTGTAGCTACCAGGTTCATTTCTTGGACCACTCTTATGAAGTGGCACAGCATGGGCCTTTCTCCAGTCCCAAGACACACATCCCGTCTCTAACGAAGCGTTAAACAGATCCACCAGTGGTGCCACCAGTACTTCTGCCTGTTCTTTAAGGACCCTTGGGTTTACACCATCTGGGCCTGTTGCCTTATCCGCCCAAAGGGACCTGAGACCCTCTAAGACCTTGTCATCTATGATCACCCAATCTGTCACATCACTCCCCTTTCCTACTCCTAACTTCACCTGGGGCATAGGTCCATTCTTTTCCCTAGTGAATACAGAGCTGAAGTACTCATTTACTGCCTCTGCCTGATCCACACTATTTTCCACCCATTCCCCCCTCCTTCTTAGTCCTAACAATCCCCTCTTTCCTGCTTCTTCTCGCCCTTATATCTTTGGAGAGGCCCTTTTCCCCTTCTCTGATCCCTTGTCCTAGCCTTAGCTCCTTAGCAGTTTTAGCTGCCCAGACCTCTCTCCCTGCCTCTCTGGATTTTACTGAGTAAATTTCCTTATCCTCCTTTCTGTTAGTACACCCGTAATTATGATATGCTGTCTTCTTCTCCTTCACCTTCACCTTCACTGCCACATCCCTGTTGAACCAGCTTAGTCTCTTGGTCCTGGACTTTTTACTCAGGATCTTTGTGCAGGCGTTTGTGGCCTCATTCAGACCCAACTTAATGACAGATCATTTCTGCCCCACATCCACCTCCAGCCTGATTTTCACAAGGTGCCCTATAAGAATACCCTCCATTCCTTCAATGTCCTCCCTCTTGAAGTCCACCACTCTCGTGTCTGACTTATCATTATCCTTACCCATATTGAGATAAAACCACACTGTGCAGTGGTCACTGCCTGTAAGGGGGTCCTCCAGTGCTATTTCGTGGACATGCTCACCATCTGACAGCATAAGGTCCAGTATGGCACTATCCCTGGTCAGCTGTGTGACCCCCTGAACCAGGAAACAGTCCTGAATGCCTCAAGGAGGGGCACATTTCCAGGGACAGGAGGTGTCAGATTAGTTTCCAGTCTTATTTCAGGCAGGTTGAAGTCACCTGTTAATACGAGGTTGCCTCACCTCCCAGCTTTCTGATCTGGTTTCCAATATCCCTGTCCACTTCCACGTCCCATGATAGTGGTCTGTACACCACCGCCAATCGAATCCTTCTCCCTTTATTCTTCTTCTGGAGAAGTACCCATAAAACTTCTGTCCTGCCCTCCTCCTCCCTGGTGCATATTATTCCTTCCCTTATGAGTAAGGCTACACCCCTCCCTTCTCCTTGTCCTTCTGGTACAGTATGTACCCAGGGATCACTGTGTCCCAGTCATGGTATTGGGTTGCCCATGTCTCAGTGCTGGCCACTATGTCCACCCTTCCTTCCTCCCTCCAACAGTGCCTGAAGATCTGCCATTTTGTTTGCTAGACTACTTGCATTCAAAGACACCACCTTCCAACGTGACCCCTGTGTCTCCTTAATCCCTGTCCATCCACTTTGAGCACTCCCACCATGTGGACTTTCCCCTCTCCCTCTCCCACTTCCACTTCCCAGCATCTGTTAATCTACGTGGGGGCCTGAAGACCCTACTAACTTGATGACTATGACTGAAGCCCCCCCATCTTTAGTTTAAATTAAGTTTTGTTCTGTTAAATACTCCTTTAATTTATCCTTCAGGACTTTGGGCCCACTTTACTTAAATGTAGCCTTTCTGGTGCATATAGGTCATTATTCTCCTGTGTCCTACCTCAATCACCCACCAGCCCATACCTATTTGTCTCACACCACCCCTTCAACCATATGTTGAGCTTCTCTGCTTCCTAATACTATAGAATAGGAAATATTCACTGTACATAAATGTTCACTATATTCACTGAAGTGCTCAGAAGTATGAAAATAAAACTACTCTAATTAGCACATTTTCCATTAAAGTGAATGGAAGACTTTTAGTTTTAGAGTGAAAATAAATTTACACAACTATGGCCACTTTATGGTTAGCGCTAAATATAATTGATGCATTCTTTTCCTATTCTGCAGTAGTACTTGCCCTAGGGACTGGAATTACCTCAGAGAATGTAATCAATCTACCTGACCCCCTACAGATCTTCCCTACCTCCTTAAACCTCTGCTGCACCACCTCTACCACATACCCTTCAAGGTCATTAGTACCCAGTTGCACCACAATGTGAGGTTTATCCGGAGCCTGTCCCCAAAAATTTGATATGAAAGGTCCAACCCTTCCTGCTGTCATTCATGGCATACACTCTACCCACCTATGGCTGTTACCTAAATCCTTACCTCCGCATCTCACACCCTTCAGTATTGAGTCTCCTAGGAAAACTACCCTCTCCCCACTTTTTTGGTTTGCCTACCCAGCTGTTCACATCCCAGTGCCCCATTACTACCCATACCCCAACTTCCCCATCCCCTCTGCTTTGGCGCAGGTTTGGTTCCCCTGATGCTCTGTCTGCCTTCCTTCCACTGGTCTCCATTCTCAGAGTAGGCCTCTCCTCCTCCCCCGTGTAGCTCTCATCCCTTTCACCACTGCCTCTTATCCTCCTCTCCTCATCCCTTCCCCACTATTTCCATTTGATCTGTTATTGGCTACCACACCTTCCTGATAATTGACTACCTCCTCTTCCCACCGCTCCCCCACAGATGCCAATAATATGAACCTGTTTGAGGAATCCCCTCCCTTGACAGGACAAATTTCTGGTTCTCCACCTTGTTTCCGTCTCCACCCTCCTTGCCTCAAATATTTTCCCCCATTGGTCCTACCCTTCATCACCTGCCAGTTCTCCACCCCGTTCCCCCATGGTCCCACTGGTGAGGATGACTGTGAACCATATGCTGTCATCTTTGGTTGTTCCCTGAGAGTACTTACCATGCTGTTGGGAGGTGACGACCCCTGACACTTCCACCTCTGAGTTTCTTCCCAACCCTCCCTTCCCAAATCACATCTCAGCTTCCAAATCTCATCCCTAAGATGCTCAAGCTGTTTACATATTTGACAACCTCCTGCTCTCCACCTTTCTTCAGTGGCCCAGAGGAGGCCTGGCACTTTGAGCCCAAAAACTTGCTATCTGCAGCTAACGATTTGTATCAACCTCCAGATGCTTAGGATAGAGGAATACGTCTTACCCAATCCTGGTGAGACTGGCAGTGGCATACAGTGGATCCCAAGGAACAGAATAAGATGGACTGGTAGCCCAGAAAATCAAAATGGAGGTGGAAGATGCAAAAAACAAACTGAAAGGAGGAAAGATGGAGGTACGCGTAGGACTGGTAGCCAAGACTCTGGACACTCTTTGTGTAGTAACGCTTCGGGAAAGATGGCACCTAAATGCCCAGGCAAATTAAACTCGCCTCCTCAGAGCACTTCACTGCAGGTCTCCCCCAATCGCATGGACACAGTCCCCTCAATTCTTGGAGACAACAAGGACCATACCTTGGTGGACAGAGTTGCAGCTGACCTGGGAGACATACCCCCTCAAAGTACCACTTCATCTTCCTGGACTGGTGCACCCTTGCAAGACTCTGCAGCTTGAAAATTGTTGTTTGACTACCTACACATACACCTTACAGCTAACCTTGACATATGAACATTGATGGCATATGCATCTTTTCTTGGCTGTTTTAAATGTTTACATTCACTTCAACCTTGCTTCCACAGGTTTTTCTTCATTTGTAACCCCCCCCCCCCAGGGATGACCTGTCATGGCTATACCATCACCATAATATGGGAGTGGGGGATGCAGGCAAAGGGTGTCTTTTGCACAAACTCCCCCTGGTTTCATGTAAACATCCATCATTTGCCGCCATCTGCCTATTCTCCCCAACCCCACAGACAGGTATATGTGTGAAACACCTTTTACGGGAGGGAGAGTGATGTGGGCACTGATAGGGTTCCTAGTCTGAGTTTTGACCCCCTGTCAGGACTGGACCTCCCTGTCAGCCATCCCTCCATCTCCTTTTTTCCCCACCTTTGCAACAGCTGTGACACTTCCTCTGAATGCTCACCCAGCAACATTTGAGCTGCTAGCTTGCAGCCTGCAATCTCGCCAATGCTGCCTCCTTGCAGGCCATAGGGTGCTCCTCGCTTGGTCAGCACCTCACTACTGAAGGGGGAGTACCCTCATAGTCCACCTGGGCCCACTGATATGGGCTTCGCAAGGCACCCTGCTCAAAAGAGGAGGAACGTCCAATACTGGCAATCTCAATGCTGGTCTCTCCCCGCAGCTGACTGAATTCTGCTGTATGCAGGAGAACCCTGCCTTCCCTTTATTCAGGGATCTCAGTAACCACCTAGCCCTCCCTGGCCTGTGGTTGGGCTCAGGCTGCACTTCACCCTCATCTTAACAGTGTGTCCCATTGGGATGAGCAGGGCGGGACAGAGTGAGGTGAAGTTCTAGGATGAACCACCTGCCCAGGAGGAAGTGGGATGCTACCTTGTCGAGTCTGCCCTCCTCGATACTCTTCATTTAGTTTGGGATGAATAGGAAGCCTATTATCTCTGTCCCACCCACTGATCTACTCCCCCACCTCTGTCACTGTTGTACTTAAATAATTATGCTGGCGGCAGACTCCACTGAGCAGTGATTACAGATATGTGACAGATACTGAGCATGGGGAGAAGTGATGCCCGACTCTTAGTAGGGGATCACTAATGCACTAGCCAGAGGCAATTTCCCAAGCTTCTAGTAGGTGCAACACTGAACCCGCAATTAGGGACCTATTCACAAAGGTGCGGAGTGGGTACACATCATGTAACTATGGCACCTAGCCCACCCTGAATCTGCCCATACCCACTGCACCCCTGAGCGGTATGCACAAAACAAATATGCCCCCTCATGCACCCTATCCCCCAGCCAATCATAGAGGTCCATGTCGGAGCAATGTGGGGGGCGTGGTTGCACTCTGCACCAGTCGTGAAGGTACAGAGTGCAGTGCACAGGGGCAACGGCTATGCCATCTGAAGGCAGCCATATCTGTTACATGCCCCCCCAGGATGCTGCCACCAGCTGTGTTGGGGATGGCAGAGCATGGAGGACCCCCGTCACACTGTCCCAGCCTTCGGGTACCATATGGAGGGCTGGGGGCATCCGGCCAGGCACCCACCTGTCACGGTGCCACAGGCACACAGCGGCCACCTGCCTACTGAGGTGCCCCATGGATGCAAGGGATCCAGTATCGGACCGGGTCAGGGCATGCCATGGGATGCCCGCCCAAGACTGCTGGACAACCCCTGCACAGCTGTGCACCAGGGGGTCAGTGGAAGGGAGCTGCGCGGTGGCCGGTGTTCCTGAATATGGCCACCACACATGTCTCCTGGGGGTATAGAGCTTTGCGGTCTAGAGGATCATCTTCATAATCAGGGCCACCACTTTTACACGCATAGATCACAGATGGTGCACCTGGCAACTCAGCGTAGTCCCATACTATGCAGCCTGCACCTCTGTAACTATATGCAGCTTGTAAACAGCATGAATCCCAGTTTTCTTCTCCTGTTCCCCATATCCCTTTTTCTGGATGTCAGTCACAGTGTTGGCTGTGCATGCTTCTCACCCTTGCTGCCCCACATTCCTCTAAGATGGCAGCCTCCTGTTGGGACCCCTGTACCTGTACGCCCCCCCTTGCACCTCCCTCTCTTTTTGTCTTTCGGTTTCTCAGTGTCTGCCCCCTCATGGAACCGATTCAAAGGTTAGGAGCAAATTTGGGATGCATGGGGTCTAAGAGACAGAGCTGCATTCATCCACCCAAGGCATGCTGCTCAGGTTGCACTAGTCTGAAGGTGGGGCTGAATACAACAATGGCCACTAATCTCTACCCCATTTCATCAAGCCGGAGCAATGAAATGCATGACAGAGGTCTCATTAGCTGTGCTCCTGTATGCTCACTGTTGCTCAGAGCGCTTATCTTACAGAACTTTGTTTGGCACCCCCCCCCCGAATGAGTATCGTCACACCAGGTACATGGAGTGGCACACATGTTCCCCATATGTTACACATCACTGTATCACCAGTATGGCACTGTATAATGCATGCCATTGGCCAGAAGACAGGCAATTTGAGGGTCTCTAGCCTCGCGGAGCCATTACCCTCCTGACTGCATTAAATATGTACCGCATTGTGTATATTACCATACACTTTTTGATATAGTTTTACTTTTAGCTTTATCTTATGTAGTGTTAACACTTTGCACTGTGTATTGTCTAATTGAACTTGTCTGTCATGTGATGCCTACTAGATAGTCTGCACTACACCACTGTACCTTTCTCAGGCAGTCTGACCTTTCAGTTGGTGCACCCAGGCAGAACAGTGTCTGCAGCCCACTACAGAATGGCTGAGACTTCTGTGTTTTGGCTGGAGTGTCTGTTAGATGCCGTATTTAGAAAGTCAGTACCTCCTACACACAGCCTGATTTCTCTGAAATGCTGCCTATGATGGCAACCCCAGTTGAATTGATATCTTGGAATGTTAAGGGGATTCATTCCCCCATTAAGAGATGGAAGCTGCTGGACCACCTCCATAGAGAGGGTACCAGGGTTGCCTTCTTGCAGTATACCCACCTCACCCTTTCCAAGATGGGCAAACTTATAGCTGGGTGGGTGTCCCAGGTGTCTGGAAGTTCCTACTCCTCCATGAGTAGAGGGGTACACATACTAATTCACAAGAATGTTCCCTTTACCTACCACAAAGTGACCACGGATGATGAAGGGAGATATGTAGTAGTCCAGGGCATGCTTAGTGGCCAAGAGGTTACCCTATGCCATATGTATAGTCCCAATTGGGCAGATGCCACTTTCTTCATGAACCTTGCTCAGGTGCTAGCAGAGAACCAGCAGGGTGAAGTCATTCTTGGAGGAGATGCTAATGTCCTTCTGGATGAATTCCTAGAAAGATATACACCCCCCAGAGCCTCCACTTCTGCAGTGGCAAGGGCAGTTCAGCAGTTAAAATGGACATGGGCCTTACCAACATCTGGCACCTGGTGAATCCAACAGCCCGAGATTACACATATGTTACTCTCCCCCATCAGTCCTACTCAAGGATAGACTTTTCGCTGATCATGGCCACTCTGGTTCCCGATGTCGTGAAGGCAGCTATCTGACAGGTCATTATCTTGGATCATTCCCCAGCCTCCTTCACCTGGCTTCCAACTAGAGCACTAGCCTTTCTACACAGGCAATGGAGGTTTAACACCTCCCTCCTCAAGGATACCTCATTCATGTCCTTGCTCATGAAAGACATAGAGGGCTTCCTAGAGGTAAATAATAAGGGAGATACCTCAGCAGCTATGAGGTGGGATGCACTGAAGACCTACATACAGTACATGGCAGATGCATCAGTTATGCTTCCTATGCCAAGAAAGCAAGGGACCGGGAGCTAGAGGCCCAGCTGCACTGGCTTGAAGACCTAGAGAACCAGTACAGGGAGGCCAGTCACTGCAAGCCCAGATTGCTGGCGGAGATTATGGGGACAAGGTACAAAGTAAATACCTACCTCCATCAAAAGGTGCATTATGTGCTTTTTTGCCTCCGTCAATCCTTTTGGGAGGCAGGGGAGAAACTGAGATGACTGCTGGCCTATCAGCTCAAAAAGAGGCAGGAGAGATCCAAGGTCACGGGCATAATAGACTCCAGTGGTACCATAAAAATGGACACGCTGGATATCAACACAGCCTCCCTGCACTTCTAGCAAAGCCTTTACACTAGGGAGAAGACCCCTACCACTGCTGATCTAGACAACTTTACCACCCCAGTAGTCCTACCCCATTTCTGCACACAAGTCAAAGAGCTCCTGGAAAAACCCTTTATACACGGAATATATTTTCCTGCCCACCCCCAAATTAAATGCACTGACTTGCCACTGCCAACAGTGGTTAGCAAATCAGGGACAGGAAAAGAAGGAGCTCACTGCTAAGGTGGTAGGAGGATCTGAATTTAAAGGGCCACAGGCACAAAAAGACACTCTCAAATTACTTGGAACACAGCACTGGTGAAGACAGTAGCAGGAAAATCTCTGATCAGACCAGTGGGCCTGACTGGTACTTGTGCAACAGGGCTGTAATCATTTAAACTTTCCCATCACTCAGAAACTATCCCTGATCTTCTCACTGGGACCAGGAGGCCAGACTGGAACTTCACAACAGGGCTATGTCACTTGAACTTTCTGGGACCTGTCACAGACTGGATTTGAACTGCTGCGAGGGGTGGTCCTGGGCTTTGTTGTAAATCTGGGCTAAATTCTGGGGGGGCAACTGTGGAAGGATTATCTGTATGAGGGGCTGACTTGTTATGGGAGTGGATTTGCCTAAGCTTGGGGGTGACTGTGGGACAGGGCAAATCCTTGTAAACGGTGTGAGTAGGGGTGATTCTGGGCTAATATCTGGACCAACTGTTGTGTGGGCTACTCTTCACTAACAAGCTGCATACAAGCTTGTCACAACTAGAGAGGGAACAAATTGAAGATTAGGCTGAATTGTATATCTTGGGTAATTGCACAGCTAGGTGGGACCAAATGGCTGAAACAAGATGGAGTGTGCCAGGGGACATGGGTACGGGTGGGGTGGGGTGGAGGAGATGGATGTAACAGCAAAAAGAGGCAGCTGGGGGTGGGGTAGCTCCTGGGCAGGGGGAAGGAAGGATGGATGCAGGATGGTGGGGAGGCAGGCTGGTGGGATGCAGTGGCTTCAGGACTGCTGTGATGAGTGGGGCACTGTCCTGTATGTGAGAGGTTAACAAGACTGGAGGCAGAGTTGTGGAGACTTAGGTATGAGCTGGACAGATTGGTGAAGGACATGGGGGAAGGGGTGAGTGGTGCACATACAACGCAAACTGGAAAGGAACTGAAGGGGTGGGGTGGGGTGGTTGGAGGCTCAGCTGAAAGTCCGGAAGGCCAGGACAGCCCAGTGGACAAATACAGAATGAAGGAACTAGGGGATTGGACCAAGTGGATGGTGAGGGTTGGCAGAAAGTGTAGGGCCATTGGCAAAAGGTGGGAGGTGGATCCAAGGACCAAGGCAATGGGGCAAACATTGCAGGAAGGGGAAGCTGGTAAGTGCACTACTGGGATGATCCAGGTTTCAAACAGGTACTAACCCATGGCAGGATCCATGGAGGGCAGGAGTCATGGCAGGGACTCAGGAAAAACAGAGGGCACAGTGGGTAGAGGCATATGGGAGAAGGAGGGCGGAAGTGAGGAGGGGCGGGGGAAGGGTGGCAGGACTAGCAGAGGGTCATGGAAAAGTTCAGAAAGGAGGGCCGGGGGTATGGAGGAAGGAGAAAGGATCTCAGGCAAAAGGGGACCAGCAAGAGGCACAGAAGGTGAAGGACAGTACACTCGACAATGGAGGAGGACATCTACAGGCACCAGAAGGGTAGGTGGGGGAACAGAGAGAAAAGAAGGAGTTGGAGGGGGCTGCCAGCATCTCCAAGCCACCTGTAGGGAGTTGCAGGCGAGGAGATAGGCAATGGAGAGATGGAGAGGGTATGACGGGCAGAAGAGGGAGCAGAAAAGTGGGAAGGTGGACAAAGTATGTGGGGGAAGAGGATCGAGGCATAGGGATGGAGAGTGACGAGGGTCGGAAGGTGGTTCTGACACTGGCACCCTGGGGCAGGAGAGAGGGGGTGCAGTTAAACCAGGGGAAAGCAGGGGGCAAGGTGCTTCTGATTGGAGATTCTATTCTAAAGGAAATCAATTGGGGGGAGCAGGAGTAGTGCGGTGTGGGTGGAGTGCATGCCAGGGATGACTGCGCTGGAGGTAATCCACCACATCCCGTCATGGGAAGGGGACCAAGATAAAAATGTGCATCTGGTATTCCACCTGGGAATGAATGACCTGGATGACAACAGTCTCATGTAGGTACAGGTGAGATTTAAAGCTCTGGCTAGATTCTGTGTGGGGCTAGGCTTTAAATCTCTAGCCTTCTCGGAGGTGTTGCCAGTACCAAGTGCCAGCTCAGACAGAAAGCTCAGAATAAAACAGTTTAATGATTAGCTGGAAAGATTAAGTAGGCAGATGGGATATGGAATGTTGGGGTGCTGGGGGACAACTTGGGAGGATGACAGCCTCTATGCTCCTGACAGGCTGCACCTCAAGAAGGATGGGTCAGTCATGCTAAAGTGCAGGCTGGGGGAATTCTTTCAGAAGGAGTATAATTTAAACTGAAAAAGGGGGAGGCTGGATTTGGAGCCATGCCATATCAGCAGAGATGGGACCCAAGGTCCCCCTGGGAAGGAATACAGCGGTAAGCACTGGGAGGGAGTCGAGGAAGGGGGGAAAATGGTGGAAGGGCTTGGTGGTCAACACTAAGATTCTGGAAAATAGGCTGGTGAAGTTAATAACCATCATTGCTCAAGATGGACTGGACATTATTGCGGTCGCAGAAACGTGGTGGATGGAATTTCACACATGGGAGACAGGTATTCCTGGCTTCAGACTGATGAGGAAGGACATGAAGGAAAAGAAGGGGAAGGGGTGACCCTATACATCAGGGAAGATATGAAGGCGACAGAGGGGCAGGAGGGCAATGGGGAAACTGAACTACTATGAGCAACAATAAGCAGAAGAACAGGGGAATCCAGGCAGCTGGGAGTGGTGTACAGATGCCCCCCACCCAAGGGGAAGAGCAGGATAGGAAAATGACACAGGACATAGCAAGAATGGCCCTAAAAGGGGAAATAATACTGTTGGGCGACCTGAACCTCCCAGACATCGACTGGACCATCCCTGAAGCACCATCGACCAGAAGCAGGGAAATTATGGAGGTGCGGCAGGGGGTGTTCCTTTGTTAGTTGATCAGAGAACCAAAAAGAGGGAACAACCTACTGAATGTGGTCCTGACTAATGGGGAAGAGTGTAGAGGAGGTGGTGGTAGTGGAGGAGCTGGGAAATAGTGACCACAGGTCTATTAGGTTTAGAGTGAGGGCAGGGAAAGAAGTAGGCAGAACAAGTACAACAGTGTTGGACTTCAGGTGGGCAGACTTTAATAGGATGAGAAGGTTAGTGAGGGAAGCAATGGAAGGTATGGGGGAAATGAATAAAGTAGAGGAACTATGGGGGGTTATAAGAGACAGGGTTAGAAAGGCCACACATGCATGTGTAAGGGGGGGAGGAAGGGAGCAAAAGGCAGGAGGCTGCTGTGGTGCAATAGGGAGGTTGCGAGGGTGGTAGGTGGCAGATGGAGGGCATTCAGGAAATACAAGGGATCTCAGAGGGAGGAAGACAGGGAGGCCTATAGGGAAACAAGGAGGTTAGCAAGGAGGGTGATTAGGAGGGCAAAGGCTAAAACGGAGAAATGGATAGCGAAGCAGGTCAAGGGGGGTAAGAAGACATTCTTCAGATACGTGAGGGATAGGAGGAAGACTGGACAAGGGATCACAAGGCTCTGGGGCAAGGGAGGAGAGTCAATAGAGGATGACTGCAAGAAAACAGAAGTACTAAATGTCACAAACTCACTCAGCTGGTCAACCCTCTACTCCCAAAGTGCCAACCTCTGAGCATATGATTTGTGTACAGTGAACAGAACAAGGTAACCCTCTTGTCTGTTTTGTGAGTTCAAGTCACCTTAGTCTCAAGCTTTGAAGGGATTCAAACTGATAACCTCTTGTTAGCGAACCCAATTATCAGGCTCAGATAATTCTGTCTTCGGGGGTCCAGATATCTTTGCCTATGGGCACCCAACCAGGTCTTTCAAATGAACCCTTAGAACTCTGTGCAAGACTTTAGAGAACTCTATCCATTTCCCAGTTTGGTATACAATAAGCCCATACACAGTGTTACTTATAACCTTTAAAAGCTCCACTTAAAATAAAAAGAAATGTCAAGGCACTCCATGCAGTTTCCGTTTGTAAAATATATCTTTACTTTAAAAATATCAAAACAGAAAAATAATTACAGAACTAATATATATCCCAACACATACAGCCTTAAAACAAATAGATAAAAGTGCAGTTCCTACTATACATACATTCAGACTGGTCTAACCTTACTCTCTTTCAGTGCTGTGATGATTCTTCTTCAGTCAGATAATATTGTCTTGTGTGTCTCTAAGGCTTGCTCAGTTGGATAAAAGCAGTCCTGAGCGGGCCTCCTCTCTGAGATCATTAAACTCCGCCTTGGTGTATTAAAAGTTATATGTTACCACATAGGATGGCCCAACAAGATTTAAAAAATAATGATAAGTGACATACTCAATTTCCTCTTCTCAGGGTAACTGGTCAGAACTGGATTTTGTTCTGACACACACACACACACACACACACACACACACATAAACAGTTTCTGTGATGTCCTCCCAAGGCTTCCTGGGAATGTGTATTTGACCTTCCAAATTCATCTGGATCCTGCCCAGCCCAGAAATCAACCTCTTCAATGTCCATTCTGGCCTCCCTCTGACACCCTTCCCCACACAGGTTCTTCCTGGCAACTATATGCAAGTCAAAGGCTCTCCCTGAGGATATTACAAAGTGGATACCTTGGTTCCTGCCTTCAAAGAAAACCGAACAAAGGAATTGCATTTCAAAGCTGCAGACTCAAACCATCTCCCGTCCTTTTAACTATCCCTGGGGGGTCTTAATGTGTCAGTTCCAGTAAGACAGCATTTTCCTCTGCCATAGTCATCATATGTTAATTTCTTAGATTTACAACAAAAAATTATACGGGGATCAGAATCAGTGGTCCAAGTGTGACACTAAACAAATAAATACTTCTGCTAAAATTTTATGAAGGAAGGGAAGGGTAGGGGACTGGATTTAAGGATCGGGGAGCATATGGGTGGAGATGAGTCCCTTTAGCATAGAGAGAGTGTCAGGGAGGAACTGGGAAGAGTGAGGGTGGACAAGGCCATGGGACCAGATGGACTGCACCCGAGGGTTATCTGGGAACTAAGAGAGCAGTTGGCAGCCCCACAGGCAAGGCTATTCAACCTGTCCTTGGACACAGGAAGGGTGCCAGAGCACTGGAGGAGGGCTACAGTCATGCCGATACACAAGGGGGGAAGCAGGGAAGTGAGGGAGAACTATCATCCTATTAACCTCACCACAGTGCATGGGAAGGTCATGGAGGCACTTGCCAGGGGAAGGGTAATACAGTACCTTAAAGGGAATGGATTGCTAAACAACAACCAGCATGGGTTCACTAGGGGGAAATCCAGCCAGTCCACTCTAATAGAATTATTTGACTGGATGACCCAGGAAATAGACCAAGGGGGTCAGTGGATGTGGCCTATCTGGACTTCAGCAAGGCCTTTGACACCGTCCACCACAGAAGGTTGGCCAATAAACTAGGAAGCACAGGGGTGGGGGACAAGGTAACTAGATGGATGGAAAACTGGCTAGCAGACAGGACCCAATGGGTGGTAATAAATGGGGTGCACTCTAGGAAGGGGTGGGTGACAAGTGAGCTGCTCCAGGAGTCGGTGTTGGGATAGCTCCTCTCCAGTATCCACATATGCGACATAACGGATGGACTGGAGGGATGGGTGGCACTCTGCAGATAATATGAAAATCTGCAATATGGTGGACACTGAATGAGGGGTGGAAGACATGGGATGGAACCTGAGGACACTGGAGGAGTAGATGGAGACCTGGCAGCTAGACGTCAACATTAAGAAGTGTGCTGTCATGCTCCTGGGACACAAGAACCCAAGGACAAGTTACAAAATGAGGGGGGGGGGAGGAGATCAGGACATTGGAGTAGGAGAAGAACTTAGGTATAGTAGTCACCAGCGACCTTAAGGTGGGGAAACAGTGCACTAGGGAAGTGGGGAAGGCATATGGGATGCTGGCAAATATAGGCAGGAGAATAACTAGCAGGAGGAAGGAAGTCCTGGTGCCTCTGTACCAAGCTATGGTGAGACCGCACCTGGAATGTGGAGTGCAGTTCTGGAGGCCTTACTTGTGCAAGGACATAGATGTGATCGAAAGGGTTCAGCGGATAGCAACCGAGATGGTGAGAGGGATGAAAGGTGTACCATAAGAGCAGAGATGCAAAGAGCTGGGGCTGTACACACTACAGACCAGAAGGGAGAGAGGGGACATGATAGGGATAAATAAGCTGGGCATGGGGAGTTTATTCCAAATGAAAAAGGACACCATGACAAGGGGGCATGGCCTGAGACTACAGAGAGGACATTTCAGAGGGAACATGAGAAGGCAGTTCTTTATGGAGAGGGTGGTGGATACCTGGAAAGGGCTTCCAGATTAGGTTGTGGGGGTGGAGACAGTGACAGGATTCAAGAGTTCTTGGGACAGGTGCAAAGGGCTGATAGGGAATGGGGTGGGTAACCAAGGAGGGAGGCAGGTAGTTTAGCATGAGGAAAAGGGCAGACTGGATAGACCTTGGGGTCCTTTTCTGCCATCAAGTTCTATGATTCTATGTCTGAGGAGCTGAGCGCTGCCCTCCACAAAATGTCTACAGTGAAAGCACCCAGGGGAGATGGGCTCTCTGTAGAGTTCCTGCCTGCCTTATCCACACAACTCCTTCCACCCCTTATCGAAGCCTTGGAAGAGGCTTGCACTACTGGACAGCTGCCAGCATCATTGAGGACAGCTACAATAGCATTAATCCACAAACCAGGGAAAGATCCTCTAGTCTGCGGCAATTACTGACTGATTTCCCTCATTTGTGCGGACTGTAGGGTCTTTGCCAAAATGCTGGCCTTGTGGCTGCAGGCGGTAATACCAGACTTGATAGACAGGGACCAGATAGGGTCCATGACCTAGAGAAAGTGGTTGGATAATACTAGATATCTCCTGAATCTCATATGGCAGATCCCCAGGTAAACCATCCTGCAGTCTTGGTATCATTAGATGTGGAAAAGGCATCTGATAGGGTGAAGTGAAATTACCTCTTCCACACCCTAAAGGTTTTTGGCATTGGGGACACCTTTATCCAGTGGGTATGGATGCTATATCAAGATGCTCAAGCCATAGCCTTCACCAACACCATGGAGTTAGCTACCTTACCTCTGGGGTGGGGAACCAGTCAGGGATGCCCCCTATCCCCATTGATGTTTATTCTACCTTGGAGTCCTTGCTGCAGACCATCTGGCAAGATAGAAACATCGCTGGAGTTTGGATGGGGCAAAAACATGAAGCCCTGGCCTACACGGACAGATTTTTGCTCACATTATCACAGCCTGAGAGATAAGTCCTCATACTCCTGTCCCTGTTAGAGCAATATGGCCAGCTTTCAGGGTACAAGGCGAATATAACTAAGTCCCTCCGTCTGCCCCTTGGCCAGGAGACTCTGAACCTCCCTGGTTTCCGTTGGGGTCTACTCTCAGTAAAGGACCAGATCAAATATTTGGGTGTTAACTCATCTGGTGCCCGAGAGCAATGGTTCAGCTTAACTTCATCACCTCTCTTGGCATTGCTTGCCCTGGATTTAGAGAGGTGGAGTAAGCTACACCTGTCTCACTGGGGTAGATTCCCCGCATACAAAATGATGGCATCCACCAAAATACTTTGATTACTAGATAATTTCCATATAAATCTGAAGACCAAGCTATTTCAGTCTTTACATAATAACATGCTACAATTCTTCTGGGGCACTGGTCCTAGGCATCTCAGCTTTCATAAGCTGGCCAGGCCCATGTGCAAGGGGAAACTCCAGCTACCCAACTTTGCACTCAGACATGATGCCCATATGCTCCTCCAACTGTCCCAAACTTTCAGAGGCAGGTCATACTTCTTTCGCTCAAAGTGGGTTGATTGTAAGGAGACTGTCTTGGGGAACCACCCTGGGCAAGGCCCTTAGGTTCAGCAACATCTCCAAGGAAATGAAGCAACACTCCACTATTGCTACATCATGGCAGGCATGGAAGAGATGGGCAAATAGAAACATAAAAGTTGTTGGCAGATAAGGACCTCTTGGCCCACCTAGTCTGCCCGTTTTTCCCTACGTACTGTGCCACCACAGACCCTACTCTATTTCCAGTCTCCCTCTCTTGCCTTATTACTAAGGTCCCTTTGTGTCTATCCCATGCATGCTTGAATCCTGTCACCATTTCAGCACCCACCACCTCTGCTGGGGGCTGCTCCAGGTGTCTACCATCCTTTCCGTGAAGAAATATTTCCTCACATCCCCTCTGAGTCTCCCCCCCAGCTTCATGGTGTGACCCCTTGTACTTGAGCATATTTTTCTATGTAAAATGCTACCCTCCTCATGTACTTTATTAATATCTTTGAGGTATTTGAACGTTGTTATTATATCCTTTCCTCTAGAGAGTACATATTTAATTCCTTGAGTCTTTCCTCATAAAACTTTTAATGCAGGCCCTGTACCATTTTGGTTGCCCTCTTCTGTACCGTCTCCACCCGTTCAGTGTCCTTCTGGAGATGGGGCCTCCAGAACTGAACACAATACTTGAGGTGGGGCCTCACCATCGATCTATACAGAGGTAACACTACCTCCCTCTTTCTTCTGGTGATGTCCCTCCCTATGCAGCTGAGCATCATGCTAGCTTTCCCCACTGCCTCATCACACTGCTTTGCTACTTTCAGGTCATCAGAAATAATCACCCCCATGTCCTTTTCATGTTTTGTGGTTGTCAATACCTGCCTGCCCAACTGGTACTTTGCCCCTGAGTTTCTGTGCTCCAAGTACATGATTTTGCACTTTTTGGTTTTGAAACCTGGCTGCCAAACCCTTGACCAGTCTTTCAGCTTTTTCAGATTGTGTCTCATTTTTTCCATGCCCCCTGGTGTGTCCACTCTGTTGCAGATTTTTGTATCATCCACAAACAGGCATACCTTCCCTTCGAGCCCTCCTGCAATGTTGCTAATAAGGACAATGAAGAGGACCGGCCTTAGTGCATACCCCTGTGGCACCCCACTGGTCACCGTGCCTTCTTTAGAGTGAACATCATTTGCCACCATCCTCTGGCTCCTGTTGCTTAGCTAACTTTTACTCATTTTACTACTTTTGGACCCACTTCTTGGCTGCCAGACTTGCTCACCAGTCTTCTGAATGGAACGGTGTCAAAGGCCTTACTGAAATCCAGGTAAGCCGCATCCACTGCTTGGCCCTGATCCATTTCCTGGTCATGCAGTCAAAGAACTCAGTCAGGTTTGTCCGGCAAGACCTCTCCCCTGTTAAACCATGCTGCCTTGGACCCTGTAATCCACTGTTCACAATCTAATCCTTTCCTTCAGTAGTGACTCCATTACTTTATCCACCACCGAAGTCAAGCTGACAGGTCTATAATTTCCTGCCTCCTCCCTATTACCACTTTTGTGAAGTGGGACCACATCTGTCCTCCTCCAGTCCCACAAACTTCCCCTATATCTAGTGATAGGTTGAACAGAGCTGTCAGAGGTGCAGCCAGTACCTCCTTGAGTTCCCTCAGTATCCTAGGGTGTACCCCATGAGGTCCCATTGCCTTGTCCACTTTTACTTAATCCTAATTCCTTGAGGATTCTCTCCTCTGTAAAAGGACTAGTGTCCACCTCCCTTCCTGCAATGTCCTTATCCCTTATGCCCTTGACCCTTACTGAACAAAAGTATTTGTATAATAGGCTTGCTTTGTTCTGGTCTTCTTCTACACAAACTCCTCCTTCTCCTTTTAGCCTTACTATCCCTCCTTTGGTCTTCCTCTTTTTGCTTATATACCTAAAGAATGTTTTATCCCTCTTTTTTACTGACTTGACAATATTCTCTTCCATTTGTGCTTTTGCACTCCTAACTTCTTTCCTGCCTCCCTTTGTTTCTTTTGATATCTCTCCCTATCCTCCTCCTTCTGTGTCTTCTTGTACCTTCTAAGTGTTGGCTTCTTTGCCCTTACTTTCTCTGCTATTTCTTTAGAGAACCATAGCGGTCTTTTTTTTTTCTTGCCCTTTTTAACCTGCCTGACACGGAGGTTTGTCACCTTCCCAGTGCCATCCTTTATTTTTGCCCACTGTTCCTCGACTCCACCCAGTTTCCCTATCACTGCTAGGACATCCCTGAGGCATTCTCCCATTTTCTTAAAATAGGCCCTCCTGAAGTCCAGAACCCTTGTTTTAGCATAGTTTGATTCTGGCTCAGTTTTTATTTATTTATTTAGCTTTTGTTAACCAGGTAAGTACACTAGACAAAACTTTGCATATTTTCAGGTACGACCCGGGAAAGTACAGGAACATTTACATACAAAACACATTTTGGACAACATGGTACATAATAGTGGGAGGATTACAAGTCATAGGACAACATGGTACAAGTTAGGAAATACACAAATGACACACGCAGAACATCTTAATTTAGAAAACACAAATGCAGGTAAAACAAGTACAAAAGTACAAATTATTTAAGGACAGCCTCAAGGATTGTGTAATTGAACCTCACCGTAGGATGATCACAAGGTGGCTACCCACAGTGATATCAGTGGCACCGTCCCCTGTTTGTCAGTACCAGGTCCAGTTGCCCCTCCACGAGTGGGTTCCTTAACTAGTTGCCCGAAGAACACCCCCTGCAGGGAGTCCAGGATGTCCCTACTTTTAACTGCTGCCACAGCTATGAGGCTCCAATCCACGTCTGGTACATTGAAGTCCCTCAGCAGCAATACCTCCTCCTTGTATACCATCCTTTGGACAGCTTCCAACATATACTTATGTAACCGCCATGCCACTTTTGGCAAGTTGGCACCCCCCATTAAAAGAACTAGTACCCACATATGGCTTACCATTTACTTGTAGTAGAAATACTCAGATTGGTACCACCCCTAGCTTTAGAGTGTATACCAGGTTCATTACAGTATCTACAATTACCAAAATGAACCTTTGTAAATACAGCCAGGTCCAGGGGAGAGGATGCTAGCTGTATGCTAGACCTAACTTCTGAGGGGGTCCCAATAACTCCACACAGAAAGCAATGATCAGAATGTCCAATGCAGCAGCTGGGATTGTGCAGTATGGCTTTATTCACAGATGTTACTAAAGCACAAGTGGACCCACAATGGTTGGTCATGGGAAAACAAATACATTCTTTTTCCAGAAACTCTTTCCTAGGCAGTACAGTTTTCCACAGAAACTTCTCTATCCATTTTTTCCAAAGTGCTCATGGCCTGAACCACCTGAGTTACTTTCAAACACATTTCCATTTCCCAAAGTGGATGCTCATGGCCTGAACCACATTCTTGAGCCATTTCAGAAACACATTTCACAGTGTAAACCCGTGACCTAAGCCATGTATTTAAGTTTCATTCTGGGCACTGACTTCTACCCAGGGGACCCTGGCACCCATCAACGAACCAGTTAGCCCTGCCTTGTGGACTCCAGATGCCGTTCCTCCCACCCTTTACCCCAACTGACAGTCTCTGCCATTCCTTCAGGGTTACACCAAAAGAAGCCTTCAATCCCCACTGAATTGTTAAAGACTCTGAACTCTAAACTTTAAATTTTTTTAAAATTCAAACTTTATTGGTTTTACATAAATATATACCTGCAGTGTTTTACAGTGAATGGTTGCAGACATGGGATTTAAATTAACAATACATAACAAAACAAAGCGAAAACAAAGACAAAAACAGGGAACAGGAGCAAAAAACAAAAACAAAATCATCCTTTTCTTCCCTCTCCCTCCCTCCCCACCTCACCTTCCCCTACTCACCCCCGTTTACTGTTTTACCCCCTCCCCCCAAGGTGCCAATAGTCAGATAATTCTATACATAAAATGAGTGAGTAAGATATAATAGATCTAAAATATATCTAGTATAGCTGGTTAATATTCTACTATTCAATTTATAATAGATGCAAGACATGTAATTTTTCCCATTTTTTTTTTATAGATTCCCATTCGGTCAGTGAGACTGGCCATCATTTTTTCCATTCATAGTTTATAGAGAAGCTCATGTAGCCATTCTGCATAAGAGGGCTGAAGAGAATCTTTCCAATGTTTTAACACAACTTTCTTAACCGACATGGCAATCAACATCATGTGATAGTTTCTGGACATAAGTGGAAAGCCTCTAAAGTCCCCTAGAAGGCACACTTCAGGGATAAAGTAGTTATGCAATCCCAACAGTGGGTCCATTTTAGATATAATGAGCTCCCACAATGGAAATATTTTAGGACATTCCCAAAATAGATGGAAAAGGGTACCTGGGCCATTAATACATCTGTTACAAGTGGGAGTTTCTGCCCTACCCATTTTATGTAATTTATAAGAAATTAGATACATATCATGAAGAAATTGCATTTGCATTAATCGTAGTCTGTCTTGTGTGATAAATTTATGGCAGGATTCCCAAATTTTGGGCCAGTTTGACTTAACATTAGAATATAAAGAATTCCATTAATGAGGTATGCCGTCCACTTTTGGGAATACCAGTGGATATTATAAAGTGTGTAGTGAGGAGACAGCATGTAGGGTTAGGGCTAACAAACTGCCTGTAGTAATCCAGTCTAATGGTTCCTCCATGGTGATACTCCCCCCAAAACAGGCAATAAGCATATGTCAGATCTGGAATACCTGAAAAGCACATTTGTTAACGAGACCAAATTTAGCTAATATGTCAGTAGTATTTAACCATTCTTGGTTGAGACTACGAAAGTCTCTGACTGTACAGTTTTGGGAAGTGGGATCCAGTTGTCTGGTATTGATTTTGCTCCCAATTTTAGATTTGGGTTTTGAAATATTGGTTGAGAAGGATCTTGTGAGTTGTTATATCCTAATGTAGCACACAATTATATATGGGTATGAACAGAATGACCCACCGGAGTGTGACGGAGGGGAGAGGGAAGATCTTTAAATTTCAGGAAGAGTAGAGCTGAGGGGTTTGTCCTAACTGCGAGTATTAACTCTTTTTCTATTGTTAGCCAGGTAGGGGTATAATCCAGTGGATCCTCTGGTGTAGAGGGAGTGAACCAGCGTAGATATTTAGTTAGATGGCTGGCTCAGTGATATAGATTAAAATATGGGAGTTTTAGGCCACCTAGGGATTTGGGAGCTGCTAGATTGTGATATGCATGCCTTGGAGGTTTTCTACTCCAGAGGAAAGTCAATATGGGGCAGGCTTTGGGTAACCATATATCTAGGAGATTCAGGGGGTAAAATAAATGTGGGAGAAGGTTCATCTTTATTGTAATTATTCGGCCCCATAGAGTTAAAGGAAGGTCTTGCCATCTTTTTAAGTCTTGCTGGACTAGTTTGTGCAAATTATCTAGATTAAGTTTCTGGATCTGGATGACACTAGTGGAGAGGTGGATTCCTAGGTACTTTATAGATTTGGAGGCCCATTGAAATCCCAGCTCCAGGGCTTCATGTTTGTGTACTTTAGAATTTAATGGGAAAATCAGGGATTTTTCTGTGTTTAACTTGTAGTTGGAGAGGGAGCTATATTCCTTTATTAGGTCTAACAAGTGTTGTACCGAGGGTTTAATTTCTGTTACATGAAGCAGTATGTCATCTGCATAAACTGCAATTTTGGTATGTAGTGACCCCATCTGTATGCCATGTATCCCCAGAGATTTTTGTATTGAAACTATAAGGGGCTCTAAATAAAGATTGAATAGGAGGGGGGATAAAGGGCATCCCTGTCTGGTGCCCGCTTCTAAGGCGAAACTGGAGGAAAGAATCCCATTACAGAAAACTCACGCAGTGGGAGTGGAATATAATAATTGTATCCATGAAATAAATTCAGTGGGAAAATGAAATCTGTGAAGAGTCCTGAACAAAAATTGCCAGCCTACTCTGTCAAAAGCCTTCTCCACATCCAGAGAGACCAGTGCTACACCTTGAGGGGAGTCTCTGGACGTGGAGAAGACATGCGAAAGGTGACGAAGGTGGTCAACTGACAACCTGCCTTTCATAAATCCCACTTGGTCTAAACTAATAAGGGTAGGAAGTACTTGCTCCAACCTAAGGGCTAGTAGTTTGGTGAGTATCTTAAGATCTGTGTTGAGAAGTGATATAGGACGGTAGTTGGTGGCCTGTGTTGGATCTCTGTCAGGTTTGGGGAGTATGACAATTGTGGCCTCGAACATCCCTCCCTGCAGCATACTGGAGTATACTGCTAGCAGCCAAGGGGCTAATTGGGATGCACATTTTTTGTAGAAATTTGGGGAATAACCATCTGGGCTGGGGGCCTATCTGAAGGAAGATCTTTGATTATCTGGATTATGTCTGATTCTGTGAAGGGGGCAATTAGTTTTTCTTTCTGGTTGGGGGTGAGGGTGGGAAGGGGGAGACTCTCCAGGTAGGAATCTACCTTGGATTGAGACTGGCAATTTGGCATCTGTGCATATAATTGTTTATAGTACAGCTTAAACTCTTTATTAATGTCCTTCACCTGAGTTAGTGGTGGGCTTTGAGGATCCTCCTGTATCGCCACTATGCATTTAGAGGCTTCAATCTTTTTAAGTCGGAGAGCTAAAAGCCATACCGCTTTTTCCCCATGCTCGGTGTAGGTGGCTTTGGATTTTAATATGGCCCGTTCTGCCTTTTCTCTGAGAAGTTTGGAGTATTAACCCTGCAAACTTATGAATGCCTCTTTCTCTGAATCCGATGTATTGTTAGACAAATATTTTTCTCTGATTTGATCTAACAGTGTTTTGACTTCCTGAGTTTCTTTCTTTTTTTGACAGCAGCCCATTTTATAAACTCGCCTCTTAGGAAGCATTTAAGTGCATCCCATTCCATAGATGGAGAATGAGTGGCACCCCAATTAGAGTCCTTAAAGGAGTCAAGGGCAGACAGTATACTGTCTGTGACCTTCTTGTCTTTCAGTAACTGGTTGTTAAGTCTCCATTGTCTACTTGTTCCCAGTTTAAAGAGATGTAAAGGAGACAGGTTACTATGGAGTGATCAGACCCTATACCCGGTTACAGTCTACTATCTAAAAACCCTTGAGTTAAAGATTTATTCATCCAAAAATAATCAAGGCATGAGGTGGAGCCATGTACATTAGAGTGAAAGGTATATTTCCTTGTGTTAGGGTGCAGAGTTCTCCAAGGATCACAGTGGCCTAAATGATCCATTATGTCTCTGCATGCTTTCTGGGCTGGGGATAGACCTCTGGTCCTAAAACTCAGTGATTTATCCAAGTCGGGGTCAAAGGATAAATTCCAGTCGCCCCCAATGACCACTGGAGTATTGAGGAAAGGTGTTAGGACGGAGAGTAGCTCCATGAAAAAAGATGGTGAATCTACATTGGGGCCATATACACTACCCAGTAGGATATTATATGAGTGAATTTTGCCTATAATCAGGATATATTGCCCCTCTTTGTCTCTAATACATTGTTCGCACTGAAAGGGAAAAGTCCTAGTAAGGAGAATGGTAACGCCTTTGCTATTTCTGGAATCTCCCGCAGCAAACGCCTGTCCCACTTGCTGTCTCCTCAGACAATTTTCTTCAGCTTGAAGGAGGTACGTTTCTTGCAAAAATATTACATTACTTCTTATATTATTTAAATGTTTGAGCAGTCGCATACATTTAAGAGGGTGTCTTGTACCTTTAACGTTCCATGTACTAAACCTGAATGGCTGCGCCATAGACTTGAAACAGAACCTGTAAAATTTGTCTAAAATTTTTAAATATGAACAGTAGCCAGCTAATTTGTAAGAAGACAGTTTTACCGTGGCACCATTTCCCCCCTGCCCTATAAAAATAAAAGTAATATTTCCTCTGTGAGTATTTGTTCCCTATAACCCCATTTAAACCCCTTTTTATTCCCCCAAAGATTCCCTCCCGCATATTGACAAAAGTTAGAAATCTAATAAAAGTAATGATAGTGGTACCCCATTGACCAGTTTGTGTCTTGTAGCATTTTGAATAGCCATATGAACTCCCCTCCCCTCACTGCGCTGGTCCGTGATGATCAGCAGACTGAGGACCCTCCCCTCACCCTGCTCACCCAACCATGAACAAGTGAATAATCTTGTTAACTAGGATTTAGTATATAATTCTTTCTGTATTGCTAACTATTTTTAATACAAAACCATTGCAAATCCGCTGCTTAACTTTTAACGCCATAGAGCCAATTCAATCTGCACCTGATTCACTATAAGTACTCAAATGGAGACCCTGGGGAAAAGATGGGACAAGATAATGTTTTTGAGAAAGAAGGGGTAGCGGCCAAATTAACTTCTTTGGCACTAAACCTTTTGTTAAGGTGAGCTCTGCTCATGAATTAAGCAACAGAGTTAATGTGCCAACTAATAAACTACCCCATGGATTTAATAAGCTTCACCCAGTCTGTAGAGTGGTAAACAATTAAACTAAGGGCCCCAGCGGATTTGCATTACCAAATTGTGGCTCTAATTTGTAAACATCCTCTTCAGTTTGTGTGAGAAGCTTCTAATTTTGCTGCCTGAGTTTACATCTGTAAAAAAATAACTAAATGAGCAAATAGTGCTAACTAGTAAAGAGATCTAGAGGCACAGTACCCCGAGAATCAAATTAAGAATAACCCTTGTGTTTCCAATAGCTGGATTTAGTCTCTGAGCCATGGAAGTGTCCAGCAATGTCCAAATATTCAAATTTGGAAAGGTATTAACTTGAAGTTGCACATTGTTAGTCCTGCAAAAAACAACACAAACCTGGGCTTACAGCGGTGTATCTAAAGTTCCATCCTTAGACTGACCCAAAGGAAAGTTAATCGGAGACAGGTATAGATGGAAGCCTGGAACAGGTTATAATTAGGAAAACACAGAGTTTACATCAGGCTGCAAGACGTAAGACAACCTAAAACCAAAACAACAGCTTGGTATTTTCTCTTATACAAGATGAATTGCTAGGGTATTTCCAAAAAAATGTAAACGATCAGAGAATAAAGCGGGGCGCTTCTGCTTGAGGAATTCCATCACAGGGTCTAATTCTTCAAAGGAGGACCATGAGCTATCTAAGTGAACCTGAAGTTTTGTTGGGTACACCATATGAAATGTTATGCCCGAGGTGATGCATTTGGAAACAATCGAATGAAATAAAGTTTGGTGCTGCCTGACGGTGGTTGGTAGATCTTGCGTGATTCTAATCCTTTGCCCTTCCCACAATACTTCTTGCAAGTCTCTTACTTTTTGTAAAATATGCTGTTTCTCCTGGAAATTAAGAAGTCGGCATAGTAGGGGTCTGGGTTGGGCCAGTGGTGGAGGTACAGGCCTTAAGGCATGGTGAGCTCTCTCCATTGTATAGGTAGGCCTGAATGGGGAAGGCCCCCATTATTTTAAACAAGAATTTTTACAGGAACAACAAGGCATCTGTGCCCTCCTCCTTCTTGGGGATGCCAATTATAACTAGGTTGTTGTGCCAGCTTCTCCACTCCAAATCCTCGATCTTACTCTCCAATCTCTTTATAGTCTGGCGAGTAGTGGTGATGGAGGTTTCCATTTTTATGGTCCGCTTCTCGATAGAGAAAATGCAGGCTGCATTGCCAGTGGTGCACTTCGTAGTCTCATCCAGTGCTTCAGATATTGCACTTACATCAGATACCAATGATCAGACTTCATCCCTGAATGGCTGGAACTCTGAGAGAAATTGTTCCAAGCTGAGAGAGATTGAAGCTGCCACTACCGGAGGGGAGCCTAAGGCTGACTGAATATGGCCTGTAAAGGCCAGGTTAGCCCTGGGTTTCTTCGGCTGTTTTTCTGGCGTGACAGGCGGGGTGTGCCAGGGCACGGCCTGTCGCATTTCTGCTTCCATCCTGGTCCAAAAGCCCTTTCCTTGGAGTACAGTTGATAGTCAGCAGTCTTGATGGTGTTCAAAGTTTAAGTTTTTTTTTTGTAATTTATGAAGTTTTACCTTAATTTGAGCAGTCGGGTGAGCAGAGCTTCTCTGGAGTGCATCTTATTCAGTTGGCCACATCATGTGGCTCCCCTTTAAACTTTAAATTCGACACTGAAGTGTACGAGGGGTCTTGATAGGTGTGATCTAGCCTTATCTTGGGCACACACACCTCAGCCAACTCCCTAATGACAACAGTTTCTGCATCTGTACTCACATATTTGTTGCTCCTTCCTTAAGGCATGGAAAACAAACCAGAAAACACCTTTTTTTCATGGTAGCTTTGTCAGAATTCCTCACACAATGTCCTTCTCAAAGGCAGCTGTAAACACTCTAGAACCTTCAGGGGATTACCCCTTGGATCCACTGAACTGGCAGTCCCTCTCACTCTCCCTGGAATTAAATCAAGGATTCCTGCTGCAAAAGGTCTCCACTACTTCACTGACAACTGTAGATTTACTCCAAACTAGGGTGAGAAACACAGGGCTCCCTGTGACAGAGCCCCAACTGGCAGACCTCCTGCCACTCTGACTCTCCAGCTCAGACTAACTGAACATTCTAAACTTCCCCTGAGCAGCTGACTCAAAAATGGTTATGCTGTTGTGAGAGTTCTAAATGACATAATCATCCTCACTCAGGCTAGCTGAGTAAACAATTATGTCATTATGTAGAATGTCCCTAATGAGCTCCCTACCAACTGCCTTTTCTACCTGCCTAAGATTAGCACTAATTGGATTCTAGTAACCCCAGGGGACTGGGTGGTTACACTTATCCACCTCCTCACATTGCTGGAGATCTTTAGATCACTTCCTTTGTGAACAGCGGCCCCCTTCCCTGTCTCCAGGGTAGCCCACAGTGCCTCTGCTCCTCCCTGCTCCCCCTGAATTTCTGTATCTTTTATGTTTTCCCTCACATAAAGAGCCACTCCTCCTCCCCTTTTTACCTACCCTCTCCCTTCTGAGTAGAGCATAACCTGGTATGCCTATATCCCAGTCCTGTTTTTCATTACGCCAGGTCTCAGTAGTTGCGACTATGTCCCGGTCCGCTTCTGCCATGGTGGCCTCTAGGTCCGTAAACTTATTGCCCAGACTTTGAGCATTTGCACATGTGGTTCTCCAGATTGTACTGCCACCTCCACTCATTTCACCCTTTTGCCGTCCCTTATTTCCTGCACTATTCTTCTTACTATCTCCCCTTTTACCCCCCTGGATTCTTATGTTAATTGGCTCCTTTTGGGATTTCTCTCCTTCCGGATTCCCACTGCTGACCTTGTTAGCCTGTGGGGGGGGGGGCAGTTTATGTCTCCCTACCTCATTTTGCCTCCCCCATCGGCTAGTTTAAATGCTCTGCAAATGTAGCATTCAAGTCATTCACTGAGGATCACAGTTCCCCTCCTGGGTGGATGCAGGCCATCACAGCTCTACAAGCCTCCATCCTTCCAGGTGGGGCCCTAGTCCCCAATGACTTCAAATCCCTTCTCTCTGCACCATTCCTTCAACCATGCATTGAAGTTCCTGGTGCAGAAAGTCCTGTCCTTCCTGTTGTGGAAAATTCTGTCTTTTCCCCATGTCGTAGACAGGTAGCACCTCCAAGAAAGTTACAGATCATGCTAATTGCCTAAGACCCCTCCCTAATTCCATGAACTCCTCCTGAACTATTGCTGGCTCATCTCTAGCCAGGTCAATAGTCCTCAGATGGACAATGACGTCCAGCTCTTCCTCCCTTCCTGCTGCCCCAGCAATCCCTTGGATCCTCTTTCCATCCCTTTGAGCTGTGGCACCAGAAAGGCACCTAACCTCCCTCTCCTCATCCCTACCTGCCCCCAAATGTATCCCCCTTACTATGAAGTCCATCACCAGGATTCTTTTCCTACTCTTCTGGGCTCTTCTGACACCCCACGTGGGGTCTGCACTATAGAGGACCCCATATCCACCCCAGTCGCTACTTTGGGTGCCTCTGTGGGACATTCCCACCTAGCCAGTGTGGCATAGCAGTTTTGTAGTGGTTTCAGATGGGGTATATGCCTGTGCTGCACCACCTTAACCCTCTCTGAGCCCACCATTGTCCAGTTGCTCTTCCTTCCTGGCATCCTTTGAGGTAGCAGAGGTGGACTCGATGGTCCCTGGGTGGGGCTGTAGATCCTCTGAACACAAGCCAACTCAGACTTGAGTCTTGCAACTTCCTCCATCAGCTCAGAGAGGTGCATCCAGATGGGGCAGCAACATAGCCTCCAGAAGGTCTCTCTGAAGACTGTTGCCCCACAGCCACTGCACCACTCCCATCACCTTTCCTTTCTATGCTGCCTGTCTTTCTTCTGCCTCTTAACACCTCTTTGTTCCCTTACCCTATATAGGGTGTTTCACCTACTCGCAACTTTTTATGTCTTTGTAAATCCCTTGTGTTCCTTACCCTATATAAGGTGCTTTATTTTATCTTTCATGATAGTTATCACCCCCTGTAGCATACTACCTCAATTGCCCTGTGAAGCATGGGACCCTAATCTCTCACCAGATTTTGCCCTGTGGGGGAATGAGAAGCTCACCATAGATAACCCCCGGGTTAGGTGGCCGAGCTGGACCTCTAAGGGGATTTTCTACCTGGACCAACTGCTTGTGCCTCACTTGGGTCTCCTCAAGTCTTTTGCACAGCTACAGTGTGAATTTTTTCTGGAGAAGTGGCAGTACTAGCAGTACCTCCAGCTGTGACACACCCTGGGTGGTATTCTGGGACCCAACTTTTAGATGCAAGGGAAAAATAAGCTAGATGACTTCTTACACCTCCAAACTGGGTGATTGCTTAACTCATTCTATCCTATTGTCACTTAGAATGTTCAGGTACCCTCTGCCTGCTGCTAGAACACCTATGTTCCTTAAGGGGTTTCAGATCTGCAGCATTCATACAAACATGCTGTGCTTAAACCTACATATCTTAAAAACCATACATCCAATTTTAAAACTGTAAAAAGAAAAGTTTTTCAGGACAAAACGTTTTTGAAAATGAGTGAGGTTTGGTGATGTCTATTTAACTGGATTTAATGTTGTGTAAGGTTGTTTTCATATTTTAATAAATTCGGATGATTTTATCTAAATATTAATTATGCTCTGTTTACTTAGTCATGCAAAAATATTACATTTCTGTAAAACTGTTGGTTAAAATTGTTAAAAATATACAATAAACATCTGTCATTGTCTAAATATAAATTTAGCAAGTTTTTTACCATTTCTTTAGTTAGAAATCAATATCCGAATCTCTTGTGAAATGGGCAGACTGGATGGGCCTTGCGGTCCTTATCTGCCATCAACTTCTATGTTTCTATGTTTCTATGTTTCTTGTTATTACAGTTTGAGTTTTTTGTTCCACGCCACTGGTTGGAATTTTTGCAGTGTTTAATTCTTCTTACCTACTGATTTTAGTTTATGAATCTGATTATCAATTTTTTTGTTTTTTCCCTAGTTTAGAGAGAACATATTTACACATTACCTTAGAAGGACATTTCAGGAAGTGATGCAGAAAGGAAGTGCTTTGTGAGGTCAAGTGATGTAAATAGGAAGAACACTTCCAGTGTAGGTCAGTGAGCTGACATAAGAAAGGGATACATTTTTTAGTGCTAGAGGTCTCTGTATGATTAATTGCATATTTGCTGTAGTTAAACTGTGTAATTTCATTGAAATAAACTATTTTATTTCATTTTTGTAATAAAATCCCATAATAAGTATAAGAAACTGTATTTTATTTGTGTTGTTTGCTTTATCATACTGTAACTGAAGCATGATGTTGTTCATGTAAAGGTTCACAGTCTTTCAGTAAACATCATGTTATATAAATGTGTGTATTATTTAATTTCCTGGCATAGTTTATTTTTGGGGGGTTGTATTATGGGATGGTTTAAGGTAAGGGAATGACTGTATGATGAAGCACTAAGTGTTAGTGGTGGGGGGGTCCTGCATTCATAATACATGCTAAGATGCACTTCATATGTTCTGGGGAAATGAGAGGGTCTGCATGCATGTAATAATGGTGCTAACAGTGTGATGGTCTGTGGTGCTCCCAATATGAAGATGGAATGAGATGAGTGAGGCACCAAGGTCTGAATTATTGTGGATAAGAAAACAGTTACCCAGACAAGGAGAGGCAGGAGTCGTCCAAGAGATTCAGTGCCTGCAGGGCATTTATTTAGTACCGGTGGGTAGGGAGACACAGTCACAAGAGAAGGAGTGCACACCCAAGACAACAGGGTGGTAAAGATGGCAGAATTACTTTTATCTAAGACTGCTAAAATGATTACAAACAATATTAGAATATGTATCTTGGCCTACTGCCACTATACTTCTACAATTCTTCAGCAGTAACCTAAGAGTATAACTAGAACTTAGGTGAAAATCAGGTGTTCTTCACTACCCCCAATACAATATTTGGTTTTACAGTGTCCAGCAAATTCTCACAAAGTCCAAATGCCTGTCGTCTTTGTGTGCACCGTCGTTCTTTGTTGGTAGCTACAAGGGAAGTAAAACAGAACTGTAGAACCCTAAACACAATTCCCAGCAAGGACCTAGTTAAGGCCACTGGGGTGGTGAGAGGTTTGGTAAACCGACCATATGTTTCTTTGGCAAAAGCCCACTCTCTCCAAGGCTGCCAGAAAGAAAGAACCAGAGAAACTGGTTCCTGGAATAAACCCACAGACGGGTTGTCAGATTCCACACTGGATGCAAAGGATTCCTTGGCCAAAACCCACTTCTAGGGTTGCCAGGGAAGAAGAGAAACCAGGAGATGCATGGCAACGAATCTATTCGAGGACTACCACGACCTGGACGATGCTGCAGGACTCTAAGGACCAGCAAGACTCTGAAGGATCTGAGGTGAAGATGGATCTCCGATAGGACCAGGAACCAGAAAAATCTGTAGTGAAGATGGTTGATTCTGCAATCTTGTCACAAGGAACTGGTACAAAATAAGGAAACGGCGGACGTGTCCCGAACTGGGTTCGACGGACTCGACTTATGGCAAATGACCAGGGGCACAGACCAGGTTCTTCCAGGATGTGCACACTCTCTTCTGCGGAGGGCAACCAACTTCGGGACATCCAGAACAGGAACCAAAACAAATGACACTAGCACGGCGGTCATGATGCGTTTGAACTTCGGTGAACGTAACTTTGAACTGTAAAACAAAAAAAACGACGGGCACGACTTGTGCGAATGGCAACAAACTCAACTTTGGCAGATGACATGGATGGAGAAGATGATCTGATGATCGGACACTTTTCTGGTGAAGAATGATGATAAAGGCATCCTCTTCTAGGTAAAGACTGATTCTGGATACGTAGGATTACAGACCACACCATGGAACATCAATGTGGTAGAAGATTGAGGCTATCTCCATACACTGGCAGCAATGTAGCTATATGATACACCTTCTTGCAATGCCTAGAGAACTGCATAATGACCAGATAATTTGCTAGGAGAATGGACAAATTATCAATTTTGGGGCAATTATTCAGTTGTGGTGGCAATTGTTCTATACCTTGGACAACAGTTCAGATGCATGGGGCAATAGTCCAGATGCACGGGGCAATAGTCCAGATGCCCGAGACAATAGTTCAGATGACTGGGGCAATAGTTCAGATGCACAGGGCAATAGTTTGGATGCTAAGGGCAATAGTTATGATGCACAGGGCAATAGTTTGGATGCTTAGGGCAATAGTTCGGATGCACAGGGCAATAGTTCAGATGCCCAGGGCAATAGTTCAGATGCACAGGGCAATAATTCATACAACCAGGGGTAAATAACCACAGTCCTAATGTACAATGCAGTCTTGGTGCTTCTAGCCAATACACAATTGTTCAGATGCTGGAGCAATAAACAGTGGCATAAACAGTGCAGACGTTACAGTTACTTTGTAGCATATTGTGAGCTAAGCACCCTTAAATGTACCCTTTTTTGACTGTTGGGCCTACTGGAATAGGATCTCGCTACCCCTGAACGTTTTGCTATGAATGCCCCAACCACTGTACTAGGGGGTATCACTTGCTCTATGCTAGTTGCCTTGAACAGTAAAGGCCTAAATGCCTTACTTACTATGGGGCCTATATGCCCTACTTACTACTATGCTGGCTTTGCCTTACTGGATAGGCCTGGGCTGCCCCTACTACTACTGGGCTGGCTTGCCCTTACCACTTAGGCTGGGGCTGCCCTTACTATCACTAGGCTGGCTTTGCCTAACTCACTAGGCTGGGGCTGCCCTTACTACCACTAGGCTGGCTTGCCCTAACTCACTAGGCCAGGGCTCCCTTCTTTACCTCGGGCCTGGTGCCCTTTATTACTTGGGGCCTGATGCCCTAAATACTGTGGGCCTCACACCTTAAATACAGTGGGACTGGCACCCTAACTACTGTGGACCTGGTACCCTAAATACTGTGGGCCTGATGCCCTAAATACTGTGGGCCTGGTTCCCTCTTTATATTAGGCCTGGTTGCCCTCCTTTCAAACTAGGCCTGGTGCCCTCTTTTAAACTGGGGCTGACTTCACCCTTTTAAGTTGCATGGCCCCTTTAAATCTGGTAGCTCCAAGAGAGCTTGCTGTCAATCCTGGGGAAAGTCGCCTACTAAGTCCCGCCCCTCAATGAACGTTTATAGGCCTTCCAGTGGCCTTATTATCTTGGCCCCTCCCCGTGGGCGTCGCTAGCCCGCCTCCTAAATAAATATTAATTTAGGGTCCTTGTGACCCTCTACTCAAGCGGCTCACAGCCACATAGATTGCGCCCACAGCGCCAAACAGTGTTTTTCTTTATTTTTTAAAACAGTTGGTTGGGCAGCACAAGACTACGTGCTGCTGCCAACACCGCACACACCGGGAGATCGAGGGAGCGAACGGGAGGCGGGAGGTCTTGCTGGCAGAGGGAGAGAGAACTCAGGCAGCAGGGAGGATGGAAGGGGGCTTCCAACAGCCATCAGGACGACCGGCGATGTGGCTCTGGGGACAGCCGCCGACAGGAGACCAAAATAAACTTTTAAACACTCGGGGACTAAAACAAATAAAATGACGGGGCTAAACACAACCCAACCTGCAGCAGGAGCCAAAATCTTCTTTTTTTTCTGGGTCGGCCCACCGGACTCGACCACACACACAGGAGGAGCACCGGGAACAGCAGTAGGGATCTTCGCTGGCTGGAGGAGGCACCAGGCAGAGTCAACGGGATGGCTTCAACCAGGATCAGGTAAGCCCTGTCTCTGTTGCACTCCCAAGTCCTCACACTCCACAGCCTAGCACGACAACTCCACAAACAGACAAAAACCCCATTTCAAAAAGCACTCGGAGTTCGGATTCTTGAACCCCAACTCACACCTCAAAAGTGCCAGGGGCTAGGCAAGGCACTACGCACTGGCCAGAGACAGCGATCCTGGTGTGTGGGTGCCCATTTTCCTGCTGCCTGCTCTGGGAGAGGGGTGGAATGGAGCAGGCAGGCAGCAGGGGGGAGAAAAACTTTTCCTTTATTTTTTTTTTTTAGCCCAGCCTAACGCTTTACTAGGGCACAATAAAAGGGACCCCTGGGGCATTTGAAAACCCCTAAACTTCTTTTTGATGCACCTACTTTTAACCCCTTACTTTGGGGCATTACAGATTCGGGCCCGCCTAAAAATACATGTCCCCATATATTCCCTTAAACACTGTATAAAAGACACTTTCTTAACATCTCTATCATTTCTTTTAACACTCTAAAAAAATCCTACTTTGTAACATACTTCAAGATATCTATAACTACTGTAAAACTTAAAATTTATTAAACTAAAGTGACTGTGGCTGGAGAATTACTTTGAATAGATCTATTTACGCTGCCAAGAGACAAGTTGGGAGGCTTCCATTATATACCTTCTAGGGGGAACACCTGCATTCGATCTTTGGGATCTACAGGGTTGGAAACCTATGGGTTCTTGGAGAATGCATTCTGGTTCTAGAAAACCTGGCATTTCATGATCTATCGCTGGTGCAACATTTGGATGGTCAAGGGAATTTACATGCGAAGTGCAAATCCATGGTTCTTTACACCAACTGGTTGGCGATTTTAGTCCCAACATTTTGTCTTTTATGGACTCCTGCCTCTCCCTTGGCATAGGACTATCCTGATCTTTAGCGAGAACAGTGTCTCTGAAAGTACAGGCTTTTAAGAGATTCCGGTGAACAATCTTGGCATAGTTTCCTAATTCTTGCTGGATCTTGTATACAGGTAATTTGGGAAACGGTATCTCAATAATGCAATATGGTTCAGCTTCCCACTTTGAAGACAATTTGCTGCATTTTTGAGTTTTTCTCAACATTACTCTTTCTCTAATAAGTAAGGGTGTGGCATTAGCCTTGGTATCATAATTTGCTTTTTGTCTTTGCCGTACTTGCTCCATGTGTTTGATGACAGTTTGTCCAGCTTCCTGCAACCGTGGGTTATGTTCTTGCACCCAGTTCATAACTGGCTTCTTTACTTTGGTTTCATCCAGCGGTACCTCTAATACTAGGTCCATCGGAAGTCTTCCATGTCGTCCAAACATTAGTGAGGTGTATAACCTGTAGAACAGTGTATGGTATTATTGTACAGATACGTGAGTTTGGGAAGCAAAGCTGGCCAATAGGGACGTTTATACTCTGGTAGGGCTCACAACATTTCAAGTAGAGTCTGATTTGTTCTTTCGCAGAGCCATAACTTTGAGGATGGCAGGCCGTGGTTTTCAACTTATGGCTTCTGTAAAGGGTGCAGAGTTCATGAAACAGCTTGGATTCGAAAGAGGTTCCTTGGTCTGTAAGGATTTTTGTAGGATAACCGAAAGGTCGTACAAAACATCTCAAAAAGGTCTCAGCGGTAGTTCGAGTGGATAGGTCTTTTACTGCACTTGCAACCACAAACTTGGAAAAATGATCAACCATAGTGAGAACATATATGTGCTCATTGATGCTTGGGTCCAACTTTAAGTGATCTAGAGCAACTAGTTCCAATGGTGCGTTACTAATTACTGGGTGAAGAGGAGCTTTCTGATTACTCTTTTCTCTGTGCTTTAAATTACAGGCCAGACATTCTTCACACCACTTTATTATGTCACTACGCATCCCTATCCAGTAAAACCTTCTTCTAATAACAGCCTCAGTTCTTTTGTGAACAAAATGTCCTGAGTTATCAGGGTATGCCTCTAATACCACTGACATGCTGGTTTATGATCTGAGTCAATTCCATGTGCATAGTAGGGTCTCTACTTTTTTTAACTAAGCGAAATCTTCTATGGCCAGATGAGTTCTGTGTCTCCAAAGTTTCATTGCTTCTATGTTCAACTTCTTTCATTCTCGTTGGGTCATACGTTTCTATGCAGCAACTAGAGCTTTAATTTGGTTGACAGTAGGATCTTGGACTTGTAATTTCACCCATAGATTTTTTTGGTTTGCTATCATATCATCTATTTCTGGTTGAATTTCTACTTCAGGCTCTGGAACAACTTGACAACATGCTTGCACAATCTCAGCTGGTACTTGAAGAAAAGGTGGCATTTCTATGTTTTCTAACAAGGTATCATCCACTTCTGCTTCCTCTTGTCCAGGCATCCAAGTCAAGGCATCTGCGCTCATATTCACTTTACCAGAATGATATTTTAGAGAGAATTGATAATTTGCAAGTCGAGAGGCCTACCTCTGCTCTAGGGCTTCTAGCTTCATAGTATTTAAGTGTGCCAAAGGGCTATTATCCGTGAAAACTGTGAAAGGGGGGGTAACAGCCAAATATTGGCGGAACTTCTCTGTGATGGCCCATACCAGTGCTAAAAACTCGAGTTTGAAAGAGCTGTAGCGGGCATCATTCCGCTCAGAGCCTCTTAACCCTCAGCTTGCATAAGCTATTACTCGTTCCACTCCATTCTGTTCTTGTGCGAGTACCGCACCCAACCCTTTGTTACTGGCATCGGTATATAAAAGAAAAGGTTTTGTGTAATCCGGATAAGCTAATATAGGAGCCTCAGTTAGTACTTTCTTTAACTGACCAAATGCTTTCTGTTGCTCAACTCCCCATGAGACCATTCTTTGGGACTTGACCTTCTGCCGATCCCCTTAAAAGTTTGTGCAATGGCACAGCAATTTTGGAAAAGTTCTTGATAAATTTACGATAATATCCCACAAAACCTAAGAACTTTTAGACATCTCTAACAGTAGTAGGAACAGGCCAATCTTTTACCACTTCAATCTTTTCTGGGTTTGGCATCACTCACTCAGAGGAAACTATATGTCCCAGATAACTTACTTTAGATTGCAATAGATGGCATTTAGATGGTTTGATTTTGAGACCATATCGAATTAGTCTTTGAAACACCTCGTCCAAGTGAAGTAGATGGTCTTCGTGAGTCTTTGAGTATACAATGGTATTGTCCGCATATAACAATAGGATATCAAAATTTTGGCTTCCAAGAAAATGTTCAACAAGTCTCTGGAAAGTTCACGGGGCGTTACACAGTCCAAAAGGCATCCTTGTGAACTTGAAAAGACCCATGGGGGTGATAAAGGCTGTTTTCTCTTGATCCTTTGGTGCCATAGGAACTTGCCAGTATCCGCTGGTTAAGTCTAGAGTGGAGAATATGGCGGCAGATTGGAGAGCCGTGAGGGGAATCTTCTATCCGAGGCAAAGGATACGCATCCTTATGGGTGATGGCATTTAATTTGCGGTAATCGACACAGAATCGGATCTTATCAGCTTTTTTCTTCACCAAGATAATCGGAGCTGCCCATGGGCTGTAGCTTTCTTTGATCACTTCAGCCTCTTTCTTTTCTCTGATCATCTCCTTTACTTGTTGGTACATGGCTGGCAGGATAGGTCTGAATCACTCCCTGATAGGCGGATGTCCATGGGTACTGATGTGGTGCTGTACCCCATGAGCTAGGCCAACATCTAAGCGGTGTTGGCTAAAAGCTTCTTTATGGCATAAAACCACTTCCAGTATATCAGCAATTTGCTTTGCAGTGGTCTTGGGATGGCCCAAATTAATCTCTTTAGCCCATTCTGGTATATTATCACTTTTCATTTTTTTCTTCAGGCACTACCTTTATCTCTTCCTCAGCCTCAATAATGTCTTGCAAGCACAAAGTGTGGATCTGGGCAACTGGCTGATTTCTGTAAAGTTGCATGTCGTGAGTCCCGTAATTTAACACTCCGACTGGAATCCGACCTCTAGTCACAGTAGCTATACTCCGAGCCACTATTATAGGTTCTTCTTTGTTTGTAGGATATAGTTCCACTAAGGCATTGTAATCCTGACCCCCTTGGGCCCACCTTTGCTTTGCACCATAATGTGGTTTCAGTGCCTGGCTTTAACGTTACTGGCCTGGTATCAGTCACTCGTACTTTGCCAATCTCACCCTCAGCATTGTCAAACCATTTGTGGCATTGCAGATGATGGATGGTTTGCTGCAGGGCATGTTTATCCACTTGGGGTACGTGCTTGGCTTTCTGTTGGAGAATGTGCACTAGTTCATCGAAGCAATTCTGTAAAACATTCATCCCCAAAATTATTGGTGGCAAATGGTCACTTTCCAGGTCGCTAATAATGATGCCCTGTTTGCTTTGAGTGTTCTTTCCCAATTGGATATCAGCTTCTAGATATCCCAGGTATGGTACTTCGTCTCCATTGCTTGCTATTAACTTCACCCAAGATCTAGGAAGTGGCTTAAGATCATCGGGCGTCCAATATCTCCGGAAGTCTCGTCTATCGTGGTGACCTGTGATCCTGTATCTTACAAAGCCATGAGTTCGATACCATCTACCTTTACCAGTACCATCGGACTTTTACCAATGAAACAGGACTGATCTTATGGGGCTGTTGGACCTGCTTGTCTGCTCTTCGAGGGTCAGTCCTCATCCCTGAAGAATTTCTGTTTAAATTCAGGGTGGCATCTGCTGGCTGACTACATCTTCGTTCTATATGGCCACTAATGCCACACCAATGACATATGGGCCTTCCCTGGCTATCGAACTGATCCATGGGGCACCTCCCTTCACTCCTTCTTGGATGAGTTATATGATCATTTCCCTTTCTTTCTTTTCCAGGTTGATTGAGAGCTATCTAATTTTTCCATCCTGCTTTTAGGCTTTGCATTTCTTTGCACATTTCTGCCATCTGGTGGTTCAGGGTGGCAATCTGCTCTGTCAGCTCAGAGTGTTGACTGGCACTGGCCCGCACAGAACAGATTGGTGTCTGTATCCTTGGTCCACACATCTGTTCATGCTCTGAATACCGGCTTGGATATGCGTCAGTTTCTCTTCCGTACTCCAATATCTGTGGGGACAGTTCTTCGGGTTGAAGTCTCATTATCCAAGAGTTGTCTTCCTTCCACCTTTCTGTAGGAAATCCAGGCCATTTAGTTCCCATTGAAGCTGCCATCTGCAGATATGCCTGAGCCTCATCTCCAGAGCGTCCAGAACCAAATACCTTGATGGCTTTCTCCTTAACATCTAGGAAATCAGCCTTGGGGTCCTATAGATGTAGCATGCAGAGCTCTCTCCTCAGGGCTTCACTATGCACCCCTTCTACAAACTTTTCTACCAGCACTCGGTTTGCATCTCAGACTTCCGCCGCATCTACCCTCTCTATAGCTCACAATAACTCTTGCAGACTCAATCCGAACTCCCGCAGGGTCTCTTGGGGCTTCTGAGTGCGAGAAAAGAACTTCATCTTTAAGTCGGACACAGTTCTAGCATCAAAGATTTGCTGCAGCCTTTGTAGAATCTGTTCTGCCATCATTTTTGCTCCACTCAGCCAGGACTGAACTTCTCGGTGAGCAGCTCCCTTTAATTGCCCAAGTAGGATTTCAACCTTCTGTTGCTTGGGGACCTGGTATAACCTAAACATAGCCTGCATCTTCTAGCGGAACTCTCCTAGATTGCTGGTTCCACTTCCATCTCTTTCTCCAGAAAATTGCAGAAGCCATGGTGCTCCAAAGTAATACGGCATGGTTAATGGAGATGGCGGAATATTCCCTTGAGGTCCATCTCAGTCTCCTCCAACTGACTCTCTATCTCCACCGGACAATCTACTACTACACTCTGGCTCCATCTGTACTTTTCCCTAGGCAACTCCAACTTTCGACTTCTTGGATAAATAGTTATCTGTATCCTGCCGACTATGCCAAAAATTTTCTGTGATGGTCTGCAGTGCTCCCAATATAAAGATGGAATGAGATGAGTGAGGCACCAAGGTCTGAATTATTGTGGATAAGATAACAGTTACCCAGACAAGGAGAGGCAGGAGTCGTCCAAGAGATTCGGTGCCCCAGGGCATTTATTTAGTGCCGGTGGGTAGGGAGACACAGTCACAAAAGAGGGAGTGCACACCCAAGACAACAGGGTGGTAAAGATGACAGAATTACTTTTATTTAAGACTGCTAAAATGATTACAAACAATATTAGAATATGTATCTTGTCCTACTGCCACTATACTTCTACAATTCTTCAGCAGTAACCTAAGAGTATAACTAGAACTTAGGTGAAAATCAGGTGTTCTTCACTACCCCCAATACAATATTTGGTTTTACAGTGACCAGCAAATTCTCACAAAGTCCAAATGTCTGTCGTCTTCGTGCACACCGTCATTCTTTGTTGGTAGCTGCAAGGGAAGTAAAACAGAACTGTAGAACCCTAAACACAATTCCCAGCAAGGACCTAGTTAAGGCCACTGGGGTGGTGAGAGATTTGGGAAACAGAATATATGTTTCTTTGGTAAAAACCCGCTCTCTCCAAGGCTGCGGGAAAGAAAGAACCAGAGAAACTGGTTCCTGGAATAAACCCACAGACGGGTTGTCGGATTCCACACTGGATGCAAAGGATTCCTTGGCCAAAAACCCACTTCTAGGGTCGCCAGGGAAGAAGAGAAATCAGGAGATGGGTGGCGACGAATCCACTCGAGGACTACCACGACCTGGATGATGCTGTAGCACTCCAAGGGCCAGCAAGACTCTGAAGGATCTGAGGTGAAGATGGCTCTCCGATAGGACCAGGAACCAGAATGATCTGTAGTGAAGATGGTTGATTCTGCAATCTTGTCACAAGGAACTGGAACAAAATAAGGAAACGGTGGACGTGTCCTGAACTGGGGTTCGATGGACTTGACTTACGGCGAATGACCAGGGGCACAGACCAGGTTCTTTCAGGACATGCACACTCTCTTCTGCAGAGGGCAACCAATGTCGGGACATCTGGAACAGGAACCAAAACAAACGACACTAGCATGGTGGTCATGATGCATTTGAACTTCGGCGAACGTAACTTCGAACTGTAAAACAAAAGAAATGGTGGGTACTACCTGTGCAAATGGCGACGAACTTGACTTCAGTGGATGACATGGACGGAGAGGATGATCTGATGATCGAACACTTTTCTGGTTAAGAGTGATGATGAAGGCATCCTCTTCTGGGTAGAGACTGATTCTAGGTATGTAGGATTATAGACCACACCTTGGAGCATCAATGTGGTAGAAGATTGAGACTGTCCCCATACACTGGCAGCAATGTAGCTATATGATACACACCTTCTTGCAATGCCAAGAGAACTATGTAATGACCAGATAATTTGCTAGGAGAATGGTCAAATTATCAATTTTGGGGCAATTATTTACTTGTGGGGGCAATTGTTCTATACCTTGGGCAATAGTTCAGATGCACGGGGCAATAGTTCAGATGCACAGGGCAATAGTCCAGATGCCCAGGACAATAGTTCAGATGACTGGGGCAATAGTTCAGTTGCTTTGAGCAATAGTTCAGATGCACAGGGTAATAGTTCGGATGCTTAGGGCAATAGTTCAGATGCACAGGGCAATAGTTCAGATGCCTAGGGCAATAGTTCAGATGCACGGGGCAATAATTCATACAACCAGGGGCAAATAACCACAATCCTAATGTACAATGCAGTCTTGGTGCTTCTAGCCAATACACAATTGTTCAGATGCTGGAGCAATAAACAGTGGCATAAACAGTGCAGACGTTACAGTTACTTTGTAGCATATTGTGAGGTAAGCACCCTTAAATGGACCCATTTCTGACTGTAGGGCCTACTGGAATAGGATGTTACCCCTGAATGTTTTGCTATGAATGCCCCAACCACTCTACTAGGGGGTATCACTTGCCCTATGCTAGTTGCCCTGAACACTAAAGGCCTAAATGCCTTACTTACGATGGGGCCTATATGCCCTACTTACTACTATGCTGGCTTTGCCTGACTGGCTAGGCTTGGGCTGCCCTTACTACTACTACTGGGCTGGCTTGCCCTTACCACCTAGGCCGGGGCTGCCCTTACTACCACTAGGCTGGCTTGCCCTAACTTACTAGGCTGGGGCTGCCCCTACTACTACTAGACTGGTTTGCCCTAACTCACTAGGCTGGGGCTCCTTTCTTTACTCGGGCCTGGTGTCCTACATTACCTCGGCCTGGTGCCCTTTATTACTTGTGACCTGGCGCCCTAAATACTGTGGGCCTGGTGCCCTAAATGCAGTGGGCCTGGTGCCCTAAATATGATGGGCCTGGTGCCCTAAATACTGTGGGTCTGGTGCCCTAAATACTGTGGGCCTGGTGCCCTCTTGATATTAGGCCTGGTTGCCCTCTCTTCAAACTAGGCCTGGTGCCCTCTTTTAAACTGGGGCTGACATCGCCCTTTTAAGCTGTGTGGCCCCTTTAAAATTGGCGGCTCCAAGAGAGCTTACTGTCAATCCTGGGGAAAGTCACCTACTAAGTCCCGCCCCTCAATGAATATTTATAGGCCTTCCAGTGGCCTTACTATCTTGGACCTTCCCCGTGGGCATCGCTAGCCTGCCTCCTAAATAAATATTAATTTAGGGTCTTTGTGACCCTCTACTCAGGCGGTGCTCAGCCGCATAGATTGCGCCCAGAGCGCCAAACAGTTTACTTATTTTTTTAAACAGTTGGGCAGGCAGCACGAGACTATGTGCTGCCGCCGACTCACCTACACACCTAGGAGATTGAGGGAGTGAACAGGAGGCGGAGGTCTTGCTGGCAGAGGAGGAGAACACAGGCAGTAGGGAGGATGGAAGGGGTTTCTGACGTCCGTCAGGATGACGGCATGCGGCTCTGGGACAGCCGACGGGGACTGTACAAACTTTAAATACTCTAGGGCTGGAAACAAATAAAATGACGGGGCTAAACAGAGCCCAACCCACAGCAGGAGCCGAAATCTTCTTTTTTTAATGGGGCGGCCTGCTGGACTCAACCGCACACACAGGAGGAGCACCGGGAACAGCAGCAGGGATCTTCACTGGCTGGAGGAGGCACCAGGCAGAGTCAATGGGACGGCTTCAACCAGAATCAGGTAAGCCCTGTCTCCATTGCACTTCCCGGTCCTCACACTCCACAGCCCAGCCCAACAACTCCACAAACGGACAAAAAACCCATTTAAAAAAGCGCTCAGGGTTCAGATTCTCGAACCCCAAGCTCATGCCACAGAAGTGCTAGGGGCTAGGCAAGGCACCACGTGCTGGCCAGAGACAGCAATCCTGGTGCATGGGTGCCCATTCTCCTGCTGCCTGCTCTGGGAGAGGGGTGGAATGGAGCAGGCAGGCAGCAGGGAGGAGAAAAACTTTTCCTTTATTTTTCTCTTTTAGCCCTGCCTAATGCTTTACTAGGGCACAATAAAAGGGACCCTTGGGGCATTTGAAAACCCCTAAACTTCTCTGTGATGCCCCTACTTTTAACCCCTTACTTTGGGGCATTACAACAGACACTGTAGATACATTATGGGTGTACGAATAGGATGATGAAATTGCTGAAAAGGCACTGGTAATTTGGGGTATACTGTGTCATGGGGAAGGGGGTGGGGTGTGCCTGTACCAAGGAATGATGCTCATAGGCACTGCAGTCATTTTGTGTCATGAATTGGCACCCGTCCTTGGGGTATACTTCGTTGTAGGGAAGCAGGTGGGGCTGCCTGCACCTGGTAATGGTGTTCATATGCCATGCAGAGACATTGTGGGTACACATACAGGGTGATGGCATGGACACCTGTAAAGGTTTTGTGTACTATGTGATATGTTGCAGCATTCAGTATGGCGCAATGTGTGGGTGGGAAGGAGTGTGGGGGATGCCTGCACCATGGAGTGATACTCATTGGCACACATGTGTACTATGTGCTATGTTTCATTTGAATGAACTGTATAAGTCATACACTGGCACTGATCACATCACAATGCATCAAAGGTAAGGGCTGGTCTGAAGCATTATGAGCACAAGGGTCTAAACAAGTGGTTGTGGAGTGATTCAGACTTGAATAGAACAATACATTGCATCTGAGGGCAGTGTTGGAATGAATCTTGATGTGCACAATGGAATACACCATGGTGACTGAGGAGGGATCCACATCAGTAATGCACATCACAGAGTGTCAGGGATAAAGGTTGGACTGAAGACTGATGAACAGATGGACTAAATCAATGACTCTGGTGGGATTTGAACCTGAACAGCACTTTACAGTGCAATAGAGGTTGGGGCTGGACTGACACCAGATCAGTCAATGGAAAACACCATTGGCTGTGGAGGGATCTGAACCTGAAATGCACTTCACTGTTCACTACAGTTTGGAGCGCGACTGATGCCTGATAAGGAGATAGATTTTACAAGTGGCTGTGGAAGGATTTGAGTCTGAAGAATACCTTACATTGCATCAGAGATTGAGGCTGAACTGATGTCATATGAATTGATGGACTGCACCAGTGGATGTGGAGGGTTTTGAACATGAAATGCACTTCACAGTGCATTATGGAATTGGTCTGGACTGATACATGGTAAGTCTGTGGACAACACCATCAGCTGAGGAGGGATCTGAACCTGAAATGTACTTCACTGTTCACTACAGTTTGGGGCTCGACTGATGCATGGTAAGGAGTTAGATCTTACAAGTGGCTGTGGAGGGATTTTAACCTGAAGAACACTTTACCGTGCATCAGAGGTTGAGTCTGTACTGACGTCATATGAGTCGATGGACAACACCAGTGACTGTGGAGGGATTCAAAACAGATTTGGCCTTTACAGTCCATCAGAGATTGGGGCTGGACTGATGCCAGATGAGTTGAAGGCAACACCATTATTTTTTCATTTTAAACAATCATCAACTGTGTATTAGGGAGAAAACTCAAGTGCAAAGCATGAGACAAACATGCTATGGACCCTAACCCACTTATCATCCATAACTCAGGGAGCAACATGCCACATAGATTTTAACATAGTCATAATCTGAACATAAACTCTTTAAAAAGTTATAAAAGGTGCTGAATTCATGTGACCTCATCTAGTACATGCACAAGAAACACTCTCTCCCATCAGGAATGCCAGCCGGATCCATAAGATGTGATCACACAGGATGACCAGAAATTATCCCAAAATGAACAAAGTGACAACTATGAAAACTTTCACCATAAATAAAAATAAAAACAAATAAGGTAAATACAGATAACAAATCAAGGTTTTGGCATCAAAATGAAGTGAGTATTTTAGGATGAGAGCAGCATCTCCATCTTGAATCTAAGTTTTCAGTCACCATGCTTTTCCTGCACCAGTGTGTGCTCTGACTGGTTAATGGAAATAATGACATGTACAATAAGCATAGAGGAAGCATGGCAACAGTGAGGATCAATATGACCAAATGGTGCCGCACTACAGAGCTAGGGTGGGTGCAGGTGAGGGCTGCGAGTCCTAACTGAAACATCAAAAGGAAAAAAATCACTGTACATTCCAGAGCCCAGAGAGTCACTTTCCCTCCAGTGACGGTTGTAAAAAAATACGAGTCCATGCTTGAATGCTAAATAAGGATTTAGTCTAACGTTTCAGGCACACACATTGAATAGAACAGTGGCAGGCACAACAAAAAGATCTGTGTGCAGGTTCCCTGGTGCTTCAGCAACTAAGCCTTCATCAGGGGAATGGTGCCTACATCGAAGGCAATCCCTTTATACCAATTAAATACAGAACTGATGATGTCAGAAAATCCAACCAATCACAGAGCCTGATTTTTAAATACAGAAATATTCAGCTCACTTAGTGGTATAAATGGACTAATAGTTATAACAATCATGATATCAGTGACAACATGTTATTGTAGAAAAATACCCCAAAAGACATAAAAAAATACACCAAAAGTGGTGACGGCCAATCAGATTGCTCGAATAAAAAAAAATATAAGTTATGAAATTAATTATAGTGTCAACCTGATCAGCTTAACATGTTACTCTAAAACAAGATGATTTTTTGTTACAAGACAAACTAATGGCAGAATGAACATAATAAACATTTTTCACAGCACATGCAAAAAAAATTGTGAATTTATTTATTTATGTATTAAGGTTTGTTTTCTCAAAAATAGCCAATGGGAATGCATATTATATTAGGTAAAATCAGTAAGGGTACAATGTCCCCTATTGGCTGGTACAACTCAATTCATCAAATGTAAACAAATGCTCGAGCTGCACCAAGAGAAAGACATGGGCGCCAATCGGTGTCATCAGGCACTACAGTACATGATTTAGGACGCCATATGGCATCATCAGGAAAAAGAGGTATGTTTTTTCTGACGCCATATGGCATCATCAGGATGGAATGAGTTAAATGCAACAGGATCTACTGCAGCTTGGTGGACTTTGAAGAGGATCCAACAGAATCTCTTAAACAAAAATGGGAAATGGAACGGGGTACTCTATTTCAAATAGCTCCTGGAAACGTCTGTCAATCCAACTTCACAGAGTCACCAAGGATACAAGAAACCACTTTATGCAATTTAAAATCCTTCATTGCTGGCAAAAAACCCAACAGTTGCATTAATGGGGTCTCAAAGACTCTGATAAATGTTTACACTGCAGGAGAGAGACAGGGACCATAACTCACATTCTCGGGAGCTGTGTGAAGCTACATCACTTTTGGCAAGTGGTCCAGGAGGTGTATAGCTCTATCCTGGCCACTCCTTTCCCCTTGTTGACCCCCTGGTAATGTTGGGCCACCTGAAACATAATCCCCCTGGGTCCATTTCAAAGTCACACATCCTCTGGTTGTTGGGCACGTTAGTGTCTGCAAAACATGTTATCCTGAGACATTGGTGGTCACAAGGGCTATCATATGCCCTCCATTTTATTGAAACAGCAGAAGACATACATACAACCTCCTCAAGACCCACTCCCTCCCCTAGAGTCCAGCTTCCCTCTCATGCAGTGTGGGCTCTGACCTTCCATCCCAACTTGTGTTACTTTTCTTAATGTACTTTCAGTCTTGCTCTGGTTGATACCTTGTTAGATTGCTGTTAGTTGATAGCCAAGAATTTCTGCTGTTATGTTGTTCTCGCTAAAGACATTTTTTGATCCTCTCAGTCTGTACATCCAAGGAGCTACTTTTAGCCCTGGCCACGTTAAGTGTGATGCCATTCCTGTTTTCTCTTTGTTGGAATGTCTGTGATGCTTAAAACCAATAAATTATTAATTATTTTTAAAAAAGTTTCCACCTAATGTGTCCATGAGGGAGGATGGAAATTTGAACTTTAGTGAAAATGTGGGGAAAAAACATGAAAAAATGCAAAAGTTCTAAATAAAAGAAAAAAGGCTTGAAAAAACCTACAGTATGTCCCTGCACATGTGCAGTTCACTATTTTGCTGATTTTTTTACTCCCTAGCCACTTGTCACAATCACTCAGTTGATTGAGGTAGAGGGGAGGGTTATTCGGGTGCCTGCTGTGAAATGATTACATATCCTGTGTCATGGGTGTCGTGGGGAGAGGTTAGGCACTGAATACAGCACAGTGTGGGGGCATGGGTGGTTTTCTTTGAATGAAGGGACTTGGGCTGAGGGGAAGAGCAGAGACTGGAGCATATATAAGGGTGAGGGTGAGGTTTTATCTTTAGTATCAATGGGCATGGAGCCGCCACCAACACTGGCTTAGCGTGTGTGTGTGTTGGGGGAGGGGAATGAATGCTGCTGAGCAGCAAGCTTAGGAACCAGCAAGTAAATTGTTTAAAAAAGAACAAACCGCCACCCCCACCTATGTAGTAACCCTGCCAACCCTACTCCCTAGCTCAGACCCTTTAGATGACAACTCCCTATCCCCCAACCTTTGTCACCTCAAAACCACCATCCCGCCTCCTCCCTATCCTGGTGAAATCAGCAATGTTGGCGCCAGCTGTTTGCCTATTGATATGAAATATAAATCCTTTCCACAATCCCTCGTATGTTGCCCAATATCCCTCCTTCCCCAGCCTGAGTCCCCTAGTTCAAAGAAATTCACCCCATCCTGTCAACCCTCTGCTGCACCCAGTGCCCACCTTCCCCCTGACCCTTACGGCAAATTATATGTGATCATCTCATGGCTGCTAACTGGCACAACCTTCCCTTCCACCTCAGCTGGACACCTTTAACTGCCTAAATGAGACAGGTAGCTGGGAAGGAAAAAAATCTTAAAAAAACTAAATCAGCAACACTGTGAACAGAGTGTGTGTAGGGACTTAGGTTGTTGTTTTTTTTAGCTTTTTTCCTATCATTCATAACCTTCACATTTTTTTTCTAAAATTTTCAGTCAAATGCAAGTTACTGACCTCCTTTATGAATACATTTGGTGGCAACTTCTGAACCTGATCTGAAATCTGTTTTTATGGTTTGAGCCCTAAAAACATGTTTTGAGTGATTTTTAAAGTTGCTACCTATTGTGGCCATGAGTGTGGGTGGAAATTTGCATTTAAGTGACAATTTTGGGAAAAAATACTAAAAAGTGTAAAAGTTTTGAGTAAGTGAAAAAAGGTGGGGAAAAATGCTCAATTAACGATTTTGCTGGGTTTTTTTTTCTGACCTTTCTTCTCTCCCACCCACTTGCCACATTCAGTCAGTGGAAGATAGGCAGCAGAGGGTGAAGAGAGGTATGTGTTGGTTTCCTGCTGTGGGACAATTATAAATCCTTTACTATAGATGGCAAGGAAGGACTAGGGTGAGCACTGGATGCAGCAGAGTGTGGGGGGAATGGGGGTGGTAGTTTTCTTTGAACTGGTGGAAGGAGGGGGACGGGTGCATGTACAAGGGTGATAGGAAGAGTTTATTTTTAGTATCAATGGGCAAGCAGCTGGCACTGACATTGCTGACTTTGCTGGAATGCAGCAGGGCAGTTCTGGAGGAGCAGAGAGTGGAGGGACAGGCGGGTTTTTCATCTAAAAGGTTGAAGCTAGGGGGTTGAGGGTTAAGGGTTTGCAAGGTTACTACATGGGTGAAGAGGGATTGTTCTTTTTAAGTTCACCATGCGTGCACATGCAGCGAACTTCTTGCTATAACTGCCTTTTGAGGGGAGTGACACTGTCTGTCCAATGCAGAGTGCTCTGCAAGGGGGTGAGACAGTACCACGCCAATCATCAAGCAGGCTAGTGGTGACACTGTTTATTTGTTTTTTCATGGGTGGAAACGTCCTCTACTTGTGAAGAAAAATCCACACCAATCATATGGCGGCTTTTTCTTTGATGTGCGGGACGAACACCACCCAACAAACAGCTGATCGGTGATGTCCAAATGCTCTCCTTGCTTACTTTTGTGCTGTCCCCCACCACCACCCACCACCCACCATTATACAGCCAATTGGGGCTCATTTGTAGCCATGGTGTGGCTCCTCAATCATTTCTCCCCTGGTGGAGTGCTCTGCCCTTGCCCACGAATTAAACCTGACAATGGGTGGCCTAATCCCCATGTCAGTGCTAGGAGCTCCCCCTTACCAGTACTGTAGGACACTGGGGAGCCCACTCCCAGTGTCCCAACATGTTCCCCTCTGCTCTTGCCTATGAATTAAACCTGACAATGGGGGTCCAATCCCTGTGTCGGTGCTAGGAGCCCCCCCTTCCCAGCACTGTGGGACACTGGGGAGCCCACTCACAGTGTATCAAAATGTTCCAGTAATCTGTCTCTGCACAAAAAAAGAAAACAGTCCCCAACATCTTTTTTCCCTGCAAAACAATAAACAGTCCCTCGTCATCTCCCCCCTCCTCCATGCTGACCCTCCCACTGAGCAACCCACCACCCCACCCTTGCCCTATACTTACCATCCAAGGTCGGCGGCTGTCATCTTCTGTGAACTGGGACACATTTTCACTCTTCAAAGCCAAACTGTGAACTGCAGAATCAAGGTGTTTATGATAATACAATAATGACGCTATAGCATATAAGGTTATCTCGCCATATTTCAAATATTTTTGCACCAAATTTCAGCATGGGCATTTGGGACCCCACCTCATGAACACTGGCACTGTCATTTTGTTACTCTGTCCCAAAAGATGATTTTAAAGTCACTGCACGGAATCACCTTTTGGGACTGGGTAGCGAAATGACAGTGCCAGTGTTCATGAGGTGGGGTCCCAAAAAGCCCATGCTGAAAATTTGGTGCAAAAACACCAAACACCACCTGAATTTTGCATGGTCACTGAAATTTTTCTACACACGCTTGTAACTTCAGCAATTTTTAATATTTTCACAATGCTGCCATTTTTTCACACACCCTCATGAACAGTACAGCTATCATTCTTCACATCCTGCCCAAAATGTGTTTTTGCACCTGTGGTGCAGAATGGCTCAGTCACTGTGTGAAATCATCTTTCAGGACCAATGAATGAAATGACAGTGGCACTCTTCATGAGGTGGGGTCCCAAAAAGGCCAAGTTGAAAATTTGGTGAAAAAACTCCTAAAAAGCCGAGTTACATGCGGGCATTCAACATTTTCTACGCACACACGTAACTTTGGTCATTTTCAATATTTTTACTCAAAATTTTCAATATAACCATTTTATCACACCACCTCATGAACAGTACAGCTGTCATTTTTCACATCCTGCTCTAAATGTGTTTTTGCACCAGTGGCGTGGAATGCCATTTTCCCATGGATTTGAAAATGTTCATCTACAGGGTTCATGAGGTGGGGTGAACATTTGGGGTCAAAATATGAAAAAATGACAAAGTTAAGCCCATGCATTGCAATTTTGGTACACACGCTCGTAACTGTGAAAATCTTAAATATTTTCATCTCAGATTTTCAACATAGCCTTCTTATTACCTGAGCTTCTGTATGGCACAGCTGTCATTTTTCAAATGCTGTCCAAAATCTGTGTTTGCAACTGTGGCGCAGAATGGCATTCTACTTTGCAGGACAAATTTAACAGTCCCAGAGATCCCAAATAAAAGTTTTCTTCCTAGCTTCAGTGTGGCTGTGTATACAGGGCAAGAGCAGGCTGGCAAAACAAATCTTTGATTTATGCCATCCAGATGAGAGAGAGACAGAGAGACAGAGATTGTACAGTGTGGCTGTGTGTACAGGGCAAGGACAGACTGTCAAAATAAATCTTTGACTTGTGCCATCCAGAAGGGAGAGAGAGAGACACACGGGGGGGGGGGTGGCATGAGAAATTTAACAGTCCCAGAAATCCCAAATAAAAGTTTCCTTGTTTTTCTGGCTTCATTGTGGCTGTGGGTACAGAGCAAGGGCAGGCTAGCAAAATAAGTCTTTCACTTGTGACATCCAGAGGGGAAAGAGAGAGGGGTAGAGAGAGAGAGACAGAGACATTGCGGGGGGCACAAGACATTTAACAGTCCCAGAAATCCCAAATAAAAGTTTCTTTCTTTCCTATATGTACAGGGCAAGGACAGGCTGGCAAAATAAATCTTTGACTTGTGCTATCTGGGGGGGGGGGGAGAGAAATTGCATTAACAGTCCCAGAAATCCCAAATAAAAATTGCTTTTTTTCCTGGCTTCAGTATGGCTGTGGGTACAGGGCAAGGGCACGCTGGCAAGATAAACCTTTCACTTGTGACATCCAAAGGAGAGAGAGAGAGAGAGAGAGAGAGAGAGAGAGAGAGAGAAACATTTTGGGGGGCACAAGACATTTAATAGTCCCAGAAATCCCAAATAAAAGTCTTTTTTTCCCCTGGCCTCAGTCTGGCTGTGTGTACAGGGCAAGAGCAGACTGGCAAAATAAATCTTTGACATGTGCCATCCAGAAGGAGAGAGACAGACTCACGGAGGGGGGTAGGGGGTACGGAGAAATGTAACAGTTCAGAAAATCGAAAAAGTTTTTTCCTGGCTTCACTGTGGCTTTGTCTACAGGGCAAGGGCAGGCTGGCAAAATAAATCTCTGACTTCTGCCATCCAGAGGAGAGAGAGAGAGAGACAGAGAGCGATGGTGGTAGTGGTGGTGGTGGGGGGGGGTTACCTGCTAACAATTAGTTGTTCCATTATATTTTCATGCCTTGTGTGTAAGAGAGAGTAGCACAACAGGAGAGAAATGCTGTCTTATCTACCTTTTTTAACATTAACCCCTCACTCCTCTTTCTCTGGCTCAATCTATCAGTTAGGTTGGCTGTCAGTTGTGTTGGCATTATTATGTGTGCTGAGGACTGAGCAGTGTTGTGGAGCAGGGATGTGGTCAGGCTGAGCAGTGATGTAGTGGAGCGGGCCTTTGTATGGGGTCCAAACATGGTTGTGGGATTCAGAATCCTGTTGACAGTGACCAGTGCTGGGAGAACATAAGAAACACTCCTTATAAAATAGCAGGGTAAAATTGTGTAATCTGATTGGCTCTTATTTATGTGTAAAATATGGTTTACACACGGGTAAAAAAAGGGCTGCTCAGCAGTGAAGAGTCTGCAACACAGATCAATGGGCATTTGGAACACAGGCATTTCAGTTAGCCCTCTACTGCCAGAGCTGATCTCACACCACAAACATGGCTGCTACCTTTACACTGTAAAAAACTTTAACTGGGCCCTAAAAATAAAACTACCTTAAATAAAAATAAAACAAATGAATTAAATGCTGTTTCCCTGATTATCACACTCTCCTTACACACATAAACAAATTAGAAACAATAAGTATTGTTTATAGTTTTCACTAGAACTGTTTCTTTGCTGACAGTCAAAATTCCCCTTTCTATCTTTAACTGCTTATCAGGGAACTCTCTTCTTCTTGCCCTGACAGTGAGATAAATGAGTCTCTGGCTGTAACAAAGGCCTTTATAGTGTATAGTGGAACGTTGTTGTTCACTGAACTCCAGCGCTCTCAAAATGTTGTTCTGCTGCACTAGTGATGTCCACAGTGCAGCAGAACCAAAAAGTGACGTCCGGAGGACAGCAGAATGACTTTTCGTTCTGCTGCAGTGCAGACGTCACACATGGTGTCCTCGAGCAGCAATCTGATAGTTAGTCTTATTTTAAAAAGAAAGATGTAGTCATTTTTTTTTGAGGCAACGACGTTCCACTATACAGAACAGTGCATGCGTACCATTTAACAGCAGGGCTGTGCTTTCACCTCGTTAGTACTATGATGACTAATTACCTCTCGAGCTGTGCTCTCGAGATAATCTGTCATCATAGTACCAACTTGGTGAAAGAATAGCCCTGTTGTTAACTGTTACTCATGCACTATCCTATATGTTGTCTCTGTGTATAGTGTGTTGGGAGAGAAACATTCTGACAGTTGAAATAAGCAGCATTTTGAATCCATGTATTCCATGGTAAACATTCCATGATAAACATTCCATATCTTGAATGTGGGGAACAACAGAGAAAAAAAAGAGGAAGAAGAAAGTAGGCAATAATACAATGACATCATCAATGACATCACTTGCAATGGGTGGAAGGACTGTTTTATCACAAATGCACACAAGTAAATCTATTTTTCTACATATAAACATGCTTTTCCCAATAGTCAAAAGTAAAAAAAAAAAAGGAGTCAGTTTTATAAGAGCAATAAGGCACTCAGGGGTGTGTGTAAACCATATTTTACAGCACGACCAGGAGCTGAAGTCACTCAGCCATTGGCCTCGAGCCTTACTATGACCCTGGCGGTGCTGAAAAATATGGTTTACACACACCCCTTTGTGCCTTATTGCTTACATGTACAACAGCAAAACACAGCGGCCAGGATATTCAGACTGCACCAGGCTGTGGCACAAGCCTGGGAGCAGCGCAACTGGGATGTGCCAGGGCATTGACAGGGTAATATTCAATGGTGCTGTGCCATGGCTCAGCACAGTTGAATATGGCACTGTGGCTACCCGCATTGTGCATGGTGCAGTGGCACTGTGCCAGCGCAAGTGGCCAGAGAGGAGCAGGGGGATATGCCAGTGCAAGTGCCATTGTGCTAGGTGCAGCAACTGCGATATTCAGCGGTGGATATGCAAATGGTACCATAATGCATGCAAGGCACAAATGGAGCCATTTGCATGTCATTTTGGCCCCATTTGCATGCAGGTGCGCCGATCCCCAGTGACTCGCACCTGGCGCCCTGCCAGGCTGCAGCCATCGGGGACAGACACCCCCTGTCCCTCAGCGGTCACCGCGCCCCAATGCCTGATCGCAGGCATTCAATGAATTAAAATCCCTGGTGGTCCAGTGGACCCAATCCCACAGCCCGATCATGGGCATTCAATGAATTAAAATCCCTGGTGGTCCAGTGGACCCGATCCCACAGCCCGATCACGGGCTTTCAATGAAGTAAATTCCCTGGTGGTCCAGTGGACCTGATTCCACAGCCTGATCGTGGGCTTTCAATGAAGTAAAATCCCTGGTGGTCCAATGGACCCAATCCCACAGCCCGATCGCGAGCTTCCAATGAAGTAAAATCCCCAGTGGTCCATTGGACCCGATCCCATAGCTTGATTGCGGGCTTACAGTAAGTGAAATAACCCTGGTGGTCCAGCAGTACCCTCCCAACCCACCCACTCAGTCCCGCCACCCCGCTCCCTCAGTCAGCAGCGGGTGGCAGCACTCAGCCATAAGCCGCCCGGCCACCCGTGACTGACAGCATACAGTATGACTGTACACCCATTGGTCCACAGACTGTACTGTACTACACAGTCCCAAAATGTGAATGAATCCATTCATTCACATATTAGGACTGTGTAGTACAGTACGGTCCACTCTTTTTATACCCCTAACCCCCCTGAGGAACTCAGCTAGTTTACTTTTTGCTAACTGACTATTCTAAGAACCATCTACAGCCCACATGATTAGTAACAACCCACCTCCCCTAGTTGAGGAGAGAGGAGAGGTTGTTATACAGAATTCCACCAGATGTACAGTACGTTACTCCTTTCCATTTACATAGAAACATAGAATTCACTGGCAGATAAGAACCACTTGGCCCACCCAGTATGCTCCTTTTTCCCTACCTGCAATACCACCGTAGACCCTAATTGATCTCTGGCTCTTTTTGAACCAATCCACAATACTACCCATGTTTTTCTAAGGCGCAACATAAACCGAGGTGAAGAAAGGCTTCACAATCTGGATGTAATGAAGACTCCCAGTTTTTATAAGTTTAAAGCAAAACAGTTCAGAGGTAATGCAGCTCCCTCTCCATCTGCATAGCATCACTGCAGGATCTGAATATCTTTATGATGTCACCTCAGGGAAAAGAGGCAGAGCTCTGTCATCTGCAGCTATAGAACATTGCTGTCTGACAACTCTGGCTCAGCCAACGCACTCCTCTCTCGCCAGCAGCTCTATTGGTTGATCACTCAGTGGTAGTTGTGGTGCAACCAATGGAGCTTGTGAGCCCAAATATCACTGCATGAACCATCAGAGACACTGGCATACTCCTCTAGCCAGTAGCACAAATGAGATGATTTCCTTTGGTGACTTGCGGGGTCAAAGGGAGAGCACTTTTGAATAGATGTCTGCATATGGACACATCCACGTTTGGCAGTGAAATTTTACATAAAATCTTTCCATTTTACAAACAAATTAAGGGGTGGGTTCCTAAGTCACTCCCAAGAAGACCAATGTGCCTCTTCAGAGGGTGAAACCCAGAAATACACTTTCATAAAATGAAAGAATGTTCACCGGGCTCCAATTCCCAGCCCTTGTTGTAGTGATGCGATTATAAGTCACATGACCATCAGATATGAAGCAACAGTAGGGAGTACTTGTGCATTTCAGACTTAGTCAAACATACCTGTACTCAGTCTTACAGAGGTCTTTTAAATCCTACTGTACATGGAAGAATACTGCAACTTTGAATATAAATTATTTGTTTGATTTTGCTCAAGTCCCAGCCCTATTCATAGCACATCACTTTACCATGCAGGAGACCTTGGTTTCCTTTTTCAGGCTAACTGCCTTGCTCTGGCCAATAAAGTTCAGAGAGACAACTGTGGAGGTTGCATTTACAGGTTCCGTGTGGAGGTCGAAGCATGCTCTGTTGTGTAACCCCTTCTGTGGAGCTTTAGGAGTAACCTGAGTACTGTATAATGGGTGGACATCCTACATTATAAAACCACGGTTAAAAATGGGGCATTTAAATTTTTCATGATGATTAACCACTGGTCATGCCTTAGTTCTTAAGGTGACACTGTCAACCCTTTGTGAATAGTGTTATTTCTAGTTGATAACCCACATTTTATGATTGTTACCTTCTCTAAAATTCATTGATGTTGCTGGTTGTTTTATGTGTTTCTCTTCTTAGTAGAACTGAAATGCATGGCAATGGTGTAATTGTACCCTACTTTGTTTTGTTTCAAATCCTTGATCAGCTCTTATAGCATGCATCCTGAACATAACAAACACCCCCAAACAGTGCAGCCACTCATGATGCAATAGTCTTCGCTCCTTTTACTGCATCATGAGTGGTGGGACTGTGTTGAGGTGTTCCCCAAGTCTAGAAAAAATGCAGTTGATCAAAGAATGTAAACAAACACATTTTTGTGTGGTAACACCAGTATGGTTGGCAGCCTGTGGCATTCTGTACAAAATGTGAGCATTCACAAAATGTATTTTTTAAACTAGGGAAAATCTGAGGCCTAAGGTGGTTGATAGTGTCCCTTTAATTCCCCCCCCCCCTTCCAGGACAAACAGTGTGTACAGGTTTTTTCCATGTTGGAATTGTGGATAGAAATCAATGAGGGGGAAACCACTGTTTATGCCTTAGTGCTTAAAGGAAAACTACACCCTCATATCTTCTAAATGTTATTTGTTTCCATGTCAACAGACAACTCTTTTCTCGTAGCTGTTAGAGATGCATGCAACTGCCTTAGTCTGTTTTCGCACTTCATCCTAGGCCCTGTAACTGTCCTGGGAGACTCCATTTGGTGGTTGTTGAAATCTCATTGTCCTTGAGAACTGCATTAGCATATGAGAACATGATGCGTAATCAGCCTTTAAATGCCCCAGTATGCCTGTCTGCTTAATTAATCTTCAAAGAAACAAGTTTCAAGAAGGTATGAAATACCATATTTACCTTCAGTGAGCTTTGCAAACTATCTGAGTCGTAATGCAGGGGTTTCCCCCCTTAAACTCCATTCAGTTTCTGTGTTTCCAGAGAGTTTTTGCAGGGTATTTGTTCCTTCAGTATAGAGATACATGATATAAATGGTTGATCTGACATCATGTTCTCATGAACAATGAGATTTCAACTACCATGAAATGAAGACCCCCAGTGCAGTCTCGGGGGCTACCTTGAGCAGTGAAAACAAACTAACGCTAACACATATAGCCCTAACAGCTACAGGAAAGGAGTTGTCTGTTGATATGGAAACAAATAAGACTTAAATAATATGAAGGTGTAGTCTTCCTTTAATCACCCCCCCCCCCAACATGACAAACAGTGTGTAGAGGGTGGTTCCATGTTGGGATGTGGGTGGAAATCAATGAGGAGAAAACTCATGGAATAGCCTTTGGATAAAGGGTAGCCTCCCAACTTGCTCTGTAAAATATCACTAACTTCATTGCTGCTCTACAGCTGGATTCATCTCCTACTTGGTACCGGGGCTCTGCTGTGGGGTAAGCATCAGGAACTGAAGATGGCAGCAAACCGTGTGGGGCTTCTAAGCAGGCTGGCCTGCCTCAATTGATATAAGGTGGAGGGGATCCTCTGATAGTTGGAGACTGCCACGGGGAAATGTATGTTTGTTTTAATTTTAGCAAAAAAACTGAATGCCCTTGATGTTTCATTCTTTAAATACTCAGATATAATCTCCAGTAACTACTGTTTTTATGTAGCCTTTTCCTCAATCTTCAATCTCTGTTGTAATTTCTTCCTTTTGCCAAGTTCAGACAAGTCAAGAAAATAAACATTAATGATTTGAAATGGATTCATGGAAGAAAGCAGGAATTCCTGTACATAGACTCTTGGTAGCCTGAGGTAGTTTGAGCTTTCACAGTCTGTGTTCTTGAGGGAAATAGGAGCATGGCTGCTTCTTAATGTACCTCCCGGCACATGCTTCTGTGTACTTCTGTTGGGTTTTAGCTTGCATCAGTTGGATTTGAAGAGAGGAGGAAAAACAGTGCTCAAGTAAGCTGGGAAGCATTATATTTAATCATCCACAGCACAGCCTAAATATGTAATTATTCAATATGTCGGAAATCCCTTTGAAATGTTTAACATGTATTATACAGTGAAAATCTTTTGCAACTATTATTTGTATGTACATTGACACCAAAAGTGATCTTCGAAAGGAAGTCATTGAAAACGAGTTACTATCTCAATTGGCCTATTCTCCAAAATAAACTTATTTACTACTGCTTGTGTTGAATCCATCCCTCTGTTGGCACATGTGCAGCTGTGTAGTCACCGCTTGGGTTGCAGCTTTTTTTTGTATTATTGGCTTGCCGTTGCTTTCTGTCTGGTAATGCTCTGATACTTACCATTGCTCCCTCTTCTCTTCCCAGTCCCTTTCCTCCCTACATTTACACTATTAGCACCTTGCCACCATTCTTATCTCCAAATTCTGGCTTGGATCCCTTCCCTCCTACCTCACCTCTCCCCTCTTCCCCATTCCTACCCTCTTTGCTCCAAAGATACCCGCACCTTCTCTCTTTCCTGTCATACATCCTGTCCAGGGCAGGCAGCCTTCTCCTACCACTTACCCTATCTCTCTCTCTCTCTGGAACTCTCTCCCAAACTCCCTTAGACTGTCTCCCTCCCTGCACTACCTAAAACATACCCTCTCCCAATCCACCCCTTCTCCATGCACCTGTTCTTCCTCCTCCTCCTCCTTCTTCCCGTAATCCAGAGTTCTGCTTCTTCTAACCTCCCCACCCATGTTTGCTTGCCCGCTGCACATCCCTAACCTCCTCTTTTTTGATTGTATCGCTATTGTTGCTCTGTCATGGAGCCTTATGCTCTTATCTTTGCACCCCATGTCTTTACTACATAGTCTTAAATGCCTGTTTGACATAATTACACTTTTATCTGACTGTTTCCTGAATTGTATTACAGTAACTGAAAACTCTATGCACCTTATGTCTTCATTACATAATGTTCTATTCAGGTATGCCATATTTAAATCGTTATCCTGTTTACTCTGTATTCCCCCGTTCCCCTCTCCCTTGGATCGCACCTGGAAATGAGCCTTGGCTCAGTGTGCCTGTCCCGGTCACCAACTTTTAAATAATTAAATAAATAAATCAGGAATACTTTGTGGGACCGGTCACTGAATATTGTTTCAATGTACACTGAATTTATTATTTAAGCCCTTAACCCTCAGCCTTCCCCCACTATGGTTAATAATAGGTGTAATGACAATGCACAGTAACATCTGCATTACATTTCCTTCTCGGGAGGGGACCTTGATCACTAGGGCCAGCATTGCATTTGTCTGTCAAAAAAAAGACTTCTAAAATGTGCAGAAACAACCAAATTGTACATGCAAATGTTTGAAATACGTGGTCCCATGCATTTTTTCCACTATGGCAGCCCTCCCACAGTGTTAATAATATTCTTACAACAAGATACAAAACTCTATTAAATATTTCTTATCAACAAGCAGAATTAGCTGAAGTTTGGTCTGTGCTGCTTGACCTGTGAAATGGAGTGGAGCAAAGCCTTCTCTTCATGTGCAAAGAAATGTGACACACAGCAACTCAGTTCAGGAACATAATGGTATTCTGCTTCTCTGCGTCTTCTTTTTCTAACTTGTCTTTCATCCACTGTTTCTTCATCTTGATTCTCCCAGTTGTTGAAGTGGTTCCTAAAGATAGAGTTAAGCAAAATAAATATTGTAGGTGACGCTAGATTAATGTGCTACAGTATATAGATGCTGACAGACATTTAAACCATTCTGTATTGGTTGGTATTGTGGCACAACAGGTATGACAGATCCTTAGCTATTGTATGCACAGACTCATTAATGTTTCTATTTTATGTTTACGACTTCCTAATAATAGCTTAAATATATTGCACAATATTTTTATTGATGACATCTTTCATATAACAGTCTTATTAAAATCCTAACTTATTAAATATCCTTGTGCTGCTTGCATTGATTTTGATTAATATGCATGGCCTGTACTTACAATAATTTTGTTATTATTATAATTGAAGTTAAGTTAGGGTATTGGAGTATTTGTAAATTTGTGAATGGTTAAATGTAGAGAAACCTAGTATGAAGGGAGTGACAGCCAAATGTTCGGGGTCCAGGAGCAATCTCTTTTTGGGAGAGTCAGGATTAGGATTTTTCTCAGAAAGTACAGAACCATATAAAACTCGTACTCTCTCTGGAGAGCGTGCCTTTGCTGTTTGTGCCCCTTACCTCTGGAACTCCTTAACAGTTCTCATCAGATGTACCTCCACCCATTCCTTGTTTAAGAAATCCCTATGGGCATACCTGAAGTCTGCCTCAGCATGCAACTGTCTCGAGACTAACTAGGGACTCACCTGAAGTCTGCCTTAGCCTACAACTGTCCTTAGATTGCCTGGCATCTCCCTGCTCAGTCTTGGTGTGCTCTGCACAATACCATGACTGCCGACCAAACCAGGATGGGTGGCCATTGGACCATATCCACCCCTGCCACCTTAGCACTTACTACTCCTAGTACTGGAGTCACTGCACCCTGTCCCACCTCTTGTGCCCTTGCATCCCTTTCATGAATATGTATATTACCCTTTATTGTGGAATTGTCCCTAACACTGTGCACTTGTTTTCCATGAAATGTTTATTACCTTTTACTGTTTGAGTGTCCTTACCACTGTGCATATGTTTTGGTGACGCTGTTGACTGCCTGTACATTGCTTACTTGTTATTGTTATACTGCTGTACATTTTTCCTTGTAAACTCCCGGGTCACACCTGAAAATAGGCATTTATTGTCTAGTGTGCCTACCCAGTAAACAAAAGCTAAATAAATAAATATTATGTGCCGAAGGTAGTGTTTGTTTTCCTTATAAACTATCATGAATAAGAATTGCAGCACAGGAAATACAAATGTCACAAAGCAATGGCTACATATCATTTATGGTGTCATTTACAAAAATGTTTTAAATACTTATGCCAGTGTATAGGGCTAGGTTTAGCCTCTGCATGCTCCGTCTGCATATGCAGAGACCCCCTTTTTGCCTATTGAAATCCTCACTAATGCCCATGGAAAAGGCCTCCCAACCCTGACTGGCTGTGCTGTCTGAGCTATGCTGGTGGCTGGTCAGGAGGTGGGCAGGGGGGTGGGAGATCCTTCACAGAAAACTCAAAGTCATATATACCTGACTGAGTGATTGGAGAGTGTAAAGGTTAAGTTGCAAGGGCAGGGGCTCCTGACATACCGTAACCTCTCTACAGACCCCCATGCAAGGTCACTCAGCATGTGGAGACATGATCTTCTGCCACCTGAACACACACACACACACAATGCCCCAGCCCTTCGCTATGCTAAAGAGGGCTGAGCAGGGACAGTAGGTGAAATTATTAAAAAAAAAAAAAAAAGAATGTTATGGTGCCTATAAAAGGGATGTAGCAGCTCCAGCCAAATTGCCTGTGCTTATGTGGAGCAGGGAACTCCCTTTTGATGAAATCGGGCTTCTGATTGGAAATCCAGTGTATGGCCCAGCTCACCGTGGCATGAACTATGTGCCATCTGAAGTTGGGATGGGTGCCCAATCCTTGGTTTAGGAACAATTGCTGCCATTTGGCAGGAAGGGAGCGTAAGAGGTACCCAAAGACCCTTCTATCACCCCAGTACTTTTTCTGTGTGTTATGTGGAATAGCCTGCCCAGTGAGGTTGTGAAAACAGCACTGTTCTGGCTTTTGAAAAATGATTACACAGATTCCTGAGGGAGAATGGCATTGTAGTTTACACATTATAAACAAGAAATATCATTCTGGCTGATCCGATTTGACAGTGGCCATCCTCAGATCTGGTATCCTCATTACCATGTGTCACGATGGGGACAAGTTGGACCCTTAAGTCCCTTCTGTCACCCCAGTACTGTAATTAATTTAATTAATTTAGAAATGACCTGGAAACTGGGATCCTGAATAGACTGATGCAGAAAGATACTAAGTCTCTGGTACAGTATATAATCTGGTTTATTATCTTGATGAAATAGGCGTCATTAAAATACTTAAACTCTTCTACTGACTCGGGGCTACAGAATCAGTTATTAATATAAAAAAAAACACCTGCTCCAAACTGCCAAACAGCTTAGAAATAAAGCTGATGGACTATATTTGTACTTGGTAGCTAGAATTTTAAAACAAGATGAGTTGTGCTTAAAGGACTGATTTAGGTAATGGTGGTTTGAGTGGAAGCCAGTAGTTAATTTTAAGGAGAGTTAGACAGTCCCAAGCACAACAGAGAAATATATTAGCAAAATGGCGGTAATGGACAGAATTCCCATCGTCTTGGTTTATTGTACTTTTTACAGGGATCACCATCTTGTCACTTTGAACCAGACTTGGTATGGCAGGTAGGTTAAAGCTTGCGTTTGAACACGAATTTGCATGTCCTAAGAATTGTTCTTGTTATGGTTTACTGTGAGTAAATGATGATACATTTTTCTTGTTTACCCATTTTTCCACTGGAAAAAGAAATAAAAATCTATCTTTTTTCAGACTATCACAGCTTTTCAATGAAACAGTGCCCCACATCACAAACTCAGACTCTACTTCTTTTTAGAAGGTCAATCGCTTTGCATTTTCGTTAGGTCAACTCGTGTCATTTTTGTTGTTTTTCTTTTCTTAATTCTGCTGCGCAATCACTGCTTTGATTTGAAAAACAATGCTTGTTTGATGCAGTGTATGAAGCTGCTTATTACAGGGTTCAAATTTAACATTTTTGAGGTAGCAAAATTGTACCGACATTGGTCCATTACTTATAATTAAATCTAGTAGTGAAGGCTTCTTAAGCCTTAGATAATGCTTGTGGAGGTATAGCTACTACTAGAAAAATGTTGCTGTTGGACTGGTGGCCGCAAATGCTGATGATTAAAGTGTTTAAATTTGACCCCTATATCGTAAATTTATTTTCTGACATTCTTTCACGTATATATAATGTAAACAGGAGCTCTTTGGTGTGCATCTTTAAAAAGTCATTTTCAGTGTGTGACTATTACTGGTAACTTTTTTTTCACATTTAAAGTATTTTTTTCTGTTTATTATTGTGCATGCAGGGCTTTTGCATGCTTTCAGTGTGCTTTAATAACTTTGAAAGCTGTTTCTGTGAAAAATAGGGTTCAGTTCAAACTGTCAACAGATCTGTTTCTTGTAGAGAAAAATAGACAACTTTGCATTATGTTTTTATATCTTGAATTTGGCTACTATTTAATTATGCCTTTTTTTCTTAACATTTTTGTCAAATTCCTTCCTTGGACTGATATATGAGTAAAAACTGGCCATATACCCTAATAGGCCTGGTATGGGGCAAGGCAGTATGGTACAGTGGTTTAAGGCTGTGAGCTTCAAATCGGGAGACCTGGGTTTGAATCCCACAGCCTCCACTTGCATACTGTGTAACCCTGAGCAAGTCACTTAACTTCCTCGTGCTCCCAGGTTGCACCTGTAAACAATCTTTCAGCTTAGTGTGTCTCACCTGGTTAAATAATTGAAAAAAAACAAAAAAACAAGGCTGCGCAATTATGTGCCACGTAGCTGAGCCCTGCAGGATGTGTGGGCTTAATATTCACATCCCTCTGGGCAGGCCCTAGGCAGCCCAAGTGTGGCTGTGTAGCTGGCCGGGGGAAGGGTACAGTCATGGGCAGGATTGGGGGTTTTCAATTGAAGCCCAGACCAGGCCCCAGAGTAAATCTCTTGCACCATGGTAGCAGGGGAGCATGGGATATGGTGGACCATGTACCAGCTGCCATGTCCCCAAATGTGTGGAACAAAATATGCATTTCAGAAAGTCCATGCCCTGCAGACTGCAACCACCCCCAGCCCTCCATGGCACTGAGGGTGGCTGGGGTCCGTGAGTGTGGGGTGACATTGTTCCCTGTATCAGCAGGTTGGGGCGGCACAGCTGTCATGGCACCACTCTGGCTGGCATAACAGAAAGCCCCTCGACAACAACTTAGCAGAACACAAACAGCATCGTACATGCTGTGGTTTACTGACTCTCCACAGGCATGCCCACTCCCCCCCCCCCCCCGCCTGGACTAGCTGCATAATTGTACAGGATCCCCTGCACATGGTCCAGGGCAGAAGTGCAGAGCAGGTACACACCAGTAGTGCATCCGTGGGGGGCCATCAGACATCTGGGATGTGTGTATCCTGACCCCGTGCACCACATAAAAGGCATATAGGGCCAGGATACCTTTAATGCATAGGGCCCGGATATGCTCAACCTTATTCAAAATGGCTGCCGTAGACTGAATGAGTTTTAAACAGGTGGCTGAATGGCCAAATGAGATACTGTTTTTATGGGAGTCTCATGGTAATACAGGGTTAAAAAAGTGCTTTTTTTTAATAGTGCAGTACCATAGAATTCACTAGTGCTAATTATAAAAGGATGCACAATATATTGAATAAATATGAACCAACAGTAGGCAGGATTTTTATTGAAATTACTTTTTTTTTCAAGAGCAAAGGTTACTCACCTTTTCAAAAACCTGTGCATATTCTTTGACTGTGTTGAAGTATGCTTACTTGTGTAACAAAGTGCACTGTGAAGCATTCCTTTGATTAGTTCTGTACTGTTTTTGGAAAAGTACCTGGGAGTATAACATTTACAGGCACTTTGCAAAATGACCCATAGTTTCTGAAGTCTTAGCATACTGATCCCTTGCATGCAGCAGTGCTGTACTTCACCTTGTTCAGCAGTTTGTGAGATTTATTCTTTTAACACTTGGAGAGAAATTGACTATGTGACTGATGAGTGTTTTTCATCACTGGTTCTTTCTGTACTGTATTTCTTTGGAAAGCAAGCACTTTACACTGACTACAACAGTATTAAAGACTGATGCAGTTCCAACAATGGGTGAATGAGTTCTCTCATTTTTGTTGGTTTAGTGCGTGCTGGCTGCCATGGCAACAAAGCTCTGTGGTTTCCCTATCAGTTTTCATGAAATGAAAGGGTAGAAGAGGTCGCCATTTGTATCTTCACTAAGCAGCTTATTATCTTCGTTATCTCAGAGGCTGTATCTTATAATACATTTTCTAACCTGTTTTGAGATCTTATGGTAACCCTGGAAAAATGTGGGTTCAGGCTCTCGCTAGTAGCACCCATAACATACAGAGGACAGTCCTGCAGACTGTGTTCGTAAGGAAGGTGGCTTTTAGTAGATCTGATGCACTATAGATGCCAGCTGGATTATAGAGGAAGTAGCCACTGCAGCTTACCACCCTATTAGCACGTATCCTCCCCCTCCAGAAGTACCCCCTCCTTCTGTATCACTTTATTATAACATTCATTTAAAGAACAGCTGGCACCTTTGGGGTAGGCAGCTCCTGAAATGGACCTGCCTGCCTGAGGACCTAGATTAGCCATAATTCAAAATGTTTAAATGAACAGTTTTACAGTTTTTTAACTTACATTCTTTGTGATCTAACTTCCTACAAGTGCTGAGCCACCAAACACCCCCCTCAGCACCCCCACCAAATCCACATTTTTGTGACACAAAATAGGGAATGGAGCTGCAGGGCTAGTAATAGGTATATAGTGTGATCAGGCCTGCTCTGGCCTTTGGATATAATTATTTTTACTTTGCAGGTAATTATACATGTTAATGGGGCAGTTTATACCCCCCTTAACACGTACAGTATATTGACCTGCAAAGTGAGATAATGATATGTAAATTTTGGCACATGCCAATCACACTATATAACTATGATGTACCCTGCAGCCCCATTCTCTATTTCATATTATCAAAACATGGATTTTGGGGGCAGGGCTGCTCTGCACTTTTAGGAAGTTAGATCACAAAGACTATAAGTCAGGCCTGTCTGGACTTCAGTAAGGCCTTTGACATGGTGCCACACAGCAGGCTGATTAAGAAACTTAGCAGCTGGGGAGGGGGAGAAGGTGGTAAATTGTTTATCAAACTGGTTGAAAGACAGACAGGAGGTGGTGGTAAACAGCAGTCACTCAAGGGAAGGGAGAATGACCAGTGGAGTAACACAGGGATTGGAACTGGATCCTATCCTCTTCAGTGTCTCCATAAGTGACATTGCTGAGGAACTGATGGGGATGGTATATCTTTTTGCAGATGATACAAAAATGTGCAACAGAGTTGGCACCCATGAGGGGGTGGAGAGAATGAAAAGGATCTGGAGGAGTGGTCTAGTGAGTGCCAGCTGTGTTTCACTGCCAAAATGTGCAAAGTCATACACCTGGGTCGGGGAAACTGATGGGCTTTGTATTAGATTGAGGGGAATTACTTACAGTCACCAAGCAAGAGAGGGACCTTGGGATAACCATATCTGATGATTGCAAGGTGGCAGGGCAGTACAACAAAACAGTAGGCATGGCTAGCCGTATGTTGGATTGCATAGAATGGGGTATTTCTAGCAAGAGAAAGGAAGTGGTGTTGCCACTGTGTCGTTCACTAGCAAGACCTTACCTGGAGTACTGAGTCCAGTTCTGGAGGCTGCACCTCTGCAAGGACACTGACAGGATGGAATCAGTCCAGAGGAGGGCTACAAAATCGTGCAGGGTTTGCATGAGGAAACCATATAAGGAGAGGCTGCGGGTGCTCAATGTGTACTCCCAGGAAGATAGAAGAGAAAGAGGGACATGACTGAGACATATGAGTATCTCATGGGGCTGAACAAAGTGCAGGAGGGGAGCCTCTTTCAGAGGAGGCACACCAGAACAGGGAGGAATGGCATGAGGCTTGAAGGGAGGGAAGTTAAAGAGGGATGTGAGGAAATACTTTAATGGAACTGGAGTGGGCAACAGTTTCCAGTCCTCCTTTTGGACTGTGTATTCACACTTATGGCAGGAATACAGTTGGATAGGAAAAGTTCACTTCTTCTTCTTCACTTCAGTGAGTCAGGGGAAGTGGAGGACTGGACTCTAATCTGAGCACTGGAGGCAATGTGCAGAGGTGAGTGCCCACCATTCCCATATATTTTGGCCTTGCTCTAAGCTGGGATCATTCTGAGAGTAAGTATGGCAAGACCTTCAGGAAATGTTTAGCATTACCAATGCACTTATCTTAGAAATTCTATTTTAGGGGTGGTCCTGGGATAAAGTACATTGGGCACCACTTATAGCGGACACCTTTAATTTAGACAACCACATATGGTAGACAAAAGTCCTTGCAGGGAGCTGTTGCCAGTGGCAGGTTCAGGGTTCTGGTCCCCATAGGGTGGTAGAAGTTTGATTTATACCTTCCTCGAAAGGAGTCCGAGGTAAGGGTTTAAAGAGTGGAGAGTGTTGGGAGTCAAACACTGCTGTATCGTATTGTGTTTAAATGTGTTTCTTTTGCTCTTATTCTAGGTTAGTACTTCATTTATGACATGAAATTGGCTGGCATAGTGGATAATGCAGCATCTGTCCAAAGATTGCAGGATGATCAATCAATCAATCAAATGTTATTTTTAAAAAAGCACAAATCATACAAGTATCTAAGCACTTGTATAGAATCACAAGAAAATTCAGCAGTTAAAACAATAAATAACAATTAAGAACATCAATATCAAAAATAGAGTACTCCATAGTTCATTCCTAATCCAAGAAGGCAAGCTTAAATAAATAGGTTATTAAAGTGGTTTTAAAGCTCTCCACAGTCAGGCACTCTCTTATCTGATGAGGTAGAGAATTCCACAGGGTAGGGTCCACAAACACAAACATCCTAGCTCCAGAGGTCTTTAAATGAACCCTGGGAACCTCTAGCAATCCTTTGTCAGCAGAACAGAGTGGGTGGAGGGGGTGATAAGGACACAGAAGTTCTTGCAGATAGCTTGGACCCTGTCTGTGTAGGGCTTTATAGGTCAGCAAACCGACCTTGAAGGTGATTCGCTACTGAACTGGCAGCCAGTGCAGACCACAAAGCACAGGTGTGACATGGCAAGATCGAGGTAAGCCAGTTGACAGCCTGGCTGCTGCATTCTGCACCAGCTGCAAGTGGCAGATATCAACTCCTGGGAGCCCTAGATACAGAGGGTTGCAATAGTCAAAGCGGGAGGTCACAAAGGCATGGACCAATGTTGGAAGGTCGTCAAGTGGGACCAAGTATTTAATCCGAGTGATATTCCTCAGATGGTAAAATGCAGATTTGATGACTGCTGATACCTGCAATTTAAGGGTCAGTCCATCATCAAAAATAATGCCCCGATTGAGCACCGGGTCACCCACGGGTAAATTGAAAACTGGGTAAAAGACCACAAATTAACATTTAATGTAGGCAAGTACAAGGTGATGCACTTTGGTAAAAGAAATGGAATGGCAAAAATACTACTTAAATGGGGCTGAACTTCAGTCTACTCACAAAGAAAAATATTTGGGTATATACATAACTAATACTTTATCATTTGGAGAACATACAAGAGAAGTGGTGAGGAGAGGTAACAGAATCCTTGGATGTATTCTGAAATACATGAAAACCAGGGATAAAAATGTCATCCTACCTTTGTATGGTGCCCTTATAGACCCCGTCTGGAGTATTGTGCTCAGTTTTGGGCACCCAGTTACATTCAGGATATTGCACTGTTGGAGGGGGTGCAGAGAAGGGCAACCAAAAGTATTGCCAGAGTATCAGACTTGCCATGTGGGAGGAGGCTGAGGGAGTTGGGCTTGTTCTGTCTTGAATACAGTAGACTAAGGGATGATCTTTGCCTGGTTTACAAAGCTTTTAAAACCCAAGACCTGTAGGAATGTATAAGTGTTATCAGAAAAACACTAAATAGAGAAACAAGAGTTCGTAATTATCAACACTGATGAATTTTATAGCAGTTCTAGAAGAGGTTCCTGGATAAATCAGAGAGTGGTGGGCATATGGAATGGCTTGCCAAAGGAGGTGGTGACAAGTGAAACTAAGGAGCTGTTAAAATAGCTTTGGATAACCATTTTCATAAAAAGTATGGGTACTGTAGTACCCATTGTAAAATGATGAGTCATACATGACTAGCGCTTCTGACTTGTAGTGTTCCTATGATCTATGATTTAGACATCACCCAGAAAGCAATGAGTTCATTTCCTTTATCAGTCCTGACATCTCTAGGACTGGAGGTGTGGATTCCTGTCCGTAGATGTTTGATTTTTAGACCCCCGCCAAGCTGCGGCACCTAACTGCCCCATCCATAACCACTCCTGACCACTGTCTCTGTAATCAAACAAACTCTGGCCTGTGAAATGGTTACCTGCTTCTGAAAGGTGTCAGTCTGATGTAAGAGTGTTTGGATCCCAGAAAGAAAAAGTAAGTGATTGAGATTTTTCAACTTGAGTCTGTTCATGTTTGCCATTTTCTTCCTCCCTCAGTTTTACTTACCCCCTCAGCCTCATTAGCTTTAGTCATTTTATCTTTTAGAGCCCACTCATGTATGCCCACACCCTTCCGTGGCCTCCCCATCGTGTGTGTGTGTGTGTGTGTGTGTGTGTGTGTGTGTGTGTGTGTGTGTGTGTGTGTGTGTGTGTGTGTGTGTGTGTGTGTCTGGTACACAGGTATATAGAAAATAATAGGTTGACGGAACTTTCCCTTTAAGACTCCTGATTCATAACAGACATTTGCTATCTAATGACCTCCCTTCTCAGCTGAGGTAAACTCTGATTCCCAAACTTTACCAGTAGTTAGATATGATGCATTTGGACCCATCCCCTGGAGTTTGTTCCCTGGACTGGATGAGCCTGATTACATAACGACCAATCATGAACCTCTGAGACCAGTATTTTTACAAAATGAGTTCCTATCTGTCAGTGAAGATGACCCTTTGACCTTATATGTGATTATGAGAAAGACCCAGGTTAAGTGTTGTATTGCAAAATTCATACATTTCTGTGCCATGATTAGAGCTGGTTTTGCCACATGCATGTTCTGTTTTGTCTGCCTTGGGCAATACGGGCATTATAATAAGACTGGATATATTGACTCTAGTAATAACAAACAATTTAAAACACAGATTAATTGCAGTAATGTACTGTACTTTTAAAACTGATGCTTAAAAAGCATTCTCAGTGTTGGGAGGCAGAGCTAGCAGCCCAGCTAGGGTCATGTTTTTTTTCTTGTTGAGCTCCTTTGTATATGGACTTATGTGTCTCGGTAAATTTGATGAGGATGATGTAGGGTGGCAGCCAGATTAAAATTTGGCATGGTTCAATGGCAAAAGCAAATTCAGGAAATTTGGAGTCTGCTTGGAGTGGTATTTTTTGCTTTAGTTTTGATAATTTTATTTTTAAGAAAATAAAAATCTTGTTATTTTGATAGTGATATTGGTTGTTTGTAACAAGACAAAGAAGGCTTTAAAAACAGCCAAATAGTGTCAAAACAATCATCAAAATGCACCAGAATACATCTAAAGACTGATAGCTTCTAGGATCCTAGGCATCCCCCAGACCCCGGCCTGTGGTGGGTTGGGGGGGCATCACGGTTCATGGAGAACCCACACTTCTAAATTTAGCACTACACTACTGGTGTTAATGGTTGCTGGTTCTCAAGTTTCAAAGGTGCTAAACTGCTACAGTACATTGTATGTGCTATATAAGCCCCTGTCTGACCCGGTCTGCCTAATTGGTTACTTCCTGCTCTGTGTTACACTAGAAAGACTGCTAAGCAAGCCAGCATATGGGATTTCTTCTCGAAGTAAGCTACTGAATATGCCTTTTTTTGAGCATGTGATAAAGTTTTGCTTTTAACAGTGTACAGTAAAGCACCAATCGCTCCTCATGTAAAAGAACCAAGCACACAACACACCCACTCTCCTCAAACCCACAGAATCACCCGAAAACATCACAACCTCAAAGGCACATGAAAACCAAAAAAAGCCCCAAAACAGAAAGCACAGCACAACCAGTGTAATCGGCCCACTCCTCTGTACCACTAAGCACAAAGCACTAAAATATACAAAACCACGGCTCCTATTAACAAGCATTTGTCAATGCCGAATGTTGTCTCACTGGTATTGGCATTAGTAGTGCAGGAGTTAGAGACGCATAATAGGAATGGCAGTGAAGTATTGAAGTGACGCCAACCCCACCCCTACCCTGCAGAGACTGACAGGCATTGGGGTGTGCCTTTGGGTCATCCGCTATAATGCTCATGCCATTCTACCTCACCCTACCCTGTAGACACTGACAAGTGTCATGGTGTGCTTTGGGGTCTTTGGGCATTATACTTACCCTATTCCATAAGTAAATATGCTGAGGTGGGTGCAGTATAGGAGAATGGGGTGAACTTTGTGGCCGAATACTCCAAGGCACACCACGATGCCTGTCACTGGCTGCAGGGTGGAGGTGGAGGTGGAACGGCATGAGCATTACAGCCGATGATCCCAAGTCACACCCCTGATGCCTGTCAGTCTGTACAGAGTGGGGTGTTACAGTTGGAAACCCTAACGCCGTAGGCGTGTGTTGGTATTTTCACTCCAAATTTTCAACATGGGGTTTTTGTGACTACACTTCATGAAGAGCGGCACTATCAGTTTGTTAGCTGAAAGGTGGTTTTGCACAGCGGCTATGCCATTTGGCGACACAGAGACGAAAATACATTTTGGGCAGTATGTGAAAAATTACAACTGTATTGTTCACGAGGAGGTATAAAAAAATGGCAACATTGAAAATCTGGAGTGAAAATATTAAAAATTGGTGAAGTCATGAACATGCATAGAAAGTGTGCAACACACATCCGTAACCCAGTTATTGTTGGGATTTTTTTAACCACATTTTCAACATAGGCATTTTGGGACCTCCCCTCATGAACAGTGGCATTGTAATTTTAATTTGTCCCAAAAGTTGATTTCCCACAGCGACCACGCCATTGTACGCCACAGGTGCGAAAACACATTTTGGGCAGGATGTGAAAAATGACAGCTGTACTGTTCATAAGGAGGTATGAAAAAGTGCCAGTGTTGGAAATGTGGCGTGAAAATATTGCAAATTTGCAAAGTTACAAGGGTGCGTGGAAACTGCACAATGCATGCTTACAACACAGTAATTTTATGGATTTTCATCACCAGATTTTCAGCATAGGCATTTTAGGACCTCTGCTCATGAACAGTGTCACCGTCATTTCCAAAAACTGTCCGGAAAACTGATTTCACACAGTGACCACCTTATTCTGTGCCGGACATGCGAAAACACATTTTGGACAGGATATGTAAAATGACAGCTGTATTGTTCATGAGGAGGTGTGGAAAAATGCCAATTTTGAAAATCTGGAGTGAAAATATTACAAATTCACGAAGTTACGATAGTGCGTGGAAACTGCACAACGCACGCTCGTAAAACAGCCATTTTTGGGATTTTTTCCACCAGATTTGCAACATAGGATTTTTGAGAGCCCCCCTCATGAACAGTGGCACTGTCATTTCCTTAATTGGTCCTGAAAGGTGATTCCGCTCAGTGACCGCGAAAACACCTTTCAGGACTAAGTAATGCCATGACAGTGACTGAATTCATGAGGACGGGTTTCAATAACCTCATGTTGAAAATTTGGTGTCAAAATTCCTCAAAATTCCTGAGATATGCACCAAAGTTGAAAAAACCTTATTTATGCCATTACACAGCTTACCGGCATTTCTTCAGCTCACGGTCGGCTTTGAAGAGTGCAGATGTGTTCCTGGTCCACCGAAGATCATCGCGCTGGATTCCAGAGGTAAGTATGGGTTGGGGGGGGGTGTAGGGAGGCAGGGTGCACAGTGGATGGGTGCAGGTTGTGAGAGGGGGCAGGGAGACTGCGTGGGACCATTTTCTTTTTTACAGGGTAAAACAAAAAAAGGGGAACATTGTGGGACGGTTTTAGTTTTTTCAGGCACATTTGGCATGCCAGGGTTGGCTCCCAGCATGTCACCTGATTGTTTTGGGGGTGTAGCTGACAGGGGTTGGGCACCCCCAGTCAGCACATGGGGGTGGCAGGAGCCGAGGGGGAATGGGCACCCCCTCGGCACGCTGCCAACAGACTGGGGGAGATATTATGCCAGCGGGGAGGGGCTCCCCATCAGCAAAACAAACAGAGATGGGGAACTGTAGCTGATGGGGATTGGGCCCCCCCGTTGGCAAAGGAAGACTGTTGGGGGGAGCGCATGATGCCATGGGGGATTGGGCACCCCCTAGGCACACACTTTGGGGTGGTCATTATGCCAATGGGGGATGGGCTCCCCCGTCGGCAAATGAAGTGGTTTGAGGAATGCGACAAGGGGATGGGGCACCCCTGTCATCATGTTTATGTGGGGAGGCTATGCCGCTGCAATGAGAAGCTTGCTTCTCATTGCAGTGGACATTTTCTTAGATGTGGTCTCCACATTACGTCTTGCTGGTGTGGCTGTCTTACTAGGGAATGAGGGATGCACCTACTGATGTGTGCCCTGCATTCGCCCACAATGACCGCACCTCCAAATCTGCTCCTAATGCAATATGTGGGCTGGTGCGCAAGCATGAGCCAACATAAAAATATAGAGAGGACTATATAATGATGAAATGGACACCATCCATAACGGACAAAAAAGGGTGTGACAAACATGGCCATTATAAGCGGTGCCTATTGTAGTAGGAAGGGATGTGATTTGTCTGCAGAGGGTGTTGATAGTAGCAGCTCAGAAGGCCATTATACAGAAGTGTCTCTTAGTCTTTACATCATGTGGTAGTCATGGAGACAGACTGTCTCCATGACCTCCATGCAATGTAAAGACTAAGAAAAAGTGAGCATGGAGTTGCGAACTTGTGACAGGCACTTGAGTTAGCAGTGAGGACAGAGGTGCACATCAGCAAATATAGGGGTGATGATTGGAGGGTAGGGGTGCCACTAGAAGCCATGGAAATATTAAATTATTAGGGGGGCGGCGACTTGAGGGTTGGGGTGCCACTAAACACCAGGGAAATGTTAAATTATTAGTGGGCCGGTGGTTAAAGTTTTTTTCCCTGTACCAGGATGGCACAGAACTGAACTGCAGAATAATTACAAGAACTGTGGATTAATGTATTAGTTCCACAGTTCATATATTTTATTTTGCAGTTCAGCATGAAAATTCTGTGAAACAGGGTGAAAATTCACTAAACACATTCAGAAGATTTCTAATTTCACCACAGATGGAAGTTTGGAAAATTCTGCAAAAGTTGGTGAACTTTCTTGAAAGTTCCACTAAAGCAGAACTCACAACTCTCGCCCACCTCTAATGGTAATATGGTCAACAGTACAGTACGTCAGTACAGTCTGTCACTTAGAACATGGTAAACTACATACTGCACAGCATTATCTCACAGAATAATTACTCGGTTTCTGAATACAGGATGTCTAACAAAGGACACATTCAGAGAAGGGGAGCAAAATAGGGCAGTACTCCAACTGCAAATTAGAACCAGGGGGCAAACAAGGCTGGGGAGCTTAACTCACATTGGAGCAGATATCCTTGTGGAATTCCCTATTCTGGCAACCTTAGTGATGGGGAAAGGGAAGGATAACTTGCTATCAGAGGTCACAACATATGTCCATCCTTCATTGCAGATCTGCCATGGCACACCTGGAGTGAAGGAAGAGGTCCCAGGCTTGTTGATATCTATTGAGCCTTTTCTTGGCAAAAATGGGACATTCTCTCCAAGGTAGCTAGGCTCCTGATGGCCGCTAACCACTATGACAGGGTATGCCAGCGCTGCAAAATTAACTTTTTCACCTCAATCCCTACCTCTAGTAGCCAATGTTGGTGATGCTGCAAGAGCAAGGGAGAGGTAATGGGGTGACCCAGATGGTATAGCTGCGGCAGTAACGGTAGAGATGTAGCCAGGATTTGTGAGAAGCAGTAATGAATCCGAGACCAGAACCATAAGACCTTAGGACACACCCAGAGGACATGCAGGAGATCTGCATCTGCAGTCTGACACCTCCAGCATTTGTCATGAGACAAGAGCCGTAATATCTTAATTTTAACCTGCTACTGCATAGTTACCCCACGTATTGCCACTGTATAGTTACTGCCTTGTACTTGCTACTGCATTAATGTTCCACTTATTTGTGCTGTATTATTATGTGTACTCCCTTCCCCTGGTCGCACTGGGAGACAAGCAACTTGTTGTTCAGTGTTCCTTCCTGGTAAAACATTTTGATAAATAAATTAATGAAAAAACTTGACTAGGGTGTGATACTACTTGTATAAGATTTTATTTTGGATAAGAAGGCTTCTTGAGTCTGGGGAGGAGAAATGTACAAGCTTTCACAGTTGGGACCACTGGTCTTCAGATTTAATGACTCCTAATACAAGAGACCATTTTCTCCTTGCATTGTCCGATGGATCTGGAGCTTTCTGGAGAATCAGCTTAAAAATCAGGCCTATCCTGCCCCTAGGCGCCTTGAGCCAGGAGGTCAAGGCCTGAGGAGCATGTAGTGGGGTTCTGTGAGTGAGCCTTTTAATGCAGGTGACGGAATAGCTACAGATTTAGAGAAACTTTCAAAAGTCTGGGTTAGGAAGGCTGTAACGTCTTCATAGGCCCTCAAAGGAGTTCTTATTGGAAGCATTGGTTCCGCAGATCCAACAGCTGCTGGATCCCCTTTACACGCCTTGTTTTCTAACTTATTGGGGGTTCAATCACAAAAGTAACATTGTCTGTGACAACAATGGAGTCTGGAGCCAGGCGTGAAGCTTTTTCCAGACCTAGGAGAAGGAGGAAGAAAACGTGGACCTGATATTTTTAGGGTGGGAAGAAGCCCAAAGAGGGGAGCAGCTGCGTCAGCCATCTGGCCCATAATCCTCTAAATGGTAACCCATATCAGAGGGTCACAAGGACAGTGAGGGACTAACCACTGGAGCATTTGCACACATTGGAAAGCTATATAACAAGCACAGAATCAGGGTATCCCCTATCCTCTTTTCTTCCATGGTCGTGAGCTTTGCCCTACTGTATTGCAGAGGTTTTTCTTCCCATAGAAAGTCACCCACAAGGGCATCAATTTTGGGAAACCATGTGCTGGAGTCAGGGAGTGCAAAGTGGGCCAAGGAGTGAATCACTCTGTGGGCCACTATCATTTTAATCGTTGAGATTTTCCCCAACACAGATAGGCGGAGAAGCTTCCAGCAGTTGCAGTCTTCCTTAAGCTTTTTCAGGAGTGGTGATAGATTGTTGGATACCATAGTACTGATGTCTGGTGGATCCAGATGCCTAGGTAGTTTATTCCAGAAGGAGACCACTGTCAGTTATTGGGGCTTATCATGGGGTGGTTACACAAGGCATTTAAAGTCAGTACCTCAGTTTTTGCTGGGTTGGTTTTGAGGCCTGATATGGTTTGGAACTTTGCCAGAAGGTTGAGAAAAATGGGGATGCTAGAAGGGGCATCTTGAGGAACACTAGGTAGTCATCCGCACACAGTAGTGTGTGGAAGTTCAGGTGCCCTACCCCCCCCTACTCAGTTGGAATTGAGATCAGTAGTTAAGCCTCAGCAGTTGGAAGGCTTCTAACTCAAGTTGCATTCAAGCCTACACACAGGTCTCAGATGAAACTAATTAAGCTGACTGTCTGCTACTTAGTACAAATGGTTCCATGGTCTCTGTGACAGGGAGATCCTGCCACTCTTGAGGACCAAACTTTCTTAAATCTGTTGCAACAGTTCTTCTGTTTCTTAGCCTAATCTATCCTTTACAATTTCTAGTCCATAAGGTTGGCCACCTATGTCCCCTCCTCCCCTTTCTTGATTATGTTATAGTGTCTTTAATTTTCCTTTTCCCTCTCAGGTCCTCATACAGGGAGGTTATTATGGTGACCTCCGAGCTTATGTAAAACAACAGGCTGTGTTTATCGTAGTTGGATTTAGTATGTAATAGCACTATGTCATAAATACCTTGATGTATATACCTTATTTTTTATGAAATCTGTAAATGTTGAAAATACCATGGCACTAGGTGTTTTTGATGAAGGTAAAAAGTACTAGGTGACTATATTATAGAAATTAAGTTTGGTGTGTTGTTAAATGCATGTAAACTGGTACCATGCATTCCTGCTGTAAACTGAGCCAATCTGAAATTTCATGGTGATCTGCATATATCGTATGAGGCTTTGCATTATGGAAAAATATGTGATGTTGTGGGGGGGGGTTCACATTTGTTTCCCTCCGGACGCTAGTCCTTGGGCATCCTTCAGGCATCGGCAGCTGATCCCTCTTTTCTGAGAACCCCCTCATCTCCAGGTCTCCCCGAAACCCCAACCTAGCACCCTGAACCACCTTAAGTCCCCCCCGGCTCGTGCTCCCCAGGGAGGAGCCACCCATTCCGACCTTGGGCACTCCTTCATATCTGGTCTGGTGGTCGGGTGCAGGCCAGAGAATATCGTGACCTGGGTGGGTGGGATGCGGCAGTGGGTGTGAGGCTGATGTGCCGTCGTTGTCTCCCCAGGAGCTGTGGTTTTCCCCTTGTACTGGCTCATGATATAACCCCTTTAGAGGTGCAGATGTGCAGTGGGCAAGTTCCTACACCTTGCTCGCAAGCATCTGCCATCGCCTCCTCCCTGTGCATGCATGATCCCTGCTTCAGTGCTCCCAGTCTCCACTGGGAGTCGCTGCTGTAGTGGGATCATGAGCCCTCCCTCCCCAGAAGAGGAGAAGCTGTCCTGATGCTCGATCCTCTTCTCCCCGGCTGACCCCTGGTAACCCTAGCTTGCTCCCGAACATGGGTCGCCAACATGGTGTGAGTTGTGGCATCCAGCACCTCAACCCTCAGCGCCACTGGGCCGGCATGATGTTGTGTTTCTTTGAAACCTGGCTTACTGCCAGTGCCCTTGGGATAACCCTTGTTTCAGTGCTTCTGCACTGAGATTCTTTGTCTGTAGCTTGTTTTGGTGTTTTTCTTTTTTGAGCCCCCACCACCCAAGCAAACAAGGCAACCATAGGGATGAAGGGTTTTCACTGAAAAGTTTAGATCAGTAAATCAGTGAGTCAGTAGGTGCTGACAAGTGCATAGGAAGGACATACATAGTCTGTTGCTGCAAACTGATGTATTGAAGAAGGAATATGCCATTGTGGAAGGTTATCTCCTGTATTTTGAATAAATATCACACAGAGATTGTGTGTTGAAACTGAAGTTCTGTGTCTGGTCCATCTGTTATCCCACAACCCCTCCACAGTCTACATACCTACTCCAGGCCCTACTGTATCATTGACATTGGTAATGGCATCAGGAACCAGATCACTCAGAGTGAATCTAAACCTAATATTCAGTAAATGCAGAAACGAGTATGCATGACTGCAAGATGAGCTACAGGCTATGCTTGTTTGTGCCAAAAGAAACTAAAAAACTGTTGATTTAAAAAATGCAAATTGTGTCCAATTTACAGTAAGTCCTCGGGCAAGGAGGTCCTTGTCAAGAGTTGCCTGCCCTGGGGATTCAAAGTTGTCAGCTGATCTTAAAAGCTTTTGCAGGTAACTCATACCAAGGAGCTGACTGCTTGATGGACTTACTTAACCAGTTCATGAACGTTTTGTAAAATATTTAATGCATTATGCACTTTAATACAAATTGCTCATAACATTCGAGAATAAGCTGCTGAACTATCACCACTGCCAGAATAAAAAAACAAACAGACTCAGAGTGCTGCATCAGCGTGTGGGCTGAAAACAAAACAAAAGGGTATCATTAAATTCATGCTGAGAATAGAAAATAGAGTTTGAATCAATGTGTGACCATAGGTCTTTTTCAGGAATTATCTATAAAGAAATATTAAGCAAAGTTAGCTAACTTTGCTTAATTTTCTCTTTATAGAAAATTCCTGAAGAAGACCTGGGGACTCTAACTCTAGTTTTTCGATTTTTGTTATGCATGTAGTATTCCTAAACTCTGTAACCCAGTTCCCCGAAACATCAGTTTGATAAGGCTAAGTGATTAACAGGGCTGTAGTATAGTTAAAGGACTCAGATTGTGATCTGGGGGTAGCAGATGCCTAAACATAAGAGTTTTAAGCTTTGCTCAGTACTGTACACACAATATGTATGGTGGATATACTCTCCCCACACATGTTCAGTGGCCTGTAAAGTTTAAATCTTGCCCTGATCACACTCTTGAGTAGAGATGTAGCTAATTTAAATTTCACCTATGGAGTGCCGGCGAAGTGGGCAAATTCACATCTCGGAGCACTTCGTGAAATTTTCCTGCAGAAGGCGGAATTTCACCTAGGCAAAATTTCACTTTCCGGGGGCAAAATTTCACCTTCTGCAACGAAAGTTTGCCTTCCCTCCATGGGCAAAATTTCACCTTAGAATGGGTATAACTTAGTAATATAAGTTAATAAGTAGATCCCTGGTGGCTAGCAGTCCATCCCCCCACCTGTCCCACATGTAATTAATTACAAATAATTAAATTATCCATGGTGGTTCGTAATCCCTTCCCTCCACCCGGTACTAACCCGCCCCGCCGCCCGCCACGGTTGGCGGGCCAGCCGTGGAGGACTTTGGCCACTGACCAAGCTGTCAACGAATGAGCTTCAATTTGACAGCTCAGTCAGCGGGCAGGCCGTGAAGGAGAGAGGAGGGCTGTGCCGGTCTGCCAGCGCCGCTGCCGGGATTTAGGATGAGGGTGGGAGCGGGGTTGTGGCAGGACATCTGGCTGCTGGGGAGGCTGGGCGGGGTGGCACTGGATCACCAGGGATTGGGAATTAGGGCATCGGATTTATGGGAACTGGGGAGGGGATTGGATTCGGGAGGGGGTTTACAATTTACAAAAAAAAAACCACTAGACCACCAGTTTTTTTTTTTCTTTTAACAGGATAATATTAAACTAAAGGAGGAGATAAGGAGGGATGCGGGTGGGGGTGGGGTTACTGACTGTACATTTCCACAGCGGGGCGGGTTATTACTGGGTGGAGGGGAGGGACCACTAGCCACCATGGATAATTTAATTATTTATAATTAATTACATGTGGGACAGGTGGGGGGAGGGACTGCTAGCCACCAGGGATTTGTCTCTCTACATGTGGGACAGGTGGGGGAGGGACCGCTAGCCACCAGGGATCTACTAATTTTAACTTATACCAGTGCTAAGGTAAGGATGGAAGTGAAATTTCACTGTGGAAGGTGAGATTTCATTGCGGAAGGTGAAATTTCACTGCGGAAGGTGAAATTTCGCCATTCTGCCAGGTGAAATTTCGCCACTCCGCCAGGCGAAATTTCGCATTCCGCTACGTGAAATGGGTGGCATATCGTGGATTTCTCCACAAAGCGAATTCCGCCCACTTTGCCCACCACTAACTCTGAGTCCATTAAGCACTTTGCAGCACCATTTCCTATTCAACATCATCAAAATGCTGTTTTTTGGGGGGAGGGGCAGGGCTGTAGAATTCGTCACTGCAGTAGCTCGGTCCTGGAAGTTATGGGTGTGTAGTGTTAAGGTATGTTCACGAATTCACAAACTGGCTAATTTATGTCTACAGGTAAGCAACTCCTTGGTGTGAGTTGTCTGCCGGGGCAGTGTCAGTTGCTCTTTAACATTGCGGTCCCAGTAGCCAGGCATGCCTCCTCCTGCCACCTTGTGGTCAATTGCATGTACTGCACAAGGCATTACTCAGGTTGCTACAGAGAAAACTAGTATAGTAATGCAAATATACACAGATACACAGAAACGTGATGGCAGAGAAAGGCCCCACGGCTCATCTAGTCTGCCCAACACCCTACCTCCCCCTTCTGTTATGCTTCCACCCTCTTTTCCCAACCCCTTAAATCTATCCCAAGCCCTCTTGAACCCCTCCACCGTTTCAGCTGCCACTACCTCCTTCAGCAGCTTGTTCCAGGCCTCCACCACCCTCTCCGTGAAAAACTGCCCTCTGACATTACCTCTGTATTGCCCACCTTCCAGTTTGAGGCTATGTCCCCTCGTGTTTGCTCCCGTCTTCAATTTGAACAAGCTATCACCCTCCACCTTATTTATTCCCTTCAGATACTAAAAGGTCTCAGTCATGTCCTCCCTCTCCCTCCTAGTCTTCAGAGGGTACAAATTCAGCCCTCTCAATCTTCTTTCATAAGATACATCCTGCATCCCTCGTACCATTTTGGTTGCCATTCTCTGTACCCTTTCCATCAACTCAACATCTCTTCATAGGTGAGGCCTCCAGAACTGCACCCCATACTCCAGATGCGGCCTGACCATGGTTCTGTATAACGGCATTAGCAACTCCCTCTTCCTGCTATTAAAACTCCTCGCAATGCAGGCCAACATTCCATTTGCCTTTCCCACTGCCCTGCTACACTGGCTGCCCACCTTGAGGTCACGTGATACCATAATCCCTAGGTCCCTTTCCGTTTCCTTCTCCTTAATCACCACCCCTCAAGTGAATAAGTTTCCTCCTATTCCTCCTCCCCAGGTGCATCAGCGAGCACTTTTGTGCATTAAACTTCAATTTCCAGGTGTCAGACTACCTCTCTAGCCTCTCCAGGTCCCGCCTCATGGCTTGCACCCCACTAGGTGAATCCACCCTATTGCAGACCTTTGTATCATCTGCAAACAGGCACACCCATCCCTCCAGACCCTCCGCTAGGTCACTAACATAGATGTTAAAAAGTATTGGTCCTAGCACTGATCCCTGGGGCACCCCACTGGTCACTGCCCACTCCCTGGAATGTGTACCATTTACCACCACCGTCTGACTCATTCCCTTCAACCAGTTTTCCACCCATCTGGTGATCCTGAGGTCCACCCCTAGTCTGTCCAGCTTATGCACCATTCCACCATGCGTAACAGTGTCAAAGGCCTTATTGAAATCCAGATAGAGCACGTACACCACTCCTCCCTGGTCCACTATCTGTGTCACCCCATTGAAAAACTCTTATCAGGTTAGTCTGACTGGACCTTCCCTTGGTGAAGCCATGCTGACTGTCATCCTGCATGCCATTCATCTCCAAGTATTCTATTAACCTGATCTTAAGTAGTGTTTCCATTACCTTCCCCACTACCGAGGTAAGACTAATGGGATGGTAGTTTTTGATCTCATCCTTCCACCCCCCCCCTTATGTAGTGTGACCACCTCTGCCCTCTTCCAGTCCGTTGGCACCACCCCTGTGACCAAGGACAAGTTAAACAGCCCCACCAGATGTGGCGCCAGTTCATCCTTCACCTCCTTGAGAACCCCTGGGTGTATTCCATCAGGCCCCATTGCCTTGTCCACCCTAAGTCTACCAAGCTCTTCTCTTACTCCTTTAGCTGTGAATTCTTCCACACCCACCTGCCTGTGGCTGTCACCCTCCCCAGCCCGTCCTGGTCCCCTGCTCTCTCTTTCCTCCATGAAGATTGAGGCGAAATAGCTATTTAATGCCTCTGCTTTTTCAAAATCCCCTTCCAGTAATGTTCCACTTTCCCCCCTTATCCTTCCAATCCCATGCTGCGCCCTCCTCCTTTCTCCAATGTACCTAAAGAAGGTTTTGTCCCCCCTCCTTGCCTGCTTCGCTATCCTCTCCTCAGTGGCCTCCTTATCCTTTGCCCTGCCTCCTTTCTTTTTTCCCTGTCCTCATCCTTTTATGTCCTTCTGTACCTCTTGAATGCTCTAGTCTTCTCCTTGACCCCTAATGCCACCTCTCTAGTGAACCATAGAGGTTTTTTCTGTTTTCTGTTCTTTCTTACCCTTCTTATACTGAGTCCATGGCTTTAAATACCCCTCTCTTGATGGCTGCCCATAATTCCTCCACCCCCTGCACGTCCCCTATCCTAAACATTTCTTCCCTACCTACCTTCCTCATTCCATAAAAGTCAGCCTTCCTGAAGTCCATTACCTTGGTTCTCATCCTAACCCTCACCCTGCCCGCTCTCACCCTGAACCTGACAGCCCTGTGGTCACTGGTGCCTAGCTCTTCCCCCCACCTCCACCTCCTCCACACTGTTCCCATTTGTGAGGGCCACATCCAACAGGTTTATACCTTTAGTGGGCTCACTGACCCTTTGCTGCAGGAATATGCCCTGAAGAGCCTCTAAGGTGCTGCTGCTCCTTGCAAAGATTGCTGTCTGGGCCTCACAGTTGATAACCGGAAGGCTTAAGTCCCCAGCTAGCACAATTTCCCCTTTCCATGCCATCTTCACTACGGATTCCACAAAGTGTCTGTCCTCTTCCTCCCCCTGCATAGGAGGCCCTTAGACTACCCCAATGTGCAAGTTTTCCCCCTGTCTAGGGTGACCCACATTATCTCTGTTTCCCTCTCCTCATCCTGCCCTTCCGTGGCCCCAATCCCTTCCCTGACATATAATGCCACCCCTCTCGCCCTTCCCTTCCCGATCCTTCCTAAACAAACGATACCCTGGGATCACTGTCTCCCAGGCGTGGTGCTTGTTCCGCCAAGTCTCACTCACTGCTACAATGTCTGGATTCTCCTCCATCATGGTGGCCTCCAGTTCTCCCATTTTGTTCCCCAGGCTCCTGGCATTTGCAACCAAAGCCCTCCAACATGTAGCCCCATCCCGTCCTTCCCTGCTGCTAACTGTTCCCTTGATGAGTGTTGTGACTTGGGGGGGAGGCTGATAGCCTCTCTGCTCTGCCTCATGTAAGGATGGCCCTGTCCTTAGCCCCTCCCACATTTAGTTTAAATTGAACTTCCTTGCCATGAAGTTCCCCAGTTTACTCTTTGGTGCAGCTGCCCCTGAAGAGTTCAGCTGCAGCCTATCTTGGGCATACAGCCCCTCCTCCTCCCATGTAGAGCCCCAGTCACCTATCCAGCTGAATCCCATCTGACTGCACCAACCTTGTAGCCAGTTGTTGAATGTCCTTATCTTATATGGGATACTAATTACATGCCTTTTGGGGTGTTTTAGTCAGTCAGATTGTTAGGATTGTTATAAAGGTTTCTCCACATGTTAAATTTAATATAAAGATTAATGGTACATAGACATCCCTTCTTAGTAAAGAAATGTCTAGGATCTGTTTGAATAATATATACCTATTCCTGAATGCCTGAATAATGGGGTACATAGTCTGAATACTGACTGTTTTGTATTATTCAGAGTAATCAATATTTGGGCCTGAAAATTAAATAAAAAGGGTGAATGCCTCAGAGATGACCTAGCGGGGGTTGGGGGGGGATAGCTAGGGTGGTGGAGGAACAATAGGCCAAATTAAGGGATGGCATAGTGATGAAAGTCACAATGCTTTCTCACTCGACCCAGACAAAGAACAAACCATCTAATTCGCTGTATCTGTAATTATTGCTTTATTTTCATGGTGCAATGGTTTCACTCTTGCTACTTGAATTATTTATTTGTAACGTTTCAGAACCAGAAATTGATCCTTCATCAAACTAAAAGCATATCTTAATATTCCAAAAGCAAGTGTATTCTGCTAGCGTAAAAATAGGTATGTAAATATATCTCATATGTTTAAATCCCAAATATCATAGCATTTCCCCTCTAGGGAATAAAAGTTAAATCCTGAAGTTTTGAGATAAAGTTATCTATCTATTGGTTTTCTTAAGATAATTGTGTAAGTTAAAAAACATTTTGAGACTTTGAAATGGTTCTTTATATTTCCATAAAAACTGAACCTTTATTTATGGAGCAATTCTCTCATTTTGTAGAATAGCTTTAGAATGCGCCGGACAGCATTTGCACCCCCTCCCCAACAGCCATTTGGCGTTTGAATAAGAATGTTTTAAGATCAGTTCTACCTTGAATTATAATCATTAATTGGTGAAATGTTATGATATTTGGGATTTAAACATATGAGGCTGGATATTCAAAAGGGTTGCACCATGCGCAATAGGGTTGCACCTGTGCAAGTCCGAAATTGCGCCATTCTGCCATATTCAGCAGGAGGCAGTTGCGCCCACCAAGGCAAGCTGAGCAACAGCGCAATGCAAATGAATGCATGCTGAACTGGAGGGGGAGGAACCATGCATAAACTGCACAGCCCGATATTCAGCAGGCTGTACAGAGTTGTGTAGGCGCAACCCCCAACCTGCGCCTGCACAACTTTGAGCCAAAAAAAAAGGAGTAAGTCGAGGGCCACCCACAGGTGAGCTGCCGCATTGCAGGGCACAACACAGCAGCTGCCACCTGTGGGTAGCCCGCAACCTACTCCCTGTGCCCCCCCCCAGCCCGATCGCGGGCAAAAGTAATCCCCTCTGACTGGCCCGATCGTGGGCATAAGGTTAAATAACCCCCCAGCCCGATCATGGGCATAAGGTTAAATACACCCCCACCACCAGCCTGATCGCAGGCAGCACAGTGATTAAACCTCCCCCAAGACCAAATCCCTGGTGGTCCAGTGGACGCTAAGCCCGATCGCGGGCAGCAAAGTGATTAAACCTCCCCCCACAGACCATATCCCTGGTGATCTAGTGTCCCCTACCCCACCCACCCACGAAGCCTCTCACCTACCGCCCCCGCATCCGGGCGGACGGCAGCATCCCACCCGCCTGCCGCTGTGCCGCCGGCCACCGATCTGCCTAGTGTGGAAGATGCGAGAGCAAGAGCCAGTGAGCTGGAGAGATTCAGGCATGAGGCGTAGTTCAGAAATGTGAATGAATGAATTTATTCATATATCTGACTGCCTTTGTACGGGTATTGCACGCCCATTGGCTCTGCTCTGCACCATGGGCGGCAACCATACTGGGCAGTCAGTCGGCGGGCGGGCGGGTGGCAGGCGGGTGGGATGCTGCCGCCCGCCGCTGCCAGGGGGAGCGGTGGTGGGGCTCATGGTGGGTGGGTGGGGGACACTAGATCACCAGGGATATGGTCTTGGGGGAGGTTTAATCACTTTTCTGCCTGCGATCGGCTTCACGTCCACTGGACCACCAGGGATATGTTCTGGGGGCGGACTCTGTGCTGCCTGCGATCAGGCTGGTGGGGGGCATTTAACAATTATGCCCGCGATCAGGCTGGTGGTGGGGGTGTATTTAACCTTATGCCCGCGATCGGGCCGCTGGGGAGGGAGATTACACTTTGCCCGCGATCGGGCTGCAGGGGCGTGCCAGTCCCGGACGCTGCCTGGCAGGCGCCAGGCGCAAGTCCTCGGGATCGCACACCTGTGACAGCAATGGCATGCAAATGGGGCTACAATAGATGCAAATGGCCCCTGCTTCCTTGATGAATTATGGTTCCATTTGCATGTCACCTTTGAATATGGGAATTTATGATGGCGCAATGGTACTTGCGCCACTGCAACTTGAATGCTCCACTCTGACCACTTGTGGTGGTGCAAGTTCCACTGCACCATGCACAGTGGCTGTGGTGGGTGATATTCAAAGGAGGTGCTCAACAGCGCAACTCCTTTGAATATCGCCCCGGCCACACCCCTGTGCAACTATTTTGTGCAGCGCAAGGGCTTGCACCACAAAATAGCGCAGTTTGAATATCCAGCCCATGAAATATATTTACATATGTATTTGTCTGATTGCAGAATGAAGCTGCTTTGGGAATATTAAGATATGCTTTTAGTCTGATGAAGGAACAATTTCTGGTTCTGAAACGTTACAAATAAAGAATTCAAGGAGCAAGAGTGAAACCATTGCAATATGAAAATAAAGCAATAATTACTGATATAGCAAATTAGATGGTTTGTTCCTTGTCTGGGTTGAGTGAGAAAGCATTGTGACTTTTGTAATATTTTCCGTTTTCTTCTCACTCCCCACCATTCCAACTGTTGATGATTATTTTAAAATATAAAAGGAACCTTGGGACACACAAGTTGGAATTTATGGCATAGTGATGGCAACAAACCTTTGTGCAAAAGAACTGAGCAAAACCAAAAGAAAAGGAGACCTCTATGGTTCTCGAGGGAAGTGGCTGAAAAGGTTAAAGGCTAAAAGGGTAGCATTCAGAAGGTACAAAGAGATGCAGAGGGAAGAAGATACGGAAGAAACCCAGGAAAGACAGAGGCAAGCAGGGAAAGTGGTGAGGAGTGCAAAGGCACAAACTGAGGGAAGGATAGCCAAAGGGGTAACTAAAAAGGACAAGAACTTTTTAGGTACATAAGTAAAGCTACACACTGAGGGAACAATAGCCAAAAGGGGTAACTAAATTGTACAAGACCTTCTTAGGTACATAAGTAAAAAGAGAAAGATAAGAGGAGGGATTATGAAATTAAAAATGGCAGGGGGAGTGGTGCAGAGAAGGATCAGGAAACAGCAGATATCCTAAACAGATATTTCTGTTCAGTCTTCATGATGGAAGGAGAAGGGGATGGACCACATAAAGGCAACAGGGACACTGGGGGGAAGGAGATTTGTACAAGTCCATTCATAGAGGAGAGAATACTGAAGGACTTGCAAATATGAAAGCTGATAAATATATGAGACCAGACAGGGTACACACAAGGGTGTTGAGAGAACTCAGGGAGGTAATAGTTGTGCCTCTGACAGCCCTCTTCAACAACTCACTGGAAACAGGAGTGGTTCCAGAGGACTGGAGGAGGGCAGATGTAGTCCTGTTTCTTAAAAGTGGGAGTAGGGAGGAGGCTGGCAACTATAGGCTGTCAGTCTGGCATCAGTGTCAGGGAAGCTAATTGAGTCACTGAAGGAAAAGATTGTGGAGCATCCTGAATCCAGTGGGTTACAAGACCTGAGGCAGCATGGATTCACATGGTGGTGGAGATCATGTCAGATGAACCTGATAGATTTCTTCAACTGGGTGACCAGTGAAGTAGATCAGGGTGGAGTGGTGGACATGGCCTACTTAGATGTTAGCAAGGCCTTCAACACTGTACAATATTATTAGGAAACTGGGCAGTTTGGGGTGGGTCCTAAGGTGGTAAATTGGGTACAAAATTGGTTGATGGACAGGTGACAGAGGGTAGTGGTACTGTAAATGGAATTAATATAATTGAAGGGAGAGTGACCAGCAGAGTATCTCAGGGCTCAGTACTGGGTCCAGTCCTCATTAATGTCATTATAAGTGACAATGTAGAAGAGCTGAAAGGGAAGGTACGTCACTTTGAAGATGACGAGAGGGCAGAGACAATGTGAAGAGACCTGGGGAAACTACAAGGGTTGTCAAAGGTATGGCAGCTGGGTTTCAGAGTGAAAAAGTGCAAAATCATGCACCTAGGCACAGAAATCCAGATGTGGAGTATAATATGGAAAGAGAGGTATTGATGGTCACCAAGCAGGAAAGAGATCTGTGAGTAATCATATATAATGACCTCAAAATGGCAAAGCAGTGAGACAAGGCAGTAGGTAGGGACAGTAGGATGCTGTGGTGCATAGGGAGGGGTATCACCAGCAGAATGAGGGAGGTGGTGTTGCCACTGAATAGGTTGTTGGTGAGACCCCACCTGGAGTACTGTGTCCAGTTCTGGAGATCACATCTCAAGAAGGAAATAGAGTAGAGGCTGTCCAGAGGAGGGCAACTAAAATGGTGCAGGGGCTGCATTAGAAGCCCTATGAGATGAGACTAAGGAATTTCAATATGTACACCCTGGAAGGGCATCCGGTTAGATTAGTGCTACAGGAACAGTGCTAGTCAAGAGAGTGCTAGTCCCTGTGGTGCTAACACGGACAGTGACAGGGGATTTACAGTGCCTCCAATAAGCACTCCCCTGGTCACTGTCTGTGGTGCTGATGGCACACAAGGGCACCAGGATCCAAGAGGCTGGCCAAGATGCTCCCATGGCATGAAGGGCTGCAGCATTGAGCAACTCAGCCTGTGACATTGGAGACCAGGGTTCTAATCCTGGTCTCCAACTTTTTGTGCATTCGGAACTTACAATTTTTTATGTGGAGCCATGGAAACAGTATTTCACAGCCCCATGAATTTTAACTTTCCCTGTGATTCACTCCCCCCTGGAGTGAGAATCCTTCAGTCCAGGGGGTGTGGTGGGCAGAGTGGAGCCCCCCTGCAAAAACAAAATCAGTGCTATTTTTTCTGCGCTGATGATGCCCACGGCATTTTTGTCAGTGCTATTATGACACAGTGCCCCCTGGAAGAGAGGAGGAAGAAGGGGGATATGATAGAGACTTATAAATACCTCACAATGTTGGACAGAGTATAGTAGAGGAGTATTTTTCAGAGTAGAAAATGCACAAGAACAAGGGGACATGCAGTGCAGCTGGAAGGGGAAACTTTAGGAGGGATGTGAGGAAGTATTTCTTCACTGAAAGAGTGGTGGATGCCTGTAACAGTTTCCCAGCAGTGGTATTGGGAGTAAAAACAGTGGTGGGCCTCAAGCATGTATGGGATAGGTACAAGGGAATCTTAGTTGGGAAATGGGGGAGGTAGCTGGAGATCAGGTAGTGTCTGCGGTGTAAGTATAGGCAGAGAAAAAAGGGGCAGACTGAGTGGGCCAAGCTGTCCTTATCTGCTGACATATTCTACGTTTCTATGTTTCTTGTGGTGAACAGATGGCATTAGCCAAGCTGATGAAGAAGAATCCTCTCCAGGCTGAGGATCTGGTATATGGTTGGTGGAACTTGAAACAGAATTGTTAAGATGTGGCACAGCAAACATGCAGGCAGTATAGCCAAGTGGTTAGAGTAATGAGCTGTGAACAAGCTTGGTACATCCAGCAGACCTGTGTTGGATTCCCACAACCTCCACTTGCATACTGTGTGATTCTGAAGAAGTCATTAACCTACCCAGTGCTCCGAGGTTGCCCCTGTAAACAGGCCTTGTGCTCAGTAGGCCCTACCCAGTTACCAAAGAATAAATAAATAGAATAAATAGGCAAAGGTTGAAAAGAAAGTGCACCTGACAAGACAGCTGGAGAAAGTGGGAACTCCCTAGAACTCTTTGGTAAGTCTGTGGCAGCAGGACATTGTGGTCCAGAAGCAAGTAGCACAGCAGATAAATGTCCATAATAGAGCTTGATAGAACTGTGATGCAGCATGTAAGGTGTAACTGTTACATTTACAGGGCCATTGAGCAACGGTGAGTAAAACATTACTGAAGAATTTGCTCAGGTCCTTTCCACGTGGGTGCTTATTTCAGGCGAGACTGTACTGGATATCATCATTAAATCACCAGTGAGGAGTGAAGTATGTCTTCTGAACATAGTAACACTTCTGATGGAGGGCAACTTAAATGGTGCAGGGTCTGCAAGAGAAGCCATACGAGGAGAGACTAAAGAAGCTTAATATGTATACCCTTAAGGAAAGGAGGGAGAGGGGGGACATGATAGAAACATTTAAGTACCTCAGTGGAATCAACAAACTCCAAGAGGGTAGCATCTTTCAGAAAAAGAGATGTGCAAGAACAAGGGGACACAATTTGAAGATGGAGGGGACAGCTCTGGGGCAATGTGAAGAAGTATTTTTTTTCACAGAGAGGGTACTAGATGCATGGAAAAGCCTTCCTGAGGAGGTTGTGGGGTGTAAAACTGTGGGAGAATTCAAGAATGCATGGGACAGACAGAAGGCAATTTTTGTGGGGGTTAGGAAGAAATAGGCTGTTGGTTAAATAGGATCTGCAGCTTATCCTCTAGGCAGAGAAATGGGCAGACTAGGTGGGCCAAGCGGTCCTTATCTGCCGTCAAAGTCTATGTTTCTTTGTTTCTATGATGTTCTTGAGCAAGGTTGTTGCAATAGATGGCTTCCTGAAATGCAGCTAGCGGACTGTGTGTCAAATATCTTGCATAGTCTGTGGAAGTGCTTGCTTACAGTAGTAGTAGAGGAAGCTGTATAATCACAGCTGAAAAGCAGAGTAGCAGGTAGTTGCTACTCTGCCATGTGCTAAGTGAAAGGGAGTGAAGCCAGTCTATGATAGGCAATATCCTATTCATTAATATTCTGATATATAGTTGAATAATTGATCTTTCAAAGTCTGATTGATCTGTTCAGCCATTACAGCTGATTGGGGAATGCAATTGAGTTGCTGTTCTTTTTTGGCTTTGATGCATAGTAAAGCACTCAGGTCTTTCCTGAGGTCAGACTGAATGTGTTAGCTCTGATCAGTATGTATTGATTCTGGAATACCATACTGAGAGATGTACAGTAGTGCTCAAACAAACATTTGGCTGTTGTTTAATTATTTGTAATTTTTGACCAAGAAAGGCAGACTGAACTGTGACAACTTGTTTCCCGATGCATCCAGGGTGGGGGTGGGCTACCTGGACCTGTATTATTGACAAATAGAATGTTGGCAAGAACACCGGGGAAAATTCTCTATTCTTACAGTACATGTCATGGGATCTGTAACTTCCACCTAGAAAGACACCAGAGATGGAAGGAAGAGACCATACTTCAATGTCTCTATTCAGTGGATGGCACTTCAACAATGCAGAACCACACTAGTGTCACACTACATTGTTAGTACTGGTTGTTAGTCCAAGTTTCTGGTTTGGAAAAAGGAACTACAACAACCTTCTCATTTTCTGACCCGAGAGGTGAGTGTGAAACCTATTAAGTCACTGACACTGTGACAGATTGTTGCTCCTACAAGGCATAGAGACTGACATACATACTCTGTAGAATAATCCACTGTAACCAACTCACGCAATGGCCTTTTGAAGTTGGACTTAATTTGTTGAGCTCAGAAGCAGTTTTCTAAAAAGGATGAGTGACCACAATTTGTTTGAAGTGAAGCCCAAGGCCAAGGAACAGTGACCCTTCAAGAATGGTATGGCAAACACTGATGACAGTAGCAATTGAAGTCTTGGGACATAAAAGCCAGCAACCATATGAACACGCATTATGTAAAGTTTTGTCAGTATTCATGTATATCCTATAAGCTGATGTGAATGGGTAAAAAGCAACAAGTTGGGTATCAACGGGATTGGAACAGTAACTTAGTTGATGCAATCTCCAGGTGCAAACAGATTTTTCTGCAGAGCAGTTCACTGGTTATCAATAACCAGGGATGTTCAAACCTGAGTTTTTGCAGTGAAGGAGTAGACAACCTTGGGGATATACAGGATGCTCTGTAGTGATCCACTTCAAGTCAGTGGAACACAGTGCTTAGTGTAGGATTTTTCCACTGAGCTGTTGCAAGGGTATCTTCCTGGTCTGAGTGGTCTGCAAAAAAAGAAGCAGTCATGGTGGATTGCCACTCGTTCTAGGGTTGGGAGTGGCTGGTGTAGAAACAAGCAATGGCCTCTCAAAAATGCTGCAGTAGAGGAAGCAGCAGGCTAGAGGGAGACACTGGGGTATTCCGGTGTCTTGGCAACTGTGATGGCTCTTATATAAACATACGAATCTGCCAGCAGAAACAGGCCTTATGGTCTATCAAGTTAGTCTGCTTGAATGCACAGCTAGCACCCTTATATTGCAGATACCTAGTCTCCCCCCCTCATCTTTACCCCCCCCACACTCTGTCCCATGCCCTTTTAAAACTGCCCACTGTGCTACATGATACCACCTCCTCAGGATAGAGTGTTCCATTTCTCCACCACCTGTCTGTGAAAAATGCCTCCTCATCTCTCTCTGAGATCTTCCACCCTCCAATCTGAGACCATGCCCTCTGGTGTCCCTTCCTCTCCTCATTAAATGTCTCTTCTGTGCCTGTTTTGTTAATCCTCTTCAAATATATGAAGGTCTTAGTCATATCCCCCCAATCCCTCCTCTCCTCCAGGGTGTACATATTCAACTCAGTCATTTGAGTCATATGAGGAAGTCTAGAAACATAGACAGCATTGGAATGAATGGCCCATTTCTGGTAGTGGATTACCCATTCAGATATCTAATTCTTCCTGTTGGATCATTATAAATGGGACTTTAGTGTCCCACGAAGAAGGATGATGATCAGTAATGATAGAGAAGTGTACATTTCTTAGGTAACACAATAACATACAGCTTATATGATGGCAGGATCCTTTTCATAGGTAGCTTACCTTTTCTCTGTAGTGGACACAACATGACTTGCATAAGCTGCAGGTTTTTCTTGTTGCTGTTGCTTTTATTTATTTAGTTTTTGTTGACCGGGTAAGTGCACTAGACAAAGCCTGCCTATTTTCAGGCACGACCCGGGGAAGGGGAATGCAGATGAATGCCAATTGACCGTGAACCAGATTAAGCTGTTGGTGGTATTTTTAGTGAATGAGGGAAATTTGGCCAGGACGCCGAGGAAATTCCCCTATTCTTTTCGATAAGTGCCATGGGATCTTTCGCATCCACCTGAACTACCACCAATCCAGGCAGATGGGGGCTCGGTTTAACGTCTCATCCAAAAGACGCCACCTCAGAAGTGCAGCACCCCCCTCATGCTGCACTACAGTGTCAGTACTGGGATATTAACCCAAGTGCCAGATGTGGGAACTGAACCACAGCCCTCTGATCTCCCAGCCTCAGAGGCAAGTGTGCTACCTACTGAGCCACTGACACTGCTGCTTTTGACTGAGAACAGCTCCAAATGCACTTTTGGAAGTATCACAGTAGAGGCTGAATTGTTGAGTAAACTCACTGAAATAAATGGATTAATCGAAGCTGATGTTAAACTTCATGTTTATTGTTTTCAGTAAGCAACAAGTACAATACTGAACGCAGGTGTTACATTTACTTTAAATACTGGTTATTGTATGATTCAAAATGTTTGCACATGTGGTACAACACTAAGGAGGGTCATCCAACTGTAATTTATTTAGAAATTGGTGACCATGATTGAGAAAAGTACAGTGAGTCAGGGCTTGTTTTCGGGTACATCCCTGGGGAAGGGTACAAATACATCATACAAGGAAAAACAAAAAAGGCAGTATAAACACAGTGCAAACAAATACAAATTTGGGAAGTTCCTGCCAGACAAACCTGATTGAGTACTACGACTGTGTGGCAGGGGAATTGGACAAGGGCCATGCGGTGGATGTGCTGTATTTGGATTTCAGTAAGACTTTTCATTCCGTGCCACATGGGAGGCTGGGGGGGGGGGGTGAGAGCTGGAATATGTAGGGTGGGAACAAAGATGGTAAACATGTGATCTCAGCACATGTAACCAGCTGACTGTACACCTCTGTATAACTTGTATCATACTATATTTTCTTCATTTGCCGCACTGTGATTTATCCTATGTTATGTAATCCTGGGTCGCCCCTGAAAAAGGGACCTCCAGGACCCAGTGGGCTTACCCGGTCACCAAAATTTAATAAATAAATAAATAAACTGGATCACCAATTGGCTGAAGGGTAGGAAGCAAAGGGTGGTGGTGGTGGTGGGGAACTCTCATCACCGAGGGATGTGACGAGTGGGGTGCCACAGGGATCAGTACTGGGACCAGTGTTGTTCGGAATTTTCATTGCTGATATCTCCCACACGGTATGGAGTAAGATCAGTCTCTTTGCAGACAACACAAAGACGGAAGCTGTGGTAGATGACATTGAAGGGTGGAGGGGACTGCAGAAGGACCTGACCAAGCTACAGGAGTGGTTGGAAACATGGTAGTTGGAGTTTAACACCAAAAAGTGCAAGGTATTGCACTTCGGGGCTAAGAACCAGGGGAGGAGCTATCAGCTGGGGGGTGGTACAGCTGGAATGCATCGAGGAGGAGGAGGAGAAGGATCTGGGGGTGCTCATAATGGGGAGTATGAACACATCTGCTCAGTACAGAAAAGCGGCAGAAAAAGCCAACAGGATGCTGGGGTGCATAGCGAGGGCTGTCTCCTCTAGAAAGGAGGTGATCCTGCCCCTCCACAGGTCACTGGTCAGGCTGCACCTGGAATACTGTGTGCAGTTCTGGCACCCATTCCTTAGATTGTTGGACGGTGTACAGCGTAGGGCGACAAAGATGATCCAGGAATTAGAGGGATGCTCCTATGAAGAGAGGCCGAGTGAGCTGAACATGTATTTCATGGTGGAGAGGATGGATGGGGGGACATGATCGAAACCTTTAACTACCTAAAGTGGATAGACATGGCTAGTACAGGAGGGATTTTCCAGATCAGAAGGGGAGGGTTACGAGGGGGCACCAGCTGAGATTGGCGGACGGAAGTCAGGAGTCAGTATTTCACAGAGAGGGTGATGGACAAGTGGAATACTTTGCCTGAGGAGGTAGTATCCTGTAGCACGGTAGATGACTTTGAGAGGGGATGGGACTGGGCAAGAGGGGCAATTATGAAGAGGGAGGGGTGGGTGGGCAGCTGCAAGGAGAGGAGCTAGCTGCACAATCAAGCAGACTCGATAGACCATGAGGCCTGTATCTGCTGGCATTTTCATGTGTTCATAAATTAATGCAAATGGAAAACAGTATGGACCTAAAAGATGAACAACAATATGTAATGACAACTTATGTGATATGCAATGCACAAAATAACTAGGGTGCTACAGGGTGGCCAGTGAGGGGTACACAACCCAACAGCCACTAAAAAGAGTACTAGATGCCAGAGAGGAACTAGGATCAGGGACAGGAATGAGAGGGAGTAAAGTGAGCTATTAGGAGCTATTTGAGTCAGCAGTAAGAGGAGTAGTGGTACAGTTGTGGGGGTAGATTATTTCGGAGGAAAAGAAGGTGAAAGAAGAAGGTAGTTTGCTCCACAATAGTTTTAAAATAAGTGTAACCACCTCCACCCATGAGGTCTGACTAAGCCTGAAGATGGTAAAGGGCAAATTTAGTTATGCCTTCGGGTGAATGGTGCCTGGCTTCGTGGTTAGAAATGGGCTTGGAAAGTGGTGTAGTGCCTCCACCTATGAGGATCCTTATGACAGAGTGCTGCCAGTGTGTTTCCCCACAGGAAATAAATACATCCCCCACTCTCTGTGACAGGGAATGCAATTACATAATCCCTTCCCCACTTATCACGCTAAGATTGCAGATAAACAATGAGTCAGTAATGGCAGAACACATCAGCAGTTGCAAATAAATAACCAATGGGTTTATTTTGGTGTTGGAGAACAAGGTAGGGGACAAGGGATGCAAAGGTAAAAATAAACAAATGCAGCAGTTTGCATTCACCCCAACCATAAGGCATGTCTCAGCACCTCTCCCCTGACTGCTGCACCTGTTAACTCCACAGTCCCTCTGGAGCTCCCAATTACAGTTTGAGTGTGCATACAGGTGCAGAGTTACAGGCCTGTGATGCTTGGACCTTGGTGCAATATTGTGTAAGTTCAGTTGTTGGTGCAGCTACTGACTGGCAAATTACACAACTGGATGGACAGTAAGACATTTGCTCCTGGCTGAAAGCTATATCTGTGGGCCTGGTTCTAAGGCCATGCAGGAATGCCCAGAATGTGGAAAGAAAAACAGGGACACACTGTGACAGGTGGTACTCACAAGAAAAAATCCAAATTCATAAGAAACAAACCTGGGCACACACCACCCAAAGAAACCATACCGCATGGTTTACTATATGAAGAACATTTATTAAAGTAAAAAAGACAAATGCCTGACATGCTTTGGACAATACTGTCCTTTATCAAAGACTAGAGGAAATAAAATGAGAAGCCACTTAAATAGACAATTACAAAAACGTCACTATGACATAATAATAAATCTCACAGTCCAAAAGGTCAAACGCAAAATACAATAATTGATTAATAAAATACAGTGTCCCACATGATGGGTCACTGGATTCTGCAGCCTTTTTTCTCAACCAGATGGAGTATAATGCTTGCCCACCTACAGAGATTATCCTTAAGTTACTTGAACATGTCTTGACTAAAAATGTTTTTATGTTTAATAAAAACATGTACTTGCAAATAAAGGGCACAGTGATGGGGCTAGGGGAAGAGAGTTAATAGCAAAATGGCAAAAAGCATGGAAAAGAGTGTCCGGTCTATTAAAGAAGGCATCCAGGGCAGCTGTCTAGACTATATCCATATCGTCAGATACCAGAAGAATCATCTTAATAAGGACTTCAGTAAGGCCTTTGACACCATCCCCCATAGCAGGCTGGTGAGCAAGATGGAAAGCCTGGGGTTGGGTGGGAAAGTAACAAGCTGAGTGGAGGCCTGACTGTCAGGAAGAACTCAGAGGGTAGTGCTAAATGGGGTGCACTCCGGGACAGCGAGGGTGAAGAGTGGAGTGCCACAGGGGTCAGTTTAGGGTCTGCTTCTCTTCAACATCTACATCAATGTTATTGCTGAGGGTTTGAGAGTGAGGGTGTGCCTATTTAGTGATTATATGAAAATATGCAATAGGTTGGACACCCTGGGGGAGGTGAAGGATATGAGGGAGGACTTAAAGACACTTGAAAAATGGTCTGGGAAGAGGCAGCTGAAATTTAATGCCAAGTAGTGCGCTGTGATGCACTTGGGGAGTAGGAACAGAAGAACAGGGTACACCCTAGGTGGGGAGGAAATTAAACTAACAGGAGAGAGATCTGGGGAATCATAGTCTCCTTAAACCTTAAGGTAGGAATCCAGTGTAGTAGGGCGGTGGGAAAGACCACTGAAATGTTGGCATGCATAGCCTGGGGCATTACTAGCAGAAAGAGGGAGATAATAATGCCCCTTTACAAAGCAATGGTGAGACCACACCTGGAGTATGGGGTTCAGTTCTGGAGGCCACATCTCTGCAAGGATATAGATGCATTGGAAAGGGTTCAGAGAAGGGTAACCAAGATGGTGCAAGGTATGCAGGGAAAGTCATACGAGCAGAGGTGTAAGGAACTGGATCTGTACACGCTGGAGACAAGGAGGGAAAGAGGAGACATGATTGAAACTTTTAAATATTTGTAAAGGGGCTCAATGAAGTGGGAAAAGAGGGTTTACTTAAGAGAAAGGAGGGGGTCAAAACTAGAGGGCATAGCTTCAGACTGCAAGGAAAAAGATACATGGGCAATGTGAGAGAGTGTTTCTTCATGGAGAGGGTGGTGAAGCCCTGGAGCAGACTACCAGATAGTGTGATGGGGGCTAAAAATAGAAACATAGAATTTGATGGCAGATAAAGACCGCTTGGCCCACCCAGTCTGCCCATTTCCCTGCCTACTGGATAACCTGCAGATCCTAGTTAACCAGCAGCCTACTTCTTTCTACCCCTACCCCCTAGAATTGCCTTATGACTGTCCCATGCATGCTTGAATTCCACCACTGTTTTTGACTCCATGACCTTCCTCCGAAGGTCGCTCCATGCATCCACAACCTCTCTGTGAAAAATACTTTAAATTACCTCTGAGCCACCTCTCTATCTTCAAATTGTGCCCCTTGTTCTTGCACACCTCTTTTTGAAAGATGCTACCTCTTGGACCTTGTTGATTCCCTTGAGGTACTTGAAAGTTTCTATCATGTCCCCTCGCCTCCTTTCCTCGAGGCTATACATATTAAGCTCCTTAAGTCTCTCTTCATATGTCTTCCGCTGCAGACCCTGCACCATTTTAGTTGCCCTCCTCTGGACAGCTTCCATTCTATGTCTTTGCGGAGACTGGGTCTCCAGAACTGCACACAGTACTCCAGATGGGGTCTGACCAGCTGTCTGCACAGAGGGATAATAACTTCCTGTTTTCTACTAGTGATGCCTCTCCCTATGCATCCCAGTATTCCCCCAGCCCTTCTTGCTGCCTTCTCACATTGCTTGCCCACCTTTAGGTCATCTGATATGACTACCCCCAGGTCCCTTTCCATTTTTGTTGTTGTTAGTGTCTCACTCCCCATTGTGTACTCTTCCCCTGGGTTTTTGATTCCCAGGTGCATTACCTTGCACTTCTTAGCATTGAATCTAAGCTGCCATACATTTGACCATTCCTCTAACCTTGCCAAGTCCCTTTTCATCCTTTCCACCCCACCTTGTGCATCAGCTCTGTTGCAGATCTTTGTGTCATCTGCAAGAGACATACTTTTCCTTCCAGTCCCTCTGCAATGTCGCGCTTAAAGACATTGAAGAGGACTGGTCCTAATACTGAACCCTGTGGTACCCCACTAGTAACCCCTCTTTCTTCAGAGTGGACTCCATTTACTATTATTCTCTGTGTCCTATTCTCCAGCCAGTTTTTTACCCAGGCTGTCATCTTGGGACCCACTCCCAGGCTAGCTAACTTGTATATTAATCTTTTGTGTGGGACTATGTCAATGCCTTGCTAAAGTCTAGGTAGTGCCACAGCCCCTCCCTGATCTACTACTTTGGTCACCCAGTCAAAGAAATCTATCAGATTTGTCTGGCATGACCTTCCGCTGTGAATCCATGCTGCCTTGGGTCCTGTGCCCCTCTGGCCTCTAGATACTCGACAGTTCTTTCCTTCAGAAGTGATTCCATCATTTTCCCTACCACTGAGGTTAAACTAACAGGTCTATAGTTTCCTGCTTCTGCCTTGCTCCCACTTTTGTGAAGGGGAATCACATCTGCCCTCCTCCAGTCCTCGGGTACCACCCCATCCTCCCATGATTTGTTAAACAGGGTAGTCAAGTGGTGTCACTAATTCCACCCTTAGTTCTTTTAGAATTCTGGGATGAATCCCATCAGGCCCCATTGCTTTGTCCACCTTCAGTTTTAAGAGTTCTTTCAGAACCCTTTCTTCTGTAAATGGGCTGGTATCAACTTCTGTATCCAGAGTGTTTCTACTGTTTGTTTTAGGTACCTCCCCCTCTTCTTTTGTAAATACAGAGCAAAAATATTTGTTTAGTATCTCTGCCTTTTCACAGTCACCCTCTGCCCACCCTCCCCTTTATTAAGCCTCACTATCCCTCCCTTGGTCTTCCTTCGCTCCCTGATGTACCTATAAAAGGTTTTATCCCCCTTCTTAACTGAGTTGACTATCTTTTCCTCAGTTTGGGCCTTTGCTGTTCTGACTGCCTTCCCAGCTTCCTTTGCTTTAACTGATACAGTTCTCTGTCCTGCTCCTTCTGTGATTCCTTGTACTTCCTGAAAGCTTTCTTTTCTCTGAACCTTCACTGCCACTCCTTTGAGAACCATAGTGGTTTCTTACATCGCTTAGTTTTGTTTATTTGCTTCACACAAAGGCTAGTTACCTCTGTGATGGCAGTTTTATTATTCCCCATTGTTCTTCCACCCTCCTTCCTGCCCATTTGCTAGTGCATTCCTTAGGCACTCACCTATTTTGAAAAGTCAGCCCTCCTAAAGTCCAGTACCTTTGCCTTTGTATGGCTTGACTCTATTGCTGTGTTTATTAGAACCATACTGTTCGATGATCGCTAGTTCCCAGATGGCTACCCACTTACATCTGTGATCCTCTTCATCTCCATTTGAGAGAACCAGGTCTAAGATTGCTCCTCTCGAGTGGGCTCCAATACTAGTTGTCTGTTGCCCCTGTAGGGCATCTAGAATAACCCCACTCTTCGAAGTGGCTGCTGCAACTGCACTCCAGTTAACACCTGGCATATTCAGATTGCCCATCAGCAATATCTCCCCTTTGTCTGCCTTACTAAGTATACTTTCTATCATTTCCTTGTCCATTTCCTCCCCCTGAGAAGGGGGTCTGTTTACAACCCCTGTGCGGATTGTGGTGCCATTGCCGGACTCCAAATTTACCCACAGTGCTTCTTCTCCTCCCTGTTTTCTCTTTTGTTCTGCTGCTTTGATTCCTTCCCTTATATAAAGAGCTACTCCTCCTCCTCTATTGCCCTCTCTGTCCCTCCTGTAGATAGTGTATTCTGGTATGTTTACGTCCCAGTCATGGTTTTGTGTGAACCATGTTTCTGTGACTGCCATGATATACAGATGTTCCTCCTCCATCAAGGCCACTAATTCAGGAAGCTTGTTACTCAGACTACGGGCATTGGTACTCATTGCTTTCCATTTTTTGATGGTTTTACCTTCAGTTGCAGCATCCCCCACTGACCTTTCTACCTTGGCCTTTTTCTCATTTAGTACCCTGTTTTGTAGGGAGAGGCTGGGATTTTCCTGCTGCTTATCAGTGCCTCCCCCCTTGACTAGTTTAAAAGCTTGCCAATGAAGCATTTAAACCGATTGCTCAAAAGACTTGTTCCCTTCCTGGACAGATGCAGACCAGATGCAGAAATCGGTGGAAGAATTCAAGAGGGCATGGGACAAGCATATGGGGCTAAGTGTTGGGGGAGGGCAGGGGCTGGCAAGTAGAGGGAGGTGTAGGGGGTGTAAAAAGGGCAGACTATGTGGGCCGATGTGGTCTTTTTCTGCCATCAAGCTTCTACGATTCTGTGATCTCATGGCAGACAGGGAGAGGTCGGCAATTCATTTTTTGATAATAGGTCATCATGTTTGAGGTAGAGCCTTTCAAATCTATTAATACATTAAAATATTGTAGCATTCAAAGTTATACTACCATCAAGGAACTATGGCCAAAATATGCGACTTTACCTATGAGTATTAGTATCTGGTACATTATGAGGTTCTTTGGCTTTTAGATTACGTTCCTGTTTTGAGCTGCACCATGACACAAACCATTTAGACAAAATAATGATTGATTCATCCTTCCCTGGTATTCCACAACAGGGCATGGGGTTCATTAACCTCAGTGAATACAGGATAGAGTCACTGCAGATCACATTTTTGGGGTCAATTTAACTGCTGGATTCTTTTATTAGTTTCACAATCCAAAGTTCAAACTAGCTTACAGTACAATGTAACAGGACCCATTTCTTTTGAAAATGTAGTGCAAGACTGTGCAATTATATCACAAGGTGCTCAGTAAAAGGTAGCATCCATCGGCTTACTCTAAGCCAGGCCTCTCAGCAATGCCCCGGCTCTTTGATTCACTAGAAATCTTCATCAGAGGGTATCATCCTTACCTGGGGCTGTATCACACAAGGTACACTGAAGAGTCCTGTGTAGGATGAAACACATTTTTGTGTAAAGTCTTCAGCTGTTTTCAGCCTTTGCAGAGTGTATGAGTGGTCATTTGGCACAATGCACTCTTGCTTAATGCAGAATCAGTCTATAACTCATTCATGGTGATTTACATATATTTCCTGTGATGCTTTGCATTATAGGGCTATGTTTAATTTTACATTTCTTTGAAACCTTGTTTTATTGCCAGTGCCCTTTCCAGGTTACTCTTGCCTCAGTGTTTTTGTGCTGCTCATTGACTTTTAGATTACTTTCCTGTTTCAGGCTCCACCATGACCCAAACCATTAACCATTCTTTTTTTTATGGCTGCAGTAGGCAGAGCCTGCAGACAGTTTGCATGTACAAAGGGAGTGATGTCATGTTTTCTGTTCATGGAACTGACTGAAGGTGTAAATAGTCTCCTCCACCTTACCCTCCTCCAAGAAGTGTTTTCCACCCTCAAATAAATACGCTTTCATGTTAGTCAATGGTTTTAGGGTACTATTTTCTTTCTTAAATGGGCAGTACAAGAACCTGAGTAGTGGGAGGAAGCATTAGTTTTTTTTTTGGGGGGGGGAGTAAGATCCATCCTACCTCCACCTGAGAAACTCCTAAAGATCCACCCCTACCTTTTTTTATTAATGTGGGAGGGGCATGAGGTGAAACTGCATCTAGTTGGAAATGCAGTATGTACTGAGCCTGTGTGGTTACTGAGTTTTACTTCTCTGTTTTTAGAGTAAGTTGAAATGTGTCTTTTTACTTGATAAATGTTTGTAAAAGTGTAAATCATATTTGCTAGTGCAAGTGTGAGTTATGTAACTGTTTTTTATAGATTTGACTCCTGACTTCTTTTCATGACAGGCAGTATTCCTGGATCAGACTTTGCCTTTGAAGCTCCTATGAAGTGTTATTTTTATGTCACTGAGTAGTTCCTCACTTTATAAGTGCTTCAATGGTAAAGCCTTTTCATGCAGGAATGTTTACTGCCTGTCACAAACAGAAATCAAAAGTAAAATCTACGAAACACAGTTTAGCAAGTTAGCTTCAAAAGCAAAGCCTGTTTGTGCATGGAAAGATGTTACAGAAAGGAAGACATGCAATTATTTCAAGTCTGCAAACTATTTTTTTAACCAGCCTTGCCTCAGCTTACATTCCTATCCTCATCAGTTATTTTCACAAATAAATTCAGAGAGATTTAAAGTCCCTCTTGTTGGGTATATGGTGTTACTCACACCCATCCTCCAGCCTTGCCCCCACCACCTTGCTTTGTATTTTGCATCCACTGTAGCATTTCAGTACAGCAAGCAGTGACAATGCATATTTTTTTCTGGACTTGCAGTGTTAATTGAGCCGTCCCCAATCTGTATCCTTTCAAGAACTACTTTATGTGGTGTGCATACCAGCATAGTTGTTTCACTCTTATTTACAGCTTTACACCTTTATCAGTTTTTGATTGTAATTTTTTTGCCCTTTGAATAACAAGGTTCAATACCTATAACTTCCCAGTTTCTTTATTATGGTCACATTGATTTCTGAAGACCCCCTTGTAAACGAGGTGCAAGCACAACTTGGTTTTCTTTGTCTTTGTTTGTGTGTGTAGTTTTATTAAGCTTGTAACCATAGGAACAAGGGTGCAAAGCACATATCTTACAAGTAATGCCATATAAAAAAATGCATCATATACACAGTAAAACCAATGAAAATATATACTGATTCCTCCCAGTTCCTGGAAAATGATTTTTTTTCACTAAACAAGTTACAACTACTGAAAAATACAAAAGCTATAAATAACTGTGCAGTCTGACATCTTCATTTAAACCTCTTGGCTGCAAACTGTGACATTTATAAATCCAGTAAGGTTCTCATTGAAGCTATCTCCTTCGCATGTCTCCTCTCAAACTGTCAAAATAATTTCTTCAATGTGGACTGTCAGGCATTCAAGTTGTTCTCAGATTAAATGTTACTTTTATAAATATAGATTTAACAAGGGTATCTTGTAAAGTACTGGCTCGTTTAAATGTAAGTTGTGGTCATGCTAATATCACATTATTCAGACTTGGTTCAGTATCTAGGAATTCCCATTTTTTTGTTTTTTATGATCCAAGTTATTTTATGATGCATGTATTTTATGAAAATTCTAGGGCCTATCTTACTGTTGTGCACAGCTATTAAGCGCTCCAACTGTGATAAGAAAATAAGTGTAAAAATAAATAAATTAAAATAAAAATGTATGCAGTCTACTAAGTACAGTAGACTGGTACAGGACATGTAAAACAACTATTCAAGTCATATAATGGTATGAGAGGAACACAAAGAAGTGAAACCCTGGAACCCCACCATCTGAATCTATAGGGAATGCACATTTCATGAAGCATAGTAAAAAAAAGATGCAACACAAAAATCATAGAAACATAGACTTTGACACAGATAAGGGCTGCTTGGCCCACCTAGTCTGTCCATATTCCTACCTACTGGATTAGGTGCAGATCCTAGTTAACCAACAGCCTTTTTCTTCCTACCCCCCAACAAGAATTGTCTGATGTCTGTCCCATGCATTCTTGAATTCCCCCTCTATTTTTGACCCCACAACTTCCTCACGAAGGCCGATTCATGCGTCACCACCCTCTCTGTGAAAAAATACTTCCTCACATTACCCCTGAGCTATCCCTTCTCTGTTTTCAAAGTGTGTCCCCTTGTTCTTGCACATCTCTTTTTATGAAAGATGCTACCCTCTTGGACTTTGTTGATTCCCTTAATGTACTTAAAAGTTTCTATCATGTCTCCCCTCTCCCTCCTTTCCTCAAGGGTATACAAATTAAGCTCCTTTAATCTCTCATCCTATGGCTTCTGTTGCAGACCCTGCACCATTTTAGTTGCCCTTCTCTGGACTGTCTCCATCCTGTCTATGTCCTTGCGGAGATGGGGTCTCCAGAACTGGATGCAGTACTCCAGATGGGGTCTCACAAACTATCTGTACTGAGGGATAACAACTTCTTGTTTTCTACCGGTGATGCCTCTCACTATACATCCCAGTATCCCCTAGCCATCCCTACTACCTTCTCACATTGCTTGCTAACCTTTAGGTCATCTGATATGATTACCCCTGGGTCCCTTTCCATTTTTGTTGTTGTTCTACCCCCCACTGTGTACTCTTCACCTGGGTTTTTGTTTCCCAGGTGCATTACTTTGCATTTCTTTGCATTGAATCCAAGCTGCCATACTTCTGACTATTCCTCCAACCTTGCCAAGTCCCTTCTCATCCATCCTTTCCACCTTCCCCTGTATATCAACCCTGTTGCAGATCTTTGTGTCTGTAAAGAGGCATACTTTTCCTTCCAGTCCCTCAGCAACCATCATGATGATGAGTTGAGGTATCTTTGCATGGTATGGTCAACCCCCACATCACAAATGCAGTCCCTATTCTCTACAGTAAGATGGAACATCTTGGTGTAATGAGAATGGAATACTAATTTTGTGATGGATATCATGAGTGTCACTGTTTGTTCTATGCAAAATTTGCCCCCCCCCAAAAAAAAATGATAATATTGAAATATTCCCAAGGTGACATATGCATTGTCATATATTACACAGCAGTAGCCTAATATGTGGAATTGGATTGATCCAAACTCTGTAATTCCTAGGTACAAGTCTGTGCATAACAGAAACTGGAATAAGTGTGCTATGTAAAATAGGAGCACCCATGTATTATCTGTGAAAAATGTATGTATTATCCTAAATATTTTTTTTGTTCCAATTGTGCATAGCGGAAAGTGTCATAGTTCTGATGTCAGTCACAAAAGTAGCAATCAGTAGTCCATAGATAAAAGGTTGCATCTTAATGTAGAGAACAGAGATTGCATTTGCAGAACAGGGTTAGCCATGCCATGCAAGTATAGGCCAGCTGAGTCATGATGTTTGGTTTGATTGACCTCAATGTGAATAATGAAATGTGCATTCCTAATTGATTCTGATGGAGTGGTTCCAGGGTTCTGAATCAGTCTGTTTCTATCACTATGAGTATATGATCGTTATACGAAACCTTTATTGCTTACCATTCCTTCCATTAAAATCAACACCTCCATTTCTTTTCCTAATAATGTGTCTTCCTTCCTTAGAACAGAAAATAAAACAAATCTTACTGGTTAAAAAGCTTTGTGTTGTTTCTCCATGTATCCTTCACAATTCAACACAATCTCACTAACTTCATAGTGCAGCCATAGTATATCTGACTAAATCTTGGTTACTTGCTGCTACCATGACATGTTGCTTGTCTCATTTGTACTTCGGAATGTGTACTGCATTTACACTGCAAAATTCCTTACCGTCCCATACCGCCCCTCCTACCAGGTTGCAACTGGAAATGAGCCCTCGGCTGTATGTGCTTACCTGGTAAACTATATTTGAAATAAATAAATAAATACATACATACATACATACATAATGAAGTCCAGACTATGACTGATGAGGCACACTGATGAGTCCTATCTAGGATGAAACACATGTCTGTGTCTTCCGTTTTCAATCTTTGCAGAGTGTGTGAGAGGCCATCTGGCACCATGTCCTCTTGCATAATGCAGAGTCAGTCTAAACTCTTTCATAGTGATTTGCATATACTTCCCATGATGCATTGCATTATGAGGATCTGTGTAATTTTACATATTTACTACACACACCACTCGAGTCATTAGGCCTGCATAAAATCCAAAATACATAAAACCAGTATGTTAGAAGATGTCACTGCCCCTGCTAAAACTTGTAAGTTGAGACAACAGATCCTCTTGCACTAGATAGAGTTTTATGCAGCAGATATTTTGACAACAGATGCTAGCTGTAGGGATGGAGGAGAACCAGAATTTGAAAAGAATAGAGGAACAATGAGAGGCACCTGGATATAAGTGGAGTGATAGAAAGGTTAGCATACAGTGAGCAGTGGTGGGAGATGAAAGGAGAGTTAGCAGCAAAATTGCAGACAGCATGGAAAAGGGGGTCAAGAGTGGCAAGAGTGGAATTTGAGCCAGCCCCATAGATCACATCTGTGTAGTGAAACACTGCAAGAATAATTTTAAGAAGGAACTCAGGGCAAACAAGGAGAAGAATGCGACAGTTGTTGCTATAAAGGGCACAAAGTTTGGGGTAGAACTTTTAAAACTACTGAAATATACAAATATTGTAATGTTCATAGTTATACTGCATCAAGGAAGCATGGCTACAATATCCAACTTTACACATGACTAAAAGTATCTAGTACATACACTACTGGAGTCATTAGGCCTGCACAAAATCCCAAACGCATAACAGGGGTATATTAGAGGATGTCACGGTGCCTAGACGGTTTTTAAACACTCAGTAACTCAGTGACTATTAAAACTTATATACTGAGACCTTAAAATCCAAGCTCAGCAGATTCTACTCTTGAAGCACCGTCAATTAAAATTCATAACTAGACAATATGTTTTCAAACCACTTGTCTGTGCTTTCAAGGAGGCTATTCAGAGGTTCCATAGTTCTTAAGCACTAATCTCATTGGCTTCACAGGCATTCTTCCCCCTTCTTCCCCAGCCCATAACTTAGTGTAGAATGAAAATGACTCACACAAGTCTGATAGGTGCCATTTCATCAAAAAAGGAGAGTGAGCCTGGTAGCACAGTGGTGGCGCTACCATCTGCCGTGCTAGCAACCTGGGTTTCGCTGTGACCTTGAGTTGCTAGGGGTTGGCCTGAGGGGAGGGGATCGAGCATCCAGAAGACTGCTCTCCTTTCCTGGTGAGGGTGTGTTGTACCTCCCACAGTGTGCCTGACACCCAGTGGAGGCTAAGTCTCATGGCTATTGGGAGGCCCATGAAGGTGTTATTGCATGCCGACATCCACATCAATATCCTCATGAGGAGACAAAAAGGAGAGGAAAAAGTCCAGCTGTGCAGGATGACTGAAGGCCCTCCCACGGGGCCAGGCACTATTGACTGGGCACCCACATACACCAGATCCTGCTAGGGAAGGTGCAAGACATGGGAATTTTAAAGGGGTAGGTCCTGGAAATGTTGGGTGACCGGGCTTAAAGGGCCTTCGGGTAAGGGTCAGGCAGGGCAGAAGAACAAAACACAGTAATAAAAGAAAACACAATAATAATAAAAAAAGGAAAGGAGAGTGAAAAACAAGATTAAGGTCTTCCAAAAAGGTGTTGTAAAGTCATTAAACTAGGGCTTAAATATCCCAGCACCAACTATAAATAATACTGTGCACAGTTTGAATCAAAGTCCATGCCCTGTTGTGTTTATCATGGATCAACACTGAGGGAATAAAAACAAGTGAAGAAACTGAGGTTGCATAGTTTACCACCTGATCATTGCTCCTCCATCCTATGATAAGTATGCTGCCTGTCAGTAGCGTAGCAAATTCCCATAGGGCCTGGGTGCAAGGATATGGTATAGCCCCCCCCGCCGGTTTTGAATAAACATCACAATTATGATTTGGGCCCCTCAAACCTCGTGGGCCTGGGTGCGACTGCACCCTTGTAACTATGCCCCTGCTGCCTGTTTATTCTCAGAGGATGCCCCTTCCAAGAGTCTCTCCTTCTCTGCCTCTGACTTCTGCATTAAGTTGCCTGAGTCATGTGTGTTTTTCAAAAGTTAAAGTTTTGTCCCAACATTTACCCTGATCTGTACTGGGAGGAGCAAGACAAATAGAATCTATAAGCCATGTAACTGCCCTTTAACTCCCTTGAACTCCTTTTGGCAAATGCAAGTCGTATATGACAGGTCTGCGAACATTTGTATCATGGCTTCACCCACCATCAGTTTGTTGGCTTGCCTGGTGGATTGTGCTATAAAATGCAGTTTTTCCAAGGCATTCCACAGAGACTTCTTCAGCATCATCCAGAAGGCCATGTCTTTATACAGCGGTTGTGGAGGAATTAAGCAGTTAAACAACTGAGGCAGTCCATCCTCGAGAAAAGCCACCAGGTCCTCAAACTCAAAGCCCTCTGGCCATCCAACCAGAGGGGACCGTAAACCTTGTGATCATAATCTGCAGGACCTCAACAAAAAAATATCTCATAAAGTCAGTGGATCGTCCTCACTTGGAATACTCTGTACAGTTTTGAAGAATGCATTTGAAGAAGGACAAGGACAGAGTAGGGCAGTACAGAAGAAGAAAACTAAGATGATTCAGGGACAGCAGGATAGAACTTATGAGGAGAGGTTGAAGGACCTAAACATATACATACTAGAGGCAGGAAGGAAGAAAGAGTGCATGACCGAGATGGTATACCATTGTAACAGCGTCGCTCTCATAGCGATGCTGTTACAGCGTCAGCGATCTGCCGACACCCACAGTGTCAACCGGGCTGCCGGAGTGATGACCGAGTCATCAACTCTGGGTTGGTCATTCTCCCGAGATCCGCCCCAGAGTTGGATTCCTGAAGTCTGGGCGAGAGATACACCCCGCATGAACCCCAATTGTGTCAGTACATTCTCCGTCAGGGACTAGAGTCGGTGGCATCAGGGATGTCAGTGACCATGTGTCACTGTAGGGGAGGTCACTGACATTCCTGTCACAGCGGCATGGTGGAACTGACTGAGACATACTGTACAAATACCTCCACTGGGTAAACAAGGTGGATAGCGAGGAATTCTTCAAACTAAGTGGGGACAAAAGCACCTGGTATAACTACAAGAAGCTGACTGGGGGTGGTGAATTTAACAGGAAGACCAGAAAGTACTTTTTCTTGGATAGGGTCATAGAGGGGTGGAATGAGCTGCCAAAAGATGTAGTCAGAGTCAGGGGGATTCATATATGGGTAGGACAGATACATGAGCTGAATCAAGATGAAAGCAAAAATGGACATCAAAAGTGGAGGGAGAGAAGAGGTGTGAAGAGACACTAGGGCTCTCATGTTCTACATTAGATAGGCCTGGGCGAATTCAGTGGGCCAAGGTGCCTATTTTGCTAGCAATCTGTTTCTTTGCTTCTATGTCTGCAAACTCAAGAGCTGTTGCCGGGCCTGTTTGGCCACACTCGCCAGAGATTTACATTATCTAATGTCACTGGGAGCAGTGAAGGTAGATGCAACATGGGAACTTCCATAGCTGAAACTGCACTGTCAGTGCAACTGGAAACTGGGCATAAGAATCAAAATTTGATGCCACTAGGAATTGTGAGGTCTGTTGTTGTACTCAGAACATGGACCACTGCCTGTGCATTATTAGCTAAGGATAGAGTTTGGAAATTATGATTTGGGCATCAAATTCCAGATATAGATCCAGCAAACCTAGGTACGATTTTTGGTAGTCCAGTACAGTTGAACCTGGCATGCGAAGAAACAGCAGCATTTCTTTAGATAACAGTGGTGTTACATCAGAAGTTAGAACAGCAAAACAGCAAGCAGAGGGCAGGTGATGCTCTGATAATAAAGACATGGTGCAACCAGCAATCGTCAATATCCCAGATTGACTATTAATGGCTCTGCAGTGGGCTTTGAAGAAATCCCACTGTAGTTCCAACTGGATGCCCATCTTGGGACCGACAGTAGATCCCTTACACGGTGGGGGCACATTGGCTGCACTCCCCAGTGGATGTCCGCAAAGCTGGCAGCTGTGGAGGTGAGAGGTGGGTAGTGCTGCCGGACGTGTAGTGCCCCCGATCAGACGAGGAGGTGCGGAGGTGGGGGGCGGTGCCAGGAGTGTGTGTATGGGGGAAGGGGACTTCAACAGTCCACCACACCATCAGGAGTATGGGGAGCTGCTAAGGGGGGGTTCATGCGTTCCTGGGGCCAGTGCCTCCATGAGAGTGTGTGTGGGTGGGGGGGGGTTGTTGGCATTCACCAGAACATTGGGGTCTCAGCTGGGTGCTTGGGTTTGCGGCCCCGGGCAGCCACTGGATGCGGAGGCAGTGGTCCCCTTAGTGTGGGACAGATGCATGGGGCATGTAGGGGACTCATGGTAGGGTTTCCCTGGCATACCAGCTGCCTTCCTACATGCCCCAGTGTGCAGCACTATGCGGCTTTGTGCATGCCGCTTAGTGCTAGCATGCCCCCTGCCCGCCACATGCATGTGCAGTCCATGCAGGTGGGGAATCGGGTGCGTGGGGGCTGCGTGCCCCCCTTTAGTGCATCCTGCATGGGGGAGTGCAATGAGTGTCTCTGTGCCTCACATACATGGCATGGAGGTGCTCTGCACTTTCAAGCATTGGGGCCAATCTGATGAATGGTGCATCTTCAGTGCCCACAGCATGATAGTCAAACCCAGTTCAATGAGGTATGTACTAGTTACTGATTTGATTTCCAGAGGTCTTTCTCTGAGTACTGGAATTAACTACTACAATTTTTAGCTAATTAAAGCTCTCTGTCCAAATCTGTATCAAGGAATGCACATGTTTCAGTTTCTTCAAGTAAGCAGTTTCATGGTCATCTTACCAGCGTGACATGTAGTAGCAGGCTGTTGGGAGATGCAGTATACTGTATCTTGGAGAATTGGCCTGGTGAATATTTTTCACATCTTGCACCTTGATCTCACTCCCAGTAAATAAAAGTTTCCCTGAAATTCGGGGTTCTAATGACAAAACAAAGCTTGACACTAAATGAATTGTTGGTCTTGTTCTTTGCAATGAGCTGCAAACTGTAATCTCTCTTAAGTGTGTCACGGTGACCTTGTCTATACTGAGAATCAGTACTAGATGATCAGTGCCTCAGAGAAGAGACACAATCAGTTCGGTAGGATCAGATGATCTAGTATAGTATAATGACTAAAGCTGGAGAAACTCCAGTAACAGTGATTCTCAAAAATATAAATACTTGTAGCTCCATGTTGAGATATGAAGGCTGACAATTTTGAATTGATACTGTAACACTTATCTTTATTGTAGATTTATATAAGGCCATGTGCAATAAATGCACTCGGCCACAGTTTGGTAGTAGGAGGCACGTCTAGCTGCTGGGTTGATGTACTTAGAAGGGATGTAAATGAACTCGGCAATGAGTGCAGAATGTCACAAATCTCATGACATTTAGCATTGCTTTTGTACTTCAATTTAGGAGTCATTTGGGTTTAGATGTTTGTGAGCCCCAGCTTTCCTAAAACTAGTTAAAAAATATCCCCTAGTGGTGTCAGTTCAGCAGTCATGGGGGTTGAAAAGCCTGATTTCAGTAAAATCATAGGAGTTGCAAAGTTCCTCCACCATCAAAGTTTATCTACCAAATTTTGGGAAAACCTTGTTTTTTTTTTTTTTTGTTGTTTTTACCAATTATTTTACCAGGTGAGACACACTAAGCTGAAAGCTTGTTTGCAGGTGCAACCTGGGAGCACAAGGAAGTTAAGTGACTTGCTCAGGGTCACACAGTATGCAAGTGGGGGCTGTGGGATTCAAACCCAGGTCTCCAGATTTGTAGCTCAGAGCCTTAAACCACTGTGCCATACTGCCTCCTGTTTTAGCAGTCCCTAGAGGTAGCAATGGACATTTTAGAGGTTGCAAAAAATAATAGGGGTCTCAACTGCAACCCACAACCCCTACAAAACACCATTGATCCTCCCAGGGTCCCAACCCATTCCACCTAGCTGCAGCAATGCGCTCTCTTTTTTAATCTACAGACCCTCCCCTGTCCAGCACTAGACACATATACTCTACATCATCTTTTATTAAGAGAAGCTCTCTCCCACTAAGCCCCATACCTTAAATTTAGCAACTTGAGGTACCGGGGTTGGGGGGGCAATCGTAGTAGTGTGTCTGCCTGTCTGGAGGCTACTATAGTGTGCAGGTGGTGCCAGTGTGTCATTCTATGAACCCAGGCTAGCAGCCAGCAAGCAGTGTCAGAATAATAGCCATAGCTGCAGTCCTCAGTAGTCTACTGCCTGGTTTGCATTTACTGCATCTGGGAGTGATGCGAGGCAGCCATTGCTGTAGATGATGCTGCAGCATGGACAACAGTCATCACCAGCCACTCACAGCATAATGCTCTCCAGAGAGAGTCCCCAGGCAATCCAGACAGGGATTTAGCCCTGTTACCTGGCATGGATGGGCTTTGTCCATTAGTTTTGTTATTTCTTATGAGTGCCGGAGTTCCTCCAGCTTTAGCCATCAGAGAACTCACATATACTGAACTCGGTCATCTGATCATACTGAACTGATTGTGTCTCCTGTCAGAGGCATAGATCATCTAGTCCTGATGCTCATATAGATAATGTCACTGTTATACACCTAGAAATATCTACTTTTCCTAACAATATTTCTTGTTCTTATTATAATTCAGCATTCATATTTCCTCATGCTTTATTTGGTTTTGTTCATTAATCATTTTTACTCCCAGTTTGTCTTTCATCTACTGTTATATTCATGTAATTGCTTTAACGTAGCATTATTTGTTGCTCGTGATGTGATTCTGCACTTATGTTTTCCTTATATTGTAACTGGTATTGTTCACTGTCCCATGCCTGCATCTGTACTCTCCTGTGTTGTACCTGTATATAGGCATTTAATTGTCTAATGTACTTACCAGTTAAAACCAACTCTACCAATCAATCAGTCAGTCAATCAATATGTGACTTACTCATGGTACCATAGTATCCATGTGGAGGTTGTGGGAATCAAATCCAAGTCTGCTGGATATACCAAGCCCAGTCACAGCTCCTTGCTTTAAACTCTAGGTTATAATTCCACCCCTTGTACATGCTCTTCCAATGTCTCATGCATGCTACCATGCTGTCTTATCAATGCATATGTGTATATATATATATATTCATACTCTGTATCGACTGCACTCTCACACTCTGTATTCTTTGACACTGGTCTTATATTATTTCACATTGAATTGTGCATCTTTTTCTTTTGATTGCTTCATTGGTCATAGGAATCCACAATTCATGATTGTTTCATGCTTACTATAATGAATTCTGGTATTTTGCTGCCATCTGTGGGACCTTTACCAAGAAATCAGCTAAATAGGCTTTTTCCCTGATCTGTTACCCATTTGCCACTTTGTTATGCAACAGCCTGGGTATGGTTCACCCTGTATTAAGATTGCCCAACACTGTTCCATGAATTTTTCTCCTTTGGTTTTACCACACTGCTTTGGGTAGATGTATCTTCAGATGGGAGTTGCCACTATGTTCTATATGAAACTTAGTCCACACATGTAGGATATTATTAGAACATATGGTAATACCCCTTTATTGACTATTACAGAGGTCAGTTTTGGTATATGCAGGATGCTTCAAAACAAAGCACTGTGCTTTTAAAAGCCATTCACACACAGGATCTAATGCTTAATCTATTGTCTCTAACAGGCTACGTTTGTTCTGCTCTGTGTGATCCATCTCAGACCAAATCTAGCTCCCTTTTTAAGGATAGTCTGTCTTCTTGTTCTGCAGCTGGCCCGAGAAGGGGTGAACCCCCTTTCTTTGACATCCCTCTATAATAAACATCCTTTTTCTGAGAGTGTGCTTTTGTCCCTAATGGCTACTAGATCCCTTATTAGATTTACAAGGGCCTCTTTAAGTCTGTCTCTTCTTCTGTTCAGATCTCTTAGGCCAAACTCTTGAGGCCAGATTTCCAAAGCCTGTGATTGCCGTAAGCCCCAGGTATGCCAAAAATATGGCGCACTGGGCTTGCAGCAATCGAAAGGGATTTTCTATCCCTTGCAGCAACTGAGGCAAGCTAGCCCATCTTTTTGTGGTTTAACTTGTGTCAACACCAGGGACCATTTTCACAGAGTTTGCGCCCCCGAGATTTGGCGCAAGCTGCCATAAAGCGGGTAAGCTGTCATAACTTTGTCTGAGATTGTAAAAGTGGACGCAATTGCAACAAAGGGGTATGGTGCATGAAAAGGGTGTGGCACAGGGCTTGACAGAAGCCCTGCACTACCCTTTGAAAATCTGTCCCTTGATGTGCAAAAGTAAATGACATTTCAGCTTGGGAACTTAGAGGTAGTTTGAATCCCACGTGCCATCATTAAAAATCAAAGTACTGTATGAATGGTACTGAGTGGTGGCAAGCTGTCCCAAGCAGAAACAGTACCCCACTAGAAATGAGATGTGGCATCTCCGCTAGGTAAGCTTGTGTACATACCTTGCTTGTAAATCACTTTAGGATATAGTATATGGAAAGCACTATCTATGCCATTCTACAGGTTGCATACTACAAGTATTTTATTACATTACCAGTGCTACTGAGAGGTGCTGAACTACCCTTCTGTCATTTTCCTAACTACTTTAAAGGGTACATAAGCAAGCAGTTTTTCAGAAGTGCAAACTCCAAAATCTGGCTTCATAGCAAGGTAAAGTAAAGGCTGCTGTTTACATTTATGCTAAAACTGCATTTATGTAGATAACATAAATGTAGTTTCATAGCTTTTGAAAAATGTAAACATCAGCCTTTCACTTTCAAAAAACAGCCTTGGTTTCTCCTTAAGATGTCTGCTGAGTGTATTAAGTGATGAGTCATGATGACATCATCGGAGCCAGAGACCCACATAGATTCCTATAGTGCTAACTAGTTCTTCTTTCCCTCTTTGTTTTGAATTGTTGTACCAGAATGATCAACACCATGTATTAACTCATGGATTATTTTGATCAGTACACATGTTAGGCTATGATTTTGTTCATTTTGTTTACTTTAACTTGCGGAAAATGTTTTTATTTATTTATTTATTTATTACAGTCTCGGATAATACCATTTGAGCTAGAAGCTCTTTATATAGGTTCCACGTCATGTACAATGCAAAAACAATTTGAGTAATATGAACAGTTTCACAGAGAGATAACATTAATACAGGATAAATAACAGGATATGTAGAACATAATAGCACATTAAGCAAAATCTAAACAAGGTTATGAAGGGTTACTATATACTTTGCTGATGCAGTGCAGGGACAGTAATAAGAAGAATAACACTTGAGAGTTGGGTGCTGAGGGGAACAGGATCCTGATTGTCATATAGGAGGAAAGCGTAAATGGGCACCAGAGGGCCAAGATGGCAAGAAGCATAGAGAAGAGAGAGAGAGAGAGAGAGAGAGAGAGAAGGAGGTGGGTTGAGTGCAGGTAGACGATGCAGATCAGGACGTAGGACTAATGAAGGCAGGCAATGAAGGCATGTTTTGCAATCCAGCTGACTTTCTCTTTGGCAAACTGCAGTACAGTACAACACTTAAAATACCTGATGATCTAGTGGTTATGTGATGTCCTGAAGTTTTTTTTTGTTAACCAGGAGAGACACACTAAGCTGAAAGCTTGTTTACAGGTGTGGCCTGGGAGCACAAGGAAGTTTAGTGACTTGCTCAGGGTCACACAGCAAAGTACTGGTCTTGGTCAGTTCCAAAGCTCATGCTTGTTGTTAATCCACAAATAAGGCTTTCTTTTTCCACATGAACCCCCTGCACCTAGCCTGCTTTCTGTTGAACACCCAACCATCCATACCCTGTCCTTAGTACTGTCTGGGGTCACATATGTGCTTGTGGTCTCATGAAGAGAATTATCACACCTCAGACTGTAATCTTGTACCTCAGAGAGTTGTGCACACCTATACTGATATACATCATCAACTGGCACTGTTATAAAATGCCTCCCAAATCACTCTCCGGTCCACATTCTCAATGTTTGACTTCTGCTTCCACAGCAAACATTGAGTGGATCACCACCCTTTTGCACAGTGAAGGTAGTATGTGCAGTTCCCCTGTTGTGTTTGTTTCCTGCCTCATTTACCAACAGCTAGATCTTCCTGGAGGGCCAAGTAATACACATTGTGACCCACCAGAAAAACTGCTGTTCATACCCTTATAAGGGCTGCACTTACAGTGGATAACAATATTATTAGCAGGAAAGGCATACTAATACCTTGAGCGAATCCACCCAACTTCCAGTCTTAGTCTACTCCTTTACCTGTGATCTGCAGAACCCCATAGGACAGTTCCCAGCAATTCTTCTCCAGTACTTTTCTGTGCTCTACTCCACAATGTGAGTTGGCTGGCTACCACCCTTCCAAATCTTGAATGAGCTATACACAACTCCCTCAATACTGTCCTAACATACGCCAACACCCCGAAGGTAAGCTCCCTACATTGAATTCAAGTAACAGTTTAGGTGCAGCCCCGCCACTCTGAGTATTTTTCATTGCTGGCTACTGTCATCCACAGTCAAGTAGATATCATGATGCTGGTAGTCCCACATTTCAGATCTCACAGTGATCTGCTCAACGTCCTCCTTCATGACTTCTCCTAACTTGAATATAGCTGCATCCTGCTGGAATGGCTGCTTCAGTCCCTCTCTGGCATTTATTCTTGTCACCTGCTCCCCACACCTAAAACTGGTGAGTTCACTACCCTTCCGCATCATGAATATGGTTAGTACAGTCTCCCATGTTATTTTTACATATTAATAATAAACATGATCTTCTGGTAAACCAGGCTGATAGCAGCATGGCACAAGTGGAAAAATAGGCTTTCCTACCCATGTAAGATCTAAGCCACCTATGATTAGGCACTATTAAATGATGTGCATAATGATGTGCACACCCATCATTTAATAGTGCCTAATCAAAGGTAGCCAAGATCTTTTAAGGCTTGGAAAGCCCATCATTCCCCTTATTCCTTGCTACTTTCAGCCTCACACTGGAAAGATATGTTTATATTTGATATGTCAAAATAAACCAGGGACTGTACTACTTGCATTCATGATGCAGGAGGGTGATCAGCTCATCAGTTTTCGGTGTGAGGAGGAATAGTGAAGAATGAATACCAGAGGGGGACTGAGAAGGCCACTCTTGCAAGGTACTGCTATATTCAGGGAAGGGGGAAGACAGAAGGAAAGAAACATGAGCAGATTACTGTGAGAAATAAGAAGTGGGGCTGCCAGCATCATGATCACTACCTGACCCCGTTGTCCTGGCCAACATTCCCCATCCCATAAAACCAGTTCCTGCAATTGTCTAAGGCTATATGTAGATATTAATGTATGAAATGGCTGCCACTACACGTTCAGTCATTTCACTACCAGTCTAGTATTGCTTATAAAGCACTTTGGGATACAATGTGTATGAAAACCAATATATAAATGCTGATTCTTCTTCTTATTATTATTTCCCATGGAAAAAGACAAGACAAGCATATATTTGATTTTTGAGAAAGTATGAACTCTAACATTGGACTGCACAAGAACTTTGCTACAAAAAAGTGATGGCTGTAGGGGGTGGTGAAGGGTATGGCTGCAACCCCCACATAGTAATGTACTTGCTGCTGCTGCTGCTGCATTTCACTTTGTTGAAGAAGTCTGATTTATTGATTGTACAAATGTTTACATTCAAACTATGGATTACATTTGTAGGTTCTGTCAAAAACGTACTAATAAAGAATAATAGCAGAAGATACAAATGTTTAATAAAAATGTTAAAAAGTGCATATTAAGCATGCACACCACCCCAGAACCCCCATTGTAGCATCCTGGATCTGCCATAACCACTAGACCACCAGGTTATTCAAGATTTGTACTGCACTGTGGTTTGCCACAGAGAAAGTCGGTTGGATTAAAACACAATTTCAGCATGTTAAAGTAAACAAAATGAACAAAACCATAGCCTAATGTGTATTGTACAAAATAATGCACATGGTTTAGACCATTTGGGTGAAACAATTCTATACAAAGGGGAAAAAAGAACTAGTTAGCACTATAGAGAGCCATATATCTCTCTGACTTTGGCTTCAATGATGTCATCACATAACACATTTAGTGGCCATATTAGGAAACAGGAAAGACAGTTGTTTTTGAAATTGGAAGGCTGATTTTACAATTTTCAAATGCTCTGGAACCACATTTAGGTAAATTATGTAAATGTAGTTTTAGCATTAATGAATACAGCAGCCTTTCCTTTACTCACTTATGGAGTCAGATTTTTGAATAGTTTGTTGTCAAAATGTTGTTTAGGTATCCTTTAATGAATTCAATAATTCATTTTACACTTTTTTTGCATTACATTTTCTGGATTGTGAGGGTGGCCATGCTGAGAGTCATTGTGTTTAATCAGCAACAGAAGAGAACGCCACGTAATAAGCTTGAGTAATTACTACTAGCAACAGAAGACAACAGCAGTATAATATATTCTTTTGATATAAACCCTCCATGCTCATCAGTTACAGACCCATTACAGTCGGTGTAACATGCATAAGAAGCAAAGGCATATGAAAAGGGCAGTATGTAGAATGCCTAAACAATACAAGAAGACAGGTCATTTCTACTATATTTGTTTTTTTGTATCTTGATCCAATGGTTACGCATGTATTCTAAAGCAAAAACAAAACAAAAATAGTACAAAGCATTATGTGAATGCTAATCCTTTGGGGGGGAGCTGTAGAGTTGCAGCAGTTGATATGGTCATATGTTTCCTGAAATGTCAGCAATATTTCTAGAGAAATTCCCTGCCTGCCTTCCTGCAGTACAACTCTAGGGCCTCCAGATAGAACCTCTGTAAAAAGGGGACACCTCCGTGGATGCTCTATCGACCCCTTTAAGCTGCCATTCCATTTATCAGAAGTAGCCTTTTTTTCCATCGCAACCAGAAAAGACTTTGTTCGTGAGACACACTCATGCGTTATAGGAATGAACAAAACAGAGAAAACAAACAAAACATCAAGAAGTACTGGATACCAGTACTTTTTATGATTACAGCTCCTTTTTGTAAAAATGTGTTTGGTTTGGTTCTTGATTTAATCTTCATTTAATCGGTGAAAGCAACACACTGAACTTTAATTAAAATCACTTAGCTTCACTTAGCAACTTTTGTGAGAGAGGAATTGAGCAGCTGTAAAACATTGATAACTTTTATTTTCTCACTCAGTGAGAGGTCGATTCTGTTGTTGTTGCTTGTAGATGCCATCCTGCAAACCAAACATACTCCAGAGAGATGCTTACCACACTCCAGAGAGATGCTAAGCAGGTGGGAATGTGAAACAGCTTAAATGCAGGGCACCTAACGAGCACGTAATGAGACGTGATTAAATTTTCAGCACCTTTTCCTACACCTGTGATGAGACAATCATCCCAATTAATTTTTAATTTAATTTTAATTTTATTTTAGTCTTTGGTAACCGGGTAAGGCCCACTAGGCACAAGTGCTTGTTTTCAGGGGCGACCTGGGAGCACAGGGCGGTTAAGTGACTTGCTCAGAGTCAAACAGTATGCAAGTGGAGGTTGTGAGAATCAAACTCAGGTCTGGTCTGCTGGTTGTATCAAGCTCGTTCACACCTCATTCCTCTAACCTCTAGGTTATACTGCCAGCCCAACAGGACTGTCCCAATTAAAAAGAAGCTGGTCCCATTGAAAAACATTAACCAAATATTGGTGCCCAGGGGATCGTCCCAATTAAGCAGACATCCCCTTTAACCATGTCCCCTTTAAGTGGCTTCTACTGTATCCTGAAATATCTTAAAATATCTGACCATATTTATTGCTGCAGCTGTATCAGAAATCTCTTCAATAGATGCTACATTCTGCTGGCCATGTCCCTATTCAGACCACAGTCAACTCATACATACCATGAAGCCAACCAACATGCAATGCTGCAACGTGCAGTAAATGACATTTCACAAAATACTGCATGATAAAAGGGCTTAACTGCCATTGAATTACATTGTTTCCTGCAGCATACTGCAGCATTTTGAGTAATACTGCAAGGTACTGTATTGCATCCTGGTTGGTGCTGCTGTATTAAACTTAATCATCTTTAGTATCTGCAGAAAGAGTACACATGATAACAATCTTGTACTATTGCAAAGTTACTGAGAAATGCCTGAGTAATCTTTCTCATTTTGTATTGTATTCTCTTATTTCATTCCCTGGTTTGTATGCCCATACTGACTGACAGTCTGCTTGATTTCCAAGAGAGGACAACAGTGAGCAATCAGCTCATGTCATCACTGCCAGCCACAGAAGACCAAGGCAGTATTTGGCAGTGTATCCTCTTGGAATAAACCCTTTCTACCCCTTTAATTAGATAGAGATTAATGCATGAGCTGGAGTGTATTATGAGAATTTAATATACATCTGAGGTGTGTGATGCTACATAAACCCAGAGAGCAAAGCTCAAGGGATTTATCCAGCAGCACACACTGAGGGTGTGTATTAAATTCAAGGGACACACTACAGACCATGCACTACTTTTTATAATTTCTGGTCTAGCAATTTTCCAGCCAGAAACTATAAAAACTTAAATCTTTCTCACACAGAGCAGTGAGTGTAATATAGAAAGTAGTACATAGCCACCAGAGTAATGCAATTCAAAATAATTTTACTGGAAATACCTTAAGTAGCACAAGCAGTTTGCTGTATAAACACAACATCAGAAACTGATGTATTGTAAAAATAAAAAAATGGCAGAATGGACATTAAGAGACCATATGAGCAGCCGAAAATGCCGATTTTGTAACATTTTGAGTTTCAAAGAACCAAATACACTGTTTTTGGCACAGTGCTGTCAATGTTTAGATTTAACTTCAAAAGTAAAAAAAAAAACTGTTCTAAAACATAACAAACAAGTGTGAAGTTGTCTAAATCTGTTGACCAAAAAGGAGGACCCAAAAGGTTCTAGTAAACGCCACTTTATCAGGGGAAGGGAAAGTAACTAGTGGGGTCCCACAGGGGTCCATGCTGGGACCAATACTTTTCAACATATTAATCAGTGACATTGCAAATGAATTGGAGGGAAAGGTGTGCCTGTTTGCAGATGACACTAAACTCTGCAACAGGGTGGACATGCAGGAAGGAGTCAAAAGTATGGAGTCGGACCTAAACAGGCTGGAAGAATGGTCCAGGACCTGGCAGTTGAAGTTCAACACCCAAAAAATGCAAAGTCATACACCTGTGAAAAAGAAACCCAGGGACATAATACTCACTGGGAGGTGAAACATTAATAGTCACTGAACTTGAAAGAGACCTTGGAATCATGATATCAAATGGCCTGTAGGTGGGAAGGCAATGTGAAAAGGCATCCCAAAAAGCTAGCAGCATGCTAGGATGCATAGGCAGGGGTATTACAAGCAGAAAGTGAGTTTGATGAGCCCATTGTATAGGTCCTTGATGAGGCCTCACCTGAAGTACTGTGTCCAGTTCTGGACACCGCATCTTAAAAAAGACATAAACAGATTAAAGTCTATGCAAAGAGCTACAAAGATGATCCAAGACCTCCACCACGAACTCTATGAGACTAAACTAAGGTAGTCAAACATATGTTCGTTGGAACAGAGAAGAGAGAGGGGAGACATGATAGACACCTTTAAATACCTTAGGGGAATCAACTCGGCATAGGAGCAGAGACTTGGAACAGACTACCACAGGAGGTGGTGGAGGCAAAGATGGTTAGGGAATTCAAGCTATCCTGGGACAGGCATTGTGGGATACTGAAACAAAGAAGTATATTCTGAGGGGGGGGTAGTAAAACAAATAAACACATGGGCAGACTAGATGGATCTGGTGATCCCCGCCTGCTGTCACATTCTTATGTTCTTCTTTTGAAGACTGCTCTCATGAGATCTCCGTTTCCATGGAGATGGTGGTTACATAAGCAGAAGACTGATCGCTATTACAAAGCTGCAGGAACTTGTGAAGTTTCTTGATAGTTTTATCAACTATAAAATGCTTTTTTATTAACAGTTTACATCAAAAAGATACTGGCTTTAATAAAACTATTGATTTTCCCATGATGTGAAAGTGTGCTGCTGTGAGAATGGGGTTTACGTTTAGAGTGTCTGAGGCAGTATGTGTCTCCCATAATAACCATCTGGTAATTATGGGAAATAATACCTTGTTGAGCCCATTGAAACAATTGCTCTCCAGTTATTACAGACCCACTACAGTAGGCATGGCATGCATGAGATGCAAAGGCAGTTTGTGAAAGGGCAGTATGTAGAATGCATAAAGAATGCATGAATGCAGATAATTTCCAATTTGTTTAGTTTTTTATAACACTCTCAAATTCATATCTATCTATAAAGGATAAAAAGCAAGTGCAACACATTGTGGGTATGCAAATCCTTCAGGGCAGCTCTGTAAGAAATTTCTGCAACAGGCACCACATTCAGCTGGCCATGCTCAAACCTCACCACAGCCAACTCTCACACTAAGCATACCACTAATTTCCAATTTCTTTAGTTTTGTTAATCTCTTCAGTGCGTATGCATTTATTCTAAAGAATAAAGAAAGTACAAAGCGTTGTGGATATGCAGATTCTTCAGGGGAGCTGTATAAGAAATCTCTTAAACAGGCACTGTATTCTGCTGGCCATGTCCCTGCTCATACCTCAGACAATCAACACAAACACTAAATGCAGTGATTCTCTTTATTCTGCACAAAGAGTTCACATGACAGTCATCATGTACTACTGTTTATCATAGTTGAAAAGGTGCTGAGAGATGCCTAATTAATCTTTCTCATTTTGCGTTACATTCCTTTAATGTGAACCGTAAAAATCGGCCACGCAACCCTCTAAGAAAATCACAGATGCTGCTCTGCAGAATTCAAGTGCCAATGGTTTATTCAGTGCCCACATACAAAACGTACTCATAACGCCTGATACATTTAGGAGGAACTTCATTTCTCAAAGGTGTGCAGGAAAGGTGACATATGTAGAGAATAATGAATAGGCAACTGTGTGCTATGGATTTTTTTTAAACACCCGAGGTTTATGAGGTCATTATACACTTAGGGTGAGTAAAAAAATCCATAAAAACACAGCTACCTATCCTTTATTTTTTTATAATTACTGGTACAGAGAGTTCTGTCACATACAAACACGCATACACACACACCTCCCTGTCCAGTAAGGACACTGTTTTGTCTTGGTTTTTTTGTTTGTTCTTTTTAAATGAAAGTGTTGATCCGCAGTTAAATCATGGTTCAGAAGTCAGACACAGTCCCTCTGGTGATCGCCCTGGGTTGGACTCGCGGTTTCCCAAACCCAGTGTGCAGCAGGATCAACCAGATACATTTTAGTAATTCAAATGGCAGGGTCAACTAGATAAATTCCAAACAGAATAAATAATAAATACTTTGGAGAGACTTGCAATAATGGAAGCTCTCCGTTGCTATAGCAGTTCATCGTTAAGCGGAAATGGAGTCGCCATGTTTTTGGAACTGTTCAGCCCACCTACTCACAGGATAGGGGCCAATGATGTAGCACGATGATTTTGACTGATGGAAAAGTTAAAGCAAATGCCATAGTAACTGGGTGACTTGGTTAGTATGGTGTTTGAGAAACAGATCCAGACTGTGTATTAAAGGGGGTCACCAGTAATTATACATTCTTTCATTCCATTTCCTAGTTTGTAGACCCATGCTGACTGACAGACTACTTGGTCACCAGCAGAAGACAACAGTGAGCAATCAGCTAATGTCACCACTGCCAACCACAAAAAAAATTATAGCTGTATTTCGCCATATACAGTATGCTATTTCTAAAATCCCTCTGTTCCCTTTTGTTTACAGACCCATTACAGTCAACATAACATGCATGAGATGCAAATGCAGTCATAAAGAGGGTAGTATGTAGAATGCATACACAATACTGGAAGACTGATATTTTTCAATTTATTTAGTTTTTGTAACTCTCTCCATTGCATTTGTGTGTATTTCAAAGGACACAGTCTAAGGGCAAAGGATTGCAGTTATGCAAATCCTTTGGGGTGAGCTGCTAAGAATCTCTTCAAGGCAATACATTCTGCTACCTATGTCCCTATTGAGAGCCCACCACACCAACTCACACACATTAAATATAAGGATACTCTCTAAAATCTTCAGAAAACAGTATGTATGATGTCAGAAGGTGGAAACAAGCATTTGCAGTCTAATGGAAAGAAAGCTATATTACCTTTTAGAGGCAACATGGCAGCTGCTAGCAGCCATACATTCATAAGTAACATGGCATGCCACAGTGATAAAAAGGTATTTTCTGCCATGGAGGGGATAAGGAGCAGAACTGAAGGGGGTTAACAAAAATCAGTGAATGGCTTGAGCCCTACCCCTGGTATAAAACCTGAGTCAGCACATTAAAATTCAGTTTTATATTCTACTTTGCAGCAAAGGGGGATCAATACTCACCATTTAAGCAAAGATATGGGGTTGTGGAACTTTATTCAAGGGACTTGGAGGGAACAATTTATCCCAGACAACCTGGACATTGATATTTTAAGGTATGTTTTAATAAAGTTAATAAACTGACTTTGCAAATGAAGTACTGTAATTATTTACAGATAGTGCTAGGCAGTTAGTAGGGACAGGCCAATTTAAAATACTGGTGTAGGCACACAAGAAAAACAAGCCACACACACCCTACTGATATCATGTAGTGATGGATATTCTTCTGTGAAATAAAAATTCAAATATCTGTAATGTAAGCATTCAAACTGAATAATTGCATTATCTTAAAATATGTATGTAAGTCTCAAACATTATTTTATGAACAGAATCATACAGCATGCATAAAGTATTAGAACACAGAATAAAGGAAAACTGTAGAGAGGGAGCCTGCCCACTAAGACCAAGCACCAACAAGTACTGGCATTGGATTCATTTATTTATTTTATTCCACCTCCCTGGACTGGCCCCCAACAGCCCGACCATGCTCTCAGCCCTTTCACTCATTTTCCCTGGTTGTTCCTCCCTTGCTCATCCACCAGGGTGGGGCCTTCGGAGGCCTCCCCTTACCTCCATTGGTTCTCAAGCTTGGCTGGCCAGGGGAGTGTCACAGTCAATGGTGCAGGGCCTGTAAAGCACAGTGGGTGGCATCCTGTGTCGGTTTGGCTTTTCTTCACTGTCTTCTCCCCTGGAAGATGCGGCATGCAGTGATGTCATGCAACGTCTGCCATGTCTCCCCGACTGCTCAGGCTGCCAAACCCCCCGCTTCCACTAGAGGGGGCCAGTCAGGCACTAAGCACTTCCTCCCTTCCCCCCAGAGGAGGAAAGCGGTCTGTTGGATGCTGTATACCCCTGCCCCAACCGGCCCTCCAACAGCCTGGACTTGTACCTGAACCCTGGTCGTTGGCATCACAGGTGGTAGCTCTACTGCTGTGCGGGCAGGCCAGGGTGTTGGGAGCATTTAGATAATTCCTCTTGACTACAGTTTATGTTTTGTCTTGGGGATTAATACTGCTCCAAAGGTGTTTTGTGTGAATTTCACACGAAGGAAGATTTTTAAAGTGCTACACACCATCCTTTAAAGTAAAACAGGTACGTTATAGGATGCTTACTTAAATCAATAGTCAGTCTTTATTTGGGGAACAGCAAGGCAGATGATAAATACTTTAGCTGAGTTTGTACATACAGTAAGTGGAGTAAGAACATTAGTCTACTGGGTTCATCTGCCTGTTCTGTAGTCCTTCGACTATCTTTTACAGCATTTACCAAAGGGGAGACCTTCAAATTTTCACTTGTAGCATATCAGTTACAGTATTATCCTGGCATTATGTTTTTCCCCGCTTCCCATTTCCATTCCTTATAGACCTTTGTTTTCTTGGATTGATTTCTTGCTATGATTTGGTCTGTTATTGCTGCTGCAAATGAACACAGGACTAACAGTCCTTTCTTGACGACAGACATTTTTTAACAGTGTGTATAAGTGAGCTTAGCAATGTTGATGGTTACCTGTAGTCTCATTCCTAAGTATCTTTCCTGCCTTGTCTGTCCAAGAGGGCCACATCTTCAGCACCTCTCCTCCACACAGAAAGGCAGAAAGCTGCTGTTTTCACATCTGATGGTTGTACTACTTGTTTGAATAGCCAGAAGGGTATACTAAGTCATAAAGTGGCAGATATCCACTGCACTATAAATTATGTGCGTGACCCATTGAAATCGAATATATATATATATATATATATATATATACAAGAAGTGGGAAAATCATATGACTTTGGTGTTTCCTGTCTTTCACTTTCCCAATGTTTGGCCCCGTATACACTACAGAACTGTTTTTAAAAAACATTTTTAAAACCAGTTTAGCCAAACCATTTCAGTGCATCCACACTATTCGGTAACCGTTTTGGATAACAGTTTAGTGTGTCCACACTGCTGGTGTTAAACCTGTTCTCCATGTAACTATTTCAAGTTAATTCCAACACACAGAACTGTGCTTGCCTATACACACTGCAGCTAGAGCTGTTTTAGGTAAACTGTTACAGCTTAAAATGTTTTTACCCCTGTCCAGACATATGAATAAAAATGATTTTAAGACTAGGTACCTCGCAGGGTTTAAAAATGTTTTGTTAAAACATGTTAAGGGGCTTGTAGTCTGGATGCAAACAGTACTAGGGGTTGTTTAAGGCCCTGTCCACACTACACTGAAAACTCTCCTCTGTAACATTACAGAGGGTCTAAACCATTACCGCAACGGTTTGCGTTTACACCTGTAATGTTACAGGAGGCATTTTAGTGGTTTCAACAATGGTTACAAAAACAGTTCTGCCTCTGTAAGGCCCTGTCCACACTGCACCACTCAGACCCTGTAACGGATAGAAACCGTTACAACTGGGGAGCGGTGCAGTGTCCACACTGCCGCAGTGTCCGTTACGGGACCGGCACTGCTGGTCCACACTTCAGGAGCCGGGCGACTGTTACTGTGGTACCCGATCCCACAATGCAGCTTGTGCTGCACTAAGGGACCGGTGACACGTGTCCACACTATGCCCAGTAATGTTGCGGTGTAACCAGTTTCATAACCGTTGTTGAAACCACCTCATATGTGGTTTCAACAACGGTTACGAAACCGCCTTCTGTAACACTACAGGTGTAAATGCAAACCGTTGCGGTAACGGTTTGGGCACTCTGTAACATTACAGAGGGGTAGTGTGGACAGGGCCTAACATTACGAGCTGTAGTGTGGATGCGTGAGCATGTAGCCCCAGCATTGCCCTCAGTGCAGCATGAACTGCATTGTGGGATAGGGTGCCAACCGTCACCCACAATGTGAATCGGCTGTAACGGTTCCGAACCGTTATCGTGATGGTTGACTGGCAGTGTGAACACACTGTAATGTTTACCGTCTGTAAAACTCCACAGCTCAAAAAAAACCCACATCATTATAATGCAGCCAGAGGAACTGTTTTATTACAAAACTTACTTTAAATGTATTTTTTAGTAACAATTTTTTATTCAACTTGTTTTTTCTTATGGTGCCCATTTTCTAAGAGCAATAATACCCTCCAGGGTGGGCGGTATTGGAAATACCAGACCTTCCAGGGGCTATAAGGCCCTCCTCCTGCAGCGTCGGGCTTCATAATACCCCTGGGTGGTCCGTTATTTCACAATACTGCCCACCCTGTCGGGTATTATTGCTTACATAATAACCTGCATATGGTGACTGAGAGCCCCTGAAATTCTATGTGATCTCCCCTCTAGTGATATCAATATATTTGATCGCTATGGTATCACCTCTATAATGTAGTAAGCATTCACTAGCCAAGAGCATGGAAACCTTCGTCCATCTTTAAACTCAGATCTCTGATAAGTCATGGCACATTATCAACTCTTTTTCAACTCCTGTGGCCACTCAAGCTACACATATGTAGCTACTGGGTGTGTGGGTGTGTAGTTAACAGCTGCCTGCATAGCCAACTCCATAGTGGATTTTTGGCTGGTGATTTAGTGGTGCTTATTGCTATGTTGTTTGGAGCCTCTTCCCCAGAGAAGCCCCCCCCCCCCAGCTACTGCTGGTTTTAGGTCAGAGAGTTTAGGTGTGTTTACACTACAGGATCTGCACCATTGCAAATGGTGCAAATGAGTTGCACTGGTGCAGATCCTGTAGTGTAAACAGCTGGTGAAGCACTTGCAAGTTGCTCCATTGTGGCTTATAACAGTCTCTGTTTTGTTGAGATCTTGTACTAATGCTGGCATTTTTTGCTACTATGTAAACACGCTGCTCCACCTGCAATGGTGCAGCCCCATGGCGCCCCATGCCATGTTCAAAAATGAGTTCACTGAACACACTACAGCATCTTTGCAGGGAGACACCGAATGGATATGAAGAAACAAGAAGCTTCCCGTTGTTTTTTGGGGGGTGGTAGTATTTGTCATGTTCAAGACAGTAGACTATAAGAAGAGACCTGTTTTACTGAGTTAATTTTAAAAAGAAAATAGTTGTTATGATGAAATGCAACAGGATTTTAACTCTGTTCTACCCCCCCATCTCGTTTTGTTCCCTGACATTATTAATGCTAAATCTGCCCGTTACCATGCAGCACTGGTGTATAGTCTCATTGTGTTAAACTCATATGAATGTTTCCCAGCCCCATTGGAAATCCAGTACGAATTGTCGGATATTCAGTCCAGCATAGAAAATGATCCTGCAATGATGCACAATCTCTGTTGTGCAAACGCCGGTCAGCAGGGTTTCGGGAGCAGCAGCAGAGGAGTGGTGCACATGGCAGTGTAACAAGCAAGGTAATGTCAATGCATCTTACGATTTGGCATGCAGGTCTCTCAGATGGCATCTCAGAGCTCTTTGATTACACCACTGGGCTATATCTTTCAGTCCGTCTGTTATGCAGCATGACTTGAAGTTTTTCCCCACTTGCCAATGTATCCAGATTTATTGTATCAATGCAAGAGCTTTGCAAAATGGTTGTACTTCCCTGTGTGAAATAAATGCAGCCAAACAAGGGAATCACATAAAGTTTCTCTACTTTGTGAAGCCATCCAAGCCACTTTGCCATGGTGAAGGGAAGCAAGGGAGGAGGTGATGTCTGTTACCTCAGTCACTGTGACAGTGAAGTTTGCCAGTCAGGGCAAGGAGGAGAAAAGTTGACAGGAAGGATCCATGATGCAACTGTATCCCAGCCAGAATAGTCAAGTCAGTTTCATTCCTGCACTCTTAAAAAAGATACGTCTTAAGCTGTGTTTACTTGGCCACTTTCTGTTCTGCGGTGGTGCCTTTCTGCACTGCCCCAACCTTGGGAGATGAGACCTATTTGTGTTCACATGGTCCCTGTCAGCGCTGATGCAATATGTGCTGGAGAGGGACCAAAAGTACTGAGAGGCACTGCAAGAAACCAGATCAATGCTCTGCACATATGGGAGTGAGCAGTGTAGCTTGTCTACATGACTGCTTATACCGCTCTCTCTGCAGCATGATTTAAAATATTATTGCGGCTCCTCCAGAGGCTCAGTGAGCAACTTACCACAGTTCCGTGAGTATACACATATCCACTTTTGCACTGCAGCAACCTGAGTGCTTGGGCTGCTGCAGTGCAAAAGTGGCAATGTAAATGGCCCTTTATTCTCCAGATTTTCCTGTCTCCTTCCCCACACTTGGCTCATTTCAGACTTCTTACTAGGCCCAGGTAATTAGATCCTTTAGAATTCCTCAGTTCATTCACTTCTAATATGTCTTTCCCTTCTTAACTTATCTATTATCGCATTTCTCCTAGATCCTCCTCACATATGCATCTCTTTTCCCCCATACCTCTCCACTGACTTTGGTATTTTTTCTTTATGGATATTTCCTAAAGAAGACCTAAGGTCAAAATGTTGATTCTAACTGAATTTTCAGCCTGCATTTAAAATGACCTTTTTCAGTGTGCATTTAGTAGTAGCTTTTTGTTCTGTTACCATGCTGGATTCGTATTCTGTAGCTCCAGTATATGAACATACGAAATCCACGTATGATACATGGAGTAGCCTAATAGTTAAACAGAGAGAATATTGTGATGTTGAAAGGGATGATTAGAGATGTTAAACTGGTGTTTCTGGACTTTTATAGAATTATGTGCATTCACATGGGAGATATTTGAATTTCCAGATCATGCCCCACCCTTCTGACTCTAAAATTAGAGGAAAAAAAGTAAGTTAAAAAATAGAGACTGGCTGCATCTCTGCTAAATGATGGAGAGCATGTCTCCAAATGAAAGAAAAAGTGGAACAATTTCTAAGAATAAATTGTAGAGAAGAAATGTCACCAGAAGGGGAAGGAAAGAAACATATTCAATTCAGTGCTTTAGAGTAACTGGTAATTGCTATTTTTCTTTTAAACTTAGATTGTGGGCTTTTAGTGACACTATACTTTCTTTGTTGTCTTTACTTATAATTGTTTTTGGGCTGTTGAAAATTTAAAACATAGTGGTGGTGTAATTCTGTGCTGTCTTTAATTGCTGCAAATTTTATCTTGGCTTGTCTGACTGCCCTGTAGTTGGGTGAAGGGTGTTAATTGTCTGGCCTCTGACCTCAGCTACGTGATAACTGGAGGTGGGGCTTAGTCAGAGTTGAAGTAGCAAGTAGAGTTTATTTTCTCAGAAGAAGCCAGAAGGGGAAGGAAGGAAATGTATTCAATTCAGTGCTTTAGAGTAAACTGGTAATTGCTATTTTTCTTTTAAACTTAGATTGTGGGCTTTTAGTGACACTATTCTTTCTTTGTTGTCTTTACTTATAATTGTTTTTGGGCTGTTGAAAATTTAAAACATAGTGGTGGTGTAATTCTGTGCTGTCTTTAATTGCTGCAAATTTTCGCCTCCCCTCCCTCCCCTTCCCCCAATTCTTAATTATATGCCCTGTTAAATCTGATTGACAGGAGCTAAACACAGGGTATAGTAAGGGGTTTGAAGTAGGAGGGGCATAAAGGGAAGAAGCCCACCCTCAGCACGACAAGTGTTTTGATTCATTTATTTATTTATTGGTTTCTTTTTCTTTAAAAAAAAAAAAATTATCTGAGGATCAGTGGCAGGATTTTTAGGACAGAAAATTAATAAAAAGGGAACTAGGAGAGCTTCAGTAGCAGACAAGTAGTGGAATTGCAGTATAATGTGGGGAGTGGTGCAATGCAGTGGCTGTGGGACAACCATTTTCAGGCAGACCTTCTGGACACTGAGGTGCTGCCCTATCTGCATGCATCTCTCTGGACTGCGGGAGGAGGTAGCCAGACTCAGAGCGGAAGTAAACTGGGTCAAGAGTACCATCACCCCTATCAGGGACCACCCAGTCCAATGCAACTGCCTCAAAGGATGCCAGAACGAGGAGCACTTGGATGACAGTGGGCTCAGGGAGGGTTAGAGCGGTCAGGCAGAGGCACATCCCAGATCCTATTCCACTCAAGAACTCATATGCCACACTGGCAAATGAGGATGACCAAATAGAGGTACCCAGAGAAGTGGAAGGAAAGGATGTGGAGGTTAGCCAAGCAGGTGACCTCAGCGGGGAAAGCAGTGGACCCCAGAGGCAGAGGAAACGAATCCTGGTGGGGACTCCATCATAAGAGGGATCCAGCTAGGAACACAGGAGGGAGGACAGGAGGTGAGGTGCCTACCAGGTGCCAGGCGTGGAGGGATGGAAGGAAGATCCTGGGGATCACTGGGAAGGCAAGATGGGAGGGTGAGCTGGATGTCATTATCACCTAGGTACTAATGACCTGGCAAATGGGGAGCCAAAGGAAGTTCAGGAAGAGTTTAGAAAACTGGGAGGGGTCTCAAGCAAGTAGCTACTTCTGTCACTTCTCAAGTACTCTACCTGTGAGAAGGCAAGGAGACATGGAGTGCATGCACCAGAACTTTAACTCATGGTTGAAGAACTGGTGCTGTGAGGAAGGTTTGGATTCATTGGTGACTGGGGACCCACCTGGAGGATGGAGGTTTGTTCAAGCCTGACGGCCTGCATCCATCCTGGAGGGAATCCAAGCACTCAATGATAAGTTTAAATGCTACATTGACAAGCATTTAAACTAGCAAGGGGTGGCAGGCCAGCAAGAAGGTACCACTTGATCACCCCCACAGCTAGCGGTGGAACCAGTGAACCAGAGGAGTGGCTATCTCTGCAAAGCAGTGTGCAAAAGATGGAGATTAGTGCCCAAGAGGTGGATAAGCAGAAAAGGGCAAAATGCAGCAGAAGGGCAGACAGCAAGGAGAACCAGGGATAAATGACAACCAAGGAAGGGGCTGGAGTAGAACAGTGAAACAGTCTAGGAGGTCAAATCATGGAAAGCCATGTGTGCAAATGCCAGGAGCCTTAGCAACAAGATGGAAGATCTGGAGGCTGTCATGGTGCAGTCAGACCTGGACATTGTGGCCATCACTGAAACCTGGTGTAATGATAACCACGACTGGGAGATGGGCATACCTGGCAACACAACATATTCAGAAAGACAGAGCAGGCAGGAGGAGGAGGTGGCACTGTATGAAAAATTACATAAGGGTCACAGAGATCCAGGAGGAACAAAATGGGGAGAGATACTGTGGGTTAAGCTGGAAAGGAAAATGGGGACAGCCATCCGCACAGGTGTGGTCTATAGACCACCAGCCCAGGAGGAAGAAACAGATAGGAGCTGATGCTAGCCATCCAAAGGATGGCAGACAAGAGTGAGTAGTACTGGTTGGAGACTTCAATATTCCAGATGTGGACTGGAGCATCCCAGCAGCATCAACGGAGCAGATTCATCCTGGACTCCTGAGTGCCTTCCTCAAGCAACTGGTCATGGAACCAACTCAGCAGAAGGCAATACTGGACCTTGTGCTCACAAACAGGGACAGTGTGATGGGGTAACAGTGGGGAGCACCTGAGAAACAGTGACCACCAGTCATTGTGGTTTGAAATCACAGAAAGAGCAGAACAAACCACACAAAAACACGTATCCTGGATTTTAGGGGCAGACTTTGGGAAAATGGGGAGATACTTGAAAGAGGCATTAAGGGAATGGGACAGGAAACAGGGGTTGAGGAACAGTGGGCAGTATTTAAAATGGGGATTACAAGAACAACAGAATTATGCATTAAGCAGGTTAGCAAGAGGAAAAGGAAGAGGAGACCATTATGGTTTTCCAAGAGGTAGCAAAGAAAGTGACGCCATAAAGATTGCATTCAGGCAATACAAAAGACACAGGCAGAGGGGATAGGAAGAAGTACCAGGAGAAGCAAAGGGAGCAGGGAGGTCAGTAAGGGAAGCCAAAGCTCAGACAGAAGAACACATTGCAAAATCAGTGGGTAGAGGGGACAAAACCTTTTACAGGTACATAAGTGAAAAAAGAAAGACAAAGGGAGGGATAGTGATACTGAAGGGGGAGGATGGGAGCCACATGGAGGATGACAACAGTAAAGCTGACATATTGAACAGGTATTTCTGCTCAGTCTTTACTGAGGAAGAGGAGGGTAATGGGTCTGAAGGGAGCACAAAGGGTGAGAATGGTGCAGAAATGAACACAAGTCCCTTTACACGAGAAAGGGTCCTGAAGGAACTGGAAGTAATAAGAGTTGATAAAGCAATGGGGCCAGTTGGGGTGCACCCCAGGGTCCTTAAAGAACTGAGAGGTGGTGGATGAACCTCTGGCTATCCTGTTTAGCCGATCACTGGAAACAGGGGAGGTACCCAAAGACTGGAGGACAGCAGATGTAGTCCCCTTATACAAAAGTGGGAACAAAGAGGAAGCAGGGAACTACAGACCATTCAGCCTCACCTCGGTAGTGGGGAAGATCATGGAAGCACTACTGAAGGAGAGACTGGTGGAACATCTGGTTGTCAATGGACTACAGGACCCAAGGCAGCATGGTTTCACCAGGGGGAGGTCATGTCAGACCAACCTCGTTGAATTTTTTGACTGGGTGACTAGGGAGGTGGATCAGGGAGGGCAGTGGACATGGCCTATCTGGACTTCAGCAAGCCTTTGACACTGTGCCACATAGAAGACTATTACACAAACTGGGGAATATGGGTGTGGGCAGGACAGTAGTGTGGTGGGTAGGTAACTGGCTGGGTGGCAGGACACAGAGGGTGGTGGTAAATGGATGTCACTCCACAGAGGGAAGAGTGACCAGTGGGGTACCACAGGGATCAGTGCTGGGACCGGTCCTATTCAACATCTTCATCAGTGACATTGCACAACCTAGAAGGCAGAATTTCACTGTTCGCTGATGACACAAAGCTCTGTAACAGAGTGACACACCAGAGGGTGTAGACAGAATGAGAAGCGACCTGCAGAAACTTGAAGAATGGTCAGGGGTTTGGCAGTTGAAATTCAATGCAAAGAAGTGCAAGATAATGCATATGGGGCACAAAACCCTGGCACAATATATATCAGTTGGGGGTGAGGATATAGCATGCACCAAGCAGGAAAGGGATCTTGGGGTTATCATCTCTGATGACCTCAGGAGTGAGAAACAGTGTGACAAGGCAGCAGGTAAAGCAAATAGGATGCTGGGATGTATAGGCAGGGGCATCACCAGCAGGAAAAGGAGGTCATAATTCCGCTATACAAGACACTAGTGAGGCCCACCTGGAGTACAGTGTACAGTTCTGGAGACCATACCTACGTAAGGACATAGACAGGGTAGAGAAGGTTCAGAGGAGGGCAACAAAGATGGTGCATGGATTGCATCACAAGTCCTATGAAGACAGGTTGAAGGAACTGAACATGTACTCCCTGGAGGAGAGGAGAGGAGAGAGGGATATGATAGAGACATACAAGTATCTTACAGGGAGGAACAGGGTGCAGGAAAACACTATTTTTAAGCGAAAAAGATGTTCGAGGACTAGAGGGCATGGGATGAAGTTGGAGGAGGACGATTCAGAGGAAACATGAGAAAGAATTTCTTCACAGAGCGGTGGTGGACAAGTGGAACACCCTGCCAGAGGAAGTGGTGGGGGCTGAAACAATCACAGGATTTAAGAATGCATGGGATAGACATAAAGGAATTCTGGAGGTCAGGGGTAAGGGGCAACAGACTTCTAGGAAAACAAACTGAACTTACAAGCTCAAATGGGCAGACTGGGTGGGCCATAGGCCCTTATCTGCCGACACTGTCTATGTATCTATGTATCTATAGTTGCTTTTCAGGATACTTTAAAAAAACTGTCAGCGGGGAAAATAATTTCATATGCATCAAAAACAACTAGAAGCTAAATTAAAACAACAGGCACATGCAATTAAACAATATGTTGACTTCCTGAAGGTCTTGGACATACAGTAGTCAGGGCACTGCTGAATAATTTACTCAATGATAAAATAGAAAAGAAACTTACAGTTGTATAACAAAGATTCCATGAGTCTGGTCCAAGAGCAGCACAAATACTGGCATACAGGCTGTAAGCAATACTCAGCAAGGAAAGACAGTTTTATTTGTTTGGAGTCCTATGCCTATCCAATGGCTCGGGTGCCTTACAGTGATAAAAACACATGAACATGGGAAATAAAGGTAAAGTATTTTTATTTATAAAATGGCAAGAAAAAATCTAGAAATTCTATTGGCCGAGAGACATCACTTGACTGCGAATTACATTTCTATATATGCACAGTCAAGTGCCAAATCTCATTTTCCTCCTCCCACAAAAAAAAAAAACTACTTAGAGCTATTTTATAAGTGTAATAAGCTCCTCCTGGGTGTGCATCAGAGGATTTTAATGCACATCCCAGGAGTGGAAGGATACTTGGCCTTCGACTTTGTGCCTAACTACACTTCTGGGGCATGCATCAAATATAGACTAATGCATAGGCATCTGTGTGTTATGAGGTCATCACACACCGAAAGTGTGTAAAAAATAAAACCTTACAATCAACCAGATTTCCTATGTGATTTTTTTTATAATAACTGGTGCAAGAAATGTAAAATAAACTAGTACAGGAATGTGCTGTATAAATAAGCTGTTTATTGAATACATAGAAGTCTGTACTTAAAACTCGAAGATCTTCATTACATCTGCTGTATTCTGTTTGTTGCAAAGACTGAAAGCCAACATTTTTAATAAAATAACTATAAAAAGAAGTTTTCTGTCTTACTTTTTGCTGCTGTGACTCATGTTTTCACAGCACAATTGTACTGTGCAGGAACACTGAGAGCTTGCTTGCATCAAGTTGCAGTTTTAAACTGAACGGAATAATTAATTATTAAAAACTGAAGAGAGATAACGTCCAATTTAAAAATGGTTCACTTAATCTTTTTCTATTTCCTTGGTGGCAGTTTCTCATGTGTGGATTTGACAGTACCGAGACCAGCTCACACTTTTACTTTCCCACTGTTGAAGAGATTGTGTCAGCACATCAATACAAATACCATAATGACAGAGTGACATCTCACCCAGTTATTACAGTGTTTGACATCAACTGAAAACCAGTTGATAAAAGGGGTCACCAGTTATTATAATCCTATAATGCATACCCTTTTGTGACTTATTACTTACTTACATGGTGCCCTGTCTGAGGGGCTGTGAGTGCTTCACAAGTAAACATACACAAATTGAAAAACATACATTAAATAGTTAAAACATTTTACATAAATAGTTCTAAATGTTAGACAATGTCATACAGGATATTATTAAACAGATCCTTTAAATGTAGTGAATAATTTGTGTAGCTTTTTATGAGATTTTCTATTCAAATCATGAGGAACAGATGAGCCAAGTGTCCGTAGAAAGCTATCAAAATGTTTGACTTTAACAAGAGGTTCTGAAAAAATTGAAGAGTCAGGCCATTGGTAAAAAGGTAAAAAACAATAAAAACCCAAGAGCAGATAGGTTTGTTAATGACTGTTATAAGACATTTTCTTGGAGCATAATAACATCCTTATGAAAGGCCTGCAATCATACAATAAAAGCAAAATGGATAATGAAGGAGTGAACTCATGCTACCAATTTTGCAATTCTAAAAGATGGAAAATATCCAGCAAGATGTGACTCTCCCCAGCTCATTTCTCTCCAATGTTTATTTGAAGATACTTACAGGTATTCTAATAGTAGTAGCAGTAAAATCTGTTTTAGTATACTGTCAGTTCAAATCAACTATAGCAGTTACAGCAGATGTTTTCAGGATTACCAGCTTACCTCACAGATAACAATTGCAACAATTTACAAAGCATGCAGTATTAGGATGAACAGAGCTGACATTGATTAGAGTGACTTACTGTAGGAACCAATGTTTCAGTGCAGACCATAGTAATCTGGCAATCAGGTTTTGATATGAGTAAACACACAAGTGGTACTGTTAGATGATCCCTGACCTTAGAACAAAAAAGTTATATATGAATGAGTATCTTGGATATTTATACACAAGCACTGACAGTCCTACAGCAATGGTAAAAGTGAATGGAGATACCGCTGAAGATAATAAGTTTATTTTATTTAGCTTTTGATATGAACATAAAATATAAAAACTGCCAGCAGAACAAGGCATATTGATCTATCTAGTCTGCTTGAATTCCAGAGGGTTCCGCCCCTCATCAAACCTGTTCCCCCTTCCCTCTTTCTTGCCCCCCATTGGCCCTGGAGTCCTGAGGACTTTTCAGCTTTGAGGGTCATAAGCCCTTTTTTTACCCTGTCCTCTGTGATCCTTTCTTCCACCCCCCACCTACCCCCTCTTCCCCTTGCAGTACCAGGACAGCCTTTTCTTTTGTAAAGACTGAGCAGAAGAATTCTTTTAATACTTCTGCCTTCTCTGTATTTCTTTCCTCCCACCTTTTTTTAGTTTCACTATACCATCATTTTTGTCCCTGATTTACTGGAAAAAGTCTTTCTCCCCCTTCTTGACTCCTCCCGCTATTTGCAAGTCTTTACTGTCCTTGGCTATCCTGACTACCCTACCTGCCTCTTTAACCTTTCCCTCATATTTCTCCTTATCTTCATCCTTATGAGTCTTCCTGAATTGTCTATACAGGTTCCTTTTTTCCCTAACTGCCTGGGCAACTTTCCTACTCAACCAACTGGTGATTTTGGCTTTAGAGTTTTTACTATTCAGTCTGACACACTCATTTGTGGCATCTGCTATTCTATTGCTAATGATGAACCACCTCTGATCCATCTCCTCTCTGAGACTAGCCAGGTGACCCCTTAAGCATTGCCCCTGCCTCCTGAAGTCCAACCTTCTGAAGTCCAGTACCCTTGTCCTAGTATTTGTCTTTTTCTTGTCCATGTCTAATCTGAACCAGACTGTACAGTGGTCACACCCTCCCATTATGGGCTTCTCCACCTTAATGTCCTGAACATGCTCCCCATCCATCAGCACCAAATCCAGTATGGCACCCTCCCTTGTGGGCTTAGTGACATACTGAACCAAGAACTCACTTTGAACCACATCCAGGATCAACTATCTCCTGGCACATGGATGGGACCCTTTAGTCCACCTTGGGCAGATGTAAATTCCCCACTATCACCACCGTGCCCATACCTGCAGTCATCTGGATCTTGGTCCCTATCTCTCTGTTCTTTTCCTCCTCCTGGTTTGGTGGTCGATATGCTACTTCAAACTTCATTCTCCTTCCCTATGTCATTTGTAATTGTACCCACAGTACCTCTGCCTTCCCCTTCCCTGTCTTCTCTCTTGTGTTAGTTATGGCCTGCCTTACATACATTGCTATGCCTTCCTCTTTCCCTTTGTCCCTCTCCCCTCTCCCTTCTGTGTAATTCGTACCCAGGAATAGAGAGGTCCCAGTCGTGGTTTGGTGTAGGTCAAGTTTCTGTGGCCACCGCCTCCCAACCCCAGCTTGCCACCTACCCGCCATGCCACACAGCCAGTTCTGCAGCCCAATGCCACCTACACAAACCCTCCCTCCCTTCTACTTACCACATGGTGGTCCCTCCCCCATGCACACATATGCATAGCGACATCCTGTCACTATATTGCTTACCCGCTGCCCAGTCACCCCTGCCAGGTAGCCCTGTGCACAGGCACCGTGACTGAGTCACCCTTTTTGAAAGTGCTCAATTATGGTCACCCCGTACACGGGATACTAGCCACTGCTATGTCAGCCTTTCCCTGCACCATCAGTGCCTGCAGGTCAGCCATTTTATTCCCCAGACTTATAGCATTTAGGGACACCACCCTCCACCATGACTCTATGCCTCTCCCTTCCTTGGCCTGGCTACCCTTCACCTTACTCTCCCCTTGTCTATCCCCCCATGCCATTTTTAACCCCCCAGATCACCTCTAGTCCCTCTGATCACCCCTCTATCAGAACCCTCTATAGCAGCTTCCCTATCTTCCCATCTTTAGTATCCCCTCCCTTCTGCCCTCTGTCACCATCTGCTCTCCTCTCCTTCCTTGATTCTGCCATCAATTGAATCTGCGGCAGAAAGCCCATTTGGCTTCCTCCTCCTCCCACAGACCCTGGGTAGAATGACACATTCTGCTCCCCCTCAGTTTAAATTCAAGCTCCTGTCCATGTATTCCCCCAATTTGGCCTTAAGTACTCTGGATCCCCTTCTACTAAGATATAGCCTATCAGGTGAGCAGAGATTTTTCTTATTCCAGGTCCCCTTCCAGCTCCCCATGCACCCATAACCCTCCTCTTTGCACCACTCCCTCAGCCAGCTCTTGAAGTCTTCAATTCTATGCTTCCTTGCTCTGCTGGCTCTCGGTACTAGTAACACTTCTGAGAAGGCTACCAAGTTAACCACCCCCTGTAACTCTGTGCCACTTCCCTAAACCTCTCCTGTACTACCTCCACCTCACTTCCTACTAGATTGTTTGTACCCAGGTGTACTGTTATGTGAACTTTTCCCCATCCCTTGCATGAGGTAGCCTGTCATTGGGCCCACCCACTCTGCCATCATTTCCGTCATGCACACTACCTTACTGCTTTGATGTGATATCCCCTTCTTCTCCCAACTGATCCCTTTCATAATTGACTCTCCTAGAACTACAACTCTGCCTCCTCTGTCCCATTCCCCTTCCCCTTTACTGTTATTCCTGATTCCGGTATTGTCCCCCACTTCCAATCCCCCCTCTACTCCCTCTGATCTCAGCTTCTTCTCACCCATTTCTGATTGCCTGTTTTCCCCTTTACTTTCTCAGCTGGCCCACCTATTCCCCCCCCCCACACCATAACATTGTGCCCCCACCATTCTTTCTGTTGCCTCCTCTCCTCTTCTCTCCTTCCTCCTGGCACCTCCTTCTACTCTCTCTACCTCTGCCACTGTTTCTTCCACCCTCCTCTTGGTAACTTGCTATATAAGACAAAAGTAGACTGTTGCCCATCAAGTCCGTCTCCCCACTCTTAGAGGGGTTCACATTTCCTTTTTCACCTGTAAGAAATGTAGATCTAACCCTTTTTTAAACTAGCTGAATGTCTCCACTTCTACAATTTATTTTGGAAGCCCATTCTATAATCTAACTGTTCTAATTGTAAAGTACTCTCTGACTGTTTTTTCTTGATGAACCCACCTTTCTTTGTCTGTTATGAGATTTTACTGAGAACATTGTTTCTTTGTATGCTAGTCCAAGATCTGTCATTAAGTTTGCACATTGTGTTACTTTATAAAGTTATAGAAAATCTCTTCTGACCTTCCTTTCTTCCAGTGTGTACATGTACATGTTATCCATTCTGCTTTCATATGGCGTGTTTGCTAATCTAGGTATCAGTCTGATTGCTCTGCACTGGACCCTGTCCAACAGATTTATTTTCTGTTTAAGACATGCATTCCAAAAAGGTGTACAAGTGCCCAGATAGGACCTGCCATAAATTCTATGTAATGTCCTTGGGTTGATCTCATTTCTGTTAATAAATGCTCTCCTGATACAACCTAACACTCTATTTGCAGTTTGTGCTGCTTTGCTTTTTTTTTACATTGGTGTTCATTTGAAAGTGTATTATTGATCTATATCCCTAAATCCCTTTCTATGTCCACCTTTTATAGTGAACTGGCATCTGGTGTGTAATTATACATGAGGATGTTGTGCTTTAGATGAAGTACTACACATTTTTCAACATTAAATGGCCTTTTGTTGCTTTCTGCGCAAGTCTCAGTTTCACTCAGATCTTTCAATAGTGTATTATATTTAAATAATGTGTCTGTCTCTCCCCAAGTTTAGTGTCATCTGCAAATGTAATGATATTATTAGATATTCTTGTGAAGATCCCCAGTATACAATGAAAACAGAGCCAGCTCCAATACGGATTCCTGTGGGAAACTGCTGGACACTCTCCCCATCTGTGAAATTTTCCCTTTTTATCTGAACTTATTGTACCCTATCAGTTAGCCATGAATTTACCCATTTGAACATATTTTTATTTATACCCTTTTTGTCCAATTTCATTATTTGTTTGTTGGGAGGAACCTTGCGAAATGCCTTGTGGAAATCTAAGAAGATGATGTCCATTGGTACATTGTTATCTAGACTGACTCTGACCCTGTTGTAGAAGGTTATAAGATTTGGAGTGCAAGATCTACCTGTTTTGAATCCATGCTGTGTTATGTCATTGAGTTGCTTAATGTTAATGTCCTCCTGTGATTTCCCTTTTATTAACTTCTGTGTTATTATACTCAATATTGCTGTGAGGCTAACTGGTCTGTAGTTACCCATATTGGATTTAACCCCCGTTTTATGGCTTTAGTGGGCATAGCCCTGCAGATGTGTTACTAACACATTAGAAAAAGGAAGCTTACCAGATACTGAAGTGACTTGTTCAAACTGGAGATAAACAGCAATTACTGCATGTCCACCACACAACTTTGGCAGCTGGCTGAACACAGCACAGACTGCCATGTCCAACATGGCTACTGAAGCCCAGCATGCATGCAAAATGACTCGCACATGCACAGTGACTTATGCATGCGTACTGAACACCGGTGGCACAGTCCGCCATGTCCAAGATGGCTGCTGGAGCCCAGTGCACATGCATGAGTTATCATGCATGTGTGACTTGACCGTGCACAGGCGCGATGACTCACGCATAAACACTGTGCTCCATCTTGGACATGGCAGATAGTGCTATGTTCCACCGTACCCTCAGCTGCAGCCTTACTGGCTCTGGCCAGAGTTTGTTATGCATGGGGATCACAGTAGCCCAATGCCAGTCTGATGGTACTTTACCCACCTCATATGATTTGTTAAATAAGAGTGATATTGGGCCTATTATCTCCTCGGCAATATCACTTAATAATCTGGAATGTAATCCATCCAGCCCTGGGGGATTATTTCTGTTGATAGTTTTTAGTTGGGTTGTTACATCCTGATCAGAGAAAGTATTATCCTCCCCTGATATTTTATTAGCCAGCTGGATTGTGTTATACAGGATGCATCAAGAATCGAGCAGTAGTCTGCTCAGTATGCCTTCCTGGTAAAACCTTTAAATAAATAAATAGAAATACTGTTTTTCATTCTATACTGGACAACACTGTTCATTTATTACATCTGCCATCTGTTTAGCATCATTTACTAATTCACACTTATATAAATTGGTCCAATAGATCTGTTCATCCTCTACTGTTATTAATATCGGCAGAAACGTTTTCTGGTTATCTTAGTTATGTGCTAGTTTTAACCCTAATTAAATGTTTTCTCAGAGAATCATAGTCAAGGCCACTGGCTTTCAGATTTTACCAGAAAATCCAATAAAATTCAAGAATTAGGGCTGCCTGAGCACTTGTAAAAACAAAGATTTCATGGAATGTGGCATTTTATATCAGATCAGTAAATCTACAAAACTTTTATTTTTCTTATAATTCCTTTATGTAATATTTTCAATTTGCTTTATTTAATGCTCTGCATTTTAATCCTTCTTTTATTCTGATTAGTTATGCACATGCTAAAAGAATGATAGCAGAATCCTGGTAAAATCCAGAAATTAGAGTAACAATCACTGGTGTAATTCCGGAATCTGAAGTCTTGAAAATGGAATTTCATTGTTTTAATCACCATAAATCAGTGGCCTTGATCATAGTTTTAGTTTTCTTTTGCTTCACATTGTATTTTGCTATGTTCACCTTGTTTGGGTTTCTCCTAGCCCTAGTGTAAGCCTTCTCCTTCTTTTTGATTTGTTTCTCAATTTTTACTAGTTAGCCGTATGGTTATTTTACCCTTATTATTGTAGACTTTTTTTAATGGGAACAAATCTCTGCTCCAGATACAGAATTTTTGTCTTCGGTAACTTCCATGCATCCTCTATAGAGTTCCTTGCCACTTCCTGTGACTACTCTCAGTGTAGCACATTTCTCCTAATTTGTTTGTAATTTGCATTGTTTTAATTCCTTATGATAATGTTGTTTGCTTATATTATTAGGTTAGATCTGAATACAGACTTGACCATATTATGGTCTCTTGGGCTTATGCCACCACAAATTTCTATGTTCTCCACGAAATCTGGTGCATTAGTTATAACTAGGTTGAGATTACTGTTATCTCATCTAGGATTTGCTACCATTTGCCTTAACGTGTTAGATATTAAGGTGTTTAAGAAGTCAGATTAAAAAGCTGTACTGCATTTAATTCCTCACAGTTTATTCTGGGTAGATTGAAATCACCCAAGAGCAGATCGCCATACTCAGCAGCCCTGATGATTTAATTTAGAACAGCCTTATTGTAATCATCATCACTATTAGGCGGCCTGTAACAGATCCCCAATGTTAGCTTTTTACCTCTTTTCATATTAATTTATATCCATAGGCTCTCAGTATCTGTGTTCTGATCCTTTATGCTTTTCATTTCTAAACTCTGTATTTCGGATCTTAAATATATACACTCACCATCCCTTTTCTGCCTTGTCTATTCAGATTATAGAGTTCATAGTGATTTATACTTATACACCATCCCGCTTTCCCTACCCACCAAATCTCTGTTAATGAAGCCAAATCAATATTGTTGTTAAGTATTCTGGCTTCAAGTTTGGCTTTTCATAAGTTGTTTAGACTCCTTCTGCTGGGTAATAATACCTTTAGGCTGTGTTCCCTGCTTAGTATGGGAGTTTAATTTGCATGCAGTTTTCCACTCCATAATCTACACCATCTTGAGCCCCCCCTCTATCCTTAGTTTAAAGCCTTATTAATGTGTGCCTCAGTACTCTTCCCAAATACAGCACCCCCTTGTTTACTTAAGTGGAGACCATCCCAACTGTAGTAGCCCAAATTGCCCTCAAAGTTCTCTCAATGTGTTAAACATCCATAACCTTTTTAAATGTCCATTTCCAAAGCCAGTCATTGATGATTTGAGCTTTTTGTGTCAACTTATTCCTGCCGTCGGGACAGGTAGTAGTTCGGAGAAGACTACATCACATCCCCTTTGCTTGAGCTTATTTTTGAGGGTGATGAGGTCCTTTTTCATTTGCTGCACCTGTTGTCTACTCACATTGTTTGTACCCACTTGCACAATTACCAGGGGTTTAACACCACCATTTTTTAAAATGTCATCTGCCATTCTTTAACTGTACTGTATCCTAGCTTCTGAGAAGCTACTACAGGTTTGGTGTGATTTGTCTGGGTTGCAAATATGCAAATTTTAATATTGAATCCCCCAGTACACAAACTTGATGCTTCTTTAAGATAAATTCAGAAGTATCCTCGGTTTGCTCAATATCTAGACCTGTGTCAGTATCATCCCTGTCCAATGGTTCAAAACTGTTAATAAGGGGGGTTTCAAAAGACGTAGTCGTCCCTCCCTATTTTATTAGTATATAAAACCACTGCCCAGTTGTCACCTAGACCCTCATCCTCCATATGCCTTTACATAATATTTAAAAGCCACTGCTCCCCTTCCTGGTTACTCTTGTCATAGGTACTATTAGAGGAGACTACCTGTTTTCTCAGATCTTCCACTGTGAATTCAAGTAGGTTATGACTTTTTAAGCAATAAGGCATGACCAAGGGTTATGTTAATGGTCTGTTAATCACCTTCTAGGGGTGTACTGTGGCACGAGGTGTAGCCGAGTGCCACATGCCCCTAGAGGGTGATTAACTGACCATTAACATAATCCCTGGGAATGCCTTATTGCTATTATAATAAAAAATGTTTTTAAACAGTGTTAAACCTTGTTCAGCATATGGCTAAGCTCTACATGTATGTTAATAAAAGATTAACATAAGGATGTTAGAATGTTTGCAGCCAATTAGAAAGCTCCATTTCTCAGACCCTTTTTATAATAATCCTTTCTAGTTCCATCTCCAGTTCTAAAAGCCTAATTTTTAATTATTTGCACTGGACACAAGTAAAGGCTTCAAAGTCTAGTACTGACTGTAGGTTGAATTTGTTGCAAGCTACTCAAAGGCTACCAATCTCCACACTAGCAAGGGTAATTTATCTAATTTCCTTGACCGTCTTTAAAACCTGCAAAAGTCCTCCTGCTACCCAGCACACACCTCTGCCCACCACTAATAGCACTTTCTCAAGAGGGACAGCCAGAATGGGGTATTTTTATTGAAATTTCTGATTGTGTTTTTATAGAGAGTGAGAGATGGTATCACAATGATGATCAGCAAGAGCTGAGTTCCAAAATGCAATCCACTTCCCTTCTTCCCTTATAGCCTCCCTTTTTCCCCCCTTCCTGAGCTGACCCCCATTTCTATCCTATCTCCCATACTGGGCCCCCTATCCCCTTCGCTACTTGGTGGTTGGAACCTATTCCACACTGGTACCCCTAGTGGTGTTCCCACTCTCACCTCCTCTTGCCTAACTCCCTCTATTTTGCCCACCATACTCCACCTCCCTTCCCTAAACTTTCTTGCCCTCTAGAGCAGAGGGATCAGTTGCATCCAGGCCTGCCTCACTTCAGCCCTCCCATTACCATTGTTTCTGCTCCCTGCTGAGCCCCCTCACCCTCTGCTCCTATCTGATCTAGCCTGCTCTCCCCCACTTCATCAATGTTCCCAGCTTCCACCTTAGCAGTCTTACCTCCTCTATCAAATAGCTTAACTTTCTGTACACTGGGCATCCCCCTGCCTCCCACATTGTCCCCAGGAATACTGCAGCCCCACACCCTGTATAGTTCCCTTGCCCCTATTCTCCTAATGCCTGTGCATGTTCTATACCCTCTTAATGCTTCTTTGTCCAACCCTTGCTGTGTTTTATAGTATTCTTGTAGTGACCACCTTCCCTTTCCTGACGATAATCCACTTATCGTCTTCCGTCTCCTACACCCAGCTAGGTATCCTTTCCCACTCTTCTCTACCCTTTCCTATGCCCTTCACTTCTGCCTGCCTACTCCAGTTAGGTAGTAACAATTGTCTCATCATTTATCCTGCCTCTGCAGGCCTACCCTTGATATGAAGTAGCTTTAGTTCCTACTCTATCCTGTGTCTGAAGCCCTGTCCTAGATAGGAAGTAATTGCAGCCACCACTATTTCATTCCTCTGCAGGCCTACCCCAGATAGGGAGTAGCTGCAAGTCCCCCTACTTCCTGCCTCTGCAGGCCTACCCAGATAGGGAGACCTACTCCAGATAACGAGTAGCTGCAATCATCCCTACTTCTTGCCACAGCAGGCCTACCCCAGATAGGGAGTAACTGTAATGCTTATTATCTCCCACATCTGTTGCCTAACCCTGTAAGCATTTGGTACCATTACCAAGAATCCTCACCCCAACCATCCTACCCCTTTCTTTATTCATTCTTCCCCTCTTCTTTATTCATTATCCCTACCTCTGACAATGTACTGTGTTTATTCCTCTGCCTTACCTATATCCACTCATGCAGAGTACCCTGTAGCCTGTGGTCCTCCCTGTGTATGCCCTGCCAGTGCTCCAGACACCACTTAGGTAAATGCCACACTCCTGCTTCGTGGCACTCATGCTTCGGGGTTGCTCACACGAGGGGTCATTTGGCCCTCTGGGAAATTTAGATAGACTACAGCAGCCCTGTAGACTGGCTATAGCCATGTGGTCCCCGTGGAGCTCCAGTACCACTAGCTTGTCTCACTTTACAGCCGCACCCAGCCCTCCCTCTGCTGGCATGCTCACTCCTCCCATGTCCCAATCTCCCCAGTTCAAATACAGCACATTATAATTATTTACAGACTGAAGCACTGTTTTTTTTATTCAAACTCCCTCTCCCTAAAAACATTTAGCTGATTTTCTGCAGGCTTCTCTCCTCTATGACCCCTCGGCAGTGGTCCAAGGTAGAGAAGGGTGATGTTGAGCCAGGGAAGGGAGGGCTAGACAATCCTGCCTATTTCCAACTTCATCCCAGGGGAGGTATGACAGAGATGCAAACCAGCTGAAACTGAACCAGATGAAGTTGTTAGAGGTATTTTTAGTAAATGAAGAAATTTGGTGAGAACTCCAGGGACATTCCCCCACACATTACGAGTAGTGCCATGGGATCTTAATGTCCTCCTGAATAACCACAAGAAAAGGCAGACAAGACTTCAGTTTAATGTCTTATCTGAGGGACAGCACACCCCAACAGTACATAATCTCCTTAGTACTGCTCACAGGTGCCAGCATTTATAGTATGAGCCGAATCCAAGTGTGGGACGAGGATGGATGACCTTCTGGCTGAGAGGTGGGTGTGCAGCTTAGAAGAGAGTACGGCCTGGGACCAAAAATATTTTTTGTCTGTTTTTTCAGTTAATCCTTTTTATTGAAGTTTCAGACAACATGCTATACTTTGATACACGGTTGCCCCTGAAAAAGGGACACGTCTCAGTGGGTTTACCCGATTAACAAAATTCAAACAAATAAGTAAATAATACATAGAAGGAGCCATGTTTATCATACATCATTGTAGGCTACAGACAGGAATGACTGTAGCATTTCCTCAGGAAAAAAAACAAGGAGAGTTAACTATATCTAGCATGAGGGTACTGATTATGTTAGCATTGCAATGGGGAAGGGGGCAGCCAGTATCCCCCTCTAAGAATTACAAAGCACAACAGTGTATCAAGAGTGCATTAATAGTAGATTTATACAACATGTACATATCCATATCATGTTGAAAACATACCTGGAGCAACCAATTGCCAAACTTAGAAAAGGAGGGGGGGTTTGGGTGAAAGGGTTCCAGTGCCAAGAAGTCCAGTCTTGGGGGACATGGGCAGATTACTGGCCTAGAAGGCTGAAGTGGTGGGGTCAATCTGCTTCTTTGGGGGGGGGAGGGTGGATTTGAGCCATGGTGAAGTCAGGGCCCAAGTCTTGTCATATTGATGCAGGGTTCCTTGGGCAAAGTGATCGAGAAACAAATGATTTGATACCTTTTATTGGACCAACATGGATGTTACAGAAAAGAACAAAGTGCTTTAGCTTTCGAACCAACCAGGTCCTTCTTCAGAAGCTTTGTGGCAGTTTTTTCAAATATCCCATACTATTAACACCGGATTATATAGAAAAAGCAGAAATAATTCTCATTGGTTTAACATATACATTTAAAACATAATAGAAGATTACGTCAGAGAAGCTAATTAACACCAGTATGCCTTAAACTGAGGAGCCTCAGAAGGGCAAAGGTTATCAAGAATTCTCTATAGCCAGAGAGATGAGATGAGTTTACAACTTACATTCCAATTGTCCTGGTATATTAAAGGATAGATAATGAGAGACAAAATCCTGAAATTAGGTATAACTGCAAGTTGAAATCAAGCCTCAAATTAACCTACACATATAAACATGATCTTACATGTATCAGAGAGAATGCCACTCCAAGGTTTTTTTTATCACTAGAATGCTTTCTTGGCCTACTGAGACATTTTAAAATTTATGTGACAAGAACTCTCTGGCTGTAGAGAATTCTTGATAACCTTTGCCCTTCTGAGGCTCCTCAGTTTAAGGCATACTGGTGTTAATTAGCTTCTCTGACGTAATCTTCTACTATGTTTTAAATGTATATGTTAAACCAATGAGAATTATTTCTGCTTTTTCTATATAATCCGGTGTTAATAGTATGGGATATTTGAAAAAACTGCCACAAAGCTTCTGAAGAAGGACCTGGTTGGTTTGAAAGCTAAAGCACTTTGTTCTTTTCTGTAACATCCATGTTGGTCCAATAAAAGGTATCAAATCATTTGTTTCTGGATCTGTTTTTTAAAAGGACCAATACGGCACCTACAACATTTTTTTGGGCAAATTGAGACATTCTTTCAAGAATGTTTAATTTGTCCATGAATGATGTACACTGTTCTATAGATGTGATATTTCCAGTGCACCATTTTTGCAGGAACAATGTTTTGGCTTCCACTGAGGCTTCCATAAACTATCTTTTATGGTGTCTGGGTACTACCAGAGTTGTGGGAGAGATGCCCAACAGCCAAAAGGTGGGGGTGTAAGGTAGGGTGCATTGTAGAGCTGTGGCATAGGAGGAGATGACTTTTCTCCAGAAGGGGCTTATCTGGGGGCAGGGCCACAAGATGTGTGTGAGATTCCCTCCTGGGCTACCAGATCTCCAACTATGGACATTATGTATGAGCTTCATGGTTTTGAGCTGATTTGGTGTCCTGTACCAAAGATGCATTATTTTATTTTGCATCAGAAGGGTTCTTCCATCCGCACATACCTCATGGATGAGCCTCCAATTGTCTGGCCACTGGGTTTCTGTGACTTGGAATTTAGTGTTTCCAATTTCTGTCTCGCTGTTTGTAACTGATCTGGGAGCTCCTTAAGGATGCATTTATATATTGCACCTGCTCTCACTCTCTTCAGGTGAGCTAGCCATGCACTGTTGGGGGGGGGAGTTGAGAAAGGTGATTTTCTAGGTTATTAAGGAAACGGTCAACTGCACTTCAAAGCTGCAGATACCTAGAAAAATCTTGCTGTGGTATTTTGAACTTGGTCTGTAGATTCTGGAAGGTATTGACTTAGTGTCTACCCTGCATGAATAGATCTTTCACCGACCAAATGCTACAAGTCTGCCATGAGGGCCATAATAGGACCTTGTGCTTAACCTGGATAAGAGGATTACCCCATAATGGAATGGGTCTTTTAGCGTAGTTATGAACTGTTTTCCTAATATCCACCAGGTGTAGATGGACTCTCCCACTGATGGTGGTGGTAATATGATGCTGCAGGGGCATTTGGTATACAGAACTACTCCCAGTGGTGTATTGTTAATGACAGCCATTTCCATCCCCACCCACTGGAGGGACCCTGGGGAAGGAGCAAACAACAGTTGAAGTGTTTGTGCCCCTATGAAGGTGTAGTGATATCCTTGGAGCCATGGGAAACCCCCCCCCCCACACTTTCCAGTGAGTACATAATTTGTTTATGCTGTATGTGGGAGGCTTTCTTTTCCATAGAGAATCACTAATCAAGCTATTGATCTTGGCATACCACTGTTTAGGTATTAATACCGGGAAGGGCAATAAGCAGTGTAAGAGCTTTGGTACCAGAATGATCTTGAGAGCAGCAACCTTCCCTGCCATAGACAGTTTGAGGAGTTTCTACCCATCTATCTCTAGTTTCAGTTTGGCAAACAGTAGAGTGAGGTCTGCTAGGGTCCACTTTTGGGGGTCTGGTAGGATATGAACACCCAGGTAGGTGATTTCTGTCAGTGCCCACTTCATGTCTGCCACTTTGAAAAGGGTAGCAAGGCAGGAGTGGTGCATAACTTCTATCTTGGATGGATTAACCTTGAGGCTGGACACCTTAGCAAAACATTGCAAGGTGTCCAAGAGCAGGCTAAGGAATCCAGGAGCATCACTTGTTAGTAGCAGGATATTATCTACATAGAACATGGTTTTGTATTCTTTGGTATCTATCGTGAGTTCTGGAATATTTTTATGTTGTCTTAAGACAATTGCTAGTGGCTCTGTAGTCAAGAGGAAGAGAAGAGGGAGAGGGGCATCCCTAATGAATACCTTTCAGGAGTGGGAATGCGGCAAAGAGGGTCAAATTGGTTAGGTCTCTAGCTGTTGGGGAGTTATATAAGCTGCAAGCCCATGACAGAAGATGTTTCCAAAGCCCATGCAGTAAAGTACCTGAAGGAGGTACCACACTCCACCAAGTCAAACACTTTTTCAAAATCTATTGTGATTACTGCAGCCAGGATGGGGTTACCTCTGGGTGACCAGGGAGCAAATGTCACCTGATCCTAGACATCCCTTGACAAATCACACTTGGGAGTGGTGGATAAGGGATGGAAAACAGTTTTCAAGTCTGTTGGCTAAGGCTTTAGCCGATACATTGGAGTCTGCATCACTCAATGAGATAGGTTGGTAATTGACCGGGTTTATAGGGTCTTTGTCCATCTTGGGTAGGACAGTGATGGTCATCTCCTTCATGGTGGGAGGGAGGATGGACATTTGCCTAGCCTTGGAGAACACCTCTGCAGAATAGGGAATACCGCAACATAGTTAAGTTGTAGAATGTCTGCATGGAGTCCATCTATCCTGTGGCTTTGTTTTAGTTAAGCTGGGACAGGGCCTTTTGTATCTCATGTAAAGTTAAGGGGGCCTTTAGCATGGCCAGTGCTTCTGGGTCTAGATGAGGGAGGGGTGTGTTCACTAAAAAAGCATTTATCACCAGAGTGATGGGGGAAGTAAGGGAGCAGTACAGGGTCTCATAGAAGGTGTGCATCACCTCATTAAGTCCCTCAGGTTTGTGGATCATCTGGCCATTCTTATCTTTTAGGGAGGTTATATGCCTTTCCACTTATCTTTGTCAGAGGCAGTATGCTAGGACCCTTCCTGTTTGCTTGCCTCCTTCCAAGTACTTATGCTGGAGACATGTGACCAAAAGTTCCACCTTCCTAGTCAACATTTCATTGACTTTTACCTGGAGCTCTAGAAGTCTCGCCTTGGCCTCTTTGAGATGGCTGCCGGAGAGGGTTACCACAGTTTCCAAATGCTGAAGACAGTCTGCAAGTGTGGCATATTTCTTGTCTGTTTCCCTGCACCTATGAGCAGCCAAGATCATGATCTGACCTCTAATGTAGGCTTTGTATGGCTCCCACAAAGCCACAGAAGAGGTCTCCCTCATATCACTGAGCTGCAAGTCTGACAAGGTCACCTTGACCCAAGTCTGGAAAGCCTGGTCAGGGGTAGTGGATCCAGTTTCCATAACTGGGATCATGGTGTATCCAGTCCTCAAACTAGTGATGATGACAGGGGACTCAAGGAAGTATGATCCAAAGTATGCCTTCTCATTATGTCTGTGGCCACCATCTTATGCTCAATTTGTTATTATCCAAATCATAGGTCAAGGTGATTGAAAGAGTCATGTACCTCTGAATGATGTGTAGTCGTGGACTGTGGGGTGCTTTGTCCTCCACATGTCTCAAAAGGCATGCTCTTTTATTAGTGCCTTCAAAATTTCCAGCTGTGGTTGTCACCATTCAGGTTTTTTACCTGATAATCCAGTGTTCATTGTTCTGTCTGGTTATCAGGTTTTGCTCAAAGACAGTCACATTTTTGAGCCATTTTGACTGTACACATGCTCTTAAAACAGAGTCTGTCATACTGTTCATTGTGTTAGCTCCATGTCCAAGTTATAAATGAGCTATTTTACCAATATAGCCTTTTCTTTGTAAAAGCAGTGTAACGGGGGAGGTGTAAATTACTGTATGACCATTAAATGAATACTACAGTCAAAATTTGCAAAAACATATGTTGTGCAGAGTGTTTTGATTTGTGTATTTAGTCTGGGTGTGTCCTTCCCTTTGTTTGTTATTAGGAATTTTTTTCTAAATTTGCCTACTAGTTTTATGGCCTGTGGGGATCTCCATGTTAGAATGGTTTATTGCTCTTCTTTGTCCTACAGTGCCTCCTGTTTCATGTAACAATGGTGCATCTGGGACCACTGAGTCAATGAGGGAAAGTACTGCACCAGTACTGTGAAGATAGAAGCCTGATGTTCTGGCCTCAACTAAATAACTGTTTCAGTATTTTTGTTTTCTATATTTTTGTCTAGGTCTAGCCATGCTTTCCTTTTAAATCTTTTAATTTCACCAAACTACACCCAGCCATAAAAAGCAAACAAATCACCATACATTATCGGTGCTATAATTAGTAAAGATTCTAGCTGTTTTCTTACAGAATACTCAAGAGCTCAAGTGATTGCTAAGCTGTAACTGTAGCCTTCAGTACCTGCTAGATAAGGAAAGTGACTTAAAGCCACAGCTGTACTACTTTAAAATTAACTGTAAACCAGTACTTACTGAATCTATTGTCCCAGACACATCACTGTCACATTGGAGGGAAGGCATTGTAGGAAGCAGAAGAGCAATACACCATGATTATATGGAGATCCTTAGATGCCATAAAACTAGTAGGAGGGGCCATAACACTGTTAGGTAAATTGCGAAAAAACTTACAGCAAACAGAGGGAAGGACACAACAGGAATAAATGCACAAATCAAACCCCTCTGCACAACATATGTTTTTGCAAATTTTGATTGTGCTACTCCTTTAAGACCATTAGCAGTTGCTTAATCTTTTCCACTCTGCATCTTAAAGTAGCACTGCAGCAAAGCTGGGCAAAAAGTTTGACCTGACCCTTTGTAACAGAAAAATAATAAGTTTTTTCCACTTTCACTTGCTGGTAAACTTTTCCATCTTTACTATAATTAACGTATTTTCAAATATATAATTTTTTTCCCTCAAGAAAAAGTATAGTTATTTATTTTGGCTATAAAATAGAATTGTGGACTTGAAAAGGAATTGGAGCCAGAAAAACTAATTTGTAATAAATATTATAGAAATCAAACAGCAAACAATGTGTTTATTATATACCCTTATACACCATTTATAGTATTTCCTTTGCACCTCCCCATATCACATCTGTAAATGATATTTCCTTTATATCTGTATGTTTCTGTAGTAAAACAGTTTCAATAAATGCATAGGAAACAACTAGACAAGCACATTTAATAGGTATTTCTTGTTGAACTTCTGCTTTATGTATTGCCTTTCACTGCTCCATTAAAGTCTTCTCTGACAAAACAAATGACTTTGGAGGAGGGATAATGCACAGTAAGTCATGGGAAGGGATGGAGCTTGGGGTGGAGTTTAGGGAGTGGTTTAATATCCAGTTTTTGCCTCATCCACAGGTGGTAACCCTACTTCTGCCACTCTGGGGTGTGCTTCTGCCTTACCTGAGCTATGATCTAGTTTGAGGGTGAGTATCAGGTTAAAGTCTCCTGTCAGTAGCATGGCGTCGGAGTTTGGGTTGAATCAGGTTTGCCTCATTCATTCATTTTATTGAAGGCAAATTGAGAGAAATCTCTCCTTTATAATTGCATTATTGAGGTGATGGAAGAATTCTGGACCATCCACATTGGGAGCATAAACATGCTCCAGTATTATCTCCACCTCTGGTGTCTTGAGGAAGGCTAACACCCATCTCTCATCGGTATCCTGTGCAGTGGTTTGCAATTGTCATGGTAACAACCTGTGTAGTAGGATGGAGACCACCTGCTCTTGTGGTCTTAGAATTGCTGAGTATTTCAGTTCTCACCCATTCCCATACTCGTTTCTGCTCCTCCTAAGAGAGCAGTTTGGTTTCCTGTATAACGGCTATGGTGGTAGACTGTTTTCATAGGAACAACAGCACAGTACCTGTTTCCATTTAATTGGGGAGTTGAGTCCCCGGTTGTTCCAACTAGTGCAGTAGATGTCAGCCATCGGGCCCCCACCCCAGTGTATATAAATGAAACATGACTGCCATAAGAACCCCTTTTGTAACTGGAGTTGTCCTTGTCTCAGTGGGCACCTTCAGAATTTTTGCACTTGGTAACTCTGTATTAGATGTTGACACCCTCCCAAAAGCATCATAACACTCAGCATTGCTAGCAAGACAAAAACAAGAACTTTAACAGGAAATTATGTACAGCCTCTGTAGCAAGAAGTCAGCCAGAGGCTAATGCAGTTAGAGCCCTCCTAAAGTGGGCCTGATTGCAGGAACCAGAAACTTCCATAGTCTGTGAGGAGTTAGTAACTTTCTTGAAAGGTTCAGTACTGAAGAGGTTCCGGATAGGTGACCATTGTCTGTGTGGCACAGAGCCAGAAGCCAAGGGTGTTCAAAGGCTTGCCATCCTGATGCCAGTGTAGCCATTTCTGAGTTAGGGTCTAGGACCTTAGAGATCTTCCCTGCTTTGACATGCAGCTATAATAATAATAATAATAAAACTTTATTTTTATGGCACCTTTCAAAAACCAAGGCGCCTCACAATTAGTTAAAACATAACATAGTTCACAGTAGCATAAATATTATAAAACAAAAAATACAAATAAATTAAGTCCATCAGTCACCAAATGCTTGTTGCCAGAGGTATGTTTTTAATGCTTGTTTGAATCCCTCCACGGTCACACACTCCCGTAACTGATGGGGTAGAGAATTCCAAAGGGATGGGGCTGCATACATAAATGCCCAGGCCCCAGAAGATTTTAAACACACCCTTGGAATCTCTAGCAACTCCTCGTCAGCTAAGCAGAGTGATTGCCCAGGGCAGTAAGGTACCAGAAGCTCTTTCAGGTAGTCCGGGCCCTGTCTATGTAGGGCTTTGTAGGTCAAAAGACCAATTTTAAAGGTAATTCAATTCAGGATTCTCTTTACAGAGAGTGGACTGCTGCTCTGACCTTGGGATTACATCACAGAGCTGCTGCTGTTTGGTTTCGATTTAGGAGCTAAACACTGGGTACAGTAAGGGGTGTTGAGTAGAAGGGGCATACCAGGAAAGGAACAGCACCAAGTGAAGAGGTGACTGCTCTCTCAGTGGAAGGGAAGTAAATGCAAATCTAGGAGCTTTCATTATTACTTCTTCGCATTGATATTGCATTGGGGAAAGGAGGAGTAGGAGTTTGAAGAAGGTTGTGCAATGGCTACTTAAAGCCTGTTTTTGAGTGTGGATAGGAAGGATAGGAATATAAAAAGCAGTTGCTCAATATATCTAAATGTGTGCAACAAAGGAGGTAAGGGAAATAAAGAAAATGTTTTGCACTGATAGAGGAGGGAGAGGAGAGACTTGGGGGAGTGTTTGGTATCCTGCATCTGGAAGGGTGGGGGTCGTTGGTGGGCAACGACAGCAATGGGTAGGGTGGTAGGCTGCAACAACTGCGGTGCACCAATCTTTCTAAAAATTGCCTGGAGTGTGGGAGGATGTTTAGTGTGCAACCACATAGAAAAACTTAGAAAAGAGATTGAGGGTCTGCAGGAGGAACTAAGACAGGCAAGGCAGATTGGGGGTGGGTTTAGCCCAATACTGGAGGGAAGAAGAAGGGGAGATGAGGGACGGTGATTTAAGCCAATAGTGGTGAGGAGAGGGTCAGAAGAAGGGAAGCAGAGACAAAGGGTGCCCAGGCCAGGAGGAACAATTGCCGGGGAAACCAGGTCAGGAGACAAAAGACAAATGGAAGAAGGAGATAGGGACTTGTGAGGGGAGGAGAAGAAGTGGCAAAAGTCATAGAGTGGAAAGGAGAGAACAGGTTACTATGAAGAGAGAGGGAGCGGGCATTTGTGAAGGGTCTTCAGAAAATAGTTGTGCACTGCTAGAGAGGAAGAAGGTGGAGGAGGAAATATGAAATTAGAGGAGTAATTGATAAATGCCTGGACCAAACCGGAGTGGGGGAAGTTCTGCTGGGAGAATTGCAACAGGGGTAAAAGGGGGAAATAATGTGCAAGAGGAAGAAGAGGAGCTGGAAATGAGAGAGGGAGATGAATGGAAGCAAGCAGGGAGTAAGAGGGGTGGAATCTTAGTGCTAGGGGACTCAATACTAAGAGGAGTTAGGTGGGGTAGCAAGGGGGAGAGGCGTAGTCGCATTTGGGTGGAGGCCATGCCAGGAATGACAGCAGAAAGGGTGGGACAGTCTGTTCTGAAATATGCTAGAAGGGGTAGGGACAAGCCTCATTTAATTATACATCTTGGGACAAACGACCTGGCTGACAAGACAGTAGATACAGTCCAGAGGAGGTTTGAGGAATTAGCACAATTATGTGAGGGAGCAGGAAGATCAGTAACTTTTTCAGAGATACTTCCAGTGCCAAAGGCAAGCACAAGAAGGAAGCTGAGAGTAGAGGAATTTAACGGATGGCTAAGAACCTGGTGTTGTGCTAAAGGGTATGGGCTGTTGGGGGGTGGGGAGGTGGGGAGGGACCTGGGAGGACAGTAGTCTCTATGCCAAGGACAGACTACACTTGAGTGAGGAGGGAAAGAAAGTTTTGAAACAGAGGATGGAGGAGTACATAGAGGAAGTTGGGAATTTAAACTAGGAGTGGGGGGTGGCAGTTGGGGAAGAGATATGCAGAGACCACAGGTTGGGAAATCATATGAGCTTACCCCCCATAACAGTGACAAAGGACAAATGGCAAGTACTGTTGGTGATGCTAGGAAAGGAGGGCAGGATGGGAAGGGGGGAAAGGGTGGAAGGTGGTTACCCTTAATGCTAGGAGCCTTGGGAGGAAAACTGCAGAGTTACAGGTTCTCATGGCAGAGGGAGAGGTGGACATTGCAGCCATCACGGAAACATGGGCCACCCAATACAATGACTGGGACCTGTCTGTACCAGGGTACAGGTTATTTCATAGGGACAGGGTGATTGGGAAAGGAGGGGTGGCACTTTATGTGAAGGAAGGACTGAAGTGTGTAAGGGAGGAAGGGGAGGAGGGTAGTACGGAGTCACTTTGGATGCAAATCCAGGATTCCAAGAATAGGATTCTTAGAATGGGAGTGGTGTCCGGCCACCATCTCAGACAGAGGAGTTAGACAGGGAACTAGCGGGACAGATCAGGAGGACTGCGAAAAGGGTAGTGTGGTGATTGTGGGGGACTTCAACATGCCAGGAGTGGACTGGAGCACCCCAACAACCAGGAACAGAGGGAGCAGGTACTGCTGGATGCCTTCAGGACAGCTTCCTGCTGCAAATGGTCAGTGAACCAACCAGGTTGGGAATACCCTTGACCTTGTGCTGGCAAATGGGGACTTTGTGAGAGAACTTATAGCGGAGGAACCGCTGTCAGGAGTGACCACCACTCAGTATGGCTCACATTGGATATGGGCAAGGAAGGGTGGAATCTGGCACAATAGTGCTGGACTTCAGGAGGGCCGACTTTGGGAGGATGGGGAAGTGGTAAAGGGTACCTGGCCAGAATTCAATCAGTATGGACACTAACCAGAGGTGGGAGCTCATAAAGCTGGGGATAGTGGAGGCACAAAACCTGCTGCAAAGCCCAGAGCAAGAAGGCTAGGGCTAAGAAACCGATCTGGTTGAGCAAGGAGGTCATGGAAAGGTAAGGAAGAAAAGAGCTGCCTTTAGGAAGTACAAGAAAACAGGAGGGGGAGGACAGGGAGGAGTACTTGACAGAATCAAGGAGGTGACAAGGGCAGTAAGGGGAGCCAAAGCATCTACGGAACTCAGGCTGGCACAAGGCATTAAGAAGGGGGAGAAGGACTTCTTGAAGTACATCAGGGAGAAAAGGAGCTGTAGGGACCACATAGTAAGGATTAGGAAGGAGGGGGGTTGGGTGGAAGCAGGGTGTGATAAGGCGGAAGCACTAACTGAGTACTTCTGCTCAGTATTTACTAAAGAGAAGAGGGGGTGACACCCAAGGTGGGAGAAATGGCAGAAGCAGGGTGGGAAGTGGTGACAGATGGAGAAATCATGGAGAGCAGAGTTTGAGAGGGTTTGAAGGCACTGAGGGTGGACAAGCGCCAGGCCCAGATGGCATCCACCCCAGGGTACTGAAGGAGCTGGCAGAGGTCCTTGCAGGACCTTTGGCAGAATTATTTAATGCCTCACTACATTCGGGGTGTGTACCTCAGGACTGGAGGATGGCTCATGTGGTGCCCCTCCACAAGAGTGGCCCCAAGGATGAACCGGGAAACTACAGACCAGTGAGTCTCACATCCATCATGGGTAAGCTAATGGAGACCATCCTGAAGGAGAGGCTGGTGGCCCTCCTAGAGGCCAAAGGACTACAGGACAGCAGACAGCATGGCTTCATACGTGGCAGATCCTGCCAAACCAACCTGATCGAGTTCTATGACTGGGTAACTAGGCAACTGGACAGGAGCCATGCAGTGGATGTCCTGTATCTGGACTTCAGTAAGGCATTCGACTCAGTGCCACATGGAAGACTGGGAAGGAAGTTAGTAGGCACAGGGGTGGGTGCAAAGCTGGTGAGATGGGTGGAAACTGGCTGCAGGAAGGCAACAGAGGGTGGTGGTGGGTGGGAGCTCTCACACCCAAGGGCAGTGACAGTGGTGTTCCACAGGGCTCGGTGTTGGGACCAGTGTTGTTTGGGATATTCATTGCAGACATATCATGGGACATCAAGAGCAAGGTCAGTCTGTTTGCTGATGATACCAAGGTAGACGCGGTGGTGGATGACCTAGGGGGATGGCAGGGGTTGCAGGATGATCTGGCAAAGCTTGAAACCTGGTCAGACACCTGGCAACTGGGCTTTAATGCCAAAAAGTGCAAGGTGCTGCATTTTGGGATGAAGAACCCAAGGAGGAGTTACCAGCTAGGGGGAGTGCAGCTAGCCCAGACAGAGGAGGAGAAGGATCTGGGTGTGCTCATTACAGGGTCAATGAACAACTCAGCACAATGTAGGAAGAGCAGCTGCAAGGCCAACAAAATGCTGGGTTGTGTTGCAAGGGTATATCTTTGAGGAGGGAGGAGGTGATTCTGCCACTGTATAGGTCATTAGTTAAACCACACCTGGAGTACTGCGTGCAGTACTGGCGTCCAGATATCTGAAGAGAGACATTAAGTTACTGGAGGGGTTGCAGCGCAGAGTGACAAAGATGATCAAGGGGCTGGGGGACTTATCATACAAGAGGAGGTTGAAGGAGTTGAACATGTACTTACTGGAGGAGAGGAGAGACAGGGGTGACATGATTGAAACCTTTAAATACATGAAAGGAATAAACAAGACAAGTACAGAGGGGCTGTTCAAAGTAAGGGAGGGGAGGGACACCAGGGGCCATGATATGAGACTGGAGCGAGGAAGGTTCAGGAGTGAGATGAGGAGACACTTTTTTACAGAGAGGGTGGTGGCTGGGAGGAATGCGTTACCTCCTGAAGTGGTATGCAGTAGAACAGTGGACTGCTTCAAACGAGGATGGGACAGGACAAGGAGGAGGGTTAATGAAGGGGAAGGGTGGAAGGGAGGGGCAGCTGCAGAATAAGGGGTGCTAGCTGCACATTCGAGCAGACTTGATAGACCTCTAGGCCTTTATCTGCTGGCAAATTTTGTATGTTCGTAATCCGCCACTGTACTGGCAGCCAGTGCAGACCGCGTGGCACCGGAGAAATATGACAGGACCGAGAGGTTCCCCGTCAAAAGCTGGTCCGCAGCATTCTGCACTAGCTGCTAGTGGCAGATTTCCACCCCAGGTAGCCCTAGGTACAGGGAGTTACAGTAATCCAGACATGAGGACACAAAGGCGTGGACCAATGTGGTAAGATTGCCAGATGGAACAAGGTGGTTAACCCTGGAGATATTCCTCAGGTGGTAAAATGAGATCTTGATGATGGTCGACACTTATGAATGAAGCGTCAGCCTCACATCAAAAATTACCCCCAGGTTTCGCACCCATTCAGAGGTTGAGAGTGATAAGCCCCCCAAGAAGAAGACCTGAGAGCAAACCTTGCCCTGGCCCCCCTATCTGGTGTCCCGGGGTCCACAACCAGCACCTCAGTGTTTTCCGAGTTCAACTTCAACCAACTCAAATCCATCCATTCCTGGATTTCTGCGAGGCAGTTATTGAAGACTGAGAGAGCTCTATCCTGGTCGGGTGCAAAAGAAAGGTAGAGCTGGGAATCATCAGCATAGCAGTGAAACCTCAGCCCATGCCTTCTTACAATGTCTCCAAGGGGCAGCATGTACTCTATGAACAACATGGGGGACAACACAGACCCCTGAGGGACCCCACATGACAGAGGGACTGAGTCTGAGGAATGAACCCCGGACACCACCCTCTGAGTTCTTCCAGTGAGGAAAGATGTAAACCACCTGAGGACTGTATCCAACAGGCCACAGATGAACTTCAGGCGACCGAGCAGAACACCATGGTCCACAGTGTCAGATGCTGATGAGAGATCAAGAAGAACCAAGATGGAATGATGTTTCTGATCTCTAGCCATCAGGAGATCAGTGAGCACCCGAACAAGCACCATCTCAGTACTGTGCCTCTTTCAAAAACCGGACTGGAGTGGTTCATAGATGTCATGGACGATAAGGTGGTTCTCCAGGTGTATGGCCACAACCTTCTCAACCATCTTCCCTAAAAAGGGAAGGTTGGAGCTAGGTCTGTAGTTCGCATGGCAGTCTGGGTTCAAAGAAGCTTTGTTCAGGAGGGGTGTTACCACTGCCTCCTTCAGGGAGCTAGGAAACTCACCTGTTTCCAAGGAGCACCAGACAATCCATGCTAGGATCGGGCCGATGGAATCAATACAACCCAAAACCAGGGAAGTTGGTCCTGGATCCAAACTACAGCGCTTAGGGCATGCACCCTGGACAATCCGCATGACATCCATGAACTCCGGGTGGTCGAAGGTACTCCAGGAATACTGAGGGCTAGTGGCCAGGTGCTGGTCCAGAGCAACGCCCATAGAATGTGCTGGTTGGAGCACCACCCTGTTGTCAGCCACCTTAGTCGCAAGGAATCGAGCAAGTTCATCGTATTCTATTTGTGAAAAAGCTTTCCAAACTTGCAGACAGGCTGGGTTGCACATTCTGTCTGCAGTTCGGAAAAGCTGAGCTGGTCGATTCTGAGCTGCCACAATCTCCCCGGACAGGAACTCTGCCTTCTTACGAGTGATGCAGATCGATAGACTTGATAATGGTCCATCAGTCTAAGGTGGTTGGCATCAAGGAAGCAGATCTCCACCAGCAACGCTCTAACCTTCATCCTAATCACCGCATCTCCTTCAAAGTCCCATCAAACCATGGGGACCGAGGGCAAAGGGAGAGAGGATGAACTCAGACAGGGGCAATGAAATCCAGGGCCACCAAAATGGCTGTATTATAGGCCACCATGAGGGCCTCTGGGTTGCTGTTTGCCACTAGAATATTCGATAGATCAAGTACCGCCATTAGGCCTTCAGAACTAACATCTCATAAAGGGCGATACCTGACCATCTCCACAGGGGTAGGCCTACGAAGGGTGGTGCTAAAATTGAACCCCACAGTGTAGTAATCAGACCATCTGACTGGTTCCACCCCCAAATCTGAGGCTTCTATCTCCAGGAGGAAGACTAAGTCAAGACAGTGACCATATTTATGGGTAGCAGTGGTAACTATCTGTGTAAGGCCCAGAGATGTCATCAGCTGGAGGAAGTGTTGTCCAAATTTATTTTATTTTATTTATTTAGTTTTTGTTGACCGGGTAAGTGCACTAGACAAATCCTGCCTATTTTCAGGCATGACCCGGGGGAGGGGGATACAGATGAATGCCAACTGACCTTGAACCAGATTAAGCTGTTGGTGGTATTTTTAGTGAATGAGGAAAATTTGGCCAGGACACCGGGAAATTCCCCTGCTCTTTTCGATAAGTGCCATGGGATCTTTAACATCCACCTGAACTACCACCAATCCAGGCAGATGGGACCTCGGTTTAACGTCTCATCCGAAAGACAGCACCTCAGAAGTGCAGCACCCCTCTCATGCTGCACTACAGTGTCAGTTCTGGATATTAACCCAAGTGCCAGATGTGGGAACTGAACCCACAACCCTCTGATCTCTCGGCCTCAGAGGCGAGTGTGCTACCTACTGAGCCACTGACACTGCTGACCTGCGAATTCACTGCGGATTGTGAGAGTTCATCATCGACCCAGGCGTTAGTCACCCAGGACCATCAACCTGGGTGACTCAAATGCCAAGTCAATGACGAAGTCTGCTTCTTCCTGAAGAAACCGCTTCCCATCCCCGGGTAGACGGTAGATGAGGGTAATCCTACAACCTACACCTGCTATTACAGTGCACTCAGATGACTCAGTCTCCTCAACTGGTATACCCGTGAGGTCCAATTCGGTCTTAAGCAAACTGCAACCCCCCCATGACCCAGTCTCGAGTGGTGGATCACTGAGTACCTGGCTGGAGTTGAAACCTCTAATATGGGGCCGGAGTTCTCACCCAGTCAGGTCTCGGTGATGCAAGCCAGGTCCAACGAACTTACAAGATCTGCAATAACTGCAGTCTTGTTTTTAATGGATCTGGCATTGCATAACACTCTCGAGTTGGGTGAACTTCCAGGGCCGCCTGAACCACCTGCCCACCAAGATTGGTGGTGCCCTTGGGTATGGAGACCAGGCATGGAGGGCCATGATCTGGGTTCCATTTCACCCCAGGGCATTTTCTGGATCTTAGGACCCTGATGTGGTGGTCCCGCTCATTAACCCTCTGCTATTCACACCCCCGACCTCCCTCCTCCCTTGACGAACAATACCCAGCGCTCTTCAGCACTGGTAGGTTGAATGCTGCAATGCGGGGGAGACAAAGGGGCAGAGGATGGAGGATGAATAGCGCATGACCGTGGTGGCAGGCCTCCGGCACATTTTGGTGACCGAATGACTAAAAATAAACGAACAACCAAATATTAAACAAGTAAATGAAACCCCCTTATTTGAAACTCCCCCACTCTCTCTCACAGAGGAGAGAGATCCAAACCATACAAATAAATCAGACCAAACACCCACCCTACACATTCAGTGAACTATGATACAATAGAACAATAACATTAAAAAATTATAAAACCCTTCCAAAAGTGGTCAGATATTGCAGTCCAAAACACAACGTCTCGGATGAAGGAGATTGGTCTGAGTGGACAATTCCGATCCAAGAAAAAGAGATAATATACCAGTCAGCAGACAAAATCCCACTTTAAGGGCTTAAGTCACAGATAGATGAATTGAAACTGTATGGACTGAACTTAAACCAGAGAATATGAAAATAAAACTTAAGTAACCCCCTCTCACTGGGTGTACAAAAGTAATTAGTTAATATTATATGTAGTACAGACCCCCGGGCCCTCTCACTACCTGGGGGGTCCAAAACAAAACAAGGCACTCTCACTGCCCAAGTAATAATCCAAAATCCAAAGCAAAAAAGTTTAAGATCCGACCATGAGTTTTCTATGTCGACATGATTCCTTAGGACAGAAACTTCCCAGCAGTAATCCAAATCTTGCTTGGTGATGTCAAAGCCTAAAGGCCCTACGTGAGAGGGCTGCCACCGGAAATATCTGCCCCACAACCTCAGCACCTCACTTGCGCCAGTCCACTGGCTTGCCCAGCTAGGGGCCTAGGAAACAATAGACCCACCAGCCAGCTCCCCGACCAGTCCAGGCCCGGTCCTCCTGAGCAAAGGCAGACTCTAGTGAACAAGCCACCCACAAATGCAGGGTCCCACTGTCCTGAGCAGGCAAAAAATCCAATCCACTCCAGTAATCCACAAACGTGTGTACAGTGCTCACTGCTTCGGTACCTGAAGAATGGGGTCCAGAATTCAAAAAGGAGCAACTATCCCAATGTAGTTTTGTGTCCAAAATACTGAGGATGTCGACCACCAGTCCACAATCAGGGAAAAGCAACCCAAACTTCCTCAGGCATAGAAACAAAAAAAGCCACGTGCAGCTCCTCCAGGATCCCTGAGAACCCAGCAGCCAGGAAGGTAGAATGAACACAGAGTGGGTGGGTCCAAGAAGTGCCCTGCCAGCAGAAGCAACAGCCACAATTCACCCAGTCCCAGAGGCTCAGATAGCAAACAGGTACGCTCAATCCAGCAACTCAGGTGGTGGCTTAAACAGTGTCAGAAAGGTACACACACAAGATAAGTACAACATAAAATAAAATAGTAAAACAACTTACGAAAACAAAAATAAATAAATAAAAAATAGATAAAAAATGGACAATGATGAACAATAACCCAAATAGCTGGTAACTAACTTCCCACTTCTGACGGCAAGCCCAGCGTGACTGCCATGCCATGAAGGGAGTTTCCATGATGGCATGCAGTTACTCCACCAATGTTGTTGGTATGGTTACATGGAGGTGTCCCTTTATTGGTTTCTGGGGGCATATAGAAAAAGGGGCTGCTAGAGATGGTACCTTACACTGCATTCCTGGGGACAGGTGGGGATAATCTGGCAGGAGGGAAAGCCTTGATGGGATCATCATGCACATACTCCTGGATTCCTCTTAGTGCACCTTGTTAGGTATTCATGGGCTTTCCACCCCTCAGATGCTCTGTGCATTGGATCATACATCATCCTAAGCCTAGGTATGGGACTGGGGTGAGGAGTTGTGCCTCTGCAGTCAACCTAATTTGCACAGGACTCTGCAGAGTGGGACCTTTGTCCCTGCTCCTCTTGTTGACTTATTTCTATGTAGTATGCCTTCTGACACCAGACATGGCTGCTATCATGTTGAAGTCCCAGCACTGCTCATTTCTGTCACAGTGCAGTGGTAAAGGTAAAAAAGAGGGTGACACAAATTAGACTCCTACAATGTCTGTACCTGGTTATGGTAGCAGTGATGGAGTAGTATGTGTCTTAGAGGGTCTGTGGGTAGTATGGAAAAAGGGGGAGAGAGTAGTGGGGGACGAAGGAAGGGATGTTGTGAAAGGGTGATATCCTTCTCCTCAGTTCTCCCCATAAACTGCATTTGACTCCTCTGCATCAGTATGTGAAGTGAGTTCTGGGGATGTGGACCCTCCTAGCCTGTTTGCCACATTGTGGTAGGGGGGTAGATTCTGTACCTCCCCAGACATGGTGTCTTGCTCTAGGGTGAGAGGGCATACATTTAGTTTGTGTCCCTGTATGTATGCATCCAAGATCCAGCCAAATGAGGGTGGACCTTGGGGGGTGCAGACAGGTGTTGCCAGGAGACTCTGGTGGTTGGGAGTCATACATTTGCCCTGAGCTGTGTGCATACCATACCATACCACCCATCTGAATTAGAGCTGCTCACTCGTTCCAGTTACAGCCTGTTACAGAGTAAGGATACTGTAGTTCAGTAAAAAGGATGTTATGACCAAGTCCAGATTCATGGAGAGGGTGGTACCAGTTCACATTTACAGCTGTATTTAGGATGCTCTGGGGACCCCCATCCACTGAGAGTAACTGTCTCCCTGGGCATGCGGTCAGCTAGGGCATATGCCCTAGAGTCCCCTTCGACCGGCTGTGCTGTAAGTCATTTGTTCAAGTTCAAGATTATTGGCAAGAAATAATCCATTGAGCAGGCTCCTTTGCAAGGAGGTCCCATTGCATAAAAGGGACAAATTACAAAACTATAAAACACATTGACAACAAAGGACAATACTGGCATAACAGGGGCTACCAACAGAGAAATGTACAAGAGATGTAAACAATGCAGTGCCTGAGGGTGTGCATACAATAAATAAAGTGCAAGGGACAAATTACAAGAAATATAAATCATATTGACAGTATATGGTGTCATTAGCATATGTACTGTACAAGGAATGTAAACAGAGCAGTGCCTGAGGGCTTGCATACAGTAGATACAGTGCAAGGGAGCAGAGAGGTAAATTCTTCTTCAGGGGTGAAGAGCTGGGCAGGGATGGGGGGGAATATGAGGGAATAGAGGACTTGGGTGTCCTGACTTGCAAGGGACAGGAAGGGAAAGCCTGACCTGAGGGAACAGGAAGGGAAAGGTGGACCGGGGCCTGGGGGAACTAGGGAGGGTAGGGGATGACGGTTATTACTCTTAGTAGTAGTAACGTTGATGGGGGGTCCTATTTCCTGGGACAGTGACAGACTACTAGGAAGAGTTTGTGTGTCAGAGATTTGAAGATATTTATTGAGACAATACTAGTGAGTCTCAGAGTCTTCTGTAGGTGATTCCAAGCTGATGGACTGGCATAGCTAATGGCACCCATGCTAAGGGCGTTTCGCATCCAGGGTACATCAAGAAGGATGAAGTCGGATTTTCTGAGGAAATAAGGGCAGTGTGAGGTGTTGACAAAAGAGGAGATATAGGCAGGTAATTTGTTTAGTTGGCTTTTTAGGGTCCAGGTACCTAAATGTAGCAGTCACCTGGTGGCGAGTGGTTGCCAGCCAACTTCTTTATACAAGTCGCAGTGGTGCATCCGAAAAGGTGATTTAGTAATAAACCTCAGTGCCCGATGGAACAGTGTATCAAGCTTGCAGAGGTTGGAAGCAGCGGCACAATTATAAATGATATCACTGTAGTCTAAGAGAGGGAGGAATGTGGCCTGTATGAGTCTGTGTCTGGTATCAGGGGGAAAGAGGGCTCTGTTCCTAAACAAAAAGCCTAGCCTTGCTTTCATATTGCTAGTGAGACAGTCGATGTGTATGCTGAAAGAAAGCTTGTTGTCTAGCCATATACCCAAATATATAAATTTATCAACCACATCTATTGGGTCACCTAGAATAGTCACGATTGGTGCTGGTGTTGCATTGCAATGAGAGGAGGGTCTGTTGCTAGTGGGGATGAAATACAGTACGTTTGTTTTTTTTTTCACATTAAGTAACATTATTCAGGATATTTGAGCAGTACAGGGATGACTGTGTATGGCACTCAAACACTCAAGTTGCTTGATCTCTGCTGCAAGCATTCGAGCAGCACAAAAGATCTGTATGTCAAATAGCCAGTTTGAGTCGCTGTGCAGCTTGCAAGAGTACTGAAGGTAGTAACAGTTTCATGGTTGCCTGTCAGACATTCGCACTGCATAGCATCCTTTGTGAAAGTTTGAAGGGACTCATGGATTGCGTGGTGAGAAAGTCATTCTTGATCACAGCATGAGGGAAGGAGAGCATTTTGCTGCCACTTGGGGTGATACTGAGTTCCCTCCAGGTGTCAATGGGGCTATAAATCTATTTAATAATGTCAGTTCAACCCTATGTCCTGAGCAAAGATGGATAGTTCTGTGCTTTCCTCCCATTTTTGTGGCAGCAGTATGTGATCAGAGTAAAAAATAAAGCACAAGGTACTCACACTAACACTTTTATGTGGGGTTGGGTTGGTGATGCAGTGGAAGCACCTGGAATTCTTCAGTCCCTGATGAGCCACTTGTAGGAAATGCTGCTCCTGCTGTGATTTTGGAGCATGGTTTCAGGTCAGGATCTGCAGGTGAAGGAGGTTGATGCTGGTACTTGTAATTTCTGGGTTGGTTCGTGGTAATTTTTGAGCCAGCAGTGCATACCAGTTGTAGAATGATGTGCTGCTAAGGCATCCAGGGAGCCCAAAGATGATGATCTTTCTCTGTTCCTGCTGTGGGATCTTGGGGTCTGTGGCTGTGTGTCTCTGTGGCTTCTGTTTTGCTATCTATGCCTCTTGTAGATTTGACATTGGGGCATCCAAAAGTCCTCGCCCTACTAATCCAGGGAATGCCCTTCTCCCTTGGGGTCCTCTGGTGATATTGGTAGGTTGGTCTCCATTTCTTGCAGTGTCTCTTCTGCCTTGTCGGCTGTTGAAGAATTTCTGGAGACCCTGGTTCAGCCATGTTTTTAGAATGTTGGACTGTGTGGCCACTGGAGCATCAAGCAGCCTGACCGAGTAATTTATGGAGACCTGTAGCTGGGAGGAATAGTGGGGTGATGAGGGGATGTTCATGCGGTACAGGCAATTTTTGACAGCAGTATAGGCCTTATGCTTCTTTGAGAGTTTCATTGAGTAGTCGGGGAGAATGGGAATTGTGTGCCCTTGCCACATCGGAGGCCTCTTCTCCCTCAATGGACAGATGATGGTCTCCTTGTCCCTCTACTGCAGAAATCTGGCAAACAGGGGATGCAGTCTTTCACCTGTTTTGGGCATTAGGGTGAGGGAACAATGCACCCTGTCAAACTACATTGGCTTATCTCTGGAAAGTCTCAGGAGAATGTGGGGAACCTGTTGTAGAAATAGGATCAGATCTGAATCTTCTGCCCAGTTGGGGAATCCATTGAACTGGAGATTGTTTCTGTGGCTCTGGTTCTCGAGGTCCTCAGTGTGGGTCTGTAGAAAATGAATCATGCAAAAACTGGTCTCTGAGCTTGAACTGGAAAGTAAGGTGCTGCTCCTCTGATTTACTGTTTTTTCTTTCCACCACTTAAACTCTCACCCCCAATTCTGTCACGTCCTTTTGAGTCTGAATTGTGGTGTTAGTCACTGCTTCAGTTTGTGCCATTATCTGTGAAAACATTGTTCTCTATTTTTGCCATGTCTGGAGCCTGCTTCTTGTTCTGCAGCTCTGCCATCAGTGCAGTCTGCTTTCAATTTAGTGTGGGAGTGCTAGGCCCAATTTCAATGATGGATCTGTGCAGCAAACGCCCAGTGATGCACTTCAAAATTCATCATGATGAGAGGTGATCTTATTAAGTCTGTTTTAGGGTGGAATGAGGCTGGTCAGAGTGGTAGTTATTGTGGATTGTAATGGATTATAGCAGGGAGGAGCAGGAGCTAAAAGCTCAGATGTCCATCCTGCTTGGTGCTCAGGCACTGCCCCATACTTTTTTGTGTATTTAAAAGTAAGATAATTACTAGAAGAACTGATGGATAACCAAAATAGCATCCCCACCTCATTACCATTTATGAGCATTATATGGAAACCGCAGCCGCAGACTAGGCATTTGTCTGCATACTAAAAACTATTTATGGGGAGCATACCAGATGCATTTCAGGCAATAAAAAGGAGATAGATTTGAAACAGACCATCCCTGATGCAAGCTGGCACAGAGCCATCCACAGTTGCAGTCATTGACATGGTTAGATATTTCATGATATTTCACGATAATTCTAAAGAGATTTTCTTTGGTGGCTCTGAATCAGTACTGCATGCAGGCCGGAATTTTTCTAATATCTGACTATGGCAATGGTTGCAACTGTACCATGCACAACACTGCCCAGGAGTAACAAACAGAGACAGATTCATTGTAACTTCACGTATAGATCAGACTGCATGCCTGCCAAATTGCACAGAATGAAATCAGTATATGACTCTATAATATGACTCTATATGCCCCAAATATCAAACAGAGGAAGGGAGCTTCCTGCGCATGGTGCTAATGTATGCAAAGGTTAAGGGATTTTGGTGGTCTTTAACCAAATGCTGGAAAAAGTGTTGAATAAATCCTTACCTTTTTCCCCCGCTAGAATTGTTGCTGGGGGCAGTCAACCCTTGCATGCTCAAAAGAAAACCCACTATTGGGGCTAGCACTTGTAAATGCTAAAAAACAATGTGGGCAAAAAGCATGACAGAGTGTCTAAAAATAGAAAGATACACACAGATACACAGAAGGTGATGGCAGATAAGGACCGTGTGGCCCATCTAGTTTGCCCCTTTTCCCTACCTAATGCATTACCGCAGACTCTAGTTGATCTGTGGCTTACCCTCTCTTCCCTATTGCTAGAGTACTCTTATGTCTATCCCATGCATTCTTGAATTCCCCTACTGTTTTTGCCCCCACCACCTCTGCAGGGAGGCTGTTCCCAGCATCCACTACTCTTTCTGTGAAAAAGTACTTCCTCACATTGTCCCTGAGCCTACCCCCCTCTAGCCTCATATCATGCCCCTTGTTCTTGTACACCTTCTTTTCTGAAAGATGCCACCCTCCTGTACCTTGTTTATACCTCTGGTATACGTCAATGTCTCTATCAGATCCCCCCTCTCTCTCCTCTCCTCCAGGGAATACATATTGAGGTCCTCTAGTCTGTCCTCATATGACTTTTGCTGCAGACCTTGCACCACTTTTGTTGCCCTTCTCTGGACTGCCTCTATCTTGTCTGTGTCCTTCCAGAGATGTGGCTTCCAGAACTGGACACAGTACTCCAAATGAGGTCTCACTAGTAATCTGTACAGTGGCATAATCACCTCTATCTTTCTGCTAGTGATACCTCTCCCTATGCACCCTAGCATCCCACTGGCTCTCCACACAGCCTTCTCTCATTGTCTGGTTACCTTTAGGTCATCAGATATGATTAACCCTAGGTCCCTTTCTTGACTGGTGGTTGTCAGTATCTCCCCCCCCCCATCTTGTACTCCTCCCTTGGATTTCTGTGCCCCAAATGCATGATTTTGCATTTCTTTGCATTGAATCTTATCTGCCACACTCTTAACCACTCCTCAAGCATGTTTAAGTCCTTTCTTATTTTTCCCACCCCCCCGGAGTGTTGACCCTGTTGCAGATCTTAGTGTCATCTGCAAAGAGGCATACTTTCCCCTCCAGCCCCTCTGCAGTGTTACTTATGAAGACATTAAAGTGGACTGGCCCCAGCATGGATCCCTGTGGCACCCCACTGGTCACACCCCCTCTCCTCAGATTGAACGCTGTTTACCACCACCCTCTGTGTCCCATCACTCAATCAGTTTCTGACCCAGTTTACCACCTTGGGATCCCACTCCCAGGCTGCCCATCTTATTTATCAACCTCCTACGTGGGACGGTGTCAAAGGCCTTACTAAAATCTAGGCAGGCCACATCCACTGCTCCTCCCGAATCTACCTTCCTGGTCACCCAGTCAAACAAATCTATCAGAAAGAACCCAGTATAGGGCAAATGGCCAAGAATGCCTTCAAAATGATTTGGCAACCTGTTCTACTGGCAGCTGAATATGGGGTATTTCCCACTTAAAACATGAATTCCAAGCCACCCAGATGTATTACACAGTAGGAAATGTAGTCTATTCACAAGTGAAAGTGCAGCTTCTGCCAGTGCAGTGGCAGATTACCTTTAAAGTCGGACTTCTGTGATTTATAAAGCCCTACATGGACAGGGCCCGGACTACCTGAAAGAGCTTCTGGTCCCTTACTGCCCCGGGTGATCACTCCGCTTAGCTGAGGAGGGGTTGCTAGAGATTCCAAGGGTTTTCTTAAAATCTTCTGGGGCCCATGCCTTTATGTACGTGGCCCCAAGCCTTTGGAATTCTCTACCCCATCAGTTATGGGAGTGCACGACTGTGGAGGGATTTAAACATGCCATCAAAACACATTTATGGCATCAAGCCTATTCTGTATAATTTTATTCTATTTTCTATCTGGATTTTATAAATTTTATATGAGCTTGTATTTCTTGTTTTTTATGTGTTGTTTTAACCTACTGTTAGGTGTCTTGGTTTGTAGAAAGGCACTTTACAAATAAAGTATTATTATTTATTAATATTATTCTTTAACTACCTGTTGACACGTGGTTCACGACAAACACAGAAATAAGATTTATAAAATGCTTTTGCATGTAACAGAGAAACAGTACTCATAGATTTGTAATGATTGCCACTGACTCTGTACAGTTGTATCAGTTTGTATGACCATGTATTTAATTGAACTTTTTTCAAAATAAAAATATTTTACAAAAAAATACCTTTACTGAATAACAAAGTAAAAAAGTTGAAGTTGAATTTTACTTGCCTTACGAGGGCTGGGTGGGGGTGGGGGTATTTGCTCTTGATGTGCTGTTGAAGTGCATTCTGCATGGTAAAATAGGTAGCTCTCTCTGCATTTTTCTGTTTTTGGTAATATTCCTACTAAAGGAACTCAAGGGGATTTGTAAATCTGCTGATGACGCTTTGTTTCAGCCTCCAGTATGTTAGCCCCACTGTTCTAAATGATGCTAGTTTCTTTCATCAGAATTGGTTTTCTTCAGACTCGCTAATGTTTTTCCCTTGGCTCCAGTTGTTTTCCTATAACTTAAATATCTTTAACCACATTCTACTACAAAGCATTCCATGCAACTAATGTTTCATTTGCTGTACAATATTGGTACCACAGAAGACGACTTAAAAAATGACTTGTTGAAAGCTTAATTTTCTCTTTAAAAACTGCTTACCATTATTTGTGAGCCTCCAATGGGGGATCATGTTATATCACATTTCCTCAAGCAGCATCACCACTTTATTCATTCATATTCACAGGAGGCATTCCCATACCTTTGTGACCCTCCTATATGGGACTTACCGTAAAGGCTCCATGCAGCTCGCACATAAAAGGGTCAGCATGCTGCCAACAAAGTGAACACACTACTGCTCCCAACTGAAATGGGAATCTACCATTGCTGCCCTGAGACAGATGCTTAAGCATAACCACATATGCAGTGGTGTAAGTGGTAGACAAGAAGTACAGGCACTTAGGCATTAGCACATATGAAATGCAGAATGAAGATCCTCAATCTGAAGGATAGCTGTGTCAAGAAACATCTGTCGGTTTAGACACTAGTAGATTCAATTAGAGATATTGAAGTATTTCTAGGAAAATAGCATTGTAGTACAAGTCAAATGTTATGGAAACCCTGATTTCAGGTCAAAGGCCCAGAAACTGTAATTTTGTTGCTGGTTTAAGAATTTCAGTTCAAATACCAGTGGGAAAAAGTACAGGAACTCCGTTCCTGCTGCAAAAAAAGTTACAGGAACTGAGTTCCTGTACATTCCTGTTCACTTTCATCACTGCACATAGGACATGCATGAGGCACAGAATTATGTCTATGGACAGTAGCTTTGTAAATAAAGACATTTTGGGAAGAATTGCCTGTGGAATATCACTTCTGTCACCACCTTTGTAACCTCTGACTTCCATCAGCATGACACTGAAGTCAGAAGGTGACTGCACAGCCAATTAGTCTCCAGAGCCTGCAGAAGAAGCCACGGAAAGCTCATGGACCTGAGAAGGACCTCATTAATTCCATTGCAACTGAAGCAGCCAGTTGGTTATTGAGGTAGGACTTCCAGTCTTGCTGTGAGTGATTGCTCCATAGATCAACCAAGAGCTAGATTCCCCAGTGTATAGTAGGGGCTGTCACAGAACATTTCAGTCAGTTTGCTTATGATTGCTGTGAGAGACAGACTGGACAGCTGAACCTGAGTGTGGAGGACACAGACCACACATTTGCATGAGTCAAGCAGAATCCCTGCTATGGTGAAAATGAAGTAACTATGTGCTTGTTCAGCTTGGATTGAGAGTCTGAAAGCAGAAGTCAGGAAAGGTGTTAGCAAGAGTAAGACATCCTATGATCACTTCCTGGAACTCAAAGAGAATTTCCACATCACATCATAAATCTGTATCAGAGAGCAGCTCTATATCTGAGAAGCCACCCAGACAGCAACACTGCCAGGATCTGGTTGGTGGCAGTACTCTTAGAGACTGGGTACCAGGACATTGTGTAATAGTCTAATAAGGTTGGAATCCGCAGCTTGAATCTGAACCTCTAACATAAGAGAAACTGCCTGTTACTTGCAGAGAGTAGGAGAAGACTGACCAACCCTGCAGAGAGTGGTTTTGGACAACACAACAGAGACTTACAGTTGCAGCAACTGACATGATCAGATGTTTCCCAGATATATTGCAATAGTTCTAAAGTGATTCGTTCTTTGGTGGCCTTACAGTGGTACTGTGGGCAGAGATTTCACTCGAGACGTCACAGAAATTTCAGGAAATATCGGTCAATTGTTGCAACTGTACAATCGAGAGAAGCTGAACCAGTGAGATGAGGGGCTCACTGCCGCTACACCGTAACACTCAGTGCATTGAGAAGATATCTCACTGGACTGGGGAACCACAAATAAGTCAAGGACTTGCTTCAGTACCACACCTTATTTCAGCTTATGGCAACCATGTAATGGATTAGCCCTTCCAGTTACAAGTACAAATACCCAGTTGGGGTTTATGTTGGGTTCGTTGCAACAAAGTGAAGATTATGGTTTCATTGTTAAGGGCACCAATTCTGGCCATCTGCATGCAATATGTATGGGCCTTTTGCAAAAACAAAAACTGCAGTAAGGCACTAGTTATGGTTCAACTTACTGCCACAAAAGTAGGGAAGTGTAGTGTTAGGGTTTCCAACCAAAAAATCCCCACCCCCTGAGCAACAAAAGGGCAACACCACACAAGCAACCACAGGCAGCCATCATCAGGTAAGATAAACAATATACAACTGTTTCAAGATGATACAAATGCAGTAGCACTGATGTGCTACCTTTGTGGATTTGTACCTGTTGTACAGTATGTACACCACAAGACATACATATTCACTTCTGGCTACAGATAGAAATCACGATATTCAGATCACAGCAGTACTATACTTCTGTGTGCAGATGCACAGCCTCTGCAGCCACAGATACAAATCCATGATACCCAAATTGCAAGAGTTCTTTAGTCTGCAAAAGTGCAGGCTCCTATGGGGCCAACACTTCTGTAGCCACAGGTACTCATGCACACTGTAAGACATATTGACAGCTGTGGCTGCAAGAACACAGGCCCCACAAAATCCATGATACAAAAACTGCAAGAGTACTTCTTTCTGCAGGGCCTGCACATCTGCAGCCACAAGTGTAAGACATATACACCAATTTCTGACTGCAGAAGCACAGGCCCCTGCAGCTGCATATAGAAATCCATAATACCCACATTGCAAAAGTACTTCTGTAGCTGCAGGTACTCATGCACACTGTAAGGCATACACACACAGCTGTGGCTACAGAAGTGCAGGCCTCTGTGGGGTCTGTGCTTCTGCAGCCACAGTTACAAATTCACAAAGGTAGCATATCAGTGCTATTGAATATGTGTCATCTGGAAACAGTTGTATGTTGTTTGTCTTACCTGATGATGGCTTTCTGTGGTTACTTGTGTGGTTGTGTCCTTTTACTGCTTGGGGGGGTGGGGGGAGTTAGGTTTGGAAACCCTAATTCCACATTTCCATACTTCTATGGCAGTAAATTTAATCCTAACTGTGAAATGAATGCAATTTTTGCAATAAATTTCCTTTCTTTTTTGAGATCTAGATTTAGTATTTGCCATATTGGTACTTGTAAGAACAGATCCAGAAGCAAATGACTTGATACCTTTTAATGGACCAACATAGATGTAACAACAAGAACAAAGTGTTCTAGCTTTTGGACCAACCAGTCCTTCTTCAGAAGCATAATGCAGTTATTTAGAAAACAACAATACTTTTAACAGCTAGATCATGCAGAAAAAATAGAACAATCCCCATTGGTTTAAAATACTAATTTAAAAAAAAAACAGAAGATGTTGTCAGAGAAGTTTAACAGTACCATGTTACCTTAAGCTGGGAGGGTCCCAGGGTCAAAGGTGCTTGGTGCAAAACACATACAAAGAATCCTACTGCATATAAATTTAATTGACATAGGATAATACTGCTCAAGCAGATGACTCTTAAATCAAGCTATAAGTGTCACAATGTGTATAAGGATGCAGTTGCTGAAAAACAACCCCCACCCAGATTAAAAACATACTAAGATTGTCTTAGGACTCCAGAAAGTTTCAATGTATGTATTACAGACAGGAAATTACCAGTAAAGCTGTCTTAAAAACATCAGTGCACACTATATGATGTGTAAAACTTAGCTGGACCCATTACCCAGTTATACACTCCAGCTAGATATCATGCCCCATAAACTTCAGAAACCTCTAGTGTAGTGAAAGGACTTTATAAATGATAATTTAAATATAAATTGACAGTGTTAGTGTCAAACAAAAAACTCTTGTCGCGGACCACCAAGGAATTAACACCATGTAGCCTGATATGTACTGATGTTAATAAATTCTCAGTGTATAATAACTTGATATACTGGAAATGTTTAAGGAATCTGAATAAGAGATACAAATTTAATTTCTCTCCTCTTCGTCACACACACAATACACCCTACCCCACTCCACATCCCCATAATGCAGGGGGGATAACTAGTTTTAAGGAGACACACACACACACACACACACACACACACACACGCACACTCCTAATGAACCTTCATTCACATCAGTCACTGCAATTGTTCCCCAAAGGAATTCAACTTGTTATGAAATCCCAAGTAAAAGGGATCATGTATCCTAATACCTACAGAGCAAAAATGTAACACTATTTAACCTTACTCCTATCTGCGTAGTAATATCTCCAAGGATTCTGGATAGAACCACAATGAAATAAAACTCCCAGGGTAAGGTAACTAGAAGTAATTATAAAGTATGTATGTAACACCAGAGGTCTAACATACCTACATTTCCACAAATCACTACAATATTAGCCTAATGTAAAAAGATTTGTCCAGGACCCCCATGCAAATGAGATCTCGCACCCCAATATGTTCAGAGTTTTAAAAAAAATTGTGACAGTCTATGATTACACTCCTGTATGTACAGTAACAGGCTAAGTAATCTGAATATGGTGCAATGGAATCAACCCCACTCCCGGGTGAAGGTAAAAAGTAAGGAGGAATTAATTAAGCAATAAGGCACAACAAGGTGTGTGTTGTCATGTAATAACGTCAATCTTGGGGTGGGTTGAAGCACGAGGCAAAGCCGAGTGCTTCCACCACCCCAGGAGTGACGTTATTACATAATAACACATACCTTGGAGTGCCTTATTACAATTATACAATGGCTCGATTTTATAGAAAACAAAAAATAAAAATGTTTTTAGTAGATTTTTAGTGAGGCAGTGTATCTTTGTTTCTGAAAAAAAAACAGTAGCTCATAACAATTATGCAAAAAATCAATACAGTGATGTTATTGTGTAATAACATCACTGTCTCAGGCACACATTGACCAATCAGAGTCCAGGACATTTTCTTGCCATTGTATAATATTCATTATGTGTGTGATGTAAGAGTAGTAACACACTGTAACTCCATGTATCTAAATAGAAGTCTACCTCTATGTGACAGCAAGCCCCACACCTGTTATACTCACATACCTCACAACACATATCCACACATGTACGCCCATACACACACACACACACACACACACACACACACACACCCACACTTGCTGAAGTCCTATAATATGCCAGTCTGAAGAAGAAGAGGTCTGTGGATGTCAATTTCTGTAATGTCCCATGAAACCCAGATCTATGTTCATCCCATCTGCTACCATATTAAGAAGCTTGTCTCTGTTGTGTGTGTTTGAGATTTCCTTTTAAGACCATTACTGACATATCCGAAATTGAGTGATCAGGCTGGGAGAAGTGGTGCCCCACTGTTTTTTCAGTCTTCTTTGTTTTAATAGTATGTCTGTGCAAGTTCATCCTAGTGCGGAGCTGGTGGCTTGTCTCTCCAACATAACAGTTTTGTGGACATCTCTTGCACTGAATGAAATAAACATGCTGTGATGTGCATGTATAACTCCCATGTACCTTGAATTGTCTGTTTTGTGATGTAACCACACAGTCCGAAGTGGAAATAAGCTCACAAGTCTTACAGGTGCGTTGATTGCAGGGTTGTGTGCCATTTTGTGTTATGGTATTCTGTTCTGGTGAAAGCTTGCTCCTAATAATCAAGCTGGCTAAATTTGGTGGTTGTTTAAAATATAGTAGTGGTAGTTCCTTAAAAAAATACAATTAAGGGTCTCATCCTCACTAAAATTGGGTGGAGGTCTTTAATAATCTTATGCGGAAGTTCAAGGTCTGGATGATATGTGACTACTAAGGGTATTCTGTCTGTAGCTGTCTTTTCTTTATATTGAAGTAGTTGTTGTCTTGGTACTTGCATTGCACATTCTGTTATCCTGTCAATTTCTCTGGAAGAGTGTCCCTGCTTGATAAAGATGTTTTTCAACATAACCAAATGTGTGTCTCTGTCATCCTGATTTGAACAAATACGGTGACATCGGAGTGCTTGACTGTACATGACAGATTTTATTGTGTGGTTTGGGTGATTACCTTTCTTGTATAGGTATCTCTGTCTGTCTGTTGGCTTCCTGTACATACATGTATGTAAGGTTCCATCCTTAATGGTGACTGTGGTGTCCAGAAAATTAACACTGGTGGTAGAATACTCCAGGGTAAGCTTTATGGTAGGGTGAAGGTTATTAAGTTCTTGATGAAAATCTTTAAGTGCATCTGTGCCCTCCGTCCAGATAATAAACAAATCATAAATGTAACAGAAATAAGCAAGTGGTTTGTGGGGGCAGTGCCTGAAAAAGTCCTCTTCCAAGTCTGCCATAAAGAAGTTAGCATACTGTGGAGCCATCCTGGTGCCCAATGCTGTTCCCATAGTTTGAACATAATGTTTGCCATTGAAGTTGAAGTTGTTATGTGTCAAAATGAATTCCATAAGTTCCCCTACCACTTCAGGGTTGATGTTTTGTTCCGGTCCTTTCTTCTGTATGTATTTAAGGCATGCTGTAATGCCATCCGTGTGTAGAATATTAGTGTAGAAGGATGTTACATCTATCGTCACTAAAATGGTATCAGGTGGTAAGTCCTTATAACCAGAAAGTAAACGCAAAAAGTGTGTAGCGTCCTGGATATAACTGTCTCTTTCCATAACCAGCAGTTTCAAAATGGTTTCTACAAACCCTGAGATCCCCTCAGTCAAGGTACCATTACCAGAGACTATAGGTCTTCCCGGATTGCCAGGTTTATGTATTTTAGGCAGCATGTAGAATGTCCCTGGCCTGGGTTCAGCAGGGATGAGGTCAGTTAGTTTTTTTTGAATATGGTCTGGAAAAGTTCCAGTTAAGTCATGTAGTTCATTTTATATCTTGTAGTGGGGTCACTCTCCAGTTCTCTGTAGTAGGTAAGATCAGTTAGCTGTCTGTTAGCTTCATTAATATAATCCTCTCTGTTTAGAATCACCACTGCAGAGCCTTTATCAGCTTTTTTGATGACAATGTTGTGGTTTGATTTCAATGTCTGTATAGCTCTCCGTTCCAGTGGAGAAAGGTTATAATGGTCCTGTTCTTGCCTAGTAAGGATCTGACCACTGACTTGTTGGCGGAAACAATGAATGTAATCGTCTAGATTTTTGTTACGCCCACTTGAGGGGGGTAAATTCAGATTTCTTTGTCTTAACGATTAAATTATTACTGATTGCGATGTCTTTGCTACCAGTGATTTCTTCCTTGCCATGAAAGAATTCTTTAAATCTCAATCTACATAGATATTCCTCCAGTTCACCACAAAATTGTATTTTATCCAGTGGTTTTGTTGGGCAGAAAGTGAGGCCCTTTGAAACTACTAAGACAATCTTAGTATGTCTTTAATCTGGGTGGGGTTGTTTTTCAGTAATTGTATCCTTATACACATTGTGACACTCATAGCTTGATTTAAGAGTCATCTGCTTGAGCAGTGTTATCCTATGTCAATTAAATTTACATGCAGTAGGATTCTTTGTATGTGTTTTGCACCAAGCTCCTTTGACCCTGGCACTCTCCCAGCTTAAGGTAACATGGTACTGTTAAACTTCTCTGACATCATCTTCTGTTTTGGTTTTTTAATGAGTATTTTAAAACAATGGGGATTTTTTCTGTTTTTTTCTGCATGATCTAGCTGTTAAAGGTATTTTTTCTTTCTTTTAGAGAACGTGGAATCATATCCTCATTCACACAGGTCCCGAAGGAACCTGTGTGAACAGATGAAGGGCTCTTTGGGTCCTGCACCAAGGGAAGAGACCATCTGCCTGAAGAAGTGCAGGGCTTTCTGGCCCCTGTATTTCTGTGCAGTAACGGATGTCAAGAATTTGTGGCTCTGCCTGGCAACTGCTGTTGCGCAAGGTCCTCTGGGTCCTGCACTTCCATGTGACCACAGATACAGACACACAGGGCAAAGAGTCCATCTGTCAGCCAAAACACAGGCCTTTCTGGCAGCCATGAGTGTAGACGTGCATGCCCCTGTGCCAAGAGAAACGTTCTCTTCACTACGTGGTACTTGGGCCTGTGTGGCCAATCCTGTACCTTCCCTTCCCTTCCCAGGCTGGGGGTGGTGTAACATGGCAGTGCCATCCCTCCAGCCTTGGCCCATCCAGCTTAGCTCACTGGCATGGAATCACAAAGCACTACCCACTGGGCCAAAGTCTGGCACTGCACACAGCCCTTCTTAATAATTGTTTCTTTTTTTTTTATTTTGACCCAAAATTTTCAACGTAGTCATTTTTTGACACCCCTTGTAAACATGACATGTGGCATTTATAGATTATTGGTGGAAACATTATTTTACTCCACAAGTGCTCAAACATGTTTTGGCCAGGGTCTGGAAAATTACACCTGTCATTTCATAAGGTAGTGTGAAAAAATGGCTATGTGGAAAGTGTGGAGAAAAATGTTGAAAATTACCAAAGTTATGAGAGAGCACTGAAAAATGTCGACATACATTAATAACTTTGTTTTTTTATATATATTTTGGCCCAAATTTTGTACATTCTGTAGTTTTCTTATGAGCCAATCTCATGAATCCGATAGGCAAAAAGTTTTAAATCCCGCCCAAAAGGTGACTTTGCAGAGCTGCTACAACATCATCTTTCAGCCCAAATTTGACAGATTGTATCTACTTTGTTCATGATGTGGGGTCCCAAAAAGACAATGTTGAAAGTATGGTGGAAAAATATAGAAAATTAGTGAAGTTTATTTATTTACTGTATTGAGATCTTGGATTACACCAGTGAGTGGATGCTCATTTATAAGTTCCATGTCAGTTTGCAAAGACAATAAGGTACAGCATTAGAGGATTACATTTGTTACAGACAGAGTTATAATAAGGTACAGACAAAATCGAGCAGCTTAGGCAGTATAACAATTTGCCAGTGTCTGAAGTTAGGACATCCTACTGAATTGTAAACACATAAAGGAAAGTAGGAGGAACAGGCTAGGGGATGATGGGGGAGGGAGTGGTGGGGTGTCGTGTTTGGAAGAGTAGAGGAGGCATCAGGTGTGAGGTGGGGGGGGGGTGACCTGAAGTGCTACGGTTGGGATGTGTCAACATACAGTGTTGACGTAAGGCAAAGTGCAAGTAGGTGGTTGTAGTTAAAGAGGGTGCTAATGGCAGCAGCCGCAGTTGCTGGTTTTAATAAGGTGCTGCTAAAGTTTGCATTTGAATGAGCCAATAGTTGCAGCACCGGTAATGTCAGGTGGTAAGGCACTGATCTAGAGAGGAGCATGGCAGCAGAAAGCACATTGTGCCAAGGCAGTGCGGCATCTAGGTATTTTGTAGATTTGAATGGTGGAGTTTCTTGTGAGTCAGGTGCTTGAGTGCAGGGTTAGGAGGTTCTGGATCCCTGCATATAGTTGATTCAGAGAGCCTTTCTTGGTGAGGAGGCAGGATTGGTATTTTATTCTATCCTTCAGTTGGAGCCATCCTGCCTGGGTGTAGAGATCACAGGTGTGCTTGAGCCTTGCAGCACCTGTGAGAAGGTGGTGCACCTTGTTTAGTGCAATGGAGATGTGGTGCAGGGCTGTGGCAGTTGCTGACCCGTAACTAGCCAGGCCATAGTCGATGAAGGAGACTATTGAACTGTTGATAGCCAGGTTCAGTGCTTCATATGTTAAACAGTGCTTGTGATGGTAAAGAATATCTGTTCTTGTGCTGATCACCCTAGCTGTACTGTTTATGTGTTGGACATATGACAGCGTGGAGTCGATTGTGATGCCCAGGTACCTGAACTGCTGGAAGTGCTCCAGAGTGTCTCTGCTGTCATTCATGATTGCAAGGGAGAAGGCCTTGAACTTGCTTTGAGAGCTGGAGTACACCATTGTCTTTGTTTTTTTGCAGATCATGACTAGCCTGTGCTCCTTAAACCATTTTTCAGTGGATAAGCACCCCCTTTGGAGATCAACTGCCATTGTTCAGGATAAGGGTTGCTGGTGAATTTGACCGCATCATCCGCATATAAAAACATTCGGCTCTGGCAGGTGGCTGGCAGTTGGTTTAGGAACAAGCAAAATAGTAGGGGTCCCAGAATTGACTCCTGTGGGACCCCAGAATGGACTGGTCTGCTATCGGAGAGAATATCACCAATCCTGACCTTTTGGGAGACGTTGTGAAGGTAATTGTTGAACCGGCATACAGATTTTGGAAAGCGACCAGTGGCAGACAACTGCTCCAGAAGGAGCTCATGGTGCACCATATCAAATGCTTTTGATAGGTCGATGAAAGTTGCCCTTACCAGAAGACCTTAGTCTAGTGAGTGGTGGATGAAACCAGTAAATTCAAGTAAGGCTGTGGCAATACTGTGTCTGGATCAGAAGCTGTGTTGTTCAGGACAGATGAGTTGGCACTGGTTCAGGTGCTTGACAAGCTGATATGCCACAATCTGCTCCAGAGCTTTGGGGGGGGGGGAGTATGGAGAGAGGTCTGTAGTTGTTGAGCAGAGTCCAATCTTCAGCTTTGTGCACTGGGATTACTGTTGCTGATTTCCATCACTGGGGGAACTGTGAGAGGCAAAGGGAGAAGTTGATTATTTTAGTGAGTGGGCCAAGGACTTCCGCCAGGGTCAGGTTGGTAAATTTAAGGTCCAGTCTGTCTCTGCTGTGTCTTGATTTCCCCAGAGCCTTCTCCAGGTACTTTCTGACGTCAGCTTCTGAGACTTCTTTAAAATAGAAGAGTGGTTGGTTAGAAGATAGTTGCTGGGTCGCATTATGATCAGCCAGGGTTGGGGGATTAAAGTAGTCCACTGCTTAGGTCTGTGAATTTGTTGTTAACTGCATTGGCTATGTGAAGATGGTCCAAGGATGGTGCAACTTCACCCATGAGCATTGACGGGGCAGTTTTGGGATCCTTGCCAGTTATGTCATTGAGGTCGTTCCAAAACGACTTGCTGTTATTCCAGGAGCTGGAGAGGGCTTCCTTGTAGAATTTGCTTTTGGCGATTCAAATGGCTTTCATGCACTCATTATGAACTTTTTGTACCTCTGGATGTTAGTGGTGGTACCATGTGCTTTTGCTTTCTGCCATAGGTGATCTCAGGCATGGAGCTGATCCAAGAGGACTGGGGTGATCCAGAGATTGCAATGTCCATTTATTTTTCTAGTCTTTATTGGGGCATGCTTGTCACAGATGCTGTTAAATTTATTTATGAAGTGGTCCAGGGCTGTATCCACGTCATTGTCTTCATAGAGGTCTAATCAGTCTATACACTGGAGGTCCGCTTTTAGCAGCACAAAGTGACCGTTCAGTAGTACACAATTTGTTATAGTTTTTGGAGGTGGTTTGCAGAAATTGTAGGTCCAAGTAGATGTAATGGGGGAGTGGTTGTTCAATGAATCAGGGAGAACAGTAGTATTGGAGATGTGAGCAGACTGGTTAGAGAGTATCAAATCAAGGAGAATGCTGGTCCCAGTTTTGTAACTGACTCTGGTTTGTGTCTTGACTGTTTGGGAGAAGTGGATGGCTGATAAGATATCATTGACTGAGGCAGCAGCAGGGGAGAGCCAGTTGATGTTGAAATCTCCCAGCATCACAATTTCAGTATTTAGGCTTAGGATGCTCACATATTCCATCAGGTCACTGGTGCCAGCCATGGTTAGTTTAGGTGGTGTGTAAACAGAGATTACTGTAAGAGCCCTGTTATATGATCCCAGTAGTAGTTTTACAGTCAGGACCTGCAGGTTGTCACAACTGGGTGTGGGTAAGATATGTCCCTGAAGGGGAATTCCTGATGTACAAGACACAGCTCCCACCTCTTTTTGAGAGATGGTCCTGTCTGAACAGGGTATAGACTAGCAGTATGATGGCAGAGTCAGGTATTTTGGGAGAGAGCCATGACTCAACTACAGAGAGAACATCGGGGTTGTGCCGAGTAAGCCATACTTTCAGGTTTTCCATCTTTGGAAGTAAACTGCAGATATTTATAGAGGCAAGAGTAAGCCCTGTTGGCTTAGGTGACAGATTGAACTGGTGGGGATGGCGGGATGGGGTTTGGGTACACATTGCCTGCTAGCAGAAGTAGGAGCAGTAGTAGACAAGTGAGATGGTGCAGTAAGAGTTTAATATTCCGTTCCTGTTTTCTCTTGCTGGGTAATCATTCTTTCATGGTGCTAAAATGTGCAACAAACCCAGGGTATAGTGTCACCATAGAAGGATATTTCGGTTGGTGTTCCTGAGTCCAGGGCATATGGTGCCCATGCAGGGTGTTGCCAGAGACTCCAGGGTTATAAGATGTGATGGTGCTATATACATTTAGCACTGACTGTTGGTTGTTAAGTTGTGTGGATTGAGGGTACAGTCTGCAGAGGGGACCCGTGAGGGATATTAGAGTGAACAGGATGAGGCTCCCTACGGTTCTAGCAGTCACGTGGGACATTGTGGTACACACACAGTTCCAAATACCGATAGCAGTTAGGGAGGGACATGGGAGTAGTGAGAAATGCCTCCATCTAAATGTGACTGGGGAGGGGGTAACAGCACGCAATAGACCAGAACTGCATGGTAGTGGTGTGGCAGGCATGAAACATGAGTAAGTATTTTAAACACGGGGGCAAGGGGATGAAAGGAGAGGGAGGAACACAAGCAGGAGGTAATGTGAGCAACTGATTGCATTGTACTAAGTTAAATTACTGACTGGGTGCCAATAGTTCAGATTAGCACCCCTAGTGTTTTCTTCCTATAAAGTGCAAATGACCTATAGTTGGCAGTAAAAGATCCTCTTACTTCAGTCACGCTGCAGAGGAAAACTAAGGTCCCTCTAGTGGCAGATCTTTATAATCTGCTAATGGGAAACTGGACAAAAAAAAAGTTATGAGTGAACATTGAAATATTTCAATGTTCACTGATAACTGAATCATTTTGCCTTATCTTTTCAATAGAGTTTCATGAAGGTTTTACTTCGATCGCAAAGTTCCGGCATTGTCACCGACTTCAACTTCAAGAAGCACTGCACAAAGCTGACCATCTTGTGGCAACTTTGACTTTGAAAAACTTCACTGGCACTTTGCACTTTTTCCTTAGGCATTGCTTTACGGTGAATTCAGGCGAAGTTGCCTCAGAAGGAGGCTGTAGGTTACATGCAACGGTTCCTGCAGGTCACATGATACAGCTCTCTGTACACAGCATTCTTCAGTTTCACTTAGCAGTCTGTGTGACTGAATAGAAAAGTGCAGATCTGCTGTTTTTGAGCATTGGAAAGCAATTTAAAAATAACCTTTTTTAGTTTTCTTTTTGTATTTTGTACGTCTTCACTTTCCTTAGTAGTTTGTTAGGAAGGTTTTTCTGTGATTTAAGTCTTATTTTCTTTATTTTTCTGTACTTTTTTGTACAGCCTTCTATCTGTATTTTACTTCCTGTATTCAGATGCTCTAGTTCTGTGAACTCTTTGTTATTATTTGTTATTTATAATTTGTTTTTTATCCAATTTTTCTGCCTTTTCCAAATTCACTTTCTGTGTGTTAATTTTATTTTTCATATCTTTTTTGTTACATAAAAATGGGTGGAGATGGAGAGGAGAGTAGGAGGAGTGGGAGTCAGAGGAAGGAGAGAGGGACGGTCACAGAGTAGACAGATTAAACATACCATTCCATCTGTCTAAAGAGGATACCTTTACAGGTGGCACCAGCAGCACTGGTTGCTGGAGGAAGGACCAGCAAAAGGCCTGTAGCAGCAATGGCTTCTTTGTCTGCAGGAACTGCCCACCTGCAGTGCAGCAGCTGCTTCACTGCCAGAAGAAACTGCAAGGGATAAACCCCCTGTGCCCTCCTCCTTGTGGTACTGCGACCACTACCGGCTGATCCATGTGAGGAGGAGCCCCCAAGACCTTCCACATCTGGCTCCTCCACTAGGCAGCAACACAAGTCCTTAACTTGAGAATTTTTTTGATTTGGACCCCGTTGACAACAGTGTTGTGATGTGCAAACTGTGCCAGACATGGTAAAGGGAGCACCCACTTCAGTACTGGTGGGCAGCACACCCACATTAGAGTAAGACATCACTGTGAGTGGCAGGATTACAAGAAGGTGGCTGAGAAAGGTGGAGGAGGTGCCACTCCTAGTGGTTCTTCTGTGCCGCGGGGGGGCAACGCAGCAAGAGAAGGCGAAGATCACAGTTGCCAGAGGGTGGCACTGATGAGGGAAGTGTAACCTTCAGCCAGACTCAGGGCTGTGGCCAGAGGGAGCATGTGAGACCCCAGCTGCAGATCCTCCTCCTCCTCCTTAAAGATCTTGTTTGATTTTTTTTTATACTTTATTTTTATTCATTAAGAAAAATAAGACAGGTTACATTAATTACCAAGAGAAAAAACTTTTAGACATTTAAATATTGATATAGAATATGTAATTAAATAAAGCACAACATTTTTCTTTTAGTTTAGGGGGATTTAAAAGAAGAAAAAAACAAAACCAATTTTATTTATTGAACTGTATTATTTAAATTAATCTATGAGATGTAGGTTCATTTTGTGCTCCAAGCTTATACTTCCCAACTAAAAAAAATTCTTACAATTAAGCATTAAACACCTTTCATACTATTTAGTGTCCAAGCCAAAAAATGAGTCACTAAGAAGTCATAGAAGAGGAAAAAAAAAGAGGGGGAAAAATCCATAAAAGAAAGGATTTTCCCCATTATCTAAGAGTTATCAAAATTGTTTATACAGGATGATATTTGGTAACCTCTGCCTCTTCCTCCTTCTCCTCCAGATCAGAGTCAATATCATCTGGGATCTTAACATTATTCTCAAAAAAAAGTCAAGCTGCATCTGGGTCCTCAAAATATAGAAACTTCCCCTAAAAGTGAACTCACAAATGAGCTGGTACCATTAAAGCAGATGGGACCCTGTCTTTCTTAAACTCTGACATTATGAGCAACATTCTCTTGCGTCTCCTTTGAGTATATAGACAGAAATCTGGGTATAAATGTATGTATACATTGACCTTCACAATACTGTAACACTGTTTTTTCTGTCTTGCCATCTGAAGAAACTTGTTTCTATCAGTTAGGGAACTGAAAGTTAAAATAATGTACCTTGTTCCAGTCGAACTTGCCTCAATGTTTAAGTCCTGTGATTGCCGTGGTGGTGAATGATAAGAGTCACTCTAGGTAAACAGGCGGTTCGGTAGGAAAAACAACGGAGAGTGCCATCTGAACTACCTCTTTAAGATTTGTATTGGGAACTGTCCCGGGGAAACCTATTAAATGTAGGTTTCTCCTCAACGTATTATTCTCCAGTTTCTCTAACCGAGACATCTGAGCCAATTGCTCGTGAAGTGTTGCATTAGTGGCTCCTTCCAATGTAAGAACTCTTGCGGAGAGAACCTTAATCTCTTTTTCATTATTTTTTATTTCCTTCTCTGTATTTTCCACTCGTAGCTTTACAGCTGCACAGCGATTAGCTATCTCCATTAATGTTTTCTCAATTTGAGCCGAAGATTGTCTCGATTCGGCTTGGAACTCCGTTAGTAAAACCTGTATTGATGCAAGTGTGGGCTTCTGTGATACTTTCTGCTTTCCGCTGACTTCTGAACAGATCATTACCTCAGGAGAGGCACCTGCTCCAGTACCTCCTTGAGCAACTGCAGGCCCTTGGGCTGGATCTCCTCTCCCAGTAAACTTTGGGGAAACAAATTTGTCCATATTGTGCTACAGAATATCCATCAATTATATCCAATATGAATGTTCATGAATTTAAAGCATTTTATGATAGATACGATGGGTATTCTTATCAGAATCGCCGAGCTCAAAACAAACGCGTATAGCTTAATCCAGCTCAGCAGCACCCACCTAAAGATCTTGTTTGAGAAATGAAGTGGCACAACTCTGCGTTTTGATGTGGGACCTCAGATGCAGAGTTGTGTCTATGGAAGCCACACTCCAGATGCTGCTATCAAACCAGCAGACACTGCTTGAGGGAATGTTAGAACAACACGTTGGGGGTGCACCCTCTGTCCCACTCAGTCTTTGGGCCATCTTCAGAGAAGAATTTATTAAATTCATTTACTATTAAGTTGCCCAGTGGAACCAAATCACCCTCTATATTTATTTTACCAATCATTCCCTTGTCTGTTTTACCCATTAGTTTAGTTATTGTATTCCAAAACAGCCTAGGATTTTGATTTTGTTCCAAAGAGGACCCCCAAAAAAGTTGCTTAGTTTTTCTGATTAACTTAAGGTACTTGTTTCTAATTTATCTGTATAGGGACCAATCAATGTTTGAGCCAGAGGTTTTGGCCCTATTCCAGCAGATGTCCCTCTCTTTTTTAATTTATATAGGGTAGCATTATACCACTTGTGATTGTTTACTTTTACCTTTCTTCTTTGCAGGGGAGCATGTTTATTACATATGTATGTAAATTCTTCCTGAAAATATTTCCATGCATCTGAAGCTGTTGGTATTAGTTCTAATTTGTCCCAGTCAATCGTTTCAACGTCAGTCATAAAATGTACATAATTTAAATTCTTAAAGTTTCTCCACTGTACTGTCTGAGCCTGCTGGGTCAACTTTTGGTGCTTATGTAAAGCAAATATTACCCGATGATCAGAAAAATTATCAGGCAAAACACCACTAAAAGAATATTCAGATGGCCGATTGGTAAACATAAGATCTAACAAAGAACAGTTTTGTACGTTCTTACAGTTGATCCTAGTAGGATGAGACAGTAATTAGGACAACTGAAGATGTTCTTGAAACTCAGTTAGGCTATTAGTAGGTTCCACCTGGTACCAATTTACATTAAAGTCACCAGTAACAAATAACTCGTGAGTATGCCTGAAATTTTCCAAAAACATTTGAAGACTTAAAAAAACAATATTCTCTAGTTTGGGGGGTATATATATTTCAGAGACCAATAAAGGTTTGATGAATGGAATTCGTATTTCAACAAAAACTGCCTCCAAGCCCTTGTTCGATGAATCACAATGAAGTGTCCTGGCATCAAGATGTAAGTTAACATACATCAGGAGTCCCCCCCCCCTTTTTATTTCTATCCTTTCTAAAAAACTGATATCCATCAATTTGCAAACCCACATCCGAAAATCTTTTATTGTGCCAGGTTTCTGAAATAATAATAATGTCGGGGTTGTAGGTCTTTATCCAATCTTTAATTAGTTCTATTTTATTACAGATACTACAGGCATTAAAGTGAACAATGCTAAGGGCATTTGATTTCAGGATGTCTGCATTTGGCTCAGCAGGCATAGAGAAATTTAAAGGGCCAGGATTTGTGTGAATATCTCCACCCTGCAAAAGGAACATAATTAAAATAAACCTCAAACTCCAGCAAGTTCTTTTTTTAACTCTTAAATGGGGTTTATGTAAGTTAAAATAGCTAAGCTGTGAGTACCTTGCAATCCATGATCCACTCATAAGGGATACATATTTCACCATATCTCTGAACAGGAAATAAGGTGTCGGGTCTCCTTGGAAAACTAAAGCTAGCTAGAAATGTGTGGTGCTCCACAGAGCCTGTACTTCTGGGAGTTAGATTATCAAACCCATCCCGAGTTGTAAAGACTACCATTTTAATCGTTTGGCAGTCCAAGTGGCCATACAGGCATATAAGCAGCATCACTGACCAATAAAGCCTCATGTTTTACAACATACAGGGCAGCTAGTAGTAATGATAGAAACTTAAGTTATACTTGTCATCCTTTCCTGTACAGGACCAAATACCTTAAATGTAATAAAAGCACTTTACTTCCTTGTTTGTTTCTAATAGAGGTAATACATACATATAGAATATTTAACTACCCCGTAGATTCTGTTAAATGTAGAAACTAGTACATAACCTATTTAACTACCTACTCTACAAATATACACACAATATTTCAAGGACAATTGTAATATCTTACAGTTATTACAAACTACTGATAGTGTTCTGTGTTTTTCCTTACTGAGTGGTGCTCGTAGTACTCACGCTCATGCCACAGCACTCGTGCTGAGGGCAGCGCGGTGTTTTAAAGTCAGTCTGCCCCTCCTCCTCTAGTGACGAGGTTTTCGGTCTCCTCCCACCGTTTACTGGCAATTTGGAAGTCCAAGCCGGTAACCGGATGTAGTCCGGTACAGCTGGCAGTCTTGGGCTGAATTTCTAGAGGGGCAGCTCAGGCACATGATGTTACAGGACAGAACACATGTGCAAGCAGGTAGTCAGAGGATGAAATGTGAAAGCATACCTGTGAGCACCCAGCGCGGTGTTTTAAAGTCAGTCTGCCCCTCCTCCTCTAGTGACGAGGTTTTCGCTCTCCTCCCACCGTTCACTGGCAATTTTGAAGTCCAAGCTGGTAACCAGGATGTAGTCCAGTACAGCTGACAGTCTTGCGTTGAATTTCTATGGGGGAGCTCAGGCGCACGATGTTACAGGACAGAACACATGCTCAAGCAGGTAGTCAGAGGATGAAATGTGAAAGCGTCTTTGCCTGCACAAACCATGGTTTGCACTGGAGCCCCACATTCTAAAGGGACTTATGTGTTGGCAAAAAAGGTTAGCGCTTGTGTGAAACATAATTTATGCATACGGGCAAGGGGAGGGGCATGGCTATGAATATGCGTGCTACCCCATATTCAGCGTTTTTTCACTGCACAAAAGGGTTTAGTGCTGGCCTTTTGTGCAATGCAAATACAGTAACCCCTCACTATAGAGAACCTCATTATAGTGAACAATCGGCTATAATGAATATTCGTCATGGCTCCCAAGGGTTTATCTGTAGTCGCACTGTAAAAAAAAAAGCAAACAGCCGGAGAAGCGCTTACAACTTTTTATGTTTGCTTGCACGCATGTGCAAGAAACATAGTGCCATCATCGGAGTTTTTGGAGGTGTGTCAGCCCTCTTCCAATTCAGTCAGTGTGTTTGCAGGCGCGGCCGCAGTTCTCCAATGCCTGCTGGAGCTGTCTATGACAGCTCCAAAATGCAGTGGCGTACAGTTGAAAGGGGAGCTATGCTTCAGTGAGCAGCAATCAGATATCGCCTGCTCATGCGCGCTCCCCTACACACCACACACACACACACACACACACACGCCTGCGTGCCCCAACTCACAGACTGTATAGCCCGTGAGGTGTCCAATCCCCGTCGGCTATCGCCCGAAATACAGTTTCATATGCATGCTGGGTGCCACCCAGCATGGCTACCATCGTATAGCCGATGGGGTGCCCAATCCCCCGTCGGCTCCACTGTGTCCCCGAGTACAGGGTGCCCGCTGAGAGCCCACCCCAGCGTGGCAGCAGATCCCATAGCTGATGGGGTGCCCAATCCCCTGTTGGCTCCACGCCCCCAGCCATCCTTGTGCCATGCTGAGAGCCCATCCCAGCATGGCAAGCGTCCCGTCATCGTAATAAAAAAAAAAACCTGAAAATCGAAAGCGGTCCCTCGCTGTGTCTGCCCCCACCCAGCGCCCACCACTCGCTCTCCTCCCCACACACACCCCATCACCCATACTTACCTCCGGAGCTTGGCGTGATGATCTTCGGCGGACCGGGAACATGTCTGCACTCTTCAAAGCCGACTTCGAACTAATGAAATGCCGGTAAGCTGTATAATGGGATAGATACTGTTTTTTCAACTTTATTGCATATCTCAGGCATTTTTTGGAATTTTTGCACCAAATTTTCAACATGGGGTTTTTGGGACCCCTTCTCATGAATGCTGTCACTGTCATGGCGTTACTCGGGCCCGAAGGGTGATTATGCAGCCACTGCGCGAAATCACCTTTCTGGAATGATTAACAAAATGGCACTGCCAGTGTTCATAAGCTGAGCTCTCAAAAGCTATTTTGAAAATTTGGTGCGGCATCCTAAAATAAACATTCTGACGTGCGTTGCACGAGTTCTCCTTGCGCACCGTCAAGTTCGTGAATTTTCAATATTTTCATTCCAGATTTCAACATTGCCATTTTACCACACCTTCTTATGAGCAGTACAGCTGTCATTTTTCACATCTCACCCAAAATGTGTTTCCGCCCATGTAGCACACAATGGCGCCATTGGTGTGCAAAATCAATGTACGGGACACATTAAGAAAATCACAGTGACATGGTTCATGAGCAGAGGTCTTAAAATGGCTATGTTGAAAATTTGGTGAAAAAATTCCTAAAAATGACTGTTTTACAAGCGTGCATTGCAGAGTTCCTACGCATGCTCGTAAGTTCGCAAATTTTCAATATTTTCACTCCAGATTTTCAACATTGCCATTTTACCACACCTCCTTATGAGCAGTACAGTTGTCATTTTTCACATCTCACCCACAACCTGTTTCTGCCCATGTAGCGCACAATGGCACAGTCGGTGCTAAATCAATGTATGGGACACGTTAAGAAAATCACAGTGACACTGGTCATGAGCAGAGGTGTTAAAATGGCTATGTTGAAAATTTGGTGAAAAAATTCCCAAAAATGACTGTTTTAGGAGCGCACGTTGCACAGTTCCTACGCACGCTGGCAAGTTTGCGAATTTGTAATATTTGCACACCAGATTTTCAACAGTGCCATTTTACCGCACTTCCTTATGAGCAGTACAGCTACTATTTTTCACATCTCGCCCAAAATGTGTTTCCGCACATGCAGCACACAATGGTATAGTCGGTGTGAGAAAACAATGTTTGGGACAGATTAAGAAAATCCCAGTGACACTAGTCATGAGCAGAGGTCTTAAAATGGCTATGTTGAAAATTTGGTGACAAAACTCCATAAAATGACTGTGTTACGAGTGAGCATTGCGCAGTTTCCACGCACCCTCGTAAGTTCATGAATTTGTAATATTTTCAGCCCAGATTTTCACCAGTGGCATTTTTCCACACCTCCTTATGAACAGTATAGCTGTCATTTTCCACAATGTGGCCAAAATGTGTTTTCACACTTTCAGCACAGAAATGCGTGGTCGCTGTGGGAAATCATTGTTTGGGACAGATAAAGAAAAACACACTGACACTGTTCATGATCGGAGGTCCCAAAATGCCTGTGTTAACAATCTGCTGTAAAAAATTCCCCAAACTAGTTACATTACGGGTGTGCGTTGCACAATTTCTACGCACGCTCATGACTTCACCAGTTTTTTTAAGATTTTCACAGCAGATTTTCAACATTGCCATTTTTTACACCTCCCCATGAACAGTACCGCTGTCATTTTTCACATCCTGTTCAGAATGTGTTTTTGCATCTGTGGTGCCAAATGCCATAGTCACTGTGCAAAAGCAGTTTTAGGCTAACAAACTGATATTGCCACTGTTCATGAGGTGGGGGTCACAAAAAAAACATGTTGAAAATTTGGGTGAAAATACCAACAATACCTGAGGGCGTTAGGGTTTCGACCATAACGCCCACCTGTCAGAGAATGACAGGCATCAGGGGTGTGACTTGGGATTCTTGCCTGCCATGCTCATGCCATTCTACCCCACCCACCCTGCAGCCAGTGAGAGCATCAAGGTGTGCCTCGGACTCTTTGGGCCCAAACTTCACCCCATTCTCCTATACCGCACCCATCTCACCATATTTCCTGATGGAATGGGGTGCGCATAAGGGCCAAAGACCCCAAGGCACATCGTGACACTTGTCAGTGTCTGCAGGGTAGGGTGTGGTGAAATGGCATGGTCGTTATGCCTGACGACCCAAAGGAACACCCCAATGCCTGTCACTCTCTGCAGGGTGGTGGTGGGGTTGGCTTCAGTTCAATACTTCGCTGCCATTCCTATTATGCAGCTCTGTAACTTCTACACTACCAATGCCAATGCCAGCAAGCAAACATTCGGCATTGACAAATGCTTGTTAAAACTTTGGCTTAGAAATCTGCAGTATTTTACTTACTGCGATATGCAGTACATCTCTCCTGAAAGTTGTTATTCCACCCCCAAATGACTGAATAGGGAGAACTGGGTTGCTTGCAAGTGTTTCCCTAGCATCATGGAACCCCAGGTTGCCCCAAATCACTGAATCCTGGGCTGCCCAATATTGGTCATGTCTCCAGCATCACTCGGCAGCCGCAGTGGGTGACAAACAGGGAGGACAGCAGAAGGTGTGCAAGTACAGTACTGTACTATCATGGGTGCAGCAGAGCCCCCCCACCACTGCTTTTTGATGCAGACATCAGCACCGCAGCTCACCCACTGAGAGGAGGAGACAGAACGGCGTGGCAGAAGTTTGTTTAACTACAACAGAGGCACACATAGGGGGATCACGCTAACATATGCACAGTAATTACTTTCTTTCTTTTTACTTTCTTTTTAACCTGCATTTTTTCTTACTCAATTTCAGCCCCACTGAACTTGCTCGCTTCTGTAATTGTTTCATTCATTCATTCATTATTTTGCTCTTTAGTGGTATCAAACAAGTGTGTCATCTACTGTATGTAGGCTGTCATTTGCTCCACTTTTTTGTGAAAGTCCTGTTGCACAGAAATGCTTTCTTTCTTTTTACTTTCTTTTTAACCTGCAAACTACAAACACCTCTCCCCCATGACTAGCGCTATTCATTTCACGCTAAAAAACAGTAACTGCATAGCTCAAACAGCGTCCCTCACTTTAACGAATGACTTACAATAACGAATTTTGGATATGGATCCCAAGTCATTTGTTATAGCGACAGGTTACTGTACCACTGAACAAAACCGCGACTTAACTCCAGGCAACCCTAGCAGCTGTCGGATGTAATGCAACCACTTAGCCAGTTGGATGCTGGGGGAGCACAACCGCCACCTGTCATCCATGGAACCCCCCCTGCTGATCGCTGATCACCGGCCTGAACTTTAAATGAAAACTATCCCTGATGCTAGTAGCACCCCCCCCCCGATCTCTGCCCCATCAATGTGTACAATATCCCTGGTGCTAGTGGTAACCACCCTCCCTCTGATCCCTGCCCTGTCAACAAGTAGAATATCCCTGGTGCTCATGGTAGCCCCCCTCCCTTCGATCCCTACCCTGTCAACATGTAAAATATCCCTGGTGCTAGTGGTAACCTCCCCTTCCCATGATCCCTGCCCCATCATACATTGTGATATTCTTGCTCTGCCTTGATCGCTGGCCTGGCTTCACACAACCCCTCCCTGGCATCCAGTGGTCCCCCCACGGCACCTGATCCCCCCCATTTACTGTTTCTCCAGCGTTGGTGCAGCGGGTGCATATGGTGACTGGGATAGCCCTCTTCACACCTCCTTGGCTGGCCGCCATATGTCCAGGTAGGGAGCGTGCCCTTTATTTATAAGACAGGGTGACAGGAACCACTGGACACCAGGAGGGGTTGTGTGAACTGCCAGACCAGTGATTGGGGGAAGGGAAAAGGGATATCACAATGTATGATGAGGAAGAGATTGAAGGGAAGGGGGTTACCACTACAAACAGGGATATTCTACATGTTGACAGGGCAGGGATTATGGGGGGGGGGGTTACCACTAGCACCAGGAATAGTCTGCATGTTGATGGGGCAGGGATTGGAGGAAGGGGTGTTACCACTAGCACCAAGGATATTTTACGTGTTGGTGGGACCAGGATTGGGTTACCACTAGCACCAGGGATATTCTACTTGTTGACGGGGCAGGGATTGGAGGGAGGGGGATGCCACTAGCACCAGGGATAATTTTCATTTAAAACCCAGGCTGGTGATTGGCAGGGGGTAACACTAGCACCAGGGATATGCATACATGACTGGGGCTGGGCAATTGGGGGGGCAGCACCGTGCTAACCTGCCTCACTACCCATGCAAATGAGCCCATAATATGTATGCAAATGGCCTCCTAGCACCTTGCATGCCTAATGGACTCATTTGCATGGGTCCCTTTAAATATTGGAAATTGCTGTCAGGCACTATCCAGTTTAGCAGCGTACTTTGGGATCCCTGTCAGGGCAGCGTTAAGTGGCTTAGCACTGGGCCAGCATGGCCCTATATTCTGTTGAATAGTGCCTGTGAGCTATTCCATTGACTATAGCATCTTCAGGCACCCAGGCAAGTGCAATGCACAGCAGAAATATTTGCTCAGCACTTTGCACATATTTTAATATTGGACCCCATGAGTCTTAAATTCTCATGTCCCCAATTTTTTCATGTAATTCTCATAATTCACTTTAGTGCCCAGAAATACACTACATGCAAAAATCTCATTTACTATTTTTATGTCCCAGAAATGACCTGCTACATGCCACTGTGCTATGTCAGTCAGTCTCTTACCACAGCACACTTTCTGCTGATGTGCTTGCACCTAGCCATCTGTTTGACTTTAAGATAGGTACGCTATCCACCTGTGCCAACATAAGACTCTTTCTTTCCATGGTTTACTTGGGCCTGACAAAGCTGGCATATTGCCATCTTCTGGATCAGAAATAAAAAAGTCCCACACAAGGGATTTGAAGGATGCACAGCGTTATGTGGCATACCAGTTGTGGTGGCCACAACACCACCCTTGTTTCTGTTGTGGGATATGTGTCATCATATATTATCTTTTGTGACAGGGGTTTCCTATACTTCAATTTGAAACATTTGTACATTTTGCTATTGGCCTTTATTATTTTCTTTTCAGGCGTCCACGAAGGATTGATGACAGTGTCATCCTTACCTTCACCCTCTGTTTCCTCCTCCTTCTCCTTTCACAGAGCCTACTCTTCTTCATTTTTCTGATATGGCAGTGGCACACAGAACTCTACCACTGTGTCATCCTCCGAATCAGGTCCAGTACCACTAACCACCGGGGACTCTTTTTGATATTTTCAACACCATCATGTTTACTTATTGGTGTTGATGGCACTGAGGAACTTTCAGATAACAGATCTTGGCTCTGGCTTCCACCTTCCTCAACTAAGAGAGCAGCCAAATCAAGTACTGTAAACATATTTTTAACAGCACTACTACCATCACAAACTACAGATACACTACTACCTCCTGCATCCATACCACACCCTCATCCACCTCAAAGGGTGGTCACCACTGCTGTCTTCCCTGCCTTTCCTCCATGTCTACCCTTTCCTTTCCTTCTATTACTCATTACTCATTACTCATTACTCATTCTAATGTGGTGATGCGTAGCAGTACTAGTGACTTGAACAATAATAAAATACTTCAAATAGTAAAATAATTAAGATCAAATAAAAAAAATCAAAATAACAAGAAAGGGTTAAAGTAGTATGAAAAATAATGATCAAAGAAAATTAACAACTACCTGCCAGAGCTCTGGACCAATATTTTAGCAGTGCTGAAACACAGAGAGGCCAAGATATTCAAAGGGGTTGCACCTGGCGCAACTGAGTTGCGCCAGCACAACCCCAGAAATGCACCCGGGGCAATATTCAAAGGAGGGAATTGTGCAGTGCAAGTCCCGATGCGCCGGGGTGCAAAGATAATGTATGCAGCACATCTCCAGGGGGTGTGCCTATGCATATGCGGCACATCCCGATATTCAGCCTGGGATGTGCGGTGCATCTGCTGGCACATCCCAGAGATGTGCCGCATACCTGGGCACAAAGTTGGGCCCTTAAAACATGACTCAACTGTTAGCTACCCACAGGTGTGCCACTGTATTGTAATGCACAACACAGCAGCTGCCAGCTGTGGGTGGCTACCCCCCAGAACACCGTACACAAGCACCCAAATATTTCTCTGGTAGTCTAGTTGTTCCCCCTTCCCTGATGGTAACCCCGATTGCCTGTAAGGATGAAGAACACGTTCCCCTGGTGGTCCAGTGGTTCCCCCCTCCCCTTCTGTACCACTGATCACCGTAAAATCAATGTTCGAATCACCCTGGTGGTCTAGTGGTTCTCCCTTCCCCAACCGTACCTCCGATCACTGTAAAATCAATGTTCGAATGACCCTGGTGATTTAGTTCCCCCCCCGTAACCCCAATCACCGTAAAATCAATGTTGAATCACCCTGGTGGTCCAGTGGTGCCCCCTCCTCCCATAATCCCAATCACAGTAATAATATAACACCTAGAGTCCCTGGTGATATAGTGATACCCCCACCCCAGCTACAGGCCCTACCCACCCAGCTTCCTCCCCATCAGCGGAGGCAGCAAACCCACCTGCATACCTCCACGGCTGCCCACTGACTGACAGCTTACAGTATCTGCTGCAAGCCCATTGGTCTACACTGTGGGCAGTGGGCTTGCAGGTGCTCTATATTAGACATTACCACAACTTTGTGAATGAATTACCATTCAAAAGTTGTGAATGACTATTACAGGATGATCAGTAAGCCCATTGTCCACAGGTGAACCAATGTGGCTTGCAGCAGATACTGTGGGTGTCAGTCAACGGACAGTCATGAGGTATGCGGGTGGGTTTGCTGCCCACTTCTGATGGGGAGGTGGGTGGGTTACCACTAGGCTACCAGGGACTGGGTGTTACTATTACCGCGATCGGGCTACAGGAGGGGAGGGGAGTGGGAAGCACTAGACCACCAGGTGATCTCGAACATTGATCTTTACAGTGATTAGCATGGAGGGGGAGGGGGACCTCTAGACCACCAGGGTGATTTGACATTTATTTTATGGTGATTGGAGGTAAGAATGGGTGGGGTACTATTATGTTCCTGGTACAAGGTCCGCATGCTGTGCAGAGTGCCAGGCACATTTTGCTGGCCAACCCTGTGCAACACATGCAAATGAGGCCATAATGACATGCAAATGGCCCAATTTGTGACTTGCATGCATAATGGTCCATTTGCATATCTAGGTCTGAATATCTGGAAATTGCGCCCAGTGCAGCTCCAGCTGCACTGGAGCATTCCCATTCCTGGTATTCAGACCTGTCTGGGGGATACGCCAGCGCATTGTATTCGTGCTGTGTGCATTATTTGCTATATTATATGGCACATCTCTTTTGGATATATCCCTTAGTTGCTCTAGCGCAACTGAGTTGTGCTGTGCCACCACTTGCGCCATTGCCAGGTGCAATTCTGACTATCATGCCCCTAGTGTACAGAAATAATGGGAGTTGAGAAAAAATGGGAAATTAGATTTCCAGGACTTGACAAAAATGAATAGTCTGAGAGTGACTGTGAAAACTGAAAAAGCACTAAACATTTCTGAAACTAAAACTGTTGCTGGCTGTAGACACAAACCTGTTCCTCCTCCCAGGTATAGCACAAGTCCAGCATAGCAGCACCACACAGAAAGAGACAGGAAACAAATAACTAAACTGTAGGGAAAAAAGGTTCAAAATTAAGGCTGCAGATGCAGAACACCAACTACAACATACATATATATATATATATATATATATATATATATATTTATTTTAAAGTGTGTTTTATGCCATGAATAGCAGTACAAATCGAGTCAAAACTATCTTTACAAGGAATATGGACAGAAAATACCAAAATACTGACCTGAGATAAAACGTGACAGCTGGAACCTCCATCATGTAGTATAAGCACTACTCAACAGACTTAATTCACATTAAATAGATGTACTTGTAAATTGAATTGATTGTAACTGAAACTTGTCTGATATGTATATGATAACTAATAAAACATTTTTGTTACAAACAAAACCTGAGCTCTAAGCATAAAGTTCAATAGATAGAGGCTTGAGTGTGGACTGATGCTGGCTCTCTTGAAGCCGGGTGTCCGCCATATTACCGGAGGATTGAGCTGCTAGAAGATAGCAGGAACTGTATCCTCTCGCCTAGATTCACAGGACATTGTATTGCTTGACACTTAGGTTGCCGGCAGATATTACATTGGTGAGGCCACACCTCAAGTACTATGTCCAGTTCTGGAGGCCTCATCTACGTAAGGACTTGGATAAGGTGGATGCGGTTCAGAGGAGGGCAACCAAAATGGTGCAGGGACTACATCACAAACCCTAAGATAAAGAAATTAAATATGTACTCCCTGGAGGAGAGGAGGGAGAGGGGGAATATGACTGAAACATTTAAGTACCTCACAGGGAAGAATAAGGTACATCAGAATGTAATTTTTCAAAGAAAAAGATGCTGAAGGATAAGGGGGCACAAGATGAAACTTGAAGGAGGGAGGTTCAAAGGGAATATAAGAAGGTACTTCTTCACTGAGAGGGTGGTGGACAAATGGAACAGCCTGCCAACAGAGGTGGTGGTGGTAGAAATGATCACAGGTTTTAAGAATACTTGGGATAGGCATAGAGGGATACCAGTAGTTGGCGGGGGGGGGGTATAACCTAATACAAGCAGTGCATGAAAAGCACAGTTATTAGGGGTAATGGGGCAGACTAGGTGGGCCAAAGTCCCTTATCTGCCGACAACTTCTATGTTTCTATGTTTCAATATGTTTAGGGTGATCAGCCCTAAAATGAGAATATATCACATTTATACTCACTCTAGGTCCATTTATCCACACAATAGGTCCATTTATCTATACAGTTTTTCAATTGTGGTAATGGAGATCCAGACTGAGCTTTTCGGGTTTGAGCTTCACCTTCATTCAGTGAAGTTGTGCTGGGATAACATCACTGTTGAAGGGGGTCACTGGACAATCAGGGCACAGAATTTTTTCTTGCAGTGGTATAACAAAAGGCCTTGCATAAATCAAATATGCCATGGCCCAAATCAAAGTATTGCTGATATTTTCCCTTGTGCAATTTAACCTTTTCACATCATTCGTAGCTTCCCCAATTGTGGTGTCATAATGTCAAACTGCACTCAGAAAAATATCAGTGATATTTTCATTTGGGCCATGGTGTATAGGGGCGTGATAGCACCCCTATAGTTAAGGTTGAGTAGGGTGTTCAGTGTTAACCCACTAATTTTGTACCTTAATAACTGTGGCGGGATTTGATGGAATACCCCACAAATTTGTATTCGCCATCATACTACCATACTGTCAACATTTGGAAATTTTCATGATGGCACATTGTTCCGTTTCCAAAATCTGGATACCCCTTATTTTGTAAAATGGTCACTTTTTTCCTATACTTAACATGTTTATTTTCTTTCTTTTTTTTTTTGTTTTGTTTCTGTCTTGTACAGGCTACACGGTACTGAATTTCTCCATAAAACTTTCATGGTAGAGGTGGCCTGTACTGAGGGAGTGCCTTTTGAATGTTTTGTGCAAAAATATTAAACATTTCCAGAGTTATGAGGATTTCAGTTTGGTTTTGGATAGCTGTCTGGTGTGAACCAAAAACTTTTTGGTCCGTGAGACTGTTTTTCGTTTGCATCACTTAGGTATCATGAACTGAAAACGCTTCTCACAAACCAACTTTTATTTTTTCTTAGTTTTGTGATGGCTGCCATTTTATCTCTTCCTTTTGGTTACCACAAAAATATGAAAACACATAGAAATGGACACCTTAAGAAAAACATAAACATAATTCTTGCCAAACGGGACATACAAAGGAAGATTCTGATGTCTGTTTCTTTTTTTTTTCAAAACATGTCAGAAATAGTAATGTTTGGATTTGTCCTCATCTGATTTTTGGTTCGTCAAACTTTTTTTGGTTCAAACTGAAACATTTTCAGTTTACAAACTGCACATTTTGGTTAGTGAAAACTGAAAATTCCAGTTCACGTACCAAAAGCTGTGGTGCAAACCAAAAATTTCAGCTAGCGAATGGAACATTTTGGCCAAACAGAAAAGTTCAACTTGTAAACCTAATATTTTGTTGCAAATCAAACATTTTGCTTTATAAACCAAAAATGTTGTTCAAACTGAAAATTAGGGTTGACAAACCAACATTTTTCGGTTTGATCCAGAAGTAGTTCTGGATGAGTGCAGTTACTGCTGGCAAGCAGGAATGTCCTGTTGTCCCCCAAGAAAAGTCCCCTTTGTTCTGTAGTTTCCATTCTGATTCTCAGTCTTCATTACACATCCCAAGTAACCATATAGTGAAGATACGTTTTCTATTTTGTGTGATGCCCAGAGTGGTCTGTGCCTTTACACCCATAGCTGCATAGAAGCACAGGGCCTCGAAGGCCCTGTGCTTCCAAAGCCAGAATGACTCTTGGGCCTGCGCATTTGCATGTGTAGCTACTGTACATGGAAGCACAAGGGCCAGAGGGCTGTGTGGTTCCACAGCCCCCCAGACAGCCCAACAAATTGTTTGCATTCATAGCTGGCAGGCATATGGACATTTCAGTTTGCATACAGACTCATCCCTTGGTTCTGGGCCCAAAGGCCCAGTGTGTCTGCATCTGTTAATGAAAGAAAATGTTGGTGCAAACTGAAAATTTCCTCAGGGGGCCCCGTGCATCTGCATTTATTAATGAATGAAAATGTTGGTGTAAATCAAAAATTTCAGTTAGCAAGCCAAAACTTTTGGTGCAAACAAATTTCAGCTCACGAACTGGACATTTTGGTGCAAACAGAAATGTTCAACTCAAGAACCAAAAATTTCATTGCAAACCAAAAATGTTGGTTTGCAAACTGAAAATTTCACTTTTAACCAAAAAACAAATTAACTTTTTTTCAGTTTGAATGGAAAGTAGTCCTCAGTGAGTGCAATTACTGTTAGCAGACATGAATGTCCTGTTGCCCCTCAACAGAAGTCCTCTTTGTTCTGTAGCTCCCATCCAAATCTCAAGTTTCCCTTACATGTTCCAAACAACCATACAGTGAAGCTACATCTTCTATTTTGCATAGGGTACAGAGGACCCTGCACCTCTGAACCCATAGCTGCATGGAAGCACACATCCTAGAAAGCCCTGTGCCTCCACAGCCAGAATGACATTCGGCCCTGTGCATCTACATCTGTAGCTGTATAAAAGCACAGAGGCCAGAAGACCATGCAATTCTGCAGCCCTCCAGACAGCCACATAGATTACTTGCATTCATAGCTAGTAGGCAGATGGACATTTTGGCTTGCTTACAGACTCTTCCCTTAGTGCAGGGCCTAGAGGACCCTGTGCATCTGCATCTGTTAATGAAAGAAAATTTTGGTGCAAACTGAAAATTTCAGCTCATGAACTGAACATTTTGGTGTGAATGGAAAAGTTCAGCTCATGAACCAAACATTCTGGTGAAAACCAAACATTTTGGTTCATAAACTGAAAATTAGGGTTCTCAAACCAATATTTTTCAGTTTGAACTGAAAGTAGTCCTCAGTGAGTACAGTTATTCCTAGCAGGCAGGAATGTCCTGTTGTCCTCCAACTAAAGCCCACTTTTTTCTGTAGTGCCCAGAATGTCAGTCCTCCTTACATGTCCCAAGCAACAATGTAATGAAGGTAAGGCTTTTATTTTGCATAGGGTCCAGAGGGCCCTGCACCTCTGCCCCCATAGCTGCATGGAAACACAGGACCTAGAAGGCCCTGTGCTTCTGCAACCAGGATGACTCTTGGCCCCGAACATCTGCATCTGTAGTTACATAGTAGCACAGGGGCCAGAAAGCCATGTGCTTTCACAGCCCCCATGACAGCCCCACAAATTGTTTGCATTCAGAGTCCACAGGCAGATGAATACTTCAGCTTGCATATGGGCTCTTCTCTTGGCACAGTGCCCAGAGGATCCTGTGCATCTGCATCTGAAACTGAAGGGATCTGCATAAATGAGGATACAATTCCGCTATCTGAAAAAGAAAGGTAAATTGTTGCAAAAAAACTGTGTTAATACACCAGTTAGGATTCCATGTTCCATGAAGGCAGCACATCAGTGCTACTGCATTTGTGTAATCTGGAACCAGTTGTATATTTGTCTTACATGATGATGGCTGTCTGTGGTTGCCTGTGTGGCCTTGTCCTTTTACTGCTTTAGGATACCCAACGCCACATTTCCCTACTTTTGTGGTGTTAGCTTGAACCCTAACTAGTACATTAATATAGTTTTTAGCAATTGATTACCTTTCTTTTTGAGATAATGGAATTTTATCATAATTTATGCAGGTCCCTTCATTAGCAGATGCAGACACACAGGGCCGTCTGGGCACTGTGCCAAGCAAAGAGTCTGTATACAAGCTGAAGTATTAATCTGCCTGGCAGCAAAGGTGAAGAATACGGAATTTCCAGTTTTATCGGATTAAGGCCTGGCATATATAGACATTTAAATTTTGTTACCTTGGTCAGACTTACGAACATTGTAACAGACAGTGAATTTTGGGGGGCAAACAACGTTTTTGTTTCTTTCCTGAAAATATATACAATACCAGGGAAGGACAGCACTCAGTACCATGATTGTTTAACATAGGCAGCTTTCACAAAAGTTAAAAACTTGACTTCCCTTTCACCATTACCAGACACAGCCCCAGGACTGGCTAAAAAAAGGCTGGATAGATTTACAAATTTGTATGGCAAGGAGAGGAAGGGAGGGTCAAAGGGACCTAAAACAAACCTTTTTCCAAATAAAAAAGGATGAAAATGGCCTTGACTACATCACATTATCTCATAACCCAGAGACCAAAAATCATAAAGATATGAGAGGACAGAAGCAAACTTCTCTCCGAGGTTTTGTTTTTGCTCAGCCTCAAAACCCTCTCTGCCCTGTACTTTCATATAAAATGAAAATATCTCAGTAAGCGCTCCCCTGATGCCACAACATTCTTTGTACATTCCAACAGAGCTACACAAAGCACACTTGACAAGGACAGACTATGGTACTTGACAGAACCAAGGGGCATAAATTACCTCTCCTCACTGAAGCCTGCCTGTCTACCGAAGTTGGGTTTCTAGGAGGTACACAAATCATTGCCTCAGGTACACAGTTGTCCAGATGCTATCATCAGCTGACCTTGAATCCTGCCAAATAACGGCCATCACAGGCCATAGATCTGAAGCCAGCCTTAAATCCTGCTGGTCAGCAACGCTTCAGGACAGGAAAAATTGGCCAAATATCTTAGCTGGTGCCTCTGATGCAGCCCTTGAAAGAACCTCACTCCCAACAGCGACGGCTACAACTATAACCATTTCTGTAATGGCAGATGCAGTTTCCCTCTGTATGGCAGGCCAAACAGCTCAGCATGCAGCTCTACTGCTGAGCTCCCTGAAGCTGTGAACACAGCAAGAGTGCAAGCACTCCAACCTGTTCCTTCAAACCATTTCAGAGTATACCATAGAGCCTTGGTATCCAGAACAAGAATAACCCATGCTAGAAAATAGTGACTTCTCCATGGCCAGTGAAGACACAATGACACTAAAATCTCCATGATGTGCCAGCCCATCAGCACAGCGGTTGAATTTCTGTCTGCAATACCAGCGACCTGGGTTGGGGAGCAGACCCGGGCTGCTGGAGGGCCCAGCTGGGGGGAGAAGGTTGGAGTGTTCAACGACAGCTTACCTTCTCTGGGGGAAGGGTGGGGACATGGCTTAGCATGTGCTGACTCCTGGCGGAGGCCAGGGGCACAGCAGCATGTCGGTGCCTTGGGCTTGACTGGCCACAGGTGAAGGTCTGTGGATTGGCAAGCTCCAGGGCTGACACAGTAGGGGAGGATGTTGCTGGCATTGGCGCTCACGCCTGATGTCAGGGCACCCATGATGCCTGCAAGAAAATGGGAAAAAGCCCTCCAGCTCTGGGTAGATGGAGCTCCCAGAGCTAGCCCTCATGTGTCTCTGCCTGCCATTCCACTACGGGACCTACGAAATCAAGATGTGTTCGGGGTGTATGGGCCCCACCTCAATCCCCTCCCGGGGGGATAGCCGTGGCTCCATGGGGGGACCATAGGATGGATCAGGTAAGGTGGAGTGCAGGGGTAGACTCCCAGAGGGCTACCAAAGAGACGGAGCTGGAGAGGGGGTAGGGGACATAAAAAAAAAAAAATCGCTGTGATGCAAGCTGGAAAGACAGCATCACACTCTATGCAGCTGCAAGCCTTCCCCTGATTGCCCGCTACCAAAAATCCTGCAATTGCTCTCCTCAGGAAGCCTGAAACCTCTCCACTACTGGACCACAACTCAGCACCAGTTCCCACAGAATTGATACAACTCCCGGTGGTGCTGATGGTTGAGGTGCTGGACGCCACACCTCGCGCCACGCCGGCGACCCAGGGTGGAGCAGGATTGAGTGCCTAACGGCAGCTCTCCTCTTCTGGGGTGGTTGCTGCCCACCCGCCCTGTATTTCCGTTGTCACCAGGTGGAGGTCCGGTGGCAGCGCAGGTGGGAGGGGCAGCAAGTTGGGAGGATGTCTCGGAATGCAGCGTACGTGTGCCTCCACATGTGCGCATCCGGGAATGGGGGCAGGCAAAAATAGGAAAAAAACACATGAAATACATAATAAAAAAAAAATTGATACAACTACCAACACCAGTACTCAACCCCCCTGCCAGCTGCAGAACCGCTGCACTGTCTGATGCTAGCACTGAACTCACTAGCACCTCACATGCTTAACGTAACATGCATAGCAACCTCCAGTTCAATATCTGTTACAAGTAAGCAATTGCCTCTTTAAATGCCCTTGAATTAAAGAAAAAAACATTTCTGTTCATTGCCTTGCAGTAAATTTCTCTGTTATTTTAACTTCAGAAAAAAAAAATGTTGCAGTTTGTTATTTGTAGTTCACTTTGCCTTGCAGTTCCAATTCACTTTCTCTGTTATTTGGACTTGAGAAAAAAACACCTGTTGCAGTATATTTTTGCATTTCACTGTCATGCTGTCACTAAAAATGTCAATTTTAACATATTTATTGCTTCTGTATCTTGAATCTTATTTAAATATTTACTAAAAGTTATTTAAAACTGATAGTTATTACTGAGCTACAGAAAGGTTTACATAAATTATTATTTTTTTTTTGTATGTTCTATTTATACCTCCGTCGTGCTCTGGAGCTGCCTCTCCTTCAGGCTGCCATGACCCTCAGACATCCCCCTACTATCTCCCCCAAGCCACATTACCTCAGATTTGCAGTCATCCTCGGGATAGCCCGGTATAACCCTGTACTGGGTGGGTCCCTCTCTTCCAAGGGGGAAGGCACCGTTGGGGAGGAGACCGGCACACTATTTTTCCTCGGTCCTGGGCACTGCTGAGGCTTTCCATGGCTTCCTGGGAGTCTTCAGAGGTGTCCAGGGCTGGCAGCCATCATCTGGCCAGTCCCCAGAGCAGTATTTCCATTTTTTCCTGGTGTTCCCCATAATGCGATCCTCAGCTGTGCTCCGTCTCACCGGGGGCCACTGCAGAGCCGACTGCATGTCCCTAACTCCTCCCAGAGGAGGAGAGCAGTCCTATGGACACTCCATCCTACCCCTTCCCCTGCCAATCCCTGGTGCCCGAGTCCGTTCCCGACCCGGGGACGCCGGCGTGGTTCGAGGTGTGGCATCCAGTGCCTCAACCCTCTGCACCACCGGGCCGGCCTACATAAATTCCTTTTAAATTGTAAATCTACCTTATGTCTTTCTCTCTCAGTCTACTTTTCATACACCCAGGTTATCATTTTATAAGACAGATAATCCACTAAGGCATGTGGTTGTGCTCTGATATATGCACACCATGGGTGGTTGAATGCACTCGGTCTGTGGCCTCAAGCATATCACAGAGCACACCCACACACCCTGTAGTGGATTATGTTACATATTGTATATCTACATCTATATCTAGCCCCCCTCCCCATGTCTAGATGTATGATAGTAGATAGACCATGGGGAGGGGGTGCCCACAGCAGCAGAGGCACTTCCAGATGGCCTTGTTTACCTTGGCCTTGATGTCACAACGGGGTGCCCCTTATTATCCTGGTGCTGGTGGGAAGCAAACAGGTTAACTTCAAGGCAACAGTTCAGTTCAAATAAAACAAATGTTCACATATAACTTGCTGAACCTGTGGGATCCCAGCCTTTATTAACACATTCCAACACTGCTCCGCACAAATTAATTCGTGGGGGGAAAAGCTTTCTTCATGACCGAGGTGGTCTTAAAAGCAACAAGATTATCATGGATCAAGGAGGTCACACGGTCTATGTGCAGTTTCAAAGGACCACTATGGTCATTCATTCTTTTCAGCAACACAGATCCCCAGAATAGTTCCATGCTTGGCAGCACTGAAAATCCTCACTTAACCCAGGCCTCTTGTAATGTTCAGCTCTCACTTCATTCTTCTGGCTCACAGGTCCCTTGCAATGGCAAGTCATATACTTTGGGGTTGCTGCTCCCTTGGATCCCAATCCTGGATGTTTGGACTGCAAGCAAGCACCCCCAGGAGCTGTGGGAGACACGTCCCTTATGGTCCCTGATACCTTTTGTGGCTCTTCTCACTCTCCTTTCTATGGCACTCCTTGAAACAGAGCTCAGTCCCCTGGCTAGGATCTGGACATTCACTTCTCGGGGATACTCTGATCCACCTCTCTGCCATCACCCGCACTTGGAGGCTCAGACATAATCCCCATGGTCCCTTCATGAAAATCCGAGAGTTCACCCCTCTCTCCAGCTGCACACAGCCGGGGGGCTGGAGTGGGCAATTGTGCCCGTTCGGCCCCTATACTTACAGCTCACACTGGAATGACCAGGAAGGACCCAACTCCTGCTGAACACTGCAGTCAAATCCCCCTGTGCACCCGCAGTGACCTCCCAACCCATGGTAAGCCCCCATCCGTATGCCCGTGGGAGTAACCATTCGTGTTCCTGGCTGAATAAGGTCACAATTCAACACTAAAGAAAAATGCCTGGTAATCTCCCGGGGTATATATACCTATATCTATATTTTTATATATATATATATAGTATATGTGTGTGTATATATATATATATATATATACACACACACACACACACACACACAGACATATATACACACACATAGGATATGCTATGGGAATGAGTGGAATAAATTATTTATCTACACAAGAGCAGTTTATTGTGCACTTGTTAGCAGGTTGCTAGTTATGGGGACACTGTAGCTACAGATGCAACATGATCACCTTCATAGTGTGTGCTTTCATTGGTGGGATTTGTGTGTGGGTTGGTGATTAATCATGGCACTGGGCATCTAACAAGGGCCTTGTTAGTCACCCGGTGCCTTTGATTAATCACCAGATGGTCACTTTGACACATAAATATGATGTTAAAGTTGCCCCCCATAGACTATAATGGAGCTCGTCCCTGCGCTTTCCCTCGGTTCACGTCATAACTTGGTGGAGCACAGGGGTGGAGTGGGAGCGGATCTGTGAACTGGAACAAAACAGTGACCTGGTCTAGGAAATTTTACTAGTGCTCTATCTTGTAAACTATTGGAAATTTTGGTATCAAATAAACATCAGCAGCATTTTGGGAGGTAAGGCACTGAACTAGGTGGTGCAAATCTCCATTTATTTAACTTGGTGAATCTCTTTTATCTTTCACTGTGAACAGTTTTACTACTGGAAATGTAGACTGTTATGACATCAGAGAACAAACTGAGAACATAAAAACAATTGACACAAAGCAATTTGTTTTGCAAATTGGATTCCTGATCAGTACAATATAATTATATTTCCAAAAAGGACAAACAAGTGATGAAGATGGGCACAACCATTTATTAACTATTTTAGATGCCTTGTGGTCAGAGTCAACAGCCCAGCGAGGCACACACTTGTTGTGGAACTCCTGCAGCCTGTATGTTTCATTATAGTTTGTTTAACATTTAAATGTGATTTTTACCTCTAACTTTCATACTCAACAAAAGCTTGAACAGGGATCTTAGTTACCAGGTATCCTGCTTTTGATAATGGGCCAGCCAAAAAATGAGCAAAAACAAAAGACTTCTCAGCTGGTAGCTGGGTCCTCGAAGATATCAGATGCACAGCAGCTTGACCACGTGGATGACACACCAGCAACCTTGGTATCTCTGCAATTAGCAGTACAGACTCTTACAACTTGGTGGAAACAGTACAGAGAAAGGTGACAAAAATATTTCAGGGTCTGCAGTACATGCCCTATGAGGAAAGACTTAGGGAACTGAATATGTACTCCCTGGAGCAGAGAAGAGAGAGAGAGGGGACATGACTGAAACATTCAAGTACATAAAAGGCATTAACAAGGTTCAGGCACAGGAACTTTTTCACTTCAAGAAGGGCTCCAGGACCAGGGGACATGACCTCAGGCTGCAAGGAGGGAGGATCTCTACCAACACCAGGAAGATTTTCTTCACGGAAAGAGTGGTGGATGCCTGGAACAGCCTGTCCCAAGAGGTTGTGGGGCTCAACACTGTGGGGGGATTCAAGAATGCATGGGATGGACACAAGGGAGCCCTGACTACAAAGGGCAACTAAAGTGTCAAAATAGATCAAAAACAAATGGGTGGACTAGATGGACCTAGCAGTCTCCTTCTGCCGTCAGTTTCTATGTTTCTATATTTCATTTTGCAATATGGACAAAAAACTGGACTTGTATGTCAGACATTTAGTTGGGGTGGAAACCAAGGTGGAGGTACCAGGACCTGTGATTGAGGAGCCAAAGAAGCTAGCTAGACAGCCCATTGATGCAGTGGTAGTGCTACTGCTCATGACGCCGGCAACCCATGTTTGTTTTCGGGTGCCAGCCTGGGGGGGAGTAGGATCGAACATCTGAGAGGATGCTCTCCTCCTCTGGGGAGAGAGGGTCACCAGCTCCACTGTTCCACTGCCATCTGGGTGACCACAGGTGGTAATGCAGTCAGAATGAGGCACAGGGGAGAGAAGAACACAGGCTGGTGCAGCACACTATGCCCGATCACGTGTGTACGCATTCACAGCTTAGTACCTGCATCATGTGGAAGGGAAACCAGAAAAAAAGAAAATGCCTCAGCCAGGCAGGATAAGCACTGGCTCTCTGCAGGCCCCGCACTGGTGGCATGGTGCTTCTCCAGTTTGGGACTTGGTCCATGCGGCAAGAGCCTTGTCTCACTGATCCCCTTGATGGGGAGGGGAGCGACAAGTGGAGGATGGAGCAGACAGTTAGTCCACTAGATGCCGGGTGACAGGACTGGGGGAGCTGTTGCGAAGGAGGGCCTGGAAGGGGGGAAGAAGGGGGGAAAAAAGAAGCTGGCTGGAAAAGTGGTGTCGGCGGCTGTGACTTCTGTGAAGGAGCAAGGCTTGCTCAAATCCCAGACTGAGCAACTGGAAAAGATGTTCCGAGGGCCCAATGTCTGTATTTTGGACATTCACAAAAGAGTGGAAGGAGATAATCTGGCAACCTGGGTTGAGCTGTGATTTCAAAAAACTCTTGGAATGGGGTGTGCAGTCCTCATGGTGAAGGCATACTTTATTACCCCTCGCCACTCCAAATCTGCAGCTGATGGCCCAAGAAGAATATTTCTGTACGCCACATCAGTCGGAATGAGGGAAAAAATGTTAGAAGCTGCCAGAGATCAGGGACCTCTTAAAATCACTGAAAACCTTTGTTCTTCCCAGATTACTCTTACCCAACTCATACAAAATGCAAAGCATTTGAAGGGGTTACTTGAATCCTAAGAGAAGCAGGTATTTCTTTAAATACTTCTAAATAAATTCTTTAAAAAGCTTGTTTCCTTGTGTGACCAAGGGGAAGGTGAAAACAGAGGAAATACATTTTACAGGCAGTTGAGATGAGAAATCAGTAAGTGGCACTGTATATATAATCAAACATGGTAACAGAGAGCAACTAATGACAACAGTATAGGACAACAGTTCAACAGTAGATTAACTCCCTCACATCACCAGTTTTTAGTACTTTCTAACGATTCAACACAATATGGAATTGACCCCACGCTTCCCATGGAAGCCAACCCAAGTGACCATATAGAGCAGTTATGCGATCTGCATTTCACATTGCATGAGTCTACCAACACTAATATAGAGCACACACACACTCTGTTCAGATTTCTCACATTACTGGCCAACTTGCAAACAATACATCCGTAATTAATGAGCAAAATTACAGTAGAGCCCTGATCTTGTGAACCTTGGTCTGCAGAACCACCCTCTCTAATATAATCAAGGTGTGTGTACCACCTTTCTGACTCTTGAGTTTTGCTTGCATAATACACAGGGTGTTGTCAGTTACAGTTTTCAGTAGTAGTCTCTGTTGCTGTCATTTCCAGTTTAACAGTAATTAACCTGCACACATATACGTTTTATTTACAGGTTTCTACAGTAGGTGCACTGATCCCTATAAAATGAAAACAAAATGTGCTTACCATCTCAAAGAAGGTTTGGGTTCATGTTTGCCTCAAAAATGGTGATGAGCAGTCAGTCAACCAGGAGAATGCTGGCTTGGGAAGTCTATCATAGCAGACATCAAGAAATCAAAGGATAAACTGTAGCAGTTTGCAGTGGTATCAGAGTGCCCATATGAAACAGAAAATCAGCGAAATATGATGTAAAGTGCAGATGATGAACCTGATGTTGCCATCTATCTGCATGTAACCCCTAGATGGCGCTATCCCAGGGGCTACTACCCCTGCCTGATTTGCCACTAACAGGTTGAGGGGCCTGGATCCAATGGCGGGTGCCTCCACCCAGAGGTCAGGGTTTGCAATAGTTAAACTAACTTGGTCACAGCCCTCTGGGACACTGCAACCCCTTTCTTCCCACTAGTGGCCCACACATATCAGAATTACCTTCACAGTATACACTTACCCCAGGTCTGGTTCCGCACTGGGACCTCCTGTGAAATGAGATACAGTGCAACAATCACAGTACAGTACTTTAACATAGACAAATACCTCAGGCAGTATAACTTTGCTGAAACGAGCAGCTCTGATTTATTTAGGGGTATAACAAGGACGGAAAATCAGGTTAACTAGCTTATCACTCTAATAATCTATTTATGGCTCTGTGCACAGGCCTATCCCTATCAGTTACTGTCCTGGGTACCCAAGCCCCAGTGGCTAGTCCAAACCGTGGCAGCTGGTAGGGCCCTTTCACACAGAGAAAAGGAGAATTAAACAGTCAGCAGTACAGTAATTCCATTTGGATTTAATGTGGCAATTCAACAGGAGCAACCCTGAATTAGTACTCACGACCTCCAAATAAGATAGGGTCCTTCAATGTCAGCAGGGCTCACTTGAGGTACACAAACCTCTTCACACATCCATATAAAAGAAAGTACTATACCAGGCAGGCTGCATCTGTATCCCGATCGCAATTACTGCACAATACCCGGGAGAACACACAGCAGATTCAGTTCCTGACAGACCGAGTACAATTTTCAGCAATTCTTCCAGTCTTCTACAGGGTGAGCCTGGTTTCTACTCTTCAGAGATCCTTTGATTCTTTTCACAGGACGGATTCAGTCCTAACAAGCTGTTACACAAGCTGCAGACCGAACTCTGGGCCTTACGCTTTTTGACTAAAACTGCACACTAAAAAGCACAGGGCTCCTTCCTTCTTCACTGCCAAAGCTCAACTGAACTCCAACCGACAAAACCGGGCACTTCCTTTGAGTTCCTCCCAGTTCTTGACTGGATTGGCTGTCACTCACAATAGACTGCTGCTGTTGGTCCAAAAGGCACTGAAGTCTAAACTACATCTCCCAGAGTCACTGCCCATACAATCCTCTTGTGGCTGGCTCAGATTATGAGTCCAAGTTCTGATTCGTCCAAGGCACCATTTAGAGCTAGCTTACCCACACTGATTGGTCCAGTTCAGCAGTTCAAAACTAGAATGGGAACTAGCAGACACAGTTCTGACTGCAAAGAAAGCAGGTTAGAAAACTGTAATTTCATTATTACTCTAAATAATTTCTGGTAAACAGTTACATCTTTCAGATAGGTTCCTTTGCACTCTAGTGACTGCAAAAATTAAGTGAATTGGCAGCAGCTCGAGTGGTACTCAGAGAAGCACACAGTCCCCCATACAACTAATTATGTCTGCAAGCAGACAGCTCTTAAAGAGACAGTACCAGAGGCTCTAAAAACACTCACTGATAAATGGCTTAAATGCCAAACACCATTCAGGCTTGGAGCATTCAAGCAAGCTCCTGGAAGTCTTTTGGGAACCCCCATTTGCAGGGGGGTTACATGCAGTTCAAACAGGAGAAAGAGAAGGGCACCCCTATCTCAGGTCTTGTGTTAAAAGAGAATGTATTGTATTCCATTAGAATCTCACTAGTAAAGGATATTTTGCAGCCAGTGATGGATGGTTCCACCAGTTTAAAAAGCACCATGAGATACGGCAGCTGCTGAATAATTTGTCAGCACTCCGTGAGATGCCCGTTGTCTGAACCAGGGATGGCACCATATGCTGCATGTGCTTGCCTCCAAGCAATACCTCAAAATTGCAGCCTTGTTGTCAAGACACAGTGGGGAGTTATAAATGCATTTACAGAAAGAAGCCGAAGGATACCATGCTTTGTGCTGCCACTTTACATTTTTCTCCAGAGGGACAACTCTTTACTCTAGAAATCATCAATAATCCAGCATAAGTGGATTTCAATATGTTATCAATGTATAAAGAAAACTTAAGGGAACAGTCCAAAGTCAAAACCAAATATCTGTAACATTCAATCATCTGTATCGTCTAAGAATCAGTTGTCCTACTTTCTAGGTAAAGGCAACTCACCAACACTATTTTTACTAGTTTTTTTTTTTAATCATGCTTGTTACCTCTTTCACATTAAGCTGTGTTTTATCTGTAAACAGCCAGCTCAGGGCCTAAAGAAATCCTCTTGTAAAACTGAGTTAAGAGCAAGCTAGTCATTGCCACAAACAGGCAAGCAAGGGCTGCACTCCAGAGACTCCCTAAGGAAGCTCTAATGAACCAAGTACTGGGTCTTTTGGATTGCAAGAGCTGCCTGTCTGACCTGTGCTTCTCCATTTTGTATTCACAAGTTTGGGACATTGAAATTTGGAACTAAATATTCCTGATCACTTGGTAACACAGGTATCTCTCTGGAGTGCAGCATTTACTTGCCCGTTTGTGACTTTGTTTGGGGATAGGCCTTCTCTGTGCTGCATCTTGTCCTGTCGCAGCTGCTGAGTGCACATCTTTCCTGCCTGCCATGCTGGTCGTTGCCTCTGGAGATCAGGACAATATCATCTGTATATAACAGGATAGAAATTGGACACAATGTTAGGCAAATTATTTATGTGTAGGCCAAAAAGCATTTGGCCCAAAATAGACCCTTGCAGAACTTGAATAGAGGTTGAGAATTTAAACTGGCAGAGCCCAGTTTTACCCGCTGTCTCTTGTTCTTTTGGTCTCAATTCTCTTTGCCTTTCTCAGTGCCTTTGGCCTTGGGGACTTCATCCCTGTGACATCTCATGGGGTTGCATTGCTTCCTTGAGGGTTCCTGGCTCTTTATGGCAACAGGTATGGCACTAGGATAGGAAGATAGTCTCTGTGGCAGGGACAGAGAATGTGCAAGCCAAAGTACATAATTTTCACAAGCAGTCACATACCACTTCTCAGTCCTCCTGCCCAGTCCCTAACCACCTCTACATAAGAAGCCTCATCACCCTGCAGTTCAGAGCAGCAGCAGGCAACACTCACTTCACCCTTGTCTGAGTAATACTTAAACTGGACATGCCCAGCTGTCACGCAGATGCTTAGGTTTTTGTTATCACCATCCTGCCTCCTTCTGTGGTGTCTCACTCTCCTTGGGATTGGACCTTCTTCCCTAAGGTACCTTTAGTCTTGGGGACTTTGTCCTTATGACATTTAAAGGGTCTGAAACCCTTATTTTTGAGGGTTCTTGTGTTTTTATGACACCTAATAGGGTGGTAGTCCTTGTAGCAGGGACAGAGAGAGTGTAAGCTAAAGTATGCCAGTTGCACAGTCACATAATACAACTCAGTTCTTCTGTTCAGTCCTAAACTATACCTACATAAGGAAGCTGATGACCCTTTGAACTTTTACCTTTTGTGTCTGAAGTAAGTTTGGAGCTTTCTTTTGCTAATTAGAAAATGTTCTACCTAACAGTACTGCAGCAGATGTGATGTGTGCATAACCAGACTTTCAACCCCTGCTGTTTGAGCCTAGTTATTAAAGTGTTAAGTGTAACAGATTCCTGAGCTTGGAATATTCCAGGTTTCCCCTGCATTGCTTAGCTGATAAGTCACCATACAAATGCTGGAAGCTGCCTGTCACTCCCATACATGATAAAAAGAGAGACATTCCACATGTCAGAGAATTCTGAGCCCTGAGCTAATAGTGTGTGGAGATATTCTGGCTTAGATGGAAATAAATCAATAGACAGTCCAGTAGCTTTTCCCATGGGTAATGAGTAGTGTATTTGGCTAGAGCCAGAAGAGTGGAAGAGTAACCAAGAAAGAGAGAAATGGATCCAGAAGGAGAGATATAGAGAAAAGTATGAGATTCCAAGACCACATTACCTCACTGATGAGAGAGAGAGAGAGAGAGAGAGAGAGAGAGAGAGGACAACAGTGGAGAAGTGCGGTTCCCTCTTCAAGGGACACCTGGTGGTTCATGAGAACTCACTCTGTGTTTTATGGTGATGGAGGATGGCATCCTAGACCATAAGATGGAGCTGTAGGAGAGTCAAGGAGAAATACTCCATCAGCAGTTGTCAGGTCATTCTGACTGTGGAGATCACACATGTGTGCTCTGCATGGCCTGTCATGTATGTGCCTGTGCCATGGGAGGCTCAAGAAAGTTCACCCTTCATGAGTTGGAGCCAAGGGTAGGTTGCAGGGAATCCTGGGGAGAGATGAAACATCAACCACAGAGGGATCCCAGAGAGAAGGAGTGCTGGGGATTATGTGATCGCTATGGGTGTAGGAAGCCTGTGTAGCCTTTCCTGCTAGCTAGGTTCTCCAGTGTTTAGGGACATTGTTAATTGTAAACTGTGAGCTTGGGGTGTTATTTCCAAGGTGGATACTATGGTTACTCCATCCTGGTCAGCTGGAGTTAGGAGCAGCTGAACAATGAAGGAACAATAAGATGGCAATGGGCTCTGCAAGAGGTTCTGTTGGTATTTGTTACAGGTAGAGGTGCAGCCATTTTATGTATTGGGCCTTCACACAGGAAAGTGAAGAAGTTCATGTTGATCTGATATAGCACCTGGGAGTGAGATTCCCAGTTCCTGCTGAAGGCGAAGGCTTCAGTAGAAAGGTTTGCATCTATGTAATTTGCATATATGAGACTGGATATGTAAGAAGTAGGGGGATTTGTACACTATAGTACTGTGCCTACTCAGGACAGTATATCATTCTGGTTATGAGTATTGGTAGACCCTATGGGGTAACTGTAGAGGGCCTGGGAAATTGTACGGAGAGTTCCCCATACAGCAGGGACCCTATGCTATGTAGTAGCTCCAAGTACCTTTTTTATGTCTATAGATATGTGGTGCCCCCTGTTGGGACAAATATCGGACTGTGTAAGATTTAATTAATTGAGTTGTGCTTGACTGTACTGTCCCCCTGTGTACAATAGCATCCTTGAGCTGAAACAAATTATACCATGTAGTAGCAGATTTTATGGGACCCCTGTAGCTGCCAAAGTGTCTGGACACAAATAAAATCCTAGCTGGTTCCCTACCCTATGCATTGGGACCCACAGTACCTGGCATCTGGGGAACTGGCTATATGTGGACCAGCACTCTACCTGAAAGCTGGTATAGTTAATTCTTTCCCCTTCATACATCATCAGCATTGCATACTCACTGATTGTGACATGACAACTGATCAAGAAGAGCCACCACTTGCCAGATTGGTCACTAGTGATGTCACAATGAGTGAGGTTACAATGCTGCTGACAATTTCTGTCTTTTGGATGAGGAATTAAACCTACAGTAGGTCCCATCTGCTAGTTCTGAGGGTCATTCCAGTGGATGTTAAAGATTCCATCACTAGTAGATTCAGCCTCTGTATGTCGAGAAGTATTACTAGCTACCCCCACTTAGGCTAGCAAACAGTAGCTTTGTTGGCCTACCCTAAATATTAAGACAGGAAATTTTACATTTTGGGGGGCAAATGCTGCCCCCTTGACAAACACATCCCTTGGAAAAGTCCTAAACCCATCCCCAGATCCCATGGCACTTCTTGAAACAGTAGGGGATTCCCCCTGTGTCTTGACTAAATTTACACAATTCATTAATCCACCAATAGGTTAACCAGCTGCATTTATTGCTTCTCTGCCTTTTGTCTAAGATCAAGTGTAATATCTGCTCTTGTCAGTGTTAGCGAGCTGCATTATCAACCACTTCACATGTGGACACAGAGACTGGAAAACTATTGGGTAGTGTACTGGCACACAATGACTGAAACCTTTTACCACGTTTGCACTACAGGTGCAATTGAGGGTTTAGCTGTGTACTGATTGTAAAGTACTTGCTGCAGTGTATAGAACATATGAACACAGTTTTTTATAGTACGATTCATTTAGTGTAATTGCTCATCCTGTTTTATTGTTTTTACTATGATGCATTTTGAGATACTATTCATGTGAAAGAAGTTGCACAAAAAGTAAATGGTATTGTGTATTGTACTGTAGGAAAGTAAAAGCACTAACTATGTTCACTTCCAGAAAATGTACTGTTCTATGTATCACACCTAATACTATCAGGTAGAAAATCTTCTAATTAGCAAAGGAGAATAAAGAAAATTACAGCAGGTTAATTTTACTGTCAATATATTTTTGCTATAATCGTAACATCTTCGAAAATATATCAACAGTGAACACTTATCTTTGTTTACTATGGGGCTGTGTAGTAGCTTTTGGCTTATATTACTGGGGCCCTGCCCCCCACCGATGTCTGGGGCAAAACATGTTGTTCCCAGGGGTGGGGTTGGGGGTGTGGGGTGTGGGGTGTGAGGATGGTTCAAAGCATTGGAAAACAGCAAACAATTTAGGCCTATCTGAAGACATCTTCAAGTGTGGATATTACCTTCAGGAATTATGGCCAAGAACTCCGAGGACACCCCCAGAAGCAGCAGGAATCCCCACGCTGGTTCCACTTCATTCTTCAGCCACAGGAACTCTCCCCGAAGACCGCAAAGACCAATGGTGCAGGCTTTAATTAGGGGAAAAATCCCCCCTGGAACCGAACTCTCATTAACAGGTTAAAATCTTACGGATTTACAGTTCATCTATCCTTATTTACAAACTGAGACAGAGTCCCGAATGATTTCCTGAAACATGATCACTTTATCTCTCCTGAGTCCCAAATGATGTAACAGGGCTACAGGGGTCCATTTATGCTTTGGAAAAAGCTTTCAGCTCCATGGGGCTAAACTTTGTACACATAAGAATGGCAGTAATTAAAGCAGAGCAAGGTCTTTATTGGTCCATTTTACAGCAGACCTGATTTTCCCCAGAAACACACAGCGACCTCTTGTCCTGGACCATGAAGCTCCAAAGATCCTACTGGCACTGGTAAGTACCTGAAACTTCACTACTCAAACAAAACTGGGGCTTTTTTCTCTCTAACGGGAAAGCATACAGCTTCTCCCCAACCCATTCCCTGGCCCTTCTTACAGCCTCTCAAGAGACACGGATGGTGCGGTACCACTGAAACCCACTGCACCATACCCCAAACCTCTCTTCCCCAGGTCGCTCTCCTGTTCTGCCTGGTCTACCCAGACCCGCTTCTGACTCTCTCCAGCATCCCTGCTCAGGGCGACTTTACTCCAGCACCCCACAGATACATGCTGTAAGATGCCACAACTCTCACTCACCCACTGCTTCCCAATAAGTGCAACCGGCACAAGGGGATTCCTCTAGGGCACTCCGTGGCCCACTCGACAAAGTCTGGCAGCCCCAAGGCCTATCCCTCCAAAACAGGACCAACACTGGGTAGAGGTTCCCCTAGGCTCCCTCACCAGTGTACCTGAGCTGCCTTGTCTTGCCAGGATGCAGCGGCCCTGCCACAACCTACTGCAACCTCGATGACCCAGGCCCACTCTCAGATGTTCTACTGGGGCCTAACCCAGACTCTGGGACCTGCCTATCCTGTACCTACTCCTGGATGGACTGACCATCCTCCCTACAGCCCAGGCCCTCCATAACACATCCGCAGCTACCTCTCTTGGAGCCCTCCTTCGGATGCTCACCCTGGGAACCCAGCACATCACCGCTGTAGAAGCCAGCATGCCTACTGTGGGGTGCTTAATGGGGTCTCCACCGGATTGCCCTCCTGCAGTGCCTGCCGGCCTCTCCTCTGCCTTAAGCACCACCCAGTCTTCCTGACTGCCTATTTATATTCTTGAAACCCTGCTCTCTGCTGACACCACATGGTGGCAAGTGGAAACTGTGCCCTCAGAGCACTAAAAATCACTAAACTCTGGGGCAACAAAGATGAAAGTGTGAGTCTTTCTTAAAGGAGAGGGGGCTTACACTCGCCCCCTACCCAGGGAAATCATTCCCTCCTGGGAATGATGGCAGAGGGCCCAGAATGGCCTCCCCTGACAAACTGGGTATGTGCATCTCCCCAGCCAGCTCACGAAGAGGAACTACCTAAAGTTTTGGCCCAAAGGGTGCCCGCCGAACACTAACTCTCTCTAACCTATTTTTAAAATCATAAAACTAGCTTACCTGTGCCAGTATGTCCTTAGACTGCTATAGAAACAATAAAACATTTTCATTCTCAAACATATTAAGAAAGCAATTATTATGTAAATTTCAAGAAACACCTTACTCAAACAGCTATGTGAGGTAGATGTCTGTAACACACTACTCCGTTAAGACCCTTGATAATTATTATACCTCCCCCCAATATAACATGTTACTTTTTGTACAATTAAAGAGGTTTTAACATCCATACACCATTCACACGCCCATTCATTCTCATAGTCGCACTAGCCACACATCCTAAGGGCAATAGAAATTGTTAGCTGTCTATCATTAGGCTGTAAGTCAAAAATTCAGAAATTATTAGTCTTTTCATTAGTCATTGAGAATTGTTCAGTCAACATAACCTGCTCCGATGAGCTATCTTTCTGACACAGTTTATGAGTCCTTCACAGGGGCTTAAGTGTCAGGGCCCCCTCCAAGTGGGAAATAAAAGTCTGGGTCTGGCTTAGTGGTGATGTCCACCAAAGGAATCTTTTGCCATGACGTAATACTTTTTATGGCATCCTGCAAGATCATGCAACAAGGCAAAGTTCTTAAATAAAGTCAGTACAGAGAAAGGTCCAGTATGGTACATTGTGCATGCTTTTTGGCACAGCTGCTGAGACACCCATCCTGTGTATCCTGGGCAATGTTTCAGCCTCTCCAATTGCTCCTTGAAGATCCATTCTTTCCGCATCTTCTTGATGACATCCCAAATTCTCTCGGACACATAAGGGTAGTCCAGACGGGGGTACTCCACCCGCATTCTCCTCCGTACCCATTTCTAAGCCTGGCTTTACTCGGGCAGATCCCTCACACTAGTCTGTTGTGCCTTGTCTGGCTCCAGCTACACTCCCTTGTGATAGGCCACATTCAGTGGATCACTGCGGCTGAGGCCATTCATCCTGGTATGTAGAGCTCTGGCCCAGGCTGCTAGTCGTGGGGTACAGTATGCTAAAGTGATCACCGGATGGTGAATAGGTTTTGAAATACCCCTATACACCTCATAGTCCAGAAACTGGAATCTCCTGCCCAGCCACTTCTCCTCGTCCAGGTCTTTCTCATCTGCAGGGACCTCTTCCCTCCTGATGGTCATGCCTGGCACCTCCCCAGGAGGACCTCCCAGCTTGATCACAGCTCAGGTCTTCACAGCTGAGGTCTCCAATTTTACTGACAGGGTGGGCCAGCTACCCCCAGACAGGAGCCATGTTTGGTAGCCCCTGGGCCCTGGGAGACCACCCAATGGACTTCTGAGACCCCTGCCCGTCCCTCTTCCATGGGTATAGTTGGCAGCTGGTGGTGAAGAATGGGGCAGACGACTATGCTCCTCATCACCCCCTGTTTTCTCCTCCTCCACTGCTTCCACATGCACCTCTGGGGAGGGGGCCTTGGATTTCACTTTCTCCTGGGCCGGGCCATGCTCCGAGATGGACAGTCTACCAATGGCCCTAGAATCCACACTACCCGGTGACCACAATGACGAAAAGCCCTCTGAGTCACTGGAAGGATAACCCCAGTGAAAGACAGGGGGAGCATGGTCAAAAATTCCTCCAGGTGCAGAGCTTGCACAGATGGTGCACACAGGCAGCCTCACCACTCCCTCACCCCTGAATCCATAGCATATAGATCGCTTATCAGCCTGACCTCTTCCTCTGGTCTCCCACAGCCATGCCAGGAGGGAGGTCAGAACCATCGTCAGTGGCTCCTCAGGGGGAGATCCCTCTTCAGTCTTGCATACCAGGCCTGCCATCCTGAAACATGTCCTTAATGACCGCCCCCAAACCTCTGTTATCACGGTGCTGCTTCCCTAAGACAGTGGGGATATAAAAATGCTCTTACTTGCTTTTGCTCACCGACTCAGTCTTTTTTGTTCTCTTCCCCCACTAGCAACCATCAGTCTCTCCCACAAGGTGCTGCAAAATGGCACCTGTCTCTCCAGTCTGCATGACCCTCCACAAGCCACCAACCAATCAACTTTCAGGATAACATCACATGACCCACCAGTCACATGCAGGCACCACATTCAGGAGAGCTGAGGCCTACCTTCACACTAGGCCTAACTCTTAGACCAGCATGGGAAATTTGCAATGTGTCAATGGCCTACAAATGGCGAGGGGCCCCCAGCACCTCGACTCCGGGGGAATCCAGGGTCTGCCTTCCCTGTTAGGGTCCTGGGGGTACAAGAAATTTTCCTGAACAAGCCCCCACATATGGCCCCCCCAATGTCTAGGGGCAAAACAGGATGTTCCCTGGGGGGAATGCGCACCTTAGAAATCTCACCAGAAGCAATCAGGTTCAAAGCACTGGAAAACAGCAAACAATTTAGGCCTACCTGAAGACGTCTTCAAGGGTGAATATTACCTTCAGGAATTGCTGCCAAGAACTCCAAGGATACCCCCAGTAGCAGCAGGAATCACCAGGCTGGTTCCACTTCATTCTTCAGCCACAGGAACTCTCCCCAAAGACCATGGTGCAGGATTTAACTAGGGAAAAATGCCCCCTGGAACCGAACTCATTAACAGGTTAAAATCTTAAGGATTTATAGTTCATCTATCCTTATTTACAAACTGAGACAGACTCCTGAACGATTTCCTGAAACAATAATCACTTTATTTCTCCTGAGCCCCAAATGATTTAACAGGTCTACAGGGATCCATTTATGCTTTAGAAAAATCTTTCAGCTCCATGGGGCTAAACTTCCTACACACAAGAATGCAATAATTAAGGCAGAGCAAGGTCTTTATTGGCCAGCGACCTCTTGTCTTGGACCATGAAGCTCCAAAGATCACATTGGCACTGGTAAGTACCTGAAACTTCACTACTCAGACCAAACTGGAGTTTTCTCCTCTCCAACGGGAAAGCATACAGTGTTTCCCCAACCCATTCCCTGGCTCTTATTCCAACCTCTAAAGGGGCATGGATGGTGCGGTACCAGCAAACTCCACCTCACCATACCCCAATCCTCTCTTCCACGTCACTCTACTGTTCTACCTGGTCTACCTGGACCAACTTCTGACTCTCTCCAGCATCCCTGCTCAGGGCAGCTTTACTCCAGGACCCCACAGATACATGCTGCAAGGTGCCGCACCGCTCACTTACCCACTGCTGCCTGATAAGTGCAACCAGCACAAGAAGATTCCTCTAGGGCACTCCGTGGCCCACTTGGCAAGGTCTGGCTTCCCCAAGGCCTGTCCCTCCAAAACAGGCCCTAAATCAGGTAGAGGTTCCCCTAGGCCCCCTCACCAGTGTACCTGGGCCGCCTTTCCATGCCGGGATGCAGTGGCTCTGCACAACCTACTGCAACCCCGATGAACCAGGCCCACTCTCAAATATTCTACCGGGGCCTAACCCAGACTCCAGGACCTGCCTATCCTGCACCTACTCTTGGATGAACCGACCATCCTCCCTACAGCCCCCCAGATCCCAGTCCCCCCAAAACACGGCCGCAGCTACTTCTCTTGGAGACCTCCCTTGGATGCTTACCCTGGGAACCCAGATCACCGCTAGAAGCTGGCCTGCCTAATCCAGGGGTGTCCCCACCCTCAAGATTGGCCTGGGTAGTGCCCACCAGTCTCTCCTCTCCTTAAGCACCACCTACTCTAACTTTCCTGCCTATTTATAGCCCTGAAACTCTGCTCTCTGCTGCCACTGCATGGCGGCAAGTGGAAACTGCACCCCCAGAGCACTAGAAATCCCTTAACTGTGGGGGCAACTAAGATAGAAGGGGTCCCTAAAAGGAGCGTAAGCCCCTCTTAAGAGAGAGGGGGGGGCTTACTTTACATTGAACAACTTTTAGGCAATCTTCATATACAGTATACACTTATTAAACTGTGTAGATAGTGTGACTGTTTAATAAAAAAAGGTAATGTTTCTGTGTTCAAAGTATTAAAAGTATCAAATTTTAGTTTTTTACAATTGACAAATCATTGTTAACAATGATCACGTGATCTCAAAACCACTCACAGCTTTAAAGGAAATGCTGACACAGACAAACAAGGAAGGCAACACAGATGATTCAAGGTCATTACAAAAAACAATTAATTTTCATTTTTAAGATACTATGCAGTAGCTCAGTAAAGTAAAGTGTCCAAAACTGTCCCAAGAAACTCAGCCATTTTGTGCAAAATGTCCAGCATTGACTCTGAGTGCTGAAACAGTTCAGTGAGACTTAATTGGTGGCATTTTCAGATGCCACATCCATTTTTCAGATGTGGGTGCCGAAATCCATCCTGGGAGTTAGACCACAAAAAGTTAAACCATGAAAAGGTAAGCTACCTAATATGCACTGTCAGCCTTCCTATTGAGTTTCTTGTCCATTAGCTCCTCCTTAGGCTGTCCCCAGATAGGGAATAACTGAGACCTGTTACTAAACTATGTTTGAACCTTATGCTTTCCAACAGAAATTCCTACCTGCTGACTCCCCTGTTGGCTGACCCTAAATAGAGAGTAGCTGTGGCCCACAAACAATGTGGCTGTCCACTCCTAGCTGTAAGATAGCCGCCCTTCCATTCATTTCCTTTACTTTTAGGCCAGTTGTAGGCCTACCCTTGAAAAGGACTAGCTGCAGTCTCTACCAGAGTCCCCTCTGGATTTAGACCTCAGACAGGTAGTAGCTGCATTTCCTCTCGAACCCCTACTTACTTCCTCCCTTGCCATACCTGCCCTCCTTTGAGCAGCATGACCTGGAGCCTACTTGTGGATGCCCTGTTGATAGGTAGATGCCACACTCCCACTTTGTGGCACTCACACTTTTGGGCCACTCATGTGAGGGGTCACTAGGAATTGTGGGTATTAAATAGCAACTACAGTCTCCCTATTGGAGGTCTGTGTCCTGGCAACTGCTCGGTTAGTCCAATCAGGGCCAGCTGGCCCAGCTCATCTCCAGCCCTCATCGCCTCCCTCTGCAGCCCTCCTCCCTCCTCCTACCTCCTTCCATTCCCCACAGCCCATGAATCAACAACTCATCAGCACAAACACAGGCTCCAACACTTATCTGTGCCTTGACCACGCTTACACTCATCCACTCCCCGAGTCCGCCTGTCAGCTGTTTCTTGATCTCTGGAGCAGGTCTTCCGAATGCAGGCCTTTTTACTCAGGACTCACTACACCCTCCCTACTGGAGGGCTGTATCCTGACAACTGCTTGGACAGTCCAATCAGGGCCAGTCACAAAAGTGTGCCTCTGTTGTATAACTATAAAACAAATCTTTCTAGTGGTGTGAGGAAGTCTCGTGACTCCTTTTCACTTCTGAGAATTTTTTTCAGGCTCAGAAAGGTGTACATGAGACACCTACTGTAAGTATATGCACTGGCAAAAGCCAGTGTACTTAGGTGGCTCATTTATACCTTTCCTCCAGGAAGCAGCTAACAGGCTGTCCTACCCAGTGGCTCTCTAATGAGCTACTGGACAAACTGAAGTTCTTGGACAAGTGCTTGATAAAATTTAAATTAACAGGTCTGTACTCTGACTGACTTGTTTATAAAACTTGCCAAAATATATGTAAAAAAGCTATGAGGTCTGTTAAGAGTGCCTTTTAGAAAAATCAGCTGAATGAAGCCATTGGTGACCCTTGTAGATTTTGTGGTAATGTGAAGCACCTCCTGGGCAAATCAAAACAAACTGCTTAACTGACATTGTTATTGACAGTACTAGCTGCAGTCGTCCTGTCATGATTGCAAATGCCGTCAACAATAAATTTTCGGACTTATCTGCTCTCATTCTAGGAGAGCAGGCAATTTGCTTGTCTTCCTATCCCCAGTGATTCCGAAGTCTAAGTACTCCTCCCCTCAGCCTTTTTACTTCCTACTTCCTCCATATGACTCCGTAGCAGATTGGCTGACCCATTCACTCAGATCCCCATGTCGTTGTTTTTTAAGCAGAGCATTTCTACTTGAAAATACACATGATGGCACTTTATACTTAGAACATCTCAGTTACTTATATTGTTTGCACCAAAAACCTTTGCACAAAGTCTTGTTTTTGCACAAGCCCATTGCACCTTATTACTAAGACTTTTGCTGCCAGCTGCAGTGAGAGCAGTGATCCACCATTTTCAGAAGCAGTTAATTAGTGCACATAGCAGTATTGTAGACCTAGAGGGGTATACAGTACCTCCCATCTTGCTCGACTATATTGAGCTTAGTGACACTCACTCAGTACAAAATATTAGCTAGGTACTTCTGGTACATGCTTGGAATCCACAACAGTAAGTATTTTTGTAGCAGGATATGGGAATATTAGGGAAACAGCTCAGGCATTTAAAATGGATGGTAGTGCTGACCCTGATGATTGTGTAATTGCTGTCCCTATAGCTCGGATCTTCAACGTGTCCCTTCTGTCAGGTGTTGTTCTAGGATGTCTGGAAGATAGCTAATATAGTTCCTGTCCATTAATCTGGTGACTCTAATTCACTGGAGAACTATTATCTAATTGTTGTTCTCTCCACCATGAGAAAGCTGCTTGAGAAAATTGTCCATCTCCAATTAACCAACTACATAACACTTTTATCTAGTGTAGAACAAGAGAGGGACCTTGGGGTGATTATCCAGCACAACTTGTCTTTCTCATCACACAATAAGGACATCTGTAATAAAGCTTGCTGAATATTGGGAAATACTGTATACAAAGAAATATCTATAGTAGAAATAGGGATGTTCTTATCCCTTTGTATAGAGCATTAGTTCAGCCACATCTAGACTACTGCTCACAGTTTTAGTCGCCAGCATGCAAAAGGTCGGATTTGAACACTAGAAAAGGTGCAACAAAAATTTACTAAGTGCATTCATGGATTGGAGAGACAGAATTATATGGGTAAATTAAAATCTCTGGGTGTGTATTGTTTTGAGCAAAGAAGAAAGCCAGGAGACCTGTTATTACTTTGTAATATACTGTGGGACATGAATTTATGAATGCAAATGGGTTTAGAATTTAAGGAAATAGTACATGATATGAGAGGACATGGGATGAAGCTCCTTGGGAGAAGGTTCAGGACAAACCACAGAGGATATTACTTCACACAGAGAGTGTTGGGACCTTGAAATGCATTGCCTGATGTAGTTGTTCAAGCTAAAAATATTCCTGACTTTAAAAGGTTGTTAGACAATCACATGTTGATGGTGTGAAAATAGCCCACTAAGTAGTGGGAGACTAGGAAAGAAGGACCTTTGGTCTGTTCCTATTCCTATCTAACCTCAGTAACCGTAGTAACATTTCTCTTCCTCCTCTCTGACTACCAACATGAGTGCAGGGAGGGTCATGGAATCTGGACAGCTATTATAAAACTTGTTAATTGGTTGCAGCATGGAAATTGGTCTGGCCACATGGGAACTATATACTTATCTAAGGCCTTCAACCTTGTGGACCATAATATCCTCTTACATAAACTCTCTGCACTAGGAGTCTCTCTCCTGATGCCCACCCTTGGTTCACTAGCTACCTCAGCAGTCACTGCCAAATTGACAAAACTGGCAGTTCTTCTTCCAGTTTATCTGGAATCACCATTGGTGTCCACAGTGGTTAATTCTGGGTCCTTTGCAACTCTCATTATTCAAAATTACCTCCCTAAGTCCTTGGCGTATTGTAGTAGTCTCCTGTATACTGATGGCCTTGTAATCTATGGCAGCTCTAAAAGCCTTGTCATTATAAATAATAACCTTAATTTTGACTTCAGTCACTTTCAGACCTAGCTAACTCATTATAGGCATGTCAAAAACACAAAGAAAACCAAATGCATGCTATTTGGCTTTAGGCAAATGCTTTGCACGTGGCCTGAAGGTCCCCTAGGATACAACTGTGATTGTTGGTTCCAGATTCTTGATTGAAAGTGTGAATTCTTTTAAGTACCTTTCTGTCACCTTGGATCTTCCCCTAGACTTCTCTCAGCATATTGAATTCACGTGCAAGTTGGTTAATTCCAAGCTGGCCCTAGCCTTCCATGTCAGAACCAGCCTTACACTGAAAGCTAGACTGGCTATTGCAAATGGTATCCTTCTCCCTAGCTTCCTATATTGCGTCCTAGTCTACCTAAATGCTCCCAAATCCTCCCTTACCAGGTGGGATGTAGCCTATAATAATAGCTGACATTTTGTTTTGGGTGGTGCTTACCTTACACACCACTGCACACTCTGTTCCTCTCTGGGCTGACTTTGTCCTGCCACAAAAGGTAACCTTGCCCTGGGCTGTTTCATTGATAAACTTAATAGATATTGGTCTCACCCTAGTTTACACTCCCTGCAGCAATCTCCTGATACAACCCTACAATCTTTGCTTCTGTAATGCCTTGACCTTCATTGAACCAAGATGTTCTACAAATCTGGGATTTGTGGCCTTCACTGTATCAGATCCTAGGTTATGAAATTGCTTTCCTCCCCTAGTGAGGCATTCTGATTCTCATGGTTCTCTTAAACTGGCCCTCCAAGGACACTAACATGATTTATTTACCCGTACTTGCTACCGATCTACTATAGTCTATGATCTTACATGCACCTTGAGCCATAACTATCATTTGTTGTTCAATAATATTGTTCTGTCACAAACTTATAACCTATTTATTGTGTTCTCTTTGAAAGCTCTGGTAACCCCAGATCATACCTGAAGATAGGTGCTCTGTTGCCTAGTGCATTTACCGCGTTACTAAACACTAAGGGCCGGATATTCAAAACTGCGCTGGAGCACAGCGCAAGTCCATTGCAGCACAAACCAATGTGCAGAGGCGCAACAGGAGCTATATTCAGAGGTTGCGCATACCGAAGTATGACAGCACAGCCCAGCTGAATATGGCACTGTTGCACAATGACGCAACTGGCAATGCACCATGGCTCAAGGAATGGTGCGCCATGGTGCAAGAGGAGGAGTGCCATGGCTCACAAACACACACACACAGTTGCGCCACAGCATCAGAGCAACGGGGAAGGCACTGCACAGAGAGGGACCCATGAACAGAACAAAAGAGGCACAGTGACAGGCAACAGAAGGCAACCACCAGCAGGGCATGGCAGGGTGTGAACAGTCACCCATGCCCCCGCCCCCGTGCACAACAGTGGCACCATAGTAAGGCACCAGGAGAAGCCAATGGGCAACTGAGGGCCACCAAGGGGACCCCCACAGGCTGCATGCTGTGCCCCCCCACAGCCAGACCAGTGCAGAACACACCCAGGACCAAGCAGCCATGCACACACCCACAACACACCCCTGACAGGCCACCCATGGGCACCCCCACGACACACCCACTGACCAAGGGGGGGGACACCACCACAGTGGGACACACCATGGCATACAGCAGGGACCCACAGCAGCACAACAGGCACCCTGACACATGCACACGACATGGACAGGCACTGGGCCACTGCAGCATGGCGCCGCATGTCACCTGCAAAGCAGACACTGGCACAGGTAGGTAGGGTAAAACAACGTAATGAGGAACACAATAGCCAACTATGTACAATAATATGGGGGGGAGGCGTAGGACTGAGAAGGATGGGGACAGGGAATAGGGACTGTACAGTGAGAAGGGGGACTGATGGGGGAGGAACAGCAGGGGACACAAAGGATGGTAGGAGAATCCATCAGCGAAGCGGCCATGCTGTGCCGGCCCGCATCATCCTCGGCGTCCATCGGCAAACACCCGCTGGTGTATCTGGATCACTGCCTCCATTGTGGTCGATGTGATCAAGATGATCAGCCTACCTCGACAGGGAGCCGCTCCTGAGTGGTGCCACAGGCACACCACAGGCCAGGGCCGGGGCCAGGGCCTGGGTGGAGGTGGCTGACTGCATCAACCAGCAGGGCAGCTACAAGTGGTCAGTGCAGGAGTGCCAAAAGAAGGTGGGCACTGACAGGAGGCGGATTAAAGAGAAGGTGGTGTCCATCCATGCAGCCTGGACTGCCACTGGAGGGGGGCCTGATGTTGCACCACAGCTCACGGCGTAAGAGGAGCTGGTGGTGGCCACCATGCACCGCAGCACCATGGAGGGTGTGCCTGGCAGTGGATTCCAGACTGGTGGCAGCCCATCCCTGCATGGTACGTATGGCAGCATCGTTCAGCATGCTGTGGCATAATGATGGGGGGGGGCACATGTGGCCACTGCTTCACAAACTCATCCTTTCTGTCTTACAGCACCGGCATGCCTGTGGGAGGAGAATGGGGTGCCAGCAGCAGCTGTGGAGGCTGGTACAGCCCTGGACGACCAGCCGTCCACCTCCATGGGCATCCAGGGGCCTGGGAGGCCGCATCACACCACCACTGTCCAGCTGAACGTCCTGGGCATGGGGTCGGATGAGGCCCTGGATGCGATCCTACGGATGCCAGACATGGCGTCCTGTGCATGGAGACACAGGTCGGAGTGGGGTCCGACACTGATAACGACCTCACCATAATTCCAGGCAGCATGGGTGGTGTAGTAGGGGAGACACCCATACCAGGCACGGGCAGTGTGCCCATCGACCTGTCAGCAGGGGACCAGCTGCCAGCCACCACTGCTACAGCGGTGCCATTCAGTGGTGGTGGTGCAGCTGCACAGGTGCTGGGTATGGGGCAGCGGCTGGAGGGGCAGCAGCAGCAGGCTGCTGGAGCCACAGGGCAGCCAGATGCAGGATCCGCCGCTGGGGCGCCAGGTAGGGACATGCCCCAAGAAGGCCCCACTGTGCAGCATCCATCAGGAAGGGGGGCTGTGCAGCATGGCCGGTCACCACAGAAGGGCCGGCATCCCACCCAGATTCCCCAGGATGCCGACCTAATGGCTGAGCTCTGGGCTTTCGTTGAGCAACAGGTGCAGGTCACCGCTGGGCTGCGTGCATTGCATGTGGAGGTGTGCCAGCTGGCCGAGCAGTGTGAGATGGGCATTGCACAACTCCTGGCAGGGATGCAGCTCATGCAGGAGGCCTCGACAGCATCTATGGAACGCAGTGCACACTGCATGCAGGAGGCCACAACTGCATCCATGGATCGCATTGCACACAAACGGTCTCAGATGGCTTTGCGCTGCTGGCTGCCACATGGCGTGGCCGGCCACTGTCGACACCACACAGTGCATCATCAAATCCACGTTCCCAGCATTAGGTGACACCTACACCGTCGATGCTAGGCTCTGCTGTTGGTATCCCAGGCATGCCTGGGGCTGGTCTATTCGGGCACCCACGCACCCCCAGCGCGGATCTGGTCATGGTCCCATGGGTCGACCCCTGGGGGAGCATTGCAAACACCCCCTGTTGCTGGTGAGCAGCCCGTGGCTGCCGATCGGCCATGGTGCAGCCACCCCCCTGGCCGTGGTGGTCAGGGATCCATGCAGTGGCCCTGAAGTGCAGCCCACCCTGTCCCCAGGCTGCTGCTGCCCAGTGCGTGCATGGGTGGCGTGTGCATGTGCATACCACAAGCATGGCACCTGTGTGTCGTGCTACATGCTGCCTGTGTGCGTGCTTGCCTGGTCACTGGCCCATGTGGCATGGGCGTGATGAGGGCTGTCCTGCACCGGATGTGCCTGTGCACTGGTGCTACACTTCTGATCCATGCCACATGCCAACGCCAGGGCATGCGGGAGTGTGTGTGTGTGTGTGTGTGTGTGCACGTGTGTGTGTGCGCATTGCTGTGTGCTGCTGTGTGCAGTTATGTGTGGTGAGGTGCTGCTATCCCCTGTGTCCCTGCACCATGCCTCTGTGTGTGCATGCCCATCACTATGAGCACCCCTGCCTGTGTGCTGTGCCTGTGTGTGTGGTTCTTGCATGTGTATGGCACCACCTACCTTGGTGCACTATAGTGCTCCTGCGCGATGGTGTTGCAGTGTTGTCGGGCCTGCCTCATCAGCCTTGGATCTCTCTGCTGGGGGGGGCTGTCCACCACCCTCCAGCACATTGCCTCCATCATCCCCACTACTGTCTCCATCATCAGCCTCAACAGCTATCCCACGGTCAATGGCCATGTTGTGCAGTATGCAGCAGGCAAGGAATAGGGAACAGGCTTTCGAGGGGCTGTACTGTAGGGCTCCAACAGACCTGTCCAGGCAATGGAAGTATGCCTTCAGCATTCCAAATAAATGCTCTATGATGTTCTGTGTCCTGGCTTGTGCCTCATTGTAGCGTTCCTCGGATGGGGACAACGGGTGCCGGTAGGGGGTGAGCAGCCAGGGCCTCAATGGGTAGGTGATGTCACCTGTGTGGATAGGGACATAGTTAGCTCTCTGCCTGCCCTTACTGTGCCCCTCGCCTGCCCAGGCACCCTCTCCTGCATGCTCACCCTGCCCACCCCCATTCCATTGCTTGCCCTGCCCATCACCCCTTGCCCATCCAATACTCACCCACTAGGTGGCCTGTGGGGATGTCCCCACATTCGAATCTGTGGCACAGCATGGAGCTGTGCCAGATGAAGGCATCATGTGTGCTTCCAGGGTGTGTGGCACAGACATTGGTGATGCACTCCGTGGCATCGCACACCACCTGGCAGTTGATGCTAGGGCTCCCCTTCTGGTTGATGTACGCAAGGCCCTCTTGGTGTTGAGGAACTGTGTGAGGAGGCGTGACGTGGCTTACTGGGTTATGCCTGTGGTGTCCCCTGTTGGTCTCTGGAAGGTGCCATTGGTGAGCAGACACATGACTGCTATGACTTTCATCTCCACTGACAATGCATGACACCGTCTAGTGGGTGCCTGCATCTCCTCACTGAACAGCTCACAGAGCTGCCTCAGGATTGCCCTGTTCAGGTGGTACTGGCCCACAATCTCCGTGTCTGTGAAGTTCTCGAATGTGGTGTGGGCACAGTACCACCTGTGTCAGGCATACCACTGATGGGCCCTTCCTTGGCCATGTTGCTGTTCCACCTGCCCCTTCACACCCCTCATTATGGCCTCCATCATGTATGGTGCACTGTCCATGGCCCCTGCTGTGTCGTCACCCCCCTTGGGCGGTTGGCTGCAGATGGGTGTGTGGCACCCTGGTGCACTACCTGTCACTGTACCTGCAACTCCCTCTCACTCCCAGTGCCCCTTCTCCCATTCTAGTGGCACCTGTGTCACACTTCTTCTGTGGCAGCCACTGTCTGTCTATCTGTGCCCTTCCTTCCTTCTGTCTTTCTCTCTTCCTTTCCTTATTCCTGTCTTTCTTTGGTCCGGCTGTCTCTCTCAGTCTCTATCTCCCTGTCTATCTCTATCTCCTTCTCTCACTTTCTCTCTCTCTCTCTCTCTCTTCTTCCCTCTCTCACTTGGCACAAGTGAAGTCCATGTGCTTGCACCTGGTTTTTATAGGCTCAAGTCTGCTCTGCACATCTTGGCATTGCTCCTCACATGCGCCATGGTTCCATGGTTCAATATCATACAGCGCTGGAGATGCATGAGCACACCCCCTGCGTTGTGCCTGTATTCATTATCATTGTGCATTGGTGCACTGGTACTTGTGCTGCGCATTGGTTCCCACTGAATATGGCTCCATGGCACAGTTCCATACTTGTGCCAGCACAACGCAGTTGCGCCATGCGCAATCGCTTTGAATATCTGAGCCTAAATAAATAAACCTTGTAAATTTTATTCCAATTTCCATGGAAGTCCATGGAAATATATGCAAATACCTTATGGTTTTCAAGTTTGTTTTCAGTGGTACGTTCCATGGACTCTATGGAAAATTTCGCACTGGGAAGTTAACAGGATTACTTGTGTCATTATAGAGTGATTTACTGTAGGTTGATTACTGTTGTTAAATCATATTGTAGTACTGTAGCTACAGTATTAAACCTATTAAGAATCTTTTCTTGAACTCGGCTTGAATGTCACTGTCCTGGAGAATGTCTCTAGTTGATCCTATTATCCTTTGTATTGGAGCTCTGAGTTATGGAAGTGCCCCATATACAGATAAAACTTTACATGACAAAGAACCTCTGTGCGTGAACACTGAGGCAAGGGTTACCCCAAAGGGCATTTGGCTGGGAAGCCAAGTTTCAAGAAAATACAAAATCACACATGCCCCCACAATGCAAAGCATCATGGGCTGCATATGCAAATCACCACAGAATGTTATGCTGGTCCAACTTTAAGCAGAATTGCATGGTGCGAAGGCCTCTCACACAATTTGCAAGGGTGCTAACAGAAGACATAGAACACGTGTTTCGTCCACAGGACTCATCAGTATGCCTCGTCTGTTTGACACCCCAGTGGAATGGACCAGCTACCCCTAAGGCAGTGTGCCTGGGATATATAGTGGTGAACCCATTAAAATAAAAAACATTTAAAGACAAAGAACCTCTGTGCGTGAACACTGAGGCAAGGGTTACCCCAAAGGGCATTTGGCTGGGAAGCCAAGTTTCAAGAAAATACAAGTGTTCACGCACAGAGGTTCTTTGTCTTTTAAATGTTTTTTTATTTTAATGGGTTCACCACTATATATCCCAGGCACACTGCCTTAGGGGTAGCTGGTCCATTCCACTGGGGTGTCAAACAGACGAGGCATACTGATGAGTCCTGGTAGGACGAAACACGGGTCATGTCTTCTGTTAGCACCCTTGCAAATTGTGTGAGGGCCTTCGCACCATGCAATTCTGCTTAAAGTTGGACCAGCATACCATTCTGTGGTGATTTGCATATGCAGCCCATGATGCTTTGCATTGTGGGGGGCATGTGGTGATTTTGTATTTTCTTGAAACTTGGCTTCCCAGCCAAATGCCCTTTGGGTAACCTTGCCTCAGTGTTCACGCACAGAGGTTCTTGTCTTTAAATGTTTTTTATTTTAATGGGTTCACCACGATATATCCCAGGCACACTGCCTTAGGGTAGCTGGTCCATTCCACTGGGGTGTCAAACAGGCGAGGCATACTGATGAGTCCTGGTGAGACGAAACACGTGTCTATGTCTTCTGTTAGCACCCTTTGCAAATTGTGTGAGAGGCCTTCGGCACCATGCAATTCTGCTTAAAGTTGGACCACATAACATTCTGTGGTGATTTGCATATGCAGCCCATGATGCTTTGCATTGTGGGGGCATATGTGATTTTATATTTTCTTGAAACTTGGCTTCCCAGCCAAATGCCCTTTGGGTAACCCTTGCCTCAGTGTTCACGCACAGAGGTTCTTTGTCTTTTAAATGTTTTTTATTTTAATGGGTTCACGATATATCCCAGGCACACTGCCTTAGGGGTAGCTGGTCCATTCCACTGGGGTGTCAAACAGGCGAGGCATACTGATGAGTCCTGGTAGGACGTAAACACGTGTCTATGTCTTCTGTTAGCACCCTTGCAAATTGTGTGAGAGGCCTTTGGCACCATGCAATTCTGCTTAAAGTTGGACCAGCATAACATTCTGTGGTGATTTGCATATGCAGCCCATGATGCTTTGCATTGTGGGGCATGTGTGATTTTGTATTTTCTTGAAACTTGGCTTCCCAGCCAAATGCCCTTTGGGTAACCTTGCCTCAGTGTTCACCACAGAGGTTCTTTGTCTTTAAATGTTTTTTATTTTAATGGGTTCACCAGATATCCAGGCACACTGCTTAGGGGTAGCTGGTCCATTCCACTGGGGTGTCAAACAGGCCGAGGCATACTGATGAGTCCTGGTAGGAATGAAACACGTGTCTATGTCTTCTGTTAGCACCCTTTGCAAATTGTGTGAGAGGCCTTTCGGCACCATGCAATTCTGCTTAAAGTTGGACCAGCATAACATTCTGTGGTGATTTGCATATGCAGCCCATGATGCTTTGCATTGTGGGGGCATGTGTGAATTTGTATTTTCTTAAAACTTTACATGCCTACCTTGAGAAATTTCAAAGCTGCAATCATGTAGAGCACTTGAGCATGGAGCTAAGCAGTATCGGAAGGAAGTTTTAATGATACACATTGTTTAAAGCAAAATATTTTATATACTTTCTAGCTGTAGAGTGATTTCAACATTGTCAGTTCCATTGTGCTACCATACAATCACAATATATATTTATTTAGTTATTAGGGTTTGTTTTGGTGACCTAAAAGGGAGGCCTAGGAAATACTTAACTGTTTTCAGCCTTGTCCTGGGGAAGGGGGATACAGAAGCCCATACTGTATAATACACAAATTGTAAACTAGGATAGTATGGTAACATGCACTTAGGAAAACCATGCATTTTATTACATTGCCTTGTATCATACTGCATTTTCTTCCATTGTTAAGTTGGTAACAGATGGAGATTCACTCTTAATAGGCAATACATGAATCTTTGACTTTAGTTTAAAACAGAGGTTTTCTTGTTTGTTTATTTAGTTTTTGTTGATCAAGTAAGTGTACAAGATGATAGCCTATGAAGATATCAACTGAAAAATGGTGCCATCCAAAAATGGCACAGAAATACAGTGAGTGCTCAAACAGCGATTGGGGGTTCCCCCCTCCCTGAGGTGCACCCCCCCCAGAGTAGGTATATTTAGTAAGGGGGGTGTGGGGGGCAAAGCCACCCACAATGGGGGGTGTGGAGGGCAAGGAGATCGCTGTTTGTGCACTCACTATATTGCATGTGCCATTTGTGGTCAGTGCTGTCTTTCAGTCACTATCTTGATGTGGAACTGTACAAGACAGGTAATTGCTTATGTTCAGGTGTGACCCAGGAGATTACATAGCACACCAAAGGCAAACAGTATAGGGAATATAGAATAATACAAAATGAAACAATTACAATGATATGAACACAGTAATTAATAGCAAATACTGGACATGCTTTTATAGATAGCAAGTATTTTTAATGTAGCTCTAAAGCCCTGGTAGTAGCAGAGCCTCTTATACCAGTGTAATGGAGTTTCAGTATTTGGGGACAAGATTGGATAATGCTATAGCAGATCACCCTTTTTTGCACTGCTCTTAGGTTCACTCAGCAGGGACATGTCAGATAACCTCAGGCAACCTAAGAGCATCTGAGCCAGAAGTAGTTCAGACAAGGAGATGGAAGTAGGGGATTAAAGTATCATATCTATGAAGCAGCCAAGGGTGAAAGAGCAGCTAGCATCTGGGGATAGCCTGCAATGGCCACTGTACAATAGGCAATGATGAGTAAGGCCTTTAGTTGCTAGTACACCTCAACATACATTATTAAAGGTAACATCCTTTTTAGATAAATTTCACTTGGTAGTGTTAAAGTAAGCTAGAACACCACAGGCCAGATTGGGCAAGGTGATTCCCTCTGCTATTGTTACATGTGGTTTCTGGGTCAGATTATGTCTGAGCCTATAAGCCAGGCCCAGTTTAGAGTTCACTGATTTGCAAACTGTGACAATATGGGGGGTGAGCTCTAAGGAGAAATCAGTGGTTACCCTCAGGTACTTAAATAAATTGACAGCTTCTAGTGGTGAGCCATCAAGATATACTGTACGACCATTTGGGTGTTGGCACTAGCCTGGAATTTTGGTTGAGATCCATATAGCATAGGCTATGTCTTCATTTTTAATTTATATATTTTTCGAAATACATATAAAATGATAGGGTGTATCAAATCAGTCCATGGTATAAAGGACTTAGAAATAAAATAAACATTTTTTTTGCTGTTAATCTTCTAATTGAAACTTTTTTCTTACAGTTCACAGGTAACAAGCATAATGTCACAAAAGTGAATGAAAATAACAAGAGCATACTATACTGACATGCAAGAAAAATCTGAAACCAAGTTATAAGTACAAAACTTATTAAAGGTGAACAGATGAAACATAAAATCAGCATCTTAATAGTAGTATAGTCAAATAGTCAAATTATTTTGCATAGGGTGAGTCCATAAGATGTGGAGTTCTATTTAAATAGCTTAATAAATCAATAAGGTATATATGCTAGTAGAGACCAGAATCCTCTGATCTCTACTAACTCAGCAATTACTTATTTCAGATTGTTCAGTAATGCAAAATTTGGTCACCTATATCCTGAAATAATGGTATATAATAGCTCAATGCATTAGCTCATCAGATATGATCAAAATAATTAAGAAATGTATAGGTTAACTCAAAATCAGAAAGGGAAATCAAGGATCCTAAATTTTCACTGTTCCTTAATTATTGCATTTAAAATGAGTAGTGTTGCTTATACCTATTTTTAGTTCTTACCTTGTACAGTATGCACTTCATATAGCTCCAAAAAGTTTAGGAGTTTACATATATGTCAGGGTAACTTCTCCCATATTTAAATGTTGTATCTATGCTGTAATTAGTTTAGTCTCTCCTTTAAAGAAAACACCAGTTTAAGCAAGTTAGGCTATGATTCCAAAGTAAAATAACTTTATTTGAAAACTTCAAGACCTAAAAGTTCCAAGTCACTTTATAGCGAAACAGATGTTCTTAAAGTTTGGGATCAGTTTGTTTTGAAGTAACCTTATAGTAAAATCTTAATTCTGAGGGGGGTTGAGGTCAGTTATGCTCCTGGTGCTTCAGTAGATGGCATGGTCATCAGCATACATTAGCATAGTATAGTAGAAACTGGAGGGGGTAGATTGTTTATAAATAGAGAAACAAAATAGGGAACCAAGAATAGAGCCTTGTGGAACACCAACCTGTGTAGTAACGTCTTGCAACTAAGGTAATATGCAAACCACTTTCAGTCTATGTGAGAGATACCAAATTCTGTAAGCTTGGAGCAGATACTGCATTATGGAGTAGGTGAAACACCTTGATAAAACTGCAGGTATGCAGAAAAGCAAGATTTGCAGCATAATAGTATAGTTTAAAGTGAGATAATGCCAGACCTCCTTCCTCCCGCGATAAATATAATTTTTGTATTTTATGTTGGGGCTCTTTACCCTTCCATAGGAATTCTTTTATAACCGTGTTGAGCCATTTAAAGAAATCGTCTTTCAGGAGTGTAGGAATATTTTGAAATAAAAACAAATATTTGGGAAGGAGATTCATTTTAAATATGTTTACTCTCCCTATTAATTTTAATGGGAGAGTTTCCCAATGATGTAAATAAGATTTAGTTTCTTGAACTGGAGGGTCAAAATTTAATGATTCAAGATTAGTGAGTTTGTAATCTATCGTAATGCCCAAATATTTTATTTTAGTCACTACTTTAATAGAGAATTGATTAAGTGGGAGAAACAGATCCATATGATGTTTGGTTTCCATTATTTCAGTCTTATTCCAGTTGACCATGTATCTGGATGCAAGGCCATAGCAATTTAATGTGTCTAATATGGCAGCATAGCCATGGTTCAAATTATGTACATAAATCAAGGCATCGTCTGCATAAAAACTGATGCAGCATTGCATTCCTGCAATGTTAGGGCCTTGGATCAGCCATGACTCCTGAATTGTAATGGCAAGAGGTTCAGTGGCTAGTGCAAAGATCAGGAGGGAAAACTGGGCATCCCTGCCTGGTCCCTCTCTGAAGTTTTATTATGGGTGAGATGTTATGATTAGTTTTAACCCTCACCACCAGACTGGAGTATAAAACATCCACCCAGGCTTTAAATATTGGCCCAAAACCAAATTTATGGAGAATCAGCTTCAAATAGTCTCACTTGATTCTGTCAAATGCCTTTTCGGCATCCAACAGTAGCAACAAGAGGTCTAGATCTTTATATTTATCCAATATATTAGGTTTTCTTCTAATATTAGATGTTAAAGTTCAACTCTTAATAAATCCATACTGGTCTAAGTGAATTAAATGTAGTAATGCCTTCTCCAGTCTGGTGGCGAGGATTTTGTCCAGAATTTTTGCATCTGAATTAATAAGTGAGATCGGTCTCTATGAGCCAGGTTTCAAATTATCCTTGTCCTCTTTCATTTTAAAAGAAGAGTTTGAGCTTCCTTAATGACATTGGGAGCATGACAGTAACACAAATATGATCAAACAGTATTTTGAGCTGTGTAGCTAAGATCAGGGAGGACATGTTATGAAAGTCCATAGAGAGGCCATCAGGGCTGGGAGTTTTGCTGGCAGGAGATTTTTTATGGCTTGCATGATTTCTATACTGTAGTTGAGATTGCTTCCTCTAGTATTTGATAATTGGTCAAATTGACTGGGATAACTGATTTTTTGATTGATTGATTGATTGAGGGATGTAGAGAGTAATCTCTTGTATTTGCTATACTTGTCATTGTAGTACGTTTTTTGACTATTGGGGTTGGTTGTCCAAATCTGTATTTTGTGTGTAGTAATGATATATATATTTTTTTAATTTTAGGACGTTACTGTAGATTCCTTAGTTGTATGTTCAAATGTATTAAAGTGCCAAGTATTTTTATAATATTTATATGTGTACTGTATGTATTGAATTTGCTATTGTAACATTTGTGATGCTTTTTCTGCTAATTGGGTCACCATTGGAAATGAGCTTTGCTCAACGGCTATACCCCAATAAATAAACAAACAAACAAAAAAACAAACACAGGTACAGTATTTGACATCTTCCAAATGTCAGGGCCAGTACTGGTCATGAGTAAGAGGCTGGAAATCCTGGGTGGGGGAGAAGCTAAGACAGGTGCTGCAAGCATCAGGAGCCTAGGCTTAAGACCATCACAGTCATTGCTATTATGAGGTTCTACTCAATCTGGCAATTTATGAACTTTAGCCAGAGGGAGGCTTTAGGGGTGAACTCTGGCACAGGAGCAGCAATAATGCTTCAGGTTCATGCATGTCACCAGTTAGCCAGCTGTTACTTTAATGTCATTCTTTGGAACTAATATATACTGTAGGTTACGTGTTGCATTAAAAACTCAGAAATAACCTGTCTACTCAAATAATAGATCTTGGCAGACTGGCTGAGCAAAAACCAGGTTCCTCCTCCTGAACTGGTACCGATTTAAACAAGCGAGCTACTGCAAGACTTTTTCTTTTTTGCTATTCTTTTTCTTCCCATGGACCTGGCCAGCTTTCTTCTCTCTCTCTCTTACTGCTGTCCTCCCAGCGCCATCACCCAAGCATCAGACCCCTTCCCCTCAGGCCCCCATGACTTACTCTTCATGGCAGGGTGGTGAGGTGTGACTCAGTCCACTTGAACGGATCCAGCCTTGGGGAGGTGCCATCCCAGGGTGGCACCTGTGGGGGATGGTGTCATGCCACTCAGCCAGGATGTAGTTTTTCATTTTTCTTGGCAGAGGGGGAGCGTGCAATGCCAACAGTGGCACACAGCATGTGCATCTGCATGCTGCACACCAGTTTGCTGCTTCTCCTCCATGTCCCACCATGTGGGGCTCGGTATGCCAACATGCAGCATCTACTAGGTGACAGGCAAATGCAGGTCCATAGTCCCCACCCTCCCCAGGAGATGAGAGCTGTACCCTGGATGTTCAATCCTCTCCTTCCCCGGCCAACCTCTGGTGGTTCGCTCACACCGTTTTGTCAAAATACTACTTTCTCTCTAACTCTTTCACCTTCTCAATGGCTTGAAATTTGGATACATCCTCGCCCCTCCCTCTCTGACCTACAGTGTGCTTTGCTAGGGTATTATATCTGTCTTTCTTTTCAATTGCACGCATGTGTTCATGTATTTGTATTTTGAAACTATGAATGGTTTTGCTGACATAAAATGCTCCACAGGAGCAAAATGCAAGATACAACACCCCAGATGTGTTGTGGTTCACAGAACATTCTCTATGAACAATTTTCTTAATTTTGGGCATTATGAATTGCTTCACAGGTGACATTTGTGGGTAATATTTGCAGCGTTCACATTTGAAGTTACCAGATGGCAGTTGGGGTTACCAACTGTTAGGATATTTCCCGCTTCTACTTTCTGGAGACTGTTTACAACCATGTCTCGGATCATGGCTGCCCTGTTGTATATCACCATTGGATGGTTGGAGGCCATCTGTTCTAGTCCCATCAAAGTGTTTAACATTGATAAGTGTTTTTTTTTTTTTAATACTTTCTTTTTCTCCCTCCTGGTTTCCTACCCTCTTGGTCCTACTCCTTCGGGCCTCTCAATGCTCTTGCCGTCCCTAGATCTGCCCCTAGAGTGCCTCCTCTCCTCCTTCCTGCACAGTGGGGTCTTGTCTGGTATGGCGGTCTGAGCGGAGAGGCCATCATCCAGGACTGCAAGGGTGATTTTTCCTCTTGTCTTTTGGCCCCCATCCCTGGGGGCGCGGGCGCTGGAACTCGTCCGAGGTAGCGTGCTGACGACGCTGACCTCTCATGTGCGTGTGATGTCCCCTCCCCGACCCCTAAGTTGGAGTCACCCGTCCCTTCAGGAATCGGTGCTTCCACCGAATCCTTTATGGGAATGATGGACACTTGCGCGTCCCGGGTATCCCACCCCTGAGGGAGGAGAACATCCGTAGGGACGCTCGATCCTCCTTCCCCCCCCCGCCAGCTCCTGGCTCCCCAGGTCCATTACCGAACCCGGGTCGCCGATGTAGCGCGAGGTGTGGCATCCAGCGCCTCAACCCTCAGCGCCACCGGGCCAGCCCTAACATTGATAAATGTTTTAAATGATTTTTGTTATCTCAGATGCCTGCGTGCTGTACTTAGTGACACACAGAGCCCTAGTTTGGAGAACGTCAATATTGTACTTTTCTGTTGCTTTTGTCAGCAAGTTTTACTGTTAGATCCACTCTCACCGAAAATTATTGTAATGCTTGCTTTTCTCGGTTCCTCAAAATTTAATAATAGTTAGATTGAATGTCATTTTTGAAGTGCTTTTCAGGATCACATTCACAGAGCAGTGTAGAAAAACTTGTATGGATGGGTTTGGGGGAGGCAACATGTGGATCTCCTTTTGAAAGTTTCATTTTGTTAAATATTTTGGGGAACACTTTCTGCTGGGTCAGTATTTTCTAAAGTTGGATAACACATGCCTCTTGTTTGGTTATAATAAGCTCTGAAATTCAGGGAGTGGCAGAATTTATGGAGATCAACCACTATTTCAAATTGATTTGCAGTAGCAGTTGGTTCAAAGCCAAGTCCTTCTTGGAGTTGGAGATGGGCGAAGTGGCTCCAATTTGCTCCACGAAGTGATTCGCGGAGTGAAGGGGAATTTGCAAAGTGCTCCGCAATGCGAAGTGGAGTACTTCGCGTTATGGTGGGTAAACAAAACAAAACATGACTTCGCGTTACTCTGCCTTCCCAAACCACTACTCCTCCAATTCTTAAGGTGAAGTACATTGAAAACAATGTACTTCGCCTTGTTTTTAAGCTCCAAAGGCGAAGTTTGCAGTGATTCATGGGATTTCAGGTCACATGGGCTCTAGATTGTTCTGCACAGCCTCAGTTCGGGGTAGTGTGTGTAGGAAGCTGTAGGAGACAGTCTGCTCTGAGAGCTCTCTGCAATTCAAACCTTCTAAAAGCTGTTAAAAAGCCTTTTTGAGTCTTTTTTTTTGCTGAAACTTTAGTTCATCGATTGTAGGAAACCCTCCTGCGCTGATATCATCGAGCGCTTATTGTTTGTGTGTGGATTTTGAATGTTAATGTACAACATTCAGCCTGTGTACTTAGAGACAGTGGAAGTGTGCTTTGGGGAGGGGTGTATCTGTGGTGTAGGTAGATTAACTTGAAGAAAAAGACAGTTATTTCTGTTTTGGTGATATTTTTCTTATAACTGTTAATGTACACACAGTAAAATTTTCAATAATTCTTTCCATTTTTTTTGCTGATTGTAATGGTGCATCAGTGCATAATTTTAGTTTGTTTAAAATATGTGGTTATATTACTGAAGTTTTCAATTTGCTGCACATTACTTAGTGTGTGTGTGAGTATGTGTGTGACACGTGTCATCAAATCAGATACCTTTTATTGTGCCACATAGTAATTTCAGCAATGTGAACCTGCTATCCACTGCAACTGTGTGATTTTTGTACTTCTTTGTGGTATCTTTACTTGTACTAGTAATAGTGACTGTTACTGCAGCAGTGCAGTACACTGCCCCCCCACGGCCCACCCCAGCCGGCAAAGGTATTCTTTTCCATATTTGAATTTCTGATGGTGAGCACTGATTAGGTGTTGTGCCTTTGTGTCTGCATCTCTTCAGTGCGCAGCGCAATCTTAATCTATCTGTGCATTTGCATTTCTTTAGGGCCCAATCTCCATCTGTAACTTAAGTCACAGTTGTTTCTTTGGCTTCCCTTCAGAGTACTGGACAGATGTGGTGCATAATTCTGCATGAACATTGTACTCATTAATATGCGTTTTTAAGTCAGGACCAACATCATGAGTCACTCATGATACAAATCACGTTCTTCTTCATCATCACGGTCACAAATGCAGTCACAAATCATGATTCACGGTCACGTCACGAATCACAACATTATTTTTTTTTCTAGTTACTTGGATGTATTGTAAGCCTGTTTTGTATTATCTCTCCAGGCTTCACCACCCCAGCATTGTACTCATTGATACGTGTTTTTAAGTCAGGGAGTTTTAAGCTACAGCTCATCGGGGAAGTACAGTCATAGGCATTCACGTTCCCAATATAGTATCATATTGGTTATCTCACACCATCAACACCGAATCACATTCTTCATTATCATGGTCACAAATGCAGTCACAAATCATGATTCATGATCACGTCACGAATCACAACATTAATTTTTTTTGTAGTTACTTGGATCTACTGAAAGCCTGTTTTGTAGTCTCTCTCCAGGCTTTACCACCCCACCATTGTACTCATTAATACATGTTTTTAAGTTGGGGAGTTTTGTGCTGCAGTTCATCGGGGAAGTACAGCCATAGGCATTTGCGTTCTTTCCTGTACAGCATGTGAGTTACAGTACTATAAGTAGTGGTGGGCGAAGTGGCCCCAATTCACTCCAAGAAGTGATTCATGGAGTAACGCGGAACCCGCGGAGTACTCCACAATGTGAAGCAGAGTACTTCGCTTCATAATGAGGAACACGAAGTCCATTGAAACCAATGACTTTGCGTTATTCCGCCTTTCCCAAACCACTTCTCCACCAATTTTAAGGTGAAGTACATTAAAATCAATGTAATTCACCTCACTTTGCCCTTGCAATTGTGCTCCAAATGAAATTCTGCAGTGATTCATGGGATTGCAGGTCACATGGGCTCTAGATTGTTCTGCACAGCCTCAGTTCTGGCCTGGGTAGTGTGTGTGTAGTGGTAGCTGGAGACAGTTTGCTCTCAGAGCTCTGCTGTTCAAAACCTTTTAAAGCTGTTTAAAATGCCTTTTTGAGTCATTTATTTTGCTCAGAATTTACTAGGAAACCCTTCTGTGCTCATATCATCAAGTGATTATTGTTGTGTGTGGATTTTGAATGTTAATTTATAACAGTCAGTCTGTGTACTGTGAAGTGTGCTTTGGGGAAGGGGCGTATTTGTGGTGTAGGTACATTAACTGCGAGAAAAAGGCAGTCTTTCTGTTTTGGTTATATTTTTCTTGTATAACTGTGTTAATGTGCACACAGTAATATTTTCAGTAATTCTTGAAATGTTTTTGCTGATTGTTGTGGTGCAGCAGTGTATAATTTGTCTGTTTAAAACATTTGGTTATATTACTAAAGGTTTTTAATTTGCTACACATTACATGTAGTGTGTGTGTGTGTGTGTGTGTGCGATGTGTGCCATTAAATCAGACACCTTTTATTGTGCCACAGAGTAATTGCAGCAGTGTGAACCTGCTATCCACCGCACCTGCATTAATTTTTTTACACTGTTTTATGGTATCTTTACTGGTAGTGGATTGTTACTGCCGTGCACTAATCCCCCAACTGGCAAAATGTATTCCTTTCCAGATTTGGATTTGTGACTTGTGTGCACTAGTTAGGTGTTGTTGTGCCTTTTTGTATGCATTCCTTGAGTGCGCGGCGCAATCTTAATCTGTCTGTGCATTTGCAGTGCACCATTAATTCTGGGAGACTGCATTTCTTGTTACGCTGTCATTTCACTTCATCAGCACTGGGGAATTTTCTGGACACAAGACAGTAGCATTTTGGGGATGCACATTAATTCTGGTGACTCTGTGTGTGACCACTGCACACATGACTGAGTACACCATTAATTCTGGGAGACTTTACATTTCTTGTTATGCTCTCATTTTACTTCGTCAGCACTGGGGAGTTTTCTGGACAAAAGACAGTAGCACTTTGGGGATGCACATTAATTCTGGGGACTGTGTGGGTGGGGTGCTGCCAATATTGTTGTCACTCCACCTTACTTCATGTTTAAAGCGGAATGACAACGTGAAGTAATAATAACAAGGCGAAGTGAGCCTTACCTATGGGGCACTCCACATAGTGAAGGGCCAACGCAAAGTGACCACTTCGCGTTCACTTTGCAGGCGGATTTTAAATTCGCTGCACCTCTACTTGTAGTACGGATAACTCTGATGTTGACAGTTCCTGGCCTGACATATTTACAATGATATTTACTGTCTCCTTTTCTTTGCTTGATTCTTCTGCCAGTACTAGCCTTTTTTTCCCCTCCTTCCTCTCTGCATATGTCTCCTTGATGGCTGTTATTTCCCTGCTTGTGGAACTTACAGTTTTGTCCTCTCTTGTACTTGGGGGGACTGGAGTTTGAGTGGGAACATTGTAAGCCTGCATTTAGACCACCTGGAAGCAGCACATCACAGAGGTGATGCTCTTAACTCCAGGGTGGGAGGGTGGGCTGCCTGGTATCCACACACCCCTACTGGCCAACCCAGGAGCGACATTTGTAACTGTGAAAGCAACCACTCCCCTGCCCTCCTAGTCAGAGGAGGGGTGCAGCCATTTGTGATCCCATTTTTGGGCTAGTGTGGACAAGGGGAACAATGGGGAAAGCTTGTGAGGGTGGAATAATTTTTTGAAATGATAAACTTTCTGTAAAGGGAAAGCAAAGTGAGCAAAAACAAAGTCCAATTGCAGCAACAGTGGCAGCCCTACACTGACTACATTGCAATGCAAATTTTTACAGCTGCAGTGGGAGGAGCCTATAGCCGTCTTGCTGTAGCTCAGAAAATGGGATACCGAAGAGCACAACTTTTGAAGTTACATTACGCCTCTGCAACCTCAAAAGTGCTCCGCTCATCCCATATGACTGAATAGCTCCCACCCCCCTTGGGCCCACTACTTTCCTATAGTCTCTGAGCCTATTCAAGAGAGGTCATGAGCAGTACAGTATTGAAGATGCCATGTCCAGGATGGTCACCGAACTGTGTTGGGTATATGCACCTACTCATGCATGTGTAATACAGTTTGATGGCCATCCTGGATATAGCAGACTGTGCCGTGTTCCGCCGTGACCTCCGCAAGCTCAGCTGCAGCTGTATTGGCTTTTTCCAGAGATTGTTGTAACTTGCTGTGGCAGAGACTGAGTTAAAAAAAGGAAGCTTGGGGAGATTGGGTTCAGAAGTGAACTCAGGATCTGGCATCAGGCACTTGGTGTGTGGAAAGAATGCTGCCTATGGCAGCATGTGCCACCTGGGGAGAATGTGTGGTGTGCTCTGCTGCCACATTCACCCCTGTTGGTAGGCTAAGAGAGTTTTCTCCCTCCATCAGGAGGATTTCTGCAAGAGTACAAGTCATCAAAGGCAATGTGCACCACTGTACGAAGCATGAGGGTAAAAAACATGCTGGAACATAACGACCAGCATGGATGATTGCTCACAGAAACATAGAATCTGATGGCAGATAAGGTCCGCGTGGCCCACCCAATATGATCTGGCATATTCATACCCCTCTGCAACCTCTGAGCCCCCATGCCAAATTAATACCCAGTGGGAGGCACTTCCCCACTGACCCCACCATGGGGGGCAAACCATAGCGGGCCCTGAGGCCTGTGAGGCTGCTGGTCGGGCTGAGTGTGAGCCTAAACTTGAAAGAAGGTGGCCAGCCAGGAGGGCAAACACCTTGATAACAAAATAAGGGATACAACAGTTCATTAATAGCAACATACTGCTGCGGCAACAACCGTCATGCTGTTATGTCTGTTCTGTAGCAAGTGCAGTAGCCTGCAGTTTCCGAAACCACAAGATGGCAGCACAAAACACAACAGTTTTGTATTCAACATGCCCGTCATCATTTGCAGTCATGGCATGAATCAGTCCAGTTAACTACATCAGTGCCAACAGACTGGCTCTAATCATAATTGAGCATGAAGGCTGTTTTCCATAAAGTTTCATCAGTTATGGTAAATTACTAAAGAGAGTAACTTTTCTCCTGTATTGATTGTCATTTAGTTCTGCAACAGGATGTAATTCGATGGCTGCCCCGAGCTGATCATGGGATATATTGTAACTGTTTCTAATATGTCTAAGCTTACCTGAAATGTACTTTAAGTGATTAATTTAAGTTCCATATTCCTTATTATGGCAGTGTTAATTATGGGTCTATACACGTAGGTGAGCATAACTGCAAGTAGACAATGACTGCCTGAATTGCTAGATTGACAAATGACAGGATAGGTTTGCTTTTTATTTAAAATGTTTGTGCAGATTCATTTAGGGCTTTGGATGTCTGCCATTACTTTGACCTGTGCTTCATACTTTTATTGGCGATGCTCAGAAATGACTGTTCAAAGGACAGACATCTGCAAAGCTCTTTTAAGAGGTATAAGTTCCTCTGTTGAAAGATGACTTTTTCCTTTGATGTGCCAAGTGTAATGACAGAGCCAAGATAGCCACAGCAAAATAGATTGAAATCTATGCGCTCAAATGGTAATGGGCATACACAAACACTAAGTGCTGTTGTCAAAGGGGCTGTTATTAGTCTGTTGCATCTAGCAAAAATACTCCAAGGCCATTAAGTACAGGATGGGTCTCAAAAATATGAAACATAATAATGGAATACATTCTTCTAGAAAAACCAGGAATGGAACAGCATTATTAATCACAAAACTAAACATAGATGGAGATATCCAGACTGGTAAATCTTAAATATACCGATGGCCATTATATTCATGGAGTAACCATGGCTTTAATGTACAACCGTTTATCTGTTTAGAGATTGCAACAGTAAGTAGACATATGGAACCAGTTTAGCTTATTAAGTAAAGACTAGATTCCAGTGGTAACAGAGTATTTTTTTTTTGCTCAGACATGTTTATTTTCATGATAAAGTGAGGTGAAAGTAGATCCAAAAAACAAGATTCAAGCTTCAGACAGGTAATAGCTCACACGTTGATAGCTAAATAAGATGTTACTTTTAACACCTTGAGAGTATCATTGCAATACTGCATACAGAGATGGAGCTTTTAGTCACTAGATTTATCACAGATGTATAGAGGAGCAACAGACTGCAGTCTTCCAAACCCTGAGAACACAAGGTGTCTGTTTAATTACACTTTTTGTTTAATTATAACATTAGTATTAAACTATTGTTTCTTAGAAGACTATTATTTTTTTCTACAGATTCGTTTGCAGTCTTTTTAATAGCTAAAATGCAATGACTTGCTAAGCCTAATCAGATAAGAAATCCATTTTTTGTCATGTGAACGATGATAAGAAAAGTCTCTGTGATTATCATGTAGCTTTAGAAATGAGTCATGCTTTTGTTACAGTATCTGAAAGCTAATTTAGAAATATGTATATCCATTGGTTCATATACTGTAGCAACTGATGTTATCTGTTATTGCAACTAGGATACCAAAATTGCTTCGCTGGAGAGAAATATGAGGGACCTGGAAGATGAAGTGCAGATGTTAAAGACAAATGGGGTACTAAATACAGAAGACAGAGAAGAAGAGATGAAACAAATGGAGGTGTACAAAAGTCATTCAAAGTTCATGAAAAGCAAGGTACAGTAAGACAAAAACAGTTGTTGATTACCTGTTGTCTTATGAGAATAGCTTGCATTTTTATGTAGAAGAAGCATTGCTTTTTCAGTTGTAATTCTGTTTAGCAAGGTTTCATTGTGGGTGTCATTTTGACTGTGACAGCAAGGCTATTAAATGATTGTTCCTTTAAAAGAACACAGTTAGTTCCTGTGTTTTTATGCTTGTTTTGGGGTTGTGTATGGGGGTAGAGGAAATCGGACGTGGAAGCAGAATAGTCAGCATTTGAGCACTATTAACTCACATCTCTGAAACTGCAATTGGCTATTGCAGAGTACTGCCTTGAAAAGCACGTTTCCAATCAGTAGTGTTTTTATTTGTGTTCGGCGTGCGATATTAGTGGAGAACAGAACAGAGAATATATGAGGACAGCATCCAGTATATTAAACATAGAAACAGAATCTGGTGGCAGGTAAGGGCCACTTGGCCCACCCAGTCTGCCCATTTTTTTCTACCTTAATTTTTGCTACAGACCCTACTTGATCTAGTGCTTTTGCTCCCCTCTTCCTTAACCCTAAAATTCTCTTGTGCTTATTCCAGGCATTTTTGAACCCCACCACTGTTTTTGCTTCCACTACCTCCACTGGAAGGCTGTTCCAGGAATCCACCACTCTTTCTGTGAAGAAGTGCATCCTCACATCTCTCCTGAATTTACCCTGTCCAGCTTCATAGCATGTCCCCTTGTCCTAGAGCACTTTTGTTTCTGAAAAATACTCCTTTCCTGTACCTTATTAACCCCTGTGAGGCATTTAAAGGTCTCTATCATATCTTCACCTCTCCCTCCTCTCCTACAGAGTGTTCAGTACATATTGAGCTCATTTATCCTCTCCTCATAGAGATTTTGATGCAGACCCTGCACCATTGTGGTAGCCCTCTGCTGTACCTACTCCATGCTGCCTACATCCTTCCTGAGGTGGGGTCTTCAAAACTAGACATAATACTCAAGGTGAAGGTCTCACCAGCAATCTATATAGGGTCAACACCATCTCCCTCTTTCTGCTGGTGATACCCCTTCCTGTGCGCCCCAGCATCCCACTAGCCCTCCTGACTGCCTTTTCACACTGCGTGGCCACCTTTAGGGCATCCAATATGATTACACCCAGATCTCTTTTCTGCTTGGTCATTCTCAGTATCACTCCACCCATTTTGTACTCCACCCCTGGATTTCTATGGCCCAAGTGCATTATTTTGGACTTTTCTGCATTAAAACCTAGCAGGCATATCCTTGACCACTCCTCCAGTTTTTTCAGAGCTCTGCCCATCCTTTTAACCCCCCAGGAGTGTCCACCTTGTTTTAGATGTCAGTGTTATCTGCAAAGAGGCAGATCTTCCTTTCCAGTTTTATTTATTTTTAAATGTGACTGTTTTAGTTAAAATTTGGTTGTTGTTTGTTTAATGTTTTATTGCATTTGTCTTTATATTTTGTACTTTTGTATTATCATTTGTCATGTAACCTAAGACGTTCACATGCAGGACTGTCTTGTAAACAGGACCTTGGTCCTAATGACATGTTCCCTGTTTAACAATAAAATGTTTACTACTTACCACTACTTACTTCCAGATCCTCTGCTGTGTCACTTATAAAGACATTAAAGAGGACTGGTCCAAACACTAAATACTGAGGTACCCCACTGGTCACCCTCCCTTCCTCAGAGTGAACTCCGTTTACCACTACCCTCATTCTCTTAATACCTAACCAGTTTCTTACCCATGTTACCACCTTATTACCCACCCCCAAGCTACCCAGCTTGCTTACTAGTCTCCTATGTGGAATGGTGTCAAAAGCCTTGCTGAAATACAGGTAGACCACATTCACCACTCCTTCCTGATCTAACTCTTTGGTCACCAAGTGAAAGAAGTGTATCAGATTTGTTTGGTATGACCTCCCCGCTATGAATCCATGCTGCCTCAGATTCTGTAACCCACTGGATTCCAGATATTCCACAATTCTTTACTTTAGCAGTGTTTACACTAACTTACCAACCACAGATGCCAGGCTGACAGGCCTATAATTGCCCACCTGTTTCCTGCTACCACTTTTGTGAAGTGGGATTACATCTGCCCTTCTCCCATCCTCTGGGACCACACCGGTCTCCAGTGATTTGTTAAACAGCTCTTTGAGAGGTGCAGCTAGTACCTCCCTAAGCTCCTCAACACCCTTGAATGTACCCCATCTGGTCCCATAGCTTTGTCCACCTTCAGGTTAGCAAGTGCTTTCTGGACTCTGTCCTCAGAAAAAGGTCTAGTGTCCATGTCCCTCTCATCAAAGCTCCTGATACTTTTTTGCAGTCCCTCCCCTTCTCCTTCCACTGAGAACAGTGAGCAAAAGTATTTGCTCAAACAAATTGATACAATTAGAAATTGAATGTAGTATCAGCTGAAACCAACAATGTCTTTAAATCAATGCTAGAGAAGTAACCAGGGAAGAAAAACAATAAATAGTTATGCCCACTGGGCTGGTGGGGGCAAGGACATTATGGATCAGAGTTCTTGAGTCTTTCCTGTATTCACATGCTTAAATGTCCATATTTTCAGTACTTCCATTGCCACTATTCAGACCATTGTTTTAAAATATAATCATTCCACATACAGTAAATTATAACAAATTCTTGTGAACTAGGTGGAAGGTTGATCTTCAGACACGTCTTTGTAAATTTGGTATCTTCATATTTTATTTGATTCCATATTAATTCTATTAAAATAAATGATTTGAACTTTACAATACATGCTTAAGACAGCGTTTATTTATTTTTATAAATATTTGTGAGCTTGACTCCACCATATAAATACAAACAAATGTTTATGGATATTTATTTAGTTTTTGTTGACTGGGTAAGTGCACTAGACAAATTCTGCCTATTTTCAGGCACGACCCGGGGGAGGGGGATACAGTTGGATGCCAACTGACTTTGAACCAGATTAAGCTGTTGGTGGTATTTTAGTGAATGGAGGGAAATTTGGGCAGGCACCAGGGAAATTCCCCTACTCTTTTCGATAAGTGCCATGGGATCTTTAACATCCACCTGAACTACCACCTGAACAGGTAGATGGGACCTCGGTTTAACATCTAATCTGAAAGACAGCACCTCAGGAGTACAGCACCCCACCCTCATGCTGCACTACAGTGTCAGTATTGGGATATTAACCCAAGTGCCTGATGTGGAGATAGAACCAACAGCCTTCTGATCTCCTGGCCTCAGAGGCGAGTGTGCTACCTGCTGAGCCACTGACACTAATAAAATAAAAAGACTTGGGGTCCACACAAGTCTGTCCAATTCCTATTTAAGCCTTCACCAGTCTAATAATGGATAGGGCTTAAGCAGTGCAGTCACCTTCAGATTAACTTGCCAACCCATCCCCCACTCCACATGTTGGCCACTCCTCCTCCTCCTCCCTGTCATCTTCACAAGTTCCATGTGTCTATCCCACCCACTCTTGAAACTTGCAGCTGTCTTAAGATTGACCACCTCCTCTGGCAGAGGATTCCACTCTTCCACCACCCTCTCTGTGAAGAAGTATTTATTTTATTTATTTATTTGCTCACTGAGTAGGTGCACTCGTCTCAGACAAGATGCAAGCCATGAAGATACTACACAACAGTACTGTAGGATTTCAGTACATACAACGCAAAAGTCATCAACATGGTTAACAAAATATGATTCTTCACATGCTTCTGAAATTTCAGATCTTGGTCATCTCCCAGCTCTGCCAGCTCACTTACCTTCACCCAAGCTGTGGGGATCCAGTGGTGGCACAGGACTGCCTGAAAGTCCAGGTTCCTACAACCTCACTACTGCTATGTTTTTCCAGCAGAAGATTTTTCCTATGTTTCCCCCTACCCACTCAGCCACCATTTGTGCCACTTACAGCCTCACACTCACAGTATAGTCCTGCAAAGGTGCACGCTTCTTGGCCCACTGTAAGGGTTACTGTGCTGGTGGAATACAACTTTACCTTCTCTGGTGGGAATGCTCAGCAGGTGGCAGCACTTCCAAGCCATGGCCTGTCCATCTCCTATACCAGAGTGTGCTACCAAAGGCAGGTTGCCAGCATGGTAACACAATCAGCTACAGCTAAGCCATCAGGTAGCTCAAGACTATTCATTTTAATGATATTAACACCTAGATAGTACAGTCAGACCTGGTTTGTCTGTACCTTGTTATTAGGGATAGCTGATTATCTGAACAGGGACTCCATAAAACAGATTGTTTGTCAAGTGAAGTTCCTCTTTAATATGGAAATGTCTGTTTCTTAATCTGAATCCTGTGTTTAAAGTACAGATACTATTGTCCACATTCATTTTTACCTGGATGATTGGGTACAGATTGTTGAGGAGTGTGTTAATGAAGTCTTCATAATCCCTCTTAATCCACTCTGGCATATGAAAGTTGATCGGAAATGATTTTAGGTAGTTAACTGCTGTCCCATTTTCCTTTCCATGCCAGTTATGTATTCTGATATGCTCTGACCAATTTTGGATAAACAAATAAATTACCTAGCTTTGGGGTGCCCTCAGATCTGCCTAGAGGTCCACTCTTCTCATCAGCTACTGCTCTTGGTTTTTATATTTGTAAGACCTTCCATGACATGAGTGACACCATTCGATGCTATTCATCTCAATGGCCTAGAATATTTATTTATGGGTATGGTTTGAGGGCTTCTTATAGCTATAAAACAGTGTTGCCTTGCATGCTCTTAGCACGAGAGGACTGTGAACCAAAAGTTTCCAACCCTAACACCACATTTCCCTGCTTTTGTCACTTTAGTAACAACCCTAACTGATGCATTAACAAAGTTTTTTGCAATGTATATACATATATACCACACAAAGATGTAGATACAGTATATATATATTTGTAAGTAATAGATAACCCACTCTTAGGTGTGTGGTTACACTCTGATATACACATGCCTTGGTGTGCATTGTATGCATGAGGCTGCAGGCTGAATGCATCAACTACCCAAGGCCCGCTTATATCAGAGCACGACAGCACACCGTAGAGTGGGTTATCTATCTTATAAAATGACAAAATTGTTTTAGAGGGGGGAAAAGTATAGATGTGTGGTCACACTCTGATATATGCACAGTCATGTGATGTGTTCTGTACAATCAGAACATTGGATCTGGATATTGTTCTTTTACCCATTTTATAAGTGTATTTATTTATTCTTATTTAAAATGTGTTAACTAGGTAAAACCCTAGGGCATTAAATGCCCATTTTCTTGAAATTCAACATCTTTATTAGTTTATATCATAACACCAGCTATAAAACCAGAAGGAAAATAGCCGCACACAAATAATAACAAAGATAGATTAATGGTAACATGACACCAGACTGTCTCTGGATTAAGCATAACCAAAATGATAATATACCAATAATCCTAACCCCTTCCACCCACCCCCCATCCCGCTACCCTCCTTCCCCTCCCTGGAGTGTGCCTTGTTAAAACAGCATAGCAAAGAGATAACAAAAAAGGTACATTTCCAGGACTGACAAGCACCAAAAAATGGTAAAACAAACATAAGCAGTCAGAGGCATGCATTACATGGTTCTTAGTTCAAGTATAGAGCGTAAAGTTTACCCCATTTATGATTAAATGAGGCTATATGGTTCCAGGAGCTGGCTATTAACCTCTCAGTATTAAAACAAAGTGACATTTCCTTCAGCCATTCAGCATATGATATAACCAGTTGGTTCATCCAGTGCTTGAGAACCAATCTTTTGACTACTATGGAAATTAGAGCAATGAGAAATCTGTGCTCCTGAACCCTGATATTGGAAAACATCCCTAGGATACAAATTTCTATGGTAAAAATTCATCCAATCCCAGTAGGGGATCTAGATTGGATTGAATTGTGTTCTACAACGGAGCCACCTTATCACAGTGCCAGAAAATATGTATCAGGTTTCCTTCAGTTGCGCCACACCGTGTGCAATTAATCGTAGGTAGCCTGCCCAATTTGGCCAACTTAACTGGTGTATAGTACAGGTTGTTTAAGGTGTGATGCTGGATAAGTCTGTGCCTATCTTGAGTGAGGTATCTATGCATATCTTCCCAGATCTGGCTCCAAACCAAAGTGGAGACTGATAGAAGAGAGGTCCAAGTTTTAGAGCCTGAAAGGGCATTAGGGTATTTGATATCCAGAAGAAAGGAATAGATCATTGAGATTCCATGGGGCTTGTTTGCATAGTCCTGTATCTGATCCAAGAAGGGCCTGGTTTGGGACAGCTTAATGTGGTCCCAAACATAGAGACCATAAGATGTCTCAACTGGAAAACTTTAAATATATGTTTCTGAGGAATATTAAATCTAGCTATTATATAGGGTGAGGAAAGGAGAGCATCCTGGGAAAACAGGTTTTCCACTAGAATACCATGTAGCTGGGGAAGCCATTCTGGAGAAAGCGGTGAACCTCCTATTTTGATGTTAGGGTTTAAAGTAAGGGATAGAGCTGTATCCTTTTTAGGTGAGATGTTAAAGAAGTTCCAACACTGAGTTAAAACTTTAATAGAGACCCCCACAGCCGAATTTTGTATGAGAACTGGTAATGCAGAGGTAGAATAGTAAAAAATTCTGGATGAGTTAAGGTTGTGCATATCCAGAAGCCTTTTCTCCAACTGTAACCAGATAGGAAAATGTTCATCAGGTATGGCCGCGAACTATCTCCCCAATTTGGACAGATGACTCGCCCAGTAGTACAAAAGTTGGGGAGGCGAAGTCCACCTCTCTCTTTGGGTAGGTTAAGTTTTAAAAAAGCCCGTCTAGGATGTCTGTCCCACCAGCTGAATTTAGAAAGGGCAGAATGGAGTTGCTGAAAATATGACATTGGGAGCCAGATGTTCAGTAAGTTTAAAGGATAGAAAAGGCGGGGCAGAACATTCATTCTTGTAATACTGATACGACCCCATAACGATAATGGGAGTTTGACCCATCTGTGGAGATCCTGCTGGATATTCAACACCAAATCATCCAGATTAAGTCTCCTGAGAGCCTCTGGGTCTCTAGTGAGATGTATACCTAAGTATTTGATTGAGGAAGGGGTCCATTTCATACCGAAGTGAGTAAAGTTAACCTGGTGAGTGAGGGCATTTAATGGGAATATTACTGATTTGGATAAATTCAACTTATAGTTAGCTACACGCCCAAACTGCTCAATAATTTGTAGTGCATGTGCTAGCGAGGTTTCCGGGTATGCTAAATGTAGAAGTATATCATCAGCATACACTGAAAGGGTCAGAGATTGCTGGTACACTGAACAACCTATAACCTGGGGCGAGCTCTTAATACTGAGTAAAAGGGGTTCCAGATATAAATTAAATAAAAAGGGAGACAAGGGGCAACCTTGCCTAGTACCAGTGAACAGAGAAAACTGAGAAGAGAAAGCCCCATTATAGTAAATTCTTGCAGTGGGGTCTTTGTATACCGTCTGTATCCATTGAATGAAAGTTACCGGGAAACCCATTTTCTTAAGAGTTGCCCAAAGAAAATCCCAGTTTACTCTATCGAAAGCTTTTTCTGCATCTAATGAGACTAAAGCCATGGGGATCTGGCTTGGGTCTTGGGCAACCTGAAGAATATGTGAAAGGGTTCGCAAGTGGTCAGCAGAAGATCTGCCTTGCACAAACCCCATCTGTTCAGGGCTCAACAGATGAGACCAGGTATTTTTAATTCTAAGAGATAAGATTTTTGTTAAAATTTTAATATCGTAATTTAATAGTGAAATGGGACGGTAGCTAGTGGGCTCATTAGGGGGTTTGTCTGGTTTCAGAATCAGGACTATCGTGGCTTCCAGCAAGGTGGGGTCTAGGGAGTCTGAGGTGAACATATACTCAAATAATTTCAAGAGGAGGGGGGCTAGTTCCTTACAGAAGGTTTTATAAAAGTTGGAAGGAAAACCATCAGGACCTGGCGATCTGTCCAGTGATAACCCATTAATTGCCTCCTCTACTTCACCCAAAGTGATTGGAGAAGACAGAATCGCAGACTGATAGGCCTGAAGGGAGGGGAGATTAAGGCCATCCAGATAATGTTCAATGCAGGAATGGGAAGTTTGAGAGGAACCCTTACTGTATAAGGCCCTATAAACGGATTCGAAAACCTGGGAAATATCTCAAGGGGAGGTTTTCATAGAGCCATCTGGGGATTGTAGTGACGGGATTAGCCTCAAGCTCTCTGCTTCCCTTAGGCAAAGGGCTAGCATTCTACCCGGTTTCTCGCCTTGGTCAAAATAACGAGCTTTAGTTTTAAAGCTGGCATATTCTGCCTTTTCCCTTAACAAGTCCACATATTCATTCCTAAGTTTCAGTAAGGATTCCAAGGTGGCTGGAGAAGAGGAAGAGGATAGGTTGCTTTCAGCAACCCTTATTTGATTCGACAATGAGATGACTCTAGCCTCTTTTTGTTTTTTCCTTTTGGAAGCTAGCATAATGAATTCTCCCCTGATATAGCATTTAAGAGAGCATCAGATCAAGTCCTCCCTGCTTGTGGAGCCCTTATTGAAATCTATAAAGGAGGAGATTAGCGTCTTAATGTGGGAAATTATTCGTTCCTCTTCTAGAAGTTGTGTGTTTAGTTTCCATGAAGTATCCCTTTGAAGGTTCGGGTAGGGAGAGATCGAGATCCATACCACTGAATGGTCAGATATAACAATTGGTTCAGTTCCTGTCTGGTGAAGACCAGCTAGAAGGGTGGTGCTAATTAAAATGAAATCTAGTCTGGACCACGACCGGTGGACTTGGGAATAGAAGGAGAAGAGCTGACCAGAGGGGTTGAGCAGATGCCATAGGTCACATAAACCCAATAACTCCATAAAATCCCTCAGGGCTAGTTGTGGAGAGGATAGGGGTTTTAGAGGCCTGTAAGTTTTATCCAGGTCTCGTGATGGAGCAATATTCCAGTTGCCACCTAGAATTAGCAAGCAGGGCAGAAATCCGCTCAGTTTGCCAGCCAAACTCATAAGGAAATCCGCATCCCCTCCAACTGGACCGTAAATTGCACCTAACATTACCCTAACATTATTGAGTGTGCCTTTAATAATAATAAATCTACCCTCCTGGTCTGCCAGACTCTCTTCTGCCACAAACGATATGTGTCTTTTGACCAAAATTGCCACCCCTTTGCTAGATGACGTCCCACAGGACATGAAAATCTGAGAGAAACCCTGACGACATAGCCCGTTTGTTTCCGTAACCATGAAATGGGTTTCCTGCTTCAAAAGAATGTTGATATTTAAAAGGGTGCAGTTTTTGAGAACCTGATATCTTTTGGACATATCCCTGACACCTCTGACATTCCGTGTGGCAATTTTAATTGGCACCAAGGTCATGTACAGTTTTATAAAAAGGAAAATGAACATGTACCACTGACTGGCCAAGTAACCCCAGAAGGCACACTCCAAACCTACCCCCCCCTCCCCAACAACCCCTGTAAAGAAGAACTAATAAAGAGAAGGTTCCTTTCCCAAAAAAGGTCGTGAGCTGTTCGAGTTACAGAAAAAGTGGGTAACACTAACCGTCCTGTATTAATCACGGACTATATAGTCAGTAGGGAAGAAACCAGGGAGGTAAAAACCCCCTCCCCCCAAACCCCTCAACCTATATACAAAAGGTCCCCACCTGTATGCGAGAATAGTATTGGGCATCTTCATAACTTTTATCGAGAACCAGACCCAATAGGCTGCATTCCTATGAGAGGGATAATCTACGTACAATTGCCAGATCTGAACTAAAGCGCCATGATCTGATTCCGGAAAGTGGGACAGAAAAAGTTGTAGCGCTCTCTGATCTCCATACCTCTCAGAGAATGCACCTTTATCCCCTTTCTCTGGTGCGTTATGCAGCTCTCCCTAAGCTTGCTCCTTGCTGAAGCCCCCCACCACCCACCAACCCCTTGAGAAAAACAACAAACGGAAGCCCTAACTAGTGTAACAGTGCTCAAAATAGTAAAGGCTTTACAGGTTGAAGTGGTTGTGAATTCCCTGAACTCAGATTGCCAACTGACTCACTTGCAAACCTTGAAAAATTGACTACCTCCCAATGAGGCTGTTGCCCCAGGTAAATGCGTCTAAAATTAAGTTACCCAAAGGGTCAACATTCAGGAGGGTGGAGTCCACAGGACTCACAGTCAATTCATTACACTTGCCAGTTTCCCTGGGGCAATCCCAGCTCCTAAAGAACGAGAAGTGACAGGGGGACTTACAAACCGGTGGGACCAACTAGTCCACCTCTACTGTCAACGTGCAGAAATGCTCCCTGAATTAAGGTTCCTGCCCTCCCCCTTTCTAGAGTCCTCAACCACTTCACTGAGCCGAATCCAGGCCTACTAGGCCTCACGTCAGCCTCCCCCCTCCCCGATCAACCAACCCCCGAGAGACCAAGAGTGAAGGGAAAAGAGAAAACTCCAAGCAGGTAACTAATCTACTCACACAGCATAAAAGAACAATAGTCCTCAGATAATTGCGGTGAAAGTTCATCCTGATTTAAACAGGTTGGGTAATTTGCTGGTGAGATCAGTGGCTGCCTGCTCCGAAGATTCATATGAATACCATGCTCCTTCGATTGCCACTTGCAGCTTAGCAGGGTAGATCATCTTGAATTGTATTCCTGCCGCGATCAGCTTGCTGACCGTAGGGTGGAATGCAGATCTTTTCTGGTGCATTTCAAAAGGAAGATCTTGGGCAATCCTCAGCTTGGAGCTACCCCACTGGATGGCCTGGAGCTCCTTCGCTTTGGTTAACACATGCTGCTTTTCCATAAAGCTTAGAAACTTCACAATTATAGGCCTTGGAGTTGCACCAGGTGGGGGTTTCGGTCTCAGGGAATGATGGGCTCGCTCAATGTGGTACTGTGGGTTGAGGGGAAAAGGGCCAACAGTCTTGACAAAGAATTTCTGTAGGAAGGAAATAGTGTCAGCTCCTTCCTCCGACTCAGGCAGACCCAAGATCAGCACATTATTCCTTCTGCTTCTCCCCTCCAAGTCTTCAGTTTTCATTTGGAGTTTGCTGATTTGCTGTTTCAGGTGAACAATTTCTGGATCTAGTTTCTCTCTCCATTTCTCCAGAGAGGAGGTTCTCACCTCCGAATCTCCCATTCTTGAGGATAAAGTGCTGAGGTCACCTCGAATCGATTTTAGCTCTGCTGAGATGTCTTCTAGGGTTTCTTTAAATGGGAGCAATTCCTGGAGGAAGCGATCCTCAGTTAAGGGAATCCCTGAAGTGCCAGAAGAACCAGGCTTGGAGATATTCCCAGAGCTTTGATGCTTTGATTTCTTGGACGTTTTCTCTGGGGTAGGTGGTGGAGTATGTCTGATTCTGGCCTGCTTTATCTCCACTTCATCTCGGCTGTAAAGCCAGTTACGCTGTTATAAACCAGCCAAAGCTCAACCACTGAGATCCAGGATACTAAGGAAGCTTAAATCCAAAGTCTAAGTTGTACCTTTTAATAATAGTAGGGCAAAAAAAGGATTAATAGCGGTCGATAGGCGGGAGCTCCAGAATAGTGCTGCTTTTAGGCGCTCTGCATCACATAACCCCCTAAATGCCCATTTTCATGAGTGACCCAAGAAATACAAATAATAAAATATACCAGCAATATACAATGTATCATGGGTCATAACATGAACATTGAGAAAGGTTCAGACAATGTTTAGACATTTCTTAAAAACAAACAAAAGAAGTAAAAGACAATAATGGCTCAGGCAGTGCATTCTATAACTTACAGTAATAACAGGATATATCCAAAATCATTATCCTAAAGTAGTCTTACAAAAGGGGAGATGCAAGACAGTAGTATGAACAGACATAGTAAGATGCAGATTGGTACAATCACAAACACTTAACATGAAAGAGAAAGGAGCTTGGGACGTATAAAACCTTTTAAATGTTATTAAACTGAAATAGTTAACCCTTTGTTTAATATAATGTTTGTATATAACTGTGTTATTAATGTCATAGAATGTTCAGGCAGTATGAAAGAGAGCAGCAACTGCTGAGGAGAGAGGGATTCAGAGTACTTACAAAGGCAAAAAACAGATTTTTAATTAAACAAAAAAGGTCAAAAGTTTTCAGAATATTGGAGAGACACTAAGGAAAACAGGAGGGCATTTACTGTTGTAAAAAAATGTTTCCTGTCACTTTTAAGAAAAAATGCTCCCTCCTGCCATCCCTGCACTCCAGCAGTAACTCAGTGTTGGCTGCTTACTGGCTCTGCCAGCTCTCAAAGTGCTGTCCCCATTCAATCCAACTTCTGTTCTCAAAGGGACCCCACTTTCACTCATCAGTAACTCAGCCCCCGTCAGCTATGAACCTTGACTGAAAGACCTGTTGCTAGCCTCTGCTATCTGAGAAAATTGCTGTTTGACTGTGAACTGAAAAACTGATTCTCTGAAGAGACACAGAAACTTGACTACTGTGTTCTTGACATAAAAAAATGTGTATATGCTGAGGGGGCAGAAACCTCTAAGCAAAAATCATGGATACAGTTCAATTAAAGTAAGCATTAACTAAACATTAGTAAATGATTAAGAATATATAATGAAATGTTTCTAATTGCTCAGTATTGTATTTTTCCAATTTTTTTATGTACAACTAAAGTAAACAAAAAAATCCTCTGGTCATTGTTTGGCTAATATGTATATTTTAATTACGTCGCAAAATGAGCATAGACAAATGTTTATGGATTAACCAGATCTGACTGTATATACATAGATTAAATGCATCCTCCTACAAAATACTGAAACTATAGAAGTTGTGATTGTACTGCAAAGGCTGACTTATATATCCTGTTTTATTGACTCACTTTCAAGAACTTCCATGGAAACACTGCACATGCCTTAGTTATCTTACCATCTATCTATAGCATAAAACATTTGTTTTGTTGCCGTACTGGTCCGTGTGAAAAAAGATCCAGAGAAAAGATGATTTGATACCTTTTATTGGACCAACATAGATTTTACAAAAGAAAACAGGTGCTTTAGTTTTTGGACTACACCCAGTTCTTCATCAGAAACTAATGCTAACCTACTGTATACAGTTCTAGATAGAGCCTAATGTCATCTGTCCTTAGATGAGTCAACAGTTTTCTGAGGTACTGTTGCTTCGATTAAACATACTATATGCAAAGCCTAAACATATGGAGAATGTATTGCTTCTCACATGAATATGCATAGGGGTTGACAGAATATTTAGGGACAAGGCTAAGGGTTTGGGCGGCTTAAAATGCTTCACATTCACTTTTTTTAACAGTGCATGAAGGTTCCTTGGGCCAGCTGTTGACTGTTTCCATAACTGTACAATAAATAAAAATGAATAAATGGTGTACCAAATAAAACAGAAGAGCATGTAAGGCAACGAGGGGAGCAAAGACATAAAGAGGAAAGGATAACCAAAGGGGTAGCAAAGGTTGACAGGATTTTCTTCAGGATCACAAGTGAGAAGAGGAAGGCAAGGGGAGGGCGTGAGGAGGATCAAAAACTGCAGAAAACAGAGGGCCTTGGCAGTAAGTTGTATCAATCTGATTGTGCAGTTCCCACCCTTTGCCCAAACACCTCTCACAAAATATGTTTGGCTTTGTTGATTTTTCCTTAATGTGAACTCATATTGCTTGCCACATTTAGCTGTCCCAATGCACAGGAAAAACCCACCCATTTGGCTTAGAAATCCTTCACAAGAGCAGCCTTGTTAAAGCAGACCCTTTAAATCCAGTTGCCTTTCTCTATGCCTCAGAATGAGTTATCCAGGGTGTACCGAATTAAGTCCCCTTATCAAAAACTGTTTAGCCTTTTAAAACCCCTCCCATCCTGCTTAACCCTGTGTACTTACAAATATTCTTAACACATTTAGTTACCCAGCATGCACTGAACTGATTCCCCTTTTCAAAAACTGTTCAACCTTTTAGAAGCCCTCCCATCCTGCTTTATCCCTGTGTACTCTGCTTACTCTTACCACACCCCTCCTGGTTTAAGCTTCTCCCCACACGATGGCTCCCTCAAGATGATGCCATTCCCAAACAGCACACCAACAAAGCCTCACCTTTGGGCTTTGTCTACTCACTCCTGCCACCTACTGTGGGCTGTTTGTGCTGTAGCTTGGTAGCCCGAGAGTGAGTGCCCTGGTGTGGTGGTTTGGGAAACTGACCCCCCGACTTCCCGTTAGTTCCTGTAGTCCCTAGCTGGTTCTTCAGTGCCCATCCAGGCCTAGCCTACAGTAACACAGGACTGCTTGTCAGTTGCCCTTCCAGTGGGCTGTTGTTCCAGTGCCCTTCCAGATTCAGTCCCAAGTATGGTAGCCCACCTGCAAGCCACACAATTCATAGTAACTGCTGCTTTTACCCAACTGTACTGGTGGTCAGTATCTTCTCACTACTGAAAGCAAAGATTACCCATCACTTACTACAAAGGAAGCTCCTGGTGGTTCACTAGGCACCCAGTCATGATAATAGTAATGGCCTGATGATGTTTCATATGGTTGACTGGCAGCTCCTCAGTTACCTACGAGATATTGCCGACCAAAGACAGAATGAGATCATCATACTTGGTGATTTAAATCTTGACTGGTGAAAAACTTGCAATAAAAGCTCACAACATAAAGATTTCTGTGACAATGCAGGTTTCACTCAATTGGTATCAGATATTACTTGTCCAAATAATAAATGTCCCTCTTACGGGTCATTAATTGATCTAATTATTACTAACAGACCCCATAAGATCACCCACACTGCTGTTTTTCACAACAACATTAGTGATCATTGCGCTGTGGCCTGCGTTAGAGGACAACCTATACTCAAGTCAGCCAATAGATTCTCTTGGAAAAGGAATTTCCATAAGTTCAATCTTTCTATTTACCTGTCAGACCTCAGAAACATAAATTGGACTGATTTCTACCTGGCATCCAACATCAACAATGCTGTTTCTTTTTTCAACAATGTCCTAACTGCCATCATCAACAGACATGCCCCTATGATAAAACGCAGAACACGGAAGACCTCCTGCCCCTGGTTCACAGCTGAACTAAAGGCAGTGCTAAATGTAAGGGACCGCCTCTGAGCTACAGCCAGATGAACCAACCTCTCTTCATACTGAGTAGCTTTTAGAGCCTGTCATAGCAACTGTATCAAAAGGATCAGGAACACAAAGGCAAATTTTTCCCTATCAGCCTTTGATGCTGCTAAGGGTAATTTGAGTGTGTTCTGGCATTTTAGTAAGTCTGTGGAAGGCAATAAACCATCATCCTGTTACCCGATATGATCTCATGCAAGGGCAGTACTCTCTCTGAGAAATCCAATATTCTACTCTGTTTTAATGAGCACTTTTCTACCGTGGGCCTCATGTTCGACTCCTCCAAAGCTACCTCTCTTGTACCCAGTGCTCCCACACACTCCCCAGTGTCTCCCAGCACCATCTTCGCCTTCACCCTCTTCCAGTACAAAGAGGTAGAAGACCTTCTACTCCAACTAAATGTTAGTAAAGGTGCTGGTTCTGATGGACTGGAACAGTGTTTCCTCAAATTCGGTTTCCAGCATTTTACAGCACCAATCTTACACCTATTTAACCTTTCCATTAGTTCTGGTACAGTTCCTGGAGCATGGAAAATAGCTCATGTACTTCCTCTGTTTAAGTCAGGTGACCCTACGGACCTGAATAACTTCTGACCTATTTCCATTCTGCCTCTATTCTCCAAGCTCCCTGAGAAGTTAGTAAACGCTCAAATTAGAGACTATCTTGATAAACCAAACCTCATAGACCCAGCCCAATCTGGATTTCGTCCTTCTCATAGAACCACTTCAGCTCTAGCCTCAGTTACAAATGATTGGCTTCTTGCCATGGACAGAAAACAAGTAACAGGGGCGGTCTTCCTGGATCTTAGCGAAGCATTTGATGCAGTCGATCATGCTTACTCCTTGACTCACTTCGTCGTTGGCACAGTATCTCTGGCACTGCTCTGGCATGGTTCAACAGGTACTTGTCAGCTAGATCTCAACAGGTAAAGGCAGATGGCTCCCTCTGTCCTCTTCCTCCGCTCAGGAGAGTGGTACATCAAGGCTCGATATTTGGACCTCTTCTATTTATGTTACACATCAATACCGTTGTAAATAGCATCAGCAAAGCTAAATTACACCTATTCGTGGATGATACAGTGATATACATATCCATACCCTAGGTAGACAAAGCTCGCATGGAGCTCCAGGCAGAATTTGATCTCCTCCAGCACAACCTCACACATTCAAAACTGCTCCTAAATGCTAAAAAGGCAAAAGTGATGTTCTTCTATTTCAACCACTTACCCTTCATCCCAATCACGCTCGCTTCCCTACCCCCCAATCAAGACCCTCCTTGGTGATGATCTCAAGTTAGTCAACAAATTCAAATGTCTTGGCTGTGTGCTAGATCATCGCCTAACTTTTGCAGACCTCCAGACTCCCTTGCAAAGGAATTACGTCAAAGAATTGGCTTCTTTTATAGGAATAAATCCCTTTTCAACTCTGAAGCCAGACTGCGCCTGGTCCAAACAACTTTTTTACCGCTTATTGACTATATCGATATTCTATATGGGAGATGCCCTGATGCCCTGCTATGTCAATTGGACACTCTATCACAGCGTGATATGCTTCATCTCTAATGTTCACCATCGTACACATCATTGCGAACTTTATGCCTCCCTTGGGTGGACCTCCTTAGCCACCAGACGTCTCTTCTGCTCTATTACATGGCTCTACAAAGCCCTGCTGGCAAAACCCACCCCCCCTTACATTTCCAGCCTCTTTCAATGGACTGACCGCCCCTACCTCCTGCGCAGTAACTCCTTCATTATGCTAGATGTTCCAATTTCCTGCCCCTGGTTTGGAGCCTTGGCTAAAAGCCGTGTCCTCCCGGCTGCCTGGAATAAAGTTCAATCCAGCCTTAAACTACAAAGCCTGATCCCCCTAAATAGCTTCAAAAGACTTGTCTACAGTATGATAATCTATGGGACTTCAGTGGCTGTGGCTAATTATGGGCCTACTTCCATCCAGTTTGCTGCAACAACCACTTTTCCAGTCCCCACCCCCACCCCTATCTGCCTACCTTCTATATTTCTCTCCTTTTTCCTCTCCCTCCCTCTCTCCATGTTACCCTACCATCACCACCCTATCTACCCCAAGTTAGTATCCCCACTGTCTTCACTCCCCAGTCCCTTCCCCTATTTACAGCTATCTTTTCCTTATATCTTCTATCTCTCTATCTCTTCTCCCCACCCCTCTGATAGTGTCCTTGCCTAGCCATCATAACCATCCTACTACACTCAGTTCTACAACCTCCTCCTCCCTGCTGTCAGCCCCCTCCTACCCTCCGCCCCACTTGTCATCTGCCCCTCCTTCCCTCTGACCATATCCCAAGCAATGTCTGCACCCAACTGTGCTCACTATCTTTACTATCTTTGCTGCCCTTGGAGTCTCTACTGCCTTCACAAGGTGCTACCTTGTTACCCAGTGCATACCAGTTATTTATCTTCAAACCTTAGCGTGCATCTGTATATATAGGGCTGGATATTCAAAAGGGTTGCGCCATGCACAATAGGGTTGCGCCTGCGCAAGTCCGAGATTGCACCATTCTGCCATATTCAACAGGAGGCAGTTGCACCCCACAAGGCAAGCTGAGCAACAGCGCAATGCAAATGAATGCATGCTGAACTGGAGGGGGAGGAACCATGCATAAACTGCACAGCCCAATATTCAGCGGGCTGTTCAGAGTTGTGCAGGAGCAACCCCCAACCTGCGCCTTCACAACTTTGAGCCAAAAAAAAAAGGAGTAAGTCGAGGGCCACCCACAGGTGAGCTGCCACATTGCAGGGCGCAACACAGCAGCTGCCACCTGTGGGTGGCCCTCAACTTACTCCCTGTGCCCCCCCTGCAGCCCAATCGTGGGCATATAGTAACCCCCCTCCCTCCGACTGGCCCGATCGTGGGCAAAAGTGACAAATAACACCCACCTCCCACCAGCCCGATCGTGGGCAGCAAAGAGTAACCCCCCCCCCCAGGACATATCCCTGGTGATCCAGTGGACCGTGAAGCCCAATCGCGGGCAGCAAAGTTTCCAACCCCCTCCAAGAACATATCCCTGGTGGTCCAGTAGACCACTAAGCCCGATCGCAGGCAGCAAAGTGATTAAACCTCCCCCTCAAAGACCAACCCTGGTGGTCCAGTGGACTGCTAAGCCCGATCGCGGACAGCAAAGTGATTAAACCTCCCCCAAGACCATATCCTGGTGATCCAGTGTCCCCCACCCACCCAAGCCCCCACCACCCGCTCCCCGACAGCTGGGGCAGCAGCATCACCGCCTGCCACCCCGCCGCCCGCCGAATGACTGCCCGGTAGGGCTGCACACCCATTGGTGCAGAGCAAGAGCCAATGGGCGTGCAGCCCATACCGTATAAGGCAGTCCAGATATGTGAATGAATGAACATAATAAAAGCCATATTTTATGTAGATCCACAACACATATGAATTTTATTAAAAATAACCACAAAGACACATTGCATACAAATAAAAAGCACTGGTTCAGGAATCAGAGGACAACTGGCAAAGGAAAACAAACAAAAGGATAGTGAAAAACACTTCCTCATTAACTAGTACTGCTGCTTTCAAGCACTGCAATTAAAAAAAAACTTGCAGATAAGGCAAGCGGAGCCCTCTACAAGCCAGTAAAACACCTGCAGATAGGTTGACCTCGTGTTCAAATCGAGTCCCTATTCTTTAGTGCCTATTTCTGGCACTAAAATCTTGACTTATACGTGACTATATATGGCAGCTGATTTTACAGTACGAATATGAACACCAAAATCATGTACTCCATAAACTGTAGAACTGGTGTGCAGTTTATGTAGTATGGTGCACCAATTTCATTTCTATTAGGCATAGAATCAGTCGCTCGCCTCTGCTTAGTTTCAGATTCCAAAGTCAATGAGTTCTTGGTATAAAGTCAGGAAATGAGAGAGAGCTAGGCAATGCCTCAGTGTACATGAGCAATAAGTGTGTACCTAGATGTGTCTGTAACAGAGACCTGAATGCATCAGAATTAAGAATGCCCCACCATCAGCCCAGATGAAGTGGAGCTGTGGCCATGAAATGGCAGCTCTGTCCGGGTAGTAGTAGCATAAGTAAGCAATACATCATGACAGGGTATCAGCTAGGTCGAGATAACCAGATGCCCAAGGATGTAGTGAGGCCTCAAAACACTGGAAGAGGGCCCTACAGCCACTGGAAGTGAGGAAAGAGAGAAGCAGATCTTCTTCTGAGGACAAAAGAGTAGTAACTGCATGCTAGCTCAGCAGGAACTGAAGATGAGAGGTTGCACTATAAACTGAGATGCTGTGCTACACTGCAGCAAAGAACTACCTATCTGAGGAAACAACTGTTTTTCTGAGCAGTCACCCAGCTAGTACCACTGCTCAGTGCTAGTCATTTTAACACACTAGACATAGAATGAATGCCAATACATGGTGTATTGATTAGACATGGTTCCAGTTCCACAGCCTGAGCTGCCCTGTATGAGAGGAAGCCTGTATGTCTACTGCAGAGTTCAGGAGAGGACTGACTGAAACTGGAGAAAACAGCCATTTTGTCAGCTGACACGAGAGGCTTGGAGGGAGAGTGAAGTAGATAGCAGAGAGGGAGACACTGCAATTGTGCCATCCCACCGTGCACCAGGGGAGAGCCCTTGGCCTGGGAGAGGTGTGAGTAAATTAGAGCCTGCCATGCATCACCACTATGGTATAGTTGTTGGTAATATATTTAATATACTAGGATCTCTGGCCAAGAGATACAAATTCCCAGCTAGGTTTAAGAACATTTGGGTTTGAGTTGGTTTTCAAAAATGCATAGCCTGTTTAACTAAAGTGCACCAAGTTCAAGTTCAAGTTTATTGGCAGGAAAAAACTCCGTTGGGCAGGCTCATTTACAAGGAGGTCCTGAATAACAACAAGGACAATGTACATAGATATAATCAAAAAATACACTAATCAGTATAAAGACTAGTATCTAGGAAAAAAGGAGGATAATATTATTTACACTATGGCTGGATATTCAAATTGCGCTATTTTGTGGCGCAAGCCCTTGCGCTGCACAAAATAGTTGCGCAGGGGTGTGACCGGGGCAATATTCAAAGGAGTTGCGCTATTGAGCAACTCCTTTGAATATCACCTTGACCACAACCACTAATGCATGGCGCAGTGGAACTTGGCGCCACCACAAGTGGTCAGAGGGAGCATTCAAGTTGCGGTGGCACAAGTACCATTGCGCCATGCGCAAATTTCCCATATTCAAAAGGTGACATGCAAATGAGGCCATAATTCATGCAAGGCTCAGGGGGCCATTTGCATCTATTTATGGCCCATTTGCATGCCATTAACATGCAGGTGCTTGATCCCCGAGGACTTGCGCCTGGCGCTCTGCCAGGCAGCAGCCGTCAGGGACCGACGCTTCTGCAGCCCGATCTCGGGCAAAGTGTGAAAATCCCTCCTCCCGACTGGCCCGACGTGGGCATAAGGTTAAATAACTCCCCACCAGCCCGATCGCGGGCATAATTGTTAAATGTCCCCACCAGCCCGAGGACCGGCAGCACAGAGTCCCACCCCCCCCAGAACATATCCCTGGTGGTCCAGTGGACCGTGAAGCCTGATCGCGGGCAGCAAAGTTTCCAACCCCCCCAAGAACATCTCCCTGGTGGTCCAGTGGACTGTGAAGCCCGATCGTGGGCAGCAGAGTATGTTTATTGCTCCCTGCCCGCTCCACATCACTGGACATCTCAGTTTACTTCCTGTTTCCCCGAGTGTGATGAGCATTTATGAGACCTGTCAGTTCCATAGCAGCACAACCTGGCATTATCATTGTTAAAAAGTGTGGATTTATCAGTTTTCTCAGGTATTTAATATCTTTTGGTTCAGATCTTCTGTGTAAGATTTCCTGTTGTACAACAGTCTAATGGCAATTTTTTATGCTGAATCTCTGTCCTTTATTTTTTTTGATTTTTTATTTATGACTTTGATAACCAGGTGGGTGCGCTGATCCCAAGGACCGTTTTCAGGCATGACCCGGGCCATGTTCAGAAATGGCACAGATAACAATACGAACAGAAAAGAAACATGAGAAGGCAAACAGAGAATAGTACAAAAGGAAAAAACTGTGGATACAGGTTACATAGGTTGAAAATGAAGCAAGAATTTGATAACATAACGTCAGTTATTTACAATAAATAAATTAGTTATTACAGAGGTATATTTGTGGTAGGCAACACTAGTACATGGGTTCACCACAACATAACCAAAACACACTGCCTTAGGGTAGCTGGTTCATTCCACTGGGGTGTCAAACAGACGAGGCATACTGATGAGTCCTGGTAGGACGAAATACGTGTCTATGTCATCTGTTAGCACCCTTTGCAAACCGTGTGAGAGGCCTTTCGGCACCATACAATTCTGCTTAAAGTTGAACCAGCATAACATTTTGTGGTGATTTGCATATGCAGCCCATGATGCTTTGCATTGTGGGGGCACGTGTGATTTTGTATTTTCTTGAAACTTGGCTTCCCAGCCGAATGCCCTTTGGGGTAACCCTTGCCTCAGTGTTTGCGCTCAGAGGTTCTTTGTCTTTTAAATAGTTTTTTATTTTAATGGGTTCACCACAACATAACCAAAACACACTGCCTTAGGGTAGCTGGTTCATTCCACTGGGGTGTCAAACAGACGAGGCATACTGATGAGTCCTGGTAGGACGAAACATGTGTCTATGTCATCTGTTAGCACCCTTTGCAAACTGTGTGAGAGGCCTTTCAGCACCATACAATTCTGCTTAAAGTTGAACCAGCATAACATTTTGTGGTGATTTGCATATGCAGCCCATGATGCTTTGCATTGTGGGGGCATGTGAGATTTTGTATTAGTACATTACCTATAATTGAAGTAGAAACAGCAGTTTGTAGTGAGTGGATGTGGAGGGGAAACGGTGGGAAAATCCTAGGGGAGGGAGGCAGAATGTGGCTCAGCAGGTGACAGACAGATTTGACAGGAACAGGTCAACTATCCAGGGGAACAATGACAGGAGGAGTTTGCTAGGAGCCAACTTTTGAGGCGGGATTTGAAGATAGAGTGTGTGTCAGCGGAGCGGAGTACAGTTGGCAGTTTGTTCCACCGAGTTGGGGCTGCTGCCAACAAAGCTCTACCACCCATATTCATGTGTACCCTAGGAACTAGTGTGGGAGTGCTGTTTGAGCAGAGGCAGCAGTGGGGAGTTTGGATCTTGAGGAGAGCTGCAAGGGGGGATCCTTGGCCAGTACAGATACCTGTATCTGCCAGGCAGCAGAGGGTAAGGTCAAAATGACCTCGCAGTGGGAGCCATCCAAGGGAGTTATATAGGACGCAGTGGTGGGTAGAGAAAGGGGCCAGCAAGGCAAAATGATAGGCATTGTTGTAGGCTGAGAAGAGTTTGGCTATAGTGGTAGCAGATGCTCTGGCATTGATGGTAGAGCAGTAGTCTAGTATTGGGAGAAGATTTCCCCTGGACAATGGCTAGCCTGGCTTCCGGGATAAGGAATTTCTGGAATCTATAAGCTGCGCTTAGTTTTTGATGGAGCCTGCTGACTAGGGAATTGACGTGATCGGAGAAGGTGAGGGAGGGGTCAAGTATGACTCCTAAGTACTTGAATGATTTTATGGCCCCCAGGGCTGTTCCATCAGGGGAGAGAATGTTTAGGTGGCAGTGAGTCATGGATTTTGCAAGGAAGGGCTCCGATCCGAACAACATGGATTTGTTTTTTTTGGCATTTACCAAGAGGAGATTCTTTGAGAACCAGTTGTGAGCCTCAGTGTAGTTTCGAGTGAGGGCTGTGGAAATGCTAGCAGTGGATTTATCACTGTGGAAGAGTACGAGGTCATCAGCGTAGAGGAGAGAGTGGAAGTTTAGACTGCCTGAAAGAAGAAAGTTTACAAATAAAGAGAATAGAAGAGGGCCCAGAATGGAGCCCTGGGGGACCCCTGTGGAGATGGGCAGCGTAGGGGAGCAGGTCTGACCAATACTCACAAATTGGGATCAGTGTGTGAGGTAGCTCCCGAACCAGTCCATTACCTCCTGGGAACAGCCTAGGCTGCTTAGCTTTAAGAGGAGGAGGGCATGGTTGACCATATCGAAGGCCTTGGAGAGGTCCACAAAAACAGCACCGGTGGCATTACCAGTGTCCATGTTCATGAGGATATGGTCAGTCAGAAGTGCCAGGGCAGTGGTAGTGGAATAGTTTTTATGGAAGCCATGTTGTTGGCTACATAGGAGGTTGTATTTGCCGACGTGTTCAGCTAGTTGAGTGTGGATCGCTTTCTCAACCAATTTACTTAGGTGGGGGAGGTTGGAGATTGGTCGTTACCCTCACAGCTCCATGCAATATTCTCATGCTTCTGTGTTTTCATTGCCAGGGCAAGTATAGTAGTGATACCCGAGTTTGAAATGTTCAGCTATGAGGATTGGGACTGTAAAGTTATACAAGCTCATATGTGGTGGCTAAAAACTTCTGGAGTCTCATTACTGCATGCTGACTTCTCCTCCCAGTGGTTGCGCTCTGTGGGCAATGAAGAACACATCCAGACAGCTCAAAAAAGGACAGTGTGTATTTTATGTTCTGCAGATCATAGATGTGTGCTGTAGTTTTTTCCAGCTCTGGCTACTTTTGAGCAGAGCTTGTCTGGTGAATCAGAACATCGTGAGTAGCCACACATGAAAGCTGTGTCTGCTCCCCCATCAAATCCACAATGGAGATCTGCCACTGTGAGTGTGCACAAAACACAGGAAGCTGGAGGCCATAAAGATACACTGAAGAGGCTTGGGCATGTGCAGTTGGCTGCTATAAGGTAAAAGTCAACCAGAGTACAGTTAAGATAGATAGATAAACAGATATTTTATTTATATAGCACCCATCTCCTTGTAAGCATACAAATCATACAAAACATTATAAAAATACAGTGATAAAATTAAAATATCAACAAGATACAACTGAGAGCATAGACTTATCTATCCATCATACAGTGCAATCCACTTTAAAACATCCTCAGTTAAAAGCTTGATGGAAAAAAATATGCTTAGAGACCCTTCTTAAAGGCTTCTACCGAGGGTCCTCCCTTAGATAATCAAGTAGGGAGTTCCACAGGGTTGGTGCAGCTGCCTCAAATGCTCTGTCTCCTGAGTGCCGCAGCCTAACCTTGGGAACTCCAAGAAGGCCACCCCCAGCAGAACATAGGACCCGGGCTGGACGTTAAGGCACAAGGAGTTCTTGCAGATTGACTAGACCCCTCTTGTGCAGGGTCTTATAGGTCAATAGCCCTATCTTGAAGACAGCTCTGCACTGGACCAGCAACCAGTGGAGTTCGTGGAGCACCGGGGTGATATGTTCACATCTTTTCACCCTATCAATAATCTTGCCACTGTGTTCCGCACCAGCTGCAGTCTGCAGGTGTTACCTCCAGATAACCCTAGCTACAGGGTATTGCAGTAGTCTAACCTGGAAGTGACAAAAGCATGCACCAGTGTGAGCAGGTCATTAGGTGGGATCAGGGCTCGAATTCAGGCAATATTCCTGAGATGATAAAACCCATTTCTCACCATGGCCAACACCTTGCATTAAGTGTCAGACCGTTGTCTAGAATTACTCCCAAATTTTTCACCTACCTAGAGAGGGTAGAGACACACCCCCCCAGCACAAGGTCGGGGGTAATACCACCACCTCCGCCCTGACAACCCAACTCCACCACCAGTACCTCAGCTTTGTCTAGGTTGAGCCTAAGCCAGTTGTGAGGCATCCACATCTGGATTTCCTCGAGGCAGCTATTGAATACTGAGTCTGACACCTGGCTATTGGGTGCACAGGACAGGTACAGCTGGGTATCATCTGCATAGAAGTGAAAACCCAGCCTGTACCACCTGATAGGCCATCCCCTATCTATTACATTCCTGACATCCCTCCCTCGTTCTTACCTCTGTACTGTCCCTCCTGCCCTCATCTACCCTTCCCCCCTTCTCTTCTCTCTTCCCTCTCCTATTCTTTCTTGCCAGTACCACACCAATGTGTAGTCTAGTAGTCTGTACTCTCCAGTACGCTACTCATAGGTCATATAGACCCCGTCATTCTACAGCATTGCAATTCTCATGTAATCTCCACTTATTGTGCTTAAAATTGTGTATACATGTATTAAATCATTAACTTTCCTATGAGCTTATGTATATAGCTTACAAGTGATTCTTAGCCTGTTGCATATTACATGTACTTCCTTGCCCTTGTCTGCTTTGTACAATTATACTGTCATTTTTATTTGATTACTATATGTCATAGGTTACAGCCCATCAGGCTACTGTATTGTTCCCAGGTCCATCTTGTAAATGAGCTGGTCTCAATGGTGTTTCACCTGGTAAAATATAGTTGTTGATTAATTGATTGATTGATTGATAATGTCCCCCAGTGGCAGCATATACACCGTGAACAACAGAGGCGACAAGACCGACCCCTGTGGAACACCACAGCACAGAGGCTTTGGATTTGATGAGAAAATTCCCATGGTCACCCTCTGCACTCTGTCTGTTAGGTATGACCTGAACCAGTTGATGACATTTCTGGACAGGCCACACCAGAACCACAGGCTGTCAAGTAACACCTCATGGTCCACGGTATCAAACGCCGCAGAGAGGTCTAGGAGGACCAAGATGGCACTGTCCCTCCTATCCCTTGCCATCAGGAGGTCATTAAGCACCCTCACCAAGGACATCTCTGTACTGTGTCCTGCATGGAACCCAGACTGGAACGGATCATAGGCAGAGGAAGCAGCAAGATGTCTCTCCAGCTGTACGGCCACCACCTTTTCTATAATTTTCCCTAAAAATGGAAGGTTCAAAACAGGTCTGAAGTTGCTGAGGCAGTCCAGGTCCAAAGACGGCTTTTTCAGAAGAGGTCTAACCAAGGCCTCTTTCAAGGCTAAAGGAAAGATCCCACTCCTTAATGAACTCCAGACTATCTCAGCAAACACTGGACCAATCAGGTACAAACATTCAACCAGAAGGCGAGTTGGGCCTGGATCTAAATCACAATGTGTCAGCTGCAGCTTAAAGATTATCTCTACCACCTCCCCGACCCTAATCTGCTCAAACTCATCCCAGACAGTAGGAGTGTTCCGACTTGACTCAGGCCAGACCCTGCAGCCCTTTCGAGAGATGTTCGACGAGACCTGAGCCCTGATGGAGGACACTTTGTCAGCGAAAAACAGAACCAGCTCCTCGCACCTCGTGCTAGAACCTGCCCCTCCAGCACGCAGACAGGCTGGATGTAAAAGCCTGTCCACTGTGCAGAAGAGCTGAACTGGTCTTTTTATTGCTGTAGCAATCTCCCTAGACAGAAACTTCACCTTTTTATGGGAGATAGACCCCTGATAGTCCATATAATGTGACCTCAGGGCCAATTTGTCCCCCACCAGGCCAGATCTCCTCCTACACCTCTCTAACCCCCGGCCCCTAGTCTTCAAACCTCGGAGATCCTCATCATACCAGGGAGATCTCTGATGAGTAGACAGGGCTCGGACATGCAAAGATGTGATTGAGTCAAAGGCTGCACCAACTGCCCCATTATAGTTTTAGGCCACTACTGCCTCCTCCGACCTAATCGCACAACCTGCCCCAACACCTGATAGATCCAGTACCACCAATAGGTCCTCTGAGGACACTCCCCTTAATGACTGGTACTGGACCATCTCCATAGGGGCAGGACCATCTGGAAGGGGGGCCCTAAACATGAACCACACAGTGCTATAATCCGACCAAACCACCGGATGTACACTAAGGTTAAATGTAAACAAACCAAAAACTAATGGAGCAAATTACTGGGAGAAAATGAACATGAAAGAAAAAAGAAAGCCAGGTTAGTGCACAAGGGCAAAGGATGAACACCATACTAAAAAAATTAGCTTTTTTAGCTAGTACTGCTGCTTGAAAAGATGGTCTGTGCAGTTGCAAAATGTTCTTACTAGTACAGTATGGTACTGGTATATAAAGCAGTTGTAACGATGCGGTGAATGTACGGTACATTTAATATTTTTTCTACAAAAATAAAATGACAGTTTCATTATTTTTTGATGTACACTTCATTTTTCCTCCCTTTATTCAGCTGGGTATGATACCTTTCTGTATATCGGTTGCCAGTGTGGTAAGCATGGTAAGGCGGGGGGTGTCAATGAATCTGTGAGGTACTGTATGTCTAAAAAACTGCTAAAATCACATGGGGGGGGGGGTTGACTTATACATGCGTATATATGGGTACCTCCCTTCAACAAAAAGACATATATTCCAACACATGTTCTACAGAGTTTCAAACTGATGAGCCTACTTCCAGCCTTTAAAAACATGTCCTGCCCGTGGTCACTTACAGGTGGAATTTCTGTTCGGATCTATGTAAATGGTCTTCATTTTAAAAACATGTAGTTATTAGGTTTCTCCATAATGTAGCAAACAACACAGTCTCTTGCAGTATGTCACAATTCATGTACAGTAGCTATTTGAATGTAATGATGTTATTTTATAAATTTACAAAGCAATTTGTTTCCAGTGTGTACCTTTTCAACTAGTGTTGATAGGTCAATAAAGTGTCTTACTGAATTCAAATCAAAGCTTAAGAAAAATCTGCCATTAAATGTAGGGTGTAACTGTTTTACCTATTGTAAGTGTACATTATTGCTGAGTAGTTTCTATGTACTGCATGCATTTCATATTACATATATTTAATACTAAGTAGACATCTCTTGTATTTGTTTTTTTTACCCTGTAAAAACTACATTATGCATAGTGCCTGAGTTGCTCCTGCAAAAGGAACCTGGCCCAGTGAGCCTACTATGTGTAGTTCTCAAAATAAATAGCCAAATAACTTAATACATTAATAAATACAAATTGGCAGTTACTGTAAAGCTACTGGTTGTAAAACAAGCCAACACATGAACACAGAGAAGTTTATCTGTGAGATAATTGGATATTCTGGATTATAACACTGTCATATCTGGAGCTTGCCAGCCAAGATGGTGGCAGTCTAATTCCAGTGGAAGGATCGAGGGGGAACCAACTTATGACCATTTGGCAGAATCACTAACATCTGGAGGCAGCTGAACATCACATTATATTCTACAGTTTATGGGCTACATTCTGGTTCTTCCCAGATAAAAATCCTTCCAGCACAGGCGGAGGGGCATCAAGCTAAAGCCGTTCCTGGCAAGACCACGTTGCTGCCCTGTACCAGGGCCAAATTCTCCACTAAGCAGTGCACCCTAAACCTGGGAAGAAAGCCTGTCAGGGGCCCGCAGCTGATAGAGTGACACCTACAAAGGAAGATGGCCCATCAGAATTCCTCACTGCCGGACAACGAACTGGACAAAAATCAGGTCTATGCCGAGTCAAAGTTTAAAAGATACTGCAGAGTTGAAAGCCACAACAGCCAAAACAAACATGGATTTACAAATGCTTGCCATGCAGGTAGTGAGCACAGAGACTGCCATTGAACAACACAAAGCTATGTTATTTAGACATCAGGGACAGCTCTGCGAGCACCACTGGCAGATCCAGTATCTGCTGTTAAAAATAGATGACTTGGAAAATCGTGCCTGTAGGAAGAACATCAGGATAGTGGGCATCCCTGAAGAGGCTGAGGGTTGGATATGCTCTGTTTTGCAGTCTGCTCAACCTACTATCCTCCAGCTGAACAACGCCTCATTGGAGCTTGAGAGAGCTCACTATTCCATGGCATCTAAACCCAGACTGGGGAAATGACCCCGGTCCATTCTGTGCAAATTTCTCTGCTACCCAGTAAAAGAACTGTACCTTAGAGCTGCAAGGGAGAAGGTAAATTTAATGTGGAAGGGCCACCCTGTACAACTCTATCAGGACTACTTCTTGGAACTCTCAAGAAAATGAAGGGCTTATGTGGCGGTCAAGCCAGCTTTTCAAACTTAATATCCCAGTATCTGTCAAATATCCTACTTTTCTAAGAGTTTATTATAGTGGAGAATACATCACTTTTAATGCTCCTGGTGAGGTGGAGCATTTTTTGAGAGACATCCAGGTGGAAGGATGCTTGTCATGTTTGTCGCCACATCTGCCATGTGGTGCTGACTCTCATGTTATGGAGATATCGAATTCGGAGACTGCACAAGAAGCCCAAGGCTCCATCATTGAGAGTGGGCAGGAGAAACCCTGGTAACATGTTTTGAGAGACAGACCCAAAAGAAAGAATAAAAATTGCCAGAAAGAAGGCTTCCCCCCCCGAGAACCAGGTCCAGAAGTTGGCAACATCAGTGCTTGCTTTCCGATGCCAGTAGACACTCCCCGAGTGACACCCCTATCAAGGTTTAGAATTGCTACATATCACTCAGGGATTTTGCGCCTTCTGATCTGAATTTGGCTCACACTGTGGAGTATCAACATCGTGATCCTGAACTTGCGATGCACACATCTATAGATTGGGCTCCCCTTAGCCAAGAGTGGGCAGACTGCATCAAGGAATCTTCTGAAGAGGATGGACAGGTTCATTCTCCCCTGTCAGCACAGGAGCAGCAGTGAGATAAGATTTACATTTCCCAGTTTCCCTAAGTGATTGTCCCAATCAATGGCAATACTGGTGGGATCTTAAAACAGTGAGTATTAACATACTAACATACTATGTGCCAGCAGATTAGGACTTGCAGTTTATCGAGTCTGATCATGCCTCAGAACCCTAGTTGGTACCAAGATTTTCCTCAACAAATTTGTGTTTCTGTCATCCCACCCACCCACCCTGTTGCAGCTCCTCCCCTGCTTCCTCTCCTTTCTATACCTGTCCCACCTTCTCTTGAACCCCTCGGCTGTAGAGGTCTGAACCAGCTCACCAGGCATCACGTTCCAAGGTTCCATCACCCTCTCAGTGAAATATCTCTTTCTCTTTCTCACCCCTTCATACTTCCACCACCCAACTTCAAACTCTGCCCTCTGGTGATACTGCCTTCCTTTAATCTAAAGATCCCCACCTTGTTTACCTTATTTATTCCCTTGAGGTACTTGAAGACCTTGATCATGTCCCCCCAGTCCCTCTTCTCCTCCAATGAGAACAGTCCAAGTTCCTCTAGTCTCTCCTCATACATCAAATCCCCTAGACCCCGTATCATCTTGGTTGCCCTTCTCTGAACTCTCTCCAGTAGCTGTATGTCCCTCTCAAGTACGGTCTCCAAAACTGCACACAGTACTCCAGATGTGGCCTAACCAGCCCATTGTACAGTGGCAGAATCACTTCCATGCACCTAGAGGTGATCCCCCTTGCGATGCATCCCAACATACTGTTAGCCCTGGCAGCTGCCCTCCTGTGCTGCTCAAAGTTATTCATACTTGCATCCACCAGGACCCCTAGGTCTTTTTCCCCTGCTGTGGCCTCCAGCACCTCCCCACCCAGGGTGTACTCGTGTTTGGGGTTCCCCCAGCCAAGATGTAACACCTTGCACTTGGAAGAGTATTACTTCAGGTAATGGGCAGGTTGATCATCCTTGAACCCACCCCACGAAGCTGCTGATGGGAACTATTGCTGTGGAGGCTCTGACAACTCCTCCCATTGTGGTTATTTTTTGGAAGGAAATACGGACCCCAAACAAGCAGAAATGGCCGGTCTGTGTTATTTAACTGACAGCTCAGCTAAAACTAACTAAATAAGAGTAAGTGACTATCCTTGGTTGTTAAAGTTTGTCCCCACCCTATGGCATCTGTGCAAGCAGCTGCTTCCTTGTTCCAATAAATGACGGTTCCTGGTATGGACTGTGAGGCTTGCACTGAATGATGCAGACACTGCCACAGCACTGGGTCAACACATTTTTCCAAGCCCTCTCATGGGCCCAGTGATCTGTTGCTGTCTGTTTTACGAGGTGTTTAACGACTGATCTCAGTCTCTCCTGATATCGGCTGGTATTCCAATAGATGGTGTAACCTTGCTGTGCCGGCCCGATGTTATTGAAGTGACTGTTAGTTAATATGTTTAAGTAACTTAACCTCTACAGTTGCTCATTTATACTTACCTTTGTTTCCTTTGCTTGCAGGTCAGTTTAGGAAGGCATCCCTCAGAGTGGTGGTGTTGTGAGGGTATCAACTCACTGCATGGACCCGGACCTTGTTACTAGTTCAATGTTAATCATTTTAATAGTGTTTTCAAACACTTCTGGTTCTAAGGTTACCTATGTTTTAGCTCAGCATGTGAGCCCCATGAGGGTAGGTGGTTAGAATGATTCCTCTCTATGTGAATGCTTATGCACTTTCCCCCACCCTGGACCTCACCTGACCTGGAGCACAGCATAGGAGCTGTATGGGGAACCGCACATTCACAGAGGTGTCAGACATGGTCTACTCCATGCGAAAGCTCTTCCCCTGTGATTACAAAGGGTCACGGAGGAGGGTAAGCTAGGAGACCTTAGAAGTGTATAGATAGGCCTGCTGTGACCTACAGACATACTGTGAAGACAGCACTTCTGGTGGGAAACAGCTCATACCAAACATAGCCCTTACTGTGATGGAATATCCCTTATTAGGAGCTCTGCAGGTGACACCAGTGAGAGACTCTCGGCTGTGGGGGAAACTCGTCCCTATAGAAACATGGAAACATAGACTTTGACGGCAGATGAGGACCGCTTGGCTCACCTAGCAGTTAGCAAATGGAGAATGTAGGGGCCTGATCTTTTAGTACAATATGGCATGAGTACAGTACCCACTCGCCAACCCCTTCCCCCTCATTTAAGGTGTTTTTCACCATGGAACTGCTCACACCTGGTGGTCACTTCCAGACCATGTAAGGCAGAGCCATAGGCATCTGGTCTTTCTTGTCAATACACCACACACCCTCCCTCCCACAAGACAGCACTATCTCCTCTCTGGTACTCCATGAACTGGGAGTGGCCAGGCCTTCAGATTGTAGTGTGTACTTGAGGTCCCCGAGCCCTAGCCGTTGATCAGATAAAAACATACTTCCTTCCTCCGGGTGCGGACAATGTGCAGAGGGCAGAATTACGGTATGTTATTATCTACCCCCCATGGAACTCCCCCAACCATTGGTACCAGTTGGAGGTGGTTGCCAGGAATAGTGATTAATCCCACCCCCCATGACAAATGGTTTATGACTGGTTCAGATTGATGATGTTAGATTTTTATTGTTGTGTTTTTCTTTTTTGTGGAAAATATGATGTTGTTTAAAGGGCAAAGGAACCAAGGAACTCTAGGTATATAGCCTCTCCTACTGGAGCCAGTAAGTCATCTGTAAAGGATTACCTGCAGCTCAGATTATCTCTGTGTTCAATACAAGTTAAAAGAGCTGAAAAGATTCACAACATGAAACATACAGCAGGCATTGCCCTGCACGGTATATTAAGTGAGAGCTGGGATAGCTTGGGAAAAGACTACAGGATTAAGCTTGTTGCTTGGGAGATACAGCCCCTTGATGTTGGGTTTGAGCCAGAGAACACCAGTCGTTTGATGCAGTTCATGTCCCCTGACCTTGACTATGGATAGCTCAGCCGTGCTAATAGCCACCTCCTGGAACGTGAGGGACATGAACTTGCCAATTAAAATCAAAAAGGTTCTCTCAAGGCTGAAACAGTATCGCCAATTAAAAGAAAAAAAGTTCTCTCAAGGCTGAAACAGTTAAAGACACAAGTAGCCTTTTTTGCAAGAAACTAAACTGACCAAACTTAAAGCTTGTAAACTAGCGAGAGGGTGGGTATGGTTGGAAAACCACAGCTCATCTGGCAAAGCTGAATGTGGGGTTTCTATCCTCTGCCACAAAAGATTAAAATGGATGCCAGTGGAACAAAAAGCAGACCAAGGGAGAGATAGATTCTGGCTAAGATGTCTACCCCTACGGGCCCGGTCCTCCTGGCCAATATTTACGCTCCGAATGAGGATGCCCCTTGGGGTTTTCAATACCATCTCCCAGGCTTTCCTGGACATGGCCTCTGATGGCTCAGACATAATCCTGGGGGGGGGAGGATTTCAGTCTGACAGTGGATTACGTCCTGGACAGATCCAATTCCAAACCAGAGTCCCATGTGAAATCCCTCCAGACTTTGAAGGAACTGCTTTCCCTGCTTAGATCTATAGACATATGGCAGCTCCTCCACCCGGCAGATAGGGATTATACGTATTTCTCAGTAGCTCAGACAATGACCAGTAGGATAGGTTACTGGTTCACCTCTTCCAGACTCACTGTCCAAGTGGAGGAAGTTAAAATTGCCTCTCTCTATATTTCTGACCATGCACCCCTCATCATGACCCTAAGGCTGGGACTCTCCCCCTCCCTAAAATCTGCAACATGGCGTCTAGACCCACTTCTACAGCAAGACGAGGGTTTTAAGCTCTGGCTGTCCTTGGAAACAAAAAACTTCTTCCATGATAATCCACAGGGGTCTGTGTCACCAGTCATGATCTAGGAGGCCTTTAAGGCCATGATCCATGGTAAAATAATAAGCTGCACCTCCCAACATCTTAAACAGAAAGAGAAGGAGACAGCTAGGGTGGAAAAGCAGCTAGGCCTGAAGGAAGCTCTATATAAAACAAACTCTGGCCAGAGTCAATAGGGCTGTATGGGATGAATGTGTATAAATATGTATGCTCTGTCATGACAGGCAGGAAAGAAAAAAGGGGGTAGCACCATATCTAAGTGAAACATTATCTGGCTCCATCTCCCTCTGCTCTAATCCATCCTCCCCCAGTGAGTGTCTTATTGCTGAGGTGATTTTGCGTCCTACAGAAAGTTCTTTCTGGGGTGTTGCTATAACCCTCCAGCAAGGGGTAGTGATGGCCTGCAAGAACCTCTTGACTAGTTTCATTTCTCTCTCCCCACTCAGAGACACCATTCTCCTTGGTGACTATAACCTGAACTGGTTAAGCACCCACGAACCAGACTATGCCAATCTACTGAAACCACACAACCTGGTTCAGACCATCTCAATTCCTACTAGGCATAACCCGACATCTCTTCATATACCCTGTTGGACTGGATAGTCACCAATCGGGAAGACAGTGTAACTCAGGATGGGAAGCTCACTGACTCCTTAAGTGACCACTCTGCAACCTACACTGAGACTAGACCCGCCCCCCACCAAGTACCTCTCCTCCAGAAATTTCTGTCGTCCTGATGCCACTGCCATCCTGGAAGACGCTAGGGTCAGTAAATGGTCATGCCTTTACTCACAACATGATGTGAACTTGGCAGTGACCTTTTTCATGAATGCCATTCTGGAGTTTCAGGACCGCCACTTCCCCCTCAAGACTAGGCAAGTGCAGGGAGGGTGTACCTGTTGGATCACCAGGGAATTCCTAACACTTATGACAGCATGTGATCGAAAGTGGGCAGATCACAAATCAACCCCCTCTCCTTCCCTGTGGAATGAATATCGGTGTTTGAGAAATTAGTGTAAACAACTTGCCAAATCCCTTAAATGAGAATATTATATTAAGCTACAGAAAGACAGCCTCGGCAATCCCAGGAAATACTAGGGCTCCATTAGCTCCCTCATCAATCCCCACACCAACAGTTCTGTTATTAAACTTGACTCACCATCTGGCCCTCTGACTGAGTTGTCTGAGGTAGCTCAGTCTTTTAATATAAAATTCACGGATCTGTCGGCCCATCTCTGCAAGCTTACTGGCGGTACACCGTCCAACCTGGGAACCTGTGTAAACTCACAGTCCTCCTCCTCCCCCCAGGCATCTCCATCTCCCACTTCAAGGCCGTATCCATTCAAGGCATCACTAAACTTCTCAATAATCTCCCAAACCCGGGTAGCCCGGGTTTGGATGGCCTCTCACCTATCCTGCTCAAACTCATCTCTCCCGCAATCTCCAAGCCTCTTACTTTATATTTAACTTGGCCCTGTCTACTTCCTCCATGCCTGAAACCTGGAAATCAACTAAAGTTGTACCCATCTTTAAAGCCGGGGACCCCACTCTTCTGATAATTATAGACCTATCTCTATCCTCCCCCACCTAAGCAAACTTCTTTAAAAAATAGTTCACCATCAACTGCTTGAACATATAAATAAACTCAATCTTATGTGTAGCCAACAGCATGGCTTTAACAAAACTCACTGCACCACCTCTGCACTCGCACTCTTTACTGACCATGTCCTTACTAATATGGATTGAGGGCACGTTACCGGGGCCGTCTTTATGGACCTTATTAAGGCCTTTGACATGGTCAACCATGTGTAACCCCCCTGCAAATGGGGGTTCCCAAAAGACTTCCAGGAGCTTGCTTGAATGCTCCAAGCCTGAATGGTGTTTGGTGTTTGAGCATTTATCAGTGAGTGTTTTTAGAGCCTCTGGTACTGTCTCTTTAAGAGCTGTCTGCTTGCAGACATAATTAGTTTGTATGGGGGACTTGGTGCTTCTCTGCTTGAGTACCACTCAAGCTGCTGCAATTCACCCATTTTGCAGTCACTAGGGTGCAAAGGGAACCATCTGAAAGATATAACTGTTTGCCAGAAATCATTTAGAGTAATAATGAAAATACAGTTTGTCTAACCTGCTTCTTTGCAGTCAGAACTGTGTTTGCTTAGTTCCCCATTCTAGTTTTGAACTGCTGAACTGGACCAATCAGTGTGGGTTAAGGTAGCTCTAAAATGGTGCCTTGACGAATCAGGAACTTGGACTTCAGTAATCTGAGCCAGCCGCAAGAGGACTGTATGGGCAGTGACTCTGGGAGATGTAGTTTGGACTTCGGCGCCTTTTTGGACCAACAGGGGCAGTCTATTGTGAGTGACAGCCAATCCAGCCAAGAACTGGGAGGAACTCAAAGGAAGTGCCCGGTTTTGTCTGCTGGAGTTTCAGTTGAGCTCTGGCAGTGAAGAGGGAAGGAGCTCTGTGCTTTTTCAGTGTGCAGTTTTAGTCGGAAAATGTGTGTAAGGCCCCGAGTTCCGGTCTGCAGCTTGTGTAACTGCTTGTTAGGACTGAATCCGTCCTGTGAAGAGATTCAAAGGATATCTGAAGAGTAGAAACCAGGCTCACCCTGTAGAAGACTGGAGAAATTGCTGAATTGTGCTCGGTCTGTCAGGAACTGAATCTGCTGTGTGTTCTCCCGGGTATTGTGCAGTAATTGCGATCGGGATAGAGAAGCAGCCTGCCTGGTATAGTACTTTCTTTTTACCATATAAATGTGTGAGGAGGCTTGTGTAGCTCAAGTGAATCCTGCTGCCATTGAAGGACTTTTGTCTGTTGCAGTTTGCCATATAAATGTGTGAGGAGTCTCGTGGAGCTCAAGAGTAGCCCTGCTGACGTTGAAGGACCCTATCTTGTTTGGAGGTCATGAGTACTAATTCAGGGTCGCTCCCTGTTGAATTGCCACATTGAATCCAAATGAAATTACTGTACTGCTGACTGTTTAATTTTCTTTTCTCTGTGTGAAAGGGCCCCTACCAGCTGCCATGGTTTGGACTAGCCACTAGGGCTTGGGTACCCAGGGACAGTAACTGGTAGGGATAGGCCTGTGCACAGAGCCATAGGTAGATGAGTAAAGTGATAAGCTAATTAACCTGATTTCCCCCTGTCCTTGTTATATCCCCCTAAAATAAATCAGAGCTGCTTGTTTCAGCAAAGTTATACTGCCTGAGGTATTTGTCTATGTTAAAGTATTGTACTGTGATTGTTGCACTGTATCTTATTTTACAGGGGGTCCCAGTGCCTGAACCAGTCCTGGGGGTAAGTGTATACTGTGAAGGTAATTCTGATATATTGTGTGGGCCACTAGTGGGAAGAAAGGGGGGTTGCAGTGTCCCAGAGGGCTGTGACCAAGTTAGTTTAACTATTGCAAACCCTGACCTCTGGGTGGAGGCACCCGCCATCGGATCCAGGCCCCTCAACCTGTTAGTGGCAAATCAGGCAGGGGTAGTAGCCCCGGGGATAGCGCCATCTAGGGGTTACACATGCACTCCTCCTCTCCAAGCTGCACCAACTTGGTTGCTCCACTGAATCCTCTGAGTTGTTCAGGAGCTACCTCTCGGGTTGCTCTCAATCTGTGTGCATAAGTTCTGCCATATCCCCTGCCATCCCCATCTCAACTGGAGTCCCCCAGGGTTCCATTCTGGGCCTACTTCTCTTTCCTGTTTTCATTAATTCTCTCCCCTCTGAAGGCCTCAACTGTAACTCGCTCCTGTATGCCGACGATCTTGTTATTTACCACAGTGATAAGTCCCTCGCACAGGTCTCTTCTGTCCTCACCCAGAGCTATGGCAGTGCCCATAGCTGGTTCACATCCAACCTGTTATTGGTTAATGGGAAAAAAGGAAAAACATGCTATTTGCGTTCAGACCCACCTCGACAAAATTAAAAGTTCAGGCTCCTCCCTCCAAATACTATCCCCAGATGGTACTGTCCTGGAAGGCGTTGCCTCTTTCAAATACCTGGGGGTAACACCTGACCCAGCACTAACCTTCCTGGACCACATCAACACTGTGGTCCGCAGGGTCAATCAAAAACTAGGGTCCACCTACCGTCTATGCCACTTACTAACCCCGGAGGCTCGTATAGCTATAGTTCAGGGTAACCTTCTTCCTATCATCGACTACTACTCCCTCATCTATTCTCGTGCATCCTCCTCACTCAGATCCAGGCTTGTATCTGTCTATAATAACACTTTCCACTTTGCTGTCATGGCTCCATTCTCAACCCATCACTTCAACCTCTATAGAGCCCTAGGCTGGCTACCCCACCAAGGCCACTTTGACTTTGCTCTTGGCTGCATAGTGAATAGTACCATCAGGGGCAGTAACCTGTCCCCTCTCTCTTCCTTACTCAAGGTCAGAACCCTACCCAGGAGACTACGCTCGCCCATTGCCCCAACCCTCAAGGTACTGAGGGTCTTTACCAACATGGGAGGGAAAGCTTTATCAGTTGCAGCCCCTACACTGTGGAATGGGATCCCTGCACCCCTCTGCTCATCTAACACCCATAGTGCCTTCAAATCTCTCTTCAAAGCCTGGCTTATGGATATGACCTGCTGCTTTTGCCCAACAGGGTAGCCCCTCCCCTCCCCTCACACACAGCAACCTAATCACCACATTAACCTGACTTCTGGTTATTAGTCCCTTGTGTTGTGTCTCTCCTCCCTCTCCCTGTGACTCTCTAAGGTGTGTTGACTAATGGGGGGGATTTTTGTACCCTATTATGTCTTGAACAGTAAACCACCGGTAATCTATCTCCTGTACCCTGCATACCAATATTCCTGTATGTAAATAAGTTGACATCTGCTTTTTTATCAATACTTTGCCTATGATTGTACTGTTGTTTACCTTTGCCATCCGGTATGAAAATAAGTTGACTTCTGTGTTTTTATGGATGTTACGACTTATGATTGTACTGTTTTTTTTATGTTGGCTTACCGTGCTTGCGCGCAAGTCAACATCTCGTGACAGTGCAGATTTGGGAGCGCGGCCGCTGTTGGGCAAATGCAGGGCATGCATCAGTAGGTGCGTCCCTCATTCCCCAATCAGCCTGCATGCCCGGCGCCACACCATGCATACATAATGGGGCGAGCACATCTCAGAAAAAGGTCCACTGCAATCCAAGCAAAGCTCGTCATATACAGCGGTCCTTTTCTTGCCACGCTCGCCGCCATAATGATGAGCAAGGTCAGTGAGCGATGTCGCTTAGCTTGCCGGTTATTGGGGTGCGCAAATCCCCTGTCGTTAACTCCCCCGCTGTGTTTGTGTACCGATGGGGAGCCTACTCCCTTGCCGGCATAACCCCCCATGTTGAATGCCGGGGGTACCTAATCCCCCTTGGCCCGTCCCCCCGCTTTCTTTGTTTGCTGACGGGGTGCCCTAATCCCGTTGGCATTACTTTCTCCCTGTTGTGTGTGTGCCGCGAGGTGCCCAATCCTGTCGGCTACTGACATCCCCAAAAATAGTTAGGTGGCACGCTGGGAGCCCACCCCAGCATGCCAAATGCCCTGCAAAATGAAAACTGTCCCGCATGGTTTTCATTTTTTTTAACCCTGTAAAATGAAAATCGTCCCTTGTAGTCTCGATGCCCCCCACCGCACCCACCCATGCGCACCCTGCCTCCCCTCACCCCCCTCATCCTCCCTCACCCCATACTTACTTCTGGAGTCTGGCACTCCAATCTTCCGTGGACCAGGAACACGTCTGCACTCTTCAAAGCCGACCGCGAACTGAGGAAATGCCGGTAAGCTTGTATAATGGAATGAATAGGGTTTTTTCAACTTTGCTGCATATCTCAGGCATTTCTTGGAATTTTGGCACCAAATTTTCAACATGGGGTTTTTGGGGCCCCTCCTCATGAATTCTATCACTGTCATGGCATTAATCTGCCTTGAAAGGTGATTTCGCAGTCGCTTCAGCGAAATCACCTTCGGGACCCATTAAATGAAAGACGGTGCCAGTGTTCATGAGGTGGCCTCTCAAAAGCCTATATTCCAAATTTGGTGGAAAAATCCAACAAATGCCTGTTCTGGCGTGCATTCGCGGCTGCTTCAGAGGCTCGTAACTTCACGCATTTGCAATATTTTAATGCGGATTTTCAGCATTGTCATTTTTGTACACTTCCTTGTGAACAGTACAGCTGTCATTTTCCACATCATGCCCAAAATGTGTTTCACACTTCCGCACAATAGCGCAGTCGCTGTGGGAAATCAGTGTTTGGGCCAGATTATGAAAATGACAGTGACACAGTTCATGAGTAGAGGTCCTAAAATGCCTATGTTGAAAATTTGGTGATGATACTCCATAAAATGACTGTGTTACGAGCGTGTGTTGGCAGATTGCACGCACGCTCGTACTGTCGTGCATTTGTGATATTTTCACTCTGGATTTTCACCATTGCCATTTTTCCACACCTCTTGATGAACAGTACAGCTGTCATTTCACATATCCTGCCCAAAATGTGTTTTTGCACTTCTGGCGCAGAATAGCGTGGTCGCTATGCGAAATCACTTCTTGGGACACTTTGAGGAAATAACAGTGACACTGTACATGAGCAGAGGTGCTAAAATGCCTATGTTGAAAATTTGGTGCCGAACGCCCATAAAATGGCAGTGTTGCAAGCGTGTTGCATATTTCCCCACACACCTTTGTAACTCCGCAAATTTCGTATATTTGTATGCCACATTTTCAACACTGGCATTTTTTTACACCTCCTTATGAACTGTACAGCTGTCATTTTTCACATCCTGCCCAGCATGTTTTCCCGCACTGCACTACCAAACAGCCAAAGGGACACCCTACTGCCTGTCACTCTCTGCAGGGTGGGGGTGGGTTGGCATCAGTTCAGTACTTCACTGCCATTCCTATGATGCATCTGTCTAACTCCTGCAGTGCCAATGCCAGCAAGCCAACATTCGGCATTGACAAATGCTTGTTTACTATGCCTGAAAACGGTCCCTCGGATCAGTGCATTTTACCCGGTTACCAAAGACATAAGTAAATAAAATAAAAATAAATAAATATTGAAAATTACCAGAGATACAAGTCTGCATTAGCAAAATGTAATGTAGGCTCATAAATTTGTTTTGTAATATTTGTGCACCACATTTCCAACATAGCCTTGTTATGACCCTGCCTCATGAAGGGCAGAGCAAATGTTGACCTCTTGGTCAAAAGGTAATATCAAGCAGGGACTGCGAAATCAACTTTTGAGATGCAGAAACGAATTTGGGCTGGAGTAGAAAAATGCCAAGTGTCACATTCATGAAGTGCTGTAAAGAAATGTGTCAGGCTAAATTATTGAACCACTTTGAGCTAGACAAGCTTAGCCCATACAAGAAGGGAGAATTATTTATTTATTTAATTAGAAGTTGGTAACTGGGAAAGGCATCATGAACCGAAGCTTGTTTCCAGATGCGACCTGGGGAAGGGGGTACAAAGCTTATCACGAGAATACAAAACAATAAATAAAACAAAAATTGAAGAATATTACAATACAGGGTATGTTCAATCTCAGAAACTATTTACAAAAGCTGACAAACATTTCTGGTATAAACAAGTGATATGTTACAAGAAAGATATATACAGTGTGGCACAGTAAAAGGAGTAGGAAAACAAGACACACGAGGGAGAGAGGTCTAAGGAGAGCAGATACAGTAGTGGGGGGTTGGCTTAAGAAGGCTCTTAAGGGCAGGGAAGGAGGAAGGGAGAGAAACGGGTTTGGAGGGAAACACTGTTCCAAAGGGAAGGGAGTCTATAGGAGAAAGAGAGTTTGCCAGTAGTGGTATGGACACGTGGGAGTGAGAAGGTACAGGCAGAGCTAGAACATGAGCTGTAGGATGAAGGAGAAGCAGGAGCAAAGGGGGAGGTAACGTAGGAAGGAAGGGACCCAAACCAGAATTTGGCGATGAAGATGGAGCGGTGAGAGAAGTGATGCTGTACAAGGGGTTGAAGGAAGAGGGAGGAGTACAGGTCACAGTGATGAGTTAAGGGGGATGAGCTTGAGACAAACCTACAGAAGGAATGGAAAAGTACAATTAGTTTGGTGAGGGAGGTAGATGGGGCTGCACTATAAACTATATCTGCGTAGTTAACGGTTGGAAGGATCCATTTAATTAGAAGGGCAGGTCTAACAGGGAGGGAGAGGCTAGCCTTATGATGATAGAGCAGCCCTAATTTAGGGCATAGTTTAGTATGTAGTGCATTGAAGTGATTAGAGAAATCTGGGGAGGGATTGAGCCAGACACCAATGTATTTGTAGGTAAGGACGTTTTCTAACGCCGTGTAGGTTGAGAAGGAGAAAACTGGTAGGGTGGGAAGCCTGGCTAATTTCTGTTTGGTGCCAAATGTCATAGCAACAGTTTTAATGGTGTTCAGTTTTAGATAGTTGGCATTGAACCATGCTGTGACTGCTGTGAGGTCACTTTGGGGGTGGGATTGGACTGCCTGGAGGAATGGGCCGGGCAGGAAAAGGACGGTGTCATCTGCGTACATGTATATACTGGCATGGGTAGAGACTGAGGGGAGATAATTTATAAAGAGGGAAAAGAGAACCAACCCTAGGATGGATCCTTGGGGCACACCTACGATGATGGAGAGGGAAGAAGATAGAACGTTATTTATTGAAACTGATTGGGAATGACCCATTAGGTAGGAGCAGAACCGGGTCACTGAAGCAGGGGACAGGCCAATAGAACTTACTTTATATAGAAGGACAGGGTGGAAAACAGAATCAAAGGCCTTTACCAGGTCAATAAAATAGCTGAGGTGATCTGGCCGAGGTCCATGGCAGAGTGAACTGCATCAGTGAAGTGCAGTAGAGAGGAGGAGGTGGAATGGGACTTCCTGAATATGGATTGAAACAGGGAGAGAGTGTTAGAAGTAAGAAGGAAGTTGCTAAGCCTGGAGAGGATTAGGGATTCTTGGACTTTGGCAAGTGCAGTGAGAAGGGAGATGGGGCAGTAGTTGCCAGTGATGGAGGGGTCACACCCTTGAAGACAGGAAGGACTGTGGCACACCTCCAAGATTAAGGGACAGTAGCTGAAGAGAAAAAAAAAGGTTCAGTATGAAAGTTAGGGGGTGGAGACAAAGATTTTGGGAAGCCTAGGGTGCAGGCCATTGGGGCTAGACTTGGCTAGGTTAAGAGAGGAGTGAGTTCTCAGGACTTCTGATGATGAGATTGGTGGTAGTTGGAAACCGGGAGATTGTAGAGGGGAGTTTAGGGTGCTGGATGGAGAGGTGAGGGACTCTGTGGATGTATGCCGAATGCACAATGGAACATCCTCAGCAAAGACCATTACAGTGACAGAAATTGACAGGTCACTGTAATGGTCCCTGCTGACACTAGCATCTCCCGGTGTTTCGCCCCCTCCCCAAGACAACTCCAACTCGGAGTTGGACAATGAAGTACCAGGGAGTGTGGGTGGTGGAGCACCCCCACATAGGGGGTTCAGGGGGCGCATCCTCCCTGAAGAAAACACACTGACATCCCTGACAGCACAATGCTGACACTCGGCATTGTGTCTGTCGATGTCGGGGATGTCGGAGGCGTTGCTGTCATCACTGTATGGGTAAACCCTCCGTGGGAACAGCACAGGTTGTAAAAAACATGTTAAAGGCCTTGGCAACACAGGAAGGATCAGTGATAAATGTGCCAGCTTTGAGGATTGAAGGGGGAGGGGTGGTGCAGGAGTGAGCAGAGATCCTGCCAGAAGGAGGACATAGAACTGTTTGAGGGGGAGCAGACGTGATTTAAAGAAATTGGATTTGGCATGGTGGATGCTGACAGTGCAACTGTTACAGAGGGCTCGAAAAGGGCTGAAGTAATGCCTGGTTTCTTAAGGACTTAAGAGCACCAGGCATGATCATGGAGTTTGCACATGGTCAGAATATTGGGGTAATCCAGGGATGATGGCTGCGCTTAACTCTAGCAGTTTTTAGAGGGGCATGGGCATCCCAGACTTTTAGAAAAATTGATTTGAAGTGTGCAAGGGCATTATCCACTGAGATGGAGAGAGGACGGATGAGGAGTTGGTAGTGGATGTGTTTGGGTGGGGTGTGGGGAAGACAGGTCTTCCTGACACAAAAGATAGAGCAGTGGTCACTGATCACATCAGGCAGAACACTGGCAGAGCAGATGCGATGTGGGTGGGTTTTAAGCACCCAGCTGAGCAGAGAATGCGACTGAGTTCTAAGGTTTGGACGGGTAGGGTCTATGATCAGTTGAGTGAGGTTAAGCACTTCAGTCTGCTGGTGTGAATTAAGGGACAAGGGGGAGAGCCAGTCTAGGTTAAAGTTACTGAAAAGGATTAGTTCATCTGAAGTAGCAAGGGCCGAAGCAGAGGTGATGCAGGAGACAAGAGATGAGGGGGAGAGTTTTGGGGAGGCATATAAAACCCCCACAAAAAGGGGAGATGAAGATGGGAAGGTGAAGTTGGTTAAGAGGATTTCATGGGAACCAGAGGCTGCTTCATGGTGGGAGATAATGCACTTTAGGGAGTGGTGGAAATAGATAGCCATCCCACCACCTCATTTTCCACGATCTTGCTTAAAGAAGTTGAAATCAAGAAGGGCTAGTTGGGAGTCGGGGATACAAGAGGAAAGCCTTGTTTCAGAAATACATAGAATATCAGGGGAGTGTAGAGTTACTCACACTTTAAGTTCTTCAAGTTTGGGGAGTAAGCTGCGTAAGTTTATGTGAAAATCTGCAGCCCTTTAGGAAGAGAGTACTTAGGGGAGGAGATAGGACTACAGGGACCAGGATTGGGTTCAGTGTCACCTGCTAGTAGCAAATGGAGGACCAACAGGTGTAAGTGTTGGACATGACACTTGTGATTGATTTGGAAGCCTTGAGAGGGAATGTGCAAGGGGATATTTCGGAGGAGTTGCCGAATGGCAGCTGCAGTAATGAGCAAGTAGCTGAAAGCCCAGGGTGGATAGAGAGGTGGGGATGGGAGGAGTTGGGGAGGTAGGAGATGAAAGCAGTGGAGAGGACAGGTTATAAGGCAGGCAGACAATGGAGGAAGGGTGTTAGACTATAGTGTGGGACAGAGGGGGGAAGAGAGGAAGGAGGAGGAGAAGGAGGAGGAGGGGGGGAACAATGGAGTACATGGGGGTAGTGAGAATGAGGAGTAAATGAGAAAAGTTGGTCATAAGGGACCATGCAACATTGGGCTGTATAAGGCAATGAGTCTGGAGTGTACTAGTATCAAAGCACTGACAAGTGTATGAAGGGGAGGAAAGATATAAAATAATTTGAGGCACAAAGAAGCACAAAAACTAAGGACTACTGCAAATGGTGCAGTGGTAGGGTTGCCGCCTCTGGTGTGAAAGGTTAGGGGTTCAAAATCTGAGGGGGGGGGGACAGGTGGAGCAGACAGGAGGTAAGTACTGAAGGTACAGGCTGAAGAAGAGGGAAAGGTAGAAGAGGTTGAAGATAGGGAAGTGAATCAGAGCTATAAAGCTACAGAAAAGGGGAGGTAAAACGATGATTCCTAGTGGTAGCTTAGCATAACTTGCAAAAGAGAAAGTGGGGAGATAGGTTTAGGCAGGTGACATCACGTGACAGGAAGTGACCTATATTACTGGGGGCGGGCAGGGCAGTTGCAATGAAGCAGTGACGGGCTAACCAGGTAGCCCAAGCAGAGATCTCATGACTGCTGAGTCTGATCCCAAAGTCTTTCACCTTGCTGTTCTAGTTGCAGGGGGCCTGGTTGTAAGGGTGTGCTCCTGTTCAGGGAGTGAGGTGGAATGGAATTTGGAGGGTACTTCAAAATCATTTACCCAATGTTTTATATAAATTAAGGTAGATTAATTATTTTAACCTGGAAACACTCAAATATTTGCCTACAAGGCTTCCATTAATAGCTACAAGCCCATTCATCATGCTTGTAGTTATAACATGCCCCAACATCATAAAATCCCCTGATGATAAAAAAAAATAAACAAATAAGTATATATATGTATTTCTTAAATACATACACAACTTGCATATGTCAGAGCTGTACCTGATATATACCTTCTTACATTCTAAGATCTCTGCACATGCAGTCATAAGTAGTGTAGCCTCTGCTTAATTAAAACATGAAAATGTTCAATTTCGAAAAGACGGTCACCACTATTACTTATATAACGGAGTTAAGCGTAAAGCTTTTAAAGCAACTGTCTGTAGAGAGTGAGCACTCCCCCATTACAATCCACCCACCCAAAATGATATAAAATAGAGGGAACTGCCTTAGTGCTGGGTAGCCAAGGGTTAGTCCTGGGAGATGTTCTCCACACCTGTAAAAAGGAATAGGAAAAGAGGTCACAAAGGATTCGCAGCTCTTAGGGGGTTAAATAGGGGGGAGAGGACAGGTTAGGTAAAAAATATACTTATCTAATGGGGTAGGAGCCTCGTCCTGGCAGGCTTGTTGATATAAAAGAAAAAATAGTTTGGGTGAAAAAAAAAAAATATATAAAGGCAAAGTGGAGGAAGAAAAGTGAGGTTTGGGAGGGGGGGCTCAGCTAAAACCCCTATGCCCAGTCGAAGTAGTGATCAGTATTTTACTTAGCAGCCCAGGTGGGCTAGTGAAGGCATTGGTGGTCTTGTGGGCTAGGGAATGCCCTGGGGGCCACTATGTAAAATGATGCCCTGGTTGTCTAGTGGGCTTCCACCTTAGTGACCGAGGCCAGTGTTTCTTTTTTATAAATTAATATCCCTGCCCTAGTGGCTAAGGCCATCATTTTTTCCTTTAAATAAAGTTAATACCCTTCCCTGGGGTCTAGTGGGGGCTCCCTGAGCCCTAGTGTTGTGGGGGTGTGATGTATAGTACATGCAGCAGGAAGATACGCTGAGGCTGCAGCTGCAGGCAGCTCCATAGGGTGATCACACTAAAAGTGAAGTGTCTGTGGGCAATGTGAACTCCCAGCCCACATGGAGCTCAGGCTGAAGCCTACTCAGCATGGGTGGGAGAGAAGGTGAGAGCAGAAAAAAGAGGAGCCAGCAGGAGGTGGAGGAGGCAGTGAAGGAAGTGCCGCCTCCCACCTTCCCAGACTATTGCTTGGCAGCAAAATGTATGTCAAGAGCTTAAGAGGCAGCAAGAGGAGGCAGAAGCTGCCATTAGTGAAGCCACTCCAGTGGCATTAGTGAGACCCGGGGGGGGGGGGGTCCTAGAAAAAGAGGAGCAGAGGCATAGTGAAAGCCACAATGCAGCTTTTGGCAAATGCTGGGGTGTCACCAAACACATGCCAGTTATAGTATATTTGCCACAACTGACTGGCTTGCACTGCTATGCTTTTTCTGCTGTGCAACAAGAAAAAATGATATACAATTGATTAAAAATCCTAGCCTCCTACTCCTCCTCCCCCTAATCTTGGCCCTGCATAAGATAGGAAATGGAGAGAAATTATACCTTGGATAGTGTGATTCTGAGACCACCCATTGCCAAAGAAAAAAAAAAGTCTGGTGCTGCAAGTCAAGCAAAATACAGCAATTTAAGAATGTATTTAAATAGAAAAAAACATATATTTATCACATTTAAAATTGTACTTAATTTTATCTTCAGGAGGCACTGGAAGGTTTGATCCCTTTTAATATTATTATTATTATTAATATTTTATCTTCACAATCAGTTTTAGTAGAACATTATTCTTGTTTTCAGTCAACTAGTAACTAGCATTAGCCTTCCCCAGAGCTACACTCTCTGATAACAACAAATAGGAAGTTTCAAACTTTTGATGCAGCCATTCCAAAAAATCCATCCCCACCCCAATTCACAGTACTGCACTCAGTCCCTTGAGACCATTTCCCTTGGTTTATGTGTTGGTTCCCAATTCCACTTTTCATTTCAAGTCCGTAGAGGCTGTGCTGCTGGCATTTTAATACACAACTTTAAGCACTACCCTGCCAGCTAATCTAACTTGGCTATTATTTATTTATTAAAGGAACAGTGTTCCAAAATGTTATCACTGTACAATATGACTTTCCCATTTTAAGCAAACTATTGATTTCGATTTTGGTGGCTCACTCCCCCAGCTCATCCACACCCTACTCCCTTGGATCATTTCTACTTACCAGCTGTGTTCATGCAAAAAACAAGACGGGAAGTAGAAAAAAAAGGAAGAAACTGGCTTTAAACCTGGCTTCCCAGCCCATCCCTTTGATTGCTACAAACGTTAGCTGCTATTCAATGACAGAGGTGTCAATGCCGAACCTTGGTTGCGCTAGTCCCCAACCATAAATAGCAAAAGAAAAGGTCCTAGGAGTCAAAGTGGTCAATAACAGTAAACAAACTTAAGGAGGAGTTAAAGTTGGGCTCTGATTAAAAACGCAGGCATTTCACACTTACATGCAAAGCTTGGGTATGTTCATATGTGTGAGAGTGAGCACTTGTGTTTTCTGTCTGTGGTACCAGCATCTTCAAATGCACTTGTTGGGATTAAGTTGTAACTAGGAGGAGAGGTGAGAGCCTAAGAGCCATGTACTGCAGCAGGCAGTGTAGTTCTCACATTCTGTTTGTCTTTGTGTTGTCTTGGGAATTTGGTCACTCTGTGCTGCTGTTATAGCAGGTGGGGACATAAACTGAAGCTGAAAATATGAGTGGGACATGACGGCTATGTCAAAAAGTGAGGGGGACACGTCCTCATCACTCTCCCCCCCATGGCACAAAATACACCATTTAAGCAAAACACAAGGAATTTCTTTTTCATGTGTGTATGGGGTGGGGACTGCTGAATCTTCCGTGCTTGTTGTTTGAGTTTGCCATTCAGTTTCCAGCTTGGCCATAAGTGCTCGACTTCTGCATCTCCAGACTTCCTTTAAAGTCTGCTAATTTGACCTGCATCTAGTTTGCTTGTCACTTTTTTGTTTTGGTTTCACCACTGAGAGCTTTATGTGCAGCAATAACTCTGCCCTAAATTATATTCCACCACTCCTCTATGCTATGCCTGCATGCCGTCTGCTGAATATTTTTTCCTTTAACCAAACTGCTCTTACTGCTGTAAGTCTCCCTGTTTGGATAGCGAGGGAGCAGCCACACATTTTGTCATGGCTTGCGTTGGGCTTTCGCATTTGTTTTTGCAGCCCTGTCAGTTTTATTTAGGACTGCCTCATGATACATAGTACTTGGAATTGTGCAGCTATGAGCATCCTCTCTCTTAGTGAACTGGACATTTCTCTGCACAGTCATGGCTTAGATAACAAGTCATCCAGCAGCTGCACTAGGTGGGAGGAACCACATTTTTTTAACTTCCCTAAGAAGTAAAGTATTCAGGCAGGGTACTTACAGGGAGATGGAAGGTGAAAGGTGGTGATGGTTCTAAATTAGTTGGGAGTTCTAACTTCTAGTAATGATTCCTCTTATTTCTTCTTCTCCTCCACCTCCCTGCTACTGCCTGTGATCACTCTGAGTTTAAAGGGTGTTAGAAATGATCATGCATGCGTGGTAGTGTGTGGGGGGGACGGGGCAATGAGGAGTTGCGATTGAGACACTGGGGGTTGGGCATGGGCACCCCAAGTGTCACTGTTGTACTTCTTTTTGTTTGGGGGGGGTGGATGGCACGGAGATGGAGAGTTACTGACAGTGAAAAAAAAAAGTAGCGTGAGAGATGGCAGAGTGCTTTTAGAGATGCAACCTCGGAGGTGACTTTTGTCACTTCATCTGGTTGTTGGTTCGCAAGGAATGACATAGTGCTTTTCTGAAGCAATAGGTTTGCAGGGCTCTGCCCCACTGCAGCCCTAAACAGACCCTTGTAAACTTAGCAATAAGAACTTAATTTATAACAATTAGGTCCCTGAGGATCGACTTTAATCACCTTGCCACCAGAAAAGCTGTGCTGCAGATATGCAGGACACAACACAAGTATTGGAAGTATGGGGAAAAATCTGGTAAACTGCTATCATATAGACTCAAGTAGTAGTAAGCCGAGAGGCATATTGCACAGTTAAAAGACCACTCAGGTAATCTGAACACTTTCCCAGAAGCCATCAACCAATGATGGTGGACTTTTATAATAAATTATACAGTTCTCATGTGATGTGGAATACTCAAAGATTCTCAGCTTTTCTGGCAGGCTTGGAACTCCCACATCTATTTAAATCCCAGAAATTGGCCCTAAATGCACTGTTCACTGAGGAAGAACTCAACACAGTCTTACGGAATATGGCCTCACATAAATCACCAGGGGGAGACAGTTTTCCAGTGGATTTTTATCAAGATATACATGAAACGGTAATTCCTTCATTGTTAAACATGCTGCAAGAAGTGTAGGAGAACAAAGTGTTGCCAGGCACCCTGAGGGAGGCAATTATCACTGTGCTACCCAAGGAAGGAAAAGACCTCTCCCTTTCGGCCAGTTAGAGACCTATATCCCTCATCAATGCGGAGGCCAAAATATTAGCCAAGGCACTTGATTCCCGTCTAGAGAAAGTCCTCCCTTTTTTGGTACACCCTACACAGGCAGGCTTTGTTAAGGGCAGGATTAGTGCGGACCATCTGAGGGCATTAATTACATTGTATCAGACTGCAGCAACTCTTCCCACCCCGGTGGTCGCCATTACGGTAGACTTTGAAAAAGCCTTTGGTTCTATTGAGCGGGAATACTTGCGTACAGTCTTGCAGCACTGTAACTTTGGTAAAAACTTTAGAACTTAGGTGAGAACTCTATACAGTGGCCCTACAGCTAGACTCCTCACCAGCAGCACCCTCTCTGCACCTTTTACACTGCAAGCATGAGGCAGGGCTGCCCACTCTCCCCTCTGTTTGTGTTGGCAATAGAGCTTCTGGTAGCATCACTAAGGTCCCACCCAGATATCGCAAGGCTAAATGTAGGAGACAGATATTACCACACCAAGCTTTATGCAAATGATTGCCTCACCCTAACTAGTAATGTATCCTCAAGCATCTCTCATGTCCTTGCATTGTTAGACTCCTTTGTGGGAATATCAGGGCTCCTTATCAATGTTAGCAAATCAGAGGTACTTCCACTTAATACCCTGACAAACTCTGACCTCATAAACCACTCCGGGCTGGCCTGGGTGGATGAGGAAATTAAATATCTGGGAATTACAGTAGGATTGGCCAGATGTACACAGCCTGGTTGCCAGGAACTTTGTTCCCCTGATCAATACCCTACAAAAGGAAGCAGAGCAGTGGGAACACCTCAACCTTTCAATGGTAGGAAAGATAGCAGCACAATTAAAGCATTGTTTATCCCTAGGGTCTTCTACCTATTATCCCACCTTCCGGTAGGGATCGCTGATAAATGGTTCCATAAATTGAATGCCATTATAGGGGAATTTCTCAGAGGTAACACCACCCTGAGATTCAGTAGAGCCAAACTGAGGGCACCTTGGAATAGGGGAGGATGATGCCTACTGCACTTTCAACTCTATACCTATGCCTTCCTAACAGCTAGGACATGAAGAATGCTCTGGGACTGTAGCTCAAATATGCCAACCTGGATTGAGTTAGAGTCCAGTGTGCTACAGGGAGTCCATCCCACAGCATATGAGCTCTCCAAAAAATTTCATACCTGGCTAACTGTGAAGGCAGCGCACTCGGCTTGGTATAAAGTCGGGCAAATAACTAAATCATGCATAAACCCAGGGATATATACCTCCTTTTGGAATAATCCCAAATGTTGCATAGGCCATCAGCTCTTTTATTGGAGAGAATGGCAGGCTAACCATATCCATAGAATCAAAGATGTGTTATCACCTGATAAGCAGGTATTGGTATCCCTTCTAACACTGCAAATGAAATATAACCTGACAAAAAATGACTTTTGGAAGTATCTACAGTTAAGAAATCAATTTCAGGTTTGGTCCAAAGCACGATATCTATGCCTGACCTGTAAACCCAGGGGGTTGTGGCTCAAAGTGAAGTTGCCAGTTTTTGCCTGGGTAAGCTCCCCAGTAGGCCTAGCAGGCCATATATACAAAATGTTGATAGATGGGGCCCGCAAACCCTCACTGTCTGCCAAATTGAAGTGGCAAAGGATGGTAAAGGTAGCCATCTCTGTGGTGGCATTGCTGGACATCTGCCTGTAAGGCATGCGGGGGTCCTCGCAGCCTTCATATTCAAAATAAAATACAACCTCTATGGTGCTGCACTCTGGTGCAACTTAAGGCCATGGGTCTTATGCAACATGACAACTGTTGGAGATGCGAAACCCCTGGGGCTGACCTGCTGCACATCTTGTGGAAATGTGACCGCATATGCCCCTTTTGGAAGAAGATTGTGGCCTGCTGCTCGGAGACCTTTTATTTATTTATTTATTTGAATCTCAGAATTAGGACCTTTGAGTCACGGGCTCATTTACAAAGGCCCCACGTCAAAAATGAAAAATACAGAGGATGAAATAAACACATGTACAATGTGTGATATACAACATGAGGATAGATTGAACAATAAAATTATAGTACTAAACTTAAAAAATGATACTGGGAGCTATACATATGGGAAGAGGTAATAGGATGGGGGAAGGGAGGGGCAACAGCATTATAAGGTGCGAGCTGTGCACTTGAGCAGACTCTATAGACCCTGAGGCCTGTTTCTACTGGCATTTTTGTATGTTCGTATGGATAAATTGAACAACAAAACTATGGTACTAGGTTTAATTAAATATATTAAGTGCAATAGATATGGAGAAATGCAGAGGTTAGTAGGAGGGTCTGGGGCAGAGGGGGTCTGAAAAAAGTATAGTAGTAGTGGGAAGAAAGAGAAGGTTAGTGGGCTACAGAGGGAGGGAGAAGAGAAGATAGTAAAGCCAGAGTGGGGGTCTCTAAATAGAGGACAGAAGGTAGTAGTTACAGGACTAGTAAGGGAAAGAAGAGGGTGACCGGAGGCATGGTGGTAACACAAAGTAGCAGCCCAGGAGGGCCTTGTCAAGTGGGGGGCTGTAGAGTTATGAGCTGAGGGGTCAGAAGGGTTAAGTGTGACAATCACAGCTGCTAAGGTTTACTAGGTGTTGTCGGAGACAGCTTTTGAAGGGGCCAATATTGGGAGTGGATTGGATATGTGCTGGAAGGCTGTTAAACCAGCAAGGGGCTCTGTACATAAATGCTCTTTGTCCTTGGGATGTCTTGCTAATGGAGTCTGGAGAGCTAGATTTGGCGAGCTTCTAGTGCATCGTCAGTTAGCCAGGGCCCTCTTTAGAAGCTGCTGGATAGATGAGGGGGCTACCCCTAAGAGGATCTTTTTGGACAAGAGGCAGGTGTGATAGTGGATTCTGTTATGAAGGTTGAGCCAATTGGATTGAGCATACAGGCTGCAAGTGTGAGTGTGCCGGCTAGCACCAGTAAGAAGCCGGCAGGCTTTATTAAGGTTACCACAATCCTTTTGAGACACTTACACTGCAATATCCTGTTATCTCCTGCCTCAATAATACTAGGTCTGGAACAGGTTTACTGCCCTTTGAGACCCCCACAGAGGCTTTGGCTAACACAGGCCTCGGTGGAGATCAAAAGGCTGATCCTTAGGAACTGGTGTTCCACTGAAATCCCAGCCTTTAAGGAATGGCTTATGCCTATGGAGAAATCAGCTACCTTTTCAAAAATGACCCACTCTGTGGCTCATACCACTCAGAAGTTCCTTGACAGATGGTCACCATTCTTACAATTCATACAAGATAGACCTAGTGCCTAGGTGGGCCTAGTAAGGACCTTCTTAAGCCTCCTTCAAGGGTTGTCCTGTGTCTGAGTGGCTTCTCAGATCAGCGACTGTGTCAGGTTAAGACAATGAAACATGCCTGCCCATGATAGATCCCCCTTAGGGGATCTTACATAGGATTCTCCTTTCCTTGCCCGAGGATATTATCTCCAATGGTATAAAGGTTATTATACGACAGGCATCTGTTCTCAGCCAATCACAACACAGAATTGCCATCAGTTATTATCCCACAAACTGCACCGGAGAACCCCTGCAGTCAATTATTTACTTAAACCTCTCCTATAGTCATTTAATCAACCCATAGCCATGCCTACAGTAGTTTAATCACCCTACAGCTACACCCACAGTAGTTTAATGAAGCCTTTACCTGCTTCACCAGTCTCAACAGGCACTTCGTTTTTCCCCACAGATAGACAGTCAACACACTCATATAAAAGAAAGCAAATATAAACTAAATTTGTAAACGTAACCTTCTCGGCAATTGTACTACAGGACCACTGGATGGTAGACTTTAATTCTGGTATTGATTCCGGACCGCATGACTCCACTGAAAAAAAACAAAAATGCAAACTCCTGCCACGTGGTCTTCCCATCCGTGTTACCGGACTGCAGAAAGAGAAAACAGCAAAAATCACATCACTGCAAAATACCCCTGAATTCTAGGCACTCCAGAGAAAAACAAGGTATGTAGCTCCATCTTGCTAGTGCGAGTGCGACTAACCCGTCAACTGACCTCCATTGTGTCCTGTGTTGTCGACAAGCGCACGCGACAGGAGCACAACAAACACAGCAAGGAACTTCTGGGCAGTTGAAAACGTATGCGAGAAACTCCAACTTGTATAATAGTAATAACTTCCAGCAAGATGGAGTATATGCTCAATAACCAGCTTCTGTGTTTAATCATCCACAGAAGATGGTTATTGCTTCGTATATTCCATCTCACTGGATGTTATCACTTAAATGGACAACAGACATTCATATAAGTGGTTGACATTTTCATTAGCAGTTCCTTATATACATTTGTACTGTATTTGCTTGTAGTTAACTGTGATCTATCTTGACCAGAAGTCAGATTGGCCATGTCAGTCTGTACATCTCACTATATTGAATCCATTGTATGTCTGTATGTTGTATCTTTTATAGCTCAATAAAAAGATTAACTGCAAAAAAAAATAGCACTGTCATATCAGGCAACATCAAGGTGGACAGTTTTTTATCATCAAAAAGGGCATGTTTTTTAATTTGTTAGCCTTTTTCCTTTGGATTGTATCTTCAAATTCAATTTTTTTTTTAATGTTTTGAACTACCTGAAAACATCTCAAACTTTTCAAGGTACTCCATAAATTTCAAAAGTAAAGGATGAATGTTATGCATACCTTTGTCCTACTAAGAACCTATTGATCCATATTTTACTTTACTGCCACATATTGATGAAACTCCCACACTCCTTCTTTCAGCAGCCCTGTCTGTCCATTGACAGTTTGCTTTTTGATAAAAATGTGCAAGTTGTTCTATTCATTGTGTAACCCTTCACAGTAGAAATGGTATGTATTTTTCTGTCAGCAGTGGGATCTTCTTCTGACCATCTTTCATACCTAGAAGTCCTTGATTCGAGTTCTGATAAATCAAGGAAACACTAACTGATGGTCAATAGCTAGAGCTCATGCACAAAGGCCTTTTTATTATTTACGATTTCGGGTACTATAATCCCAGTAGTACATCAGTCAGTGGGTCAGCTTTGGGAATGAACATTTAGTGATGTACAATGTGTAAGACAAAGGACCACTGTTAAACCTGGCTACCCACAACACAGAGAGCAAAAGCCTGCATTTTATTTCAGTACACTGAGCTGAGCATGAAATACGTTCCTCATAAGCATGCTATAAGTTATTCCAACTCCCCAAGGATTTAGTTTCAATTTTATTTTCATTATAAATCAACAGTGCATATATGAATCATGAGATACTGTAGCAACATGTTGCTCTAATGAAGATGTCCAGACAGCCATAAACAAACTGAATTGACAATTGAGAGTTTACTGCATCTACGCCTGGTACTCCATTGGGAAAATACTAATAAAAGATGAATGTCAGGGTTTTGGAGGGAAAATATCAAAGTAGGAACAAACTTTGTTTTATAGCATGGATGTTTTCTTCATAAGGAATCAATGGGAATTAAGAGACAGTGTGGTCTTGTCGTTAGAAGGCAAGCTTGGGAACCAGAAGACCTAGGTTCAAATCCCACTACAGTCATTAACATGCTATGTGATCTTGAGCAAGTCATTTAACCTCTCAGGGCTTCAGTCCACACAGTTGTAAAAATGAGAAAAAGCAGGACCTCGCTGAAAACAAAATAATGCTGTTCAGTTGGCCTGTCCTGGATAACTAACCAAAAAAATTGTTTAGTAGTTGTTTGTCCTCTCATAAAAAGTATGTTGTATAACAGATGCAATGTGAAAAATATAACAACTTATTTTGAAAAAAAATGTATACTGTTTTCAGCATGTAAGAACATATAGATAGACTGTTGCTACCATACACTAATTTGCTGTACGAGTAAAGTTTTTTTTTTTTGAAAAATCATAATGGCTTTGCAGCAGGGCAAATGTGAGGGGTGTTTTTTAAAGAAATCCATGCCATTAGGGTTCTCAAATTATTTTTTTACTTTTAAAAATAATATTTTTAAAAGTGGTATACCATTACTATCAAGTATGTAGGATATGTAAGTGACCTTTCAGATCACATTCTACAAAAATCAATTACATGTGCTGGTAACTTGAATTCCATACAATCAGCAATTTTCCTTTAAGGTCGTGGGTATGTCAGCCTTGTTTGTTTTTTGTAGCATTTTAGTAACCTTAGGTATTTACAAAATAATATAATGGTATTTGATGTAGGATAAAGTTTTCTAAGTATCATTTACTTTCCTTAAATTATTGTTTTAAGCCAGAATGAATATCTAAAAATAAGACTTGACAGATGGGGATTTATACTATGTTAAGGTATCGACTGGCAGATTCGCCTCAGGCTTCAGCCAGCTGGAGGTACAATGACATAGCATAATGCCCCTTTTGAAATGTCGTATTCCACTTATAAAATGGGGAAAATGTTTTAGTAATGAGGAATAAATCAAGTTTTCTAAGTGTAGTTTACCTCCTTAAAGGTACACTGTCAACCTATTTTGCATCATATTATTTATGGTTAAAATACCACATTTTATGAATGCTTACCTTCTCTAAATATTACTGGTGTTGCTTGTTGTTTTATCTGCTTCCTTTCTTAGTAGAACTGAAATGAATGCTAATGGTGTAAATAAAACCAACCTTGTTCTGTTTCAAATGCTTGATTTATTTTTATTGCATACTTCCTGAACATTGGAAAACCTCCAGACAGTGCAGTCACTTATGATGCAATAGTCTCCTCTCCTTCCACTGCATCTTGAGTGGCTAGACTGTGTTGGGGGGTGTTCCCAGGTCCAGGAAATATGGAAATGGAGTTGATTAAGAATGTAAACAAACATACTTAAGTGTGGTAACACAAACGTGGTGGGCAATCTGCTTTTCACTCTTAAAAGGAAAAAAAGGAATCAGAATCAAACTATCAGCTACATCAGCACGTTCTTCAGAATGTAGAGAATCATAAAATGTGTTTTTAAACTATGGACAGTTTGAGGCCTGGGTGGGGAGGGGGTTGACATTGTGCTGTGGAGTCCATGTATGTATCCTATTAACCAATGTTCCTCTGTTCAGCTAGTGGCATTGCCTTTTTAAGAAAAGGCTACTGTGCTTAGTTCCACACAGCTGGGAGTGAGAGCGAGCTGCTAATTAGGCCTGCTGGAGACTGGAAGTGCTTTCCTACATGTTGGTTTAAGCAGGAAAAATGGTTACTTCTGCTTTCTTTAGTGTAGTACTATACTGTATATGTAAACTTTTGGCGATATGAATCTTGCTGTGTGCTGACATTTTGTTTGTTCTCCTGTATGAAACTGCATTTTTTAATGATTTGTTTTGATAAGGCTCATTTTATTTGCTGCGAAGCAAGTGAGGCATTTTTGAGATTTGGTTTTTAAGTATTATGTGTTTTTTTGATGGATTTTGAGTTTCTTTAGTTGGATATTATGCTTGTTATTTATTTCTGCTGAATTTGATGTTTTGCTTTACAATGTATGCTTCTGATTTTTGGGATCAGTTTAAGACTCATTTAATGTATGTTTTTAGTAATATTTCTTGACGGTTTTGCTTTGCAGTGTATGAATTTAAAGTAATTTTAAGTCAGGGAATATGGCAAATTTCATCACATGGTTGTTTCATTTGCATCTTGACTTTTGATTTTAATATTAAGCAGTCTCAGTGCTCCCCTTTGGTGTAATTATTGGCAGGATGTATTCTGATTAATGCACAAAAAACATGGATTACTTCATGGTAATGTGGTACCATGTAATAGGGTTTTAACCGATGAGAACATAGAATTTTCCAGGTCCCATTGTATATATATGGTCTCAGTCTCTCTCTCTCTCTACTATGTGTGTGTGTGTGTGTGTGTGTACATATAGGTAGCACCATTATAGTTAGGCTTGAGTAGGCACCTTAATGTTAAACCCCAATGTTTGCTCTTTAATAACTTCACAACCGTTCAACAGATTTGCATGAAATTTTGCATGCTAAGTCTTGTGGAGTAGATCTCTTGACGTGCCAAGCTTTGTTCTGGTCAGATGTGTGGATTCTGAGATGCAGATAGTGAAAAAATGCAGAAAATCACAGTTTTTTGCTGTTTTTTTCCCCATTGCATAGTGCCCAGACAGTTTAGAATTTTGCTCTGAAATTTTCAGGGTAGAAAGATCTTGGCTCACAGAAGTGCCTTTCACTGGTTTGGTGAAAAAATATTAATCCATTCCAATGTTATTAAACTAAATAAAAATCTGGTTCTGAGCATGCTCTGTCAGCAAGCACTTCAGAATAGCAATATGAAGTTTTCATATGGGAACCCTTTTCTTTGTGAGTTGTTTTGTATACCACTGTCATAATTTCCCTTTTTTCCCTAAAAATTTAAAATTTGAAAGCCACAAAAATTACATTCTGAAGAGTGTCCAACATGTGTGGCTTGTTTATCGGGACCCCCTTAGATGGATTCTACAGTACACTTAACTGTTGCAGAAATGCCCTTGAAATGCTGTTTTTTAAAGATTTCATGACTCGTGATATGAAAAAGAATCTTTTTTTGTATCACGAGTCATGAAAAGAGATTCTTTTTTGTGAGGAGAAAATTCTTTTTTGAGTTGCTGGCATCTTTTCCCTGGTGTCTAGTGGCACCCCGCACCCTCCAATTGATGTCCCCATAATAAGACTATAGTTCCCTTGTGTCTAGTGGCACCCCCACCCTAAAATTGCTCTCCCAATTTTTTTTACTGCTGGCTGCTATATGAGAAACTAAGGTAAGTGTGGTTCAATATATTTCAGTGGGATTTTTAACTTTGATGCATAACTTTGTCATTTTCGTATATTTTTACCCAAAATTTTCAACATGACCTTTTCGAGACCCCACCTCATGGACACTGTCTGGGAAATTCTGTAAATCTGGCCTGAAAGATAATTTCATGGTCACTTGCCAAAATCAAATTTTGGTCAGGATTTGAACATTTTCACTTGCCATGTTCATGAGATGGTGTCATAAGAAGGATATGTTGAAAATTTGGGCTCAAAATATGAAAAAATGGCAAAGTTATCCACATATGTTAAAATGTTGCTATGCACACTTGTAACTTTGGTCATTTTAAATATTTTGACCCCAAACTTAAAAAAATAGCCTTTTTATTACACCACCTCATGAACGAGACAACTGTCATTCTTCAAATCCTGCCAAAGCTGTCTTTTCACACGTGTCGAGGAGTGGAGTGACTTTATGGTGGCGTGGAGTCACATTTTGCCGGGGATTTTGAAAGGTTCAGTAATGTGTACATGTAACCCCTCACCCCTGCCTTTTTAGCAAAACGACAGGTGGCATGCTGTTGAAGCTGACAGCAGTACCTGGTGGGGACTGGGTTCGGGGAGGATGAGGTTACTCTGCACAGGGGACCTAGGTTTGGCTACTCTGCACAGGGGCACCCAAGTAAATCCGAACACAGGAAGCAATAACTGTAATGTCCAGAACCAGGAATGGGATTCTTCAGTGTGGCTTTTATTCACATCCACGCTGAACAAACAAAGCATAGACGGACCCCCACAGGGCTACATTTCCTAGTAATGCAGATTAGAGACAACAGAACTCTTTATCGCTATTTCCAGCCCTCAAGCTCTAAACCCACCAGGCACACAGCCCGGACTTGCATGCAGCTTTGGGTACACAGCCCGACTTGTACACTACTTGGGTTTTCCCCACTGGCCCAGCTCCTCCGTGGGCCACTTGATCCGTGGTCCATTTGAGGAATGAACCAATTATCCTGTTGTGGCTCCCCAAACCACACTAGAGTCTTCGACTCCTAGAGAGAATTTTCCTTACAATCCCACATCTGGGTACTACCCTCATCACTGGCCAAGTGCCTGAGGTAAAGTAGAAATCCACAGAAGAAATCCGTAGAGGTGGACCTGGTCATTAAAGATGGGGGCCACCCACCTCCAGCTCCCACAGCCCATACCCAGCCATTTCTCTGGAAACTGAACAATTCTTTACTGAACTTTCAAATGTAGATTCTGGGTAGACGCTGTCACATCTCCTCTACATATCATTTGCATCCCAACAAGCTCTGGACTTGAACCTACTTTTAACTTGCTTAGCCCATTACTCTAGGCTTCCACTATTTTAGTAGTTCAATCCCCACATTGTCACACAAGTCCCCGGGTGAAAAACATAGGCCCTTTTAGCAAGAGCAGACACTCACCCTCACGTTGCAGGTGCCCCACAGGCGACTCACAAATCTTCTTGTTCTCCCAAATAAACTCTGGAACAAACAGGCAGCTTCTCCTTCACAAGCAGAACTAGGGGGTTGCCCCAGGAATCTGCAGGGAACCCTTTCCTGCCCCGCCCCGAAGGGAGGGGGCACTGAGACCGGAAAACAGCGGTCTCCACCACTTCAGTTATCTTCTGTGTCTCTCTTTAGGGTGGAGACACACACCCTTTTAAACTAAAAGTAGCCCTCTGTCAGGGCTGAGGCTCCTAGAGCCTTCACTGGGCTGCTTTATCAGCAAGCTCCCAACTTCACACTTCACTGACTCACACTCAACTGAAAGACTGACTTCAAAACCTCCCAACATTCTAACTAACTCCCTTGCTGCAGATTCAAATGTGGCTCATGCAGCTGCGATAGTTCTATTGGTGATGTCATCCCTCAGTCTCAGCTGAGACTGAGAACAGAGTGAGACAGTGTGAAACCCATTTAACTGGAGTTTCACAAGCTGCCTTCCCTGCCTACCACTAGGTCTGACTGGGATTCTAGTAACCCTGGGTAACAAGTGGGTTACATACATGATGTGGGGTAATAAGAAGGCTACACTGACAATTTGTGTTTTGTTGTCTTACTAATGGAAGCACAGAGCCATCTGGGCCCTGCACTTCCACAGCAACATATTTGTACATATCTAAGGAGGAGTGGGAGTGCAAGGCACTCTGAGCCCTGTGTTTCAACAGACAAATAAGGATATGATCAAACTATGTGAAAAATTAGAAATGGATGTTAGTGCAGGGCCCTGATATGATTATATTATCTCAAAAAGTAAGGAAACTCATTGCAAAAAATGTTGTTAATATGCTAGTTAGGGTTACAGTTAAAAAAGTAGGAAAATGTGGCATTAGGGTTTCCAACCCTAACACCCCACCCCCACCCTGCAGGCAGAAAACCAGGTGTGAGGTGTGCCTTGGGGTTATGAAGCTTAACACTCCACCAACTCTCATACAATGTATATATCTCAGCTTCTTTATTGATGGAATGGGGTGAGCATTAGGCTTGAGAACCCTAAATCATACCCCACACCTGGTTTGCTGCCTACAGGATGGGGGTAGGGTGTTAGGGTTTGAAACCCTAAAGCCACCTTTCACTACTTTTTTTTTTGCTGTAACCCTAACTAATGCGTTACAAAAGTTTTTTTGCAATGAATATATATATATATATACATGGGTTGCACAGACACGTCTATGTTAAACCCCAAATTTTGCACTTTAATAACTTTGCCACTGTACAATGGATTTGCCTGAAAGGTTTGCATGCATGATCTGGTGCAATAGATCTCTGGATTTGGCAAGTTGTTTATGATCGGATAAGCGGTTACAGAACTGTGGAGTTGCTAAAAATGCAAAAAAAACCAAAAACAGGATTTTTGAGTGCTTCTGTGCTCATGGCTACAGCCCGCACAATGTGTCTGTTTGGCCTGAAATCTTCTGGGAAGATGCAGTCTGGGTCACTGATGTGCCTTTTGAAGATTTGATGAAAAAATATTAAACCGTTCAAAAGTTATTCAAAAGACAAGTTATAGTCAATAGGAAAAAAATATATGTATCTCTCGAAAGCTGCCACTACTACATTTTACTGTTGCAAATAGCCCTTTTATTTTTGTACGGTGGCCATCTTGTTTTCAGTTAGTGAGAGAGAAAAATGCCTGGTGTTTAAATTTGGGACCCCCTAGGTAAACACTGACTGTTGTGTTTACCTAGTCGGGTCCTGAGGATCACAACTCTATCTTTTCCACAGAAATGCATTTTTAAAAATTGGAGCCCCAGTAGTGTTACAAATTATGACAGAAACAGCTGCGACACTTTCACAAATCACTAAAGTGTCATGCCTATTTTTGCGAAACTGTCGCAATTTGTGACAGTACTTTGCCCAATAACAGCAAATCTTTGCCATCCCACTGCAGCAAAATGATTTGGGGGGTTTGGCCTGAAATTTGCAGGGTGGCAAGCCCTAGTCCCACAGATGTGCCTTTCGGTAATTTGGACCCAAAACATTCAATGGGCCCATAGTTACAACACTCTGAATTTGAGAAATTTCCCATAGGCTAATATTGCGGCATCCGTATCTCGAAAACATTTTGAGATACAGATTTTTCATTACCCACAGCATAGTCAAACTAAGCCAATGAGGAAGTTTCAAAGTCATAGATTACACCTGCAGTGGAATTGTTTTCCTACTTGCTACAGTTAACGGAGATCTTGCCAAAAACGTGCTACAAGGGTTGCTTTGGAGTACTATGGCGCTGCTGTATGGCTCTCTACTTATGTGTAAGTGGGAGTGCAGGGCCTGGAGGGCCTATGCTCCCACATACACATACCATTACACAAAAAATGGGCAATGTGAAGGGAGCGCAGGGCCCGGAGGGCCCGTGCTCCCACTAACACATATCAGTTACCAGTTACATTACACTGTCTCAAAAAGAAGGGACATTCATTGCAAAAAAAACCTCTGTTAATGCATCATTTAGGGTTGATCACAGTGACAAAAGTATGGAAATGTGATGTTAGGATTACACCCCTACCACCCCACCCCTCCACTCACCAACAGTTGTTGGGGTGTGCCATGGATTCATCGGGCCTAACTCTCATCTCATTCTCCGATGCTTTAGCATGTCAGCTTGTTTATACATGGAATGGGGTTAGAGCTGGGCCGATGACCCCATGACACACCTCAACATCTAAAAACACACAACTCAGCTCCACTACAGAGCAGAAGGGGGGCTCATTAAAGCTAAAGTTTGCTCAGGGATGTGCACTTATTTTACCTCGGAAGTTAAAAAATAGATACAACTAGCATCAGATAGGAAATAACATTCCCAGTTAGAGGTCAGCACAAATAAAGGACATAAATTCTTCAAGACAGTCCTTTTTATTGGCAAAAAGTGAATAAAGTTTATTCCATAAAAACAGGGTTTTTCAGCTCACCACACTTGCAGCTCAAATGGTTGATACGCAAACAGACCTTATAAACAAAAAGGCGGTAGTCCCAAAATATTTCAGCGTTGTCTCCGTCCTGTGGTGCAGTCAATTTAACAATAAAAATGAGTAGTCAAACCGACTAAACTGCTTAAATGCACTTGAACTGGAACACACTCACTATAAGGACAATAGAGGAATATTATTTGCTTAAACGCTAGAAATGCCAATTCAACTAACCACCGCTTGGTCAAAGCAAACCATCAAACTGCAAGAACTGGTCACGCTGTGCTTATGTATCAACCAATCGGGTCATCCTCAGAGCGTGTCAATTCAGGCAGCCCATCCCAACTTAAAGCTACCTATTTAAAGTGTTGGTACAAAAAAATCTAAAACACACATACAAAAAACATATAGATAAATACATAGAAAACACCCATATCTTGATGCTGAATATAAGCAGTAATATCATTAATCAAAATACTAATTACAAATATTTTGGGACTACTGCCTTATTGCTTATAAGGTTTGTTTGCCTGTCAACCATTCGAGCTGCAAGTGTGGTGAGCTGAAAAACCCTGTTTTTATGGGATAAGTTTTATTCACTTTTTGGCAATAAAAAGGACTGTCTTGAAGAATTTATGACCTTTATTTGTTATTTGTGCTGACCTCTAACTGGGAATGTTATTCCCTGTCTGATGCTAGTTACACCCCAACATCTGTTGGTGAGTGGTGGTGGGGGGTGGGGTGGTATGGTAGGGGTGTAACCTAACATCACATTTCCATACTTTTATTACTGTGCTATCAACCCTAACTAATGCATTAACAGAGTTTTTTTGCAAAGGATATATATATATATATATATATATATATGTATATATATTATTTGGTTGTTTAACCAGGTATAGCACACTAAGCTGAAAGCTTTTTACAGGAGGCGACCTGGGAGCCAAGGAGGTTAAGTGACTTCCTCAGGGTCACATGGTATGCAAGTGGAAGCTGTGGGATTCAAACCCAGGTCTGGTCTGCTGGATGTCACCAGATTTGCAGCTCAGAGCCTTAGACCACTGCGCTATACTGCCTCCGATATATATATATATATATATATATATATATACAGTATATACACACATATATTATAGGGCCAGTCTCGCTATAGTTAGGTTCAGTGGCCACTTCTATGTTAAACTCAAAAGTTTGCACTTTAGTAACTTCATAACTGTTCAACTTATTTGCATGAAATTTTGCATGTGTCATCAGGGATCAAAGATGTCCTGAAGGCTACCTAAACACTATTTTACCGGTTGCACTGTTCCTGAAACCCTCCCGTGGAAGTACAGGATAAAGAGAGAAGTGCTAAATAATATAAATAAAAGACCTTAAAATCTGGACTTTAATACATTTTGGTGAGTTTTTTCACTTTGCTCAACCAGGAAGTATTTTAAGAGCACTGCACCGATTGGAGCACCGTTATGCTATATTTCCATGGGAGGGTTTCAGGAATAGTGTGACTGGTAAAATAGTGTTTAGGTAGCCTTTAATGTGCCAAGTTGTATTCCAGTTGGATGCATGAGTGCTGAGATATGGAGTGTGAAAAAAATTTTAAAGTTACCTTTTTTTTTCAATTCTTTGTCACACCAATGCCGCCATCTTGTTTTAGCGAGGAAAACAAAATTAAATAATAAAAAAAAAACATGACTTTACTGAAACTAGCAGTTGTGTTTACCTAATCAAGATTTGTTTTGTCTGATTATGGGGGTAGTTTTACGATAAATGACTTGGAAATGTGTTTTTTGAACATGGCAAAATCCTTTTTTATAAATTGTGAAAGAAGAATTGCGAAACAGGATCCTGTTTCACCATTTGTAAAAAAGGATTTTTCTTTTTCCACAAACTGTGAAAAAGAAACACAAAAAAGGATCCTGTTTCACAATTTACAAAAAAAATAATTTTTAGACAGTTGTTTTTTTGTCACTCCACACTGAAGAAACAGTTTGGAATTTTGGTCTGAAATTTTCAGGGTGCAAAGGGCTTGCCCCACAGATGTGCCTTTTGCTGGTGTGGTGAAAACAGATTACTTTGTCTTGGAGTTCTGTGGGTTTAAATTTTGCTTCATTTTCCATAGGATAAGATTGTAATGTGAGGTGTACCCAGTCGATTCTTTGTCATGCCATTGTGAAGACATGTGAAGACATGAGTTGCAGTTTTGGGCTGAAATGTTCAGGATACAAAAGGCTTGCCAAACAGATGTGCTTTTTGCTGGTTTGGTGAAAAGATATTCATTTGGGGTGGAGTTATACAGGTTTCAAATTTTCCTGTGTTTCCCATAGGTAACATTGCAATGTGAGATGTTTCTTTGCTGCTGCACACCACAGAATGGGAGTACAGGGCCCTGATAAGGATATGATTACACTATCTCAAAAATTCTGTATGGATGGGAGCACAGGGCCCGGAGGGTCCCAGACTCCCAAATGCAAATATGGATATGATTATGGACTGATGGGAGCACACACCATAGAAATAAGCTCCCACAAGGACATAACAATACGATTACAATACCTTAAAAATTTTGGATGGATGGGATGGGACCTATGCTTCTACATGCAAATCCGTATACTACTATGGACTTATGGGAGCACAGGGCACAGATGACCCTGCGGTTCCAGAGGGAAATAAGTATACGATTACAGTATCTCAGAAATTATGAATGGATGGAAACGCAGGGCCCAGAGGGCCCTGTGTTTCCACAGGCAAATAAGGATATGATTATACTATCTCAAAAAGTAAGGAAATTCTTTGCAAAAAAAACTTTGTTAATGCACTAGTTGGGGTTAAAGTGACAAAAGTAGGGAAATGTGGCATTTGGCCTTCCAACCCTAACACTCACCCCATACTCATATACTGTGCCCATCTCAACTTATTTACTCATGGAATGGGATGAGCTTGGAGCTGACAACACCAAGGCACATCCCACACCTGTTACTACCTGTAGGGTGGGGTGGGGGTAGGGTTTGGATTGGAAACCCTAATGCCACTTTTCCCTACATTTGTCACTTTAACCCTTGGGTGTGTACATTATAGAACGCAACAACAGTTTAGCTGGTGCCGCTGCAGAGGTGAGAAGAGGGCTGTGCCAGTGCTGGCTCTATCGTGGGATGGGGGGTGCTGGGTGGTGGCCACTACCACCTGCTGAATGGAGGGCACTTCATCCGCAGGAATTGACTTGGCACTCATATTCTTACAACCCCGCGATCGAGGTTGGATACATTGCTATCAGCAATGGAAGCATCAGGACCCGGGGAGGTTGGACCACTAGACCACCAGGTGAAATGGAATTACGGGTTAATATTGGGCATATCGGGGTGGGGGGACCACTAGACCAACAGGTTTGAGGGAATTACTGTATGTAGTAATAAGGGGGTGCTATCAGTGTTCGGGGCTGTAGTAGGCAACCGCTGGCACATTGCCGCACAATGCACAGCTCACCCAGCTTTGGCTGGTCTAACGGTTCTTTGAAATTCACCCTCTGGGTGTACTTTGTGAATCCTGATTGTGAGGCAATGGCTGCCTGCGTCTGCCACAAGCTTCTTGCCCTATGTCGCAGACCATTTCTTGGTGCATGGGTGGTGCAAGCCCCATTTGGGGCAGGCAGCATGTGGTTGATGCAGGGTGCCTTTGTGAATAGCTCAGGGGGCAGTATTGGACTCAAGGTACCACTTGCGCCAGTTATGTTTAGCGTAGGCACCTTGCGTCCAACCTAGGGCTTTGAGAATCGGGCCCTATGTTTTGTTAAAGTTGTCATGAAGGTGTCAGCTGCTCTTTAACACTTTTCTGTGTATGCACTACAATCATCCTCATCAAGGAAACAGTCTTCATAGTCTTCCAGATTGGAGTTGTCCCCACATAGAAATTCTTTCTCCATTACTGCATCACCTACCTCAGTGCTATTCTGGTTCTTCATCATCACCACCAACATCATGTGCTATGAACATAGACATAATTGTGTTATGTGGAATGTGCCTTTCATTCATTTTAATAAATGTTAACATTTCTAGTGGTAGATTTGTACACCGGTCCTGCACAAAGACCCCTGCTGAACGAAATACCCTCTCCTCGCTGACAAGGGTGGACAGCTCAGATATTTGACTGCTGTGGAGGTCAGTGCTAGCCAATCGGTAACCCTGCTACTCTAGTATAGTAGAGGCTGTTCCAATATGTGTAGGTGCCTAGTGTCCACCAAATATGAATCCACCCCTGCTTTGTGCTGTATGCAGTCCTGCCGACTCATCAGCCACCTCCTCCTCCTTTTCCTCCATGTCTTAAATTCCCACCTGGCACAAAACATTCCAAAGTACATTTATTGTCATTTTTTCTGTTCCCAGGCCTGTTTTTTCAGCCTATTTAACAGAAGTGGTAGCAATACCTGGTCTGTGATCACTTTCATGTTTTGCCTTATATAACTGAGACCACGACATCTGCGCCACATGAACATGTCTTATTTGCTTGTCAGTTAGATTTTGTACTTGATCATGGCCACCTTTAAGTATCAGTGACAGGTTCCTTTTATATCATGGGTCCAGCATGGTGGCAATATGAAAATCTACAGACTGCAGAATGCTGGAAATATGGGTAATGCAATCAAATACGTATGGCATGTGTTCCATTAAGGCACTGCTTCCCCTATCACCTCCTGCCTGTAGCACCTGCTATGCATTTAACAGCATTTGCCTCAGCACCCTTAGAAGTGGGATGGCTTGACTGATACAGACAATGTCCCCACTCACTGCCTGTGTAGCATGTTCAAATGGCCCCATACTCATGATCAGGACATCCATTAGTCACCATGGATTTGCTGTCAGAGACAGTGATACTCCAGCACTGTCACAGCATGTATGTAGCAGCAGGTATTCGGAGATAGCTTTGTACTGCTAGTACAAGCACTCGATCATGTTGAGTGTTGAGTTCCAACTAGTGATGACTTCCAGCTTCAGATAATGCTGAAACAGTTTGTTTTGGATCTGCAGGTGCATTAGATTGTCGTGGGCCTTTCTGGATTTAGCGAAGTGGGAGAAAAAGCTGTAGATCAAGTAGGGTCTGTGGTGATGTAGGTAGGTGAAAAATGAACAGACTAGGTGGGTCAAGTGGTCCTTATCTGCCATCAAATTTTATATTTCTGTGTTTGTAAAGTGGGCACAGATGGCACAGATGCAGCAGGCCACAGTCAACCTGGACTTGGCTTCAGGATATGATAGAAACTTCTGCACTACTAGATTATGATGATGTGCCATTCGTGTAACCCTGAGAAAACCACTATTGCTAATGCATTTAACCACACTCACACCATTCTTGCTTGCAATGAAACCCAGTTTCAGGGAATGTGGGTGCAGCCACTTATCAACCACAGTCAGGAGCAGTTCTAACATCTTCTGACCCGTGTGTAATTCACTTACACTCTTCATTGCCAATGTGGCATGCTGACGAATACCCAGAATGTTGCTACCACCGCATTTGGGCTTTGTACAGTTTTTTCGCCATTCCAGCATCAACTACTACCCAAGGTACCTGTGCCCAATGGTATGCAACACATAGATAAGAACTATTAGCTGTTTGGCCACTGCTCCACATATCCATTCTAAGATGGATGTATGGTGATGCTGAATACTGCAGGGCATGTATTAGTGTGCATATCATAGTCCTATGAATTTCAAAATTGGCATAGGTGGAGAAATAGGTTTGCGATGGAATCTGCCATTTTGGACAGGCATGTGCCATCAACCTTCAGTATCTGACATTCTCCACAAAAAATAATGACAATAGATCAATTGCCCACATTTCAGCAGTTACTACATTCAGTTCCTATGCAATAACATGATTGGGTGGGTATTTTTTATGATGCTCAAACATGCTATGCTGTGTAGGCTGCACGTTGTGGGGTTTTGGGATACCAAACAGATAAACTCTATGCACTGTTGGTATGGCTGGTGAGGTAGCATTTGACTGGGAGTGGGGTCGCAGATGCTGAATGAATGAATGAATGATGTGATTTTTTTTGTGTTTTATGAACTGAGGTTGATGTGCTTTGGTGACTCCGGCTGCTAGTACTCAAACCACAACTGCTACTACGGCCACTGCTAAGCAATCCCACTGTCTACTCCTCATCTCTGTAGTAGTCTTCCATGGCTACTTCTGACTCCACCAGGACTCTATCCATGCCACTTTGGGATGCCTTTTACAACGAGGATGATAAGAGAGTAGGCATCCCCTCTGCACTGGCTTCACTTTGGTGCAGAGTCCAGCATAACAGATACATGGACTTAAAGTGTGTGTGTGTGTGTGTTGTTCACCAGTGCCTAGGTGGCTCCCCTTTTTCCCATGACTAACACACGCTCAACATAGCTGGCAGATAGTCACTGTTTTGTCAGCTGTGTCCAGGGCATAAACATCTCTAAAAATCCCTAACTAGGGATTTTGTAGCCCTTGTTTTTATATGGCAGTGGATCAGGTGCTGGGACAGTGGAGGGGTGGCAATGAGTGTTTTGAGGGATGATTTCTGCACTGCGGCAACACTAGGTGACTCACGCTGTGTTACTGGCTCAACACTGCCAATAGCAAAATACAGCTGGAGGATGGGGGCTGGCTTTGGTAATTCCCTGAAATAATTTTTCTTTACACTGTACCACAGGTTCAGCAGCATGACCCATACTTTTTATATTTAGGTTCCCATAGAAGGTCCAGATCATCATTCCCCTCCCCACTGAGACTAATAACCTCCTCCTGAGATCTGTCCTCCTCATCCTCATCCATCTTTTCTCCACCCTCTATTTCCTTCCCAGCATCCTTGCATGCAACAATAAGGTCTCCTGCATCAGATTGTGAGTCATGCTCAAGCTCATCGATACCACCATCAACAGCAGTCATGGTGACAACATCAACCATCCCATCGTCCCCAACCACATTTCCAGAGCAAGACTTTGTTAGATCTTGGACCGATTCTTTTGTCAGTGTCTATAGCACCCACCAGTGCTGATGCCACAGATGTGACTGAGAAAAATTTGGCCACATTAATGCCCCCACCACTTGTGCCAACTAATCCTTTTCAAGCACTGGTAATACCAGTGGCTGATGGACCTGCAGCAGAAGTACTTGCTTTTAGAGACAACATCCTTCTGAACTTCAAAACTTATACTCTTCTTGGCAACATTGCTGCTACCAGAAACTTGTATTTTATTCGGGTGTCTCTTTCTGGGCATCTTTATATGTAGATTTTTCAACTCTGCAATTAAAATAAAAACAGGGAGCAGCAGAGACACTAGAACATCTCAGCAAAGAAGTGTGATTTGAATAACACAACAGCTTACTTTGCTTACTTCAGTAAAAACATCACAAAAATAGAAACATAGAATTTGATGACAGATAAGGACCGCTTGGCCCACCTAGTCTGCTCATTTCACTACCTAATGGATAAGCTGCAGATCCTAGTTAACCAACAGCCTACTTCCTCCTACTCCCCACTAGAATTGCCTTATGTCTGTCCCATGCATTCCTGAATTCCTCCACTGTTTTTGACTCCACTACCTCCTCTGGAAGGCTGTTCCATGTATCCACAACCCTCTCCATGGAAAAATACATCCTCACATTACCTCCGAGCCATCCCCCCTTCTGTCTTCAAATTATGCCCCCTTGTTCTTGCACATCTCTTTTTCTGAAAGATGCTACCCTCTTGGACTTTGTTGGTTCCCTTGAGGTACTTGAAAGTTTCTATCATGTCCCCCCCCCTCTCCCTACTCTCCTCGAGGGTATACATATTAAGCTCCTTTAATCTCTCTCTTCATATGTCTTCTGGTGCAGACCCTTCATCATTTTAGCTGCCCTCTTCTGGAGAGCTTCCATCCTGTCTATGTCCTTGAGGAGATGGGGTCTCCGGAACTGCAGACAGTACTCCAGATGGGGGTCTCACCAACTGTCTATACGGATAACAACTTCCTGTTTTCTACTGGTGATGCCTCTCACTGTGCATCCCAGTATCCCACCAGCCCTCTTTACTGCCTTCTCACATTGCTTGCCCATCTTAAGGTCATCAGATATGACTACCCCCAGGTCCCTTTCCGTTTTTGTTGTTGTTAGTATCTTATCCCCATTGTGTACTCTTCCCATGGGTTTTTGTTTCCCAGGTGCATTACTTTGAACTTCTTTGCATTGAATCTAAGCTGCCATACATTTGACCCTTCCTCCAACCTTGCAAAGTCCCTTTGCATCCTTTCCACCCCACCTTCTGTATCGACCCTGTGGCAGATCTTTCAGTCGTCTGCAAAGAGATATACTTTTCCTTCCAGTCCCTCTGCAATGTCACTTATAAAGACATCAAAGACGACTGGAAAATAATTTTTTATAAGTTTTTTTTACACAAACATTACACAGCAGAGAATAAGTAGACACAAACACTGGGATAATTATAAAGAAGTTACTGTCACCATTACAGTAAACTGTAACTTCAGAAAACTAACCAAATAACTAAAATTAATATAGTAAAACCAGATTGACAAAAATAATTCAGTAAAACACACTGAACTGTTCTACAGAAATAATTTAACTAATCACAGAAAACAGAAAAAATAATCAAAGAGAAACACTGAGGAAACAACATTAGTGCTCACAGACGATGCTGCCTTGCTTGCTACTAGCTAACACATCTTCCCTCCTCCACAGCAGTACTTTATAAAACAAAATGAAACCACTACTTTAAGTAAATAAATCAGAAAAAGTAACAAAAAGAATTGTTAGTCTACAGGTACGAGGCACTCTTGACACTTTTAGGAGTTATTTTGCTCAAAATACTGTACTCCAAGTTTAAAGTGCTTTTGAAAGGTTTTTGGGAACAGAGATTCATAGCAGACTTAACACAAACTCTCTCTTCATAAAACTCATTGTAGCACCATGTGACCTCCAATCCCATGGAACATTGTAAACTTTGCCTGCAGGCCCCAATTTACAGTCATAGTTATCAAATCACCCATACACAAAGTTTTAACTATAATGGGAATTTGAACTTCACCTTGCAGAGTAAATTCACAAATTGAGGCAGATTTATGAATTTCTCAGCAAAGTGAAGTTTTCTAACTTTGCACTCCTCTAATTCCATAATAATCAAACATTGCATCCATTGAATGTGTGAAAAGACAGATGGTTGACAGGTGATAGGGACTACTTTTTATTAATTACTTTTAATAAAAGAAAATAGCTGTTTTTAATAAAAAAAAATGTTTTGATTGTTTCTTAACTTTTCCATTTTATAATTAAGCAATAAGGCATGACAGGAGTTCGCCTCATGATTCAACCCACCCCAGGAGTGACGTTATTACACAATAACTTACACCCTGGAGTACCTTATTGCTATTATACAATGGCTCCGTTTTTTTTTTTAAGAAAAAAGAAACATTTTTTGGCTTTTTCCCCCCATCTTTTCTCTGTGGAGGTGTATGTTTTTTAAAAAAGTCTATTATTTTTTGCACCAGTAGGTGGAGCTGCTGCCTGAATGATATAGTGCAGCATATGGTTTCAGTCAGTGTTGAACTTTGGCATACTGTGACATCAGTCTTCCTGTCCCCCACCCCACTGTTTGTTCGCCAGCTAAACCAGGCTGTATTTCAACTTTCTTCTTTTTCTCTGTGAATATGGTCTGTTTCTTTCTGTAGTCACAAAAGCACTGTGCCTCTGAAGAGCAGGACACTGAAGTGTGCACATACTGACCTAATTTCAGCACTGAGACCGACATGGAATCATGGTTTATTTTCAAGGAAAGTTTGTGCAGTGAGTGTCCATGGAGCACGATGGGAGATGAGGATCTGTGTCACATATTAAATTAAGCATAAAAAAATACATTTACTTTACATGTTTGTTTTTCCCCTAAACTGAGCGGCTTCGGTGAACCTCATGATCAGCAGTTACAGTATGCATGGTTCACAGAAGCTGCTCAGTTCACAAAGAAAAGCTGCCATTAAAGCTAAACTTGTTTAGTACACTGACATATGCAAGTAAAGTATTTGGTGTAGACGGTGAAGCAATGGACAGAATTTTTGTTGTTGGGAGGGTAAGCCGTGACGGCTTCAGGGCAGTGTCGATTTTGCGGTGACTCGTGTGTGGAGAGAGGAATTTCATTCTGTGTTTTGAGGTCACCTGTGTACCTGGACTTCATACAGTGGTGCTATTGTGCAATAACATTACTGTTACAGGCACCCAGTGAGCAATCAGAGTGCAGAAAATTTTCTTGCCACTGTATAATTGCAGTTCGCCACTCCAGGTCATAGATTGTCTGAGGTTAATGCACTTCCAGATACTAAAGGCACTCATTGCAAGTGCCTCATGCCTCACTACACACTTGGGTGTGCATTAACTCAAGATGACCAATGGCATGGGTACACCATGACATGGGTGACTCAATCACAGTGCATGTCACAGTGACAACCTGGCAGCTACAGCGACTGGATGGGGTGGGTTGGTGACCCTAGTGACAGGAAGTTGCTACAGATACACACGCGGGGGTGGGTGGGTGTGAGCACGCTTGGCGAGGGGTGGAAGGGGATTTGAGGGGTGGTGCTGTGGTAAGCTGCTGAGCTGGCCCTGTGGTGTAGTGGGTCTGCTCACCACTTTGGTGTGTAGGGTGCTGGGTTCATTTTTGTTGTGCCTGGCCTGAATTGTATTTTTTTTACGTTTGGCCCCCCCCGACATGCACCCCCTGGAGTTGAGAATCCTTAAGTAGGGGGTGTGTGGGGCTATCACATAAATGTAAAAAAATGCAAGTCCCCAGCACTGTTTTGTTTTGCGCCGGGGAGTCAGAGTGCTGAAATTGATTTTCAGTGCTCTGACTTCGCCGTAACGGTGATTGCCCTTTGGCAGTCACTGTTATCACATAGAACCATGCCATGTCATGGTTTATTGCTTACACAGAACACATAGAACAGCTGGCCAACCCAGCCTGGTGGTGTAGAGGGCTGATGTGCTGGACGCCTTACCTTGCACCATGCTGGCAACCCAGGTTTGGGAACAAGCCAGAGTTGTCAGAGAGCCAGCCGGGCGAGGGGAAGGGAGGGAGCAGGACTGAGCAGCCTTAATGGCAGCTTTCCTTTCCTGGGGAGGAACTCCATGGCCGCCCTCCATAGTTCCACTGCCATTGGGTGAAGGTCCGATGGACAGCGTAGGCAGGTTGGGGTGGCAAGTAGCAGGAGGGCACCTAGGTGACAGTGCACGCATGTGCCTGCACACGTGCACACATGCTCAAGGCACGAGGGGGTGAAAATTGGGTAAAAGACTTGGGGGCATAAAAATCTGTATATACAAAAAAGAACAATTGTTCAGACAAAGTGTTTATAACAGAAAGGATGCTTGATTCTAGAACTAGGGAAAGACAGATGAAAATATTAGCAGTAGTGTGGTATATATCAAACACATAATGGGTTGCAGTAGAATAACACATTGATCTGTACACTAGAGTGGTAAGACCTTCATAACTATCTTGTGGCTTTGCCACTCACTAGTTATGGATATTACCACTTACTAGTAGACAGCAACCCATTATGTGTTCCATGTAAATATCTATATTGATATCTCTATCTGTCTATCTCTCTCTCTAGTGAGAGAGTTAGAGAGAGAATAAATATCCGATGATAAAGTGTCATATACAAGGAAATAGTATCATTGATATGTGATGGTAAAATGTCATATGCATGGAAATAGTACCATTGACATGTGATGGTAAAGTGTCATATGCAAGGAAATAGTACCATTGATATATGATGGTAAAGTGTCATGGAAATATTACCATTGATATATGATGGTAAAGTGTCATGGAAATGGTGCCATTGATATATGACGGTAAAGTGTCATATGCAAGGAAATAGTACCATTGAGGAGCTACCGAGATCATAAATCCATGAGCCCAAAGGGTGAGTGGCCTTTCTGATCTTGTCAGGCCCCAAGATGGTAATAGTTCATGAGTTAATATGAATTTATATACAAAAGAATGGTGTTTTTGTATGTATAGATCACTTTTCTGATAATTTCAGGTTTGCCTTTTAGATGATTGTCCCAGTGCATTTTGTATATTGTAAGTGATATTTTTTGTTTGTTTCTACTTTTGTCTCATTTGGTTTTCTATAGTGTAGGGTTCTTCTGTTAAAGAAATGCATGATTGGGGTACACCATTCCCTTGGCTGTGTTCAGGACAGTGTGTGAGAGATGTGGCATTAGTGGGATAGAATGGCATGTTGTGCATGGTTGGGCAAGCCTTGGGTTGGGAGGTACATATAAAAAAAAAATATTTTTTTAAGGATAGTGGGTGAGGTCTAGAAATAAGGAGTAGCCATTATGAGAGTGATGCAGTGCAGTGGCTGTGGGGTGGCAGCCTTCAGTGAGACCTTTTTGTGACTGCGGTACTGCCCCATCTACAAGCACCTCTCTGGGCTGAGGGAGGAGGTTGCCAGACTTAAGGCCAGGTTGGCTTGGGTAAGGAGGACCAACTCCCCCACTCAGGAACCACTAAGTCCACTTTCACTTCCTCAGAGGATGCCAGGAAGGAGGAGTGGATGGATAACAGTGGGCTTGGAGAGGGTTAGGGTGATGTAGCACAGGATCATCCCAAATGCCCTGCCACTACGGAACTCCTATGCTGCACTTGCAAGGCAGGATAGTCCCACAGAGGCATCTGAAGTAGTGACTCAGATGGATGGGGAGGTCCTCCAGGGTGGAGACCTAATGGGGGGTAGGGGAGGACCCCATAGGAGGAGGAGGAGGAGGAAGCAACTCCTGGTGGGGGACTCTGTAGTTTGGGGAGTGGAGCTGGGGACAGGTAGTGGGGTGGAGAGGGAGGTTAAATACCTGCTGAAATGCACAGCTTGGAGGGATGGAAAGCAGATCCAGAGGATCACTAGGGTGGCAGCAAGGGGGGGAGTGGGATATCATTGTCCATCTGGGGACAAATGACCTGGTTAGGGATGAGGCAGGAATAAGGAAAGTGCAGGAAGAGTTCAGGGAATTGGGGAGGGGCCTTGGGCAGATAGCAAGCTCTGTGACCTTCTCAGAGGTGCTGCCTCTCCATGGCAAGTGGAAGGCTAGGAACCTCTACACCAGGGACTTCAGCACATGGTTGAGGAGCTGGTGCAGAGAGAAGGGCTTTGGCTTCATTGGCGACTGGAGACCCACCTGGAGGGACATGGGCCTGTACAAGGGCGATGGTCTGCATCCATCCAGGAAGGGAAACATTGACCTTAGTGAGTGGTTTAAATGTTTCATTGGCAGGCATTTAAACTAGCCAAGGGGGGTGGCAGAAGGAAGCAGGGAGAACCAAACTGCCCACTCCCACAGATTAATGTATTCAGCAGACAGAACCCTAAGGTTGGGAAATCACCAATGGTAACTAAACTAGGAAAAGGTAGAATAGTGAAGAAAAGGAGCAGGGGATTAAAGGCTGGGAGGGTAATGAGGGAAGGCATGAGAATAAAAAGGGGGATGAGAGGAGGGGAAGTAACAAAATATGGAAGGCCATGTGTTCGAATGCTCACAGCCTGGGAAATAAAATCCCAGATCTGGTGGCCTTGATGGCAGAGGCTGATCTGGACATTTTCGGTATCACAGAGACATGGTATAATGGGAACCATGACTGGGATGTAGCTATACCAGGTTGTACTCTATTCAGGAAAGTCAGCGAGGGTAAAAAGGGAGGAGGGGTAGCTCTTTATGTCAGGGAGGATATAAAAGCAACTGAGATAGAGGGATTGCAGAGGGTGGTGGAGGCCCTGTGGATCACCCTAAAAACAGGCAATGGCACCGCTGTTTGCACGGGTGTGATCTACAGACCTCCAGCACAAGGGGAAGAGTTGAACAAGATTCTAGTGGAAGTCATCCATAAGACAGTGACAAAAGGGGAAGTGCTGCTAGTAGGTGACTTCAATCTGCCAGATGTTGATTGGAGCATCCCAGCCGCAGCCTCATCCAGGAGCAGGGGCATACTGGACTCCCTGCATGGGGCATACCTCAGACAGCTAGTGCTAGAGCCCACCCGTGATGGTGCAGTGTTGGACCTGGTTCTCAACAATGGGGACAGAACTGCAGATGTCACAGTAGGTGGACACCTGGGGTCCAGTGATCATCTCGTGGTGTGGTTCAGTATGAGTACATTGGCAGAGTCAAGCCATACGAAAGCGAGGGTCCTGGACTTCAGGAGGGCAGACTTTGCAAAGTTGGGGTATGTCTCAGGAAAGCCTTAGCAGGGAGGAAGGACCGAGGGGGGGGGCGGGCGAGATGAGGAACAGTGGGCTCATCTAAAAGGAACCATAGTGGAGGCAACAAACCTTTCCATTTAAAGGCTAGAGAAAAAGATAACCACTATGGTTCTCAAAGAAAGTGGCCAGGAAGATAAGAGCGAAAAAGTTGGCTTTCAGAAAGTACAAGGAAACCCAGAAGGAGGACAGGGTAGTGTATCAGGATAAGCAGAGGGAGGCAGAGAAGGCAGTCAGGAATGCAAAGGCACAAACAGAGGCAAAAATAGCCCAGGCAGTAAAGAAAGGACAAGACTTTTATAGGTACGTTACTGAAAGGAGAAAGACAAGGGAGTGGGATTGTAAGGCTTAAGGGGAAAGAAGGGGAGTGTGCAGAAGGGGACTTGAAAAAAGCAACAATCCTGAGCAAATATTTTTATAAAATGGGTAGAGACAATAAAGGAACCTGATTGGCTGGCACCCCTTGCTAGCTATGTCTTTTATTTTGAATATACCATGGCAAAAAATAGGTGTCACCACAAGTGACCCAGTCACCCAGGATATCTTGTGCCCTGCCATCTCGGGGATCCCGAATCACAGTCTGAAGTCCCCAACTGGCTGTAGCCCAAACAGTAAAAACACAGTGCAGTAAGTATGGGAGTAAAGTGAAGAAAGCGTGGGTAGTTAATTTAACTGCTATCTATCTGTCTGCTCAAAGCAATACAAACAAACAAACAAAAAAAAAATACTGTTACTTTTTCTTCCTCCTCTCAATCCTCAGCCAACCCTTGGTAAATGGCATGGTGAACTGGAGTAAAATACAAACTAAGAAACAAAATAAAAACTGTAACAACACTTAAAAAGTGTTGTTTGTAGGTAAAAACTGTATCACTGTCCTTGCCAGACTACTCTCTTGTCCCCCTCACCTAAAGCTCCATCATTCCTCTGAAGCCCCAAGCAGACGGATCAGTGGGAATTTTGCAAAAGTTGCTACCACAGAGGGTAACTTGCCGTGGGCAAGACCGAACACAAAATCACGGTCTTTCCTGGGGCCTGACTTGTTGACTCGGTGGCTGCCTTCAGCACCCCTAGTGACAGCACTTCACCTAACAGCATCCCTAGCAACGTAAAGAAAGTGGAGGGACTATTTCACATCAATATAGATTTTTTCTTTTTTTACTTTTTTTTTTAATAATATGGCAGTTTCTCAAAAGAAAACCATTTTATAAGACATTAATACACTCGTGGTGTGGATTATTCTGGATGAATGCACTTCTAGGGGCAGCTCACTATGCCCCAGACATGCATTTATCCAGAATAACCCACTCCCCAGAGTGTGTTATTGCTTACTTATTCAGTATTCACAGAAGAGGGGGAAGGTGAGGAACCACAATTAAGTGGCAGGAACAATAAGTGGAGGGAGGTGGACACCAGTCCATTTATGGAGGAGAGAGTTTTAAAGGAGCTCGCAAAGCTGAAAGTGGACAAGGCAATGGGACCATATGGGATTCTTCTTAGAATATTAAAGGAGCTTAGGCTGGTGCTGGCAGCATCACTGACATCCCTGTTCAATGAACTGCTGGAAACAGAAGTGGTTCCAGAGGACTGGAGAAGAGCAGATGTAGTCCCTCTACACAAAGTGGGAGCAGTCAGCTTGACCTCAGAAAATAATGGAATCACTGCTAAAAGAAAGAATTGTGGAACATCTTGATTCCAACAGAGCACAGGATCCAAGGCAGCATAGATTCACAGCAGGAAGGTCATGTCAAACAAATCTGATAGATTTCTTTGACTGGGTGACCAGGGAAGTGGATTGGGGGGAGCAGTGGATGTGGCCTACCTGGATTTCAGCAAGGCCTTCAATACTGTTCCACATAAAAGGCCTGTAAACAAGCTAAGCAGCCTGGGAATGGGTGCCAAGGTGGTAAACTGGGTTAGGAACTGGATGAGGGATAGAACACAGAGGATGGTGGTAAATGGAGATCAATCTGAGGAAAGAAGGGTTACCAGCGGGGTGCCACAGGGATCAGTTCTGGGCTAGTCCTATTCAATGTATTCATAAGTGACATTGTGTAGGGACTGGAAGGAAAGGTATGCCTCTTTGCAGATGACACTAATGTCTGCTACAGTGTAGACATTCCGGGAGGGGTGGAAAAAATGAGGAGGGACCTAGGTAAATTAGAGGAATGGTCAAAAGTGTCGCAGCTAACATTCAATGCAAAAAAGTGCAATATACTGCATTTGGGGCACAGGAACTCAGCGGAGGCTTACATAATGAGGGGGGAATACTGACAGCCACCAAACAGGAAAGGGATCTGGGGGTAATCATATCAGATGACCTAAAGGTGGCCAAACAATGTGCAAGGGCTGTGGGGAGAGCCAGTGGGATACTGGGGTACATAGGGAGAGGTATCACCAGCAGAAGGAAGGAGGTGTGATGCTGCTGTACAAATCATTAGTGAGACCTCATCTGGAGTACTCTGTCCAGTTCTGGAGGCTGCATCTCTATAAGGACATAAGACAGGATAAAGCCGGTTCAGAGAAGGGCAACATAAATGGTGCGGGGTCTGTGCCATAAGTCATATGAGGAGAGACTGAAGGACCTCAATATGTATACCCTGGGGGAAAGGAGAGAAGGATCTATGACAGTCGGTTAACAATTTCATTGTTGACCGATGTTACAGTGACTCCTTTATGTCGACTGCATTTGCGGTTGGCATAAAGGGAATCACATCAAACTGTGTTTTCTTTGGGGGGGCTTCACCCCCCGCTACTTAAATAATCAACTCCGAGTCAGAGTTAGTTTCAAGGAGGGGGTGCAATACCCCCAGAAAGCAGTACCACGGTTCCATGCCGACACTACAGCGACCAGGTGCCAGGACCGTGGTAAAGTTGTAAAGGAAGTGTCGGTAAACAGGAGGGAAAGTGGGGATATGATAGACAACTTTGAAAATCTCAAGGGCATAAATAAGGTGCAGGAGGGTAGCATCTTTCAGAAAATGAGATGTTCTAGAACAAGGGGTCATGACATGAGGCTGGAAGGGGTAGGCTAGGGGGTAACATGAGGAAGTATTTCTTCACAGAAAGGATGGTGGATGCATGGAACAGCCTCCCAGCAGAGGTGGTGGGGGAAAATGTGGTAGGGGAATTGAAAAATGCCTGGGACAGGCATAGGGGAACCTTAGTGATAGGAAAGAGATCAAAGCTGGAGATCAAGTAGGGTCTGTGGTTTCTGCAGCAGGTAGAAAAAAATGGTCCAACTGGGTGTGCTTAGCAGTCCTTATCTGCCATCAGTTTCTATGTTTCTATGTAGTGCATGGTTGGGAACAGTGTTTGGGTGTTCAGGACGTTTTTGGGAGTGGTGTGACACCTGCAGGTCAGTGATGCATTGAGTTTGCAGTGAGGAGCATCATGGGTGTCGGTAGTAGCAGTATGAAGTCAGCAGCAGCTTAGGATAGCAGCACAATGGAGGGTTTGCCTGTGGAGGAGTGGGAAAAGAGAGCGAGAGAGAGAGATAGAGATATGGATCATCAAGGGACATGGCTGTTTTGAAAGTCATGGGCAAGGTGTGTGAGTGATTTTAGGCTAGGGCAGTTTTTGTAGTTCAAGTTTTTTTCTGTCTTGCATTTCAGAGGTTGCAGCTGAGACAGATTCTGCGTATTTTAGGGTAGTTGTTACCTGTGTTATTAAGGGGTTGTAACATGTGTTAATAAGGTTGTAATAAGGTGTTTTATACTGAATTCATCAGGTGGTAATGTGTTATTAAGGTGTTTATAGGTGTGTAATTACATGGTTGGGTGAGTAATTTATGGTTGGGGTTAATTGGATAATTGGCTACCATCAGATATGGGGTCATGTTGATGGCTTATCTATGGGCATGGGCATGGGTATCTATCCCTGAGCTATCTATATCTTATTTATATCTGTATCTGCATCTGTATCTATCTATCTATCTATCTAGCTAGCTAGCTAGCTAGCTATCTATCTATCTTCTTTGCAAAAAACTGCATTTATGCAGCATTTAGGGTTCAGGCTAAAGAAACAAAAGTAGGGAAATGTGATTTCAGGGCTTCCAGCCCTAAACCCTAATGCCACCCCTAAAGCAAATCAGGGGTGGAGTCTTCCTAATGGTTGTCAACCCTAAAGCTCACCCCATTAGGTGTGTATGTTTCTGGAGTGTATAGAATGGGGTGAGCTTTAGGGTTGACAACCCTTAGGAAGACTCTGCCCATTATTTGCTTTAGGGGTGGCTTTAGGATTTTAGGGTTGGAAACCCTAAAGCCACATTTCTCTATTTTTGTTCTTTTAGCCTGAACCCTAAATGTTGCATTAATGCAGTTTTTTGCAAAGAATTTCCTTACTTTTTGACATACTCGGTTTACTCAGTGAGTTAAGACACTAGAAGGTATTAGCCCATTATGTATGACTCCCACTCCTAGTGGGTGTCTAAATTAATGTTTGTCCCATACCAGGGGAGATGCCCGACTAATTTGGTTTTAAAGTCTGCAGAATTTTATGACTGAACCACCTCCTATGGAAGCAAATTCCAGATAGTATAATGGTATCCTTATTTTCCTGTCAGAGCACAGGGCCCACTGGACCCCATGCTGCCATGCTTCTGTGCTTTTTGAGGTAGTGTAATTGTATCCTTACTTGTCTGATGGAGCGCATGGCCCTCCAGGCCCTGCACTCCCATCCCTCCATAGATGCATATATGTATGTTTATGGGTAAGCACAGGGCCCTCCGAGCCCTGCACTTCCATTTGTAGGACAACAGCAACCAAATTGTCAACATAGCCTTCCTGTTGCCCTCCACCTCATCAACTCGGTAGTAAAAATTGTCAAATCCCCACCAAAACATCATTCCACACCACCGCAGCATAATCCCTCAGCAGGGGCACAAAAAGACATTTTGGGCAAGATCTGAAAAATGACAGCTGTCACATTCATGAGGTGGTGTAACGAAATGGCTATGTTAATAATTTGGGGTTAAAATATTGAAAATTAAGAATGTTACAAGCGAGTGTATTAAAATGTCAACAGATGAGCACAACTTTGCCATTTTAGCATATTTTGAACCCGAATTTTCAACATAACTTTTTTATGACACCACCCTATGAACAAATACAATTAAACTTTTAGAATCCTGCCCAAAAGGTGATTTCACCAACTGACCACAAAATCACCTTTCAGGCAGTATTTGCAAAATGACACCAAACTTGTTCGAGAGGTGGGGTACCAAAAAGGGTATGTTGAAAATGTGGTGTAAAAATCTTGAAAAATGACAAAGTTATGCACCAAAGTTGAAAGCCACATTGAAATACATTGATTTCCCATATGAAAAAATAATTTTTTTCATGAGTTGTCATATGAAACAAGAATATTGTTTCATATCACGAGTCATGAAACAGATTTATAATCTTTAAAGAACAACATTTTAAGGACATTTCTGTAACAGTTAAGTGCAGAATCCAGCAAAGAGGGGCCCGATAAGCAAGTCACATATGTTGGTTTCTCTCAGGAAACAAGATGGCGGCAAATGAAACAGTGATTTTCCCCTCATGAAAAAAGATGAGGCCTATACGAAAAAAGATTCTGTTTTCGTTTCATACAGCTATTTTTCAGTGCTTACTGAGCATGCTCAGAACCAAGTATTCAAAATTGCAAAATTAAATAATGTTGGAACGGATTAATATTTTTTCACCAAACAAGCAAAAGACACATCTGTGGGCCAGCCCCCCAAAACATTTCAGCCAAAATTCAAAACGTTCTGGGTGCTAGCCAAGTTGACAGAAAACCCATTCAAACCAATGGGGAAAAAATTCACTTTTTGCACTATTTGAGTCAAAGAATCTCAATAGCCAACCAGAACTAAACTTGGTACAGCAAGAGATCTGCTCCATGAGACCGTGGTTGCAAAATTTCATACAAATCTGTTGAATGGTTGCAAAGTTATTAATGTGCAGATTATGGGGTTTAACATTGAAGTGCCTGTACAACCCTAAATATAGGGGCATGACTGTACCCCTATAATATCTGGGATATGCCATGGCCCCAAGAGAAATATCCCTGATATTTTTCATGAGACCTGTTTGAGCTTTGACATCATAAGTGGTAGAACCATGAGTGATACCAATTGTCAAACATCATGAGTGCAAAATATCAGTGATATTTTTAGGGGGGGCCATACCATATTTGTTTTATCCATCATGTGTGAGATTCTTTAGTATTTTAAAATGTGGTTTACCTTTTGTTTATTTTAAAATCAGTGTTTTTGTCTGTTCCTTCAGATGGCCACATGACTCATGATGCAGTGACACATGACGTAATGACGCATGATGCTATTGAGTGCATTAATGCATCGTTGCATCTGAGGTGCATTATGGGCATGCTGTTATGGAACAGGTGGTTTGAGAAGAAGTGTGAGTGGGCATGTCTGAAATTAAAGCTGGTGAGCAGAGGTTCTTCACTGGGGAGAGTAAAGGGGACGTGCCGGTCAGAGACTGAAAGACCATGTTTCGAGAATGTGGAGGGATGTAGGAGAAGAAGCCAACACAACTGCTGGAGGGGCTAATAAGCTAACAGTGTGTTTTCTATGAATGAAAATTGTGGTCTGGGTGATTTGGATGTTATTTTATAAAGGAACATTATTGGGAAGGAAATGGAAAATGAAAGTGCTGTTAGGGATCCTGGCATGACATGAAACTAGTGGGTACAAGCCATCATAGAAGCGTAGATTTGAGTTCTAAAATTAAAACTGTGCTGCTTGTGCTGCTGGCTTCCACCAGTTAGTACTTACAGTGAGAATATTTTTGCTCATGGGGACCTAGAGAGAGATTATTTCTATTTTCTCACTCTAGGTCAAGAGGGCACAAAAATATCACTGATAAGTGACAGAAAATACCCTCACAAGCATTGGATACATATATATAATACATGGATGAAAACTTTTCCCCATAGAAAAGGTCATTATTTATTTCACTGCACACCTATGACTAATCTAGCAATGAAAAGTATACCTGTGACTAATCTATCAAAATTCTAAGTATATACCTGCAGCAATTAAACAATTATGTATAGAATAAATAATTTGTAAGGGTGGTACACAAGGATGTATATCCTTCAAGGGCGCTAATTAAGGCTATAAGGCCACAATCCCAAAGGGCAAGTGGCTTTATTACCCTAATTAGCCCCCAAGATGGGTATACTGCCATCTGTTCCACCTTTACCGATTGTTTGTTGAATATAATAAATTAGGATGGCTATTGTTATGGAGATCACATTTACAATCACATTATGGAAACTGAAAGTCTCTTGCAGCAAAAGGGAATGGTATGTAGTGAATGCATGTAGAGGTTTGGGGGATTTCTGGGTTTGGGAAGGTTTTGACTAGGTTTCTTTTTTCCAGGTTCTTTTACAGCTTGTTAATTGGTTTGGCCAACTTTCTAATGCTGTTTTAATTGTATTATTAGGGGTATCCCATAGGACTTAATGTAGTGCTAGTGTGTACTTTTTATTAGTGCAGGTATATACTTTTAATTGGTTAATTAGTGTAGGTAGACAGCTTTAATTAGTGTAGGTATATAGCTGTAATTGTTTAATTAGTGCAGGTATATACTTAGAATTTTGATAGGTCACAGATATTCTTTTCATTGCTAGATTAGTCACAGGTATATTGAGGAAATACATGATGGCCTTTTCTATGGGGGAAAGTTCCCATCTATATACCTACACTAATCAAACAATTAAAAGTATATACCTGCACTAATAAAAAACTACACACCTGCACTACGTTAAACCCCATGGGATACCACTAGTGACACAATTAACACAGCATTAGGAAGCTAGCCAAATCAATTAACAAGCTGCAAAAGAACCTGGAAAAAAGACATTTACACAAAACCCTCCCAAACCCAGAAATCCCCCAAACTCCTACCTGCACTCTCAACACACCATCCCTCCTTGCAGCAAAAGACCTTCAGGTGCCATAATGAGATTGCAAATGTGATCTGCATAACAGTAACCATCCTAATTAATTATATTCAACAAACAATGGTTAAGGGTGGAACACTCAGAAGTATACCTAGCTCTGCATGTATTATCTATCTACCTATCTGTCTATACACACATATATGTATATATATTTATAAAATGGGTAGGAAAAGTTATCCCTGCTGGTTGGTTGAAACACATGACATGACCATGTGTATATTAGAGTGCGACCACACACCTGCACTTTTATCCCCTTCCAAGACAATTTTGACATTTTATAAGATAGATAAATCACTCTTAGGTGTGTGGTCACGCTCTGATATACACACACCTTGGGTGGTTGATGTAACAATGCACACCAAGGTGTGCATATATCAGCACGCAGCCACACACTTCAGAATGGTTTATCTATTACATATATATAGGGGATACATGATGGCCATGAGCGTGATATGGCAAATATTGTCATTCCTGCAGAGTGAGATATCAAGAGCTCACGATACAGGAGTGACAATATTTGCCATAGCATACGATCTGCACATCATGTATTCGTTTTATACAATAGGGCCAGGAGTTTCAGAAGTATTGTTATGCTGTCTTGTGTTCTGTTCCTGTTTGTGTTTGCTCATTCTGTGTGTGAGTTTTTCTGAATGGGCTGGCAGTGTTACAAACTCTGGGAAACAGATGAGTGTGTTTTGCAATGCTAAATTAGTTTTAGGTAGGAGTGAGAAACAGACTATTTTGTGAAGCTGTATTCTTTAGAAATCTGGCTGCAGTCAAGCTGAGAGCATCACAGTAATTGTAATGGGCTGAGAGGCAGAATTTGAGGAACAGGTGAGTGTTTTTAGTGGTAACTGAGTTTGCTGCAGGCAGCAGTGAGGAACAGACTGTTCTGTGAAGCTGTGCTCTTTAGAATGCTGGCTGCAGTCAAGCTGAGTGTATCACAGTAATGAGCTGGAAGTTAGAGTGTGGGGAATAGGTGAGAGTGTTTTGTAATGCTGAGTTAGCTGCAGGCAGCAGTGAGACCTCTCATGTAGTTCTGCATTTGTGTCTATGGTAACAGCACAGGTGTTTCTTGCATGCTGAGGGGAAAGCTGCCTAGAGTGATGATATCAGTGACCTTTGTGTGACCTGTGTGTGTAAATCGCTGATATCATCACAGTAGAGCAGAGGGTAAAAATATCACACTGCAGTGGATGATACACTGTTTTATCTCACTCCTTTATCACTCACCATTATTGTATAAATATATAATATATATATATATATATATATATATATATATATATATATATATATATATATATATATATGGCATATGACATGGCCTGAGTGAAGATATCATATTTATCTTCATGAAGGCTAATGATATCGCTGATATCTCAATGAGTGGCTAAGCCACGCAGTGAGATATCTTGATTTATTGGCCCGGAGTGAAGATAAATATATATCTTCACTCAGGCCATGTCATGTTCTGTTTATATAACATGTGTTTTGGGCTTTTGTAGCATGATCCCTAAAGCACCCCCACCCCAAATCTTCAGCAACATCACAGATTCCATACTGTATTGAAAATAAATTCATCTGGCTGATCCTGTTAATTTACAGTTTTTTTTTGAAATACTGTTATTTCATTGAGCTTAGCACTTCCTTCTTCCTGTTTTAAAGTGGACTACCTGCTGTGTCATTGGTAGAGACGGTCCCTTCTATTAAGTAAAGCATGTTATCGGGAGATAAAAGCCAGGATTTTCTTTACAGTGCAGACACTTATTTTAAAGCTGTGGTACCAGTAATCTGCTCGTTTACATGCCGCTCGGTCACGCTAGAGTTCGGGGGGAAAGTGAAAGTATTACAGATTTTGCCGGTAGCACAGGGGGACAATCAACCAGGTACCTCTTTATATTACTATTTTAATTACAAATGACGGCAGGATTAACCAGATAGGGTTTGAGAGGTGTGTGTGTTTTTGGGGGGATGAAGCAGGAATTAGAGAGACTTCTCAAAGAGGGTGAAACATACTTTCACTCTTTGCAGTGACGTTAGAACATAGAGATATCACCATGACGTATAAGAACATGGAGATATCACTATGACGTATAGGAACGTGGAGATATCATTGATATCTTCACTGCCTATCTGAGATATCACTTTTTATCCCCACATTTATCCCAAAACACATGTTGTATAAATATATATATATATATATATATATATATATATGAGAAAGACAAAGAACCTCTGTGCGCAAACACTGAGGCAGGGGTTACCTTAAAGGGCATTTGGCTGGGAAGCCAAGTTTCAAGAAAATACAAATTACACATGCCCACAAATGCAGTAGCATCAGTAAGTCATGAGTGCAAATCACCACAGAATGTTATGCTGGTCCAACTTTAAGCAGAATTGCATGGTGCCGAAAGGCCTCTCACACAGTTTGCAAAGGGTGCTAACAGAAGACATAGACACGTGTTTCGTCCTACCAGGACTCATCTTATGCCTCTCGCCTGTTTGACACCCGTGGAATGGACCAGCTACCCTAAGACAGCGTGGTCTTGATATGTTGTGGTGAACCCATTAAAATAAAAAAAATTTAAAAGACAAAGAACCTCTGTGCGCAAACACTGAGGCAAGGGTTACCTCAAAGGGCATTTGGCTGGGAAGCCAAGTTTCAAGAAAATACAAAATTACACATGCCTACACAATGCAAAGCATCATGGGCTGCGTATGCAAATCACCAGAGAATGTTATGCTGGTACAACTTTAAGCAGAATTGCATGGTGCTGAAAGGCCTCTCACACAGTTTGCAAAGGGTGCTAACAGAAGACATAGACACATGTTTCGTCCTACCAGAACTCATCAGTATGCCTCGTCTGTTTGACACCCCAGTGGAATGGACCAGCTACCCTAAGACAGTGTGTCTTGGATATGTTGTGGTGAACCCATTAAAATAAAAAAACATTTAAAAGACAAAGAACCTCTGTGCACAAACACTGAGGCAAGGGTTACCCCAAGGGTAGGACGAAACATGTGTCTATGTCTTCTGTTAGCACCCTTTGCAAACTGTGTGAGAGGCCTTTCGGCACCATGCAATTCTGCTTAAAGTTGGACCAGCATAACATTCTGTGGTGATCTGCATATGCAGCCCATGATGCTTCACATTGTGTGGGCATGTGTAATTTTGTATTTTCTTGAAACTTAGCTTCCCAGCCAAATGCCCTTTGGGGTAACCCTTGCCTCAGTGTTTGCGCACAGAGGTTCTTTATCTTTTAAATGTTTTTTTATTTTAATGGGTTCACCACAACATATCCAAGACACTCTGTCTTAGGGTAGCTGGTCCATTCCACTGGGGTGTCAAACAGACGAGGCATACTGATGAGTCCTGGTAGGACCCTTTGCAAACTGTGTGAGAGGCCTTTCGGCACCATGCAATTCTGCTTAAATTTGGACCAGCATAACATTCTGTGGTGATTTGTATATGCAGCTCATGATGCTTTGCATTGTGTGGGCATGTGTAATTTTGTATTTTATATATATATATATATGTATAATTTAAGTGACACAATAGCTCCAATATATTTAGGGTTGAGTAGGCAGCTTAATGTTAAACACCAATGTTTGCACTTTAATAACTTCGCAACTGTGTAATGGATTTGTATGACATTTTGCATGCGTAGTCTCGTGTGGTCCATCTGTAGATGTGCAGGTTTTGTTTTGGTCAGATGTGTGGATTCCGAGTTCTGGATAGTGCAAAAACGGAATTTTCGGGTGTGTTTTCCCATTGTTTTTGCTAGTTTTTCTTTGAACTTGGATACTGCCCAGATGATTTGGAATTTTGGTCTGACATTTTCAGGGTAGAAAGGGGCTGGCACACATAAGTGCCTTTTGCTTGTTTGGTGAAATAATATTAATCCATTCCAAAGTTATTTAATTTTCGAAATTTGTAAAAATTGTATCTGAGTAGGCTCAGTAAGCACTTCCAAGATAGCAGCATGAAACAAAAAAATAAATACTTTTTCATATGGGGCCAATCCTTTTTCATGAGTAACTAATCTTTTTTTCATTTGCAGCCATCTTGTTTCTGTTTCTTCTTAAACAAAAATTCAAAAAGCCACAAACATTACATCCTGGAGAGAGACCAGCATATCCATCCGTTTCATCAGGATTATGTTAGGTGGAGTCTGCACTTATCTATTGGAGAAATGACCCCAAAATTTATTTTTGTAAACATTTTAAAAAATTATCCCTTCTTAGCCCGAAGCATTTCAGTGTTAGAAGGAAGACTACCTGTATAAAGGACAGCTGTTTCTGTTACACAATCAGGCAGAGTGGGTAAGCAAGAGTTCCACTGACACTTGCTAAACCAGAGTTTCTTTATGTCCCCAAAACTAGAAAAATATATACATATCCAGCCTGTAATGTATGCTGTACCCTCTTAAAAGTGTGACAAGGTGTTAGCGAGGTGCATCTCTTTACATCTTGCCTTGTGTCTCTGATGTCTTTACTCTATCAAAAAATCTGGTTTAGCAAGTGTCAGTGGAACTCATGCTTAACCACGCTGCATGATTGCATAACAGAAACACGACATTGTTTAGAAACAGTTGTCCTTTATACATGTAGTCTCCCTGCTCACACTGAAATGCTTCAAGCTGAGCGGGCATAACTGTTGTAAGAACTTATTACAGTATGGCAAAGTTTCCCTCTTTTCATTTTGGGAAATAAAATGATGCCTTAGGAAGTGCAGCCAGTCAGGGGAACTAAACACATTTACTGAACAAGAATCTCTCATTTTACCATGCTTCCCGATCATATGACATAGCAAAAAGACAACATTGTTCAGTGAAATCAGCTGTCCTTTGACAACTAGTCTTCCTGCTCACACTGAAGTGTTTCAGTCTGAGAAAAAGTAATTTCTTTAAGGTCACATGGATGTGCATTTGCAGATCTCAGTAGATGCTTATTGACATAATAAAGAATCCTGTCATGAAGCCACAGTCAGTTTTCTGTAACTGACGTCAATCTGACCCAGGCTTCACGGCATGGTTTTAAGACTGCACAGCGGGCTGCAAAAAAAAGAAAGTCCTCACTGATCTGAAACCCCCACCCTGACCTACCACTCAGCATCCACCACCCCGCACCCTCCTCACACACACCCTCACTCACCAAAACAGGTCCCAGGGTGAAGAGCCACTCTCTGATTGAGGACATGTCTTGCTGCTGGAAATGCCGACTGCTATATTAAAATTAAGGTAAGTGCGGTTCAATGTATTTCAACTTTGGCTCCATCCATCAATATGTTTACTCCTTTTCATTATGGGGAGGAAAAGGAAATAAACACTGCAAAAAATCAATACAGTAATAAGAGTTCACATACAGTATCTAAAAAAGGCATAGAACTATGCAGAGGTACAATGGTATAACTACAGTAGTTACAAAAATTATATAATTTGTATAACCACGCCATGTGATAGAAACAGAATCAATGATGCCAATGCAGCTGTCCAATTAAATAACAGGTAGGGGTACAGTTATGGAAGGGGGACACAAGGGGCAGTGGATGGTATGAGCAGACAATTGAGAGAAGGGTAGGGTAGGGTTAGGAGGGGTCAGAGACAATTACAGGAATTAGTTGAGAAGTCCCAGAGGAGGGTTTTGAGAGAGGAGTGCAAATGAGGCAGACTGACTAGCAAGGAGGAAGAGTAGATCAGAGATTTGGGAATCCAAAGGAGAAAGAATATGATGGCGGTTGTCATAGTAGGAAAAAAAATGCCAAGAAAGTGGTGAAAAATCAAAAAGACGGTCCGCAACATCAAATTTTTCATTTTGGGACATCACATTTTTCATTTAGCACCAATACGTTATCTCAAAAACCATATTGCACATGGTCAGACATGAAAACACTAAAGTTTAAAGCTTTATAGCTCTGGAACCATTTAATATTTTTTCACCAGACCTATCAAAGTTACTTAATACCTTAAGACATTACACATGTCCTCTGCAAGTTTGGGGAAAAAATTCCATTCCACGAAGGCTGTAGGTGAGAGCAAAACAAAAACCCGTACTAGGTATAGGTAAAAAGTTAGACTTAAAAAAAATGTTAAATGCATATCTCGGAGACCACACAAGCTGTCTTCACAAAAATGTCCACAGATCAAGACATTGCCTACTAGAAAACACATGCACAATTTCAGCTCATGTCATCAAAAGGTGCCTTAGATATTAATGTGCAAAGTTTGGAGTTTAACATTGAACACACTACTCAACCCTAACTATAGTGGTGCTGTCGTGCCACTATTAATAGGAACGCAGTTATGCCCTTCTTAACTAGTCACATTAATGTTAACTCCAAATTATGTACTTTAATAACTTCACAGCTGTTCAACAGATTTGCTTGACAGTTTGCATGCACAGTTTCATAGGGGTAGATCTCTGGATGCACCGAATTTCATTCTGGTCAGATTCCGAGTTCTAGAGAGTGCAAAAAGTGTTTTTTTTCAGACGTGTTTTGCTGTCTCTAAGCTGTTTTTCTTTGAAGTAGCCTACAACCAAGGTGGTTTGGAATTTTGGTCTGAAAGTTTAGGGGTAGACGGAGGCTGGGCCACATATGTGCATTTTGCTGGTTTGGTGAAAGAATATTTAATCTGTTGCAAAGTTATTTAATTTATGTTCTTAGCATGCTCAGAAAGCACTTGAAGATAGCTATATGAAATGACAAAGGATTCTTTTTTCATATTGGAATAATCCTTTTTCATTTTCTGCCATCTTGTTCCCATTTTTTTTCTAAAAAAATGTTTTCTTCAAAAGCTACAAAAATGACATCCTGGAAAGAGATCAACACAGCTATCTGACTCATTGGGACCCCATTAGGTGGATTCTGCACTTAAGTGTTGAAAAAATTACCTCCAAATGTGTTTTTTGTTAAAATTTTAAATCCCTTTTCACGATTCATTTCCCAGCTGTATGAAACAAAAAAGAAATTCTGTTTCATTTAGGGCCAGTCCTTTTTCATGAGTGGAAAAATCCAATATTTTGTCCCTAGTGTCTAGTGGCACCCCACCCCCAGCCACTGATCTCCTTCCCCAAAATCATTTATTTTTCCCCTTGTGTCTTGTGGCACCCTCCCACCCTCTGATTATGTCACCATAATCTTTATTACTTCCCTGGTTTCTAGTGACAACCCCCACCATCCAATCCTATCCCCATAATCATTGATTCCCTTGTGTCTAGTGGCATCCCCCACCCTCTGATCCTGTCACCATAATCATTTAGTATTTCTATGGTGTCTAGTGGCACCCCACCCTTCATTCCCATCCCTGTAATTATATTTTTCCCCTGGTGCCTGGCAGACCCCCCCCCCACCCACCAGTTGCTGTCATCTTATGATTTATTATTTCCTGGTGTCTAGTGGCACCTCCCACCGTCCAGTCACCGTACTGCCTGTAATAAAGAAAACTGTCCCTTGATGTCTTTTTTAACTGAAAAAAGAAAACTGTCCTTCACTGATGTAACCCCACCACCTTGCCTTCCCACTGAGCACCCACCACCCTACACCTCCCCACACCTTCCACGTATCCTCACTCACCTGCACAGGTCCCAGGGTGAAGATCCACTCTCCGATCAAAGACACGTCTTGCTGCTGGAAATGCCAACTGCTATATGAGAGAGTAAGGTAAGTAAGGTTCAGTGTATTTCAATGAGGTTTAAAACTTTGTGGCATATTTTGAGCTCAAATTTTCAACATGGCCTTTTTGGGACCACAGCTCATGAACAATCTTGGTGGAATTACACAAATCCAGCCCAAAAAGTAGTTTCACAGTCACTTGACAAAAATCACATTTTGGAAGAGATTTGAAATGTTTACCACCCTTGTTCATGAGGTGGGATCATAAAAAGGCTATGCTGAAAATTTAGAGTCAAAATATGCAAAAATGGCAAAGTTATGCACATCTGTTGAAATGTTGCTATGCTCACTTGTAACTTCAGTAATTTAAAAGATTTTGACCCTAAATTTTCGCTATAGCAATTTTTTTACACCACCTCATGAACGTGACAGCTGTCATTTCTCAAATTCTGCCCAAACTATGTTTTTGCACCTGTGGTGGGAAAGGCATCCCGGTGGTGTGCAATTACGTTTTTCGGAGGATTTGAAAATTTTCAGTATTGGATTCATGAAATGGCATAATAAGAAAGCTATGCTGACAATTTGGTTGCTGGTTTGCTACAGATGCAAGCTCAGGGCCCTTGGGACCCTGTGCTTCCACAGCAACATACTGTAGATGTCTGCATCTATGGAGGAATGGGAGCGGAGGGCCCAGAGAGCCTTGTGCTTCCACAGGCAAGTGAGGATCTGCATATATGGAGGGTTGGGAGTGCAGGATCCAGAGGGTCCTGTGCTCCCACAGGCCTATGAGGATATGATTATACTTTCTCAAAAAGTAAGGAAATTCTTTGCAAAAATCTCCATTAATGCATCAGTTAGGATTGCTGTTAAAGTGACAAAAGTATGGAACTGCAATTTTAGGGTTTTCAACCCTACTCCACATTCCCCCCCAAGCAGCCAAAGGGGGCAAGACAACAAAAGCAACCACAGACATCCATCATCAAGCAAGACAAACAACATACAGCTCTTTCCACATGACACAATAGACATCCATCATCATGGTCCAGTGCTTTTGTAGCCATGGACACATGACAAAGGTGGTTGAAGGCAATCGGTACCTGCATGCAATCATCCACGTGGGCATGGAAGCACAGGGCCCTTCTTCTGTGCTAGTATAGGTGCCTTTTGCACCCAATGAAGACATCCACACTTCCCAGGTGGTTGATGGCACTTGGCTGTGCCTCATGCCTCATGACCTACCTCAAACAGGCAGCAATTTAGCATTACGGCACCCTTGTTGTGTGATATTGCATACTTACAATTTACAGTGTGATCCTATGGAAATTTTATATTGCATGTCCCAGGTGGATGTAGGCACTCAGCTGCACCTTGTGCCTCACAACCCACCTGGGCTGTGCAGCAATTTAGCATTGCTACACACCCTTCCATGTGGTATTGCTCACTTAAAATTTATAATGTGATCTTATGGGAATTATATACTGCACTTCCCAGATGGTTGAAGGCACCCGACTGAGCCTTGTGCCTCACAGTCCACATGGGGCATGTAGTAATTTAGCATTGTCACATACCCTGCCATGTGTTATTGCTTACTTACAATTTGCAATGTGACCCTTTGGGAATTTTTTTTCTGCACTTCCTGGGTGCTGTGCAAGTGTGCATGTGTATTCATGGCTACAGAAGCGCTGTACCATTATGATAGAGGTCTCTTGTGTCATGTGGAAAGAGTTGTATGTTTGTCTTACCTGATGATGGATATCTGTTTTTGCTTGTGTTGTCTTGCACCCTTTGTCTGCTTTGGGGGAAATGCGGAGTTAGGGTTGAAAACCCTAACAACACATTTCCTTACTTTTGTCGCTTTAATAGAAACCCTAACTGATGCATTAACAGAGTTTTTTTGCAAAGAATATATATACACACACATTATAGTGGCGCGGTCGTGCCACTATAGTTAGGGTTCAGTGGTCACTTACATACTAAAGTCAAAAGTTTGGGCATTAATAACGTTGGACCCATTCAACAGATTTGGCAGAAATTTGGTATGCTTGGTGGGGCATGCTAGATCCCTTGATTTGGCAAATTGTGTTTTGTTCGAACTTACAGTTTTTGCATATGAAAACGCTGAAAAATGCAAAATTATCCATTTTTGGAGGCAGCTTTGGGGATTTTGGATGTGGCTCTGCATGGCCGTTGTGTGGTGTGCTGCTCTGTGAGATCTGTTGTTTGAAAGAGCTTCAGTGGCTAAACATGCCGCTTTTCATTTGGTCAAAAAATACTAAGGCATTCAAAAGTTATGCCACTTTTAAGTTCCCTTTATAAGTCAATGGGAAAATTTATATGTATGTTTTGCGAACAAAGAATGGGGTTCTGGCCATCTTGTCCCACCTGGCGATCAAAGAATTTGCAGCCTCGCAGTTCAAGAATCTTTGTCCCCGAGAATTAAAAAAATTCTGTGGTCACGAAGTCCGCCATCTTGTTTTTAATTTTCCGATCGGAAAAACACAAATATCTTGGCTCAGGGATCACTTGTGAAGGACAACTTGGATGGGTTTTACTCAAGGGACTCTGATCTATCGAGCCATGTCTTTGGTTTTATCCAAAATGGTCAAAAAATAGAGTTCTGAGCTTTTAAAATCTTTATTCGTGGCTCGTTAACGATCTTTGATTGTGAGCCTGCAAATTCTTCCATCACAAGATTGTTTGATCGTGATCTTGCATCGTGAGTGAGGAATGAGATGGCCAGATTTTAAAATAGATTTTTCAGCCAAGGGGTGCCCTAGAAAGTTATATGAGGGTGGGTTTTGTTCAGGGGGCTTCGTTCTGCCCCATCTCAATAACAAAAATAAGTTTTCTATATCCCTGGTAGTCTAGCACCCCCCCCCAATCATGATAACATAGATAATGATGTCTGAATCCTAGTAGTCTAGTGGCCTCCAATGTGCATTTTATTAAAATTGTTTTTTTTTATCTCGGTAGTCTATGCCCCCATGTGTATTTGATTAATATCTTCTTTTTTGTATTCTGGTAGTCTAGTGCCCCTCAATCTGTATTTAATTATTATTATTATGATATCCCTGGTAGTCAGTGCCCTCATATCATAATAAAATAGATAAGGAATTGTCATTTCCTGGTAGTCTAGTGGCCTCCCTCCCCACCAAGCATGCCAGCCATCCAGCACCCCACTTCTTCCAGCCGGGCGACTGGCACAGCTCACCTCTCACCTCCATGGCCAGCCTCAATTGTGTGTAATGAGGAGTGCTAATTCAAACAGGTGCTCAGAAATAATTTCAGTGCACCTCTTTGAATTAGCGTCATACACACAGTCAGCAGTTGGCCGTGGAGGTGAAAGGTGGCTGTGCCAGTCGCCAGCTGGGGAAGGGTGGGGTGCTGGGTGGGCTGGCAACTAGGTGGGGGGGTAGCCACTTGACTACCAGGAAATGGCAAATGCTTATCTATTTTATTATGGTGGGGGGGCTGCTAGACTACCATGGATATGAATAATAATAATTAAATACAGATCGGGGGGTCACTAGACTACCAGGGATATAAACAAGAAATATAAATGAAAGACACATTGTGGGGGCACTAGACTACCAGGGATAAAAGAAGCAATATTAATAAAATACACATTGGGGGGCCACTAGACTACCAGGAATACAGAGATCATTATCTATGTTATCATGATCGGGGAGGCCACTAGACTACCAGGGATATTGAAAACTTATTTGTTTTTATTAAGATGGGTCAGAACGAAGCCCTCTGAGCAAAACACACCCTCATATAACTTTCTAGGGCACCCCTTGGCTGAAAAAATCTATTTTAAAATCTGGCCATCTCGTCCCTCACTCTTTGTTCATGAGTGAGCAATTTCTTTGATCTCCAGCTTGCAAATTCTTTGATTGTGAGATTCTTTGATCGCGATCGTGCATCTCAAGTGAGGGATAGGATGGCTAGATTAAAAATCTATTTTCTAGCCTAGGGCTGTCCTAGGAAGACAAATCAGGGTGGATTTTACTCAGGGAGCTTCACTCTGATGAACCATGGTGGTGGTTTACCACAATTCTTTTAATTTTTTAAATTAGAACAGTTTTTATTCTTTGGTCATGACCCTGCAAATTCTTTGATCGCGAGCCTGCAAATTCTTTGATCGCGATCGTGCATCACAAGCGAGGGATGAGACAGCCAGATAAAAAAATCAATTTTCTCAGCACAGGGGTGCCCATGAAGACAAATTAGGGTGGGTTTTACTCAGGGAGTTTCGTTCTGATGCACCATGGCGGTAGTTTACTGCAATTCTTAGAATTTTTAAAATTAGAACAGTTTTTATTCTTTGTTCATGAGACTGCAAATTCTTTGATCGTGAGATTCTTTGATCACCATCTTTGATCGTGAGGGGGGGACAAGATGGCCAGATTTTTTATAATGCAATAGATAGGGAAATTTTACCAATCTTTAAGATTGAATATCCTGGAAACGGTTTGGTCTTTCTACTTGAAATTGGAGGGTGTTTACAGCATTTCCTGTAGATGTGAATTATGGTCAAGGCCACTGTTTTTCGGTTTTTACCGGAAAATCTGGTAAAATTCCGGAATTAGGGCTGCCTGAAAACCAGTAAAAAAGAAGATTTCATGGAATCTGGCATTTTTGATCAGATCAGTAAATCTATAAAAAGTCTGTTTTTCTTTTAATTCCTTCCTGTACTATTTTCAGTTTGCTTTATTTACTGCTCTGTATATTAAGCCTTCTTTAATTCTGATTATTTATGCACATACTAAAAGAATGATAACAGAAGCCCGGTAAAATCCGGAAATTAGAGTAACAATCACCAGTGAAATTCCAGAATCTTAAGTCTTGAAAATGGAATTTAATTGTTTTAATCACCGTAAATCAGTGGCCTTGATTATGGTGTTTATGTGTCAGAGAAAATTTTTTTTGCTGAGATATTGCATGACGCACTTTCCGTGTTGCGGACAGTGTTTTGGATTCTGCTGGTGGCTTGAAATTGATAGAGTGCCTAGCCTTAGTGTCATGGATGTAATTTTCAGTTGTTGTGTGTGTTAAATGTTAACAAGTGTGGAACTGTGCCACTCTGACGAAGGAAAATTTCAAATTTTGACATGTTAATATCTCTAACACGGCTTGGTCTTTTTACTTGAAATTTGGAGGGTGTTGACACCATGTCCTGTAGATGTCAATAGCATGTTTATGTGTTGGACAATATATTTTTGCGGAGATATTGTGTGGCACAGTTTATGTTTTTCGGACAGCATTTTCTATTGCTCTACTAGATTAACATTTGTTTGGTGGGAGACCTTGCTGTTGTCAATGTACTTTTTAGTCATTGGGTATGTAATGTGGCCCGACGCTTACAAGTTGGAGGAAGCATGGGGCCCAAAGGGCCCGTGCTCCAACCAACGTGCGCAATGTTCTACTTTTCTATTCTTTCTTAACAAGTAAGGACATTCTATGCAAAAAACTTTGTTAATGCATCAGTTAGGGTTCTTCTACAGTGAAAAAGTGAGGAAGTTTGATTTTAGGGTTTCCACCTCTTGCACCCCCCCAAGCCACCCCCACCAAGAGGCATCGGGTGTGTGTTGGTTGTCAGCCCTAACTCTCACCCCATTCTCCTACACTGCACCACCTCAGCTTGTTTACACATGGGATGGGGTAAGAGTTAGGTAATGACTCTAATGCACACCCCGATGCCTGTTGGTGGGTCAGGCTGGGTGGGTGCAAGGGTGGGAACCTAAAATCAAATTTCTACTTTTTTGCTGTAGAAGAACCCTAACTGATGCATTAATGAAGTTCTTGTGCATAGAATATATATATATATATTTATATATATTATGGTAGCATGGTAGTGCTACCATAGTTAGGGTTGTATACCCCATTTAAGGTTAGATGGTGAAACTTTGCGCCTTAATAACTTTGCCACCATTCAATGGATCTACCTGAAATTTGGCAGGCATGAGGCATAGCCATTAGGATCTCCCAACTTTTGTTCCAGTCAAATATATGGCTGCAGAGTTATTAAGCAACATTCTGGGGCACATTTACTTTTTACACATTCTTTTGCCCATGCTTACAAGTCGCATTTGTTTGTACGACTCAGTACAAAAACTTGGAACGTAAGTGCTGGCGTTTTTGAAGATTTCATGAAAAATATTGAACGGTTCAAAAGTTATTCAAAAGTTTTTTGCCTCTAATATATAATATATATATATATATATATATATATATATATATATATATAGTTAGGTTGAGTAGCCCTTTTAATGTTAAATGGTGAAACTTTGCACCTTAATAACTTTGCCATTGTTCAGCAGATGTGCCTGACATTTGGCAGACACAGGACATAACCATAGATCTTGGGAATCTGCCAACTTTTATACTAATTCGGATATAAGTTTACTTGGAGTTATTGCGACATTGTCCATGTAATATATGTTATGTTTTCGCATTCTTTGCACACGCCTACAGGTTGCACAGTTTGGCGACTGGTCCGAAATCTTCAGAGAACAAGTGGCTGGGGTGCCTGATGTGCCTTTTGAAGGTTTTGTGAAAAAATATTGAACAGTTCAAAAGTTATTCAAAAAACAAGTTCCCATTATAAGTCAATGGGAAAAGTTAAAAACTGCGAAAGTGTCGCAAATGCACTTTTTAGTGTTGCAAATGATCCCTGTAGTGTCATGAGTCAGCCATTTTTTTTTCAGTTGCCGGTCACAGAAATGCTTGACATTTAAATTTGGGACCCTCTAGGGACACGATTCTTTTTGTGTTCACCTAGTCAGACCCTGAGGATGCTAGCCATGTCTTTATGTTGGGGTTAAACACCCCAGAAATATGTTTTTCAAATTTCTGGAAAAAGTAGTGTCGCAAAGTACTGTTGCACTTGTGACACTTTCGCAAATATTTGCGAAAACTTTCGCAAATCACAACACTACTTTTCCAGGTTATGGCAACATGACAGGAATTCTTTGTCACCCTGCTGCAAAAGAACGGTTTGGTCTTTTGAGCTGACATTTGGAGAGAAGACAGTCAACATCTCACAAAAGTGCCTTTTGGTGGTTTGGTGAAAAAATATTACAGGGCGGCAAAGTTATGGCACTCCAAAGTTGATGCTTTTTCCCATAGGATAACATTACGGCATTCGTCGCATTACAGGAATCCTTTGCCGCCCTGCTGCAAAATGCAGTTTGGTCTTTTGGGCTGAAATGTGGAGGGAAGAAAGCCAAAATCCCACAGATGTGCCTTTTCATGGTTTGGTGAAAAAATATTACAGGGCGGCAAAGTAACGGCACTCTGAAGTTGATGCTTTTTCACGTAGTATAACATTATGGCGTCCGTCGCTCCTTTCGGGGCCCGTACCACGGAAATGGTGTGAGATATGGACTTTTCATCACAAAAATGCTTAGCCCACCCTGTTGGGGGCTAAGTACAAAACTAGTCAGGGAAGTCATAATTCATATAATTTTTTTTTTTTTTTCTACGTAGTATGGTTCTTGAGATATAAGCAATTTAGTATTCCAAGTCCTCATTTTCTGCTACGAGGCCCATTGTTATGCATACATTATTTGTTTTCACTGTGTTTTTCAATGCAGTTTTTGGGGAAAACAAGGGTGTGCCCTTTCGTTACTGTGCCACTTAACGTTTCCAGTTGCGTTTCCATTAATGTTCGTGGCACCATTATTGTCTACACCACTGTGTGCGTTACGGTTTGCGTTTTCATTTGCACTTGCATTTGTGTTTCTGTGTCATTTGGCGGTATTGTTGCTGTTACCGTTACCAGTTGCATTTGCAATTGCTGTACCATGCCTGTGCATTTCTGTTTACGTTTCTGTTTCCTTTGGCATTATTGTTGCTGTTACTGTTACCATTTGCATTTACAATTGCGGTACCATGACTGTGCGCATAACAGTTTGCATTTCCATATGCGCTTGCGTTTGCATTTCTGTTTACTTTGGCATTATTGTTGCTGTTACTGTTACCATTTGCATTTGCAATTGCGGCACCGTGACCGTGCACTTTATGCTTTGCATTTCCGTATGCACTTCTGTTTCCTTTGGCATTATTCTTGCTGCTATCATTACCATTTGCATTTCCAATTGCGGTACCATGCCTGTGCACATTACAGTTCGCATTTACGTGTGCGCTTCCGTTCGCATTATCATTTCTCTTACCTTTGGCGTTATTGTTGCTGTAACACTTAACATTTGCATTTACAATACCAGTGCCGTCACTGTGCGCAATACCAGTTGCATTTTTTTATGTGCTTGCATGTCCGTTTGCATCACTGTTCACTTCGGCGTCACTTTACGCTTATGTTTCTATTAACGTTTGCTTTACCATTTACGTTTGCTTTACCATGTGCATAACCATTGCTGGTTGCTTTTGCTTTGCAGTTTCTGTTACTATGTAACAAGACATCACGTGGTGGGGGCCCCACGCTCCCACCACCGCATTCCATTCACTATTTATCGTCCTCCTTCTCAAAGAGAAGGGAAATTAGAGGCAAAAAGCTTCATTTAATGCATCATTTAGGGTTGTTCCACAGTGACAAAAGTGAGGAAATTCAGTGTTAGTGTTGAAAGCCCCCTTGACACCCCCAGCCCACCCCAACCGGCTCGAGTGCGTGTGTGTTAGGTTGTCCCAACTCTCACCCCATTCTCCTATACCTCTGCTTCTTTGCATACATGTGATGGGGTGAGAGTTGTATTGACGCACCCAACACGCACCCTGATGCTGGTTGGGGGTGGGCTGGGTGTCCAAGGGGGTCTTTCAACCCCAACACTGAATTTCCTCACCTTTGTTGTGGAACAACCCTAACTGATGCATTAAACAGAGTTTGTTGCCTCTAATATATATATATATATATATATATATATATATAGATATATATATATATATATAGATATATATACATGTATATCTTATATATATATATATATATATATATATATGGCACTGTCATGCACCTATAGTTAGGGTTGAGTAGGCAGTTTAATGTTATACCACAATTTTTGCACTTTAATAACTTCACAACAGTTAAAAGGATGTGCATGAGATTTTGCTTGTGCAGTCTCATGTGGTAGATCTGTGGATGTGCCAAGTTTCATTTCAGTTGGATGTGCAGATTCCTTGTTCTAGATACTGTACTGCAAAAAGTAAAATTTTGACTCATTAGTTTTGCTATTTTTTTCTGTGAATTTGCTACAGCCCGACCAGTTTGGAATCTTGGTCTGGAATGTTCAGAGTAGAAAGGGGCTGGCCAACTGATGTGTATTTTGCTTGTTTGGTGAAAAAATATTAATCCTTTCCAAAGCTATTTAATTTTGAAATTTTGAAAAATTTGGTTTTGAGCATGCTCTGTAAGCACTTCAAAATAGCTGTATGAAACAAAAAATTTATCTTTTTTTGTATTGGAATAATCCTTTTTCATTTGCCACCATCTCTTTCCCATTGTTTCCTAAAAAAAAAATAATAATTTCAAACCACACAAAAATGACATCCTGGAGAGAGACCAACACATCTGTATGGCTGATCAGGACTCTGTTAGGTGTAATCTGCACTTCACTGTTGGAGAATACCCTTGAAATGTTATTTTTTAAATATTATAAATCTTTTTTTGTGACATGTGATACGAAAAAAGAATCTTTTTTAATATCATGAGTCATGAAAAAATATCCTTTTTCATGAAGAGAAAATTATTTTTCCTTTGCTGCATCTTATTCCGATCACCATTCTCATTAATGTTATGTCTTTCCCTGGTGTCTAGTGGCACCCCACCCTCCGATTATTATACCCATTAATATTACGTATTTCCTTGGTGTCTAGAGACACCCCCAACCTTATATCTCTGTCCCATTATTTAGTTCTTTCCCTGGTGTGTAGTGGCACCCCCCCCAGCCTCCTATTGCTGTCCCTGTTAATTTTATATATTTCTCTGGTGTCTAGTGGCACTCTCCCTCCTCTCTGAACACCATACTCATATTCAGAAAAGTTTCCCTGGTGTCTAGTGACAACCTCTCATGAACACCATTCCTGTAGTGCCTGTAATAAAGAAAAATGTCCCTTCAAGTCTTCTTTTCCTAAAAAAACCTGCAAAGAAAGGTCCCTCACCAATTTGACACCCTACCCCAACCCCCCACTCAGCACCCATCACCACACACACCCCACACATCCTCACTCACCTGAACAGGTCCCAGAGCAAAGATCCACTGTGCCACAGAAGACACATCTTGCTGCTGGAATTGGCAACTGCAATATGAGAAACAAAGGTAAATGCGGCTCAACATATTTCAATGGGGTTTTCAACTTTCATGCATAACTTCACAGTTTTTGCACATTTTGATACCGAATTGTTAACATGGCCTTTTGGGGACCTCACCCCATGAACAATGTCACTGGAATTCTGCGAATCTGGGCAGAAAGGCAATTTCACTGTTCCTTGGTAAAATCACCTTTTAGGCAGGATTTGAACATTTTCAATGGCCTTGTTCATGAGATGGGGTCATCATAAGAAGGTTATGTTGAAATTTGGGGTCAACATATATAAAAATGGTAAATTTATGCACATGCATTGGAATTTTGCAATGCTCACTTGTAACTCTGGTAATAGTAACTATATTGACCCCAAATTTCCAATGTAGCCATATTTGTACAACACCTCATGAATGTGACAGTTGTCATTTATAAAATCCAGGCCAAACTGTCTTTTCACACCTGTGACATGGAATGATGGTGCAGTGGTGAGAAATCACATTTTGGTGGGGAATTGGAAATTTTTAGCATTGGGTTCATGAGGTGGGGTAATAAGAAGGCTATGGTGACAGTGTGTTGTGGTTTTGCTAACAGTGGAAGCACAGGGCCCAAAGGGCCCTGCACTTCCACAGCAACATGCATATATGCATCTGTGGGGAAATGGGAGTGAAGGGCCCTCCAGACCCTGCACTCACACAGGCAAATAAGGATACAATTACACTATCTCAAAAAGTATTGGATGCATGGGAGACAGGCAAATAACAATGCAATAATACTATCTCAAAAAGTAAGGAAATTCCTTGCAAAAAAGTTTAATACACTAGTTAGGGTTAAAGTAATAAAAGTAGGGAAATATGGTGCTAGGGTTTCCAACCCTAACACCCCAGACCTACACTACAGGCAGCAGGTGTACCTTGGGGTTGTCAACCAAAACGTTCACCCCATTCTTATATATTGTACCCATCTCAGCGTATTTACCCATGGAATGGGGATGCATTATGACTGACAACCCCAAGGCACACCCCATGCCTGTTGCTACCTGTAGTGTAGAAGTGGGGTGTTAGGGTTGGAAACCCAAAACACCACATTTCCCTATTTTTGTTGCATTAGTGCACTAACAAAGTTTTTTGCAATGAATATATATATATATATATATATATATATATATATATATAGTGTGCCCCCTACTATCTTAAACTTTTGGTGCACCAGCTTGGTTGATGGATATTATGTAGTGCACCCCCTACTGTCCTTCAACTGTAGGTGCACCAACTTGATTGACAGACAATAGAGATGTGCTATGTTGCATTCATGAAATATGAGAAAATTAGCAGAGGACTACATTTAGGTAGTAACTGTTCAGTTTATTTGTGCACACTTTGGTAAAAATACTTGAAAACCACAGTATGACTAATAAAATCTAGTTAAGTTCATTTATAATTAATCATTAATCAACTTTGACGTAATCAGTAAGGGACATCTGTTTGGTTTTGTCATTATTAATTTATGTTAGCAACCAAGTCCTCCTCTCTCATCAACCTGCAATGGTGTCAAGGGCAAATACAGAGCTGGGAGATTGGGAAGGGACAACAAATAGCTATGTGGAGGCTGGAATAAAGCCCACCACCTGCATGACAGATACTGTATATCTCCTAACATTTTTCACTGAAATGTTGGACACTGCCACTCAAAATGCAGAGGAATGAGACACTGGCCTTGATAATGTGGGGCACATCAATACACACACACACATATATGGAAACACAAACTCAGAAACTGGGAGCTCTTGATTTAACAGCTCTGCACTTGTGAACACAGCCTGGACATTAGTTGGAAACCCTAACAGTGAGAGGATAACAACTCACATTGAGTCTTTTGTGGGATCCCCACCTTGCACTTTGAGGTGCTAGGTAATTGCAGCTGTTAAAAATCTGTTTTTCTCACCTGGCCATCTGGAATGTACCTAGATAAGAATGGTCTGCAGGATGACAGGCTACATTTATTTATTTATTTATGTTTTTGGTAACCAGGTAAGTGCACTGATCCAGAGGACCATTTTCAGTCACGACCTGGGCCACAAGGTGGCGTTACATACATACAAGCAGTAGACATGATATACACTTTGAAATTATACAGTACAAGCAACAATATGCAACAAACAGACAATGTATACTTAAGGTATACAAACATGGAGAGTGAAGTACCATAGGGATACTGGCAGCAGTACATGGAGGGATAGTTATGAATATTACACTTGGGTTGAGAAGGAGCAGTTTGAAAAAAAGAAATGAATGTATCTATATCTAGTCAAAGTAACACGCAGGACCTGAGAAGAGAGGGTAGGCCGACCTGAGGAGCTTGAGGTAAAATAGAGCATGGCTACCAGCCAGTTTTATTTATTTATTTATCAAGTCTAGGATTACAAATACCTTTGAGCCATGGCTCTTTTACAAAGGTTCCACGTCAGAGAAATACAATTATGGGGAACATCAAGACAGGCATTACAACAATGTGGACATTGCAAACAGAGTACAGATTAATACAGTTCAAGGGTAGCATTGTAACAAGGTAGCTGGCATTTGTCAGAAAAATAGACAACAGATAAGAAGTGCCAGAGTCATAGGGAGAGGGAAGAGGGGTGGGGAGAAGGAATGTAGGAAGGGTGGCAAGAGGTGAAAAGTGCACTTGGGTATACCAAGATGGGGGTAGAATCCAGTGGGGGACAACTAGAGCAGAAAGGGAAGTGGAGAAACAAGGTTAAGTTGGGCAGTCACAGGAGCTGTTGGTAGTGAGATGGTCCCGGAGCCTAGTTTTAAACATACCAATAGTTGGGACAGAGGAGATGGTTGGGCTGAGGCCATTGAACCAGAGTGGCACTCGATAAGCAAAAGAGCGTTGTCCCTGTGAAGTGTGACAGTGGGGGATTTTCAGTAGCTGTAGCGTGGATCTCCTAAGGCGCCATTTGTTAATTCGGTGTTGTAACAGAGTTGAGACCTCAGAAGGTGCAAGGCCAAGGTAGATTTTTTTTACCATGGAGCAGGTGAGAAACTTTATGCGGTTTGATAGTTGGAGCCAGCCAGTCTGAGTGTACAGGTCACATGTGTGGGTGAGATGGTGAGCACCAGTGATGAGCCGACATGCTTTATTTAAGGTAGTTAAGAGGCATCTAAGGGTTGTGGTTGTGGCCAAGCCATAAATGATGAGACCATAGTCTATTACAGAGATCACGGAGCTCAGGACTGCAACCTTCAAAGCTTCTGGCGTGAGGTGTGGTCTGTGTTTGTAGAGGAGACCAAGCCATGTATTAGCAGCTCTAGCTACATTATCTACATGAAGTCCATAGGAGAGATTAGGGTCAAGCTGTATCCCTAAGTATTTGAAGGACCCCACCTGATCTAGAGTGTTCCCCTGGGTGGTGGAGATAGCCAAGTGGTGTAGCTTGTGTGGGTTATGAGAGCTGCAGAAGAGCATAGATTTGGTTTTCTTGTCATTGAGAACCAGTTTATGATTAAGAAACCATGTCTCTACAGAACTGAAACCAAGTTGAAGGTTGTGTTGAAGAGTTGCAGGATCTTTGTGAGTGGAGAATACAACAGCATCATCGGCATATAGTATGATCTGCTCAGAACAGTGGTAAGGGAGGGAGTTTAAGAAAAGACTAAAAAGGAGGGGTCCCAGTATGGATCCCTGTGGGACACCCGAGCGAACAGGTAGGGTGTTAGAAAGAGCGTCCGCAATTTTTACTCTCTGTGACCGGTTTTCTAAGTAGCTTTTAAACCAGAGAGAAGAGTCAGGTGATAGCCCGGCATTCAGTAGTTGGTGTATTAATAATCCATGGTGTACTGTATCGAAGGCCTTGGAGAGGTCGATGAAAACGGCCCCTGTGAGAAGGCCGTTGTCAAGGGATTTGTGCAAAGCTCCAGTGAACTCAAGAAGGGCTGTGGTGGTGCTGTGATCTTTCTGGAAGCCGTGTTGTTGTGGACAAGGTATATTGTATTTATCCAAGTGGTCGGTAAGTTGATCAGCCACAATGCGTTCAAGTGCCTTAGAGAGTGGGGGCAGTATGGAGATAGGGCAATAATTTGAGTGAATCGTCTTGTCCCCACTTTTATGGATGGGTGTCACGGTGGCTGTTTTCCATAGGTCCAGGCATTTTCCACAGCTGAGAGAGAGGTTTAGGATTTTTGTTAATGGATGAATTACCTCATCGAAGGTGAGCAAAGAAGCTTAAGGTCCAGGGTGTCACTACTAGATCTAGATTTAGAGATAGCTGCAGTAATATAGCGGCGAGCTTCATTCAGCCTTACCTTCCTGAAGTAGAAGAGGGGATGGTTAGACTGAGGGGCTGAGGTATTTGGGGAGTAGGCCCTGTTTTCGAAAAAGTCATGGGGTAGAACAGCACTAAGGTCTGAAAAAGCCGTATTAAAGATGTTTGCGATCACCTTGGGGTCAAGGGTTGAGGATCCATCAACCATTAACATGGCCAGAGAGGTTTTTGGCTGCTTCCCTGTGACATCCTTGATATTGTCCCAGAAAGCACGACCATTTCCCCATGTATTGGTGAGAGCATCTTTGTAATAGGTGGATTTCATTAGCCGTATGGCTTTTGTGCAGGCATTTCGTGCTTGTTTGTAATTTTGGATGTCCAGTTGTTTGCCAGTGGCCCTGGCAACTTCCCAGAGGTGATCCATTAGTTTCAGCTGTGAGAGAAGAGCCGCGGTGACCCATGGGTTAGAGAGAGATTTTGTTTTGCGCCTTTTAGCAGGGGCAAGGAGGTTGCCGGCTTTGTTGAAAATTGAGATGAAGTGATCAAGAGCCAAGTTAACATCTGTTGCTTCATAGATGGGTAGCCAGTCTTGTAGAAGCAGGTGTTGTTTGAGATGTGGAAGTTTTCCATGAGGAAGGACTCTGCTAGCGATAATTTTGGGAGGGGGCTTAAGAAATTTGTTAGACCATGCACACATGACTGGGGAGTGGTCACTTAGTGAGTCTGGGAGAATGGTCGTACGAGAAATCCTTGTGGGGTGAGTGGTGAGGACCCAATCCAAGAAGCTACTGGTGCCAGTCTTGTAGTTAATCCTAGTAGGGGAGTTTACCATTTGCGTGAGGTTAGCAGCTGAGATGGAGTCTTTATAGGCACTGGCACTCGATGCTAACCAGTTTATGTTGAAATCCCCTAGTAGAATAAGTTCAGTTCAGGAGGATGTGAGTTGATAAAGTTTAGGACGTCGTTGAATCCATGTTTAGGGTCCCTGGGTGGGATATATATGGAGAAAATAGTCAGAGCTTTATGGTTGGGACCTAGGATGATTTTTATTGGCAGAATCTGGGCTGAGGCAGAAAGTGATGGAGTTGCTACAGGGTGCCAAGACAGGGAGTCTTTGATATAGATTGCGCAACCACCACCTTTTTGGATATCCGGTCCAGCCTGTGAACATTGTAGCCCTGTATTGTTACTGCTGAGTCAGGAACTTTAGGTGTCAGCCAAGTTTCCACCACTGCAAGGATGTCAGGGTTGTGTTGGCATATGAAGGCTTGGAGTGCATCCAGTTTTGGTAGTAGGCTGCAGATATTAATGGTTGCAAGGATAAGGGCACCTGGAGTTTGTGTGTGGCCTGAGCTTCTAGGGCCAGGATTGGGATGGACGCTGCATGAGATGAGAAGGAGGAGGAGCAGGAGTTTTAAGGAGCAGAGTCGCAGCTCTTTGAGAGATAGTTTTGATTGTTGTTTCCTGGAGTAGAAGTTGCAAGGTTCCAGGTGGTGTCCCATATGGACTGCAAGGTGGTACAGTGTAGAGAGGTGGCCACACTTGTTGAGAGTAGTGGTCGTGTTAAGTAACCAGGAATATCCAAACGGTGCACCAAGCACAAGTCTCGAGTGGAAGTGGAGAGTTCCCTTGGAGTTGCAGTGGAAAGCAGAGTAGAGGGTGGCGGGGGGGGGGTGGGGATGGGGGTGGCTAGGACCAGGGAGAGAAGAGGGGGGCCAGGGCAAGGAGGAGAGGTGAGAGAAAGGCAGAGAGAGCCCACATGGCTTACGTACTAGATAAAGAGATAGAGATATAGCCCTCTAGTGGTGAGAGGATATACTCTGCTAATGGAAAAGTCAACTGCTCTAAATTCACTTCTAATATCAACTCAGAACTTAAAATGACTGTAAGAATTAAACAAATCATTAAACCCTAGCACATAAATTCAACTAGAGACACAGAGGGAGATACAGTAGTTAGAGGTGTGTTCAGCAGGAGATAATATGGGCCACTTGGAAATCAGCTTCCACTGGTACCAAATCCAAAAGTTAGGGCTAGTACCTTGCAGTACAGAGGATTTCTGAAAAATCGTTTAGGTTCCAGAAATTGAGGGGTCTGTGGCCTGGTCAAGGCACGCTAGAACCCTGAAATAAAGTAGAAAAACAGGATTTTTAAAGGCTGGAGAAGTGGGCTGGTCACATCAGAACAAAGAGAATAAATATTAGTGGGCAGGTTCAGAGAGCAAAGCAGATGGTGTGGGGAGGAGGAGGAGAGGAGAGAGGTTGCAGAGCAGACAGCAAAACAAGGATTTACACAGTCAAGGCTCTAAATTCACTTCTAATATCAACTCAGAACTTAAAATGACTGTAAAAAAAAAGCTCTAAATTCACTTCTAATATCAACTCAGAACTTAAAATGACTGTAAGGATTAAACAAATCATTAAACCTTAGCACATAAATTCAACTAGAGACACAGAGGGAGATACAGTAGTTAGAGGTGTGTTCAGCAGGAGATAGTATGGGCCACTTGGAAATCAGCTTCCACTGGTACCAAATCCAAAAGTCAGGGCTAGTACCTTGCAGTACAGAGGATTTCTGAAAAACTGTTTACCCAGTGCAGTGAGTTAGGCAGTGAGGGGAGCATAGGCTGAGAAAACTGGAGAGCAGGATATTTAGTGATGTGTCCTACCAAGTCCTGGTGCATCCTTGAGCCATGGCCTGAAACCTGGTACAGTAGAGTGGGAGGAGGTCTCCCAGGAATGATTTACGAGGCAGTATGAGAGATATGCATGTGGGTTTGTGCTTTAGGGATGTGGTTGGGGAGGAGAGGATGGTGGGCAGAAGGGCACCAGACAGTGGTAGGATTATGAGTTCATGGTGGGAAGGTCATGCCAAACAAACCTAATCACATTTTTTGACTGGGTCTCTAGGGAACTAGACAGAGGCCACCTAGTGGATCTCCTCTTCTTTGATTTCAGTAAGGCTGTTGAGTCAGTGCCGCACAACTGTCTGCTGAAAAAGTTGGAGGACCGGGGTGCAACCAAGTGCATAGTCAATTGAGTAGGTGATTGGCTTAGGGACATATAACAGAAAGTAGTGGTCAACAGGATGAGGTCTGATGAAGGCGCAGTCACTAGTGATGTGCCCCAAGGCTCAATGTTGGAGCCAGTCCTGTTTAATGCCTTTATCAGTGACATTGGCATAGGAATTCAGGGCAAAATTGCCCTATTTGCGGACGATACCAAGCTAGGAGGAAGGGTTCACATTTAAGGACCTACTAAAAGACCTACAGAGGCTGGAAAGATGGTCCAACATCTAGCAGCTGAATTTCAACATAAAAAAATTTAACTAAGTGATGCATTTGGGTAAAGAGAACCCAAGGACAGAGTACTACCTCAGTGGAGTCCAGTTCAGTGCCATGCAGGAAGAACGGGACCTAGGTGTCATCATATGCAGCACCCTTAAACAGACAAGTCAATGCAACAAAGCTTATAGCAAGGCCAACAAAATGATGGGTTGCATAGGGAGGGGATTCTACAGCAGGAAGAAGGAGGTAATACTGCCACTCTACAGGTCCCTGGTAAGACCCCATCTGGAGTACTGTGTCCAGTTTTGGAGTCCACATCTGAAAAGGATATAAATAGGCTGGAGGCTGTTCAGAGAAGAGTGACCAAAATGATTCAGGGCCTTCAAGGGTACTCGTATGAGGAGCATCTGGAAGCATGAAATAGGTTCTTACTGGAGACAAGGGGAGAGAGAGAGAGAGGGGCGATACAGTATGAGTGAAACATACAAGTTCCTGAGAGAAATAAATAAGGTGCCATCCTCAGACCTGTTCAACAGAGTCTTCAACTCTAACACTAGAGGTCATGAGTGGAATTTGAGGGGAGTAAGCTTCAAGAGGGAGTTTAGGAAACACTGTTTTACAGAAAGAGTCATGGAGCCATGAAATAAACTGCCAGCTGAGGCAGTGAAAGCAAAGTCTGTGACATCATTCAAGCTGGGATGGGACAAGGCTAAAGTGCATTCGGAAACAACAGGAGCAGTAGGAGGCATTAGGCCGAAGGGGGATTAGGTCCTGGAATCTGAGAAGGTCCAAGGAGCACATGGGCAGACTAGATGGTCCCTTGGTCTCCTTCTGCCATCTTTATTTCTATGTTTGTATGGAACAATGAATGAGGTTAACATGAGAAATAGAGCCTGCTAAAGTTGAGATTTTTTTAATTTCAATGACAGCCATGGAAGACCTGCACTAGTCAGGATGGACACGTAGAGAGTTGACTGCACCAGTGCAGGTCAGTTTTTACTATACCCTGGACAAGTTAAACAATGTTAATATAATTTTTTATTGAATTTTTACAGTGGTCTGCAGTAAGTCTGGTAAGCAGTGATGTACAGTACTTTACAAATGGGTCATTGATAAGCATACCATATGATCCCCATTGAAAAAGGGAGGTATCTTATATATAATTGAAGGGACCTCCTCCCCATGGCACAGCTCAAGTAAACTAGTTCTATACTGTTCCAATTGTAGCTGTCAGGGGGCCTACTTTACTGGCTCCCATTGTGCAGTGTGCAGAGGGAGGGTGGGAGGGTCTGCAGCAAGAGGGGTTGCAGCAGGGCCTAATCAAGTGCAGAGACTGACTGTGGGAATATAAGTACCTCGCCCAGCACAGAAAGTCAGAGCATGAGCAGTAAAATGTGCTGTAATAGAAAGAAGGGGGTCAAAAGTACAGTCAGTGCACAATGCTCCCTGTCTAAGGAATCAAGTTCAGAGCCTTACTCATTGCATATAAGAGCTAACCATTCCATTTTTAGGTGACGTTATCTCAATACCCATTTAGGAAGAAAGTAAGCTTCTCCATAAGGTAAATTCAGCAGGACATCTGGCACCAGGCAGGGATATATGGCACTTGTGGTGTTAACCAGGTCTGGTTATGCCCTTCGTCACTGCTGTGATCAGGATGCCAAGGAGGTATTTTGAGTTCTGATCAATAAATCCCTTTGGGTATTGGAGAATCAAGAACATTTCTGCAGTAAGCCTTAATATCCTACCATAGAGTCCAGTCAACTCAAGTTCCAAATCCCTAAAGAATGGGCATAGTACTGTGCATGTTCTTATCACATGTGTGTTGGTTGCCCGAGGCTCTCCACAGTTTAGCCAACAGGAGGTGGAATGGTATGCCAGATAATGTGTCGAAATTACCAGAGTTAATGTGCTGAAATTACCAGAGTCCAACAATGTCTAGTGAGCTGCTTCCTTCTATACTCCCTCCACAGATGTGAACTGGTCACTTTAGAGGAGGATAAACATGCCTTTTGCCATGTCTCCAATAGGACAGGGGTTCCCAGCTCCTCCACTCACTGATATTTCCAGGGAGTCTTCTGCAGTCAAACCCTGGAGTGATTTATAAATGTAAGGGACCATATGTGAGACTACTCTGGTTTTGAAGAACATCAAAAAGTAGCGGTTAATCGCTGGGTGAGAGGCCTGAGTTTGGGCACGTACTGGCAGGGATTGGATATAATGATAAATTTGGAGGAATCAAAGGAAATACTGTTATCTGACATAATATGTACACTGTACATCGGCAGAAGGCATAATCCAGGAATCTGAAAATTAGTTGTGAAACATATTGGAGAGAGTATCTCCCCATGTACGGTGTCCTGGGTCCATTAGGGTAGGGGCACGATTCTCTAGTAAGGCTATTGGGAATAGGATCATCAGGAAAGGAATGTGATGAAGCAAATGACCCTCACTTGTAATCTTAAATCTTCTTTTTCTTCACCCCTGACAGTTTCAATAATCTCTTCATCAAATGATGATCTTAAAAATCTCACAGCCATTCTCAAAGGTAACATAATCCAGTTCCATATGATATGAGTGAATGCAAAAGGGTGAAGGTATAACAGCGAGAGCAAATGAGCAAGGCAGCAAAGGGAGACCAATAAAAAAGGGCACTCGCTGAAAGGGCGACAACACTATTTTGCATTCATACCCCCCAATCTATACAGAATCAACTCCATGGGGGGACAAAACTTAGAGAGGGGGCGAAAGCTGTAATTTGCCATTTCAGCGATCACTATTATTCCTGGTCACTCTTTTTTGCGTTTGCTGTTTTGCCATCACCCTAATGAAAGTAGCAATTTTGCAGTCACTCTTATCACGGCACACCCATAATCCTCAGTGGTGCAAAGCAAAATATTTCTTATTAAGACTTTGCAACAATGAAAAAATTAGGACCATAATGCACTGTGTCAGTGCCAGCATGGCAGATGACAGAGAGAGAGAGAGCATAATAAGAAAGATAAAGCCTCTACTGTGGAAAGCACTGGCAAATGGTGAATAAAGAGGATGACAGATAACAGAAAGAATTTCCATAGAGAGAGAATGGTACAGGATGTCAGGCTGTTGGATAAGGATGGTGTCACATAACGTTAGTGTAGACAATGGGGTTGAAGACTGCAAAGTGCACAAAGGACAGAAATAAAAAAAAAAATTTGTTTTTTTTCAGTCTCAGGAGTCTTGGCAAATTGGTGGTGTGGTGTTCCTTGGGATTGTCAACCTTAATGCCCACCCCCTCCTCCAGCCTGTAGCTTCCTGTCTGAGGCACAAGTTGCAGTTCTGAGCCAGTGATTCATAGGCATATACTCTTTGGAGATAGATGGCTCACCATATGTGTCCAACGGAATTAGTCATAGCTTTCTCCATGCAGGTACTGTGTGAAGAAAGAGATCATCTATAACCTTATATGCTCAGGGAGAGGATGGGCATTATGGCTGACAGCCCCAAGAAACACCACACCACTGATTCACCAAGACTTTCTGAGACTCAAAACCCTAATATGCTTTGTGTTCTTAAACCCTAATGTCTGCATTAACATCATTTTTTGCAATTAATTTCCTTTCTTTTTCAAATAACATAATCCTATCCCAATGGGACCTGCACAAAATGGAATAAGCAGAATGGTGGATATATTTCGGTATACTATCGCTGCAGTGACTCTGACACCACGAAGACCATCACAGCAACAGGAATCGGGCAAAACCCACAGGTCGCTGTGATGGTCTGTGCAGTGACCAAGACTGCCTCGCTGGGTGTTTGGCCCTCCCCCTCCCCCCCGGTGCAACTTCGACTCGGAGTAGGAATCTTAGAAACTGGGGTGTGTGGGGGTGGAGCCCCCCTTATGGGGGGGTTCAGGGGCACAGCCCCCAGTGGATACATGGAGGCATCCCCTACACTGCAGTGCCTACAGTCGGCACTGCAGCTGTTGCTGTCGGGGATGTCGCCATGCTAGCTGTCACTGCAGCATGGTAAAACCATATATTTCTAACCCCCGCATAGGCCAATCACCAAACAATTGAAAGACAACAGTGTCATGCACTGTTACACCTTACCATCTTAGCCTAGCTAATAATAAAGGGCTCTTACCTGGGTCCTGGGGATTCTGGGATGGGGGTTGGGTGGCTCAAGGGAACATCCATTTGAACCTGTAAAATAGGAACAGCAAAGGATCACAAAGGATCTGCAGCTCCTTAGTAACTATCTAGGACAAACAAGTAAGTATAAACATAAAACAATACTTATCTGATACATGTAATCAGTGTTCTGCCACAGCATGGTCTTTGTTTAATTAGACCCATAGACATGTAACCCCTAGGTGGCACAATCCCAAGAGCTACTACCCCTGCCTGCATGACTAGCCAGAGGACAGGGTTATTGGTAGTGTAGCTGACCTGGATACAGTCCTCTGGGACACTGTAGCCCCCTCTTTCCCCTCTGGTGGCCTAAGCAATGTAAAACAGACACAATTACAATAACCCCTAATCAGCATACAAATCCCCACTCAGTTTGCACTTACCACCAGGGCTGGTTCCTCCAGTCTGACCCTGGAGACCCCCTGTAAAATAAGGTTAGACACAGCAGGTAACAACAGTACAGTGCTTCTAATACAAAATGGAACCACAGCCAGGCTAAAGGCAGAAAGAATTAGATCTGATTTATTCAGGGGGGGAATGAACAAGGGAGGGGTGTAATTTGGCTGATTAGTTCTGTAACTGATTCAATCAGGCAATCATGCATGCACTTTAGAGTCCCTTCACAGTCACACACTCTGGATACACAGTTGGAACAAAGGTGGGCTAGCCTAATTCATTGCCCGGGGTAGGCTGGCATTACAGCTGGTCAGGGCCCTGTGGTGGAAAGAGAAGAAACATGCACAACCACACACAATTTGTAATCCAGAGTCTGGAGGCTCAGTTTGTGACAAGGAAACAACAAAGAAATCAGATGACAACACTTTTGATTTAGCTGATGTTGCTGGGAGCTACCCTGGGGTTTACTCATGCTAAACCAATACGAGACACAGGAGGGATGCGATGGAGACTGCAGGTTGACAAACTGGTATGCCAGGAGAAGCAGGGCCCACACGAATCACTGAGGTATCATTCCTGTTTGAGATGGTTGAACAGGGGGCTGATCCCCAGGTGAGTCTCTCGTCGATGGTGATCTCTGCTCCTAGAATAGCTGGCTAGGCCAAGGTGGCAGGGCCCAGGCCAGGTAAACAGTTCAGATTCAGTCTGGCAAAAGCTGGATGCAGCTTCCAGCAAGTGTGACACAATTAGGCAGTGGGGAACCAAATCACGACCCACTAACAGCATTAAGCACACTTGTAGTAAGACAAAACACAATACCACAGGTCGGATGACAGTCCGGTTGCAATTTCAGCTTTTCTGAGCAAAACCGTCATCTCTTTGGTGATTTCAGACATCCTGACAGGCCTATCGCATACTGCAAATCTTTGGTCTTCTTCAGGCAATGGTACAGTCACAATTTGGTGGCTTTTGTCACAATTGGTCTGGATACAGTCTGGTTATTTAAGCACTCTTTAAAGATCCCTTTTCGAGGGACAGCAGGCAGACAGGCCAAACTCAACCTTTCTACTAGTTTCCCGTGTGACTACGCAGGAGTAGCTGCTCGAATATCTCGAGCTGTTCACTCTCTCAACTCCAGTCTCCGACTGACTCTCTGCTGCAGGCGGCTCGGGGATTCATTGATTCTTCTGTCTGTCACAGCAAGGGCTCCCCCTCCAGGTCTGTTTAGGCACCAAAGTGTAAAAACTATAATTCCTACAAAAATTCTGTCCCACAAGACCCCTGGGAGCATGCTCCATTTTAGGGCCCCCAAAGGTACTGATTGGTCCACAATGGCAGTTCAGAACCAAGATGGTGGCGATTTACAGAACTGTCCATGCTGCAAAGAATCAGACTGATCGCATCGACCGGTGAGGAGACCGTGAGCATCGGACCCCAGTGCATCGTAGGGACAAGCTTCGAGAACCCTGGGGTTGGCGGCGGCAACTAATCTGTATGGTGGACCTCCCGTATGTGTTGGAAAACAGATCATGATTTTAGACTACCTTTTGTTACTTGAATGCCCGCCAAAATGTAGATTGTGCGACCATCCTCTTTCAGCCCTTTGTTTCTGGTGGAGCCTTTGTCTTGTTCCAGTGCCCCAGGTCCTGCTTGGCACCTTTTTTCCCCGGCTGATAACACCTATGGCACCAGAGCCCATTGGCAGAGAGGGGGAGTGACATGGAGCGCAGCCAGGTAAATAGGCTGCTTCCCCTCTCTCAGCACTCAGACTGATCGCATCGACTGGGGTGGCGAGGAAGACCGTCGGCATCGGACCCCCCCAGTGCATCGCCCAGGGACAAGCTCGAAACCGTGGGGTTGAGGCGCCGGCAGCTTAATCTGTACGGCGGACCTCCCCCGTTGTAATTGGAAAACAGACTGCGGATTTTTTTAAATTCCGCACACCCACCCAGTTTCTTGTGTGTTATTAAATAGAAGGTAGCCCCGCCCTTGGTGAGCCTTGCACCAATAGGAAGTGAGGAGGAGGAGCATCGCCCGTAGCATCGTAGCTCAGTCTGTAACTACCACAGGCTAGCCCCCCCAAAAAAACGGGTGACCTATTATCTTTCTCCCTGCTACCTAAACAGAACACTAATGGACTAACTGTTTAACGATGGTCTAATCTGGTTAAAGGTTGATATCATACATTAGACTAATCTGGTTAAAGGTTGATATCATACATTAGGCTATATGTTCTTAACAGTGTTTAAATACTGAAATGTGCAATCATGATAGTCAGCTAGCTCAATCCAATTTTTTCAATAACTAGTCAGCAATACAGTCACTGGGTTATGTCTAGCTGATTCTTACACTGTTCTGTTGTTACAGTGTTCTTATTTATCAGAGTTAGTAACCAATACTAATATCCTAAAGTATACTGAATGTCAAGGATCTGTAACTTAGACAGTAAAAGTCATTGAACAAATACAATCATAAGAGGCTTTTACACTGTACTGTTGCTATAGTGCTCTTACATTTCAGTGTTAGTAACCGATACTTCTAAGAATCCTAAATGTTTACTGAAATTTAAGGGTTTGAAATGCAGACAGCAAAAGTAATTGAACATATATAATCCTACGAGGCTCAAGACAGTTGACTGTCCTGGTTCCCTCCAGTACCCAGCCTGTTCTCTTCAACTCACCCTAAATCCTTAATACAAGGCAAAGCTCTTGCTGCCTAAGAATGCCACATAAGGTTAAAATGCTGGTCAGAGGGACTCCGAAGACTAGTATCTCAGGCCAGCTCAGGCCAAACAAGGGTCTCCTCCCTGCTGCCCTGTACATCGCCAAAATACTATTGGTTGACTGGCTAGCTGGTAAACAAGGCCCCATCACACAGCCTCCTAACGGACCAGCACCATACCAGACCTGGCACTCTCATAGCCCACCCCCTACCGACAACTTAGCCCTCCTACTTGCTGCCAAGCTTAGCAGGAGTGGGATCTGCTACAGAGCTATCTTCCTAATGACCCACAAACCTAAAAAAACTAGGTGCCCACCCCTTAACTTTATTCTCTGCCTCCTGCAAACAGCCTTGCTATTGTGGGCAGGGGACATTCAACCTAACCCCGGCCCAGGTGTTGATAATACCTATATTTCCACCTCTCAAGACCTGACCTGGACTGCATCCAGGGGCCTGAGGTTAGCACACATGAATATTTGTAGCCTTAGGCCAAAAACTCAGGAAGTACAAGCGTGGCTAGCCCTCTGTAACCCTGATGTGCTTGCGGTCTCCGAAACCTGGTTAAAACCATCGATCCTAGACCACGAATTTGCCGCCCCAGGATATGTCTGTTTCCGGAAGGATAGAATCCACAAAAGGGGGGGTGGAGTTCTCATCTACGTGAAGGCTACCCTGATCTCTGCTCGTATTAACCTGCAAGTAACACTGCCCCCTGAAATCGAAGCTATCTTTGTACGTATCACCCTCGGTGGTGTCAAACACCTTAACGTGGGGTGTGTATATAGTCCACCAAAGGATGCTCTCCTATCCCTCGATACTCTCACAAAAAACCTAACAATTAAGTTTGCATCTGAACTCATCATCCTTGGAGACTTCAACCTGAACTGGGCCAAAGAGGCCAGGCCCTCAATAATAGGTATGCTACAAGAGCAAACCTTTCCCAGATAATCACCCTACCCACAAGGTTGAACTACAAAACGGGTAGCCACTCAATCATTGACTGGGTACTGGTGTCCAACCAAAAAGCGTGCAATCGGCTGCACCATGGTGGATGCTCTCAGCGCCCACTCGCCCACTTTCTGTGTTTGGAAAAACAGGGCGGTAAAGGTCCTGCCCAGAATACTCACTTCCAGGGACTACTCAAGGTTCTCCCTGGAGCACTACAACATTCTCCTAGGCAACTTGGATTGGAGCCCGATTAGAAGTCTCCCTACCTTGGAAGGGGCGGTTGACTACTTTAACAGGTCTATCATGTGGGCCGCTGATCTCCTGGCCCCAAATAAAACCTACCGGGTAAATGGCCACTGCTACAAGTGGATTACCCCCCCTTAAAGGCCCTGATGATGAGCCGGGACAAAGCCTGGAAAAAGTTCAAGGACACGGCTCTCCAAGTAGACCGGGTCATCTATAGAACCCTCGAAACCAATGTAAACAGGCCACCAAATTAGCAAAAAAGGAGTATTTCATCCACCTCCAGAAAGCAAACCTTGGCAACCCAAGGACTTTCTGGTCCCACATCAATGAACTGATTAAGGGGGAGAAAAAAAGACAGCCATGGGCCCTATCACAGCTAATGGACAGGCACTACATGATGAGGCACTAATTGCTGAGTGCCTCAATACATACTTCTCAAACCCTGATAAACATCAGGCAGGGTCATTGGTACCCAACAACCAGTCCGCTCCGCTGGATCCCTGTACTCTCAACCACCCACCCTTTCACCTGAGACTGGCAAAAATAAAAGAGGTCCTGGCCATCCTGAAAACCCTGAAAACAAGAGGTTCAGGAGGCCCCGGATGGACTCAAAGCTAGATTGCTAAAAGATGGGGCCACGGCACTCATGCGGTCACTCACCTGGCTGATCAATAGGTCCTTACTTGAAGGATCTGTCCCAGAGCTGTGGAAGCAGGCGCATGTGGTACTGATTCATAAGGGAGAGCCTGCAGAACCAATTGAAAACTACAGGCCTATCTCTCTGCTGTGTACCCTGGCAAAAATACAGGAGAAACTCGTCTATGCCCAACTTAGAGAATACCTGGAGGCACACATGCTGTTGTCTCCATCGCAACATGGCTTTAGAGCCAAACACGGGACAGACACTGCCCTGGCCAAATTCTCCTCTGACATACTCAGAGACCTAGACTCTGGATCCAATACAGGGGCAGTTTTTATAGACCTCTCCAAGGCCTTCGACTGGGTGGATCACAGACTACTCCTCCAAAAACTCCTCCACACAGGCCTCAATGCCCACACCCTCAAATGGGTGGAAAGCTACCTCTCTGATCGCACACAGAGGGTTAGGTGGCAGGATAAACTCTCCAAACCACAGTCCCTAATGGATGGAGTACCCCAAGGGTCCATACTTGGGCCTCTTATGTTCTCATTGTTCGTAAATGAACTGCACAAACACTGTGGAAGCAGCAACATAATCCAATATGCGGATGATGCTGTTATCTACAAAACCTCGGACAACCTGGATGACCTCCGCATTTCTCTCCAACAGGATATTCACGCCATGGAGAGGTGGCTCATCAAGAACAAAATGGTCCTTAATACCAACAAAACCAAAGCCATGCTGTTTGGACCAAGAGCCCTTGGACAAGATAGATCACAACTACTCCAACTTTCATCCCTGGAGGGCAACAAGCTGGAAGTAGTCCCCTCGACAAAGTACCTCAGCCTCACCATCGACCAAGGTCTCACGTTCAAACAACATGTGGAACAAGTCACTAAAGTAATCCATACAAAACTCGGATTACTGTATCGGATCAAGGAACAGTTAACCCCAGAAGCCAGGACTGCTATTGCAGCCAGTGTCCTACTTCCAACACTAATATATGCTGCCCCAGTCATTCAGGGTATTACAAAGCTGGAGTACAGTAAATTACAGACTCTATACAACAAGGTGGCCCGCTTTGCCACCTTATCCCTCCAGGAGTCACCACTGTGAGGCGTTAGCTGAAGCTTAACTGGCCATCCTCTCAAGCCCACCTCAGTTACCCTGTACTCTGCCTGACGAAGAAGATAATTAGCCCCACGCCTCCCCTGAGTCTTTGGGGACTCCTCACAGTAAAAATAAACTAGCGCAGCCTTAGGTCCTCGGGCCTAATGTTACTAGAGGTCCCCAAGGTTAGGACTGAGGCAGGACAGAAATCTTTCACGCATGCTGCCTCTGCCTTGTGGAACAACCTTCCTCTGGAGGTAAGAGAAGCCCAATCGGTGCCGTGCTTTCGGTCAAGACTCAAGACCTATCTTATGACAACAAGCGTATGCCAGTGCCACCGCACCTGACACTACTACAATGACCACAACTTGCCTGCTTACCAAACTAAAATCTCTAACCCCTAACAAGGTAGCACTAACCTTTTCTCCCTCCTCTGAACCATCCTGATGCTCTAGAACTATTATACCTAATGAATCTCCAGTACTGTCTCGCTAATATGTAGGACAAAGAAGAATGTAATGAAATAACAACTTATCAACTAGATATCACAAACCACTATAATAACTGCTATGTGTACACAGCAGAATACTGTATACCCATGATAACCTGTATTTGCTTATGTTCAACTGTTTAATTATTCGTGTACTGTTACTCCCGGGTCGCCCCTGAAAAAGGGACCTTCGGGGCCCAGTGGGCCTACCCGGTCATCAAAATTCAATAAATAAATAAATAAAGAAGGCAGGTTAGACAAACTTTAATATCATTATTATTAGACTAGATAATCAGCAAAAAAGTACAGCTTCTAATAGAGCTCCCTCTGCGCAACTATCGATGGCAGAATGGAGCAATTATCTGGCAGCCCAGGTGGGACTCAAGCTTAGAAACGCTCAGCCCCCACCCAGATTAATTATACACTGCGATATAGGCAGCTCTTAAAGAGACAGAACATAGAGGCTATAAAGGCACTCATATGCAATAGCTTTTAAATGGTTAAAACACAGGACACCAGCCTGGCAGTGGGCATTTAGGCACACCCAAGGAAGATTTTTCGGAAACCCCCATTTGTAGGGGGGTTACAGAAATAAAGGGAAAAATTGTTTTGTATGAGTAATAAAAATACTGGCCAGCTGTTTTTGGTAGGAAGGGCCTGCATAGTTTTTATTTTTTTTTAACGTGAATTAGTCATGAGGAGAGATACCAGTACCATAGCAGTGACCAGGGTAAGGGAATGGACTTGGGTCACTGCTGGAGATGAGTGAGGGAAGGTGGACAGAAATCAGCATCCCTGGGACCATTCTCCTTTCCTTGGGGACCATGTTATTCTGCTTATCGCCCATAACCAGGGCAGGATGAAGCCACCAGTTTTTGCACACCCTGCAACACCAACAGGGTGCCAGACTGCCAAACTAGGTGAGAGTCTAGGGGGTGGGGTTGATGGCCCTCCCCCTCCTGGCTACACCATGAGGTGTAATCCATGGTGGGTACCAAAGATGTGAGGTAAGTCGCTGGGATGGTGGGTGATGGGGTTGGGTCACTGGCAGCAGGAGGGGGCCTGTTGATGGTGCTGGGCCTGCAGCAAACAGACTTTCATCCTGTAAGCTGTTGTTTTCCTCATTTTCCATGCCGACTCACTTCTCCTGATGCAGCACATTGCCCCGTCAGCACATCAATATGCACATCAACCCATTATGAGGCCTGGCATAAAGTGTCACCTATATGGCAGAACAATGTGTCATCCCTCCCTAGGCTGGGAGTGGTGCTGCATGGAAGTGCCTTCCCCCCATCCTCAGCTCTTGCAGCCAGATCTTTGAGCTCATCCTCAAACCCAGCTCACTGGAACAGGAGTGCATTATGTTACCCAATAGGCCAACAGCCAACCCTGAATGCAAGATTACTTAATAACTATTTTTTTGACATTTTCAGCTCAAGTGTTCAACATAGTCTCTTTATGATCCCCCTTCACAACATAAGTGTCATTTATAAAATACTGGCCAAAACATAATTTCTCACCACAGGTGTGAAAACACATCTGGTGCAGAATTTATAAAATGACACCTATCAGGTTCACGGGATGGAGTAAAAATGGTTATATTGAAAATTAAGGGGTCAACATATGGGAAACTACCAGTTATGAGTAAACATTGAAAAATGTCAGTATTCATTCATACCTTTGTAGTTTTTTACAATTCTGACACCAAATTTTCAACAGTCTTTTTATGACCCCACCACATGAACCAGGTAGATGGAATTTTTCAAATTCCACCTGAACTGTTTTAAAAATATTATTCAAATCTCCCTTGACCAATGATGGCATAACCCAAGTAGATGGTATAAAAATATGACATGTAAGCTTGTACTGTGCTATCATAAATAGTGCAACACTAGGGTCAAAATAAAACTATTTGAAATCCTTTTGAAAATATTCTTCTGGTTTATTAATGGCAAGGTTCAATGCACAGAGTAATAACATATCTGCTCATACTATAATCAGTACAAGCATTACTGTGAGGAAACTCCTTCCAAGGTTGGTCTTTGTCTAATCAGTCAAAGGGCACAGCATAAAGTGTAGCATTGTCCCTCATTGGAAGAACTTTTTGGGAAAAGTCAGCTGGTTATTTTATTAGACTCCATTTCTGTTTCACCAGTGTATCTTTCAAGGGATCCATGATGCAGGTTTATCTGCAATGAGAGATGGAAAGAGAAACATGAGTGTGATGACAAATCTACTTTCTCATTGGAGTTTCTGAAGTGTTTACTATTTAATTGCTGATTTATTCTCTGTGTAAGTGTGAAGACCAGTGATTTGATTTCATGAGGCTGCATTAACCAATGTGACAAGAGACTGATCTATTTCTGGAGATTTTAGCAGCCCAGCAATATCTTAACAAGTGCTCAAAACTTCATTGTGGAGAGCTTCCTGAAGGGGGACAGGGTCATTAGTGAAGAACTGGTTGAAGGCGTCCTGTCTGTACAGGGAAATGATGTAACAGTCTTGCTTGACCAAGAAACTGCGGTGGGTGGGATAGGGCATACATTTTTAATCCTCTGTCTCTTTCATTGGGTGATTCTGTATTAGTCTGTTCCAATGAGTAAGGCAAGCCATCAGAGAAAGCTGAGGTAACAAAGACTAGTGTGGACAGTGAGGTAAGAAGACTATGTAACTTGTAAGTACTCACAGTTCTCAGGTATAAACTGTATAGAAAGGATAGAGGGATGGGAAGGGGGAGTGGCTCTGCATGTGAAGGATGTGAAGGAGGACATAACTTGTACCAGAGAGGAAGAGGCAGAGAGTAAGACAAGCATTGTTGGCCAGGTACAATCCACTAGGGGAGAAAAGTAAGAATGGGGGTGGTCTACAGACCACCTTCCCAGGAAGAGGTGTTGGCAGGGTGCTATGGTCTCAAATCACAGAAATGACTAGTAAGGAGAAGGTAGTAATAATGGGGGAATATCAATCTACATGGGGTGGGTTGCAAAATCCTGGCTGCCTTCTTCACTATTGAGAAAGTACTGCTGGATGCATTTCAGGGTGGTTTCCTGGCCTAGGGTGTCACGGAATCCACTAGGAAGAGGGCTGTATTGGATCTGGTCCTGTCCAACTGTGAGCATGTTCAGAATGTGAAAATGGGGAGCCGGCCCATCGGCACAGAGGTTGGATTTCTGCTTGCGATGCTGGCAACCTGGGATTGGAGTGGACCCGGGATGTTGGAGGGCTAGCCAGGGGGAGAAGGATGAAGCATCCTGAGAACTGCTCTCCTTCTCCTGGGGGAGGGAGGGGAGTGTGACCAGTGTTTGATAAACCCCTGGCAGAGGCTGGGGGTACCACAGGAACTGGCACCAGAATGTTCAGTGGAGTGGAGTGGACGCTGGATGTCATTGCACATCCCAACCCCCAAGAAAAAACAAAAATTCTTCAGCTGCCGGCCACCCTAGATGAAGCCCACCTTGGCTTCAATTAGCCTTCAGGCAGGCCTTCCGACCTATCCCATCACTTGCAGCACTGTTAGGGGGCTTGTGCCACAATCCCACCCTGGGGGGTAAGCCAGAGGGTATTAGAGGGTCGCAGCTGATTTGGAGGTGCAAGCCCACGGTCCGTGACAAGGCTGAGGTTCTGGGCAGCTGGCAGCAAGGGGAAAAAAGCATACTAAATAAAAAAAAAAAGAATGTGAAAATGGAAGCACTACTTGCAGGTAATGAGCACCACACAGTGTGGTTTCACCTGGACATGGGCAGGGGGTATGGTCAGGATCAGGACATGGGTCTTAGACTATAAGTGGGCTGACTTCGGTAGGATGGGAGAAATCCTAGTAGGACATCTTGCTGGGATAAGAAGGGAGGTGTATGTGGAACAGAAATTGACAGTAATAAAGGAGGGACTGATGGAGGCCACTAGTGAGTGTGCCAAAATCAAAAGTAAGAGAACTAAGACCAAAAAATCCAGTTAGTTTAGCAAGGAAGTGGCAAAAGCTGCATATGACAGGAGGGCAGTCTTCCAGAAGTACAAATATACTAAGAAGAAAGAGGATAGGGTGGATTACGCTGTTAAATCAAGGGAGGCGAGCAGAGTGATTAGGCTGACAAAGGCTACAAGGGAAGGGCAGCTAGCACAGGGAGTAAAAACAGGGAGAAGGCCTTTTTCCAATATTTAAGAGAGAAAAGGAACATCAAGGATGAAAGTCAGATTGAAAAAGGAGGTTGGTTTGAGAAAGGGTAGTGAAGAGAAAGTGGAGGTACTTAACAAGTATTTCTGCTCAGTCTTCACTAGTGAGAAGGAGGGACCAGTGCCACAAGGGAACAGGGGGGGTGGAGACCAGGAGGGGGGAAGTCTTATGCAAGCTGATGGGGTATTTAAGGGGCTAAGGGCTCTGAAAGTGAATAAATCCCAATGGTCAGATGTCATGCACCCATGGGTCCTAAGGGAACTGGCAGAGACTCTGGCAGATCCTGTGGCAGACCTGTTTAACACCTCTCTGGAGTTAGGGACCATGCCGCAGGATTGGAGAACTGCACATATGGTGCCTCTCCATAAAAGTGGGCCACAGGATGAACCAGGGAACTACACGTTGGTCAGCCTGACCTCAAAAGTGGGCAGGCTGTTGGAGACCATCCTGAAATAGGGATTGGTGAGCTTTCTGGAGGATAATGGGTTCTAAGATGTGAGGCAGCACAGGTTTCTGTTGGGGAGGTCCTGCTAGACTAGCTTAATTGACTTCTTCAACTGGATCACCAGCATAGTGGATAAGGGCCAGGTGGTTGATGTCCTGTATCTGGACTTCAGCAAGGCCTTTAACTCTATACCTCACAGGAGACTGGTCAGGAAGCTAGAAGACCTGGAAGTGAGGGTTAAGCTTGTTGGGTGGGTCAGAAGTTGTCTGCAAGACAGAAGCCAAAAGGTGGTAGTTGGGGGGTGGGATTTTCAGAAGCTAGGGCTGTGACTAGTGGGGCCCCACAGGGCTCTGTGCTTAGTCCGGTGTTGTTTAACATATTCATAAGTGACATCGTGGATGATATCAAGGGTAAGATCTGCCCGTTTGCAGAAAACACAAAGCTCTGTGGGAGGGTGGATGCAGAGGAAATGAGACAGGAATTCAGAGAAGACCTGGCTAGGCTAGAGAAATGGTCTGGAATTTGGCAACTGGGATTCAACACGAAAAAGTGTGAGATTATACACTTGAGGGTGAAAACCCCAAGGATCAATACTGGCTGGGTGGCATGCAGTTAACCAGGTCAGAAGAAGAAAAGGATCTGGGTGTAATTATCACAAGTGACCTGAAACACTCAGCATACTGCAGGAAAGCTGCAATCAAAGCAAATCAGATGCTGGGCTGCATAGCCTGGGGAATTACCAGAAGGAAGTTGGAGTTCACTCTGCCTTTGTACAGATCTCTAGTGAGACTGCACCTAGAGTAAAGTGTGCAATATTGGTGCCCTTATATTAAGAAAAATATCAACTTGCTGGAAACAGTCCAGAGAAGAGCATCCAAGATGATCCAGGGTCAGCAAGGCAACACCTACGAGTAGAGCTCAGGGGGCTCAACATGTACTCTTTTGAGGACAGAAGGGAGGGAAGGGGAGGACAAGATTGAGAATTTCAAGTACCTTAATGGTATAAACAGGGTGAGCACCAAGGTTCTCTTAAGCCTCAGTGGAAACAAGACCACTAGGGGTAACAGTCTAAAGCTAGTTGGAGGAAGGTTCAGGAAGGAGACGAGGAGGCACTTTTTCAGAGAGAGGGTGGTAGCTAAGTGGAATGAGGTGCCAGAGGAGGTGGCATCCCTAAAAACTGAACAGCTTCAAGAGAAGTTAGGGTAAGTAGAGGAGGAGGAGGGAGGGAGAGAGGGTGGAAGGGTGTTTGAGAAGGATCAAAGGGGATATGGGGAAGGGGCAGTTCCCTCTGTAAATGCAGTCAGAACTGCACACTCAGACTAGATAGACTGTAAGGCCTTTGTCTGCTGGTACATTCATATGTTCTTATGTATGTATGTTTGTAGGAAAGATGAAAGCATTTACATGCACAATCCTCTATGTATACTGTTTCTGACTATGTGAAATAGTCTATGTACCTGAATATTACTGCAGTATTTGGGCAATTAGTGTTTAGTAATAAACTACAGTAGCTATTTTCCTAAAGACTAGAATAACTGATAATTTGTGACTGCCTCTCTGAGGGAAAGGTACCTGTGAAAAAGGGTGCTTAATAAAGGTCAGAGAGAGAGAATAGATTGTGCCCTACCCAGAGCAGAGACCTTCACTACAGGGAGCCTAAAGGATAGAAGGTGGAAAAAAATGTTATTTGAGAATCAGAGTTTTTGCTATTGCTAAAGAGTGGACCAGAGCAGTGACACTAGTCTAGACAGTCTCGATGGCAAATGGCTGAGAGAGTATAATATGCCCACTGATGACTGCAGGATGCTTTTGACCACCACACTTTTTTTATTTAGTTTATTTTAAGGCTATGATGTAAGCTCATCTGGAGCCCAGTCTACCAGTTCATCCTGCCTGTCTAGAAAGATGGCAGCATCTGAAAAGATCTTACAGAGTCTGTGTTACAGAGTTCAAAACTTTGTGTGTCATGCGGTAGTGACTGTGCCACTCGAATAAGTGTCACAAGATTAAGTTCCATGAGGGACTGAAGAGAAGAGAGACTTGAGACAGTGTCAGGTAAAAAGCTGCACATGGGATGGCCTTAAGACCATCAGGACAGGGGGACGAGGGTGACAGGGAATTAGGGGCAGAATTTGAGATGGTGCCACAAAGGGGATGGTAGTGGTCATGGTGGACTCAATTTACCAGGTGTAGATTGGAGTATTCCAGCAGCTAACAGAAACAAAAGTCAGGCCATGCTTATACATTGCAGGACTGCCATTAAGTGCAGCTGGTCAGGGAACCAACAAGGCCAGCTGCCATTCTTGACATGGAGCTCATCATCTTGGAAATGGTAGGAAGACCGTGGGTCAGGGTGCCTTTGGGGCCCAGTGATCATAACACCCTAAGTTTCAAACTGGCCCTGGGTACCAATATATCCTTGTCAAAGACTGAGGTTCTGGATTTTAAATGAGCAGACTTTGCCCAGATGAGGGAATGAGTCCAGGATAAGTTGGTTGTAGTCGATCAAATCAGGGTGGTGGAGGAGAAGCAGGGAGTAAATCAAGGGGCCATTCTCAAGGCAACTAAATCATGCATGAGAATGATTACCCAGACAAAAAGGCATAATAGACCAGTCTTGTTCACTGAAAAAAGTCAAGGAGGCAGTGTGGGCTAAAAAAGGGCCTTCATCAGATACAAACAGAAATAAGGGGATTAGCAATGGAGCAATAATCAAGTAAAGATTATGGAGGCCAAGAGGTATAGTATGCAAAAGTAGACACAGTGCTGCATATTGAGGCAGGAGTCAAGGGTGGAGAAAAACAGTTCATTAGGGAAAAAAGAAGATGAGAGGTGGAATTGTATGGTTGGTGGAAGGGGGCAAGGTAATAGGGATGGACTGGAAGAAGGGAGCTGTACTTAATGACTGTTTTTGCTCAGCATTCACATGGAGCTTAATGGGCTCTTGTTAGAAAGCAGCATAAAGCCTGCAGCAAGGCAATCCCTCAAATGGGGTAGGTGGTAATCAGAGGGGAGAGGGGAAAGAAATGGGCTAACTTCCCTGAAAATACATAAGTCCCCAGGACTGGATGAGATGCACTCAAGAGAGCTCAGCTTACCAGCGTCAGAACTGACTAAACCACTTGCAGGGTTATTCAATAGTCTTGGGTGGTTCCGAAGGGCTGGATGATAATGGATGTAGTTCTGTTTCACATGGGATGGGATAAGGAGAAACTGGGTAACTACAGGTCTGTTAGTCTTACCTCATTTTGCATAAACTGATGGAGATGCTGGTTGGGTAGGACCTAGTGGACCACTTGGAGAAAATTGGGCTTCAGGATAGTAAGCAGCAGGGAGGTCTTGACAGACCAATAATATAGGGTTCTTTGACTGGTTAGCTAGGACAGTGGAAATGGGACAAGTAGTGGATTTTACTCTGTATTGACTTTAGTAAGGCATTTAATTCAGTGTCACACAGAAGGTTGCTGAAGAACTTAGAGAATCTAGAGGCAGTGAAGGGCCTAGTTAGATGTGTGGGAAGTTAATGTGGGGGGGCATCAGAGGCTGGTGGTAAACAGAGTCAAGTTGGAGAGAGGGAAGTCACCAGGAGATGCAACATGGGTCACTCCTTGGACCAGACCTCTTCAATATGTTCATCAGCAACACTGGAACAGGAAAATAGGGCAAGATGTGTCTCTTTGCAGGTGACATTAAGCACTGTGGCAGAGAGTAAGTAGGGGGTAAGAGAGCTGCAGAAAGACCTATAAGGGTTAGCGAGGTGGTCCAAGGTGTGGAAGTTGAAAGTTAGTGCCAAAAAGTGTAAGGCTGTGAATTTAGAGAACAAGAACCCCAAGACAGAATATTGGATGGTAAGAGATAGGATGGGCATATCTTCTGGGGAAAGGGATCTGGAAGTCATCTTAAGTGACTCCCTCAAGCAATCTAGTTAATGCAATACAGCCAATAGGAAGGTGATCAAGATGCTGTGGTGTATTGGCATGGGTTTTGATAGCAGCCAGTGAGAAGGAGGTAATGCTACATCTTTATAGATCACTCATGAGGCTCCATCTAAGGAAAGACAAAGATAGGCTGCAGATGGTGCAGTGCAGGGTAACCAAAATGAATTAGGACCAACAGGGCAGATCCTATGAGGATCAACTTAAGGCACTGAACATATACTCACTGAAGGCCAGTAGGGAGAAGGGAGATATGACAGAGACATTCAGGTTCCTGAAAGGAATGACAAGATGAACTGCAAGGAATTATTCAACAGGAGGGGCTAGTGAACAACATGGAGGCATGAGTGGAAGCTGATGGTGGGGGAAGACAGGAGGGATGTGAGAAAGTTTTGCTTTACAGAGAAGTTGGTTGAGTCATGAAAAAAAGCAGCAACAAAAAAGCACAGCACTGTCCGCCACAGTGTAAGCCAAAAAATATTTATTTACTCACATTAAATCCAGTGTAGTAAACAGCTGAAGTGCCACATAGGGAACCAACGCACAACTCAAGTGAAGGTCCGACTGGTTTTTGCGCATGCTGCTGGAGCTGAGTCATGGAACAGCCTACTGGCTGAGGTGGTGGTTGCAAAAACTGTTAATGGTTTTAAGTATGGATGGTACAGAGCTATGGGAGTAAAAGTTACTCAGAGGGGCAGCAGTAAAGCAGGAGGAAAAGGGGAGGTGAGGGCAAAAACTCCATCTAGATAATAGGTCATGTGATGGTATAGTGTATAATGAGGTAGACTGGATGGACCAATGGTCTTTTCTCCTGACATTGTTTATGTTTCTGTGAGAAGAATGAGTCAGAAGAAGAGAATGCTGTTCAAAGGTTTCTTAATCAGGTGAACAGATACTGTTACCATGTTTAGGCAAGTAGAAAGGTGGGGGAAACTAGTCAGTTGCAAGGATGTGCCACGGCCAATTTCCAGAAGGTAATCTTAGAGATGGGGGCCAGGTGCATAGGAGGTTTGAGGTACCTAGAGCAGAGGTTGCTCACCCCAGAGCTGTGATTAAGTGCCTGCAGGGAGGTCAACTGTACAGGACTCTGGGGGCTGCTGTTTCATTACCCCAGGGGTTCCCAAGGGTCCACTCTGGGGGATGAACAGTACTGAGGAAGGAAGGGAAGTAGGTTGGTTTGGGAAGGATAGCATTCCAGGGAAGGCATACTTGGAACCACTTCACCAGTCTGGTTGTAGAGGTATGAGAGGACAGCTTCAACTTCATGGGTATTCCCATTGAGGAGGCTTCATACAGGAGTGATAAGCCAGGCATGAGGGTGGAAATCAAGGGTAGGAAGGGCAGTAAGAAGGCGATATTGATTCGGGAACTCTATAATCAGAGAGATGAGGAGACTGGTCAGTGGCTCAACACCAGGGAAAGACTCCTAATTTACTTACCTAAAGAGACATCTCTGAATATACTTCCATGGCTGGAGAGTTTGACCAACATTGAGGGAGGAAGCTGTACTTTGTTACTCACATAGGGATCAATGATCTGGTGCTTTGTTTGGTGGATAAGATTAAGTTAAAAGTTCAGAAAGCTAGGTAGCAGACTGCGAGAAGACACAGATGTGGAAGCCTTCTTGAGGTACCGCAGTTTTCATATGCAAGAAAGAGTAGAAAGGCCAGAATTCTGGAACTTAGCACATGGCTAAAGGGTCGATGTGCAAAGGAGGGGATAAGATCTGTGGGGGACTGGGGTTCCTTTTGTAATAATGACGCTGTTTGGAAGGGACCATCTGCACCTGAATGGATGGGGGCACCAGTGCACTGAAGCAGAAGTTAGAAATTTTAATTAAAGGGAGTTAAAGGGCTGTAATAGGCACAATTACCAGAATGGAATTACTGTGGGAGCCTAGCCACCCCATCCCCAAACAAGCAGGGCCATGAGGACTACTGGGTATGGGGAGAAAAAGGAAAGTTGATGAATAAAGCAGACAGGCCAAAGAAGGGAGAAGGAGGCCAAATGGAAGCTGTTGTATGCAAATGCTAGATGTCTGTGCAAAAAGATGAAGTGCAGGCAATGATGGCTGTAAAAAAAAATACGCATAGTGGCTATTACCAAAACTTGGGCTAATCTAAACAACTGCTGGGACCTAAATGTTTTATGGTACAAGCTCTTCAGGAAGGACAGGGAAAACAGGAGGAGTGGAAATGTGCATAAGGGACAATAGGGTGTTGGGGAATACAGTAATTAAGATGGGGTTAGTGGTAAACTCAAAAACTAGGGGGAAGAAAGCGTAGGGTAGGGGTAGTGTACAGGCTACCAGGTCAAACAATGGAGATGGACTAAGCTCTAGAGTGGGAGAAAAGAAAAGTGGCAGGATAGAGAGAAATAATGCCAGTGGCTAGGAGCCAGAAGAGACAAAGATTTGTGGTTGTCATGCAGGATTACCTGCTTACAGTTTGGATGAGTGAGTCTACATGGAGGGAAGCAGTGCTGGACCTGGTAATGTCCAATCAAGAAATTATTAGGCATGTTAAAGTGGCAGCCCAGTTGGTTAGAGTGATCATTACTTGGTAAAATTCAGTGTGAAGCTGGGGTCACAGTAACTGACCATGGACACACAGGTGCTGGACTTTAGGAAAGCAGATTTCAGGAAAATAGGGGAGAAAATGCAGGAAATACTCAAGGACCTCTGTATGATCAAGAGCTGGAGTGGAAGTGGGCAGCATTAATGGAGGCAATTACAGAAACCATCCAGGACTACTAGAACCATAAAAAGTAAAAAAAATATAGGAAACTTATACATGTAAGGCAAGCTATCAGGAACAACTTGGAGGTGTTTAGGACTTTCAAGACAGAACAGAATGAGACAGAGAGCTACAGTGTATGAAGAAACTGGGTATAAGAAGAAAGCTCATTAGTGAGGCAAATACAAAGGCAGAATTCAGGATAGCATAAAAGGGTCAAGGAAAATGACCAGTCCTATATTTGCTAGATTAGTGAAAGGAATAAGACAAGGGATAACAGAGAAAAGATAAAGAAGGATGGGATGAGTACAAATGGCATGGGGTGATGATGTAGCAGATGAAACTGTGCACGTCACACCAGTGCATAGAAAACAGCGTGCGGCAATGCAATAGCTGCACATAATGCCGTCCACACATGAACGCCACACATCCAATCCTTGTTTGTTTTTGCAAGGGCCCCATCCCTGCACACCCGTGTGAGGACTTTGCCCACATGCCCCCTGGAATAAATATAATCAACTCCGTGGGGGTGTGGACAGCGGGGCAAGTTAAAAAGCTGACTGTGGCACTTAGTCATGGCTGCATAGTTGGAACGTAAAAAAATGTCCCAAGCAGGGTTTCAAACCCTTGTCTTCCCCCTCATCTACTGTTGGATTGGGTGCACTAGCCACCCCACCACTGGAACGGTGCAACCGAGCACCTGACTGACAATGGTTATATCCACTTCCTCTTTGGTGTAGAGTGACTGGGGGTAGCGATATAGTCGTATCACTCGTATACCCCTGTCGCTCTCATACCATATGCCCTACTGACTGCATGGTTCTTCATGTGCGGTTTAATCTGCACTATACTCACCTGGTACCAGTACGGACAACAGTGAAAATACAGGTATACAAAGTGAATCCTTCTGTTTGGTGTTCATGATCATGGAGGCAGGTTCACTCCTGACAGCAGGAGAAAATTCAGTAATGATACAAGGGGCAGATTTGAGATGGTGAGGATTACAAGGGAATGTGTACTAAAAGAACTGGAGATCCTAGAAACCAGAGCCTACATTTTCAAAGGAGATGCATGGCCCAATATGGAAATGCATGGTGCATTCCAGAAACTGTGCAGAACCACGATATTCGAAAGGCAGAGATGAGTCACACATTTCTGAATGCACAAATGTTAGATATAATGTACAGTGCAAAAAGGGATGTGCATGAATGTAACAAACGTCACATATTCAACCAAATATGTGGCTACAACTGCCATGCACCTCAAAAATGCTCTCTGCAAAGTTAGGCATATCAGGGGATGGCCTTAATAAGCCGGCCACCCACAGGCAGACTGCAGAACTGCAGAAAGGTGACCCTGAGACAGCCCTTGGATGTGCACCAGGATGTGCCGCAGGCACCCATACACAGCAGTCATGCCAGGACGGACGTACCCAAAGCCACAGGTGCTGGCACACCATGGGCACCACCCAGAGAGCCATCCCCCACACCACTCCCAGGATGTGGACACCCAGCTGCCACATGCCAGTGCTGTCAGGTGCCCCCCAGGCACAACAGCGGAGCAGACGGCCACACTGCAGCACATGTACCAGGGGCCATGGCCTGCACCCATGTGGCCTGCAGGGTGCCACCTGGTGGTGGCATGCACCCAGGGTGACATCTGGGGCAATGGTGCCCTTTGAAGGCTAGTACGCTAGGACGCCGAAGTACAGGGGTTCCTGGCCAGATTCTTGGCTTAATAAACTGCTATTATAGTGCTAATTTGGATATTTCACCTGTCTGGAGTTGCTCTTATTTACTCAACCTTTGGTACTAGTGGCAGCATGGCATGGGTCAGGGACTGCCTGTGGCACACACTCACAGGTGGGGCCCACCCACTTGGGTACCTGGTCACCTTCTGCACACTGCCATTCCTTGCATTTATCACCATGTTCCTGTCATACGGGGGGGGGGCACTGCAGGTGCCTGTATGTTGCATATGGAGCTGGTGTATCACATGCATGAGGTATAGCGATCAGACTGTGTCACCCTGTGCCTTCCCCTGTTGCTTGTCCAGGTGTACCCCTGTGGCCACTGTCCAGGTGGGCCCCCTGTACTCCAGTTCGACCCTGTACATGGCTATGGGTACTAGCACTGTACACAGGCCAATGCAGTTCACCCACCCACACACAAACATTTCATCACACCTGCCTGCTAGGCTGAGTACCTCCTGTTCACCTTTGTGGAGTGGTGGGGCAGCCCTGCAAAGCTGGAACTATGCATGCCTTGGGTATGCAAATGACCTGAATGCATTCCAGTAATGAGTTGTGCATGTTAGAAATGGGCTCGGAATGTGCAATGAGGTCATTTGCATATCCCAGCTGAATATTGCAGTTTTGTACACCATGCAAGTGGCTTCACATTGTGCACTTCTCTTTGCTACACACAGGTCCCAGGTCACCTGCCACGCTGTGCATCTTCCACTGCATGATCGAGCATGTTTGAGATATTCAGACGGTTATGTGTAATCACTTCTTTATGGCGCAAGTTTTGAATATACCATTATTTTGTGTCAGCGCATCTCAGTTGCATGGTGCAGGCACTTGCTCAATGCAGCCTGGGACTTATGAATATGAGGCCCCAGTAAATCACCTTGGCCAGATGGGATTCACCCTAGGGCCGTGATGGAAGCAAAGCAGGTACTAGCAGAGCTGCTGATAGTCCTCTGTGGAGAAGCAGCAGCAACAGGTGTACTGCCTGAGGACTGGGGGGAGGGGCATATGGTTCCCTTACATAAAGGAGGCACTAGGTAAAATTCAGGTAACTACAGACCTGTGAAAATGACACTGATAGCATTAGACTATCTTATAGTATATGATTTTTTTATGTAGTGGCACAAATGACAGATGGGGCCATGAAATAGATGCACTATACCTGGATTTCTGCAAAGCCTTCAACAAGTGCAACACTGGAGACTAGTTACTGTAAGAAGCTAAACAATCTGGGAATAGGAGAAGTACCTGAATGGGTCAAAAACTGGCTGATGGAGTGTACCCAGAGGGTGGTCATAAATGGTATATTCTCTGTGGACAGTTCAGTGACTAGCAGGGTGTTCTTTAAATATTCGTATTAGAGATATAGGTGAGTGTGTCCAGGGCAAGACAAGCCTGTTTCTTCTTCTTCTTCTTCTTCTTCTTCTTCTTCTTCTTCTTCTTCTTCTTCTTCCTCTTCTCCTCCTCCTCCTCCTCCTCCTCCTCCTCCTCTTCTTCAACATAATGAAAGAGGATGTGAGGTGACTGGAGAAGTGGTTCAGTATTTGGTAGTTGAAATTCAATGCCAAAAAGTGCAAGGTAATGCACATAGGAGGGGTAAGTCCTGGCAGGCAGTTTTATTGCAAAAAGATATATGGGAGGGCTAACAGAGTGCTATGGTGCATAGGAAGCAGGATTACTAGGAGAAGAATGGAGGTGATATTGTCCCTGCATTGCATAGATCTCTGGCACAACCACATAAGGAGTACTGTGCCAGTTCTGGGGCTCTCATCTAATGAAGGATAAGGAAGATGATCCATGGCCAGTAGGATAAGAGATTGAAAAGTCTCAACAGGTATTCACTGGAGTACAGAAGGGAGAAGGGGAACATGATAGAGACTTTCAAGTTCATGAAAGGGTTCAGCAGGGTGGACACAAGAAGTCTGCTCACACTAAGAAACAGTGCATCCACCAGGGGGTATAAACTCAGACTAGAGACCGTCGTTCAAAAATTATATCAGAAAGTATTCAAGTTCAAGTTCAAGTTTATTGCAGGAAAGACTCTGTTGAGCAAGCTCATTCACAAGGAGGTCCTGAGTCATATGCATATACAATACACAATTACATAGGTAGGAGATATACAATGTAGGACAACAGGTGGAGAATTATATACATTTAAGAGGTATATACAATGGACATTCTTATATTATATTGCTGTACATTTCAGAGTTAGCCTAGTCCTATATTATGCATCACATTTCAGTTCATACAATAGAGGGCCAGTGGGTACATGGGGAGCTGTTTAGGCGTTGGGGCCTAGTTGCACCTACATATGTCTTTTATTTTAGAGATTGCTAATGTTTTGAAGGAGTTAGTTGATACAGTGCTAGTTAGCTTCAGCATGGTTTGGAGTTGATTCCAAATATCTGGTACAGTGTATGAGACAGCCCTTTGTCCAGCTGCGTTACGTGTCCTGGGAATATTTAATAAGACAAGGTTGGATTTCCTTAAGGAGTAGGCGCTGTGTGAGATATGTATAAGTGTCGACAGATATGCTGGAAATTTGTGAAGTAGTAGTCTGAGGGTCCACATGCCAGCATGGAGGGGACGTCTGGTGGTCAGGGAGGACCAATCAACTGCTGCATAAAGATCACAATGGTGGGTCCTGTATGCCAAGTTGGTAATGAAGTGAAGAGCATGGTGGTAGAGTACGTCCAGTTTTGATAGGCTCAAGGTTGGGGAGGATATGAAGATAATGTCTCCGTAATCCAGCAGGAGAAGGAAAGTTACTTGGACCAGTCTTTTACGGATTGTGAGAGAAAAGAGGGTCCTATTTCTGTAGAAGAAACCCAAGCATGTTTTAAGCCTCTTTAAAAGATCCTCGATGTGGTCATGGAAGGAGAGCTTATTGTCTATCCACATATCTAGGTATTTGAATTTGCCTACGACTTCCAAGGGTTCACCTAGAGAGGTTACCACAAAGTTTTTAGTTGTGATAGGTAGGGGATCAGCCACGGCAAGTCTCTTTACAGAAAGGGTGGCGGATGGGTAGAAGAAACTTCTGACAAGGTTATATGGGCAAAAACAATAGCAGGATTCTAGAAGAGTTGAGACCTAGTATGTTATAAGACAAGAAGTGGGGGATTGAATGCACTACAGTATTTCCAAGTAGGGAATCTTAGGACAGATTAGATGGATTGTCCAGGTTTTTTTATCTGTCACTTTTCTTTGCTTTTGTGCTTTAACAGCAGTCTTCTTTCTTTTTTCAATTCTTTTTATCTCCTGGATGCAGGTGGGAGATGTACCTCCCTATGGGTCCCTGGACTCGTCCTCCCAGCATCACCCACCAGGCTATCTGTTCCGGGTGGCCCATAGCTTGCCATCTATGGTACAAACTATCATTCAGGAAGTGGTCCAGGGATGTCACAGAGCTCCATGACCAGGTTTTTTTGTCTGTTTTGTTTCCCCAGGAGACGAGGATGTACAATGACATCAGCGTGGAAAGTGTGCACTCCTGCACCCATCCCACAGACATCCACTGTCATCTCCACAAGTGTCAGGTGGTCCCAGCTGTTGAATACCCAACCTCTACTGGGTGTCACTAGTATGCTGGGAAACCACAGTCCTCTCCCCCCGAGGTGGAGTACTGTATACAGTAAGTGTTCATTGAGATCTTAGTTGGTGGCCACCCGTGGTGGTGAGTGGAGGGCTGTGCTAGTCACCAGCTGGGGGTCAGGTTGGGGGGGTGGGGTGGTGAGTCACTCCCCGACAGGGTGGGGGGGGTTGAGGGTCCACTAGACCACCAGGGTATGGTTGCAATTAATTGAACATGGGATCAGGGATAGGAAAGGGTGCCGCTAGACCACCAGGGTAAATGTTTATGCACTTATGCAAGGACCGGGTTGGTGGCAACACCAGTGTCAGTTTTTTTTTTTATCAGGCAGGTGATCGGGTGGGGTGAGGGAGTGCTAGCCACCAGGGACACTACTTTGTTTATAACTAGCTGGTGATTGGAGAACATGGCATGGGGGGGACAAATACTACTGTGGGCACAGTGATTGGCAATCGGGGAGGGGGAGCGAACCACTGCCACCAGGCTCTACAATACTACAGCTTCCTTTAGTACTATGGGAATGGTGATCGGTGATCGAGATGGGGGGGCACTAGAACACCAGGGAGACAGCCTTTTTCTATCACGGGCCAGTGATAGGCGATGGGGGTCTACTAGTACCAGGACATTCTGCTGTTTTGTTAAACTATACAGACAGTGATTGGCAATTGGGAGAGAGGGTGACCACTGGACCATCATGGAAACAATTACATACTGGGGGACGATGATTGGCCGTGCCTCCAACAGCCACTAGGGTTGTGCGGAATACCACCAGATCTTGGTTTGCGGTATTTTCTCCATGCAAGATAACCCCATAAAAGGCCCATGCATGGAGAAAATGCTTAATGAATGGGAGTGCACCAATATGCAGGTCCCTTCCCCTTCATTTGCATTGCAGCCCCCTCAAAACTTTGCTCCGGTACAAACCTGGTTCGACGGTGCAAACTGGGCTTTTGTGAATACCACTTTGGTGCAAAACCCAGTTTGCACAGCACAAACTGGGTCTGCGCCCAGGCAAAGTTTTGTGAATCGGCCCCCGAAATGTAATAGGACCCAATACCAATCCCTGTGGAGCCCCACTGGAGAGTTCACTTAGGTCAGATAGATGCCCTTTAATTAATACCTGTTGTGTTCTGTTATTTAACCACTCTGAGATCCAGCAAATACAGTAAGTTTCACATCTATTTTTGCTTTGTTTAATTTCATGATTATGGCCCAGTGTGGCAACAAATCAAAACCCTCGCTGAAGTCAAAGTATATACTGTTACATGGAATATTTAGATCAAGAGTACTACTTGTCTTCTCATAGAAACAGATGAGATTGGTTGTGCAACTCCTTCTGTTTATAACACCGCATTGGTCTAAGTCCATAACTTCTAACATAGATAGAATGTTATCTGTTATTACGCTTTCTAGTAAATTACATATAATTGAGGTGAGACTAATTGGCCTACAATTACTTAATGAATGTTTTGAGCTTTTATTAAAGATGGTAGGACATGAGCAGTTTGTATTCTTGTGGAACTTCCCCCAAATTGATAGATTTTTCAAAGAATAATTTTAGCAGATAGAGAATATGTCATGCCATTATTTTTACCATGTGTCTTGATATACAGTACTATCTGTCCCAGGTGATGAGTTAGTTTTGATTTTCTGATTTTTTTTTCATTTATATCAGATGTAGATATTTCTGTCTTGCTGGAGTCACCAGGATATAATACTGGGGTGAATTTGGTTTCTGTAGCAAATATTCCACAGAAGTATTTATTTAGGGTTTCTGCCATCTATTCTGATTCTTTCATTATTCTGTTATCTATATCTATAACTAAGGGACCTACTTTGCTTGATGGATTCTTAAGTGAATTGGCATATGAAAAAAATGCTTTGCTATTACCTTTTTTTGTAGTGGTAGTTGTAGCTTTTTTTCCTAGGTACCCAATCCCACAGGCTCTGGTTACTTTACAGCAATCATGCAGAAAAGATAACAGCACAAAAAATATATAACTTATGATTAAGGCAGTTTCACATTGGTGCAGTAGATGCTAAAAGCCATGGAAACAGTTCTACAGTATTAACCAAATTAATCTACAGAAATTTTCTTTTAAGTAAAATCTTTATTCTTTAAGTCTTCTTCAACTAGGACTACCTGCAGTTAGTCTGTCAGCCACCTCTCCGGAATGGGGTAGGCTTGTTAACCTTGCTCCTGACAGTTACGGTGTGTTGAATCCCAGCTGGCCTTCTAAGTGAACCTGCAGTGCGTTAGAAAAACAGATAGGGAGGAGGTTGGTGTACCAGAGATAATTTTATCATAGATTTTGTTGGTGGCATCCTTATAGCATTAGTGAGATTCCCAGTCACATATGCTGTGTTGACATGCACACTGGAATCAGATTGAAGCTCCTGTTTCAGTGGCATTGATCTTCAAATAAAAGTTCTTATCAAAAACTCATTCAGAATTGGGTTTCTGTCTGATCTGAATCGAACTGAAGTACAGTGGTTCTTGTGTTTGATTGTTCTGAATCTAGTTACTGTAATGTTCTGAATCTAGTTACTGTATTTTCTGTAAGCAAACCTCAGTAACTGTTGCTTCCTTAGGTCCCTAGTGTACAGCTCCATAGACAAACTGGTTTTAGGTGTGTCTGGACGAAATAACCTTAGAACTTTTTTCAAAGGTTTAGTCAGTCTGTGAGAAATTTGAGTTCAGGTGTGCATCTTTACTTTGTTTCCCTTTCCCCCTTAGTTCTGGTCAAATTGGCAATCATCTTTATCCATACCTGACTGCTATTTTTTATCCTGCTCACAGTGGCGTGCGGTAACTTTTTTAGCAAGACATGCAGTGGATGCTCAGGGCAATTATAAAAGGCCGGGGGTCTGGGACCACCTTGGCCCCCAGAAGCTGTAGGATTTGTCATGCTTTGTGGTGCACTTTGGGAGGTATTTTGATACATTTTAGAATGTGTATGCCACCAGCACCATTAATCCACTGCAGAGGATACAAGGGTGGCATTAGCTAATCAAAAACAAGAATTCTCCCTACCCATTTTCTAAATTAAATATACTACACTCATACACCAAAATTAAAACAGGCAGTGGATCCAGCAACATGAAATCTCCCAAAATTAATTTAAGAGATTCAGGGTAAAGACTTGAGTTCAAACAAAATCAGCACACTTCAGAATTCTGCAGCTGCTACAACTGGAAAAAAATATTCTCAGTCCACTTAATTCACTGAGAGAGCCCTTACAGTTTCTTTAGGTAAGGTTATCCCCTATGCCCTCTGCCAGCAGATATAAATGCTGAGAGAAGAAAGGTAGATTGGGCTAGTGAGGGAAGGGCTCCACTTCATGGGCTGACATGACCAGCTAACCATGACTGGTCACTTTACTTCCAGCACAACCACCCCCACTGGGCTGGCAGGGGGACTATTGGAAACTGAGCTAGAGTTCCACAAAGAAAACTGCACCCACAGAGATAGAGGCCAAAAAAAGTACCTACTTACTTGACAGAGGAGAAAATAGTACTAGGGAGACTGAGAGGGTCCACCAAATGAATCAACAAGGCTGTGAGGTCCAAAGTTGAAAATCAGTGCCCAAAGCTACAGGATGCTAGTGCACCAGCATTAAGAACAGAGGGTGAATCAACCACTTTAGGGCAGAGACAGAAATCAGTCCCCACCACTGAGGATATAAGCTTTGATGCCAAAACAATAGAAAAATGCAGTACTTAAGGATCCAGCACAGATTTCAACAAACAAGCACAATTTCCCCTAAGGCTTCACGCAGAAGCCCAGATCCACAAGCACACCTTGATTTTGCCTTTTCTGACCCCAGGTAGGGCAACAGTACCAGGCAATGGCTGAACAGCAAATAGCAGGATGCCCATCTTCTAACCTCAAAATGAATAGGGCACATAAAAGGCTTCAAAGCAGTTCCTGATGGGCAGGTTGAAAAACAAGCTACAGCACTTTTTCCAGCAGAGAGCAACACATGCTGACTACAGTGGTGGTTCCAGCGGGCTTATTTTTGTCAGGTTGAAAAGTCAAGAGGGTAACTGTTGCAAATAAAGTACTGTCTGGAATTGTGTATTGGGACCAGAATGGACCCTAACTGTGACAGAGTTGGAGGTCCCTATGCTCTGGAACCGATCCAAAAAGACCTATGGCAGCTGTGGTAGTGACTGCTGTATGGTGGTGTCTGCTGTTCTTAGCCTTTGCTGATTGCACTGTGAGGCCTTCCGGCACCATGCAATTCTGCATAAAGTTGAGTCCGTGCAAATTCTCTCATGGGGATTTACATATATTTCCCATGATGCTTTGCATTATTGGGGTATGTGCAGTTGTGTTTTCTATGGTGGTGAGAGCCTATTACTGCATGGACCTGGGATTGTACTTAATACTTCCTTCTCTTCAGTCACCGTTGTTGACAAAGTTGTTTTCCACTGTTTGCAAAGTTGAAGTGATTCTCCCTGTGAGAGAGGAGAGTATTACTTTAATTATTACATTACAAGTTCTAAAGACCTGAACTGATATCTGAATGAAGGTCACCTTACAGTGTGGTGAACTCCCCTAATTTAAATAATTTGGGCACTTTATTTTAGGAGGGTTTGGGAGGGCATTGGGTGGGAGGTTTAGGTTGTTGGAATAATTGAATGAAGGGAGAGTGTGCAGTATGTCGAGTGTGTCTGTGTGTGAGTGTGAGTCTAAGGGGTAATTTTAAGATGGTAAACTAACTAGCACATACTAATATATGACAGTTATTGCTAAGGCCTAAGAATGTGTTGGAGGACAGTTTCCCATATGAACATACAGCAAGAAAAATGCCAGCAGATACAGGCCCTAAGGTCTATAGAGTCTGCTAGATTGTGCAGCTATCAGTTTTTTACTCTGCAGCTGCCCCACCATCCAGTAGTGACCTTCCCTTTGACTCTGTCCCACCCCTCTCAAAACTGCCCACTGAATTCAATGATATCACCTCCTCTGGCAGTGTGTTCCACCCAGCCACCACCCTTTCTGTGAAGTAGTGTCTCCTCATTTCTCACTTTATCCTTCCCCCCTTCCAATTTCAAGCTGTGTCCCTTAATGTCTCTCCCCCAATCTAAAATTCCCCTCTGTACTAACCCTGTTTATGCCCCTCATATATCTGAAGGTTTTGATCATATCTCCTCTATCCATCCTTTTCTCCAAGAAATACATGTTGAGCTCCCTTAGTCTTTCCTCGCAGGGGTTTTCCTACATTCCTGTGATCATCTGGCTCGCTCTGCAATGGACTCTATCCAGAAGCTTGACATCCTTCTTCAAGTAGGGATGCCAAAACTGCACGCAGTACTCCAGATTCAGTCTGACTAGCGACCTGTACAGTGGTAAGATAGCCTCCTTCCTCCTTGAGATGATTCCCTTGGCTATACACCCCAACATCTTATTGACCCTGGCTACTGCCTTCTTACACTGTGCTGAATGGTTCCTTTGCCCTGTGATTAGCACCCCAAGATCCTTCTCCTCCTTTGTAGTGGATAACTGTACCCCCCCCACAGTCTGTAGGAAAACTTGTGGTTCTTTGCTCCCAAGTGCATAACTTTGCATGTTTTGTGTTGAAACCCAGCTGCATGTGTCTGACCAGTGTTTGAGTTTGTCCAGGTCTTCTTGCAGTCCTTGCCACCCCCTCAGTGTTGTCTACCACTGCTCCTATCTTCATGTCATCTGCAAACAGGCTGACCTTATTGCTAACCCCATCTGCTATGTCAGCAATAAATATGCCAAACAGCACTGGACCTGCACTGAGGCCTGTGGGACCTGTTTGTCACAGGTTTTGGAGATGAGAGTTCCCCCCTTAGAGCAACCCTCTGCTACCTATCTCTTAGCCAGTTTTTGAACCATCCCACCATCCTCTCCCCCAGCCCCAGGTACCCCAGCTTGCTTACCAGGCTCCCATGTGGCACCAAATTAAAGGCCTTGCTGAAGTCCAAATACAGGACATCCACAGCCTGGCCCCTGCCGATTGCTTTTGTTACCCAGTCGTAGAAGTCAACCATGTTTGTCTGGCAGGCTCTACCAGTGACAAACCCATGCTGTCTGTTGTCTTAGAGATCGTTCTCCTCCAGAAAGGCCACCAGCCTCTTCTTGAGGATAGCTTCCCAACGATGGAGGTAAGGTTGACTGGCCTATATTTCCCTGGTGCATCCTTAGGCCCACTTTTATGGATGAGCACCACATGTGCCCATTCACATGTGCCCATCCATAAAAGTTACCTTTGCAACCCATAGACAGGGCCATACAAGATACTATCCCCCCTCTAAGTTTCGTGACCTCCACCCCTTCGACAAACCTTCACTGTCAGCAGAGATCTATGGATGGTGCAGGGCTCTGGGGATAGTTCATGGGGTGGTGGGAGTGGAGGACTGCAGGGTATGCAGTAAGGAATGAAGCTGGGGGGGCAGATTAGGGTGATGAGGACCTGGAGATGCCCTGGGGCAAAATGGGTCCAGGAAAGAGGTCCTCTCTGTCCTGTACCCATACCCAAGGGCTCCATAGTTAGTGGGCAGGTTTCCCAACCAGCCTCATCTGCCTATCCTTCTTGGGCAGTGATGTGCAATGCCAGATCTATTAAAACAAAATGGCAATTATTGCTGATCTTGTAGCAATAGCTGATCTTGCTTGCATCACTGAGACCTAGCTGGATGAAAATGCTGGCCCAAGTTTGGAATCAGCAATTCCAGCTGGGTACTCGGTGATTCACCACCCAAGAAAGGATCATAGGGGTGGGGGTGTGATAATTTGTTTTAAATTGTACCTGAACTTGGAAATTCTTCAAATGTGTGATGGCTCAGTGGGCTACAGGTGTATGTTGCAAGATCATTCTCATCTACCGTCCCCTGGGGGATGAGAAGGATTTCTTGCACGAAGTCACTGACTTCGTTGTCAAGTGGGTTTTGGAGTCACCCAGATGGATTATTCTGGGAGACTTCAATGTGTGGGACAATGACAAACTCTTGCAGTTTGGTCAGGGCTTCCTCCAATTGATGTATTCATTGGGCCTAACACAGATTGTTACCTCTGCAACCCATATACAGGGCCACTCATTGGACCTCATCTTCCTGCTGGGAATGGAGGTCTCTGACCTTATGGTGGAACTGGTTGCTTGGTCGTACCACGATACCGTTAGGTTCCGGTTCAAAGCCCCCCAATAGACCCTCCCCTATGGAGATGGTCCAGTACCACCCTTTAAGGGGTTTGACCCCATAGGGTCTGATGGTGGTGCTGGACCTATCAGGTATGATGAGTGCGTGTAAGGAGCTGGGGCAGTTGGTCTTAGCCTATAAAGAAGCTGTTACTGAAGCCCTTGGATCCTTTGCACCTGTTCATGTTCGACCCCTCACTTCACACCAGAGATCCCCCTGGTTTGATGGGTGACTCAGGGAGATGAAGATGAGGGGTCAAATGCTGGAGCGGCGCTGGTAAATAAATGGATCTGTGAGGAACAAATTTACATTGATATCTCATTATAGGGATTACCAATCAGAAATCTCATGTAAGAAGGCAGAGTTCCTGTCCAAGGAGATTGCTGCAGCAATTAACAGACCAGCTCAACTCTTCCACACTGTTGGCAGACTATGTAATCCTACCTGTCTTTAGCCTGGGGAAACTTTTTTGCAATCAAAGTGTGATGAGTTCACTCTGTTCTTTGCTGATAAGGTTGCCACCATTAGATCTGAGATCCAGTCTGCACCCTAAAGTGGAGCATGCAATGACCAGCCTGAAGCTGCGGGCAGTCAGTTTGTCTGGTCTGACTTTGACCTGTTGGTGTCATAAATGTCATGAGAGTCATCCAGGAGATGAGGCCTGATCCTGGACCAACACGTTTCCTTGTGGGGTGTTTTGATGTTATCAGTCCAGTCCTAGCCAGGATAGTTTGGTACTCTTTAGTGACAGGGGTCTTCCCTGAGCCCTTAAAGGAGGCAGTGGTTAGACCACTTTTAAAGAAAGTTTCACTAGACCTGGACTGCCTGGTTAATTACAGACCTGTCTCTAACCTTCCATTTGTGGGGAAGGTTATTGAGAAGGTGGTGGCTAATCAACTGGAGGCCTATTTGTCAACCCATGATATCTTTGACCCTCTCCAGTCAGGTTTAAGGAAGGGGGGTAGCACCAAGGCTGCCCTGTTTGGGTGCTGAATGATTTCCTGGTGGCGAGGGATCAAGGAAGTTGTTCCATCCTTCTCCTTGATCACTCAGCACTATTTGACACCATGGACCATGCGGTGCTTTTAGAACACCTGTGGGTTTACTGTGGACTGTCTGGTACAGTCATCAGCTGGTTTCGATATTTCCTCACTGGCAGACACAGAGGGTGGTGTCGAGAATTTTTTCTTGGCACCCTTGTCCTTGCCATGTGGGGTCCTGCAAGGCTCCATTTTATCCCCCATGTTGTTTGTGGTGTATATGCTGCCACTAAGAGAGATTATAAGATGGTATGGGCTGAGTTTTCACTGCTATGCGATGATACTCAGCCATACCTGTTTTTTGTGCCCAAACAGCAGGAGACAGTGTCTGTGTTTAATCAGTGCCTTTCTGAGACCGAAGACTGGATGAAAGCCAACTGGTTGAAGTTAAATGCGGACAAGACTGAGGTACAATTGGTGGGATCTAGTCGCCCGGGGTGAAGAGGCAATCTGGTCAGGTCTCTGGGCTAATGCTCGGGGACTCCCAGTTGCTTACCTCAACCGGAGTGAGGAACCTGGGCGTTGTGCTGGACTGTGGCCTGACACTTAAATCCAGTTATTAGCTGCAGTCCAGAATGCATATCATCACCTAAGAAACATCACCTAGATTAAACATCTGGTTCCCCCTGAGCGATCTCCCATCACTGGTCTATACCTTCGTAACTTTGAGGCTGGATTACTGCAATGCTCTATACCTGGGGCTGTCGTGGGTTGGTTGGCGGAGGAGGGGGCACTGAATGGAGTAGCTGAATTTCCAGGTTGAGGTAGCTGAGCACTCAGAATGAGGGCGTGGCATTAGAGATGCTGGTGGCGCCTGATAAGGTGACAGGAGCTGGCTATTACTTTTGTACCTTTTGTAGGACTTTTGGGAAGGGGTAGTTGAGTGTAAAAGTTTAGAATCAGGACAGAGTGTGGTCAGGAAACTAGCCATGGCCACCTAGTGAGGAGGAAGCCTTTTTCTCCAAAACCATTCATTCTGAATACCAAATATTTGGGCCCCTGGCCCCCATTAGGCTAGTCAGTGTATGATATTTGCACACCCAATCCCCTACTTTGTACATTTGTCATTTATTGGTCACCACTCCTGTTGCTGAGACAGGGCTTTGGACCATAACATTTTGCCAGTGTACAGAAAATGCATTAATACTGACCAACTCAATAATAAAAATCAACACAAAATTTATTCATAAAAAGCGCAAGTGAGCAAGTATTCCAGCGTTTGTACAGTCAACAAAGTAAAATTGACAGTTAAAAGCAGCATAAATAACAATTCATAACATGTATCTAAAACATCAAAATTCATCAATCAAAATTCAGTCATACTCCAAAAAACAAGATCATGTAAATGTGTTTTTAGTGCAGACACTCCCTTATCCTGTGAGGTAGAGTTCCACAGGGAAGAGGCCATGAACACGAATGTCCTAGCATCTGAGGTCTTCAAACAGACCCTGAGAACCTCTAGCAATCCCTTGTTAGCAGAGCAGAGTGGGTGGGAGGGGGGCATGATAGGGGTATAGAAGTTCTTGCAGGTAACACATACCCGGTCCGTGTAGAGCTTTACAGGTCAGCAAACCAACCTTGAAGGTGATCCATCACTGAATTAGCAGCCAGTGCAGTCTGCAGTGTACAGGCGTGACATGGCATGAACGAGATAGGCCAGTCAATAGCCTGGCAGCCATATTCTGCACCAGCTGCAAGTGGTGGATATCCACCCCCAGAAGCCCTAGATGCAGGGAGTTGCAATAGTCAAGGCGAGAGGTCACAAAGGTGAGGACCAACATTGGAAGGTCATCAGGCAGGACCAGGTGTTTAATCCTGGTGATATTCCTCAGATATTAAAAAAAGGACTTGATGACGGGCGACACCTGGAATTTCAGTGTCAATCCCTTGTCAAAGATAATGGGAACACAACAATTTGCTCCCGATGTTTCACTCCCCAAAAATTTGTTCCCTCAACATCTCGGTCATATGACATTTGTCTCTGTGGCTACTCACTCCCTCGACATCTTACTCCCACCCTTTGCACTACAACTGACTCTGTACAACACAATGCTCAAGTTATCAAGCATTTTATAGCAAATTAAAGATTCTGCTCTTGATAACCCGATACTCAATTCAGTATGGTGTTGCAGGAAAGTGATGGTAACCAAACATTTTATAGCAAATTAAAGATTCTTACCAGTTTTCAGAGCTGTTCAGCCCATTCACACTCTTTCAGTGCAGTCTGGTGTTGCAGGAAAGTGAAGGTAACCATTTTTATTTATTTTATTTAGTTTTTGTTAACCGGGTAGGTGCAATAGCCAAGAAATGACTATTTTCAGGCACAACCCAGGAAAGTACAACAAAAGAAACAATGGAACAATAGCAAACATGAGTACAGTAAATGAAAAATAAGGGAAAACAATACGTCGGAGAATACATCAGTACATCAGGGATACAAGGATACAATATGTAGGAGCAACAATCATAACAGTGAGCATCGTTCAAAAATAATGGCAAACAAGATTTATATTAAGTGCAGCAGCCATGGATGGGACCTGTGGAAAAAATGGGGTAATAAGAGAGTAGGGAGGGAGGGAGAGAGGAAAGAGGGAGAGAGAGAGAGAGAGAGGGAGAGGGAGAGGGAGAGAGAGAGAGAGAGAGAGAGAGAGGAAAGTGTGCAGGGATTACAAGAAAGACTGCAATAGAAGGGGGTGCACCGATAGTGGGGGAAACAACAATTGAGATGGGAGGGAGCTTTTGAGTAGAATAAGGTCAAGTAGGCCTAGGATGGCTTGAAACAGGAGCACTTACTGGACAGGATAAGATGGTTTCTAAGTGCCTTCTTGGAAGCAACGTGGGACGGAGCCTGGTGAATGGTTAGAGGAAGGGAGTTCCAGTATTGCGGGGCAAGAGAGGCAAAAGCACCGGCCCCTTTAGAGGTGGAGTGTCGAGGGACAAGAACGACAGAGCGAAGGTCATAGAAGGATGACTGTTTTTGAAAGAGACCCACTAGGGATTGAGGAGTTTGAGATTTAATAATGCTATCAGTTAAGGAGCCAAAGGCATAAAGCCTAGACTCATGGGGTGGAAGCCATCCAAGGTCAGAATAGAGGGTACAGTGGTGTTTCAGTCTGTGGGAGGAGGATGCATACCAACAGATGCTATTGTAGGTGACATTCCATTTCCTAAAGCTTGATTTGCATGCAGAGGTATAGGAGGCAACCCCATAGTTAAGTGAAGGCAGAAGTATCCCACGAGCTATGGCAAGCCTATCAGAGGGGGTGAGAGCATTGCTGGTTTGATAGGCAATACTGAGTTTAGTGTTTACTGACTTACAGGTTGGTAAGATATGAGTGTCGAAATTTACTGAGGGATCCAGGGTGATGCCCAGATATTTGAAAGAGCTTACCACCTTGATGGATTCGCCACTTAGGGTGGTGACTTTAAAATTGTGTTGGGCTTGTTTGAGTTTATAGTTAGAGCCGAATAGCCTAGCTTGAGTCTTAGGTTCATTTAGGACTAGTTTGTGACAGTCAAGCCATCGTTGGATGAGTTGAAAGTCATGGGAGAGTCGTTCATTGATGTCATCAGTGCTTTTAGCACTGGTGTACAGGACAATGTTGTCTGCATACAGCAGGGTAGCTGTCTGTGAAAGGTTAGAGGTGATGTTGTTTAGGAAGATAGAGAAGAGCAGTGGACCTAGTATAGACCCCTGGAGTACGCCAATGTTAATTGTAAATTTTTCCAAGAAGGTAGAGTTATATTTCATGAACTGGGTTCGGTCAGACAGATAATTACCATACCAGTTAACAACATTTGGAGAGAAACCAAGAGATCTGAGTGTGGTGAGGAGAATGGAGTGATCGTCAGATCAAATGCCTTAGTAATATCGATAAAGATGGACCCAGTAAGAAGAGCAGAGTCCATGGCCACTAGAACATCAGAGGTTAGCTTGAGTAAAGCAGTGGTAGTACTGTGTCCCTTATGGAAGCCATGCTGGGCAGGAGTGAGGAGGTCATATTTAAGTAGGAATTCTATGGTTTGGGTAGCTACAAGTTTTTTGAGAATTTTGCTAAGAACAGACAGGATTGCGATGGGCCTATAGTTAAGTGGGTCTTTGGGGTCGCCTTTTTTGTAAACGGGGTTATCCTTGCCATCTTCCATACATCAGGGACATGGTGTTGGCACAGTGAGAGATTAAACATTTTGGTTAGGGGGGCAGCAATGAATGGAGCTGCTAGCTTTAGTAACTTGGGTTCAGGATTGTCCGAGCCAACTGCTGTGTGCTTGGGTATATTCTTGAGTAATTTTAGTACCTCCCATCTTGAGACAGATTTAAAGAAGAAGTTTGGGTTCTTGGCATTAGTTGGAACATGAGGGTCCAGATTGTCAGGGAAAGAGGAGGTATATTTTGTTAGGTTGGAGAATTGTTCGTTGAAAAAATTTGCTATAGTACAGGGATTATTGCAATGGACGCCATTGAGTGATGTCATTTGGGGTGAGTGATGAGTTAGAGCCCATAAAGAACTTAATGTGGGACCAGAATGTTTTTGAGTCACCATAAGAATTAGTTAAAAGGTCTTTACAGTAGGAGCTTTTGGTCTGTTTGTTATCCTTTTTGCAGGAGTTTCGCAGGGCTTGGTAGGTGTTTTGGTCTGCTGAAAGGCCGGAGCTCTTGTAGTGGATCCAACTTTTATCTCTTTGACGTAGTTTTTTGAGTAGGCCAGATTTTAGCCACCTAGTTTGTCTATTTTTTACTCGGCGAGTTACCATTTTACAGTGCTTCTCCTGCAACAATAGGAAGCGGGATAGGAAGGTGTTAAGGGAAGAGTGAGTGTCGTTAGTACCTAGGAGAGAGGACCAGTCAGTGTTGGCTACGTCTAGAAGAAAAGTTTGGGAGCTGAAATTTGCATGATCACAGAAGGTAATGGAACAAGGGTTCATTTGTAATGGCTTCCCTTTGCCCCAGATGCAAAAAGTGGAGGAATGGTCAGTAATAGCATCAGCTAATACACCTGAGGAGACGATGTGCTCAGGATGGTTGGTCATGATCCAATCCAGCAAAGTTCCTGTATTAGAGTGAGGGGAAACTATGGTAGGTTCTAAGATTAGCTGGTGAAGATTAAGGCTTTGTATGCTCAACAGGGATGCAGGTTGGGAGCTACCCAGCCAGTTTATATTAAGGTCCCCAAGGATAAGAACTTCATTACGCCCAGAGAGAGAGGCTGTTTGATCCAGCAGTTCCTCCAAACCTTTATGACTGCTCCTGGGGGGGTTGTAGACACAGACTATATGTAATTTTTTGGAGCCAAGGTTGAGAAGCGCTTCACAGTGATTTAAGGGGGACAAGCAAATAGCAGAAAGCTGGAGGTGACTTTTAAAGTAAACTGCTGTGCCCCATGCCTCTTTTGGGAAGGGGTCTATCTAATCTCAGGAGGTTATAGGATGGGATAGTGCACAGGGAGTCAGGGGTGGATCGTTTGAGCCAGGTTTCGGTGAGGCAAATTATTTTCGGCTTGTGGAGAGGGGTCCAGTCTTCAAGATCAGTGACATTTTTCTCGAGGCTCCATATGTTATGGTGGGCAATTATAAGTCCTTTGGTGTTAAGACTAGGGTTGGTAATACAATTTGTAGGGCCGGGGTTTAGTTGGACATCGCCTGAGAGCAGTATGGCTAGAAACAGTAGATACCACAGTCTATTTCGCAAGAAGGAGCATAGGGTGTGTAGACGAGGGGGGCAACTGTTTTTGTGGACATGTGCAATCATAAGGATCCATGATCTATTTAATAGTAGAGGAGTAGTGACATAATTAGGTGCAGGCACAACAAGGGGGTTAGAGAAATAGAAATCATTGGGTGTGTAGTGAGGGTGAGCTGTGGCAGTTCTGGGGACAGGTAACAGTGATAGGTGAAATAGTGGCAGTGAGGAGGCAAGGAAAATTAACAGGGTGTGTAACTTCATTGTAGACAGTCCATGGATTATGGACACAGGTGAGAGAAAACTGTTTAGGATCCAGGAGGGGGGACAGGGGAAGGGGCAGAGCTCACACAATCACATGATCCTAAGAAAGTGTTTACAGGCAAATAGATAATGTTGGATTTGAGAGGACACAGATGATAAATCAGGCCAGCAGGTGGGCTGATCTGTAATATAGAGATTGAAATGTTAGAGGGGGGGGGAGAGAGACAGAGAGAGAGAGGGTAGGTAAATAGATCAGAGAAGAAAGAGGAGACTAGGAGAAACCTGGTGGGCAGGACAGGGTGATTAGGGAAGCATAGACGTGGAAAGGGGGGAGAAATAGGGGATAACAGAGTAGAGAGAGTGGTGAAATGGAGGAATGGGGTATGGTAGTGAGTAGAAACAATTTCACACTAGCATTAGATTGCCCTAACAGTAGGACATATGGAAACGTCTGATTAGGAGAGCCAATGGGAATGGAGTTGTGAATGAGGGGAGGGACAATATGAGTATTTAAAGGAGGCCATAGCAACCGAGTGTAACCCATAGTAACCCAGTGCTTTGTGACGTTGTAGGAAGTGATGCAACCACACATAGCTGCTTAGTAACCAAGGTCCAAGTGGTAGGTGAGTTAAAAACATATAAAGTTCTTTATTATACAAAATTTAAAATACAAAATTTAAAATGCGTGGAATATTGTGGCAGTAATATTCAACCCTTTGATCTGGATCTTGTGGTACATGCATTGTGTAAAGTGAAAAAAGCAACCAACTTGTTTAGCCTCTGGAAAAACTGATTTAAATGTAGCAGTCATTGCCCGCTTGAAGTCGGTCATCACCACCTTAGGACAAAGATTGGGGTTAAGTTTCCCTGGCAAAAGTACAGATATTGCAGGCTGCACAAAGTCAAACCTTTCGTCCATGATTACATGTAACTGCTTGAACAGAGGGGGTGATACACTAAATGTGCCATCAGCATACCAATGCTTACATCGCTCTAGAAATTTGAGATTGTTCTCTGTCCCAAACATTAAAATTCTATTGTTTCCTGGTCCACTATCATACAGCAGTATCATACTATCATACAGCAAAAACTGGACAGGCTAGCCTCACAGCCAGAGTCTGGCTGGTATGATGTGTAGTACTCTGGAATTTACAGCTCACACAGGTCTTTGGGGCTTGGTGGAGCACCATGGACTCTAACCCTTTGTATAGTTCTCTCTAGGTTCTTATCAATAATTTTACCCTATGCAGCTAGTGATGCCTGTTGTTTTGAGTGGAGCAAGACTTGTGCTGTGGTGTCTTGCAAGGAGCATGCCCTTTCTTTAGTGTTATTCACAGCATCATGTTTTTCGACTGCACAAGGGTCTGGTGCATGTGTAAGCTGTGAAAATCGATGCATGGTGGTAGAGTCATCAGATGTCACAGTATGTATGCATGCATTGCACACCTTCACCTCCTTGACCGCAAACTCACACTGCCAGATTGCCTTATCCTGGTGACCGCGTTTATGAAAGGTGTAAATGTAGTTCTGGTCGTCCACTAGTTTTTTCTTAGAGCGTGCCTATAAAACAAAGTGACTGGTCATTGTGCTGTTTACTGTAGCTGCTTCAAAGGGGAAGTGCGACAGCGGGGGCTGAATGGCAAAATTATTTATAGGTTCCCAGTAAGAGGTGATGTGGTTGGACACTGCCAGTTGGCCTGTGGTCATTAGTAATTAATTGACTACTGATTACCTATCTGACACTTGTCCCTTGTTCCTTGTTTTGCAAGACAAACATACATACTGCATGGGAGGGAGCACCTGGGGAACAGTGACCACCAGTCACTGTGGTTTGAAATCACAGAAAGAGCAGAACCAAACCACACAAAAACACGTATCCTGGATTTTAGGGGGGCAAACTTTGAGAAAATGGGGAGATACTTGAAAGAGGCATTAAGGGGAATGGGGCAGGAATCAGGGGTTGAGGAACAGTGGGAAGTATTTAAAATGGGGATTACAAGAGCAACAGAATTATGTATTAAGCAGGTTAGCAAGAGGAAAAGGAAGAGAGACCATTATGGTTTTCCAAAGAGGTAGCAAAGAAAGTGAAAGCCAAAAGATTGCATTCAGGCAATACAAAAGAACACAGGCAGAAGGGGATGGGAGAAGTACCAGGAGAAGCAAAGGGAGGCAGGGAGGTCAGTAAGGAAGCCAAAGCTCAGACAGAAGAACACATTGCAAAATCAGTGGGTAGAGGGACAAAACCTTTACAGGTACATAAGTGAAAAAGAAAGGCAAAGGGAGGATAGTGAGACTGAAGGGGGAGGATGGGGCTGTGTGGAGGATGACAACAGTAAAGCTGACATATTGAACAGGTATTTCTGCTCAGTCTTTACTGAGGAAGAGGAGGGTAATGAGTCTGAATGGAGTACAAGGGGTGAGAATGGTGCAGAAATGGACACAAGTCTCTTTACAGGAGAAAGGGTCCTGAAGGAACTGGAAGTAATAAGAGTTGATAAAGCAATGGGGCCAGATGGGGTGCACCCCAGGGTCCTTAAAGAACTAAGAGAGGTGGTGGCTGAACCTCTTGCTATCCTGTTGAGCCGATCGCTAGAAACAGGGGAGGTACCCAAAGACTGGAGGATAGCAGATGTAGTCCCCTTATACAAAAGTGGGAACAAAGAGGAAGCGGGGAACTACAGACCAGTCAGCCTCACCTCAGTAGTGGGGAAGATCATGGAAGCACTACTGAAGGAGAGATTGGTGGAACATCTGGTTGTCAATGGACTACAGGACCCAAGGCAGCATGGTTTCACCAGGGAAGGTCATGTCAGACCAACCTCATTGAATTTTTTGACTGGGTGACTAGGGAGGTGGATCAGGGGAGGGCAGTGGACATGGCCTATCTGGACTTCAGCAAGGTCTTGACACTGTGCCACACAGAAGACTATTACACAAACTGGGGAATATGGGTGTGGGCAGGACAGTAGTGTGGTGGGTAGGTAACTGGCTGGGTGGCAGGACACAGAGGGTGGTGGTAAATGGCTGTCACTCCACAGAGGGAAGAGTGACCAGTGGGGTACCACAGGGATCAGTGCTGGGACCGGTCCTATTCAACATCTTCATCAGTGACATTGCGCAGGACCTAGAAGGCAGAATTTCACTGTTCACTGATGACACAAAGCTCTATAACAGAGTAGACACACCAGAGGGTGTAGACAGAATGAGAAGGGACCTGCAGAAACTTGAAGAATGGTCAGGGGTTTGGCAGTTGAAATTCAATGCAAGGAAGTGCAAGATAATGCATATGGGACACAAAAACCCTGGCACAATATATCAGTTGGGGGTGAGGATATAGCATGCCAACGGAGGAAAGGGATCTTGGAGTTATCATCTCTGATGACCTCAAGGCAGGAAACAGTGTGACAAGGCAGGAGGTAAAGCAAATAGGATGCTGGGATGTATAGGCAGGGGCATCACCAGCAGGGAAAGGAGGTCATAATTCCACTATACAAGACACTAGTGAGGCTCCACCTGGAGTACAGTGTACAGTTCTGGAGACCTTACCTACGTAAGGACATAGACAGGGTGAGAAGGTTCAGAGGAGGGCAACAAAGATGGTGCATGGATTGCATCACAAGTCCTATGAGGACAGGTTGAAGGAACTGAACATGTACTCTCTGGAGGAGAGGAGGGAGAGAGGGGATATAATAGAGATATCCAAGTATCTTACAGGGAGGAACAGGGTGCAGGAATACACTATTTTTAAGCGAAAAAGATGTTCCAGGACTAGAGGGCACGGGATGAAGTTGGAGGGAGGACAATTCAGAGGAAACATGAGGAAGAATTTCTTCACAGAACGGGTGGTCGACAAGTGGAACACCCTGCCAGAGGAAGTGGTGGGGGCTGAAACAATCACAGGATTTAAGAATGCATGGGATAGACATAAAGGAATTCTGGAGGTCAGGGGTAAGGGGCAACAGACTTCCTGGAAAACATAAACTGAACTTACAAACTTAAATGGGCAGACTGGGTGGGCCATAGGCCCTTATCTGCTGACACTGTCAATGTATCTATATATCTATGATATGTTCAACATCCAGTCAGCTAACGGGAGTGAATAGGATCAGAGCGTAATGTCAGAGGAGCGATGTTGCAGGGAAGCAAACTGTCAGGAGCGAGTATTCAGGGAATGAAATATTGGGAGCGAATTGTCATGTACCCAAGGATAATGCCTTGATTGTGCAACCGGTCAGAGGTCAACAGCTGAGCACCCCCGAGCCAAAGCCCAGAAGGCCAAAGGGCCTCCTAGCCCGATGACCCGGGTCCACCACCAACACCTCAGTCTTGTCAGGATTCAACCTCAACCAACTGGTAGTCATCCAATCCTGAATCTTGGTGAGGCAGTTGTTACATACCAAGATAGCATTACCCTGCTCAGGCACACAGGACATGTAGAGCTGAGTATCATCTGCATAGCAGTGAAAACTCAGCCCATACCGCATAACAATGTCTCCCAACGCAGCATGTATACCACGAACAACATGGGTGACAATACAGAGCCCTGCAGTACCCCACATGGCAGGGAGACTGGGTCCAAGGAAAAAGTCCGGTACACCACTCTCTGAAACCTGCCAGTAAGGAAACAATGGAACCACTTGAGAACCGTACTTGACAGCCCGCAGATGAACCACATGCACTCTAGTAACACATCATGGTCCACGGTGTCATGCCACAGAGAGAGATCAGGGAGGACCAAGATAGAACGTGTCCTTTAATCTCTCGCTATCAGGAGATCATTGAGCACTTGAACAAGGGCCGTCTCAGTACTATGCCTCTTCCAAAAGCTGGACTGGAGAGGGTCATAGATGTTGTGGATGGTGAGATGGTCCTCCAGCTGCAGTGCAACAGCCTTCTCAGTAACCTTAGCCACAAAAGGAAGGTTAGAGACAGGCCTGTAGTTAGCTAGACAGTCAGGGTCAAGAGAGGGTTTCTTAAGGAGGGGTGTAACCACCGCCTTCTTCAGGGTGTCTGGAATCACACCTGACTCTAATGAACACCTGACTATCTTCGCCGGGACTGGGCCCCATTAAGAGGCAAGCTGGGACTTGGTCCAAACTACTGTACAACAAGTCAGCCACACACTCTGGATGATCCTCATGATATCCTCGAGTGCCAACCGATCAAAGTCAGACCAGATGAACCGAGGGGCAGCAACCTCCCACTGACCAACACAACCCCCATTGGAGTGGGCCACACAGATTTCAGACCTGATGTCAGCAACCTTAGCCACAAAGAATTGAGCAAACTCATCGCATTTCTCCTGTGACAATGCTCTCCGTGAATGGAGACAGACTGGATTGAACAGTCTGTCAATAGTCCAGAAGAGCTGAGCTGGTTGATTCTGTACAGTGGCGATCTCCCTGGACAGGAACTCTGCCTTCTCACAGGAGATAGCCAATTGATAATCCTTATGATGGGTCATCAATCCAAGCCTGTGAGTATCACAGCTGGACTTCTGCCAGCACCACTGCAGCCTTTGTCCAACTCATCTCAGCTCCCTCAAGGTCCCATCAAACCACAGAGACTGAGGGTAAAGAGTGAATGGACAAACACGGACAGGAGCAATGGAATCCAGGGCCTCTACCACAGCCTTATCATAGGCCTGCAGCAGATTCCCTGGATCTGCGCTTACACTCAGAAGGCCCGCTAGGTCCAGTACTGCCATCAGGCCATCTGGGGTCAAACCCCTTAAAGGGCGGTACCTGACCATCTCCACTTGGGGAAGGCCTATAAGGGGGAGCCTGGAAATTGAACCTTATAGTGTGATGGTCAGACCAACCGAGCGGCTCACCACCAGGTCAGAGATCTCCATCCCCCGAAGGAAGACCAAGTCCAATAAGTGACCCTGAATATGGGTGGCAGAGTTAATAACCTGTGTGAAGCCCAATAAAATCATTAGTTGGAAGAAGTTCTGACCAAATTGTGAGAGTTCATCGTCGACTCAGGCATTGAAGTCCCCCAGAACCATCCATCTAGGAGACTCCAACACCATGTTGATAATGAAGTCTACAACTTCCTGCAGGAACTGCTTCTCACCTCCAGGTGGACGATAGATGAGAAGTATCCTGCACCCCACGCATATGCCAATGATACACTCAAAGGACTTGGTCTCTCCCACTGGCACATCTACAAGGCCCAATTCCATTCTAAAACAGATAGCTACACCCCCACACCTGCGATCCATCCTCGGGTGGTGTATCACCGAGAACCCTGCTGGACCAGCAAACTCCAAAACTGAGCCAACATTCTCATCCAGTCAGATCTCGGTGATGCAAGCTAGGTCAGATGACTCAACAAGATCAGTGATTACAGCTGCCTTGTTTTTAATGGATCTAGCATTGCATAACACTGCTCGAATAGGATGAGCCACCAATGTTGGCCATGTCAGCTGCCCACCCAAGGTGAAGCCTTTGGATATGGGAACCAGACAGGGAGGACCCCTCTCTGGTACCCATTTCACCCCAGGGTGACCTCTGGATCCCACCACCCCAATCTGCCCACCCAGCTCTACCCCCCTTCCAGGTCCACGACCATCTGCCAGACGCCTCTTCCTAACAATCCCCAAATATGCATTCTTTGATAAAAATTATATTTAACTTGTGCCCCCCCGATTTTGTTTATGTTTGCCTCCCAAATATTGCAACCTTTGATAAAAATTATATTAAATTTGTGCCCAGTTGCCATTTGCCCCCCCCCAGAAGTAACTTTCGAAACTCGTGCTACAATGTCCATGGTGAAGGAGTGCTGCTTGGTATTAGGTTCTAGCATTCTTGCATATTTATAAATAATAGTGCATTTTTTTATTGTATTGTGCTTTTGCAGTGGCAGTGATGTTACCAAGCCAACTGACTGGAAATGGGGAGGGGTACATGGGGCAAAGCATCCGAATAAGACACTTTAGCCTACTGGAATGGAGGGTGCTGGGGGCAAAGCCCCCTCCTGAATATGCCAGAACCTAATACCAAGTGACACTCCATAACCATGGACACTGCAGTGTGATCCTTGGAAGTTACTTCTGGATGGGGGTAAACTGCAACTGTTGCCACCCCCCCACATCTGTTTTCGATTTGCAAGCCACACCAATGCATTTCCATTGTTTACATGGACTGCATGGATTCAAGATGGTGGCTGCTATGATCCTGCCAGAGTATTAGCTTGTGTTATTTTTCTTTTACACCGCTCCGTTTTATTTTTTTATTTTTTTTACTCGGTTTGTGTTATTTGGTTGTTTTTGTTAATTTAGATAGGGTTGAAGAAGTGAGTTAGATTAGGTTTTTAGCTTTATTTCGGGTCGAGTTCTTTCATGTATTAGTCCCCTCTCTGAGTACTGGACAGTGTTTTTATGTCGTTTCATCATGTTTCAGTGCATTGCTAATTTCGATGTTTTTGACAGGTTAAGCTCCTGGCTGTCTCAGGAGTTTGGATTTGGTGATTTCTTGGCTACTTTTAAGTTTATTTGTATACTTCGTGTAAGTGGCGTGGCTATTTGTTTTTTTATGCAAAGCCTGCACCGCTTGGATTATTTTTAGCACTGGGACAACCTTTTGGAAGGTCTTGCTGATGGGAAGACAGAGGAAGAAGCACTCTTCATGATCTGCTGGACTGGACTGCTGCCGATGATTATAGCCAGGTGAACTTGTGAGAGGTCATGAGTACTTTGTGACAAGCTCCTAACTGGTTTTCTTGTTTGGAGGGTGGGAGAGGGGGCCTTTCACAGACCTGGAGCTCCCCTGGATCCTGCTACTGGCCCCCTGTTGAAGGACTGGGGTCTGGTGGTGAGGGGCATAGATTGCCAAGTGGTTGGTGGATGGCAGGGTGTTCTTTGTTGTTTTAAGGGGTGCTCTGTGGGCTGTGTTGGTCCCTTCCCCCCAACCTGAAGGTTGTGCCTGGAAGTCACTGTGTACAGTGGAGTCTCTGGGCTGTGTGGGCTGGAATTCGATCATCCATTAGAAAGTGTACTGAATGGTGGCATTGGAAGGAAAGTACACTTTCTTGGGGGTTCGAGCTAGCTCGGTTTTTGCTGACGAGGTTTTCCTCCCCCATTTCTGTTTCCTTTGTGTAGCCAAGAATTGGAGAAGATTTTTGAAATTCTGTGCCCTTGATCTTTATATTTAATTATTTTTGCATCTGGAAGAAGGTTGTGAGAGAACCTTCTTAGAACTGTGTCTATCATTCTCATATTTTATTAACTGATTTTAATGTTTGATGTTATTATGCTATGATCTTATTTATATGTATTATTGGATTTGTATTTGATGCTATTGTTTTAATTGTTCAGCACCTTGGTAAGTTGAAAGGCGCTTTATAAATAAATTTATTATTATTATTATTATTATAAAGCTGCGTGGATTTTGTTTTGACTGCTGATTATTGGACATATAGTTATTTTGCTGACTTGGAGTGAGAGGCCCAGAATGCTACTGCACATTTTAGTTTGATCCATTCTGTATTTGTTTGTCTTATTTTTTATTTATTTATTTTATTTTTAATAAATTTCTTAATATTCTTAAAGGGCGGGGTATTATTGTGGGTTCTGTGAAAGTGTGGGGGTTATTTAGGAGTAATTATTTATTGCGGGGTTTGTGTTTTCTCTAGTACTAGCTTGTTGGCTTTTTGGGAGCTATTGTGACTGTCAGGATGTGTTTGATGGAGGCTCTCCCTGTCAGGCGCTACCCCCTCTGAACTCCGGGACCTTCGTCCTTTTAACTGCCCCCCCATCTGCTGTGGTTTATGGCTGCTGCAGGACTTTTGGAATAGTAGGAAGGAGGAGAAGGGGCAGGGGACCAGGGAGAGGGGGGTGAGCTGGGTGGCCTGATTGGGGTATTGGGGACCAGAAGACACCCTGGGGTGAAATGGAGTACTGAACAAGGTCCTCCTTGTTTAGTGAACATACCCAAGGGCTCCATGATTAGTGGGCTGGTATCTCAAACTGCTCCGGGTTCTCACCCGACCTGCACGGTGTTGTGCAATGTCAGATCTATTAAAAACAAGTCAGCCATTATAGTTGATCTTGTTGGGTCATCTGATCTGGCTTGCATCACCGAGTCCTGGCTAGATGAAAATGCTGGTCCCATTTTGGAGTCAGCGATTCCAGCTGGTTTCTTGGTGATACACCGTGTTAGGTCGGGTCGCAGGGGTGGGGGTGTAGTAATTTGTTTTAAATTGGAATTGGGCCTTGTTGATGTGCCAGTTGAGGACACCAGATCCTTCAAGTGTACCGTGGCCACAGGTGTGGGGTGCAAAATTATTCTCGTCTATCGTCCACCCGGAGGCGAGAATCGGTTTATGCAGGAAGTCGCGGACTTCATCATCGATATGGCGTTGGAATCCCCCAGGTTGATGGTACTCTGGGGTTTCAATGCCTGTGTAACCCCTAGATGGCGCTATCCCAGGGGCTACTACCCCTGCCTGATTTGCCACTAACAGGTTGAGGGGCCTGGATCCAATGTCGGGTGCCTCCACCCAGAGGTCAGGGTTTGCAATAGTTAAACTAACTTGGTCACAGCCCTCTGGGACACTGCAACCCCCCTTTCTTCCCACTAGTGGCCCACACATATATCAGAATTACCTTCACAGTATACACTTACCCCCAGGTCTGGTTCCGCACTGGGACCTCCTGTGAAATGAGATACAGTGCAACAATCACAGTACAGTACTTAACATAGACAAATACCTCAGGCAGTATAACTTTGCTGAAACAAGCAGCTCTGATTTATTTAGGGGATATAACAAGGACAGGGGAAATCAGGTTAATTAACTTATCACTCTAATAATCTACCTATGGCTCTGTGCACAGGCCTATCCCTATCAGTTACTGTCCCTGGGTACCCAAGCCCTAGTGGCTAGTCCAAACCGTGGCAGCTGGTAGGGCCCTTTCACAGAGAAAGGAGAATTAAACAGTCAGCAGTACAGTAATTCCATTTGGATTTAATGTGGCAATTCAACAGGGAGCGACCCCGAACCAGTACTCACGACCTCCAAACAAGACAGGGTCCTTCAATGTCAGCAGGGCTCACCTGAGGTACACAAACCTCTTCACACATCCATATAAAAGAAAGCACTATACCAGGCAGGCTGCATCTGTATCCCGATCGCAATTACTGCACAACACCGGAGAACACACAGCAGATTCAGTTCCTGACAGACCGAGTGCAATTTTCAGCAATTCCTCCAGTCTTCTACAGGGTGAGCCTGGTTTCTACTCTTCAGAGATCCTTTGATTCTTTTCACAGGACAGATTCAGTCCTAACAAGCTGTTACACAAGCTGCAGACCGGAACTCTGGGCCTTACACACGTTTTTGACTAAAACTGCACACTGAAAAAGCACAGGGCTCCTTCCTTCTTCACTGCCAAAGCTCAACTGAAACTCCAACCGACAAAACGGGCACTTCCTTTGAGTTCCTCCCAGTTCTTGACTGGATTGGCTGTCACTCACAATAGACTGCTGTTGTTGGTCCAAAAGGCACTGAAGTCTAAACTACATCTCCCAGAGTCACTGCCCATACAATCCTCTTGTGGCTGGCTCAGATTATGAGTCCAAGTTCTGATTCGTCCAAGGCACCATTTTAGAGCTAGCTTACCCCACACTGATTGGTCCAGTTCAGCAGTTCAAAACTAGAATGGGAACTAGCAGACACAGTTCTGACTGCAAAGAAAGCAGGTTAGACAAACTGTAATTTCATTATTACTCTAAATAATTTCTGGCAAACAGTTACATCTTTCAGATAGGTTCCTTTGCACTCCTAGTGACTGCAAAATGAAGTGAATTGGCAGCAGCTCGAGTGGTACTCAATCAAAGAAACACACAGTCCCCCATACAAACTAATTATGTCTGCAAGCAGACAGCTCTTAAAGAGACAGTACCAGAGGTTCTAAAAACACTCACTGATAAATGGCTTAAACGCCAAACACCATTCAGGCTTGGAGCATTCAAGCAAGCTCCTGGAAGTCTTTTGGGAACCCCCATTTGCAGGGGGGTTACACCTGGATCAGTGATGAACTCTCATAGTTTGGACAAGACTTCCTCCAACCTATGAGTTCTTTGGGCTTCACACAGGTAGTTACCTCTGCAACACACAATCACAGTCACTCCTTGGACCTGGTCTTCCTTCTGGGGTTGGAGACCTCCAACTTGGTGGTGGAACCAGTTGGATGGTCCGACCACCACATCATAAGGTTACATTTTTTGGCTCCCCCTTATAGGTCTGCCTCTGTGGAGATAGTCCGATACCGCCCATTGTGGGGCGTGACCCCTGAAGGCCTTCTGGCGGTGTTGGATCTATCAGGAATGCTGGATGCAAGTGAGGGTCCGAAGAACCTACTTCAGGCTTTTAATTGAGCAGTGGTGGGGGTTCTGGATACCCTTGCTCCTTTCCGTGTTTGCCTGCTCACTCTCCGCCATTGGTCCCCATGGTTTGATGGGACCTTAAGGGAGCTGAAGCAAGTGGGTCAAGTGTTAGAGCATGCTTGGTGTAGGTCTGGCTTGGATGCCAACAAACTTAGACTGATGGAGCATTATAGGGACTATCAGTCAACAATCTCTAGTAAGAAGGCAGAGTTCCTGTTCAGGGAGATTGCTGCAGCACAGAACCGACCAGCTCAGCTGTTCCAAACGGTAGACAGACTGTGCAATCTAGCCTGTCTACAAGTTCAGAAAACCTTTTCACAAATTAAGTGCGACGAGTTTTCTCACTTCTTTGCTGATAAGGCTGCCAACATCAGGTCGGAGATTCACCTGTTACGCTCTGTGGGGGTTGCTGGTGGTTGGAATGGATTCGCAATTCCTCTGCTTTGTTGAGTTGAGTTTGACCGACCAGAGATCGTGGATATCATTCAGCATCTCCAGGGTATGCGGCCAACTGGCTGTAATTTAGTCCCGGGCCCTATCTGCCTTTTAATAGGGTGTGTCGATGTGATCGGCCCAGTTCTAGCGGGTACTTATTGGAGTTGGGTGAGTTCCCCAGCTCCCTGAAGAAGGCTGTGGTAGCCCGCCTTCTCAAGAAACCATCTCTTGACCCAGATTCTCCTGCAAAATACAGACCGATCTCTAACCTTCCCTTTATAGGGAAGGTTATTGAGAAAGTTGTTGTGCAACATTTGGAGAACCATCTTACCATCCATGCTATATATGATCCTCTCCAGTCTGGATTTCATAAGAGACATAGTACTGAGACTGCTCTGGTTCGGGTACTCAATGATTTCCTGATGGCTAGAGACCAGAAGTGCCATTCCATCTTGGTCCTTCTGGATTTCTCATCAGCTTTTGGCACCGTGGACCATGGGGTGCTTCTTGATTGCCTGTGGGTCATCTGTGGCCTGCCTGGTACAGTCCTCAGATGGTTCCATTCTTTTCTCACTGGCAGGTTGCAGAGAGGAGTAGTATCAGGGATTTTTTCCTCTGACCCATTCTCCCTGCCATATGGGGTCCCGCAGGGTTCAGTGTTGTCCTCCATGTTGTTCACGGTGTATATGCTACCATCAGGAGACATTGTGAGATGATATTGGCTGAGTTTTCACTGTTATGCAGATGATACTCAGCTGTACCTGTCTTTTGTGCCTGACCAGGATAGTGCGTTCTCAGTTTTTTCCAGCTGTCTTGCTGAAATCCAAGACTGAATGAATTCCAGTTGGTTAAAGCTGAATTCTGACAAGCTGGAGGTGTTAGTGGTGGATCTGAGTTGCCGGATAAAGGGGTCAACTGCTGGGCAGCCTGCCAGACTTTGGCTTGGGGTCTCCCAGCTGTTGACCTCTGAATGGGTACGGAATCTGGGGTGATACTTGATGATGGGCTGACACTTTGTTCACAGGTGTCAGCTGTGGTCAGGTCCTCATTTTACCATCTGAGGAACATCGCCTGGATTAAGCACCTTGTTTCATCTGGCGCTCTTCCAACCCTGGTCCACGGTTTCATGACCTCGTGCCTTGACTGCTGTAACTCCCTTTACCTAGGCCTTCCTGGGGTAGATATCTTCCACTTGCAGCTGGTGCAGAATGCTGTGGCCAGGTTATTGTCTGGGTCGACTCGATCCAGCCATATTTCTCCTGTGCTGTGCACTCTGCACTGGCTGCCAGTTCAGTGGCACATCACCTTTAAAGTCGGTTTACTGACTTTCAAAGCCCTACACGGTTTGGGCCCGAGTTACTTGCAAGAGCTTCTGAATCCCTACTGCCCCCTCCGACCGCTCCACTCAGCTGATGTGGAATTGCTAGAGATTCCCAGGGTGCGTTTGAAGACCTCGGGTGCATAGGTTTTTGTTTATGCTGCCCCCACTCTGTGGAATTGTCCACCTCATTGGATACAAGAGTGCCAGATAGTGGAGAGCTTTAAAACTGCTCTTAAATCCCATGTTTATTTGCTTGCTTTCCCTGATTTTTGATGTTCTGATATTAATGATTCTGCATATTATGTTAATAATTTTAGTACGTTTTATATCTTCTTTTCAAATGTTTTAGAGTTTAATGTTTTGTACAGTGCTTTGATATGTGTGACCTGCGCTTAACAAATAAAGTTATTATTATTATTAACACCACAGCAGTAATTACCTGCTTACTAACTAGCACAAGTTATACACATTTCCAGACTAGATTAAATACAAATTAAAAGAAACATTTTTTGTCACAGAAAGAATTGACAATCTGGCTACCCCATAAACAACATTTATATGCATTTCTTTACACTGTTTTTGTCTTTCTCTGAAATTCATTACCTGTACTGTGATTTTATTGTACATGTTCATATTGTCACTTTGTTATTGCTGTTTCACTGCCTGTTACTTTATGCACATAGCAGCTTTCACCACAAAAAAATTGCTGGGGCTCTACAAAACAGTAGTCTTTTGCCTAGCAAGAGTATACGGTTTGAATGTAGTATTTTATCCTCTAAACTGCATCAGAACCAACAGTCATCCTTACTGTAAAATCAATTTAGTCATCACGATACCAAAAAACAATCAGTTTTCTGAAATAAACATTGCAACTGGATTGCAGTTAAATCTGCATTTCAGCTTCCTTTTGCTTAATAATCAGGGACTTCATTTTAATCATGTGTAAGGTGTGACCACTGCTGTCTAAACCACAGCAAGGGTGTCAGAACACTGGAAAAAGTGTGTGTGGGGGTGGATTTGAAAGGGCATTTAGAGTTTATAAGGGAGAATTATATTTGGACAGGGCACATACAGCTATACAGCTTATGGGGGGTGAAGTTTGAAAGTGAACTTAAAAGACTTAAAGATCACAAGTGAAAGACAGTAGATGCCTCCCCCCTTGGTTTCTGCACTCAAGATGTACAGCACTGGTGGGCACATAGCCTTTAGGGCTGCAAGGGCCAACTGGCTATGCACTGGTCAGTTACATCAGTCCAAATATTGGCACTGCCTAAATAAAAGAGTAACTTCATGATATTTCTGTGAACATATATTCTCAGGTGGAAAAAGTTATTTTTCACTGGAAACTTGCATTATCGGGAATATATATATATATATTTCTCTCTCTTTATATATATATATATATATATATATATCTGTATCTATATATCTGTATCTATATATAAATCTGTATAGCCTGCTTGCATGACACAGCCCTGCTGTTCATCTACACCCACTGGACAGGCAGAGATTGCGACTCACTTGCTATGACAGTTTTTCAGCATCCACAGTAATTCAGCAGATGATATTTGTTATCCTCTTTATTAACAAAAAAAAACAAAACGACATTTTATCAGGTACTGCTTCCACAGTCAGCATGCTTTCTTTTGATTGCTGACACCGTAGTAATTGTTTAGTGCATCTATCTGGGAGAGCTAACTTACATCACTGGTACTGGTGGCTTCCTGCCTTCTCTTCACCTGACTCAACTTCACTGAATGAGTAGCCAGAGGAATTTTTGTTGTACTTACTTTTGTGCTGTATGCTGGAGTCTGGTCTTGTCACTTCACTTCTGCTGGATAGACCTACGAGTCTCTGCCTTGACTGGTGTCGTAGACATTGTTAGTACTCTTCTCCTGCCACTTGCAAGAAAATACTATCCTTTGGGCTCCTCCACTCAACACACCCCCTCTGTATTTTTTTCACTCCCTCCTCTCTCATTGGCTGGCCCCAGTTCACCTGCCATCAATTTCAGTCCAACAAGTTACTAGCGTTGTGTGGAGTCTGGACCACCATAAAGGGTCTGACTGCCATTACCCTACCCAGTCACCTAGGTGTTATTTTATTGCAGTCAGTCATAATCCGATTTATTAGTAGAGTGTCTCTACTAATAAGTCAGATTGCTGTGATCATGGCACTACTGCCTGTTGCCACCGCACCGCCGGGAACAAATTCTGAAACCTTTGTTAAATAACTGCCCCGACCCTGCTGCCTTTCGGTTCCTGCTGCTCCTTTAGCCTGCTTCACAGAATGATGCCCAACTTTAAACTCTTGCACCTCTGGCTGCACCTCGTCCCCTGGATGTGACATCTTCCCTTCCCTTCTCTTCTCTTGCTCTGTTTCCCATCTGGTTGATTCAGTTTTTATGTTGCTTGCCTTGGCCACTATTTCCAAGACAATGCTTGTTGGAGAGGGTCAACTGCATGGTTTCACCATCGCCTAGGCGACCAGATGAAACTTGGAGCATTACATGCCATTGCCATTAGTAACAGTGCCATCTGAGCATCACTGGCGCTCCCGGTCCCCATGATGACAAGACAAACGGATTGAGTCCAGAACTGAAAGAAGAAAAGGAAAAAAATGTACACACCAATTTATAGGTATGCAATGCATGCCTTGCATACAGTGAATGTAGCCACTGCCTGCTCAGTTGACACTCCAGTATGCTTCATCATGGACCAACTCGGCAGAATTGCTGATAGCTTGAACTGAACTCTAGCACAGTCTCTATTTAAATGATAACTGATGGTCATTGTGCGTTCTATTTTTAGTGCTTGTTTTTTTCGTTGCTATTTTTGTTACTACCTCTCAGGTACACCATTTCACTTGCTTTCCTCTATCCATTCTGTCTTTTCATAGTTCATGTTCTCTGCCCACTGATGCTTCATATCAACATGCTACAGACCCTTGCGCTCCCATTCAGGTTCCACAGCTAGATGAGTCATGCCATGCGGGAAGCGTTCTTCATGGCAGATCCCCAGCAAACTGGAGATAAAAAAATGAATGTAAATGGGGGGGGGCGCTGAGGTGGGACAGGTGTGCTGATGTGAAGGCAGGGCATGATGCACACAGTGTGCCAAGGAATGTTGCCCCTTATGACTTCACCAACTTTCCTACGGCAGCCTGCCCACACTGTCACCTGACTTCTGAGATGAGAGCTGAAGGCACAAGGTCTTCTATAACATTAAATTCTCACATCAAACCTGCCAGAGGAGGCACTTGTGTTTCGAGAAAAATGGGTCCCTCACTGTGAAATCCAAGCATGCTTCCTTCATGACTGCTCCAGTCCAGTTGGGGGGGGGGCTCATGGCATGAACCCAGATCTGCCACATGGGAGAACAACATGCTCCACCACTATATTTTGCCATTCTTAGTGTTTTAAATGTTATTTCACTTTCTCTTCAGATCAATATCAGTTTTCCTTTTTTTGGCAAAATGAGCATATTTTTCTTCTCCTTTTAGATACTAGGGATTTGTGGCAGTCTGCAGTCTAATCCTGCCAAACTGGGCAGCCTTTGGGCTCTGCTTTTTGTAAGACAAAGCCCTATGTCATCCAATTAATTGCAGCATGCTCATGGTCATTTCCTATCTTGATCCTTCACAGATCAGATCAGGCAGGCTATTTTTGGAATGCTTGTTGGCTATTTTGAATTCAAGGGCATGATTGCCTTCATGTTTTGCCAGTCTCAGATGGTTTTAAAATGAGTCATTACAATTTGCATGCTTTCTTTATTTAAATGAGTAAACTTTATTGAGATTTCATTATGACACATGCATGGACAAAATAGCATATAAGTTTGTATGCATTTACCACTGGATATGGTATACAAACACCTATCCCCCCCACCTCGCGCAACTCATTGCCTTATCTTTTGCATTGTTAGCATACAAATATGTTACAGGTGTGAGATGCATAGTAATAGCAATATTCTGATTTCATTACTAAGGTGTCTGTGCTACATTTGCAACCCATACATCTGTTTCTACTACCCGTATCAATGCATACAGGCTTTCCCATTTTTTTAAGCTTTTGTACTGATGCCTAGGGATGTAAGTTTGTCATGGCAGTCAAACACGTCATTGATTCCATGACGTTTGATTTTTATTCCGGACTTTCATGACTTTAACTAGTGTCATCAGAATGTAGCAATGATGACAGTGCCACAACATTTATTACTGTTTACTAATGGTTTCATGAACAAACAATGAGCCATTAAAACCTCATCCATGGCAAACTTACACCCCTACTGATGCCTCATGGAAGACAACATTTTCTCCAAGCAAAGTGCTTGAAGAATTTCTTGGTGCCATTCTTTGGGGGTATTCTGGTCCAGCCAGTGATGAAGGATAATTGTTGTAATCACCATAGTTATTGACGTAAAATGATTTTTTCTGGATTCCATCAATGATTCCACCCTCTGTCCTATCAGACATCTCTCCACAAAAGGCAAGTGGTTCTGCATTGAGGAATAAACTTGACAGGAGTAGTAGTATTACAAAAAGTAAGTACAGTACTATTTATTTTCAGTACCTTGACAATGGCATACACAAACGTCTGACTGGAGACTGGAGAATAGATGGTAACCCCATCACTTCAGCCTGGATCGGCCTTCCTCAGGGAGTGTATAGCTCTTGAAACCTCCCAGTCTAAATTAATTTCAGTTTTAAAGGCACAGTATCACTAAACTAGTTGATGCCTATACAGGTATAATATATAGGATGCACACAATTCTCCATACATACATAGTTACTAATCTACAATTCAAAATACAAACTTCCTAGAAGGTGATGTATGTGCAAAGAGGGTAAAATGAGAGTGAAAAGTGCTGAGTGTTTAGAGAAGAGCATATGGGAGGGTCAAAATAAAACTGTTATGTATTAACTGTACTATGTTCATTTTAAATTATAAAGGTATCAAGGAATCACTTAACAATTTTAACTTCTAGGTAATTTTTATAGTCAGTTATACCAGTCCATAACACAATAAGAGTGTCACTTCAGCTCAGCCCTGTGGTGATGAAGAGAAAAATGGCTGATAACGAATCCAATCTGAATCCAACAGGTACCTAAAAAAATACAAAGGACAGAAAACACACACTGAGGACATAAACTTCAGCTTTTGCCCTGATTTCTCATGGAAGACAACATTTTCTCCATGCAAAGTGCTTGAATAATTTCTTGGTGCCATTCTTTAAGTGTTGGGGTATCCTGGTCCAGCCAGTGATGAAGGATAATTTTTTTAATCACCACAGTTATTAGAATAAGATTATATGATTTTTCTTGGTTCCTATCAGTGATTCCACCCCCAGTCCTATCATACATCTCTCCACCGTGTACACACGTTCTAAGTATTGTCTCAATCTCTCTATCCTGGATGCAGAACTATCCCAGGAGGCTAACTTGTGACTCTGATAGTACCCATTTTGTATCTTGCTAGATGCTCCTCCGCTCCTGACTGTATAGATTATTATCTCTAAAGGAAGAGGAGGGAGCATTCATCTTGATTAGAAAGGGGTTGATTTTGCTGATTTTCTCCTCTCTCTTCAGCAATGTTTGAGAGATTATGAAGATATAACAGAGTGTTAGTGGAACTGTAAGCAAAACTGTAGGAACACTGCAAATACCGCTGCACTGTTGTTCTTGGAGCTTAGGTGAGTTATCTATCTGTCATCACAATGTGACGATCAGAGTACTCTGGAGCAATGTGTTTGTAATCATGGCTTTACTACAGCAGAGGACGTGGAGAAAGTCTTAGGTTGTGCTGCATTGGGTTAATAACATACCACAGGCTAAGAAATGCAGAGAATGTAAGAAGATCAGCAGAAACATGTACTCTGGTTCCTCTTGTCTACCATGTGAGGAAAAATCTAATATGAAATCCCACCAGTACCTCATTATATGTGCATAACCCTGAGAAAGGCAGTTCTGGGTAAAAGACAGTTAAGAATCCTCCTATTCACCCTGCTTTTTATCACTCTTCTGAACAACATGCTCCCTAAGGCAAACCCCATAACCCCAGTAAAAAGGAAAAAAATTATCATCCGACACAGGATCCATTTCCAGCAAGCTGCCTGGAGAGGAAGGGAAAATTTCCACCTCCCTGTAGATTAGGTAACCTAGAATAGGAAGGTGATTTTGAAAAACAGAATTTCAAGGAAGGAGAACATTCAGGTAGGGAAGAGGATGCTGTTCACCATGGGACCTTTCCCTTGAATGATCCTATCCCCTCTGGACCTCACCCAATGGAGGTATTCAAGACAAATGTGGGTGAACAGTTAAATGAACCAGGCCTGAAGTGCCCCAGTCATCAGTTCTATGTGAACATTTCAATCTCATTCCAAATACATTGGCAACACAAATGTAAAATGCAGTTGTCTTCTCACTGAGCTGACTCTTCTAAACAAATTCTGGTCAGAGCCGATATGGCTGTAGCCAAGCTTATTGAAGTCATGGCAAAACATGGCACTGTCCACCATGTCCAAGATGGCTGCCGGACATCAGTGTGGATGTGCAAAAATTCATGCATGCGCACTGGGCTCCAGTGGCCATCTTGGATATGACAGATTGTCCCATGGTCCGCTGGTCAAAGAAATAGTGCACCCATGGTAGACCATTTTGGAGTTGCAGAATGATCATTCTGCAACTCCAAAATGAAAATGTTCCATGGTATCAATCTGGTAGCTCATTTTCAGAGCTACCGCAAAACAGCTGCAGGCTCTGCCCAGTGCAGCCATAAAAGGGGGCCATTTGAGTGATTCCTCTGTTCTTCAGAGCTCAGTTTAGAGCATTAGTTCTCACACTTTGTGACAGTGAGCCTCCCTCAAGCCATGAAAAAGATTTTGAGCCTCCCTCAAATTTGGAAAAAAATCTTGGGCCTCCCCTCAGAAAAAAAAAGTACTTTGCACAGTACACCAGGAATAAAGTGAAACTAATAAAGTTGACTGAGTATATTCTCTTTTTATTCAACTTATTGCTCTCCACCCCCTAACCCAGCACCCCAGGTTATACTTGTTGTCACTCCTTTTTTCTGACTCTTGGGTCCTTGTTACTCTGTCTGGAACAACCAACCTAGCCAATTCCTCTCTCCCTCTCCTACCCTGTTATTAAGCAACTTCCTGTACCCTTACCTCAGGTCACACCTGAAAACATGCATTGGATCTCTGTGCCTTTCCCAGTCACTAATTTATATATAAATAATTACTATAGAAATGAGCCTTGACTCAGTGTGCCTTTCCAAGTCACTCATTTGCATATAAATACATATTTTAGAAACAAGCCTTGAGTCAGCATACCTGCCCCAGGCATTAATTTACATATAAATACACACCTATAAACAAGCTTTGGCTCAATGGGGACTTCCTGGTCAAATATCTGTGGATAAGTAAAGAAATTCACCAGCAATTATCCAGATTAAATGTGTTTTGTCCTTTTGCTCAAAACAGACAAAACTTAAAATTTAAATACTGTACATTCTCAGACTTGGCTGGGCATCCCCTGGAACAATTTGGGGCCTTCCTTGGGAGGCTGGCCTCACCATTTGAGAACCACTGGTTTAGAGGAAACTGCAGCCAAGTCAGCAATGTTAAGTGGAGATAGAAAGGCTTCCACAGGAGACTCAGAGCCTTCTGTCCCAGTGGCCACTTTAACACTGCTGCAGGGGTAATCTCAAGTAAAACAGAGACTTTTGACAAAGTCAAAAATGGTAGCAGCTACAATACCTCAGTTATGCTTGATTGTGGAGAAATAATGGACTCAAAGAATCTAAAAGCAGTATTTTTAACTTTTCAGAGCCTCTATCTTCTTAACTAATGTTGATAAAAGTTGAACTCAGTTATTGAAAAAATCATAAAGCTAAAATAGAAATAAAGGAGGTCAAACATAAACTGTAGTTGATTTAAAAAAGACCAGTTGAAACTGATGCCAAAACTACTGAAATGCAATGAACACTGTTAACTTGTGATGCTCTTTCTTTTACAAATGTTTGCTCATTGACTGCTATGGAAGGAATTTAGAAATTCAGAAAACAAGAACTTTAGAGCAAATACCCTGAGGCAAAGGTCACCCTGGAAAGGTATTGGCCATGTAGCCAAATTTCAAAAAGAAACACAATTGCACACACCCTACTAATACAAAGTATCTCATGGAAAGCATATCCAAATCCCTTTGAAAGAATTTGGACTGGCTCAACTTTTAGTAGAATTGCTTGGTGCCAAAAGGCCTCACAGTGCAATTGGCAAAGGCTGAGAACAGCAGACACAGGCATGTGGTTCCTCCATGTTAGGGCTCATTAGTGTGCCATATCTGTATCTCAGGCCAGAGAAAGAGAGAGAGAGTCAGCCTTAGGAGGGTCTTACTTGTTTGGGTCATGTAAAGCCCATAGTAGAGAAGTGCTACTAAAGACAAGAATACCAGAGTAAATGCGGTGAGGCAAGGATTACACTGGAAGGGTATTGGCCATAAAGCCAAATTTCAAAAAGAAACACAGTTGCACATACGCCACTAATGCAATGCATTATGGGAAGCATATGCAAGTCCGGACAAAGAATTTTGTACTAGCTCAACCTTAAGCTGAATTGCATGATGCCAAAAGGCCTGGTTGTATTGTGAGGCCCTTTGGCACCATACAATTCTACTTAAAGTTGAACCAGTCCAGATTCCTTTGTGGGGATTTGCATATGCTTCCCATGATGCGTTGCATTAGTGGGGTGTGTGCAGTTGCATTTCTCTTTGTAGTTTGGCTGTATAGCCAGTACCCTTCCAGGGTAACCCTTGCCTCAGGGCTTTACTCTGGGGTTCTTGTCTTTTGTAGCTCTTCTCTACTATGGGCTCCCCATGATCTAAACAAGTAAAACCCTCCTAAGGTTGACTCCATCCCTCTGGGATAAGATACAGATATGGTACACTGATAAGTCTTAACAAGGACAAACATGTGTCTACTATTCTCAGCCTTTGTTGGTTGCATTGTGAAGCCTTTTGGCACATAAAGTTGAGCCAGTCCAAATTACTTTATGGGGATTTCCATATGCTTCCTATGATGCCCTACATTAGTGGGGTATATGCAATTGTGTTTCTCTTTGAAAGTTAGAAATGTTTGAAAAGAACACAAAATATAAAAATCTAAGAATTTACTCAATGTTATGGACAATACTTTTAATTCTCTTCAAGCCCCATAGTCAAAAGTTTAGTGCTGAAAAAACTCAGGTTTACTTCTTGGTGCTAGCTGTAACACAATGCATGCTTTAATACAAGCCTCAGTTTATGTGATACCAAAGAGTTAGTGCAACAGCACAAGGTTAGGGATTGTGCACATGCAGATGTGTGGGTAAGACATGACTACAAGGTGCACTGCTATATTCAAAGCATTGTGAAGATACTAAACATATTTTTCCAATGTGAAAATTACCCCTTTTGAAAGGCATCTTTTGCTGGCAGTATAGCCTAGAGGTTAGAGGAATGAGGTGTGAACAAGCTTGATACATCCAGCAGACCAGACCTGAATTTGATTCTCACAGCCTCCACTTGCATACTGCGTGACCCTGAACATGTCACTTAACCGCCCAGTGCTCCCAGGTCGCCCCTGAAAACAGGCACTTGTATCTAGTGGGCCTTACCCGGTTACCAAAGACTAAAACAAAAAAAAATAAATAAAACTTAAGTATGGAGGACACTTTCAAACAGCCCAAAAATGCATTCTGAGGCTCAAAATGCATGGAAATGCACAAATGTAAGTTACCACTGTATATGGCAGTCCATATTGCACATAGGAACTGCAGGTGAATGGTGGTCCAAGAATGTTTTTGATATGATGTGATGTGAATATTTTATTAGGATATTGTATAACAAAATACATACATATTTACCAAATAAAATGATTCAAAGGCATGAACTGCACTCACAGTACTTATGATTCAGTGCTGCTTAATGTAGTACTGTACTGCAGCTCCAAAAGGCATCTCTTTATATTGGTTCTGTGTAAGTGTTGGGCAGTGGAGCACCCATCATCCATGTAGTCCAAGGAGCAATGTTATGCTAATAAAATGTAAATGAATGCATAATGAGCTGGTTATGACTCACTTGAGCTTTGACAGAGGACTTAGGTCATTTGCATGGCGCCTTCAGACATAGATATTTTGGGCAACAGTGAAGACATGTTTGGGACATCACCAACTGATTCTTTGCCCCTTGCCTTCCTTTTGTGAATCTGTAGCCATACCCTTCTGTAGTCTTCATGCAATTAAGCACTAATGGAAATTACTTTGCACTGCACAGAGCTCTTTTTTTGCATATGAGGCCCATCAGGAGTTGCTGAAGGAAATGCTTAAGGAGATACAGAGACACGGTCTGGGTTTTCATTGCTATGCCGATGATACCCAGCTGTATATGTCTTTTGTGCCCGGCCAGGATGCTGCCTTGTCGGTATTTAATAACTGCCTTGCAGAAATCCAAGACTGGATGAATGGGAGTTGGTTGAGGTTAAACCCCGAGAAAACTGAGGTGTTGGTTGTGGATAAAGGTCGCTGTGAGGCGGGTCTGCCAGCTGGATCGCACTCTGGCTTATGGCTTGCAGGCGTTCCACTGACAATCTCAGATCAGGTGCGGAATCTTGGTGTAATAATTGATGACCACTTGATGCTTAAAGCTCAGGTGTCAGTGGTGGTCAAAACTTCCTTTTTCCATCTGAGGAATATCGCCAGGGTGAAGCACCTGGTTCCTCCAGAAGATCTTCCAACACTGATCCACGCCTTTGTTACCTCCCGCCTTGACTATTGCTACTCCCTGTACCTAGGGCTATCGGGGGTTGAGCTTTGCCATCTTCAGCTAGTGCAGAATGCGGCGGCCAGGTTGTTGACTGGTTCTTCTAGATCCAGTCATATAATGCCTGTGCTCCGCGGACTGCATTGTCTGTCAGTATTTTGGCGAATCACCTTCAAGGTCGGTTTGCTGACCTATAAAGCTCTACATGACCAGGGACCAACTTACCTGAAAGAGCTCCTTTGCCCCTACTGTCCCTCCCGCCCCCTCCGATCCACTGACGAGGGATTGCTGGAGATTCCCAGGGTCTGTTTGAAATCTTCAGGGGCTAGGTCATTTAGCTTTATGGCCCCGACCCTGTGGAATTCTCTACCTCATCAGGTGCGAAATAGTCTGACTGTCCTGAGCTTTAAAGAAGCCTTGAAGACCCACCTTTTTAGTATAGCTTTTAATGATTTATAATAGTTTTAAACTCTATTTATTGTTTTATGATATTGTGCAGTCACTTTGGATTGAAGAAAAGTGCCTTTTTATAAATAAAAATTGATTGATTGATTGATTGATTGCCAGAGACAAATCTGCATTTTGTACCCATGACATTACAGTTACCACAACAAAAAAATGACAATAAAGATCCCGGTTTAAAAAAGGCCTCCAGTCAAATGTATCTGGTGGCTCAATAAATGCTGTGGCAAAAGGGTACTTTTCAGTTTTACGAAAATCAGCAATAATATTTTTGTTGGTGTTATACACAGATAGGGATCTGATTATATTGATGGCAAGGCAAAGAGGAACTCTTATGTTTAAAGACCATAAGTGTCATGTATATCCTTACGTGTCAGTGGTATGCGAGAGGGAAGAAAGTGGTTCTTCACTTTTATAGATGATTTACAAGTGCTGGGACTGACCTTCCAAGTGCCCTTCCCTGCTAAATGCCTGGTCTTTACTGCTGGGAGAAAAATATTTATTTTTCAACCCAGATCAACTCCAGGAGAGTTCACCCCTGCAAGGAGAAAAAGAGAGTGAAGAATAAAGAGACAGAGGTTAAAGCTGAAAGCTGAGAAATGGAATCAGACTTAGATGACCTCCCAGACTTGGAGGCCTAACGTGACAATTGCATTTAGTTTATCTGCACACTGATTGACACTGAAGTACAGTATATAGTATTTTATTTTTGTCTTTATTTACTGTCTTGTGGAGGACCAGTGGGACAAATTAAGGGATAACAGAGGATAACAGAGTGAAGGCAGCAAACCTCTGTGCAAAAGAAGTGAGCAAAAACAGGAGGAAAAATATACTGCTATCGATTCTTAAAGAAAAGGTAAAGGCTAAAAAGGTAGTATTCAGGTGGTACAAAGAGATTCAGAGGGGGGAAGATAGGGAGGTGTACCAGGAGAAGCCGAGGAAAGCAGGGAAAATGGTTAAGGGCACAAAGACACAACCTGAGGAAAGGATAGCCAGAGGGGTAACTAAGGGGGACATGACCTTTTTAGGCACATTAGTGATAAGAGGAAGACAAGGGGTGGGATTGTGAGGCTATGTGTTGAGGAGGGACAGGAAAAAAGCAGATATCCTGAACAGATACTTCTATTCAGTTTTCACAGTGGAAGGGGAGGGGGATGGACCATATAAAAGCAGCAGGAACACTAGAGGAGGGAAGTAGACACAAGTTTGTTCACAGAGGAGAGAGTTCTGAAAGGCTTGCAAATTTAAAAGTGGACAAAGCTATGGGTCACATGGAGTACAACCAAGGATGTTGAGTGAGCTCAGAGAGGTACTGGCTGCAACTCTGACAGCCCTATACAACAACTCATGGGAAACTGGAGTGGTTCCAAGGGACTGGAAGAGGGCAGGTGTCCTGCTTCATGAAAGTTACAGCAGGGAGGAGGCTGGCAACTATAGGTATGGTTTTGCAACTATATTTCTGAGCAAAGCCAGGTGGTCTGCATGGGGGGTTGGAAATTTCAGCACCCAGCCCATCTTGTTTTCACTGTTCATCAACTCCCTTCCCAAGGACAGCATCACATGCAACTCACTACTGTACACTGATAATCTCATGCTCTACCATATTGCAAAGACCCTACCCGAACTGTCATCCACACTCACAAAAAATTTCAGCACCTACCAAAAATGGTTCCTTGTCAGCAGACTCACAGTAAATACCCATCACTGTAAAGACTGGTGGTGAGGCCTTATTTGGAGTACTGTGTCCAGTTCTGGAGACCACGGGCCCGATTTACAAAGGACTTAGAGGGATGCAAGAAACTTGCATCAAAGGTATTTGATGCAAGTTGTTCTCAGGTTGCATCAAACATGATTTTAAAACGCGGTCTGTTAAAGACACAGCTGCATCAAATGCCATTTGTGCCAGAGCTGTATCAAGCAACCCAATGTGGCAGGTTACAAATGGGCTTGCACCATGGTGGGGCTGCCAGATCCACTTTTTTGGATTTTGGAAGCCCTACCATGGGCGCAGAAGGTGCCGCCAGTTAAACCAGCTAGGAGGTGGTCTAACTGGCTTGTGCCAATGTGGTGAGGTGGCACAGGGGCCTGCAGGGTCGCACTAGGGGCGGGACATGTCATGGTGGGGGCATGGATGGAAGGTGGCAACCCACCCCCAGCATGTTACATAGAGTATGATGGCACCAGCTTGGACTGGCATACTACCTAAGGGGCACCCCTGTGCCCAGACAGTATGGTGCTGTAGCTGTCATTTCACCCTCATCCCATTTAGGTTCCCAGGCCACTGGTGGTGTAGTGGCTCCCCAACTGACAAGTAGCCCTCATCCTTGTTTCTGATTGTAAAAAGAAGATGGTCCCAGTCTGTGCCTCTCCCAATGTGCTCCCGCCATGCCACACAGAACTGCCAGCTCAGTACCTGGTGGTCTAGTTGCCCCCCCAACCCTCCCAACCCTAACAGACAGTGGTCAACCACCCCGCTTCCCCACCATCCCCGGCCCTCTTCTGTGACTGGCGCTTCCCTCCTCATACCACCATAGCCAACTGCAGAATACACTCGCACAGACTGTGTAAGTGAACAGTACGCTAACGCAGTTTGTGCCATAGCATTCTGTGTCTGCCCATGGTGGTGTGAGAAGGGTAGTGCCAGTCGCAGAAGTGGATTGGGGATGGGGGGGGAGCAGGGTGGTTGACCACTGTCGGGGTGGGGAGGGTGGAGGGCCATTAGATCACCAAGTAATGAGTTGGCAGTTCTTTATGGGCATGGCAGGAGCATGGGGGGGATTGGATTGGGACCGGGCTTTTTTTTCAATCAGAAATAAGGATTGCGGCTACTTGTAAGTTGTGGGGGCCACTATAGCACCACTGCATTAATCAGGGATTGTGGGGGTTGGCCCTAGCTTGCCACAGCAGACGTTTCACATTTGTGGCAAATTCTATGTTTTTGTGTGGTATAATGGTTAGACCCTCAAGCACCTGTTGCTTAAAACATGATGAGCAATATATATACAGTATATTTGTTTTTTGTATCTGACCTATTGCTTTCTTATGAGATTAAAGAAATATATATTGGGGCCTGGTAGCATGGAGGGTTGAGGCATCCATGTCTTCCCTGCTGCCACGCCAGCGACCTGGGTTCAGGAATGGACTCAGGTCGCTTGGAAGGTTGGCCGGGAGAGGGAAGATTGAGCATCCATAGGACTGCTCTCTTCCCTCAGCAAGGGGGTATTCCGTGACTCACCGCTTGACCGCCACCTGGAGGAATCCAGGTGGTTGCGCATGCGAGTCACTTAGAGGGGAAGGGCCAGTGTTCAGAATGCCTGGGCATCTCCGTGGCAGAAAAGCATGCACAACATGCTCATTGTACATCTGATGAGCCCACAGGGAGAAAATTGGAGGAATAATGGAGGACGGGCTATAGGAAGCCCTGTCCATCACACCAGTAGCTCACCCCAGTCTCTGTGGTCTGGGGACAGATTGGGATTTGTATCCCAGGTGAGGGAGGATGGCCCTCCCTCCCTTTCCGGCCCCGCTGCAGGGGGCAATCTGCAAGGGATAATGGTCCCCAGTATGGGAGGAGATACGGGATGGCTGCGGCTGGTGGGGACAGGGCTGAAACAGCCCCCAATCCTGCCAGGAGGATAAAAACATATATAAATATATGTATATATATATATATATATATATGAAATATATATATTGGATCCGATTTCAAAGGTCAGGAATGGTGCATGGTGCTTGCGCCAACAAGGAATGGCACAAGAAGCACCTTGTGCCACACCATACACTATTCCTGATTTTCAGATGAAGCCCGCACACATGGGGGCTGTCTGCATCAGCTGGACTTGTGCCACTCTTGTGGTGGATGCACAGCTACACCTTGGCAGACTGGGGCTTGCGCTGTGGTGGTGCTGCAGTATCCCTATATGTTGGATTCACAAAGAACCACAATGGGCGCAGGGCTCACCAGGCTTTAGACCAGCCCAAAGCTGGTCTAACAGCCCATGCACCACTCTTACAGACTTTGTTGTGTGGGAAGGGAGCCTATCTTTGCAAGCTTGATCAGAAGTTCTTACTGAAAGTACATTTTTATTATAATATATTAATTGTTTTACTAGGAAACATTTATTAAGAAAAGCTCTCTTTTAAAAATGCCCCAAAGGTAATAAAATTGTGAAGATGCCATTTTCAGATCATTCTAATATTTCTTTTAGAGTTTAGACATGACAGCAGCATTTGTAAAGCTTGTTAGTAACATGCACACTTGCCAGTGAGTGTTTCACTACAGCACAGCATGCTATGTTCCTCAGTTTCTTGCTACAAATATAGAACCGAAATAAAAAGCACCCAGTTGGGTGCAGTAGCGACTGTCATATACAGTACAGATGATTACATCCATCTAGCTATAATGTACAGTTTATTGTATTGTGCTGTCCATTGTCCATCATTGCCAGTCATGACTGAAAGTGGGTCTTTGACTCAACCAGCTCCTGGTAAACCAAGTACATGACATGTAATGCAGCAAAGTATGGAGGCACCTAGGTAGTCAGTGAATTCATATTAACTTCTCTACAGTACTTTGTTTGGCAAGTCTGTTATCATGAAGAGAATACTGCTGTTCCCAGCATTCATACTTCAGGCAGATGTTTGTAATAATTTTGAGATATAGGGCCGGATTTTCAATAGGCAGTGGGTGATGGCAGCCTCCGTCAAACCCCTCACTTGCACCACAGGTTTGGCGCATGATTCCACTTGCGGCAACTGTGGGGACTTTGGTGCTGGGACCCATAATGTATCTGGTGCAGGGTCCCTGGTACACCATGCTTTGCTGCAGGTGGGAGTTTGGCACACCTTGCATTGATCTAAGGGGGCTTTTGAAAATCGAGGCCGTATTTTTAAAGGCTACTGTAACCCCCCTGCAAATGGGGGTTCCCAAAAGACTTCCAGGAGCTTGCTTGAATGCTCCAAGCCTGAATGGTGTTTGGCATTTAGCCATTTATCAGTGAGTGTTTTAGAGCCTCTGGTACTGTCTCTTTAAGAGCTGTCTGCTTGCAGACATAATTAGTTGTATGGGGACTGTGTGCTTCTCTGAGTACCACTCGAGCTGCTGCCAATTCACTTCATTTTGCAGTCACTAGGAGTGCAAGGGAACCTATCTGAAAGATGTAACTGTTTGCCAGAAATTATTTAGAGTAATAATGAAATTACAGTTTGTCTAACCTGCTTTCTTTGCAGTCAGAACTGTGTCTGCTAGTTCCCATTCTAGTTTTGAACTGCTGAACTGGACCAATCAGTGTGGGGTAAGCTAGCTCTAAAATGATGCCTTGGACGAATCAGAACTTGGACTCATAATCTGAGCCAGCCACAAGAGGATTGTATGGGCAGTGACTCTGGGAGATGTAGTTTAGACTTCAGTGCCTTTTTGGACCAACAGCAGCAGTCTATTGTGAGTGACAGCCAATCCAGTCAAGAACTGGGAGGAACTCAAAGGAAGTGCCCGGTTTCGTCAGTTGGAGTTCAGTTGAGCTTTGGCAGTGAAGAAGGAAGGAGCCCTGTGCTTTTTCAGTGTGCAGTTTTAGTCAAAAAACGTGTGTAAGGCCCAGAGTTCCGGTCTGCAGCTTGTGAGGACTGAATCCGTCCTGTGAAAAGAATCAAAGGATCTCTGAAGAGTAGAAACCAGGCTCACCCTGTAGAAGACTGGAAGAATTGCTGAAAATTGCACTCGGTCTGTCAGGAACTGAATCTGCTGTGTGTTCTCGGGTATTGTGCAGTAATTGCATCGGGATACAGATGCAGCCTGCCTGGTATAGTACTTTCTTTATATGGATGTGTGAAGAGGTTTGTGTACCTCAAGTGAGCCCTGCTGACATTGAAGGACCCTATCTTATTTGGAGGTCGTGAGTACTAATTCAGGGTTGCTCCCTGTTGAATTGCCACATTAAATCCAAATGGAATTACTGTACTGCTGACTGTTTAATTCTCCTTTTCTCTGTGAAAGAGCCCCTACCAGCTGCCACGGGTTTGGACTAGCCACTAGGGCTTGGGTACCCAGGGACAGTAACTGATAGGGATAGGCCTGTGCACAGAGCCATAAATGAGATTATTAGAGTGATAAGCTAATTAACCTGATTTCCCCTGTCCTTGTTATATCCCCCTAAATAAATCAGAGCTGCTTGTTTCAGCAAAGTTATACTGCCTGAGGTATTTGTCTATGTTAAAGTACTGTACTGTGATTGTTGCACTGTATCTCATTTCACAGGAGGTCCCAGTGCGGAACCAGACCTGGGGGTAAGTGTATACTGTGAAGGTAATTCTGATATATTGTGTGGGCCACTAGTGGGAAGAAAGGGTTGCAGTGTCCCAGAGGCTGTGACCAAGTTAGTTTAACTATTGCAAACCCTGACCTCTGGGTGGAGGCACCGCCATTGGATCCAGGCCCCTCAACCTGTTAGTGGCAAATCAGGCAGGGGTAGTAGCCCTGGGATAGCGCCATCTAGGGGTTACATCTTGGAGGCTCACGCTGGGATTGTGTGTCCTCTAGTGGCCATATTACTGAACCACTGTTAAGAAAAAAATGGGTACCCGACAGAAGTGGCTGTGCACGGCTGGTGGAGTGGTGTACTAGGGAGAATCGACCCCAAAATGCTATGCTTATCCTGGACATCCCCTGGTATCAACACGGACACTGTGCAGGAGTACTTCCAAGGTGGAAGGTTTACAAAACCCTGTGGTGGTGGGTCGGCATGCTAATCTGCTCACCCACACTTTCCTGGCCTAGTAGAGTTTAAGGATCCCATAGATAGCTCAAAGTGCCACAGACCATTACCCCAGAGGGAGCCTCACTGCTTGGAGAGTGATAACTAAGGACAGTAAAGACCTGGGGAATCAGCCCCCACCACTATCTGAAACTTTTGAGGAGAAATTTGCTGAATGGTTGCTGGGAGAGGGGAAAACTGTGGAGGACTTGAAGAAACTATTCTTGCCACCTGGGGGTGTTCCTCCCCCAACACCCTCTCCTGCTCCAGTGCCCGTAATGGTGGCTGAACCAATGCAGACTCCTATTTCTACACCTGCCATTAGTCACGACTCTTACCGAAGGTTGAGGATCTTCTCTGGCACCCTCCCAACCCCCCAAGGGGAGGATGACTGGGAGACCTGGATAGACTATGTTGCCCCCCAAGTGCTAGAATGGCAATGCTCGGAAGGTGAAAGAAGGGTTAGTGAGAGCCTCGAGGTCCTGCCCTGGCTACCATCCGTGCTAAACGGGCCAGTAACCCTGAAGCGACTGCACAGGCCTATCTTGAGGCCTTGGAGAATGTGTATGGGAGCCCAGATTCTGATGAGGACCTATGGTGGAGAGTAAGAGATGCACAACAGTACCAAGGGAGTTGTTGTCTGTGTATGTATCTCGGCTGGAAAAATTGTTGCAAGAATGCCTCAGAAAGGTAGTTTGCCAGCGATTGAACTGGACCGAACCAGGCTGGACAGGATCCTAAGTCTGCCCCTCTCAGAACTGCTGTTGCTTCCAGTTACACCTGGCAGATCGACTGAATCCCCACCTCCTATGATGAGTTAATGAGAGAAATCGAGGAGTTGAGAAAAGACGACCTCGGGAGGGACCTGCACCAATAGCTGCGGCTCACGACCCGAGTGACTGAGGGTGACCCATCAAGTGAAGTTCAGGGCAGAGGCTGGCAGTCAATGAGTGCTCTGACAAGGAAAAGATATGTCACAATGGGCGAACTGTTGAGAGAGATCCGGGAATTCCAAAAACAGTCCCTTTATGAAGGCCACGCCTGCAAGTACGGGCCCTGACCTATATCCGACTGCATCTGCTATGGGGTGGGGGTACCCACCCATGTATCTCCTGCTGATAACAGCTCCGAACCTCGATTCTTGACCATGGAAGTGAGAAACTGACGAGATGTCTCCAAATGCTTATCACGCCGCAGACAGAGATGGCACCAAGGTTTCAGTTAGTAATACCCCCCTGGCTCCCAGTGTGGCGCCTCGGCCAGCTCAAACTCCAGGAAGTATGTTTTGCTATAATTGTGGGAAGATGGGCACATGAAAAGGGAATGCCAGTCCCCAAAAGACACTGACAAAGTTGCATATAGGCTAAAGGAGAGCTTCGGAGAAGAAATCAGTGGTTAAGAGGTGCACGACATTGATCCCAGTGAGGGCACCAAAAATGCTAATTCACGCCCTTTGTGGCAAGGTCAGTTGCCCAGGCCCCCACTACCGCCTCCAGACTGGTCCAGAATAGTGGGTCCCTCCATGGAGACCACTGTAAAGGTGAACGGAGTGTCTACAAGAGCTATATTAGACAGTGGCTCCCAAGTGACAATTATGTTCCAAGATTGGTATCAGAAGCATTTGTCAGACGTACCCTTACAACCATTAGAAGGACTGCATGTATGGGGTTAAGTGAGAGGCTCACCCTATTCGGTATATCCGAATTTGGCTGTCTTTCCCACCTCCGTGGCTGGAGGGCAACAAGTAGAGACCCTAGCCTTAGTGTGTCCCCCACTGGACTGTATGATGGTGTCCCTTTGTTGATTGGAACAAATGCTCATATGTTCGGAAGGCTGCACAGTTGTGTTATGAAAACAGGGTCAAAGACTAGTAGAGCTTTAAGAGTTCCGGCTTTAATTAAGAAGGCCTATGAGGCACAGAGAGATGCTGAAAAACAGAACCAGAGGAACCGGTGGAATTGTATGGAAGAAGGATCCTGAGTCTCTGATCCTGGCGCCAAATGCCCAGTGTACCTTACAGGGAGAGGTCCGTATCAGAAAGGATGTTAAGAATAAAATATTAATGTTGGATGCACCAGGCGATGGAAATTGCCAGAGGGACTGCTGGTCAAGCCTAGTATTTTGCCCGCTAGAGCCCATGCTTATGCCAGAAGGGTAATGGTCCAAGTTCATAATGTGTCTGAAAGAGACATTCGAGTAAACAGAGGTTGCATCCTGGCTAATGTGCATTGTGCAGACACTGCAGTGCTACCCAGCAGCAAGAGTTCAAGGAAGAATGACAGAGTAACGCCTGACTTGTTTGATTTCGCGACTCCCGCTGCCAGCTGAATGGAAAGTGAAGATCAGTGAGAAGCTTGCCCAGAGAGACCAGGTGTTTTCTTTAAAGGAATGGGATGTAGGATGCGTGCAAGGAGCTGAGCACAATATCCGCTGCATGATGAAAGACCATTTCGTGAGAGGTCTCGACGCCTGGCACCTGCTGACATAGATGATGTGAGACGGCATCTGCAAGAGATGTTAGCTGCTGGTGTAATACAAGAATCCAGAAGCCCTTATGCTTCCCCATTGTGGTAGTGAGGAAAAGAATGGAACAGTAAGGATGTGTGTGATTATCGCACCTAAACCGGCGGACTATCCCTGATCAGTACACAATGCCCCGCATTCAGGATGCTTTGGACTGCCTCAACGGGAGCAAGTGGTTCTCTGTGCTGGATCTCCGCAGTGGGTACTATCAGATCCCATGGTCCCAGAGGACCGTGAAAAGACAGCCTTTATCTGTCCGCTGGCTTCTATGAATTCATGAGGATGCCTCAGGGATTTCAGGTGCCCCAACACTTTTCAACGATTGATGGAGCGTGCAGTGGGGAACATGAACTTACTAGAGTGCCTGGTATACCTAGATGATGTTATTGTGTTTGGCAGCTCACTGGAGGAACATGAGAGAGCAGATTATTTAAGGTATTGGACCGACTGGAGGACTTTGGCCTTAAACTGTCCATTGATAAGTGTCAATTTTTCAAACATCAGTAAAGTATGGGACATAGTATCCACCGAGGAATAGAGACCGACCCAAGTAAAGTTGAGGCCTTGACCACCTGGCCACAGCCCAAAAATCTAAAAGAACTGCAAAGATTCCTGGGATTCTGTGGTTATTATCGGCGCTTCATCAAGGACTATTCAAGAGTGATCCGCCTTTACTTAACCTTACTCAAGGGTATCCCCAACCCACAAAAATACCAAAAGTCAGCATCCTCAAGACTGAAAGAGTATTTTCATCCGGTGAAGTATTTGGGGCCCGCTGGACTCCTGATTGTGAGACTGCTTTTCATGAGATCATATATCAACTACCCATGCTCCAGTGCTGGCCTATGCCGATCCAAGAAAACCTTACGTCCTGCACACTGATGCTAGCTTGCAAGGGTTGGGGCTGTGTTGTACCAAGAGCACGAGAATGGCCTGAGACCAGTGGCCTTTGCCAGTAGAAGCCTGACCCCATCCGAAAAGAACTATCCTGTACATAAGTTAGAGTTCCTAGCTTTGAAGTGGGCTATTGTTGACCAATTCCATGAGTACTTGTATGGGGCTAAAATACTAGTAAAACTGACAATAATCCTTTGACCTATGTGCAGACCTCAGCTAAGTTGGATGCCACTGGCCATAGGTGGCTTTCTGCATTATCTACATATGACTATGCTCTCGATCACCGAGCAGGTCTGAACCACATAGATGCTGATGCTCTCTCCCGGGCCTGTTCCCAGAATGATTGGGTCCGACTGGCAGAACCTGACATTCGGCACTCTGCCGAAGTTTGACAGGGAGGAACAAATGTCCACGGACGCAGTGGACTGCATGGTGGATTGCTTGGGAGCCCTGAGAATTGCATACCTGCTTATTGCCACTTTTCTGCAATAGACATTGGTGCACTGCCTCAGCTGGACAATGACAGTATTCGAGCGGCTCAATCCGCGATCCCATGATCAAAGCAGCTTTAGAAGCCCTCTATGCAGGAAAAGATGTGTCCAAATTACGCTCCACTGATTTGAGAACTGCACTGTTATACAAAGAAGGTCCTAAGTTGAAACTGATCAATAAACTGTTATACAGAGAAACAGTAGACAGAGGGGACAAGTAGACAAACAACAACTAGTGCTGCCCACTGCCTTTCGAGACTCAGTATTGAGGTCCTTGCACAACCACATAGGGCACCTTGGTATAGACAGAACACTTGACTTGGTGAGATCCAGATTCTATTGGCCTAAGATGGGGCTGATGTGGAGCAACACTATCGGAACTTGTAGTCGCTGCACAGAGGAAAGCTTTGCCTCAGAGGGCTGCCCTTGTTAACATAACCACCAGTGCACCCATGGAGCTGGTCTTATTGATTTTCAAGTTTGGAGTCAGATCAAAGAAATATCAGTAATGTGCTGGTGGTCACTGACCATTTCACAAGATATGCCCAAGCTTTCCCACCAAGACCAGAAAGCATCCACTGTAGCCAAAGTACTTGTAGAAAACTTTTTGTTCACTATGGGGCTCCACAAAGAATCCATTCTGATCAAGGGAGAGACTTTGAGAGTCGCCTGATCAAAGAGATGCTTTCTCTGTGGGGAGTGCGAAAGTCCAGAACCACTCACTACCCCCAGGGGGACCCAAAGCCTGAACGCTTCAACCGTGACTTTGCTAGATATGCTAGGCACCCTGCACCCAAAGGACAAGCCTAGATGGAGCCAACAAATTAGCACCCTGGTACATGCTTATAACTGCACAAAAGTGATGCCACTGGATTCTCCCTACCGCCTGATGTTTGGAAGAGAAGCTCGACTACCAGTAGATGTGTGTTTGGAGTCTCTCCTGATGGGGTTCAAGCTGACAACTATTTACAGTAGTGCAAAAGTTAAAGGCCCAGCTAACTCATGCGCACTCAACTGGCTCAAAACCATGGCTGCCAAAAGAAATCTGGCCAACAAAGAAAGGTATGATAAAAGGTGAAAGCACAGGAACTCCAGGAGGGAGATCGGGTATTGCTAAGAAATCTGGGACTGCATGGCAAGCACAAGATTGCTGACAGATGGCACCATCTCCCTCACATTGTAGTGGGCAAACTAGATGATCTGCCAGTGTACAAAGTAAGGCCTGAGAATAATTCAAAAGATGTAAAAACAATGCATAGAAATCATTTACTGCCCATTGGACAAATCTTAATTGAGTCTGAGCCCCTAGAAGATGCCCTCTGGACCAGTGACTAGAGCTGCTGCTAAGAAAAGATCAAGAAAGTCTGCACCTACAGAAGCAAAGTTAAAGTGTTCCCTCCACAAGTCCCAGTTGAGCATGACTGTCAGTCCATATCGGAAGAAAGTGAGAGTGACTTTGAATACTATCCTTCTTACTTAACTGAGTCAATTGTTTCTGGGGCAACTTCTAGTCAATACTGAGACAAAGCTGGGCCTTCTGGACTGTCTAAGCTCCCCAGCTTTCATCCCTGGAGCCAATGCTCCCAGAAAGTGAAGTGCAAAGCATCAGATCAGATGAAATGGAATCATTGTGCATGGTTGAACTGTTTGAGCTTCAGGAGGAAATGATAGATTGGGGCAGACTGGTGATACACCCGAACAAGAAGAGTATTTTGAGTGCCCTGACAGTCTACTGCCAGTGTCCGAAAGCTCTCCATGCGAGCCAAATGTTGTGGACTCAGAAACTGTAACCCTGGAGCTGAAAGTGCCCCAAGTTCTAGCCTCTCTACCCCATGGAGACTCCCTGACAAGTGAGGACAATGCTGAAAATGAGGCTCAGAGTGCAGAGACTATAACAGTTCCCCTAGAAAGACTGGTCGAGCTGTAAAGCCTGTGGTGCACCTCAGTTATGATTCACTTGGGAGGCCTGTGGACTTGCCTCTCAATGTTGTCCATAAAGGAGTGTATGTGTCCCCGAGCTCATTGCCCAAACTGAGCATCAGTGCTAACTCAAGTTACTTGTGTTGCCCTCTAAGTATGGTGCCCTTGCCCCATCCAGCCCCAAGGTAACTGATAGGAAGGCCCCTCTCTTCAGGTTTCATGTACAAGAGGTAATAACTTGAGTTATGGTACAATGTGTATGTAATACTGTGTAAAGAGTGACGTACTGCAATGTTTCAGAAATGTGTTCTTGGTAAAATGATATATTGACTGATGATTACATGTGCGAGCCTAATGCAAATGTATATGGTTGCAGTTGAAACTTATGGGTACTTGCTTGACGCGGACGTCAAGCTTTCCCAGGCCAGGAAGGGTGTAACCCCCCTGCAAATGGGGGTTCCCAAAAGACTTCCAGGAGCATGCTTGAATGCTCCAAGCCTGAATGGTGTTTGGCATTTAAGCCATTTATCAGTGAGTGTTTTTAGAGCCTCTGGTACTGTCTCTTTAAGAGCTGTCTGCTTGCAGACATAATTAGTTTGTATGGGGGGACTGTGTGCTTCTCTGAGTACCACTCGAGCTGCTGCCAATTCACTTCATTTTTGCAGTCACTAGGAGTGCAAAGGGAACCTATCTGAAAGATGTAACTGTTTGCCAGAAATTATTTAGAGTAATAATGAAATTACAGTTTGTCTAACCTGCTTTCTTTGCAGTCAGAACTGTGTCTGCTAGTTCCCCATTCTAGTTTTGAACTGCTGAACTGGACCAATCAGTGTGGGGTAAGCTAGCTCTAAAATGATGCCTTGGACGAATCAGAACTTGGACTCATAATCTGAGCCAGCCACAAGAGGATTGTATGGGCAGTGACTCTGGGAGATGTAGTTTAGACTTCAGTGCCTTTTGGACCAACAGCAGCAGTCTATTGTGAGTGACAGCCAATCCAGTCAAGAACTGGGAGGAACTCAAAGGAAGTGCCAGTTTAGTCAGTTGGAGTTCAGTTGAGCTTTGGCAGTGAAGAAGGAAGCCCTGTGCTTTTCGGTGTGCAGTTTTAGTCAAAAGCGTGTAAGGCCCAGAGTTCCGGTCTGCAGCTTGTGAGACTGAATCCGTCCTGTGAAAAGAATCAAAAGGATCTCTGAAGAGTAGAAACCAGGCTCACCCTGTAGAAGACTGGAAGAATTGCTGAAATTGCACTCGTCTGTCAGGAACTGAATCTGCTGTGTGTTCTCCGGGTATTGTGCAGTAATTGCGATCGGGATACAGATGCAGCCTGCCTGGTATAGTACTTTCTTTTATATGGATGTGTGAAGAGGTTTGTGTACCTCAAGTGAGCCCTGCTGACATTGAAGGACCCATCTTATTTGGAGGTCGTGAGTACTAATTCAGGGTTGCTCCTGTTGAATTGCCACATTAAATCCAAATGGAATTACTGTACTGCTGACTGTTTAATTCTCCTTTCTCTGTGAAAGAGCCCTACCAGCTGCCACGGTTTGGACTAGCCACTAGGGCTTGGGTACCTAGGGACAGTAACTGATAGGGATAGGCCTGTGCACAGAGCCATAGGTAGATTATTAGAGTGATAAGCTAATTAACCTGATTTCCCTGTCCTTGTTATATCCCCTAAATAAATCAGAGCTGCTTGTTTCAGCAAAGTTATACTGCCTGAGGTATTTGTCTATGTTAAAGTACATGTACTGTGATTGTTGCACTGTATCTCATTTCACAGGAGGTCCCAGTGCGGAACCAGACCTGGGGGTAAGTATCACTGAAGGTAATTCTGATATATTGTGTGGGCCACTAGTGGGAAGAAAGGGGGTTGCAGTGTCCCAGAGGGCTGTGACCAAGATTAGTTTAACTATTGCAAACCCTGACCTCTGGGTGGAGGCACCATCCATTGGATCCAGGCCCCTCAACCTGTTAGTGGCAAATCAGGCAGGGGTAGTAGCCCCTGGGATAGCGCCATCTAGGGGTTACACTACCATATATACTCACATATAATTCAACCTTGTATATAAGTCAACCCCTTTCCATGTGATTTTGCCAGCTTTTATATATACCTACGTATAGGTTGACCTCCCAGTACCATAATTTACTACCCCCACACCCATCCACCCTTTTATCATCCAGCTCCCTCTACTGCCCTCAAGGTGTCCCCACAACTGTTAAACAATAAAAACATTTATGGTATCTCTATCTTAAAAAAAAGTCTCTCCCTTCAGTAAAAGCAGTCATGATCAAGATTTTATATTGGTACATTGAATAAGTGTACAACCCTCACACCGGTTCCATTTTAAATGGTACACTGCACTGTCTTAGCCTGTTTTTGTCTTGTCTTAGGTGAGGACTTCTGAATTGGACACCGTACTCCAGATGGGGCCTCATAGTGATCTATAGAGAGATAGCTGTACCTCTTTCCTTCTGCTAGTGAAGCACCTCCCAGTACACCCCAGCATTTTGTTTACCTTGCTGTAGGTCTTGTTACATTGGCTAGTTTGTCTTAGGGAGGCATTTATTATGACTCCCATGCCCCTTTCTTCTTCAGAAGTGCCCAGCTTAAACCCTCTCATCCAGTGTTTTATATGGGGTTCTTGTTCCCTATGTGCATCACATTGTGCTTTTTGCATTTAATTTCAACTGCCAAACCTTGGACCACATCTTTAATCTGTACGGGTCTCTCTGCAACTCCCTTACTCCCTCCTCGCTATCTACCTGCCACCGAGCTTAGTGTTATCTGTGAAGAGACACATCTTGCCCTGTATTCCTTCTCCTACATTACTGCTGAATATATTGAAAAGGACTGGTCCTAGGACTGACCCCTGCAGTACCCAACTCGAGAGCTCTCTCTGGCCGATTTAGCCCTGTTTACCATCACCCTCTGTTGTCTCCCTCCAGTCAACTTCCTACCCATTTAACTAGGTCATTCACTGCTTCTAGGTTCTCTGACTTCTTTAACAACCTTTTGTGTGACACCTAGTTGAATGCCTTGCTGAAGTCAAGTTGCACAGATAAAACAGGGGAGGAGACTCTGGCTGGCTTATATCTTTCCTTGAAAACACTGTTAAAAAAAAACTATCTTCATCTCAGATGGGAGGAAATCCTGGAGCCATGAATCCCTAGAAAGGACTCGCAGAAGAAAACATTTTTTTTGCATAGCTTTTTGCTCCCTCAACAAGCTCTTCATCTCCTGTCCCTCCCACCTCCTGTGGACTGACCTTGCAGATTGTTCCCCTACCTGGTGGGGTGGAGAGGTGAGGGCCTTCCTCTCCCCAGTACTCAAGTCCTGTTCAGCTCCAGGTGTCCAGGTGGTAGTGCAGGTGTGGGGAGGAGCACAGGGCTTCATCCTGCCTTGGAATCCTTTTTCCATTTTTTTACAATCCCCTGCTGTGGCTTCTCTTAGTACACATGTGCGTGGAGGTGTGCATGCCCTGCAGATCTGCAGCCCTGCCCATGAGCCACTCATTGCCCACACTGGCTTTGGGCCTCCACCCTGTGGCAGCCAAGGGCTGATACAGCTACCACCCTTTTCCAAGGGAGAGGAGAGCTGTCCTAGGATGCTCAGTCCTCTCCCACCACGCTAACCCCAGCATCCTGTGCTCGTTTCCAAACATGGATTGGCGATGTGGCAAAAAGTAAGGTATTGCAGTGTATGGTGGAAGGTTGTTCTCACTAGAAATCCCACCTCATTGAAAGGCTGCTCATCCACACTTAGCAAAATGAATGGAATGCAGTTCTGACCGTATGTGCAGAACAGCATTCCATTCATTTAGACTGTGAAGCTTGAGTGCTTTTTTTAAAGCTGAAACTGAAAACTGCCACATGCCAATATTTCTCAATCACATCAAAAATGGCTCCGGCGGCTTGTCAGATGAGGCATCATTGGATTACAAAAATCTGAAAAACAGAATCAACCATTTTTAATCTTTAAAAAGCTTTTTACTCACAGATTTAAGTAAACAAATAGTTTTTTTCTCTCGCCAAGCAAGACGTCCGGCCACCATGTTTTTTTTTTTGTGAATCCCACCCACACAAGAATGGTAACCAATCGGAGTGTGTGCTGCTAATGTAGGGATGCCCAGTCGCTAGCAACTACACAGCTCGTCATGTTATCAAGCGAGAGACGAACAAAAATGCAATTTAAAAGCCTCCCAAAAAAAGACTTTTTTAATATTTTGTGGGGCACCATACACTATAAAAAATACAGGATGGTTAACCCAATGCAGAACCATGTGTTCTGCCACCTCAGGGTCTGATTCCCAAGGACCTCTCGAGCTTTGCTGTCGAGGTCACAAGGAATCCGACCCCTCTGTGGCAGAACACACTGGTTCTGAATGGTTACCCATCCTGTATTCTCTATAAACACCTCAGCACTCCATGCCACTGGGCTGTCTAGAGAGAAGTAATTTTGTTAACATGTATTTCATTTTCCTATTTGAATGTAATTTTATAGTGTTTCCAACTCTGGACATGACTAAAACAACCACATCCTTTTTTAAATATATGAATTCAGTGTTATATTCATAATTCAGGCTGTGTTACTTTTACAGGTAGACCAATTAAAGCAGGAGCTGTCAAAGAAAGAATCAGAACTTCTTGCCTTACAAACCAAGCTTGAAACACTTACAAATCAAAATTCAGATTGCAAGCAACACATTGAAGTGCTCAAAGAGTCCCTCACTGCCAAAGAACAGAGAGCTGCCATACTACAGACAGAGGTAAGTTACCACATTAGTGAAAATCCGTTTCTGTGTCTTGGTCTCCTGGAGTTGTCATTGATATTCATTAAAATGTATTTGGGATTTTTTTCCTGGGTTTGGTAATACTATTTTCATATGATAGTTAGTGCATAAGTCCCCTTTTGTTGTTGGAGCAGTCATTGTTCACAAATACTTCATGAATGGTAAATTTCACAAGATATTTTTTGGGACATGGGCATTTAGCAAGAGCAAATCTTTGGAGCCTTAGAAAAAAGTAAGCTGGAACCAATAGTAATAAGCACTTTAGGTTGGATTTTGAATGGGATTTTGGATTTGAACACTTAAACATATGTGTTTCCCTTATACTTTCCGGCTTTTTTTTATAGCAGGGAAATGCCTACCAGGAGTCTACAGGGGAATCATCAGAATGTCTAACTTTCGTAAATCCTGGTAGCTCATTTTTTTGTGTCTCTCTGTCAGCTGCATACATATACCTGCATATGCTCTAATTACTCAAACCCAGTGTGAAGCATCATACACTGTGGGTAGCAGTATGCAAATCCTTATATAGAGCAGTTTGTGAATGCTACACCAGGACGAAAGTTGCCTCGAAGCGAGCTTGTGTGTTTCTTCCAGTTCAACTGAAACAAACAAAATGTTGTCATTTGCTGCTTTCAGTCTAAACTGGAATATTTGTAAAACCATAAGTTCAGGTAATTTGTGTTCTGGCACTGCTCTTAGCTACACAAGGCATTTTTTTTTTTTTAAGCTGTTTAACCAGGAGTAGCACACTAAGCTGAAACCTTTTTTTACAGGAGCGACTTGGGAGCACAGGGAAGTTAAGTGATTTGCTCAGGGTCACACAGTATGCAAGTGGAAGCTGTGGGATTCAAACCCGGGTCTGGTCTGCTGGATGTCACCAGATTTGCAGCTCAGAGCCTTAAACCATTGCGCTATACTGCCTTCCCATACTGTGCTGCTATCCATGATGCTTTGTGGATTTGTAACTTCAGACTCTATACAGTATATGAATATTTGGGAGAGAAACAGAAACCACATAGTTTGGACATTTACTCTCTCCCTGTGCACCTTTTCACACTTACTGCAAACTGTTTGTCTTGTATTCTACCTCTGAGCAGTGCTGGAATTACAAGGGGCTTGCCAGGGCTCAGCCTCCCTTGCTCTGAAGTAAGCCCTGGTAGCTCACACATCACTGCCATTGACTAATAATGGGAAGGGGGGCTCAATTTAAAGATTAGGCCCTTATCAACCCCCTTAGGTCCCAAAGCTCATAAAGTTTAATTCTAACACTGCCTCAGGGTGTACTAGATGTCTTGTTTAAATAAGGAAATTTCCTTCCTCTACATTTCTGGGAGGCATATTATTTGCTCAAAACAATATAAAACATACTTGAACATGTATTCACCTATTTTTAGGGGGCTAACAGTATGCAGTTTCCCCAAAATCAGCTTCTAGTATATGTGTGATTTGCATTCTTAGTGCTTTGAAATTCCTACTTCATCTAAGAGATGAATTAGCTTTGCAGTTTCAAAGTTCAGTATTTAGAATTCATTTTTATGCCCTCAATTTAAAGGTAGTCTGTTCTTGAACTTTCACTAAGGGAAACATGATGAAGACAGAAGACAAACGGAAGATAAAACGTACTGGCGTGGATATTCAGACTGCGCCAGGCTGTGGCGCAAGCCTGGGCGCAGCGCAACTTGGCTGCGCAGGGGCGTTGACTGGGCGATATTCAACAGAGCTGTGCCATGGCACAGCATCGTTGAATATCGCATCCTGGCCACCCACAGTGCACATGGCACAGTGGCACTGCACCAGCGCAAGTGGCCAGAGTGGAGCAGGGGGATGCGCTATCGCGAGTTCGATTGCGCTATGTGCAACAACCGCGATATTCAAAAGTGCACATGCAAATGGGGCCATAATGTATGCAAGGTGCAAATGAGTCCATTTGCATGTTATTATGGCCCCATTTGCATGCAGGTGTGCCAATCCCTGGCGACTTGCACCTGGTGCCCTGCCAGGCTGCAGCCGTCGGGGACCTGTGGGTGGCCAGCCATTGTTCCTTTTTTTGGCTCACCTGTGTGCAGCGCAAGTAGGGGTTGTGCATGCATGGACTCGAGCACATCCCGGGCTGAATATTGGGATGTGCGGAGTATGCATGGGCACACCCCGACTACCTACGCCGTATACATTACTGATGCGCTCCGATGCATCAGGATTTGTGCCAGCACAATCCCCATTTGAATATTGTGCCGGGCGCATCAGTGGGTTGCGCATGGTGCAACACTGTTGCGCCATGCACAACCCTTCTGAATATCCGGGCCCCTTTTTATATGAAATAAGAGCTTAAACCTTTATTCTAGGTAATGAGATTCTTGTTTGCAATATTGTTATTCGACATGGAGAGTGTACATTCTCATCATCAGACATAGATGTACAATTCATTCTGCACTTAGCAGGAACATGGGCTGGGGGTTTAGTCATAGCTTGTATACATAACACTTATTTTAACAATAATATCAATAATTTACATACTTCTACACATAAACAACAATATTATGCTAGTATTTGTAAGGCTTTCTTTCAAAACATCAGACCAGAGAAAAGTCCTGAACATTAACCTTCTTTAGAAGAAATTGAAACCACACACAAATCCTGTTAACAAGTGACAGCTTCTCTATAGATCACAATCAATATATTTATTTATTTATTTAGTTTTTGTTAACCAGTATTGTAATTATCTCTGCATGTGGGCACTTGCCTGATGAACAGAAATATATTCTCACTATTGTCGGGGTTTGACCCATTTTAAAGTAAAATATCAAAAACTGCACCATAAATGATCTCTTTCATAGGTCTATCTATATTATCTGCTATAAGCCTATGCATCAACTTCAGGGATAGTCCATGTCTATTGGTAGTTTTGACATTACTTGAAATACCAGTGACATACTATAGAAGCTCCACAACATAGATTGAAGAGAATGGGGCTAGATTCTCAAAAGAGTTAGAATGCTGCAAGCCCTGGATGCACTGAACACAGGGGGCATGGGGCTTGCAGTATTCCCTGACCGGCAATCGGGTTTCTTGATCCCATGCGCCACATGCCTCAAGTTAGACCAGCTTTTGCTGGTCTAACCTTGTGGACCTTTTTACGTGGTATGCACCACATATTTGGTGCAAGTCGCCTAAAATGTTGCAAATGCATGTGGCCTTCTTGAATCAGGTGCGGTAATGTGTTTGGGGCAGCGCAGGGTTTGACGCAGGGCTTGTGAAAGCCTTGCTTCAGCCTTTAAGAATTGGACCTAGTATTGTTTTCTCCAGCATCATAAATTGATTGTTCTGGAGTTAGGTCTTGGCATTGCATACCATACCATACCAACAAAGCCTGCTTGTAGTATTGAGGCCTTCTAGTACAGCCCATATGAGAACAATTTATATGCAGTACTTTGACCCTTTTTCTGGAGCCTACTTCAGAGATAGGATTCTCAACTCTTGCATTTTAGTGCAAGGCACACAGAGTACTAATATATGCAATGAAACTATACTACTCTCACTTGCTGCTTTTTCAGCCCACACTTATCCTGGCACTGATACTGTAGGTACATTTCAATGATCAACTTCAGAAGAGCTGTGGAACGTAAGCAGTCGACAGAGCAGGATTAATTTGTTAGAATGAAAAGTGCACAAATGTTAAGTAAACATCCCCTCAAAGGCTACAGTGTTGATTAGCCATTTTCTGTTTTAAACATTTTTATCACCTAATTTCTCTGTAGCACTAAATAAATCGCAGCTCTGTAACTTGCTTCAGATCTCACTCTCCGCCACCATCTTATGGTTGTAAAGTTCATTTCCACTTCTGATTCTATGTAAATATACAATGCAGACCAATGGCGGAACTGGCAGCACATATTTGGGTAGAGTGAGTGGTGGAAGCACATTTTACAGATGTAAGATGGTGCTGGGCAAGTGATTTCTAGCAAGTTATGGAGCAGAGATTTATTTAGTACTACTGAGGACTGGGTAATAAAAAATGTAAAAAAGGAAAATGGTCAGTTAGGGTGGGTAGCCTTTGGGAGGAGAGTTATTGAACATTTGTGATGTTTTCTTTTAAGGAATCTGAATTAACTTAACTGTCAGATACTAAATTAGTTTTTTTTATTCTTGTGTTCTGTTAAGGAATCTGAATTAGCTAATCTGTCAGATACTAAATTACTTTTTTTCTAATTCTTTTTTTAAGGAATCTGAATTAACTGAAATGTCAGATACTAAATGACTTTTTCTAATTCTTTTTTTTTGTTCTTGATTTTTCCCCCTTCCATGCAGTAGTTTTGTCTCTCCCAAGCTGTATATGGGTGCTAACATGACGTTTACTAGTGTGGCAGGAATGTAACATTGCTGCAGACTTCTCCACAGCAGAAAAAGCTGGTATTATGGCTCACTGAAGTCAGAGAGGTCTATAGCACATAGATTCTTTTGGCTGTTTCGTCCCATTTTCCTCTACCTTGTGCTACTGTAAAGAGGGACCATTCTGTCTGATGCTGTGTACTCAAGACAGAAACTGATTTTTCCATAATTTTAAAATATAATGGTCATATAAATGCTGCTCACATGAGGGTTGTTAATCACATAATTGTGATTATTGTCGAAAACTGTAGACTCTAAATTAAAAAGTCAGTGCAGCCTTCTTCACAAATCCCTTCTTGCAGAATTGGGGTGGGGTGCTTTTTTCCCTTAATTCTGTTTCTTTTTTCAGTATAAATGAAAACAGTGTATTAAAAGTTGTAGAGCCTAAGTGTGGCTAAGTCCACTGGGACAGACAGTCCTTGCTAAGTCTTACAGTTTGAGTAGCCAAGCTGTTGCTGGTTTGCCTAAGTTGTATAATGTCTTGGATGTTTTTCCTAAGGCACAGAAGGTGGACCAAGTTATCAGCATACAAAGAGAAGGGTGCCTCTCTGATAGTAAACTATTGTCCTATGTATCAGTTATGATCCTGGCTAAAATACTTGAGAGAATTATTCAAGTTTAGCTGACATTGTATTTACAACCCAGTGATAAGTTATCTTAATATCAGTCTGAGTTTACCCAAGGTTCTTCTGCCCAAACAACCCACTTAGAATTTATCAACACAAAGGCTACTGCTTTAGAGTAAGATGAATTATCAGCCACTGTTTTATCACTTAACCACATCAAAGACATTTTTTTAGTTTTATACATAGCCAGTTTCCTGCTGACGTTAATGAAAAATATTAACATATCTGTTCCTCCATGCAATGCTGTTAGCTTTTACTCTTCCAGAATGATTGAGTATATACATTGTGAATATAATATGTAATAAAGGATACCAAACATGTGCATTCAGGAAAATAGAATGAAACCAGTGCTGGCTTACATTACCTTTAATTCTACCCTCTAAGCCATAGGTTATGCCTTCTAGTTTTACTGTCCTAAACAAGTTGAAAAAAAAATTCCCTTACCACTTTCTACAAACCCTAAAACATTTTAAATACCATATCCATTTTCCAGGGTAAACAGCCTACCTAATTGTTCCCCAGAGTTTACCCTGTCTATACCTTTAGTTATTTTATTTGCTTTCTTGACCTCTAAATCAATTTTTATGAAAGCTAGCACTAAACTGGAGGATCAGACAAGTAAATGAAATAGCAAGATGTCTGCAGTCCCTTTCATTAGAAAAAAGTATTCCAGACATTACCCCACTCCAAATTTGGAATATTTTTTAGTTAAAGTTTTTCCTTTACCTGACTCCATGAATTATTTCAAAAATTGTCAACATTGGTCTTGGTAATACCTTAGTTTCTTGGTTTAATTCATGTTTAGAAAAACATCCCAGTACAATATGTTGAATTAGGAGAGGAGTATTAGTTTACAGCTGAAAAGCACTTTGCATACTGTACAATACAATATCTAGAGATGCAGCACACAATTTGGTGACACAGTGTGATGATTTCTGCAAGAAGAACTCACATCAGACCAATCTCATTAAATTATTTGATAGTATCTCCAATGGGTTTGATGAGGGGAAACTTGTAGAAGTTAAGTACCTTAACTTCATCAATGCCTTTGACACTGTGTTAGACAAGAAGCTGTTCATAAAATATAGAGAACATAGGCATAACTGGTCCTGTAATGCAATGAAATAGAAACTGCTTGATGTATCCGTTATTTATCCACATAGAACAAGTGATCATTGGAGTCCCACAAGGTCTCTGCTAGGGCACATATTGTTTAACATATTCGTAAGTGATCCAGAGTTTGGACCAGCAGCTGAGCTGCTTAGTTTGCTGATCACACCAAAATAGGAAGGGTAGAATGTCACAAAATGAGATTAATGAAAAGTAGAGCGACCTGGACATGCTTGAGAAATGGGAAGAAAAATGAAAGATGCCATTCAACATTGAAAAATGTAAAGTGATGGAGCAAAGTTAGAAAAATGTGACACCAAAGTATTACTTAAGGACAACTAAACAGAGAATAGTGGATAAATGGTGTGTTATGGATTTTCACACACCGAGGGTGTGTGAAAAAAATCCATAAATCGAACTTACCTATCCTTTATTTTTTATATTTGCTGGTGTTGAGGTTTAGACTGTATTTCTAGTAGCTTGAAAGAAAAAGAGTTTTTTTAGCTAGAGTGCAGTGTTATTTTTGAAGAAACTGAAATGTACATCAATAAAACACAATTGAAAATACTGCAGTTGAAATTATTTTTGTGAAACAATGGAATGCAACAGTTTCTTTGGGGAATGTCATAGCAACCAGATTTCAGGTTATTATGAAGTGTCATATCAACTGGATTATGGGTTATTATGGTCTTTGGTTCATAATAACCCAAAATCAGGTTGATATGTGTAACCACTCCCCCTCCACTGCTTTGCATAGTTAGCTACCCTTTGGTACCCTCGACTGAGCACCCAAACTACTTTGGACACTTTTTTTGGTACCATCCCTAGCTTTGGGAAATGTACCAGGCTCATTAATTCTAGAGGTTAGAAAGGGGTGGGGGTGAACAAAAGCAAAACTACACACAAATGACCAAAATACCCAGGTCCTGGGGAGAGAACATTTTGCAAGGACTATGCTAGGTCTGTACTTCTGGAGGAGTACCCAGTAATTCCACACAGAAAGCAGTAACATAAATGTCCAATCCAGGTTGGGGTTCTAGAGTATGACTTTATTCCAAAGATGGTACACTAAAGCAAAGGTGGACCCCCGAGGTTCATACATTGTGGCACAAGGCAATGGCAGAATAACAGAAATCTATATCAGACAGAAACTCTACATATCCCATATTGCACAGGACCTTGAATTCTCTTCAGCGGCAATGGCCTCAGCTAAAACACACTTTTTCTTCTAGTGGCACTGGCCACAACTTATCACAGCAATTCCCATATGGCATAAAACTTAAGATTTTGGCAATGTGGCAACTGGCCATGATGGAGCACACCAATGCTCAAATTAGCACAACCCACACCAGGGAGTAAACGTTCTCTTCAGGTATTGGCCACCATGTTCTGTATAAGCAGGCACCCTTACAGAACCTATAGTGCTGAACTGGTCAATCCAGATGGGGGCTGCCCACCTTTTGCTTCCGTGTCCATACCTGACCATTCTTTCAGAGTTATGCCTCAAAACTTCTAGTAAAACAGAAAGAACTATGTATCCTGGAATGTCTTTTATAGCCTGCATAAGGAAAAACATTACTTCTGAGTCTAACTAAAGTCCTGAACAGTGTGCCAAGTCTCTCTGGGGACTCCATGATTGTCAGCCAATTTTAAAAGCATGAAAACAGTCTCAAATTAGAACAGGACTGGTGCATATTTCCCTTTATCAGAGTACACCCCCAAAACAGGTTCTTTCCTCCTGGGAAGCACAAAATCAGATTACTCACAGTTGGTGCATAAACAAACAGCTTCAAAGTCCTGGATCAAAATAGGGTATTGCCCCTCAGATCCATCTTGGCAGTTCTTCTCATCTCACAGGGGATGAAAAATCAGGAACTCCTGCTACACAATGGTTTCCACCACTTCTCTTGGCAGGCAGATGTTTCTCAGCACTAGGGTGGGAAAATAGGCTCTCCTCACAGAGCCCACACTGCAGCTGCTCACTCCTCCAACTGCTCATACTGAACTCCACTCAAAACTAACTCAAGATTCTAAAACTCCCCACTCACAGCCAGCTGCCGTGGCTTATGCTGCAGCGAGAGTTCTAAATGACAGCATCTATCTCATCTCAGCTGAGACCAAGTAAATAGAGAGGGAGCAGGTGAAAACCCATTTAACCAATTATTTACCAGCTGCCTTCCCCACCTAGCACTGACACTGATGGGATTCTAGTAACCCCAGGGGACTGGGAGGTTACATATGCATTTTTAACAAAACAGTAATCTGGTTGATATTTATGGTCACCAGTAATTATACAATCTTTTTACACATTTTTTTTTAATGACTCCATAGGCTTATAAAGGAGAGCCTGTTGTTTACATTTGTACTGAAACTGCATTTATTAAAATAGGATAAATGCAGTTTTATAGCATTTGAAAATTTTAAACACAGCCTTTCCTGATTCAAAAATCCTGCTCTGAGAATCCTAAAATGGCTGCCTTGATGATGTCAATGAAGTGAGGGATGTGAGCTGTGCAGATGTATTCTAGCTCCACTAACCATATTTAAATGCAAATAACTTTAAAATGAAAAATGATAGCATGGTACTTTGAGGACTAACGTTCGGCACAAAAATATCTACAAAATTAATGGTGTTTCATTTGTATATACCTTTTATTTTTTTTTTAATTAGCAAAAAAAGCAGCAGAAAATTCAAATTTTTGTCACATTTTCAACAAACAAATGCAAATAAGTTTCAAACAAAAAATATGTACAAAATGAGTGGTGTTTCATTTATATATACTGTACCTTTTAGTTTTTTTATACTTAGCAAAAACCAGCAGAAAATTATATTTTCTTTGTTATGTTGTATATTATAAATTTTAAGTGATCAATACCACATGGTAGGGTGTGTGCAAGGCTAAATTGCTGCATGCCCCAGGTGGGTTGTGAGGCACAAGGTGCAGCCAAGTGCCTTCAACCACCTGGGAAATGCAATATAAAATCCCCATAGGATCACATTGTAAATTGTAAGGAAATAATAACACATGACAAGATGTGCAGTAATGCTAAATTACAGCATGCCTCAGGTGGATTGTGAGATATGAGGCACAGCTGAGTGCCATATACCACCTGGGAAGTGCTGATGTCTTCACTCAGGTGCCAAAGGTGTGCTAAGGATTTGGAAGAGTCAGCAGGTGGCTGCTCTAAGGAGCACCAGAAGGTCTTTGACATCTTTGCCTGGAAACAGAGGTAGTATTCCAATTTAAATGGCACACAGCTGAATGATACAAAATGAAACCAAAAAAGAGAAACAGCAGCAGAGCAAGATGTAACTCTGGGTAGTAGGGCAAAGACAGTTTTCATGTGCACTATCTAAATGCAAGGAAGAAAAGGAAGTGTCAGTGGGTGGCTGCATGAGTAATGTGGAGAGCCATAGATCACTTTGCTTGATAATGTAAAGTGGGAATATGAGACTCTGTGGCTCACACTGTCATGGCAAGGCAGCATTGACAGAGCAGGGAAAACAGAAATGGAAACATTAAGCATACAACAGTTTTGTACCCCTCTCACTGTTTGGAAGGCAGGAATTGGGAGCTATTTGAAAAGCAAATTGCAGTTTGGTTAATTGGGAAGGGCACAATAACAAAAAATATCAACAATATTTCCAGAGGTGAGGTAGTATATTCCATTCATGCCATAACTAAAAAAAGTGAACAAAAATTGAATTTCCTGCCACTTTTTGCTGATTATAAAAAATCTAAAATGTATCTATAACTGAAACATCACTTATTTGGCAGATATTTTTGTGCTGAACAAATGACATGCTCGTAGTACCTTGCTATAATTTTTGTTTTTAGTTATTTGCGTTTGTTTGTTGAAAAAGTTAAAAGGAAAATTGAATTTTCTGCTATTTTTGGCTAATTATAAACAAACTAAAAGGTATCTATAAATGAAACACCACTCATTTTGTAGATATCTGTGTGCTAAACAATTTTCATGCTCACAGTACCATGCTGTCATTTTTTTGTTTTAAAGTTATTTGCATTTGTTTGCTGAAAAAGTGACAAAACATTGAATTTTCTGCTGTTTTTTTTTGCTAATTTAAAAAAAACTAAACGCTATGAATGAAACATCACTCATTTTGTAGATATTGTTTGTGCTGAACAAATGCCGGGATTGCAGTACCATGCTATCATTTTTTTTTGTTTGTTTTAAAGTTATTTGCATTTGTTTGTTGAAAATATGACAAAGAACATTTTAATTTCTGTTGGTGTTTGCTAATTATAAAAAAACAACTAAAAGGCATATAGAAATGAAACACCACTCATTTTGTAGATATTATTGTGCTGAACAAATGTAGTGCTCACAGTACAATGCTATCATTTTTTTGTTTTAAAGTTATTTGCATTTGTTGTTTGAAAAAGTGACAAAGAATTGAATTTGTTGCTGCGTTTTTTGCTAATTTAAGAAAAACTAAAAGGTACCTATAATAAAACACCACTTATTTTATAGATATTTTTGTGCTGAACAACTTTCATGTTTAAGATACCATGCTATCATTTTTCATTTTAAAGCTATTCACATTTGAATACAGTTAATGGAGCTAGAATACATCTGCACAGCTGGCATCTCTCACTTCATTGACATCATCAAGGCAGCCATTTTAGGATTCTCAGAGCAGGATTTTGAATCAGGAGAGGGAGTGCACTATTCTTAAAGCCCCGGCAATGGCCCAAGGTGCCTGCACCAGACATTAATGGTGCAAGATGCAGTTTGTGCCCAAGATAGCTATCGGAACTATTCTCAAAAGCAACCTGCTCCAAATGCAGGCTGCCTGCCCCAAATGGGGCGTGTACCACCCATGTTCCTGAAAATGGGCTGCAACATGGTGCAAGGGGAAATGTGGCAGATGCAGGCTGCCACATCCCTGAGAATGGTATTCACATAACTCTCCCAGTGGGAGAATTTCCGAGTACCCTAAGACTAGCCAGGGCTGGTCTAAGTTTACTTAGATACCTCTCCACTGGGGGAGTTGTCCTGTATGCAACAATGTGCCACTGTCTGTGACCCCGACATTGCTGACATGTATGACTTAAACCATACCTCACTCCCTGGGGGACTAACAGGCCCCCCTCCCTGTCCCTGAACTTGCCATTAGTGGACAACTGCACAGGTTCCCACATCCCTAGTGGTCCAGTGACCCCCCTCTCTGACCCCAAACTTGCCATTAGTGGACAACTGCACTGGTTCCCACATCCCAATTGGTCCAGTACCCCCCCAAACTCTGAACTGCCTGCATCAGACTAATATTAAATACCCCCAAACCCTAGTGTGGTCCCCCTCCCCAAACCCCGATCATGCCGTTCTTTCATTAACGTAATACATCCCACATTCCTGGTGGTATAGTGGCCAACACCCTCCCCACCCCAGCAGGCAGTGTCCTCCTCCCTGCCCCCCCAACCTGGCTCAGAGCTGGTGACTAGCACAGCCCTCCTCCCACCTCCATGGCTGGCCACCGACTGAACTGTCAGTGACAGTTCTGTACAGTGTATGTGCTCTGCATGTGCTTTACAGAACTGTCATTGACTGTTCTGTCAGCAACCAGCTGTGGAGGTGTGAGGAGGGCTGTGATGGACACCGGCTCTGAGACAGGTTGGGGGCAGGGAGGGAGACACTGCCTGCTGGGGTGGGGAGAGTGGGGACCACTATACCACCAGGGATGTAAGATGTATTACGTTAATGAAAGAACGACATGATCGGGGTTCAGGGAAGGGGCCACACTAGGGATGTGGGGCATTTAATATTAGTCTGATGCAGGCAGTTCGGGGTTTGGGGAGAGAGGCCGCTAGACCACTAGGGATGTGGCGCTCTGTCATTACTGTCAGTACTGGCAGGATCGGGGTTCAGGGAGGGGAGCCACACTAGGGTTGTGGGGATGTTACAACTAGTTCACTGCCAGTACATTTGGGGTTCAGGGGGGCACTGGACCATGGGGCTGTGGGGAATACTGCCTGCTATGGGTACTAAGAGTGGTGGTGATCAGGGGATGACTTGCACCAGCCAGAGGGAGCCTGTGGAAAACTCTTCTGGTGCGCTGTGTGTTTGGCACTTGAGAGTGGTTGCCATAAGTGTCAGGACTTAGGTTCCAGGACCCCTCCTGTACCAGAATCTGGTGCAAGGTCCCTGGTGCACTGGGCTTCGGCGCAAGCTGCCGTTTACCACAGCTTGCGCCGATCGAAACCCCCTTTGAGAATAGAGCCCACTGTGTTTAAAATTTTCAAATGCTATGAAACTGCATTTATCCTACTTTAATAAATGTAGTTTCAGTATAAATGTAAACAACAGCCTGTCCTTTACAAGCCTATTGAGTCTTTTTTTTTTAACTTTAATTAATCTCCCTCCTGGCTGGCCCATGATCATGCCGACCCCCTAGCCCCATCCACCCATTAGCAGCACAACCTCCTGTCTTCCTCTACAGCTTACCCCCCCATGGTGGGGTGGCAGGGATCTCTCAACCCACCAACATGGATCCAGTTTTGGAGGCAGCAGCAATGTTATGGGGGTGGCACCTGTGGGGGTCAGTAGTCATCCTACCACCCAGGCTTTTCTCCTCCTGTTTTCTCCTGGTCCCCCTCCTGAAGGTGCAGCAAAGTAGCATTGGCAATGGCTGAGCTGTGTGTGCTTCCGCTCATAGCTTGCCAGGCTGACTACTCTGCCCCCATCCCTCATGTACAGGACCCAGGTGCTCCAACATCCAGCCACTGTTAGGTGTCAGAGGTGCACCAGCCTCTGTGTCCTTCCCTCCTCAGGAGAGGAGAGCTGTTCTCCAGATGCGCAATTCTCTCCCACCCAGGCCTACCCCCGGCAACCCACGAACATGGATCACTGGTGTGGCAGGAGGTAAGGCATGATGCCTCAGCCCTCCATGCCACCAGGCCGGTGCTCAAAATGTGTAGAAAGATCATTTAGTTGTCCTTTAGGCAACACAGATTACTGACACTCTGCAGTAAAAGTGCCTTAGAGTAATGATCAGCAACACATTTTAATAGGGGCAACAGTATGGGGCAGTAGTTAGCAAAGCAAATAAAATCATGGTGTGCCTCAAAATAAACTTCACATCAGACCAAGAGATATCATAATTCCCCTGTACAGATCTCTGTCAGACCCCATCTTGAGTACAGTGTTCACTTCTGGTCCCCATATCTGAGAAAGTGTATCAACAGGATTGAGAAGATGTAGATAAGAGTGACCACGATTATTGAGGGCTTGGAGAGCATGGGCTATTAGTAGAATTAGGGCTGTTGCTCCTGAAAAAGGGAGACTGAGGGGTGACATGATTATAGTTGTCAAATAACTGAAAGGGATAACACCAAAAGAATGAATACCTCTTCCAGAGGAACAAAGCAGAGAGGGCAAGGGTGCACTCAATGTCTTTAAAAAGAGGAAGATTCTTGCTAGCCTAGTGGCAGGGCGGTCTGAGGCACTGGTTGCTTCACCATCTGCCACATTGATGACATAGGTTTGGAAACCAACCAGGGTCACTCAGCAGCTGGTCAGGGGAAAGGAGGATCATGTGTTCAAGGACTGCTATCCTCTGGGTTGGGAGGAAGTGTATGCAAATGCATTACTGACACCTATGGGAGGCTAGCTGTCAATATACCTCTTGGAGGGTTGAGTGCAAACACCGAGGCACGCAGCATCTTCTATATCTGCATCAGTGCACATGCATCAACTTTGGGGAAATGGTAGAAAATCAGGAGGACAAATACCTTGACCAGCAGATGAAGATGACCTCACAGGCTCCACACTGCCACTCATGGTACACAACCATGTCATGAACCCACTCCTGGGGGTCAGGCCCACTGAGCTCACAGTGCCCACCCTTAAGTGCAATTTGTGATGGGGGAAGGGATATGCTCCTCGTCCTTTAGTATGCTTGCAGAGGTCATGACTGCACCTCTGCCATGAGGATGTCAGGTGTTCCTCTAACTCTGATAAGGGCGCAATTCCAGTCTTAAGTCTTGTGACCAAATGTGAACCTTTTCTTGGCTATTACACAAAGGAGGAAGACCCAGGCATAACATTCTTTTTGGGGTAGCAGCATAACACCTGATTTGGTCTTCACTTACAGGACATGCAACAGCCTGGTTCAAAATCTTTGTAGACTGTGGTATTCTTCCTATCCTTCCAGATGTCCCTTACAGACCCTTTTTCAATTTGGTTATTTATGGTGTGACTCTTTTGGGGCAATAACAGTTTTCACAGATTATTAATGCTGTTTTCACAATTCACACACAGATAGAGAAAGTCTCACTCAGGCAGAATTTCTTTAGACAAACAAAAGTTTTTACTAAAATGTCTAAATACAGTTACAAGTAAAAGAGAACATATACTAATTCTGGTTACAGTATAAGAAACAGAATTGGAAAATATACAGAAAAACACATTAACACATGTTAGCTAAGCCTACCTTGGGTATGAAGATTTCAAAGTCCAGAGAATCGCTGGTTTGCAAAATATTGCAGTCTTTCTGTAGCAGCAGCCTTATGGTCAGGAGAAAGACTCCAAACAGAATGGCTTCTGTGTTTCAGGTGGCATCCAGATGAGAAATTGTGTGTCCAAATGCCCTGAGCTGGGGATTTAAATACTCTTCTGTAACTTTGCAGTTTCAATTCCCGGTTCAGAGCAAATACTCCGTTTGGCCAGGAGATGTCTCTTTTTAGGCCAGAAGATGGCACTGTTTCCAAAATGTCCAAGTATATTAAGAATCAGATTCTGAGACCTATAATTAGCATGGATATGACATTTCAGAGTTAAGCCCTTTGAAGTCCCCTGTAGACCATTGGCACCCGTAAGATAAAATTCACACAGGTTCTATAGGAAGCATGTTCCTCTCCTGTTACCTCATAAAATGTAGCATATTATAACAGCTTCCTTAGATCAAAGCATTCTGCTCCTGAGTGCATGGTTTTATGACATACAATTGGATTTTGGCATATCTCCGTTAAAACAACTGGGAATGCAATTTCAATTCTTGGCAAACAGCTGCCTTCAGGTCAAAAGAAGGTCAAGCCTTTTTTTTTTTAAATCTAGTCTTTTCCCTATGTGCCTTTGTGCTGACACTGGCATGTACATATAATTACATTAAAAAAAAAACCTATATACAACATAATAATGCCTACAAATAAACGCTAGCAGTCAGGCAGCTCACCACACCCCTCCTTCCTAGACTGAATTAGTATGAATCCAGCCTTATTCAGGGTATGAGTTTCACAAATTCTTTTCACTGCTCTAACTGGCAAGATAGCCTGTCTGCATTGGCATTGGCCAATCTGGCCCTGTGGGTAATGGTCATATCGTAGCACTGTAAGGCAATACTGCACCTTAAGAGACAACCATTTTCCTCATCTGTGTTAGCCACACCAGGGGATTAGGATTGGTCTGTACCACAAAGTGCCTCCTGTAGAGGTATGGCTCTAATTTCTTCAGGGCCCATACCAGTGCAAGGCATTCTTTTTCAACTGTGGAATAGGCCTGCTCCCGGGGAAGCAACTTTTTGCTAAGGTACACTATTGGGTGATCTTTCCCTTGGTTAGAGGTCTGACTGAGGACTGTTCCAATTCCCACGTCTGAGGCATCTGTCTGGACTACAAATGGCTTACTGTTGTCTGGACTGGTCAACACAGGGGCACTGCACAGTGCCTCCTTTATTCGTGCAAAGGCTTGGTCACAGGTTGGCTCCCATTTTACCCTTTTGGGCATTCTTTTCTTTAGCAGGTCAAAGAGGGGAGCTGCCAGGGTACTGTAATCTGGTACAAACATTCAATAGTACCCAGCAGTCCCTAGGAAACTCCAAACCTACTTTTGGGTTTCAGGCCTGGGCCACGCCTGTATTGCCCCAATCTTGGCTTGATTAGGGCAAAGCTGCCCCTGCCCCACTACATGTCCTAGATACACCACTTCCACCATGGCCACCTGGCACTTTTCAGCCTTGACAGTGAGCCCGGCCCTCTGTGTCCTGCCCAACACTTCCCTCATGTGGGACAGGTGTTACTTCAAACTGCTACTGAAGATGGCAGTATCATCCAGACACTCCACTGCACAGTGTTCAGTACCATGTAACACCTGCTTGACCAACCTTTGGAAGGTGGCAGGGGTATTCTTCATTCCAAAAGGCATTATCCTGAACTCGAATAATCCTATTGGAGTGATGGAGGCTGACCTCTCCCTAGCTCTGGCAGTTAACTCCACCTGCCAATACCCTTTTGTCAAGTCAGTTGTGGTAAGGTATGTCACCCCTCCCAACTTGTCCAGTAGTTCATCCGTCCATGGCATTGGGTGGGCGTCAGACTTTGTGACTGCATTGAGTCCACAATAGTACACACAAAAGTGAGTAGAGTCATCTGGCTTGGGAACAAGGACTACGGGTGAGATCCAGGGGCTGTGGGATTTCTGGATTATCCCTAGTCCAGCATTTCCTCCACCTCCCTCCTATTGTCCTTCAGGATGGCCTCAGACACCTGGTAGGCTGTCTGCTGTATGGGCGCTTGTGACCCTGTGTCTACATTATGTGTTGCTAAGGGGGTTAGTCCAGGCTTTGCCATAAACAAAGGGGCAATGTCTGCTAAAACCTCCCTCACTTCCTGGGTATGTTCCGGGGTCAACTGGGGCAACAGTTTGATTGGCTCCATGAGGATTCCTGCTTGCTTTCTCCCAGCAAGTCCAGCAGGGTGTCTTCTTCACCAGTCCCCTCCTCAGGACTACACATTGCAATTACCATGTCAGCCCTATTTGCATATGACTTCATCATGTTGACATGGTACATTCTATGGGTATGTCTACTGTCAGGCAGTTCTACAATATACTGTAGTTCACATCATTAACCTGTTGGACTACCTTGTATGGTCCTGCCCACTCAGCCTGCAGCTTATCCTTCTGGACTGGGATTAAGACCATGACTTCCTGACCTATATTGTATGAGCGAGCTCTGGCTCTGCAGTCGTACCAGACCATTTGCTTCTGCTAGGCGGCTGACAGGTTGTTCTGGGCTGCTCCCATAAGCTCCTTCAGTTTTTCCCTAAACCTCAGGACATACTCCACTATAGGAGTTCCCTGGATGGCATGCTTGCCTTCCCAGTCTTCCCAGATCAAGTCTAGAGGCCCATGCACCCTACGTCTGTATAAGAGTTCAAACGGGGAAAACCCTGTCAAGTCATGGGGCACCTCCTTGTATTGGAATAAAAGGTGGGGAAGGTATTTCTCCCAGTCCCTCCCATGCTGTTCAGCAAATGCTTGGAGCATCAATTTTAGGGTACCATTAAACCTTTCCATCAGCCCATTGGCTTGTGGGTGATAAGGTGTTGTTCATCTCTGCACCACCCCAGACTTCTCCCACAAACACTTCATCAGGTCCAACATGAAGGTACCCCCTTGATCAGTGATAACCTCCTATAGAAACCCGACCTGGGAGAAATTCCCTAGCAAGGTGTCTGCCACTTTGTCTGTTCTAAGTGAGGAAAGGTCGACTACCTCTGTGTACTGGGTAGAATAATTTACCACCGTCAAGATGAACCTCTTCCCGGAGGAGCTTGGAGTACTCAAGGGTCCCACAATATCCATTCCTACCCTCTGGAATGGCTCCTCCACAATAGGCAAGGGAATTAGGGCAGCTTTGGTTTTACTACCTGCCTTCCTATTTGCTGGCACTGGTGACAAGACCTGTAATATTCCTTTACCTGCTGGGTGAAATTGGGCCAATAGAAATTCTGGGCGATCACTGTGTGGTGCACATGATTCCCAGTTGTACAGACATGGGGATATCATGAGCAATCTTGAGCAACTGCTCATGGTACCTTTGGGGAATACAAACTGCCTGCCCATCACCCCTCCCTCTGTCATTACATCCTGTGTATACAACAGTCCATTGTCTCAATGTACTCTGTGTCTCATGTCACCTCCCTGTGTCCCGTCAAATTCTGCACAAGTCCCTCAGCCTCTCCAAACTAGGATCAGTTCTCTGAGCAGCTGCAAATTCTTCACATTTTCCCAAGACATGGGACATGTCCTCTTCAGTTCCTAAACTGGGGTCCATAGTTCTAGCATCAGGGCATTTAGGGTCACTGCCATCCCTAACCTTCTGACCATTGGTTACCCATCCCTCCTCTCAGTAACCTTCTGTAGCTGTTTTGTGAACTGCTACCTGGGGAAGTCCTACCCCCCCTTCACTACTCTCCATTTCAGGAGACAGACTGGAGAACCAGCCTCCCATTATTTTCCACAGGCGCTTCAATGGGGTCCAGGAATCTACAATCATCTTTTGCCATCTGACTGTGGGTAACTGCACACACCACCCCCTTCTGGAGATTGTTCCCTATAATCACATCCAAGGTGAGGTTGTCTGCCACAGCCACTTGTTGTACCTTCTCTCCTGTCTCACCCCGGTGCAGGAGGAAAATAGCTAGTGACAGAGTTTTCTCCTCCACAGTAAATCCGCTTACTGTTATAAACTGATTAGGTATAAGCTGTTCAGGCTCAACCAAATCCCCTTTTACTAAGGTAAGAGACACCCCCGTGTCCATTAACCCATGGGTCTGCACCCCATTTACCATTACCAGGTGAATGTGCTCTCTCATGTTCACAGGCATGCTTTCATGGATACACAAACAACCCAACTCTGTTCAAGCACCACTTTATCCACTCTGTGCCTTTTTAGGACACTGTCTAGCAAGATGACCTGGCTGTTTGCAAAATGAACAATCATCACCTCTTTTATCTGATAAATCCCTTTTTTGTAACCTGGGGCTTCTCTATTTCTGCGGAGGCAGTGAGGGTTTCAGCTGCCCTGAAGGCACACTTTTCCCCTTCTTCACTGCCTCACCCACCCAACTCCCTTTCAGAGCAGGCTGGTTCCTGGCATAGCAGTCCAAGAGTGCAGCAGCCTCCTGTGCTGTTTTGGGGTTTTGGTCCTCTAGCCAGGTTTTTAGCTCTGCTGGGCAAGCCCAAAAGAATTCTCCAGAGGAACAACCTCATCAATTTTCCCTACAGAGTTTGCTTCCACTCCCTCCCACCAACATTTCAAAAACTGAGGCTGCTTTGTGGTGAGTTCCTCATAGCTCATGTCAGGGCTTCTCTGGAGCTTATGGAATATAACCCTGTATGCTTCAGGTGTTAATTCATACTTTTTAAGCAATGCAGCTTTAAGTTTCTCATAATTACTACTGTTCTGATTGTCCATTTGGCCTAATGCCTCACACCCCTTCCCAGTAAGCAGCAGGGATAGCTGGAAGCTCCAGGACTCCCTGGGTATTTTAGCCTGGATACAGACTTTTTCAAATTAATTCAAAGATGCATCCATATCCTCCCCTCTTTAAATTCAGTTATTAATTTAGAATTAAATTTGTACCCCAGTCCTGGAGTTCCAGATTCACTCTTGCCACTTACATCCTCTGGCACTGGTCATTGGAGTCTTAGCATCACCAGTCTGAATTTCCTCTGGTACTCTCTTCCCTCTCTCAGTCTCTCTCTGAAGCTGCCTTTCTTTTTCATCAGCCTCTCTCCAGTGCTGGTTTTCTTTTTCCTGCATCTCCAGCTCCATCTGGAAGTTCCTCTGCTCAAATTCCCTTTCCTGCTGGGCTTCACATTTTTTCTGCTCAAATTCCAGCTCCAGTCTCCTCAACTCTAGCTGCAGCCTGATCCCTTCTGGTTCCAACATTGTGATGACCCTCCCCGGTGCTGTGGCTCTGGGTTCCCTCTGGTCTTGTTGTCCTCCTCCCTGGGACTGGACTCTGTGACATCCTTTGGCACCCCCATGCCCAGGGTCTGGTCCCTTTATGTCACCAACTGTGACTCGAGGTCCGGGGCAGTCGCTTGCTCATCGGCTGCCACAAGAGCCTCCATGAGGTGCTTTTTGGTTCGCCCCTCACACTGGACTTCTCTTTCCTGACACAACTGCTTCAGGTAGTCTGCAGTGTACTCACTGTTGATGAAAGCCATCTTCTTCCCTAAGTACTGCTATACTAGCTTGCACCCGAGGAAAAAAAAAACAGGTAGGGAACTTTATACTGTAACCAAATTATATATTTCTTTTTTTTAATCTCTGCTTGACTGTGTGTGGATTGTTTACAGTTTAGCAGTCTCATACACTGGGCTCAAATCCACTGTTATGTCTTTGCCACCAATATCTTGAATAGTAACAATATGCAACCAAATTGCTCAGATTCCAACACTGCACATCAGATCTGACACAAACCCACTCCTGGGGATCAGGCCCACTGAACTCACTGTGCCCACACTTAAGTGCAATCCATGATGGGGGCAGGGATACCCTCCTCGTCCTTTAGAATGTTTGCTGAGGTCACAACTACACCTCTGCCACGAGGATCCCTGGTGTTCCTCTAACTGTGGATAAGGGCACAATACCAATCTCGTGTTTTGTGGCCAAATATAAACCTTTCCTTGGCTATTACACAAAGGAGGAAGACCCAGGCATCACATTCTCTTTGGGGTAGCAGCATAACACCTGATTTGGTCTTCTCCTTACAGGACATGCAACAGCCTGGTTCAAAATCTTTGTAGACTCTGGTATTCTCCCTATCCTTCCTGATGTCCCTTATAGACCCTTTTTCATTTTGGTTACTTATGGGGTGACCCCTTTTGGCAATAACAGTTTTCATAGATTAATACTATTTTCACAATTCACACAAATAGAAAAAGTCTCACTCAGGCAGAATTTCTTTAGACAAACAAAAGTGTTTACTAAATAACTTAAATAAATGCAGTTACAAGTAAAAGAGAATATATACTAATTTAGGTTACAGTATAAGAAACAGAATGGGAAAAATATACAGAAAAATGCATTAAAACATGTTAGCTAAGTCTACCTTGGGTATGAAGAATTCAAAGTCCAGAGAATCATTGGTATGCAAAATATTGCAGTCTTTCTGTAGCAGCCTTGTGAGCAGGAGAAAGACTTCAAACAGAATAGCTTCTGTGTTTCAGGTGGAGTTCAGATGAGAAAGTGTGTGTCCAAATGCCCTGAGCTGGGGGTCTAAATACCCTTCTGTAATTTTGCAGTGTCATCAATTCCCAGTTCAGAGCAACTACTCCATTTGGCCAGGAGATGTCTCTTTTACGCCAGAAGACGGCACTGTTGCACTGTTTCCAAAATGTCCAAGTATATTAAGAATCAGATTCTGAGACCTATAATTAGCATGGATATGACATTTCAGAGTTAAACCCTTTGAAGTCCCCTGTAGACCATTGGCACCCATAAGATAAAATTCACACAGGTTCTATAGGAAACATGTTCCTTTCCTGTTACCTCATAAAATGTAGCATATTATAACAGCTTCCATAGATCAAAGCATTCCGCTTCTAAGTGCATGGTGTTATGATATACAATTGGATTTTGGTATATCTCTGTTAAAAAAAAACTGGGAACGCAGTTTCAGTTCCTGGCAAACAGCTGCCTTCAGGTCAAAAGAAGATCAAAAAATGTAGTCTTTTCCCTATGTGCCTTTGTGCTGACTCTGGCATGTACATATAATTACATAAAAAAATATATATGACATAATAATATCTACAAATAAGAACTAGCAGTCAGTCAGTCAGCTTGCCCACCACGGTGATCAAAAAAAGAGTATGAGGTAAATCCCAGGATGGTAGGTGACAGAGCTGGGGGTCACCATCAGATGGGTGCTGGTTGAGGAAATAAGGTAGACAAATACATGATGGAAAAATAAGGAGAAAGATTCAAGGGAAGTATGAGCAAGATCTACCATTGAACAAGTGGTGAATATTTAGAACAGACTTCTAGAACAAGTGTTGTTAGTCAGCACTGTTTCTACTTTCAAGATTAAACTAAGTAAGAACCTTGATGAAAAGGTGGTGACAGGGTATTCCAACTGAGTTGGTGAGGGAAAGAACTCAATTGACCAGTGATCTTCTTTATTTTCTATGTTCATATGTGTTTAGCTGACAAAATATGGCAGGACCAGGGTAACTATGGCTCATGCATGCTTCCATCTTTCTCAACTTACTGACCACTGAATGAATGTAAAATGTGATGGAGTGGGAGGTGGTGAATTTCAAACTACTTACTGGTACAGTGGGAGAGTTTTTGCAGCTAGATGGTTGGGGTCAGAAATACCTTATTTGAAAACTTGGCCCCACAGACTGAGAGCTTTGTAAAGTTAGGGATGAGAAACCATACAGAAGTGGCACACTTGGGGGGAAGGGGGGTTTATGTGAACACAAAAGGCCTACCATTTCTTTTAAAATTAGTATTTTAAAAGCTAAAGTTTGTGTTTATAGGGGTTGGGGAGCAGATAACAGCCAGATGAAAAAAAAAACAGACCAACATATTTTCTTAAAGCCCAGGGCTACATTTTTGACAAAAAGAAATTTCTATTTATTGTAATTTAAAAATAATTATAAATAAAATATTCCTTTAAAGCAGCAGTATTTGTTAGTCCTCAAACAATAACAATATCATCATATATTTTTTCTCAATAGTAAATTTCTGAGAAAACCAGATTCATCATCAATATATTTGGATTTCTGTAGCACTCCACATTGCCAATGGGAAGTCATAACCAGTGGATGCAGTGCACATCTACCAGAGGAATGGTACAGCCCAAGCTTTAGAATGTTGGGCATTTGAGGATTCCAAGCAGCAGTAACTCTCTAGTTCAGCTGTGTCATTCACAGGGGAAGCAGCTTGTCTACCTTCTCTCAAGATTTTTCAAGATTTGCAGTTTATGGCTGCAATTCTGCGAGGCAGGTTGGGGCTACCTGGTTCCAGAGAACACCCCTAAATTAAAAGTGTGCCTGTTAAGCTGTGGCTTTCAAATTGACTAACCTGCCTCACCTATTTCCATTTGTAGACCGGGAGCCATATCTTCCTTCCTCTAGGATGTTCTAATGGTCTCTGATTTAAAAATGAATAAATAACAGAGTGGTGCCACAGGTGGATACTTTCTATTTTTTTTCTGGGGCAGTGTAGGTCTCATGGGGGTTCCCTCAGCTCTTGTGCCAGATGCCCCCTCCCCAGTTTTCAGGTTATATTGATTCTAGTTAAAATAAAAATGCTGTTTTTTTTATATGTGGTATTGCCTTGTCATTGTCCCAATAACAGTGGCTGTAGGCTCCCTCGAGCAGTGTTTTTTCTCAGTGGGCTGCTGGGGACTCAGTCACTCTCTGTAAAAACATCAGTGCTTGTTTTTCTTATTGTATTAATTTTAAATGTATTCAGAGGGCCTGGAGTACCCTTTCTTTTCCCTCGGCCTTTTGAATGATCGCACTCCCTCAATTAGCCATTTTTGGCAGTTGGGTGTGTGCTTCTTCTCCAGTTGGTTTTTCACGCACTTGCTTTTGCATGCCAGTGGGTACACGCAAAGTGCGTATAATATCTGATGCAACTGCGTGAGAATGCACGCAACTTGCATAGTGATTGTATGCAAGTGCGCATTGCACACACACTCCTATTTTCTGTATTATGCAGTTGAGTTACCATGCACACAGATTTGGGCACATGTGCATTTAGCATGCTAACATCACATAGGATCTCTCAATGTAAGCAAGCATGTATACTCTTCAAGTTTCTGTTGTACACCAGACACTTTTCTTACCATGCTGCTATGCACAGTAAAGCTAAGACCATGTTCTAGAGTTTTTGAACTGGGTTACTTACACAATATTGTTATTCCCAGGACAAAACAGACAAAGATTCCATACCCAGTACCATTCTCACCTACCTCTTCTACATCACTGATGAAACATTCTCTCCAGTACTCACATCAAATTGACATAACAGACTCTGGTACCAATACTATACATCTACATGCTGTGCACTAGGCAAGCAATAATACCCAACAGGGTAGGCAGTATTGGGCAATACCAGACAGCCCAGGGGTGTAATGAGGCCTGACACCACACAGGCAGAGAGCCTTATAAACCCCTTAAAAAAGGTCTGGCATTGCCCATGCCACCCACCCTGGAGGGTATTATTGCACTTAGGAATTGGACTTCTGTGTACATTTAAATTAACTAATAAAATAAGAGAGGAGATGCTTTTAAAACAAATATGCAAAATAGAAGAAAACTTTCTGTGCTGTTCCATTCCTTGTACTCCCCAAGAGAGCCATTCTCTTTTAACTGTCCCTCCCCCCGCATGTGGAAGAAGAAGAAATTGACTTATTTGTAAAGAGTCATACCTGCAGTTTGTTGCCATCATTTTTGTGCTAAAAAAAAAAAAAAAACTTTCCCTTTTCCTTGTGGTGAGATGCGACTGTTAGGTGCATGACCATCCTTCATTTAAACAAGAAAGTGAAAGTATGGTGCGGGACGACAGTGTCATAAATTACTATTGTTGTTACTTTTATAGTTTAACCAGCAGCACTGTTAAGTTAAGCAGGAGCCTGGTTATACTTTACAATTGGAGGCAATAAATGCATATGACGGGAGATAGCTTATTTGAGCCATGGAGTGAGAATGGGAGAGTGTATGGGACATTGCATTTGAGAGCCGAATGGAGATGGAGCATTGAAGTCAGTGAAAAAAGTGGAGGTACTCTGATTTTCTGCATAAAATATGAAAGTTATTGTGGTGGTGACCAGTCTGTGAGGTATAGGGAGGGATGAAGATTGTAATAATACAGAGCATACTTTTTTATACATTTCTGTGTGGTGTCCAGTATATGAAAAGCAGCAGTTGTGTGATTAGTACAGGTTTTGTGTGAAGCCAGTCGAAGTGACAGCTTGCTTTTTGTTGTTAAATGTGTGGCTACATTTTATTTACACAAGTGAGGCCAGTGGAGGTTGGCATGAAATTTCGTCTGCCAGCTGACAATGAATTAGGGGGTGTTGAGAGGGCAGTGTCTCTTGCTAAGCAAGAGAGAAAAACTGTGGCAATTTCAAATTCAATGGAGTGCTTTTGGCCAATAGGAAAGCAGGGTGGGCACAAGGATACTTGATTGGGTAAAGGGGCACTTGGGCTGGTACTTTTTATTTCCTGGGCATCTATTGTAAGTTAATATACCCCCTGGCAAGGGTAGCAGCCAATCAGATGCCAAGAAATGAAAAACCCATTTTCTAATGCCCACCAGTCCATGCCTACCTTCCCAGTTCCTGATGCACCTTTCTTTGTACTGTGCATTGATGTATGCTTTGATTCACACCAAGGTCATCACTTATTCCTAAACCTTTCTTGATGGGGTCATGTAAACAGTAATAGTACAGTATCCATAGGACATTCAGAATGTAGAGACAGTAAATATCCAGTTCCAGTCCTTAACTACATGAGTAAAGATTTCTAACTTATCAAGTAAGTCCTTACTGTACATATGAGATCTCACTCAACATATCAAATCAAGTAACCTTTCAATCATTACTGGTCAGTGATTACCCTCCAGATTCATTTCTGGTTGTAATAGGCCTTGTTTCCATATCAGGGAAACCATGAGTCCACATTTTTGGATCTGATACACATGAGTGCATGTTTACACTAGAGCAATAGAATTTCCTGATGCATACTTAGCCCCTTGGTTCTTGCATGTACCATGCCTCAGTGAACACCAAAGCCATTGCCACTTATCATAACAAAACAGGCACCTGTTTGACTATTACAGATCTTGAAATACACTAGCAATAACAGATCAGCAGCCAACATTTATCATAATAGTTCAAATTCATACCCCAAACCATCCTGAATGGGTGGTTGCAAGAATGCACAGACTGAAGAAGAGTGTGAAAGCTCCCAGTCTGTGCCTCACCTCTTAAAGCCTGATGAGTCCAGGAGAAGCTAGGAAGATGGGGGAGGGAGGGGGCTAGGGTGAGAGATAGAGGAGAGTTTTGGGTAGAAAACCTCTTTTGAGACATTATGTCAGGTGAATAGTTAAGGAACTCTTTATGGGCAGACTGGATAGATCCTTGATATTTATCTGCAGGCAGTGTTCATATTTTTGTGTTTCTAAAGCTTTCTACCCCTTTTTTGTCAGAAACCATTCATCATTTTCTTCTTACCCTCCCCAGTATGAGCCTATTGCTTCTTTGATTTACCCAATCCTTGCTAACAACTGGGGTAGGCACTCAGTTTCTTAGAAAACCACTCCCGAATCAGGCAAAGGAGCTGGCACCTCTGATGCATGCCACTTTCATCCTCTGCTAAGCCCTATGGGCATGATTACACTTGGAAGTTTTGGGACTGACACCACCAAGAGAGCTTTGATAAAGTGGGAAATACACCCCAAGAAACATTAGTAGCATTGTGAGGGATTGTATAAAAGTAAAGAGGTTCATTATCAAAAACAAGTTAAACTCTCTTGCTTCCTTCCTTTGTACAGTTGCTTTTACTGGGAGAAGTTCCTCTAGTGTAATACCATATATTCCTCCCTCAGAAGCATAGGCATCTGGGAACCCTTCCCCTTTATTCTTAATGCATCATCCACCATGCAATACCCTGCTCTCCTTACCTTATTTTTCTCATCCCCAGCTCTTGCCAGTCTACTGTGCATGGGCTTAGATGCACTACTTACCTCACAGGCAAACCTTCTGGAGCCATCGTGCTGGCCCCAAACAGTTAAACTTTCAAAAAAATATATCTTTTTTTTTCAAAATGAGGTCATTGTTTTATTTAGTTTAGTTGCATGGTTATAATATCAATCAACTGTCTCATGTGAAAGATACAAACAAATTTTATTTTGACCAGAATGAACTTTCAAATAATGTTGTATTATGTAGTTTTGTTAAACTAGGCTTTCTGTGGAGTGAATGCATGCATTTATACATACATACATGACTAGATAACATTGCCTATTATCTTCTTAAAGTATTAGATTAGCAAAAAGTAATAACTCCCTCAGTAACCAGTGGTGGATAAATGGATTTATTTATTATAAAATCAAATACACTTTTTTGTTTCTGTTAATTTGTTTCTCCTCCTTCTCTCCAGCCAGCCCCCTTCTGCTTGGCTGCCACACCCCTGTCACCCCAACATCTCCCAGGACTTACCTCATCTCCTTGTTGCCCCAGAGCTTTCTCTCTCAGGCTGAAGTAGTGGGCTTCTCCAGCAGAATGGCTGTGGTTGAGAGGTGGTGGCTAGGTAGTCAGGTGCAGGACTTGTGGTGGCTGGCATCATCCCACTAGTCAGGGCATTTTTTTTCTCCCAGTACCCCTAGGACATTGGCAGCTTGGGTGCACAAGCATGCATGCACATGTGGCACCAGCTGACATCCTTCTGTCCACTAGCCATTCTGACTGCATTGCCACCTGTGGTCACCCTGGTGGTGGTGTAGCAGTGAACCTTACTGCCTCCCTTCCCAGAGGAGAGCATCCTCTGGGATACACAATCCTCCTTTCCCACAGCCAGTCACCAGCAACTCACATTTGTTCCTGAACTTGGATCACTGGCATCATGATTGGTTGTGCTACTGTTGCACTGATGGGCCAGCACTTCTTCACATTGTTAATCAAAAGTTATAAAATATGGTTTCATTCTCCTTTCTTTTGTCTGTCTTTTTTTGAGGAAATCCTGGCTAAAGAACTTTTGCAGTATTTGCTTCAACCAGCATGAAATGTGATTGAAAGTCAAATAGCAGAAGGACCTTGCAGAGTTACGTTATTTAACGTTACACTCATCAATCATCTTAATGTTTGCTTTGTGATTCCTCAATTTTGAATCAAAGTGGTGTTTGCAATATTGATGTGCCTATGTACAGATCTTATCTGTAATCTAATATTTATGAACAACCTTCATATTTGTAATACTGTGTTAAAGGTTAATGGTACCCCTTCAATGTTGCATATTAAAGATTCAGGAATACAAATAATTACACACCATTATGTGTGCATATAACATAAAGAAAAATACATCTGGGAATGGCATTTTAATTTTGAAACTCTATCACAGTATGCTTCCAGAATTATAGTTTTTAGACTTGGATATATAAAACCAAAGCACTATAAGGGTGCCACACAAAATTTAATTAGAGAGTAGCCTAATAAAACTGAAGGGGCTTTAAAGCAGTACACTTTTTTATATGGCCATACAAGGTTAGATAATTTTCATCTTATTCTTTGAAGTTAGCAGCGTGAGCTTAATGCTTTTTATCAGTTGGAACATTACCATGCTTGTAATTTTCTTCTGCTCTGTTCTCTGGGAAGCATTACTTGTGATGTTGTTGTAAAAGAAATGGATAGAGTTGCTTAATGATGTCCACTTCTGCATTACAGGAAGCAATTTGGAATAAAATTAAATGTAATTGTCTATGCATGTGCAAAGCATTTTTGGCAGTAGGGAGGTTGGATATATCACAATAAAAGCATGTGATACATTATCTGGAAACAGGAGCCTCCAGACTCATAATGGGTTAATAGATGGTTGCCCTTAAAGTGCTGATATAGTATACTTATAGTAATTATAAAATGTAGAGGAGACTAAAGAAATGCTAAATTGTGTCAATACAAACCATATCATATGAATTGTCTGTATAAATTGTGTAGCTTCCTGAAATTTGATTACTAAAAATGTATGATGTAGAAGACGAGTTGCTTAAAATAGTTACATTTCTTTTAACATGGTCTTCAAACTGTCTGAGCTTTTGAAGTCTTCTGGCATACACATTACTTGGATAATGGAAAAAGAGTTAAGGTAATTGGAACCTAGAAGACTCTATCTATCTTTTGTGAAAAATAAAGCAATTACACCAGCAGTTAGTGAGTACGTGGGAAATGTTTGTTCCCTAATTAAATGTGTTTATTTTATTTATTTATTTATTTTTTGCAACAATGCCTTTGTTAGTAAACTGGAGAAAATAACCACTAGGTTTCCATATTAATGTGTTCTTTGCCAAGTAGATGCATAGAGACTCTTTAGCTAGTTATTATTATCAATTTAGAGATTTTGCTCTCTGAGATAGCCTGATACCCTGCATAGCATTTTAATTTTGTGAAGACTCCAAGGAATTACAACAAGTATAAGATTAGTGGCAAGAAACATACCCACATATCAGATACAAACACAATAATAATAAAGAAAAAGAACTTCAGTTGCACTGTGGCCAGACCCTGTAGAAGCAGTGACAGCTCCTTCTGCTACATGAACAGCTGCTGTTTAGATGTACCACACGTTAATGAATAGTTAAGGTATTAAATAATATACTCCTCCCATCAGCAGTTGAGCAGGAAAAAAAAAAGCCTTTCAAAATCCCTATCCATCCATGGTACCTTAAAATGAACTGAACTTAATAACGGGAGGGTAAAGTTATTCTTTACAAAACAACACTGAACAGCAGGTTACTCAAGGCATTTCCAGGAGCACATTTGTATAGTAGAGTGACCAGTGGACACTGTTTAGCTGTTCATATTGGACACAGCAAACAGGTTGACACACACACCAAGTCTGGGATTCTTTAAACTCCTGTGTGCATTTCTTCACTTTTGAACTTCATATTGGACACAGTGGTTGTACCAGTTGTCACTAGATTAAGAAATGAACTTACAATGGCCAGGAATAGCATGTGGGCTTCCCACATTGCAGCTGAGAATTCTACCACTAAATCATCAAGGCAGTAATTTATTATTTTTTCTATAGAGCATTATATCCCCCTGTCACAGGGCTGGAAAAACTCTGTCCTATTTGTTATGCAGAGAGAGTTAAAAAGCAAGGATCCATTTTGTCCTCTTCTAGTCTGTCATTTGTCTGTTTCTTGCCTGTCTGCAAAATCAAATTTTTCTTGTGGCACATAGAAATTAGTCACTCCAATTGTCCCACAATGTCCCTATTATCTCCCTTCTTTCTTTCTTTCTTTCTTTCTTTCTTTCTTTCTTTCTTTCTTTCTTTCTTTCTTTCTCTGTAGTTAAAAAAAATGTGAATCTTTATGTGAAACTAAGATCCCTTAGTTTCCTTGTGGAACCTAGGAACTGGCCACTCCAATGGTCCCACAGTTTCCCCCTGTTATCTCACTTCCTTCAATTGCTGTTTCTATTCTTTCTTCTTCCATTGCATCTCTGTGGTTAAAAAATATGGGCAAGATTTATAAAAGGGATGCAAAAGATTAGTATGTTAGTACTATTCTGCCCAATGGGGTGAGGAAAAGTAATTTAAGCTTCTTTATACAGTTTTAGCTGGTTTGCATGTAACTATTTGTTAGTTAACTTATTGTTGTGGAGGAGTCTAACTTGATAGACTGCCGGACTGAGCTTGTTGACTATGGGGTATGTGCCTTCCCACTTGTTGGAGAAGGAGTGGGTGGGATGTGCAAATTGAAGTACCATTACCTGATCTCCAACTTGCCAATCCACTTCTTGTGCGTGTTTGTTAAACTGTATTTTGGATTGTTGCTGGGCCTTGCCCATGCAGTTGGCAGCATACAAGTGTGTGTGTATGAGGTCTTTTTTGAGTTTTTCCACATATTGGTTCACAGACACACGGTCTGCAGTGGGAGTATGCAGGTCAAACAACAGGTGTTCAGGTAATCTCATCTGTCTACCAGTCATCACCTCAAAAGGTGTAAGCTGGGTGGTGGCTGAGGGTGTACCTCTAATTGCCATAAGGAGTAATGGCAATAGGGAATCCCAAGTTTTGGGCTTGTCCTCAATGAATTTGGAAAGCATTTGCTTAATTCATTTTTTGGCTCTCTCTACTTGACCTGAGGATTGAGGGTGGTAAGGTATGTGGAACTTCTGCTGAACTAGATACATAGATACATAGATACATAGATACATAGACAGTGTCGGCAGATAAGGGCCTATGGCCCACCTAGTCTGCCCATTTGAGCTTGTAAGTTCAGTTTGTTTTCCTAGAAGTCTATTTCCCTTACCCTGACCTCTAGAATTCCTTTATGTCTATCCATGCATTCTTAAATCCAGTGATTGTTTCAGCCCCACCACTTCCTCTGGCAGGGTGTTCTCACTTGTCCACCACCTGTTCTGTGAAGAAATTCTTCTCATGTTTCCTCTGAATCGTCCTCCTCCAACTTCATCTCATGCCTCTAGTCCTGAAACATCTTTTGCTTAAAAATAGTGTTTTCCTGCACCCTATTCCTCCTGTAAGATACTTGTATGTCTCTATCACATATCCCCTCTCCCCTCCTCTCCTCCAGGGAGTACATGTTCAGTTCCTTCAACCTGTCTTCATAGGATTTGTGATGCAACCCATGCACCATCTTTGTTGCCCTCCTCTGAACCTTCTCTACCCTGTCATGTCCTTACATAGGTATGGTCTCCAGAACTGTACACTGTACTCCAGGTGGGGCCTCACTAGTGTCTTGTATGGCGGAATTATGACCTCCTTTTCCTGCTGGTGATGCCCCTGCCTATACATCCCACATCCCTATTTGCTTTACCTGATGCCTTGTCACACTGTTTCCCTACCTTGAGGTCATCAGAGATGACAACCCCAAGATCCCTTTCCTGCTTGGTGCATGCTATATCCTCACCCCCAACTGATATATTGTGCCAGGGTTTTTGTGCCCCATATGCATTATCTTGCACTTCTTTGCATTGAATTTCAACTGCCAAACCCTTGACCATTCTTCAAGTTTCTGCAGGTCCCTTCTCATTCTGTCTACACCCTCTGGTGTGTCTACTCTGTTACAGAGCTTTGTGTCATCAGCGAACAGTGAAATTCTGCCTTCTATATCCTGTGCAATGTCACTGATGAAGATGTTGAATAGGACCGGTCCCAGCACTGATCCTGTGGTACCCCACTGGTCACTCTTCCCTCTGTGGAGTGACAGCCATTTACCACCACCCTCTGTGTCCTGCCACCCAGCCAGTTACCTACCCACCACACTACTGTCCTGCCCACACCCATATTCCCCAGTTTGTAATAGTCTTCTATGTGGCACAGTGTCAAAGGCCTTGCTGAAGTCCAGATAGGCCATGTCCACTGCCCTCCCCTGATCCACCTCCCTAGTCACCCAGTCAAAAAATTCAATGAGGTTGGTCTGACATGACCTCCCCCTGGTGAAACCATGCTGCCTTGGGTCCTGTAGTCCATTGACAACCAGATGTTCCACCAATCTCTCCTTCAGTAGTGCTTCCATGATCTTTCCCACTACCGAGGTGAGGCTTTCCCACTCCAAGGAGTTCAAGGGATTCTTTTATTAACTCACCTGTAAAACTGGTTCCTTTGTACAAGTCTACCTTGAGGGGTAGACCCCACCTGGAGAAGATCTGTTTCACCAGGATTTTGACAGTAGTTTTCACTGTACATGTTTTAGTGGGGAAAGCTTTTACCCACTTATAGAAGAGGTCAGTTACCACAAGAGCATACTTGTTATTTTTGCTGGTGTTGGTCAGAGGGCCAATGAAATCAATTTGCATGGTATGTCAAGGGCCAGAATGTCATTGTGGTAAGAGTTTGGCATTTTGTTTGGTAGGGATGGGGTTGTTTTGCGCACAAACAAGATAGTTGTTTATGTATTGTTTAACATTTTTGATGATACCAGGCCACCAGGCAGTGGTCTTGAGTCGTTGGAGGGTATTTTCTGCACCCTGGTGTCCACCAGTGGGGGTGTCATGCACTTGGTGCAGGAATTCAGACCTTAAATGTCTGGGGACCACCCACAACTTGGTGGTGGAGTCATCTGGTTGGAACCAGATGAGCTTGTCATCTGGTGACAAGCGTAACTTACCTTCATGCCTCCAATAGGGGTTATGTGTGGGGAGTTTCTCTTTAGTACCTTTGTCAAGGAATCTAAACACCTCTTCAAGTTCAGTGTCAAGATGCTGGGCTGTGGAGAGGTCCAAGGGGGAAAAAGGTCAGGTTTCTTCCTGAGTGCTGCAATGTATACAGCTGCATTAGCCTCTGGATGGTCCATCATCCAGATGTCCCCCACCGGGCCCCTTCCTTAGCAATGGTGTCTGCTGTGTTATTGAAGGCATGGTAAAGGTTATGGAGAGAGTGGGCTTTGACTTTGTGTACATAGAGTTTGTGTGCAAATTTTTGTGCCAGTGAATGTATGTATATTATCAATTCCTTGTATTTCACTGGGCTGCCATTAGAGGACAGGAAGGAGTTCTTCTGCCAGAAGGGAAGAAATTCTGTAAGAGAACAACAAATCCAGTTAGAGTCTGTGAAGATGATGGTATCCTCGGTTCCATGCTGGATGAACTCGAGGGCACAGGCCACCGCTGCCATTTTTGCATATTGTGATGATGCTACACTACAGCACTTAGATATTTTGACAGTGTTCCCATAAGGGTAGATCACTAGAATGCCCATCCCTGCAATTTGTTCTCCCTGATAGTAGGATGCTGAACCATCAGTAAAGACACAGCACAAAGAAGTGTTGTTTAGTATTTGTGGCATGGCAGGGAGGAAAGGACCTGGATCTGGAAGATCAGGTGACTGCAGTGTACAGTCATGGCGTTCTCCCTGGAAAAGGAGGCCATGAGCTAACATAGATGGAACTTTAGTCGGTTGCACCTGTATGTCTCTGTTTTTGAGAAGAAGTGACCAGTGTGTCAGTCTGGTGTTAGAGACTGACCCATTCTTCACTCTGTTTGAGAGCAGAAAGGTGGTTGGGATGTGGTTGGTGTTGATAATTAGTGGTGAGTACCCAATGATATACAGGAAGTGCTTGACAGCTCAGTAAGTGGCCAGAAGGTTCCTTTCACAAAGGCCATACTTCTGTTCTATTGAGGTCAAGAGCTGTGAGGCATATGCAATGGGTCTCAAGGTGCCATGCACTTTATGAGCCAGCACTGCTGACATGGCAATGTCAAAGGTGGCACATTCCAGATGGAATGGTAGTGTTGGATTGGGGTTGACCAGAGCTGGGGCAGAGGCCAAGGCCTGCTTCAGTGACATCACAGCCTGGGTGTGTATAGGGACCCAAGTCAAGGGTACATCCTTTTTGAGTAGCTCATACAGAGGAGCAGCTTTTTGAGCGAAATTACAAATAAACTCTTTCGAGTAATTTACCATACCTAGAAACATTTGAAGAGTTGCCACACTGGTAGGTAATGGCAAGTCTTGCAATCCCTGTACCTTTTTTTAGGTAGGGCTTCGACCTTGGTCAGTTATTTTTAGACCCAGAAAGAGTACCTCTTTCTGACATAATTGCGCTTTTGCTGGGTTACATTTCAAGCCTGCTCTCTGAATGAGAGTCAGTAGTTTATCCAAGAGATCCAAATGTTGTTCCTGTGTGGCTGTTGCCAGCAACAGGTTGTCCACATATTACAAGAGACATTGAGGAGTAGAGAAACTCTCGAGGGCATCCATCATGTGGAGATGGAACAGGGATGGACTGTTATGGAATCCTTGTGGCAAGTAAGTCCACGTGTACTGTCTTTCTTTAAAGGTGAAGGCAAACTTATATTGACTCTTGAGGGCCAATGGCAATGACCAGAAACCACTGGAGATGTCCAGGGCACTGAACCATTTCAAATTAGGGGTCAGAAGTCATAGCACATTTGGTGCTGATGCCACAGTTGGAGAACAACTGGGGGTGACCTGATTCAGTTTCCTGTAGTCAATAGTAAGCCTCCAGGCACCTGTGGGTTTCTTCACGGGCCATACTGGGAAGTTGGCAGTGGAAACACAAGTTTTGATTACTCCTTGCTTGAGGAGTGACTTGATTGTTTCTCTGAGGGAAGGCAAGGCCTCAGTTGGGAAAGGATATTGCCTTTGCCTCTCATGTGCTGAGCCTGGCACTTCGATGATGGTGTGCATTTTACCACAGTTATGCTTGTTGATTGCAAACGCATTCCAATGTCGTTGCAAAATAGGGAGGACCTTTGGGAAAAGTTCATGATTCTTGAACAAATCTATGACGTCATACTCTTTGTCATTGGCAGATATCATTGCCACAACGTGTGAATCAGGAATCAAAATGGTATGATAGTGACCCTGAATTTGTATTTGTAGCATGTTAGCTAGGTCCACCACACAGTCGTGTGGTGCAAGGAAGTCAATTCCTATGATACTAGGATGATCATGCAGTACCATTAGTTGGAAGGTGTGTGAGGCCTTTAGATGGCCTAGCTCTACCGGTAAGGGTAGAGAACGGTATGCAGGTAGCCTAGTACCATCAACTCCTGACATGTTGGTCCTCTGTCCGGTGGACCAAGGGGATGTGTCCGGGTGTTCATCATGTAACACAGATATAGCTGCACCTGTATCTAACAAAACTACAAGTAGGCAGCCCCCGACCTCAGCCTCGGTGCAGGGCCTTCCGTTTGTATCCAAGACTAGCTTGTTTACAATCCGGTCTGGAGCCTGTAATTGTCAATCTGTACTGCCGGAAGCATGTAGAGGTTGGGCCTGGCTCATGTGAATCACTTCACCATGTTGCACTGATGCTATATAGGGAGGAGCTTCTGGGTTCAGGCCTGAATGGGTCTGAGGGCTTGTACCGCCGGTGTCCCCATGGCGGTTGGGGCCTGGGTTGCGGTTGTACTGCCGCAAGGGCCTGTGTGGGAACAGCATCCGCCACAGAGTGTACTTGTCCCAGGAGCTCTTGAAATTTCAAATTCTCTTCAGCTATCTCCCTATATGAAGGGCCTGTTCTTTGCTGTTGTGGTTTACCTCTACCCTTATGCTTCCTGTTCTTATGCCAATTCCAGTTCCCACCCCATTGTTGATGTTGTTGTGGTTGTTGTTGATAGGCCTGTTGGGGGTGTTGATTATCAGCTGGAGGGGCTTGCTGATGTTGGGCCTACCCTTCCACTGTGTAGTGCATCGTGGCCTCCGGAGCAGACTCCACGGCAGCTACCTTTTTGGAACCAGAGCCCAGATCATGGATATAGAGTTGACACACTCTTTCGGTTTTCCGAAGGATGTCAGCAAACCTATCTGTATTGGGGTAGGTGGTTGGCTCTACCTTTTCTCTTACTGCTGGAATCATGTTCCTAAGCAACAGGGTCTTATATTCAATAAGATCTACATTTGCAGCTTCTTGTGCCAAGTGCTTTCCTGCTCGGTAGGCCATCCAGAGTCTCTGGTGGTAAGTCGCTGGACTTTCCTTTGCATTCTGCTTCACAGGATATGCAAGCTTCACTCCAACTACACCTGGGCTGTGAGCAGAAATGAGCTCAGCTGCAACCTCGTCAAAGGTAGCGTTCCCATCCTGGCGAACAGCATCGGGGAGTTTGGCCCACAAACCAGGATTGATGGTCTGGCATAGTATTTGGACCTGATATTCTACAGCGAGGCTAAGCATCTCACATTTAGAACGCACCTTTTCCAAGTGGCAACTGAGGTTGTCGGACGGATTCATCCGACCGATGCTGTCAGCAATCTGCTGAACAGAGTAGGCCATTTGTAGGGAATTACTGGGTCGATCAGGCAAAAGTAGATTGTCTTGAGCACCATCCAGGGCAGCCCAAGCTGCAGCTTCAGCCGCAGTGTGGACAGTACCTTCCTGAGTGCCAGCCTCTTGTAGAAGCTGCCTAATCTGGGTTTTAATAGCCTGTTTACTCCTCTCAGGAAGAGGTACATTGCTTATCACAGTTTCAATCATGGTTTCTTTCTCCTGCCTGTCTTCCACATTAATAACAGCTACCGGAGGTGCCGTCGGGACCAAGCTTGGGCCTGCTCCCCCCTATCATGAGAGCCACCATGTTGGCGTCTCCCATGATGAGCGCAACAAGGGGGGGAATGTTACACGAGGTCCCTACACCCTAATTTGTACCCTTAGAGGTACACCGTAGACAGCTAGTACTTAAGTATATGTTATACTAACATATAGGGCTAAGGGCATCTACCGTACAAGAGTAGATGTCAGGATATGAATGTATATTGTTGTAATACACTTTGCTTGCTAATACATATATTCTGCTATCTATTTTCTGTGTATTTCTTACTTGTAAAATGCCAGGACATCTGTATCCTTGGAGTAATTATAATGTGTAAGACAGCATTGCCACCTTTTGGTGATTTGTACCACTACACTGAGTTACGTAAGACTCTGTATAAGAACTCTTTTGTTCTCAAACTGATGACTTTACAGAATTGTATAATGTTATCTTGGACCATGGAGCCACCTCTAATTTAGCCAATAGGGCTCATCTCTGTAACTAGAAATGTTTCTATCTTTTGGTAACCGTAGTAATTATCATAGGTATACAGTGGCGTGAAAAAGTATTTGCCCCCTTCCTGATTTTCTCTATTATTGCATATTTGTCACACTGGATGTTTTCAGGTCTTTAGACAAAATATAATATTAGATAAAGGGAACCTGAGTGGACAAATAACACTTTTTTTTTTTTTACTTATTTCATTTATTTAATGAAAAAAGTTAATCAACACCAACTGGCACTGTGTGAAAAATGTAGTGCCCCTAGTTAATCAACCCAATTAAAGGGATATTTAGAGTCAGCTGATTGAACACAGCCAGGCTTGATTACAGCCAGCCCTACTTAATATAAACCTCACTTATTTTGGCCCTTACCATCAGAGTCACATTGCCAGGACAAAGATTCAACAAGCACATTATGCCATGATCAAAGAGTTTCCTGAAAATATCAGAAAACATTTTGTTGCCCTCTATCAGTCTGGAAAGGGTTACAAAGCTATTTCTAAGGCTCTGGGACTCCATCAAACCACAGTGAGAGCCATAATCTCCAAATGGAGAACACTTGGAACAGTAGTGAACCTTCCCAGGGTGGCGACCTGCCAAAAGTTACTCCAAGGACGAGTGTAAAATCATCCAAGAAGTCTCAAAGGATCCTAAAACAACATCCAAAGAACTGCAGGCTTCTCTTGCCTCAGCTAAGGTCAGTGTTCATGACTCCACAATCAGAAAGAGACTGGGCAAAAATGGGCTTCATGTGAGAGTAGCAAGGCGGAAACCACTGCTAACCAAGAAGAACATAAATGCCCGTCTCTCATTTGCCAAGAAGCACCTGGATGATCCACAAGCCTTTTGGGAAAATGTTCTATGGACAGATGAGTCCAAAGTGGAACTTTTTGGACAACATGGATCCCATAATGTCTCGCGTAAAGCAAACACAGCATTCCACAGTAAGAACACCATACCAACAGTCAAACATGGTGGTGGTAGTGTGATGGTGTGAGGATGCTACTGCCTAAGGACCTGGATGACTTGCCATAATTAAGAAGCGATGAATTCTGCTCTGTGCCAGAAAATTCTTAAGGAGAATGTCCAGTCATCCTTCCGTCAGCTGAAGCTGAGCGTAGTTGGGTCATGCAGCAAGACAATGATCCAAAACACAAAACAAGTCCACATCAGAATGGCGAAAAGTAAAATTAAAGTTTTGGGTGGCCTAGTCAAAGTCCAGACTTAAACCCAATAGAGATGCTGTGTCAGGACCTGAAACGAGCAGTTCATGCTCGAAAACCTACCAAATGTTACTGAATTAAAGCAGTTCTACGAGGAGAGTGGGTTATAATTCCTCCACAGCGATGTGAAAGACTGATATTGAATTATAGGAGGTGTTTGGTTGCAGTCATTGCAGCTAAATGAGGCGTAACCAGTTATTAAGTGTGAAGGGGCAATTTTTTCACAGTGCCAATTGGTGTTGGTTAACTTTTTCATTAAATAAGTGAAATAAAAAAAAAGCAAGTGTTATTTGTTCATTCAGGTTCCTTTATCTAATATTACATTTTGTCTAAAGACCTGAAAACATCCAGTGTGACAAATATGCAATAATAGAGAAAATCAGGAAGGGGGCAAATACTTTTTCACACCACTGTATAATGTAATGCACAAGCCTTATACCTCGGAGACCTGAGAGACCCCAAGAGACACAGAGAAACCTCGAGGTGTAGGGAACGCTTAGCACTGGCTCCCGGTTCGTATTGGTAAGAACTGCTTAGGGCAACTGTGATTTATCCCTTTGGTAGTAATAAACTTGTTTATTACTCTAATGCAATGTGTCTGTGATTACTTGTATTCTCAATATCGTCAAAAATCTAAAAGTGAGGTTTAGACTTCCTAACACTGCCATACTGCAGATAGCAGCAGGGCAGCCTGCCGACCCTGCCAGTCCAGCAGGCTCCCCCCACCCATATCCCCATACAGTGCAACACAGACCCAGGCATCCCTGTTAGGCAATGCTTCCCACCCACCCCACCCATGGCCCTGTGCTGACACAAAAATAGCTGACCACCAGAGTAGGCTACTGTATCCCCACACTGCTCATAGCCCCGTATTTTCAAAATAATATTCCTGCTGTGCCCTGGTAAGCTATCGTATCTGCCCCGCCCGTAGCCTTGTACAGGACAAACATGCCCATGTAATATCCTGGTGGTATAGTGGTACCCCCCCCACCCTGATCACAAAATAGATAGAAATCCCAAGTTTCCTTGGTAGTCCAGTGGACCCCCCACCCACTGAGGCACACACACCCAACCCCGCACCCTCCATCCCAGCATGACCAAGTAAGCTGGCTGGCAGCAAAGCACAGCCACACACCTCCATGGCTGCCTGCTGATTGTGATCTCTGTGAATGACAACGTACTGTACAACTGTGAGCACATTAGTAGACCTTGTCGACCAATGGGCTTATAGCATGTACTCTACACTGTCATTCACAACTTTGTGAATGACACATTCACAAAGTTGTGAATGACAGCGTACAGTCCATGCTGCAAGCCCATTGGTCAACAAGGTCTACCAATGCACTTACAGTTGTACAGTATGCTGTCATTCACAGACAGCACAGTCAGTGGGCAACTGTGGAGGTATGTGGGTGGATTTTACTGCCTGCTGGCTTCCTTGACCATGCTGGAATGGAGGGAGTGGGGTGGGGTGTGTGTGCCCAGTGGGTGGGGCTCCTCTGGACTATCAGGGAAACTTGGGATTTCTATATATGTTATGATCAGGGCTGGGAGGGGGCACCACTGGACTACCAGGGTATTCGCTGTAGGATTATTGTACAGATGGGGTTTTGGGTGGGAAGGGGGTCCACTGGACTACCAGGGAATGTCTTGTAACAATGTATATACCATGATCGGGTTCAGGGCAGAGACTGGGGGGACACTAGATTACCAGGGAGATGGAGTGCTTTATGCAACAGGGAGGTCACAGGGTGCCCCGCACATTCCGCTGGGTGCATCCCTGCTATATGCATGCAAATGGAGCTATAATGACATGCAAATGGCCCAATTCCACCTTGTTTGCCTAATGGCCCCATTTGCGTGTTGGTGGCTGTGAATGGTGGCTTTGGGCACAGCGCATCTGGAGATGCACTGCCCCATTGATTTCCCAGTCTAACCAGGGGTTTGTGCAGGCACATCCCAGGCTGGGCACACTTGTGGTATTCACAGAGGTGATGCTCTGGGAGCATCTCCTGGCACATTTTCTGTGAATACCACAGTATGTAATGGCATATCTGATTTGTGCCAGGGCATCCAAGATGCGTCGAGCGTAAGTGCTTTGTGAATCCTGCCCAATATGTGAATCTGTTTGCTGCAAAAGGTGTTATAGAAAAAGGGGATACTACATAGGCAAACAACTGTACATGTTTTAAGGTAATGTTACAAGAGAAATAAAAGAAGGTTTTGGAAACCTGTTTTTAAAAGAAAAAAACAGGTTCCATCTTAAAGAGAGGTTATTTTTATGTGACAGGGTTGGATAAAACTCTGTCCCATTTCTTATGCAAGAGAGAGAGAGAGAGAGAGAAAGCAAGGATCTATTATGTCCTCTCCTATTCTTTCACTTGTCTACCTGCTGTCTGACTGTGCAATCAAATTTGCCTTGTGGCACCTAGGAACTGGCCACTCCAATGGTCCTACAATTTCCCCATTATCTCCCTTCCTTCACTGCTGATTCTATTCTTTCTTTCTCCCTCCCCTTGCTTCTCTGTAGTTAAAAAAAAATGTGACTCTATATGTGAAACTAAGATCCTTTAGTTTTCAAATGTAAATAATTATAATATTGAAATGTTTGCAGAAAGCTATTTGGGTTTATCAGGAACCTAGGGGGTTAACCTTGAGGCACATTTTGACCTCCACAACCTTGTTTGTAGAATTATTGGCAGGAAATCAGCCCTGGGCAAGGATGTCTTAATTGATTGCACCCTGTTAAGAAGACTAATGTACTCTTCAGGCTGGTCACAGGAAGGTCAATGAATAAATTTGCTGACTTTTGTGCAAAGCAGGAGATGAAACTTACAAGAACAAGCAGCAGCTGGTAAGGGAACCCACTCAGAGTGGTAACATACTGGACGTGGTCCTCACCAATGGGGAAAGTGTTGTGTAGAAGAAGTCGCAGTTGGGGACAGCCTAGGGGCAAGACACCGCAATACAGTACATTTTTGGGTAAGGTAATGGGCTGGACCATAATGAAGGTTCTGGACTTCAGGCAGGTGGACTTTGCCAGAATTAGATAGATATTCTTGGAAGAAATGGTGAGGAAGAAGGAAATAGGGGATGTGGAGGAATTATGGGAATCAGTCAGGGGGAGTTAATGAAAGCCACTGAACTCTGCATCAGGAAGGTAGGGAAAAAACAAAAAAGAAAGAGGCCACTCTGATTCACCAGGTAAGTGACGGGGGCAATCATAGAAAGAAAAAGGACATTCAGGACATATAAGAGGACCCTGAGGAAAGAGGACATGGAGATTTACAGAGAGAAGCTGAGGGGGACAGGACAGAAAATTAGGAGGTTAAAAGTAGATACAGAGGAGTGGCCAAGTGGGGAGATAAAACTTTTTTTAGGTATGTGGGAGAGAAGAGGAAGGCAAGGCAAGGAATAGTAAGACTGAGGGGGGAGGGAGAATCAAAGTGGAGGTAGACTTTAAGAAGGCAGAGGTGCTCAATAGGTACTTCTGCTCAGTCTTCACTGGGGGAGGAAGGGACCAGAGATAAGGGAGATGGGAATGAGGGACAAAAGAGTAGATCCTAGCCTGTTCAGTGAGGACAGGGTAAAAGAGGAACTAGGAGGATTGAGGGTGGATAAAGCAATGGGTACGGATGCCCTACATCCTAGAGTACTCCAGGAACTAAGGGAGGAGCTGGCTGCACCACTGGCGAGGCAGTTCAACTTGTCCCTGGATACAGGGTGGATAACTAGAGACTGGAAGATGGCAGACATGGTGCCTCTTTACAAGGGTGGCAGCAGGGAGGAGGCAGGAAATTATTGTCCGGTCAGCCTCACCTCGCTGGTGGTTAAGGTGATGGAGGTGCTATTAAAGGAAAGGGTAGTCAGTTACATTGTAGACAGTGGACTACAGGATGACAGACAGCATGGTTTCACACAGGGGAGGTCATGCCAGACAAACCTAATCAAGTTTTTCAACTGGGTGATGTGGGTGGTCGATCAGGGAGGGGCGGTGAATGTGGCCTATCTGGACTTCAGAAAGGCTTTCAACACCGTCCCTCACAGAAGGTTGGTAAATAAGCTGGAAAGTTTAGGGGTGGGATTGAAAATAACAAGGTGGGTGGAAAACTGGTTGGGGGATAGAAGCCAGAGGGTGGTGGTAAATGGGGTGCATTCCAGGGAGGTAAGGGTGACAAGTGGGTGCCCGAGGGGTCAGTACTGGGATGCATCCTTTTTGATATCTGCATCAGTGATATTGCGGATGGATTGGGAGGAGAGTGTGCCTATTTACAGATGATACGAAGATCTGCAATAGGGTGGACACCCCAGTGGTGGTGGAGGCAATGAGGATGGACCTACAGATCCTGGAGGGGTGGTCAGAAATGTGGCAGCTGAAATTTAATGCGACAAAGTGCACAGTAATGCACATTGGGCATAAAAACTCACAAGCCATTTATACACTGGGTGGGGGGATGAGTTTAAGGCAACTGAGCAGGAGAGGGATCTGGGGATTATAATCTCAGACAACCTTAAGGTGGGGAAACAATGCAGCAAGGTGGTAGGCAAAGCAAATAGAATGCTAGTGTGCATAGGGAGGGGTATAACAGGCAGAATGAGTGAGGTGCTGATACCACTTTATAAAACCATGGTGAGGCCTCAACTGTATTACAGGGTCCAGTTCCGGAGACCTCACCTATGCAAGGATATAGACGGGATTGAAAGGGTTCAGAGGAGGGCAACCTAGATGGTGCATGGTGTCACAAACTCAGTCAGCAGATCAGGCTCTCTACTCCCAAAGTGCCAACCTCTGAGCGCAGTCTTGTGAACAGTGTAACAGACAAGATAACCCTCTTGTCTGTTTTTGTTAGTTCGGATCAACCTTTGGTCTCAGTTCTGGAGAGATTCAAACTGTTAACCTCTTGCTAGCATTCCCAATGCACAGGCTCAGATCTATCTGTCTTCAGGGGGCCAGATATCTTTGCCTATGGGCACCTAGCCAGGTATTCAGAGAAGAACCCTTTAAAACGTTAATAAAGACCTCAGATTTAAAACGCTTCTCTTTCTAGTTTGATACCACCATACAAGCTGTGTCTGCTATCTGCTAACCATAAATGTTTCTTAGCAAAAGAACGCAATTCAAAGACAGACCAGGTTTGCTCTAAAATTAGAGTTTTTACTAAAATGTATAATAATACGTCAAACATACAATACAGAACTCTTAAATCAAAAGACATACAAATCTTTAAAACAAAACAAGGTTTAAAACAGTGCAATTCCTACAACAATATTTAGATTTTGTCTAGCTTTCTAAATACCTGTTTTCAGTGCTCAGATGTTATCTTAGTCAGAGTCAGCTAAAAGTGTCTCTGTAGTGTAAAAGAATAATCTTTACAAGCAGTATTTGCCAACCCCTTTTGGATGGTGTCATCCAGCTCCTCCTCTGTCAAAATATCTAAAAAATATAAATTTCTATACAACCACAGGATGCAATTTCAAAGTATTAATTCTGCAACTTTAGCATAACTCAAGTTTCAAATGACACTTTCTTTGTTCTCATGCTGTACCCTCCTCACACAGGCTTCATATGAGCATTTATGACCTTTCACCTCTGTGTAATAACCTGTGTTTTCTATTCAACGTCATAAACCTTTTTTTTGATTTTCCCTCTTAACAAAGTTAACTTTTACAACTCTGTAATTAACTCAGAGAAATAGGATCCTTGATTAAAGTCTTCCAGGTAACACATTGTCTCTAAAACTGAGTGTGTGCGGGGGATGAATGAGGTCATTCCTAGCATTTGAATTTTCAGCACAGACATTAATACATTTTATATTAAAAAAAATATATTACAGCACTCAGAACTGGCTGACTACATCACACATGGTATGCATAAGAAACCCTATGAGGTGAGATTGAAGGAGTTGGATCTGTACCTACTGGAGGCTAGAAGGGAGTAGAGGAACATGATAGAAACATTTAAGTACATGAAGGGGATAAACAGGGTGAGGGAGGGGAGCTTGTTTATGATGAAAGCAGGTGCTAAAACTAGGGGTCATAGTCTAAGATTGGTAGGAGGAAGGTACAAGGGCAATGTGAGGGGGCATTACTTTACTGAGAGGATGGTGGAGTCCTGGAACAGACTGCTGGAAGAGGTGGTGGGAGCTAAAATGGTGGATGGATTCAAGAGGGCATGGAACAGACATAAGGGGCTGGCCAGGGAGCTGAGTGGGATGTCTCCGGACAAAGGGGATACGTGGGGGGGAGGGCCAGACTCAGTAGGCCAACTGGGTTCTTTTCTGCTGCCAGATTTCTATGATGCAGAGGTTGAATTGCTAGGCAAAGACATCTCATATAAAGAGCAATATTTTGGAGAGAGAGAGAAAGAGACTGAGATTTAAATTGAAAAGAGACTCAGATAAAGAACTGTGTTTCTTTGCTTGTAGTCTGAAGAGCTATCCTGTACATCTTTTTTTTATTATTTTATGGTCATTTATAATAATAAGATGCTACTTGTGAATTTTATAGCTTCTGCTGGTTTTCCTCTATGACATTGCCTCATTGACCGGATACTCTCCCCCACCAACCCCCAGGCTTCTTGCAGGCTACCTCCCAGCCATGACAACCCTTGTAACACTGTCCATGGTTCCAACACAATGACCCCTTCCATTATGGGGCATTTTAAGATGCATTAGGCATTCCTGCTGTCTGAGTAACAATTGAGTGTGTGGTGTGGGGATCAAAAGTACTGGTACTGTTGTCCTGTTGGTCACCATGTTTCCCCTTTTTATCCTTTAGCCTCCGTCATCTGCTGATGCCACATGCAACCTGAGGCTGGCCTTGCATGCTTGCAGTGTGCAACCTGGGTTGGGCCAGACATATAGATAGCATACCCCTGTGGAGGAGCAAGGTAGCCAAGGCACAATACACCTTTCCCCTGGGCAGAGATGCAGTGCCAGAGGCTTTATGAAATGTATGAATATTAAAAAACATTTACTGCATTTATGAAATTGTGTTTAGTATAGTTTCTGACACTTGTAAATTTGCAGTCTGTCACTAAAATACTGTGAATGGTCTTCATGCAGCATTTTGTAAATACCCACTACTTGTCATTTTACTGCAGTGTTGGATTTATCTGCATATTTATTCTAGCAGATGCTATCAGCAACTTTTCATTAAAGGACTACTTGGTAATTAATATGTGGTGTCAGAGTATACTGATCTACTGATCTCACAATACAAAGATGACTGAATAAGTTTAGAAAACAGGTGAATTTGTACTGACAAAAGGAAATAAATAGCTGTGAATATGCAGGTGCAATGGCAAAGTCTATAATGGGAGGGCTTTAAGCCTGAGGTTCAATGGGCAGAGCAACAACGTCACTCCCTCATCAGGCTTAAAAGGTCACCCATCCTGAGCCCCTCCAGGATGACTTTTTCATTGCAGCTGGAGGCTCAGTCTGCTGCCTCTTCTGTTGTGTCAGCCTGGAGGGAAGGCGACCTAGGCCTTGGATCCCCAGAGGTTTCCTTCTCAAAGGTTTTTTTCCTCTCCTCCATGCCAATGGTCATAATATTAGTTAGTTAGTGCTTTCTTAGATTAATTAGTTAGGTTCTGCTGTTGGATGGAGGTGGATGGTGGCCCTCGGCTTCCCCTTTCTTCTTAGGAAGTCATCACTTATCATCTTCTCAGAATTTGTTCATTCCTCATCCTCGCCTCTTCGAGGCTCGACACCTTTGGCTATTCTTTTTGGGCTTCTTCCTAACCTACCTTTAGCTGACGCAATCATTCCCACGGCACCTGTAGGGTGGGAACCCTCCTCTAGGGTTCTTTGTGTCGTACCCCTACAGGGTGGTATATCCCATGGATAGAGAGGTGGAAAGCCACAAAGCAAATCAAGTTACACAAGCATCATCTCATATCATCTCATTCAGTTGTGTAAGCACATTGAATGGGAGGGCTTTAAGCCCGAGGTTCAATGGGCAGAGCAACAACATTACTCCCCCATCGGGCTTAAAATGTCACCCATCCTGGGCCCCTACAGAATTTATTTTTTGTTTCCCACCATCCACCTCCTCCTCCTCCATCGGCTCATCTCTCTTACCTGTTGGCTTCTTCCTAACCTATCTTTAGCTGACGCAATCATTGCCATGGCACCTGTGGGGGGGGGACCCTCCTCTAGGGTTCTTTGCATCGTACCCCTACAGGGTGGTATAGCCCATGGATAGAGAGGCGGACAGCCACAAAGCAAATCAAGTTACACAAGCATCATCTCATATCATCTCATTCAGTTGCTTAAGCACATTGAACAAATGAACAGTACTTCCAAATGTTTCAAAGGCCAGCGTTGTGTTTATTATTCTTACATATATCACTATAAGAGGAGGTACTTGTAAGAAATGGTGCTATAGTAGTATGCAATCCTTTCTGTGCACTCTTGATAGTATAGTACTGTAGTTCATGAAATGGTTTGTAATTTACAAGTTACCTAGGTTTGCCCTTGAAATCACTATCATTGCAAGGGCAATCCTCCTGCACCCTTAAATGGCGTTTCTTGGATTTGACAGCCAAATTATTTTCATTTGGGGAGGAGGGCTATGGCTCTAGAGAAACACTCTTACTGTTATGTACTATTTATTTCAGAACTCTTTCAAAAACCCTTTTTTTGGCTTTAGAGACTTTTTCTTGTTACTCTAGATGAAGAATACCAATTACGAATTTGACAGGCTAACATACCATTATTGAAAAATCCACTCTAACAAAATTTGTCCAGTTATATGCTGTTGTCTTCTCTTACAAACGCAATTATTTTATTAATGCAATAAGTAAACAGGCATATGGTATGTACAGAGAACTGTATCTTTAAGCATAGCTTTTCCTTTAATTAATAACACAGAGATCGCAAATTTTTACCATAGCTGTCATGTAATACAGGCATTTACAGGAGGTGGGACAGAATGTACTAAAACTATAAACTGTACAAACTTGTTTAGCTTAAGTGAACATTTTCATTAATAAGTGGTGATTTTTTAATCACCTCTAAAATCTTTGAAAGCCATAACATCCCTCCCTTCTTAAATTGTTGCTTTTTAAATTGTTCTGTAAAATGTAAGCATATGAACAGATGGAGGACACTGACTCATTGAGTTATTTCCATTACTAACTTAGTGGGAATACCCTGTCACCCCTTTTTCTTCAGATTAAGGTAAAAACTATTAGATTTAAAAGAATTATGTTTAACTTTAGTGATTTTTTTAAGTTGTTTTGTTACTTTCTGCTGTTGTTGCTCTACTAAATATTTTGAATAATGCAGTGCATATTTCATGGAATCTTTCAAAGAGCATTTGACTGTCCCCAACTGACCTTGCAGTTGCAGTTTTTGATATCACAGTTTGTTGCCATGATAGCACTGTGATGTCATAAACAAAGGCACTATGTGCTCAGTTGGAGATTGGCATTTATTTGTTTATTGAAATGTTTCACCAGGAAGGCACACTGAGCAACAAGTCGCTCATCTCCCATTGTGACCTGGGGGGAAGGGGCACAACTGGAATGAGACGTTATACATATAAGTTACAAGATCAACATTAACATACAGTTGTAAGGCAGGTGTTACAAACAGTGTTACAACAGTGTTGTGCATCACATGTAGAAAGAGTGGACAATAATAAGTGCCAGGTTCATAAGTAAACAAGTGCTTACATGAAAGAAAAGGGGGAAAGGGGAGGGAGGGGTGAGGTGGTGGAGGGGGAAGAGTCATGCCCCTGGAGACCCCTTCAGGATGCGAGGAACCCTGCAAGGGGACTGGGGGGACCAGAGAGAAGGGGATAAGGCAGTGTCCCAGAAAGACCCCTTTAAGATGGTGGGGGAAGGGAGTAGAATTGAGATACAAGCCCCTTGGGGGCAGGAGAGGGACCCATGGAGAGCATTCAGGGTCCTTTCAATTATGTGAGAGATCAAGGGAGGCTAGTAAGGGTGAGCAATTAGGGGGGAGGGGAGAAGGGCTAGAGGGGGTGGGTGTGCACAGGGTAAAATTAAGGTGAGGGTAGGGTTTGTCCAGGAAGGGAACATGTCTTTTGAGCAATCGGTTTAAATGCTTCATTGGCAAGCTTTTAAACTAGTCAAGGGGGGAGGCACTGATAAGCAGCAGGAAAATCCCAGCCTCTCCTACAAAACAGGGTACTAAATGGGAAAAAGACCGAGGTAGAAAGGTCAGTGGGGGATGCTGCAACAGAAAGTAAAGCCATCAAAAATGGAAAGCAATGAGTACCAATGCACGAGTCTGAGTAACAAGCTTCCTGAATTAGTGGCCTTGATGGAGGAGGAACATCTGGATATCGTGCCAATCACAGAAACATGGTTCACACAAAACCATGACTGGGCGTAAACATACCAGGATACACTATCTACAGGAGAGGCAGAGAGGGTAAAGAGGAGGAGGTGGCTCTTTACATAAGGAAGGAATCAAAGTAACAGAACAAAAGAAAACAGGAGGAGAAGAAGCACTGTGGGTAAATTTGGAGACTAGCAATGGCACCACAATCTGCACAGGGTTGTGATACAGACCCCTTCTCAGGGGAGGAAATGGTCAAGGAAATGATAAAAGTATACTTAGTATGACAAAAAAGGGGAGATATTGCTGATGGGTGATCTGAATATGCCAGATGTTAACTGGAGTGCAGTTGCATGAGCCACTTCAAGAGTGGGGTTATTCTAGATGCCCTACAGGGCATGCCTTGAACAACTAGTATTGGAGCCCACTCAAGAGGAGCAATCTTAGACCTGGTTCTCTCAAATGGAGATGAAGAGAGGATCACAGATGTAGAAGTGGGTAGCCATCTGGGAACTAGCGACCATCGAACAGTATGGTTCACAATAAACACAGGAATAGAGTCAAGCCATACAAAGGCAAAGGTACTGGACTTTAGGAGGCTGACTTTGCCAAAATGGGTAAGTGCCTAAGGAATGCACTAGCAAATGGGCAGGAAGGAGGTGGAAGAACGATGGGGAATAATAAAACTGCCATCACAGAGGCAACAAGCCTTTGTGTGAAGCAAATAAACAAAACTAAACGATGTAAGAAACCACTATGGTTCTCAAAGGAAGTGGCAGTGAAGGTTCAAGAGAAAAGAAAGCTTTGGAAGTACAAGGAATCACAAAAGGAGCAGAACAGAGAACTGTATCAGTTAAAGCAAAAGGAAGCTGGGAAGGCAGTTAGAACAGCAAAGGCCCAAACCAAGGAAAAGATAGCCAACTCAGTTAAGAAGGGATAAAACCTTTTATAGGTACATCAGGGAGCGAAGGAAGACCAAGGAGGGATAGTGAGGCTTAATAAAGGGGGGCAGAGGAAACTGTGAAAAGGCAGAGATACTAAACAAATATTTTGCTCAATATTTACAAAGGAAGGGGTACAAGAACAAACAGTAGAAACACACTGGATACAGAAGTTGATACCAGCCCATTTACAGAAGAAAGGGTTCTGAAAAACTCTTAAAACTGAAGGTGGACAAAGCAATGGGGCCTGATGGGATTCATCCCAGAATTCTAAAAGAACTAAGGGTAGAATTAGTGACACATGACTACCCTGTTTAACAAATCATGGGAGATGGGTGGTACCGAGGACTGGAGGAGGGCAGATGTGATTCCCTTCACAAAAGTGGGAGCAAGGCAGAAGCAGAAACTACAGACCTGTTAGTTTAACCTCAGTGGTAGGGAAAATGATGGAATCACTTCTGAAGGAAAGAATTGTCAAGTATCTAGAGGCCAGAGGGCACAGGACCCAAGGCAGCATGGATTCCAACAGGAAGGTCATGCCAGACAAATCTGATAGATTTCTTTGACTGGGTGACCAAAGTGGTAGATCGAGGAGGGGCTGTGGACATGGCTCACTAGACTTAGCAAGGCATTTGACACAGTCCCAGACAAAAGATTAATATACAAGTTAGCTAGCCTGGGAGTGGGTCCCAAGATGACAGCCTGGGTAAAAAATTGGCTGGAAAATAGGACACAGAGAGTAATAGTGAATGGAGTCCACTTGATGAAAGGGGGTTACTAGTGGGGCACCGCAGGGTTCAGAGTTAGGACCAGTCCTCTCAGTGTCTTTATAAGCGACATTGCAGAGGACTGGAAGGAAAAGTATGTCTCTTTGCAGATGACACAAAGATCTGCAACAGAGTTGATGCACAAGGTGGGGTGGAAAGGATGAAAAGGACTTGACAAGGTTAGAGGAATGGTCAAATGTATGGGAGCTTAGATTCAGTGCTAGAAGTGCAGGTAATACCTGGAAACAAAAACCCAGGGAAGAGTACACAATGGGGGTGAGATACTAACAACAACAAAATGGAAAGGGACCTGGGGTAGTCATATCAGATGACCTAAAAGGTGGGCAAGCAATGTGAGAGGGAGCAATGAGGGCTGGGGGATATTGGGATGCATAGGAGAGGCATCACCAGTAGAAAACAGGAAGTTATTATCCTCTGTACAGACAGCTGGTCAGACCCCATCTGAGTCACAGTGCAGTTCTGGAGACCCAGTCTTCGCAAAGACATAGACAGGATGGAAGCTGTCCAGAGAGGGCACTAAAATGGTGCAGGGTCTGCACGGAAGACATATGAAGAGAGACTAAAGGAGCTTAATGTGTATAGCCTCGAGGAAAGGAGGAGAGGGGACATGATAGAAACTTTCAAGTACCTCAAGGAATCAACAAAGTCCAAGAGGGTAGCATCTTTCAAAAAAGGGTGTGCAAGAACAAGGGCACAATTTGAAGATGGGGGCGGCTCAGAGGTAATTTAAGGAAGTATTTTTCACAGAGGGTTGTGGATGCATGGGACGGCCTTCCGGAGGAGGTCGTGGAGTCAAAAACAGTGGTGGAATTCAAGCATGCATGGGACAGTCATAAGGCAATTCTAGGGGATGGGGGTAGGAAGAAGTAGGCTGCTGGTTAACTAGGATCTGCAGCTTATCCAGTAGGCAGGGAAATGGGCAGACTGTGTGGGCCAAGCGGTCCTTATCTGCCGTCAAATTCTATGTTTCTATGTCTAGGGCTTAGAGGAGGGAATTAGGGAGGGACATGAATGGAGCAGCTAGGTGCAATGTAATTATTGAGGGCAGAGCTGATGGAGTAGGTGGAGGATGAGTGCTGAATTTAGGGGGGGTGGGGGAATTGCACATTTTTGGGACGCAGTGAGATGTGATAAAATGCCAAGATGTGTTATAAATTCTGGAAAGGAAAACAGAAAATTAAAGAATGCATTCTCTAGTAAATTGTAAAAGCTAAAACATGGGCCCTGTATTCAAAAATGCACAAAGCTGAGCACAAAAATATGTGCTGCGCTAAGCGTTAGCCCAGTTGCCCAAAGAAGTGCTATTTAGTGAAATAAAGCACTGATGCTATTTGACAGAATATAGAGCCATGTTAACCCAGCATTAAGCCACTTAGCATGATCCTGACTACACTCCTGAAATCAGGTACCACAATGACTTGTGCCCATGCTAAATTTCTGATACTCAAATGGATCCGTGCAAATGAGCTCATTGGACATGTGAGGCTGGTTTGCGTGTGGCCTCCCCCCCCAATTGCCCAGTCCCAGAGCTATCACCCATGGCCTATAAATAAGTCACAATCACTGCTACTGTTAGATGGTGGGTGGCCAAGGTAGTGTGTGGAGGGCTGTGTCACTCACCATCGATTCACCATGGCGCCAGTAGTCAGACACTGGGGACTGGAGGTGGGCTGTCAGTGCCATGGGTGAGGGGGGACACTAACCACCACTGAAGGGTGAGCTGGGGGGGCGCAGATCACTGTTGAGGTATGGGGCTTTGTTGTGGGGGCTTCCTTACAAACGGCTTTACGCATGGTTGAGGTAGAATGGCTTTCACCATGGGAGGGGAACTTGAAAAACCGGAAAGGCTTTCATCCATACAGTGATGGGGAGTGGGTGGGGAGAGGGACCACTGGACACCAGGGACTAATACATACGACATCAGGTATGAGTGCGGGTGGAGGGAGGGACCACTGGACACGAGAGACATAATGTATTTTATATGGGGGTGGGATTGAAGGGAGGGTGCACTGTTAGACACCAGGGACATGATATATTCTATATGGAGGTGGTATCGGAGGGGGGGCACCACTAGACACTAGGGACACAATATATTCTACATGGAGGAGGGATCAGAGGGAGAGAAGCACCACGAGACACCAGGGACATGATATATGCTGTATCGGGATGGGATCAGAGGAAGGGGGCACCACTAGACACCAGGGACTACTGTGTTGGGAGTTGGGGAGCAACACACTTCCCCAACCAACTGCTAGAGTTGCATGGGAGTAAGTTGTTGTTTAATTAGCTGTATTTGCACTGCGCAAAGGGACCGCACAAAATGCCCTTTCATGGTACAAATACTCTGAATATTGGACTGTGCCAGTATTCAGGTCCTCGCTCCTCAGTTTGCATTGCAGCCCTCTCCACAGTTTGCCTGGGCACAAAACCTGTTTGCCCATGCTAACCAGGCTTTTGAATATAGGACATTCATGCAAAACCTAGTTTGCGCTGCCAAACTACGATTTACACCTGGACAAACTTTTGAATATAGGGCCCCATCTTTATTAAAGTACATACTGAAGTGTTGTGTTGCTTTATAAGCTGGGAGGCAGAAACTGTGTCAGTTGACACAGCTTGCTCTGGGAGTGTGTTCTTAGTGTCTACCACTTATTCTTTAAAGTAGTTCTTCCTGACATTTCCATTGAATCTTCCTTCTTTCAGTGACATTGAGTGTCCCAGTGTCCTATTATCCTTGTGCATCCTGAAGAGCTGCTCATGGTCTGATGGCAATATTCCTTCCCGATATTTAAGGACTGCAGCCAGGAATATCATGGGATAAAATATCGGGGATGAAAACAAAGTGGCAAAAACATTGCCTCCCGCAATGTTGGCAGCACATCACGACGCGGGACAGAACAGTGCAGGCCAGGGAAGATGCAGGGAGCAAACACTGCCCACCACAGACAAAACCTGACTGGCCCAGTACAGCAGTGGGCACCAGTGCCCATGTACAGCACAGGTGAGCATGGGGAGGGAAGCAGCAGGGGACGAGCACTGCTGGGGTGTGCAGGTCACTAGACCCCCACCATGAGTGCCTACAGGCATGGATGCCCACCCGGAAGACAAATAGGTGGTCACAGGACAATGGGGCATGGACAGGTGGACTATGGCCAGCAGCAGGAACACTGGGCTGCATGGCAGCAGCCCCAAGGGGATGCGAACCATAATGTGGCATACCCCCAGCACTACATGGAATGGGGCACAGTGCCAGTGCATGGATGTGCCAGGCATGGCCAATGGCCAGAGGCACAGAGGAACAGTGAGGTACAGCACAGGTGGCCAGACACAGAACTGTGCCACACACCTTGCAACAGATGTGATGGCCAACACACACAGCACCCAGGTGCTTCAGCAAACACCCGTTGCAGAGGATGCTGCAATGGCATAGGACTTCACAGGGTGAGGTGTGGGGACACCACACCAGAGGTCCCGGGCAGCAGCTAATAGGTCCATGCAGGCCAAGAGCACAGCAAGCCCCCCCCCCTGACAGGGAACCCACCCACAACCCGGGAACCACTGCCTGCATGCCCTGACACCCATGGCCACAACACCACCCTATGTGTGTCACTTTTGGGTGGGGGGGCCAGGCACACACAGCATTCAGTGGGCGTACCTTGACTGGAAGGGTGTGCACCTCCTGTGTGTCCTGCTGTTGGCCTGTTCAGTGAGGTGCTGGCTGGCTCCATGCCCTTGCTTGATCCTTCATCCCATGCAGCCGTGTGTTGGGATGCAGTGTTCGCTGGCTGTCCTCCATTCCTGGGTCCATCACCACAACTCCTGCACATATTCCCCCACTCCCCATGACATGTACCCGCTTCCAGGGTTGGGCCTCCTGTGTATACCTCTTGCACCGGTGTCACACCCCCCACCTCTGTATCACTTATCAGCCCTGCCATACCTCTCAGCCCTGTTGTATGGGCTCCTGCTGCGACTCTTCTCCTCAGCTGCCATCCATTGCTCAGTGTGCCCTTTGCATCCTGCATCCTTATCTAGGCAGAGCGGGTATCCTCCACTGTGTTCCCTGTACTTTTCGTTGTGGGGGCACTTTGTTGTTTGTGAACTCCATGCTTCCTTGCCAGTGCATTGTAGTGGACCATGCTCTGGGTGGGGGGGGGTGTTTGCTCCTGCTGCTTTGTTGGCATTGTCCCAGTGATGGGCACTGGCAGCTCCTCCTCACCACATGGTTGATTGCACACATGCTCACATTGGCTGCACTGTTGCAGTGCATGGCATTCACATTTGCATCATTTTTGAATGGCTTTCTTTTGTCCTCAACAATGTTTTGGTCTGCGCTGTTCCTTCTGCGTTGTTTTTCCCATGATATTTCCTTTGCAATGTTACCGACTGGTTCCCAATCGTGTCACCTCTGAGTCTCCTGTGTTTCATGGAGAACAGCCCCAGTCCTGCCAGTCAGTCTTTATAGTCAATATTTTCCAAACCTTCAACAACCTTGGTCTATCTCCTCTGAACAGTCTCAATTCTGTTAATATCTTTCCTCAGATATGGGGTCTAGAACTGCCAGTATACTCAAAATGTGGTATAACCAATGATCTGTACAGTGACGTCACAATATCTCTCAATCTGCTAACAAAATTTCTCTTGAAGCGTGTCATGATTTTATTTGCTTTGCTAGCTGTTGAATCACACTGTTGCCCCTCCACCATTTAAAACTGCTGCTAATCAGCACCCCAAGTCCCTAAGTCATTTTTCCAACTGACTTTTTGCAAATTCTGTGTTGTTTGAGCACATTTTCGTTTAATGTTCTCCTTACCGAGACACATCACTTTATATTTTTCAATGTTGATTTTTATCTGTCATTTCTCTGCTCACTTACTAAACATGTTCAAGTTCCTCTGCATTTCATTAAACTTCTACTGAGATGCAACTACCCTTCCATTTTAACATGATCAAGCAAACATGGCAACCCAGCTTCTGTTACCTAGCTCCAGCTCACGAATTAATGTATTTAACAATACAGACCCAAGCGCAGAACCCTGTGGGATTCCATTGGTTTTTTGTTACTATAGTATGTGGCTTGATTACCACTTATTATAATCCTTTGTTTCCACAACCAGTTTCTAAGCCATTACATTACACTACACTACTGGTTATATCTCAGTTCTTCATTTCATTACTGTGTCTCATACGGCACAGTGTCAGAAACTTTGATAAAATCCAGATACACAACGTCAACAGGTTTGCTCTCATCAGGATACATTAAAACATCAGTTACGATTGAATCTTAATGCAGCCAAAAGAAGGAAATTCAATGTTAGGGTAAAAAAAAGTCTACTGGTCCTTAGCTATTCTGTGGTGTGGTGTTACGTGGGGGTTTAAATGATCCTGCAGTGCAGCATTGACATTGCCCTAACTTCAGCATTGTCTTTCCAGGCAACAACAAAATATATATAAACACTTTGAGTGGATGCCAAAGTTAGGGCAGTGTCAACACTGTGTTGCATGGTCATCCAAACCCCAAGAAACATCATGCCACACAGATTACCTAAGGATCAGTGGAGTCTTTTTTTCTTACCCTAATGTCAGATTTGTTTCCTTTTATGGCATTAACAGTAAACCCTACCTGATGCATTAATGTAGCTTTTTACAATTAATTTCCTTTCTTTTTCAAAAGAAAATTAAATAAATGATACACTACTTTGTACTGACAGTGCTGGCCTTTGTAATTTTAATGCCTTTCATGGCAACGCTATGTGATCACTATGCCACCTTCTATCCTTACCCCACTCAGTGCCAAACAGTCTCAGTAATACAGTGGTGTGTCATCCTTCACCCCACCCCATATGAAGAAGCCCCTGGTGTTCAGTGGTACACCCCCTCCTCACACCACTTAGTGCAAAGCAGTCCCTGCTGACCAGTGGTACCCTCTTCACCCTGCCCCACCCATTCAAAAAATAGGCCTAATGCTTAACTGACTCAAATCACTAATACATTTTATACTATTCAACTGCATTCGTGTATGATGTATCCATTCATTCACTGTAATTAAATCATGTATTGTATTCCTAATTGTAATGTATTCCTATTTGATGTGCTGTCCCGGGTCGTACCTGAAAATAGACAGTTTCTGTCTAGTGTACCTACCTGGTTAAAAAAAAATAAATAAAATTAGCTTTGCTTTGGTTGAAAAGTTCTCATGCCAATTAGTTAGTTGCTAACCTCTTCTAGGACAACCAGCTATAAACTAATTCTTAATCCTTTTGGCAGTTAGTCATTTATTGATCTGTGTCCTATGTAAGGATTAACTAATCCTCATTAATTGAGTTTTAGTTAGCCATTTATGTATTATTAGTTGAGATTATGTAATTGGTCAGTTATTGTCAAGCAACACTCAACTTTATGAGCTTTTGCTGATAATGACATCTATCCAACATGTAGAATGCATAGTTATTAGCTAAGAATGACTAATTCCTCACTGTTTTCCAGAATCGTTCTTCAATTTTGCTGGATATGTCGCAGTGACACCGCATTACCCTCCCCGGTCATGCACTGGAGTGCACTAGAGCGGGACCTCATTTCTGTGGATAATTTGGATTTATTTCTGAGTATAGTGGACTTATTCATCTTCCATGTTATATAATACATTTGGATGGTTACTGTTAATCTTGATTGTAGTTGCATATACAAGGAAGGGACATATAGGGAAGTAACTGCTAACCACTTCTATGGGGAAGTCCCATCCATCCATGTTTAAAAAAAAACATGTATTAGAGTTGAGTAAGCACCTTAATGATAACCCTAATTTTTGCATCTTAATAACACTGCCCCTGTTCAATGGATGTACACAGAAAAGTGAACAGGCCAAAAAAGAGCCCACCTAAAATAGCAACACTTCACAATGGAAACACACAGGGCCATAAAGGGACAAAGCAAAACCAAAAACGGTCCCGACCATGTCTCACCAGAAAACTGACCCAGATCCACACAGTAGCTTCAATAAAAAGAAATGCCATGTATTATATGAAGTAGATAATGGGTATGTGTTGCATATAAGGTCATATACCCACATTGGGGGTCTAACTACAGTACATAATAAAGCCACTTGTCCTTTAGGTGTGTGGCCTTATTGTCTTATTACCCCCCTCAGTGGGTATATTTCCTTGTGTACCAAATATACCCATCATTTATTTTATATGTCCTTTCTCTCTCTCTCTCTCTCTCTCTCTCTCTCTATATATATATATATATATATATATATATATATATACATACTGTATATTCATTGCAAAAAACTTTGTTGAATGCATCAGTTGGGGTTAAAGTGACAAAACTAGAGGAATGAGACATTAGGGTTGAGCCCCTAACCCCCACCACCACCCACCCCACCCCACCATCCTCCACAGACCAACAGATGCCGCGGTATGCAATGGGGTTGCAAGGCCCAACTCTCACCCCATTCCATGTGTAAACAGGTTGACATGCTACAGTAAAGGAGAATGGGGTGAGAGTTAGGCCTCATGGCCCCATGGCATACCCTGGCATCTGTCAGTCTGTGGAGGATAGGGTGGTAGGATGGTGGTGGGAGTTAGGGGCTCAACCCTAACATCTCATTTCCCCACTTTTGTTGCTTTAACCCTAACTGATGCATTAAATGACGTTCTTTCAATAAATTTCCTTACTTTTGGAAAAAGTGTAATATAACTAGTAAGGGCCCCACGCTACCACCAAGCTGCCCATTTCTGCATAATGATATGCATCTGTGGGAGCGCAGGCCCAACACACAATGGAGCACAGTCACCAACAGGGGCCCCGTGCACCAAAGCAACCAGAGCCAGGCCACCGCCGGTGGACAAGTGCATGCCCCTGAACAGTACCCCAGACCACCATGGCGGCACGGCCAACTGGGGACTGGAGTGGACACTGGCAATGCAGGCCTGCCAGTGGTGCCTCCCCAGCCCACCAGCCAACTGGCTGTGACCACCGCCACACTGCAATGGGTGTCCACTCCCATGTCCCCGGTGCTAGATGCACACAGGCAGCCCACACACTGGGCAGGACCAGGGCCAGGGCCCAGGCAGAGGGCCAGACCCTACAGGACTGGTTGCCCAACAGGGGATGCAGACACCCCACCCCAGCATGCAGACCAGTCCAGCAGGAGGATCCCAACTGTGTGCCACCCCCTACACACACCCACTGCCCACCCCGACCACACCCCCACAGCAACCCTGCAGGCACAGAGCACACCCACCAAACTGGAAGATGGCCCCCACCACAATCCGGCACACCACTGCACACAGCCATGAACCATAGGAGCACTGCACAGCCACCCCCCCCCCGCACAGACAACACCAACCAACACCTGCCAACTGCAGCATGGCTCCATACGCCACCTGCAAAGCAGACAAGGAGACAGTCATGTAGCTGAAAAACACTTTATAAAGAGTAAAACAACAACAACACCAACAAACAAGGTAACAGGGGCAGGGACAGGGGAGGGACAATAAAGGGTGGGGACAGGTAACAGGGGCTGTACAATGGATAGGGGCACTGAGAGGGAACAGGACCAGCAAGGGAAAGGAGGGATATCAACAGGGCCCCTTAATGCCGCCTCTCCACCTCCTCCGGTCTGCTGCTGACATCAGGGAGACCACAGCTGCCAGCACCCTCGTACGACCACAAGGATTTGCCTCAGGAACCTGGTATGTGCCCGCCTAGCACATGGAGTAGAACGCTGTCCGACACCTATGGCATGGAATAAAACAGGCAATCAGTGCAATGGCCCAGTGACATATGCCCACCCACAGGGTGCAATGGATGGTTGTACCACATACTCCTGGAGAGCCCGGAATGGAGGCCCATGGGGGGGGGGACAACACCAGCCAACAACACGGCACACCACGGTGGTGCAGAGAGGCACATGCAGCTGTGCAGCAGCCACAGGACCGCACCATGACAGACACATGGCACACAGCAATGGCAGCACTACAGCACAACTGGTGGCATCCGTGCACACGCCCACCCCACCAACAGCCGGTACACTGTGGCCAAGGGATGGCATGCAGTGCACGCACGACAGACCGTGCGACATACACACACATGCAGCTGTCACAGCACATGGTAGAGGTGGCCATGGCTTTGCCTGATCCCCACCACTACCCACTCTGTGACTGAGAAGGAATGTGGAAATGCATACCTGCCCTGCGCTGTGCAGCTGGAACCACCTGCTTCCCACCTTGCTGTGCCACCCTGGCCACCTCTGCCATGGCCCTGTCCCATCTACAGTCTTCCAGCCCTGTGGAGGGAATGAAGAGAGGTGGACATCAGTACACAGACATGCATGAGGAGCCCCACACCACTACACAGCCCGCTATGCACTGGGTGTGTCCCTGTCTGTCCATAGGCACATGCCAGCATGGCTACGACTGGCGCACCAGCCTCACCCAATGCATGGTACCCCATGCCAACATTCTACCCCTCTGTGGGCCATGCCACACAGTCCTGCCAACACCACAGTATGACATCTGGCCATCACAGCAACATGAGCACACCTACCTGACTGTGGCACTGAGCCTCACAGGACACCTGCCTGCAGATGCCACAGGTGGTCTGGTGCCCTCCTAGTGGTGCCTGCACTGCTCTGCTGAGCAGCTGACACTGGTGCACTGCTCCAGTGCCTCCACCACATGGTGCCACACCTCCACCCTAGCCTGCTGCAGTGGCACCTGGCCGAACAGCTGTCCCTCATATGGCTGAACAACAGCCACCAGGTTGATAAGCTCTACCCCAGACCAGTTGGCTGCCCTTGCGCTGTGCCTCTGTGCCATGCTGGACCACCGGGATAGAGAGGAACATGGCTGTGTATCAGCGCATGTCCCTGCCACATGTGCAGGATGAGCAATAGGGTACTCAGGGCCGCAATCACGCAGCATGTGGCTGTGCGGTTACTGCACAGTGCAGGGCAATAGCGCCGTCCTGGGCATGCGCAGTGTGCCAGGGCTATTGGGCTCATGGGGTCACGCAAGGACCCCTGGGTCACAGGTCAGCACCCCTTCGCACAGTGCACAGATGCACGATACAGGTGGTGCACACTTTCGCGATGGCATACTGGTGCTTGCGCCGTGCCATAGCATCGCACAAGCTGTGCCAGATGTGTGATAGCAGTGTGGCCATTGCTGTGCAGATGTGCACTGCAGGCATGCACACCGTGAATTTGTGAGTAGTGTGCCATGGACTTGCTCCAGTGCAACTCCATTGCGCATGGTGCAATCACACGATATTCAAACGCTGCATGCAAATCACCTCATGAGTCAATGCATGGCACAGTGGGGTGCATTAGCATATCATTACAATTGCACACAGGCTAATTTGTATGCCTTGTGCCTTAAAAGGGGGCTGTGTTACACCACAGGCCACAGACTGGTATTGCAACCACTCAGTTACGTGACTGGCAACATGGGGGTCCAAGGTTTCATCACACACTGCTACTGGGCACTACAATGCAAGGTGCAGGCACTGACCCACACTGCTTTCCATGTGCTCAGGTGGAAGAATGTCAGGAGGTGAAGGAGAGGAGAGGAGAGCCAGGGGCCTGCTTACAAGCATAGGCTAAACTTTACTGCTGCTGAGACCACTACCCTCTTTGAGGCCTACATGGATTGGGAGGGCCTACTCAGCAGGGCAACGGGCACACCACAGGAGAATGCGGTGACCTGGGGGGAGGTGGCCCAGTATGTGAACACACACAGGCGCCACCACTGCACCACCCAGGAGTGCAAGAAGAAGGTTGGCACAGATAGGAGGCACATCAAGGATAAGGCTACGGCCATCCGGGCATCCCACAGGGCGACTGGTGGTGGGCCACCGACCGTGCCTCCGCTGACTGCCACAGAAGAGCTTGTGGCATCCACCATCAGCTGCACAGCAGCGGAGGGCATGCCTGGTGGTGGGTTTCAGACAGGTGGCAGCCCCACACTGCATGTTGAGTATGTCCAGCCAGCAGATGTGCCTGTCATGTGGGTGTGTCTGAAGTCATGTCCACTGCCCCGTGCATGTGTGGATGTGGACGCACAGTGCAGCATGGTGGCAGGTGGTGACAGTGGCATGGGATCACCCCAGAACTCCTACAACAGTTCGAAATGCATGACAATGTCTGGCATTGCACCACTGCCTCTGGTTTGCTAAGCGATAGGCAGACCTATAATGCTGCCTGCAATAAGTGTACCTGGGCAATCCACAAGGCCAAGGCGGAGCACTACAGAATCACCCTAGCCACCTCCTGGGGTAGCACAAAAAAGTTCTGGGATAACAACAAGGAGCTTAATGGTAAATCTCACTCCCCACAACTTAGTGTTAACGGTGCTACCACCACAGACACACTTCACATAGCTAACTGCCTCAACTCCATCTTCTCAGACCTCAGCTGAGTCCTCCCTAGCAACTTTTTTTGATCCAATTCAGCCTACTCCACTGCCTAAGCTCCTCCACCTCCCCTTCAAACTCAGAGTCATTACCCCTACAGAAGCGAAAGCCTACCTGTCCAAAGTCCTCCAGAGCTCCAGTTACTGCAAAGGCACCTTCAATATGCATATCCTATACCTTGCGCTAGACTCCGTTATCTCCCCACTCACGGACCTTCTAAATCTGTCCGTGCACCTGGGCCAGTTCCCAACTTCATGGAAAATGGCAATGATAACACCAATATTGAAATGTGATGACAGCTCCCTCCCAAACAACTACCGGCCCATCTCAATTCTCCCCCCACTCTCTAAAGCCCTTGAAAAAATCATGGCCAATCAGCCCACTGACAACCTCCTCGCACACAACCTCTTATATAGGGAGCAGCATGGTTTCAGAGCTGGTCATAGCACTATGACTGCCCTCATAGAATTCGCTAACTCCCTGCACTCCACGCTTGACAAGGGGCACCTTGCAGGGGCCGTGTTTATAGACCTTTCAAAGGCCTTCGACACGGTTTCTCACCCCCTCCTTCTTACAGTAACACATTACAACAAATTGGGGTCTCTCATTGTCCACTCTCATGGTTAACCAGCTATCTTTCATCTAAAACCCAATGTGTTAAATTTAATAATACCATATATACTATGCTGTCTGTGCGCTCAGGAGTTCCCCAGGGATCTATCCTCGGTCCCCTGCTATTCAGCATCTGCCTCAACACCCTGCCTAAATCCTACCCCGTCAACCTTCTCTTCTACGTAAGCGACGCTGTTCTTTATGTTGCACATCCTGATCCTCTCTCTCTCCAGCGTACCTTACAAAACTCCTTCTCTCAGATTGAACATTGGTTTGCTGAACACAGATTGGTGGTCAACATAAAAAAAACTAAGATGATGCTCTATGCCCACCGCCAAAACAGATCAAAGGATTTCCCCCTGGAAATGCTCTCCGCCTCTCTCATCCCACTGGAACAGGTCCAAAAGTATAAATATCTAGGTATTACATTTGACTCTTACCTCTCATTCCATGAACATATAAAAATCCTCACCTCCGCCACCAACACCCGCATTGGTCTCCTGTACAGACATAAAGACTGCCTGCCACCTGAAGCACTTCACCTAGCCATTACCTCCTCAGTCTTATCGCTGGTGGACTATGGCCTCACAATCTATGCTGCCACCAACCCTACGGTGCTTCATCAAATACAAGTAATCATCAAAAAGGCCTACCGGCTCCTCTCTGATGCTGACAGAAATACACATACCTGCACCCTATACGTGCTCACCAATATCCTCTCCCTTGTGGAAAGACTATTATACCAGACCTGTCTCTCTTCACCAAAAGAATCCACCTGGATTTAACCCCTATAGGTGTCATGGCTTCTCTTCAGGCAGCCACCATCTCAATGTCCACATGGGCCACTACAAAAACTATCTGGAAGGTGCCTAGGGTCAGGACCACCCAGGCCCAGTGATCCTTCCCCCTTAGAGCTCCATCTTGGTACAATGTCCTCCCACCAGCCATCACATCAATCACCAATCTAGGTCCTTTTAAAGATGCCTTAAGGGCTTGTATCCTCTCCTCACATCAATGCCAGTGTAACCAGTAACCTGTGGATCCTACACCTCGCTGCTAGGCGATGCACCCGACCTTGGCCTGGCAATGGAGAGCCCTCACTATTTCTAGCCTACAGGCTCCTCTCCTTCCTCAGTTACCATATAGTTGCACTGGACTATGAATGCATTGTATTATGTATAAGACAAGACCTCCCTGAGGCTGCTTACTACCAGCTCATATCATGCATTGCTGTGCTCATTGTACTTATACTCTGTATGATCGCTCATCTACATTTATTCTATGGGCTGGATATTCAGAAATGAGCCAAAGGCCGGCACGACCCCGGTGCAGCGTAACTCAGCTGTGCCATTGTATAGTGACTGTGATATTCAATGGTTGCACATGGCTGACATCGCGCCAGTGCAACATAGCTGAAACTCTCGCGGGGATCTTGTATAAAGCGCAGCCAGAGAGTCGCTGAGGAGCAGCCAACCTGCATCATGGTGCAACCAGAGATGCACCAGAGGGCAAAGGAAGATGCACCAAGGCACTAAGGAACCAGCCCTACCTAGGCACTGCTGGGAGAAAGGCGGGGTGGGGGGGCAGTGCGGGGAGGCAGTGGAGCCTGGCCGGGAACAGTGGTAGGGACGCACAGTGGTGGGCCACAGGGGACCACCACCTGCAGGGTGCACACAGGCAGTCGGGCCCCCACCCCCCCAGCACCAGGGCAGTGGACACAGGGAACAGGTGGCACTATTGGCCAAGGGTGAGCTTCCACCGGCCCCCCCACTGGACGGCATGCCCCTATCCACCCAGACCATGGCAAGCCACACCCTGGCACATGGCGCCCAACACACACACCGCGCATCCTACACAGCCAGCCCAGGGCCACCCCAAGGCACAGCCACCGACCGAGGGGCAGGACACCACCATGCACGGCCTGCAGAATGACACAGGCACACCACACAGACCCCCACATGCCACTCCAGCATGGCTCCAGTCACCAGCTGGAAAGCATACACGGACACAGGCAGGTAAGGTTGTAAGATGTATTATAGAACTATATACAATACTAACATACTAAAATGCCAGCAGAATAGGCCTAATGGTCTTTCGTGTCTGCTCGTTTGGTCAGCCCCCACCCTGGGTGCTTTGCCAGTTGGTCTTTTCCTGCAATCCTCCTCTCCCCAGGGGGGTGGAGACAGAGTCCCTTCTTTATCGGCATCCCCTTGACTGCCTTTTCTCCCATCCCACCCCCCTTCACAAGTTTAAACCCCACTTTTCACCAATGAACTCCTCCATTTTCAACTTAAGGATTCCCTTCCCCTCCAAATTGAGATGTAGTCTATCTCTAGCATACAGCTCCTTATCCTCCCAGGTCTCCCCAATCCCCATCAACCCATACCCTCTGGCCTCACACCACTCCCTGAGCCACTGGTTTATCTCCTAATTTTTCTTTGTGTTTCCCCACTAGCCCTTGGCACTGTGAGGATTTCTGAGAAGGACTGTGCATCCTATGTCATGACAGACCCTGGCAGAGCTCCCTGAATCTTGCCTGTATCTCTAGCTCGCTATCTTCCCTCAATGTCATTTGTGCCCAGGTGGACCAGTATGTCTGGGGAACCCCATGTCCTTTGCCAGCTGATATACCTCAGTGCTAGCCATGTGCACCGTTAGTCCAGGGAAGCATCTTGTTCTAACTGGCCAGGCTTCTCCTCCCTATCCCATTTGATACCCCTGATCATAGAATCCCAGCAGGAACACTCTGACCACCCTTTTCCTCCATTTCCCTTCCATGTCCCTCATCCTTTCTACTGCCCCCACCCAGCTGGCTCCTTGTTCCTCCCCTATCTGGGTGCTACATGCCACCCGTTCCTTATTTACCATGGCCACTCCCTCCCCTCCAATCCTATGCCTCTCCTCCTCCTGAGTATCCTTCTGTACCTTGTTAATTCCCCCCTCACTGCTCGCAACTGGTCCTTCTCCCCCATCTGCTAAACTAGCCTGGCTCATCCTCCCTTCCTTCCTGTCTCCATTTAGTTCCTCCTTGCTCATCGTGCTCCCCTGGCCTAACCCCTCAGCTCTCTTTACTGAATCATCCTTGAACTTCTGGTCCTTCTTTACCTTTCCTCCCAACTGGTCCTTCTCCTTGTGCTTTCCTCTCTCTTCCCCCTGCTCTGATCTACTACTCCCCCCATTCTCCTGCATTCCAGGTCCCCCCCTGTTCTTCCTGCTATCTGGCCCCTGCCTCCTGCCCCCACTCCCACACCCTTTCGTCTCTAACCACCTCTGCCATTGGCCTCTCCCCCCCATCTTTGAGCAGAAGAGGTGAGCGGTTACTAAGTATAAGGTCTGATCCACCTCCTGCCTTGCTTCCTTCCTTCTGTCCAGCACTGGCTATCCACCTACTTCCCTGAGAATGTTGTCCCTCCGTCCCCCCTTTGTGAGGGTCCCCAGTTACCTGCCTGCTTCCTTGGTAGTGTCCTTTTGGGCCCCCTCTGCCAGGGTCCCTATGTGACCCCTGAGTATTATCCTGCACTCCTTTCCCTATACCCCCACCCCCAGTGCTTGGTGCAACCCTGTGGGAGATTTCCAGCCCTCTTCCCCAACCATACCATCCCCCTTCCCCCAGCTTTCTCCTCATCCCCGCAACCTCCTCCCTAAGCTGTGCCAGCTGGTAGCACATTGGCAACCACCAAACTCCCAAGCCCAGTCCAGTATCATGGCTGCTCCACACCCTGTGCACCCCACCACCCTCCCAAAGATGCGGCCCTAATGATGTGTGGTTCCATCCCTTTCAAATGGTTTTCCTTGGGTGAGCCACCAGGTTCCCCTATTCAAGATACCCCTACTGCCTAATCAGGTCACCCACTAATCCTAGAGACAGTCCACTGTACACCAGTAACTCTGTTACTAGGTGCAGTACAACACATTAAACATGTAAGGAAAATGAACAACTCCCTAAGCTCCTCTGTCCCGGCCTTTAAATCCAACCCCCAGTAGCTAGAACTACATGAGCTGCACCAGCAGCCTTTTCCTCCAATTGCAGGGCAGGTCTTCCCCTATAAATTTGCAGACTTCTGGGGAGGGAGGGGTGGGGTTTGGGCAGACACCTGACAAGAGAGAGAGTGTATCAGCCCTGTGTCTCCCCTCCAAGCCCTGCAGCTAAAGAACCATCTCCAAGCAAATCCCACCAAACAGGTTTTAAATCAGAAGAAATAGGCCTCTACCAGCGCAGCCTGTTACAAAGTGAAACATCCACAAAAGAGCCCCACTTACAGCCACTAAATCAGTTTACAAACATCCAGGATCCCCCAGAACAATACCCTGCTAGCCCCTTAGAAGCAAGAAAGAAAAGAACTAACCTACCAAGTAATATCCACAAGAACCCTGTGAAAACAGCAGCAGCTACTGTCCTGGAACACAACTGATCCTGCCCCCTTCCAGTTCTTTCACTACAATAAAACAAAAGGGATAGGGTAGGAGAGTGAGGAATGGGGACAGGGGAAAGGTGCTGTACGGTGGGATGGGGGAAGGTAGGGGAAGGGAAGGCAGGGGCAAGTAGGATGTACGGTGCCAGCTACGGGCGGCCACGGCCTGCCGCAGCCTGGCACCTCCATCTCTGCCTGTTGCGCAGCACCATCCTTCGTGTCTGTTGTGCAACTTCCAAGGTGATGGAGGTAATCAGAATAATCTGCCACAGGAGCCAGCAGTACAGCAGCAGCCATGATCTCCTCTGGATGCCTATGACAAAGGAATGGGCAGGTGATCAGTGCATGTCCATAGCAACCATGCCCTCCCACTATGCACAGTGGACAGTGGGAACACATGCCCCTGGAGTGGCACCCTGGCCACCCACAGTGGGTGGGCCAATGCCTGCCGACACCTCAGCATGCTATGACAGTGCACAGTGGCAGACACCGCTGCCCAAGGGCCACCTGACCGCTCAGTGGCAGGCAGGTGGCACAGTGCTGCAGCAGCACCACAGCACCACTGGTGGCAGCCGGATGCACACCAATCCCACCAACAGCTGCCACACGTGTGCAATGGCCACCCCATGATGGCATGCACACCGCACAGTGTGCTGCACAAAGCTGACACGGCACATGGTACAGGTGGCCATGGCCGCACCCCCACCCCTGCTGACCACCTGGTAAGGAGTAGAGGAACAGAACAGTGCCTACCTACTCGCTACGGCACTGCATGTGCTGGTCCCGCAGCCACTCCATCTCCTCCACGTGGGCCAGCCCCCCCAGCCAGTTGTCCCGCAGCAGCCTGCTGCGGCCCACCAGGCACCCCTGGCACGGCATTGATCCTCAGGCACTGGGAAAGGAATACAGATAGGCACACATCAGAACACAGCCACAGCATGAGCCCACTGCCCCCGCCACTATGCACAGTGTGCATCTCAGCCGGGCATGATCCGCAGGGCAGTGGCGTAGCACACCCGGTGTCTGGCAATGCCACAACACAGGGCACACAATGACAGTAACCCCCCCCCAGGCATGGCAGGCAGCCCAGCCAGCACTATGGTATGGTGGTTGTGCACAAGAGCAGCATGTGCTGACTTACCTGGCCATGGCATGGCCCCCCTGTGGACATGTGCCTGCAGCACCCTCAGCCACTCAGGGTCCCTCCACATTAGGTCACCGTATCGGTGGTGGCACTGCTCCCTAGTGCATTGCACCCTGGTGGCCTGGATCAGGCCAGCAGCAATGGCCTGCCACACACAAATTCTGGCCTGCTGCAGGGGCTGCTACTCAAACAAGTGTGCTCCATGTAGCTCAACCTGTGCCACAAGATTCATGAGTGCCACCTGGTTCCAGTTGCCAGCATGTCGTACCCTACACTGCGCCATGCTGCCTATACCAGTGGTGTTACAAAATGTCACCCAGTAGTGCACGTGCACAACATGCGCAGGATGCATGCCTCGTGGACGGTTGTGTGGCATCCTCCAATTGCACATCGCTGTGGATGCACGGTATGGGCATGGCCCACCTGGCATGTATAGCAGGAGTTCCATGGGGGCATAGGGTCAGAGCAGGGGTCAGGGGTCAACACGCGCAAAGTGCGCATGGGCACTATAGGGCTTATGTCACATAGTCCACAATAGGGCCTATAGCACCTGAGCGCCATGGGCCCTATTGCACCTGAGCACCATAGGCCTAATAGCACCTGAGCGCTATGGGTCCTGTAGCGCCTGAGCACCATAGGCCTAATAGAGCTTGAGCGCCATGGGCCCTGTAGCGTCTGGGCGCTATAGGGCCCATGGTGCATTAGGTGCTATGGCCCCTATAGTGCTCCTAGCACACAGTGCGCAATAGGTGGTAGCACATGCCATGGCGCATGCATATTGTGGGCGGTGCACTACGCATGTCACGGCATTGCACCACAACATGCACCAGAGCAGTTCCATTGTGCTAGGAGCAAGTGCGCGATATTCAGCCATCTTATGCAAATGAGCTCATCAGCCTATCCACAGCACACTGGGAACATTAGCATGTCATTACCATTGCACAACAGCTCATTTGCATGTGATGCGCTATAAAGGTGCTGCACAACAGCACAGGCCAAAGACTGGTATTGCAACCATCTGAGGTAAGTTGTGCCTGCTGTGAGACAGCCAGCACAGCAGGATGGATGGGGTGGGCCGTTGCAGACAGTAACCACATGAACATGTTTGAGCATGAGGAGAGCGAGAAGTGCGGGCCTGCCCGCAAGTGCAGGCCCAACTTTATGAAGGCAGAAGCCGATGCCTTGTTCAAGGCCTGCCTCAATAGGGAGCCATTGCTGACTGGCGCCATTGGCACACCACAGGCCAGGGCCACCGCCTGAGTGGAGGTGGCAGCGGCTGTGAACCAGCAGGGTAGCCACCAGTGGTCTGCACAGGAGTGCAGAAAGAAAGTGGGTACCGACAAATGCCAGATAAAAGAGAAAGTGCCTGCCATACGGGCTGCCAGGACAGCCACTGGTGGGGGCCATGCTGCTGTGCCACAGCTCACAGTGCAAGAGGATCTGGTGGTGGCCACCATGTGGCACAGTACAGTTGAGGGTGTGCCAGACTGTGGTTTGCAGACAGGAGGGAGAACAACACTGCATGGTAGGTATGGGGGGGCTGGTACAGTGGCACTAACACTTCTGTTTTCCCTTACAGCACTGGCACACCAGCATGCAGTGGCAGGAGCATGTGTGGCTGCTGTGGGGGCTGGCCCAGCCCCGGAGGACCAGCCATCCACCTCCATGGGCATCCGGGGGCCCAATCAGCTGCAGCACACCACCTCCATCCAGTCGGATGTCCTGGGCTTGCTGGCGGATGAGGCCCTGGCTGAGTTCCAGCAGTATGCCAGCCATGGCGTGCTCTGTATGGAGACACAGATCAGGGTGGGGTCTTACACTGATGATGACATGACCATCATCCTGGACAGCGGGGGTGTTGTCATGGGGAAGACACCCATACCTACCACCATCACTGGCAGTGCGGCCAGTGGCCTGTTGGCGGTGGAACAGCTGCCCACCACTGCCCCTGGTTCTGCTGTGTGCACAGACACAGCGGCACTGGCTGGTGGTGGTGGTGCAACCACCCAGGCGCTGGCCAGTGCACAGGGGCTGGAGGGGCAGCAGCAGATGGCTGGGGATGTTGGGTGGCCGGGTGCAGCATCCGCCGCCAGTGCACCTGACAATGACCTACCCCATGGGGACCCCGCTGTGCAGAGTCCACCTGAGCGGGGGACTGTGCAGTGCGGTCATACACCAATGGTGGGATGGCAACAAGCCCATGCACCCCAGGCGTCGACCCATTGACTGAGCACACCCGATTGCTGCGGGCCTCTGTGGAGCAACAGGTGCTGCTCATAGCTAGGGTGTGCACTCTGTGCAGAGGAGCACCAGGCAGCTGAGCAGCATGAGAGGGGTACTGCGCAGGTCCTGGAGGCCATTCAGCACCTGCAGGAGGACACGACGGCATCTCTGGACCGCATTGCCAATGCGATCTCGGTCAGCCTTGCACCACTGGCTGCCACAGGACATGGCCACCAGCCACAGTCACCGTGGAATGTGCTGTCCACCCCACGGACCCAGCGTTGGGTGACACCCTCAATGTCGATGCCAGGCTCTGCTGTCAGCATCCCAGGCATGCCTGGGGCGGGCCTGTTTGGGTGCCTATGGACCCCTGTGAGGACCCAGTTGCGTTCCCACAGTTCGACCCCTGGGGGCAGTCACATACCTCCCCTGTGGCCGTTGAGCAGCCTGTGGCTGCCGAGCAGCTGTGGTGCCATCGCCCCCGTGTCCATGGTGTCCCTGTGTCCGTGCGGCGGACATGATGTGCGCGTCACCCTGTCTGCAGTCAGCTGCTACCGCCCTGTGTGCATATGGGTGATATGTGTGTGTGTGTGTGTGTGTGTGTGTGTGCATGACACAATCGTGGCACCTGTGTGTTGTGCCACATGCTGCCCATGTGTGCACCTGCCCAGCTGCTGGCCCATGTGGTGTGTACCTGATAATGACAGCACTGCACTGGTTGCACCTGTGCACTGGTGCCCTGCATCTGATCCATGCCACATGCTAGCGCCTGGGCATGTGTCTGCGTTTGCCAGTGTGTGTGTGTGTGTGTGTGTGTGTGTGTGTTTGTATGTGTGTTGCTGTACAGTGCTACATGGTGTTGTGTGTGGCTGTGGGGCACTGCCCCCCTGCCCCTGCTCCACGGCTGTGTGTGCATGCCCATAGCCATGCCAGCCCATGCCTGTGTGCTGTGCCATTGTGTCTGTTCAGTGCATGGGTGTTTGTCCACCTACTTGCGTGCACCAAAGTGCTTCTGTACAATTGTGTCCCAATGCTGGCATGCCATCCTGAGGAGCCAGGGATCCCTCCACCCCGGCGGGTAGGCTACCCACCACCCCCCAGCCCATTGCCCACATTGTCCCCACAGCTGTCCCCCTCTTTGGCCTCGACAGCTATCCCACGGTCAATGACCATGTTGTGCAACATGCAGCAGGCCAGGAATAGACCACAGGCCTTCAAGGGGCTGTACCGTAGGGCATCGCCAAACCTGTCTAGGCAACGGAATTATGCCTTCAGCATCCCAAACACACTCTCAGTGATGTTCCATGTGCTGGTGTGTGCCTCATTGTACTGGTCTTCTGCTGGGGCCGATGGGCACCGGTAGGGGGTGAGCAGCCAGGGCCTGGGTGGGTAGCCACTGTCACCTGTGTGGACAGATATATGTTTAGCCTGGTGTCCTCTGTCGCTGTGCCCCTTGCCCATCCCTGGCACTCCCACCAGCGCACTTGCCCTGCCTGCCCACCTCCCATGCCCTGCTGTACCCAGCTGCCCATGGTCTTCCCATACTCACCCACTAGGTGGCCAATGGGGATGTCCCCACTCTGGAACCTGTGGCACAGTGCTGAGCTGTACCAGATGAATGTGCCATGTGCACTCCCAGGTGTGTGGCACAGACATTGGTTATGCACCCCCTGGCATTGCACACCACCTGGCAGTTGTCACTGGGGTAGGCCTTCCTATTCACATATGCTAACCCCTCTGGGCCAGGTGGCATGCGGATGCCCACATGGGTGCAGTCAATGGCCCCAGTACACCAGGCATCCATGCTACCCTGTGGAACTCCTGCATGGTTGCTGTGTGCTCTGCCTGTGTGCTGGGGAAATGGATGTAGTCTGCAGCATGTGGCAGCAGAGCATTGAGGGATTGTGTGAGGAGCTGTGATGTGGCCGACTGGGTTATGCCTGTGGTGTCCCCTGTTGGTCTCTGGAAGGTGCCCATGGTGAGCAGGCACATGACGGCTGTCACTTTCATCTCCACTGTCAGGGTGTGGCTCCGTCTAGTGGGTGCCTGCATCTCCTCACTGCACAGCTCACAGAGCTGCCTCAGAATCACCCGGTTCAGGCAATACCGGCCATGATCTCCATATCACTGTCCGTCTCGAAGCTGATGCGGGGCCGGTACCACTTGTTCCAGGCATATCACTGACAGGCCCTTCCATGGCCATGTCGCTCTGCCTCCTGCCTCCTCATGCCCCTCATTATGGCCTCCATCTGGAAGGCTGCACTGGCCATGGCCCTTGTTGTCCTGTCTCTCCCTGGGTGTCTGGCTCCAGTGGGCTGCTTGCCACTGTGGGGCAGTGCCTTTCCCTCTGCTGGACTCCCTCTTGTGTCACCTGCCCCTGGCTTGCAGTTGCCTGCTACCTCTGTCCCACACCCCTGTGGAAGCCCGTGTCACTCCCTTCGGGGTCTGGTGGCTCCTTCTCTCTCACTCTCACTCTGTCTGTCTCCCTGTCTGTCTCTCTCTCTCTCTCTCTCTCTCTCCCCCTCTCCCTATCCCTCTCTCTCTCTCTCTGTCTCTTTGTTTGTCTCTCTCTGTCTGCCTTTCTGTCTCTGTCTATGTTGCTCCCCTCTGGCACAAGTGCTGTCCCCCTGCTTGCTTTCTGTTTTTATAGGATCAAGTCTGCTCGGCGCATCTGGCCGTTGCTCCACACTTGCACCATGGGTTTGGGGTTGAATATTGCACTGTGCCACATATTCATGGGAATGCCCCCTGTCCTTGCACATGCATTCATTACAGTTGCGCATTGGCACACTGCTACTTGTGCTGCGCAATGTCTCCCACTGAATATCGCTGCATGGCAGATTTCTGAAGTTGCGCATGCACAACCCAGTTGTGCCATGTGCAACTGCTTTGAATATCCAGGCCTATGTGTGTACTGTATGAATGTCAATGTTTTATTCTGACGTGGAGCCTCTGGAAACGAGTCTATGACTCAAAGGGTTGTAATTCCAATTTCCTAAATAAATAAAAAAATAGTCTTATCAACTAATGTGCTGCAATTACTATTTCTGAGGCTAGTTCCTTAACTCCCTACCAACATATCTGTTTGTCCTCATCTAATTAGGCCCTTTTGCCTTAGTACATGAATGATTCCTTTTTACCCAGTCTTATTCCCATAAGGTTTTTTATCGGTTTATATGAGTAATCACTAAATACCGATACTGGAGATCTGTCTTTTCCATGCTGGACTGCAGGGGTGAGCAATGAATCTTCTTTCCAGATCTCTCCTGTGTGCTGATTTGAGCACCACCATTCACAGGTGCTGCCTACCCTGTTACCTAAAGAACACTAACATGCACAATATTTACTATCATGGTGGCCACTGTTGGTTCTATTTTATGGTTTATTTGCCAGTAAGAGAAACATTTGGAACTATGGTCATTATTGGGTTCACCACCACTGTTACACACATTTCATTTTATCCTATTTCAGGGTATGTGAAATGGTAGAGTCAAGCTATGCAGACCCTTTCATATACTAATGTATGTGGCCTTTGTTTTGATTCCTTCTTTATTAATGATGTGAAAACATTGGGGTCAGATAAAAATGAGCCTAGGTCAGGTTACCCTAGCTGCAGAGCACCAAATCCTGCGCCATACTCTATAGGCACATTGTTAGAGGAGGAATGACAGAGAAGGTGTTGAGGGTTTCTCAGTGCTGCAGATGTTAGTGCTAGTTTTATATATTAAAATGTTATTGGAAAAACAAGTTTATGGAAGTCTGTTTATCGATGCATTCTCTCAGTCGTATCTTAAAGGGAAGTATGTTAAAAATGAAAAACCTTGTTTTTCACAACTATCATACAATTATTCATAAGAAAAATACAGAGCCTTGTCTAGATAAGTGTAAAAAAGCAAGATTAGCTTCGGTTTGGGTTAACCTTTTTTTTTTTTTTTTTACACTTCATAGACAGTAGCTGGTGATCTCACAAAATTCACTAGACAAACGACCTGTCAGGTCAAATATGGTCTGTTTTAAATTAAAACTGCTCGGTTATGGAGGATGAGGAAGTCAATTGTTTATTAGCCAGAAGACAAGCTCTAACAGCTAATATTACAAAAAATGTTCTTGGAGACCTGTTGAGAATTGCACTACTCATCTTTTAATTTGTTTGTTTTTATGGTAGCAATAACAGAAGACTTGTTTACCTTATTTTGTTTTGTAATTACTATGTGCCATATATTCTAATGTAGGCCATATAATTTACAAGTTACTTATGTATAGAGTGGAAAAGGGAATTTACAGCTATCAAAACATTCTTGGTCAATCATAGTTATCATTCTTTTAGTCTGCCCCATAATCAGGGCCCTGTGTTCACTGTGTTCACTGTGGCAAACTGGACCCACATTCTGCGGCAGGACCTCATGCTTGCTACAGTCAGACTATGAGCAATTTTGCAATGATTCTGCTGCAGTTCTGTGACAGGCTCAAATGACCCCCAAAATAAAATCTAGTTACCCAGAAAGAATGCTCAGGAAAAGGTAGTCTGGGGCAGTTTGGCAGAAGCACAGGGAAAGCAATGCAAAGCAATTCTGGCATCATGATTTGGAATGGGTGTAGGGCATGGGGGAATTGAAGGGTTATTTTATTTTTACTGCAGTCTGTTTTATTGTCCCATGGTTCCCTCCCGCCTGCCCAGTGCTGGTTTTCCACAGCTATGCTCCTGAGAATTTCTTCCCCTGCCTGCCCCCATTGCTTGAAGACCAGTATTGTCTGGTTGCAAAACAGTGCTGTTCCAATGGCCCCCCCCCACCCACTTGCTTGAATCCTGGTGGTGCTGGTTTGTGCTGTATTGCTGCTCTAGCTGCTTCCTCTTGCTTGCACTGTTCAACACCAGTGGTGTCATTTGTGTCAATGCCACTGGCTTCCACATCTTCTTCTCTCCCACTCTATAAGGATTTACTGTGATGCTGGAGAGTAGCTAGATCATTTTACATTAGACAAAGGTCCAGAAAGCCTCCCATTTGTTGTCTGCAATAATTACTAATACTTTTGTATTCCACAGTTCTATAATTGGCAAATAGAACCACCATTCTTTCTCATGAAGTAGACTTCCTGAAGTTCCCTCAGTGTTTGTAGATGGCCATAATGGTCATAAGCTTGAGGGCTGAGTGCAGTGGATTGGAAAGGGTGGCCTCACTGATTAATACAACCGGGGGATGTATAACGGAGCTGCCAACAGCTCACACTAATGCCATTTTTAGCTTGCTCACAATCATTTCAGCTGTTTAGCTGGGATTTTCAGTGATAATGGGCAGTTTTACTGCATCAAAAAATGCTGTTTCTGCAGCAGAGGCTTGTTTCTGCGGTAGGCCCATGTTTCTGCGGCAGTGGCTGCATCCACAGAATTGCAGAAAACATGGGGCCCGGCCCATAATTATTAAATGTAGCCCAATCTAAGCAATAGCTATTGTTTTGCTTTGGTGTCCTCTGTACACAGTTCCATGATTTGCAGTATGATACGAAAATTAAGAAAACATATTGTGAATAGTTGTAAAAATGAGGAGTCAAAATTACTCTTAATAAAAGAAAAGTCTAAAAAAAAAGTATTTTAAAAATATTTGTTAGATTTTTTTCCTTTTTAGTTTTGTCCTTATCTCCCATGAGGGCTGCCTATCAATCATCTAATACATTCCCTCTGAAATGCAGGATAATGCATACATACTTCGTATACACAGAGCACAAGCTCAATTTTAGGAGGAAAAGAAGACCACTGGTCTATTGAGTTTCTTCCTCCCACAGATTAACCTGGAACACTGTCACTCCTTTTCCTTCCAGGTATCTATTGTTGAACCTGATGGCCATTACAGTGTCAACTGATAGCATGTGCTCTGTAAGTCTGTTTCAAATGTCCACCACTCACTTTGTGAAATAGTTTTTCCTGGCATCTCCACTTGAATCTTCCTCCTTTCCGTGACATCATGCATCCCCTTATTCTTTCATCCTTGTACACCTTGAACAGTTTGGTCCATTAAACAGTGCCACCATCAGCAACTAAAGAGATGTATTTGTTCCCACAGTATTATCCTTGTCCAAGCAAAACTGCTGCAGTTCTATTAGCCAGTCCTGATAGCCCATGTTGTTTTTTAAGCCTTCAACCCCTTTGTACACTCGCCTCTGAACTTTTTTAATCATGTTAAAAGAGCAGCTCTGCACTTAAGCATGCACTTTCATAAAAAAGATATTTCAGCTATTACAATTTACTAGAAAATACAATTTCTTTGTTATTCACTTCTAATGTTTCTTTGAAAGGTTTACAGCACATCTTGGTCTTCGACCGAAAAGTCTTGTATAAAAACATTTGCCTCTCCTCTGTTAACCTCACAGTGCCTTTATGACATCATAGTGCTCACCAAGACAACAGACTGTGATGTCACAAACAGCAATTATGTGATTAGCAAGGGAGAGTCAGCTACATTTTGAGCCAACAGCAGGGGAACATTGAATAAAATAACTAGAAAACAATGAAGTCAAAACATAATCAGTATAAATATGTAAGCAATAATACTTGACAGGGTGGGCATTATTGGGAAATACCGGACTGCCCAGGGGCGTGATGAGGCCTGACGCCGCAGGCGGAGGGCCTTATAGCCCCTGGAAGGTCCAGTATTTCCCAATAATGCCCACACTGGAGGGTATTATTGCGGGTATAAATGGTTTTCTTAGTAAGTTTTAATGAAGAGAGGAAATTATTATAAAAAAATTAATAGTATTAGCAGAAACAAAAGTATTTAAAAAAATAGTCCATGTTTCTTTAAAGCTGTTCCAGGTTCTGTTGCTCCTCCCCACAGCTATCAACCCCCCCCCCAACTTCCCGACACAGATACATCCACCTGAAGAATTTGTAAATATGCAGAAGCAGTCTGTGGGCATCGTTTTTAAGTTGTGTCATGTTTGTTTAACATTTTAATTTTTTTTTAATTGGGTTGCAGTTGTACGTTGCGTCTGTTAAGTGCGGGACCTGTGGATGAGAACTATGCGTTGACGAACAGCTCCGAGGTAAATGACGTATTTAATTTAGCTTGGTATTGTAGTTTGAGGCTGTTCTGGCGTTTGTGGCAGTAGAATGATATGATTTTGAAAATGGTTTTGGTGTTTCATTGTAACAAGCTTCGGAGCAATGGATTCTTTCACTTCCGGTTAAGTGCAGTGCTGCGATAGTGCGGTCGGGAGAGTGCAGCTGTGAGAAAAAAAAGATTTGGGCACTCTTCCCAACCGCAGAATAAGTGGAGTGTCTTTTTTTATTTTCTGAAGAGGAACGAGCTTATACTGAAGGAGCGAGTGCGTGTGTGTGGGGGGGTCCAGTTGCTCTCGCTAAGGAAGAGAAAAACATGGTGGGGATTTTAAATGTTAGCTGGTGGTTTCAGCCAATGGAAGCAGGCGAGCACCCCTGCACAAGGGTATGTGATAAGGTGGGACTCAGGCTGGTACTAATTTCTTGCTAGGCATTTATTGAAAAATAAATGCCCAGCTTGGAGGTGGTATTAGCCAATCAGCACTGAGAATCCATTCTTGCCATTTTATAAACTGTTTTTAAGCCTTTAATTATAGTAATGAGTTGCTCTTTATTTTTTTTATGTAAAATGTGTTGACTGGGAAAGGCACACTGAGCCGAGGCTCATTTCTAGGTGTGACCCAGGGACATGGGTAACAAATACAGTACAAAGGGAATACATACTGTATACAATACAAAATACAAGAGCAATACAGATTTGTCAATACCAGATTGCAATGTATTTACATTGGGTAAATTTGATTGTTGAGCCATACATACGTAATAGAAGTATATTATGGATAGCTGATTCAGCTAATTAGATAAGATGAACTGTGCATAGTTATAATATTTTTTTTTTTTATTTAGTTGTTTAACCAGGTATAGCACACTAAGCTGAAAGCTTTTTTACAGGAGCAACCTGGGAGTACAAGGAGGTTAAGTGACTTGCTTAGGGTCACACAGTATGCAAGTGGAAGCTGTGGGATTCAAATCCAGGTCTGGCCTGCTGGATGTCACCAAATTTGCAGCTCAGAGCCTTAGACCACTGCGCTATACTGCCTCCTCAGGTACTGTCAGGTACAGTCCTCAGGTGGTTTACATCATTCCTCATGGGAAGATCTCAGAGAGTGGTGTCCGGGGTTTATTCCTCAAATCCAGTTTATGTATCATATGGGGTTCCTCAGGGTTCAGTGCTGTCCCCCATGCTGTTTGCAGTGTATATGCTGCCCCTTGGAGACATTGTAAGAAGGTATGGGCTGAGGTTTCACTGCTGCGCTGATGATACCCAGCTCTACCTTTCTTTTGCACCTGACCAGGATGGAGCTGTTTCAGTCTTTAATAGCTGCCTCACTGAAGTCCAGGAGTGGATGGATGCTAATTGGTTGAAGTTGAACTCTGATAAGACTGAGGTATTGGTTGTGGATCTGGGTCGCTGGATAGGGGGGTCAGGTGTGGGTTTGCCCTCTGGACTTTTCCTTGGGGGTGTGCCACTCCTGACCTCTGAATGGGTGTGAAACCTGGGGGCAATTTTTGACGAAGGGCTGACCCTGCATTCGCAGGTGTCGGCTGTCATCAAATCCTTATTTTACCATCTGAGGAATATCTCCAGGATTAAGCACCTTGTTCCATCCAGCAACCTTCCTACTCTGATGCATGCCTTCATGACCTCACATTTAGATTATTGCAACTCCCTATACCTAGGGCTACCAGGGTTGGAAATCCATCACTTGCAGCTAATGCAGAACACGGCAGCTCGGCTTTTGATGGGATCATCTCGGTCCTGTCATATTTCACTGGTGCTGCATGGACTGCACTGGTTGCCAGTTCAGTGGTGGATCACCTTTAAAGTCAGTCTTCTGACTTTTGAAGCCCTACATGGACTTGGCCTGGACTACCTGAAAGAGCTTCTGGTCCCTTACTGCCCTGGGTGATTGCTCCGCTCAGCCGACGAGGGGTTGCTAGAGATTCCAAGAGTATGTTAGAAATCTTCTGGGGCTAGAGCATTTGTGTATGCCACCCCTACCCTTTGGAATTCTCAACCCCATCTGTTATGTGAGTGCATGACCATGGAAGGATTTAAGCAGGCACTAAAAACTTTCCTATGGTGCCAAGCTTTTGGTAACTAATCATTGGATGATACCAGTTTGACATTTTGTTACTGAGATGTTTGTTTTGTTTATTTTGTGATTTTAATATTGTTAAGGTGCCTTGGTTTTTGAAAGGCGCCATACAAATAAAGTTTATTATTATTATTATTATTAATGGTGTTATATTTATTGTTTTATTTATTTATCGAATTTTGGTAACCGGGTAGGCCCTGAGACAAGACAGTCCCTTTTTCAGGGGTGACCCGGGAAGTGCAGTGCATTGATAGTGCATTCATTGATGCAAGAAATTAGACAAGGAGTAGTCATACAGTAAAATAGTACATCAGTTACATTCAGTTATGCAAAATAAGCAATGTAAAGCACAGTCAACAAAACCTATATCACAAAGTGGCACATTTTAGGGCAGATGCGCAGCCCAGAGACCATCACTGCGATATGGTCCTCAGCCTAGCCTATAAGCTATCCAAAATTTCTTCCCCCTCCGCAGTATCCACAGTATCCTTCAGCCCAAAACCTAGAAAAGGGCACAAAGATCTTCAACATTTAGAGCCACTCTTGAGCAAATTAAAACATTTACATACCTTGGCATTACACTTGGCAGCGCTTTGTCCTTCAGTGCACTTGTTGGCCACTTAGTTAAGGTGGTCAACTCAAGACTAGGGCTACTATTCAGGCATAGGAGAAACTTCCTGCCAGAGATTAAAATGCTTATTGTGCAATGCTTCATCACAGGCATCATTGATTATGGGCTTGTGGTATATGGATCTGCTAATGACAATGTCATGTCCAGGGTCAAGGGCCTCTTTAACAGGGCCTGCCCCTTCACACTTGACCTAAACAAGTATTTGTCAATGCTGAATGTTGTCTCACTGGCATTGGCAGTGGCAGTGCTGGAGCTAGAGACACATACTAGGAATGGCAGTGAAGTATTGAAGTGACGCCAACCCCATCCCCACCGTGCAGAGACCGACAGGCATTGGGGTGTGCCTTTGGGTCATCAGCTATAACACTCATGCCATTTTACCTCACCCTACTCTGTAGACACTGACAAGTGTTGTGGTTTGCTTTGGGGTCTTTGGGTATTATACTTACCCCATTCCATAAGAAAATACGCTGAGGTGGGTGCAGTATAGAAGAATGGGGTGAACTTTGTGGCCAAACACTCCAAGGCACACCACCATGCCTGTCACTGGCTGCAGGGTGGGGGTGGAATGGTGTGAGCATTACAGCCAATGATCCCAAGTCACACCTCTGACACCTGTCAGGCTCTACAGAATGGGGTACTACAAGCAGAAACCCTAACACCGTAGGCATGTGTTGGTATTTTCACTCCAAATTTTCAACATGGGCTTTTTGTGAGCCCACCTCATGAAGAGAGGCACTATCAGTTTGTTAGCTGAAAGGTGGTTTTGCACAGTGGCTATGCCATTTGGTGACACAGGGACGAAAACACATTTTGGGCAGTATGCGGAAAATGACAACTATATTGTTCATGAGGAGATGTAAAAAATGGCAACGTTGAAAATCTGGAGTGAAAATATGAAAAATTGGTGAAGTCATGAGCATGCATAGAAACGGTGCAACACACTTCTGTAACCCAATTATTTTTGGGATTTTTTTAACCACATTTTTAACATAGACATTTTGGGACCTCCCCTCATGAACAGTGGCACTGTGATTTTGTTAATTTGTCCCAAATGTTGATTTCCCACAGTGACCACGCCATTGTGCACCACAGGTGCGAAAACACATTTAGAGCAGGATGTGAAAAATGACAGCTGTACTGTTCATGAGGAGGTGTGAAAAAATGCCAGTGTTGAAAATCTGGTATGAAAATATTGCAAATTTGCGAAGTTACTAGGGTGCGTGGAAACTGCGCAATGCACACTAGTAACACAGTCATTTTATGGAATTTTGTCACAAAATTTTCAACATAGGCATTTTCAGACCTCTGCTCATGAACAGTATCATTCTCATTTCCTCAAACTGTCCTGAAAACTGATTTTGCACAGCGACTACGCTATTCTGTGACGGATGTGTGAAACCACATTTTGGCCAGGATATGTAAAATGACAGCTGTACTGTTCATAAGGAGATGTGGAAAAATGCCAATTTTTAAAATCTGGAGTGAAAATATTACAAATTCACTAAGTTACTGCCACAAACTCCCTTGGTCAAAACTGCTTCTTATACCACTTTGTAAAACAATGAAATGACCTGCCTGATGCCATAAAAACTGCTAACTCTGCTGAAGTGTTTAAGTCTATGCTATTAAGCTCCCTTACCCCAAAGCTCCCTCACCCCAAATGGAATGCGTCACTGCTGCCAGTGACCAGCTCTCCTACCTCAATTGCATTCATTGTACAATGCACTTTATTTATAATGTGAGGCAACCTCTATACCTATGTAATAGAAGTTACTGTACTAGCACCGTCTGTTTCAGCTACTTGTATCTGTGTATGTCATTGTGTACCTGCTGTTCCATATCTGTAGATTACTGCTGTGATCCTGTAACTTTTGTTGTACCTGACTCTAAACACTTTGAAAATAGGCACTGCCTAAAGGGTTTTATGTGAAATAAAAACTAAAAGCTAAACTAAACCTACCCACTGCTGAAGGTCCCAAGGGCCAGGACACATGCAGTGATAGGTCTTTTTCAATTTCTATGCAATCCCTCTGGAATAGCCTACCATTGGAGGTATTAAGTAAGCAATAATATCCAACGGGTTGGGTGGTATTGGAATATATCAGACCACCCAGGGGATGAAATGAGGCCAGATGCCTTATAGCCCCTGGAAGGTCCGGTATAGCCCACACAAACCACCCTGGAGGGTATTATTGTGCCTAGAAAATGGGCTACATGTGACATTTTTATGTAGAAATAAAAATTGCCAAGCAAATACAAAAAAAAATGTATATCAACAATTGTAAAGGTTTTTTTTGGGTAAAATGGTCCCTCTACTGGCACATTTACCAGTAGAGAGCACTGCAGTCCTTTGAACTTGCTTCTCTGCAGAAACAAATGGTTGCTGAGAGTTGCTTCCATGATGAAATCTCCCCCCACACACACACACACTGTGTTCCTTTTTTTTTTTTTTTGTCTTTAGTGACAATCATTGCAGCGCAGTTGGAATTGTAGTTGGACTGCAACACCTGAAAGATATGTGTGTGGTAGCTCCACTATTGGTAAGCTACAATTAGTTTCTCTTTCATGCTGCTTTTAAAATAGCTGGGATGAATGGAGGAACAGCGCAAGACTATTACTGAAACAAATGGCCGTGTCTATGCTGGCGGTTCACTTAACAAAGTCTATCTGCATTTCTTACACGTTTCATAACATTCTGTGGTTAGTGGAGCACTTAGATTGTTAGGTGAATGAGGCAGGTGTGGGCCATTCACTTGCTAAGTGAGCAAAAAAATGGCTGCCAGTAAGATTTGAAAAATTGCAGGGCACAGTGATACCCTTATAGTGTGGTTCTTACTATGGCACTTGTTTTAACTGGGTATTATTGAAAAGTAAATGTATGCCTAGAAAGGGCTCCCAGCCAATCAGCATACAGTATTTTTCAAGCCCATTTTCAAAACTACTCTTCTGCAACTGCTTTTAGAAATACCCTCATGGCCCATTTGCTTGTGGGCAGTCTTTGTAAATGTAATCATAGACTCTGTCTGCATCTACTAATACCTGTCTGTGTAACTCTACATGGTACAAGTGAATTAGATTGGTGGGTGTTAGAGTTGCCAGCTATGCAGACAGTTATGCTGTAACCCTGATCCATGCATCTGTTCTCTTGTTGAGCAGTGTAACTTAAAGTGTAGCCTGTGACAATGGCGACTGCGATTGAGTGCTTTCAGAAAGTGCAACTCAATTGCGGCACCTGTCCACATGGCTACTGGGCAGGGAGGGCGACCAGATGGGGGGTGTGTGACTATAGTGACAGGATGTCGCTATATGTACATGCACGTTGGGGGTGGAGCGAGCATGCCAAGCAACAGGAGGGAGAGTTTGTGAGGTGTAATGTGTCGGTGGGCTGCCAAGCTGGCCCCATGGTATAGTGGGTGGGTGGTAGGCTACGGTTGCAACAGTGCTGGGTTCGGGTCCAGGCACACGTTCATTTTGCTGCACCCAGCCATGAATTTTATTTATCTGATTTTGCTCCCCCCTCAACATGCACCCCCCTGGAGTTGAGAATCCTTTGGCAGGGGGTGTGCGGTGCGCAGCCCCCCACATAAGCAAAAAAAAACAAATTCCCGGCACCCTTTTGCTGTGCACTTGGTGTGTACATCGCTGAAATTGATTTTCAGCTATGTACACTCGCCCTAATGGCAATCACCTTTCCACGATCACCGTTATCACATGGAACTGCTTAAAGTGCAGTTAACTGTGGACTTGTTCTTGTATTATGATCTGTGTAATAATGCAGTCCACACTTTTGCAATATTGTAATTTCTTATTCTGTTTACTGTGCATTTTGAGCCTGCATATATTCTTTCCTGTTACTGTTTGTAATTAATTCCCTGTTGCCCCAGAAAAAGGGACATTTGTCTCAGCACGCCTGTTCAGTAAACACATTTCAATAAATAAAGTAATTAATTAATTTGTCTCTCCAGTGAAAGCATTTTACAAAACAGGAGAAAGTCCAAGGCTCAACCACACAATCAGCACAGTTTCAAATGTTTATTAAAGCAGTACATTGCAAAAATTCCACACTTTCACAGCATGTTAATCCTCTGCAATGGATACCTGTTAACTTAAAAACAGTCCAGAACAGCAAAACTAAAAAAATAAAAGAAATGGGCTAACCACTGACTTTTCCTGTCCCTTGCTGCTACAATAAACACACACACACAATAAGGAATTTTTATTCTTCAGTCTTCTCCCAAATCTGAATGCTGCTCCTCCCTAGACTGAAATTCCTTTTCATTGTTTCCCACCAAGTACCCTACATTCACCGGATAATTTTATTGAAAGGTTTTGCAGCTGTGGATAATAAAGAAGTGGGCTAGAAGCAGGAAAGAGTGGATGATCCTGAATGCCTTCAAATGATGACACAGTATATCGAATTTCTTCTGTCTGACCTGAGTTCATACCTCTCAACTGCTATGAATTTAGCATAGCGCTATGATTTTTACACTCAAATGTACCCATGCTCCATAAAGGTTTACTAATGTTTTTGACACTATTAGAGCTATTTCTGGACACCAACAATCTATTAAATCATCGAACTAACTTGATAGAAACATTTATTGACACTAAATATATGGTGCCCATTATTTAAAGACATGTTATTCCTTAAAAGGAGAAAGTGCTCCACATTCTGACCATTTGCTCTGATTTTTGAAGGCCAGTGCTATGAATTTTAATTCTGAGAGGTTGAGAGGTAAGCCTGAGTTTGATTAGACAGGTCTGGGTAAAGTTGAATGTCACCTTCCTGCAAAGAAAGAGGATATACTGCTCTAGCTACCATCAGTGTGATGACATGAACTACATAGCCAAATATTTGAATAAGCATAGTACAAGGCTGGTAAGATTCTCTTCAGGCTGCCAAGGGCTGATCCTGTAGATTTTCCTAATGGATGAGTGATCAAAGTCATCAGGTAGTTGTTAATTGTCTCAGAGCCAGGATTTTGAAAACATACAATAATGTCCTGCCCCTCAGCCCCATATGGCCAGCCAATCACATGAAGATTCACTGAATGAGCTTTGTTTTGAAGTGCTTCCGGCCTGCCCCCAACTGGTCATTTTCCTGCGTCAGCTCCATAACCTCAGTAAGGGTCACTGTCAGTCAATTGTCTGCAGAAGTCCACCACTGCCATCAGATCACTGAACAGTAAATCATGTGCTCCCAGCTGCTGTATTTGTTTTTGTTAATTTTGGAATCTATTTAAGCAATAATGCTCGACAGGGTGGGCGGTATTGGGCAATACCGGACCGGCCAGGGGCGTAATGAGGCCCGACGCCACAGGCGGAGGGCCTTATAGCCCTTGGCCGGTCCAGTATTGCCCATACCGCCCACCGTGGAGGGCATTATTGCGTGTAGAAAATGGGCATCGCTTGTAAATTTTAATTATGCTAAGAAAAAGAAGAAATTCATTTGTAAATAAAGACAAAGATTAAAAAATACATAGTTTTGATGAAATAGTCCTCTAATTTTGTGCGTTCCATCTGCTGTTCACCCCCAGCCATTCCTTCTACTTATCATCTGCCACTTCAAAGCGACACAGATATATTGTACCACTGTCCCCAGCTGCCGTGGTAGTGTAGAGGTTGAAAAGTAATCAAACAAAACTCTTACTTCACTTCTCTGTCCATTGCTGTCCCCTACAAAGTCTTTCGTTGCTCTAACTCCTCAGACTTTCACCCTCGGTCGGCGCATTTCTGATTCTGCACTTCCTGGTTATGCGATGCAGGGTCAAAGGCTGTCACGTAACCTTGCGTGACCACGCCATAACCAGGAAGTGCAGAGTCAGAAAATCGCGACGAGGGTGAAAGCCGTAGGAGTTAGAGCGACAAAAGACTTTATAGGGGACAGCAACGGACAGAGGAGTTAAGTAACAGTTTTGTTTGATTACTTTTTAATGTCTACAGTTCCACGGCAGGTGGGGTACGGTGGTACAATATATCTGTGTCGCTTATCGAGGGAAAAAAAATGGCGGCTCGACAGATGCCAACTCGGGGTGCCCAAAGATATTTTATGGTAATGGGGCAGCTCAAATTGGCACATCTTTCCGAAGCGGGCGTCTATCAATACTTAATGTACCCACATGGGAAGGCTTTCAGCCAATGAAATTAATGCTAGTATTTAGCCCATTTTCTAATTCATAAATGGATTCCACTAAGGCAATCAATGGTGGTTCATGTGTTCCCATGGTAGGTTTGCTTGCTCTGGCACTATTTACAACCTCATGGGCCTGCTGTTGCAGCTGTTGTTTGGCTCTGCCACCCTGATTTCCCTTTTACTTATTTATTTATTTAGCTTTTGTTAACCAGGTAAGTACACTAGACAAGCAATTTGCCTATTTTCAGGTACGACCCGGGAGAGTACAGGAAATTACATATTTACACACTTCGGACAACATGGTACATAATTAAGAACAGGTCACACACATCATGAGACTACAAGGTAAGATTACACACATCACATAGTTAGGAACAGGTTACACATCATGAGACTACAAGGTAAGATTATACATCCCATAATTAGGAACAGGTTACACGTCAAGAGACTACAGGTAAGATTACACATCTTGCATCAAGATTGGGGCAGTACAGAAATACTACATTTTAAGGGCCGGCAGTTTTGTATGGGTGCAAGTGCTAAACATATGTCATGGGGGTTTTTGACATCTGCAGGCCGATGCACTTTTAAGATGGCTCCATAGGGAAGAGCGCAGGCTGCCCTGCAAGGGGGCAGCACGGACCTGGGTTGGGAAGATATTCCAAAGTTTAGGGGCACATACTGCAAAGTCCCTTTCACCCATCTTGGTCCTAGTCACAGGTACCTTTTATTTTATTTATTTTATTTATTTAGCTTTTGTTGACCGGGTAAGTGCACTAGACAAATCCTGCCTATTTTCAGGCACGACCCGGGGGAGGGGAATACAGATGAATGCCAACTAACCTTGAACCAGATTAAGCTGTTGGTGGTATTTTTAGTGAATGAGGGAAATTTGGCCAGGACACCAGGGAAATTCCCCTACTCTTTTCGATAAGTGCCATGGGATCTTTAACATCCACCTGAACTACCACCAATCCAGGCAGATGGGACCTCGGTTTTAATGTCTCATCCGAAAGACGGCACCTCAGAAGTGCAGCACCCCTCTCATGCTGCACTACAGTGTCAGTACTGGGATATTAACCCAAGTGCCAGATGTGGGAACTGAACCCACAGCCCTCTGATCTCCCGGCCTCAGAGGCGAGTGTGCTACCTACTGAGCCACTGACACTGACAAACTTGAGTGTGGCAGACCCCTGAGACCTAAGGTGATATGACGAGGGGGCAGTTTGGGCCAGCAAGCTTGCCACCCCTGGAGGGGTACCCGTGTTGAGGACCTTACCAGTGAAGCAACCAAGGACAAAGTCAATGTACTTTGTAGGCGAGAGCCAGTGTAGCTTGTTATAGAGCTCACAGTGATATATGAGCCAGAGGGCCGATATGGCGAAGTGACAGATATTGTTATAAGCCGTCGACCACCTGGAGAGATGGGCCTTAGTGGTGCTAGCAAACAGCAGGAGCCCATAACACAAAGAGGGGAGAAGCATCCCTCTCGCAAGGGCAGCACGCGCGGCAGGTGTGAGAGTTGTTTTGCCCTGTAGGCCAGACCCAGTCTACAGTTGACTGTTTACATATCCTCTGAATATGAAGGCCAAGGTCGAGCTGTGGGTCCAGCATTACTCCCAGGTATTTGAAGTTGTCCGTGATAGGGATTGGGACATCTCCCTTGCCGGATACACAGAACGGCACACGGGCGGCCTTACTCTTTGCCGGGGACCCAAAGAGCATGGCCTGGGTTTGTTTAGGTTAAGGACAAGCTTGTGGTTACGGATCTATGCCTGAATGTTTATAAGGCCTTCACTCAGTTGTTGATTAATGACCACCACCTCGTGGGAGTGAGACAGGATAACCAGATCATCTGCATAGAGAATTGGTTTATAGTGGGCTGCGGTTTCGGGGAGGTTATTTATAAAAATGGAGAAGAGCATTGGTCCAAGGACGGAGCCTTGGGAGACCCCTACAGTTACTGGGATGGGACCCAAAAGCTCTTTGCCAAATTTGACCCACTGCATTCTACCATATAGATAGTTGTCGAACCAGCTAAGAGCAGTAGTGGAAAGACCAATTGCTCTAAGCTGAGTTGACAGCATGGCATGGTCGACCAGGTCAAACGCCTTCGAGAGGACAATGAAGAGGGCCCCTGAGAGTTTACCCTGGTCCATGGCCTCCCTGATCCATGATGTAACAGTAACTAGGGCTGATGAGGTACCATGCCCCTTCCTGAATCCATGCTGTACAGGAGTCATTATGTCATGCACCTGTAAGTACTCTGAGAGTTGCCCTGCCACAACTTTCTCCAGTAGTTTGCTAGCCCCGACAGGATAGATATAGGGCGATAGTTCTCTATCAGCTTAGGGTTCCCTTGTTTAAGGATTGGGACTACCCTGGCAACCTTCCATATGTCTGGGATAACTCCAGTTGCCAGGGACAGATTGAAAATGTGTGCCATCAGAGGTGCCAGCCAGGGGGCACCAAGACTGAGGAGCTTGGGTTCTAAGCCATCTTGTCTGGCACTTGAGTAGGGGGAGAGTCCCACTAGCAGTTTCTGCACCTCTTGAACTACCACTGCCCTGAACAGAAAAGGTGGACGGAGTGAAGATGGTGCTGTGGGCTGATTGCCACTGACACCATCATCATTTGGGAATGACGAGGTGTACTCCGACAGATCCGCAGAATAATGGTTGAAGGAGTTGGCGATGGTTTCCAAGTTGTTACAGCTCAAACCATCGATTATCATGTCAGTGGACTCAGTGCTCTGTGTACCACTCACAACTTGTTTAATGTTCCTCCAGAACCTTCTAGGATCCCTAGCTGAGTTCAATAAAGCAGATTTGCAAAATTCACTCTTGGCAATCCTAATGTTCTTTTTGCATTTATTTCTGAGTTGTCTATATCTCAGAAAGATGGCTTGGTCAGCCGTGGCCTTGAACTTGGCCCAGCACTTATCTCTAGTGTTGAGGAGTGCCAGGAGGCTACCATGATGCCATTTAGTAGCCATTCCCCTCACCCTCCGTCTGATGAGGGGGGCATGTTTCTCCTGCAAGGCCCTTAGAGAGCAAAGAAAGTGATCGACAGCGGATGCGGGGTCCTTAGCATTCCAAACTGCCCCCCAATCAGTGTATTTGATGTCATTTTGAAAGGAGGACAGATCAAACTTGGAGTAGTCTCTGATCTGGATAATTTTATGTGGAATTTTTTGATGTGGTACCCTCCAGACACAGTACACCGGGGAGTGATCAGAGATAGAGTCCGGTAGGATACCCGACAAGCTGATCCTATCTGGTCTATTTGTCAGGCTCCAGTCCAGGAGTGAGCCCTTACCACCACTAGTAGGGCATCTGGTAGGATCCTTGACAAGTTGAGTCAGAGAGAGACTGGTAAGTGAGGGTTCAAAGGCCTTGGCATTGCCACCCAACCAATTTAGGTTGAGGTCACCCAGAATGATTAGCTCATTCTGCCGTGTTGCAGCACCAACTGCACCAAGGAGACCAGTCAGTCCCTCTACACCTCCTTTTGGAGGATTGTATGCAAATACAATGTGAATCTCTTTTGCCTTCCCTAGTAACAGTTTAGCCAGATCATGATAGGTCTGGTATTTTCCTGCTTACAATTGAGTCAGAAAACTAGAAATGTCAAACTTTCTTCTCAAAAGTTCAAAATAAAAGCACTTTTGCTTAGTTAAAGTTAGATAGGACTGAGAGCCCATGTGAAAAGCGTCCAGCTTGACAGATGGCTCTCAAGTACTTCCTAGAAAATAATTTTACTATATTGATATGTATTTCTGTATATTGATACACTGACAGTGCATCAGTATAGTGTAACTACATTGAACTAACTCCATAATTTCATTAAAAACAAAAAATTTCTAGCCGTAACAATTCAATAGTTAAGCGTTTTAAAGGAAGTTTCTTTAAAAAGGCCTAACTTTTAAACTGTAAGGGCTAGGAACTTTACTTAAAATGAAAGCTTGGAGTCAGGTCAATATAGTTGCATTATAATGTTTTAAAATGTACTGTAACAATATACTGACAATTCACTTTTACAATATTGATATATAATTAATATTATACTGACAATTCATTTTTACAATATTGATACATAATTAATAAATGTTGCTATATCAATATGTATTTCTGCGTATTAATACATTGTGAGTATACTGGCATGGTGTAATTACATTGACCTGACTTCAAGCTTTCGTTATGTTTGTAGCCCTAAAAGTTCAAATGTTAGTCCTTTTTAATTGTCATTTCATTGAAATTGGCTGACGTTTGAACCATAAGAGCTAGAAAATTATTTTGATAGTGTTTGGAGTCAGGCCTATACATTTACACTATGTTTATACACTTTCATGGTTGATCACTTTTGCCAGTGTAACTGCATTCTCACTGCAAAGCAGTTCTGTAATCCTTGAGCAGAAAGGGATTTCTGTATTAGTGATTTTATTAATTGTGACACAATAAATGTGGTGTGTTTAATTACACATGAGCGTGGTTGCTTCTATATTGCACACACATTCTCCACGTGGATGTAAACAGTACTTGATATAATATTAGCTGCTGCCCTGGAAGATAACAGTTGTATTCTATCAAGAAAAAACATGTGTCTTCTTCTAGTTTATTTTTTGGTGACCGAGATGGGAGCTGGTAGGCCTTGGAAATATTTTCCTGTTTTAGCTTCATCCCAGGATGGAATACAGTACCAATTCAAGCCAGCTAATATTAAACCAGGTTAATCTAATGGTAGGTTAGAGAATATGGCAAATTTGGTCATAGCACTGGGAAAATCACTCTCCTATTTTCAAGAAATCACATGGTATGTCTAACATTTACCTGAACAACCACCAGTACAGACAGATGTGATCTTGGTTTATTATCTCCTCTGAAAGATGACACCTGATAGCAGCACAGGGTGTACCCCAAACACCATGCTGAGTTATCGGTAATTTGTAACTGAGGGTAGAGTCAGCACCTGGAGTTCATTAGAGGGTTGTCTTCTCACTATTCTGACCCTGTTTAAGGTTCAGAGATCTGATGTGGTGAGGCTGCAGATATATTGAGGTAACATGGACAGAAAACTATTAATATACAGAATAGAAGAATATCAGCGAACAACTTGGCTTATACTAACTATACAGAAATACAACACTCTGAAAATATATTTAAGCAGTAATGTGTGATGGGGCATGTGTCTTTCATGCTGGGGTAACATCACACCACGGGTGGTTGGGCAGGAGGCCACAGACCAAGTACATCCAAAACCCAAGGAGTGACAATATCACCACAACACATGCCAACGAGTACATTATTGTAATAATAAAATGGTTTGCTTTTGAAGAAACAAAAAGAAAAAAAGTGAAAATGACATACTTAGCTGCTTTTTGAATAGGCATGCTACTGTACTGGGATAATATCCCTGTTGAAGGTCAGCACTGACCAGTTAGAGACCAGGAATTTTTCTTTCCATTTTATAATTATAGTTTATTAAATCCACCACAGCTTCGTCATCTGACACATTTAAATTGAACTGTTGCCCTAAAGATATATAGGAATAGGACATTGTTCCCAGTAGTGGTTAATAGTTTACAGACCATTGATAGGTGATGTAATGTACATGTAGTGTTATGTAAGTCTTCCCTTTCAAGTTGCTTCAGCCACTATTTTCGTCAGCCCCAAAGGGTGAAATTTCAAACTAGTTTTACTGTCATCTAACATAGCCCCATGGGTTAAAATATAATAGCATTTTTTCTTCTTGTAAACTGGTTTAATGCAAAACTGACTCTAATGCCACCTGGCACAGCCCCAAATATTCTTAAACTGAAACCTGGTTCTAGTTATGTCTACTACTAGGAGACATAGGAAAATACTTCCACTCATCCAATTCATAAAGCAATAATATAGTTTATTAGAGACACAGATAGTTTGTCACCAATTGAGGCCACCAGTGTTTCAGAGAGCCTAAAATACCCCTTCCTCAGGGTGGAAGGTGTACCTACAATAAAACATCCTTTGGAAACAAAATATTATACTTGGTAGAAAATGCTTTAGATACAGTTAATTTGTGCAGAGAGCACACATAATCCTCCACTTCCCCACTGCACCAGTATTAATGTGCTCTGCACATTTTCCATTCAAAAATAAATAATTACCTCACTTCTGTGTTAGCCTTATTAATAAACAGTTCTTATAGAGGTTCATGAAATTTAGCACTGTAAAGTAACCCCTAAAACACTGAACATATTGTGTCAGTCAATGGAAACATCCCTGATTATCCCTATAAGTTGTTTGAAAGCAATGCACTACTGCATGCTTTTAAATTAAAGAACTGTTAGTTTGTTTTTTGTTGGTGAAACAAAAAATGAAAACAAAGCTCCTATTATCTACCTGTTATAAGAGCTGTGAGCTCTGTGACCAATAGAAATTAATAAAAAAGGATTTGGGGCCATTCATACCTGTGAATAAATGTTAACATGCAAGGCACCTCCTGCATCCTGCTTCAGGAGAGTGAATTTATGTGTGGCAAAAGGTCTAGTGTAGGGAACTGCAGCCCACATCAGGATGTGCATCTGATGTCATGACATCAGCATGATGTAATGTCAGAGGATGTCTAGACATGGCATCAAGAGCATCCTGCCCTCGCTACACTCCCAATTTGCTAGTATAGCAACACCATCTGGCTTGAAGCAGCCTCAGTGGTGTACTGCTGCCGCTTCTGTATTTGTTAAATATATTTCAAAATGTATATTAGATTTTAAACAGCATTAGGGCATACTACAAGCATGCATGATATGGGGTCCATCTTATTATACTGACATATATTTATAATGACAGTAACGGGGCAGAAACTGGATCAGGTGGCAAAAAGGAGCCTCAGTGTCTTAAAGCCCTTCAGTTGACTTACTGTACAGAGATATTAAGTATGTCTAAATATGGTACTTCAGTAATCTAAAAAACAGAAAAATAAATAAATGCAGAAGGACAAAATAAAGAATTTTCCTAAACTGGAAGTTAAAGCAAAAGCAAAGGTTAAGGACTACAGGGCAAATACAAGGTCAGATACACACCTCTGTACTGTCAGATCATGTTGATATATGAGTTTCCGTCCTGCTTGTAATTTGTCACTAAATACACTGTATTTGCAAGAGAACACAGATAGGCAAATGATGTAAAGATCCTGGAAGAGACAGCTGCCACTCCATTGTTTTATACAAGACAAACAGAACATGAGGGAGTCCTCAACCTATGGAAAGAAGAGAACAAACAATTTAGATAAATAATAGGTAAGCAGTCGATGTTGTTGTTTAATCCATATGAAACGTCAGCTGTTTTGAATCAATCAATGTAAAATGCCTCCCTTGTTAATAACTTACTTTCCAAATCACCCCTCATCTCTCAATAGTGACCTTTTTGATACCGAAAAATCTCAGACTCAGAAGTGATGAGCGAAGAGTGATTCCATGTTTTCTATCCTTATGTCACTTTCATGCTCTCCATGCACATTTTTAACTCCCTTCCAGCCTTTCCAATATATACCAATGCATGGGGGCATTTAATAAGATAATAATCCCTGTGGTTTGGCGGTTGAAAGACTTACACACCTCTGGTTCATCAACATTTTAATAAATATAAAAATAAACATGGGTAGATACTCATAATGTTCAAATTTGACAGAAAGTGTCCCCCCTTATTTTGTGGTATCAGATTGTCTGTATGGACAATCCTGTCCCTTAAATTAGTGCCTTTTTGACCATAGTCAAAGACTTTTCAGAAAATACTTTTCTTCCCTTGTTAGTGGCCTGTGGTACATCCCAGTATCTCACAACCAAGTAATAATCTCCTGATGAAATCATGGGTATTAGCCAGAAAAAATGTTTTCCAAGTTTCCTTTGTTAGTGGCAGAATGATCTCCAGCAACAAATCCTTTCTTACCATGTCATCTGTTCTCCCCTTGGCTGATTATACAACGTCACCTCTATAGTTTCTGTTGCTAAATCTCCGTTCAATGTCATCTGTCACTTCATTATAATCCATAGAGTCTGTACAGTTTCTTTTGACTCTAAGGAACTGTCCATAAGGGATGTTGTTCCTTAGGTTCTTGGGATGGAAACTGTCAACATGGAGAAGGGACCCAGAAGCAAATGGTTTGATACCTTTTATTGGACCAACATAGATGTTACAACAAAATAACAAAGTGCTCTAGCTTTTGGACCAACCAAGTCCTTCTTCAGAAGCTTTAACCAGAAGGACTTGGTTGGTCCAAAAGCTAGAGCACTTTGTTCTTTTGTTGTAACATCTATGTTGGTCCAATAAAAGGTATCAAACCATTTGCTTCTGGATCTGTTCTTACTAGGACCAATACGGCAACTACACTATTTGTTTGTCAACATGGAGAAGGACATTTCTATCAGTAGGTTTATAGTACAATTTGGTACACAATTTGTTCCTTAATTAATAAATCTGCATATCCAAAAAATAAATAGCTTGTGTACTATAATTCTGTATAAACATAAGCTTTTCTTTTCTGAGATTCAAAAAGCCATGGGAATGTGTTAAGCTGATCCACTACCCCTCCAAATCACTATGACATCATCAATAAAATGTTTCCAAACCACAAAACATTGACCTGCTCTGGATAAACGTACCATTGCTCTAAATTATCCATGAATATATTAGCATATGAGGGGGCCATGGTGGGTGCCATTCCTTATATCTGCCAGTAGTATTAATTTTCAAAACAGAAGGCATTTTTGCTTAGTACTATTTCTGCCACATTGACAACATAATGTTTAGGAGTGGTTGGTTCCATTCTCTCCTTGTATAATGCATCTGTTATGGCTCTCATGCCTCCTGATGTGGAATAGAGGTGTGTTAGTCTTTCAAATCCCATGCCACCAGGATGCAGTCATCAAAATCTTGAATGCCTTTATTGATTTTGTCTAATACTCTAATCACATTTTCAGTGTCTTTGATGTACTATATGTTTGTATTTTCTCTATCAAGGGCTTTATGTGATAATCCACATTAACTGATAAAGGTTCAAATGGGGGACCAATTCCAAGAACCTACCCAATAGTTTGTCCAGATCTTTGTGTATTTTAGGGACTGTAAAACAGAAAATTATACAGACACAGAAAAATCCCACAGAATAGGCATCTTGGGTGTGAGATTCAGCAGGGATTTATGCTCCTATTCTATAATCTAACCTCTTTGTAGTCTCATTGTTAAAAATTCCCTCGCCAGTTGGGTAACCTATTATGTGGTGTTTCTCTGTGTCTTTGCGTAATTTTCTTGATTGCTCAGTTGTCTTACACATTCATCTCTGTACTGTTCATAATCTGTCATTACCTTAGGCACTCCGTTATCCATGTTCTTTATTACTATTGTCAGATAGTTCTCCAACCATCTCAGGACTGGAAACTGCTCTGCTGTCAAGTTATATTTACCCCTGCAGTCTTCTTCATTTGCTTTTTGCAATAATTTATCTAGATTGCCTTTGACCATATCACAGTATATCTGTAGGTAAATATTAGTTCTGGGGGAAAATAAGACTTAACCCCAAGGGTTTGACTTTTATGCATCATTTTTGCTGTTCCTCTAAAATATCAATGTTGGGTGGTTTGGTATTTAAATAATATTGCAGTCTTAATTTTCTGAAAAATCTCTGCAGAGCAAGCTTAAGCTCAAATGGGTTAAGCTTTGTGTGGGCTGAAGGACCGACCTCTGGCCAGAATGTCCTGTTTTTATGGTTTGATTATCTTTTTGGAAAGCTTATAGACCAAGTGGCTTTCTTCTGGTATTATCATACAGAAGGTAAAAAAGATGGCGGCCACGCTGGGCTAGCTGTCGGACTGCTGCTTGTTGCGTTCTTATGTTTTTGTTTTGCCGTTTCTATTTTAAAGTATTTTTGTTATTTTAAGTGTAGGACTTAAGGTTTGTTTAGTTTTCGTCTTTTTATTTGAGTATATTCGTGTGTTGGACCTGAATTCGGGTGGGTGCTGAGAAGCCGCCGAGTGCTTAAACATTTTCCGTTTATGTTTCTCGGCATTTATTTTATTGTTACTGCATTTTAACCACGATTTAAGTACTCGTGGTTAGACGCTTTCGGTCGGGACTCCAGGACACTGTTCGCCTTGGCATTCTGATCTGCTGTAAGAAGTTGGCTGGTCCATAACGGCTTAATGGCTGCTTTTCAGTGTGGAGTTTCGGGCAGTGTTCATTCTCTGAGCTCGACCTTCCCCAGCACTTTATAAGGATTAGTTTTACTTTAAATGGGATTTGGAGGAGATGAGAGTTGCTGGGGACAAGCTCACCAAGGAGTTTGAATGCACTATTTTTCGGAACCTTCAAGTCTACGAAGATAGTAAAGGATCCTATAGTTTTTACGTTTCTGGAGTGCTGGGCTATAAGTTACATTTTAGTGACCTGCTTTGACTATGGATTTGGTCCTGCTGGTTTTCCTGAGGTGCTAGAGGGTTAGTGACCTACACAGAGGCTGGGATCGGGGCCTGCTGGAGGGCTAGCCCACTGATCCTATTCCCCTAGACTCCCGGTATAGTCGGCCGGGCGGCTGATTTAACCTGGAGTCGAGGTGGTAGGTCACTATTATAGCCTGGGTAGTTGCCTCTTGAATTCTGGCTGGAACCTGCGGCCTGGTGGATGGTTCTCCCTGGAACTGGATCAGAACTTTGAGCTTTGAATCTCTTTGGAATTTTTTGGCCTATTGGATGTTTTAAGGATATTGGGGCCAGTATTGTGGAACTTCTAGTGTGTAAAGAAGTGGCCCTGAAGAGATCCTGCAAGATAAGTGATTTTGGATTTGCTTATTGTTCATTGTGACTATACAAATGTTCTTGGAGCAACTGACTTCATTTGGCCTATTAGTTGGCTTGCAGTGTTCTGGTGGCCCTGGGTTGGTGTCCCTCACAGTGGAGGGGAGTGGGGTTGGCTGGAAGGCCGGTCCTTAATTTTCCCTCCTCTACACTCCTGGGGCTGCCGGCCGGGGGTTGTCCTCCCCCAGAGTAGAAGTAGTGGGTCACCGATCTTTTTGGGCTGGCCGGTTCCTGCGGCCCGCTGGTGGTCCTTTATTTTTGCCCAGCTGATGTGGATGGTGAATGACGGTCCTTTGTATACTGAATTTTATTTGTTGATGTTATTCTTATTTTGTATTTTATATATAGGATGTGTATTGTTTAGCTATTTTTTGAGGGATAATTTATGCAGTGAGAGTGCTTGTTTCCATCTTATATTCCACCTTTCCCGGTTCGGTGAGAGAGTCCCGGAGGGTGGTCTTTAAATTATTCCCTCTATTTATTATTTTGTCATTAGTCTTAGCTTTATTATTTTATTAATGTCCCCTGGCCGTGAGAGGGCTTGTGGATATAAAATAATTTAATAGTTGTTGTATTAGAGTATTGGTTTAGTTCAATTTTTATTTTTTGTTTTAGTGTTAGGTTGATTATGGTGTTGCTTTATTTATTTTATTTATTGTTTTAACTTTTGAGCAGCCTGATGTGCCAGCTGGCTCCACCTGTCCTTCGTTATTCGGCCTCTGCTGTCCATGCCCTCCTCCTTTTACTTGTCCCCCTTGCCAGTCCATGTTTATCATCGGTGTCGGGCACTAGGGATTGTGCGAAGGGAGAGGGGGAATTTGGGGGGGTGTGGGGGGTTGTGGACAGCGGAGTGAGCGGTGCTCTCCCATAGGGGTGGATAGGCCTAGAAGACGCCCTGGGGCGAAATGGCTTCTGGAGCGTGGTAGTCCCATTCTGGTTCCCATACCCAAGGGAACCTCCTGTTTTGGAGGGCAAGTGGTTGGGAGAACTCGTCATCCTTGTCCAACTCGGGCGCTGTTGTGCAATGCCAGATCTGTCTGCAATAAGACTGGTAATTACGGAGACCTGGCTGGACGGGGATGCGGCCCCATTTTTAGAGGCTGCCTTCCCGCCGGGTTCTCAGTTATACACCGCCCGAGATTGGATCGCGGGGGGGGGGGTGGTGGTCTGTTTTAAGACCGAATTGGGCCTAACTGGTGTTCCAGTTGAGGAGGCTAGATCATTTGAGTGCACTGTGGTAGCTGGTGTGGGGTGCAGGATTGCCCTCATTTACCGTCCACCAGGGGATGAGTAGCTTTTCCTGCAGGAAATAGCAGATTTTGCCACCAACATGGCCTTGGAGTCACCCAGATTGATGGTGCTGGGCAACTTCAATGCGTGGGTCGATGACGAATCTTCACTTTTTGGTCAACATTTCCTCCAGGTGATGACATCTCTGGGCTTTACACAGGTTGTTTCCACAGCTACTCACAAAGGAGGTCACTCTCTTGACCTGGTTTTCCTCCTGGGGATCGAGGCTTTCGACTTGGTGGTGGAACCAGTCAGTTGGTCTGATCATTACTCAGTTAGGTTCAATTTTGAGGCCCCCGTGAGTAGGTCGGCCCCTGTGGAGTTGGTCAAGTACTGCCTATTGTGGGACGTTGTCCCTGAAGACCTGATGGTGGTTATTGACCTCTCGTTGTTTGACGAGTTGTGCACTGATCCTGAGCGGCTGGTAGTGGCCTATAATGGGGCCATTTCGGCTGCTCTTGATCAGATGGCACCAGCCCGTGTTTGCCCCCTCCCACGCAGTCCCGTTGCCCCATGGTTCGATGGGGCGTTGAGAGGGTTGCGGAGGTTGGGGTGTAGGTTGGAGCGTTGTTGGAGGAAGACTGCCTCTGATGCCGACCATCTTATTTTGCTAGAGCATTATAAGCTCTACCAAACAGCAATTTCCCATAAGAAGGCAGAATTCCTTTCCAGGGAAATTTCTGTCGCTCGGAATCGACCAGCTCAGCTCTTCAGAACTGTCGACAGACTGTGCAACCCAGTCTGTCGGCAGATCCGTCGAGCTTTCACGCAAATTGATTGCGAGGAGATCACTCGATTCTTTGCGAATAAGATGGAAGACATTCGAAGGCAGTGCGCCCGACCTCACTCTAAGGTTGTTGCAGTTGATAAATGTTTTGTCGCAGAGCCCGGAGTTTCCTGGAGTTCCTTTAATCTACTGGATTTCGTAGACACTATGAGGATTGTCCGTGAGATGCGCCCAACATGTTGTAGTTTGGATCCGGGCCCTACTTCCCTGATTATGGGTTGTAGTGAGACTATCGGCCCGGTCCTTGCTCAGATTATCCAGTGTTCTTTAGAGATGGGAGTTTTCCCTAGCTCTCTGAAGGAAGGGGTGGTGACTCCCCTACTGAAGAAAGCTTCTTTAGACCCGGATGACCTAGCAAACTACCGTCCGATCTCTAACCTTCTTTTTGTGGGGAAGGTTATTGAGAAAGTGGTGGCGCAATTGGATAACCATTTGACCATCCATAGTTTATACAAACCTCTCCAGTCTGGTTTTCGTAAGAGGCATAGCACCAAGACTGCTCTGGTTCGGGTGCTCAATGATCTCCTGATGGCGAGAGATCGGAGACACCGCTCTGTTTTGGTTCTCCTTGATCTGTCATCAGTTTTTGATACTGTGGATCATGGGGTTTTGCTCGAACGCCTGAGGTCCATTTGTGGACTATCTGGTGTGGTCCTCAGATGGTTTTCATCTTACCTCGAGGGGAGAATGCAGAGAGTGGTCTCGGGTTTGCATTCATCCGGGGCCTTCTCCCTGCCTTGCGGGGTACCTCAGGGCTCTGTGCTTTCCCCCATGTTATTCACAGTATATATGCTACCCCTCGGAGACATTGTAAGACGGTTTGAGCTGAGGTTTCACTGCTATGCTGATGATACCCAGCTCTACCTGTCTTTTGCACCTGACCAGGTTAGTGCTATCTCGGTGCTGAATAACTGCCTCACTGATATCCAAGACTGGATGAATACCAGTGGTTTGAAGCTGAATCCGGGAAAGACCGAGGTTATGGTGGTGGACCCTGGTCGCAGGGTTGAGGGTTTGGGGCGGGATCCCCCTCTGGATTAATTCTGGGAGTAGACCAGATCCCTACCTCTGTACGGGTGCGTAACCTGGGTGTGGAGCTTGACACTGGTCTGACCCTTCGTTATCAGGTGTCTGCAGTTGTCAAGACTGCATTTTTTCATCTCAGAGACATTGCCAGGATTAGGCACCTGGTTCCACCTTGTGACTTGCCAGTCTTGGTTCACGCCTTCGTGACATCTCGTCTCGATAACTGTAACTCCCTTTACCTAGGACTTTCTGGGGTTGATATCCACCGCTTGCAGCTAGTGCAGAATGCGGCAGGCCGTTTGTTGACTGAGGTTTCAAGAAGGCCCCATATTACCCGGTGCTGCGCACTCTGCACTGGCTGCCAATACAGTGGCGGATCACCTTTAAAGTGGGTCTTTTGACCTACAAAGCCCTACGGTCTCGGTCCTGACTATTTGAAAGAGCTTCTGGTGCCCTACACCCTCTGAGACAGCTCCGCTCCAGCTGGCCGAGGGTTGCTGGAAGATTCGAGGTAAATTTGAAGTCCTCTGGAGCTCGTGCCTTCGGTCTTGCGGCTCCTACCCTCTGGAATTCTCTGCCCCATCAGCTCCAAGAGAGTATGACGGTGGGAAGTTTTAAAAAGGCCTTAAATTCTTTTTTATGGGAGAAGGCATTTCCTGTTATGTTGTAATTGGTTATTTTAGCTTGTAATATTTGCTGTATTGTTTTATTGTATGTATTGATTATGCTGGTGTTCTCATGTTTTTATGTACAGCGCCTTGAAAAATTTGAAAGGCGCTTAACTAAATAAATTTTATTATTATTATATATTATTTATTTTATCATGCAGTGCTCTGTCTGCGTGTTGTCTTGTTTTGTCCTTATTGAACTTCATCTTGGCTATAGTTCCCTGCTCTCGTTTCTCCTGTTTTTCCCACTAATGCCCCTTCTCCTAGGTCTGGCTCTTCTACTCCTGGGTCTGCTTCCCACTGCATGTACTGTCTTGTACGTCAGCCTCCCCTGCAAGCTGGTTGCCTAAATCCTCCCCCACCCCTCCCTAAAAAATGGGGTCCAGCTCTGTCTCCTGTTCATTACGCAAGGTTTAATAAAACAGATATGAATTGTAGTTCAGGGATATAGTACAAAACTCTACCCCTCCCATGGATACTATAGTAATCTATTTATTTATTTATTTATTGTGATATTCAGAAAGACCTTTGAGTCAGAGACTCATCTACAAAAGTTCCACGTCATACATAAATTGAACAGGGACGGGACTTATGATACAGAGAATACAGTACATAACAAAGTAACAATAATAATCAAAAACAGGTTACATGTTGTTTCATGGAGGTTTAACAGAGATTTAGGTACTTTAGCACAGCCAGGGGGAAGGAAAAGACAGAGAGACTCTGTAGGAGGCTGATTGTCATGTTACGTAAATGCATTATTTTTGTACATTGACCTGCTAAATAGATTTTTTGAAAGGAGGCAGTGGCAGATCAGGTATCAAGGGCAGTCACATAAATTGGAAGCCTGCAGGTATTCCCTTAGCTTTGATTTGTATGGCTATAATAGGCAATATTGTCCAAAGTGGAATATAACCCATTGACTGTTATTATAGCATCCCCTGAGTCAGTAGTTTCAATAATCTCCCTCAACTCCTGTTTATATGTATATCTTAACATATCTTTGCAAAGTGTAATTTGTCTGTATATGAATAAAGCAAGCAGGCCAATCTGATGAAATCATTAAATGATATGGCCTGGAGTCTTCTTAAATTCCTGACATATTTGTTATAGTAAAGGAGCCCAATATGTCTAAAACTCTATCCAGCTTTCGGAGTCTGCAGGAAACTAAAGATGACATTTTGAATCTTAATTAAATTGAATGTTTTGCAAATGTTTTGAATGAAAAAAAATGAGCTATGTGGTCCCTTTATGGAAAGGTAGAAGGAGTGATGAACTGCCCCTTGGCATTTCGCTAACAGCAGAACAGATTGTGTCTGATAGGAAAACAGCATGAACGTACTGAACTCTGCTCAAGTCACATGTTTACAGGTGGTGTGCTTTTTAATGGGAAATATAGTTGTTTCAGTACTTTCACTAAATAAGCACAAAGTTCAAGTGTCAGGCTTTGGCTTTAATGTTTTCTTTTGAAAGGAATATGCTTCTATAATCCTGTCACCTAATTTACTTTACCACTTCAACATTTATTTTACTGGGATTTCTTTTGCACTGCTGAAAGTGGCCTGTTGAAGCTTCATTACTTTTTCATAGTTTTGTATACAACATATGAAATACATCATGGGAAGCATGCAGTGTTGTAGAGTTGTAAAGTTGATTTAGAAATGCAAATGGAAGATTTGTATAGTACAAGGGTAACTATACTGTCAGACTCTGGGTAACACTTGTCTGGAGAGTGAGACTATGGATTTTGGAGTTGATTCAGTTATGCTTTAGAACGGGTGGGAAAAAGAGCAAAACAGCTAAGGTCAGTACTATACTTTATATCTTGCTTCTTATTTTGCAGCCTTTGTTTTGCATACCAAGAGGCTGCACAATTATTTTGTAACTTCAGTATACAGAAATATGACGCAGTAATGGCAGTTCTAGAAAATTAAGGTACATACGAACATACAAAAAACTCCAGCAGATACAGACCCTAAGGCCTATCGAGTCTGCTCAAGTGTGCAGCTATCAGGTTTTACTCTGCAGTTGCTCCCCCCTCCTTTTACAGTAGTAACCTTCCCCCTGACTCTGTCCCACCCCCTCTTAAAACTGCTCACTGACTTCAACGATACCACCTCCTCCTTCAGCAGTGCGTTCCATCCAGCCACCACCCTTTCCGTGAAGTACTATCTTCTTATCTCGCTCTTGAACCTTCCCCCCTCCAATTTCAAACTGTGCCTCCTAGTGTCTATCCCTACTTTTAATCTAAAAATCCCCTCTATGCTGACCCTGTTTATGCCCTTCATATATTTGAAGGTGTTGATCATATCCCCTCTATCCCTCCTTTCCTCCAGGGAGTACATGTTGAGCTCCCTCAGTCTGTTCTCGTAGGGTTGTTCCTCTATTCCTGTGATCATTCTGGTTGCTCTGCATTGGATTCCCTCCAGCAGCTTGACATCTTTCTTTAAGTAGGGATGCCAGAACTGCACACTGTACTCCAGGTTTGGTCTGACTAGCGACCTGTACAGTGGTAAGATAACCTCCCTCCTCCCTGGAGTGATACCTCTGACAATACAGCCCAACATCTTAATAGCCTTAGCTGCTGCCTTCCTGCACTGTGCCAAATAGTTCATTTGCCCTGTGATTAGTACCCCAAGATCCTTCTCCTCCTCTGTAGTGGATAATTGTACCCCCCAGTCTGTAGCCAAACTTGTGGTTCCTGGCACCCAAGTGCATAACTTTGCACTTTTTTGCATTAAAAACAAGCTGCCACATGTCCGACCAGTGTTTGAGTTTATCCAGGTCTTCTTCCAGTCCTAGCCAGCCCTCTGTGTTGTTCACCACTGCACCTATCTTTGTGTCATCTGCAGACAGGCTGATCTGATTGCTAACTCCATCTGCTATGTCAGCAATAAATATGCCAAACAGCGCTGGACCCAGCACTCAGCCCTGTGGAACCCTGCTCATCACAGCCCTTGGAGATAAGAGTTCCACCCTTACAACAACCCTCTGCTGCCTGTCTCCCAGCCAGTTTTTGACCCACTCCACTATCCTCTCTTCCACCCCCAGGTAGCCCAGCTTGCTTACCAACCTCCCATGTGGCACCGAATCAAAGGGCTTGTTGAAGTCCAAGTGCAGGACATCTACTGCCTGGCCCCTGCCGATTGCCCTTGTTACCCATTTGTAGAAGTCCACCATGTTCGTCTGGCAGGATCTACCAGAGACAAACCCATGCTGCCTGTTGTCCTGGAGACCATTCTCCTCCAGAAATGCTACCAACCTCTCCATGAGGATGGACTCCATGAGCTTTCCCATGATGGAGGTGAGGCTGACTGGCCTATAGTTCCCTGGTTCATCCTTGGGCCCACTTTTATGGATGGACACCACATGTGCCATATTCCAGTCCTTGGGCATGCAACCAGTCCCCAGGGAGGTACTGAATAAGTCTGACAGGACCTCTGCCATCTCCCTCAGCACTCTGGAGTGTATGCCGTCTGGACCAGGTAGTGCAATACTTAAAATGTTTCTGATGGATTTTGTAAATGACTATATGCAGTATCATTGCAGATAGAAATATAGAATTTGATGGCAGATAAGGACCACTTGGCCCACCCAGTCCACCCATTTCCCTACCTAATGGATAAGCTGCAGATCCTAGTTAACCAACAGCCTACTTCTTCCTACCCCAACCCCCTAGAATTGCCTTATGACTGTCCCATGCATTCTTGAATTCCACCACTGTTTTTGATTCCACAACCTCCTCCGGAAGGCCATTCCATGTATCCACAACCCTTTCTGTGAAAAAATACTTTCTTACATTACCTGTGAGCCGCCCCCCTCTACCTTCAAATTGTGCCACCTTGCTCTTGCACACTTCTTTTTTTGAAAGATGCTACCCTCTTGGACTTTGTTGGTTCCCTTGAGGTACTTGAAACTTTCTATCATTTCTCCCCTCTGCCTCCTTTCCTCGAGGCTCTACATATTAAGCTCCTTAAGTCTCTCTTCATATGTCTTCTGGTGCAGACCCTGCACCATTTTAGTTGCCCTCCTCTGGACTGCCTCCATCCTGTTTATATCTTTTCGGAGATTTGGCCTCCAGAACTGCACACAGTACTCCAGATGGGGTCTCACCAGCTGTCTGTACAGAGGGATAACAACTTCCTGTTTTCTGCTGGTGATGCCTCTCCCTATGCATCCCAGTATCCCCCTGAGGCCTCCTTACTGCCCTCTCACATTGCTTGCCCACCTTTAGGTCATCTTATATGACTACCCCTCCGGGTTCTTTTCCATTTTTGTTGCTGTTAGTATCTCACCCTCCATTGTGTACTCTTCCCCTGGGTTTTTGTTTCCCAGGTGTATTACCTTGCACTTCTTAGCATTGCCAAGTCCCTTCTCATCCTTTCCACCCCACCTTGAGTATCAACTCTGTTACAGATCTTTGTGTCATCTGCAAAGAGACATACTTTTCCATCCAGTTCCTCTGCCATGTCACTTATAAAGACATTGAAGAGGACCGGTCCTAGTACTGAACCCTGCAGTACCCCACTAGTAAACCCCCTTTCTTCAGAGTTGACTCTGTTTACTATTATCCTCTGTGTCCTGTTCTCCAGCCAATTCTTTATCCAGGCTACCATCTTGAGACCCACTCCCTGGCTGGCTAACTTGTATATTAATCTTTTGTGTGGGACTGTGTTAAATGCCTTGCTAAAGTTTAGGTAGGCCATGTCCACAGCCCCTCCCTGATCTACTACTTTGGTCACCCAGTCAAAGAAATCTATTAGATTCATTTGACATGACCTTCCTGCTGTGAATCCATGCTGCCTTGGGTCCTGTGCCCCTCTGGCCTCTAGGTACTCGACAGTTGTTTCCTTCAGAAGTGATTCCATCATTTTCTCTATCACTGAGGTTAAACTAACAGGTCTATAGTTTCCTGCTTCTGCCCTGCTCCCACTTTTGTGAAGTGGAATCACATCTGCCCTCCTCCAGTCCTCAGGTATCACCCCATCCTCCCATGATTTGTCAAAAAGGGTAGTCAGTGGTGTCACTAGTTCTACCCTTAGTTCTTTTAGAATTCTGGGATGAATCCCATCAGGACCCATTGCTTTGTCCACCTTCAGTTTTAAGAGTTCTTTCAGAACCTTTTCTTCTGTGAATGGGCTGGTATCAACTCCAGTATCCAGAGTGTTTCTATTGTTTGGTTTAGGTACCTCCCCCTCTTCATTTGTGAATAACAAAGCTGATTCCTAAGGAGCACTGCCCCATCTCCTCCTGCTTTAAGGCTGAAAGGCATATTTGAGGTTTTACTTGCAGACAGCACCTCACTATTTTTGTGCTTCTTTATGGGAGAAATAAGTATTGGCATATGAGAATGTTCAGCATATACAGCACAGGGTTTTTTATGATTAGACTGTCTGCTGATCATTATGAATTCAAGTTTAACTAGCACAAGCCTCAAAATTGTTAAATAGGCTTTTAAAATGCTAATTGTACCAAACAAGGATAAGGAGTGTCTAGATGGCGTTCTACAAAGAGGTACCATGAAATGTTTCTGTGGTATAAGGCATTGGATAAGGAAGGAGATAGTGGACTTCTTGACATCATCACCCTAATGGCCACTTAGTGTTTTTGCTCCATGTGAGTCATAGCAATATTATACTCCGCAGACCTCCAAAACACAACCTGCAGACTGCAACAGGGAAAGGAGGACCTACCTTGATCATAATGAAGGGCAACAAAGCTGCACCAGGGTTGGAAGAGGGGGAAGATGGTGGCAGGACCCAGATGACTCTGATGTTTTCCAGGCCTCTGCCTCTGTTGACTCATTAGAACCAGAAAGAGCATCACCAGTAAAGCCTGGAAAAAAAAAGGCAAACAACTTGACACCATTCTTCAGGAGCTGTGAGACTTTCAGTGCATTATTTCTGAAAAACTAGACTCCATGGCACCAAGTTAAGCTCCTTGAAAGGCAGAGCAATTGAAGTCTATGTACAGCTCACTATGACAGAGTGGACCACCTGGAAGCCACGGTTCTGCAGTTTACCAAGACACAAAATAAAATTCAAGAATGGCAGAAAGAAGACGAAAGTTATGCCAGAGGAAAAAACATTAGACTGTATAGCTTACCAGAGAACATAGAGGGGCAAAATATGGATGCATATCTAAATACATTTTTCCATGAAACCTTATAATTAGACCTGGTGATTAAACGATGCACAAGGTCCTTGGCCCAAAGCCATCAGATCCGGCAGCCAGACCATGCTCACTTAATGTCTGATTTCTGAACTACAAAGTTAAACAGGACATCCTCAGGAAAGCCTCATGGATAAAAACTGTTGTGTTTGAAAACTAGAGGGTGTTTTTTCATGATTTCCCACCAGCCACCATGAAAAAATGCAGCATGTACATTTCTATCATGCAAGCCCTGAGGAAAAATCAAACATGCTTTCAAACCCCTTATCCTTAGAGGTTATCTGCTTCAGAGTTACGGGATCCCCTGGGATGACTATGATTCTAGAGCCCCATTCTGTACTATTAAAAGTTACAGAACTTGTTTTAAGTGTGTTTGTTAAGGTAACAGTTGCTGCCCCCTTCCCCCCTCAGAGACCCAAGCCAGGAGATGGGAGGAGAAAGGAGGATGGCAGCTGGCATTGTTGAAACCATGGCTGTCTGCTGTCTGCTTGTACATTGGACCCATGAGCTGGCTTGACAGACAGATATACCAGAACAGTATATGTATGGAATATGAGCGGTGAACCTGTTTCACTCTTCACAATCTGCATGGCCACTTACAATACACAAATCCTCTGATGCATATGAGGGATAGTCCCACTGCTCTAGGACAATGTGTTTGCACTGCAGCTCAAGTGGCCAGCTGTCTACCGACCACCTACAAAAGTAAATGGGGCATTGGAAGTAAGTTCACCAATCAGAACACTGAACTGCCTCTCTCCCCCTTATATATTAATTTATTTATTTCAAAGGTTTTACCACGAAAGACATACTGAACAGGTAACAGCTCATTTCCAGATGTGTCCTCAGGGATTGGGAAAGGGGAAAATATATCAGATACTGTATAAAAATACAGAATTTAACATACATAGAATAGAATAAATATAAACAAAAATAAATATGACAATTATGCCTAAGAATAAATTGACTAGAAAGCACCAAGCAATAAATTGTGGAAATGCACAAAAAACAACTAAATATCAGCTTAGTAAAATAAAAACTGTGGGGGAATAACTGATAAAGGAGAAGTGGGGAATTACTAAGGGATGAGAATTAGGTAAGTTGTGAGTAAGAAGTAAACTGAATATCAGAAGCAACTGCAGTAGTAAACAGAGAACTCATGGAAGAGAGCTTTAAAGGCAGGAAAGGAAAGAGCAGATCAAAGAGAAGAAGGAAGGGAACCCCAAAGTTTAGGGAACGAAATAAGAAGGCAGTCTGGCCAGCACTAGATTTTATTTGAAGGAGAGCAAAACAAAAAGAACAAGCATTACAAACAGAGTAGGAGGATGAAGTGGGGAGGGAGAGAAGAGAGGTAAGATGTCAGGGGTGACAGCCAAACCAAAATTTGGAGATAAAAGAGATATATTGGGTGAAATGCCTGACATCAAGAGAAGGGAGGGAGAGGGAAACATAGAAACATAGAAACATGGAAGATTGACGGCAGATAAGACCCACTAGTCCCATCCAGTCTGCCCATTTTCCCTACTTGCATAGCTGATGTTGACTCTGTGATCATCAGTCTAGCCCCCCTTCCCATATCTAGTGTTCCTTTATGCCTATCCCATGCATGTTTGAATGCCTCCACTGTGCTTGCCTCCACCACCCTTTCAGTGAACAAGAACTTCCTCACATTTCCCCTCAATCTTCCCCCTTCCAATCTCATGTCGTGTCCTCTTGTTCTTGCCCCTCTCCTATACTGAAACATGTCCCCCACCTGCACCTTATTTATGTCTTTCAGATAATTGAAGGTCTCAGTTATGTAACCGCGTTCTCTCCTCTCTTCCAGTGTATACATGTTAAGGTCCTTCAACCTCTCCTCATATGTTTTCTGGTGTATGACCTGTACCATCTTAGTTACCCTTTTTGGACGCTTCCACCCTGTCAATATCCTTATGAAGATGTGGCCTCCAGAACTGTACACCATTCTCCAGCTGAGATCTCACCAGTGTACTGTACTGTGGCATCATCACCTCCCTTCTCCTGCTCATAATGCCCATACCTATGTACCCCAACATGCCACTGGCTTTCCCTACATCCTTTGCACATTGTCTGGTCACTTTAAGGTCATCTCTGATGATAATCCCCAAGTCTCTTTCTTCCCTGGTGGCTGCTAGCAGTTCCTTCCCCCCATCCTGTAGCTATCTGCAGGGTTTTTTTGACCCATGTGCATGATTTTGCACTTTTTTGCATTGAACTTCAGTTGTCACACTTTGGACCACTCTTCCAGTTTTTTCCTGGTCCCTTCTCATGTTATCCACCCCATCTGGTGTGTGTGTACACTATTGCAGATCTCTGTGTCATCTGCAAATAGGCAAACCTTTCCCACGAGCCCTTCAACAATGTCGCTAATGAAGACATTGAAAAGGACTGGCCCCAAGACTGATCCCTGAGGTGCCTCACTGGTCACCTCTCTTTCCTTGGATTGGATTTCATTTCCCACCACCCTTTGCTTCCTGTCCTCCAGCTAGTTCCTTACCCTGTTCACTACCTTTTGTACCACCCCTAGGCTGGCCAGCTTGTTTATCAGGGAAGAATAACAAGGTACAGTGATGAGTACTGTGAAAGAGTGAAAAAAAAAAAAATTTAAAAAAATATTTTTTTTTTATAGAGTGATAATGGGACCTGGATGTACTGTAGTCCTTTGTTGTGTTCTTACTGTTATATGTTGTTTGTTGGGCTGGCCACCCACTTTGTACAGTATATCTGCGTTTTGTTTTGTGTTGTTTGTTTGTCTGTCTGCTGTGGTTAAATACATTCCAGTTTTCTCCCATTCTTCGTTCTTTACTCCCTAGATATCTCCCCTGTAATATTTAATTTCAAGTAAAGCAAGTTGATGCAGATTTGGAAGCTGAAAAGAAGCCCAGCAACACTGTAAATAAAAGTGTTGAACATTTAAGTACAGATTAGGTATCTGTCTCTTTAAGTGGGTTTCAGGATGGTTTCTGAAACCTTCCCGATTTAATTATATATAGTAAGTTTATTAGGGTGCTGGGTTTATAAAGAAATGCCCTGGTTACATCTCCCCTAAAAGAAATGCGGCTGTTGCGCTGGATTACGCCGCAGAAATAAGATATGACAAACTGGAATTGGCGGTAGAAATTACCGCGATGTGCATCGACGATCGAGAAGGTGTTTTGCCTTATATTTCTTTCAAATTGCTGTATTTTGTTCAGAAATGAGTGAAATGACTCCGCTTACCTTCTAAAGGTGAAATAAGGTGTGGTTGTCAATTTGGAATTTTCCTCTAAACGAGGGATTTTATTCATAGTAATGGCTTGGTAAACCCTTTCCTGCTATGAGAGGTGACTCTTAGAAGCTGGCCGGCCCTTGGTCAGCTGCTTTTATACAATCAGTAAAGGGGGCAGTTCCTACTCCAGTTTAATTAAGGGTGCTCAACATTTAAACAATTATTATTTCTTCTGGCAATGTAAAAATATATATTCTGTTTAAAAGGAAAGTACTGGAGTGTGAAAATGAATTCATTTATTATATGGAAAAAGAATTTATGTTTTAAAAAGGGAAGCTGGGGAGGAGTTCATGGTCACATGTTTATTAAGAGTATATAAAGCACTATATTTAGCACAAGTTAGTTAGTTGTCTTCAGGAGCTGGACCTGGAAGTGCTGAAATGCTGTCCCAAGCCTTCCAAAGTACTATGGCTTGCTAGTACATGATTTTATTTTGGTTACTATGCTTGTTATCATATTTTGTTTTCTTCTGACGCTCAGTCCGCCTTTTTCTTGATTAAAATAAATGTGTGAAAGAAAAACTACTCCAGCAACTGCCTCTTGGTCCATCTTTTATCCCACGGTCCTGTGACAGTTGGTGTCAGGAGTGGGATACACTGGTGGCGGTTTTAAGCTCAAAAACCTGTTGGACCTGAATGCAAGCCAGTGAGGATATCTGGAGTAGAGCAGCTACCCAGTCCCGAGTGCGACAACTGAAACTACCTTTGTTAGCCGGACTGGAGACTACAGTAAGAAGAAAAACCAGAAAAGGGGATGAGATGGAAGATAAGAAGGAACCTGAGGAAGGAGCCCGAGCAGCCAGTTCTGAGGTGGAAGAGAGCCCCCAAGATCTGAAAGAATTGATACGCTGGCTCTGTACCCGGCAGATGGATATGGAGAGGGAGAATCAAGCGAGATGGGCAGACACACTGAGGGTAATTCAATCTATGGGTATGGCCAGAGCCCCAGTTAACCCAGGGATTGTGCAGAAGGACATTAAATTGGTTAAATTGTCCAACACAGATGATATAGAAGCATTCCTAATGACATTTGAGAGAGTGGCGACAGCATCTACGTGGCCCAGAGACCAATGGGTCATTCGCTTGGCTCCCTATTTAACGGGAAAAGCCCAATTAGCATATAGCCATGTGGAAACTGCTTATATTAATGATTATGGACATGTAAAGCAGGCCATCTTAAATAGGTATGATATCAGTACGGAAACATACAGACAACGATTCAAAACCTTGAAGTTCCATGCTACTGATAATCCACAGGATATATACATCCAATTAAAAGACTTAGGTACAAAATGGTTACAGCCTGACACTCGGACCATGGCACAAATGTTGGAAGCTATCATCCTGGAGCAATTTATAAATATTTTACCACAGGAAGTGCAGTTGTGGGTGAAAGAACACCGCCCGGAGACAGCAGAAGTGGCCATAAGATTAGCAGAAGATTACATAGCTGCAAGACCCCACAGACCACGACCCATTAGAAGTTCCTGGGTACCGTCACCTATGGTAAGACCACCCTCTCATGTTCCTATACCTCCCACTACAGACAGTAATACTCTTGGGTCTAAAATAATCCAAAAACCTATTAGACCTTATAAACCAGAGATTGTGTGTCATAGATGCAATCAAAAAGGACACATAGCAAGATACTGCCCTAAAAGACATTATAAGATGTACATTTGGCTTTTAGCTAATTGGGGCATTTATAAGACCAGTAAAGATTGGAAATAAAGTGGTAACAGGTCTAATAGACTCCGCAGTAAGCAAATCTTAGTCCATGCTTCTGTTCTGGATATCAATGTAAAAAGGGAGGAGCCCACAACTGGTGTCATATGTATACATGGGGACGTACATCATTATCCATTGAGAGAGACAGTTGTACAAGTGGATGGTCACAGCCAAAGAATGAAAGTTGGGGTAGTTCCTCAGCTCCCTGTACCAGCTATTATTGGTCATGACTTTGAAGAATTTGAAGCTTTAGTAGCCACTGGGTTTTCTACTGTAACCACTAGAGCACAGTCTAGGACTGAAGAGACATTGGGACACACATTTCCTTTTGAAGAAAACCTTTTTGAAGTGCCTGGCAAAGATAGGAAGCCAAAGAGTATAAAAAGGAGAGAAAAACAACTGTGGACTAAAACTCAGTTACATTCAGACTCTAAAAATAGGCTGGACTTCAATGTGGTGAAACATGAGACAGACTTTAAATTAATACAGAGAAATGATACCTCATTAACCCCATTTTTTTCACAGGTGGGACAGGATGAGAAGTCGGAAGGTCCAGTTTTTAGAATCATAAATGGGTTATTGTATCGAGTTTGTAAGAACATGCATACTGGGGAAGTGGTTGAGCAGTTAATGATACCTCAACAATTTAGAGTCCAATTACTAAGACTAGCTCATGATATCCCTATGGCCGGACACTTAGGAAGAGACCGGACATTAAGTCACCTCCTATATAGGTTTTATTGGCCAGGCATACATGAGCAAGTCGCAGAATATTGTAGAAGTTGTGAGGTCTGTCAAAAGGTATCCAAAATTGAACAACGAGATAGAGTACCCTTATTGTCCATGTCCCTTATATCTACTCCCTTTGAAAGAGTGGCTATGGACATAGTAGGTCCTTTACCAAAAAGTTCAAAAGGAAATAGATTTATATTGGTAGTTGTAGATTATACTACCAAATATCCTGAGGCCATTCCGTTAAGAACTGTAACAGCCCAAAAGATAGCTGACGAGTTAGCAAAGATTTTCAGTCGGGTAGGCATACCCAAAGAGATTTTAACAGATCGAGGGACAAACTTTCGATCTGCACTACTCAAACGGCTATACCAGACCCTAGGAATAGAGGCATTGTTTACAACGCCTTACCATCCTCAAACCGATGGTCTGGTAGAGCGTTTAATCAAACATTGAAACAAATGCTAAAGAAATTTGTGGTAGATGAGGGCAAGAAATGGGACATGTACCTTCCCTATCTTATGTTCGCATATAGGGAAGTCCCTCAGGCATCTACTGGATTTTCCCCTTTTGAATTATTATTTGGGCATAATCCAAGAGGGCCCCTAGACATTGTTAAGGAAGAATGGGAAGAACCAAAAGATACAAAAGGAACATGCCCCTTGGAGTTTTGGCAAAAATTACGGGAGCGTTTAATCACTTATGTCCAAAAAGCACATGATAGTAGCTTACAACAACAAATAAAGCAGAAGGTGTATTATGATAAAGGTACAAGACAGAAAGAATTCAATGAAGGGGATAAAGTTTTACTACTGTTGCCATCTTCTGAACATAAGTTATTAATGAAGTGGCAGGGCCCTCATAATGTTACCAGGAGAACTGGCCTGTAACTTAGAAATAGAAGTACCAGGTAGTAAAGGAAAGAGACGTATATATCATGTTAACCTGTTAAAAAGCTGGGTAGCTCGACCCAATTCCTTAACTAGTTATGTACTCCCTGAATTCAAAAATGAACTGGATATAGCATATCAATGTTTGGAAGACACAGGGACAATTACGGATATACTAATCAATCCTGAATTGAAGGAAAAGCAAAGGACAGAGTTAAAAGATATGTTAGAACAATTCAAAAACATTTTCACAAGCATCCCTGGGAGAATTAGAAATGTTAGCCATCACATAAGGGTTACTAACAACCAGCCACTTAGACAAAAACATATAGGTTACCTGAGAGAATAAGACAGGACGTGATTCAGGAAGTGAAAAGGATGCATAAAATGGGTATTATTGAACCCTCCTGTAGTGAGTGGTGTTTCCCTATGGTGGTGGTGAGCAAAAAGGAAGGGGGCATAAGCATCTGTTTGGATTTTAGGAAGCTAAACGCGGTATCTCAGTTTGATAGTTACCCAATGCCTCGAATAGATGACATCCTAGACCATCTGGGTAGTGCCATTTACTTTAGCACCCTGGATTTGACCAAAGGATATTGGCAGATACTTTTAAATTCAGCTGATAAAGATAAAACTGCTTTCAGCACACCTATTGGATTATTTCATTTTACAGTTATGCCTTTTGGGCTGCATGGGGCTCCTGCAACATTTCAGAGAATGATGGACACTCTGCTTACCCCACATACCAGTTATAGTGCGACCTACCCGGATGATGTTATTATTTTAGTTCTCATGGAGGAACATTTGTAACATCTTTCTGCAGTATTAACTAAATCTCAAGGCTGGCCTCACTATAAACCCACGGAAATGTACCCTAGCCATGCAGGAAACCAAATATTTAGGTTTTCATATTGGTAGGGGTTGTGTAAAACCGAAATAAATAAGGTTGCAGCGGTAGCACATAGTCCCTCCCATCACAAGAGGATGTGAGATCCTTTCTGGGACTAGCTAACTACTATCGTAGATTTATTCCTAACTTTTCAACAATAGCAGGTCCCCTGACCAAGTTAACCAAGAAAAAGAACCCTGAAAAGATCAAATGGACAAAAGAATGTGAAGAGGCATTTCAGGCTATTAAAGCCAGTTTATGCTCTACACCAGTATTGCGTACCCCTGACTTTTCTCAGACATTCATTTTACAGACAGATGCATCACAATATGGGATTGGGGCCGTTCTAACACAGGTTGTAAATGAGGAAGAGCATCCTATAATCTACATTAGTAGGAAGCTCCATGAGAGAGAAACACACTATTCAGTAATCAAAAAGGAGTGTCTAGCCATCAAATGGGCTATAGAGGCCCTCCGTTTTTATCTATGGGGTGTAGAATTTGAACTATGGACTGATCATAATCCATTATGTTGGTTATCGGTAATGAAAGGTAAAAATACTCGCATAATGCGTTAGTATCTCGCTTTACAACCCTACAGATTTGTTATCAAACACAGTCAATCAATCAATCAAAATCTTTATTTATTCAGGCGAACATCATTGAGCATAGCTCATTTACAAGATGGACCTGAGTGGTCATAACAATATAAGGTTACAAATTTTACACAAAAGCATGGCACTGAATGAACACAAATACAAAGATTTAAGAATGAGACAGGTGTACAAATATTTACATATATACAATGCAAAATGACATTGGGCCTAGATCATATTAAAGGAGAGAAACAAACAGTATTGTAGGGATAAAGCTAGGGTAATGGGACTTGGGGGCATTTTGTATGAAGTAGGTTGGAGAACAAGCTAGAAGAACAATAAAGAAATAGGGGTAGTATAAAAGGGTAGGGAAGGAGGGGGTGAGAGAGGACTAGGCCTTATGGAAGCAATTGCATGATTCTGGGAATAGACTAGTGTACAGTTTTTTGAAGGATGTTAAAGGAATGAGGGTATCCAATTTCAAGGTCTTTTGAAGAGAATTCCAGATAAGTGCTAGGGAGTAGCTGAATGCAGCCCTTCCATACCGGGTGCAGGTGATAGGAATCTTCAGCATGATGAGTTTATTGATCCTTAGGGTGTAAGGCCTGGATGTGATCCGGTTGAAACAATCTGAGATGTAGGAAGGGAGTTTGTTTGTCAGAGCTTTGTAGATCCAGACAGCAGCATTTTTGTTTCTTCTATGTTGTAGGGATGTCCAACTGACTGCATTGTAGAGAGCAATGATGGGTGCTGGAGGGAAGATCTGTAATGAATCTAATAGCTCTATACAAGGTGTCTAATTTATTTAAATGGGAGAGGGAACAGTGACCATAAAGGAAGTCAGCGTAGTCAATGAGGATAGGAATGATGCCAGGATTAGCCTTTTTGGAATCTCTGGTCAGGTAGTGTTTGATCCTATAAAATAGGCCAAGTCTTTGTCTAAGCTTTTCAGGAGCTCTTCAATGTAGCTAGTATAGTCAAGTATATTGTCAATCCAGACTCCAAGATATTTGAATTTGTCCACATATTCAGATTTTCACCAGGATGGTAGATAATTGTGGGGGTGAATGATGGGACAGTGGAAGAGCAGCTCTTGGTGGCAAGAACATAGCTTTCATTTTCTTGGCATTTAGTAGTAATTTCTTTTCTAGTAAGTTGTGCTGTGGGAGGAGAACTCAGACTGTAAAGCTCACAGGCTTTTGATGGTGAGGGATTGCTGACATATAGTACAGTATCATCTGCAAAGAGGTGAATATTAGATTGTGAGAGATTGGAGTCAATATTGTTGATGTAAATGGCAAAGAGGATGGGGCCCAGGATGGAACCTTCGGTACACCTCTTAGGAGTGGTTTAGAGGTAGATAGGTCACCTTCATTTTTACCAGTTGTATTCTTCCGGAGAGATAGCATCTGAACCATTTAAGAGAGATGAGTCAAGGCCTATGGAGTTCAGAGGAGATTAGTAGTTCATGGTCCACAGTGTCAAGGCTTTGCTTAGATCCAGGAACACAGCACAGGTGTTATTCTTTTTGTCTAAGGCAGTCTGCCAGTCATTTGTAACTTTTGCTAAGGCAGAGATGGTGCTGTGCATAGATCTAAACCCAGATTGAGCTGGATTAAGGAGATTATTGGTATCAAGGTAGGCACTTAACTGAAAGTTCACTAACTTTTCAAGCATTTTGGACAGTACTGGTAAGATGGAAATGGGCCTATAGTTGTTGAGGTCCATGGGATCACCTGCCTTAAGTAGTGGAAACACTTGAGCTGTCTTCCATATTGAGGGGATAGAACCAGTGGCTAGGGACAGATTGAAAAGGTGAGTGAGGGGGGCAGCTAAGGCGTGCAATGCTACTTTTAGAAAGTAGGGATCCAGGGAGTCTGCACCTGCGCTTTTAGTTGTATCTAGTTGGAATAGTAGGTCTTCTACTTCTTTTAAGAGTATTGATTTGAAGGAGAATGTGGAAGCAGCCTTTTGTCCCTCAGTAGATTGTAAGTTTAGTGATGACCTCAATAGGTTTGCAGGTGAGGAATCGAAAGCTATGCCAGCTGTAGTGAAATGATCGTTGAAGGCATTTAAGATTTCTTGCTTGTCAGTGATTTCAACACTATTTAGGTGCACTTTGGGTGGTAAGACAGGGGTAGAAGCTTGACCTAGGATCCCCTTTATGGTACCCCAGAACCTGGGAGGGTTGTGATAGGAGGCATCCAATTCAGCTGTGTAGAAGGCAGCCTTGGCATTTCTCACTTGTTTTGTGCAGGAGTTTCTGGCTTTTTCTGAATAGAAGCCAGGCATTTGATCCTGGTCTTTCTTTTGCCCTTTTCCAGAGTTTATCTCTGGCAAGCAGCGCGGATTTAAGGTCAGCAGAGAACCAGCGACAAGATTTGAGTTTGGTTCTGGCACTGGTGAGGGGTGCATGTATATTGATGGCACTTGTGATAATATCACTTAAGACCTGAAGAGCTGTCTCTATTGAAGCTGTGAGATAGAATTCTTGCCAACGTGTGGTGTGGCACAAATCATGGAGATATCCTGAAATATTAAAGTTCTTTTTTGACCTTCTTGGGAGAAATTTTGCAGGGTTGGGTGGCTTGATTGTTGATCTTATGCCAGCTATGGGACAGTGATCACTTATGTCACTGAATAGCACACCAGCATGAGAATACAGGTGAGGCTGATTTACCAACATGATGTCCAGGAGTGTGCTGTTGAGATTATTCTTTGGATTAATCCTTGTTGGTTCTTTGATTAATTGAGTGAATCCATAGTGTCACAGAAGGTTACCAGGGTGCAGATGCATTGGCTAGCCAATTTAAATTCAGGTCACCTAAAATGATGGTGTCTTCAGGGCCTAGATTAAGTATAGATCCTAGGTGGGATAGGAGTTTGAGGCCTGCAGAGGGGGGCCTGTAGCAGCCAATCAGTTGAAAAGATGATATGTTGGGAAGGGTTATTTTAATTGATAAGCATTCGAATTCCTTTGGCTGTGATGTAATATTGAGGCAGGATGCAGAGATGTTTGCTTTGATATAGATGGCTACCCCACCGCCCCTGGATGGACGGTCAGATCTGAAGATCTGGTAGTTGGGAAGATTTATTTCACTGCCTTTTGTCGCAGATTTGAGCCATGTTTCAGAGATAACCAGAAAGTCAGGTAAGGTGTGTGCAACCCAGGCCTGTATTAATGAGAACTTTTTAGAGGCTGCAGGCGTTGATATGAAGAAAACTCAGGCCATTTATGGAGGCTAAGTCAGCTGGGGAGATAGAGCTTTCTGTGGGTCCAGGGTTGATTTCAACAGTGCCAACACAGATCAGCAGAAAGAAGATTAGTTTGATGAGGGCACCAAGTGATAGGAATAGAGAGTAGTCAGAGGACTTTCTCTTCTTGCTTGGGATCCAATATATAGTGGGCGATGATCCTGCTGTGTGGTTATAGATTTTGTCATAAAGTACCAGCTTAATGGACAGGTATAGGGGGTCATTATAGTGCCAATAATGGAGCAGGGGGCTTATGGAGTACCGAACTGGTTGTGAGCCTTTTTGTGGGATACCCCAAGGATTACAGTGCAGAAGCGGCAGTATATACTTGGGGAATTGAGGGGCATCCACTGGGGACAGCAGAGGGGGACAAGCCCGAATAGCCGCCCTAATCACCATGGCATGGGCTGCTTCAGTTTCCTCTTCTGGATCCGAGGAAGGTGAGAGGCAAAGCAAGCAATAGGAGGAACAGTAGCATGGTGGAGGGTAGGTGGGGTTAAAGATACTAATGGTGATGAGAAGAAATGAGCTGGGAAATGGCTAGGAGATTAGCTGTGGGCGGGATAAGAGATTGGCGGGAAAGTGTGTATAAAAGAAACACCCAGGAGGGGAGGGGTGGGCAAAATTTTGCGGCTTTCCCTGCCTTTCTGGCTGTCTCCCGGCCTCCTGGTTCCTTCTCAGCTATATGGTGGCCGCCCGCTGGCGTGCCTCGGAGCCCCTATGGTCTCTGGGTGCCTCGAGGCAGGGCCGGCTGGAAAGGAAGGACAGAGGAGAGGGCAGCCGTGAAAGCACTGACTTGCAGCAATCTGCAAGAGGTGCTAAAAAAGAAGATTTACACAACAAAGACTGGGGTTAGGTGCCTGAGCGTCTAGCCCAACACAAGTCTCACCAAAAGACTGTAATCACAGAGTCATCAAGCAAGAAGGCATTTCACAAAAATGTACAATAATAAAAGTAAAAACAGCTCCTTTTTAGAGAATTTTACATTTAAAGAGCAGTAATCCCGACCAGTTTTGGTGGTGCAAGTAAAGCAAAAGTCAATGGGGAAGGCGCACCAATCAGAGGCAAGGCAGAGCTGGCAGTCGCCTTCCGATTGGCTTGCGGCTTTCCCGTACCTTTCTGGCTGTCTCTCCCGGCCTCCTGGTTCCCTTCTCGGCTATGCGGTGGCCGCCCGCCCGCTGGCGGCTCGGAGCCCCTACGGTCTCTGGGTGCTCGAGGGCAGGGCCGGCTGGAAAGGAGGGGACAGAGGAGAGTGCAGTCAGGAAAAGCACTGAATTGCAGCAATCTGCAAGAGGTGCTAAAAAGAAGATTTACACAACAAAGACTGGGTGGGGGGGTTAGGCGCCTGAGCGTCTAGCCCAACACAAGTCTCACCAAAAGACTGTAATCACAGAGTCATCAAGCAAGAAGGCATTTCACAAAAATGTACAATAATAAAAGTAAAAACAGCTCCTTTTTAGAGAATTTTACATTTAAAGAGCAGTAATCCCGACCAGTTTTGGTGGTGCAAGTAAAGCAAAAGTCAATGGGGAAGGCGCACCAATCAGAGCAAAGGCAAACTGGTGCCTTCCGGTTACAACATGACTTTCCACATACCTTTCTGGCTGTCTCTCCCAGCCTCCTGGTTCCTTTCGGCTATGCGGTGGCCGCCCGCCCTGGGCACGGAAAAGGAACAGCCCATGGAAATGCTGATTATCTGTCAAGATACGGAATGGAGGGTAAAAATAGTTCTCATCAGACCTCGGGGTAAAAGTGAAGTATTGTTATGAATGAGACAGTGTTTTCTAGTCTCTTTATTGTGAAGTATTAGAAGTTAGGGACCCCGAGGTGGAGCCTTAGGTGAGGGTGGGCTATAGCTCCATCTCTCGTACAGAGAGATCTGATGATGAACTTATTATTAGACTTAAAGATTCAAAACTGTAGGTTTTGTTTTTAGGTGGGGAGGAATGTGAAAGAGTGAAAAAAATTAAAAAAATATTTTTTATAGAGTGATAATGGGACCTGGATGTACTGTAGTCCTTTGTTGTGTTCTTACTGTTATATGTTGTTTGTTGGGCTGGCCACCCACTTTGTACAGTATATCTGCGTTTTGTTTTGTGTTGTTTGTTCTGTCTGCTGTGGTTAAATACATTCCAGTTTTCTCCCATTCTTCGTTCTTTACTCCCTAGATATCTCCCCTGTAATATTTAATTTCAAGTGAAGCAAGTTGATGCAGATTTGGAAGCTGAAAAGAAGCCCAGCAACACAGTAAATAAAAGCGTTGAACATTTAAGTACAGATTAGGTATCTGTCTCTTTAAGTGGGTTTCAGGATGGTTTCTGAAACCTTCCTGATTTAATTATATATAGTAAGTTTATTAGGGTGCTGGGTTTATAAAGAAATGCCCTGGTTACATCTCCCCTAAAAGAAATGTTGCGCTGGATTACGCCGTAGAAATAAGCCAGAAATGGAATTCGCCGGTAAAATAACCGCACGAATGTGCGCACGATCGAGAAGGCGTTTTGCCTTATATTTCTTTCAAATTGCTGCGTTTTTGTTCAGAAATGAGTGAAATGACTCCCCCTTACCTTCTAAAGGTGAAATAAGGTGGCGGTTGTCGAATTTGGAATTTTCCTCTAAACGAGGGATTTTATTCATAGTAATGGTCAGTAAACCCCTTCCTACTATGAGAGGTGACTCTTAGGAGCTGGCCGGCCCTTGGTCAGCTGCTTTTATGCAATCAGTAAAGGGCAGTTCCAACTCCAGTTTAATTATGGTGCTCAACATTTAAACAATTATTATTTCTTCTGGCAATGTAAAATATATATTCTGTTTAAAAGGAAAGTACTGGAGTGTGAAAATGAATTCATTTATTATATGGAAAAGAATTTATGTTTTAAAAGGGAAGCTAGGGAGGAGTTCATGGTCACATGTCTATTAAGAGTATATAAAGCACTATATTTAACAAGTTAGTTAGTTGTCTTCAGGAGCTGGACCTGGAAGTGCTGAAATGCTGTCCCAAGCCTTCCAAGTACTAGGGCTTGCTAGTACATGATTTTATTTTGGTTACTATGCTTGTTATCATATTTTTTTTTCTTCTGACGCTCAGTCCGCCTTTTTCTTGATTAAAATAAATGTCGAAAAGAAAACTACTCCAGCAACTGCCTCTTGGTCCATCTTTTATCCCACGGTCCTGTGACAAGTACACATGGGTTGATCAAGGGCAATGCAACAAAAGGAGTGAAAGAGAGGATCCAGTATAGCTAAAGTAGATTTTGGAGCAGCACTATAAACAGTGTCTCCATAGTCAAAAATAGACAGAATCATCTTAATGAGGATTTGTCTGTGTGTAGGAAGCAGAATGCTTCTCTTATTTCCTTAAAGTGCCCCAAGCTTGAGGTGAAGCTTCTTGTGAATAGAATCCACATGAACAGAGAAATCTGGATGATGGTTACCAAAATTAAATAAATAAAAATGATGTAGCCATACTCTGAGGTACCTGAAAGAGGAGACATCTTTAATAATTACACCATCTAGGATTTGAAAGGAGGTAAGCGGAAGGACTCTGGCAAGTCTCTGCCTGGTGCCAAAAGTCATGGAGACTGTTTTTATCCACCTTGAGGGATAGATAACTTGATTAACTCAGAACCAATGCTGCACATTGTTGAAGTCCAGTTGGAGTTGGTTCATAAAATCAGGGGTAGATGAGCCAGAGGAAAAAGAACTGTATCTTCTGCATACATATGTACTGACACAAGGGAACAGGTGCTGGGGAGGTCATTTAGAAAAATAGAGAAAAGAACTGGGCCCAAGACAGACCCTTGAGGGATGCCTGAGCTGATAGAGAGTGGGAGAGAAGGTGTGCCTCCAATACAGACAGCTTATGACCTGCTCTCAAGTTAAGAGCGGAACCACTCAACTGAAGAAACTGAGAGTCCAGCTGCCTTAAGCTTGTCCAGGAGAACAGGATGGGCTGCAGTGTCAAAAGCTTTGGCTAAATCAGTGAAAATAGCTGAGGTGACAAGGCCCTGATCCATACCGGTGAGAATAGCATCAGTGAACTTAAGGAGAGAGGTGGTAGTAGAATGAAACTTCCTAAAGTCAGACTGGAAAGGAGTAGAAAAGGTGACTGAACCAAGAAAATTGAAGAGTTGGGAAAGAACCAGATGCTTCTGGAGTTAGCTAAATTGGAAAGGAGGAAGATAGGACAGAAGGTACTAGGAAAAGAGATACCATCCCCTTTGGGAAGGAGAATGACAGGAGCCAGCTTCCAAGAGTCTGGGACACATGGTAAGGAGAAAGAGAGGTTAAAGAGACAGGAAGTAGGAAGGGCAATGGCATGAGCAGAGAGAAATAGTAGTTTCGGATCAAGACTATCAGAACTCCCACCCCTGTGAGGATTAAGTGCCAAAAGGGCCTTAAGAGCAACAGCAGGGGTAATGGGAGGAAAAAGAAAAAAGGGAGGAGGGGGACAGAGGGAGAGTTTGACAGATAGAGTGAGAGGGAAGAGAAGAAGAAGGAGAGCGAGGAAGAAGAGAGGGAGGATGATGATGATGATGAGGAGGAGGAAAGGGCTGAACAGGCACAAGAAGTGAAGAAGGAATATGATGCCCCACCCCCGGGCTTTAGCTGTGAAAATAACTGAGTATGGGAGGGGCTAGCACTGTTACACATAATTCAGAAGGATGGCAGTGGGGCTTCAGATCTTAGACTCTCCATGGAGGAATCACGGGTTTGGATGGTCCCTATGACCCCTCAACCCACAAGCATATGTCAGTGTTCGAGCAAAACAAAGGACCATGGCACACAGTTTCACGTAAGACTTTGATGATTTGCTTGGCAATTTTTTTCCACAGTCCAGAACACTGCAGGGACTGTAGTCATGCATTTGAACTTTCTGCAGCACAGTGCAGTTTAAGATCTCTTGAATGCTCATGACAAAAATCATTTCCCTCTGATGTAGCTGTTTATAGGAATACAATTAGTAGCCGCCATGTGTCTTACCCTCCTCTCTTCCTGATGGGTGATGATAGGTAGAGGTCACATGAGCAACATGGTCCATGGGGCTCTCTCAGTCTACTGCCCTCTCCCAACTGAGATCTGGAATATACTGGCCACGTGCCCATGGAGTGGGACAGTTGAGGTTATTGTACCTGCACTCGACCACAGGGGTGTGATGTATTATTCTCAGACACCATAGCTTCCACCTGTGTTGTGGATCTCTTGGACTCCCTTCCCTTAATTTCCTTTCCATTCCCCTCCCATTTCTAGGGGCATATCACACCATGGAGGCAGAAGCCACCTTTGACTTCATTTACCCCGACCCATAGGGCAGGTAGAGTCCATCCTCCCCCTTTGGGTCACAGGGCACTTCTAAAGAAGTGTTTCCTACCTCAGAAACCCAGGATTTCTTGTGTCCTTTGTACATAGCTTATGTGGTTCTAAAGTTATTATTGTTTATAGTTGTTATATGTGTTTCAGCACAACAGCAGTACTCTGATTATATTTTTGCTAACTTGGTGAACACTGCTAGACTACAGTGTGGGAGCGGGCAGGAGACACTGGCTAGCATGGGGACAGAATAGCTCATGTTATTCTTCTGGATGGCTCCTGGCTTACCCAGCTTATTGTGCAGATAATGGCCACCCTAAGGGTCTCCTCCTCCTTTAGCCAATGAGTAAGCCAAAACTAAAAAATATACTTGATTAATGTGAAAGGCCAAATTAATCCTGTAAAAAGGGCAAAGGTATTCTCAGTCATTAAAAAGGACAGACCAGATGTGGTCTGTCTATAGGAAACACACCTCTCTCAGTCAGAAAATATCAAACTATTTAAATATGCGTAAGCAGTTGTTTACTCCTCCTCATATACTGTAGACAGGGGAAAAGGAGAGGTGTCACAATACTAATTGCAAAGCATCTATCCTTCTGGGAAATGAAAGTGGCTAAAGACAAACAGGGTTGTTGTATAGTGTTGCAGGATGATGTAGATGGGGCCCAGTTACAGCTGCAGTAAAATACCCCGGATCAGATAGTCCCTTTATTAGGCAAATTACTAATCTAGTACTTGACAGCCAAAGGGGGTTTTGGTTCCGGAGACTGCGATTTTTGATGGACATGTCCAGAGATAATACTGCCCTCAAAACATCCTCCCCCACTACCATAAATATTTTTGCAGAATGAACTCATCCCTGAGGTGGGTGGATGTCTGGAAAGAGTTCCATCCCATCTTTTTTTAAATCCCCATCAATCTTATAGTAAGATAAACAATGTCTTTACACAACAGGAAGACCTACACAAGGTTAACTCCTGCACCTTAGGGTCTATATCCTATTCGGACCATGCTCCCATCCATACTGAAATTGACCTGGGCCTATTTCGTAGGAAAACCCGCTGGGCCTGGATGCTTTCTTTTTGAAAGATGAAGGTTTCTTGAATCTGGTGCTTGACTAGATCAAAGAAACATTGTCTCATAATGATCTCCCCAACACCAGCAGGTGGTGATATGGGACACAGTGAAGATAGTCCTTCAAGGATACCTTATTAGTTATGCAGCAGGGAAAGAAAAGGAATGAAGGGTGCACCGGGGAGACCTGATGGGAGCACTCTCTTTTCTGCAACATTAGTTAGAAACTTTGACTAACCCCTAACAGATAACCCACATTAAAAAAAAAACAGCTGGGTGACTTGGCTCTTGCTCAAACCAAAAAGGTAATGAGATGCCATAGGCAAATATGCTATGATGGAGGCCCTAAGGTAGCCTGGCTGCTAGCCCATATGGTTAGGGGTTTTAGATAGTGGGCCACTATCTTAAAGATTAAGCACCCAGTAATGCAGGTTTTAAGAAAGGACATAGGCTCCATAGCACAAGCCTTCATGTTCAGATATGCTGCAGAACCTGACCCATCTACTGAGAAGCTCTTGGACTACCTCTTGCAGCTCAGGGTCCCACAGCCAGCAGAGGTGGATCGAAAGGCACTGGTGGCTCCGATCGCAGGTGAAGAGTTTCAGGATGCATTGGGATGTCTGAAACTTGACAAATACCCAGGGAGAGCTAGACAAACACTGGCACCACTTTACTGAAAAAAAAAGCTTTATTACATATATAAAATCACATATCATCCGCAGACCAGGTCGCTACACAAATCCTGGCCGGTTTTGCAATCACTGCATCATCAGGGGGATCTAAACCCTGATGAGTACCCAGATGAGTGTATTAAATATTTCTCTCTGGAGCTCTAGCCTTTGTTTCTCAGCGTCTTCAATTCTCTCCTGACCAGTGCACACCCCCTGACATGCTGTATGTATGTAATTATCTTTGTTACAGTATATCTAAAGTAGGGAAACCAACAGATTCATGCAAATCATACAGGCTGGTATCAGTGCTCAACACTGATTATAAAATATTCATGTTTGTGCTGGCTAGGCACCTGGACTCACTGCTCCCATGCCTTATCCACTTTAATCAGACAGGTTTGATCAGATCCAGGCAAACAATGCCCATCATTAAAAGGCCACTCTATAATTCATCATGCCTCCCACCCAGGCTTACCCCTCCTGGCACACAGTCTTGAAGCAGAGAAAGTGTTTGATCAAGTCTCTTGGACCTTTCTCCACATCTTACTATGCAGATTTGGTTCCCTCTCTCTTTACAGAATTGCTGATCTGTGTCTATAGCACCCCACAAGCACAAAACTGGACAAATAATTGTACTTCATCTTTTCTCGAATTACAGCAGGGTACCCAAGAGGGATCCCCCCTTTCTCCCCTCTTATCCCAAACTAGAAGCATTATAGAGGTTGCATTCCTCCTCCTGTTCACCTTGCAATTGTCCAGAAGATGATCCTTCCCATCTTCAACTGTGGTGACATTGCCTACAGTGCTGCTTCTAAGACCACCCTAGCCAGACTGTATTCCCTCTTTCACTACTTCTGTCGCTTTGCTCTGGACTGTCCACCCTGAATACATCATTGCTCCCTCTATCCTTCCCTCTCCCTCCCCTCCCTTGAAGGCAGATGCCTCACTCATTGTGCCTTCTTTATCTTCAAATGCGCCCAGGGTTTGGAACTCTCTTCCAACTAGCACTCGCTCCTCTCCCTCGTACAAGAGCTTTAAAGCCTCCCTCTGGGGTTTTCTCAAAATGGCTGCCACCTGTCTCTGCACTAGACAAACCCTGTCAGCCTGAGATGCCCCAACCAACTGAGATGCTACCTAAACATTACGACTTGGGCAGAGCACAACTGTGCTCATACTCCTCCTGTTCTCACAGCATATATAAAATGGACCATTTGAGCCCACCGACAAAACAGGGTGAGCACTATAACTGCATTCCTTTCTCTCGCACTGGGCCCACTGTATCCCAACTGTGACTCCTCCTTATTCTAACTGCTAACCTTACAACTTGCTGCCTGGAGCAATGCATTCACACTGCACTTCTTCCTACTGACTGCAGTGTTTAATACTGTATTGTAATACCTGTTTTTGGTATTGTTGTCTTACGATGTCCATGTGTTCTGGTCACTTTATATTAACTCTTCACTACAATTTGCCTGATGAAATCTGATGCTTGTAAAGTCCCTGTTGTGCTACTTCTATGTAATATAATCCTCCACTTGTATTTGCCTGATGTTCATGTATGTGCCTTGTAATGTACCTTGTAATCTCCTGGGTCGCACCTGAAAATAGGCACTTGGCTGTCTAGTGTGCTTACCCGGTTAACAAAAGCAAATAAATAAATACTGCCTTGGCTCACTGCGCCCATACCTGACCTCTTTCCTGCCCCCCTCTTCCACTTACTCCCTCCAGAGCTCTGGCTATAACTTCCTCACTCTGCCTTCCAGGAAATCTTCAGCTTACCAAGCTGCTTTCTCCTACCGTTTCCCCAAACTATGGAATTCCCTCTCCCTTTCTATCTGCTCTGCCACATCTCAACACACACTGTTCAGTCCTCCACAATTTCACCCTGCACTCCTGCAATTGCACCTGATACCATACTTTACTCTGCTCCTCTACCCCTACTTTCTACCCATCAACTACTCTCCCTTGCCTCCAAATCCATGCCTCCTGCCCTAGCTTATACCTTCACTCTCTCGCTTTCTCTCCACACTAATCTATATATTCCTTTGATTCTCACTGAATTAGCTCTCTCTACCTTTTTGCCTGCATAATTGCACTTTGTATCATTAACAATGCTTCTTGATATCCACTGGAGTACATGCTTTGGCCTTATTTTGTATACATTTTTTATCTGTCTGTTTTTTTATATGATACCTGTATATGTTATCTATTTTAACTATGTAATTGTTGTCTTGAATGCTCTCATTGCCCTCCTTTATCCCCTCCCCCTCAGCACGTATCTGGAAACGAGCTGTGTCAGCTCAGTATGTCTTTCTTGGTGAAACTTTTGAAATAAATAAATACATACATACATACATACATGAACAAACAAATAGATAAATAAATAATTTTCTCTGTACATTGAGCCCCTGGCCCAGGCCATCAGGCAGCAGGAGGGTCTAAAGGGCTTTCAGACACTGGATGGAAAAGATCATCGTAGTGCATTATATGCCAATGATATTACGATATACTTAACTGCCCCTGATAAGGATCTCCCTATTTTGTCTTTTCTACAGTCTTTTGGTGCCCCATGTGGGTGGAAGCTTAATGAAAGAAAAACCAAGGCTCTGGCAGTTCATTTCAACCCAGATGCTGACATGGTGACCAAGTACCCATTTAACTGGGGACTCTTCCATATGAAATATTTGGGGTCATTTTGACAAGCTCCATATCACAGCTGTTTGATGCTAACTTCTGCCTGCTGCAGTCGCAACTACAGTGTGATCTAGATACATGGGCAGTCCTCTGCTGTGTCTGGAACGTAGAGTGGCTATCATAAACATTATAGTATTACCTAAATTGTTTTACTTCCTTTAATCTATAGCACTCCCAATAGACCCAAAGCATTAAGCTACTTAGCAGAGAATGATTTATTTTTTTCCTGTGATAAGGGACTCAGCCCAGGATTGCCTATAGCATGTTGTGTATGCCGAAGGACAAAGGAGGCTTGGCCCTCCCTGACCTTCAGCAGTATTATGAGGCAGCCCTGCTGCAGTCAGTGCTCTATTGGCTCAGAAACAAGCCCTCCTAACACTTGGCACAACTAGACAGAGTAGCTATACTGATTAACCCCCCCATCCCAGAAAGAGCCATTCTGGATGGTTAGGTGTTCTACACACATATTTCTTGTACATCCCATTCACCCTTACACTACTTAGGGTCCTGAAGACCTGAACAACCAGGGCTAACCCGAAGGAGCAACTGCTGTAGCTCCTCCCCCTGCATTTGCAGAGAGTCTTTGCCCCAACCAGATTTAATAGTGGGTATAAGACCTGGTACCGCAGAGGGCTTAAATACCCTTTTCAGCTTCTCCAAGGTCAAGCGATGGAAACATTTCAGATGCTACAGGATAGCTTGGCACTAACAAGAATGAACATATTCCATTATTTTCAAGCTAGATCACATCTGAAAGACTGCATGGATAGGGGACCCATTTTGGACTCCAAAAACCCCCAGTGTATCTGGTTATTTCTGCCTTAGCCAGTGACAGAACCTCTCACGTTATTTCTCAACTACACTCTGTACTCATCTCTCTTAAACAATCCCCCTTAAGGTCCTGAATGGAACCGAGAGGTCAGTCACCAGCTTGACCCAGAGATGTGGAGGTTGTCCTGCTCCAATACTCATAGGGGATCTTCTTCCATGTCATAGTGGGAATATAATCAGAAATGTTTAATCAGATACTTTTTAACCCTGGTACAAGTACACAGAAATACTGCGCCAATTACCCATTATTGGCGGCAATATGGAAAGGAGAGGGCAGAGCACTTCTACATAGTCTGGCCTTGCCCCTCTCTCTTGCCATTCTTGCACACAACAAAGGAGGCTCTTAAGGAGATTTTTAACCCAAACCTGTCATTGTCTGAACATATGCTTCCTTTCACTTTGTACACACAAGGATTTCAGGACCCTACCACTAAATATTTGCTTGGCATATTATTAGTTACAACAATAAAATGTAGAACCAGGAGATGGCTGAGCCTGTGACTCCCACCAATGAAGACTGGATGGACATAATCCATAACATACTAGCTTGAAAGGATGACATCTTTACTATGAAATCAAGCTGAGAAATGCCAGAAAAGGTTGACCAGGTGGATAAGTTTTGCAGTGTCCAGGGATCCTACTTATCTACCTTAATAGTGCTTGTTTTACAGGAAGGTGGGCCCTTCCTAATGAGACATGAACAGGAGGGCTAGAATGGGATGATAACCATAAGCTAATAATATCTGTAAAGTGTATCTGATGACCTTGTACTGTGTAGTGTAAAAGTCATGTCACCTCCTCAATCATATTGTACAATGGGACTCGCTGTTTATGTATGTTCATTGTTCATCTTGTATTGTCCTGAAAATATAATAAAATATGAATATAAAAAAGGGATAAGGAAGGGCATGAATACTTTGACTTATGGGTTGAACAGAGAGGCAGCTGGATGCTGTGGGATGGGAGAAGGTATGACTGCTTAAGCCAGTGCTGTGATGGGAGAGTGGAAGATAAGTAGTGGGATGCCTCCAGTTGTCTGGCTCCTAACTCAGAAAACACATGGCTGTTGCTAGGTATACTGGATTGGCAGCTATTATCACTTACTGTAGGTGTTGATTCAGACTTCCCATTCCAGATGGGACCCAGCTCAAGGTACCACAGAAAGCTTGCAGTTTTGGGGTGGTCCTTGACAGTCATCTGACGCTTGATTCACAAGTGTCTGCCATTGTCAATGGCTGCTTTTGTTATCTGCAGAACATTGCCAAACTGCCTTCTTTCTTGATCCTGATGATTTGAAGAAAATGAGGTCCTTTAGCCATTCCAGTCTGGTTTCCAAAGATGTCCTAGCACTTAAACAGCCCCAATCAAAGTGTTCAGATACCTCCTCCTGGCAATTGATTGGGGAGAGGTGTCCATCTTTCTTCTCCTTGACCTGTCATTAACGTTCAGCACAGTAGCCCATAACATGCTCGACAGCGATTGAGCGAAAACAAAAATGGTGACTCAATCATGGTGCATGTTATGGGGGCTACGGATGAGGTAGGGGGTGCCCAGATGGGGGTGGGTTCACGCATATAGCAACAGGATGTCACTACATGTATGCGTGTGGAGGGGGTGAGCACACTCAGCAAGGAGTGGGAGTGTTTTTGAGGGGTGGTGCCACAGTGGGCTGCTGAGCTGGCCCCCTGGTGTGGTGGGTGGGTTTGGAGCTTGGGTGGACAGGATGCTGGGTTTGGGTCTGGGCGTAGATACGTTTTTGTTGCACCCAGCCCCAATTTTTTTTTCCAAAGTTTTCACCCCCTCTACATGCACCACCCCTGTAGTTGAGAATCCTAAAGTAGGGGGGTGCAGGCCCCTGCATAAAATGTAAAATCATTGGTCCCCGGTGCCATTTTGCTGTGTGCTGGGGAGTCACATAGCCAAAACTGATTTTCGACAATGTGACTTTGCTCTAATGGCGATCGCCTTTCTGCAGTCACCATTATGACATGGAACCATTCAGCACCATTGATCATCTTGCTGGCAGACTCAGGAAGCTTGGTGTAGTGACTGGAGCTAATTTTGAGTGGTTCTAGTTGTTCTTACATGGGAGAGAACAGACAGAGGTGATTGATTCATTCTAGTCACAATTGATTCATTCTAGTCACAACCAGTTGCCATCAGCTGTGAAGCTCACCGAAGTTCTATCCTGTCGCCTGTGTTTTTTGCAGTGTACATGCAGTACTTACACTCAGTAGGAAAATTAAATGATACAGCATGAAGTTTCACTGCTACGTAGATGATACCCAGCTACAACTGTCTTTTGCCCCTGACAGGGGTATTGTCAATGCAGTGCTTAGAACAGTGTCTTAAAGAAATTAGATTCTGGATAGCATTCAGTTAACTGGCACTAAAACCGACTGAACTACTTCTTGTAGGGAATGATCAGCAGTTGTCAGCCCTCAGCGATAGCTTGAAGTTTCCCATTTTAGATGTGGTACAACTGAAAAGAGCGAAGGAAGTCAGAAGTCTGGGAGTAGTCTTTAATGGACAGTTGGTATTTGCGTTTCAGATGTCTTCTGTAGTCAAGGGTTGCTACTACCACCTCAGAAATATTGATAGACTGGCCTTTCTAAACATGGCAGAGCTGCGTACATTGGTGCAGGTCTTTTTGTCCTCTAGAACTGATTACTGCAATGCACTTTATCGGGGCTTACTGAGCAGTCAGCTGCATTGTCTGAAGCTAGTTCAGAACACTGTAACAAGGCTTCTGACTTTCATTCAGAAGTTAGAACATATTTCTTCCTCACTTTAGGTGATCAGTTGGTTGCATCTTAGGTGTCAGACTGACTACACAGTGCATGTTATTAGTTTAGTTAGTTGTTGTTAATCAGGAAAGGAGGTCTAGAAAATGTTTCCTGTTCTCAGCCTCACCCTGGGGTAGGGGGATACAGATGCAAACCCACTGATATTGAACCAGGCTAAACTGTTGGTGGTTTTAGTGAATGGGAAAGTTTGGCCAGGACACCAGGAAAATTCCTCTACTCGCCAGTGGGGGGGGGGTCTTTGAGTCCAAGATGGAGGAGCCAGAAGGCGATTTGGCTGTGGAGGAGACGGCTGGTTTGCTTCCCACAGAGGATAGCCAGCGATGCGTTCCTGAGGCAGAGACCTTGGCAGTGTCAAGAAGACGGTCTGCAAATGTGCAAACAAAAGAAATGAATGTGGATGTTTGCTCAGAACATTTTGAATCAATCAACAGAGTAGAGAATTCACTAATGGAAGACCTAGTATCGCAATTAAAATGTTTGGAATGGGAATATTTTCTTACAAAAGAGACGCTTCTGCGAGGTAAATGAATCCACTTGTTGAAGTAGCCTTCAGCCCCGAAGCTATGTGAAGCTGCGTCAGCAGCCGACAGTGTTTTTGGGTTTAGTGCTAATACCTTGCAGCCTAAAGGTGGCAGTAGCGTACTGGGACTTACACTGAATGCTAAGGGTCTGTGTTGGAGAGAGCTGGATGGGTTCAGAATTCAGTCGGAACTTGGCTCCCCAACCCATCGATTCCACTTCAGGGATAATCCCCGGGTGAGTTGCATCCCAGAACTATGAACATTGAGGTTGAGGGAGTAGGAAATGGTCATACAAATGATAGGAGACGGTGCATTTTACCGGACGATGTTAAGACATTTCCACAAACAGCTGATATGCAAATAACACAGAAGGAGACTGTATCTGGTATGACAACAAGAGCTGCAGGATCACCAGGAGATGATCCGCTAATGGAGGCCCAGGACTCTCAAGGTATCTCATACTCCCCGGTACTGTCTTCTAATGAAGTTTTCTTTGAGGCTTTGTCAGAAATAGAGCCACCTAACACAGAAATTATTACAGACGTTGTTGCAAATAACTTAACAAAGGAAGGGGATACAGTTGTTGAAGGGAAGGACCCGGGAACAAATAGGGTTACGTATGCCAGTCTGTTTAAAAAACCATTAGAACAAGCCAAAAGGCAATTTGCTGTTCAATTGAGGTATCTGGGAGGTTTAGACCTACCTCCAGACAGAGCTTACGTAGGGAAGCATTTGATAAAACAGGATATGGGTTTTACACCTTCAGAGGTGTATGCATTGATACATGCTCCAGGGGAAGCATCCTTTGATGTAAGCTTTCAATCTTCTTCCTTGTTAGATAGATTTTGGCTTTTATTTATCTTATAAACGAACTCCCACATGGGACCCCTTTCAAGCTGTTCCACTTGCAAAACCTACCTTTAAGATAATTACAATCCTTTTTAGAAATGAAGAAGTAAACATTACAGACATCCTGTACTGGTTAGGGACTAAGTGTGATGTAAAAGATACGCCAGAACCTATAGTGGATGAGGAAGGTTTTTGGACAGGGGGCTGGAAAGTTAAAATTCAACTCTGGCAGGATGATTTTGGGATCAAGCATTTGCCAAATTGCTTTTATCTGGGGAAAGACAAAGGGATTCTCTTTTACCAGGGACAACCCAGATAATGTTACAAATATGGCTCCTCGAGACACCTCAGCACTACTTGTGAGGTTCAGAGATGTTTGCACTGTGGTAGTCAGGGGCATACTAGTGCAGGGTGCATGGTTCCCCCAGTTTGCCATTTATGTGATGAAGAGGTCCACTCTATTTTCTCTTGTCAGTGGGCCTCCCATAATAATGAGAATGGAGATTTTGCAGAACAAGACTTTTTATATTAATCGAGCGACTAAACAGGAAGGTGCGGCACACACCCCTCCACCTAGACAGCAAGGTACAGCTCCCCCACACCAGGACAGGCAGGGACAGCAACCCCCCAACCTGGAAAGGAAGGTGTTGCACCCCCCCCACCTAAACAACTGAGAGAGACACCCTTGTTACCAAGTCACAGGGAGATAGATGTTCCGCCTTCTTCCACAGCACAGGTGAACGAACAAGAAGAGGTGAATCGAGTTGGAGGGGAAGAGGTTTTAAACCTCTCAAGTCAGTTGGAGCAGACAGAAGACCCAGACCCAGACATGCCACCACCCCTAGCTCCATCCTCTTTGGAAACTGTTTTCACTGTAGTGGTCTCCAAAACCCACATTGTGCAAGAACAACCTGTTGTGGAGATTCCTTTACAAAATAAGTTTGAGGTTCTACAGTGGGGGAGACACAGAGATAGGAGATGATTCAGATGGAGTGTCTGACACCTCATCCTGTGCAGGGGGTACCTCAGAGCACAAAGGGCAGGACTCACAATTGGCAGGAAAGGTTAAGAAAAAATGTTGTTAGGGGACACAATATAACTTAAGAATGAAAAAAGCTACTGATGCGAGCAATTCCTGAAGGGTTATACGTTACGGTTGGCATCGCTTAATGCAAACAGCTTGAAGTCTGATAAGAGACGTAAATCCACTTTTCAATATTTTCTTTCCCAGACTTTTGATATCATTCTATTTCAGGATACACGGCTCTTTACGAGTACTGAGATCCAAAAGGCAAAAGATGAATGGATAGGGGGTCCATCCTATTGATCAGTGGGAGATGATATGTGTAGTGGGGTTGGGATTTGCCTTACAAACACCAGGCTGGAGGTTACTAGAACCCAAGACATCATACCTGGTAGAGCCATGTTAATGGATTTTGTGATAGAACATCAGACCTTTCGTTTAATAAATGTTTATGCTCCACAGGAAAAAGCAAACCGAACTTGAATGTTTACCCCTTTTACAACCCCTGTTACTGATGGCACGTGCAGTATTATGGGGTGGGGATTTCAATTGCAACAGACTAAAAAAGGATTGCAGCATCAAAACAGAGAAAATATTTTGTGACGCTGCATTGTTAAATAGTATTATTTCTCAGACGAATTTGACAGACGTATTTCACACCACTCACCCTACTACGCAGTATGCATATTTAAGAGGTCATCTTAAAACTAGGAAAAATTACTGGTTTATTTCACCGTAACTTCCCGTTTAAATTTCTAGGATGCACCCAATGACAACATCAGACCATATACTGTTAGACATCACTTTGTCCTATTCCCCAGAAATAACATTAGCGAAAGGTTATTGGAGATGTAACACTTCATTATTGGAAATACCAGATATAAAAAGGGGATTTCTTGATTCGATTCAAGCAAGACTTTCAGTGAAATGTCTATATGACAATATGGGGGATTGGTGGGAACAGACAAAGGTAGATCTGACCAAGTACTGTCAATGCACGAGCCAATGGATGGGGGTATTTAGGAATACTAGGTATGGCCAATTACAAGGACAAATATATCAGATGATTTCTTTACAATTAGATGGTAAACATTATTTTTCGGAACAAAGAAAACACATAAAACAGGAAATGAACGACCTACAGTATCACAGGAATAAGTCTGTAGAATTTGAACAACGGTATGGAACCAAGGATAAACAAGAACAAGCTAACCCTTATGAAAATTGCATCTCACATAGTAACAAGAAGTACATTTCATTGTTAAAATCAGAGAACCGGGTTATTACTGGTAATACGAACATCATGACAGAAGTAGAGACTTATGTACAGGAGTTATTTGGGAAGGCCCATGACATGCTAGGGAATGCTGTACATTGGTTACATGAGTGTAACTTGCCACAAATATCTCAAATTGATAAAAGGGTGCTTACAGGAGAGATCACGATACAGGAAATCAGGACAGTTATAGGTCAATTATAGGCAGGGAAGGTACCAGGACCTGATGGTTTATCTAATGCCTTTTATAAGGTACTAATGGAATATATAGGACCTGAGATAATGGAGGTTTATAATACAATTGTGCATTGTAAAGAGATGCCAAACTCAATGTACCAAGGACTTCTTCTATTGATTCACAAAAAGGGACCTAAAGACAGCTTAGATAATTGGAGACCCCTTTCCCTACTAAATTCTGATTTTAAAATACTGAGAAAATTGCTAAGTAACTGACTGTCTTCAACATTGGCTTCCATAATACATTACTCACAGATGTGCTCTCTTCCAGGCTGAAAGATTTCTGACCTTTTAATCCTGATAAGGGAATTGATAGAGAAAGGGGAGAATGAAGAGATATCAGGATATATAGTTAACCTTGACCAATCCAAGGCCTTTGATTGGGTTTCACACCAGTATTTATGGACTTGCTTGGAACAATATGGATTCCCAGTAGAATTCATTAGATGGATTAAGTTATGTTATGCCCAAGCCCAGGTTAGGCCCTATGTGAACAGGAGGATTGGGAAGGCATGCCGTGTTAAAATAGGAGTGTGACAAGGGTGTCCTTTGAGCCCACTCCTGTATGTTCTGACATTGGATCCATTGATTAGAAAGATTCATTTATACCCAAGAATACAGGGATTATCTGTATCGAGCCAAGATACAGAAATCAAAACACTGGGGTATGCAGATGATCTCTGTATTGTTCTAGCAGACATGTATTCATCAGTATCAATGGGACATTTGTTAGAAGAATTTTCTGCAGTTTCTGGATGGATAGTTAATTTTCAGAAAAGTACCTGCATTGTTATAGATAGAGATTTGTCACAAGACACTCATGTATATAACATACCAAAAAGTACTACAGGGAACAAGATTTTGGGGATCTTTTTTTGGGTCCCTAATGTTGCATTATATAATTGGGAGTATTTATTGAATATAGCTTTAGATAGAGTAGCTAAGTGGAATAGATGAAGGATGAGTAAGAAAAAGAGGGTAAACATGATTCACACATTTTTGTTGCCGATGTTCCTTTACTTAAGTTATATATTTCCACCACCGAAACAAGTTGAAACAAGGTTATACAGCTGTTTCTTTCAAGGGATCTGGGGTAGTAGGTTGAACCCCATAAAACGTGGGATTCTATACTTAGAAATCAAGGAAGGAGGATTAAAATTGATTAACCCATTTTATTATATTTTATTATAGCATATTTTTATATGCAAATGTTATGCCATTAATACATGGAAGGCTACATATATGGGGCCCATGGGTTAGAGATAACATACAGCCAGTATTAAACACATGGGAGAGGCATGGAGTAATCCCTAGACAAAGTCAATACATTGGGATTCCGATATACTTTAAAGAGTGCATAAGTAAATTAAAATGATGGAAAGTAAGTTTGGGAATGATAAAATTAATGAATAGGAAACAGTTTTATACCGACATACAAAAGTAATTTTTCATACAAGTACCAGAATATATGAAAAGATCTGAAAGAGAGATTCAGTACATTGCAGCCTTATTATTGGAAGATAAGATAGCTCCTCAGATGTGGGATACCACTTGGTTATGTATACATGGAAAACTTCCTGTAAAGAATAACCAAAAACATAAAGAGATGTCAGAGAGGGGTTGCCCAAGACTGAGATGAATAGATCTGCCGGAGACAATGGATCATCTCTTCTTTCAATGCCAGTTTATCCAATCCTTTTGGACTCTAGTTTGTCAAACGTGGATATGGTTCCCATGATGGTTAAGCACTCCTGAGGCCTTGTATTATGGGATATTTCCAGAACATGATACAAAATATGAGGTGGGCACCTAAAGAATTATTATTACATGCATCAAATATTCGATTTGGCAGGCTAGATGCAAGCTCACTTTGCAACAGATAGAGTGGTCAACAGTACAATTGATTAATGTGATTCGAGAAAATATTAGCACCGTTAAATATCAGGAGTATAAAAAGAATAATATAAATAAAAGAAAATGGGCATATGTTGAGATTTTCTAAATAAGAAGGGGAATGAAGAAATCATTTCAGTTGATTCTACACTACAGTTTTGAATGGATGGCATTAAAAGACTATGGATGGTCTGACTCAAGGTTATGATATTTCTCAATGTTATATGTATGTATATTTATTAATGATGTGAGAGATAAATGTGTTAAGGTACTGATTAGGGGAGAAATATGGAGTTTTAGAGTCTGTTTAGTAGTATGAATTATTCATTGGAATATTAAAAGGAGCTTATTTCATAGTAATTTGATTTGATGTTAAATATCATCCTCTAATGTTTCTTTGATTGACTATCAGAATGGGTATTACTGCATTAATTCATTCACTATCTAGGATGTATATCATAGAGAAGAAGTTTTGCTGTAACTAGCCTTTCCTATAGCCGGGAAGACTTGATCCCTTATTGTAGAAATGACATTGTTGGATGCTGTTGTATCATGAAATGCGATATTTATGTGCTGTGTTTTGATATGTTTGTATCTTCCTTTTTATTTGTTGTTTGTGAAGTCTTGAATAAAATAATTCCCTACTCTTTTTGTGAAGTGCCATGGGATCTTTAACATCCACCTGAGCAACCATCAGGTAGATGGGACCTCAGTTTAACATCAAATATGAAAGACAACAATCAAAGCAGCACATTGTCCCCCCAAACACCATGCTGGTACATTGGTCTGGTTAATGAAAATGCCCCTGCAGAGCTACCAACACAGTGCTCAGAACAAGCTGGGCCTGTATCACTCAACACATTCTTGGCCCCTTACATGCCTGGTTAGGTGATGAGGTCCATGGGATAGGGACTGCTGGGCATGCCATCATCCTGTTTAAAGTTGGCTTGTGATCAAGTTTGTTTTGGTGGTGGTCATGTCTCATGGAACTTTTTACCAGTTGAGAGAAGTCTTTCTCCCTTGATGAACAATTTTAAAGCTATGATGTAAAAAAAGTCGCTTCATTAGGATTTCCATGTTTCCTGAATGTGCTGTACTATCATTTTTCAGGTTTTGCTTTAGCTTTGCTTTCCAGTCACCCCCAGCCTATGGACGGGTACTGTTGAAAAGGCATCTGTGATATTTAAATGTTATGGACATTTTTTTTTTCATGTTGCTTTTTTTGCTTCTTGGTCCCTGGTTGACTCCCCTCTTGACAGCAGCCCCCAGCCCAATCATTGACTTTGTTGTGGACTTAGAAGTTAACCTTAAATTACTCTATACTGCATTGGTGGTGGGTAGCCTGCCAAGACTGTCATGTGTGGGTTTGAAGGGATGCAGCTTTGACTCTGGCAGATCAGACCATTTTCCTCCATGTTTCCTCCCCAAGGGTGCTGGCATGCAATGATGCTCACACATGCATGTGGTAGTGAGCATGGGCAATGACAGCTAGTGACAATCCCTTCCCCACATTGTGTGCACCCACTGTATTACAACCTGGCCACCTTCAGATGGCAATCAAACAGTGAGGTGCAATGTCCAATTGCCCCAAGAAGAGAGCTGTCATGAGATGCTCAACCCTCACTCCCCTGGGCAGCCTTCAAATGACCTGAGTTTGTTCTCAAACTGTGGTCGCTGGTGTACCCAGTGGTAGTACACCACTGCACTACCAGGCTAGCTATGAACATTTTTCCTGCAGTACCTCAAGGGAATCAACAAAGTCCAAGAGGGTAACATCTTTCAGAAAAAGAGATGTGCAAGAACAAGGGGACACAATTTGAAGATACAGGGAGGATGGCTCAGGGGCAATGTGAGAAAGTATTTTTTCACAGAGAGTGTGGTGGCCACGTGGAACGGCCTTCCTGAGGAGGTTGTGGGGTCAAAAACAGTGGGGGAGTTCAAGAATGCATGGGACAGACATAAGGCAATTCTTGTAGAGGGTAGGAAGAAGTAGGCTGTTTATGAACTAGGATCTGCAGCTTATCCAATAGGTAGAGAAATGTGCAGACTAAGTGGGCCAAGCAGTCCTTATCTGCCATCAAAGTCTATGTTTCTATGTTTCACAACCCAGAAAGCTAACTGACTTTTGGGATGTATAAAGAAAGGGTTTGTATCAAGATCAGAACACTGCCTACTTCCACTCTACCGATCATATGTACAGCTGTATTTGGACTATGCATCCCCCTTCTGGGCTCCATACTTGAAAAAAGACATTAAGTTAGTGGAAATAACAAAACATAGAGTAATAAAGATGATCCCAAGGTTAATAGACATGTCATATGCTGAATGTATTCAGGAAATGAATTTGTTTAGCCTAGAGAAAAGACGATTAAGGGGTGACTTTCAATTACTGCATAAAATATTAAAACACACAGAATTATGTAGAAAATGTGGCATTATATTCAACTCCGGAAAGTGTATCTCATATCCCATAACCACCAAATGGTTGTTCTGAAGGTAAACACTAACAAAAAGGATTACTGTTTTACTGTAAGAATGACAAAGATCTGGAACCAGCTCCCTCAAAATCTCATTGAAATAGAAGACACCAACCAATTTATAAGGGAACTGGATGGGTATCTTTTGGATTGCTCAATCCAGTAAATAATATGCCCACTTGGAGTGGGAGACAGTCTAGATAGGCTTAGTGCCTTCTTCTGTCTTGGACACCCAGTAATACCCAGTAAGATGGCACATGAAGAGCATATCAAAGATCCTGAGAAAGACTAGCAGCATTAAGGTAGGGGAAGCCCAGTCTTTAGATCTGAGGGGTCCTGGAGTGGAGGGACCCCAGGCAATGAAGCTACATGAGGTTTGGGGTACAACAGGGTATGCAGGCAAGCTGTTCTGACCTGTCTTATGCAGGAAAAAGACATGTGTTCTGCACAGCTGTTATTCCCCTAATGCAAGTAAAGTAAACTGCAGAGTTTAAAGAAAAATGTATCTAACTGCAGTGTTTAAAGAGGAAATTGTCTAATCTTTATGGTTACACTGATGCAGTTAACTAAAAGAATGACCAAGAAAAGCTGGGAAAGGAAGACATTTCTGGTGAAACACTGAGAAAAGCTGGTGAGAGGAGCCATTTCTGGTGAAACACCAAGTCAAACTGGGAAGAGAAGCCATTTCTGGTAAAGTATCAAGAAAAGCTGGGGAGGGAAGCCATTTCTGGTGAAGCAATGAGAAAAGCTGGGGAGGTGGCCATTTCTGGTCCAGCACTGAGAAAAGTTGAGAGGAAGTACATTTCTGGTGAAGCACCGAGAAAAGTGGAGTGGAAGGCCATTTCTGGTGAAGTATCAAAAAGAACTGGGGAGGGAGGGAGGCCATTTCTTGTGAAACACTGAGAAAAGTTGGGGCAAGAGGCCATTTCTGGTGAAGCACCGAGAAAAGATGATGAGGGAGAACATTTCTGGTGAAGCAACTGAGAAAAGCTGGGATGGGAGGCCATTTCTGATGCTGCACTGAGAAAAGCTGAGGAGGGAAATCATTTCTGGTGAAGCACTGAGAAAAGCAGGGGAGAGAGGCTATTTCTGATAAAGCACCAAGAAAAGCTGGGGAAGGATGCCATTTCTGGTGAAGCACTGAGGAAAGCTGGGGAAGGATGCCATTTCTGGTGAAGCACTGAGAAAAGCTGGGGATGGATGCCATTTCTGGTGAAGCACTGAGAAAAGTGAAGGAAGGATGCCATTTCTGGTGAAGTACTGAGAATAGTGGGAGAGGGATGCCATTTCTGGTAAAGCACTGAGAAAAGCTGGGGAAGGATGCAATTTCTGGAGAAGCACTGAGTAAAGCTGGGCAAGGATGCCATTTCTGGTGAAGCACTGAGGAAAGCGAGGGAAGGATGCCATTTCTGGTGAAGCACTGGGAAAAGTGGGGGAGGGATGCCATTTCTGGTGAAGCACTGAGAAATGCTGGGGAAGGATGCCATTTCTGGTGAAGCACTGAGAAAAGTTGGGGAAGGATGCCATTTCTGGTGAAGCACTAAGAAAAGCGAGGGAAGGATGCCATTTCTGGTGAAGCACTAAGAAAAGCGGGGGAGGGATGCCATTTCTGGTGAAGCACTGAGAAAAGCTGGGAAGGATGCCATTTTTGGTGAAGCACTGAGAAAAGTGAGAGAATGATGCCATTTCTGGAGATGCACTGAGAAAAGTGGGGGAAGGATGCCATTTAGAAACATAGAAACATACACAGAAACATAGAAGTTGTCGGCAGATAAGGACTGCAAGGCCCATCCAGTCTGCCCATTTCTTTTCTACCTTATAAATGTGCCATCGGCCTTTGCTCTGTCAGTGACCTATCTATTCATAGTCATTTGTATTGCTCCCTTATGCCTATCCCATGCCTGTTTGAAGCCCTGCACTGTATTCATAGCCACCACTTCTTGTGGTAAGCTATTCCATGCATCTACCACCCTTTCTGTGAAAAAGAATTTCCTCACATTCCCCTTAATCGGCCTCCCTCTAATCTCATGCTGTGTCCTCTTGTCCTGCTATTTTTCTTATATTTAAACATGTTAGACTCTTTCACCTTGTTTATGCCCTTAAAGGTGTTTAAATGTCTCGATCATATCCTCTCTCCCTCCTTTGCTCAAGGGTATACATATTGAGCTCCGCTAATCTGTCCTCATATGTCTTCTGATGCAGTCCCTGCACCATTTGGTTGCCCTTCTCTGGACTGCCTCAATTTGGTTAATGTCCTTGTGAAGGTGTGGCCTCCAATACTGCACGCAGTACTCCAGATGGGGCCTAACCAGTGTCTTGTACAGAGGGATTATTACTCCCTCTTACTGACTGCAGATACCCCTACTAATACACCCTAACACCCCTAGCCTTACCTACTGCTTTAGAGGTCTGCTTGATGATTTTAGGTCATCAGTGATGATGATGCCCAAGTCTCTTTCTTCCTTGTGACTGCTAGCAACTCCTCCCAGCCTATAAGTGGCTTCAGGGTTTCTCTTCCCTATGTGCATCATTTTGCACTTCTTTGCATTAAATCCCAGTTGCCACTCTTCTGACCATTTTGCTAGTTTATCCAGATCTCGTCTCATTCTGCCCACCCCATCTGGATCATCTACTCTGTTGCAGATCTTGGTGTCATCTGCAAACAGACAAGCCTTACCTCTAGTCCATCTGAGGTCACTAATAAAGATGTTGAATAGGACTGGCCCCAGGACTGATCCCTGAGGTACCCACTTGTGACTTGCATCTCTTCTGACTGTATACCATTTACCACCACTCTCTGTTTTCTGCCAGTCAACCAGTTTGCCACCCAGTTGACCAACTTCTGACCCACCCCGAGCCTACCTAGCTTATTTATCAATCTTCTATGTGGAACAGTGTCAAAAGCTTTGCTGAAGTCAAGGTAGGCGACATCAACTGCTCCCCCTTGGTCCACCACTCTGGTTACCCAGTCAAAGAAATCTATGAGATTAGTTTGACAGGACCTTCCTTTTGTAAACCCATGCTGTCTTGGATCCTGTGCCCCTATGGATTCCAGGTGTTGCACTATCCTTTCCTTAAGGAGTGCCTCCATAATCTGCCCACTACTGAGGTAAGACTGACTGGTCTGTAGTTCCTCGCCTCCCTGCTACCACTCTTGTGGAGCGGGGTCACATGAGCCCTCTCCAGTCTTCTGGGACCTCTCCTGTGCTCAGAGACTCACTAAACAATTCTGCTAATGGCTCTGCTAGTTCCTCCTTTAGCTCCTTAAGTACCCTGGGATGTATGCCATCAGGTCCCATTGCCTTATCCACCCTGAGTTTAGCAAGCTCTTGTAGGACCCTTTCTTTTGTGAAGGGAGTAGTGCTCACCTCCCTCCCCCCTGTGTCCATGATGCTGAGCTGTGGGCCCTGCCCTACCTTCTCTTCAGTAAATACTGAGCAAAAGTATCTATTTAGGATAGATGCCTTTACAGGGTCCTCCTCCTCACATGCTCCCTTTTCTCCATATGCTTAGCAATACCCCTCTGGACTTTCTCCTTTCACTAATGTATCTATAGAAAGTCTTGTCACCTTCTTTACTGTTCGTGCTAGTGTTTCCTCAGTTTGGGACTTTGCCTGCCTTACTGCCTTACCTGCTTCCCTTAGGGCAGTTTGGTATGCCTCCTCATCTTCATCCCGCTGTGTTCCCTTATATTTCCTGAAGGCCAGCTTTTGGCTCTGACCTTTTCTGCTACTGTATTTGAGAACCAAAGTGGTTTCCTTCTTCTTTGCACTTCCTTTTCTGTCTAACACAATGGGATGTTGTTCAAGTATTGTATCCTTAATGCTTGCCCACTTTGCCTGTACCTCCTCACCTGTGTTTTTTGCCAGGGCTAGCTTAACTCTGTTGGCCATCTTATCAAAGTCAGCTCCTCTGAAGTCCCATATTTTTGCCTTGGAATGGGATGATTTAGATGTAGTAGCCAATCGAACCATACCATGTGATGTCACTGGCCCCTGGTGACCTTCTACCTGAGATCTGTGATCCCTTCTTTGTTAGTCAGTACTAGATCTAGGATAGCCCTGTCTCTTGTGGGTTGCTGTACCAGTTGTTTGAGGCCCTCCCTGCAGGGAATCCACTATGAGTCTAGTTCTGGCAGATGTTCCTGCTGGTATTGACCAATCTGTATCTGGTATGTTGAAGTCTCCCATTATCAGAACCTCCCTTTAGCTGTCATGTTTGTATATCTTCTAACAGTAATGTGTCTATGTCCCTCCTGGTCTGGGGCCTGTAGACAACCCCAGTTCTTATGGCTGTCCCATTTCCTGTTTCAGGGTGACCCACAGTTCTTCTGGCTCCTTATGTGTATTCTGAATTTCTGTAGCTTTGATATTTTCATTAACATACAGGGCCACTCCTCCCCTTTTTGCACCTCGGTCTCTTCTGAACAATACATAGCCAGGTACTGAAGTCTCCCAAGTGTGGTTACTGGTAAACCACGTCTCACTAATTGCTACAATGTCCAGTTTAGCAACTGACATTATTGCCTGCAGGTCTGGGATCTTATTTCCCAGGCTGTGAGCATTTGTGTACATGATTTTCCATTGGCCAGATTTTGGTGTGTTAGTTGTTGGGTGAAGTTTGGCATTACCCCTGTGCATCGTATGGGGAGATGAACCTTTTTTCTTACCTGGTGATGCAAATGAACAGCAAACACGCTGAATTCCTGTTTGACCACTAGCTGAGGGGGGAGGGGTGTTCTTCCCATTCGACGTATAAAGCGCACCCCTCTCCCCCATTTGCTAGTTTAAATATTCTGCAAAGACGCCAAACTTCTGCCCCCAATGCACTGACTCCTCTTTAGTCAGATGCAGTCCATCAAATTTAAAGAACTTTCGCTCCCAGAACTGTTGCCAGTTCCCTACAAATCTGTGTCCTTTTCCTGGCACCAGTCCTTGAGCCACATGTTTAGCTCCCTATCTCCCCTTCTCTGACCTTCCTTCCATCTGCTCCTTCTCCCAGACTGGCAGGATCTCAGAGAAGGAGATGCCGACGAAATAGATGATAGTTTGTCACCCAGCTTAGTCAGGTGTTCCTTGGTCTCCACAACTGACCGGCTGGCTAGATCATTAGTCCCTATGTGTACTAGGACATCAATGTTTTCTCCTGCTTTGTGAACAATTTTAGCAATGCGGTCAGTGTCTCTCCATGCTGATGTACCTGGGAGACATCGAGCCATCACCCTGGCTGGAGATGGTATCAACTCCCGAATCATGGAGTCTCCTATGATCAGAAGTTTTTTGGATTTCCTTTGTGCTTGTTTAGTTTTGGTTCCTGATTTGGGTGAGTATTGTTGTGCTAGCTCCTGTGCTACAGTGTCCTGCTCTGCAGTGTCTTCTGCCTCTTTATTTGATTTCAGAGATAGAGGCAGATACCTGTTTGTAGTGTTTATATGGTTTTTGGAGGTAATGTGTTGGAGAGCAGAGAGTGATGGGGCACCTGATTTGCTCCTCCTAACCACCTGCCAACCTCCTGGACCAACTACCCTCTGCGGTCGAGGTTTTTCTGTCGGATGCTGGGGAAATGGCGGTGGTTCATATAATGTATTTCCTCTTCAATATGAAATTTGAGGCGGCAATCTCTGCCCATGCTGCCCGGAGCTGAGACCTAAGATCTCCAAAGGCTCAGCATGTAGGACAGTGTCCTAAATCCTGTAAGACTGTCCTTCTGAAAATTGTTCTACAGTGACCTGCAGTTAATGAAATCCATTCCAAATAAGTTGCTGGGTTTGTAACCTAGTCAGAGTAATTAGAAGGAAAAAAAAGGAAAAAATGCAAGTAATGGTTTAATTGTGCTTTGTTTAACTTGTTATAACAAGTTAAATTACTGAATGCCCTGTAAATGAGATCACCTTGTGGAGGCCCACTGATCCTCCCTTCCTGCTCTGACAGGAAATGTCACAACTATGGTACCCTATAAAAGGATGTAGCGTGGGTGGTTGGGATGGGGTGGGTGGCTGGGCCTTCCCTGCCTAAAAGAAGAACCGGACGAAAGAACAAGGAGGTAAGAGCAGAAACAATCAGTCAACAACAAATGCAGTAACCCTGAAAGCTTATCCTAATGTTAGATAAAACTGTAAAACCTTAAAGCACCACCTGTAATAATTTCAGAGAAGATATACCTGTAAGAAACACTTTGCTCCAGAGAAAATAAAGCAGTAACAGAAGATATACCTTGCAAAAGACAATTTGAATCAGAAGATTACAGCAGTAATCTGTTAGCATACACCTGTAGGCACACTTGTAATAATGCAGAAGAAGGTATACCAGCAACAACAATTTGAATCAGAGAAAAATCAAGCAATGAAATGTTAGCAACAAACAGTAGCAATCCCTGTGAGTAAAAAATAAAAACACCACCACACAGTAAATCTGCTTAGCCAAACTAAGTCTTAATCCTTCTCCCTTGCTCTGGTAAGTTTCTCTACTCTGCCTTTCAAGCAGTCTTAGAAGGAAAGAGCTCAGGTGAAGTTAGGTGCCTTGGCCCTTCTTTTCTGGAGAAGCACTGAGAAAAGCGGGGGAAGGATGCCATTTCTGGTGAAGCATTGAGAAAATCTGGGAAAGGATGCTGTTTCTGGTGAAGCATTAAGAAAAACTGGGGAAGGATGCCATTTCTGGTGACCCACTGAGGAAAGCTGGGGAAGGATGCCATTTCTGGTGAAGCATTGAGAAAAACTGGGAAGATGGCATTTCTGGTGAAGCACTGAAAGCGAGGAAGTATGCCATTTCTGGTGAAGCACTGAGGAAAGCGAGGGAAGGATGCCATTTCTGGTGAAGCACTGGGAAAAGCGGGAGAGGGATACCATTTCTGGTGAAGCACTGAGAAATGCTGGGGAAGGATGCCATTTCTGGTGAAGCACTGAGAAAAGTTGGGGAAGGATGCCATTTCTGGTGAAGCACTAAGAAAAGCGAGGGAAGGATGCCATTTCTGGAGAAGCACTGAGAAAAGCTGGGAGAGAGGATATTTCTGGTAAATCATGAAGAGAGTCCGTTTCTGGTAAAGAACCGAGAAAAGCTAGGGAGGAAGGCCATTTCTGGTGAATCATAAAGAAAATATGTGAAGGGAGACCATTTCTGGCAAAGCACTGAGAAAAGCTTGGGAGGGAGGTAATTTTTGATGAAGTATCATAAAAAAGCTGGAGCGGAATGCCTTTTCTGGTGAAGCATAAAGAAAATCTGAGGAGGGACCATTTCTGGTAAGCGCTGAGAAAAACTAGGAAGGGAGGTCATTTCTGGTGAAGCATTGAGAAAAGCTGGAGAGGGAGGCCATTTCTGTTGAAGCACCAAGACAAGCTGGGTACGGAGGCCATTTCTGATGGAGCACAGAGAAAAGCTGGGGAGGGAGGCCATATGTGGTGAAGCTCCAAGAAAAGCTGGGGAAGGAGGTCGTTTCTGGTGAAGCACTGAGGAAAGCTGGGAAAATATGCCATTTCTGTGAAGCACTGAGAAAAGCTGGGGAAGGATGCCATTTCTGGTGAACCACTGAGGAAAGCTGAGGAAGGATGCCATTTCTGGTGAAGCATTGAGAAAAACTGGGGAAGGATTCCATTTCTGGTGAAGCACTGAGAAAAACTGGGGAAGGATGCCATTTCTGGTGAACCACTGAGAAAAGCTGGGGAAAGATGCCAATTCTGGTGAAGCATTGCAAAAATCTGGGAAAGGATGCTGTTTCTGATGAAGCATTAAGAAAAACTGGGGAAGGATGCCATTTCTGGCGAACCACTGAGGAAAGCTGGGGAAGGATGCCATTTCTGGTGAAGCACTGAGAAAAGTGAAGGAAGGATGCCATTTCTGGTGAAGTACTGAGAAAAGTGGGAGAGGGATGCCATTTCTGGTGAAGCACTGAGAAAAGCTGGGGAAGGATGCAATTTTTGGAGAAACACTGAGTAAAGCTGGGCAAGGATGCCATTTCTGGTGAAGCACTGAGAAAAGCGAGGGAAGTATGCCATTTCTGGTGAAACACTGAGGAAAGCGAGGGAAGGATGCCATTTCTGGTGAAGCACTGGGAAAATCGGGGGAGGGATGCCATTTCTGGTGAAGCACTGAGAAAAGCGAGAGAAGGATGCCATTTCTGGAGATGCACTGAGAAAAGTGAGGGAAGGATGCCATTTCTGGAGAAGCACTGAGAAAAGCGGGGGAAGGATGCCATTTCTGGAGAAGCACTGAGAAAAGCTGGGAGAGAGGATATTTCTGGTAAATCATGAAGAGAGTCCATTTCTGGTAAAGAACCGAGAAAAGCTGGGGAGGGAGGCCATTTCTGGTGAATCATGAAGAAAATATGTGAAGGGAGACCATTTCTGGCAAAGCACTGAGAAAAGCTTGGGAGGGAGGTAATTTTTGATGAAGTATCATAAAAAAGCTGGAGCGGAATGCCTTTTCTGGTGAAGCACAAAGAAAATCTGAGGAGGGGGACCATTTCTGGTAAAGTGCTGAGAAAAACTAGGAAGGGAGGTCATTTCTGGTGAAGCATTGAGAAAAGCTGGAGAGGGAGACCATTTCTGTTGAAGCACCAAGAAAGGCTGGGTATGGAGGCCATTTCTGATGGGGCACAGAGAAAAGCTGGGGAGGGAGGCCATATGGTGAAGCTCCAAGAAAAGCTGGGAAGGAGGTCATTTCTGGTGAAGCACTGAGGAAAGCTGGGGAAGGATGCCATTTCTGGTGAACCACTGAGGAAAGCTGAGGAAGGATGCCATTTCTGGTGAAGCATTGAGAAAAACTGGGGAAGGATTCCATTTCTGGTGAAGCACTGAGAAAAACTGGGGAAGGATGCCATTTCTGGTGAACCACTGAGAAAAGCTGGGGAAAGATGCCAATTCTGGTGAAGCATCGAGAAAATCTGGGAAAGGATGCTGTTTCTGGTGAAGCATTAAGAAAAACTGGGGAAGAATGCCATTTCTGGTGACCCACTGAGGAAAGCTGGGGAAGGATTCCATTTCTGGTGAAGCACTGAGAAAAACTGGGGAAGGATGCCATTTCTGGTGAACCACTGAGAAAAGCTGGGGAAAGATGCCAAATCTGGTGAAGCATTGAGAAAATCTGGGAAAGGATGCTGTTTCTGGTGAAGCATTAAGAAAAACTGGGGAAGGATGCCATTTCTGGTGACCCACTGAGGAAAGCTGGGGAAGGATGCCATTTCTGGTGAAGCATTGAGAAAAACTGGGGAAGGATGGCATTTCTGGTGAAGCACTGAGAAAAGCGAGGGAAGTATGCCATTTCTGGTGAAGCACTGAGGAAAGCGAGGGAAGGATGCCATTTCTGGTGAAACACTGGGAAAGGGAGAGGGATGCCATTTCTGGTGAAGCACTGAGAAATGCTGGGGAAGGATGCCATTTCTGGTGAAGCACTGAGAAAAGTTGGGGAAGGATGCCATTTCTGGTGAAGCACTAGAAAAGCGAGGCAGGATGCCATTTCTGGTGAAGCACTAAGAAAAGTGGGAAGGATGCCATTTCTGGTGAAGCACTGAGAAAAGCAGGGAAGGATGCCATTTGTGGTGAAGCACTGAGAAAAGCTGGGGAAGGATGCCATTTCTGGTGAAGCACTGAGAAAAGTGAGAGAAGGATGCCATTTCTGGAGATGCACTGAGAAAAGTGGGGGAAGGATGCCATTTCTGGAGAAGCACTGAGAAAAGCGGGGGAAGGATGCCATTTCTGGAGAAGCACTGAGAAAAGCTGGGAGAGAGGATATTTCTGGTAAATCATGAAGAGAGTCCATTTCTGGTAAAGAACCGAGAAAAGCTGGGGAGGGAGGCCATTTCTGGTGAATGATGAAGAAAATATGTGAAGGGAGACCATTTCTGGCAAAGCACTGAGAAAAGCTTGGGAGGGAGGTAATTTTGATGAAGTATCATAAAAAGCTGGAGCGGAATGCCTTTTCTGGTGAAGCACAAAGAAAATCTGAGGAGGGGACCATTTCTGGTAAAGTGCTGAGAAAACTAGGGAGGGATGTCATTTCTGGTGAAGCATTGAGAAAAGCTGGAGAGGGAGGGCCATTTCTGTTGAAGCACCAAGAAAAGCTGGGTAATGGAGGCCATTTCTGATGGAGCACAGAGAAAAGCTGGGAGGGAGGCCATATGTGGTGAAGCTCCAAGAAAAGCTGGGGAAGGAGGTCATTTCTGGTGAAGCACTGAGGAAAGCTGGAAAGATGCCATTTCTGTGAAGCACTGATAAAAGCTGGGGAAGGATGCCATTTCTGGTGAACCACTGAGGAAAGCTGAGGAAGGATGCCATTTCTGGTGAAGCATTGAGAAAAACTGGGAAGGATTCCATTTCTGGTGAAGCACTGAGAAAAACTGGGGAAGGATGCCATTTCTGGTGAACCACTGAGAAAAGTTGGGGAAAGATGCCAATTCTGGTGAAGCATTGAGAAAATATGGGAAAGGATGCTATTTCTGGTGAAGCATTAAGAAAAACTGGGGAAGGATGCCATTTCTGGCAAACCACTGAGGAAAGCTGGGGAAGGATGCCATTTCTGGTGAAGCATTGAGAAAAACTGGGGAAGGATGGCATTTCTGGTGAAGCACTGAGAAAAACTGGGGAAGGATGCCATTTCTGGTGAACCACTGGGGAAAGCTGGGGAAGGATGCCATTCCTGGTAAAGTATTGAGAAAAACTGGGGAAGGATACCATTTCTGGTGAAGCACTAATAAAAGCTGAGGAAGGATGCCATTTCTGGTGAACCATTGAGGAAAGCTGGGGAAGGATGCCATTTCTGGTGAAGCACTGAGAAAAACTGGGGAAGGATGCCATTTCTGGTAAAGTACTGAGCAAAGCTGGGGAATGATGCCATTTCTGGTGAAGCATTGAGAAAAACTGGGGAAGGATGACATTTTTGGTGAAGCACCGAGAAAAGCTGGGAGGGAGGCTGTTTCTGATGAAGTACCAAGAAAAGCTGGAGAGGGAGACCATTTCTGGTAAAGCACCGAGAAAAGTTGGGGAGGGAGGTAATTTCTGATGAAGCACAGAAGAAAGCTTGAGAGGGAGACCATTTCTGTTGATGCACCAAAAAAGACTGGGGATGGAGGTCATTTCTGATGGAGCACCTAGAAAAGCTGGGGTGTGAGACCATATGTGAAAAGCTGGGGCGGGATGCCATTTCTGGTGAAGGACTAACAAAAGGGGAACATGGTTTGGCTAGTAACAAAATCTCAGCCTAATCTTGTTAGCTGTCTTCCCTCCAGCCTGCATCGGTTAATATCAAACAGCTAAGGCAGCCATCCAAACCTCTAACAAGTCTTATCCAATAGCCCAGACACCAATATACCTGACACTGTGCTTTTTGCTTTGCTCTGATCCTTGGTGGCAGTACAATTCAGTGTCTGATCAGCTGCTCAGGATGATTTCAGCATGCCAGTGGAAAAATGGTGCACTTGATCGCAGCTCTTCCAGTGGCTCCCCAAATAGCTTCAATGAATCTGGCAGAAATAAAAAGGTATGTTTACTAAACTATTTCACAACATGGAAGACATAAAACTAGCTGCTCAATGCAGAGCAGAGAATGTTGCCTCACTTACACAAAGGGTAAACTTCACTGAATGGCAGATGGCAAAACAAGAGGCCTACACAGACTGCATTGTAGCACACATGTGGGAAAAGGGCCACACAATCTGTTTTCTCTGCAAAAGCTAGACAATGTGAGAATTGGGGCAAATTAAAAATATGAATTGAGGCTTCTCTGAAGGGGCTGAAGGCCAGGACACAAATGTCTTATTCACAATGTCCTACCCATCATCCTGCAGCACTACTGACCTTCAGTGCTTGAGCTGGAGCACTCACACAGATCTCGGGCACCCCATCCCAAGCCCAGACAGAAAACGAGACCCATACTAGAGAAATTTCTTGGGTTCCCAGTTAAGGAGTGGGTGATGCAACTGGTTGGGTGATGCAACTGGCTAAGTAGTGGGATTCTCTGACCTGGCAGAGCCATCAGATCCAGATCTTTCCAGACTTTTGTCAAGCACTGACAGAGTGGTGCAGGGCCTTCACGTCTGCCAGAAAAGCCCTCCAGAAAATCAAGATGCCATACAGTCTATGGTACCCCATTACCCTGCATGTTACCAGAAAAGGTGTCTTCACTTTTTCGAGACACCGGAGGCAGTTGATGATTTCATTCTTAAGTCCTGGACTGGGACTGTTCTCCAGAAGGTGCTGACTCAGCAAGAGGCCCACCTAATGGATTCAACTCCAGTCTTGGAGTCCAGCAACACCCATACATCTTCGACTGGCCCCTTGCACAATTACCAGGATCCAGAAGATGAGGAGTGGCCTCCTACTTACCACCACCATAGCCAGGGGATTGGCAGCAAGAAGAATAAAAGTCATTGCCAGGATCTCCCTCACTCTTTCTGATCATGCAGTCACAGCCACTGCAAAGAGAGAGAGCCCTTCTCAGACAGCTCTGCTGGGCTGTCTGCCTTCAACTGGTATGTCCACCTCTGCAAGCTCAAGGACCATCCCACCAAACAAGGACCTCTGCCTCCTCAACCATATCTGAGAAAGCAACTCCCAGTCCCACCTCTGCATGGCCTGGCCCTCCAACACATCTTCAAGAGCCAGCTCAGACACTCCCAGAGAATACACCACTGCCTGACTCACTCCCCAGCACAGGAGGCTACTTACTTGTGCACATATGCAGTGGCCAGAGCACCACCAACAGCAAAGGCCTCAAAAACTCCCAAAGTGTCTATGTAACATGAACTAGACCGAACACTCTCTATGAGCCCTTAATTGGGACAACTCTGCTTCTGTTGGATACCTCCCAACTGTTCCCTAGCTAGCTGAATCAGGACCAGCTCCTAATTGAAGCAGGGACTCAGTTGGTGTCCTCTTAAAAGGACATGCCATTATGGTACATAGACAATACAACTGTATCCTTTGCTACAGACATTGCCTTATACTTCTTCTTGGGCAAATGTAATGCTTTATCCTCTGAGCAGAACTACTTTACATGCATGTAATGCTTTATCCTCTAAGTAGGACTGCTTTACTACATGCACCCCTTTAAGTTCCTTGGGCACATAGCCTGAGTGATAACAGGTTTCTAAAATATAGATGTTAACCAAGGACAGACCCTTGAAGGTAACACCTCTCAGGTAAGTCGGGAAAGGAGGATTGGAAAGAGAAATGATTAGGGAGGAGGCAAAACCTGATCATCTGCCACTCTGATGGTGCTTTCCAACCCTCTCTATATCACTGTCCCACACAGATACAACTTGAATATAATATCTATTTCTTCATATGGTGTTGAAAACTCCCAATGCTGTGGGATTTAGACAATGGGGACAACCCTGGCATGGTCTCACCACTCCTATAGGGCTTCCACAACCCATTCTTACTCACCACTTCCCTTTCCTCTCTTTTTCAGCTCCCTTCTGCCTATTGTCTGTCTTGTCATGCTTTTCTTGTTTATGCTGTGAGCTGAGAGAGGCACATTACAACCCAAAGAGGGAAGACAGGTTTACATATCCTACACCACAACAGTGATGTGCCACCTCTTTTGTGCCATGTTTTAAAGGTGTTGGGCCCCATATTCAAACATCCCAGGCTGCATCGCACAAGTGCCTGCGCCACGCAACTGAGATGCGCAGGTAAAAAATAATGGTATATTCAGATGATGCACCATGAGATGCAATTGTGCATGTCCATCTGAATATCCTGAACATACGAACATATGAATTTGCCAGCAGATAAAGGCCTTATGGTCTATCGAGTCTGCTCGACTGTGTAGCTAGCAACCCTTATACTGCATCTGCCCCTCCCTCCCCTCCTCTGCCCCTCCCTCTTACCAGTGGGAGATGTGTGGCATGGCAGATGACCTGAGCCCCATGCAGAACATAGGGAAATGCACGATAGGCGGCCACATATGCGGTGCGCAGAATTGCAATATTCAGTCAGGATATGCAAATGGACTCATTGCACATTCTGAGCCCATTCCCCACATGCACAGCTCATTACTGGAATGTATTCAGGCCATTTGCATACCCCAGGCATGCGCACTTCCTGCTTTGCAAGCCTGCCCCACCACCCCACAAAGGTGAACAGGAGGTACTTCAGCCTAGCAGGCAGGTGTGATGGAATGTTTGTGTGTGGGTGGGCGGACTGCATTGGCCTGGGTGCAGTGCTATTATCCATAGCCATGTACAGGGTCAGACTGGGGTACGGGGGCACACCTAAACAAGCAACATGGGAGGGTACAGGGTGACACATGATCGGTATACCACATGCATGTGATAGACCAGCTCCATATGCAGCGTACAGTCACCTGCAGTGCCCCACACACCCCCATATTAGAGGAACATGGTGATAACTGCAAGGAATGGCAGTGTGCAGAGGGTGACCAGGTACTCGAGTGGGTGGGTTCCATCTGTGTGCACCTATGGTGTACCACCGTGGGTGTGTGCCACAGGTCAGTCCTGGCCTGTGCCAGGCTGCCACTTGTGCCACCATGCTACCCAGGCACCACTGCCCCAAATGTCACCACTTGGTGCATGCCACCTCTAGGTGGTGTCCTGCAGGCCACATGGGTGCAGGCCATGGCCCCTGGTACATATGTGCAGTGTGGCCATCTGCTCCACTGGTGTGCTAGAGGCACACCCGATAGCAGTGGCATGTGGCAGCTGGGTGTCTACGTCCTGGGTGTGGTGTGGGGGATGGCTCTCTGGGTGATGCCCGTGGTGTGCTGGCACCTGTGGCTTTGGGTACTTCCATCCTGGCATGACTGCTGTGTATGGGTTCCTGGAGCACATTCTGTTGCATCTTCAAGGGCTGTCCCAGGATGGCCTGTCTGCAGTTCTGTGGCCTTCCTGTGGGTGGCTGGACAATTTAGGCCATCCTTTTGTCTGCCTAACTTTGCACGGCACACTTCTGGGATGCATAGCAGATGCGTTGCACTTTTTTTGCTGAATTTACGGTTGCGTGGCATATTCACGTACCCACTCCCTTTTTGCACCACATACATTATTTCTGCACAATCGCACATCTAGAAATGCGTGAAACATCTTCTCCTTTTCGAATATCGTGACTATTATTATATTTTCTGAGATGCACCACACATCTCCATTTTGTGCAGTGCATCTCCTTTGAATATGTGGGCCATTTTCTGCTAATACCATGATGCTCACTTACTCATAATTAATGTGTTGCAAGAGTGAAATGACACTAAAGCCAGAATGTCCCAAGATACCCTATTCTGATGTTTTCCCCCATACTTTACCCCCTTGATGGGCCTTCTCTCAAGAGCATGGGAGGGCTAACATTAAATCCCCCCTTTTCCTTCCCCTTTCCTCACCATGTTGCCGCTACCACTGTATACTGTTTTCTCTTCTTCTCTCCTTGTGTGCATCATACACTTTAATGTTTCACAGGTACTGTCACTTGTACCTGAGCTGACTGCCATCAGTCAGATGTTCTCTCAGAATGTTAAACATTCTTTAGAAGTGAAACTTGCTGGGGTGGTTTTTTTTTTATGTAATTTTAGGATCACTATTATAAAACTTTAAAAAATTTTTCTTACCTGTTTAGTATTTCAGACAGGTATTTATTCAAGGGCTGAAGGGAGGGGCTACGACACCTCATGAACCTGAACTTTCTACTTGGACTCTCTCATGCGCAGGAAGACCATGGTGTAAAATTGCAGCATTTCAAATGATGTTTTCGCTCCTCCACTCCAGCAGCTCTTTCCCCATATATTCAGGGACATTGACTTACCTGAGTTAAAACCTTTTTCCCCAGGGGGAGTGGGGGGGCAAGCAGGTGCTCCTTAGGGATGACACATCACCACTCTCCTGGCCTAGGACTTCTTACCCTTGCTACATCCTGGAGGAATGCCTTCCTTATCTCCCCCAGCTCTCTCAACTAAAACTACTCCAATGGGTCACTACTATAGCTACCAAAGAAAAGCACAGCTGTGAATTGTACTGCCCTAATAATCACACCTATTCTTTTCACATGTCCTAGTGGCTGAGACAAACTTTATTACATGGAATTTCTGAGGTCTTAATTCTCCAATCAAACAAAAACAAAAGTCCTTACATGCCTAAAAAAGTTGGGAGCTCAGGTGGCATTTCTTCAGAAAACTAAACTTATTTCCTCTGAGGCTCAGAAACTAACCACGGGGTGGGTGGGTGGTGAAATCCACAGCTCATCCCTCTCTGCCAAGCAAGGAGTTTCCATTCTTTGGCAAAGTCAGGCCCCTGGAAAGTAGACGAAACTTGCACAGATAAAGAAGAGAGATGGGTTCCAGGGAAACTGACTAACCAACAGGGCCCTCTGATTCTGTTAAATGTATATGCCACCAATGAGGACTCGCCTGCTTTTTTCAGTAATTGGACAGGATCATATCTGAGGTTGTGACAGGCTGTGTACTCTATGAAAGCTGAAGTGGTTCTCTTCTGCACCCACCCTAAATATTGGGAGGGGGGAGAAAAATCTAGTAAGGTTCTCTCATACAGACTCTGGAAACTGTAAGCTGAAGGGTATATCCATGGTCTCAGGGATCCCTCTAGGAAGCTGACAACCTCCTGTAAGAACATCAAAAGTGTCACGTGTGCATTTGATGCCAAGCTTTATTCCTCCTCCACCCTCACAACTGACCACACTAAAGATTTTCTTGACACCTTTGCACTTCACACCTTAATCCTGATGAATTAAAGTCTCGAGAAGCCCCCTCTTACTCTGGAGGAAGTCTGTGATGCCATCCTAAAGATGAATAAACACAAGCCCCAAGGTGGAGATGGGCTCTCCATTGACCTATACCAGTCAGTAGTGGAACAGCTCTCCCTGATCCTATTACATACCTTCCAGGAGGCCCTCCAGAATGGCTGCATGCCCCTCTGTTGCTGAGGCAGTGATTATAGTCCTTCCCAAAAGACCTAGCACTCGGGAGCTACTGCCTTATCTCGTTGATCAGTGCTGATGCCAAGCTATTAGCAAAGATCCTAGCAACCAGAGTGGATGCCATTCTCCTTTCCTCATATACCTGAGCCAGTCTGGGTTTGTGAAGGCTGGCTGGCTGCTGACCATCCATGCTCTATCCTGAACTTTAAGCACTCCATAAAATCCATGACTTCTCTGGCAGCAGCTCTGACTGTCGACTTTGAAATAGCCTTCAACTCTGTTGAATGGCTATGTTTTCACAGTCATGCAGTCCATGGGCTTTAGCCCCTCTTTTGGGTGCTGTGCCTACCCTATACTGCAATCCCATGGCCAGAGTTCTGACCAGTGGTATCATTTTGGAGCCTTTACCACTTCACAGGGGCACTAGGCAAGGTTGCCCCTCTCTGTGTGCTTTTCTTATTGGCCACAGGGTATTTAAGTATTGCCATGTAAGTCACCCAGAGCTGACTGGCATCCCATAAGCCCACAGGGTCACAGGGGCCCTACTTAATGCAGATGATATTCTGATCCTCCTAGCAGACCTTAGTAAGTCACTACCCCCAGTCTCTTCTGAATCACTTCACTGAGGTCTCTGGCCTCCATATTAATGGCACAAAAATTTTAGAAACTGTTTCCTGAATGCAGTGTACACCCGTCACTTTTTGGGAGGTGCACCCTGGCTATGGTCAGACACGGGCATGTCATACTAAAGGTTCAGACTTACTACCATGATTGCAATTCTCTGTAAAGCCAACTTTGCATCCATTATTGAAGAATCTGTGTCAGGTGTGCTGTCGCTGGAAGCTCCTCAGCTTATCTCTAACTGAGAAAATAGCAGCCATAAAGACGGTAGCTTCACCCAAAGTGCTACACTCCTATCTCACCTGCCAGTGGACATCCCTAAGATATGGCTCTCCAAGACAGATGACCTGATAGTTTTCTATGGGAGGGCTGACCACCCCATTTCAGTAGGCTGAAACGTAGACAACACTGGTCCAGACAAGGCTGGGGACCACCTAATTTCATGAACTACCATAAAGTCTTTATCTGGGTTCAGACAGTAAAATGGTTTCTCCCCCATTCACCAGGTAGTCTACTGTGGGTTACTATGGAAGGAGGCTTTCTCTCACACTGGGACCCAAGAGGATTATTTGTAGCACGCATTTGATGCCAAGCTTTATTCCTCCTCCACACCCCACAGCTGACTACACTAAGGGTTTTCTGCACACCCTTGCAGTCCACATCCTTAATCCTGATCAGTTACTGAAGACAAATTGCATCCACACAACACCTGCCACTGCCTCCACTATTATATGCCCCTCTATGGGATAATGATATGTGCATTGACAGCAAACTGATCCCAGCTAGAAAATGGAATGCCAGAGATATAATGATCATTCATGATCTCTGCATAACAGACCAACTCTGTCTCCAATCCCATGCAGATTTTTCTATTAGGCAAATGAATCACTGGGGTTTCTGGGACAGCAGTTATCAGCTCCTTACATTGGTGTTTGAGTGGTCTGTAAATTTTGTTATTTTTCTTTCAATAAATTGACTTTGGAATCGCATTCAGACTTCTTGGAATTCTTAATGAGAAGGGCACTCATCACTGCTCCTGGAGTGCATTTGGTCTTTTGGTTTGTACAGAATGAATCTGGTCCCTGGACCTTGCTGTAAATAAGGATGGACTTTAGTAGGTGAAGTAAAATCTGTGTGTACTGCACTAATGTCTCAAACCTTGTTTGTTGGATCCCAAGATACAGACATTTTAGCCCCCTCATTAAAGCCAGCATCCAGGAAAAAATATAAATGTTTTACTGTGAGGGATACCTTCCATTGAGTGCAACACCAGAATAGTGGTGTGTGGTTTGGGTTTTCTGTTTTTTCTAAGTCTGGCAAATTAGAACCAGTGCCAGAACCAAAAGTGTCATATACTGTATAGCAAAAATAAGTGGTGCAATCAATAGAAAAACACAAGAGTAATGTTACAGTACACAACAGGTTTGGATCTGCTGCACTGAAAAAGATGGTGTGAAACAGTGGCTTGTTCCATCCCATCCATTCTGCTCTGGTACATTCTCACTGGTGCAGTGTTTTGGCCTAATCTTTATTAGGGCAAACTAAATGTCAGACTTAGGTGTGCTGCTAGATATATTTACGGATCTTAGCACATAGCCGCAGCTTCCCCGGGCTGTGGAGAAGACAGGCTTAGGACATCTGTAGCTATATCGGAGCTTCAAACTCAGGTGCTTTTTAGGGATAGGCTCCAATTGTCTGGCTGTCTGCCCAAAGCCTCTTGATTGGCCAGTTGAACTGTTCTGTTATTTTTAATGAACTCTGCTTTGCAGCAGACAGTTTAAGTTCGTAGTCTGCAATGTTCTTTTTCTCCCACTCCCCACCCCCATCCCCTCCCTAGGCCATCTTTAAATGCTCTCACTCTCTGCCTACCATTCATAGACCTCTGCTATTGGCTAATATTGGTAAATATCGATTAACTTCCTCCTATTGCCGCTTGATGCTCAGGCTGCTTCTGCTAAATTGTATCTTCTGCTTGATAAGTATATATATTGTTTCTAGGCTCCCAATACTTTAGTAAATGCACCAGTATATGCTGAGTGATCGTCCACAATGAGGGCACTTCACAACCACCTGTGCCTGTCCCTGTTTATTTTATGCTTCCTGGGGTTAAGCCTTGTCAGCCAGACATCTCCTAGGACAGACTATGGCTCCTATACTACATCATCCTGCATGAACATATGCCACCTTGTTGACCAGCTTACACGTAATTTACAATTTCCCTCTTTGCAGCTAGCCCATCATCCATCATGGCATGAAGGAACTATTATAGAGCTGTCCCCATAGGAGCATACCCCTCTCCGCTTTTATTCACCAACCTTCCTGACTGCTCCCTGCCAAGGCACTTTTATATGCAGCCTTGAGGTCAGCATGGAGCCAGCCTTGAGGGCTCCAGAGTCTATTCCCATGAACATTACACATGCAAAAGTACTAATCAGTCTAAACTCATTGCATATTTATGCAGGAAGCTTCTGATATTACTCCTGCTGTGTTCAGGCAGTGTTGAGCTCAATCCAGGCCCCCTGTGGTTTTAACAGTTCCTGCTGACCTTCACAGCCTGAAGGGGCTAAGTTTCTTTCATGTCAATGTGTGTAGTTTATTAAAAAATAACATCAGTACAGGCCTGGGTTTGTCATACAACTCTGGGCGTGCTGGTAGTCACAGAATCTTGGCTTAGACCAGTAACCAGCAGTTGAAGTAAACATTCCTCTACTCTTTATTCAGAGCTGACAGGCAGACCAGAGGTGGTGGTGTAGCCATATACATGGAGGATAAATTCGCTGTCTCCATTGTTGACTCCACTTAGGTCAAAAATGAATTTGAAAAGTCTTTCCTTAAAATTTACATTGTACAACGTTGCCTCAATTTGTGCAATAGGTTGGCCTCCGTCTTCTGTTCTACTACTGCTGAAACATCTTGGGAACATCATGGTTGAGTCGCTCAGAGCATCATACTAGGGACTTCAACTTAGATTGGTTTACCAATGCCTCCCTCCTCTAAAACTTTTGCTACTCCTTTGGACTGTCCCAGCTGATTAATGAGGGTACTCATCCTAATAAAAATAATCTTATTAAAAGTTCCTTGTTAGATGTTATCTTAGTTAGCAAACCTCGTCTATTTTCTCTTGCTGGTGTCTTCTTCTCAGATATTAGTGACCACTGCTTCATTGCATGTGTAAGGTCAACTCACAAAATTACAGAGATTCCCAAGTTCACCATCAAAAGATGTACTCGTAACTTTGATTCTTGGGAGTATATTTCAGAGCTAAGGGACTCCCTGCGCTGGCAGGACTTTTATTTAGCTAAGTCCTTGACTGCAGCTTATGACATTTTCTCAGAAATTGTGTTAGGGGCCATAAACAAATATTCTACCTTGGTGAAAGTCCGTACTAGCGGAAAAAACTGCCGTTGGTTCACGGAGGACTTGAAAGGTGCCCTGAGGAGCAGGGATATGCTCTGGAAAACTACCAGGAAATCCAATCTCCATAATGACTGGATTCTATTCAGAAGGGCAAGGAACTATTGCACCAAGTTGATTAGAGAAGCAAAAGCACATTTTTACCGTACACAGGTAGAGCTAACTTCCAGTTGTTCTTCTAAATTTTGGAATACAATCAAAGTGATTGAAGGCCGCTCTTCTGGAAATCGCATTCCTGCTAACATCATAGTTGGTGATTATGTAGTCTCCGACAGGCCTTCTATCCTTGACTCATATAACAATCATTTTGCTACTGCTGGTCTAGCCTTTGACTCTTCCCTTGCCTGCTCTCTCCATCAACAACTTGCTGAGGATACTCAAGATAAACCTATTTGCAGCCCATCATTCTCACTCCAGCCCATAACCCTGAAAGAAGTTGAAAACTTCCTTCCTCAGTTAGACTCAAAAAGAGTGCTGGAGCCGACCTTATGGACCCTACTACTTAAGGTCGGTTACCATGTCCTTTCTCCCCATGATTAAAACTGATGTATCAAAACAGTGTTACTGGTCCAAAAGGACTCAGAGTTAATAGAACCATAATTTAAACATTTCTTCTTTTTCTTTCCTTTTCAACAGGCATGCATCATTGAACAGAGATTATTATTTTGTTCTAACAGGCATACATAGTCAACAGCAAATGCCTAGAGGCTCTCTAACAGTAGTAGTAGTAGTAAGTTTATTTATTTCAGGCACCCTTCCCGAAGGCTCAAGGCGCCTGACAACAAATAATAAAACATACAGATACAGCAGAAGGAAACATACAATAATACAATATATAAAGGATTTTCATTAACCAATAAAAGTCTAAAAACAGGCTGCTTCTTAAGCTGTCTGATGGTCCCAGACTAAATTCCTCATTCCCAAAGGCCTGCTCGAACAGAAAGGTCTTTAGATGTTTTTAAGAACTCTATAGACGTTGCCTCCCGGAGGTACCCCAGCAATGAATTCCAGAGGACTGGGGCTGCAATTTCAAATGACTGGTCCCGGAAGATTTTAACCTGGCCTTGGGGACTTCCAGGAGGGCATCCCACTGATTTGAGGGGCGAGACAGGGTGCAGGTATACAGAAACTCCTTCAGGAAGCCTGGACCCAACCCTGTAGTGGGCCTTGTAGGTCAGAAGATCTAATTTAAAGGTGATGTGCCAGCGCACTGGCAGCCAATGCAGTTCTCGCAGCACTGACGTAACGTGACTGAACCTCAAGTGTCCAGTCAACAGCTGGGCGCTGCATTCTGCAGATGCTGCAGGAGCTGCATCACACCTCCTCTGACCCTGAGGTAGAGTGCATTACAGTAGTCAAGCCTCGAGGTGATGAAGCATGTACCAACATGGCGGGTCATGGGGGGATATGGGACTTAATTTGGCGATATTCCAGAGATGGCAAAACCCAGCCCAGACAATGGCTGACATCTGAGCATCAAGTGTCAGCTCACTGTCAGAACAATGCTCAAATTCTTCATCTTTGAGGAGGCCTCCAGCTCAGTCATGCCAAAAAAAAGCCCCAATATATCCCCGGAGGCCCCCACTCTGCCCTTTCGATCCGGCTCAACCACCAGCACCTTGGTCTTCCCTGGGTTAAGTCCCAGCCAGTTCAATGCTGTCCAAGCCTGGATCTTGGCCAAGTACTCATTCTGTATATTGACTGAGTCTGAACAGTACCAATGGGGATACAGCCAGTGCAAACAGTACAGTGCAAAGTCTCAGTGGTATTCACAGCCAATTAGGGGCTAGTTCAATATATCGAAATAACAAGAAAAAAGGAATAGTCTCACCCTTTATAGATCTCCATTGGATGACTCAGCAGGTAAGATCTCTGGAATGACTTCCTATTACCCAATCCTTTTTGCCATGCTTCCTCTCAATGGCCAAAAGTAGTACTGGCGGTCTGGTTTGGTACAGGGACGTCTGAAAAATCTTTGGCCTCCTTGCTGGCACCAGGTCAATATGTCATGCTAAGAACAGCTCAGCGATAGCATGTACAACGACAGGGGTTTAACAGCATTTGGGAATTACCGCTACCCCTGTCACTGTGTGCCGAGATGGTAAAAGGGTGAAGAAGCTGCAGGTGTGGTGCCTGGTAGAGCCACTCCTGTGGCGGAGTGGCTAAGGCACCTGAAGTGGATGAGACCTGGGGACCAGGGTTTGGTTCCCAGTCTCCTGGTATTAGCACTGTTTACTTTTTTTTTTTTTTTTTGAAATTTCCCCCTCCGAGTTTCAACTCATCCTGAGCTCCACACACATTGAAGTTGATTATTATAAGTCTGGGTGATGTGGGGGATGAAGCCCACCACGTCAGGGGTTGCAGAGGCGGAACCCATAAAAGCAGTATTGTATTTCTGTCTGTTTATTTATATGGTGTACATAGATTTAGTTATGGTTGCCGTTTTCCCAACCTTATTTGGGAGGATGGCATTTCCTCATGTCATTGTTTGCGACTGTTTTTGTTTGCAGGATTTTGACCCTGTGTCCTCTTGCTGTACCTGCTTCTTGCCCCATCCAGATCTTGGACCAACACATATTGCTTCATTAGGGTCAGTCCCTCATAGTGCTGCTCTTACTAGTCCCTTTGTGACCCACTGTGCCTTCTGCAATGCTATGGTGGAGCTATGAGCATTTAGGCCATGCTTCGATAGACCTTAGGCAAAATGGCTTAATATACCCATTCCTTTCACTTCAGCTCTATAGTGTCCCAAAACCTCTCCAGCAGGTAGGGATAGTCGTACTGGGGGTAGGTCTGCTTGATTTTCCTCCGTACTATTCTTTTTGCCTAGGACCATTCAGGGATGCTCTGTATAGCTGTTCTAGTGACTGTTCCCGGGGGAAGCCGCACACCCTCCCGGTACTGACAATCTTGACATTCTCTCTCCTTCTAAGGGGTCACATCCGGTGGAGGGTCCCCATGATGCAAGAGAACCACTGAATAACTCTCAGAAGTGGTGTTTCTGTTTGATGACTCTTCCCCAGGGCCGGTGTCAGGTTTTTGTGGGCCCGGGGCAATGGACTTCTAGAAGGCCACCACCCCCAGCCCCCTCAGACCCATCCATCTGTTAAAAAAAAATACAATAAAAGCACACCACAAGCAGCCAGCTTGCCATCACCATCCAACCCTCTCCACACAGCGGTACAGCAGCAATTCAGTTATTGAGATGAAAATCTACACCCCCAGCAGGCCAAGCCACTCATGCTCAGACCTCGACCGACCTCTAGAAGGTCCCCCTCAGTCCCATCCGTCTGTAAAAAAAATTTCAATAAAACCACACCTAAACTCAATGTAAAGTCTGTGTCCATCCAGGATGGATGCCTGCACCCCCAATTTGGCAGAATGGGGGAGGCAGAGCAGATTTTGTACAGTGCAACGGGTCGCAGCCTGAGTCTCCCTTCCCTCCCGGGGGCTCTACCTCCCTGTCCTACCTGGTTTGTAGTGTGTAACAAAGGAAGGAATCTTTATCCACATCTGATCCATTGTTGACTTGTCAATCAGGTGACATTTCAGAACTCCACCCAGGCCCAACGTGGATGGCAGACACACACTGACAACCTATCACTCTACAGTCCCAGCCAGTTTGAACTGTCTCACACCTTTGTGCCTTGCCATTGCTGACCGCTGCCTTCTCCCTTCACAGTAATGTCAGACTGTGACATCACAAACAGCTTCAAGCTAAGTCAGCTGACTGAGTTGCTCAGGCCCACCCCTCCACCACAGTCTCCTCCCAGCCATTGGCATGCATATCCCACATCCCGCCCCACAGAATGCTCTGGATCAGGGTCCTGCTGGTCAACAACAAGCAGGACTTGAAGGCAGCCTTTAGGGGTGATTCTGAATGAATCTGTTCTGGTGTTCCACAGACCACAGTTTTCTTTTCCACCACTCGGCTCATCGGCAGCAGCACAGCAGTGCAGTGCAGTGCAGCACAGCACTCATGTAAAAGCATGCTGCCAGCGCAGAGTTACTATGGCAAAGTATTAAACCTATTTTTGAGCTCCTGATGGGCTCCCCTCTGGTGTCGGGCCCCGGGCAATTACCCAGGTGGCCTGGGTGCTGACGCCGGGCCTGCTCCTCCCACACTACCTCCACATCCACATTGTTTTTTCATCCTTGTCCACTGGTTCTTTGTTGCTTCCAGGATCAGATTCATGCCCCAAGAGTGAAGAACTTGGGAGATTGCTGGCTAAAGAAATGGCAGGTGGTGCACTTGAGGGGTCCAGACTGATGTCTGGCAGGAACTTCTGTTGGCAGTTATAGTTTGGCTTGCTTTCAAGTGAGCAAGCATGAATGTCCTTAAGGGCCAACAATTATGGAGACAGCGCCACCTTGAGAACAGGAGAACTGTGACCCAAACCTACAGGGGGTGTCTTGACTTGCACAGTGTTGACTGATGAGGTGGGCACATCATTTCCAATGGGTACTGCCACCTCTGCTCCTTCTCCAGGTGGAGAGGCCACAGGTGCTGCCCCATCTCCCTGTAAGGCCTCCTCTGATACAGTTGTCAGTGCATATGGGCTCTTCCAGCTTCAGAGACCAATGGGTGGTACTAATCCATGGGCTTGCTGCTTTTCATCATGGCACCAAATACGCACCTGTATAGGCTCTACCCTGGACCTCTATATTTGCACAGGTGCACTCCTGGTGAGGACCGACTTTTCCACTATCTCGCACTATCTCACACAGCCACCTGAACAATGTTCTTGGTACTTTAGCATCCATCTGCGAGGGGTTCTGCACCATCTAGGATGCCAACTTTAACTTGTTTCTCCCTCAAAACAATAGCAAATGAAGGAATGTTGTTACTTGCCAGTCCCCAACTCTCTTGCTATGCTCTTCCTTTTCCCAGCTGTGGCCTCATATGGTTCCGTTCACCAAACGATCAAGGTTAGCCTTGCCTAGACCTCTTTACTTTCTGTCCAGCAGAATGAGTTACAGGTACTTACTGGCAGGCAGTCCAAAGAAAGTCCAGGTGCACAGACATGAGTCACACCGATGGGCACAAATATAACAAGGGAAAACACTTTTAAAATAATAAATTTTGCTCTGTAAACAGGTGTTCTCTCTCCTACGATTGCCAACTCCTTTAAATGGCACACTCCAGAGGGATGGTGAGCAATCATCAACCACACCCCCTTTTTGCACTGTGACCCAATCCTTTTCACGGGCTGTAGTTGACTTCCCTCTGTTAGCATATTCCTCACATGTTCAGGCCACAGGTCCCCTTCTGCCAGTACAACAGGTGCAAATTTCCTCAGCTTCCCAGCACCATTTTACATTCAAATGTTTCAACAAGAACAGTCTAAAAACAGTTTAGAACTTCACCCAGCTACCACCGTATGACCACTTTATGGCAGGGAGAGCAACCCCAAATCCCAGAAGAGCCCCCACTTGCAGCCCACCTCCCTGGTGTCTAGGGTTATGATGCTGTTGCTGTCCGTGGGGAGTGGTACCACAACAGAAACTGCAAAAGATGACTTATGTTGTTCTTTGGGCGCTAGAGTGCTGGCTTTATCCACGAGGTGCTGGGCTAGGAGGCAATCTGGTTGGCAAATGCAGCACTATGGCAAGCATAAGGATCCAAATGACAATTGATAGCAATAAAAAAAAACTTTAATATTGAACTTGATTTACTCCATGGATTGATACAGCCGTATCCCATGGGGAAAATGAACAGCACTGGACCGGAGGTCCTCTATTGCAATGTCCATGCATTGCCCATATACTCAGTGTCCATGATCCCCAATGGTGGTCATTCCAATGATCCATACTAGCAGACATCACATAATTGCTCATTTATTATTACTTTAGCTAACTTTGCAGGCAGTTTCACACATCTCCTCTCTATGGGTTTGAACCAGCTTCCCTCCACTGGCTTCCCCCACTCAGCAGGATCTCATTCATGCCCAGGTACACTGACTGCAAATCTTGACCTAGGACTGCAGACTTAGACATCAGACTGGCGCAATCCAGTGACTGAAGGGCCGACTGCTCTCCCTCCAGTCATGTATGGAGCAGCCTTGCTCCTGTCATTACAGGCAGCCTGGAACCTGGGAACAGTCCTGTTTAATGCTCCCAAACGCCTTACAAGCGAATCCTGGCACTTTACTCACTTGTGCCACACCATTGTGTTTTTTCTTTGTGAATACAAAGTCCTGTCTGATTCTCATTTTAGATGCAGTTCCCTTCATATTCTGAAGGTTCAAATCCCCACAACCCAAGTACATACGAACATACATATGAACATATGAATTTGCCAGCAGAAAAAGACCATAAAGGTCTATCTAGTCTGCTCGAGTGCGTAGCTCATTTAATTACTTGGAGCTTCCCTCTCCCCCACTCCCCCTGGAGTCTTCTTCATCCTAATCTTCTAATTCACCTTGTCCCACCCCCTGCATGAAACTGGCCACTGTCTTCGCTGTCACCACCTGCTCTGGCAACTCATTCCACCCTTTCAGTGAAGAAGTGCCTCCTCATTTCCTTCCTGTATCTACCTTCCATCAATTTCAGGCTGTGCAAGTGCAAGTAACTTGGTGTTCTGACTCCACCACACATCATTCTTCTTTCCCTCCTGCAGGGGTCTCAAAATTGACAGCTGCCACTACATCCTACTGGGCTCTGTACTTGGCCTCCATCCCTGACTAAACAACAGCTCCTTTGGAAGTGGGTAATCACCCCGCTCCCATCTGAACTCTCTCCTTCCGCCTGCACTCTCCCACACAGACCAAAAGTGACCCCAACCCCAGAAAATCTCCCAGCAAATAGCTGATCAGCTCCCACGGGAGGAACAATTAACCCTTTATGAAAAGGGAACAGTGTTTCATGGGGACCCACTGCAGATTTCTCTTCCCAGAGAGGTGTTATATTGGTGACTGAGGAAAACTATATTGGCAAACTGTGGTGTATTTCAAGTACTGTATACATTTTTTTGATAATGGAAGAGAAACCACAAGTGCTTCAATTGCCACTAACCCACAGGAAAAATAGGCCTAGAAACAGGGCACTACACCTGGTGAGTAGAGCAACTCGTGGTTGCTGGTGATATGTAACTGGAGATGAGACACTGCTAGGTAGATATAGTAGAGATGAACTCGAGATACATTTGTTTAGGAATAGAAAAATACACACTGTAAGTGCTTAACAACTGCAAGAAGTAGCCCTTGGATTCAAGGGAACAAGCTGGCATGGCAGACTGGGCAAAGTGGGCACTGCACCACAGCACAGGTGACTACTGCTGGTGGTATAAAATAGAGAGGGGACAAGTAAGTGAGAGGCAATGGCATATTTCATTGCTAGGTAGATGATACAGATAAGCTAGATGTCCTAGATAATGGACAAAAATACACAGTTACTTAACAATTGCTACAACTGGCCCTCGAGCAACTAGCTAGCCTGTGGCAGGCCACTGGTGGCTGAAGTGGCAAGGCAGGCAGGCAACTTGAATATTTATTTATTTGTAATCTGGTTCTTCCCCTTAAATCACCCCACCAATAGCCAATAAAAGTACTTACCCCCCCAGATGCCACCCACCTAGATTTCATTTACTGGAAGCTCCTGAACTTTTCACTTACTGCCAAAATAGCGGCCATAAAATTAATGACAGCTCCTAAATTGTCTTCACACAATATCCCACCTACCGATGGATATTCCTCAGATCTGGTTCTCTACTATAGTCTCCCTGGTAGGCAACATCCTCTGAGAGGGCTGCCATCCCACTTCAACAGAGCTAAACTGAGACAACACTGGTTTGGGGTGGCTGGGCAGTCCTCCATTTTGCACACTACCAAAAAGCATTCTTACAATCCCAGATGACTAAATGGTCCTTCCCCTGAAACTGCTGCCCTGCTATGGGTTGCCATGGAAGGGCCACTCTTCTCAACCCCAGATCCTAGGGTTCCCCTCTATGTTAAGGGATAGATTAATCCTGCTGGTTACCCCACTATTCCTATCTCACTTAAGTACTGAAAAATATCACCTCAGCACTGCATCATCCAGAGCCTCCCTTATCTCATGCACCTCTCTGGGACAATGACATGTTCATGATTGGAAAAACAGCTATACCAGGGATGTGCTGGGAAACAAAAAATATTCGAATGGTTCAGGATCCTTCCTTGGAAAGCCAAACATACTTCACTCTTTCACGGATCTCTCTGCCCAATACAATCTTCCTAAAAGGGACTTTTGGCTATTCCTACAACTTAGATTCCTCCTTTTACCACTGATCAAAGCATACTTGCAGAGACATAGTGGGCACCTGTGTCAGCCTGGCTAAAAGTACCCAGGGTGTTAGCTGGTTTGATCTATATGGTATTTAGAGATACAACCACACCAGCCATTACACTTACCCAGCTACACTGGCAGCAAGAACTGTAAGTACAAGTACCTATCTCAGATCACCAATGGTACATCAGCTGGTATCAAGAACACACTTGCTACAGAAATGCAAAAGGACAGATGATTCAACTAAAAAATACTTCATTAATGGTACAGAACACCCCAGGTCCTTAAAAACATGACTATCCTTCCTTCTGACAAATGTTGGTGCTACAACCAACAGCCAGGCTCACTATCTCACATTCTATGGACCTGCTTACTCCTGACGAATTACTGGAATGCTGTCCTAGCCTACTGCAAAAGGTTATTGCCTCTAGCCATTAAATTCAGTGCTCCCCTGATGCAGCTGGGGATCATGCCCACCTCCATTTCAAAGGTGGACATCTCCACCTAATGGGCCATTGCTGCCACCATTACAACCAAGCATCTCATACTCAGGAGCTGGAGAACAGTTGAGCCCCCATCCTTAAGTGAATGACTGTTGGCTATGGGACAGCTTGTGTCACTTGAGTGGCTCTCCCACTATGCTATGGGGAAAAGCGAACAATATTAAGTAGCCTGGACCCCATTCCTCCGGCTTCAAATGGACCCCACCACTTCGCAGCTTAATATGGGCTGTGGCTGAAGAGCCATGATTTCCTTTGTCCTAAACCTGTTTGCCACTTATCACCCTTGGTCAAACATTGAAACAGAATTTGATGGCAGATATGACTGCTTGGCCCACCCAGTCTGCCCTTTTTTTCCCTACCTACATTATCACCACAGATCCTACTAGATCTACTGCTCTTTCTCCCTCCACATTTGCTTTCCACTATGATTCCCTTGTGCCTATCCCATACATTCTTGAACCCCACCACTGTTTTTACCTCCAGCACCCCCGCTGGAAGGCTGTTCTTGAAATCCATCATTCTTTCTGTGAAGAAGTACTTCCTCACATCTCTCCTGAATCTACCCCCCCCAGCTTCATAGCATACCCCCTTGTTCTTGAGAACCTTTTTTATCTGAAAATACTTTCCTCCTGTACCTTATTTTCCCTGTGAAGTGTTTAACAGTCTCCATCATATCCCCCATCTCCTTCCTTTCTTCTAGGGTGTACATATTGAGATCCTTCAGTCAATTCTTGCAGGGCTTTTGATGCAGACCCGGCACTATTTAATTGCTGTCCTCTGGACTGCCTCCACTCTGTCTATGTCCATCCAGAGATGTGGTTTCCAGAACTGGACACAGTACTCTAGGTGGGTTCTTACCAGTTATCTATACAGAGGCAACACCACCTCCCACTTTCTGCTGGTGATACCCCTCCCTATGCACCCAAGCCTTTCACTAGCCCTCTCTACTGCCTTGTTGCACGTTGTACTGCCTGGCCACCTTTATGTCATCAGATACAGTTACCCCCTGGGTCTCGTTCCTGTTTGGTGGTCATCAATACTTCTCTACTCATTTTGCACTCTGCCCCTGAGTTTCTGCGCCCTGAGTGCATTACTTTGCACTTTTTTTACATTGAAAGTATGTATTGTAATGTTGATTTCTGATGTTGTAATAACCATTTTGATTTTCAAAGCGGTGGAACAATAAACTTGAAACTGAAACATTGAAACCCAGCTTCTATACCCACGACAACACACCTAATTTTCTGAGGTCTCTTCTCATCCTTTTCACACACACACACCCCCCGTAGTGTCCACTCTATTGCACATGTTAGTGTCATCCACAAAGAAGCAGACTTTCCCTTCTAGTTCCTCTGCAATACACTTGTAAAAACATTAAAGAGAACTGGTCCCAGCACTGATCCCTGAGATACCCCACTGGTCACCCTCCCTTCCTCAGGGTGAGCTCCATTTACCACCACCTTCTGTCGCCTATTCTGTAACCAATTTGCTATCCAGTTTACCATCTTTGGACCCACTCATAACTTACCCAGCTTGCTTACTGCAGTAGTCTCCTATGCGGAACAGTGTCAAAAACATTACTGAAGTCTAGGTAGGCCATGTCCAACACTCCACCCTGATCTTATTCCTTTGTCACCCAGTCAAAGAAATCTATCAGAATGGTTTGACATGACCTCTTTCCCCCATGGGCTCATGCTGCCTTAGGTCTTGTAACCCACTGGATTCAAGATATTCCACAATCTTTTCCTTCAGTAGTGATTCCATTAACTTTCCCACCACCAACGTCAGGTTGACTGGCCGATAATCTCCAGCCTCCTCCCTGCTACCATTTTTGTGGAGTGGGATTATATCTGCCCACCTCCAGTCCTCTGGAACCACTCCTGTTTCCAGTGAGCTGTTCAATAGGACTGCAAAGATAGAGTACAAGTCACATTAAACTGTTCCTCCAGCTCACCGCTCTAGCATTTGTTGTGTGCTGACAATGCAGTGGCAATTCTAATTGCTTACAATATAAACTCAGTTTCAACTATTCATCAACTCACATGCAGTTCTTTTTCAACCACTGACAAATTCACTTTAGTTCCCTCCCAATGCTGATTCAGTGCATTTTCAAACGCAAATTTAAATGCAATAGTAATTCATTTACAGTTCTGTAAGAATTACAGAACTGATCCTGTGGGACCTGTGTGCCATTTTCAGTGTTTAGTGCTAGGGCTCCAAGTACATGAACGTTGCCCAATCTGCCTAATGCCATTAAGATGTGGCTGTTTTTTTTTTAAAGTGTATTCCTAGTCAGCCTGATTTCATTGCCTGTGAGGGCGTCTGCTGATTCTGGTCCTAGACTCTTACATGCACGAATTACGAATTTTGTATGCCTCCATATATTTGTATTGTTTCAGACAATAGGTAGAATGCTACATTGAAATATGCTGCTTACATCTAAAAACAAGCACTGTAACCCATAGAAAGAAAGATAAAAAACTGCCGACTCTTTGGCTTCAAGCATGCGCGATTTGCTGTATACACAATACACATGCTCTGGGCCAAGGATTCATCGTATACTTATCTTTCTTTCTACAGGTCAGAGTGCTCAATTTTAGATATGAGGAGCATTTGTGTCATTTATTTTTAATTGTTCCCTTTTTATTCCTGCTGGCCCTGTTTGCCCTATAAGGAGAGCTTGCAGATCTTGCCACTTGACAACATAATGCACAGAGGAGGAAAAGCTCACACTACTGTACCACCAGCACAAGTGTCATACCTGATCGGTATTAGCAGAGAGCCATGGATCGGATGACCCCCACCGTGTGAAGCCTCAATCCCAGCAGTAAAAATAAAAGCAATGGCCAGCTGCAAGCAAAGTCTGTCTTTGTCCAGCCATGCATGTTCTCAGTTAAGTACGGTAATCCTGAAAATATGATTTAGAAAGTATAACAACTATAGATAAATAAAAATGTGGTCAAATACTGATAAGTGCAGGTGGAATAATGGGCAGGGGAATGGCAAGATTGTGAACAGTAGGGATAATAGCAGGTCAGGATAAGGAAAGGTAGGGTATAGGATAGGAACTGGCAAAGAAACAAAGGGATGGCTGCAGGGGGCTAGTGTCAGGGGAGAGAGAGAGAGCTGGGATAGGTTGTACCGCAAGGCGAGTATTGTGGAGAAAAGGTAAGAGCTTTGGGATAGGCAGGATACCCAGAGGACTAAGGAGGTTTGAAATAGGAGCATTGGTTGGTGGAGCTGAGATGCTGGCAGAGTGCTGTTTTAAAAGCATTGTGTGTAGGAGCTAGCCGGATGTCCAGAGGGAGTGAATTCCATAATTGAGGTGCATGGTGGGCAAAGGCTCTAGAGCCTTTGGTGGTACTGTATTTGGGGATGCATAGTAGGGATTTGTCAGCCAAGCATAGGCCGTAGTTGGAGGTCTGGTAGGTGAGCAGCTCGGCTAGAGTTGTTGGGGTACGAGATCTCATGATGCTTTCAGCAGTGGAGTCAAGGGAGTAAAGTCTAGTAGCACTGGGGGACAACTAGTTTAGATCTGAGTATAGTAGACAATGGTGTTTTAGCCTGTGGGAGGCTGAGGCGAACCTGCAGATGTTGTTATAGGTGACATCTCATCTTTGAAGATTTGATTTTGGTAAAGGAGAATAAGTTGCCACTCCATAGGTTAGAGTAGGTAGGAGTATGCCCCGAGCTATAGCCACTCTAGCAGTAGGAGTTAGCATTTTGCTGGTCCAGTATGACATGCCTAGCTTGGAATTGACTGATTTGCACGTGCTGATGATGTGGAGTTCAAAATTTAAAGATTGGTCAAGGGTGACCCCAAAGTATTTAAATGACGTTACAAGAGTTATGAGTGAACCATCTAAGCAGGAGACCCTGGACTTATCTTGGAATGTCTTGAGGTTAGAGAGGGTCCCGAATAGCATGGACTGTGTTTTTGCCTCATTTAGAATAAGTTTGTGATTTCATAGCCAGGCTTGTGTGCATTGGAAACTGGAGGCAAGACATAGGTTAATATCAGACACATCTTTCGCATGGGCATACATGACTATGTTGTCCGCATAGAGTAGAGATGAGGTGTCAAGGAGATTAGTGGTGATGCTGTTGATAAAAATTGAGATGAGAAGTGGCCCATGGATTGAGCTTTGGGGAACTCCAGTGTTCACTGTCTTTAGGTCAGAGCATGTAGAATTGAATTTAACGGTTTGGGCCCTATTTGACAGGTAACTGTTAAACCAACTGACAACACTAGGAGCAAAGCCCATAGAGTGGAGTGTGTCAAGGAGTAGTGGGTGGTCTACCAAGTCAAAGGTTTTTTGACATATTGATGAAAATCACTCCCGTGAGAAGCTCTGAGTCCATGGCAGTGAGGGTGTCTGTAGTAAATTTGAGTAGGGCGGTTGTGGTGCTGTGACCTTTTTGAAAGCTGTGCTGTGAAGCAGTTAGGAGGTCACTGTCTTAGAGGAATTCAATGGTTCGCATGGCAACTAGCTTTTCCAATATTTTGCTTAGAACTGACAGGATGGCTACGGGCCTATAATTAGAGGGGTCTTTACAGTCACCTTTTTTGAAGACGGGTGACTCTCGCTGTTTTCCAACTGTCCAGGATACTGCCATGACATAAGGAGAGTATAAAAATTCTAGCCAGGGGTCCAGCAATGAGAGGTGCAGCAATTTTTAGCAGCCTGTGCTCGATGCTGTCTGATCCAGTGGCTGTGCTGCCCAAGATCTTTCTGAGGAATTTTATGACCTCCCTACGAGTAATGGCCTTAAAGTGAAAGGATGGGGTTTTTGATTCTTGGTGGGAGGGAGTTGAAGGACCCAGTTGATTCAAGGCAGAGAAAGCGGATGTGTATTTGGTCAAGTCTGTAAATTGGTCATTAAAGAAATTAGCGATGGTCTGAGGGTTGTTGCAGTGAGCACCATTTAGTGCCATGTCATATCCCTTCAGGACTCTCTCCTCCAAAAAAGGACTAGTGTCTACCTCCCTCCCTCCAAAGCTCCTGTTACTTTTTTTGTGGCTGCGCCCCTTCTCCTTCATCTGTGAACACTGAACAAAAGTATTTGTTCAGGATGTCTGCCTTTTCCTGCTCCCCTTCTGCACAGCTCCCCTTCCCTGTTTAACTTTACAATCTCTCCCTTGGTCTTCTTCTTTTCACTTAGATACCTAAAAATGTCTTGTACCCTTTTGTTACCTCCTGGGGTATTTTCTTTTCAGTTTGCACCTTTGTGCTCCTTACTACTTTCCCTCCTTCCCTCCTTCCCTCCATTTCCCCTGATACCCTTCCTTATCCTCCTTCCTCTGCATTTCCTTATACCTTCTGAATGTTACCCTGTTAGCCTTGTAGTTCCCTGACCCCTTCCCACACACACAGAAGCTAAGGGTATAATGTGACTTGCATGTACTTGCTGTCTATCAGAATGGTACAGTACTCTTGTTGTATACTTATCTCCTCTCCTGTTTTATTCACATGAATTTCGTCTGTTGATCTGTGTTTCGCATTGCCTGTTGTCTTGCTTTTTTGTTCCATCCTTCACATGCTCCTATATGCATCATGTTTAATGTTTATAATGTTTGTTATGGTAAGCTGAAAAATATTTAATAAAAAGTTTAACATTAAAAACATCCTTAAGCATCATTGAGTAATGCCTGATAGTAAAGAGGAATTGCAACTGAACTCTCCAAGGCTAACACTGTAGATGGTTCTTTAGCAGTTGATATTAACTAGATTACATCCACTTACCCTTTCTTCTGAAGCAACCATTACAAGGAGTACCTCCTTTGCCTGGTGTACTGAGATCCAAAAATTCACATTATTTTCTTTTGATTCCCTGGCAGATTGTAGCTACTGGATGTCAAACTCCCAGATATCTGTTGCAGTATTTCTTTTTTCCATATTCTTTTCCCTCCATCTATATGCCTGATCTCACCTGCTCCATGACAGGTCCCAGACTCCCCTTAGACTACTGGTTCCCCCAACTCGCTACCCCACAGAACTGCAGAGGTTGTTGCATTTTTTTGACTGGTTAAAGTTGAGGGGGGGGGGCAGACATCAGATACAGGGTCCTGAGTGGACTTCATACATCAACAGGCTGCATGTTTGTGATCTACATTTATCCCACGCACTTCCCTCAATGTGATTTACCCGCGCTGAATACTAGGGATAGATGGAATTCTGTGGTCACCCATGATGCCAAGTCCCCTCCACCATCAGAAAGAGGAAGTGATTGAGAAGTGGAATGGGTGGAACACTCTACCTGGAGTCTGAGTGACTTGCTCCCCAGCACCCCCTGCCACCAGTGGCCAGTAGGGACTTGGGCTTGAACCCCAAATGTGCTACCACTGGCGCTAGTGGGCCAAGTGTATTTCTTTTTTTGAAGTAGCATGAACAAGTACAACTATTCATATTGGGGATCCCCCCAGTACTCAATATTCATTATTCATTGTCCCAAATGCATGCCTCATGGGGCAGGGAAACAGCAAGTTGTGCCCATCAGGTTATAGCTGATGGTTGCACAGTCATTAAGTTGCTAGAATAGTAAAAGGATCAATGTGGTGCCCTACTATCTGATACTTACTGTACCTATTGTTTTATTGGAGTGAATGACTGTGGTGTGTTCAGCAGCTGGCGTGACCCTGGTTGCCCTATTCTCTTAAAATATAACTCAGGCTTGACTCCTCACATTTGGGGTAAGGACCCTTGAGTGCTACAAGCTTACTTTTATAATCAGTGTTTTGCATGACTAGCATATGTTTAATTTTCTTCCACAACATATATTGCTAAACAGCATTTAATCTATTCCCAGTAGGCCACATTATTTCTCATTACAATCTGTGATTTAAATTGCTTAGTAGTGACTAATACTGCACCAAGAAAACATTGAATTATCATCGAAACAGCATGTAGAAAGTATTGTTAGAATTATTCTTGGCTGTATGGTAGATACCAAAAATAATTACAACCCCCCCCCCCCCCCTTACTTTTTATCCACTGCTTCTTTTTTTACTATTTAGCCATTTTAGTAATTTTATAACTGAACAACAGCTAACAGGGCATTAAATGCACTAACTAACAATGGCTAATTAAATTCTTTTTTTTAACCAGAATAATTACAAAAAATGCCAACTGTCTCAGTGGCTAATATATAGCAGCAACACCAGTTAGAATGCCCACATACTTTAAAAAATCCTATAAGAAACTCTTTTTGTGTATATTGTTGAGACATACGGTAAAGTATTTTTAACAGGAATTGTTAGGTATTCCATAAGTACACTTCTAAGAAAATGGTGTGATTTTTATTCATCATTGTAGACTTTCCCCTTAATATCTGAGCAATTCATGAAAATACTAGTATAAACTCACATAATTTCTCTGTATGTTGTTGTGTGTGGAATTTCAAAAATGTTGTACATGAAACATTTAATAAAATTACAGTGGTAAATTCCTTGGTCCCTGTCTTCAAATGATTGTTACCCCAGGCACAGAAGAAACTCTTTTGAAAATGCAGCCCTTTGTCTTTGCAAGTGTTATGCTGTAATTATAAATCCAGTTGCAAAGCTGACACAACTTGTGTTCCACCACAAAGGTTGGGCACAATGTACAATGAAAGGACCTAAAGCCTCTGAGTAATGTACTTAATGGGGCTGTTTAGTGGAGTGCCAATAAATCAGGGTGTCAGGATGGTAAATGATCTCCCAAATTATTACCATCTGTGACAGAAGTACTCGGAAAACATTAGGAGACGTGAGCATGGCATGATTTAGAAGGGAAGCAGGCGTACTTAAGATGTGTTATAATACCGGTTACAATTAAGAGGCTTAAGATAGTTTTGAATTGAGGCTGAATGATAATTAACCCCTTAACCCTCTAACCTTACTCCCACCCACAGACATCGACACTGCGCATTTAAGGATGAATATTTCCTTATCCTAATTTACATTTGGACTCTTTCCCTTAGCTTGCTAGACTTTAGCACCCTGGTTGATAAGAATTTCCTGAAGCTTTCTGGCAGCTCTAAAAAGTCATTTGAGGAAGCTCTGTTCCCATGGATTCGTAGTGAAGGAATGGATAAACCCACCATCTGCTTAAGGCAATACCAGTGGTTAGGACACTGCATGGAGAAAAGTCTATTCCTAAATACCTCAGTTACTGTTCTCCTCTAGATGCTAACAGTTCACACAATGACTTGGCCTTTCCCAGCTGTTCACATTTCTCCTCAATGACAACTTAGTGGCCATTTCATTAGGATGTCTGTAATTAGTAAAATTCAGCTGGTAGTCCCTAGGGATTTCCACGGTCCTGAAGTGAGTCAGAAACATTAATTTTGAAGTGACAGAAGCATGTATCTTTTTTAATAGCACAGTTCAACAGCACCAGATCAGAATACCCTTAAGCCTTTAAGAGATTTTCAAAATGTGGTTCAGCATCTAGTTGATTCTGTTCTAATGCACTTATGAATACAAGGAGTTTACCTGCACCACAAAAACACTACAGTGTTGTCATAGAGTGATATTTCAAAGACAACATGCATTGAGATTGTTGTTACTGTATACACTAGTATCTAGATGGCTGTTTTAGTAGCTACTTGTCTGGCCCTCTTCTAAAGTCCCAGTTGTAATTCTGGCTCATCTTCTTTTTGTAACTGTAGTTCATAGTCAAGCTACTTTTTTTTCCTGTCTTTAGTACCATACCCATGTAAAAATGTACTTTTAGCCCTAACAGGACAGAACGAATACCTTTCTTCAGTTTTATGTGCCCAAGTGTTTACGTACTGTAATTATTTTATTCAAGTCTAATATTTACATAAAAAGTAGGAAACTGAATGGAGAATTAAGGCTGATAACAAATAAGTATTTCATGTCCCAAATATGCCCTCTCCAATGTGATTTTGACCTACAAAGCCCTACACAGACTTGGTCCTGACTACTTGAAAGAGCTTCTGATTCCTTACACCCCTGTGCGACAGCTCTGTTCAGCTGACGAGGGGTTGCTGGAGATCCTGAGGGTAATTTTGAAATCTTCTGGGGCCCATGCTTCTATGTTTGCGGCCCCAACCCTCTGGAATTCTCTGCCCCGTCAGCTTAGGGAATGTATGACCATGGGGGGATTTAAGCGGACACTGGAGACTTTTTTGTGGAGTCAAGCTTTTTATGAACTGTCATGATTTTAATGTTTAATTTTAATTGTTATATTTTTATGGAATCTGTTTTAAATACTGTAAAGCACTTTGATATTTGAAAGGTGCTCAATAAATAAAGCTTTATTATTATATTATTTATTACTATTATTTTATTATTTTACACATCAAAAATGGTATGGCCGGCCGGCCTGGTGGCGCTGAGGGCTGAGGTGCTGGACGCCTTATCTTGCGCTACACTGGTGACCCGTGTTTGGGAAAGAGCACAGGCCACTGGGGGTCAGCAGGGGAGAAGGATTGAGCATCCAAGGAGCTGCACAGGGGTGCCAGTGGTCGATGTACGACTGGCCCCTAGTGGAGGCTGACTGGCAGCACGTCGATGCTGCAGGTGGGGGCGGAGATGGGGCAGATGCCTGGAGGAGCGCATGTGGGTGCCTCCACCAGTGTCATTGCATACCTCATCTCTGCAGGGAGAAAAATGGAGAAGGAAAAAACAAGTTGCTGGGGCGCATGATGGAGGGCACTTCACAGGTCCCACTCCTGGTTAGCCACGGCACTGGCCACACTGGATCCAGTCTCCAGCAGGGGTTGGGGAACCCTGCTGGTCCCACTGGGGGGTAAGTCCTAGCAGTAAGGGTCAGTGCCGGCTGGTGGATGCCGGGGTATGAGCTGGGGGCTCCCTCCAGAGGTAGGGGTTGCAGCAACAGGAGAATAAGAAATAGTAAAAAAAAAAAAAATGGTATGGCCTTGTTCAAAATAAACTAACATCTGAGCAGGAGACTTCACTGAACAAGGTGTCTCCTTTGCCCTAAGTGAGCTCTGATGGTCTTTCTCTAGTGGTAAAATGAATTACAAACCCATAGGAACTCATCTCTCTCTCATTTTACAGTGTTATGTGGTATGTGTCTCTGCTTGTTTGACCTATTTCATCATGAAAAAACTATAGTACAGTACAGTTCTCTTTCCTATCAATGACAACCCCCCTACCAACACCACAGAACTAAAGGCAAGTATTCCTCATAAATTTGTAATTCACAGACTGAATAAAAGTAGATCTAGATTTCTTTGTTTCTTTTCTTAACAGAGTCCTTAGGCCTTTCTTTTTCTTTCCATAATAAAAGTTCATTGATGTCTATAAAACGATTTATATGTCCTGCACAGTTCCAGGTTTAGCCTTCTAGGTTCAAATACTTGAAATTACTGGGGCTGGCAGTACAGCCTAGAGGTTAGAATAACGAGCTGTGAATGAGTTTGGTACATCCAGCAGACCTGAGTTAGATTCCACAACCTTCACTTGCATACTGTGTGACTTTCAGCAAGTCACTTAACTTCTCCAGTGTTCCTGGGATGCCCCTGAAAGCAGTCATGTGTGCCTAGTGGTCCCTACCAAAGAATAAAAAAAGATACTGTTGAAATTGAGTTGTTGTAGTCCTAGTCATATTAGTGCCTGCAACACTGGAGACTCCTTGGGTAATGTTACACCATTTATAGAGCCAAAATAGATAGATATTGGTAACATGATACAATATCCATATTTTCAGGTTTAAACCGGTACTTCTGTCTGGCATCTAAACAATCTCATTAGTAAACACAGGTTATAACATAGAAGTAGTACTGTTTTCACTTAGTATACATGCTGAAACATCTGTGCTGGTGCAACACATTCAAGCAAGAGCTTACACAGTTGGATTTAGCATACTTCAGTTTCTAATGAAATAGAAGATACAGTAGAAAAAGTAGTAGTATTAGTAGTTGTTCAATGTTTGGGTGAATAGATTATGGGGTTAGTAGTGCTTATGTAACTGCAGTTTACTTTTGACTTTTCTCTGTTCCCACCCTTGGTAGGTAAGCTGGGTATTGAGTAGGGAATAGAAAGCCCAGTACCAAGGGTGAGTACAGTGCCAGAGAAGGAGGAGGCAGGGGTGGATGGTGGGTGTTTCACAACGTGCTAAGCAGAGAACTGCCAAGAGAGGCTGGCCTTTGTAGGGGATGTGGGAGGAGCTATTCCACACTTTGAACCTCGGGCTGTAGGCCTCCCATTCAGTGTTTGAGTGAATAGAGTATGGGGTTAGTAGTGCTTATGTAACTGTAGTATACTTTTGGCTTTTCTCTATTCCCACCCTTGGTAGGTAAGCTGGGTATTGAGTAGGTAAAAGAAAGCCCAAAAGAATTACCAGTGAATGTTCAAAAGAGTAAAATTACCTCTTCCAACTCACGGAGAGTATGACCAATTAAATGTAGGAGAGGAAACCCCTCCAAGTGGAGAAAACCTCTGAGAACCCATGGCTCCTTACCCGCCCATCTCCTGAGCAAACTAAGAGGAGATGAACTTAGGTTCTAGCAACCATAAGCCCAATTTTTTGAGGAAGGTGAACTGCTTGGAGAGATGACGGTCCATCTTTGAATCCATGGATGATGCATTCTGGAAGGACAATTCTAAGGTTGAACAGGTAGGTCTATTTTGAAGGCACATCCAAATCCTGAGATTGGAGTAGGTCCAGTCGAAAAAGTGCAAATGTAGTCCAGGTTTCTGAGGTGATGATGGATAATGTCCAAAGAGATTACAGACTAATGAGCAGAAGAGCATGATTTGATAAATATGCGGCCATACTTTGAATGGTGGTAAATAAGATTGGTTATGAAGTCATAAGGTAAACAGTCTAACTTTGTAGAAGGTTTGATATTCAAGTTAGAGTCTAAAGGTGAAGAGTTAAGCAGTGAGCGGTAAGTTGCGATGTAAGCATCCATGAAGCAGATGAAGGAGTCTGTTGGAGTCTTTATTTACAAGGAACGAGTAGTAACGTAAATGATTTTGGACCAATGAATAAAGATTGGTATATGCAATACAGATGGTAAACGAAAGTATAAGGAATGATTGGAAGTTCAGTATGAGAAATGCAAGAGTTGATTTGAGTATTGATGTCGTAATGATACTTGTATAGGTTCTTGCTGGTCCACCGGTAGAAAGTAGATATGGGTACATCTGTGCTGTAATTTTCCGTGACATGTGCCATGATAGCCATGCCGGTTTTGCTTTATGGGTAATCCAGTGTCTAAATACTGTGGGAAGCCTGGAAATGGGTAAATGAAAGAATCTATAGATGAAGTGGCAATGAGAAGTCATGAGCGGTGTAGAATGCTGGGAGTGCCTAGCACTGTAGTCGAATATAGATCTGTTGAGAGGGAAGGCTGGGATAATGAGACAGCCAGATCAGTTACAGACCACTGGATGGGCAGGAGATCTAATTGACAGTAATATGATGAAGGAATGTAGATGATTGTATGAAGTATGGTGACATCCAGGAGCGGGAAAATGGTGGTTTTGATAGAATGCCTTTAGTAAGGCAGCTAGGCACGGAAATTCAACAATGGGAGTTTTAGGAAGGTAGCTGTGAAGGTCTTAGGACATCCAATGCTTATTGAGGAAGTAGGAGATGAGTAACATGATCAACAGAGTCAGTGCTTGTAGGATAAGTTATGGGAAGGTAAAACGGATGATGTCAGTACTGCTATGAGGAATCTTGCGGTTCCTGTTATCAGTAACAGCGATGATGATTACAGTGTCATTGCAAGATGTAAGGAATTAGGTCACTTTTTCATGTAAAAAGAAATCCTATGAGACATGGTAGATAGGGAACCCATTGTGCTTGGATTGACAGGATGGTAGGGGTATCCAGTAGAGTCGGATGAGCAATGAGGGATGAGATCTTTCTATAGTCCAGTCAAATGGGATTCCAGAACTGATCCTGGGGAGATGATTGGAAAGTATAGATAATTCTATGGTGATGTAACAGTCTGTAAGGCAAATTGTCCAAGGGATGTTTGCTAGAAGTAGTTTTCCTCTGGTGAAATGAACACATGCTCCATTGAGTAGTGTATGAGTGCTGTTAGAATGGCCAGGGTAGGAGTATGAGATAGATAAATGGGAGGAGTCACTGACCAGGTAGGAATACTGGCCAGAGATAGGGTAGAATGCCCCAAAAGAGCCACAGGAGACAGGAGGAAGCCCCAAGCCGCTAGGGTGATGAGGAAAAGGCAGTCATTCAAGGATGGCGAGGAAAGTCTGGAGGGGATGTCAGTGAACTGGAGGAAGGAGTCCTAGAAGAAAACAGCAGAGGCCAAGCCATACTGACATCGCAGGTGCAGGAAGGAACAGGACAGGGGGGAGCACCACAGCAAACTGAAGTAAGATGTAGCAAAACCAAAGGCAGTATAGTGCAGTGGTTTAAGGCTGTGAGCTGAAAACCTGGAGACCTGGGTTTGAATCTCAGAGCCCCTACTTGCGTACTGTGTGACCCTGAGCAAGTCACTTAATTTCCTGGTTCCCCCAGGTCTCACCTGGAATTAAGCTTCAGCTTAGTGTGCCTCTCCTGGTAAAACAATTTCCCCTTCCCTTCCAAGCTGCTGAAGCTCATGAGTGGCGGATCTAAGGAAGACCAGAAGTGATTCCAGGCACCAGGTGCTATGAAGTTGATGCATGAAAGTCCCATGTTCGCAGAAGATGGTGAATAGCACATGCAGAAAACAGAAGGTGCTGCAGCGATGAGGCATGAGGTCCCACCTCTGAAAGAGAAAGCGAACTCACAAGGGAGACAGTAAGAGGTGACCAGCAGTATGTAAGTCCAGAAGGCAGGTGAACTGAATGGAGGCAGAGACTGAACAAGTTGGCGGAGTCCAAATCCAAAGTGCAAGGAGACCAAGGTGGGGATGAGTATGAAGAGTCCACAGAAGAGCAGGATGGAGACTGTTAAGGTAGAATGTGGAAGGTAAATAAGGTACAGTGGTTCCGTTACTGAAGGGAAGCAGCAACGGGTAGTCAGGTAGAGAATGCAGGAAGCTGAAACAGTCTATTGCAGATGCAGGCTGCTATTCCTGGTAGGTGGAGTAAGACAACCTACATTCGATGCCGCCAGGCAGAGGTAGGATGTTGAAGGCAAATGGGGTACAATGGTCCCTTTTCTGAAGGGAAGCGGCAACTGGGTATCCGGTAGAGAATGCAGAAACAGGCTCCCATTCCTGGTATTTGAGGCAAGAAGACCTTCATTCGAAGCTGCCAGGCAAAGGTTGAATTGTGAAGGCAATGAGATAAAGTGGTCCCGTTCCTGAAGGGAAGTGGCAGCTGGGCAATCAAGTAGAGAATGCAGAAGGTTGAAACAGTGGATTGCAGGCATAGGCTTTCATCCCTGGTAGTCGGTGCGAGACGACCTTCATTTGATGCCACTAGGCAGAGGCAGGAGGTTGAAGGCAAGTAGGCTATAGTGGTCCCATTCCCAAAGGGAGGCAGCAACTGGGTATCAGATAGAGAAAGCATAAGGTTGAAACAGTTCACTGTAGACTCAGGCTCTCGTCCATGGTAGTCAAGGCGAGATGACTTGACTCAAGGTCACTGGGCATAGATAGGATGTTGAAAGCACATGTAGTAAAGAGGTCCCGTTCCTGAAGGGAAGTGGCAACTGGCATCAGGTAGAGAATGCATGAGTATGACATGGTAGATTGCAGACATGGCTCCCATCCCTGGTAGTCGGGGCAAGCTAACCTTCACTCGATGCTATGAGGCAGAGTTAGGGATGGAGGATGTCAGATTTGTAAGTAGTAGGCAGTAGTGAGTGTAACAGAATCCCATCCTCAGTAGACAGGGCAAGTCTACCTTCATTCAGTACCTCAGAAGGTATGAGTTAGGGATGAAGTCCAGACAAACTACAGGTATGGGCTGAGCAAGGAAGAGGCAGCGGGCTGCATAGCCTGAGGTAAGTAAACTGGGAGGCAGTATAAATGGGAAGGAAACAAGCCAGAGCAGGAGAATATGAGGAAGAGTCATCAGGAATGCCAGGAGGTGGGGGTGCAGAGTAATCCAGAAAGGAGCATACTGGTAGTGATGGAATGCAATGAAAGACTTAAAGCTTAGTAGGCCACAAGGGGAATGATCCACCCAACAGCAGTAGAAGGCGTGGAGGCAGGAAGACAGGGTAGATCAGGAACCTGAGAGAGGCTTCGGGACAGGTAGGGCTAGTGAAGGAGAAGCCGTAGATGAATCCTCCTTTGGTGGTTCCTTCTTTAATTGATACCTAGGCTACAAGGACGTCACTATGGCTTCCTGGGATAGGCCAAATTTGGTTCCAGCCATGTCCTGTAAAGCTGAACAGCTGTATCATGCCCTGGCTGGCAAGCCCTTCCTTGGGGAGCAAGCCCACACAGACTCAGTAGTTATCAACACTGCCCATGACCGGTATAAGTGGCCAAAGCACTTAAGTTCCCATCCACCCAACCAGGAATCCCATCAACTGGACCTTTTTGGGAAACAGATGTTTGCTTCCTCCACTTTGGCAAACTATGCCCTTAACTACCTAGCCCACATGATCTAGCATTAGAATGCACTGTGGGACAAGGCCAGGGATGCAGTCCATTCCTTACTCACTGACCCTGCCAAGCAGCAAGCCCCAGACACCCTCAAGTCAGCCTCCGACGGTGGTACCCACCTGCTCTGGGTTGCCTATGATGCTGTGTATGCACTGGCCCAGGCAGCAGCTTCCAGCATATGCCTATTTAGGTACTCTTGGCTATGTGTGTCTGGGTTAGCCCAAGGCATCCAGCTGTCCATCTTGAATGCTCCTTTCAGGGGCAACCTACTGTTTGAAGTTGATGTTGAAGACATCCTATCTGAGCTCCAGGCCTCGGGAAGGGTAATCAGATCTGTTCATTCCTTGTATCACATGCGGTCCAGACCTGGGCAGAGATCTTCCTTTGACTGGACTGCCAACTGACAGCCCTGACTGTCAGCCAAGCCCAAAGGCAAGTGGAGGGCAGTGGCATCTGCCCTGCCAGCCCTTGCCCCCTCGGCCAGTAAAAGTTACAGAGAGGGCCTTGCAGCCCCAGCTGCGGCTGCCATCCCGACTCCTTGCTGGACCTCCTCCCTCCAGTCATGCAAGAGGCAATCATAGGGGGTCGATTCTCCCTCGATCTAGAGAGGTGGAAGGACATAACGTCTGACAGTTGGGTCCTGCAACTTATAGAACACAGTCACTCCATAGAATTTTTGGGGTAGCCTCCAGACAATCCCCCAGTTCAGTCCTTTTACCCTCCTGGCAACATTCCACTAAACTGGGAGGCAAGCCACCCTCTGCTCCACAAAAGGGCCATAGAACTTGTTCCAAAATCCCAGCAAGGAGAGGGTTTGACTACCACTTCTTCCTGGTCCCCAAATGCACTGGGGACCTCAGACCCGTCCTGGACCTCAGTGAACTAAACTTGTTCATCCTGTACAAAAGGTTCCGGATGATCACCCTCCAAGGACTGCTGCCCCTCTTACACCAGGGGGGCTGGATTTGCTCCCTAGATATGCAGAACGCATACCTGCACATCAAGGTATGCTCCTCTTACAGACGCTTCCTCTGTGTAAAGGTTACTGGGTAGACAGATGTAACAAATACAGGTGAAAGGTGTAGAACGCACTTTGCGGTATTTATTTTCCACACACAAAAAAAATGAAAATAAAATAGTAGATGTACAGAAAGGAAATAGTTGGTAAGTCTTTCAGTTCAAAACAGTGCACAACTCCCTCAGTGCACAACTTCCAGGCTTAGATCCAGCTAAATAGATTTCTAGCACATGAAAACTTGCACCTACTATGAGCTGCTTCCTCCACAACAGTCCTGTTTCTACTGATTGACTCATATGACTCCTCTGTTTTACATCTCAGGAGGAAGGCTTTTAAACCTGCCTACTGATGATGTCAGTACCATGTGATCTGTCTGACTCACAATTCTCTAAGTAAACACAGGCAGGCTGACTCATCCTAAATAAACACAGACAGGCTGACTCATCTGACCTTTACACACCTAGATTATTACATCATCTCTCTTAATTTTCCTTAAAATCAATTTTACCCTCTAAACTGGCACAAGCCCCTCTAATTCAAATGTCATTACATTTTATGGTAACAGAATAAAAGAACTGGCTATTCAGTAGCAGTATAAAAGAACTGGCTTTTCCTCCAATCAAGTGGATGGCCCTTCAGCCTGGGGACAGCTACAGGTATCTCTGTAGCTAGCTGCCCCTTTTTATCTTCATTCCTCACCAACTCAGAAGAGGGAATAAAAGAACAAAAACAACAATGGCACATGCCATTCAGCTACACTGTATGCAGCATCTTTCTTTCTTTGAACAACAGACTGCTTCTTAGACAGACCACACTGCCATTCTGTATTTACATCATGCTGTATTTTATTACATTTATACAGCTACCTGCTGGACCATAAAAATGGGAGGGAAGGGGAAGTAAAGAAATAGAAAAATAGGATATAGATTTAAGGAAGATCAAAAGGGTATGTACTGCAGGTGGCCAACCTGACAGTAGAAATTAAGATTTAGAGACAGAAGTAGAGAAAGAGGTGCTGTTGCAACAGGCTTAGAGAGGGGATAAAATATCTAGCAAAAAAAAAATAATGATCCTGAATTCATCAGATAGGGCTTCCCTATCACACTCTGGTTTCTTTTTCAGAGAACCCAGTAGGCAGGCAGTGGTTTAAGGCTCTGAGCTGCAAACCTGGAGACCTGAGTTTGATTCCCACAGCCCCCATTTGCATACTGTGTGACCCTGAGCAAGTCACTTAACTTCTAGGTCCCACCTGTGTATAAGCTTCAGCTTAGTGTGTCTCTCCTGGTTAAAAAAAAAATTCTGGTTCAGGCCTCTGCCATTTAGCTTATCCTCAGCCCCCTGGATGTTCACCAAGTGCTTGGCAGTGGTGGCAGTTGCCCTCAGACAGCAGAGGTTCTATGTGTTCCCTTACCTAGATGACTGGCTGCTAGTATGACTGGCTGCTAGTAGCTCCATCTAGGGAGCGCCTGCTCCAAACTCTAGATTCTACCTGTCACCTTTTTCAGGATTTGGGGGTCACCGTCAACCTACCCAGATCCTTTCTGACCCCCTCCCAATGGCTCCAGTACATTGAGGCAGTGTTAGATACAGCCCAGGGAATGGCCTTCCCTCCACAGGACAGAGCAGAGTATCTGATGGATAAGGCCGTCAGCTCTACTCCAGTCATCACGTCCCAACCTGGGTCTTCCTATGCCTCTTGGGACTCATGAACACAGCCATTGTTATGGTTCCCCTAGCCAGGCTGCATATAAGTATTCCCCAATGGACACTGTGGGTCCAGTGGGGCCAGTAAGTGGATGACCTAGATCAACTAGTCCTGGTCTCAGATCCAGTCAATAGGGTGCTGCTGTGGTGGCTGGAGGCCAGCAATCTCCTGAGGAGGGTGCCATTTTTCATTCAGCCTCTGCAACAAATCCTCTTAATGGATGCCTCGGGTCTAGGCTGGAGGGCTCATCTGGGTGCCCACCAGACTCAGGGGACATGGAACTGTGTGCAGGCAGACCTCTACATCAATGTCTTGGAGATGTGAGCAGTTCTGTATGCCCCCTACAGACCTTCCAGACACATCTCTACCCAGGTCTACTGCTGATTCAGATGGACAACTCCAGCCTGGTCTGCTATATCAACAAACAGGAAGGGTCTCATTCTTACCCACTGTGTTGGGAATCGATGAGAGTCTGGTATTGGGCAGTAGACCATGACCTGGAACATTCAGCCATCCATATTCTCAGCATCCAAAACATCTTGTTGGACAGCCAAAGCCAGTCTCAGTCACAGGCTCATGAGTGGGAGCTTCTGACCTCCGTGGTGGAAGATCTGTTCAACAGGTGGGTTAGTCCAGAGTTGGACCTTTTTGCATCCCCATTCAATGCAAAACTGTGGCTTTTCTGCTCACTACAGGCCCTGGATTTTTGTGGCGAGACGCATTCTCCCTCTCTTGGAAAGGGACATTTCTGTGTGCCTTCCCTCCCTTCTTGCTGCTTCAGAGGGTTCTGATCAAGCTTCAGCTGGAAGGGGGCAACTATGATTCTAATTGCTCCCTTCTGGCCTTGTCAGAAATGATTCCCTTTACTCCATCAGCTGGTAGTGGGACCTCCAGTGCTCTTGGCCCTGTGCACAGGCTTGCTCTCCCAGGAGCCGGTCACGCTGGTCCATCTGGACCTCATGTTCCTCCATCTTAATGCTTGGCTCCTGAAGACAGCCATTGCAAGGTCTGGGGTGTTCTCTAAGGTGGCTGATGTTCTGGTGGTGGCTAGGAAACCTTCCACTAGGGCCATCTATTCCATGAAGTGGAAGTGTTTTGCCATGTGGGCTGCATCACATCAGACAGATCCCTTCGCCTGTCTGGTAAATCAGATTTTGGAGTACTTGATCTCCCTCTCAGACTCTGGTGTCAAGTACTGCTCAATCAAGGCACATCTCTCTGCCATCTCTGCTTACCATGTATCTGTCGATGGCCTCACTGTGGCTCAACTTGACGTGTCCCGCATGTTTTTTAAAAGGCATCCTGCACTTGAAGCCTCTGATCTGCAATCCTGTCTTGGCTTGGGACTTAAATTTTGTGTTAGAGAAACTCACCCTGCCTCCGTTTGGACTGGCAGCAAGTTGTGAGCCATGCTATCTGTCATGGAAAGTGTTGTTTTTAGTTGCTATTACTTCTGCTCAAAAGATTTCCGAGCTTCAGGTGCTCATGTGTGAGCAGCCGTATTTAATTTTCTACAAAGCCAGAGTGTCATTGCGTACCAGTGATATAATTCTTCCTAATGTGGTGCCTGAGCTTATTTGAATCAATCCATCCACCTGCCTGTTTACTTTCCAGAGCATGGCAATCCAGGGGAAGCATTGCTCCATACTTTGGATGTGCATAGAATTCTGAGATACTATACACACAGGACGAAGGACTACAGGAAGTCCTTTCAGTTGTTTGTTTCCTTCACCCCTGGTAAATAGGGTGTTCTAGTGTCCAAACAGTGTTTATCCAAATGGTTAGCTAATTGCATTGTTGTTTATTACAAGAAGTATGGTAAGGTACTTCCTAGTGTGGTTCATGGCCATTCGACCAGGGGCATGGCCACTTCAGTTGCCTGCTTCAGAAATGTTTTGACTGCAGAGATCTGCACAGCTGCCACTTGGGGCACCATCCATACCTTTACCAAACACTACAGTCTGGACATTGCCTATAGGCATAGGGCCAGTTTTGGCCTGGCTGTTGTACAAGGCCTTCTTTCTTAGGTCAGTACGGCCAGCCACCTGATTTATCTGAAGTTTTTTTGCCAGAACTGCTTGGGACTCATCCTAGTGGTGTGGTTCTACTGCAAGAGATACCCTCAAAGTAAGATAGTACAGTTATGGAAGAACTTAGCATAACAGTGGATCTTCAAGACGATCTCTTGCAGAAAGCCCTGCTTTCCCTCCATCCTTCCCCCTATTTTTCTCTCTTCATTTATATGGCTTTCCCTTTCTTAGGAGGGGAACGTCTTTCTTTCTTTCTTTCTTTCTTTCTTTCTTTCTTTCTTTCTTTCTTTCTTTTTCCTTCCTTCCTTCCTTTCACCTTGGCTTCCTCCTCAGTTCCCTTAGCTGGTTCCACTTTTGGTCTACAGCAGCAGAACTGAGGAGGCTACGGGGGCCATCCACTCTTATAGGGTTGCCTGACATCAGTGGGTGACATTGGTGGTGGGAAGCCCCCTCTGGTAAACTGTTAGCTAGAAAGTTTCTGTGTGGTCCTAGTGCCTGGTGGCTAAGTTCTACCATTGTGCCTACTGCAAGAGATCCTCTTAAAGAGCTACTGTTACGGTAAGCTGTTACGTAAGTGTACTCCTTTTTTGAAAGTTCCATACACAGTAAGAGAGATATCATTTTAACATTTAACTAATGACTGTGAATTAATGGATCTGGCCATTTAATTAAATTCTGACCAGTCCCTATACTGTATATGCTAAGGCTATAACAAATAACCAGTAACAATGTACACTTTTATGAAAAGTCCCTCACCCCCTCCCCTTTCCATAACGCATCAGTTGTGTTATACCTGTCTAGCTACATTTATTGGTAGGTACTCAGTTGCTATCATGCACCTCCAGTTGTATCTAAATTAATCATAATTTAGATTAACAACATATTTAACTATTCATATTTAAGTTGTCCTACTCCATCTGATTTAGCATGAATCAAGGATCACTCATTTAATGTAAGAACTGAGTATAAGCCCAACTTTTAGGCCCTGCTGCTGATTTTTATTGATCACAGTATTGCATTCATCTCAAGTTCAAGTTTATTGCAGGAAAACTCCATTGAGCAAGCTCATTCACAAGGAGGTCCTGTGACATAAACACTTAAAGTACAAACACAGATAGGTAATAACAGTATATACATGAAATGCACGTTACATGATACAGGCTGGATGTACATACAAGGGTACCACATAGGGTGACCGCAGGTGGTAAACATTAATATGAGACAGGGAAGCGACTTACAGGTTGCATACTGATAAATTAAACATGATGACTGGTGTGTGCAATACATACATTTTGGCAGCTAGAACAAACAACAGACTACAACTGATATGGGGGGAGGAGTGATTTGATAGAGTGGCAGTGGAGTGTAAGCATAGATAAAGCCAGGAGTAGAAGGGAAAGCAGTTAATATGACAAAGCAATTATACCTTACCAGTGGATAAATATGGCACACATGGGGAAGGAAGAGACTTAATGACAGTTACAGGTGTCTTTTATTTTGGCTGAACTTAGCGATTTGTAGAAGTTTATTGAAACTATGCTAGTTAGTTTCAGTACAGTTTGTAATTGGTTCCAAATGGAGGAAGGGCATATGCAATAGCATGTTTACCAAAGGAGGTCAGCGTCCTTGGTATGTCAAGCATAATAAAGTCAGATTTTCTTAACGAGTATGCACTATGTGAAATACTAATAAGAAGAGAGATAGCTTGGCAATTTCTGCAGGAGCAGTTTAAGAGTCCATAGCCCAGCATGGAGCAGGCGTCTAGTAGTAAGGATGTCCAACCAACAGCTGCATATAAGTCACAGTAATGCGAGCGGTAAGGAGTTGGTAATGAACCGTAACAGCCGGTGATAAAGGATGTCCAATTTACTTAGATTTGCAAGAGTGGTGGAGGAATGGATTACATCGCCATAGTCGAGTAGGGGGAGAAAAGCGGCCTGTACAAGCTTGTTTCGAGTTTCAAGGGGGAAAAGGGGCCTATTTCTGTAGAAGAAACCTAACCTTGCTTTTAACCTTCTAGAGACATCTTCGACGTGGTCATTGAAAGATAATTTATTGTCGATCCAGATACCCAGATATTTAAATTTGGTTACAACTTCCAGAGGCTCGTTTAGCGTGGTGACAATGAAGTCTTGGGCAAGGGTATTGGGGGGGGGCCTGTGACAGCACTGCGGGAGAATATCATCGCTTTAGTCTTCTTAGCATTGAGCAGAAGCTTTGCCTTTATTAGATTATGCTCAAGTTGTGCGAAGTCCGCTTGAAGCACTCCCTTGACTTCAGATAACGATGAGCCAGAAGTATACAACACAGTATCATCCGCAAAAAAGTGCAGATTGGACATAGATATGTTAGCATCTAAGTCATTAATGTACAAAGAAAACAAGATAGGGCCTAAGATGGATCCTCGGGGGACTCCTCTTGCAACTGGCAAGGCAGCAGAAAAAAAGCCTTCCGCCTTTACTTTTTTGGAATCTTCCAGTTAGGTAGCTAGAGAACCACTGGGTAGTATGGTATGTGGCACCCAACTTTGCAAGGCAATTGACTAATAGTTTGTGATCAACAGTATCAAAAGCTTTGCTGAGGTCCAAAAAGACTGTGCCAGTTACCTTCTTAGCATCTATAGCAGAGATCCAATCATTGGTTACTTTTGCTAGTGTAGTGATTGTGCTATGATTAGCCCGGAAGCCGGATTGAGCTGGGTTAATGAGAGAGAAGGTTTCCAAGTAAGATTTCAACTGAATATGGATCTGTTTTTCAAGAACTTTAGAAAGGATAGGCAATATGGAGATAGGCCTATAGTTGTTTACATCGCGTGGGTCACCAGATTTAAATAGAGGGAGGATATGTGCTGATTTCCAGCAGAACGGCACAGTAGCAGATGTAATGGAAAGATTGAAGATGTGGAGAATTGAGGCAGTGAGATGGGCGTAGCCTGACCTTAGGAAAAAGGGTTCCAAGCCATCATCCCCTGCGCTTTTTTTGGTGTCTAAGTTAAGAAGAGAATCTTCTACTTCTTTATAAGTTATCTCGCGCAGTTGGAAGGGGCTGGGTGCAGGACTAGATGTAGGGGGAGGGGTATGCTGGCTCACCGCAGCACCAGCCTAAGGTGATGAGTCAAAAGCTAATCCAGCTGTGACAAAGTGGGAGTTAAGTTCCTCCAGGATTAGGGACTTGTTTTCCACAATCTTGCCACTTGCAACTATCTTTGTTGGGACAGAGGAGGCCATGGGCCATCCTTCTATAGCTTTGATAGTCTTCCATATTTTATGAGGGTTACCTTTAGCTTGTTTGAGAATAGAAATATAATAGCTAGCTTTGGCAGAGTGAAGTTTTTTCACAGTTATTCCTGGCTGTTCTAAAGGCCTGCCAATCCGAAGATTCTTTGGAATGTCTAGCTTTAGCCCAGAGCTTATCTCGAGCTATAAGGGCTGCCTTGAGATCTGAGGTGAACCAGGGGTTGGAATTGTTCCGTACCCTTACTTTGATGAAAGGGGCATGTTTATTTATTATTGTAGTAAGTTTGTCATTAAGGATGTAAGCTGCCTTGTTGACATCTTTGGCTAGGTAGAGATCTTGCCATCTGATCATGCTCAGGTCAGATAAGAAGTTTACTGCACTGAATTTGCGAAAGGATCTTTTTGTTATAAAGATGGGTTGTGGCCAGGCCTTAATTTGAGATCTTATGCAAGCAACAATTCCATGATCGCTCATGTCGTTGTGAAACACTGCCGAATGAGATATTTTGTGTGGATGGGTGGTTAGTACCACATGTAGAATGGAACTGTTGGTAGTATTTAGAGTGTTGTTCCTAGTGGGTTCACTGACTAATTGCCCAAGACCTAGCTCGTCACAAAGGGATTTGAGGCCGTGTGACTTAGGTGACAGCCAGTCCATATTTAGATCTCCTAGAAATATTGTTTCAGTTTTTGCATCTACAAACATGGATTTCAAAAGATTAAGGACTTCATCACCACCAGACGGGGTCTATAGCTACCTAGGATAGTGATACATTCCGAGGAGGAGATGAAGGCTCAGCGAAACTAACTCAAATTCCTTGGCTAGAGATTTGCAACTAATATTGGTGACCGAGTACTTAGATTTGGCGTAGATAACCACACCCCCGCCTCTAGACTCTCTATCTGCTCTAAATAAATTGTAGCCCTGCAGTGATATTTGTTGATCAGTGTTCGTCTTTTTTAACCACGACTCAATAATTATGATAAGGTCAGGGTTAACATGTGCAGCCCAGGCTTGCAGCTGTACAAGTTTTTTAGGCAGGCTTAAAATGTTGACCATCATCATTTTGAGACCTGTGGCCTCAGCAAAATCGATAGGCGAGGTAAGTTGGGGCAGGGCTGAGCTCCACATTTCCTGAGCAGAGAAGAAGCAGAAGTATAACTTTCTTTAAGGAGCTTATAAGAATGGAGACTGCTTTTTTATTTCTTCGCGGTAACCCATATCGTGCTGCGCAAGAGGCGGCACCACTTAATGACAGTTGATCATGTGATCAATGTAGAACTTGAATAGACATAGATGAGGACAGTAGCAAGGGGTGAAGCAACGGGGAATAGGCTAAAAGGAGAGGAGAATGACATCGTGTCTGCACGGTAGACCGTTATAACATTAGGTATTGATAAGGTACATTGGAGAACTGAATTGCATTGAGGTACTTCGAATTGCACTGTATTGCTGAGAACTGTGCACCTTAGGAGGAATAAAAACACAATAAGGAGATCCATGGTCCCAGATTGAGTGGTCTCATGATTTGTATTAGTGCAATATTTTCTAGGCAAGTAATTTGCCCACCTAGGTACTCACTTAAAACCTAGATGAGAAAATACAGCAGAAAGGGGTACAAGGAGAGCAGGAGCAGCTTAGTTAGTGGCGGGGCTCAAGAGATATTCACACAGGGCAGTCTTATTGGTCACACTCAGATACCAATCATAGGTTGGCAGCAGTCAAACTAGGCCAATGAAGCAGTAATATGATATAGGAGGCGGATCTTGAGTGTATTTAAAGGAGGCCTGGGAGAGGGGGGTGGTGGGGGTGGGAGAAAATTTCAGGTCAGAGCGAGAGCTGAGAAGTCAGAATTAAGAAGGGAACACTGTAACAGGCTATAGAGAAGGTGCCCCAATCAGAGCAAAGCAGGCAAGCGGGCATACCAATCACAATCCCCCTAGGGCAGTGCCACACCAATCAAGGGTGCCCAGGTGTGCTGGCTCTCTGCAGAGGATTCAATCAGTATGTATCGGTATGACAGCGTAGCGTAGGTAATAAGAGGGTGCTCAGCGTCTATCTAACTTGAGTCTGAAGGGTGGATGGCAGACACTGAGGGCTTCCTGTTTTCAGCTGCAGAGCTGTCACACAGGCAGTTTTAAGGAAGTTGTCAGCCTGTTGAGTGAAGCTTAGGGGAACTTCAACTACAACCACCTCTTGTAGCAGCACCAGGAAAGAAGTAGAATGATAATGCAGGCAATATTGCCCACGAATGAGTACAGTGATTTATGCAGAAGACCAAGAATCCCTCTAGTGGCAGGTCTGTATAACCTGCTAATGGAAAACTAGCCACTTAAATCTCCTTGCTCCCTACTGAGCTTTTGGGTGTGGGGGCTCTTACCCCTTCCCAGAAGGAGCATGCTTTGTGTGTCAGGGAATTCGACAACCAGGTTTCTACCTTGCACCTTGGAACCTTATAGAGAAAGAAAGCTAACACTGAACATAATACTTTCAAGCAGTTTAAACCACACAGTGTCACATATGTTGCATGCTCTGATTTTAAACTTCACAGGGCTGTCCCAGATTTCACTGAAAATAGCTTGGAGAGTACTGATTCTGACCCCCCCTTCCCGTCGATACCCATGGCCCCAGCTATGGTCAGGAGGAGTGCACCTTCCAGATCTCGTTTATGTCCTTAGAACTGTTCCCATTGGAGAGATGCTTGTATACTTTGTAGAATTTTCCCCCATTCCACCTCGTTGTTACCCATGGCCCCAGCCATGGTTGAGGGGATGGGGTTTTATTTGTAATTAGACTGTCTGTGAGACTCCGATATTAATCCAATGTCAGGATGGCTTTGTGATAATTTGCATAGGTACAACAAGACAAGATAGTCATCCTAAGATCGCTGCACACATAAGACTATAGATATTATAATATTGAATCATCCAGTATCATGCTCACACTGCAGTCCTGAAGTTTGATCTGTGCCTCCCTGCGGACAACTGTACCAGATATCAAAATATCTATTGTGCTGCACATTGGTATCCTCCCTTCGGGTAATGCAGAATTCCAAATGCAATACTCCAATCTCAGTGCTTATGAGTTCCTTCTTTATCTGGACAAATCTCACATATTTTAACTAAAACTTGGAGGATTTAATGTGGGTTGCTTTGGTAGGTAGTACAATACTTTAAGTGTTCCCTTGATTTTTACCAGTATTGCCATGACAGTAGCATGTGGTGGGGATCAAGTGGAATTTTTTGCTGCCTCCCCCTTACCACATTTCCTAAAATGAACATCAAGAGACCCTCCAACTTTTTAACATTTGTGAACACAAAGCCAGTGACCTGCGGTGAATGTGCCTTTATGCTCAGAGTAAAGACATTGGCTGAGAAATGAATAAGTCAAACAGGGATATGACCAATTTCATGGGTCGGACTTCAGTGACGAGCATACAAGCTGACCTATTTCAGTTGGATTATTGATTTTCATTTATTATGAGATTTCTTACTGCCATTTTATATTGTGTCAAGTGTTGGAGAGACACATTTTAGCTCCACACAATCGAGAAGGAGTAGGGCACATCAGCATGCATACAGATGACTGACATGTCGGCGTGGATGAACCAGATGTCTCATTGATGCATTCAGTCAATCCTTAGCCATACAAAAATTACAGCTTGTAAGTTACATTTTGCTGATTTCTAAGTGTATGCCCAAGAAGGCTGCTGTCAAAAAGACAGTTGGTAATTTCCTGTCTTATAGCAATTTTGTTTCTTGTGCATTGATTTAATTTCTAATCAGAATTTTGCAAGGGTTTACTTTTGACATTGTTTAGCCCATATAAAGCATATCTGACTGAAAATTTGTGACAGGATTATTGAGCCAGACTTAGATCATATATTGCAATATACAGTACATTATCCTCATATTCCCTCCTTCCACTGCAATAGGGCAATGTGCCCTGGCTGCCTGTAGCACATTTTCTTTGTCCAGAAAATGCCAGTATTTGATTAAATCATGTCTGGGATTTTCACCTGACTTGGGTCTTGGTCCTGTGCGGTGGGCCTCTGGATTTCATATCAGGCAGCAGTGTCAGGGAGATCCAGTTTTTCTATAAGCCATTGCTGTATGGCTCTGCCCCATTCCTTCTCTTCGGTGGCCTCCGGTAGTCTGATTATGGGTACATAGGATCTTTTTGCTCTATTTTCCTGGTCCTCTGCCCTCGATATTAGTTTTTCCACATGTTCTTTTAATATTTTGTTCTCTCTGTCCCTGTCAATCATTCTGTCCTCTAGTTCCCCAATTCGTTTTTCTGCTTCATCCAAGTGTCTGGAGTGCATAGCTGAGGTTTCTGCCAGCCCCATTAGCACAACCTGCATATGCACTATTTGGGCAGTTATGTTATAGAATCCAGCCTTTACTTTATTCTGTAGGTTGGTGATAAGTCCTAGCAAGATGACTATGGTCAGGTCTTGCGGTCCCTTTCCTGGTCCCATTTTCACTCCCATTTGCTGTGACCTGGTGCACGTCTCAGCTGGTCCTGGAGTTTGTTTCGCTCTTCTTTCAGACTGAAGCAAGCATTGCTTTTTTGATGATTTCTGCACTGCTGCTGCCATAATAAGCTGATCGGTACACAAAACTTTTGTTAAATCCCTCAGTTTGTTGTATTTATTTATTTATTGAATTTTGTTGACCCGGTAGGCCCACTGAGACTAGAAGTCCCTTTTTCAGGGGCGACCGGGGGAAGGGGGGGAATACAGATGGAAACCAACTGAAACTGAACCAGATTAAGCTGTTGGTGGTATTTTTAGTGAATGGGGAAAATTTGGCCAGGACACCGGGGAAATTCCTCATCTCTATTGGGAAAAGTCCAAGTGCCACAGATTTCAGAGGGAGACACAAAACTGTTAAAAGAACCTGTACTGGAAAATGAAGTAAGAGAGGATATAAGATCATTATCGGACAATACAGCTCCAGGTATAGACGGCATTCCAAATACTTTTTATAAAAAATTTGAGAAAGCAGTGACACCAATACTTACATTAGTGTACAATAATATATTACATACAGGAATGGTGACGGAGACAGTGAAGCAATGGGTTACTATACTTATTCATAAAAAAGGAGATAAATCTGAAATTAAAAATTGGAGGCCTATAAGTCTGTTAACTGCAGACTACAAAATCCTGGCAAAAATCATACATAGAAGATTAGCAGAATGTGCTTCAGGGCTAATAATGAAAACACAAATGTGTGCTGTACCAGGAAGGAACAAAAGACAAAATCTAATATACATCAGAGAAGTAATAAAGGTAATAGAGAAGAACTGGGAAGATATTTATATACACTGGATCAGGAAACAGCCTTTGACTCCATTAAGCAAGAGTACATATGGGACATACTGGAAAAATACAATCTTCCAAATGAACTAATTAAACTGACAAAAGTCTTATATTTTGAAGCACAAGTCTGCCTGATGGTAAATGGGCACTTAGGGACATCAATGTACATACACAATGGGGTGAGGCAAGGGTGCCCCCTAAGCCTCCTTCTGTATGTGATGTGTCTCGATCCATTGCTAAGGTTAATTGAAGAAGACAAACAAGTGGAGGCAATAAAATGGAAAAACAGAGATATGCTAGAAACAAGTGCTTATGCAGATGATTGTTTTTTTTTTTTGTGAAAGATCAAATTTCAGGGGAAAGAGCAATACAGATGTTAGAAAGTCATAAATCATTCACAGGTATAGCAATTAATAGAAATAAAAGTAGAATTCTTCCTTTAGGGAAAGTAGAGGAGAAAAAACTGGTAAGTATTGACATAGCTGGAGATAAAGTGAAAATATTAGGCATACTTTATGGGGGAGAAGACCCAATAAGGGAGAACTTTGAAAGGAAGTTTCAAATTGCTGCAGGTAAGGTTAACAAGTGGAAAGGGTGGAACATGACTAAGAAAAGAGAATTCATATGCTCAAAACATTTATTATTCCCATTTTTATATGTTGCACATATATTTCCAGTCCCTTGGGAAATGCAGACAAAGTTGTTAGGATTATGTTTTTCATTATTATGGGGTAGTAGATCAAACTCGATAAAAAGGGCACACATGTATAGGCATATAGCAGAGGGAGGATTAGACATGTTAAATCCAATTGTATTTTTTATGTCAATCTCTGCATACACTAATATAAGACCATTATTGCAGAAAGAACAAAATGTATGGCTGTCCTTGGTAAGTGATTGGGAGGGAGTATTAATGGAGTGTTGGGGAAAAAAGGGAATGTGGGTAAGCAATCAAGGTTACCAACATATATGAATACTTGCAGAATATACTTAGCACAGTGGAGAGTTTCAAGAGACGAAATGTTGACAAAGAAAAGGGATGCAACCTATGAAAGAATTATGGATGAAAACTATTATGAGGAACCTATATTTAAAGTAAAGGATGACATTAACATAAAAGTACTATTGGAAGCTATGTTGGAGATTAGAATACCAAAAAAAATGAAGGAAGTAATATGGATGTATAGTCATGGGAAGATAAATGTTAAAGGGAATCTAAAGCATAAAAAGAAGAAAAAAAGAATCTGCTTGTGAAAACAATGTGTTAATCAAGAAGAAACAATTGGGGCCGGCCTGGTGTCACTGAGGGATGAGGTGCTGGACACCACACCTCGCACCATGCTGGTTACCTGGGTTCGGGAACGAGCCCAGGCCTCCGGGGGTCGGCAGGGGAGGGAGAGGATTGAGCATCTGGAGGACTGCTCTCCTTTCTCTGGGGAGGGTTCAGGGGCTGCTTGGCATCCTAGCAACCCCTGGTGGAGATTGGAGGCAGCACAGGCAAGCCAGTCAGAATGAGAGGGGGCGGGAGTGTGGCAGACGTCAGCAGGTGAGCCGTGCATGGACTTCATTGCACGTCACACTCCTGAGGGGAAAACACTATGGAAAAACCCCACCTGAGACTGAGGAGATGATGGGGACACCAAAGGCAGGACTCACATCCCACTGCCGGCTCGACCTCCGAGGGACTCCTGGCCGACCCGGCAACTGTGGTAAGCCCTCTCTAATTACAGAAAGGCTGCTGAGGCTGAGTGGGCCGGCCTGGTGAGTGAACTGGAGCACTAGGGTTGCCCAGTTGTTGGGGGAGTCCCAGTCAGATTAGTAGGATTCAGGCAAGGAGTAGCAGTTCTTGTCGCTTGTGTACCTCGGAAGGATGCCCGGCCCAGGAGGAGCATAAAGAAAGGATGCCAAAAAAAAAAGAAGAAACAATTGAACATATGTTGCTTGAATGTGAATGTATAAAAATGTTTTGGGAATTGATAGCTGAAGTGTGGGGTTTGGACATGTTTAAAGGAATGTCATATGAGGTATTGGTATATGGGCAGTTGACAGAAGAATGGAAAAAAATGGAAAAAAGTACAGTGTATGTAGTATTTGCAATAATCAAGTGGGCAATATGGCAGGTTAGGTGCCAAAGGTTCATACAGACTCAAGAAATTATGATAAATGACTTACTGTTTAAAATACAAGATGAAATAGACAGTACTTTTCAGAAGGAATGTGTTAAATATGGAGAGGAAAGAAGGAGAAAATTGTGGAAGAATTTTGAATGTATAGGGTAATATAACAAGAGCTTGATTGTTAATGTAAACAATTAAAGATATAAGACAGAATTGGTGATGAAACAGAATGTATGATAAAGCATTGTTTTTGTTTTTAATAAAAACTTCCCCTACTCTTTTCGAGAAGTACCATGGGATCTTTAGCATCCACCTGAACTACCACCAGCACAGGCAGATGGGACCTCGGTTTAACATCTCATCCAAAAAATGGCACCTCAGGAGTGCAGCATCCCCCTCATACTGCACTGCTATTAAATATTGATATTAAATGTTTAAATTCAGGTGCCTCAGGAAGCTGAGCTACTGTGCGACAACCATGCTCTCTAGCTTGGCCATGTCCGCATTAGCCAAGATGTTGTTTTCTTATTTTCTTCTTTCCCATGAATGTTGTAACACCCTGAGGGAGTAGTGTATTGTATCCTATAATAAGAGATGTGTGCATGTTATATATCGGTTATAAGTGTTGATTTAAAATGTTAATCTTTTTAAATTCAATAAAAAAGAAAGTTAAAAAAGAAATAATAGCAATTTAACAATGGTTAACAATCTTGATACACAAGGCAAATAGTTTGAGATAACATGCAGTATAACACCATACAGTGAGTGAATGCTAATAAAAGAATCATGCAATAGTACATTACATACTTCAGTTAATGTTAGGAACCATGCTCTGAAGTAATAATGCTATTAGGCATTAGTTTAGGCTTTGGTATGACAACATGCATCATGCATTTATGGTGTTCCATTGACGCAATGTTCTATTAAAGCAGGAGTTCCATGTTGTGCGAGACATCACTATAAAAAATGGCCACAGTACCTTGTCTCCTTTGAATCATTACTAGATTACTAGCTTGGGAGATTGATGACATGCAATGGGATGCTATGAAGAGGGAAACACAATATTTAAGTCCACAACAGTTTATATCTCAGCATCAAATATGACCTAAAAATATGAGAAGTTGTAAATATCCAGTAGGTTCCCAAAGGGACCTTTTTAAGGGGATCGGTATTTTTTTAAAGTATATTGTTTATTTATTTATTTAAAATCCATTTTACCAGGTAAGCATACTGAGCCCAGGGCTCATTTCCAGTTGCATCCTGGGGTGGTGGGGGAGAGATAAGAGGGTACAAATTCACAGCACAAGCATACAAGACCAGTTGTTCTACAAACAAGATTACAGTTTCCATTTTAGTGCAGATAATACCATTCTAGAACTAGACCAGTAAAAACAACAGATGTGCAATGTATGTTCACCCTGTTTCAGGTGCACCAGTAAAAGATGCAACAGTACCATGGTGCTAGTGAGTGTGACTTTGCCCCCCCCCCAGGAGAGATCCATCAGGTGCATCAGGGAGGGGAGGCTGTAGGCACGGAAAGAGGGGAGCCTGACAGCAGGAGCAGGATGATGGGGATTTAAAGTGGGTCTTGATCAGGACCTTGCCTGGTTTAAGGCAGGGAGGAGCAGTAACACTGGGGGTTAGGTTGCTCCAGATATTGAGGTGTCATTAGCTAGTGGAGGCTTGTCCTCGGTTGCATTTATATAGGGGGATGTGGAAATGGCAGTTTGCCTCAGATCTGAGTGAGTAGGCAGGGTTCATTTAGGGATCAAAGAGGTCAGATAGATATTTTGGTAGTTTTTCAGACCAGTAGTTTCCGCCCATGAAAGCAGTGTGCATCAACTGTATTGTGGGGTGGGAGGGGCTAGCCCAACTTGTTATACATGATGCAGTGATGTGTATGGGGGGTCATCCCAGTGCCAATCCGCGCAGTGTATTAAACGGAGTGTTTATTTTGGTGAGGGAGGTGGAGTTTGCACCTGAGTAAACTATCTCTCTGTAATCCAGAAGGGGAAGGATAGATTGTTCCACAGTCTGTTTCCTTAACTTAAGCTGGGGACAGTTGTTTTACTCTATAAAGGGTGCAGAGCTTGTTGTAGGACTTGCTTATGATTTGGGTGATATGTTTGGAATAATCAAGGTGTTGGTCCATGTGGAGGCCAAGGTATGTTTAGGTGATGACTGAGTCCAGATAGGATCTGTCCAGGGTGCATAGGGTCAGGGAGGAGGAGGTGGAGCTGATCTAGGGCCTGGAGCTAAATAGTGTAGACACCATCTTCTTTTGGTTCATGACAAGGCAGTTGTCCAAGAACCATTTTTGGATGGCAGAGAAGTCCTGTTGAAAGGGATTCCTTAATGAAGGGACAGAGGTACCTGATGCGTAGCTTATAATATCATCCACATACATGTGTGCTGCTGGATGAGATGGATAGGGGGAGGTTGTTTAATGAATATGGTGTAAAGCAGGGGTCCAGGACTGAGCCTTGGGTGGCCCTGAGGGAGACAGGAAGGGTGGGGGTGGTGTTCAAGCCTTGCTTGACGGATTGTGTGCAGTTGTCCAGATAGGAATGGAACCATGCTAAGGCTGTTGAGGAGACACCAAACTCAGCAAGTTTGATAGTAACTGGTCCACAGTATTGAAGGCTTTGACTAGGTCTATTTGTATAGCCCTGTGCCTAGTCCCTTGTCTGAGTCTGAGTTTATGTGGTTGGTGTCCCTTAATAGGGAGGTGGAAGTTGAGTGGTTGGGATGGAAGCCTGACTGATACAAAGTTAAGAAGCTGTATTGCACTTAGAGGTTAGATAATTGCCTACTGATGAACCTTTCAAGGTTTTGGAGAGAATGGGTAAAAGTGAGATTGGGCAATAGTTGGAGAGAGAGAGTCAACTGGGTCCCCTTTGTGGATCGGTACCACCAGTGCATGCTTCCAGCTGTGGGGGAAAGACCCAATGTAGAGAGGCCAATCAAAGATGTGCACAACAGGGACAGTTATTACCTGAGTACCTATTTTGAGGAATTTTGGGAGGATGCCATCACATTTGCCACTGTATGTGGCATGTAATGCCAGAAGTTCTTTGTGGACAGCACCAACTGTGATTGCCTTCAGATGGAAGTTGCCACCTGAGGACTGGTTGGATTGCAGGGTGTGGCAGTGGTTGGGGATGAGTGCCCTGGGTTCTTTGGTGAAGTACCTATTGAGGGCATCAGCTTTTAAGGAGCCACTGGGGAGGGACTGCACACTGATGAGGGTTGATTAGGGTATTGACTGTGTTCCAGAATTAGAGGGGTCAAGGGCGGTGGAGGCTGGCTTGGTCTGGAAGTATTTGGTCTTAGATAATTGGGTGCCCCTGATGCACAGGCTTCAGAGGTTGGCATAAGCTTGCCTGTCCTGGGGTAGCTCACTGGATTTGTGTCTGTCCCAGGCCGGGTCTTCTTGCTGGAAGAGTTGATTAGGTCAGGGGTTATCCAAGAAGGTGATGACCTCAGACTCCGGAGCATTTGACTAGAGTATGTTTGTCCCAGATGCCTAGAATGGTTGTGAAGTGTGGCAGTGCCTTTTCCGGGTTGAAGGCAGATAGGACTGGGACCCAGTTGGCTGCACTGAGACCTTGTAGGAAGCTTTTCAGATGGAAAGATTTGAAGGTCCTGGCAAATCTTATTGTGGGAGGAGCTTAGGTGGGTTTTATTTTCCGCACATAGAAGGTGATGCAGTAATCACTGAATATATCAGGCAGAGTGCCTGAGGACAGGATTCACTGTGGGTGAGCTGCCACCACTCAGTCAGTTGTACTGTGGTTGGAGGATTTTGGGTTGAAATGAGTGGGTGAAGAGATTAGTTGATGCAGGTTCAGAGGTTTGATTTTGGAGTGGAGATTGGGGGAAGCCAACAGTTTGGATTCAGCAGACTAGTTGATATTAAAGTCAATGAACACAATGTGTTCACCTTTGGGTAGGGATGTAACAACTTGGATCTGGCAGACTAGTTGATATTAAAGTTGTCGAGCACAATGTAGTCATCTTTAGGTAAGGGATCTAACACTTTTTGGAGTTTGTCAAGCACTAAATCTGAAGGTTTCCTTTGGGCACAGTATACACAAATAATCTGCAGTGGGATGGAATGTGGGTGGTTAAAGACCTCAGAGATAAGACTGTGTGATTTTGGGTAGGCTTTCCTGATTGTTACAGTGAAGTTGTGGGAGCTGGCTGAATAAATGAGTACACTGCCGCCTCTTTTACAACATCTTGCTTGGGGGATATATATCCAGGTATGTCAATAGTTGAGGAGGGGGTGTGGGAAGACAGTCAGGTTTTGGTCAGGATCATAAGAGCAGGTTAGTTCGAGATTGTCCGGATTTTGATTAGATCAGCCTTAGGGAGAAGACTCCTGATGTTCACGTGGAAGATTTTGAAACCTTTCAGCAGGAGGTGGGGTCCACCATCTGGGTTAGGAGGTGAACTGGGATTAGACTCCATATCTCTGCCCATTAGTAGCAGTGGCATAATGAGGAGCTGGTTGCACTGTGGTGGGGCTTTCTTTAGTGGTGTATGGGAGAACTTAAGCTGAATGGGGTGGAAACCAATTAGTCTTATCAGTATCTCGAGATGGTCCCAGGTGAGATGTAATAGGCCTGGGTGGATATCTGCATAGTATGAGCTGGACTCAGAGTCTCTGGAGGAGTTGGAGTAGAGGAGTTAGTGGAAATAATGTAGCGCAAAATAAGCAGCATGGTGGCCTCACCCTGGATAGCCCTTCTGCAAAGCCCTATACCTAGGGTTACTGGGGGGTGGACCTCTGCCACCTACAGCTGGTGCAGAATGCAGCCGCCAGGTTGTTGACTGGCTTACCAAGATCTTGCCATGTCACACCTGTGCTCTCAGCCTACATTGGCCGCTGGTTCAGTGGAGGATCACCTTCAAGGTTGGATTATTGACCTACAATATAAGACCCTACATGGACTGGGACCACGGGACTTGCAAGATCTCCTTTGCCCCTACCGCCCCCTCCACCCTCTCCACTCTGCTGACGAGGGATTGCTAGAGATTCCCAGTGTCCGTTTGAAAACTTCTGGAACTAGATCTTTTGGTTTTGCAGCCCTAACCCTGTGGAATTCTCTACCTCATCGGATCAGAGAGTGCCCGACCGTTGAGGCTTTTAAATCTGCCTTGAAGACTTATTTATTTATTTTAGCATTTTCAGATGCTTGAAATTCCTGCTACCTTATTAATTGGTTTTATGAGTATGGTTTTGTTCAATTTCATATTTTACTGTTTTTATTTGTATGTACAATACTATGATCTATCTTGGAATAGCATTTAAGAAATACAATTTGCTTTGCTTTGCTTCTGGGTGCCTGTTCTATACTCTTAGAGGTGTCCCTTTGGGAATGCTGAGTGGCAGAGCTACTGTATGTAGGGGGATGGAGCGATACTAGGTGCAGTTTAAAATAGAACCAAATTAAGCTACTGCAAGGAATGCAGGTTCTCTCAATATAACATAGTTGCACCATTGGGACAACCTGAGAGGAGACTGGATTAGAGAATAGTCAGAACTTAGTGCCAGTGAGGAGTCACTAAGTTCACTAAGTTTCGAAGGTGCAAAAGAGGCTTGAGCCCATTAATCAGCTCCTGTTAGGACAAGATGTAATAGTGTAGATTTGCTACTGTGGAGATATACTTCTCAAGGTTTTTTTTTTAAACTTTCCTTACTTGGACTAGTTATTACATCCAATGGCAATCTGTTCCAAAGATCTGCCAGTCTTACAGAATAATAGTTTTTTCTTTTGTTAGTGCAAAATCTATTTTTGTTTGTTATGGATGACCTCTGACATTAAAATTGTTATTTTTATATTCAAAATTTAATGTTATCATTAGGAAGGGGTCAATTAAAATGTAATAGTATAATAATAAATCACCCCTACATCTTCTTAGTTCCAGGCTATGCAAGCCTAAGTTGGTTAATCTATCTTTGTAAGTTTGATTCTTCAAGGATTTTATTGATTTAGTGTAACATCTTTGTACCCTCTACAGTTTGTGTATTTCTGCTTTTGTACAAAGGTTCCATAGTTGACTGCCGTCATCCATTATAGGTCTAACATATGACAAGTATAGAGAGGCATTAAAACTTCTGTATTTCGACTCTTAATATTTCTTTTTATTGCCAGTATTGTTTTATTTGCCTTTGCAATAACCAAACTGCATTGCTTATTAAAGTTACATACTAACATACTATTTGCCAGCAGATTAGGCCTTACGGTCTATCGAGTCTGCTCGAACCTTAGTTCCTTAGTTGGGTGCCGAGACCCTCCCATCCCTTGTGCTCCAGAAACCCCTATCATCCATCCCAACCCCCCTGGGACAGGCCATCATCTGATACATCCACTTTCTGTGTCTGTCCACCCTCTCTTGAAGCCCTCCACTGTGGATCTCTGGAACCAGCTCACCAGGCAGTGCATTCAAGGGTCCACCACCCTCTCAGTGAAAAACCTCCTCCTCTTTTCCCCTCTCCCTTCCACCTTCCAACTTCAAACCATGCCCTCTGGTGATACCTCCCTGCTTTAGTCTAAAGATCCCCTCCATGTTTACCCTATTTATTCCCTTGAGGTACTTGAAGACCTCAATCATGTTCCCCGTCTCTCCTCTCCTCCAATGAAAACAGGCAGAGCTCCTCAAGTCTGTCCTCATAAGTCAAATCCCCTAGCCCTCGTATCATCTTTGTTGCCCTCCTCTGTACCCTCTCCAGGAGCTGTATGTCCCTCTTCAAGTGTGGTCTCCAGTACTGTACACAGTACTCAAGGTGTGATCTAACCAGTCCATTGTACAGCGACAGAATCACTTCCTTGCTCCTAGAGGTGATCCCCCCTACGATGCATCCCAACATCCTGTTTGCCTTGCTAGCTGCTCTCCTGCACTGCTCAGAATTATTCATACATGCATCCACCATGACCCCTAGGTCTTTTTCCCCTATTGAGGCCTCCAGCACCTCCCCTCCCAGGGTGTACCTGTGTTTAGGGTTTCCCCGACCAAGATGCAACACCTTGCACTTGGTGATATTGAAATTTAATTTCCATGTGTGAACCCAGCTTTCCAGGGTGTCCAGGTCCACTTGCAGGGCCAACCTCCCCTCTTCTCCCTCAACTACTGCTCCCATCTTGGAGTCATCCACGAAGAGACTCATTTCACAACCTATACCCTCCCTGATGTCCGATATGTATGCATTAAACAGGATCGGACCCAGGACCGAGCCCTGCGGTACCCCACTACCAACCTCTCTAGGGTTCGAGAGCTCCCCACAGACCACTACTCTCTGAGTGCATCCAGCTAGCCAGTTTTCAATCCATCTGACCATCAAAGGGCCTACTTCTAACCCCATCAGTTTCTCCACCAGACCATTGTGGGGGACAGAGTCAAATGCCTTGCTGAAGTCCAAGAATAATACATCCACAGGCTTACCCCTGTCCAGTTCTGATGTTACCCATTCATAGAACTCCACAAGGTTGGTTTGACATGATCTACTTGTCACAAACCCATGTTGCCGACTATCCAGACCTCCCCACCTCCTCCAAGTACATCCCCAATTGTTCCTTTAGTATACTCTCCATTAATTTTCCCACCACCGAGGTCAAACTGATGGGTCTATAGTTACCTGGTACTTCCCTCGACCCCCCTTTATGGATTGGTACCACATGTGCCTCTCACCAATCCCTAGCTACCCTCCATGTCTCAAGTGACCTGCTGAAAAGCTCCGCCAGGGGTGCTGCCAGTATGTCCGCCAATTCCCATAGTACTCTCGGATGAATGCCATCCGGCCCAGGAGATTTGTCTTTCTTTAGGGCCTTGAGGGCTAACCACACCCTTTTGGCGGAGATAGCATCATCCGTCCCCTCCACCTTACTGGCCTTTTTATCCTTACCCAGATGTGACACCCCTGGGGTACCTCTCCCTCCCTCTTGCTCCATTTCTGTTGCTCCCCTGATCCCACTTACTGATGCTTCTATCCCCTTCGTGCCTTGCTTTGTAGATATCCCATCCCCCTCCCTAGTGAACACAGAGGCAAAGTACTCGTTAAATACCTCTGCCTGGTCCCTTGCCTCTTCCACCCACCCTCCTTCTGATCTCAATCTGCTGAGATGGCCCTTAGTTTTTCTCCGCTCCCCAATGTACCCGGAAGAACCCCTTTTCCCCTCCATGTATCCCCTGTGCCAGCCGCTGCTCTTTACTGGACTTTGCTCCCCTCACCATACGGGTGACTTTTCTAGATGCAAGCTGGTACATTTCCTTATCCCTATCCCCTCTTGTTGTTTTATATTTTTTGTAGGCCGCCTTCTTTTCTCTGACTGCTACTTGTACCTCACTGGACCACCAGCATGGTTTATGTGACCTTGCTCCCTTACATTTCAGCTTAGCGCCAGATCCTGACTGCCTCTCATGAGAGTCCCGTTTATGACCTCCATCTCCTTTGCACACTTGTCATTGAGGTAATCCTTAAGTGATCCTTGAGAATATTCCCATGCCCATAAAGTCTGCCCCTGAAGTCCACTGCCAGTGTCCTAGATCTCACCCCCCCCATGCTTATTTGTTGGCTCGAGGGCTGACTTTCAATAGATCGCAGCTTGTTGCTGCTCTGCTACGTACGAAACCCTGACCCAGAATCAGGTCGTCTGTTGAGGTCATTATCACTAATAATGCCAAGATCTTTTTATGAATTATTTTTTGGGAGGGCCACGTCATTTATTGTGTACGTATGTAAAGAATTTTGTCTCCCCGTATGTATTATGCAGCACTTATCAGAATTTAGTCACATACCCCATATTGAGGACTATGATGATATTAAGGTTATATCTTTATGTATTAGTTCGATTTGCTTCAGGCTACCACAAGGGACACAAAGTTTGGTGTTGTCTGTGTATTTAACAACAGAATTTCCAATATTTTTATCTAAGTCAATGATAAATATTTGGAAAATTACAGGTCCTAGTATGGATCCCTGAGGTACACCACTTGTAACCTGGCCTTCAGAAGATAGGTGGCCATGAACAGAGTCATGTTGTATTCTGACTAGCCTAGCATCTATCACAAATCCAGGGCTAGTAGTTAGTGTTAGTGCCTGTGAGAAATTCCTAGGCTAACAGCTACCACAGTTACTATGACAGAAATGAGAACATTTATATGGCTGGGAGCATTGTAAAGCTGCAATACAGAGTCAACACTTGAGCAGATTACATTGCCTAACTGCAGACTGGTCAGTTTGAATGCTTATGTAGAAAGTCAACACCTAGGCAAAATTATAGAGCCTAACAGCAAACGGTAGTCAAGTATTAATGCCCATGAACTACTTAGACTGTCAGCTAGCACAGTTACTATGGCAGTAGTTAGAACAGTCGTTTGTGGGCAGTGTTGGAGCTGCGATAGGGAGTCAACAAAATGAGCACATTACAGTGACTAGCAATGATAACATCTACTAACAGATAGCCAGTAAACTCACAACTAAGCAGTGGAGCACAAATCAGCTTACTATAGAGAATGTTTGGCAAGATATGTCACCTGCCATCAATGACTGCTGCTTACAGCTTGACTGTGTTATGCAGCCTAATTAACCTAATGGGCACTGAGAGTGGAGCAAACCACTTACACGTACAGGTAGTTATGGAAGTCTACTGTGGAGCAAGAGTGAAGAGACTTACCAGACACCTTAAGGATGAGAATCAGCAGAAAGTTGTGCCCCAGCCCCTTCTGCTGCTGCTGACTCAGCAGACTCTCCACTCGACTTGTGCCACTCAGTGTTGGGACACTCTCATGGGGCCACTCAAAAGGACTGTTGTTGAATGTAAGCAAAGGAGAGGATGGAGCATCTTCTCCTCAGCCTGACTGGCTGCAGCAGGGGAAGGTGCCAATTTTTAAAATTGTCCTGGTCTTGTTTTCTGGGTTGGGGGGAGGGCTCTATTGCCCTTACAGACCCCATAGAGCTGCTGCCAAGTTGCTGACACTGGTGGCTTGCATGCTGGGGGAGTTGTTGACAGGGAGATCAGTCACCACCAAAGGTCCTGGCATAGATGGATTGCCATGGTTGGAGATGAAAGCCTGGTATTTATCTCGGCTGAGTAGTCCTTTGTTTTATTTTCCCCCTCAGCCTGATTGGCTGCAGCAGGGGAAGGTGCCAGTTTTGAAAAGTGTCCTGGTCTTGTTTGTTGGATTGGGGTAGGGCTCCTTCACCCGCAAGGGCTCCATTGAGCTGCTGCTGAGTTCGCCACCACTGGTGGCCTGAGTGCTGGATGGGTCACTGACAGGGAGCTTGGTCACTGCTGAAAGTCCTGGCATGGATCGATGGCTGTCATTGGAGGTAAAGAGGCAGGTATTTATCTCAGTTTAGTAGTCCTTTCTTGCATCTTCCCCTCAGCCTCATTGGTTGCAGCAGGGGAAGGCAACAATTTTGAAAAGTGACCTGGTCTTGTTTGCTGGGGTGGGGAAGGGCTCCATCGCCCCTGAGGACCCCGCAGAGCTTGATCTGGCTCATCGCCACTGGTTGCCAGTGTGCTGGGGAAGGTTGCCGATAGGGAGATTGATTGCCAAGGCATTTGATTTGGTGGACCATAAGGGGTTAACAAAGATGTTGGCTAGGGTTAGTTTTTCTGGGGATGTGATTGCATGGATTGAACATTATTTACAAGATAGGTAACAAAAAAACTTTGATAAATGGTTCCTGTTCTAAAGAACATTTGTTGAGATGCATAGTTCCTCAGGAGTCCTTTCTTGGGCCCCTAATATTTACAATCTTTATAAACTCACTCTCTGAAATCTGCAATAGTACTGAGTTAATACTATATGCAGATGATGCTGTTCTGTTCAGAAAATTATTTATCACATATTCAGAAAAATCTTCAAAAGGATTTTGGTACATTACATTCTTGGTTTTGATACACACTGACTGGTTGTTAATTCCTTGAAAACAAAACTTGTGGTTTTCTCAAGCCATAGAAAAGCTCCCATAACAGAATTTTTATTATCTGATAACGCTGGAAATTTCATTGAAAGGACACTGGTGATTAATTATCTTGGATTGATTTTGGATTATCAACTTACATTGAACAACACATTACTAATTTACTGTAATTGGTAAATTACACCAGAAACAGGGGATGTTATACAGACTTAATAAGGATTTGACACCTGATTCTAGGCTAATCTTGACACATAGCTTCATACTTCCTCTTATTAGTTATGGTTCAATAATTTATTCCTTTTCATCAGAAAGCATGATTAAGAAGATTAAGTCCACTTATCATAATATTATTCGTTTTGCAACAGGACTTCCAGGACACACCATTGTCTCTTAGGAGGCAGTATAGTGCAGTGAGTTAAGGCTCTGAGTTGCAGGTCTGGAGACCTGGGTTTTAATCCCACAACCACCTAGGTGCATACTGTGTGATCCTGAGCAAGTCACTTCACTTCCTTGTGCTCCCAGGTTGCATCTGAAACAAGCTTTGGCTTAGTGTGCTACTCCTGGTTAAACAATGTTCCTTTTCCCCTTTCTTATATAGTTCATTAGGCTGCTTATTCTTGACTGATTTATTTAACTTTAGATCATGATTTTTTTTTTACATAAGATTCAGTTGGGTCTGTTGCCTGAAAGCATTGTCAGCCTGTTTCCTAAAATCTCTAATGTTGTGTTCACTAGATCTCAGAGTAGAAATACTTTTCAGGTTCCCTATTTTCGGACAGCATTTGCACAAAATTCAGTCAAATATGTAGGTACGAAACTGTATAATAATTTGTCAGATTTTATCATTGGTTGTACTAAGATTTCTGCTTTTGAAAGGTCCCTAAAAAATCATATATTTACTAACTCTGTTTGTAAGTGTTACAGTTAATCTTTATTTAATTGTTTATGTAATATTTGTTATACATCTATGTAATTTGCGTGTTTGTATTTGAGTTCTTTTTGTTAACCAGATGCTTGTGAAAATGGGCAATTTTGCTCACAGGCTTTTCGGTATCAAATAAAAATGAAACAAAAAACAAAAGGAAATTATACGATCACCGCTGAAGGTCCTGGAATGGGTGGATGGCCATGGATAGAGGTGAAGGGGCAGGTTTTTATTTCAGTTGAGTAACGCTTTGTTGCATCTTGAAAATGTAAGTATTTGTGCAGCACCAGATTGTGCACTGGAGAAAGAGTAATGTGCTCTGGGACAGCCCAGTTTCCAGTTGCTTTGGTGGCACAGCTGGTAGTACAAGCGGAATGGTATTCTGGGTGGCCTGGGTTCAAGTCCCAGCTGAGGTACTTATCTTGGTTGAGTAGTTCTTTGTTGCGTCTTGCCCATAGCCACATTGGCTGCAGCAGGGGAAGGTGCCAGTTTTGGAAAATGTCCTGATCTTGTTTTCAAGGTTGGGGGAGGGCTCCATCACCCTCACGGACCCCATAGAGCTGCAGCCAGGTTACTGCCACTGGTGACCTGTGCACTGGGGGATCACTGACAGGGAGATCAGTCACCATCAGTGGTCCTGGTGTTGATGGAGGGCCCAAATCATAAAGTAACACCAGGGTGGAATACTACCTGTGAAATATCTTTTTCCAGGTCAAATGGCTTATAGCCATGCCACCCTAAATGCGCACCCTGCCTTGTCTGATCTCGGAAGCTAAGCAGGGTTGGACCTAGTTAGTACTTGGATAGTAGAGTGCCTGGAAATTCCATGATTAAATGGCATCATGTATCTCTACATAACATGTGATCCTTTGATACACATTGAGACCATTGTTCCTAATCAACTTTAATATTACATAAATGTGATTAAAGGTAATAGTCCCATTTATGATATGATGGCATTTTATCAATAGCTGTTATGACTTAATCTTTTATAGGGCATTGACATTCTTCACCATATAAGGATCAATATTTTTAGTTTAATTAATGGTAGTCAGACTTAGTCCCCCACATGCAAGGGTAAAAAAAAAAAATTGATTGGAAAAAAGACTTTAAAGGCCACATTCAGTGATATTGGGAATGGGACAGCAAATAATAAGGGAAGAATCAAGAAGTGTGTCTTGCCAAAACCAATTAATCAATTTACAGTCCTAGAGAATATGTGTAACGTGAACTCAGGGTAAGCCACATCTCCAGCAGTTAGAATTTGGTAAAACTCCTAAATTGTGAAGTACCATCGAAGTAGAGTACTACCTATGAAATATATTTTTTCTGGGTTAAATGGCTTATGGTCATACCACCCTAAATGCACCCTATTTTGTCTGATCTCGGAAGCTAAGCAGGGTTGGGCCCGATTAGTACTTAGATTAAAGATTACCTGGGAATAACAGGATTAAATGGTTGTGTAACCCCCTGATTTATGCCTAAAAATAGGTATTCTTATATCTAGTGCACTTACCTTGCAAATAGAAGCTAAATAAACATAGAGAATACTGGATAGGAAACTATGCACAACCAGTGTGTTCTGCCACATAGTGGTTCTGATTCCCTCTGACCTTGAGAGTGAAGCTTGAGAGGCCCATGGGAATCAAAACCCCAAGGTGGCAGAACACACTGGTTATGCAAGTTGTGCATCCTGTATTTTAGTGTATAGTATTATGTGAAATGCACTGAGGTGGTTATTTCACTTTCAGAATGAAACTGACTTGTGCAGTCTCTAGAGGCTTCATATTTCTGTTGTACCATAGAAGGGTACAGTCATATTCCATGACCCCATGACTTTTGAACTGTGTTACAACAGCATTTTGAAAGGGATGGGATTCTGAACAGAACAATGCTGAACTATATAATATGTAAGTAATAAGCCATGACATGGTATGCGTTAAAGGATTTTAAGGCATACCCCAGGAGTGTAGTAAGGCACAAGGCTGAGTGTTCTTACACCCCTAGGAAGTGCATTAAATATACAATAATGCATGAGGGTGAGTGCATAATGAGAAATTAATGCCCAGCCAAGAAGTGGGATGCTACGTCAACCCTGAGGGTGAAGCCTGAGGGGTTTATAAAAGCATCCCACACAGAGGATGGGCATAAATTTCTCGTTTATGCATTGTTATATGTAATTGCTGGAGGATGTTTTTTCTCCAACCAGAGTTAGTAAAATAATTGCTGTTTTTTAGTAAAACCCTGTGTGTGCTTTTTTTTGTCTTAGAATCCTTTACACAAGAGAAGATAATCATAGACTTTTATCCTGGGGGGTTAAAATGTTGTTAAAAGTAGTTTTGAAACTTTGCTGACAAGTGTTTTTTGTTCATATTTTGAAGACGTTCTTTAGCTTTGGGTGGTCGTTGTCATGGCGATATGCAAATGAGGCTGAGAGGTCAGACTCTGTAGCTCATTTGTATATCTCCGTGACAACTAGGTACTAGAACTGAAAAAATATCTGAAAATTTTGCAGTAAGCAGACTTGGGAACTTAGTTTTTTGTTTCTTTTTTTTTTTTGGCGTTAATGATTTATCATCTGCAAGACGCAGAACATGCCAGGGAATGGTGTGTGAGGCTGACTGAGTGCGAGCAGGGTACAAGAGGACGTGGGTCAGAGTAAGATCCTAAGCTGTCATATTCTGTTGAAGATTAGGGATTTTTTCTTTTTGCGGGTTTTATTTCTGTAAAAACATTTGCTGTAACAGTGCCATTTTGGGAGAGTGTTTCTATGACTGTGGTTCTGATGGGAATTGTAAAAGTGCAGTCACTGAGTCGGCGTGAGCTGGGCTGAGGAGAAGCTGGCGCGTGTTCACCATTTTAACCCGCTGGTTATAACAGCTAATTATAATCTACTTCTCCAATGAAAAAAGCATCCCCCAGTTATTACATGTAGAATAATTCATGGGGTGGTGTGTTTAATGAGATTTTGCACACACATACACTGAGGTGTTGGATGCTACATAAACCCAGAGAGTGAAGCTCGAGGGGTTTATTTAAACATTCAACACCAAAGACCAAGGTGTGTAAATCAAGTTAAACATTTCGATGTTTTATTTTATATAATTGCTGGGGAGCATTTCTTCACCAGCAATTGTATAAAATAAAAACATGTCTCTCTGCTGCTGTTATCTACTGCGGTTTCAGCGCTATGTGGTCAGAAGCCGTGGCTGGAGAAAGGATAATTTCCTTTGTTTTTTTTTTCTTTATTTTTTTAACACAGCCATTTAAAAAGTTCTTGTTTTCCTTTGGCCATTTATTTATTTATTTTAGTAAACATACCGCCAACTCCGAGGGGGTGGTATGACGAGCGTCGGGGAATGCCGGCTGGCAGGGAAACATGACTGTGCAGCAGCTAACACATGCACACAAGGGAAACCAGGTGTGTGTTTGCTGTTACAGCTTGAGGATTTTAATGGCGAATTATAACAACCCAGTTTCCCTCAGGGGAAAAAAGGATACTCAGTTATAATCCTTTAATGCACACCCTGGAGTCACTTATCACACTTATAAAATGGCTCACTGGTGTTGCAAGTATAGTATAGGTACAATTTCAGAAATAATGGTGTGTGTATTTTCTGATGATAAAAAAGTGTTTTTATTATGTTTTATAATTGTTAGAAATGGTGTAAGTAATTAAATAGTTCCATCTGCTGTATTTCAGCAGCAGGTGGTGCTGCAGTCATACTTAGCTGTGCAGTATTGAGGAGCAATGTATATGGAACAGAGTGTCCACAGATGGAGCAGCAGGAGTTGACAAATAGGTTTCTATATGTTTTGCTGTGATTTTTATATTATTTGCTGCTGTGTCTGACATCTTGAGCCCCCTCTCTCCAAACGAGGAGTGGTTGCGATGCTGGATCACTCTGCACTCGACTCACTGGCACTGATGTTTGCCACTTTTCTCCCTCCCATCCTGCCATAGAAGGAGCAGACAAATTTGTTTCAGTTTTGGTTTTTGAAAATCAGGAATGGATGTGATGCTGGCACACTTTCCACTCACCTCTGTGGTGGTGACTGCCATGTATTTTGATTCCCTCCCTCCCATTCTCATAGAGCAGAAGCAGATCATTTTTTGTTGTTGTTGTTAATTTCTTTTCTTGCTGTTCTTGTTGGTTTCCCATTCCGGTCTGCTGGCAGCTCCTGCACTGGGCACCATGCTTGAGCATTCAACCTCCTTCCATCTCCCTCTGTATAGGCCACATCACAATAGCATGGAAGACCAAGGGGTCAGGGCCAGAGGGAGCTCCTGGAGCGTCCGGTGCAGTGCTGCCGCAGACCATCATGAGCGCTGGAAGATTTGGCTAGGATTTCTTTCCCCATTAATTACCCCCATGGTGCAGGCATACAGGGATGCCAAGGACGTTGTGGCACATGCTCCCATGTGCTGCACATCTGACGGCCACCTGCGCCACCCCTTCCAGTAATCTACGAGCAGCTCTAACCCCCAGTCACAACTAGGAGCCAGCTCTACTGTGGATATCCTTCCCCACCCTCCCCAGAGGAGGAAAGCAGTCCCTGGGATGCTCAATCCTCCTCCCTCCCTCCTGGCCAACCCCATGCAACCCGAGTCCGCATCCAAACCCGGGTCATCGGCGTGGTGGGAGGTGTGGCGTCCAGTGCCTCAATCCTCAGCCCCACTGGACTGGTAGCAGAAGCAGATAATTAAAAAAATATATATATTTAAATTCACACTAATACGGCACTCTCATTGCCATTGATAAGCGCACCATTTACCTATGTGCACAGCACTTGTTCAGTTAGTTGTGAGCTGTGCTGCACCTTCATCCCCCCCCCACCCATTCAGGAGCAGATAGGATGTTGGCCTACTCTGCACTCGCCTTACTGGTGATGACTCTGCCATGTTCCCCAATTCCCTCCCTCTCTCTCTCAGAACAAGAGCGAATAATTTTTTTTTATTTGTAATTTATCCCCCTCCTCCTCCTCTCGCGGAGCTGACAGGTGGCTCCTCCCTCAGAGGAGCTCATCTCTCTGGCTCTGGCATCCCTCCTGGTAGGTCCTCCATGGATTTCCCCCTGTGACAGGGCCTGGGAGAGGGGCATCAACCCCCCCTTCGAAGAGCCAGCGTCCAGATTACGGAGGTCGTTGCAGGTGCAGCTGGGCCATCATGGAGCCTGTCAGCTCCATTTTCCACTGTTTCTCCCCAGACCCAAGAACATGCAATAGGTGAATGTTTGGGCTCCTCCTCCATGGAGGCAGCCTCATGCTCTGAATGTGGGCCCTACCCCATTCTTGCAGCATGCCTGTGCCAACACCCAGCCTCCACTGGATGTCAGTCTACAGCACGCTGCACTGATCCACCCTCCTCAAGGAAGGAAAGCTGTTCATGGATGCTCAATCCTTCCTCACTTCGCTGACCCCTGAGCAACCCAAGTCCATTCCCAAACCTGGGTCACTGGCATGGCACGAGGTGTGGCATCCAGCACCTCAACCCTCAGCACCATTGGGCTGGCTAGAGCAGTGAATTTTTAAAAATATGATTTAAATTCTCACTGATGTAGCAGCTCCCATTTCTGTTGATAACCGCATGGCTTTACCTATGTGGTGAGTCATGCTGTGCCTTCACTCCCCACCCCTCACAAAGGATGATGGCTGATTGTGTAGCTGTAGTAACGTCAAGGAAGCTGTCTTCCATGCCACGCCTGATCCTGGGTTGTATTAAAATGTTCAGTGGTCAGGTAAACTATTAGTTTATTACTGCGAGTTAGGATGGGAGTATATTTTTAAAAGGGAAAATCAAAAGTGATCACAGAGCACTGGACACTGTGGTCTCTCTTACCAGGTGATAGAGTGGAAGCAATACTATTTATAACAGAGGCCACAGAGTTTATTTTAAACTATGATGAAGTTCTTTATTTGATGTAAATGGTAGGGAAATCTTTAAAAATGTATGCTGATTCAGCAGTTGTCTTTTTATTGTTGTTGTCATAGGGTAAACACATTATCTAGGTGTCATGATATAGGTGTCAGCGTGGCTCAGCTGGTAGCACATCCGCCTCTGGACCAGAAGGTCATAGGTTCTTGTCCCACACCGGGATTGGACTTGCACCTTAAAATCGCTGGCATCCGAGTGCAGTATTGGGGGGTGCTGTACTGCTGGGGTGTACTATCCTTCGGATGACACGTTAAACCAAGGTCCCTTCTGCCCATCCTGGTGTTGTCCAGGTGGAAGTAAAAGAACCCAGGGCACTCTTTGCAAAGAACAGGGAACATTCCCTGGCCAACATTCCCCTTCCCATGTGCGATATGGCTGCTACCACACATTCAGTCACTTCACTACCAGTCTAGCATTGCTTGTAAAACACTTTGGGATACTGTGTATGAAAAGCACTATATAAATGCTGATTCTTCTTCTTCATCTAAAATACATTTAAATATTGGTAGTAGTAAAGGCTAAGAATGTCAGGATGGTGTACACTAGTGTTTTTTTCAATTTAGAGGCTTAAGCATATGTGTGTGTGTGTGTGTGTGTGTGTGTGTGTGTGTGTTTTAGCAGGTTTATTTAGATGTAAATGGGATTAGGCAGATGACCATACATTTAAAGAGATTTAATGTATAATCAGCTGACATCTCTTGGCCAATGAAATTACTAGATTTTTTTCTTGCCACTTTAAAAAAATATTTATACTGTATGTGCCATTTACAAAGAACCATTTGTGTTGGGAACACCACACCAGCAACATGAGCTTGCAAACAATTCTAACAGCTTGATATAAGTAATCCACCAATCAAAACACATTAGAATAGGCATAGTAACAGATGGGTTGTATATGCTGGGCTGACAAAAAGGATCATGACTGGCATTACAGCGATGGGCTCTATGGCAACTGCAAGTTGCAGCTGGCATGGAGCTGCACTATTTTTTACATCAGGGGGCTTTGCCCCCCGTTCCCCCCAAACTAAAGGATTCTAACTCCAGGTTGGAGTTAGTTCAGGGAGGGGGTGCAAGTCGGGGAAGTGGTTGCTCCCTTTCCAGAGGCACTTCTATGGTGGCATGGCGCTGTAGTCAACATCAATGCATGTCACCATAGAAATTTTGCTGTTAGGGTGGCGTACCATAACGGATAAGAAAATATTACATGGCATGAAAGTTGCAAAACCAATGCGTCTCTGTTTTTAAGTCCAATGAAAATCTGAACTAACAATACAAATAACTTGTAGGAAACAGTATTACTTGTGTCCTAAAACATTGAAGAATGAAGAGCCTGACATGAACCACATGCAGGACCCTCTGGGCCTGCTTGCATGGTTGTCTGGATCCCAGGGTGAGCTTGTTGTTACAGATCACCCTAAGTAATCCATGCTAACAGCATCACATCAGCTCCTGTAGATATAGGTGAAGCAAAACATTTCCAATATATATACTAAATGAATGAATCAGGCAAGATGAGGTGGGTTTATTGCTCTGTACCAATGAAATTTAGTTGATTAGTGATCATTTGGTAGCCTTAAGGCTATAGTTTACAGCAGACTGAACACATAACAAAAGGGACGAAAGGTATAATGTGGAATTTAGATGAAGAACATATACTGTACAAGAAGGAGGGGGTTGGGGAGGGGGATTAAAACAGTGGTGTGCAAAATGCTGCTACCAGTCTGGAGTCATAACATTTCATATAATATAGGGCTAGCATGTTTTTTTCAGTTGTTTCTGAAAGTTTTCATAACATACGTTAAGAACAAATTTTAGAGCACATTAAGAACAATGTTGAATGTTCAGCTCAAGCTCAGCTGTGCTCAATAGTAGTTCATGAACAGAAATACAGTGATTCAAGCAGTGTGGCAAGCAGAGTTTCACTTTTATCTTTAGTTTCTTATTGGACTACTTCACAGCATTGGTCTACCTAAGTTAAGTGCTTAAAACATGCTATTCATCTTATTATTAAAAAAAACTGTGACAAACTTACTGTTTCACACACTTGAGTGAGTACTGTGATATCAGTGAAGCACTCAGGCTTTGCTCTCATGCCCAGTGATGGCATAACACCCACAAGGTGTCTGCATCATCTTGTTCATCACAGTTTGGTGCTGTTCATTCTCTATATACTGTACCAGGGGATGGAGTACATACCCTTGTAGGTTACCTCTTTGAGGCATTTACTGCTCTGAAATGTATGATTGATGTTGTTGGATCAACTCAGATCAGATGATGGAGTCCATGTAACAGCAGTAGCAAGGTGAGTATCTATAGCTGGTGCAGGTGGTGAGGGTTGCAACTACCAGTTAGTCCCCACAAGGAGTAGCTCTGTCCTTTTGGGTTAAATACAAGCCAGTTAGAAGCAGTAGTTCATGATGTGAAATGGCAGCTCTATAACCTGCAAGGAAAAGAACATTAAACGAGATAGTGACAGAAATGTCTTAATTGCTCTTTAAAACAAGCATTTGTCAATGCCGAATGTTTGCTTACTGGCATTGGCAGTGGTAGTGTAGAAGTTACAGAGCTGCGTAATAGGAATGGCAGTGAAGTATTGAACTGAAGCCAACCCCACCACCACCCTGCAGAGAGTGACAGGCATCGGGGTGTGCATTTGGGTCGTCAGGCATAACGGCCACGCATTTCACCACACCCCACTCTGCAGAGACTGACAAGTGTGACGGTTCCTTGGGGTCTTTGGTCCTTATGCGCACCCCATTTCATTAGGGAAACACGGGTGAGATGGGTGCGATATAGGAATGGGGTGAAGTTTGGGGCCGAAAGAGTCCAAGGCATACCTCGATGCCTCTCAGTGACTGCAGGGTGTGGAATGGTATGAGCATCACAGGCAAGAATCCCAAGTCACACCCCTGATTCCTGTCATTCTCTATAGGGTTGGGCGATTTAGTTGAAAAGCCTAATACCTCAGGCATTCGTTGGTATTTTAACTCCAAATTTTCAACATGTTTGTTTTGTGACCCCACCTCATGAACAGGGGGAATATCAGTTTGGTAGCCAGCTGCTTATGCACAGTGACTACGGTATTTAGCACCACAGGTGCAAAAATATTCGAACAGGCTGTAAAATGACAGCTGTACTCTTTCATGGGGAGGTGTAAAAATGGCTATGTTGCAAATGTGTAGTAAAATATTTAAAAAATGGTGAAGTCACGGCGTGACATAGAAACTGTGCAACGCACACCCGTTATATAAGTAGGTTGGGGATATTTTATAGCAGATTGTCAACTCAGGCATTTTGGTGCCTTCGATCATGAACAGTGTCACTGTGATTTTCTTTATCTGTGCCGAACAATGATTTCCCACAGCGACCACGCATCTCTGCACTGAAAGTGTGAAAACACACTTCGGCCATGTTGTGAAAAATGGCAGCTGTACTCATACCTCTCAACTGTACCACATTACGAGGAACGTTCCTCATTTTACTTCACAAAAGCTCGCTGTTCCACATTGTGAGGACTTGTTCCACATTCAAAGTCAGCATTTTAAAGCAAAAAACCATAGTAAATGATGCAAAAAATATATTATTCAATTAATAACAGACTTTCTGAACATAAATGCAACATTTTAACAGTGTTTTGAACTTCTTAGGTAAAGATTTGATTAAATGTTCCACATTTTGCCCATTTGTTCCACATTTTGACAGGCAATGTTCCACATTTGGGGAACAAAAGGTTGAGAGGTATGGCTGTACTGTTCATAAGGAAGTGTTGAAAAATGCCACTAGTGAAAATCTGGACTGAAAATATTACTAAGTCATGAACTAACGAGGATGCGTGGAAACTGCACAATGCTCACTCGCAACACAGTCATTTTATGGACTTATGTCACCAAATTTTCAACATAGCCATTTTAAGACCTCTGCTCATGAACAGTGTAACTGTGATTTTCTTAATCTGTCCTAAACATTGCTTTCGCACACCAACAGCACCATTGTGCGCTACATGTGCGATAACACATTTTGGGTGACATATGAAAAATTGCAGCTGGACTGTTCATAAGGAAGTTTAATAAAATGGACATGTTGAAAATCTAGAGTGAAAATATTAAATTTGCAAACTTACGAGCATGCATAGGAACTGTGCAACGCACGCTCATAAAAGTCATTTTTAGGCATTTTTTCACCAAGTTTTCAACATAACCATTTTAAGACCTCTGCTCATGAACAGTGTCACTGTGGTTTTGTTAATGTGTCCCCATACATTGAGTTTGCACACCGACTGCGCCATTGTGCGCTACATGGGCGGAAACACGTTTTGGGCAGGATGTGAAAAATGACAGCTGTACTGCTCATAAGGAGGTGTGGAAAAATGGTAATGTTGGAAATCTGGAGTGGAAATATTGAAAATTCGCAAACCCTCTGACGTGCGTGGGAACTGTGCAACGCACACTCGTAAAACAGTCATTTTAAGAATTCTGTCACCAAATTTTCAACATTGCCATTTTAAGATCTCTGCTCATGAATAGTGACACTGTGATTTTCTTAATGTGTCCCATACACTGAGTTCGCACATGACTGCGCCATTGTGCGCTACATGGGCGGAAACATGTTTTGGGTGAGATGTGAAAAATGACAGCTGTACTACTCATAAGAAGGTGTGGAAAAATGGCAATGTTGAAAATCTAGTGGAAATATTGAAATTCGAACTCATGAGTTCATGAGAACTGCGTGAATCGTATCAGAAACAGTCATTTTAGGAATTTTTCACCAAATTTTCAATAGCCATTTCAAGACCTCTGCTCATGAACAGTGTCACTGTGATTTTCTTAATTTGTCCCGTACATTGATTTAGCACACCGACTGCGCCATTCTGCGCTACAAGGGTGGAAACACATTTTGGGTGAGATGTGAAAAATGACAGCTATACTACTCATAAGACAGTGTGGTGAAATGGCAATGTTGAAAATCTGGAGTGAAAATATTGAAATTTCGCGAACTTACGAGCCTGCGTAGGAACTATAGCCACAGCTCGTTAAACATTCATTTTTGGAATTTTGGCACAAATTTTCAACATGGGGGTTTGGGCCCCTTCTCATGATGATGTCACTGTCATGGCAGTATTCAGTCCGAAGGGTGATTTGCAGTCACTGCACAGTCACTCGCCAGAAATCACGCGTCGAATAGCATGGCAATGACAGTAACGTCATTCATGAGAAAGGTCCCAAAACCCCATGTTGAATAATTAAAATCCCAAAAATGCCTGAGATATGCAATAAAGTTGAACCCCCCCTATCTAGCCCATTATACAGCTTACCGGCATTTCCTCAGTTTGCGGTCGGCTTTGAAGAGTGCAGACGTGTTCCCGGTCTACCGAAGATCGTCGCGCTGGAGTTCGGAGGTAAGTATGGGGTGAGGGGGTGTGTGGGGAGGCTGGGTGCGCAGTGGGTGGGTGCGGGTTGTGGGAGGGTTGGGAGATGCACGCGGGACCGTTTTGTTTACAGGTTAAAACAAAAAAGGCGTTAATGGGACCACTTGCCACACTGGGGTGGGCTCCCAGCGTGGCACCGGGACTTTCAGGGGTTCGGCCCGGCGAGAGTTGGGCACCCATTAAACCGCCTACGCGGGACCGTTTGCCACGCTGGGGTGGGCTCCCAGCATGGCACAAGGACTTTGGGGAGGGCGCGTTCAGCCGGCGGGGATTGGGCACCCCGTCGGCAGCATTATGGATTGCCACGCTGGGGTGGGCTCCCAGCGTGGCATCAATAATGGGAGGGAGGGGAAGAGAAAGCGCGGTTCAGCTGGCGGGGTTTGGGCACCCGTCGGCTACTCGCTACGTCTTGGTAGCCTGCGCCTGCGGTGGGGGCTGCGGCGTGAGCAGCTTCTTATCGCTGCTCACTCAAGCGTAGCTCCCTCTTTCAACTGTATGCCACTGCATTTTGGAGAGTGTCATAGACAGCTCCAAAATGCATTGGCTTACAGGGGCCGTGCCTGCCAGCACAGTGCCTGAATTGGAGGAGGAGGTGACACACCTCCGAAATCTCCGATGAAGGCACTATGTTTCTTGCACATGCGTGCAAGCAAACATAAAAACCTGTGTATCACAATTCATGGAAAAAACAATATGCCTTTTTCTATATACATACATACAAATATGCCAGCAGAAACAGTCCATATGGTTTATCAAGTGTACTCAATTGCACCTAGTGCCCCTAAATTGCAGCTGCCCGACCCCTTCCCCCTCTCTCCCCTCCGGCAATTTCTCATTACTACTTACACAGACACCCCCCATGACCTGTCCCATGCCCTTTTGAAAGCCCCTACCATCCTACATGATACCACTTCCTCCTGTAGGGCATTTCATTTTGATACCACCCTTTCTGTGAAATAATGCCTCCTCGTCTCTCTCCTAAATCTGCCCCCTCCAATCTTAGCCCATGACCTCTTTTGTCTCTTCCCTTCCTCAACTTAATTAACCCTTCTATGTCAGTTTTGTTAAATCCCTTCAGATACTTGAACATTTCAATCATATCCCCTTTCTCCCTTCTCTCCTCCAAAATGTACAAACTCAGATGCCTCAGTCTGTCCTCGAGGGTTTGTCTTGCAACCCCTGTATCATTTTTGTTGCCCTATGCTGGACCCCCTCTAGCAGCCTGATATTCTTCTTCAGATATGGCTGCCAGTACTGCACACAGTACTTCAAGTGCAGCCTGACTAAAGATCTATAGAGTGGCAGGATCACATCCCTTTTGCTAGATGAGATTCCCCTTAAAGTATATCTCAGCATCTTGTTAGCCTTGGCTGCAGCCTATCAGCACTGGGCAGAGTTTTTCATGCTCTCAGTTATCATCACCCCCAGGTCCTTCTCTTCCTTGGTTATCCCCAATCTCACCCCACCCAACCAGTATTCCCTCCTCGGGTTCTTCATCCCACAGTGCATTACTTTGCACTTCTTCGCATTGAATCCCAGTTGCCACTTCACCGACCACTCCTCCAGTTTGGATAAGTCTCCATGTAGCTCATTCCACCCCTCAACATTATCCACTACCACTCCTATCTTGGTATCATCTGTGAACAGACTGATCCTGCTCTTAACTCCATGTGAGATATCCAGTATGAACAAACCAAACAATACCAGACCCAGCATAGAGCCCTGTGGCACCCCAGTTGTCACAGGCCTGGGGGATGAGTGTCCCCCCCCCCAACCACGACCCATAATCTTCTTTATCTACTCATACAGCTAAATTACCTGATGAAGAGATCTTTATGGTCTATGCAGGGAGAGGGATGGACTGTAAACCATACAGCAGAGGGCCACTAAAATGATCTAGGGGCAACAGGGAAAAACATATGAAGAAAGATTGGAGATAGGGCTCGGTGAAATGTAACTTCTTCCAGCAGAACTCAGGTGATATTGCAGTTCCACTTCTGTGAACATTTGTGAAATTTCTGGAAACATTGTGAGTAATTTTGATAAATTCAAATTTTAATTTATTTCCATCTAATTTGAAAATTATTTATACAAACTCTACCAAATTTGGCATACTCAATTACCACTGTAGCATAGATACATGTGTCCAGTTTCATATCTGTAGCTTTTTTTTTTGCCTTATCTCTCTGTGGCAGAATGGATAGCTCTTCAGCCCTATCCCTGTGTCTTGTGACTTGCAATCACCTCTCTGAGGCTGTGGGTATTTATCCCCTACAAATTGCACCCAGTAGTGGGACCAAGAGGGTGAGGGCCATCCTTTGTCCTGGACAGCAGATCCAGAACCTCCCAGTACCTAAGTAGCAGAGTGGGCCATGGAGACACGAGCAGGGATTCACATAACCCATCCTCCTTTTTTTCTGATTTTCTACCTTTTACCCCTGCTGCACCACCAGTATGTGTACATGGAGGTGCACATGTCCTGTACAGCCACAGTCCTTCACCTCAAGTCACCTGAGCTTGCAGTGCCACTGGGCCCCCACCCAGTGGCAGTTATGAGCTGAGACAACACCCCTCCATGGGAATGAAGAGCTGTCCTTGAGACACTCAATCTGCTTCTGCCCTGCTGAGCCCTAGTAACCTATGCTGGTTCCCGAAAATGGGTCACCAGCATAGCAGGAGGTTTAATGCCTTAGCCCTCCATGCCACTGGACCAGCTAATATCTCTAGCTTTAAAGGGAGCTGAGTTAAAAGCAGTCAGACATTTACACATTTGTAATAACTGGTGAGCAATTTTTCTGTAGGGCTCAGCCAGTTGATATTCGCCATATTAACCAACAGCATATTACAGCATTCATGCAATCTGTCTGTCAACACAGAGTGTTCCCTCATTGGCTCTTGTTATGTGTGTGGGTGGGCTAAATAGTTCTGCAAACATGGCTGGTCTCTCTGATAGTTAATGAGGAGCTGGCAAAACAAGACTTGTCTCTCCTTTCTATTATTTTTTTGTTTGTTTGTTTTAGTATCTGTCTGTTTGATTTTTGTTTTAAAGTTTTAAGAAAAGCTATATCTGGTTGATACTGCTGTTTGTCAGCTTCAGTTGATAGCGCGATCAGAAACTGGACCTTGGCTGTCATTCTACAGTGCTAGTAAAGTGCAATCACAATCTTCTAACAGTAAGTTAAAAGGAAAAAACAACAAAATGCTAAGGAGACAGAGGGAGACACAGAGACGCAGAGACTGTATGTGTGTCATGTGTGTCAGTGTGTGTGTGTGTGTGTGTGTGTGTGTGTGTGTGCACGCATGCTTGTGTTTCTGTGTGTCTGTGTGTGTGTGTGTGTGTCAGACATGGTCACAAAAGTCAGGCAGGAAAAAATTGCTCATCAGCAATTATAAAAAATAAAAGATGGGGTTGTGTACATACGAGAATTTAATGCACAACCTGGGTGTGGGATGCTTTTATAAATCCCTCGAGCTTCACTCTTGGGGTTTATGTAGGATCCCATACCTTGGGTATGCATTAAATTCTGGTATCACACACTACCCCATCCTTTATTCTCTATTTAATGACATTTTGTAAGTGCTTAAAATGTAAAATTGTAAGTCCCTATAACTTTAAAACTAGATGGCACAATGGCAGATTCATAGACCCCAAACAGAATGCTGACTGCAAAACCCTCTAATCTATTGCCTAAAGGATGGCAAAGTTACAAGCAGCCAAAATGTGCAAAATAATATCAGTGCTAAAAGTGGAATTTCATGAGTTTTTCGATCATTTTGTGGAAGTAATATCCATAGATTTTGCTCAGCCATTTGCCTGACCTGTCACACAGTAGGAAGGAAAAGATGGGTAAAGTGACAATAAGGGAGAGTACATAGCTGTTGATGTAGTAAACATTGCAGGAGATTTAGAGGGGACATTGCAGGACCACAAAGCTATTGCAAGTAAAGTAATTCTGCTGCCAGCTGCGAGCGGGCGAGTCTGATAACATTTGTAAGCAGTCTGTAAGCTGCATCTGAGCTCTACTGCTGCATGTTGCATATATCCTGAATTAGTGTATAAAAGGCACTCATTCTGTGCTGTGGATCCCTGCGTTTTGCTAAAGGAAGGTAGAGTGGGCAGAGACCCAAGTAGTATGTAGGCTAAACATCAGGTGGCCATTTTTAGGTGAAACATTTATTTGTTTAAAATCCTTGGGGGTTCCTAGTTGAACTACTGGCTATTGCACTGCATTCAGAGTCTGTGCCAGGTCCACGGTTGAGTGGACTTCACCCACAAAGCTGCCTAGTGTCTTAAAACAGTATCATTAGAATGGGGGCTGTGGCTGAGATTTTGACCACTTCCGGGTCATCAGCTGTTATTTAAACTCGCACTGCTGCGAGCAGGAGCAGGGTGAGTGTCAATTTCAGCAGTGGAGACGCAAGGTCGTAGATACACACGCACTGTGCATGTGTCAAGTCGGTGGATAAAAGGAAGAGTGAGAAATAAGAGCCAAAGTTAGGACACCAAAGTAAGTAAACAGGAAAATAACAATATAGTTGTGTGTACCAGCTGCTACATAGTAAAAGTATATTAGTTTATTTGTTCTCCCCTGTGACTGTGGAAAATTAATAAGTGGGAGTTTAAATATGAATAACCCCATCAACCAGCTGCTAGTCAGCAGCAGCCTTAATGTTCTAACTATTCCTGGATTGAGCAAAGAACTTTCAGCTATGCCCTCTGTTGTGCTTCCCCCTACATTCAAACCCATAACTAAAGATATTATTATGACATTGGATGGGGATACTGGATTAAAATGTTCCAACTGTCAAATGTATATGTTATTCAATAAACTTCCCTCTTGTAATCTATATATATATGTGAGAAATGTGAAAACAATAGTATCTTAAGGGAGGATATAGAGATGTTTGACAAGAAACTGGATCAAATTGAACTGCATCAGGATACAGTGACAAACTAAAACAATTGAATAATAACTGTGAACTTGGGATGGATTCTATATGTTCAGCAGAATGGGTTTCACTCACACAAGATGATATAAGTGTTACTATGGCTACAGAAAAAAGGAAGCATTTGCCCGATGACCATGATATAGCAAATACAGACACAAATGACTGGACTATCGTTGAGCTAGGAGGAAAATCTAAATCTAGGTGTCGAGCTGTTGGTCATTTAGTTGAGAAACAAAACAGATTTCATTGCTTAATTGAGTTAAATGAAGACGAATTAGATAATATGGCCAGCAATATGGAACAAAATAACACTGATTCTAATCTATCATCAGTTCATGCTAGAACTGAATCCTTGCAAGATTTAGGAAGGCCACATAATGTCCCCAATATCCCAAATGACCCACCATTACTAACCTCTACCTGCACTCACTCAAGTACGGTGGGTGAGAACGTATTGAAGAGTTTATCACAAAATACCCCTAATTTAGGGGAGACTCCAACCTGTCATTCTGTGCAACCGTTAGATAATTTAATTGATATGAATAGTGTTGAATCTGATGTTGCACCAAGACAGACATTTATCTTAGGTGATTCAATCATTACAGATATTGACAAAATAGTTTGTAGGCCTGAAAAAAAAAAACATAACCTGTTCAGCTTTCTGTGGTGCTGGGGTCAAGGACATACACAAGGGAAAAAGGAAAATTATAAAAAACACATGGCAAAATCCCCTGGCTATCATTCATGAGGAGACTAATGATCTAAATAAAATGCCCATGCAAAAGCTAAAGGATGAATTTATTAAGTTAGGTAACACACTAGAGAGCCTCAATTGTGAAGTTCATTTCTCAGAGATACTACCTATGCTAAGATTTAACTACTTCTAAGAAAAACAAATAAAAACTTTCAATGAGTGGCTTTGGAAGTGGACTCTTCAGAGAGGGTTCCATACAGTAACACATTGGGAGACTTTTATAAATAATAAAGCCTACTACTGTTGGGAAGGATTGCATCTTAGCAAAAAAGGGTCTTTCATGCTTGGTAGAACTTCTGAAAACATCTTACTGCATTCTTTAAACTAACAAAGATGGGGGACATGGAGAACATTGATGTTAACAAAAACATAACAAAAATACATAATCAGCCACCCTTACACAACTATAACATTTTGAATTTAAATGCTCGTAGTTTCAGCACCTCTAAACTGGCAGAACTACAGGTATTAATAGTAAACAAACATATAGACATTATATGTGTTACAGAAACATGGTGGGATGACACCATGGCATGGTGTAGCAACATTGAAGGTTTTCAGTTATTTTGTAGAAACAGAGTACGTAAACATGGAGGGGGTGTCTGTTGTTATGTCAAGAATGAACTGTCTTGTGCCAATCTAATAATGAACACTGATCACGGATCAGGTACAGAAACTCTATGGCTCACTCTAAAACCCATCAATATGCCTAAATTAGTTTTGGGGGTATGTTATAGGCCTCCAAGTAGTGGCAGTACTTATAATGCGATGTTATTGCATGAAATCGAGATGATGTCAGAGTTGAGTAACATCATAGTGGTTGGTGATTTTAATGCACCGGGTATAAACTGGAATGTGTTAACTGGTAAAACAGACTTTGAAAAGGAATTACTCTACACTTTCACATCATGTGGCTGTGATCAATTAATTCACCTACCTACATGAGAAAAAAACATCCTAAATTTAATAATAACAAACTGCCCTGAGCACTTGATAAATCCTATGGTCTGTGCCCCACTGGAATCCAGTGATCACAATATAACCGAGTGTACTATACTGGCAAAAAGGACAACAATTTATAACACTACTAAAATCCCTGATTATAAAAACACTAATTGGCCTAAATTACAAAAAAGCTTGGGGCAAACTCAATGGACAAGGGTACTTGATGGTTTGAATGTGGATGATATGTGGAACACATTTAAAACATTGTTCAAGAGGCCCTTGATTTATATGTTCCCTTGCAACCCAAGTGCAATAAGAAAGACCTGATACAATTATGGTTTAATAAAAAGATCAAAAATCAAGTAAAAAAAAAATACAATGCATTCAATAAATTAAAAAAAAAAATCCATCCCCTGGGCTTAAAATATTATATAAGAAATAACTATCTAAGGTTAAGAAATTAATCCAAACTGCTAAATCTGAACTTGAACTAACATTGGCTCAAAAGAAAGACAATAAAAGCTTTTATGCATACATAAATAATAACAAAACAACATCAAACAGAATTACAAACATTATACATGATGGGCTTGAAATTGTGGACAATAAAAATATTGCACAATGCTTCAATAACTATTTTGTATCCATGTTTAACACCAAAGGGGAGACTATATCAGGTCTATGCACAGCTGGAAGTAACTTAATACACTTCAAGGAAAAACAGATCTATGAAGAGTTATTACAACTAAAAACATCTACCTCCTTGGGGCCTGATAGCTAAAATTTGACTGTGCTTAAAGAACTGGCCAGCGTACTAGCTGGACCCCTGTCAATCATATTTAATAGAGCGATTCAATCAGGTTTGGTCCCCCAGGATTGGAAAAGGGCCATTGTCATTCCAAAGTTTAACAAAGGAAACAAAGCAAGTGTTGCTAATTATAGGCCACTCAATCTCACTTCGATTTGTGGTAAATTAATGGAAAAACTTTTAAAAGAAGAAATTGATAAGGAGATACTAAATCTTGGCCTAACCGACTATTCTCAACATGGATTTCTAAAAGGGCTGTCTTGTACCACAAATTTGATCTCGTTCTATGAATTTGTTAGTACAAACCTGGATACAGCTATACCAGTGGATGTCATATTACTGGATATATAAAAAAGGTCTTTGACACTGTCCCACATGATTTATTAATTAAAAAATTGATTAAGATGAGTTTAAATAGCTACATCATCAACTGGATTTCAGATTGGTTAAATAACAGGAAACAATCTGTCAGACTAAATAGAGTCTTATCTGATGAGGGACCTGTATGTAGTGGAGTGCCCCAGAGATCTGTCCTGGGACCTGTATTGCTTGGGCTATTTATTAGTGACATGGGCATACGCTCTGGTTGTCTTATATCAAAATCTGCTGATGACACAAAGATTAGTGGTACTGTTTCTTCTTTGGAACAGCATCATATTGAGTGTACTGACCTGAAAAAGATTGAAGAGTGGGGAATTATTAACAATATGAAATTCAATGAATCCAAATGTACTGTAATGCATTTTGGAAGTAAAAATCCATGCTATAACTACATGTTGAATGGGTTCTATATTAAAATCATCCAAAAAGGAAAATGACCTAGGGATCCTAGTCAATAATGAGCCTTCATCAATTAATCAGTGTCATCAGATTTTATTTAAATCAAATAGAGTCATACAATCACTAAAGAAAGCATTTGTAAACAGGAATAAAGAATGTTTAATTAAGTTGTATAAAACGTATATTATACCTCATGTAGATTATGGTTCCCCCTTGTGGAACCCTTACCATAAAAGGGATATTTTCCTTGTTGAAAAAATACAAAGAAAACTGACTAAATCCATTAGGGGTATGACAAATCTATCATATGAAGAACGTTTAAATCAACTAAACTTATTTAGGCTAGACACAAGGAGAAAAAGGAGAAATTTGTTATTACTATTTAAAATATTGCAAAACTCGACACTGATGAAATAATGTGGCTTCGAGTTTAATGATATAAATAGGAATCGTAGGTCTCATAATAAACAATTATGTGTGCCAAGAGCAAACACAGTGAAAAGATTTAATTTCTATATGGTTAGAACGGCTAGGATTTGGAAATACTTTACCATCCAAACTAGTACAAGCAAGTAATTTTGAGGGCTTTAAAACCTACTTAGATAATCTGTTGTTAAGAGGGGCACTGGACAGATAAACCTACCATTGTAGGAGACAATTAAATGGGTATACACCTTCTTTGTCTACTTCTACCAATTAACCAAGTAACCAAGGTCAAAGGAGTGTGATGCACAGCCAAACATTGCAGCTATAGGAAGGAACTGACTGTTTTCTGCATTGGGATATGGAAAATAAGTTCTGAGAACATGAGGAGGTAATTAATTGAATTTGTGATGTTTCTAAGGGTAAAGATATCCAGAAGGATCATCTCCAAGGTAATCAAGGCTCTAAGGCCTGTGAGGCATGACAGTGGGCTATAAGGCAAGCTAACTCTTACTAAGACTCTGCTGAAAGAGGAAGGGCCTTCTTCTTCTTTTGGCCTGCTAGAAGGCTTTCTGTGGCAATAAAGGCCTGCATACTCAACATAGGCTGTGGTTATGCAAAGAGGAAGGGGGTACTGGTCATGTCAATCTACAGGGCAGTTAGGGATTCAAACTAAATGACAGTGGAGATAGTGCAGGTGGTCACCAGGATCAGGAATTAGACACATAGGTTCACCATGGGAGGGATGGCTGAGCCAAATAGTACAAGAAAAGTTGACCCCAACTGTAGCAAGTATGTAAAAAAGGACGTTTCATTTGAATGCATGTCATACAAGAATCATACCCAGCAAAAAGTATTAATTTGTGTACCTGATGTACTTGAATGTCCAAGACATAAAGACCTGATTGGGTGGAGAAATGACTGGGGCACTAAGAAGAAGTAATGTTGACTATTTGGAAGGGATAGGTCGGGTAAGAAAAGGAGTAAGTGGCTCTCTCTTTAAGAGAGATTGTCATTGTGAAGAACAAAGATGAGATTGGGGAAAGCAGTTCCAGTGAATCCATCAGGTCATGCTCAGAGAATAAAGGGAGCAAAGGTCAAAGGAGTGTGGTGCACAGCCAAGCTATAGGAAGGAGCTGACTGTTTTCTGCATTGGGATATGGAAAATATCAGGGTACTAACCCCTTATGTGCTTAGTGATGCACTCATAACTATTCTGAATAGCATGTAATAGTCTTCTCTCTTATTTTTTGTCTAGGAATTATTCCATTTTGCAATGTATCTACTGTTGTTGCTGCTGTAATTAATTCCCATAACCCCTCCCTCTGTTAGCCCTTTAGATCTCCACTGTTGTCATACTTGTTCATTGTTATTAGATGTGGGACCTATGTAAAAGAGCTCTGTTCATAGGTGTAATCTGAATTATAAATAAATAAATAAAAAAAGAGATGGTCACCCAGGAAGGAACTGCAGGACTGTATATAACTCAGGTAAGCTAATCAGATGCAGTGGTGATAGTGCTTTGTGAACTTTAAATGCCTCAAGTGGAATTCTGATAATATTATATGTCCATGAATTTTGTAGAAAATGTTGCCAATTAGTAGTTTGTGGTATTTTCACTACAAATTTAAAATGAATAAAAATCTGGTTCTCAAGTCCAAACACTTGCATAGCACATTATAGGAACCATTTTTATGATGTTAATGAATGTTCATCGCTGTGCCTTTTTGGCACCAAGATTAGAAATCCTCCAATCTTATCATAAGATAAACCAAAATTTGCAATGATCTCTGCATAATCAAATATGACGGCAGGGCTGAATAAAGTTCTAGGCAGTGTATATAAATGGGAACTACCCTGTTGGCTTTAATTTATTTATAGTATATAATAACCTTACAGGCAGCTGGTGTGGAAGTATAATATACCTGCGCAAAAGAAAAGGAGGAAGAATGATCCTTTAAATTATAGGTTAATTAGCCTTATCAACAGTATGACACAAATCTTCACTGAAGGGATTCTCTTAGGATTGGAGGACTTGGTCTTATAGCAAAATATACTGTCATAATTTCAAACAGGCTTCAGGAAATCACAGTCTGCAATTGATGAGTCTTTTTCTTGTTTCATTTACTACATACATATCATAGAACAAGAAAGCGAAGACTGTACATAGCCTGAATGAACTTTACAGCAGCATTTTACTCTATATTAAGGGAATTATTATGGGAAAAACTGAAAAATGTGAACCTGTATTAGTCTTTTCTAAATATTATAATTAAGTTGTACTCTTAACAATAGTCTATGATCTGGTATACTACAAATGGTTCTTTATATCCCTGTTCTCCATGAATGAGGGAGTGAAACAAGGCCACCTCTTGGTGCCATTTCTGTTCTACATTTATATTAATGGTATCCTTGCATGTTTGGCCAATAATGAATCAGACACCCTGGCAATTGCTGGCACAAGTAAAAAGGTTGTCAAAGTTACACAAAGATCTAAAATTAAGATAAATATTCCACAGTGTAAAATGATTGAATTTCTCAAAGGTAGTTATTGGTCAAATTGGCATCTGACCCACTTTAAACTGGAGATTGTTTAAAAATATACATATTTGGCATGTTTTTTGAAAACACAGTTTCTATGCAGGGAACATGCTACTGGGAAAAAATCTTCAACAGACTCCAGCAGGATCACTCTGTTTCCTTAAAATATATGGGGGCTTTTCAATTAGAGCATCATTAATGGCACCTACTGTAATAATAAGCTATTTTCTCAAGCATGTTATGCTGGTAAAATATGGGGAAGACAGACAGTACCCAGTTAGAAAAGATTTGGAATAAATATTAAAGATTGTTTTGACAGTCCCCAAGGCATACAGGCAGTGGCTCTCTGAAATGAATTGTGCCAACCTACGCTTAATTCTCTGTTGCTATTTAGATCTTTTAGCTTTTGTATAAACTTTATTAGTATGCTGTCTGAATGCTTATATCTGGTTTATCAAGAGCAGTTAAAGCTTCTTGAACAGAATTTTCCTTCTTGGATTTATTCGGTAATCCTATTTTAGAACTGGTAAATCAAATAGATCAATGGGATGTTTCACAAAGCAAGTTTAAATTACATAAGTACACTTACAATCATACACTTAACTTATAAACAAGTACACTTAGCTGGCAGATACTGAGAATTTGAAGCTTCTGAGGAAATCACATTTTAGTGATTAACTCCTCAGGCAAAATGTACCCATATTATTGAACAGTATTTGTATACTGTAACTGATCCTTGGCATACACAAGCATTCATTCCAACCAGATAAATCTAATATTTTAAAAACTAGACTGAATAATCCCATTGCCTTGCTCTGTGACTGCAATACTGGACATAAAGATGATATTTTATTTATTTATTTATTGGAAGATTTGAACAGTACCTCTGAGCAGAAGTGCTCTTTTACAAAGGTTTCACATCAGTTTACATTACTACAATAAAGGAAAAGACATAACAGTCAAGACAAATTCCAGAGGAAATGTTTTCCAAACATTCAATATACATACATAAAATGGAACATGGTTCATATTAAATAAAGACAGGATCCAGGCAGCAAGCTGTGTACAGAGACTGTAGGTAAAAACATAGGGTGATAGTGCAAATTCATTGACTGGTATAGCTGCACTGAGCTGCTAATGTAGCCTGCAGAGATCTAGTGAATTGGCCAATCATGGGGAAGTTTAGCATGGTTTCAGGCAATTCATTTAGCCAGCCTGCATCCCTTACATCAAAGGAGGGTTTACCCAGCAGAGTTCTGCAGAGAGGTAGTTCAAGGGCATTCATGGCTGTAATCGTCATATTATATTGATTTACAATGGGGTGGAAGCACATTTTAGAACGGGGTGTTAGGACTAGTAGAGCTTTCTTGGCTAGTATGCAGATTTGTGACTTAATTATTCTACCTAAGGGTAGTCAGTTCATTTGTGCATGGAAAGTACATCTGTGGGTGCACTTATCAGCCCCTAACACAAAGCAACAAGCATTATTGCAAGTCACCCTGGCCCTTTTTAGAACTGAGTTGCAGGCTGCTGTGTAAATAGGTAGATTATAGTCAACTAGGGACAGGATGGAGCTGGACACTTTCAGTTGCCTGATGCCAGCTGTAAGGTTGCACCGATTTCTGTAAAGGCACCCATCCTTCTACTTAACACAGAAGCCAGGCTGTCAATATTGGGGGTAACGGATAGAGTATCATCCAGCACCACTCCAAGATATGTAAATGTTTCTACCAGTTCAAGCTTCTGACCTTTATTATTTAAAATGTCAAGGAGAGGGGCCTTTCTCTTCATCTGTCGGGTAGTGAAAAGCATGTTTCTTTTTAAGTTGAGGACTAGTTTATTAATAGAGAACCAGTCTTCTAAGCCCTCAAAGTCACCTTGTAGGCTAGAGGGTGAGGTTCACGGGGTCATTGTATTTAGTGTAGATGACCACATCATCTGTGTATAGCAGAACATTGGCTGCTTGGCAAGCACAAGGCATTTCCAAAGAGTCCATCAGGTCAGACTCAAAGAACAAAGGGAGGAAAAAATAGTCAACAAGGAAGGAACTACAGGACTGTAAACAGCTCAGTTTGGTTAATCAGATGCAGTGGTGATAAGTGCTTTGTGAACATTAAATGCCTCAAGTGGAATTCTGATGCTATTACCTACTATGCTTCCATGACTTTTGTAGAAAATGTTGCCAATTAGTAATTGAATTACATTAACTATGGCTCATATGGTATTATTGTACTCTAACTATACAAGAATAAGAATAAGGCTGTTAAAATCATCACCAAGATATTTAATTCTACCATTTCCACATTTGAATGTCTCAGTATGCTTTTAACTGCTGAGGATAAAAACATAGGGGTGTGTCTGGCCTTGATAGTTAAGAAGACAAACTCCTGGTAACATTTATGTGTTCCTTTAAAACAGTCTGGAAGTATCATAATGTTGTATATGCAGTTATAAAGCAAAGGGATATAAACCTAGAAACAAAGTAGTTGTCTGCAGATAAGGACCTCTTGGTCCAGCTAGTCTGACCAGTTTTCCCTGCCTACTGTGCCATGGCAGACCCTACTCAATCTGTGGCCATCTCCTCCCCTTGCTTACTACCACAGTCCCCTTGTATCAGTCCCATGCATGCTTGAATCCCGTCACTGTTTTGGCACCCACCACCTCCATTGGAAGGCTGTTCCAAGTGTCCACCACCCTCTTTGTGAAGAAGCATTTCCTCTGAGCCTTCTCCTCTTCATCTTCATAGCATGACCCCCCCCCCGTGCCCTTGATCTTCTTTTTCTATGGAAAATGCTACCTTCCTGTACCTTATTAATACCTGTTAGGCCTTTGAATGTTTCTATCATATCCCTAATAGGAGTCAAAATAATAGACATATTAAATCTACAATACCAAATTTTATTACCACTTTCAGTCCCCAGGTGCATTTGGTACAGGATGTACTCAAAAAGAATTGGTACATTCTTGGAACAGATAGAAAACTTACAGAAATAGCTAAAGAGGTCCCAAGAATGATTTTAGGAGAGGTAACTAACGTACAGTATCGTTAGGTCTGTAATGTACATTGGGAGCATAAAAGGAAAAATATATTACATAAACATTTGATGCCAGGCACATACAAATGTGGTAATTGTTTCTTTTGCAAATATGTTGTCGAAGGGGTAGAATTTAGACATCCCATTTCTGTCAAGAGTTACACAACACAGGATTTTGCTATGTGTAGTGCTACAAATGTCATATACTATGTGAGGTGCATTAACTGTCCTGCTTATTATGTAGGAAAAACAAGACAGAAATTGAAGGAAAGAATTGGAAGCATATCAGGAGTACTGAGAAAAAAGATAGAATCAGTGTTTTAGCACAACATTGTAAGGCAAAGAGTATGGATCATTCATTTGGCTTTTAGGCTATTGAACAATATTATGATTAAATAAGGGGTAGAGACATACTGTAGATAGAATTTTATTTCAAAGAGAAGCCTTTTTACAGTATTATTTTAAGTCATATTATCCACCTGGATTAAATGACTATGACCACATTCAGCTGTCTCCATTTCTGTAATACTTGTGGATCAATTGACAATGAGATATGTGCAGTTTCGGAAATAATGTAGGTGGATTATTTTTTCATTCCATATGTTAAGTAGTTTTAGGATATATTATACATTGCACAGTATTTATCTAATGGAGAGATTGTTACTTCCACTTCCCTCATTCACCCCCTTTCCTCTACCCCCAACTCTATTTATGACCCATTTTTTCTTTCTCATAGCCCATTACCCCCCTTTCACCCTCCACCTCTCCCCTTTTTGTTCCCACTTTCTCCCCTTCCTCCCCTTCCTTCTCCATATTTATCACTGTACATATAATCATTCATGTTGTCTCAGATGTATAGCACTTTTATGTATGTTTTTATTCAATAGCCTGGTGTTTTTTGCAATATTATATTGTCGTTTATATAGGTACAAAGGCTGGGGTAGTTGTGTATGTATATATATATATATATATATATTAATGTCTGAAGTAATTGTCTAATGCCTCTTTAAGAAGGTGCTTTTTAAATGCTTCACACCTGGTACCTCATCAGCCTTGACAAAGCCTGAGAGCCATGTGAAAATGTTTGGCTGTGTGGAAGGGATCGTCTGATAGCTTGCTGCTGGTTTTATTATTTTGAGAATAAAAATTATATTTTTGCACAACAATGTGTCTGTGCTGTGAGGTGGAGACTGTAAGAACAGAGCTTGATGAGAAGGTACTGTTGAAATATTGCTTTTGGCTCTGGTACCAGCTGGTTTGGTAGCCACCTGTTTGCCTTGGTTAGTAACATTTCTGCATTCCTTTGAAACAGTCTGGAGGTATCATAAAGTTGTGTGTGCAGTTATAAAGCAAAGGGACAGAAACATACAGTAGAAACATATAAGTTGTCAGCAGATAAGGACCTCCTGGTCCACCTAGTCTGCCCAGTTTTTCCTGCCTACTGTACCACTGCAGACCCTACTCGATCTCCGGTCATCTCCTCCCCTAGTCTTACTACCATGGTCCCCTTGTATCTGTCCCATGCATGCTTGAATCCTGTCACCATTTTGGCACCCACCACCACAGGAAGGCTCTTCCAGGCATCCACCGTCATCTCTGTGAAGAAGTATTTCCTCACATTTGCTCTGAGCCTCCCCCACCCCAACTTCATAGTGTGACCCCTTGTTCTTGAACTTTTTTCTATGGAAAATATTACCTTCCTGTACCTTATTAATACATGTTAGGTATTTGAACTTTCCTATCATATCCCCCCTTTCCTTCCTGTCCTCCAGAGAGTACATATTTAGTTCCTTGAGTCTCTCCTCATAGGGCTTTTGATGCAGTCTCTACACCATTTTGGTAGCCTTCTTTTGCACCACCTCCACTTTATCAATGTCCTTCCAGAGGTGGGACCTCCAGAATTGGACACAATACTCAAGGTGTGGTCTTATCAGTGATCTATACAGGGGTAGTATTACCTCTTGCTTCCTACTGGCTGTACCCTTCCCCATGCACCTGGGCATCTTGCCAGCCTTCTCCATTGCCTAATCACACTGCCTGGCTACCTTCAAGTCATCATAAATTATTACCCCCCCCAGGTCCCTTTCCTGTCTGGTGGTTGCCAGTACTTTCCCACCCTATTGGTACATAGCCCCTGGGTTTCTGTGCCCCAAGTGCATGATTTTGCAGATTTTTGCATTGAAACCCAGCTGCCAAACCCTTGATCATTCTTCCAACTTTTTCAAATCATCCCTCATTTTTTACACCTCCCCCCTCCCAGTGTGTCTACTCTATTGCAGATTTTTGTGTCATACTCAAACAGGCATACTTTCCTTTCTAGTCCTTCTGCAGTGCCGCTAATAAAGACATTGAAGAGGACTGAGCCAAGTGTTGAGCCCTGAGGTACCCCACTGATCACCTTGCCTCCTCCAGAGTGGACACCATTTACCACCAACCTCTTACTCTTGTAGCTTAACCAACTTGTTATCCAGTTTATAGCCTTTTGATCCACTCCCAGACAGGTCAGCTTGTTCACCAGTCTTCTATGTGGAATGGTGTCTAAGGCCTTACTGAAATCCAGGTAGGCCACATCTACTGCTCCTCTCTGATCCACTATCCTGGTCCCCCAGTGAAAGAACTTGATCAGATTTGTCTTGCAAGACCTCCCCTGTGAAACCATGTTGCCTTGGATCCTGTAATCCACTGGTTACAAGGTATTCCACTATCCTTTCCTTCAGTAGTGTTTCCATTACTTTACCCACCACTGAAGTCAGACTAACAGGTCTGTAATTTTCTACCTCCTCCCTGTTCCCACTTTTGTGAAATGGGACCACATCTGTCCTCCTCCAGTCCCTCGGAATCTCCTGTTTCTAATGATAAGTTGAACAGAGTTGTCAAGGGTGCAGCCAGCACCTCATTGAGCTCCCTCAGTATCCTGGGGTACACCCCATCGGGTCCCATTGCCTTGTTTACTTTTAACTGTGCTACTACCTTGAGGAATTTCTCCTCTGAAAAAGGACTGGTGTCCACCTCTCTACCATTTATGCCCTTATCCCTTATCTTTCACCCATCACCTACCCCCTTTTTCTGTAAATACTGAACAAAAGTATTTGTTCAATATGTCTGCCTTCTTTTGGTCCTCCTCCACCTCGCAAACCCCTTATTTCCCTTTTATTCTTGCTATTCCCCCCTTTGGTCTTGCTCTTCTCACTTATATATCTAAAGAAAGTTGTATCTCCTTCTTTTATAGATTGGGCAATATTCTCCTCTGTTTATGCCTTTGTGCATCTAACTGCCTTCCCTGCCTCCCTTTGTTTCTTCTAGTAGTTTTCCCAATCCCACTCCTTCTGTTTCTTTTTGTACTTTCTAAATGCTAGGTTTTTTTTCTCCTACTTTTTCTGCTACATCTTTAGAGAATGGTAGTGGTCTCCTTTTTCTCTTGCCCATGTTAGCTTACCTGACACAGGGATATGTTGCTTTTTCAATGCCCGCCCTTTATTTTTGTCCATAGTTCCTCAATTCCCCCAGATCCTCTATTCTGCCAGCGTGTCCCTAAATGCATTCTCCCATCTTCCTGAAATCAGCCCTCCTGAAGTCCAGGATCCTCGTTTTAGTGTGGCTCAGTTCTGGCCCAGTCCTTACATATTATATATCTACCTTATCTCACATTATACAATCATGTGAAGATAATGGATTTTTAAAATGATATCAAGATTTTATCTATTTTGTCTTGTCTACTGTCTACATTTTTTTGTAAAAGACTTTAAAAGGCTTTCTAAAGTAATGAACCACTACTTCTGTAAATTTAACACTCCTAAATTATATCTGTCCAGCTTTGATAGACTCAAGGACCCCATCGATATTGGGTGGGCATGCCAGATTTCCTGTGATAGCAGAGGAGTGACAAACCGTTAAAGTTTTGGAAATGTTTCACTCAGTTTCACAAATAAATTGTGAAATTATGAACCCCGTAACATGAGCATTATTTAACCAAATTTCTTTACATTTAGTGTTTTTTGATACCCTTACATAAAGGTTATGCATGCTAATTTGTAGGTAACTAGCTCTAAATGTGGCTGAGTTATAAGCAGTGAAATAATTTCACAAAAACTCACATAAAAATAAAATACTAGACTTTGATCCCTTAAAAGCTGGAACTGCTTATCCACGTGCCATGACACTTGACATGTTTTTAGTACACCTAACAACAAGTAAGCATGCCAAATATTAGGGGCTGTATTTTCAAAAGTGTTTTGAAATAGACATTGAGTGAGAATGCTTATTTTAAAAATAAGGTCCTGGGAGCTGAAAGAATGGTTGAAACATGACCAAATAAACGCATCCCATTAAATTTCATGAAATTCTGCAAAGTCTCATAAAAATTTCAGCAAACTCAGATTTTGCCCCACCCTGAATGGAGATATTTAATATAAATTTCCTGGAGGCAAGAAGAAAGGGGGGGATATGAATGAAATCTACAAAATTTTGTACTGATACAATATAGTTGACCACTCAGAATGTTTTCTAGTAAATAAGAATTCGACCACAAGGAGACATAAACTTAAATTGGCGGTGATGGGGGAAGGGGGGATTCAAAAAATATTTGAAGAAGTTCTTTATAGAGGGACAGTGGATAAGAAAATTCACTGAACATAAACCTTCTGCAGACTCTTTGAAAACATATCAAAAATGCAATGTAAATGTTCTTGTAATGCTTAATTGTTTTTATAGTCATCATCATACTTGTAAAGAATTGTTTGTAGTCATATTGATCCTTATACAAATGGATGAACAAAGTAGGTGATTTGATACCATTTATTGGACCAACACATAATCTTCGGTTCATATGCTTTCAGTCCTTACAGTGCCCTAAACAGGTGATGGAAGTTTTTAGAAAAAGCATGTCTTATATATAGTACATGGGATAAGGATGCATAGTGACAGATGTTGTTATATGTGACATCCCATTTCCAAAGGATTGATTTGCATGCAGAGACATATGTTGCAGCACCATAGGTAAGTGATGGTAGGAGTATGTCACGAGCAATGGCAAGCCTTGGTGATGGAGTGAGCACATTTAAAGACATATTAGAAAAAAAGGGAGGTGGAGTCATCATCTTTATAAAAGATACAATTGAAAGTTCGGAATATACTTTGGATAACAGAGATATATACTCAGAATCTATTTGGGTAGCAGTAACAACAACAAATAGCAAAACATTATTTGTAGATAATGTTTATAGACCACCGTCATCTACAGAGAACAATGACGATATTATAAACAAAGAAATAGAATATATGTCAAACCAAGGCAATACAATCATCATAGGTGATTTTTAACTATCCACCAATTGATTGGAAACATATGACAACAAGGACACATACAGATAGACAATTCCTATATACCCTAATTAAGGCAGATTTACAACAAATGATACATAAACTTACAAGGGGTGCAAACACACTTGATCTTTTGATTACCAACATCCCATAAAGTATAAAACATACTAAAATCAGAGAAACCTTAGGAAATAGTGACCGCTATATTATTGAATTTAAGGTCAAAACATCTGTGAGAAGGGATCATGAAAAAAACTATAAGAAAAAACTACAACAGGGCAAATTTTTCAAAAGTAAAAACACTTCTAAGCAGATGGGACTGGAAACATACCACTGAAAACAAGGATGTAGAAGAAAATATGGAATATAATTAAAAACAAATTATTATCCCTGGAAAAGTAATACATACCAAACAAATGCATGTACAATAAGAAAGGGAAATACCAATGTGGTGTACATACATATGATATCTCCCTCTTTACGCAGGAGACTCCTGTTTCTTTTGACTGAACTCCCTACTGGGAAACAAAATCTCCTGCTTAAGTAAAATTCTGTCCAAAATATCCATCTTTTTTGGGCAGATAAAGACACATAAAAATTAAATCAGTGATGAACAATGTATCTGATAACTTTATATAACTAATTGTTTATTCTTTTTAGTTCTTATTCTTGACAAAATGAAATGCATTACATTTTTGTAATGACTTTTTTCTTATTTTTTGACACCATTTAAGGACAAACGCACGACGTTACGGCATCTCCCTACTAGCAGGCCAATCTCCCTCCTAATTTGACCCAAATCTCCCTCTTAAGCAAGTTGACAGGCCAATCTCCCTCCTAATTTAACCCAAATCTCCCTCTTAAGCAAGTTGGACATATCACATGTATGGGTTTACACGAAAAGTGCTTAATCAAAGTAAAAAGACAAAAAGGGCATACACTGTAATGAAAAACTCTACAACAAAAAGTGAAAAAGATGTTCCTGGACTAGAGAGCATGGGATGAAGTTGGAGGGAGGACGATTCAGAGGAAACGTGGGGAAGAATTTCTTCACAGAACGGGTGGTGGACAAGTGGAATACCCTGCCAGAGGAAGTGGTGGGGGCTGAAACAATCACGGGATTTAAGAATGCATGGGATAGACATAAAGGAATTCTGGAGGCCAGGGTTAAGAGGCAACAGACTTCTAGGAAAACATAAACTGAACTTACAAGCTAAAATGGGCAGACTGGGTGGGCTATAGGCCCTTGTCTGCCGACACTGTCTATGTATCTATGTAACCCAAGAATCATTAGCTAACTAGAAATCTGAACTTAAAACATAAAAAAAAAATGATCAGGAAGGAAAGGAAAGAAGATGAACTAAATGTTATAAAGATAAAGGACAATGACAATGGAAAAAAGCTTTTATGCTTACATTAACACACTTAAAGGTACAGATACAGTAATTCATTAGGTCCAATAAGGGTGAGAAATGAGGAATACTGTAACCTTACAAAAATAGCTAACTCATTTAATGACAATTTCCATAGTGTGTTTAATGCTGGAGCAAGTGTAGAAAAAATAAGAATGGAAAACGCGATACAGTCTAAAAATATGTTCTTTTCAGAAAAAGATGCACTAGAATTTTAGACAAATTACGACCAAATAAATCCTCGAGACCAGATAATCTTCACCCAAGGTTCCTAACAGAAATAAAAAAATACATTGCAGTCCCCCGTATATTTATATAATGAATCATTTACTACAGGGAAGATTCCAGCTGACTGGTTAACAGCAACTGTTGTGCCAATTTTCAAGAAGGGGGATAGAACTTAGGTTGCAAACTATCGACTTAGTAGTTTGAGGTCAGTCCCATGTAGAATAATGGAAACCTTGATAAAATGTGAACTAGAGAAATACTGGCTTCTATTGGCTTCAAAGACACCAAACAACATGGCTTCAGGAGAAACACAGCTTGTTTTACTAACCAGCTATGAAAGAGTTAATAAATACATTACTACAAATTCCCCAGTGGATGTGATCTACTTAAATTTTCAAAAGGCCTTTGGCAAGGTCCCTCATTATGTTCTGATACAAAAGCTGCATGCCTGCAAATAGATAAAAAGGTAGTGGGGTAGATAAACAACTGGTTGTTTAACTGGAAGCAGAGGGTTAGGGTCAGGGGTGTCCACTCTGATGAGGGAGGGGTTACTAGTGGGATCCCCAAGGGGTCCGACCTGGGACTAGTCCTTTTTTCAGTATTCATCAGTGACGTAAATAAGGACATTGAATGATGGATAATAAAGTTTGCTGATGACATTAAGTTAGGCAGCCCAGTCGGAGATGATATGGATAGAAATAGCCTTACTAGAAATTTGGAGAAAGTTGAGACATGGGCGAAACAAAATAGAATGACGTTTAATATAGAAAAATATTCTGTACTCCACTTAGGAAGAAACAATAACAAGCAGGAATACCGTCAGAATGATAAAATAAATAAGAAAGTAAACACTGAAAAGAATTTTGCAATATTCGTAGATCAGGAACTAATTCTGGTAGACATTATACTAAATGTGTCCAGGGAACAAATTATCTGGTAAACAGTATCAAAAGATCCTTTATCTATTGTAGTATAGACTGCATATTGTCTATTTATAGGGCATATGTAAGACCACATATGGACTATGGGCCGCAGCTGTGCAGCCCATACCTTAGGAAAGATGTGGTAGAGCTAGAGAGGGTGCAGCATAGAGCTACAACAATGATTTATGGATTAAAGGATAAATCATATGAAGACAGACTTACTCAACTGGGATTATACAGTCTTGAAAATAGGTGTGTAAGAGGAGATTTAATAATATATAGAATTATTGGTGATACAGAACTATTCACAGAAGTAGGGTTGGAATTACAGAATAAACCAACAGGACTTAGATCTCATAAGTATCAGATCAAACTCAACCAATGTACAAATAATAAAAGATTAAACACCTTTTCCCAAAGAGCTGGTAGATGTGGAACACATTGCTGACTGAGATAGTTATGAATGCTAAAACAAGTTAGATATTACCTATTCAGTGTTGAGAAATATTTGACCCGCTAATGCGGGTAGACAGACTAGATGGGCAAAATTGCCTTCTTCAGTCTATACACCAGTATGAGAACCAGTATGTGTAGGATGGCTGCAGCCATCTCTGTATATCAAAAGTTACCGTGCTGTAAATATTGAAGTATAAAAACATACTGATAGATAATGAAAAAATGTAATTTATACGCAGAAGCCATAATTGTGTGTCTTTACAGGTTTTCCTTTTACTGAAGTTTTTAGCAGTGGGGGATTGAGGAGGGCACCTGGTAATAGAGTGAGTGGGTCATGAAGGCAGATTAGGGGTAGAGTCAGTGGGGTGCATCAGGAGATGGGGGACAATGGCCTTTATACAGGAAGTATTTATATTGCTTTCTACCTGCTCCTATCTTGATTTTCTTGAAATAGAGGCTTCTTCTAATATGTTAGTATCAATCGGAGATATCCTCTGTTTTTAGGGATACAAAGAAACTCATTTATGGCTACCTCCCCATAACCAATGTACAGGGTTTGTCCATTAAATTCTCCCTGTCCTTTCTTACAAACATATGCAAATGCCAGCAGAAACAAGCCAGTTTGGTTTATCTAGTCTGCTCGAGTGTGCAGCACTCAGATGAAATTATGAGAGCTTCCCCCCTCCCCTTTCCACATATAGTCTTCCTCCTTCCTCCTCTCCTCCCTCCGCTCATCTTCCCACCAGTTTAGATTCTCCCTTTCACTTTGTCCCAACCTCTTTTAAAGTTGTCCACTGTTTTTGGTTATACTACATATACTACATCCTCTGGCAGTTCGTTCCACTTGGACACCACTCTTTCTGTGAAAAAGTGCCTTCTTATTTCCCTTTTGAATCTTGTATCCACTAGTGTAAGACTGTGCCCCCTAGTGGACCCATTCCCCCTGAGATTGAAGAGGCCTTCTATACTAACCTTGTGTATTCCTTTAAGGTACTTAAAGGTTTTGATCATGTGTCCTCTAGGGAATACATGTTGAGCTCCTGTAGCCTTTCTTCATAGGGTTTGTCCTGTAGGCCCTGGATCATCTTGGTTGCCCTTAATTGCACCACTCCTGTAAATTGATGTACTTTTCCAGATGGGGCACCAGAACAGCACACAGTACTCCAAGTGCGGTCTCACCATAGACCTGTACAGTGGCAGAATGACCTCCCTTTTCCTGGAGGTGATTCCTCAGGCTATGCATCCCAGCATCCTGGTGGCTTTGGCTGCTGCTTTAAGGCACTGGTCAGAGTGCTTCAGGTCCCTTGTGATTATTACTCCCAGGTCCTTCTCCTCCTCTGTCCTGGACACCTGTACCCCTCCCAGCCAGTAACTGGTTCCTGGGTACTTAGCTCCCAGGAGCACAACCTTGCACTTCTTGGTGTTTAACCCCAGCTGTCAGATACCCAACCACTTTTTGAGCCTAGCCAGGTCCACCCCAAGCTCCTGTCTTCCCTCCTCTCTGTCCACTCTCCCACAGAGCTTAGTGTCGTCTGTGAACAGGTCAATTTTACCTTTAATCACATCCTGTATATCTCTAATAAAGATATTAAACAACACTGGGCCAAGCACTGAGCCCTGTGGGACCACAATGATCACAGGCCTAGACTTCGAGAGTTCCTCCCCACACTATCATTCTCTGGTTTCTATCCTGTAGCCAGCTCCTGATCCACCATGCCAGGTTTGCCCCAACTCCCAGATCCTGCAGCTTACTGAGCAGTCTCCTATGTGATACAGAGTTGAAGACCTTGCTGAGGTCCAGACATCAACCGCCTGGCCCCTGTCCACAGTCTTTGTGATCCAACCAAAAAAGTCTATCAGGATGGTTTGATAGGATCTCCATGAGACAAACCCATGTTGCCTATCATCCTGGAGACCATTAGCTCCAGAAAGTTCACTAGTCTCTCCTTTAGTATGGTCTCCATTAATCTGCCTACAATGGAGGTAAGGCTGACTTGTCTGTAGTTACTTGTTTCATCCCTGGGTCAACGTTGATGGAGAGGCACCACATGTGCCATTCTCCAGTCCTGAGGCATGCATCCTGTCTCAAGCAAGGTGTTAAACAGGTCCACTAGGGGACCATCCAGAACTTCTGCCAACTCCCTCAGAACTCTCAAGTGCACTCCATCTGGTCCAGGAGCTTTTTCCTACCCTAAGGACCCGAAGACCCTTTAAAACCTTGTCCTACTGAATTTCTCCACTTCACCCCCCCCTTCCAAACCCCTATTTTTCCCTGCCGCACAGGTCCATCCTTTTCCCTAGTGAAAACTGCACTGAAGTACTCATTCAGCACCTCTGCCTGTTCCTCACTACTTTGCGCCATCCCCCTCACTTTAATCAAATAATCCCATCCTTGATACTCCTCTTCTCTCCTATGTACCTGAAAAAGTCCTTTTCCCCTACTTTTATCTCCTGAGCTAGTTTTAGTTCCTTTGTAGCCTTTGCTGCCATGACCACTCTGCCTGCCTCTCTTGACTTCACTGTTTTAACCTCCTTGGCTGCATCCTTCAGAGTATGTTTGTACTTTTGAAAGGCTGCTCTCTTTTCCCTCACGTTTGCTGCCACCTCCTTGTTGAACCAGCTTGGTCTTTTGATCCTGGCTTTCTTGCTCTGAGTCTTGGTACACATATTAGTGGCCTCAATGAGACCCATCCTTATAATGGACAATTTCTGCACCACTTCCATCTCTGGACTGATCTTGGCAAGATGTGCCTCTGGGATTTCACACATCTTCCCAAAATCAGCCTTCCTAAAGTCCACTACCTTCCTCTTAGTTCTGGCTATTCCTTTGCCCAGATTTAGGTAGAACCATACTGTGCGGTGGTCACTGCCTGCAAGAGGATCTTCCACCTTTATCTCCTGGACATACTCACCATTGGTCAGTACTAGGTCCGGTATTACACCATCCCAAGTAGGCTCCATGACTCCCTGCATCAGAAAACTATCCTGGAAAGTTTGCAGAAGGAATTGTTCCCTGAAGCAGGAGGTAGCTGGGATCCTCCAGTCCACTCCAGGTAGGTTGAAATTAATTGTTATGACTGTTTCATCTACTAGATATTGTTCTAATCTACTCTCCTGACACTGCCCAACTCCTTATCCTATGAAGGTGGTCTGTAGACCACCCCCATTCTAACCTTTCTCCCTTTGGTGGTCTGAAGCTGAACCCACAATACTTCAGGCTTACCCTCAGCCTCTTCCTCCTCCTTCCTGGTGCTTGTGATCCCTTCTCTCATGAATAAAGCTACTCCTCTGACTCTTCCCAGCTCTCTGTCCTTCCTGTAAATTCTGTATCCAGGGATCATGAGGTCCCAGTCATGATACTGGGTGGCCCACATCTCTGTGATGGCCACTATGTCCACCTCTCTCTCAGCCATCAGTGTCTGAAGATCCACCATCTTATTCACCAGGCTCCTTGTATTTAATGACACCACCTTCCACCGTGACTCCTGTACACCATTACCACTGACCAGTCCTTTTTGTCCCCCCCCCACTCCCAACATTCTCATCCCTGCTCTTTTCTCTTACTTTTTTCTGATGACTTAATAGGGGCATAGGCCCATCAGTCTCCTGCTCCTGGTGACCACAGCTGCAGCACACCCATCAGTATAAATTAAGGTTTACTGACATGTATTCCATCAGCTTTCCCTTTAAGACCCTGGAGCCCTGCCTACATACAGTAAGTGTAGTTTATCTGGTGCATATACTGTAGGTCCTTATTATCCCAAGTTCCACCCCAACTCCCTACCAGCCCATACCTATTTGACTCACACCACCCCTTAACCAACAATTAAATTCTGCAGTTCTCTGTTTCCTTGCCATACTAGCCCTAGGGACTGGGAGCACTTCAGAGAAGGCTACTGTCCTTCCTGCCTCTCCCTAAACCTGTCCTGCACCACCTCTACTCCACACACTGCAAGGTAATTTGTACCCAGGTGTACTATAATGTGAAGTTTTTCATGTACCTTCCCTATGCTCTTAGTTATAAAAGGCCACACTCTCCCTGCTGTCATGCCTGGCATACACTCCACCCACCTATGGCTAGACCTTGCCCCCACACCTCCCCATCTCACACCCTTCACCACTGAATCTCCCAGGATAATGAGCATCCCACCTTTTTCCTGACCCCACCACCCATTCTGCATTTCCTGCTTCACAAGTCCCCCTGTTGCTCTCATATCCCTCCAAGACCCTTCCCTTCCCACTTGCCCAGCTTCCCCTGTCCACCTGCATCCCTCTTGTGATGCACCTCCCTTTGGTCTTCCTTCTTCCATCCCTCCTGTTCCCCCACCTGGGCTACACCTGTCATCCCCCATGTGGCCCTCCTTCCACTCACTCCTGCTCTCCACCCTCATCACCTCTCCCCTTCCTTCCCTTCTCACCCCCTTTCCACTATATTTGGATTCCAAGCATTCTCAATGCTCTACCTCCCCATCTGCTCCCTGTTCCTCCAAGCTGGACAGAACTGCGTACCTGTTAGAAGATGGACCCCCTATTAGGACTTAACTCTGTTCTCCCTCTCCTTCTTTTCCCCTACCTCTTCTTCTTATCTCCTGCCAAACCCCACTCAGGTTTCGCAGGGTCCTTGAGCAGAAGATGATCTTGGACACCTTGGCATCCTCCCTGTTTCCATCTTATGCCTACTGTCCATTTGGCCCAGAGCAGCCTTTACTTGCTCCTACAGCCACATTTTTTCCCCCAGCCCCTCTCCCCTACTTCCTAACTGACATCTTAGCCACCTTATCTCTTCCCTCAGTTGCCCAAGGTTTCTGCAAACAAGATGGCCCCCTGTTCTCCACACTGTTCCCAGAAAGACTGCTGCCCCACATCTGTTGCAGGTGGCTATGCTCCATTCCCCATCCTGTGCCCTGTTTCTTCCTTCCTCCCTCCCTCCCTTCTCCTCCATGCCTCCCAACTGTCCTGTTTTCCACACTAGCTCATAGGTTCCCCTATCCTCCTGTTATTATTTCACCAAATAGGCTAAGCCTAGATGGGGTTTTGCTGTAATCTCCTTTTCTGAATGCCTACCTCCACCCCCCACTAGATGAACTAACTTATATAGCCCCCACTGTGGTCCTGATTCTAATTTCACTACTCAGCTGACCCTAGATAGGGTTTTGCTGCAATCCCCTTATCCTGGTGGCTTCCTCAGCTGTGCTAGATAGACTCAGCCTCCTTTCCTGTGTTGTGCGCTTACCTACTGTGCCCTGACCAGCTTGGCCTGTGGCCTGCAGTTCTCCCTACGAACACCCTACTGACTGTCCCAGATGCCACTTAGTCTTAGACGCCACACTCCTGCTCTGTGGCATTCACGCTTCGTGGTTATTCATGCAAGGGGTCACTTGGCCCTCTGGGTAATATGTATGGCCTGCAGTCACCCTATTGGCTGCCTGGTGCCTTATGGCTCTGCCTCTCTACCAGTGTCTCTGTTACAATGCCTCCCTCAGCCCTCCCTCTGGTGTACACCTGCCTCCTCCACGGTGACAAGAATCCCTGCAGAATTCAATTCATTGCTTTACAGTACACAAAATTAACAATATGCCGCCAAAAGTAAGCAGAATCAAAACATTTAGCTGTGTCCTGAAGTTTCTCTCCCACCCAAAGGCATTACTATTCTTAACTGGGAGCAGACTACAGCTGGCAGAGGCTTAAAAACTATAGGGCCTGCATTCATCCTTTTCCCTGCCTGGTGCAATGTGGCCCTTCCTGTCCACTAATGTCTCCATTTCAATCCCTTTTGCATCCCTCCCTCTGGCGTACACCTCCCTCCTCCCCGGACATAAGAATCCCCACAGAATTAAATTCATTGCTTTGCAGCACACAAAAGAAACACAATCCCCCCAAAAGTAAGCAGAATCAAAATGTTTAGCTGTGTCCTGACGCTCCTCTCCCACCCGATGGCATTTCGATTCTCGATGTTCTTTCAATTTTAGTTTTTTATGTTTTTCTCTATTTTGTCCTGCTGCCCCCCACCCAACAGTTATGGTCATCATGGCTATCAAAGCTTCCTCCAGTGGCTGCCTTCATAGCCAGTGCAAAACATTTTTCTTTATTGACTGACAGAGGATGAAAGAATGCTGGACAGTTGGTGCCCCCCCCCCCCAGCACTAGAAGTCTGGCACCTCACCTCCATGATATGCATGGCTCCAGCTTTCATCACTGTGGGGTTCCAGGACTTTCACATGAAACCTGATCTCCAAAAGCAGTCACCACACCACTGGACCAGCCCGCCTGTCCTTTTTAACTAGATCTGAGGGTTTGTGCTGTGTTAGAGATCTGATACTAGTATTAACTTCCCATCAGTTAGCTCAAGTAGCCATACTGTCTAAACTTCAGTATGTTTCTTAATTGTAACCATTGACATAAGCTACCAGAAAAGTACATTTGTTTCATTTAATGTAGTGCCTTTTATTCCCAATAGGTTCCAAAGTGTGTAAGCTACCAGAAAAGTAAATTTATTTCATTTACTGTAGTGACTTTTATTCCCAGTAGTTTCCAAAGTACTTGAAGCAGTATTTTAATATGTTTTCAGAATTCTTTAGAAATCCAGCAACTTCATTGTTCTAAACATATCACTTGACCATTGATTAATCTCCATTCTATGCACAGTTTGTAAGTAACCTATCTACCCTAATCTACATAGCAGCAGCCTAACTAAAGGAAGATAAGATCCTTTTTCATCAAAATAAAAACTTTTCCACATTTAAATGCAAAAATCTATAGCAGGGCATACAGTAGGTTTCTACAAAATAAATGCACTTCCTTGGTTCATTCAAATCACATAGCCTTTGTTAGCAAATTCTCATATTTTATATAGAAACAACCTGACTACAGGAAAATAAAACCTTTTTTCCATTAAGAAGCTTTTCATTTTATAAGCACAGTCCAGAGATGGGTTTCTTGAGAATTAATGCACTTCTTGGGTGCATTAAAAGTCTTTCAGCCATTGTCTCATGCCTTCAGATTCAGCTGGGGCATGCATTAATTCTCTAGAAATGCATGTCTTGTTGTGGGTTATTGTTTATGTATTTGTCAGTGATAAAAAAATCATCATATAAGGCTCTATTCATAAAGCCTATGTGCCAGACTTACACAGCACGTAGGCTTCCTTAAGTTCCTCTTCCACTGTGGAGGTAGTGTTGGACCCCTGTGTATTCACAACAGGAATCAATGCCTCCTTCCGCACCCTCATCAGGCTCCGGGTGCTTGGCTATGTGTGTGGCCTGGACAGAAGGGTGGCTGGGGTTGGGGTATGGCTATGTGCCATGCAGGATCATGGATTCACTTCTTTAGGCCAGCAGTGGAGGGGGTGCCAGCTATGCTGGGAGGGACCTTGCCATAGTCATAAATACATCACCCACTAGCCACATGGGGCAGCGGTCATTATGCTGTCCCACCCACACTGCTACCCCCCCGGCTCTCAGAGCATACTGGGAGAGCTGGGGGTATGTCTAAGCACAGGGGAAGAATGGCTGGGTACTTTAAAGGACATGGCAGTCCCAGGAGGACTGGTCTTATCCCACAATCCCCTCACACAGCACAGAGCGGGGATCTAGTCCAATGACAGGCAGGCCATCCGATTGGATGGCCGCCATCAATTGCTAAGGTGCATCTCCTATGCCCTCTGCTGTACAGGTTAGAGGCAGCACCAGTGATGTCCTGCTCTGCTTCATAAATAGAGCCCGATGTTCACTGCATAGACAGTGTGAGGCAACATGGCCCAGGTATGCTCATTTGGAATGTACCTTGCATAGTGGTCATAAATAGAGCCCATAGTTTTTAATAATAAAGTATTTTAGGCAAAACATCAATATATCCATTTTTCTTGTCATCGTGTTTCCTTTCTGAACAGAGATATGTGGTTTGAAAATGTTAAATGTAACTGCTCTTTGGCCACACCCACTATGAATAAATTAAACATCTTAGTGTGATGTTGTGCTATTTACCACCAGAAATCTGTGCTGGTACCCTTCATATACATCCATGGTATGAATCCACAGTGGCCGATCTAGGGGGGTGCGAAGAGGGCAGCTGCACCCTCCCCCCCTTTGTAACTTACTTGCTTGCTGCTGCATTTTCACTTTGCTGGAGAAGTGTAATACATTGATTGTAAGAAAATATACATTCACAACTATGGATTACATTTGTATTTTAGGTCAAAAATGTCATGAAAAAGATAATATAAAAGAATTAAAAATATTCTTAAAAAAGTTGCATATCAAGTATGCACACCACCGTAGCACCCCCAGTTGTAAAATCCTGGATTCGCCACCGGTAAAATCAAAAAGTAGCCTCGAGGGAAGGGACTTATAAAAACTGCAAGTGGTGGCTATCTTTAATGACTTGACTCATTGCTTACAGAATTAATAATAATAATAGCTCTTTTAAAAACATCAGAGATCTTAACGTATACTGATGAATCCAGTTAGGTCAGAAATATATTATTGCTGAAAAAACAACATGATTAATTTTTTGGGGTGAATAATAAATACTGATTCAGTTATAGCAGTTCCAGCAGTCATTAAGCATGGGGGGTGCTGGGGGGATACAATGTTTTGAAGGAGGTTGACGAAAGCCCAAGAAGAAAATGGACAGGGGGATGGGTGTTGAGCAGATGGGAATTCTGTGACTTGCTCAAGGTTGCCCAATGATTTAGTGCAGTGGTAGCATTCAGACATTTATCTCCAGGATCATAGCTCTTCATTCCAACCACTAGGCTACAGTTGTCTACAAACAAGTTCATATTTATCATTAAAAACAATGAATACTACATTTTTTGTAAGTTTCCATTGTTATTTGGGGACAAGGAGCTGTTAAATTGATTGCTTGTGTGTCCTTGTGGACTCAGTTTAGAAAGCAGATATTTTAAAAATACCTGTAAAAAGTAAATTGCACTTTTTTCCTGTAGTTTGCACATATGGTGCAAATAAAAGTTTTGCTGTGTTCCATTAAATGACTGTTTCCTTTTGGTTATTTACTCATGGCCAGATACACACCAGATAAGTCTTTAGGAGTGTATATATCTCATGAAATGGGCAGGTGTTGAGCAAATTCCTTGGTCCCAATAAATATGGGGCCTCAAGACACATAAAAGGAGTAAATTCCCATGAAGAGCTCAGCATATGTTATACAGTGTTATCATTTAGCGTGAACAAGTGATGGCATGTCCACATGGTGGTACTCTCAGGCAGATGCTTGCAAGACAGCATAGAAAGCAATGCAATTGACAGTTGTTAGATACAGCCACTAATTGGATTAAACTCCCATTGAAAATAATGGAGTTGCTGTATCGTGCAGTACCTCCCTTGCAGTAGCATTCCACTATAACAGGGAACTTTTCCGTGATCAACACTATATATGTAACCTCCTTCAGAAAAGTAGGGGTTAAATGTTTGTAAAAAAGCACCAGTCTCTGTCAAGAAAGGCCAGTAGATACAGGATGCTCTATGCAAAGTACAGAATGTCACAGAGTAAGTAAACAAGAGCCACAACTAGAAATAGGCTGCTACAGTAAATATGAACATATGAAGAAGCCAGCAGAAGGCCATTCAGCCTATCTAGTCTTTTAATATTGCAGGGTCCTCAGCTTATGCTACTGACCTTGGCCCCCCAACCCGGTCTAAGCTGGTGTTGTTATGGCCATAAGAGGTATAAAAATGGGAGCCCAGGCAAAAAACAAAATATATATATATATATTTTTTACCCCCATGAGGTATTTATCCTCTGTGGCAGGCAGCTTGTGTCGGCCATCCAAAAACGGACATCCATGGTCATACAGACTCCTCCTCCACTGCCCGGCAGAACCACTGGAGCTATTGTGAGGGACTTCATCCAGCCATGGCCCCTGATTATCCGCATTTTTTCCCCTGTTCCTTGGAGCCCTCAGTCAAGATCGACATGTGTGTGGAGGCGTGCATGTATGTCTTGGCCCAGACATGACTCTGCTCTGCCCACCCCTGGCTCAGCGCCTATCTCACCCCTGACCCAGCGCCTATCTCTGAGCCCTGCCTACACCATCATCATGCCTCCATGTGGTGGTGGTCTAAGGCTGGGAGAGACAACCTCCCCTATCTGGTAGAGGAGAGCTGCCAGCAGCTGCTCAATCCTTGCTCAGCCCTCCACCTCCCCCGGCCGACCCCTGGTGTCCCATGCTCATTCCCAAACATGGGTTGTCGGCATGGCGAGATGTAAGGTGTCCAGTGCCTGAGCCCTCTGTGCCATTGCGCCGGCTAGATATATTTTTTTTATCAGAGGGGGACACCAGCTCACCCAGCCCTAAGGGCAGCTGGCTGGGGATGACTTGCCAGGCTCAGGGTGTGGCAGAATGGGCCCAGAGTCTACGACGTGGAAAAGATCTCCTGTTGGGTCTATCTACAGTTGCCAGCAAGCTTACAAAACAGGGAGAACATTTATGAGCACAGTGATGGACCTGTGGGAGAGGTTCCACCTTAAGGATGGGAGACCATTGGGCACAGACAAGATGGACTTAGTTTCCCTTCTGATCTTAAATTACCATGTTACTACAGTATATGTGTAAGTCTCTCCCCAAATTCCAGGGGACTGTTATGCTGGTTATAAAATAGCAAGTTTGGTTTCGAAGGCAAGAGACCCTCCCCCTCTCCCTGGAGGTTAGAGTGCATACTCTGGACAACCTCCAAGCTCCTTAATACAGCCTGATTTGGTCATGGGCTCTGTCTGTGAATTCACTGTCCCTTGAGCAGAAAGCAAGCACCTTAACTGCTAGACCCTTGGAATGGCCAGTCCTGAAAGTTTATCAGATACTAAATGATAGATGTGTTTAGAAGTGTGCGCTGATGATAAAATGTATGCCAGTCTCCCCTCCAGAGAAGCAAAAAGCTACAAGCCTGCAAGAAGCAAAAGATGCCTGACAGAATCTTAACTAAGTCTGAGTCCTGCAATGGTCTCCTGTGCCTCTATCGCTGAAGCTGTGAGAAATAGTATTTTACAGGAATGGTGAACCCCAAACACTGACTATGAATGAAGGTGCCAAGAAAAAAAAAAAAAGAATTTGTGGGTGGCTGCTGAGTGTCTCAAATGTTGAAAGTTCACTATGGATCTCTAGCATTTATCACGGAAGCTATGATTCATATCCTCAAGGATGTAATGAGGAATGACCAGCGCCCATACAAAATGTCTTGTTCTCCGCTATGGAGAGAAGGTGCTCAAATGTCAACTAAGAACAGTAGTGTGTTTTGCATGACTTACCATCCAGTAACCCATGTACACATCTTGTTGACTCATTCTTGTCTGTTTGAAATCGCAACTTGCAGGCAAAATTCCACACTTCACAGTGGAATTCTGCACTTTGCGGTGGAACTTTGCCATGCGGAATTTGCAAAATTCCACATAATTCATGAATTAATTTGTGGAGTGAAGTTTTCCAACTTCACCCATCTCTAGTCACGGTCATTTTGCTCTGTGGCAACTCATCCCAGACTTTTAGCTCTGGCGTCAGTTGGCTCGCACGTGAATTTATCCCAGAACAATTTGCTCCCAGCATAAATATTATAAAATAAATTCCAAGTGGGTGCAATTCACCCACCAGATGAGGCAAAATGCTCGAGAGTTGTAGAAATGGAAGTCATACTGTAATTGTTGTGGGAGTACATTACAATATATAATGGAAGGAAATTCTCTGGGGATGAATTGATGTGGAAGCCAATTGACACTAGAGCTAATAGTTCTGGGCAAATTGTCACGGAGTGAAATGACTGGGATGAACTGACGTGTCCCCATTCTTTACCTACTTAGCAACAACATAACTAAAGGAAAATAAAACCTTTTTCCATTTTAAAAAAATAACATTTTCCATGTTATAAGCACAATAACCAATGCCAGGGCATGGGTTTGATGAGAATTCATGCACTTCCTGGGTGTGATGAAAGTCACTCAGCCATTGGCCTTGTGCCTTCCATTTCACCTAGAGCAGGTATTAATTCTCTAGAAGTGCATGCCCTGTTGTGTATCATCACTTACATATTTTGAGGGTTTCTTTGTACTTGAAGCATGCAATATTAGGAAATGCCTACAGCATTTTGTCTTCCTGCCACCTTAGTGCTTAGTGTTATAACCTTAGAGGAACACCATGAGGGCATCTTATAGCTGTAAGAGTGCTACATTGCACATTCTTAGAGCAAGAGAACTGCAAACTGAAGGTGAGCAGTTCTGATGCCCTGAAGATGCAAGAGGTGACACTCTTATTCTGGGTGGCCTGAGTTCAAGTCCCAGCTAAGGCACTTATTTATTTCTCAATCTCCTGTTTGTTTGGGTTCCATAAATGTGCACACCACATCCATGTGACTGAAAATGTAATTATCTGTGCAGCATGTGCATTAGAGAAAGAGTAAAGTTTCTCTAATGCACAATGATAAAACCTGTTATAGGTACATTAGGAGCAGAGAAAGACCAAAGGGGGATAACAAGGCTTAATAAAGTGGAGGGTGGGTGGGCAGAGGGTGACAGTGAAAAAGCAGGGATACTGAATGAATACTTCTGCTCAGTATTCACAAAAGAAGAGGAAGGGGTGGTGCCTAAACCAATCAATAGAAGCACTCTGGATGGGGGTCGATACCAGTCCATTCACAGAAGAAAGGGTCCTGAAATAACTCCTGAAACTGAAGGTGGACAAAGCAGTGGGGCCTGATGGGATTCACCACAGAATTCTAAAATAACTAAGGGGAGATCTAGTGACACCACTGACTACTCTTTTTAACAGATCTTGGAAGGATGGTGTGGTGCCTGAGGACTGGAGGAGGGCAAATGAGATTCCCCTTCACAAAAGTGGGAGCAAGGCAGAGGCAGGAAACTACTGACCTGTTAGTTTGACCTCAGTGCAGGGAAAATGATGGAATGACTTCTGAAAGAAAGAATTGTTGAGTACCTAGAGGCCAGTGGGGCACAGGACCCAAGGCAGCATGGATTCACAGCGGGAAGGTCATGTCAGATGAATCTAATAGATTTATTTGACTGGGTGACCAAAGTAGCAGTCCAGGGAGGGGCTATGGACATGGTCTACCTAGACTTTAGCAAGGCATTTGACACAGTCCCACACAAAAGATTTATAAACAAGTCAGCCAGCCAGGGAGTGAGTCCCAGGGTGGTAGTCTGGGTAAAAAATTGACTGGTCAACAGGACACAGAGGGTAATAGTAAATGGAGTCCATTCCAAAGAAAGGCAGTTACTAGCAGGGTACCGCAGGGTTCAGTACTGGGACTGGTCCTCTTTAATGTCTTTATAAGTGACATTGCAGAGGGACTGGAAGGAAAAGTATGCCTCTTTGCAGATGACACAAAGGTCTGCAACAGGTTGATACACAAGGGGGGTGAAAAGGATGAGGAGGGACTTGGCAAGGTTGGAGGAATGGTCAGAAGTATGGCAGCTAAGATTCAATGCAAAGAAGTGCAAAATAATGCACCTGGGAAGCAAAAATCCAGGGAAGAGTCAGTGTCGGAACCAGGTTCAGGAGCTGGGGGTCAGTCATTTAGGGGACACCACGATGGTAGTGAGCAAAAGAGATAATTTGAAAACAGAAACAGAAATATGAATGCTAGTGTATTGTTACAGATTTACAGAAATGAAAATTACAGTGCTTCTACCCTGCATAAGTGAGGACATCATTACAGAAACAGGAATGCAAATCGGTTTCGACAAGGTGGCTTTTACAAGAGGAAGTGACATACAAGACGTGGAGCCTTTGCAAAGGAGTCTATTACTCAAAGGCAAAGGGTTGCAATTCCGATTTTTGGGATAATAAATAAATAAATAAGTATAAGTGCTGCACAGCACAGGTCTACTTTAATGTCTTTACTGTAAAAAGAAAATGAAGAAAGACATACTGAAGCTTAAAAAATGGTGTGAAGACTGGCAACTAAAGTTTAACTAAAATAATTGCAAAATGATGCACCTGGGCCATAGAAACCCTGGGGAAAGCTACAGGATGGAGGGGGGAGTTACTGATAGTCACAAAGCAGCAAAGAGACCACGATGGGGTTGCTATTTTAGATTACCTAATAATGTCAAAGCAGAGTACTCAGTCAGGTGGGAGGGCCAGAGGCATGATGGGGTACATAGGCAGGGGTATCACCAGCAGAAGGAGGGAGATAGTAGTGCCATTATATAAAACCAAGGTGATCAGGCCTCTCTTTGATTACTGTGTGTAGTTCTGGAGGCCACCCCTTTGTAAGGACAATAATAGGCTGGAGACAGTCCAGAAAAGAGTGACTAAGATGGTACAGGGCTTGCAACACAGGACTTCAGAGAGATTAAGGGCACTCAATATGTACTCACTGGAAGAGAGGAGGGAAAGAGGGGACATGATAGAAACATTTAAGTACCTCAAGGGTATCAACAAGGTGCAGGGAGGAGACATTTTCCAGTACAGGAGGAGCACAAGAATTGGGGGGCATGACATGAAATTGGAAGGCGGGAGTTTAAGAGGGAGTGTGAGGAAGTTCTTCTTCACAGAGAGGGTGGTGGACGCATGGAATGGTCTGTCTCAGGAGGTGATGGGAGCAAGCACTGTGGATGGATTCAAGCATGCTTGGGACTAGCATAGGGGAACCATAAAGGTACAGCAGTGGGTGGGTCAGAAGCCGTAATGCAGTACAAGGGCTTATGGGAAGACTAGGTGGGACAGGTGGTCCTTATCTGCCATAAAGTCTCTGTTTCTATGTTTATATGGAGTATGGCTGGGCCTGGCTATAATCAGACTGCAAAAATGTATTATCAATCAGTCATTCTTAAAACCCCTCTAATTGAGTTAGTAACATTGTATTTTATTTTTATTTATGTATTTAACATTTGGTAACTGAGAAAGGCACACTGAGCTGAGGAGCATTTCCAGGTGCGTCCCAGGGACAGGGTAGCATGGAAATAGAATAAATAATATGGCAATAAATGATATGGTACAAAGGAAAATGCAGACAACATATAGCAATACAAGCAAAAATACAGTAAAATAAACCACAACATTTGCATTAATGAGCTATTAGGATCTATAAAATGTAAATGAATTTAGCATTTGGCAGTTAAACTCTGCTTTCGTGTATTGGAGTGAGTGCTGCTGTAAGTCAGTGGCTGTTGCAAACATGATTTTATTTTCCCCTCTTTTTATGGGGCAGGAATTAAATTCAGGGTCTACAAAATAAAATGCTTTTGGCTTTTAAACTCTGTTGAAAAAGAAGTAGTACCATATGGGTTCATTATGTCCTCATTTAAAGACAGTTTTAGCATACAACTAAAGAAATACTCTCAGATGGTTACTCTTACAACAAGCATTTGTCAGTGCTGAATGTTGCTTGCTTCTATGTGCTGTTTAGGTATTTGGAAGTCATTGGAGTGCAAATATTGAAAATTTGCAAACTTACGAGCGTGCGTAGGAACTGCGCAACGCACGCTCGTAAAACAGTCATTTTAGGAATTTTTTCACCAAATTTTCAACATAGCCATTTTAAGACCTCTGCTCATGAACAGTGTCACTGTGATTTTCTTAATTTGTCCCGTACATTGATTTCGCACACCGACTGTGCCATTCTGCGCTACATGAGCGGAAACACATTTTGGGTGAGATGTGAAAAATGACAGCTGTACTACTCATAAGAAGGTGTGGTAAAATGGCAATGTTGAAAATCTGGAGTGAAAATATTGAAATTTCGAGAACTTACGAGCCTGAGTAGGAACTGCGCAACGCACGCCAGAAAACAGTCATTTTTTGGAATTTTGGCACCAAATTTTCAACATGGGGTTTTTGGAACCCCTTCTCATGAATGATGTCACTGTCATGGTGGTATTTGGGCCCGAAGGGTGATTTTGCAGTCACTGCGCAGTCACTGCGCAAGAATCACCCTTCAGGCCCGAGTAATGCCATGACAGTGACATCATTCATGAGAAGGGGTCCCAAAAACCCCACATTGAAGATTTGGTGCAAAAATTCCCAAAAATGCCTGAGATATGCAACAAAGTTGAAACCCCCCCCATCTAGCCCATTATACAGCTTACCGGCATTTCCTCAGTTCGCGGTCGGCTTTGAAGAGTGCAGACATGTTCTCGGTCCACCGAAGATCATCGCACAGAGTCTGGAGGTAAGTATGGGGTGAGGGGCCGGGGAGGCTGGTGCGAGTGGGTGGGTGCGGTTATGGAGTGGGGGTCGGAGATGCCAGGGACCGCTGTTTTTCAGAAAAAAATTTAAAAAGACATTGTGGGACTATTTGCCATGCTGGGGTGGGCTCCCCAGCATGGCACAATGACGTTGGGGGGCTCAGCCAATGGGGGGATTGGGCACCTCTGCCGGCAAAGGATTGATTGCCACGCTTGGGTGGGCTCCCAGCGTGGCAGCTACAACTGGGGAGGGGAGAGACGAGCTCAGCCAATGGGGATTGGGCACCCACTAGCTACAGAGTAGGTGCGGGGCGCAGCACTCCTGCATGTGGGGAGCTACGCTTTCATTCTGCTCACTGAGGCGTAGCTCCCCTTTCAACTGTATGCCACTGCATTTTGGAGCATGTCATAGACAGCTCCAAAATGCATTGGCTTACAGGGGCCGTGCCTGCCAGCTCACTGACTGAATTGGAGGAGGAGGTGACACACCTCCGAAATCTCCGATGATGGCACTATGTTTCTTGCACATGCGTGCAAGCAACATAAAAATGGAGACCATGCTGGATGTTGAGTCACCATCTGTATTTCTTTTATGCTTAAACTGTCTTTAAATGAGGACATGATGAACCCATATGGTACTACTTCTTTTTCAACAGATTTTAAAAGTGAAATGCATTTTTATTTTGTAGACCTTGATTTTAATTCCTGCCCCATAAAAAAGGGGAAAATCATGTTTGTAGCAGCCAATGGCTTACAGCAGCACTCTAATACATGACAGCATACTACACAGATACAGAAGAAATTTCAAGTAAAAAAAAAATTGGAACATGAATGTGCCATCCAGCCTACCTCACACAAAGTATGCAGCTCCTGACTGTAATGGATCACTGCTCTATCCTGTCTGCCTGCTCTTGTCTTGCTTGTTCTGTTCTGAAGGGAAAGAAAAAAAAGTATTGACAAACTAAAAACATTTGCTCATCTTCATTTCACCTATATGCTATGTGGGAGACCAATCAACATCAGCCAGAGATACTAAAACAGAATAAATTAAGGTTTTACTGGCAAAGTCACCAACAGCCACTGATCACTCTTTTGGTTTCACTGCACTTAGCCACCATGACAATATACAATTGACACATGGCATGACACTATTCCCCCCCCCACACACACACACACCCATCTCTCCATTTTGTCACTGAAATGTTGGATACAGACACTTAAAATGTAGGAAAAGCACAGAGTTGAGAGATTTGAAGCTATGGTGAAGCTGGGATAAAAGTCACCACCTGCAGGCATTGGCATGTGGCATTTTTTTTCACTGAAATGTTGGCTACAGACAGTGACACTCAATATGAAGTGAAATGGGGGTGGGGGTGGCACTGTCTGGTCCTAATAATATAGAACACATTTTCAGATAGAGAAACATTCAGAAAACTGGAAGATAGCTTCTGGCTTAACAACTTTTACCCTTGTTGATCACACTCTGGACACTAGCTGAAAGATTGAGTAGGGGAGTGATAATCACTCACATTGAGCCTTTTGTGAGATCCCCTCTTGAACTGCCACATAACTGTAGCTCTTAAAGAGGTGTTAATCAAACCAGGCTTTTTTTTCTTTCTTTCTATTTTTCTTTCTTTCTTTGATAACTGGGTGAACGGACTGATCCAAAAGGACCGATTTCAGCCATGACCTGGACCAAACAAGATGGCAGCAAAGTGTACAAGAGCAGTTATACATAATACATATCCAAGCAGTAATATAGCACAATGCAGGAGATAGAAGCAGGGGAACAAACATGAGGATTTAACTATACAGAGCAACAGTATGTGCAGATACACAGCTAATGGATTTTATACTACACAGAGCAACAATATGTACAGATACACAGCTAATGGATGTTATGCTCTACAGAGAGCAGTATGTACACGTACAGTAGCAATGGGGATTAGTACAAGATCAGAGATCTGACTGGAAGAGAGAGAGAGAGAGAGATTTTAACATGAGAACTAAAACCTGCTGAGGCAGGGATATTTTTAACTTCATTGACAGCCATGGAAAACCTGCAGTAGTCAAGACAGACAAGCAGAGGGTTGTCTGCCTGCACTAGCATGGTGGCCACTTTGCACTAGATTTTTGTGGCTAGTAAGACAATGTTAAAAAAAATGAGGGATGTTCCTCAAATGAGGTAGCTTTCAGGATCTTGACCACTAAGTGACATTTTTTTTATAACCCTTGTTGGAGGTGAGCAGGGAGCAGCACCCATACAGAAAAAAAGAGTTCCCCTATGTAGCCAAACTGTATTTCAATATTTTACACATACACAAATTGGCCCATTTTTTATATATTTAAAATATATGAACTAGAAGGAAAATGTAAGCCATATATATGCTATGTGAATGGACAGCATACTATGGAAAGTACATTTGTAATGTAAAACTTAGCTTCATATATAAAATATATATGGTCCATAAATTGTCCATGCCCATGCATGTCATATGTATATACCATATGGATTCCTGCTATCTCATTTACATATATAAAAAAGAACATTTTTGTATATTTAAATGTATTTTTTATTTAAAATATATTTTTTATTTTGTCTATATATGAAAAATATAAATTTTTTTCCTGTATGAACACCAGTCAAACATGTATAGAGCTACACTCCAGGAGTGAGAACAGAGCTAGTCATGGTTAGACAGTACTGTGCTGTGGCAGTGATACATCACCACCACCACTGCACAGCACTGTCTAACCATGGCTGACTCTTTTCTCACTCTTGAATCTTGATGCCACAAACTACATCCAAGAAAGAAAAAAAGCTGTAACATATACCTGTTACTTGGGTTAAAATTTCAGTACTGACACTGTAGCGCAGTATGAGGGTGGTGCTACACTCCTGAGGTGCCGTCTTCCGGATGAGATGTTAAACTGAGAGGACCTGCCTGTTTTGGTGGTTGTTCAGGTGGACGTTAAAAATCACATGGCAGATGGCACTTCTCGAAAACAGTAGGGAAATTCTATATTAGAATAACAAAACCAAAACAATACAATACAGTGTTGCATCACACAAAATAAAAAGACAAATCATAAGACAAGCAAATAAGTATTACAGGCATACACCGTCAAACAGGGTGTCAAATACAGAAACAGAACTCAAAATCAAATCACAATACAAAAAGGACCCCCCTACAAAAATATAACCACCCCATACAAGGAAAGAAAAAAAAATTCAAGCATCAAAAATCCATTCACAGGAAGCCCAACAGGATCGAAATCTGTTCTGAGGTAAGGAGACCAATTCTCGATTATAAATAATAATCAAATCATCTATTATCTGATTGACAATATGAGTCCCAGTATATGTTTTCTGTTGTAATAGCTGAGCACATCTAGCTTGCCATAAAAAAGTATCTGCAGAGGGCAAATATAAATCTAAGAGTACTGGGATGATATTTAGAACAAGCAACAGGAAACTGACCAAACACTAACATTTCATAGGAGATGTATGACATGTGTTTGTCTTTCCATTCATGGAGCCATAAAGTCCAACAATCTCTACTAAAAGGACAGTCTATAAAGAAATGTTGCAAGGACTCCAATACATCTGGACATGTGTCCCTAAAACACATCCTTTCCTCCAAAGACTTATGGCGGTGATTACCCCGGGCACCTAGTTTCCCATGACAAGATAACCAGGTCACATCCCACAGTTTTGGGGGGAGCCGAGCATCAATAAGTTGTTTTAAAGTAGTGTCCAGTTCCACACCATTAGTGTCTAAAATACAAGGGATGTCAGAAAAATAAGTTTGTATGATATTCCCATACAGCTGTTTTCTTGTCATATGAAGAATGGACTTATGGGTTAATTTCCACTGCTTTAGTTTAAGAAATGTTGAAAACATGAAAGAGGGAATACCAGAGGACCTCGAGTTCCTCGGTATCTCTGAAGAAGAACCACACCATTTGTCCCATAAAGGAGAAACTAAGCCCATGAAAACAGACACCCATTGTGGGGGGGGGGACCTCAAAAAAGGAAACACAAACTTAAGAAACAGGCAATGAAAGAAAACCACAGGATTTAGCATCCTCACTCCACCCATACAATAATCCTGATATAAAAAAACCCTCCTTATGGGATTCAACCAAGAACCCCAAAGTCCTTGAAAAAAAATATTATTAAGTCTTACTTCCAAAGCAAGAGGTAAAGGAAAAACTGTAGCGACATGTAAGAACACAGGCAACACCAAAGTCTTTAAAAGCATGACACGTTTTCTCTTGGCAATAGTTTTACCCTTCCAGGAATTAATTAATTAAAGTAAGGCCTTTATCTATTGCCAAATTCCAATTGTAAGTGGGATCATCAGGAGTCCCAAAATATATACCCAGAATCTTTAATGGGTTGTGAGTTAAAGGAATCTGGGCCACATGATCAAGGGCAGAGGGAGAAACAATACTAGGGATAAGTTTGGTCACACTTTTATGGAGATTCAACTTAGAACCTGAAAAGGTCTCAAAATCAGAAATCAAGTTGTTAAAACCAACAGAATTCAAGAAGGGCGTAGTACAAACACATAAATTGTCCACATATCATAGATGCTAGGGGCATACTGACTATTGGGGAGCAATAATCTAGGGACAGCAGGGCTAGAAGTAAGCCATCTCAAAAAAGGGTCAATCTGAAAAACATATAAAACGGAACTAAGGGGGCAGCCTTGACGTACACCCCTTTTGTTTAAAAACTCTGTGCCAGGGGAATTATTAATGTGAAGGGTAATCCATGCAGCATTATATAACAGCTTAATCCAAGATACAAATTGCTTGGGTATATGGTAATGTAACATAACTTGAAATAAAAAGGAATGATCCACCCGATCAAAAGCCTTCTCTTGGTCTAAAGAAAAAAAAACTGCTTGATTGAGATCTGAACAAGAAAAAAACACATCCCTAATAAGGGACAGGGTATGTAACATAGATCTACCTGGTACAGAGCAGGTTTGTTCCTGTGAAATAACAATGGAAGTGAGGGGCAGTAACCAGTTCAAAAGTATTGCAGCCAGAATCTTATAATCTACATTAAGGAGACTCAAAGGTCTCCAGTTCTTAATGTCAGTCTTATCTCCTCTTTTAAAAAGTAAAAGCATAATGGCATCAGAAAAATCTTTGGGTATAGAATACATAGTTAAAATACTATTAAAAACTACAGTGAGGACTAGGGCAAAAATATCTAGAAAGGAATGATACAATTCAGCCGTTAGGCTGTCCACTCCCGGGGGAAGTATGCTTCCTTTGATTTTTAATGGCACATAACATTTCCTCGACCGAGATCGGGAGTACCAGAGCATGGAGAATACCCTCTGGGACCTCCAGGATCTCCAGATCAGAAAGGAAATGACCAGGATCAAGAGCATCAGGACAAATACCAAACATCCCTTCCACATAAGACTGAACTATACGTTTCAAAAAAGGGAGATAACCATGCTGCAAGCCAGTAACAGCATCAGTAAGTTTTTCAATAACCATCAAAGAAATCCTATCAGAACAGTTCTTAAAAGGGTCTATGGAAGCTTTAGAAGCCTGAGTACCACACTGAGCCTCAAACTTCAAAGAAACGGCTCAGTCGTACTGGTATTTCTCCATTTGACTTTTTAAGTCCTTAATTTGCAGGGAAAGATCAGTTTGTGATTCACATGCCCTGGAAATCATATCTAAAAGCCATTTCCGTAATTTGGAGTACTTAAAAAAATTAGTGCGGGCCTGAAATCCAGCAATTTTGAGGAAATAGTTCTTCAAATCAGCTTTAGTATCCTCCCACCAAACAAATGGATATTGATAAGCGTCCAACACAGTGACCTTGGCCTGCAATAAATTCAAACAGCCCTTAGAGACATAAGCATGAGTAAGCAAAGAGCAGTTTAACTTCCACCTAATGCAAGGAACAACCAGAAAGGGGCCATCAGTTGGAGAATATATTAAGGCCACAGCCATATGATCAGACATTTGACAAGGAACCACAGAAGCCTGGGAAATAATGATATATTTACAGAGGAATAAAAAATCAATACGAGTGGCCAGTGTACCCCTATAGTAAGTCTTAGTCACTAATTTATGAATAGATTGATACCCATCTATGAGATGAGCAGAAAAAAATAACCTTAGACAAAATGGCAGAATCACTAAACAATTTATGGGCATTACAGGGCCAGTCTGAGGCCGAGAGCCCACAATTGAAATCTCCCTCCAAAAAACACCTGCCTAGTGGTAAATAAATATGGGTGAATTCTAAGAAATAAAGCAGATCTGACTACAATACTTTGTGGGGCATAAATATTAATAAGGCGAAAATGTACCAACCCATAAGTCCCATCACTAAGAATTACCCTCCCGGGGACCACATCTACCACCCTAGAAATTTTGAACAGGTAGCCAAAAAATAAGATACTCACACCATCACAAGTATCTTCCTCATGCGACCAATAGGAAGGTCCAACTGACCACCTATTAGTAACATGTGAGACCTCCTGTCTAGATTTAATCCGGGTGTCCTGTAGAAAGTAAAAGTCCTGCCAGAGCGTTAGCAGAAAACCAGAAGTGGAAAGCTGCTTACGAAATGATTTAATACTGCACACATTCAAGGTGCAACATTTAATATTAGTTAAGTGTGCCAAAGTGTGAAAAAGGCACTAAAGGGGTAAGGCAGAACAACACCCAAGAGAGGGAGAAAAAAACATACCAGTAAGCTCCAATAGCAGGAACCACACAATCACCTGTGAGGAAACTGAGCTTTCTGCAGTTTACCTGGGCAATGAACTTCCTTACTGGAGTCAGAGGAGTAATCCATAAGAGGAGGAAGCTTGAGATGAAACAGAGTTCTCCTCTTCACCTTGTGTGTCACCCCACTGCTGTCTCTTAGCAAGCATTTGAAATTTTTTACGAGTTAGAATGGAATTAGTGGGCATACGGGAGTCAGATTTTTGTTTACCCTTCCCTCTCTTCGATGGAGGGACAACAACAAAAGGGACTTCAGCTGAGGGGGGAGGAGGGCGGAGGAGGGGGCATACAAATCGCTATAACTGGACCTGAAGGAGGAGAAGAATCGCCCTGAGACATAGGCAGCAGAGTTCCTGATCCCAGATCAAGTGGTACACTAGCCTCAGGGGAGTGAGAGGTAGAAGGTTCTGAGGAAGGGGGCAGCTGTACGTCAGTGCTATCCACACCAACACCAGAAGGCGGGCCATGCACAACAAGAGAGAACTCCTGTTTCCATTGCTGCACCAGAGCTTGAGACTCAGCAGTAAGGTGCGTGTGGTCTTGCGGAACCCTGTCAAGCCGATTATGCTCGGCCCATGGACACTGAGGATAATCAAGACCATGATCATCACATGAATTACAGTACTGAGCATTGGGACAGCCTAGGCTCACATGGCCATATTGAAGACATAAAGTACACCTGTGTTGATCACAAGTGTAGCTCAAATGTGTTCTGGAGCCACTCTTGTGACAAGTACGTGGTTGTCCAGGATAGAAACAGATACCCCTGTCATGCCCTATATGAAAGCTACCCAGGATATACATAACCCCCTGTTTGGTTTGCTGAAGCTGAACCTTTATTTTCCAACCCCCAGTCCAGACGAAATCATCATCCAAAATAGGGCGAGGAGAATCCAACAATTCACAAAGTTGCTGGAGCCAATATTGAACATCATGGATGTTAACTCCCTCACTTCGAAATAACAATGTAAGGACTTTAACCAAGGGCTTGGTAAGAGGAATTAACAGAAATGAGGACCATACAGGGGTCTGCTTCACAAGCTCATATTGTACCCAGAACTTTTCCAACATGTGGACATTTTTAAAACTCACATCATACACAGTCTCACCCTTGATATGAATAAACACAAACAACTTAGAAGGGCTAATTCCCATAGAGTCCCATAACATGTTGTGAAGAACAGTTTGTTGGGGGGCCATAGAGGGGTCACCTAAAAACTTAAATCGTACAGTGTTCTGCCACTGAAAAGGCTCCCCCACAGATTTAAATAAATCAGTCATTCAAAATGCAGAATCTGTAGTATCAGTGCCAGGAGCTGAAAGAGGTTGTTTACTTGGTGGAGTGCACTGCTCGGTGGGGCCCTTGGATAGGGGGGTAGGCCCAAAAGACTTAGCAACATCCTCGTCAATGAGTGGTAGAGCCAAATGACCCATAACAGGTTCTACAATCGGAGCGAGGACACTGAGAACCATTCTAGAGTCAGCAGAAATGTCTTCGGCAGCCGTTTCAATAATAGCTGTAGCCGAGATAGGACCAGGAGTAGACCAGGGTTGTCCCTCCACAGATTGTTGCCAGCCTGCAGCATGCAGGGCAGCTTCAGGAGACCAGATGGAGTCCAATTAACTAAAAGTCCAGGAAGTGGGTCTCAAATGTAGGTCAGAAGAATGAGAAACAGTTTGTGATGCAATCAGTACCTCAGGACTTTGTAACAAAGGTTCTAGGGGGGCCACAGACATAGAATAATTAGCCTCAGGAATTCCAGCTTGTGAAGCCGTGTCTTCTTGAACAAGTTGTAAAAGAAATGCTAATGCTGAGAGAGGAGCTGTCTTAGTTGAGCTTCGGGATATCAGTGTCCACTCGGCTGATCTGTGCTTCAACATTCCCAGGCTAAGGAACACCAACAGCAGAGTTACAGGCAGATTCAGTAAGGTTCTCAGAAGTAACCAGGCCTTCCATGACTGTCAGTTGAGCCCCAGAATTAGAAGTACACAAAGGTTCCAAAGGGAAAGCAGTGTCCTTAGGCAGAGCAGAACCACCACCTCCACCTCCTGCAGCAGGACTGTCAGCCATGTTGGGCAGAGGGACAAAGGTTCCCCCTGCTGACCGAGTAGGGAAATTTCCCCAGTGTCCTGGTTAAGTTTTCCCCATTCACTAAAAATACCACAAACTGCTTAATCAGGTTCAATTTCTGTATCTCCCCAGTCGCCCAAGAAAAAGGGATGTCTAGTCTCAGTGGGCCTACTGTGTCAATAAAATTCAATAAATAAAATGTATATATATACAGTATATATATATATATAGCTATATATATATATATATATAGATATATATCTATATATATATATATATACTAATCCCTGTCGTGGAGTACGCTAGTGGAGTTTGTGGGAATGAATTCTAGGTCTGCTGGATGTGGGTTCATCGCTCATTGCTTTAAACTTAAAATTTAATTGTGAATCTATCAGAATGATTTCTTTAAACTCCATAGCAATAAAACATGCTTTTTTCTCCTTTGAATAAATCATCTATCAATCACATCTATTTCATATGATATAGTCAATCTCTATATTGCTGGCAGTATAGTCTATACTGCCAGCAATATAGAGATTGACTATATCATATGAAATGGATTTGATTTATAGATAATTTATTCAAAGGAGAGAAAAAAAAAACGTGTTTTATTGCTATGGAGTTTAAAGAAATCATACTGATAGATTCATAGCCAGATTTTAAAAGTGTTAACTTCTTGGGTGGAAAAGAAGTGAAAGCACCAAAAACCAAAATGCACAATGTTGTAGACTTGTATCCTAACCTAAAGGGTGCACGCATGCCCTGCAAGTAGCTCAGGTCCATGATGATGATGATGATGAGGAAGAGGAGGAGAATGATGCTGATACCAGTAGCCTAGCAGCGAGAAGCAGCTTCTCCCTTTACCCCCACTCCAGATCTTCCCCTCCCTTTTTTCATAATAATAATCATAATAATAACAGAACAAGATAAGATAATCAAGCAATCTCGTGTGGGACTGGTACCGAGTGGTGGCTATTTTTTTCATATTTTAACAAGGAGGACTGAGTGAAGGAGGCTCAGCAGTGGCAGCAACAGTCTGAGCTCAGGATGTCCAGTGCCAAGGAGGCAGGCGGAGCCCAGCCAGCACTGGTGCAGCACCATGCCCAGTACATGGGGCCGTACAGGCTGGAGAAGACCCTGGGCAAAGGACAGACAGGTGAGCAAGGAGGGCACCAGACCAGCATCAGCGCCACCCTCAGGCCTGCAGGCTGAGGCATCCCTGCTTTGCTCTCCAGGTCCCCCTCCTCTATTATTTATTATTTATTTTTACAAAGGATGGGTGATGATGGTGGTGGTGATGGGGGGGGGGCCCTGCTGCAAAGCACACGGATGGTGATGGGGTGCATGCATACTGCAGATCTGAAACAACTGGTTTGCTACCTTATCTGCTCTTTGTTTTTAAAAATGTATTAAAGGATTTGACAAAGCCAATTTGATCGCACTTAGAGGCATCCCTGCTTCTCGTTGAGAAAAAAATCTGCTCTATTGAGTTGGCACCATGCAATCACTCTGCAGTACTGGGGGAGAGAATCATTGTGCTATAAATATATATAGATTTTTTTTTATTGTTGCAAGGAAGCATCTATTTGGAAAAAAAATCACAACATTATTAAGCGAGTCCACAACTGAGGATTGGATCCAGATCCGATTGTCAATCGTGGACTCGCTTAATAATGCTGCGATTTTTTTTCTAAATAGATGCTTCCTTGCAACAATAAAAAAAAAATCTATATATATTTATACCGCAATGATTCTCTTCCTCGGTACTGCACAGTGATTGCATGGTGCCAAATCAATAGAGCAGATTTTTTTCTCAATGCGAGCTGGATCATCTGGATTGCTGAGCTGTTTTAATTTTCAACCCTGCTGTTTTATAGGTTCTGGCCACAACCCACTGCCAGTTCCTGTGTTTGTATTGGGGCACCACTGCCAGGCATACCCCGCAACCAACAGCAGCAGGCCAAATCCTCTGCTTCCATGGGGGCGCCTGGCATGCGGCTGCCCCATTGCCTCTCAGCCCATTACCCGTGGCCCACGGCGGCCAGCCGCCAGTTCCTAAGGTTCTGTTGGGGGCACCAGGCAGGCCCCAGGGCCACGATCCACAGCAGCAGGCTGAATTCTCAGGTTCAATGGGCCACCTGGCATGTGGCTGCCCCATTGCCTCGCAACTCGTTACCCATGGTGGCCAGTTCCTGAGCTTCTGTTGGGGCACCAGGTATGTTCTGTGATTGCAGTCAATTGCTGAGCTTCTGTGGGGGTGTGCTGCTGCACCAGTTAGAATTGCTACAGTGGGCCGGCCCTGTGGCACAGAGGATTGAGGCACTGGACACCACACCTCACGCCACGCTGGTGACCCAGCTGCGGAAATGGACTCAGGCCGCCAAGGGCTGGCAGGGGAGAGGGAGGATTGAGCGTCTGATGACTGCTCTCCTCTCTCTGGGGTGGATAGTGGGGCTTGCATTGCCCTATAGCGGCGACTGGCGAAGATCAGCCGTACTACAGTGGCATCTGGAAATTAAATTAGGGAGAGCAGGCGTCATCACTATGTGCTTAGGGCGTCATTGCATGTCCGGCTGTCCATAAGGGAGAAAATGTGGAAAAAAAATGTGGAGGGCAATCTTCGTGGCTAATGGTCATGCCTTGCACCCCCGGATAGACCTGAGAGGGGCGCGTACCCAGTGGGCGCATGAACAATGAAAGGCTGGCCCACTGGGGGCAGCGGGTTCGTGTGGCCCGCATGCATGACTGGGTCTGGGGGTGCAGGGCCGGTGGCCAGAAATTGTGGGGGCCACTCAGCTGAGGAGTAGAAAATAAGAATACAATAAAAAAAAAAAAGAATTGCTACAGTGAATTCAGGAGACAGAGGGGTGCGCCTCAAAGGCAAAATGGTCCTGGGGGGGTGCTTGCTGTCCCCCCCCCCCTCCACCGTTGGGAAGAGTACACAATATGGGGGGCGGACTAACAACAACACAAATGGAAAGGGATCTGGGGGTAGTCATATCAGATGACCTAAAGGTAGGCAAGCAATGGGTGAAGGCAGTAAGGAGGGCTGGGGGGACACTGGGATGCATAGGAAGAGACATCACCAGTAGAAAACAGGAAGTTATTATCCCTCTGTGCAGACAGTTGGTGAGACCCCATCCCCATCTGGAGTACTGCTTGCAGTTCTGGAGACCCCATCTGTGCAAGGACATAGACAGGGTGGAGGCAGTACAGAGAAGGGCAACTAAAATGGTGCAGGAGTTACACCAGAAGCCATACAAAGAGAGACTAAAGGAGCTTAATATGCATACCCTTGTGGAAAGGAGGGAGAGGGAGACATGATAGAAACTTTCAAGTACCTCAAAGGAATCAACAAAGTCCAAGAGGGTTGCATCTTTCAGAAAAAGAGAAGTGCAAGAACAAGGGGACACAATTTGAAGATAGAGTGGTGATGGCTCAGGGGCAACATGAGGAAGTATTTTTTCACAGAGAGGATGGATGTGTGGAACAGCCTTCCTGAGGAGGTCATTGGGTCAAAAACAGTGGGGAATTCAAGAATGCATGGGACAGACATAAGACAATTCTGGTAGGGGGTAGGAAGAAGTAGGCTGTTTGTTAAATAGGATCTGCAGCTTATCAAACAGGTAGGGAAATGGGCAGATTGGGTGGGACAAGTGGTCTTTATCTGCCATCAAAGTCTATGTTTCCATGTTTCTATGTAAGCTGCCTCTGGACATCCCAGTTTCTGGTTTCCTTGGTGATACAGTTGAAAGTGCAACCAGAACGGTATTCTGGGTAGCCTGGGTTCAAGTCCCAGCTAAGGTACTTACTTTTTTCTCTGTTCTGTTTTTTTGAGTATTACAAAATGCCTACAGCATCTTGTCTTCCCATCACCTGAGCACTTGGTGTTATAAGTTTATAGGAACACTAGGAGGGCATCTTATAGCTTAGTGTTGCCTTGCACATTCTTAGGGCAAGAGAACTGCAAAGTGAAGGTCAGCAGTTCTGGTACCCTAAGGATGTAAGAGGTGACACTCTAATACCCACAAGAGGCCTTCCTAGCATCCCTATAAAATTATTACAGATTGCGCAAACTTAAATTATCGTTAGGTTGCCTTTTTGAATGTTTTGTACAGCGTGAGCAGTACCAGCGAGAAGGTGGTTGCTAGGGCACAGCACTTGAGGTGCTCTACTAAAAATAAAAGTGTCTCAAGCGCAACTCAGATAAGCCCCATGATTGGTCAGGAGCACTGCAGGATGCTGTTGCCATCTATGATACTGAAAAGATTTGGCACCAGGGCTGTCTAGACAACTCACCCTGCAGTAGAGCAGGTGTTGTGAGCATAAATGCAGCTAAAGATGTGTGAAGGGAGAAGGGGAGCACTTCAGAAGAACACATGATCTGAGTGTATCTATGAACATAACAAAATCTACATTTTGCTGATGCATGCAGTAGAGCTGCAAGTTTATTTCCACCCAACAATCAAACAGCTCAGACTTCAAATGTTAAATTCTTGCAGAATCTAGTGACTCTTTAGGATTAAATTAGAATATTTGGTTCAACTGGTTTGACCAGTGTGAACCAGTCAAACCAGCAATGGTTGAACCAACTCTTTACCCATGCACTAATTCCGAATGCCTGTCACATCCCCTTTTCAACTCACTCCCCAGTTTTAGACCCAGTGAACTCCTCTTGAAGCTTGTTCTACCCTATGACATCTATTATTCCTTGACTGTTTTTCTGTCAGTATAGTGGAAGAGTATTACTAGTATTTCTGTATAGCATAAATCAATTTATGCTACATCGATAGACTGAAACTACTTCTTTCTGCCAGTTTAGCTGAATTGCATTATTAGAAGGTCAAGTGAGTAAAAGCGATTCCCAGTACATTGCTCAATTGAAAGTGCAATGATTTAATGTATCTATGTCAAGCTGACTGCAAGCTTGCAATTTTTTTTTTAAGTTAAGGTGCTATCCCTAATGTTTCTAAACTTAGCCCTTTCTAAAGATAGTTCTCTAAAAAGGCCTATCTTTGGAACCATAATGTCTAGAAATGTATTTTATTAAATAAAAGCTTGAAGTCAGGTTGACATGCATGCATTACGTTGATACACTCTCAAGGCATCAGTGTGTACTGTGAATGCACTCGTAATAAATCAACTTACTAATAATGCATTTCCACTAAATCGATAGAAAGAAGTTGTTTCAGTACTGTATATTGATGTAATGGAAACATACTACAACCATATAGTGGCTATGCTGCACACTTACAGTACACTGCATTGTCAGAAAGACATTAAAAAAAGATTTAGGACACTTATTAAACATGTTTGGTTCATTTATTGTAGCTAACAAGTTATGCCTGTTAGTGTATCAGAAGATAATGATTGTTTGCATATTTTTGAATTGAAATGGTACCATATACAGTATATGAAACATGCAGTACAGATTAGCATGCCCGTATCCATAAGTATAGAATGCAATATGTGTAACATGTACAAGAAGCAAGACTAATGTACGTTTATTTTTTGTAATGGGCCATAAAACCAAAATCTATTTGAGTTCATTATCTTTTGTGTCCAATAGGTCTACAAATAGAGGATAAATAATGGGCTGATTGAAAATATGCAATTACTCTCCACATATGAGGGGGCAAGGCCATAACCCATGAGTGGCAAAGCCATGAGTGAGTTATGAAAGTCTTGCCACCTCCCAAGTGGAGATAAATTGTGTATTTTGAGTCAAGCCATTGCGTATTTGATTTATATATCTGTGGAACAGTTAAAACCTTTTAAGAAAACTGTGTAAAAAGTCTATTTTGATATCATCAGCACTGAAAGAGTCACTCTCTGACTGGCTATATTAGAAAAATAGAAACATAGAATTTGACGGCAGAGAAGGACAGCTTGGCCCATCCAGTCTGCCTGTTTCTCCCTACCTACACTATTACCACAGACTGTGACTAATGTACAGCTCTTTCTCCTTCCCCACCTCCTTTCCACTATGATTCCCTTGTGCTAATCCAATGCATTCTTGAACCCCACCACTTTTTAAGCCCCCACAACTTGTGCTGGAAGGCTGTTCCAGGAATTTACCACTCTTTCTATGAAGAAGTACTTCCTCACATCTCTACTGACTCTACCCCCTCCAGCTTCATAGCATGTCCCCTTGTTCTTGAGCACCATTGCTTCTGAGAAATACTTCCCTCCTGTGCCTTAGTTAGTTAATACCTCTTGAGATGTTGCAAGGTCTCTATCATACCCACCCTCTCCCTCCTCTGTTCCAGGGTGTACATATTGAGGCCCTTTAGTCTCTCCTCTTAGGGCTTTTGATGCAGACCCTGCACCATTTTTGTTGTCCTCTTTTGGACCGCCTTCACTCTGTCTATGTCCTTCCAGAGATGTGGTCTCTAGAACTGGACACAGTACCCTAGGTGGGGGTCTTACCAGCGATCTATACAGAGGCAACACCACCACCCTCTTTCTGCTAGTGATACCCCTTCCTATGCATCCCAGCATCCCACTAGCCCTTCTGACTGCCTTGTCCCACTGTCTGGCCACCTTTAGGTCATCCATTAGAATTACTCCCAGGTCTCTTTCCTGCTTCGTGGTCATTAACACTACTCCACCCATTTTGTACTCCGCTCCTTGGTTTCTGTGCCCCAAGTGTACTATTCTGTACAGGAGGCAGTATATCGCAGTGGGTTAAGGCTCTGAGCTGCAGATCTGGAGACCTGGATTTGAATCCCACAGTCGCCTAGGTGCATACTGTGTGATCCTGAGCAAGTCACTTAACTTCCTTGTGCTTCCAGGTCACATCTGGAAACAAGCTTCAGCTTAGTATGCTACTCCTGGTTAAACAATATTCACTTCCTTTCCCCTACATTTTCACTTTGAAACACAGCTGCCATACTATTAACCACACCTCTAATTTTCTCAGGTCTCTGCTCATCTATTCCACTCCCCCCCATGGAGTGTCCACCCTATTGCAGATTTTGGTGTCATCTGCAAAGAGGCAGACATTTCCTTCCAGCTTCTCTGTGATGTCACTTAAAAAGACATTAAAGAGGATTGGTCCCAGCACTGATCCATGAGGCATCCCGCTGGTCATGCTCCCTTTCTCAGAGTGAACTCCATTTACCACCACCCTCTGTGCCTATCCCCTAACCAATTTCTTATCCAGTTTACCACCTTTGGACCAAAGCTACCCAGCTTGCTTACTGGTCTCCTATATGGAACGGTGACAAAATCCTTTACTTCAAGAATGCATGGGACAGACATAAGGCAATTCTTGTGGGGGGTAGGAAGAAATAGGCTGTTGGTTAACTAGGATCTGCGGCCTATCCTGTAGGTAGGGAAATGGGCAGACTAGATGGGCTAAGCGGTCCTTATCTGCCGTCAAAGTCTATGTTTCAATGTTACTTAAATCTGGGTTGGCCACATCCACCACTCCACCCTAATCTAAATCCTTTGCCAACCCATCAAAGACATTTGTCAGATTCATTTGACATGACCTCACTTCTCTGAAACCATGCTACCTCGGGTGTTGTAACCCACTAATTCAAAGTATTCCACAATCCTTTCCTTCAGCAGTGATTCCATTAACTCTAAAACCACTAATGTCAGGTTGACTGGCCTAGAATTACCAGTCTTCTCCCTGCTACCACTTTTATGTAGTGAGACTACATCCACGCTCCACCAGTCCTCCGGAACCACTTCTGTTTTCAGTGACCTGTTAAATAGAACTGTCAGAAGTGCAGCCAGTATTTCCCTGTGCTCCCTCAATAACCTTGGATGCACCCCATCTGGCCCCACTGTTTATCCACCTTCAGATTAGCAAGTCCCTTCAGTACTCTTGCCTCCAAAAAAGGACCAGTGTCCACTTCCATCATTCCAAAGATTTTGTTACTTTTTTGTGGTCCCTCCCCTTTTGCTTCCTCTGTGAACACTGAACAAAAGTATTTGTTCAGGATGTCTGCCTTTTCCTGGTCTTCCTCTGCACAGTTCCCCCTTCCCTTTTTAAGCTTACAATCACACCTATGGTCTTCCTCTTTTCACTTACATACCTAAAAAATGTCTTGACCCCTTTCATTACCTCATGAACTATTCTCTCTTCAGTTTGCACCTTTGTGCTTCTTACTGGTATCCCTGCTTCTCTGTTTCCCCCAATGCACCTATTTATCTTCCTCCCTCCTCATCTCCTTATACCTTCTGAATGCTACCCTTTTAGCCTTTACATTTTCAGACACCTCTTTCGAGAACCATAGCAGTCTCTTTTTACAGCTGCAGTAGGTGGAGCCTGCAGACACTTTGCATGTAGAAAAGGAGTGATGTCATGTTTTCTGTCCATGGAACTGACTGAAGGTGTAAATAGTCTCCTCGGCCTTACCCTCCTCTAAGAAATGTTTTCCACCCTCAAATAAATAAGCGTTCATGTTAGTCAATGGTTGCAGGGTACTATTTTCTTTCTTAAATGAGTGATACAGGAACTGGAACCTGAGTAGTGGGAGGCAGCATTAGTTTTTTGGGGGAAGTAAGATCCACTCCCACCTCCACCTGAGAAGCTCCTAAAGATCCACACCCACCTTTTTTTTTATTCATGTGGGAGGGGCATGAGGTGGATCTATCATGTTGGAACAACTGACTATCAGAGCTGCCTGGGGAAGTAATTAAGGAGTGCCTGAAACTGCATCTAGGCATATCCCCCCCCAAAACACACACACACACACACACACAAAAGCTCCTAAAGATCCACCCCCACCTTTTTTGATTCATGTGGGAGGGGCATGAGGTGGATCTATCATGTTGGAACAAGACACACTAGTTTGGGACCTGAACCAAGCAATAGAACAAGTCTGTGGAGTGATCGAGTTGTGGAACCCCTGCATTTTAGTAAGGACTAGGAGAACAGAAGATACATAATGCCTTCAAATTGACTTAAAAACCCTTGCAACAAATGATTATCAGAGCCACCTGGGACCTCAGATGGAAATAGTAATTAAGGAGTACCTGACACTACAGCTCCCAAGGAAAACAATAGACACAGCATTCTGATTCAAATTGAAAGAGACACAGGTTTTTCTTAAACATTTATATACTAAAAACATAAAGGTTAGCTTTTGGGATCAACAATATTTGTTTACCATATTCAATATATATATATATATATATATATATATATATATATATATATAGTGTTTGTCTTTTTAGTAGTTTCAAAACTTTGAAAGCATTGGTGTTAGTAATACATTTAGAAATACATTTTTAAATGTCTTTACAGTTAAACATGCAGTTTCATTTGAGGGCACATTTTTGGGGGGAGGGATTCAAATTATTTTAATCATGGGCACAGCACTTGGTAAACACAGACTTTGATGATGAAGTGTATTTTTTCTTATAAGTTTAAGAAACATGTATTATATATAAGTGTAGCAGTCTTGTAAATGGGACTGGGGAATTCATAATGGTTAAGTGCCTAGAATTTTTTTTTAATATAATTGAGTTTATATGTGCCAAGTAGATAGGGGATAGTGTTTTGAATGTGGCAGTAGGACAGATTTGTTAGGATAAATATATGCTGTCTTGCAAATAAGAAAACATTGTGAAGGATACATTTTGCAAAATAGTGATATATATCATAAGGTTTTCTTTCATGTATTGCTGGAAGAAATAGCTATGACTCATTTTGTACTATTAGTAAATGGAGAGAAGAAAACACTGAACAAGAAAACAATTGGTGATTTTAAAAGCTATTCTGATCAGAGCTGACATTGAAAAAATCTCAACTGTATTTTTTATTTTATTTTATCAGGGACACTAGAAACGGGATTTCACAGATTTCATAGATTTCATAGATGTATACAAGTTCAGAAGGCAGATGCCCATAGACGAACTCACCACCAACTAATTCAGTGGTGGAAAGAGAATTTCCTGTCACCCATATAAGTGTCAAGTCTTTTCTTGAATTGTTGAATATTGTTGCTACTGTATTAATAATATCTTCAGGTAGTGAATTCCATATAGAAGGGACCCTCTGAGTGAAAAATTTAGAACACTTATTAGTTTTGCATAATGAAGTTTTAAGTTTAGAATTATGGGATCTAGTTTGATTATATGTAAGTTTCTTTTGTAATCCAATCGTATTCAACAAGTATTCATTTTGGAAGGCATTAAAAGTATACATCGAGTCCCCTCTTAATACTCTGCATTCCAAGGAATATAGTTGCAATGTTTTGAATCTAGATCCATAGTCCATATCAGACTGTTGTCTGTTGTCTATCCTTTCAGTGGCTCTACGCTGAACCCTTTCTGTCACACTTAAATAACCAGTAGAGGTTGGAGTGCAAAATGAGGCACAATAATCCAAGTGTGGACGAACAAGGCAAAAGTATAATGGCAAAATAACAGATGGTTTTCTGTTTTTAATGAGTTTTAAAATGCTACCCAAAATCATATGACATTTTTTGACAGTTTTGTTAGTATGAGAATTACATTTTTGATTGTTGGATATTATGATACCCAGACTTTTTTCTTCTGTTGTGACCGGTAAATTCACATTTTGTGTTGAATAGTTGAACCTTTGGTTGTTATTCCCCATATGCATTACCTTGCATTTTGCCACATTAAACTTCATTTTGTTATTTACTGCCCAAGTAGTTAGACTGTTTAAATGTTCTTATAGAATGTTTGCAGATGAAATGTCATTTAGAAGGCAACCTATTTTACAATTGTTGGCATATTTGTTAATCCATACCTCTTTTGATGTTTTCATACTGGAGACTAATATATTAAAAAGAAGAGGACCAAAAACAGACCCTTGTGGTACTCATCTAGTAACTGGACTCCATTCAGACTCATGCCCAAGTGTGACCACCTTTTGTGTCTGTTGGATAGCCATGATGAAATCCATTTAATTAAGTTAACATCCAGATTTATATTGAAAAATTGATTAATCAATGTCTTATGAGAAACAGTATTGAATGCCTTTTCAAAGTCCAAAAAGACAATGTCCACTGGAATGCCATTGTCCAGAGCATTACTAATGGGTTCAAAAAAACTAATAAGATTAGTTAAACACAACCTACAAGGAGTAAATCCATGCTGAGACGTATCTATACAACCTGTACTTTTAATATGGTTAGAAATGTTAGTTTGTATTAGCCTTTCGATAATTTTATTGACAAGCGAGGTTAAGCTAATTGGCCTATAATCAGATGTCAACTGTTTATTACTACCCTTAAAAATAGGGGTTATATTTGCCACCCGCCAAGATTGTAATACATTACCACAATTCACAGATGCATTAAATAAGTAAGTGAGCTGCCCAATTAATTCTTTTAAGAGTTCTTTTAAGAATTTGGGATGTATACAGTCAGATTCAGAAGATGTATTACATTTAATTAAATTAATGGCCTCTAAAGCGTCTTGTTCAGAGAAAAATGAAATAAAATCAGCAGACGGTTGTATTCTGAGATTTATATGTTTTTTAGGACTAAATATACTTGTGAAGTAATGGTTAAGTTCTGCAGCCATTTCTGTTTCACTAATAATAGGTTTATCATTTAGCTGTAAGGAGCCAATTCCAATATGATTTTGTTTAAGAGAACCAATATAATTATAAAACTTTTTCTTATTATCTTTGATGTTAGTAGCTAGATTTATTTCTAGCTTTTGTTTTGCCATTTTTATTATTTGTTTAGTTTTTCTAGCAAGTATCTTAAACTTGCATCAGTCAGAATCTTTTTTGGTCTTACTGTACTTATTATAGGCTGGATGTTTTTTGTTTATGATACACTTTATATCTTTGGACCACCACAGTGGTATTCTTTGTTTCCTATTACTGTTGCATTTAACTCTATCTGGTACCCAGGTATTTAGATAATGGTCTATTTTGTCCTTTATCTTTACCCATATGTATCCAATGTCAAGATTAACACATCAGTGAGCACTGATGCCGTTTGTCTGTGTTAGGGAAGTTGTGGGTGGAGTTGTCTTGCACATGTTAAAATATACCAGCTGAATTAACAACTACTTGTAGAAGCAAAAGGCTGGGTGTTTTTTTCCTACTTTCTTTTCACTGATATTATAAACTGAGACAGGAAAAAAGTAAGACTGAACAGATCAGAGGTGACATTAAAAAATGTGATGATTGGATGAATCTAACTGCCGAATCAGGTTCAGGGAAAACATTATTAGATATTAGTGAAGAGTGCAATCTCACACAAAGTATAAAAACACCTACTAGAGGGAATAATATTTTGGATCTGGTATTCCATAATAAAAATCTAACTGTAAAAAATGTCAGGATCCATCCTCCCATTGGCAACAGTGATCATAAAGCTCTTAGTTTTATACTAGAACAATATTTAACTAATGCTCATAATTCAACTAAAATTTATTTATATGAAAAAGCAAACATCGCTAGTATGACAGCTCAGTTAAACAATATAAATTGGCTGAATATTCTCTCTACAACTGACATAAGGGGATATTTTACCAAACTTAATGATACCATCTGCAAATTATGTGTCGGCTACATTCCTTTTAAAATAAAAAATACGAGTGGCCATCACCACCCAAAATGGATGAATACAAATATAAAAAACTTATCAAACAAAAAAAAACATATGACATTCAAAATACTTAAAAACTCCTACTCAATCTAATTGGAATTCCTATTTGCAGATCCCAAAAAAGTGTAAAAATAACATCCAAAAAGCAAAGAAAAAATGGGAATATAAATTAGCCTCCGAAGCCAACAAAAACAATTACAGGTCCTTTTTTTCTTATGTTAATTCACTATAAAAACCAGTTGCCATGTGGGCCCTCTTCAATCTGATGATAGTATTATTCGGTTCCCTAGTAATATGGCTCATTTTCTTAACTCTAAATTTTGTGAACTTTTTCAAAAAAATCAGAAAAATGTGAAACTGTGTCACTCTCTGGACAATCCTATATCAATATCTGAAAATGAAGTTCACAAGAAACTTTTACAACTTAAGGGTAAAACTAGTGCTTCACCAGATAATATTTCTGGTCATCTTTTATTTCTTCTGGCTGATAGTTTGTCTCTTCCATTAAAATTGCTATTTGAACAGTGCATTAACTCATCCTATGTCCCAGAACTTTGGAAGACAGCCTTTGTGATCCCTATGCATAAGAAAGGTTCCCATAAAAACTGGGAGAACTACAGACATATTAGCCTTACATCCCCATTATGTAAACTATTGGAAGGGTTCATTAAGGAGATGATTTCTGTAACTCTGGATGAGTTGGATACTGGTCAGCATGGTTTTAAAAAAGGTTGCAGTTGGTTGACTAATCTGCTCTGCTTTTATGAAGATGTCAGCCTTCAACTGGATAATAGAATACCCTATGATATTGTGTTTATAGATTTTAGTAAAGCCTTTGATTCTATTCCCCATTGGGCTATTATTAAGAAGTTAAGTACTCTTCATATAAACTATAATATCATAAGCTGGATAGCACAATGGCTGGTTGGTTGCACTCAGTAAGTACTGATTAATGGTCATCTCTCAGATATTGGTCAAGTCCATAGCGGGGTTCCACAAGGGTCCATGCTGGGTCCATGTTTATTCCAAGCTTTTATTGCTGATTTAACTCAGAATTGTCACACAACATCCATAAAATATGCTGATGATATTAAAATTGGTGGACCTAGTTTTGATTATAGTAGTGTCAAGACTATCCAAAAAGATTTGGATCTCATAACTGACTGGGTCAAGACATGGGATATGAAACTAAACCATGACAAGTGCAAAGGTAGGCACTTGGGTCCTCATAACTTATGTCATGCATATAGTTTAGATGATAAGTCACTTGCAAGTACCTCAGTTGAAAAATATCTTGGTGTCTATATAATGCAAGATTTTTCACCTAATATGCAGATAAATAAAACTATACAAAAATATAATAGTGTTGTTTGGTCCATAAATAGGAATATTAAATCTCGGGATGAGAGGGTGCTACTGCCTCAGTACAGAGCTCATGTTCGTCCTCATTTGGATTACTCATCTCAGTTTTGGTGTTCTTTTAAGAACCAGGACATATTTCAAATTGAGAAAGTTCAGAGAAAATTTACAAAATACATCAAAGTGTACTCTGATAAGCCATATGAATCAAGACTTACATCCCTGAATTTAATGTCGTTATCCACCAGACATCTGAGGGGGGACCTATTATTTATGTTTGATATTGTTTAGGACCCTTTCCTCATGACTAATATGGGTATGGGCTTTAAAAATAATATCTTTAATATTAGGGGACACCCCCTCCAATTACAAGGTGGGGGCTTTAATTTTATGCCCCCAAATTACTTTTTTACAGTCAGAGCTATCAACCCTTGGAACGCACTCCTGTTGAATATTATCATTAGTGATTCAAAACTAACACTCAAGAACAGATTGGATAAGTATATTCTCTCAAATGCTAATGTTAAATATTATTTATTATAGGAGCAATTATGGGCTTTCAAGCCTCCTAGCTCCTTACCTTCCTAGTATGAATCCTAAGGTCTGTTGCATGCATTGTGCTTTCATTTTTGTGAGAGGGGCATGAGGTGGATCTATCATGTTGGAACAACTGACTTTCAGAGCTGCCTGGGGAAGTAATTAAGGAGTGCCTGAAACTGCATCTAGGCATATCCCCACACACACACACACACACACACATAATCTCTTTAAGATTCACCCCACCTTTTTTTTATTCATGTAGGAGGGGTATTAGGTGGATCTATCATTTTGGAACAACTGACTATCAGAGCTGCCTGGGGAAGTAATTAAGGAGTGCTTGAAACTGCATCTAGGCATATCCCCCCCGCAAACACACACACACACTTAATCTCCTAAAGATCCACCCACCTTTTTTTATTCATGTGGGAGGGGTATGGGGGGGATCTATCATTTTGGAACAACTGACTATCAGAGCTGCCTAGGGAAGTAATTAAGGAGTGCCTGGAACTGCATCTAAGCATACCCCCACCAAACACACAAACAAATAGACATCATGATTTTTTTTAACTCTAAGCATGTCAATATTTGGCTCTTACAGTATGGGCACGTTGGGCATAAAAATGAAATAGAAAAAAGGATCAAGCAATTGCCTTTTCCCTTGTCAGATACATGCAGACAGAACATAGAACATAGAAACATAGAAGTTGACGGCAGATAAGGACTGCAAGGCCCATCCAGTCTGCCCATTTCTTTTTCTACCTTATAAATGTGCCATCGGCCTTTGCTCTGTCAGTGGCCTATCTATTCATAGTCATTTGTATTGCTCCCTTATGCCTATCCCATGCCTGTTTGAAGCCCTGAACTGTATTCATAGCCACCACTTCTTGTGGTAAGCCATTCCATGCATCCACCACCCTTTCTGTGAAAAAGAATTTCCTCACATTCCCCCTTAATCAGCTCCCTCTAATCTCATGCTGTGTCCTCTTGTCCTGCTATTTTTCTTATATTTAAACATGTTAGACTCTTTCACCTTGTTAATGCCCTTAAGGTGTTTGAGTGCCTCGATCATATCACCTCTCTCTCCCTCCTTTGCTCAAGGGTATACATATTGAGCTCTGTTAATCTGTCCTCATATGTCTTCTGATGCAGTCCCTGCACCATTTTGGTTTGCCCTTCTCTGGACTGCCTCAATTTGGTTAATGTCCTTGTGAAGGTGTGGCCTCCAATACTGCATGCAGTACTCCAGATGGGGCTAACCAGTGTCTTGAAGAGGATTATTACCTCCCTCTTCGACTTATGATACCCCTACTAATACACCCTAACACCCTTAGCCTTACCTACTGCTTTAGAGGTCTGCTTGGATGATTTCAGGTCATCAGTGATGATGATGCCCAAGTCTCTTTCTTCCTTTGTGACTGCTAGCAACTCCTCCAGCTCATAGGTGGCTTCAGGTTCTCTTCCCTATGTGCACGATCTTGCATTCTTTGCATTAAATCCCAGTTGCAACTCTTCTGACCATTTTGCTAGTTTATCCAGATCTCTTCTCATTCTGCCCACCCCATCTGGATCATCTACTCTATTGCAGACCTTGGTGTCATCTGCAAACAGACAAGCCTTACCCTCTAGTCCATCTGCAAGGTCACTAATGAAGATGTTGAAGAGGACTGGCCCCAGGACTGATCCCTGAGGTACCCTACTTGTGACTTGCATCTCTTCTGACTGTATACCATTTACCACCACTCTCTGTTTTCTGCCCGTCAACCAGTTTGCCACCCAGTTGACCAACTTCTGACCACCCGAGCCTACCCAGCTTATTTATCAATCTTCTATGTGGAACAGTGTCAAAGCTTTGCTGAAGTCATGGTAGGCAACATCAACTGCTCCCCTGGTCCACCACCTGGTTACCCAGTCAAAGAGGAAATCTATGAGATTAGTTTGACAGGACCTTCCTTTGTAAACCCATGCTGCCTTGGATCCTGTGCCCCTATGGATTCCAGGTGTTGTACTATCCTTTCCTTAAGGAGTGCCTCCATAATCTTGCCCACTACTGAGGTAAGACTGACTGGTCCGTGAGTTCCCTGCCTCCCTGCTACCACTCTTGTGAAGCGGGATCACATGAGCCCTTCTCCAGTCTTCTGGGACCTCTCCTGTGCTCAGAGACTCACTAAACAGTTCTGCTAATGGCTCTGCTAGTTCTACCTTTAGCTCCTTAAGTACCCTGGGATGTATGCCATCAGGTCCCATTGCCTTATCCACCCCTAGTCTTAGCAAGCTCTTGTAGGACCCTTTCTTTTGTGAAGGAGTAGTGCTCACCTCCCCGTGTCCATGATGCTGAGCTGTGGGCCCTGCCCTACCTTCTCTTCAGTAAATACTGAGCAAAAGTATCTATTTAGGATAGATGCCTTTACATGGTCCTCCTCCTCACATGCTTCCTTTTCTCCATTAAGCTTAGCAATACCCCCTCTGGACTGTCTCCTTTCACTAATGTATCTATAGAAAGTCTTGTCACCTTCTTTTACTGTTCGTGCTAGTTTTTCCTCAGTTTGGGACTTTGCCTGCCTTACTGCCTTCCCTGCTTCCCTTAGGGCAGTTTGGTATGCCTCCCTATCTTCATCCCGTTGTGTTCCCTTATATTTCCTGAAGGCCAGCCTTTTGGCTCTGACCTTTTCTGCTACTGTATTTGAGAACCAAAGTGGTTTCTTCTTCTTTGCACTTTCTTTTTCTGTTAACACAATGGGATGTTGCTTCAGTATTGCATCCTTAATGCTTGCCCACTTTGCCTGTACCCTCACCTGTGTTTCTTTTGCCAGGCTAGCTTAACTCTGTTGGCCATCTTATCAAAGTCAGCTCCTCTGAAGTCCCATATTTTTGACTTGGAATGGGATGATTTAGATGTAGTAGCCAAACTGAACCATACCATGTGATGGTCACTGGCCCCCAGGTGACCTTCTACCTGGAGATCTGTGATCCATTCCTTGTTAGTCAGTACTAGATCTAGGATAGCCCTGTCTCTCGTGGGTTGCTGTACCAGTTGTTTGAGGCCCTCCCCCTGCAGGGAATCCACTATGTGTCTAGTTCTGGCAGATGTTCCTGCTGGTATTGATCAATCTGTATCCGGCATGTTGAAGTCTCCATATCAGAACCTCCCTTTAGCTGTCATGTTTTGTATATCTTCTAACAGTAATGTGTCTATGTCCTCTCCTGGTCTGGGGCCTGTAGACAACCCCAGTTCTTATGGCTGTCCCATTTCTGTTTCAGGGTGACCCACAGTTCTTCTGGCTCCTTATGTGTATTCTGAATTTCTGTAGCTTTGATATTTTCATTGACATACAGGGCCTCCTCCCCCCACTTGCACCTCGGTATCTTCTAGAACAATACATAGCCAGGTACTGAAGTCTCCCAAGTGTGGTTACTGGTAAACTACGTCTCACTAATTGCTACTATGTCCAGTTTAGCCTCTGACATTATTGCCTGCAGGTCTGGAATCTTATTTCCCGGCTGTGAGCATTTGTGTACATGATTTTCCATTGGCCAGATTTTGGTGTGTTAGTTGTTGGGTGAGGTTTGGCATTACCCCTGTGCGTCGTATGGGGAGACCAACCTTTTTTCTTACCTGGTGATGCAAATGAACTGCAAACATGCTGAATCCCTGTTTGACCACTAGCTGAGGGGGAAGGGGTGTTCTTCCCATTCGACATATGGGGTGCTGCACCCCTCTCCCCATTTGTTAGTTTAAATATTCTGCAAAGACATCAAACTTCTGCCCCAATGCACTGACTCCCTCCTTAGTCAGATGCAGTCCATCAAATTTAAAGAACTTTCGCTCCCAGAACTCTTGCTAGTTCCCTACAAATCTGTGTCCTTTTTCCTGGCACCAGCCCTTGAGCCACGTGTTTAGCTCCCCTATCTCCCCTTCTCTGACCTTCCGTCCATCTGCTCCCCTCTCTCAGACTGGCAGGATCTCAGAGAAGGAGATGCCGGACGAAATAGATGATAGTTTGTCACCCAGCCTGGTCAGGTGTTCCTTGGTCTCCACAACTGACCGCTGGCGAGATCGATTAGTCCCTATGTGTACTAGGACATCAATGTTTTCTCCTGCTTTGTGAACAATTTTAGCAATGCGGTCAGTGTCTCTCCATGCTGATGTACCTGGGAGACATCTGACCATTACCCCTGGCTGGAGATGGGTATCTCATGGAGCCTCCTATGATCAGAAGTTTTTTGGATTTCCTTTTTGCTTTTTTTGTTTTGGTTCCTGATTTGGGTGAGTTTTGTTGTGCTAGCTCCTGTGCTGCAGTGTCCTGCTCTGCAGTGTCTTCTGCCTCTTTGTTTGATTTCAGAGATAGAGGCAGATACCTGTTTGTAGTGTTTATATGGTTTTTGGAGGTAATATGTTGGAGAGCAGAGAGTGATGGGGCACCCAATTTGCCCCTCCTAACCACCTGCCAACCTCCAGGACCAACTACCCTCTGCAGTCGAGGTTTTTCTGTTGGATGCTGGGGAAATGGCGGGTGCTTCTTATAATGTATTTCCTCTTGAATATGAAATTTAAGGCGTGCAGTCTCTGCCCATGCTGCCCGGAGCTGAGCCCTAAGATCTCCAAAGGCCCAGCATGTAGGACAGTGTCCTAAATCCTGCAAGAATGTCCTTCTGAAAATTGTTCCACAGTACCTGCAGTTAATGATATCCATTCCAGATAAGTTGCTGGGTTTATAACCTAGTCAGAGTAAGGTCACAAATCCTGTATAACAAGTTCATCATATGGATGTTTTCCATGTAAAACAAATTTTGTTTAAGTCTTGTCTGTAGCATCGTTTGTAGCCAGTAAACTATTATGTACATAGGTACTGTAAACGACACGTTTTAATTCAGAAATCCAGTCTTGATAAATTTGTTTTTTTAGCAGTTCTGTAAGATTTATGTCTCTCTGATGTAAGAGTGCATAGCATGGAAATGAAAGGGTTTCTGTAACTGATTGTTGTTTGCATGAGAATTAAGTGTGACAGTGACATGCAAGAGTGAAGTCTAAATTGTTTCTTGGCTATTATGGGATCTAAAGTTTAACACTATTGCATGAAGTCAATAATGTCTTGTGTTTTTTGCATTTGAATAGATTTAGTGCTTTGAAATAAAAGATATAAATATATATACATCGTGTCATGGGCACCTGAAAAGGAAGAAGATACTACTAAAATAAATGCTATTCTGATATTTTACTTATTTATGTGTGAGATTTTAAGTGTAGTTTTGCCTAGGTCACAGACACATAAGCTATAAATAAGGATGGATTTATTAGTTAAAGCTTATAGTAGCAAAATAAAGCAAGAAAAATAATATTTTGTGTTTTTTTCTTTCAATTGTTTAACCAGGAGTGGCACACTAAGCTGAAAGCTTGTTTACAGGGGCAACCTGGAAGAACATGGAAGTTAAGTGACTGGCTCAGGGTCACAGAGTATGCAAGTGGGGGCTGTGGGATTCATACCCAGATCTCCAGATTTGCAGTTAAGAGCCTTAAACCACTGTGCTATACTGCCTCCCTAGTTATGGCAGTCATCTGTTTTATGGTTCATGATGTCAGTGTAGTAAGCATATCAACATACTAACATACAAAAATGCCAGCAGAATAGGCCTAGTGGGCTTTCGTATCTGCTCGTTTGGTCAGTCCCCACCCTGGGAGCTGACCTTGCTGCCTCCCCCACCCTCTTGGGCTTCTCCCTTCCCAGTCCAGGGTATTCCCGCTTCATTGGACTTTGCTTCCACAACCCTTCCCCTGTACCTGTCCCCCCAACCCCCGAACCCCTCCACAGTCTCTGCCTCCATCAGCCCCCTGGGCAGCACATTCCATGGTCCTACCACTCTTTCAGTGAAGGAGCACCTCCTCCTTTCTCCCCTGAGTCTCCCCCTCCAGCTTCCACCCATGATCTTTATTTGCCCCCCTTCCTTCTGAGCACCATCACTGCACCTCCCCATTTACCCCTTCATGTACTTGAAGGCCTCTATCATGTCCCTCTGTCCCTTCTCTCTTCCAATGTGTACATATTTAGCTCTTCGAGCCTCTCCCCATAGGTCCTTTCCCCCAAGCCCCAGATCATTTTTGTTGCCTTCCTCTGGACCTTCTCCAGGAGTTCAATGTCGCTCTTTAAGTGTGGCCTCCAAAACTGTATGCAGGACTTGAGTTGTGGCCTCACCAAACAGTTATACAGAGGGAGCATCACTTCCTTCCTTCTGGAGGGATCCCCCTAGCGATGCATCCCAGCATCATGTTGGCCTTGGCTGTTGCCCTCCTCCAAGTCTCCAAGTTGTTCATCTTGACATCCACCACCACCCACAGGTCACTCTCAGCCATACAGCCATAGCAGAAGTACATTGCATAGCAGATATAAAATATCAATAAGCAGGTCATGCAACAGATATGCTGAGCAGTTACTGAAGCAAGAAATGTATAGCTGTCATTTTTTATATCCTGTTCAAAATGTGTTTTTGTACCTGTGGTACCAAATGGCACAGTCTCTGTGCAAAATCTCCTTTTGGCTAATGAACTGAAAGTGTCATTGTTCACGCAGTGGGGTCACAAAAAGCCCATATTGAAAACTTGGAGTGAAAATACTATGAAACACCCAGGGCATTAGGGTTTCTGACCATAACACCCTGCAGTGTAGGGACTGACAGGCATAGGGTTGTGACTTGAGATTGTCAATAGTAATACTCCTGCCATTCCACCCCCATTCCCCACCCTGCAGACAGTGACAGGCATCGAGGTGTGCCTTTGACTCTTCAGCCCCAAAGTTCACTCCATTCTCTTATACTGTACCCAATTCAGCGTATTTCCTTATGGAATGGGTGAGTGGAAAGTTTGAAAACCCCAAGGCAGACCTCGACTTTTGTCTGTGTCTGCAGGGTAGGGTGAGGTGAAATGGTGTGAGCGTTATGGGCAGTGACCCAAAAGCACATCCCAATGCCTGTCCATGTCTTCGGGGTGGGGATGGGGTTGGCGTCACTTCAGTACTTCACTGCCATTCCTATTCTGCCTGCCTGTCTGTCTGTCTCTCTCTTTCTCTATCTATATGTCTATGTGATTATCTATCTTTCCATTAATTGCATGTATCGCTATTTTTACCTATTTCTAAAACAAACCTGCATTTTATATTTACCTGTACTCTGAGCACATACTTATGAAACTGTGCAAATTTGTACTACACTTCTGGCGTAGACCTCATATTTTCCTAATATTCCCAATATCACAAGCATAACTAACTTGTCCTTATCAAAAGTGACCCCCTCTGAAAGTTAATATCACATTTTCTCTAACAGTCCATCATCATTACACCTGACTTCCTGACATCAACATATTGCTTAAATATAACTTACATCACCTCATGGACAAAACCCCTGTTTCTCTTAAAAAAAAAAAAAAAAAGAAACTGTGTAAATAATCATTAGGCTGAGCATATGCCAGCTATTACTTTTTCATGTACTGCCACCTTCTGGACCATCATGGGGATTTGCATATGTTTCCCTTGATGCTTTGCATTATTGGGATATGTGCCATTGTGTTTTCTTTTAAATTTGGCTGTCTGGCCAATATCATCTTGGATAACACATACATCTGTGACATTTGCTCTGGGGTTCTTTTGTAAGCTTCCTCTTCCTTCCATTAAAATGTACACCCTCCATATATTTTCCTAATAATGTGTATGCCTTCCTTATAACAGAAACTAAAACAAATCTTACTACTTACATATCATTGTGTTGTTTTTCCATACCTCCTTAACAATTCCAACACTAACTTCATCATGCAGCTGTGGTGGATCTGACCAGAATGTGTTCCTCTTGATTTTGATTACTGTGCAAAGGTCATGTAAAGTGATTGTGACATAATTACCCTTTAGATAAACCTTTATATGGAGGTTAGATACATGATCATTTTTGGGGGAACTATTTATCCCCACTGGTGTGATATCTGTGTGAGTTCCCATATTCACATTTCTTGCAGTTCTGAAATCTTATTTAAGGATCAGGACCGAGAAATCTGAGATGGAGTGGTTAGGCTGTGAGAAGTGCTGCCCTCCTAGTACATCAGTCCTTGATGGCTTGCTTGTGCAAGTATATTTGGGTGCAGAGAGGTTGTTGGTTTCACCCACATACAGCCTGATTTGGGGAATTTCTTAGACTAGATGTAATAAACAATGTTCTCTAACCAACATGCATAGGTCACCTGTATCCTGAGTTGCGTGTTTAGAAATCTGCAGTGGAAAAATGCTCACATGTTTTGCATTTTGGATTATCGCAGGGTGTTGTGCCCTGTGGTGTTTTTTGTTCTGGTTCAGTGTGAGTTTGCCTCTGATAGTCAGTCTGGATAAGTTAGAGAGTTGTTTAAAGGAAATTAAATGTGGTTCTTGGGAAATTAATGTTAGAGTATCATTTTCACAAAATACTGAAGCTCTTTAAGAATTGCTCATTGGAGCACGGGTGCTGATATTTAACTGACAAATAGTGTAGGGTATCTTGTTTGTAGTTATCCTTTTTATATTTACCTGACAACACTCTATCCAGATATCTATTAAATGACAGCAGTGAGCCTCTTACACCTGCTAATAGCCACCATGTCTCAAAATGAACCATACCCTGTCTTTGTGACTAAGCTAATTACTGTCAGAAGGTAAGAATAGATCAGTGTCTATAAGACAGTCATTGCAAAAACAATTTTAAAGTATCAGTTAGGGATGAAGTGTAAAGCCACAAAAGGAAGGAAATGCAACATTAGGGTTAAAAGTCCCTTGAGCTTTGGTGAATCTGTGGCCTGGCATTCCTCAGGGTTTGAACTATCACAGGATGCACTATTGGTCTTGCTGTGACTCTGGCATCCATTCTCCAAGCATTTCTATGTTACTAATGTCTGTGTGCCTGCTCAGAAAGTGCTGATGTTTGGGTGGTGTCAATGCTGTGTCCGATGACTGTTCAAACCTTGAAGAATGCAGGCCACCTATACACCATGGCTCAGGGGAGTCTTAACACTAATGTTGCATTTGCAATGCCAGTGCTACAATGTGTGAATGTTTAAATCCCAAGGAACGTTAGGCTACCAGTTCACCACTGCTTTCGTGAGTTTTATCCCTAATGTTGTATTTCCTCATTTTTGTGGCTTTATTTTCAACCCTCATGGATGCTTTAATGTAATTTTTTTTAATGAATTTCCTTTTATTTTTAAAAAAGATATATAAAGCACTGGGACTGTAGTGTGCATTCCAAATGGCTTTAGACATTTGCAAAGCACCTAACCTGAGTTAAGTACCCCTGGGCCTAGAGCATGCTTTGAGAATGGCATGTTGGTAACATGTGAAGCCCCCCACTTGTCCTACATGTTTCTCTACTGCATTCTTTGCAAATGTGAAGTAACCAGCATTCAGCATATTGCTAGACCTGTAGCTTGCTTTATGCAGGACCGTGCAGGCTGTACACAAAGCAGCATACACATAGGGTACAGTGTAAGATATGTAGCATGTTTTGCTCAGGGCCTGCAGGGTACTGTGCAATGCAACAGACCCATTGGAAAGGTCTGAAAGTTGTGACTTGGGTGGTCATCAGGGGATGCTGACCACCCTGGCCCTCAAATTTGGTTAAAAAATGTAAAAAATGTAAATGTTATAGAAAAAAAAACACAACAAAAAAACTAATTTTTAAATATGCAAACTATACAAGCCCATGAATGTAGGTTTTTTTTGGTCATGGTTTTTGGGGCTTAATTTTTTTTCTAAATACCCCCCAAAAAAGATCCAAAAAATGTAAGTTCAAATGCACACATGGTTCACTTTTTGTGGGACTTAGTTGTTTTTCTGCAGGTGTTGTTTCTAACACCAATTACTATTTTAGTTTTTTAACATATGTTTACCAAATTTTAGGGACACGGTGCTTACCCCAACCTCCATGACCACCTTATTGACACTTTTAAATTTGATCTCAAAATAAACTTTGGGGACATCAAATTTATCTCTTTTTAAGAATAAACACAGGCACAGTTTTGTTTTGGACTTATTTTTTTTCCTGCCCCCTTAGCCAACACACTACTGCAGAATATAGTGACCTGCTGAGTTGGAGGCAGGACTGTGCCAGTCACTCACCATGTAAACTAAATGTTAATACTTTGATAGCCATGAGGGAGGGTGGAGTGAGTGATGGGGGGTGGGTGAGGTTGAGGTGGTTAATTTATTGTACAGGCTGTGTGGGGGAAGAGGTCAGCAGGGCTTTTGGCACAGTGGGTAGGGAGGGAGGGCTGTTAATTACTAAAGTCAGGCACTGGTGTTGGGCACCTTGTGTCAGAATGGGTGGAGGGTCAGTGGCCCCGGGGTTGGGTTCCCAGTGGCCACTTCATTTTTTCATTTATTAGTTTACTGTCTGATACAGGATTAGAACACTCAGTGTCAGAATAGGGAAGGGGTGGGACCAGAATTGGCCTCCCAGTGGCTGCTTATTATTTTGTTATTTACTGCTTGACACCGGGGTTGAGCACTCGGTGTCAGAATGAGGAGAATCTGCAGCACAGGGATTTGGCTCCAAGTGAATGCATCTTTTTAATAATTTTAGTGTCTAGCACTAGGGTTGGGCACCCGCTGTCAGAATAAAGGTTGGTGGGGGCTGGTTGGTGGCATGAGACTTGGGCTTCCAGAGACTGCATTTGTTTTTTTAACACTTTAGTGTCTGATAACAGGGTTAGGCATGTGGTCTCAGAATGGGGGCAAGTGGGGGCTGGTCAGTGGCACAGGAGTTGGGCCCCCAGTGACCTCATTGTTTTTCTTCTTTTTATACTTTCACCACTAGGGTTGGACACTAGAGATGTGTGAAGTTTAAAAACTTCACTTCCCAAAGAACTTGATGAAGTGCTTTGCAGTTCGTAGAGTCCTACTTCTCAGTATTGGGGACTTTCCTAGCAAAGTTCAGCAGAAATTTGCAAAAACAACTGAGTCAAAAGGGTGTGGTTTGGCTACCCAAAAGATGGCTCACTAAGCTTTTAACTCCTGAAACCCCTTACCAGAACCCACTAAAATCTACACCAGAACCTAGCGTACCAACTACAGAACCCATCTAGTCCACTGGGGAAAGTTCTGAGGAATTGTTCTATACCTCGTTTGTCCATCTTGTTCATCCTGCTGCTGAGATATCATTGTGAGTGCTATACAGGTTCTCCTGATAGGACAACAGACCCTTAGGCAGCAATATGGCTGTGGCAGCTCCTGGCTCATCAGAAATGGTTATGGAGGAGATAAAGACAATGTCTGAACCCCTTTTTCACTAAATCAGAAACCTCATGCTTGCTTTTCAATGAACTACAGCAGATAGCATCTCCATAGGATTCTGAGCTTTTCAACGAACTACAGCAGATATCATCTTCATAGAAGTCTGTGTTAACATTGCGGAATAGCAGATTGTCACTAATGAGGACTCCACCAGTAGACTCATGGGGCACATCAGGGAGCAGGACAGAGCCATCTGACTCCTCTGAAAAGTTGAAGACCTCAAAAATAAAGATTGGAGGAACAATCTCAGATCTGTGGGGTTCCCCTAAGGGCTCCCAAGGCAAGAATACCAGTGGCTTCCTCCAAAAAGCTTTCTCTGAACTGTTTGCTCCTGAGTGCCCCCAACATCAAAATTGGCTGCACACACAGATCCCTTCTCCCCCCTCCACCTAAACAGGGGAAGAGATCAAGACCAGTACTGGCTTGATTCCTTCAATTCATGGGCAAGGAGAAAATCATGTAGTGTGCCAGGCAAAAATGGGTCTCTCACTCGTCACGGGCATCCCATCAGGATTTTTCCTAATTTCTCCCTGGAGCTATCTAACCATCATTGGCCCTCCACACCTTCCTGGAAAGCACTAATTAAGTCAGTGGTTCCCTACAGCCTTCACTTTCCAGTTGTCCTCTAGATAACTCACAATGGCGTCTCCCAATAATTTGACATCCCAGAGGCCACTAAGAACTATATTATTAAAACATGGCCTCAAGTGGACAGACAAAAACATGGTTTTCATCCAACAGGTTGTGGGGGGCTCACTTCATGAGCAGGTCAGGGACACAACCCCAGTTGCTGGTTTTGGTGGCCCTCTCACTCACCAGTATGGCCCACCCATGAAACCCCCACTGGAAGACCCGGAGTCATGGTCTTCTGCTCCTTGGCACAGGAAACATAGTAAGAAAGTCAAAACAGAAAAAGTAAAGGAGTGGATCACAAGACCCCACAATTGCAGTAGTTGCCAAAGTGAAGATTCCTCGGCCACTTCTATTACCCTCTCACCTATGATGGGGAACAGCCATTTTGCCCCTCTGCACACAGCTCCATCAGGATGCCATCACTCAACCCCCAGCAACCACACAGCAGATCCAGCAATCACTAGTGACCAAGCCACAAGGCCCAAGTCATAGACAGAAGTGGTGAGCTTGGGGGTGGCAGTGACCAGCCTCCTAGTGAGAATCCTCAGGCCTCAATGACAGTTACACTGCAGAATCCAGCTCCATCGACACCACCCCAAACTGTTCATCATAAGTGGCTTCCTGACAGACACTTGCATCTTCCACTAAGCTTATTTATGTATTCTACAGGTCCTAGCACCACATCAGAACTGCTGCACCTATCAGAACCAAGTGTAATTAAGGACACTGGAGTGCTTAAAAGAGTGATGCCCTCATATCATTTCTCTTTCAGTACTGCATGTGTTACAGGTTCCCCCCTGGTCCCCACAGACAGAGCAGACACCATACCACTTCAATATTGTGTTGCAGTGTTTTTGTCTAAATAAGTTAATGGTGATGTTTTATCTCCTGTATCAAAATGTTTGGTTGCTCTGCTGGGAGAGATGGGGTGGGTAATCTGTGAAGGAACGAGTGGAGAGCAGGTCTTACACAGATGCTGTTTCTCCTAAGGGTCCAACATAATCAAATGGCAGGGGGACTACAGAAACAGTCTGTGAAAGAGCCCTCCTATAGTGCAGCATCCAGGGTTTCCTTAGTTACATTCTTGAAATGTGTAAAAACTGTTTCATCTCCCTGTGGGACAGATATCACCTCTAGGGATGCTAGCTGTGGGAGGATGGAGGCTTCACGAGCTCCTCTGCTCTCAGTATGGGCCTTCAGGGACACTGGCACAACAGACATACAACTACGTTCTAAATGCCACACAGATTCCCGTGCTGATATCCACCATTTTCTGTCACCCACCCTTTACGAAAATGCACTTGCTCCTGCATGAATTAGGAGAGCTCCCAGGGTTGGGCTTGTGCTACTCTCTGCATGAATGCACAGTTGTACTGCACAGAGATCTAACTTTGGGGAGGGCAGGCTCTCTCAGAATGCTACATGCCTCCATTGCCCAACTCTTTCTCAGGCTTTTACTTCACACCAGGTCGACAAGGAAGCGTGAACATGCTACCAAGACCACTCACCTAGGAATACATAACTATGCAGTGCAGTCACTTTTATGTGGTGATCACGTTACTGGCATCCTGTTGCCCAATACTGTTATTTGGAATTACATAGTAAACTATGTCAGTTTTGTTACACAGGAGGGGCTCTTGGGGGAAGTGGTACTGGGACAGAAAGAGTGGGTGTTGCTGAGGGCCTAGCTGCCAAACACAGCTGCTTATCATGTTGCATGATTCATGTAGCGCTGAGCAATCCTCTTGCCTCTCGCTCTCCTCTTGATACTTACACAAATAGAACTGGTAGCAATGACAAGTTACAAGAGATACAGCCTCCAGATCCATTCTGCTGGAGAGGTAGGGTGCTCCATTAGCCTGAATATAACCCTCCATCCATATGAGCCTTCAAACCAAGGGAAGAAACACTGCTTCTTCATTACTGTGGGTCAGAGACCCACTCTCATATACACAGCAAGCAATCAGTGGCTGTTCAGGCAGGCGTGGGTCTCTTTGGCACCTCCTCCTTCCCATCCAGTACTTCTTCAACACCTTTTCAGCCCCAGCTGGAAAGCAATTATGGGTAATTCAGGCAGGAGGGCCTGATATCAAGGTAACAAGCTCTGCTATACCCCTTCACACAGCTCCATCTAGAACTGGATCACAGACCATGCCTCTCCAAATATATCCCCCCCATGAGGAATCACAGTACCTTGGAGAACATACAGGGATGTGCCTAGTCCATCCGTGTTGGGCGTGTATTAAGTTTCTGGGTTACACTGTCTGGCTAGGAGTCTTGTAGTTATTACCATGCCCAATCCTTGACTCCTAGAACTTGGGTTGAGTTTCTTCACCTGCGTTGATTAGATCGAAGATTGGTCAGAACTCTGTATGTATCTTGGTTCATACTCACAATTTACTGTAGGGATGGTAGGAGATGGGGATGAGGGTAGTTCGTTGTTATTATCCCCTGTTGGGTATTGTATTTGTATTATGAAAAGCTCTGTTGCATACACTCTGAGACCTCATCTGGTCCAGCTCTAATCTACATATTTTGACTTCCCATTCATGGACTGAGATTCGCTGTTAGGGGTGCTGACAGCCAGCACAATCCTTCACTCCACTTTTTCCACATCTGAGCCGTGCGTGACATACAGGCAATATCTCGGAATGGTTCAATAGTACATCAGCTGTGCTTGAGTGATAATCCAGGCAGTGCTGCTGATAAGGTCAGCAACCTGTAGTGTAAGCACAGTCAGAACAATTACAGCTGCACAGGGGCCCCCTGACAAAGGCCGGGAAGGTGAAGCACTGGGGATCTTTACTCCCATGGTGATTGTCATACTGTCTTCACCTTAATGTTGTACTTGGTTGCCATTTCTGATATTTGTATTTCTGCAGTTTTGATTAAAGTTTCAGCAGATTTACAGCTTTTTACACAGGAGTGCAGCTGTAATTGTTCTGACAATATCTTGGGATGTTGGGGGACTCAGCTCCCCCTAAAGAGAAAAAAAATTCTAGAACACCAGAAATGTCTTCAGGCTTAGGTAGTTTTCCTTCAGGAGACCAGGCATACAAAAGTGGAGGCAGAGAAACTTAAAAGGGAATTGGAAGGGGTCAAGGCCCACAGTACCGCAGATGTCAAGAAATGAGAAATAGCAACAGTATACTTATCCATAAAAATCTCCCATGGAAAATGGGAAGGACAGCAAAAGACAAAGATGGCTGGTGGCTGCTGGTAGAAACCACCACATCACAAGGCCCCCTAATGTTGATCAATGCTTATGCCCCAAATGTGGATGACCCACAGTTCTTCCATGATTGAACTGCACCACGTCAAAATTCATCCCTGAAAATACCCCAGCACGTCTAGGTGGTGATTTCAACCTCGCTATTGAGGCTTGTACGGACAAAAGTATAGGTACTGCTGAGCCCCACAGTAAGTCTAGGGCTATGCTGCGGGAGCTTCTTCAGGAACACAACCTTACTGATGCATAGAGGCTTCAGTACCCCTGTGGCATTCAGTACTGGCTTCTTAGTGGTTCACCACATATCCAGTCAGATAGACATGTGGCTCACATCCCCGGGGATAATGCACAACACCATAGCCTTCAAGATATGTCTTGTCATTCTGTCTGATCATGCATCATTAGCCTTGGCGATGATATGGGGACTCACTCCACCTCACACCAAGACCTGGAAGTTAGACCCACTTCTTCAGCATGATCCTCAATTTATAAAATGGGCCAAAGAAGAAACCTTGACCGCTATAAAGGAAAATCATACTAGAGATACCTTCAGAGGAGTGGTCTGGGAGGCTTACAAGGCCACCATGTGGGACAAGATAATTTGTTTTGCAGCCTGCAGGTGCAGAGATAGGGAGGCTGCACTCATCTACCTGGAACCTGAGCTCTTGTCACTTGAAAGCATGGACAACTAGCAGGACACCCCCCTTGCAGGAGACATTGTCTAAGCTTGCAGGCACATGGATGTGCCTGAATGAGCTCCTAACAAGAAAGGCCAAACTGGCTCTTTTCCGACTACAGCATGCATACGGGGAGATAAGGTCAGTGAATGCCATATCAGATCAAGAAAAGGCAGGCTGAAATGCATAAGGCCTCGATGACAAACAGTGTAAGGTTCATACAGAAACAGAGGCCATTAGCAACATAATGTACTCATTCTATGAATGACTATATGCATCACCTTATCCTCCTAACAGGGAAGTTATTCTCCCTTTCCTGGGGGCACTTCTGCTCCCTGGGGTCCCTCCCGGGGGATCCGGTCATAATAGCGCGGATGAAATAGTGTGAGCAATAACCACGCATACATAATAGCGCTACTACATTATAGCGCGTTCCCAATATGGCGCTAATGAAATAGCGCTAAATCATTATTCAGATTCAAAAAGGAATATGCACCATTAAAGGCGATGGGCAAAAAAAAAATTATTTATTGTAAAAGTATCCATTTATTTCTTTGTTATTCTGTTCGATTCGAAACTATTTTTCTGTCCAGTATTGCACACTCTGCCATGCTCAAACTCAGCACATGATGCACAAGCCTCGCCAATGTTGCTTACACTGTGTAAACATCTCCCGAGATACTACACACCAGCTGCCAACAGCTACTTTTTCCTTTTATGTACTTGGACATGGCATGTTCCACAGCCCTCAAAAATATAAGAAAACGCACACACAAAAATGAGAAATGTATACAGTACATGATTTGATCGGTTTATATTTGCTGAAAGATAAATAAGCCTCACACTCTTATATGATCTACTGTTTGCAGCTGCGTCTGCTAGGATACGGGAGATGCTTACACAGTGTAAGCGACTCTTGAGAGGCATGTATATCACGTGCTACGATGGAGTGTGACTCAACATGCAGAGCCGGACATGAAAATGGCGTGGTACGGTCATGGTAGTGTGGTTTATAAAACTTTATAAAAAAAAGCATTTTGCAACACCAGGAAAATTAGCGTGACTACAACAGCAGCGAAATTGGGAGGTAAGGCTTTTAAATTCAAAAGGACAGGTTAAAGCGTAAAGTAAGCTGACATTTCATTAATGCGCTATAAAATACAAGCTGTTATTTCACTACGCTATTATGAAGGAGCGCTAAAATGTATGCGTTGTAATAACACGCGCGATATTGCACGCGCGATTTTGACAGTGATCTGTCCCTCCCAAGGATGTGGACAAGTTAGATTAACCACTCTCCAGCATAGAAGTTAAACAAGACCTCTGGTCCCTCAGTAAAGGGAAAGCACCAGGGAATGGTGGCTTTCCAGTGGACTCCTTGGGTAAGGAGGTCAGCCCACTCCCCCTGGAGGTATATGAGGCCTTGCTGGACACACGCTTCTTTCCTCCCCACTATGGAGGAGGCCATCATCACAGTACTGCCCATGAAAAGGAAGGATAGTATAATCCCCTGGAATTACTGACCCATCTGTTTAATAAATGTTGATATCAAAGTGCTTGCAAATATCATTGCAGCCCACCTGGAGCCAGTCCTGCAAGGTCTGATCTACTTCTCCCAAGTGGGATTTGTCAAGGGCAGACACAGCACTGATCACCTGTACACACTTATGAATCTCATTCACAGTGCATGGAAGACTGCCTCCCCAGTAGTGGCATTTGCAGTGGACTTCACAAAGGCCTTTGACTCAATAAAATGGAAATTCCTCAGCTGTAGCATGGAATATATGGGCATTGGGTCCATGTTCCTTTGATGGGTCCAAATCCTATATAATTCCCCTCGAGCCAGTGTCCTTACCAATGTGTTTCATTATTCTACCTTCTCTCTTCAGAAAGGGAAACAACAGGATGCCCTCTGTCACTACTCTTTTTTAAGATGGCTATTGAGCCCCTGACCATTGCTGTCAGAACACAACTGAACTTAACAGGCATTCTTTGTGGAGACAGTGAGTGATGAGTGCTCCTTTATGCAGATGACTTCCTTATTCTCCAAGTGGACAGTCAGGCCTCCCTACCATCCCTCCTCTGGCTACTCCACACAGTTGCAGCATCTCTGGGATCAAAATTAATTTCACCAAGATTGAAGTACTCCCTCTCCCCCCATGCTGTGTACCTGAATCTTTCACTTCACAGGGCCTAGCATGTGCTCAGAATAGCCTGACATATATTGGAGCCACCATTCACCCATCAATATCTAAAATGATCCACCTCAATATCACACCTTTATTGGATGTGGTCAGAAGTGAGTTGGACAGATAATGTGCCTAAGTATCTCATTAGCAGGAAAAATGGAGGGGTTTGACATGATGTTGGTTCCATGAATCACCCACCTCTTGGCACACCTACTGCTCAAGATTCACACAAAATAATTTGTGGCTATCGATAAGATGATAGGTGGTTCCCTCTGGGAGGGTAAGCCTCCTAGACATTGCCATGCAAAACGCCATAGCCACTGGTTCTGGGGAGGCTGGGATCTCCCTTGGATGGAGGGCTATCACCTGGCCTTTGTGGCTCCCCAAACTATGTGATGGTTCTGTCCAGTGAATTCCCCTTCCAAACAGTGGCTCCATATTGAAAGGGACATTACAGGAAATCCTCTGCCTGTCACCTGTCTGCATCACCTTTCCTCTGGCACTTTAAAAGTGGACTCTACTAGCTCCTTCTTGAGATGGGCATGGCTCTGGCTGCACAAACTATTAGGAAGAGACCCTGCTCCCCATGCTGGAACCCCTGTGGGGCAATAGTTCCCTATGTATCGGACACTTCCTTCAATGTTGGACCTCCTGGGCTGAACAGAGCTTCCTCCAAGTCAGATATTTTCTTACTCAGGATGGGAACCATTTGGAGGCATTTGACATTCTCGCATGCAGGCACAGTTTTCCTATACAGAACTTCTGGAACTACCCCAACAAGGTGATGAGGTCAGACAGGATCCACCAAGGGTACTAAAGGAGCAGAGCATGGTGCTAGCCACCCCTCTGGCAACACTACTTAACACCTCTTTAGAGACAGGGGTGGTTCCAGGGACTGAAGGAGGGCCACTGAAGTCCCTCTGTACAACAGCAGCAGCAGGGAGGAGGCTGGCAATTACAGATCAGTCATTCTCACATCAGTGGTGGGGATGGTGTAGAAATTAATGAAGTCCTTGCTGAAGGAGAGACTGATGGAGTACCTGGAGACAAATGGACTGCAGGATCACAGGCAACATGGCTCCACAGGGGAGGGCATGTCAAGTAGATCTCATAGATTTCTTTGACTGTGAACTAGGGAGAAGGCTCAGAGGAGGGCAGTGGATGTGGCGTATCTGGACTTCAGCAAGGCCATTGATACTGTACCACACAGGAGGCCAAAAAAGACACTTAACCTGGAGGTGGGGGAGACAGTGGTGAACTGAGTGTCTAACTGGTTGAAGGATAGGAGCTAGAGGGTGGTGGTAAACTGCAGTCACTCAGAGGATGAAACTGTGACCAGTGGAGTACCATAGGGATTGGTACTGTGTCCTCTCCTCTTCAATGTCTTCTTAAGTGACATTGCTGAGGAACTGAAGGGGAAGGTGTGTCTCTTTGCTGATGACACAAAAATCTGCAACAGGGTGGACACCCAGGAGGGGGTGGAGAGAATGCAAAGGGGTCTGGGGAAACTGGAGGAGTGGTCTAATGAGTGAAAGCTGGGTGTCAATGCCAAAAAGTGCAAAGTCATGCACCTGGGGTGGAGAAACCTGAAGGCTTTGTATAAGATTGGGGGAGGTACTTACAGTTACCAAGCAACAGAGGGACCTAGGGGTAATCATATCTGAGGACCTCTAGGTGGAGCAAGTCAGTAAGCAAGGCTAGCAGGATGCTGGGGTGTGTAGGGAGGGGGATTTCTGGCAGGATAAGGGAGGTGGTATTGCCTCTGTATCACTCACTTGTTAGACCTCTGCAGAGTACTGTGTCCAGTTCTGGAGGCCACATGTCTGCAAGGATATTGACAGAGTGGAAGTGGTCCAGAGCAGGGCTACCAAAATGTTGTGGTGGTTACACAAGAAACCATATGAGGAGAGGCCATGGGAGCTCAACATGTACTCCCTGGACTAGAAGAGAGTGAGTAGACAGGACTGAGAAACTATAAGTACCTCACAGGGGTGAACAAGGTAAAGAAGGGGAGTCTCTTTCACAGGAAGAGGAGGAGTACCTGAACAGGGTGGCATGCTATGAAGCATGGGGGAGGGTTTGAGAGGGATGTGTGGAAATACTTCTTCAAAGAAAGAGTAGGGGACGCCTGGAACAGCCTGCCAGTAGAGGTGGTAGGGGCAAAAGCAATGGGGAGCTTCAAGCATATGTGGGGCAGGCACATGAGTATAATAAGTATAGGTAAGGGAAGCTGGAGGGACACCTGTGACCAAACAGAGTCAGGGTGTAGTAATAGGCAGGGAAATAGGGCAGACTAGATGGGCCTTCAGGTCCTTTTATTCCAACACATTCTAGGTTTCCATGTTTCTAAATCCATAGCCTGATCACCTACAAGATACAAGGCCCACAGCCACCAACTGTGACTGACACCATGGCCATGGTTACATCCTGCAGCAAATTGTTTCAAGGCAAAGCTAGCCTAATATACAGGCAACTGTGGAATGCTCAACCTAATCTCTCTCTTCCGTCCAAGCAGGCCTTGAAAACAGACTATCTCTCTCCATTAGTGAGAAGGAATGGGCAGTCTGCCTCTATAGGAATGGACTGCCTCCACCTCCCTTCTCTTCTTTTTTCTGTTGGGTACCTAGTGTTGGAACAAGTGTGGTTGGGGGGCTGGTCATTGGCACCAGGAATGGGCTCCTGGTGAGCCCTTCATTTTTATGTTGTCTTGCGCACGTGCAAGCAACATCTTGTGGTAGTAGGAGAAATGCAGAGGTATGTCCCTCATTCCCCAGTTAGCCAGCATGCTAGTGTTGACACAAGAATTATGTAAAGTGCCACCAACTTGAAAGAAATGTGCCACTACAATCGAAGACAAGCTCATCATGCAGCAGTACACATGACAAGCCTCATGAACGTGCCCTTCCTGGTGAAACATTTCAATAAACAAAGCGGCAGAAGGAGCCACCATCTCACAATCCCCAAAGAAAGTCAATATCAGGGGTGCAGTCCCCATGTTGGCATGTCCCCCACACCACCCCCACATTGTTTGGCACACTGGGAGCCCACCCCAGTGTGCCACCACTCACACAAAGCCGACCGTGTTGGCATGTTCCTCTTCCCCCATGCCCATTGTGTGGCACATTGGGAGCCCACCTTAGTGTGGTCCACATCCCTCCCAAAAGTCATGGGGCACACTGGGAGCCCACCCAGTGTGCCCAACATTAATTTTATTTCACCTGAAAAGAAAGAAAACTGTCCCACAATGTTAGTTTTTTTTCCTGTACCTGAAAAAAGAAAACGGTCCTGCGGTGCCGCCTCCCCCAACCCGCACCCACCCTCTGCGCACCCCACCTCCCCCCACCCCCCACCCCATACTTACTTCTGGAGGTCCAGCTCTGCAATCTTTGGTGGAGCGGAACACTTTGGACTCTTCAAAGCCAAACTGCAAAATGAAGAAATGCTGGTAAGCGGTAAGCTGTATAATGGCATCAATGGGGGGGGTCAACTTAATGGGATATCGCAGCCATTTTTTTAAATTTTGTCTCCAAATTTTCAACATGGGGTTCTTGGGATCCCACCTCATGAACACATACACTGTCATCTTGTTATTCAATCCTGAAAGGTGATTTTTGTGGTCACTGCATGGAATCACCTTTTGGGACCAATTAATGAAACGACAGTCCCACTGTTCATGCGGTGGGGTCCCAAAAAGCCTATGTTGCAAATTTGATGAAAAATTTCCAAAAAATGACTGTGTTATGAGTATGCATTGTGCTGTTTTCACACATGCTCCTAACTTCAACAATTTTTAATATTTTCACTCCAGATTTTCAGCATTGCCATTTTTTCACACCTCCTTATGAACAGTACAGCTGTCATTTTTCACATCCTGACGAAATGTATTTTCTCACATTTGGCACACAATGGCACACTCGCTGTGGGAAATCAATGTTCGGAACAGATTAACAAAATCACAGTGCCACTGTTCATGAACGGAGGCCCCAAAAAGTCTGTGTTGAAAATGTGCCTAACAAAATCCCCAAAATAATTGCATCATGGGCGTGCATTGTGCAGTTTCTATGCATGCTCGTGACTTCACCAATTTTTCATATTTTCACTCCAGATTTTCAATATTGACATTTTTATACACCTCCTCATGAACAGTACAGCTGTCCTTTTTCACATCAAGCCCGAAATATGTTTTCACACCTGTGGCGCCAAATAGCGCAGTTGCTGTGCAAAATCACCTTTCGGCTAACGAACTGATAGTGCCACTGTTCATGAGGTGGGGTCACAAAAAGCCCATGTTGAAAATTTGGAGTGAAAATACCAACAAACACCAAGGGCATTAGGTTTCCAACTGTAACACCACACCCTGTAGAGACTGACAGGCATCAGGGGTGTGACTTGGGATTGTCAGCTGTAATGCTCACACCATTCCACCCCCACCCCCACCCTGCAGCCAATGACAGGCATTAAGGTGTTCCTTGGACTCTTCAGCCCCAAAGTTTACCCCATCCTCTTATACTGTACCCATCTCAACGTATTTCCTTATGGAATGGGGTGAGCATACGGCCCGAAGACCCCAAGGCACACTGCGACACTTGTCAGTGTCTACAGGGTAGAGTGAGGTGAAATGGCATGAGTATTATGGCTGATGACCCAAAGGCACACCCCAATGCCTGTCAGTCTCTGCAGGGTGGGGTGGGGTTTGGCGTCAGTTCGGTGCTTCACTGCCATTCCTATTATACATCTCTCTAACTCCTGCACACCAATGCCAATGCCAGCAAGACAACATTCAGCATTGACAAATGCTTGTTTATTAGTTTATTTATTTTATTTATTTATTTATTCTCAGATTAACAAGTACCTTTGATCACAGGACAGCTCATTTACAAAGGTTCCACATCAAAGAGTGGGAGGGTAGAACAGACAGACAAAAGATGGCATAATGAACATTTACAGATAACAACAAAAACAACATAGTACAAAATTGTAAATACATTCTTAGATAAATCTATGCTACAAATGCAAGCAGAACAAAAACGGAGTATAAGGTAAGTAGGGGTAGGAGTTAGGGAGGGTAAAGAGGGGTGAGGAGGGTAGCATCCAGGAGGCATTGTCAAAAGATAATGCATGGATGGAAAGGGTGAGAGTGGAGAGAGTAGCGGGAAGGATGAGAAGACATGAGCCAAAGGAGAAAAGTCACAGCTGGTGGCCAAGAGGGCAAAAGTGGAAACGGCTAGGTTCTTAAGTGGGCAAGGCTGTTATTAATTTATTAGTAACGGCAGCTTCAGCGTTTTAACCAGAAGCCAGCTTCCTGTGCCTCTAACTGCTCTGCATATGTCAGAGGCAGTGGTGCATGAGCTGACTTAATTTTATGAAAAGCTGACCTTTTTCACATTTGTTGCTCATCTGTAGCCAAACAGAAACACTGAACCAAATTTCACCAAACTTTCCATGCCAGGAGAGTTTGCACCACAGATCAAACTTTTGGAGGTTTTGTGGAAATCTGCAAAGAAATGGTTGAGACATAAGCTGATGAAAATAACTATTTAACATTAAAGTGCTTCGTCATCCCTACCTATAGTGGCATAGTAGTGATTTAAAAAAAAACTGCAATCACCTGAAGAAGGGCCCTGTTTGGCCCTGAAAACTTACAAGTTGAAACTTTTTTGTTGGTTCAGTAAAAGGTATTAAATCATCTGCTGTGTTCAAATCTGTTTGTACAAAGTCTAATACACTATAGACATTTGCAATCATGAAATAATGTTTCAAAATAACAAATGCATTAACCAGTTTTAGAGAATGTGAGTTCTTCTTGTTTTAAACAGATTACTGTTTCTTTTTATACTACATTTTCTCAGAAAATACTGGTAAAATAAACTGACTTACTGTACATGTTTAGTTGGAAAGAGGAGCTATTGCTAAAAATGTTGATCTTAAACCATTCACTGTAAAACTCTGGTTTAGATTTGCTCATCTGGAAGAAACACAGCCACCATATTTATATTTAATATAAGTTGAAAGGAACAAAGTCTTTGAAATGTAAATACTTCAAAAAAGAAGTAACATATGTAAGAGGTGGATACTAGTTTTGCTAAATAGAATAGTATACTTTTATTATGTATTTCGGTTTCTGTGAGGCCTAAATAATCCTTAAAACTGGGGCATATATATTTTTAATAGCTCCTCTATGAGGTCCTAGAAGGGAGGGGTTGTTATTCATAGTTAATATATTTTGTGCAAGGGGTGAAACAGTGCTTATTTTTCCTAATAGTCGGATTTACCTTTATGTATTTAAATATTTTAAAAATGCACTAATTTCAATGTTCCAGTCTCAATGCACGGAGAGCTGGGTTATCTTGACAGGAGTTCAGCAATCAAATTATTTTTTTGCAGGCATTTTGAAGGGAAATAGATTGTAATTTAGCTCTGAAGAGCTGGCCACCTGATCCCTTCCCCTTCCAGTGGTGAGCAACCCACCCATACACTCAGATGTTTTGTAATGGGAAACGTCTGGAGAGCGCGGGGGGGGGGCACTTCATACAAGTTAGTATGGGTATCCTTTCAATAATATTTTTTTCCAATATTTTAGAGTTCCATTTGGGTCACATCAAAGCCATAGCTCAACTAAAAACAGAGCAGTGACTTTGATTTGACCCTATTGGACTACTAAAATACAAAAACAAAGTTATTGAGAAGACACATTCAGAGGGGTAACCAGGATTTCAAAAACCAAAGATCCAAGTATAGGTACATGCTGTTTATGGCACATTGGTATCCATGATCAGTAGAGAAGGCATATTTGGTCAAAATGTTTGAATCCAAATGAAGGCCTAAGTCTTCAGGCTATGACCTAGCTACTCCCACACCATGTACCCTCACTTTCTGCAAAGTATTCCATCACAAAACATTGGGAAGGCTATACGTCTGAGGTTCGATTGGGTGGCGCAATTACGTCACTTCCCCACCAGGCTTTATTAGGTAGCTCAAACCGGGCCTTCCCAGGATTCATTTCTTTTTGCAGCTGGAGGCTCTGCTGGTCTGTCCTCTGAGCTGGCTGGGGCCTACACCCCCTCCCCGCCTGCTGTTTCTGTGTGTCTCTGCTGGACCTTGGTGCTTGTTTTTTTTTTCCTGCTTCTGGTTTGTATCTTTCCCCCAGCTGTGTGCTTCCCTGTATTTGTGTCTCTTGTTTTTGGGCCTTGTTCCCTGTTTTCTGTTTTGCTGTATTTTGGTTTAGTCTTTTGGGGGCTTTATTTCTAAGCTCCTAGCATACTGCTACTCAGAGCTCATACTACTGCTTTCGGTTACCTAGAACTGCAGCCACCGCTACTGTTTACTCCAATTACTATTGTACCCAGTGCTTGTGTTTTTCCACTGTTGCTTACCTCACTCAAACTGCTGCAATGCACCTGCACTCATTATCTGCGTGCTTCAGCTCAACCATAGCTGCTCCATGTTGCATACTTAATTCTTTTCACCTGACACAGGTTTACTCTGACCCTAGCTGTGATGCTTATTCATGCTGTCATTCTACTTGCAGCTTCATTGCACTGCCTTGCTACACCTGTTTTCAGAGCTTTGTCTCCATGTTTTACTGCAGTTACAACTCTGAGGTCAGCCACCTGAACTCCTGCTGAGGCTGTTAATATAGCTTTATTATTATTAAATCCTGCCTCACCGCTGAATATCCTCAAGAGTATTTGTCACCTTGATTTGGCCTCCTCCGCTTTGACGTCCTGCAGTTCTCCCCCCATGCCAGCCCTCTTGGATTCGATCCACTTACATACTAACATACTAAAATGCCAGCAGAATAGGCCTAATGGTCTTTCGTGTCTGCTCGTTTGGTCATTGGATTCAATCCACTGATGGCATCACTCCTCTTCCTTCATCAGCCATTGCTTCCCTCCAAGTTCCTTTCCAGTTCATTTCCATCCACTTCTGGCCTGCTTTTGTTCTTTTTATTTCTGACATTCATCCAACTCACCCTCCTGCCATTCTCCTTCCCTAATGCTCATCTAGGATTCATTCCATGTTCAGCCTGCATTTGATAATTCTTTTGAGCTTGCCTATCATGGTTCCTATGCCACCTTATCAAACCGCGGCCCTCCTACCACGTGTATTTAGGTTCATGACTTTGTTCCTTATTCCCTCATCCATACCATCCCTGCTCAGCCATCTGGATTCAGTCCACTCAAGGCATCACTCCTCATCATCCATCACCCGTTTTGCTCAGCAACACATGGCCCTCCTGTCACATGTCTCAGGTTCCAGACTCCTTATCTCATGCTAGCTGCCTTTTCTCGTACTGGCCATTGGGATTCAATCCACTGATGGCATCACTCCTCTTCCTTCATCAGCCATTGCTTCCCTCCAAGTTCCTTTCCAGTTCATTTCTGAATCTACCTCCTGTCGAGGAGCTTCCTTCATCACATTGCTCTATTTGTTTCTACCTACACTCAAGGCCATGCCTTCCTGTTAGTCACCCTTTGCTAAGGGATGGGTGTCTGCTCCCCACCATCATTCAGTTCATCTTTGAGTTCCTTCCTGTCTCCTCTTCCTCAGTCTTCTCATGTTGGACTGCTGCAATCCTCCGGCGATCATCATCACCAGTCTGCCTCATCCTCAGTCTTCTCGTGAGTGCATCTGGAATTCCCCTTGCTCCTCTGACTTCTATATGGATCTCCTCCTTCTCATCTCCTACTTGAGCATACCTCTCTCGGGTCCCTGCCTTCTCATGTTCTTTCTTCAATCTGTGCTTTTCTTTTGGGGTTTACCCATATCCCGTCATCATCCTCCCTACTCATCCTTCTCTTTAATGAATCCTTCTGTTTAACATGCACGTCCTTAAATCAAACATTTTCAGCCTGGAGGAAAGGTGACCTAGGCCTTGGATCCCCAAAGGTTTCCTCCTTAAAGAGAGGTTTTCCTCTCCTCCGTGCCAATGGTCATAATATTAGCTAGAGTTAGTGATTCCTTAGGTTAATGTGCTGTCTTAGGTTAATTAGTTAGGTTCCACTGTTGGATGGAGGCAGATGGTGACCCCGGCTTTCCCCTCTCTCCTTAGGAAGTCTGCCTTAATCATCTTGCCAGTTTGCATTCATTCATCATCCTCACCTCTTCGATGCTCGACACCCACTATGGTATTCTTTTTGGGCTTCTTCCTAAGCCACCTTTAGCATCATCTCATCCAGTTACGTAAGCACAATTGACGTGTTGTTGTATGGGAGAGAGGCACTCACTTAAGGAAGGCTGGGTACTCAGAGTCAAATTACAGTCTATTCCCATCCTCAAAGCCTACAAGAGTTGTTTTAAATGTTGACTGCTGAACTCCTGTTGAGTTAAGCAAGTTCCTGGGGTTTTGGGGGAGGAATTAAAAGTGAGAATGATGGGTGCTCTTTAAAGATCTAAATGAAGTTTTAAATATGCCTCTTCCCCTTTAATGGGTCCTGTCTTTTCTGGTAGTTGGCAATGTCCACCTCATAGTACAGTGTATCAAAACAAGATTATGAAATTGTATATGTGGCTTGGAAACTAAACCTTTCTTTTTTGTTTTGCCAGTCCAATCATCAGATTCAATCCAAACTTACACTGTGCAATATATGTTGTACAATGGGTTCTGCTATTCTTCCTAGACCTGTGGTTACACAGGTTTAATTCTGACCCAAGTCTGTCACTACTGTGAACTGCCATAAGCAGGCCAAGTGATGAACTTTTCTGTTTATTTATTTATTTAGTTATAACAATATAGCATCAATTGAAGGTGTCTCCTCCTTCAAGTACCTCTGGGTCTGGCTGGATCATCATCTTGAGTTCATATTTATTTGAAAATTGGTGACTGGAAACAGGCACTGAGCCGAGCCTCATTTCCATGTGTGACCTTTGGGAACAGAGTGGGGGGTACAAAATACACAGCAGACACCATTTTGCAGTTACAATGAAGTGTACTTAGAGAGATGGTTAATACAGGAATAAATGCAAAAATAAGCAAACAAGGCATGAGCAACAAATGAACATTTCAGCAATACTTCCACCCAGCTATGAGGCAGTTGCAAGAGAACAGTCAGGGAGGAGGAAAACAGGAGCGGGAGGACAGAAGGAGTTTCAGCTGGTGCTTAAGGGAGCCAGGGGAGAGAGTGAAGCAAAGAGAAGAGGAGAGTTGGTTCCAAAGTGATGGGAGGTGATAGGAAAAGGCTGACTGCTCAGCAGAGCAGTGGGGATGAGCAATTGCAAAGGTAGGAGGATCCCTGGAGCAGAGGGAATAGGAAAAGAGGGGATAAGGGAGAGGAGGGATGAGAGGTCAGAGAGAAGGGACTCAAACCAGTTCACAAAGAGACTGCAGAGCAGCTTCAATTAAGCGCACAACTACACAAAGAATGCCAACCATTCACAATTAATTTTTAAGCCTACCATCCTGGAGTATGGTTCATTTATTAGAAGGCCAGCATTTCTTCGTTTCATTCCTGGCACAGCTTTCAACAAATTAATTGACTGTTGAATACAGAAAAATACACTTGAAAAGTTCAAACAGGTGATCACTCAGCCTTGTTATTGGGAGAGTCAGTCGTGCATGTGACGTCACAACGCAGACCTGCACCTGATATTTTGGACACCCCTTCTTCTAAGCTAGCCTCTGTCTCAGTCCAACTTTCTTAAAAACCCTTTCAGAGGCCATGTGACTGTCGTAATCAAATGGGCAGCCATGACAAATGTCTTCCTTGGATTACCAGGATGGTAGGCTTAAAATTACTTGGGAATGGTCGCCATTCTTTGTGTAGTTGTGGGCTTACTAATTGAAGCTGCTGCCATGCAGTGTGTTTGAGGTCTGTACCTAAGATTAAAGTCAGCAGCACTGGTATAAGAATCTCCTAGAAAGACGTGAACAATGAAAAACTGTGTTAGTGGCACCCGGACCAGTATTTGGAAATGAATGAGGTACAATGGCTCTGACGACGTGAAGGCAGCGGGAGAATGGATAAAGAGGAGTATAATGAGCAATGATAAGTACAAAGAGTGGAGCTGGTAGCAAAGCAGCAGAAGTAGTTGCAGAAGGTACCCAGTCTGGCCAGAGAAGTGGAGGGGGCATTGCATTAGCTCACATCCACATAGTAAAAGACCAGAAGCACCATTTTGGTAACAAGTTCTCAGCAGATCTGTGGAGTCAGACAGTCTTCACTGTGGCATAAGGCACCGAGTTTAGGGTGGAGCTTTGCATGGATGGCATCAATGTGAGATGAGAAGTCAAGCTTGCTGTCAAGCCATACACTGAGGTACTTGAAGGATTGGACCCCTTCTAGAGGGTTGCCATCCAAGGTAGTGATGATGGGAAGAGTTGGGTGTCTGGCCAACTTCTGGTTGGTGCCAAAGGTCTTGGGCAGTTTTTTTGTGTGTTGACCTAGAGGTTATTTGATAAGAATCAGTACAGAACTATATGAAAATCTTTCTGGAGCAGACCTTCCATGGCTGAGGGGGAGGGACCAGAGGTGTAGAAGACTGTGTCATCTGCATACATGGGAATATGTGATTTGGCACAATCTGGGGGAGGTTGTTATGGAATATGAAGAAGAGAATGGGACCAAGGATGGTGCCTGTGGGATTCCTGCCTAGAAGAGAAGAGAAGAGAAGAGAAGAGAAGAGAAGAGAAGAGAAGAGAAGAGAAGGACACGGGGCGCTACCAACCTGTGTTGACTGTAGATGACCTGTGAAGTAGGAACAGAACCAGTTGACTGCAGGTGCTGACAGGCCAGCAGGACTCAGCTTATCCAGGAAGAGTGAGTGGAACACTGAGTCAAAAGTCTTGGCAGATGGCAGCTGTGATGTGCCACTGATCCAGCCCTGAGAAGACAGAATCAGTTACAAACAGCAGGGAGGAGACAGTGGAGTGATGCATCCTGAAGCTAGACTGGAACAGGAAGAGGAAATCAGTGGAGGATAGGAACTTGGAGATTGTGCTATAGACAAGTTTCGCTTGTAGTTTGACAAGAGAAATGATGAAGGAGACTGGTTGGAAGTTATTGAGAGAGGAAGGGTTCCCCATGTGTGGAGTGAAAGAACATTGGCCCACTTCCAGGGCTGAGAGACAGCACTGAGGGAATAGGAGAGTTTGAGTAGATGAGTTGGAGGCGATGCTATGGCAGGAGTGGAGATACAGAGTAGAATAGGGCTGGATTTGCATAGGTTGAGGGAGTAAAGGCCAGTCAGAGTTTCCTGGGTAATAACAGGAGGGAGGAAACTCTGTGAAGGAAGAGTAGGAGAGAGAGAGGGAACATGAGGAGGAGGAGAGGAGGAGGCTGGAGGTGAGCAGAAGGGAGAGCACAAGTAGTAAAAAAAAGTATTCAAATGAGCAGCAACAGAGGAGGGGGTCAGACACCTGTGAACCATTTGCCTGAAGGACTGAAAGGGCAGACTGGGTGGGAGGGTCAAAGAGGAAGTGACTTACCTTCCAGAACTTTGAGGAATTTCTCTGTTCATGTGGAAGCTATCCACAGGAAGCTACACCCTTAACTTGGTATGCTTTACAGGAATAAGAAGAACATCCTGCTTCTTGCCTGCAATGAGATCCTCACTAAGATGATTCTCCCTATTTCTGACTATGTGCACATTGTACATAGTGCTGCTCCCACATCCATCTCAGTTAGATTGGACCCTCTCTTTCACTCCTTCTGTGAATTTGCCCTCTACAAACCCCGGCATATTCACCACTGTTCTTTATGCACCTCCCTTTTCCTTCCCCTCTCCCTCCCCTCTCTGGATACCAGGTGCATTGCCCACTGTATGTCTTTTATTTCTAAATTTAGGTTTGGTGCCCTCCCCTCATTTCTTGCCTCTCTACCCTCTTTCCCCATCTACTTCTTACTTAGTTCACAGTGTTTTCTCTCACTATCTTGCTGCCCCCCCTAGTGAAATCCACTGCTGGTCAAGCTGCCTTCTCATTCCCCCTTTCCTAAACTATGAGGCTCTAGCCCACTTCAGTATACTGTGCTCCTTACTTTTGCAGCCTGAAACTTCTTCTCCATGATTTCTCTACTCACTCCTGCAGTTGCTCCTGATATGGTGTGTGGGGGGGGGTGGCCTACTGTCCACTGTAGTTCAGCCACACTGACACCTCTACATTCATTCTCTCCCTGTTATCAGTGACCACTCCCCAACCATAATACTTTTGCATTGTTATTGCTTTTCTTCTATCTTTATTGTATTTCTCTTTTATTCTTTGACATATTTCCTGTAATTCACTTATTCTATTATTCTGTATTTTTCACATTATTGTACTTTTTATTCAGTATACTTTGTATTTATTAATTTAATTATTGATTGATTTCTTACACTCAGGATCCTTTAGGCAGGGCCTGTTTTCAAAGGCTTTAGGGTCAAAATATATATTTACAGAAAGGTCAGACAATAACACATTAGTAGAAAAATAGGTTACATCTGAGATGGTACAGGTTTCATGTTTCATAATATTTGCTGTGTTCCTAATTACTCCCCTGTCCTCCAGGACGCATCTAGGAATGAGTTGATACCAGCTCAGTATGTCTTTCCTGATAAAACTTTTGAAATCAATCAATCAATATAGTTATTTATTTGTTTATTTATTTATTTTCACCAGAAGAGCATACTGAGCTGCAAGCAATTAATTTCCAGATGCACCATGGGGGAAGGAAAAAAGGGAGTAATGCAGATAAGCCAGGTTCAAAAAAGGTGCAAAAAATAATACAGTGAGGGTTGCCAATACAAACAAACTCTAGCAAGAGCTGATAGGGCTGCAGAAGATGCTATCTACAAGAAGCTGCACCCAAACCTGGGTGCCCTGTACCAAAACCATGGAAGCATCCCACTGCCAGCCCACTATGAAATTGTACAGAAAATGATACTTCCTGTCCTAGACTATGGTGATATAGTCTACAAGTGCTGCACCAAAAACTATGCTAACCAGACTGGATACCCTCTTCCACTCCTTCTGTCTCATCACCCTTGACTGTCCTCCCAGCACCCACCACTGCACCCTCTACCAGTTCCTGTGCCTCCCCTCATTGCAAGTTAGGAAGCAGTCCCACTGTGTCCAGCTCACGGCCAAGTTCTGGACCCAGTCCTTACTCCCATACCTCTCCTTTGTCCTGTCCTCGCCTGCTTCACCCTCACACTCCTTCAGACACTCTGACTCCCATTCCTTGTCTGTCCCATGCATGTGCACTGCTGCCGGCCAGGCAGTCTTCTCTCATCACATGCCTAAACTGTGGAATTCCTTCCCCTCAGCCATTCGGCATGCTCCCTCTGTCCACCAACTCAACCCTCTCCTTAAGGCCTACTTCTGCCCCACCTGTGCATGCACCTAACTTCTCCCTAGTCCATAACTTAACCTGGGTACTCTTACTCTTACTGAGCAGGTCTGGGAAGGCTGTCACAGCTGCCGGCTTGTTGCTCTGGCCATGCACTTATGGTCTGGCTGTTTACTCTGCCTGATTATACTCTCCTGGAAAAATTTATTTAAGAGTCATTGTATTATATTATACTGTATTTTTACTTCCTGCTGTTCACTATACTGAATGTGCTGTTCATATACACTGTTGTGGTACTGAATACTGTGTTGTCTTTCATGCCCGCCTTCCCCCAGGATGCATCTGGAATTGAAAGGTAGTCTGCTCAGTATGCCTTCCTGGTAAAACTTTTAAATGAATACATAAATAAGAAAAGGAATCTGGGGTAAAAATATCAGAAATTGCTATTTTTATATTTTTACACCAAATTTTCAGCCTAGTCTTGTTATGACCCTGCCTCATGAAGAAGGACAGAGACAATGTTCAACTGCTAGCCTAAAGGTGATGTCACACAGAAACTGTGAAATCAACTTTTGGGATGCAAAACACATTTTGGGCAGGAGCTGAAAAATGACAGTTGTCACATTCATGAGGTGCTGTACAGAAATGGCTATGCTGAAAATTTGGGGTAGCAATTTTATATATTACCAAAGTTATGAGCCTGTTTGCAAAATTCAACACTGCCTCATAACTTTGTTTTTGTAAAATATTTTTACACCAGATTTAAAGCATAAAGCCTTCTTATGAGTCCGCCTCATGAATAAGGTCAGAGAAAATTTTCAACTCCTGTCCGAAAGGTAATTTCATGCAAGGACTGCAAAATCACCTTTGGGGATATAAAAAAAACATTTTGGCCAGTATTTGAAAAATGACAGCTGTCACATTCACAAGGTGCTGTAAACATATGGCTATGTTGTAAATTTAGGGTAACAATATTGAAAATTGCCAAAGTTGCAAGCCTGCATTTGCAAAATGCAATGTAGGCTCATAATTGTTTTTTAATATTTTTACACCACATTTTCAACATAGCCTTCTTATGATCCTGCATCATGAACAAGTGCAGAGGAAATCTACAACTCCTATATGATGGGTGATTTTTCACAGGGACTGCAAAATCACCTTTCGGGATGTAAAAAAAATTTTGTCAGGATGTAAAAAATGATAGCTGTCACATTCATGAGGTGCTGTAAAGATATGGCTATATTGTAAATTTGGGCAAAAATATTGAAAATTACCAAAGTTACAAGCCTGCAATCGCAAAATTCAACATAGGCTCATAACCTTATTGTTTAAGAAATATTTTTACACCAGATTCTCAACATAGCCTTCTTATGACCCCATCTCATGAACAAGGGCAGAGAAAATTTGTAACTCCTGCCCGAAAGGTGATTTCACACAGGGACCATGAAATCACCTTTTGGAACAGATCTGACTAATGTCAGTGCCATTGCGCATGAGGTGGTGTCAAAAAAAAAAAAGCATGTTGAAAATCTGGGCCAAAAATATGCAAAAATGCCCAAGTTATGTCACTAAGTTCAAAACCCCATTGAAAAACATTGAACTGCATACCTGTTTCTTCAGTTTGTGGTCCAACTTTGAAGAGTGAAGATGTGTCTGTGGTCTAGAGAGGATTACGGTGTTGGACCTCTGATGGGTAAGTAAGGGCTTGGGGGGTGCGGGGTGGTGGGTGCTGAGTGGGAGAGTCAGGTGGGGAGTCAGTAATGACTGCAAAGACATTAATGGATTTTTTTTCAGTCAAAAAAAAAATGGAGCAAGGATTCCTGATTGCGACACTGGGGGATTGGGCACACTCAGTGTCGCTGTTATGTTTCGGGAAGTGGTGGGTGCTAAGAGGGAGGGCCAGGTGATAGGAGAAAAAAAATATACCACTGCAACACTGGGGGATTTGGCACCCCAGTGTCATTGTTATGTTTCTAGGGGGGGTGCTGATAGGGAGGGTTGGGTGGAGACAGAAAACAATATATTGTTCCTCTCTCTCTCTTCCATATATATATATATATATATATATATATATATATACAGTATATTATTGTAAGCACGATCACAACAGTAGGGATTGGGCACCCCCAGTGTCATTGTTAAAGTCACAGCTGAGCATGATTGCAACACTGGGGGACTGGGCACCCTCAGTGTCATTGTTATGTCTATGGGGAGGTGCGGGGTGGTGGGTGCTGAGAGGGAGGAAGGGAGGGTTGAGTGGAGGAATATGCATAATTCGAAATAAAAAAACAGTCAGCAGTCACGGGAGAACATGGGACACTCTGCTGTGTCCAAGATGGCCGCTGCTGTCAACTAGGCATTCACAAGTAGTCACACATGCACAATACAGTTTGGCAGCCATCTTGGACACAGTGGAGTGTCAAGTGTTCCATCATGACCACCCAGAGAGGCAAAAAAACTGCAGTGTGACTTCCGATTGAAACAATGAGTGGAGTGCTTCACGGACATGGAGGCGACTTTGTTATAACTCCAACATGTTGTTCAGTCAGAAGGAATGCATTCAGTCCTTTTCTGAAAGCAAGAGGTCTGAAGGGCTTTGTCTACTGCAGTCCTAAAAATCTGTACTAATGGTATGAGGACAACATCAGGAAATGCATGTGCAAAGGAGGCTGTGCAAAAGGCATTCAGTGTTAAACTACAAATTATAAATATATGAATAAGAGACTGCACATAAAAGTGTAAGTGTAAAACAGCACAATTTATACAAAAAAATATAACATTAAATATACTTATATGTGGTAAACCAACTATGCAGAAGCAATCAAAAATCAAAGGGAAAGGTGCGCTGTATAAAAAATTAAGGTTGGAGCAATCTGGCACAAAAACAAAAATGACAAATGTGTGTGGGGGAATGGGGTAGCAAAAATTGTAGGGGAGGGGCAAAACACTAGCCCTCTGGGGAAGAGTGTTAAGGGAGAAGAGGGGGCACAGAGAAGGAGACAGGAGTGTGAAGGAGGTCAGGTGCAGAACCAGATGTGAGAAGTGTAGACACTGAGAAGAGATAACTGGGCAATGTAGGAGGTGGAGGAGTGGGTGGAGGTGGGGGAGGCTAGAGCAGAGCCTGAAGTGTCCATAGAAAATGGCATCCTACCTCACGGAGGTCTTAGCACCAGGCAGAGACAGGGCAGGGGTCAGAACATCTGAAGAGGTAGGAGGGTGAGGGGATAGGACAAGAGTGGGGCTAAGGCAGATGGGAGGAACCCAAAATATAATTTGGAGCTAAAGGGGACAATGAGAGAGGAATCTACCTTTGAGAGAGGTGTCTGACAGTGAGGGGTAGAGAGAACAGTGATGGGTATGGGATGGGAAGCCAAGGGAAAAGTGGCAGAAGGAATGGAAAACAGGGTCTATTCTTATTAAGGTGGACTGAAGGTAATGCTGTACACCACATCTCCATAGTCAACTCACAGAAGGATCATCTTTACAACAAACTCTCAGCAGGCAGAGAGTGGGATATAGGCTTTTTTCCTATATGGTGCTCCTAGTTTGGTGAAAGACTTCTTGTGGATGGCATCACTATGACAGGAGAAGTTGAAATGACTGTCCAGTCAGACACCCAGGTATTTTTTAATATAACTATTTAGCCCCTCCTGCTGAGCTGTGCCCTTCAGCCCAGGTTACCTTCCAGTTTTATCCCCCACTATCTTCTGGCCAGCACAGCTCCATTTAGGATCTGGGGATCCATGGCAGTGGAGCCTGAGAGTGTCCAGATAATTAATGGCTACCCCACAGCATCAAATCCACTTTCCCTTTGTTGGTTCCCCCTGGGACCACTAGATGCTCCTCATCCCCCCTCTCTTTCACCACCCCTTTTTGTCGCACCACCCATGGCCATCTCCCACAGCATCAAATCTATTTTCCCTTTGTCGGGTCCCCCTAGGACCATTAGATGCTCCTCCTCCCTCTCATTCACCACCCCCTTTTGTTGCACCACCCATGGCCAAAACACCCTCTCCTTCAAGGGCACTAAACTTTTAAACAACCTTCCTCCTTCCCACACCCACTGTCAATCTACCACTTCCTTTAAACACAGCTTAAAGAATCACCTATCCTTGTCCTTTTGCTGCAAGTGTTCTCTTGCTTGACTGTTCCCCTTATCTGCTTTCCCTATCACCTTATACATCTTCCCTGTCCTGTTTTCCCCCTCTAGTACTTTCCCTTTCCACTGTACTTCAAACTTTTGTTTAGTTTAGTATTATCCACTGTGTAATAGTCATTAATCTTGTGTCCTGTTTACTGTCTGTACCATACTGCTTATCCTGATTGTCTGAATGTATTTTATGTGTAAACTTGTGTCTGTTCAAAACTGGACACTTGTGAAAATGGGCAAATTTTGCTCACATGCCTTTCCAGTATAATAAATAAACTGAAACTGAATGGCTGAAGCATTGTTTTTCTCCCCCTATGGTTCTCTCCTAGGTAAGTCATGATGTCCTCCCCTGCCCTCACAGTGTGTGCAGCTGCATGTGGGCCAGAAAACACAGTGACAGCACACAAGTGTGCCTACTCCATATTAGGGAGCTGATTTCATGAACCAATGAAGGAGCTGCTCTCCCAGCTGGGATGAGTTTCTGAGTGCCATATCCTTTCCAGCCTGGCTGCCTGGCTGCAGGGACTGAGCTCACTCCTAAAACCAGGTCACCTGCATGGAAGCACAATAAGCTTCCTCTTAGCCACTGGGCAGTTCCTAAGTATTTTAAACAGATTTCTTCTGATTAGAAGGCATCTGAGGTCATGAAGGCCAGGGGACCATCATTTAGTCAGCCATCAACCTTCCCATGTACAAGACTTTGGTTCACTGACCCAGTGAGGCTGTAGAAGCTAGCACTGTTTAGGCTTTCAGAGCAGAACAATGCAGATTCCTAAAGGAGTGTGACATTGAGGGTTACACAGCATGACTGGTGTCATTGGGTCTCAGTTGGTGGCACATCAGCATCTTGGCCATAAGGTCATGGGTTCTAGTCTCACACTGGGAATGGGCTCATAACATAAATGTTGGCAGCTGAGTGCAGTACTAAGTGGATGCTGTACTGTTGGAGTGTGCTATCTGTCAGATGAGGTGTTAAACTGAGGTTCTGTTCTGGTGATTGTTCAAGTGAATATTACTGAGTAGAAGAATTTTTATTGAAATAAAAAGCTTGCAGGAATACAATATCAGGTTTATGTCAGGTGTACAAAAGGGAAAAAAAGGGTTAGAGAAACACAGTTAATCCAATACTAAAATTATATTATACCAGACATCGAAACACAGCAAAAAAAGTTAAGAAAAAAACATTTCAAAAGATAAAAACAAAGCAAAGCTATATACAAGGAAAAAGGAAATAGTAGGGAAAAATCATAATATTAAGTCACAGGCTTGTCTGAATACATACTCCAATGCATATTCTATTCACATAAAAGATTAGTAGGAACACACTTTGCTTCAGCAAGATATATATTACATATTTCACATTCAATTTACAAACAGCCTCATGTAAACTGTATTCTTTTTGATGTAATGAAAACTGGCATCTATTAAGTCAAAAGTGCCATTTAAAACATGTGAAAGTAATAACTAAAGAACTTATGCCACTGCCCTCCCAAGAGAGCGTAATCCCCATATACCAAGATAGCATAATCAATCAACTGAAACGTACAGTAGGATCTTTCCAGAGTATAGCTATGAGACCCCCAAACCTATGGATGCATGAACAGATAAAAAAATAGGTGTTCCATGGTGTCCTTTGTGTTAAGGCACTGAGGTCTGGAGCAAAGGCTATCTTCCAATTTATTTATGTTTCTTTGCTTTAATAATTTGCTTTTAAGAGCTAGTGGAACTAAAACATACAGACAGGAAAATTATACTCTTTTTAAGAATTAGTCAGTTTTAACTTTTTATTTCTGAATGTTTTTTCTTGTTACTTTTGCTCATTAGAACATTTTCTATGTGTGTACTGGATGTGTGGAATAGCTCTCAACCTAGCAGCTGACATATCTGCCTCTAGTCCCCCCCACCACTACATCATCAGCATTGTGATCTCACTGACAGTGACATCACAGATGACTGATCTGGCAGATACTCCGTGGCTGTTCCTAAGCAGCAGTGAGGCCACAGTCAGTGAGATCACCATGCTGATGATGTAGTGGGGGTGGGGTAGAGATAGACATGTCAGCTACCAGGCAGAGGGCTGTCTCACACATCACACCTGCTAACATCACATCAACAATCTTCTAATTAACCAAAGGAAAAGAAAATGTAATTCAGATATAAAAGATAATGGCTAACTGCTTTTAAAAAAATAATGTTAGTTTTAGGCAGTACACTAGCTATTTAAGCTTACCAAGCAGCAGAGCCAAAGAGAGTCCCACATTTTGGGGGGAGTTCTGGAATCATTCAATTGTCTCAATAAAAAGGGTGCTACATCAGGGCGCCCATATGTGAAGACAGCTCCTTCATGAAACTGGGTATCTATAATCCAGTGACAGAGTTGTTTTCTGGATATAAGGGTAAAATTTTGTATCGAGATTTCCAAAGTCCATATTTTACGAAATTAGTCTTTTAGATAATGGGGGTGGCAGAGGAGAATAACACCCTAATACTTTACGATTTTCAGTCTTCCCACTTCTCAAGCCTTTAGGCAACTTAAGCATTGTGTAATGAGCTAAGAAGTCCAGGATCTGGAGTCAGACATTATTAAAGACAGCCCACCTTGCTTTAATGGAAGGTATGTAATGTTTCATTTTACTGTATTTAGTCATCTGCCCCATACAGCCTAAAAGAAAATGCTCAAAGGATCTCTAGAGCTGTGTGTGTGTGTGTGTGGGGGTACATGGATAATATACAAAAACAGGGAAATTTAAAAAGTTTTAATCATAAGCATCCATTTTTTCTTATTCATTTTCCAGAGATTCCAATAAGCAACTTTTATTTTTACCCTCCTCAATTTTAGTCTGCCTGTTCAAGGTTCCTAGAGCCACAGAACCAACTGTAACCCATAAAATGTTGAGGGGGCTCTTCTGTTAGCTGACTCCCTGCCACAGAGTAGGACAGAGTGGAATCCTGCCCCAAACCCCTGCCTATACAGAAGAGAGTCCAAACACATAAAACCAATGTATGGCTTTGAGCACAGATCTGGTATTTTGCAGTAAACGGCAGATATCATTAAAGTACACTAAGATTTTTCTACTACAGTATATTTCTCATTGTGCATTGGTAACATTTGGGGGGTTCTGATCAATTTTCTAAATTAAGGGATCCAAGCAAAGAATATATAGAAGAGGGCTCAGGGGACACCCTTGTTCAATCCCTTCAGTACCCAGCATGCTGATGCTAACCATCCATTCACATCTGGTATCATAACGGTATTGTCATAAAGGCTCGAGATCCAAGAAACAAAGGTGGCAGGGATCCCATACTTGTTAAAACAAACCATTGGTATTCGTGAGAGATGCGATCAAAAACTTTGCATTGATCCAGAGAAAGCAAACACCCAGTTATACTACCTATATTACTCCTTTTCCACCATTTCTTTAAGCAATAATAAATGGTCCTATGTTGTCCGACTATGGACCGAATAAGCCTGGGGCAGGACTACTGGATGCTCCCTCACTTGGATTAATCTAGCAGTCAGAAGTTTGTCAAAATTTTCAGATCTGTCTTAAGTAAACAGACAGGTCTTCAATTACCAAAATCTTTCTTGTTACCTTTTTAAACAAAACATTAAAAGACCTTCATTCTTCTGTGTTATTTTATAAGTTACAAAATGTCAGTAAGTATTACCTTCCTTCATGCTGTGGGAAATATAACTCATCTATAACATGTTACTGCTGACTTGGCACAATTCAGTAGTGATGCCAGGAGTCAAAAGGTTATACAGTTCACAGTTGTCAGTGGCTCAGTAGGTAGCACCCTCGCCTCTGAAGCCGGGAGATCAGAGGGCTGTGGGTTCAGTTCCCACATCTGGCACTTGGATTAATATCCCAGTAGGGGTGCTGCACTTCTGAGGTGCTGTCTTTCGGATGAGATGTTAAAACCGAGGTCCCATCTGCCTGGATTGGTGGTAGTTCAGGTGGATGTTAAAGATCCCATGGCACTTACTGAAAAGAGTAGCGGAATTTCCCTGGTGTCCTGGCCAAATTTCCCTCATTCACTAAAAATACCACCAATAGCTTAATCTGGTTCAAGGTCAGTTGGAATTTATCTGTATCCCCCTCCCCCGGGTTGTGCCTGAAAATAGGCAGGATTTGTCTAGTGCACTTACCCAGTCAACAAAAACTAAATAAATAATAAATATAAAATAAAGCCATCTTTACCAGGGGCAATATCTGAGCTTAGTGATTTAATAGCAGCATCTTTTTCAGCAGAGGAGATTTCTATAAGAAGTAATTGGCTTAAATGTTCAGGAACTTGGGGAAGTTGAAGGGTAAAAAAATAATCTTCTCTTCCAGTAATTGTAGTAAAGCTAGGTCCAAAAGAAGCCTGTGCATATTCTGCTTCAGTAGACAATATGCCTGGGGAATCAATTTGTGTTATCCCATGTGAATCATGTGGCTGTAACATGATTTTCTTATCAGTTAATTTCTTGTATGCATCAAAAGGGCAAACATTGGACAATTTTCCTTGAGTACTGAATTTCTGCTCTTGCCGTATGCGAAGAGTTTGCTGCAAGTGGTACTGCTTCATACAATTTTTAAGATCACAAATCTGCTCAGTGCAATCTTGACTTGTCTCTATAGATTGTAAAAACGACTTCTGTCAGTAATGATGCTGCAGCAGATACTGGAAGTAATCAGTCTTGGCTACTATAAGCTTGCCTTACTTTATCATGAATTCTGAGTTCTGACTTCGTGTCCTCCCATGGAGTCATCACAAAAAGTGAGGACCATTTTCGTAGCTGCATTTAATTCACATGGGGAATTTGTGAGTAGTGTGGAATTAAGTTTCCAAACCTCTCGCCCAAAGCATTGGCTAGGGGAATCTCCTACAGGTATTAATATCATTCTGTGAGCTGAAAATTCCATAGGACAAAGAGATGCATGCTGTATAGACAAATGAGTGGACAGAAAGAAAAAAAATCAATTCTTGTAGAAAGAAGGTCTTTAAAAAAGGTTGTCTCTTTTATTGGTATAGTGAAAATAAGCATTTGATAACTCTATAGAGTAGATGAGTTCATGCAAAAAGAACATGTCACAGAAGACTTTACTGGTTTTAGCCTCTAAGTCCAAAATAGAAAGCCCACAGTTGAAATCACCACAAAATACAATTGTGAAGTTGTGAAAAGATAAGGTCTAATAAGGGATATTATAACATGGATTCCGAAAATACTGTCTTCTGATTCATCCAAACAGGTCACCTGACCATTGATTAATCCCTGATTGACCCACAGTTGCATGTTCACAGGGCTTTATTTTACTATTTCTTTATGTAAAACTGTAACATAACTTTGCCCATGTTATAAGAGGATTAAACCACTCGAGGGTATGGGTTTACCAAACATTAATCCATGCCTGGGTGGTTGAAGTCACTTGGCTTTGCCTTGTGACTCCAACCCCCCAGGTGTGGATTGATGTTCAGTAAACTCATACCCTGTCATGGGTTAATCCCTCCATAGTTCAGTTCTGTTGGTCTTGGACTGGGATGTAGATATTCACAAGACGATACACAGTACAATGTATTTTGGTGTCTAGAATAAGGATCTGTCCAGGAACAAGGTCCAAGACCTTGAGTACTGCTACCACAGGAGGTATTTAAAATTATTTATTTATTCTTTAATAACTGGGTAAGGCCCAATAGGCAAAAGTGCCTGTTTTCAGGGGCAACCTGGAAGTTTTAGGTTGGTTAAGTGTCTTGTTCAGAATCACACAGTATGCAAGTGGAGGCTGTGGGAATCAAACCCAGGTCTGCAGGTACCTTGCTCATTCACAGCTCATTACTCTCACCTCTAGGCTATACTGCCAGCTGCGTATACTTACCCCTGTGCAATGTTCCACACCCAAGGATCAGTAGGAGTGCCCTAAATGCCAAGACTTCGTGGCTGAGGAGACCTCTGAAATTGTAAATATCCCAGTGTCTTGCAAGAATAATACTGCACAGTTGGATTGCTGGAAAAAAAGAAAATGCAGTTACCCTCTTTTAAATATTCTTGAAACTGTTAACATTGGAAATAGCAAATGTGATATTCGATATGAAAGCAGGAAATAAAGGATACACAATATCAGGAAGGTCCCCCCAGTGGAATTACTTTCTTTCTCCCTGCTCCCCCCTCATAGTTCTTTTCTTTTTCTTTTTCTTTTTTGCTGGGAGTATCTGTAGACCTACCCGGTAATCAAAGACATACATACATACATACATAAATAAATAAATGTTTCCTCAGCCTCAGACGAGGGTTTAGGCTGTGATAGGAGAACTGATGAGGCATCAGACTTTTCCTCAGTTTCTTCCCATTGTCTTTAGTCTGTAAGACATCATACCTGGTAGACAGAGGGGACAAGATCAGATTTCAACACCTTAGGTTTGGGTTGATTCATGTTCTTATTCTTTGTTTTACCATCTGCAGTTGATTTGGTGCTGGAATGAAAGCTGGTGAAATAACTTTCATTGAGGTCACTGGAGATTCACGCTCTACAACAGCAGAGGAAGTCCCAGGATGTTGGGAAGGGGGGGTTGTAGACATTTTCTGGGAAGAATCAGCATGTTAGTCTGGTAAGATATCAGAGGCAACTTCCACTATAACCGGAGCAGGGGGAGGTTCAGTTGGGGGAGGCTCCACGGATGAGTCACATGGTCCTACTGAGGAACCACAGAAGTTGATTCCTGTTGTGGCTTATCTGGTCTTACTGTTGGAAGAGAACCTGTGGACCTCATGTTGCTCAGTGAGTTTTGGGCCAGGGTTATAAACACATTTTGTTCTGTTAGGTCATCTTGGTTTGGCTGGTGATGTGCCGCCCAGGGACAGCAGTGACAGGAATAGCCGTTTTCATTGCATAAGTTACACTTGAGCTCATTTATACAGTATAGGCTGGCATGTCCTATTTCATCATAAGAGACTGCACTTTACTTGGTCACATACACCACTTAAATGTTCCGTGGAGCCGCACCTTCAGCAGGCCTTCAGCTGTCCTGTATAGAACAGTACTCCCATGTCCCACCCCAGAAATAAACTGTTTGGGAGATGTTGTATCCTAGTTTCAGTTTTTTTTAACTAAATCTTCACTTTCTACACCCCAGTCCAAATATTTTTGGAATCTATGATTGTTGTGGGGTCCCCCAGAAAAGTGCATTTTTGTCATAACCAATACAAAATATCTGTAATACTGATCCTCCCTTTCTTGAAGTGAATGGTTCTAATGAGCAGGCTTTGAAAGGGGAGTTGCCAAGAAGGATGACCAGAGGAGGTAGTCTTCAGCATGTGCTGTTTAATCCAGAATCTTTCTTTTGCCCTAGATGCTTGAAAACTGATGTCAAAAGTTGATCTACCTGCATCATGAATCAAGGAAGAAAGTTCATTTGCAAAGAACTTCATAGAATCTTTGAGTAGAATGTGATCAACATAAATCATATCAGGGATATCATCAAGTCTGCCTTTTTAATGTAATCACACAACATTGTACCATTTAGCTGGGAGAATGGGGGCATGAAGCAAGGCAGCATAGGATCTCTGCTTATTCCCTTGTTGGGATTCAGGAGGGGAGGACCTCATCTCTCTCAGGCTGCAAGACCCAGCTAGTGGAGGGCTGCACATCATCTACAGACTTACCATTAGCCAAAAGAGTTGGAGATTCAGAGTCCATGGAATCTCCCTGGACTGATGAAGCCAAGCTTGGAGCTATACTAGGGGCTGGTGTTTTATCAGTAATATCCTCCTGAGTCCTTGCTTCTGTGGGCGCATTTTCTGGAGCCTAAGGAGTGGTTGAAGACCAGTGGATTTTATAAATGCTACTGCATGTGGGGTAGTGAAGTTAATATAGGGTTCTGGGTAAGTTCCAAGTCAGAAGGTAAGTCTAAAAGAAAAACATCCTTTTCCCTTACCACAGCTGTTAACAGCTTTTCCTTGAGCTGTAAATTCAATAACTTCTTCAGTATTAGCAGTTGAAGTACTTGCTTGGTCTGGGAGCCGAACCAGAGGGTCATTAGGATGAGGGATTCAGATGGGGAATGACCCAGAGATCAGTTACCTCCTCAGAGACTCCTGTTCCCAGCCAGCACCTAGCAAAGCTTTCTGCACAGTCCCGTCATATGTAGCATTTCCAGCAGCAGACTGGGTTTCTTTTGATTTCCATTCTGTAGGTGTAGCAGCTGCCTGCACAGATTGAGAGTCAAATGACATTACAGACAGTGTGGTCAGGGATTCTGACCACAAAGGAGATGACCTGGATGGAACAGCTGATCGCTCCAGCATTACAGACAGTGCATTGCCAGGCAATGCTGAAGAATCCTGCCATGTAGCACTGTCAAGGGGAGAGCACCTGTCAGCTGCTCTCCACTGCATTATGGAGGCTCAAAGCAAGCCTCCTCTACTGCGATTATTGCCAGAAGATACCGATGTTTCTCACCAGCTGCTGGGCCATTATTACTTCTTCCTCACTTGTTTTACCAGCAGATGTCCCAGGGACCAGAGCACCAGCACCATTCCAGACCTGCAGCTTTGGGAAATCACCATTCTTCAACTCAGCTTTGCCTTCAGTAGCAACACTTCCAGCTTCTTCAGGTACGTGGCCAGTAGCACTACCTGGCCATTCTGTTTCAAGCATGATGAGGGCTTCCTCGTTACACTGGGTGTGGAAGGAAACCGTCTTCTCTACTGGGGCCACCATGTTCAACTCTTCCATTCCAGGGCTCTCCATCTCTGGACAAGAAGCACACAACTCCCTCAGCAGGAGAGTAGGGGAATTTTCCAAGTGCCTTGTACACATTTCTCCCTTTAACTAAAATACCAGCAACAGCCTAATCTGATTCAGTTTCAGTTGGTTTGCATCCGTACACCTCTTAAGGGCAAGGCTAAAAATAGGCAGTGTAGTCTAGCCCTTTCCTGATCAACAAAAGTTGGGTGTTAGGCTTCAATGTGCGTACTCTCAAACTGGGTTTATATACTGCCATATGAGCAGGCAAGGGGGACCCTAAGTCCTTTTTATGTCTTCACAAAGATATGTATATTATCATATGTTACTATAGCACTGACCATTAAAGTTTCCTCTTATGGCAGCATGGTACCTCAAGTTATTGGATTCAACTATATTTGCATACAATTGAGTTGCTGTAGCACTGAGGTGCCTAAACTGTCCGATCCCTTTGATGTCTCTATGAATCATAAAATACACTTTCCCTGGTAGTCTAGTTAGGGCACAAATAAAATACACAAAAGGTGCACCACACTCAAAATAATTTAGCTTTACAGAACGGTATTGCAAAAACAAGCTTCCAATCACCTGGTGCTTCTAGTCACTCTAACTCATCATCAGGGGTGGAGCCACATTAGCATCAACTCTTTAAATATTGTTGGCTTACAATTTATTACACATGTGGCTTCTAGCCCCAGGAATCCCTCATTATGCTGAATAAATGCATTACAGCCTGGAAGGTTGCAGTGCCCCGGAATGCTAGGACAGAATTAGAATGTCATTCAAACTGCTGCCCTCTAGATGTCTCTGCATTCTGCAGCCTAAAGTCAGGTCTTATTCTCTGCCTGTGGAAGCAAGTCACCCAGAAGAGCTCTCTTCAAGCAACTCACTGAATCGCTGAAACTGTGGCGTTAATTATCAGTTGCCGCCTTTGTATTTTATTTATTTATTTTATTTAACTCTGCTATCAGTGTTTCCCTAGATTTTATTCTATTAAGGGGTATTTTGGCCAACAGCGCAAAGCTTATTTTTAGGCTTGCCTGTTTTTTTTTTATATATATAAAAATCCTTTTCCTTGGGCCTCATTAGTGCGAGTTCTCCTCAGCAATTTCACATTTCAGAGATCCACGAACGTGCAGTAGTATCCACATTAAAAAGAAAAGTCAGCCATTTGCTTATTTTGGTTGAGACTTTGTTTATCTCCCCATTCTGAAGTTTAGTCTTTGTCTCAGGAGCCGAGAAGATGAAGAAAGTCACTGCTCCTCCTGCTAAAAGGCAAAGGAGACACCAGTTGACAAATCTAAATGCAGTGGCAAAAGGTTCACTGCCACGCCTGCTGGAGAGCAAAAGGAGACACCAGTGGATGAGACAAAGATGCCCACACAAGAGGGCAAGGCAAGGGCTTTAAAAATTTTCAAAGCTTTCCAAACTATGGAAGCAATGATGGGCTTACACATTCCTCCCCAGCCTCTGCCCCCTGCCCTGGAGGACCGGGGTGATGATCCTGTATTGTGAAGAACAGGAGGACAAAAGAGAAACCATAGAATCTGATGGTTCCCCTAGTCAGGATTTGGGATCCCATTCATGGGAGCAGGAAGAATACTATTAATGCTACACATACTTTAGACAGATGGTCGATACTCTTGCACTTCCCACACAAGAGACAGAGAAGGATGCTGACCACTTGGACATGATGGGGATAAACTGGTTCCATGTGATAAGAGTGACCACATAACGGTGAAGAAAAAATGGCGAGGACAAAGTGGCAAGAGCAGAAACAGCGAGGGCAGTTTTTTGGGGGACTTTGCCCCGTACCCCCCTTTGTAGCAAGCTTTGCCCCCCACACCCCACTTGCTTTTTATAACTAAGTTGCCAAGACAGTTTCTTGCATACACATCTCATAAAAAGGGATGTAGAATAATGAATGTTCACATAAAAAAACATTTAATTAATCCAAAAGAGACCGCTTCCCACCTGACATGTTTCAGATGCTAACTCCAAGGAGGCACAACTGGGTGGGGAGGGATCCATTAGTCATCGAAATGGCAAGTGCTGTTTTGTCCATGCTGTCCTTGTACTTCACCATTATGCACTTGCTCTTATCACGGGGCACCACGATAAACCCCACGAAAATGTTACTCTTCCCAGTGCACATGGCACTAGAAAAGTCAACCTGTAAACTATTTCAAACTCCTATATCTATTCCAGGAGTGAACAAGAAAATAGACAGAATGTACCAGCTGGACAAACATAATGCTGAGTACCTCTATGCATATCCGGATCATGAGGGTGTAGTCCAGGCAGCCGCATGTGATGTGGCCAGGATCCCCCTCTCTTCCTAGCCTCCGGATAAGGATTCCAGGAAACTGGACAGCATGGGGAAGAAAATGTATACGACAGCCTCCCTACTCCTTAGACAATCTGCATACATGGCCTATGCAGTTCAGTACCAGAAAGCCCTTTGGAGTGTGGTTTTGGCCTGTCTGAGCAAATACAAGGGGACCAAGCTGAGGACTTAGCAAACATGACCAGAACAGCCCTGAATGCCACTAAATACTATTATCACATGGCTATGGTCATGAGTGAGACAACTTCAAGGTCCATGGCCCATGCTGTTTCCCTTAGGAGGTTTGCCTGGGTAAGGACAAAAAATTTGTCTTATGATGCTTAGATAAAAGCCATGAATTTCCCTTTTGAGAATAATTCCCTCTTTGGTGACGAAACAGATGCTTATGTGAAAAAGGTTCAGAAATACAAAACCACCTACAAAACCAAGACAGAAAGGGAAAAGGCCTTTACGTCTTGTAGACCTCAAGGAAGGGGAGGTCATTTAGAGGTCATTACACAAGACCTTACTATCCCGTGTCTATGCTCTATGACTACTCTCATTTGAGAGGTTACTTCAGTGGCAGAGGAAGAAGCACTTCCCAGAGGATTGGTCAGGCTTCATCCTCTAGGGCTCAGCCCAAGCAGAATCCCTGAGGTATGTGTCAAGGTCAACAACCCACTGCCAGTAGGAGGAAGGCTGGCTGTTTTCTTTCAGGAGTGGAAAAACATCACCACAGATAAGTGGGTCTTGGAAGTAGTGAGCCAAGGCCTCACTTTGCAGTTCAAAATTTTTCCAAAATTGTTCGTACACAGACATTTCTCCCTCCCATTCCAATAGAAAAAAATCTACTAGAACTGGAGATCAAGAAACTCCTATATGCAAACTCAACAGAAAAAGTGCCCCTATCCCAGTGGGGAAAGGGCTTTTACTCAAGGTACTTCCTGACACAGAAGAAAATTGGGGGATGGTGACCATTTCTGGACCTCAGTTTCTTGAACAAACATCTTACAAGAGACAAATTTAAGATGGTCATCTTGTCCACAGTTATCCCAATCCTTCAACAGGGAGACTGGTTAGCATCTCTGGACCTGAAGTACACATATTTTCACATTCCAGTCAGACCCAGTTACAGAAAATACCTATGGTTCAGGCTCCCCACAGGTCACTACGAGTTCACAGACCAACCCTTCTGACTGTCATTCACTCCCAGGGTGTTCACAAAGTGCTTGGCCATCATAACGGTGCACCTCAGAAGGAAAGGGGTGATGGTCTTTCCTTACATAGATGACTGGCTGGTCATAGGTTAGTCACACCAACAGGTTGAAGACTCACTCATCCTGACAAGGAGCACTCTAGAGGGATTAGGTTCCTCATAAATGTGCAAAAGTCTCAGACAAAACTAGTACAGATACTGGAATTCATAGGAGCAGAGCTGGATGCCCTACATGGTGAAGCTTTTTACCCCAAGAGAAACCTTGTAGACCTGGCAAAAACTCTTTTGTAATAGGTCAGCCCAGATCGGCAAGACACTTCCTTCAGCCATTAGGCCATATGGCCCCTACCACAGCAGTGATTCCAGGAGCAATATTCCAAATAAGAGACATTCAGTTCCATGTGCGGGACCATTGGTCCCAAAGCATTGACCCCTCTCCAAGCTGGTGCCAGTCACAAAGACCTTGTTATAAGCCTTGGAATAGTGGAAAGACAAGGGCAATCTCAGAGAAGGGGTAACATTTCAGGCACAGGCTCCCACAGTTGTCCTAAAAACATGGATGCTTTCATGTTGGGCTTGGCACCCACCTGGGAGACTGCACAGTAAATGGAGTATGGTCCCTACAGGATGTCAGTGAGCACATAAACCTACTAGAGCTAAAGAGCAGTGTTTCTGATTCACCAGTCATTTACACCACAAGTCAAGGGTCAGTCTGTTCAGGTCAGAACAGACACCACCACCACTATGTATTACGTCAACAAGCAGGGAGGCACAAGGTCATAAAAGCTGTGCACAGAAGCTATGAAGCTCTGGAGTCTGGCATACTCACTAAAGGTAATACTGTCAGCAAGCCACCTCCCGGGAAAGGACAATGTCCTGGCAGACTCCTTCAGCAGGATCAGCCAGGCTCATCGTGAATGGTTTCTGAACAAACAGGTACTGTCCACAATCTAAAGGAGATGGGGCACACCACACACAGATCTGTTCATATCCAAAGACAATTTTCAGATCCTTCTCTACTGCTGCAGGCCTCTGGCAGTGGGTACAGTCCTCACAGGTGCTCTGTTTCTAGATTGGACAGGGAAGCTCCTGTATGCCTTCTGTCCTCATCCTCTGTTGTTCTGAGTTCTTCTGAAGCTGAGGAGTCAACCATCTATCATGATTCTAATAGCTCCAGATAGGGCCAGACAGCCTTGGAACTCCCGGCTTCTGGCCCTGTGCGTCAACCAGCCCATCTGTCTTCCCCTGAGATACAACCTTCTGACCACATCCCAGGGCAGAGAAACCTTTCCAAACCTTAAGTCTCTATGCCTCAAAGCCTGGTTCTTGAGGAGCTAGAGTATTTTGACTTCCAATTCTCAGATCAAGTTCTCCAGGTCCTTAAAGTATCCAGAAAACCTGCTACTAGGAAAACATATGAATCCAAGTGGAAAAGGTTTTCCCTATGGTGTGCTCCTAAGCAGCTCAGTTCACTACAGGCCGATCTATCTACACTCTTAGAGTACCTCCTGCACCTGCAGTCCTTAGGCCCTAGGCCAGCTACTCTAAGGGTTCATCTGACATCTATTTCTGCTTATACATCAGTAAGCAAACATCAGTGGCCTCTCACCCCATTTTCAAGTGGTTCTTTAAGGGCCTCTTGCATCTGTATCCCCCTGTTAGGGAACCTGTCCATACCTGAGATCTGAACATATGTAAGCCAAGTTCATGGAATCCCCTTTTGAGCCTATGACCTCTGCAGAGTTAAAGTATGTCACATGGAAAACAGTCTTCCTAGTAGCCATCACTTCAGCCAGAAGGGTGTGTGAGATTCAAGCCCTCTGCACTGACCCAAACTACATCATCTTCCACATGGATAAGGTAGTCCTAAAAGTGCTGTCTGAGTTCCACATGAACCAGTCCATCACCCTGCCACAGAAACGTCCAATATTGGTGAACAAAAATTACACAACCTGCATGTCAAGCGGGCTCTAGGATACTACCTGGTGCATGCCAAAGACTACAGGTCTTCACATATCCAGTTCCTCACTTATGGTGAAGTGAGAAAGGGAAGTCCAGCCTCAAAGAGGACTATTGCTCACTGGATCATTGTATGCATTCAGTTCTGTTACTCTAAAGTTAGCAAGCAGCCACTTCAGGGTCTCAGGGCTCACTTTACTTTTTTATTTTTTTTTAACCAGGAGAGACACACTAAATTAAAAGCTTGTTTACAGGTGCAACCTGGAAGCACAAGGAAGTTAAGTGACTTGCTCAGGGTCACACAGTAAGCAAGTGGGAGCTGTGGGATTCAAACCCAGGTCTCCAGGTTTGCAGCTCAGAGCCTTAAACCTCTGTGCTATACTGCCTCCTTAGTACCTGTGGTACTGCTGCCTCAGTGGCAGCACTCAGGGGTGTACCCTTCCTGGAAATCTGCAGATTAGCTACATGGAAAACAGTCCACACCTTTATGAAGTACTACTGCCTGAATGTACAGGCCATAAGAGATGCCAGGTTTGGCACCACCGTTCCACAAAACCTTTTCCTCAAATAGGTTCTGTACCCAGCCTCCCAGAGTACTGCTTTGAAGTCTGCATTTGTTAAGCATAACAAGGGATTCCTGGGTCTACAAGAAAATATTACTTACCATAGTAATGTTGTTTCTTCCAGGGGGTCCCTCATTATGCTTAAATCTCCCACCCTACCTCCTCTTACAGAACCATGAAAAGGTTAAAAAATAATCAGTTGGTCTTCCTTTAATTAATTGCTTGAGCATGACTGTTTTTTATTCAAAATCACAAAATTCTATATTTATACCAGTCTTGTTGATCCAGCATACCTAGTCCTCTGGGTTATGTTATTTTAATGCCTTAGGGCTCATGTTGTTTACTATAGGATAACTTAGTGTATTGAGTGGGTGGCCTTCTTGTGTCAGGCCATGAAAGATCTGATGTTAGGCTGCAGAACACATCGACATCTAGAGGGCAGCAGTTAGAATTATGTTCTAATTTTATCCTTGTGCTGTGGGGCACTCCAACCTTCCAGGCTATATTGCATTTGTTAAGCATAATGGGGGATCTCCTGGAAGAAACAAATTACTATGGTAAGCAATATTTTTCTTATTGGCAATTGAAATTCATTATTAATAAAACATCAAATATCCATGAAAAAGTGAAAACAAGTGATTAGATACAACATGCATCCTTATGGTGAACAGAATTAAATATACAAATAGAAAAACACAGTTTAAAATTCATTATTTAAATCAAGCCAACAGACAGTCGCAATATAGAAGAACCCCTGTAAAAGTACTCTAATGAAAAATTATAAGGTGTATTATAAACCCACTAAAAAGACTTATCTTAAAAAACATTCACTTGTCTGTGTAGCCTGTGAAAAATTAGCTGTGGCATAAAGAGAAAGCCACAAGTGAAGATGGGATCCACCAAGAGGTGGTCACTGAAAAGAAATGACACATATATAGTGTTGTATGAATGGTACAATACAGGCCATCCAGATAAAAAAAAATTGACTAACAAATTATAGGTCCTTCTCCAAAAGTAAAAGTCAAGTGACCATAAAGGGTGTCAAGGGGTGGTGGTGGTGGTGGGGTTGGAAGCAGAAACAAATTAATCCTTAAATAAATGTAATACTCCCTGCATACAAAGATGGGGGGGGGGGAGTAGACAAAACTATGAGTTCCCCTCCTACAGTGTGAAAAAGATGACAAAATGCATGTATAGACAGTAGAAAAAATGGTGTGTAAGAAATAGAAACTAGTCAAATCTGAATAAAATTGTATGTAGAAAAATTATAATATTGAAACACATAACAACAGTAAGAATAATACAGATGAAGCTATGAGATCATTAAACAATATTATTTTTGTAAAAATGAAGAAGAGAAAATAAAAAAAGGTGAGCAAACAAAAAATATATACAGCTATATACATATAATCCATGACAAAATGGAAGGCGAGAACACTGCAATAATATTGCAAGAATGTAAGGGCCAGATGTCATTACAGATAAACAGTGAAATCCATTTCCTTATTCAATCCATTTGGTTCCATAGAATCTAAGACAGAGTCAATTCAGATAGTATCCTAATATCCCTAGTGTGCTCTTGTATGCACTCTTTAACCTGATGCATAGTTGCAGCCACAGAAATCCGAGGACGGGTACATCAGATGGCATAGACAAAAATTTAGTAGAACATAGGATAAATTCTCTAATGTCCACCATTATGTTTGTGGGTGCATAAATCTTTTTGTGTTGAAGAATATTTGCATAGTGAACAATGACCACAACTATGGAAACCTACTGCCTTTGGTGGTAGCCAGATAGGTTGCCTAGGTACTGATGATGTATAGTGGCTAAAGCAGAGTAAATCTCCCATGTTTTTGGCTCTTCTGTAAGCAATTCTTGTTTTTTTCTGCAAACAGGCCAGGGACACTGCATCACTCCAGTATATGTCAATTTTTATTTAAAATGGTTTTGATTTTTGGTGAGATTTTGTTGTATTCTAGAACAAAAGTCAAAGGTGGATTTTTTTCTGTGTATGTGTGTGTGTGTTTAAGAATGAGCAAATTGTCTCTATTCATAATTGTTGCTCTATTTAATGCAGAATCCAAGGTTTCCTTCTCATAACCTCTTTTACAAAATCTTTGGTATATTTCTTGTGCAAGTACATTGAAATTGTATTTATTTGAACAATTACAGTACATCTGAGCCTCAAAAATTAACTGTAAGGGATAGAGGAAATCTGAGTGGGGTGGATGTTGTTGGCATGCAGAAATATGTTGCCAGCAGTTTCCTTCTTGTGACATTTGGTTTCTAATGTGCCATTTTCATTGATGTTCAAACATAAATCCAAGAAATGTATTTTTTTTTGGGAGGGCTATACATGCAGTGAAATGTAAATTGCATATGTTGTTCTTGATTTCAGTAATAAACCAAAATGCCTCCTCCTCAGTGCCCTGACAGATGATTAACAAGTCATCAATGTACCTATGGAAGTGCACTATGTTTTTTAGATACATTTTATTGAAAATATAATTTTCTCCCACTGTCCTAAATACAAGTTAGCATAACGTGGGGTACACAGTGGACCCCATTTCTGTCCCACACTTTTGTAAGTACAACGTGTTGTTAAATAAAAAGTAGCAGTGAAAAGAATGAAGTCCACTGCTGCCAAAATGAAGGATGGTGGGGTTGCACTGGCATGGAAGTTATTAACAGCTTGCAATTCCAGGACTTGTGATATGCAGGTGTATAACAATGTGACGGCAACACAGACCTACAGTTAATCATGTTGCCAGGTCCCATCTTATGAGGTTTTCAAGTGCATGTACCGAGTCTCTGGTATATGATCTCAATTTGTGTAGCAACGGTTGCAAGAAAAAAAATCACAACATTTTGACAGATTCTCTAAAAGAGATCCTATACCAGAGACTATTGGAGTTCCTGGCAGAGGAACCAGATCTTTATGAACTTCAGGTAAATGTTAAAATATTGGAATCACATGTTTTTTGACTTTGAGAAATTCATTCTGTTTGTATGTTATAAAACCCCTGTCATGTATCTCACATATCGTTAAAAAGTTCTTCCAGAAACTCTAAAGTGGGGTCTTTATTAAGCACTTCATTGGTGTTAGAGTCAGACAGCAAACTCAAAACCTGCTGTACATAGTCTTGTTTATTTAAAATGACTATATTGCCCCCCTTGTCTGGCTCTCTAAATGTATGATGGTCTTGTGTTTTAAAGTTTCTAGTGTCACTTTTTTCTTCTGTGTTTAATTATGAGGAGCATGATGCCATTTTTTATTGAAAAGTATATTAATCTCTCTCAATACTGTTTTTTGGTATTTAATCCTGCATCCAAATTGCCTGGACAAAATAGTAAGGTTGGTTTAAATTTACTTCTCCTCTCATCAAGGTCTAATTCTAGATAATTAACAGTAACCTCCCCACCTCTTTCTATTGGGTCATGATAAACAGAATTACCCAGGGCATCAAAATTAACAGGTTGTCAATAGTCCTCAATGATGAGACTGGAGCTTATGATGTTATAATTTTCCATTGTTTCTTCAGTTTTAATGATGCAATCATTTTCCTCTGTTCCTTCATTTTCATCTAGTGTTGCTATAAATGTGCTGAGGTACCCTCTGGTAGTTTTTAGTTCTACATTGTCTTCCTGTGTAGTTCCATTTTATGATTTACAAAAAAAAAAACTTATTGTTATTTTTATTTTTAGGTTGTGGGACAGATGTGGAAGTTGAAGGTGTTTCTTTCACTTCTGATTTACTTTCTGCCTTTTGTGTAGTTGAAGTGTTTTGTCTATTATAAGCCTTCTCAAGATAAGGTCTGCCTTTGTTCCTGCATCTGAAATGGGCGTTGCCTTTGTTGCCTCTTGACCTGCTACAACCCTAGCTCCTGCCTCTGCTTCAAGATCTTTGTTGTCTTTCCCAGGCAATCACCTGACCCAGATTATAATCCTCTTAATCCCTTTCATATTTTTGTTTTGTTCTGGCTATAACTTCCTTTTCGTGTTTGTCCACATTTTTGTTTCATTCTCTTTCTCTTTATTTGGATTCTGGCAATTCTTTATATTGACTTAGTTCTTCCTGTACTTAAGCAATCTCCTGTGTTAATGTCTCATAATTAACTTTATCTTCTTTGATTAGTGCTGAGATAAGTTTTTCAGAACACTCATTCAAGGTGACTTCCCAAATTGTTTTGTGTTTAAAATGTTTCGGTCCAATTGATAGTCTGATATCCAGTCTCAGGCCACATGGCTGAAGTACAGGAAGAAGTTTGTCAATATAAGGATTTGCCAGAATTCAAAAGAGAGAAACAGAATGAAATAAAGGTGTGGACAAACATGAAAAGGAAGTTCTAGCCAGAGAAAAAACAAAACATGAACGGGAGGAAGAAGATTCTAATCTGGGTCAAGTGTTTGCCTAGGAAAGAAAACAAAGATCTTGAAGCAGAAGTAGGAGCAGCTCAAGAGGTGGCACCAGCAACACGCAATTCAGAGGCAGGAACAAAAGCAGACTTAATTTCAAGAAGGCTCATACAGACAGAACACTTAACTAGATGAGAGGTAGAAAGTAACTCAGAAGAAGGGGAAGAAACACCCTCGACTGCCACATCTGTCCCACAACCCAAAAATAAAGATAAATCCATCTATTATTTAGAGAAAGACATGCCCCCCCCCCGAATCAAAACAAATAAAAAATTACAGAAATATCCACTTAGGTTTTTAATTTTTTTTTGCAAATCATAGAATGGGAGGAACTACACAGGATGACTTTGTGGAACTGGAAACTACTAGAGGGGACCTCAGCACATTGATAGCAGCATTTGATGAAAATGAAGGAACCATATAAAATTATTACATCATAAGTTTGAGTCCCACCACTGAGGACTATCTACAATTTGGTAATTTTGGTGCCCTGGGTAATGCTGTTTTTCTTGACCCAATAGAAAGAGGTGAGAATACTACTGTTAAGTATCTAGGATTAGACCATGAGGAGCAGAAAACTAAACTTAAACCAACCTCACTATTTTGTCCAGACAATTTGGATGCAGCAGTAAATATATACCAAAAAACAGTATTAAGAGAGATCGATATAATTTTCATTAAAAATGGCATCATATTCCTGATAATTTAAATATGGAAAAGTAAATGGCACTAGAAACTTTAAAAAAAAACATCTTTCATTTAGAGAGGTAGACAAGGGGAGCAATATAGACATTTTGAATAAACAAGACTATGTGCAGGAGACTTTGAGATTGCTCTCTGACTCTAATATATATGAAGTGCTTAACAAAGGCTCCACTTTAGATTTTCAGGTAGAACTTTTTACCATGATAAATATGATACATGACAAGAGTTTTATAACAAAAAGAATGTATTTCTCAAAGTGGAAAAAACTGTGATTCCAACATTTTGTTATTTACCTAAAGTTCATTAAAGATCTGTTTTATCCACCAGGAAGACTGATAGTCTCTGGTACAGGATATCTTTCAGAGAATCTGTCAAAATGTTGTGATTTTTTTCTTACAACCGATAGTACACAAACTGAGATTCTATACCAGGGACTCAGCACATGTACATGAAAAACACATAAGATGTAACCTGGCACCATGATTATCTATGGGTTTGTGTTGATGTCACCTTGTTATAACCCTGCATATCACATGTCCTGGGACTGCAAGCTCTTATTGATTTCCTACAAAAAAGTACCTACAGTATGCCAGTGCACCTCCACCATCCTTCATTTTGGCAACAGTGGACTTAATTTTGTTCCACAACTACTTATTATTTAACAACAGGATGTACTTACAAAAATGTGGGGCAGCAATGGGGTGTACTGTGGCCTCCAGTCATGCTAACTTGTATTTAGGACGTTGGGAAGTAAATCGTATTTTCAGTAACAACATGTGCCTAGAAAACGTAGTGCACTGACATAGGTATATAGGTGATTTGTGTATCATCTGGCAGGACACTGAGGAGGAGGAGGCACTTTGGTTTATTACTGAAATTAACAATAACATATATGATTTGCATGTCACTGCATGCATTGACCCCAAAATAATAAATTTATTGGATTTATGTTTGAACGTCAATATAAATGTCACAATAGATACAAAATGCCACAGAAAGGAAACTCTTGTCAACATGGTCCTGCATGCCAATATCATCCAACCTCACCCCCACTCTGATTTCTTCTATCTCTTATGGTTAGTTTTTGAGTCTCAGATGTACAGTAATTATTCAAATGAACAAGATTTCAATGCACAAACACCAGAAATGTACCAACGATTTTGTAAAAGAGGTTATGACAAGGAAGCCATGAGTACTGCACTAAATAGAGCAAACATTATCAGCAAAGACAATTTGCTCATTCCTAAACACATACACACACACACAAAAAAAAAAAAAAGTCCACCTTTGACTTATGTTCTAGAATACAACAAAATCTCACCAAAAATCAAAACCGTTTTAAATAAAAATTGGGATATGTTGGAACACTGTAGTTTCCCTGGCCTGTTTGCAGAAAAAATAAGAATTACTTATAGATGAGCCAAAAATGAGGGAGATTTTCTCTGTCATAGCAACTATACATCATCAGTACCTATGCAACCTACCTGGGTACCACCAAAGACAGTAGGTTTCCAGACTTGTGATCATTGCTCTCTATGTAAATATTCTTCAACATGGAAAACATTTATACACCTACAACAGGAAGCAAATATGAACATTAGAGAATTTATGAACTGTTGTACTCAATTTATTATAATATCTGTGGCATCCAATGTAACTCTCCTTGGATGTATGTGGGTAGAACTATATGTCAGATTAAAGAGCACATAGAAGAACACATTAGGGATATTTTAGAAATGACAGAATTGACACTGCTTTAGGTAGCCATTTTAGAGACCACCATAACAGTGATCTTACATGTCTTGAACTTTTTCATTGTAGAACATATTAAACCACCACCACAGGGAGGGAATAGAATCAAAACCCTGTTACACAAAGAATCAATGTGGATTTATATGTTAGATGTTATTGGACCAAATGAATTGAATAAGGACATGGATTTCACTGTTTATCCATAATGACAGCTGGCCTTTTCATTCTTGCAATATTATTGCAATGTTCCCGCCTTCCATTTTGTAATGAACTGTATGTATACAGCTGTATACATTGCTCACTAATGTTAATAGGTTCTGCATTGGAACATCATCCCCCTCCCTCTATGACCAGTTGGCCCTGTTACTGGAGGGACAGCTTTTTCCATAGGCTGCCATTGAGGATGCTCCATTTATGTTTCATTGCCCCTATCGTTAGTAGGATGCTTCCAGCTACATTGATGGTGGCCTATATATCCTTCCACACCACATATTTATGAACAGGCATACCGTTCATGGCCCAATCACCATACAGGGTCAGATAACGAAAGAATACCTCTGTGACAATGATCACTTTCTCCTCCATCATGAAATTTGGGGACTATGGGCATCAGTTTACTAGACACATACTGCCATCTCCCATGGCCTTGGACCATTTGCCTGTTTTGCAGTTGCCAGACACATTTTTTCTGGGTTCTCCAGAACTGGCTCTATGAAAGCCATTAGAGCCAGGGATTATATATTATAAATCAACAGGAGTATCAGGGCACCAATCAGGTTGGTGACCAGTAGAACCAGGAAGTAGATATTATACAGCAACAAGAGCATCAGAGTCATGATTGGGGGGAGGGGACACTAGAGTCAGAGACTGAAATACATTTACAGGAGCAGCAATACAGTGATGCTGGAGGGATGGCAGAGTTTCACACAATGTTTTCTCACAGTCATGCATGGTGGCATTGTGCAGCATGATAATAAGCCCATAATGGCATGCAAATGGCCCCTTAGTACCTTGCATATCTTATGGGCTTATTAACATACTTTGGCTAAATATGGCTCATAAAAACAATGGACGCTCTTTTTCTATTCCCTTCTGTGGGCCATTCCCTGTAAGAGGCTGTATGAGTGCTGTGCATAATCATTATGTGCTTTGTTGACACAGCCACATATATAGACAGTTAGTGTGCTCTTTAGAGTGCACAAACTGTCTGAATATTGCACCCAGGCTGGCCGGGCCCCATCTCACATGCACCGCTAATGGATGCACAGTGTAAACGACTGGCACTGAGCATGGAACCATACATGCTTAGAAAGGCAAGTCACATGTAAGAAACTGCAGGTAAAGAAATATCTGCATCAGAAGCAGTTATGTGATTTAAATTCCCATTTTAAAAGTGCTGCAGTGAATTGTAATTTTTTAAATAAACTGCTCAGTAATGTTCAGATCCAAATCATTATGTTCTTGAGGACAGTGAAGAACAGCAACATATTTCAAATTACTGTAGTCTATGACATCACGGAACATAGATACTGTACATATTAAGTCTTTTGAGACTGGATAATGATCATTCACCAGTGCAAGTGGAGACTGGTATAGTATAGAGAGAATTTATTCTATATGTATGAACTCATTGGCATCTTTGATGCTGGTGATTTTAGTGTACTGTGTTTTTGCCAAGTCTAAACACATTTTCTCATGGAGCTGCAGGCGATCAGCATTGAATTCATTCTCTTAAACGTTTTTCCCCACTATCCACAGACTCTGAGCCAAAAACAAATTTCTCAAATATTTGAGAGCAGACCACTGGTATCTGAGTCTAGTATGTCTCAAGAGCACTGTTCACACTGTCAAAAACTTAATTATAACACTGATGAAACAAACCTTTTGGAATCTGAAAAACATGTAGACTGCTTCTATCATCAAGCCATCTGGGTCTTTTTCATGTTCAGTGTAGATTAGGTGCTTCAAGCTCTAGCATATAGGCAGTAGTACATGATTTTCTCCAAAGCTCCTCAAAGTTTATGACATCTCTATGTAATAACAGCATTTCTTTCAAGGCAATTAACAGGACTTTGGCCTCCTGAAAGTACAGTGAACCTTTCTGAAGAGCTGTGTTCACTGGCTCAACTTGTTCAAATGTGAGGTGAAGAGGAAGAAGATGTAGTAAGAAGCAGTTTTTAAACTTCTGGAACAGAGAGATAAAACCGTGAGCCTTTGCACCAGATTCAGAACTATAGGTATTCATTACTTCTTTAAGGAATATGAGAAGGTCTGCATAGATTTCTGCCACTGCTATCAAATAAGTTGCTCTTAATGTACATCTTATGAGGCAAAATGGATGAAGTCTAACAGCATCTTCTCTGTCTATATTTATTTCTTGTAAGGACTCAGACCATCTGAGTCTCTTGGGTGAACTGAACAAATACAGTCAACACCCTTATCAAGTTGAAAGCATTCTGCTCAGCTGGGATAATCTGCATTATGTCTTGGACAACAAAAATGAAGGAATGAACCGTACAAAGAAAATAAATAGCTCTTGGCCCTTCAAATTTCACATGAGTTTGTTAACCAGTTAGACTTGTCACTCTTATGTGCAGCACCATGGAAACATAGACTTTGACAGCAGATATGAACTGCTTGGCCCACCTAGTCTGCCCATTTCCCTACCTAGAGGATAAGCTGCAGATCCTATTTAACCAACAGCCTATTTCTTTCTACCCCCCACAAAAATTGCCTTATGTCTGTCCCATGCATTCTTGAATTCTCCCACAGTTTTTGACCCCACAACCTCCTCAGGAAGGCTGTTCCATGTGTCCACCATCCTCTCTGTGAAAAAATACTTCCTTACATTGCCCCTGAGCAGTCCCCCCTCTGTCTTCGAATTGTGTCCCCTTGTTCTTGCACTTCTCTTTTTCTGAAAAATGCTACCCTCTTGGACTTTGTTGATTCCACTGAGGTACTTAAACATTTCTACCATGTCCCCCCTTTCCCTCCTTTCCTCAAGGGTATACCTATTAAGCTCCTTTATCCTCTCCTCATATGGCTTCTCTTGCAGACCCTGCAACATCATAACATTGTCCAGTGTAATTATTTAGAGAAATCAAAATGCATTAACACATCCTTAAAATAGTAAATGAAGGCTCAGATTTGGATGATGTTGTTTGATATTGACCTAAGAAAAGTTCTTGAACTACAGGGTTGTCATCCACAATGTGGACACAAAGACAAACTTGCTCTTTTATTGCAATATCTGTTGCTTCATCCATTACCACTGCATAATGACTAGCAGTTTTTACCAAGTTGCATAACTTTTGTAGCACCTCGGGCCATTATCATAAGTATTTCTATAATTACTTGTATGTCATAGAAGAGCCATCTATAATTGGAATTTTGCAACCACGACTTCAGTTCAGGTACATCAGTAGAACACGGCTAAAAAAGAGTTTTCAAAATTGTTACCGCTGATTTCTACCAACCCATCTAAATTATTGTACCCTGCTTTATAACTTAAGGTGTGTCAGCTTGTTTTCTGCCTGTTGTACTTGACCATTGTTTGCTAACTCTGTAACCCTGTGACTATGTTTTTGTTATGATTTGTAATAGCTATTGACTTCCTGTTTCAATGTAATTAATCTTGGTCCTCCCCTGAAAAAGGGACTTTTAGTTGCAGTGGGCCCACCTCGCTATCAAAATGCAATAAAATAAATAACATTTGATTTTTCATCTGCATTGACATGAATGGATAACCCTTAAAAGGCTAAATATTGAAAATTTGAAGAATGCAAAGCTGGCATGTTGCATTTCTTCTTCCTTTCCTGACAAAATAAGTGAACATGCATTTTGTCCTCTTTCAGTGGCACTGTTGCACTGCACAGCTGTTTGGTGCAGTGACGATTTTTCAAAGGAGGTGAAACTTTCTAATGCTTTCTTTCAGTTTGAAAATCCATAAATGCTGAATAGGCACCTTAATCTCTAGGTATTGATGCAAGAAGATAAGGAACAGGACACGGTGTACAGCAGACAGAGCAGAACACAAGGCTCTTGTCTTCGAAATACTTTACCTATAAATACTTTATTCTCAACCTTTTTGAAGCACTTGTCTTTTTTGAGCAACACAATCTGCATCATCATATGCAGTATGAATAGAGTTTGATTCTTCTGGTATATCTCTGTTTACTTCAGATTGAAAGTCTACAACTGAAAAAACAATTCTTGGGGAAACTGTATAGAAATGTAGAGACTGCTGACATAAAAAGGCCCTGCAGCCTGAGTCTGTCCTGCCCTACCTATCTAATGTTGAGTTTGCAAGGACCCCAGTGGCCCATCACGCCCTTATTCTTCCCTCCCATTTTGCCAATTTCTTCACCGGCTCCATATGTCTGTCCCACCCATGCTTGAACCCCCACCAGTTTTATACAGACTACCTCCCTTGACAGCCTATTCCACCCTCCACCACCCTTTCCATGAAGAAACGTTGTCTGGAATCCCTCATAAATCCCCCAAGTTTTATTGAGTCCCCCCCCCCCGAGGCTTGCATTCCAACTAAGTGTAAACAACTGCAACATATGTTGTTTTTACTACAGACTTATCCATGACTGTTTTCTTTGTTGATGAGTGCGGAGTACAATGTGGGCTATAGCAAGTCTTTGTTAATAGAAATAGTCAGGGCTGGCAGTTGGTGTCCTTTTTGTTCATGAAACACAATGGTTCAAGTCTGTTTTGCTTGTACTGTATGTTACAGTCTCTCAAGTGTGCTCTTTTGTTGTTTAAACTATTGGGTTTGGCCACTGTGGAGGCACAGGCTTGAGTTACTCTTGAGTGCACTGCTAATTCTATTTGTACTGCTAACAGGAATAGTGAACATGTAATTTTGGCTTAATGTACTTTAACTTATGACATTATCATCACAGAATACCAGGAAAAAAAGCAGCAGGGACCCAGCACAAACTTAATAGGAGAGATCACTGAGGGACAAACAATGTGAAGTGATCAGGCTCTTGACAAGATGTACATCAACTCAGGCAAGATTTGAAGACTGAAATAAGCTGTGGTCAAACCTTGTTTGGTAGCATTGGCAGTAAATATACAGCTGAAGACTGATCACCTACAGGCTGATAAGTCAAAGACTGAGATAAAAAGAAACAAGGAGACTCCTGCAGATTTTATGTGTGACTCAAGGAAGGTGGCTACAGATGTTTGATACAGACACATAGGCTGATTCAACTGTAAATGTGTAGAGGTCTCTGGGGTGTACTACAACTTCAATAAATGCTATAAATTTTTGAACAACACTCAGAGTGCCACAAAGGAAAAGTAAACTGTAAATTTAATTTCTGTGTTTCAGAAATCCATTGTGAAATTTTTAAACACATCACCACTCCAAGTTTCACAAAGGCAGGGAGGAAGAACACACTCAGACTGAAAGTCCTTGGACTGTGCTGAAATACGCAATAGCCTCTGGGGCATAAGGGCATACTACTGCTTCAATATATGCTAGGATTTTTTAAGCAACACTCAAAATACCACACAGGTGGGGAGGGAGAACACACTCAGAACAAAAGTCCCCGGACTATGTTAAAATGTGCAGTGCTCCCTGGGGCATATTTCTACTTCAATAAATAGTGTGATTTTTGTTTCAATACACTATTTAAAGTTCTTCTCATTTATTACCTTCAGGGATTTCTTTATATTGTAAATTGTCTGTCTAACTAAAATAATACCTCATGGGTCTCAATTAACTCAGAAAATGTTTCCCTTCTTTTAACTGAATTAGCTGTGAATATCTCCGATCTCTATTCATGAGTGAAATTAATTTTTAAGATTCACATCTGGATGGACCATTTCCCTCTATAGTCATGATAGATATGATAGAATGAGCTTGTTATTTTGGTATCTCTACTATATACAGTGTATGGTTGTAGGCCTTGCATACTGCTGTTAGTATTCTTCCAGTAAAGTTCTTATAAGTGGGGGTTCGACAATGGGGGTTTGATAACAATGATTTCCTATCTAGGGATGGTCTCCAGAGTAGGCAGCTGGTGGTAGCAGCAGTATTAGGGTACTCAGATACTTTCTATCTAGGGTCAGCTTATGGGGGGATTAGCAGGTGGGATGACAGCGATATTTGGGGATCTCAGCTACTCCCTATCTAGGGTCAGCCTATAGTGGAGTTAGCAGGCATAAAATCTGGCAGGAAGGCAAATAGTGTACTCTTAAAGCAAGCCTACAAATACTCCTAATTAGAAGCTACAAGAGGTAAGGGGTTACCAAAGTACACTATTAAGAAGGCCTGGAAACTTGATATGTGGGGAGGGGGCATGCATTGGGGAAGAAAGGGGTGGGAAGGATTGTGGGGTGCAGAGGATGTTGAGTGGCAGTATTTCTGAGAGCACTTAGGGAGATGAGGGTGCCTGGTTTGCAGGACATGTAGTCAGCTGAGGGTGGAGATGTGGCTGCTAAGGCAGGAAAAAGGTCCCCTGGTGGAGGGGGAATTCATAGGGCGATGAAGGAAGGGGAATAGGGGATGCAGGGTATGGAGGATGGTAATGGGAGTGGAGCAGGAAGGGGCACAAGAGAGGAAGGTGGGTCCAAGAGAGGGGTAAGAAGGAGCAGGTGCTTAGGCAGGTCCCAGGGGTCCCCTTCCCCCAGCAGGAGAGAGGGCCCAGGTAAGGGGGGTGGATAACAGTAAGGGGAAAAGGTAAGGCAGGACGGGGCTAGTGGGAGCACCTCCAGAGTTGCTGGTGCAGGACAGATTCCTCCCAATGGACAAGGGGGGAAGGAGGGTGGAACCTGGTGGAATGGGGAGTGACAGTGGGATAAGGAGGGATGGAGGCAGTATGGGACAGCATCAGGGAAAGTAGGGAGGAGGAGCGAGAGATAGTGAATTCAGGCAAGGGGGAGGGCAGGTGGAGCAGGGAAGGGGGTGGTGGACAAGACAGAACAAGTGGACAGACAGGAGAGTAAGAAAAAGGGTAACCTAGGGGACTGCCTGAGTGGAGGAAGGATTGGGAGGAGGGGATAAGGAAGAATAGCTGGGGTAGGGGGTCATGGTGAATACAAAAGGGAGAGGAGGAAATAAGGGTGGCAGGTGGGAGTGGGCAGCAGGATGGACAGAGAGGTGGGAGGCAACGATGGAGAGAAGACAGTGGTAGTCTTGGGGGATTCAGTTGTGAAGGGGTTGAGATGGGAAGGGAAAGGGTCAATGGCAAGTTGTAGAAAGGTAGAATGTATGCCAGGGATGTCAACAAAAAGGGTTGGACCTCTGATAGCACAGGAAGTGGGTCAGGGAGAAGGAAATCTCTCACTGCAGTGGACCTCGGGAAGAATGACCTTGCAGGATGTAAGGTGAGGGAGATACAAGAGATGTTCAGGGAGGTGGGGAGAATTTGCAGAGAGGCAGAGAGGATGGTAGCCTTCTCAGAGGTGCTTCTCATGCCAAGACTAGTACAACAAGGAAGGTAAGAATAGAGAAGTTTAACAGACAACTTGAGGGGTGCTATGAAAGAGAGGGGTGCAGGATAGTTGGTGGCTGGGGTGGGACATGGGTTAACAAGGACCTGTATGCACCAGGCAAGTTGCATCTGAATAGGAAGGGTACAAGGGTCCCGAAGGGCAAGGTGGAGGAATTCATGGGGAACAACCTCAATTTAAATTAATCTGTGGAGGCAGCAGGGTGCACAGCACCCTTAGTCACCCAGTGGAGGAATCCAATAGGCCTCTCCCCCCAGCAGGACAGCAGGGGAAGTAACTGGATGAGAATGCTGGAGGTAGGGATGGGCGACTGAGGGAGGAGGGGGGTGGCAGGTCAGGGGTAAGGGAGGTCCCAAGCTGAGGTGGAGGGTGTTGTCTCTAAACATCAGAAGCCAGAGAAACAATATGGCAGAACTTCAGTCACTAATGGCCAAGGGAGAGGTAGACATGGCAGCCATCACAGAGACATGGGCCACACAAAACCACGACTGGGACCTCACAGCTCCAAGGTATAAACTGTATGAAAAGCATAGTGGGACAGGAAGGGGAGAGGAGTGACACTTTATGTGAAAGAGGGGATAAATGACTGGTGCATCAGGAGGGGTATCTCCAGCAGAAGGAAGGAGGTGGTGATGCCACTGTACAGAACATTGACAAGACCTCATCTAGAGTACTGTGTCTAGTTCTGGAGGCCACATCTCCGGAAGAACATGTGCAGAGCAGAGTTGGTTCAGAGAAGGATGACAAAAATGGTGCAGGAGCTGCACTAGAAGTGTTTTGAGGGAAGACTAAAGGATCTCAATATGTATTCTGTGGAAGAGAGGAGAGAGAGGGGAGATATGACAGAGACTTTCAAATACCTCAAGGGTATAAATAAGGTACAAGAGGGTAGCATCTTTCAAAAAAGAAGATGTACAAGAAGAAGGGGGCATGATATGAGAAAAGAGGAGGGTAGACTCAGGAGTAACTTGAGGAAGTGTTTTTTCATGGAAAGGGTGGTGGATGCATGGAACAGCCTCTCTGCAGAGGTGGTGAGGCAAAACCGGTATGTTAATTCAAAAATCCATGGTATATACATAAAGGAACTCTAGTGATAGGAAAGAGAAGGTAAGGTGCAGATCATTTAGGATCTGCAGTATATGAAACCGGTAGGGAAAATGGGCAGACTAGATTGGGCCAAGCAGTCCTTATCTGCTGTCAAATTCTATGTTTCTATGTTTCTAATTTGTACCAGAGAGGACGAGGTGGAGAGTAAAACTGAAGCATTGCAGGTACAAGTACAATCCATTAGGGGGAGGAAACGAAGGATAGGGTGGTCTACAGGCCACCTTCTCAGGAAGAGGAGTTGGACAGGGTACTAGGGTAATAAATCACAGAAATGGTTAGGAAGTGGGAGGTAATAGTAATGGGAGATTTCAATCCATCTGGGGTGGACTGGAAAATCCGGGCTACCTCCTGCATTAGGGAGCATGTACTGATGGATGCATTTCAAGGTGGGGTTCTGACCTTGGGTGTCATGGAACCCACTAGGGAGAGGGCAGTACTGGACCTGGTCCTGTCCAACTGTGAGCATGTTCAGGATGTGAAAGAGGAAGCAACACTTGCAGGTAGTGACCACCACATGGTGTGGTTCCACCTGGACATGAGCAGGGGGATGTGCAGGACCAAGACAAGGGTTTTGGAAGGAATAGTAAGGTTAATAGGGGAAAGGGGATTTGGGAAGAAGAGGACCAAAAAAATGTGGACATATTGAACAATTACTTTTGTTCAGCATTTATGGAGGAAGGGGTAGGTGACGGGCCAAAGATAAGGGACTGGATGGGGTACACCCTAAGATACTGAGGGAGCTCAAAGAAGTGCTGGCTGTACCTCTGACAGCTCTTTTCAACCTATCACTAGAAACAGGAGAGGTTCTGGGGGACTGGAGGAGGGCAGATGTGGTCCCACTACACAAAAGTGGAAATAGGGAGGAGGCAGGAAATTACAGACCCGTCAGCCTGACTTCAGTAGTAGGTAAAGTAATGGAATCACTACTGAAGGAAAGGATTGGAGAATACCTTGCAACCAGTGGATTACAGGATCCGAGGCTGCGTGGATTCACAGGAGGTCCTCCCAGTCAAACCTGATCAAGTACTTTGACTGGGTGACCAGGGAAGTGGATCAGGGAAGAGTGGTAGATGTGGCCTACCTGGATTTCAATAAGATCATCGACACCGTTCCACATAGAAGACTGGTGAGCAAGCTGGGCAACCTAGGAGTAGATCCAAAAGTAGTAAAATGGGTAAGAAGTTGGCTAAGTGATAGGAGTCAGAGGGTGGTGGTAAATGGAATTCACTCTGGAGAGGGCAAGGTGATAAGCAGGGTGCCACAGGGGTCAGTACTAGGCCCGGTCCTCTTCAGTGTCTTTGTTAGTGACATTGCAGAAGGGCTGAAGGGGAAAGTATGCCTGTTTGCGGATGACTCAAAAATCTGCAACAGAGTGGATACACTGGGGGGGGGGTGGAAAGAATGAGGGACAATCTGAACAAGCTGAAAGATTGGTCAAGGGAATGGCAACTGGGGTTCAATGCAAAAAAGTGCAAAATCTTAGAAACTCAGGGGCACCGTACCAATTGAGCTGGATGGTGTTAGCAACCACAAAACAGGAAAGGGACCTATGGGTAATCATTTCTGATAACCTGAAAGTAGACAAGCAGTATAATAAGGCAGTGGAAAGTCTAGCAGGATGCTCGGGTGTATAGGGAGGGGCATCACCAGCAGAAGGAGGGAGGTAGTATTATCCCTGTATAAATCACTGGTAAGACCCCAGATTGAGTACTGTGTCCAGTTCTGGAGGCCCCACTTCCAGAAGAACATAGATGGGATGGAGGTGATACAAAGGAGGTATACCAAGGTGGTGCAGGGCCTGCATCAAAAACCCTATGAGGAAAGACTCGAGGAACTAAATATGTACTCTCTAGAGAAAAGGAAGGAAAGGGAGGATATAACAGAAATCTTCAAATACCTCACAGGTATTAATAAGGTACAGGAAGGTAGCATTTTCCACAGGAAAAAGATGCTTCAGGACAAGGGGTCACACTATGAAGTTGGAGGGTGGAGACTCAGAGGAGATGAGAGGAAATACTTCTTCATGGAGAGGGTGGTGGATGCCTGGAACAGCATTCCAGCAGAGGTGGTGGTTGCTAAAATGGTAGCAGGATTCAAGCATGCATGGGATAGACATAAGGGGACCTTAGACATAAGGCAAGAGGATCGAGTATGGTCTGCAGTGGCACAGTACGTATGGAATATAGAGTAGACTAGGTGGGCTAAGGGGTCCTTATCTGCTGACAACTTCTATGCTTCTATAATTTGGACTTTAAGATGGCAGACTATGGTAGGATGGGTGAAATTTGGTGGGACACCTTACTGGGATCAGAAGGAAGATGGATGTGGAACAGAAATAGGCAATAATAAAGGAAGGACTGATGGAGGCCATTAGTGAGTGTGCCAAAATCAAAAATAAGAATGCTATGGCTGAAAAGCCTAGCTGGTTCAGCAAGGAGGTGTCAAAATCTGTAGGTGAGAAGAGGGCAGGCTTCCAGAAGTCAACTATACTCAAAAGGAGGAAGATAGGGTGGATTAGTCTGCTACATCAAGGAAGGTGAGTAGAGTGGTTAGGGTGGCAAAGGCTACAAGGGAAGTGCAGCTACCACAGGGTGTAAAAACAGGGGCAAGGCCTTTTTCTGATATGTAAGGGAGAAAAGGAACATAAAAGATGAGATAGGTCGACAAAGGAGGGTGGTTTGGAAGAGGGTAGTGAAGAGAAAGTGGAGGTACTTAATAAGTACTTCCATTCAGTCTTCACAAAAAGGAAGGACTAACCAACACCACAAGGGAACAGCGGGGTGAGAACTGGGAGAAGGGAAGTCACCGATGATGTTGTTCAAACTGATGGGGTACTTAAGGACCTAAGGGCCCCGAAGAGACAGACTGTGTACACCCAAGGGTGCTAAGGAAAATGGCAGAGGCTCTGGTGGATCCCCTTGCAGACTTATTTAACACCTCTCTAGAGTCAGGGATTGTGCCCCTGGATTGAAGAACTGCTCATGTGGAGCTTCTCCATAAAAGTGGGCAAAAGGATGAACCAGAGAACTACAGGTTGGTCAGCCTGAACTCAGCAGTGGGCAAGCTGATGGAGACCATCTTGAAAGAGAGATTGGTGAGCTTTCTGGAAGATAATGGGCTCCAGGATGTGAGGCAGCATGGGTTTTTGCTGGGGATGTCATGCCAGATAATCCTAAATTAATTCTTTGACTGGGCCACCAGGACAGTGGACAAGGGCCAAGCACTTGATGCCTTGTATCTGGACATCAGCAGGGTCTTCAACTTTGCACCTCACAGAAGGCTGGTCAGGAAGGTAGAAGACCTGGTGATGGGAGCTAAGCTTGTTGAGTGGGTCAGAAGTTGGCTATAGGACAAAAGCCAAAAGGTGGTAGTTGGGGAGGGGGGGATTCTCAAAAGCTAGGCCTGTGACCACTGTGGTCCCACAGGGATTTATGCTTGGTCCAGTGTTGTTTAACATATTCATAAATGACATCACAGATGGGATCACGGGTATGACCTGCTTGCTTGTGGACAAAACAAAGTTCTGTGGGAGGGTGAACACAGAGTAGGGGAGACAGAAACTCAGGGAAGACCTGGATAGGCTACAGAAGTGTTCTGGCATTATCAACTGGAGTTCAGTGCTAAAAAGTGTAACATTATGCACTTATGGCTGAAAAACCCAGGGACCAAATACTGTTTGGGTAGTGAGCAAATAACCAGGACAGAGGAAGAAAAGGACATGGCTGTAACAATCACGAGTGACCTGAAACACTCAGCAGACCGCAGAAAAGCTGTGGCCAAAGCAGATCAGGTGCTGGGCTGCATAGCCAAAGGAATTACCAGCAGGAAAGCGGTGGTCATTCTGCCACCGTACGGGCTGCTGGTGTGACCACACCTAGAATATAGTGTGCAATATTGGTGCCCTCATCTTAAGAAGGATATCAACTTGCTGGCAACCATCCAGAGAAGGGCAACCAAGATGATCCAGGGCCAGCATGACGATACCTATAAGCAGAGTCTCAGAGGGCTCATGTAGTCTGGACTCATGTGCTCTCTTGAGGACAGAAGGGAGGGGATGGCATGATTGAGACCTTCAAGTACCTTAAAGATATGAACAGGGTGAGTACCGGGGGCCTCTTTAGAATTAGGGTAACAAGACCACTAGGGGTAACAGCCTAAAGCTAGTGGTGGGAAGGTTCAGGAGGGAGATGTGGAGGCCTTTATCCACCAAGAGGGTGGTAGCCAAGTGGAATGAGTTACTAGAGGAGGAGGTATCCCTAAAAATGGTGGGCAGCTTCAAAATAAGTTGTGATAGGGTGAGGGGGAAGTTGCAGGTAGAGGGGGAGAGAGAGGGGCAAGGGGGTATTTGAGAGGGGTCAAGAGGGATATGGGAAGGGGGGGACATTCCCTCTGTAAACACACTGAGAACAGTGTATTCAAGAAAACTAGATAGACTGCAAGTTCTTTATCTGCTGGCACATTTGTATGTTCATATGTATGTAAAACCAATTAACATCTACCCCAAAGATTTTTTTGTTTTGTTTTGTGTTTTTTAATGGTTTTCTGGTCACTCCTTCTGTACTAGACTAGTGTAGCTTTTGCTTTTATAGTAGTAGCAGTTGATTCTCTAAGGCCCCATCCACACTACACTGCTTAGACCCCGTAACGGATATAAACCATTACAACCGGGGAGCGGTGCAGTGTGTCCACACTGCCACAGTGCCCGTTATGGGACCGGCACCGCCGGTCCACACTTCGGGAGCTGGACGACCGTTATGGCAGTGCCCGATCCCACAATGCAGCTCGCACATGCCACGGCCCGCAAGGGACTGTTACCACCCATCCATTCATCACCGTAACGTTAATTGAGACGGGACTAGTTTCATAATCGTTATTGAAACCACCTCATATGTGGTTTCAACAATGGTTACGAAAACGCCTTCTGTAACGTTACAGGTGTAAACACAAACCCTTGCCGTAACAGTTTGGGCACTCTGTAACATTACAGAGATGTAGTGTGGACAGGGCCTAAAACACTGAGCACTTTTACATAAGATAAACTATAACAACACAAAACATTGTCAGAAAAACATAAATATATTGTTACATAAAAGCGAAATGCCCTAATACAACAGAACTTTTTACAGAATACAAAAACAGCATACACTTATAGTAGTCCATATCACAAAAGGTCTGATATCATAACTTTTATTTTAAGAGATGTTTGAAGGAGGCAAGGGGAGAGACTGGAACTGACCTCCACCAGGAGTAAGTTCCAGAGGGCAGGGACAGCTGATACAAAAGCCCAGTCAGCAGAAGATTTCAAATGAGATGATGGTACCCTCAGAAGCCCTTGCTCAATGGACCTCAGTGCTCTGGCTGGAGTGTAGGGACCATAAACTCATTGAGATACTGTGGGCCCAGTTTGTATAGGGTTTTATACAGTATATTAACAGCAAAACCTTGTAGTCAGTGCACCACCTTACAGGTAACAGCCCAAAACTCACAGTGAGGAAGTGATACAATGTGTCTTCTGAATGAAAGTCAGGAGCCTGTCTACAATGTTCCGGACTAGATGTAGGTGATGAAGTTGACCACAAGGTAGGCCCTTGTACAGTGCATTTCAGTAGTTGAGTTAAGATATGACAAAGACCTGGACCAAAGTGCAAAGATCTGCAGTGTCAAGAAGGGGATGCAGTCTGACAATATTTGTGATAATAAAAGCAGCCCATGACCATGAAGGACACCTGGGTTACACACTTCAGCTGTCTGTTAAGGACTACTCCAAGGCTACTAACCTTCCCTTCTGCCTTCAGTTACACCCCATTAATGACAGGGTGCCTGAGACTACTTTTCTAAGCAGAAAACTGGATAAAATGTACCTGTGTCTAGATTAAAACAAGCATTTGTCAGTGTCGAATGTTTGCTTGCTGGCATTGGCATTGGTAGTTCAGTAGTTAGAGAGAGATGCATAATAGGAATGGCAGTGAAGTGTTGAACTAACCCCAACCCCCACTCCCACCCTGCAGAGACTGACAGGTGTTGAGGGTGTGCCTTTGTATCATCGTCCATAACGCTCATGCCATTCCACCTCACTCCACCCTGCAGACACCAACAGGTGTCACAGTGTGCCTTGAGGTCTTCAGCCCTTATGCTCACCCCATTCCATAAGGAAATAAGCTGAGATGGGTGCAGTATAGAAGAATGGGGTGAACGTTAGGGTTGAAGACCGCAAGGCACACCTTGATGCCTGTCACTGGCTGCAGGTTCGGGGTGGGGTTGGAAAGGCATGAGCATTATAGCTGACGACCCCAAGTCACACCCCCGACGCTTGTCAGTCTCTACAGGGTGGGGCATTATGGTTGGAAACCCTAATGTCCTGGGCATATGTTGGGATTTTCACTCCAAATTTCAACATGGGCTTTTTGGGACCCCACCTCATGAACAGTGGCACTATCATTTCGTTACTCAATCCTGAAACATGATTTCTCAAAGTGACTACACCATTTTGTGCAACAGGTGGAAAAACTCATTTCAGGCTGGGTGTGAAAAATGACAGCTGTAGTATTCATGAGGAGGTATAAAAAAATGGCAATGTTGAAAATCTGGAGTGAAAATAGGAAAAATTGGTGAAGTTACGCTCATGCGTATAAACTGCACAACACATGCCCATAACGCCATCATTTTTTGGAATTTTTTCACCAAATTTTCAACATGGGCATTTTGGGACCTCCCCTCATGAACAGTGGCACTGTGATTTTGTTAATCTGTCCCAAAAGTCGATTTCCCACAGCAACCACGCCATTCTGTACCACAGGTGTGATATATTTGGGGCAGGATGTGAAAAATGACAGCTGTACTATTCATAAGAAATTGTGAAGAAATGGCAATGTTGAAAATCTGGAGTGAAAATATAAAAAATTGGTGAAGTTACGAGGCATGCGCAGAAACTGCACAACACACGCTCATACCGCAGTCATTTCTTGGAATTTTTTCACCTAATTTGCAATAAAAGTTTTTCAGACCTCACCTCATGAACAGTGGCATTGTTGTTTCGTTAATCGGTCCTGAAAGGTGATTCCATGCAGTGACAATGAAATCACCTTTTGGGACTGAGTAACGAAATGACAGTAACATGTTCATGAGGTGGGGTCCCAAGAACCCCATTTTGAAAACCTGGGGCCACAATTCCTAAAAATGGCTGAGATATCAACCTAAGATGGCTCCCCCCATTGACTCCCATTATACAGTACTTACCCAATTCTTCAGTTCGCAGCTCAAATTGAAGAGTGCAGATGTGTCCTGGTCCAGTGAAGATCGCTGCTCCCAACCTCCAGAGGTTAAGTATGGGTAAAGGGGGTGTGAGGAGGTGGGTGCTCAGTGGGAGTGGGGACTGGGGAGATGACAGTGGACCATTTTCTTTTTACAGATTAAAAAAAAAAAATACACCGGGGGATGGTTTTCTTTCTTTTACAGGTTTAAAAAAACAAAACATTTCAGCACACTGGGGTGGGCTCCCAGTGTGCCATAATAGTGATGGGGGGGCATGCCAACACGGGTATTGGACACCCCAATGTCAGCAGATTATAGATGGGTTTTGGGGGGGCGCATCCAACACCCGGAGTGGGCATCCCCGTGTTGGAAACATTTTGGCACACTGGGGTGGGATCCCAGTGTGCCACTTTAATGGAGGGAGGGGGGACACATGCCGACACAGGGATTGGGCACCTCGATGTCGGCTTTCCTTGGAGTGTGTGGTGGGCAGCAGGAGCCATGGCTCATTACTTGTTTCACCAGGAAAGGCACACAAAATAAACAAGTTATTGGCGGAGCAAGGGCCAGGGACAGAGTGCTGGACGGCAGGAACCGACAAGGTTGTGAGGGAGGGGAAGGGGCCATTACAGAGATGAAACTGTTCGTGATTGCAGCGGCAGATTCATTTCAACTCCTTGGCTTTCTTTGAAGCTGCTGTCATTGGCAGCTTCCCCCTTGATTGGTGGCTGAGGGACGCACTCAGTAAAGCGTCCGCTGCATTGGCCACAACACTGACACACCAACGGAATGTGGTACTGTCGCAAGATGTTTCTTGTGCTTGTGCTGTGCACATACGTGCAAGCAAACATAAAAATGGATGCTGCGTCTTCTGTCCCTGATGGGAAGAATAAATATAATAAAAATGAATGTACTTCCAAGATTGCTCATTCTCTTTCTTTTTTCCCCCATCAAGATTTTAAAAAGGATGTTTACGGTTATGGGGAAAAAATTAAAACATTTATTTGGCAAAATAATTATTAAACAAAAAACTAAAAACAAGAATTAGTATGGAAAAGTTAAATTGAAAAATCCAGCTTGGGCTCTCCCAGCTTGATGTGATAATTTTATGCAGCTTAAGTAGAGCAAACCTATCACTGATTTCACCTGTGGAAACTCCCAACAGCCTGGATTGAAATTGAAGACTACCATCCCATTTAAAGACTTAAGGAGCATATAATCTATTACACTTCATTCCAATTCTCTGTACAATTCCTCTTCATCTTTTATTAAACTCACAGTTAGGATATATGACTCCGCCTCGGACGCCTCCTTGGGCTGTGTGACTGGGTGTTTGTGTTTGTCTCTGTCAGTAGTTTAGTTTTGTGGATTTTCATGTGTTTCTGCTTGGAGGAACTAGACCATTCTTGGACATGATATCTATGAAGGTTTCCTGGACTAAGAAACTGGAAAGCATCACCAGCAGGTATTGGCATTCTCATTATAAATCCACTTTTTGGAAACCATCACAAACAAAGTTAAGTCCAGCAAAAAAGTTCTACAAGCTCTGAGTTGTGGAGTGCTGCACTGAATCCACATTTCCATCTGCCCTGTTCCTAAAGGGATCTGTGCTTGTCTTCGAGAACTATTCACAACCATTTAAACAAAGGGGAAGATACCAACAAAGGGTTTTTACTTCCTGCATATGCCCCAGGTCAATGTTCATCACCTTCTGGAATTTAACATATTCTGGGTCTTTGATCTACAGTAACAACAGTTTACTGGTCCCCAGCAGTTCACCATTTCCTGTGGATTTGATTATTTTTCATCATTTGTCTCCTGGTGGACAAGATTATTATATTACATACTTGGAACTTACTTGCAGAGGAGCAGGACGACTACACAGGCCACATCATTGGCTAGGAGGAGTTCAGTGATATGAGTAGGAGCACCCAATAGGAAACCAGGGCACCATTTTTGGGACTCATGACTGGGCCTTTTTAGGGACGAGCCCAGCCACTCTTGGGATACTTGGGACTTACTTGCAGAGGAGCAGGGGGACTGTGCAGGCTACATCGGTGGGCTGCTTCTCGGGGGTCCAGAGGTCCTGTTTATTTATTTTATTTATTTATTTGTACAAGTCAGATTTACAACCTTTGAGCAGAGACTCATTTATAAAGGCACCTCATCGCAGGGAGGGCAGACAATGTAACATAGTGCAGGTTATAACAATGGACAATATTACAGGTGCAAGAGGAAAAGAAATATTCAACATAGAATACACTTAGGTTACATATTGTTACATATTACAGGTTACAATCATAGATGTACTAAGTCCTCAGATGTTACAGAGGGATACATCCCTGTGTAAACCTTGTAAGGGTAGGAGAGGAGGGTGTGGGGAGAGTGATTGGCATCCAGAGGATGTTGTCAAGTCAGGAGGGCCTGGCAGGAGGGTCCCACAGTGGAGGACTAGGAGGGGGGAGGCCAGGGTTAGTTGCATCTACAACAATGTACATTGAAGAGATGGTTCTGAAGGGCAGTTTAGAAGGAACCAATTTTGGCAATGTTGGAGATGCAGCTTGGGAGGGAGTTGAACCAGACAGGGGCTTGGTAGAAGAAAGATCTCTGGGCTAGGGAGGTCTTGGTTCTGGGCACCTGGAAGGTGGCCTTAACAGAGCTACAGGTGGTGACAGCTGAGGACGCTCACCGTAGGGAGGCTGAGACCCCAGGGGGGAAGAGCCTGAGCAGAGATTTCTTAGCGAGTAGGCAGGTCTGATAGTGCAGACACTCCTCAAAGTTGAGCAGGTTAGTGGTAGAGTAGAGCAGACAGGTGTGAGTGCGGCTGGAGGCACTGATCAGGAGCCTTCAGGCCTTATAGCTGGAGAGTTGGATTTTGGAGAGGGCGGTGTTGTCTGCTGCAGTGTAAATGGGCAAGCCATAGTCAACTAGGGACAAGACGGAGAAGGTGATGCCAGCCAGAGGGCAACTTGGGGCAGACAATTCCTGTGATGGTATAATAGGCCTATCTGAGAGTTTATGGCGGAAGAAAGGGCGTTGCAGAGTGCTGGGGATAATCAAGAGGTGGGCATTTTTGGCTTTATTTTGGTGGTGGGAGAAAAGCATTGACTTGGTCTTCTTTAGATTTATGACTAGTCTACAATCAAGGAACCACCTTTCAGCTTGGTTGTAAGTGTGCTGGAGGGATAATTGGAGAGAGGAGGGATCGGGATGTGAGGCAAAGAAGACTGCATTGTCAGCGTAGAGGAGCATATTGCCAGTACAGGAGCTGGGGAGGGTGTTTAGGTAGAAACTAAAAAGTGCAGGACCTAGGATGGAGCCCAGAGAGGCCCCGGATTGAACAGGTAGAGTGTTGGAGAGGGGGCCGTTGATCTTTACACGCTGGGATCTAGCAGAGAGGTAGCTAGAAAACCAGGCAGAGGGACAATCATAAAAGCTGAGTTAGTGGAGAGAGTCAAGTAGGAGGGGGTGACAAACAGTGTCAGAGGCCTTGGAGAGGTCAATGAACACTGCTGTGGCAAGGCTGCCAGAGTCAAGAGTGGAGTGCAGGTATTGGGAGAACTCCAGGAGAGCAGTGGTTGTACTGTGTCCTGGGCAGAAACCGTGCTGCTCTGGGCACATAATGTCACACTTGGCCAGATACTCAGAGTGTTGGATAGACAACACTTTTTCAAGGGCTTTAGAGAGTGGGGGGAGGATGGAGACCAGCCGGTAGTTGTTGGGGGTGGACCGATCCCCGCTCTTGTGTATAGGGGTGATTTCGGCTGATTTCAAAGCACTGCAAAACTGACCAAGGCATAGGGACCGGTTAAGTAGGTTGAACAGGGGTACTAGGACTTTGTCCAGGACCAGGCGGAGGATCCTGGAGTCAAGGGGATCGCTGCTGGGGTTATTGCTACCAAGCGCTTTTAGCAGGTGCGGCCTGGCTTCGTGAGGGGATAAGATGCACAGGTAGAATGGGGAATGATGCTGGACAGGGGGGAGAGAGGTGGGGATTGGATCAAAAAAGCTGCTGGGGAGAACATAGCTTAGATCTGAGAAGGTGGTATTGAGGCTGGTGCAGGCCACATCGGTGGTGAAAGAGCTGTTGCAGGAGCTGTATCAGGAGCAAATTTGGAGCCAGGCGCAGCCACATTGGTGGCTAGGAGAAGTTCAGTGATCTGAGTTGGAGAGCCCAATAGAAAGCCCGGGTGCCATTTTCAGGACTCATGGCTGGGCCTTTTAAGGGACAAGCCCAGCTGCTCTTGGAATACTTGGGACTTACTCACAGAGGAGCAGGGGGACTGTGCAGACCACATTGGTGGGCTGCTTCTTTGGGGTCCAGAGGTCCTGAGGGATGGTACAGACCACATCAGTGGTTTAAGAGCTGTATCAGGAGCAAATCTGAAGCCGGGGATGGCCACATCGGTGGCTAGAAGGAGTTCAGTGATCTGAGTTGGAGCACCCAATAGAAAGCCAGGGAACTATTTTCGGGACTCGTGGCTGAACCTTTTAAGGGACAAGCCCAGCCACTCTTGGGACGCTAGTTTGCTACCCACCCACCCCAGCCCCAACCTCTATTAAATGCTCAGAGTAGGAGGGGCCAAGTTGAGGTAGGTCATTGACTGGTTGGGTGGCTATACTGGGTTTTTCTCCAGTCTTGACTCTGACTATTCTTGGAACTGTTAGGGGATGTAACTCTGTTCATGCTCTTTTATTCTGCTTAGTAGCTTGGTCCAAGAGCTGTGTTTTTAATTTCATGGGTACATCGCCTGATATGGCTGGCTGTAGAGGATTGCGGGTCGGGCTACCTGGGGGTGGGGACCTGGTCAAGGGTGAACATCCAAGAATGTTTGGAGAGGGCCTCTGGGGGTGGCCCCCCAGCCACCAGGGCAGCCATCTTTGGCAGGATTGTAGGGTGCACTGGCTCCGGCGCAGCCATGGTCCTAAACTGGGCCTGGAGGGAAGGTGGTTGCCCAGTCTGTAGGCAGTTATTGCAGATAAGGGGGGGAGCTTGACTGGATATGGAGGAAATTGGAGTTGTTGGGAAGGGGGGAATAAACATGTCTGGGAGGGCCTGTGGGGAGCAGGAGGGCAGTGATAGAGTGCGATCTGGATCATTTTCATCAGGCAGGAGAGGAGAACCTATGGGGCATGGCCTAGTAGCAAAGGGAGTAGTTAGCTGGGAGGTAACTGGTAGAGGAAACAGGCTAAATCATAGGAGGCAGGGGGGAACAGGTGGGTTGGGACTGACAGGGGGCCTACTGGAGGAGTGGATAGTGGGAAATCAGGACAAAAAAAGGAGGTTGGCTTTTAGTGTTATAACAAATTTGAGCCATTGAGTAAGTTGGTTGGACCGGATGTGATGGGGGGTAGAGGAGGAAAAGGAGGGTGGAGGAGAGAGGGATATGGTGAATCAGGCGAGGGTGGCCATCGGTAATTCAAATAAGTGTGCTAGCGGGGGAGGGGGGCAAATCAAGTGTCAAAAAAGGGGAGGGGGGAACCAGCAGAGGGAAGGTGTGGAGGTTGTGAGTCAACTCAGTGAGAAAGGAGGAGAGATTGAGATGAGGGAGGGGCATCCTTCGAGGTGGGAGGATTATACCAGAGAAAGGCCCAAAGCTAAGGGGGACCTGCAGGTGGGCATGGAAGGGAGCAAGAGGAAAGGGGAGGAGGTAGGAGGGGGTGATGATGATGGTAATGTCGTGTTTGGGGGGGACTGGAGAGGTGGGAGCTGGAAGGGGAAGAGGTCGGAGAAAAAGGCTCGACTGGGGTAGGGAGTGCGGTGGAGGCTAAACTGGGGAGCCAGGGAACTTATTAATAAAAGGTGCGACAAGAGGGGTAGGTGGCTGGGTTCTCTTGTAGAGGGTCCAGAGAGAAGCCAAGGGGAAGTGGTCTCGAGGAGGGGGGAAGATGATGGGGGCTGACGGGGGAGTCCAAAAAGGAGGTACACAAAAGATCAAGGGGGACACTAAAGTTCTTCTGCTGAGGGACTCCATGATCAGAGGTATTCATTGGGCAGGGCAGGGTGAGGGAAAATCCAGTCCAGTTAAGGTAGTGGGTATTTCCAGTCTGACTGTGCATAGGATGAAGTTCATGGTGTAGGAGCTGGCGAGGGACTGTGGAGGATCACCGGACTTCCTGATGCAGCTGGGAACAAATGATATTGAGGGGAATAGTGTGCTGGAAATTCAGGCAAGGTTCCAAGAACTGGCCAGGGTCTGTCATGACAGTGGATGCACAGTCATCTTCTCAGAAATCCTGCCAGTGCCAAGGGCCACTGTGGAGAACAAACAGAAGATCAGGGAGATTAATGACTGGCTTGGGCAGTGGGGTGAAGCACGGGGAATTGGGGTGTTGGGAGACTGGGGGGAAGTTTGGGAAGGCAAGGGACTGTATGCCTGGGATAGAATTCACCTAAATCCAGTAGGGATGAAAGTTCTCAAACGGGGGATGATGGATTTCATTCAGGCTAGATGAGGTTTAAACTTGTGAAGGGGAAGGGGGGCACTGCCGGGCTGATCCAGCCTTCCATACCACTGGTAGGACTGGCCTGCAACCCCATAGAGAGAGGACAGACAGTGCCCTAAGGGAGAAGTGTGGATGGATGTATGAAAGATCTGGGGAGGATATGGTAAAGAGGGGTAGGGACAAGGGTTGGAGGGTGGCTTTAATAAATGCCAGGAGCATAAAATGCCTGAGTTCCACGCCATGCTGTTTGAGGGTGGGGTGGATGTAGCAGCAGTCACTGAAACTTGGGCCACCCCTGGCCATGACTGGGACCTTAATCTGAATGGGTACCTTGTGCTAAGGAAGGACAGAAATTTGGGCAGAGGGGGAGGAGTAGCAGTGTTCATTGGGAATAACATCAAGATTATGAAAGTGGAGGAAGCAGAGGGCAAAGTGGAGGCTCTATGGGTCACCTTGCGAACCCCCGTGGGAGGGACGATGAAGTTGGGGGTGGTATGTAGGACCCCAGGACTAGTGGAGGACCTGGAGGATTGCCTGTTGGCTAACATTAAGGGGCAGTGTGGACTGGAAGAGGAAGGAGTGGTGTTGATGGGGGACCTTAATTTGCCAGCTACTAACTGGGGTACTATGATGTCCACTGTAACCAGGGAGCAGGAGCTGCTGGATGGCTTCCTGGACACGTTCCTCAATCAGCAGGTGATGGACCCAATGAGGGAGGGTCATATCCTGGATGTGGTTTTAGCGGATGGGGATCTTGTACGATATCTGGTTGTGGAAGAACTCCTGGCTGGGAGTGACCACAACACAGTCTGGCTTCAGCTTAAACTGGGGGGAGAGGGGTCATTCAAGAACAATGATAGTTGATTTTAGGGGGGGCAGACTTTCAGAACATGGGGGAATTCTCAAAGGGCATTTGCTGGAGATAAAACCAGGTTTGGATGTGGAAGGTAGGTGGGAGATCATAAATTGGGGGCTACAGGAGGCCACCAGAACCTGTGCAAGAATGAAGCGCAAGGGCGGTAGGTCTCATAAACCATGCTGGTGGACCAGGAAGGTCCAGGAGGCGGTAAGGAAGAAGAAGGTTGCCTACAGTAGGTACAAAAAAATGAGAGGAGAGAGAGGGAAAGAGAGAACTATCACCTTGCAACCAGGAAAGTCACCAGAGTGGTGAGGGGGCAAAGGCCTGGAAAGAGCAGAGGCTAGTGCAGGGGATATGGGGTGGGGAAAAGGGGTTCTTTAGGTATATTGGTGAACAGAGGAAGGTCAAGGGCCAGCTCAGTAGGTTGAGGACAGCTGGGTGGTGGGTGGAAGGAGCTGGAGAGCAGGCAGAAGTACTGAATGAGTACTTTGCCTCAGTGTTCACTAGGGAGGAGGCTGAGGAACTTCCAAGAAAGGGGTTGAAGGACACAGAAGGCACAGCAGACCTGACTATTGGGGTACCTGCTGAAGAACAAGCCACTGGGGGAGGTAGGCCAGGGGTGAGATATCAGGCTGGTTCTGCTGAATGGGAAGGAGAACAGATGCTGATATTCCTATTGGTCAGGTGTGGGAAGCCCTCCAGTCACTAAAAAAGGATAAATCTCCGGGGCCTGATGCTATTCATCCCAGAGTATTGAGGGAGTTGGCTGATGTTTTGGCTGTGCCATTGGTAGATCTCTTTAACTTGTCACTCCAGACAGGGAGGGTGCCAAGGGATTGGAAGGAGGCGCATGTTGTGCCCATTCATAAAGGGGGATCGAGAGAAGAGCCAGGAAACTATAGACCCATCAGTTTGACATCAGTGGTGGGGAAGGTAAATGGAGAGCATACTTAAGGAAAGGCTGGGAGGTTTCTTGGAGGAGATGGGTTACCTGGATGACAGGCAGCATGGGTTTGTGCCAGGTAGATCGTGTCAAACAAACCTTGTAGGGTTCTATGAGTGGGTGACATCAGCACTCGACAGGGGGAGACCAGTGGATGTACTGTTCCTGGACTTCAGCAAGGCATTTTATTCGATCTCTTACATTGGCCTAAGGGAGAAGCTGGGGGGTATGGGGTAGGCCCATTGACGGTTAGGTGGATTGGAAACTGGCTTTCAGGCCACACTCAGCAGGTAGAGGTAGGAGGGGAGGTCTCGTCTCCTAGGGAGATCATAAGTGGGGTCCCACAGGGATCAGTCCTGGGGCCACCTGTTTAACGCCCACATCTCCGATATCAGGAAGGTATCAGTTGTGAAATGAGTATCTTATGGATGACTCTGTTGGGGACGGTGGTGGTGGAGGGAGGAGGGAGATTGGCCCGCAAGAGGACCTGGATACACTGGATAGGTGGTCCTGCACCTGAAATTGGAAATTTAACTCCTCCAAGTGCAAAGCACCTAGGAGGGAAAACTCCTAACTATGTGTGTACACCCTGGGGGTGATTAGTTGCAGGCCACGGTAGGGAAAGAGACCTAAGAGTCTTGGTGGATGTTAACATGAATAATTCAGAGCAGTGCAGGAGGGCTGCGGTCATGGCAAATAGAATGCTGGGATACATCACTAGGGGGATTACTTCAAGGAACAGGGAGGTGATTTTGTCACTGTACAACAGCCTGGTTAGACCACATCTTGAGTACTGTGTGCAGTTATGGAGGCCACACCTAAGGAGGGACATCCAACTCCTGGAGAGGGTTCAGAGGAGAGCAACCAGAATGATCCGGGGCCTGTGGGATATGTCATACGAGGAACAACTAGGTGAGCTCAACGTGTTCTCGCTGGAGGAGAGGAGGGACCGGGGGGACATGATTGAGGTCTTCAAGTACCTCAGTGGAGTAAATAAGGTAAGCCGAGATAGGATCTTTCGACTGAAGGAGGGTGGAATCACCAGAGGACACAGTTGGAAGATTGAGGGTGGTATGATTATGGGGGAAAAGAGGAGGAGGTACTTCACCGAGAGAGTGGTGAAACCATGGAATGCGCTTCCCAGGGAGCTGGTGCAAGCAGCTATGGTGGAGGGATTCAAGAGAAGATGGGACAGCTATAGGCAAGGGGTGAAGCAGAGGCTGGTCTGCCTGGGGGAGGGCCAGGACTGGGGCATGGAGTAACGGTGGAAGGAGACAGCTAGAGGGCTACGGTACCCAATCAGGGTGCTGAAGCACGAGCAGACTCGATAGACCAATAGGCCTACTCTGCTGGCATCTGCTATGTTAGTATGTTAGGTATGACATGAAAGAGTTGCACTTTTAGGCCATAAATTAAAAATCTCTCAGTTTCCACCATTCCTTTATAATAATAATATGTCACCTGCTGACAAAAATATTCAAGTTCAGATATGGGATAACAAAGGTAAAGGTGTATATATGGAAATCCCATGCTGTACCTTCTGATGATCTCTCAGTGGTAGCACATACACCGCAAATAACATGGGAGACAAGACAGATCCCCGAGGGACTCCTTAGTACAGAGCAGATGAGCATGGCTGGAATGACCCGAACACTATCCACTGCTCATTTCTATTCAGGAAAACCAGTTCTGGACAGTCGCAAAGGCACCTAGCTTCACCTGAGCTCTTTTCTTCTAGTTTGCTTGAAAGGACAGAGCAAAGAATCTTACCAGAGCAAGGAAAAGGATTAAGGCTTACTTTGGCTAGGCAGATTTATTGTGTGTTGTTATTTTCTTTTGTACTCACAGGGATTGTTACTGTTTGTTGCTAACATTTTATTGCTTTATTTTTCTCTGATTCAAATTGTTGTTGCTGGGTATATCTTCTGCTGCATTATTACAGGGTGTGCCTACAGGTTTGTGCTTACAGATTACTGCTGTAATCTTTGATTCAAATTGTTTTTTGCAAGGTATATCTTCTGTTACTGCCTTATTTTTCTCTATAGCAAAGTGTTTCTTACAGGGTATATCTTCTGTGAAATTACTACAGGTGGTGCTTTACAGGTTTTACAGTTTTATATATCATTAGGATAAGTTTTTAGGGCTACTGCATTGTTGCTGGCTGATTGTTTCTGCTCTTACCTCCTTGTTTCTTTTGTCCGTGATTCTTCTTTTTCGGCAGGGAAAGGGCCCAGCCACCCCCCCCCAACCACCCCACACTCACTCCTTTTATAGGGTAGCACAGTCGTGACATTTCCTGTAGCAAAGCAGGAAGGGGCAGATCAGAGGGGTATCCACACAGTGACCTCATTTACAGGGGCACAAGTAATTTAACTTGTTATAACAAGTTATACAAAAACAAACAAAACACAAAATCAAACTCTTGCTGTCATTTTCCTCCTTCTAATTACTCTGACCAGGTTATAAACCCAGCAACTTATCTGGAATGGATATTATTAACTGCAGGTACTTCGGGACACTTTTCAGAAGGGCAGTTTTACAGGATTTAGGACACTGTCCTACATGCTGGGCCATTGCAGATCTAAGGGCTCAACTCCAGGCAACATGGGCAGAGATTGTGCACCTCAAATCACATATTCAGGAGGAATTATATTATAAGAACCGCCCGCTATTTCCCCAGCATCCAACAGAAGCAACTCGACCACAGAGGGTAGTTGGTCCGGGAGGTTGGCAGGTGGTTAGGAGGGGCAAATCGGGTGCCCCATCACTCGGTGCTCTCCAACATATCACCTCCATAAACCATATAAAAACTACAAACAGGTATCTGCCTCTATCTCTGAAATCAAACAAAGCGGTAGAGGACACTGCAGAGCAGGACACTGCAGCACAGGAACTAGCACAACAAAACTTGCCCAAAACAGAAACCAAAACAAAAAAAGCAAAAAGGAAATCAAAAAAACTTCTGATCATAGGAGACTCCATGATTCTGGGAGTTGATACCTATTTCTACTAGGGTAATGGTCAGATGTCACCCAGGCACATCAGCGTGAGAGACACTGACCGCATTACTAAAATTGTACAAGAAGCAGGAGAAAACATTGATGTCCTGGTACACATAGGGACTACGATCTACGCCAGCCGGTCAGTTGTGGAGACCAAGGAACACCTGACCAGGCTGGGTGACAAACTATCATCCATTTCATCTGACATCTCCTTCTCTGGGATCCTGCCAGTCTGGGAGAGGGAGGCAGATGGACAGAAGGTCAGAGAAGGGGGAGATAGGGGAGCTAAACATGTGGCTCCAGGGCTGGTGCCAGGAAAAAGGACACAAATTTGTAGGGAACTGGCAACAGTTTTGGGAGCGAAAGTTCTTTAAATTTGATGGACTGCATCTGACTAAGGAGTGAGTCAGTACATTGGGACAGAAGTTTGATGTCTTTGCAGAATATTTAAACTAGCAAATGGGGAGAGGGGTGCAGCACTCGATATGTTGAATGGGAAGAACACCCCTCCCCCCTCAGCTAGTGGTCAAACAGGAGTTCAGCATGTTTGTAGTTCATTTGCATCACCAGGTAAGGAAAAAGGTCTAGCTCCCCATACAACATGCCGGGGAAATGCCAGACCTCGCCCAACAACTAACACACCAAAATCTGGCCAGTGGAAAATCATGTACACAAATGCTCGCAGTCTGGGAAACAAGATCTCAGACCTGCAGGCAATAATGACAGAGGCTAAACTGGGCATAGTAGCCATTAGCAAGACAGGTTTACCAGTAACCACACTTGGGAGACTTCAGTACCTGGCTATGTACTGTTCAGAAGAGACCATGGTGCAAAAAGGGAGGGTAAAGTGGCCCTTTATGTCAATGAAAATATCAAAGCTACAGAAATTCAGAATACACATAAAGAGCCAGAGGAACTGTGGTCACCCTGAAACAGGAAATGGGACAGCCATGTGAACTGGGATTGTCTACAGGCCTCTAGACCAGGGGATGACATAGACACATTACTGTTAGAAGATATACAAAACATGACAGCTAAAGGGAGGTTCTGACAATGGTAGACTTCAACATGCCAGATACAGATTGGTCAATACCAGCAGAAACATGTGCCAGAACTAGACACATAATGGATTCCCTGCAGAGGGCCTCAAACAACTGGTACAACAATCCAAAAGAGACAGGGCTATCCTAGATCTAGTAATGACTAACAGGGAAAGAATCACAGATCTCCAGGTAGAAGGTCACCTGGGGGCCAGTGACCATCACATGGTATGGTTCAATTTGGCCACTAGAACTAAATCATCCCATTCCAAGGCAAAAATATGGGACTTCAAAGGAGCTGACTTTGATAAGATGGCCAACAGAGTTAAGCTAGCCCTGGCAAAAAGAAATACATGTGAGGGGGTACAGGCAAAATGGGCAAGCATTAAGGATTCAATACTTGAAACAATGTCCCATTGTGTTAGAGAGAAAAGGAAGTGCAAAAGAAGAAGGAAACCACTTTGGTTCTCAAAAACAGTAGCAGAAAAGGTCAGAGCCAAAAGGCTGGCCTTAAGGAAATATAAGGGAACGCAGTGGGATGAAGATAGGGAGGCATACCAAACTTCCCTAAGGGAAGCAGGGAAGGCAGTAAGGCAGGCAAAGGCCCAAACCAAGGAAACACTAACACAAACAGTAAAAGAAGGTGACAAGACTTCTATAGATACATTAGTGAAAGGAGAAAGTCCAGAGGGGGTATTGCTAAGATCAAAGGGGACAAGGATGTGTGTGAGGCAGAGGACCATGTAAAAGCATCTATCCTAAATAGATACATCTGCTCAGTATTTATTGAAGAGAAGGTAGGGCAGGGCCCACAGTTCAGCACCATGGACACAGGGTGGAGGAGGTGTGCACTAGTCCCTTCACAAAAGAAAGGGTCCTACAAGAGCTCGATAAGCTCAGAGTGGACAAGGCAATGGGATCTGATGGCATACATCCCAGGGTACTAATGAAGCTAAAGGAGGACCTAGCAGAGCCATTATCCAAACTGTTTAGTGAGTCTCTGAGCACAGGAGAGGTCCCAGAAGACTGGAGAAGAGCTCATGTGATCCCGCTCCACAAGAGTGGTAGCAAGGAGGAGGCAGGGAACTACAGACCAGTCAGTCTTACCTCAGTAGTGGGCAAGATTATGGAGGCACTCCTTAAGGAAAGGATAGTGCAACACCTGGAATCCATAGGGGCACAGGATCCAAGACAGCATGGGTTTACAAAAGGAAGGTCCTGTCAAACTAATCTCATAGATTTCTTTGGCTGGGTAACCACAGTGGTGGACCAAGGGGGCAGCAGTTGATGTCACCTACCTTGACTTCAGCAAGCTTTCGATACTGTTCACATAGAAGATTGATTAATAAGCTGGGTAGACTCGGGGTGGGCCAAAGTTGGTCAACTGGGTGGCAAACTAGTTGACAGGCAGAAAACAGAGAGTGGTGATAAACGGTATACAGTCAGAAGAGATGCAAGTCACAAGTGGGGTACCTAAGGGATCAGTCCTTGGGCCAGTCCTCTTCAACATCTTCATTAGTGACCTTGCAGATGGACTAGAGTGTAAGGCTTGTCTGTTTGCAGATGACACCAAGATCTGCAACACAACAGATGATCCAGATGGGGTCGGCAGAATGAGAAGAGATCTGGATAAACTGTCAAAATGGTCAGAAGAGTGGCGACCGGGGTTTAACGCAAAAAAGTGCAAGATCATGCACATAGGGAAGAGTAACCCTTAAGCCACCTATAGGCTGTGAGGGGAGTTGCTGGCAGTCACAAGGGAAGAAAGAGACTTATGCGTCATCATCACAGATGACCTGAAATCATCCAAGCAGACCACTAAAGCAGTAGGTAAGGCTAGGGGGATGTTGGGGTGTATTAGTAGGGGTATCACAAGTCGTAAGAAGGAGGTAATAATCCCTCTTTACAAGACACTTGGTAAGGCCCCCATCTGGAGTACTGTGCAGTACTGGAGGCCACACCTTCACAAGGACATTAACCAAATGGAGGCAGTCCAGAGAAGGGTAACCAAAATGGTTCAGGGACTGCATCAGAAAACATATGAGGACAGATTAACGGAGCTCAATATGTGTACCCTAGAGCAAAGGAGGGAGAGGTGATATGATCGAAACATTCAAACACCTTAAGGGCATTAACAAGGTGAAAGAGTCTAACGTGTTTCAATATAAGAACAATAGCAGGACAAGAGGACACAGCATGAGATTAGAGGGAGGCCGATTAAGGGGTAATGTGAGAAAGTTCTTTTTCACAGAAAGGTGGTGGATGCATGGAATGGCCTACCTCAGGAAATGGTGGATATGAATACAGTGCAGGGCTTCAAACAGGCATGGGATAGGCATAAGGGAGCAATACAGATGGGTATGAATAGATAAGCCATTGACAGAGTAAAGGCCAATGGCACATTCATAAGGTAGAAAAAGAAATGGGCAGACTGGATGGGCCTTGCAGTCCTTTTCTGCTGTCAACTTCTATGTTTCTGTGTTTCCATTGAGTCTCTCAAGAGATTCTGCATGATCAGTGGTGTCAACAGCTGATGACAGGCTGAGAAGAATCAAGATGGAAACCTCTCCTTGATCCTTCGAGTGCAGATCACTGCAAACTCTGACCACAGACATTTCTACGCATGTATCTACCATAAAAGTCAGACTGAAATAGTTTGAATACAGTATCATTTATTCTCACAGTGGTAAACTAGCTGAGTTGACACAACTTTTCTCTACAATATTTGCTTAGAAGTGAAATTTGTAGACCAGGTGATGAGATCCTCATATCCCTTTGCAAGCTCACTGCTAGAGGTGGTATAAACCTTCAGGTATGTGGGATTGTGGCTTCACTCCAAATTAAGCTTTATAAATCATATTATCAAGATAGTGAGGGGGCCCACTAAAAACTCAGCATCCTTTACCAGGTCAGAAACTGCCTGTCATCAGTAGACAGACATAGAAACATAGAATTTGATGGCTGATAATAACCACTTGGCCCATCCAGTCTGACCATTTCGCCCTAACTGCAGTACACTATTACCACGGACCGTGCCCGATCTACAGCTCTCTCTTCTTCTCCCTTCATTTCCATTCCCTTGTGCTTATCCTGTGCATTCTTGAACCCCACCACTGTTTTTGCTCCACCACCACCGCTAGATGGCTGTTCCAGATATGCGTCACACTTTCTGTGAAAAAGCACTTCCTCATATCACTCCTGAATCTACCCCCCCTCCCCAGCTTCATAGCATGGCGCATTGTTCTTAGCACATTTTCATCTGAAAAATAGTCACCTTCTGCACCTTATTTACCCCTGAGATATTTAAAGGTTTCTATCATATTCCCCCTCACCATCCTATGTTACAGGTTGCATATATTGAGGGCCTTTAGTCCTTCTTCATAGAGCGTTTGATGCAGACCTTGCACCATTTTAGTTGCTTTCCTCCAGACCACTTCTACTCTGTCTATATCCTTCAGCAGATGTGGTTTCCAGAACTGGACAAAGTACTTTAGGTGGCATCATACCAGCGATCTACACAGAGGCAGCACCACCTCCCTCTTTGTGCTGGTGATACCCTTCCCTATGCACTCCAGCATCCCACTCACCATCCCTACTGCCTCGTCACACTGCCTGGACACCTTTCAGTCATCCAATATGATTAGTTCCCCATTTCTTTCTTTCTTGCTAGGTGGTCATCAATACCACTTCACCAATTTTGTACTCTGTTCCTGGGTTTTTGTGCCCTAAGTACATTATTTTGCACTTTTTTGAAACGAAACCCAGCTGCCATACCCTTGACTACTCTTCTAGTTTTCTCAAGTCTCTGCTCATTATTTCCACCACCCCACAGAATGTTCACCCTATTGCAGATTTCTGTGGCATCTGCAAAGAGGCAGACCTTCCCTTCCAGCTCTTCAGCAATGTCACTTATAAAGACATTAAAGAGGACCAGTCCAAGCACTGATCCCTGAGGCACCCCACTGGTCACCCACTCTTCCCTGGAGTGAACTCTGTTTACCACCACCCTCTGTTGCCTATCCTCTAACCAAGTTTTTCCCACTTTACCACTTTTGGACCCACTTATAAGCTGCCCAGCTTGTTTACTAGTCTCCTATGTGGAAGGATGTTGAATGCCTTATTGAAACCTTAGTAGGCCATGTCCACCATTCCACCCTTATCTCGTTCTTTGTTACCCACTCAAAGAAATCTTTCAGTTTCATTTGATGTGACCTTCCCTTTGAAACCATGCTACCTTGGGTCTTGTAACCCACTGGATTCATGATATTCCACAGTCCTTTCCTTGAGCAGTGATTCCATTAACTTTCCCACCACCAATGTCAGGCTGACTGTCCTAAAATTGACAGCCTCCTCCTGCTACTACTTTTGTAATGGACCACATTTGCCCTCCTCCAGTCTCCAGAAGCGCCCTGTTTCCAGTGAGCTGTTAAACAGAACTGCCAGAGGTGCAGCCAGTATTTCTCTGAGCTCCTCAATACCCATGGATGCACCCCATCTAGCTCCATTTCATTGTCCACCTTCAGATTAGTAAATTCCTTCAGAACTCTCACTCCAAAAAAGGACTAGTATCTGCCTCCCTCCAAAGCTTTTGCTGCTTTTTGGGGGGCCCCCTCCACTTTTTCTTCCTCTGAGAACACTGAACAAAAGTATTTGTTCAGGATGTCTTCCTTTTCCTAGTCCCCCTTTGCATTGTCCCCCCTTTCCCTTTTTAACCTTACAGTTCCACCCCTGGTCTTCCTCTTTTAACTTACATATCTAAAAAATGCCTTGTCCACTTTTGTTACCTTCTTGGCTATTCTCTCTTCTATTTACACCGTTGTGCTCCTTACTGCTTTCCCTGCATCCCTCTGTTTCCCCTGATATACCTCCATATCCTCCTCCCTCTGCATCTCCTTATACCCTTTGAATGCTATTCTTTTTATTTTATTGTTATTTATTTATTTATTTCAGTTTCAGAATTACAACCTTTGAGCTAAGGTGGGTCTTTTACAAAGGCTCAAAGTCAATAGACTCAAAACATTACAATACAGAAAACATACAGTAAAGAAATTTGACAACGAAGGCAGTTATAATAACTCTTGAGTGTAAATAGTTGTATCAGCAAATGCAGAAACAAATATCAAAATAAGCAATCATAATTACAAAAAAGGTAATCATAATTCCAGTAGTTAGCAGCAATCATATAGTCCCGTTACTAAGTGCAGAACTGGGAAGGTAGCAGCCAGAATGGCTTTTTAAGGGAAATGTGCATAGGGGTAAAAGGGGATAGGAGGTGGGGGAGGTGTAGGTAGCAGCCTGTAATGGCATTGTTATAGAGGAGTGCTTAGGGGTAAAAGGCGTAGCAGGTGGGAGTAGGATAGTGGGAACCAAGTGAGGAGAACCCGGACCAAACAGATGCAAGAAATGGGGGGAGGGTAGCTGCAGGGAAATGGTTAAGATGGGGCATAAGGGATGTAAAGGGGATAGGGGGAGGAGAGAAGGGGAGCCAGTGTATTAAGCCGGGAGCATGGGAAGAAAAGTCAGTCGTTATGAAAAACAGTTACAGTGGTTGGTTCCGTCAGGAGGATACAGATCTTTTTTAAGAGGCCAATTTTTTGTGTTGTAAGAGGCGGGAGCAGGTCATTCATCCATTGGGTGCCACAGTAAAAGAGGGATTGCTGGGCAAAGGCAGTTCTTTAAATGGGACCTTATACTCATAACCTAACTTCTGGTAGTTTTGGAGGTTAAGTCACATTGAATAAGGTTGCTGTTGATTCAGGTATTAGTCCTAGGAGGGCTTTTTACCAATTAGGCATGCTTGATCCTAGTCCTTAGGTGTAGGGGTGCCAAACAGTGGAGGAATAGAAACTACAAGTAAGACTAGGTGATGAGCACCTAGTACAAGCTGACAGACTTTATTGAGGAGTCATTTTACATGTTTTAGCATGGATTCAGTGGCAGCGCTATATATGATTAGGCCATGATCAATAATTGTCAGTATAGAGCTTCATGTGACGAGGCTGAGAGCCTCTGGGGTTTTCAACCACTTCCTTTGAGAACCAAAGTTCTCTTGTTACTCTTGCATTTGCTCACTTGTTTGATGTGGAGGTTTGTTGTCTTTACTATGCTCCCTTTTAGCTTTGCCCACTGTTTCTCCACTCCACCCTGCCCCCCCCCACCACTAGGTCATCCCTGAGGCTTTCACCCATCTTGGTATGCTGACGGTAGGATGACACCACGAACACGAAGACCAGCACAGCGACAGATTTTGCCCGAAATCATCAGGTCGCTGTGCTGGTCCCTGCAGACACTGGCACTGCATCTCCTGGTGTTGCGTCCCTCCTCGATACAACTCTAACTCAGAGTTGTATATGTAGAGCCCAGGGGTGTGGGGGTGGAGCCCCCCAAATAAAACATTCGCACATCCCTGACAGTACAATGCCGACACTTGGCATTGTGTCTGTCGCTGTCGGGGATGTCGATGTCAGGGATGTTGTCCCACTATAGTAAAACCACCCACCTTTTTAAAATCTGACATCCTGAAGTCCAGGACCCTCATCCTTGTCTGGTTTCATTCCACAGTTGTCTATATATTAAACCACACTGTATGGTGATCACTGGTCCCCATGTGGCCTCCCACTTTGATGTCTGCAACACGGTCACTATTAGTGAGTACCAGGTCTAGTATTGCCCCATCACGAGTGAGTACACTAACTCATTGCCTGAGGAATGCTTCCTTCAGAGTGTCCAGGATCCCCTGCTGAAGCCGATATTGGGGGGCTCCAGTCTGTATCTATCAGGTTGATGTTCCCCATCAGCAACACTTCCCCTTTTTTTGTCATCTTGCCAGTGGCTTCCACCAGTAGGTTGTCTAATTCTTTCCCCATGCTAGAGGTCTGTAGATCACTCCAGTGTGGGAATAGTGACTCAGTTCCCCACCTCACCTGTAGTCCTTGTATGTCTGTCACTTTTATGCTTTTCCCTCACATAGAGCACCACACACCCTCCTTTCCTTCCCAGCCAGTCCTTCCTGAACAGAGTATAGCTTGGTATGGCTATGTCCCAGTCATGGTTTTCAGTTCACCATGACTCAGTAGTGGCCGCAATATCCAGGTTGGCCTCTGCCATGATGGGCTGTAGGTCCAGAATCTTATTTCCTAGACTTCTAGCATTTGCACACATGGCCTTCCATATTTTGTTTCCACTCTGCTTGATTCCCCCCTTTTTTTCCTTTTTGCCCACCCTCTGTCCACCTCTCTTTTTAATGATCCCATTCCTTTCCCCTTTTATCTCTACCACCCTGCTTCCTTTATTAATTTGCACCCTGGGGGATTCCTCTTCCCTCAGGGTCTCCTTACTCTTTACTTCAGCTTGTGGGGGGTGGTGGCAGATTCCTTCTGCCACCCTCCTTAGCAAGTTTAAATGTTCATCGAAGTAACATTTAAACTATCTCCTGAGGACTGCAGTTCCCCTCCTGAAAGGATGCAGGCCATCACCCCTGTATCGGTCCTTATCCTCCTAGGTGTGAATGAAAGCTTACAGTACACACTGCAAGCCCATTGGTTGACAATGTCAACCAATGGTATTGTTGTGCATACTGTAAGCTGTCATTCTGTGACACTCAGTTGGCGGGCAGCCATGGAGGTATGTGGGTGGATTGTGCTGCCCGCTGGCTAAATGCCCATACTTGGACGGGGGAACGGGTTGGGGTTCCACAGTAAGTGGGGGTCCACTAGACTACCAGAGAGATATGGGGTACTTCTTGTAATTTACAATCAGGGCTGGGAGGGGGCCACTGGACTACCAGGGATTCTTGTGACTTCATGTTAACTTGAACAGCAGAGTTCAGGGCTGGGAGGGGGGCCACTGGACTACCAGGGATTCTTGTGACATTCATGGTAACTTGAACAGCAGGGTTCAGAGAGGGAAGGGGCCACTCTGACTACCAGGGACGATGGGGTATTTAATTATTTTACGATCAGGGAAGGGAAGGGGCTACCACTGGTCTACCAGGGTTGTTGATATTATGAGTTTTACATTATGGATGGGGATCGGGGATGGGAGGGCCACTAGACTACCAGGGCATGTTGTGCATGTACCTTAAGTGGCATCAGGGTTTCTAGGAAGGAGGACACTAGACTACCAGGGACTTTGGGTGTTCCCTGTATGGTAGGGGCATGGCACTGGACTGGTGGGGCACCTGGCGCATCCTGTCGGGTGCATCCTTGCTGACCAAATGCAAATGAGGCCATAATGACATGCAAATGGCCCCATTTGTGCTTTGCACTGCCTAATGGCCCCATTTGCATGTTGCAGTCTGTATATCTGAAATGTGTGCCCAATGCATCACCAAGATGCACCACGTATCCTCATTCCAGGTATTCAGACCACACAGAGGGATGCTCTGGAGCATCATCGGCAGCCACCATTTGCGCCGCACACATTTGTTGCTATATTCAGAGGAGATGCGCAATTGCGCATCTCTTTTGAATTTAGCAATTTTGCACTCTGGTGCAACTCAGTTGTGCAGAACAACCACTTGCACCCTTTCTGCGTGCAGTTTGAATATCTAGACTGTAGTGTACAGTAGATTTCCTATTACCTTATACCATTGTGTACAACCATGTGTATCTTATTCTACATATTATTGTACTTGTTTTGCTTCTACTGTACCTAGCTAATTAATATAATAGAAACATAGACTTTGACGGCAGATAAGGACCGCTAGGCCCATCTAGTCTGCCCATTTCCCTACCTACAGGATAGGCCGCAGATCCTAGTTAACCAACAGCCTATTTCTTCCTACCCCCCACAAGAATTGCCTTTATGTCTGTCCCATACATTCTTGAATTCTCCCACAGTTTTAGACCCCACAACCTCCTCAGGAAGGCTGTTCCATGCATCCATTACCTCTCTGTGAAATAATACTTCCTCACATTGCCCCTGAACCGCCCCTCCCTATCTTTAAATTGTGTCCCTTGTTCTTGCAAGTCTCTTTTTCTGAAAGATGCTACCCTCTTGGACTTTGTTGATTCCACTGAGGTACTTAAAAGTTTCTATCATGTCCCCCCTCTCCCTTCTTTCCTCAAGGGTATACATATTAAGCTCCTTTAGTCTCTCCTCATAATGCTTCTCTTGCAGACCCTGCACCATTTTAGTTGCCCTCCTCTGGACTGCCTCTATCCTGTCTATGTCCTTGCGGAGATGGGGTCTCCAGAACTGGACACAGTACTCCAGATGGGGTCTCACCAACTGTCTGTACAGAGGGATAACAACTTCCTGTTTTCTGCTGCTGATGCCTCTCCCTATACATCCCAGTATACCCCAGCCCTCCCTACTGCCTTCTCACATTGCTTGCTAACCTTAAGGTCATCTGATATGATTACCCCAGGTCCCTTTCCTTTTTGTTGTTGTTACTACCTCCCACCCATTGTGTATTCTTCCCTGGGTTCTTATTTCCCAGGTGCATTATTTGCATTTCTTTGCATTGAATCCTAGCTGCCATACTTGACCATTCCTCCAACCTTGCCAAGTCCTTTTCATCCTTTCCATGCCTCCTTGTGTATCAACCCTGTTGCAGATTTTTGTGTCATCTGCAAAAAGGCATACTTTTCCTTCCAGTCCCTCTGCAATGTCACTGATGAAGACATTAAAAAGGACTGGACCCAATACTGAACCCTGTGGTACCCCACTAGTAACCCCCCTTTCTTCAGAATGGACTCCATTTACAATTACCTTCTGTGTCCTGTTGTTCAGCCAATGTTTTACCCAGGCTACCACCCTGGGTCCCACTCCCAGGCTGGTTAATTTGACTATTAATCTTTTGTGTGGGACTGTGTCAAATGCCTTGCTAAAGTCTAGGTAGGCCATGTCCACAGCTCCCTCCCTGGTCTACTACTTTGGTCACCCAGTCAAAGAAATCTATTAGATTCATCTGACATGACCTTCCCGCTGTGAACCCATGCTGCCTATAAATATGTACATACCAATGTCTTAAATTGTATTTATACTGCTATCTTTGACTTTGCTCAGTGTAAAATGTATGGTTGCCTTCTAACTATTTTGAAGTCTCTGTATATCCCTCGCTTCAAGTCTGCCTCAGGACAAACAACGGTACAGGGAATCTAGGAACAAATGTACCTGTGCCTTGTGTCAGGCCAAAGCCATTTATTATCAGAATGTCCTCACCTCCTCTAGGGGCTCAGGGCATAAATTCTGGGATACTATCAAAGAACGAAATGGTAAAACCCTATCCCCCCACCCTCCAAACTCTCAGTCAATGGGACCATGTCTCAGGACCCCATACAAATTGCCAATGCCTTAAACTCTTCCTTCTCTGACCTTAGCAGTGTGCTCCCCTAACTTTTTGCCCCTCAACCCTACAACTTCTTCATCTTCATATGTTCCCCCACATCCACCTCACCTTTCAGGTTTCGAGTAATAACTCTAAAAGAGGCTAACTCTACATCTCTAATGTCCTGGGTAGAGGCACCACAGTGGAGACTCCTTGGACTTATAACCTCCACCCTATCTCTAAAGCTGTCCTAGTCCCCTCACTAAAATCCTTAACCACTCCCTCCATCTGGGGGAGTTCTCCACCACCTGGAAAAAGGCTGTCATCACCCCGCTTCTGGAAGGTGGTGTGTGCACCACCTCTACTAACTAGCGGCCGATCTCTATTCTGAGCCCTCTCTCGAAGACCCTTGAAAAAACAATAGCCGATCAGCTCTCTAAACACCTATCAAAATTTAACCTCTTGTGCCTCGAGCAGCATGGGTTCCACAGGGGCCACAGCACCACCACAGCTCTCCTTGAATATACCTCCTACATCCACAAGGCCATGGATCTGGGGCACTTAGTTGGGTCGGTTTACATCAACCTAACTAAGGCATTTGATACTGTCCATCATGCCCTTCTCCTTAGATCCCTGACTGACATGGGACTGTCACCCAATACTACAGCCTGGTTTGAAAACTACCTATCTAACAGGTCACAGCAGGTCAAGCTTGGCACTACCCTCTCCTCCTGCCTCCTAGTCCACTCTGGGGTCAATCAAGGCTCCATTCTAGGCCCCCTTCTATTTAGCCTTTTGTTAAACTCACTACCCAGAGCTTGTTCCAGTCGGTTACTTCTTTATGCCGATGATGCAGCCATTTTCTGGAGCAGCCCTCATCCTCAATCATTGCAGGATGTCCTACAGAAGTCTTTCATGGAAGCTGAGACCCGGTTCACAGAGCACAGGCTAGTAATAAACCGTAAGAAAACTAAGACCATGATCTTCGCACACCATCAGACCCCCACCATGACTCCACTCTACTTGTCAACACCTCCCAAGGCTCCCCTAATTCTGAGCAGGTAAATGCATTCAGATACTTGGGCATCACCCTTGACTCCTCCCTTACCTATCATACACATATCCATATCCTCTGTAACACCATCAACTCCAGAATTGGCTCCTTTATCGGATCAAACACTGTCTGCCTAATGAGGGTCTGCACCTGCTGTGTCATCCTTGGTCCCTCTGTGCTGGACTATGGAATTGTGTTCTATGGCTCAGCTGATAACACTGCTCTCTGTCACATTAAGACAGCTTAAAGGCTGTCGTCGGTGACAGGCTGTGATAGATCTACCCACATTGTGATCTCTACAGTCACTAACTGGCTAAACTTTGAATGTTGCCTTATACCACACATGCCTCCTGGTGAAGAAAATCCAGTGGAAACTCACCCACCTAGTCTGCAGGGCCTCATCCAACCCTTCTTCCCTCAAAGATTCACCAGAAGTACCTCCAAGGTCCCCTTCTTGGTCCCCTGCTGCAGGACATCCATAGGTCAGAGAGCCTTTTATCACAGGGCTCCAAGCTGGCTAAATGACCTACCTGTTGTTCTGACTGCTAGTACAAAAATAGGCCCTTTTAAAACCTCACTCAAGAAATTTCTCGCTAACAACTCTACTTGCGACTGCTCCTAGTAGTACTATACTAACTCATCCCCTGCCACCTCCTTCACGCTGGCTAATATTTTTTTCTTAGAGTATTTATGTCTTGTTATTTTGCATCATGTTACATTTAGTGCACTTCCTCTCTTCCTTTCAACTATATTATCTCCTTGCATCATTATCAGTTATTATGATTGAACCCCTGCCTTACAATCTGTATCTTTGTTTTCTGTAATTTGGCTGCTGTTTTGCATACGACTCTGGGCTGTCTCTGCCCTCTGCTATGGAATGTTACTCAGTTCTTACCTACCTCTGCTAATGTAATATATGGACTGATTGATGTCTTGCACCTGTACTTGTGATGGTGTACTATGTCTACCGACGAGGAGCCTTTGCACAAGAGTCTGTTGACTCAAAGGTGTAATTCCAATTCTCAATAAATAAATATGCACTGTTGATTCTTTGCACTCCAAAATTCACTGTATCTATATTGTTGTATTGCACTGTAATTACCTCCTGGGTCGTCACTGAAAAAGGGACTGTATGGTCTCAGTGGGCCTACCCGGTTACCAAAATTCAAATAAATAAAAATAAACGAATAAAAATAATTATTGTCAGTCAGTACAACTGCTGCTATTTAACTGTTCATCAGGACACACTTAAAATCCAAGCAATAGGCTAAATGGGGATATCCTAATGCATAAATTCTCCATGAATAAATAAACATGCAACTAAGTCTATAATGATGCCTTTTAAGTAAGGGCCTCACCACCTTCAGTGGTGCTGGAGTACCTCACACAAAAAGGCATTGACAATACTTTGATACTGGTGACAATGCAACCATCTCAGCCTTTAGCAGCAGAGTATGGTACAGTACAGAAGTGGTACAGCATAATTCTGTTGCTACTCTCTACCTCTTTTTATTATTTATTCATTTTAATTTTTCCGATTTTTGGCCAGGAAAGACACATTAAGCTGAGACTTGTTTCCAGGTGCATTCAGGGAAGCACAGGAAGTTAAGTGAACCGTCAATGGTCACACATTATGCAAGTGGTGGCTGTGGGATTCAAACCCAGTTCTCTAACTCTTGTAGCTTGGTGTTCTTAACCAGTATGCTATACTGCCACTTCAGAAATCCTTCTGTATAATCAGAATAACTCGGTAATTTTTGATGTCCTCAACACTGATTTGTTTCCTGATGATCTGAACAGAAGCTCTTGTAACAAGTTGTAAATGATTAACTATATTTAGAGGACCTGTTTTAAGATGCCGAGTATATGGATGTCTCAATTAGGAACCACTGGCCTTGTGTCTGCTTTTTTTCAGTCTGTGTGTCAGTAGTTTTGTTGCTTTTTGACCAGGGCCATAGTATCATTGTTTTAAAAATGTAAGTTACAGTAGTTTTCAATTGATTTAGTTGTTCAGTTAAACCTCCAAGGCCATCCGTAACCACAGTTTGTTTGATTTTATGTTCATACAGTCATTTTTTTTTTAATTTGAGTTCCAGTTCTCTTTCATTTTTCACTTTTGCCCTTTTTTGTAGGATATAAATTAAGTCACTTCCCCCGATTGTGGTTTGTAATCTTTCCAAGAGAATAAATTATTTTTTTATTAAACTGCTAGAACTGCTAAAATGTCATCAGGACATTACTGATTAGAGGCAGTGTGGTCTAGTGGTTAGAACACTGGCTTGAGAAACAGAAGATCACAGGTTCACTCCTACTAGAGCCATATACTAACTATTTGACCTTACACAGGTCATCTAACCTCCCACTGCTCCAGTCCAACCAGCTGTGGAAATGGGTAGAAACAGGCCCCCACTGGAAATGAGATGTTGCATCTCAGTCAATCATTGGTAAATAAAACTGTAAAAAAAAATGTACATACATAAGGATTTTCTTTGTTGACACTGCACCATTTTTAAAAGTGAAAAGAACAGTTGTGAGATATACTGCTGTGAATGCACCATTAGATACATAGACAGTGTTGGCAGATAAGGGTCTGTGGCCCACCCAGTCTGCCCATTTGAGCTTGTAAGTTCAGTTTATGTTTTCCTAGAAGTCTGTTGCCTCTTACCCCTGACCTCCAGAATTCCTTTATATCTATCCCATGCATTCTTAAATCCTGTGATTGTTTCAGCCCCCACCACTTCCTCTGGCAGGGTGTTCCACTGTCCACCACCCGCTCTGTGAAGAAATTCTTCCTCACGCTTCCTCTGAATCGTCCTCCCTCCAACTTCATCCCATGCCTCTAGTCCTGGAACATCTTTTTGCTTAAAAATAGTGTATTCCTGCACCCTGTTCCTCCCTGTAAGATACTTGTATGTCTCTATCATATCCCCTCTCTCCTCCTCTCCTCCAGGGAGTACATGTTCAGTTCCTTCAACCTGTCCTCATAGGACTTGTGATGCAATCCATGCACCATCTTTGTTGCTCTCTCTGAACCTTCTCTATCCTGTCTATGTCCTTACATAGGTAAGGTCTCCAGAACTGTACACTGTACTCTAGGTGGGGCCTCACTAGTGTCTTGTATAGTGGAATTATGACCTCCCTTTTCCTGCTGGTGATGCCCCTGCCTATGCATTCCAACATCCTATTTGCTTTACCTGCTGCCTTGTCACACTGTTTCCCTACCTTGAGGTCATCAGAGATGATAACCCCAAGATCCTTTTCCTGCTTGGTGTTTGCTATATCCTCACCCCCCAACTGATATATTGCGCTAGGGTTTTTGTGCCCCATATGCATTATCTTGCACTTCTTTGCATTGAATTTCAACGGCCAAACCCCTGACCATTCTTCAAGTTTCTGCAGGTCCCTTCTTATTCTATCTACACCCTCTGGTGTGTCTACTCTGTTACAGAGCTTTGTGTCATCAGCGAACAGTGAAATTCTGCCTTCTAGGTCCTGCGCAATGTCACTGATGAAGATGTTGAATAGGACCAGTCCCAGCACTGATCCTTGTGGTACCCCACTGGTCACTCTTCCCTCTGTGTAGTGACAGCCATTTACCACCACCCTCTGTGTCCTGCCACCAAGACCAGTTACCTACCCACCACACTACTGTCCTGCCCACACCCATATTCCCCAGTTTGTGTAATAGTATTCTATGTGGCACAGTGTCAAAGGCCTTGCTGAAGTCCAGATAGGCCATGTCCACTGCCCTCCCTGATCCACCTCCCTAGTCACCCAGTCAAAAAATTCAACGAGGTTGGTCTGACATGACCGCCACCTGGTGAAACCATGCTGCCTTGGGTCCTGTAGTCCATTGACAACCAGATGTTCCACCAGTCTCTCCTTCAGTAGTGCTTCCATGATCTTCCCCACTACCGAGGTGAGGCTGACTGGTCTGTAGTTTCCCACTTCCTCTTTGTTCCCACTTTTGTATAAGGGGACTACATCTGCTGTCCTCCAGTCTTTGGGTATCTCCCCTGTTTCCAGTGATCGGCTAAACAGGATAGCCAGAGGTTCAGCCACCACCTCTCTTAGTTCTTTAAGGACCCTGGGGTGCACCCCATCTGGCCCCATTGCTTTATCAACTCTTATTACTTCCAGTTCCTTCAGGACTCTTTCTCGAGTAAAGGGACTTGTGTCCATTTCTGCACCATTCTCACCCCTTGTACTCCCTTCAGACCCATTACCCTCCTCTTCCTCAGTAAAGACTGAGCAGAAATACCTGTTCAATATGTCAGCTTTACTGTTGTCATCCTCCACACAGCCCCCATCCTCCCCTTCAGTCTCACTCACCTCCTTTGCCTTTCTTTTTCACTTATGTACCTGTAAAAGGTTTTGTCCCCTACCCACTGATTTTGCAAAGTGTTCTTCTGTCTGAGCTTTGGCTTCCCTTACTGACCTCCCTGCCTCCCTTTGCTTCTCCTGGTACTTCTCCCTATCCCCTTCTGCCTGTGTCTTTTGTATTGCCTGAATGCAATCTTTTGGCTTTCACTTTCTTCGCTACCTCTTTGGAAAACCATAATGGTGTCTTCTTCCTTTCCTCTTGCTAACCTGCATAATGCATAATTCTGTTGCTCTTGTAATCCCCATTTTAAATACTGCCCACTGTTCCTCAACCCCTGATTCCTGCCCCATTCCCCTTAATGCCTCTTTCAAGTATCTCCCCATTTTCCCAAAGTCTGCCCCCCTAAAATCCAGGATATGTGTTTTTCATTCTTTCATTCCATTCTTAAGACTATCACCAAAATACTATATAAGCTGCTCGGATGTAGTCCAATATTTTGCAAAACCTTTGCAAAATGTGCAAATCATTATTTATTACAAAAATAAAATTGTGTTCTTAAAAACTATGTACAGTACATGTAGTAAAGTCTCTATAAGAAAGTAGTTTTGACAGGATAAATGAGGTTTCTATGCTGATCTAAACTGTGGAATATTAGATTGAGGATCCGTAAAAAACTTTAAAAAAGGTACACACTATCTTAAGAGTGGCATCTGCTTCTACTGCAAAAATATTGAAATAGTCACTTTTATTGCAAAAATAACCAAGACTATGCTTAAAGTAGCAGTGCAACATAGAAATATTTTTCCAAAAAGCTAGTTTTTAGCTACTGTTAATGAAGATATTAGCATACTTGTTATATCTGCTTTTCCTGGTGATTCCTATGCAGAGCACCACGTATTTTATTTACTTTCTCAGTCCTAACCCTTGTCAGGCCTGTAATGCTATTTCTAAGCCACATGTAGTGGCAGTCTTTTTTTCTTGAGAAAAAAAAATAAATTAAAATGTTACCACCATATAAAACTCAAAGATGCCTGGAATTATTTATAGTGAAAAATGACAGGGGTAGCATTTTTTGCCAAATTTAATTGCATTGTTTATTTAAAAAAAAGTTTTAGGTTCACTTGCAAGTCTGACGCTTAGGACCTGTGACAGTTCATCTGCCCATTAGGAGTTTTGCAGGTTTTAAACTTTGCTGTGAAGCAGCTGTTCATGTTAGACATGGGGAAAGGGTAGTGCTGCTGTTGATGATTCAGTGTGGGCTGGCTGGGCCCTGTTGCTGAATCACGTCATTCTGGGCTTGAAATAACAAAGATAAGGTGGTTTGCTTTAACATTGGTTTCTTTGGGTCATTTAAAAGCAGCAGAGGTGGTGGCGTGAGAACCATTAATAGTTTTAGACATGGCTGGGACTGAGTAAAGGCTTAAGAAATCTCCTGGTCATACCCGAAAATAAGCACATAGCTGTCTAGTGTACTTACCTGGCTACCAAAACCAAATAAAAATAAATAGTTACATTGGGGCAAAGCAGTAAGGAAGGGGCAATGGGGATTTGAGAGCAATAACTAAACTAGACATTTGGTCCCGGATAGGATAGAGTAAACTGGGCAGATTGGATGGACAACTGGTCTTTTGTGTCAGTTTTTCATTGATTCTGTTTCTAAATATGAGTGCATGCTGATCTCATGCAAGTTCCCTTGGGGCCCCATGCCTCTTATGTGTTCCTGCATTGCTATAGCCAGGAAATGTGGAAATCACTGTGTACTACTCTGTTATGTGCAACATCATTGTTTGTAAAACTAGGATGAGACCATTTTAAATGTCTGAAATTACGTTACATTTGACTCAATAGATTTCCATTTATTATAGCACATATTGTACAAGGAACTGTAGAACACATGTATTTCAGTCATTTTTGTAATACTTTATTAGACTAATTGAAGACTGACAGTTTAAGACCTCTCAGGTCCCTGAGAGGTCTGAAAGCTTGTGTAAAAATTCTTCAGTTAGTCTAATAAAAGGCATTACCACAAAAAAGTGTACTAGATTTTCCTGGAGACTAACACACACCAATCTAACCTATAACACATCTTCAGCAGTTAAGATTTATTTTATATGTAGAATGTGTTATTCCATTAGATTCTACAATGTTTTTTCCAATATTGCTTTCTTTCTTGCCTCCTGTCCACCCTACACCTGACACCACCCCCAGCCCTGTCACTGACCTTTTCATGGACTCACCAGTTATCCACCAGTTATCTAAGACCACTGAGATGGTGAGTGGCCTTCTATGTCTGTCATGCCTGGGCCTGTGAATGGTGCCACTTTTACTCTTTTGCAGACTGGATGTGATTTTTCCATTTTCTTCCCTTAGGATCTTAGGGATGCTGACTGTGCAGTGATATGCAGGTCACACCACTGTGCAACCATGCCAGTGCCTGAGATGTCCCACCCTTCCTGGTGGCCCCAAACTTGAATACCACCAAACCTCTACTATGTTGCAATCTTGCTGCAGGGCCTCCATTCTCCCATCCTGAAAGAGGGAAGCAGTCTTGGAGTACTCCATCCTCCTTCCCCCGACCAGCCCCAGATGATCTAAATCCACTTACAACCCTGGGTCATCAGCATAGCAGATAGTAGCACTATTGCTCTACCAGTAAGCCAGCTCCAGTCTTTGGAATACTTTTTAATAGAAATTATTGTCGTGTTTTAAAGTAGAACATTCAAGAGCATTGCGTATCATAGTTTCAAAGTCCATGAGAGGCTCTTTTTAAATTAGGTATTGGGCTTACCTGTAGCTAGCAGCAGTACAGAGATATTGGTGACTAAGACTGTCTACCCCATAGTAACACTAAATTTCTACCAGTTTTAGACTCGTGTGATGTCACTTGTGATCAAGCTATGGCTAAGCGCATTGTAGTCAAGCACAGCTTGATTGTTAGTAACATTACAGGGTTCTAAAATGGTGGCAATGTAGTATCAGTAGGAGGCAGCCTTAATCATCAATATCTCTGAACTGCTGCCAGCTACTGAGTCACCCAATACCTCATTTTAAAGATCTCTTCATGGACTTTCACACTAAGATGGGCACTGTTCAGAAATGTTCCCCTTTAAACAAAGCTTAGCAGACGTAAGCATTCACAAAGCAAAGGACTACCAGTACACACTAAATGGAACCTTTTGTTGCTGTGCTGAGGAGCAGATAGACAATGAATGATACAAATATGAGATAGTGTATGACTTGCTGATTGTTTGTGTGATGTGTTATTATTTATACTGCTATTTCCCTGTATACCCTCATGTCTCCTACCTGTTTTCTTTAGGCTGTGTCACACTGGCAGCCTATGTTAGGCAGCAGGGACACAGGCAAGAAGTCTCCTATAAAGCTGATGCCCAGTACTGCTCATAATCTAGGTGCAGAGGCTGCTACTTACTGATGTTGTATCATCCTTCCTCCCCAAGAGTGACTACATCTCAATAATACAGTCGCTATTCACTAATCCAGAAGGGAGAGATCTAAAGTCTGAATTTGTGGTACAGTTCTGTAGGTCTATGTACTGCCTCCAAACCGCCATGGGTGGCATTGATTAGTGAGCAAAAGATTTATATATGCAAATGTTTGTTGCAAAGCTTTGCCTGGCAGTCTCCATAGATAGCTAAGCACCATACTGAAGTATTAAACATTTTTTGTTTGTAACAGTTTGCATACTCCTCCTTGACAGGTCTGTTAGTGCCATGTTACAGTTATGTTTCCAGGGTTGCAGCAGTGTCCTGAGTCAGGGAGTGGTACCTTCCCTATAAAGACCCAAAATGGAGACTGTTATCAGCAAGATCACTGTTAACTTGAGTCATTTGTTCAGATATGTCTTGCTTTAGATTTTATACTAATCCTTTATCTATTGGAGGAGAACTCATTTCCATATGTTTTTATATTTATGGAGATCAGCAAGTACAGATTAAAAAAAAAACTTGAATGTGCTGTATGAGCTCTTTTGCTTTAATAGATGTCACTGAAATGATTTAAGTTCAACTTAAATTTTTTCTGCTTTGAAATTCAAAACAGGTGGTTCAAAAATGCTTCTGTAGTTATGAAGGGGTCCCGCTTAACTGCTGTCATCTAAACAAAGCTGTTAAAAACTAGATTTGTATATCATTGTGTTATCCTTTATCTACCTAAGAGAGCCATGAAACATGGCAAAAATAGCCTTTGTGGGGTTTCTTTACTGAGGCGGACCATGGTAGGTCAGCTTTGTTGCCCAAGGGCTCCAGCAAATAAAGAACATTCAATGCGGTTCAACCATGAGCACAATGTGGTAGTAATTTTCTCGGTTTTAAATTGCTGCAGGGAGGAATTATAACTGTGGGACACAGTCAGCCATGAAAATTGTCCTCTATTCTTGAGAAGAAACTGAAATAAACTATTACTGTGTGTAACACCTAGTAAACTGTCTTAGCTCTACTAAAGGAGGAGAAAACTTTCTGAATAAATCTTAATGGGAAATATGCAAACTTGAATAAACTAATGGATTTAATAAGCAGAGAACCACCTTTTTCTGGTTTATTGCCACAAACCACACATCCACTGCAGTAATGGTTCCGAAAGAGCTGCATTTACATCAAAAATAATAGTTTGTGGTCAAGGTGTTGGCTGATAGCAAAACTATACATGGGCAGTTAAAAAGATTACAAGTACTGTATTGTGTTTCAGATTGATTAATAGTAGAAATAACAGTATCAGTAGTAATAGTAGCAGTAGCAGTATGAGTAGTAGTATTAGCAGCAGTAGTATAATAATAGCAACAGTACTAGTAGTAACTTGCATTCTGTTATTTGTTTGTTTGTGCTGTTGGTTAACCTGTTGGTTAACTAGGATCTGCAGGTTGTCCCATAGGTAGGGAAACGGGCAAACTGGGTGGACCAAGCAGTCCTTATCTGCTGTCAAAGTCTATGTTTCTATTATTTTCTGTACAGTGTCCAGAGCCTCTGGGATAGGTATCTACTAAATACATTACCTTGCCTTGCCTTGCTGTAGCAGTAGTAGCAATAGTAGTACTGTAGTAATAGTAATAGTAGCAGCAGCAGTCGTAGTATGAGAAGAGGTAATAATAGGAGTAGTAATAGTAATAGAAGTAGTAGTATGTTTATTTGATAGAGAGCTTTTCAGAACTCAAGGCACTGAAATACAATATTCAAAATACAAACACTATACAAATTGCCAGAATGGCGTGTGTTGGAGCACAAAACCACCTCAGGGTCCAATCCTCTGTAGGTTCCTGGGCCGACTGCATATGCAGAGAGCTGAAAAAAAACACAGAGTACCCCCTATGTGCAGGATGCATACCATCCCTCAGCTCCCTGAGCTCCCATTTACACATTTACAAGGAAGCAGTGGTAGTCCATGGTCCCCCCACCTGACCTACCCACTCACATCCCACCAGCAAACACCCCTTACCCGCTTAGCTGGTGAGTCTCCAAGCTTGATATGGCAACTAGCACAGCCCAGCTCTCACCCCCATGGCCAGCCGCCATATGAAGTGTCAGTGAGTGAGCTAACTTAACATTTGTTGGGACTATTTTGGAGGTCAAGCTGAGGGAGCAGTGCATTGGTGCGTCACTGTTGGCCCATGAGTCCAGGAAGCCCAGGTATAGAGCTGACTCAATGGATGGGAAGGTGATGTTGGCAGTGGCTGAAGGAGATCCTGGCCACAGATGCAGAGGGGAGAAATAGAAATGAAAAAATAAATAAATAAAGTTGGTTCTTCCACCAGCATTGTATAAAACAAATTCATTTAATACAACTGCTCATTTAGCTTGTCTCTGTTGTCTATGCTTTTGTGACCTCACAGCTAGACTATGGGAATGTCCTATATTGTGGTGTACCCTTGAAATCCATAAGCTGGCTGCAATTGGCACAGAATGTGGCAGCCAGACTACTGGCAAGGGAGAATTTCCATTTTCATATCTCTACAGTGCTGGTGAATTTGCAATGTTTTCCTGTGATATGGAATGTTGATTATCAGTTTGCATCTTCACTTTTAAAGCCATTTATGGTTTAGACTTACTGGCTATTGCTGAGCTTTTGTCCTGGTACATTCCAACTTATAGCCCATGGCCACCAGAGAGGCTTTTTTGTTCTCACCTCAAGGTAAACATCATGGGGGATAGGACCGCTTCAGGGCTATGTAATTTCCTTCCCAAGAAATGCAAGTCATCCCATCGTTATTGATTTCAAAGTATGCTGAAAACCACCCTTTTCAGGAAATCTTTTGGCCACAGTGATTAGTTATTTTCCAGTGCTATTATTTTATGTTTTCTATATGTTTGTAATTTTGTACAGTATGTGATGTTTTATTGTACTGTGTTGTGATTGCTTACAGAAAATTATAGCAACAGTGGGAAACATAAATACCATTTGGGCATCTTAAGCAATAATGTGTCTCACAGATGATAGTACAACACTGGGAGACATAGAGCAATGTGGATGGTGTCTGAGGTACTTGAAACAATTAGGGAAAAAAGAAGCACAAAAGAAATAAAGTGCAAGAAAACCAGTGAAAGCAGGTAGAACTTCAGGAAAAACTCAGGGGCAGCAAATGCAGAATCAGAAGAGCAAAATAACAGAAGGTACTTGAGGCCAAATCAAATCAGAAAAATTCATACAAATATGTAAATGAGAAAGGGAAAACACAAAGAAGTGATGACCTACAAATGATCAAGGTACATGTGGCATTATTGCCCAGGATGGACAAATTGCAGAATTTTTGAATTAGTATTTTGCATCACTATTCACAAAGGAAATGGATGGGTTGATATCATACAACAAAGTGCTATTCAGGAGAAGAAGGATACATTATAGGATATATGTGTAACATCTGAAGAAGTTGAGAAAATGCTAAAAATGATAAATGTAAACAAGGCCATGGAACATGATGAAATGCACTCCAAAATCCTGCTTGAGCTAGTTGAAGAACTATCAATACCACTGGCAAATATATTTAACCAGTCGACCATAACTGCATATAAACCACCTAATCACTATAGAGTGGCCCACGTTGTACCAGGTTTCAAGAAAGGCTTCATGTCTGAACCCAAAAACTATAGACCAGTCAGCTTGACATCAATACCAGGAATACTACTCAAGACAATGATAAAAACAACAGAATTGTTAAATACTTACCAAATAATTGGACTTAGCAGCTTGGTATGGATTCTGCAAGAGGAAATCATGCCAAAAAAAAACTCATTGCATTTCTTGAAAATGTCACTGGTGAACTAGATGTGGAAAAACCTGTGGATGTTATATATCTGAACTTTGGTAAAGCATTTGATACTGTACTACATAGAAGGCTAGTTCATGAACTACAGAACATAAATATAACCAGAGTCTGATGAAATAGGTTCAAAACTGGCTGCATAATAGAAAACAAATGGTCATAATAAGTGGAAATCTGTCAGGATGGAAGCAAGTGACCATTAGGGTCTCACAAGGGTCAGTCCCCAACCTATATTATTCAGTATACAGTATTTATAGATGACCCAGATGTGGGCTTCAGCAGCTGGATTGTGAAGCTTGTAGATGACAGCAAGACTGGAAAGTTATACTGCAATAAGAGAGAGAGGAAATGCAGAAGGCTGTACAGACTTGGGAAGTGAGAAGCAAAACAGCAGATGTAGTTCAGTGTTGAGAAATGCAAGGTGATATATCTAGGAAAGAAAGGCATGAAGGCATAGGGATTGCTGAAGTCAAGCAGGAAAAATATTAAGGAATACTGATGTAACCCCCTCCTAAAAGGTGGTTTACCTATGGCTCTCACTGGACCACCATTGCCACCTTCCTTGCAGTGCTTCTTCACCCCAATCCCAGTTCAGAGCTGCTGCAGGACCTGGGGCCTAACTGACAGAGATTATATTTGTTCTGCATGCTTGTTCAGTGCCCTTTTCACAATGGCTGAGGTGTTGCCACCTCTCTTCTCTCAACCAGCCCTGAGCTGTTCTCAGGATCAGGAGCCCACAGCAAGGAGGTTGCTTGGTTTCAAGTAGTCTCAGAGTTGCACAAAGTGCAAACTACTCTCCCTGGGAGCGCAAACTTTGGAGACACTCAGCAGTGCTCTTCTGCCACCAATTAAGTCCCTAGTCCCACCAGGTGGCAGCAGGGTCTGGGAGATATTGATTACGATGGCCAGAAGCCACACCAAGGGACATAAATATGTTAAAATAGAAGATAAAGTGAAAGGCCACAAAACAAGCCATGTGCGTAGTTTCTGTAGTCCTAGGAGTACAGGTCAGAGGACACACAACCTTGCTGGGATTGTTGAGTGTTCGTGTGTTTATCTTTGCAGAGATAGCCAGCAGCAGGCCAACTGAGCTCTGCAAAACAGCTAAATGAGTATATCCTGTCCCTGTGAAACTGTCATCAGTTTGGAGACTAGCTCACCTCTTTAAGACAACTAAATTAGTATATCCTGTCACTGTGAAATTGACATCATTTTGGAGACTAGCTCAGCTCTGCAAGACAACTAAATTAGTACATCCTGTCTCTGTGAAACTGATATCAATTTGGAGCTCTATATTAGCTCTGCAAAACAGCTACATTGCAAGCTGGCTCAGGACTTATATGTATGCTTTTCCCCAGGAACTGACAACCACTAAGAGCCAGGAATTTAGCATAATGAATACTTCATGAGATGCTAGCCAGTGATTTATGATCCCAGGATTTCTGCACAGGGGAGAGACGTGCAATAGAGCAGATTTGTCTGGGAGACAGAAGGAGAATGACCCATGAAAATAGTCAGCCACAAGGCTGGAAGAAAGCTTTTTTTAAAGAATCTTTGCAAACAGATTTCGGTTTTCTCTAAGAACAACACCAAAGCTCCTTCTCTGGTTTTAAAGTTTGAAAATAAAATAAAATCTTTCATATTAAAAAAAAAAAGCTCCAGCCCTGGGCTTTGCGAGCTATCAGGACTTGTCCTGACGGAGGGTCTAAGTCACCTGGGGCCCTGAGTGAGTGCCTACTCCTTGGGGTGGATAAAATCAAGTTCATTGTGGGGTAAAGGACATCGAGACCAGCACAGTCCACCCCCATCACTCAGAAGTGTGTTGGGTCCATGATTCAGGCCTACTGCCTGCATCTGCAACCCTTGAGGGAGACATCCCAACAGAGGCAGCCTGCAGATCCTGCTAAGGTCGTGAGTACTGGGTCAATACCCCACCAAATCCTTCTGCTAGTTAGGAACAGATAAGAGTGACTGCTGGGCATTTCTGCATGATTATTATTCAAAGTCCATTTATTAGAACTGCAACAGCCAAGAGTAGCTAGCATTTGTGTTGTATAATTTGTTTGGGATCCCCAACCACCAGACTTCAATTGGTACCACACCATGGTCCAACATCAGGCCTGCAATTGTCTACTGTGTGCACACAATTAATGGACTGCATTGGGAGCTCCCAAAAGGACTTTGGAGTACTGGTGCACCAACAGGAGGATACTGTAAATACTGTGTAGGTACTCCTCAGAGGGTGGTGGGATTGGAGGAGTGATCTCAGAACTGTTTCACTGAATTGAATTGAATCCATTCCATTCCTCCATCCAGAGCTTGTTCCTGTCCCCATAATAGATATTAAAAAGGCTGCTGGACCACTGGCAGCATGGTTTCTCAGGGAGGAGGTCATGTAAAACTAATGTCATAAATTTCCTTGACTGGATTACCATGGAGGTGGATCAAGAAAGAGTAGTGGACATGGTCTATCAGGACTTCAGTAAGCCTTCTGACACTGTGCCACATAGGAGGCTAGTTAAGAAACTAAACATCCTAGGGTTGGGGGAGAAAGTGATGAGCTGGGTATCAAGCAGGTAAAGGGATAGGAGACAAAGGGTGGTGGTAAATGGTCACCACTCTGGTGACAAGAGAGTGATTACTGAGGTGCCACAGGGTTCAGTGCTGGATCGGTCCTCTTCAGTGTCTTCTCAAAGTGACATTGCAGAGGAGCTCAAGGTAAGATACGTCTGTTTGCTGATGATGCAAAGATCTGCAACAGGTCTGACATTCAGAATGGTTTACTGGGTGGTAGCTGGGTTTCAGTGCCAAAAGGCAAGGTTATGCACTTAGGAGTGTGGAACTAGAGGCTGTGTATACAATGAGGGAATGGAGCTTACATTCACCAATCAAGAAAGAGAGCCGGAGAACATCATATTTGATTATGTCAGGGTTGCTGGGCAGTGTGACAAAGCAGTGGTAAAGACTAGCAGGGTGCTGGAGTTCACTGGGAGAAGGATTTCTAGCACAATGAGGTAGATAATGCTGCCATTGTTTCTCTCACTGGTGAAGCCACATCTGGAGTACTATGTCTAGTTCTGGAGGCTGCACCTGTACAAGGCATTGAGAGGGTGGAGGCAGTACAGAGGAGGGCAACCAAAATGATGAGGGGGGTTGCATGAAAAGCCATTCAAGGAAAGGTTGCACGAACTCAACATGTACTCCCCGGAAGAGAGGAGAGTGAGTGGGGACATGATTGAAACCTACAGGTACCTCGCAGGAGTAAACAATGTGCAAGTAGAGGGTCTGTTTCAGAGAAAGGAAGGCAATAGATCAAGGGGCATGCAATGAAGCTAAGAAGGGGAAAGTTTAGAAGAGATGCACAGAAATACTTCTTCACAGAAAGGGTGGTAGATGACTGGAACAGCTTGCCTGGGGAGGTTGTGGGGGCAAAGACTGTGGGGAGTTTGAAGCATGTGTGGGACAGGCATAGTGGCATATTAGGTAGAGGAATGGGGGAAGGGAGTTATACCTATGACCAACTAGGATCAGTGGTGATGGAATAGGCAAGGACAAGGGTCAGACTGGATAGGACTAAAGGTCTTTTCTACCAATAAAATCTCTGTTTCTGTGTTTCTATGTTGATAGTAAAGCAAAGTCATAGCATGCCTCAAGAAGAACTTTGTAAGCAAGTCAAGAGATGTAGTAATGCATCTCTACAAATCTCTAGTCAAAGTTCACCTTGATACAGTACTCAGTTCTGCCCCCAAAGATACTGATATGATTGAGAAGATGCAGAAGAGACCAACCAGTCTGGTTGAAGGCTTGAAGAACGTGGGCTATGAAGACCACCTGGCAGAACTGGTGCTATTTTTCATGATAAAAGAAGAATCAGAGAGGACATGATCATGGTCTTCAAATACAGTATGTGAAAGGGGTAACAGTAACAGCCCAAATGCAACTCTTCTGGATACATAAGGGTGAACAGATAGGGGCACACACTGTGTCATTGAAAGGAGGAAGATTAAAGGGAAATGTCAGGAAGAACTGCTTAACGGAATGTGTTGTAGACATTTGGAATAAATGTTCAGAGCAGGTTGTATCAGCTGATACAGGAACCTCTCTTATGCATGGCCAAGGAAATCTCCTGCCTAAGTTCCAGCTCTTCTGTGAGCTGGAGGAGTGTGATAGCAAATATGTCCACCTAGGGCTGAAGTCTTGCAGAACTATCCATCTCAGCACTCAAAGACCAGGAAGGGCAACTTCTCCAGAATTATTTACAGGAAGTCTGAATCACCTCATGGAGGGCAATAGACCAGGACAATCCTACAGCTCAGTTCTGCAAAGTCTTAGAGAGCCATCTACTCAAAAGACCTTGCACTCTGGACAGGGGATATCACACAACCCAGTTTGGCTTTTAGAAATGAGGCTACTCTGCCACCCCTGTGCTCCAGTCTTGTGTGGTGTATCACTAAGGAACCACTTGGGAGCAACTCTGACAGGACAGGCCTAGTGATATCATCCAGTGAAATCTTGGTGCCACACATTAAGTAGGAATGTAACTTAGAGATAATGGGGAGGAGCATTTCAAATGGGCAGATACAGCTGCAGATGCTTTTTCCTATGTTTGCATCTGCCAGATTATACAAAACTCTGGAGCCCTTTTACACAGGATCTAGACTTTTGTGACAGTATCCTCATTATACAGCATCTTGTGCCAAAAAAGTTAAACTTGCACCATAAAAATGGTGCATGTATCACACAATGGTGCATGTTTCATTTTTTTCTGATGCCAGCTGTAGGATTTGCATCCACACTGCTAGCACATCCAGTAGAATGTTGTAACAGTGTAGATGGAAGTCTGCTTTGGAAAGATGGGCAGACAGAACTAGTTTGAAAATCCTGCCCATTATATCTGATGATAGCTATTTTATTCACTGCCAACCCAGCATTGCAACAAAGCAATACATGGACTGGAGGCTACCTTATGTACCCAGCATAACTTTTCATCACGTCGATGAACTGATGAACAGTCCTTTCTCAGGAACAATCATGAAAACATAGAGATTTAAACAGGCAGAGGGGAAAAAAAGAAAACAAATTCAAAGGAGTGGAGGGAATTTACTCTTAAAAGAAAGAATCCCTTTAGAACGTTTAAAACTCTCAGATATTTTAAATGGACACCTATTATTTCTTTTCATTTCCATTTCCCATGCTTTCATTTTTTATTCTCATTTCCCAACTGCAGGGATTTATTTAACTCCAAAATTGATTAGCATTTTGCTCATAAAAGTGCTAAAACATTGTGAAAATGCATGGCACTTGCCTCATTGTGTTTAACAAACATAACGCTTCAAGAAAACCTATATAAATACTTTCTGTACAGTTAGCATTGTCCCAAGAAAAAAACTGCTAATCAATTATTTAAAACCCTGCAACTGCATAAGCCTCAGTGTGTTTACATATCTTTAAACCTGACAAAATACTACAGTATATCAATCTGAAACAAGAGATGTCTAATAAAAGTTTGCTTTCGCCTTCCTTTTAACCTGTCCTGGTGGATTTTTAGGAGGGGCAGATGCAGAGACATATTTTCCACGTGCTTCTCCATCGGTCAATTGCATCAATAACTCTGGACCCCATTTTTCAAAGAGTTTTAAGTTTTTGTGACAGTTTCCTCAATTTAAGGCAGCTTGTGTCCAAAAAATGATGCACACATCATAGAAATGGTACAGGTGTCAACAAAATTGTGTATTCATCTCAAAAATGGCACATTTATGAGGTGCCAGTTCCAGGATTTGCATCCAAACTCCTAGTCCATCTAGTAGATTTTATAACAGTGCAGACAGAAGTGCACATTGAAAATACAAGTGGATGGATCTAGTTTGAAAATCCCACCCTCTGGGTACTGTTTTAACACATAAACAACATCTTAATAGAAGACAAAGAACCTCTGTGTTCAAACACTGAGGCAAGAGGTTACCCAAAGGGCATTTGGCTGGGAAGCCAAGTTTCAAGAAAATACAAATCACACATACCTACACATGCAAAGCATCATGGGCTGCATATGCAAATCACCACAGAATGTTATGCTGGTCCAACTTTAAGAATTGCATGGTGTCGAAAGGCCTCTCACACAGTGCACCATGCAATTCTGCTTAAAGTTGGACCAGCATAACATTCTGTGGTGATTTGCATATGCAGTCCATGATGCTTTGCATTGTGTAGGCATGTGTGATTTTGTATTATCTTAATAGAGAGCCACCTGTACTTCTATAGTTTACCATATTGTAAGTATATAAAAAATAATCTGTGGCTGAACACTCGTACTTCTATGGTTTACCATAGTTTACTGTAAATATAGTTAGAATAATCTGTGGCTAAATAAAGTTTTGCTGCTCTTGTGTGAGGAATTTTTGCTTCTATTCCTTTCCATCTGAAATGTAGGGTGGAACTTTACCTCTAGATGTAGGACAGATTTCTTTTATTTTTATACCACTGTTCCTTCTGTGAAATATTTGACAACCCCCCATAGTAGCACTTTCTACAGAAATTCTCAGCCACACATTTAGCCTCCAGAAAATGGTGCAAAATGTGTACCCTGTTGTGATGGCACATAAAAGTGCTATGCTGAGAACAATGGATTCTGTAGTACTGATCCCACATTCAGATTATGAAATGGGTAGAAAAGAATGCTGGCTCCTGATTGGCCAAGATATACTTTTAGCCAGGCCATTATCCAGCATAGCAGCCCTGCTGAAAGTAGCTCAACAAAATATGTTTATAAAATACATCCAATTTACTAAACATGACCCATTTCATAATTGCAATAAGGCAGTCCTGGGAGGAGGGGTGCATTATGGTAGGCTAATGGGCCCTTCTCGGGTTGTGGAAGACTTGGCTTCACTCTGTGCTTCAACCCACCCAAGGTGGGCTGCTACCCCACCATAACACTCCGCCTGTCATGCCTTCTTGCTTAATTACGGCACTCGCATTTTATTGTGTGCAAACATGGTCTGTGCACAATAAAGACACTGAATACCACCACAGAAATGTATGCAAATAATGCAGTGCTATGCACACACGTTTGAGGTGGTATAGCATTCTCAGACATTCCCTCACCCCCTCCGTATTCCAGGCTGCTTATGGCCCTGATGAACTTCCTGAACTTGTTCCTTGGCAGTCTCCCTGGTAGACCATTGGGCCCCTGACTTGTCATTGGAAACTGCATAGTCCCTAGTTGTTTGGTGCCTTCCCCTGTTCTCTTGTCCCCACACAGATGGACAATGACGATCCAGTCCACATAAATCTGCTGTCTCAGTACCCTTGCTCATCTGACACAGCACTCTGATAACATTCTACCATTAGCTTTCCTTGATGGTATCTAGGGCTGTCTCAAAAGTGCTGCATTGGGTGTGCCAGCAGTAGTTGCATATGAATAGCACTATGTGCCCTTTACATGTCAGCTCCACCCCTTCCTCACAGCAATGCATTTTGATATGTAAAGGCAAGGATGGGCCCCCAACCCACTCCGAGTATAGCTTGAGGGGCTCATAGGCAAGAGACTGGCACTAAACCATTTCACAATGAATTTATGCCAGGCCCTTGTGAAGAAAAAGCGCCCCCTTGCTTCTTGATCAGTATTGCTGATTTGCCTTTTTAGGGTTAATACCTAACTGTGAACATACCTGTAACCATTTCTGCAAACTCAAGCGTAGACATTTTCTTTGAAGTGCACTAGGCTAAAGAAAGAAATCTCTGCATGTTTCCTTGAGCTTTTATCTCATAGTTGTCACTGAAGTCATATTTTTAAATTTATGTTCCTAAGTTGATTTAAAGCATCTTGGCAACATCTTAATCTGCTGCAAATGTAACTCCTCAGGAATTACCAATGTAATGCAGATGTGTAGAACATGCTAAATTACATATGAGACAAGAGAACATAACTTCATTCTGAGAAGTTCTTTATGATGTTATATAGTCTTTGGATGGTATTTTTTTTAAATAAAGCATTTTGCTTGTGACATGAAAGATGCTAAAATACAGTGTGAGAACATTTCTATAAAGCTAATGCCAACCTCCTGGACCTGATTGGCCTGAGTTAATATGATTGCATTTTATCAATTACAGCTGTGCTGTTTACCATAAAAAATGCAAACTATCTATCAAGTATTTGCCTTGCAGCACCGGGAAAGATGTTTTAGGTTAGTTTTAAGATGTTTTAAATTGTTAATCTATGCAGATTCTTTGAACATGGATGCTGTGTGTATCTAGTTTCAAGGAATTTGTATAGATGTTGTGCATAATGTAAACTATATGGAAATTAATCAAGAGAACTGTGCTTTTTTATGACTTGCATCTTTGTAAATTGTGTCATTCAGCAACATGCTTTTTAAAGTAATCAGTTTAATGGGTTGCCTTTTGTGGTTATATAACAATACAAAAATGCAGAAATGACTCTGACAGCAGAGTTCTTTACTCAGCTACACAAAACAGAGGAGGATCTAGAATTGTTGTAGGGTGGGAGCCTGCTCCTCATTGGGAAAATGGTTGACAAACGTACTTTTACATTTAGTACTGTAAAATCACAGTGGCCCTATTATTCAAAGTCTTCATATTTGCACTGTGCAATATCCCTATCCTCAGCGGAAATTAGCCCAGTGCCATAAAGCAGCTCTGGCATACAATGTGAGTGCCCTAAACATGTTTGAAATTTGAATATAACCCCCTAGAGCAAAGCCCAAAAGAAGGCACTGAAAGGTGTGCTTGGCTAAAGCACAACCTTCTGCTGGCCTCAGAGAGGAATGTGCATATAATTATCATCATAGGCAGTCAAGGAGCAAAAGTAATTGGGGCATCCTAACCCTGCTAGTGCTTGTGCCCTAATAAGGAAAGTCCCTGCAACCTATTTTCTATATACCTATGTAGTATGTAGGCATGAATAATGATTCCCTCTCTTGAAGCCCCCTAATTTCATCCTAATTTATATATAAATGAGGTTACTTCACTCTGTTTTGCTGTGGCATGAAAACTTGTTTTTCTCCATTGAAAGATCATCACCCCACTCATGCAAGGTATCATGGGAGTTGATGATGCATACATGCACAAGCCAGCAGAAGTTATACTCACAGTCAATTGTATTACATGTCTTGTGAAACCCCTGTATTCTTGAAAAGCATTTTTTTCTAACTCACACTATAAACTACAGAAAACAGCATGGAACTTACTATGCCTTGAAAAGTTTCATGGCCATCATAAGACAAAAACATAGGAACTGCAGAGGACAAAAACAGCACTGACTAATACAGTGTAAGTACTGCAGGCTTTAGCACCAAAACGTCATAAAATTCCAGAATGCCTTACATGAGTCAGCTCATGACCTTTGCAATGGTATTAAGCAGGTTTCACACCAGACTTAGAGTACCTTCATTTGCATTTAAATCATGATGAAACTAGGAAGGTGCAGTAGAGGTAATCATTGTTCATGCCTATAAAGTACACAGGCAAACAGAATAAAAGCCTGAGGGAACCTTTTGATCGATAGCCTACAAATGGCACTAAGAGGTTGTTTGCATCCCATTAAGGGCTCATTAAGCTGTGAGTCACTAGTTTTTTCTCCATAGATTACATAGAAACATGGAATCTGATGGCAGATAAGGACCACTTGGCCCACCCAGTCTGCCCATTTTTTCCTTACCTGCATTATTACTGCAGACTGTACTTGATTCATGACTCTTTCTCCCTCCCTCCCATCTTCCTTTCCACTATGATTCCCTTGTGCCTATCCCATGCATTTTTGATCCCCATCACTGTTTTCACCTCCATCACCTCCACTGGTAGGCTGTTCCAGTAATACACCACTCTTTCTGTGAAGAAGTACTTTCTCACATCTCTCCTGAATCTACCCCCTCCAGCTTCATGGCATATCCCCTTGTTCTTGAGCACCTTTTCTTCTGAAAAATACTTCCCTCTTGTACCTTGTTTACCACCATGAGGTATTTAAAGGTCTCTATCATACCCCCCTCCTCTGTTCTAGGGTGGCCATGGCCGTGAAGGTCAGAAGAATCCGGGCATGCATTAGGCAATGGGAGGGCTTTAAGCCTGTGGTTTAATGGGCAGAGCAACAATGTCACTCCCCCATTGAGTTTAAAGGTCACAACATCCTGGGCCTTGCCAGGATTCTTTTTTTTTTTCATTGCCCACCATCCTCCCCTCCTCCTCCAGTGGCACGACTCTCTTACCCATGGGCTTCTTCCTACTCTACCTTTAGCTGACACATTCATTTCTGGCACCTGTAGGGGGGGAGCTCTTCTCTAGGGTTCCCTCGCGTCGTACCCCTACAGGGTGGTATATCCCACGGATAGAGAGGCGGAAAGCCACAAAGAGAAATCAAGTTACTCAAGCATTATCTCATATTATCTCATTCAGTTGCATCAGCACATCGAACATATTGATAATAGAGACCAGAAAATGGTTCTTCCCTTGTAGAATTCATTGGTTAGGGCCCACTTGGAATACTGTGGACAGTTTTCAGCACCTGTGGTAAAGACGGATAACAAAGGCTATGCTTTTCAGTTCCAAACTGAAACTCTCCACTGTTGCCCACAACAGCGGCCTTCTTACTGTCAAATCTGCAGATGGATCTCCCCCTCACACTGTTCCCTCCTTCAGGTATCAAGGGTACTCCTGGACCTGTCCCTAACCTACACTGACCACATTGCCTCACTGATCAGGTGCATCAATCAGAATATAGGGCTCTGCTATTTCCTGATCGACCACCTCTTGCCGGAAGCCCACCTTGCTATTGCCTGTAGCAACCTCCTACCCCACCTTGACTATGGCTGCCCGGTGTACTCCCTCACCTCCATTACCAACCTGAACCACCTGGATACTACCTACAATTGTATATGCCACCTTGCCCTCCACGCCCCTCTCCTCACTCACCACTGCTCTCTTTACCAGTTCCTTAACTCATTGTCTCCTAGCAGATGCCTGTAGTCATCAGTAAAATACACTGGTGTGTCCTGAGGATGCCTACAGAATTCAGCTACTGACTTCCTGTGTGTCCGTGCAACGTCTGGAGAAGTCACTTATATAATATAATATATAATATAACAGAATATAATATATATTTGACTGCATAGCACCATTGGAAAGGTAATTTTGTGCTGAACAACTTTGCCACTGATCTTCTGTGTATAGCATGTATACTTTAGGAGTTATTCACATTTGTTTGTTATGGTGTGTATGGCTTATGTTGCCTATTCTAGTGAAATGTGTTTTTTTTGCTGTTTCAACCAGCACAGAAAAAAAACTAAATTACATATTATTATTTGCATGCCACTATTGGAAAGGTAATTTTGTACTGAATAACTTTGCCACTCATACTTGGGCCTGGATATTCAAAAGGTTATATGCACTTGACAGGGTTCTTGAATGTGCAAGTCAAAATGCGCCATTCTGCGATATTCAGCAGGAGGCAGTTATGCCACTGGCATCAGGTTGTGCAAGAGAGCAATGCAAATGAATGCATGCTCAACAGGAGGGCGGAGGATCCATGCATAACCTGCGCCAACCCGATATTCAGTCGGGTTGTGCAGGGTTGTGCATCACGCAACTAACCTGCGCCTGCACAACCTTGAGCCCAAAAAGGCTTAAGTTGAGGGCCACCCACAGGTGAGCTGCTGCATTGCAGGGCGCCTAGGCAGCTGCCACCCTGGCTGGCCCCCAACTCTTTCCTGTGCCCCCACCAGCCCGATCGCGGGCATAGTATAACCGACTCCCCGCCCACATCTCACAGCCCGATTGCGGGCAGTACAGGTACATGTAACACCCCCATATCCGAAGCCCGATCGCGGGCATAACATGTATGAACCCCCAGTGCCCGATCGCCGGGCGGAATGTAACCCTCAACCCAAATATCCCCTGGTGGTCCAGTGGACCGTAAAGCCCGATCACGGGCAGAATCATCACAAACCCCCAAACATCTCCCTGGTGTCTAGTGTCCCTCCCCACCCTGAAGCCCTCCACCGCTCCCCCGCGGCGGCGGCGACAGCATCCACCCGCCTGCCGCCCGCCGCCCGCAGTCATGTTTTAAGGACCTGGGGTGTTCTGTACCATTAATGAAGTATTTTTAGTTGAATCATCTGTCCTTTTGCATTTCTGTAGCAAGTGTGTTCTTGATACCAGCTGATGTACCATTGGTGATCTGAGATAGGTACTTGTACTTACAGTTCTTGCTGCCAGTGTAGCTGGGTAAGTGTAATGGCTGGTGTGGTTGTATCTCTAAATACCATATAGATCAAACCAGCTAACACCCTGGGTACTTTTAGCCAGGCTGACACAGGGTGCCCACTATGTCTCTGCAAGTATGCTTTGATCAGTGGTAAAAGGAGGAATCTAAGTTGTAGGAATAGCCAAAAGTCCCTTTTAGGAAGATTGTATTGGGCAGAGAGGTCCGTGAAAGAGTGAAGTATGTTTGGCTTTCCAAGGAAGGATCCTGAACCATTCGAATATTTTTTTGTTTCCCAGCACATCCCTGGTATAGCTGTTTTTCCAATCATGAACATGTCATTGTCCCAGAGAGGTGCATGAGATAAGGGAGGCTCTGGATGATGCAGTGCTGAGGTGATATTTTTCCAGTACTTAAGTGAGATAGGAATAGTGGGGTAACCAGCAGGATTAATCTATCCCTTAACATAGAGGGGAACCCTAGGATCTGGGGTTGAGAAGAGTGGCCCTTCCATGGCAACCCATAGCAGGGCAGCAGTTTCAGGGGGAAGGGACCATTTAGTCATCTGGGATTGTAAGAATGCTTTTTGGTAGTGTGCAAAATGGAGGACTGCCCAGCCACCCCAAACCAGTGTTGTCTCAGTTTAGCTCTGTTGAAGTGGGGATGGCAGCCCTCTCAGAGGATGTTGCCTACCAGGGGAGACTATAGTAGAGAACCAGATCTGAGGAATATCCATCGGTAGGTGGGATATTGTGTGAAGCAATTTAGGAGCTGTCATTAATTTTATGGCCGCTATTTTGGCAGTAAGTGAAAAGTTCAGGAGCTTCCAGTAAATGAAATCTAGGTGGGTGGCATCTGGGGGGGTAAGTACTTTTATTGGCTATTGGTGGGGTGATTTAAGGGGAAGAACCAGATTACAAATAAATAAATATTCAAGTTGCCTGCCTGCCTTGCCACTTCAGCCACCAGTGGCCTGCCACAGGCTAGCTAGTTGCTCGAGGGCCAGTTGTAGCAATTGTTAAGTAACTGTGTATTTTTGTCCATTATCTAGGACATCTAGCTTATCTGTATCATCTACCTAGCAATGAAATATGCCATTGCCTCTCACTTACTTGTCCCCTCTCTATTTTATACCACCAGCAGTAGTCACCTGTGCTGTGGTGCAGTGCCCACTTTGCCCAGTCTGCCATGCCAGCTTGTTCCCTTGAATCCAAGGGCTACTTCTTGCAGTTGTTAAGCACTTACAGTGTGTATTTTCTATTCCTAAACAAATGTATCTCGAGTTCATCTCTACTATATCTACCTAGCAGTGTCTCATCTCCAGTTACATATCACCAGCAACCACGAGTTGCTCTACTCTACCAGGTGTAGTGCCCTGTTTCTAGGCCTATTTTTCCTGTGGGTTAGTGGCAATTGAAGCACTTGTGGTTTCTCTTCCATTATCAAAAAAATGTATACAGTACTTGAAATACACCACAGTTTGCCAATATAGTTTTCCTCAGTCACCAATATAACACCTCTCTGGGAAGAGAAATCTGCAGTGGGTCCCCATGAAACACTGTTCCCTTTTCATAAAGGGTTAATTGTTCCTCCCCGTGGGAGCTGATCAGCTATTTGCTGGGAGATTTTCTGGGGGTTGGGGTCACTTTTGGTCTGTGTGGGAGAGTGCAGGCGGAAGGAGAGAGTTCAGAGATGGGAGCGGGGGTGATTACCCACTTCCAAAGGAGCTGTTGTTTAGTCAGGGATGGAGGCCAAGTACAGAGCCCAGTAGGATGTAGTGGCAGCTGTCAATTTTGAGACCCCTGCAGGAGGGAAAGAAGAATGATGTGTGGTGGAGTCAGAACACCAAGTTACTTGCACTTGCACAGCCTGAAATTGATGGAAGGTAGATACAGGAAGGAAATGAGGAGGCACTTCTTCACTGAAAGGGTGGAATGAGTTGCCAGAGCAGGTGGTGACAGCGAAGACAGTGGCCAGTTTCATGCAGGGGGTGGGACAAGGTGAATTAGAAGATTAGGATGAAGAAGACTCCAGGGGGAGTGGGGGAGAGGGAAGCTCCAAGTAATTAAATGAGCTACGCACTCGAGCAGACTAGATAGACCTTTATGGTCTTTTTCTGCTGGCAAATTCATATGTTCATATGTATGTTCGTATGTACTTGGGTTGTGGGGATTTGAACCTTCAGAATATGAAGGGAACTGCATCTAAAATGAGAATCAGACAGGACTTTGTATTCACAAAGAAAAAACACAATGGTGTGGCACAAGTGAGTAAAGTGCCAGGATTCGCTTGTAAGGCGTTTGGGAGCATTAAACAGGACTGTTCCCCAGGTTCCAGGCTGCCTGTAATGACAGGAGCAAGGCTGCTCCATACATGACTGGAGGGAAGAGCAGTCGGCCCTTCAGTCACTGGATTGCGTCAGTCTGATGTCTAAGTCTGCAGTCCTAGGTCAAGATTTGCAGTCAGTGAACCTGGGCATGAATGAGATCCTGCTGAGTGGGGGAAGCCAGTGGAGGGAAGCTGGTTCAAACCCATAGAGAGGAGATGTGTGAAACTGCCTGCAAAGTTAGCTAAAGTAATAATAAATGAGCAATTATGTGATGTCTGCTAGTATGGATCATTGGAATGACCACCATTGGGATCATGGACACTGAGTATATGGGCAATGCATGGACATTGCAATAGAGGACCTCGGTCCAGTGCTGTTCATTTTCCCCATGGGATACGGCTGTATCAATCCATGGAGTAAATCAAGTTCAATATTAAAGTTTTTTTTTATTGCTATCAATTGTCATTTGGATCCTTATGCTTGCCATAGTGCTGCATTTGCCAACCAGATTGCCTCCTAGCCCAGCACCTCGTGGATAAAGCCAGCACTCTAGCCCAAAGAACAAAACATAAGTCATCTTTTGCAGTTTCTGTTGTGGTACCACTCCCCACGGACAGCAACAGCATCATAACCCTAGACACCAGGGAGGGGGTGGGCTGCAAGTGGGGGCTCTTCTGGGATTTGGGGTTGCTCTCCCTGCCATAAAGTGGTCATACGGTGGTAGCTGGGTGAAGTTCTAAACTGTTTTTAGACTGTTCTTGTTGAAACATTTGAATGTAAAATGGTGCTGGGAAGCTGAGGAAATTTGCACCTGTTGTACTGGCAGAAGGGGACCTGTGGCCTGAACATGTGAGGAATATGCTAACAGAGGGAAGTCAACTACAGCCCGTGAAAAGGATTGGGTCACAGTGCAAAAGGGTGTGGTTGATGATTGCTCACCATCCCTCTGGAGTGTGCCATTTAAAGGAGTTGGCAATCGTAGGAGAGAGAACACCTGTTTACAGAGCAAAATTTATTATTTTAAAAGTGTTTCCCTTGTTATATTTGTGCCCATCGTGTGACTCATGTCTGTGCACCTGGACTTTCTTTGGACTGCCTGCCAGTAAGTACCTGTAACTCATTCTGCTGGACAGAAAGTAAAGAGGTCTAGGCAAGGCTAACCTTGATCGTTTGGTGAACGGAACCATATGAGGCCACAGCTGGGAAAAGGAAGAGCATAGCAAGAGAGTTGGGGACTGGCAAGTAACAACATTCCTTCATTTGCTATTGTTTTGAGGGAGAAACAAGTTAAAGTTGGCATCCTAGATGGTGCAGAACCCCTCGCAGATGGATGCTAAAGTACCAAGAACATTGTTCAGGTGGCTGTGTGAGATAGTGCGAGATAGTGGAAAAGTCGGTCCTCACCAGGGAGTGCACACTGTGCAAATATAGAGGTCCAGGGGTAGAGCCTATACAGGTGCGTATTTGGTGCCATGATGAAAAGCAGCAAGCCCATGGATTAGTACCACCCATTGGTCTCTGAAGCTGGAAGAGCCCATATGCACTGACAACTGTATCAGAGGAGGCCTTTACAGGGAGATGGGGGCAGCACCTTGTGGCCTCTCCACCTGGAGAAGGAGCAGAGGTGGCAGTACCCATTGGAAATGATGTGCCCACCTCATCAGTCAACACTGTGCAAGTCAAGACACCCCCTGTAGGTTTGGGTCACAGTTCTCCTGTTCTCAAGGTGGCGCTGTTCTCCATAATTGTTGGCCCTTAAGGACATTCATGCTTGCCTACTTGAAAGCAAGCCAAACTATAACTGCCAACAGAGTTCCTGCCAGACATCAGTCTGGACCCCTCAAGTGCACCACCTGCCATTTCTTTAGCCAGCAATCTCCCAAGTTCTTCACTCTTGGGGCATGAATCTGATCCTGGAAGCAACAAAGAACCAGTGGACAAGGATGAAAAAACAATGTGGATGTGGAGGTAGTGTGGGAGGAGCAGGCCCGGCGTCAGCACCCAGGCCACCTGGGTAATTGCCCGGGGCCCGACACCAGAGGGGAGCCCATCAGGAGCTCAAAAATAGGTTTAATACTTTGCCATAGTAACTCTGCGCCAGGCAGCATGCTTTTACATGAGTGCTGTGCTGCACTGCACTGCACTGCTGTGCTGCCGCGGGCTTACGGTGGCGGAAAAGAAAACTGTGGTCTGTGAACACCAGAACAGATTCATTCAGAATCACCCCTAAAGGCTGCCTTCTCAAGTCCTGCTTGTTGTGACCAGCAGGACCCTGATCCAGAGCATTCTGTGGGGCGGGATGTGGGATATGCATGCCAATGGCTGGGAGGAGACTGTGGTGGAGGGGTGGGCCTGAGCAACTCAGTCAGCTGACTTAGCTTGAAGCTGTTTGTGATGTCACAGTCTGACATTACTGTGAAGGGAGAAGGCAGCGGTCAGCAATGGCAAGGCACAAAGGTGTGAGACAGTTCAAACTGGCTGGGACTGTAGAGTGATAGGTTGTCAGTGTGTGTCTGCCATCCACGTTGGGCCTGGGTGGAGTTCTGAAATGTCACCTGATTGACAAGTCAACAATGGATCAGATGTGGATAAAGATTCCTTCCTTTGTTACACACTACAAACCAGGTAGGACAGGGAGGTAGAGCCCCGGGAGGAGGGAGACTCAGGCTGCGACCGTTGCACTGTACAAAATCTGCTCTGCCTCCCCATTCTGCCAAATTGGGGTGCAGGCATCCATCCTGGATGGACACAGACTTTACATTGAGTTTAGGTGTGGTTTTATTGAAATTTTTTACAGACGGATGGGACTGAGGGGACCTTCTAGAGGTCGGTCATGTCTGAGCATGAGTGGCTTGGCCTGCTGGGGGTGTAGATTTTCATCTCAATAACTGAATTGCTGCTGTACCGCTGTGTGGAGAGGGTTGGATGGTGATGGCAAGCTGGCGCTTGTGGTGTGCTTTATTGTATTTTTTTAACAGATGGATGGGTCTGAGGGGGCTGGGGGTGGTGGCCTTCTAGAAGTCCATTGCCCCGGCCCACAAAACCTGACACCGGCCCTGGGGAAGAGTCATCAAACAGAAACACCACTTCTGAGAGTTATTCAGTGGTTCTCTTGCATCATGGGGACCCTCCACCGGATGTGACCCCTTAGAAGGAGAGAGAATGTCAAGATTGTCAGTACCGGGAGGTGTGCGGCTTCCCACGGGAACAGTCACTAGAACAGCTATACAGAGCATCCCTGAATGGTCCTAGGCAAAAAGAATAGTACGGAGGAAAATCAAGCAGACCTACCCCCAGTACGACTATCCCTACCTGCTGGAGAGGTTTTGGGACACTATAGAGCTGAAGTGAAAGGAATGGGTATATTAAGCCATTTTGCATAAGGTCTATCGAAAGCATGGCCTAAATGCTCATAGCTCCACCATAGCATTGCAGAAGGCACAGTGGGTCACAAAGGGGACTAGTAAGAGCAGCACTATGAGGGACTGACCCTAATGAAGCAATATGTGTTGGTCCAAGATCTGGATGGGGCAAGAAGCAGGTACAGCAAGAGGACACAGGGTCAAAATCCTGCAAACAAAAACAGTGCGGCAAACAATGCCGCAAGGAAAATGCCATCCTCCCAAATAAGGTTGGGAAAAACGGCAACCATAACTAAATCTGCGTACACCATATAAATAAACAGACAGAAATACACAATTTCCGTTTTTGCGGGGGTTCCGCCCCCTGCAACCCCCTGACGTGGTGGGCTTCATCCCCTACATCACCCAGACTTATAATAATCAACTTCAATGTGGTGTGGAGCTCAGGGATGAGTTGAAACTCGGGAGGGGGGAAATTTCTTAAAAAAAAAAAAAAAAAAGTAAACAGTGCTAATACCAGGAGACTGGGAACCAAACCCTGGTCCCCAGGTCTCATCCACTTCAGGTGCCTTAGCCACTCCGCCACAGGAGTGGCTCTACCAGGCACCACACCTGCAGCTTCTTCACCCTTTTACCATCTCGGCACACAGTGACAGGGGTAGCGGTAATTCCCAAATGCTGTTAAACCCCTGTCGTTGTACATGCTATCGCTGAGCTGTTCTTAGCATGACATATTGACCTGGTGCCAGCAAGGAGGCCAAAGATTTTTCAGACGTCCCTGTACCAAACCAGACCGCCAGTACTACTTTGGCCATTGAGAGGAAGCATGGCAAAAAGGATTGGGTAATAGGAAGCCGTCCAGAGATCTTACCTGCTGAGTCATCCAATGGAGATCTATAAAAGGGTGAGACTATTCCTTTTTTCTTGTTATTTCGATATATTGAACTAGCCCCAATTGGCTGTGAATACCACTGAGACTTTGCACTGTACTGTTTGCACTGGCTGTATCCCCATTGGTACTGTTCAGACTCAGTCAATATACAGAATGAGTACTTGGCCAAGATCCAGGCTTGGACAGCATTGAACTGGCTGGGACTTAACCCAGGGAAGACCAAGGTGCTGGTGGTTGAGCCGGATCGAAAGGGCAGAGTGGGGGCCTCCGGGGATATATTGGGGCTTTTTTTTGGCATGACTGAGCTGGAGGCCTCCTCAAAGATGAAGAATTTGAGCATTGTTCTGGACAGTGAGCTGACACTTGATGCTCAGATGTCAGCCATTGTCTGGGCTGGGTTTTGCCATCTCTGGAATATCGCTCAAATTAAGTCCCATATCCCCCCCCCCCCATGACCCGGCCATGTTGGTACATGCTTTCATCACCTCGAGGCTTGACTACTGTAATGCACTCTACCTCAGGGTCAGAGGAGGTGTGATGCAGCTCCTGCAGCATCTGCAGAATGCAGCGGCCCAGCTGTTGACTGGACACTTGAGGTTCAGTCACGTTACGTCAGTGCTGCGAGAACTGCATTGGCTGCCAGTGCGCTGGCACATCACCTTTAAATTAGATCTTCTGACCTACAAGGCCCTACACGGGTTGGGTCCAGGCTTCCTGAAGGAGTTTCTGTATACCTGCACCCCGTCTCGCTCCCTCAAATCAGTGGGGATGCCCTCCTGGAAGTCCCCAAGGCCAGGTTAAAATCTTCCGGGGACCAGTCATTTGAAATTGCAGCCCCAGTCCTCTGGAATTCATTGCTGGGGTACCTCCGGGAGGCAACGTCTATAGAGTTCTTAAAAAACATCTAAAGACCTTTCTGTTCGAGCAGGCCTTTGGGAATGAGGAATTTAGTCTGGGACCATCAGACAGCTTAAGAAGCAGCCTGTTTTTAGACTTTTATTGGGTTAATGAAAATCCTTTATATATTGTATTATTGTATGTTTCCTTCTGCTGTATCTGTATGTTTTATTATTTGTTGTAAGGGCGCCCTGAGCCTTCGGGGAAGGGTGCCCGAAATAAATAAACTCTACTACTACTACTACTGTTAGAGAGCCTCTTAGGCATTTGCTGTTGACTATGTATGCCTGTTAGAACAAAAATAATAATCTCTGTTCAATGATGCATGCCTGTTGAAAAGGAAAGAAAAAAGAAGAAATGTTTAAATTATGGTTCTATTAACTCTGAGTCCTTTTGGACCAGTAACACTGTTTTGATACATCAGTTTTAATCATGGGGAAAAGGACATGGTAACCGACCTTTAAGAAGTAGGGGTCCATAAGGTCGGCTCCAGCACTCTTTTTGGAGTCTAACTGAGGAAGGAAGTTTTTCAACTTCTTTCAGGGTTATGGGCTGGAGTGAGAATGATGGGCTGCAAATAGGTTTATCTTGAGTATCCTCAGCAAGTTGTTGATGGAGAGAGCAGGCAAGGGAAGAGTCAAAGGCTAGACCAGCAGTAGCAAAATGATTGTTATATGAGTCAAGGATAGAAGGCCTGTCGGAGACTACATAATCACCAACTATGATGTTAGCAGGAATGCGATTTCCAGAAGAGCGGCCTTCAATCACTTTGATTGTATTCCAAAATTTAGAAGAACAACTGGAAGTTAGCTCTACCTGTGTACGGTAAAAATGTGCTTTTGCTTCTCTAATCAACTTGGTGCAATAGTTCCTTGCCCTTCTGAATAGAATCCAGTCATTATGGAGATTGGATTTCCTGGTAGTTTTCCAGAGCATATCCTCGCTCCTCAGGGCACCTTTCAAGTCCTCCGTGAACCAACGGCAGTTTTTTCCGCTAGTACGACTTTCTACCACCAAGGTAGAATATTTGTTTATGGCCCCTAACACAATTTCGAGAAAATGTCATAAGCTGCAGTCAAGACTTGAAGCTAATAAAAGTCCTGCCAGCTTAGGAGTCCCTTATTCTGAAATATACTCCCAAGAATCAAAGTTACGAGTACATCTTTTGATGGTGAACTTAGGAATCTCTGTAATTTTGTGAGTTGACCTTACACATGCAATGAAGCAGTGGTCACTAATATCTGAGAAGAAGACACCAGCAAGAGAAAATAGACGAGGTTTGCTAACTAAGATAACATCTAACAAGGAACTTTTAATAAGATTATTTTTATTAGGATGAGTACCCTCATTAATCAGCTGGGACAGTCCAAAGGAGTAGCAAAAAGTTTTTAGAGGAGTGGAGGCATTGGTAAACCAATCTAAGTTGAAGTCCCCTAGTATGATGCTCTGAAGCGACTCAACCCATGATGTTCCCAAGATGTTTCAGCAGTAGTAGAACAGAAGACGGAGGCCAACCTATTGCACAAATTGAGGCACCGTTTGCAATGTAAATTTTTAAGGAAAGACTTTCAAATTCATTTTTGACCGAAGTGGAGTCAACAATGGAGACAGCGAATTTATCCTCCATGTATATGGCTACACCACCACCTCTGGTCTGCCTGTCAGCTCTGAATAAAGAGTAGGAGGGAATGTTTACTTCCGAACTGCTGGTTACTGGTCTAAGCCAAGATTCTGTGACTACCAGCACGTCCAGAGTTGTATGACAAACCCAGGCCTGTACTGATGTTATTTTTTTTTTAATAAACTACACACATTGACATGAAAGAAACTTAGCCCCTTCAGGCTGTGAAGGTCAGCAGGAACTGTTAAAACCACAGGGGGGCCTGGATTGAGCTCAACACTGCCTGAACACAGCAGGAGTAATATCAGAAGCTTCCTGCATAAATATGCAATGAGTTTAGACTGATTAGTACTTTTGCATGTGTAATGTTCATGGGAATAGACTGGCGGAGCCCTAAGGCTGGCTCCATGCTGACCTAAGGCTGCATATAAAAGTGCCTTGGCAGGGAGCAGTCAGGAAGGTTGGTGAATAAAAGCGGAGAGGGGTATGCTCCTATGGGGACAGCTCTATAATAGTTCCTTCATGCCATGATGGATGATGGGCTAGCTGCAAAGAGGGGAAATTGTAAATTACGTGTAAGCTGGTCAACAAGGTGGCATATGTTCATGCAGGATGATGTAGTATAGGAGCCATAGTCTGTCCTAGGAGATGTCTGGCTGACAAGGCTTAACCCCAGGAAGCATAAAATAAACAGGGACAGGCACAGGTGGTTATGAAGTGCCCTCATTGTGGGACGATCACTCAGCATATACTGGTGCATTTACTAAAGTATTGGGAGCCTAGAAACAATATATATACTTATCAAGCAGAAGATACAATTTAGCAGAAGCAGCCTGAGCATCAAGCGGCAATAGGAGGAAGTTAATCGATATTTACCAATATTAGCCAATAGCAGAGGTCTATGAATGGTAGGCAGAGAGTGAGAGCATTTAAAGATGGCCTAGGGAGGGATGGGGGGGGAGGGAGAAAAAGAACATTGCAGACTACGAACTTAAACTGTCTGCTGCAAAGCAGAGTTCATTAAAATAACAGAACAGTTCAACTGGCCAATCAAGAGGCTTTTGGGCAGACAGCCAGACAATTGGAGCCTATCCCTAAAAGCACCTGAGTTTGAAGCTCTGATATAGCTACAGATGTCCTAAGCCTGTCTTCTCCACAGCCCGGGGAAGCTGCGGCTATGTGCTAAGATCCGTAAATATATCTAGCAGCACACCTAAGTCTGACATTTAGTTTGCCCTAATAAAGATTAGGCCAAAACACTGCACCAGTGAGAATGTACCAGAGCAGAATGGATGGGATGGAACAAGCCACTGTTTCACACCATCTTTTTCAGTGCAGCAGATCCAAACCTGTTGTGTACTGTAACATTACTCTTGTGTTTTTCTATTGATTGCACCACTTATTTTTGCTATACAGTATATGACACTTTTGGTTCTGGCACTGGTTCTAATTTGCCAGACTTAGAAAAAACAGAAAACCCAAACCACACACCACTATTCTGGTGTTGCACTCAATGGAAGGTATCCCCTCACAGTAAAACATTTATATTTTTCCTGGATGCTGGCTTTAATGAGGGGCTAAAATGTCTGTATCTTGGGATCCAACAAACAAGGTTTGAGACATTAGTGCAGTACACACAGATTTTACTTCACCTACTAAAGTCCATCCTTATTTACAGCAAGGTCCAGGGACCAGATTCATTCTGTACAAACCAAAAGACCAAATGCACTCCAGGAGCAGTGATGAGTGCCCTTCTCATTAAGAATTCCAAGAAGTCTGAATGCGATTCCAAAGTCAAGTATATATATTGTTTCTAGGCCCCCAGACCAGAGGGAGGACATAGACACATTACTGTTAGAAGATATACAAAACATGACAGCTAAAGGGGAGGTTCTGATAATGGGAGACTTCAACATGCCAGATACAGATTGGTCAATACCAGCAGGAACATCTGCCAGAACTAGACTCATAGTGGATTCCCTGCAGGGGGAGGGCCTCAAACAACTGGTACAGCAACCCACAAGAGACAGGGCTATCCTAGATCTAGTACTGACTAACAAAGAAGGGATCACAGATCTCTGTGTAGAAGGTCACCTGGGGGCCAGTGACCATCACATGGTATGGTCTAATTTGGCTACTACATCTAAATCATCCCATTCCAAAGCAAAAATATGGGACTTCAGAGGAGCTGACTTTGATAAGATGGCCAACAGAGTTAAGCTAGCCCTGGCAAAAAGAAACACAGGTGAGGAGGTACAGGCAAAGTGGCAAGCATTAAGGATACAATACTTGAAGCAACATCCCATGGTGTTAGACAGAAAAGGAAGCAAAAGAAGAAGGAAACCACTTTGTTCTCAAATACAGTAGCAGAAAGGTCTGGGGAGCCAAAAGGCTGGCCTTCAGAAACATAAGGGAACACAGCGGGATGAAGATAGGGAGGACACCAAACTGCCCTAAGGGAAGCAGGTAAGGCAGTAAGGCAGGCAAAGTCCCAAACTGAGGAAACACTAGCACGGAACAGTAAAAGAAGGTGACAAGACTTTCTATAGATACATTAGTGAAAGGAGAAAGTCCAGAGGGGTATTGCTGCTTTAATGGAGAAAAAGGGAGCATGTGAGGAGGAGGACCCTGCAAAGGCATCTATCCTAAATAGATACTTTGCTCAGCATTTACTGAAGAGAAGGTAGGGCAGGGCCCACAGCTCAGCATCATGTGGACACAGGGGGAGGGAGGAGCACTACCCCCACAAAAAGAAAGGGTCCCACAAGCTTGCTAAGCTCCAGTGGATAAGGCAATGGACCTGATGGCATACATCCCAGGGTACCCTAAGGAGCCAAAGGAGGAACTAGCAGAGCCATTAGCAGAACAACTGTTTAGTGAGTCCCCGAGCACAGGAGAGGTCCCAGAGACTGGAGAAGGGCTCATGTGATCCCACTCCACAAGAGTGGTAGCAAGGAGGAGGCGGGGAACACAGACCGGCCAGTCTTTACCTCAGTAGTGGGCAAGATTATGGAGGCATTCTTAGGAAAGGATAGTGCCACCTGGAATCCATAGGGGCACAGGATCCAAGACAGCATGGGTTTACAAAGGAAGGTCCCTGGTCAAACTAATCTGCCAGATTTCTTTGACTGGGTAATCAGAGTGGTGGACCAAGGAGCAGTTGATGTCGCCTACCTTGACTTCAGCAGCAAAGCTTTGACACTGTTCCACATAGAAGATTGACAAATAAGCTAGGTAGGCTGGGGTGGGTCAGAAGTTGGTCAACTGGGTGGCAAACTGGTTGACTGGCAGAAAACAGAGTGGTGGTAAATGGATACAGTCAGAAGAGATGCAAGTCTGCAAGTGGGGTACCTCAGGGATCAGTCCTGGGGCCAGTCCTATTCAACATCTTCATTAGTGACCTCGCAGATGGACTAGAGGGTAAGGCTTGTCTGTTTGCAGATGACAATTGATCTGCAACAGAGTAGATGATCCAGATGGGGTGGCAGAATGAGAAGAGATCTGGATAAACTAGCAGAATGGTCAGAAGAGTGGCAACTGATTATGCAAAGAAGTGCAAAATCATGCACATAGGAAGAGAACCCTGAAGCCACTTATAGGCTGGGAGGGAGTTGCTAGCAGTCACAAAGGAAGAAAGAGACTTGGGCATCATCATCACTGATGACCTAAAATCATCCAAGCAGACCCTCTAAAGCAGTAGGTAAGGCTAGGGGTGTTAGGTGTATTAGTAGGGGTATCACAAGTCGTAAGAGGGAGGTAATAATCCTCTGTGGCCAAGACATTGGTTAGGCCCCATCTGGAGTAATTGCGTGCAGTATTGAGGCCACACCTTCACAAGGACATTAACTGAAATTGAGGCAGTCCAGAGAAGGGCAACCAAAATGGTGCAGGGACTGCATCAGAAGACATATGAGGACAGATTAATGGAGCTCAATATGTATACCCCTTGAGCAAAGGAGGAGAGAGGTGATATGATCGAGACATTTAAACACCTTAAGGGCATAAACAAGGTGAAAGAGTCTAACATGTTTAAATATAAGAAAAATAGCAGGACAAGAGGACACAGCATGAGATTAGAGGGAGGCCATTAAGGGGGAATGTGAGGAAATTCTTTTCACAGAAAGGGTGGTAGATGCATGGAATGGCTTACCACAAGAAGTGGTGGCTATGAATACAGTGCAGGGCTTCAAACAGGCATGGGATAGGCATAAGGGAGCAATACAAATGACTATGAATAGATAGGTCACTGATAGAGCAAAGGCCTCATGGACATTTATAAGGTAGAAAAGAATGGGCAGACTGGATAGGGCTATGGTCCTTATCTGTCACAACTTCTATGTTTCTATGTTTCTATGTTAATTTATTGAAAGAAAAATAACAAAATTTACAGACCACTCAAACACCAATGTAAGGAGCTGATAACTGCTGTCCCAGAAACCCCAGTGATTCATTTGCCTAATAGAAAAATCTGCATGGGATTGGAGACAGAGTTGGTCTGTTATGCAGAGATCATGAATGATCATTATATCTCTGGCATTCCATTTTCTAGCTGGGATCAGTTTGCTGTCAATGCACATATCATTATCCCATAGAGGGGCATATAATAGTGGAGGCAGTGGCAGGTGTTGTGTGGATGCAATTTGTCTTCAGTAACTGATCAGGATTAAGGATGTGGACTGCAAGGGTGTGCAGAAAACCCTTAGTGTAGTCAGCTGTGGGTGTGGAGGAGGAATAAAGCTTGGCATCAAATGCTACAAATAATCCTCTTGGGTCCCAGTGTGAGAGAAAGCCTCCTTCCATAGTAACCCACAGTAGACTACCTGGTGAATGGGGGAGAAACCATTTTACTGTCTGAACCCAGATAAAGACTTTATGGTAGTTCATGAAATTAGGTGGTCCCCAGCCTTGTCTGGACCAGTGTTGTCTACGTTTCAGCCTACTGAAATGGGGTGGTCAGCCCTCCCATAGAAAACTATCAGGTCATCTGTCTTGGAGAGCCATATCTTAGGGATGTCCACTGGCAGGTGAGATAGGAGGTGTAGCACTTTGGGTGAAGCTACCGTCTTTATGGCTGCTATTTTCTCAGTTAGAGATAAGCTGAGGAGCTTCCAGCGACAGCACACCTGACACAGATTCTTCAATAATGGATGCAAAGTTGGCTTTACAGAGAATTGCAATCATGGTAGTAAGTCTGAACCTTTAGTATGACATGCCCGTGTCTGACCATAGCCAGGGTGCACCTCCAAAAAGTGACGGGTGTACACTGCATCAGGAAACAGTTTCTAAAATTTTGTGCCATTAATATGGAGGCCAGAGACCTCAGTGAAGTGATTCAGAAGAGACTGGGGGGTAGTGACTTACTAAGGTCTGCTAGGAGGATCAGAATATCATCTGCATTAAGTAGGGCCCTGTGACCCTGTGGGCTTATGGGGATGCCAGTCAGCTCTGGGTGACTTCTGATGGCAATACTTAAATACCCTGTGGCCAATAAGAAAAGCAATACAGAGAGGGGGCAACCTTGCCTAGTGCCCCGTTGAAGTGGTAAAGGCTCCAAAATGATACCACTGGTCAGAACTCTGGCCATGGGATTGCAGTATAGGGTAGGCACAGCACCCAAAAAAGAGGGGCCAAAGCCCATGGACTGCATGACTGTGAAAACATATAGCCATTCAACAGAGTTGAAGGCTATTTCAAAGTCGACAGTCAGAGCTGCTGCCAGAGAAGTCATGGATTTTATGGAGTGCTTAAAGTTCAGGATAGAGCATGGATGGTCAGCAGCCAGCCAGCCTTTCACAAACCCAGACTGGCTCAGGTATATGAGGAAAGGGAGAATGGCATCCACTCTGGTTGCTAGGATCTTTGCTAATAGCTTGGCATCAGCACTGATCAACGAGATAAGGCAGTAGCTCCCGAGTGCTAGGTCTTTTTTGGGAAGGACTATAATCACTGCCTCAGCAACAGAGGGGGCATGCAGCCATTCTGGAGGGCCTCCTGGAAGGTATGTAATAGGATCAGGGAGAGCTGTTCCACTACTGACTGGTATAGGTCAATGGAGAGCCCATCTCCACCTTGGGGCTTGTGTTTATTCATCTTTAGGATGGCATCACAGACTTCCTCCAGAGTAAGAGGGGGGGGCTTCTCGAGACTTTAATTCATCAGGATTAAGGGTGTGAAGTGCAAAGGTGTCAAGAAAATCTTTAGTGTGGTCAGTTGTGAGGGTGGAGGAGGAATAAAGCTTGGCATCAAATGCACACGTGACACTTTTGATGTTCTTACAGGAGGTTGTCAGCTTCCTAGAGGGATCCCTGAGACCATGGATATACCCTTCAGCTTACAGTTTCCAGAGTCTGTATGAGAGAACTCTTAGATTTTTCTCCCCTCCCAATATTTAGGGTGGGTGCAGAAGAGAACCACTTCAGCTTTCATAGAGTACACAGCCTGTCACAACCTCAGATATGATCCTGTCCAATTACTGAAAAAAGCAGGCGAGTCCTCATTGGTGGCATATACATTTAACAGAATCAGAGGGCCCTGTTGGTTAGTCAGTTTCCCTGGAACCCATCTCTCTTCTTTATCTGTGCAAGTTTCGTCTACTTTCCAGGGGCCTGACTTTTGCCAAAGAATGGAAACTCCTTGCTTGGCAGAGAGGGATGAGCTGTGGATTTCACCACCCACCCACCCCGTGGTTAGTTTCTGAGCCTCAGAGGAAATAAGTTTAGTTTTCTGAAGAAATGCCACCTGAGCTCCCAACTTTTTAGGCATGTAAGGCTTTGTTTTTGTTTGATTGGAGAATTAAGACCTCAGAAATTCCATGTAATAAAGTTTGTCTCAGCCACTAGGACATGTGAAAAGAATAGGTGTGATTATTAGGGCAGTACAATTCACAGCTGTGCTTTTCTTTAGTACTATAGTAGTGACCCATTGGAGTAGTTTTAGTTGAGAGAGCTGGGGGAGATAAGGAAGGCATTCCTCCAGGATGTAGCAAGGGAAGAAGTCCTAGGCCAGGAGAGTGGTGATGTGTCATCCCTAAGGAGCACCTGCTTGCCCCCCCCTCCCCCTGGGGAAAAAGGTTTTAACTCAGGTAAGTCAATGTCCCTGAATATATGGGGAAAGAGCTGCTGGAGTGGAGGAGCGAAAACATCATTTGAAATGCTGCAATTTTACACCATGGTCTTCCTTCGCATGAGAGAGTCCAAGTAGAAAGTTCAGGTTCATGAGGTGTCGTAGCCCCTCCCTTCAGCCCTTGAATAAATACCTGTCTGAAATACTAAACAGGTAAGAAAAATTTTTTAAAGTTTTATAATAGTGATCCTAAAATTACATAAAAAAAAAACCACCCCAGCAAGTTTCACTTCTAAAGAATGTTTAACATTCTGAGAGAACATCTGACTGATGGCAGTCAGCTCAAGGTACAAGTGACAGTACCTGTGAAACATTAAAGTGTATGATGCACACAAGGAGAGAAGAAGAGAAAACAGTATACAGTGGTAGCGGCAACATGGTGAGGAAAGGGGAAGGAAAAGGGGGGATTTAATGTTAGCCCTCCCATGCTCTTGAGAGAAGGCCCATCAAGGGGGTAAAGTATGGGGGAAAACATCAGAATAGGGTATCTTGGGACATTCTGGCTTTAGTGTCATTTCACTCTTGCAACACATTAATTATGAGTAAGTGAGCATCATGGTATTAGCAGAAAATGGCCCACATATTCAAAGGAGATGCACTGCACAAAATGGAGATGTGTGGTGCATCTCAGAAAATGTGTGAAAGTGCGATATTCGAAAGGGAGAGATGTTTCACGCATTTCTGAATGTGCGATTGTGCAGAAATAATGTATGTGGTGCAAAAAGGGAGTGGGTACGTGAATATGCCACGCAACCGTAAATTCAGCAAAAAAAGTGCAACGCATCTGCTATGCATCCCAGAAGTGTGCCGTGCAAAGTTAGGCAGACAAAAGGATGGCCTAAATTGTCCAGCCACCCACAGGAAGGCCACAGAACTGCAGACAGGCCATCCTGGGACAGCCCTTGAAGATGCAACAGAATGTGCTCCAGGAACCCATACACAGCAGTCATGCCAGGATGGAAGTACCCAAAGCCACAGGTGCCAGCACACCACGGGCATCACCCAGAGAGCCATCCCCCACACCACACCCAGGACGTAGACACCCAGCTGCCACATGCCACTGCTATCGGGTGTGCCTCTAGCACACCAGTGGAGCAGATGGCCACACTGCAGCATATGTACCAGGGGCCATGGCCTGCACCCATGTGGCCTGCAGGACACCACCTAGAGGTGGCATGCACCAAGTGGTGACATTTGGGGCAGTGGTGCCTGGGTAGCATGGTGGTACAAGTGGCAGCCTGGCACAGGCCAGGGACTGACCTGTGGCACACACCCACGGTGATACACCATAGGTGCACACAGATGGAACCCACCCACTCGAGTACCTGGTCACCCTCTGCACACTGCCATTCCTTGCAGTTATCACCATGTTCCTCTAATATGGGGGTGTGTGGGGCACTGCAGGTGACTGTACGCTGCATATGGAGCTGGTCTATCACATGCATGTGGTATACCGATCATGTGTCACCCTGTACCCTCCCATGTTGCTTGTTTAGGTGTGCCCCCGTACCCCAGTCTGACCCTGTACATGGCTATGGATAATAGCACTGCACCCAGGCCAATGCAGTCCGCCCACCCACACACAAACATTCCATCACACCTGCTGCTAGGCTGAAGTACCTCCTGTTCACCTTTGTGGGGTGGTGGGGCAGGCTTGCAAAGCAGGAAGTGCGCATGCCTGGGGTATGCAAATGGCCTGAATACATTCCAGTAATGAGCTGTGCATGTGGGGAATGGGCTCAGAATGTGCAATGAGTCCATTTGCATATCCTGACTGAATATTGCAATTCTGCGCACCGCATATGTGGCCGCCTATCGTGCATTTCCCTATGTTCTGCATGGGGCTCAGGTCATCTGCCATGCCACACATCTCCCACTGGTAAGAGGGAGGGGCAGAGGAGGGGAGGGAGGGGCAGATGCAGTATAAGGGTTGCTAGCTACACAGTCGAGCAGACTCGATAGACCATAAGGCCTTTATCTGCTGGCAAATTCATATGTTCGTATGTTCAGGATATTCAGATGGACATGCACAATTGCATCTCATGGTGCATCATCTGAATATACCATTATTTTTACCTCGCATCTCAGTTCGTGGCGCGAGAGCATGTGCGATGCAGCCTGGGATGTTTGAATATGGGGCCCAACACCTTTAAAACATGGCACAAAAGGGGTGGCACATCACTGTTGTGGTGTAGGATATGTGAAAACCTGTCTTCCCCTCTTTGGGTTGTAATGTGGCCCTCTCTCAGCTCACAGCATAAACAAGAAAAGCATGACAAGACAGACAATAGGCAGAAGGGGAGCTGAAAAAGAGAGGAAAGGGGAAGTGGTGAGTAAGAATGGGTTGTGGAAGCCCTATAGGAGTGGTGAGACCATGCCAGGGTTGTCCCCATTGTCTAAATCCCACAGCATTGGGGAGTTTTCAACACCATATGAAGAAATAGATATTATATTCAAGTTGTATCTGTGTGGGACAGTGATATAGAGAGGGTTGGAAAGCACCATCAGAGTGGCAGATGATCAGGTTTTGCCTCCTCCCTAATCATTTCTCTTTCCAATCCTCCTTTCCCCGACTTACCTGAGAGGTGTTACCTTCAAGGGGTCTGTCCTTGGTTAAGCATCTATATTTTAGAAACCTGTTATCACTCAGGCTATGTGCCCAAGGAACTTAAAAGGGGCATGCATGTAAAGCAGTCCTACTTAGAGGATAAAGCATTACATGCATGTAAAGTAGTTCTGCTCAGAGGATAAAGCATTACATTTGCCCAAGAAGAAGTATAAGGCAATGTCTGTAGCAAAGGATACAGTTGTATTGTCTATGTACCATAATGGCATGTCCCTTTTAAGAGGACACCAACTGAGTCCCGTCTTCAATTAGGAGCTGGTCCTGATTCAGCTAGCTAGGGAACAGTTGGGAGAGTATCCAACAGAAGCAGAGTTGTCCCAATTAAGGGCTCATAGAGAGTGTTCGGTCTAGTTCATGTTACATAGACACTTTGGGAGTTGTTGAGGCCTTTGCTGTTGGTGGTGCTCTGGCCACTGCATATGTGCACAAGTAAGTAGCCTCCTGTGCTGGGGAGTGGAGTCAGGCAGTGGTGTATTCTCTGGGAGTGTCTGAGCTGGCTCTTGAAGATGTGTTGGAGGGCCAGGCCATGCAGAGAGTGGGACTGGGAGTTGCTTTCTCAGATATGGTTGAGGAGGCAGAGGTCCTTGTTTGGTGGGATGGTCCTTGAGCTTGCAGAGGTGGACATACCAGTTGAAGGCAGACAGCCCAGCAGAGCTGTCTGAGAAGGGCTCTCTCTCTTTGCAGTGGCTGTGACTGCATGATCAGAAAGAGTGAGGGAGATCCTGGCAATGACTTTTATTCTTCTTGCTGCCAATCCCCTGGCTATGGTGGTGGTAAGTAGGAGGCCACTCCTCATCTTCTGGATCCTGGTAATTGTGCAAGGGGCCAGTCGAAGATGTATGGGTGTTGCTGGACTCCAAGACTGGAGTTGAATCCATTAGGTGGGCCTCTTGCTGAGTCAGCACCTTCTGGAGAACAGTCCCAGTCCAGGACTTAAGAATGAAATCATCAACTGCCTCCGGTGTCTCGAAAAGTGAAGACACCTTTTCTGGTAACATGCAGGGTAATGGGGTACCATAGACTGTATGGCATCTTGATTTTCTGGAGGCTTTTTCTGGCAGGCGGAAGGCCCTGCACCACTCTGTCAGTGCTTGACAAAAGTCTGGAAAGATCTGGATCTGATGGCTCTGCCAGGTCAGAGAATCCCACTACTTAGCCAGTTGCATCACCCAACCAGTTGCATCACCCACTCCTTAACTGGGAACCCAAGAAATTTCTCTAGTATGGGTCTCGTTTTCTGTCTGGGCTTGGGATGGGGTGCCCGAGATCTGTGTGAGTGCTCCAGCTCAAGCACTGAAGGTCAGTAGTGCTGCAGGATGATGGGTAGGACATTGTGAATAAAGACATTTGTGTCCTGGCCTTCAACCCCTTCAGAGAAGCCTACAATTCATATTTTTTTAATTTGCCCCAATTCTCCACATTGTCTAGCTTTTTGCAGAGAAAACAGATTGTGTGGCCCTTTTCCCACATGTGTGCCACAATGCAGTCTGTGTAGGCCTCTTGTTTTGCCATCTGCCATTCAGTGAAGTTTACCCTTTGTGTAAGTGAGGCAACATTCTCTGCTCTGCATTGAGCAGCTAGTTTTATGTCTTCCATGTTGTGAAATAGTTTAGTAAACATACCTTTTTATTTCTGCCAGATTCATTGAAGCTATTTGGGGAGCCACTGGAAGAGCTGCGATCAAGTGCACCATTTTTCCACTGGCATGCTGAAATCATCCTGAGCAGCTGATCAGACACTGAATTGTACTGCCACCAAGGATCAGAGCAAAGCAAAAAGCACAGTGTCAGGTATATTGGTGTCTGGGCTATTGGATAAGACTTGTTAGAGGTTTGGATGGCTGCCTTAGCTGTTTGATATTAACCGATGCAGGCTGGAGGGAAGACAGCTAACAAGATTAGGCTGAGATTTTGTTACTAGCCAAACCATGTTCCCCTTTTGTTAGTCCTTCACCAGAAATGGCATCCCGCCCCAGCTTTTCACATATGGTCTCACACCCCAGCTTTTCTAGGTGCTCCATCAGAAATGACCTCCATCCCCAGTCTTTTTTGGTGCATCAACAGAAATGGTCTCCCTCTCAAGCTTTCTTCTGTGCTTCATCAGAAATTACCTCCCTCCCCAACTTTTCTCGGTGCTTTACCAGAAATGGTCTCCCTCTCCAGCTTTTCTTGGTACTTCATCAGAAACAGCCTCCCTCCCAGCTTTTCTCGGTGCTTCACCAAAAATGTCATCCTTCCCCAGTTTTTCTCAATGCTTCACCAGAAATGGCATCATTCCCCAGCTTTGCTCAGTACTTTACCAGAAATGGCATCCTTCCCCAGTTTTTCTCAGTGCTTCACCAGAAATGGCATCCTTCCCAGCTTTCCTCAATGGTTCACCAGAAATGGCATCCTTTCCCAGATTTTCTCAATGCTTCACCAGATTTGGCATCTTTCCCCAGCTTTTCTCAGTGGTTCACCAGAAATGGCATCCTTCCCAGTTTTCTCAGTGGTTTGCCAGAAATGGCATCCTTCCCCAGTTTTTCTTAATGCTTCACCAGAAATAGCATCCTTTCCCATATTTTCTCAATGCTTCACCAGAATTGGCATCTTTCCCCAACTTTTCTCAGTGGTTCACCAGAAATGGCATCCTTCCCCAGTTTTTCTCAGTGCTTCACCAGAAATGGAATCCTTCCCCAGTTTTTCTCAATGCTTCACCAGAAATGGCATCCTTCCTCAGCTTTCCTCAGTGGTTCACCAGAAATGGCATCCTTCCCCAGCTTTTATCAGTGCTTCACAGAAATGGCATCTTTTCCCAGCTTTCCTCAGTGCTTCACCAGAAATGACCTCCTTCCCCAGCTTTTCTTGGAGCTTCACCACATATGGCCTCCCTCCCCAGCTTTTCTCTGTGCTCCATCAGAAATGGCCTCCATACCCAGCTTTTCTTGGTGCTTCAACAGAAATGGCCTCCCTCTCCAGCTTTTCTCAATGCTTCACCAGAAATGACATCCCTCCCTAGTTTTTCTCAGCACTTTACCAGAAATGGTCCCCCTCCTCAGATTTTCTTTGTGCTTCACCAGAAAAGGCATTCCGCTCCAGCTTTTTTATGATACTTCATCAAAAATTACCTCCCTCCCAAGCTTTTCTCAGTGCTTTGCCAGAAATGGTCTCCCTTCACATATTTTCTTCATCATTCACCAGAAATGGCCTCCCTCCCCAGCTTTTCTCGGTTCTTTACCAGAAATGGACTCTCTTCATGATTTACCAGAAATATCCTCTCTCCCAGCTTTTCTCAGTGCTTCTCCAGAAATGGCATCCTTCCCCGCTCTCAGTGCTTCTCCAGAAATGGCATCCTTCCCCCACTTTTCTCAGTGCATCTCCAGAAATGGCATCCTTCTCTCACTTTTCTCAGTGCTTCACCAGAAATGGCATCCTTCCCCAGCTTTTCTCAGTGCTTCACCACAAATGGCATCCTTCCCTTGCTTTTCTCAGTGCTTCACCAGAAATGGCATCCCTCCCCCACTTTTCTTAGTGCTTCACAAGAAATGGCATCCGTCCCTCGCTTTTCTTAGTGCTTCACCAGAAATGGCATCCTTCCCCAACTTTTCTCAGTGCTTCACCAGAAATGGCATCCTTCCCCAGCATTTCTCAGTGCTTCACCAGAAATGGCATCCCTCTCCCGCTTTTCCCAGTGCTTCACCAGAAATGGCATCCTTCCCTCGCTTTCCTCAGTGCTTCACCAGAAATGGCATACTTCCCTCGCTTTTCTCAGTGCTTCACCAGAAATGCCATCCTTCCCCAGTTTTTCTCAATGCTTCACCAGAAATGGCATCCTTCCCTAGCTTTCCTCAGTGGGTCACCAGAAATGGCATCCTTCCCCAGTTTTTCTTAATGCTTCACCAGAAACAGCATCCTTTCCCAGATTTTCTCAATGCTTCACCAGATTTGGCATCTTTCCCCAGCTTTTCTCAGTGGTTCACCAGAAATGGCATCCTTCCCCAGTTTTTCTCAGTGCTTCACCAGAAATGGAATCCTTCCCCAGCTTTCCTCAGTGGGTCACCAGAAATGGCATTCTTCCCCAGTTTTTCTTAATGCTTCACCAGAAACAGCATCCTTTCCCAGATTTTCTCGATGCTTCACAGAATTGGCATCTTTCCCCAGCTTTTCTCAGTGGTTCACCAGAAATGGCATCCTTCCCCAGTTTTTCTCAGTGCTTCACCAGAAATGGAATCCTTCCCCAGTTTTTCTCAATGCTTCACCAGAAATGGCATCCTTCCTCAGCTTTCCTCAGTGGTTCACCAGAAATGGCATCCTTCCCCAGCTTTCCTCAGTGCTTCACCAGAAATGACCTCCTTCCCCAGCTTTTCTTGGAGCTTCACCACATATGGCCTCCCTCCCCAGCTTTTCTCTGTGCCCCATCAGAAATGGCCTCCATACCCAGCCTTTCTTGGTGCTTCAACAGAAATGGTCTCCCTCTCCAGCTTTTCTCAATGCTTCACCAGAAATGACCTCCCTCCCTAGTTTTTCTCAGCACTTTACCAGAAATGGTCCCCCTCCTCAGATTTTCTTTGTGCTTCACCAGAAAAGGCATTCCGCTCCAGCTTTTTTATGATACTTCATCAAAAATTACCTCCCTCCCAAGCTTTTCTCAGTGCTTTGCCAGAAATGGTCTCCCTTCACATATTTTCTTCATGATTCACCAGAAATGGCCTCCCTCCCCAGCTTTTCTCGGTTCTTTACCAGAAATGGACTCTCTTCATGATTTAATGCATGGGATAGGCACAAGGGAATCATAGTGGAAAGGAAGATGGGAGGGAGGAGAAAGAGTCATGAATCAAGTACAGTCTGCAGTAATAATGCAGGTAAGGAAAAAATGGGCAGACTGGGTGGGCCAAGTGGTCCTTATCTGCCATCAGATTCCATGTTTCTATGTAATCTATGGAGAAAAAACTAGTGACTCACAGCTTAATGAGCCCTTAATGGGATGCAAACAACCTCTTAGTGCCATTTGTAGGCTATCGATCAAAAGGTTCCCTCAGGCTTTTATTCTGTTTGCCTGTGTACTTTATAGGCATGAACAATGATTACCTCTACTGCACCTTCCTAGTTTCATCATGATTTAAATGCAAATGAAGGTACCTAAGTCTGGTGTGAAAACCTGCTTAATACCATTGCAAAGGTCATGAGCTGACTCATGTAAGGCATTCTGGAATTTTATGACGTTTTGGTGCTAAAGCCTGCAGTACTTACACTGTATTAGTCAGTGCTGTTTTTGTCCTCTGCAGTTCCTATGTTTTTGTCTTATGATGGCCATGAAACTTTTCAAGGCATAGTAAGTTCCATGCTGTTTTCTGTAGTTTATAGTGTGAGTTAGAAAAATGCTTTCAAGAATACAGGGTTTCACAAGACATGTAATACAATTGACTGTGAGTATAACTTCTGCTGGCTTGTGCATGTATGCATCATCAACTCCCATGATACCTTGCATGAGTGGGGTGATGATCTTTCAATGGAGAAAAACAAGTTTTCATGCCACAGCAAAACAGAGTAAGTAACCTCATTTATATATAAATTAGGATGAAATTAGGAGCTTCAAGAGGAATCATTATTCATGCCTACATACTACATAGGTATATAGAAAATAGGTTGCAGGGACTTTCCTTATTAGAGCTCAAGCACTAGCAGAGGTTAGGATGCCCCAATTACTTTTTGCTCCTTGACTGCCTATGATGATAATTATTGCATTCCTCTCTGAGGCCAGCAGAAGGTTGTGCTTTAGCCAAGCACACCTTTCAGTGCCTTCTTTTGGGCTTTGCTCTAGGGGGTTATATTCAAATTTCAAACATGTTTAGGGCACTCACATTGTATGCCAGAGCTGCTTTTATGGCACTGGGCTAATTTCCGCTGAGGATAGGGATATTGCACAGTGCAAATGAAGACTTTTGAATATGGGGCCACTGTGATTTTACAGTACTAAATGTAAAGGTACGTTTGTCAACCATTTTCCCAATGAGGGAGCAGGCTCCCACCCCTACAACAATTCTAGATCCTCCTCTGTTTTGTGTAGCTGAGTAAAGAACTCTGCTGTCAGAGTCATTTCTGCATTTTTGTATTGTTATATAACCACAAAAAGGCAACCCATTAAACTGATTACTTTAAAAAGCATGTTGCTGAATGACACAATTTACAAAGATGCAAGTCATAAAAAAGCACAGTTCTCTTGATTAATTTCCATATAGTTTACATTATGCACAACATCTATACAAATTCCTTGAAACTAGATACACACAGCATCCATGTTCAAAGAATCTGCATAGATTAACAATTTAAAACATCTTAAAACTAACCTAAAACATCTTTCCCGGTGCTGCAAGGCAAATACTTGATAGATAGTTTGCATTTTTATGGTAAACAGCACAGCTGTAATTGATAAAATGCAATCATATTAACTCAGGCCAATCAGGTCCAGGAGGTTGGCATTAGCTTTATAGAAATGTTCTCACACTGTATTTTAGCATCTTTCATGTCACAAGCAAAATGCTTTATTTAAAAAATACCATCCAAAGACTATATAACATCATAAAGAACTTCTCAGAATGAAGTTATGTTCTCTTATCTCATATGTAATTTAGCATATCTCCACACATCTGCATTACATTGGTAAGTTACCTGAGAGATTAAGATATAAGATGCTTTAAATCAACTTAGGAACATAAATTTAAAAATATGACTTCAGTGACAACTATGAGATAAAAGCTCAAGGAAACATGCAGAGATTTCTTTCTTTAGCCTAGTGCACTTCAAAGAAAATGTCCTTGAGTTTGCAGAAATGGTTACAGGTATGTTTCACAGTTAGAGTATTAACCTAAAAAGGCAAATCAACAATACTGATCAAAAAGTAAAAAGAAGCTTTTCTTCACAAGGGCCTGGCATAAATTCATTGTGAAATGGTTTAGTTGCCAGTCTCTTGCCTATGAGCCCCTCAAGCTATACTGGAGGGTTGGGGCCCATCCTTGCCTTTACATATCAAAATGCATTGCTGTGAGGAAGGGGTGGAGCTGACATGTAAAGGGCACATAGTGCTATTCATATGCAACTACTGCTGGCACACCCAATGCAGCACTTTTGAGACAGCCCTAGATACCATCAAGGAAAGCTAATGGTAGAATGTTATCAGAGTGCTGTGTCAGATGAGCAAGGGTACTGGAGACAGCAGATTTATGTGGGACTGGATCGTCATTGTCCATCTGTGTGGGGGACAAGAGAACAGGGGAAGGCACCAAACAACTAGGGACTATGCAGTTTCCAATGACAAGTCAGGGGCCCAATGGTCTACCAGGGAGACTGCCAAGGAACAAGTTCAGGAAGTTCATCAGGGCCATAAGCAGCCTGGAATACGGAGGGGTGAGGAATGTCTGAGAATGCTATACCACCTCAAACGTGTGTGCATAGCACTGCATTATTTGCATACATTTCTGTGGTGGTATTCAGTGTCTTTATTGTGCACAGACCATGTTTGCACACAATAAAATGCGAGTGCCGTAATTAAGCAAGAAGGCATGACAGGCGGAGTGTTATGGTGGGGTAGCAGCCCACCTTGGGTGGGTTGAAGCACGAGGTGAAGCCAAGTGCTTCCACAACCCGAGAAGGGCCATTAGCCTACCATAATGCACCCCTCCTCCCCAGGACTGCCTTATTGCAATTATGAAATGGGTCATGTTTAGTAAATTGGATGTATTTTATAAACATATTTTTGTTGAGCTACTTTCAGCAGGGCTGCTATGCTGGGATAATGGCCTGGCTAAAAGTATATCTTGGCCAATCAGGAGCCAGCATTCTTTCTACCCATTTCATAATCTGAATGTGGGATCAGTACTACAGAATCCATTGTTCTCAGCATAGCACTTTTATGTGCCATCACAACAGGGTACACATTTTGCACCATTTTCTGGAGGCTAAATGTGTGGCTGAGAATTTCTGTAGAAAGTGCTACTATGGGGGGTTGTCAAATATTTCACAGAAGGAACAGTGGTATAAAAATAAAAGAAATCTGTCCCACATCTAGAGGTAAAGTTCCACCCTACATTTCAGATGGAAAGGAATAGAAGCAAAAATTCCTCACACAAGAGCAGCAAAACTTTATTTAGCCACAGATTATTCTAACTATATTTACAGTAAACTATGGTAAACCATAGAAGCTAGAGTGTTCAGCCACAGATTATTTTTATATACTTACAATATGGTAAACTATAGAAGTACAGGCTTAGTTGAGAGAACACATACATATACTGACATGTAAAGACAGAGTATTGACTATGAAGCAGAATTGCATGGTGCACTGTGTGAGAGGCCTTCGCACCATGCAATTTCTGCTTTAAAGTTGGACCAGCATAACATTCTGTGGTGATTTGCATATGCAGCCCATGATGCTTTGCATTGTGTAGGTATGTGTGATTTTGTATTTTCTTGAAACTTGGCTTCCCAGCCAAATGCCCTTTGGGGTAACCCTTGCCTCAGTGTTTGAACACAGAGGTTCTTTGTCTTCTCTATTAAGATGTTGTTTATGTGTTAAAACAGTACCCAGAGGGTGGGATTTTCAAACTAGATCCATCCACTTGTATTTTCAATGTGCACTTCTGTCTGCACTGTTATAAAATCTACTAGATGGACTAGGAGTTTGGATGCAAATCCTGGAACTGGCACCTCATAAATGTGCCATTTTTGAGATGAATACACAATTTTGTTGACACCTGTACCATTTCTATGATGTGTGCATCATTTTTTGGACACAAGCTGCCTTAAATTGAGGAAACTGTCACAAAAACTTAAAACTCTTTGAAAATGGGGTCCAGAGTTATTGATGCAATTGACCGATGGAGAAGCACGTGGAAAATATGTTCTGCATCTGCCCTCCTAAAAATCCACCAGGACAGGTTAAAAGGAAGGCTAAAGCAAACTTTATTAGACATCTCTTGTTTCAGATTGATATACTGTAGTATTTTGTCAGGTTTAAAGATATGTAAACACACTGAGGCTTATGCAGTTGCAGGGTTTTAAATAATTGATTAGCAGTTTTTTTCTTGGGACAATGCTAACTGTACAGAAAGTATTTATATAGGTTTTCTTGAAGCGTTATGTTTGTTAAACACAATGAGGCAAGTGCCATGCATTTTCACAATGTTTTAGCACTTTTATGAGCAAAATGCTAATCAATTTTTGGAGTTAAATAAATCCCTGCAGTTGGGAAATGAGAATAAAAAAATGAAAGCATGGAGGGAAATGGAAATGAAAAGAAATAATAGGTGTCCATTTAAAATATCTGAGAGTTTTAAACGTTCTAAAGGGATTCTTTCTTTTAAGAGTAAATTCCCTCCACTCCTTTGAATTTGTTTTCTTTTTTTCCCCTCTGCCTGTTTAAATCTCTATGTTTTCATGATTGTTCCTGAGAAAGGACTGTTCATCAGTTCATTGACGTGATGAAGAAGGTTATGCTGGGTACATAAGGTAGCCTCCAGTCCATGTATTGCTTTGTTGCAATGCTGGGTTGGCAGTGAATAAAATAGCTATCATCAGATATAATGGGCAGGATTTTCAAACTCAGTTCTGTCTGCCCATCTTTCCAAAGCAGACTTCCATCTACACTGTTACAACATTCTACTGGATGTGCTAGCAGTGTGGATGCAAATCCTACAGCTGGCATCAGAAAAAAATGAAACATGCACCATTGTGTGATACATGCACCATTTTTATGGTGCAAGTTTAACTTTTTTGGCACAAGATGCTGTATAATGAGGATACTGTCACAAAAAGTCTAGATCCTGTGTAAAAAGGGCTCCAGAGTTTTGTATAATCTGGCAGATGCAAACATAGGACAAAAAAGCATCTGCAGCTGTATCTGCCCCATTTGAAATGCTCCCCTTCCCCATTATCTCTAAGTTACATTCCTACTTAATGTGTGGCACCAAGATTTCACTGGATGATATCACTAGGCCTGTCCTGTCAGAGTTGCTCCCAAGTGGTTCCTTAGTGATACACCACACAAGACTGGAGCACAGGGGTGGCAGAGTAGCCTCATTTCTAAAAGCCAAACTGGGTTGTGTGATATCCCCTGTCCAGAGTGCAAGGTCTTTTGAGTAGATGGCTCTCTAAGACTTTGCAGAACTGAGCTGTAGGATTGTCCTGGTCTATTGCCCTCCATGAGGTGATTCAGACTTCCTGTAAATAATTCTGGAGAAGTTGCCCTTCCTGGTCTTTGAGTGCTGAGATGGATAGTTCTGCAAGACTTCAGCCCTAGGTGGACATATTTGCTTATCACACCTCCAGCTCACAGAAGAGCTGGAACTTAGGCAGGAGATTTCCTTGGCTATGCATAAGAGAGGTTCCTGTATCAGCTGATACAACCTGCTCTGAACATTTATTCCAAATGTCTACAACACATTCCGTTAAGCAGTTCTTCCTGACATTTCCTTTAATCTTCCTCCTTTCAATGACACAGTGTGTGCCCTATCTGTTCACCCTTATGTATCCAGAAGAGTTGCATTTGGGCTGTTACTGTTACCCTTTCACATACTGTATTTGAAGACCATGATCATGTCCTCTCTGATTCTTCTTTTATCATGAAAAATAGCACCAGTTCTGCCAGGTGGTCTTCATAGCCCACGTTCTTCAAGCCTTCAACCAGACTGGTTGGTCTCTTCTGCATCTTCTCAATCATATCAGTATCTTTGGGGGCCAGAACTGAGTACTGTATTCAAGGTGAACTTTGACCAGAGATTTGTAGAGATGCATTACTACATCTCTTGACTTGCTTACAAAGTTCTTCTTGAGGCATGCTATGACTTTGCTTTACTATCAACATAGAAACACAGAAACAGAGATTTTATTGGTAGAAAAAGACCTTTAGTCCTATCCAGTCTGACCCTTGTCCTTGCCTATTCCATCACCACTGATCCTAGTTGGTCATAGGTATAACTCCCTTCCCCCATTCCTCTACCTAATATGCCACTATGCCTGTCCCACACATGCTTCAAACTCCCCACAGTCTTTGCCCCCACAACCTCCCCAGGCAAGCTGTTCCAGTCATCTACCACCCTTTCTGTGAAGAAGTATTTCTGTGCATCTCTTCTAAACTTTCCTTCTTAGCTTCATTGCTGCCCCTTGATCTATTGCCTTCCTTTCTCTGAAACAGACCCTCTACTTGCACATTGTTTACTCTCTGAGGTACCTGTAGGTTTCAATCATGTCCCCACTCACTCTCCTCTCTTCGGGGTACATATGTTGAGTTCAGGCAACCTTTCCTTGAATGGCTTTTCATGCAACCCCCTCATCATTTTGGTTGCCCTCCTCTGTACTGCCTCCACCCTCTCAATGCCTTGTACAGGTGCAGCCTCCAGAACTAGACATAGTACTCCAGATGTGGCTTCACCAGTGAGAGAAACAATGGCAGCATTATCTACCTCATTGTGCTAGAAATCCTTCTCCCAGTGAACTCCAGCACCCTGCTAGTCTTTACCACTGCTTTGTCACACTGCCCAGCAACCCTGACATAATCAAATATGATGTTCTCCGGCTCTCTTTCTTGATTGGTGAATGTAAGCTCCATTCCCTCATTGTATACACAGCCTCTAGTTCCACACTCCTAAGTGCATAACCTTGCACTTTTTGGCACTGAAACCCAGCTACCACCCAGTAAACCATTCTGAATGTCAGACCTGTTGCAGATCTTTGCATCATCAGCAAACAGACGTATCTTACCTTCGAGCTCCTCTGCAATGTCACTTATGAAGACACTGAAGAGGACCGATCCCAGCACTGAACCCTGTGGCACCTCAGTAATCACTCTCTTGTCACCAGAGTGGTGACCATTTACCACCACCCTTTGTCTCCTATCCCTTTACCTGCTTGATACCCAGCTCATCACTTTCTCCCCCACCCCTAGGATGTTTAGTTTCTTAACTAGCCTCCTATGTGGCACAGTGTCAGAAGGCTTACTGAAGTCCTGATAGACCATGTCCACATTTTTCTTGATCCACCTCCATGGTAATCCAGTCAGGAAATTTATGACATTAGTTTTACATGACCTCCTCCCTAGAAACCATGCTGCCAGTGGTCCAGCAGCCTTTTAATATCTATTATGGGGACAGGAACAAGCTCTGGATGGAGGAATGGAATGGATTCAATTCAATTCAGTGAAACAGTTCTGAGATCACTCCTCCAATCCCACCCCTCTGAGGAGTACCTACACAGTATTTACAGTATCCTCCTGTTGGTGCACCAGTACTCCAAAGTCCTTTTGGGAGCTCCCAATGCAGTCCATTAATTGTGTGCACACAGTAGACAATTGCAGGCCTGATGTTGGACCATGGTGTGGTACCAATTGAAGTCTGGTGGTTGGGGATCCCAAACAAATTATACAACACAAATGCTAGCTACTCTTGGCTGTTGCAGTTCTAATAAATGGACTTTGAATAATAATCATGCAGAAATGCCCAGCAGTCACTCTTATCTGTTCCTAACTAGCAGAAGGATTTGGTGGGAGTATTGACCCCAGTACTCCACGACCTTAGCAGGATCTGCAAGGCTGCCTCTGTTGGGATGTCTCCCTCAAGGGTTGCAGATGCAGGCAATAGGCCTGAATCATGGACCAACACACTTCTGAGTGATGGGGGTGTGGACTGTGCTGGTCTCGATGTCCTTTACCCCACAATGAACTTGATTTTATCCACCCCCAAGGAGTAGGCACTCACTCAGGGCCCCAGGTGACTTAGACCCTCCGTCAGGACAAGTCCTGATAGCTCGCAAAGCCCAGGGCTGGAGCTTTTTTTTTTTAATATGAAAGATTTTATTTTATTTTCAAACTTTAAAACCAGAGAAGGAGCTTTGGTGTTGTTCTTAGAGAAACCGAAATCTGTTTGCAAAGATTCTTTAAAAAGCTTTCTTCCAGCCTTGTGGCTGACTATTTTCATGGTCATTCTCCTTCTGTCTCCCAGACAAATCTGCTCATTGCACGCCTCTCCTGTGCAGAAATCCTGGGATCATAAATCACTGGCTAGCATCTCATGAAGTATTCATTATGCTAAATTCCTGGCTCTTAGTGGTTGTCAGTTCCTGGGGAAAAGCATACATATAAGTCCTGAGCCAGCTTCGAATGTAGCTGTTTGCAGAGAGCTATTATAGAGCTCCAAATTGATATCAGTTTCACAGAGACAGGATGTACTAATTTAGTTGTCTTGCAGAGCTGAGCTAGTCTCCAAAATGATGTCAATTTCACAGTGACAGGATATACTAATTTAGTTGTCTTAAAGAGGTGAGCTAGTCTCCAAACTGATGACAGTTTCACAGGGACAGGATATACTCATTTAGCTGTTTTGCAGAGCTCAGTTGGCCTGCTGCTGGCTATCTCTGCAAAGATAAACACACGAACACTCAACAATCCCAGCAAGGTTGTGTGTCCTCTGACCTGAACTCCTAGGACTACAGAAACTACGCACATGGCTTGTTTTGTGGCCTTTCACTTTATCTTCTATTTTAACATATTTATGTCCCTTGGTGTGGCTTCTGGCCATCGTAATCAATATCTCCCAGACCCTGCTGCCACCTGGTGGGACTAGGGACTTAATTGGTGGCAGAAGAGCACTGCTGAGTGTCTCCAAAGTTTGCGCTCCCAGGGGAGAAGTAGTTTTGCACTTTGTGCAACTCTGAGAGCTACTTGAAACCAAGCAACCTCCTTGCTGTGGGCTCCCTGATCCTGAGAACAGTTCTAGGGCTGGTTGAGAGAAGAGAGGTGGCAACACCTCAGCCATTGTGAAAAGGGCACTGAACAAGCATGCAGAACAAATATAACTGTCAGTTAGGCCCCAGGTCCTGCAGCAGCACTCTGAACTGGGATTGGGGTGAAGAAGCACTGCAAGGAAGGTGGCAATGGTGGTCCAGTGAGAGCCATAGGTAAACCACCTTTTAGGAGGGGGTTACATCAGTATTCCTTAATATTTTTCCTGCTTGACTTCAGCAATCCCTATGCCTTCATGCCTTTCTTTCCTAGATATATCACCTTGCATTTCTCAACACTGAACTACATCTGCTGTTTTGCTTCTCACTTCCCAAGTCTGTACAGCCTTCTGCATTTCCTCTCTCTCTTGTTGCAGTATAACTTTCCAGTCTTGCTGTCATCTACAAGCTTCACAATCCAGCTGCTGAAGCCCACATCTGGGTCATCTATAAATACTGTATACTGAATAATATAGGTTGGGGACTGACCCTTAGACCCTAATGGTCACTTGCTTCCATCCTGACAGATTTCCACTTATTATGACCATTTGTTTTCTATTATGCAGCCAGTTTTGAACCTATTTCATCAGACTCTGGTTATATTTATGTTCTGTAGTTCATGAACTAGCCTTCTATGTAGTACAGTATCAAATGCTTTACCAAAGTTCAGATATATAACATCCACAGGTTTTCCACATCTAGTTCACCAGTGACATTTTCAAGAAATGCAATGAGTTTTTTTGCATGATTTCCCTTGCAGAATCCATACCAAGCTGCTAAGTCCAATTATTTGGTAAGTATTTAACAATTCTGTTGTTTTATCATTGTCTTGAGTAGTATTCCTGGTATTGATGTCAAGCTGACTGGTCTATAGTTTTGGGTTCAGACATGAAGCCTTTCTTGAAACCTGGTACAACGTGGGCCACTTATAGTGATTAGGTGGTTTATATGCAGTTATGGTCGACTGGTTAAATATATTTGCCAGTGGTATTGATAGTTCTTCAACTAGCTCAAGCAGGATTTTGGAGTGCATTTCATCATGTTCCATGGCCTTGTTTACATTTATCATTTTTAGCATTTTCTCAACTTCTTCAGATGTTACACATATATCCTATAATGTATCCTTCTGCTTCTCCTGAATAGCACTTTGTTGTATGATATCAACCCATCCATTTCCTTTGTGAATAGTGATGCAAAATACTAATTCAAAAATTCTGCAATTTGTCCATCCTGGGCAATAATGCCACATGTACCTTGATCATTTGTAGGTCATCACTTCTTTGTGTTTTCCCTTTCTCATTTACATATTTGTATGAATTTTTCTGATTTGATTTGGCCTCAAGTACCTTCTGTTATTTTGCTCTTCTGATTCTGCATTTGCTGCCCCTGAGTTTTTCCTGAAGTTCTACCTGCTTTCACTGGTTTTCTTGCACTTTATTTCTTTTGTGCTTCTTTTTTCCCTAATTGTTTCAAGTACCTCAGACACCATCCACATTGCTCTATGTCTCCCAGTGTTGTACTATCATCTGTGTGAGACACATTATTGCTTTAAGATGCCCAAATGGTATTTATGTTTCCCACTGTTGCTATAATTTTCTGTAAGCAATCACAACACAGTACAATAAAAACATCACATACTGTACAAAAATTACAAACATATAGAAAACATAAAATAATAGCACTGGAAAATAACTAATCACTGTGGCCAAAAGATTTCCTGAAAAGGGTGGTTTTCAGCATACTTTGAAATCCAATAACGATGGGATGACTTGCATTTCTTGGGGAAGGAAATTACATAGCCCTGAAACGGTCCTATCCCCCATAGATGTTTACCTTGAGGTGAGAACAAAAAGAAGCCTCTCTGAGGTGGCCATGGGCTATAAGTTGGAATGTACCAGGACAAAAGCTCAGCAATAGCCAGTAAGTCTAAACCATAAATGGCTTTAAAAGTGAAGATGCAAACTGATAATCAACATTCCATATCACAGGAAAACATTGCAAATTCACCAGCACTGTAGAGATATGAAAATGGAAATTCTCCTTGCCAGTAGTCTGGCTGCCACATTCTGTGCCAATTGCAGCCAGCTTATGGTTCAAGGAGTACCACAATATAGAGATTCCATAGTCTAGCTGTGAGGTCACAAAGCATAGACAACAGAGACAAGCTAAATGAGCAGTTGTATTAAATGAATTTGTTTTATACAATGCTGGTGGAAGAACCAACTTTATTTATTTATTTTTTCATTTCTATTTCTCCCTCTGCATCTGTGGCCAGGATCTCCTTCAGCCACTGCCAACATCACCTTCCCATCCATTGAGTCAGCTCTATACCTGGGCTTCCTGGACTCATGGGCCAGCAATGGCCTTTCCAATGCACTGCTCCCTCAACTTGACCTCCAAAATAGTCCCAACAAATGTTAGAAGTTAGCTCACTCACTGACACTTCATATAGGCGGCTAGCCATGGGGTGAGAGCTGGGCTGTGCTAGTTGCCATATCAGCTTGGAGACTCACCAGCCTTAAGCGGGTAAGGGGTGTTGCTGGTGGGATGTGGGGTAGGTCAGGGGGACCATGGACTACCACTGCTTCCTTGTAAATGTGTAAATGGGAGCTCAGGGGCTGAGGGATGGTATGCATCCTGCACATAGGGGGTACTCTGTGTTTTTTTTCAGCTCTCTGCATATGCAGTCGGCCCAGGAACCTACAGAGGATTGGACCCTGAGGTGGTTTTGTGCTCCAACACCGCCATTCTGGCAATTTGTATAGTGTTTGTATTTTGAATATTGTATTTCAGTGCCTTGAGTTCTGAAAAGCTCTCTATCAAATAAACATACTACTACTTCTATTACTATTACTACTCCTATTATTACCTCTTCTCATACTACGACTGCTGCTGCTACTATTACTATTACTACAGTACTACTATTGCTACTACTGCTACAGCAAGGCAAGGCAAGGTAATGTATTTAGTAGATACCTATCCCAGAGGCTCTGGACACTGTACAGAAAATAATAGAAACATAGACTTTGACAGCAGATAAGGACTGCTTGGTCCACCCAGTTTGCCCGTTTCCCTACCTATGGGACAACCTGCAGATCCTAGTTAACCAACAGGTTAACCAACAGCACAAACAAACAAATAACAGAATGCAAGTTACTACTAGTACTGTTGCTATTATTATACTACTGCTGCTAATACTACTACTCATACTGCTACTGCTACTATACTACTGATACTGTTATTTCTACTATTAATCAATCTGAAACACAATACAGTACTTGTAATCTTTTAACTGCCCATGTATAGTTTGCTATCAGCCAACACCTTGACCACAAACTATTATTTTTGATGTAAATGCAGCTCTTTCGGAACCATTACTGCAGTGGATGTGTGGTTTGTGGCAATAAACCAGAAAAAGGTGGTTCTCTGCTTATTAAATCCATTAGTTTATTCAAGTTTGCATATTTCCCATTAAGATTTATTCAGAAAGTTTTCTCCTCCTTTAGTAGAGCTAAGACAGTTTACTAGGTGTTACACACAGTAATAGTTTATTCAGTTTCTTCTCAAGAATAGAGGACAATTTCATGGCTGACTGTGTCCCACAGTTATAATTCCTCCTGCAGCAATTTAAAACCGAGAAAATTACTACCACATTGTGCTCATGGTTGAACCGCATTGAATGTTCTTTATTTGCTGGAGCCCTTGGGCAACAAAGCTGACCTACCATGGTCCGCCTCAGTAAAGAAACCCACAAAGGCTATTTTTGCCATGTTTCATGGCTCTCTTAGGTAGATAAAGGATAACACAATGATATACAAATCTAGTTTTTAACAGCTTTGTTTAGATGACAGCAGTTAAGCGGGACCCCTTCATAACTACAGAAGCATTTTTGAACCACCTGTTTTGAATTTCAAAGCAGAAAAAATGTAAGTTGAACTTAAATCATTTCAGTGACATCTATTAAAGCAAAAGAGCTCATACAGCACATTCAAGTTTTTTTTTTAATCTGTACTTGCTGATCTCCATAAATATAAAACATTGGAAATGAGTTCTCCTCAATAGATAAAGATTAGTATAAAATCTAAAGCAAGACATATCTGAACAAATGACTCAAGTTAACAGTGATCTTGCTGATAACAGTCTCCATTTTGGGTCTTTATAGGGAAGGTACCACTCCCTGACTCAGGACACTGCTGCAACCCTGGAAACATAACTGTAACATGGCACTAACAGACCTGTCAAGGAGGAGTATGCAAACTGTTACAAACAAAAAATGTTTAATACTTCAGTATGGTGCTTAGCTATCTATGGAGACTGCCAGGCAAAGCTTTGCAACAAACATTTGCATATATAAATCTTTTGCTCACTAATCAATGCCACCCATGGCGGTTTGGAGGCAGTACATAGACCTACAGAACTGTACCACAAATTCAGACTTTAGATCTCTCCTTCTGGATTAGTGAATCGACTGTATTATTGAGATGTAGTCACTCTTGGGGAGGAAGGATGATACAACATCAGTAAGTAGCAGCCTCTGCACCTAGATTATGAGCAGTACTGGGCATCAGCTTTATAGGAGACTTCTTGCCTGTGTCCCTGCTGCCTAACATAGGCTGCCAGTGTGACACAGCCTAAAGAAAACAGGTAGGAGACATGAGGGTATACAGGGAAATAGCAGTATAAATAATAACACATCACACAAACAATCAGCAAGTCATACACTATCTCATATTTGTATCATTCATTGTCTATCTGCTCCTCAACACAGCAACAAAAGGTTCCATTGGTGTGTACTGGTAGTCCTTTTGCTTTGTGAATGCTTGCGATCTGCTAAGCTTTGTTTTAAGGGAACATTCTGAACAGTGCCCATCTTAGTGTGAAAGTCCATGAAGAGATCTTTAAAATGAGGTATTAGGTGACTCCAGTAGCTGGCAGCAGTTCAGAGATATTGATGATTAAGGCTGCCTCTACTGATACTACATTGCCACCATTTTAGAACCCTGTAATGTTACTAACAATCAAGCTGTGCTTGACTACAATCTTTAGCCATAGCTTGATCACAAGTGACATCACACGAGTCTAAAACTGGTAGAAATTTAGTGTTACTATGGGGTAGACAGTCTTAGTCACCAATATCTCTGTACTGCTGCTAGCTACAGGTAAGCCCAATACCTAATTTAAAAGAGCCTCTCATGGACTTTGAAACTATGATACGCAATGCTCTTGAATGTTCTACTTTAAAACACGACAATAATTTCTATTAAAAAGTATTCCAAAGACTGGAGCTGGCTTACTGGTAGAGCAATAGTGCTACTATCTGCTATGCTGATGACCCAGGGTTGTAAGTGGATTTAGATCATCTGGGGCTGGTCGGGGGAAGGAGGATGGAGTACTCCAAGACTGCTTCCCTCTTTCAGGATGGGGAGAATGTGAGCCCTGCAGCAAGATTGCAACATAGTAGAGGTTTGGTGGTATTCAAGTTTGGGGCCACCAGGAAGGGTGGGGACATCTCCAGGCACTGGCATGGTTGCACAGTGGTGTGACCTGCATATCACTGCACAGTCAGCATCCCTAAGATCCCTAAGGGGAAGAAAAATGGAAAAATCACATCCAGTCTGCAAAAGAGTAAAAGTGGCACCATTCACAGGCCCAGGCATGACAGACATAGAAGGCCACTCACCATCTCAGTGGTCTTAGATAACTGGTGGATAACTGGTGAGTCCATGAAAAGGTCAGTGACAGGGCTAGGGGGTGGTGTCAGGTGTAGGGTGGACAGGAGGCAAGAAAGAGAAAGCAATATTGGAAAAAAACATTGTAGAATCTAATGGAATAACACATTCTACATATAAAATAAATCTTAACTGCTGAAGATGTGTTATAGGTTAGTGGTGCTGTGTTAGTCTCCGGAAAATCTAGTACACTTTTTTTGTGGTAATGCCTTTTATTAGACTAACTGAAGAATTTTTACACAAGCTTTCAAGACCTCTCAGGGACCTGAGAGGTCTTGAAAGCTTCTGTAAAAATTCTTCAGTTAGTCTAATAAAAGGTATTACCACAAAAAGTGTGCTGAAAATACGTGTGTTCTACAGTTCCTTGTACAATATGTGCTATAATAAATGGAAATCTATTGAGTCAAATGTAACGTAATTTCAGACATTTAAAAATGGTCTCATCCTAGTTTTACAAACAATGATGTTGCACATCTAACAGAGTAGTACACAGTGATTTCCACATTTCCCTGGCTATAGCAATGCAGGAACACATAAGAGGCATGGGGCCCCAAGGGAACTTGCATGAGATCAGCATGCACTCATATTTAGAAACAGAATCAATGAAAAAACTGACACAAAAAGACCAGTTGTCCATCCAATCTGCCCAGTTTTACTCTATCCTATCCCGGGACCAAATGTCTAGTTTAGGTTATTGCTCTCAAATCCCCCATTGCCCCCTTCCTTACTGCTTTGCCCCAATGTAACTATTTATTTTTTATTTGGTTTTTGGTAGCCAGGTAAGTACACTAGACAGCTATGTGCTTATTTTCGGGTATGACCAGGGAGATTTCTTAAGCCTTTTTACTCAGTCCCAGCCATGTCTAAAACTATTAATGGTTCTCACGCCACCACCTCTGCTGCTTTTAAATGACCCAAAGAAAACCAATGTTAAAGCAAACCACCTTATCTTTGTTATTTCAAGCCCAGAATGACGTGATTCAGCAACAGGGCCCAGCCACGCCCACACTGAATCATCAACAGCAGCACTACCCTTTCCCCATGTCTAACATGAACAGCTGCTTCACAGCAAAGTTTAAAACCTGCAAAACTCCTAATGGGCAGATGAACTGTCACAGGTCCTAAGCGTCAGACTTGCAAGTGAACCTAAAACTTTTTAAATAAACAATGCAATTAAATTTGGCAAAATGCTACCCTGTCATTTTCACTATAAATAATTCAGGCATCTTTGAGTTTATATGGGTGGTAACATTTTAATTTATTTTTTTCTCAAGAAAAAGACTGCCACTACATGTGGCTTAGAAATAACATTACAGGCCTGACAAGGGTTAGGACTGAGAAAGTAAATAAAATACGTGGTGCTCTGCATAGGAATCACCAGGAAAAGCAGATATAACAAGTATGCTAATATCTTCATTAACAGTAGCTAAAACTAGCTTTTGGAAAAATATTTCTATGTTGCACTGCTACTTTAAGCATAGTCTTGAGTTATTTTGCAATAAAAGACTATTTCAATATTTTTTACGGTAGAAGCAGATGCCACTCTTAAGATAGTGTGTACCTTTTTTAAAGTTTTTTACGGATCCTCAATCTAATATTCCACAGTTTAGATCAGCATAGAAACCTCATTTATCCTGTCAAAACTACTTTCTTATAGAGACTTTACTACATGTACTGTACATAGTTTTTAAGAACACAATTTTATTTTTGTAATAAATAATGATTTGCACATTTTGCAAAGGTTTTGCAAAATATTGGACTACATCCGAGCAGCTTATATAGTATTTTGGTGATAGTCTTAAGAATGGAATGAAAGAATGAAAAACACATATCCTGGATTTTAGGGGGGCAGACTTTGGGAAAATGGGGAGATACTTGAAAGAGGCATTAAGGGGAATGGGGCAGGAATCAGGGGTTGAGGAACAGTGGGCAGTATTTAAAATGGGGATTACAAGAGCAACAGAATTATGCATTATGCAGGTTAGCAAGAGGAAAAGGAAGAAGACACCATTATGGTTTTCCAAAGAGGTAGCGAAGAAAGTGAAAGCCAAAAAGATTGCATTCAGGCAATACAAAAAGACACAGGCAGAAGGGGATAGGGAGAAGTACCAGGAGAAGCAAAGGGAGGCAGGGAGGTCAGTAAGGGAAGCCAAAGCTCAGACAGAAGAACACTTTGCAAAATCAGTGGGTAGAGGGGACAAAACCTTTTACAGGTACATAAGTGAGAAAAGAAAGGCAAAGGAGGGTAGGAGACTGAAGGGGAGGATGGGGCTGCGTGGAGGATGACAACAGTAAAGCTGACATATTGAACAGGTATTTCTGCTCAGTCTTTACTGAGGAAGAGGAGGGTAATGGGTCTGAAGGGAGTAAGGTGAGAATGGTGCAGAAATGGACACAAGTCCCTTTACTGAGAAAGAGTCCTGAAGGAACTGGAAGTAATAAGAGTTGATAAAGCAATGGGGCCAGATGGGGTGCACCCCAGGGTCCTTAAAGAACTAGAGAGGTGGTGGCTGAACCTCTGGCTATCCTGTTTAGCCGATCACTGGAAACAGGGAGATACCCAAAGACTGGAGGACAGCAGATGTAGTCCCCTTATACAAAAGTGGGAACAAAGAGGAAGTGGAAACTACAGACCAGTCAGCCTCACCTCGGTAGTGGGGAAGATCATGGAAGCACTACTGAAGGAGGACTGGTGGAACATCTGTTGTCCAATGGACTACAGGACCCAAGGCAGCATGGTTTCACCAGGTGGCGGTCATGTCAGACCAACCTCGTTGAATTTTGACTGGGTGACTAGGGAGGTGGATCGGGGAGGGCAGTGGACATGGCCTATCTGGACTTCAGCAAGGCCTTTGACACTGTGCCACATAGAATACTATTACACAAACTGGGGAATATGGGTGTGGGCAGGACAGTAGTGTGGTGGGTAGGTAACTGGTCTTGGTGGCAGGACACAGAGGGTGGTGGTAAATGGCTGTCACTACACAGAGGGAAGAGTGACCAGTGGGGTACCACAAGGATCAGTGCTGGGACTGGTCCTATTCAACATCTTCATCAGTGACATTGCGCCCAGGACCTAGAAGGCAGGAATTTCACTGTTCGCTGATGACACAAAGCTCTGTAACAGAGTAGACACACCAGAGGGTGAGATAGAATAAGAAGGACCTGCAGAAACTTGAAGAATGGTCAGGGTTTGGTCGTTTGAAATTCAATGCAAAGAAGTGCAAGATAATGCATATGGGCACAAAACAACCCAGCACAATATATCAGTTGGAGGTGAGGATATAGCAAACACCAAGCAGGAAAAGGATCTTGGGTTATCATCTCTGATGACCTCAAGGTAGGGAAACAGTGTGACAAGGCAGGGGAAAACAAATGGGATGTGGAGATAGGGGCATCACTTGGCAGGAAGGAAGTCAGTCACTACCAAGACTAGTGACCCCACCTAGGTGTGGAGACCTTACCTATGCTGGGACGCAAAACAGGATAGAGAAGGTTCAGGAGGCAACAAAGATGGTGCATGGATTGCATCCTAAGTCCTATGAGGACAGGTTGAAGGGAACTGAACATGTACTCCCTGGAGGAGAGGAGGAGAGAGGGATATGATAGAGACATACAAGTATCTTACAGGGAGGAACAGGGTGCAGGAATACACTATTTTTAAGCAAAAAGATGTTCCAGGACTAGAGGCATGGGATGAAGTTGGAGGGAGGACGATTCAGAGAAAGCGTGAGGAAGAATTTCTTCACAGAGCAGGTGGTGGACAGAGGAACACCCTGCCAGAGGAAGTGGTGGGGCTGAAACAATCACAGGATTTAAGAATGCATGGGATAGATATAAAGGAATTCTGGAGGTCAGGGTAGAGGCAACAGACTTCTAGGAAAACATAAACTGAACTTACAAGCTCAAATGGGCAGCTGGGTGGGCCACAGACCCTTATCTGCCAACACTGTCTATGTATCTAATGGTGCATTCACAGCAGTATATCTCACAACTGTTCTTTTCACTTTTAAAAATGGTGCAGTGTCAACAAAGAAAATCCTTATGTATGTACATTTTTTACAGTTTTATTTACCAATGATTGACTGAGATGCAACATCTCATTTCCAGTGGGGGCCTGTTTCTACCCATTTCCACAGCTGGTTGGACTGGAGCAGTGGGAGGTTAGATGACCTGTGTAAGGTCAAATAGTTAGTATATGGCTCTAGTAGGAGTGAACCTGTGATCTTCTGTTTCTCAAGCCAGTGTTCTAACCACTAGACCACACTGCCTCTAATCAGTAATGTCCTGATGACATTTTAGCAGTTCTAGCAGTTTAATAAAAAAATAATTTATTCTCTTGGAAAGATTACAAACCACAATCGGGGGAAGTGACTTAATTTATATCCTACAAAAAAGGGCAAAAGTGAAAAATGAAAGAGAACTGGAACTCAAATTAAAAAAAAAATGACTGTATGAACATAAAATCAAACAAACTGTGGTTACGGATGGCCTTGGAGGTTTAACTGAACAACTAAATCAATTGAAAACTACTGTAACTTACATTTTTAAAACAATGATACTATGGCCCTGGTCAAAAAGCAACAAAACTACTGACACACAGACTGAAAAAAAGCAGACACAAGGCCAGTGGTTCCTAATTGAGACATCCATATACTCGGCATCTTAAAACAGGTCCTCTAAATATAGTTAATCATTTTACAACTTGTTACAAGAGCTTCTGTTCAGATCATCAGGAAACAAATCAGTGTTGAGGACATCAAAAATTACCGAGTTATTCTGATTATACAGAAGGATTTCTGAAGTGGCAGTATAGCATACTGGTTAAGAGCACCAAGCTACAAAGTTAGAGAACTGGGTTTGAATCCCACAGCCACCACTTGCATAATGTGTGACCATGGCAGTTCACTTAACTTCCTGTGCTTCCTGAATGCACCTGGAAACAAGTCTCAGCTTAATGTGTCTTTCCTGGCCAAAAATCGGAAAAATTAAAATGAATAAATAAAAAAGAGAGGTAGAGAGTAGCAACAGAATTATGCTGTACCACTTCTGTACTGTACCATACTCTGCTGCTAAAGGCTGAGATGGTTGCATTGTCACCAGTATCAAGAAGTATTGTCAATGCCTTTTTGTGTGAGGGTACTCCAGCACCACTGAAGGTGGTGAGGCCCTTACTTAAAAAGGCATCATTATAGACTTAGTTGCATGTTTATTTATTCATGGAGAATTTTGCGTATTAGGATATCCCCATTTAGCCTATTGCTTGGATTTTAAGTGTGTCCTGATGAACAGTTAAATAGCAGCAGTTGTACTGACTGACAATAATTATTTTTATTCGTTTATTTTTATTTATTTGAATTTTGGTAACCGGGTAGGCCCACTGAGACCATACAGTCCCTTTTTCAGTGACGACCCAGGAGGTAATTACAGTGCAATACAACAATATAGATACAGTGAATTTTGGAGTGCAAAGAATCAACAGTGCATATTTATTTATTGAGAAATTGGAATTACACCCTTTGAGTCAACAGACTCTTGTGCAAAGGCTCCTCGTCGGTAGACATAGTACACCATCACAAGTACAGGTGCAAGACATCAATCAGTCCATATATTACATTAGCAGAGGTAAAGGTAAAGAACTGAGTAACATTCCATAGCAGAGGGCAGAGACAGCCCAGAGTCGTATGCAAAACAGCAGCCAAATTACAGAAAACAAAGATACAGATTGTAAGGCAGGGGTTCAATCATAATAACTGATAATGATGCAAGGAGATAATATAGTTGAAGGAAGAGAGGAATGCACTAAATGTAACATGATGCAAAATAACAAGACATAAATACTCTAAGAAAAAATATTAGCCAGCGTGAAGGAGGTGGCAGGGGATGAGTTAGTATAGTACTACTAGGAGCAGTGCAAGTAGAGTTGTTAGCGAAATTCTTGAGTGAGGTTTTAAAAGGGCCTATTTTTGTACTAGCAGTCAGAACAACAGGTAGGTCATTTAGCCAGCTTGGAGCCCTGTGATAAAAGGCTCTCTGACCTATGGATGTCCTGCAGCAGGGGACCAAGAAGGGGACCTTGGAGGTACTTCTGGTGAATCTTTGAGGGAAGAAGGGTTGGATGAGGCCCTGCAGACTAGGTGGGGTGAGTTTCCACTGGATTTTCTTCACCAGGAGGCATGTGTGGTACTTAAGGCAACATTCAAAGTTTAGCCAGTTAGAGTGACTGTAGAGATCACACATGTGGGTAGATCTATCACAGCCTGTCACCAGGCGACAGGCCTTTTTTAGCGCTGTCTTAATGTGACAGAGAGCAGTGTTATCAGCTGAGCCATAGAACACAATTCCATAGTCCAGCACAGAGAGGACCAAGGATGACACAGCAAGGTGCAGACCCTCATTAGGCAGACAGTGTTTGATCCGATAAAGGAAGCCAATTCTGGAGTTGATGGTGTTACAGAGGATATGGATATGTGTATGATAGGTAAGGGAGGAGTCAAGGGTGATGCCCAAGTATCTGAATGCATTTACCTGCTCAAGTGGGGAGCCTTGGGAGGTGTTGACAAGTAGAGTGGAGTCATGGTGGGGGTCTGATGGTGTGCGAAGATCATGGTCTTAGTTTTCTTACGGTTTATTACTAGCCTGTGCTCTGTGAACCGGGTCTCAGCTTCCATGAAAGACTTCTGTAGGACATCCTGCAATGATTGAGGATGAGGGCTGCTCCAGAAAATGGCTGCATCATCGGCATAAAGAAGTAACCGACTGGAACAAGCTCTGGGTAGTGAGTTTAACAAAGGCTAAATAGAAGGGGCCTAGAATGGAGCCTTGATTGACCCCAGAGTGGACTAGGAGGCAGGAGGAGAGGGTAGTGCCAAGCTTGACCTGCTGTGACCTGTTAGATAGGTAGTTTTCAAACCAGGCTGTATGTGGGTGACAGTCCCATGTCAGTCAGGGATCTAAGGAGAAGGGCATGATGGACAGTATCAAATGCCTTAGTTAGGTTGATGTAAACCGACCCAACTAAGTGCCCCAGATCCATGGCCTTGTGGATGTAGGAGGTATATTCAAGGAGAGCTGTGGTGGTGCTGTGGCCCCTGTGGAACCCATGCTGCTCGAGGCACAAGAGGTTAAATTTTGATAGGTGTTTAGAGAGCTGATCGGCTATTGTTTTTTCAAGGGTCTTCGAGAGAGGGCTCAGAATAGAGATCGGCCGCTAGTTAGTAGAGGTGGTGCACACACCACCTTCCAGAAGCGGGGTGATGACAGCCTTTTTCCAGGTGGTGGAGAACTCCCCCAGATGGAGGGAGTGGTTAAGGATTTTAGTGAGGGGGGACTAGGACAGCTTTAAGAGATAGGGTGGAGGAGTTATAAGTCCAAGGAGTCTCCACTGTGGTGCCTCTTACCCAGGACATTAGAGATGTAAGAGTTAGCCTCTTTTAGAGTTATTACTCGAAACCTGAAAGGTGAGGTGGATGTGGGGGGAACATATGAAGATGAAGAAGTTGTAGGGTTGAGGGGCAAAAAGTTAGGGGAGCACACTGCTAAGGTCAGAGAAGGAAGAGTTTAAGGCATTGGCAATTTGTATGGGGTCCTGAGACATGGTCCCATTGACTGAGAGTTTGGAGGGTGGGGGGATAGGGTTTTACCATTTCGTTCTTTGATAGTATCCCAAATTTATCCCTGAGCCCCTAGGAGGTGAGGACATTCTGATAATAAATGGCTTTGGCCTGACACAAAGCACAGGTACATTTGTTCCTAGATTCCTGTACCGTTGTTTGTCCTGAGGCAGACTTAGCGAGGGATATACAGAGACTTCAAAATAGTTAGAAGGCAACCATACATTTTACACTGAGCAAAAGTCAAAGATAGCAGTATAAATACAATTTAAGACATTGGTATGTACATATTTATAGGCAGCATGGGTTCTGGCAGGAAGGTCATGCAGATGAATCTAATAGATTTCTTTGACTGGGTGACCAAAGTAGTAGACCAGGGAGGAGCTGTGGACATGGCCTACCTAGACTTTAGCAAGGCATTTGACACAGTCACACAAAGATTAATAGTCAAATTAACCAGCCTGGGAGTGGGACCCAGGGTGGTAGCCTGGGTAAACATTGGCTGAACAACAGGACACAGAAGGTAATTGTAAAATGGGTCCATTCTGAAGAAAGGGGGGTTACTAGTGGGGTACCACAGGGTTCAGTATTGGGTCCAGTCCTTTTTAATGTCTTCATCAGTGACATTGCAGAGGGACTGGAAGGAAAAGTATGCCTTTTTGCAGATGACACAAAAATCTGCAACAGGGTTGATACACAAGGAGGCATGGAAAGGATGAAAAGGGACTTGGCAAGGTTGGAGGAATGGTCAGAGTATGGCAGCTAGGATTCAATGCAAAGAAATGCAAAATAATGCACCTGGGAAATAAGAACCCAGGGAAGAATACACAATGGGTGGGAGGTAGTAACAACAACAAAAGAAGGGACCTGGGGTAATCATATCAGATGACCTTAAGGTTAGCAAGCAATGTGAGAAGGCAGTAGGGAGGGCTGGGGTATACTGGGATGTATAGGGAGAGGCATCAGCAGCAGAAAACAGGAAGTTGTTATCCCTCTGTACAGACAGTTGGTGAGACCCCATCTGAGTACTGTGTCCAGTTCTGGAGACCCCATCTCATAAGGACATAGACAGGATAGAGGCAGTCCAGAGGGCAACTACAATGGTGCAGGGTCTGCAAGAGAAGCATTATGAGGAGAGACTAAAGGAGCTTAATATGTATACCCTTGAGGAAAGAAGGAGAGGGGGACATGATAGAAACTTTTAAGTACCTCAGTGGAATCAACAAAGTCCAAGAGGTAGCATTTTCAGAAAAGAGACTTGCAAGAACAAGGGACACAATTTAAGATAGAAGGAGGCGGTTCAGGGCAATGTGAGGAAGTATTATTTCACAGAGAGGTAATGGATGCATGGAACAGCCTTCCTGAGGAGGTTGTGGGGTCTAAAACTGTGGGAGAATTCAAGAATGTATGGGACAGACATAAGGCAATTCTTGTGGGGTAGGAAAAATAGGCTGTTGGTTAACTAGGATCTGCGGCCTATCCTGTAGGTAGAAATGGGCAGACTAGATGGGCCTAGCGGTCCTTATCTGCCGTCAAAGTCTATGTTTCTATTATATTAATTAGCTAGGTACAGTAGAAGCAAAACAAGTACAATAATATGTAGAATAAGATACACATGGTTGTACACAATGGTATAAGGTAATAGGAAATCTACTGTACACTACAGTCTAGATATTCAAACTGCACGCAGAAAGGGTGCAAGTGGTTGTTCTGCACAACTGAGTTGCACCAGAGTGCAAAATTGCTAAATTCAAAAGAGATGATTAAGCATCTCCTCTGAATATAGCAACAAATGTGTCTTGGCGCAAATGGTGGCTGCCGATGATGCTCCAGAGCATCCCTCTGTGTGGTCTGAATACCTGGAATGAGGATACGTGGTGCATCTTGGTGATGCATTGGGCACACATTTCAGATATACAGACTGCAACATGCAAATGGGGCCATTAGGCAGTGCAAAGCACAAATGGGGCCATTTGCATGTCATTATGACCCCATTTGCATTTGGTCAGCAAGGATGCACCCGACAGGATGCGCCAGGTGCCCCCACCAGTCCAGTGCCATGCCCCTACCATACAGGGAACACCCAAAGTCCCTGGTAGTCTAGTGTCCCCCCCTCCCTTCCCTGAACCCCGATGCCACTTAAGGTACACATGCACAACATGCCCTGGTAGTCTAGTGGCCCTCCTCCCATCCCCGATCCCCATCCATAATGTAAAAACTCATAATATCAACAACCCTGGTAGACCAGTGGTAGCCCCTTCCCTTCCCTGATCGTAAAATAATTAAATACCCCCATCGTACCCTGGTAGTCAAGTGGCCCCCCTTCCCTCTCTGAACCCTGCTGTTCAAGTTACCATGAATGTCACAAGAATCCCTGGTAGTCCAGTGGCCCCCCTCCCAGCCCTGAACTCTGCTGTTCAAGTTAACATGAAGTCACAAGAATCCCTGGTAGTCCAGTGGCCCCCTCCCAGCCCTGATTGTAAATTACAAGAAGTACCCCATATCTCTCTGGTAGTCTAGTGGACCCCCACTTACTGTGGAACCCCAACCCGTTCCCCCGTCCAAGTATGGGCATTTAGCCAGCGGGCAGCACAATCCACCCACATACCTCCATGGCTGCCCGCCAACTGAGTGTCATAGAATGACAGCTTACAGTATGCACAACAATACCATTGGTTGACATTGTCAACCAATGGGCTTGCAGTGTGTACTGTAAGCTTTCATTCACACCTAGGAGGATAAGGACCGATACAGGGGTGATGGCCTGCATCCTTTCAGGAGGGGAACTGCAGTCCTCAGGAGATAGTTTAAATGTTCTCGATGAACATTTAAACTTGCTAAGGAGGGTGGCAGAGAAGAATCTGCCACCACCCCCACAAGCTGAAGTAAAGAGTAGGAGACCCTGAGGGAAGAGGAACCCCAGGGTGCAAATTAATAAAGGAAGCAGGTGGTAGAGATAAAAGGGGAAAGGAATGGGATCATTAAAAAGAGAGGTGGACAGAGGGTGGGCAAAAAGGAAAAAAAGGGGGGAATCAAGCAGAGTGGAAACAAAATATGGAAGGCCATGTGTGCAAATGCTAGAAGTCTAGGAAATAAGATTCTGGACCTACAGCCCATCATGGCAGAGGCCAACCTGGATATTGCGGCCACTACTGAGTCATGGTGAACTGAAAACCATGACTGGGACATAGCCATACCAAGCTATATCTCTGTTCAGGAAGGACTGGCTGGGAAGGAAAGGAGGTGTGGTGGTGCTCTATGTGAGGGAAAAGCATAAAGTGACAGACATACAAGGACTACAGGTGAGGTGGGGAACTGAGTCACTATTCCACACTGGAGTGATCTACAGACCTCTAGCATGGGGAAAGAATTAGACAACCTACTGTGGAAGCCACTGGCAAGATGACAAAAAAGGGGAAGTGTTGCTATGGGGAACATCAACCTGATAGATACAGACTGAGCCCCCAATATCGGCTTCAGCAGGGATCCTGGACACTCTGAAGGAAGCATTCCTCAGGCAATGAGTTAGTCTACTCACCGTGATGGGGCAATACTAGACCTGGTACTCACTAATAGTGACCGTGTTGCAGACATCAAAGTGGAGGCCACATGGGGACCAGTGATCACCATACAGTGTGGTTTAATATATAGACAACTGTGGAATGAAACCAGACAAGGATGAGGGTCCTGGACTTCAGGATGTCAGATTTTAAAAAGGTGGGTGGTTTTACTATAGTGGGACAACATCCCTGACATCGACATCCCCGACAGCGACAGACACAATGCCAAGTGTCGGCATTGTACTGTCAGGGATGTGCGAATGTTTTATTTGGGGGGCTCCACCCCCACACCCCTGGGCTCTACATATACAACTCTGAGTTAGAGTTGTATCGAGGAGGGACGCAACACCAGGAGATGCAGTGCCAGTGTCTGCAGGGACCAGCACAGCGACCTGATGATTTCGGGCAAAATCTGTCGCTGTGCTGGTCTTGATGTTCGTGGTGTCATCCTACCGTCAGCATACCAAGATGGGTGAAAGCCTCAGGGATGACCTAGTGGGGGGGCAGGGTGGAGTGGAGAAACAGTGGGCAAAGCTAAAGGGAGCATAGTAAAGACAACAAACCTCCACATCAAACAAGTGAGCAAATGCAAGAGTAACAAGAGAACTTTGGTTCTCAAAGGAAGTGGTTGAAAACCCCAGAGGCTCTCAGCCTCGTCACATGAAGCTCTATACTGACAATTATTGATCATGGCCTAATCATATATAGCGCTGCCACTGAATCCATGCTAAAACATGTAAAATGACTCCTCAATAAAGTCTGTCAGCTTGTACTAGGTGCTCATCACCTTAGTCTTACTTGTAGTTTCTATTCCTCCACTGTTTGGCACCCCTACACCTAAGGACTAGGTATCAAGCATGCCTAATTGGTAAAAAAGCCCTCCTAGGACTAATACCTGAATCAACAGCAACCTTATTCCAATGTGACTTAACCTCCAAAACTACCAGAAGTTAGGTTAAGGGAGTATAAGGTCCCATTTAAAAGAACTGCCTTTGCCCAGCAATCCCTCTTTTACTGTGGCACCCAATGGATGAATGACCTGCTCCCCGCCCTCTTACAACACAAAAAAATTGGCCTCTTTAAAAAAGATCTCTGTATCCTCCTGACCGGAACCAACCACTGTAACTGTTTTTCATAACGACTGACTTTTCTTCCCATGCTCCCGGCTTAATACACTGGCTCCCCTTCTCTCCTCCCCCTATCCCCTTTACATCCCTTATGCCCCATCTTAACCATTTCCTGCAGCTACCTCCCCATTTCTTGCATCTGTTTGGTCCGGGTTCTCTCACTTGGTTCACTATCCTACTCCCACCTGCTGCCTTTTACCCCTAAGCACTCCTCTATAACAATGCCATTACAGGCTGCTACCACACCTCCCACCTCCTATCCCCTTTTACCCCTATGCACATTTCCCTTAAAAAGCCATTCTGGCTGCTACCTTCCCAGTTCTGCACTTAGTAACGGGACTATATGATTGCTGCTAACTACTGGAATTATGATTACCTTTTTTGTAATTATGATTGCTTATTTTGATATTTGTTTCTGCATTTGCTGATACAACTATTTACACTCAAGAGTTATTATAACTGCCTTCGTTGTCAAATTTCTTTACTGTATGTTTTCTGTATTGTAATGTTTTGAGTCTATTGACTTTGAGCCTTTGTAAAAGACCCACCTTAGCTCAAAGGTTGTAATTCTGAAACTGAAATAAATAAATAAATAACAATAAAATAAAAGAATAGCATTCAAAGGGTATAAGGAGATGCAGAGGGAGGAGGATGTGGAGGTATATCAGGGGAAACAGAGGGATGCAGGAAAGCAATGAGGAGCACAACAATTAAATAGAAGAGAGAGAATAGCCAAGAAGGTAACAAAAGTGGACAAGGCATTTTTAGATATGTAAGTTAAAGGAGGAAGACCAGGGTGGAACTGTAAGGTTAAAAGGAAGAAAGGGGACAATGCAAAGGGGACTAGGAAAGGAAGACATCCTGAACAAATACTTTTGTTCAGTGTTCTCAGAGGGAAGAAAAAGTGGAGGGCCCCAAAAAGCAGCAAAAGCTTTGGAGGGAGGCAGATACTAGTCCTTTTTTGGAGGTGAGAGTTCTGAAGGAATTTACTAATCTGAAGGTGGACAATGAAATGGAGCTAGATGGGGTGCATCCATGGGTATTGAGGGAGCTCAGAGAAATACTGGCTGCACCTCTGGCAGTTCTGTTTAACAGCTCACTGGAAACAGGAGCGCTTCTGGAGGACTGGAGGAGGGCAAATGTAGTCCCATTACAAAAAGTGGTAGCAGGGAGGAGGCTGTCAATTTTAGGACAGTCAGCCTGACATTGGTGGTGGGAAAGTTAATGGAATCACTGCTCAAGGAAAGGACTGTGGAATATCATGAATCCAGTGGGTTACAAGACCCAAGGTAGCATGGTTTCAAAGGGGAGAAGGTCACATCAAATGAAACTGAAAGATTTCTTTGAGTGGGTAACCAAGGAACGAGATAAGGGTGGAATGGTGGACATGGCCTACTAAGGTTTCAATAAGGCATTCAACATCCTTCCACATAGGAGACTAGTAAACAAGCTGGGCAGCTTATAAGTGGGTCCAAAAGTGGTAAAGTGGGAAAAACTTGGTTAGAGGATAGGCAACAGAGGGTGGTGGTAAACAGAGTTCACTCCAGGGAAGAAGTGGGTGACCAGTGGGGTGCCTCAGGGATCAGTGCTTGGACTGGTCCTCTTTAATGTCTTTATAAGTGACATTGCTGAAGAGCTGGAAGGAAGGTCTGCCTCTTTGCAGATGCCACAGAAATCTGCAATAGGGTGAACATCTCTTGTGGGGTGGTGGAAATAATGAGCAGAGACTTGAGAAAACTAGAAGAGTAGTCAAGGGTATGGCAGCTGGGTTTCGTTTCAAAAAGTGCAAAATAATGTACTAGGGCACAAAACCCAGGAACAGAGTACAAATTGGTGAAGTGGTATTGATGACCACCTAGCAAGAAAGAAAGAAATGGGGAACTAATCATATTGGATGACTGAAAGGTGTCCAGGCAGTGTGACGAGGCAGTAGGGATGGTGAGTGGGATGCTGGAGTGCATAGGGAAGGGTATCACCAGCACAAAGAGGAGGTGGTGCTGCCTCTGTGTAGATCGCTGGTATGATGCCACCTAAAGTACTTTGTCCAGTTCTGGAAACCACATCTGCTGAAGGATATAGACAGAGTAGAAGTGGTCTGGAGAAAGCAACTAAAATGGTGCAAGGTCTGCATCAAGCGCTCTATGAAGAAGGACTAAAGGCCCTCAATATATGCAACCTGTAACATAGGATGGTGAGGGAATATGATAGAAACCTTTAAATATCTCAGGGGTAAATAAGGTGCAGAAGGTGACTATTTTTCAGATGAAAATGTGCTAAGAACAATCGCCATGCTATGAAGCTGGGGAGGGTAGATTCAGGAGTGATATGAGGAAGTGCTTTCACAGAAAGTGCGCGCATATCTGGAACAGCCATCTAGCGTGGTGGTGGAGCAAAACAGTGGTGGGTTCCAAGAATGGCAGGATAAGCACAAGGAATGGAAATGAAGGAGAAGAAGAGAGAGCTGTAGATCGGGCACGGTCCGTGGTAATAGTGTACTGCAGTTAGGGCGAAATGGTCAGACTGGATGGGCCAAGTGGTTATTATCAGCCATCAAATTCTATGTTTCTATGTCTGTCTACTGATGACAGGCAGTTTCTGACCTGGTAAAGGATGCTGAGTTTTTAGTGGGCCCCCTCACTATCTTGATAATATGATTTATAAAGCTTAATTTGGAGTGAAGCCACAATCCCACATACCTGAAGGTTTATACCACCTCTAGCAGTGAGCTTGCAAAGGGATATGAGGATCTCATCACCTGGTCTACAAATTTCACTTCTAAGCAAATATTGTAGAGAAAAGTTGTGTCAACTCAGCTAGTTTACCACTGTGAGAATAAATGATACTGTATTCAAACTATTTCAGTCTGACTTTTATGGTAGATACATGAGAAATGTCTGTGGTCAGAGTTTGCAGTGATCTGCACTCGAAGATCAAGGAGAGGTTTCCATCTTGATTCTTCTCAGCCTGTCATCAGCTGTTGACACCACTGATCATGCAGAATCTCTTGAGAGACTCAATGGAAACACAGAAACATAGAAGTTGACAGCAGAAAAGGACTGCAAGGCCCATCCAGTCTGCCCATTTCTTTTTCTACCTTATGAATGTGCCATTGGCCTTTACTCTGTCAATGGCTTATCTATTCATACCCATCTGTATTGCTCCCTTATGCCTATCCCATGCCTGTTTGAAGCCCTGCACTGTATTCATATCCACCATTTCCTGAGGTAGGCCATTCCATGCATCCACCACCTTTCTGTGAAAAAGAACTTTCTCACATTAACCCTTAATCGGCCTCCCTCTAATCTCATGCTGTGTCCTCTTGTCCTGCTATTGTTCTTATATTGAAACACGTTAGACTCTTTCACCTTGTTAATGCCCTTAAGGTGTTTGAATGTTTCGATCATATCACCTCTCTCCCTCCTTTGCTCTAGGGTACACATATTGAGCTCCGTTAATCTGTCCTCATATGTTTTCTGATGCAGTCCCTGAACCATTTTGGTTACCCTTCTCTGGACTGCCTCCATTTGGTTAATGTCCTTGTGAAGGTGTGGCCTCCAGTACTGCACAGTACTCCAGATGGGGGCCTTACCAAGTGTCTTGTAAAGAGGATTATTACCTCCTTCTTTGACTTGTGATACCCCTACTAATACACCCAACATCCCCTAGCCTTACCTACTGCTTTAGTGGTCTGCTTGGATGATTTCAGGTCATCTGTGATGATGACGCTAAGTCTCTTTTCTTCCCTTGTGACTGCCAGCAACTCCCCTCACAGCCTATAGGTGGCTTAAGGGTTACTCTTCCCTATGTGCATGATCTTGCACTTTTTTGCGTTAAACCCCGGTCGCCACTCTTCTGACCATTTTGACAGTTTATCCAGATCTCTTCTCATTCTGCCGACCCCATCTGGATCATCTGTTGTGTTGCAGATCTTGGTGTCATCTGCAAACAGACAAGCCTTACACTCTAGTCCATCTGCAAGGTCACTAATGAAGATGTTGAAGAGGACTGGCCCAAGGACTGATCCCTGAGGTACCCCACTTGTGACTTGCATCTCTTCTGACTGTATACCGTTTATCACCACTCTCTGTTTTCTGCCTGTCAACTAGTTTGCCACCCAGTTGACCAACTTCTGGCCCACCCCGAGTCTACCCAGCTTATTAATCAATCTTCTATGTGGAACAGTATCGAAAGCTTGCTGAAGTCAAGGTAGGTGACATCAACTGCTGCCCCTTGGTCCACCACTGTGGTTACCCAGCCAAAGAAATCTATGAGATTAGTTTGACAGGACCTTCCTTTTGTAAACCCATGCTGTCTTGGATCCTGTGCCCTATGGATTCCAGGTGTTGCACTATCCTTTCCTTAAGGAGTGCCTCCATAATCTTGCCCACTACTGAGGTAAGACTGACTGGTCTGGTTCCCTGCCTCCTCCTTGCTACCACTCTTGTGGAGCGGGATCACATGAGCTCTTCTCCAGTCTTCTGGGACCTCTCCTGTGCTCAGAGACTCACTAAACAGTTTGGATAATGGCTCTGCTAGGTCCTCCTTTAGCTTCATTAGTACCCTGGGATGTATGCCATCAGATCCCATTGCCTTGTCCACTCTGAGCTTATCGAGCTCTTGTAGGACCCTTTCTTTTGTGAAGGGACTAGTGCACACCTCCTCCACCCTGTGTCCATGGTGCTGAACTGTGGGCCCTGCCCTACCTTCTCTTCAATAAATACTGAGCAGATGTATCTATTTAGGATAGATGCTTTTACATGGTCCTCTGCCTCACACACATCCTTGTCCCCTTTGATCTTAGCAATACCCCCTCTGGACTTTCTCCTTTCACTAATGTATCTATAGAAGTCTTGTCACCTTCTTTTACTGTTTGTGTTAGTGTTTCCTTGGTTTGGGCCTTTGCCTGCCTTACTGCCTTCCCTGCTTCCCTTAGGGAAGTTTGGTATGCCTCCCTATCTTCATCCCACTTCGTTCCCTTATATTTCCTTAAGGCCAGCCTTTTGGCTCTGACCTTTTCTGCTACTGTTTTGAGAACCAAAGTGGTTTCCTTCTTCTTTGCACTTCCTTTTCTCTCTAACACAATGGGACATTGTTTCAAGTATTGAATCCTTAATGCTTGCCCATTTTGCTATGTACCCCTCACATGTATTTCTTTTTGCCAGGGCTAGCTTAACTCTGTTGGCCATCTTATCAAAGTCAGCTCCTTTGAAGTCCCATATTTTTGCCTTGGAATGGGATGATTTAGTTCTAGTGGCCAAATTGAACCATACCATGTGATGGTCACTGGCCCCCAGGTGACCTTCTACCTGGAGATCTGTGATTCTTTCCCTGTTAGTCATTACTAGATCTAGGATAGCCCTGTCTCTTTTGGATTGTTGTACCAGTTGTTTGAGGCCCTCTCCCTGCAGGGAATCCATTATGTGTCTAGTTCTGGCACATGTTTCTGCTGGTATTGACCAATCTGTATCTGGCATGTTGAAGTCTACCATTGTCAGAACCTCCCCTTTAGCTGTCATGTTTTGTATATCTTCTAACAGTAATGTGTCTATGTCATCCCCCTGGTCTAGAGGCCTGTAGACAATCCCAGTTCACATGGCTGTCCCATTTCCTGTTTCCAGGGTGACCCACAGTTCCTCTGGCTCTTTATGTGTATTCTGAATTTCTGTAGCTTTGATATTTTCATTGACATAAAGGGCCACTTTACCCTCCCTTTTTGCACCATGGTCTCTTCTGAACAGTACATAGCCAGGTACTGAAGTCTCCCAAGTGTGGTTACTGGTAAACCTGTCTTGCTAATGGCTACTATGCCCAGTTTAGCCTCTGTCATTATTGCCTGCAGGTCTGAGATCTTGTTTCCCAGACTCGACATTTGTGTAATGATTTTCCACTGGCCAGATTTTGGTGTGTTTAGTTGTTAGGTAGGTCTGGCATTTCCGGCATGTTGTATGGGGAGCTAGACCTTTTTCCTTACCTGGTGATGCAAATGAACTACAAACATGCTGAACTCCTGTTTGACCACTAGCTGAGGGGGGAGGGGTGTTCTTCCCATTCAACATATGGCGAGCTGCACCCTCTCCCCATTTGCTAGTTTAAATATTCTGCAAAGACATCAAACTTCTGTCCCAATGTACTGACTCACTCCTTAGTCAGATGCAGTCCATCAAATTTAAAGAACTTTCGCTCCCAAAACTGTTGCCAGTTCCCTACAAATTTGTGTCCTTTTTCCTGGCACCAGCCCTGAGCCACATGTTTAGCTCCCCTATCTCCCCTTCTCTGACCTTCTGTCCATCTGCCTCCCTCTCCCAGACTGGCAGGATCCCAGAGAAGGAGATGTCAGATGAAATGGATGATAGTTTGTCACCCAGCCTGGTCAGGTGTTCCTTGGTCTCCACAACTGACCGGCTGGCGAGATCGTTAGTCCCTATGTGTACCAGGACATCAATGTTTTCTCCTGCTTCTTGTACAATTTTAGCAATGCGGTCAGTGTCTCTCCACGCTGATGTGCCTGGGTGACATCTGACCATTACCCCTGGCTAGAAATAGGTATCAACTCCCAGAATCATGGAGTCTCCTATGATCAGAAGTTTTTTTGATTTCCTTTTTGCTTTTTTTGTTTTGGTTTCTGTTTTGGGCAAGTTTTGTTGTGCTAGTTCCTGTGCTGCAGTGTCCTGCTCTGCAGTGTCCTCTACCGCTTTGTTTGATTTCAGAGATAGAGGCAGATACCTGTTTGTAGTTTTATATGGTTTATGGGTGATATGTTGGAGAGCACCGGTGATGGGAACACCAGTTTGCCCCTCCTAACCACCTGTAACCTCCCGGACCAACTACCCTCTGTGGTCGAGTTGCTTCTGTTGGATGCTGGGGAAATAGCGAGTTCTTATAATATAATTCCTCCTGAATATGTGATTTGAGGTGCACAATCTCTGCCCATGTTGCCTGGAGTTGAGCCCTTAGATCTGCAATGGCCCAGCATGTGGACAGTGTCCTAAATCCTGTAAACTGCCCTTCTGAAAGTGTCCTAGTACCTGCAGTTAATAATATCCATTCCAGATAAGTTGCTGGGTTTATAACCTGGTCAGAGTAATTAGAAGGAGAAAATGACAGCAAGAGTTTGATTTTGTGTTTTGTTTGTTTTTGTATAACTTGTTATAACAAGTTAAATTACTTGTGCCCTGTAAATGAGGTCACTGTGTGGATACCTCTGATCTGCCCTTCCTGCTTTGCTACAGGAAATGTCACGACTGTGCTACCCTATAAAAGGAGTGAGTGGGGGGTTGGGGTGGCTGGGCCCTTTCCCGCCGAAAAGAAGAATCACGGACAAAAGAAACAAGGAGGTAAGAGCAGAAACAATCAGCCAGCAACAATGCAGTAGCCCTAAAAACTTATCCTAATGATATATAAAACTGTAAAACCTGTAAAGCACCACCTGTAGTAATTTCACAGAAGATATACCCTGTAAGAAACACTTTGCTATAGAGAAAATATGGTAACAGAAGATATACTCGCAAAAATCAATTTGAATCAAAGATTACAGCAGTAATCTGTAAGCACAAACCTGTAGGCACACCCTGTAATAATGCAGCAGAAGATATACCCAGCAACAAATAATTTGAATCAGAGAAAATAAAGCAATAAAATGTTAGCAACAAACAGTAACAATCCCTGTGAGTACAAAAGAAATAACAACACACAATAAATCTGCCCTAGCCAAAGTAAGCCTTAATCCTTTTCCTTGCTCTGGTAAGATTCTTTGCTCTGTCCTTTCAAGCAAACTAGAAGAAAAGAGCTCAGGTGAAGCTAGGTGCCTTTGCGACTGTCCAGAACTGGTTTTCCTGAATAGAAATGAGCAGTGGATAGTGTTCGGGTCATTCCAGCCATGCTCATCTGCTCTGTACTAAGGAGTCCCTCGGGGATCTGTCTTGTCTCCCATGTTATTTGCGGTGTATGTGCTACCACTGAGAGATCATCAGAAGGTACAGCATGGGATTTCCATATATACACCTTTACCTTTGTTATCCCATATCTGAACTTGAATATTTTTGTCAGCAGGTGACATATTATTATTATAAAGGAATGGTGGAAACTGAGAGATTTTTAATTTATGGCCTAAAAGTGCAACTCTTTCATGTCATACCTAACATACTAACATAGCAGATGCCAGCAGAGTAGGCCTATTGGTCTATCGAGTCTGCTCGTGCTTCAGCACCCTGATTGGGTACCGTAGCCCTCTAGCTGTCTCCTTCCACCGTTACTCCATGCCCCAGTCCTGGCCCTCCCCCAGGCAGACCAGCCTCTGCTTCACCCCTTGCCTATAGCTGTCCCATCTTCTCTTGAATCCCTCCACCATAGCTGCTTGCACCAGCTCCCTGGGAAGCGCATTCCATGGTTTCACCACTCTCTCGGTGAAGTACCTCCTCCTCTTTTCCCCATAATCCTTACCACCCTCAATCTTCCAACTGTGTCCTCTTGATTCCACCTCCTTCAGTCGAAAGATCCTATCTCGGCCACTCATTTACTCCACTGAGGTACTTGAAGACCTCAATCATGTCCCCGGTCCCTCTCCTCCTCCAGCGAGAACACGTTGAGCTCACCCTAGTTGTTCCTCGTATGACATATCCACAGGCCCCGGATCATTCTGGTTGCTCTCCTCTGAACCCTCTCCAGGAGTTGGATGTCCCTCCTTAGGTGTGGCCTCCATAACTGCACACAGTACTCAAGATGTGGTCTAACCAGGCTGTTGTACAGTGACAAAATCACCTCCCTGTTCCTTGAAGTAATCCCCCTAGTGATGTATCCCAGCATTCTATTTGCCATGACCGCAGCCCTCCTGCACTGCTCTGAATTATTCATGTTAACATCCACCAAGACTCTTAGGTCTCTTTCCCCTGCCGTGGCCTGCAACTAATCACCCCCCAGGGTGTACACATAGTTAGGAGTTTTCCCTCCCTAGGTGCTTTGCACTTGGAGGAGTTAAATTTCAATTTCCAGGTGCAGGACCACCTATCCAGTGTATCCAGGTCCTCTTGCAGGGCCAATCTCCCCTCCTCCCCCTCCACCACCACCGTCCCCAACTTAGAGTCATCCGCAAAGATACTCATTTCACAACTGATACCTTCCCTGATATCGGAGATGTAGGCGTTAAACAGGAGTGGCCCCAGGACTGATCCCTGTGGGACCCCACTTATGATCTCCCTAGGAGACGAGACCTCCCCTCCTACCTCTACCTGCTGAGTGTGGCCTGAAAGCCAGTTTCCAATCCACCTAACCGTCAATGGGCCTACCCCATACCCCCCAGCTTCTCCCTTAGGCCAATGTAAGAGATCGAATAAAATGCCTTGCTGGAAGTCCAGGAACAGTACATCCACTGGTCTCCCCCTGTCAGTGCATGCTATATTCAGCAGGTATAGCCCTGGGACTATTCCTTTGAATATAGCTTGCTACTGGTTCAGGGTTAATTTAGCACACTGTGCAGTGCTAATTTAGCCCTGGGGCTATGTTTTGAATATCTGGCCCCCAGATGTGGTCTCACCAGTGACTGCACAAGGGAAATATCAACTTCTGTCTCCTGCTACTGATCTCTCTGGCAGTGCAACCCAACATTTTATTTGCCTTTGATGCTGCTTTCCTACAAAGTGTAGAGTGTTTCAGGTCACTAGTAATCATCACTTCTAGGTCCTTACTAAAATATGCCTCCTCAGTTCTAATTAATCCATTAGCTACCATTTTTAATATTTTCCTATCAACTGGAGAATTGCCCTCAACTTGGAAAACCACTAAAGGCAATCCAATTTTCAAATCAGGATCTAAATAATTATAGACCAATCTCCTTGCTCCCCACTGTATCTAAATTATTCGAAAGGTTGTTGCTGAAGTACTACCTGGCTTCTAATAAATCTTGAACACCTGCCAGTAAGGATATAGAGAAAAATGGTTCTACGATGCCGGTTCAACAACACTTTTGTCGGGCATCATAACAAGTTTATGTCAACTGCAAGTTGCAGTAGACATAAATCTCATATATCTCTGGTAATGTGTTTCTATCGAGGAAACCGTTCCCTAACCCCCCATGTAAGAGCTCTGCCCCCACACCCACCATACTTTGGATTGTCAACTCCAGTCAGAGTTGATTTGGGGAGGGGGTGCAGGACTGGGAGACAGTGTGCCCTTGTCTGGGGTGCACCAACACAGCGACTTGTCAGTAAAGTGCCAATTTTGCCGACAGCAATGTACGTCACTGTGTTGATGTCCCCATTGGGTTGGCATACCGAGAAAAACAGTACTACCACAGCGATAACAAAGGTGGTTAGTGATATTCAAATTGCCCTAGATAAAGGAGTCCCACGAGACTCCATTTTGGGCCCTTTTACGTTTAACGTATATATGAATTCCCTTTACTTTCCAGACCCTCAAATCGAATTCCACTTGCACGCTCATGATAGTATTGTGTGTGTGGTACAGGCAATACACATGCCAATGTCCAGTGTGCTCTTCAGAGTACTTTGACTTCTTTCAATGTTTTTTTAACAAAAGTTGGTGCTGCATACCATGAAATCAAATGTTATGTTATTTAAAGATACAAATAGGGTTGAAAATGTACACGAGACCTTTAATATTTTTACAGACACTGGTAATAAATTACAACACGTCAAGGCATAATACTATGTGGATAGACAGTTTCTCTAACTGGAATGATGTGTATGTTGAAAAAATGATTAAAAGTCAGAAACAGAAACTGGGTGTGTTTTATAAGGTTTGAAACAATTTGCCTAGGGATGCTAGATTAAAAAATTGTTGAAACGATGATTGTTCCAATTATTGACTACAGAGATGTCATCTATGGTGGTGCATCAAGGACTGAACTTAGTAAAGTAGAAGTACTATACAATAAATTTGCACGTTTCATTCTTGATGCCCCATGGGGAAGACAGTGACATCACTGTTTTCTATTTAAAGCTCTAACCTGGCTCAGACTAGAAGATCGCAGGAAACATCACATGTTAATCATTATGTTTAATCTTTACAAAGGGTCCCTCCCTGAGTATATTTTAGAAATATTTGACAATAAAAGCAACCAGAGCAGATCTGAAATCATCAGACAGCCTGGAATTTTTTATCCCTTCTATGAAGACAAATGTTGGCAGGGCAGCCCTTCTGTTCCAGGGTCACTATAATTGGAATTCTGTGCCAATAAAATTAAGACCTAATTCAAAGACCACAACATTTTGTAACAGGCCAATTAGCTGCTAACTTCCTGTCCCAATCTCAACTATTGCTGAAAATATTTGTGTTCATAAAATTTCTCTCACATCTCATTGCACAAACTTATCTATGTATTAGATTGGTATTGTGGAATGTAGTTTCCCTTTTCATAAGAAACATGTATATGTGCTATAAGTAAAGTTCACAGGTTTAAATGGATTTCTATTTTTATGTTGGCTCGCGCATACGCAGCCAACATATTGTGGAAGTAGCACATTTGGAGGCTCGGTCACTGTTGGGCAAATGCAGGGCACACATCACTAGGTGCGTCCCTCGTTCCCCAATAAGCCTGCATGCTGGTGCCACACCATGAATACATAATGTGGTGAGCACATCTAATGAAAGGTCTGCTGCAATGCGAGCAAAGCTCGTCATACGCAGCGGCACCTCCCGACATGCTTGCCCTGGTGAAAATTTAAAACATGGCGGTACACTGCCTGCAATAATGCCGACTTTGGGGGTGCCCAATCCCCCTGTCGGCATGCCCTGACCCAATGTATGTGCCGGCAGGGGAGCCCACTCCCCATCGGCATCATGCACTTCATTTATTATGTCGAGGGGTTGCCCAACTCTGTGAGGCTACAGCATCCCCAGAAAACACTTAGGTGGCACACTGACAGCCCACCCCGCATGCCAAAGCCCTGAAAAGAAAAAACATCCCGAATTTTTTTTTTTTTACCCGTGAAAGAAGAAAATGGTCCCTCACGGTCTCCCTGCCCCCTCCCACAACCTGCGCCCACCGTCTATGCACCCTGCCTCCCCACACACACCCCCACCCCATTCTTATCTCTGGAGTCTGGCACGATGATCTTCAGTGGACCAGGAACACGTCTGCACTCTTCAAAAGCCGACCACAAACTGAATAAATGCCGGTAAGCTATATAATGGCATAAATAGGGTTTTTCAACTTTGATGCATATCTCGGCCATTTTTTGGAATTTGTGCACCAAATTTTCAACATGGGGTTATTGGGACACCTGCTCATGAATTCAGTCACTGTCATGGCGTTATTCAGTCCCGAAAGGTGATTTCTTGGTCACTGCGTGGAATCACCTTTCGGGACTGAGAAATGAAAAGACAGTGCCGCTGTTCATGAGGAGGTCTCTCAAAAAGCCTATGTTGCAAATTTGGTAAAAAAAATCCAAAAAATGTCTGTTTTACGAGCGTGTGTTCCACTGTTTCCACGCACACTCATAACTTCATGAATTTGTAATATTTTCACTCCAGATTTTCACAATTAGCATTTTTCCACACCTCCTTATGAACAGTACAGCTGTCATTTTACATATCCTAGCTGAAATGTGTTTTCATACATCCAGCACAGAATGGCGTGGTCGCTGTGCGAAATCAGTTTTCTGGACAGTTTGAGAAAATGATGGTGACACTGTTCATGAGCAGAGGTTCTAAAATACCTATGTTGAAAATTTGGTGCCGAACATCCATAAAATGACTGTGTTACATGCGTGCGTTGCAGTTTCCATGCACCCTTGTAACTTCGCAAATTTGCAATATTTACATTCCAGATTTTCAACACTGGAATTTTTCCACACCTCCTTATCAACAGTACAGCTGTCATTTTCACAGCCTGCCCAAAATGTGTTTCCGCACCTGTGGTGCACAATGGCGTGGTTGCTGTGGGAAATCAACTTTTGGGTCTGACTAACAAAATCATAACACCACTGTTCATTAGAGGAGGTCCCAAAATGCCTATGTTGAAAATGTGGCTAAAACACTCCCAAAAATAATTGGGTTACAGACGTGTGTTGCACAGTATTTTGCATGCTCATGACTTCACCAATTTCTCATATTTTCACTCCAGATTTTCAACATTATAATTTTTTTACGCCTCCTCATGAACAATACAGATGTTATTTTCTACATCTTGCCCAAAATGTGTTTTCGTCCCTGTGTCACCAAATGGCATAGCCGCTGTGCAAAAGCACCTTTCAGCTAACAAACTGATAGTGCCGCTTTTCATGAGGTGGGCTCACAAACAGCCCATGTTGAAAATGTGGAGTGAAAATACCAACACACGCCTACGGTGTTAGGGTTTCCAACTGTAACACCCCACCCTGTAGAGACTGACAGGCATCAGGGGTGTGACTTGGGATCATCGGCTGTAATGCTCAAGCCATTCCACCCTCTCCCCACCCTGCAGCCAGTGACAGGCATCGTGGTGTGCCTTGCACTGTTCGGCCACAAAGTTCACCCCATTCTCCTATACTGCACCCACCTCAGCATATTTCCTTATGGAATGGGGTAAGTATAACACCCAAAGACCCCAAAGCACACCACAACATTTGTCAGTCTCTACAGGGTAGGGTGAGGTACAGTGGCATGAGAGTTATAGCTGATGACCCAAAGGCACACCCCAGCTGTCGGTCTGTACAGGGTGGGGTTGGGGGTGGGGTTGACGTCACTTCAGCACTTCACTGCCATTCCTATTATGCATCTCTAACTCCGGCACTACCAATGCCAATGCCAGTAAGACAACATTCGGCATTGACAAATGTTTTATTTATTTTATTTATTTATTTATTTGAGTCTAGGATTTCAAAGTACCTTTGAGTAGGGGCTCTTTCACAAAGGTTCCATGTCAGTGAGTACAGTCATAGAGTTTCAATTTCAGTATAGAACAATCAATGACACAGATGGTTGCAACATGTTATTACAAGTGTTTCTTACATGAGAACAAATGAAAGTGGGTACATAGAGGTCAAAGAAGATGTGGGAGGTGGATACAGACAGGCAAAAAGGGACATGAGAGGTGGGGAGAGGAGAGGGTGGGGTGGGACAGGGGCAGGTGTGTAGCAGCCTAAGGGCTTTGTCAAGAGGTGGACAGTGGTGAGTGCATAAGTTGGGCAGTGGTGGAGGCAAGTGCTGGGAGGTGGGGTAAAAGAGGCAGACAGCAGAAAAACAAAGGCAGCCAGGAGGGAGTAAAAAGACATGGCACATTTGCTTAAAATGTCATGCTGTTTGGATGTGTCATACTTACTTCCCTGTTTATGTAACCAGGTTTCTGTATGCCAATGATACCCAATGATAATGAGCCATTTGGATCAGTGGGGATTTCCGATGTTCATGCTTGAATGAATAAAACAGTTTATTATTACTACAATATTAGACACCTATAGCAGATTACAGTAAACCATTAAAACTAGTGACAAGTTGCAGTACATACAGATGTATTGTATTGTGACACACTATATAGTGATTTATCACAGGAAATCCCATTACAAGCATTTGTCAATGCCGAATGTTTGCTTGCTGGCACTGGCATTGGTAGTGTAGAAGTTACAGAGCTGCATAATAGGAATGGCAGTGAAGTATTGAACTGAAGCCAACCCCACCACCACCCCTGCAGAGAGTGGCAGGCATTGGGGTGTGCCTTTGGTCATCAGGCATACACCACACCATTTCACCACACCTACCCCCGCAGACACTGACAAGTGTCACGGTGTGCCTTGGGGTCTTTGGCCTTTGCGCGCATCTCCCATTCCATTACAGGAAATACGGTGAGATGTGTGCGGTATAGGAGAATGGGGTGAAGTTTGGGCCCGAAGAGTCCGAGGCACACCTTGATACCTCTCACTGGCTGCAGGGTGTGGGTGGGGGTGGAATGGTATGAGCATGACAGGCAAGAATCCCAAGTCACACCCCTGATGCCTGTCATACTTTAAAGGGTGGGGCATTATGGTCGGAAACCCTTAATGCCTCAGGCATTCGTAGGTATTTTCACTCCAAATTTGCAACATGGTTTTTTTGTGACCCCCACCTCATGAACAGTGGCAATATCAGTTTGTTAGCCAAAAACTGCTTTTGCACAGCGACTATGGCATTTGGCACCACAGGTGCAAAAACACATTCTGAACAGGATGTGAAAAATGACAGCGGTACTGTTCATGGGGAGGTGTAACAAATGGCAATGTTGAAAATCTGCTGTGAAAATCTTAAAAAAACTGGTGAAGTCATGAGCGTACGTAGAAACTGTGCAACGCACACCCATAATGTAACTAGTTTGGGGATTTGGGGATAATGTAACTAGTTTGGGGATTTTTTTACTGTAGATTGTTAACAGAAGAATTGTCAGAAGAAGCCAGAAGGTGAAGGAAGGAAACATATTCAATTCAGTGCTTTAGAGTAACTGGTAATTGGTATTTTTCTTTTAAACTTAGATTGTAGGCTTGTAGTGACACTATACTTTCTTTCTGTGTTGTCTTTACTTATAATTGTTTTTGGGCTGTTGAAAATTTAAAACATAGTGGTAGTGTAATTCTGTGCTGTCTTTTATTGCTGCAAATTTTATCTTGGCTTGTCTGACTGTCCTGTAGCTGGGTGAAGGGTGTTAATTGTCTGGCCTCTGACCTCAGCTACGTGATAACTGGAGGTGGGGCTTAGTCACAGTTAAAGCAGCAAACAGAGGTTCATCTTCTCAGAAGAAGCCAGAAGGTGAAGGAAGGAAACATATTCAATTCAGTGCTTTAGAGTAACTGGTAATTGGTATTTTTCTTTAAACTTAGATTGTAGGCTTGTAGTGACACTATACTTTCTTTCTGTGTTGTCTTTACTTATAATTGTTTTTGGGCTGTTGAAAATTTAAAACATAGTGGTGGTGTAATTCTGTGCTGTCTTTAATTGCTGCAATTTGCCCCTCCCACCCCTTCCCAACTCTTAATTATATGCCTGATAAATCTGATTGACAGGAGCTAAACACAGGGTATAGTAAGAGGTGTAAGTAGGAGGGGCATAAGGGAAGAAGACCACCCTCAGCACGACAAGTGTTTTGACTCCATTTATTTATTTATTGGTTCTTTTTTCTTAAAAATATATATCTGACTATCAGTTGCAGGATTTTTAGTACTGTAAATAAACAAAAGAGAACTAAGAGAGCTTCAGTAGCAGAGAAGTAGGAATTGCAGTATAATGTGGGAGTGGTGCAATGCAGTGGCTGTGGGGCAGCCATATTCAGGCAGACCTTCTGGACACTGAGGTGCTGCCCTATCTGCATGCACTCTCTGACCGCGGGATGAGGTAGCCAGACTCAGAGCGAAGTAAACTGGGTCAGGAGTACCATCACCCCCATCCAGGGACCACCCAGTCCAATGCAGCTGCCCAAAGGATGCCGAGAACGAGGAGCACTTGGATGACAGTGGGCTCAGGGAGGGTTAGAGCAGTCAGGCAGAGGCACATCCCAGATCCTATTCCTTCTCAAGAACTCATATGCCACACTGGCAAATGAGGACAACCAAATAGAGGTGCCCAGGGAAGTGAAGGAAAGGTTGTGGAGGTTAGGCAAGGAGGTGACCTCAGTGGGGAAAGCAGTGGACCCCAGAGGAGGAGGAAGTGAATCCTGGTGGGGACTCCATCACGAGAGGGATCCAGCTAGGAACACAGGAGGGGAGGACAGGGAGGTGAGGTGCTCACCAGGTGCCATGGCATGGAGGGATGGAAGGAAGATACTGGGATCACTGGGAAGGCAAGACGGAGGGTGAGCTGGATGTCATTATCCACCTAGGTACTAATGACTTGGCAAATGGGGCCAAAGGAAGTTCAGGAAGAGTTTAGGAAACTGGGAGGGGTCTCAAGCAAGTAGCTACTTTTGTCACTTTCTCAAAGTACTACACTGTGAGAGGCAAGGAGAGCATAGAGTGCATGCACCAGGAACTTTAACTCATGGTTGAAGAACTGGTGCTGTGAGGAAGGGTTTGGATTCATTGGTGACTGGGGACCCACCTGAAGGGATGGAGGTTTGTTCAAGCCTGACGGCCTGCATCCATCCTGGAGGGAATCCACACTCAATGATAAGTTTAATGCTACATTGACAAGCATTTAAACTAGCAAAGGGGTGGCAGGCCAGCAAGGACGGTACCTACTTGCTCACCCCCACAGCTAGTAGTGGAACCAGTGAACCAGAGGAGTGGCTATCTCTACAAAGCAGTGCAAAAGATGGAGATTAGTGTCCAAAAGGTGGATAAGCAGAAAAGGGCAAAATTCAGCAGAAGGGCAAACAGCAAGGAGAACCAGGGATAAATGACAACCAAGGAAGGGGCTGGAGCAGAACAGTGAAGCAGTCTAGGAGGTCAAATCATGGAAAGCATGTGTAAATGCCAGGAGCCTTACAACAAGATGGAAGATCTGGAGGCTGTCATGGTACAGTCAGACCTGGACATTGTGGCCATCACTGAAACCTGGTGTAATGATAACCATGACTGGGAGATGGCCATACCTGGCTACAACATATTCAGAAGAGACAGAGCAGGCAGAAAGTGAGGAGGAGTAGGCACTGTATGTGAAAATGACATAAGGGCCACACAGATCCAGGAGGAACAAATGGGGAGAGATACTGTGGGTTAAGCTGAAAGGAAAATGGGGCCAGCCATCGCACAGGTGTGGTCTATAGACCACCAGCCCAGGAGGAAGAAGAAACAGATAGGGAGTTGATGCTAGCCATCCAAAGGATGGCAGACAAGGGTGAGGTAGTACTGGTTGGAGACTTCAATATACCAGACGTGGACTGGAGCATCCCGCAGCAGCATCAACTAGAGCAGATTTATCCTGGACTCTTCAGGGTGCCTTCCTCAAGCAACTGGTCATGGAACCAACTTGGCAGAAGGCAATACTGGACCTTGTGCTCACAAACAGGGACAGTGTGATGGGGTAACAGTGGGGAGCACCTGGGTAACAGTGACCACCAGTCATTGTGGTTTGAAGTCACAGAAAGAGCAGAACCAAACCACACAAAAATACGTATCCTGGATTTTAGGGGGCAGACTTTGGGAAAATGGGAGATACTTGAAAGAGGCATTAAGGGAATGGGACAGGAATCAGGGATTGAGAAAAGTGGGCAGTATTTAAAATCGGATTATAAGAACAACAGAATTATGCATTAAGCAGGTTAGCAAGAGGAAAAGGAAGAGGAGACCATTATGGTTTTCCAAAGAGGTAGCAAAGAAAGTGAAAGCCAAAAAGATTGCATTCAGGCAATACAAAAGACACAGGCAGAAGGGATAGGAGAAGTACCAGGAGAAACAAAGGAGGCAGGGAAGTCAGTAAGGGAAGCCAAAGCTCAGACAGAAGAACACATTGTAAAATCAGTGGGTAAAGGGACAAAACCTTTCCAGGTACATAAGGAAAAAGAAAGACAAAGAGAGGGATAGTGAGACTGAAGGGGAGGATGGGAGCCGCATGGAGGATGACAACAATAAAGCTGACATATTGAACAGGTATTTCTGCTCAGTCTTTACTAAGGAAGAGGGGGTAATGGGTCTGAAGGAGTACAAGGGTGAGAATGGTGCAGAAATGGACACAAGTCCCTTTACACGAGAAAGGGTCCTGAAGGAACTGGAAGTAATAAGAGCTGATAAAGCAATGGGGCCAGATGGGTGCACCCCAGGGTCCTTAAAGAACTAAGAGAGGTGGTGGCTGAACCTCTGGCTATCCTGTTCAGCCAATCACTGAAACAGGGAGGTACCTAAAGACTGGAGGACAGCAGATGTAGTCCCTTATACAAAAGTGGGAACAAAGAGGAAGCAGGGAACTACAGACCAGTCAGCCTCACCTCGTAGTGGGAAAGATCATGGAAGCACTACTGAAGGAGAGATTGGTGGAACATCTGGTTGTCAATGGACCACAGGACCCAAGGCAGCATGGTTTCACCAGGGGAGGCCAGCGCAGACCAACCTCATTGAATTTTGACTGGGTGACTAGGAGGTGGATCAGGGAGGGCAGTGGACATGGCCTATCTGGACTCCAGCAAGGCCTTTGACACTGTGCCACATAGAAGACTATTACACAAACTGGGGAATATGGGTGGGCAGGACAGTAGTGTGGTGGTAGGTAACTGGCTGGGTGGCAGGACACAGAGGGTGGTGGTAAATGGCTGTCACCCACAGAGGGAAGAGTAACCAGTGGGGTACCGAGGGATCAGTGCTGGGACCGGTCCTATTCAACATCTTCATCAGTGACATTGCACAGGATCTAGAAGGCAGAATTTCACTGTTCGCTGATAACACAAAGCTCTGTAACAGAGTAGACACACCAGAGGGTGTAGACAGAATGAGAAGGACCTGCAGAAACTTGAAGAATGGTCAAGGGTTTGGCAGTTGAAATTCAATGCAAAGAAGTGCAAGATAATGCATATGGGGCACAAAAACCCTGGCACAATATATCAGTTGTGGGGTGAGGATATAGCATGCACCAAGCAGGAAAGAGATCTTGGGTTGTCATCTCTGATGACCCAAGTAGGGAAACAGTGTGACAAGGCATCAGGTAAAGCAACAGGATGCTGGGATGTAAGGCAGGGCATCACCAGCAGGAAAAGGAGGTCATAATCTGCTTATACAAGACACTAGTAAGGCCCCACCTGGAGTACAGTGTACAGTCTCTGAGACCATACCTACGTAAGGACATAGACAGGGTAGAGAAGGTTCAGAGGAGGGCAACAAAGATGGTGCATGGGTTGCACCTCAAGTCCTATGAAGACAGGTTGAAGGAACTGAACATGTACTCCTGGAAGAGAGGAGGGAGAGGGGGATGATAGAGACATACAAGCATCTTACAGGAGGAATAGGGCAGGAAAACACTATTTTTAAGCAAAAAGATGTTTCAGGACTAGAGGGATGGGATGAAGTTGAGGGAGGACGATCTAGTGGAAACATGAGAAAGAATTTCTTCAGAGAACGGGTGGTGGACAAGTGGAACACCCTGCCAGAGGAAGTGGTGGGGGCTGAAACAATCACGGGATTTAAGAATGCATGGGATAGACATAAAGGAATTCTAGAGGGCAGGGGTAAGGGGAAACAGACTTCTAGGAAAACAAACTGAACTTACAAGCTCAAATGGGCAGACTAGGTGGGCCCTTATCTGCTGACACTGTCTATGTATGTATCTATGTATCTATGTAACACAGGCATTTTGGGACCTCCGATCATGAACAGTGTCAGTGTGATTTTCTTTATCTGTCCCGAACAATGATTTCCCACAGCGACCACGCGTCTCTGCACTGAAAGTGTGAAAACACATTTTGGCCATGTTGTGGAAAATGACAGCTGTACTGTTCATAAAGAGGTGTGGAAAATGCCACTGGTGAAAATCTGAATGAAAATATTATAAATTCATGAACCTACGAGGGTGTGCATGGAAACTGCACAATGCTCACCGTAACACAGTCATTTTGTGGAGTTTTGTCACCAAATTTCAACATAGTCATTTTAAGACCTCTGCTCATGACCAGTGTCACTGTGATTTTCTTTAATCTGTCCCAAACATTGTTTTCGACATCGACTGTACCATTGTGCTGTACAGTGCGGAAACACATTTTAAGTAGATGTGAAAATGGTAGCTGCACTGGCTCATAAGGAAGTGCGTAAAATGGCACTGTTGAAAATCTGGTGTGCAAATGTTACAAATTCGCAAACTTGCCAGCGTATGTAGGAACTGCGCAACGTGCGCTCCTAAAACAGTCATTTTTGGGAATTTTTTCACCAAATTTTCAACATAGCCATTTTAACACCTCTGCTCATGACCAGTGTCACTGTGATTTTCTTAACGTGTCCCATACATTGATTTCGCAAGACACCGATCGCCATTGTGCACTACATGGGCAGAAACACGTGTGGGCGTAGATGTGAAAATGACAACTATACTGCTCATAAGGAGGTGTGGTAAAACGCAATGTTGAAAATCTGGAGGAAAATATTGAAAATTTAGAACTTACGAGCGCAGTATAGAACTCTGCAACGCACGCTTGTAAAACAGTCATTTTTAGGAATTTTTTCACCAAATTTTCAACATAGCCATTTTAAGACCTCTGCTCATGAACAGTGTCACTGTGATTTTCTTAATGTGTCCCGTACATTGATTTCACACACCAACTACACCATTGTGCGCTACATGGGTGGAAACACATTTTGGGTGAGATGTGAATAATGACAGCTGTACTGCTCATAAGAAGGTGTGGTAAAATGGCAATGTTGAAAATCTGGAGTGAAAATATTGAACATTTGTGAACTTACGAGTATGCGTAGGAACTGCGCAACGCACGCTCATAAAACAGTCATTTTTAGGAATTTTTCCACCAAATTTTCAAAAGGCTTTTTGAGAGCCCAATCTTATGAACACCGGCAGTGTCATTTCGTTAATAATTCAGAAAGGTGATTTCAACAGTGGCTGCGAAATCACCTTCGGCCCGAGTAATGCCATGGCAGTAAAAATTCTGAGGAGGGGTCCCAAAACCCCATGTTGAAAATTTGCAAAATTCCAAAATGCCTGAGTTATGCAACAAAGTTGAAAACCCTATCTATCCCATTATACAGCTTACCGGCATTTCCTCAGTTCAGGCGGTCGGCTTTGAAGAGTGCAGATGTATTCCGCCCACCAAGATCATCGCTCCGGACTCGGAAGTGAGGTATGGGGTGAGGGGGTGGGGAGGTAGGGTGCGAGGGTGGGTGCGTTGGTTGGGGGCAGGAGACTGCAAGGGACCGTTTTTCTTTTACAGGTTTTTTTTTGTTGAAAAGATGAAGCGGACGCTTGGTTACGCTTGGGAGCCAAGGATGGCTGGGGGGCGGAGCCGATGGGATGGGGCACCCTCGCCAGCCATGGCATCTGTTGCCGCACTGGGTGGGCTCCCAGCGTGGCACCCTGTACCGGGGATCTAGTGGAGCAGACGGGGAGTGGCACTTTGAAGAGTGCAGATGTGTTCCTGGTTCGCTTAAGATCGCCGCGCCGAGCCCGGAGGCAGGTAAGGTGAGGGGGTGGGGAGGCAGGGTGCGCAGGGTGGGTGCGGGTTGTGGGAGGTGGGCAGGGAGAAGAGCCGAGGGACAGTTTTCATATTTATAGTTTTTTTTTTCCCTAAGACAACGAGGGACGTTTGCCACGCTGGGGTGGGCTCCCAGCGTGGTAGCTGGAAGGATGTTGGTGGGGGGCAGGAGTTGACGGGGATTGGGCACCCACGTCAGCCCATAACATCATTTTGCCACGCTGGGGTGGGCTCCCAGCGTGGCACCTGGATGCTTTGGGGCGTGCAGCCGACGGGTGATTGGGCACTCTCGCTGGCTATGAATATTTTCACGCTGGGGTGGGCTCAGCGTGGCACCTGGATGCTTTGGGGGTGGAGCCGATGGGGATTGAGCACCCCGTCAGCCATACAGTGTGGGGAGGGGAAGACATGTTACGCAGCGTAGTGCGCGCGGTGTGTGTGTGTGTGGGGAGCTTGCTCACCAAGCGGAGCTCTCCCTTTCAACTGTATGCCACTGCATTTTCAGCTGTTATAGACAGCTGGAGCAGTGATTGGCGCTCTGCGACCGCTCCTGCAAATACACTGACTGAATTGGAAGAGGCTGACACTCCTCTGGAAAACTCGTATGTTGGCACTATGTTTCTTGCACATGTGTGCAAGCAAACATAAAAATGAATGAAATTTCCTGCAGTGTATCACAATATACCTAGAGATACTGCAACTTGTCATTGTCTGCCATTGTAGGCCACCAAACCGAATCAACAAATTATAATAAAACTGGGAATGATTGGGCTGCCTGGCCAGTAGTGCTGGGTTTTGAATGTCACACTGTTGTGTGAAATAACTGGGTTTGTGACCTGAGCCTATCTCCCATGCTAGGCCAGTGGAATCTAGGACACTCTCATACTCAACGGGGGTAGGGGACAGTACCACTAGCCCAACTCCTTGAGCTCCTTCAGTTGGAAGTTTGAGGGGCTTTGACATATTGAGTGCTCATGAAGGTAATGTCCTCTCCATCCCAACACAGCAATTGCCTCCTGGTAGCCACTGGGACATCCCACCCCCACACTGGATTCTATGAGGAAGGTCCAGTGTGAGGGCAAAGCTGCAGTAATGTACAGTGGTGGCATCAGAAAAAAGCACAGTAATCTCACTTATGATGACGGTATATGAAGTGGAGAGAACGAATAAGGTTAATTAGGGCCTGTCCAAGGGTTGGGGTGGTAAAAGAGACATAAAGAAAAAGTGGGTGACAGGACTTTGGACAGCTTTTCCAAAAGCTAGAAATTGCTGTGAAAGAAGTATAAAACAACCGTTCATTTTTCTAGTTTACCAGCAAGATTAAGAAATAAAAAAGAATGGTGGTTAACAAATGACTTTTGTTGACAGTGTATGTTATTTATCATTGCCAATGCATTATAATATAATCATTTATTAAATATATCTACATTTCTTGGTGATGCTTGTCTACTCTTCAGCTGTCGTCTTCAATTAAACCATTTTTTCTAGCATCTTGCACGAGTCATAGGAAACACAGAAACATCGAATTTGTCCGCAGAAAAGAACCACTTGGCCCACCCAGTCTGCCCAGCTGGTCCCTGCCTAGTCTGTCTCTACAAACCCTAACTGGTCTCCAGCGATCCACCATCCTCCCTCCCTATTTACCAATATTCCCTTATGTCTATCACTTTAAGCCCTTACTGTTTTCATCTCCAGCACTTTTGCTGGCAGTCTGTTCCAGGTGTCCACCACTCTTTCCCTGAAGTACTTCTTCCTCATAGACTTCTCAAACTTCCCCTCTTCCAGCTTTGTCACATGCCCTTTGGTCCTGGTGCTCTTTCTTATTTGAATGAGATTCACTTCCTGTACCTTGTTCAACCCCCCCCCCCCGTGATGTACTTGTAGGTCTCTATCATGTCCCCTTTCACTCTTCTCTCTTCTGGGGTGTACAATACTCTAGGTGGATCTCACCAGTGAGCAATACAGGTAACACCACCTCCTTCCTCCTGCTGGTGATACCTCTCCCAATGCATCCTAGCATCCAACTTGCCCTCCAAACTGATACCTCTCCCAATGCATCCTAGCATCCAACTTGCCCTCCAAACTGCTTTGTCAAACTTTTGAGCCACTTTGAGGTCATCAGATATGATAACTCCAAGGTCCTTGTCCTGCTTAGTGACTGACACTACCTCCCCTACATGATGGTTTTTCAGGGGTTAGTCAAAATTAGATTATCAAGTTCATGTCTAGGATTTTTTTATACACTGAAAAAAAATTACACAGTTCTTTCATGTCCTTCAGCTAAACTAGGAAGGCTAAATTTTTATTTATTTATTTATTTCAGTTTGGGATTAATTTCAACAATGCTTGCTCGTATTTTAGGGGAACTATTAAAAATATGGCACATCCTCTCTTATAGTACTTCAGAATTGCCAGCATTACCTTTGGGGAGGCCAGATTGTCACACAGGACAATTATACTCTAAAACGGGACATATTAAGCTTTTATATGCCTTTTTAAAGTCACTCTCAAATACTGTAGGCCTGACTTAACAAATAAACTCATATATTCTCTTTTGCAACTATCTATTCCACTCGGGAGATCCAATTCAAGTTTATTTATTTCTTTATTTGTTAACTGGGTAAATGCACTGATCCAAAGACCTTTTTCAGGCACAGCATGGGTCAGATCCTGGCACATACAATGGTAAGAATACAGTGTGAACAATAGTGGGGAATCAGTCAAGGATCATAAACAGGAAATCCAGTGCAAGTCAGGCTAACAATACAGAGGTGGTACACATAAATACAGGTAAACTGAAAAGTACATCAACAAAGTGGGTGTAGTAAGATATATGTAAACAGTAAACAGGGCTATGTAGCAACATCCTCTAACAACAGCATGGATAAACATCAGCAGAGCCAACAACATTAGGTAATACCTAGAGTCCAACAGAAAATATGTACAGGTAGAATCACAGCCACCAATCAGAACAGAAAAAATGGTCAGTGAACCAGTATTCAGGGCAGGAGAGGGAGCTACTAGTGGGGGGGAGGTAAGTGGGGCTATATAGGAGGCATAGCAGTGCTATTGGCCTGTGTATAAATGCAGGTCAAGGAGGACAGGAACTGGATTCTTGATTAGGGTATTTAGATTTAGATGGGGGTCAGGGGAATGCAGTGAAGGGGGGAGGTCATTCCATAGAGAGGGTCTAGCCACAAAGAAGGCTTTTTGGCCCATCCTGGTAATAATGTTAGGATGGATGAGTTGGAGGTGGGATGACTGACAAAAAATGTGGCTGTAAGTTCTGGGCTGGATCAGAAGGGATAGTGGAGACTAAGTAGGATTGTATAAGGCATCTCCGACTATCCAGGTCAGCAGGTAGGATCGTCGTGCTTGAGGGGGGAGCCAGTTAAGTTACTAGTAGAGACAGCAATGATGAGTAGTGAGAGGGGCGCAAAGGGAAAAGTGGCATATCTGATTATAGGTAGTGTCTAGCTAGTTCAGGTTGGCAGTGGAGGTAAGGGAGTACACCGGGCACCTGAAATCAAGGAAGGGAAGAAGGAGGATGCCACAGGCTACAGCAAGGTAGGCTTCAGGTGTAAGGTGATCGATTTGGTGATAGTAAAGCCTCATCTTCTGATTAATGAGCTGGATCAATGAGGTAATGTGGTCAGAGTAGGTAAGGGACAGGTCCAGTGTTATCCCCGATACATGAAGTTGGGAACTGTGTCGAGGGGCGATCCATCTTGGGATTGGACAGTGAGAAGGGAGCCAGAGTGAGCAAGGGTGGAGAGTTCTGGTTTGGAGCCAAACAGCATGGACTTCATCTTGGAAGCATTGATTAATAGTTTGTTGGAGATGAACCAACAATGGGCCTTGCAGACATTGGCAGAAAGGGTGGTGGACAGTGAGGAGAGGGAAGTGGTTACTTTGGAATAGTATCAGGTCATCAGCATAAAGGAGTGATTTACAGGAGAAGCCCTACAATGGGAGAGAGTTAATGAAGAGAGAAAAGAGGAGGCAGTTACGTACAGAGCCCTGGGGGACACCCACTGAGACAGCCAAAAGGGGCTAGATGGCACCACCAAGGCAGACCATTTGGGTTCTACAAGAGAGGTAGTTTGTAAGCCAGACAGTGGAGGTAGGGGAGAAACCAAGGGCATTGAGTTTTATTATCAGTATGTTGTGGTTGACAAGGTCAAATGCCTTGGACAGATCAAAAAACACTGCTCAGCTGGCCCGGTGGCACTGGGGGTTGAGGCACTGGATGCCACATCTCACACTATGCCAGCGACCCGGGTTCGGGAATGGACTTGGGGTTGTTGGGGACCAGCATAGGGGTGGAGGATTGCGTTTCCCAACGGATGCTGTCCTCCACCAGGGGTGGGTAACCGGGAGTGTTCTGTGTACCCAACATTCCTGGGGCTGGTGGAAGCACTGGTTCATGGGCAATGGGTGTCTCTCTGAGAGCCAGGGAGGGAGGACGCTCTGGGGCTTGGCAACCGTGGTGTGTCCAGCACGCTGCTCACCTAGACTTCCGCTGCTCATGCCAGTGTCCGGGGGGGGGGTTCAAGGGGAGAAAACGGGAAAAAAAATCATACAACCCCAGCCCCTGAGCACAATGAAGCTAGGGTGAGGCGGTCTTGAATAGCCCAGGTGGACAGAGTAGGAGGAGGTATGAGGCCCCTTCCAAAAGCTGTGGGAACCAGGCAAGTGCAATAAAAAAACAAAAAAACACTGCTCCAGTTAGCTTCTTTTCATCCATATTCCTTAGTACTGGATCTGTGAAGAGGGCAAGAACAGTGGTTGTGCTATGCCCCTTCCTAAAACCATGTTGTTCAGGCCATAGGGGATCATATTTGGTGATGTGTTTGGTAATTTGGTAGTTCACCGCCTTCTCAAGGAGCTTTCCAAGATGGAGGAGTATGGAGATGGTTCGGTAGTTGTCCATAAGATCGGGGTCACCTGCTTTATGAAAGAGGATCATTTTGGCCTGCCTCCAGGCAGGCGAGACAGAGGCCATAGTAAGGGAGAGATTAAAGATGTGAGTGAGTGGATAGACAATGTCTTCGGAGGAGCTTAAGTGTCCCAGAGGGGAAATGATCTTGAAATAAAAAGGAGGGCTGCTGGAAGTGGAAGATGTGGGTGCAGGCAAGTGGGTGGAGGGGGGTGTTTAGCCAGATAGTTGCTAAGATTAAAGAAATGGGCATTGAGTGCATTCACACTAACAGTAGGATCAGTCACAGAGCCTTATTGTGTGATTTGGGGAAGGGGGAATGCTTAGTATAGGGGAGAGCAAGGCATTAATGGAGGACCAGAAATGCCTGGGGTTTCCTAGGTGCTTGGATTGAAGTGATTGGAAGTAGGCCGACTTCCTTGAGTGGATGTCGCACTTGCAGAGATTTCACAGGCGATGGTAGTCATTCCAAAGAGTAGGGGATGGAGCGTCTTTATAGGCGGCCCACTTGGCATCCTGCTCCTTCATCAGCTTGAGGAGGTCTGATGAGAGCCAGCGAGTGTCATCTCCATGCACTCAATGGGCAGTGAGTGGCAAATGCTTGTCTTGAATGAGAGGGCTGAGACAAACATGTCTAGTGCTAGATCAGCATTGGTGGCATTATAGAGTGTGATTCAGTCTAGTGTTCTGAGGTCGTCCTGGAGCCTGAGGGAGTCACAATTAAAGAAAATGCAGAATGTCAGATAGGTGGGTAGGGGGTGGGGGTTTGGTATGCCAGACACAGTAGATGGGGGAGTGGTCACTAATTGCATCAGACAGTGTGCCAGCAAGGGCAACTTTGTCAGCTCGAGTCATCGGGATCCAGTCAAGTGTTGTATGCTTGTTGGTCCAATTGTTGAGGCGAGTGTGGGAGGTAATTAGTTGTGTGAGGTTATGCCGTTAAATAATGGAGTTGCATTCAGAGAGGGGGTTGGTGTCCCAGTCAGTGCTAAAGTCACCTTATAGTAAAGTGTCTCTAGAGAGGAAGAGAGGGGCAAGGATGTCCAGGAGTGATGCAAGCCCAGGGACACCAGTCATTGGGGGTTATAGCAGCACCAAACAAGCAGCTTTTTATTATTGGCTACTGTTAGTTCTGCTGCAAACCACTTGTTAGAGAGGTCACTGGACTGGCCAAGAAAGGTGGCAGTATAGGAGTTGCAGTAGTAAAGGAGATAGTATGATCTCAGCGAAGGAAGGCGTAACCAGTTAGGGAGCAGCAGTGGTCTGGGGTGGAGCTTCTTAGCCAGGTCTCAGAGCTGCCCAGTGTGTCAGGCTTGTACAGAGAGACCCAGGCTTCCAGCACAGCAGTTTTAGACAGTAGGCTCCTCACAAGTTTTCAGGGTTAATAACATTTATTAGTGTAGCTTAATTTATAGTTTCAGTGGTATCCTCACTGATGAAGAACTTTTGCTTAGTATTATTGTGATGACACCAAAACACAGAAACAGCAAAAAAAGGATGCATACAGATTTAAAGTCCTTCAAATTTGCCATGTTGTCCATCATGTATTGCATACAGTAAGTAATAAGTCAAAATATGGTGTGAGTTAGGCTGAGATAACCACATGCCCAGGGATGTAGTGAGCTTGATGTCCCATGTGGAGGACCTTAAAGCCCCTGGAACTGCAGTTATCTCAGCATACCTTACACTCTGTCATGTCTTATCATGCTTTTAAAGTGGGTTTTATGGTGAAGACTGTACACAGACTGAAAAATAGTAAAGTCAATCTTTTATTTAAGCGTAATTTTATTTTCAGGGATAGAAATTGTCCCAGAGCTTGTAATTAGAATGTGAAAATGCAAAGGTTGCTCACTAATGTGTGGTAATTGGACAGGCAGGCAGGCTGGCATCAATACTGTTCCCACTGTGAGTTAGGTAAAGGTACAGGGGCCAGCCTTTGTCAGCCAATCAGCAGCCATTGTTCTGTGTACCCATTTTTTAATCAAGAAATAATACACAACAGGGTGTGGTATATTGAGATATCACCACCTCTCAGGTGCGCTGTAAGTCATAAGGACATAGGCTGAGTTACTTATGGTATTACTATTTGGCAAGGTTTTTTTGTGTAAATAAAAAAACAAACAAACAAAAATCTTGTACATTAAGAAAAAAGTTAATTTACTCAGCTTTGTGGTCAGTGGGGGGCACTGCAGTAGCAGGTACACTACAAGAACCGGAAGTGGCATTGTAATGGTAGAAAGAAACATGGTTCTGGTTTGAATGGTAGTGTCCAGCCCATCTTGTTGTGCGGTAGGAGCCCAGAGCTTGAGAGTGCAGCAGCAGCAGCTATGGTGTGATTGAAACTTGGAGTTGTTAGAAAATGGTCATCCTGGCCAAATCATGGTCTTTTTTAAAGGCTGTGGGGAGCCATATTTTGTGTGGGCAAAGGAAAGTAAAGTACTATGTAGATAAGCAAAAAGGCTGGTTGGCTGGCTTTTTTTTATTGTGGGAATGTGCTGGATGCCCCCTTGGCTCTTAACTAATCAAATTTGAGTATTTGTGTTACCAGTGAATAATCTGCTTTAACCTCCCACCTCAGAACCCCCATCTACTTGCTACCTCTTTCTTCTGATAACCCCTTTGCATATGTCCCACCATGTTTTGAACCATAATACAGCCCAGGCATTGACCACATTGCTGCACAGTCTATTCTATCCATACACAATGTGTTTTGTAAAAAAATATTTCTTGATGTCTTTTCTGACTTTCCCCACTTCCAGATTGATATTGTGCCCCATAGTGGATGTACCTTTCCTGAACTTGAACACCTCTGAAAAATTCAGGTTGTTGAACCACTCTGTGTTTTTATATGTCTATCATATCCTCCTTCTCCCTCCTGTCATCTAGAGAATACATATTGAAACTTTTCATGGGACCTTCCCTACTGACCCTGGATCAGTTTTGTCTCCCTTCGCTGTATAGGTTCCAATTTTTTTCTGTCCTTCATCAGATGAGGGCCCCAGATACATATGGGCTCCAGATATGTACTCGGTACTGTAGGTGAGGTCTAGCTAGTGACCTGAACAATGCTAGTATGATCTCCTTCCTGTAACTGGTGAATCTCTGGTGGAACTGCGGACAACAATTCAACTTGCGCTCCACAATAGCTGAGTGTGGCTCTACCAACATGTGCGGTCTCCACTCCCGATGCTGCCAACTGTGTTTTTCATATTCTCAGTTCTTGTGCTTTGTTCACACTCAGCAGGGGCTGCCACACTCTTAGAACAAGAAAAATACACCTTCTAGTTCTGTGGTCACACTGCTGCTGACCACAGCAGTTATGAATTTCACTATTGCGGCTCTCGTGCACTTTTCTTTTTATATTTCTATTTTTTTTCTCTCCTTAGTGCCTGCATGACCCCCTTCAGTCCACTGCCTCACTCAGTTCCATCACCTGCCTGATGAACCACTAATAGCTGTTTGCCATCCCAAATGCTTTACCACATTAGAAAGAGGTTACTAGATTCTTTAAGCAATAAGGCATGACAGTGTGTGCGTTGTGCTGGGATAATGGCATGCCTTCGGTGGGTTGAAGCACAAGGCAAACCAGAGTACTGCCACCACCTGAGAAGTGGAGTTATCCCAGCACAGTGTACACCCTGGGATGTCTTATTGTGATTATGAAATGGGTCCACCAAAAAAAGGGAACTTTTTTTTTTTAAAACTAAAATTGATTTTAGGTAAATCTGTTAAAAAAGAAAAAAGGGCACAAAATTGCAAGGTGTCAAGGAGTCATGGATTACAGGGGAAGGGGACATTTTATTCCTCCCCCTTGCCATCCATTTCTAGGTTGAGGATTTTTTTTTTTTTTTAATATTGAATTAGACTTACTTATTGAGAGAGGTGCACTAAGGCTGGCTTGTGCATGAGCCTGAGCACTGCAATGAGAAAGCCATGGTGAGCAGAGAGAGAGCAGAGCATGAGAGACAGGCTAGCTCGCCGGCACAGTAGTAGCGCTACCTTTTGTGATTCCAGTGCCCTAGTTTGGGAAGCAGTCCAAGTTGCTGAAGGGCCGGGGGAGGATGGTTGAACATCCCACAGATGCTCGCCTCCCCGGTGTGAGGGAAGGCTCTGGTCTACACTGTTCTACTGCCATCTGGGTGACCACAGGTGGCAGTACAGCTGGAGCCAGTATCAAGGAGGGTAGCATCACTGTGTTGAGGTTGAGGCATCAGACTACATCACTCAAAGGTGGTGCAGCAGCAAGTGGAAAAATCTTCCACCTATGCTGGATGCTGCCCCATCGCTGGTCCCACACCGTTGACCACGGCTATTGCTCCTCATTGAAGCTAAACTCTGCCTGGGGATTAATGGAGGTAGTCCCTGAATTTCAGTTGCCAAATACTGGACTGCTTTTCCAGTTTGTACATACTATTTATGCTGCCAGTTCATACTAAGGTACTAAGATTCATACTAAGATACGGTATCAGGAACATCAGGAGTAAGCCCATATAAGTCCCATCAATCACCCATAATAAGACAAGTATGCACCAGACAATATTAGACTGTCAAGTCTATTTCTATATATATTTTTGGATTTGCTCACAGTTATCGCCACAGGAAGTGAATTCCAGAGGTTCACAACTCTTTGAAAATTAAAGTACTAAGCTGTGGAGGACGACCCCTAGTGTCAGCAAATGTTTGTTAAAAGCCTAGGCCAATCTCAAACATCAAATATGGATCCTGTATAATGTCATACATTACCAGATCTCCCTTCATATGTCTTATCACAAGAGACATAAGGTTGAGTTGGCATAGCCTGTCCTCATAAGCCAGCTTCCTCACACCATTAATTTGCTTGGTAATTTTTTTCTGAATTCTCTCTGCTTGTAATATGTCTTTTCTCAGGTATGGACACCAAAACTGTGAGGAGTAATCTAGATAGGGGCAGATGTAAGACCTGTATAGAGGGAGAATAACTGAGTGATCCCTAGAGTTTATATTTCTCCTAACAGCCCACCAAATTCTATTTACTTTACTAATGGTTTGGGTTATTTGTTTAGAATGTCTCAAATCATGGGTAATGAAGATACCCAAATCTGTTTCTTGTTTTGAATCATTCAGAAGATTACCACAAAGATAATAACTATGTCTGGGGTTAGTTACACCATGGTCCATATAATTTACAGTAATTAAAATGCATTTCCTACTTGTTAGTCTGTAGTGAATTTTTTTCCTGGATACTAGATGTTCCTTCTAAGCTGCAGCAACTGCTGCCTATCTTGTAGTTGTTGGCATATTGTGACACCCAGCTCACTAAATCTATGGATAAATCAGAAATGAAAATTTGAAACACCAGTGGACCAAGTACCGATCTCTATGGAATACCACTAGTCTCAAACCCCCAGTCCAAATAGTGCCCATCAATCAATACTCTCTATGTTCTATTCTGTAACCAGCATTGTATCCAATTAATATACAGTATATAGCATTAATGTTCAAAACACTGGGCTTCTCAATTAAAGCCTAGTGAGGGACTAAATCGAAAGGTTTACTGAAGTCCAGAAAAATATCATCACATGGCTTTTTCATATCAAGGGCTGAGCTAATTTTTTTCATAGGAGCATAAGCAATAGAAGCATAAGAGGTTCGTAAGGCGAGATCTGCCCTGCATGAACCCATGCTGATTTAAGTCTACCTCACCCAAAACAGATGTTACATTGTCATTAATAAGACTTTCCAAAACTTTAGAGAGTACTGGAGTAAGACTTATGAGTCTATAATTATTTATATCCCGTTTTCCGCCTTTTTTTAAATAATGGGATCACATTAGCAGTTTTCCAGTCCTTGGAAACACACCCACTATTCAAGCAACATTTGAAGAGTAATTTAAGTGGATGTACAAGGTGAGTGCTCATAATCTTAATTATGCTACCAGTAATGCCATATGGTCCTGGGGATGTACTGACCTTGATGTTATTAAATTTTTCAATAATATCACAAGTAGGGAATGTGATTTCCTGACCAGTACTTGCATCCACATTTACTGGAGGCTTATTATTTTTGGGAAAGTATTGCAACAATATCTATTAAATAAGTAGCCATATTATTTGGCTTATTAATGTGGTTGTTTTCAAGCAAAATCAGGCCAATTTTACACCAAGGTCTTTTTAATGAATTTGTATACTATAAAATATCTTACGGTTTTGCTTAGTAAATTGATTATCAAGGTTTCTTTCCATTTTTTTTCATTTTCATAATTTCCCACGTACAGTGAAGAAGAGCTTGTTTATAGGCTTCCCACCTAATGGAAGTTTTATGCAATTTGTATTTATTGTATAATTTTTTTTTAATTTATTTATTAAGTGAATAATTTTTTCTGTTAACCTTTTTGGTCTATTACTTTTGAATTTTTTAATCTTAGGGATATACTGTATTTGTTGGCTGTTTGGAGTATAATTTTTTGTAATCGTATTCCGCATTATGGCCCCGATTGTAGAAGGGTGGCACAAGTTTTGCCATAGATACAACTGCACCACCTGCAACTGCAACAATGACCCTGTGCCTATTCTAGAAGGGGCAGGGTCTCCACAACAAAGACCTATGACTTGTGACATGCGTCTAGGTGCGCTGCACAGAAGGCATACCTGGTCAGCATGTCGCAACCCGCTACTGCAGATTGCAAGTGCACCCCCCCACCCATGCCCTGACCCCCGGATCGCCCGCCACAAATGCAGCACATTACCTGCTCTGGTAGTCTAGTGCCCCTCCGAGCACAGTTATATAAAAGAATATCTCTCCCATAACCCTGGTAGTCTAGCAGCCCTCCCGATCTGTATCATATTAAAATAGATCCCTGTATCCCTGGTAATCTAGTGGCCCCCACCCAGCCATGCCAGCCCACCCAGCACCCCTCATCCCAGCCAGTGACTGGCTCAGCCCACCTCTCACCTCCATGGCCAGCTGGTGATTGAATGCAGTATTAGCTACTCAGCAGACGCACCAGAAATTAATTTCTTGAGTGTGTCTTGCAGCGCGCAATACTGCACCATCGATGGGCTGCAGGCTGTGGAGGTGAGAGGTGGGCTGTGCCAGTCACTGGCTGGGGGAACACTAGACTACCAGGGATACGGGGATCTATATTTTTATTATGCAGATCGGGGGGGGCACTAGACTACCAGGGAAATGGGGATCTATTTTATTATTATTATCCAGATCAGGGGAGCCACTAGACTACCAGGGATATGGGGCTGTATACTTTCATTATACAGTTTGGGGGCCTGCTAGACTACCAGGGATACAGGGATCACTTTATTTGTTATTTTACAGCTGGGGGGCCACTACACTACCAGGGCTGGCTTCTTGCTGCATGTCGGGCGATCGCGGTTCGGTGCGCGGGTGGGAGATGCAGCATGTTGGCATGTCTGGGACCCCAGGGAGTGGCCGTAGGTTACACCAGCTAAATGTTAGTGTAGCATTCACGATGCTGATTCTCCTCTGGGGTTCTTGTAGAATCCCGATGTGGGGACTTTGTGGCTGCCCTTCTAGAATTGGGCACAACTGCTGCCATAAACCCCTAGAGCCATGTCGCGGGGTTTTATGTGGGCATTGTTCTGTTCAGCAGGCAGTGGCCTGCTATGTCACAGGCCACTTCAGAATCGCACGTGTCACAACTGCTGGCGTAAGCTGCTACATGCACCATTCTACTTGGTGCAACTGCTGTTATGCCAGGCGTAACCCTTCTAGAATTGGGGTCAATATCTGCAGAACAGTTACCAAGAAATGTGTCCCAGTTAATGTCAGACAGGACTTCATTAATTTGTTGTACAGCACAGCCTTTTTGCAAAGAAATATTTCAATTACACCCATGTATTTATAATGGGAAAAATCAATGTCAAAATTGACCAGGTTGTGGTCACTGTTGGCTAGTGTAGCCCCCACATTACAACGTGTTATGTTTATATTCTCAGTTGCCAGGACAATATTAGGAATTGTATCTTTTCTAGTTGGTTCTTGCACATATTGGTGCATTTGAGGTTGTTCACAAATAGTGATAAACTGCCTACTTATTTATTTATTGTTGACTAGATAAGTGGACTAGACAAGACTTTGCATATTTTCTGGCATGACCCTGGATGTTACAGAACAATGGTACAACAGCAGAACAAACAGCAGACTGTAGTAAACAATACAGTATACAGAACATTACTTTTGAGCACTAAATACATTTTCAGGAGGAAATGAGCATAAAACATAACATTTTGAGCAAGGTCAGAGAAAATAGTTTAGATAACTACTGTGCAAGAGAAAACTGAGTTCAAATACACAATCATTAGAAATTCTGAGTGGGACACTGTTCGCACAGGAGCTTGAAACTTGTGGAGAAGAAAAGACAGTGGTGCAAAAGTGATAAAGAGAATTGGAAGTTATTTACAGGTGCAGACGTCGGAGTTACTTGGGAAGTTGTGAAGTTCTTGCTTGAAACAGAAGTGAGATTGCACAATTCTGGCATGGGGTGGGGGAGCATTCCAGACTCTCGGGGGCGAAGGAGGCAAAGGCCTGTTCACCGATCTTGGTGGAAAACCTAGGGACCGCCAGGAGAGATTGGTTGCATGAGCGCAAGGGGTACAGTTGTTCCTGGGAGGGTCATCAAGGCAACAAGGGCCACTGGTTTTGAGGATCTTATTATTGTTGTCAATCATACAGCCAAGTGCAGGTATTATTTAACAAGAAACTACTACATGTTCCAATGTGTATCATTGAGATTCAGATCCCAAGTAAGTATAGTTTCCTTTATTTCACAAGCCATTTCCATTTCCTTAAAAATTTCTGATGAGACATCAGATTTCGTATCCAGCGGGAAATAGCAAAGACCAAAAATGGGAGAATCAAGGAGATTAGTGAACAATTTGACCCATATAGTCTCAGTATTTGGTAGCAACTTGGTCTTATGCGATATATCTATGGTCTCAAAACTTGAGATCATGTAAAGAGCTAACTCACCACCTCTTTTGGAAGGTCTGTTATTATAAAATGGATTATAACCGTGGATACCTCTATCAAAATCATCGGAATGTGACCACCAGTCTCTGTTATAGCAATAATATCGGGTTCATTATGAACACATAGAGCAAGAAGTTCATCAAACTTATTAAGACTGCTTGCATAAAGTACCATACCCTTAATATTCTTAATCATGTTTGATTTACTATTTAAAGCTTTTGGTGGAGCTTGAACACTGGCACTGTGCTGAGTACAGTGATTATCACTGCATGGTTCCACCTTGTTAATTAGTTTAAACTGAAACTATCAAGAACAGATTGAAAATGAGTACTAAGTGCCTTGGCACCAACTTTATTTAAATGAAGGCCATCTTTCTCCAGGCTTGATTAGTTGTGGGGGGGGCTCTTAAAGCTGCCATTAGGGCAAATGCATAAAGTTGGCCTCTGAGCATCAGAGATATCATACTCAACAGGATGACAGGCTTCTGGCTGATATCACGTGTCTGAAGCATAACTTATCGTCTGCCTCCTCACCTGATATCTGGCGGAGGCTGCAGTCAGCTGGTCTGAAATATGCAGAGTGCCTAGCTGAAAAGACCAAATTAGCTCTCCTGCATACCAAGTCTCATTACCTAGAGTCTGGGGAGTGAAGCCAAGGCAGTTAGATGAACCAAAGGTTTTTTCGTGCCCGAGTCCTGATCTTGGAGGTGATATGCTCATTAGGCCTTGGGGTACTGCGGAAGCTTTTGGAGCTTTTTATAAGAACCTCTATTATGCCCCTGCATCCTCTCTGGAGGAGCTGGATGCGATTCTTGATTATTTTAATCAGGTTACTCTCCCTTGTCTCTCACCTTCTCAGCAAGAGTTTCTCTGGGGTCCTATTCAGTTGTCAGAAGTCCAGACCATTATTCGTCAACTTTCTCTTGATAAAGCACCTGGCCCTGATGGCTTTTGCAATAATTTTTATAAGGTTTTATTGGATGATCTGGTGCCCTTGCTTACCCAGCTGTTTAATTTTCTCTGGGAAGAGGGCCTGCAAGACTACTCCTTTGCTCAGGCTTGGATAACTCTCCTCCAGAAGCTGTGAAAGGATGAACTCTTGCTGGTTAGCTGTCAGCCGCTCTCTACTTAATTCAGATATTAAAATTCTGGCCACAATATTATCCAATAGATTGAAATTGTTGTGGGACACTCTTATCTTGCCAGTGCAGGTGAGTTTTATGGTGGGGTGCCATTCTAGTGATCATGTGAGGAAGTTGCTATACTTGACCTCTGTGTCTAGAGAGAGCAGGACCCCTGTGTCTTACTAACATACTAAAATGACAGCAGAATAGGCCTAACGGTCTTTCGTGTCTGCTCGTTTGGTCAGCCCCCACCCTGGGTGCTGACCTTGCTGTCCCCCTCGCCTTCTCTGGCTTCTCCCTTCCCAGTTCCGGATATTCTTGCTGCATTGTATTTTGCTTCCAGAACCATTCCCCTGTATCTGTCCCACCCCCTCTTGAACCCCTCCTCTGTCTCTGCCTCCACCAGCCCCTAGACAGTGCATTCCATGGCTCCACCACCCTCTCAGTGAAGTAGCACCTCCTCCTTTCTCCCCTGAATCTTCCCCCCTCCAGCTTCCACCCATGCCCTCTAGTGGCTCCCTCCTTCCTTCAAGCACCCTGACTGTTCCTCCCCTATTTACCCTCTTCATGTACCTGAAGACCTCTATCATGTCCCCCCGGTCCCTTCTCTCTTCCAATGTGTACATATTTAGCTGTTCGAGCCTCTCCTTATAGGTCCTGTCCCCCAAGCCCCAAATCATTTTGTTTCCCTCCTCTGGACCCTCTCCAGGAGGTTAATGTCCCTCTTTAAGTGTGGCCTCCAAAACTGCACGCAGTACTTAAGGTGCGGCCTCACCAAGCAGTTATACAGAGGGAGTATCACTTCCCTCCTTCTGGAGGTGATCCCCCTAGCGATGCATCCCAGCATCCTGTTGGCCTTGGCTGCTGCCCTCCTCCTTTGGTCTCCCTGGACCCAGAGAAGGCCTTTGATCATGTTTCATGGCCTTTATTTTCTTTTTGAGGTCCTACATAAATTTGGTATTCTTCTCAAGTTTTGTTCATGACTTCATGTTTTGTACACTATACCCTCAGTGAGAATTCATTGCAATGGTCTGTCCTCTAGTGCTTTTCATTTGGGCTCAGGCATGAGACAGGGTTGCCCCCTATCTCCTCTCCAGTTCAATTTGTACTTAAAACCTCTTCTTAGGTGGCTACAGACCTCTAGAGTCATTCTGGGTATTTTAGTTGGGGATGAGCGATACAAACTCTCCGCGTACATGGATGACCTGCTCCTCCATGTGGCCAACCCGTTCTTTTCTATCCCAGCTGCATTGACCGAGATGGAGTAATTTTCTAAAATTGCAGCTTATGAGCTAAATCTTGAGAAAACTCAGGTTATGCCCCTTAATGCCTATGTTGTTAAGCAAGATATTGCTGATCTGGGACTATCTTGGGAACCCAAGGCTCTCAAGTATTTGAGGATCTTCCTGCCTCATCAACTCTCAGACTTGGTTCCCCTGAAATTTCTGCCCCTACTCCAGGCTATTAAAGCTGCTCTCACTAGATGGGCCTCCCTTCCTATGACATTTTGGGGCCACTTTCATATCCTTAAGATGAACATTCTTCCCTGGCTACTTTATCCGATGGGCATGGTGGGGTTACCGCTTCCCAAGGTCTGGTTTATTTCTCTGCAAAGGGTCCTAAATTGCTTCCTCTGGAGAGAGGGAGCAGTTCATCATGCTTACTCCAAACTTACTTTTCCCTGGGATCAGGACTGTTTATGTCTCCCCATTTCTTCCTTTACTATTTGGCTTTACATGCAGCCAAAGTCTTGCATTGGGGATCTCCCCAGGGGACTTGACAGTGGAGGGTTACTCCCTGCTCTGGCTTCATACTGAATCAGACTTATGCGAGAAAGCGGGTGTCCATTGTGCTAGTCTTCTATATGTTAAGTTCTCTAATCTCCCAGCTACCCTAAAAACTCCCCCCTTATCATGGTCCATTGAAGCGAGATTGCAATTAGCACAATTCCTCAAGGTAGATTGGTCTCAATCCTTATCCCAACCTGTGTTGGCAATGTTTCTCGATTGGTGGTCATCAGATTCCTGTTGCCTTTTGTCCCCATCTGGGAACCTCCCCAGTCTCTTCTGTTGTTGAAAATGGGAAGATCTTTTCCCGCCAATGGCTTCAGGAATGTTTTTCTATTCCAACATTACACACTTTTAAATACTTTCAACTGGTCACCCCCCTGACCTTTGTCTTTGGTCGTGCCCCTTGGGTTTCGGCTGATGAGAGTATGATATCTCAATTGATTTCTCTGGCTACCCAGTCCCATTCTGCAGCTTGGTTATATGCCTACTTACAGTCACTTGATCCTGATGTACTCTCTGGTGTTTATTTTTACTGGCAGCAGGTGTTTCATTGGCAATATGATCCTAGCCATTGGAAATGTATTAGGCATAATCTATATAAGTTCATTAAAAGGGACTGCTACCGATGGACCCAGTTCTGTATACTATATAATCTCTACTATACCCCTCTTAAACTGTTTAAGATGGGATGGTCTGCCACTTCGCTGTGCACTCACTGTGGGTTGGCAGAAGGGCATTTATACCACATGCTGTGGGAATATCCTAAAGTGGACCTTTTTTAGTCAAATATTAAGGCTTCACTTGATCCATTATTGAGTATGGAGGATGCTTTCACCCCAGAGATTTGTTTGGTGGGGACTTTCCACCTTCCTTATTTGGTCTTTGCAAAGCTCATATTGCGCTGATTTCAGTGGTAGCCAATGTTATCATTCTTTGCAGACAAATCTGATAGATTTCTTTGACTGGGTGACCAAAGTAGTTGATCAGGGAGGGGCTGCGGACATGGCCTACCTAGACTTTAGCAAGGCATTTGACACAGTCCCACACAAAAGATTAATATACAAGTTAGCCAGCCTGGGAGTGGGTCCGAAGATGACAGCCTGGGTAAAGAATTGGCTGGAGAATAGGACACAGAGAGTAATAGTAAATGGAGTCCACTCTGAAAAAGGGTGGTTAGCAGGGTACCGAGGGGGTTCAGTATTAGATCGGTCCTCTTCAATGTCTTTATAGCGACATTGCAGAGGACTGGAAGGAAAAGTATGTCTCTTTGCAGATGACACAAAGATCTGCAACAGAGTTGATGCACAAGGTGGGTGGAAAGGATGAGAAGGGACTTGGCAAGGTTAGAGGAATGGTCAAATGTATGGCAGCTTAGATTCAATGCTAAGAAGTGCAAGGTAATGCACCTGGGAAACAAAAACCCAGGGGAAGAGTACACAATGGGGGGTGAGATACTAACAACAACAAAAATGGAAAGGGACCTGGGGGTAGTCATATCAGATGACCTAAAGGTGGGCAAGCAATGTAAGAGAGCAGCAAGGAGGGCTGGGGGGATACTGGGATGCATAGGGAGAGGCATCACCAGTAGAAAACAAGAAGTTATTATCCCTCTGTACAGACAGCTGGTGAGACCACATCTGGAGTACTATGTGCAGTTCTGGAGACCCAATCTCCTAAAAGACATAGACAGGATGGAAGCTGTCCAGAGGAGGGCACTAAAATGGTGCAGGGTCTGCACCGGAAGACATATGAAGAGAGACTTAAGGAGCTTAATATGTATAGCCTCGAGGAAAGGAGGGAGAGGGGGGACATGATGGAAACTTTCAAGTGCCTCAAGGGAATCAACAAAGTCCAAGAGGGTAGCATCTTTCAAAAAAAGAGGTGTGCAAGAACAAGGGGGCACAATTTGAAGATAGAAGGGGGGCGGCTCAGAGGTAATTTAAGGAAGTATTTTTTCACAGAGAGGGTTGTGGATGTATGGAACAGCCTTCCAGAGGAGGTTGTGGGGTCAAAAACAGTGGTGGAATTCAAGCATGCATGGGACAGTCATAAGGCAATTCTAGGGAGTGGGGGTAGGAAGAAGTAGGCGGCTGGTTAACTAGGATCTGCAGCTTATCCATCAGGTAGGGAAATGGGCAGACTGGGTGGGCCAAGCGGTCCTTATCTGCCGTCAAATTCTATGTTTCTATGTTTGCCATTGGAGTGCTGAATGCATCCCACTGTGTAGGGAGTGGTATAGTGAGATTATGCAGGTGCTTACGGTGGACAGCCACATTCCAATGTCACTGACTTGGTCTCAAAGCTCTCCTCGTTTGCCAGCGATGGTGAACTATTCATCCTGGGTGACCTAAATCTAAACTGGCAGGCCCCATCGCTGGCTAATATCCACTCTATTATCGAAGTCCTAAACCTCCATTAGCTGATTCTGGAACCCACTCATCTAAACCTTAAAACACTAAACCAATCCCTGCTGAATCTGGTCCTCACCTCCCATTCGCATCGAGTAGTGGCCTCAGAGATACTACTAGACTCTATCAGCGACCACCACATGACCTTTGTAGTGTGGAAAATACATAGGCCTAAACTCCCAGCTAAAATATTCTCACTAGACCATTTGCATCACTTGACCTGCAATTCTTGCTCCATGAACTTGCACAAGCTGACTGGTCTCCCCTTATCACTGCAGCTTCAGCTGACAGGGCCCTTGCCTACTTCTCCTCTAAGTTTTTTCAGGTTTGGAACTTTCGTGCTCCTCCCTGTAAGACCGGAGTCCATGGTGGGCACCTTCCCTGGGTCGCTCCTAAGCATCTGGCCTGCCAACGTGCTCGCGATCTTGCGTGGCACAAAGCCAAAGTCTCCAACTGCCCTGGTGATCACCAACATTACCGTGAACTTTGGAATGGCTGCACTAAAACAATCTGCCTTGTCAAAGCACAGCATTTCAAGTCTAATTTCCAAACTAATACAAACAACCTTTCTAAATTCTGGAAGGTCGTTCACTCCCTCTTCTCGCCATCCTCTACCCCTCTGCCTCCCATCTTCAGGCACAATCACTTTGTTCTCTCCGAACCTATTGCCATTGCTAAATGCTTCAACTCCCACTTCACTACCTGTGCCTCTTCTCTGCTAGCACCCACCCAAGCCCATCGCCTGCCCTGATGGCCCCCTTTTATGCCCCATACACTTTCACATCCCTCACTGCTCTTCCTATCGCCCCATGTCACCCCCACATCCTGTCCCCTCCCTCCTCTGCTCCTCTGCCCTGTCCCACCCTCGAAACCCCTTATACCGCCCTCCCTGTTCTCCTTCTCTCCTGTCTCTCCTGACACTAACCTTCAAGCTCTCATGGCACTCAACCCTACCAAAGGGTCCTCAGTTGATGGCCTTGACCCTAGGCTCCTCTACGTCTCTGCTCCTGCCATAGCCTTCCCACTCTCCCTGTCACTAATCCTCTCCTTTGAGACAGCCACTGTGCCCTCTGTCAGGAAACATGCTGTTGTCCTCCCCCTCCCGAAGGGGGGTGACCTCTCCTCTCCTGGGAACTATTGTCCTATCTCTCTACTGCCAACATTAGCTAAATTACAAGAACACATAGCCCTCAACCAACTTTCCTTGTTTCTGTCTGACTCTGCTTTTTTCACCCCTTTCCAGACTGGCTTCAGGAAATCCCACTCTACCACCACCTCTCTTGCCTAAGGTTAACTGACACCATCTACTTAGACTTTGAAAAAGGGCACATCACCTCAGCTATCTTTGTAGACCTGGCCTAATCCTTTGACACTGTCTTTCACCCCCTCCTCCTTCACAGCCTTTCAGCTGCTGGTCTATCCCCTTCTGCTACAGGATGGTTCAGTGCCTATCTGTCCGGCAGGTCCCAGTCAGTAAGTATAGCTGATGCTATCTCTACCCCCATGCCTATAACCACTGGTGTCCCCCAAGGCTCAGTGCTAGGCCCCATTCTGTTCTCCATCCTTTGAAATGACCTCCCCCTGGTTTGTACTGCATCCAGCATCCACATGTATGCAGATGATACAGTATTGTTTACCTCTAGCAATACTGTTGCTGATGTCACTACCAGGCTACAGTCCGACTTCACTAAAGTACAACTCTGGCTTAGTTCTCATCAACTCTTTCTAAATGCCAAGAAGACAGTCTCCATGTCCTTTGACACAAGGCAGAGATTCGCTAGGCTAAGTCACCTCCCCACCTTTCACACCCTTGATGGGATTGCTCTTGAGGACTCCTCCTCTTTCAGGTATCTCGGCATCTGGCTGGACAGACACCTTGACTTCTCTGTACACATAGATGACATTCTGAAAGAACTAAGGCCCAAGCTTGGGGCCCTTTACAGAAACCACAGCTGCATCCCACTTGCCGCCAGGTGTGAGTTGGTACAGAAGATGATCGTGCCCATTTTCGACTACTACGACATAGTCTTCAATGCTGCCCCACAGTCCCACCTATCCAGACTGGACTCTCTCTTCGATTTCTTCTTCTGTTTTGCTCTTGATGCCCCTCACTGTGACCTCTACCGCTCTGTCAACCTCCTTCCCCTACACTTCCAGCGTGCGCTACATGGTGCTAAGTTCATCTCTAAATTCTGGCTTGGATCTCTCCCCATATATATCTCCTCCTCTCTTGGCACTCCTATCCACTCCCTCTATTCCCTGAGATCCCAGGCTGACATGCATACCCTCTCAGTCCCCTGCAGAACTACTGCCTCAGGCCAAAAAGCCTTATCTTACCACTTGCCTAAAATGTGGAATGTACTCCCCCCACAAATCCGCCACTCCTCCTCCCTATATTCCCTTACCTCTGCTCTGCACAATTACCTTACACCTACCTGCATCTGCCTCTGACCCCCTCCTTGCATATCTGCCTCCCTCTCACTCTTTTCTCTCCCTCTTGCTCTCCTCTTTCTCATCCCCCTCTATTCCACCTGCACTTATATTACCCCTTATAGACTAGCTCTTAAAAAGGGTGACTGGATCCTATGTGTTCACCCTGCTACATCTGCATCACTAGTGAACTGCCTGTAATGTATGCATTGTCAACCTTGCATCCTATGCTTGGTCCCTGTACTGATTCTATATGTATGCTGCTCCTATTAACTGCCAGTACAGTAACTGTTGCATCAGTCTATTATGTACTCAATTGCCATGAACCTGTTTTGTAACTGTGTGTATTCACCATCTGTTATGAATGTATCTAAACTCTCACTGTGTACATTCCTCTCCCCATTCCCCCAGGATTTACCGTGAGACAAGCATTAAGTTGCTCAGAGTATCTTTCCTGGTGAAACAATTCAATAAATAAATAAAATAAATAAATAAATAAAAGCAGATCACCAGGCTACACCAATACCTGGATCATTTTCAGCATAGATCTGAAGGGTTCCTCACCCTCCTGTCTATTCAGAGGCTGCCTGACTAAGTAAGGTTAGGAGTGTTGTGACCTCTCCTCTTTTAAGCCTGAACATTGGTTATCCCCCCCCTTTTTTTTCCTTTGTTTTTTAAGTTTATTAGGTAGGTTCATGTGCTCGCCGGGAGGGGAGCCATGAAGGGGTTGTTTGTCCTTGTCTGTTTGAAAAATTTTCATTGTTTGTAATTTCCTTGTTTTAGTCTTATTGCCCTTTACTGTGTGTTCTTTATGGCTGTATGAAAACTTTAATAAACTTTAAATTACAAAAATAAAATATGAAGGCCCTCCTTTGAGAATAATGAATTTTTATTGAAAAATGTATCCCAGTGATCAATAAATGTTATGTCTCTGAGTTTGCACCAGTTTTTAAGGTGAGATTTTTGTCATGCAAATTTTGCCTTTGCACTGGATTGATCGGCCCCTGCCACAAGACCAGTACTAATACTCCCCCCTTCTGTCTCTCTGTAGCCGGTAACCCTCCCTCCAGGGCTTGAAGAGCAGCCGCTGCAGGACAAGCGGCCACCTGGCGGTCGGCACTCTCTTAGCCGATGCCCGAGACCACCTCCTCAGACACTCACAGCACCAGAGTGCAGCAAACCGCAGTTTTTTTCGCCCACCCACCCATGCCCTCTCTGTGCGTTATTAAATAACCCTTCTTACCCCGCCCTTAATTGTTTAGGCCCTCCCCTACTCCAGATGTTATTCTCTGTTAAACACTTGAATAACATCTCCTCTAGTGGAGTAGCACTGTAACCCATCATTTTACAGGTAATCTCCCTCACCCTTTTTTCTTTTTCTCCTGTTCAATACAAAACAAACCTTGCCTGACAAAGAAAATACCCCAGACGGCTATACCGCCAGGGCGGTATACATTTATCTTGCGTAACTCCTTTTTAAAAAATAAAATTAAAAAAAATAAAGAAAACCTCCTCAAACAGTTGCATACGAATCAATTGACCCCAGGGATCTATATAACTTGGATAGCAGAAACTACTGCAGTACGCTCCTTGTTTACATAAAGGGCAACCATGATAGGCCATATTTGGCTACACCTTTTTGGCAGCCTTTGTATAATACTCTTTGTGGCTAAGCAACCTGACAGAATTGATTCCAATGGAGGTGCTTGCTCTACCATGCTAGTCTCCCCATATACCAACACTATGAACAAATTAAGCTGCCACTGTATACCTTTGATCCCCTCTCAGTTTATGGAATCTCCTCAAAGTGGAACTGATAACCAATATCCTCTACGTGGTCCTATACCCTATCCATTCAAACTAAGTAAGGCTTGGTACTACCCTGCATGGATTTTAGGATATGTGTCCGTAGGGCAGCACTATAAGGTGATTCAGTCTTTGGACCCCTGTACACAAACCTATACCAGAAGTGGAAAGACTCGCACCTTTAAATTTCTCCTTGCTGCTCTGAAGAAAATTGTGCTCCTTCTACTCCTATGCTCAGGTGACGTTGAACTTAACCCTGGCCCTACGAAAGTGCTCTCATCTCCTTCTGAACTCACAACCTTGAAAGGAATCAGCTTCTTGCATGCTAATGCGTGTAGTCTTTTAAAGAAGCTCGATTCAGTACAGGCTTGGATTACTCATACTGTACCAGACGTACTCATGCTTTCGGAAACATGGCTCCGGGCATCCACCCCTGACAGAGAGATAAACATCCCTAACTACCTCCTCTTCAGAACCAACAGGCAGACCAGGGGTGGAGGAGGAGTAGCCATTAATGTTAAAAACAAATTTTCAGTATCTATACTAGATACTACCTCCATTGCCTGTGGATTCGAATGCTTGTCTCTTAAAGTCGAGCTTTCCACATCGGTGGCATTCCATATCATAGGCTGCTATAGACCTCCAGCAGCAGGACCGCAACTTCTGACACATCTGTCATCCCACCTGGATAGCACCCTAATGGAAACAATCATACTAGGCGACCTTAACTATGATTGGCTGACTAAGGTATCATCACCCCGAAACAATTCTGTGACTCTCATGGGTTTACTCAACTTATTACTGAGCCTACATGCATCAACAAAAAAAATCCAATGAGAAGCACCCTCTAGGACATTCTTCTTGTTAACAGACCCCATTCCTTTTCCCATGCTGGTATCCTTTTAACGGATGTTAGTGACCACTGCTTTATTGGTGGCATAAGAACTGTCATCAAACCACCAGCTACATCAAAGTTTTCCACTAAAAGATTCAGACAGAACTTCGATGCCATTGCATACTTCAATGATCTAAAAAACTCTTTGCTATGGCAGAGTTTCTACCTGGCTAAGTCAGTGAGCGATGCCTATGACGTTCTACATGAAATCATATCCAGCGCCCTGAACAGCCATGATCCCTTGGTTAAAACATGGATAAAAGCCAGAACCTGTCATTGGTTCTCACAGGAATTGAAGGGTGCTTTACGCGAAAGAGATTACCTCTGGAAATAGGCTCGTAAATCTTGTGCCGACGCAGACTGGTGTCTTTTCAGGGCAGCTAGAAACGCCTGTACTAAGTTGGTCAGAGAGGCCAAAGCCAACTTTTATCAAACCAAACTACTCTCTGCGTCAAACTGCCCAACCAAATTCTGGTCCACCTTAAAAGAGATATCTGGCCACTCTCCAGGAAGTGCGCTTCCTTCCAAAATTTCCACTGATAATATTATCATTAACGAAAAATTAGAGATACTGCAGGCTTTCAACAATCATTTTGCCACTGCTGGCCTGGCCTTTGATAATGCACCTGTAAGTAACCTTCTTCCTCAGACTAACACCAAGCCTCCGGAACCAAGTAGCAATAACATGGACTTCTCATTTTCACCTACCACCATAAAAGAAGTTGAAGACCTTCTTCTATGACTAGATACTAAAAAAAGCGCTGGGGCCCACTCCTTCAACCCGTATTTCTTGAAAATAGCACACCATATACTTGCTATACCTATAACACATTTATTCAATCTGTCCCTAGCGCAAGGCTCCATCCCTAAGGTATGGAAAACTGCTCATGTCATTACTCTGTTTAAAGCAGGGGACCCCTGTGACCTAAATAACTATAGGCCAATCTCTCTTCTACCCATACTTTCAAAACTTCTGGAAAAAATTGTGGATACACAGCTGAGAGCCTTCTTAGACAATGCTAAACTACTCAACCCAATGCAGTCTGGCTTTAGAGCTAAGCATAATACAATTATGGCCTTGGCCAAAGTTACTAATGATTGGCAATGGGACCTAGACAACAAAAAATTTGTCTGTGCCATATTTCTGGACCTCAGTAAGGCCTTTGACATGGTCGACCACTGCCTGCTCCTCTCCACCTTAAAAACTATAGGCATTGGCTCAACCACATTGGGATGGTTCCAAGACTACCTTTCTGATAGACAGCAACAAAGTAAGGCTGATGGAGAGCTTTCCCCACTTAAACCGATAAAAAGAGGTGTCCCTCAGGGCTCCATACTGGGCCCTTTCCTGTTTGCCATTTATATCAACAGCCTGGACATAGGCATCAAGGATGCCAGTATTCACATGTTTGCTGACAACACAGTGCTGTACTTAAGCAGGGATTCTCCTGAAGCTGCCTGCACTGAGTTACAAGCTGACTTTAACACTCTGCAGTACCAGCTCCTTAGCAAAAAGTTACTACTAAATGCAAAAAAAAACAAGGCTATTCTTTTCTCACCATCAGGCCCAGGGGCTTACTCTGCTGTTGCTAGCCCCTTACCTTCAATCTCTACTTTATTAGGAGAACAACTTGAATTTGTGACTAAATTCAAATACCTTGGTATTTGGCTAGACAACAAACTCTCTTTCGTGGAACACACAGAAGAACTGCTGAAAAAACTGAGGCAGAGACTTGGTCTTTTTTTCAGAATCAAACGCCTCTTGACCACAGACGCAAAAAGGCAGCTTGTCCAATCTACGTTCCTTTAATTAATTAACTACGCCGACTTTATTTATGGACATTGCCCAGCATCATATCTTGCAAAACTGGATGTATTATATCATACAGCGTTGCGATTTATAACCGGCCTTCCGTACTCCACGCACCACTGTGCTTTAACTGCAGCCATAGGGTGGTCCTCCCTTCAATATAGGCTAAATAGAAATGCAGCTCTATGGATGATCCGGGCCCCTACCATCAAACTCCCACAATATGTTGTTGACTGTCTCCCCCTTAGTCCCATTAGGAACTATGCTTTAAGAAGTCACTGGCAGATTTCTTTGAAAGTCCCAAGGGCCAACACACATTTTGGAAGGGCTGCCATAAGTTATGCCCTACCTACTCTCTGGAACAGGATATAAAAATCGTTGAGACTTAGCTCCACGGTCAGTTCGACCGTCTTTAAGACCCTCTGTGACAAAACTTTCACTGAAATCTGTAATTGCTTCCATCGCTCCTAGCAGCTTGACTTTGTTCCCCTCTCCTAGTCATAGCTGCTCTTCTGAAGCAGTCCCTGCCACTGCTACCCCCCTCTTCTCTGCTCCACTTGCCCTTAGCACCCTCCGTACTCCTGTTATTCACCACTCCCCTTCTGCCACATTAGCCTAAGCCTTACACACTGCTATGTGCACCTCCATAGCCTAGGAATTTCCATAGCCTAGGAATTTCCAGCCAGGCCTGTAATATGTTGCTGCTGGACAGAAATATAAATAATCTTTCTTTTTTCTGTGGTTTGTATATGACATCCATACGCATCCTACTGCAGTAGAACTATATATATATATATATATATATATATATATATATATATATTATTATATATATTATGTTCGGGTTGTGTTATGTATTTCTCGCTTGTACATGTGACTTGGAATGTAAATACTCTGCTCCTATCAGCATTGTAAACATGCTGTTCCTTTTGTATTATGTATATTTATATGTAACTGTACAATTGTCCTGCCAACAGCAGGTCCACCTTGTAAATGAGCTTGCTCAATGGTGATCACCTGGTTAAATAAAGATGTGATTGATTGATTGAATGATTGATTTATATGAATGATAGTGGGTTTTCTCCATTGCAGCTCTAGGAATTGGTAAAATCCAGGAAAAGGCAACCTTACAACCCTTCTCTTTTAACTTATTACCAATAGCCACTAATTCATGACAAATATTTTCATGCTGTTATCCAACGTCATTTGTTCCTACGTGCAAAATCACAGCTGACTGTTTATTAACAATTAACTGATCTCTTCTGGCTTCAATGTCTGCTATTTTAGCACCAGGAAGACATGTAACAGTGTTAAAGTATTTGTCTGATTTGCAGATATGGGAGTCAGTATAGCGTATAATAGAATCCACAAAGATAGCTTTATACTTCATTTGTGAACTGGTGGGAGCACAGTCTTCATCTGCAGGCTCCAGAGAGGATGTCTTAGGAGAGGGTAAAGATTGTACACCCTTATTTGGAAGTAGAGTGAATCTATTCACCGTCTCTATAGGAGCACCTGAATGGGAGATGGCTCTATGCCTCCTTGAGAGCTGCTTTTTGTTGGTCACCACACGTCATCAATTATCATGAGTTAACTGATTGTCTTTTTTTATTGTTTTACTTGAATGTTCATCAATACTGGAATCTGATAAGTCCACAATCTCCCTAGTTCTTTTATTCGTGCTGGCAACTTGTTGCAAAGGCATGTTTTCTGCTGTAACTTCACATACAAAGTTCCCCATTTTATTAATTTCACTAAACTTATCAAGCTCATATTTGAGATAATCCCTCTCCATTAATGCATTTAAACACTCAGAGCATTTAACACATATAAACTGAGTTTTTTCAATATCCTGAGAAGTGATAGCATACATACTGCACCTTGTGCATTTTACCAAAGTGCCCTCAGTACATAAAAGTTTTAAAATATCTAGATTGGTATCCATGTCAAAATCTTAACTAAATGTGTTTATTAAGAATAGATAAATATTTAAATTTCATGGAAATGTGAGAAAAAAACTAAGGCCGCCTCCTGCATCTCCTGCGGCTGATGCCATGTTTCACCTCCACTCGTGCTCAACTCTGCTTGCAGGGGCATGTAACTTTACACCTCAGACTCCCAGAAGTACGTGGGTAGGTGTCCAAGAGCTGACACAGCAAGTGACTCGACTACCTTGTTTAATTGGAGTAACATTATCTATGGCTACACTAAGCAGTCCTTTGCGCCCAGCTCCAAATTGTGCCCTCAAAAAGGACTAAAAAATAAAATCCCAGTGCAGACAGTTCTCACTGTGTAGTTCACCGTAGCTTTTGGTGAACTAAAACACCCAGAACTCCCAGGAAGTTGCTATGCAACCAACACACAACATTTACAGACGACTTAAAACCTATCCAGGAATTACAAGAAAAACTGCAAACAGATTTTGATAATATGAGGAAGTGGTTCACCAGGTCAGGCCTTATCATGAACGTAAAGCAGACAAAGTTATTACATTTTGCATCAAAACAAAAAGACAAACTTCAACTTAAAATAGATGACAAAGAAACATTACAGCAGGTGGACCAGTATAGTTATCTGGGTGTTGTTTTTAATACTCAAATGTCCTTTAATGTTCATGTGAACACATTGACAGACAAGGTAAATAGAAGAATAGGTGCGTTACATAGAACAACAAAGTGCCTGGGAAGAGTGCTTGAGAAACAGCGGCAGAGCAATTAATTATGCCCGTCATAACATATGGGGAACTTGTGTACCATACAGCAAATAAACAAATGTTAACTAGACTAGACAGGGTACATTACAAACTGGCAAGGTATGTCCTACAATATAATTTTAGAACCCATCATTGTGTATTACTGTCTCAATTACAGTGGCAACCCCTGGACATAAATTGCATTAGGTCATGGCAAAAAATAATATACAAGTATTATGTTTTTTATCCAAACCATTACATACATGCTGTACTATTTAATAAACAAAAGTTAACTGATAAATTCAAAAGAATAGTTCATGTGGAAAAAATCTACATTCCCAAAATTCAAAATAGACATGGAGAATGAACACTAAACTATCAAGCATCTAAATATTGTAATATGTTACCATATTCAGCTCGTACGTCACTATCATATGACCTATTTATTCGGGAGATAAATGACATAGGTCAGTTTAGATGCTTATGCAGATAGAGTGGCTATATTACATTTCTGTGACTAGGGATTCTGATGCTTATAGATGGTATCATAACTTCAGGAATAGTTATATTTTCATGTGTTTTTGGACTACTAGTTGATCTATCTACTTGGGGATAAGATAGAACTTATACAATGCTTATAGATTATTATTATAATTCCAAAAAATTGTATATTTTTTTTTTTTAGTTTTTGTTGACCGGGTAAGTGCACTAGGCAGATTCTGCCTATTTTCAGGCATGACCCGGGGAAGGGGGATACAGATGAATGTCAACTGACCTGGAACCAGATTAAGCTGTTGGTGGTATTTTTAGTGAATGAGAGAAATTTGGCCAGGACACCAGGGAAACTTCCCCTACTCTTTTCGAGAAGTGCCATGGGATCTTTAACATCCACCTGAACTACCACCAGGACAGGCAGATGGGACCTCGGTTTAACATTTCATCCGAAAGTCAGCACCTCAGGAGTGCAGCACCCCACACATGCTGCACTACAGTGTCAGTATTGGGATATTAACCCAAGTGCCTGGTGTGGGGATAGAACCCACAGCCTTCTGATCTCCCGGCCTCAGAGGCGAGTGTGCTACCCGCTGAGCAACTGACACTGCTGCAGTTAACATGAACAAGAGAATTATTACAGTTTTGTATAAATGGTTTTAGTTTATGTGGATAATGTATAGTGTTGTGTGTCATAATCTTAGATATTAGAAAGTCTAGGTGTAACAAGAGTGTAATGATAGTGTGTCCATGTGTACATGTTTATAGGTAACTTAACAAGCAGGTCTGTCTTGTAAACTGGGTTATCAACTCAAATGACATGTATCCTGTATAAAAATAAAAGTTTTTACTACTTACTACTATCCATGGAGATAACTATGTTTAAAATACAATCATACACTCGGCACAATCGCTTGGAATTTTGGGGAATATGAGGTAGCACACACTCAAGTCAGGTATTACAGAACACAATACTCGCTTAGGTCAGAAAGAACTCTTCTCTATCCATCTTCCCACAGAACTTTGTGTCATGTGCAAAACGACTCACTTTTCTATGTATCTGCATCCTGATGTCACTTGTCAGGCACCCCCAGACATCAGACAACTTGACAACTTTTTACTGAAGACCACTCTCTGAGTTATACCTGCATAACCCTGTACTGTTACTTTAACACTGTATGTGTATGTTTTTCGTTACTGTAAGTGTATTTCTTTCTTACTTTGTAACTGATGTGGAGCCTTTGCAAAAGAGTCTGTGACTCAAAGGATTATAATTCCGATTCTATTCAATAAACAATAAACTTGTATTCATATTAAATAGTAATGGCCCCAGCACAAACCTCTCAGGCACCCCCAAACATCAGACAACTTGACAACTTTTTACTGAAGACCACTCTCTGAGTTCTACCAATTGCCCCTGCCATCATCATCCCTGATACCCACCTCCTCAACCTCTCCTTCTCCTTCTCCTAAGCTACTGTCCATGCTGCCTGGAAACAGGCTACTGTCATCCCCATCTCTACAAGGGCAATCCTTCCTCTCCTGAAACTTCTTGACTGTCTCCTTCCTTTCCACCCTGGCTAAGCTCCAGGAACACCTTGTTCTGTTATAGCTTTCCCCTTCCTCATCTCCTCCTCCTTCTTCTTCACTCTGTTCCAGTCTGGTTTCAGAAAGTCCCACTCCGCATCCAACTCCCTCCCTGGCTCACTGACACCATCCTTACTGGTATGAACCAGGGTCAGATCCATCATTTTTGTTGACTTGGACCAAGACTTTGACACTATTGCCCACCCTCTCCTCATGGACAAGCTAAATGTGTGGAGGCTGTCTGCCTCTTCATTCAGTTGAGTCTACACCTATACTGAGGGCAGGTCTCAAGCTGTCTGCATTAGTGACACTATATCCCCCGACTCTCTATCTGTTCAGGATTGGTCCAATGGCCCATCCTTGGCCCCATTCTCTTTTCTGTCATCCTAAGTAACCTCCCTGCAGCCCGTTGCTCTGCATCCATCCACATGCACTCAGATGATGCTCTGCTGTTTGCCCTCAGCTCCTCTGCCACTGACCTCTCTGATTAGCTGCAACTGAACTTTGACAGCATACAGTGTTGCTTCCAGACAAACCAGCTGTCCCTCAACTCCCCCAAAACTGGTCTCCATGAGCTTTGACTCCCAGCAGAGGATTCCCAGGCGCATCTCTCTCCAGTTCTTCCATACCATCAATGGTGTTATGATTGAGGATATCTTCTCTATTAAGTACCTCTGGATCTGATTGAACCACCATCTTGATTTCTTGGCCCATGTAGATACCATCCATCTCATGCTCCATCCCAAACTGGGTGTGCTCTACAGGAACACATCATGTATTCCTCTTCCTGTGAGATCATCTTGAAGGTGATCCTCCCTATCTTGGACTATTGTGGCATCATCTGTAGTGCCATTCCCAAGTCAACCCTTGCAAGACTGGATTCATTTTTTTTACTCCTTCTGCCATTTTACCTTGGTCTGTCCTCCCCATACCCACCACTGCTCTCTTTACTTCTCCTTCTCCCTCCCCTCCCTTGAATCCAGGCACCTTACCCACTATGCTTCCTTCATTTCCAGGGGACTGGAAGAGGGTGGAGGTGGTTGCACTATACAAGGGAGGAAGAAAGGACGAGGTCAAAAACTACCATCCAGTTAGTCTAACCTCGGTGGTGGGGAAGGTAATGGAAACATTACTAAAGATAAGACTGGTGGAATTCCTGGAGGCCAGTGGTCTGCAGGGCAAAAGGCAGCATGGCCTCACTAAGGCTAGGTCCTGCCAGACTAACCTGATAGAGTTTTTCGATTGGGTAACTCAGATAGTGGACCAGGAAGGAGCGGTAGACGTGGCTTATCTGGATTTCAGTAAGGCCTTCAACACCTTTCCACATAAAAGGTTGGTGAATAAGCTGGACTGCCTGGGTGTGGGCCACAGAATCACTAGGTGAGTGGAGAACTACCTTACGGAAAGGCAACAAACAGTGGCGGTAAATGGGACACATTCCAGGGAACATGCAGTGATCAGCGGGGTGCCTCAGGGGTCAGTGCTGGGACCACTGTTCTTTAACATCTATATTAGTGACCTAGCAGAGGGTTTGGAGGGCCGGGTGTGCCTGTTCACGGATGATATAAAGGTCTGCAATAGGGTGGATTCACAAGGGGGAGTGAAGGCCTTGAGGCGGGACCTGGAGAAGCTAGAGAAGTAGTCAGAAACTTAGCAACTAAAATTTAATGCAGGGAAGTGTGCAGTGATGCACCTGGGGTGAAAAAACACAAGGGCAACTTACTTCCCTGGGGTGGAAGAAATCAAGGAAAAGGAACAGGAAAGGAACCTCGGGATCATGGTATCAAGGAATCTTAAGGTGGGGAACTAGTGCAGCAAGGCAGTGGGTAAGATGAATGGTAAGTTGGCCTGCATTGCAAGGGGCTTTACTAGTAGAAGGAGGGAAGTGCTAATGCCATTGTACAGAACTATGGTAAGGCTGCACCTGGAGTATGGGGTGCAGTTCTGGAGACCGCACTTGAGCAGGGATATTGAGATGATGGAGAGGGTGCAGAAAAGAGTGACCAAGATGGTACGAGGGATGTGGAATATACCATATGAGCTAAGATGGAGGGAGCTGAATTCTATACCCACTAGAGACTAGGAGGGAGATGGGGTACATGATCGAGACATTTAAGTACTTGAGGGAAATAAATAGGGTGAAGGAAGGAAGTTTGCTCAAAATGAAGAAAGGAGTGAACACGAGAGGACATGGCCTCAAATTAGAAGGCAGGAAATACAGAGGCAATGTCAGAGGGCAGCTCTTCACGGAGAGAGTGGTGGAGGCCTGGAACAGACTGCCGAAGGAGGTAGTGGGAGTTGAAATGCTGGAGGGCTTCAAGAGCGCATGGGACAGACATAAGGGTTGAGAAAGGGGATGGAAGTATAAAAAGTGGGGTGGGAGGGAACAGGGGAGGATGTAAGGGCAGACTAGATGGGCCGTGTGGTCCTTTTCTGCTGGCAAATTTCTGTATAATCTGTGTCTATGTAAAAATATCCAAATTGTGGCTTGGCTCCCTCCCTCCCTACCTTACTCTTTTCTCTCTCCACCCCCCATTCCTTCTACCCCTTCTGTAACACTGTTTTCCATTCCCTTTCTTTCCCCCAAGGAAATCTAATGCTGGCCAAGCTGGCTTATCATATTGCTTTCCTAAGCTCTGGGTCTTCCTTCCCCTGTCCATCAGCTCAGCCTCATCCCCCTTCTCCCTTAAATCTCTTCTTCATGATTTTACACCTCCCTCCTACAATTGTTCCTGTGGCCTGACCCTACGGCTGTCCTCTAATAAAAACTTGCACAATTGCGCTGGTTTGCTCTGGGAGTCCCCACTCTTCCTGGTTATGGGATTGCTCACTGTTACTGATCAAGTGCAGTTCTATTTATCTTAGGCACCTTTTTGAAAGTTTACACCAGATATTGGTTTTGTACATCTGTTACATACTGTACTTTGCACATTATTTGTTTGCACTATTGTTCTTGGTACTGATTAATGTGGCTACTCAAATGTTAATGTATTTGTACTCTTGCACATATTGTATTGTCTGCTTACCTCACTCTCCCCAGGATGCATCTGAAAATGAGCCGCTACCAGTTCAGTATGTCTTTCCTGATAACTCCTTTGGAATGAATGAATGAATGAATGATGTGCTACCAACTGAGTGTGGCTCAGCTGGTAACACATCTGCCTGTGGACCAGAAGGTTGTGGGTTCTCATCCCACACTGGGACTGGACTTGTACCTAAAACGCTGGCATCCAAGTGCAGTATTGGGGGTGCTGTACTGCTAGGGTGTGCTGTCCTTCAGATGAGACATTAAACTGAGGTCCCTTCTACCCATCCTGGTGCTGTCCTTGTGGGTGTCCAGGTGGAAGTAAAAGAACCCAGGGCATTCTTCGCAAAGAGTAGGGGAAATTCCCGGTGTCCTGGCCTACATTCCGCTTCCCATAAAACCAGGTCATGCAATTGTCCAGGCTGTGTGTGGGTGTTGATGTGCGATATGGCCTCCACTATACATTGTCACTTCACTACTAGTCTAACATTGTTTGTAAAGTGCTTTTGGATACACTGTGTATGAAAAGTGCTGTATAAATATTGATTCTTCTTTTTCTAATGAATGAATTAATTCCCAATTCATCTAGTTAATCCATCACCAGGTCCTATGTCTCCTAACTTCATAAATAATCTCCTATTTGGCACTGAATACAAGTTTTGCTGATTTTAAGGTAACTTACATTGACTGACTGGTCTCTATCAACCATTTGTACCATTTAAGTGAAAAAGATCAATCAAGTTAGTTTGACACGACCTGCCCCTCATGAACTCATGCTGCTTCTTATTCTTGAACATGTTTATTTCTATTTTTTCTTTTATAATTGTCTCTAGTAGTTTGCTGACAGCAGATGTTAATCTCACTGGCCTATAATTACCCATGTGTTCAGTATCTCCCACTTTTGTGTAGGGGAACATCTTTGCCAGCCTCCAGCCCATCAGAATTACACCTGTTCCTATGGATTCATTAAATGGGTCTGCCAAGGGTGCTACACGGGCTTGCCTTGTCTCTTTTGGCATCCTTTATGCATTTCATCTGGCCCCTGGAGTTTTATTACCTTTAGATCTTGATTACCCTTTAGTACTCATTCCTCAGTTATCCACCCCACTGCTAACTTGTTGCTATCCATTCCCTCAAATTTCACTTACTTCGTGGTATTTGCCCTGTAATGCCCACAATAAACACAAAGCAAAAATACTTATTCCGTATGCTTTCTTTTTCCACATTTCCCTTCATACTTACCCCATCCTTCTTCATCCTTTGTATGCTATCTTTTGTCTGCACATAAAGAATGACTTATCATTTTCTTTAACTCATTCTGCTATCCTTAACTCTGTGTTTGCATTTTTCCACTTACTGAACTTATTACATTTATCTAGTATCTTCTTGTATAATTCCCTGTTGGTTTAAATCTGCTTCCTTTTGTAAACCCTAAAAAGGTCGTAATTTTCCACTTGTTGCTTCCCTTACTTGTCTGCCTATCCATATTGGTTTCTGATGCTTCCTTGCCATAATTTCAAGTGTAGCATACTCTGGGGCTGCCCCTAATATTGTCCTTTAACTTTCAACCCTTCCCTTTTTTCTCCCTCCTCATCTCATTTATGTTTATAGATGATCTGTGATCATTACTACCATTTGATACAAGTCAGTTTTTCTAAAAGCAGGCAACATAGTGCTTGAATTTGGTTAATGGAAACCCAGCTGAACATCACAATATTGGGGTCACTTTGCCCTACTTGGTCTCAGTCATGACGTCTATGTCCTGGTTGGACATTACAAGGTCTAGGTTTGCCTCCTCACTGGTTGTCTACTGCACCCATTGAGTGAGGAAGCAGTCCTGCATAACCTCTTCGGACTTCTGTCTTTTTTGGTTCCTTGCTTCTAGTGTATCTTAATCTATGTCTTGGGAGATTGAAATCTTCCATTAATGTAATTTTCCCCTTGCTCGCTGCCTTCTTAATTTCCTTTTTCATATCCTTGCCTGTGCTAGCCATTTGGTTAAGTGACCTCTGGGGGCCTGATTCCAGAAAGGCATACGTCAGTATAAGGTGAGATACACCAAACTACATGGCGTATCTTGCTACTTATGCCAGGTGATACACCAGCCCCTGTTCCAAGAGGTGAGTTGTGCCTTGGCATCTGCGAGCTATGATATTTTAATATCTGGTGGGATACACCCAAACCCTGGTCCTGTTGCACTGAAGCCGACAAAAACAGGGAAAGTTGGTAGTGGTCTCTCCATTATCACTCTAAATATCTGCAGCCTCCTTCCCAAATTGGCATCTCTTCAAACTCTCGCTGGACAAAAAAACCCTGATATACTAGCCATTGTGGAAACCTGGCTATCTCCCAGCACCCCGGATCATGCGGTCTCACTTGAAGGCTACAATCTTTTCAGACTCGACCGGGCAAGCAAGAAAGATGGGGGCTGTGCTATCTACATAAAGGACAACCTCTCCTGTCAACGCGCAGCTTCACCCGCGACAAATACGCAGATGCAACCCTCCTATCAAACTGCTTCTGGTGCACAAAACAAAGTTCTCACAGTGGCCACAGTCTATATCCCTCCAAAAGACCACCGTGCCAGTATTAAGTCTGTACTTGATTTTGTTAGTCTGCAGCCCTCTGAAAATGAGCTCCTCCTCCTCGGGGATTTCAACATAAACTGGCTCGCCTCTGACACTGGATCTTACAAAGATGACATCCTAGCAGCAAACCTGACTCAGATGGTAACCTCCCCCACCCAGAAAAATTACAAAACTGGTACAAGCACCCTTATTGACTGGGTTCTCACAAATCACCCTGACCGGATAAAAGCATTAAAGTCCTCCCTGACTCCCTCAGTGACCACTCCCCAGTGTCCTGTACCTGGTCTAATAAATTTCTCAAGCCACCCCAAAGTTATAACAAGCAGAGTATTGCCTTATGGGAATCTTATCAGTTGAAAACCATCTCCTACAACAGGACTGGACGCAATCCTTGAATCAACTGATATTAATACCGCACTAGAATACTTCATTAAATCTTTCAACTCTGCATGCGACTTATACGCCCCAGTAAAAAAACGTAAAATCAAAGCGCTATCAAATCCATGGATTACTGCCAAACTACTTGCCGAGCTCAAGGTTCAGGAGCACCACTGGGTAGTTGCCAGAGACACAGGCTCACCTCATGATACCCTAAAATACAAGCAGGCATGAAATAGATGTACCTCACAAATTAGGCAAATGAAGAGCTCCTATTTCAAAAATGCCCTTGAATCCACCTGGGGTGATGGAAGAGCTTTTTGGGACAACATCCGAAACATAATCGGTAAACAATCAAAATCGTCACCTACCATTATGAAAGTTGATGGATCCATCACTCTTGACCCAAAGTCTATTGCAGATGCACTTAATAAGACATTCACAGACCTTAGTGGGGTCCTCCCCCCAGATTTCTTCTCGGACTTACCTGTGCCTAGCCTAGTATCACAAAACATCCCTCGTGCAAACCACAATTTTACTTCAAGAAAATCAAAGTGCACGAAGCACACAAGTACATAAGAAAGGCCTGCTCCAAATCCAGAACAAGTAGTGACATGCTAGATCTAAAATCCTGTCTCTCACCCTGGATGAAGTAATTCACACCCTTGCAAAATTCTTAATCTGTCACTTTGCAAAGTCAATTTCCCAACAATGGAAATCTGCCATAGTTACGCCAGTACACAAAGGGGGACAAAACCTCAACAGGAAACTATCGACCAATATCAATACTCCTCCCTCTCCAAAGCACTTGAACGAATAGTGGCAGACCAACTCTCTGATTACCTGGACAAATACAATCTACTCTGTAATCAACAGCACGGCTTTAGGAAAGGACATAGTACACAACAGCCTTACTTGATTTCTCTGGAGAAGTCCACTCAGCCCTGGACAAAGGGTGCCAAACAGGTGCAGTCTTTATCGATCTTACAAAAGCTTTCGACACAGTCCATCATGGCCTACTTACCTCCCTACTTTCTAGCCTAGGCCTGGCCAAAGGTCCTTGTGCTTGGGTAAAAAGTTACCTGTCCAATCGGTCACAGGCTGTAAAATCTCTAATGAACTCCCGACTTCAAACCAGTTCTCTCAGGTGTACCACAGGGATCAATTCTTGGACTGCTCTCTTAGCCTGTTCCTTAACTCCCTCCCAGATATCTGCCAGGAGAAAATAATCTTATCGCTGATGATGCTGTAATTCTCTCTTCCCACAAGGATCCAAACTCCTACGAAAAGCCTGCAACTTGCTTTCTCTAGTGTTGAAAGGTGGTTCCTGGATAGTAAACTTGTGCTAAACCACAATAAAACAAAAGCCATGCTCTTCTCCAATCACCAAAACAAAAATAGGCATACTCCACTCACCATACAAACCTCTGGGAATTACACTGGACCAAGTAAATACTTTCAAATACCTTGGCATCACTTTTGACCAAGGGCTCACCTTTGCAACCCACATTGACAACACTGCGAAAACAGTGAACCAACACCTTGGAATACTATTCCGTAACCATCAATTCTAAATCAAGCGGCATTGAGAATAGCTATACAGAGTTCCATAATCTCAATCATTGACGATGGCCTTATTATTTATGGCTCAGCTGCCTCCACTGCTCTAAGGTGTATCTCAATCACTCTAAATAAGGCCTGCCGGCTCCTCACAGGGGCTCAAAGACTGACTCACACGTGTGATCTGTACTATGAATCAGGCTGGTTGAACCTATCAAATCGTTTTATTTATCTCACCTGCACAATGGCAAAAAAATCTATCTTGGGACTGACTCCATTATGTATTCTAAACCTACTCCAACTGAATCCTGGCTCACGACCCTCCACCAGATCTGAAAGCCAACCTTTCCTGGTTCCTAGATGCCGGACTGCACAGGGACAAAGATCTTTCGCATACAGGGCCCGACATGGTTCAATGCGCTTAGTCCACCTACTCTATCCTCAACCTCGCTTGAAGCTTTCAAATCCATGCTCTATGCCCACCTCGCCACCACTAGCAACTGTGACTGCACTAGATAAAGACTACTACTCCTCATGTCCATCCTCACATCTGAGGCCTCTTCCTCCTGACTAATGAACCCTCTGGTACCTCTACTACTTCCTGTCTCCACCCAAACTCACTCCCCTTTTTCCTGTCCCTCTCACTTACTCTCCCGTCACCACCTTTCCCTCCTCTCTAGCCTCCTTTTGGTGCCTAATGATCACCCTTCCTGGAAGTTTTCCTTAACCTCAAATTGTCTACTCGCTTGAACCTGTTATAGCTTGTTTTTCTATGAAACTTAAAAACGTTACTGCCTTAAACTGTTAATAGCAAATTTATGATGTAACTTTCCTGTCTGGTTTTACCTGTAATGTGTATCGTGCTTTGTTAAATGTTCTTTGTGACGTGGAACCTTTGTAAAAGAGCCCTGGCTCAAAGGTATTAATTCCTAGACTAATAAACTAAAACTAAAAAAAAAACTAAATGACAAACGCAGGTTGCACCAACACATACACCACAGCCCACAACACCTGGTGCAACTGTGGGTTATGATAGCAACCTAACCCAATTTCAGTAGGGTGGCTGTTGTAACTCACAATTGCAATTATGGAAGCCACAGTGGTGTGGCTAAGTTAGAATAGCTCCAAGCTGCTCTAAGTGGCAACCAATGGTGCCATCCATTTGCTGCCTGCCTCCTGGCAACACAGCAATAGCACAGATCTGTCCCCCATGTCCCCTAATGCATACCCCTGCCCCCACCCCCAAATAGCAGGGATCCTGGGGATCCATTCTCTGGCACACCTCCCGACATCTATGTCTCCTGTCCTGCCCCCTCTCCATGCCCCCTGGTGCATCTGCTGGTGTTCCGGGGTGGGGGTGCTTTGGGGGGACCACCTGTCACCTGTCTTGCAGGTGCGACTTGTGGCTAGAATATATACCATGCATGAGGCTACCACCACACATATGTCATTATCGCAAGTCACAATTGCGGGATCCTGCCACTTCTGGAATGCGTGTGTAGGGTCCCTGGCAGAGTATGTATCAGTGAATCTCTGGTAATTGCGTATGCAGTTATGCTGGGCCATCTGGAATCGCTCCCTATAGTCTACTCCTATTCTATACCTTTGCAGCCTTCTTCATTCACTTTTAATCATAGTGACTCTACACCTTCCCCTTCTGAGGTTGTTTTTCCTCCAAACCCCATATGAGCTCCTTTGAGTACATTGCTTCATCCTCTCCTTTGGTATCCTCATGTCCGTGCTTAATTATGTATATCCTGGGATACTGAGGTCCTAGCTGTTGTTTTGGTTTGCTCAGGTTCCTGTAATAGCCACCAAATCCAAGTGCTTTGATACTATAATCACCTAAAGCTCATACATTTTATTTCTTAAGCTTGTGGCATTCATATACATCACTCTCTTCCTTTTATTTCTAGGCTTCCCACCCTTTGTAACTGCTGCGTGCCCACTGTTCCTATCTCTCCCCTCCATGCCCCTCTTCTTTCCTTCCCCTGTGTGTGTTGCAGAGAGTCATCTTGCCACCCTTTGTGTCTATGTTTGCTCCTGTACTCTACCAGTACCCTCCTCCTCACTTACAGTAGTTTAACCTCTTGCTAATTACTAAATCTATTTTTGCCTTACTGCACTAGTCCCCTCTCTACTCAGATGCAGGCCATCCTTTGTGAACAGCCAGCTATCCTCCCAGAAAGATCTCCAGTTCTCTGAGTACCAGAACCCCTCTTCATTACACCAACCCTTTAGCCACATGTTAAATTCTTATATTTTTTCTTTTTTAACTATTAACCTCATGTGGCACAGCAGCACATTTGAGAAGGCTACCATACAGTATATGCAATTGTCCTCAACTTGCTACCTATTTCCCTAAATCTGCCCTTAACCTTTTCTAAACTGCTCTTCACCAAATCATTAATACATACAGCTGATGTATTACAGTGTCTGGCTTCCCACCCTCTTATGTAGTCAGTCTCTTCAACTGTGCAATTACCACGTATGGTCACCCATGAGTGACACAGAATGGCTAGAGTTGCACACTAGCCTCCATGTACCTCTAAGTGGGGAATCCCCTATGAAGAAAGCATGTTTACTATTCCTCCTGGCTCTGCCTGAAAGTTTCCCAATTATCGCATCCTTGCTGTACAAAGCCATCCCCTGTGATATGTTGGCTGCAGTTTGCTTCCCATCATAAACCTCTCAAACTGTAACTGCCAATATGGTGAAAATTCTGGGTTGTTACCCAAGGGGGAGCACCCTCCTCCTCCCCCCACTGAGGCATGTTCTCCAGTGGGGACTTGTGGTGCCAATTGTGGTAATAACCTTGCAGCTTGTATAGAGTCGCTTCTCAGAAGTTGTACCATAGCCCTGAGAGTAGTTAACCACCATAAAGCCCATGTATTCCCTACAAATTAACCATCACCCAACCTCCCAGAGCACCCTTAAAGACACAGGAAAGCTGCATCCCCTGCTGCTTAAGAACTGTCCTCTCAGCCTCCTGTCTGTGCATACATGGTGTTCTGTGTGTGAACTAAATACCTGTGAAACACATTTAAACAAGTAGTTTCCTGTTCCTATCCTCTTATTCCTAAATTCCTCTTCTCTTAAATCCACAAACATAGTCTTGTGAGACTTATTCTAGTTACAATTCTCACTACTGCATAACTCACTCCCACTCATGTACTGTAGATCTCCTTACAGTATATACTTTCTGTTGCCTCACCACTCAGAAGTACAGTACCTCCTTCCCTCACGTCCTGCTTCTAAGGACTTATATAAGATCCATTTTACTTGGCCTCTGTTTAGTCCATGCTCCCCTCCCCTACAAGGTAAAGACAAATTATTCTCAACATTTGAGTTTTACTTGCATTGATTTTAAAACGTTGTTTTCCCCTGCTCATTGAAATAAAGGATCTCTTGCAACTTGCTCTGTTTTTTTTCATATAAAAGTAGTAGACAAGGATGTATCATCCATGTATACTACCCAGTTGCATGGTGGAGTTGAACCATTGACCATCAGAAAAAAAGTAAGTGGCCCAGTTATATTCCTTGAGGAACCCCAGCAATAATGCTGGTCCAGTAAGATCCTCACAATGTAGTTTTACATGCTGGATCCCATTAGAAAACGTTTTATCCATATGATCAAAGATATATTGATATTTAAAATGTTCATTGTATGGAACAACAGAGAGTGGGCTATCATATCAAAAGCCTTACTATAGTCAATTAAAGCTTCATCAGTTGACATCCTGCTCTCTTTTGCTATATGTAGGTCAAGCAGTAACCTGACCAAAAGATGAGGTAGTTGAACTTATGTTCAAATATCCTAACTGACTGTGGTTTATTCTATCATTTATTGAATTAAATATCCATTCATAAACCAACCACACAACCACTTTAATGATTACAGAAGTCAAGGAGATTGTTCTTTTATCTATAACAAAATCATTCATGTGTTTCTTTTTGGGAATAGAACACCATCCTGATGCCATGAGGTAGGAAGTACACCATTCAGTATTCCAGCATTAGCTATCACACACATCATGAGGACAGTGCTAATGGTGATATGCCCAGGTACCCAATTTGGAATTTGATCTGCACCTAATGTCTTACAAGGGTAAAACTGCACAAATTTCTCACAAACACTTCACAAATTTCTCACAAACACTTTTTGGGGAAATTAAGAATGTGTCTTATACTTCTATCACTGTGCTTCTCCAGTCACTGCTTTGTGTTCTCTTCCATCTCCCTTCTAGATACATGGAAGGCTAAATTTATTTAATGAAACTTAGACTGGTGTACAACACATTAGTTTGTGTTGGTTCCCCATAGACGTAACAACATTTTTTTCTGAACATTTGTTTTGTACTTATCTTACAATTTTGGTAATACTGTGGTAATCAGTTTTGACTTGTATTAGCTTAGAATTTTTAAATTCATGTGGGAAATTGTATGTAAATGAACATGCACTGTGTTTTTGTATTTGCTTTTGTATTTAACTTCAACTCACCCTTTGGTGATTTGCAATGGTGTGTTTTAAATTAACTAAAGTAAATAACATTTTCTAATTCTTTGGAGGCTGTGTCATCTAATTGAGTCTCTTTACTTCCTTTAGTTGTCAAATGTTTCAGGACAAGGACAAGGACAAGAACCAAAAAAGTTTTAACCTACCACCACCATTTAGTTTTACTTTTGATTCATAGTATTATTTTATCAAAACACACTACATCTATTGATTTTATTTTTAACCATTTGTGTAACACAGCATGACCATTTTTGAAACTTTTTTTCTATGCAAGATTAATATCTTCTATTCAGTTTTATTTAGAGCTGAGCAAACTGTAAAATTCTGCTGGCAGAATTCAGGCATAATTGCCATTCCGGTGCTGCACACTTTCATGGAATTTTAGCAAACAGTCTATGGAATTTTTCCAGAATTACAATTTCAGTTATTGTGGCCTAATTTAAAAAGTACTCATCCAAATGTTACCAGATCTGGCAGGTATTGTATACTGATCTATACCACTAGCTTTAAAGGGGGCTCAATTATAGGTTGCCAAACATTTCATTAAAATTTATAGAGTTAGTTGATCCAAAACAGGCAGACAGGAAGATAATATAAATTTTAAGAAGTAGTCAGTTGTAAATGTTTATTTCTGAAATATTTTTGTTTTTACTTTTGCTCATTAGAAAGTCTTCCATGCAACAATATAGTGCTGGATGTGTGGAACAGCTCTTAGCATGGCAGCTGACATATCTATCTCTATCTCTCCACTACTTCATTAGCATTTTGGTCTCACTGACTGCAACATCACAGATGACTGACCTGGCAGCCACTGAGTGGCTGTTCCTAAGTAGCAGTGAGGTCACAATGCAGATAATGCAGTGGGGGCAATAGAGGTAGACAAGTTGACTGCCAGGCAGATTGCTATTCCATGCATCACAGCTACTAAGATCAGGTATGCAATCTTCTAATTAAACAAAGGGAAAAGAAAAAGAGCCACAATATTAAAGGAAATGGTTGGCTGCTTTTAAAATCTAATATTAGTTTTAGGCAGTACACTAGCTCTTTAATGTTCGGTTATTTCCATCTTGTTTTCAAAGTTATTTTCCAAATTTCTTCACAGTTTCAAGATTTGAAGAACCATACAACATGCGTATGTTTACCAAGTTTTAGGTCTCAAACTTTAAAGGGCAGGTGTTATAGGCAACACAGTATTTGCCCAAATTTAAATATGTTACCTCAGTATCATTTTAAAAGTACTCATCTACATTTTACAACATTTGGCAGATATACATGTCCAGGACACGTGTTTTTGTGCACCTAGTTACAAATTTCTAGTTGCAAAAGGGACTTAGTTATAAGGTAACCAAACATTTTGCCGAATTTAAATTTCCAAAACTTGGGCAGAGTGTGGTTTTGTTTACCACTCTTTATCTTATCATTTCCAAGAAGCATTACTTAGCTCTCTAGTTTCTCTCCAGAGAGACACTAGAATCTAGATTTTATTTGAGTCAGACATACTGTATGACTAGAAAGTGAACTGTAATGCACAATGGCCCAGATATTCAAAGGGTTGCGCATGGTGCAACAGTGTTGCACCATGCACAACCCACTGATGCACCCCAGCGCGATATTCAAAAGGGAAAAGTGCACCGCACAAATCCTAATGTGCTGGAGTGCATCAGTAATGTATGTAGGCACAGGTGGGGGGGGGGTGTGCCCATGCATAACCTGCACAGCCTGATATTTAGCCCAGGATGTGCAGAGTCATGCATGCGTAACCCCTACCTATGCCTGCACAGAGTTAAGCCAAAAAAAAAAAAGGAACAAGTGATGGCCACCCACAGGTGAGCTGATGCATTGCAGGGCACAACACGGCAGCTGCCACCTGTGGGTGGCCACCCCAGTTCCTGCCACACCTGGCGGCACTCCCCATGCCCCATCATGGGCATCCATGCAGCTAAATTCCCCCTCCTATATCCCTGGTGGTCCAGTGGACTACTATGTGCCTGATTGCGGGCTTTTGTCTCCAAGAATAAGCCCCCGTCCTATATCCCTCGTGGTCCAGTGGACCGCATTCTGCCTGATCGTGGGCATCAGTATAGTAACACCACCCCATGTCCAATATCCCTGGTGGTCCAGTGAACCGATCACTGCCTGATCATGGGCACCTGTAAATCATAACATACTCCAGTCACCATGGTGGCCTAGTGTACCCTCCCACCCGCCCACGAGAAGAGGCTAAGGGAGTTGGACATGTACTCACTGGAGGAGAGGAGGGATGGGGGGACATGATTGAAACATTTAAGTACATGAAAGGAATAAACAAGACAGGTACAGAGGGGCTGTTCAAAGTAAGGGAGGGAAGGGGAAGGGAGGGACACCAGGGGCCATGATATGAGACTGGAGGGAGGAAGGTTCAGGAGGGAGATGAGGAGACACTTTTTTACAGAGAGGGTGGTGGCTGGGTGGAATGCATTACCTGCAGAAGCAGTATCCAGTAGAAGAGTGGACTGCTTCAAAAGGGGATGGGACAGGACAAGAGGGAGGGTCAATGAAGGGGAAGGGTGGAAGGAAGGGGCAGCTGCAGAGTAAGGGGTGCTAGCTGCACATTCGAGCAGATTTGATAGACCTCTAGGCCTTTATCTGCTGGCAAATTTCATATGTTCGTATGTTTGTATAGTGCAGTTTAAAGGGCGGTGATAGTAGATGGCCATACCACCACCATGTTTACCCCGATCCTGCTTCAGCATAGAGTAATCTGGAATAGTTAGGATGGAGTCAGGGAATTTAGCAGATAGCCATGTTTCTGTGATGCAGAGTAAATTGGGGGAATGTTGAAAGACCCAGAGTCTAAATGCATCAAACTTGGGGACTAGGCTTCTGATATTAATATGAAAAATCTGTAAGCCATTTGCATTTGACGGGGAAGACAATGTCTCAGGGGGACCAGGATAAGGTTCCATGTTGCCAGCAAGTAATAGTAGGAGGAGAATAAGCTGGGTCTTCACAGGCTTGTTACACTTAGGGGATCCTGCGACGATGGAGGTGGAGAAGAGAGTGATAACTGATGGACAATAACTTCGAAATTTAGCATTCTGGATGCTAGGAGTTCAGAGTAAATGGTGGAAAAGTGGGACTGAGGGTCCAAGCAGAGGGTTGACCTCCTGGTGAAGTGAGAGGCGAAGAGAACACAGACATGGAGTGAATGGAGGAAGGGTAGAGAGGTGGGGTAGACAGATCAGCAGAAATTATATCTGGTAGAGTGGAAAGAGCAGTAAGCTATACATGAAGAAAAGGTGGGGTCAGATATAAGAAACTGGACAGTATGGAGAGGCTTAGCTAATAAGATGGGGCAGAGAGAGAAACAAATCACTTTGAGAAGGTCTAGAGGTTGGGAGAGCCAGGGAGATAATGGTGTAGTGGCCACTAGTGGAGAGAGGTGATGGGATGCTTATTGGAGAGTTAGTAGTTAGATAAAATCAGGTGACCGATCATGTGACCAGGAAGAGCTAGAAATTACAGGACAGCCAAGGGTGGTAGGGTGGGAGGTGGGTGTGACAAGACTGTATTGAGTCTGCTGAATGGTGCACAGGGAGAGCTCTGTACCTGCTGTGAGAGATGCCCAAGGTGACCACCAGCTTCTGAGCTGAGCTTCGGGGAGTGGGCTGCAAGACAAAAGGTACAGGGGTAAAAAGGTGCTGCACTTGGGGGAGGGACTGTAACAGGAGATATGGAGGGAGGAAGGTGAAACAGAGAGCGAGTGGAAAGAGGGAGAGAGAAGAACAAGTTCAAGTGCATTAAAAAAGCAGCAATATTACAGGTGTTTTAGAGGCATTCTGGAGCTACACCTGTGCTAAAAGAAGCACTAGAAATACAGGAACACTGAATATAGCATAAATAAATAGAATATAACACTGCTAAACTGTTGAAAAGTTGTACAATTAATTCTGCTGTAATACGTTGTACACAGTAGGAGAGACCAGTAATTAAGCACTAGGCAGCACAGCCTGAGAGTATTTAAAAATGGCGCCAAGACTGTATTGAGGCTGCCGGATGCTGAATTAGGCAGCATTGTTGAAATTCTGTGGAATTCCATTGGAAATGGAATTTGAAAATTTCACACAGCTGTAATTCAGAGTGATCTTCTCAGTGATCCTTACAGTCCTGGGGTACGTGAAGAATGACAGTAGACTATTAGGCAAGCTAACTTCTGCTAAGAGTCTGTTGAAAAACTGAGTTTCTTTGACAAGCTCAAGGGTATTCTGAGGTATGGAATGCCTGCATGCCCAGGATGGTCTGTGTCTACACCGGGAGGGAGACGATACTGGTCAGGAAAAAATACAGGGCAGTTGGAGGAGATTTGAAGTAAAGGATAAGGGAGGCAGCTTGTATAGGGGATCACCAGTGGCAGGCATTAGATGGACAGAGTCACTAAGGAAAAGAGAGCAGAGCTTGGTAGCATAGTAGTAGTAGAGACACCGGTGGAGGAAGAAAGCATAGGGGGACAAAAATTCTCACTTCAATGCAAGTAATATGAGGATCATACCCAGAAAAATTGACTTGCTTCAGAGCCTGATGTACTTGTATAGTCAGGACCTACAGGAACACACAGATACCTGGTGGGAGGAGAAGAAGATGACAGGGACACCAAGTAGAAATTTCAGGTATTATCAAGGGCTAGATCTGACAGTAAAAGGAGTGGGTGAATTTTGTTTCATGTAAGGATGTCATTGTGAAGACCAAAGATGCTATCAGGGTGTGAACAGTTCCAATGTGTCCATTTGTTCAAGCTCAGAGAAAAGAATGGAGGGGACAAAACAGTCACCCAGGAGTGTAACTACAGGACTGCAAACAGTGCCATTATATAACAAAAGTGCAGATAGCAAATAGCTAAGATTCCACAGTGGTATAATTTCAAGTTGAAAATAAGTAGGCACAGTTACCAACAGGTGGATACCGCAAATCGCTGAGGAAGACCAAAGCAGTCAAAATGCATTGGCAAAGGGAAGGTGGCCAATGTTTGTGGAATCCACCTGTTGGTAACTGTGCCTACTTATTTTATATTTGTACTGGTACCACTTTGGAATCTGTGATATTTGCACTTCTTTATATAATGGTACTACGGCACATCAATAGCACTTTAAAAGGACAGCTTAATGTTTGCTGTTATATTCTGTAAGTCACCAAATTTTATGTTTTTGTGGCATAGCCACATTAAATCAAACAGTATATGTGAAGTGCCAGAATAAACATTGCAAACCTACTATATTTGAGCCATTTGAGGTGTCTATATTTAGTAACAGGGAGGGTGCTACTTGAATAATCCCATGGTGGCTACCGGGTGGTATTGAGAGTGTGGGAAAACTGGGTTACACTTTATTTTAAGTGTCTGTTTCACTGTAACAAATCATTAATTGCATGCAACAGGGTAATTACACTGTAGTTACATGTTTGTTGCAGGTATCTAGCATCAATGGTGGCTAAGTTTCAGTCATCAAATGTTTTCACAAAATTTCACCAAGAAATAAAATGCTGAACTTTGAGCTCTTGCACTTTCAAACCATTCACTGAAAGCCAAAATATTTGGTAGACCTTTAAAGACCTTAACAATAATTGAGCATGCCAGTGTTCAAGTCTCTAGCTAAGTGACCTTTTGACTCCCTACCAGATGTCTCACCCCCTTTGCTCCTCTGAGGTGGGCCTCCTAGCAGTTCCCAGTGTGAAGCTAAAATCTTGTAGCGATAGAGCATTTGCACTTGCAGGCCCAAGCCAGGGGCTCAGTGTCGGGCACAAAATATGAAGTGTTTCTCAATTGGAGTGCCAGCCCTTTTGCCTCCTGCCTTGCTGGGACTTCCCAACCTCCTTATAGTTTACCCCGGGTAACCTCTTTGTAGAACCATCTTACTCTCTTGCTGTAATTGTATATACATTGATTTACTTGCTTTATTCTGTTGGAGTCCCTTTTGTGCAAGTTCTAATTCTTTTATTATTGCACTCCCTTTTGCACTCTTTTACATTACTGTTTCCATCCAACATGATCTTGTCAGTGCTTCTGTTATTGTTTCCCTGGATTCCTGAATCAAGGCATAAATAATTTTTTTGCAACCTGTTTAGCAATCTTTGCTAATCCACATCGTTTGGATTAGCAACCAGCCAGGTCTGAGGATAAATGGTCATTTTTGTCTATAAAGATACATTCCAGAGGAGTGCAAGTGCATGGAGAAGTGTCAGATTACAAGACCAATTTCTGTAGTTCTTTACTTTTTACCACAATTGCAGGACAATATTACCGCAGTTTGGAAATTTTTACTCAATATGGCAAGTCAGTTGATTAGTAACTTCTGCAAATCATGGCTGCACTTGATTAGTAACTAGCATTTTTGAGTAGCAAATTGTATGTGAACCTATTTATTTTGTGCCTCATGCATGCCCTCAAAACCAATTTGTGATTAAATAAGCTAACAAAAATAAATACTTAATTCAAAATAGTGCCCATTTTCACATTCCAACCTATGTAGCTGAAACCATTTTAATCAGAGTTCCCTAAGTATAATGGGTTTATACCTATGGGGAAATCAAAAAGTTAACTGTAATAGATTGTGAGAACTAGGAGGTTTATATTGCAGTTTACTTCTTTCCTTTTGTATAGTAAATAAGCAAAATTATATTTACATTTATGTTACTCATGATTATGATTGTTTGCATTGTACTGATATACGGCAAAAGAGGACCTCATTGGAAATGAGCTTCAGCTCAAATGAGTCTCCCCTGTACACGTTTTGTATTAAAACACTTACTACTGCTGCTATTTAATGATCTCCAACATCTGTAGTACACATTTGGAACCATGAACTGTTTTTTATGCCAAAAAAGAGAATTTTATTTATATATTTTAGCCAACTTGCTAGGAATAGTAAAATAGGTTCACTATTGCTATTTATTCAAAGATTCACTTGCATTGCAATCCGATGAAGTTTACACTTATGTAAGATACTAGTCTTTCTGGACATGATTCTCTATAACAATTGTACTTTGTCAACTCCTGTCTTTCCATTCACTGTCTCCTTTTTATTTTTGCATAATTCATCTTTGGAGTAGCCAGTTGTCAGGTGTTCTTCACAACTTCAGCCTCCAAGGGTTCATTTCTTACAGTTTCAGTTTGTATTCATTTGTATTTTAGAGCCTTGCTGGCCTTCTTGAGATACTTAGTATGTCCTGTGGCTCTAGGCAAGAAGACATAGATAGCTTTGTGGGATGTGTAATATTGAGTTTCATGCAAGATCTGTCAGGTATAAACTATTCCTAGGGCTCCACCGATTCCCTTACCTTTTAATATACCTAAGGCAAAAAAGACTGATGGGCACGCTTTCTCTTCCCTTGCACCTTATTACTAGAATGGTGTGCCCAAATACTTAAAATGCCTTCTTAGGATTTATAACTACACAGAATAACTTTTCTCACACCACAAAATACCTTGTCGTTGTTAACCTCTTCAGTCATTGCACATGTGTTTCAACTGTATGCATTACAATTACCTTGTATCCTTACTAGTTTTCATTTGTTGTTGAGTAGAGACCAATGTGGTTCTTGGAAGGGGTCAGGGTAGCAGTAAGGGCCAAAGAAAATGCTTTCATTAGGTACAACAGAATGAATTGGAAGGAAAAAGTGGGAGACTATTGATTGAGAACTGAGGAAGTAAAGAGGGTGGTTAGGGAGTCAAATGTGGATGCTAAGTTGATTATTGCAGAGGGGGTCAAGAGCAGGGAAAAGCAGTTATTCAGGAATATCAGGGAAAAAAGAAGAAAAGGGAGGAATTGCTAGGCTATCTGAAGGAGATTGCATAAGAGAGAAGGATGTGCAAAGGCAGCCACCCTTAATGACTACTTTTGCTCTGTCTTCACAAGGGAAGACAGAGAGGCCCCTGCTGGAGAGTGGCATCAAGGTGGCCATAAAAGGTGTCCCAGAGATGAGGCAGCCAGTATTTAACAGCAGTAGTGTTTGTAAAGGGCTAGAAGTCCAAATAATTGATAAAGCCTTGGGGCATGATGTGCTGCATCTGAAGATACTCAAGAAGCTAGCAGCGGAAATGGCTGAACCCCCGGTAGGGCTATTCAATAGCTTGTTACAGATGGGGATAGTTCCGAAAGACTGGAGCATAGTAAACGTAGTTGTGCTGCAAAAAGGGGGGGGGCAAGGAGCAAGTGGGAAACTACAAACCTGTCAGTCTTACCTCTGTTTTTTATATATATATAAATATATATATATATCTTTATCCTCCTCATCGGCACGGTCAGCTATACATCCAGACGGCATCCTGCTCTCCTGGCCCCACATACAGACCCTTGCTCCCCAGCTACTTCTACAGCTTAGCCCCTGTGGTGGGGTGGTGGGGATTCCCCTTATCTCACCCACCTCTAATTGGATCCAGTGCTGGGGGCAATGCCTCTGGAGCCAGAGCACTGGGACAGCCATCAAGCTGCCATGACCAGCCAATCTTGTTTCTCCTCCGATTTACTCCCCCTGCAGGAGCTCGGCATGCAATGATGCCTGTGGCGGGGTTGCACACACTCCCAAGTGTGCCTCTGCCAAGCATCTGCTGTGCTCCTGCCCCAAGTTCTTGCAACACCGTGTCACCGAGCCCCAGCCTCCGCTAGGGGCCAGGCTTGCACCGGCTGCCGCTCTCCCTCCTCCTCAGAGATGGAGAGCCATCCATAAGATGTTTGATCCATCTCCTCCCTGCCAACCCCTGGAGACCCACACTCCTTCCTGAATGCGAGTCACTGGCATGGCATGAGGTATGGCATCCAGTGCCTCAGCCCTCAGTGCCTCTGGGCCAGCCCAGTCTTACCTCTGTTGATGGTAAACTGATGGAGTCACTGGTCAAAGAGGACCTTGTAGACTACCTAGAGAGAGAGAGAGAGGATCTCCAAGATAGTAAATAAAAAATGAGTTCATGTCAGGAAGATCTTGTTTGACCAACCTCATAGTTTTCTTTAATTGGATGATGGGGGTATTGGATAGGGGCTATGCCGTGGACTTACTCTACTTCGACTTCAGCAAGGCTTACAGAAGATTGTTGAAGGAAATGGAGGATCTGGGCAGAGCCAGGGTTTGACATGTTTTTAGGGTTCTAGTTAGATTCGGGTTCTGCAAGGTATAGATCGAATTCAGTTCAGTTCAATTTGACAAGTAGAAGTTTGGGTTTGAGTTCAGTTTGCATCAAGTTTTTTTTGTGTGTAATTTATCAGTTTGAGTTCAAGTTCTAATGAATTCACCCTACTGCCTCCAAGCGGGTTCTCCTTATCTCACATGGTCTGGGTTCATGTTCAGTTTGGGTTCATCTGTATTTTTTTAGGGTTCAAGTTTGGTTTAGATCAGGTGAAAATTGAATAGTTTGGGTTTGGTTCGGGTTCGGTTCACTGATGAACCATGGCTCTAGATCTGGTTGCTGCAAAGTGCATAGTAAGATGGAAGGAAATTAGTTGAAGGAGAAGCAGCAGAGTGTTGTGATTAATGGTGTCAAGTCAGAAGAGAGGGCGCTCACAAGTGGGGTTCCACATGGATCATTCCTACGTCCTGTCCTCTTTAATATGTTCATCATCAACACTGGAGAAGGAATCTGGGCCAAATTGTTTCTCTCTCTCTCTCTCACAGATGACACTAAGGTACATGGGAGGATAGATAGTGATGAGGGAATTCAGGAGATGCAGAGTGACCTGCAAGGACTAGAGAGGTTGAGGCTCACCAGTTGAAATTCAATACCAGAAAGTGCAAGGTGATGCACTTAGGGAACAAGAACACCAGGACAGAGTACTTGATGGCTGCAGTAAAGATGAGCAGTACAGCCAAGGAAAGGAATCTAGGAGTTACCATTAGTGTCTCTTCCTTATGCAATCAAGCCAGTGCAGTAAGGCCTAGAGGAAGGCAAAGAGGTTACTGGGATATATGAGATAGGGTATTGACAGCAGAAGAAGTATTACTACCTCTTTAGAGATCATTACTGATGCCACATCTCAAGTACTGTACCCAGTTCTGGGGTCTCAACTCAGGAGACAGAAGGACAGGCTAGAGCCAGTGCACTGAAGAGAGACCAGGATGATTCAGGGCCAGCAGGGCAGCTTTTATGAGGATTGGCTTAAGGCACTGAACTTGTACTCGCTGGAGATCAGATGAGAGAAGGGTGATATGATAATGACCTTCAAGTTCCTCGAAGGAATAAAGTGAACTGTGATGAAGTATTTTTCACAAGTAATGGTTCAAGGACACAGTGGCACAAGTAGAAACTGATAGGAGGAAAGTTCAAGCAGAATATGAGAAAGTTTTATTTTACAGAAAGGGTAGTGAAACCATGAAACAGTCTGTCAGCTGAGGTGGTGGACACCAATAACATACTGTAAATGGTTTTAAGCACTGCTGGGGCAGAGTTAAGGGTGTAGTGGTTATTCAGGGTGGTAGTAGTAGGGAGGGGAACAGGAGGGTGAATAGTGAGGACTAGTACCCAATATGGACAATAAGTCCCAGGGTTTGTTAGGGAACTATGGGCAAACTGGATGGACCATTGGTCTTTTTCTGCCATCATTGCCTATGTTTCTATATTGTATGTGTACTTCTGTCTGTAAATGTGCTTGATATACTGTAATGAGTGTGTTCCTGCTATCTGCCCAGTAATCTCATGTGAACAAGGTGTTACTTATGAGGATATGACTGAGCATAAACTCTTTTTATAATAAATGCCCCTTTCTCTTAGCCCCATAGCACTGGAGCTTATTGTTTCCATTTATTTCATGTAATGGAATAATTCACATCAAAAAAACATTTCTGCAGATTTCACATTGAACCTGGCTGAAAACAACAATTTCTGTTTTACTTGAAAGTCCAGAAATGTCACAGTCACCAAACTTGGAGGCCCATTGTTAGTACAGATAATATTTATTTATTTATTTTTATTTTTTGACCAGGAAAGGCACACTAAGCTGTAGAAGCTTGTTTCTAGGTGTGTCCTGGGGGTGGGTTATATGGCCCTTTTTATTAATGGAGGAGTGTTGGCCATGACACCAGAGAAACTACTATTAATCAACAAGTACCATGGGATCTTATACCTCAACGTTGCCAATTGTCAGAGATGAGCAGAAGGGACCTCACTTTAATCTCACTTTAATGTCTCAACCAAACGACAGGACCTCAACAGTGCAGATCCCCCCCACCTTTGTACTGCACTACAGTGTCAGTTATGGGTATTACCCCAAGTGCCTGGTGTGGGGCTAGAACCCAGGAACTTCTGATCTTATGGCCCCAGAGGTGTGTGTGCAACCAACTGAGCCACCGACACTGATAGAAAAGACAGTAGCTGCTGGCTAGTGCCTTTTGTACATTTATTGTCAAGTGATTTATCTTCTCAGATGTTTAGAATCTGCTAAAGAACAGTTTTGGTAAACTGTCCTAAACTCTCCTTTTCTGCTGCTTTTGATAATCACTTGTTCCTTATTTTATGGCTCTGTGCTGCACCTATAGCAGGGCCCCTGGTGTTCTGCGGCAGAATTTTATGATTTCTGCGGCAGCATTTTCTGATTTCTGTGGCATGATTTATTCATTTCTCAGGCAGAATGTAGTCCTGTCGTTGGCTAAATATGATGTGATGTCATCGATAACATCATATGATGAGCATAGGGGAGGGGCTTCAAGATAAACGAGGTGGGAAAGAAAGTCTGACAGTATGGAAAAACAGTATATTTATATGAAAATTCACTAAAAACAATTAATTCTGTGGCACTATATATATTCTGCGGCATGATGCAAATTCTGTGGAAAATTCCGCAACCTCAAAACCGCAGAATTCCTGGGGACTTGACCTATAGCTTTTGCCTCATTATACTCTATTGCAACTAATCAAACCATAGGCAATACATATAGAGCACTAGTGTGGGAGGCAGTTTGGTCTAGCACTGGCAAGGGTACTGGCTTGGGAACCAGGAGACCAAGGTTCATAACCCACCACAGACACTTATTCACTGCAAAACACTGAGCAAATAACTCCAGCTCTCAGTGCTTCCAAACACCCAGCTAAAAAAATGGGTAAAAGAAAGACTCCACTGAAAATGAAAGTTTGTATCTGAACCTGACTCTCCTGGGTAAAGCAATTGTAGAACAAATGTTAATGCTGGCTACTTTATAAATTTTTTGTCAACAGTGTTGATTCAGTACTTGAGATAGTTGTCAGACTGTTCTTATTTATATGACTTTCATCATATGTATGCTTATTTAAAAATAAATTTTTTAAGGTTAGAGGGGTAGAAAACAACCAACTGAGACTTCATGTACAGTTGCCCTTTAAAATTGTGATGGCTAGGTTGATTTGTTTTGATAATCTACAAGCAAATGATTTTTAAATTGCCAAGTATATCTCATTTGTTAAACTCCAAAATCCTAAAGAAATATCAAGGACTTCTGAAATTATGTGGTGATGAGTGAAAAGTTGGAACAATGTTTCTCCTCTGTAAGGAATGTTCTGAGTTAATGTGGTTTCTGCTGTACAACGAGTATTAACCATGGCTGAACACGCTTCTAATTATGCTTAAAATGTACTAGCAACTGTAAAAAAAAATCTTATATCCCACATCTCAGAGGCAATTGGTCACGTCAGGTATATAAAATGTAAAATGCATATTTAATGTATATATTTTAATTGGTAGCTTTACTACAAAAAATGATTTATGAAGTCAATTATTTTTAAATGCATCATTACAAAACATAAATAATGTGCAGTACACCAGTCATCTATTTGATTAAACCTTTCTGAAGGGTTCATATTATAGTTAACTGTACAGTACATAACTATATAATTATATAGTCCATATTATAGTTAACTGTACAATACATAACTATATAATTATATAATTAAGGTTTAGCTCTCATGCATGAGACAGGTATAGTTCCCTGCCAACTACGCACACCTGATAAACACTATTTTTATTGAAATTCCAGAAGGTAATGTTCTCATGAAAAAATAATTCATGTTGCTTAAAGGGACACTGTCAACCTGTTTTTCATCATATTATTTCTAGTTGAAACCCCACATTTTATGGTTGCTTTCCTTCTCTAAAATGCATTGATGTTGCTGTTTGTTTTGTCTGTCTCCTTGTTAATAGAACTGAAATGCATGGCAATGTATATTTATAAACAACCTTGTTTTGTTTATAATCCTGGATCTGTTCTTACTGCATGCTTCCTGAGCATTAGAAACATACCCAAACAGTGCAGTCACTCATAAGACAGTAGCCTCCTAAACTCCCACTGCATCTTGAGGGGCTAGACTGTGTTGTGGGTGTTCACAAGTCCAGGAAAGATGCATTTGGAGTTGATCAAGGAATGTAAATAAATCAGTTTTGGTGTGGTAACACCAGCATGTTGGGCAGTCTGTTTTTTCACTTTTTTAAAGAAAACAAGAGTCAGATTCCAACTACCAGCTACACCGACAATCTTTGCAGAATTTTGGTGATTATAAAATGTGTTTGTTAAACTAAGGACACTTTGAGACCTAATGGGGTTGATAGTGTCCCTTTAAAACTTTTTCTTCAATTGTAGGTATTATCCATCCATGCACATTTTATGACCATGCATATAATCAAGTATTCTTTTCAACTTTTGTAATGATATAAGTTAAAAATGTTGCTCACTGGCTTTTCTCTGATGCTCAGGTTATTCAGTAATGATTTAGGGTTTACTCCCTATCCCGAGTGGAATACCATTAGAAATTGTTTTCTAAGTTTTCAAAACATACTTTATCTAAAGGTGAATTTATTTTCCTTGTATTTTTAGCTTTCTCTTTTCAGTCCCAATAGGCTGGGACACTAATGAGAGCCCCTCTAAATAACTAACAAAACATCTGAATAGGTACTGTGTATCAGGCAGCTGCTAAGGGTAGGGACAGAAGTTTCAGAATAGGTTATTAAAATTTAGGAGTTGCAAATGCCATAAACATTTCATTTTCACTCTACCTTGTGTGCTGGATGTCCATTCATGGGAAAGACATGTCTGCAGATCAATTAAAATCATCCCAATCATTTGTTTAGAAATAATGGAATATTTTCCTTCACTTTCTACAGCGTTTACACCCTCAAATGCACATTAAATTTATATGAAAAGTAAAATAATAAATGCAATGCCATTCAAAAAATTTAGGTGTTATCTGTTTATCTAAAATGTCTAATAAACTTTCTTTTTGTTAACTTTTAGTCAAGTTCTAAACATGAACATTTTTAAATATTACCATAGCATTATTATGGGACAAAAGGGTGTGTAAGTTTTAATAGCAGACTCAGATTCTGTGGAGAAATGTTTGGAGTTATTCTCGCTAGTATTCAGATTAGATAAAAATGAGCAAAATGGTTTGAACTGATTTGTTGGTACTAATGATTCTGAAACTTAAAGCTGAATGGATAACAACATACCACGGGCAGCTTATTAGAAAGGTGTGCAAACCCATGCACAAAGGTCAGTTTGCACTAAGTAGCAAGTATACTCAGTAGTATAGTAGGTACAATATATTGGAAGAGGTGTAATGTACTGTAGGGGCTAAAAGGACAAACCGAGTTCAAATATACCCACTGGGAGAAGAGCTCAAAATAAGGTACAAACTAGTTCACTCCCAAAAAACACCACATGACCGCACCTACAACTAACTTAACAGGGCCCGTAATGTGAGCAAGCAGGGCTCATTTGAAAGTCATTTACACATTTATAAGCACTAAACTCCTGTTTAGGAGTTATCAACTCATTTCTGCTTGACCATAAAAAGCCCATATTACAAAATAAAAGGTAAGTGAACCTCCTGTTTATTCAAGGCATGACGTGTAGCCTACCAGCTAAGAAACAAAATAGTTTATCTCATTATAAATGCACCCCACCACTTGAAAGCAAAGGGGGGGGCAGGGATTTTACTTAATGTGCCCCCAGAGTATGGAATTCTTTTCCCACCCGGGTCCGCTCCTCCCCTTCCCACTCGTGCCTTCGAGCTTCCTGTGGAATTACTTGAAGCTCTCCTCTGCATGTGGTTGTCCTAAACTGCCATAAGTAACCTTCATCCTCTGCACTGGACTTACATGTCCTTCTTTTGGTACCCTTGCACAGGGCCTGCTGATGCATTCTGCCTGCTTGGGTTCTGCTCTTTATATAATGTATTTATTCTCTGTTCCAGGCAATGCTTTGACTGCGGCTCTGCTTTTGGGGCTCTGAGCTGTATAGAATTGTATAATGTACTGTTCGTAGCCTTGGTGACTCTATGTATATATTCTGTGTTCCTATTCTAACTGTGTTTACTGACTGCTTGTGTTATGTTCATCTGGTTCTACCTGTTTCTGTGTAATGCCTAACTTGTATCATGTTGTCCTCTGTATGAACTTGTATTTCATTGTACTCTCATGGGTCGTACCTGAAAATAGGCAAATGTCTTGTCTAGTGTACTTACCTGGTCAACAAAAGCTCAATAAATAAATAAATAAATTACTATTTTTGATAACAATTTCTTAATTTGGACCACTGCTTATCACATATTCTCAGTTTATACTTCAGGCTATTGGACTCTTTCTAATTTAAAAACTTGAGTGAATCAGTAAACTGTTCTTTAATCATCAGAGTTTTATCATCTAGCTAATCCCTCAAAATAGATTTTTTCATTATGGAGAGAAAGAACATCAACTTATCTAATAGAAAGATTGACTTAAGTAATAAGATGCCAACAATAATAATTTGGGTGATATGTGGGTGAAACATAGAAACATAGAATTTGACAGCAAGTAAGTATGCTTGGCCCATCCAGTCTTCCCATTCCTCCCTGCCTACACTTTTACTGCACACCATTCTTGATCTACAGCTCTTTCTCCCTCCCCCTTCCTTTCCACTATGATTCCCTTGTGCTTATCTCATGCATTCTTGAATCCTGCCACTTTTCACCCTCACTACCTCCACTGCAAGCCTGTTCCAGGAATCCACCACTCTTTCTATGAAGAAATGTCTTCTTCATGTCTCTCCTGAATCTGCCCCCACTCCAGCTTCATAGCATGTTCCCTTGTTCTTAAGCACATTTTCATCTGAAAAATACTTCCGTCCAGCACCTTATTTTACCCTGTGAAGGTATTTAAAGGTCTCTATAATATCACTCTTCCTCTGTTCCAGGGTGCACATATTGAGGTGCTTTAGTCTCTTCTTATTGGGCTTTTGACACAGACCCTGTACCACTTTAGTTGCCCTCTTCTGGATTGCCAACACTCTGTCTATATCCCTCCAGTCTAGTCTGTGTGATTCTATCTATGGCTATGTCCCGGTGAAATGGGATAACCACTTTGTAAATGCATGAATGGACACAGATTCTCCATCATGCACTCAGACAACTAGACAGCTGTGGTGGAGCCCTTCTCCCAGAACAACCATTCCCTGAAGGATATTAAAGCAGCAATTGTGAGTGGAAACTTCAGACACTCAGACATGATTTCTCATGGAAGCCAAATTCATGAGGCTTTTTGGAACAGCTATAGATGGGTTGAACAAAAATGTAGGCTTCCTCACACATTACCAAGTCTCAAACTGAGTTTTGATATTTTGCTGTGGCTCTGGGCCCTACAATTTATTTACAAAATCCACTTGTGCTTTTGGGACATAATAGGCCACAGGAGCCATCAATTCAGACTTGTCTTTCTGAACTATCAGCCTCACACATCCTTAATGGAACATTTTCAACAACTGCTCCTTTTGTAATGGTATCACTTTGATGTAGTTCGCTATTTGCATTCTGATCTTTCACATTTTGAAATACATGAGGACTGTCTCCTGTTGGTCATTTATTATATTAAATTGTTCTGCTTCCTCTACACCCCCTTTGTTAAACAATATGTGATCTACAAACTCTTGTGTATATTTCAGAATATATACAAACATGTGTATGTATTCTGAAGTTCTGGTTAGTTTCCTCTATATCTGATAGCTGAGATGACTGCTCAAAGTGAAAATATAGAGGAGGATCCCTTAAGAAGGAAAAAAACATTACTATGGTGAGTCATTTTTTTGTTTGTTGTTATGTCTCACTATATTGCTATATGCTATGTTTTGACTTGTACTCTGCTGGGGCATACCTGAAAATAGGCATTTATTGTCCAGTGGCCTTACCTGGGTAACAAAATCTTAAATAAATAAAGTATGGTATGACATAAAGCAGTAATTGAACTCATTATCATCATATGCTGTAGTATATTATACTTCACAGACTAGTAGTTACATTATTGTCATAATGCATATGACAGCAGTTTCAATAGCTGTCATATGGCATGACATTCCCTGTGTACCTTTAATAGGGCACACACCTTTCCTTATACCTCCATTTTGTGTGCAATGAAAAATTAACCACAAAATAGCAGTTTTTTTTTCTATTTGGCATTCACCTTTAAAACAACTGTAAGTCACTTCTTTGTCATTTTGTGTTGTCTATAGTACCATACCACCTATTTAGCTTTCAATACTTTGTGGCTTTTTCATCACTTAATCATTTTCATAGGACATAAGGCAACAGATTAATAGTAATGTGACATGCCAGCTGTTTAAGTCATTGCCATATGGAATAAAGCAACTCACTGTCATATGTCATAAAACCATTTAATGCATTGCTGTACGGCATAAGACAGCAGTTTAAATCATTGTAATACAATATAAGACTGAAACTGAAACCCAGCACTGGATTTAAATTTAAAGTGTATGCATGACAAACCAGTAGTCTCCTTAAAAAGTATTAATACTAACAAATTTATTTAAAACTATTTAGTAAGCCTGGGTTGAACGTATCACTTTTTATGTGTATAATATGATAGTAGCCAATGGTTTAAATGACTATAATATGATAGACAAAAATGATAAATTGTTCTAGCCCATAAGGCAGCACTAAAATTGTTGCTTTATGATTTGCAAAGTGTATTTCCATGACATTATCTTGTTGTACAAAGTGTACTTCCCTGATATTATCTTGTTGAAAAGTTAAACAGAAAGGCAAATTCAGGGAACTCTCATAACACAATCATTGCAACATAAGAGTTGTGTTTTTTATATAAGCTTGTTACCTATGGTTCACAACTACTGTATTATAATCAGGGATCCAATATTCAAAAATTTGTGTGGGCACTAACAAATGTTTGCCCGCACAAACCGATCTTTTTGCTGGAGCCCAATATTGAAAGGGTTGTGTTGCACTAGCAAACAGGTGTAGCACTTGCCCAAACCAAAAAAGGGGGTATACAAATGGTGGGGGTAGGGACAGGAAAATTGGCACATGCAGATATTCAGCAGATTTTGGGGGTGCAAATGGGTTTTGCATGGTCCTTTTGCACCATACAAATACCACCGATAAAAACTTCCTTTTACTTTGCACAACCCTAGCAGCTTCCGGAGGCAATGCAGCCAACCAGCTGGTTGGCCACTGGGGTGCATACCCACCACTGTGGTCCATGGCACACTCCCCCATCACCAATCCATGAGTAAAAAAAAAAAATCCCTGGTGCTAGTGGTCCCCCCCTCCATCTGATCACCAGCCTCTCATTGAAAAAACAGAATCCCTGATGGTAGTGGTCCTCCATCCCTCAGATTGCTGGCCTCAAAGTAAAAAGACAAACCCCTGGTGGTAGTGGTATAGTGGTCCCCCCTTCTGCTGATCGGCAACCTGGAATTAAAACAAAAACCTCCTTGGTGTTCAGTGTCCCCCCAAGCACTGGACATCCCCCCACTCACCTGATCAGTATCCATGGTGCAGCAGGTGTATTTGGTGACTGGCACAGCCCTCCTCACACCTCCTCAGCTAGCCATTGTATGTCCAAACAGGGAGCACACCTCTTATTTAATGTACAGGACACATCACCCTGTCCTATAAATAAGAGGCGCACTTCCCACCTGGACATATGGTGGCTATCTGAGGAGGTGTGAGGAGGGCTGTGCCAGTCAAGGTATGGACTCACAGCACTGCAGATACCGATCAGATGAGTGGGGAAGGGTGCCCGGTGCCATGGAGGAGGGAACACTAGACACCAGGGAGGCTTTTTTTTTTTTACTTCAGGGCTGGCAATCAGCATGGAGGGCACCACAACCACCAGGTGATTTTATTTATTTACAGTAGTGGCTGGTGATTGAAGGGGGAGACCACTGGCACCAGGGACAGCTACAGCTATCAGGGATTCTTATTTTTACATTGAGCGTGGCTATCAGAGGAGGGGGGACTACTACCCCCAGGGGTTTCTATTTATTTACAGTAGGGGCTGGCAATTGAGGGGGGAGACCACTGGCACCAGGGACAGCTACAGCTATCATGGATAGTGGGGGGGGGGTGCCGCTCAACCTTCCTCTGTTACCCATGCAAATGGGCCCAAAATTTATTTATTCATTTAGTTATTTAATTCTTGGATTACAATTACCTATGAGTCAGAAGACTCTGTTGCATAGGTTCCACATCATACAACAACAAGTAACAATACAGGCAAACAAATTACTAAAATCATCATCATATGGATAAATACAATTTCAGTAGACAGATTAGTGTATCATAGTTATACAGAGCAAAGGCTACTTGAGTAAACTGAGTAACAGAAACATAAATTGCACATAATAGTTAAAAACAGATAATGTTGCCCCATAATGGAGTGGCAAACAGCTGGAGGCAGACAGAAATGGCTTTGATGGTGTGAGCTAGTCTGCCTGAAAATAAGGCTTCATCCATGAGGTGTGGAGGGGCCGGGAGCTATCATAAATGGGATTGGGGAGAGTTAGAGGGTATATGGGGGCTGGGGGCAGTCACAGAGGCTGTGGGAGATGAGGTGCAATCTCAAGAGTTGTTTAAAGGGGCCCAACATGGGTGAGTCAAGTGTACCTGCTGGAAGACCATTCAGCCAACTGGGAGCCCTACAATGAAAGGACCATCGGGGCTGACTTGTGTGACAAAAGGTACCTGGTATGCAAGATTTGGTCCATTTCTTGTGGTACAAGAGCAGGCAAATTGAGTTAGCAAGTGCTGGGAGTTTGGGGGGGGTAAGGCCTAAGCTAATCCTTTTCCCATATAGGCAAGTGTGGTACTTTATCCTGTCACTAAGGTTGAGCAACTGAGTCATGCTGTAGAGGTCACATGTATGCGTCCTACTGTGCACGCTTGAGACCAGCCTGCAGGCTTTATTTAGGGCTAAGCAAATTCTTTGTAGTGCAGTGTCAGTAGCAGTGCCATATATGATAAGACCATAATCCACTATTGAGAGGATGGAGCACATGACTGCCATTCTGAGGGACTCTTTTGGCATACAGTGTTATGCCTATATAACACCCCTAGCCTACTGTTGACTGTTTTGACGACCATGTTGATGTGTTCTGAAAAGTACAAGGCACTGTCAAGGGTTACGCTAAGGTACTTCATGGTTTGCACTTGTTCTAGTGGGGTGCGGAGATTGTTTCTAATAACAAATGAGGCTGTACTATGTCTGTTGTGAGGGTTTGTGAAGAGCATGGTCTTCATTTTTTTATAGTTCAGGACCAGTTTGTGCCACAAGAATCAGTTTTCAACTGCAGAGAATTTATATTGTAGACTAATGGTTAATGCCTGGGGGGGGTCCTAGTGGCTAGTGAATAATACTGCATCCTCCACATATAGGAGAAGGTCACCGGGACATGTAAGAGGTAGAGAGTTGAGGAAGAGGCTGAACAGTAATGGACCTAAGATGGATCCTTGAGGGACCCCTGACTGGACAGGTTTACTGGTGGACATTCTGAGGGACTCTTTTGGCATACAGTGTTATGCCTATATAACACCCCTAGCCTACTGTTGACTGTTTTGACGACCATGTTGATGTGTTCTGAAAAGTACAAGGCACTGTCAAGGGTTACGCTAAGGTACTTCATGGTTTGCACTTGTTCTAGTGGGGTGCGGAGATTGTTTCTAATAACAAATGAGGCTGTACTATATCTGTTGTGAGGGTTTGTGAAGAGCATGGTCTTCATTTTTTTATAGTTCAGGACCAGTTTGTGCCACAAGAATCAGTTTTCAACTGCAGAGAATTTATATTGTAGACTAATGGTTAATGCCTGGGGGGGGTCCTAGTGGCTAGTGAATAATACTGCATCCTCCACATATAGGAGAAGGTCACCGGGACATGTAAGAGGTAGAGAGTTGAGGAAGAGGCTGAACAGTAATGGACCTAAGATGGATCCTTGAGGGACCCCTGACTGGACAGGTTTACTGGTGGACAGTTTGTCACTGATTTTTACCTGCTGGGATCTGCCTTCAAGGTAACTTTTAAACCAGGACACAGCTCCAGAGGAGGCATTGATGGTGACAAGGCAGTCCTGAAGCAGGGTGGGGTTGATAATATCGAAAGCCTTAGTGAGATCAATGTACACTGATCCCACTAAGTGCTTCTGATCAAGAGCATGGTGGATAAAGTCGGTGTATTGAAGAATGGCAGATGTGGTGCTATGATTTTTCCTGAACCCATGCTGTTTGGGGCATTGAATATTGTACTTTGCAAGGAACTCTGTTAGCTGGTCAGCTACAATTCTCTCCAATGCTTTTGAGAGAGGAGGGAGGCTGGAGATGGGGCAGTCATTAGAATGCTCAGTACGGTCATCATTCTTATGTGCTGGGGTAATTATAGCAGCTTTCCATTGAGAGGGAATTGCCCTAGGCAGAGTGATTTGTTCAAGATTGTGGTAAGGGACAATATAACCACATCCAATGTTATGCTTAGCAGCTTCAAATCGAGTGAGTCACTGCTATAGCTTGATTTACCTAAGACTTTGTACAGGTATTTCTTGGCAATATTGGGGGATATTGTTCTGAGATAGAAAGGGGATGTGAGCTGGGGGTATGTCTGTACTGGTCAGTCCAGGTGGGGGGGGGGAGGCCAAAGAAGTCTGGGGGCAGTACACCACTTAAATCGGTGAAGGCGGTGTTGAGTGTGTTAACTATGATCATGGGATCTTGGACATGCAAATGGCACTTAGCACCTTGCATGCCCAATGGGCTCATTTGCATGGTTACCTTTGAAAATTGCTGATAGTACTCCAGTGCTATCGGCTCCTGAGGCTAACTTTGGGACCCATGTCGGGGTGGCGCTACCTTACTTAGCGCTGCACCGACATGGCCATATATTCAGTCAGGTAGCACCCAACTGAATATACCATCCTGGGACCCCTGGGCAATTGCAAAGTACAGTACAAACATTTGTGCTATGCTTTGCACCTTTCTGAATCTCAGGCCCCAGATGTTTAATGGTGGGCCATATAAAGGAACAGAATATGCTGCGACTTGGTCCGGTCTCTTTTACAAAAGAGGTTCCTTAGCTAAATAAAGGATAAACATAATTAAAATAAGTAGCACATCCTTTACTAATGTTTGTTCTTAACACAGACCATTATGCAGATAGATTTGTTTCATTATTTTCTTTTTGGCTCCACTCAACAAACTAAGTAGTTTCTGTTTATAGTGAAGGAAAATGATGATTCCTGTTCGTGAGTCAATGATATATTGATACAGATTTTCTTCTGTTGTTTACTATAAGAACTATAACGTCATTATGAAATGTAAGAATTACCAATACTGATGACCACAAACTTTTCATGAATTTATTGATTCTAATTGCTACTTTTAAACTTAACTACAACAAACAGCTGAATGAAATAAACTTTTATCTTTATAAACTCTCTGCATATCACCTATATAGAACTTGAGAACTAATTGCTTTTGTTAGATTTATTACCCTGCATAATCCATAGCAAATCCTTTCTATAAAATGCCCCTGTACTTCTTTTATGTACAGCAAATGTAATGTGGGTGTACTGTCAATATTATTTTTGTTTTTATTCTTTTTATAATGAAGTTTGTTCCTGGCATTAAACCAACGTTATTTTAATACCAATGAACTTAATTATTTTCTCTCTAACATATTGTTGTTTACCTGTGACCCAAGGAACTAAACATACTTGGACTCTAGAGTAAATTATTATAAAAAACATATAATACTGTCTTCTTTCTGAAAAGCAATATAGTGCTATCTACCTTCCTGAAAGGAAATGCAATACTGTCTGCTTTCCCTGTCCTCCATTACATCTCCGATTAAGGGGACTCATATTTTTTCATATTAGGGGGATATACAGTACTGGATTCTTACTATTTGTCAGTATGTTATGTTTATATAATCCTTCCTCTTGCAAAACTAGAGGATCCAGATCTTGTATTATTGATATTTACTAGATTTTCTTTATATTTTCTTCCACTGGATTTCCGTTATATAAACTATGTGAGCTGCTATGAAAATTATACACATTAAATCTACATTGTGTAAATGTGTGAGGAATGAAAGGAAACAGCACTAAAGAGTATGCTACAAAACATATAGTAAAGGTTAGTTACAAGTAACAGTAGATCTTTGAGAGAATCTTCTCCAGACACACACATTGAACATCATCAACCAGCATCATCACGTCCACCACCACACATGATGTTGGACACCCCAATGTTACTTGTGTACAGAAAAAAGAGAGGCCTCATCCACTTCAGTTCCCTCCACTGATAAATAGAGTTTCAACATTTACCAACCAATAAGAGCTCATATTTTATCAGTAATACAGGAGTGGTAGGGAAGCTGACCTCCTATTTTCCATGCCTCCTGGGCAGGGATGCAGTACTGCTTTGTACTTGTCCATTTAGTGTGATTCTGTGGGGAAAATATCTTTAAAGGAGATAGGTTTGTTCCTTACTAGTAACAGTAGATCTAATTGAGAATCTCCTTTATAGACCCTGACAGTATCTCACCCTTTGTTCCTTAGCAAGAAGGACTGTTGTGTTTCATACAGATCACTGCATGGCGTCCCGTTCATATGTCCAATTGTTTTATTGGGCAGGCTCATGTGATCTGTTTTCCCTACCTCACCTGGATGGTTTCTGGGCTGCTAACAAGACAGCTATTCTCTTGGAAGGTATACCAAACCAAGCCAGCTGTACATTCTCTGAAACCAAGCAAACAGTTGGAGGGATGGGAGGTCCAGGGCAACAGTTTGCTCAGAAACTGAGATGACAGATGTGAGCTGCATGGCAGCTGAAATGGTTGTTTCATTGCCTTGTAAGTTCACTGCCTGGAACCTGTTACAGGACTACCCTGCTCTGCATTGCATTTATATGAATATTGCATTCCACCAGGGAGCAAGACCCCGAATCCATAGGGACAGAGGTGGACATCCCACTTAAGGTTGGATACATCCATAGTCATATTGACCTGAGAAAGGTCACAGAGAAAGGGAGTATCTGCCAGTATATGCTGCCTTTCCTGCCACCACTGGGATGCTCTCTGAAGATGGGTATAGACCCTGATATGGTGCTCAAGAGACTGATGCACCTAACACCGCTTAGACCACGGGAACAAATGCAGAACCTGCATATGCAGGCAGGTCAAGGATAACACAAATATGGATGCCAATCAGAGCATGGTTCCTGCTGAAGCCATGTTGCTTATGGTAACCATACTTGCCTGAGTTACAAGCACATCCACCCAATTCTCTGGCAAGAAAGCATTTGCTTCAGATGTTTTCAGCACAGTGCCAATGTATTGTGACCATTGACAAGGACTGATAATGTACTTCAGTGCATTGAAAAGGATACACATCTGTTCCAGCAACTGCCTTGTCCTGTTCACTGTGTGAACCATCAGCTCTGCAAATGATCCCTTCAGAAGCAAATCTTCTAAATAAGGGAACACATGTGCCATCCCAATAAGAAGCTACAGCTTCAAGTAAAACACATTTGATAATTACATGCAGTGGCAAGAACAAACCATTGGGTAACACTCAGAACTGAAAATGATGGCCCTCTAGACAGCACTGCAGGTATTGCCTGTAATGTTTCTAATGTATATGTGCAAATAAGTATCCTGTTCAAATCCAGTCCCTTTGAGGCAGCAGGGGAAGGAGTAAGTCCAGAGAGAGACAGAGAGAGAGACAGAATGTGAAACTTTATTTAAGCAATATGCTTGTTCAGCACATAAAGATCCAGGATCGTATGAAAGCCTCTTCTCTTTTCAGTATTAGGAAGTATCTGGAGTAGAAACCCATATTCCTTTCTGGTAGTGTCACTGGCTGAATTACCCTGTCTTCCAATAGAACCTTGTCTTCTTCTTGAGGGATGGTCAAGTGCTCCAGCAGATAGCGACAAGGAATAGGGGCATCCTTTGGTGCTGAAAGGCAAACTTCAGTATATACCTAATTAGATTATTTCCAGGATCCATTACTGGAACTAGAACATTGAGATTCTGCCCCTATTTAAATACCTGGTTGTTGAAAAGGGGGACTTATCGAGTAAAAAGGGAGTGAGCAGCCTTGACTGCCTCTGATACAAACAATCAGTGCCTTGTAAGAGACACCCATGCACTGCTTCTGCTGGATGCCTCAGCCTCCACCAGACAAATGAAAGGGACAGGAATCCATCTCTAGGCTGTTGGGGGCCAAGCAACTTGATAGACCACAGGGTCTGAAAGGATGCTCTGAGCTCATTCAAAATGCACCTCTGCTTAGATAAACAGCCTGAGTACAACAAGACAATATGATTTCAGGCACTGAACACATATAAAATAACTCACTTGAATGTATGTAGTATTGTTTTTAACATTTGTTATTGTTTTATTGACATAATTATGAAGTTAATCTAGTTTATTCTTTATAATATGAGGTGTATATATGCCAGTATGCCTTATTATTCACTGTTGATTGTGGAACATGCATATTTAGTTATTTTTTGTTTTACCAGGAAAAGCTCCATTGAGCAATGCTCATTTGTAGGCAGGTCCTATTTAGGACAGTAAAAATACAGAAGAAACATAGTGATTACAAAAGATGCAAGGCAAAGAGTATACTACAGAATTTACAAAGGGAGTATATGCTGGTGTATGAAATAATGATATACAGCAGTAAAAGAAAATAAGTATAATACAATACATACTAGTACAATATACAACATGGTAAATAAGTAAGTTATTACAAACAAGTCATCTTAGATAATAGCGATCAAATTACATTGAGTAACAGTGGAGAACATAGAGGCATGTACAGCTATCTGCAATGGGTGTCAATCAATAGTTTGAAAGTATGAAGGCTCACCATCAAATTCAACATGAGGAAAGCTTGTAATTTGTTCCACTATATAGGGACGAGCCAGCTGATAGCCATTTTGCCATATCTAGATGCAAATCTGGGAGTTTCTAGTAAAATATAATTACATGCTCTCAGACTGTATAAACTAGAGGCTGTGCAAAAAAAGTTAGATGTATTGCAGTACGTTGTGTCTAAGTGACTTGTAGGACCATAGATAGAGTTGTTTCTGTCTTCTAGTGGTAAGGGATGCCCAACTAACAGACACACAAAGGGTGCAGTGGAGAGACCTTGCAGGCAGCCCCATAATGAATCTCAATGACCTATGGTAAAGGATGTCTAAATTGGCAAGTTGACAGACAGCAACGCCTCATCACCAAGACTTTGTAATCAAGATGTGTTTGGTTCCCATTCCCAGGGTTCTCACTGGATGAGTGGGCAGATAGCTAATGGACTGGCATCCTCCACTGGTCCCCCTCGGGTGGTGTTGTGCAATGCCAGGTTGATGAGGAACAAGACAGCGATTATGGCTAGCTTGATTTCCTTAGTTGACCTGGCATGCATTACGGAAACCTGGTTGGGGGACTATGCAGGCCCAGTGTTAGAGGCATCTATCCCACCAGGGTACTCTGTATTGCACTGCCCGAGGAGGGAACGCAGGAGTGGCGGAGTGGCTACCTATTTTAGATCCAACTTGAATTTCTCCATGCACCCAGTTGAGTCTACTTCATCATTTGAATATGTGACCATTTGGGGGGGGTGTCCGGGAGCATGTTACATGATCCTCCTTGTTTATCACTTTCCGGGGTGTGACGGGGAGTTCCTGAAGGAAGTTATGGACTTCGTCGCAGACAGAGTGTTGGAGTCATGCCAGATGGTTGATTCTGCGTGACTTCAACACCTGGGTCAATGATGAACTCTCGCATTTTGGTAAGGATGTCCTCCAGACAATGAGATCATTGGGCCTTGCACAACAAGTTGCTTCCATGACCCATACCCATGGCCACGGCTTGGACTTGGTATTCTCGTTGGGGCTTGAGATCACTGATCTCAAGCTTGATCCAGTTTCCTGGTAAGATCACTGCATGGTGAAATTCTTGTTTGGGCCCCCCCCCCGTTAGTCCCTCCCCTGTTGAGATGGTCCGCTGCCACCCCCTTTGGGGATTTATCCCTAGGGGGACTGTTGGCGATAGTGGATTTTTCTGGTGCGAGTGCTGCATGTGAGATGGAGGTCAAATGAGGCAGTGGAAGCATATAATATTGCTATCACCAAGACATTGGACACCATCGCATCAACTCGTATATGACCCAGGTCTTCTCACTTTAGATCCCCATGGTTTGATGGGGCTCTCAAGGAGATGAAGACCAGGGGTCAGAAGTTGGAGTGTTGCTGGAGGAGGACCAGGACCATGGGGACAGACTGGCTTTGAGAACTCACTACAGTGAGTATCAAAGGGCAGTCGACTCTAAGAAGGCAGAGTTCCTGTCCAGGGAGATTGCCACAGGAAGGAACAGACCAACTCTGCTCTTTCAGACTGTAGACAGGTTATTACATCCAGCCTGCCTGCAGCTGAAAAGAGCACTTTCAATTGTACAGTGTGAAGTGCTCAGTTCTTTTCTGACAGGATGTCAGCCATTAGGACTGGGATAACTTCAGTGGAGTGCGATCTGATCCTCAGTGTTGAGTCTGATATGACAGAAGCATTTCAATTGCCCTGATGAGTTTCGGCCAGTGGGGGTGGCTGAGGACACTGAGGTGATTTTTGAAGTTACGACCTATTTCTTGTGAACTGGACCCTGGCCCGACATGTCTCCTAGTGGGAGGTGTTGAGTCCATTGGTCCAGTGTTCACTGAGGTTGTCTGGTGTTCTCTCTCAGCAGGGGTCTTCCCTGATGCCTTGAAAGAGGTGCTGGTGAGGCCCCTGCTGAAGAAACCATCAATCGACCCTGACATCTTATTGAATTATTGACCTGTCTCCAATCTCCCATTCCTGGGGAAGGTTGTAGAGAAAGCAGTGGCATCACAGCTTGAGGGATACCTTACGGCCTTTGATATCCACGAACCACTCCAGTCCAGCTTTAGGAAGATGCATCACATGGAGATAGAGGGGAATGGTCAATTCTCATTCTCCTCAATCTCTTTTCAGCTTTTGAAACCATAGATCATGTGGTGCTACTTAATCACCTGAGGAGGCTCTGTGGGCTCACCAGCAAGGTCATCAGCTGGTTTGAGTCCTTTTTGACAGGCAGGACACAGCGAGTTGTGATGGGAAGTTTCTCATTGAGTCCAAGGCTCCTGTCCTGTGGCATACCCCAAGGGTCAGTCTTGTCGCCCATGTTATTTGCGGTGTATATGCTGCCCCTTGGTGACATCATTAGGTGTTACAGTCTGGGTTTTCACTGCTATGCAGATGATACACAGTTGTATATGTCCTTTGCTCCCAAAATGTCGGATGCTGTGGACATGCTTAACAACTGTTTATTTGAGATCCAGGTCTGGATGTCCTCTAACTGGTTGAAGCTTAACCCAGACAAGACAGAGGTACTGGTGATTGAGCCTGGCCATCAGTGGGATGTAGTCACCACCAGTGCAGGAACAGGGTTGTTCCTGGGGTCCACTGCATTGATGGTGACTACTAAGGTGCAAAACCTGGGCATCATCCTCAATGACAGTTTGACACTTGAAGCTCAGGTGTCTGCCATCATCTGGAGTGATTTGTGCCACTTAAGGAATGTCACCTGGATCAAGCTCTTGATCTCATCAAAAGATCTGCCATCGCTGGTGCACACTTTTGTCACCTCCAGACTTGATTACTGCAATGCTCTATACTTCAGAGCCAGTGGGGGCAACCTCCACCGGCTCCAGTTGGTGCAGAACACTGCAGCAACGTTGTTGGTGAGCCTTTCTGCATGAGATACACTGGCTGCCAGTCAGGTAGAGGATTGCCTTCCAGGTGAATTTGCTCGCCTATAAGGCCTTATATGGATCAGGTCCGGGCTACCTGTCTGACCTCCTGACACTTGCTTGCCCAGTGCATTCCCTACTGTCATCTACAGAGGGCTTCTTGGTGGTCCCAAGAGCATGTCTTAAAAGAGCAGGAGATTGTGGTTTTGAAGAGGCAGGCCCTGTATTATGGAACTCCCTCACATGGGCATTGAGGGAGGCCCCTTCATAGAAAGTTTTAAAAAAGGCCTGAAAATGCATGTTTTTAATCAAGCTTTTAATGTACATTGACGTTTAATGAAATTGAACAGAATTTTTAAGTATGGTATTTATAATTATTTATGGTATATTTTAAAATTGAATGGACCCTGATTTAACAAGCATTTGTCAATGCCAAATGTTGTCTTGCTGGCATTGGCATTGGTAGTGCAGGAGTTAGAGAGATGCATAATAGGAATGGCAGTGAAGTATTGAACCCCACCCCAACCCTGCAGAGACTGACAGGCATTGGGGTGTGCTTTTGGGTCGTTGGCCATAACACTCATGCCGTTTCACCTCACCCTTCCCTGCAGACACTGGCAAGTGTTGTGGTGTGCCTTAAGGTCTTTGGGCCTTATGCTCACCCCCATTCCATAAGGAAATATGTTGAGATGGGTGCAGTAAAGGAGAATGGGATGAACTTTGGGGCTGAAGAGTCCAAGGCACACCATGATGTTTGTCACTGGCTGTAGGGTGGGGTTGAGGGTGGAATGGTGTGAGCATTACAGCCGACAATCCCAAGTCACACCCCTGATGCCTGTCAGTCTCCACAGAGAGGGGCGTTATGGTTGGAAAACCTAATGCCCTGGGTGATTGTTGGTATTTTTCCTCCAAATTTTCAACATGGGCTTTTTGTGACACCACCTCGTGAACAGTGGCACTATCAGTTCATTAGCTGAAAGGTAATTTTGCACAGCAACTGCGCCATTTGGTGCTACAGGTGTGAAAACACATTTTGGGCAGAAAGTGAAAAATGACAGCTGTACTGTTCATGAGGAGGTGTAAAAAATATCATAGTTGAAAATCTGGAGTGAAAATAAAAAATTGGTGAAATTACGAGCATGCGTACAAACTGTGCAATGAATGCCCGTAACGCAATTATTTTAGTGATTTTTTTAACCAAATTTCCAACATAGGCATTTTGGGACCTCCGCTCATAAACAGTGGCACTGTCATTTTGTTAACCTGTCCCAAAAGTTGATTTCCCACAGCGACAGCGCCATTGTGCGCCAAATGTGCAAAAACATATTTTGGGTAGGATGTGAAAAATGACAGCTGTACTATTCATAAAGAGGTGTGAAAAAATTGCAATGTTGAAAATCTGGAGTAAAAATATTAAAATTCTCAAAGTTATGAGCTTGCGTGGAAACTGTGCACTGCATGCTCATAATACAGTAATTTTTTTGAATTTCTTCACCTAATTTGCAACATAGGCTTTTTGGGACCCCCATCTCATGAACAGTGGCACTGTCATTTTGTTAATCATTCCCAAAAGGTGATTCCATGCAGTGACCGTGAAATCACCTTTCGGGACCGAATAACAAGAAGACATTGCATGTGTTCATGAGGTGGGGTCCCAAAAACCCCATGTTGAAAATTTGAAGCCAAAATTCAAAAGAATTGCTGAGATATCCACCTAAGTTGACCCCCCCCGCCCGATGCCATTATACAGCCTACTGGCATTTCTTCATTTTGCAGTTCGGCTTTGAAGAGTCCAGACGTGCTCCCGCTCCACTGAAGATCACAATGCCAGACCTCCGGAGGTAAGTATGGGGTGAAGGAGGTATGGGGAGGTGGAGTGCACAGAAGGTAGGTCCGGTTTGGCAGTGCCACTGACAACGAGGGACTGTTTTCTGTTTTTTCAGGTAAAAAAAAAAAAAATGGAACCAGACATCGCGCAAGGATTTGTTGGCCACACTGGGGTAGGATCCCAGTGTGTCACACAATGGGAGTAAACCAGGACTGGACATCGTGTAAGGATTTGTTGGTCACACTGGGGTGGGCTTCCAGTGTGCCACACAACATAGCGGTGGTGGGGAGGAACATGCTGACACGGTCGGCTTTGTGTGAGAGGTGGCACACTGGGGTGGGCTCCCAGTGTGCCACACAATGTGGGTGAATGGGGGACATGCTGACATGGGGATTGCACCCCCATTTTTGGCTTTGTTTGGAGATTGAAATGTTTCACCAGGAAATGCACGTATGGGAGGCATGTCATCTCTGGCGCTGCATGACGAGCTTGTCTCTCATTGTAGTGGCACATTTCTTTCAAGTTGGTGGCACTTTACATAATTTTTGCATCAGCACTAGCATGCTGGCTAATTGGGGAATGAGGTATGCAGCCACTAAAGTGTGCCCTGCATTCTCCAACACTGACACACCTCTCATTGTGCTATTACTACTGCAAGATGTTGCTTGTGCGTGCACAAGACAACATAAAAATGTAAATATTTTCCTGTTCTGTATATTTGTTAAGCATCCAGAGCCTCTAGGATTGGACTTCATAGAAATAAAGCAACTTGACGACTTGACTTGACTAGGCTAAGAATGTGGCTCTGATTAGGGTTTTGTGGCCATCCAAAGGAAGATTAAACTTATTTCTATAGTAGAAGACTAGCCTTGAGCACTGCTTCTTGTGCACGTTTTCAATGTGGGTACTGAAAGAAAGCTTACTATCTAGTCATACCCAAATATTTGAACATGTTTGCTAGCTCTAGGTTATTACCCAGGAGTGTAAGGAGTCGTGGAAGAGAGGAGCTAGTTGGCCAGTTGCTGTTAGAAGAAAAAATCATATGCTTCAGTTTTGAGGTCTCACGGAGAAGTTTGAGCCAGTCCACAGACACAGGGGTAGAACCACCACTTGCAACACTGATGACCCAGGTTCAGGGACAAGCTAGGACCATCAGAGGGCTAGCTGGGGGAAGGATGGAAAAGCATCTAATGGACAGCTCTCTTCCTCCAGGGTGGGGAGGTTCAGTGGCACCTGTCAATTGATCAACAGCTGGGTGTACACCAAGACAGGACCACACATTATGGGTGAGGGAGCAGCAGACATCTGCGAGGTGTCTGTGAGAGTGAGGTTGCCTATGTGCTGACATCATTGCATGTCTGTGCCTCAGGGGTATCATACAAGGAAAAACACCCTTCTTGTTGCACAGAATGAAGCCAACTCTGGGGTAGAGCTTTACCAGCTTAATGATGCCATGCCACACCCATCAGGAACTTCAGGTTGATCTTGGTCCCTCCCTCAGCCCGCCCGGGGTGGGCCGTCATGAGTGGTAAGTCATGGGCTTCCCTGAGTGGGCCGGTAGGAGGGATGCAAGGTCAGAGGATCCCTCAGGGACTGGGTTGATTATGGGGTACATCTTCAGTGCCGGACAGAAGTGCATAAATAGAACTGATAAAAAAAGAGAAGTGTGGATGCACACAGTTTCATTTGGAGAGGATCAAAGGCTTTCTGAAGGTTGTTTAGAGCTTCTGGCACACTACATCTTGCTACATATAGGATTGTGTCATTAGCATAGCAGTGAAGCTTAACATCCTTAACAGCGTTCCTTAGATCATTTTTGTATACTGTGAATAAAAGAGGGTTGAGGACAGACCCTTGTGGGACTCCTTTAGAGATCTGGGAGCAGGAGGAAAATAAGCCTTTGGATTTAAGTTGCTGTTGTGTTTCTGAACCAGGGCAGAGCACAGTGGCAAGTGCCAATAGAGGACAGTTTATGCAGCAGGGTTGGATGGTCAACAGTATCAAAGGCCTTGCTAAGGTAAAGAAAGATGGTTGCCATTACAAGCTTTTGCAGTGAACTAGTCATCTGTTACTTTAATAAGCATAGTTGTGGTACTATGCAAGGACCAAAACCCAGTCTGAGATGGGGTTATTAACTCATTGCTGATGAGGTTCTCCCAAACCTGGTTGCTGACTAGGTTTTCCAAAACTTTCACTTGTACTGTTAGAATGGGTATTGACCTGTAGTTGTTTTCAACAGATTTATCATCAACTTTGAGAAGCAATAGTATATGAGCCATTTTCCAAAGTATGGGAATTTTATTACTTATGAGGGAAAGATAAAGAAGGTAAGCAAAAGGTGTTGTTAGCACTCGGGTCTCAGTCCTGAGGAAAAACAGCTGCAGTTTATCTGCCCTGGGCTCTTTTTTGCATCAAGAATTAAGAGCAGATCTTCCACCTGAGTGTAGGTGGTGGTCTGGAAACAAAAAAGGGGATGCTTGCTGCTAGTAGAGGGAGATTGCTTAAAATTTGGGAGCAGATTGCAGCAGCAGGTGACTGATCGAAGGCCATCCAAGGAGAGGCAAAGTACGAGTTAAGCTCTTCCACAGTGAGCTGCTTATCAGTGATTCCAGACACTGCTGCCCTGGCACATGCATCAGAGCTGTCAGGCTAAATGTGATACATGCTTGACAGCATCTAGACTCTGGGCTGTATATTGTTAGCCTGACTTTGGCTTAGTCTTCCGACTAGTTATCCACAATATTGGATCTGAATTTCCACTGGCAGTTCTGGTTCTTCACCAGCTACCCCTGAAAGCTTAAAATTTGTAGACCAAGCATGGACGAAACAAAAGCCCTCGTCCCCATAATATCCAGTTTTCTGTATTCCTTTTCTCAGGGTCTAGTGCTTATGTGTTGAAGTATTTTTGACCTATCATAAGCTGCCATAATTACTATAGAATCAAGCGTTTTACTATAGAGTCAGTCACTGAGTGGTAAAACAGTGATTTTAACCATAGGAGCCAGGTACTATTTGTATGCCTTCCTGGTTATGGCCTTCAAGATACTAGACCTATGTCATGCAACCATAAATACATCTTCCAATGCTAAACAAATTGGAGGAATTATTAAGGAAGAGGCAGAGTGAACTTCCAGGAAATCACACAGATTCTTTTTTGAAGAATATTCCTCTTCCATGGAGAGCTGCAATGTCTCTTGGACAGACCTTAAGAAGGTTTCTCAAGAGGAGATCTAGGAGTATAATATACTATACCATGCCCACACTGTTAGAGAAAAGAGTGGACACTGAAATGTATCTTGTCTGAAAATACCTCTTTCTCATTCTCTCTACAGTAATCCTCCTGAATTAAATCAGGACTATATTGCCCCTTCTCCTGAAGAGAGGCAAAGGGACTCTTAACAGGAGCTGAGACCACAGCAGGGTTAATAGGTTGGACAGACTTTGCTGACCTTGTGGGCTGAAGCATCACAGCCAATCCTGGTGCCAGTGCCAGAGCTTGTGATAGCAGTAAGTGAAGCAATAGCCTGTGTATCAACTCAGTGAACAGGGCACAAATGGCAAGGTTGATTCAGATGGGTGCAGCCATGCCAATGTTGCTGGACTGTGGTTCAGCCTCTCCATAGAATACACAGGCTGCTGCTGTACCATTGATGGTGACAAGAGTCCTTCTGCTGTGGATTCTTGCCATTCATTGACTGAATCAGGAGTTAGTACAAGACACCCGACATTGGATTAATCTTTCCACCATGGCAGAATGGATGGCAACTGAAATATCTGCCAATGGTGGTGCCATTCTGCTGATGTCAGCTACTGCTTAGGGCCTGACTGGTCATGTCATCATCCTTTCTGATGGCATAGCACTGCGATTCTGATGATGCATAGATTTGGACACAGCAATTTATTTAGCTCATTTAGAGACTTCTTACCTGAAGTCAATGGAGGAGCAGGCATTTTACCTGTATGAATGGCTCTAGTGACTACCACCTGAATCTAGAGGTAGCTTTGTTGAACTTTTAGCAAACAGGACAGTGCAAAACATCATGACTGGTGCAGAGGTAGTTAACACAGTGGTCACGGCTGCCATTGTGGAGATTTGTTTACCACAACAACACTAATGAAAAAGCAATACGTTCTTCTGTAGCAGTGGGTTCAAAAGCATACAATGCAAAGATGAATTGTCCACAGCAATCCTGAAGGATGGCTTTACAGTGTGAATAGAAAAATAAGTTGATGAGAAAAATCTTCAGTGACGTAGCAATGATGATGAACTAATCTACAGAGGTCTGATGCACACGCAACAGTGGGTAAAATAAAACTGAAGTAGACTAGGGCTTTCAAATTATATATATAGGAGATGCCAAGATGATCAATATTGTACGTGGGGGTGTACAGCAACTTGGGGGGGGTGCAAGTGTGAAAAGCCTTTTATGAGGTCTTGAAACCTCCAGCTTGCAGTCCAATGTGTGTGCCTCAGTGGAGGATATATTCTTGAAGATTTGTGTTATGCCTGCTCTGAAATCTATTAACTTTAGAAATATTACCTGCCTTGAGTGACATTTTTGCTTATTTTAGATACTACAAATTAATCTATGTGATGGATTTTGCCAGAATTCCTAATACACATGCTGATTATCAGTAATGGTTTTGTTCCCCCCTCATTTCAGGTTGATGCATTGCGGTTACGATTGGAAGAGAAGGAAACATTTCTTAATAAAAAAACAAAACAGCTGCAGGATCTTACAGAAGAAAAAGGGACACTTGCTGGGGAGATTCGTGATATGAAAGATATGTTGGAAGTAAAGGAAAGAAAAATCAATGTTCTTCAGAAAAAGGTAATACTCTTGTAAGAACATAAATGTTATACCCCTTAATGAAATGAATAATTCTATTTAGTTATTATTCAGTATATTAAGCTAATTTGTATGTGTACCTCAAATAGTTTAGCCCATAATTAAGTTTGGTTCTTAGCACAGCATGCAGCTAAGCATCCTTTTTAAAAAAAGAGGTTTTTCAAGCCAAGCAAAACCTGAGGAATAAATAACTATAGCATTATTATAACCTGCCTTTTAGTATCCAGATATTTCAATAAGTATTCATTCACTTTTGAATATGGTTAGGGAGAGAAGCTTTGATTCATTTCAAACAATCTAGAGGATTTCTAACTCTAATATTAAAATAGTGTAATGATACCGCATTGCTGTGGTTCTTATGTTTTGATTTTCAGCCTATGTAACTCTGCGTAGAGATGATTGCATCATAAAATAGAGTGATTTTTCTGTCCTATTTTGGCTCTTGGTTCAGGTTTTAGAAGATGCCTGTGTGACATACATAGTTTCTAGGGGCCAGCAGAATGGTCCAGTGGAAGTGACATGGGTGTATCAAAAATCCAGGGCTTCAGCCCGGATATGGGAAGGATAACTTAGGATCCCAAGGGATGCTGGCCATCTCCAGGAAGGGAGAGAAACAGGTTGCACTAAGGTGGCGCTGCAGCTGGAGAGGCTCATGAGAGCGGGACCCCTGCTGGCTCCATGCACAGGCATGTATGAGCATATGCATGCAGACATGGAACCCTGCTGCCAGTGTCCCATAATGCTGGGACAACTGAAGATGGAAAAGCCTTAGGTGAAGCAGAATGGTGCTGATGCTCTTAAGCCTTGCCGAGCTGACTGCCCACAGTTCCAGTGATATTATACTGACCTACTGTGGGGAGGCCAAAGCCCTCAAAAGCCCTACTGTGGGGGTGGTGGAGCCTGTGGGGACTGGAGGATGGATAAACAAAGGAAAAGTAATCTATGAGCACATGCTCTCATTCATTCAGATAGTGGCCAGCCAAGGTGTAAAGGAGGAGGGTCCATGCTGGTCACTGTCCCTCCACTGACTAACTCTCTGCTGCAGTATCCTTTTGGATGATAGCATGGAGTGGGTGGAAGATGAATGTGGTGCTTAGTGGGTGTGTGGGAAGAGGTTCCTGTCTTTTTTGGATGGGCCTGGGGTATGGGACATTGGTACTGGGTGCCCTTGGTTGACGTAAGGATTTTATGAGCATTGATTTAGCCGGTGCTGGGAGGAAGGCAGGTGCTGCTGCTCAGTGGGAAAGGGGTTTCTTTATCTTTTCTGAAACTGGGTAGGGGTGTGTCTGAGGAAGGATGGGATATGGATGATTCAAGAGGGTGGAGAGAAGGGAGCTTTCTTATTAACAAAGTAAAAGCACACTGCAAAGTGCCACCCTATGGAGACTTGTTTAGGTGTGTATGACAGGGAGATACTGCACTCTTGAGGACTGACCTTTTCTTAAATCTGTTGCAACAGTTCTTCTATTTCTTAACCTGATCTATTCTTTTCACTTCTAGTCCATAAGGTTGGCCACCTGTGGGCACCCCCTTCCCTTTCTCGACAATGCTATAGTGTCCTCTTTAATTTTCCTTTTCCCTCTCAGGTCCTCATACAGGGAGGTTATTGTGGTCACCTCTGAGCTGTTATAAAACCTGTAAATGTTGAAAATACCATGGCACTAGATGTTTTTGATAAAGGTAAAAAGTTACTAGGGGACTGTATAATAAAAAAATAAGTTAACTGTGCTATTTACAATGCATGTAAATTGCTGTAAACTGAACAAGTCTGGAATTTCATTGTGAGTTGCATATATCCTATGATGCTTTGCACTATGGAAGTATGTATGATGTTGTGTTTCTTTGAAACTTGGATTCTTGTCAATGCCCTTTGGGGTAACCCTTGTTTCAGTGCTTCTGCACTGAGGTTCTTTGCCTTTAGCTTGTTTTTTTTTTTTATTTGAGCCCCCACCACCCAAGCAAACAAGGCCCACATAGGAGAGGCTGAATCTCAGCTACTAAGGTAGATCAGTTAGTCAGTGGGTGCTGGCTACATGTAAAGGAAAGACTTGCATAGTCTGTTGCTACAAACTGATGTACTGAAGACGGGATATGGCATTGCTGAAGGTTATCTACTGCATTTTGAATAAATATCACAAAGAGATTGTGTGTTGAACTTGAAGTTCGGTGTCTGGTCCATTTGTTATCCCACAACCCCTCCATAGTGAGGCACTATGCATTGTGGCTGTTCACAGGTTCTGTGCCACTTCATGGCATAGCAAAAAGGCAAGCACATACAGAGCATTAACGGAAAACTGTGCTGAACCTAAAAGCAATTTTTCTCGGCAGAAGCAGTTTTTTTTGTTAAATACTGATTCCAGTTCTGTTATTGTTTTATCTTTCCTGGCCTATTAGTAACCTCACATTATGTTTCTGATTTACACTGTGGTGTTAAGTGTCATTTTAGAACTGTATGATGTAGTTTATGTCCCTCTCAATCACACAGTTCTATATTAGAACACGAATGCATTGTGGCAACAATAGAAGAGCTGAATAAAGGACATAAACTACATTATATAGTTCTAAAATGGTATTTACTAGCAGTATGCAAATCAAAAACACTCACTAGGTTAACTAAAAAGTCTGTAGAGGTGGAACAGTAACAGAACTGCTGCCAGTATTTAAAAATCAGCTTCTAGAATGAAAAATGATGTACAGGCCCAGCACAGTTCTCCTTTAATTCAGTAAATTTATTAGTGAGTTACAACATGCATGTCAACATACACAGAGCTCACAAAGTGACAAGTGCATGTGCAGGGTGGGACGTGAAAGGCTGACAGACTCCCCCTATGTCACAGTGTCTCATCATGTAGTCTTCACCTGATGAAATTAATGCTTTGGTACAGTATTCACAGAGCTAATGAGTAGTGTCCTTCAAAAGACTTCACATGCGTGTTTGAGATAATATCACTATTAAGACAAATTTAGTTGATTTAATGACTATGAGAAAAGTTTGTTGTATTTAAATTAAAACCTTTTTAGTATGCAAGCTAAACCAATTCAAGGTTTTTAATATTCTCACATTCCTAGTACAAGGTTAGGTTCTGTTTTCAATCTTTTTAATTTTCAACCATGAAAATGCCTTTTTTATACTGCCATTTCAACCCCAAGGGCTTTTAATAATTGTTTTCTCTGCTTTTTAAGTGCCCTTTCAAGCATGCATTCTCTTTAGCCTTAACACTGTTTTTTACTTTCTCAAACTTGAGGGCTAAGCTTTAATAGTCTTCAGTCCTCAAATGACTAGCTCCTTTGCGCAAGTGTGTGTGTGTGTGTGTGTGTGTGTATACATACAAAGGTTTTTTATGTGGTGGCAAGAAGCTCCTTTAAAGCAGCAGTGGTTGTTATTTTTTTGCAGTAAACTAAGTTTCATTCCAGATGTTAACCAAGTATTTGTTATTTGGTAACATTTTGCATCATATAATTTGTTTTAACAAAAAATGTTTTTATAACATGCTTAAATTCATACTCAGTGTCTTTTTATAAATTCCTTAGCTGTTAAACCAATTTTAAAACTATTTTTGTAATTAATGGCTCAAATAATAAAAGATGCAACTCCGGTATTTTAAAATCTCCTCCATTGAGGGTACCTTTGGCTTTTCACTGTAAATACTGGATGTGTTATGAATGTGATAGCACATGTTTCGGATGGCAAATATCACTGCACCACAAGAATGTGTTTAATTTTTATGTCTGCATATTGAGAACTATGCAATACCTTGATTACTAGGAGAGAGGGAGCAGGAAACACAGGAACAGGAACTGATGCATATTGTCCAGTAGGCCGCCAGTTTCTTCCCCCTCTCCAAAGAAGACACATGCACACAGATCTTGGAAGAAATGGCCACAACCTTGTATTTATTTTTACACATTGAATATTAATATTTAGCGTTACCTTTAATAAATTCTTTATTTACTTAACCCTTTTATTCAGTTCTCTTCAATATTAATATTCCTATAATCCTTGAGCAGCGTGCGCTGCCAAGAGGAAGCGCCATACCTCTGGCTCTCGCACCACCCATCTGCATGGGAATCCCATATGGTGTGTGCCGGGTATCTCCCATGATTGCAGGATATTCATAGGGCCAAGGTCCTGGCAGCTGCCCCCATCCAGCACTGCCGACCTTGCAGTGTGCACTGCTGAGGTTGGACTGAGACCCCCCCATGCAGGTCCAGGTCTCTTGGTCCCCTATCCTTATGCTGACCAAGGGTAATGAGACTTTCGGGAGAACTGGCCTTGTCCCCTTGTTCACTGCTACCTCCCTCATGCACTCCTCCCGAGCTGCCAGCTAGTTGTGACTGTTTGCATTAAGTTCTTTTTTGCTCCTTTATTACCCAGTCCACTTATGCATGCAGTACTAGCCCTATATACTGTACCATGCTGCCTACGTTGATTACCTATTTCATGCACCACTAGAGTCCTCTATTAACCTATCCTACCTTACTTGGTAATATCTCAATATCTGAGATCCTAATACCATCTACATATTGCTGTTTGTTTGTATGTTTACTTTTAGCATGTAATTTGTTACTATTATTTTTATTTAGTATTTATTTATTTTTTATTTTTTTGCACCTAGCACCTAACTCATAACTTCCCTTTTGGAGGAGGCAAAAAACCCGAAATAACCCAGTAGGGGAATAACCAGGAAAAGTCACTCCCCATCTCCTACTGCAGCCACCTAGAATGGGTTGAAAGGGGGCCATATCTTCCCTGTCCAAAATACCTCCCAAATTGAGGGCCGGGGGGGTAGGTGTTCCATTGGATGGAGGAGAAAGAGGGACTGCCCGGGACTGACCAGCAAGATATCCCTCCTTCTCCTCTCCCACAGACCCCCCCATTGGGCATGGTGATACCTCGCCTTCAGGGTATGTCCAGGGCCTGCTGTCCATTCCTGAAAGCAGGTATCCTATTACTTGCTTTGTCCAGGGGGGAGAGAGGCCCCCTGGACAATTGGCCGGCTGCTACAATGCTTGGGTAGCCTCATTTATTGTCCGGTAGGCCCCCAATTTCCCCTCGCAAAGAAGACACACACACACACACACACACACACACACACACACACACACACACACACACACAGATCTTGGAAGATTTGGCCACAGCCATGTATTTATTTTTACACATTTAATATTTTACTTTTTTTGCTTTACAACATTTAACTTTACCATTAATAAATTCTTTATTTACTTAACTCTTTGATTCAGTTCTCTTCAATATTAATATTCCTATAATCCTTGAGCAGTGTGCGCTGCCAAGAGGAAGCGCATACCTCTGGCCCTCGCACCACCCATCTGCATGGAAATCCCATATGGTGCATACCGGGGTATCACCCATGGTTGCGGGATATTTATAGGGCCAAGGTCCTGGCAGCCGCCCCCCGTCTGGTGCCACCGACCTTGCAGTATGCACTGCTGAGGTTGGATCGAGACCCCCCATGCAGATCCAGGTCTCCTAGTCCCCCATTCTCATGCCGACCAAGGGTAATGAGACTTTCGTGAGAACTGGCCTTGTCCCCTTGTTCACCACTACCTCCCTCATGCGCTCCTCTGGAGCCGCTACAGGCTGGACCAAGTCCAACCCCCCTAGCCGCTAGCTCAGTAGTAACCTCCAAGGTCTTCTTGAACTCTTCCAATAGACCATTCAAACCCTCAACCTGCAGTTGGCCCTTTTCCCCACCACCAGGCCCTGGTAGGTGAAGTAAATCGTATCATGCCTCAGTACTGTGCCCCCCAAGGACTCCATACAAACTCTCATCTCCCTATTAATTCTCATGCAAGCCCTGTTTAAAGATATCCCTCGCCTTGCATGGGGCCAACTCTTCTGCAACAAGATGTGTGACCAGATGAGAATAGTATGGGGCCACCAGGCCTTAATGGAATGTAAATCATTCTTCATTGCTAGCAGCAAATTCACCATCTTCCGGTAGCCCAAATCCTCGCCACCCAGGTAGATCAGCAAGATGTCTGGCTTTCCTCTCCTGCCAGCCTCTACTCACAGCTTTGGAAGCAGCCTCCCAGTGCATCCCTTGGCTCCCCATCAACCTAATCTGGGCTGCATTACGTGAAATTGACAGGTTTCTTCCTCCTGGCTGGCTGACTGCCCACCAAATGAAGGAATGCCCACAGATCCATATGTTCTTAGTGGCATCCTCGGGGCCTGCCAGAGACAAAAATACGTTATTGCAAGTGAGGTCGTACATAGCCCAAGAATGCCTGGGACCTCCACCATACCAATGCCTGAATCTCCAAATCAGACAGGCCTAAACTCCTGGCATTTGTTGCTGCACCTATCCAGAATGAATGAGTACCATATTCGCTGTCCTCCAGCCCTGCATTCTGGAGTGTCTTTTTTTAAGATGAACCTGAATTGATATGCTGTAACTGGCTTACCATCCTGATGATGGAAAAAGGCCTTGCCTTGCTTCATGCAGGACGATCTGTAGTCACTGATCATGTGCCCCACCAGCCAACCTGATCCTTCTGGTGCCCTCAGTTCATACCAGCGTCCTGCCCTTTGCTGCTCCATCTTTGACTTACCTAAATGGACATAAACCCTAGACCTAACTGAGATTACATTCTGCACTAATAGCCCAGGACCCCTTTCTTACCTGTTGCCTGAGTGAGTTCTGACACCCTGAATGCCCCACAGAAAGCCACCATAAAAAGTATCTCAAATAATCAGGCTTTGTACGAATTCCAGCAAACCATGGGCAGGGATGCCCAAAGGGTGGCTAGAATTGCCGGGGTTATGGGCCACCTCACATCTGGTAGGCTATCCTCTTCCCTTCACCAGCCCTCCAACACCTTACATACCCTAAAGGCCTTTGTGTTATCTCCTATGCCCATGGCCCATGCCAACCATGACAGGCCTGCCAAGTGTTGACCCATCACTCCCGGCAAACAACCGGCCTTCCTCCCTGCCATGATGTATCTGCACAGTTGGTCTACTGGGATGGGCCAAACATCCTGCCATCCCACAGCTTCCTGTGTGGTGATATAGTGTTCAACCCCCCCTCAACGACAGTAAGCCTCCCTTGTTCTGGGCACAGTGGAATTACCTATGCATCTCCAAGTCTCTCGGTCACCACCTCCCAGAGTAATGGGAGGACCTTGCATGGCTGTCTGTCTGCTGCTGGTGCCACCTCAAAGAACCTCTGCCACAGCAAATGAGATAAAGCATCGACAATCCCATTGTCAACTCCTGGTACATGCACTGCCTTGAATGTAATGTTAAACAACAAACATTTTAGCACAAAAACCCACATTAAATTCCCCAGTGGCCGTGACGGGCCCAATTGCTAATTGATTGTATGCACTATGCCCATATTGTCTGACCAGAAATGCACTACTCTGTCCCTCAGTCTAGCTCCCCAGATGCATAGCGCCACCACTACCAGAAAGAAATCCAGCAGTGTAATCTGCTTCCCCAGTCCAGCTGCCAGCCACTGCATCGACCACTGCCCTGTGCACCATTCCCAATGGAAATAGGTTCCAAAGCCCTCCCCACCTGCCATGTCCAAGGGGACCCCTCCCCATGGAACTTGCCACATGGCCACCCCATTTAAATGGTCCAAGAATATGCTCCAGACCTGAACTGCTCTGAGACCCTAATCCTGTGATGAGGCTTTTGACACCCTTGCCCTTTCTTTATCAGATGATGCATAAAAGTCATGCTGACTGGAATGACCCGACATGCAAAGTTGAGGTGTCCCACCAACTGTTGCAACTCATGCAGCATAATTTTTTTCCTATCCCACATCCTATGTAGGAGTCCCCTTAATGTGTTGTCCTGAGGCAATCTGCATACCCTGGCCTTGGAGTCAATTTCAATGCCCAAGAATGTGAGGGTTGCGCCCGGAGGCTGTGATTTCCCAGCTGACAATGATACTCCAAACTCAAAGCACATCTGTTCAAAGGCCGCCAAGATCCTCTCTCAATTCAGTGACCCCCGCCACTCCCATGAACAGGAACTCATCGAGGTAGTGCACAATGGACTCACTGTGCACAATTTGTGATGTGACTCAGTGCAGGAAGGAGCTGAACTGTTCGAAGACTGTGCAGGCAGCCTCACAACCCATGGGCATGCATTTGTATACATAGTACTCATCCTCAAATTTCATGCCCAGCAGCACCCTGTCTTTCCTGTGGACTGGCAGCAAGTGAAACGCAGACTCGATGTCTTCTTTTGCCATAAGCGCCCCGGGCCCTGCTGATTGCACTATGTCCAAGGCTCAATCGAAGGACAGGTATTGTACTGATGTGTGCAGGGAATCGATATGGTCATTCACTGAATCATCATTGGGGTATGACAGATGTTTGATCATCCAGAACTCACCTGGTGTCTTCTTTGGAACAAGTCCGATAGGTAACACCTGCAAATTATCCCAAGGGGGGGCTAGTGAACGGTCCACTCACCTGTCCCAGCTGCCGTTCTTTTACCAGTTTGTCCCAGACCACTCGTGGATGGTCCCTTGCTGAATTCGGGTTATCTGTATTGTATGCCCTGCGAGGCTCCAAGTATGGTATCCTGAAGCCTTCCGTGAACCCTTTTTCCAACAAGTCGGCGGCTGCTCTGTCTGGGTATTGGTCCAACCATGGCTTAATCCTTCTTATCTGCAGTGGAGTGGGGAGGCTTCCCACCGTGGGGCTTGGTAAACTTACCCCACATGCCTCACCCTGACCCTCTCCCTCCTCAGGCTGAGGAGCACTGCAGAAAGGGATGCAGTTTTCCACAAGCCATGCACGATGCTTAAACCTACAATTACGCGTGTGCTCTGGTTGTAAGCATTGCACAACTGCTGTGCTGCACCCTCCAATTTGCACTGTGAAGGACCTTTTATGGGGAGACCACTATCAATGTGCTGCACTCCCCTTCCCTGCATGACGTCTACCATCTGGGGCATGTTGAGCTTTCCCTAGCCTAATGCACTGTCCACCTGACGCCTCCGACAAAACTACTCTTCATATTCAAGCCAGGCCATCCCTCCTTTCTTCTTATGCATCAGGGTGATGCAGCTCCCCCTCGGCTTCTCATCAGTTTGTAGTATATCCATGGCATAAATGAGGAATGCCACTACCCAATTGTCATGCGTCCTGGGCACCTTAATCTTCTTGCGCTCCTGATTGTCCCCTTTTTACGTCTTCCACTCGCTGGGCTCCATGGGCCAGTTAAGGGGAGAGAATATATCTACATACTCCCAATTCTGAATCTGTTGCCTAACCTTATCAGTCAAATGGCTGCCCACCAGCGTGTCAAACCCCACGTATGGGTTATCTGACAGAGGGGGCCCGGCCCATCCTTCCCTGCACCATCCCCGCCTGAAGGCGCTGGTACTGACTTATTCTTCATTTCCGCTACTAAGTCCACCACCACCCCTACTAGCTGTTTAAGCCACTCATCAGCCATGGCCCAAAGTTGGCCTCCACTCTTGGCTACAAGTCACCTGCTCCACATCATCCGACGAGTCCAGAGGCTGCGGTGAATCACTGCTGGCCGTCTCCAGCATGCCTCCTTCCCCCAGGTTGTCCGCAACCTCATCAAACTCAGTGCCCCAGACAGACCCCAAAACCTGCCTCACCTGACTAGCCCCCAGCTGCAACCCCCCCAGGTTGAGTCTTACCTTCAGTGCGAACCACCTTTGCCGGAGGCACTGGTTTGTCTGCTCCTACCCTCTACTTCCCGGTCAAAGTCGATGGCTCTTCCAGACCCTCCAGATAAGCCTCCAGCCATGCTGCTCCTTTTTTCTTATATAATGCTCTCAGTTTCTTCTCAGCCATCGCCAGTGCCCTAGGGGTAGGATTCCTCTTCCTGATGGACATGATCCTATGAGACAACTAGATTCCCCCCCAACAGAAATCATTAATAAGGCTACTCAGCATTGTAGTTATCTGGCTTGCACAGGTGAGACATCCTGGCCACCAGAACCTCAGCATACCCAAAGAACCAAGGGGGGGCATGCCCCCGATGTTGCCACTATGGCCTCCCAATCTACAAAAAGCTAAGGGAAATTGTTTAACCAGGAAAGGCACACAATGCCAAAACTAGTTTCCAGGTGTGACTTGGGCACACAAGGCACGTAAGTGACTTCCTCAGGGTCACACAGTATGCAAGTGGGGCAGAGGGGATGCAAACCCTGGACTCCAGGTTTTCAGCTCAGTGCCCTTAATCACTATGCTATAATGCCTTCAAGATATCTATTTAGAGAGGAAGGGGAGGGGGGCCCTACTGCTTGTGTTCCTTTTTTTTATTTTGTTAAAGAAAAATGTTTTATTTATTTATTTAGTTATTTATTTATTTTTTATTATTATTAGCCTACCATTGGCTAGAATGGCAGAGGAGCTGCCTGACATCACAGCCTGGTGGCCCACTCCCCCAGGACCTCCGGCCACCGCTCCTGCCAGAGGCAGTAGAAGGGAGACACCAATAAGGTTGCCGTGTCTACACCGCCTGACGTCTGGCAACTCGGGCATCCTGTGCCAAACAACATGACTGCCCCCACTGAACGCTGCCATCTTGGGTGGCCTGCCTGCCTGAGTGGGACATCCTGTGACCAGCTCCCCCTTTGAGCTGCTGAAGCCACTCCGCAGAGGATGAGGAACCCGGTAATCGATCCCTTGCAGCAGTCAGCATGAGCACTGGGAGGTCCTAAGATAATCCCCCCAGATGCGGTGCACACAAATACTGGAAAGCTCTCGTGGAGGCGAAGTGCCCCTCATCATCCTGGCTGCCACTTCTCATGACACGTGAGATTCAGAGAGCTGCCTTCATGGCAGAGCCCTAGTGAGGCTACACCAAGACCGACGTGAGGATGGGTAAATCCTTCTGCCTGTAACTGACCGAGGCAGCATCTGGTAACCCTTGGGATGAGATTGCCTCCCTTAGGCTCCTTCCGTGTGGTCCCAGCAAACCCAGAATAGGCAGGTGTTGGGAATGGGGAGCTGTTGTCTGCCTAGAAGGCAATCACCACTGTGGAAGCTCTCTCTCCTCCGAGACTGCCCATCGGGACCCCAAGGACACCCAGCTTGAATAGGAGATAGGGGACCAGATGACCCAAGGTAAGCCTCTACAGACAAACCATGCTGTTTTTTTTTTTTTAGAAGGGGGGTACCATCACAGCATCCAGAGGCTGCACTCAATGACTGCTCTCCAAAATGCCCTGCCTTGCCAATTCTCTGGCAGTACTCTGGTGCCGCAAGGTCTGGAAAGGCACACAATCTCTAACAGGAGGCCTCGGGAGAATATGGAGAAATCACTGGATCCTGGAGGTGCCCACAGCAGGTCCTCCCAAAGCGACCTTCCCAGCCTAAATCGGGGAGAACACCTTTGGCTGGAAGAGCCCTCAGATCCAACTTGGAAGGCGCATAACATGGACAGGAGCCTGGGAGCAGCACCCTGGACTCCAGGATGACCCACTATCCTCAGTGCTCTGTGCCTATGCTGGGAATTAAACAGGGGACCCAGAGTCCCAAAGGCCCTTCTGCCCCACCTTTAGGCCCCAGCCTGACCTACCTTGCCAGAAAGCTGGGGACTCCTGTGTGTGTGTGTGTGTGTGTGTGTGTGTGTTCCACTGGACAGAGGAGAAAGAGGGACTGCCCAGGACTGACCAGCCAGATATCCCTCTTTCTCCTCCCCCACAGACCCCCCATTGGGCATGGTGATACCTCACCTTCAGTTTATGTCCAGAGCCTGCTGTCCACTCCTGGAAGCAGGTATCCTATTTCTTGTTTTGTCCAGGGGTTAGGGGGCCCCCCGGACAATTGGCCAGCTGCTGCAATGTTTGGGCAGCCTCATTTATTACTTCTTACTTCCACAGTGGAATCTCATCACATCATTGGTATGCATGAGATCTCGCTTCTTCTGTGTCTGTCTGTCTGTCTGTGCCCCCATCTTCCATCCCACAGCCCTTCCTCCTGATGGATCTACTTTATTCATAAATATATGGTTGTGAGACTTTTTTTCTGTTTTCTGTGCACCCTCTGCTGTGGGAAGAATACTGTTGACCTCACACAATGCTTAATATAGCAGGGCAAAGTGTCAGACAGTGATTGAAGTACAATGCTGTCATCAACTTACACATGTAGAAGAAACATTGTTTTTACCTTCATAGTATGTACTGAAACATCAGACAAATGGCGGAGAGAATGGGACAAGCACGGGCAGTCATGCTAATAATGGCTCCAATTTGCATAGGAATGCAGAGAATGGTAATGTAAACAGTAGTCTGAGCTCTAATTGGGACTGTTCCACTGCTCCTTTTAGCCATCTCTCACAGCAAAAAACACACTACCAAGTTCAACTGGTTAATGTCATGGATGCAGCATGCATCAGGTCCAATCACCAAGGAACTCTACCACTGACTTTACAACTAAGGTTGGTCAGTTACAACTGTGATTGCAGCATTAAAGACTGCTATCAAGGGACTGCAACAGTTCAAGACCATAATATAAGTAATAACACTGTTTTAAAAACAGACAGAAAATTTATAGAAGCAGAGTAAAACCCAATTAAATCTGTTACAAAACATCATATAATTTCTGATATCTCATGACTCTTCCTCTTATACTTATGTGGTTTAGTTTGTATTGTTATGAATTCATGTTTACTTTGTGATTTTAAATTATTACTATTTCTGCATGGTGCCTAGAGCCACTGGGATGGGCACCTAACAAATAAATTGCCTTGCCTATCACTACTTCAGCTTGTGTGGGGTAACAGTGAGTAAATGGCTCAGATAGCATTTGAACCTGGACTTGCTGGTTCCCAAGCCTGTGATCTAACCACTAGATCCCCATACCACCTCTCTGTCACATTTATAAGGCTGCTTAGTGAAGGTTAAAGACATTAGTGAAAATGGGAGGAAAGCTGGATGATATCAGTTCTGGATAGAAACATAGAAACATAGAAAGTGATGGCAGAAGGGGACCATGCAGCCCATCTAGTCTGCCCATAATCCTACCCCTTCTCTTAACTGCTTTTCAGTGTTATGGCACTCTTGTATCTATCCCATGCCTTCTTGAAAGTTTCCACCGTGTTTGCCTACACTGCCTCCTGTGGAAGGCAGTTCAGTGGTTCAATCACTGTCTCGGTAAAGAAGAACTTGCGTGTGTTGCCTCTGAATCTGCACCCCCTCTAGCGTCATGTTGTGCCCTCTGGTTCTTGAGTGATTTTTGATATGGAACAGGTCCTGGACCTGCACCTTGTTTATTCCTTTTAGGAATTTGAAGCCTCTCCTCATATGATTTGTCATGCAATCTATGAATCATTTTTGTAGCACTCCTCTGCATTGTTTCCAGTCTGGTAATATCCTTCTTGAGGTGTCTCCAGAACTGAACACTGTACTCCAGGTGTGGCCTCACCATTGATCTACAGAGTGGAAGGATGACCTCCTTTTTCCTGTTGGTAATCCCTCTGCTTATGTAGCCCAACATACCATTTGCCCTCAGTGCTGCTTTCTCACATTGCTAGGTCATCTGTTATAATTATTCCCAGATCCCTTTCCTGTTTAGAGGCTTCCAGGTTTTCACTCCCTAGGTAGTAATCCACTCCTGCATGATTTTGCATTTTTTAGTATGTAAAATTAAAAGTCGGACTGAGTTCCAGCGGTAATATGAAGGACGGGGCCACCTGATGGCCCAGTGGGTAGTGTGTCGCTCTCTTGTGCAGGTGACCTGAGTTTGGGAATGAGTTTGGGAAGTTGGCAGGGTGGTCCCAAGGCTGGGGAAGCACTGCCACTCAGCAGTGTTATCAGCCCAGGAAGATATGGCACTGGGTTCCACTGCACTGGTGACCTCTGCAGTGGGCAGTGAACTTCCTTCTCCACAGGGCCGCCTGGGGAAGCAAACAGAAAACAGGATGTGGCTACAGACTTAATGAAACCCTGCCTACCTATCTCCTGCCCACACCATTACTAGGATTGTGGGACCTGGAATTATCACTCTGGGGTGGAGGCCAGCCCTCCACTTCCTGGCCCCACCATGGGATACAATCCATGGGAGACAGTGGCGGGGTCTGGGTGAGAGGGATAATTGGTCAGGGACTACAGGGATGAGCAGAGTGCTGCCGGCACTGCAAACCAAGATGGGAAAAGCTGTATCTAAAATGAAGAAGGACTCCTTCTATGTAAAATGCATACCCCTAAAGGCATAAAACTGACTAAAGTGTAAACATGCATGATACTGTATAATGAAGAAAAACATCCCCAGACCACTATCAGATATGTTCGATACTAGATCAAAGGTGATGGGTTCCTCAGCAAATTCTTTCCATTTCCAGTATGAAAGCAGACTTCTTGTTAGTGGTCCACTGGGCGTGGCCCAAACTAGAAAAGTGAACTTTACTGTTTTAATCCCTCCAAGGGAAAAAAACAAGGTACCATCCACAGCACAGGTATAATGAATGTAGTGCTTGTGCTATAGAGTGCCTAGAAATCTATACCACTGCATACCAGCTGCTTGCCTCCTCCCCATTTTAAGCAGTTCCTGGAGAGAATATGAATCCATGCCCTTTGTCCAGTAAATGAGAGATTTTTACATCACAATAATAGAACAAGTAAATTACTATTAAGCCACATGTTATTCTATATCATGTATCAGGCTAATACATTAGTAGCCATGTTGGCTTTGACTAGAGCTTTTAAAAACTTCAGAATAATGTATCTCAGTTCAGGAATGAAAGAAAATGAAAATAAAAAAATAATATGGTGATGTTTTTGCCAGAAATTATTACTAGAAACAAATTAATCATGATTGACGAACACATTCTGCTGCTTTAAAGGAAAAGAGAGTCACACCGATGTGTTGAATACTAAAGGAATAATGCACGACAGGGTGTGTGTCAGGCTGGGATAACGCCACGCCTAGGGGAGTTGGACATGAGGCCACAGGCCGAGTGCGTCCAATGCCCCAGGCGTGGTGTTATCCCAAATGACACACACCCTGGAGTGCATTATTCCTATTATGCAATGCCTCTTTGTTATACATAAAATGAAAAAATAATTTTAAAGAATGTTTTTATTAGTGTGGAAAAATATTTTTGTTTCTTAAGAGGAGATGCAGAAAAGGGATGGTGAATAGTGACCATCATGATGACAGTAGACCTGTGGCATCGTGCTGGGATAACGCCATGGGTCCATACCCAAACTGACCAATCACAGTCCAAGATTCTTTCTTGCCATTGTATAATACCCAATCCATACCAAACATTTCTGGTGTAGAAATGGACAATGTTTGGCTCCCTCTGCAGTGGTCATTCTTACAGATCATTCTTTTCTCTTCTGATTCTTTTATGTGGCCCTGTGCTGATGTCCTCCATAACAGCAGACTATTGGTAATCTCACAAAATATAAAATCAGCCAACCTGGTGGCATAGTTAGCAACATGCTGGACTGCTATATAGGAGGACCAGGTTTGGGTCTCACTCCTGATTTTAGCCAGTATTGCAGAGGTTCCAATTGCTTTGCCTAAGTAATATGCTTAAGTCCTTCCAGATAGGTCTAGTACAGCTGCTCTACCAAATCACCCTAGTAGCTTAGTGGATCAGATGTCATGGTTAGGATGGGAAGGCATGCCATGGTTTTGCAAATGACAAATGGAAGCTGGGGTGGGGATTTCCTTATAAAACGATGCTCCAGCCTTCAGATATCAATGGACCTGGTTCCCCACTTGCCTTCCTTCTTGGACACTTTCATGGGAAAAGTAACCTGTAAGGCCTGGAGAAAGGAGATCACATCTGACGTTGTTTGTTCAGGAAACAGGGTGCCCATTAGGATTGACAATCTCAAGGAATACCCCACCTCTGATTCATCAAGACTCTAGAGACCCAAAACCCTAGTGTTTTTTTTCTTTTGCTGCTTGGGAGGTGGGGGAGAGGAGTTAGGGTTGGAAACCCTAACTCCACATTTCCCAGCTCTTTTGGCATAAACTTGAACCTTAACAGGTATATTAATAAAGTTTTTTGCAAAGAATATATATACTGCCAGCCAGGATGCAATGCACTAATGTTGCAGTATATTACAAAATGCTGCAGTATACTGCAGGGAACAGTGTAATTCAGAGGCAATTAAGCCCTTTTGTCATGCAGTATATTGTGATGTGTCATTTACTACAAGTTACTGTTTTGCATCATGGCTGGCTCCACTGTCTGTCTGACTGTCCATCCGTCCCACCATCCATCCATCTATCTGTATGTCTGTCTGTCTATCTATCTATCTATCTATCTATATCTATCTATCTATCTATCTATCTATATCATCTGCTGCAAAAAAAAACTACATTAATGCATACATTAGGGTTATAGAATGCAAAGCAGACAAAGCAAAGAAACGAAAACCATTAGGTTTTGGAGTTTTGGGAGGCTTGGTGAAACAGTGCTGTGGTTTTCCTTGGAATTGTCAACCCTAATGCCCACTTACTCCTCACAGCCTGTAGCCTCCTGTCTGAAGCACACGGAATGGCTCCAATGCAGTGCCTCATGAGCATGTACAGTACTTTTTGAAGGCAGAAATGTATGTCTAGTCATATGTGGTCCCTGTGTGAAGCAAAAGATCATGTTTTTTGGTCAGGGTATGAATATTAGGGTTGATAATCCCAAGGAACACCATACCACTGATTTGTCATGCACGTTAATGTAGCATTTTTGCAATGAGTGTCCTTTCTTTTTGTGATTGTGGAATTGTATCCTCATTTATGCAGGTCCCTTTGGCAAAAATGGATCATGTCTAGCCCTGCATTAGTTCAAGTTCAAGTTCAAATTTATTGCAGGAAAACTTCATTGAGCAAGTTCATTCACAAGAAGGTCCTGAGACATTTACACCGATAAAGGACATTACATAAAAATACAACACTTGATGGAGCAATACTGTTACACGTATTCATGGTGTACACATAGTTCAAGCAAGATATTACATAATAGGATATAATAACATTGGAAGACAATGGACAGTGAGAAGACATATGGTACATAGTGTGCAAGTAATACAAGATAGCGTGCCAGCAGTACAAGGCAGGGTGTAAAAACTTATCACCGGTGTTTGCAATAACTACTTTTAGCATATTGAACAGTGATAGGCAAGATAGGATAAATAAGGTAGTCGTGGTTTGGCAAGAGTAAGGGGAGTAATATCTAAGTAGAGAGCCAAAAGTAGGAAGGGGAAGGGGAACAGGTGTGGAATTCTTGCAGGTTTGATTACAGGTTACAAGTCAGAAGCTATGAGAAAGCAGTTATGTCTTGGTTTAGTGCTAGTGTGGACAATAAGTAAGTGGCATGCATAAGGGTGGGGGTGGGGCTTACACATATATGTATAAGGCACACATAGGGATGGGAAGGGACTTAATAGCAGTTGCAGATGTAGTTTATTTTAGATGCACTTAGCACTTTGTAGAAGTTAATTGAGACAATGCTAGTTAGTTTCAGTACTGATTGGAGTTGGTTCCAGATAGAGGGAAGAGCATGAGCAATGGTGCATTTACCAAAGGAGGTACGTGTCCTGGGTACGTCCAGCAGAATGAAGTCAGATTTCCTGAGAGAGTATGCACTGTGAGAAATACAGATGAGAGATGATAGAAAACTCAGTAGTTTATGCAGAAGCAACTTAAGGGTCCAGAGACCAGCATGGAGCAGATGTCCAGCCAACAGCTGTGTACAAATCACAGTGGTGTGAACAGTAAGGGGAGCTGGTAATAAACTGTAACACATGGTGATAGAGGATGTCCAGTTTGCTTAGGTTTGTGAGAGTAGTGGAAGTGTAAATTACATCACCGTAGTCAAGTACGGGAAGGAATGTAGCCTGAACAAGCCTGTTTCGTGTCTCGAGGGAGAAAAGAGACCTATTTCTAAAAAAGAATCCTAGCCTGGCTTTGAGCCAAGGGAAGAGTTAATCTACCCTCAGGGCTCTGCACTTCTGTGTGGCTGTGGATGGAAAGAATCTGTGGGGCTGTTTGTGGGTCTGTGGAAGCACAGGGCCCATGTGACTACAGATGCAGATGCACAGGGCCAAAAGTCCATCTGTTGGTGGATGTGCAGGGCCTTCTAGGCCCTTCACCTCTGTACAGCTACAGATGCAGAGGCATAGGTCCAACAGAAGAGTTCTCTTCAGTATATGGTTTCTTGTTGCCCATGCGTCTGACATGGTATTATCCGTCCCCAGGCTGGAAGTGGCGCTGAATAGCAGTGCTGTCTCCCCTAGCCTTGGCCCATCCAGATGGCTCAGTTATCTTGCCTTGAACTTGGCTAACCAGCGTGGGATCACAGTGTACTATCTGCTGGGCGAACAGTCGGCCCTACACACAATCGTTCTTTATAACTCTTTTTGATCTTTTCAGCCTAAATTTTCAACATACCTGTAGTTGTTTTATGATACCGCCCCGTGAACATGACAGGTGGCATTTATAAAATGCTGTCTGAAATGTCAGTTCAAGCCACAAGTGCAAAAACACATTTTGGGCAAGATTTGTAAAAAGACATCTGTCATATTCATGAGGTTGTGCATAAAAATGAGTATGTTAAAAATCTGGGGTAAAAATATTGTGCTTCCAAGCCACTAAGGATGTAAAGACTGGTTACTCTTTGCCTGTGCAGTACAACACTGCACCATCTGTCCCTAGGCTATGAGTGGTGCCAACAGCAGTGCCATCTCCCAAGCCTCAGCTCATCCAGCTGGTTTACTGAGCTCACCCCTGAACTCAGCTCACGTTCAGGGGATTGTAATGAGGCATCCACTAGGCCAACAGCCAGCCTTTCACACAATGGGCCTGATTCTCAAAGCCCCTAATATGAGGCAAGATGCCTGTGTCAAACATGTATGATGCAAGTGGCACCTTGCATCAAATATTGCACCCTGACCTATTCTCAAAAGCAGCCTGCATCAAACGCAGGCTGCATGCACCAAAGAGGGCTTGCACCAGCCTTGCACCACTAAACTGGCTGCGGCATGGTACAATGGGATTTACTCACCTGCTAAAAGTGATTATCTGAGTACCCTTTATAGTACTCCGCAGTCAAATACCAGTGGGTATTCCTCATCCATCCTATTGGTTGATGCACAAACCAATCAAAATGAAAGGGGGCAAGGACATACATCTGTGATCATCAGATCATCTCCAGTGTGAGTCTGCCATAGCTAGAACATGGTAAAAGAGGCAGAGACCTACAGGCCAGAGAGAGAGAGAGAGAAGAATAAGATGTGGACACTATGGGCATGAGGATGGCCTCTGCCCACTAGGTAGCGTCCTCTATGGCTATTGCCTGGTAGCCTGTACTCTAAGGTAGACTAGAAATAGACAGACTATACGGTCCTTGCTCTATAACTACCTTTCTTTTATTGTGGAACAATTCCTGAGTATAGTAAAAGCGATACACATAATATCATAATGTACTGTTAAGAAATTTACACTCCCATCACTTTATGTGAGACAGAGACTGGGAGTCATTCCATATTGATACTGACTGACCCCATTTCATGAGTCTGCCTTTGTCAACCCATCCTGCATAGTAATCTACCATCCCGGGTGGAGCTGCGGAGTACTATAAAGGGTACTCAGATAATCACCTTTACCAGGTGAGTAAATCCCATTATATTTCATACCCTTTATAGTACTCCACAGTCAAATACCAGTGGGACCTAAGTAGCAGTGCACAATCATGAGTGATTACTCTTGGGAGGGTAAAGAAGAGGCAGATTGTTTTGTAGCTATGTGGGGCTGTGTCCCTGCCCTTAGCACTGACCTGGCGAAGGCTGTTCTTTCTTGTGATGTTATGTCTAGCCTATGATGCCTGGTGAACGTGTGTATGGAGGACCAGGTTGCAGCTGAACAAATGTCTGCAATTGATACATTTCCTCATTCTGCCCAAGATGTCACCACTGCCCTGGTGGAGTGAGCCTTTATTCCCTCAGGTGGGGCCTGCCCTGTTGCCCTATAGTCCTTGGTAATGGTCTGTTTGATCCATCTATCAATGGTGTCTTTAGAGGCTGCCTGCCCTGCTTTCTTCCCTTTGTGTAATATAAATAGTCTGTCTGTTTTATGGATCCCACTTGTCATGTTGAGGTACTGCCTTAGCAGGTGACTGGCATCTAGCAGGTGGGGCCACAACTTGTCTGTGGGGTCACCTGCCATGTAGGGCAGAAGGACATCCTGTTTCCTGTGATATGTGGAAGCTATCTTGGGTGGAAAGGAGGGCACCATTCTTAGAACTACTCTATTGCTGTGAAATGTTATGAATGGTTCCCTGCATAACAGTGCCTAAATCTCTCCAATCCTCCTCGTGGAGCAGATTGCAACCAGGAAGGCTGTCTTAATTGTGCTCCAGTGCAGACTTTCATGCTGGAGAGACGGGGATTGAAGGGCATTTAGTACTGTGTTGAGATGCCACGGGGGGCATCTTGACTTTACATTCAGTGATGCTAGTGATGCTGCCCTCAGTAATTTGACTGTGTCTGCTTGTGAGCCTATGTGACCTATACCTGGCAGTGGTCCCCCAATGGAGATTGCTGATGCTTGGACTTTGAGGGAGGTGGGCCTAAGGCCTTTGTTTGCCCCTTCATTTAGAAAGTCCAGTATCTGTGGAAGACCTGCCACTGATGTTGAGGTTCTCATTTCTCTGCACCATTTGTGGAAAATCTGCCATTGTCTATGGTAAGTCTTATTGGTGGAATGTCTCCTGGATTGTAACATTTGGCCCACCACTCTGGTGTGGTAGCCTTGATTTAACAGTCTGTGCCTTTCAAGAGCCATGCAGTCAGCTTCAGGCTGGATGGGTTCGGATGCCAAACCGGTCCCTATGACAGAAGGTCTTGTCAGTGAGATATAGCCATCGGCTGGTCCGCTGCCATTGCCTGAATGAGGGAGTACCGTGGCCTCCTCAGAAAATTGGGTGCCACCACCACCACCGCTGATGCCCTTGTGCATTGAAGTTTGTGGAGTAGTTTGTACAGCATTGGAATGGGGGGAAAGCGTAAGCTCATCTAAAGTTCCACTGGGTCGAGAGAGTGTCCACCTCCCTTGCCTTGGGATCCGAAAACCTGGAGAGGTAGTCAGGTAACTGCATGTTCTGGTGAGATGCCATGAGGTCCACTTGGATGGGGCCCCATTTGGTTGTAACTTCTGGAATACTTCGTGGTTGAGTTTCCACTCCACCTGGTTGATAGTGGTTCTGCTCAGCCAGTCCGCCTTGGTGTTGGATGTCCCAGTTAGATAAATGGCTGCGATGGACTGTAGGTTTTGCTCTGCCCAGTGGAGTAGTTGTAGTGATTCTTTGATCATTGCTTTGCTTCTGGTTCCCCCCTGTTTGTTTATGTAAGCAATCGTCACTTGGTTGTCACACCTTATTAAGACTGTTTTGCTGTGGAGGAGGGGTGCGAAGAATGCTAGGGTCAGTTGGATGACTTTCATTTCCAATATGTTGATAGGCAATTTGGTCTCCTGCTGGGTCCATAATCCCTGGGTTACGTGGTTCTTGTAGGTTGTCCCCCAGCCCAGCAAACTTGCGTCTGTGGTTATCACCTCCGGGGGTCCCTGTGTCAGAGATCTCCCCTTCTGGATATTGACTTGCTGCATCCACCATTTGAGTGTGGTGATAACTGGGGAGGTGATAATTTGAACTTGAAATTTTGTGTTGTCTGATCCCATGATTCTTTGAGAAACCTCTGCAGTATCTGCATGTGTAGTCTTGCCCACGGGACCATATCTATGAGGGCTGTTATTGTCACAACCCCACTCAGCAGGTCAGCCCTCTACTCCCAAAGTGCCAACCTCTGAGCATAATATTGTGAACAGTTAACAGATCAGGGTAACCCTCCTGTCTGTTTTGTGGGTTTGAATCAAACTTTGGTCTCAAGTTCTGGAGGGATTCAAACTGTTAACCTCTTGCTAGCATACCCAATGTACTGGCTCAGATAATTCTGCTCTTTTGGGAAATGCCAGATATCTTTTGCCATGGGCACCCAACCAGGTATTACAAAATGAACCCTTAAAACTCTGTGCAAGACCTTAGAGAAACGTTTACCTGTTTCTCAATTTGATATCCCAATAAGCTTAAGCACAGTGTCAACTTTAACCATCTAAGCTTCACTTACAAAAAAAAGGAGTTTCAAGATACACCAGGCAGTTACATAGATACATAGATACATAGACAGTGTCAGCAGATAAGGGCCTATGGCCCACCCAGTCTGCCCATTTGAGCTTGTAAGTTCAGTTTATGTTTTCCTAGAAGTCTGTTGCCCCTTACCCCTGACCTCCAGAATTCCTTTATGTCTATCCCATGCATTCTTAAATCCCGTGATTGTTTCAGCCCCTGCCACTTCCTCTGGCAGGGTGTTCCACTTGTCCACCACCCGTTCTGTGAAGAAATTCTTCCTCATGTTTCCTCTGAATCGTCCTCCCTCCAACTTCATCCCATGCCCTCTAGTCCTGGAACATCTTTTTTTGCTTAAAAATAGTGTATTCCTGCACCCTGTTCCTCCCTGTAAGATACTTGTATGTCTCTATCATATCCCCTCTCTCCCTCCTCTCCTCCAGGGAGTACATGTTCAGTTCCTTCAACCTGTCTTCATAGGACTTGTGATGCAATCCATGCACCTGTTTCTGTTTTAAAATATATATCTTTACTTTAAAATAGATAAAAATAGGTAAACAGTAAATACAGAACAAAATATCCCAACACCTACAATCTTAAAAAACAAAACAGGTTTAAAAGTGCAAAATTAGTGCCAACCATTACACTTATTTATCTAAGGTATTTCTTATAGTCTTTCAGTGCTCTTAGATGTTCCTTTTCTCAGTCCAGGTATATGAATGTCTCTCAATGGAAGATAGACTACAGTTTAAAAAATGCTGTGTTTCATCCCTCTTCATGATGTCATCATCTAGCACCTCCCTTTCAGGATCTATAAAACATATATATATATATATATATATATATATATATATACACAAAACAGGAAGTCCCATCAAGGTATTGAATTCTGTGACTCCAGCAAGACCCATTGTCCAAATGATGACACTCTTATTTAAGACTGTAATTTCTCAGTCCCTTTGATCCATGAGCAGTTCCCTTTCTCAAACACATCAAAGGACTTTTTATGACACCAGGTGCAATCAACTGACTTTCCTGAGGATGTCATAAAATGAATATTCCACTTTCTTATGACACCAGGTGCAATTAAATGACTTTCCTGAGGACGTTATAAAATGGATATATTAGTTCCTGGCTTCAAAGCAAACTGACAAGTTAATTGCATTCAGAGATCTGCTGGTTTAACATATATCCTGTCTTTTGAACTGATACCGGAGGAGTGGGGTTTGTCATCCCAGGCCCAGGATTTTTCAAAACAGACAATCCCACTACATTTTTATATTACAAAAATTATAGAGTTATCAGAACCAGCTGTCAAAGTGTCACAATCCTCCCCACCTAGACTGAATTTGGGGGCTCTATCCCCTGCATGGGATAAGTTTCCCAAATCAGTTCACTTCTCATAGACATGAGACAGCCCATCTGAGTTCTGATTGGTCGCTCAAGTCGTATGTAGAATGGTCATGTCATACCCTTGCAAAGCAAGATTCCATCTTAGCAATCTACCATTGTTTTTTTCCATCTGTGTCAGCCAAACCAGGGGGTTGTGATCAGTCTGTACCACAAAATGCTGCCCATATAAGTATGCCTCTAATTTCTTTAGGGCCAACACTATGGCAAGACACCCTTTTTCCACAGTAGAGTATGCCTTCTACCTGGGAAGTAACTTCTTACTCAGATATGCTACAGGGTGATCTTTCCCTTGGCTGGATGTCTGACTCAGTACTGCCCCAATACCCCCATCTGAGGCATCAGTCTGAACTATAAAGTGTCTGCTATAGTCAGGACTTGTCAAAACAGGGGAACTGCCCAGTGCCTGCTTCAGTCTGGTAAAGGCTTCTTCACAGGCTGGTCCCCAGGTAATTTTCTTTTTACATCCTTTTCTTTACCAGGTCAGATAGGGGAGCAGCTAGGGCACTGTAATTGGGTACAAATTTTCTATAGTACCCTCCTGTCCCAAGAAAACTCCTGACCTGCTTCTGCATTTCTGGTCTGGGCCACGCCTGGATTATCTCTATTTTTATTTGTTTAGGACGGAGCTGTCCTCAGCCTACCACATGCCTGAGGTATGCCACTTCTCCCATGGCCACCTGGCACTTCCCGGCTTTGACAGTGAGCCTGGCCCTCTGTATCCTGCCCAGCACTTCCCTAAGGTGGGATAGGTGTTCCTCCCAGCTGGTACTAAAGATGGCAATGTCATCCAGGAATGCCATGGCGTACTCCTCTGCACCATTTAACACCTGGTTCACCAACCTTTGGAAAGTAGCTGGGGCGTTCTTCATTCCAAAAGGAATTACCTTGAATTCAAATAAGCCTATCGGAGGGATAAAGGCCGACCTCTCCCTAGCTCTGTCCGTCAACTCTACCTGCCAATACCCCTTGGTCAGGTCAATGGTCGTAAGGTAGGTCACCCCTCCCAACTTGTCCAGAAGTTCATCTGTCTGGGGCACTGGGTGGGCATCGGACTTCATGACTGCATTCAGTCCACGATAGTCCACACAGAAATGAGTAGAGCCATCTGGCTTGGGCACAAGGACTATGGGTGAGGCCCAGGGGCTGTGGGATCTCTGGATTACCCCTAAATCCAGCATCTCCTCCACTTCCCTCTTAATGTCCTTTTGGACAGCCTCTGACACCCGATATGCTGTCCACTGTATGGGCGTCTGTATACCTGTCTCCACATCATGCGTCGCTAAGGGGTTTAGTCCAGGCTTGGCATTAAACAATGGGGCAAAGTCTGCTAAAACCTCCCTTAATTCCTGGATCTTGTCCAGGGTCAGCTGGGGAGACAATTTAACTGCCTCCACAGAGGACTCCCACTTACTTTCTTCCAGCAAGTCCAGAAGGGGGTCTCCTTCATTCATCCCCTCCCCATGACTACACACTGCAAACACCATGTCAGCCCTGTTTGCATGTGTCTTCATCATGTTGACATGGTACATCCTTTCTGTCTGTCTTCTGTCAGGCAACTCTATAATATAGTTCACGTCATTTACCTTCCTAACCACTTTGTATGGTCCTGCCCACTCAGCCTACAGCTTGTCTTTCTGGACTGGAATAAGGACCATGACTTCCTGACCCACCATGTACGAGCGAACTCTGGCTCTGTGGTCGTACCACACTTTTTGTTTCTGTTGGGCAGCTGCCAGGTTGCTCTGGGCTGTCCCCATAAACTCCTTCAGCCTTTGCCTAAACTTAAGGACATAATCCACTGTGGGAGTTCCGTGGGTGGTATACTTTCCTTCCCAGTCCTCCCGGATCAAGTCTAGGGCCCACGTACCCAGCGTCCATATAAGAGTTCGAAGGGGGACAATCATGTTGACTCTTGGGGCACCTCCCTGTATGCAAACAACAGGTGGGGAACATGTTTCTCCCAGCCTCTCCCATGCTGTTCAGCAAATGCCCGGAGCATTGACTTCAGGGTACCATTGAATCTTTCCAAAAGCCTATTTGCTTGGGGATGATGCACTGTTGTGCATCTCTCCACCACCCCACACTTCTCCCATAAACATTTCATCAGGTTCAACATGAAGAAACCCCCTCGATTGGTGATAACCTCCTGTGGAAACCCAACATGCGAGAAAATCCCAAGTAAGGCATCTGCCACTTTGTCTGTCCTGAGTGAGGATAGGGTGACTGCCTCTGGGTACCGGGTGGCATAATCCACCACAGTCAGTATGAATCTCTTCCCTGAGGAGCTGGGGTATTTAAAAGCCCCATAATATTCATTGCCACCATCTGGAATGGCTCCTCCACTATGGGCAATGGAATCAGGGCAGCTTGGGTTTCTTTCCCGCCTTCCCTATTTCTTGGCACCGGTGACAAGACCTGTAATACTCCTTCACCTGCTGGGTGAAGTTAGGCCAATAAAAATTCTGGGACAACCACTGCATAGTGCACGCAATTCCCAGATGACCAGACAAGGGAATATCATGTGTAATCTTGAGCAACTGCTCACGATACCCCTGGGGAACAACAAGCTGCCTGTCTAGCACCCCTCCCTCTGTCTGCACAGCCTGAGTATATATAAGTCCATTTTCCCAATAAACCTTATGTCTGCCATCACCTCTCTATGCTTCATCAGAGTCTGCCCAAGCCCTCAGCTTCTCTAGACTAGGGTCAATTCTTTGAGCACCTGCAAACCCCACACACATTCCCAAGGCATGGGACAGGTCCCCTTCAGTCGCTAAACTAGGATCCCTAGCACTAGCATCAGGGCACTCAGGATCACTGTCAATCCCAACCCTCTGACAATGGGTCACCCCCTCCCTCTTCAGAGTAACCCTCTGTAGCTGTGTGGTTACTTGCCACTGGGGAAATTTTACCCCCTTTTCATTAGTATCCATATTAGGAGACACAGGCTGGGGAACCAGCTTCTCAGTGGTGTCCACAATGGCTTCTGTGGGGTCCAGGGATCTACAGTGTTCTCTTGCCGCTTGACTACAGGTAACTGCACACACCATCTCCTGTTTGAGATTGTTGCCCAGGATCACATCCACTGCTAAGGTTTGGGATACAGTCACCTATTGCACAGTTCCCACTGTTTCACCCCAGTCTAGGAGAACACTAGTGAGGGACAATGTTTTCTCCTCACCAGTAAAGTCCTGTACAGTGATGTATTTATTGGGTATAAGTTGACTAGGCTCTACTAGATCTCCCTTTACCAAGGTAAAGGATGCCCCTGTGTCCCTTAACCCTTACATCCGTACACCATTCTCCATGACTGGGTGCATGTGTTCCCTCATGTTCACTGGCATGCTTCCAGGGACACACAAACAACCCACTTCTTTTCTAGTACCATTCTGAATATTATTGCTCATTCTTTTGGGACACTGTCTGGCAATATGCCCAGTTTCTTTACATAACCAACATTCACTTCTCTTTTCAGAGAAATCTTTTCTCTGAAACCTGGGGCTAACTGGTTTTGGTGGAGGCAGTGAGGGTTTTAGCTGCCCTGAAGGCACGCTTTTCTCTTTCTGCGCTGCCACACCTGCCCCATCTGCTCTTGGCATAGCGGTCCGAGAGTTCAGCATCCTCTTGCACTGTTTTGGGATCTCGGTCCTCCAGCCAGGTTTTCAGCTCTGCTGGACATGCCCAATAAAACTTGTTCTAACAAAATCATATTTTCAGTTTTATCAACAGAGTTTGCCTCAATTCCTTCCCACCAACATTTAAAAAACTGACATTGTTTCTTGGTTAGCTCCTCATAGCTCATGTCAGGGCTTCTCCTGAGCTTACAGAATTTAGCTGTGTATGATTCAGCAGTTAATTCAAATTTTTTTAACAGTGCAGCTTTAAGTTTGCTGTAATCATCACTGTCCTGACCCAATGCATCCCGAGCTTTTCCGGTAAGTAGCAGGGATAGCTGGAAGCTCCAGGACTCTCTAGGAATTATAGCCTGAATACAAACTTTTTCAAAAGAATTCAAAAAGGCATCCATATCCTCCCCCTCTTTAAATTTGGCTATAAATTTGGAATTCAATTTGTAACCCAGTCCTGAAGTCCCAATTAAACCCAAGCCACTTACCTGCTCAGGTGCTGGTGGTTGGAGTCATACTGTAGCTTCTCCAGTTCATGTTGCCGCTGGTGCTCATGCTCCTCACAGTCAGCATCTCTCTGTTCTCACTCTGCCTTTCGGCATTCTCGCTCTGCCTCATGGTCCACCTCTCACTGTTCACGGTCCACCTCTCACTGGTCACGGTCCACCTCTCACTGGTCACGGTCCGCCTTTCGCTTCTCTCTCTCTCTCTCCCTCTCCCTCTGGAACTCCAGCTCCATCCTGCACAACTCAATTTGCAGCCTGAGTCCTTCTGGATCCAGGATACTGGTGATCTTCCCCAGCTGCTGTGGCCCCTTCACTGACAGTGGCCCGATTGCCCTCCTCATTGGATCTGGACCCTGCACTGGCTGCTAGCACTTCCACAGTCAAGGTTTGGTCCCTAACAGTCACTGTCTGTGACTCAGTGCTCTGGGTATCTTCTACCACCAGGGCATCCACGAGGTACTGCTTTGTGGCTTTCACCTTGAACGGGACTCCTCTGTCCCCGCACAACTGCTTTAAGTAGTCTACAGTGTGCCTGCTGTAGTTGGAAGCCATATTCCCTAATCACTGCTACTCTGACTAGCACTTTATAAAAAAAATAAAATGGGTAGGAACTTGACTGTAAGCCAAGGGATATAGTTCTGTTTCCTTTTAAAATAAAACACTGCCTTTCTTTTTTTTTTTTTTCAAGTGAGCTGAACAGTCTCAAGCTGACACACTGAACAGTAAAGCTTATAATACCAAAATGATGTCACTGCTGCCAACCAATCTATCACAACCCCACAACAGATCAGTGTAACCCTCCTGTCTGTTTTGTGGGTTCAAATCAAACTTTGGTCTCAAGTTCTGGAGGGATTCAAACTGTTAACCTCTTGCTAGCATACCCAATGTACGGGCTCAGATAATTCTGCTCTTTGGGGAAATACCAGATATCTTTTGCCATGGGCACCCAACCAGGTATTACAAAATAAACCCTTAAAACTCTATGCAACACCTTAGAGAAACTCTTACCTGTTTCCCAATGTGGTATCCCAATAAGCTTAAGCACAGTGTCAACTTTAACCATCTAAGCTTCACTTACAAAAAAAGAAGTTTCAAGGCACACCAGGCAGTTTCTGTTTTAAAACATATATCTTTACTTTAAGATAGATAAAAATAGGTAAACGGGAAATACAGAACAAAATATCCCAACACCTACAATCTTAAAAACAAAACAGGTTTAAAAATGCAAAATTCCTACCAACCAGCAGACTTATTTATCTAAGGTATTTCTTATAATCTTTCACTGTTCTTAGATGTTCCTTTTCTCAGTCCAAGTATATGAATGTCTCTCAATGGAAGACAGACTACAGTTTAAAAAATGTTGTGTTTCATCCCTCTTCATGATGTCATCATCTAGCTCCTCCCTTTCAGGATATAAAAAAAATATACTGTATATATGCAAAACAGGAAGTCCCATCACGGTATTGAATTCTGTGACTCCAGCAAGACCCATTGTCCAAATTATGACACTTTTAATTAAGACTAATTTCTCAGTCCCTTTGATCCATGAGCAGTTCCCTTTCTCAAACACATCAAAGGACTTTTTATGACACCAGGTGTAATCAACTGACTTTCCTGAGGACGTCATAAATGGATATTCCACTTCCTTATGACACCAGGTGCAATTAAATGACTTTCCTGAGGACGTTATAACATGGATATATTAGTTCCTGGCTTCAAAGCAAACTGACAAGTTAATTGCATTCAGAGATCTGCTGGTTTAACATATATCCTGTCTTTTGAAATGATACCTGGGGGGTGGGGTTTGTCATCCCAGGCCCAGGATTTTTCAAAACAGACAATCCCACTACATTTTTATATTACAAAAATCAGAGTTATCAGAACCAGCTGTCTAAGTGTGACAGCTATGACTCCCAGAACTTGGAGGTAGTCCCATATCTCTCTGTTTGGTCTGCTGATTAGACCTGATGCCAATCTGTGGATGTTGTTTGATTTCTCTGCTGTGTAAGTCACCTTGTTGTTTATTGTGTCTATCACTGCGCTCAGGTGAGTGATGGTCTGTGACGGCGTTAGTTGGATCTTGGCTGTGTTTATTATCCAGCCATGGAGCTGAAGGCATTCTATCGCTAATTGAGTGCTGTGCCGTGCTCAGTCTGCCGTTCTGGCTCTTATTAGCCAGTCATCCAGGTATGGGATGATGTGCAACCCTAGTTTTCTTAAGTGTGCTGCCAGGACCACCAGAGTCTTTTTGAATACTTGGGGGCTGATGCCAGGCCGAATGGGAGACAGGTGTGCTGAAAGTGTTTTTATTTTATTTTTTTATTTATTTTTTGTTGGCTGGTTAAGTGCACTAGACAAATTCTGCCTATTTTCAGGCATGACCCGGGGGAGGGGGATACAGATGAATGCCAACTGACCATGAACCAGATTAAGCTGTTGGTGGTATTTTTAGTGAATGAGGGAAATTTGGCCAGGACACCAGGGAAATTCCCCTACTCTTTTCGAGAAGTGCCATGGGATCTTTAACATCCACCTGAACTACCACCAATCCAGGCAGATGGGACCTTGGTTTAATGTCTCATCCAAAAGATGGCACCTCAGAAGTGCAGCAACCCTCTCATGCTGCACTACAGTGTCAGTACTGGGATATTAACCCAAGTGCCAGATGTGGGAACTGAACCCACAGCCCTCTGATCTCCCGGCCTCAGAGGCGAGTGTGCTACCTACTAAGCCACTGGCACTATGACCTTGGATGTTGAACCTGAGGTAATGGTGATGTGAGGGCCAAATAGGGATATGGAGGCAGGCATCCTTGAGGTCTATCGAGGTGAGAAAATCCCCCGGTTGTATGGCCAGAAGTGTTGACTGCAGGGTTTCCATTTTGAATTTTTTGTATGTCACGAATTGGTTCAGATACTTCAGGTCCAGCACGGGGTGCATGCTGCCCATCTTCTTTGGGACAACAAAGAAGAAAGAGTAGACTCCTGTGTCCCTTTCCCCTGTGGGGACTGGCATGATAGCCCCATTGTTGAGTAAGTCCCGTATTGCCTTCTGTATTGCTTGTGCCTTGATCTGACACTTTGGGAGGGGCGAAGGAAGGGGTATGTGCTGAGATGGGGTACTGCTCAATTCTATCTCATAGCCCTTTGTCACCACCTCTAGTACCCTTTTGTCCAATGCAGTTTGGGCCCACAGTTGCACATACTACTGGAGTCTCCCTGCTAGTGGTAGGTCTGCATGGGCCCACGCACCCTCATTGTTTATTACCTTGTGATCTGTAGTTTGGTTTGCAGCCTCTGTTGGAATAGTTGCCCCCTGTGTTACCTTTGAGTTTGTTATTGTAGGCCCTGTGCTGGAAGCAGGGTCTTTAGTTCCAGTGCCTGGAGGGCGGTGGGTCGTAGGACTGTGCTTTGGGTTTGAAAAATGTACTTTTGGGACAAAAGGTTTTGTCTGAGGGCAGGTAGAGGTCCTTGTTGCCTTGCGCTTGTTTTCTGCCCCTGTGTTTGAGGTATGGTGTCAGCCCTTCCCTGAACAGTGTACCTTCTTTGAAAGGGAGTTTCATTAGCACATTCTTGGATTCATTATCTGCTCGCCAAAGCTTAAGCCACAGTGCCCTCCTTGCCCTGTTGGTGAGCAGTCATTCTGGTGCTGAACTTAAGGATGTCTGAGGAGGTGTCCATAATGTATTTAACTGCCTGTATGGTGCACTCTGCTGCATCGGCCTGCAGAGAATCCATGGGATTGTTCTCAGTGAGAATGTCCAGCCACCTGTGTAGTGCTCTGGAAGTGAACCACACCGCCATGTCTGCTGAGCATAGCATACCAGAGGCCTCATGAATTTTGTAGAGGTGTTCCTTGATCCTTTTGTATATTGGGTCTTTGAGGGCTGCTGTGCTTTCTATTGGTATGGTGGTACATTTAGAGAGCTCAGACATGGGTTGGTCTACTTTGGGGGCCTTCCCCCAGAAATCACTTCTTTCTTGGGCCATGGGGTACCACTTGCTCACCATGCTCTGCTTGAGGAGTTTGGTTGGCTCAGTGGCCTCGTACTTCTTTGTAAGAATTGTATCTATAGTTTTACAGGACGGGAAATGGATCTTCTCCTCTGGTTCACCCATTGAGAGAAGTGGTTCCTCTGAGGTGGATGTTTGTTCTGACTGCTGGGATATTTTTAGAGCCACCCATACCATTGTGATGAGCTCATCAATATTGTCCCCATAGCATATCCTGCTAGATTTGTGTGTGGTGGCCTCCTCATGGTCTGCCGGAGTTTCGGTTGTTGTGCTGTCCATGTCCCATCTCGGCCATTTGTTGAGGGGTTCCACCAGGCATTTTGGGTGCCCATGGGTGGCGGCAGAGCACCTGCTTTCAAGGATTAGAGGAGTTGTGCTTGGCTGGCATCCAATGCGATAGGTGCTGTTGGGGGTGGGATGGATTTGGTAGTGGATCCATCTTCTTCCACGTCCGCCATGCCCTTATGGGGGAGTGAGGGTGCAGACTGCGCACATTGTGTCATCCTCCTCGAGTACCATGAAGGCGACCTCACATTCCCTGCATTTTGTCATGGTACAGCTCGATCTGTGGAGATTAGCAAAAAATTGCATCATATAGGGTCCGTGCATTTCAGCAGACCACATAATAAACAGTTTACTCCAATTATTAGTGAGATAGGGGGAGAAAATGCTGCCTGCCTCTATAAATAAGGCTAGGGAATCTCCGTGTGTCCGAAGACAAAGGAGGGACCCAGGCAAGAAGGCAGCAGTGAAATCTCATGGGAACCACCGAGATTTGGGAGTCCTGTATACCTTGTGCAGCCGTAGGCAATATGGTGCCATAATCTTGTGAGAACATGCGTGAGATTTGCAGAGCCTTCCTTCTTGTGGTGGCTGTAGCCCTCACAAGAGTTGCAGGGCATCATGGGACTTGTCAGGGATGGAGGAGACCCAGAACATGGCTGCTGTTGTCTCAGGAGGATTGGGGCAGTGATTTATGGCCCCCAAGACAAAGGACTGCACAGATTTGCTCCAAAGATGTCCCGCTGAAGCCGGAAGGACTATGGAGTAAATGTGCTTTGTGATGGGGCATGGAGCCATCCAAGGACTGCATTTCTACAGGTGGGGGCTTGCCATTAAGAAACCCTCAGGAGCTTTGTGCATGTGTTTTGTTATTTGTAGCCCTGAAGTAGCAAGGGGAGTCAGACATGAGCTTTGTAGAGGTCACTACAGGAGGGATTTCCACTAGGTGGAAGCAATCTGTTGAGCTTGCAGGGGGATTGTGGTGCTGTTCCTTGTGGAGCAGGGGTTGCTACAGGAGGGACCCAGGCTCTGAGCTCCTTATCTGGCAGATGGTGGGTGAAGTGGAGAGGCAGGACCCGCTACTGGAGGAGGATACCTGCCAGTCCCTTAGGCTCCGATGGTTTGTTTGGATTCTCTTTTTTTTTTTTTATTTCTTTGCAGTCCAGTGCCTCCAGCTTGGAGGTTGTGGGTTTGGATCCCGCTGCTGGAGGGGGTACCTGCCCTGTTAGAGGCGATTCCATCTGTAGAGATGTCCAGTTTCTATTTTGTTACTATCTAATAGAGATTTATGTTTCCCAGAACTTATTGAGATGCTTTGTTAGTAAGAAGTTGTTAGGCAGGTAGGTTGAATTAGTATAGATCCTAGCTGGCTACCAGGCTGTTAGATTAGAGTTGAAGTTTCTTTAGAAAGATAGTACTGTACCTGTAAAGCTAGTAACATTGTTGGGAGCAGTTAGAAACATGACCAACCTATCTTGATGCACGAAGAGAACTGGAGAAGATCTGATGATCACAGCGGTATGTCCTCACCCCCTTTCATTTTGATTGGTTCGTGCATCAACCTATAGGATGGACAAGGAATACCCACTGGTATTTGACTGTGGAGTACTATAATGGGTACGAAATATAAGGGGGCAGGCAGCTGATGCAAGCTGCCACATCCCCTATAATGTGATTCTCAAAACTGTCCTGGGGAGAATTTCTAAGTACACTTAGACCAGCCAGGGCTGGTCTAAGGGTACTTAGAATGGTTTACCCATAGCGCTTCAACAGTGCTAGTGCCAACATCCTCTACAGCAATGGCTGCAATGCCGACTGTTGGCATTGTAGCCACAGGGATATCGGCTCACGCATTCGGGGGGCTGCACCCCTGAACCCCCCCTTGTGGGGGGATCCACCCCCCACACCCCCAAGTCTCAAGGATTCTAAGTCTGAGTCAGAGTTGGACCAGAGGGGGGCAAACACCCAGCGAGGCAATCCCAAGTGGCACACAGACCACCACAGTGACGGTTGGGTTTTGCCCGATTCCTGTCGCTGTGGTGGTCTTCGCTGTGCTGGAGTCACTGCAGTAATGATATACCCTTAGAATATGTCCCTTTGGGACCGTTGTGCAACTTGCAGCAATGTGCCATGGGACTATCCTCCCCGAGCCCCTGTTAAACACAGGTGCCCCCCCTGGCAGTGTAGAGTGCACATTTTAAAATATTTAAATACAGCCACCCTCTCTGGTGGTCTAGTGGCCCCCTCCCCAAACCCCATGCTGCCCATATTAATTAATAAATAACCCATCACCCTCGTGGTGGTACAGTGCCACCCCATCCCCATGCCACTGTACTATTTAAATAATAAAATGGCACCCCTCCCCGATCCATGCTGCCATATTATTTAAGAATTGAAATTCCCCCCTCTCCGATCCTAGATGCCACCCTATTATGTAATTAATAGAATGCCTCCTTCCCTGATCCCTGATGTCACCGTTGCAATAAGATTGCAAAAGATCCCCTCTTCCTGGCGGTCTAGTGGCCCCAACCTTGCCACCCTAGCAGGTAGTGCCCAACACCCAGCTCCCCCCTATACAGTAACAGAGCCAGCACTGGCACAGCCCTCTTTGCACCTCTGTGACTTGCACTGACTGAACTGTCATTGAGTGCTGTACAGTACAGCACTCAATGACAGTTCAGTTAGTGCTGGTCGTGGAGGTGAGAGGAGGGTTGTGCAGGTGCCAGCTCTGTTACGGGATGGGGGAGCTGGGTGGTGGGTAGTACCTGCTGGGGTGGGGGGTTGGGTGGCCACTAGATCACCAGGGAAAGGGGATAATTTGCTATATTATGGCAACAATGACATTGGGTATCAGGGAGGGGTCTTTTCTATTAATTACATAATATGGCAGCATCCAGGATTGGGGGGGAATAATTTTAAAACTTAAATAATACAGTGGCATGGATCAGGAAGGGGTGCCATTTTATTATTTAAATAGTATGGTGGCTTCGGGGATAGGGGGGCACTGTACCACCATGAGTGGGACAGGTTATTTATTAATATGGCCAGCATGGGGTTCGGGGAGGGGGGCCACCAGACCACCAGGGAGGGTGGTTGTATTTACACATTATAAACTGTGCAATTATGGGGATCAGGAAGGGGGAACACTAGAGCATGAGAGGAAGGGGTTATATTGAATGTACTTGGAGATCGGGGATGGGGGAACTGCTTGTGTTTGCTGCAAGGGGCCTGTGGCAGACCCTTCCTGTGTGCCAGGTGTTTGCCACATGGGAGAGGTTGTCGTAAGTATGGGAACTTAAGTGCCAGTACCCCTCCTGTACCGGAATCTGGTGCAGGGTCCCTGGTGCACTGAGCTTTGGAGCAAGCTGCTGTTTGCCACAGCTTGCATGGATCCTAGCCCTTTTCAGGAATCAAGCCCAATGTTTCTTCATAACTTTTATTGTTTTAGAAACTTTGACCCTAACTTTTCAGCACAGGCTTTTTAAGATCTCCTCTTCTGAACATGACAAGTGTCATTTATAAAATACTGGTTAAAATGTAATTTTGCGCCACAAATATGATAACACATTTTGGGCAGGATTTCAAAAATGACATCTGTCACATTCATCAGGTGGTGTCAATAAAAGCTATGTTGAAAATGTGGGGTCAAATGATTGAAAAATAGCAAAGTTTTGAGTGAACATTAAAAAAAATAAACATTCCTTCATAACTTCTTTGCTTTTCAATGTTTTGACCTCAGATTTTCAACCTAGTCTTTTTATGACACCCCCTCTCCCATAAATGTGGAAAGTGAAATCTTTCAGCTACCACCCAAAAGGTGATTTCACAGAGTGATTGCAAGATCACTTTTCAGGGCTGATTGAAAGTTTTCCACTACCTTGTTCATGAGGTGGTGTCCCGAAAAGGCCATGTTGAAAATTTGGGGGAAAATATTAAAACAATTATCAAGTTATGAGTAAAAGTTCAAAACACAGTGGAAATACATTAACTGCACTTACCTTATTTCCTCAGTTTGCAGTTGAGGTTCCAGGAGGAGGACATCTTTTGATTTGGAAATACTGGATCTACAACAGTGGACCAATTTTAGGTGAGTGAGGGGTGTGGGGGTGAGGGGTGGTGGGTGCTGAGTGGGTAGTTGCTATAGGATGGGGGGGGGGTTGGACCACAAAAGACATTGATGGATGGTTTTCTTTGTTTCAGTGAGAAAAATAGAAAGGAAAAATGATATGGGACTGTTTTCTTTATTGCAGGTATACTGTCTTGCTTTTGGGAGACACCTGGGGTGGACATCCCGGTGTTGCTACAAATAGAGGGTGACAGCAATAGACATGCAGAAATGGGGTTTAAATATGGTGGGGTAAGCACTGTGGTGTAGCTCAATATTGGAGAGGTGGGGGATTATAGGCTGGCACCAAGGTTTGGGCACCCCATTGTCAGAAACACGTATAAATACAATAGTGGGATTTGGCATCTGGTGTCATAAACAGTGTCTGGATGGTGGGTAGCTACTGGCTAGTGGGATTAGGCAACCACTGTCTGTTGTTCTTGCAAAGACACAGGTCAGGAGGGGGGATACCAGCTGGCGGGATTGGGCACCCACCGGTAATTTTAATTAAAATGTGAGTCAAGAGGAAGGGGTGTTCTAAAGATGCTGGGTTTTTATGTAGGCAGGTTAATCATCTGTGATTTCTTTGTCACTGCTTATGTGAGCCAAAATCATTACTGATCAGCAACTCACGTAAACAGTGACACAGAAATTACTGATGATCAAACCACTAATGAAAAATCTAGATATCCTTGGAAAGTTAATTTTTCAACCAAGTATGCTCAGGAAACAACACAGTTTTTAACCTATATTTCAAAACCTATATAAAGTAAAAACTTACCACTTGTGAAAGCGTGTACATTGGATCAGACTCTATGAAACCTGTATGTTTCAGTTTAAAAAAAAAAAATTGGTTACAAGTGAGAAAAAAAAAACAACTCTTAATTTTGATAAATGTTAGCATTTTTACACATCTGTAACTTTCCACTCCCCCCATCCTCCCCAAAACTGAGTGATACAAATTCTCAGGATCCAGAAATCCTGGACCAGACTCCACGCCTAACAAATTCTGGACAAATCTGTTGAACAGGGGCAGAGTTATTAATGTGCAGAAATTGGGGTTTAACATAGACGTGCCTACTCAGCCTTAATATGCAGATGCTGTTGTGCCTCTATGTAGGGCATATGCAAAGGGGGACAGTTAGATAACTGATTTATCTATATGAGTTTAGTTTGACCTCAGGTAATCTCACGAGTGGCATAGGCCAAGGGAAAACTGTACAAATATGGATAACTCAGTTATCTAACTGTCCCCCATTGCATATTTCATTTATGAGCTGAGAGGCCGTGAGGGCAAGCAGTTGGTTCAGCCCTCCTCAGAGCCCCTGAGCCTCACGGATCGCTGTCCAAAAATCCTGAAGCTGAGAGGTCATAAGGGCAAGCAGTGGTTCAGCTCTCCCCAGAGCCCCCGAGCCCTGCAGATCACCGTCTGAAAATCCTGAAGATAGAGATCCCACACCTAAGGCAGAGCTCCAGCTGACTGCCTGAGGTCATGATTGCAAGCAGTTGGTTCAGCCTTCCCCAGAGCCCCCGAGCCCCGTGGATCACCATCCAAAAATCCTGAAGCTGAGAGGTCGTGAGGGCAAGCAGTTGGTTCAGCCCTCTCCAGAGCCCCTGAGCCCCGTGGATCGCCATCCGAAAATCCTGAAGGTAGAGATCCCACGCCTAAGGCAGAGCTCCAGCTGACTGCGTGAGAGGGGTTTGAATTTGATGCCTTTTTTTAAACAATGGCACTTGGTTTTTTAGTCGGCAGAGCTCTATAGGTTGTTTTTACTGCCTGTCCCATGCTTCACCGAAATACTATATTGGACTCCAGGCAGAAGTGAACTTTAATGGAAGCTAATTTACACTTTTGCCTTAAGGGATCTCTCTGTATAAAAACGTAGGCTGTAGTACACCGGAGCCAAAATAGGGTATTTGTGCAGGGGTTGCTCATTTGTGCTGTTTCTGTTAAAATCTTTAATCAAGCAAGCAAATAGTATTCAAATTAATTGTATCACTAAGTTCTTAGTACCTGCATGAAAGTGTAATCCTAGGCAACGTATGTTATGGCACCTCCTACTGCGTAATGAAATATCGTTGTACCTGCACTTTTAGCTCCTCCTCCCCTACCTGTTATTTATGGGCTGCTTCTCTTCTGTTCCACAGCTGAGAGGTCGTGAGGGCAAGCAGTGGTTCAGCCCTCCCCAGAGCCCCCGAGCCCTGTGGGTCATCGTCCAAAAATCCTGAAGGTAGAGATCCCACGTCTAAGGCAGAGCTCCAGCTGACTGCGTGAGAGAGATCCCCGCCGGTGCTATGCACCGGCTCCCCACCACCACACATGGTGAGCTCCTACTTTTATAGACGGAACCGCATGACTGTCAGAACCAATCAGCCCTCTTTTCCATTAGCTCCTTATAGTTTTCTAACACTAGTGGCCGCCCCTGAGCAGTGTTCCTAACTCTCATTAAAATGTTCCCTCTCTCTCTAGCAATGGTTGTTCTGCTCATTACCATATCGTCCCTTCCACCCTCTTCCTACCCTAATCAAGAAATCTCTCTGCCCCTCATCTCTGAGACTGTAAAGCAGCCTCCCCACTCTTCCTCTACCCTAGTGCACCTCCCTCTGCACTGCTGGCAAAACTGGGTACTGGGAGCCTCCATCCTCCCTCCCTCCTTTCATGCTGGGTTGTCTGCTTTAAATGTCTCCTACTCTTTCGACCCTATGTCTACCTCACATACACTGCACCACCTCCCTATCCGCTGTAAGTCACAAAGGAACATGCACCTATTAAAACAACTCCTGTCACTCCTGCTTCTTATAGCCAGTGATGTAGAACAAAACCCTGGTCCTTCCTCCCCAATGAATGGATGCCTCTCCGCCCTGGCAAATCACCTTCCAAGATGGTTCAAAATAGTACATCTAAATATATGCAGCATTCTGAACAAACTAATGGCCTTACAAACAAGTGTCTTATCCCTATGCCCTGATATCTTAATCATTACAGAATCCTGGCTGAAGCCCCACAACCTTGATGTCGAATTCTCAATACCTGGCTACTGCCCCATTTGGCAGGACCGTCAGGGCAAAAAGAAGGGTGGTGGCACTGCCATGTACATCTCCTCCAAACTCCAGTTCTCCACAATCAGACCTACCTCACCCATGCTTTCAATAGATTCCCTACTAATCAAAATCTTTCTACCGCACTCAATCCCTATATACGTAGCAGGGTCTTACTGCCCTCTGGACACACCGCTGCCTATCATCCTAGACCACCTAGGCACCCTGAGGTCCCTCACAGCTGGAGGTGAACTTCATATCCTTGGGGATTTAGCCAGAACTGGCTAGACAGCTCAGCCTCCAAAGCACGTTGCCAAGTAATTGCGCTAAACCTGTCCCAAATAATAACTGAACCCACTCGCCTAAACCACAAATCCAAGAAGCATACTCTACTGGATTGGGCCCTTACCACCCACCACCATCATATAATTAATGCTGGCCTACTACTGGACTCCCTCAACGATCTCCATATGATTGATTTGGTGTGGAAAATATTCAGACCTAAGGCCCCTCCCCTTTGCACATTCTACAATAGAGCTTACAAATCCCTAGACCTGACCGCATGCCTAAATGACCTCACCAGCATCAATTGGTCCTCCATCCCTAGGGCTCCCTCCATGGATGAGGCCCTCGAATTCTTCAAGACCAAATTCCTGGTTATCTGGGACTCCCACACACCTCTCAGAAGATCCAGAGTAAGAGGATCCCATCTACCTTGGGTAACCGCAAACCTCTTGGAACAACTACTAGCCAGGGAATGGGCCTGGAAAACCTACAAGGCAACATGTACTAAACGGCTCTGCAATACTACCACTCACAAAGGAATGCCTACACTAGACTCATCCGACAGGCCAAATCTAATTATTTCAAGTCCGCTTTCCACAATAACTTTTTTCATCCAGCACAATTCTGGAAGTCAGTTAAATCCCTCCTCACCCCATTGGCCCAACCCCCTATTCCTACCCCCAATATAGCAGGTAGTATCATCACTGCTCCATGCACTGTAGCCATAGAGTTTAACTCCTGTTTCACCAACAGTACGTCCTCTATCTACTCTCCTCTCACCCCTCACTCCCTCCCCCTGTTCCTCCTGTTCTCTCCTCACCTGCCTATTTCTCTCTCCGCCTGGTTACACCCGCTGAGGTAGCAAAAATACTTCAGTCACTAAATCCAGCCAAAGGAAAATGCCCCTCAGGCCTTGACTCCAAAATGCTCCATCTTTCTGCCCAGCCATAGCCAACCCTCTAGCCACTCTCTATAACCTGTCATTCAGACTTGGTTCCATCCCTACAATATGGCAACAAGCCACAGTCATACCCCTCACCAAAGAAGTTGACCCTTCCTCCCCGTGCAACTACCAAACTATACCGCTGCTTCCCATCCTAGCCAAAATCCAGAAGTGCCTTGTACTAGCCCAGCTCTCTCACTACCATGACCCATTTCCTTCTTCACCCCTTACCAGGCTGGGTTTAGAAAAAAATCACTCCACCACCACCACCTCCTCTCTCCTCCGTCTCACCGACACCATCTTCTCGGGTATGGATAAAGGGGAGACACCTGCGGCTATCTTCATCGACCTGGTTAAGGCTTTCGACATGGTCTCTCATGCCCTGTTACTGTCCAAACTTGCCCAAGCTGGACTGACTGAGTCTGCCACCAATTGGTTCCAGTCGTACTTGGCAGGCAGGTCCCAGTCGGTCCATATTGGCTCGGCCATCTCCACCTCACTCCCTGTTACCAGTGGGGTCCCCCAAGGATCTCTCCTAGACCCTTTGTTGTTTTCTATTTTCCTAAATGATCTGCTTGCAGCTTGTACTCATCTATCCACATGTATGCAGATGACAAGGTGCTGTTTGCCTCTGGTTCATCCCCCACTGCTGTGGCAGCCTGCCTGCAGGAGGATTTTAACTCCGTCCAATGCTGGTTCCATTCAAATCAGCTATTTCTTACCCCCCAAAAAGCTGACTCCCTAACTTTTGGCACTCGGGCCAAACTGTCCAGTCTTCCAGCCTCCCCAACTTTCCACACATTAGAAGGCTCCCCCCTGGAGGTTTGCACTTCCTGCAGATACCTCGGGGTCTGGTTAGACCAGCATCTTGACTTTACTGTGCATATTGATGCTATACATAAGAAGCTACACCCCACGTTAGGCGCATTTTACCGTAATAAAAGTTGCATCCCCTACCAATGCGACTGGCTATCGTTCAAAAGATGATCCTCCCAATAATGGACTACAGGGACTTAATCTACTGTGCAGCCCCTCAATCCTCCCTGACCAGACTAGACCCAATCTTCAACTCCTTCTGCTGGTTCTCCCTGGACTTCCCTCCCTGTACACATCACTGTGACTGCTATCAGTCCTTGAATCTCCCTTCTCTCCACAATCAGAGATTGGTACACTGTGCTAGAACCGTTGCAAAATTCTGGTCGCACCCCTTCTACCTGGTGACCACACTGAATGTTCTTCCCCCTCCAGCCTACTCGCTCAGTAACATTGATTACTGGCTTCTTCACATCCCTCACAGGTCCACCAGGTCTGGACAGGCTGCTTTCAGCTTCAGGATGCCCAAATTATGGAACTCCCTGTCGGTCGATATTAGACATGACACCAGCACTCCACACCATAATGCTCTACTTAAGACTCAGTTCTCCACTACTTGCTCTTGCATCCTGCTCCACTGAAGTCCTTGCAGCCTTATTGTCAGTTGTTTATTTGACTCCACTATTTTTCCCTATTGTTGACAACCCTGCTTATTGCATGTCGTTAGTTGCTGGGTAAATACGTAATTCTGTGTGTGTTGCTACCTTACCTATGCCATCCTGTCTGTATATTTGCTATTTGTATATAAGGATTTTGCAGAAAATACAAAATCACACATGCCCCCACAATGCAAAGCATCATGGGCTGCATATGCAAATCACCACAGAATATTATGCTGATCCAACTTTAAACAGGATTGCATGGTGCCGAAAGGCCTCTCACACAATTTGCAAAGGGTGCTAACAGAAGACACAGACTCGTGTTTTGTCCTACCAGGACTCATCAGTATGCCTCGTCTGTTTGACACCCCAGTGGAATGGACCAGCTACCGTAAGACAGTGTGTCTTGGATATGTTGTGGTGAACCCATTAAAATAAAAAACTATTTAAAAGACAAAGAACCTCTGTGCACAAACACTGAGGCAAGGGTTACTCCAAAGTGCATTTGGCTGGGAAGCCAAGTTTCAAGAAAATACAAAATCACACATGCCTCCACAATGCAAAGCATCATGGGCTGCCTATGCAAATCACCACAGAATGTTATGCTGGTCCAACTTTAAGCAGGATTGCATGGTGCCGAAAGGCCTCTCACACAATTTGCAAAGGGTGCTGACAGAAGCTACTCTGATATGATTGTATTGAACATGTACATGTGTAACTTCTACTTTTACTGTAACCTGCCTATCCCTTATTCCCCCAGGGCACATCTGGAATAGAGTGGTACACTGCTCAGTATGCCTTCCTGGTAAAACTCTTAAATAAATAAATAAATGTAATTGGTGACCTTATGGTAGATTTTACTAAACACTTGTGGAACTTTTTGTTAGGAGACTAGTTTGGCTTCTTTGATTTAATTTAAAGAAAATACAATTATTTTGCACTTGTTTTATGTTAGTATGCTGGATAGAGCAGGTTGCTAGGGGCTGTAATGTGGTTGCTTGGAATGGCACATCCCTACATGTACTGCACGCCTTCTTATTGGCTGTGAAGTATATGTGGGTGGGTGAGAACGTTTTAGAAACATGGCAGCTATTTCTCACTTAGCGAGATCTATAGATTGCCAGTACAGATGTCCATTTAGTTTCAGCATGTCCTTTTTTAAATTGATTTAATTTATGTTTCTGGTTGATCTTGGCTTTTTTTAAAAGTGTTTTTTTTATATTAAAGAACACCTTTCATGATGGTCCAAAAAGATACAGCTTGTAGTCATTATATGCAGTACTAGACCTGAAAGAGTGTGTGCATTTGTTATTTTTGGCCAAGGTTTACTTTGCCTTCCATAATTTGTATTTGTTTTGGAGCCCTGCTGCTTTCACCTTTGCTGTTCAGCTGCTGGGCTGCTGGAGCTTGATGACATCACTATAGGGCAGAGGGGTGACTCACACTGTGTAGTACTGTGCAGTTGCAACATTGTTGCAAGGCAAAACTACCAGTACTCAGTGTACATACTGTGTTCCCCATTCCCCAAGACACCCTGTTAGCAATGCTTTATGCCAAAATTCAAATGCCTTGTCAGCATGTTTTTTTTTTTGTTTGTTTGTTACATTGATTCTGCCCTATAGTGATGTCAGCAGAACAACCTTGGGCCCACAGCAACACCAAGCTTGCTAAAGAAGATTTGATACACCCTACAGTTTTTAATAGCTGAGAATGCAAAGACTAACTGCAGAGGACAGTAATGAAATGCAAGTCCAGAATCAATGCAAGAAGGGGAACTTTATGCATGAAAGTCAAAAGGACTATGAAAGGTGCTCTTTAATGTGAGTGAGCGAGTGTCAGCTGCAGATTGAGGAAGCACAGGTTAGCCGTGTTAACAGGAATTTTTTTTTCCCATTTCTTTTTCTTTGCAGTCCATTTAAAAAAAAAAGAAAAGCTGACTGTTTGAGGTCCAAAAAGAGCAAGTCAGCATGCGTGATGGCAGTCAGTTGTGTGGCAGTTGCCAGAGGTCAGCTGGAAAAAATTTGGTGCCACGGTGTGAGAGAGGGTGAGATGGAGTAACGGCCATTGACTGTGAACTACAAGTGGAATCTGTTACCAGAAAGTAGTGCCGGTGGGCTGGCGGGGGGGTGATGACAGAACTGTATGAATAAATGGGTGATGACGACAGTACTATACTGATAAATTTGTGGAGCACACATTTATAAGTATAGTATTGACATCATCACCAATTTATTCACATAGTTGCCCTGATAAATGTCTTTATCAGGTGCCTTCAGAGTCCAATCCTATTGCATAAAATACTATGCTACATGGTGGACCCTAGTCCCCATAGAAATTGCCATCAGATATTTCCCCCTACAGTATTTGGTGGTATCCAATTAGCAGATATGCAACCAATGAACTACTGTATTGTGTTCTTAACACCTTCATAACACATTACTACCTAACAAACACATTAGAAACCACCTTATTACAACCTTAATAAGACATGTAACACCAACCTTAATAACAATGTAAAACAGCCTAAAACCTCTCATAGCTCCAGCTTTAGAAAAGCCGCAGATTTATAAAAGAAAATCTACAAAAAGTGCCATAGCCTAAAATCATATCACTCAGCCAAACCGCTGTCCAGCCTTACTCACCAAACGTCCATGTCCCTAAATGCTCCAGCCCTCTCTCTCTCTCTCTCTCTCTCTCTCTATCTCTCTGCAATGGGCCCTCCATACTGCTGTTCTCTGTCTGTACTGCTGCTGACAGCATGCTAAGGATAGTGGCTCAAGTCTCACCTCACCGTACTCTGGAATGCCTCTCCTGACTGCACATTGCATGCTGCTGAGAACTGCCACACCTGACTGTACCCACATGCTGTTCCAGATCACTTAACATGACTGCATACACCACCCTGAAATTGTAAAGGAAGCACAGCCCCTCCTTTGCCCTCTTTTATTGGCAGACTGACAATGACCCCCCCACTACGCTATTGAAAAAAAAATACACTATGGAAAAACACTACCAAAATTACCTGCTCATGCCACTACACTATGGAAATTCCCCACACTATGAAAAAATACTGAAGCAGCACTAAAATCCACTGAAGTGATCACAAACACTTTAAAATAGCCAAGCTAATGTAACATATAACACAAGAGTTGGCAAGTGCTATACTCTCATTAAATATTACCATTTAAGGAGCTAATTAGCTCAAATTCCCACTCATCCTTTGATCTTGTGAGATACTGAGCTCATTAGTCTCCCTGAAAGGTTGTATTGCCTTGTATAAAATACTTTGCCATCAGATGTTCTCTCTCCATATATATTCAATCTCTCTCTAAACATACATACTGTACATATGCACACACACACACACACACATATATATATATATATATATATATATATATCAGGGGTGTAGCCAGGAATTTTAAACTTGTACTCAAAACTGATGCACTGTTGCCCCACACCCTGTTATGTAAATATAAATCAAAATATGTGCTGCACACACCATCATTGCCCCCCTCCCCGTTTGCCATGTCTGGGTTCAAGTACGGTAATCAGTTTTCTCCTGTAATCCTCCTTCCTTTGTTTTTCTGCCTGCCTGGTAAGTTGTTCTTGTTTGTGCATTTGGCTGGAGGCATCAGTGCCCCATACAAACAAACAACAACAAGGGCAAAAGGGCTCAGCATGACAGACACAATGTGACTCACAATGTCCATGCTTTCCTCTTTTTGTTGCCCCTGCCTGACTTGCTGCCCCTGCCAGATTTTTTTTTTACTGTACTCTGCTGCGTACAGTGCGTATGCCTGCCGACACCCCTGATATATATATATATATATATCCTTGTTGGGTCCTTGTCCCCATAGAAAAAACATCATATACAGTATTTCCTCGTGTATAATGGTAGCCAATTAGCATATTATGGTGACAGTTAACTAATTACACTGTATTAATGTGTTATGCAGTACTAGTGCATGGGTCATATAGCCTTAAGCACTAATTTCAATACTCAGTGTGGTGAAGTAAAAACAGATTCTGACAACTGCACAATTTTACAGTTGTACAGAAAGGGGACAGAAGTATTTGGAGAAAGACCTTGTATCACAGCAAAAAGAAAAATAAATTTAAAAACAAATGTAGTACACAAGGCACATATTGTACCCAACAGATTACAACCAGTAACTTGGTTAGGACCAGCACCATTGGTCAATTACAAATGTGAGCACTGCAGTAGTTGCCCAAGTACTAATAATGTAGAAACAATATACAATGCAAGCAAAAGTCAACAGGTGAACATTAGAAGGGTTTATCACATGTAACACAGAAACTTTAATCTATGTGTTAAGATGTCCATGTAATTTAAGTTATGTGGGACAAACGTCTAGAATATTAAAAAGAAGAATCAGAGAACAAAAGAGTTCATTTAAGACAACTGGTCCTAATTCACCAGTGGTTAGGCGTTTGTCAGAAGAAAGACATAGCGTAAGTAGTCTTAGATTCTGCGGACTGGAGGAAGTCTCAAAATAGCACTCATCAGAATGGAATAAAAATAAATGATTAAAACATGAAATCTTTTGGATTATGGAATTCAAAATACTGGGAAAAAAGTATAGCATCAATGAGTCTTTGAACTGGAGTGCATTGATGCAAGTTGAGTATCCACTACTCGACTTATCACTGCTATTATTTCCCCTTTTTTTTCTTCCTCCTCCCCCACTCTTGTTTATCTGCTATTGTCCCCTACCCCATTTTTTTGTTCAAACCCCCTTCCTTCCTCCCACCCCCACAACCACCAATGGAGAAACATCATAGAATTTAGATCTAAGGCTTGTCTGAATAATATAAGAAGGACCTTGCTATACACTGTATATCAGCATGTTGAGGAATTCAGGCATTGGTTCAGTTGGCCATAAGGGCAAACACTAACATTAATCAAAGAAACTAGTATTTTTAAATGCAGGGAGACTATGACTGCTATATTATTTTAGCACTGTCAGAGTTTGTCTTTTGGAACAGCAGACTGGGTGAGAAAGCACAAGTCGCCACTAGTCATGAATGAAGGCACCCAAGGGAGGAATCCCACTAGCTCAGCTTCTAGCAGTTTGTACAGCCAAGTGAAAAACATAGGAGTGAATCCAGAAGAAAAGGTTCTGAAAGAACTCCTAAAACTGAAGGTGGACAAAGCAATGGGGCCTGATGGAATTCACCCCAGAATTCTAAAAGAATTAAGGGGAGAACTAGTGACACCACTGAAAACACTTTTTAACAAATCATGAAAGGATGGTGTGGTACCTGAGGACTGGAGGAAGGCTGATGTGATTCCCCTTCACAAAAGTGGGAGCAAGACAGAGGCAGGAAACTACAGACCTGTCAGTTTGACCTCTGTGGTAGGGAAAGTGATGGAATCACTTCTGATGGAAAGAATTGTTGAGTACCTAGAGACCACTGGGGCACAGGACCCAAGGCAGCATAGATTTCTTTGACTGGGTGACCAAAGTAGTAGACCAGGGAGAGACTGTGGACATGGCCTACCTAGACTTTAGCAAGGCATTTGACACAGTCCCACACAAAAGATTAATAATCAAATTAACCAGCCTGGGAGTGGGTCCCAGGATGGTAGCCCAGGGTTTTAAATAATTGATTAGCAGTTTTTTTCTTGGGACAATGCTAACTGTATAGAAAGTATTTATATAGGTTTTCTAGAAGTGTTGTTTGTTAAACACAGTGAGGCAAGTGCTATGCATTTTCATAATGTTTTAGCACTTTTATGAGCAAAACGCTAATCAATTTTTGGAGTTAAATAAATCCCTGTAGCCTGGGTAAAACATTGGCTGGACAACAGGACACAGAAGGTAATTGTAAATGGAGTCCACTCAGACGAAAGAGGGGTTACTATTGGGGTACCGCAGGGTTCAGTACTTGGTCCAGTCCTTTTTAATGTCTTTATAAGTGACATTGCAGAGGGACTGGAAGGAAAAGTATGCCTCTTTGCAGATGACACAAAGATCTGCAACAGGGTTGATACACAAGGAGGCATGGAAAGGATGAGAAGGGACTTGGCAAAGTTGGAGGAATGGTCAGAAGTATGACAGCTTGGATTCAGTGCAAAGAAGTGCAAAATAATGCACCTGGGAAACAAATAACCAGGGGAAGATTACACAATGGGGTGGTAGTAACAACAACAAAAATGGAAAGGGACCTGGAAGTAATCATATCAGAGGACCTTAAGGTTAGCAAGTTATGTGAGAGGGCAGTAAGGAGGGCTGGTGGGATATTGGGATGTATAGGGAGAGGCATCACCAGCAGAAAACAGGAAGTTATTATCCCTCTGTACAGACAGTTGGTGAAACCCCAACTGGAGTACTGCATCCAGTTCTGGAGACCCCATCTCTGCAAGGACATAGATGGGATGGAGGCAGTCCAGAGGAGGGCAACTAAAATGGTGCAGGGTCTGCAAGAGAAGCCATATGAGGAGAGACTAAAGGAGCTTAATATGTACAGTATACCTTTGAGGAAAGGAGGGAGAGGGGGGACATGATAGAAACGTTCAAGTACCTCAGTGGAATCAACAAAGTCCAAGAGGGTAGCATCTTTCAGAAAAAGAGATGTGCAAGAACAAGGGGACACAATTTGAAGATAGAGGGGGGACAGCTCAGGGGCAATGTGAGGTAGTATTTTTTTCACAGAGAGGGTGGTGGACACATGGAACAGCCTTCCTGAGGAGGTTGTGGGGTCTAAAACTGTATGAGAATTCAAGAATACTTGGGACAGACATAAGACAATTCTTGTGAGGGGTAGGAAGAAATAGACGGTTGGTTAACTAGGATCTGCAGCTTATCCTGTAGGTAGGGAATGGGTAGTCTAGGTTGGCCAAGTGGTCCTTGTCTGCTGTCAAAGTCTATGTTTCTATGTAATTAAAAAGTTTAGATTGGATTGTTAGTACTTCGGAACACAAGAGCAAAAGCAGCTCCATTCAAAAAGAAAAAGCAGATAGTTAATGAATAGTCATGAGGTAATGAAGTCTGCATACCAGGAGCATGTGATGTCACAAGCAAGATATGGTAATGAATAGCCACACCTTGTGGCCCTTTAAAAGACTCTGAACTCCACAGGTCTGGCTTCATACTGAAAGGAGTGGCTGTCAATAACCGCACTAAGTAAGTAGCACTGTGGCAATTGAGTTTCAAACAAGACAGCACTAGTTTGGAACGGTATAGGAAGAAACATTGTTTAGTATTCACAGATATTAACAACAGCCAAGGCTGAGTAGCTACTGAAATGAAAGAAAGTTTGAATATAAGGCTGATTTAAAGGTATGAAAGTGGCCCAGTGAAAATTAAAGGGAAATATCCACATAAAAACAAGTCCCACCTCTGTGTGAAGCAGGGCCCAATTAGCATTTTCAGAAAAAGCTCATTTTTTTTTACCCCTGGTGACTTGTTTTATTTATAATTTATCTGATTGATCCTGTGTCATTTTCTGCCATCATTTAGCAATCAAGCACTCCCCGTGGCACACCCACAGCCACCTGCATCTGTCCCAAGAATAACATGGCATGTGGGGACCAGCCACGTCTGTCCATAAGATTACTGTATATCTGGAGCTTCTAATACCTCTGGTATGGAACCTACATGTCTCTGTGCTATACCGAGACCAGGTATAGACTGGCAGTCAACTACCAGTCTATACCTGGTCTCGGTATAGCACCAAGACATGTAGGTTCCAAACCAGAGGTATTAGAAGCTCTGGCTATACTGTAATCTTATGGACAGACCTGCGACTGGGCCTTGCATGCCATGTCATTCTTGGGACAGATGCGGGTGGTTGTAGGCACGCCGCTTGGGGCGCTTGATTGTAAAATACTGGCAGATAAGGATGCAGAATCAGCCAGATAAATTATAAATAAAACAAGTCATCAGAGGTAAAAAAAAAACAAAACATTAAGCTTTTTCTGAAAATGCTAATCAGGCCCTGCTTCATACTGAGGTGGGGTCCATTTCTACACAGACATTTCCCTTTAACATAAGCTAATGGTTATTAAAGAGTGATACACATGCATTTTTTGTGAGAGAAAGTTTAAAGTAAGGTAGGTGAATAGAACACCACAAGTTAAAATGATTAGTAAACCATGAAAACAAATATAAAATGGTGTTTATTAATTTAATTATTTACATCTGATTGGATTCATGAGGTATTAAGACTGTTGCTAGTTTGAACAATTATAGACTTGAGTAGGCTTTAATAAATATGAATAGTGAATTTCAATTCAGTTCATTTATTTCACCAGGAAAGGACTCCATTGAGCAAGCTTATTCACAAGGAGGTCCTGGGTAGGACAGTTGATATACATACATACAAGACAGTTGATATACATACGGTACAGTGAATCAGGTACAGAAATAATATATTGTTAGAAATACAAACTACATATTGAAGGTAACAGTAGCACTTGAGAATAGACCTAGCATGAAGATACTTTAGAAGATTGATAAACATAGGTTACATTATCAGTGCAGTTTTGCAATTTAATAGTCAAACTCTCTAGAATAGGTACAGACTAATTATCAGCTGAAACAGCTTTATGTATTATAAGGCACCCTCTCAGTAATTTGGCTCATGGCCTAGTGCAACTATTTATAAGTTCAATCTTTCGGGCAGTAGCTATTGACTAGTGATTTAAAGTGCTATCTCCCTACCAAGGAGCTAAGCTTTAATGTGCCCGGGAACTTATTCCAGGCAGCCGGTACAGTGGTGCTGATGGCAGATGCACCGAACTGCATTGAGTAATGTGGCGTGCCTAGAAGAAAGATATTACTCTTCCTTATTGCATATGAGCAGGTGGTCTTTCTGCAGAGCTCTAGGATATATTCTAGGAGGTCATGGGCTAGCACCTCATGTACCCGTGTAAGGATGTTGTATAGCCTTCTTCTCAGCACAGAGTTCCATCCCATTGCTGACTACAGATTACAGTGGTGTGTTAGTGGCAATATGTTTGTGATGAATCTGAGAGCCCTATGATATAGAACATCAAGTTTGCTTAGGCAAGCAACAGAAAAGCAACTATATTTGAATAATTAAAACAAACAATTCTTATTAAATTATAGGAATGAAATGTTAAGTACTGTTTTGAAAAAGGAAATAAAAACAGAGAGAACTGTTTTGAAAAAGAAAAGAAAGAGATAACAGGTTTTTACAGGTGAATTTTATTTTTAAAAACTTAACAAAGCCAGGCCACCTGGTTAATTTATTTCTTCAAAGATATTGTAGTAAAACACCGTATTTCTTTGTGAACATCTTTTTACATATATTGAAAGTGATATGAATTTTTTGATTTTAGATTAATTTCTCCCTGAAGAAGTTGGGTTGCCTACAAAACATTGGAGTGTTGGTTGATCTGTGAAACGCTGAATAAAATATCATTAGAAAATGGGCAGGGAGAATTCTCATTTTTGATTGGCTAATGCCACCAAGTAGCTGGTCTGGTATCAGGCAACAGAGACCAGGAAATAATGAGTCCCAGATTCTGGCTGACTGATTACCTTCTAAAATCGGTATACCCTTAGAATTTTCATTTTCAAATAGCACCATGTTGTTCTCTCACTTAATGAGAAATATGCCCACCACCACCACCACAACGGGTCTTGTAACCTCATCTGTTAACCACCTTCTTGTAACAAAAAAAATGTGGTAAGCACACCCTTTTTTATAAATCTGTGCTGTTTGTTAAACAACAACAGTTTTTGCTGTTTAAACTTGTAGCGCTAGCATGTCGTGTGCTAAGCATTACTACAGAAAGTTTCTCCATTTGGCCCTGGCTCCAGTGCAGCTTGAAGTGACTAGTTGGGAGTAGAAGCTAATTTCTTTGATAGCAGGTGATCAGGTCACTGGAGAGACATACCTCACTTCATACCTCTTCTAGCCCTTCTTACTTTATTTTAAAAAAGTGACAACTGCTGAATGGGACCGCCCACCTGTCGTCCATCCTCTGGATTCTGCCTCACTGTTTTTAATAAGAACTGCTGCTTTGCCACTCACTCACCTGTAATCTCAGCTCAGCATAGCCTCCTGACATTTATTGACAGGTTCCTTCACACAGGCTTCTCCTCTTCTTATCACCACCGTCAATGCCCTCATTTGCATTATCAACTAAAAACAAAAGAATGCACTATTGATGGTCCTTTCATGACTGCAGTGTGCTGTCGATGCTGCTTTCTTGACTGCGATGATATTGCCACACTAAAGCAGTAAAAATTAACTGGCTATAGGTAAAATGGAGCATGGGTGTAACGAGGAGTGGGGAAGACCGCTATACACAAAATGGGGGGTTGCTGAAGACGAGACAAATGCTGCCACTAAGACAAGTTAATGGCTATAGTGCCCACTACTGCCAGTACCTGCATTGTGCATCTGCATTTACACAAACCAGCTTTTTTTATTGATTTTTATTAATTTTTTATACTTCTTAATTTCTTTTAAACGTTTTATATAAATTACCCCAAACCCATTTTCCTAAGTACAATAATACTCACCAGAGTGGGTGGTATTAGGCTATACCAGACCTTACAGGGGCTATAAGGCCATCCACCAGCAGCGTTGGGCCTCATTATGCCCCTGGGCAGTCTGGTATAGCCCAATACTGCCTACCCTGTCGGGTATTATTGCTTACATAATGAGTTGAGTACACTCCATTTTTAGATACAGAGTGATTATTTCCTTGTATACCACATTTTGCCATAATTTATTCTCTCACTATACTGTATATAATTATATATGTCTAAAACATGGATGGGACCTTTTCCCCAAAGGAACCCATTATCATGTATTTCCCTGTATACCTCACAAATTAAACCTACATTCCAAAAATCAAAGCAGCATACCTCCCAATTAAAGCTGCATACCTCTGCACTGAAACCTGAAAAAAAATGAACAACTTAATGACCAATTAAATCAATAAACATGCCAATGAACACTCCAGCTAAACTAGTTAAGAAATGCCTATGCTAATTAGCATATCTATCTGTATATATATTAGAGGCAAAAAAATCCATTTAATGCATCAGTTAGGGTTGTTCCATAGTGACAAAAGTGAGGAAATTCAGTGTTGGGGTTCAGATCCCCATGGACCCCCCAGTACCCCACCCAACGAGTGCGCATTGAGTTAGGTTGGCACTAACTCTCATCACATGTGTAAAGCAGAGGTATGGGAGAATGGGAGAGTTGGAGACTGACGACCCCAACACGCACCCGATGCCGGTTGGGGGTGGACTGGGGGTCCAAGGGGCTGAACCGTAACACTGAATTTCCTCACTTTTGTCGCTGTGGAACAACCCTAACTGATGCATTAAATTGAGTTTTTTGCCCCTAATTTCCCTTCTTTTTCAGAATGAGGACGATAAATAGTGAATGGAATGCGGTGGCGGGAGCACGGGGCCTACGTGATGTCTTGTTACATAGTAACAGGAACTGCAAAGCAAATGCAAGTGGCAGTGGTGACGCACATGGAAAGTAAACGTAAATGGTAAAGCAAACGTTAATAGAAACACAAGTGCAAAGTGACACCGAAGCAAACAGTGAGAGAAACGGAGATGCAAGCACGTACAAAAATGCAACTGGTAATGTGCACACTGATGGCAGTGGTATTTGAAATGCAAATGTTAAGTGTGACAGCAAAAAGAACACCAAAGGGAACAGAAACAGAAATGCAAATGCAAGTGCGCACGTAAATGGAAACCATAATGCCCACGGGCATGGTACCACAATCGTAAATGCAAATGGTAAAATTAACATGAAGAATAACACCAAAGGAAATAGAAATGGAAATGGGAACAGAAGCGCGTATGGAAACGGAAACTGTAACGTGCATGGGTACAGTACCGCAATTGTAAACGCAAATGGTAAAGTTAACATGAAGAATAATGCAAAAGGAAACAGAAACGGAAACAGGAATGGAAGTGCGTACAGAAACACAAACTGTAACATGAACGGACACGGTAGCGCAATTGTAAATAGAAATGTTAACGGTAACAGCAACAATAACACCAAAGGAAAGAGAAAGGGAAAGGCGAAAGCAAGCGCGCACAGAAACACAAACCGTAGCACGCACAGGCATGGTACTGCAATTGTAAATGCAACTGCTAATGTTAACATGAAGAGTAATGCCAAAAGAAACAGAAATGGAAACTGGAACACAAGCACACACGAAAACGTAAACCATAATGTGCACGGTGATGTTACCGCAATTGTAAATGTAAATGGTAATGGTAACAGCAACAGTACCGCCAAAGGAAACAGAAACACAAAAGGAAATGCAAGCACGTATTGAAACGCAAACTGTGACATGCGCAGTCACAGTACGGCAAGTGGAAGCGCTAATGGTAACGTTAACAGCAGAAATAATGGCAAAGGAAACAGAAATGGAAACATGAACGCAAGCGCATACGCAACCGAGAATGCAAAGCGTAATGCACATGGTGGCATACATGGGAACAGTAATGCAAACGAGTACGTAAACACAAGTGGTAATGCTAAGTGTAACAGTAACATAAGCGCACACCCTGTTTTTGCCCAACAGCTGCATAGAGAAACACAGTGTGCACAAAGAATGTATGCATAATAATGGGCCTCACAGCAGAAAATGAGCTATCGGAAGACTAAATTGCTTATGTCTCAGGTAGACGTTGTAAAAAAAATTCTCATGATTCATGATTTTTCTGCCTCCATTTTGCTGAATGCGTATCCATAGGCTATGCATTGTCACAATGAAAATTCCATATCTCGCACCGTTTCCGAGATACGAGCCCTGAAAGGCACGACGTACGCCATCATGTTAGTCTATGGGAAAAACCCCGCCAACTTCGGAGTACTGTAACTTGACATCTGTGTAATATTTTTTCACCAAACCACTAAAAGGCACATCTGTGAGATGTTGGCTACCTTCCCTCCAAATTTCAGCTCAAAAGACCAAACCGTTCTTTTGCAGCAGTGTGGCAAAGAATTCCTGTCATTTTGGCCAAGTCTGAAAAAGTAGTGTCACAATTTGCGTCAATTTTCGCAAAAATTTGCAAAAGTGTCACAGGTGCGACACTACTTTGCAACACTTCTGTTTCCAGAAATCTGAAAAACATATTTCTGGGGTGTTTCACCCCAAAATAAAGACATGGCTAGCATCCTCAGGGTCCGACTTGGTGAACACAGAAATAATTGTGTCCCTAAAGGGTCCCAATTTTAAATGGCAAGCATTTTTCTGATCACTAACTGAAAACAAAATGGCGGATTTGTGACATTACTAGGGCCATTTGCGACACTAAAAAGTGTATTTGTGAAAGTATTGCACTTTTTTGTTAACTTTTCCCTTTGACTTATAATGGGAACTTGTTTTTTGAATAACTTTTGAACTGTTTAATATTTTTTCACGAAATCTTCAAAAGGCACATCGGGGACTGCAGCCGCACGTTCGCTTAAGTTTTAGGATCAGTCCATAAAACCGTGCAACCTGGCGGAAACAAAGAATTCTCAAAAAGCGTAATTGCACATTCAGATGTCGCTTATTAACTCCACAGTCGTATAGGCGACTGGTACAAAAGTATAGCAGATCCCTAGATCTACAATGCCCAATCATGCATACCAAATTTCAGGCAAATACATTGAACAGTGGCAAAGTTATTAAGGTGCAACGTTTGACCCTTTAACCTTAAATGCGCTACTCAACCCTAACTATGGTAGCACTACTGTGCTACCATAATATATATATATATATTTTTACCGTATTTCTTCAATCTGAAGTCACCCCTGCTATAATAGCCACCCTTGATCTGTAGCTGCATGATATTTCAGGAGTTTAGTTTAAAAGGAACCCTTATATACAAGCCATAAGCCAATCTAGTCTGGAGAACCTCGTGGTCGGTAACACGCTAACATGCTAACTGACTTGCCAAGCAGGAGGTACCGGGTAAACATGTTAAAGGAGCGGAGACACCACAATGAACAAGTAATCAATCAAATGTATTTTATTTCAGATTGTATTAGAGTTAAAAAAGTAAGCAAGTAAAATTGCTTGCTCCGATTGTGCTCATATATTACTAGCGTGTTCAGGTGATTCGATCTCTGAGTCCAATCCTAGCTCATTTTCTGAGCAGCTGACCGGTTCGTCCATGTCAGTTTCAGGTGTGTCTGTTTCACTGCAGTCCAATTCAAGGCCAGTGGGTACTGATTTAACCGAAGCAACATTTTTAATCTTCTCCCCACGAACACCGTATGCGACTCCTCCCTCTCTGGTGCAGCTGATTATATTGGGGTCAGTACTTGTGATGGCTCAAACCTGAGAAAACAAAAAGAGTGTTGTTAAATGTATTTTTCATTAAGACATGTTGTTTCGGGCAGTAATAGTGTCATCATACCTGGAAGGATTTAATGATAACATATTTGGTAACTGAGTTCCATGCTTACTTTATCCAGTGAATGATCCGCTCTCTACCAGGTCCTTTGGGGTTGCCTGCTGCTGTACGCTCCCACTCCTCAGTTGATAGCCAAGTATCGTAGTACTCTCGATACACAGATTTAAAAGGGGCATTCCAACTGACATCCGCTGGCTGCAATATTTTGGTACAACCACCTGGTATCACAGAAATGAGAGCGTTCTTTCTCTTTGCAGCCTTTTTTATATTTGGAGACAAGTGAATCTAAAGGCATCCCATACTAGCATGCACTTGTTGAAGGAAATGGTGCCCCATACTTTATCAAGCCACATGTCTGTCAGTTCCTCATTCATCCACGTATTTGCTGACATAGCAACAACACCACTAACTCCTGCCACCTCCTTTGGCATTCTTTTTCCCCTTCAAAACTACCAACAGGGGGAGCTTCCTTTCATCAGCCATTGCTGCTAGACACACTGTAACCCTCTGCTTCCCATGTCCTGTAGTAAGGAGAGGCACTGATTTGACACCAATACAGTCTATAGTGTTTTTATCTGGCATGTCTGCCCATATCGCAGTCTCATCCCTGTTGCCAGTTAAATTAGGTGTGTTGTTGTGTACTTTTATTTGCTCTGCACAGAAATAAGTGAAACTAATAATTTTGGGGGCAAAGTCTTTGAGGAGACGCTGACCAAAAGTGGTCTGCTGGCGAATTGTAAAGCCCCTGTGCCACAGAAACTTATCAACCCACCCACGGCTTGCATGAAAATTAGGGTCTTGTGCTAAGGCAGTCACTTTAAGTGAAACAGCTTTTCTTGTTACTCTGCAGTGCTGCTCATGCTGCAGACTTATCCAGGATGCCAACTCTGTTTCTACCTCTGGATATTGTGCTCTGCGCCCTCCTCCATCCAACCTCCTTCATTTTCGATTTTCATTCATAAAGCCCAGTATAGAGACTTTCTCCTCCAGATTTGAAAGCTTCTTTCTCCAATCTCTCAGTTGCTTCTCATCTATGTGTAGGGCTGCAGCTACAGGGCGATTGCCCTCCTTTTCAGCACGTTTTGCTGCAGCAATTTTAAATTCTAAATCAAGTGCTTTTCTTTTTGGCATTTTAGCTGGCTCCTGTCATTCACTCTCTCACATCTACTGCTGCCCCTCAAAGAATGAATGTAAGGCTGTTCTCTTAAACATTGAATAACAGGTGTTCTTAATTGACAAACTCAAACTGTAAATGTTATAGTGCAATACAAGCCACCCTTTAATATAGACCACCCTTGATCTAAAGCCGATTGCAGCAGCGCCAGAATGCCCAGCGCTTCCTCCTGGAGCTGATTGCCAGCATCACTTGCCCTCCTGAAGGTCTCTGAGGCTGAGACCCCCCCAAGCACACTGCCGATCGCAGCAGCACCAGAACGTCGAGCTTTCCCTCCTGGAGCTGATTGCCAGCATCACTCACCCTCCTGAAGGCCTCTGAGGCTGAGACCCCCCCAAGCACACTGCCAATCGCGGCAGCGCCAGAACGCCGAGCGCTCCCTCCTGGAGCTGATTGCCAGCATCACTCGCCTTCCTGAAGGCCTCTGAGGTAAAGGATACCTCCTGTACCTGTTGGACTCCTGTGTGGGGTACTACCTGGACGATAGCCTTAAGATTACTTTCTGTCCCTACAGGATCGCTGATAGTTTATTTCTCTGATCATTTCCATGTGTCTTGCCTATGTTTTTGTGCTAGCAGTCAGGGTGCCTTAAGGCCCTAGGTGTCTCTCAGGGATCAGTGTTTTTCTGAGTCGAACGATAGCCTGCATCTTGCTATAGCCACATTAGAGCTAACAACTAGACATGTTGAATAACTCTGCAGTACTAGCTTGCCATTTAGTGAACTGCTGACTATTGTAAGGGTAATTATGAACGAATTGAAACAGCCTACCTGGTTCCCCTTGAGGTCGCCATGCTGGAAAGCTGCACATGCGCAGTAGGGGCCTGAGTCGGGACATAGCCCAACAGCCCACGCATGCGCAATGCAGGGATTGTTCTTCAACTCTCTCCCGCTGCATACTAATTTGTGTCTTTGTTCTGCTCCCCCTTATAGGCTGAGACCCCCAAGCACACTGCTGATCGCAGCAGCAGAACTCCGAGCGCTCCCTCCTGGAGCTGATTGCCAGCATCACTCGCCCTCCTGAAGGCCTCTGAGGTAAAGGATACCTCCTGTACCTGTTGGACTCCTGTGTGGGGTGCTAGCCCGGCGACACTGTGCATCATCTGCCCCACCCGCCCCAGCCACCCACCCACTCGGACGTCCCTCAATTTATTGACCCACCCCATGGCATCACTTCCTGCCTCCAAATACTAAGTCCCTCAATTTCCCATTTGCAGGTTATACCTACTAGCCACTAGAGAGACCCTGTGATCCCTCTGCAAACTCCACTTCTCAGATAGCCCCTTCTCACTATTTCTGGATCACCTCTATCCACCTGCCCCACTTCTCTTCTCCTATCCCCAGGCCTCTGCTACCCTGCACCCACCTCCTTCACACCCAGCCCTGTAGCTACCCCTCTCTCGGACCCTACAATCCCCCACAAGCCTGCTTCTATTGACCACTAGGAGTCGCTATTTAGCACCCCATTTCAGGCCCAAACGTTGCCTGTTGCCAGCACCTGGATCATGGCACATGGCTCCTACCCAGGTCCATCTCCAACTAACCCAGGAGAGTCTTGAACCTGGTACCTTGTACACCAGAGGCGGTGTCACTACCACTGAACCAAAGTGGCACTAACGCTTACTGGTAGGCAACTAACTATTTCTATCTACCTTGCCTGCCGTGCTCCTTAGCATAATGCCTGCCCACCTCCTACTGAGATGCCTCTCTCTCATCCTTATTCTGAGACCACTGCCCACCCATCTGTCACAGTGTTGCCACTGTCTCACCTAACTGACACCCTCCCATGCACACTGGCACTACCTATCTCTTGTGCCCTAGAGTTGGCACATTCCCACCCTACACTCACTATGTGCTCCAGCTCACCATACCCACCCTCCAGTCACCACCCAGCTCACTCCCCCAGCTCCTACTGGAGGCTTATCGTTCTAGCCTTTCCAGCCTGTGCTACCCTGCCCACACCCTGTGCCCTGAAGCTCCCCTCCTCTTCCACTCATATCCATCGCAAGTACGCTTTCCACAGCCACCTGGCTAGGGTGGTAGTTATTCTATTACCCTTCACAGGTAATATACATCCCAACCCAGGCCCAGCTCACAATAGCTCACCTGCAGGATCTCCTGGGCTTCACATTGCTTCAATGAATATCTGTAGCCTTCTAAAAAAATTTGACTCACTCCAATGTTGGGTCACATTCCATAAACCTGATATTATTACCCTGGTGGAAACCTGGCTGTCAAAATCCACCCCTGATTCCTTTGTCTCCCTCCCAGGTTACTTCCTTTACTGGGATGACCGGGTTGGAAGACAGGGTGGGGGTTGTGCTATCTACACCAGAGACTCTCTCACTGGACAAGCCCTCCCTGCCCCTGTTCTCGAATTCGGGGCCCAGGCTCTAACCCTAAAACTGATCCCGGATCTCTCCAGGGGCTCACCCCATCTCACTACTGCCTACGTACCCCCTAAAAATCAAACTCTGGTACTGGTCTAGTTAACGGAGTACCTTACTACTCTGCACCACTCATCTGACCAAATCCTAGTGGGTGATCTAAACATCAACTGGCTTAGTTCTTCATCTTCTACTACTACTCATGACTCTTTTGCAGCTATTGATCTGACTCAACTCATTTCCCAACCCACAAGAGTGAATTCTAAGAGGAGCTCAAGCACACTTCTAGATGTGGTCATCACCAATCATCCTAAACAAATCTACGATATCCAAGTCCTTCCTGACTCACTTAGTGACCACTCCCCTATACTTTTCTGCTGGATGACATCCATACCCAAACCCACAGCCCAGCCCACCCTATGGCGGCGCCTTAGACCAGGTGGTCTGAAAAGCCTTAAGCAACTTCTGGCCCAAATTAATTGGTCTCCCATACAGTATGCCCCTGATATTGACATGGCGCTAACCTTTTTCACCCAAACATTCAACAAAGCCTGTGACATTTTTGCACCTCTAATGGAACTCCGTTCCAAAGTGCAGAATGCACCCTGGGTTACCCTTGCTCTGCTTCAACTATTTTAGCACATGGACAACTTATGGCACCTGGCCACTGAAACAGGCCGGCCGGCAGACAGACAGGTGTATACAGCTGCAAGAAACAAATGCACCTGGGCCATCAGAAAGGCTAAGGCTAATCACTATCAGGCCTCGCTCACCTCCTCTTGGGGGAATGCAAGAACTTTCTGGGACATCATCAAACAACTAAATTGGAGCACATGCACCCCCAACCCTCCCAGATCAACATTGATGGCACTGTCTCTACCGACCCAGCTCTTATAGCCAACTTCCTCAACACATCATTCATGGACCTTAACCCAGTCCTCCCTAGCGACTTTTTTGACCCTCCACCCCTCTACCTGCCCCTGTTCTCATATGCCCTAGCTTCCACTTACACCGGGTTACTGCCCAAGAAGTCAGACCTCACCTAATTAATGCCCTAAAGATCAATAGTGCTGGCAGCGACTCCTTGGACCCCTGTATCCTCCGCCGGGTTCTGGATCTGGTCCTCGCCCACTCACTAGTCTCCTCAATAAATCCCTCTCTGGGCTCAGTACTGCACGGAAAATTGCTACAGTCACACCCATACACAAGGGTGGTGACAGGTCCTTAGCTGGGAATTACCAGCCTATCTCCATTCTCTCACCCCTCTCCAAAGCCCTAGAAAAAGTGGTGGCCATTCAAATTATGGATTACCTGACCAAATACAATGTCCTCTGCCTGGAACAGCACGGTTTCCGTACAGGTCACAGTACCAGCACTACCCTCCTAGAGTTTTCAAATTTTCTACACACTTCTCTGGACTCGGGCTCACTGGCTGGGGCAGTGTTTGTACATCTATCAAAAGCCTTCGATACTGTTTCCCATCCCCTCCTGCTGGATGCCCTCAGCCACACCAGCTTTGCCACTGGGCCTGTCTCTTGGTGCTCCAGCTACCTGTCTGCCCACTCTCAGCGTGTTAAAATTAATGGGACACTCTCCAATGCATGTCCTATCTGCTCTGGTGTTCCCCAGGGCTCCATCCTTGGACCCTTGCTCTTTTCACTATACCTCAACACCCTGCCAGGTGCATGTGCTGGAAAAATTCTGCTGCATGCAGATGATGCTGTCATCTTTGCCTCTGACCGAAACCCTATCGCCCTCCAAGACACCTTACAAATATCTTATAATGATGCTGAAGCCTGGTCCAAAGAGCATAGACTTGTAATAAATCCCAAAAAAACAAAAACCGTGCTCTTCGCCCACCCCCAAAACAAAGCCAGGAATTTCCTACTCCATGTCCTCTCTAGCACCAAGTTTCCACTCGAGCAAGTCTACTCGGTATAAGTACCTTGGGATCTCCTTTGACCCTGCTCTCATTTTCCGTGACCACATTGCTGCTCTAGCCTCAGCTTCCAGTATTCGGCTAGGTATCCTATACCGTTACAAAAATTGTCTCTCCCCCGACGCCCTCTGACTCACAGTCATGTCCTCTATAATGTCCCTTGTGGATTATGGATTACCAGTTTATGGTGCTGCAGACCAGACCACCCTCAACAAAATCTGCCTCACATTAAATAAGGCCTGTAGGCTAATTACAGGGGCCCCCAGGTTAACACATACCTTTCAACTATATGTAAAGGCTATGCTGCTCGACCTAGATGAACAACTCAGATATCAAACCTACCTCATAACAAAAAAAACTCTCCTTGGACTATCCCCGCCAGGGTTGACAGCCTCCATTTACCAAGCACAACCCTTAGTACAAACAGGAACCTCTTGCAAAACCACACTGTTAGTCTCCAGGGCAGGGACCACACACGGTCAAAGAGCCTATTCCTATAGAGCCCCATCCTTGTACAACTCACTCCCCACCTCTATCTCTGATACCCCCATGATTTCCAGTTTCAAAATCTCACTTCGAAATCACCTATTTAATATGTGTAGCTGTGACTGTTACTAAGTTGTTCTGGCTCAATGCTCTGACAAAGCTCCCTGAGTGGCTGCACCCAACCTACTACCAACCACATCCCATAGCCCTATCAATTATCACCTCCTCCTCCTGTCTCTGCACCCTACGGCATGTATGCTCATACCTCTGTGTGTCAGTGAAGTACTATATATCTGTACCAACCTATGCTTTGCTAATCCTGTAACTTTAAAATTGCAACTAAGTTATGACAGCATGTATTACCAATTGTTGTAATCCACAATGATGTAACAAAATTGTTGTACTGTATTTGTCCTCTTTGTGATGAGGTACCTTTGAAAATGAGCCTCTGGCTCAAAGGTTGTAAACTGATGTATAAATAAATAAATAAATAAAAATAAAGCCACTCAATTAATGTGACGATTGCTATTATGAGCCGCAGCTTTAAATCGAAGAAATATGGAATATATTATTTATAGACAGAGAGAGAGTAAATGATGGTAAAGTTTGGTATACATGAACATGAGCAATAGGCCACAACAGGGTGTGCATTATAGGATTTTAATGCATGTCCGGGGGGGGATCCACCAAGTCACTTTGACAGGAATTCTGTCGATCAGCATTACAGCGATGGCACAATGCTGACAGCTGACATTGTGCCCTCAGTGGAAACAAGTGCTTTCTGCAGGGAGCTTTGCCCCCCACACATCCCATGCGGGAGGCTCTGCACCCCTGCACCCCCCACACTATAGATTATCAACTCCGAGTTGGAGTTGCTTCAGGGAGGGGAAACTCCCTGGAGACAGTGGTGCCATAAAATCCACACACAGTGAACAGTCGATTCTGTCACTGTGATGGTCTTCACTGTTTTTCCATTGATGCAGCAATGGTATATGGTCCAGGGGTATAGTAAAGCATGTATTGTGTAAAACAAATGATAGGTAAGTGTGGTACATAGGGATATAATTCAATTATGTCGGGGTTCTAGTGAGGTCATAATGCCCTTCGGGCTCGTGGATTATTGACCTCATCGGGACCCCTCGATGGAATTATATCCCTATACGGCACACTCACCCATCATTTATTCCATATATATTCCTATATATATTATATATAGAAAGAGGGAGAGCAAATGATGGTAAAGTATGGTATACATGAGCAGTAAGCTGTAACAGAGTGTGCATTATAGGATTTGAATGCATGTCCAGGGATATAGTAAAGCATGAGTTGAAGGCTGAGTATCCTTATGCCCCTGGAAAGTGCATTAAAATCCTATGATGCACATCCTGTGGGGACTTATTACATTTGTAAAATGGCTCTAAGTAGCTTTTGGAGGAGAGGGGAATGAGATTCAGCACCTGACCATGCATTCACAAATATACAACCAACAGCTTAACCTGGTTCAAGGTCAGTTGGCATTCATCTGTATCCCCCTCCCATGGGTTGTGCCTAAAAATAGGCAGAATTTGTCTAGTGCACTTAGCCAGTCAACAAAAACTAAATAAATAAATTAAAAGAGATTTAATGCACAGTCAGGTGACATCTCTTGTCCAATGAACTACTGTATCTTTTTTTGCCATTTTATAAAAGGAAATAATACCATTGAGGGGGCAAATGAGCCCCAAAGTCATGAGCCCAAAGGGCAAGTGGCCTTTATAAGCTGAGCTTGCTCAACCACAAAATGGTATTATTTCATGAGAATGCTGGGCCACCATCTTTTAGATTGTTTTTGGCAGGGAACAGCAAGAGGATGAAGATGCCGTTAGAACTTTACTACTCTACTGGGACTAAAGAACTAGAACTGTACTACTGGGACCTTCAATTTAGGGTAAAAACAAACAAACTAAAAAAGAGTTAGTATGTTTGTCTGAGTTGGGTGAAGTGAACTGTTATCAGTGCAGTTAACTAGGTGAAGAAGGAAACTGTGAATTAGGGGGAGTGGCTTAGGCAGAAGGAAACCAGGTGTTTTGAATTTAAAAACTGCTCAAGTTAGCTGTTGGCAGAGAACAGCAAGAGTAAGAAGGTGCTGTTAGAACTTTACTACTCTACTGGGACTAAACAACTAGAACTCTACTACTGGGACCTTCAATTTAGGGTAAAAACAAACAAACAAAACAAAAGTTAGTGTGTTTGTTTACTGGGACTTGTCCACCCCCCCAATAGCCAGTTCTACGTTTATAGGCTTAGGATTTGACTGACAATAGGAACTTCCTGTTTGGGAGCAGGAAGGGAATGATCACAGAAGCACAAAAGACTCACCATCATAGCAGGAAAAGAGTAGCTCTCCATCCCCCCCAGCTGCTGGAGGTCTGACTCTGAGCAAGTAAGAAGGAGACTGCTGAGGAATATAGGAACTTCCTGTCCCAGAACAGAAAGATAAGGAGCTTTAACGGCACGGAGGCAGTAGGAAAGTAGGGAGAAAAAAAATTATGTAAAAATAAAAAATAAAAAAAGAGACAGAGAAAAGCATAAATATACAAAACAACAGTTAAGGGGCCACAAATAAGACATGATGGGAGTGGTGCAGTGCAGTGGCTGTGGAGCAGCAGTCTTCCGGGAGACATTCTGAAGGATGCGGTGTTGTCCCATCTGCAGGCACCTCTCTGGGCTGAGGGAGGAGGCTGCTCATCTACAGGCTGAGTTGGGCAGGATTTGGGGGACCTCCTCTCTCAGCCAGAGACCACCAGGGCCACCGCTGCTCAGAGGTTGCCAAGAAAGAGGAGTGATTGGACCACAGTGGGCTCAGGGAGGGTGACGGTGGTGGGACAGAGGCACATCCCTCCAGCTATACCTCTCCACAATTCATATGCCATTCTGGCAGAGTGTGGTTCCTCTGTGGAGGCTCCCACAGTGGAGACCAAGGAGGATGCTGGGAACCTCCACAAAGAAGACCCACAGGAGGGTGACATGGGACCCCACAGGGGATGGGAACAACTCCTGGTGGGGGACTCCATTGTTAGGAAGGTAGAACTGGTGGAGGGAGGGGAGAGGGAGGTAAGGTGCTTGCCTGGTGCCGTGGCTTGGAGGGACAGGGAGTGAATCCTCAGGATCATGGGAGAAGCTGCATGGGGGATGGAGCTGGATGTCATTGTCCACCTAGGGACAAATGACCTGGCTGGGAAAGGGATCAGCACAGTGGAGGACAAGTTTGTGGAGTTGGGGAGGGGCCTTAGACAAGTAGCATGCACAGTAACCTTCTCAGAGGTGCTGCCTGTCTGTGGCATGGGTGAAGCTAGGGTGCCCTGCACCATGGGATTCAATCAGTGGTTGAAAAAGTGGTGCAGAGCTCAGGGTTTTGGCTTCATTGGGAAATGGAGTCCACATGGAGGGATGCAGGCCTATACTGATGCAATGGCCTGCATATAGGTGGGGAACCAGGATCCTAGGTGATAGGTTTAAATGTTTTATTGGCAAGCATTTAAACTAGCCAAAGGGGGAGGCACTGAAAAGGAACAGGGAAATCCTAGCCCAGCCCCCAAAAAATCAGGGTAGCTAGTGAGGTAAATACCAAGATAGAGACGTCGATAGGGAGAAGGGCAGGGGTAAATGGAGGAAAAAGGCAAAGGCAGTAAGGACAGGAATGAGGAAAAAAGGGGTGAGGCCATCACAAAATGGATGATAATGAGTACCAATGCCTGTAGTCTAGGTAACAAGCTCCCTGAATTGGTGGCCTTGATGGAAGAGGGATGCCTGGATATAATGACAGTCACAGAAACATGGTACACAGAGAACCATGACTGGGATGTCAACATACCAGGGTACACAATCTACTGGAGGGACAGTGAGGGTAGAAGAGGAGGAGAAGTAGCTCTCCATGTAAGGGAAAGGATCAAAGCAACAGAACAAAAAGGAAAACAGGGAGGAGAGGAGGCACTATGAGTCACCCTGGAGACTGGAAATGGCACCACAGTCCACGTGGGGGTTGTATACAGTCCCCTGTCTCAGGGAAAGAAAATGGACAAGTAAAAGATAGAAGGCATCCTTAGGATGGCAGAGAAAGGGGAGATATTGTAGATGGGGGACCTGAATATGCCAGATGTTAATTGGAGCACATTTGGTGCAGCCACATCCAAGAGCAGGGCCATTCTTGATGCCCTGCAGGGGGCATGCCTCAGACAGCTAGTGTTGGAACCCACTCAGGAGGGAGCAGTCTTAGACCTGGTACTCTCAAATGTGGATGGAGAGAGGATCTCAGATCTAGAAATGGGTAGCCATCTGGGGACAAGTGACCACCAAACAGTGTGGTTCATGATAAACTCAGCTGCAGAGTAAAGCCACACAAAAGTGAGGGTACTGGACTTCAGGAGGGCTGACTTTGTCAAATGAGAGTGCCTCAGAAAAGCACTAGCAAACAGACAAGAAGGAGGGGGAGCAACAATGGAAAACATCAAACTGCCATCACAGAGGCAACAAGCCTTTTGTGAAGCAAATAAACAGATCAAAATGAAAAAAACACTATGGTTCTCAAAAGAGGTGGTGGGGAAGGTTAGAAGAAAAGATAGCATTTAGGAAATATAAGGAAACACAGAAGGAGCAGGACAGAGAACTGTACCAGTTAAAGCGGAAGGAAGTGGGGAAGACAATCAGAATAGCAAAGGCCCAAACCGAGGAAAAGATAGCCTGCTCAGTTAAGAAGGGGGATAAAACCTTTTATAGGTACATTAGGGAGCAAAGAAAGACAAAGTGAGGGATAGTGAGGCTGAATAAAGAGGACGGTAGGTGGGCAAAGAGAGACAGTGAAAAAGCAGGAATCCTGAACGAATACTTCTGCTCAGTATTCACAAAAGAAAAGGAAGGGGAGGTACCTAATCCAATCAATAGAAACACTCTGGATAGGGGGGGTTGATCCCAGTCCTTTCACAGAAGAAAATGATCTGAAAGAACTCCTAAAACTGAAGGTGGACAAAGCAATGGAGCCTGACGGGATTCACCCCAGAATTCTAAAAGAACTAAGGGTAGAACTAGTGACACCACTGACTACCCTTTTTAGCAAATCATGGGAGGATGGTGTGGTACTTGAGGAGTGGAGGAGGGTGGATGTGATTCCCCTTCACAAAAGTGGGAACAAGACAGAGGCAGGAACCTACAAACCTGTCAGTTTGACCTCAGTGGTAGGGAAAATGATGGAATCACTTCTGAAGGAAAGAATTGTTTTGAATACCTAGAGGCCAGTGGGGCACAGGACCCAAGGCAGCAAGGATTCACAGTGGGAAGGTCATGTCAGACAGATCTAATTGATTTCTTTGACTGGGTGACCAAAGTAGTAGACCAGGGAAGGGCTGTGGACATGGCCTTCCTAGACTTTTGCAAGGCATTTGACACAGTCCCACACAAAGATTAATAAACAAATTAGCTAGCCTGGGGGGGCCCCAGGGTGGTAGCCTGGGTAAAACATTGGCTGGACAACATGACACAGAAGGTAATAGTAAACAGAGTCCACTCTGAAGAAAGGGGGGTTACTAGTGGGATACCGTGCAGGGTTCAGTATTTGATCCAGTCCTTTTTAATGTCTTTATAAGTGACATTGCAGAGGAACTGGAAGAAAAAGTAAGCCTCTTTACAGATGACACAAAGATCTGCAGCAGGGTTGATACACAAGGTGGGGTGGAAAGGATGAGAAGAGACTTGGCAAGGTTGGAGGAATGGTCAGAAGTATGACAGCTTGGATTCAGTGCAAAGAAGTGCAAAGTAATGCACCTGGGAAACAAAAACCCAGGGAAAGAGTACATAGTGGGGGGGGAGGTCATAACAACAGCAAAAATGGAAAGGGACCTGGAGGTAATCATATCAGATGACCTAAAGGTTAGCAAGCAATGTAAGAAGGCAATAGGGAGGACTGAGGGATACTGGCATGTATAGGGAGAGGCATCACCAGTAGAAAATGGGAAGTTGTTATCCCTCTGTACAGACAGTTGGTGAGACCCCATCTGAAGTACTGCATCCCATTCTGGAGACCCCATCTCAGCAAGAACATAGACAGAATTGAGGCAGTCCAGAGGAGGGCAACTAAAATGGTGCAGGGTCTACAACAGAAGCCATACAAGCAGAGACTAAAGGAGCTTAATATGCATACCCCTGAGGAAAGGAGGGAGAGGGGGGACATGATAGAAACTTTTAAGTACCTTAAGGGAATCAACAAAGTCCAAGAGGATAGCATCATTCAGAAAAAGAGATGTGCAAGAACAAGGGTAACACAATTTGAAGATGGGGGGGGACAGCTCAGGGGCAATGTGAGGTAGTATTTTTTCACAGAGAGGGTGGTGGACACATGGAACAGCCTTCCTGAGGAGGTTATGGGGTCAAAAACAGTGGGGGAATTCAAGAATGCATAGGATAGACGTAAGGAAATTCTTGTGAGGGGTAGGAAGAAATAGGCTGTTGGTTAACTAGGATTCATATTGGATTTCATACTGGAGGTTTAAGGAAGTCAAGAAGGCAAAGCCCATATAGACTTCCACCACAGTTCAGTGGCGGTGACATACGTCACCAACTTCTACAAGGGATTTATCCAATCTATTTTTGAAAATCTCCAAGCTATCAGCATCCACCACATCCTGTGGCAGTTTATTCCACAACCTGACTGCCCTACGCTTAAAGGCATTTCTTCTCAATTCAGTCCTTGTTGTTTCCTCCCTCAATTGCTTATTATGTACTCTCAGGTTATATGATTTTACCCCCAACTCTAATCCTAATTCCAGTTTAAGATCTTCATTTTCCCAAAGCCTTATATAGTAGCAATAAGTTGCCCCCTTATCCTTTTATTTACCATGGACCACAGACCCAGCTTATCCAATCTCTCCTCATTCGAGATCCCCTGACATCCAGAAATTAATCTGGCAAAAGATCTCTGTGGTCTCTCCATTAATTTAATGTCCTTTATGAGGAAAGGACAGTGGAGCAGTAGTCCAAGATGGGCCTAACCATTATCCTATACAGTGGCAACAAAACCTCCCCACTTTTTCATTGAAAACTCCTTATACAATTTACCAACTGCATAGCTTTGTTTGATGCTATTTTACTTTGGGCACCATTTTTAAGGTCATTCTGTACATACACACTCAAATCTTTTTTGCACTTTGAGACCTTCAATTTAAGGCCCTGCATATAGCAGGTCTGCTGAATATTATGCCTTCCAAAATGCATTATAATACATTTCTCCTTGTTGAAAATCATCCCATTTATATTTGCCCATTCCATTATATGAATCAAATCCTGTCCAAACAGTAATCTATCATTAAATGTATCCACCACTCCCCCTATTTTGACATCATCAGCAAATTTTATTAACTTAGCTTTGCTTAATATCTTCAGATCACTAATAAAGATGCTGAACAACAATGGTCCAAGCACTGAACCCTGGGGCATTCCACTCACTACCTTTAATGAATCGGACAAATAGCCATGTAGTCTCACATTCTGCAGTCTATTTGTCAACCACTATTCAACCCATCTTACAATGGCTGGATCAATCCCCATTCCAATAAGCTTTTTGATAATCTTACAATGTGAAACCATATCAAATGCTCTACTTAAATCGAACATCACCATGTCCACATTTTTCCTTCATCAATACACTTACTAATAAACTCATAGAAAGTGATCAAGTTTGTTTCACATGATCTATTTGCCACAAATCCATGCTGACTTTTATCCATTAAACCATTACTTTTCAAATGATCAGTAATAGTTTCACACAAAATACCTTCAATAATCTTTCCTATGACAGAGGTCAAACTCACAGGCCTATAATTTGTTGCCTCACTCTTTTTTCCCTTCTTATAGATAGTACTACATATGCCAATTTCCACATCTCTGGTACTACTTCCTCTGCCAGGGACTTTTGTCCTAACCTGGTGATAACTGGTGTTAATATGTCTCACAACTCCTTTAAGAAGTAGGGATGGATCCCATCTGGTCCTGCTGTCTTTCCAGCCTTTAATCTCCTAATCCTATTTCTAACGTTATCATCATTTATTATTTCTTTAGGATCTAATGTACTTGTTCCTAGATGCCCTATCTCTACAACTCCATCATATTTTTTATACACAGCCCCAAAGCATCTACTAAATTCATTTAACATCTTCTTAGGTTTCAAGGTCATGACCCCATCAATATTGAATGGACCAACCGTTCTACTTCCCCTCCTTCTACTATTTATATAAGCAAAAAAGCTTTTGCTATTATCTTTACCCATTACCAATCTAAATTCCAGCTTCTTTTTTGCATTTTTAATTTCGTTCTTTAATTTTCTTAGTAGTTTCTTATACCTATTTTGAGATGCTAAAGAATTTTTTTCTTCATTTTCTTGAATCTGCAGCTTATCCAGTAGGTAGGGAAATGGGCAGACTAGGTGGGCCAAGCGGTTCTTATCTGCTGTCAAAGTCTATGTTTCTATGTATAATGCATGGTTTTGACACTGTTTTCTATGTCCTATGCTTTACCATCGTATTTGGGTGGATAGGGTGGCTTATAGATGTGTTATTAAGGGGCTTGTTACATGTGTTACTAAGGGGCTTGCTACAAGTGTTATTGGGCTGGTTTGTAGTATATTGGGTAGTACCATATTATTAAGGTGTTAATAACACATTAATATAGTGGTAGTATCATATAACATTTCTACTGGTGTAGTAGCGCCAGTATAGTTAGGGTTGAGTAAGGTGTTTAATGTTAAATTCCAATTTTTTCACCTTAATAACTTTGGCAGTATTCAGTAAACTAGCTAAACATTTGGCATCCGTGGTCAGGCTGGCAGGTTCTAGACATAAAGTTTTGTGACTGCATCTCATGTGGTTATATATGGAACATCAAAAAATGATAAAATGTGGATTTTTTCCCTATACTGAACATACAGTACTTTTTTGCTCTCATGTACAGCCTAGATGGTACAGAATTTTAAAAGAACTAAGGGAAGAACTAGTAACACCACTGATTACCCTTTTTAATAAATCATGGGAGGATGGGGTGGTACCTGAGGACTGGAGGAGGGCAGATGTGATTCCTCTTCACAAAAGTGGGAGCAAGACAGAGGCAGGAAACTACAGACCTGTCAGTTTGACCTCAGTGATAGGAAAAATGATGGAATCACTTCTGAAGGAAATAATTGTTGAGTGCATAGAGGCCAGTGGGGGCACAGGACCCAAGGCAGCAAGGATTCACAGCAGGAATGTCATGTCAGACAAATCTATTTGATTTCTTTGACTGGGTGACCAAAGTAGTAGACCAGGGAGGGGCTGTGGACATGACCTACCTAGACTTTAGCAAGGCATTTGAGACAGTCCCGCATAAAAGATTAATAAACAAATTCACCAGTCTGGGAGTGGGTCCGAGGGTGGTACAGTAGTCTGGGTAAAACACTGTCTGGAGAACGGGACACAGCGGGTAATAGTAAATGGAGTCCACAGTGAAGAAAGGGGGGGTTACTAGTGGGGTACCACAGGGTTCAGTACTGGGGCCGGTCCTTTTTAATGTCTTTATAAATGACATTGCAGAGAGACTGGAAGGGAAAGTATGTCTCTTTGCAGATGACATAAAGATCTGCAACAGGGCTGATACACAAGGTGGGGTAGAAAGGATGAAAAGGGACTTGGCAAGGTTGGAGGAATAGTGAAATGTATGGCAGCTTAGATTCAATGCAAAGAAGTACAGAGTAATGCACCTGGGAAACAAAAACCCAAGGGAAGAGTACACAATGGAGGGGGGGTAGTAACAACAACAAAAATGGAAAGGGACCTGGGGGTAATCATATCAGATGACCTAAAGGTGGTCCAGCAATGTGAGAAGGCAGTAAAGAGGGCTGAGGTGATACTGGGATGCATAGGGAGAGGCATCACCAGTAGAAAACAGGAAGTTGTTGGCCATCTGTACAGACAGTTGGTAAGACAACATCTGGAGTACTGTGTACAGTTCTGGAGACCTCATCTGCAAAGACAGACAGGGTGGAGGCTGTCCAGAGGAGAGCAACCAAAATGGTGTAGGGTCTGCACCAGAAGACATATTAAGAAAGACTAAAGGAGCTTAAGATGTATAGCCTTGAGGAAAGAAGGGAGAGGGGGGACATGATAGAAACTTTCAAATACCTCAAGGGAATCAACAAAGTCCAAGACGGTAGCATCTTTTAGAAAAAAAGATGTGCAAGAACAAGGTTGCACAATTGGAAGATAGAGGGAGAATGGCTCAGAGGTACTAAGAGGAAGTATTTCTTCACAGAGAGTGTTGTAGATGCATGGAACAGCCTTCCTGAGAAGGTCATAGAGTCAAAAACAGTGGGGGAATTCAAGCATGCATGGGACAAACATAAGGCAATTCTGGTGGGGGGGTAGGAGGAAGTAGGCTGTTGGTTAACTAGGATCTGCAGCTTATCCGTTAGGTAGGGAAATGGGCAGACTAGGTGGGCCAAGTGGTCCATATCTGCCATCAAATTCTGTTTCTATGTTTCTATGAAACTTTCAGAGTAGAAGTGGCCAGTGCAGAGGTAGTGTCTTTTAAAGGTTTTATGAAAAAAAAAATTAAATAGTTCCACAGTTTTAAGGATATTACGTTTTTTCTAAGCATGTTCAGTAGGGTTTTTGAATAACCTTTTAATACAAATGATGAAAAATATCATTCATGAGGTTATATCATTCGCAAATTATCATTTGAGAGAAAAAAATATTCTGTTTTTTATAGTTGCCATCTTATTTTTTAAACTTAAAAATATTGAAAAACATCAAACATGATGTGTTTTCAAAAAATCACTTTGGCAAAAGGGACCCCTTTAGGTTGATTTTGGTGTTAGTTTTTGGAAAATATGCATGGAAATAAGGTTTATGGGTACCTGAAAATCCTGGGTGCCCAGTTTTGCAAGAGGAACTGTTCACCCATGTTCTCTGTATGAGAACAGTGGGACTTTCTTGATGTGTGTAGCTGCAGCTGAAGTTGTGCTGCTGGCTTGAGTAACAGCAGTGAACCAGAAATCTGTCTGTCTGTATGTCTGTCTATTTATCTATCTATCTATCTATCTATCTATCCATACATCCATCTTTCTGTTTTATTTTTTAATTCTGTCCCCCTCCCAGCTCAGCCAGCCTTTCCTCATCCTTCCCCTATATATGTTGCCTTGTTTTTAAAAAAGCAGACCAGGGTGCCGATCCAGCTTTACAGCTTGCCCAACCCCCTTCCCTCCAGGTTGCACGTCCCCCCCATTCAAGGTGGTGACACTGGGGTGCCCATCCCTGGTGCCGCTGTAGATTAAAAGCAGACACTGGCGTGCCCAATCCCCAGTGTTGGATTCAATACAATGTAAACCTGAAAAAAAAGAAACTAGTATCTTGTTGCCTTTTGGTTTTTTAATAAACCTGTAAAAAAGAAAATGGTCTCTCGTCAATCTAACCCTCCACCCACACCAACCTGACCCCTCACAGCCCTCCCACATGACCTCACTCCTCTAAAAGTGTCCCATGAAGTACATCCACTCTCCAGTTGAAAGCACATCTTACTTCTGGAACGTGCGACTTCAATATGAGAAAATAAGGTAAGTCCAGTTTCATGTATTTCAATAGGCTTTGAACTCATACTCATAATTTTGTCATTTTTCAATACTTTTACACCAGATTTTCAATATGGTCTTTTTGGGACCCTACCTCATGAACAAGTTAGGGGAACATTTTCAATTCAACCCCAAAAGGTGATTTTGTGGAGGTAAAATGATCAAGTTATGAGTGAACTTGATTTGCATACTCACTCATAAATTCGCTAATTTTTAGTATTTTTTTGCCAGACTTTCAACATGTTCTTTTTGGGACCTCATCTCATGAACAAGGCAGTTGAAATTTTTCAAATGCATGCCAAAAGATGATTTCACAGTCAGTGCACTAAATCATGTTTTAGGCAGGATCTGAACATTTTCACCTACCAAGCTCTTGAGGTAAGGTCATAAGAAGGCTATGTTGAAAATTGGGTGCAAACATATGGTAAAACAACCAAGTTGCTCATGAACATGGAAATATTTCAGGTTCACACATAGCTTTATTACGTTTCAATATTTTGACTTCAAACTTCAGCATAGTCATTTTTTCACACCACTTCATAAATGTGACAGGTGTCATTTTTCAAATCCTGGACAAGATGTGCTTTTGCACTTGTGGTGCAAAATGATCTTTGTTCAGTATTCTATAAATGCCACATGTCATGTCTATAAGGTGAGTCATAAAATGACTATCTTGCAAATTTGGGTCAAAATCTTAAAAAATAAGTAATTATTAAGAAATGTTGCATGCAGTGCCAGTCTTTACCTTGGTGGATAGTGCTCTGTGATCCTGTGCTGCCGAGTTGAGTTTGGGGGCAAACTCAGTGAGCTAGTTGGATGTGCCAAAGCTGGGGGGGACAGCACTGTCATGCGACACCAGCCCCCAGACTAGGAGGAGAAGGTGCAGGGTTGCCCACATGGGCCCAAGTACTGTATAGTGAACAGAATTCTTCTTTTGGCATAGAACCCTGTGCCTCTTCTCCTATTGGTACCAGAGGGCCCTGTGCATTGGCTGATAGATAACACTGCCCACCAGACAGCTCAGTGAATTCTTGACATCTATTGCTGCACAGAAGTGCAGAGCCCACAGGATTCTGTACTTCCATAGGCACATGGAGTCTTCTGTTGACACAGGGCCAGAGGGCCCTGCATGTCTGCATCTGTTCACACAGGTCCCGAAGAAACCTGCAGGAATGAGGTTTTGATACCACTGTCTCAAAAAGAAAGGAAATTAATTGCAAAAAACTAATAATGCACCAGTTACGGTTCAACTTAATGCCACAAAAGAAGGGAAATGTTGCATTAGGGTTTTCAACCATAACTCCCCCCCCAAGCACCAAAAGGACAAGACCACACAAGCAACCACAGACAGCCATCATCAGGTAATGCAAACAGTATATAGCATTTTTCCAGATGACACAAATGCAGTACCACTGATGAGCTACCTTTGTAGATTTGGATTTGTGACTGCATAAGCACAGACCCCACCTGTGTGTGTGTGTGTGTGTATGTTATACAGTGTGCATGAGTACATGTAGCTGCAGAAGCACAGGCCCCATGGGTACTCATGCATGCTGTATGAGGTACCTCCCTAGATAGCACATGCAGCTGTGTAACTGAAAAACTGCTACCCCACTAAACATTTTCTAGATCTGCTTCTGTAACCATGATACCCTTATTTCAACAATATTTTCTGATGTGTAATTTCAGGCCTCACAAAGGCCTGCCATTCCAGAGCCAGAAGTTGGTGTATATGTCTTATACCAGTGATTGAAGCAGCACAGGTCTCTCAAGGACCTGCACTGCTGTAGACAAAAGTACTGTTACAATTTTGGTATCATGAATTTTGTGGCACCTGTGGTTCTGCAGCAAGAGGTCAGTGTGTATGTCTTACACCTGTGACTGTAGAAGCATAGGCCTGTCCAGTGGGTGTATGTCTTACAGTTTGCATGAGTACCTGCAGCTACAGAAGCACTAGCCCCATCATGTTCTGCACTTCTGCATACAAAAGAACTCTTGTAATGTGGATATCATGGATTTGTATCTGTGGTTGCTGGGGCCTGTGGTTTTGCACACAGAAGCAGTGTTATGATTTGAGTATCACAGATTTCTATCTGCAGCAACAAGTGAGTGTGTATGTCTTATGGTGTGCATGCCATAGAGACAAATCCAGAAAGGTAGCACATCAGTGCTACTGCATTTTTGTCATCTGGAAACAATTGCATGTTGTTTGTCTTACCTAAGGATGGCTATTTGTGGTTGCTTGTGCAGTGTTGTGCTTTTTCTGCTTGGATGAGGGGGGTTAGTATTGGAAACCCTAACACATTTCCCTACTTCTGTGTTATTAAGCAGAACACTAACTCATGCATTAATGCAGTTTGTTGCAAAGAATAGATATGTACACATACATATACATTATGGATATATACAGTGCTTCCTATTATGGTGTTAATAGCATGTTAATTCAGTGTAGTTAACTAACTGGCAACAAAATGCACTAATTGGCTACACAGAACATAGAAACATAGAAGTTGATGGCAGATAAGGACCGCAAGGCCCATCCAGTCTGCCCATTTCTTTTTCTACCTTATAAATGTGCCATTGGCCTATCTATTCATAGTCATTTGTATTGCTCCCTTATGCCTATCCCATGCCTGTTTGAAGCCCTGCACTGTATTCATAGCCACCACTTCTTGTGGTAAGCCATTCCATGCATCTACCACCCTTTCTGTGAAAAAGAATTTCCTCACATTCCCCCTTAATCGGCCTCCCTCTAATCTCATGCTGTGTCCTCTTGTCCTGCTATTTTTCTCATATTTAAACATGTTAGACTCTTTCACCTTGTTTATGCCCTTAAGGTGTTTGAATGCCTCGATCATATCACCCTCTCCTCCTTTTGCTCAAGGGTATACATATTGAGCTCTGTTAATCTGTCCTCATGTCTTCTGATGCAGTCCCTGCACCATTTTGCTGCCTTCTCTGGACTGCCTCAATTTGGTTAATGTCCTTTTGAAGGTGTGGCCTCCAATACTGTACGCAGTACTCAGATGGGGCCTAACTAATGTCTTGTACAGAGGATTATTACCTCCTCTACGACTTGTGATACCCCTACTAATACACCCCAACACCCCCTAGCCTTACCTACTGCTTTAGAGGTCTGCTTGATGATTTCAGGTCATCAGTGATGATGATGCCCAAGTCTCTTTCTTCCTTTGTGACTGCTAGCAACTCCTCCCAGCCTATAAGTGGCTTCAGGGTTTCTTCCCTATGTGCATGATTTTGCACTTTACATTAAATCCAGTTGCCACTCTTCTGACCATTCTGCTAGTTTATCCAGATCTTCTCATTCTGCCCACCCCATCTGGATCATCTACTCTGTTGCAGATCTTGATGTCATCTGCAAACAGACAAGCCTTACCTCTAGTCCATCTGCGAGGTCACTAAGAAGATGTTGAATAGGACTGGCCCCAGGACTTGATCCCTGAGGTACCCCACTTGTGACTTGCATCTCTTCTGACTGTATACCATTTACCACCACTCTCGTTTTCTGCCAGTCAACCAATTTGCCACCCAGTTGACCAACTTCTGACCCACCCCGAGCCTACCTAGCTTATTTATCAATCTTCTGTGTGGAACAGTGTCAAAAGCTTTGCTGAAGTCAGGTAGGCGTACATCAACTGCTCCCCTGGTCCACCACTTGTTACCCAGTCAAAGAAATCTATGAGATTAGTTTGACAGGACCTTCCTTTGTAAACCCATGCTGTCTTGGATCCTGTGCCCCTATGGATTCCAGGTGTTGCACTATCCTTTCCTTAAGGAGTGCCTCCATAATCTTGCCCACTGCTGAGGTAAGACTGACCGGTCTGTGGTTCCCCGCCTCCTCCCTGCTACCACTCTTGTGGAGCGGGATCACATGAGCCCTTCTCCAGTCTTCTGGGACCTCTCCTGTGCCTAGAGACTCACTAAATAATTCTGCTAATGGCTCTGCTAGTTCCTCCTTTAGCTCCTTAAGTACCCTGGGATGTATGCCATCAGGTCCCATTGTCTTATCCACCCTGAGCTTAGCAAGCTCTTGTAGGACCCTTTTTTTGTGAAGGGAGTAGTGCTCACCTCCTCCCCTGTGTCCATGATGCTGAGCTGTGGGCCCTGCCCTACCTTCTCGTCAGTAAATACTGAGCAAAAGTATCTATTTAGGATAGATGCCTTTACAGGTCCTCCTCCTCACTTCCTCCCTTTCTCCATTAAGCTTAGCAACACCCCTCTGGACTTTCTCCTTTCACTAATGTATCTATAGAAAGTCTTGTCACCTTCTTTTACTGTTCGTGCTAGTGTTTCCTCAGTTTGGGACTTTGCCTGCCTTACTGCCTTACCTGCTTCCCTTAGGGCAGTTTGGTATGCCTCCCTATCTTCATCCGCGGTGTTCCCTTTATATTTCCTGAAGGCCAGCCTTTGGCTCTGATCTTTCTGCTACTGTATTTGAGAACCAAAGTGGTTTCCTTCTTCTTTTGCACTTCCTTTCTGTCTAACACAATGGGATGTTGCTTCAAGTATTGCATCCTTAATGCTTGCCCACTTTGCCTGTACCTCCTCACCTGTGTTTCTTTTGCCAGGGCTAGCTTAACTCTGTTGGCCATCTTATCAAAGTCAGCTCCTCTGAAGTCCCATATTTTTGCCTTGGAATGGGATGATTTAGATGTAGTAGCCAAATTGAACCATACCATGTGATGGTCACTGGCCCCAGGTGACCTTCTACCTGGAGATCTGTGATCCCTTCTTTGTTAGTCAGTACTAGATCTAGGATAGCTCTGTCTCTTGTGGGTTGCTGTACCAGTTGTTTGAGGCCCTCCCTGCAGGGAATCCACTATGAGTCTAGTTCTGGCAGATGTTCCTGCTGGTATTGACCAATCTGTATCTGGCATGTTGAAGTCTCCCATTATCAGAACCTCCCTTTAGCTGTCATGTTTTGTATATCTTCTAACAGTAATGTGTCTATGTCCTCCCCTGGTCTGGGGGCCTGTAGACAACCCCAGTTCTTATGGCTGTCCCATTTCTGTTTCCAGGGTGACCCACAGTTCTTCTGGCTCCTATGTGTATTCTGAATTTCTGTAGCTTTGATATTTTCATTAACATACAGGGCCACCCTCCCCCTTTGCCTCGGTCTCTTCTGAACAATACATAGCCAGGTACTGAAGTCTCCCAAGTGTGGTTACTGGTAAACCACGTCTCACTAATTGCTACTATGTCCAGTTTAGCCTCTGACATTATTGCCTGCAGGTCTGGGATCTTATTTCCAGGCTGTGAGCATTTGTGTACATGATTTTCCATTGGCCAGATTTTGGTGTGTTAGTTGTTGGGTGAAGTTTGGCATTACCCCTGTGCATCATATGGGGAGACAAACCTTTTTTCTTACCTGGTGATGCAAATGAACGGCAAACACGCTGAATTCCTGTTTGACCACTAGCTGAGGGGGGAGGGGTGTTCTTCCCATTTGACGTATGGGGTGCTGCACCCCTCTCCCCATTTGCTAGTTTAAATATTCTGCAAAGACGTCAAACTTCTGCCCCAATGCACTGACTCCCTCTTTAGTCAGATGCAGTCCATCAAATTTAAAGAACTTTGCCTCCCAGAACTGTTGCCAGTTCCCTACAAATCTGTGTCCTTTTCCTGGCACCAGTCCTTGAGCCACGTGTTTAGCTCCCCATCTCCTCTCTCTGACCTTCCGTCCATCTGCTCCCTTCTCCCAGACTGGCAGGATCTCAGAGAAGGAGATGCCGGACGAAATAGATGATAGTTTGTCACCCAGCCTAGTCAGGTGTTCCTTGGTCTCCACAACTGACCGGCTGGCAAGATCATTAGTCCCTATGTGTACTAGGACATCAATGTTTTCTCCTGCTTTGTGAACAATTTTAGCAATGTGGTCAGTGTCTCTCCATGCTGATGTACCTGGGAGACATCTGACCATCACCCCTGGCTGGAGATGGGTATCAACTCCCCGAATCATGGAGTCTCCTATGATCAGAAGTTTTTTGGATTTCCTTTGTGCTTGTTTAGTTTTTGGTTCCTGATTTGGGTGAGTATTGTTGTGTTAGCTCCCTGCTGCAGTGTCCTGTCTCGGTAGTGTCTTCTGCCTCTTTATATGATTTCAGAGATAGAGGCAGATACCTGTTTGTAGTGTTTATATGGTTTTTGGAGGTAATGTGTTGGAGAGCAGAGAGTGATGGGGCACCTGATTTGCTTCTCCTAACCACCTGCCAACCTCCTGGACCAACTACCTCTGCGGTCGAGGTTTTTCTGTTGGATGCTGGGGAAATGGCGGTGGTTCTTATAATGTATTTCCTCTCAGTATGAAATTTGAGGCTAGCAATCTCTGCCCTGCTGCTCGAGCTGAGACCTAAGATCTCCAAAGGCCCAGCATGTAGAACAGTGTCCTAAATCCTGTAAGACTGTCCTTCTGAAAATTGTTCCACAGTACCTGCAGTTAATGAAATCCATTCCAAATAAGTTGCTGGGTTTGTAACCTAGTCAGAGTAATTAGAAGGAAAAAAGAAGGAAAAAATGCAAGTAATTGTTTAATTGTGCTTTGTTTAACTTGTTATAACAAGTTAAATTACTAGTTGCCCTGTAAATGAGATCACCTTTGTGGAGGCCCCACTGATCCGCCTCTTCCTGCTCTGCCACAGGAAATGTCACAACTGTGGTACCCTATAAAAGGAGTGTAGCGTGGGTGGTTGGGGATGGGGTGGGTGGCTAGGCCCTTCCCCTGCCTAAAAAGAAGAACCACGGACGAAAGAACAAGGAGGTAAGAGCAGAAACAATCAGTCAACAATAAATGCAGTAACCCTGAAAGCTTATCCTAATGTTAGATAAAATTGTAAAACCTGTAAAGCACCACCTGTAATAATTTCAGAGAAGATATACCCTGTAAGAAACACTTTGCTCCAGAGAAAAATAAAGCAGTAACAGAAGATATACCTTGCAAAAGACAATTTGAATCAGAAGATTACAGCAGTAATCTGTTAGCACACACCTGTAGGCACACCTTGTAATAATGCAGAAGAAGGTATACCAGCAACAACAATTTGAATCAGAGAAAAATAAAGCAATGAAATGTTAGCAACAAACAGTAGCAATCCCTGTGAGTAAAAATATAAAAACACCACCACACAGTAAATCTGCTTAGCCAAACTAAGTCTTAATCCTTCTCCCTTGCTCTGGCAAGTTTCCCTACTCTGCCTTTCAAGCAGTCTTAGAAGGAAAGAGCTCAGGTGAAGCTAGGTGCCTTGGCCAGCAAACCAAGTCTACACCATTACACCATTATATATGCAGAAATATATGATGGATATTTCTATGGGGACTATATATGGCAAAATAAACTATGTTAACCCATTATACCCATTTGTGCCATATGGCGTCAGAACCAGCCATTGCTTAATCTGATCCAAAATGGCAGCATCAGATAGAATGAGTTAATGTTCATTATGGTTGTTACCACACAAAATGCAAACTGCACAAAGGTTGAAAAGAAACTATTAGGACTGCAAACACTATGCCCACAAAGTCTGGAAGTGTTCTATTAGGCTTCTTATGTCTAATTCCCACCCATTCTACTATGTTCCCTACCATCATGATCCAAGTACAGTTTATAGGTACAGGGTTATACAGCAATGGTATGGTTCCTCATACAGGGTCAACATAGTAAGATTGGTATATAGCAAACCTAATCCCCACCCCTCCAAAGGTAGTTAAACTTATTAAGTTAGACTTGTTGATTTCAGTGTGGCTGATTTGGTAGCACATCCGCCTCCTGGTCAAATGGTCATGGGTTCTTGTCCTAGATCAGAATTGGGATCATACCATAAATGCTGGCACCTGAGTGCAGTACTAGGGGGTGCTGTACTATTGGGGTGTGCTGTCCTTCAGATGAGACATTAACCTGAGGTCACTTCTATTCATCTGTGTTACTGTGCTGGTGGGTGTCCAGGTGGCAGTAAAAGAACCCAAGGCACTTTTTGCAAGAGTAGGGGACTTTCTCCATTCTCTTGGCCAACATTCCCCTTCCCATAAAATCAATTCATGCAACTGTCCAAGGCTGTGTGGGTGCTCATGTGCGATAAAGTTGCAATTACACATTCAGTCACTTCACTACTAGTATCTCACTGCATGTAAAATGCTTTGGAATACAGTGTGTATGAAAAGTGCTATATTAATGCTGATTTTTCTTCTTCTTCTTCTTCTTCTGCTTGATTATTTCCATGGCTGCTGATTAAAAAGATTTGAAGACTGAGCTTCTGTCAGGTGACTGTTGTCAGGTTGCTGATTGATTGTGAAAATGTAGAAAGTGCTTCAGTCATGTAGTGTGGAAGTGATGTCACTGAAGAAAGATGGCGTCTGCCAGCTTCTCTGTGTTGAAGCTGATCTGACTGTTCAGCTTTGGCAGTTTGTGTTTTTGTATGATGTTAATGGCTTTTTCCTGTCAAATTGAGTTTTGTGGTAAAGTAATTTACTTCTATTGCATCCAAAGATATGTTTTGATAGTTTTAAAGCAGTTGTGCAAGGAAACTGTGCAACAAATTTGACTCTATTTTTTTTTCATTATAAAAGATCCCAGGCATCTTCCAGTTTTATTTGATGGTAGCATTTTCTAATTCCACCAAAATGTAAGTATGTTGTAAATGGTTAAATTGAGATTTTTCTCAAGAAGAAAAATATAGCCACTACATTTTGTTTAGAAATAGCATTGTAGACCTTGCAAGAATTAGGATCTAGAACATAAAACATGACTCATGGTACACAGCATGGGGGGGTGGGGGCACCTGAAGTATGCTAATATTTTTATTAATTGTAGTTGAAACTAGTTTTTTGGAAGAACAGTTTTTGTTGCACTGCTGCTTTAAAAGTATGTTTTGCACTGTTTTTGAATGTTTGTATGAAGCTGGGAAAGGTCTCTGAAGTGTTATGGGAGTGTGTGACATGTCAGCTAATGTGTTATTTTTATCTTTGGTGGTTGTTTGTAGGAGGAAGGGATTATTTAAAGCCCTAGAAGTAGTCTGTTTGTGTACACTGATTTTACTGGTTTCTGCAGTGAAAAAAGGTGTCTGAAAGGCTGCTTTGAAATGAACACTTTGGGCCCAATTTCAAAACCCAAAGAAAAACGCAAGGTGCCTGCATCAAACATAAAGGACTCAAGTGGCACCCTGCATCAAAAGATGCGGCATTCTCAATTCTGAAATACGGTCTGCATTGGAATGGGGAGCCACTGTGTCACAGTGTCACTGTGCCACTTTTGCAACATACAACAGGGTACCCCAGGTCACGGGGCTTGCACTATGGTGAGGCTACACCATCCCTTTTCTCATATTCTGTAAGTCTCCAAGATGAGCGCAATGTATTCAACTTATATCAGCCACAGGTGGTCTAAGCCCCTTGCACTAGTGCCACACAATGTGGCCACTTGGGGCGCTCTGAAATTGGGGTCTGAGGGCAGAAGGGACACATGGTGCAATAGTGGGAATTGGGGAGGTTGTGGGCATGCCAAGATGTGATGTGGCACCCGTTGGGGGTGCCGATTATTTAGCAATAAAGCTAATGAGCTGGTACTGCCAGAAGGCAGGGACACACAGTGACATAGCCCCAGGTGGGCACAGTCCAGGCAGCAGCTCCAAGGCTGGGGTTGCTGAAAGAGCTGTGCCCAACTGGGGCCATAGCACTGTGTGTCCATTGACACCCCCCGCTGTACTGTCTCCTTGGATTATAGCTACATATCAGCACCCTGCCAGTTGCCACACCACATTTTGGCATGCCCACCACCTCCCCAACTCCCAATATGGCACTCCCCTTACCCTTTCTGCCCTTGGACCCCTCCTGCTAAGCATGTTTCACCACCACCCCAACCATACCAATCCCTCTAGTGTTGCACCAGGTGGGGGGGCCAGATCACTGTGGCACTTCCCACAGGTGTACCAATTGTTTGGCATTATCCTGCGGGTGCAGAATCTCCTGGGTTTTTGGTGCAGGCACCCCTGTTTTTATGGAGCTGAGCGCAAGGTCCCTGATGCACCAGGGGTTCTCTGCAGCCCTAGATCACCACAAATTGTGGTGATCTATGGGCTCTTTGAGAATGGAGCTCTCTGTCTTTATAAGTTTGTCAATTCTAACCAATGCCTGGAGGGCGTAACCCAAACGTTTGACAAATGTTTTTTCCATTAAAAAGGATTGTTTCTAAACAAGGCAATATGCATAATAGCTGGGGGTAGAATTAAACTGTTGTGAAACTCTTTTTCATGAAATCATATGGCTTGTACATGTACAATGGTCTGCAAAATTTAAGAAATTTATTTTTATCCAACAACACCCCCGACTACAGTTGGAGTCCATTTTTCTGGTGCAGCCCCATTCTCTTTGTAATATCATCAAATGCTTTTAATGGGGATAGGCTGTAATGGACAGTGCTGGTGTGGCTCTTCCAAGAAACTTGCAAGTGCTACATAAAAAAATGAATATTTAGCTATATAATCGTCAAAAATAATGGAAATATGGCTGATTTAATCCTTTAGATAGAGAGCTGCTTGGTATGAATTGCTTGTCTGGGGTACAAGAGCTGTTAGCTGCACTTTAATAAGTACGTTATGTGAACAAGTACTGATTCATAGATAACTCACACCCTCTGTCTCTTATTTAGGGTGCTCTGTAAGTCCCTTGGTAATCATATATTTTTTGAGGATTATCTTGATGGCCACTTCTGTCTTCATATCCACTATCTCCTTTGGTAGCTGTTCAATAGCTGCACCACTCACTGGGTGCCTCCTAATATCACACCTGTATTTACCATCTCTGAGCATCAGAGCATGTCCCAGCATCTTGCTGGTGCAAACCAGATGACAAATATCCATCTTTGTGTTTGTATTGATACCCTGGAGCCTGTGGAAGATGGAGATCCTGTTCCCTCTCAGCCTCCTTTTCTTCAGGATGAACATGTTCAGGGCCTCCAGCATCTCCTCTCAGCATGTGTACCCCAAGTACTGATCATGTTGCTGACCTTGCAATACAACTTCTTGATTGCCTCAATGTTGCTTTTGTACTGTGGAGCCCAAAATTATACAGTACTCTAGGTGGGGTATGACATGACAGAGCCTTGTAAAGTGGCAGGGATTCTTCATCTACTCTGCTGATCACCTCTCTTTTTATGCACCAGAGCATTATTCCAGCCCTCTTAACAGTGACTGCACTGCTAGTCAAGCCTCATTCCACAGTGTATTATAACTCCAGGGCATTTTGCTCCTACACTGTAGCAATAGGAGACCCACACTCTCTTATTCCTCCCCAAGAGTAGGACTTTGCATTAGGCTATATCAAATCTGAGACTCTAGGAGTCAGACCAATTGCCCATCTTATGCAGATCATCCTGATGTGTGTCTACAACCTCAAGGAAGCTGGCCACCCTGGCCAGCTTAGTGTCTTCAGTAAACTTAAGCAGCCTGCTGGAGATCTCAGCTTACAGATCTAGCTGTCAATGGACACTTTTGAAAAAATATACAATATTTAAATACGTTGTGTGTTTCATATATTTTCTGTACTTAGCTTCCATTCTGTACATGTACTGTAACTGCAGTATGTACATTAATGTGAAAACAGAATCACTCTCTAATCATCTTCATTTTCTCTGATTACTTGTCTTCTTCTGAGCACACAGTCCTCTGTGACATTATGGTCTGTTGCTCTGAAATGATTATGAAGTCACATGTAGAGGATTATGATGTCAGGTGTGGTCAGGCAGCCAGAGTAAAAGAAGTCTAGAGGACAATGATCTTGACACAGTAACATAGCACTTTAAGGTCAGAAGGCATACTAGGCCCATCAAGCCCCTCCCCCAGCACACTTCATAAGCAGGGGTTAATAAGTATGCTGTGCAAATAAGTACTAAATTATAGAGATTTCACACCCACTCTACTACACAGGGTATACAGTAATTTCCTTGGTAAGCAAAACTTTCTCCAGGCTGTTCCATATGTTCATCCCCATCTAGGAAAAAAGTGTCTCCTAATGTGATCCCTGAATTTACCACCCTTTAGCTTCAGGAAATGTCCCCGCATCTTGCTGCAATGCACCAGATCAAACATTTGTGTCTGTTTGACCCTTCAATATATGGAAGACTGAGATTATGTCCCCCTCTCCTTTATACTGTTTGCAAGTTAATGGATCTAGATATAAATAAAATAGGAAATATAAGAAAGACTATATGTAAAATTTATATTGAAATGTTTCACACTCTTAATATACATATTTTTTTTCCAAAGTGTCACTTGTGATGTCAGTGCCACTTTAATTACAATAGGATATCTAGTGGAACTTGAGGCATGAGCACCACAATATATCTAATACTGAGGTGCTGTCTGACAAATAATCCATGGAGAGTACACTCAGACATCAAGGTGAATGGTGTTGGAACTCAGGGCAATAGTAGAGCCTAGCAGTGGGGAATGACATCTAAAGTAATTTGAAGCATGACCGACATAATTCCTGTTGCAGATGTCAGGCCATATTTGGGATAATGAAAAACAGCAATGGTAAACACTATTTGAGTAATACATTTTAGTGTGTCAGTAGAATCATCTTGAGAATTTCCAAATATATTTGTGGCTATCAAAGAATCATATCTGCTACCATTTAACGCATGAACCAAAGCGTTCTCACTCTAATGGCCAAGCCTACTTAATGCTGGCAAATTCGTTTGCACTATAGTTTTGTCTCTGTAAGGGGATAATCTTTCTTCGTGTCCCTCTCATATACCAACTAAGAAAACATGATATCATGTGCCATTTGAGAATAACTCTATCGCCTCATGCCTTAAAGGGACAGAATCTGTCAAAAACATTGAAATATAACTTTCTGTGAAGTTAAAGGGGATTTTTAATCTGGGTACTATGCTAGTGCCAATGAAGGCACTTTGGGATAGCATCTGCCTCTGGTTACTTTGAGGCAGTTCTCTCTTTTGCATAGGCCAGCACTCTAGCCAGTCACAGCACAACATTGGTTGGCTTTGCAAGTTTTCAATTCTAACTGATTTACAATGCTAAAATGTAGGGCTTGGTTCTCTGTTGTGCAAGGCTTATTTTCCTTTTAAGCTACTGTTGCTATATATCTTATAATCAGTTCTGGCTGATCCCACCTTTTCATTGGTTCATCTATTCAATCTGCTATTTTGTAGAATGCTTTATACAGTAGTTGTTCTTTGAGTCACTGACAATCCTTTTTTCTACAATTTTCTTTTTCTGTCCAATTACCCTTTTGCAATATGTTTGCATACTTACAAACTGCTCCCTTGTTTCTGTGGAACAACAGCACTGACCTGAAGAAGTCGGTATAACTATCGAAAGCTAGTCTCAGAAACAATTCTGTTAGTCCAATAATAGGAATCAGCTGCAACATTTTTGTTTCTTGTTTCTGTGGACACACCACTTCATCAGAATGGTAAGCATAAGAGGGAGGTGCTGCTAGTTGGTGTCTTCAGTCTTCCAGATGTGTGGTAATATGTTGCAAATGCAGCTTTGGCAAGGAATAGGGCCATCCTTGAATCTCTATAAGGGGCGTTTCTCAGGTAGCTTGTCAAAGAACCCACTAGGGATGGGACAGTGCTGGACCTGGTGTGTACAAATAGCAACAACATTGCAAACCCCACAGTGGGCAGTCCCCTCAGTACCAGTGTTCACCGTTTAGTGTGGTTTAACATTAAGACAGGAAGTGAGGCAAACCACATGAGGATAAGCATCCTGGACTTTAGGAGGGTAGATTTTAAAGAAATGGAAGACTACCTCAGAAACTGCTTCCAATGGGGATTACCAGGGAGGGTGGAGGCACAGTGGTAAGAAATAAGGGAGGGTATAATTAAAGAAACCAACCTCTGCATGCAGGAAGTCAGTAAAAGCAGAAGAGAAAAGAGACCATTATGGTTCCCTATGGAAGTGGCAAGGGTGGTAAAGGGAAAAAGTGTGGTATTCAGGAGGTATAAGGCAACACAGAGGCAGAAGAATAGGGAGGTGTCCCTACCAAAGCAAACAGAACTACTACCAAATAGCTGCACACCAACTAATGAATCACTGCATAAGTCAGGGCTGCCCAAAAGTGAAAACATTTTATTTGATACAGTATTTCTTTGATTTTAAAGCCACGGCTTATAATAGCAATCGTCACATTAACTAAGCGGTTTTAGATTGAGGGTGGTCTATATTAAGGGGCGGCTTGTATTGCACTACAAAATTTACAGTTTGAGTTTATCAATTAAGAACACCTGTTATTCGATGTTTAAGAGAACAGCCTTACATTCATTCTTTGAGTGGGAGCAGTAGATGTGAGAGAGTGAATGAGATTAGCCAGCTAAAATGCCGAAAAGAAAAGCATTTGATTTAGAATTTAAATTTGCTGCAGCAAAACGTGCTGAAAAGGAGGACAATCACCCTGTAGCTGCAGTCCTACATATAGATGAGAAGCAACTAAGAGATTGGAGAAAGAAGCTTTCAAATCTGGAGGAGAAAGTCTTTATACTGGGCTTTATGAATGAAAATCGAAAATGGAGGAGGTTGGATGGAGGAGGGCGCAGATCACAATATCCAGAGGTAGAAATAGAGTTGGCATCCTGGATAAGTCTGCAGCATGAGCAGCACTGCAGAGTAACAAAAAAAGCTGTTTCACTTAAAGCGACTGCCTTAGCACAAGACCCTAATTTTCATGCATGCCGTGGGTGGGTTGATAAGTTTCTGTGGCGCAGGGGCTTTACAATTCACCAGCAGACCACTGTTGGTCAGCATCTCCCCAAAGACTTTGCCCCCAAAATTATTAGTTTCACTTGTTGCTGCGCAAAGCAACTAAAAGTACACAACATCACACCCAATTTAATTGGCAACATGGATGAGACTGTGATATGGGAAGACATGCCAGGTAAGAACACTATAGACTGTGTTGGTGTCAAATCAGTGCCTCTCCTAACTACAGGACATGAGAAGCAGAGAGTGACAGTATGTCTAGCAGCAATGGCTGATGGAAGGAAGCTCCCTCAATTTGTAACTTTGAAGGGAAAAAGAATGCCAAAGGAGGTTGCAGGAGTTAGTGGTCTTGTTGTTGCTATGCCAGCAAACGTGTAGATGAATGAGGAACTGACAGACATGTGGCTTGATAAAGTATGGGGCATTATTTCCTTCAAAGAGCGCATGCTAGTATGGGATGCTTTAATATGTCACTTGTCTCCAAATATAAAAAAGGCTGCAAAGAGAAAGAACACTGTCATTTCTGTGATACCAGGTGGTTGTACCAAAATATTGCAGCCAGCGGACGTCAGTTGGAATGCCCCTTTTGAATCTGTGTATCGAGAGTACTACGATACTTGGCTATCAACTGAGGAGCGGGAATGTACAGCAGCAGGCAACCCCAAAGCACCTGGTAAAGAGCAGACCATTCAGTGGATAAAGCAAGCATGGAACTCAGTTACCAAAGTTGTCATCGTTAAATCCTTCCAGGTATGATAACACTATTACTGCCCAAAACAACATGTCTTAATGAAAAACAAATTTAATAATATTCTTTTTGTTTTCTCAGGTTTGTGCCATCACAAGTACTGACCCCGATATAATCAGCTGCACCAGAGAGGGAGTCGCCGCATATGGTGTGCGCGGGGAGTTGATTAAAAATGTTACTTTGGTTAAATCAGTACCCACTGGCCTTGAATCAAACTGCAGTGAAACAGACACACCTGAAACTGACATGGACGAACCGGTCAGCTGCTCAGAAAATGAGCTAGGATTGGACTCAGAGATCGAATCACCTGAACACGCTAGTAATATATGAGCACAATCGGAGCAAGCAATTTTACTTGCTTACTTTTTTAACTCTAATATAATCTGAAATAAAATACATTTGATTGATTACTTGTCTGTTGTGGTGTCTCCGCTCCTTTAACATGTTTACCCGGTACTTCCTGCTTGGCAAGTCAGTTAGCGTGTTACCGACCACGAGGTTCTCCAGACTAGATTGGCTTATGACTTGTATATGAGGGCGGCTTTTAAACTAAACTCCTGAAATATCATGCGGCTACAGATTGAGGGTGGCTATTATAGGAGGGCAGCTTCAGATTGAAGAAATATGGTATTTAAAGTCTTAAAAACTTAAACAGCAGCCAGTTTTCATACAATGCACACATCCCAGTACTTTAGCTGAAAGACTTCATCAGGGGTCAGAGAAACAGAGACCTGACCAAACTTAAATTGACCAACATACATGATGTCATAGTTCACAACAATTTAAAACAAATGATTCACATAAAACAGTTGCAAATAACTTTAAAACACACAGTGTAACACCATTATAGAAAAATAACTTCAAAATAAGTCATAGCAAAGATCCCAGCAATGAGACTCCTACACTGGCACATTTAATAATTTTGACTGCAAACAAACTTTTTTCTAAATGTTCCTTCCATCCAAGTTATGCCATGATCACCCTTGTCATTCAAAATTGGTTCCATGGGGATGGAACATGCATACATTCCTCATACAAGTCACAAGTACCTATAAGGCAAACACTTAATTAAGTATTAGAGCCCTCAGTGAAAACAGTTTATAATATAAATAATCTGTAGCATTTCTAGAAATTTAAACATTCAGGTCTCTGTTTCCCCGCCCCCTGACAAAGCCTTTCGGGTGAAGCATTGGGGTGTGTGCATTGTATGGCAACTGGCTGCTGCTTAAGTTTATAAGATTTTGAATATTAAATAATATGTTTTCACTTTTGGAGAAATCTTACTTGTGCAGCAATTCATTGCCTGGTGTGCAGCTATTTGGTAGTAGTTTGTAGAGGTTGGGGTAAGCCACCCATTAGCATCACCCCCCTCAACCACACTGGAGCACGTTTTTCAAAACCTTGGAACTCGACTAAAACAGAGAGAAGTGTGAAAGGCATAAGGAGAGCAAAGGCACACAAAGAGGAATGAATCACCAAAGGGGTCACAGAGGTGGGAATAAGACTTTCTTCAGATATGTAAGTGAGATGAGGAAAGCAAGGAATGGGATAGTAAAGATTAGAAGGGTGGAGGAGGAAGACTATGCAGAAGAGGACCAAGAAAAAGTAGATATCCTAAACAGGTACTTCTGCTCAGTCTCCACAGTGGAGGGATGGACCATCAGGGAGTGTCAGGAATGGGGGTGGAAGAGGACACAAGTCCATTTTCAGAGGAAAGAGTCTGGAAGGGACTTGCAGCTCTGAATGTAGACAGAGCTATGGGACCATAGAGGATACATTCAATGGTTCTAAAATAACTCGGGTAGGTGCTAGCTGCCCCACTGGCAGCCTTGTTCAACAGCTCACTGGAAACAGGCATGGTTCCAAAGGACTAGAGGAAAGCTGATGTGGTCCCTCTACATAAGAGCAGCAGCAAGGAGGAGGCTAGCAACTATAGGCTGGTCAGTCTTACTTCAGTGGTAGGGAAACAGGAGGAATGGTCAGGAGCATGGCAGTTGGGATTCAATACCAAAAAGTATGAAATAACTCACATAGGGCATACAAACCCTTACAATGAGTATAAGATTGGGGGGAGGTACTGACCATCACTAAACAGGAAAGGGACCTTGGACTTATCATATCTGACAACCTCAAACCAGCAGGGTAGTGTGACAGAGCAGGGGGTAGAGCTAGTGGTGCATAGGAGGCATGGTGCATAGGAGAGGTATCTCCAGTAGGAAGAGGACAGTGGCATTGCCACTATATCACTCATTGGTGAGACCTCACGTGGTGTACTGCATCCAATTTTGGAGGTCAAATACAGAAAGGACACACAGAGGGTGGAGGCAGCCCAGAGGAGGGTAATTCAATTGGTGTTGTGGTTGCATGAGAAGACCTATGATGAGAAACAGGAGGGATGTCAGCATGTACATCTTGGAAGAGATGAGAGTGATAGGTGACATGACAGAGACCAAAAGGTACTTCACAGGTGTGAACATGGTGCAGGAAAGAAGTCTCTTTCAAAAGAGAAAAGCACCAGGTCCAGGGGTCATGCAATGAAGCTTGGGGGGGGGGAGTTTAAGAGGGATGTGAGGAAATATTTCTTCACTGAAAGGGTAGATGTCTGGAACAGACTGCCAGCAGAAGCAATGGAGGCAAAAACAGTAGAGGGGTTGCTTCAAACATATGTGGGATAGACATGGGGTATATTAGAAAGGTAGGAGGAAGGCTCACCGGCAATCAGTTGGGTCTGCAGAGACAGATTAGACAAGGAATATCTCATCAGAAGTTGGCCAAGTAGTCCTTTTCTGCTAACAGCTTCTATGTTTCTTTGTTTTTGAACTTCTTTCTTTGACCCAGATGGTTTATTGCCCATTTTTTTTTTGTTAATGGTCCATACTAAAGTGTTGTGGCAGAAATAGGCTATAGGAAATCTCTCCCAATACTCAGTGGGAGTATTTAAATTTTCTACAAAATATAGCTGTAAATGTCTACTTTTAGACTCTGATTTAGTTTTACTATTCCCATCAGTATCTGGGTGTTTGTTCCACATACTTACCTGTATAACCCTCTGTGTGTGAAAAAATAAATAGCAGGTAGTTTCCAATGTTTTTTATTTAAGGTGCCTATTATGCTTTCTCAACACAAGTGATTTTTGTTTAAATTCTAAATTTAGTTGTGACATTAAGAAACTATCATTTATGATGTCATGCAATAGAAGAGATCCTCTCTATAACCTCATTGCAGCCGCTCTGTATATAGTTTCTTAGGCAAGGCAAGGCAATTTTATTTATAAGGTGCCCAATCCCAGAGGCTCTGAGTGCCAAACACAATAAAAACATACAGCGGATTAATTAAAACAAACACTAAAACCTCATTAAAACCATACCACAGTTGGTATACAGCAGTATCCAAAGGATTCAGAGGACGCTCTTCAAGGGACTGGCCAGAACCAAAAATGGCATCAACAGTCAGAAAGCCAGGCTGAAGAGGTGGACCTTTAGCCTCCACTTAAACACCTCAATCGAGGGAGCCTCCCAGACTGCAGATGGAAGCGAGTTCCACAGGGCAGCCCAGAAACACTTAAAAAGGAGCAGAGTGAGCAAGCATCAGGAACTCAGACAGGTAACCAGGACCCAGTCTATATAGGGCCTTAAAAGTGAGAAGATCCACCTTGACGAGGACCCACCACCTGACCGGCAGCCAGTGCAGAGCATTCAGGACCAGATTCACATGACTGGACCTTGAAAGGCCCATGAGCAAGCACGCTGCTGCATTCTGCACTAGCTGCAGTCTGCAGAGGGTCCCTCCCATGACCTCAAAGTACAGAGCGTTACAGTAATCGAGCCTAGAAGTCATAAAAGCATGTACTGGTGTTGCCAGGTCCTCAGGCAGAATGAGGGGCTTAATCTGGGCAATATTCCACAAGTGGTAATGCCCCATATGAACCTAGCTGCTTTCCTATGAACTCTTTCCACACAATTTATATCCCCCTTTGGAGTGGTGCTCAAAACTGTGACCCAAAGTCCAAATGTGTGGCCAAACAGCTGACCTATATATGTCCCCCACAATATTCTCATTTTTACTTTCAAAGTTTCTAAAGATAATCTTTAAAATACTATTGGCTTTTCTTAAGACAATATCACTCTGTTTTGAGTTTTTGAAATCACTTGACACTGTGATATCAAGTTCCCTTTCCTCATCCCTAGTCTTTAAGTCCTGGCCATTTAGGGACTAGATTGCACTGCTATTCCTTGAACCCATATGTAATACTGTACATTTGTCCATCTTGAACCACAGTCTTCATAGATCCTTCTGTATGCTATCAGTCCCTAGCTGGCTGTCCGCAGGGCCTCTGAGCCTGGTATTGTCTGCATACTTCATCCTCCAATTACTTATACACTTACTGAGATCTGGAATATAATGTATGTCTGCAACAAAATGGGATTCAAGACTGAACACTTTGGTATTCAGCTTGCTACCTTACACTCCTCCCTTCTACCTTCCATTTTTGATATATTTACTTATAGTTGGGATGTACCTGCTTTCTATCAAATGTTGCTTACATTTTAATCATTCCCATTTCTGCTCTGGTGTTGGGTCATGGAACTGTGCCTTCCAGTCTCACTGGGTCAAAATAGCACTCTTGCTCTAAAGTTGACCTTTCTGTAGTTATGGAAAATTGTTTTCCAGACATTAGTGACTCTGCTAGTTTGTCTAGTTTTGAAACACACTATTCTGGGTCACTGTTACCAAGGGGCTCCCAGGTTATGCAGTCCTTGAGGCCATCTTCTATGTTGCTGACCTCAATATCTAGGATTGCTTGATTCCTGGTAGGTTCTTTCATAAATTGTTTCATGTTATTTTCATTTATGATGTTAATGCCTTTCCTCCTGAGCATCTGGCTGCTTTTGTAGGTCAGTTAATGTCTCCATAGTCCATGCCTCCTGTAAATACAAGGTCTTCCAATTCGCTAACTTTCCAGTTCGTATCTAATTTCAGTATCTCTTTCTTAATTGCAATATGGTGGCCTGTAGCAAGTACACTCCAAATGATCTCAGTCTCCTTTCTACTGTTTTATTATCAGCCAACTTTGTTATGATAACCCTTGGTGATACAGCAGTTGCAAATTTATTGTGTCCTTCTCATTACTTGAGCTGATGGTGGTAAGTGACTTACTTTATTACATTATGTGTTGTATTTAATTAGATTCACAAGATGAGTGCAATGAGCCAATCTGATGTTCTCAAATACTCAAGTTTTCAGGATTTTACAAATATGGTTTTGCAAAAAACTGCATTGTATCACCCAAACTGCAAAAATTATCTTTGTGTTTGTTGGTCTTATGGCCACTAGATCCCATTTTTGGTGGCCAAAGCCCAAGTGATGGGGTGACCATTTCATGTACTTGCAGCAGTACTGAGGGTGGTGGGATGGTAACGGGGACTGGCAGCTGGGCCCTAGGCCACCAGAAGGAGTGGTCTGCTGAGGGCTTGGGGAAGCATAAAGAAATAACACACATAAAAAAATGTAGTGGCAGGATGGTTACCTAATCATTTTTAGGGACCATTAGTGATTTATTAGTAGTAAGTGGCATACTGGCAATGAAAGTGTTTATATCCTGGCATTGTCTGAATTATAGTTTAAAAATGTTTAGTTTTAGTGAGATATATTGCAGCACATTAGTGGTCTCATAAAAATCTGAACTCCTTCACCCTGATTTTTCAGCTTAATAAAGTTTCCAGCATTTCCATAGCTAAGCTTTTTTAACTTAATTACTTCCTTCCTGTTCAAGTAAGAATACGATGACTTTTCTTAGCTGTATTCATATTTATTATGCATGCCGGTTCATACGAGATGACTTTTAGTTACTCACAATTATCTATAATCCTTTGATCGCAGTATTACCAAGTGCTAGCATTATTCTGCCAAAAGAAAAAAAATGAATCTTTTGAAATAGTAAGCTGAGTCATTTTACAAATAGTTCACATTTAATTATAACAGTATAAGCAAGAAACATTCTCTCAATTGTTACATGATGCTTGTATTTTTCATTCCAATAATCAAAAACAAAGTTGCTAGGAAACAATTGTTATGAAACCCAGAAAAGCATTATTGATCAATAGAAGAGCCTCAAAATGGCAGTCCTGTAGTTATAAATAATTTTTTAACCTTTGAAATTATTGTATTTATGCTGCTATTAAACAACAGTACTTAATCAGATAGACAGCATAGATTAGTCAATTAGGTTATTTGGACCAACAAATGATTTTTAGTACACAAGCTATCAGGCCCACACTGTGCTCTTCTTCAGACGATGGAAGTTTTTTTTACAAAATGATTAATCCCAGATGTCAGTTGCTTGTTTTACTCTGCAGTTAATTGGGATACACAGTTTTTAACCATCTCATGTATCCTTTTTATTTGACCTTTTACAAAGTATATCAATCTAAAGAGCATCTCCGTCTTCTGAATACTCAGGAATGTAAAAATCTCTGTCTAAGATGGCATGTTCAGGCAAAAGATTAGCAGTGGTCACTAGTCCCATTTTCTACTGAATCACAGTGATGACTAGATTTTTGGTTAGTTATGACTAATTTTGCTAATCATGTCCACTGCAAGAATCAAGAAAAAGGAAAAACAACTCAGATGCATTACTGAAAAGAATCACTTCACAGGTGTTCCAGCTCATTCATCAAATATTATGATGGAACTAAATACAGTTTATAGCAGGACAGTCCAAATGCTATAATTGGTTTCCCAAACTTCTGGTTTCTCATGCTTTTATAGAGAAAACCTTAATCTGTAGTGGCTTAGCATGGCAGGTATTTGATTGCTTATAAGCAGACATAGATCTCTTTGGGTCTGACAGCTGGGACCTTGACTGTAGCTTTATAATTGTCCCAAACAGGAACACATCAAACTGATGAGTGAGCAAGCCAAGTGGTTAAAGACTACTCTGTGCTGAGTAGCCACTGATTGATGGATGTAGCCTCATAATTTTATTACTAGACTTTGTAGTGTCAATGGTGCTATAAAATGTGCATTAGAAGTAAGAACTTAATTTCTGCATTTCTTAGTTCAATACAGAATAGTTCACTTGAGCAAATAGTTAAGATGTCAGGTGTCAAGAGGCACCATCCTCTATTCTCACTGAAAACAAAGACCTTGATTCAGTGCTGGAGCTATAATATACTACAGCAACCTACATTTCAGAGAAAAGACTTTCTGTTGTTCCCTGACAGAAAGTCAGCACATACAGTGCATTTAAACAGAAATATTTAATAAATTAATTCTTCCACCCTGTGATTATTGTGAATAAAAGCATTTGGGGAATAAGTTGGTTTGGGGCCCTTTAAATATGTGTGATACCCGATGAGATTACTTCTGTATGTGTGCATGAGTGTGTATATGTGTGTGTGTGTGTGTGTGTGTGTGTGTGTGTGTGTATTGTACAGTATATATGTACTAAATAGCTTGTAAGTCTAGATACCAAAAAAGGACAATACTGTAGCTCCTTAAGGTAAAACATAGTATACTAATAGTTAAAAAAAAACTCTGGAAGCAAACATTTAATGATCTTAGTTAAGTACAAACCTATTAAGATACCAGACATAACAATGAAGCCTTTAAAGCATTTTTCCCTCAAAGCCTTGCGGCCCTATTCTCAAATACTTTGCGGTTTTTCCTTAAAAAAAATCCACTTTGCAATTTATATTGCAGATCTTTTTAGGAATTCAGTAATTATAAATCTCTTTGACATTTTAGAAGACCCCCTCTTTGTTAGTAGTCTTATGCCGTTTGAAAATTGAATACCAAACATTTTTGTGGAATTGGCAGTTGCTATGATGGAAAAGTGCATTTAAAATAGTTTTGCAGATTCCCAGAACCATTGCAAATCACGATAATTGGAGTTACGTGTTATAAAATATTAGTAGTTTGAAAAAGGCACGGTTGCATTTTTTTCAAATGCAAGTACCATATTTTATACTAAAGGTTGTCTATTATCTGCAGAAGTATTAACCTCTGCTTGTTTTTCTAGTATTCTTTTTCACTACAAATTCTGGAATTGAAAATAAACTTTGATTTTTTTTTGATGACTCAAAGATAGCTGTTCACGTTATTTAGCTAGATAAGGTAAAGTTAGTCCTAACTGTAGCTAGATAGTGTAGCATACTGAGTTGAGAACCCAGCACGCAGCTGCTGTATATATGTTTTAGTATGTGCTGCACAAGAAACTGTAATCCATTTTATGTACTCAAAGAAAAATAGAGAAAAACGAATAGCTACAGACCCCCAGTATTCATACATTTGATGAGCCATGGTGGTATGGAGTGCTGTAAAACATTTTTGTAGAGCTCATGGCAAATCCTCAGATGCTCTGGGTTCTGGTTTACATTTGCTCCTGTTTTCTAGCACTGCATAGAAAATACTGGGGTTTTGTAAGTTACACTTGGAAACAGACAGTGTTTGTGCTTGATTCTTGTGTTGATGAGGGTAACAGTATTTAGCACCTGGGTGCTAGGTTCACTTGTTGAAGAGGATGACAGTACCTCTTTAGAGATCGGGTACTATGCTGACTTAAATAAAACCATTACAACTATTTTATTTACAACCATTCTTTCACTTTATTATTTTGGTAGCTGGTTTCCAGCTATATTGTAATCATACCAGAAGTAGTTATTAGAGACTCCTATTGAAGTATGGACATGCAACAGCAACTGCAAGAAAATTACATTATTCTGATGTGCATCCATATGTGATACGGCTCCATATTGATTCCCGTTTCTAAATTCTTATCACATATTCTCAATGAGCTCTATGAAATATGCCTATGTGCCGTGGACATGCAGCATGTAGGCAATCCTATTTGCCATTGCCATGCACCAGGGTCCTACGGACCCCTGCATGCATGCATGCATGCACAGAAGGGATACATGTCCCTTCTGCACCTAATCCCCCTGGCTGCTTGAATGACTATGTATGAGGATGGTCTGGGGGAATTGTTGGGGATGTGCTCACACTCCATGCCACTCACAAAGGCATGGAGTGCTGGGTGAGAGGGTGCATAATCTTATTTATTTATTTATTTAAAAGAGATTTACCAGGAGAAACATACTGAGCCATAAAGCTCATATCCAGATGTGTCCTGGGGGGAAGGGGGGAGGGGATAAGTGCATAATTACAATTAAAAAGGCATAGTAATATGATAATGCAATAAGGCACAGCAATGTACAGTAATACACAGTATTGTATCAAGGATTGAAATTAAGTTTTCCAAACCACTAGCCAGCAGGGCTAGTGACTGGGAAGATCCACTAGCCTCACAGACTTTTTCACTGGCCCATCTGGTATACTTATTGAAGAGTTACCTTCTCCAGTACAAGCCCACAGGGCTAGTTAAAGGAAAATCTTACTTGCCTGATACATAATCTACTAGCATTTGGCTAATGGGCCAGTGCCAGTTTCTATCCCTGTTGTATTGGCATGATTAATAACAATACAAATTGATTACATCAGGAGTGTGAAGTACCAGGCACTCTCAGGCTATAATGTCAGGAACAGGATAGGGCAGAAAGAGGTCATTAAAACAGGAGGGGACACAGGGAGGAGACTGGTGGATGGATAGAAGAGATGGGGGAGATGGATTAGAGTTGGGTTGGGAATAGCAAGTATAGAGGTATGGAGAGGGATAAAGTGATGCGGGTAGGATAAAGGGAGGGCAAGGATTGTGGAGAAGGTAGCAGGGGAGGAGGAAGTGGATGCAGGAAGAATGGGAATGGGTTTGAGGTAGAAGTGGAGAGGAGTGAGGAGGAGAGGAGATAGGGAGAGGGTTGAAGGGAGGAGGGAGGGGTAGGGATAAGAGGGGAGAGGAAGGGGGAGTTGAGATGGGGAGAGGATGAGTGTAGAGGTTGGACTACGTTAGTAGTGCATCAGTGGGAGGTGCAGAGAGGTGTAGGAGCTTGGGGGCAGGTAGAGTGTAGGGAAAGAGAAAATGGGGAGGTAGGACATTGGGCTATGAGCATTTGCAAGAGGGAGCAGTGTGGTCTTGGAGTAGCAAGGAAAAAGAGTGCTAGGAGAAGGAAGAGCGAATTGTTAGGGGAAAAGAGTTCCAGATACTAGGAAAGCAGAAACAGAAAGCATTCTGTCCAGCAAAGGATTTACGAGAAGGGAACACTAGGGAGTGATAGCCTGAGTGATGGAGTAAGAGGAGGGAGGCATTGGGGAGAGAAGTGAGCTGAAATTAGGGGGAAGTGAAACTAGCCAGAATTTAGAACTGAAGGAGGTGCAGTGGGTTAGGTGGCAATCTACCTGGGGGAGAGCAGAGTATAGAGAACAGTGGTGAGTACAGGGAGGGCAAGCCAAGGCAAAATGGCAGAAGGAGTAGAAGAGGGGGTCTAGTCTGGCCAAGGTGGATTTAGGAGCAGTATAGTAAACAATGTCACCATAATCAAAGATGGCGAGGATCAGCTTAGACATGATATCTCAGTGAGCAGGTATAGGGATGCAGCTTTTGTTCCTATAAAGGGCACAGAGTATGGGGTGGAGTTTTTTGTGAATGGCGTCTACATGCTGGGAGAAGCCAAGGTGATGAGCAAGCCATACTTCAAGGTATTTAAATAAGGGTACATTGTCAATTGTACCCCAATCTAGGGTGTGGAAGGTGGGGTGGAAGGGGAACATAGAAAGCCTCTGCCTAGTGCTGAAGCACATGGAGACTGTTTTCTTAGCATTTAGGGATAATTTATGTGACCTGAACCATTTCTGGACAGTGTTTTAGACAAGCTGAAGACTGGATGTTAACACTGAGGGAGAAGACCCAGATGCAAACAGGACCATGTCATCTGCATACATGTGGATCGAAGGAAAGGAGCAGACTGAGGGGATGTCATTGAGGAATATGGAGATGAGCAACAGGCCAAGGACAGAGCCTTGGGGTATGCTGGTGAGTGTTGGGGGGCAGGGAATCTCCAGTTCTCACAGATTGAGTTCTTACTTCCAGGTAGGAGCTGAACCAGTTGGCTGCTGAGTCTGTGAGACCCACTGACTTGAGTTTGACAAGGAAAAGAGGGTGGGGAGACAGTGTCAAAAGCTTTTGTTGGATAAACAGAGATGGTGGCAGTGAGGTGGCCTAGGTTGATGCCAGTATGGATGAAGTCAGGGAGCCTGAGGAAAGAGGAGGTGGTGGAGCGGTGTTTGTGAAAGCCAGACTGGAAGGGGCGAAGAAAGAGGAGGAGCTGAGGAAGGGGGAGAGTTGAGACAGAACTCTGCATTCTTGTAGTTTGGATAAGGTTGGAAGGAGAGACATTGGGTAGAAGTCTGCCAAAAGGGATCCTGCCACTTTTGTTGTGCCCTCCCATTGAGGACCCCCATCAGCCACATGAAAAACAGGACCCCTCACCATGCTGCCCCAGCCCACCAGTCAGGCAGGGAGGACTGGGGAAATCATTGGGGCACTTGCCCAACAGTTTCAAACAGTGGGATTCATGCCATCCCACAATGCCCTGCTCCACACAGAGAAGGGGATCTACCCTAGGACCAGGTTGGCATCCCATTGGATGCCTTCTTGTGTACTCCACTCCACACTGATCTGCCCCCGTGATGCTGTGAGTTGGGGGGTAGGATCACAGACAGTTGACTGGCAATCATGAATGCCAGGCACCATGTGCCTGTCCACTGATGCAGAGCTGCGCGGGCTGGCTATGCACCTCTTGTGCATATCTGGCCTCCATTAGTGCATGAGCCCAATGGCAGTCATTCCACTTTGTGCTCCTGTCTGTGTGCAGGAAACTGTCCCCAGCCACCATAGTGCCCTGAACATGAAGGGTGTCATTAGCAGCACATCTCCAGTGTCACCACCCACATCTTGTGTTGCAATGGGAGCCTATCTCTGGTGCCATATAATGCCCCCACCCATAATCACTAAATGTGACACCAGTGGTCCAGCCCTGTGTTGTTGAAGACTGCATCCTGCCCCACACACACAAACTGAATATTACACTGGAGCCCATCATCATTGTCACAAAAACCTCCCCCTACCCAAGTTTGCATGCAGAACTGAGAGCCCATCACTAATACTGCATAACACCCCTCCCCATTACAGTGACCAGGCCCCACCATTTACCTCCTCGATCATACACCATCCATTTCATATCACTGCAAAGCACATTGTATTTGCTTTGAGTCAGAGAGGGTTGTGCCCCTTGTGATAGATGGAGCTCTCCTCCCAAATGTGCCACCACGTTAGGGTTTCAACATGGACATTGCCTCTTTCCTATTTTTCTACTTATTAAGTCTGTTTCGCAACAGCATCTAATATTTCTCACTTGCTGTGTATGTCTATCTAATTCCTTGTCTACAGTATGTGTTGTTGCTATGGTGGAATGGCCACCCACTGTAGCTTCCCTTATTGTTAAACTCAAGTTGTTTGTCTTTGCTTGTACTCTTGTTGCTGAACTAACTTGTTTCTTCTGGCTCTGTCCCTGTAATGAATGCTAGTGGCATTTGTATTTTAAAAAAGACAAGCAAAATACCTGTGCACAGACAAAAAGGGTTAGCGTTTTAGTAAAGTGCCTGTAAAAATGAAAGGTTTTCTACATAATGAAATTTAACGCTAAACTAATATTTCTGCTGTGAATTTATGGGCAGACAGTAGCAATACCTAAATAAAACACACAAAAAAACAGAGAAGGTACTTAATGCTAAATTGTGGTGTTTAGGTGAGTTCCTTGCAGGCTGCTGTGCAAAGCACCCTATTCCAATCAGTGTTGCTCTCATTGCTAGGTGCAGTCTCCTATAGGGAGTCATTGGCACCTCATTGCTCCTTTGTTCAAGTGGATGGATGTCCATTAATGTCAAAGGGGTGGAGTTTGGCTTTAATGTAGCCCATTTTTGTATAATCATAAAAGTATGAGCTTAGGAATGTCCCTTGCTTGATTATGCTTCACTATGACTGGTATATTCATCCTGTATTATGTAAACCACATATTCACTTTTTCAGAAAATGTTTTATAGTGGGGATTTGTTATATTTTTGTTTAAAAAGGGTGTGGAGCTACTAGTCAAGGGAGAAGCTATATCCTTTAAAAGAAACTGTTTTGCAGTGTTCTGGCAGATGTAGTTAGGGAGAGTTCCTGTGTGGATCTCTGGTCTGAAGGACAGCATAGAGCATTTTTCTTGCCTAGCCTTTTGGCAGTAAAGTTGTGCCTTTCTCCTTCTGTTATTTTATTTGTTGTTGATTTATTCTTTTTGTTTACCATTTGAAGAACGCTGATGTAAGCCTGAAGTTAAGTTCTTTTTCTCCAGTACTTATTTTCTTTATGTTTTTGCTTGTTTTAATAAAAATGTTACCTGACTTGTACCTTTATTACTGACTCCTGTGATCTGATTTTACCTACCCATGACACCCCTGTACACCAGGGACCACTTGGCTTGAAAAGAGGAGATGAAGAAGAGCACCAATAGACACCAGTGAGTATTTGGCATGTCACAGGTTAAGGAGGGGACTACTGCACACCAAGGAATGCATGGCTCTGGACAAAAAGTGTGAGGTGGTGTCACTGGCCACCAGGGAGTGCTTGCCAAGGGACAGGGAAAGTGTTGAAGTGCCACTGTTCTTAAGGGCCTGCTTGACATGGAATACAAAGAGGAACGTGGTGTCACTGGACACCAGAAAGAGCTTAATATGAGATGAGGAGAGGGAGGGCATGTCCCTGTGAGGAAGACCTTTGTTGGGGCACTGGGGCTTGTCATGCAGGACAGCTGAGGCGGTTGGATTATTGTATGTATGCAGTTTTATTTCTGTTGGAGAATCTTATCATTACTTAGCACTTTGAGTTCCTATAATAACTATTTGAAGATATATCAGCTGGAATGCTTCCCTTTCTTGCAAATACTGTGTTTTATTTAGAAGCACCCAACTTAATTAGGGTGCAGGAGGCCACTGGAGACCAGGAAATGCTTGGCGTGGGATGAGGAAAGGAGGGCAGTGCCAGTGAACACTGAATGCTACCTGACATGTGACACGGTGAGGGAGAGAGGTGCAGCCATTCATGGTATTCCTTACCATAACACACTTGCTTGCCATGTGGTCCAAACACTGTGCCATCATATTTATTTTTGCCCCTACAAAAACATCTCTCCAATTTGTGTTTAGCAAATTTACCAGCAATATCACTGATACTGTAAATGCTTTCAAGTGCATTATGAATTGTTTTACACCATTAGAAGCCTGTATTGCCATCATGCAACATACAGGATACATGTAAAACAAATATATACTTTGTTGAAGATTCAATACAACACATTACAAACAGGGAATTCCTGCAGGAAATCGTGGACTTCATCATCGGGCTGGTACTGGAGTCTCCAAAATGGATTATTCTGGGGACATCAATGCCTGGGTTGATGATGAACTCTCACAGTTTGATTAAGACTTCCTTCAACTAATGTGTTTGTTGGGCCTGATACAGGTTGTTACCTCTGCAACCCATATTCATGACCATTTGCTGGACCTCATCTTCCAGCTGGAAATGGAGATCTTTGACTTCTTGGTTGATTTAGTCATTTAGTCTGATCACCATATTGTGAGGTTCTTATTCAAGGCCACCCCCAAATAAACCTTCCCCTATGGAGATGGTCCAGTACCACCCTTTAAGGGGTTTGATCCCACAGGGTCTGATGGTGCTGGATCTCTCAGGTTTGATGAGTGCATGTGATGAGCTGGGAGAGATGGTTCTGACCTATAATAGGGTCATTACCGAGACCCTCAACTCCATTGCACCTGTCCGTGTTTGACCCCTCACCCTACGCCAGAAATCTTTTGGTTTGGTGGGAGTCTCAGGGAGATGAGGATGAAGGGTTGAAGGTTGGAGTGATGCTGGCAGAGGACTGGTTTGGAGAAGGGCAATCTTCTATTGATGGCTCATTATAGGAGCTATCAATCAGCAACCTGCTGTAAGAAGGCAGAGTTCCTGTCCAAGGAGATTGCTGCAGTGACTAACAGACTAACTCCGCTCTTCTGCACTGTGGATAGGTTGTGTAATCCAGCCTGTCTTCAGTCTGGAGAAGTTTTTTCACAATTGAGGTATGAAGTGTTCGCTCTGTTTGGCACAGGGTCATGTTGTTGCAAACAAAAAACACATAGCAGTAAATGCCACGAAGGAAAACAGCGGACTCTCAAACAACATCGGGTATAAGAGTGACCTAAAAGAACAGCTCAGCCCCATCAAAACACAGTCTTTTCAGGAGTGGCTCAATCACTCCCCACACCCCAGACTTAATATAATCAACTCTGGGAGGTCGTGGACTCGGGATTGGGAGAAAATTGGGAGGGGGGAACATTTTTTTTAAATGAAGTTGCAGGAGGAGGAGGAGGAGACCTAGTGGGAACTGAGCCATGGTCCCAGGTCTCCTGCGTCGCTGGGTGCTGGTGCCCTAGCCACTCCACCACGGGAGTGGCTTGACCAGGCACCACATTACACAGCAACTTGATCCATCTACAGGATATCGGCAGAGCAACAGGGGTAGCAGTAATTCCCTACTGCCATTACACCCCTGTCACTCTAAATCCTTTTGGCTTTACATAGAGGGGTTCTTGCAGTGCTCTAGGGCTACTGGGAGTAGATCTACATCACTTGCAGCTAGTACAGAATGTGGCAGCCAGGTTGCTGACCAGCCTGTCTAGGTCATATCATATTAAACCTGTGCTTTGCTATCTGCATTGGCTGCTGGTTAGGTGGCAGATCTCCTTCAAGGTTGGTTTGCTGGCCTACAAGGCCCTGCATGCTCAGGGGCCCAGCAACCTGCAAGACTTCTTATGTCCCTATTGCCCCCTCTGTTCTTTTTGCTCTGCAGATGAGGGACTGTTAGAAGTTCTGAGGTTTTCTTTAAAGATATCAGGTGCTCGTGCATTTTCCTGTGCAGCACCAACCCTCTGGAACTTTCTTCCCCGATATATTCGAGACAGTCCTATAGTAGATGTTTTCAAATGGGAGCTAAAAACTCATTTATTTAGACAAGTTTTTTTGATGTAGATTATTGTTTTATATTGATGAATTAACATGTTTTATCTATATGTCTTGTGCTGTATGTATATCTTCAGTGTAATGTTTTATATTTTTGTGAAGCCCATTGATTCATAATGAGACTTGCGCTATATTAAATAAAACTTGATTGACTGATAGAAACAATAACCCTAACAAGACACCCAGCACAGTACAACATACAATCCCTTTCCTCACCCCCCTCCCCACAGGTGATCATATTAGCTCAAGTTATTCACTAGCACTACATTTACAAAACTGAGGTACACTAGTGCCACATCAGTACACTGCGTATAACTCATTGTAGTCAGAAGGGCATCTAGGGTGTCCTATTGCTTTTGATATGCTTGTACTCTGTGTCTCAGGGAGGCTGTCATTCTTGTCATTCGTAGTGCTAAAAGCATTTCTCAGTACCATTGAACTAGTGTGGGAATCTTCTCGTCCAGCCAATGCCTCAAGATACGTTTCTTGATAACCATGGCTATTAGTGTAAAGTGATTGTCACAGCTTGTGGGAATAAACTTCAGATGAGGCAAATTTACAGGTTTAAAACACACTGTGTTGTGATATTTATTTTTCAAAAATTAGAAAAATAATGAATAAAACCAAAAAAAATAAAAAGAAAGTCATTACTCAACATCAGTAGTTTCTCATATAATACAGTCCTGGATTTTAGAGCTCCTAAGACCCTTCTCATCTGCATTCATCAGCTTGTCTGTGCAAACAGTAGAACTGCTCCTCATCTCTCGGTGCTGAGCCCCACTGGACTGAGCTCTACTGGACTGAACTGAAGTGAACTCAGTGAAGAGGTTTTATATCTTTTGGTGGGGTCACCTGACTGAGCCCTTTCTGTTTACATGTCTGGACACGTTGTTTCAAAACCAAAGGGGTGGAGTTGTTTCAGGGGACTTCCTGGTTCAGTTAAAGGTATAGTGTATATCTCCACATATATTGACTCTCTATAGCTCTGATCCACAGTGGCTAAACACTTTTATAAAGCACACCACCTTATACAGTTACAGGTTTATAGTGTGAATTTATGAAAATACCTTAAGAATTTCTTGTAACTGTACTAATCATGAAATTATTACTGTTTTATATGGCTTCTGAATCCTTTTTATTTAAAAAGGCTTTATTAATTATATTTATTCCTATTTAAAATAGCCTCCATGTGTTTTGTACACAAGATGCACTTATGCACTTTACACAACACCTCTCTTGGTGTTTGGCATAGTTCCAGGGACTGAATGGATAGAAATGGAAAATGAATGAAAAGAGAGAACTAGTAGGAAGTTTAGTAGGGATAGTAAAGAGCTACACTAGATGGCCAACCTAGGGTAGAGGGGAAAAAGAAGAAAAGCAAAGAGAAAAGTGTTAACTGTTGCACAACAAAAGTTTTGGTAACTAGGAAATAAGAAGATAGAAAAGTGGTCCATCAGTCACAGCTGAGGGTGTAGCCTAACACCACCACAGTGATATTATCTGTTGCCCACCAGTGGTTGGAGATTAGTTCCTAATAGGTACCTTTCTCTGGTAAAGCTCCCCTCTAGTCCCGCTAATGGGTCTAATGCATTTTGAACCACTTATCATAAGGTTTGTGCCTTAGAGCACTCCCAAAGTATGTCCTCAACCCCAACCCCCATCTAGTACATATTGAAAAATCCAGAGCTCCTGTTTTGTAATTTTCAGACAGTATGGTACATATTTTGCAATATTTTGAATTGCATAAGGCAGTAGCAATCTAATTTAATGTATTTATGTGTGCTCATCCATACTTTATCCCACTGCTCCTGGGTCAGTCTCCAGTCTAGGGCAATTGGTCAGTACTCTGATGTGGAGCCAAATCTGTGTGGCATTGATTTCCATAGGATATGGTAGATACCCGAGATGGTATGTCTTTGGTGGGCTTGGTCTCCCAGGGCTTGTAATGTTATAGGCAGTTCCAAGGACTCTATGGGACCAATTTTCAAAAGACTTGTGAATGCCACAAGCCCCTGGTGCTCTGAACATATAGCGCAAGGGGCTTGCATCATTCACTCGGCACCAATCGCTATTTTCTGTCCTGTGCACCAAATGCCGCAAGTTAGACCAGCTCTCCACTGGTCTAACTTGCACCATTTGAGAGAACATTTTTATGGGGCTTGCGCCAAATATTTGGTGCAAGCCACCATGAATTGGGGAAACTGTCGCAACTACGCCCAATGTACTAAAATTGGGAGCAGTTGCATAAAAGGAGATTGGAGCAATCACTCCAAACAATGGGGTTGACACAGAGCTTGATACAAACCTTGTGTCAACCTTTGAAAAGTGAACCCTCTGGGTCTGCCCACTGCCATCGTTATCATATGTCGGACTTGCATGAATAGGAAAATGCTGTTCCTGTAAATACCATATTGGTGTTAGAATTGTTGGAATTTTATCCATGTGCCTCTGTGGAAGAAATGTTTAACATGCATGATACCTTTATCCTTCCATGGCTGTCGGAATGCTGTTTTGCCACCTCTTTTAAAATTAGGGTTTATCATATTGGTTGTTCACTAAGCAGCCATGGGGAGCATTTAAGAACTCTACACAACTGTCTGTAAATAGCTATGGAAATACCAATTAGAGACAGGGCTATGTGTCTGGGTAGTTAGGTTCTGGTTGTATATAACAGGGCATCCTGATCTATGCCTTGTGCTGCACAGATATGCTGTTCTATAGTGAACCATTGTGGGGTATAATTCGCCATCTCTGATTCCACATGCACCTGCCATCTAAAATACTTTGTCCCTTGTGCAGCATGGTAATAAGTGAAGAAGTCTGGTAAATGAAGCCCTTACCCACCCACCCCCACCCCATTTTGTCTGCTGTTAGTTTTAGATAAGCTCTTCTGGGTTTCCTCCACCACAGGAACACAGATATTATGGAATATAGTTTGTGAAACCATGCTAGAGGGAGGGAGGGAGGGTTATGAGCATATTCAGTGGGTATAGGATTTGGGGCAAGATAGTCATCTTGACAGTGCTAATGTGGCCCCATAAAGAAAGTGAAAGTCTGACCCCTCCTTTCAAGGTCCTGTTTGACTGCCATAAGAGGGTTTGTTAAATTGTCTTTAATCATCTCAGAGGTAGATATAGTTAGTTTAATCCCCAGGTAAGTTAGGCTTTTTGTTAGTCCAAGACAGCCCAGGTGTTCAAGCTCATGTTGTCTAGTGTGATAATTGCGGGCATCACTGTTGTTTTTCCAACATTCAATTTATACAGTGCTATGTTGTCAAGTTCCTCAATTTCAGACAAGACAGCTAGAAGTGATGTTAGGGAGTTAGTAATGTACAATAAGATGACATCTGTGTACAGTGACATTTTATATTATATCTCCCCAAATTTAACCCCTTCAATATTTGGGTTGGTTAAGGCAGCGTGCCAAAGGATCCAGTTGTAAGTTAAACAGGAACAGTAATAATGGGCAACCCTGGTGTGTGCCATTTGTCTGGGGGATGCCGGATGACAGGACCATGTTACATCTTGCCTGCGCTGCAGGATCAGAATATAACAGTTTTACCCACATGATGAATTCCAGTAGTATTTGATAATGTTCCATGACCCCAAAGAGAAATATTCATGATGTTCTGTCAAATTCTTTCTCCATATCCAGGGAGGCTAGCACCCACAAGGGCACAGGCTTCCCTGGACATGGAGATGGTATGAGAGAGTTTACGTAAATGGTTCGATGATACTCTGCCTCCATAAGCCTGCTTGTTTGACCCAGATCGAGGACACCCATACTTGTTGTGATCTTAGGGCCATTGCCTTTGCCAGTAGTTTCAAGTGAATGTTTAAAAGAGATGTAGACCTGTAGCTAAAGAATAGACTCTCATCCTTACCTGGTTTTGATAAAACTGTGATAATGGCCTGCTGCACTGAGTGTTCTCAGTTTCCCCTCTCATTGGTTTCTGAATATGCCTCTCTCAATTATGGGAGGAGGGTATTCTGTGGTGCCCTGTACAAGTTTGTGGTTAGGCTGTCAGGCCCTGGGGCATTATCTAATGCCATGGACTTAAATGCGGCTTTCACCTCACCAAAGGAGTTAGGGTTGCCACCTATCCATTTTTTGATCAGATAATCTGATTTTCAGGGTCCTTATCCAGCCATCCAGTTTTGATTAAATGTAGTCTGGTTTTTAGGCCATTTTGAGTGCTCATATACTCTTAAAACTGCTGTAACAAATCAGTTACTGTTTTGGTTGCATTGCATGTCCAGGTTACAAAAAAGTAATGATGTCATTCAGACCTGCTTTTGTTTGTAAAAATCAGTCTGTCTGGGAGGGGTAAAGTATGGTCATTAAGATCATTAGCAGTAAATTAACCAACCTAATCTTTTCCACTCTGAATTTTAAGTATGGTCTTTTACTGCTATGATAGGAAACAGCTTTTACACCTTTATGTGCTCTCGTGTGTTTCTTTTTGTTTGCTCTATATTCTAGTATGTTTTAGACCCATTTTTGTTAAATTAATAATCTAACTTTTATTGCCTTTATCACTACATCTGATCTCATTTTTTGTATTACCTAAACATTCCATGATATTAGCTACACTTTTACAGGTCATTCAGATAAACAGCATGGAATGGTATGTATGAAATTTCGGAATGTCTTAGAAATATAAAAAGAAACAGCAGTGGCTGCTGAGGTAAAGCGGAACACAATGCAGTATTAAGGGTACCACAAGCACCAATAATTAAGTTATCAAACATTGGTCAAAGCATATCAGAATATACAACTGATGTAGAAAGGAAAATGGGAGAGCGTTTAACAGAGGGTTGAGCAATAAGCTGTGAATGAGCTTGGAACATCCAACAGACCTAAGTTTGATTCCTACAGCCTCCACCTGCATACTGTGTGACCCTGAGCAAGTCACTTAACCGTCCTGTGCTCCTGGGTCACTCCTATAAAATGGGCTATGGAGCCTATGGTAGTTAACCTGGTTGTCAAAGAATAAAAATAAATAACTGAATAAATAAAATAAATAACAGCATACAAATGATTTCCTATCACTAGTAATGTCTATTTCAACATTACAAATCAATAACTTTGGATAAGGAGCGATATACTTGCCAGTCATAAAAAGGGTGTGGAGCCAGAGGCGCAGTTTGGGGTGTGGTTTGGCATCCATTTTTTACCTCAACCAAAGGTGGTGACCCTACCAAGAAGGTTTCTTAAGGATTTCTTGACTGTCCTTAGACAGAGCTGGCAAGTACACCGTATCCAGGTATCTAGCTATCCCCTGACCAGGGATTGCCCACTCTTCTGTGTTCCATAATTTAGCATAGAAGGATTGGAATTCCTATACTATCTTTCTTGGATTGGTATGGAGAGCTTAAGAACCCTCTCATCTAATATGCCTGATTACCTTTGCCACTTCTTGTTTTTCAAGGCAAAGCACCAGCAGTCTACCCACCTTTTCTTTTTGGGAGACATAATTAACTTTGGCTCTAAACAGTGCCCTTTCAGTTTGTTCTCTATCTCATGGTGTTGCTGTCTCACTATGTTTAGCTGCTGCTCAAGTTGATCTGTTGGAGTAGTGGATAACTGCTTTTCTAGCTATCTAACAAGGTCTAAGAGTGTTGCTGCTGTAGCCATTTTTTGTTTCCAGTCCCTAGGGGAGAATCTGATTATTCCTCCTCTGATTGCATATATTTATGCACCCCACATCATGTATGGGCTGTCAACAGTCCCTTGGTTTTCCTGAAATAATTTTTTGGAGAAGTCCTTTAAATGGGCAACCATCTTTGCACTGTGCAAAATGTTGTTTATGCACCATAGTTTGTCCACTGCGGTTTGGGTGTCTATGAGGATGTTTAGTTTAACAGGTGCATGGTCTGAAATTACTTGCAGTAATATTTCTGTGGCACATAAACCCTGCAGTAGTGTTTGGTTAATAAGGAAATAGTCAATTTTTGAACTGGTGCCATGTGGGTTAGAGAAGGAAGTATATTCACTGTCTGGAGGAGTGGAGTGTTTTGCATTGTTCCGCAAGGTTAAGTGAGTCTCTAAGTTCCATAATGGCTCATTGATTTTGTGAGATAGTTATTTATTTATTTATTGAATTGTTTCACCAGGAAAGGTACACTGAGCAACAAGTTACTCCTCTCACGGAACATCCTGGGGTAAAGGGTAGTGGGAATAATACAGAATAAAAAAACAACTTACAACAACAACAGCATCACAATGTAGTACATTAGCCATAATACAACATCATTAGGCATACAGAGTTTAGAATAACAGAAACAGGGCAGTCAGGGAACAGAACTTATTCAAGTTACAGGCACACAAAGGAGCACTAGTTCACAAAAAGAGTACTCAGAATCATGGAAATTTCACATGCAAACATATGCCCAATTGGGCAAGGTGGCATCTGGGGCCACCAGTGTGAGGGGGCAAGATAGTGCAGGAAGTGCTTAGGTGGTGTAGTTGGTAGCAAGGGAGTGGGCAATTTACTTCTACCACGTGGCCTTGGGAGGTCATTAGAGGATAGCTTGATTCCGATGGGGGTCAAATGCAAGTACAACTGGTGATTAGGTAGTTTTATAAGGCAGATGAAAGTGAGCCAGTAGTAGTGGAATGCCGTATTTGTGAGGGGAGTGTGTTCCATAATTTTGGCAGGCAATAGGAGAATGCGTTTGACCAGATGTAGTGAAGCAGCGGAGGATAGCCAGGGTCCTCATGTCACAGGATCTTAGAGAGTAAAGAGAAGGTGGAGGGGTGGATAAAGAGGAAGAGATATAGGAGGGAAGAGAGCCAAGCCAAAATTTAGAGGTGAATTTGGCACCATGGAGTGCACGTCTGTTAGTGTAAGAAAATTCAGGGAGTGGTAGGGATCGCAGTGGTGGATAAGAGAAGGGGCATCACGGGCAAAGCGGCAGAAGGAGTTGAAGAGAGTGTCCAGTCTAGCTAGGGAGGACTGAGGGGTGGCACTGTAGACTATATCACAGTAGTCAAATATAGGTAGGATCATCTTCTGTACTAACTCACGCCTGGCCATAAGCAGAATGCAGCTACTGTTTCTGTAAAGGGCACCAAGTTTTGGCAGTAGTTTATTCAGAATGGCATCAATATGTACAGATGAGCTGAGGTACTGGTCAAACCAGATCCCGAGGTACCTGAACAAGTAGGTGTCCTCTATTACGGTCTCATCTAGGTTGTGGAACGTGGGCAAGTTGGGTTGCCTAGCGAGTCTATGCCTTGTGCCAAAGGTCATGGCTACTGTCTTTTTGGCATTTAGGAAAAGTTGATGAGAACTAAGCCAGAGTTGGACATTGGTGAGGTCAGACTGGAGCCTGGTCATGACATCAGTGAAGGATTTGCCAGTTGTATATAGTACAGTGTCATCAGCATACATATGTATGCAAGCTGATGTACAAACCAGTAGGAGGTCATTTAGGAAAATGGAGAAAAGAAGTGGGCCAAGCACCGATCCCTGTGGGACACCAATGCTTAGGGGCAGGGGAGATGAGGTGGCATCAGCAATATGAACAGATTGTGACCTACCAGTCAGGTAGGCATTGAACCAGCTTGTGGCAGAAGGGGCGAGGCCAGCAGAGGAGAGACTGCTCAGCAGAAGGGAGTGGGAGACTGTCTTGAAGGCTTTGGCCATGTCAACAAAGATGGCAGAGGTAATTAGGCCATTGTCCATTCCAGAGGAGATGGCATCAGTCAGCCTTAGCAGGGAGGTGGAGGTGGAGTGATTTTTCCTAAAACCAGACTGGAAAGGAGTGAAGAAAGCGGAGTCATAGAGGAAGGCAGAGAGTTGATCAAGGACAAGGCATTCTTGAAGTTTAGCTAAGGTAGGGAGGAGAGAGATAGGTCAATAGTTGCCTGGAGAGGTTGTGTCACCACCTTTAGGTAGAGAGAGCACAACTGCATGCTTCCATGCTGATGGAACAGTGGCAGACGAGAAGGATACATTTAGTATGAGGGATAGAGGGTAGGTGATAGCTGGTGCAGAAAGTGATAGAAGCTTAGGGTCCAGGCCATCTGGTGAGGAGCCTTTGGAGGGATTAATAGTCAGGAACACCTGCATGATGTCTTCAGGAGTAATTGGTGTAAAGGTAAAGGAGGCAGAGCAAGAGGAGAGTGGGGTGGAGGTGGTGGGGGTAGAAGAATGTTGGGACGGAGGAGTGGGAATGGTAGAGAGTGTGGATGGAGCAGACAGGAGTGACGAGGCACAGGTCATAAAGTGAGCAATAAAGCATTCAGCAGTAGCCATGGGTTCAGAGATTGAGGAGAGGTTTTTCTTGAGTAAGGGGACGGGGCTTTAGTAGTAGGGGAGAAAAGAGATTGAACTACCTTCCAAAATCTGGATGGATTATTAGTGTTGTTTATGAAGTTCGAGTGAAAGTGTTCAGCTTTGGCTAACTGGATTGCTTTAGTGCACACATTTTGGAGCTCTCTGTAATGTTGGTAGTCACTGGGGTGGAGGGATGATTTATATTGATGCCACGCTAGCTCACAAGCTCTTTGGCAAGCAAGTAGCTCAGGGTCACCCACGGAAGGTGGTTACCCCGGACTCTTGTCTTACGTAAAGGGGCATGACAGTTCCATACATGCAGGAACTTGTCACTGAGTGAATATAAGGCATCATCTACTGAGGAGGCAGAGGAGACAGAGGACCAGTCCGAGTGTACAAGATCGTGGTGCAAAGGGTAGAGATCAAGCAAGGAGTAAAATCGAGTTAGGAGAATTTTATGAGGTATCTTTGGCCTATGTATCTGAAGTACCACATAGATCATATGGTGGTCACTTATAGCATCAGGGAAAAGATTTGAGTCCACTATCCTATGAGGGTGGGATGTGAGTGCTAGGTCTAGGAGGGAATGGTTTTGTGTTTTGTTATTTAAAAGGGTTGGTTTCCATATTAATTGGGAGAGGTTTAGGGATGCTATATTGGAGCGAGTCTTGGACAGAGATGGAGCAAGCCAGTTGATGTTTAAATCACCCAAGATATATAATTCACCAACATGGGCGTAGGATGTTAGTTTAGTGATAAGGTCAGTAGCTATAGATGGATGGAGCCCTGGGTGACAGCAAACCACAGCTGTGAATGGGGGGGGCAGTGAAAGACGACAAGAGTTTCAATAGGATAGCCTCATGAGAGGAGGGGACTGAGACTGTAAGCATGGTAGTATACTGGAAGGAGGAGGACATATATATGGCCACACCTCCACCCCTACCATGCCTATCCTGTTGAGTAATTGTGTAACCAGGGATAGTGACAGCCTGGTCTGGAACGTGGTCCATCAGCCAGGTTTCAGAGATAATAATTATGTCAGGGACAAAGACATGGACCATTGTCTGCAGTGAGGGGAGCTTGAGTGTGAGGCTACGGATATTCAGGTGGATGATTTTTAAGACATTTGGGAGGGCTAGGGAGGTAGTAGAGGATTGTACAGGGGTAGCTGTGTGTGTCATTGGTGGACCAGGATTAGGGTGAATGTCACCAGCAGACAGGAGAAACAGTAGTATAATGAAATTACAAAAATTATTAGATTTGTAGGGCTGATGGGAGTGACGGCAGGCATGCCTAAGTGGTGGCGTAAGTTGTAGGGGAGATGTTGCAAGGTGGAGGAGGGTGACGATCAGGTCAGACAAGGTGGTTAGTGAAGCACTAGAGAGCAAGGTGTAGTGGAGATGATAAAGGGCAGGTGAGGGAGGAGGATGTCCTGGGTGTAGGGCGTCGAAAAGTTAAGTACTCATCAGAAAGCTTGTGTTGTGTGGCTTTGTAATAGAGGCCACACAATACTTGTCCATGTTTTGCCTGACCTAAGTCAGAGACAAGAATATGGTACATCTGCTCCACCATTGCTTAATATGCTGATGCTGTCATGTTTTTATTTATTTATTTATTTATTTCAGTTTGGGATTAATACCTTTGAGCCAAGGGCTCATTTACAAAGTTTACAAGTCAAACAAAGTACAGAAACAGAGATTAACAGTAACAACAGTATATATATATATATATATATATATATATACACACACAGACATTTGCGTACAAAGATGTCATGATTACAAGGTTATAAAGCATACAAAAAGGGTCATATAGCATACATAAAAAATGAAGTAATGTTCTTAATAGTCAAGTTACATGTTACAGATTAGTCATGAAATTTACAGTGAGAATTTCATCATCAGTTATACATGAAAAAACAGTTTGTTCAGAATCTGCACAGGTCAACAGAAGCATTTCAGGTAGCTAGAGCTTGAGAGTGGTAATGCCACCAGAAAGAAAGATTTTTGTTGATGCTATGCATGTGTGACAACCTGAGGGGGCTTTGTCATTAGGAGTGGATGATCCATGGTGTGGACTTGGGGGGAGAGGAGAAATTGGGGAGATAGGGTTGAGGGTGGTAGGAGTGAGGGGGAGAGTGGTTTAGGTGGGGGTGGATATGGTGAGGAGATAGTAAGGGGGTAGGGGGGGTGGAGGAGAGGGGAGAGGACTGGACTGGAGGGGTGATGGGGGTGAGGGCAGGGGGGATAAGTAAATAGTAGTTATAGGAATGGTGGGTGAGAGGAGATGGTTAGAGACAATTCAAGTGCTAGAATTATAGTAGGCAGGGCACAATTTGAGTATGTAAGTTTAACGGTTAGGTTTTGTTGGGGCACTCACATATACAGGTGAGAGCTAGGAATGCTCTGAGTCCAACTTTGAAGTTGCTGACCTGGCTACATTCAAGAAGGTCAGGGGGAGATCATTTACCCACTTGGGTCCTCTATAAAAGAGAGATCTCTGGGCAATTGAGGTATGCTTAAAGGGTACTACCAGCCCACCCTTCAATGCACTTCATGTACGGACAGTTGGCTGATTTACTTTGAACAGACAAGAGGTGAATTCAGGTGCCTGCCCGAGCAAGGCTTTCTTTGCCAGAAGGCAGGCCTGATATTGGGCCCTGAGATGAAGGAGTAGTTAACCAGTTGCCTTATAGAGGTCACAAGTGTGAGTCAAACGGTCTGCTCCCAGGACCAGCCTACATGCTTTATTGAGAAGGGTTTTTACCCTTTTGAGGGCTGTTTCAGTGCCAGCACCATAGATTAGAAGGCCGTAGTCGATGGTAGATAGTACTGTGCTGCTTGTGACCAGCTTTAGGGCCTCAGATGGCATGTAGTGTCGGTATCAATAGAGAACATTTAATTTTGTGTTGGCTGTTTTGATTACATGGTCAACATGAGCTGTGATTGAAAGGGCAGTATCCAAGTGAACTCCGAGGTATTTGAATGTGTCTACCTGCTCCAGTACAGTCCCCTTGCTACTCTGTACCTGCAGTTTCCCAAATTTCTTTTTGGTTCTGTGGGACTGTAAAAAGCATGCTCTTAGTTTTTTTATAATTGAGCATTAGTTTATTATTAGAGAACCATACCTCTACTTGGTGTAAATTTGCTTCTAGTTCATGGGTCAAGGAGGGTAGGTTTTTGCCACTTATGGAGACGACCGCATCATCAGCATATGATACGATGTGTGCTGGACAGATTGAGGGCAAGGAGTTAATAAAGATGCTGAAAAGCAGCGGCCCTAGTATTGAGCCTTGTGAGACTCCAAGGCTCACCTCTCTTGGCTCAGATAGAGTGCATTTGATTTTGACAGATAGAGTCCGGCCCGAGATGTAGCTCCTGAACCATGCAATCTTGTCTGTGGATAGGCCTATAGTGAGTAGGTATTGCAGGAGGAGCTGATGGTTGACTGTATCGAATGCCTTTGTGAGGTCAATAAAGACAGACCCCATAGCCAGTCCATCATCAAAGGCATCGTAGATTTTGGAGGTAAAGTCAACCAGAGCAGTGATTGTGGAATGGTCTTTATGGAACCCATGTTGCTGGGCACAAAGGAGGTTGTATTTCAAAAGGAAATCCATCATTCGAGGGCTTTTGACAAGAGGGGAAGAATGGAGATGTGCCTGTAGTTAGACAGATTGGTGGCATCCCATGTTTTGAGGACAGAAGTGATATACTCCTCCTTCCACTTGTCAGGGAACACTCCTGACCTTAGTGAGTCATTGAAAACTTTAGTGAGTGGATCCATCAGCTCATTTACTGTAAGTGCCACCAGCTTCATGTCAATAAGGTCACTCCCCATCCTTGTCTTTCCTAGTACGTGCTTAACTTATTTGGTAGTGTCAGATCTGGTGATCAGCTTGAAGTAGAAAAGGGGTGTGTTGCCCTTGGCCATATGAGGTGAGGGGGTGGTTTGGTCATGATCAAGAGTTGAGGGGGTCAAGTAGTCGCTGGGGAATATCGAGCTTAGATCAGTGAAAGCAAGGTTAAAAGCGTTGGCTATGTCACCAGACTTTTGATGTGACCCAGTGTCGGTGAGTGTAAGCCCTGGTTCAGCTTTGGAGGGTTTCCCTTTGAGTGATTTTACAGAGTCCCAGAACTTCTTCCCATGGCCCCAGCTCCTTTTTAGAAGATCGCTGTAGTAGGTTACCTTAGCCTGCTGGATAAGTTTTCTGCAATTGTTTCTGGCAGACTTAAAGACCATGAGATCTGCCATTTTGTATGTTGCTTTGGCTGTATGCCAGAGATTATCCCTTTCTCGCATGATCTCAAGGAGGGAGCCTGTGAGCCATGGGTTAGGAGCCCCTCTAGTTTTTTTGTTTTATAGGGGGCAAAGATGTCACAGACCTTGTTAAACATTGTGATGAAGAAGCTGAGGGCTTGATTGCCATCATCAACTCTGTCTAGTTACAACCAATCCACAAGCTTCAGATATTTCTGAATGTAGCCCAGTTGCCCAGGACTCAGGGATTACTTACTTGCTCACGACTGCATACAATGCTGTACTGTTTGGTGCCAACTATTTTGCCACAGCCTCTGTGTATTCCAGTTCCCCTGTATTGACTATGCTGATTTCTAACTTGTATTTGTATTTTGTACTTGTACTTGCAGTTTCTCCCTTCTACTCCCTCCCCGGGTCACACCTGGAAATGGGCCTAGGCTCAGTGTGCCTTTCCCAGTTACCAACTTTTAAATAAGCCCAATAGACGCATCACGAACCTCGTGAAAAGGCTTGGATCTTCATCTGGGCCAGATATATTACCTGACACTACTTTTGCTCCTGTCTAGTATCCCATGTAGAATTATGTATCGTCCCTCATTGTCTCTGGTTTCATGTAGTAAGGTGAAGGGTGTGTACTTAGCTATTAATATAGTTACCCTTGCTGTTTTAGTGTTTAGTCTAGTACCATAGACTTTACCTATGAACGTTCGTCTGAATAGATGAAAGTTTTCATTAGGTGAGTTTCCTATAGGAAACTCAGGGCTGGAGCATATTTACTAATGTGCATGAGCATGTGGGATCATTTAGTGGCAGAATTTGGTGAGTAGTATTTACTTGGCTAGATCCCCCCACCAAGTTGGCACCTCATGTCCAAATCCAGCGCATTGCATGGTATGCAGGTGTACTGCGATCTTGGCTTCCTCTGTCCTTACAACTTCACTGAGGTCTTTGATGGTATTTCTTCCCTAGTTCCCATGTGCAACCATCTGTGACATCATCAAAATCTCAGCTGGGTTGGACCTTCTAAGTGTAGAGCACACATCCACTGCCAGGCTAGCTGAGGGCAGCTCTCTGGTCCACCTCCTCCAAACCAATCAAACATTCAACATTCACTTACTGGCAACAGATCGAGCAGGCCTTAAAGGAGATTTTCTCACCAGAATTAGTTCTAATGCCACAGTTTGCACTCTTATCAATCCCTTCAGAAGGTTTTAAGGTACAAAGGAGGTCCCTTATATATACCTTTCTTCTTTTAGCTAAGAAAGCGATTACTAAAATGTGGAAACCGGTTAGACCCCCAATGGTAGAAAAATGGCATGACTTGCTAATGGAGCATTATTTATTAGAAAGAATGATAGCCGGGACCTGAGGCCAGGGGGAGCATTTTTTTAAATTACATGGAGGGCTTGGGTGCTCTTCAGTTCAGCATGTGATCCTACATTTGTCCCATGAAGATGTTTACATGCCTTCAAAAAGTATGGTCCGAGTGGTGGGAAAGGGGAGGGTTTATAATGGTGCCCATATGGGGTTTGGCTGATGGAAGAGGTGGGAGTAGGGTACGGGGGTCCCATAAAATTGAGTCTCTGGCAGGGTGTGGGTTACAGATTTATAATAATTTGAATGTATCATTGCCCCTACAATTGTATTGCCACGTACTGATTGCTATAAAACTATGGATGTATAATTTTGCAGTTATACTCTAACTGAAATGTACTGTACCTCTTTTGTAATTAAAATAAAAATAAAGTATAAAAAAAAAATTCAACATTCTCAACTCAATGTAATGTCACCTTTGCAGTAACCACTGTAAAGAACCAGAAAGTGAAAAAATAAGGGTGCCTCCCTTACAGCAAGAACATTTAATACTCTATAACTGTCCCTCTGGGGCTTTGCCCATATACTCTGAGTCACCAAGTGTCCCGAAGGGCTATGTCTCGTGCCAGGGCTTATATAGCCATGCTCTGCAAATGTTCCTTGACAGGGTTAAACAAAAGTTAGTGAATGTCGGTTACTGTCTGATGGCAAGATACCTGTGCTAGATTCCGGTCCTTCAATACTTGCCGCTTAGCTGTCAGTGGCAACAGAAAGTATAATTTATTTATTTTACTTATTTATTGATATTGTCAGAATTACAACCCTTTGAGTCAAAGACTTGCTTCCAAAGGCTCATCATCAAGTAGGACAAAATACATAGACAGGTACATGAATTAACAGGCAGGCACATAGTTACAGCGTTACAAGAGATTCAGTACATAGTTACAAGGTTACATGGGATTCAAAGTATACTGGTAGATGGGTATAACAAGACTTGCAAGGGTAAATCATCGTGTGGCACTTTACAATAAATGAATACAGGCTAGGATTTTTATTACATAGTTATGGACCAGGCCAGGGCAGAGCTATATGCCTGAGGACCAGTTTGTTAAAGCAGTTATTACAGGTGGGAAATAGCACTGACCTATACAGTGAGGTAGCTAGCCAGTAAAGAGAGCAACCAGGGATTTGTGGTTGGGGAGAGGGGTGAAGGGATGAAGTTGCAGTCCATTGGGCAGTTGTCAGGTAGAATGAAATGTGGTGCAGGCCAGTAAAGTGGGCTCATGTGTAAAGAGGAGCCCTGGAATGGTTATGCACAGCTGCAGTGCTGCACGGTAAGCAGGTGGTTCCTGAAGGTGAGTTTAAAAGCACCTATTTTGGTGAGGTTAGTGATGGTGTCCAGGAGGGTGATGAACCAGGATGGGGCCCTATAGTAAAAAGATCTCTGGGCGACTGACGTTCTGACTCTTGGTATCAGAAAGGTGGTCTTACAGGCGCTGCACATGGAGATGGTAATAGATGCACATTGGAGGGAGGTCAGGCCAGGGGGGGGGAACCTAGGATTATTTTCTTAGTTAAGGGCACTGTTTGATAGTGAATCTGCTCCTCAAGGTTGAGGTGGTTGGCGGTGGAGTAGAGTGTGCAGATATGGGTACTCCTGTCCGCGCCGGTCAGGAACCTGCAGGCCTTGTTAATAGACCAATGGATTTTATTCAGCGCAGTTTTGTCTGCTGCTGCATATATTGGAAGTCCATAGTCTACTAGGGACAGGACTGAGGAGGTGATGGCTAGCCAGAGTACATCGGGGGGAGGTAGTCCTTGTGCCGGTAGAGTAAACTTATTCAAGAATTTACGGCAGAGCAGAGGGTGTTGATGTGGGAGTGGAAGGTGAGAGCAGAGTCGAATGTGATGCCCAGGAATTTGTATGAGGCTACTTGTTCCAGGGGGTGTTGCGTACTGGGTAGAATCTGGAGTGTGGTGTATCTGGCTTTGCTCTGATGGTGGGCGAAGAGCATGGCTTTCGTTTTTTTTAGGTTGATATTTAACCTGTGGTCAGAGAACCATTGCTCTATTTGGGTGAAGGAGTGCTGGAGTGTGGCTTGCAGGGCAGCTGGGTTTTGATGCAAAGCCAGGATGACCACATTGTCTGCATAGAGCAGCACCTTTCCCACACAGGTGTTGGGAAGTGCATTTAGGTAAAGACTGAAAATGAGAGGGCCCAGGATGGAGCCCTGGGGGACTCCAGAGTGAACAGGCAGTGTGTTCGACAGTATGCTATGGATTTTAATACACTGGGACCTGGAAAACAGATAGTAATGAAACCAAGCTAGGGTCCCAGAGGAGAGGCCTAGCTGGTAGAGGGAGTCAAGCAGGAGAGGATGGGAGACCATGTCAAAGGCCTTGGAGAGGTCGATGTACACAGCTCCAGCAAGGTTGCTGTTGTCTAAGGCTGAGTGGAGGAAGTTGGAAAATTCTAATAGGGCAGTGGTGGTGCTATGCTCAGCTCAGAACCCATGCTGCTCTTTGCACATTATGTCATGTTTCTCTAGGTATTCGATGAGCTGCACCACCACTATTGTTTTCAATGCTTTTGACAGAGGGGAAGTATGGAGATAGGTCTGTAGTTACCTGGGGAGGAGCAGTCACCACCTTTGAGTATTGGTGTGATGACTGCTGTTTTTAAAGCAAGGGGAGAAACTGGCCCAGGCATAGTGAATGACTAAGAAGATCAGTGAGCGGGATTAGGACCATGTAAAGCACCAGCCGAAGGAGTCTGGTATCCAGCTGGTCATTGCATGGGCTGGAGCCACTGAGGGCTTTAGCTAAGTATGGTCTGGCTTCATGCAGAAATATCATACGCAGGTAGAAAGGAGGTCTGTGGAGGTTGGGAGGTAGGGCAGGTGGAGCAGGGTCAAAGAAACTGTTGGGAAGGACTGCACTGAGGTCGGAGAACGCGGTGTTCAGGCAGTCTGTGATACTTTGTGGGTTGGAGGAGATGGTGTCATTGATATTGAATAGGGAGGGGGGAGGGTAGCGGGACTTGCCATTAAGCTGTTTGTCATTGTCCTAGAATTTCTGGGCTGTCTCCCAGGAGGCGACGAATGAGGTCCAGTAATGTGCAGCTTTGACCATGTGGATGGCCCATGTGCATTTATTGCGCTCGGTGTTGTATGCTTGTCTGTCTGCCTTCTTGCCAGACTCAACAGCTCTGTGCCACAGGTTGTCCCTGTGCTTCAGTTGTTGGATAATAGCAGGGGTGACCGAGGGTGCATTTTGCTTCCTGGTAAGGGTTTTGGTGAGGAGGGCATAAAGGTCACAGGCCTTGTTGAAGGAGCTGGTGAAGAAATCTAGTGCAGCGTCGATGCTTGTGTCCTGGGAGATGGGTGACCAGTCAGTTTGGACAAGGAACTGCTTGAGCTTCTAGAAGTAACCAAGGTGGAGACGTTGATCAAAAGTGGTCCTAGGCCTGGGTTTGGGGGTGTGGGCAGACCATGTGAACAGGACTGGGGAGTGGTTGCTGAGAGAGTTTGGGAGGATATTAATGTCCAGGACCTTGTGTGGGTGATTGGTGATGATGATGTCCAGGAGGGTACTAGTCCCACTAGAGGAGTTGTGCCTCATAGGTTGGATAACGAGTTGGGACATATCCAGGGCAGTGAAGGAGTCCCTGGTTAGGGAAGCTGTACTGGTAAGCCAGTTGATATTTAGATCCCAAAGCAGAATCTGCACAGCATTCTGGGGCATGCTGGCAAGGTAGTCGGTGAGCAAGTGAATGGCTGGGATTTGATTACAGGGAGGAACATAAGCAACAGTGAGGTACAAATGGGCCCTGGCAGGGTCAGGGGTGATCTTGAGTGAGAGGGCTTGGGCCTCCGTGCTCAAGCTTGGGCACTGAGAGAGAGTGGCCCATTTGGGTGTCATACATATAGAAAGCACACCCACCCCCACACTTGCCTATTCGGTCCTCCCTGAAAAGTGAGTAACCATGGAGGGAAATGAAGGAGTCTGGGGTTGATTTGCCGAGCTAGGTTTCTACGAAGGCTAGTATGTCGGGTTGGTGCTGTATAACCCAACATTGGAGAGGTGGATATATATATATATATATATATATATATATATGTATATATATCTATATATCTATATATATATATCTATATATATATATATATATATAGATATACATATATATTATAAGGATCATTGCTATGGCTCTTGGAGCTGAAAAAGATAATTAGCTAATGTAGTTCCTAAGGGAGAACATTCCCTTCTGCTGCTCTTCCCATTGGTGATTGCAGAGTGGTCATGTAACCTGCTGCTTAGACTCAGAGTTCAGTCAGCAGTTGTGCATCTGGGTTCCTGTGTGCCACTCGTTTCTGTGTCCCTCAGCGTCTGCAGCTAAGTCTTCTGTTCTGCCATTGCAGAGCTTCACAAATGTGCAACTTCACAAAAGCATTCATGCAGGCTAACAAAGGTGGGAAACAAGTGGCAACCATTGGAGGAAGAAGCTGCCGTCTACTGTCAAAGTTTCAGTACCTTCTTGATCACTTGGCAAGCAGTGCTGACTTTATACTCCTTTTAAGCACCCCATCATGTTGCTCTCCCCAAAGGATAAGATTGTAGATTGGCAAATATCAAATAACACATATACTAATACAGTCTAAAATAAAAATACACAACTTGTTGCTCTTGTAGAATGCTTGAAACAGCAATAAACATAACACAGTCTCTGCATGGTTTTATGCTCGCATACTTACCATGGTACTGACATACTGGGCTTGATTTTTAAACACAAAACTTTGCCGCAAGGTGCCAGCACCAAATGGCTTTGATGCAAGTGGCACCTTGAGCCAAAGGCTGTGGCAATCCTGCTTTTCAAACACAGGCTGCGTTGAAATCAGGATGCTGTGTGCTGAAGCTACCCTTCACCACCCTTGTGGCAGATGCACCCATGCACCTGGTTGCAAGAGGGATTGCACCACAGCACAGCTGCACCATCCCCATATTTGGAATTCCAGAAGCCCTGCCATGATCGCAGAGGGGGCTCATGTTAGACCAGTCAGAAGGTGATCTAAGGGCCCTATGCTGCTGCCTGGCACAGCACTGATTCAGGGGACCTGAAAGGTGGTGATGGGGGGCTGATGCAGCCCTGGTGGTGCCATGGAGGGGTGAGGGGAGGCATGGCAACAGTGGGAGAAATGTGAGGAAGCAGCCAGTGGAGGTGACCTGCAACTTGGAAACAAGATGATTGGGCCAGGTTTGGGGGGCATGGCCTGACTAACATCACCCGAACCCCAGTTGACAGCAGCCCTGGCACCTGCCCTAAATGACTCACAGTCCCCTAAATGCAGTGGGTAGCAGTGGGTGCTGGCTGTGGGGTGCATTTGATGGACAGAGACATGCCCGGGCACTGCCACATTCCCCAGCTACACAGCCCGCCCTGTGTGTGACTGACAGATGCCTGACTACACTACTGGGGACTGTGGATACTGTGGAGCAGGTGCCAGGGCTGCTGTCAACTGGGTCTGGGTAATGATGGTTCGGCCATGCCTAGAGATGCAGCAAAATAAAAATTGCAGTGAAATCAGCGATTTCACTGCACAAAATGGTTTGCAAAATTGCAGTGAAATTTTGCAGTTTCGCTAACCGGCCAACGCAAATGCTGATTTCTATTGGCCCCCCTAGCCAATCACCAGTTGTAATTGAATTAAGTCTCCCCAGTTACCCTGGCCCCCTCATTTCCTTTTATTTAAAAAAAAATTCAACCCCCACTCCCTGGTGTGTAGTGGTCCACCCCCACAGGCCAGTCACCGGCCGTAATTGAAATAAGCACACACACCCAAAGTTACCCTGGCCCCCTCATACCCTTTTATTAAAAAAAATTCAACCCCCACTCCCTGGTGTCTAGTGGACCCCCCCACCCTGTCATCATGAGTTAGCACCCACCCCACCCCGTTACCCCACAGTATCCTGATTGGGCCACCAGCACAGCCCTCCACTCACCTCCACGGCTGGCAGCCCAACTGAGCATCTTCAGTGAATGAGTGCGTGCTTGCAAGCCAACGCTACCATTAATTGAAGCACTCAGTCAGGCTGTCAGCCATAGAGGGAGTGGAGGGTTGTGCTGGTGGCCTGATCGGCCGGGGTGGCCACCAGACACCAGGGAGTGGGGGTTGAATTTTTCTTTTAAATAAAAGGAAATGAGGGGGCCAGGGTAACTGGGGGTGGTGCTTAATTCAATTATGGCAAGTGATTGGCCGGGGGGCGCTCACTAGAAATTTGGGTCAATGAGCAACCGGCAGGTGGAGGGGGGACCACTAGACACCAGGGAGAACTTTGGTCAGTTGCCACTTTAAATTTGGCCGTGGGAGATGAAATTACACCCGCAGATGGTGAAATTTCACTGTGGGTGGCAACATTTCACCCACGAGCTGCAGATTTTGCTGGTTTGTGGGTGGAATTTTGCTCACTCCGGGGAAGGGGGGATTTCACGTTTACCCTGCAAATTTTCCAATTTCACACAACACTAACCATGCCCACCCCTCAGCAGTCCTGATTGACTCTGTGCCAAGTCACAGGGCACCTCCACCTGGTGCCTCCTCAGTTCCCTCCCACTGCCCGCCTTGCCCACCTTGCCTCCCCCATGGCACCACCAAGACTCTATTGGCCCCTGGTCCCCACCTTACAGACATAGTTAACCCCTTCAACCTCTGTGGATCATCTAGGGTTGCACCGGGCAGAGGGGGTGACAGATCCCTCCATCAAACCCCGCAGGTGTGCCCAATGTTTGGCACAACCCTGTGGCTGTGGCAACTCCTGGGTCTTTGGTGCAGGGACCTCCTGTTTTATAAAATAGGATGCAGGGTCCTTGACACATCTGGAGTTTGCCACAGCCGTAGATCAACACAAATTGCATCACTCTAATGGCTGACTGAAAAGCGAGCACATTATAAGCAGTTTGTGCTCCATGGCAGTTGTCCCTTGCTTATTTTGATGCTTCAGGAACAGCTTTGGAAGGATATCTGGGAGCTGTTACTTAGCTGCCCCTGTGGAATCAAAGATGTGGGAGCAACATGGAAGCTGGATCAACAGTTTAGCTAGGAACATGATGTAGAACTTGATGACCCCTTTATGTTATGCTTGCTTGGTCTTCCTGTTAGCTGTTTGATTCTCCCTTACAATTTAACTCAGGTCATTAAAAATGTAATACCTGGTGTCCTTCCAGTGAGGGTAGGGTGTGCTCTTGCAGCCTGCTGGATCTTGAGTTCATCTTGCAAATTTAATAATTTACAGATATTTGCTCAGGGTCTTTCACCTTATTGGGGCATGGGATAAAGTGCCCTATGGGCTTGCTTTATAGCATATGATTGAACTGGTGCTAGAGTGCCTGTTATGGACACAAAGAGGTCATTCAAAAAGGATGCAGCATCTCTGCCTTCTTCCAACTCTAGAATCCCTACCAGGAGCAGGTTGTTCCTCCTGCTCCTGTTTTCCTGGTCGTCTAGTTTATCTTTCAGCTGGATTACTTTTCTCTACAGAGAAATTGGTTTGCACCCTGTCCATGATCAAGCAGACTCATGCCTCAGCATCCCCCACTCTTCTCACATGAGAGGCAGTATAGCGCAGTGGTTTAAGGCTCTGAGCTGCAAACCTGGAGACCAGGGATTGAATCCCACAGCCCCTCCATTTGCATACTGTGTGACCCTGAGCAAGTCACTTAACTTCCTTGTGCGCCTAGGTCGCACCTGGAAACAAGCTTCAGCTTAGTGTGCCTCTCCTGTTAAACAATTTCCACCTCCCCTTCCCTTCCTTCTCAGCATGTCCAGAGAGGCCTTAACTGTTTCTGAATCTGCAGCACTCTCTGGGACGATCATCTTTATGGAGGTTCGTTCAGCAAGAAAAAGTTCCATAATGTTTGGATCATCCCGGTGGCCTGAAGAGGTGGTGAGAGGCGAGTCTGACTTATGGCACTTGGGGGGCCTGTTAGTGGATGTGAACTGGAAGTGGCTGGTAGATGTCAGCTGTTGTTTCTTGTTGTATATTTGCCGTTTTGAACCAAATTCCATCCTACAACATGTCTTAGTATGATACAGTATCAGTCGGGTGGTTCTAGAGGTAGGCTCAGTGAAAATTGTGCAATTTTGAAACTTATAAAACCTGTGGTAGCACTGGAGCTAGTTAATGTGTGTCTGATCTCATCAGGTGCATCACTGGGAATCCAATACACATGATACACGATGAGGCCAACATTTCCTTTGCTTGTCACATGATACAAGTCACAACATGATTTTTTGGGGGGCCCATACAACAAACGCTCCAATTTAGGCTTAGCATGTTGCCAACAATAAAACATAGTTATTTGCACTGTCAAAAGCCTTTGCTGCTGTCATGCAGTATGCAGAAAACAATCCAAACTGATGATGTTGCTTGCAATACTTATTCTGCATTCCAGGTGGTTCAAACACAGTTACTGTAGATCACATTTTTTTTCTCCTATAAAATAAAAACCCTCCCATTTTGCTTCTCCAACATCCCCTCTAGTAAATGATAGGTAAAAGAAAGACTAGAGGCCTGTACCATAATAAGTGGTAAGGTTCACACAAGAGCTGCAGCCTGGATAACACTTTTTCTAACCCTTGTGGCCCAATAAAATGAGGATGTGCAGCTGCAAAGCAACCAACTTTAGAGTGCTCAAAGGAATGCTAATACAGTTACAATGAGCACATCCAGTTTGCAATCATCTGGGCCTGTTACTGAACCTATCATCACGTGAGTAACAGGTGGACACTACAGTAGGAGGCGCAATCTCATTACAAAACAAATATAAAGAAATAATTACATAGAAATTTGACAATTTATTTCGGTGAAGGACAAATGATTATACAGAAGTAGCCAGCTGCTGCACGTACCATAGTACTACCACTGCCCTGCTTGACTTCACCAGCTATATTCATAAGGCGATTGACACTGGCCACTTACTGGGTGCAGTGTTCATTGATTTGACCAAGGCATTTGACACTGTGAACCACCAGCTCCTGCTTCACTCACTCTCTTCCCTTGAACTATCTAATGATGTAACCACATGGTTTGAAAGCTACCTCTTGGCAAGGAGCCAAAAAGTTAAAATTGTTGACTCTCTCTCAAGTGCCCTGCCTGTCCGCTCTGGTGTACCCCAGGGTTCCACCCTTGGCCCTCTACTTTTCAGCCTATTCATCAATATTCTTCCTGCAGCTTGCAATAATAACTTAATACTCAATGCCGATGATGCAGTCCTCTATTCCTTCCATACTGACCCCGTCTCGCTCTTCAAGATGCTACAGACGAACTTCAGCCTAGTTGAAACCTGGCTTCCCCAACATAAGCTGTTGATGAATTACAAAAAAAACAAAGTCCATGCTGTTCCATAGCTCTCACAGCAGATCCATAAACTTCACCACACATAATGAACTTGAACAGCCACTTGAGCAAGTGCAGGAGTTTAAATACCTTGGTATTACCCTTGATTGCACAATGTTTTTCAGCTCACATGTTCAACACATCTCCAAATCAGTCTACTCAAGAATTGGGGTCCTCTACGGCTGCCATCACTGTCTTACCACAGAAGCTATGCACACAGCCATAACTGCCTCAGTCCTACCCATTGTTGATTACGGGCTTGTCTTCTATGGGGCTGCCATTGATACCACACTAAAACAGGTCAAGACAGCCCTTAACAAATGCTGTAGACTTCTCACTGGTGCAGGGAAGCATACGCATACCTGTGATCTCTACAAGCAATACAACTGGCTCAATCTAAATAGTAGACTTGTCTACCAGACCTGCCTACTGGCTAAGAAAATTTGTCTTAACCTCAAACCCCCTGCAACTCATGCCTTAATGTTGTCCACAGTCATTGCACATTTTACGCGTAGTTCCCTCAAACCAACATTTTGTTGTTCCATTCTGCCGTACCAACCAGGCTCAACGTGCTTTCCACACCAGGGCCCCCCTGCTGCTAAACAACCTTCCCCCTGAAATTGCAGCTGAAAACAAGCTTGGCCCATTCAAACATAAACTCCGCCAGCACCTCACTGACCTCAGCAGTTGTGACTGCTCTGCCTAGGCTTGCGGCTTTGTTTCACCTCTCCCTCCTCTCCTGTCCTTCCTTGCTACCCTCCCCACTTCTCTCCACCCCTCCATCCTCTGCTACTCCCCATCTCTCTCCCACCCCCAACCTACCATTCTGCCCCTCTCCTGCTCCTCTCCTCCCTATCACCCTATCTCTTTTTGCTCCACCCCAGACTACCTAGCACTTATCGTTCTGTTCTTGCACTTATGACAATGTCAAATCCTTGACTGCCTAACCCCTTTTCCCCACCCTTCCCCCTCTTATCCCCAACCCCTTGCTCCACTTATGTCACCCCAGGATGTTTTTTATTTGTATTTGTGTCATGCTACATATACACACCCGTATTGTTAATTGTGCATTGATATTTGCCACTGACTGTTTGGTACTGTGCTAGTCTATACACATGTACTGTTTTTTGCTACTAAGTTAACCTCCTGACCTGTATTGTATCTTACCTCTGTTTTGCTTGCACCCATTGCTGACACAGAACCTTTATAAAAGAACCCTTGGTTCAAAGGTATTTGTAATCCTAGTAATAAATAAAAAAAAATAAAATAAAATACTACAGATAATAAAACAGGGAAAAAAACAGTTGTGGACTGACTTAAAATGGACAACAAATGTAATGAATGTGATGGAAATAAATGTGCAAAAATGGTTACTTTTGCTCATTTTCAGGGAATGAGCACACTGGAGGGATATAAATGCTAGACCAGGCCACTAGAGGAACAGAAATGTTTTTTTTTTGCCAGTGTCTACTGTGGAATGGCCATTTATCACATTGTTCAGTGTCTGATAGCCATGCCACAAAATGGGGTCTCTTGTCACTAGTTAAACTGGTGTTTCAGTGGCCAAAGCAAGAGAATAATGAGACAGCAACTCATTTTACTCATACTGTGTCTTTGTCTTTACTGACTATACTACACAATGGCAATGGCAATGGCATTACACTATATAAAATTGTTTTGAGCCTGCCTGTCTGTGCAGCAGTTGGATTTCTGCTTTCGACACCAGTGACCTGGGTTCAGAAACAGACTCAGGTAGTTGGAGGGCTGGCCGGGGAAAGAACGCTTGAACATCTGACAACTGCTCGCCTTCTCCCGGGGGATCTGCGGCCTCCCATTTGCTGGCTCCTGGGAGGCTGGGGGAACAGTAATGCATCAGTCCCCTCTGAATAGGGAGCAGGATGGACATCAGTGTGTGCCTTGACATCAGTGGCATGCCATGCTCCCAAGGAAGAAAATGGAAAATGGCACCCTGGCCTACCAGATGATGGCCGCCAGACCCTCACCACCACAGAGCCCTGGACAGCCCGGACTGACCCCAGTAGCACCCAGGCCAATGGGTTACAGCCACTGGCACTTCCTCCTGGGATGGAGAGGACCCACCCAATGAAGGGATACATCAGGTTACCCAGGGGCTGCCGATAAGGGATGGAAGATGGTGGTGCGATTGGTGGGTGGTGCAGAGGTCCCAAGCGGCCCAAAGGAGTGGTCAGCCAGGATGCAGGGACAGGAGCAAAAAAAAAATTTTTAGGGTTACTTTAAAGTAAGTACTATTTTCTACAGTACTGTATACATGCACACATATGTGTGTGTGTGTGTGTGTGTGTGTGTGTGTGTGTGTGTATATATATATATATATATATATAATATATTTTGCCAAAAACTTTGTTAATACATTACTTAGGGTCAAAGCAACAAAAGTTGGGAAATGTGCTGTTAGGGTTTTCAACCCTAACACCCTACTCCCCCTTCCAGGCAGCAGAGCAGCTGTGGGGTGTGCCTCAGGCTTCACAAGCCTAACTCTCACCCCATTACATGTGTGAATAAGGTCAGATATGCATATTGTATGAGAATGGGGTGAGAGTTAGGGTTATGAAGCCCAAGGCTAACCCCACAGCTTTCGTGCTGCCTGGAGGGGTGGGTGGGGTATTTGGATTGGGAGTACCACTAGACACCAGGAGTAAAAAGAGTGAACTGGGTCAGGCATGGGAGGTGGGGGTACCACTGGACACCAATGATAACATAAAAAGCAACATTTTATATAAATTGGAGGGTGGGGGTGGGTGCCACTAGACACCAGGGCTATTATATGGAAATTAATGGGCAGCAGGGCAGAATTAGAGCTTGGGGGTATGACTGGATACCAGGGAAAATGGGAAAGTAAATTATTTTTGGTGTTAGACAATCCTTCGGTGCATGAAACAAAAAATTATTCCATGACACAAAGGAGGAATCAGAAAAAAAAATAAGTCCAAAATCCTTTTTCGTGCCAGGGGATCCCTTTTTCCTCATCCTTTTCCATTCAAACAAAAAAGGATTCATAGGCACGAAAAAGGATTTCAGACTTAGTTTCTTATCCGATTCCTTTTTCGTACCAAGGGATCCTTTTTCATCACCCTTTTTCATTCAAACGAAAAAGGATCCCTTTGCATGAAAAAGGATTTTGGACTTAGTTTTCATACCAACATACTAAGATGCCAGCAGAGTAGGCCTTATGGTCTTTCGAGTCTGCTTGATAGACAGCGCCTATAATGAGTGCTGATTATGCTGTCCCCCCCAACCCTTTGGGTTTTCCTACCCCCTGTCCAAGATATTTCCCCTTTGCTGAACTTACTCAGCTTCACCCTCCCTCTATACCTGTCCCAGTCCCTCTTTAACCCTTCCACAGAGTCCACCTCCACCAGTACCTTGGGCAGTGCATTCCATAGCTCCACCACCCTTTCTGTGAAGTAGCACCTCCACCTCCTCTCTCCCCTGAGTCTCCCCCCTTCTAGCTTCCACCTGTGCCCTCTGGTTGCCCCCCTCCTTCTTTTGGAACACCCCATCCATGTCTACCTTATTTATTCCCTTTATGTACTTGAAGACCACTATCATATCCCCTCTGTCTCTCTTGTCCTCTAGAGAGTACATGTTGAGCTCCTCAAGCCTCTCTTCATAGGTCCTCTTCCCCAATGCCCCAGATCATCTTGGTTGCCCTTCTTTGAACCCTCTCCAGGAGTGCAATACCCCTTTTTAAAGACGGCCTCCAGAACTGCATGCAGTACTCATGGTGCAGCCTAACCAAGCAGTTATACAGAGGGAGAATCACTTCCTCCTTCTGGAGGTTATCCCCCTAGAAATGCAACTCAGTATCCTATTAGCCTTTGCCGGTGCCCTCCTACAGTTCTCAGAGTTGTTCATTCTGACATCCATCACCATCCCCAGATCCCTCTGCCCCTTCAAGACTTGTAGTGTGCCCCCCCACGGTATACACTTGACCTGGGTTCCTGGCCCTCAGGTGAAGAACTCTGCATTTCCCTGCATTGAATTTCAGCTTCCACCTATTCGACCACTTCTCTAGAGCCACAAGTCCTTCTACTCCTCATCCACTACTGCTCCCAGCTTTGAGTCATCCGCAAAGAGACTTATTTCACTGCTGATATCTTTCCTTATGTCAGAGACATAGGCGTTAAACAGGAGTGGAACCAGGACCAATCCTTGGGGGACCCCACTGATGACCATCCTGGGAGATGAGACTACTCCCCCAACCACCACCCTCTGAGTGTGCTCTGATAACCAATTTCCTATCCATCTGATTATCTGATTCCCCACCCCTATTTCCCCCAGCTTAGCCAGCATGTCACTGTGCGGTTTGGAATCAAATGCCTTGCTGAAGTCTAGAAAGAGGACATCCACCGGCCTTCCCTGGTCCAGGGCACTTGTCACCCAATTGTAGAACTCCACAAGGTTTGTTTGACATGACCTTCCCGGGATGAAGCCATGCTGTCTATCATCCAGGTACCCCGTTTCCTCCAGTACCACCCCAGCCTTTCCTTGATAATACCCTCCATTACTTTGCCCACCTCCAACGTCAGGCTAACAGGCCTATAGTTCCCCAGCTCCTCTCTTGATCCACCCTTGTGGATAGAAACAACATGGGCCACCCTCCAGTCATGTGGCACCCATCCTGTCTGCAGAGAGATGTTGAATAGCTCTGCCAGAGGGGCTGCCAGAACATTGGCCAATTCCCTCAGCACCCTGGGATGTATTTCATCTGGCCCAGGAGCTTTCTCAGTTTTTAGCAACCTGAGGGCTTCCCTCACTCAATCAACTGAGATTTCAACTTCCCTGACCCCCTTATTCTCCTGTTTTGATTGCCCCCCGACGTGCCGACCCACCCCTCCAGATCTGGCAGAAATCCCAGTCTCTAAGTGTCCCACCACTTCCGCAGGTCCCCCTCCTCTTCCCCATGTGGTGCAGCCTCCCCCTCCTCCCAAGTGAAAACTGAGGTAAAGTACTCATTTAGTACCTCAGCCTTCACCCCCATATCCTCTGCCCATCCCTCCCATGTCATAATCCTGCTAATCTGCCCCCTCACTTTCCTTTTTTCCCCAATATATCTAAAGAATCCTTTATCCCCCTCTCCTGATTTCATTAGCCAAGTTTAGCTCCATCCTTGCCTTAGCCAATCTCACCACCCTGGTGACCTTCCTGGTCATCAGTGCCAGGTCTCTCTCACTCCATGAACGATTGTAGCCCTCTTTTCCCTCACCACCTCCTGAACCTCCTGGGTCCACTGACACAGTTTTCTGGCCCTACCGAATTTGCATCTCACCTTTGCACAGGACTTGGTAGCCTCCTGAACCCCCTCTCCCAATGATCTCCCAACCTTTATCGTAAGACGTGATCCTTTTTCGTTTGAACAAAAAAAGACTCACAAAAAAGCATATTAGCAAGTCACAAAAAAGGATTTTAAACAATAATAAAAAAACTGGAGGTTAATTTTTGAAATGAACAAGTGCAGCATCCACCTCATGGAGTTCCAATGAGCCGGATACATGTTCTGATATCTCAGCAAGATGTCATTTATGATATTTTATAAACTTTTTTTGTGAAAAAAAAAACAGAAGACAAGATGGCGGCTCACGAAAAAGGAGTTTTTCCTCATGAAAAAGGATTGGCCTCTCAAGAAAAATAATTATTTTTTGTGAGGCCAAGTTCTTTTTTCATTCCAGGAAGCTATCCTGGAAAGTGAAATTCCCATTGAAAATAATGGGAACTTTAAAACTGAATAACTTTGCAAAGGATTACTATTTTTTCACCAAACCAGTGAAAGGCACTTCTGTGACCCAAGACCTTTCTACCCTGAACATGTCAGACCAAAACTCCAAACTGTCTAGGCACAGTGTGCTGACAAAAAAAAAGGAAAAAAAAGGGAAAATGTTTAAATTTTTTCACTATGCACAGCTCGGAATCCACACGTCTGATCAGAACAAAACTTGTCACGTCAAGAGATCTACCCCACAAGACTGCACTTGCAAAATGTTTTACATATCTGTCAAATGATTGCAAAGCTATTAAAGTACAAAATTTGAGGTTTAACATAGAAAGCCCTGCACATCCGTAACTATAGCGGTGCTACCATGCCACTATAATATAGATAGATATCTAGATAGATAGATAGATAGATAGTCAGTTGTTCAGCAGGTTGCACACTCACCTCTGAGGCCGGAAGATCAAAAGGTTGTGTTCTAGCCCCATACCAGGTGCTTGGGTTAAATCCCAATAATAGTAGTGCATCATGAGGGGGATGCTGCACTCCTGAGATGCTATCTTTCAGATGAGACATGAAACCAAGGTCCCATCTACTACCTGTTCTGGTGCTTGTTCAGATGAACGTTAAAGATCTCATGGCACTTCTCAAAAAGAGTAGGGGTGTTTTTATTCTGAAATTATATGCACATACAGAAATGAAAAAAAATACTTCTTTGTTACTGAATGTCATAACAATTCAAAGGAAATAATCATTCAATAAATGTATAGAACAAAGGTAAAAAACATTTGTGGTAATACAAAGTTGTTTTTTGTAATCAAGAAATAAAACGTAGAATGAAAATGTGAAATGAATAAACCTCAGAACTCAAAAGATTGATTAATATTTAAAGGGAAACACTGGAAAAGGCACATCTTTACCCAGGCGCTACCAAAATGCCTGATTAGTACTTTCAGACAGTAAACATTTTTTTTTAATTCCCTCTAATTGCTTTTTTAGTTATTTAAACAGTAGCATTCAACCTTCACTTTCTATTGCTGGCAGCCACCATCTCATGAGCAGCAGAGAGCTTCCTGAGCTCACTTTATGCAAATATGTCCTGTCAACCAATTGCAGAGGTCAAACAGACATATTAGCACACAGTGTGCTCAGGAATCTCCCTGCTGCTCATGATATGGTGGCTGCCAGCAACAGAAAGTGGAAGTTGTGAGTAGCTGTTTTAAATCATTAAAAGAAGTTGTTACTGTCTGAAAGCACTAATTGAGAGTTTATGCAGTGTCTGAGGAAAGCTGTGTCTTTTCCAGTATTTTTCTTTAAGTTTTCAAAAGGATAATGTTTACAAAAAACAAACATACCTTATTTAGAGTCTGTGGTCTATTAATATCTATTCATTATTTGAAAAATAAGGGGAGACTTGGTTTCTTATATCTGTAGGCTGATGGTTACTATAAACTTATAGATCTAAGAAAAAGAAAAGGATCACATTAACCAACTGATTGTATCCCATCTATCTGAATAAAGGTCCTGTGGGCAGTGTTTTCCTTCCTGTTGCTTTATATTTAGTAAATTATCTGATATGGACTGCAAAACTTGTGCTGTGGTCCAAGTGATTTGTTGTAGGATCAGCTTACATCTAGCTTGCCATATGCCATATTTTATGCAGGTCAACACTAACCTGAGTATGCTTCTATTGAACTGAGAGGCTGTTTGTGGGAGGATTCCTAAATATAAAGCATCAGAGGTTATTATTTCACTCAGGAACATCTCCATTTTTATGTTGGCTTGTGCGCACGTGCAAGCTACATAGTGGCACCATATGACTTTTAGAGGTGTGCCATCCACTCTGCCAATGCCCTGCAGGCAGGACCACACCACACCAATGAATGGCAGAGCTGTCTATGACAGCACTTCAGATGCAGTGGTGTAAAGTTAAAAGGAAACCACTGCTGCAATCAGTGGTGATTACGTGAAGCAATTTACATACGCATCAGCAAGCAGTGGCTGTCATCAGCAATTTACATATTGCCGGCATCAGCAAGCAGTGGCTGTCATCAGCCACCTCTCTGTCCCCATAAAATTTACATACACAAAAGCCGACAGGGTGCCCAATCTCCCTATCGGCATGACCCCTCCCCAGTTCATTTGCTGATGGGATAACCCAATCCCTGTCGGCATGATGCCCCCCATGTGTTGTGTGCCAAGGGGGTGCCCAGTCCTCCTCGGTTCATGTGTCCCCCAGCACACAGTATGGCTGACAGGGTGCCCAATCCCCATTGGCTCCACTGCTCCCCAACAAACATCCAGGTGGCATGCTGGAAGCCCACCCCAGTGTGCCCAACATCCTGCATCGTCTTTATTTTTTTAAAACCCTGTAACAAAAGAAAACGTTCCCTTGTTGAGTTTCTTGCCCCTCCCCCAACCCACACTCACCCTCTGTGCACCCCACCTCCCCGCACCCCCTCACTCCATACTTACCTCCACAGCCTGGTGCGATGATCTTCGGTGGACCTGGAACACGTCTGCACTCTTCAAAGCTGACCGCAAACTGAAGAAATGCCGGTAAGCTGTATAATGGCATAACTGGTGTTTTTTTTCACTTAGTTGGATATCTCAGTCATGTTTTTGCCTTTTGGCACCAAATTTTCACCATGGGGTTCTTGGGACCCTTCCTCATGAATACAGTCACTGTCATGGTGTTATTCGGTCCCAAAAGGTGATTTTGTGGTCACTGCATAGAATCACCTTTTGGGACTGAAGACCAAAAAGACAGTGTCACTGTTCATGAGGTGGGCTCCCAAAAAGCCTATGTTGCAAATGTGGTGAAAAAATTCCAAAAAATGACTGTGGTACAAGCATGCATTTTGCAGTTTCCACGCACACTCATAACTTCGTGAATTTGTAATATTTTCACTCCAGATTTTCAGCATTGGCATTTTTTCACACCTCCTTATGAACAGTATAGCTGTCATTTTTCACATCCTGATTGAAATGTGTTTTCGCACTTCCAGTGCAGAATATCGCGGTCGCTGTGGGAAATCACTGCTCGGGACAGATTAAGAAAATCACAGTGTCACTATACATGAGTAAAAAGTGTCAGTGGTTCAGCAGGTAGCACACTTGCCTCTGAGGCTGGGAGATCAGAAGGCTGTGGGTTCTATCCCCACACCAGGCACTTGGGTTAATTTCCCAATACTGACACTGTAGTGAAGCATGAGGGGGTGGTGCACTCCTGAGGTGCCCTCTTTCAGATGAGACGTTAAACTGAGGTCCCATCTACCTGTTCTGGTGGTAGTTCAGGTGGATGTTAAAGATCCCATGGCACTTCTCGAAAAGAGTAAGGGAATTTTTATTGAAAACAAATAATACAAAAACTGTATTACATCATACAAACCTATAATAAGGAAAATCAAATGAACATAAATAAGTATTTCCTCAAACAGTAACTCCAAACTCAGCCAACCTTCCCCCCCACCAAAAGAGTAGGGGGAAAAATAATGAGATGCAAAACAGCATTACATGATACAAATTCATAAGAAGCAAAATCAAAAGAACATAAGTAAGTAATTGAGCATACATCAACCTCGGGCATAGCTAAACTCCTCCTTCCCCCACTAAAAGAGCATGGTGTGTTTAATTAGAACTTCCAAAACCTAATTAATACAAACAGTGATGTCACACACAAATGAAATATAAATGAAAAAATAAGGATCAAAACGATTGTAGCTTAACATGTGCTAAAAGGCACCCAAACCCATAATTAATACTAAAAGAATCTCCCTCCTCCCTCCACTAAAAGAGTGGGGGAATGTGCAGCAGTACACCAACATTCACTATAATTGAAATCAACCAGTGATAAATACATGTAAAAAACAATAAGCAAATCAATTAAATAATATAGAGTATTGCAGATACCGAATAGGAAACTGGAACAGTATCTCCCCCCTCCCACTTTCCTCACTAAACAGTAGGGGAAAAGGTAGAAAAAATGAAAATTACCATCAGTTTATCAAAAATAATCAAAACTGGGGAACATTCTGCCTATATTGGTGATAAATAGCAGGGGTCAAATTCAGGAATTCACTGTCAGTATGACATTTCATATCTTCCAAAATAAAGGAAAATAATATAGATTGTGGAATGTAATTTTTCTGTATAGAATATCAACATCTACTTTGCCAAATCCAGTATTTGATATATGCAAATAAAACCAGTACACTGCTCGGGTGTAAAAGCATCCAATGACTTGTCAGCAGCCCTAGTACAAAAACATCATAGTTTAAAAACTGAAAAGGTAAGCATGTCTAGGCATTCTTGATAAAATTCCAAAGACCCAATACATATGGACACTCAAAAAATAGGTGTTGAATGGTCTCTAAAAGATGTTCACAACCAGGTCTGGGACAAATTCACTCCACAAGTTCTTTGTGCTTTAGGTTATTTTTCACGTTCAATTTACCATGAGCACATAGCCAGATTATATCCCAAGTTTTATTAGGTAAGCGAGAATCATTTATCATTCTACAAATGCTTTGTTTGTCTGCCAAAGATCTATCCTGAAAGGGTTAAATTTTAAAATATTGATCTAGAATATAAAAATATAACTGTCGATGGGACAAAGTACAAAAGTGTTGTTTTGGAAGCATCTAGGTTTTCAGTTTATCCAAACCATATTTCAGATATAAAGAGAAAGAAAAGGTTTTTTTAATTTTTTGACTACCCCATTGTATTACCCCAGACTGAAAAAATGGCATCTAAAATATGGTGTAGCCAGTGACACCAAGGCTGAGAGCCACCTAAAAGCACAGGAACAAAATTAGTATTAAAAAAAATACTGAAAAAGAATACCAGAGGTTTAGGCATCCCTAATCCCCCCCCCTCCTTCTTTGTACAATATGTAATTCCCCTCTTAACAGGGTTCAATCAAGACCCTCATAAGGCAGAAAAAAAAACAGCCAAATACCTTGCATTCTAGGGTTTTCGGGATAGGGAAAACATGACTAATATATAAAAATAGCTAAAGAAGGTAAGACTGAATCATATGAACATGTTTTCATTTATCCATTTTCCATGTGTTCCAGAGGCGCACTTGCTGGTCAGCTAACTCTAGTTTTAATGTCCAGTTATATAGTGACATATCTCCTAGTCCAAAATAAAAGCCCAACTTTTTGGGGGTAAACAATAGGAAGGTCTCCAAAGTAGGTTTGTGATTTATCTAAAGGGGTAATTGATAAGGAAAAACTTTCACTAAGGTTGAGTTTTCCTCCAGATGTCTCAGCAAGATGTTGTAGTAGATCTAAAACATAAAAAACAGAACTCTGAGTTGATACTGTGATTACCAGGTCATCTGCATATGCTCAGGCTTTAATAGAGGGGGATTAATATGGTTGGATACCTATAATCCTAGAATCAGAATATAGTCCGTGAAGTAACAGGTCTAAAGTGAGAATGTATAACAGGGGACTTAGTGGACATCCTTGGCGGACTCCTCTCAAAATCTTGTGAGTAGCCCCAAAATGTCCATGAAGCAAAGGACGAACTGATGCAGAGGCATAATATCGTTGTAAGGTAGAAACAAAAAAATGAGGAATTCCATATTCCAACAGACAGGTCCATAAACATTTGTGGGACACCCTATGAAATGCTTGAGATTGGTCTAAACTTAACACAAAAGCTGGTACATTGGAAGTGGAACAGTAATCAGTTAATTCTCAAAATGTAAGTAAAGTATCTGAAATTTTACACCCAGGAACAGAACAGGTTTGAGAAGGGTGAATAACATCTTAAAGTGCATTAACTAATCAATTATTTAAAAGTTTTGCAAGAATTTTTAAATCTACATTTAACAATGTAAGTGATCTCCAATTATCCAAATTAGATGTATTTCCCTTTTTATACAGAACAAAAAGGGTTCCAGCATTCATAACTTCCAGAACAGTGTGTGTATTCAACAAACTATTATAAACATTAACAAGTTCCTCTGAACAATAAGGCCAAAGCCATTTGTAAAACTCTGATGGCAACCCATCACATCCTGGAGCTGTGTTTAAAGACAAAGAGGAAATAACATTATGCAGTTCTAATTTAGAAACAGGCCGTACTAAAAGCTGTTGCTGTAACTGTGAAATTTTAGGCAAATGTAAAGATTTAAGCCAGTCCACGGCATTAGGAGACATTTGAAAAGCACTCCCAAATTTCTGTAGAATATATCGATCAATTTCTGACATAATATCCATTCTGGTATGGATAGAAGAAGCATCCGGTAATTCAAGCCTTTCTATATGCTTTTGTTTTCTCCTGAAATTACAATTCTCATGGGCATTGATCAAGTAGGACTTCCCCTGAGTCCCTAATTTCTGTTCTGTTTCTAGGGACTGAAATCTATTATATTGAAGTCTAGTCAATTCTGTTTTAAGATACTTAATTTGTTGGTTCGTTTGTTGTGAAGGGGTCCTATGGATCTGAAGGATTTGTAACTCATAGTTTAAGTCTTGATATCTCTTATGCCTGTGAGAATGGTGTAATCGAGAGTTAGTTTTTAAATAAGAAATAAAATCTTGTTTGGAATCTAATCACCAAGAGACATAGTCATCATAAAGACAAAAAACAGATTTCCTGGCATCTACTAAATCAAGCATAGTGTATTGAAGGTCTTATAACAAAGGTCTGTATTTAATCTCCAGGACCCTTTCCCATATAAGGCCTCAGCCACATCTGATAGTGAAAGACTGAGCAAACAGTGATCAGAAATAGCTGTGACCATTGTATGGCATGATTGTATTTGCACTCCAGCAGGAATAAAAAAAATAATCAATATGAGAAGATAACATGCCTTTGTGAAAAGTATGGGGGGCTCTAAGAAAAAGAGAATGCTGCGTATCTTTCAAATTTGATTGGGTTAGAATAGACTTTAAATCAACCACATCACAAAAAGTTTTTTCCATTTTCCCGCCCTTACCAGATCTTAATAACCCACAATTCAAATCTCCCCCCAATATTACAATTTTAGATGTAAATAAGAAGGGTTGACATTCTTTCCATAATGTAATGCATCCCATTTTAGTTTGAGGGGCATAGCAATTTATTAGTCTATAGAATGTATTATTAAACACCACGTCCATTAAAAAATCTCTCCCTGGATGGATGTCCACAAGTTTCAGAACCTGGACATTGTGGGGAAAAAAACATATAGCAAGACTACTACATTAGTCCATACACAAGGACCAATAGCTAGTCCCCCATTTCCAGTCTGGTTTTGCTACATCAGCCTCTGAGATGGTATAAATTCTCATATCTTGCAAAAATAAAACATCAAGGTGACAGGTTTTGAACATTGCAAAGGTGGCTTTACGCCGCAACCCATTTCTAATACTGTTCGTATTCAAGGAGATTAGAGATAAATTAGGCATATAACAGTGTCAAGTAGTGGGGACAGAAATTTCTTTTGCTTTTGATCTGGTACCCCATCTTTTTTCAATGACTTTAGGTTGTACAGGATCAAGGTCTTCTGTGCCAGAGGAAACCTCCAAAATAGAGGAGGCATCAGAAATATCTTCCATCTCTGTGTCTCCCCAATGAAGGGGGGCATATTTATTTATTTATTTGCTTTTGTTAACCAGGTAAGCACTCTAGACATTCAAGTCCCTATTTTCAGGTGCAACCCAGGAGGGTTACAGAGTACATAGGAAACAAAATACAGAGTCGAGGTAACATACAGGAGCCACAGGCACCGACAAGTGGGTGATACAGCATATGGTACAACAGGCTTTAAAATGGTCAGGTAGGCAGTATAGTAACAAGTTACATAACAGCAATGAGAGGTAGGATAACATCAAATAACAACATGAAAGAGAATAACAGCAAAATAATTGAAAATACAAGCAAGTATTTGCATGACATGAGCGCTTATCATGAGAGAGAATGAACATCAAATAATGCAGAATAAAAGCAGGTACTGATATGACAAGATCGCCTCTCCAACAAGAGGGTGGAAAGTGCCTTATGCTGGTTATCAGCAGAGATTTAACAGCGGCCGGTGAAACTGCTCACAGGACAGCTCCCTCAGTGAATCGGGGAAGGGAGAGAATACGCTGGGTCTATATGGTACATAGACAGGCAGAGGCAGTTTTGAGGAAGCTCCATAGGGATGTTTTGAAGCAGGGATGGAAGGGAGAGGCATGAACGAGGGCGGGAAGGGAGTTCCACAGTCTTGGCATGTGGACAGAGAAGGCACCTGTGAGGGTGTGGGTCTTAGGAACCAGGCAGACCTGTGTAGCACTGGATCTTAAGTGGTAGGCAGGGGTTCCATGTTTAAGGGGAAGGGCAAGTGCAGAAGGAGTGGTTGTTCTAACTATGTTATCTATGAAGTTGCCAAGGACAAAGGCGCGGTGCTTTTCAGGGGGGAGCCACTCCAGCTGTGAGTAGAGCTCACAGCAATGCATAAGGCGAGGGGCAGAGAGTGTGAAGAGGCATATGTTGTTATAAGCAGTGTCCCATTTTGCAAGGCTAGAGTTCGGGACTGGGGCAAAGGCTATGAGCCCATAACAAAGCATGGGAAGAAGTATCCCCCTGGCTATGGCGAGCCGAGCAGTCGGGTGAGGTAGTCTTTGGCTGTGTAGGCAAGTCCAAGCTTGCCATTCGTGACTTTACATATATTCCGAAGATGCATGGTGAGATCCAGTTGTGGATCAAGGGTAACTCCTAGATACTTAACAGAGTAAATGACTGGCAGGAGGGAGCAATTTGCTCCATAGATAGTTAGAGGTGCCAGGCAGGAAGAGGTTTTGGCCACAAAGCCAAAGAGCATGGCCTGGGTCTTCTTCAGGTTGACGGTAAGCTTGTGGCCCATGAGCCAGTTCTAGATAAGATCAAAGTTGGAGTTAAGTTGAGGTATTGATTCTGGAGCTATAGTGGTTCAGACCCTTGTAATTTTAGCAACTGTTTGCCTCTGCCTTGTTTCAGAAGGTGAAAGGATTGGAAATCTGGTGGAGGCATTGTTGGGGCAATGGGGACAGTAGTAGTTTCCATAACAGGGAGGTTGTGTACTACTACTGGAACTGGAGATGGAACCACAGGTTCGAGGGCTAAGGGCAAAGCTATTGTATTATCAGAAACTTGTGGAGGGGATGCTGAGGAGAGCAATTTTAGGCCCAGACCTGGAGGATTTATGAACCACCGAGTTGACATAAAAGTCGTGTTTGGCAAAATCAGCATCTGAAGTATTTTGGGAAGCCCAGGAGCATTCAGTGAAGGTATGACCCTCAGTATCACAAAGACTGCATTTGGGGATAGTGGTACAGTGTACTCCTGGGTGACCTAGCATACCACACATAGAACAGAGAATGTTATCGCATCCACTGCTAACGTGACATAGTGAACCACATTTAAAGCAAGTCCGTTACATCCCAGGATAAAATACCTCTATCCCTGCCTAAAAAAAACTACTGGGCAGATGTAAAATACCAGCATCAGACATCCGTAATTGAACTTTAAAATGCCACCCTCCTGTTCAGAACCCTTCAGTATCAATTATAGGGTCAGGGAGTCCCTGAATCTCACACTTTTGCTCCAACCAGTAAATAATATCCTTCACATTAACCCCCTCATTTTCAAAAAAGGATGGTCACTGTTTTCAAAGTAGGTATAGTCAAAGGCACTACAAAAAAATGCAACCAGATCTCAGAGTCTTTTACCGTAGAATATGTTTGCCAAAATTTGTCCAACAATACTGCAGTCTGAAAACTGATGTCAAAACTATGTTCTCCTGGAGTGTGGATAAAAGCAAACACCTCAGAAGGAGAAAATCCACAGGACTGTTTGATCAAGAACTTCCCCACGAAAGCTCTATCTGGGGGCGTTTCAAGGCCACTGGTATACCTAACCCAAACAGCGTGTTGGCATTTCGCATTGACCGATGGATTGTGAAATAGGCTTGCGGAACTTGATTTTTGTCTGGGTTCCTCAGGAGATAGATTGTTAGGACCATCAGTTGCTTTAGAAGGACTATCTTCAGCCCAGATATAATCTGACTGTCCGTAGTGTCATTTGTGGAAGGTGGAATTGAGTATTCCTCATTAAGAGCAGAAGGTAGTGCAGGCTCAGTGTTCAGTGAGTGGGCCAGTAAGTTTGAATCTGGGGAATTTTCTTGGTGATCATTTTGAAACTCAGTTTCAGTGTTCATGCAAGGATCCAGCGATGAAACACCGGGCAAAGGGATGTTTGGATCTGGCGATCAGCCCCTTGCATCATTAGGAATCCAGCCGGCTTGTTCCAGTGCCTGGTCGGGTAACCAATTTCCATCTTCAAAAATGAATTGTGCATCATTAGCAACAGCTCCTGGAGTAGAATACTCTACAGATTCTGCCAACAGAAATTTCTTCCCTTTAGTAATTTCAGGACTCATACTCAACCTTTTACGTTTTTTCTTTTCTTCCTCAAGTAAACGTTTTTGATGAGAAAATTTTAACTTAGCAGAAGAAAGGAGATCAGCCAATCGTTGTTTCTTGGTAAGTAAGTTGTCTTGTAAAACTTTCTCAGCCTCATCCAATTCCAATAAGACAGTAGTGTCCAGAACTGGTGATATATCAGCAGTATTTCCTTCAATAGGAGTAGAGCGCATCTCTTGTGCTGGACCTGCAGGAGCAGAGATGCATCCTCCTTCAGGTACACCAGCCAACTCAACAATCCGGGAGTCCATCAGCAGCGTTCCCTACAGGAGAGTAGGGGAAGTTTTTATTAAGAGAACAAAGCAGAAGAATACAACCAAAAATCATACAATAAAATAAACAAAACTAAGCAACTGAATGATTAGCCAGCAAAGCTATCCAATTTATCCTTCAAAAAAGGAACTGCTTGCCATCTAGCAATCTATGCATCATGAATCAGGTGCGACTTCTCATACAGACAGTGTGCAAGTAAATCAGATTCCACTTTTTCAAGAACACCATTCAGGGCTTGATACATTTGTTGCAAAACAAGTTTATACCAAATTTGCCAAAAATGAAATTAAAAAAAAGCAAAAATAAGTCATACAATCCCTGCTGAAAGAACACGTGGAGCCAGAAAAACAAACAAACAAAAAAAAAAACTACCTCAACATATTTAACAGTGCTCCATGTAGAATCATTCCATTTAGCAGCCAGGGTCTTCCAGACCTCCTGAATGAAAGGACAATGAATCAGAAAATGTGCCATAGTTTCCTCTTGAGCCACGCAAGATTGTCTAGGACACATTCTTTCAGAGAAAGCTTTGTGTTTAGCATTCCCTCTTACATTAAGACACCCATGACTGAAAAGCCATAACACATCCCAAATCCTAGGAGGAAGTGTGGTATCCCGCAACCCTACAAGTACTGTCTCATGATAAGAACTTGGTATGCTTTTGAAATCAGGAGTAGCAGCATGGGCATTGGATTGTATTGTATCATAAATAAGCTAATTAGAGCATGACAAGATATCAGCTTGTCTGAGTTTCCATTTTTTTAAGTTTGACAACATCAGGCTATAGATAAACAGGAAAAGAACCAGCCAGGAATGCTTTTTCACCCTGCGGAATCCAAACATTATACAATTTGCGAAGCCAATAGTCCGCAAACAAAGGCCAGGCTGCAGGATATGGCTTAGACAGGTCAAGCAGATTCTGATGAAAAAATATACTAAAATAGAACGAAATTGGGTTCACAAAATTCAATCCTCCCCTTGTTACAGGTAAATACAGGACATCCCTTTTAATGGGGTTTAGTCTGCTACTCCAAATAACCTGTAAAAAAAGACTTAAAAGTTGGGTTTCGAGATTTTGTGGAATGGGATAAACAACACTTAGGTACAAAAAAATGGGAAGTAAAAACATTTTAACCAGAAGAACCTTTTTCTTTTTTGTCTGATGCCACAATATCCAGACAGCCACCTTAGATTTAGCAGCCTCAAGCTTCGAAGTTGAGTTTAGAGAGGCATTATCTCCTTTCCCAAAAAAAACACCCAATAATTTAATAGTGTCCTGTGAGACAGCAATGTCATGAATGGAATCAACTGCAGGAAGGGAACTGCAAATAGGACAGATGATACTTTTAGATTTATTAAGAGAGGCCCCAGCAACAACAGAATAAGTGTCATAATGACGTAAACCTCTGGTACCTGAAGCAACATCAGAGACAAAAATGCAGAGGTCATCTGCATAAGCAGCAGTCTTAACAGGACAAGTGCCAGAATGAGGTAGAATACCATGTATGAGATCATCCTGGTTAACCAGTTTCATAAGAGGGTCTGTACAAAAAACATACAAAAGAGGACACCCTTGTCTCACCCCTCTATTGATTGGTATATAAGAACCTAAACAGCCATTTATTAAAGGAATAGCAAAAGCATTTTGATATAACAGAGAAATCCAGGAGCAAAAAACATCAGGCATGCCATAAGAATGAAGAGTACAGGCAATAAAATTATGCAGAACCCTGTCAAAAGCCTTCTCCTGATCAAAGAACATAATATATCCAGCAAGGGAGTGTACCTTACCCTGTTCCACAAGTTCTCGAAGCAGAAGCAGATTAGATTCTATAGTACGACCAGGAATTGAACAAGTTTGAGTAATGGAAATCAAATAAGGGGCCACACTCAATAGTCTAGTATTTAAGATTTTCATCAAAATTTTCAGATCTGTATTCAATAAGCTCAGGGATCTCCAATTATTAAGATCACTACGATCACCCTTTTTAAAGATCAATATCTGTACCACGATACACAAATGAAAGTCAATGATGCGATTCTCCAAAATCCAATTAAAAACTGCAACAAAGTACATCCTTAAGTACGTCACGAAAGGCTTTATAAAATTCAGAGGGCAAACCATCTAACCCAGGGGCAGTGTCATTTTTCAAGCTATGTATGGCATGCAAGACTTCTGTGGCATGAATAGGAGCAGTAAGCAAGGGGAGAGCATCCTGAGGACAACTAGGGACAGAAAACGAGGACAAAAAGTCCTCAATGTCAGTATCAGCAATAGAAGTAGAGGAATACATATTCTTGAAATGCACAGTGACTGCAGAGAGAATCTCAGGCGTGGAAGTCCGCGAATTACCATCATGCATTTTCACCTCCATCAAAAGCCTATCAGACGTTCATTTAGTACAGCAATCAAAAGCATCCCCAAACCCCTGCTTCCCTTGAGAGCAGACCCTATGCTTGTGTAACAAGGAGGTCACTCTAGAATATTGTAAAGCTTCCATTTAACGTTTGACTGCCTGAACCTGGGAGATCACATTAATCCACTGCACATTAATAGCAGAATAAATTGCAAGTATTTAAAAAAAAGCCTCCTATACCAACACCAAATCTTGATCTTATGGATTCAGTGGTCAGTTTTACTATAGCTGAAACTTATTCAGCAATCAATTCATTTAAAGATTCAGCATCTGCAGGATCAGATTGTATTCCTTTTGCTTTGTTAAAAAAAATTCTTATGAATTGGCTGGACCATTGACACTACTATATAATGAGTCTATGGATAAAGGGATTGTCCCTAGTGAATGGAAGGAAGCCTTAGTGATTCCAATTCATAAGGGTGGATCAAGGGAAGAGGTCAAACAATACAGACCTATTAGTCTGACATCTTGTTTGTGTAAAATTATGGAGAAACTTATTTCCTACAAAATCAGCAATCATATATTAAATAGGAAACAATTTGATATTACAAAACATGGCTTTCAACCAGGACGTTCCTGCCAATCAAATCTGATCAACTTTTTTGAACCAATTAGTGAAGCACTAAATCAAGGCCTTTCTGTGGATGTAATTTTTTTGGACTTGGAAAAGGCCTTTGATTCAGTATCACATAAAATCCTCATAGGTTGTCGGTCCAAAATGGAATTAAATAAGCATATAATTACTTGAATAACCAACTGGTTGTGTGACAGCAGACAACAGGTTACCATTAGAGGATTTAAATCTACCTGGACTGAAGTTACTAGTGGAGTACCACAGGGATCAGTTCTGGGCCCAATCCTTTTTAACATTTTGATTGCTAGCATGAATACTGTAGATGGAATATGGCTGAGTAAATATGCTGACAATGCTAAAATGGGAGGTCTTGTTAATGACACACTTTCTGCTCAAAAATTAAAGGAAAACCTGAATTTAGTCTTTAACTGGACTAATAAATATGAATTAACATTTAATTATCCCAAATGTAAAGTTATGCATTTTGGGAAAAATAACAATTATTTTATGTACTTCATTAATGATAATTTGCTGAATGTAGTAAGTTCTCTAAAGGATCTATGTGTATTTATCACTAATGATCTAAAATTCTCTGAACACACAATTCATATAGTAAAGAAATGTAATCGCCTGATTAATTGCATACTGAGGAACATAAAAAGTAAAGAGTCAGAGGTATTAGTTCCTTTATATTGCAGCATAGTGAGATCTAATTTTGACTACTGTTCATCCTTTTGTTCTCCAACATTATTACGAGATAAACAATATAGGGAAAAAGTACAGAGAAGATTCACCAAACATATTACAAATTTAAGCACCCTTTCGTATAAAGATAGATTAAAAACATTAGATCTCTATTCACTTGAGTATCGTTCCTTGAGAGGAGATTTATGTTCAGTATTTAAAGCTACTCAAGACACTTTGCAATTTGAGTCACTGTGTTTGGAATGGCACCGTTCTGTGTGTACAACTAGATCTTATGACTTAAAATTAAGGGGTAATATAAATAAAACAACAAAAATAAATCATTTTTTTACTCAGCGAATTATGTCAATTTGAAATTCTCTTCCATCTGAGGTTGTCTTTAGCAAAAATTTAATTCAGTTTAAACAGAATCTTGACTCTTATATGAATGAACTAAAATATGATTACCACCAATGGTAGGTGGCAAGATTATAGTGGGCTATTCCCTTGATCTCATAATCTTCCTATGAACCTATAATAAAGCATAGCAGGTGATCCTGTAATGCAAGATAGCATTTATATTGAGTGATAACACGAGATTTAGAGAAACGGGCAACCAAATTCTGAATCTCGGCGTTAGTGTCTACCCACCAGGTACTGAGATCCCCCACCAAACCAGCCCCAGACATATGAGCTCGAAAAAGTTCCTGAATAGCATGGACTAAATAGGTGTCAGAAAGCAAGGTAATATTAAATTTCCAATAACCTTTCCCGTGGGTTAATGCAGCTCCCATTGCAAAGAAACAGTCAGGATCACATGATCCGAAATCTCAGAGGGGATTGTTTTAGCATGCAAAACATGAGCCTGTGAATCCACAAAAATAAAATCAATTCTAGTGGACAGTCGGCCTTTGAAGAAAGTGTGACCTCCCTGTTCATGAACAGTCCTATTAGTATCTTGCAAGTGACATCCAGAAATTACGTATTTAAAACAATTTGTGTCACAAAAATCTTTATCAGTGCGCGCCCCCCCCCGTCTTGTTTAGCCACCACACAATTAAAATCCCTCCCCAAAACAGACGTCTAGTGGTGATGAGATAAGGCTGAACAGCAGTAAATAGATCAACCCGGTCCTTTTTACTGGAAGGGGCATAAACAGAAATAAACCTCCAACCTGAACCATTATAAAAAAAAATCCAAAAGAAGTGCCCACCTCAGTGAAATTTCCACTAATCTAGTAACCTTAAACCCATCACCCCGTAAAAGAATCCCAACACCATCACAAGTATCCACTCCAAAAGAAAAAAAAGAAGGTCCCCACCTCTACAACTTCTGGGCAACAGAGATCAGGGATAAGGAATTCAATCTAGTGTCCTGTAGAAGGTATATATCAACCTCCAGGTCTTTTAAGGCATGGAAAGTCACCAACCGACACCGAGCATTCTTGATACTGTTAGTATTAAGAGTGGCTATACTCAGCGAACCATTAGGAGACATGCAAAGATAAAGAAAAACCAAGTCAGGTAACCTTCCCTAATCTACTGCTCCACCTAGGTCTAACACCAGGCTGGAAGGACAGAGATTTGCTCCCCTCCTCTCGTAAGTCCTCCACCTCTGTATCAGAGGAGAGAAGGGTCTGGGTGGATGTTTCTGAGTCCCCACCCTGATCAGAAGAGTGAGATTTCTATGAAAGAACCTCAAATTTATTACGAAGAGGGAGGCCAACAGCAGTAGGGGAAGCTTTTGCAAGTTTTGATCTTGTCTTGGTCTGCCTGAGAGCTCTCCTCTTAGATGTAATACCAGGGTCAGGGGGTGGCATAACCACCTGAGCCTCAGGAATCTCCGAAGTGAGCTCAGAAGGCAGGCATGCAGGTTCTACTATGGGAGCAGGAGAAGAAAGGCCTTGTTCCATAGGCTGCTCTCCTGGGACCTCAACTGCAGGGACAGGAACAAGAGATGTGGGGGGTCCACAATGGGGTCAGCCAAGGGTGTAACATCAGGCACAACATCCAGTGGCAATGGATTACTGGGTTCAGCAGAACTCGCAGGTACAGGCCTGTGATCTGCAATATCTTTTTTCTGGGCTTCAGTAAGGATAGTGTCCTGATGGGGGCGATCAGTTCTGTTATGGATAGGCCAAGAACAGGACCAAAAGCCATGACCAGAATCATCACACAAGTTACACTTGAGATCATTTTTACAATCAGTACTAGAGTGACCATAAGAGAGAGACACAAATTACATCAAAGGCAATCACAGGCTGAACTGAGATGCATAAAAGACCCACATTTAAAACAAGTCCTGGGCTGACCGACATAAAAACAGCGACCCCTCTCCCTACTCAAGAACAAACTATTAGGGAGATGAATAGGGCCAGTATAGTTATGTCGCAACCGTACCCGAAACTTCCAACCCCGAGTCAAAAATGGGTTGTGGAGGTCCCAGATTGTCACATCTCTGCTGGAGCCAATGAGAAATGTCATGAACAGCCACAGTTTCATTACAAAACAATACAGTAACAAGCTTAATAGCAGGCCTGGTCAAAGGAATAGCCTGATATGGAAGCCAGAGTGCAGAACATCTCACAAGTTCATACCTAGTCCAAAATCTATCCAATCCCTGTGGTGATTTAAAACTAATATCATAAAGGCTGTCACCAGAAACATGGATGAGAGCATAAATCTCATTCATAAAGAACCCTAAAGATTCTTTAACTAATTTCTTCCCCACATAAATCCTATCAGGTGCAGTAGGCAGACCCCCAAGATACTGGAGGTGGACTGCATTCCTCCTTTGCATGGGGGGAGGTTGACCAGAAAAAGTATCTCAACGTCAAAATTCTTCCCAAGTATGCTTAGCCTGGTCTTGGGGATTCTGAGAAGGCTCCTGAGGAGTAGAAAGACCATCCATGAGGTCTCCCCAGGTTTGCTTAGGCAAACGGGAGCTTGTGCCTTCATCTCCTGAGGAAGAGCTTGACGGCACAGGAACCACAGAGACTGGTGGAGGAATAGACACAGGTGGCTGCATATCAGCAGCATGTAAATCCAGGTTGAAGTCAGTAGTAAAAGAGAGGGGCAACGGGGAGCCCTGCAGATAAGCAGTAACAACCGGCACACTGCCAGAGAGATTAGTGCCAGGAATAGGGCTGTGCTGCAGATCCAGTATCCAGTGCCCCTCAGATCCAGGCTTCCAGCGCGCGATTCTCAACGAGTGTTCAAGCACTCAGGAGATACTACCCTGCTGACTCGGAGACTCCGCTACAGTGTCCTAACCTGATTGTACAGAACTTGCCGTCTCGGTAGGGGATATAAAATTAGCAACAGAAGCAGTACTGGGGCACAGGACCCAAGGCAGCATGGATTCACGATGGGACGGTCGTGTCAGACGAATCTAATAGATTTCTTTGACTGGGTTACCAAAGTAGTAGACCAGGAAGGGGCTGTGGACACAGCCTACCTAGATTTTAGCAAGGCATTTGATACAGTTCCACACAAAAGATTAATACACAAGATAGCCAGCCTTGGAGTGGGTCCCAAGGTGGTAGCCTGGATAAAAAATTGGCTAGACAACAGGACTCAAAGGGTAGTAGTAAATGGAGTACACAGTGACGAAAGGAGGGTTACTAGCGGGGTACCACAGGGTTCAGTACTGGGACCGGTCCTTTTTAATGTCTTTATAAGTGACATTGCAGAGGAACTGGAAGGAAAAGTATGTCTCTTTGCAGATGACACAAAGATCTGCAACAGGGCTAATACACAAGATGGAGTGGAAAGGATGAGAAGGGACTTGGCAAGGTTGGAGGAATGGTCAAATGTATGGCAGCTCAGATTCAATGCAAAGAAGTGCAAGGTAATGCACATGGGGAACAAAAACCCTGGGGAAGCATACACAATGGGGGGTGAGATACTGACAACAGTAAAAATAGAAAGGGACCTGGGGGTAATTATATCAGATGACCTAAAGGTGGGCAAGCAATGTGAGAAGGCAGTAAGGAAGGCTGGGGGGATACTGGGATGTATAGGAAGAGGCATCAATAGTAGAAAACAGGAAGTTGTTATCCCTCTGTACAGACAGTTGGTGAGACCCCATCTGGAGTACTGTGTGCAATTCTGGAGACCCCATCTCCGCAAAGACATAGACAGAGTGGAGGCTGTCTAGAGGAGGGCTACCAAAATGGTGCAGGGTCTGCACCAGAAGACATACGAAGAAAGACTAAAGGAGCTTAATATGTATACCCTTGAGGAAAGAAGGGAGAGAGGGGACATGATAGAAGCTTTCAAGTACCTCAAGGGAATTAACAAAGTCCAAGAGGGTAGCATCTTCCAGAAAAAGAGATGTGCAAGAACAAGGGGCACAATTTGAAGATAGAAGGGGGATGGCTCAGAGGTAATGTGAGGAAGTATTTTTTCACTGAGAGGGTTGTGGATGCATGGAACAGCCTCCCTGAAGAGGTCGTGGGGTCAAGCACAGTGGGGGACTTCAAGAATGCATGGGACAGGCATAGGGCAGTCCTAGTGGGGGGTAGGAGGAATTAAGCTGTTGGTTAACTAGGATCTGCAGCTTATCTGTTAGGTAGGAAAATGGGCAGACTAGGTGGGCCAAGCGGTCCTTATCTGCCATCAAATTCTATGTTTCTATGTTTCTAGTACTCACAGGAAGCACAGGAGGAATGTCGACAGGTAATCTAGGAGGAGCGCGTTCAGAGCAGACAGCAGCAGCTCTGGCGTCAGTCATGCAGCAAGGCTGTGCTGCAACTGCGTCATTAGGGTGACTGACAGCCAGCGAGTCAGACTGGAGAGCAGGCGTTTGCGCTGGTAACAGCAAAGTTGTTCCCAAGACATCAGGAGACCGAAACTCACTGTTTCATGCAGAGCTTGGAGAAGCAACAGAACAGGCCCGGTCGTCAGCTGCAAGGGACACGAATACACGGTCTCTATCAGACCGAATCAAGCGATGGAGGCACAAGTCGTCTGCCATCAATAAACCAAAAGGTACACCACTAGAGACATCCAAAGAATCAGGAACAGCACTTGCCATAGAAGCTATATCCAAACCAACAGTAGTGATCTCCCCAGTTGGACCTGCAGGAGCGGAGATCTGTTCTCCTGCAGGGACACCAGCAAACTGAAGGTCCATCGTAGTCGCAGCCATGGTACAGCAGCTCCTCCTACTGCAAGAGTAGAGGAATTTCCCCGGTGCCTGGGCCAAATTTCTCCCACTCACTAAAAATACCACCAACAAGCTTAATCTGGTTCAAGGTCAGGTGGCATTCATCTGTATCCCCCTCCCCCGGGTCGTGCCTAAAAATAAGCAGATTTGTCTAGTGCACTTACCCAGTCAACAAAATTGAAATAAATAAATAAATGAGGAGAGGCTCAAAAACACCCATGTTGAAAATTTGGTGAAAAAAATTCAAAAAATTATTGTGTTACAGGTGTATGCTATGCGAGGTTTTCATGACAGTCAGAATTTCTCGCAAATATTTCATATTTCACTCCAGATTTTCAACATTACCATTTTTTCACACCACCTCTTGAACAGTATAACTGTCATTTTTCACATCCTGCCAGAAATGTGTTTTCACACCTGTGGCACCAAATGTTGCACTCGCTGTGTAAAACCACCTTTCCGGATTGAGTAACGAAAAGATAGTGCCACTGTTCATGACGTGGGATCACAAAAATCCCATTTTGTGAATTTGGAGTGAAAATACCAACAAACGCCTGTGGCATTAGGGTTTCCAACCATAGTGCCATACTCATTACAGACTGACAGGCATTGGGGGGTGTGACTTGGGGTCATTGACCTGTAATACATATGCCATTCCACCCCCACCCTGCAGCCACTGACAGGCATCGAGGTGTGCCTTGGGGTCTTCTGGCCCAGTGTTCACCCCATTCTCCTATACCGCACCCATTTCAGCATATTTCCTTATGGAATGGGATGAGTGTAAGAGACGAAGATGCCAAAGCACACTGCAACACCTGGTCTTCGGCCCCAGCATTCACCCCATTGTCCTGTACTGCACCCATTTCAGCATATTTCCTTATGGAATGGGATGCGTGTAAGGCCCAAAGACCCCAAAGCACACCGCACCACCTGTCAGTGTCTGCAGGGTAGTGTGAGATGAAATGGCGTGAGCGTTATGCCCGATGATCCAAAGGCACAACCCCAATGCCTGTCACTCTCTGTAGGGCGGGGGTGGGGTTGGCATTCGTTCAATACTTCACTGCCATTCCTATTATGCATCTCTCTACCTCCTGCACTACCAGTGCCAATGTCACCAAGCCAACATTCAGCATTGACAAATGCTTGTTTTAACTAAAGTCCAAAAGGCCTGTGCAAAGGGCCACTGAAAAAAGAGGTGATCCATTGTTTTAGGTTGAGCAAAGCATGTGATTCTAGGGCAGAACCTTTCAGTTCTGTCTTTTTGTTTTAAATTATCCTTCACCTGGAGTTTACCATGGACACATAACCAAATGATGTCCCATAGTTGGGGTGGGTAGTACAATCTGAGAGCATGTCTGATATAGCTTTTAGCTCATTCTTAGGGTGAATCATATATGTAGAGAGTATTATAAAATGTTTTGATTGTATGTAGGAATAAAATTGTCTCCTATTATACTTTAGTAATGCAGTTTTGTTGACTTTCCACATTTTTAGCTTACCTATGCTTTCCCCTAATTATTTTGGAAAGTCTATCATTCTAGTTTGGGGATGATTCCTGTTTTTTCCCAGGCTTTTAGAAGGTGGGAGATATGGTCGGCTACTCAGAGGTGCCATATGGAGAGACTTCCTGTGATAAGTGGTTGAATGTTGGAGTACAAAAAGATGCTTTGGTAGAAAACAATGAGGTTTAGCATTTTCAAACCGCCCAAAGCTATGTCTAAATATAAAATGCTTCTCTTGATGGGGTTAAGGCGGCTTCCCCATCTACATTGAAAGAAACAGCTAAGGAGCCTGGTTTCCAATGCTTTAGGCGGAGGATAGACATAGCTTAGGTATAAAAACATTGGAATTAGAAAGGTATTGATCATATATATCTTTTTTTTTGTACACTCGCCACTTGTTCCGCTGTGCTACCCTGTACAGGGCCATGTTAATGGTGTAATACCAACTGTAATAAGCTGAGTCTGGGTCGCCAAAATGTATTCCTAACAGTTTGCAGTCTGTGTGAATAATTGGAATGCCAGAAATGTCTGTGGTGTTGGGTGAGACTAGCCCTATCGGGATACATTGGCTTTTTTGGAGGTTGCTCTGGGATCTTGAAACTTCTGAAGATCCTCTGAATACTGGTTCTGTCAAGGAGCTGGAGTGTGAATCTGCTAGAATGACATGTAGGCCATTGGCGTACGCCATGGTCTTTATTTCTATGTCCTGACTTGTTATGGAAAGACCTTCGATGTCAGAGTGTAAGTTTATTTTATGGATGAGGGGGTCTAGTGTAAGAAAATATAAAATGGGGCTCAGGAGGCATCCTTGTCAGACTCGCACCTTAATTTTGCAGGGGTGGCCAATCCATCCATTAATGTATGGTGATTCCTCGGTGTGTTTTTAACAAAGTTTGATCCAGTCTGTGAATATCTGGGGAAACCCATATCCTGCTAGACAGACCCATAGATGGTGATGTGATACTTTATCAAAGGCTTTGGATTGATCAGCATTTAAAAGGTATCCTGTGAGTTCTCCGTTATTTCCTCTTTCTAAAATTTCTCTAATAAGATTAGGACGTCTGATATTTTCCTGCCTGGAAGGGAACAAGCTTGTGTTGGATGTATTAGAGATGGTAAGATGAAAGTTAGTCTGTTATTACGTAATTTGGTCAGTATTTTAAAGTCAGAATTTAAAAGGGAAATGGGTCTCCAGTTTTGCAGCTGTTAAGTACTCCCAGATTTATGTAGTAGAATAAGGAGGCTTGAGTACATATTCAGTGGTAGTCAGTCTTACACTAGTATATAATTAGTAGTGCTGTTAATTCTGGTAGCATGTGTTGTGCAAATGTTTTGTAAAAGGTGTGGGATAGCCCATCTGGACCTGGTGCTGTGCCCACTGTTAATTGGGATATCACCGTGGTTAGTTCTTGAGGTGTAATGTGCCTTGTCAAAGAGATGCTATATGGTGGGGACATTTGTGGTAAATGGCAGGAATTAAGCCGATCTGGTGTGTTGACAGACCCTGTGTGGGCAGTTCTAAACATCTTATTTATACAGAGCTCTGCTTCTGTTAAAATGTTCATGTTTTCTGTGAGCACCCCTGTTTCTGTTTGGACAGAGGTGATTGTTTTCTTTTTGGCGTAGTTTATACAGCTTTCATATGGTTTGGCTTGGAACTAGTTTCCTTTGGTGTTAAACCGATGTTTAAATTCTAAAGATTTGCTTCTATTATATTGATATGATGCTAAGTCCTGCTTAACTTGTTTAATTTGTTGAGAGTAATCTATAGTGGATTCTGCCTATAAGAATAGTTTAAATGTTGGTGAAGCTCCTCATATTAGGTGGTTCTGTAACTACCAGCAAGCTTCCCTGTTGTTTTTAAAAAAATAGTGAAATCTGCTTTGCTTTGTTCCCACCATTCTAGTGGGTTGTCAGAGAGAAAATAGACTGGCCTTCTGGCTATAAGTATATCAAGGGGATCTGTACTAAATCCCGACACCCATGTTCCTGACATTGAAAATCCCGTCACCTAAATCCCGACTAGTTAAGTGCCTGACATGTAGATTGACCGAATTATGAAGTCCCGACAGTTTGAACTGAAAGTAAGAAAACCGCAATCCTAATACTGTAGCCTAGCAGACAGTCATTCAGTCATCTGTCTGCCTCCTCCCCCAAACATCTGAACCTGACCATAGTTTGTTTGTTTGCAAGTCCCACAGCGCTGCAATTTGTTTTGTTTATTTGGTCACAGACTTCTGTTTATAAGTGTATGAGCTGAAGGGTCCAGCTTTACCGCCAGGATTGGTGTCTGAGGGAATTGGATCTCAGAACTCGGCAATCAGTGGTTACCAGAATAAGCTACTGCGTATGCTGGGACTGTCCTTATTTGAAGCGGTTGAGGAGTCATTTTAGAATACCTTGCCATATAATTGGGTCTTCAAGCAGCATGGAATTAAATCTCCAATATCCTTTCCCAATGTTTTCTTCTGGTGAGTGGGAGATTTTAACTTCAAGAAGAACATTGTCTGATGTAGATACTGGGATTACTGCAGAGTGTACTACTGGGAGAAATGGGGATGTGAACCAATAATCAATTCTTGCCTTTAGAGGTCCCTGAAGTGTGTGCACTGTGTCTGAGCATACTGCTCATGAAACACATCCTTAAGTTTGGATTGAGTTAGCAATTTATTTAAAGAAATATTATCACAGTACATTTTATTTGTTTTTAAACCTCGGACAGTTTTAAATCTGCTGCAGTTGAAATCTCCTCCTAGAAATATGGCTCTTGCTGTGCAAAGATAGGGTTGAATAAGGTTTAGTAGTTGAACTCTCCCGGCTTTATCTTGGGAGCATACTGTAGATGTTAGTGAATCTGAAATTTTGCCCATAAATGGAAACATCCAATAATATGGCTGTCCCTGGAAAAATATCTAAAATCCTTATAACCTTCGGAGGAGGATTATTGAGGCAGATCTCTACCCCACTACAAATTTCCTCCCCTATGGACCAATGAGTTGATCCCCATAACCATTCTGCGCTAGCAATCTGTATATCATATAAAGTGGACAGGCCGGTATCTTGGAAAAATACCACATCATACTATGTATTTGTAAAGTATGAAAAAGTATTTTTCCTTTTCCAGTCAGATTTCATGCTATTTACATTGAACGACACCACAAATAGATCATCCTCCGTGAACTGGGGAAGTGTTACTCAAGTTTTTTTTTTTTTCTGGATCCTAATCTGGTTCCCATCCATTTCTTTCTTCTTTTTTTTTTTTTACCTTCTGTGCAGATGTGGCCTGATGTTCTTCCTCATCAGAGATTGCCCCAACTAGTAAGGAATTCTCTGAGGGAACATCTGAGTCTAACTCCATCTTAGTATCACCGCACTGGAGTGCGGAGAATTTGTTTAGCACAGAGATTGGTTCATTGGTGACTGATGTTATTTCAGTCTTCTTTCCCTTCCCCCGTGTAACCACTTGATAATCTTGGTCAGTCAGTTGTGGGGGGGGGGCATTTCTGCTCCTATAGCAGGCTTGGTGGGTGGGCTAGACGTACTGGGAAGTGGCTGTATTGGGATTTCATCTTGTTCAGGAGCTGTGTGAGCTGCAAGGGTCTCTCTCTTGGTTTTTCTGTTTTATATTGTGGTCTGGGTGCTGGGGGGGGGGCCTAGGGCCGCTGCCTGTCCCTTGTCTGGTAGCCTTGTTAATATAAAAATCTTGCTCTGCAAAATCTGCCTCAATAGTGGTGTGTGAGACGCAGGGGCAAGTGAGGAAAGAATGCCCCCCTCATCACATAAATGACATAAAGGTGTTGACGTGCAATGGAATTCTGAGTGCCCTGTGGAACCACATTGTAAACATTTTACCCCTTCACAGTTGTTATTGATGTGTCTGTTGGATCCACATTTATAACAAGACTGGGGCTGTCCCTGGTAAAATAGTAACCCCTTGTCCCGTCCTAATTGGAAGCAGTTGGGGAGGTGTTTAATCCTTGTGTCATCTTACTGCAGTTTTACCCTGACCTTCCAACCACCTGTCCAAAAACCCTCTCCATCTGCAATGGGGTCTGGTACTCCTTGAACATTGCATTTTTTCCTCAACCAAAACACAATATCAGCAATATTTAACCCCTCATTACTAAACAAGATGGTAACCAGTTTAAAAGTGGGTTAAGTAAGGGGAATTGCCTGAAAAGGGGATCATAGGGGTGTGGATTTGTGAGCTGTTTGCAATGTCCAGAATCTATCTAGAAGTAATGTAGTTCTAAAACTAATGTTGAAGGTCACCTCTCCTGGGGCATGGATCAGGGCATACACCTCCGCAGGCGTAAAACCCATGTCCTGTTTAAGCAGTTGTCTGCCCACATAGAAATTGTCTGGTGGCTGTTCAAGGCCACCTAAATAACGGCAGTCTGACTGTGTGCCTCCTTTTAGCCTGCTCCATATGTTTTTGAAGAAGGTTTGCATAGGTAAGTGTTGGAGCAGGGCGAGCATTAGGAATTGTCAGTTCAGAGTTTGGAAGAGAGTTATCTGTTTGGGTAATTGCAGGGTTGGGTGGCACCACTTGAGTGAGTGTTTCGAAGAATTCTTCACTATTACTTTCAAGGGGAGAATAAGAAATACTTGACGGTGTCTGTGGTCCGTGGGTTTGTTGTTGCTGCGATGGATTGGAGGCATTAGTTTCTGTGGTATCTGGGGAATCACTGGGGGCATCCCTGTTTGGTTTGACTTTTGTAAGGAAACCCAATATCAGGATAGCCGGATCAGGAATTCATTCACCCAATGCTATTTCTTTCCGACCCGCTTTCACTAGGGCTATGTCGGGTGACCAGCTCGTCTTGCCAGAGCTTCCTGAAGTGCCAGGGTGTGGTGATGAAGTCAAGGTGACATCTGGGTTGTTTTGTGCAGTAAAGACAAAAAGTTTTGAAGATTTACCAGATCTTTGTGCTACAGATGTTTCAGTCTGCTGTTTGTGCCTTTTTTCATCCTCCAAGCATTTTTTTTCTTTCAGGTAAGCAGATTCAATTTCCGATATTTGTGCAAACAGTGCATCTTTCTTTTTAGCTGTTGTTCTGATAGTAATAGCTCAGCCACCTGAAGGTCGACCTCTTCTGTAGGGTTCATCGGACTTTGGTTGCTTGCAGCATTTATTTCATTTGTTATTTCTGAAGTTGGCTGCTGTTGTGGTAAAGGATTTGGGATGTGTTGCTGGCCACTCTAAACAGAATGCATCCCAGCCATCCAGGTCGGTGTCTGAGAAGTGTCTGAGAAATCCATGTCCACGAACGTTCTCTCCCCCTACTGATGAGTAGAGGAATTTCCCCGGTGTCCTGGCCAAATTTCCCCCATTCACTAAAAATACCACTAACAGCTTAATCTGGTTCAGTTTCAGCTGGTTACCATCTCTATTCCCCCCTCCCCCCGGGTCACCCCTGAAAAAGGGACTTCTAGTCTCAGTGGGCCTACCTGGTCAACAAAATTCAATAAATAAATAGAAAGATAGATAGATAGACAGATAGACAGACAGATAGATGTTTTTGCGTGTGTACATTGCAAAAAACCTTCTTAAATGCATCTGTTATAGATTAAACACAAAGTGTCAAAAGTAGGCAGATGTGATACTAGTGTAGAAAGCCCCCTGATCCTTGGTGAAACTATGACGTGTTTCTCAAGGTTTGAATGATTCTGTGATGCAGTGTTGGTTTTGCCCTACATTGATGTTGCCCTAACTTCTGCACCATCTCCAAGCACTAGTGTAGTATGTACAGTGCTTTCTGTGCCTGGACAGACTCTGTAAAAGTTAACAAAATGCTAATACTGCATTGCATGATCTTTCAAACCTTGAGGAATGCCACACCACAAATTCAACAAGGCTCAGGGAGCTTTTAACCCTAACATCACATTTCTCTACTTTTGATGCTTTTGTCCCGATTCTCAAAACTCGGCACAAGCCATGCCAAAGGTGGCTTGCGTTGATCGCCAGAGTGCCACAGACCCTGCACCCGATTATCTGTTGGGCAGGGTCCTGGCAACAATGTCCCATAGCTTGCGGCAACTGTAGATGTGCTCCAAATACAGGGCGCACCTAGACAGATTGCCGCAAGCCATGGGCAGCTGTGCGGCAATGTCCAAGAACAGTCCCTGTAGTGTCCCCCAAAGCCCCGATTGCCCTTCATTATTGTGACGAACTTCCTGGTAGTCTAGTGCCCCCAAAGCCCCAATCACTGGTTATTATTATAATTTTTTTTATTTAATATGCTTTATTAACCCCTGTGCCAACACCTAATAATTACTATGTCATAGGAGGAATGCCGAATGGTGTGAGGCAATGAATACATCTTTATGGTCTCCACAGAGATAGGAGTGTATGAAGGGACTCCCACATCTTCTTGTAAACTTGAGGTCTATTATACGTGTGGGCTATATGCTTCTCCAGATGAATAGCCAGCAGAGTTTCCCGATACCATTCCAACACAGTAGGAAGCGAGACATCTTTCCAATGTCTCCACATGGTTAATTTTGCTGTGACTGATATCAAGGCCAGATGGGCTTTCCGGATTCTAGGGGTGCCATGGGGAAAGACATTTATAAGGCAACTCTCAGGAGTGAATATAGATCGAGGCCCAACAAAGGATCAATCACTTATTTAATCATGGTCCAAAACTCTTGGGTCTTTGGACAACTCCACAATAAATGAAACAGTGTTCCACTGGCCTCCCCACACCGACAGCAGGAGGGGGAAGGGAGCTTACCCATTCTGTAATGTTTGGTCAGAGTATAATAAGGTTGTGTATCATATTGAATTGGACAAGCCTAAGTCTGTCCTGCTTAATAAACTGATACACTGAGTCCCATATTTTTTTCCAGACCGTCTCTTTGGTAGGGAGAGACAGTTCTTGAACCCAATAGTAGTATGTGCCCCGAGGAAGATGGGGGTCCAGGGACTGAAGAATCTTGTATGTTCTGGAAACCGCATGTGGATGATCAGCTGCTTCTAACAGGGATGACAGAGCTTCAGTAGGGGAAGAGGGCCAAGGTTTCTTTCCCAAGAAAGAGAAGACGGTCTCTCTAGTTTGTAAGAATTTAAACAGGCCTTTACCCAGGAGACGAAGTTGAGCTTGGAGTGAGGAAAAGGGGATAATAGTGTCACCAACCAAGAATGTAGGCAATGTACAAGCCCTCAAGGGGGGCCAGAAAGAGGTCAAAATGAGCCGGTTGTTTATCTGGAAGAGAGGGCTGTTTAAGATAGGTTGCTCACCGGACCTGTGCCAGTTTATTGAGAGGTGAACTTGGATTTGGTTAAAGGCTTTTACTGACCACCCAACCGGGGAATTCCTTAAAGCCTTCAGAACTTGCGAGGGGGATAAGTAGGCCAGTGATGAAAGGGAGCAATGATTTTTGCTGGCAAGAGCCCTTTCTTTTTCCAGCCACAGAGCAGTAATCTCCATAGAGTCTCGAGTGACTGGCCTTATTATCCATAGAGCTAAATTGCTGATGTAGTGAGCTCCATAATATATGAAAAAAGAGGGGCATGCCAGACCACCTTTAGACTTTGGGGCAGTAAGTTTATTGTAGGCTCTATGGGCTCCCTTCTTCTTCCACATAAAGGCATTAAGGGTACTCTGAAGATGGGTAAACCACACCTTAGGAAAATGAAAACCTAGCATATTAATTGGATATAAATGTCGGGGAAGTATGTTCATTTTAACAATACTAATCCATCCCCATAAGGAGAGAGGAATAGCATCCCACCTTCTCAGATCCTGTTCTATGGTGTGGAGTAATTTGGTGAAATTCTCTTTGATCATGACTGAGAGGTTTCTGGATACTTTATTACCCAAATATGTTAATGAAGTAGGCTCTAAGACCAGACCTAAGCTACCAGTGTTGGCTCAGACCGTGTAAACATTCAAAGGGAAGGCCTTGGATTTGGAAATATTAAGTTTATAGTATGAGACTACTGAGAACTCTCTTACTTCGAGAAGGATAGGGATAGTGAGATGCGAGCTTTCCAAGTGTAGTAATAAATCGTCTGTGTAGGCTGTTAGGGAGTAACGCCTACCTTCCACTTGGATGCCTGTTAAAGCAGGTGAATTAACTTGTGAATAAGGGGTTCCAGATAAATGTTAAATAACAAGGGTGAGAGTGGGCATCCCTTCCGGGTGCCATGCTGGAGAGGGAAGGGATCAGATAAACAGTCATTGCACCAGACACTTGACGTGGGGAAGGTGTACACAATTTTGATCCATTTAACAAAATCAGAAGGGAAGCTGAATTGGTGGAGGGACAGAAAGATAAATTCCCAAGAAACCCAATCAAACACTTTATCGGTGTCCAGGGAAATTAATGCCGTGGGCTTATCAGATTCCTTGGTTGCCAAGATAAGATGAAGCAATTTTCTCATATGATCACTAGATAGGCGCTGAGCCATAAAGCCCACCTGTTCATGACTAATGATTTCTCCCAAAACTGGAGAAAGCCAGTTTGCCAGAATTTTAGCTAACATTTTTATATCGATGTTGAGCAATGAGATGGGATGATAATTTTCAGGGAATTGGGGGTCCTTCCCTGGCTTTGGGAGAAGAGTGATCAGGGCTTCTAAACAGATTGGGTCTGTTATTCCCTTATTGAACCAGAAGTTGAAGACATCTACTAGGAAAGGAGCCAATTGTAAGTGGCAGGACTTACATAGATTAGTTGAAAGACCGTCTGGGCCAGGGGCAGGTCATTATTATTAAAAACTCCCTGGAAGTCTAATGCCCCCCACAGCCCCTCTCTCCCATTATAATTATTAATAAGCCCTGGCAGTCTAGTGCTCCCCAAGCCCACAATCTCCCATTATAAAAATTTAAATATCCCTGGTGGTCTAGTGGACCCCCCACCCCGCAGTGCCCTACCACCCCACTCCCCCATCCCATAACCGAGCCAGTGACTGGCACAGCCCACTGCTCACCACCAAGACCAGCTGCTGATGGAGCTCTGAATGGGCATGTACTGTACACAGTACGTGCTCAGTGATTGACAACATTGAAAATACATAAAAATACATAAAATTGATACATTTTCAAAAAACAAACACCTGCCCCTAGCTACATGGGACCTGTTTAGTTAGATTCTGGTATATCTTTTTTGAATAAATTGCAAAAATAGCTTTTCTGGGCACCCCAAAATCCTGGCTACCCAGCTTAGTGAGAGGACCCGTTCACCCGTGTTCTCTGTATGAGAACAGCAGGACATTCCTGATGTCTGCAACCGCAGATTGAAGAATGCTGCTGGCTGTAATGCCAGCAGTGAGCTGGTGATCCCTCAATCACTCTTTCTCATCTGGCTGTGTCTATATGTCTGTCTGTCTACCTATCTGTCTTAATTATTTCTTAAGCAGATCTGGGTGCCCACATCTGGTACCGCTTCTTTCTTCCCCCTTCCCTCCAGGTCACCCGCCCACCCTTCCAATTGTTAAATATATTATATGTGTAGACCAGGGTGCCCACCCCTGGTACTGCTTTTCATCTTGACCACCCTCCCCTCCAAGTCATTCACCCATTCCCACTAAGTATGTGGCAGCACCAGGCTGCCCACCCCTGGTGCTGCCGAATAGTTATTGAACACTGGGGTGCCCAATCCCCACTGACAGAATATCTGAAATGAAAACAGTCCATTGATTTTTTATACCCCTGTAAAAATGAAACTGGTCCCTCACTGATCTTAACCCCTCTATCGACACCACCCGACTTTCCACTCAGTACCCACCACCCCAGCCCCCCCCACACCACCCACACACACACACACTCACTTACCTGAGCATGTCCCATGGGGTAGATCCACTCCCCTATCAAAGGCACATCTTGCTGCTGGAACTGGTGACTGTGATATGAAAAAATCTGGTAAGTGTGGTTTAATGTATTTCAGTGGGGTTTTGAACAAGATACAGTAGCTGACATTTTTCAACCTGGCCAAAATGTGTTTTTGCATCTGTGACATGGAATGACATTTTGGTGGCAAGGAATGATGTTTTGGCAGGGATATGAAAATTTTCATCTGCCAGCTTCATGAGGATGGGTAATAAGAAGGCTATGCTGAATATTTTGTGTACAAATATGGTAAAATGCCCAGGTTATAAGTGAACATTGCAGTAGTTCAATGTTCAGTCATAACTTCACTAATGTTCAGTGTTTTGACTCTAAAGTTTCAGCATAGCAATTTTTCTACACCACGTTATAAATGTGACAGCTGTAATTTTTTAAATCCTGGACAAGACATGTTTTCACACTTCTGGTGTAAAATGACATTTCAGCCAATATACTATAAATGCTATATGTCATGTTTATAAGGGGAGTCATAAAATGACTATCTTGAAGATTTGCGTTCAAAATTAAAAAAGTCAAAAAAACTATATATATATATATATATATATATATATGTATTTTGAATGTAATTTGATGTAATTTGAGGCCTGAGGTACACAGTTTCCTTTAAATATTTTAATAATTCTGGTGATATTCATGTAAACAATAAGAAGGGCAAATTTATCTCTTTAGAAAGTGGCTGGATAGTCAATGTTGTAATTAAACATTGAGCCAAATTTTTACTGGAATGGCTTGAGAGGTTAGGGGTGTGTGTTTGAAAGTGTTTTAACACAGGACATGACCTGATCATGCAGAGGATCCTCTATGAGGATACTGTCCTCCTAGGAGTGGGCTAGATGGTGCATCACTCTGTCAGTGGCACCTAGTGGTGTTGTGGTGATAGTGCGACAGGTGGCATGAATGACCTTCTGCTGCTGTGCCTGCCTCCCAGGGTGCCATAGCCTGTGCACTTAGGAGGTACGTGGGTAAGATCAGTGTTGGGAGAAATATGGAAACCATGTAGTCTGGCATGCCCGATGATGACTCCCATTTAGTTTCCTCCTTTTTCCTATAACTATTGGGCAGTTATGTTGAATACTTGACTCCGTCTCTGCCTGTAGTAGTTTTGGGTCTGATGGCCTTGAGAATAGGTTGCTGAAGATCACCCCCTCTTATTTAGCTTCCTCACTAACAAAAATCTATAATGAATCTATATGGGGTTCCCTTCTGTTCAATAACTTTGTAAATGACCTCTCCTTTATCTCCATATCTTTCTCCTTCTTGCTTTATTTGGATGATTTAGTACTCTACAAAGCTCCAAATGCCTGGTGGACATTACCTGTAAGTCCAATCTGAACTCTGACTTCCAAATGGTACACTCCTGGCTCTTCCAAAATAAATTAACTGCTTAATGCTAATAAATCTCACTCCATGTTATTTGGCTCTGTTCCTAAGGCAAAAAGATGTCCTGGCTACCTGGAAGTCTCCAGTTTAGGTGGGACCCTGCTTAAGAATGTTAATTCTTTGCAGTACCTTGGCATAACCCTTGGTCCTTTGATTTCTCACTTCACATGTTTAATACCTATAAAACTATTAATGTCAAACTTGACTTGTCCTATAAAACCAGATATGCCCTCACTCCTTCTCCCAAACTGTCGTTGCTAAGGGCATTCTTTTTTCCAGCCTTACCTTTGGCTCCTTCATTTACTCCTATGCCTCCAAAGAAAACCTCCACAAATGGGATGTTATCTACAGTGGCACCTGCCATTTTGTCCTGGCCTCAAACTGACTTAGAAACATAGAACATAGACTTTGATGGCAGATAAGGGCTGCTTGGCCCATCTAGTCTCCCCATTTTCCTATCTACTGGATAAGCTGCAGATCCTACTTAACCAACAGCCTGTTTCTTCCTACCCCCACAAGAATTCCCTTACAGTATGTCTGTCCTATGCATTCTTGAATTCCCCCACTGTTTTTGACCCCACAACTTCATCAGGAAGGCCGTTTCATGTGTCCACCACCCTCTGTAAAAAAATACTTCCTCACATTACAAATGAGCCATCCCCCCATTATCTTCAAATTGTGTCCCCTTGTTATTGCGCATCTCTTTTTCTGAAAGATGCTACCCTCTTGGACTTTGTTGATTCCCTTGAGAAACTTAAAGGTTTCTATCATGTCTCCCCTCTCCCTCCTTTCCTCAAGGGTATACAAATTAAGCTCCCAAAAGGGATACTCTGGAACTTTAGTGGTAGAGGGTCTGTGGTGCCTGGAGATGGCACCCAGTGGCAAGGGGTGAGTGTGGTGGGCAGTTAGTGCCAGAAGGTGTGGGGTACCAGAGAGTGAAGGAGCACAAAAAGCCATAACCATTTGTAGAAGAAAAATGGTATTTGTAATGTAGTCTGGTGCATATCAACAGCAACAATTTATAAGGGTTTAGCTGCATTGAGATGAATGGGTTTGTCATTGAAATTGGAACTTGAGCCTCAGGGAAAACATCCTGAAGTGGTAACTGCTCAGTTGATAATGGTGGGAGTATCAGATGAGACACACTGTTATCTACAAAACCAGGAATCTGTTTAGCTAAGGAGCCTGTTGGGTGGATTTCATGCAGAAAACTCGGGGGAGAGTGCTGAATCTTTTAAACTCAGGTTTGCTCATTTTCTCATATTGAATATCATCATAGGATGTATCATTTAATTTCTTGAGGAAAGGAGGGTTCCATGAGGTTTCAGATTTTTTACATAACATTAAGTGGCTGCAACTAGCTGACTGGCAGGAGACAAACATGATGGACACGTGGTCTTTTTTTTTACTGTTTCATTTTCTATGCTGCTATGACAGTAACTCAGTAGAGTATCCAGATTCTTTATTGATTGACACTTTGGGCCCGATTCATAAGGCCCCCCTGAATGGCACAAGGGGGTTGCACCAAAGGGAATGGCTCAAGGTGTGGCTTGCACCAACAGATGCACCAGAAACTATTCACAAACACAGCCTGCAGCAAACACAGGCTGCATGTGCCAAAGGAGGCTTGCGCTGTCATTGAGGTAGAAAATGGGCTGAGGCATGGCACTAGGGGGCTTGTAGCAGATGCAGCCTGCTATATCTCCATATTCGGTATTTTCAAAACCCTCCCAGAGGGTAAATTTCTAGGTACTATTAGACCAGCCAGGGCTGGTCTAATAGTACTTAGAAAGTATGTCCTCTGGGAGGGTTTAGATTCTTGTGCCAATGTGCTGTGGTCCCCCCCATCCCTGATCTCCATTTCAATAAAGCAATGCATGTCCCTGGTGGCTAGTGATCACCCCCCCGACCATGATCTCCTTTTCAATAAAATAATGCATGTCCCTGGTGGCTAGCGGTCCCCCACCCCAATCTCCTCTTAAATAAATTAATGCATATTCCTGGTGGCTAGTGGCTAGTGGCTCCCTTCCAGCCCTGACTCCCTTATTATTATAATAACCCACATCCCTGGTGGTCTAGTGCACCCCCACCCCAAGAGGAAGGCTGCACCACCCCCACCCTATGTCCCAGCCCTGAGTCGGCGACCAGCACAACTGTCTATTAACCACCACGGCCAGCCACCAACTGAGCTGTCAAGGAGCATGTACTGTATACAGTATGCACTCATTCATTGATACAGTTGTCAGTAAGTGAGCGCATACTGTATACAGTATGTGCTCCTTGACAACTCAGTCGGCAGCCGGTCATGGTGGTGAGCAGAAGGCTGTTCCGGTTGCTGGCTCAGGCTGGGACAGGTGGAAGGGGGATGGTGTGGCACTGCCTGAAGGGTTGGGGGGATCCACTTGACCACTAGGCATGTGCTTTAGTATAATAATAATGGGTTCGGGGCTGGGGGGATGATAGCCACCACGAACATGCATTAATTTAGTTAAGAGGAGATTGAATAAGGGAGAACTGCTAGGCCACCAGGGACAAGGAATTAGTTTATTTAAGTGGTGATCGAGGCTGGGGCACCACCAGGGACATGCAATAATTTATTTAAGAGGAGATCAGGGGTGTGGGGGGGACTGATAGCCACCAATCACTGTCCAAGGGTGCAGCTGCTGCCTGACTGCCTCACAGCTTGTTGCACACCTTGTAGATGTGCCGTCTGTTTGGCACATGGCAAATGTTGCCGCAAGCTGTGGAACTTAAGCCCCAGGACCCTACCCAATAGTGAATCAGGGACAGGGTCTCTGCCACACTAGCAATCAGTGCAAGCTGCAGTTATCGCATCTTGTGCTGACCTTTGGGAATTGAGCCCTTTATATCTTTACAGTATTTAAAAACATTAAAAAATGGCTTACATTTGCTGACCTGGTGACTTAGAGGGCTGAGGCATCATGAAGCACCTTATCTCATGCCACATTTGCCAGTTGAGTTCAGGAATCAGCTTGGATGGGGACTTCCGGTTGCGATGGCTGCCGAGTAGACGTGCAGTTTACCACTCCGCTAACCCTCCCCACTCAATCCAATTTACCCATCCTCAATATTTGCCTACCTTCACCTGGAGACATGGTTTTCATCGGGCATTACATTCTGCAGTTACATTTCCACACATCACCCTGTTTATGGACGCAGACATGAAGACCCAGCGGCCCAAGCATACACTGCCCCCGTCTCCCGACAAAGTCAAGCTGGCAAAGAGGGACGAAATGGGAGGATCAGCTGAGGCAACCCCGCCTGCTTCTCAGACCTTGCTGACCGAAGCAACCTTCTTTGAGGGATTGGCTCCAATAAAAGAATCACTACAAGCAGTAGTAGGAGATATGCAATCTCTAAAACCTCCCTGAATCAGCTTACCATTCACACCAGAGATAACAAAACCAGAATTTCATCACTGGATGATCGGAGGTCTCGCCTAGATCCTGTAGTGGCTACTCTGAGACAGTGGTTATGCAAAGCCGAGGACAAACTCGAAACCTGGAGGGCTGTTCACATAGAAGCAACCTGGTGATCCTGGGGCTCCCAGAAGGTGAGGAAGGGATGAACCCTGTTTCTTTCATACAGAAATTGTGTGGTCAAATAGCGGGCCCCCTCAACGAACGGCCCTACCTATATATTAGAGCGGGCCCATCGCTCTCTTCGGCCCACTCTGCCTCCAGGATCTCCCCCACATCCTTTAATCTTTCTCTTACTCAATTACCTGGACAAACAATTTATCCTGGAAAAAGTGAGAGAAATCAAGGATATCCAGTGGGAAAATAAAAGAATTCAAATAGCATAAGACCTACCCCTGATGGTAAGGCAAAAACGCATGGAGCTTCATCCTGTGGTCATAAAGCTGATTGCATCTGGTATCAGGTTCAGAATGCGCTATCCTGCAATACTCCAAGAGAAACACGATGGTAAATGGCTATCATATGAGTCTCCAACAGTCGCCATGGCTGAGTTCAAGAAGTTGTTTCCTGATCTGTTTAAGTGAAGGCAACCCCAGGCTCTTGGGGATCTACAATTAGGTATCGGCTGCCACAATTTGTTTTAACCTTTCACTGCTGTTTTGTCCCTGTTAAAGCCACTGGCCCTACTCCTGCTCGTGATGCAACTAATTGCCTATTGAATGCAGGAACTCTAGGTTATACATTTTATGTTTGAAAAAGGACTCTGGTTCTGTTTCCTACTGTATTAGTAGGGAACAGGTGGTTATGTGCTAGATGGACTATGAGGACTTTACCAACTAGGCCCTGCTGGAGTACTGGAACATTGATAGAATTGTACTTTGTCTCTCCAGGGTTCTGTTTAGTATTATAGATATCAGGCTGTATACCAAAGTTTGTGGTGTTGATGTGATTTATAGCTACGAAAGTTTACTTAAGCTTAAATATGTATTAAAAGTTGGGTACAGATTTCTTCAATCAGGTGGTGAGTTGGGGGGGAGAGACGGTGCTGCGGGATATTTGGTGGTTAGTGTAATTCGTAGCCGATCTTTGGAGAGGTGGGCAGTCTAATGGACTGGGGAACTTTTGGATTTTTAGTTTTTGGGAGTTATTTTTGGGGATGAGGGGGTGGAAGTTCTCTCTAGACCACAGTTTTTCATGGGAGAGGGAATGGGGGAAGGGGGGAGGGCTCTCTTACATGTCAGGCAAACTGCTGCATCTATGGCTCTAAGGTTACATGCCTCACTACAATTCAGACTGGCTCTACTTAATGTATTTTATGACAGAAACTTAAATGTTCCTAGGCAATTTTATTTGTATTCCACCCTTGGCTACACTTCATTTAAACCATGATGGCAAGGTTTGTATCTTGGAATGTGAAAGGAGCCAGGAATAGGGTCAAGTGATATCAAATCCTTAAGCATCTCGAGTCTTTGCACAGCAAGATTGCCTTCCTTCAGGAAACGCACTTGCTGGAGACTAAGGGAAACCTCTTTAGAAGGTGCCAAATGGGTCAGCTCTACGCTGCGGGTAATGCCACCACTCAAAGAGGTGTGGCAATTGCCATTACAAGAGGCACATCCTTTCAGTTACGGAAGTCCCACATGGAACCCCAGGGAAGAATTATACTTTTGCTTGGCCTCTTAAACCACTCAGAGGTATTACTGGGGTCAATCTACGGCCCCAATATTGATTCTCCAGATTTTTTCTCTGCCCTCTCACTCATTTTAGGATCCTTCCCGAAAGTTCCCATGATTTTGGCTGGAGACTGGAACCTTGTCTACTCCCCAGAAATGGACAGGTCCTGTACTCATGGTAAAAAATATCTATCTCCAGCACAAATAGCTCTTAGAGAGCTCATGACAGACCATGGGCTCACTGACCCGTGGCACCTCTTAAATCCCTATAGTAAACAATTCACATTTTATTCTCCTGTCCACAGGTCCCTATCATGCATAGATTACTTCTTGGTGAACAATCTATTCCTTGCAGGACTAACAAGTTGTGGAATTATCCCTAGGACCCTCTCGGACCATGCTCCAATATGGTTAGAGGGTACCCTACCGCATGCTCCGCATAAAGATAGCCGCTGGAAGCTGAACATTCAGGTGCTTCAGGACCCGAAAATAGTGCAGACCCTAACGGAAACTATAGAACATTACCTGTCACACAATTAAAACTCCATTCTGAACGTAGATAAAATCTGGAGCGCTTTAAAATGTGTAGTAAGAGGCGAGTGCATACATTTAGCTACAATTAGGAAAAAAAAGAGGGACACCCTTTCCTCTTCTCTTTTGGCCCAGATTCAAGCTCTGGAAGACAAGCTACCCTTTAGCCCTAGTGATGAGATCTTGACCCATATAACCTTACTACAGAACCAGTATTCAGAAACCCTAAGGGAAAAAGTGCAGTTTGCATTGTTTAAGTCCCAAGCCCGATACATCGAACAGGGAGAGAAGTCGAGTCATCTATTAGCCTTAAGATTAAAAAAACAAGAGGAATCTAGAACTGTAATTGCCTTGAATTCCCTCAAGGATGATACACTTCTCACCACACTGAGGGAGATAGCCCAAGAATTTGAAGAATATTACAAGGCTTTATATTCACCCCTCACTCATTCCCCACTGAATTCTGATATTCGGGACTACCTACACCAGTTTCAACTCCCATCGCTTTCCCAAATTCAGAAAGACTTGCTTGTCTGCAAGATTAGCCAGCAGGAATTATCAGAAGCTATTCACTCTCTCCCCGAGGACAAAGCCCCTGGTCCCGATGGATTCCTGCCCAGATTTTATAAATTATTTGAAAAACAAATTTCCCCTTTGCTCCTGCAGATGTTTAACTATTTTTGTGAATCACGTATATCAGATTCCTCCCTGTTGTAAGCACTTATTATTGTTCTCCTTAAACCAAATAAAGATAAAAATAAGGTAACCAATTAATGTCCCATATCCTTAATGAACCATGACATTAAGCTCTTTGCCAAAATCCTGGCTGCCAGTTTAACCAAAGTATGGACTCCTTTGCTTAGTTCTGAACAAGTTGGATTCATGGCCGGTCGATCTTTGGCCGATCACCTGAGGAAGCTGTTCCATATCTTCTCCGCATCCAGGACGGCACAGTACCCAATGGTATTGGTGTCCCTGGATGCGGAGAAGGCCTTCGACAGAGTTAGCTGGCCTTTTTTGTTCGAAGTGTTCAACCGCTTCAGATTCCCCGACAAATTCATCAATTGGATTAAGGTTCTTTACACAAACCCCCTCATCAAACATTTATTGCAATGGGGTTTACTCCAATCTATTTCCGTTATTCTCTGGAACCTTGCAGGGCTGTCCATTCTCGCCGATGTTATTTAACCTTTATCTAGAACTGCTACTTTATCATCTTCAAAACTCTCCCCTCATAGAGGGTATTCAAGTAGGTCATCTGAACCTTCATTTGTCAGCATATGTAGATGACATCTTACTGCATTTAACAAACCCTGAAACTACGTTCCCCGCAGTCCTTGATACTATAGATTCCTATGGATCACTGTCCAACTATAAATTAAATAAGGATAAATCCATAGTAATGCTGCTAAATGTTCATGCATGCCAAGCCCACATTGAAAATCTGCATCTGGACTGGGCCCCCAAATGAAATACTTAGGGCTCACTATCTCCCAAGATATGGCTCAAGTAAAGAGACTTAATCTAGATTCCCTTTTAGTGACCATTAAGCAAGACTTGGACAGATGGACCCCACTATACCTCTCGTTACAAGGGAGAATCAGCGTGATCAAGATGAATATCCTTCCTAGGATATTCTATCCCTTAAATATACTTAATTTCTACCACCCTTATTCTTGGTTCCGGAAACTCCATGGCATTATCTCTCAATTTGTTTGGAGACGGAACCCCCCGGGAAGATCATATATTAGGCTAGGGGCTGCTAAACAACATGGAGGTCTTAAGCTTCCTAATTTTTACCACTATTATTTAGCCAGCCACCTAGCCAAGTACCTACGTTAGATGTCCCCTGCTCCCCAGCATTATGCGTCTTCCCATATACCAGTGTGGCTGCAAATAGAGCATCACCTGATTCAACAGAGTGGCATCTCTCCTTTTACCCTATTATATACCACCCCCAAAGCATGTCTTTCTTTCTTTAGGAACGAATTGATACTAATGTCCATCAAAGTTCACGCCCAGCTGTGTAAGGCTCTTAATTATGATAATGTTAAAGACATTTCCCAGCCCCTGTATCTGACTCCTAACTTTAGAGTGGGTGGACAGTGCCTTAAACCATTTGTGAAGAACCAGCATATGGAAACTAAAATCTCAGATCTTCTAGTAGATGGGAAAGTTAAAGCCACCCCAGAACTCCTTCCTATTCTGAATCTCTCAGAGAGACAGATTTTTCAAGGTTTCCAAATCAGACATCTACTAGTTACTAAACTGGGGACTGAAAAATGGGAAATTGACCAATCTGACTTTATTAACTCATTTCGACACCTGGCCTGGCAACCCCATGCTGTGTCCCAGAGTACAGCTGCATTGCACCCTGCTATCTGCTCAGACATATTGGGTCACTCTACATACTAGACAGAACAATTCCCCAACAAGTAGTTCATTTGGGATAAAATTTGGTAAGCGTTTTTTTTCCTACACATCCAACGATAGACGCTGTATAATCCAATTTTATATATTGCATAATATTTATTTTACCCCAACCAAACTTGTTGCCATGGGTAGAGCACAGGATAACAAGTGTTTTAGATGTGGCAAAGTAGAAGGCACACTGCTCCATGTCCTCTGGGACTACCCTATTATCAAATCTCTGTGGACAGAGATAAAAAATAAAGCAGATCCCCTACTAGGTATTGAGTCATTTTTTACACCTGAGGTCTGTGTTTTAGGTGACTATTCCCTGGTGCCTGTTAAAGAAAGAAGGTTCACTTTATCTCTAATCTCGTACTCAGTCCAAAAACTGGTATTAAGACACTGGAAGGATTCCTCAATGATTACATACACTGAGTGGTTAAACGAGCTACTGTTTAATCTTTGTGTAGAAAAGATTATAGCATCTCTTAGGCATACTCCTAATAGTTTTGACAAAATGTGGGGAAAGCTATATGCACTGTACTCAATCCCACAGCAGTAACCGCTAAATTACAGTATGATGACTTGGATGGTATTTCCCTCACAGCCACTAGATGGAGCACAGAGTCAATTGCTTGGTCTGTGCTTTAGTCTGGTTTACTCTTAAACGTTACTTATCAAATGCAGTCCTTTCCTTTTACTTTTTATTACTGGTACCAAATTAACAAGGCATGTTCCCAGAATGGGGGAAGGGATCCTTAAACCATTATTAATAAGAGGGTAAGTATGAGGGAAGGGGGGTAATTAGTAGGGAGTAGTAAGGTTTTTGTTTTTATATTTATTGAGTCAATGTAACCTGAAGGCTTCAATTCATCTTTCATGTAATACAATGTTACCTGTATGACCTCATGTACCACGCTGTAAATTAAAAATGGTAATAAAGTATATTGAATTAAAAAAAAAAAAAAGGAATGAGCTTGGATTGCTAGGGGCTGGCCAGTGGGGAGGGCTGGGAGACTGAGTGAATGGCTGACAAGCAACTATCTCTCCCAGGCAGGGGTGGTTTGCCTTCCCGGCTCTTGTCTATCACCAGGTGGAGGCCTGGTGGTAGTGCTAATGCTGCGGGGGCCAGATGGACATCTGGGAGAGTGGAAGGATACTGTGGTTCCAGAGCCCATGTGTGCCTCAATGCACATGTGCTCCTGTGCCACACTGTGTTTCCAAGACTGTAAAATATAGTTTTGGAGGCTGTGCCTCAGAAAGGACATAGACAGGGTGGAGGCAGTCCAGAAGAGAGTAATTAACATGGTGAAAGTGAAGCCCCATGAGGACAAACTGAAAGATTTGAACATGTACACCCTGGAGTAGAGGAGAGCAAGAGGTGACAGGCTAGAGACCTACAAGTACCTTACAGGGGTGAACAATGTGCAGGAGGGAAGTCTCTTTCAAATGGGAAAGAGCACCAGGACCAGTGGATATGTGATAAAGCTGGGGGGAGAGATGTGAGGAAACATTTGTTCACTGAGAGGGTGGTAGATGCCAAGTTCAGGTGGCCAGCGACATTGTGGAGGCTAGACTGGTGGGGGCTTCAAGCATGCATTGAATAAGCATGGGGATATTGGAAAACAGGCAGGGAGGGTCACTGAAGACCAGTTGGAATCTGTGGAGACAGATTAGGCAATAAACATTTGGGTAGACTAGCTGGGCCAAATGATCCTTATCTGCCAACAAATTCCATATTTGTATATGTTTCATTTAAATCTTTGCTGATGTGCTTATACATATGTTAAAATAGAGGTAAATTTATTTCACACACTGTGGATCCATGATTTTTCATTAACTTTATTATAAGTTCCATGACCAGTGCCATTTTCACTATGACAATACAATGCCTTTCTTCAGTATTTACCACAACAAAAGCAAAACCCCAGGGAAATAATTGTTACCATTTCAATTAAAATACACTACTGCATTCATATAACAGGACTATGGTGGATGGGCACTACTCCGAGTGGAAATGGGTACTCAGTGGATCCCTCAGAAACTGGTTTTGGTGCCACTGCTGTTCCCATATTTTCATCAATGATCTGGAAGCTGGGCTCTCCAGCCAACTGGCTGAGAGTAAAAAGAGAGGTGGGACCTACATCTCTATATGAGGCTTCTTTTGCTGTAATGGAGAAGGCAAAGGACTTTGAGTCATAACAGACAAGAGGCTGGAGCATGATAAGCATTATGCAGCTGCTGTCAAGACAGCTTGCGGAATTCTGGCGTATATCAAAAGGGATTGATAAGCAGGGTAGGGGAAGTAATCCTGCTGCTTTATAAGGCATTGGTCATTTCTAGGCTCCTGAATACAAAAAGGACATTGGAGTAGTCATGAGAGTGCAATGCAAGACCACAAAATGATTTGGGGGTATTGGCAGTTTGGGGGAATAATCTGTTATTTATTTATTTATTTCATTTGCAGATTAACACCTTTGAGCCAACACTCTTTTACAAAGGTTCCATGTCAGGTATATCAAACAGACAGAACAATTTACAAGGTTACATTTCAAACAGACAGAATAAATTTACAAGGTTCCATTTCATTAGTGGGAGAGACAAGAATACAGTGGTAGTTTGACGGGCATTGCTGATGTTGTTTGCTGATAACAGAATACTGACAGGCTGTACATGCAGGCAAGTAGTCTATTGCATTTCCTAAGTTGTACAGGTAGTAGAAGTGAATTTTTAAGTGGTTTAATTTTGTATTGTTAGGTCTTAAAAGAAGGCCTCATGGAGTCTAGCCTGAAATTTGGGAGGAGAGGCCTGAGGGGGCTTTGTCATATGTTGGAAAAGGGGTGAGGGGTGGAGCTGGAGATTGGGGCAGCCGCCCAGAGGCTTTGTCAAGGGGGTACTGGAGCACAGGAGAAGGGTAGGGGTGAGAAGGGGGAGGTTATCATGGCTGTCTGCGACTAGTGGTTACAGCCACACTGGTTGTCTTCTGACAAAACGTTTAACAGGTCTCTTTTAAAAGGGCCTATTTTTGTGTGTTCCAGTGCGGTAGAGGGGAGCTCGTTAAGCCATGTGGGGCCATGGTAGGAGAGTGACCGGTGAGTAAAGCATGTTCTTTTGAATGGGACATGGAGCACACCCTTTGCCGTTCCTCTGGTGACCTTTGTCGAGGGGTGTTGCTGGAACAGTACGGCAGTACAGTCGGGCCTGAGACCTAGTAGGGCTTTTTTTCCTATTATGCATGCCTGATACTTTGCCCTGAGGTGGAACTGGAGCCACCCTGTAAAGGAGTAAAGGGTGCATGTATGGGTACGCTGGTTGGCACCGAGGACCAGGCAACAGGCTCTGCTGACTAGTTGTTTAACTCTATTTAAGGCTGAGTCGGTGGCAGCACCGTAAATGACTAGTGCGTAGTCGATGATAGGCAGGATAGAGCTTTGAGTATCTAGTTTAAGAGCCTCGTGAGTCATGGCTTGCTTATGTCTATATAGGATGCCTAGCTTGATATTGCCAGCTTTGACTACATGGTCAATATGATGCACAAAGGAGAGTGTGTCATCAATATGCACTCCAAGGTATTTGAAGGTGTAGACTTGCTCGATGCTATCCCCCTTTTGGCTAAAGATAGTCAAGGGTTCAACATTCCTTTTGGAATGTGGCATGGTTAGGTGCATTCTTTTAGTTTTTTTATAGTTCAGTAGGAGCTGGTTTTGGGAGAACCACGCCTCTAACAAGGCAAAGCTGCACTTTAGGTTTTTAGAGATTTCACAAGCATTGCTGCCTAGGACTATATCACTGCATCATCAACCAGTTACCAGTTAATGTAAGATTTTTTAATAAGTAGTAATAGTATCAGATTACTTTTAAGAAAAAGAAATAAGTAACTGTAACAATATAACTTTTTTCCTAAAAAGTACCTAGTTACTGTAATATAAATAGATAGTTGCTATTATGTTGGTCCAGTTAGCCTTTCATGGCTGTATTCTCATATATTTTACAAGCACTAGATAGAAATTCAACAGGTCCAGGTCTTACAGTAGACTCATATGGTATTCCTACATTACTCAACAGAATTTCTTTAGTTCAGTAATACTCACATTTATACCTGCAGAAGACATGAAATGAAAAGCAATTTAAAGTAACCAAAAAGGTTATACACATGAGTCTTGCAGTTACTTTTCATACAGAAGTGATACATAACAGTGTTGATTGGAATCTGCTGAATGGAATCAGATTCATTGAATTCCAAGCTTTTTCCTCGGTATTCATAATTTCAGTATTCAAGGCCAGAAAACTGACTCCTAAAGAACTGATTGCATTATGATTACAATTCCACATCCAGGTACTGCCTAGCCTTATATCAACCTCCTCCCACCCAGCAAAATTGTAAAAAAAAAAAAAGAAAAGAGCCACCATTGCCTGGTGAACAGTACCCCCTCCCCAGTCTTCCCATACCTTAAGCTCTCTTTCTTTGCTATTTACAGTTGGTTTGCTTGCTGTTGGTGGTGGTGATGACCCGGTGGTCTGTGCTGGGGTCCATTCCATCTGTATGGTGTGATAATTAGGAATCCAGCTAAAGAAGAACTCTGAAAAGCAAAGGTGTCTAATGGAGTCCATGCCTGGAGCCCGCTAAGGAACAGTAGAACTAAAAAAAAACACAAAAAGAGCAGCTAACAGGCACTAACGAGGTAATAAACAAACGTGCAGCTTGATTTGTACTGTAGCTAAGTAAATTGTTTATTAATTCAAAAGCAACAATACACACCCCCCACCAGCATCCTCTAACATTTCATTCAGCACCATGTGAACTTTCTCAAGGCGTGGTCATGTAGTGAACAATTTACCCTTTCAAATAAGTGTCTTAAAGAGACAAGCACCCTCGTTATTTATTTATTTACTTATTTATTTGTTTGTCTATTTATTTATTCATCTATTTATTTATTGTAAAGGTTTTACCAGGAAAGACATATTGAGCTGGTAACAGCTCATTTCCATATGTGTTCTGGGGGAAGGTGAAGAGGGAAAAAGATAACAGATACAAAAATACAGAATGTAAAACACATGGAATGGAATAATTACAATAAAAATAAACGGGACAGTTATGCCTAAAAATAAACTGACAAAAATAAGTTACCATGCAATACATTGTGAAGCTGAACAAAAGAACAACTAAATAGTTATCAACTTAACAAAATAAAGAAAGCTGGGGGAATAACATAAGTTGCCGGTAAGACATCAATCCAATATCAGAAGCAACTATAAGAGTGAGTAGTGAGCTCACGGAGGAGATCTTTAAGAACAGGAAAGGAAGGAGCAGAGCAAACAGAAGAGGGAAGGAAACCCCAATGTTTAGGGAAATGAAATGAGAAGACAACCTGGCAAGCAATAGATTTCATTTGAAGGAGAGCAAAAGATCAAGGACAAGTATTACAAAGAGAGTAGGAGGATGAAGTGGGGAGGGACAGGACAGCAGCTAAATTCAATAGGAGAGAGCCAAACCAACATTTTGGGGATAAAGGTCATAAAGTGGGTGAAGCACCTGGCATCAAGCAAGGGGAGGGAGATGGAAGAATACAAGGCACAGTGATGAGTACGCATGGGTTTATCAAGGGCAAAGTGGCAGAAGTGAAAGAGAGGATCCAGTCTAGCTAAAGTAGACTTTGGAGCAGCACAGTAAACAATGTCTCCATAGGCAAAAATGGGCAAAATCATTTTAGTGAGGATATCTGTGCGAGCAGGAAGCAGAATGCTTCTCTTTTTCTGTAAGGTGCCTCAAGCATGGGCTGAAGCTTCTTGTGAATAGCATCCATATGAACAGAGGAATCTAGATGATGATGATGATCTTACCAAACCCCTAGGTACTTGAATGAGGAGACATTTTCAATAGTCACATCATCAAGGGAATGAAAGAAAGGAAGCAGAAAAACTCCAGCAAGTCTCTGCCTAGTGCCAAAAGTGATGGAGACTGTTTTCTTGGCATTGAGAAAGAACTGATTAACTCAGAACCAGGGCTGGATGTTGTTGAAGTCCAGTTGGAGTTGGTTTGTGAGGTCGGTAGCAGAGGAACTGGAGGGAAAAAGAACCGTATCATCTGTATGCCTATGTATTCATGCAGAGAAGCAGGTCTTGGGGAGGTCATTTAGAAAACCAGAGAAAAGAACTGGGCCCAAGACAGACCCTTGGGGGATGCCTGAGCTGATAGGGAGTTGGGGGGAGGGTGTCTCCACTACGGACAACTTGCAAGCTGCCCCTATGGTAGGAACAGAACCACTTAACTGAAGAAACTGAGAGTCCAGCTGCCTTAAGCTTGTCCAGGAGAACAGGATGGGCTACAGTGTCAAAAGCTTTGGCTAAATCAGTGAAAATAGCTGAGGTGACATGGCCCTGATCCATACCAGAGAGGATAGCATCAGTGAACTGGATGAGGGAGAGGTGGTAGTGGAATGAGACTTCCTAAAGCCAGACTGGAAAGAAGTAAAGAAGAGGTTGAGTCAAGAAAATGGAAGAGTTGAAAAAGAACAAGGTGTTCCTGGTGCTTAGAAACATAGAAACACAGAAACGTAGACCATGACGTCAGGAATAGACCAGAGGTCCATCCAGTCTTCCCATATCCCCTGTAATCCCTGGAACCTTTGCTGGAACCTATTGTTCCTCCATGGTACTAGCCCTTTCCATCCTATCCCCATTCTCCTCCCTGGTGTTGTCACCCCAGGCAACCACTATTCCCTTCATTCTATCCCATGCCTTCTTGTACCCCCTATCCCATGCCTGCTTGTATCCCCTCTGACTGTGTTTGCACCCACCACATTGGCTGACAGACTGTTCCAAGGTTCCACCACCCTTTCCTTAAAGAAGTGCTTCCTCACTTCCCTCCTGAACTTCCCTCCTGTTAATTTCCACTTGTGACCACGTGACCTCGAGTTGGTACTCAGGGTAAATAATTCCCCATGGTTTACCTTGTTAACTTCTTTAAGGAACTGAAGGTATCTATCATATCTCCCCTCTCCCTTCTGGTTTCCAGTAAATACATATTTAGTTCCTTGAGGCACTCCTCATAGGATTTGTCCTGCTGGCCCTGAATCATTTTTGTTGCTCTGCGCTGCACTGTTTCCAAACTATCCCTGTCCTTTCTGAGGGGAGGGCTCCAGAACTGGACGCAGTACTCCAGGTGAAGCCTCACCAGAAATCTGTATAGAGGAACTATTACCTCTTTTCTTCTGCTATCAATACCCTCCTGATACATCCCAGCGTACTGTTAGCCTTGCTATAGGCCTTGTTGCATTGGATCATTTGTTTAAGGGATTTATTGATGACTCCTTGATCCTGTTACTCTTCTGTTGTGCTAAGTGTCACCCCACCCATCCAGTACTCCATCTTGGGGTTCCTTTTCCCTAGATGTGTTACCTTGTACTTTTTGGCATTGAATTTTAACTGCCAGACCTTTGTCCACCACTCTAGTTTTTGTAGGTCCCTCTACATATCCCTTATTCCCTCATCACTATCCACCCTCCTACATAGTTTTGTGTCATCAGTGAAGAGACACAGCCTGCCCTGGATTCCCTCACCAGTGTCACTAATGAACATGTTGAAGAGGATCAGAACCAGAACGGATCCCTGTGGAACCCCACTCATAACTTCCTTTTCCTTTGATTTAACCCCATTGACCACCACCCTCTGCTGCCTCCCTTCTAGCCAACTACCCACCCAGTTCACTGTGGTTTTAGTCGCACCCTAGGTTTTCTAAACATACTTGTTTTTATATGCCTCCCTTTTCATACTTCTGGATATTTAAATCTACAAAATGCATTTGCTCTAAATGACATGATACAGTAAATTTGAGGTTCTTATTGATTTGTTCCAAATATTCAGTAAACAAAAACAGATCACTTTCTGTACCTTTTCATATTAATACGAAGTCATCAATAAATTGTTTATACAAATCAATGTTATCATAATATGGGTTTCCTTCTGGTGATAAACATATCTTTCTTCCCATTTTGCTAAATAAACATTCACAAAACTAGGCACAAAGGATGCACCCACAGAGGTGCCTTTTATTTGAAAAAAGAGTTTCTGTAGGAATGTAAAAACATTGCAGTGCAACACTTTTTCTGTGAAAGTAACCAAAAACTGTATCTTTGCATCTCCCAAGTTGGTTTTTGAACATAAGGCATGTTCACTGGCTTTTGCTGTGTCTGTCATTATATGGAATAGTAGTACATAAAGCTTGAATAGCAAGTATAAATAAATACCATTATTTTTTACATGCAGATCTGTCAACATTTCTAATACATGTGGCTCCTGTTATACAAATGTTTATGCGGGTAGTAACTGGTGTTTGCCCTTGCAAACCGAGTTTTGTGCTGGAGCCCAATATTCAAAAGGGTCGGTTGCTCCGCCAAACAGGGTTAGAGCCCACGCAAACCAAAATGGGAGGCATGTAAATGGGGAGGTGGGAACTGGAATATCGGCACAAGCTGATGTTCAGAAGATTTTCACTATATAAAAGAGTTTAACGAGGTCCTTTTGCTCAGTGCAAATACCACCAAACAGATCCCCCTCTTTCTCCGTAAACTCTAGTGGCTGCCGGAGGTGCTTCAGCAAAGTAGTGGTTGGCCACTGGGGGAGCACCTCCCCGCCGTGGTCTGTGACACCCCCATTGATCATCAGCTCATACCTAAAAATAACTCTCCCTGTTGCTAGTGGTGCCCCCTCCCTCTGATCACCAGCCTGTGTTAAAAAGAAATCCTCCCAGGTGCTAGTGGTCCCCTACTCAAATATCCACCCATAGTACAACTTACAACCCACCCTGGCATCCAGTGGTCCCTCTTGGCACTTATCCATGGTACCGCCACTCACAATTTCCAATTCCCTGGTGTCTAGCAGCTGCCCACAGCACCGAGCACCCACTACCCTAGTCACCTTACCAGTACCCTCAGTGCTGTGGATGCATACAGTGACTGGTGCAGCACTCCTTACACTTCCTCAGCTGGCCACCATATTTTCAGGCAGGGAGCGTGCTCCTTATTTATAGGGCATGGCATGTAACCTTGCCCTATAGATAAGAGGTGTGCTCCCTGCCTGGATATATGGCTGCTGGCTGAGGAGATGTGAAGAGGGCTGCACAACGAGTGTACTGGTAAGGTGACTGGGGTGGTGTTCAGTGCCTCAGGGGGTACTATACACCAGGGATTTGGAAATTGTGAGTGGTGATACCATGGATTGGTGCTGGGGGGAGATCCACTGGAAGCCAGGGAGAGCTGTAAGTTGTACTACAGGCTGGTGAATGGGGGGGCCACTAGCACCAGGGATGCTTTCATTTTAACGTGGGCTGGTGATCAGGGGAGGGGGCACTACCACCAGGGAGGATGTATTTTAATATGGGCTGGTGATTGGAGGGGAGAGACCACTAGCACCATGGAGGATGTATTTTAACACAGACTGGTGATTGGCGGGGGACCAGCAGCACCAGGATGGATGTATTTTAACACAGGCTGGTAGTCAGAGGGAGGGAGACCTGCTAGCACCAGGAAGGTTGTATTATAACATGGACTGGTGATTGGGGTTACCATTAGCACCAGGTAGGATGTATTTTAACATGGGCTGGTGACTGGAGGGAGGCAGGGAACATTAGCACCAGGGAGGATTTCTTGTTAACATGGGCTGGTGATCAAAGGGAGGGGGGACCACTAGCACCAGGAATAGCTACATGTTTTGGACTGGGGAAGGGGGGTGGCACTTCACTAATCTGCCTCCACTACCCATGCAAATGGGACTATATTGGGCATGCAAATGGCTCCTTAGCATCGTGCATGCCCAGTCAGCTCATTTGCATGGCTCCCTTTGCCTATTGCAGATAGCGCTATGGCACTATCCACTCTTGAGGCAGACTTTGGGAGCCATGTCCTGACAGTGCTACTTGACTTAGCACTGTGCTGACATGGCCCTAAATACAGTCATATAGCGCTGGTGCCCTGCCAATCTGAATATAGCGTCCTCAGACCCCTGGGCAATTGCAAAGCAGAGCACAAATACCTTTGTGCTCTGCTTTGCACTTTACTGAATATTGGGCACATGATGTATCACAAACAAATGACTTATTAGAGCATGCTATATGTTTCAAAAATTGGTCCACATATTGGGCCGATGGTTCTGTTAATAGACTGATGCTGGCTACTTAGATCTTAGATGGAGGTTAAAATAGTCCTTGTGAACCTTCTGGAGGCCATATATTGTGGCTCTCATCAGATAATCAATAGTCAAGAACTTGTATATATCTTTTGAAATCACATGTGCATTTAAGGCATCAAACAATATTGTATCAATGGCCTTTTATATATAGAGGATGGATCATCTAGTAATTGTGTATAATAAGTAGTATCAGAAAAATGTTTGTTAGATTCTAACCCATGCCTAAGTTTTGGCATGATTAGCAGGGAACTACCCTTATCAGCTGGCTTTATTTCTATAGCCACATTTGTTGCCAAATCATCTATTGTAGAACATTGTTCCCTAGTGCAGTTGTTATAATGCAGTCTCTGATTCTTTGTTACCAGTTCTTGTATTTCACATTCGCATACTTTCTCAAAGATGGTAATGGTAGGTCTGGAGGGAGGCAAAAACAGATTTTCTCTTTAGTAGGTCATTTCCATAAAATTCATGGCTTGTATTCTGCAAATCCCATGTCTTGCATTATTAGCCAGGGTAATCTCCTGTGATGTTAAATTCCCTTCTAGAGTCATGGTTTCTGAGAAAATGTCTTGATCACTAAAAAATAATGTAAGATTTCATTTGCATGTAAATGTATGCAAACCTATCACATTCTTAAACTCATTACTAGTATTAGTAGATATGAAACAAAGGTTGTGTTGTAAAACCCAATTTTTGGTTGCCATCAAGGCATATTCTGAAATATTTATTACTATCGACTCCACTATCTCCTCCCCCTCCTGCCTCACTGGTGGTTACTGTAGTAAATGCACAAACAGGAACAGGTGTGCTCATGCAGAGGAAAGATAATGCTGGACAGGAGGTGCTCAAACAGGTTAGCCAATGTCCACAGGAATTGCTGGGCACATGCACAGAGGTTGTACTGCTCAGCTTGAAATACTGTGACACTTAGAAGCTGATGCAAAAATATTTATTGTAATAATACCAAGCAGTACAAATGGTACATGCACCATCCGTACTGCTTGGTATTATTAAAATAAATGTTTCTGCATCAACTTCCAAGTGTCAGAGTTTTTCCAGCTGAGTGGTTCCTGTAGCAGTTGATTCACCGCTGTGGCTGTTTGTTATGAATGTTGTAATATCTGTTGCAGTTTTCTCCACTTTCCCATTGTTCTTCTTCTAGCCCTCTTTCTATGAACCTTGCTATCCTTGGACTGCATCTGGGTACCCACGGGGGGAGCTGCATATTCAGGGGAAATCGCTGTGGGGTTTGGGAGTTATTGTAATTGTCTCTCTGCTGGTTGATTCAGTAATGGGATGCTTGTGTAGCTTGACTGTCTTCTAAACAGCCAGCCCCATCAGATTCAGAGCCACTGGTATAAATATTGTCAACAATGGGCCTTACATCTGTACTAATTTGTCTTTTTAAAATAGGACATGGATTTTGATTCATCCCTTTTTCCCAGTAAAAAAAGCAGTCTTCTAAATGGCCTGAATAGCCACATTTAACTTTCTTTCCTTTATCTGTTTTTTTTTTATCATACCTTCTAATTATGTCATCCAATTGCAGTTTATAATTATTATAATTGGGATGATTTCCAAAACCCTTACCTTGTCTTTCTCTCTTTATGAGTGAGACGCTGATCTCTTCAATTTCCACAGCATCTTGTAAAATCAAATGTATGAAGCCTGCAGAAGATTCTGGGAGGTGTTTCTGCCAATTGGTAAGAAAGCAATGTTTCTGCCCCAAAAGCTGGTTGTTTTGTCCAGGGTAAGCCCCTTGGTACTCATCGCATGCTTAAATCGGCTTGCAGCATAATACACTGCCAATACAGTCTGTGTGTGTTGAGGACTGTTTTTTCCATCTATGCAAAGGCTTCCTTGATATCAAAAGATGGAACCCTTCAAACATAGAATCAGCAAACTTGAGAGGTGGTACTACCACTGTATAGATCACTGGTCAGGCCTCACCCAGAATACGGAGTCCAATTCTGGAGGACTTACCTCAGGAAGGACATTGACTGGGTGGAAACAGTATAGAGAAAGGCGACAACAATGATTCAGGATCTGCGGTGCATGTCCTATGAGGAAAGATTTAGGGAACTGAATATGTACTCCTTGGAGCAGAGAAGAGAAGAGAGACAGGGGACATGGCTGAAACATTCAAGTACATAAAAGGCATTAACAAGGTACAGGCACAGGAACTTTTCCCTTCAAGAAGGGCTCCAGGACCAGGGGACATGACCTCAGGCTGCAAGGAGGGAGGTTCTCTACCGACACCAGAAAGGTTTTCTTTACAGAAAGAGTGGTGGACACCTGGAACAACCTGCCCAAAGAGGTTATGGGGGTCAACACTGTGGGGGGATTCAAGAATGCATGGGATAGACACAAGGGAGCCCTGACTACAAAGGGCAACTAGAGTGTCAACATAGGTCTAAAACAAATAGGAAGACTAGATGGACCTAGTAGTATCCTTCTGCTGTCAACTTCTATGTTTCTATTTGAAATCTGTTGATAAAAGACCACTTTAAAAACACATTGGCATCACATATGGACCAAAAGGGAAATGGTCATTGCTTTAGATTTGCTGGTCTGGAAAAAGTTGCTGTAAATATAGGGAGATGTGATTATGGTAACAAACTTTTAAGATGGAAAATGTTTTTGCAATTTGAACTTAAAGCTATAACTTATCCAGGATTAAACAAGCTGTCAGTGTTTTTAAAGTAAAGGAAAACTGAGTAGTATATTTCAATGATGGACTTTTGATACGTATAGAATTAACTTTCAGACAGTGTTCTGTATTTTATAGATTGATGTATTCTGAAAAAAACTTTAGATTTTAGGCACTGTAATAAGCACCATGGGAATATTAGGCATCAGATAATAAGGCAGTGATATAATTGCTCTATTTGTGCCTTATTTTCTATTCCTCTTTCCCTCATCTCCCTTTTATTCACTAAACACCATACCCATTCTGTTTCCCCGCTTTTGTCCTCCATTCACTCCCCTGCTCTCTAACCTATTGATACAAACACTATTTCTCCTTTCCCTACCCCAACTGCTCTCTTTTATACTATTTAGATTGTATTGTTATCATATGGTTTGTCTGATGTACCTAGTTATGTATTCATTATTGCTGGAAGAGCTATGCAGTGCATGCAAAATTGGTGTTTTTACAATTAGCCTTAAATATTTTGTGTATTATCACATTGGGTGCTTGTCTCTTTAAGACTCTTATTTAACAGGAAAGATTGCTCACTGTCTGGCCACGCCTTGAGAAAGCTCACATGTTAGTGAATTAAATGTTGGCAGATGCCGGTGGGGTGAGTGTGTTTCTGCTTTTTAACTAATAAACTGTTTACTTAGCTACAAACCAAGCTATGGGTTTGTTTAGCATCTTATTAGTGTATATTAGCCCCTATTTCAACTTTTTATCAGGCTGAAGAGTTGCATGCAATTTCAGTTCATCTTCCCAGAATGGCAGTGTGACTGTTGCTTGACAGAGAGAGCTCCCCTCCCCATCCCCAGCAAGCTCTGCCCTTCTCCTGGCTCCCTGTCTGCTCTTCAATATGTTGGTGCACCACTTTGTTGCTCTCTAGTACACATTCTAGTGGAGTACCTCAGGGCTCACTACTAGGTCCAGTCCTCTTTAACTTCTTTATAGGTGACATTGCAGAGGGTCTGAAGGGAAAGGTATGCCTCTTTGCAGATGACACAAAGATCTGTAACAGAGTTGATACACTAGGGGGTGTAGAAAGGATGAGAAGGGACTTGGCAAGGTTGGAGGAATGGTCAGACATATGGCAACTTAGATTCAATGCAAAGAAGTGCAAAGTAATGCACCTGGGAAACAAAAACCCAGGAGAAGAGTACACACAGCAGGGGAGGTACTAACAACAACAAAATGGAAAGGGACCGGGGTAGTCATATCAGATGATCTAAAGGTGGGTAAGCAATGTGAGAAGTCAGTAAGGAGAGCCAGGGGATACTGGGATGCATAGGAAGGCATCACAAGTAGAAAAAGGAAGTGGTTATCCTCTGTACAGACAGTTGGTGAGACCCCATCTGGAGTACTGTGTGCAGTTTTGGAGACCTCCATCTACGCAAGGACATAGACAGGATGGAAGCAGTCCAGAGGAGGGCAACTAAAATGGTGCAGGGTCTGCATTAGAAACCATATGAAGAGAGACTGAGAGAGCTTAATATGTATACCCTTGATGAAAGGAGGGACAGGGGGGGACATGATTGAAATGTTCAAGTACCTCAAGGGAATCAACAGAGTCCAGGAGGGTAGCATCTTTCAGAAAAGAGATGTAAGAACAAGGGCACAATTTAAAGATAGAGGAGGGATGGCTCAGGGGTAATGTGAGGAATTTTTTTCACGGAGAGAGTGGTGGATGCATGGAACTGCCTTCCTGGGGAGGCTGTTGGGTCTAAAACAGTGGGGGAATTCAAACATGCATGGGACAGACATAAAGCAATTGTAGTGGGGGTGGCAGGAAGTAAGCTGTTGGTTAACTAGAATCTGCAGCTTATCCAGTAGGTAGGGAAATGGGCAGACTGGGTGGGCCAAGTGGTCCTTATCTGCCATCAAAGTCTATGTTTCTATGTTTCTATTCTTTACTGCAGCCATGTACATTATTTCTGTTAGCTCTGTCATGTCACTTAATTTTGGTTAATGACTTTGGAAAGTATTCTTACTAAAATAATAAGCATTTGTCCATGCCGAATGTTGTCATGCTGGCATTGGCATTGGCAGTGCCAGAGCTAGAGATGCATAATATGAATGGCAGTGAAGTATTGAAGTGACACCAACCCCACCCCCACCCTGTAGAGAGCGACAGGCATTGTGGTTTACCTTTGGGTTGTCAGCTATAACGCTCATGCCATTGTACCTCACCCTACACTGTAGACACTGACAAGTGTTGGGTGTGCTTTGGGGTCTTTGGGCATTATACTTACCCCATTCCATAAGGAAATATGCTGACGTGGGTGCAGTATAGGAGTGTGGGGTGAACTTTGTGGCCAAACAGTGCAAGACACACCACAATGCCTGTCAGTGGCTGCAGGGTGGGGGTGAGGGTTGGAATGGCGTGAGCATTACATCCGATGATCCCAAGTCACACCCTGGATGCCTGTCAGTCTGTACCGGGTGGGGTGCTACAGTTGGAAATGCTAACACCGTAGGTGTGTGTTGGTAGTTTCACTCCACATTTTCAATATGGGCTGCTTGTCAGGCCACCTCATGAAAAGCGTAACAATCACTTTGATAGCCAAAAGGTGGTTTTGCACAGCGGCTCAAATTTTTGGGCAGGATGTGAAGAATGGCAACTGTATTGTTCATGAGGAGGTGTAAAAAAATGGCAACGTTGAAAATCTGGAGTGACAATATGAAATTTTGGTGAAGCAATGAGCATGCATACAAACTGTGCAACACACGTCCGTAACCCAATTATTTTTGGGAGTTTGGTAGCCACATTTGTAACATAGGCATTTTGGGACCTCCCCTTATGAACAGCGGCGCTGCGATTTTGTTAATCTGTCCCAAAAGTTGATTTCCCACAGTGACCATGCCATTGTGCGCCACAGGTGTGGAAACACATTTTGGGCAGGATGTGAAAAATGACAGCTCTACTGTTCATAAGGTGGTATGAAAAAATGCCAGTGTTGAAAATCTGGCATGGAAATATTGCAAATTTTCAAAGTTACAAGGGTGCGTGGAAACTGTGCAATGCACGCTTGCAACACAGTCATTTTATGGACTTTCGACACCAAATCTTCAACATAGGCATTTTAAGACCTCTGCTCATGAACAGTGTCACCGTCATTCCCTCAAATTGTCCCAAAAGTGATTTTGCACAACGACCGTGCTATTCTGCGCCGGACATGCGAAAAAACATTTCGGGCAGGATATATAAAATGACAGCTGTACTGTTCATCAGGAGGTGTGGAAAAATGCTGAGTTTGAAAATCTGGAGCGAAAATATTACAAATTCATGACGTTACGCGTGTGCGTAGAAACAGCGCAATGCACATTCGTAAAAGAGACATTTTTGGAAATTTTGGGAATTTTTTACCAAACATAGGCTTTCTGAGAGCTCCCCTCATGAACAGTTGCATTGTCGTTTCGTTACTCAGTCCCGAAAGGTGATTCCATGTAGTGTCCGTGAAATCACCTCTTGGGACTGAATAATGCCATGACAGTGCAAGAATTCATGAGGAAGGGTCCCAAAAGTCCCATGTTGAAAATATGGTGTCAAAATTCCAAAAAATGCCTGAGATATGCATCAAAGTTGCAAAAACCATATTTATTCCATTATACAGCTTACCAGCATTTCCTCAGTTCGCGATCGGCTTTGAAGAGTGCAGACGTGTTCCCGGTCCATCGAAGATCATGGCGCCATTCTCCAGAGGTAAGTATGGGGTAAGGGGTGTGGGAGGCAGGTGCAGTGGATGGTGCGCTGTGGGAGGGGCCAGGAGACCGCCGATGGACCGCTTCCTTTTCCCACAGGTACAAAAAAAAACACTGCGGGACTGTTTTTATGTTTACAGGGCAATATGTGGCACGCTGTGTGGGCTCCCAGCATGCCAAAGGAGCCTTGTTTTTTGGGGGCAGCTGTAGCCCATGGGGATTGGGTTCCCCATCAACACACAACAAAAGAGGGGGTTGTTTAGTTAGCCGACGGGGATTGGGGCACCCAGTTGGTACACAAGGAAACTGGAGGGAGTAAGAGCTGAGGGGAGTAGGGTCCTCCTCGCATATAACAAATGGGGTTCTTATGCCGATGGGGAGTGGGCTCTCATCAAGTATACATTGGGGGCAGGGTAGCTGAAAGCGGATTGGGCATCCCGGTCGGTAGTTTGGCCTGCAGTGTGTTGCCATGTTTGAGTTCTGTTTTTTTTTTTTTTATGTTAATTTAATTTGCACTCCTCAGTGAGAGGAGGGGTACTTAAGTTTTACTTTGTTTTCTGGTTTTAAGTTTCAGTTATGCTTTCAGTTTTCTGTGACTTGGACTTTCCTGAAGTGGATTCCTTATGGTATTATATCATCTTTCTCCCCTGGATTCACATCATTTATTTGGAGACTTTGGAGCCTGGACTGATGTTTTATAATTTTAATTTTTATTGTAGTTTTATTGCTGCATAGTTTTGTTTGGGTGGGTTGGGTGGTTAGTTTGATTTATTTATTTGATTAGATATTGTTTTCTGAGATTGAAATAGTTTAAATAGTGTGGAATAGGGTGGTATCTTTTTTGCATTTTTAGTTGGGTGGGCATTGTTTTGCAGTTTGCTTTCCTGAATTGTTTTCAAAGATTTAATTTTGAGTTTTGTTTTAAGGGGGTTGTTTGGGGGGGTAGTGTTTATTTGATTTGCGTGTCTTTGTGTTGTGAGTGTGTGTGTGTGTGTGTGTGTGTGTGTGTGTGTGTGTGTGTATGTGTTTGTGTGTGTGAAGGTTGTAGTATTGAGTTTTGTTTTGGTCTTGGGATCACGTAGTTGGGGGGGATGTGTCTGGGAATGTATGCAGGCCTGGGACGGGCCAGGATAGTGTATGGAACATCCTGGCTGCTCGATCTTCAGCCTTTCTTCAGCCTCCCTGTGTCAGATACTACAGCAAGGCGCTGTAGGGAGGTTGGAATTGGGAGGAGTCACAGGACTCGACCAAAGCGTGGTGCCTCTTGCACTGCGGGTGATAGGATGAAGGTAGTGGGTTGCAGAAGGCACCCTGGGATTAGACAGGATTTGGGGAGAGGCCCAAAATGTTTAGTTCCTGTCACCAGGGTTCCCACCAGACCGAGTGGGCAGGTAGCCAGAAGGGCTGCATTGTCTATCAATCCCCTGAGGGCAGTGCTTGGCAATGCCAGATCGGTCAGAAACAAGACTGCAATTATGGCGGACTTGGTTTCTTTGGCTGATCTGGCTTGCATTATGGAGACCTGGATCAGTGATGATGCTGACCCAGTTTTAGAGGCTGCCTTCCCATCTGGGTATACCGTAGTGCACTACCCCAGAGTGGAACGCAGGGGTGGGGGTGTAGCCATCTTTTTAGATCTGAGCTGGGCTTCACCGTGCACCCAGTGAGAGCACCACATTCATTTGAGTGTGTGGCCATTCTCCGGGGTCCAGGCACAGGCTGCTTGGTTCTCCCGATTTACCGCCCTTCTGGGATGGTGGGAGATTTTTTGCAGGAAGTGGCCGATTTCATCATCGGGGAAACATTGGAGGCCCCCAGATGTTTAGTGCTGGGGAACTTCAATGTTTGGGCCGAGGATGAATCCTCTCGGCTTGGTCATAACTTCCTCCAGATGATGTCATATCTGGGCTTTGTGCAAGGAGTTTCTTCCGCGACTCATCAGGGTGGCCACATGTTGGATTTGATGTTCTCACTGGGGCTTGAGGTAAATAGTCTCAACATTGATAGGGTCATTTGGTCCGATCATTACACAGTGAAGTTCCAGTTCGGGGCCCTCCTCGGTAGCCCTCCCCCTGCAGAGATGGTCAGCTATCACCCTTTGAGGAGGTTGACCCCTGAGGGTTTCTTATGAGCTTTCTTATGCTCTCACTGGGTGCACGGTGAAGCCCAGCTCAGATCTAAAACAGATGGTTACCCTCCCACCCCTGCATTTCACTCTGGGGCAGTGCACTATGGTATACCCAGACGGGATGGCAGCCTCTAAAACTGGGCCAGCGTCATCACTGATTCAGGTCTCCATAATGCAAGCCAGATCAGCCAAAGAAACCAAGTCCGCCATAATTGCAGTCTTGTTTCTGACCGATCTGGCATTGCAAAGCAACTCCCTCAGGGGATTGGTGGACAATGCAGCCCTTCTGGCTACCTGCCCACTCGGTCTGGTGGGAACCCTGGTGACAGGAACTAAACACATCGGCCCTCTCCCCAAAATGGAAGACCTATCTAATGTGGACAATGCATGTGGTGGGGGTGTGTGGGCAGTAGTGGAAGCCTATAATAAGGTGCTTTCTGGTGCGCTTGACTCCCTCGCACCAGTCCGTGTATGACCCAGGTCTTCTCACTTGAGGTCCCCTTGGTATAACGGGGAGCTCAAGGAGATGAAGACCTTGGGTTGGAGATTAGAGCGCTGCTGGCGGAAGTCTGGCCTGGAAGTAGACAAACTGGCCCTACGTATGCACTATGGTGCATACAAGGGGGCAATCAACCGTAAGAAGGCAGAACGCCTGTCCAGGGAGATTGCTGCCAGGAGGAACTGACCAACTGCGCTCTTTCTGACTGTGGACAGGCTCCTTCATCCTTCCTGTCTACAGCCGAAGGTAGTCTTTTCAAATGCATTGTGCGCTGAGTTTGCTCGGTTCTTCTTGGACAGGGTGTCTGCCATCAGGCAGGGGGTTCCGCCAGTGGACCAGAATCTGGCTGACAGTGGTCACCATGGGTGACCGGAGAGCACTCCACCTGTTTGGGGTGAGTTTAGACTGGTGGAGGTGGCTGAGGTCTTTGAGATTGCCTCCAAGCTTCGGTACACCTTTTGTGAACTGAACCCGGTGCCAACTCGTTTCTTAATGAGATGTGTTGACTCCGTTGGCCCAGTGTTTGCCCTGATTGTCCAGTGTTCCTTGTCAGAGGGGGTCTTTCCTGATGTCTTGAAGGAGGCATTGGTGAGACCCCTTCTGAAAAAAACATCGCTGGACCCTGACGTCAAGGCAAATTACCGTCCTATCTCCAATCTTCCATTTTTAGGTAAGATTGTCGAGAAGGTGGTGGCGTGCTTCAGCTTGAAGAGCATCTCATGGCCCACAATTTTTATGAGCCATTCCAGTCTGGGTTCCATGCAAGGTATAGCACAGAAACTGCACTAGTTCAGGTGCACAATGACCTCCTTAGGGCTAGAGATCGAGGGAAGGGGACAATTCTTGTTCTCCTCGATCACTCTTCAGCATTTGACATGGTGGACTATCGAGTGTTACTTTGTCCACCTAAGGGAATTCTGCGGACTTGCTGGCTCTGTCATCTGCTGGTTTGAGTCTTTTTTATCTAACAGGAGGCAGAGGGTAGTGATGGGGAATTTCTCCTCCTCCCCTGACCACCTGTTGTGAGGAGTTCCCCAGGGTTTGGTCCAGTCACCGATGTTGTTTGCCTTGTACATGCTACCTCTCGGAGAGCTCATTAGGAAGTACAGCTTGGGTTTTCACTGCTATGCTGATGATACCCAGTTGTACTTTTCCTTGGCCCATGGAACATCTTGTGCAGTAGAAGTGCTTAACTGCCGCCTTGCTGAAATCAATGACTGGATGACCTCCAGCTGGTTGAGACTGAACCCCAGTAAGACGGAGGTACTGGTGGTGGAGTCGAACAGAGGGCATGATAGCTTGGCCTCTGGTGCAGAGACAGGTATTTGCCTTGGCTCTATACCATTGAAGACCTCCTCTAGGGTGCGTGATCTGGGTGTTATTCTTGACAGCAGTTTGACACTTGAGTTTCAGGAGGCTAATGTTGTTCATACAAGCTTTTATCATCTGAGGAACATCGCCAGGATCAAGCCCTTAGTTCCACCACTGGATCTCCCCACTTTGGTGCATGCCTTCATGACGTCCAGGCTTGACTACTGTAATGCACTCTATCTCGGGGTCTCTGGGGGTACCCTGCGCCAACTGCAGTTGGTGCAGAATGCGGCAGTGAGGTCGTTGACAGAACAGTCTAAATACTGTCATATTACTCTGGTGCTGCGTCAACTGCACTGGCTGCCGGTTAGGTGGAGGGTCCTCTTTAAGGTGGGTTTGCTCACCTTTAAGGCCCTACACGGCCTGGGCCCTGGCTACCTGAGTGACCTTCTTACACCTGCTGTCTTGGTCCACTCCCTCTGCTCCTCCTTTAGGGGCCTTCTTGCGATTCCCAGGATGAGGCTAAGAACTGCTGGCGACAGAGCATTTAGTGTCGCTGCCCCTGTCCTGTGGAATTCGCTGCCTTTAGTTGTTAGGGAGGCCCCATCTGTTGAGGTATTTAAGGCCCGCTTCAAGGCATTCTTGTACGATCAGGCATTCCCGGACTATGTTTTATAGTTTATATACATATATATATTTTTTTTTAATTTTTGATGTTTACTTTAGTTTTAGAGATTCTAAATGTAGCTGTAGCTGAGGGTAGCAAATTGTGTATGAAAATGTTGTTTTAATTTGTTTGGTGCAGTGTATTTAATTGATTATTATTGTGCTGTGCTGTATTTATTTGATTGATGTATGGCACCCAGAGCCTCCGGGATGAGCATCTTTTTAAATAAAATTTGCCTTGCCTTGCCTTGCCTAAGCACATCGGGAGGTCTGCTGCATGTGACGAGCTTTGTTCACATTGCAGAGGACCTGTCCTTAGATGTGCTCGCCCGGGTGGTATGGCGTCAGCATGCAGGCAGATTGGGGATTGAGGGATGCACCTACTGATGTGTGCCCTGCATTCGCCCAACAGTGACCGTGCCTCCAAATCTGCACTGCGCAAGATGTTGGCTGCGCAAGAGCGCCAACATAAAAATGATACATTTATGGACAGATTTTAAAAAGAAAATCAATATTTCAGTGTAGTACAGATCTACTATTAAAAGAAAATTGTTTCAAAAATCAAAAGACTCTGATATGGAGATTATAAAAGAACAAAAATGCTCTGGATGGTTTAAAGAAAATAAAATAGACCACTCATTGGAAGAATATTTGATCCTCCCTATTCTCACAATGGATAAAAAATTAGTCACCATTACCCACTTTGAACTTATTACCTCAAAATACACATATTATAACAATTTAGCAATAAATGAGAGAAATGGTGTTAATTCCCAATGCAGATGTAACAAAGGACACAGCACACATAATATTTGCCCACTTTACACGAAGGCAAGAAATCTGACCCTCCTTAAATTACTCAAAATATATGCTAACAGTAACTATGACATAGTATTTATTCTCTTGCATCCTAAATTTCCAGAAGATGCAATTAGTAATAAAAATAAAAAAAAAACACTTTAGAAGCAAAAATACATTAAAATAAGGATTGGTCTCCTACACACCATCAGTTCCTAAGTTCTTAGCTGAGTCATATCCTGAGGGTTATTGATCGACGTGAAATGTAAAATTATAAATGATGTTTATTCATACTGATGGTGATTATTTAATTGGAACTCATTATTGTAACATAACTACTGCAGTTTTAAAAAAATATGCATGTATGTCTATTTTTGTATTTCTCACCTACTTTCTCTTTTTCTTTTTTAAATTACTTGTAATAACCTTGGTGCTAATAACACCATGGTTGATCAATAAACTTTGAAACGCTTAATTTTTTGGATTTTACTGCTGGTGAAATGTATTTTTCGTATGCTACACTTTAGCCATGTGTGTTACTAATTTTAGCTCTGCCATTTCACTCAATGTTTGGTTTTTAATGCCTGCACAATTTAAATTTTTGTATGTTGCACTCTGGATGCTTTTAACTGCTCTTTATTGTATGTGCCTCCACTTTTCCCTGCTCCTGGGTCACACCTGGAAATGGGCCTTGGTTCAGTGTGCCTTTCCTGGATATCAGAATTTAAGTAAATAAAAAAAGAAGATAAAGGTCCCCCCAGCCCTAGTCCAAGGATGACCCAACCAATCTTGTAAGAGACAGCAGCGTATTATTTGATCTCTTCTTCTCATTCTCCTCCTCAGACCTCAGTACACACCTCAGGCATCACCTGACCCCAAATGACTTCCTTCCAAATATCTCCCACTCCCCAGAGTGGTGAGCAACTGAAAGTTAGCTTCAGTTGGCACCATCAGATGCTTTACTGAATAAAGTATCTAGTAGTGCCTATGACCCAAGGCTAGCTTTCAGATTGTCACCACTTGGAGGAGTGAGGGATGGTTGGAAGATGTCGAAGGGTCAGGTGACTGCTGGTGTGTGTAGTGAAGAGGAGAACAAGAAGAAATTGAATAACATGCAGCTGCCTCTTGCATGATTGGTGGGTTATTCTTGGACAAGGAATGGGGGTTGTCTGTGTACAGCACTTGGAACTTTCAATTAACAGAGCTTGCTGGAGATGGGGAGGGAAGTCTCTCTCAGTCAAGCAATAGTAACACCACCATTGGGGAGGGGGTGAACTGAAGCTGCCTGTGACTCCTCAGCCTGATAATTATGGCACCATATGGATGGGGTGGGACCTGATACAGACAGGCAGACTACAACCACCCACAGCAACCAAACCAGCTGTGAGCAACAAATAAAAAAAAGCTTAAGGTAAGTTGGGACAAGGGTGGGGGAGGGCTATTCACTAGGCCATCAATGGCCATTTTACTGGGTGGGAGTAGGTTTTTAACTGTTAGACTCAGAGTCAGATGCTTATTAAGAACTTCCAAATCTGACTCTAATTCTGACTCCGATACCTTAGTCAGTGACAGAACAGAATCGGAGTCAAAATCAGATGCTCTGATTCTCTGACACATACATGACAGAATGGAGCCTAGCTAGTAACTGTAACTTATTACAAATATTTGAGAGTAGCTAGTAACTGTAACGTATTACCTTTTAAAAGTAACTTTCCCAACCCTGGGGGGAGGGTGCAAAGGCTCTCAGGAGAAGCTGCTGTACAGTTTGGAAAACAGACGGCAGAGAAAGGACATAATCTCAGTGTTCACCACACTCCAGGGTATTAACAAGATCAAACCAGTGGAGGTGTTTGATCTGGTGTCCTCCAACAGGAATCAGGGATACACCTTGAAGCTCAAAGGTGCTAATTATAGAGGCAAAATTAGGATGCACTTCTTCTCCCAAAGGGTGGTGAGCCTATGGAACAGTGCACCAAAGAAGACAGTGATATGAAGACAGTACAGTCCTTCATGGTAAGCTTGGACAAATGTTTGCTTTCCGAGGGAACTGAATGTTAACCTGGGTAGTAGAATGGGTATGAAATCCTACTGTATATTAATACTGTGTTCGCACATCTGTGGATCATTCTGTACCTCTGGGTTATACTGCAACCCAAACCTAGTGTCTAATTCACAAACAACACACATTTTTCTCTCCCATTAACATAAGAAAGCTTTTAAATGATTTTCTCTAGCAAACATAATGCAGGGACAACGATGGTTATTTAATAAATATGTCACAACATGCCAGATGCTTTTATAACATCACACACAGCTTAGATGGATTTCTGTGCACTTCAATTGCAAGTTTATGCATGACTAGAAATCCTTTCTCTGTGTGCTGCAATAAGCTCACAGCTCATGTTGTAACATATATTTCTTTTTGTGCCAGACAGTGGAATGTTCATAATTCCCCAACCAGATGCTTAGGACGGGACAGTCCAAATACATTTAATTGAGTTTCACACTGGGTTTCTGACAGACTCCAGGTATACCTATTGTCTATCACACTGAGGCTTGTTTTCTAGTTTGGCATGACATTTTTCAATGTGAATATTATATGTGTAAATCATTCACTCTTATGATCTTTAGAATTTGGAAGAAGATAAAATTAGCCACATGACCATCAGCATTTCTTATTTGTTCAAAATAACAGAGTTTATGTCAATGGATGGTTGTAGCAGAAGGTAGTGATATGACATCTGTTTGATGTCTTTAAATGCAAGGAGAGAGTTGTAATTATACCTGAGTGGTCTGTGTTTATTCCATAATATTCCATGATATGTGTAGACAAGCAAGGAGAGCCTGAATTCTTCACAGATTTCATCTTGTCAACAGAAATTAAAGGTCTGATTGATTTAACATGTTATGAAACTGTTTTAAAGGAAACAAACCTTGGATTTTACATTTTTAAGGTAACTAGAAATGTGGGCATGTGTCAAGTTAGTTTAATCTCCCAAGTGTATTGTCTTGTGTTTGTTTTGAAATTGTCTTATTTTTCCTTAGTTCTTACTTTTCCTGCCCACTATTCATTTTTCAATATACTCATGTATAATTCAACCTCATGTGTAAGTTGACCCCTTGTTTCCTTTCCAGTTTTAGTACATTTATAGATACAGTTGTTGCAATCAACATGGGCAAGTATTTCTTGAAATTTCTGTGATATTTCTATAGAAGTTCTCTATCTGCTTTCAGTATTACTGCCAGACTACCAGAGAGAATCTCTTTAGAAATATCACAAAATATTTGAAAGATATATGACCATGTCAGTTTCTGCAACTGTATGTCTTGTTTATAGGTTGAGCCCCATAATCAGAGCTCCCCAACATCTCCATAGCATCACTACACTAGTTTAAGATTATCATACATGTGCCCCCACTAAATGTTGCTCCAGTCCTAAACCAGAGCACTGCTTCCACATTCTTGTTACTGTATGCTACTCCTAATTTTCACTGAAAGCCATTGCCTCCTCCAGCTTGATGTAGTGCTGACTGCTCCCAGGAAGAACGTGGACAAAGTATGGCACTTGTGAGAAGTGTCCCATGGAGTTCATTTGGGTGGTGGATGGGATGGGCAAAGTTAGAGTTCAGAAATCCAACGTTACATTTCCTTACTTTTGTGGCTCTAATAATTAACTCTAGCTTGTGCATTTATGTAACTTTTGTAGTGAATATTATATTATAGTGGCACGATAGTGCAACTATAGTTAAGATTGAGCAGGGCCAGTTCCTGTGTTAAACCTCAAACTTTGCACTGTATTATCTTTGCATCTGTTTAACAGATTTACAGAACCATTTGCACGCATGGTCTCAAGGGGTGGATCTCTTGATGGGCCAGTTTTTGTTTCAGTTGGATGTGTGAATTCTGAGATGAGGATAGAGAAAAAAGTCAATAAATCTGTGGATTTTGCTGTTTGTTTGTCATCGCCTAGTACCCAGATAGTTTAGAATTTTGATCTGAAATTTTTAGGATAGAACGGGTTTTCCCACAGTTGAGCCTTTTGCTGGTTTGGTGAAAAAATATTAATCCATTCCAAAGTTATTACATTTTAAAAATTCAGTTCTGAGCATGCTCAGTACAGTCTTTGAATGAAAAAAGAATTTGGACTATACAAAAAAGGATCCTTTATCATATGGGGGTCATCCTTTTTCATGAAGAATAAAATCCTTTTTTGTATGGCCACCATCTTGTTTCTGTTTTTAAAAAACAAATGTTCAAAACCCAGAAAAATGACACCCTGGACAGAAAACAACAGATGCATTGTGGTCATCGGGGCCCTGTTAGGTGAATTTTATGCTTAACTATTGGAAAAAATTACCCTCAAATGTGTGTCTATAGTTTTTAAATCCTTTCATGTGACTCTCTTCCATTTTTTCCTATGGCCATACGAAAAAAGAATTTAGCCATATGAAAAAGGATCCCTTCATACGAAAAAAGAATCTGGAAAAAAAAACTAATTACAAATTCTTTTTTCATATGAGTGCATCCTTTTTCATATGAAAGAAAAAGCTCTCAAAACAGGGTCCCTTTATATTAAAAAAAAGTCCAAATTCTTTCATCGTATGCAGGGACCATTTGTCTTATACTTTTTTCATTCATACGAAAAAGGATACTCTCATATGAAAAAATTATTTGGACTTAGTTTTGCCAATTATTTTTTCAGATGAAAGAATCCTTTTCCATGAGCTTTTTTGTTCATACAAAAAAGGAGGCCCTCAAATGAAAAAAGAATGTGAACTTAGTTATTTTTTTATTCTTTATTCATATGAAGGAATCCTTTCTTGTGAGCTTTTTTGTGTATATGAAAAATGATGCCCTGATAGGAAAAAAAAAAATTTGAACTTCTTTTTTTCCAAATTATTTCGTATGAAGGAGTCCTTTTTTGTATGTTTTTTTTTCATTCATATGAAAAAGGATGCCCTCATATGAAAAAAGAATTTAGACTTTAGTTTTTTTCCAATTCTTTTTTCATATGAAGGCATCCTTTTTTGTATGGGTTTTTCATTTGATATGAAAAAGGATGCCTTCATATGAAAAAAGATTTTGGAGTTCATTCTTTTCCCACATTTTGAACTTCAACAAGCCATGACTCCATCAGTATTTGGACTTAAGGGGCAATCTATATTTTAAAACAAAGGTATTAATGAGTACTGCAAGAATAACTCATAATTCCCCCAAAATATTTAGGGCCCACATAAAAAAATGAAAATTCTACTACGATAACACTGGAACATTAACAAACTATAACTCCCTCAATATTTGGACTTAAAGAACAATCTGTATATCAAAACAAATGTCTTAATGAGTACTACAAGAATAACACCCTCCAAACATTTAGGGACAATATAAAAAAAAATAAAAAATGCTAATCCCCATTGGATAACATTGGAACTTCAACAAGCTATAACTTCTTCAGTATTTGGACATAAAGGACAATCTATATATCAAAACAAAGGTCTTCAGTACTACAAGAGTAATGAATACTCTCCCTAAAGAGTCAGGGGCAACATAAAAAAGGCAGAAAAAAATAGAAAATGTAAATTCACATGGATATTGTTGGAACTTTAACAAGCCCTACAATGAACAAAATAAATTGCTATTTTGGGAGAAATGGAAGCCGTGGGCCCTGCACTTCCACAGCAACGTAGATGTATACAACTATGGAGGAATGGAAACATAGGGCCCTCCATGCCCTGCACTCCCACAGGCAAATAAGAGGATATGATTATACTATCTCAAAAAGTAAGGACATTTATTGCAAAAAACTTCATTAATGTACTAGTTAGGGTTAAACCAACAAATGTAGGGAAATTTAGTACTAGGATTCCCAACCCTAACACCCCACCCCTACCCTGCATGCAGCAACAGGAAAAACCATAACAGTTTGACCTTTCCTGCATCTTTGCAAATCAGGCGTGAGGTGTGACTTGGGGTTTTCAGCCCTAACACACAACCCATTCTCATATACTGTACACACCTCTGCTTATTTACTGATGGAATGAGGTGAGCATTAGGGTTGACAACCCCAAGGCACACCCCATGCCTGATTTGCGAAGACACAGGAGTGGCCAAACCATAATGGCATTTCCTGTTGCTGTCTGCAGGGTGGGGGATGAGATGTTAGGGTTGGGAACCCTAAAAACTAATTTCCCTAACTGGCACATCAATAATGTTTTTTGTTGATAGATATATATATATATATATATATATATATATATATACACACACACACACACACACATATATATATGTATGAATGTGTATGTGTTTGTTTGTGTGTGTATATATTTTTTCTTTGCAAAAACTACGTTAATGTATTAGACATAGTGTTATAGAATAAGAAGGAAAATGAAAAACATTAGGGATTTGGGGTCTCTGAGTATTGTAGAATCAGTAGTGGGGACTTACGTGGGGTTATCAACCCTAATGCCCACCCCATCCCCCCAGCCCATAGCCTACTGTCCAAATCACAAGATACAGCTCCAACCTAGTGCCTCATAGTGATGGCCAACATAATCTGTCAGAGCTTTCTTCATGCAGGGCCCCAAAGGCATCACATTTGACCTTGTCTGATCAGGGAAGGGGGTGGGCATTAGAGTTGACAACCCCAAGTAAGACCCCACTACTGATTTACCAATAATCTGGAGACCCAGATCCTTAATATTTTTCATTTCCCTTCCTTGTGTGCTTTGCATTCTACAACCCTACAACTGAACTTTTTTCCTAAATAATGTAAAAACTACCGAACTGTGAGAGGTAAAAACCACAAAAGCATGTACCTTGGGCCAAACTCTTTCAAACATGAAAGTTTCAGGTTTCAGTTCCTTATATTTTTTCAGTTATTGGGGAGCCAAAAAAGTCTTAAAAACTGAGACTTTTACATTTTTTGCAGCTCTGAACTTTGCCCCCACTGAACCGATCTGCATAAAATTTTCAGGATCAAGAGATACTGGCACAAAGGCTATGCTTTCCAAATTTCATGTAAATCAAAATTTAATGGGGGCAAATTTATTAAGGTGCACAAATTGAGGTTTAACATGTAAGTGCCTCCTCAACCCTCATATACAGGCGAGGCCATGCCTGTATTAAATAGATCAGACATAGATGGGACCTTTTACCCATAGGAGCCCAACAGCAATACAGATGAGTATGAATAGATAGGCCACTGACAAAGCAAAGGCCGATGGCACATTTATAAGGTAGAAAAAGAAATGGGCAGAATGGATGGGCCTTGCGGTCCTTATCTGCCGTCAGCCTTTATGTTTCTATGTAACATGAACATTATATTAGTATGACTTTGTACTCATGCATCTTTTTTACAGCATTATGTACAAATACCAAAATCCATCTACTCTTTTTGATTGGGGTATTTGATAGCAACAATGGGGGAGTAGACTGTGAACATGCATCACCATAAATCCTGATTTAGAGAATATGGCAGTAGAATGAAAACATTGACACAACTGTAGAAACTTACTGTTTGGAAAACAATGTCATCTTTCCTTCTTTCTTTCTTTTATTGGTTATACTGGAAAGGCACATGAGGAAAAACTGCCCGTTTTCACAAGCGTCCAGTGACACAAAAAGTGAAACAATTTACAGTATACGGTACATAGAGAGGAATAAAGTGCATATGGGGGGAGGGGGTAGAACATTTTGGAGTAGAAAAAAATATATCTAGTGGGAAGTACAAGGACAGCACATGGCATCATAGCATAATACAGAATAGATGTGAGACGTGACATTTTTATATAGATGAACAGAGCAAATATAAATAACAAGGCTTTTATTTGTTCAACTTAATTCATTACAAACTAACAGTAAAATAGATAAAAACTTCACAAGCACTTTACAATCACAATAAAGTACCAACTATAAAATAATACAAGAAAAAATGTATGTTCATCATAATTTGTCTTCTGTCACAATTAAACATAATTTCAGTAATAAACCCTTGTGCATAACTTTTAAAATATCATAATATTCAGTATTCATCCCACTGGGACCACAGTATATAACTGGTAGCTCAAGGCTCTTATATGTGCTTCAGCCCTACAAATAGGGGTCAATTATTGTGGACCTAAGAAATTACAATAGAAATGCCCAACTTTCAGATAAAAAGACTTTGTTAAAGACACTTATATTACCATTAATGATCAACTTTCCTGTTATTCTTCTTGGATTCACTATGTTACATAGATTCTAAATACAATACCTGGGTTCCCATAAATGTGTAGACCCACGGAATGCTGAAAAGGCAAACTCTATGTGGTACACTAAATCCCTTGGCTGATGCTGATCTATACAATATCCTAAACCATCACACTTAAGGAAAGGACCCCTGAGAATCCCAAAGGCTAACTAGGCATAGGATTACTGTTAACCCTGTCCGATTATGTACATTTCATCCTAGCAGACAGTACATGGCCCCACAATTTATTTTCTTTTTTTTAATTCACTGTTTCTGCCCCCTTCTCTCCGGTATAATGTCACCGCAGTGACTCCCCCACTGTGAAGACAATCACAGTGACAAGAATCGGGCAAAACCCACACATCGCTGTGATGGTCTGTGCAGTGCCCAAGACTGCCTCACAGTGTGTATGCCCTCCCCCCCATCCAACTCTGACTCGGAGTTGGAATCCTAGAGACCAGGGTATGTGGGGGTGGAGAAAGAAACATAGAGGCATCCCTGACACTGCAGTGCTGATGGTTGGCACTGTGACTGTCGCTGTCAGTGATGTCTCCATGTCCATGTCACTGCAGCATGGTAAAACCCTTCTCTCCACCATAGCGGTTCCCTTCAGCGAGCCCTAGGCTGAGGATCCCTCCTAGTCCTTCACCGAGTAACTCCCCTGCAAAGCCACTGAACCTGCCTCCATCCTGCCATAGCCTGCCCCCCCAGGCAAGGATGGAAGGGGTGGCCCATTCCCCTCCCAGTCCATTAGAGTGTACATCTGGAGATTCTAATGGTCTTCATCAAGAGCCTGGTTATGAGATCTGGGGCAGCCGGGTCCCTTCTACAACTGCCATGGTGAGCTATTTTCCTTTGTTCTGGTGCCACCCCCCCCCCATAATATGCTGGCATGCTAGGCGAGCCAAGGGGCAGAGCATGTCACAACATGCAGTTGTGCCAGCTCCCAGCTGACATCCTCTCACCTGCCTCCTGCCGTCCTGCTGCCCCACAACCTGTGGTCACCCAGATGGCAGTAAGTGGCGGGACAGGCAGCCCACCCTCCCTGTAGGAGGAGAGCAGCCAGTGGGTGCTCGATCCTCCTCCTCCTCCCGACCGGCCCTCCAGCAACCTGAGTCCGTTCCTGAACCTGGGTCACTGACGTCATAAGTGGTAGCATTACCGCTGTGCCGGCAAGCTGGCTGGCCCCACAATTTCAAGGGTTAGCAAGTCATGGCAACAATCTGTAATTTCCAGCAAAAAACAATCTCACTTACCTTGAGAAAAATCATTGCGTAACCCTGAACCACATGAAACACCCCTAAAAGAGAAAACTGAGTAGCAAATCAGAGCTATGATATATAAACTGACAATATTAGCAAGTAAACTATATTTTAGTGCTGAGGTACAAACATAAAAATATATCACATATTTGACTACTTACACATACAGCAAACATGCACAATAAAAAAAGGTTGTAATATATTATCAAAACAAAATGGTTATATTAAATGCATGCTGAAAATAGAAAATAGAGTTAAAAATCTACGTTTTGACCTTAGGTCTTCTTCAGGAAATATCTAAAAGGGAAAAAAACAAAGTTAGTGTAGAGGGGAGGTAAAATGAAAGATATATACTATATAGCAGAATATATTAGTGCCCATTATTATTGGCGCTCTGCCCACCTAAAAGTTATTCGCGCCCGATAATATTTGCGTTATATACCGTATATAATATTGTATTGTCCAGCTAATGTGGTCTCCCAATAGACACTGCCCAACTTCAAACTGACATATTTGCTAATTGTACACTGTCTGTCAAAGTTCAGTTGCTATAGCTGTTAATTACCTGGGCATCTGAATAAAAAAAAAACATACCTAATGCACAGCATCCTTTCTCTTGTGTTGTATTTGAATGCATTGTGAGCTGCTGCTGCTGGTTAGTGAACATGTCCATCTTGAAGTGGCTAAATTCTGGTAAAGCTACAAAAAGAGAATACCCTGTTGACGTTGACAATGTTTCACCGGAGCAGTTGACACGGTTGGGATTAGACCAAGAAACTGCAAACTCTGTTACGAGTGAACTAGCTGCCTGCAATCCACCACCACATAAAAAAATCCGGGCATCATCCTACACTGCTTATTCTGGAGAGGTTCGTTATGAAATTGGCAAATATGCAAGTGAAAATGGTGTGATGGCTGCAGTTAGGTTTTACAATGCAAAGTACAGTGGGAGCATAAATGAGTCAACAGTGAGAAATTTTAAGGAAAGTTATAGAAAGCATTTGCTTAAGACACCGAACACAAGCACCCTGTCATCGTCCAATCCGAGCAGCATCAGTTGGATGAGTAGCAAGACCCGAAGATCACAAGACATACAAGAGACACAAATTAACTTTTTTCCTTTTTACCTTTACCTTTGATTTATTGTGGTGCAAGAATGAGATTCAAATAAAGAAAATTGTAGCACCAACATGTTCAGTAGTGCATTATTTCATCTCTAAGTTCTATAAGATCTGTAAGGTTTTTACGGCTAATGCTAGAATCTCTGTAATATCAGAAAATATTGGCGATTAGTAAATGTTCGTGCTGTAAGTCACATCAGCGAATATAGTGAATATTTTCAGATTGCGAATATTTCCTGTTATACAGTATATGTGGGGAAAGAAGAAAGGGGAGGCTTAGGGAGAAGAAGTGATAAATGGTAAGAGTAAGAGAGAATCTGTGAAACAAAAAGGTGATGATGGGAAAGATAAAGCATAATTGGAGTGAAAGAGCTAGGGAAGTTCCCAGGTGGGGACTATTAACAGGGCCTAGTAAGAAGGCTGAAAGGTGACAAATGTGGGGGAAGGAGACAGAGATGGAGACTTATGGTGTAAATGCAAAATAAATTAAATGAGTACAAAAACAAGTAGACTTTAGAGAAAAAAAAGGGATGGCTGAAAGATGTTAGTGGAAAATAAGTTTATCATTTAAACCAGAGGGCTGCTGGGAGCCAAGGCAGATGATCAGCTTGGCTTCCATGTTTTTTCTATGGTCAGGATCCCAGAAGCTCTGCTGAAGGACTCAAACAGAAAGGTCGTTGACATTGTGGTCCCTGGAGATAAAGTGGGATACGATGGGTTTAGCAGTTTCACCGTTCCTGACTGATCTGTAATGTTCCCTGAAACGGTCAGTAAGACGCCTACCAGTTTCTCTGATGTAAATAGCTGTACACTTCCTGCAAAGAATACAATACACCACATTAGTGGAGGTGCATGAGAACTCCTTGGTGATGTGAAAAACACCTGTAGGCCCCCGAATTTCAGTCACACTGGAAATAAATTTGCAGGTGTAGCAGCGAGTCTTGTTGCAAGGTTTGGTACCTGGGAGGGAGGAACTGTTAGGAGTAGGTAGGCTGCTTTTAACCAGGAGATTCTGCAGGTTAGGTGGCCGGCTGTAGGAGGCAATAGGTGGTTCTGTAAAGGAAGCACCAATGTTAGGGTCAGTTTGCAAAATGGGAAAGTTACTGGTGATGATCCTGTGAAGAGAAGGTGTGCTCTGATGGAAATGAAGCACAAGTGGAATTCGCCGTTGTTCTTGTGTGACAGTATCCTTCCTGCGGGGGTCAAGGTTATGGGGCATGTTACTGACCCAGGAGAGTGCTCTGTCCACTGTGCTTTTAGGGTATCCCCTGTTGATAAAAAAAATATGCATTATTTGGGTCTGCTCAGCAAAATCATCCTCTTCACTGCATAACCTGCGAAGTCTAAGAAACTGTGAATAAGGCAGGCCATTCTTGACATGTTTAGAATGGAAGGAGCTATGGAGGAGGAAACTGAGAGTCAGTGGGTTTGTAATATACTGATGTCTTCAGACCAGTGTTCTGTACTGACAGCTGGATATCCAGAAAAGGCAGTGTAGAGGAGGATACTTCAACAGTGTACTGAAGGGAAGGATGGGCTGTGGTAAACTTGTCAAGGAAGACTTGGAGGGTCTCCCTGGAGCAGGAGGTGGCCCCCACATAGTCATCAATGTAGCGTTTGTAGAGTTCAGGCCCAGTCCCTGTGAATGAGAGAAAAAAACGTTCCTCCACCCAACCCACAAACAGATTAGCAAAGCTGGGACCCATCTTGGTACCCATGGCAACTCCACTGACCTGCTGAAAAAAACTGCTATTAAAAGAACAAGCATTTGTCAATGCTGAATGTTGTCACACTGGCATTGGCAGTGGGAGTGGTGTAGCTAGAGATGCATAGTGCTGTGATTTTGTGAATGTGTCTCAACAGGTGATTTTGCACAGCGAGCACGCCATTGTGTGCCACAGCTGCGGAAACACGTTTTGGGCAGGCTGTGAAAAATGGCAGCTGGACTGTTGATAAGAAGACGTGCACAAATGCCAGTGGTGAAAATGTGGCATGAAAATATTGCAGATTGACGAAGTTACAAGGGTGCGTGGAAACTGCGCAATGCACGCTTGCAACACAGTCATTGTATGGAGTTTCGACACCAAATTTTCAACATAGGCATTTTAGGACCTCTGCTCATGAATAGTGTCACCGTCACTTCCTCAAACTGTTCCAAAAACTGATTTAGCACAGCGGCCATGCAATTCTGTGCCGGACGTGCGAAAACTCATTTCAAGCAGCTGCAGTGTTCATAAGGAGGTATGGAAAAATGCCGATGATGAACAGCTGGAGTGAAAGTATTACAGATTCACAAAGTCATGAGCGTGTGTGCAAACTGTGCAACACACGCTCATAAAACACTCATTTTACTGACTTTCATTCCCAAATTTTCAACATAGCATTTTAGGGCATCTGCTAATGAACAGTGTCACTGTCATTTTCATCATGTGTCTCGAACACAGACTTTCCACAGTGACCATGCTATTCTGCGCTGGAACTGCGAAAACAGATTTTGGTCAGGATGTGAAAAATGACAGCTGAAACTGTTCAGGCTGCCGAGACAAAGAAAGAGAGCAAATGAGGTAGCACGAGGCTTGCAACTGAGAGCACAGTTAAAGGAAAATGCCATAATAACCAGTTTTCTGGTTATTATGGCGTTTGAAATGTACCTGTTAATGGTTTGATAAAGGGATCACCAGTAATTATAATCTAATAATTGAACAATAGAGTTTTGATACTGTATAAAAATTACTGGAGAAATGTTGAAGAGTCAGCCAATAATTAAATACTAAATAGATAACATTACATGCACTGAAATTAGAAAGGAAATCCTCTATCATAAAAAATATTTAAATATTTCCAGTATTGTTTTAAAGGTGTATAGAACATAGAAATTGTCGGCAGATAAGGACCTCTTGGCTCACGTAGTCTGCCCAGTTTTCCCTACCTACTGTGCCACCGCAGACCCTACTCGATCTCCAGTCATCTCTGCCCCTTGCCTTACTTCCAAGATCCCATTGTAGCAGTCCCATGCATGCTTGAATACTGTAACCATTTTGGCACCCAACACCCTGCTAGGAGGTCATTCCAGGTGTCCACTACCCTCTCCATGAAGAAGTATTTCCTCACATTTCCTCTAAGTTTCCCCTCCTCTAGTTTCATAGTGTGCTTCTTGCCCTCAAGTTTCTTTTTCTATGGAAAATGCTACCTTCCTCTGCTTTAATAATTCCTGTTAGGTATTTGAATATTTCTATCATATCTCCCTTTTACCTCCTTTCCTCTACCGAGTAAATTTTTAGTTCCTTGAGCCTCTTCTCATAGGGCTTTTGATGCAGGCCCTGCACCATTTTGGTTGCTCTCTTTTGTACTGCCTCTACCCTATGTCCTTCTGGAGATGGGGCTTCCAGAACTAGACACAGTACTTGAGGTGTGGTCTTACCAGTGATCTGTACAGGGGTACTATTACCTTCTTCCTCCTCCTACTGGTGATACCCATCCCTATGCACCTGAGCATCCTGCTAGCCTTCCTCACTGCCTTATCATACTGCTTGGCTACCTTCAGGTCATTAGAAATGATAACCCCAGGTCCCTTTCCTGTTTGGTGGCTGCCAGTGCCTCTCCTCCCACATGGTACACAGCTCCTGGGTTTCTGTGTCCCATGTGCATGATTTTGCACTTTTTGCTTTGAAACCCAGCTGCCAAACATGTGACCATTATTCCAGCTTTTTCATATCATCCCTCATTTTTTCCACCCCACCTGGTGTGTCTACCCTGTTGCAGATTTTTGTGTCATCCACAAACAGGCACACTTTCCCTTCTAGCCCTTCTGCAATGTCACTAATTAAGATATTGAAGAGGAGCGGGTCTAGTACTGACCCCTGAGCCACCCCGCTGGTCACCTTGCCTTCTCCAGAGTGGACTTCATTTACCACCATCCTCTAACTCCTGTTGCTTAACCAATTTCTTACCTAGTTTACTATTTTTGACCCACTCCCAGACAGACTAGCTTGTTCGTCAGTCTTCTATGTGGAACGGTGTCGAAGGCCTTACTGAAATCTAGGTAGGCCTCATCCACCGCTCCTCCCTGATCCACATCCCTAGTCACCCAGTCAAAGAACTTGATCAGGTTTGTCTGGCAAGACCTTCCCTTCCCCTTGTGATAGAAAAAGGCAAAGCTGATTTATCTAGTGCCTTTTTAAGATCCAATGTACCTCAGAGTGTACAAGCAACAAATATGTAAAACAATAAGTTACAAAACAGATACGGTATATAAATAGCATTGGCTGGATTTTCAAAACACAAGACACAGGCACAATTCCTAATTTTTGGGAGTTTATTCCCTGGCCACATGAGTTCTGACTCCTTCAGGAGTCACCAAGGCCTCACTGTGGCTAGTGTCCCTCTGTCCTGTGCAGCCAGCCCTCCCCCATGGAGCAGTGGTATACCCCCCCAGGTGGGGATGTGGGAGCTCCCTCCGTTGAACTTCCATAACTTCTTCAGGAGGCTGGGGTTGTGGTTTGGGCAGGATAGATCCAGAGCAGTGCCAGGCGCTTCATTATCCCAGAATGCAGGGGCCATTATTCCTGGTTTTCTCCCAGAGACATGACATATGCTTGACGTCAGGCCATGTGTGACAACATCCATCATGCTTCCCCCCTAGTCGGAACTTGGGCTAGCTTTTCTCTGGCTTCTGCCAGAGGCCAGTCAAGCATCGAGTCCTACCCCACCTTCCCACCCCGGAGGAGGACAGCAGTCCTACGAATGCTCAATCCACCTTCCCAGCTGGCCATCCGACTCTGCAGGCTCATTCCTGAACCCAGGTCACCTTCGTCATCAGTGGTAGCACTACTGCTGCACTGGCAGGCTTGCCCACAATTCCTGATTTTAAGAAAAGCCTGTGTTATGTCAAATATGGCAAAACATTTGTGGGAAATTTTAAAATATTTTAATGCATTTGTAACAATTATTTTGATGTATACATCAATTTTGTGTGCAATTTGCGGCAAACTGCTAAATCATCTTTTATGTGGTCTAACCCGTATTTCACAGGTAGCACAAATGCACCAAAATCATGACACAACTCTGAAAATTCAGTCCTGAATATTGTTTCAGGATATATAACATGGATGTAAAGTACAGTTAAGAGATTCTCATTTGATACCAGAGTACATTGTAGTTCTGTATAATCAAAGATAGTATAGAAACTAGGATTGGATCTTATTGCAACATTGTATGGTTTTCATTTTAGTTTGCAAATTATTACTAAAATGCCATATCAGTAATGTGTTCTGGAATTCAGAGTGCTAGAAACAAAATGAGTTTGGGAATAAATTGGTTATTAGTGCTGAATTATTACTTAAGAACCAATCATTAGAAAACTTTGACCTTCTTTGGGGATATCTCTGTCATCAGGTCACACCTATGGAACTTAGCAATCAGGCACTAGGATCCTATGGAAGCTTTTCTGCAGCAGCCTACTAGGGGCCACCCATGCCAAAATCAGGTTCTGACATCACTCACCCTATAAAACCATGGGTGGCCCTGCTTCCTCCTAAGTTCTTTCCCGCCGTCAACCATTCGCGTGTGGACTCCACAGAAGCTTCGTCGCTCAGTTCAACTGCCAAAATTTACTTACCTTTTATTATCTTTTGTCATCAAATCACTTTTATTTAAGTGACTCCTTTCTCCTTTGTTGAGAACTACTCCTTCATTGGCTTTTTTCTGTCGCTGATGCTGCAGAAAGAAGATTTCCTCCACCGACAAACACTAGCTTTGTGTTTGCTGTCTTGGTCCTAGCCATAATGTCCTAGCCAGTGAAAATCTGCCAGAAATTCAACCTTACCACCTGGTATCAATGAAAGAAAGCCCTGCAGAAGATTCTCATGGAGAAACAGGTAGCCAGTGGAGAGCAGGGGTCTTCCATGGCCTCCTTCACCCAGTCACTGGTGTCTTCCATGGGCTCGCAGGCCACCAAGGCCTGGGACAGATTATCAGAGAAACATTCCCGATGGGATAAGGAGCAGCCCAAGGAATCCTCCCCCTGTCAGTGATCCCGGTCCCCACTGGATTCTTCATCTTCTTCTCCATGTATTGCCCCATCGACAGCTTCGGCATTGGTGCCTCACCCTGTGCAGGCCTCTGCTTCTTCCAGGCCCCCCATGGTGGATTCTCCTCCTGCCCATCATAGGGCTGTGAATGGGCTGTCGGCCTCTGGGTTGTCAGCTCCTTCCCCACAGTTGAGACCTCTTGAGGCTCAAGGTCCATCAGTGCCAGGCCTACTTACTACCTCTTCAGTTAGCAGTTCGTCATTGGACTAGGGCCTCGAGCCACCTCTGTTGATGCCAGTGTCGACAATGGTTCCCTTTCCTGCTGTCTACCATAATACTATTCTAACCTCCTTCACTACTTCTCTTATCTGACAACTAACTACATGGCCTGGGCCATCATTGCCTGCACTGTCATCAGCTGTTTTGGTGGCGATGCCTACTAAACCCGCATGCCCCACACCCCATATGGAGTCACTGGCATAGCGTTCAGCAATCCCTGCTCCAGAGCAGTCTGATGACAAAGAGGAGTACCATCCTGATCTTCTCCTCCTTGAGGAAGAGGAGGATGAGGAGGAAGTCAATGTGGAAACCTCTGATAGGTCCACTATTTCCTCTGTGAGTGAGGAGTCTGTTAAGCATAAAAAAACAGGGCTAGTCTCCAGTTCCTATTATCGAGTCTTATGAACAAATGTTATGAAAATATATATATTTTTTAATCTATCTGAATGTTTCATATGAGATTTAAAATAATCTGTGTTGTTTGGTTTTATTTATATTTTCCCTTTTCCTTCCCCACCATTTTTCTTCTTCATCCTTAGCCCCATTTGTTTCCCTTTCCCTTTCTCCTTTTTCTCTTTGTCTTTACTTTGTGTGGTTATTTTTCTTCTTTGTTCACTTTATGACATGCTCAGATATTTTTACTTGTTCAAACATTAGATTTATTATATATAACAAAACATTTGTTTTTAGCTTTTAATGCATATTTGTAATTATGGCACAAGTTTAATATTGGCTATCTTGCCAAAAGATTTTTAAGAGTTACACAACAGGTGTTATCATTAAAGACATGTCTGGTATGGTTAGTCTAATTAATGCTAATGATGTCATATGATCACGTGGTTTTTAGGGTATTTAAATAGTAGTGGTCTTATTTAGAATCTTTAGCCTTTGATAAAGGACCTGAGTGTCTGAAACACATCAGGCGAGATGCTGGTGTTATTTATTGTCCATAAAATCAAGTTTTAATACCATCTTCCATTGTGGCATCCCAGTTTTGAGATTGTGAGTGCCGAAACCTTTTTGAACTGCTATTTTTCAATAGAGCCTATTAAAAAAGAGTACCAATTTGGGGTGCCCCATTGCTTGGGATATCATTGGGCACCCCGAATTTTCAAACTGACTAGCCGCCATTTTTTGTATCTTACTTACCGGATGTACTGGTGGCTGGCCAACCCCACCACTACCACCAATCGATCCTCATTTCCTTTAAAAAAGATTAATAAACTCTTCCTATTCAAAAATAACAGGTATGACATTCACCTTAAATTTGTTTTCAATTTGCTTTAACTCCACATCATCCAGTGACATCCCCGATGCCGATCCACCACCAAAAATGGAAGCTTGAAATAATGCACCAAACACCGTCTTATCTCCAATTCTTTTCACTGAAAATAACTATAACAGTGCGCCTCTATATAACTGAAAAATAATAAAAAAAATTTATAGAGCTCCTGTGCCACATCATACCTCCCACAAAGCACTTCCTGCTTTTACAGGTGCAGGGTTGCACAAGGTCACCATCTAGTAATACCCCCAACTCCCGAGTGAGAAGAAAAAAAAGATTCCACCAGGAACCCCAGAAAGCTGTTTTTTTAAATGTATTTATTTATTTTTACTAAAACAAATAACAAGAGACTACTTGGAGAAACTACAAAAAAATCCTTAACTTATTCCTGAGCTGCTGGTCGGGGGGGGGATAAGTTGAACAGAATGGCTCTGTGGTGGGGGGGAGGAACAGGAGATGTAACAGCAGAAATAAAGGGACTCATTTTCAGCAAAGATACATAAAAGTCATTCTTACTCTAAATTAAAAAAATGTTTTTAAAATTTTTTAATTCCCCATTTAAAAATGCCAGTTTGCCATTTTCTAAGCACAATAATACCCTCCAGGGTGGGCGGTATTAGGCAATACTGGACCTCCCAGGGGCTATAAGGCCCTCCACCTGTGGCATCAGGCCTCATTATGCCCCTGGGTAGTCCAATATTGCCCAATACCACCCACCCTGTGGGGTATTATTGCTTACACACAGAGGGTATGCCATCAAATCAAAACATAACAAAAATAAATGCGAACCGATTTTGCCTGGACCAGAGTGAGTTCTGATGTTCATTTTCATCAAGTATTCTAATGTTTCAGTAGTACTAGTTAGCTTTCTGAATACAAAGTCCTGATATGTTAAACCACTAACCACACCTACATTGATCTCCATGCCTGAGACAGTAGGTGCCAATTTAATGGCATCACAAAAGGTAGAATTTAATGCAGAATCTCAAATGAGGTCACCAGATCCCATTCCTTAGTGGTCAGCAGTGGAATAGACATTGTTTGAACTTTACCCAAAAGTTTATTCAAGTTTTTTCCAGTTTTGCTGTGTGCCATTAGCAACAGAAAATTGATTCTGCAAAAAATGTTCCAATTCCTTTTTTATAAGTTCCTCAATCTATGATATTCAAGCATATCTCTACAGTTTAATTTTCTTTTCATATTTTTCCATATTCAGTCTCTCTCTCCTGCATAATCTGTTTAAGGGAATCTATTATCCTTTCCTGATTTTCATCTTTTATATGAAGTTTTTGCAAATGAGCATGTCTATCACATACTACAGAAAAGTCATGCAGAATGTAATCCAGCATGACCTTTTTATTAGGACTATCAAACGTATGACTAGTCAGTACGTGCAACCAGTTTTCCAAACTCCTGTATGTCAAATTTAAGCATGGAGTGAGACAGAACATTCAATGAGGAGGGTCTTGGTCTACAGTATGTGCTCCTCAATAACACAAAACAGGACTGGGATCGCTCATATGATCAGACAGTGGGATAACCTTTAGCTTTCTATCTGGCCTAGCTGTAAGTATCCAATTAGTGATTCAGTACCTGTCTTGTAGTTATGATGAGTCGGAAGAGTAAGAGACTGATGAAGATTACAGCCCAGTAACTGGTCCCTAATTTTAGAATTTGCCCTATCCAGTCAAATAATATTAACATCTCCCATGAGAATCATTTTTGGAAATTCTGAGTGAATTTTATAATCCATCAACAGGGAAAGGCCCTTGTCCAATTAACCAGGAAGTAACACAGAAACAGAATCTGATGGCTGATAAGGGCTGCTTGACCCATCCAGTCTGCCCACCTTTCCCTACCTATATTTTACCATAGACCCTACATGATGTACAGCTCTTCCTCCCTTCCTTTCCCCTATGATTCCCTTGTGCTTGTCCCATGCATTCTTAAAACACCACCATTTTCACCCCCACTGCCTCTGCTGGAAGGCTATTCCAGGAAACCATCACTCTTTCTGTGAAGAAGTACTTGCTCACATTTTTCCTGAAACCACCCCTTTCCAGTTTCATATCATGTCCTCTTGTCCTTGAGCACCTTTTGTTCTGAAAAACACTTCCCTCTTGTACCATAGGGCATTTAACGGTCTCTATCATATCCCCCTCTCTCTGCTGTCATCCAGGGTGTACATGTTGAGGTCCTCTAGTCTCTCTTTGTAGGGTTTTTGATGCAGACCCAGCACTATTTTAATTGCTGTCCTCTGGACCTCCTCCACACTGTGTATGTCTTTCTGGAGATGTGGTCTCCAGAACTGGACACAGTGCTCAAGGTGGGGTCTTACCAGTGATCTGTACAGGGGTAACACTACCTCCCTCTTTCTGCTGGTGATACCCCTCCCTATGCACCCCAGCATCCCACCAGCCCTCCTGACTGCTTTGTCACACTGCCTGGCCATCTTTACATCATATAATTAATTACCCTGATGTCTCTTTCCTGCCTAGTTGTCATCAATACCATTCCATCTGTTTTGTACTCTCCCTTGGATTTATGTGCCTTAAGTGCATTATTTTGCACTTTTCTGCATTGAAACCCTGCTGCCATACCTTTGACCACTCCGTAAGTTTTCCCAGGTCTCTGGTGTATAAAAAGTAGCTAAAAAATATGTTTTACATTCCCCAAATTGATTTTGATAGCAATAAAATCACATGATGTAAATGGAGCAACAGAAGTATCCAAAGGAACAGAAAAGTTGGAACATGCATAAATTAAATCACCCCCTCACCATTTGCCATGTCTATCCTTTCTAAATATGTTATAATTGTCAAGTGAAATTTCACTATCATTTACTTTATTGGTAAGCCAAGATTCTGATATGGTAATTACATTGAAATCATGGATTTTCACTGCAACTCGAAGTTCATCTGTTTTTGGAAGTAGGCTCTGGCTATTTAGGTGCACTATTGAAAGGGAGCCTTTAGGTTTACCACCTGAGGAGTTTGAAGATAAGTCATTACCATAAGGTTTAGGATTTGGTTGGACATTACCAGCCAAGAGCAGTAATAACAACATTTGTAATCTCTTTTTATTAGCTTGATTAGCTTCACTAATTTCTTTCCCTGTAAACATTTTACTAATACCCTCACCACATTTAAAATGAATAGTCTATATTACCCGTATAAAATAAGTTTTCCCATCCTATTAGTAATTAAACTTAATGAATTCATTAGGACATTATAACAAACTTTATAGAAAATATCTAAATAATGTGATATTTGTGCTTCATTTACATTAGATAGTGTTTCTACCCGAAGTGCACTAGAGTAAATAAAAGTATCATAGTGCAATCCACCACTTATCTATGAATCTATCTATATATCCATATTCTTGTATCTTGAGTTTGTTTGGAATTTTCTTCACAAATATTTGTGTCTTAGCCAAGAATTAGTCCTTAGTTGTTTTGTTGTGTCACTTGACTGCTAACATCAAGTTTGTCTCCTTTGTACTTTGCTTGACTACTCATCACTTACTCCACTTGTGTGTATACAGGATCCTAATCTTCATGTTGCTTGATTACTTCTTATGCATATAAATTGTCTGTATCTTCTGATTAGTATATCATTGGTCCACTGAATTATTCTATCTGGGGTGGAAAAGTGCTGATGGTTTTTGCTGATCACACTGTATCTCTGCAGAATCCCAGGATATGACTACTGTAGGTATGGGACAATATTGAGGGAGTTGCTAACTGTAAGTTTGTTTTTCATCACTAGCAGTTTCACTTGCTATGAAATTTCCTGAGCCCAGTGGCTGAGATATTCAGATGCAAACTTGATGTCCTGTTGTTGTTATTCTGTTACATTTAGTTTTATCTGCATCTCCCCTCCCCACTATCCTACCACCAAGTCACATGTAATAGCTCACCTGGTAAAATAATGTTCAGCAAATAAATATATTCAGTACTAGGGATGTGCGGACTGACCCATGGAAAATCAGACCCCCCCCCTCCCCGGATCCAATGTGGTCTGACGGATCCGGATCAATAAGGGCTGACTTCTTAATTGTACCTAGTCTGGTCCTTCTGCTGCAATTGGCTATTTTACAAAAAAATAAACTTAAGAGCACAGCACAGTTAAATACAGCAAGGCAATGAATGCAGCATAAAAAGTAAAATGCTGACCGTTGCAGGAGGAGAGCTGGTATCCTGAAGGCAGAGCTGTGGGGATGTTGAAGCACCTTGAGTTAGAAAGGCAGGTCTCATTGTTCTGTAGTCTTGAGTAACTATATCGTCATGCACGTCATTTCATGACGTTAAGGCTGTTGAGTTCAATCTGCACGCAATGGGTGGGATATTCAAACTGCACCCAGCTGGGGTGCAAGCCTGGCACTGAGGGTGATCATGGACTTCAGTAAAATGAAATATTCCTTGGTGGTCCAGTGGATCTGCTCCCCAGCCCAATTGCGGTCTTCATTAAAATAAAATATTCCCTGGTGGTCCAGTGGACCTGCTCCCCAGCCTGATCATGAGTTTCATTTAAATCAGTTATTTCCTGGTGTCAGTGGACCTGCTCCCCAGCCTGATCATGGCTTCATTAAAACAAAATATTTCTGGTGGCCCAGTGGATTGATTTCAGCTCGATGCTAGGAGCTTATTAAAATAAAATATTCCCTGGTGGTCCAGTGGACCAGCTTCCCAGCCCGATCACTGGCTTCATTAAAATAAAATATTCCCTGGTGGTCCAGTGGGCCGAATCCTAGCCCAATCATGGGTTCCGTAAATGAAAATAAATCACTGGTGGTCCAGTGGTACCCTGCTCCCCACCTGCCCACTCAGACCTGTCACTCCACTCCCCCCCCAGTCAGTGGAGGGTGGCAGCTCCCCACCCGCAAGCTGCCAGGCTGCTCACCGACTGACAACGCATAGTACGGTTGTAGTACGATTGTCTCTTCAGCTAATGGCATGCAGACCAGATTGTACTACAGTCCCAAATTGTGAATCATTCACACCTGGGATCAGGTAGATAGTACAGTCTGCACGCCCACTGGCCCAGGCAGGGGACCAATGGGCGTACAGCCGTACTGTACGCTGTCAGTCAGCAGGCGGCCGGGCAGCTTGCAGGTTGGGAGCTGCTGCCCTCTGCTGACCGTTGGGGCGGGGTAGCAGGTCTAAGTGGGGGGGGGTACTGCATGACCATCAGGGATTTATTTTCATTTACAGAGCCCGCGATCGGGCTAGGATTTGGTCCACTGACCACCAGGGGATGTTTTATTTTAATGAAGCCCATGATCAGGCTGGGGATCAGGGTCACTGGACCGCCAGGGGATATTTTATTTTAATGAAGCCCGTGATCGGGCTGGGGATCACGTCCACTGGACCACTGGGGGGATATATTATTTTAATGAAGCCCGTGATCGGGCTGAGGAGCAGGTCCACTGGACCACCAGGGAATATTTTATTTTAATGAAGCCCACGATTGGGCTGGGGAGCAGGTCCACTGGACCACCAGGGAATATTTTATTTTAATGAAGCCCGCGATTGGGCCTGGGAGCAGGTCCACTGGACCACCAGGGAATATTTTATTTTAATGAAGCCCATGATCAGGCTGGGGAGCAGGTCCACTGGACCACCAGGGAATAATTTATTTTAATGAAGCCCACGATCGGGCTGGGGAGCAGGTCCATTGGACCACCAGGGAATATTTTATTTTAATGAAGCCCATGATCGGGCTGGGGAGCAGGTCCACTGGACCACCAGGGAATATTTTATTTTAATGAAGCCCGCGATCAGGCTGGGGAGCAGATCCACTGGACCACCAGGGAATATTTTATTTTAATGAAGCCCACAATCGGGCTGGGGAGCAGATCCATTGGACCACCAGAGAATATTTTATTTTAATGAAGCCCGTGATCAGGCTGTGGAGCAGGTCCACTAGACACCAGGGAAATTAGGGAATTATTTTTATTTTTATATATTTGGGGACTGGGAATATGGCTGAGAGTCGGGGGTTCTTTATTCTGGACCGGCGATCAACCTGGGATGGGACCACTAGATAGTAGACACCAGGCCAAAAACATAAGTTTTCACATTGAAATTCTGCATACTCAGAAAAAAAACCTCTGACATTGCAAACGTTTGGTAAATCACTACCGCTGTTCAGCAGAAAGAAGATCACTGTTGCAAATCACAACAGGTGAATGGAAAACGTTGATGGTAAAAAAGAAACTGACCAGAACCTATGTTAATTAACAAGCAGAACATCTACCTAGTTAGCTATCAACGAGCACCAAAAGTGTTTTATTTCTGTAAGTGGGACTTTGCTCCAAATGCAATGCATGCATGGGTTTAAAAACCATCTCCTTTAAAGTGATTGGCTTGCGCCACACACAGACTCACATGACAGTGACATACCTCTGTCACCTGATTAGCTGTATGTTGGTCAGGTGGCATAGAGGTATATAAGGCTGTCTGTGGTGCAGATTACTCAGTGAGTGGCTGACTGCGTATGAAAGATATACAAACTTAGAGACAAAGCTTTGAGCTTTCTTTATTTTGTATTATCTGGTCTCAGTTTACTTTCAGCAAAGCATCCAGTGAGTGACTTACTTCTGTTTAAAAAATAAAACAATGAATAATAACTAAAATAAAAAAAAGGGGATATAAAAGATACACACACAAAAAAAAGGATCAACCTGCCCATTGGGGCCTGGGAAGTTTTGAGTGCTTGTCACTTACACTTATCTCCTCGTGGTTATCAATATCAAGCCTTGTCTGCTCTGCTTTTTCTGTGATTGTCAACTTGTCTTAAAGCCTACAAACTAGTGCAAGTGCCAGAATTGTATTAGAGAAACAACAAGCAGACTAACTAGAAAAGAACAAATGGAGAATAGGAAAGAGAAAAAAAGCAGCTCATTCACCGTCAACATGGCAGGTTGTAACTTGAAATCTTCTTTGAGTGCTCATTGCTGCTCACTCAGTGCCTGAGTCTATCTCTCCTGTGTTTCTTTTCAAGTTGCATTGCTTTTTGCTTTATTTAAATCCTAAAACTGCAGCAGGCCAGGTACCTTAATTAAAAAAAGAACAGTCCAAATCAGTTAGTTTTAGTGCCCCCATTCTCCTGTGTGCCTGAAGTGATTGGAGTACTCTACTTTGTCTTGCCTGGGAGGCATTTATTAAAAAAAAAAAAAAAAAAAAAACTTTTCTGTGGTGTATACTGTACAGTATTTGCATCTCACACTTGCCAGTTTGCCTGTGTAAGACCACTACCAGCTGCTGTTGTGTGTGAATATATTACACGGTTTACTGTTCATACCATTGCTGCGGGCTCATTGTCAAATTAAAAAAAAAAATATGTAAAGGAAAAAGCATTTTTGGCTCATTAAAAAAATCTATCTACAATTGTGGAAGGGGGAGTGTGGCTCCGTGGCTGTGAGGCCGAGCCTGTACTGAGTGGGTAGAGGTACTTGGGAACAACTGAAAGAACTACATACATCTGCGGTATTGCAACAGTTGAGAAATATTTCCTCTAATAAAAAAAAAAAACTAGCTACTATGCTGGAAGGGGGTGTGCGGCTATGAGGTCAAGCCTGTACAGAGTGGAAACAACTGAAAGGACTAAATAAAAAGATAATATCTACAGGCAAAACAGTTGTGTGTGCCATTTAAAAAAAAAAAAACTAACTATTGTGGTAGAAGGGAGACACTGGCTGTGAGGCTGAGCCTGTATTAGTGGGTTGAGGAATTTGGGAACAACTAAGAGGCCTAAAAAGAAAACACATACTGGAAAAAGCATTTTTGTGTATAATTAAAAAAAAAACTGGAAATGTTCACCAGACAGGCCGAGGCAGTGGCCAAAAAGGTTGAAAGGTATGGGGAAACGTATGGCACAAACAACACTGCACAGTCTAACTGGTAAAAGACCAGTTGCTGGGACCTCATCCGGTAGCAGTAGTGGTTCTTCCACAGTGCTGTCCAAACAGACAGGAAAGGCCAAAACCACCTTAATTAAAACTAAAGGAGTAGTCGGCACCACAAGGAGTGGCAAGCCAAGATATGGTACCTATGTGTACCGTAGTACCAGTAAAGATTTAAATGAAACAGAGGTGGAGAAATCTCTCTCTGATGAGAGTAATGATTATGAAATGGAGGATGTGGACAAGGAGGGAGAAAAGCAGAAACAAATGGAAAGCCAGAATGAGGTAGAGGTAGCAGCTGCACAGATGCAAGATGAATGTGATGATATGTACTTAGATGACTTGGGCAATTTGGGCATGAACAGTGTGGTGCAGGTGCAAGAGAAACAGGATGAGGGGGCAGTGCATTCAGATTTAGTTTCTGTTACTGGCTTGGAGGAGCTGTTGGATGACGATGATAATGGTGAGACAGAATAATTCCATGAGCAGCAGTATCCCAGTGTTAAGAAACAACAACACAATGGAAGTGACAAAGGAGAACAGTATAGTATGCCTGGTAATAAAACAAAAAAGGCGACATCTTATGTGTGGTCTTACTTTTCTCTGGCTGCCAATAATGATTTATGAGCAGTGTGCTCTATATGTAAAAAGACCATCAGCAGAGGGAGCAAAAAAGGTGCTTTGGGTACCTCAGCATTAAAAAGACATTTAGAGAGATGTCACCCATTACGTCTCAGGCGTGAATTTGGTCAGAGAGAAAGAAGACAACATGCAGGCAGAGTTAAGTCAAACTACACCTGCACCTGTTATATCAAGTGACAACAGCAGCCCTGCTGCTTCATTTGTACTGTCAACTCTTTCTCAGTCTTCTGGAATAAGTACTACAAACAGTCCCCTTTTGCCCTTATCATCATCCAGCACTCTTAATGTTGGCCATCTGAAAACTTCAACAGCTAGAAGACAGCTCACAATTTCAGAAACAATTGAACATAAAGCTAAGTACCAGCATACTCATCCTAAGACAATTGCTATAACAAAACTAATTTCAGAGATGATAGCACTGGACTTACAGCCTTACAGAACTGTGGAGCATGTAGGATTCAAAAGGCTTTTGAATCACCTGTTACCACGATACAGTATACCAATCAAGGAAATATTTCTCGAGTGTTGCAATACCGCAGAGGTATGATTTAGTAAATGCTAAACTGAAAAATACTTTAAAAGATGCAGTTGCTTGGGTTGTCCATCTAACTACTAACATAAGGACAAGCTGCCAGCCAGAACCATTTATGTCACTGACTGCGCATTGGATATCATTTACTCCCTGTAGTGACACTGACAATTCCCCTTTGAAACTGACTTCCCCTCACATCCAGTATATCCCGTAGGATCACACAGCTTCAAGCATCCTGGATGAGCTCAATAGAGAGATGCAGTACTGGCTGACATCACAAGGACTTTCTGTAGGTTTTATTGTGTCTGACAATGGTTCAAACATAAAGAAAGCATTGTCTGATGGTGGCTTTGTCCACATTCAGTGTTTTGCACACTGCCTAAATTTGATCGTGCATGCATTTATGGAAGAGGACAGAGATATAAAGGCTCTCACATATGTGACAAAATGAATATGCACACATTTCAGCCATTCAAGCAAAGCACGCCAATGTCTTCGGGCCATACAAGAAGAGCATGGACTGCCTCCTAATACACTCATCCAGGATGTTGCAACGAGGTGGAACTCTACATTTTACATGTTCCAACAACTGCTGGAGCAAAAAAAGGCTGTAAGACAGTATACACTAGAGAACAGCATAGAGGATGCTGATGTGTACATTAATCCTCAGCAGTGGGCTGTTTTAGAACTTCTCATCAAGATCCTGCAGCCCTTTGAGGAAATTACTAGGGAAATGAGTTCCAATAGTGCCACACTCAGCCAAATAATCCCATTGATCAAGATTCTTAGATTTCAGCTGAATGCAATCGGGGATGAGTTGGAAGGTACGACAAGCCAGTTTCAGATGGGAGAGTCTAGTGCAACTGAAAGGGACTTGCCACCCAGAATAAAAACAGACATAGTACATAGAATGATCAAAAAACTCAGAGATGATGAGAAACTTAATGAAATGCTCACGGTAGAAAATTACATTATTGCAACAGTACTAGACCCACAGTATGAGATGAAACACCTCTCACAGTATGACCCAAATGTGTTCTGAAACTGCAGAAAGAAAATCATTCAAGAAGTAGATTTTCTTTTGAAAAAAACATGACAATAGATGCAGCCCCCTCATCCATTCCTCCTGTACCTTCACAGCTCTCTCTTCTCAGTCAGGCTACAAAACATTCAGCTGCTGCCATTCATTCTACACCCAGCAGTCATCTTTGGGGTCACTTGGATGCTGTTGTCCTGGAAAAATCAGCCCTTCCTTCTCCATATGTCACTGCTTCTGCCCAGGCCATGGTTGACTGTTATTTAGCAGAAAAAGGTATTGAATGGAATAAAGATCCCATTAAGTACTGGCAAAGCAAGGAGCCTGTATGGCCTGCACTTGTGCAGGTAGCCTTGAATTATATGGTCTGTCCCCCAACCACTGTATTTTCAGAACGACTCTTTAGCTGTGCAGGAAATGTGGTAACAGATGCACGATCTAGGCTACTACCACAAAATGTTGAGAAGTTAACATTCTTAAAAGTAAACCTTCCATTGACGGGTTACAGCTATGACCCAGAGGCAGCGAATACATTCCTCAATGACCTCAAAGATGACTACTTGGAAGAGTAGAAAGATCACCGTTTCTCCAGAAAAATAAATTAATACTCAAGTAAGCCCATATGTGGCCTGCACAATTTTTGTACCTGATGGCACCATGTTTTCAGCATGTCCTAACAGACTTTGCTAATTTTTGGATCACCTGAACCTGATGGCACCCATTTTGCATTTTGTACTAATAGACTTCTTTAATTTTTGGACCACCTGAAGTTGGGACTTATGGCACAATGTTTTCAGCATGTCTTCCTCACATGCTTTGCTAATTATTGGATTGCCTGAACCCTATTGCACACTTTCTGCAGCATGTCCTAATGGACTTGTATAATTTTTGGACTGCCTGAACCTGATGATGACACACTTTTTACAGCATGCCATGTCCTCATGGACTTGTATAATTTTTGGACTGCCTGAACCAGATGGCACACTTTTCACAGCATGTCCTCATGGACATGTATAATTATTGGACTGCCTGAACCTGATGGCACACTTTTCGCAGCATGTCCTCATGGACTTGTGTAATTTTTGGACTGCCTGAACCAGATGGCACACTTTTCGCAGCATGTCCTCATGGACTTGTGTAATTTTTTGGACTGCCTGTAGTTAAGACTGATGGCAGAATGTTTTCAGTATGTCCTAATATCTAGATTGCCTGAACATGATGGCACACGTTTTTCAGTATGTACTAATGGACTTGTCTAATTTTTGCATTTTTGGATTACTTGAATGTAGGTCTCTGCCCACTCAATACAGGCTCAACCTCATAGCCACACTCCCCCTTTCAACACAGTATCTAAGTCTCTGGATTCCTAAGGACATGCAGTTATTTTTTTGGTAGGGGTCCCCTAAATGTGTCATCAATTTGAGTGGGTGGGTGGAGGGACCCCATGCCATAGAAAATAACTGCATGACTCTCAGTGGAGCAGAGAAGGAACTGGAACAACAATACCCAACTAATATCTGTTAGGAGGAAGTAGGCTGTTGGTTAGCTAAAACCAGCAGCTTATCCAATAGGTAGGGAAATGGGCAGATTGGGTGGGCCAAGCAGTCCTTATCTGCCATCAAATTATATGTTTCTGTGTTTCTATGATATGTCTATTGTATAGTGTGTGCTACTAAATGGGAATGGTATTCCTCCCCTGAGGCCAGACAGGTCAGTTATCAGTTTACAGTTGCAGCACTAGTACTGCTGACTCTGAGACAGGGAACAGACAGAGGTCAACTGCATGACTGCCATATTCAACTGACCAGCACATCAGTGCTATAAACTCACAGTTTTCATATCCTGAAATGCTGACTACAATTTTATGTGTGTGTCACAAATGTCAGTGTTGTTTTATGCAATTATATAGCAGATTTGCAGTTTTCATCACATTTTACAAAAGGTTCTGATTCGAATCAGAACTAATCAGAACTTATCAGGACTTTGGCCTGGATCCTGATCCTGATAATAAGGGTCAGGACCTTTTCGGGGTCCACCCAACCCTACTCAGTACTGTTTCAGTCCATTTATAATTAATGATATCTTATTAAAAGTAGCTTAATCAAGGACAGCGCTAACACACTTAAAGTGCTAAAGTTGAAATCTGCTCAGACATGCTCCCCTTACCCCGTGCCTGTGGGTCCAGAACAATATACTGTACCTAGACTGTAACATTAGTTGAAGAAAGGACAAGTGAATGGTTGGTAAGACTATTTCTAACCATTTATACAACTGCGCTGTGGGAATTTGTGCTTTGGGTCAGTTTTTAACCCAGTGAGTTCCTATTTTGACCCACATTTTTTTACACCAGTCAGTCTAATTTAACCATGTTTAACCACCCCAACACACACTTACACACATTCTCATTGGCCTTAACTGTACTAAGTACACAATACCATCATAGTATAGTGCTTTAGAAATGCTGCTGCATATTGGCATACTGTTTTAAAATGTGTATGTTGTTTGGGCATTAGTGCTTCCACAGCATTATAAAATAACTACCAGAATCTAGATTTTGTACAAAATAAAGGGCAGTTTCCAAGCAATAAAATCATTCTTTTCTCTCTGGAATCTTTAGATTCCCTTTTAGAAGCAGAATCCCAATGGTAGTTTATAGGGATTTAGTTGCACATGCAAACATATTTGCTAGGATTACCCTCACCATTCTACTTCATTGTGAGGACAACCATGGAAAACATGGAATGATTATTTGGGCAGTTTATCTTGCTGAGTTTCTTTTGAAGTTACTAGGCATTTCTGCTCACACAGACTCCTGCTTCACATGTGCGGATTCTCCTTTAGAGCTCAGTTTCTTAGAAACTAGTCTGTGATATTAAAACCATAGAAAGCAATTTTTCAATTTGCAAAAAAGTCTAGAGCTTCAAGCAGCACCCATGTCTGATTTCATTCTTTGCAACACACTTGAGTTTAGTTTTTAACATGCACCTAACAGGACAACAAAAATATTTGCAACACCCCCATGAAATAAGAGACATTTGAATTTAATGGTGCTATGAAAGAAGAGGACTTAACATTGTCTAACTGGATAGAGGAAACAGGTGGAATCTCTGGCATGGATAGTGTAGTACATAAATATTAGCCAGACTGGTCTGAATAAAGCCCATTAAGTAAACTAGTATTTCAGACTCCAATTTTTAAGTCATAACTTAAAATACAGCTGCTTTATATGGCAGTAAAATGGCACAGGTTTAAATAACAATTGACAAAGACTAAATTGTATGAGATATTAATGGGCAGACAGTAATATGTATCCAATAGGTATTCAGATCCTATGCACACCCTGCACTGAATGTTTTCTCTATTTTTATAATGTGATTACATTGAATGTTTACATGTGTTTTAAAACAGCATTTGATTTGGGTCTATTTGACTTGATGTTTGCACCCTTATTCATTTTAACATCACTTTGTACGACGGTAGTAATTAGCAAAATAATACTGTTGGGCCATATTACTTTCTAAGTATTCCAAAAGCCTTGGTTTTAATGATTCTGAAATGTAGTAATGGAACATGTGAACCAAATGGCAAACTTCAAAAAGGCTATGTAATAACTGAGTCAACAGTAAGTTACTCTCAATGTAATGTAAACATAGTACATGAGCACAAAATCTATTGCACTGAAGCCGAGAAAAATGTTTGCTAGTTATTTTTGTGCAGAAGCCTCCCTATTCTTCAGATACTTAATAATATACAACAACAAGGGGGGGGGGGGGCTGTTTTGAATAGCAGAAAGCTGAACTATCAAAGTTTCAAAATAATAATACCCTGCCAACTGCTTCAGGTGGTGATATGCTTAAGGGGAGAGACACCCACATACATTTTTTAAACCTGTCCATAGCCTTGGCTTTCTTAAAATATACCTGATTCTCCATTAGAGAATGAATAATCCACAAGAAGATCCTTTCATTTGACCTAAGGCATTACACCCAGGTCTTTGCAAAAGGTATTACCCCTTATAAGAGAGTATTAAGTGTATTTTTTTTAAATCAAGCTCCTTCTCGCCTCAGCTCATCTAAAGACTCACAGCACTGTTACTAACTTGTTCATGAACTTACTTGTTATCCACCACTTACTGAGGATCATGATAGTAACGGGTGCCCTGGTATGTCTGCGTGTGACTTGGGTCAGTTGCTAGTGCAGTGGACTAGGTTTTTTTCCTCAAACTCCCGGTTTTTCTCCCCAAGGGTGGTGGCATGTAGTGATGTGTGTGCATGCTTGACATCTGACCCTCACCCTGTCAAGGTGTTCCTGCTCTGCTGCTGCCAGGTCTCAACCAGGTGGCAGTCAAGCAGCAGGAGTAGTGACGTTCTTCCCTAAGAGAGGAGAGCTTTTCTTGGGATACTCGATCCTCCTTCATTGGCTGGCTCCCAAGTGACTCGAATTGGTCCCGAACCTGGGTGTTTATATACTTTATTAATAAAGTTTTCTTTTTGTTTTTTTGCCACAGCTAGTATGACTTTGACTAATGCCACTGTGGTCTGCAGACAAAGATACTGAGATGTTTGCAGTGGATGCAAACATCTCAGTGTGTGGTTAATCTAAAGATACAGCTCATAATAATTATTCTATAGGAGTGGTTTATACACCACACCAAAGGTCCAGACCCTGTTACTGTAGGTTTCCTAAGATGGTTTTGTGCAGGAGTTTCTGTTAGAATAGGTACTGTTTCATTTGTTTAAAACCATGGTTCTATGCTGGCCAGTGATGCAGTGGTAGTCCTACTGTTCGCAACATTGATAGCCCAGGTTCAGAAACTATCCTGGCCCATCTGAGGGCTGACTGGGGGGAGGAGGATTGAGAATACCAATGGAAACCCTCCTCCTTTGGGTGGGGGGGGTGATTGCATCCATCTGCTCTACTGCCACATGCATGACACTGGGTGGCAGTGCAGAGGAACTGTGATGTAGAACAGGAACCAGTGGTGCACACCTGTTGATTGGCTGTGTTAGGCCTGACCTACAGCCAATTACACTACCACTCCTGGAGGGGGGCATGGAGAACAGGGAAAGTGCACACAGTGCTGGGAGATGAAGCTCCACCAGTAGTCAACACCCCCAGTTGGCTCAAGTTGTGGTGCTCCTGGGGACTCTCCTCGTCTTCACCTCTGACTCGGATGGCCAGAGGGACAGTAGGGAAGAAATGCCAAAGACTTGTAGGTGTACCTGGCTCCACAGAGTAAGGTGGGGACAGCAAAAGGTATGTCATGGGTGGGTGGGAGGGTGGGGAACCAGGAGTAGCCCAAACAGATCCTTGGTAGCGTGGATAGCATCCCTTGGTGACAGCAGAAGGAGGACCCAGCCTGTGGCCATATGAGGAGATAATATGTTAGGGGACAAAAAAAGAAACTATAGTCCGTTGTTTGTGTGGTATCCAACACAAAGACTTTATGAAACCCATTCATTATTTTTTTTTCTGTTATTGAGATGAAAACCTAGACATTGTTCACCAGCACAAAGTAAGATTATGCAATATTTTCAGGAAATATGTTGAGTGGTGGAGATCCAGGTGTAATCATTTGGTATGTGTCCCACTGCAGTCCATAAAGCTGGACTACATGTTAACCATTTGCAAACCTCTCTTACAGTGGGATGTTAATGTTAGCACCTCATTTTCATTGCTTAGACTGGTATATCCAGGTACTTGAAGTGAGTGCAATACAGTATGCAGTAGCCAGTTTAATCCATGTTCTTGCTGTGCTGGGAGTGATGATCAGAAACACCTATATGGTTTATGCTTATTATATAAACAAATAAGGGTGTGGAGAACAGGTTGAATGTCCTCATACCAAGAAGTCATCTGAATTTGAGTTATGCCTGTAAAGAAATGTTTCTTTTGTGGCATCATTCATTTTGGAAGGCTTAATGTAAAAGCAGGCTTTGTAAGCAGATATTGGGAGGAAACCAAAATGAGAGTTCTCTATGGGTCTGTGGCAACAGACGTCTTCAGGTGCTAGGGTCTACTAGTACTAGACCTTTTGCAATGCATTAGAGCAGGAAACTCAAAGACTGTGTTCCTCAGCATCTAACTCGAGATGGCATCCTTGTTAGAATGCCAGCTTCCTAGCACTGGTTTCAGTTTCAAGAACTGCAGAAGGAAGCACTTCTTGAAGCTGAATTTGCAAAAAAGGACACAAGCTTCCTGAAGCAAGGAATACTGACATCACTATTGCTGAAGTGGTATTTAAGGATGGTGTAATTCTAGGTGCTGATATGAAAGCTACTGAAGGGATGATTGTGGCTGACAAGAAATTGCTCCAAGATTTACTTCATCTCCTTGAATATCTATTGCTTTGGTGCTGGAACTGCTGCAGACACAGAAATGACAACACAGTTGATCTCATCTAACTTGGAGCTCCATGCTTTATCAACAGGACAGCAAGCCAGAGTTACCACAGCCAACCGTGTATGCTGAAGCAGCTGCTTTTCAGGTACCAAGGCTATACTGGTGCTGCCCTGGTCCTAGGAGGAGTAGATTGCACTGGACCTCACCTCTGCAACATTTATCCTCCTGGATTGACTGACAGACTACCTTATGTGACCATGGGGTTTGGATCTTTTGTGGCAATGGCCATAATTGAAATCCGGTACAGGCCAGACATGGAGGAGGAATAAGCCAAGCAGCTGTTGAGGGATGGCATTGCAGCAGGCATATTCAATGATCTAGGATCTGGCAGCAATATAGACTTGTATGTTATTACCAAGAACAAAGTTGACTATATTCGTCCACATGATGTTGTAAACAAAAAGGGGGTTAGGTCCGGCAGTTACAAGTACAAGAGAGAAACGACTGGAGTGCTGAAAAAAAAAACAGTTACCCCTTCGGATCTTGATATAGTGGAGGAAGTGGTACAGACAATGGATACCTCTTAAACACTTCCGTTTTATAACCTTACCTTTGTTGTCTTGAGGGCCTGGTTTATATGATATATGTAATGTATCTTGTAACAGAAGCCCCTGTTAAAATATGCAGATGCTTGTTTTACAAATAAAATGAATCAAAGTATCTATAGCAGCTCTGTGAAAAATGGCAAAGCCTCAATATTTTTTTATGGCCTAACATCCTATGGCATGTTTTTTCTTCAATTCTACAGGATCCAGGCAGCAATATTCAAAAAGTCAGGAAATTCCATTTCTTCTACTTTGTCAACACTGTTCAAGGAGGCATTTTATCTTCTAGTTGGTGAAAAACATAGCATCAGCGTATATTCCCCTTCTCCTGGCAGGCTGTGTTCTAGAATAGTAGTTGTAGATGGCACTTTTAGTAGATGATTACATGGCTGCTGAGAGTACAGTCAGAAACAATAATGCCTCTCATGGGAAATGCAAGCAAACATTGCAGCTGTGAAAAAAGGAAATCTCGAATACTGTTTAGTATGAGAAATTGTATTGCTTGCAGAATTTATATTTTAGACACTCTTGCATCCTTTGCGATAGTACTTGATTATATGGGATTTTTGACTTTATGACTAGATTGTGGTTCAAAACCAAAAGGGTTCAAGTGGCAGCCATTTCAGTCTTTCATGCTCAAATAAGGAGTTATAAGGAACGATATTAAATCTGGTAATTCCCCAAAAAAGGACTGAGTGACTTAACACATCTCAAGATAATTTTGACAGTCTCACTGGATTTGTTAATGGTCCTTGAGGGTTTCTTTTTCCTCCACGTGAGCCTTTAAAGTTCATATCCATCAAATGTAGGAATACTAAATAAGATGTAGTTCATACAGTATATTTTTTATAGAAGGCATGGCTTCTACTAAAATTTTGTGTTTGGCCTGTGGCCCAAATTTGAGGGTGGCTTACATTCAATGGTGGCTTGAGTAAAAAAAAATCCAACTTTTAACACATTCTGGAGTTGATCAAGTACATTGACAATGGTCAATTTCATAGCAAAATAAAATTAAAAAATCAACTATGATCATATGAAAAACAATAATGATCATGTTTACTGGGATAAAAATCAAAGAGAGATGATACTGTTTAACAGCAGCTGGTAAGAAACATTGTCTGTACAGTGCATAAGTCCCATCTAAGGTATTCTATCTGTCATGATTGTAAGTCACAGCTCATATTTAAGGGCAGCTTTCATTAAAATGTTTAACTATGCCGTGGAGATAGTATTTGAGGACTGCTTCTAATCAAAGATATACATTATTTGATTTTAATAATTTTAAATGTGTTCAGAATAACAAAGCAAATGTTGAGTGGAGGATATAGATCATCTACGTGTAGTCTTGTATTAAGAGCCACAAATACAGCATCATATTAGTGGAACAGTTTTGTTGGGCAATCCAATAGGCTGTTATCACCTTCATCAGGTGAGATAAGGTTTGGCATTATCTCCTTGCACTGATACTAGGTGTATCTCAGGACTGTATGATTGTACTTTAATTATGGAGGCGTGCAGTCAAGAGGGAAATTATTTTACTTTTCCACTGCCACCCATTCCACTAAGAAAATAGACTCTGACTACTCCATGGGTGTAAATAGCAAAGGTATATAGTCAATATCTGAAGCGGCAACATCAGACCTGCAGAAACCTCTGTCTACCATAATCTAAACCAGTGGTTTTCAAATCTAATTTATGGTGGCCTCCATGTGTGGACACCAGAACTTGCTGGTGGCTTTACTTTATATTGTTTTACCCCAAATCCCTGATACAACAAATATCTTGGAAAGAGGGAAATGGTTCCTGCCCAAGTCAGATAAACTTATAGTCTTCCCACAGTAACTCACAATGTTTTGGTACAGAATATCAGGGCACAGGCATTTGAAATGTTATCCCAAGGCTTTGAGACATCAGTCTATTTGCACTTGTGAAGAACAACAACAGGAACCATTTCAATCTGCTTATCTAGTGTTGTTTATTTTAGTGTTGAATACTTCTATAAAATGCCAATATTCCAATACTGGAAGCTATGGGGAAAGGAGAGGTGGTAATTGTGGGGGACTTCTACCTACCTAAGGTGGACTTGGAGCATACCATCCAGAACATGTGCTAGGAGTCAGGTGATCCTGGAAGGACTGCAGAGTGGATTCCTGACTTAGGGCATCACTGAACCAACAAGAGCTGAGGCAATTCTTGATCTGGTGCTCACAAATGGGGAGCATGTACAGGAAATAATGGTCAGGGAGCAACTGGGTTGAAGTGACCATTGCACAGTGTGGTTCCAGTTGGATATGGGCAGGGAAGCATCCTGAATAAGATAAAAATCTTGGATTTCAGAGGGGTGGACTTAAGGAAAATGGACCAAGTGCTAAGGAGCCATCTGACGGGCATCAGAGCAGATAGCGGGGGTGGACCAAAGATGGTCCATTATTAAGGAAGGAATACTGGTTGCCACAGATGAGTACATTAGCCTCAGAGGGATGAGCACAATGGCCAAAGTGGACAGTTGGTTTAGTTCTGGGGTTACCCAGGCAGTAAAGGAAAACAGGTTAGCCTATAGAAAATTCAGGAATACCAAGAGAGAGGTGGATAGGGAAAACTACCTAAGGTTGGCTAGTGAGGCAAGTAAGGAAGTCCGGTGAGCAAAGGCACAGAAGGAGCTGCAGATAGCTGAATGAATTCAGAAGGGGGTGAAGACTTTATTTCATTATATAAGTGAGAAAAGGGATGAAAAGGAAGGTATTGTTAGGCTTAAGAAAGGGGTGGAGTGGGTGGAGGGTAATGGGGAAAAGCAGAGATACTAAATGAATACTTCTGTTCTGTCTTCACCAGGGAGAAGGACAGACCAGTGCCTTCAGGAGGGAAAAGAAGAGCAGGGGGGACACAGATGTAGTGATAGAGGAAGATAGACTGAGGTAGGGGCTGCTGGCATTGAAGGTGGACAAATCATCAGGTCTGGACAGAGTACATGCAAGGGTATTAAAGGAACTGGCTGAGAAGCTGGCAGGACCACTGGCAGACCTATTTAATAGTTCACTAGAGTTAGGCATTGTACCACAGGACTGGGGAACAGCACATGTAGTGCTCCTCCACAAAAGCAATCCCAAGGATTACCCAGGGAATTACAGACCAGTCAGTCTGACCTCCATTCTTGGAAAGCTGATGGAGACCATACTAAAGGAAAGGTTGATGGAATATCTAGAGGAGCATGGTATCCAGGATGTGAGGCAGCATGGGTTCATGGGGGGGGGAGATCATGTCAAACAAATCTGATTGACTTCTTTGACTGTGTCACTAAGACAGTAGACATGGGCCAAGCGGTAGACATCCTTTAGCTTGATTTCAGCAAGGCCTTTGACTTTGTGCCCCACAAAAGGTTGATCAGGAAGTTGTTGAATCTTGGGGTGGGGGAAAAGATGGCCATATGGGATGAAAACTGGCTGAGGGACAGAACCCAGAGGGTAATTGTGGGGGAAGAGTTATCTGGCACCAGAGAAGTAACCAGTGGGGTCCCACAGTGCTCGGTGCTAGGACCAGTGTTGTCCAATGTCTTCATCAATAACATTGGGGATGACATTAAGGTAAAAATGTGCCAATTCACAGATGACACCAAGCTCTGTGTCAGAGTGGACACAGCTGAAGGGATACAGGACCTACAGGAAGATCTGGAAAAGCTGGGGAGATGGTCCAGGATCTGGCAGCTTGGTATCAATGCCAAGAAATGCAAAGTTATGCATATTGGAGCCAAGAATCCCAGGACAGAGTACTACCTGGGTGGAGTCCGAGTATCTGCATCAGAGGAGGAGAAGAACCTGGGAGTGATGATCACTAGTGACCTGAAGCACTCCATGCAGTGCAAGGAAGCAGCAGCAAAGGCAAACAAGATGATGGGATGCATATCTAGGGGGATCAGTATTAGGAGAGAGGAGGTTATATTGCCATTGTACAGGTCACTGGTAAGGTCGCATCTAGAGTATGGAGTTCAGTACTGGTGCCCGCACCTCATAAAGGACATTAACCTGCTGTAGAATGTTCAGAGGAGGGCTACAAAGATGATAGCAGATCAGCAGGGTAAGGCATACAAGGAGAGGTTGAGGGCACCGAACATGTACTCCCTGGAAGACAGGAGAGAGAGAGGGGACATGATTGGGACCTTCAAGTACTTGAAAGGGATAAATAAGGTTAATAAGGAGAGTCTCTTTAAGCTGAGTGGCAACGATAACACAAGGGGGCACAGTCTTAAGCTGGAGGGTAGGAGGTTTAGGAGGAAGGTCAGGAAGCACTTCTTCACAGAAGGGGTGGTGGACACTTGGAATGCACTGCAGAAAGAGGTAATCTCTTTGAAGACAGTGGGCAGCTTTAAGAGAGGTTGGGCTAGGCATAGGAGAAAGTTAAGGATCATGGGTAGGAAGAATGAGAGGAGTGGGGAGGGCGGGCAGGGACATTAGCTCAAGCTGTGGACCCTGCAATATGAGCAGACTTGATAGACCAAATGGCCTTTTTCTGCTGGCTTCTTCATATGTTCTGATGTATTCCAACAGATGTGACTTCCCTCATGGCAACAGCTTGGCAATACAATATGCTTCATAACAATATTCATGTCTCAACTGCCTACTCCACTGTTTTCAGGTATGCTATTAAGCTGCAGGCTGAAAGCAAACTGAGCTCTGAGGAAGAAGTGGCTATTACACTCTGAAACATCAGCACATTTTCATTGGTCACCATTTCATACCCTTCTTGACTCCTGAGAAGCAGCCCTTAGTCTAGCCTAGGGAGCTCATAGAATGCTTTCTCTACTAAAAATTTGTTTTAAGCCTATAGCTAATAGCACACTTGAAAAGAGTGGAGTAGGCAGCTGAGCCATGAACATTGTTACAAAGTATACTGTGTTGCCAAGCTGTTGCCATGAGGGAAGTTGCGTCTGTTGGAATTTTAAAGAGGTAACACAGAAATAAACAGCACTAGGTAAGCAGATTGAAATGACTCCTGATGTTGTTCTTTGTAAGTGTGAATAGACCGCTGCCTCAGTTTCTTTGATAACAACATTTCAATCAAAAAGTATCTTCTTAAACAGTATACAGTAAGTCAACTTACTGCTGCCAAATTCCTTAAAATATATATTGTTTTATAAAGGTAGGACACTTCCAGTTCTATAATATTTTAATATGGGTTCCAAAGACCTTGGTGGCCACACAGAGTTGTGCTGGCGCCCACATGTAGAGATGTTGCAGTTTTACTTTGCTGGCAAAGTACCAGTAAAGTTATAAAACTCACCTTCATAAAGCACTTTGAGAACTTCCCACTTTGGTACTTCACAACTTCAATATGAGTTTTCCTTGCCAAGCGGCACTTTTTTAGGTGAAGGCGCCATGAATTGGTAACTCTGCTGGCAAATTTGTATGACTTTGCTTGTAAACGTGCCACAGAATCTGCAGGAAATTTTGCAAAGTCAGCCCTATACACTTTCCAAAGTTGGCATACTTTATGAATTAATTCATGAATGGAAGTTTGCCAGCTTCGCACATCTCTACCAGCATGTGGGCACAGTGGCATCATTAGAAAAGTACTGATCTGATGCTACAGCATGTCCACTGTGGACTGGAGACAGCACTCCACTAAACATGCTGTGGTATCTATATTTTGTTCACCTTTTGCCAGTTTGTCATGTCTTTTTAGCTGTTTCTGCAGCAGGAGAGAGGACAGAAGAGGAATGGCATGTGAGGAGGCTGAAGTAGGAGTACTTTATCATTTTAATGAATTTATGGTGGTATGCAGTTCCTTCCTTCCTCCCATCTGAATTGGCTGCTGACTAGTTTTCTGTTTCTGTTTTCTTTTCTTCATCTCTTTAACAATTCATGGGGGGGGGGCATGTTCTCTTCTTGTTCAGGAATCAAGTGGCATACCAAGTTAGGGAATAGAGCCAGCAACACTCTGACCACACCCAATAACTGCTTATATGCTGCTCTAATGAAACTAAATCAGAAAGGAAAAATGTAACTCCTACTGATGAGTAATATTCCTTTCATACCAAATGACAAGTCTATAATATATGAAAAGAATATGGGAATAGCTCATACAAATATTAATGACATCATAACACATTCAAGTTGTGATTGACTTCTGGTCACATAAATCATAAAAAATGTCATGACTGTATACTGAGGTGTAGACATAAATGCATCAGGGATTAGAAGTGAAGTGTCCGATAAAAGGAAGCAACATGAGACTTGTTCATCTCTTTAACAATTCATGGAGGCATGTGGGAGTTCTCTTCTTGTTCAGGAATCAAGTGGCATCCCAAGCTAGGGAACAGAGCCAGCAACACTCTGACTGCTTCCATATAACTCCTTATGTGCTGCTCTAATGAAATTAAATCAGAAAGGGAAAATGTAACTCCTACTAATGAGTCATTTTCTTTTCTTATTAAATGACTACTCTATAATCTATGGGAAGAATGATGGGAATCACTCATGCAAATATTAATGACATCATAACACATTCAAGTTGTGATTGACCTCTGATCACGCAGACCATAAAAAATGCCAGGACTGTGTACTGAGGTGTAAACTGAAATGTCTCAGGCATTAGAACTGAAGTGTATGATAAAAGTGAACATAACAGGACTTCATCTAAAATGGATTGGATTGGGACACAATAAAATGGCACGGTCACATTTTTAAAATGCATACTGTACTCTCCATTTTGTTATTGAAAGTTATGTATGATCTGAAATATAAACTAATGTTTGTGTTTCTAGTATACAAGCTACTTTCTCTATATTTCAGTTTCTGAAAATTAATTTTGATGTTTTTTGGTTGATGCAAATAAACATAACTACTCATGCTGGCTAGCTGTTGGTGAAGCTCTATATGGCATGTGTCACATGTAGCACATAGAACCATATTGTTTCCTGTGCTCTATAGGAAATACAGAGATAAAAACTAAGATTGCTTTCATGACCACAATTTCATCCATGTGATGATTCATGGCTATGTGGCGTAATACATCTTCATGCCAAGACCTCAAAAGCTTCTCAGCAGAATAACTAATGGTGCTTAGATGTAATTACTTTGTATGGTATAATGGTATTATTGCTTTTTAAGCAATAGGCGTGGATCCAAAAGTTATTTGATAAATAGGGGACACATGATGGGCATGAGTGTGATATGGAAAATATTTTCACTCCTTTAGAGTGACATCTCAATATTCCCCACTCGTGACTATCCAGAGGTTACTGTGCAGGAGTGAAAATATTTTCCATATCACGAGTGCACATCATGTATCCAATTTATACAATGGGGGCCCCTGTTGTTGCAAAATTTACCATTTCTGCGGGTTTGCACAGGTTTTGCATGGGTTTGCTCAAGTGTGATAAATGTCAGTTCTTAAATTTATCACACTATGGTGAAAATAACATGATTTATCACACTCATTTATCACTCACCCCATTGTATGAATGCTGATATTTGAGCTACTGTGTACATAGTAGATACATCATCAACACTTATGTACATAGTAGCTGCATCACTCCTCCCCTTGCCTGCGCGCTGGCATTACTTTCATAGTTTCAGGCTTCCCTTTCATTTTTTTAAGCAGTGAGTACAGTTCAAGAGCCAAACATACCACACACATCTGTGCACATCTACTCACAGATTTGAAAAATCATCACCAAGTTCTTTAATCACCTTTGGCACAACTCAAAATCTTTTTTCTTACTGTTTTTCATCCTGCCAGCCCTTCACTAGCACTCTTGCATATGGCTCCTACTTGCAGTTCTTTCCCTAACCCAAACCTCTATCAAGCTGCCACCAGACACACCAGACCACTCCACTCTTCCACATTACCTTTACTTGTTTCTCTAACTCTGCATCTTCGGTTAAATGCTTCCTAAATTGCTGCTTTTCTTAAAAAAAAAAAAAAACAAATAAAAAACTTACTGTTTGAACCTGATCTCCCAGATGGGATCCATATGCTCCTCTTGTTAAGCACATGCTGACAACAGAATGGATGCTTCTTCTCCCTGATGGCAAAATGGGTAAGTCCAATTAGTTTAAAAAATAAAGCAACTGACGGCCTGCTCCAGCCACAAAATATGGCATTACCAACATGGCATCACTGGCTCTCACAGGCTTTTGCTAAAAGGAAAATGGAGCCACCATGTTTTTTTCCATGGAGCACTCTGCCATAGTTCCATCTACCAAAACCAATCTACCAATAGCAACACACGCCGTCAATGTAAGGACGTTATGTCCCTGCATGCCCCTGGTAACCACCACAGCAACTAACCTCCAATACAGACACACAACTAGCAGCTCACCAAAAAGTTCTGACTAATTTCATATTTTAAAAGCAAACCACAATATTAATAAAAAATACACTTTAGAAAACACAGGCCTATTGTATAAATGATATACACAACAGGAACATGTGGAATCATTTTTTTCACTTCTGTTTATCACTGTGCTATCAGTGGGGATATCACTGACTTATTGCCTCCGCACCCATCACTGGCATCCCCGGACAGCCTTATGGAACCTGGGCCTGTGGCTTGCCTCTGGCAGCAGGACCCCCGAAGGGGGAGACTGGGATCAGCTGTGTTCAGTCCGGGGCTGGCTGTGGTGTCATTTGGCATGGGGTTGGAGGACTTCACTCTGTAAAACTGCACAGGGTTTTCCTCTTTGTCCCCCAGAGGTGTGGATATGCAATGATGTCAGCATGGAACAGGCACGCTCCTGCATCTGACCCACAGATGTCTCCTGTCACCTCCCAACTTTGGAGTGGCCCTGGCTGTTGCACACCCAACCTCCACTGGGTGTCGCTGATAGCCAGGGAAATCATGACCCTCCACCCCGGAGGACAAGAGCTGTTCATCGGATGCTCATCCTACCCCCCCGCCAACCCTCAGACACCCCGTGCTCATTCCTGAACATGGGTCATCAGTGCCACAAGCGGTAGTTCTACTGCTGCACTGGCACACCAGCTTAAATGTTTTATTTTCACTCGAGCTGTTAGACCTTGGGCACATCACTCACGGTTTACAACACTTGAGAGGTTACCCAAGGTCAAACATCTCATGTGAAAATAATTCATTTATTCCACATGTCCCTGTTGCATATCCCTTATTTATACTATACTGCTAGCCTTCTTTATTTCTCATTTTCTACTCTGAGTTGCCCTTGTAAACTACCACCTGTTGTCTGAATGCAAAACTGGATATCAAATAAACAGTTTTCTGCATTCTATAGTTGGAAACGCATAGTATTTGGCACCAGGATAGTGGTTTTCTTTTTTAAACAAATGTTATAGTGCCTCTTTAAAATATATATTTTTTAACTGTATGATTATCCCTGATCAAATATAATAATTTGATGCTCCCCCAAATACATTTTCAGATCAATACAGAAAGAAAGAAAGATAGCTATGTTATTTAATCAAAACAGGTAACCTGCAGATTGACGTTTTATTATTTGTGATATCAAAGCCTGTTCCTGAAGGATGGTGGTGTTATGGACAAATCCACTATGAGTCCAGACAACCCTTGTCAAAGTCTGGGTGCAGTTTCCATGGATGCATTGAAAAAAGGTTTGCAAATCTGGGGAAAGGCAACTAAAAACTAAAGAAATACATAAACGTTATTAGCAGAATTAATGGCAGTTACCAAAGGTAGCTATTAAAGTACAGATCTTGGAGCAGATATTCACAGATCACATGTACTGCATGTGCAGTTTGGTTGCTCATGAAATTTTAAAACACTGTTTTGGCAGGAAATGGCTTTACACAATCTCCAGGGACATCCCTAACTCTTGTAAATTCTGGGGATTTCCCTGGAACTTCAGAGGAGGAATTTTTTTTCTACCACAAAAAGGGCCCCATTCTCAGTCATAAATGATGGCCCTAAGTGGATACAGTAACCACATTGTACCACTGGGGACTTGCAGTCAAAATAAACTATGCTCAATGTGTGCACAGTCCCTGTCCGTATGATCGCAAGAAAATGTTTGCTGTCATGCAGAACAGGGAGTAAAGGCCACCATGCAAATGGCCCACAGGGCCATTCACAAAATTATGGCAGCCCTCACAATGATGAGAACTGTTACAGACAATTATAAAGAGACGGGGTTTGCAATGTTGCCAACAGAAAAAAAAGGTTAGCAGAGGACATACTTTGAGGGCAGAGAAGGCTATGTCACAAGGATTACTGGGGCTAGGGAGTGACATACCACTACATAATCAGGGACTGAACCTTTTGAGGAGTGTGTGGGGTGTGTCAACTGGACTGCTAGGGAGTTTTGACATCCAGCAACAAGACAGAGGAACAACTATCCCACTGGAGTCATGAAGGCAAGGGGGATTTTGTAAATTCTTATTTTTACATCTGTGTAACTGTTGTATGCATTAGAGCTTTGAAAATATGGCTATATACTGTAGGTCCAAACAGTATTATCCTGTAGAACAATAAGGTTTTTACTACTACTTCTATTAGGGGGTCACTACCCAGTGTGATACCCATTTGCAGTGGCTCACAGCATGGCATGGCATCATGTGCTAAGGAGGCTGTATAGCATAGTGGTTAAGGGCACTGAGCCACAAACCTGGAGATCTGGGTTTGAATCCCATCAGCCCCCACTTGCATACTGTGTGACCCTGAGCAAGCCGCTTAACTTCCTTGTGCTCCCAGGTCATACCTGGAAACAAGTTCCAGCGTAGTGTGCCTTTCCTAGTTAAATAATTTTCCCTTCCCTTCCCTATACAATAGTGGAACTCTGTTACTGTCCCTGACCAGCATTTTAGCAGAGAGAAATCCTGTTTGCACCCTCTATAATCTGGGTGAAAAATACATGTTAGACTCCTCCCCCACCATGACAGTCATAACCATGAAAGGCGCACTGAGCCAAGGCTCATTTGCAGGTGCAACCCAGGAAAGGAGCTGTAGGGAGACCAGTTACAAATACAAGTCATAGTTAATACAGAAAATACAGGAATAAAAAGTGTATACAGAGGCAGCAACATCATAAAATGACATAACATAAATACAGCACTTTATAAAACAGTAAGTAGTAAACAATCAAGTGAGAGGCAAAATGCCCCATGCATGTTGAGGTAGGGGTAATAAGGTGAAGAGCAGCAACCAGGGAACAGAGCAGGTGATAGTCAAGGGAGAGGATATTGGGTTAGGGAGGGGGTAAACAGGAACAGGTGGGTGCAGGAAGTTGCCTTGGGTGGATGTGGAAAGCTGGGAGAAAAAAAGTGAGGTGGAGGGGTGAGGGGAGCAGATTCTAAAGGGAGGGGAGGCAGTAGAAGAAGGCTGTTTGGCCAGCAAATGAGTGAAGGTGGGGAATGGAGAAGGTGTGAGAGTCCCTGAAGTGAAGCTAGTAGGAACAGCAGAGTGCTGGGAATAGCAAGGAAGATAGATAGGAGAGGACTGCCCCAAACCAGTATTTGGTGATGAGGCAGTGCAGTAGGCCTGGTGATGAAATGACAGGGGTAGATGGAGAGGGAAAAGTAGACGGAGCAGTAACGGGAACAGAGGGGAGAGTTGGTGGCCAAGTAGTAGAAGGTGTTGAGCAGGGTACTTAGTCTGGCAACGGAGGAGAAGGGGGCGAGGCAATAGGCTATATCCGCATAATCAAAGATTGAGAGAACCATTTTGGTTACAAGTTCCTTACAGACATGGAAGGAGACGTAGTTTTTGCTGCAGAAAAGGGTGCCTAGTTTGGAAATGGAGTTTCACATGAATGGCATCTATGTGGATGGAGAAATTGATCTTGTTGCTGAGCCAAACTCCTATATACTTGAACGCAAGGACCACTTTCAGCAGGGTGCCACCCAGAGTGGTGAAAACAAGGGATACGAGAGCCTGGCCAGTTTCTGGCTGGTGCCAAAGTTCATTGTCACTGTCTTTTTGGTATTGACCTAAAGTTGGTTTTCATGAAACCAACGAAGGACATTATGGAAATCCTGCTGGAGCGGCTCAGTCACAGCAGCAGCTGTAGGACCCGAAGTGTAGATAACCGTGTCGTCTGCATACATGTAGATGCTCAACGTGACACATGCAGAGGGGATATCATTAAGAAAAATGGAGAAAAGTATGGAACAGAGGATAGAGCCTTGTGGGACTCCAGGTAGGATGGGGAGAGGTGGGGACAGGACAGAAATGAGTGTGACAGATTTGACCTAATTTTGTGCCACCACTCATTGTGACTAAGAATGAGAGCTAAGGTGTTTTAAAGATCAGACACTCAACCAAGTTGCCATGCAAATATTTGGAATATCTATGTAACAACCTTTGACTCACCTTGGCTATTCTGGGGCCCTTGGGGTCCACACTGCACACTCCTCCAAGGGGGGGCCAGCCTGGATTCAGTAGTGGACGGAGGAAATGGCACAGTGCCTCCACCTGGGGTAATGGCAGTGAATACCTGTGAACAGATTGCAAGTTGCCATCCCCCAGGAAATATACAATAGTTGCCCCCAAGGACACTTCCACACAGAATAACAATTCCCTCCTCTTGCAATGATTCACAGTACCAGAATATAACTTGAACAATTAACAGTATTTATTTTGGGGAAAGGTGATAAAAGGGTAGAAAAAAGCAGAATAACATTAATAACTCTCACAAACTAGGTTATCCCACACAATATCACCATCTCCCACCTGCGGGTGCATCCAGCTTCCCACTGGCAGCTACAAAGATACTATAGTCCACTATGGTGGGTACCTCACTGTGATTCAGATTTCAATGCTGGGGATCTTTCACTGGGGTCCAAACACTTGAACAGTAACCAAAAATTTAAGTCCGGATCCTGGGCTTATAGTTGCTTTAGTGGCACAATCCTGCCCAGGATCTAACTCTCTAACTCTGTCTAGCTAGCTAGCTAATAAAAGACTCCTCTGAGCCGCAGTCCAGAGGTACCTATAATTTGGGGGGTCACAGTCTGGATCTCAGCTTGCATGGTACCATGAAGGTATTGACATTGGTGGTGCACCACAGCAGCAAAGGCTGACTGAAGAACTGAAGAATGCTAGTCTTCACCTGCCCAGCCCTGCCAACTTCGCCTCTGAGGTCTTTGTAGACAGTGTTCACCAGGCAGGCCTCTCGCCATCTTTTTTGCGGGTGCTCTATCTACTGGCCTGGGGACAGGGCTGGCTCCAGTTCCCAGATTTGCAGCTTGGCACACTTTTTCAAACCACAAAGGTAGCTGGGCTTTGGCTCAGTCTTTAGTCCCAATACCTGCGCTTCGACTTCTCTATGCACAGCTGTGGCTGGACTCTGGCTCAGTCTCTAGCCTCAGTATACACACACAGTCTCTCAGGCTTACAGCAACAGGTATTACAAATAACACTTACCCACCAGAAGGACACAGGTCACTCAGCCTTTAACTACAGCTGCAGCATTTTGTAATCCAGAGCTGCACAACCTGTGATCTCTGCTCTTGCACTGCAGCTCCAACCCCCTTCCTGGCAGCAAACTTTAGCAATCTCTTTTTCTGGCTGCAAAACCTGCCATTCTCTCCTACTGGCAGTCACTGGTTGGTGAGGCACTTCGCCTTTCTGTAGAATGCTGGGGCTGAACTGGCTGTTGAGTTCTGGGTGCAGGTCTCGGGCTTGATAACCACAGCAGTCTGTCCTGCACTCTGTTCTCTCTCCCTGGACTCCCAGTCCAATCCCCTTTTGGTGGGGCAAAGCAGTCACCTTTATACCTTTACAATGTCCTACTCTGATTGGCTGCTGCTGTCTGGGCATGCCTGGTGCCCTATAACCTGATCCTAGCAGCCCCCTGTACTGCTCATTCCCAAGGGGGCCACCATGTTTATTTATATTGCAGTCCAAACATGCTTGCCCTTATTATTTAACTATTTAGTCCCAAGGGGCAAAAACCATTTCCCCCATAACTGGAGGCTTTCCAGTACTGTTCCCACCTGGTCCCCAGCTCCATTGCCTGCCCTGGAGCCTGGGATAATATTTAATATTGGCCACATGGGCATATCTAAAACTACCCTTTGGAACCACAGCTCCTTTAAATTTTACTACTTTGGCGGCTGCGCATGCACATAAGGGCACAGGCCACCATCTTTTTTTGTTTACATTATGCAGTCTGGCTTTCAGCATTACTGGAACTGCTCTCTTCCTCCCAACAGTGTTAGGAGGTGCAGAAACAACTAACAGAGCTTGGCCCCCTTTAGTGGATGGGGCTGAGCAGCCTAATCTTGGTGGCAGCAGCCACTGAACACAAACGGGGCCACACAGGGTCCAAAGCCCCTCCCGGAGCCACTGACAGGGTGCCGGAGGGACAGTTCTGGGGCTGTAACCTACAAAGTAAGCCCCTTCAGGAAGAGGCTTACATCTAGTCCTCTCTAATGGACCCAAGGAGAAGGTTGATTCCCAGATATGCAATTGTAGCAAGAAGGCTGCAAGATGTAGGCTACCATAAAGAATATATTTATTTAAAGGGACACTGTCAACCTGTTTTTCATCATATTATTTCTAGTTAAAAACCTACATTTTATGATTGCCTACCTTCTCTAAAATTCATTGATGTTGCTGTTTGATTTGCCTGTCTCCTTGTTTAGTAGAAATGAAATGCAGGCTAATGTGTATTTATAAACAACCTTGTTTTGTTTACAGTCCTGGATCTGTTCTTACTACATACTTATTGAGCATTAGAAACACATCCAAACAGTGCAGTCACTCATATGGCAGTAGTCTCCTAAACTCCCACTGCATCTTGAGGGGCTAGACTATGTTGTGGGTGTTCCCAAGTCCAGGAAAGATGCAGTTGAAGCTGGTCAAGGAATGTAAACAAACCTGTGTTGGTGAGGTAACACCAGTTTGGTGGGCAGTTGGTTTTTCACTTTGTTAAAGAAAATAAGAGTCAGAATCAAACTACCAGCTACATCAACAATATTTACAGAATGTTGGCAATCATAAAATGTTTTTTTTTAAACTAGGGACACTTTTGAGATCTAAGGGGGTTGACAGTGTCCCTTTAAATAAAGTACATAACAGAAAAAGTTTAGTCCAAAAGTTGACAGGACACAAACAAAAATCTCACCAGTTGTACTGTTTTATCAGTGGATCCCTTAAGAATGACAGATTTTCGAAACATTGCATGCACAGTTTGGCTGATCCTGTAAATGTTACAGTATTCACAATACATACAATCCAGCACAATAAAAATAGGAGAGAAAGACATTTGTTTCGGATGGGTTTGGTGGCAATGGTTGGTGACATACTGCATCTCCACATGGGAGACCCAGGATTGAGTCATAATCCTGATTCCCCCACCTTGGACTGGAGGGGTCTAGGGCTTGATATGGAGACATCACACCTGGACCCTGGAGGGGGAGATAGGTATTTCACTGCCTGTCCTCTTCCTACTGGAGGGTGTGGTTTGGCATTGCCTTTGTGGGTGATCACACAGTGTTGGGCACTCACGTCTACAGGATGGCACTACGGGATCCTGTAGACAGGTGCCAAAGTAGTGGGAGGAATAATGGGGAAAACAGTCGCCATAGCAGCCATCAAATGTCCCAATATCCCTCCCTGACATCTCTCTTGTCTTAAGAGTTCTCCTTGCCATTCAAAAGGTGTTTGTCAATCATCAGGGCTCCCCATGCCTCGACAAGCCATGGAGCCCCAGTGGGGGAAGGCAGGAATCTGATTTAGTTCCAGCAAGGACTAGTACAGTAGAATGTGAAAGGGGCAAGCCAGAGAAGATGGTACCTGAGGTGTGAAAGGAGAGAAGGCACAGTAAACCATGGGAGCAGAGACAGAAAATGTAATTAGAAAAAGACAATACTTATTCCATTGAGTTCTTTCCCGCCAACTTAGTGGGCATAACCAGTTGTTTTATTTCCCTCTAGCTGCTGTACTTTTTAGGTTCTATGTAAAGACATGGGCCCGCATAGTCAAAACATTTGTGCATATGACTTGATCGCTCCTACAGATTTAAAATAATTATTTTTGATGGAATTACTTACCCTTAATTCTTGGGACATTGCTAGAATGTTAAGAACCTTTTTTTTTTAGTTGTTTAACCAGGAGTAGCACACTAAGCTGAAAGCTTTTTTACAAGTGCGTCCTGGGAGCACAGGGAAGTTAAGTGACTTGCTCAGGGTCACACAGTATGCAAGTGGAAGCTATGGGATTCAAACCCAGGTCTGGTCTGCTGGATGTCATCAGATTTGCAGCTCAGAGCCTTAAACCACTGTGCTATACTGCCTCCCTTAACTTAAATAGTATATTCTGGTAATGTCCCTGGAGCATATGGACAACCAGTTTTCTGCCAAAGATGTGAGTTAAAATTTATAGGTGAAGTGAAACTGCACTTGTAAATGTTTTAAATATCTAGACTTCCTTAAAAGACCAATCAGCAAGGTTGCACACTTGGAAAACATGCATTCATTTTGAGAGTCTCATGGTCTGATACACCATTGCTTGGTGTGGAATCACAGCATAGAATCTCTGACAGTCCAATTTTTTCAAGATGAGGCACGTACAGTAGGGAACAAAAACCCCAGGATAGAGTACTGGATGGGAGGGGTCAAGCTGAGCACTATGGCAGTGGAAAGGGACCTAGGAGTCATCATTAGTGACTCTCTTAAACAATCAAGCCAATGAAACAAGGCCTGTAGAAGGGAAATAGGGTGCTGGGAAGTACTGGACGGTATTGACAGTAGAAGAAAAGAGGTATTACTACGTCTTTATAGATTGTTGGTGAGGCCACACCTAGAATACTGTGCCCAGTTCTGGAGTCCTCACCTCAGGAAAGATAAGGGAAGGTTAGAACCAGTGCAACAAAGGATGACCATGTTAATTCTGGGCCAGCAGGGCACATCTTACATGAATCAGCTTAGGTCACTGAATATGTACTCGCTGGAGACCAGAAGAGAGAGGGGAGATATGATAAGAGACATAGAAACAGAGAAACGTAGAAACTGATGGCAGACACGGATTGTTTGGCCCACCTAGTCTGCCCATTTCCCCAACCTACTGTAATACCACACACCAATGTCTACCAGATAAACACATGGTCAAAACCCATGCAGTCAAAAAGTGCACTGCACGGACACCCAAAAAGCACACGGTGGAAAACTTTGCTAATATGAATAAACTAACTCCAAACTGTGTATGCTGTTTTGACAGGCATTTATTTTTTCAAGATCCTGACGGTATCTGTGCAGACCCCTACTTAGTCTCCAGCTTTATCCTCTCTTTCCCAACTAATAAGGCTCCTATATGCCTATCCCATGCATTCTTGAATTCCATTACAGTTTTTTCCCCAACCTCCTCCACTGGGAGGCTGTTCCAGGCATCCACCATTCTTTCAGTGAAGAAGTACTTCCTCACATTTCCCCTGAATCAACCCCCTCCAGCTTCATAGTATGACCCCTTATTCTTAAGCATCTTTATGTCTGAAAAATGCTTCCCTCTTGTTACTTCAAGTTCCTGAAAGTAATAAACAGGGTGACCTGCAAGGAACTATTTAGCATCAGTAACAGTTCAAGGACATAGGGGCATGAGGAGAAGCTAGCTGGAGGGAGGTTCAAGAGGGCTGTGAGAAAGTTGTACTTAACAGAAAGTGTGATGGAACCATGGACCAGCGCTGAGGTGGTGGGCACCAAAGCCATAAATGGTCTCAAGCATGGCTGGGACAGAGTGAAGGGTATTGTGGTTACTCAGGGCGGTAGCAGTGTGGAAAGGAATAGGGGGGTAGATAATGAGAGCTAGTACTGTGTATGAACAGTAGGACCCAAGGTTTCATAAGGATCTAAGGGCAGAATGGATGGACCATTGGTCTTTTTCTGCTGTCATTGTCTATGGTTCTCACTGGGGTGCTCCCTCCACAGCCTGACCTACTTCATTCTCTTTTCCTCTGCAGTATGGCCAGCTCTGCTAAGGCCATCACCCATGCTCTCCAGCCAGTAAAGACTCCCTCATATCCAGGCAAGTGGAGGCCCTGACTGGGTACTCCCTCCACAGCCTGACCCACCTCGTTCTCTTCTCTTGGATACAGGCAAGTGGAGGCCCCCAACCGGGCGCTCCTACCACAGCCTGACCCACCTCATTCTCTTCTCCTCCGCAGTGTGGCCAGCTCTGCTAAGGCAATCGCCCATGCTCTCCAGCCAGGAAAGAGTCCCTCAGATCCAGGCAAGCAGAGGACCCTGACCGGGTGATCCCTCCATGGTGCAACTGGCTCTGCTAAGGCCGTTGCCCATGCTCTCCAGCCAGCAAAGACTCCCTCGGATTCAGGCAAGTGGAGGCTTCCGACTGGGTGCTCCCTCCACAGCCTGATCCACCTCATTCTCTTCTACTCCGTGGTGCGGACAGATCTGCTAAAGCCCTCACCCATGCTCTCCAGCCAGAAAAGTTTCCCTCGGATCCTGGTAAGTGGTAGCCCCCGACCGGGCGCTCCCTCCACAGCCTGACTCACCTCATTCTCTTCTCCTCTGCGGTGTGGCCAGCACTGCTAATGTCACTGCCCCTGCTCCCCAGCCAGCAAAGACTCCCTTGGATTCAGGCAAGAGGAGGCCCTGACCCAGCACTCCCTCCACAGCGTGACCCACTTCATTCTGTTCTCTTCCGCAATGTGGCCGGCTCTGCTAAGGCATCACCCATGCTCTCCAGTCAGCAAAGACTCCCTCGCATCCAAGCAAGGTATGACCATAGTGGTCGGCTGATTGAATCTCAGTGCCCTACACTGCCAGCTCCTGAGTGGACACTTCTCCCTCCCTGCTACCTCTGTCCCATTGGCCTCACTAGAAACTGCAGCTACTTGCAGTACCAGCCTACATTTTGCTTTCCTTTCTCTCTAGGTTAAAAATAACTATTTTATTCTTTTACTTCCTGGCTAATCAGTTAATTACTGTGTAGAGCTATTTTAGCATATATTGCCACTGTTAGTTACTGCTTAAAGCTATTTTTCCCCCCATCAGCAGATTATAAAGATCTGCCACTAGAGGGACCTTAGTTATTTTTCGCAGTCTGACTGAAGTAAGAGTATATTTTACTGTCAAATATAGGCCTCCCTCAATCGTTCTCTAGCCAACCCTTGTAGATGCTTCATTTTGTTTTCCCATTGGCCGCTGCACACTGTTGTCTACCTAGCCTGCTAGAACCATGCTACAGCTCTGCAAGCTAATGCTTAACTATTCGTGCCACCTGCTGATTGGTCCCCTTCTATCCTCGTTGAGCTCCTTGCTCTCCTCTGTCTCTGCTGAATTTTTCGTGACTGTTGAAACTGTAAAATTGTTAGTCTAACCAAACAACAAAAGACTGTATTGCTTGAAACCGCCATTACTGTTTAATACTGCTAGTGTCTGTTAGAATTAGTGATTCAGCTTTCTCTCCCTGAGGCAGCCACTTGGTGCCACTGAACCCTGCTCTTGTGTAAGCCTTGCCCTGCAGCAGCCGCTCGGTGCTTTACATTTTTATTCTCTACAGAAATCCTATCTCCGCACTCTAACTTCTGCTTAACCCCCCCCCCCCCACCTGTAACACTGCTTGCTCAAACCTCTGCAAACTGCCAGGTCTCAGCCTGGGAGAAAGCGGTGCTGCCTGAAACTCAGCTCCTTTCCCAACTCCTCCCTGCTCTTGGCTCCTGGCCTCCCACTCTAATTTATTTAATCCCCTTATTGTTTGCTGACCTCCACTGACTGTCTGCCGCCAGCCCACACCCAGCTGCTCAACCCCTTAAGCTCCTCTACTTAATCTTCTCCTCTCCCTTCCCTCCCCAGAAACTTCCAGCCTGTTTTGGTGCTCCAGCAGAGTGGCTGTCTCTGCTCATGCCACTGGCCATGGGGAAGCCTTGATTCAGCTTGCTCCCACAGGATCTACAGGACCGAAGACCCAGCAAGTCAAACCAGGCACTTTTCAGTGCAGTTGAACTCCACCTCTGCCACCGCCTACAAGCTCCCAGAAAAGCCCTAATTCGGCTCTCCCTCTGCAGGACTCCACACTTCACTTGTTCCCACGGTGCTATGCACGCTTCCCACCCACCCCCCACCTTCCCATCCTATCTGGACACTTTCTTATATAGTGTTCAGGGTCACGTCATTCCCCTTTAATTTGCTAAGTATCCAGTCTCACTTCTGCATCCTATACGCCACAACTACAAGGAGTGTATAACTACCTCAACTACTGTTCTGATAACTGGATCCATTCACAAATATCCTGCCCCTACTTGTATTGGCAGCCTAGACCCATAATCTCTGAAAATAACCCTATTAATCTGAGCAGTAACTGCTGCCTTACTGCTACCAATTGCATTACCTCACCAAGAAAGTACCCAACAATGCAGCCCCCAGCCATCAGGATCATACAGGGTATCATCCTACTCTATCATATTTGCCTCCTGGGACACCTGTGTACTGCATCCAACCAAAATGGTAATTTCTACCCCCCCCCAAGGGTAGTGCTAAATGCCTATGGATCGATGACCTCAGCCTGTCACATGGAGACCAGCTACAGTCAGCAAAACTCTTCATGCTCTGGGAGTGATCACACCAAGTCACTGACCCTCCTATACTTCCTTTCCTCCACTGATATGTTACAAACTTTGGATCCACAATATCAAGACCACCGAGCAAGAGATCATGGTCCTGAACTAACAAACTTCTTCTGGACCATCTCACGTGATTGCTTCTTTTCCTACTGCTACTATCAAGCAATATACACCTGAACCCAGATCCTCCCCATGGTTCAAGTGCACAGCCACAAAAATCAACTGGGCTTAGGTTGGCCTCAATAAACATCTGTAGCATTCTTCCCAAGATGGACAACCTGAAGGTGTGGGTATCTCGACATAACTTGGATGTGCTATCCATAGTGGATTCCTGGCTTTCCCCAAGATACCAGATACAGCCATCGCACTACATGGCTATACCCTGTTTAGGCAGGATTGCCTGTCAAAAAGAGGCAGTGGCTGTGTCATATACACCAAAGACTATCTGCAGGGCCATGGCTTGCATCCCTCAGCATGGGTGACAACCTTCAAGCACTGGCCATCAAACTAATCCTAGGTGCACACAGTAGAGTGCTCACCTTGCTCTTATTATAGATCCCACCTAAAGAGACCACAGCTGGCACCAGCAACCTTATGGACTATATCTGTACCCTCTGCTTCAACACAGAAATTATACTTCTAGGTGACTGCAACATCAGCTGGCTCCTCCCATCATCTGCTAATATCAAGGACACCTTGTCTGCCATCCATTTCTCCCAAATGATAGAATCTCCAACAAGAGTCAATTACAAAACTGGCACCAGCACCCTGCTGGACTGGATACTCACTAACTGTCCTGCACATATCGACAATATTACTGTATTCCTGGACTCTCTGAGCGAACACCCCCCTGTCACATGGACCTGGAATAACAACTACAGCAAACCTCCTGCCAGAAATACATCAAGCTGTGTCCTCCTAAAAGGCCATCTACGACAACTCAAAACAGACCTCAGGTAACAAGATTGGTCTGACCTGTATGAAGCCAAGGATGTGGATATAGCTCTTGACCTCTTCATAACCAAATTCAATTCTGTCTATGACAAGCATGCCCTGATAAAAACAAGATCGGTGAAAGGACATTACAACCCCTGGATTACCCCGGATCTACTAGAGAAACTCTTCTCCAGAGATCATCTCTGGCAAGTGGCACATGCACATGGCTCAGCAGCAAACATCCAACAGTACAAACAAGCACGAAATGACTGCACAAAAGCTATCTGTCATGCAAAAGGCACCTACTACAAAGAAGCTCTCACAGTTCATGGAATAGCAGCAAATCATTTTGGGACAACCTCAATGACATCACTGGAAAAGACCCCCAAAACACTCCAGCTATGTTCACAATTAATGGGGTGCCATCCTTAGACCCTCTTCTCATTGTCAACTCCCTGAAACATGCCTTCATGGACTTAAGAAGCGTGCTCCCTGTTAACTTCTTCAATCCCCTCACCACAAATTACCTACAAGGGAAACGTTTGCCTCTCCATGACCAACCACTATGTCACTTCAAAGTATTCTCAGAAGCTGATGTCAGAAAATACCTGGAAAAGGTACTAGGGAAGTTAAGATGCAGTGGGGATTAACTAGACCTAAAATTTATTAGCCTGGCACTTGAGGAAGTTCTTAGCCTGTTGACGCAAATTATACATCTCTCGCTCTGTCACTCACAATTCACTCAATGCTGGAAATGTGCAACAGTTACCCCGGTGCATAAAAGTGGTGATCAGACTCTGCACAATAACTACAGACCAACTTCGATACTTGCCCCGCTCTCCAAGTCCCTAGAGAGGATCGTGGCAGATCAACTTGTGGAGTACCTCAATCACCATCAACTACTGTGTCCTGAACAGCATGGGCTCAGGGGTGGCAACAGCACCATCACAGCCTTGCTAGAATTTATGGGATACATCCACCACGCATTAGACCAAGGCCTCCTGGTAGGAGCCATGTTCATTGACCATTTAAAACAGCACATCATGGTCTCCTCCTCAAACAACTGGCTGACATTGGGATGTCCTCGGAAACTTTGGATGGTTTACTATCTACCTGAGCAGCTGCTATCAGCAGGTTAGGATCAGGGATGTGATCTCTGAAAGCAGACCTGTCAGATCTGGTGTACTGCAAGGATCCATATTGGGACCGCTGCTATTCAGCTTGTTCTTAAATAACCTCCTGACATCTAGCTCATGTCAAATGCTCCTTTACGGAGATGATGTGGTCTTATTCTCCAGCAGCCAACACCCTGAGCATCTGGAGACAGATCTACAAAGTGGCTTTGCATCCATGGAAGAGTGGTTTAAGGACCATAGACTGGTCTTGAATTATAAAAAGAACAAGACCACTATGTTCTCCACCCCACAAAGCAAACACAGAGCCTTCCCCCTTGCAATTATGAACATTGGGGGTGCCACTCTTGAACTTGTTTAGCATTTCAAATACCTAGGCATCACTGTCGATTCCACCCTATCATATGCCAAGCACATCAACATTACTGCAAGGGCCATCAATACCAGAATTGGGATCCTGTATCAGCACAGGCACTGTCTCACACACAAAGCCCTGAGCACTGCCATCAATAGCTCAATCATCTCACTCATTGATTAGGGCCTGGTGATCTATGGATCTGCAACAGACGCAGCCCTCCACCTCATCTCAACTGCACTGAATAAAGCCTGCCATCTCCTCACAGGTGCTGCTAGACTCACACACACCTGTGATCTCTATACCATAGCTGGCTGGCTACAGCTCAGTGGAAGAATCAGATACCAAACCTGCCTCCTTTTCAAAAAAGCCTCCTTAAACCTTCTACTACCAGGAGTACGGAACCTATTTACCCCTCCCGGAGCACAAAGGAAACCAGAAGCTCCGCTTCTCTGATATTCCATGTGCCAAGGTGCTGCACTACCTTGGCTCAGCAGGGTTTCTCATACTGGGGCCCCCTCTGGACGCATGCACTATCTCTGGACATCTGTGATACAGCAACTATTGACTTTTTTAAACACAAACTGCACCAACACCTTCTCGCCGTGGGCACCTGTGCCTGCCCCCAGTAAATCCCGTCTCAAGTCAGTAATCCCATTGCTGCAGTCTGTACTTACCCACTAGCACTTCTTAACCCTGTCACTGTTCCACTGGGTAGCCCTGACCTTGCACCTCACTGAATCCCATCCTCTCCCATGGTGCTGCACACCCCACCCCACCCCACCTCTCTTCCCTACCCCCACCCACCCCTTCCTCTTACCACTAACTCTCCATCTTCTGCCCCCTTCTCCTCCCTATGTCTTCTCTACTGATGTTTATCTCTCCTTGATGCGGGCCTACATTGTACAATGCCTCAGTATAGTGTAACCATGTACTTTATCTGCATTGTTGCACCATAATATGTATTTGTATATTTGCCACTGAATCACTCTATATTTGAATGTTTATTAATCACTGTGTGCTTATTAACTGATGTGGAACCAATTAATGAGCATCTACTCACTGGTGTTATCCAAGATTTCAATAAACAAATAAATAAATAAATAATAAATATTTCTGTGTGAGAAGCACCCCATTGCAACCACACACCTAAATGCTGTCAACAAAGAGCTTACTTTGTTGTTGGAAGGACTCTCTGTTGTGACAACGTCGTTATTCAGTTTAGCCACTACTGATGTTAGTTGGTGAAAACAAGGACAGTTTGCACACAATGACACCTAACTGAGGATACTTACTGGCTTCTGTGGATGACCTAGCACTGATGATACTGCCTCCATTATCACTCCAGTCCCAGACCCTAATCTAAGGGGATGCTTAACATTTTAAGTGTTCTGTTGGGCCTCTTCTGGCATTCCTGGTGGCTGCCATTTCACTCTTCAGTCTGTTAGAAGTTCCTGGTGTACAGTGGAACCCCTTAACCCCTTCCCGAGTCCCATTCCATTGTGTATGTTTTTTACCCACAAGCTATTGTGTTCCACAAAGCTCTTCAGCAACACCCCTATAAACTGCCTGTAAAAGTTCCACCTTAGGGAGTGTCATTAAAGATGGGATTGCACCTTGCAAGGGTTACCATGGTCTGTGGATTGTGACCTGCCCCCTTTCACGCATGGCCATAGTGCAGTTTGTGGCCACTTGGGGAGGGCTGCAACCTGCTTTGAGGATAGCTTAAGAGATTGCAGACAGGTGGCTTTTACAAAATCATTGACACTAATTTGAAACTGCATTGACCCTACATCCCGTCACAGTTATCATAGTCTGTCTTGCTTTAGACAAATCTTTACATTGTGATAAAAGTCAAAAATAAACCTATGACATTCAAGTTACAGTATGTGCAATTCATTCAGAACAAGAAAAAGTTAAAAGATTTAGGTGTGGACTTCTCCGGGCTGTGCAAATGAGGTATGAGGTAAAAGGATACGACAACATTGTGAGTTGAAATTGCAGATGTATTACTGGAAATGACAGGGAAAGCTCCAGAAAAATATGGTATCCATCTTTAAATACTTCATCTAGATGAATGAAAGAAAACTGCTGTCATACCAAAGTGACTAAAACATTTCAACACTGACATCCCTGTGCCAAGTTTTCTTAGAATCAAGAAGAGAGAGCCTTTTAAAAAACAAGGTTTTCAGTGAGTCTGTAATGAAAATTTAGTGAAGGAAAAATTTCTTTCTGAAAACATATATAAAAATTCACATTAAAATGAACTGCTGTGTACTAAATAGAGGTAAACATGACACCTGGAAAGGTTGTATGCTACATAACTGAAAATGATTTTAGCTAAATATCACATTTCTTAGAAGAATATCAGTTTCTGGCTTGTCATAAGAATTCATCTTTTACTACAAACAGGTGATTTATTTAAAAACATTTACCAGAAGCTAAGCACAGATCAGTGCCAGATGACTGCACATTCAAGTAATTTTAATGGCTTCAAAGCGAGACAGAATTGTGAATGATGAAATACAGAAACTGTGTATAGTGACAAGCTAGTCAGTTTCTCTCAAATAACCAAACTGCCCTGAAACATATGCCTGCATAAGGATTGGTGGACTGTACACTTTCCATATGATGTGCCATTTCTGAAATCCATTTTTTCCAGTTGGACAACGTAATGCTGGTGGTCACAGGATTCAAGCTGTGGTGATTTTTACAAAAGGAAATTGACTTTGCAAGATCTTTCTGTTCCAGATAGGCTTCAAGGGAACAAAGTTCCTCAGTAAAAATTGCTGTAGTTGGAAACTCATTTTTCCTATTGTAGATGAATGCCTTACTTGCACTCTGGCGCTTACGGAGTCTAGTGTTACACTTTCATTGGCAGTGTAGCTTAAATGGGTACCAAATGTAGAGAGACTGTGCACTTTATTTCAATAAGAAGTATCACCTCACTGATATAGTTCACATGATACTAGAGTTGTCACAAACATCTCAGATTTAATTTTCTGAATCTGATTGGCGTGGACTTTTTAGGAAATTTCCTTGGGGCACTCAATTTTTCAAAATAGTTTCCAAACTGGGATGGTCAGTAAACCAGCATACCATCTATGACCTTTGCATGGTTTGTATTATTTGGTAGCCAAGGAGAAGCAATGTGGTCCACTCAGTAAAAATCGAGCTGGAAGAACAGGACTTGCTGACAGACAGGAAAGTAAGCACCCAGCTTTAACCTAAGGGTGTGTGTGTGTGTGTATCTCTCTCTCTCTCTCTCTCTCTATAGATATATATATATATATATATATATATATATATATAATTGCAAAACACTTCACTAATATACTACTTAGCGTTATAATGACAAAAAAAGTAGGGAAATGTGGTGTTAGGGTTTCCAACCCTAATACTCCACCCCTATCCTGCAGGCAGCAACAGTAACAACCGTTACTGTTTGCCCTCTTCAGCATCTTCATAAATAAGGTGTGGGTGTGCCTTGGGGTTGTCAGACCTAATGCTCACCCCACTCCATCATTAAAGAAGCTGAGATGTGTAGAGTACATGAGAATGGGGTGAGCATTAGGGTTGACGAACCTGAGGAACACACCACACCTTATTTACAAAGACACAGGAGAAGTCAAGCTGTAATGGTTGTTACTGTTCCTGCCTGCAGGGTGGGGGTGGGGTGTAAGGGTTGGAAACCTCAATACCACATGTCCCTACTTTTGTTAGTTTAACCCTAACTAGTGTATTAACAATGTTTTTTGCAATGAAATTGCTCACTTTTTTAAATAGTATAATCATATCCTCATTTGTCTGTGGGAGCACAGCCTCCTGTGGGCCCTGCACCCCATCCCTTCATAGATGTGTATATGTATGTTGCTGTGGAAGTGCAGAGCCCTCGGGGCCCTGTGCTTGCATCTGTGGCAAAATAGCGATTTCTTTCCTTCACCATAGGGCTTGTTAAATTTCCTGTATTATCCTATGGGAAATTGCATTTTTTAATGCTTTTTTTGTACTGTCCCGAAATGTTTAGGTAGCAGTACTTGAGTTATTCTTGTTGTACTCAAGTCCTTTCCCTTGATATATAAATTGTCCCTGAACTCCAAATATTGACAGACTTGTAGCTTCCCCAAATTGAAATCTGTGAAAAAAACTAAATCCAAAATCCTTTTTTTTTTAAATGAAGGAATCCTTTTTCTTATAAAGGATCCTTTTTGCATTTGAATGAAAATAGCATATGAAAAGGGATTATTTCAAACTAAAAATAAAAAATCAGAAAAAAAACTAAGTCCAAAATCCTTTTCCACTTGAATGGACCCTTTTTCAGTAACAGTAACTGGATCTGGAGGCTGAAGGAGGATGAACTACAGGGCAGTGTTTGTTCCAACTGTTTGAGTGAGGATGAACTACAGGGAAGTATTTGTTCCTCCTGTTTGATTTTATTGTTGTAATAGCTTGTACTGGGGGGGTGATATGTGATTGGGAGTTTAATCAGTGCTATTTGGGATTTGAGATGTTACTGAAAGTGCAATTCTGTTCTGTTGGAGTTACACAGGAAACTGCAAACAGATTTAGCCTCGCCTCAGGGGAGGAAGGCTGGGGAAAGGGAAACTGGCCAGGAGCCATTTTAGCTAATTGATTCAGGTGGATCTGGAGGCTGAAGGAGAATGAACTACAGGGAAGTGTTTGTTCCTGCCTGAAGGAAGGGGCTGAGGTGCACTGTTGTGTAAGGGGCTGATTGACTCTCTCAGGAGGTGGGAAAAGCCTAAGGTATGGGGCAAACAACCTACAGTGGGGGGCACATGGGTGAGTCAGATGGCTGATAGAGATAAGGGGAGGGTGGTATGCTGCAACAGCTGCAGGACAGCTATCTTTTTAGAGGTGGCATGGAGCGTGGGGGTGCTTGATGTGCAGGCAGTTTGAGCAGTTTAAAGATGAGATTAGTTGGTTAAGGACAGAAATAAGGAAAGGGATGAGTGCAGTGTGGGGGAACCATCCATAACCTGGGGCGCATAGGAGTGCCCCAGAGGTTGGCACATATCCCAGACCAAGGAGTGAGAAGGGGGGTGGAGAGAATGAACTAATATTGCCATCTCTTCAGGAACCTAGGGGTACTGAACCAAGGGGCTGGAAGAGGATGGGGAATAGGGGTAGTAATAGTCCAAGATCCAACAGCAAATGGAAGTCTTGGAATGTTTGCCAGGGGTAGTTCAGGGCATAGTACAAGTGTCAAACAATAGGTTCTCAGTGCTGGCTACAATGGAGGATAAGAAGGGGGAGGAATTCATGCATGGGGCAGGAAGAATGGGGGGTACTGTCATCCTAGAGGGCAGCAGTATGGCAGAAGGAGGGGACAAGGTTATATGGGTAATGGAAAGAGGGAAACAGGGAGGAGCAGGGGGGGACTAAAGCAGTGGAGGTGGAAGGAAGCAAAGGTTAAGTGGTGATGGGAATGAGGGGCTCAAGAGGGGAGCATTGGGGAGTGGAGGGTGGGTGGCCAAGGAAACAGTGGGGGAGACAGGATGAGGGTAGGGGCTGGGAGGAGCTAAATGGGGCAGGGAGGATCAGGCATATGCAGGATGAAGTAAGATTCAGATCAGGGGCCAGGAAAATGAGATCAAGCAGGGGTTACAACAGGGAAAAGGGGGTGGAGTCTTACTGCTGGGAGACTCAATACTAAAGGGGGTGAGATGGGGGTATAAAGGGGAATGGCATAGTCACATATGGGTGGAGTGCATACCAGGAATAACAGCAGGTGGGGGGAACAGTTTATGCTTAAGTGTGCAAACAGGAGGAGGAAGAAACCTCATATCGTGGTGCACTTGGGCACAAATGATCTGTAGGGGAACATAATCAAGGAGGTACAGGGGAGATTCTTGGAGCTGGAGAAGTTGTTTGAGGAAGCAGGGAGCTCAATGGCTTTCTTGGAAATACTCCCAGTACCCAGAGCAAGTGGTATAAGGAAATTGAGAGTAGAGGAGTTCAACACTTGACTGGGAGTCTGGTGTCAGATCAAAGGAAATGGCCTGGTGGGAGGATGGGAAAGAACTTGGGACAGTAGCACCCTGTATGCTCATGACAGGTTACATTTGAGCAAGGAGGATTCAGATGTATTAAAATAGAGACTGGAGGAATATGTAGCAACCACAGTGGATTTTAACTAGGTGTAGGGGAGAGGCAGTTGGGTGGAATTCAAACAAAGTCTCCAGGTGGAGCCAAGCAGGCTTACACCCTGTACAAGTAGGGATGGAATAAGGGAGGGTACATACAGGATTGATATTAGTAGTATTTAGAGGGGGAAGAGATGGAAGGGCACATATTGGAGACTAGTCTCCTTGAATGCAAGGAGTCTGGGAAACAAAATAGCTGAGTTGCAGGCTCTCATGGCATAGGGGGAGGTGGCCTAGCTGCCATCAATGAAACATGGGCCACCCAATACCAGGACTGGGACCTGGTGATCCCGAGATACAGAATATACTACAGGGATAGGGAAAAAGGGAATGGGTGGGGTGGCGGTCTATATGAGGGAGAAGATAAGGTGTGCCAAGGAGGAAGGAGAGAAGGGTAGACAGAGGCATTATGGATACAATTCCAGGATTCAAGAAACAGGACCCTTAGGATGAAGGTGGTGTATAGGCCACCATCTCAGGCAGGGGACTTGGACAGAGAACTAGTAGAGCAGATCAAGGAGGTGTTATTAGTTGGGAGGGGTGCAGATAGCTGCTACAGAGGAGGAGATGGATCTTGGGGGAATAATAACAGGGCAAATGAACCACTCAGCACAGTGTAGGAAGGCAGCACTAAAGCCAACAAGATTCTGGGATGTATTGGTAGAGGAATTACCTCCACTAGGAGGGAGGTGATCCTGCCTCTGTACATATCATTAGTGAGGCTGTACCTGGAGTACTGCATGCAGTATTGGTGCCCATACTTAAAGAAAGATGTTAGATTACTGGAGGGGATCCAACACAGAGCAACTAGGATGATCATGGAATTGGAAGACAAATGCTACAAGGGGAGGCTGAGGAAGCTTAACATGTACTCCCTGTAAGAGAGAAGGAATAGGGGAGATATGATTGTGACCTTTAAATACATGAAGGGTATAAACAAGACTGGTACAGAGGAGATTTTTAAGTTGGGTGAGGGACACGAGTTGGCATGGTCTGAGACTGGAGGGAGGAAGATTCAGGAGAGAAATGAGGAGGCACTTTTTCACAGAAAGGGTGGTGTCTATGTGGTATGCCCTGCCTGAAGAGGTGGTGTCCTGTAAGTCAGTGGGCAATTTTAAAAGAGGATGGGACAAAGTCAGGGGAGAGTCAGCTGCAGTATAAGGGATTGCTAGCTGCACACTTGAGCAGACTTAATAGACCACATGGCTTGTATCTGCTAGCAATTTCGTATGTTCCTATGTTTTCAATTGAACAAAAATATCACACTAAAAAGGATCCCTTCAGGCAAAAAAAGAATCAAAAAAACTAAGTCCAAAATTATTTTCTGTATGAAGGGATCCTTTTTTGTTTGAACAAACATATCATACGGAAAAGGATTCCTATAAAAAAAAAGGACTCTGGGGAATCTAAGCCCAAAATCCTTTTTCCATATGAACCGATCCTTTTCCTTTTGAACAAAAATATCATATGAAAAAGGATCCCTTCAAATGAAAAAAGAATCAGAAAAAAACACTGTGTCCAAAATCCTTTTCCATATGAAGAGATTATTTTTTGTTTGAATGAAAATATCATACAGGAAAGGATCCCTTCAAATGAAAAAAAGAATGAAAAAAAAAAAACTAAGTTCAAAATTCTTTTCTGTATGAAGGGATCCTTTCTCCATTGAATAAAAAGGTCATATATAAATAGCAGAAAAAAACAAATTCCAAAACCTTTTTATGTATGAAGGGGTCCTTTTTCGTATTAACAAGAAAGGCCATACAAAAAAAGCAGAAGCAAGTCATGAAAAAGGATTTAAAATGTAAAAAATAATCACATTTTGGGGTAATTTTTGCAACAGTTAAGTGCAGAATCCACTTAATGGATTCTAGATGAGCAAGATAGATATATTGGTCTCTCTGTAGGATGTCATTTTTGTGGGTTTTGAAATTAAAAAATGGAAAAAAAAGATGGTGGCATATGAAAATGAGTTTTTCCTCACAAAAAGGATTGACCACATATGGAAAAGGATCCTTTTTCGTATAGACCAAATTATTTTTTCATTCCAAGAAGCTATCCAAATGACAGTATTGAGCATGCTCAGAACTGAAATTTCAAAATGTTATACCTTTGGAATGGATTAATATTTTTTTCACCACACCAGCAAAAGGCACATCAGTGGGCCAAGCCCTTCATACCCTGAAAATTTCAGACCAAAATTCCAAACCATCTGGGTGCAATGCGAAAACAGGAAAAACAGCAATTTGTTAAATTTTTTTTGCTATCCATATCTCAGAATCTGTATATTAAACTGGATCGAAATGTGGCACATCAAGTGATCTACCACATAAAACCATGCATGCAAAATTTCATGCAAATCTGTTGAATGGTTATGAAGATATTAAAGTGCATAATTTGAGGTTTTACATAGAACCCCTGCACAACACTAACCCTAATGGTGCTGCTGCACTATAATATATATATATATATATATATATATATATATATATATATATAAATACGATGGGGTGAGACATATTCCAGTGAAATAAAATATTATTTTCACTGCAGTGAAATAAATCCTGATGATGTCAGCAGAGTTAAATTAGATGGCATTTATTACACCCCCAAAACCCGCTCTAAACCCGTGGTATCCCTGTGCAAGCTGCGCAATTTGTAAATTTTGCAACAGTGAGGCCCCATAGTATAAATAGGACACATGATGTGCACATTGTGGAATATAAAAAATATTTTCACTCCTGCCTCTTGAGCACTGTATTTTTCACTCGTGCCTTTGGCACTCGTGAAATATCCAGGCTCACTCTGCAGGAGTGAAAATATTTTCCATATTCCACTCATGCCCATCATGTATCCCATACATATATATATATATATATATAATATTTTCTCTCCATATGTAAATGTATCAGTGTAAGTGGATAGGAAACAGATTTGTAGTCCGTGTTTGGGGCACTTTGAGACTTGTCTTTACATTTGCAACAGGTAGTGTGGGGAACCTAGCTCAGGAAATTAATCTTGGGGGTGAGTAGATTAGGAAAGCCCTGTGAATTAGGTGTGTGATTGGGAGTGGAGCTGCAAGAGGCTTAGTGCCTTCTAACAAGACCACTATAAAAGTCTCCCTTTCTCAGTGTGTCCCATCACACACATGTTTCATTACATGAGTGTAACAGCGCAGGTAAGGAGCATTCGTCTTAAAGCCTCTGCAGATATCTGCAAATAGTTCACAGTCCAAAGGAATGCTCCGCGGGGGAGACACAAGACCAGATAAGATAAAACACAGTATTATGTACACATACGCTAAAATAAGTAGGGTAAATAACTACAGATAGTGGGTAGAGGTGGGCGAAGTGGCCGAAATTCGCTCCGCAGACTGATTTGCAGAGTAACGCGTAATATGCGAAGTGGAGCACTTTGCATCATAATGGGGAAAGCAAAGTCCATTGAAACCAATGACTTCGTATTATTCTGCCTTCCCCAGACCACTTCTCCACCAATTTTAAGGTGAAGCACATTGAAATCAAGGTACTTTGCATCACTTCGCCTTGTTAATGCGCTCCAAGGTGAATTTGCAGTGCTTCGTGGGATTGCAGATCACATGGGCTCTAGATTGCTCTGCACAGCCTCAGTTCTGTGTAGTGTGTGTGTAGTGGAAGATGAAGACAGTTTCCTCTCAGAGCTCTGCAATTCAAATCCTCTAGAAGCTGTTAAAAAAGCCTTTTTTAGCCATTTTTTTTTGCTCAAAATTTAGTGCATCAATTGTAGGAAATCCTCCTGTGCTCATATCATCGAGTGTTTATTGTTTGTATGTGGATTTTGAATGTTAATTTAGAACAGTCAGTCTGTGTACTGTGAAGTGTGCTTTGGAGGAGGGGCGTTTTTGTGGTGTAGGTATATTAACTGGGAGAAAAAGGCAGTCTTTCTGTTTTGGTTATATTTTTCTTGTATAAATGTGTTAATGTACACACAGTAATATTTTCAGTAATTTGTGAAATTTTTTTTGCTGATTGTAGTAGTGCAGCAGTGTATAATTTTAGTTTGCTTAAAACATTTGGTAATATTGCTAAAGGTTTACAATCTGCTATGCAATACTTGTAGTGTGTCTGTGTGTGAGTCTGTGTGCTTTGCATACCATTAAATCAGGCGACTTTTATTGTGCCAGAGTAATTGCAGCAGTGTGAACCTGCTATCCACCACACGTGCATGAATTTTTTTATACTGCTTTGTGGTGTCTTTACTGGTAGTGGACTGTTACTGTCGTGCACCACTCCCACCCCCCACACCCCAACGGCAAAAGGTATTATTTTCCAGATTTGGATTTGTGACTTGTGAGCACTGGTTAGGTGTTGTTGTGCCTTTGCTTCTGACTCTGCATCTCTTGAGTGTGCAGTGCAAGCTTAATCTGTCTGTGCATTTGCAGTACACCATTAATTCTGGGAGACTGCATTTCTTGTTATGCTCTCATTTCACTTCATCAGCACTGGGAAATTTTCTGGATGCAAGACAGTAGCATTTTGGGGGATGCAAATGAATTTTGGTGACTGTGTGTGGCCACTGTTCGCATGACGGAGTGCACCATTAATTCTGGGAGACTTTGCATTTTTTTGTTACCCTCTCATTTCACTACGCTAGCACTGGGGAATTTTCTCGACACAAGACAGTAGCATTTTGGGGATGCAAATTAATTCTGGTGACTGTGTGTGACCACTGTGCACATGACTGAGGGCGCCATTAATTCTGGGAGACTTCGCATTTCTTGTTACGCACTCATTTCACTTTGTCAGCACTTGGAAATTTTCTGAACACAAAACAGTAGCATTTTGGGTACGCACATTGATTCTGGTGTCTGTGTGTGATGTGACCACAGCCACTGTGCGCATGACTGAGTGTGCCGTTAATTCTGGGAGACTTTGTATTTCTTGTTGTGCTCTCATTTCACATCGTCAGAACTGGGGAGTTTTCTGGACGCAAGACAGTAGCATTTTGGGGATGCACATTAATTCTAGTGACTGTGTGTGTGGAGGGGGCACTGGTGGGCTGCTAATATTGTTGCCACTCCTCCTTAGTTTGCATTAAGGTGGAATGACAATGCAAAGTAATAATTACAAGGCAAAGTGAGCCTTTCCTATTGGCCACTCTGTGTAACGGAGTGACAACACAAAGTGGCCACTTCTCGTTCACTTCGCCAGCGGAATTTAATTTCACTGCATCTGTAATAGTAGGGCAACAGCAAAAGGAAAAATAGCAGGAGTCAGGTACGTACAGGTAGCTATAGTAGAAGGGAAAGCAGGCGACACCCTATCTGGTGTAAGGTAATAAATCAATTTCAAGGAAGGAAGGGAAGAGGTAAGAAGGAATGAGGCAGAAAAAGAAGGCAGCAGAGTACTGGTGAAAGTTCAACTGATAAAAACACTAGTAGAATGGAAATGAGGAAACACCTTATTTAGGATAGGGTAATAAATCCCTTTAATGTTAGGAAAGGAAGAGAAAGAAGGTAAACAGGTGTAGAAGGGAGGCAGGAGGGAACAGAGATGGTTCAATAGAAAAAAAGGGGTTAAATAGGTAAACAACATGGGAGTGGTGCAGTGTAGTGTGTATAGAGCCACAATCTTTTGGGGCATCTTCTGGAGACCGAGGTGCTACCTCATTTGCACTCACCCTTCTGGGTTGAGGCCAGAGGGTCACTAGACTCTGAGCCAACCTGCAGAGGTGCAGATAACCTCTACCCTGCCTAAGGGCCACTAAGGCTGCCACCACTACCCCCAAGAATGCCTAGACAGAGGTAGAACAGCTGGACCTTGGTGGGCTCCAGGAGGGTGGGGGTGCTGGGTAGGGTACACTTTCCTCAGCCTGTGCCACAGCAAAATTCCTTTGTTGTTCTGGTGGGATGGGACAGCAGGGAGCGGGCACTCAAAACAGTGGTAAGGGAGAATGTAGAGGTCTGCAGAAGGGGAGGCCCGAGTGTGGGAGAAAGTGCCCCCAGCCAAGTAGGAGGCAGTAGTTGTTGTTGGGGGGGGACTCTGTCATTAGGGGGATAGACTTGGGAGTGGGAGGTGGAATAGAGGGGGAGGTAAATTGCCTCTCTGGTGCTTCAACTTGGAGGGATGGATAGCAGATCCAGAGGATCACTGGGGTGGCAGGTCACAGGAGACAAATATATATCATTGTCCACCTGGGGACAAATGACCTGGCTAGGCTTGGGGTGGGGTAGTACAGTGTAATTTCTGGGGGATGGCGAGGGGCTTTAAGCAGGTAGCATGCACAGTGGTATTTGATGAGGTGTTATCTGTTTATAGCCAAGGGGAAGATAGGGCATTCTGCACTAGGACTTTCAACAATTAATTGAAGGCATGGTGCAGGGAGGAGGGTCTCAGCCACACTGGGGACTGGAGGCCAACTTAGGAGGATGTGGGCCTCTATAAGGGTGACAACCTGCATCCTTCCAATAGGGGGACCACAGTTCTTAGTGGGAGGTTTAAATGTTACTTGGAGGAGCATTTAAACTAGCTGGGACGAGACTGTATTACCAAGGGAGGCAAAAATTGCCCCCCCCCCACATTATGAAGCAGCAAGGATGGAGGATCTGAGGGAAGGAAGTCCCCCATGCAGGGGTGCAAGAAGAAAGGGGTGCAGACAAGGTGGAGGACAAAGTGGGTCTAAATCAAGAATGCAAGAAGAGAGGAGTAAACGAGATGAGAAACAGAGAGGGTTATGAGGGAAGAAGGAGATCAGGAGCTTCGGGGAGCAGCACAGGCAGAAGGAGGGCTGAGTTGGGTTACAGTCAGGGAGAAAGTAAAGTATGGAAAACCATGTGCACCACCTCAAGCAGTCTAGAGGAGGTTAGCCTAGATTTGGTGGCCATAACTGATTTCTGGTGCACTGACAATCACAATTGGGACATGGCCATACCAGGCTACTCTCTCTTCAGGATACATAGGGATGGGAGGAAGAGAGGAGGGGTCATGCTATATGTGAGAAAAAGGAATCAAGACTATGGATATACATTGGCACCATAAGGAAAAAGATGGCCTGGAGGTACTGTGGGTCATACTGTAGATAGGAGCTGGGGTCACTAGCCATACAGGGGTTGTATATAGCCCTTCAGCTCAGGGAGAGGAGCTGGATAAGGCATTAGGTTAAACAATCATCAGGCTGGCAAAAAAGGGGAAGGTGCTGTTAGTTGAGGACTTGTGTTTGCTAGATGTGGATTGGAACCTTCCAATTGCAGCTCCGGCAAGGAGGAAGTCCATCCATAACTCCCGACAGGGGGAATGGCTCAGGCAGCTAGACAGCAAATCCTCTAGAGATGGGGCAGTGCTGGACCTGATGCTTACAAACAGGGACAGCATTGCAGACGTCACATTGGGCTGTCTCCAAGGTACCAGTGATTTCTGTGCAATGTGGTTCAACATTCAGTGGTGGATGCCTAGAATAGATTGTCAGCAGAAGTTATGGAGGGGAAAACAATAAGGGGCTTCAAGCATGCATGGGATAGACATAGGGAAGTGTTAGTAAATAGGTAGGGAGAGTCACCGGAGACCAATTAGGGTCTGCAGAGAAATACTAGGTGAGGACCATCTGGGAAGACTGGGTGGGGCCAAGCAGTCCTTTTCTGGCAACATATTTTATGTTTCTGTATTTTTAACTGTGAACCCAAATATACCAGTTCATATTAAACCATATACAGCAGTTCCCTCTCTGACTGTGGGCAAGCCACTTAATCTCCTTAGTCTTTATATTCCAAACTAAAAAGTAAAAAGTAGGACACAAAACTACATGTGAACTTGGTCAATCCTCCAGTGAAACAAATGTTTAAAAAGACAGCTTCTTAGCTTCTCATCTCATCTTGTTGTTTTTTTTTTAATACTTCAAAAGTAGTGTAAATGTCATATAAATTACTTCATATGGCCCCACAAATGCAAGACTGTAAGACAAAAATTTGTAAAGCCAATGAGGGGTGGGATCAGAGGTAGGGACTATGGACAACAAAAATGCCTTCATCTAGTACATTAATGAAGCAAAGGGGGTGAAGGAGGGGATTGTACCCCTGAAAACAGGTGAAGGGGGAGGAACCTGTTACAGAGTCAGGTGTGATGGTCAAGATATTGAATGAATATTTTGTATGGATGTTCAGTGAAGGTCCTCCAAGAGTTAGTAGAGGGAAAGATGCTCATTTTGTGGGCCCAAGGCATCATGGGTCAGCACAATGCAGACTGTGGCATCACATCCACCCTGGCAGCTGATGATTTTGCACAGATAAAGGAAGGTGTATCCCAAGGGGCAGATGGGACACATATCAAGACAAAAGTGTAGTGAAAGGAACACTTGACAGGACCACTTGCAGTACTCTGTCATGAGACTGTCCAAGCAATTGTGGAAACAGCTGTGGACAGTTAGGGATGTCTAGAAAAGTAGCCAGTATGGTCCCTATATTCATGGAAGGGTCATGGTTTGATATGGGCAACTACAGGCCAGTCAGCCTGACATCAGTGCTAGGCAAGGTCCTAGAATCTAATTGCAAGGATAGAATAATGGGGCACTTGGGTGAGCCCAAGGTTCTTGCCTCTTCTCAGAATAGCTTAATGAGGGACAGATCACACCAAAGAAGTGTGTTAACCTCTTCTGAAGGGGTGAATATGGAGCCAGACAGGGTCTGGGTCTTAAAAGTAGTCTGTCTAGATTATGGCAAGGCCATTGACACTGTGGTATTTGGAAAGATCTGGGAAAAGTGCAACAGTGCAATATATGAGACATACAGAAGGTGGATTGCTTATTGGCTATGGGCAGGAAGCAGAGGGTTGTGGTGGATGGCTGCTACTCAAAGTGAAGAGGATTTTCGGCAGCATCTCTCAGTGATGGATTGGGGGCCCACTGCCGTTCAACATTCTGATCAGCAATCTGAAAGCTGCGAGTTTCCAGCAGTCTGCTTAAGTTCACTGATGACACCATGCTTGCCAGGGTGGTGGACTACCTTGAAAATGGAGACAAACTTCAGGAAAACCTGAACAAGCTGCATAATTGTTCTGACCTTAGGAGTCTCAGATTAAATGCAGCCAAATGCAACACGCTATACTACTGAAAGAAAAGCAGAGGTAGGACCTACACATTGTGTGGGTTTCCTCTTGCTTCTGTGGAGCAGGGAATGAACCTGGGATAATAATAGATAAGGTGCAAACACTTTGCAAGCAGTGCACAGCCACTGTGAAGAGGGCCAGCAAAATACTAGGGTACATCAAAAAGTGAGCGAGCCACAGAGCAGGGAGAGTACTCCTGCCACTTTACAAAGCGCTGATCAGGCCTCAAGTATTATGTGCTGTTCTGGGCTCCTCAATACAAAAATAACACTGAGGCAGTTGAGAGAACATAACACAAGGCCACCAAAATGATCAAGGGTATGAGGGCAAAAGCTATGAGGAGAAGCTCTAGGTAAATGGGATGCTGAGTGGGGTCAAAATCCATCTTCCACATACTCAAGGTATTTTTGACAAGATCAAACAGAAAGTGGTTTTGAATCTGATATCCTCCAGCAGGGTGTAGGGCTACATACCCTGATGTTCAGAGATGTTAAATACAGGGGTAACATAAGGAGGCACTTCTTCTCCTACCTAGAGGGCAGTGAACCTATAGAACTACCTACCAACAGAGACGGTGGCTGTGAGGACAGCACAGGCATTCAAAGTAAGCCAGCCCACATTTTTGATTACTAAGGGCATTGCTACATATCAAGTTATATTCCCAGCATATAAAGCAGACCTGATGGACCTGAAATCCATTCCAACCTCAAATTACTATGTTAGTATGTGTCTGCTGTACAGTATGTATGCAGATGCTTCACTTTTGTGGTGAAGCAATGGTCACCATTGATAACATGTTTGGACCTATTCAGGTTCATCACAGAAACAGAGGGATTGCTATAGCGGTAAGGGTTTCAAATTTGCACATGCATTTTGTAGATAGATAAATATCTCTTAAAAGAAGGCAGTACAGCCTGGAGGTTAGAGCATCAGGCTGTGAGCCTGGAGACCTAGTACACCTGAGTTTGAAACCCACAATAGCTACTTGCATACTGGATGATCCTGAACAAGTTACTTAACCTCCATGTGCTTTAAGGTTGCACCTGAAAATGAGTTTCAGCTTAGTGTGCCATTGCTAGTGAAAAAGATAAAAAAAAAGCCAACAAGGACAGCAAACACAGTACTCTCTCATAACTGGGGAATATGACTTAAGAATGAGCAAATGTTTATTTACAGCAAACAGGACTTTAGAATTTAAGTGCAGACATTTTATTTTTGAAACTTTCTCTTTACTGTATTTCATTTTCAACAAATGAATTACAGTCCAGAAATCTGAGGACATATCTATTCAGTCAAACTGTAGTTCTCGAGTGAAAAGTCCAGTAAAATTATTTTAATAGACTTTTGAAAGTAATACACAAATGTCTTAGCACATTCTTTAGAAGACCTAGCACCACATGTATTTGTTGCATCCACTACAATAAAAGCAATGCTGACATGTTCAGTTGTCCATTGGAGAGGCTGGATGGCTGTGATGAATACTTTAGTTAACTCAGTACTACTTATTGTAAAGAAGGCTTATACTAGAAAGTATGCATCAGGAGCTGAATATGTGATACTGCAACATGATACTTGCATTGTGTTTTGTACCTCTCTGCTACCTATATTAAATTACAGCTTATGGCAACAGGAATAATACAAATGCTGATTAAAGACATTTGCAACATGCTGCCTGTAAATTTCACTTTCATACAAAAATCATATGCACACAGTGTGTTAATGCTGAATAGACCTGGTTCGGAAAAATGGAGCCATGAAGGAAGTTTATGTTAAGGAATGATGGCTTAATATAAAACAAGCAGCAGTTTGTCGTGATATTTTTTCCTTGTGTGACATGAACATCTGTCAGCTTTGGCATGACAAAACAATACATGTAGTCTTTCAATTCTGCACGCTAAAAGTTGTCACAGTTCATTGACTTTATTTCATGGGCATAAAGTGGCAGTCTTTAGTTCTTTTCATCATTAGGATTAGCATCTCGAGCCAAAGACAAGTGAAGTTATCATCTTCAGCAGTTGTTTGGCATTCCATTATAACCCCTCTTGCTTATATCAAACTTCTAATTTGTTAGGTTAAACATGCTGGAGTAAAACAATTTATTTAATTTATGTTATTTATTTAGACATTTTACCAGGAAAGGCCTACTGAGCTGAGAAAAGCTTGTTTCCAGAGGGGTCCTGGTGGAAGGGTATGTGGGCCAAAAGAGCGAGAATTACAGAACTCGGTAACCATAAAAAACTGCAAGCAGTACAGTAGGTTACAGCAGTGCAACATGTGACAGTTGGGTAAAATAGGAACAGTGCAAATCAGGGTACAAAAGAAGACCTGCAGCACATCTAAGTAATCCTTATTTAATTAAATTAAAAAACTGCAAAGCTCTAGCTACAGAACAGCAGGGCAGCCAGAGTTAAAACACTGTGGAGTTTGAGCAGAGAGTAAGGATGAAAGGATGGAGGCAGAGAGAAGGTAAGTGGGGAAAGGAGGTGGGATAAATGCAGTCATGAGGGAGAAAGGGGAGGGGGGGGGATTGGTGCAGGAGCAGACATGCAAAGTGTGGTCGTGGAGCATGGCTTCAGTCCAGAAGTGAAAGAGAGGAGTGCACAAAGACAGGGAGGCTAGACTAAAGATAGATAGAGATGACAGGAGAAAGCAGACTGCTCTGCCACGGTCTTTAAACAAAGTAAGAAGAAAGTAGATTGGAGGGAGTAGGAGGAGGAGAAGGGCTGGACAGTAGGGAGTAGAGATTGTAGGGGAAGGAACCAAACCAGTTCTTGGAGGAGAGCGGCATGGTGAGAGAGGCACTGGCCCTTGAGATTTGTGAGAGAAAGGGAGGAATAGAGGGAGTGGTGATGAGTGTGGTGGACCTACAGTATCAGCTGAGGGCAAAGCATCAGATGGAGTTAAATAGGTGCTCCAGTCTGAACAAGGTGGATTTGGAGGCAGAGTTATACACCACATTCCCATAGTAAAGGTCAGGGAGGATCATATTCACAATTATCTTCCAAGAATCAGTTTTTCTCCATAGAGCCATAGAAACATAGAAGTTGTCAGCAGATGGGGACCATACGATCCATCAAGTCTGCCCTTGGCTTCCTACCCCCAATTAGCTGACTGCTTATGTATCCCACAATGTCTGTCCCATGACCGCTTGAATTATCCCATGGTCTTGGCTCCCACCACCCCCTCAGGCAGGCTATTCCATGGTTCCATAACATTTCAGTGAAGAAGAATTTCCTCATATTGCTTCTGAACTTTCCTCCCTTAAGTCGAAGGTTGTGCCCTCTAGTCCTGCTGTAGTCCTTTACCTGAAAGAGGTTCTGCACTTGGACCCTGTTGTTGCCTTTAAAGTATTTGAATGTTTCTATCATGTCCCCACGATTCCTGCATTGTTCTAAGGAGTATAATTTGAGGTCATCTAGTCTTGCCTTGTACGGTTTCTGATGCAAGCTCTGCACCATCTGTGTTGCTCTTCTGTGTGCCGTCTCCAGCCTATCTCTGTCCTTCCTCAGGTGTGGCCTCCATATTTGGACACAGTACTCCAGGTGAGGCCTGACCAGAGACCAATACAGGGGCATGATTACTTCATGCCTTTTACTTGTGATGCCCCTCCCTATGCAACCCTGGATGACACTAGCTTTTAGTGCTGCCTTTTCCCATTGTCTACTGACCTTGATGTCATCTGATATGATCACCCCTTGGTCTTGCTCCTGCCTGGTAGCCACCAACTGCTCCCCTCCCATTGAAAACAGTTTCCCTGTGTTACTCTTTCCTAGGTGCATGACCTTGCATTTTTTGGCATTGAATTTCAATTGCCAGGTCTTGGACCACTTCTCTAGTTTTTGGAGCTCAGCTTCCATGCTTTGCTGTCCCTCTGTTGTGTCTATCCTGTTGCCAGTTTTGGTGTCATCTGCAAACAGGCACACCTTTCCCTCCAGTTCATCCAGAAAGTCACCGATGAATATGTTGAAGAGGGTCGGCCCCAGAACTGAGCCCTGCGGGACCCCACTAGTCACCCTCCCCTCCACAGACAGAGTGCCAATCACTAGTACTCTCTGAGTTCTCCCATGTAACAAGTTTCTGACCCAGTTTGTATCCTTGGGCCCATTTCCCATGTTCTCCAGTTTTTTGACTAGTCTCCTGTGCGGAAAAGAGTCAAAAGCTTTGCTGAAGTCCAGGTAAACCACATCCACTGCCCCACCCTGAACCACTGTTTTAGTGACTCAACTGAAAAAATCAGCCAGGTTCGTCTGGCAGGACCTCTCTGCCATGAAACCATGTTGATCTTTGTTGAGCTGCCCAGTTTGCTCAAAAAAGTTTTGATTCTTTCCTTCAGCAGGGATTCCATCAGTTTTCTCACGACTGATGTTAGACTAACCGAATGGTAGTTACCCGACTGTTCCTTGCTTCCACTCTTGTGGAATGGTACTACTGTTGCACTCTTTCAATCCTCTGGCACTTCCCAGTTCCTTAATGATTTGTTGAAGAGCACTGCTAGTGGGGCTGCCAGTTCCCTCCCTAGTTCTTTCAGTATTCTTGGGTGCATCCCATCTGGTGCCATAGCTTTTTCTCCTTTAACTTGTCTATTTCTTCCAGGACCCTTTCCTCTGTGAAGGGACCCATCTCTATTCCTTCAATTGGACACTTCTTTATGCCTATTGTTGGTCCATTACCATCTGCTTCCTGTGTGAAGACTGAGCAGAGGTACTCATTGAGTGCCTCTGCCTTCTCTCTGTCCTGCTCTGTGGTTTGTCTATCTTTTTTTGTGATTCTAACAATGCCCTCTTTGGTCTTCCTCTTTTCACGTATGTACCTGTAGAAGGTTTTGTTACCCTTTTTGCTTCCTGAGCTATCCTAACCTCTGTTTGAGCCTTTGCATTTCTTATCACTTTCCCTGTCTCTTTTAGTTTCTGTTTATATTCTGTTTTGTCTGCTTCGTTCCTCGACTCCTTGTACTTTCTGAAGGCTATGCACTTTTCTGTCACCATGGCTGCCACCTCCTTGGAAAACCATAGTGAGTTTTTCCTCCTTTTGTTTTTACTAACCTGATGGGCACACTGTGATGTGACCATGGTTATTGCATCCTTCAGCCTTGCCTAATATTCCTCAATGCTCCCTTCTGTTGAGTTACTAAGGTTGTTTCTTAGGCAGGCCTTCATGTTTGTGGAGTCTGCCCTCCTGAAGTCAAGGACCTTCAGTTTGGAGTGTGTGGAGTCTACAGTCCTTTTTACCCTGAACCATACTGTGTTGTGATCACTGTTGGCCAGGTGGTTCCCTACTTTGACACCCATAACCCTATCGCTATTTGTGAATATCAGATCTAGAACCACATTACCCTTTGTGGGTGATGTCACTAGTTGTCTTAGGCCTGCTTCCTGTAGTGTGACTAGGAATTCTCTGCTCTTCTGTGATGCCACTGTGTAGGTATTCCAATCTATGTCTGGCAGATTGAAATCCCCCACCAGCACCATGCTCTCTGATCTTAGAGGCAGAGGCAATAAGCCCCTATAAAAATAAAACTTTTGGAGCCAGGGATGCCAGTGTCCAGCACTAACACATAACATCATCCATTCATCCACCAATATATATAATGGCAAAGACCCCAACTGTCTCAGTTCCTTTTTTCCTCCCATTGAAGCACAGCACTTTCATTATCATCGACCAGAACTTCAGATTGCATACAAATATTATTCTAGTCTAGTTCCTTACGGTAAAATCACCTTGCATAACCATATGTATGGTTTTTAACCAGCTTGATTATGTTTCAGTCAGTTTTTCTCACTGCCCTATTATATTTTATGACAATCAGAATCATTATAGTTGGTAGGGCTCCTGATAAGCTCCAGCAACGAGTCTGTTTTGAACCAGCATTCCTCTCTCGGCAAGTGTTCTGGTACTGGACAGTCTCTTGAATGGTAGGATAGACAGTCCTTCCATACTTCTAAAAAGAAATGGTCCTGGCCTTTCTCATGCTGCTTCCTGGGACTCACTCAACCAGTACTTCATCTTCACATTAAAAGAAAAAGTAACAACATAGGTCCTGGTCTAGTTCTGACACTCAGCCTCACTGGAGTCTCTGTTAAGTGTGACCGAAGTTCCAGATTCCCTCCTTTTCTCATCCTTGAGATGGAAATGTGCAGTACCAGACTTCTGCATGCCAACAGTCTGGTGCCTCCATCTCTATTACTCCCATTGCCTTTACTGGATGTCCAGGATTAGCAGTTCTGTTTTATTATATTTATGGCTTTGTTCTAAATATAAACAGATGTATCCATGTTAGGGTCTCCCTTGTCAAATATCCTACTATGAGTATTTAAGCTAGCTTGTTACTGATCTGACCACACCTCCTGAAGAAGAAGTTTGGTCCTGGAAGTGCTGGGGCTTGTGAAGTTTGTGATCAGGTTGTTTTTGAATTTTGTATTTATACATTTCACTAAATTGAGTATATAGTGCCCTCCAAGCACTTAGCACAAGCACAACCAATACTTTGCCTGTTTCCCAGGTTAAGTGCATTGAAACCATCTTGGAATGCTGTTCCTTTGGTATCCATTATTGACTTTGTGTATGCAGCCACCCGGGCTTGCGGTCATGGATTTGTTTTTACAGCTCTCAGATGATCACTGGTTCAAACTCCCCCAGGGCCATCATCCTCAATGTATACCCTTTTGCACATCGTGTAACATCCCAGGGTTCCAGTCCATCTAGCTGCAGAAGTAAGTAGAAGCTGGACCTCTTTGAAAATAAAATTTGACGTATTAACTATGGCTATACTGGGTAAATAAGTTGTAAAATTAAAAAATAATGTAAACATTATTTACTGAAATATTTGTGTTTGTAAATATGATATGCTTCTCTCTCTTACAAACAAATTGTTTTCATTGCTTTATCATGCAGTGATATTACACTCCATAGTCTTTCATGTGGTACTGATGGTGCTTGCTAGGGTCTGCAGCTATTTGCATATGGTTGAAGTATGCTTTCAGAAATCCTTAACTCTGGGAGCACAAATGGCAACTAGTGACCCTCCAATATGCCTTTGAGACTCGTACACATGATTTCACCTCTCATTGGCTTGTGCTCCAAGCCTGGTTTTGCAAGTAAGCACACACTCGTTTTGCTTTCCAAACTGATGCTTCCAATATGGCTCTTGCCTCACACTGAACCTGCTGAACCTGCATTGTGAATGACCTGCAAACTGATCCAGTATACTGCCCAGTACAGTACGTCTATAAGTTGGTATATAAATCCAAATTCCATTCCTTTTCCTTTCTAGTAACAGAATCACTGCAAAAAGTCAAAACATTACATTCCTTTTGTATACGCAGAATGGCATAACCTTTTTCAAAATGTCCCCCTGAACTGCAACAAATTTGTTTAAATATCTTAGGGGGCCTGATTTTTCACAATTGATATTTACTTCACACAAAAGCCCATCCCCTAAAGCTAATTTGGGCAAAGAGCAATGTTTGCTATTTATAAAAAAAAACACACTTAGAGCAAACCTTGAGCGCCCAAACTATGGTTTAAAATAGCCACTAGAGAACAACACAAGCCAAGGCACTAATTGTTGCACAGTCACAGAGCACAATCCCCTGCTATCACCCTCAGTAGAAACAATAGGTTGGGAAGGAGCAAAATAGCAGATAGAGTGTCCCAAAGGTGTTAGCGTTGTAACCCCTATGGCACTAAGCTGCAAGTTTTAAACCTCTACATTCAAATGACCTCAAGGAATGCTCCCACAGGAAATTCACACCTCATTATCCCAAGGGTCTAAAAATTGGTCAGATGAATATATGCAGCCTAAGATCAAAAATTCATGAACTTTAAGCTTGGATGAATCTCTACTACCTGGACATCGTCGCATTACAGAAACCTGGCTAAAACCCTTTATACTTAATCATGAAATCGACATCCTAGGGTTTAATGTCTTCCGAAGGACAGGTCAATCAAGAAAGGCAGACGGGTGACACTATATGTAATGAACTCCCTAAATGCACTTGATACAAGTCCTCCTGGGTTCGAAAATAGGTCTTCTGAGTGCCTTCTAATTAAGTTGCTGCAGGGAGGGGCCAAACTTCCGATGATACGGTGTGCCTGTAACCCACCTAAGGTGGCAAAAAGTGAACTGGATCACATCACTAATTATGTGGGAAACAGCCCAGTGGGTGACATAATACTCACGGGTGATTTTAACCTCAATTGGTTGAACAATGGAGTAAACAAGTAGGCCATTACAGATGTGGCACTCACCCAAATAATTAGTGAACCAACTAGGCTGAACCTTAAGTCTGGAAATCACACTCTCCTGGATTGGATGTTAGTTAACAGACCTAATAGAATAAGAGCTGCAAGCTTATTACCAGATGCACTCAGCGACCATTCTGCTATCTTCTGCATCTGGAGGAGCAACTTACATAAAGCTCCCCTAAAGATATTGATTGCCTGTGACCTCTCCAGGTTTGATCAAGCTTCCTTTCTCAACGACCTAAGAGAAATCCACTGGAATGACCTCAGCAACCTCCCAAGCATTTACCTAGCATTGGACTTCTTCATCCACAGCTTCCTAAGTGTACTCAATAAACATGCCCCCTTGAAACCACATTGAGTCAATGGCAAATGCTTCCACTGGTTGGACAGGAAACAAAGGAAATGAATGAAACTCAGAGACAAAGCATGTGGAAAATTCAAACTCTCAGGGGAGCATATCGATTGGCAGAATTACAGGGCCCTGAGGAACAACTGTAAAAAGGAGCTCAAAATGATAAACATCTATATATTAGGTCCCTCCAAATCAAAAACCTATTCAACCCCAACAGGTTCTGGAAACAAATCAATTATCTCCTTCAGGGGTGTACAGCTGATGCCACTCAGAGCATCCAAGTCAGTGGTCAACTGGTCTCCAAACTGGATGCATTAGCGAATGCCTTTGATAACTTTTTTGCCAATCTCAACAAAAACAAAGACCCTAGACAGGGAAACTTGAACGCCTCACAATCTGACTCTCTCCACAATCCTCAGTTCCACTTCTGCCTAGTCTCTCGGAAAGAGGTCCTCACTCTACTAAGATCCCTCAAACCGGATGGCTCCCCAGATCTCGACAAACTGGAGCCCAAATTCCTGAATCTAGCCACACTAGTTACAGTGACCCCACTCAGGAACCTATTTAACAAATCTTTTCTCAGTCAATTCCCCACAAAATGGAAAATGGTGATGGTGGTCCCCTTTCATAAACGAGGTGCTAAGGACGCGGTGGAAAACTATAGACCAATATCCATACTTAGCGCACTTGCTAAAACTTTGGAGAAGTTGGTTTATAACCAGATCCAGGACCATATGGAACTCTATCAGCTGCTCATGAATACACAACATGACTTCAGGAAAAACCATGGGACCAACACCGCTCAAGTCAGGTTCGCAATGGATGTACTCAGGGCAATGGACCAAGGCCTTGCAACTGGAGCACTATTCCTAGACCTTACAAAAACTTTTGATTTGGTGGACCATGATCTACTTATCAACAACCTTGGTCATCTCAGACTGGACCCACATGCCTGCACCTAGTACCAACATTACCTTTGTGATAGGAAGCAACTGGTCAAATAGAAGGGCACCGCATCCCACCTAAAACCGGTTAACCTAGGGGTTCCCCAAAGATCCATCCTGGGACCCCTGTTGTTCTCTATCTTTGTTAACAACATGCCCAAACATTGTGTGTGTGTGTGTTTGGGGGGGGACCAACATCCAACTTTATGCAGATGATGCGATCATTTACCGGACTTCTAAGGACATGAATCAACTAAACCTGGACCTCAACGCTGACTTTGGAATCCTGGAAAAATGGCTCATGGATAATAAACTGGTCTTAAACCTGAAAAAATCTAAGGCCATGTTATTCAGCCCCAGACACCTGGATGCAGATAGAAACAATCTTGTTCATATATCCTCCACTAATGGTACCAGACTTGAGGTCTGCGCATCCATAAAGTACTTAGGTGTGCATCTCGACCAGGAGCTAACCCTAAAAATGCATGTGGAAGCGTTAACTAACCATATCTACCAAAAAATGGGACTGCTACACAGGCTAGGTGGGTACCTAACCTAACCAAGGAAGCTCAGTTAACAATTGCCTCAGAAACCCTCCTCCCCATCCTATTCTATAGAGCCCACCTCCTACATCCTCTGCAAAGCACTGAATTTGCCAAACTCAGAGTTCTCTTCCACAAAGTCACTCACTTTGTAGTGGCTGCAAACCCCATGACCACCACCACTATAGGCATACTCGCTTTACTTAACTGGCCAGGACTTGAGGCAAGGCTAGCCTATCCTACCCTCTGCCTTACTTTCAAAATGCTTAAACTTGGGGCCTTCCCCAGCCTTAATGAGCTTCTCCAATACAAAATCCACAAACGGGAGCTTTGGTCGTCCACGAGTACTGCTCTAGAAGTTCCAAGGTCCCGATCATGTGCAGGGGATAAGTCCTTTGCTACCTCCGCCATGGTTGTCTGAAATTCCCTACCTCCAGATGTGACTAACTGCATCACCCTGAATGCCTTCAAATCTGCTCTTAAATCACACATCTTTATGTCAAGTGTATGCAGTTGCAATTAATGCCATTGACCATTACCACATTATGTCAGCACGACCACTTGGCCTGCTCTAACTTCTCTGGGCCTTCAAGTCTAGGGCCATAACCCCTGTCACACAATCAATAATTGATTTACTTTCTGTGCCCATCTCACCTGAGATGGCAGCCTGTTAAGGGGCTCTCACCCACGTATCCCAAAAAATGAGCAGTTGTGCTTCTCCTTTCACCCCACCCAAACCTGCCCCACCAAACCTCCCCTCCAGGTCTATGTCTTCTCAGGTTAACTTTATAGTATATATTTAAGTTGTTGTCTGTAACTGATTTTATGTGCTGGACTTCTGTGATTCTAAGTCTCATAAACTAAAATGCATTTGTATAATGCTTAGGTGTATTGTTATCCTGTCTCTGTATGTAAATTGTTGGTTCACATTGAATGTAATTAAGTCCAGGTTGCCCCTGAAAAAGGGACGCTATGTCTCAGTGGAATTACCTGGTTAACAAATTTCAATAAAAAAATAATTATGGGCCCATTTCATCTAAGGAACACTTCCTTGCACCTTGGATTGAATTTAGGCAGTGCACACAGTTATAATACAGTCACACATTGCCCAGTTCTGTGGTGTTGTTTCATCTTTTGAGGACAAGTCTAGCTCAGCAGTGATACAGCTTACCATTTCCTGAGGTATCATGCTTTAACACATGTCATCAGCTGTATGTACTGAGGCTCCAACAGGTTAAATGACTTTCTCAAGGTGAGACAGTGAGTATTTGACTTTGCTGGGGCTCCAACCACTGTACAATAATTCCCTGGTAGTCCAGTGGTTTGCTGTCCCTCACCTGATTCCTGCATTATGTATGTATATAAGAAAATTACCCTGCTAATTCATTGGTCCACTTTCTTCACCCTAATTCCTGTATTGTATAAAAAATGCACCTTGGTTGTCTAATGGCCCCCCTCCCTCATCTGATCCCTGTAGTGTATATAAATAAAATTACCCTGATTGTCCAGTGTCCCCCCCAACACACACAATCACTGTATTGTATAAATACAGTTTTTTCTCTGGTAGTCTAGTGGATCCCCTTTCCAGTTCCAGTATCCCTTGTAGTCCAGTGAGTACCTCACCATCCCAAGATGGCAGCTGGCACTTACCCTAGCACATAGTCACACCATGTGTATTTGGCTCAGTTCCACTGCCAGAGTCCATCTACATCCTGCAAGTCTACTCTTGGTATTAACATCAGTGTGTATAAATTGTACTCACACCATTACAGTATTGATAAACTGACTTCAATAGCAAGAGTGGACTTGTGGGATAGATGGTGGCTATCAGCAGAGGTGAGCAGAAGGTAAGATCCAAGCACCATTTTTGGGCTGGGAGTGGAGGTTGGGTGGCTCCAGTAGACTGTGTTACTGGGAATGGGATGGAGGTCCACTAGACTACCTGGGTTTTTGTTTTTTATACAATACAGGGATTGAATGAGTGATGGGGGACCAGCAGACTACAAGGGTGATTTTATTAGACAATGCAGGGACCAGGTAATGGATAGAATCCACTGGACTACAAGGGTGTTTTTTTATACAATATAGGCATCAGGTGAGGGTTGTGTTGGAGGGAACTTGACACCAGGGTTCCATAGTTTTTACAATGCGGTATCATTAGTGCATTGTAAAACATGGTTTCTGGAAGAATTAAGAAGCACTACAGTGGCAGCCTATTAGCACTTCCAGGAACCATTAAAATACCAAGGCAGCCTGTATGCACAAAGCCACTTCTCATTTGCATGGGTAGCCAGTATTAATTAGCGATTCCGTGCTAACAGCTGCACTAACTGTTGTGTTTAAAATAGCACTGGTTAAGCAAGCCAACTGTCCGCTGTATTAATCACAGTCAGCACAGTCTTAATTCTGTTAGCACAGCACTAACATTTTAAAGATTGGGCCCCTTAAGTTTACCGAACTGTGTATGAATTTTCTTAGTTTCCATTTTGTAATCCTAGCTTGCATTCATTTTATGTCATTCAAATTATGTTTTGTAAGAGTAGCAGAGTATGTACAGTAAGTAGGATGTTATCATATATAACCATAAAGCATGTTTAAGTCATAGACATGACAAAAAGCTACAGCATGTTGACACAAAAATGAGCAATCTTTTTTTATAACTTATAAAGCTTTTTCTCACCCTTATCTCATCCAACAGCACCCCAACCCCATCACTTGCCTTCTCACAGCAGCACCCCAACTCCATCATCTACCTTCTCACAGCAGCACCCCAACACCATCACCTACCTTCTCATGGATCTACAGGCTATCCACCACTTAACTAAGAACATGACAGTAGTGGGTGGCCTGCCATGTCAGTCATACAAGGGCCAGCAGGGGGTGCTGGTGCAATTGAAGACAAGGGCTTTTTCCTACAGTTGCTGAGTTCTTCCCCAAGAATGCTGGTGTGCAATGACATGCACACATGCATGCCTGGCATAAAGCAGCTGCCTATCCCTTTCTATGTGTTCCTGCTGTGCAGCCACCTGGACTCCACCTAGTGGTAGTTGAGCAACAGAACACAGGGTTTCCCCTCCCAAGGGAAGAGAGCTGTCATTGGGTCACTCAGTCCTCCCTCCTTCCCCTGGCCACCCCTGAGCAACCCAAGTCCATTCTGGAACCTGGGTCACTGGCATAGTCAGCAGTAGTACTACCACTGTGCTATGGGGCCAGCTCAAGAATAACCACTCTGTCTCATGGAAAGGATATTAAAAGGGCCAGCCCAGTAGCATGGAGAGCTGAGGCAATGGCACCTAACCTCCAGCCACACTGGGGAACTGAGTTCGGGAATGGATCAGGGTTGCTCAGGGACTAGCAGGATGAGAGAGGATTGAACATTCCAAAATGGCTCTCATCCCTTGGGAAGGGGGATTCAGATTCATGCTGCTTGCCTAACACCTAGTGGAGATGAGATGGCAATACCAGTAGGACCAGCAGATGTGGAGGGGAGTACATGCTGATGCAGCACACATGTGCATTAATAGGCACATGCATGCATGCACTACTCATAGATGCCCTGAGGAGAAAATAGAGCATGATGCCCTAGCTCACTTGGCATCCCCTGCAGGCACCACATGACCCTATGTGACTGTCCGCCCATTAGCACAGTTCTGTGTAAGTAGTGGTTAACCTGTAAGTCCATGAGATGGGTTGGTGATGGTGCTGGGATGATGCTTCCAGGACCAGGGATGGGAGGAGAGGCGGAGATACAAAATGAAGGAAATAAAAGGATATTAGATATGTTATGGATTAATTATATATTCTCTTTATAATCTCAATACTCCTATATAGAGTTTGTGAATGTATTATTTTTGCAGTTACACCCAAGTGGAATAAGTATGAATCTGTATAGAGGGTCTGGTAAACTGGATACCACTTTACCAGTAGCACTGACATTTCTCTATCCTTCAAAAGTGTTAGTCTAGTATATTGGATCCCAGCAAAATGCTGGAAGAGTAAAAGTTCAGCCAATTTGGTATTATGAGGGGAAATACAATCCATGTGTTGAGATGACAAATCAGCTGTACTTTCAAGGATCCACACCAACATTAGCTTCTTTTCCACACTTGCCCTTGTAGAAAGAACTAATAGAGGGAATCAGATGAAAGATGTCCCTTGCCGTTCTTGTTGTTTTGATTGAATTAAATTTCAGTCCTGCCAAGCATCTGGATTGGAATAATAAAATGATTTAATAATATTTTTTCCTATACATATTCTTCATAACACAGAATGTTTCAGCTTTAAGCAGAGGTCATTCTCAAAGCTCAAAATGAGCACCCTCTGTCTGGGTCTAAAATCAACATTAATAATATGAATTGCAATATGGCACACAACAGAAAGTAACATTTCTTTTAAACTTCCCTTCAGTTTCAAGAAAGGAAGAAAAGGAATTTGGTTTTTACAAAGCACCTTTTACATACACCATATCCCATATCATCTAACAAGTCATGTACAGTTCCAGAAGCCATTAAGTGTGCAGAGTAAATATGTGAAACTGATGGAAATTAAAGAAGTACAGGGATGCTGAGAACAAAGGGGGAGTCTGAGAACAAAGGAAGATTCCAAGAATACACTACACACAGGGAAGTTAAGTGACTTGCTCAAGGTCCTATAGGCCCTGGACACACTAAGAATTTTACAAGATTTTAAGTGCATCAAAACATAAATCCATCTAGCACTGTTTGCATGCAGACTACAAGCCCTTTTAAACATTTTGAGAAATATGTTTTTAAATCCTGCTGGGTACCTAGCCCTAAAACCATTGTTAGAAACATCTTAAACCTAGCATGGTTTCATTCACATGTCTGGACAAGAGTAGGAACGGTTTAAGCTGTAACAGTTTAACAACAGCAGTTTAGCTGCAGTGTGAACAGGCAAGCACAGTTCTGTGTGTTGGAATTAATGTGAAATGGTTACAGGGAGATCATGTTTAACACTGGCAGGGTGGACACACTAAACCATCATGAAGAATGGTTACTCCATAATGTGCGTGCACTGAAATGGTTTAATTTGAAGTGTCAGGGCAATTTCTGGGTCCAGTTCCCTGACTCGACTTCCAAGGATTGTTCCGTGTTCTGGGAATGATCTCTCAGAACTGGCGAGATTAACCACCCTATTCAGAAATTCAGTTTGACTAGGGTGAAGTCTAACTGGGTGTGCTGATGGCATACACATGGCTGAGTATTCAATTAAGTTAATATTACTTTATTACCGCCCTACTTCAATCATGATCTAATCTATTTGCCTGATTAAAATTACCTCATCCTAAACCTTTGCAGTTATTTTTTAATATTTGTGTACAACTTATATACCAATAGTTACAATTAAGTGTTATCCCTGCATTGTTAATCAACAACTTTATAAGTAAAAATATTTCATCAAAAAGAAATGCCAGGAAATGTCATATTGTCTTAATTCTTTACTTAAAACGTGTATACAAAATTAACATTATTTTGATCACCAGTGCAAGCAAACAATATATTTTTCAACTGGAGAGGAAGTCTCTCCTACTTTTAGATTCCAGGAAGTGTTTCACTATATAAACAGCGTTCTTCCAGCCTGCAGGTCTTTACATTTTGCTCATGCTGTTTGGTGGGAGAGAGAACATTTGAATGAGGTATGTAAGAGCTAAACCTTTACACTGAGAGAAGCAGTGCCATTTAACGCGAATTTGATAAAATGTGGATGTTTTGACCTTTAGATGCAAACGATGGAATTAGGGTCTTGGAACCCGAGAAAAAGAGAGTTTTGAAAAAAGTTTAGAAGAATGCACCATAACAGGGTGAACATAATGACTGAAAGGTGGTGCGTGTTGCAGAAATACATAATAGTGTTAAAGTAAATGTGCATTGGAAATGAATGCTGAATCTTGGTGCTGGTTAAAACGTTTATTTATTACAGCTGAATTAAAAATATGTTAGAAAGTTAAAGAAGGATAAATAAAGGCAAGAAATTTGCCGAGTAAGTGAAATGGCACCATTATAATTTTGGAGTTCAAAGAATTTGTGAATGACTAGATGTGACATTATAGTTATTGAATAACGAACTTATGTTATTTCTATATTAATATTTAGAACACATAACCAGACTCCCTGAGGAAGGGAATTATTAATCCCTGAAAAGTAGGATATTTTTGGTCTGGAAGTGAATTGAGTAAAATAAAAATAAAACTGAATTTTATAACTTTGGTGAGTGGACCCATTCTTCCAATCCTGATTTTCTCCTACTTTTAGATACAATCATACAAAGACTAAAAATAGAATAAAATGCAAGGATCATCCTTCTCTGCTCCACAGGACCTCCTTGTGAATGAGCTTGCTCAATGGAGTTTTCCTGCAATAAACTTGAACTTGCTCCTAATGTCAGAGATAAAAGCAATTCTTACTGCACAGAGTCATAACTTGAAGTCTTAAGAGAGGTCCTAGGCAGAAGAACGTGCTGTCACAGCTCCTTCCTTTCTTTCTTCTGCTTATCTTAGCTCAAATGGGGTTTAAATGTATGTTTTGAGTGGAAGGCACCTGACGGACCTTGTGTTCAAAAACCCATACTTGTGTAATAATTACACTTCTTGTACTTTTCCAAAAGTATGGTAAGTGGTTTTTATATTTATCCTGCTATGTTGTTATTTCAGATTGTGCAATTAATGTATTAGTTATACTTTTCAGTCACGTGATAAAAACTTACATTTGCAATAGGTGGCACATTTTTTTTTTTATCGTATTTCTCTTTTTCTCTCTTCTTGCAGCCTGACCTGCGATCATCCAGCCACTGCTCCACTTCCCCTGAATGATCCCAGAGGCACGTTCACACATTGGCTGGCATATGCTGCTGTACCTTCTAAAGGGATCTCCTCTAATCCCTGCGCCAGGCCGGGAACCAATACCGGCTTGCGACCATGCACTACGGGCCCCGCCGGGCAAGAAAGTTGTGGCCATCAAGCTGCCACGGTCAAGGCTGCCATTTTTCCTCCTTAGATCCCCTTAGAGTGCAGACATGCAATGACATCTGAGGCACAGTGTGCCGATATCCGCTGCACTCCACTCCTGATTGCACCAACCCTGACAGTGCCTCCGATCGTCACCAGAGGCCGCTGCAGAGTGGTGAGAGCCCTCAACCCTCCCCAGGATAGGAGAGCAGTCCTCTGGACACTTGATCCTATACCTCCCTTGCCAACCCTGGACAACTCAGGATGTCATCTGACCTAGGTCGCCAGCGTGGTGTGAGGTGTGGCATCCAGCGCCTCTACCTTCAGCACCACCTGGCCTGCACAAAATGTCTTACTTTAGAAGTGAAATGTCATGTCAGATTCTTACTTCATAGCAGAGTGGCTTGTAACATTTTAAACCTCTGTAGCTATCTCTAAAGCTCTTGTTGCTATAGGGGAAGTATATTGTGGTTAGACCTGCATTCTGTATAACAGGAAACCTTCTGACTTAGTAAAAGAAATGTGTTTTGTTTTACTTTCTCAAATAAAATTTCACCATTCCACACAAGTTCCAAACAAGACTATTTTTTTTTAAACTTTAAAATGTTAATGATAAAATGTAATATTGCAAAGGAGCTATAAATATTCTTGTTTTAAATTTATCATTAAGCTATTGCAATGTAAGGCACACTCAATTTATTATTGGCTAAACAGCAACTTAAGTCTAAATTATGCTTGACAATAAAGTTTTATTTAATTTTATTCAGAAAAATCAGAAGCAAAGCATTTTTCATTTGTCATTGTCACCGAAACCTGGCTGGATAATAATTTATTTATTTATTTAGTTTTTGTTGACCGGGTAAGTGCACTAGACAAATCCTGCCTATTTTCAGGCACGACCCGGGGGAGGGGGATACAGATGAATGCCAACTGACCTTGAACCAGATTAAGCTGTTGGTGGTATTTTTTTAGTGAATGAGGGAAATTTGGCCAGGACACCGGGGAAATTCCCCTACTCTTTTCGATAAGTGCCATGGGATCTTTAACATCCACCTGAACTACCACCAATCCAGGCAGATGGGACCTTGGTTTAACGTCTCATCCGAAGAGCGGCACCTCAAGTGCAGCACCCCTCTCATGCTGCACTACAGTGTCAGTACTGGGATATTAACCCAAGTGCCAGATGTGGGAACTGAACCCACAGCCCTCTGATCTCCGGCCTCAGAGGCGAGTGTGCTACCTACTGAGCCACTGACACTGCTGTAATGTACTGTAATGCTGGCCCAGTACTTGAGGCAACAGTTCCAGCTGGGTATTTGGTGATACACCACCTGAGATTGGGTCGCAGGGGTGTTGGGGGAGTTTCGGTCTATTTCAAGACCAAATTGGATCTCACTAGTGTTCCAGTGGAGGAGACCAGATCCTTTGAATGTGTCATAGTGGCAGGTGGGGGCTATAGGGTGGCGTTCGTTTGTCATCCACCCAGTGACGAGAAGCTATTCCTTAAGGAAGTGGCAGACTTCATCGTCGATCTGGTATTTGAGTCACCTAGGTTGATGCTGCTGGGTGACTTTAACGCCTGGATCGATGTCGAACTCTCGCAATTTGGTCAGCACTTCCTCCAATTGATGTGGTCATTGGTCCTCTTGCAGGTGGTTACCTCTGCCACTAATAAACACGGCCATTCTCTGGATCTGGTCTTCCTGCTGGGGATGGAGGCCTCCGATGTGGGGGTGGAACCTGTTGGATGGTCTGACCACCACACTGTGTGATTAAATTTTTGCACCTCCCTGCGTAGACCTACCCCTGTGGAGATGGTCAAGTACCGCCCTTTATGGGATGTAACTCCTGAAGGCCTAATTGTGGTTCTTGACCTATCAGAACTTCCTGGGATGAGATCTAATCCCGAAGTGTTGGTGCTAGCCTATAATAAGGCTGTTACCACTGCTTTGGATTCAATTGCTCCCACCCGTGTGCGTCCTCTCTCCCTTTGCCCTCGATCTCCCTGGTTTGATCTGGATCTGAGGGAGATGCGTCAACTAGGACACAGGTTGAAGAGGTGCTGACGAAAATCTGGCTTAGATGCCGACCATCTTAGACTCCTAGAGCATTATAAACTCTATCAGTCAGCAATTACTCATAAGAAGGCAGTATTCCTGTCCGGAGAACTTGCTGCTGCAACGAACCGACCAGCCCAGCTCTTTTGAACCATAGACAGGCTGTGCAACCCAGCCTGTCTACAGGTTGGTTGAGCCTTTTCACAAATGCAGTGTGAGGAGCTTGCTCGATTCTTTGCAGATAAGGTGGTCGACATGAGTGCCAAGACTCGCACCGCACTCTCAATGGGAGTTGCGGTGGTCCAGCCTGTGGTTACAAGCACCCCGTTTGCCTGGAGTTCCTTCAAAAGGCCGGAAATCAAAGATGTTATGAGGATTGTCCAGGGTATGCATACCACAAGCTGTAGTTTAGACCCGGGCCCCACTGGCCTGATTATGGGCTGTGGCGAGGTTATCATCCCAGTTCTAGCTAGGATAGTCTGGTGCTCCTTAAACTCTGGTGAATATCCCCGCTCCCTGAAGGAAGCGGTGGTGACACCATTGTTGAAAAAGGCTTCTCTGGACCCAGACTCCCTAGCTAACTACAGACCTATCTTGAACCTCCCCTTTGTGGGGAAGGGAATCGAGAAAGTGGTGGCAGCCCAGTTAGACAACCATTTATCCATCCATAACATCTACGACACTCTTCAATCAGGCTTTCAAAAGAGGCATTTTACATTGAGACTGTGTTGGTTCGGGTGCTCAATGATCTCCTGATGGCAAGAGACCAGAAAAAACGGTCCATTTTGTTCCTTCTGGACTTGTCAGCAGCATTTGACACTGTAGACCATGGGGTGTTGCTTGAGTGCCTGAGATGCTTCTGTGGGTTGTCGGGTTTGGTACACAGATGGTTTACCTCCTTCCTCACAGGTAGAACTCAGAGGGTGGTATTGGGGATATTTTCCTCTGATTCTACCTCTCTGTCTTGTGGGGTGCCTCAGGGCTCTGTGCTGTCCCCCATGTTGTTTGCGGTGTATATACTTCCCCTCGGAGACATTGTAAGACGATATGGATTGGAGTTTCATTGCTATGCCGATGATACCCAGCTCTATCTTTCTTTTGCACCTGACCAGAATAGAGCACTCTCAGTGTTCAACAACTGTTTCAGCGAGATCCAGGGTTGGATGAGGTCCAGCTGGTTGAAGTTGAATTCTGGGAAGATGGAGGTGATGGTTGTGGATCCTGGCCACTGGATTGAGGGGCTGGGGGCAAATAAAACCTCAGGTTTATTCCTGGGGGATGTGGAGCTCCCTGTCTCTGAATGGGTGTGTGACCTTGGGGTGATTCTTGATGATCAGCTGACATTGCATGCGCAAGTGTGGCAGTTGTTAAGATATCCTTTTACCATCTAAGGAACATCACTAGGATCAAGCACCTTGTTCCATCCGGCGACCTGCCCACGCTGATCCACGCCTTTGTGACCTCCCGTTTGGACTACTGCAATTCCCTTTACTTTGGACTTCCTGGGGTTGATATCCACCACTTGCAGCTAATGCAGAACTCAGCGGCCTGGTTGTTAATAGGGACTTCACATTCTTCCCATATTACACCAGTGCTGCGGGATCTGCACTGGCTGCCGGTTCAGTGGAGGATCACCTTTAAAGTCGGATTACTGACATATAAAGCCCTACACAGCCTGGGCCCTGACTACCTGAAAGATCTTCTGGTGCCTTACCTTCCGACGTGACCACTCCGCTTATCCAACGAGGGGTTCCTAGAGATTCCGAGGGTAGTTTTAAAATCTTCCAGCGCATAAGCTTTTATGTTCGTGGCGCCGACCCTCTGAAATTCTCTACCCTTTTGGATTAGAGAGTGCATGACGGTGGAGGGTTTTAAAAAAGGTTTAAAATCCTTCTTATGGAAAAAGGCATTTGGAGGTGATATGGATATTGACTAATGTTGTGTATTTTAATCTGGATTTTAATTTGTTTTATGATGTTTTTATGATTGTCATTTTATTGTAATGCGCCTTGATTTTAGAAAGGTGCAAAAGAAATAAAGCTTTATTATTATTATTATTGTTTAATTCAGAGAAGAGACATTAAGTCAAATGTATTTGTTGATTTGTCTCTGGGAAATAGTCAGAGGGTTCTTGCTCCAGCATGTCCTCTATTTCAAGGAAAAGCGCTTCTCTGGAATATTTGGATCAGGTGGTCTAAATATGGACTCGGGGGTTGGGGGAGGAGGGAATTGCAGATTCTGCAAACTAAACTGATTTTGAAAATGGTTTTCAAAAACAGTTCCATAGTCTGGACAGGGCCATAGTCAGTAAGTGGTGGGTTTCAAACCTAGAAGTGGCAGATGCCCCCTTTTTAATTCCCTCTATTTTTGCTAACTACTGTGAGTTTATCCCAAATTAGATGTTTCTTCTACTGAGATGCATAGAATCCCTCCAACCACAACGATGTGTCTCAAACTGCCCCAGCATGGGACTTTTGGTTCCCAGTTCTGTCCTCAAACCACTAGACTGTTCAGCCTCCAAATCTGATTATCTGTTAGTGCTGGTAATTTCTGTGCAAATATGTATGGCAATCACAGTGTATTTAAAGAAGATAGAAGCAGTATGGAGAAAGATAGAACACGCTTACATCTGTAGTTCTTTTGGAAACAAATTTACAAGGCCAGAGGATTAGACAACAGATTCGTCAGGCATTTTATAAGCATTGTTTTCATGCATAATAGTTTTAAACAGAAGCTGTGGACAGTTAATGGCTACTGAATGTTCTGGTCTGTTAGTGACAAATGGCCATGGTGCCTTTGAGTTCTTGCTGGAAGCATGTCTGGGCAGAAAACAGAATAAAAAAAAAGAACAAAGAACAAAAGAACTTTTACACCAGTCCTCTGCTTACATAGAAACATAGCATGTGACAGCAGAGAAGGGCAAAAAGGCCCACCCAGTCTGCCTGTTGTTTTTTCTATATGTAGTTTTTGCTGCTTTTCCCCCTGACCGGGGACCCTGGCAGACATGTGTGTGAGTGGAGGCACCCACCCATGATGGGTACTGGCTCGGCCCCTTCTGCCCTACCCCTGGCAATCTCTACCACCCTCTCCCGCCTACGCTTCCCATCAGACCTCCACCCAATGGGAGTGGAACTACGGTGGGGGGTGGACAACCACCCCAGGAGGAGAGAGCTGCTGTTGGCTGCTCAATCCCATTCCCTCCCTCCCCCATACCAGCATCCTGATGATCTGAGGCTGTTCCCAAACCCAGGTTGCTGGTGTGAGGTAAGGCGTCCAGCGCCTCAGCACTACTAGGCTGGCTAGTCTGCCCATTTTTGTTAGCCTTCATTTTTACGGCTACATAAGCAGACTTCCACAGACATTATGCCATCATCAAAGTTTTAGTAGAGCACTGTGGAAGCATGTGACTGGACCACTGTCCAGTGTGCTTCCATAGTGCTCAGACAAATGTCTAGTGGTGCTGTTTATGTGGCCCTTCACCTCCATGGACCACATAAATACACTGTCTTTACCAGGGCACTACTTTTTCTTCCACAACTGCAGAAGTGACAGCCACCATGCCCAAGATGGCATCGACTCAAAATGGGCATGGACGAGTATTGCACATGCACAGCTCTGTCACTGCCACCATCTTCAGTATGGCACATTCCAGCACAACAAAAGTGTTTTTCCTCTGATTGCAAAGTAAACACATTTTGCATACATAATGGAAAATTCCTCATAATGGACTTCTGGTGCTGCTTCCAACTGTGTGGCTGCATGTCTTTGGCCATCTACATGCCGGGCTCCTTTCCCCAAGGTCTTCCTCATGGTAACAATAAGTTTGCCTTTTCTTTTACTTTCTGGTGGTTTCAGAGCAGCTCATTTGAAATGTAGTGCAGGAGCAGGGCACACTCCAGTGCCGTGAATCCTCATCAAAGCTTTGAGCAGCCGTATTAGCTATGACCAGAGTTTATTTGCTGTAGACATCACTTGATCTATGGCACAATCTCTTCCTTCCCCTTCCTTATCCCTATGATTCCCTTGTGCCTGTCCAGGCATTTTTGAATCCCACCACTGTGAAGAAGTACTTCTTTATGTCCCTCCTGAATTTACCCCCTTCAGCTTCATGTCATGACCACTTGTTCTAGAGCATCTTTTTTCTCTGAAATATACCCCCTTCCAGTACCTTATTTACCCTGAAATATTTAGATGTCTTTATCATATCCCCATCTCCTTCCTCTCCCCTAGGGAGTACATATTTAGATTCTTTTACCTCTCCTTGTAGGGGTTTTGATGTAGACCCTGCACCATTTTGGTAGCCCTCCTCTGGACCACTTCCACTTCGTCTATGTTCTTCCTGAGATGTGGTCTCCAGAACTGGACACAGTACTTAAGGTGGGATCTTACCAACAGTTTATATAGAAGCAGCACCACCTCTATCTTCCTATTGAGACCCCTTAATGTGCACCCCAGCATCCCACTAGCCCTTCAACTGCTTTGCCACATTGTCTGGCCATCTTTAGGTCGTTTGATATGATTACCCCATGTCTCTTTCCTTCTTGGTCTTTGTTAGTATCACTCCACCCATTTTGTACTCAGTTCTCTGGTCCAAGTGCATAATTTTGCACTTGTTTGTATTAAAACCCAGCTGCCATACCCTTTATCACTCTTTCAATCTTCTTAGATCCCTGCCCATCCTTTCCACACACACACCCCTGGAGTGTCCACTGTATTGCAGATCTTGGTGTCATCCGCAATGAGGCAGACCATCCCTTCCAGTTCCTCTGCTATGTCACTTACAAAGACATTGAAGAGGACCAGTCCCAGCACTGATCCCTGAGGTACCCTGCTGGCCATCCACCCTCCTTTCCTCAGAGTGAACACCATTTACCAGTACCCTCTGTGTTCTATCTGCTGACCAGTTTCTTACCCAGGTTACAACCTTATTACCCACCCCCAAGTTACCCAACTTGCTTACCAGTCTCCTATGTGGGATGATGTCAAAAGCCTTGCTGAAGTCCAGGTAGGCCGTGTCCACCACTCCTGCCTGATCTAACTACTTGGTCATTCAGTCAAAGAAATGTATTGGATTTGTCTGGCATGACCTTCCCTCTGTGAAACCATGCTGCCTTGGGTCATGAAATCAATCGGATACAAGATATTCCACAATCCTTTCCTTTAATAGTGTTTCCATTATTTTACTCACCACCAATGTCAGGCTAACATGCCTATAATTGCCTGGCTCTTCCTTGCTACTGCTTTTGTGAACTGGAACTACATCTGCCCATCTCCAGTCCTCTGGGACCATGCCTGTCTCCAGTGATTTGTTAAATAGGTCTGTCAGAGGTGCAGCTAGTACTTCCCTGAGCTTCCTCAGCACCTTTGGGAGTACCTCATCTGGACCCATAGCCTCATCCACTTTTAGATAGCGAGTGCCTTCTGGACTCTCCTCCAGAAATGGACTAGTGTCCATTTCCCTCCCAGCAAAGTTCCTGGCACCCTTGTGTGGTCCCTCTTCTTCCCCTTCTACTGTAAACATAGAGCAGAAGCATTTAAGATGTTTGATTTTTCTTGATCCCCTTCTGTATAGTCACCCCCACCCTCTTTAACCATACAGTCCCTCCCTTTGTTTTCCTTTTCCTGCTAATGTACCTAAAAATGTCTTAGCTCCTTTTGATACTCCCTGAGCTATTCTCTCCTCAGTTTGCACCTCTATGATCCTTACTGCTTTGCTTGACTCCCTCTGGTTTCCCTGATACACTTACAGTACCTATCTTCATCTCTCTGGGTCTCCTTATAACTTCTGAATACTACTATCTTAGCCTTCACCTTTTCTGCTACTTACTTTGAGAACCATTGTGGTCTCCTCATTCTTTTATTTTTGTTTATCTGCTTAACATAGAGATGTGTTGCCTTCACTATGCCTGCTTTCAGTTTGGCACACTTTTCCTCCACCTTCCCCAGGTATTCCCCCCCTGACAGGACATTCCTGAGGTATTCACCCATCTTAGTTAAATCACTGAAGTCTTGGACTCTTGTCATTGTGTGGTTGGCTTATAAGTGAAACTAAGAAACTCACAGTGGAATATTCTTCATGGGGCTATAACTTATGGTTAAAATTTACTGACATCCATGACAGCCACTAATGGGTTTAGCAGTTCATGTAATATTGAATTTACATAAAACTGCTCTTTAATGCATTTGCCTTCATTAGACAACTCATTTGTATTTATTTTATTTGAAATGTGATCAGTAAAGCACACTCAGCTAAGACTCATTTCCAGGTGTGACTGGGGGGTAGGGAATATAAAATAAATAGATAAAAAAGTATTACCTGTGCAGTAGTAATGAAGAAAATATTGCAATTATATAGTCATGGAGAAGGATGCAATAACTTAATCAGAACTATATATATTAAATCAGGAAAATAAAATAGAGCTGCAAGTTCAGTTTTACCACAGAATCAATCACCAAGATCTTTGGGTGTTCAGTTCTTGTGGGCTCCCACAAACATTTGGTGCCAAACTCAAACTTTTGGTTCCAATGGTGCAAACTAGTTACACCATTCAAACTGGAAAACCTTGAACTCCCCTCCCTATCTTCCCACATGTACAAGCGCCTGTTCCTGCTTTTAGGTGAGGAGTCAACACCATCCTTTTAAACTGTCTTCCTTAGACAACCACCAACCCCCAGGGCCCAAAAATGAATTTAGTTAATAGTTCTCCTCCTCCTTACCCCCAATTTATGATTTTGAAGGGGTGGACAACAGTAGTCAAGACCAGGCTAGCTCAGTCAAATCCTGTCTCCCCTGCCCTTGCATGCTGTGCTGATAAAAAAAAAAAAAAAAAAATTGTCCAGCTCCTGGCATTGTACCAGGAGCCAACATCATAGTTGCTATCTATTCACCCTCCTAGCCCACCTCCCAATACGTAAGGAATAAGACATGATGAGGTGTGGTTTAATGGCCTGATAAGAGCATGACCCAGGTCCGTAATGATTGGTGCTTGCACCAAGTGCCTTTAGCAACTGGGAAGTGCTCTTATCAGGCCATAAACCATACCTCAGAGTGTTTTATTCCACTTATAAAATGGGTCCCCCTGTAAAAAATTTTATTTAAAAATAAAAATAAAATTCAGATAACAAGTTTTAAAAAAGTATACTAATATAAATAATTAAAAAAAAATAGTCCCTGTCTTTGTACAGTATTTTAATGAGAGGATATATAAAAGAAGTCACTAGAAGGTGTTGGTGTCTGTGTATTCCCCCCTAACATGCACACGTTTTATTTATTTTTTTCATTTTTTATTTTGTTTCCTTTAATATCAGGCTGTGTTTTGTCTGCAGCATGACATGGCTGGACTTTTTTGGGAGAAGCTGTGAAGCTAGCATGTCCATTGGTACCTGCTATACACGATTGAGCTATCTCCAGTTTTGTGGTCAGCTTATATTTAATTTTTTTCATATATGTGTCATTTTTTTTTTTATGTTTGCTTCTGTGCCTGTTCATGCCACTGTTTTGTAGTTGTATTTTCTGGGGAAAGATGACATGATTACCGCAGCACCAACTGCTCACTGAGCTGCCCTCTGAGCAAGCCACATTCAGTTTCGCAGTCAGCTTCTTCTGTCCCAGTCTAGTTGCTACTGGTCTGAGTATGATTAAGAAGATAAGTCATTTGATTATGTGGTTTAATGTAAAGGGAGGTGTGCTGGAGACTCCCAATTAGAGATTAGAGATATGGGAACTGATGGAGCAACCTGTTGTGCATAGCAAAAGGGAGCTGCAGCTACCGGAATGCTGTGGACCATTCAGACAGCGTTTGTGACAGCTGTGGAACTGAGTGGAGAAATGGGCAGTGATGAAAATAAAATATTAGGTACTGACAGTTTAAACTTTAGCTGTTGTTTGGTGTGTGTGTGTGTGTGTGTGGGGGGGGTAGCTGGGACAGAAACAGTGATGTCTGTCGGTGGCACTGCTTTCCCGCTGTAGCTCTTGCTGTTCCCTGACATGCTTGGTGTGGAGCTGCAGCGGGACAGCCAATGAGGTATGGATTTGAGAGTCTGCTGCATTTTGGTTGGCATAAGTAGTACCAGTTACCAGCATATGTCCTGATAAGGACATGACAAACGGTACCTCTTAGCTAATCAAAATGCAGGAAATGTTCTACCCATTTTATAACTTAGCGTACTGTAGTCTAGTTGATAGTTCTCTGCACTAACCCTTGATCCATTATTTTGGGAGAGGGGGGCAATAGTAGTCATGATCACCAGGATTGCTCAGTTGGGTCTTCCTCCTTAACACCTGGTGCATGCTAGTCCCATTCATACATACATCAAGTTTCTCCAACTCCAGTGTGAAAGTGTGTGTGTGGGTAAGTCTATGACTCCATCATATCCTTTCTGCTACTCAGGATTAAGAAGCTGCTGCTGCTCTGTTGCTTTGCTGCTAAACTAGTGATTGGCACCAACCCACCAATATGTTGCTGCAGCAGCAGCTGCATCACATTACTGGTGTGGTGGGGTGTGTCACTGGATTGAAAGGTCCTAAGTCAGCATGGAGCCCACCCACCAAAGCATTTCTGTCATTTCTCATCACTACATCCTCCAAGGTCAGGATTCATCTCTTGCACTAACCTCTTCTGCCTGTTCCATCATAGCACAGGCATGTGGCATGTCACCCCCCAAAGTCTATCCATCCTGATGAGAAATAGTTCCTCCCCCCACAAAATTTCCCCCCCACACCCAATGCAGTGCTTTTTTTGTGACGATAGGGAGAGTTCTCTATTGCTGTAACTGTTGCCTGACATGATCTAGGAAAACTATGTACTTCAGAAACTTAGCTATCACCTCTAGCAACCTGGTGCTAGGTGGCTGCAGTTGATAGTATAATTGCCATTACCTTACAGCAATCACTGGCTCCCCACAAATGTTTCCTTTTTAAGAATATTTCTGCTAAAGCATTGTGCCACAAGGCCTTACAATATTACTATACTCTACTGTTCCAGCACAGAAGTGAAGTTAACTAATAAATTTGCAGGTACTGTATAGTTCACCTGGGATTGAGGCAGGATCCCACCCCCTGCACTAGATGAGAAGAGTTCTTCACTTTGCCTCTATGCTTTTGTTTTTCAAGTAATGTTTGTTATTTGCCAACATAAAAATTTGTGATTTGCATATATGCACAGCAAGATAAATTGTGACATGCAGCTACATGGAATAATCACTGACGTAAAAGTTCCTTCTGTAAATGATATAACTAATATTATACCTTCCATAATTAAGGTTGCTGTAAAAATGCATTAGAACCATTTTTATTAGCAGTGATTTAACCTGTATAGGCACTGACATGTGGTAACAGCAATGAGTTTTAATGAGTTGTGTAAGTGAGTTGTACATTCCATTCGGCAATCATTTTGTTACAGGCACTGCATTAGAAATGGAAGTGCAATTAAACTGAACATTTTAAGAAGCCAGTTTAAACCAAATGATCTCCTTGGGCTGCAGATGAACTGGTAATGTTTTACAAAGTTACTTAAATGCAGTGTGTACTGTGCTGGGGGTAGGTGAGAGAGATTGGTAGAACAATCCAAAAGTACCCATATTTCAAAAACATTTGATAATCACGCAATCCCACAGGATATGGAAAGATGGGCACATCTCCAGTAGGTTGAATCCAGATCTACTCCCAGCATCTGTAACACTTTGGGACTCTGGAATTAATTAAATATTATAGGATTTTCTTTTGAGTAAGGTGACTGCATGTGTCCCTATAAGCAGGAAATGTTTTATGGAGATGGACTGTCAAATCAACCTCATCTATAAGGATCCCTATTTCTGAGCTCCCACCCTGTCTAGCCTTCTCACTGTCGTCGTGTGTGGGGGGAATAATCATTTAGTGACCTGTAAAAACTTAGAAATATAGAATCTGATGACAGATAAGGACTGTTTGGCCCACCCAGTCTGCCCATTTGTCCCTACATGCTGAATCACCACTAGGGATGGGAGAACCGATTCATTGAAAATATGAACTGACTCGAACATGATGAAGTGTTTGGAAATGAATGGCATCCAAACACTTTCGGCTGTCTGGATCGGTTTGGATTGCTATGATTGCGGGAACTGCAGCGCAAGAAGCACCAGAGCAGGAGGAACCCACATGAGGGACCAGAGACAAGACTCTGGTCCCTCATTGCATGGCCAAGCTGTCCATCTCTTTAGTGAGGCAACTGATTGAGTTGTTGCTCTAGCAACCTACATGGTCCACTGTAGAGCTATGCAGAGGAATCAGGAGGATGGAGAAGGAGCAGCAGCTTCCCTTGGCTGCTCCTTGAATTGCAGATTGCTGAATCAATTGTTTTCTATTGTGCTACTGCTGCTTGTGTTTTTTTTGCCCCTTGGGCAAGCAAAGAGATCTACTGCTAGTCTGCCACTCCTAAGAAGAAAAAAAAGATTTTTTTTTAAACTAAAAGAAGACAGTAAGGGAGTAAAGGACTGGGAACTTGGGGAAGTTGGGTGTGGGGAGTCGGGGACTCGGGAGGGGATTGCCAGCAAGGACTGGGTGTGGGACTCAGTAGGGAGTTGAGGATTGGGGTGGGGACTGGACTGGGGAGTACAATGTCTGGGAGAGGAGACTTGGACAGGGGATCTTCATGAACATGAACATTGAATGATGAGCCAGGATAGAACTTGGAGACAGAGACTGAGGGCAACTTGTGAGAACAAGAGTGCTGTGTGTATAAAATCTGCCAGCCAGTCATCAGTGCACTAGTGCCACTTCTTGCATACTGTCTGTGTGACTCCCCCCTCCTGTGTCAGAGAGGGTTTGGCCAGGCAGGGTCCCCAAGAATCTCTGTGGGTATACTAGCAACATTGCCTGCAGCATCACCCTTAGCATAGGTGGAGTGTGAAATAAAATCTGCCAAGACTTCAAGCCAGTCAACAGTGTACCAGTGCCACTTCTTGCACACTGTCTATGTGACCCCCCCAAGAAGTCAGTCATCTGCCATCTTCCCCCTGTGCTCACTCAGCGGGGTATAAGGTTTGGCTCAGTGGGCAGGGCATTTTTTCACATCATGTAGAATAAAGAAAAGAAATTAAAAAAAAATCATTGAAGGGGAAAAGTACTGTGTCAGAGAGGGTTAGGCCAGGCAGGTTCCCCCAGAATCTCTGTGGGTATACTAGCAATAGTGCCTACAGCATCACCCTTAGCATAGAAGGTATGTGAAATAAATTCTGTGTGTGAAATAAAATCTGCCAGAACTGTCAGCCAGTTGTCAGTGCACCAGTGCCACTTCTTACATATTGTCTGTGTGACACCCCCACAAGAAGTCAGTTATCTGTCATCTTCCTCCTGTGCTCACTCAGTGGGGTATAAGCTTTGGCTCAGTGGGCAGGGCATTCTGTCACATCACATAGAATAAAGAAAAAAAGAAAAAAATCATTGAAGGGGAAAAGTACTGTGTCAGAGAGGGTTAGGCCAGGCAGGGTCCCCCAGAATCTTTGTGGGTATACTAACATTAGTGCCTGCAACATCACCCTTAACATTGGTGCTGTGTGAAATAAATTCTGTGAGTGAAATAAAATCTGCCAGCCACTCATCAGTGCACCAGCACCGCATTGTGCATACTGTCTGTGTGACCCCTCCCCCCAAGAAGTCAGTCATCTGTCATCTTCCTCCCTGTGCTCGCTCAGTGGGGTATAAGCTTTGGCTCAGTGGGCAGGGCATTCCGTCACATCACGTGGAATAAAGAAAAAAAATTAAAAAAATCCTTGAAGGTGAAAAGTACTGTGTCAGTGAAGGTTAGACCAGGCATGGTCCCCCATAATCTCTGTCGGCATACTAGCAGCAGTACCTGCAGCATCGCCATTAGTGTAGGTGGTGTGTGAAATAAATTCTGTGTGTGAAATAAAATCTGCCAAGACTGCCAGCCAGTTGTCAGTGCACCAGTGCCACTTCTTGCATACTGTCTGTGTGACCCCCCCCCCCGAAGAAGTCAGTCATCTGACATCTTCCTCCCTATGCTCACTCAGTGGGGTATAAGCTTTGGCTCAGTGGGCAGAGCATTCCGTCACATCACGTGGGTAATAAATAAAAAAAAAATAACCTGAAGGGAAAAAGTACTGTGTCAAAGTGGGTTAGGCAGGTAGGGTCCCCCAGAATCTCTGTGGGTATACTAGCAGCAGTACCTGCAACATAGCCCTTAGCATAAGTGGTGTGTGAAATAAATTCTGTGTGTGAAATAAAATCTGCCAGACAATCGCCAGTGCACTAGTGCCACTTCTTGCATACTGTCTGTGTGACCCCCCCCAAGAAGTCAGTCATCTGTCATCTTCCTCCCTGTGCTCGCTCAGTGGAGTATAAGGTCTGGCTCAGTGGGCAGGGCATTCCATCACATCACATGGAATAAATTAATAAATTAGTAAAATCATGTTCACAGTCATCATGGTCATGAATTTCACATTTGGCAACTATTTCTGGAAGCTCTGATTCATCCAGTATTTGAAGCTCCGGGAAGCGTTGCCATTATAACACGACTTCTCATACTCATGATGAATCACATTCACGTTCATCATGGTCACAAAGAAGTTCAGTTCCATCCTGTATCTGAAGCTCAGGGAAGCGCTGCCACTGTTACACAATTCCTCATAATGAATCATGTTCACAGTCATCACAGACATGATCATGTTCACATTCACGGTCACAGTTTTCAAATTTGCCAACTATTTCTGGGAGCTTGTTTTAGTACAATACTACAGCAGTAGCAAACCCTTCCAGTAGGGACAGTATCCTCTTCAGAAAGAGAAAACATGCATCATTACAACTCTTGAGTTTTTGTTATCCCATTTGGGACATTACAAAGAAACCATCCATTCTTTAAACACATACTATGTTTTGTTCTCTTCTCATAAAAGAGACATTACTAAGAAAGTATCTAAAGGCTGCATAACAAAATTTACCTCTGATTGTACTGACATAGAAATCCTACAAAAATACACCTACAGTACCTGTTCCTCACTTTGTGATTACAGAAGAAAAGCTTTTTTTGGTGCAGCCATTTTTTTTTAAATCTTTAGTTTCATCATGAATCAGGACACCCAGTTATCATGTCACATCACTCATGAGCCTTGGTCCAGTATGATGCTTCTGTTAGTGTTCAAGTTCTGCATGATGCCCTACTAGCAGATGGACTTGAATTCTTGTCCTTACAAGCCAGCTGTACTTAATCCAGTAGCTTTAATCTTGGAGCGAACAGTGGGGGCCGTTGCTCTAACGGGTGGGAATTACACGCAAAAGGTACATATCCCAACCGTGGAGCGCCACACCTGCAGACAGGTGTGCACCTGTGGCATTCATGACTGCCGGCCACCTGTCTGCAGCTCCACCCCCCTGGCATGTGGATACGTGCAGGTCTGCGCAGGGTGGCCATGGGCAGAGCTGCACACCTGGGCAGGCATCCAATGGGATGCCAATACCAGATCCCTTAGTGGATCCCTTGCATGGTGGGGGGCACGTTGGCTGCACTCCTCCACAGATGTCCACATGGCCGGCGGGCATGGAGGTGAGAGGTGGGTAGTGCTGCTGGCCGTGTCATGCCCCTGATCAGCTAGGGAGGTATGGGGTGGGGGCAGTGCCACAAGGGTGTGTGTGTGTGTGTGTGTGTGGGGGGTTGCAACAGCCCACCACTCCATCTTTTGTGCAGGGAGCCACAGAAGTGGGCGGGGGAGTTCATGCAGTCCTGGGGCTGGTGCCCCCATGAGTGTGTGTGTGTGTCTGTGTGTGTGTTTTGGCATACATGGGGATGGTGGGGACTCGGCTGGGTGCTTAGGTTGGTGGCTCTGGGTGGCCAGTGGATATGGAGGCAGTGGTCCCCTTGGTGTGGGATGAATGCATGGAACACATAGAGGACTTATGGCAGGGTTTATCCTGATGTACTGGCTACCCTCCTACGCACTCTGGTGTGCAGCTCTGTGTGGCTATGTGCATGCCACATAGTGCTGGCATGTCCCCCACCCACCCCTTGGCTTTGCAATCCACATGGGTGAGGGATCAGGTGCATGATAGGGTGTGTGCCCCACTTAGTTCATCCCACGTGGTGGGTGCAATGGGCGCGGAGTGTCTCTATGCCTTACATAGGTGGTGTGGAGGCACTCTGCACCTTTGAGCATAGGCCCCATTGTTTGTAGCTTGTGTGTTTCTCAGTCAGACAGTTCAGAGAAGTACAGTCATAGGTATCTCACATTTTTTTTCAATGGCAACTATTTGTGAAAGCTCAGTTCCCTCTAGTTTCTGGTGCTCTGAGAAGCATTGCCTGTGCCAACTCAACTCACATCATGTCATGATGAATCACATTCACAATCATCACGAATAACACCACTTCTACTTTTTGGTGCAACCCTGTTTTTTTTTCTTTTTTAATTTTTGGTTTCATCACAAATCAGGATGCCCTGTTATCATGTCACATCAATCAGAAGCCTTGGTCCAGTAAGATGCTTCTGTTAGTGTTCACGTACTGCAGGATGCCCTATCTGTTGTGTTCTACACCGAGAGCTGTTGCTGAACATAATTAGTGACATACATTACAAACACATTGTCTCCTTCTACAAAAAGTCAGACTCAGGGGACTGGTTTAAAAAAAATAGAGATCTGGGACTTGCCTGCCTTTGGACCATATCATCGTCTTCGTCCAGTAAGCACATCCACACTCACATTATTCACTCCTCATCTCTCATTTCAATACTCATGCATTTTAGTACTACATTTTAGTACTCCCTGTGCATCCCAACATCCCACTAGCCCTCTCGACTGCCTTGTTGCTCTGCCTGTCCACCTTTAGATCATTAGGTGTGATTATCCCCAGGTCTCTTTCCTACTTGGTAGTCCCCATATGGAAAAAATATATATTTTAGATACATTTATAAAAGTTTATTTCAAATACATGTTTGATCATATGTCTGAAGTATATGCCAAATATCTAAAATTGACCAGTTTTGAAATATCTGATTTATTTGCAGAATATATGTGACATATATATTTAAGATATATCATAAATAAATTTGCATGAAATATTTATTATAGGTGCATGATAGATATTTTATATAGCTGCTTATATATATTGAATATTTAATAGATAGACTTTTTTATATAGTTGATGTATATCTGAAATATTTTTTGAAATATATACATTGAAAAAATATCTTAATATACTTTTCTATATTGTTGATGTATATTTAAAATATTTTTTAAATATATGTATTGTAAAAATCTCTTAAAATATCCAGACTAAAATATAATAGATAAGTACATTTGAAATTCCTCCTATTAGTAATCATTTAGATATCTATAGTAGAATTAACATTTAATGATGTATCATTACAACAGACTCATAGATTATACATTTATGCTTACACATAGGATTTACCTCTTGATCTCACAATTTATAAAGGTTAAAATTAGTATTTATTCCACCCCAGTTTGTTCCCTTTTATGTCAGGGTGAGTTCCTACATGCATTTATTTTTTACTCTGTACCTTTCCCTCTGGTCTGTAAGCTAATGATATCAATTCAGAACTATAAACAAAATAAAGATTACCATGATTTTCGTTGATAAACTGTACTTTTGAAATATGCAAATCAGTTATGCTAATGTGTGCACAGTACCACAGCAGGCATTTGCAAAAATATGTTTGACATATCTAAAAATATATATTCCACATATATTCTATACATACTGTGTCTTGCAAGAAACAAGATACATATTTTACTCATAGCAGACGTTAGACACATATGCACACCGGACCAGGAGCTCCAGATGGCACTTCTTGGGTTTTCAGTCACAAAGTTTATTTATGCAGTAAAGAAAATATTGTAAAACTAAAGCCAAAAGTAGTAATAGTAAAAAAACAGACCTCCCCAAAGAACTGACATTTCACACTGTTCTTGAAAAAGGGCAAGATCAGCACAAAATGTCAAGTCCTGTGGGGAGATTCGTTTTTTACTATTGCTACTTTTGGCTTGGTTTTTCAATATTTTATTTTTCATACAAATACATTTTGTGGTGGGCAATCTAAGACTTGCCTTCCAGAGTTCCTGATCTGGTGTATATGTGTGTGTGTGTGTGTGTGTGTGCATGTGTGTGTACCTAACTTTTACCATGAGTGCTGTTTACATTTATGTTGTGAGCACCACTACATTTCAGAACTGCCCTCTTTGCTCGCATTCATATTTTACTATAAGAATATATGTAGATATGTGCATTCAATATATATTTACAGAATTTAATATATATATATATATATATATATATATATATATATATATATATATAAAATAAAGGTTTATATAATATATAGTCCAGTCAGATTTATAAACTCTAAAACATATTTATTTGCTATGTAAAACATATATTTAAAATGTATTATCAGTATAGTGGTTGCGCCCTTATAGTTAGGGTTCATTCTTCACTTCTATGTTAAACTCAAAATTTTGCACTTTAATAACTTCTCAACCATTCAAGCGATTCACATAAAATTTTGCATTCTCCATCAGGGACCAAAGATATCTTGATGTGACAAGTTTTGCTCTGGTTGAATGTGTGATTGTGGAGATACAGAGGGCCAGATTCCAAGTCGCATGGCGCAACTCGTGGGTGTATGCAAGTTGTGCCATGCGGCACTATGCCAGGGACCCTGCACCCTATTCCAAGACAGGCAGGGTCCCTGGCATCTATGACTCATGACTTGTGGCAGCCACAGGCTTGCACCATATGAATGGTGCAAAGGACCTCAGTGCCACAAGTCAGAGCCCACAGTTAACTGCCTCCCTGGAGTCCCCTACCCCATAACACCCTCACAGTTCCCTGGGGGCCACGGGGGGTGGCCAGGTTGCACAGGTGCATGGGGAGGCATGGTTCAAAATGGACCCTGGGGCTCCCTGAAAATCGGGGGGGTGGGAGCATCACTCTGCTGGGGGGATCCATGGGGCAGGGCACTATGCGATATGTGGTGCTATGGGGGGCATCCATGACTTTGCCAGGATGGGTGCCCCTTAGATCACATCCACACTGATCTAACCCACTGCACCAATGCGGGACTGGGAATTGCATAACTGGGTTACAGCAGCCATCCTTCTGGAATAGGGTACAGGTGCTGCCATAACCCACCCTTGCACCATGCTGCAGCAAGTTGCGGGCATAGTGGGTGGCTTGGCCCACCTTTGGTACAACAAGCCTGCGATATGGTGCAAGCCACAACTTGGAATACCAACTTGCGTACTGCATGGCACAAGGTGCGATTTGTGCCATAGGGTTTGGCATAAATCACCTTGCACCAGGCATAACGCAACTTGGAATCAGGCCCGGAGTGTCAAAAAATGTGAAAATTACAATTTTTTGTAAAATCTTTGTCATGCTGCTGCTGCACAAACACAGCATGGGATTTTGGTGTAAAACTTTTTGGGTAGCAAGGTCTTGGGTCACAGATGTGTCTTTTGAAGATTTGGTGAAAAAAATAGTAATCCATTCAAACGTTATTAAATTTTAAAGTTGTCCATTATTTTCAATGGGAAAAGTTAGATGTCCTGCTCGAAAAAGGATTCTGTCACAAATAGGTAATCCTTTCTTGCAAATGGGTACTCCTTTGTCACAAATCGGAAGTCCTTTTTCGTGCTGCTGCCATCTTGTTTTCAGTTAGCGGTGGCAACAAAATGAAATAACCGAAGAAACAGAGGGCTTGGTAAACACCAATGGTTGTGTTTATCTAATCAGGGCTCGTAGAGTCCAATTCTGGCCTTAGTTTGTTCATAAGTTAGTTAGAAATACTTTTTCTTAACATACCAAAATCCTTTTTGTAAATCACAAAAAAGGAATTGTGAAACAGGATTCTTTTTGAAATTTGTGAAAAAAAGATTTGTTCTTTTGGCACAGATTCAAAAACAACCACGGAAAAGGATTCTTTTTCATAATTTGAGAAAAAATGACTGCCCAGGTGATTCCCCCCCCCGATATCTGAGCGTTGTGCCAGTATAAAAATATGTATTTCCATGGTAGTCTAGTGGTCCTTCCCCCCTTCCCCACTCTCCCATCACTGTATTAAAATATATATTTCCCTGGTAGTTAAGTTGTTCCTCTCCCTTCCCCGATGTCTGATTACCATCCCTATATAAAAATATATATTTCCCTGGTAGTCTAGGGGTCCCTCCCCCTCCCCATTCACTGATTGCCATCCCCATATAAAAAATGTCTGTCCCTGGTAGTCTAGTGGTTCCCCCGATGTCCGATCACTGTCCCCATATACAAAGATATCTATTTCCTTGGTAATCTAGTGGTCCCTCCCCCTCCCCTGATGTCTGATTGACATCCCCATATAAAAATATTTAATTTATCTGCTGGTCTAGTGGACCCCCCCACCCCACACCCTGTGAGGTAGTCATCCAACATCCCACTCCCCCTCAATCCCAACTCTCAGTCAGTGCCCAGCATAGCCATCCTATCACCACCACAGCTGGCCACTGACTGAGCTGTGAATGAGCACATGCTGTATACAGCTCAGTCAGTGGGCAGCCATGATGGTGAGAGGAGGGCTGTGCTGGTTACTGGCTTGGAGTCAGGATTGGGGGGGATCGGGGTGGTGGGTGGCTACCTCACAGGGTGAGGGGATCCACTAGACCACTAGGAAAATTAAATATTATTATACGGGGATGTTGATTGGACATCGGTGGATGTGGGAGGGACCACTAAACTTCAGGGACAGTGGTCCAGACATCAATGGAGGGAAAGGGACCACTTTGGGCTACCAGAAGCTTTAATTTTATATGGGGATGGCGATCGATGAACAAGGGAGGGGAGGATCACTATATTACTAGGAAATATATCTTTTTATATACAGGGATGGCAATCAGACATCAGGGAAGGGGTGGGATCACTAGACTACCAAGGAAAGACTTTTTTTATACAAGGATGGTGACTGGTGAATGGTGAAGGGGGGAGGGACAACTAGACTACGAGGGAAATATATATTTTTATACAGGGATGGTGATCAACATCGGGGCAGGGGGAGGGACCAGTACAGTACCAGGGAAATATATATTTTTATATGGGAATGGTGATCAGACATTAGGGGAGAGGAGAGGGATGTCAGGAGGTCTAAACCTCACTCTCAGGTTCTTGGCAATAATGGTCATGCAAGGAATCACAGACACATTGCATAAGAGTAATAAAGCTTGTTTATTGCTACCAAAAGGAAAATCACAGTTGTCCTAAGAAGTTCTTACCAATAAGAAGTGGGAGCCACTGCTAAGTGTTCCTTATACCTCGAGGAATCTCCGTGTCTCCTGGGGCTTCCGAGGTAGAAGATGTAATGTCTTACATTATATACCTAAAATAATTTCCATGGTTACTGTAAGTTAGAAACATTTCTAATTACAGAGATGAGCCCTATTGGCTAAATTAGAGGTGGCTCCACAGCCCAAGATAACATTATACAATTTTGTTATAGCCATCACTTTGTAGAAACAAAGAGGTACAGTTTGTACATAGCCGTGTAGTAATACAAATCATCCGAAGATGGCAATGCTGACTCGTATATCATAATCATTACAAGGACACAGATGTCCTAACATCTTGTAAGCAAGAAATACATGTGTATATTGGAAAGTAAAGTATATAGCAATAATGTGCATACATATCCTGACATCTACTCTTATATGGTAGATGCCCTTATCCCTATATGTTAGTATAACATATACCTAAATGCTAGCTGTCTGCGGTGTACCTGTGGGGGTACCAATTAGGGTGCAGGGACTTCATGTAACATTCCCCACCTTGTTGCCTCAAAAGGGTCAACACAGGCAAAAGTAAGGAAATGGATAAGGAGAAGGGGTCATTTACAGACCCGATGCGCAAGCCTTGTAAAGGAACTCCAGCTGCTCACGGTGTTGTCGTAATGTGCGCCGTAGGCAGCAAAGCATAGTAATAAGAAAAAATATAAAAAATGCTTGTATAATAACAAAACCTTTAAAGGTAATCTCTAACCAAGTGTTAGTAAGTACACTATTCAAATCACCATCATTAATGAGGGCAAGTATGGCCTCATTTGCTTTGGAGATATTATTGCTGATGTGGATGAAATGGGTATCTTTCCTGTCTAAAAGTGATTTTAATGTCAAAGTTAGAGGACCAATATGTGCATTAAGGTAAGGTAAATACTCTGAAAGAGTAAGCGGATAATCAAGGTTACCATCAATGATATCAGGGTCCACAATGGGGACAGGGGTAATAACTGTGTGCCCAATAATAGTACTCTGATGCGGGGCGAAACAGAAATTGGGAGCATCAATAGAACATGTTTGTTCTCCGTACTTAAAACTTTTGTAATTAGTTACCACACAATATTCACCATCTGAATTATATTGCATTTTCACTGTAGGCAGTCTCCATTTTTGCAACTGTACTGGGCAAGTATAAGTCTGTTTGTAAATCCGTGTTAACAGGCGGTGAACATCCTTCCGATAAGACTGATACAACTTGCAATCGTCTGGAGTAGATATTGAGTCCTGGTATTCTGTGCCATTAGTGGTGATGTCATAGTCTATGGAAAAGGACCAGTCGATACTGTCTGGGTAATAGCCACATACAGGTTTAATAACATCAAATATGTCACATCGACACAAATAAATATACCCTTTCTTCGCACAACAGTCCGCATGTGGCGAGACCCACACGTCCAGAAGAGGACTGGAAACCGATAGATTAGGCAAATCAACGCGTTCTCTGTAGATGTCTTCATCAAGGTGCCTAATGGAGTGTACAGATGCTAATTTATCAAATATAGCTATAGTGGGATGAAAACGTGGTAAAGAAACAGTGAAAGAGACAAACATAGTATCCTTTTTTTTTTAAATTCTATTTATACTCCTAGACCCTGGGCATCATTCAGGAGTGCTCACTCGGATACAACCCTAACTCCCAGCCTGAATCCTCACCTCTCCCAGGATCTCTTCCCCTGAATAACCCCATGCAGGCCCGACTCCTGTTATCACCTCTGGTGCTGGTTCTGCCCTCCCCTGATGGTCAACTCCTAAGTGTGAGGTTCCTTACCCTGCGGCTAAAGGGTTGGCCATGGAGAGATCCAGGTGCATCTGGGCTGGCGATTGGGCTGTGGGTGTTCCCCTGGGGCTACCATCATCTCACCGGTGGTCTAGAAGGCCCTTTTCTTGTATAACTTTCCTCCTCAGCTCAGTCATGCAATGGCATCAGCACGCGGCTACCCCGTAGATGCCCGCTGTGCTTGTCCCTGATACTTGTTCTGATGCAAGTAGTACCTCCGGTCACCACTGGGGGTCAGTACTGCACCAGGAATACCCCTGGATCCCTCCCCTGGGAGAGGAGAGCTGTCCTATGGATGCTCAATCCATCTCCCTCCCTTGCAGACCCCCAGCACCCGGGCTCGCTCCCGAACCCAGGTCACTGGTGTAGAGTGAGATGTGGCATCCAGTGCCTCAACCCTCAGTGCCACTGGGCTGGCAACATAATATCCTTAATTGAACATTTGTTAGAAGTGAAACAAGGACCAGTGTTAGGGTGCCTGGTCACAAAACCCAAATTACCAACAGTAGAAATAGGAATGGTTAAAGACTGTAGCATACACATGGCAACACAGTTAGGGGATTTGCAATGAGGACAATGCCATTTAGAGATATGTCTATCATGTATGATATCAGGGATTCTTCCAGATTCTAGATCACGGAAGAGATTGTTGATGGTAGTGATAATGTAAAAGCCATAGGCTGAGCATAATATTTCATGGGCAATGTATTGCTTATCTGCTTCTTTATTGTTTTGTGCAATTAGTGCATTAATCTTATCTTTAGAATCTGAAAATGCCTTAGCAATGTCGTGCATATTGTATACAGTGTATCTTTCTTCCTGACTAAGGCCATCCACACCATGCAACAATGGGGGTATAATATAATTCACCAGACCAGTTTGAAACTTCTGTGAATGTGATTTGAAAGCAGCAATGTCTGCCTTATTCCAGATGGACATTGCTGTACCTAAAACACCAGTGACAGTGCCTGTGGCACCAGTGACATCAGATGTGTCATGGATATTACATTTATGACTTTGATCATCTGTATTAGGTTTTCTCCTAAAATTGCTTCTATGCTCAGTTGTGTGTACCCCGGCAATAGGATCTTGGTTACAAATCTGAAAAGCTGCTAAGCTATGAAGTAACAAACTACTATAAAACAATGATGTATTAGTAGTATGACACATACCAAATTCTTTCATATTCCAGTAAGTCAAATTAAACAAAACAGGTATATGCATAAATTGTAAGTTGTTAATAAGTGAGCCAGGTAAAGCAGTGGCTGTGAGACCACTATGAGGACCAGGGGTTTGTTTTGGACATTCCAAAAGCTGTTTCTCAGTAGGGGGTAACATAGATAGGTACATGGCAGCTGATGCCATGTTGTGTACAGCACAGAATTTCCTGGCAGAATCTTTAGACAATGAATCCCAGTATGAGGGGTCAATTAAGGCAGTGATATTGTATGAACCAGAATGTCTAAGACAGGTTTGGAGCAAGGACAAAGTACCACTGGGAGATAATTTGGCATTGGGCCATCCATGGAAAGTTTCATTGGAGAGTTTGGTCACGGAAAGTATTTGTTCTTGAGACTTGGTTTGCCACTCAATTTATAGGGTAGATTTATCAGGAGCAACAACCGAGGCAGTGTAGGCATCTGAACCTTCCTGGACAGTAATCAAATTGTTGGGAATATTGATGGAGACTCCTTCTGAGGTAGCTGCAGGTGGATCAAGGTGAGGAAGGAGGTGCTTTACTGTGCCTTGGATGCAGGGGATAACTCCTGAGATGAGGAGAAAATGGAACAAGATAGCCATCTTGTCAGCGTATCTGAAAAGAAAAATCAAACATTAGCAAATTAGTACTATTCCACCCAATGGGGTGAGGAAAAGTAATTATACTCCTTTATATAATTTCAACTGGTTTGCATGTAACCATTTGTCAGTCAGTTTGTTGTTTTGCATGAGTCTAACCTAATAGACTGCTGGACTGAGCTTGTTGACAATGGGATAGGGTCCTTCCCACTTATTTGAGAAGGAATGAGTGGGATGTGCAAATCTGAGAACTATTACCTGATCCCCAACTTGCCAATCCACTTCTTGTGCATGTTTGTCAAACTGAATTTTGGATTGTTGCTGGGCCTTGCTCATGGAGTTAGCAACATACAAATAAGGGTGTATGAGGTCTTGTCTGAGTTTTTCCATATATTGGTCCACTGAGACAAGGTCTGCAGTGGGGGGGGGTGCAGGTAACCTCATATGTCTACCAGTCATCACCTCAAAGGGTGTCAACTGGGTGGTGGCTGAGGGTGTGCCCCAATTGCCATAAGGAGTAATGGCAGTAGGGAATCCCAGTCCTTGGGATTGTCCGCAATGAATTTGGAAAGCATTTGCTTAGTCCATCTGTTGGCTGCCTCTACTTGACTTGATGATTGTGGATGGTAAGGTATGTGGAACTTCTGATAAATCCGAGGAGTTCAAGGACTTCTTTCATCAACTCACCTGTAAAACTGGTTCCTTTATCAGAGTTTACCTTGAGAGGTAGGCCCCACCTGGAGAAAATCTGTTCCACCAGGATTTTGGCAGTGGTTTTAGCAGTGCATGTCTTAGTGCGGAAAGCTTTAACCCACTTAGAGAAGAGATCAGTTACCACAGGGGCGTACTTGTTATTTCTGCTGGTATTGGTCAGGGGACCAATAAAGTCAATCTGTATGGCATGCCAAGGGCCAGAATGCCTTTGTGGTAGTAGCTAGGCATTATGTTTAGTAGGGATGGGGTTGTTTTGCACACAAACAAAGCAGTTGTCTGTGTACTGTCTGACATCCTTGGTGACACCAGGCCACCAAACGGTGGTCTTGAGCCTTTGGAGTGTGTTTTCCACTCCCTGGTGTCCACCAGTGGGGGTGCCATGCACATGGTGCAGAAATTCAGACCTAAGATGACGAGGAACCACCCACAATTTGGTGGGGGTGTCATCTGGTTGATACCAGATGAGCTTGTCATCAGGGGACAGGTGTTACTTACCTTCATGCCTTCAGTAGGGGTTGTGGGTAGGTAGATTCTTCTCAGTACCTTTGCCCAGGAATCTGAACACATCTTTGAGTTCAGAGTCAGCATGCTGGGCTTCTGACAAATCCAAGGGGGAAAAGGGTTCAGGTTTCTTCCTGACTGCTGCAATGTGTACGTCCGCACTGGCCTCTGGATGGTCCATCATCCAGGTGTACCCCCCCTTGGGTCCCTTCCTTTGCAAGGGTGTCAGCAGTATCATTGAATGCATGATAAAGGTAATGTATGGCATGTGCTTTATCTTTGTTTGCAAATTTCTGTGCCAGTGAATGAATGTATATTACCAGTTCCTTGTGTTTCACTGGGCTGCCATCAGAGGAGGTAAAGGAGTTGTTCTGTCAGAAAGGAAGAAATTCTATAAGGGAACAGCAAACCCAGTTAGAGTCTGTGAAAATGATAATATCCTCAGTTCAATGCTGGATGAACTCGAGGGCACAGGCCACTGCTGCCATCATTGCATACTGTGATGATGCCACACTGCAATGCTTAGAAATCTTAACAGTGTTACCAAAAGGGTAAATGACTAATATGCCCATTCCTGCTATCTGTTCTCCCTGATAGTAGGAAGCTGAGCGATCCATAAAGACATGACACAGTGAGGTTTTGTCAAGTAGTAGTGGTGTAGCAGGAAGAAAATGACCTGGATCTGGTAGATCAGGTGGCTGCAGTGTACAGTCATGGGGTTCTCCTTGGAAGAGAAGACCATACGCCAGCATGGATGGCATTTTGGTTGGGTGGACTTTAACATCTCTGTCCTGGAGGAGGGACCAGTGTGTCAGCCTGGAATTGGAGGCTGACCCATCCTTTACTCTGTCTGATAGCAAAAAGGTTCTTGGGGTGTGGTTTGTATTAATAATCAGGGGGGAGTACCTAATGATATACAGAAAGTGCTTGACAGCCCAGTAGGTGGCCAGAAGGTTCCTTTCACAAAGGCTGTCCTTCTGTTCCACTGGGGTCAAGAGCTGTGATGCATATGCAGTGGGTCTCAGGGTGCCATTGACCTTCTGGGCCAACACTGCAGACATAGTAATGTCAGAGGCGGCACATTCCAGATGGAATGACAGGGCTGAATTGGGGTTAACCAAAGCTGAAGTTGTGGTCAAGGCCTGTTTCAGTGACATCACAGCTTGGGAATGAATGGGGCCCCAATTCCAGGAGACATCCTTTTTCATTAATTCATACAGAGGGGCATCCTTCTGAGCAAAATCACAAATAAAATATCTAGAATAGTTTACCATACCTAGAAACATTCTAAGGGTGGCCACGCTGGTAGGCAGTGGCAGATCTTGCAATCCTTGTATCTTCTTCCAGGTAGGGCTTTGGCCTTGGTCTGTTATCCTTGGGCCCAGAAAGTGTACCTCTTTCTGACATAGTTGTGCTTTTGCAGGGTTACATTTGAAGCCTGCCCTCTGGATGAGGGTCAGTAGTTGGTCTAAGAGTTCCAGATGTTGTTCCTGTGTGGCTGTAGCCAACAACAGGTTGTCCACATACTGCAGCAAGAGATACTGGGGTGTAGAGAAACCCTCAAGGGCATCCATTATGTGCAAATGGAAAAGGGATGGGCTGTTGTGGAACCCCTGGGGTAAGCAGGTCCACGTGTATTGCCTGCCCTCAAAGGTGAAGGTGAACTTATATCGACTTTTTGAGGCCAATGGCAATGACCAGAAACCATTGGAGATGTCCAAGGCACTAAACCACTGTTGGTCAGGGATTAATATTCATAGCACATCTGGTGTTGATGCCACAGTTGGGGCACAACTGGGGGTGACCTGGTTTAGTCTCCTGTAGTTAATAGTAAGTCTCCAGGCACCTGTGGGTTTTTTCACAGAACACACTGGGGAATTTGTGATGGAAACACATGTCCTGATTATACCTTGCTTGAGGAGTGATTTAATTGTTTCCCTAAGAGAAGGCAAGGCCTCAGATGGAAAGAGGTATTGCCGTTGCCTCTCATGTGTGGGGCCTGTCACTTCAATGACAGTGTGTATCCTGCCACAATCATGCTTATTGTTGGCAAATGCCTCCATATGTCTTTGTAGGATGAGGAGGAGCTTTAGGAAAATCTCATGGTTCTTAAACAAATCTATGATATCATACTCTTTGTCGTTTGACTCACATGTGAGTCAGGGATCATGATGGTGTGATATTGTCCCTGAATTTGTATCAGTAACATGTTGGCTAGGTCTACCACATAGCCGTGTGAGGCCAAAAAGTCAATTCTGATTATACTAGGGTGATCATGCAGTACCATTAGCTGAAAGGTATGATATGCCTTCGGGTGTCCCAGTGTCACAGGTAGTGGCAGGGAGCGGTATGCAGGTAACCTAGTTCCATCTACACCAGACATATTGGTCCTCCGTTCGGTGGACCAAAGTGATTTGTCTGGGTGGTCATCCTGTAATACAGACACAGCTGCACCTGTATCTAGTAGTACTGTCAGTAGATGGCTCTCAGCCTCAGTGCAGGGCCTTCCATTTGTATCTAAGATCAGCTGGTTTACAATACAGACTGGGGCCTGTAATTGTCAATCTGTACCAGTGGAAGCATGGGGGAGCTCTTGAAAGAGAGTCTGGGCCTGGTTCCTTTGAACCATCTCACGATGCTGCACTGATGCTATATAGGGAGCCAGTTCCGGGTTCAGGCTTGTAAGGGCCTGAGAGCCTGGATTTTCAGTATTGCCATGGCCTGTTGAGGCCTGCTGTCCTTGTTGTATTGCTGCAAGGGCCCAAACTGGAATGGCATCCGTTACGGAGTGTACTTGCCCAAGAAGATCTCAGAATTTCCAGTTTTCATCAGCTATTTCCCTATACGAGGGACCTGATCTTTGTGGTTTACCCTTGTTGTTTTTATGGTGCTTCTTATTTTTGTGGTAGTTCCGGTTCCCACCCCAGGATTGTTGTTGTTGTTGGGCCTGCTGAGGGTGTTGGTTGTCTGTGGGAAGGGGCTGTTTCTCTTGGGCCTGCCCCTCCACCGTGTAGTGTGTTATGACCTCTGGAATGGCTTCCACGGCAGCTACTTTCTTGGAACCGGAGCCTGAATCATGGCTGTAGAGTTGATAAAATCTCTGTTTTCTGAAGAATATCGGCAAACCTCTCCATGATGGGATAGGTGGTTGGCTTTACCTTTTCTCTTACTGCAGGGATCATGTTCCTAAGGAACAAGGTCTTATATTCGATGAGGTCCACATCTGCAGCTTCTCCTGCAAGGTGCTTCCCTGCTTGGTAGGTCATCCAGAGCCTCTGGTGGAAAGTTGCTGGACTTTCTTTCACATTCTGTTTCACAGATTATGTGAGCATCACTCCTACTACACCTGGGTTGTGTGCAGAAATGAGCTCAGATGCCACTTCATCAAAGGTGGTGTGGCCATCCTGGCGGACGACATTGGGGAGTTTCGCTCACAGTCCAGGATCGATGGTCTGGTGTAGGATCTGGACCTGGTAGTCTGCAGTGAGACTAAGCATTTCACATTTGCACACACTTTTTCCAAGTGGCAACTGAGGTTGCCGGATGGGCTTATCTGACCAATACTGTCAGCTATTTGCTAAACAGAGTAGACCATTTGTTGGGGATTATTGGTATGATCAAGTGGAGGTAAATTACCTTGGGCACCCTTGAGGGCTGCCTGAGCTGCAGCCTCTGCCACAGTGCAGACCATTCTGTCCCGAGTCCCAGCCTCCTCTAGCATCTGTCTGATCTGTGTTCAGAGTGTCTGCTTACTTCTGTTGGGTAGGGTCACATTGCTTAAGGTGGCATCAATCATTTTCTCTATCTCTTCCTTATTGTCCACAGAAATAATGGTGATCGGTGGTGCCATTGGGACCAGGTCTAGGCTTGCTCCCCCCGTCATGGGAGTCACCATGTTGACGTCGCCCATGATGTGCATCATGCCATCAATGACGTAGGGATGTGGGGTCATGTGACAGGGGTCCACCATGTTGTGGATGGTGGGGAGGGGTGTCTGGGCCATAGTAGGGGTGTGACTGGGTGTTGTATTGAGAGATGTCATCATCTGATGGAAGGGGAACACTTGGATATTGTGGCAGTCACAGAAACATGGTACACAGAGAACCATGTCTGGGATGTCAACATACCAGGGTACACAATCTACAGAAGGACAAGGAGGGTAAAAGAGGAGATGGAGTAGCTCTCTACATAAGGGAAGGGATCAAAGCTGCAGAACTAAAAAGGAAAAAGGGGGAGGACAAGAGGCACTCTGGGTCACCTTGGAGACAGGGAATGGCATCACAATCCTCACAGGGGTTGTATATAGACCCCCGTCTTAAGGGGAGGAAATGGACAAGAAAATGATAGAGGACATTCTCAAAATGGCTGAAAAAGGGGAGTTACTCTTGACGGGGGGACCTGAATATGCCAGATGTTAACTGGACAACATGGACGGCAGCCACATCCAAGAGCAGAGTCATTCTCAGTGCCCTACAGGGCATGCCTTAGACAGCTAGTGGTGGAACCCACTCAGGAGGGAGCAATATTAGACCTGGTACTCTCAAATGGAGAGAGGATCACACATTTAGAAGTCAGTAGATATCTGGGAACAAGTGACCAGTGCACAGTGTGCTTCAAAATAAACACAACCATGGAGACAAGCCATACAAAGACAAGGATATTGGACTTTAGAAGGGCTGACTTTGGCATAATGGGTGAATACCTGAGGAATACATTAGCAAATGGCCAGAAAGGAGGGGTGGAAGAACAATGGAGAAAAATCAAAACTGCCATCATGGAGGCAACAAGCCTTTCTGTGAAACAAATAAAGAAAACCAAGCGGAATAAAAAAAACACTATGGTTCTCAAAAGAGGTGTCAAGGAAGGTTAAGGAGAAAAAGGCTGCATTCAAAAAGTATAAGGAATCACAGAAGGAGCATGACAGGGAACTGTTTCAATTAAAGCAGAAAGAAGTGGGGAAAGCAGCCAGAAAAGCAAAGGCCCAAACCGAGGAAAAGATAGCCAACTCAGTTAAGAAGAGGGATAAAACCTTTTATAGGTACATTATGGAGCATAGAAAGGTTAAGGGGGGGATCGTGAAGATTAATAAAGAAGAGGGGAGGTGGGCAGAGGGAGACAGTGAAAAGGCACAGATACTGAATGAATACTTTTGCTCAGTACTCATAAAAGAAGAAGAGGAGGAGGATTTACCTAAACCAAACAATAGAAGCACTCTGGGTAGTGGGGTTGACGCCAGTCCATTTACAGAAGAAAGAGTCCTGAAAGAACTCCAAAAACTCAAGGTGGACAAAGCAATGGAGCCTGACAGGATTCACCCTAGAATCCTTAAAGAACTAAGGGAGGAACTAGTGACACCACTGACTACACTTTTTAACAAATCATGGAGGATGGGGTGGTGCCTGAGGACTGGAGGAGGGCAGATGTGATTCCCTTTACAAAAGTGGAGCAAGGCAGAAGCAGGAAACTACAGACCTGTTAGTTTGACCTCAGTGGTGGGGAAATGATGGAATCACTCTGAAAGAAAGAATTGTTGAGTACCTAGAGGCCAGCAGGGCACAGGACCCAAAGCAGCATGGTTCACAGCAGGAAGGTCATGTCAGATGAATCTAATCGATTTCTTTGACTGAGTGACCAAAGTAATAGACCAGGAGGCTGTGGATATGGCCTACCTAGACTTTAGTACATGGCATTTGACACAGTCCTCCACAAAGATTAATAATCTGCTAGCCAGCCTGGGAGGAGTCCCAGGGTGGTAGCCTGGGTAGCAAACTGGCTGCACAACAGAACACAGAAGGTAATAGTGAATGGAACACATTCCGAAGAAAGGGGGGTTACTAGTGGAGTACCTCAGGGCTTAGTACTGGGTCCAGTCCTCTTTAACATCTTTATAGGTGACATTGCAGAGGGTCTGGAAGACAAGGTATGCCTCTTTGCAGATGACACAAAGATCTGTAACAGAGTTGATACACAAGGCGGGGGGTAGAAAGGATGAGAAGGGACTTGGCAAGGTTGGAAGAATGGTCAGACATATGGCAACTTAGATTCAATGCAAAGAAGTGCAAAGTAATGCACCTGGGAAATAAAAATCCAGGAGAAGAATACACAATAGCAGGGGAGGTACTAACAACAACAATAATGGAAAGGGACCTGGGGGTAGTCATATCAGATGACCTAAAGGTGGGTTAGCAATGTGAGAAGTCGGTAAGGAGAGCCAGGGGGATACTGGGATGCATAGGAAGGGGCATCACAAGTAGAACAAGCATTTGTCAATGCTGAATGTTTGCTTGCGGCATTGGCAGTGGTAGTGTAAGAGTTACAGAGCTATGCGAATAGGAATGGCAGTGAAGTATTGAACTGAAGCCAACCCCACCACCACCCTGCAGAGAGTGACAGGCATTGGGTGTGCCTTTGGGTCATCAGGCATAACAGCCATGCATTTCACTGTACCCCACCCTGCAGACACTGGACAAGTGTCACGGTGTGCCTTGGGGTCTTTGGTTCTTATGTGCACCCATTCCATCAAGAAGTGATAGACAGCAGAGTATAGAGAATGGGGTGAACTTGGGGCTGAAGAGTCCAAGGCATACCCGATGCCTCTCACTGGCTGCAGGGTGTGAATGGTAAGAGCATTACAGGCAAGAATGCCAAGTCACATCCCTGATGCCTGTCATTCTCTACGGGTTGGGCGTTATGGTTGGAAACCCTAATGCCTCAGGCATTCGCTGGTATTTTCACTCCAAATTTTCAACATGTTTTTTGTGACCCCACCTCATGAACAGTGGCAATATCAGTTTGTTAGCAGAGCTGCTTATGCACAGCGACTACGGCATTTAGCACTACAGGTGCAAAACATTCTGAACAGGATGTAAAAATGACAGCTGTACTGTTCATGGGAGGTGTAAAATGGCAATGTTGCAATCTGCAGTAAAATATTAAAAAAACTGGTGAAGTCCACGAGCGCAGCATAGAAACTGTAGCACGACACCGTAATGTAATTAGTTTGGGGATTTTTTACAGCAGATTGTCAACACAGGCATTTTGGGACCTCCGATCATGAACAGTGTCACTGTGATTTTCTTTATCTGTTCTGAACAATGATTTCCCACAGCGACCATGCATCTCTGCGCTGAAAGTGTGAAAACACATTTCGGCCACGTTGTGAAAAATGACAGCTGTACTGTTCATAAGGAAGTGTGGAAAAATGCCACTGGTGAAAATCTGGACTGAAAATATTACAAAGTCATGAACTTACGAAGGTGTGTGGAAACTACGGATTGCTCACTCATAACACAGTCATTTTATGGACTTTTGTCACCAAATTTTCAACATAGCCACTTTAAGACCTCTGCTCATGAACAGTGTAACTGTGATTTTCTTAATTGTCCCAAACATTGCTTCTATGCACACCAGACACCATTGTGCGCTACCTGTCTTGAAAACACATTTAAAGCGACATGAAAAATGGCAGCTGTACTGTTCATATATGAAGTGTAATAAAGTGGCAATGTTGAAAATCTGGAGTGAAAATATTGAAAATTAAACCTACGAGCATGTTTAGGAATGCGCAATGCACGCTCGTAAAACAGTCATTTTTAGAATTTTTTTCACCAAATTTTCAACATAGCCATTTTAAGACCTCTGCTCATGAACAGTGTCACTGTGATTTTCTTAATGTGTCCCATACATTGATTTCGCACACCGACTGCGCCACTGTGCGCTACATGGGTGGAAACATGTTTTGGGCAAGATGTGAAAATGACAGCTATACTGCTCATAAGGAAGTGTAATAAAATGGCAATGTTGAAAATCTGGATTGAAAAATATTACTGAGTACTGCAGACTTACGAGCTGTATAGAACCGCGCACGACGCCAGAAACAGTCATTTTTAGGATTTTTTCACCAAATTTCAATATAGCCATTTAAGACCTCTGCCTATGAACAGTGTCACTGTGATTTTCTTAATGTGTCCCTTACATTGATTTATAGTCACCAACTGCACCATTGTGCGCTACATGGGCGGAAACACATTTTGGGCAAGATGTGAAAAATGACAGCTGTACTGCTCATAAGGAGGTGTGGTAAAATGGCAATGTTGAAAATCTGGAGTGAAAATATTGAAAATTCACCAACTTACGAGCTTGCGTAGGAACTGCGCAACGCACGCTCGTAAAACAGTCATTTTTTAGGAATATTTTCACCAAATTTTCAACATAGCCAACTTAAGACCTCTGCTCATGAACAGTGTCACTGTGATTTTCTTAATTTGTCCCGTACATTGATTTTGCACACTGACTGTACCATTGTGCGCTACATGGGCAGAAACACATTTTGGGTGAGATGTGAAAAATGACAGCTGCACTGTTCATAAGAAGGTGTGCTAAAATTGCAACAAGTTGAAAAATCTGGAGAAAATATTGAAAATTGAAGTAACTTATGAGCCTGCATAGGAACTGCGCAATGCACGCTCATAAAACAGTAATTTTTTGGAATTTTTCCACCAAATTTTCAAAATAGGCTTCTTGAGAGCCCACCTTATGAACACTGGCAGTGTCGTTTCATTAATCATTCTGGAAAAGTGATTTCATGCAGTGGCTGCGAAATCACCCTTCGGGCCCAAGTAATGCCATGACAGTGACAGCATTCATGAGAAGGGGTCCCAAAAACCCCATGTTGAAAATGTGGTGCAAAATTCCCAAAAATGCCTGAGATATGCAATAAAGTTGAAAACCCTATCTATCCCATTATACAGCTTACTGGCATTTCTTAAAAGCGGTCGGCTTTGAAGAGTGCAGACGTGTCTCGGGTCCACCAAGATCGTCAGCAATGAGGTCCGGGTTGCAAGTATGGAGTGAGGGGTGTGGGAGGCAGGATGCACAGTGTGGTGGCGTGCGGGTTGTGGGGGCAGGGAGAAGGCCTGAGGGACAGTTTTTATTTCCAGGTTGTTTTTTTTAAATGACAACGCGGGGACGTTTGCTACGCTTGGGTGGGCTGGGTTTCCAGCATGGCTCCTGTACTCTCGGGGGGAGGACAGTGGCGCCGATGGGGGATTTGGCACCCCCATCATAATGATCAGAGCTTACATCATAATACGCAGTGGGCAAAATGATAAAGAGCTCCCAGGATGCTCTTGGTTCATGAAGAGAAATTTGTACTGTTTGTAAAGGCAATACATTACATACATTGGAAAATAACAGTAATTCCATAACAATTCAACAAAGATTCCACCTAAGGCACTGATAGTGGTGCAAAACAGAGTTAAGGAAGTGTAGGAATGGAACCTGGGATATCGCGGAATCATTAATTTGTGTCCTAGTGAAGGCAATTCATTAAAGACAGTTGCAGGTGTCTTTTAGTTTAGCCATAACTATCCTTTTGAAAAAAGTTAATAGGGACAATACTGGCTAATTTCAAAATGATTGTAGTCGATTCCAAATAGTTGGCAGTGAGCATGAAATAGCACATTTCCCAAAGGAGGTGCGGGTCCTAGGTACGTCAAGTAGGAGAAACTCGGACTTCCTAAGTGAATAGACACTGCGTGCTATATGTATTAAGGAGGATAGGTATTGCGGTAGTTTGTTCTGAAGAAGTTTTAAAGTCCATGTACCTGCATGGACTGTCCATCTAACAGAGAGCGAGGGCCAGCCAACTAAGGCATATAGATCACTATGATGAGTTAGAGGGAGGGAGTTTGTTAAGAATCGTAGGGAGCGGTGGTAGAGAACATCTAGTTTCTGGAGATTAGTAGAAGCTGAGGAATTATAGATTACATCGCCATAATCAAGGAGGGGGAGGAAAGTGGCCTGTACCAATCTAGTTCTAATTTCAGCAGGAAAGATCTATTGCGGAAGAAGAAACCTAACCTGATTTTGAGCCTTTTAGCCAAGTCATCAATATGATCATTAAAAGAAAGCCTGTTATCTAACCAGAAACCGAGATATTTGAACTTTGAAACTATTTCCAGCTGCTCACCTGGGGTAGTATTTATGAAATCATTGGCAAAGCAGGGCACTAGCGTCTGGCGAGGAGATGGCGTGGGATCATAGCTTTTGTTTTGGCATTAGGAGTAACTTTGCATTGATTAAGTTTTTTTTACTGCTAAAAGTCGGTTAAGAATGTCCCTAGTTGCTTCTAGCGATGGCCCAGAGGTATACAGGACAGTGTCATCTGCAAAGAAGTGCAACTGGGACTTTGTAATCTGATGGTCGAGGTTGTTTATATATAAGGAGAAGAGGACGGGACCTAGAATAGATCCCTGTGGGACTCCCCTGACAGTAGGCAGAGAGGAAGAGAACGAATTTCCTGATTTGACTTTCTCAGTCCTGCCCGATAGGTAGTTTTTGAACCATTGGGTAGTAGATGGAGTAAAGCCAAGATTGGTAAGGCTGAGAACTAGTAGGTTATGATCTACAGTATCAAATGCTTTACTTAGATCCAAGAAAACCACACCAGTAGTTTTCTTAGAGTCCATTGCAGATACTCAATTGTTAGTAACTTTGGCTAGAGCTGTAATGGTACTATGGTTTGGGCAAAAGCCAGATTGAAGAGGGTTAAGAATATGTTGCGTTGCTATATGGTTTTTCAATTGGGCGTAGATCAGTTTTTCAAATGCTTCTGCCAGGATAGGTAGTATTGAAATAGGTCTATAATTATTGAGATCACATGGGTCTCCTGACTTAAATAGGGGGAGAATACAGGCGGATTTCTAACATGAAGGAACTGTGGCGGTTGAGATAGAGAGATTGAATATATGAAGTATTGGGTCGGTAAGATAGGGGTATCCAAGTTTTAGAAATAATGGATCTATATTATCCTCTCCTGCACTTTTTTTGATATCCAGGTTAATAAGTGACTCTTCTACTTCTCTATAGCTAAGAGGGAGCAACTGGAATGAGCAGGCTGGCGTGTTTGGTGCTGAATACATGCTATCAATATTCCTAATTTGGGAGGCATGTGGGGAAGTATCAAATGCTAGGCTGGCAGCTATGAAGTGGGAATTAAGTTCTTCTAGTACTTGATGTGAACTTTCAATGGATGAACCATTAATGAGGATCTTTGCTGGAACAGATGGTGCAGTTGAGCGACCCTCAATAGACTTGAGAGTCTTCCAAATTTTATAGGAATTCCCTTTAGCCTGCTCTAGGGTAGAGACATAGTAACTAGATTTAGTTTCACTAATGCATTTGACACATGTGTTCCTGGCTGCTCTGAAGGCCTGCCAATCTATGGGACTCTTAGAACGCCTTGCCTGTGCCCATAGTTTGTCTCGGTTAGACAGTGCAGCTTTAAGTTCCAACGTGAACCAGGGGTGAGAGTTTTTGCGCGTCCCGAACCTTAATATTAGGAGCATGCCTATTAACTAGGATGGTCATGTTGCAGTTAAGGACATTAACAGCCTCGTCTACTGATTTAGCAAGAAAAAGGTCTTGCCATCTGATGTTGCTTAGATCGGTCAAGTAATTGTCAATATTGAACTTACGGAACGACCGTTTGGTTATGAATTTAGGGGGGAAGGATAACTTTGGGTTGTGACCTAGTGCAGACAACAATGTTATGATCAATCATATCATTATGAAACACTGCTGTTTGTAGGATTTTATGTGGATGGGTAGTTAGGATAACGTCTAACAGTGAACTGTTGGCTGCATTTTGGGCATTAATCGTAGTTGGTTCGCTGATAAGTTGGGATAATCCTAGGTCGTCGCAAAGTGACTTTAGGTCGGAGGATTTAGATGATAGCCAATCCATATTAAAATCACCAAGGATTAGTGTTTCTGTGTTATCTTTAGTGATTTGAGGGCACTAAGGATATCAGTGCTGGCAGTAGGTGGCCTATATCCACCTATGATGGTAATATTGTCAGAGGAGGGGAGAGGAAGCTTTAATGAGACAATTTCAAATTCCTTAGGCTTGGAAATGGTAATAATGTTACTAATCATGTATTTTGATTTGGCATAGACCACTACTCCGCCCCCTCTTGAACTCCTGTCCGCCCTAAAAGGAACAAAATCCACTATATTAATTTGCTGATCGGTTATATTTTTGTTAAGCCAGGATTTGGTAACAATGATGATATCAGGATCAGTATGTGCAGCCCAGGCTTGTAACTGCGATAATTTTTTGATTAGGCTCAGTATATTGACCATCATAATTTTTAAACCAGAAGCATCTGCAAATTCTAATGGTGAGGGTATCAATGTAGGAGGACCTGGATTTAACTCAACATTGCCTGAGCAGAGAAGAAGGAGAAGAAGCAATTTCCTTAAGGAGATAAAATGTGACCTAATATCTTTTTTCCTTTCAGACTGCCTAGTGTTTGTTTTGGAATGAGAAAACTGTGTGTTGTTTATGCAAAGGCTTGCGTTACAGTTTGGGACTAAGAGAGGAAGTGCTTTGAGGGACAGTGGGGATGGGAGGAGGGGGACAGAGAGAAAGAAAAGGGTGCTAAGTGAATGAAGGGAGGGCGGCATGAGGAATAGTGAAGGATATAGTGACCGGGAGCATAATAGGTATCGTTTATCATGGTACTATCTCCCTGTTTTAAAGTATTAGTCTGGTATAAACTGGGAACGCAGGCAAGTAGTAGTAGGTAGACTATGGAGGAGAGTGCCATGACTCACTGTGCTCTGCTTGAATATGTAAGGGAGAGGTTAATTTTCTGCCAACTGGGATAACCTATAGGATGGCTAGGTGGATAGAGGGGGCATGGCCACAGTGTATTTAAAGGAGGCCTGGGAGGGGGTGGAGGGGTGGATAGAAAAAACAGACTAGAAAGAGCCTCGGGGAACAGCCTGCACTGGGGTGAGGACTGGACCAATCGGCATTTCAGTAGGAAAAGCGCCTGTAATCCGATTGGTTGGCTTTGGATGCCGTACCTTCTCTTTGCTGGATCTGCCTAGCGGCCGGCTGCTGTCGGCTGCAAGGTCACCTGAGGGCCGGTGACCGTGGATCCTGGGGCTCGCCCTGTTAAGGGGCTGCAAATAAAGGAGAAAGAGGCAAAAATTTATAGGGGGACCCAAACAAGTGCAGGGCAAGGAGCCAGAGATCACAGGAGAAGCTAAACAATGGGAAGCTTACAAAAAGGTGCCAAGGGCGGCGGGGGGTAGAGAGGTTCTGGCTGAAAATGCGTGAAAGGGCTTGTAATCACTTTGCAGAATTCAGATCAGTTAAACAGTAATTACAACAGTCACACTTAAGTAAAAATCTCTAGACATATGCATTTCTAACAAAAGAAACAGACTAGAAAGAGCCTCGGGGAACAGCCTGCACTGGGGTGAGGACTGGACCAATCGGCGTTTCAGTAGGAAAAGCGCCTGTAATCCGATTGGTTGGCTTTGGATGCCGTACTTTCTCTTTGCTGGATCCGCCTAGCGGGCAGCTGCCATCGGCTGCATGGTCGCCGGAGGGCCGGTGACCGTGGATCCTGGGGCTCACCCTGTTAAGTTGCTTCTCTTTGCTGGATCCGCCTAGCGGGCAGCTGCCGTTGGGAGGGGCGCAGCACAGCCGACCAGGGATTGGGCACCCCCGGCTGTACAGTGTGTGAGTGGGGGCGGCGCACGCAGTATGCCTGTGTGTGTGTGTGTGTGTGTGTGTGTGTGTGTGTGTGTGTAGGGGAGCGCACATGAGCAGGCGATATCTTATCGCTGCTCACTGAAGCGTAGCTCCCTATTTCAACTGTACTCCACTGCATTTTGGAGCTGTCGTAGACAGCTCCAGCATGCATTGGAGGACTGGGGCAGCGCCTGCCAACACACTGACTGAATTGGAAGAGGGGGTGACACACCTCCGAAAACTCGGATGATGTCACTATGTTTCTTGCACATGCGTGCAAGCAAACACGAAAAGGGAAGTGGTTATCCCTCTGTACAGACAGTTGGTGAGACCCCATGTGGAGTACTGCGTGCAGTTTTGGAGACCCTCATCTACGCAAGGGACATGACAGGATGGAAGCAGTCCAGAGGAGGGCAACTAAATGGCGCAGGGTCTACATCAGAAACCATATGAAGAGAGTCTGAGAGAGCTTAATATGTATACCCTTAATGAAAGGAGGGACAGGGGAACATGATAGAAACTTTTAAGTACCTCAAGGAATCAACAAAGTCCAGGAGGGTAGCATCTTTCAGAAAAGAGATGTGTAAGAACAAGGGGCACAATTTAAAGATAGAGGGGCGTCTCAGGGGTAATGTGAGGAAATGTTTTTCATGAGAGAGTAGTGGGCGCATGGAACTGCCTTCCTGGAGAGGTTGTGGGGTCTAAAACAGTGGGGGAATTCAAACATGCATGGGACAGACATAAGGCAATTATAGTGGGGGGTTGCAGGAAGTAGGCTGTTGGTTAACTAGAATCTGCAGCTTATCCAATAGGTAGGGAAATGGGCAGACTGGGTGGGCCAAGTGGTCCTTATCTGCCATCAAAGTCTATGTTTCTATATTTCTATGTTTCATCCCCTTCAGATGACGTAGACAAGGCAGGGGCAACGTCTCCCATTGCCTTGACGTGACCAGCCAACACATCTCGCTGATGGCGCAGTTTCGCCATTTTAGATTCACATTCTTCATGACTCACTTTTGCAACACTCTGATCCACATCATCCTGCATCTGCTTCTGTAACACTCTACACACAGCGCTCAATTCACGATTGTCCCTAGTTGCTAAACTTAAGTCATTATGTACCTGGTTTATTTCGTCCTGTAACTATCCCAACTCCTCGCGCATTTGTTCATTCATTCTACTTAACAAGTCATTCATTTGCAAAGCCTGCCCCTTATCCTGTCTCAAACTTTCACACTCCTGCTTCAACATATAAAGTTCCTGCTTGCCTGCTTGAGCAGAATGATGCAAAAGGGAATCCTTTTCATTTCACAGAGTTTGGAGCTCAGACTCCAAATCCTGCTCACATCTCACACATTCAGTTTTCTGCAACCCATCTCCTGCTTAAGAGATGAGATTTGTAGTTCAAAGGTTCGAAACCTCACTTATAGATATATAGACAGTGTCGGCAGATAAGGGCCTATGGCCCACCCAGTCTGCCCATTTGAGCTTGTAAGTTCAGTTTATGTTTTCCTAGAAGTCTGTTGCCCCTAACCCCTGACCTCCAGAATTCCTTTATGTCTATCCCATGCATTCTTAAATCCTGTGATTGTTTCAGCCCCCACCACTTCCTCTGGCAGGGTGTTCCACTTGTCCACCACCTGTTCTGTGAAGAAATTCTTACTCACGTTTCCTCTGAATCATCCTCCCTCCAACTTCATCCCATGCCCTCTAGTCCTGGAACATCTTTTTTGCTTAAAAATACTGTATTCCTGCACCCTGTTCCTCCCTGTAAGATACTTGTATGTCTCTATCATATCCCCTCTCTCCCTCCTCTCCTCCAGGGAGTACATGTTCAGTTCCTTCAACCTGTCCTCATAGGACTTGTGATGCAATCCATGCACCATCTTTGTTGCCCTCCTCTGAACCTTCTCTACCCTGTCTATGTCCTTACGTAGGTAAGGTCTCCAGAACTGTACACTGTACACTGTACTCCAGGTGGGGCCTCACTAGTGTCTTGTATAGTGGAATTATGACCTCCCTTTTCCTGCTGGTGATGCCCTGCCTATGCATCCCAGCATCCTATTTGCTTTACCTGCTGCCTTGTCACACTGTTTCCCTACCTTGAGGTCATCAGAGATGATAACCCCAAGATCCCTTTCCTGCTTTGGAGGCTTCCAGAGCAGCATAAAGAGCCACAACCAACAGCCCTTTAGCTTCTCGCTTTCTGGCTGTTTGTCTCGTCTCTGTGTACTGGGTTGAAATCCCCAGCACAGGGTTTTCAGATTGACTTGTGTCCCACATGAAGTCAGCCCATACTCCATGGAGGCAAGGAAGTTTGAGACATCGAGTCTCAGTTCTGCACAGATATTTTTTTTTATCATATAAAATTTTATTAGTTTTTCAGATTTTCCAACCACGGCGGGGGCTCTCCAGCCAGCCTCCTGCTGCCAAACTACCATGTCTCAAACATGGTTACACATTACAGTATTACACCAAGGAATAATATATCTCTGACATCATCAGCTGTACAATTATCTTCTTACATTCAGTCCTCACTTTACAGGCTCTACTATTTGTCAAACTCACAAAACTAAGTCCACACGTATATATAAAACAGCCTCTAAAACTGTAGCATCATCATCCAACCGGGGGGGGGGGATCTCCCGGAGTTCCTTGTACCTACACTATTCTGGCCACTTCCATACCATATATTCCATGTCCCTTCGCCTCACCCCGTTTTTACCAAATCTTCCACAGAGAGGGCCTGCGCCTAGTGACACCGGACTGTACGAATTAAGCCAGACTGATAGCAGTCCATGCGTTATGAGGGAAAAGCCCCAGACTATCCTTAGCCTCAGTCATCCCATAATTAAGAGTCAGCACTTATAAAGCACTCAAACCTCAGTAGGGTGTGAGGGATGTCATTATTTAAACTATCAACGGGTTATGCAAAGGCGGGGGTGGGATCGAACAGATATGTGAGTGTAGGTATGTGTCCCATTTCTTATAGTATCTGGGGAGATGTCCTTTCCTCATTGCAGAAAGTTTTTCAAAAGTAGCAAGCCGCACCATAGCCATCCGCCACTCGGTGATCGCGGGGGGAGGGGTAGGTAGTCGCCATCTTTTCAGAATCGCCCTTTTTGCCTCCATGATGGCAACCAACACCCATGCCTTAGCGGGTGTCGACAAATGACCTAGAAAGGAAACATCCCCCAGCACCAACGTAACTTGGGCAGTTGACAAAGGTCTGCCCAGAACCTTGGAGCAGTCCTCCAGCACCTGTTGCCAGAACCCCTGGACTTCTGGACATGCCCACAAAATATGGAGTAGGTGAGCCGGAGAGGTGTCACATCCCCAGCACTTGTCGTGTTTCGTAATGTTCAATCTATGAAGCACTGCCGGTGTCTTATACCATCTGAGGAGGACTTTCGACTGAATCAGTTGGCTTTTGGCATCCTCATATGCCAGGTGGGCAGCTAGTTGCTGAGAGAGAGGGCATTTAAGTTCGGTTTCCCAAGTCACACGACTTGCCAGTGTATTATCGGGCTGTGCCCCCATAATAATCCTATAAAAAGTTCCCACCAAGCCCCTTTTCCTACCAGGTTTATGCAGGGTAGTCAAGCATTTCCATCTCTCCACTTCCGCAGTCTCTGACAAGAGAGAGGCAGTTGCACTCTGGATCTGGAGGTACCTCCAGAAGTCTTGAGTGTTAAGTCCATATTTTCCTCTCATCTGCTCAAAGGACATAACCATTACCCCGTCAGGGAGGAGGAGATCCTCCACCTCACGTATGTCTCTGGAGGCCCATTGCTTCCAGTGTATCGTTCTGCGATCTATCTTTATAAGTTGATTATTCCACAGAGGGGCATACTTAACTGGAGGGAGATATGCTTTCTTTGGAGTGCCCGTGAGGGCCATCACCTTGTGCCATGCTCTACAAGTCTCTGACATTATGGGCGAGAGCATACTGCCTGTCGGCCTCTTGTCAGAGAGCAGCGAGAAGAGAGCATTGTCGGGTAGGAGGGCTGCTTCTAATTGCACCCATTGAGGGGGATGGGACAAGGGGGCAGCAAACCAGCTTGTAGCCTGGGCCATACTAAAGGCCAAATGATATCCTAAAAATCACGGGAGTCCTAGTCCTCCCCTAGTCCAGTGCGTCCGCAGCTTAGCTCGGCTCCAGCGTGCCGTTTTACCTTCCTATATAAAGGAGGAGATAATTCTATCCAGCTGCTGGAAAGGTCTAGGGGTTAGAGGGACGGGAATATTATTAAGGAGATATGCCATCCTAGAAAAAATAAACATCCGGATGGCCTCTATCTTCCCCTTTAGAGAAAGCTGCAATCTTCTCCACTTCTGAACCTCCGCCATTATAACTTCGATCAGTGGGGAGAAGTTAGCCTTCTCTAGATCCCTCCAAGCAAAGGGAATGTAAATCCCAAGATATGAGAAGCCCTGTGGTGCCCAGGTAATATCCGTGTCCCACAAGCAATCCCTACTACACCTTGCATTAAGGGGGGATAAAATTGTCTTCTTTTGATTAATTACCAGTCTCAACAGGGAGGCAAACTCCTGCAGGACCTGAAGAACTATTGGGATGGAGCATCCTGGATTAGACAGGGTAAGCAGCATATCGTCCGCATAGGCATTAACTAGGAAGTTTTGCTCCTTTACCGGTATTCCGGTAATATCAGGGGTGCTCAGGAACTTCCGTATCAGGGGATCCAGCACCAAGATAAACAGGAGAGGGGAAAGGGGACAGCCTTGTCTAGTGCCTCTCTTTAAAGAGAAGGGCTGAAATGCATCTCGATTAGTTACAATTTTTGCTGTGGGCAGATGATATAAAGTGGAGACCCAAGAACAGAACTCCAGCCCTAACCCGTAAAGAGGCAACACTTCCTTCAAGTATCCCCACTCTAACGAGTCGAAAGCCTTAGCGAAGTCTAAGGCCAAGGCTGCCATAGGAGTATCTGAACATAGGACAAGCCACTTTAAGTTGAGGACTAGTCGGAGGTTGTCTGCTCCTGATTTCCTCTTAGAGAAACCTGCTTGCGAGGGATGTATCACCGTGGATAACATTGGAGACAGCGTATTCACCAGAACTTTGGCTAAAGGTTTGGTGTCTACCGATAGGAGGGAAATAGGCCAGAAGTTGGCGCAGTCCAGCACATCCGAGGATTTTTTGGGAATTAAGGTGACTAGAGCCTCCTGCATAGAGGGAGGGAGAATTGAGGACATCTGGCTTCCTGCAGAGCCTGCAGGAGAAGTGCAGTAATTTCCGCTCGTATCAGCTAATATAACTCCACTGTCATACCGTCTGGGCCTGGGGCCTTTCCTTTAGCCATTTGGGACAATGCAGAACTCAATTCCTCTGCCATGATTGGGGCATCCAGAGCCGCCCTCTGCTCCTGGGAGAGCCTGGGGAGAGAGACCCCATTAAACAACTTGGTCATCCATGCCCTGAGCTCTCCTTCCGACACTTGGGCCTTAGAACGATAGAGTTCTTGGTAATAGTTCTGCATTACCACATTAATGGCCTTAAGAGTAGATACTACTCTGCCTTGTGGATTTCTCAGAGCTAATATTCTGGAGGATGCCTGCTGTTTGTGAAGATAGTACGCAAGAAGCTTGCCCCCCTTATCCCCCAGAACTTATGCTTGGCGCGAATTAGCTGCTAGACTGCCTTCTCATTTAACAGAGTATTGAGCTGATATTTTATACCTGCAATGGCAGAGAGAAGAGGGGAATCAAGTGGGTCTCTAGGGTTTACTTTGAATTTTCTTTCCAGAGCCACCAGCTCTACCTGAGCGTAGAAATAGTCTTTGTTCTGGCTTTGCTTTTAGCGGCCGAGAAAGATATGATTCTTCCTCGTAGCACCGCTTTGAACACCTCCCATACTACCGAGGCCATGGTCTCTCCCAGGGTATTCAGAGCAAAATAATTTTCATCCTCTTTTTTAATATAGGTGTGAAATGTTTTGTCTTGCAACAGGGTAGGGTTATACCACCACCTTGTAGAGGAGGCACTCTGTCCTGGCGGAGAGTACAAAATGGAAACCGGTGCATGGTCTGAAATCAGAATGCTACCTACTAAAGCATCAATTATCCCCAGCTCAGCAGCATAATTTGTGAGCCAAAAATCTAGTCTGCTATGCGTGTGGTGCACCGACGAATAAAATGAATAGTCTAGTCCCAGTGGATTGGCCCTCCTCCAGGTATCACACAGACTCCACTCTGTCATCAGATCGGTAAGACTGGTTAAAACCTTAGGATGTGTTTGTGGGGTGGGCACAGATTTATCAAGGAAGATGTCCAGAACTAAATTATGATCCCCTCTTATCAAAATGGGAACGTCAGAAAAACCATTCATAAGGTCCGACATAGCTTGGCTGAGGTCACAGTATATTTCCCCAACATCTGCATTATGACCATAAACATTAGCCAGCAATAGTCGACCACCTGAATATGATACCCGGACTGCTATCCAGCGTCCCTGCGTATCCGAGCGCTTGTCCTCCACCACTCAAGGTAAAGATTTCCTTATTAAGATGGCCACTCCCCTAGACTTAGTCGTGGCACAACTGGAGATCACCGTCCCTACCCATAGTTTCTTCAGCTACTGCACGGTCTGACTGGTAAGGTGCCTCTCCTGGAGCAGGGCCACATCCATCCCTTTGGAATTCAGAAACTGCAAAACTTTGGTTCTTTTAGCCAGGTGGTTAAGCCCCTTCACATTCCAGGAGATGCACCTCCAGCCAGGACCCGTCGTCGCTGTCCCGGATGCTGCCATCCTTTTGGGGTATAAACAGAGAGTTAAACCTGGTGTGGTACTCACTCCAACATTTCCCTTTGTATATCAGACCCACCAGCCCTGAGCTCGTGAGAGACACAAATACCTGATTGACAGCTGAGCACCCCTGGTGTCAGTGACTAGGATAGTTCAATGAGAGTTCACCTCGCACCTAAATATGAAGCCACCTAGTCCCCACCTGGTTGGAGATAATTAAGAAAAGAAAAACACAAACTGTATTTTAACAAGTAATATATCAAACTTAATGTTACTTATTTGTAAGACTAAGGCTATGAGTCTAAACCCCACTTAAGGGTTCCTAAACCACAACAGTAACTGGTGATGAAGTAAATGTGTGAAAGAAGCCACCCACAACAGAAGGGGGCTTCACGCCACACTGTTTCGAACACCAGCCAAAGCAAGGGAGAGGTTACACCCAATTACTGGTATCCTGTCCCATCGTGGCCCCAGGGATCTCTGTAACTCAGCAAGATCCAGAGGTACCAGGCAAGAGAAGCACAAAAACTACTCTAATAAAAGAGTAGCCCCCATTTGCTTATCTACTGGGAAGGGAGGAGGAGGGAGAGGTGAGGAAGGGGGAGCGGGGAGGAAGGAGGGGAAAGGAGGTGGGGAAGGGAGGCTAACGCTGCCCCATGAGTGAGTGCATCGTAGGGGGGGCACTCATCAGGTACCTACCCCTCCTCATAACTGTTCGACTGTTTGGCCAAGGCCTCTCTATCGAAACAGGGGATATACTGCCCCCAAGTCTCTAGATCTCTATGCCTCTACTCTTTAGGCCCACCAGCATCCAGGGTTTAAGAATTTCTAAGAGTAGAAACTAGGGGAGTAAAAGGGTAGTAAGGGAGGGAATGCCAAAGTCTAAACAGCGACTCGGGTGTGTTCGGGGGGGGTGGGTACCTATTCCCCACTGCCCCAGTATCACTACCTAATGCCCTTCAGGAAGAGAATTGGGGGGACAGCAAGGAATGCAACAGCACGATAATGTGTATCTGCGCGTGCTACTCCGCTCCACATCAACCTGCTCATAGGAAGCAAACACAGAAAAGAGAAGAAAAAAGTCTCAGAATGATGTGTCCAGAATGTCCAACAGATTGTTCAGCGTTCCACACCAGCTGGTGACATTTGCCCCCTGTGCATAGCAGTGGAGCCTCCGATAGACGAGTTAAGTGTCTCCGCATATGATTTTTTATTTATTTATTTATTTCAGTGTAGGATTACAATACCTTTGAGCCGAGGTTCTTTTACAATGGTTCCACGTCAGCATGTGCAACAGTCATCATTTTTAGTTACAAACATATAGTCACTGACTTACAGACATGTAATAACCAGTACAAAGACTTGAGTTATGATCAAGGGGGGGGGGGTCAGTGGGGGGAGAAGTGAGGGTAGGAGGATTTAGTCCCGGGCTTCAGACAGCCCGCTTCCACAGCACCATCTTGCTCATCTGTATCAGCCTCAACAGCCCAGTCCAGCACCTCCACGCCCTCCATAGACTCTTCCCGCTTCTCTACCTCCACTTCTGGCACTGCATTCATGGCTTGGGTCTCGGCATCCGCTCTAGGGAATTTGGCTGGGGGAGAGGCCTCCACATTGCTCGTTGTACGCTGCCTAGGGCTCCTGGCCCACTGACGTAGACATCCCGTTGTGGGGGGGGGGTTGCCCAATCCTCCTGCCCCCCAGTATCATTCTCGTTATTTAAATAACCACAGCGATCTGGAGAGGGGGGTCTTGTGGCATTTACCTGCCATCTGCGATCCTGTAGGCAAGGGCAGAGAGGTCTCCTTTGCACCTAGGTCTGACCGAGTGGCATTCCCATCCTCCTGGGGTACATTTCCCTTTCTTTCCGGACCCTTGAGCATATTATCTTTCAGGGGCCAGAGGCGTTTGGGGAGAGACGATCTCGGCAGTAGCCCTAGCCATTGGCCATTTATCCAGGTCTCCACTTCTCGAGGGGGATTCAGCCACAAAAGACCTGCCATCCTTAGACAACTGTAAGGCAGTCAGCCTTCTGAACCTGTATTGAAAAGAATTGGCAGCTAGATTTTTCTTCAGTGGGCCATATGCCTTCCTTCTCATGGCTGCTTCCTGTGAAAAGTCCTGGTAAAATGAGATTGTGTTGCCCTTCCAATTAAGCTCTTCTAGCTCCCTGGCAACCCTTAGTAGCTTTTCCTTCACTGAGTATTTCAACAAGTATGCAATAATTGTTCTAGGCCCATTCGCGCCCTCTGACTTGCCCGCTATTCAATGCACTCTCTCCACCCCCACAGGTTCCTTCCACCTCTCGTCCAGCAGTCTCGGAAGCCAGTCATTCAAGAATTTCTCCATGTTCGGCCCCTCAGCCCCCTCCGGTACCCCTAGTATCCAAATATTGTTTCTCCTGCTTCTGTTTTCTTGATCTTCTGCCCTTTGCCACAATCTAGCAAGCTTGTCCTCATGGTCTTTAAGCCTCTTTAACACAGAAAAATGCTGCCTCTCCAACTCCTCTGTACGTTGATCCAGCACATTTTGTTGGTCTGCCAGTTTCCTTACATCCGCCACATTCCTTGCCACTGTAGCCCCTATATCATCCACTCTGACCAGGAGCACTTCCAGCATTTTAGTGATGTTGGCTAACGCCTCTCCGACTGGTATCGGCTCTTGTGCGGGCATAGCAGGCTGTGTAGGCTGTCCCCCCATGGCAATTCCTGCAGCTTCTATTCTAAACCAGCAGCTTTAACTTGTCTAGATTCTCAGACCCACCTCAGCGGTAACTTCTTCAGCCTAGCTCTCTCCTCTGCTCTTCCCAATCTCAGCCTCACTTGCTCCGCCTGTCAGAAACGTTTGACAAAACTACTGCTCCCCCGCGCTTGGGCCTTTCCGGCCTACTTCCACACATCCCTCCAAGTTATTCACAATTAAATATCAGACTATGAACATCTTTCCCCACAATTCAGCAGCAGCGCTAGTCTGAGTGAGGGAAAAACTTAATTCCCCAGCAGAAATTTATAAATTTCAGTCCAGCCTTCTGGCAATGAAGGCTATAAAAGGCACCAGGTCAGGACAGAGCAAAAAGCTCATGCAGCCATTGCTTCAGGGTCCCAGTTCTGCACAGATATTTGATATGGTGGCCATTGTGTGGAAGGGAACGAAAAATCAAACTGTGAAAGGTGCCATGCTGTGTATCGATCTACAACAGGTGCAGTAGTTCACAGTCAGGCTACTATGCACTTGTAAGCTTGACATTCAATACTGCTGTGGAGTGGGTTGAGTCAGCATCGATCACACCTAGTAAGCAGCCAGACTTTGCAAGGGATTACAAAGTGGGTGAAAAATTGGAGAGGTGGTGCGGGAATACACACCTACAGTACCTGTTGGGAAGGAAGAGTTGTAGCAACAAGTGAAACCTTACAAACTCCAAATATTGCCTGCACGCCATCACCAATTGTCAGGAGGTCTAAACCTCACTCTCAGGTTCTTGGCAATAATGGGAATGCAAGGAATCAAACACACATTGCATAAGAGTAATAAAGCTTGCTTATGACTACCAAAAGGAAAATCACAGTTGCCCTAAGCAGTTCATACTAATAGGAACTAGGAGCCAAAGCAGAGCGTTCCCTGTACCTCAAGGAATCTCCATGTCACCTAGGGTCTCTGAGGTAGAAGACGTAATGTCTTACATTATATACCTAAGATAATGACCATGGTTACTGTAAGATAGAAACATTTCTAGTTACAGAGATGAGCCCTATTGGCCAAATTAGAGGTGGCTCCACAGTCCAAGATAACATTATACAATTTTATTAGTCATCACTTTGTAGAAACAAAGAGGTACAGTTTCTACATAGCCGTGTAGTAATACAAATCATCAGAAGATGGCAATGCTGACTCATATATCATAATCATGACAAGGACACAGATGTCCTACCATCTTGTAAGCAAGAAATACATGTGTATATTGGAAAGTAAAGAGTATAGCAATAATGTGTATACATATCCTGATATCTGCTCTTATATGGTAGATGCCCTTAGCCCTATATGTTAGTATAACATATACCTAAATGCTAGCTGTCTGTAGTGTACCTGTGGGGGTACCAGTTAGGGTGCAGGGACCTCGTGTAACAGGGACCACTAGACTACCAGGGAAATATATGTATTTATACTGCGATGGAGACTGGGAAGTAGGGAGGGATCACTAGAGTACCAGGGAATTGAGAAAGTAAGGTAAATGTGGTACAATGTATTTCAATGAGGTTTTCAACTTTGGTGCATAACTTTGTCATTTTTAAAGATTTTGACACCAGGGGTGGGATATTCAGAAGGGTTGCACATGGCGCAACACAGTTGAGCCATGTGCAACCCACTGATGTGCTCTGGCATGATATTCAAAAGGGGAATGTGCCTGGCACAAATCTCGATGTGCCGGAGAGCATCAGTAATGTATGCGGTGCAAGTAGGGGGGTGTGCCCATGCATGCTCTGCACATCCCGATATTCAGCCTGGGATGTGCTGAGCCCATGCAGGTGCAACCCCTACTTGCGCTGCACACAGCTGAGCCAAAAAAAAGGGAGCAACAGCTGGCCACCCACAGGTGAACTGCCGTATTGCAGGGCACAACATGGCAGCTGCCAGCTGTGGGTGGCTACCCGAGCTCTGGCGGCACCTTCGTGGTAGTGACCCCCCATGCCCGATCGTGGGCATATGTAATAAAATACAAGGTCCAATATCCCTGGTGATCCAGTGGACCGCTCCCAGCCCGATCACAGGCATATGTAATAAAATACAAGGTCCAATATCCTTGGTGGTCCAATGGACCACTCCCAGCCCGATCGCGGGCATATCTAATAAAATAATAAGTCCAATAGCCCTGGTGGTCCAGTGGACCACGTCCAGCCCAATCGTGGGCATATTTAATAAAATAATAAGTCCAATAGCCCTGGTGGTCCAGTGGACTGCGTCCAGCCCGATCGAGGGCATATGTAATAAAATAATAAGTCCAATAGCCCTGGTGGTCCAGTGGACCGTGTCCAGCCCAATCAAGGGTGTACATTTTACAATAGCACACACCAATTCATCTCTGGTGGTCCAGTGTTACCCTCCCACCCGCCCACTGAGCCTCAGCACCCTGCTCCCCGGGTCAGCAGCTGGTGGCAGCTCCCCACCGGTCAGCTTCCCTGCCACCCGCCGACTGACTGTGTATGGCAGGACTGTACACCCATTGGTCCACAGCGTAGGCCAAAGGGCGTACATCTGTACCATACTACACAGTCCAGATATGTGATATGCACATCCCCCTGCTCCTCTCTGCAAATAATATATGTACATGATAACTAATACATATATTACAGATACTATTCAGATGTATATCAGGGCAAACCCATTTTGACATATATGAAATAAATCTCAGAAAAAACATCTCTAATGTATTGAAGATATATGTTTGCTAACATACACTTATTGTAGAAATTACAGAGTAAAATTATGCTTGCATAAAACTTATTGAAATCCGGCTGCCATACCCTTGACCACTCCTTTAGTTTTCTCAGATCTTTGTTCATCCTGCCCCCAGCCCTCCCCGAGTGTCCACACTATTGCAGATTTTGGTGTTATCTGCAAAGAGGCAGACCTTCCCTTCCAGCTCCTCTATAATGTGACTTATAAAGATGTTAAAGAGGACCAGTCCCAGCACTGATCCCTGAGACACCCTGCTCATTACCTCCTTCCCTTTGAGTGAACACCATTTACTATCACCCTCTGCCACCTATCCCGTAACCAATTTCCTACCCAGTGTACCACCTTTGGACCCACCCCTACGCTACCCAGCTTGCTTACTAGTCTCCTATGTGGAACAATATCAAAAGCCTGTCTCATCCCCATCCCACCAGGTCATTCCTGAGACATTCACCCATCTTTACAAAATCTGCCTTTCTGAAGTCCAGGACCCTAGCCCTTATGTGGTTTGATTCTGCAGCCGTCCTTATATTGAACAACACTGTACAGTGATCACTGGCCCCCAGTGGAATAAAATCAAAACAGAGAAGCCCTGTAAATAGTAATCAAGGTAAGGATGTTAGCAACTGAGCAACCTGTTCAACATGTAAACTGATTAAACATTGACTGGGCCTATATCATATGTAAGGCCAGCAAACTAACATGCATGGAAAATTACATAGGGCCCCTAATGCTGATCAGCACACAGAGACTTTCACACCTCCTACCCAAGATAATGGGTATATGCTGCGGGAAAGATAGGGCCTTACTAGGTTTCCACAATGCATCAGAGGAAGGACAATCAGAACTTTTCAAGGAGTAGTTCAACAGTTTGGTTTGCAAAACACAGAGTTTTTCTTTTCATTTCCTCCAAGTTAGTCACTTCTGGCACTATGGCTAGTGGTTAAGAGCACTAAGCTGCAAACCTGGAGACCTGGGTTTGAATCCCATCAGCCCTACTTGCATACTGTGTGAGCCTAAGTAGTTCACTTAACTTTTTTGTGCTCCCTGGTCACACCTGGAAACAAGTTCCAACTTAGTGTGCCTTTCCTGGTTAAACAATTTCCCCTTTCCCTTTCCCCTTCTTTCCGTCTGGCTCCAATTTACAAAAAAAGAAAAATCTCCAGATAGCAAACTCCCTTGAGGGATTTTTTCTACTGGGGGAGTGATATTGAAAACTAGATTTAGATATATTTCAGAACTATACTCAGTCTTGCAGAAAGCCAAGGGACGCCCCTGGAAAAAGTGAAACACAGATGGGAACAGGGAAGTGGGTCACCAGTCCCTTGTAATCTTGGGAGAAATTTCTCTAGACAGGCTGGAGTGTCACTTCATCCCCCACATGGAGGGAATTTCAGTGAAAGGGTCAGTTCACTATTTCTTCACCCCTACAATTATTAAGCATGTTCCACTACTACTGGACTCTGTTGGAGGCACTGTGGCCACAGAAGGTCTCACCACCACATTTTTAGGAGGGGTTCCCCAGTCTACATGAATTCTGGTCAGATGTTCATGTAGTCATCCAAAAAGGTTATGGACAGGGACATTCCACTAGGCTTTCCCAGTTTGATATTTAGCATGCTACCCAACTCACTATGAAACAAACAGCTCACAAGATTATTACAAATTCTGTTATTAGCCAACATAAAATGTGTCACTTTACTATGGTTGTCAGATGTCACTCCTCAGGTCTTCACTTGGACTAAACAAAGTCACCAAAATACAGGACATAGAGAGACTCACTTTAGAACTACATCTTTGGAAAGACCCCTTCTTGCTTTCTGGTGCCCATGGGACCTTTACATTCTAACCTTGTCATTGGACTGTAACTGTATTTGGACTACTAGAGGCCTGTTTAGCGTCATTCCTTTTCTTTACTGTAAGTAACGTTTCAATCCCTGTCCTTTGCACTTTGGATTACAAGCAATGGACTGTTATCTTCCCTTTTTGGTGAGAGATATGAATTAGAGACTCTCTGACTATTTAAAACCACATGCATGAAAAGTGAACATTAGAACAGATGAATTGCTGTGCTGTTGTGTTAAATTAAGTTTGGGGCCACGTTGGCCTGTTTTCATTTCATTGTAAACCAGACAGAGCAATGATGCCATATCAACTTTAAATGCTATGTTATCTTCAATTTAGATTCTGCATTGATCAATAAAGCTGAGTTAAAAAAAAAAAACAGGCTGTTTTAGTCTCATGGTCTATACTGATTTTCACTCGGTAGCCCATGAGGAGGGCGCATGGGTAAGGGCTCCATCCATAATGGTGACTCCTTCTCAGCAAAATCGCTCACGGCGATGGGAGGGTAGAAGGCGACCAGATAGGGGTTGGAGTAATGGATGACAGGGATGCTGCTATATGTGTGCTGGGGAGCAAGCACAGTGAGTGTGGACTGGGAGGGGGCGGAGGAGTTGTAGGGGTGGCACTATGTGGGGCTGGCCGAGCCGCGCCATGGCATTGGGGGTTGGCCTGTGGTTGGGGTGGGTGAGGTATCGGGTTCAGGTCTGGGCGCTGGTGCGATTTTATTGTGCCTGGCCTGAACCTTTATTTTTACATGCTTTCAACCCCCCCCGACATGCACCCCCCTGGAGTTGAGAATCCTTTAGTAGGGGGGTGCTGCGAGTGAAGCCTCCCACATGGGGAGGTGTGGGGGGCACTGCCCCCCACAGAAAGCATTGAAAGTTATGTCCCCAGTGCCGTTGTCCTGTGTGCTGGGATGTCAGTAGTGCCGAAAATGTTTTCGGCACTCTGACTGCACAATAACGGCGATCTCCTTTAGGCTTTCACCATTATCCCATAGAACCTTTTGACTCATGGTCAATATTTACAGTTACCCATTGAGGGTGCACAAGCTAAGTATTGATACATATGCTGATCTCTACATACACTGTCAATAGCCAGCCTTTTGAAACAGTGCCCATAGTTTTTTTATGGAAGAAGCGGAGCAGACTCATTTCGTTGACATCATCACGTAGGCATGTTGTCGCCATTTTGTGAGCTGAGTGGGGGCTTGGCATCAGAGATAATTGAAGTGTTTGTTTATATTTTGGAGAATATCTCAACTGTGCCAACTCTTTATAAAGCAGCAAACTACAACTAAACAGTGGAATGAGGTAACTCTGCATCCCTAATTTTACTTATACACAAGAGTGTTTGTGAATTCCTTTACCCCCCCAAATTTACTTATTTACTTGTCCTATGAGAATGAGCATAATGGGAAGTGTTCCATTTGGTGGTTGGAGCAAAACATTTGCCCTGCCTTGCGATTTTTGGCAGGATTTACAAAAGTGTCAGGCACAGGGTAGATTCAGGAGTGACGTGAGGAAGTACTTATTCACAGAAAGAGTGGTGGATTCCTGCAATAGCCTTCAAGTGGAGGTGGTGAGGATGAAAACAGTAGTGGGGTTCAAGACTGCATGGGATACGCACAAGAGAATCATAGTGGAAAGGAAGGGATGGGGGAGTGAGAAAGAACTGTAGATCAGGCAGGATCTTCAGTAATAGTGTAGGTAGTGAGGAATGGGCAGACTGGATGGGCCAACTGGTCCTTGTCTGCCATCAAATTCTATGTTTCTGTGTAGACACAGGTAGAAATGCCCACTGTGCCTGCATTTGCATCTAACCAAATACACCCAAACAAACCTGCTGCTTTTTTTAAAAGATGCATGTTTGCTGTTCACCAACCTTATCTCAGTCTCCCAGTGGCTACAGCACTGAACAGTGAGCCATGAGTTTCAAGTTCTGAATCCCACAACAACTGCTAGCTGACTATAAGATGGTTAAGCAATAAGGCATGACAGGGAGTGGGCATTGTGGGATTTACCTACACCTTGCGTGATGTACACCTTGTGCCTTAAATTACATGAGAAGTGGGCAAATCCCACTGTGACCAATGCCCTAGAGTGTCTTACAATTGGTCCATCTGTGCAAAACACTAAAACACATAATAAATACATGTGTTAATTAAATATTTACTTAAAAATGGAATAAATTATTATGTGGTGCAACGGCAAAATAATAAAATGGTTCCAAATTCAATCATTTTGTGCAGCTGGATGTAAAGTGTCTGTGTCACAGAAAGCAATTTCTCTTGAACAGGTTCACCCATCCCTGGTTCCAATACATGCACTTTTAAGAAATATAAGAATTATTTTTTAGTACACTTAGGGTCTGCCTCCATTTCCCACCCTGCTTCATTTTTCTATATCTTTCCCCACATTAAGTAGATGAGTCAATTGCTTACCATGGAATACAACAATTTAAAATCTTTTGGCACTGGTCAGGGAACCAGGGTCCCCTCTCTACCTGCAAAGATATAAGGAAGCCCACAATAAGTGCACCAATATGACTGGGAAGGCCAAGTCTGACTTCTATAAGGACCAGCAGATTCAGAACTGCAGCAGTTGCAAAAGATTCTGGAACAACATCTCAGAGCTCCTTGGCGAGGGAGTTAAAACCTCTCCTCAAATACTTATGTTGGGAGTTGAGAGGTCCTTGATCTCCCTGAAATTGCCAGTTACTTCAGCACAGCTTTTACTTACTCAGTTCCATCATCCCCACTGAACCTTCCCAGACTCCCTGCAGGGAACCACAACATGAAGTCTCCTAAATGGTGGGCTCTGAACTAAGGTACCCTAAATTCTACTTTAAGGTTGTTCTTACAAAGTCATCTCGAAATACATCAGTAGGGTACTTGGCAAAACTAGGTGTGGGAGTGACTCAGTTGATATGAAACTTCTTGCGCTGACAGTAGAGGAACTTTCCCACCCCACCTCTAGAATTTGCAACTTTTTCCTGTGCTACTCGCAGTTCCCAGACAAGTGAAAATCCATACTGGTTATGGCAGTTTTCAAAAGCGGAGACTACACTAGCCTTGTCAATTGCATATCCATGTCTGTTCTCTCCTCCCTGTCCAATGTCCTTGAGATAATAGTCCCTGACAAATTTATCACATTCCTTAAACAATACAGTGTCCAGTGGGTACAGCAGCATGGCTTCTGGAAGCTCCACAGAACCAACACCACACTTTTGGAATACACCACATATGTTCATAAAGCCCTTTATATTGGTGACCTACTCAGAGCTAAATACATATTGACCTTACTGAGGTAGTCAATCTGGTTAACCATAAGCTCCTACATAACAAACTCCTTGGCCTGGGTTTGTCACTGAACATAGTTAATTAGTTCCACAGTTGCATGGGGTCATGTTGTTGCAGACAAAAGCAGTGCAGCACTATACTGAGCTATTAAAACAGCAAACAACAAAGGAATGCAGTGCAATACTTGCTTTCTGTGGGGGGCTTTGCCCCCTACACCCCCAACCCCCCCATTAATATAACCTCCTTGGGTGGGGCAACTTGGGGACTTGCGCTCCTACTGTTCCGCAGTTTTGCCCTGTGGCATTGTCGGCATGACATTTTGACCTGGTACATTCCATAGCTATCTAACCAATGGTTCCCAGTGGGTGAAGATTGATAAATCTTTGTCCAACATTAGGGGAGTATCTATTGGTGTCCCCCAGGGCTCCATCTTGAGCTCACTCTGTTTTGGTCTCTTCATAAATTAACTGCACTGTGCTTGTCAGACTGCTAATGTAGTACACAGAAACATACACAATAATGGTAGAAAAAGATCAGAGGTCCATCCAGTCTGCCCAAGTTCCCTATAATCTCAGGAACCTACTGTTCCTCCAGGGTCCCAATCCTCCCCGTCCTCTCTCTATTCTCCTCGTTGATCTTGTCGACCCCAGTAACCACTATTCCCTTCTTTATGTCCCAGCCCTGCTTCCATCCCCTGACTGTTTTCACACCCACCACTTCAGCAGACAGATTGTTCCCAGGTTCCACACCACCCTTTCCTGAACCTACCTCCTGTTAATTTCCATTTATGTCCATGTGACTGCGAATTGGTATTCAGGCTAAATAGTTCCCTGCAGTTCACTTTGTTAATTCCTTTAAGGAACTAAGGAACTTGAAGGTCTCAAGCATATCTCCCCTCTCCCTTCTGGTCTCCAGTGAGTACATATTTAGTGCCTTGAGGAGCTCTGCATTGGATTTTTCCCCTGCTGGCCCCGAATAATTTTTGTTCCTCTGTGCTGCACTGTCTCCAACCTGTTCTTATCCTTTCTGAGATGAGGACTACAGAACTGGGCACAGTAATCTAGGTGAGGCCTCACCAGGGATCTGTAGAGGGAAAGTATTACCTCCTTTCTTCTGCTATCAATACCCCTTCCGATACAGTCCAGCATCCTGTGAGCCTTGCTATAGGCCTTGTTGCACTAACTCAATTGCTTAAGTAGGTTGCTAATGATAACTCCTAGATCCCGTTCCTCAGCTGTAGTGATAAGTCTCTCTCTCCTCCCATCCAGTACTCTGTCTTGGGGTTCTTTTCCCTAGGTACATTACCTTTCATTTTCTAGCATTGAATGTTAACTGCAATATTCCTCTATGTCAGTGATGCAGTCATTTGGGGCTGGCAGTATAGCCTTGAGGTTAGAGTAACAAGCTGTGAATGAGCTTGGTATATCCCGCAGACAGACCTGGGTTTGATTCCCACAACCTCCACTTGCATACTGTGTGACTCTAAGCAAGTCACTTAACCTCCCCAGTGCTCCCAGGTCACCCCTGCTGTGCCTAGTGGGCCTTACCCAGCTACCAAAGAATAAAATAAACAAAAATCTATTCCAGAAACCCTGACCTTGTTAGCCTTACTGCTGCTCTACAAAGCAACTTTAGGTCTCTTGAAAGCTGGTTCTTCAGCAGCAAACTGGTCCTTAGTTACAAAAAAATAAAGACTATGCTGTTCTCTAGCCTCCCACAGAGGAGGAGAGTTCTACCCTTTGCCATTCAAAATAGCCAAGGGCAAAGCCTTGAATAGGTGGAGACCTTCAAATACCTTGCAGCAAGTCTGGATGACACATTGTCTTTTGCACCCAACCTTGACAATTTGGTGACCATAGTTAACAGAAAACTGGGTGCCTTGTACCGTAACAGGAACAATCTCACTTGGAATGCTAGATGCCTTATTGTGGGCAGCTTCATTCTGTCACTTATAGATTATGGGCTTCCTCTCTACACTGCTGCTTGTGGCACTGTGCTAAACAGAGTAAAACTAATCTGTAATAAGGCATGTAGCTTTGCACTTGGTGCAGATAACCACACCCATAGTTCTACCCTTTACAGACTCACTGACTACCTTTACCCCGTGTAATGAAGCTCCAGATCTGTTTGCTCGCCAAAAATTTGCTCTTTGGTCTAACAACTTCTGCTTTAGAAAATTGCTGCTGCAATGTCTCCAACCAATACAACCCCAGGAACATGGCCAGGAATGCCTTGAAGCCTTCTTTCCAGCATACTTAGCTGGGCAAGTAGTCATTTGCTGTCAGGGCCACTAACCGGTTAAACAAATTGCCTGATACACTGCCTAATCTCCTCAAGTTTAATCAGTTTAAGAGATCTTTGCAGTCTCCATTTGCAGTCTGATGCAGCTGTAACCCTTAAACATTTTTTTCTGGTGTCTTACTGTACATAACCCGTGACTTTTTATACAACGATCTGTTTTGATTTTTTCAAAACTGTACATCATTGTTCCACCTTAAGTGCTTGGAGCTTGACTTGACTGCATTTCCATTGGAGCTACTTATTGTACTTGTAATGGTATTTTTTTTTGTCACTATGTATTTAACATGGAAGCTTTGTAAATGAGCACTTGTGCTCAAAGGTAGTATAGAGGATAATGTATGTTCCGCTATAAAAAAACAAGCATGTGTGGCTATCAGGAAGTTTCCATGGTGACCATTTAAACCTCCAGAGTAAAGCTCAAGAGGTTTTCGTTCACCATGGCAACCTCAAGATGACTACTTATGTGTATTGTGTATAGTGGAACAGTGTATGGTCCACCACATACAAGAAACATGAGTATATGTGATTTTAAATACCACTCATGTTTATTCGTAGCATTCGGTGAAGCATGGCAAATAATATGTGGCAAACAAGTCAACTACTAGCAGTCCTACTATAACTGAAGTTTTTAAGAAAATAAATGGTTTTCTTTTTGACAGAATGTTCCTGCTGTTCATCTTCAACGTCGTCAGGTAATAGTAGTTTTGAGAATACCTCAGCTGCCATTGTTAGAAACGTTAGTGCTGTGTGAACTGTCAAACTGTCAGTGTCACTCACACAGCACTAATGACTGCAACTGCGGCTCCAGTGGGTATGGCTCATGAATGTATTCCATGTTGTTGTGCTGCAGTAGCTACGTATCTGGTGCAGCACAACAACAAAATAACGTAGCTACTGCAGCACAACAGCATTATTCTAGGTATGGATTTCTACCTAGAATAATGTTCTACCATACACTATAAATAAATAAATAACAATTCTGCATAATTCTTCTGGCAGAATGTTAACTGCCTCCAAACACACACCTGGAATGTTTGGCATAGAATACAAGTATTAAAAATTCTGCATAAGTCTGAGGCAGAATTCAACCTCCTAGACATGGACACTCACAACAGAAGGAGTAATCTAGATCCAGGGCCTCAACTATATCTGTGGAAGGGTAAGCAGCAGAGATTTCCCTGGTAAGCAGGTAATGATAGGAAGATGATTTTCACTGTAAGCAAAGAAACACCGGAAAGTAATACTAAGTAGTATTTCATTTTTTGAATTTGTGTATGAGTGTGATGAGGGGATTATAAGGGAAAACTATATATATATATATATATATTTTTTTTTTTTTAATTCTCTACTTGCTCCTCAGCCCTTTCAATCTGGGAGGAAGCCCCAGCCCCATCACCCTGGCATCCACCAGCCAGCACAAGTACCCCAGGGATTAACCCCCCTGGGGTCTGCAGAAGGGGCTCTTCCCCCACCGAGACCGGATCCATATTGTGCGCTGTGGCTAGCCAGGTGTGGGGCCTGGGGGCTCCCCCTCATCATCCTCTGGGAGCCTTTTTCCTTTTTACTCCCTCTTTGTGGTAGCATGCCTTGCAATGACACCAGCAACTGGGTTCACAGATGCTCCCATGTGTGCCCCATTCAAGTGTCTGCTGCCGCCTGTCATGCAGCTCCATGCTGTTAAGTTCCAGTCTCCGCCAGGGGTCAGGCGAGCACCAGCCACTGTAATCCCAACCCCCAGAGATGGAGAGCAGTCCCACAGATGCTCAATCCATCTCCTCCCAGCCAACCCTTGGCAACCCATGCTTGTTCCAGAACACTGGTTGCCGGTGTGGCGCGAGGTGTGGTGTTCAACGCCTCAACCCTTAGTGCCACCAGGCCAGCGGGGAAAACAATATTTAAATAATTTGTTTTTTTGAACCTAAAGGAGTTTTATGTTTTTTAAGGCCTAGTTGAATGTTTTTTTGTGAGGGGAAAAATGGCTGCCATTTGAAAGTTGTTAATAAGTTAAAGTTCAGATAGATAGGTGTAAGGATTTTAATGGAGGTAATAAGGCTGACTGGTCTTTTTGCCATGGCTCATTGCAGGACATACCCACGTGTAAAACTGAAACTGACCAATCAGATTGTTGGACTTTTCCTTTCCATTTTATTTATTTATTTATTGAATTTTGTTAACCAGGTAGGCCCACTGGAACCCAAAGTCCCTTTTTCAGGGGCAAAATGGAGTTAATTACACAGAATGCCAAACAATATAGATTTTACAGAGTCAGACAATACATGGCGTAATGAACTAGTTGTGCTTATTCAAATACATACCATAACATGAAATAATATACACAAGGATACAGGAGACTAGGTCACAGGCAGGAACATATTACACTTCAAGGCAGTAGCACAGTATTAAACAAACAGGCCGGATACCCATTCCATAAGTAGTACAAAAAAACAGAGTACAATGGAAGTGTTACAAAATGCAAGTCCAGGTGCAATGAGGAATGGTAGCAGCTCCAGGTCAGTGACTGCAGGAGCACAAGCTGAATTCAAGCAGGTGTGCCTTGAGGCCTTTTTTAAAACTTCCAAGTGAGGTGCAGTTTTGTAGGGAGGCCAGAAATGTGTTCCATACAGATGGTGCTGAGCTGGCAAAAGATCCCCCCCCCTGCACTTGATCTGACCCTGGGTACTTCTAGTAAAGTACATCCAGTGGACCTGAGCACTCTTTGTTCTGGCTTGGGGGACAGTATACCTGGGAGGCAGTGTGGAGTAGGGCCTTTTAGGATTTTGTTTGTTAACTCTCTTTATCTCCACCACCTTGGAACTCTCTCAGGCATCCCTCGCTCACCACCAATCAATCAGTCAATCAAAGTCTTTATTTATACAGGCGATCACCATTGAGCATGCTCATTTACAAGATGTACCTGTTACACAAAGTAAGAAATAACAGATACAGTCCAGACAATGAACAAAGTATACAGTTGCGAACATAAAAAAACAATAGTAGAATGCAAATTTAGCAATGAAAGTACTCGTATGCAAGCGAAAAGGGATAACATGGACAGGGTTCAGTTCGATGAGGGACAATTATGACCTTTCATAAGCTGAATGGTGACATATACACAATCAGATGATTTATTAGAAACATTCCTGTCCTCAGGGACCCAGGAGGGCAGTAGACTGAGGGGAGGGATAAGGATGGAAACAGGGCAGCAGGGTAGGGGTAGGAGATGTGTCAGGAAGGGTACTGACATGGAGAAGGGGGATGTAACAAGACAGAAGGCCACTGACGAGGCCCATAGCAGTGGGCATATAACACCATTGGTGAATGGAGAAGGAGCAGGGAGGGTCGCATAAGCTAGGATGAAATGCGGGGCCCATGCTGATATAGTCGGCCAACGTGCAGGTTTTATTGAAGGGGAAAACAGTTGCAGAGTTCTTTTACTGAAAGGTCGTATAAGGTCTTAAAGGAAAATATGCTGATTGGAGAGCTAAGCTTCAGTGTTTTTTGTAAAGTATTCCACAAAGAAGGCATTGCAAAACGTATAGCCAATTTCCCGAGGCGTTTTTTTTAGTTTAGGTACCTTCAGGTAAATGAGGGAGTAGCTTCTCAAGGCATAGGTACCAGGTTCGCATAGCGGTAGACAAATGGAGATATATGGGGGAAGTTTCTTGATAATGGCTTTGAAGGTCCAGAGTACAGCATTTCTGTGTCTCCTGAAGTGGAGGAAGAGCCACCCGATGGCTGTGTAAAGGGCACAGTGGTGAGAGGCATGAGGTAGTCCAGTGATGAATCTCAGGGCCCTGTGATACAAAGTATCAAGTTTAGCAAAATGCGAGGCAGGGCAGTTACTATGAAGAAAGTCGGCATCGTCAACCAAGGAGAGAAATGTGGTTTGTACCAGCCACCATTTGGCATTGCTAGTGAGGTAGTTATTTATCCTGTAGAATAGGCCAAGCCTCTGTCTTAATTTTTTAGAGGTCTTTGATATGCTCCGTGAAAGAAAGTTTGTGATTGAGCCACACCCCCAGATACTTGAATTTGGTAACATATTCTAAATTTTCTCCCAAGATTGTGGTGATCTGAGGGATGGAACCAGCAGTGGCTGGGTTTGCATCCAAGAGGAAAGGTGAGAATAGAATAGCCTTGTTTTTTTCTGCATTTAATAACAGTTTTTTGTTTAGAAGTTGGCTCTGAAGAAGGTTAAATTCTGATTTTAGGTCTTTGTAGGCTATTTCAGGTGAGGAGCGGCTTAGATAGAGTACCGTGTCATCTGCGAATAGATGAATATTGGCCTTAGTTATGTTGATGTCTAAACTGTTCACATAAATTGTAAACAATAGTGGGCCCAGGATTGATCCCTGAGGGATCCCTCTTTGCAAGGGTTTAAGAGGAGAAAGTTCATCATCTGACTTTACTTGCTGCCAATGGTTAGAGAGGTAATCAGCAAACCAATGAAGGGACAGTGCATCCAGCCCTATAACCTTGAGGGAGGAGAGGAGCAGGTCATGGTCAACAGTGTTGAAGGCCTTGCTTAAGTCTAAGAACACTGCACAGACAAATGTCTTGTTTTCCAGGTCCCGTTGCCAGTCATTGGTCACTTTAGCAAGGGCCGTGACAGTGCTGTGCTGTGCTCTAAAGCCGGATTGCATAGGATTTAGAAGATTCATAGTTTCAACGTATGTTATCAGTTGCTTGCTTACTATTTTTTCCAGTAGTTTAGACAGTATAGGTAGTAATGAAATTGGTCTGTAATTATTTAAGTCACAAGGGTCCCCAGATTTGTACAAAGGGATAACGTGAGCTATTTTCCATAAAGGTGGGAGGATTCCATGGGACAGAGAAAGATTGAATAGGTGGGTAATTGGTACAGAGAGGACATGGAAGGTGACCTTTAGGAGAAGGGATCTAGAGGGTCGGCACCAGCACTTTTCTTACCATCCAACTTTAGTAGGAGTTCTTTGACCTCCCTCAACGAAGTATGCTGAAGGGAAAAGACTGAATTGGTTAGGAGAGGTTCCAAGTCTTGCACATCAAATTGAGATCACAGGGAACATGCAGGTGAGTTATCAAAGGCAAGATCTGCAGTAGCGAAGTGGTTGTTAAAAGCATCCAGGATTTCCAGTTTATCTCAGATGGTGCCATTGCCAGAGATGATCTTTGCAGGCAAGGAGTTACCTGGGGTATGTCCAGACATATCCTTGATGGAATTCCAAAATTTTGTGGCGGTCCTAGAGGCAGAATCCAGTTCCTTTCGGTAGAAGGATGCCTTAGCATCTCTTATCATTTTGGTGCAAGCATTCCTAGCTTTCCTAAAATTACACCAATCCATCGGGCCTTAGTAGACCATGCTTTATTCCAAAACTTATCCCTGTTTAGTAATACTGCTTTGAGTTCAGATGTGAACCAGAGACAAGTTCTTCCCCTTACCCTAGTTTTAATGAAGCAGGCATACTTGTTTAAGGCCTCGGTCATAATTTCAGAAAAAATCTCATAAGCAAGCTGGACCGAGTTAACTAAATAAAAATCCTGCCAACACATTGAAGATTTTAAATCATCAAGGTAGTCGGACAGATCAAAGTTGCATCTGGGCCTCTTGATAGAGAACTTTGACATGGACGGTGGACTCTGGACTGACCTTATGCTAGCGATGATGCTATGATCACTAACATGAGAGAAAAATACACCTGCATGGGAGAAAAGGTACGGTTTGCTTACTAGAATGACATCCAGCAGTGTACTATTGGCAGGGTATTTTTTGCTAGGACGTGTAGGTTCAATGATAAGTTGCGTTATCCCAAGGGTGTCACAAAACTCCTTGAGGGGTGCCGTGGTTTGGGACAGCCAGTCAAAGTTTAAGTCCCCAAGGATGACTGTTTCAAGGGAGCCATGCACCATAACATTAGTTAGATGAGTAAGGATTTGAGATCCAGCAGAGGGTGGCCTATAGCAACCTATAACATGTAGTGTGAAAGATGAGGGTATCTCCAGCTTTAGAACCAAGCATTCAAATTGGTTAGCAATGGGTGTCATTTCTAGACATGTTACCATGTATTTATCCTTAACATATATGGCCACCCCCCCCCCCCGATGAGCCTGTCAGCTCTGAATAAGGAGTAATTAGGGATGTTAATTTCCCTATCAGGCGTGGCGGGTCTGAGCCAAGATTCAGAGATAACTAATACATCCGGTTTGGTATGACTGACCCAGGCCTGAATCAGTGTGAACTTTTTTAACAGGCTGCATACGTTCATATGCAAAAATTGCATACCTTTCAGGTTTGCTAGGTCCGAGTATGAGGTAAGAGTTTTAGCTGGACCAGGATTAAGTTTGACGTCTCCAGAGCAAAGCAGAAGGAGGAGAAGGAGCTTCCAAAATGGAAGCAAGAGACATTTTGAGTTTTCTTGGCCGTGAAAGTCTGATGCGGGTATTAGGCAGAGTAAGAAGTGACTCATAATTATATCTGATCCGTACTAGAACTGCAGATACTAAGACCCTGGCTGGAAGACAAAAAGGGAGGCAATTGCTTAAGGAGGCAGTGAGTATACTCTGCGGTGGCAGTTCTGTACCAGTCCTACCTCTGTGCATAGTTTTGATAAGAGACTGCAAATAAGGAAGTCTGAGGGCACAAAGGTAATTGTATGAGGAGAAACAGTATACACTACAGCCCTCTGGGGGGCTATGGGCTCCCCTACAAGCAAATCGAGTGAGCTTAGGTACCATGCAGGGCACAAGAAGGAGGGGAAGCAAAATGCGGGAACTAAAGAGACACCCGCATGGTGAAACCTTGTGAGTAGCAGATACAATTGAACTGGCTGGCTCTTACAGCCTCAGTTTGCTTCATAGCCTACACCACTATCTCAGGGATTTATTGGAGAAGAGATGCTGGTATCGCTAATAATGCCGTAACAAGGCACCGCCTGGTAATTCTTGGGGGACTAGTTCAGAGGACCAGAGGCAGGTGTTTGTGACCTAGGCCACTGACACGGTGAGTAAGGTGCCCAGAGGTAGAGTACCACAGACACTGAGAGTTTTACTAACTCACTGGATATTTAGTAGGGCCAGCAACACTAGAATCCCTACAATGTTAATGGGTTGGGATACGAGCAGTAACTGATCATGGGTAAGTGAGCTTGAGCCGTCCAGAACTGGGGAGCAATGAAGGGTACTTTGGAAGCCTAATTGTCCTGAGAGAGAGACTGAAGGGGGTGAATATAACATGGGGAAGGGTGCAAGCGTATTTAATAAGTGGTGTGGGTGGAGGATGGGTGGCAGGAGGAAAATATGGCTTTGGCCCTACCTTTCAGTTGAGAGCATCTGACTCAGGTCCGGGTGGCAGCTGTGAAGTGCCATCCACCCAGGGGCTGAGTCTCTCTCGGAGTCTGAGCTGGGAGCCCTGGTGGGGTCTTGGCTGAGGAGAGAGGAGACTGGAGGTAATTAAATACTGGCCAGAGACAAAAGGCCACACAGTCCAGCAACAAGAGCAAATCTACATGACAAAGGGGCTGATTTAACTTGGCGTCCAGCAGTCAGGAGTCCAGAGACACAGCCTAGAAAGGGCTGTGATCACTTCAAGAGTTTTGAATTAGCAGGCACAATAAAACATAAGGATACAGATTAACAGTAATAACTAACATTCATTTCTAGCAAACAACAACAGTTACAGCCCTTTTCCTGAAGTTTTAGCAAGGACAAGGCAGTATCAGGCAGAGAGCCAATCGGGTGGAGGCTGAAAAAGGCACTCGCGTTCCGATTGGCTAACGGCTTTTGCTGTAAGTTTCAGTTGAGAGCATCCAAGCTTGTGGACTCGGGTGGTGGCTATGGATGTGCTGTCCACCCGGGGGCTGAGTCTCCCTTGGAGTCTGAGCTGGGAGCCTTATTGGGGTCTCGGATGAGGAGAGAGGAGACAGGAGGTAATTAAATACTGGCTGGAGACAAAAGGTCACACAGTCCAGCAACAAGGGCAAATCTACATGACAAAGGGGCCGATTTAACTTGGCGCCCAGCAGTCAGGAGTCCAGAGACACAGCCGAAAGGGCTGTGATCACTTCAAGAGTTTTGAATTAGCAGGCACAATAAAACATAAGGATGCAGGTTAACAGTAATTACTTACATTCATTTCTAGGCAAAAAACAACAGTTACAGCCCTTTTCCTGAAGTTTTAGCAAGGACAAGGAAGTATCAGGCAGAGGACCAATTGGGGCGAGGCTGGAAAAGACGCTCGCATTCCGATTGGCTAACAGCTTTTGCCGTACCTTTCAGTTGAGAGCATCCAAGCTTGTGGTCTCGGGCGGCAGCTGTGGAAGTGCCGTCCGCCCAGGGGCCAAGTCTCCCTCAGAAGCTGAGCTGGGAGCCCTGGTGGGGTCTCAGCTTTCAGTTGAGAGCGTCTGGGCTTGTGGTCTTGGGCAGCGGCTGTGGAAGTGCTGTCCGCCCAGAGGCCGAGTCTCCCTCGGAGTCTGAGCTGGGAGCCCTGGTGCCTGGAGCCACCGCGCTACCACCACCTGAAGCCCGCCCCACTGGGAAATGGGGGACAGACACTCCCCACCTACTTGGTCCATCAATGCTCCCCTACTCGCCAGAGCCAAGGCAGGACAGGGGGATCGGGAGAGCCAGTGGGTTGAGCCTAGCATTGGATGTGTAGTGGTGGGGCACTGGAGGTTGTCGTCACCTATCCAGGGAGTGGGGCTTTTCTTGTGTGTGTTGCCCCTGGAGCACAGATGTGCAATGACGTCTGCGCACCTAAAGTGCTGACATCCGCCACCACTCCAATGCTCGTTATGGCATCACTCCTGCAGTGCCCCCAATCTCCATCAGGGGAGACCTTTTAGGATTTTATAAATGAGACAGAGGAAAGAATACTGTAGTCTGTCCTCTAGAGATGGCCATTTGCAGTGATGCATCATTGGAGAGTTACCCAGGGCAAATCAGCCAATTTTTTTGTAAAGGACTCTGAGTTTATTGAGCTCTGTGTTTCTTGCAGAGTGACGAGCAGGGACCCAAAAACTGTAAGAGTGGGAGCAGCGTACTCCTGGCATTAACTAGTCAAGATTCCATGGTGACGTCATTACCTAGATGGTATAGCAAACTAATTTTTTGGTGTAGAGATTTAGTGAGAGAATCAATATGTGCTCTGAAGGAGACTTCCTGATCAGTGTAAACCCTTAAATATTTAGTAGCCTCTACCACCTCTATCTGGTTACCCCCTGATGTGGACAACTTTAGTAGGTGTTTCCTGTCAACACCTTAGTACCTGGGGCCAAAAAGGATGGCATTAGTCCTTTTGGGATTGAGAATTAGCTTATTTGACGAGAACCACCTTTCAAGCATCAAGAAGTCCTCAGCGAGGAGTTGTTGATGAGGGTGACATCATTGGAGCTCCTTTAGTGTACTGCATCATCAGCACAGAGCTGAAGATGTGCCCCTCCACAATGACTAGTTAGGTCATTTACAAATAAAGGGAATAGCACTGGGCCCAGGATTGCCCCTTGAGGGACGCCACAAGTTATGGTTTGCAATGCAGATTGCATACCTTTCCATTTCACTTTCTGAAATCTGTCAGTTAAGTAATGAGGGAACCACCTACAAGATAGGGTCATCTAGACCAAAGCTCCTGTACTTATCTATTAGGAGACCATGACTCACAAGATCAAATGTCTTTGTGAGATCTATGAAGAGTGGCCCAGTCATATACCCCTGTCCACGTCACCCAGGATACCTGTGGTCAGCCTTATCAGAGCAGTGTCTGTACAGTGGGATTTTCTGAAACCGTGTTGCCAGTAGGTCATGAGATGATACTGCTCAAGATATTCTTGGAGCTGGTTATATATAAGCCTTTCCTAAATTTTGGCAAGGGAGCTGAGTAGGGAAATGGGGTGGTAATTTTCTATAGGCTCCTTGGGGCCACCTTGTGGACAGGTAATACAATGGCCACCATCCAGCAATCAGGGATTCTTTCTTCCATGAGAGACTTGTTGAACAACATGGTAACAGGAGAGGCAATTGTATGAGCAGCTAACTTTAACAGCTTGGACTCCAGATTATCAAAGCCCATCTATGCCTCTGCTTTTAGATTTTTTTGGTAAAGTTAGCACTTCTTTTCTGATTGTGTCTAAAATGGAATTTGGGTATGGGTACCTCAGTTTCATGCAGATCTGGTGTGTTTGGGGTGGTTCCCAAAAAAGGAATTTTGTACCTTTCTAGATCAGTGAAGAATCTGTTAAATGCAATCAGCAGGAGTTTCAAAGCATAGCACAGGGCTTGCGTCCAGTCCTGCACCATGGCACTTAGGTACTGGTGGTGCAACAAACCCTTCACCGTAACTGCACCTGATTTTACAATCTCAGGCATAGTTGTGACAGTTACCATGGATTACCACAGCTTGCGCTAAATATCTGGTTAAAGCTTTGTAGAAATGGGCCCCAGGACTGCCACAAGTTAGACCAGAAATAGTTGGTCTAACTTGCAGCAATTGCCCAAGGGATGGAAAATCCCATTAGATCACAGCAAGTCCCATGTGCCATATCATGGGGCTTGTGCCAATGTAAGGCTTTTGAAAATCCTGACCATTCACAGTTTCAAGGTGGTCGTTAAGTAGGTTACCCTTGGCCAGGATGGGTTGGCCCTTTAGAAGGCTGTTTATGTGGGTCCAAAATGTTTTGAGGTTGGACAGGTTAATGTCTTTCAGATTCCTGACATATTTTTTCTTGGTCACATTGATGTTAGTTTTACAGAGATTCCTGTACCCTCTGAATTTATCCCAATCATGTTTGAGACCTGTATTTTTAATTACTCTCCATTGCTTATCCCTCCATCTCCATAGCATTCTAGTATCAGCATCAAGCCATTTGGACATTTGATCTTTTACCCTAATTTATTTATAAGGAGCATACTGTAGAGCAAGTCATTTAATCACATCAGTGCACTGTAGTCCAAGCTTTAAAATTGGGTAGAAGCAAAGCAGTACCCTACTGAAAACAATACGGTTCAGGTCAAGTGTGTTATCTAGGGTATTTAAATACATACAATATCTTTTATCTTAGCTTTCCTCTGACTGGGATAGAGGCTGCAGCTGTGTATTATGACACCTTTTTCCAGGACTATGCTGCTTGCTTCTGGCTCTCTTCTGTGGCTCCACTGCTGTTGATGCATACTGCCGGATCCTCGCTCTCATTGGTGAGACCTCACCTAGAGTACTGTGTCCAGTTCTGGAGACCACATCTCTGGAAGGACATAGAGTAGAGGTGGTCCAGAGGAGGGCAACAAAAATGTGCAGGGTCTGTACCTGAGACCATATGAGGAGAGACTAAAGGACCTCAATATGTACACGCTGGAGGAAAGAAGGAAAGGGGGGATATGACAGAAACTTTCAAATATCTGATGGGTATAAATAAGGTACAAGAGGGAAGCATTTTTCAGAAAAAAGATGGTCAAGAACAAGAGGTCATGCTATGAAGCTGGAGGGGGGTAGACTCAGGGGAAACGTAAGGAAGTACTTCTTAACAGAGAGAATAGTGGATGTCTGAAACAGTCTTCCAGTGGAGGTGGTGGGGGCGAAAGCTATGGTTGGATTTAAGAATGCATAGGATAGGCATAAGGAAACCTTAGTCATTAGGGAAGAGAGGTCTAAGCCGAGGTTCAGTTAGGGTCTACAGTATTATAGTAGGTAGGGAAAATGGGCAATCTGGGTGGGCCAAGCAGTCCTTATCTGCTGTCAAATTCTATGTTTCTACGTTTCTCATGGCTGCTTCCACAGGAACTCATTTCAGGCAGGAAGTCCCACCTCAGCACCTTCTGAGTTAACAGATCAGTTGGGCTGGAATGAGATGTCAGTTTCGTCCTCCACCAGCCAGCCTTGAAGTAATGTGGATCTCTGAAAACCCTTTTTGTTAATTTAGTTAGATGTTTGCACACCAGCATAGCCTAATTTAGGTGAAACCCCAGTTTTTCAAGAGGGTCCTGGAGGACTGCTACAGCAGCAGAGTCAATACTTCACAGTTATACACTGTAGTTCTAGATAAAAAGAATTTCCAACATTGGTTAAAAAACATTATACAATGGGGTACACAAATCCATGATCCTGACTGGCTGACTGGCACTTTAAAGCATTGGCAAATCTGATGACAACCCATGAAAAAAATGCCAGTCAATTGGGGTGGCAGCAGCACAACTGGTATCATTACACCCTCCTCTTGAAAATTTCAAAACAGTCCTACCACAATTTTCCACTGTTAAATCCAGATATGTATGGACAGACCAGACCATAAACATTAAGAAAAAAATTGAAATACATTCTCACTGGCAAAATACAAATATGTAGGAGCCCTCCCCCCATTCAAGCAGCAGGAAAAAATAAACACCTCACTATTACAAAAAAAGAAATGGCTAAAATCATGAAACTGTGGCTGCCAGTAAAACCACTCCCATCCTAATCTTGTAACACAAAATCTGCACATGCGGTGCTCAGTGCCGCCCAGCCCACATATAACAATCTTTGCTCAAAAACAAACGGCGCCAATACACCTGCCTGAAACTTCTAAACTGCCGTCACTCCTGTCCAAAACAAATTAACAACCATATCAGCTAAAATATAATGAAATGTGACAAAATGAACTGATACAGCAGCTGTTGAAACTGTCACCTTTACAGTGCCTGCCATCAACTCTCCCTCACTGTGAATCGACTCACCTGTCCACTCACATATCAAAGTAAAAAAAGGCTAAAAGTCCAGTGCTGCTAAAACTACAACCATCAACTGAATCCAGCCATAATTGTTTTAGAACTTATAATCACCTTGTGTTGCTGCTCAAGAAATGCCAGCATATCCTCTCGCACTTTCTTTGTGTTGCAGTCACATTCACAACCCTCCACACCAAACTTAGAGGTCCACCTGACCCCAAATAAATCACCTTTACAGGCCAGTCACAACATTTAAAAAAAATATATTGTTTGCTGCCTCTTAGTTCTTGTTGTTTTGGAGGGGGAGACTATTTCACACATAGTCAAAGGATATTGTTATTAAGTGTATAAAAAAACACCAAAGTATGCATTTTAAATATTTTCCAGCAGATTATTTAATTATGGGTCTGTTTTATAATTGCAATAATCCACTCCATGTTGTGGGTTGTGGAATTTATCCACTTAAGATGTGGTTTCCATTATTCAATCTGCGGCCCACAACAACCCACATCCTGTTGTGGATTATTGTTTAATTAACAAAGATTGGAACAGTACTATATACAGATGAAGAAATGTCCTGGACGAAGGGTGCTGGGGAAGTGGGCATAGGAAAACAGAGAGGAGTCTTAACAGTCAGACAAGCTTTGTAAATGACCAAACACATTCCTTGAGGTTCATTACAACAAAATGAAGTACTTTTTATCAGTTTATTCATTTTTGTTTGGGGAAGTACAGACCTCCTAAAGCCCTATGGGTACTGCACTACTGGCTGCAATTATTCTGCCTGTCATTAGGCCCTCCAGTCCTATCCACTAACATATTCCTTTCTGGACTGTACACAATACATGGTAAAATAACCGTGCAAGCTGGTTGGCGTCTGCCAGCACTTATTAATGCATTTCTGTCTCTTATTAAAAGCTGTATTATGTAGTCTGTCCCTCACTGTGCCAGTTAGGCAGACAAGTTGCTGTAAAACCTGATACCAGTGGTTGAGGTTTCTCCTGCACCATACACCTTTCAAGAGGGATTATCATTCTTTCTGTTATCCTTCCTATTTGTAATATTGTAGCAGCTTTAGAGTAGTAACCTGGCTGACTTCTCCCTGATGCAAAGTGTAATGTTACACCTCCTATTGCAGAAAAGATGACAAAGCTGTTAGCCTTCTGATGGATTTTGTAACTTGCCTTTCATAAGTGATCTAAAAATATATCTGGATTCCTTAAAACAAGTATGATATTTTACTTATTTAATGGACTGTTTTTATTTACCTATGTGCTACAGAAGGATCATTAGAATTGTAGTATTTAAACATTTTGTTATTTATTTTAGAATGTATTTTTGTCAAACTGACCCAGTGGTGTGTTGGCAGGGCATTTTATTACTGCCTAGGAGACTGGCTTTTTTGTATGAGTCTGTATCCCACACTTGGAGGTGTGTTTGGCATGGCGTAGTGCAGAAGTGTAGAATTTGTCTTCCAGGGTGGAAGGGTATAGGTGATCTGCTGTTTGTGACTTTGTATCCCCCTGCTGGCCAGTCAAAGATTTGCACTAGTGCTAGCTATGAAGGCAGCTGCCCACTTGCCCTCTTGGATGGAAGAAGGGTCTAATCACACTGGTCACCAGTCTTTATAGAAGGGACAAAGGAAATGGGGGGAGGATATTTTCAGAAAAAATGGAAGGTAACTTTCAGGGAACATTTTGGAAAGATATTTTGTGCATCTTTTTTATGGATTACCACTATAAAAAGAAACCTCCGATAATGACACCAACACAGAATTTCAGTGCCCTTTCACTGCTGAAAAACTTAACATTTTCCATTTTAGTCAGTTTGAACATTTCTGCATGAAACATACAATCCTAACAACCTTGTAAACAGTTGCTGTGACAGAACAGAATGACACAGAAATTTAATTTCATGCATCAACTTTTGTGTACCCTTATCCAAAAGGACTTTACAAAGCATACAATTTAAACTGGAAAAAAGGCTGTGGTGCTCCTCTAATACCATTAGTACAGTATATGCCAGTGTAGCAGTCAATATTATGGTATATCAGGCAGTGTCCACCTCTATTTAACAGTTTGATATCTGATTTCATGTGCACTGATCCATGACAGCTGTATTGACGTGACATGGAAATATCAATTTTACTATAAGTTTTCTTTTAAAAAGAATTGAGTTCCTAGCCCAAAATGATCCAAAGTTTGCTCTTTTGAAAGAAATAGTATTTAGAATGAGCTAACGATGGAATTATAATGGCTAGTAACTTTGTTTCTAATTGAAAGATTGGTGTTATATTGCAGTGTTATGTGCCAATGCACACATTTTTACATTTGATGTATTGTCTTTATATTTCTAATATCAAAGCAATTTCACAAGCTAATACTGTAGATGTTAACACCTCATATTATCTAGCATTGGAATTGCCTGGCATTCACATTTCGTACAGTATACAGCATTACCATCTAGCCTATACAGTTACAGAGATATTAAACTCTAAATTTAAGGTAAATTGATGTAAAGTACATAAATGTATTGATTAATGTATTCTACTGTGCACTAATACTATAGAAACTTACTTTCTCAACACTTTCTGATGTTTGGGTCAAACATTAAAAAAATATTAATGACATCAATTTGGGGCATGATCACATATTTCCAAAGTGGTCTAATTGAGTGACATTTAACCATAATTTTCTTGAGTAATTCTAAATCTTCCTATGCTTATGCAGGCTACACCTGTGAAAACACCAGAAGATAATCATAGTGCAATGACTATCCACATGCTAAAGAAGCAGTTATAATGCACTCTTCTACAGTCTCTCTCTCTCTCTCTCTCTCTCTCTCTCTCTACCCTCATGACCAGTTAGGGTAACTTAATGCCACAAAAGTAGGGATATTTGGCATTAGGGTTTCCAACCCTAACTCCCAACCCCACCCCCACAAACAGCAAAATGAAAAAAAATTAGTGTTTTGGGTGTCCGGAGTCTTGGCGAATCAGTGGTGGGATCTTTCTTGGGTTGTCAACCCCCCTCCCAGCCTGTAGAAACATAGAAACATAGAATTTGACGGCAGATAAGGACCGCTTGGCCAACCCAGTCTGCCCAGTTCCCTACCTAATAGATAAGCTGCAGATCCTAGTTAACCAGCAGCCTACTTCCTCCTCCCTCCACCCCCTAGAATTGCCTAATGACTGTCCCATGCATGTTTGAATTCCACCACTGTTTTTGCGCCACAACCTCCTCCGGAGGCCGTTCCATGCATCCCCAGCCCTCTGTGAAAAAATACTTCATAAATTACCTCTGAGCCGCCCTCCCTCTATCTTCAAATTGTGCCCTTGTTCTTGCATCATTCTCTTTTGAAAGATGCTACCCTCTTGGACTTTGTTGATTCCTTGAGGTACTTGAAAGTTTCTATCATGTCCCCTCTCCCTCCTTTCCTCGAGGCTATACATATTAAGCTCCTTAAGTCTCTCTTCATATGTCTTCCGGTGCAGACCCTGCACCATTTTAGTTGTCCTCCTCTGGACAGCTTCCATCCTGTCTATGTCTTTGCGGAGATTAGGTCTCCAGAACTGCATGCAGTACTCCAGATGGGGTCTCACCAGCTGTCTGTACAGAGGGATAATAACTTCCTGCTTTCTACTGGTGATGCCTCTCCCTATGCATCCCAGTATCCCCCCAGCCCTTGTTGCTGCCCTCTCACATTGCTTGCCCACCTTTAGGTCATCTGATATGACTAACCCCAGGTCCCTTTCCATTTTTGTTGTTGCTAGTATCTTACCCCCCATTGTGTACTCTTCCCCTGGGTTTTTGTTTCCCAGGTGCATTACCTTGCACTACTTAGCATTGAATCTAAGCTGCCATACATTTGACTATTCCTCTAACCTTGCCAAGTCCCTTCTCATCCTTTCCACCCCACCTTGTGCATCAACTCTGTTGCAGATCTTTGTGTCATCTGCAAAGACATACTTTTCCTTCCAGTCCCTCTGCAATGTCACTTATAAAGACATTGAAGAGGACCAGTCCTAATACTGAACCCTGTGGTACCCCACTAGTAACCCCCCTTTCCTCAGAGTGGACTCCATTTACTATTACTCTCTGTGTCCTATTCTCCAGCCAATTCTTTACCCAGGCTGTCATCTTGGGACCCACTCCCAGGCTGGCTAACTTGTATATTAATCTTTTGTGTGGGACTGTGTCAAATGCCTTGCTAAAGTCTAGGTAGGCCATGTCCACAGCCCCTCCCTGATCTACTACTTTGGTCACCCAGTGAAAGGAATCTATCAGATTTGTCTGGCATGACCTTCCCGCTGTGAATCCATGCTGCCTTGGGTCCTGTGCCCCTCTGGCCTCTAGATACTCGACAATTCTTTCCTTCAGAAGTGATTCCATTATTTTCCCTGCCACTGAGGTTAAACTAACAGGTCTGTAGTTTCCTGCTTCTGCCTTGCTCCCACTTTTGTGAAGGGGAATCACATCTGCCCTCCTCCAGTCCTTGGGTACCACCCCATCCTCCCATGATTTGTTAAAGAGGGTAGTCAGTGGTGTCACTAGTTCTACCCTTAGTTCTTTTAGAATTCTGGGATGAATCCCATCAGGCCCCATTGCTTTGTCCACCTTCAGTTTTAAGAGTTCTTTCAGAACACTTTCTTCTGTAAATGGGCTGGTATCAACTTCTGTATCCAGAGTGTTTCTTCTGTTTGTTTTAGGTACCTCCCCCTCTTCCTTTGTAAATACTGAGCAAAAACATTTGTTTAGGATCTCTGTCTTTTCACAGTCACCCTCTGCCCACCCTCCCTCCCTTTATTAGCGCCTCACTATCCCTCCCTTGGTCTTCCTTCGCTCCCTGATGTACCTATAAAAGGTTTTATCCCCCTTCTTAACTGAGTTGGCTATCTTTTCCTCGGTTTGGGCCTTTGCTGTTCTGACTGCCTTCCCAGCTTCCTTTTGCTTTAACTGATACAGTTCTCTGTCCTGCTCCTTCTGTGATTCTTTGTACTTCCTGAATGCTTTCTTTTTCTCTTGAACCTTCACTGCCACTTCCTTTGAGAACCATAGTGGTTTCTTACATCATTTTGTTTTGTTTATTTGCTTCACACAAAGGCTTGTTACCTCTGTGATGGCAGTTTTTATTATTCCCCATTGTTCTTCCACCCCTCCTTCCTGCCCATTTGCTAGTGCATTCCTTAGGCACTCACCCATTTTGGCAAAGTCAGCCCTCCTAAAGTCCAGTACTTTTGCCTTTGTGTGGCTTGACTCTATTGCTGTGTTTATTGTGAACCATACTGTTCGATGGTCGCTAGTTCCCAGATGGCTACCCACTTCTACATCTGTAATCCTCTCTTCATCTCCATTTGAGAGAACCAGGTCTAAGATTGCTCCCTCTTGAGTGGGCTTCAATACTAGTTGTCTAAGGCATGCCCCCTGTAGGGCATCTAGAATAACCCCACTCTTTGAAGTGGCTGCTGCAACTGCATTCCAGTTAACATCTGGCATATTCAGATCACCCATCAGCAATATCTCCCCTTTTTCTACCATTCTAAGTATACTTTCTATCATTTCCTTGTCCATTTCCTCCCCCTGAGAAGGGGGTCTGTATACAACTCCTGTGCGGATTGTGGTGCCATTGCCGGTCTCCAAATTTACCCACAGTGCTTCTTCTCCTCCCTGTTTTCCCTTTTGGTCTGTTGCTTTGATTCCTTCCCTTATGTAAAGAGCTACTCTCCTCCTCCTCTTTTACCCTCCCTGTCCCTCCTGTAGATAGTGTATCCTGGTATGTTTACGTCCCAGTCATGGTTTTGTGTGTACCATGTTTCTGTGACTGCCACGATATCCAGATGTTCCTCCTCCATCAAGGCCACTAATTCAGGAAGCTTGTTACTCAGACTACGGGCATTGGTACTCATTGCTCTCCATTTTTTTGATGGCTTTACCTTCTGTTGCAGCATCAACCACTGACCTTTCTACCTCGGTCTTTTTCTCATTTACTACCCTGTTTTGTAGGGAGAGGCTGGGATTTTCCTGCTTCTTATCAGTGTCTCCCCCCGTGACTAGTTTAAAAGCTTGCCAATGAAGCATTTAAGCATAGTTTGAAGCATAAGGTACAGCTCCAAGCCAGTGCCTCATAGTGATATACTCTTCAAAGGTAGAAAAGTATTTCTCATCATGTGTTGCGAACACAATTTGTTGTAGCTTTCTTCACGCATGGTCTGAAATTTCAAATCCTTACAACATGGAAATGAATTCATGTTTTTTCACTAAACCAACAAAAGATGCCTTTCTGCTTCGAGCCCTGTCTATCCTGAAAACTGCAGACCAAAATTCCAAACCATCTAGGCTGTAGGTGAATACAAAAAACAACCCTCCAACCCCTGATTTTCTCTAAAAATGCAGTATCTGGATCTTGGAATCCGCACATCTGACTGGAATGAATCCTGGCAAATCAAGATACCTTGCCCTTCCCCCGACTGTACATGTAGAATTTCATGAAGTTCCATTGAACAGGGGGGAAACTATTAAGGTGCAAAGTTTGGGGTTTAACATTAAACAGCCCACTCAACCCTAGCAATAGTGGTGCTGTAAACAACCGTGGCATTCCCTATGTATACCATGGGTAGTTGGGCTACTATATGATAGTAGTCTTTTCACTGCTCAGTACATTAAAAAGGCAAATTGTTATTCTGGCTCCTTCTGAGCATTGCACATGCTGAATGTTCACCATATTAGGCAAGCCAATTTTATTTCTACAGTGTCCAATCTCTGGGGCTCTGGGCACCTTACATTAAAATGGGTAAGGCCAATACAACATTGTATAAAAACATATACAAAACAGCAAGAATAATAACAATAAATATTTCTCAACATAATTGAAAACAAACTCATGTAATTAGTGTAGGTCACTCGCCCTCATCAGGAAAGGTCAAATGAAACAGATGAGCCTTTAGCCCCTTTTTAGATGATTCGACTTTCGGGGCCTCTCTGACAGCAGCTTGAAAGGTGTTCCACAGGGTCAGCCCAGTGACACTAAAGGCATGGTAACCAGATGTTTTGAACTGGACTCTGGGAACATCAAGGAGGCCCCTAGTCGAGGAGCGGAGGGAATGGACTGAAGTAGCAGGTGTAAGGAACTCAGCCAGATAGCCCAGACCCAGCCCATATAGGGTCTTGTAGGTGAGCAAGCCTACCTTGGAGAAGACCTTCCAACTGACTGGCAGCTAGTGCAGAGCCCACAGGACTGGGATCACATAACTGGACCTAGCCAGACCTGTCAGCAACCAAGCCACTGCATTCTAAACCAGCTGCAGCTAGCAGAGGGTCCCTCCAGTGATGCCAAAGTATAGAGCATTACAGTAATCAAGCCTCAAAGTATCAAAGGCATGCACTGGTGCCGGCAGGTCTTCAGGCAGAACTAGGGGCTTAATCCTGGCGCTATTCCTCAAGTGGTAAAATATACTTTTAACCACAGATGACACCTGAGCTTCAAATGTCAATCTGCTATCCAGGATAACGTCAAGATCCTGTACCCTAGGGGAAGCGATCAATGGAGCAGATCCCAGAAACAATCCTGTACCCACTCTGGAAGCACTCCCATCACACCTGCAACCTGGCTCAATCACCAGTACCTCTGTCTTGTCCATGGTCAGTCTCGGCCAGGCAGTTATTAATCACTTCCACGGTGTTGTATGTTCCAGGGGCAGAGGACAAATACAGTTGGGTATCATCTGCACAGCAGTGAAAACCCACACTGTAATGCCAAATATTAACCAGAATTAGTGTAAGAACCTTATCTCTATTAGTGGATTGTGGAAGCAGCATTCTTTGTCCTGCCATAGGTAGGTTATGGATATGTACTTTGTATCTTATTGATCCTGATTAGCTCAGGAAAACAGTTGCGATGGACTGTAGTGGAAATAACAGCTGCAGTGGAAATAACATGTTTTTGCCACTGCAGCTGGATAGCAAGGCAAAAATAATTTTTTATTTACCTGTGTTAGTCATCATAAAATGTGCAGGGATTTTGAGAAACTTGAGGAATGGTAACAAACATGGGAGCTGAGGTTCAATGCCAAAAAAGTGCAAGGTAACGCACATAGGACATGAAAGGCCCAGTGCTGAATACAAAATTGGTGGTGGTGGTGTGTGTGTGTGTGTGTGTGTGTGTGTGTGTGTGTGTGTGTGTGTGATCTAGTGATGATTCTTTGATGTATGGCCTTACTAAAAATTGTGGCATTTTCAGATTAGGAAAATAAAGTGGCATTTGTATGCATGCATGTGCGGAATGATTTTTTAACATTCATAGGATAACTAGATTTTTACTAAACTGGCATACATCAGTTTTGTGACTGTGTCTCAATTTCAGGATTCAAAACTGCTGTTTTTAAGCAGTTTATAGTCACAAAAATAGTCCCCTCTTTCTCTGCATTGACTGCATTCGGGAGCTAATCCCCACCACTGAATTCAGACTTTCCAAGTTTGTCCAGTGTTTGGGATCCCGTCTCTTTTTCTCTCATCTCACCAACCCACCACAACTGTATAAAAAGAACCAGTACTGGGTACCCAATTCCACACTGGTAGCCCCATTCTGCCCATCAGAAATGACAAACAACCGGTGGTTGGTGCTCAACCCTGACACCAGTATCCACCCCCACACGTCCACCCAAAAATGCAAACAAATCAATGGTGGGTGCTCAACCTTGCTGCTGGTATCCCACTGTCACCTGCCCATTAAACTTGAAAAAGCCCACAGCAGGTGCCCAACCCCAACTATGATACCTGCATCCCACCCAACAGAACTGTGTAAGAATGGGCAGTGGGTGCCCAACCCTGCCACAGTTAGCCCCTTCCCACTTGCCTGAAATGGCAAACAGCTGGTGGAGGGTGCCCAACCCAAATGCCAGTATCCACCTTGCACCATCCTGCTCAAAATGGCAAATAACTGGGGTGTTTGCCCAACCCCACTGCTGGTTCCCCCTACCCATATGCCCACTTGAATTTGCTAATAGTTGGTGGCAGATGCCCAAGCCTGCCACCAGCACCTCCTCCCACCAGTACTGTATAAGAAGAGCTGTTGGTGGGTGCCCAACCCTACCAACATTGGCCTACTCCTGCCCACTTGTAACAACAAACTGTCAGTGAGTGCCTAATGTCACCACCAGTACTCTGTCCTACACAGCCACCTGAAATGTAAAACAAGTAGTGGAAGGTGGCCAACCACACTGCCCGTACCACCTCCCACCTGTATGCCTGAAATGGCAAACCATTGGTGGCCAGTGCACAACACCATGGACTGTACTCTCCCTCCCACTTACTCTCTCCTAAACTTGGAAAAAGCCTGTGATGTGTATCCAGCCACAGTGCTGGTACCCCCTCCCACCTTCCTGAACTTTGGAAAAGCCAGTGGCGGATGCCTAAACCCAGTGACAGTACCCTCTGCCTGTTTAAACATGGATAAAGCTGCAGTGTGTGCACAACCCCCGAATGCAGTATTGCAGGACTCTCACCTATTTCAAAATCCTTTTCCTCACCTATTGGCCAACTTATATTGCCCATCCTCTTCCTCTCATCCACCCAACTTAAGTCACAGAAATAAACTCACGTACCCTCTTGCACTCACCCAACCCCCTCCCCCACTAGTGCCCATGTGTTACTCATTGTGATTTCTCAGTTTCCTTCATTTTTGTTTTTTCTCCACTCAGTGGTGAGCCCCCATCTTGATCTGCCTCACCCTAGCCCCATCACCCCAGTGTCTCCCAGGACTTACCTGCCATCCCATGTTTCTCCACAGCTTTTCCCCCCAGGTGGGGGTGGTGGGTGCCTCCTCCATAATCCGACTGCACATGAATCTGGTTACTCCCTCAGGATGCTGGTGTAAGTGTGTGCCTAGCTCACCCACTGATGTCCTCCCACCCATGAGCCACTCCAGCTGCACTGCCATCTGTGATCACCCAGGTGGTAGTATCAAGGTGGTGCTGGCTGCCTTCATACTAAAAAAGAATGGGAAAAAACACCAAGTCCAAATTCTTATTTTGTATGAAGCCATCTTTTTTGGTATGAACCAGTTCTTTTTTCGTATGGCTGTACGACAAAAATAAAATTGGGTTATGAAAAAGGATATTTAAATGGTAATAAAATAAATTTCTGGGTCATTTTTTCCAGAAACTAATTGCAGAATCCACCTAATGGAGTCCCAGGTAGCAAGATACATGTGTTGGTGTGTGTACAGGATGTCATTTTTGTAGGTTCTGAAATTTGTTTTAAAAAAAAAACAGAAACAAGATGGCAGTCACACACACAAAAAAAAAAAATTTCTCATGAAAAAGGATTACCCCCATATGAAAAAGGATCCTTTTTCTTATTAACCTAATTCTTTTTTCATTCCAAGCGGCTATCCAAAAGACTATACTGAGCATGCTCAGAACTGAAATTTTAAATTTTAATAACTTTGGAACAGGTTACTATTTTTTCACCAAATCAGTGGAGGGCACATTTGTGTGCCAAGCCCTGTGTACCCTGAAAGTTTCAGACCAAAATTCCAAACCATCTGGGCACTAGACGAAGACAAAAAAGCAGCAAAAAGGATCAATGTTTTAAGCTTTTTTCACTATCTGGATCTCGGAATCTGCGCATCCGACCGTAACAAAACTTGGCACATCAAAAGATCTACCCCCAAGATTATGCACACAAAATTTTGTGCAAATCTGTTGAACAGTTGCAAAGATATTAAAATGCAAAGTTTGATCTTTAATACGGACACCTCTGCTCAACCCTAACTATAGGGGCTCTACTGTGTCACTATAATAAATGTTCTGAAAAGCAGCCATTGCTACTGTAATAAGTGAATTTAAAGAATTAATGAAGTGAGGATGTTTTTATTAATTTACTGATTATGCAAATGTTTAAAGGACCATAGTAGTTTTGTCTCCCTCTCGCAGGCTGGTAAGGTGTTCCTGAGTTTGGGAGTGACATAATCAAAGAAACAATGACTCACTGAGGCCATTAACCTGGAAATCAACAGAAAATTAGCTGATGCTAATCTGAGTGACCGAGGCATGTTTGGGAAATGAAGCAGATTGGATGAACAAGAGGGGGTGCTAGGAGCAAGTATTTTATAAATTGTGCTACCCAACAAGTAATCAAGCTTTGCTTTAGGGGATAACCATCTAAGATTCCCCTAGAGTAAGCAATGATGTATCCTTGTATCAGCATCAAGGGAAAATGCCCTATCCAATTGTATAGACTTGAACCTAGACATTTCCTTGTCAGACAAGGAGGTAAAAAGAATAGCCCAATAGTCCAGGAGGAGGAGAAGGCTGTTGTTTGCAAGGACTAAATGGGCTTTGTCAGTCAGGCACCAATTGACTCTATAAAGGAGACAACATTTTCTGTTTAATTCAATGGTTAGATGGTCCAGGCAAAACATACAGGATAGGCCAGGATCGAGGTGGATCCCTACAGTATGTATTTAAAACTGCTCCAACCTCCAGTTTTGTACCATCTAGTAGTGTGCATCAAAGGCACTGGCAAGAGAATTTTCTCAGGTTGTGGGCCTGAAAAGCATGGATTTTGTTTTATTTTCATTTAGTATGAATGTGTTCTGATCAAGTCAGTTTTGCAATGTAGCAAAGTCCTCATTCAAACTAAGACTGATGTCGGCAATCTTTGTAGTGCACCTATAAAATGTTTGCATCATCTGTTTTGAGCATATTTTTGAAATACCACAGTGAACAACTAGGGAGTTTATAAGCAAGGAAAAAAGAAGATGGAGTCCCAAGGATTCCCACTCAAGACCTCCAGAAGGGAAAGACAAATGTGTTAGAGAGTTGGACCACCTGGGGACAATAGCTAAGATAACTTTTAACCCATGTGAGGATTAGGTCATCAAAACATAGACTGAGTAATCTAGCCAACAGGATGACATGATCAGGTCAGTCCAAGGCCCAGGAAAAATCCATGAAAATTACCCTGGTTATGAGGATATTGTCAAGGGCGTGAGACACATGATTCATGAAAATGGCAGGAGCTGTCGTTGTGCTGCAATCCTTCCCACAACCCATACTTCACATCTGCTAAGAGGCTATGTGTGTCTAAATAAGACTGCAGCTGGTTATGTAGCACCATCTCCTGGGTTTTGGCCTCTGAATGTATAAAGGAGATGGTTCTGTAGTTTTCTAGAAGCTGTTTGGGGTCACCTTTGAGAAGTGGAGGAACTTTAGCCATTAAATAGAATATTCAAACTATTAATGAATTGTCTGTACATGTATGGTGTCATAGGACTTAGAAGTGGTCAGTGTGGTATCCATCTTCAAGAAGGAGGCAAGATTAATCCTGGACAACTACAGACTAGACTGCCTGACATCAGTGCTGGGCAACTTCCTGGCATCCAAGAACCGAGTCATGGATTATTTCAGTAAGGCCGAGATTCTTATCCTTTATCATCTTGGCTTAATGAGAAGATCATTCCAAACCAACCTGATGACCTTCTTTGAGAGGGTAACCAGGGATATGGCCAGAGACAGTGCTGTACACGTAGTCTATGTAGACATCAGCCGGGCTTTTGACACTGTGTTGCACAATAAGCTTCTGGTCAAAGTACACCAAAACTATATACACATGGCATACACAATGTAGACTGCTAACTGTCTAAGGGTCAGGAAATAGAGGGCTGTGACTGATGGGTACTACTATGACTGGTAAGGGATACCCAGTGGCATATCTTAGGGATCTGTGCTGGGGCCATTGCTGTTCAACATTTTCATTACTGATTTTGAAACTGGGGTCTCCACTATGCTATTTGCTTGTGTGTTTGTTGACGACACTGAGCTGGTTAGAGTGGCGATATCACTGGCAGATGGGGACAAACCTCAAGAGGACCCAAACAAGCTGGGCCACTGGTCGGACACTTAGAGTCTTAAATTCAGTGAAGCCAAATGCCAGGTTCTGTACTTAGCGAGGCAAAACATAGGACCAGCACACTATATGGGGTTCCTCTTGTTGCAAGTGGAGGAGGAAAAGTACTTGGTGTCATAATAGATAGGTTGCTAAAGTATGTCAAGTAGAGTGCGGCTGCTTTTAAGAAGGCATGATGAATACTGGTGTGCACCAGGGGATGAGGGAGAAGCAGGACATAGAAAGTTATCCTGCAAGGTGCTGGTAAGACCCTACCTGGAGTACTGTGTCAGTTCTGGGCTCCCCAATACTGCACAACAAGAGGTAGCAAAAGCCAGCAGAGTTCATTGTCACTATTTTATTGTAGTACTGTTTGTTTTTATTGGTGATGCAGAAGTAAGGTGAGAAAGAAATAGAACATTTTGATTAGATCCACCGATGCCTTGACACAAACTTTGAAAAACAGAATATTTGAAAATAAAGCAGGTTATATTTCTTATTAGCTCTGTATTTCTTGTCCGCATTATTTACTACTGAGGCCATATGCATGAAAGCAAAATAGTTGTTCCTTGAGAATTCTTTAGCTCCTGTTGCTTCTTCCCAACCTGGGGCTCGATATTGGAATATGGGCAAAAGCATAGCATTAAGGTTTGTGCTGCACTTGCCCATGCCCATGACCCTGAGAATGCTGTATTTACTCAGATAGCGCATCAGCACTATCTGAATACAGGGGCATGTTGGCACAGAGCTATGTCAAGTAGCACTGCCCTGATAGGGATCTGGGTGGTATGCAGCCCATAGGGACAGGCAGAGAACAGTGCCCCCAGACCTTATAGTGCTTGAAGCCCCCAGTGAGGCATGCATGGTGCTAAGGGGCCATATGCATGTCCATTATGGGCTCATTTTCATGGGAAGTAGCAGAAGGTTGTGCCCTTACAGAGACTGCTCACCACATCAGGCAGGGTGACAAGCAGCCCCCCACATCCCAAAGGCCCATCCTTGCAAGTGACATGGCCTACTTGGTATCCAGTGGTGTTCTCCTACCCTCCAATCCCTGTCCCCATAATAGATAAGTTATTCCCTGGTGTCTAGTGCACCCCATCCTCTGATCGCCCAGCCCTGTAATAACAGAGATAGTCCCTGGCATCTAGTGGCACAACCTGCCCTCAAATCCTTATCCCCGTAATAAATTAGTTATTCCCTGGTGTCTAGTGGCACCACCCCCAACCCCGAGCATCTGTCCCAGCCGAGAGTCCTTAGTCCCTGGCATCTAGTGGCCCTCCACACCACCCGCACCAAGCAAATCACCCTGCCACCCTATTATCTGTCTTGCCAGTGCCATGAAAATTCAATACAGTTATGGCCACAACTCTCCTGTCACCACCACAACCACCTGCCATATGGAATGGCAGAAAGCACACATACTGTCTACAGTATAAGAAGTGTGCTCCTGATACTGTAAATAGTGTGTGTGCTCCCTGTCATTCTAAATGATGGTGGCCAAGGTGGTGAGAGGTGGGCTGTCGCTGTGTCGGCACTGCATGCAGCACTAACGACACAGGAAGGTGGAGTGGTAGGATGGTTTGCTCTGTGTGGGGGGCCACTAGATGCCAGCAACTCTGGGCTCTCAGCTGGGACAGGTGCTCAGGGGTGGGGGGTGTCACTAGACACCAAAGAATAACTGCTGTATTATGGGGATGGGAATTGGAGGGCTGGGGGTGACACTAGATGCAAAGAATGAACTACTCCATTATGAGGATGGGGACTGGAGGGTGGGGGTGCCACTACACAATAGGGACTAACTAATCTATTATAGTGATGGGGCTCCAAGGACAGGGCATGCCACTAGACACCAGGGAATAACTACTCTGTCACAGGAACGGGGATCGGGGGGGGGTGCCACTAGACACCAGGGCGTGCTTAAGTGCACCGGGCCAGGTCGGGGGTGTGTGTGTTTTTTTAAATACATTTTTATTCAGAGATTAGTAGGGTATTATACATCATATTTGATTGTTTGTTACATCAGGGAGGTGACAGTGAGAATAACAACACTGGCATTCAACGTTTCACTTACCACATAGTTTATACAGTTGTTCAGTAATTCAGGGGGCAAGATAATAGAGAGACCAGTAACAAAAATAACTTTAAAACATTGGCATATCTGCAATAAAAGATAACTCCAATTATATATTACTTAGCAAGCTCCTGAGATTAAACATAATGTTTCAGTCTACATTATGAAATGGGTAGAAAGAATGTTGGCTCCTGATTGGCCAAGAGGTACTTTCAGCTGTGCCATTATCCCAGCACAATAGTTTAGCTGAAAGTAGCACAACAACAATAATAGGTTTAAAAAAATACATCCAAGTTACTAAAAAGGATCCGTTTCATAATCACAATAAGACACACCAGGGAGTGTGTTATGGGGGCTAACAGCCCTTTATGGGTGGTGGAAGCACTTGGCTTTGCCTCATGCTTCAACCCTCCCAAGGTGGGTCATCGTTATTCCACCATAATGCACTCCCTGTCATGCCTTATTGCTTAAGTATCTCATCCCTCCCCACTGAGCAAGAGGCAGGACCACAATATCATATTATAACCGCCCTGATAATATCCAAACGTTAGATATTTCCACACAATAGCTCCTGATTTGTCATCACAACTTGTATGCTAATGTTTCAAGGCTAGCTTCATTATCCATTCACAACAGTCATGTTTTATTACATGAAAAAGAGAAGTCCTTCCAATGAGCTAAAATTGTCTGTTTGGCTAGCACTAAGGATAAATATACAAATGTATAGTCCCCAGATGAGTACTCCTCCGATCGTGTCAAGTCTCCCAGTAGTACCATATAGTCAGTTAAAGCAAGTTTAGTCTGTAAAATTTCACAAAGAATGTCTACCACCATGGACCAATATTCCTGTAAAGATGTACAGAACCATAACACATGGGCATGTTCTGCCTGTGGGATCCAAATCTGGGGCAACTCCCATCACAGCTTGAATTGAGTTTCACCAACCTATGAGTATTGTAGGATGCCTGTTGAAGGCAGAAGTATTGCATTTGCTTGACAGCACTTCTTATGGGTATCCTAATAGCCTCCTCCAGGAGTGAGGCCCAGTCTTGATTATCCCAGGATAAATTTAGCATGTCAGCCCAGTTTAGTTTTAACTGAATCATTTATTGTATCCTTACTTAACAACATAGTATACAATCTAGATAGAACACACATGGCCCCTGCCCCCTGGCCTTGACCCAGACAACTGCTTCTGAAGAAGGTTCATCTAATCTTACGGACCCCCCAAACAATTTAACCAAATAATGATACATTTTCCAATTTTTAAAGAAGTATGAAGGTGGAAGATCATATTTTGACTGCATTTGGTGGAGAATCAGCATCTTTTTGTCTTCAAATAGGTGGTCTACCACCTTAATACATTTGGTTTACTGTTGTTGGAAGCCCCTATCTCTGAAAATGTGAGGTGAAATCATATGGTCCCAGACAGACATCAGGACACCTTCCACTGAGGGCTTTGGATATGCAGTAGTAGTTAAAAGTTGATTAGTAATGTGTTGTGATGCACTGCAGCAGTAATGTTAATCAATTTCTGCTGCAGTGTTGTGCCAGGCATCATAGCGCATTACTGGTCAACATTTAATAAACTACCACCATAGCAGTGGATTTTATACAGATTGATCTGGAGCTATTATCTTTGGGAGAGTGGGTTCTAATTGCATTGCTAATAATTTGAACAAGATTTTCATGTTGCACAGAACAAGCCAGATAGCCTGCAGGATGTAGCTATCTCTTTTGATTTCATGAGTTTCAAGATCAGTGTGATATGTGCCTCATAAATACTTGGGGGAAGGGTCTCATGGTCTTTTGTGGCCAAGAAAACCTTTCTCATAGCATGACAATTGCAAAAGTTATTCACTAATTTAACTCTACAGTGATCCCATCAGGCCCATGGGCCGTTCCCAATGACAATGTACACAGCACACTTAGTACCTCAGTTGTTGTGAAAGGGGCCACCAAAATGCCCTTTCATTCTTTTTGATAGCCTGCAGTGAAATATTAGATCAAAAGTATCCTCAGCTGGTATTGCAAAAGAAGGGTTACCCTCTCCCATAGCATACAGGGACTGAACGTATTCCACAAAACAGTGACTTATTCCAGCTTGATCTTGTTGTGATATTCCATTATCATCCCTAATCTTCCCTTTTGCTTTTGCCTGACTCTTCCTCAAATGCTGCCGTGCCAAAATTTTACCATTTTTGTTACCATGTTTGTAGTACCAGAAGCAATAATGGTTGTAAGCACACTTTGCCTGCACCTGAGTAAAATATTCTAAGAATCACTTGACATGTAATAGAGGTTTATAAGGTACCAGGGTAGGAGCAACTTTATGTACAGTAGAAATAGACTGTTGTTCTCTTGTTAAATTCTGCATCTCCTCGCCCATATTCCTCTTTTTTGCTTAGCCATATAGGCAATAATATGTCAATGAATAAAAGCCTTGAGGGAGTTCCATAAGATTCTGCAGTCTTCAGTCATGTCCTCGTTATCCAGAAGATGAGGCTGAATGGCCTCAATCAGTTGAGTATGCAGAACAACATGGTTTCTGGAGAAACCATGGGACTGAAACTACTTTGGTCAGGTTCACGGACACCGCCTTTAGCAGTTTTGATGATGGTCTTATGCTGGGGTGGTCTTCGTGGACCTGACCAAGGCATTTGATCTTATTGATCAGTCCCTGTTAAAATCTAAATTGCTCAAACTTGGTTTCTCAGAGAATGTAATTTTATGGATTCAGGATTACCTGTTAAATAGATCTCAGTTTGTTACTATTGGTTCTTCCTATTCATCTATTTTTCCTATCGTATCTGGTGTCCCACAGGGATCCGTGCTGGGCCCCTTATTGTTTTTCTCTTTTTGTTAACAAATTACCTTCCCTTTGCAAATTTTGTAAGTGTTTGCTTTATGCAGATGATTTAATTCTCTATTCTCAATCATCTAATATTCATAATTTGTCATCTTTGTTACAATCTGAATTTACTGATATTTGTAATTGGTTTAAGGATAATCATATGATCCTAAATCTAAAAAATACTAAATCTGTTATTTTGTTCTTCTGGTACTTTGAAGAAAAGCCTTACCCTAGGTATTTATAATGATGATGGCCTTTTAATTGATCAAGTCTATGGCTTTAAATATCTGGGAGTCCAGCTTGATCCCGGCTTGACTTTTCATTCTCAGGTAATGTCTGTAGAAATATTAATCAAAAACTGGGTGTATTATATAAGTTGAGAAAAGGTTTTTCTCTTGAAACCAGACGTGCAATAGCTAATGGAATCTTGTTACCCCACCTTGATTATGCTGCAGGGTTATATTATGGATTGTCAGCTAAGGAAACAAATGCACTAACTGTGTTGTATAACAATATCTGTCGATTTGTTTTAGATTTTCCCTTGTATACCCATCACTGTCTTTTGTATTCCCAGATAGGATGGCTATCTCCCATATCTCAGTTTAGGTTTTGTTATGGTAGTTTAATTTTTAAATCATTATACTCAAAGTCTCTTTTTCCTTTGAATAGTTTGGTTGCTGTTCGTGATACAACTTTAAATTTGAGATCATTCAAAGGGACCCTTCTTTTTGCCCCCTTTTCTAAAACCGTTGGTTCCCGTTCTTTCTAGCATGCTGCTCCTCCCTTCTGGAATCTATTGCAGAAAATGTAAGGTCTGCTTCATCTCTATTTAGTTTTAAGTTTCAACTAAATAATTTCTTGTTGGAATGTGATGTTTGTACATGTATGTAATTAATAGTGTGCTTGTTTGCATTTGTCATTTGTATTTTAGTGCAATTTCTTTTGCTTGGGTAGGGTCTTAAAATGGACTAGTTCCAGTGTCCTTATCCAATTAACAAAATAACAATGAAAATGGAAATGAAATGAAATGAAATGAAAAACTGTATCTGTAAACAGACACAATGGGATCTATTTTCCAAACCTGTCCCTGAGATATAAAGGGAAAAGAATATGTGATTTTAAATGGGGGAATGCTTCTAAATAAGAATGAGAATCGATTCTGTGACAGTTACCTCTGACAACATAGCTGTTGTAATAAATAGTCCAGCAATCCTGGTACATGAATGGTGTACCAAGAAGAAAGCATAATACCTGGTCTGAGGGAAAAGGTGGTGCCAAACATCAATAATTCCAAGATCAGCACATTGCATGTTAATATACAAATGAAGAAACATAGACAATGATGGCAGAAAAAGACCATTGGCTAATCCATTCTGCCTATAAACTCTAACAAATCAAGGATGTTTTGTTCATACAGGGTTATAACCCATACTATCCCCCCATGCTTCACCCATACCACTACTACCCTGAGCAACCACTAAGTTTTTCGTTCTGTCTCAGCCGTGTTTCAAACCATTAATAGTTCTGGCATTCACCACATCAGCTGGCAGATTGTTCCATGGCTCCACTCTCTTTCCATAAAATAAAACCTTCTTATTTCCCTCTTGAACCTCCCTATGACAGCTTCCTCTCTTGTACCAACGTTAATGGTCTGCTACTCATGCAAAATAGTTCCTCTCAGTTTACCTTGTTCATTCCTTCAAACTTCAAGGTCTCTATAATATCTTCCCTCACTTGTCTGGCTTCCCATGAGCACATGTTCATTGCCTTAAGCTGATCCTCATAAGATCTGCCCTGCTGGCTCTGGATCATTTTGGTCACCCTATGTTACACTATCGCCAGTCTGTCCTTATCATTCCTCAGGTGAAGTCTCCAGAACTGGGCACAATACTTCAGGTGGGTCCTCAACAGTTACCTATAGAGATATAGTAATACCTCTTCCCTTCTGTTGCCAGTACCCCTTCTTATACACCACAGTATCCTGTTTGCCATACTGTATGCCTTGTTTCACTGGCTTGATTGTTTCAGGAAGTCATTGATGATGGTCCCTATGTCTCTTTCCTCAGGATCATGCCCATTTGTACCTCTCCCACCTTCATCCAGTACTCAGTTCTGGGGTTCTAGTTCCCTATGTGCATGTTCTGCCCTTTTTGACCTTGAACTTCAACTGCCAAACCACTGGCCACCTTTCTAACCTTTGAAAGTCCCTCTGCCTCTCCCTAACCCCCTCCTCATTGTCTACCCTGCCACTGAGCTTAGTGTCTTCTACAAAGAGACACATCTTGCCCTGTATTCCTTCTTCTATGTCACTGATGAACATACTGAAGAGGAGTGGACCCAGAAACAATTATTGTGGCACCCCACTGGTGATCTCCATCTTTTCTGATGTGACTCTGTTTACCACAGCCCTCTGATGTCTTCCCTCCAACCAGTTTCTTACCCATCTAAATGTGTCCTTCACTACATCCAGATCCTCTAGCTCCTTCAGCAACCTTCTGTGAGACACCAAGTCAAAAGCCTTGCTGAAATCAAAGTAGAGCAAATCAATAGCATGGCCCTTATCCATTTCCCTTTTTACTCAGTCATAGAATATCATCAGGTTAGCCTAACAAGCTTCCCAGCTACAAACCCATGCTCAACACTATCCTGGAGTCCATTGATCTTTAGGTAGTCCATAATGTCCTCTTTGACTAATGTCTCCATCAGTATATTTACAATATAGGTAAGACTGACAGGTTTGTAGTTACCTGGTTGCTCCTTGCCCCCCCCTTATGAAGTGGGACTATGTCCTCTACCCTCCAGTCTTTTGGAACTACCTCTGTCTGAATTGAGTCAGTGAATAGCCTTTCTAGGGGTTCAGTTAATTCTGTTGCAATTTCCTTGAGCACCCTTGGATGCATCCCATCTGGCCCCTGGGCGTTATCTATCTTTAGGCCTGCTAGCCCTTTCTGAACCTTTTCACTTGTAAACACTTGCTGTTTTATCTCCAGAATCCCCATTACAAACACCTTAATGCCACTATCTGGCAGAGGCCCTCTGTCTTCCCTTGTAAATACAGAGCAGAAGAAGTCATTAAGAATGTCTGCTTTCCACCCATTCTCTCCAATTACTCTACCTCCCTCTGTTAACCTAACAATTCCTCCTCCCTTCTTTCTTTTTTCCCTAATACAGTAGAAGCCACTTAATTGGGATGGCTGGGTGGCAGCCCTTTCATCCATATTAAGCAGCTGTGCCAATTATCAGAAGTTCAGGTTTTACACTATGTTTACAGGGCAGAATGGTTTTCGATTACTCGATTACTTGGTGAACCATGCAGGGAATAGTGAACCAAGAGTCCATTCAGCTTTAGACTCAAATGCCCCTTTTCATGTTCAGCTAATTTTTTTATTTTATAGTACTGTACGGTATTTAATTTATGTAATTCTATTATACAGCGCAGTCTGATCCCAGAGCATATCCACGTGAAAGTCATGAGTCATAAAGTAATCGAGAGTAGACAAGAGGACATTCCCAAATCCTGACACCATACAGTACTGTAGAACAGTGTGTTGCTCTCCCCATCTTTCTGTTTTCTGAGGGAAGACTTCTATTTTCTGACTGTGAGCTGAGGCAGGGTGATGGAGAGAGAGACAAGCACAGCATAAAGCGTGCCTTACAGAGAACAGCATGTCAGCTCTCTCTGCTCCACGTCTGCTCCCACATTGGCTTTCTTTGGTAAGGCCGTCATCTCTCTTACAGTGGTGAATACAAGCTGCCACAAGCTGGGTAAGCAGGGGGAGGGAGAGGACGGGGAGAACATTTAGCAGTTTGAAAGCAAGAAAAAGGGAGACAAGCACAGCGTAAAGCATACCTTACCGAGAACAGCGTGTCAGCTGTCTCTGCCCCACATCGGCTTTCTTTGTTAATGGTGAAAATATTTTGTGTCCAGGCTGCATTGTTGCTGTTTTTTTTTTAACTGTCATCTCTCTCTCTCTCTCTCTCTCTCTTTTCTTACTGTGGTGAGTATGAGCTGCCATGAGCTGGGGTGGGGAGAGCACTCAGCAGTCCAAAAGCAAGAAACCTTAATTTTATCAGCCAAAGAGAGGTTGATCTGCTTGCTGCTGCAAACCATTGAGGTTTCAGAAGCAATTAGCATTTATAGTCCCGTTTTAATTAGGTGTTAAGTGCTAACCACTAAGCGCTAATGCAGTTCCGGTGACTGAATGGGCTACTAATCATCTCCCAGTCATCCCCTATAAACGGATTGGTAGACCCTATTAAAAGGAGACAGATTACATTCACTAACACTGTGTCAAACTTGGTGCCCTAGGGATTGTCCCGATTAAGCGGATGTCCCCTTTATCCTCGTCCCCTATAAGTGTCTTATACTGTATATCTAAAGAACTGTTTTTCCCCCTCCTTTGACCCCCTCTGAAATGTGCAACTCTGTGGCTGCCTTCACTTCTCTGACCACACTCTTGGTTTCCCTTGTTCTTATTTATTACTTTCCCCAGTCTTCCTGTCTTTTTTGTCTGCACGTGATGAAGGCCTTCTTTTCTGGCTCTGACTGCTTCCCTGACCTTTCCAGAGAACCATACTGGTCTGTTGCACCTGTTTCTTTTATTTACCATTCTCATGCAAGATTTTGTTGCCTCATGATAGAAAGTCCCCCTTGATTACATCCATCTTTCCTCCACATCCCTGATGCTGTCCACTCTGACCAACTTATCCCAGACCAGCTCCAGTTGAAGTCTGTCTGACCTTATGAAATCTAGGATTTCAGCCTTCGATGAGGGCTTACTAGTCCCGAGAGTCAGCAGCAGAAAGCAATATCACAAACCAGCAGTTGTGTTGCAGATTATATATACAGCAATATATGGAGTGTCCATAAATGACAGAATATACCAATAGCCTTTCCATGTTTGTTCACAAATTTACTTAGAAGGGTGGCACAGATAATGTTGAGTATTTACTGGTTTGAGTATGTAAATGGATTTTAATAATGTGTTTTCTTTTATACACAAAAAGGTGGAATGATTAAGATTCCTCAAGTGCACGCAGTTTTGGTTTTTTTCATGAGATGGAACTGGTTGTGGCAGGGTATAAGTTGCTTTGAACTGTACTGTGCTTTAGAATGTTTGTGGAAGTGAGTAGAATAAGGGTTAATTGTGTTTATGTTGGGCTTAGGGATGGTGTGCAAAGGCTGCTGTTAGTGTAGTGTGTAAAGGTTCTGTAGCATCATAGTATGAAGCTCTTGTGAAATTGTTTTGTTAATTATTTTTGTGGAGTGCCATTTTTTGCTTGGCTATTGCATTTATAGCACTAATTTCTTGCCATGCAATGATACAGTTTGTGGTTATGGCATTTATTGTATCGAAGAGCTTGCAGCACTATGTGGTTCTGTGATCATCTAGATGCTGTAATGTACACCACAGTAAAGTTTGATATGGATTAATTCATTCTAACTAATCTATAAGGCCTATTTTTGCACACATTTGTTCAGTTGTCAAGGTTGTTGTGCCATATTAGATGGAATATTCCAGATGATAATCTAACAAGGGCTTTGTTCTTATTAAGTCATTCTCAATGAAACTATCACATTTTAAGATATTCAGGAAATCAGTTAACTAACATTGAGACAATGCCTATATTGACAAACATTTCTTCCAGTGGTGAGCAATCTCTCATTTTGTTCCATGGCACATTGCTGAATCAGGTTAGTTAAGAGGAGCTTTAGTTCATGAATAAGTGAATAAGGCCTATAGTTAGTTTGTTTATTTATTTATGTAAGTATATAGTGTTGTTGACCAGGACAGGAGGACTAGCAAATACATCCTGTATTCAGCTTCATCCTTGGGAGAAGAAAATACAGAACCAAACTGACTGATATTGAACAAAGTTAAGCTGTAAGTGATAGTCTTTTATTTCATATTTCTGTTGTCTGCGATGAGCAGACTAAGCAGTTTTTTTTTCATTTACTGTATCATTTTTTTCAGTTTGACTTCTCTGTGGGAGTAAAAGCACTTGTGGTGGAACAGCCTAGTTTTGCTATACCTCTTTTATCTTGGACACATTGATGAACATGATAGGAGTTGTTGCCCAGGTCCTGTTGAAGGGTACAGTTTGATGAGTCTTTGTAGCTTGATTATATAGTGCAGTCACCAGTGTAGATCAGTTTGTGTTATGCATGTTCATATACTTTAATTGATCACTACCTTGAACATTCAGGGCCTGAGTGTGGTGTTTATGGATACAGCCCGTTTCAGTGTGACCCAGCTGAACTTCAGTTAGAACAGGTGTTTTGGAGGTACTTTATTGGCTGTATTAAGCTAGAAGAATAGTTTTCCAAATTTCTCCAATGAGTTAAACTTACTGCTTGGATTCTATTTTGGATTACTCTTAATTGTATAATTTGATAACTTACATGAGACTTATTGACTAATGTAGGTTGAGGTACTTTATCGACTGTATTTAGCTGGAATAGTTTTCCAAATTTCTCTAATGAATCAGACTTACTACTTGGATTCCACTTTGGATAACTTTTAATGGTATAACTGGATAACTTACATGAGCGTTATTGACTAATGACTAAGTCCTATGTTTGACTGTTTGGGGGGTAGTATTTTTCTATAGTTGGTATTGCTTCTTTATTGATTTTTTTTTTCAAACATTTTGAGGACTCCTGGGGTAAGATGTTTTTTAGACAGTTCTATATTATTAGGTCAAAATAATGTTTAGCACTATCTGAAGAAAAGGGACAACCACTAGATGTGCCGGTTAGAAAGAAATTGTTTAAGAAGAACAACATAAAAAAATACTTTGCTATTAGAAACCAGACAAAATGCTTTTCTACTTTAGTAAACCGTTTTCATCCAATAAAGTATTATGTTCTGTAAGCAGGAATGTTTATTGGAGAACAATCAGCACTACAAACCCCACACCCAAGTTTAGGGCTGGTCTCAATTTGCAGTTTGTGTGAAAACCTTTTTTTAACATACTGTTTACTGTACTATATTTGATTGTGGCTGTGGCGCTGGAAGATTCGACAGCTTAAAGCATATGTTTTTATAAGCTCTGATCTTTTGTTTGCTGGTGGTCTTGCTGTCCTACCAGGGCTATGTACACTCAGAGAACTGTATGTAGCCCTGAAAGAACAGTGGGATGGGCAAACATCTGACTGGAGCTCTAACATGCACTGCAGGTTTTGAATCTCCCATGGCTGTAGCCCAGCTCTGATGTCAGCCATGGGTGATTCCAGAATGTTTGGTTACAGCAAATGTCAGCTTGGGAGGATCAGCCAGATATAACCTACTATACTTAGACTTGGCAGTATTACATTTAAATTGGTAAATGTCAACAAATGTCGATTTCACTGCACACATACAAACCAACGAAAAAAATATTTTCATCAATAATAATTTAAATTTACAGACAGGCAAAGTAAGTTCTATTGCTGTTTTGACATGTGATGATAATTTGTGTTTTTATTAGTTTGCAAATTCTCAGCTTTTACTGTCATTAACTGTAACTGTGAAAATTAAATCAATATAAATCAAAATAAATGCTTAAAAACCCTTAATTTCATGCAAATGTGAAAATTTAAATTGATAAAACTCGGGGGGGAAGGTTTAAAAATAAAAATTGATATTTTCCATAAAAATTATAGAAAAATTAAAATCAAATTCTGCCAACCCTAACTATACTGTAGTAAACAGTATGTAAAACTATTTTTTTGCACACAAAGTGCAAAATCAGGGTGATCCCCACACTTAATGTTGACTGTTCCCCTCTAATGTCTCTGTAGGTGCTAATGTAGAAGGTGAACAAATGGAAATAATGCTACAACAACTGTAGCAATGTAATGTTAAGGAATGAACCAATTAGATTCTAATGTGCGTGTATAATGTACTTTTTCAAACACAAAATGTCCACTATTGGCTTCTTACTGTTACCAGGACAAGGAGGACAGGGTCTTTGCACATGGTCCAATGTATCAGGAAACCTTGGGGGTGGGAAGCTGTTGCTTCTCTGGCAGAGAACTATTGAGCTCAACTGCATTTTTTTGATTACATAATTTATGACTTACTCTATGAGTGATTCTAAGGGATTGTCTAGTTTATATTTGCATGTGCTGTCAACATAGCACTATCAGGTTATGATTATGTATATTATTTTCTTAGTTTTATTTGTGTGCTGTTTAAGGGTGCTACCCAGAAGATGTTACACACTGAGTAGACTAAAATAGCATTGTCATTTTCCTAGAGTTTGATCCCAACCACTATCCTGCTGATATCCCTAAAGTTGAACATTGCTATAGAGATGAGAAAATGAATTGCTGGAGTTTTAATCAGGGAAGAGTGCTAGGAAAAAGGGTTTTCAGAGTTGTAAGTGAGTCTAGTAGTACTGGAAGAAGACACAGTGATAATGTTACTGCTGATTCATCTCTGTATTTTTATAATTAGTAAATGGATTAGAGGCTGACAGATTTTCTGGTCTCTGGTTATCATTTCAAAATGGCATGACTTCACAAGAATAAATTATTTGGCCAACCTAGTGTGTATTATGGAGATGTGATTAAATTATATTGTAGGTCCTATTTTGAGATTAAGTAGTTCTTCCAGGATTCTACATAATGCATTCTCTAAGACTGGTTAGCAAAGACTTGGGTGTTTTTTTATCTGTCTTCAAATGCACAAAATGGCGATTTATGGACTGTGTAGTTTGAGCCTGTAATCCCATCATGTGGAGTTGATGCAGAGCTCAAGAGTGTCCTGATATATCATCTTCCTTAGTGCATCAGAGCATGTTTGCAGGAATTTGTGAAGTTATTCATTCCTTACAATACTGCATGCCCTGATATGGCTAAGCCTCAGGAATGTCTTTGTGTATTTTGGTGTAGACCTACTGTAGGTTCATTTACTGGTAAGTTCTGCTCATTCATGTCATTACCGGATGGATATATTTCCGTAAATTGCATCCAGTGATGGGATCCATCATTAGCTTGAATTAGTCTTTTTGTCAGCAGTTACGGTATATAGGGTTAAGCTGGCCATTGGAACTGAGGGTTGAGGCACTGGGTGCCACACCTTGTGCCACACCAGTGACCTGGGTTCGGGAATGAGCCTGGGCCATCAGGGGTTGGCAGGGGAGAGAGAGGATCAAGTGCCTGGAGGATTGATCTCCTCTCTCGGGGAGGGATCCAGGGCCAGCCTGGCATTGCAGCGGCCCCTGTTGGAGACCATAGGCACTGCAAAGCCAAGGGCTGTATGCAGGGGAAGATGTCAGGTGGCTGCCTTCTTGACATGGGTGGAAGCACTCACGTCATGGGCAGGGCAGCATTGCACATCTTGCATCTGGGGACTCACGAGGAAAAACCCTACCATGGATGAGGAGATGTTGGGGATTCCAGGGACACTGCCCACATTCCAATGTTGGTCCTGTGCCGGAGGACTCCATGGCCGACCCACCACCCAGGTAGGACCTCTCTAATCTCAGAAAAGGCCATCATAGGAGGACAGGCCCACCCCAGGAGTGATCCAGGGGGCTAGGTCTGCCTGGGTGGTTGGGGGAGTCCCTCCAGGTATGGGGGGTTCAGACCGGGAGTAGAAGGCAGTAGTCAAGTGAATACCCAGGAAGGCTGCCTGGATGGGGTAGTGCATTGTCTTGGCAAAATGTCAGGTACATCTCGTAACCAAGAACTTTGATTATGGGAATGTATTAATGCACAGGTGTCCAGGCTATGCTGTCATAGTTTTTGGAAAATTCCAGCCTTGCATTTTTTTTCTAAGCTTGCTACACATAAATATGGGACCCATGGTCATGGCTTACAAGCGTATTTGGTGACTGGGGTGCTACTCTTCTCCATTGGGTGGCAGTATTTGTAGTGGTCATATTAGCACTCTGGCTGCTGACTGTCCTAATCAAACTTCTCCTACGGCACCGTATGACGTCACTCAATTGCACCCGTTGCTGCAACTGGAACACAAGGACCCCATTGACCTTGGTGGGATGTTCCCGTTCCATAATGAGCCAGACATGACTATGGTGTAGGTGGGTAGCCAGTTGATACAGAGTATCAAAAGGGGGGAGAGTGTGGGGGATTTTTCAGTAAAAGCTATAAAGAGTGTACATGCACTAGCTGGCTGAGACTGGGTTACTAAAGGTGAAAGCCATAGCCTTGTGAACCGAATAGAACTAGACAGAACTGGTTGCTGCTGCTAAGAAAGGGAACCAGTAAAGTAAAAACAACTCCTTATAAGGAAAAATGCTGATAATAGAGTTCTGTGCATCTGTTGTAAGCAGACAAAACAAGTGAAGCCACGCCAATAGTGTATAAAAACTGCTGTAAATTGTAATCGGGGAGCTTCTCCTTTGCAGAACTCCCGCATGCATGTGAAAGGTTTGATCAAATAAAGCGAAGAGAGAAGATAAAACCAGTGTCAGTGGTTTTTGCCCTCGTGACGACGGGGACGTTTTTTAGGTAACACTTACAGTGAGAAAAATTTGCGCTCACAGCATACATACAGTTCGAAAAAAAAAAAAGGTATATAGGGTTAACTGTGCCCCAAGGTTGTAGATTTTATATTATACATTTTGTGGTTAGGGTACTTATTTTCATACCATTTAAGAGCATACTATTGGATATGAATAAATTATCCTCAAGAAGGTGATTGATAAGGTGTGCTAATAAGGAATAATATTTTCTGAATACCACGAATAATGCACTATTCGTTATTCGTATCCGAATAATGATTAGTGGCAATATTCATTCCCTGCCTATTCAAGAAATACTATTAAATTAAAAGAAAAAGAGGCAGCCCCTTCCCTCTTCCCCAGCCCAAATCCTTAAATGCAACCCCCCTTCCCCCACCTTCTGTTAGTAACACAATCACACCCTCCACCTCCTCCAGCATCCACAATTTGATATTTTAACTAGGAAAAACTCTCACAGTGGCAACTGGCTCAACATGCCCACCTCCACATCTGGCAACCATCCAAGTTCTTATTTAAACTGAAAGATCACTAATCCCTCCCCCCAGCTTGCAGCTCCCTCCAACCCCACCCACCTGCACCTAATTCTTTACATGCGTCTTACTTTATATACAGAAGGTGACTGGCACAAACCCTATTCTGACAAACAGCCTAATGAAGAAAGTCTTGCTTTTTTCTGAAAGCACTGCTGTTGTGTAATATAAATGCTGATTTATTAAAGTATTCAAAATGTTATTCTTCAGGCGATCGCTTCATGATACAAAATCATAAAAAGCAACAGACGTGATACATTCAGCAATGGTATATGAGACATGCAAGACATGCAAACATTATACATGACATGGAATGACTGAAGATAGGACTGTGTGTCAGCCATGGGATTTAGCATGGCATTTATCTCATGGCTGAAGAAATTTATATGGAATGAATCAAAGAGATTCTGATACATGACATGATTTCTGAAACCACTTTATTTAGAGAGGGGCACACGACAGGGATTCCTCCTGTAACCATTATTATTTGATTTAAGTTAGAGGCTTTGGCTACACATTCCAGATATGTGAATGAATCCATTCACATATCTGGAATAATAATGTATTATGAATGCAAGCCCATTAGCTCGCTGTGGACCAATGGGCGTACAGCCCTACCGACCATGTCAGCTGGCAGGCAGCGGGTGGCAGGCGGGTGGGGTGCTGCTGCCCGCCGCTGACCGTGGGGAGAGCGGGCAGTAGAGATCAGTGGGTGGGTGGGGAGGGTCCACTGGACCACCAGGGATAATAGGTTTCTGTTTTTTTAATACAGCCCACAATCGGGCAGATAGGTCCACTGGACCATCAGGGATAGAGGTTTCTTTATTTTTACTTCAGCCCGCGATCGGGCAGACAGTGGTCCACTGGACCACCAGGGATATTGCGGTTTACATTTTTTTTACTAATGCCCGTGATCGGGCTGTGGGGCACATTGCCGCACTGCAGGGGGCATCGGTTCCTGATGGCTGCTGCCTGGCAGGGAGCCAGGCGCAAGTCGTCGGGGATCAGTGCACCTGCATGCAAATGGAGCCATAATAACATGCAAATGGCCCCATTTGTGCCTTGCATACATTATGGCCCCATTTGCATGTTAACTTCTGAATACCACGGTTGTTGCACCTTGCGCAATGGAACTTGCACTAGCATATCCCCATGCTCCACTCTGGCCATTGGAGCTGGCACAGTGCCACTGTACCATGCGCACTGCGGGTGGCCAGGTTGCAATATTCAACTATGCTGAGCCATGGCGCAGCTCCATTGAATATCGCCCATTCCACGCCCCTGCGCAGCTAAGTTGAGCTGCACCCAGGCTTGGGCAACAGCCTGGCGCAGTTTGAATTTCTAGGTCAAAAAGGAAAAGAAGGAGTTGCAATATCAAGATCATAAAAGTGCTATGCCACAGAAATATTGGGTGCTCAAAAAATAAATCACTTGACATTGGGGTGTCTGGCATCTGGTTAGACCTTGCACTCTGGGTCAAGGATTCAAATAAATATTTATTTTCATTACATTGCATTTTTTTCAGGATTTGCCTGTGTCTTTAATACCATGAGTGTGCACTCATTCTTTTTCCATGCTGGACTCTTGGTCTTTGACCTTTTTGGTATGTACCTCTGTGCACACGTCACTAGGTGAATCTTTTTGCCTCTCAGATTTAAGTAAGCCAGTGTTGCTGGTGCTAGCACTATAGCAGGCACAGATGGAATCACAAATCTGGAATCAGAAGGTGCAATAACTTATGTGTGTTTGGAGTCCCAGAGAGTGTAGAGGGGCAAAACATGATTCAGTTGCTATATGGAGATGCTGCAACAGACACTTCATGTACCTGAGGGTTTTGAACTTATCCTGGAATATGTATGCAGTGCCTTAAGAAGCACACTGTGCAGGCAGCCAAGCCAATGTCTGTTATCATGACTTTCAGAATATCCCAACCAAAGAAGATATGCTGGTCAGAGCATGGTGTCAGAAAATTGTATAATTTGAAGATATTAGAAATAGGTTCCAATTCTCAGTTTCAAACTGTGATTAAGAGTTCTTATTGCTATAGAAACACAAGTTCAGATACATTGTGCCACTGAATGCTATACACAGAAAGGTAGTCTACACATCGGCAATGTGATTGTACCAGCTATCAATAATAAGTACAGTTCAGCTGCAAAGGTGGTCATGCATATGCAGCTAGGTACAAACTGTCCTCCAAATGATGCAAGGGCTGTTCACAAGAATAAATTGCATGCTACAAACTGAGATTGCATTCCAACAGTTTAGAGCTAATAAAATCAGTTATGTATTTATTTCAAATTAATGAATGGGAAGGGCACATTGGGAGCTATATACTAATGCAAGCTGGGTATGCATGAGAGGCGTGCATCCAACCCATGCAGCTCTGCACCCCCAGACAGACATTCAGAGGCCAATGTGCATGAATACGAACCACTATTGGGCACCTGTTCACAGTTCTGTCCCCCCCCTTCCCGGTGTACAGGATCTCTGGGGGTTGATGGGGGGCACAGGCGGGCATCCATTTGGATGTCTTTCTTGATCCCATAGTGGATCACTTGCTCTGTGCAGGGCAGGTGATTGTGGGATGGTGTAGGCCCATCAATGTTAACTGGATGGCTGCCCCCAGCCCTCCTTGCCTGCCCAGAGGGTTGAGTCAGCATGGTGGTTCCACTGCAGCTGGGGGAAGTAATCTGGGGGGGAAGCACAATGGATACGGCAGGGCCCTCCTGCACCCCCTCACCCAGCACGCCACACCTTCATGAATAGCGTTGAGTGCAGGCATGCTCCCAGATATACCCCCAAACTGTCCATGTAAGTGGCTATGCAAATGGCCAGGGGATCCAGTGTGGAAGGGGTGTACATCCCTTCTGTGAATGCCACCTGAGGTTTGCGGGACCCCAGTGCATGCCATTCATTTTTTTTTTATTTACTATTTTTTTTCCCCCAGCTACTGCCAAGGCTCAGTCCAAGCCCATCCCAGACCCCATCACATCCTGGGACTTACCTGTTGGGCAGAGGATACCTCCTGGATTTCCCCCAGGCTGGGGCCAATGTACCTGGCATGAACCCATATGAGACGGAGGAAGGATTCCAGCAGGGGAGGCTACCGGTATTGCTTCCCTGGCTTACCCCCCAGGGTGGGGCAAGGAGTCAGCCAGCCACACCAGAGTCTGTAATGGATCAATGGCCCAGACTGCCGTGGTGGTGCAACTGAAGTCAGGAGAATGGGGCCTCATAGAGGAGGCAGCTGTGTTTTTCAGTGTTGTTGTTACTTCCCTGGTAGCAGGGGCATGTAATGAGTCCCGCATCTGCCCTGCCCCTTTCAAGTGATGATGCCAGCATGTTGGTGCCCCCAGCCTCTGCCAGGAATCCATGGTGTGACAGACACTCTACCCCCCTTCCCCTGGAGAAGGAGAGCAGTCTCTAGGATGCTCAATCCTTCTCCCCTCAGCAGGCCCTCCGATGTCCTGAGTCCATTCCTGAACCCGGGTCAGTGGCGTCAAAGATGGGTGCCCTGCCCCTACACCAGTGAGCCAGCGCAGTGTGTGCCATTCTAACATAGGGTTGTCTACACGTCATGGAGATGCAGCACCTAGACAATCTGCACCTTAATGCATAAGCCCCATTGAGTCAAGGCTTGTTTCCTGGTGTGACTCAGAAGAAGTAGATAAGGGAGGGGGGTGCAATATTTATGTTACAAAAGTGTAAAAAGAATCAATATAGGACTTAGTGCAATGGTGAAAATAAAAGGGCACTTTTAAGCAACAAGGTACTGTAAATACCCTCCAGGGGATGAATTGTGTAACCAGTAACACAGAACAGGGTGGGCAGCACTGGGCAGTTAGCAGGGGGTAAGTTCACGAAAGATGTGAGGATGTTTGTTTTCATGGAGATGGTGGGAGAGGGCTGGAATAGCTTACCCAGCAAGGTAGTGAACAGGAGCAGTGTGGTGGGGCTTAAATCATGGTGGGGTAGATACAAAGGGGTCTTGGGTGACTTGGGGTAACATATTCAGGAATAGACATCTTGCATTTTAGGGGTTAGTTGGTAAGGTCATCATAGACTGGATGGGTCCATGGGTATTTTTCTGTCCCTCACATTCTATGTTTCTATGGATTGGTGCAAATTAAACTTCTTAGCTCCTTTTTGATATCTGCATACTTTGTTTTCCAAAAAAAAGAGGTTCATAGGTTCATAGGTAATACGAGCAGGTAGGTCCGTAGACCATTTATTGCTCACCAATTTTCAGTGGTGATACTGATATTTTCTGTCATCCATATATTGATCTAGGGATAATTTAAAGGATTCCATATTCTTACACATAACTATAGACTCTGGTAGGGTGTTCCATGCCTCTACCACTCTTTGGGAAAACCATTTCTTTCTTCTATTTGTTTTACATATTTCTCCTTTAATCTTTATTCTGTGTGTACGTGTGTTCTTAACAGAGACTTGCGATGTTAAACCAATGGTTTCCCATAAATAAATATCTCTGGATGCACGAAAAACCAAGCATAGATCACCCCTTATTCTTCTATAATTCATTGAGTATAGGTTCAAATCCCTCAGTCTGTTACCATAACGTTTCCCATATACTGTATTAATTTTTTTGGTTACCCTTCTCTGTGTTTGCTCAATCAATACCTCATCCCTTTTGTATTGTGGTGTACAGAAAGATGAACAATATTCAAGATGTGGTCTCACAAGTGATGTATATAATGGTACAATCACAGATGGACTACGGCTCTTAATGTTCCTATATATACAGCCTAGTATTTTATTTCCTAGTTTCACTTTATTTCTAATGTGGGAGTCAAAGGACAAATCATTTGTTATGACTACTCCCCGATCATTTTCACTTGTTGTTTCCCCTAGTAAAGTACCATTTAATTCATACGTGAAATTCTGATTTCTTGGGCCTAGATGCATAACTTTACATTTGTCCAGGTTGAATTTTAACTTGTTCTTTTCTGCCCATTGCTCAAGTTTAAAAAGATCATTCTGCAGCCTATTTGCTGCCTCTTTATTATTGATAACAGCACCGACTTTGCTGACATCTGCATATTTGCCCAACCAAGCTCCCTCTGAAACTGTCATTGATGTAACCACAATATTGAAAAGTGTTGGCCCCAGAACTGATCCCTGTGACACACCACTAGTCACCTTACCTCACTCAGAACAGAAACCTCATATACAAACTCTTTAACGTCTACTAGTCAGCCATGATTCTACCCAAGCAATTATGTTATATGGAAGATGTAAATGTATTAATTGTTCTAAAAGAACCTAATGAGATATATAGTCAAAAGCCCTAGAATAATCCAAGAATATTACATCCACAGGCAATCCTTTATCCAATACTGCACTGACTGATTCAAGAAAACTTAACAAATTAGTCAAACACTATCTTCCTGCACTAAAACCATGCTGTGATATATCTGTATGCCCATGATCTTTTATGTACCTAGTTATTTGTTCTTGGATTAAGATCTCCAACAGTTTGCTTAAGATAGAAGTTAAGCTGATTTGTCTATAATTTTCAACCATCTTTTTATCTCCTTTTTTATGTATTGGTGTAATAGTGGCTTCTCTCCACTCTTTTAATGTCTTCACCTCAATCAAGGATTTGTTAAACAACATAGTGAGAGGCTCCACTAATTCATTACATAATTCCTTAACAAATTTAGAACTCATACCATCTGGTCCAGCTGATATATCAGTTTTTAATTTTTGAAGAGGATTATCATATGTACCAAGTTAAGCTTTATCTGTGCAGGTTCAGTATGAGCTTTTATGCGCCTTCCTTGGTTTTGTTCCATTTAAGTTTATTATGGATTAGACTGGTTTACTTGCTGGTGTTGACTTTTCTAGAAACTAGGAACCTGATATGTAGTCACAAATCATTGTGCTAAATAATCAATGTAATCACTCAGCACAATGGGTGACTTTGAAACCCCATCAGGCTATGCACATTGGGATTTCTGACCCCTTTCTGCATTGTCAAAAAATGTTTGTGCCCGCATAGGCAATGCCATTCTCAAACAAATGGTGGCACTTACACCACTAGTTGAAGCATCTTGTGACACCTGTGCCTGTATATAGTATACAGGCAGTCAGTGAGGGAATCACAATTCTGCAACCAGAAGACCGGCTCAAGAAGTCTAGAGCCTTGCTACCTCTCAAATCCTTCTGCGACTCCCATGGACTGTCACCACTTATCAATGAACCAACATGCATTAACAAGAAAAACCCTATGAATAACACCCTTTTAGATGTCCTACTAGTGAACAAACCACACTCCTTCTCCCATGATGGAATCTTTCACACCAATGTTAGCGACCATTGATTCATCGCTGGTGTAAGAGTTGACCCTAAACCTACATCCACAACGAAGTTCTCTACTAAAAGGTCCAAATGGAACTTTGACCCACTCACATATATCAATGATCTGAAAGCCTCACTGCATTGGCAGAGCTTTTACCTTGCCAAATCAGTATGTAAAGTATATGCCATCTTCAAGGAAATTATAACAAGTGCCCTCAGTACTCATGCTCCGCTGGTCAAAACCCGCATAAAGCCTAGTAAAAAGAGACAAACTTTGGAAAAAAGCTCGCAAATCACACCTAGCCAAAAACTGGTGTCTCTTCAGAACAGCCAGAAACACCTGCACTAAGCTGATGAGAGAGGCCAAGTCTAATTTCTACCTCTCAGAGCTGGACTCTGCCTCAAAATGCCCCACCAAATTCTGGTCCACAATAAAAGAACTATCTGGGCATATGACAGGAAACACGCTCCCCTCTAAAATCTCCTCAGACAATGTCATTATCAGTGACAAAAAGGAGATATTACAAGCTTTCAATAACCATTTTGCCTCCGCAGGTCTAGCATTTGACAACTCGCCCGCTTGCAGCCTGCTCTCCAAGATTACTGTACTGCTCCCTGAACCAAACCCAACAAGTGCCACTTTTTCTTTCTCACCTGCTTCCCTGAAAGAGGTTGAAGACCTTCTCCTACATTTGGACACTAAGAAAAGCATCAGCACGGTCTCACTTGACCCCTACTACCTAAAGATTGCCTGGCATGTTCTAGCTGTACCAATTACTCATCTATTTAATCTGTCTCTGTCACAAAGGGTCTCTCTCCCATCTATGGAAAACCGCTCATATTATTCCACTATTTAAATCTGGGGATCCCTGTGTTCTAAATAATTACAGGCCAATCTCGCTTCTCCCCATTCTGTCAAAACTCTTAGAAAAAATTGTGAATGCCCAACTGAGATCCTTTCTAGAAAACACAAATTTTTAAACTCTATACAGTCAGGTTTCAGAGCTAACCATAGTATGATTATGGCATTGGCTAAGGTAACAAATGACTGGCAGCATGACCTAGAGAACTAAAAGTTTGTCTGTGCTGTTTTCCTAGACCTCAGCAAGGCATTCGACACTGTTGGCCATTGCCTACTTCTTTCGTTGCTAAAAGCGTTTGGCCTAGACACTACCTCCCTGGACTGGTTCCATGATTATCTAACGGATAGGCACCAGCAGATCAAGGCAGAAGGAGAGATTCCCCCCTCAAACAGTTAATAATAGGTGTCCAACAGGGCTCCATCCTGGGGCCACTTTTATTCACTATATACATTAACAGCGTAGACAAAGGCATCAAGGAGGCTAACATCCACCTGTTTGCAGATGATACGATACTCTACCTAAGCCTGACATTACCTGAAGCTGCCTGTGAAGATGTGCAAACTGACTTCAGTATCCTGCAGTATCAGCTCCTTAGCAAAAAACTGCTTCTTGATGCCAAGAAAACAAAGGCGATGATACTCTCACCTGTCAACCACATGGCATACCCTGCCACTGTTGGTACCCTACCCCCTATCACCTCCTTATTAGGAGAAAACTTGGAGTATATAATAAAGTTTAAATATCTGAGGGTCTGGCTAGATCACAAACTCTCCTTTGTGGAACACTTGGAGGACTTGCTGAAAAAACTGAGGCAGAGGCTCTGTCTCGTCTTCCGGATAAACCACTTTATAATCACAAAGGCAAAGAGACAGTCAGTCCAATCCACATTCATCTCCTTACTTGATTATGCCGATCTCATTTATAGTCAATGTAATGCCTCATATCTGGGAAAACTGGACATACTATACGACATAGCCCTGCGTTTCATTACCGGTCTCCCCTTCTCCACCCACCACTGTTCCTTATATGCTGCAGTGGGGTGGAACTCCTTACAATGCAGGCGCAATAGATATGCGGCTTTATGGATATTCAGAGCTGTTTCCAGTAAATTACCACAGTATATCATTGATTTACTGCCTCTAAGTGGGATACGAAACAATGCCTTAAGAAGCTGCTCCCTAATTTCTCTGAAAGTGCCCAGGGCCTGCACACGCTTTGGAAGAGCGGCCATAAGCTTCACACTGCCGACACTCTGTAATAAGCTTCAGAAATCCTTGAAACTAAGGACCCCTGTTAGTCTTGCTGTGTTCAAGACCTTGTATGCTAAAATGGTCACAGAAGTATGCCACTGCTTCCACCATCTCTAGCTTGCTCCTTATCTGCTTGCTATCAACCCCTGCCCTTCATTTTGCCTGCATCGAACACTTCCAACTAGGAACCCTGCACCTTAATTCCTCCCTTCTACCCTGTCCCTCCTTGCGACTTCCCAACCCTTTAATCCACCTCTCTTAGAAGTGTATACTCCCTGCACCATTCCCACCCATGCCTGCCTTACTTCCTTTACCCCTTGTTACCTGCGCTTTGTGTAAGATTATGTTAATTTTGATACTGCATCCCCCTCTCTTTATGTAGCTCCCTTCCCATCACCATCCTTTTTCCCTGTATATGATATGTACACATTTAGAAATATTATACCATGTATTCAAATACTACACCGGTACTCTTTATTGTTACTTAGCTTGATTTCATTATGTATATACATGATTTGTCTTCTTGCCTGTACATAAATGCATTGTTTCTTGACCTTGTGTGATGCAAGTCCACCTTGTAAATGAGCTTGCTCAATGGTATTCGCCTGGATAAATAAAGATTTGATTGATTGAAGAAGAGGAAGGACCTGTGTCTGCCACAGAAAAGCAGCTTGTTTGCTGGACTATGGCAAGAGTAGCAAATGCCACAGATAGCCAACATGCTGGAATTGGTTTATGCTGTCCATTGAACAGCCTGAGTAATGGCCACTGGACCACAAAAAGGAGGCTTCAGTAGCTCACTGGTGGCCCATGCGGTATAGCATGGAGTAAGGAAGGGGGTGATGTTCATGTGGAATGCTTGCATTCCACCTGGCTTGCAGCACGGCAAAGCACCACATGACTAGTGCTATGCCATGATGCTCCTTGGTCACTGGTGCAAACCAGCATGTTAGATGGTACAACCTATGTTAATGTGTGCAATACCTATTTGCACCATCATTTATCTGGATTCCAGATTTGCATTGTGACACTGTTGCAGAGTAGACTGTTGACTTCTGCAACTACTGACAACCTATGTGCATAGTGATGGTGTGGGGTGATAGTAAACCTCCAGTTTTATGTCACCACCCTTTGTGACTAAAAATGGGCCCTAGAACTTTACACAAGGGGCCCAGTTCTCAAAGAGCCCTTAGATCACCACACGTTGTGGTGATCTAGGGCTGCAGAAAACTAAACTTGCACCAGGGACCCTGCATTGATTTTATAAAAAATAGGGTCCTGACACCAAACTCCCTGGGTTTGCCACACATTACCTGCCATGCCAAACAGTTGGCGCACCAGCAGGAGTTGCCACAGGGATCACAGCCCCTTACCTGGAACAACACTAGCAGTGCTGGGATGGTGGGGGGAACTGAAGCTGCAGGACAGGAGGGGGCCGGCTAGAGAAGGGGAATGGGAGGTGTTATGGGGGGGTTCAGGGACATTGCTCAGCAGTAGCAAGTGTGATGGCACTCGTTGGTGTGCATCTGCATTGTACTGTATTTATAATGTACATCTTGTAATGGTCGTAAATGGTTAACTGCCCTGGAGGTCTAGTGGCCTCCCCAATCCACCATGTTCCCCATACAGAACTTGACATATCCTCTCTTGTGGACTAGTGGCCCCCCATCCGCAATGTCCCAAGATATAGCTGAATAGAAACCCTGGTAGTTCAGCATCCCCCATCCCCGATCACCCCCAAAAGTCACTGTGGTAACAATCCCTGGTGGTCTAGTGGCCTCCCACCCCAGAAAGAAGTGCTCCTCCACCCTGCACCCCCCTTCTATCCTGAACTCCTGCGGGCAACAGACACAGCCCTTTGCTCATCACCATGGCCAGCCACCCAACTGATCAGTCACCAAGCCCGTACTGTATACAATACATGTTCGGTGATGGATCAGTCAGGCAGCTAGCTGTGGTGGTGAGCAGAAGGCTGTGCCAGTCACCTTCAGGGGTTCAGGATGAAGGAGTGTGTGGGGTGGTGGGGCACTTCATGGTGGCCTTGGGGGCCACTTGACCACCAGGGATTGTTACCACAAATAACGCTTGGGGTGATCGAGGATGGGGGGCCACTGAACTACCAGGGTTGCTATACACCTATATCTAGGGGACATTGGGGATTGTGGGGGGGGGGCTAGTTCACCAGGGAGGATATGTCAACTTCTGTATGGGTACATTGGGGAATGGTGTTGTTGCTAGACCACCAAGGCAGTTAACCATTTATATCCATTACAAGACATACATTATAAATCCTGTACACTGCAGATGCACCCTGACATTGCTCCCACTGCTGCTGAGTTGTCTCCTCGACACCCCCTCATTACACAATATGTGCCCCTTCTGCTGTTGGCAGTCCATTCTTGGATCCCCTCTCACTGGTGTAAGCCACTTAGACCACCTCCAGGATGGTCTAAGTGGTGCCACTTGCTGTGTTTATGGGGGGGGCTTGCAGAATCTCAAAAAAGGGGATGTTGCAGCCCCGCCGTGGCACAAGCCCCCTTGTGACCTTGTGCATCTGGTTGCTTGCCACACCTTGGTGCAAGGGGTGCTTTGATGCAGCTGCATTAGATTTGATGCAGGCTACTTTACAAAATCGTGTTTGATGCAAGTCCCTTGCGTCAGTCTAAAGGTTTTGAGAATTGGGCCCTAGATCTAATTTGTAAGCCGCATTTGTTTATGTAGCTATGATGCCAGAACTGAAACTAAATGTGAGCTTAATAATAGAATGTTTAATGTTGTCCAAACATCTCCTGTCAGGAAAACAGGTAACAGTGAAGTACTGTATGTCAGGTTACAACATGGCTGCTTATTATACAGATAGACATTTGATGACAGAAGTTATGAGGAATGATCATGTAAAGCAGATACCTCTGAGGAGGAGTGTGTGCACTTCTGTGTATGTGTCATGCTTGTTAAATAAAAGCCATACCTAGCAGTCAGAGACTCCCTTACATTTTTGACATTATGCATAAAAATAGATGTCAGTATAGGCAGACATTATAGCCATTTAAGAACAAAGGTTGCATGTTTTAGCTTGAGTATAATTTTTTTATAGTTGTCAAGATAGTGCTTTAGACACCGGTGACTGCAAATGGAAATAAAAACTAAAATAGTTGACTGATCTGTGCAGTCTGTCCCAGTATTTTAATGGTTTCTTATATGCTGGAATGGTTTGTTCCATGCAGTATACTGCATACAGTTAAGGCTCAGTTTATTTACTTATTGAATTTTGGTAACCAGGTAACCCACTGAGACAATGAAGTCCCTTTTTAGGGGCTTCCCAGAATTTGTTACATGAAATGGAAGATAGCAATTACAGTACAGTGCAGATCACACATAGTTACATAAAATAGAAAAGAGCAATTACCGTGTAGTGCAGATCACACAGAAGACATGAACTGATGAACAATAACAATTATGATTCAAACAGCAATAGTAATTAGTTTACATACAATTGTGTACATCAACGCGATTGAGGTATTAAGCGTATACAATACATGAGTAAAGCTTGCAGGGGAGATTTCAAGAGCTTGCAAACAATATTTTGTCAAACAGAGGTAGTTGCCCGAGAGTAGTATTGTAGTATTTACACAGGAGAGGGGAATCAACCAAACAGATCAGCCAACTAGCAACAAGTGAAATTCAAGGTTGACAATAGCACTAACAGGGCGCAGGGGCCCAAAGGAGATCTTTGAGCCCCTTTTTGAATTGTATGAGGGTAGAACACATACAGACTTCCAGAGGTAGGGAGTTCTGCAGAGCAGGGGTTACAGCAAAGAAGGATTTACTACCGGTGACCGATCAGATCTTAGAAGTGTCTGACAGTGAGTTAATGACTGATCTCAGGGACCTAGCAGGCTGTCTATTGAAGTAGGGTAGCAAGGCTGGGAGGAGTGGTAGGTTTCAGCAGCTTAAAGATCAAACAGCATAGGGGAAGCATAGCCTTACATCAAAGGAGGGCCACACTAAAGTGGCAAGGACATCACAGCGGTGGTCCCTAGAGTGGGCCTGGCAGCAAAGCATGCAGTTTTGTTATAAACGGTCTTTAGTCTGGCCAGAAGGGAGTCACGAGCAGACTGTATAACTGGGGCAGCATAGAAAAGGGTAGTCAATAATGTGCTACTAGTTACTGAAATACATGCAGATGAAGAGAGGTAGGGGGCAAGCCTATATGAGAGGCCAAACTTTTGGTGCAGGGCTTTGGAGAAGGCATCAACGTGAAGTTCAAAGGTCATATCTTCATTTAACACTACACCTAGGTAGTTGATTTACTGCACAACTTCCAAGTTGATGCCAGAGTTGGTGGCAAGCCTGAGGAGGTGACCCCTACTGGGACCCAGCTTTTTGCTTCCAGAAAGCATGGCCTAGGTTTTTTGTCCCGTTGAGTACCAGTTTATCTTCTAAGAACCAATTTTCTAGATGGTGGAAGTCATTGCCTAGTTGGAGGTTGATCCAACTGATGATATCTGCAGAAGATCTATAAAGAATAGTATTGTCCATGTACAGTTGAACAGAGGCATTACCACAGTTGAGGGGCATATCATTTATAAAAAGTAAAAACAGAAGGGGACCAAGAATGAAACCTTGGGGTACTCCCGCAGTGATCAGTTTAAGGGTGGATGTTGCTCCATGCCATCTTACACATTGTTTCCGCTTAGACAAATAATTTTTAAACCACAGACAGGAGAGATTGTCTAAGCCAAAGCCTTTCAGTTTAGCTAAAAGAAGGTCATGGTTGATTAAATTGAATGCATTTGTCAGGTCTGCAGAGACTGCCCCCATTGCCATGCCAGCATCCATAGCCTTAAGAATGTCGGAGGAGACCCATTTCAGGGCTGTGTCCATGCCATGATTCCTCCGAAAGCCATGTTGGACATGTGTTAAGGAGTTGTTATGGTTAAGGTAGTCCTCAAGTTGGCCAAATAACAGTCTTTCCTGAAAGTTACCAAGTATACTAAGCAAGGAGAGTAATCGGTAGCTTTCATGTAAGTCTTTATGACCACCTTTGTGAACTGGAATATCAAATGCTACCTTCCACTTCTCTGGGACGGCCCCTTGAAGAAGCAACTTATTGATAAGATGCACGAGGGGGTTGACAATAACAGAAGCTTAATATGTATACACTCGAGGAGAGGAGGGAGAGGGGGGACATGATAAAAACTTTCAAGTTCATCAAGGGAATCAACAGAGTCCAAGATGGCAGAATCTATCAGAAAAAGAGATGTGCAAGAACAAGGGGGCACAATTTGAAGATAGAGGGGGGTTGGCGCAGAGGTAATGTGAGGAAGTATTTTTTTCACAGAGAGGGTTGTGGATGCATGGAACAGCCTTCCTGAGGAGGTAGTGGAGTCAAAAACAGTGGGGGAATTCAAGAATGCATGGGACAGACATAAGGCAATTCTAGTGGGGGGTAGGAGGAAGTAGGCTGTTGGTTAACTAGGATCTGCAGCCTATGCATTAGGTAGGGAAATGGGCAGACTTGGTGGGCCAAGCGGTCCTTATCTGCCATCAGATTCTATGTTTCTATGTTATGTTAGGTGTGGCTATTTTGAGGAATCTCAGTTCTTACCCGTCAAAGCCTGGGGAGCCATCAGCTCTTAGGACCTGTAGTTGTTTAATGATTTCCCTTCTAGTGACCAATTTGAAGTAAAAGTTAGGTTGGGGTGGTAGGACAGAAGGATGAGGAGAACACTGGAGGCAAGTCAAGAAGTCATTGGAGGGGGGCCTTATATCTTTTTAGGTCTGTAAAGAGGTCATTGAAACTAATTGCAATAGCCATAGGGTCCGAGAGGATTTGTTCATTAATGGACATATCACACTTAGAGGCATTGGGATTTCCTTTTACTAGCTGATTAATTTGTGACCAGAAGGTCCTGAGGTTAGACAAGTTTGAGATCTGCAGTGATTTAAGGTATCTTCTTTGGGCACTCCTCAGATAATTTTTGCAACTGTTCCATAGACTCCAATCCATGAGCTGTCCAAATTTTTTTAACTTCTCCCAGGCCACATGGCAAAGCCTCATTTCCTTCCTGTGGTCACTAGAGATCCACTTGGCACGTAAGCTTTTAGCCCTGTGTTTCCTTAGGGGAGCATGTTTGTTGACCACACTATTAAAGTTGTTAATAAGGTAGTCTAGGGCTTGATCAACATCTGGGAGGTCTCTTACAGGTACCCAGTTAACTGCATTTAGACTTTCAATGAAGGCAGTTTCATCAAAGCAAGATACAGTAGGTCCCTAACTGATAAAATCCTAAGAGGAGGTTTGGAATAGTTATTTTTTCATACACAGAAAATTGGTGCATAGTCGCTAAAAAATTGGTGCATGATCGCTAAGAGAGTCCAGAAGTACTCCTACTGATCTGATTCTGTCAGCTCTAGAGGCAAGAACCCAATCTAGAAGGGAGTGATTTCCAGATTTATTTATTTATTTAATTAGTTTTTGTTGACCGGGTAAGTGCACTAGACAAATTCTGCCTATTTTCAGGCATGACGGGGAAGGGGGATACAGATGAATGCCAACTGACCCTGAACCAGATTATGCTGCTGGTGGTATTTTTGGGGAAATGGGGGAAATTTGACCAGGGCACTGGGGAAATTCCCCTACTCTTTTCGATAAGTGCCATGGGATCTTTAACATCCACCTGAACTACCACCAGAACAGGCAGATGGGGCCTCTATTTAATGTCTCATCCAAAAGACGGCACCTCAGGAGTGCAGCACCCCCCTCATACTGCACTACAGTGTCAGTACTGGGATTTAGCCCAAGTGCCTGGTGTGGGGATAGAACCCTTGTTTAGCCTGGTAGGATCAGTTATTAGCTGAGCCAGATTGGCATTCACGAGTTGGAGGAGTTTGGTTCTTAAAACATTTTTTGGTCAGACTTAAGGAAAGTGGTCATCGCAGTTAATGTCCTGTATCAGAAGGCTTTAAAAAAACTTTAAGCATCTGGCCTAATTATTTGAAATTAAAAGCTTAACATATGATAGTGTAGTGTGCATTTGTTCAGTCTTAAAAAAGCTTACTGTAAATCTTTAAACTATCTGTGTAATGTCTGCAGATCTAGGCACATATTAGAATATGTCTGAATGGACCATTTGCACTTAGAAACAGAACATTTAACATATGGTATACAAACCAGTGAGCATTAGATGGTGTGTAAATGGTCCTGTGGGGTATTTGTCTTTTACACTGGTTACAAATTTTGTTTATATTCTTAATACTATTTCTCCCTTCCTGCATATGGCATGAATGTTATCTATCAGAATTTAACTGTTTCAATTGCCAGAAGGTTAAAAAACATCACAGTCACTGCCCTGGAGCTCATACAGGAAAGAACAGAAACAGCAGTAGTCTGGGGAAGCTACCAGGTTCTGGTTTATTTTCCTTGAGGATATTTTTACTTTTTCATGTTAATGATTTTTCCATCACAATTTATATGTCCCTCTCCCCACACAAATTACTAAAAAATTCCGATATTTTTCCATGCAAGAGTGCTATGCAAGCACCGTACAAAAAAGGAAGAATATATGTAGGTGAATCTGTTTGCTCAGGGTATGAGAGGAAAGGATTACAAATTGCATACAGTTGGATACTCAAAACTCGGGACTGCCTTTTTTCTTTGATGCTGAAATGTGTATATAAATTACTGCAATGTATATATAAATTACCAAGCAGGCATTTAATTTGCCCTTGTTTTGAGTCATTTTTGCCTGATTGGAATTTATTACTTTTTTTAGGATTTTTTTTCAGTTCTGTTTCTTCACCTTGGCTCAGCTGGGGAGGTACCCCTGTAACTGTCCCTTGTCCCTCAACCCAGCATACCCCCCCAGCCACCCATACTGGAAGGCCCACAGCTTACTCGTATGGTGGGGCTCCCAAGGGAGAGACCAAAATCTACCTGTGTACCGAGCTGAGACTTGTGCTTGAAGGCATCATTTGGGAGAGGATGTGTGGGAGCTACATCTGGCACTCCTCCTGAGGTCTTTCTTGTGTGGTTGCCCATGGAGATGAGGACCTGCAATGACATCAGTTCATGGGCATGTGGGGTCTCACGCATGCCCCACAGATGTCTGCAGCTGTCTCCTCCTCTAACGTTGAGATTTCAGCCAGTGTACAGCCTCTGCTGGATGTCACTTGTATGACAAGTGCCTATGCTCACCCACCCCAGAGATGGAGAGCAGTGCATGGGATGCTCATCCTTCTTTCCCCTGCTGGCCCTCTGATGCTCCTGGCTCGTACCCAAACTCAGGTCCTCAGCATCACATGCAGTATCGCTATCGCTGTGTTGGCAGGTATTTGTTAAATTAATAAAAAAGGAAATTTGATTTACACCATAATTTCATATTTTGAATCCATGTGTCTCTGAAAAGTTTTGTAAAATATATACCTTGCATTTAATCAGATCCATGCTGCAGTTGTGGTAATATTTAATTATTTGATAACTGGGTAAGGCAGGACCACTAGGCACAAGTGCCTTTTTTTAGGGGTGACCTGGGAGCACTAGGGAGGTTAAGTGACTTGTTCAGAGTCACACAGTATGCAAATGGAGGTTGTGGGAATCAAACCCAGATCTGTCTGTGGGAAGTACCAAGCTCATTCACAGCTCATTACTGTAACCTCTAGGCTATACTGCCAGCCCTCTTTCTAAGAATTAATGTTCTGGCTTTGTAAGCCCTTTCTTACTTTTAATTTGGTAAATAGCAACTTGGTTTGTTTTGAAATGAGGGAAGAAAAAGCCAGGAAATTTGTTAAGGAGGTTGAAGGATAAAACTTGTCATACAGTGAATATTCTTAAAAAAGAACAGGATAAGAGCCATATTTTAGAATGTCTTAATTGGTTTTAGCAAAAACTAGTGCTTTGCTTTTGTACATGCAAGGACTCCAAGTTTTGGCTCTGTAATAAGCATCGATAACAATTTACTTCTGAGAAGGTTTCTGTAGAATTATGGAGTCTGTCTACAGGTGAGATTTATGTTAATCCCTTGAGTACTTAAGAAGCATTCCCGAGACAGTCGCCAAAAAAGTGACAAGATTAGCACATTCAGTTTATTGACAGAATGCTTAATGGAAAATATTTTTTTTAGAGAAACCATAATGATTTTACACAATGGCAAAGATAGTGTTTTTAAGTTGTTAAAATACATGTGCTGAAATATGTGGAGAATTCAGATAGACAAGCATTCCAAAGACATTTTCTGTTGTTTTATCAAGTAATTGGCAAGAAACGTTGGGTGGACATGGTGGGATTACAACTTGCAAAAGCCTGACTCAAAAACAAGCAATAGCTTGTAAACACTAGTTAGAAGCCAGATCTGTCAGCCTCTGTAAAGTGCAGTTTTAAGCTTAAAGAGAAAAATATAATACTTTCAGTGATGATAATAATAATAATAAAATATATTGTGATCTTTAGATTTATCAGCCATTGACTTTTCCATACCATAGACTTTGCATAATTTAACATAGAAATGAATGAATTCAAAATGCCTAGTTTTAGAATTACACAAAAAAATATGTTGCAGAGGAGAGACTGAGATTTCTTAGTATTAGAGATTATAAATGATAAAAATTAGAGGGAGAATTTGAGACAACTTAAATGTGGGTCTCAGTTTTTTGTTTTGTGTGTGGGGAGGGGGAGTGGGGCACAACTAAGCTTCCATGCCCTACTATACATTGACTTGGGTTCACTTTGCTTTTTCCAGTTGTTGCCATCCAAATTTATCTCATAGTACACATGGTCTAGAAAATTAGATTAGTTTAACTTTTTTCCCTAGAAAGGATACTCTGAGTATTAAGAATGAAGTAAATTTTAGATGGTATGTCCTTTCCCGGCCACCGACAGAGGATATAAGAAGGCTCATTAACAACAAAAAAAAAAGAAAAAAACTAGCCAGGATTTGACTTGGTTGTTTAGAAATGCAGTCTGTTTGCAAATGAAAAATAAGCAAATGTTTAGAAGCTAACAGCTTGGTATTTTCAGAAAACAAAAAGTAAAATAAACTCTAACAGTATTTTAAATACACAGTACTCGGTGACATGACTTTTTTTTATTCATCTTTTTGTGTTTCCACTCACCCAGCATCTGAACTGTTCATCTCCTATTTTGCATATTGAGCAATACTCTTCCATTTTCCCATTTATGCTCCCCTCCACACATCCATTGTTAGTTGTATCACAGACCATGATGGGTCCAGATGCACTACTTCATCTAAGACCCGTGCCAAGTTCAGTTTATGAGTCAGCCACTAGGGGGTGATATACAGCAACACATGCTGGGCCCTCTTCAGGGAATGAATGCATGACCCATGCAGCGCTCCCCACACTCAGCAGGCCCAGTGAGCAAGAGTTCCAAGGAGGGTCCTGATTTTGATTTTTTTTGTGGTGAAGCAGAGTGCACCACCACTAAACCACCAGGCCAGTTAGGTTAAATGAGTGCATGACGAGGGGATTTACAGAGCTCTATAAACAAAAGCCTAACAGGAGGATTCAGCTGACTATTGCTCAGGGAGCCAGTACATCAGAATATTTCTAGTGTACTGTATATTGGCTTTGACAAGACTATCGGCAAGTAAGCTAATCATACATACTGACAACTCTGCTGAATGAATTAAGGGAAAATTATGGAGGACACCAACATCTTTCATAATGTTTTTTTTTTCTACTTAGAAGTTTGGGACTTTTTTGGTTTTGGAGGAAACACCTCTCTGTCCTTTGACATCAGTATAATCCTTTCTGTAGCATTAATTCTGTTCACCTTTCTTGATCTGGAATAGGCATCAGACATCTTGATTCTCTTGGTTTCAGAGCCTGCCTTTTTCCCGATTTCACTCCCTAGAAACCAATGACTGCACACTAGGATCAATCCATCCTTCCATCCATCCATGTATCCATCCATCCATCCGTCCATCCATCCATCTGTCCATTCACCCAGGATCCATCCATCAATCAATATGTGCTCTCCATTTTTCTCACCATGCACTTCATTTTGTATAAAGAGAAATAAGGCCCATTGATGATGTATTGTATTGGTTCCAACTCTACTTTCACAAGTAACACTTCTCTACTCGACAGTGACAATCTCTCAAAATGGTTCATGTCAAATCAATTATCATGAAATCAAACAAAAACTGTCTCATGTTTTTTGGTACCAGGAAATGCTTAAAGATTTCTCATATCTTAGTTTTTCTGCGCTTGATGGTAGCAAGTTAAGACCCATTACAAGAGCCTTGGGTTAATTCAGGCTCAGATCCTTAACATTTCCACACATATTCAATCTCTGATTGCCAAATCCTACAAAACACTTGGTGTACTCTGTAGGGTAACTGACTTCCTTTCACAAGGGATGAGAAAAAAGCTTGTTCAAATGAGCCTCTCAACCACTGACTATGGTGACATAATCTATGGCACAGCCCACACCTCCCAAAAACCTATCAAAACTGGATACCTTTGTAAACTCTATCTGCTAGTTTGTTCTCAGTGACCCTCCCTGTACTTACCATTGTGTCCTGTACAACCATGTGTGCTGGCCCTCACTTGATTTCAACTTGCAGGTGCTCACATCTCAGCTTTTGTGGTTTTAAATATTGGTTAGATAAACTCCTTGGGTACCAAACAGAATAACTTATCTCTTGGGTCCTTTAACCCCACTAGCATTCCCTCTGCTAAACAGACCCTCAGGCTGCACATTATTTCCATCTATGACTGCAAATTAATTATTGCTTGGTACCGGTTTATCACCAATTAACTACTTTCATGACAGTTGCATATCTTAAGCAATATGCCACAAGAGGGTGTGGGTGATGGCAGGATTTACCCATGCCTGCTGTGGTTATTAGCTCACAAGGCACAGCCGAGTAAGGAAACTACACCAGGCGTGGGTAAATCCTGCCATCACCCACACCCTCAAGTGGTATATTGTGATTATACAATGTGCCCCTTTTTTTTTGTCACAAAACAGCAATGAAAATGAGTTTTTTCCCTGCATTTTATGTTATTTTTATTGAGTTTATTGGTGCCCAAGAAAAACTAGTGCTCCATTGCTACATTTTCCATATGGAGCACTGGCTCTGCTATGGCAGATTATGTGCATGCGCGGTAGCGTTGAATGTTGCCACATGGTAAGACACTTGCTCACCCAACTCGTCCCATTTCTCAGCTGGGAAACAAAGTGCAGGATTTTTTTCTGTCTGCGGTCTGCTTCAGTTCTCAGGAGAGGGTCTGACTCCGAGGTGAGTTCTAAAACACTGTTTTGCTTGTCATGTGGGTATTGCAAGTGCTTGTACAGTTACTACTTTTTATTTAGGTCAGAGATGCAGGGAGTTTTGTGTTTTGTCTGGCACAGTTTGTTTGAAACTCCCACTTCAACATCATAGCGCCAGTCAGTTTGGAGGTTTTCCATTTCGGGAGGGCTCGGAGTGATTTCTGGGGGGTTTCTCTATGCGGATGACTGGCAGCTGGTACTTTTTACCGTTGGGTGATGGCATGATTTACATGTTGTAAATCGTGCCAGCCAGCCAATCAGGAGCCAATATTTTTTAGCCCATTGTATAATTGTATATTTGCTGCCAGTACATTATATCTGTTCATATGTAAATTCTGTATTGTGCTGCTCTTCTTATAAATTGATTGCATGTGTGTCTGTTGATTCATTAGCTGTATTGCTTGTCTCCCTACTGCTCTTCTCACCCTGGTTGCATCTGTAAATGAGATTACCATGTATCTCTATATGTTTACAGGGTAAAACAATTTCAATTAAATAAATGCATTTCAATAAAAACACAGTGTCAACAAAGGGTGAGACAAACAGAGGGTTAAGTCCCTTTTGGGTCTTTTTTTTCCAAAGACCTGCGTGAAAAAAATGTGAGTCTATGCAGAAAGTTTAGTTGTGTTAAAGGCTGTTTAAATTGTTTTAATTAAGTACATCTTAAGAGTTATAGTATATGCTCAAGTCATACACATTGTACCTAACTCAGATGGAAAGGGGCATTGCTTTCTGAGTGGGTTTAATAGGAAAATGTGCTCTGAAGTAACATATAGTAACTTACATGGAAAAACTATCCAGTCCAATTCCCTGTTCTTGAAGTATGAAAAAGTTACATTTGAAAGAATAAAGTGCACATGCTTACTAAATGAAAAGGGTCCCAGTGCATCAGCTCTCTTAATTTATAAATAACATTTTCTTAAATCAAAGTCCTGATCCCACAGGCAAGTGTAACTTTAGTCTTAAGTAAAACTACTGCCGAGTGATTATGGAATCTTATACTCCTTCAGTGCACAGAACTCGGCTTTTATAAATTAGACTCTTGCGACACATTGAAATGTGTAGTGGTCTAAATGTGCCACTAGGTGGCATGACTTGATTGCCAGGATAAAAACCAGCAATACTGTACTTGATTGATGATGGATTTGCATTGTCCTCTATCTGTGCCAGAAAGTTGCAGATCTAGAAGTTTTGCTGTTTACTATCTTGACTTTTTAAAGCTTAATTTCTTAGACCCCCATTTTAAGCGTGGGGACTTGCAAGAATTTAGGTTTTACTACGTTTCTTGTTTCTTGATGAAAAAACGTAATTAAGACCACAAATCAGTATCAGTTATATGTGAATTTAATTTTACACACATGAAACTGCAAAGTAGATTGCAGATTGTTAATTCATTTGCATAACCATGTGATACTTGTAAACTTACTTTTGAGGTTCTGTTGACAGAAACTGGCATCTGTTGAATAAATCATGATTTCTAATGTTTCATACGTAAAGGGAGTTTAATGGCCTCCTCATTTGCGAAAGGACAGGTCAGACTCATTCGGTGGCCTTAAAAGCAAAATTTTAATGATTTGCTTTATTCTGAGGAGATCACTAAACTAAGAAGACAGAAGATTAGCAACAACATTATTGAGAGATGATGTAGGTGCAGCTGTATTTCAACCTGTATGCTGGGCCTTTACTTTCTAATGTGGAACATGCTGATCACCCATGATGGAGATTGCAGTGACTGGAGCAAAGTATTTCCTGAACAAAGCCCCATTGTGTCGTTAGGCTTGCAGGTTTGATAAAATTCCACACTCCTGTTCCCAGTTCCCAGAACCTCCAGATGAGTGTCACAAGAGAGGTCAAAAAGATGTTTAGCTTCTTTCTGCACAGTTGCATGAAATGCACGACTTGCAGTATATGACACAGTTAACTCTCAATAATTCAGTGTCTAAAATGAATGGTTAATGCTATGGGAGATGAGAGATGTAGGAAAATGTTTAATAAAAAGTCAGGCCAAACAGATATAGATTACTACCTATATATGGGTTTAGAGAATCAGTTGTGTCAACTCCTCAGCCATTGCATTCCTGTGTTAGGTGTTCAATTGTGGGGGGGATTGCAAACCTGCTTCAATGATCTATAAAGCTATGCTGTCCAAAAACAGATGCAGTACTTTTTAAAGATTCTTATAGAGATACTTCTGAACATGAACAATTTTAGGATCTAGTAAGTGGAAATAGGTTTATAAGGTTGTCCTGACATTCAAATCGAAACAAGTACTGCTACTCAGACATTTTTATATAGTTATAACACTGCAGTATATGGTTAGTTTTTGCTCTTAATGCTGGGATAGAGGCCATCACAGTTGTGACATCAAAGAAACCAAAATTCATGGGAGTGGCATTGCGACTGTGAATAATAACTTTTTTCAATGTTCAAAAAAAATAAAGTTTGGCTTGTATCAACAAGACTCTACTTCTTATGTCAATGTGTGTATTTGGTATAGAGGGCAATGTTCTAAGCATTAAGATAAGTACTGGGCAGGTCACTGTAATAATCATTGTCACTGTACTGTGGCACCCAATGTGTATTTCAGACACTTCTCAAAATCAGTGTTGCCGTATGTGCATATCATGCAGGTCACTGTAAGAAGAAATGTGCTCTTAGTATAGTAACTGTATTTTGCTGAGCTCAGAATTCTTGTGACAAAAAGCCCTCTGCCAGGGGTCGATTTCAACATTAATTTTGTCTCCAGGATGCAAGGCAGCTTGGGTTCATGGGGAGAGTCATGTCAAACGAATCTGATTGACTTCTTTGACTGGGCCACTAAGACAGTAGACAGGGGCCAAGTGGTAGACATCTTCTATCCAGATTTTAGTAAGGCCTTTGATTCTGTGCCCCACAAAAGGCTGATTAGGAAGTTGGCGGATCTCATGGTTGGAGAGAAGATGACCAGATGGGTGGAAAACTGGTTGAAGGACAGAACCTAGAGGGTGGTTGTGGGGAGAGAGTTAACTGGCACCAGAGAGGTCACCAGTGAGGCCCAGTAGGACTCAGTGATGGGACCGGTGTTGTTTAATGTCTTCATCAATGACATTGGGAATGGCATTAAGGGCAAAATGTGCCTATTTGCGGATGACACCAGGCTCTGCGGGAGAGTATATACAGCTGAAGGAATACAGGACCAACATAATGATCTGTAAAAGCTGGGGAGGTGGTCTGGGATATGCCAGCTTGGCTTCAATGCCAAGAATTGCAAAGTTATGCACATTGGAGCCAAGAATCCCAGAACGGAGTATTACCTGGGTGGAATCCAGATATCTGCATAATAGGAGGAAAAGGACCTGGAAGTAATGATCACGAAAGACCCGAAGCACTCCACGCAGTGCAAGAAAGTAGCAGAAAGGACAAACAAGATGCTGGGATGCATAGCTAAGGGGATCAGTAGTAGGAGAGACGAGGTAATACTCCCTTTGTACAGGCCACTGGTGAGGCCACATCTAGAGTATGGAGTTCAGTACTGATGCCCACACCTAAAAAATGACATTAACCTGCTGGAGGAGGTCCAGAAGAGGGCTACAAAGATGACAGTGGGTCAGCTGGGTAAGGCTTACAAGGAGAGGTTGAGGGGACTGAATATGTACTCCCTGGAGGACAGGAGAGAGAGGGGGATATGATTGAGACCTTCATGTACTTGAAAGGGATAAATAAGGTGGATAAGGAGGGTCTCTTTATGCTAAGTGGCAACCATAACACAAGGAAGCAAAGTCTTAAGCTGGATGGGGGGAGGTTTAGGAGGGAGGTGAGGAAGCACTTCTTCACAGAGAGGGTGGTGGAGACTTGGAATGCGCTGCTGGAAGAGGTGGCCTTGTTGAAGATGGTGGGCAAGAAAGGCTAGTACAGGCATAGGGGGAAGGTAAGGTTCATGGGTAGGGAAGGTGGAAAGAATGGGAGGAGTGGGGAGGGGGGCAGAGTCAGTAGCTCAAGCTGTGGGCCCTACAGTATGAGCAGACTAGATAGACCAAATGGCCTTCTTCTGCTGGCTTCTTTGTATGTTCGTATATATACTCATATATTTACTAGTCTAGGATATAGTGCAAATTTCCCTTGGCTTGTACAGTTACTTGCACACCTGTAAATGATAGCTAGTGTGCAGAATCACTTTTGTTGCCGCCATCTGCCACTCACGCTAAGCAGTGTATCTCCTGGGAGAGTTAACCACCACCCTACAGTGACCAAAAATGTATCCCCTTGCCCTCTATAGGCAGAATGGTGTACGCTGTATAACTCTTGCAGTGCCAAGCTGTGCTTGCCTCCTGGTGTCCAGGATACCAGCCTGCCTACCCACCTCTGAGTTCAAAACCCAGCAGGTGTCATCCTGTACCTGGCTCATGAATAAACGGAGAGCTTCAGTATCTGGTGCTGCAAGTCCCTTACCTTTCACCAGCACTAAATCCTTCAGAGTACAGTATGCAGAAGCCTGCACTGTCCTTGCTCTGCACTGTATCTGATTCTGTGCTTAAACAAAGGGGTTCACATCCAGTACTGTCAGCCTCACCTTTCATCAGTGCTTAGTGGGCCAGTTTACACTTAGGAGATTTCCATCCAGTTTATTGGTTTTCAATGCCAACTTAGAACAAAATTCCATTAGCCAGTGAAAAGTAGTGTAAAGGCTGCTATTTTGGGCAAAAAAATATGCCACTCTTTTGGGTGCAATTAACAGGCCCTGTGGGTAACAAAGGGCTTTCTCTCTCTCCTTTAAGATAGCATTGATTGTGAGTGGCAGACTTGCCTTACCTTCCCCCAGATTCATTACAGCTACTTCTGTTCTTCATGCTTCATTCACACAAGGGACACACTGCAGCTTGAAATGTGAACTAAAAGCAATAAATGAGACTTGTGCACATGCCCTGTGCACATTCTGGAGACAGTTTTCTCAGTTTCTCCATGCTGACCATTTCACAAGCAATAAATGTTTCTGTTGCTCTTACAGTCATGTTAACCATCAAATAAAATCACACGGGGTGCTGGAACATGGAGAAAAGTGTATGTTGGGGGGGCTGCAGTAATTACAGATGAGACCATGATTGCTTCCCTTCCAACCTTGTATGCATTAAAGGATCACTTTGAATACTCTTGGGCAAAAGTGTGTTGGGGGGTGACGTCCGCCACCCCTCACCCTTAGGTTCTGGCACCCAAATAGCATAAACTTGTTATGGGCCATAAAACATCTATATGTCCCTCCTCCCCGTGTATTTCCTATGAGAAATGGTAACCTCTGAATACTCAATTTTCTGTGTGATTACAATAGGAAGTGAACTGCAAAAAAATGCTTCTGCCTTATGCCACCCACCCCATCCTCTAAGTACTCCTCATGCTTGTCTAACACAGAAAGAGACACTCGCATGCCAAAAAGAAAAGCCAGTGCCTCCAACTGTTTAACCCTTCCCCCTCAAGAGATCCAATATATTGCCTTACAAACTCCATGCCTGACTATACACCAAAAGCACACTTATAGTTCCCTAAAAAGAATAAATCCAAATGCTCCCCAGGTACCACTACATTAAAAAGCACCCTACTTGCCTGTGTGGGAATGACAGTGGTAAATCTTGGCATCAGAAACTTTTTTTTTAAAGAAATCCTAACCATATATTATAAACAACAGAGAAGTGAGAATAACAGTTCTGTAAGAACACCTCAGGTTTTGGTGGCATCAGTGGAGCACTCAGTCTTCTCTCTCTCTTTATTCCACAATGTCACCAAAACTCTTGGTGTTTTTAATAACCTCCCTATTTATACTTCTCTGTTACCTATTCTTTATGCTATTTGTTTGTAAAAGCTGGGGGCTACTGGACATAATGATATGAAGGGAGCAAATTCGGATTTGGTAATATATAGTCCATTCACACGTGCCAAAGTGCTTTACAAGATACTGGTACTATAATATAGTGATATGGTAACTGAAGGCCAGAAGGGACATAGATCTAGCTATATAATTAGGGAATAATAAGTGTGTTTTGGAAACATGTACCAATAAATAGGGATACCTCATCCCCTCTTCAACACAGGATACCCTGTAATTCCCTTGGTAATTAGAAATGTATCCAGGCTTAACTTGCTGACCTATAGTGTCTTCATACCACTGTCGTCTCTGGTATGCTGTTCCATAGGTTCACCAGCCTCTGGGAGAAGAAGTGTTTACTAATGTTACCCCTGTGTTTACCGCCCCTAAGCATCAGGGTGTGCTTCATGCCCTACTGGAGCACACCAGATGATACATTTCCATCTATTAGATCATAGAAACATAGACTTTTATGGCAGATAAGGACCACTTGGCCCACCTAGTCTGCCCATTTCCCTACCTATTGGATAAGCTTCAGATCCTAGTTAACCAATAGCCTACTTCTTCCTACCCCCACCAGAATTGCCTTATGTCTGTCCCATGCATTCTTGAATTCCCCCACTGTTTTTGACCTCAGGACCTCCTCAGGAAGGCCGTTCCATGCATCCACCACCCTCTCTGTGAAAAAATACTTCCTCACATTGCTCTTGAGCTGTGCCCCCTCTATCTTCAAATTGTGTCCCCTTGTTCTTGCACATCTCTTTTTCTGAAAGATGATACCCTCTTGGACTTTGTTGATTCTCTTGAGGTACTAGAAAGTTTCTATCATGACCCCACTTTCCCTCGTTTCCTCAAGGGTATACATATTAAGCTCCTTTAGCCTATCTTCCTATGGCTTCTGTTGCAGATCCTGCATAATTTTAGTTGCCCTCCTCTGGACTGCCTCCATCCTGTCTATATCTTTGTGGAGATGGGGTCTTCAGAACTGCATGCAGTACTCCAGATGGGGTCTCATGAGCTGTCTGTACAGAGGGATAACAACTTCCTGTTTTCTACTGGTGATGCCGCTCCCTATACATCCCAGTATCCCCCTAGCTATCCTTACTGCCTTCTCACATTGCTTGCTTACCTTTAGATCATCTGATATGACTACCCCCAGGTCCCTTTCCATTTTTGTTGTTGTTAGTATCCCCCATTGTGTACTCTTCCCCTGGGTTTTTGTTTCCCAGGTGCATTACTTTGCACTTCTTTGCACTGAATCTAAGCTGCCATACTTTTGACCATTCCTCCAACCTTGCCAAGTCCCTTCTCATCCTTTCCACCCCCCTCGTGTAACAACCCTGTTGCAGATCTTTGTGTCGTCTGCAAAGAGGCATACTTTTCTTTCCAGTCCCTCTGCAATGTCACTTATGAAGACATTAAAAAGAACCGGACCCAGTACTGAACCCTGCAGTACCCCACTAGTAACCCCCCTTTGTTCGGAGTGGACTCCGTTTACTATTACCTTCTGTGTCCTGTTGTCCAGTCAATTTTATACCCAGGCTACCACCCTGGGACCCACTTCCAGGCTGGCTAATTTATTAATTTTTTGTGTGGGACTGTGTCAAATGCCTTGCTACGGTCTAGATAGGCCATGTCCACAGTCACTTCCTGGTCTACTACTTTGGTCACCCAGTCAAAGAAATCTATTAGATTCATCTGACATGACCTTCTCGCTGTAATTCCATGCTGCCTTGGGTCCTATGCCCTGCTGGCCTCTAGGTACTCAATAATTCTTTCTTTCAGAAGTGAGTCCATCATTTTCCCTACCACTGAGGTCAAGCTAACAGGTCTGTAGTTTCCTGCCTCTGCTTTGCTTCCACTTTTGTGAAGGGGAATCACATACACCCTCCTCCAGTTCTTGGGTACCACACCATCCTCCCATGATTTGTTAAAAAGGGTAGTCAGTGGTGTCACTAGTTTTCTCCTTAGTTCTTTTAGAATTAGGGGGTGAATCCCATCAGGCCCCATTACTTTGTCCACCTTCAGTTTTAGGAGTTCTTTCAGAACCCTTTATTCTGTGAAAGGACTGGTATTGACCCCCTATCCAGAGTGCTTCTATTGATTGGATAAGGTACCTCCCCCTCCTCTTCATTTGTGAATACTGAGCAGAAGTACTCGTTCCTTATCCCTGCTTTTCACTGTCCTTCTCTGCCCACCCTCCTCCCTCCCCTTTATTAAGCCTCACTATCCCTTCCTTGGTCTTTCTTCGCTCCCTAATGTACCTATAAAAGGTTTTATCCCCCTTCTTAACTGAGTTGGCTATCTTTTCCTCTTTCTGGGCCTTTGCTATTCTGACTGCCTTCCCCACTTTCTTCTGCTTTAACTGGTACAGTTCTCTGTCCTGCTCCTTCTGTGTTTCCTTATACTTCCTGAATGCTATCTTTTTCTTTCTAACGTTCCCCATCACCTCTTTTGAGAACCATAGTGTTTTTTTCTTTCATTTTGATTTGTTTATTTGATTCACACAAAGGCTTGTTGCCTCTGTGATGGCAGTTTTGATATTTCCCCATTGTTTCTCCACCCCTCCTTCTTGCCTGTTTGCTAGTGCTTTTCTGAGGTACTCTCCCATTTTGACAAAGTCAGCCCTCCTAAAGTCCATTGCCCTCGCTTTTGTATGGCTTGACTCTGCTGATGTGTTTATCGTGAACCACACTGTTTGGTGGTCACTAGTTACCAGATGGCTACCCAATTCTAGATCTGAGATCCTCTCTCCATCCCCCATTTGAGAGTACCAGGTCTAAGATTACTCCCGCCTGAGTGGGTTCCAACACTAGCTGTCTGAGGCATGCCCCCTGTAGGGCATCGAGAATGACCCTGCTCTTGGATGTGGCTGCAGAAAAGGTTCTCCAGTTAACATATGGCATAGTCAGGTCCCCCAACAACAATATCTCACCTTTTTCTGCCATCCTAAGGATGTCTTTTGTCATTTCCTTGTCCATTTCCTCCCCCCAAGAGATGGGAGTCTGTATACAACCACCGTGCGGATTGTGGTGCCATTTCTGGTCTCCAGGAGGGTGACCCACAGTACCTCCTCTCCTTCCTGTTTACCCTTTAGTTCCATTGCTTTGACCCCTTCCCTTACATAGAGAGCTACTACTCCTCGTCCTCCTCTTGTACCCTCCCTGTTCCTCCTGTAGATTGTGTACCATGGTATGTTGACATCCCAGTCATGATTCTCTGTGTACCATGTTTCTGTGACTGCCACAATATCCAGATGTCCCTCTTCCATCAAGGCCACCAGTTCAGGGAGCTTTTTACCTAGACTATGGGCATTGGTATTCATTACCCTCCATTTTTTAATGGCCTTACCCCTTTTTGCCCCATCCCTGTCCTTGCTGCCTTTACCTTTTTCTCCATTTACTCATGCCCTTCTCCCTGTCAACTTCTCTATCTTGGTGTTTACCTGACTAACTACCCTGATTTTTTTTTGGGGGGGGTGGTCTAGGATCTCCCTGCTTCTTTTCAGTGCACCCCCTTGGCTAGTTTAAATGCTTGCCAATGAAGCATTTAAACCTATCACCTAAGATCCTGGTACCCCTCCTGGACAGATGCAGACCATCGAGCTAGCATAGGCCTGCATCCCTCCAGGTGGACCACCAGTCCCCAATGAAGCCAAAACCCTGAGTTCTGCACCAGTTTTTCAACCATTGATTGAATTTCATGGTGCGGAGCACCCTAGCCTCACCCATGCCATAGACAGGCAGTACCTCCGAGAAGGTTACCGTACATGCTACTTGTCTAAGGCCCCTTCCCAACTCCACAAACTTCTCCTGCACTGCTCTGATCCCTTTCCCAGCCAGGTCATTTGTCCCTAGGTGGACAATGACATCCAGCTCCGTCCCCTGTGCAGTTGCTCCCGCAATCCTGATGATTCTCTCCCTGTCCCTCCAAGTCATGGTGCCAGGCAGGCATCTTACCTCCCTCTACCCCCCCCAGTTCTACCCTCCTAAAAGTGGAATCCCCCACCAGGAATTGTTTTCTTCCCCTGTGGGGTCCCATGCCATCTTCCAGTGGGTCTTCTTTGTGGAGGTTCCCAGCATCCTCCTTGGTCTCCACTGCGGGTACTTCCATAGTGGAACCACACTTTTCCAGAAAGGCATACAAATTGTGGAGAGGTACAGTTGGAGGCATTCACCCCGTTCCACCACCCTCACCCTCCCTGAGCCCACTGTGGTTCAACCGCTCCTCTTTCTTGGCAACCTCTGAGGCAGCGGCAGCGGCTCTAGTGGTCCATGGGTAGGAGAGGAGGTCCCCTGAATCCTGGCCAACTCAGTCTGGAGATAAACCAGGTAAAGAAAAAGCTCTGGCTCCCCATACAATGCACTGGGGAAATGCCGGACCTCGTCCAACAACTAACACACTGAAATCTGACCAATGGAAAATCATGTACACAAATGCTCGCAGTCTGGGAAACAAGATACCAGACCTGCAGGCAATAATGACAAAGGCTAAACTGGACATAGTAGCCATTAGCAAGATATGAAAATACAAAATCACACATGCCCCCACAATGCAAAGCATCATGGGCTGCATATGCAAATCAGCACAGAATGTTATGCTAATCCAACTTTAAGCAGAATTGTATGGTGCCGAAAGGCCTCTCACACAGTTTGCAAAGGGTGCTAACAGAAGACATAGCAAGACATTAGACATTAGACATTAGCAAGATATGGTTTACCAATAACCACACTTTGGAGACTTCAATACCTGGCTATGTACTGTTCAGAATAGACCGAGGTGCAAAGGGAGAGGTGGAGTGGCCCTTTATGTCAATGAAAATATCAAAGCTACAGAAATTCAGAATACACATAAGGAGCCAGAAGAACTGTGGGCCACCCTGGAAGCAGGAAATGGGACAGCCATATGAACTGGGGTTGTGCACAGGCCTCCAGACCAGGGGGAGGACATAGACACGTTACTGTTAGAAGATATACAAAACATGACAGCTAAAGGGGAGGTTCTGATAATGGGAGACTTCAACATGCCAGATACAGATTGGTCAATACCAGCAGGGACATCTGCAAGAACTAGACAAATAGTGGATTCCCTGCAGGGGGAGGGCCTCAAACAACTGGTATAACAACCCACAAGAGACAGGGCTATCCTAGATGTAGTACTGACTAACAGGGAAAGGATCACAGATCTCCATGTAGAAGGTCACCTGAGTGCCAGTGATCATCACATGGTATGGTTCAATTTGGCCACTCAAACAAAATTATCCCATTCCAAGGCAAAAATATGGGATTTCAGAGGAGCTGACTTTGATAAGATGGCCAACAGAGTTAAGCTAGCCCTGGCAAAAAGAAATACAGGTGAGGGGGTACAGGCAAAGTGGGCAAGCATTAAAGATGCAATACTTGAAGCAACATCCCATTGTGTTAGGGAGAAAAGAAAGTGCAAAAAGAAGAAGGAAACCACTTTGGTTCTCAAACACAGTAGCAGAAAAGGTCAAAGCCAAAAGGCTTGCCTTCTGGAAATATAAGGGAATGCAGCAGGATGAAGATAGGGAGGCATACCAAACTTCCCTAAGGAAAGCAGGAAAGACAGTAAGGCAGGCACATGCCCAAACCAAGGAAACACTAGCACAAACAGTAAAAGAAGGTGACGAGACTTTCTATAGATACATTAGTGAAAGGAGAAAGTCCAGAGGGGGTATTGCTAAGATCAAAGGGGATATGGGGGCATGTGAGGAGGAGGACCATGTAAAAGCATCTATCCTAAATAGATACTTCTGCTCAGTATTCACTGAAGAAAAGGTAGGGCAGGGCCCACAGCTCAACACCATGGACACAGAGGGGAGGGAGGTGTGCACTGGTCCCTCCATAAAAGAATGGGTCCTACAAGAGCTCGATAAACTCAGGGTGGACAAGGCAATGGGACCTGATGGCATACATCCCAGGGTACTAAAGGAGCTAAGGGTGGAACTAGCAGAGCCATTATCAGAACTGTTTAGTCCATCTCTGACCACAGGAGAGGTCCCAGAAGACTGCAGAAGGGCTCATGTGATCCCTCTCTACAAGAGTGGTAGCAGGGAGGAGGCAGGGAACTATAGACCAGTCAGTCTTACCTCAGTAGTGGGCAAGATTATGGAGACACTCCTTAAGGAAAGGATAGTGCAACACCTGTAATCCATAGGAGCACAGGATCCAAGACAGCTTGGGTTTACAAAAGGAAGGTCCTGTCAAACTAATCTCATAGACTTCTTTGACTGGGTAACCAGAGTGGTGGACCAAGGGGGAGCAGTTGATGTTGCCTACCTTGAGTTCAGCAAAGTTTTCGATACCATTACACAAAGAAGATTGATTAATAAGCTGGGTAGGCTCGGGGAGGGTCAGACGTTGGTCAACTGGGTGGCAAACTGGTTGACGAGCAGAAACCAGAGAGTGGTGGTAAATGGTATACAGTCAGAAGAGATGCAAGTCACAAGTGGGGTACCTCAGGGATCAGTCCTGGGGCCAGTCCTCTTCAATATCTTCATCAGTGACATTGCAGATGGACTGGAGGGTAAGGTTTGTCTGTTTGCAGATGACACCAAGATCTGCAACAGAGTAGATGATCCAGATGGGGTGGGCAGAATGAGAAAAATCTGGATAAACTAACAAAATGGTCGGAAGAGTGGCAACTGGGGTTTAACGCAAAGAAGTGCAAGATCATGCTCATAGGGAAGAGAAACCCTGAAGCCACCTATAGGCTGGGAGGGGAGTTGCTAGCAGTCACAAGGGAAGAAAGAGACTTGGGTGTCATCATCACCAATGACCTGAAGTCATCCAAGCAGACCTCTAAAGCAGTAGGTAAGGCTAGAGGGATGTTGGGGTGTATAAGTAGGGGCATCACAAGTCAGAAGAGGGAGGTAATAATTCCTTTTTACAAGACACTGGTTAGGCCCCATCTGGAGTACTGCATGCAGCACTGGAGGCCGCACCTTCACAAGGACAGTAACCAAATTGAGGCAGTCCAGAGAAGGGCAACCAAACTGGTGCAGGGACTGCATCAGAAAACATATGAGGACAGATTAACTGAACTCAATATGTATACCCTAGAGCAAAGGAGGGAGAGAGGTGATATGATTGAAACATTCAAACATCTTAAGGGCATTAATGAGGTGAAAGAGTCTAACATGTTTCAATATAAAAAAAATAGCAGGTCAAGAGGACACATCACGAGATTAGAGGGAGGCCGATTAAGGGATAATGTGAGGAAGTTCTTTTTCACAAAAAGGGTGGTGGATGCATGGAACGGCCTACCTCAGGAAGTGATGGATATGAATATAGTGCAGGGCTTCAAATAGGCATGGCATAGGCATAAGGGAGCAATACAGATGAGTATGAATAGATAGGCCATTAACAGAGCAAAGGCCTATGGCACATTCATAAGGTAGAAAAAGAAATGGGCAGACTGGATGGGCCTTGCGGTCCTTATCTGCTGTCAACTTCTGTGTTTCTATAAGCAGCCTCCTCCCTCAGCCCAGAGAGGTGCCTGCAGATGGGACAACACCGCATCCTCCAGAACGTCTCCCGGAAGACTGCCGCTCCACAGCCACTGCACTGCACCACTCCCATCATGTCTTATTTGTGGTACCTCAACTGTTGTCTTGTATGCTTACTCTTTCCTCTCTAGGTTTATTTATTTTTTAATTTTTTTTGTCTCCCTACTTTCCTACTGCCTCCATGCCCTTAAAGCTCCTACTCTTCTTGTTCTGGGACAGTAAGTTCCTGTATTCCTCAGCAGTCTCCTTCTTACTTCCTCAGAGTCAGACCTCCAGCAGCTAGGGGGGATGGAGAGCTACTCTTTTCCTTCTAGGATGGTGAGTCTTTTGTGCCTCTGTGATCACTCCCTTCCTGCTGCCAAACAGGAAGTTCCTGTTGTCAGTCAAATCCTGTACCTATAAAAGTGGAACTGGCTAAGGGTAGGGGGTGTGGATGGGAGGGAGGGCTATATAGTCCCAGTAGAGTAGTAAAGTTCTAACAGCACCTCCCTCATCTTGCTGTTTTCTGCCAAAAGCTATCTAGGGCAGTTTTAAATCCAAACACCTGGCTTCCTGCTGCTTAAACCACTCCCCCTAATTCACAGTTCCCTTCTTATCAGTACCGTTAGTATTGTAGTATGGTTACTTTTATTTTTATACATTGGTATACGCATTAGAACTCTAGTCCCCATTATATAAAAGTATTCCTACAGTCAAAATACAACAAGCAGAGTATACAAACAATTAGTACTTAAGTGAGACATATACAGACACTGGGGGCTATGAATTATGGTGCCCCGGGTATGTGCAGCTCTGTGTCTGCAGACAGGTGTGAGGGGCTTGGTATGCACAAATGCCAGCCACCACAGGGTGCCTGTCCATGGCCCACTCCCCAGTGCTGGTGTGCAGGGTCAGATTGGTGGACAAGGCAGGCATTCAACTGGATGTCCATCCTAGTCACAGAGTGGACCCCCTGTTCCGTATGGAGCCGGGTGGTGTGGGATGGTGTAAGTTCTGAAATTTAAGACTGTCAGGTGAGTACCCAAATGGTGACCCCCAGCCATCTCCGCCTGGTCAGAGGGCCAGAGAAGCATGGCATGTGTCACTGTTTACCTGCCACAGTTGGTGGCCACTCATTGGGGGTGACACACAGTAACTACAGCAGGGTCATTGCCTGCATGGCATATGCCCCTCTCAGCAGGCACTCTATGCCTTCATGAATAGTGTGGAGTGCAGGCACGCCCCCTGACACTCCTCCTGACTGTCTGCACAAGTGGTAGTATGAGTGGCCAAGGATCAAGTGCGAAAGCAGTGTGCATCCCTTTAGTGCATGCTGTGGGAGTTTGTGGGATCCCTGATGTATGGCTTTTGGGAGTAGGGTTGCTTGTATGCCACGATATGTGGCACATAGGCATTTAGGTTTTTTTCTGCTTACTCACCACTGGGAATATAAATAACCAAATCATTCATGATTCTACATAAATATAACATCATTGACAATATTTTCCCACTTTATTCATTAACTGTGCTCTTAAACATTTTATTGCCCCATTTTCCTCTGGAGCCACAAAACATGCCCAGATGGTTTAAAGGAGGGTAATTGGTTATAATTCAGTATGGCTTAATGGTGATCTATTTAGGATCATGAATGAATGAACTGAGGCATGGGCTATTTATAACCACAATCCCCTCAAAATTGGCATTGCGACTGTTGATGACATCATCAAAGTAAATCAAAAATGAAATCAGCTAAGGCTCTTGTTTCCAAGCAACAGCAAATTAATAGCTTTAGCCTCCCCCAAAAAAAAACCCGTGGCATTCTGTTAAGATTCTTTTAAATCATTCCAATCATATTAATCTCTATAAACATTAATTGTAGATAATGTCTTGATGACTTTACCTAAAAATATTGCTAATGAATTTAACAATACATTTACAAATTTAGATGGGTATAGGTTAGGTTTTAGAAATTCTGAGGATACTGACTCTTTTTGTTGCTGACATCTGTACTAGACCTTCCTTTCATGTAAAAGTAGTAACTCGAAGCGAAGTGTTTAAACTTTTAAAATCCATTAAGCATGTCAAGTCAAGTTTATTTACATGGTATTCAATCCAAATGACTCTGAGTACCTTACAATCAACAGACAAAACAATTTAAAGCAACAAGTTACAATCAGCATAAAAGAGTCAAGAGAGCATAACAAATCTGAGGGTAAAGATGGATTCGTTCCCAAACTGATTTCACTTGCTGCCTCTATGATTGCAAAGCCCCTTTGTTTTATTTTTAATTTGCCATTTCCCTGGGTCAAATCCCTGACCTTTGGAAACATTATTTTGTTATACCCATTCATAATGCAGGTTCAGTCTCAAGTACAGATTGCACCACAGATTTTTTGCTATCATGTGTTTTAGCAAAACACCAAGAGAAGCTAGTTCATAATCAGCTGACTGCTTACACTGTCAAATCCAATCTGTTGACTAAAAAAAACAACATGGATTTAGAATGGGGCATGGGATAGGGACTGCCTTGGTCAGGTTTCATGGATGTGGTGCATCACATGTGGGATTATAGGAAGTTGGTGCAACAATCATGAACCTGGCAAAAGCATTTGATCTGGTACACCACTCAATCCTTATAAACGACTTGAAAACCTGGATTTAGTTCAGTCATCCTTGGCATGGTTTGTTGATTATCTACATAATAGATATCAGACTGTTAAATTTAGAGGAACTTACTCTTCAAGGAAAAAGAATTTGAATAGAGTGCCCCAAGGGTCTATTAGAGCATAGTTATTTTGACTCCAAATTAATTTTGTACGCCAATGATGCTGTTCTTTTTGTGCTTCCAAGTCCCTGAGTCATATTAACTTTCTTCTTCTTTCTGATTTTTCTGAACTTCAAACATGGCAATGTCCTAATAATTTTTTTAAAACTAAAACAGAATCTATGTTGCTTGGTATGGCTAGGAGACTAAAAAAATGTAACACAGATGCAAGGGTGACTGTCCTCATTGGGATTTGTTTGGAGTGTGTTGCATTGATTTGTGCATCACTTTAAATTTAAATGGCTATAGTGCCAGGTACCACAGTGTGATTCTAGAATTGTTATCCTTCATTTGGGTAAGCCAACTGAGAGGACTATGATCTGTTACAAGTACAAAGTCAGCTCCTAGTAACTAAAACTTAAGGGATGCCATGGCTCACTTTGCCACAAGGCATTCCTTTTCAATGGTGGAGTACCTTTGCTCTCTGTCGTGCAATTTCCTACTTATGTACAGAATAGGATGTTCTTTCCCATCTATATTTTGACTCAGTACTGCAGCTAGGCATACTTCTGATACATCAGTCTGTAACAGATATTGTTTCTTAAAATCTGGGCTTCTTAAAACAGGGGCTGAACATAATGCAGCCTTAATGGCATGAAAAGCCTAGTCATACTCTGGGGTCCATTTCACATTATTCTGAAACCGTTTCTTTGTGACTTCAGTGAGGGGAGCAGCTAACTTGGTAAAGCTGGGAACAAATCTCCGCTAGTAACCAACCAGCCCTAAAAATGACCTGACATGTTTCTTGGTTCTGGGGACAGGGCTGTTAGCTACTGCTGCTATCTTGGGAACCTCTGGCTTGACTTCTCCATTTCCCAAAACATAGCCCCAATATCTGTTTTCCTGCATGCCCAATGCACATTTGGCAGGATTAATTGTCAAGCCTGCCTTTTTGATCGACTTGGATAACTGCTCGTAGATGTTCCAGGTGGCTTTTGCAGTCTGGACTGTACACCACAACATCATCTAGGTACACAGAACAATAACCAGTGTGAGGGGATAAAATTACACCCATGTACCACTGGAATGTAGCGGGTGCACCATGTAAACCAAACGGCATGGTGGTGAACTGATAGAATCCTATAGGAGAGGCAAATGCAGTCTTGTCTCTGGATTCTTTAGCTAGGGGGATTTGCCAGTGACCCTTGGTGAGATCGAGGTTACTCATATACTTGGCACTCCCCAGTCTGTCCACCAAATCATCTATTCTTGGCATAGGATAGCTGTCAAATTCTAACACTTGATTACATTTCCTAAAATCAAGGCAGATTCTTACACCCTATCATGGTCGCTTCTCTAAGCATGAATATGCTCTGTGGAACAAGCTTATGTTTCTGGCAGAAGCCCTGCCAGACAAAGGGCAAAGAAGAGATTCTGCTAGCTGTTAAACAAGGTATTGAATCTAACAGCCACCAGCTTAAAGCCTCCATGTATTCCTTTGATGCAGCAGCTTGCTCCGCAGCTGCAGGTATTGTATCAGGTAACACTTCTGAATCATGAATATGCCTTTTGATGGCACATATCTGTTAGGACAGCAGGTGGAACAGTCTCTTAAAGAATCTAATGAAACTAGAATGACTCTTAAGACCTCCAAGGCAGCTCACTGTAACCCACAGAGGGGGTAGGGAAGGTGGCTTTTTTTCACAACAAGCAGTCCTTTCATGTTAGGGCCGGGGCAGCCCAAAACAATAAAGCTCAGTCTTTCCAGCCCCAAAAGGCACCAGAAGTGCTTAGTGCCACCATCTGAAGCTCTGACCCTGATTCCACTTCAGCTGCCTGAGACAGACCTCTCCTCCCCAATAGAGGGTACCTGACCCATTTTTACCATCAGTGGAACTCTGTCTCCTCAAACAAGTGGGTGCTCCCTGGAATTGTCAAAAACTCCTCCAGATGAGCCTCCCATAAGGCAACTCCCCTTTTAATGCACACGTCAGAGCTTCTGGCACAAGTGATTGGGGGACGACTGAGAAACAGGGCAGCGGAAATAGTGCCAGAGTCAGAATGGAACACAGGGTTCTACTCACACTGCTTCCTGGTACCAGAGAAATCAGGTGGCATGCATCCCATTCTCAACCTCAGAAATCTGAACAAATATAAGGCTCGAGAAAAATTCAGGATGATTTCTCTGGGCTCTTTGCTTCCCAACCTGAAGCAACAGGACAGGCTAGCCTCTCTAGATATGCAAGATGCATATCAACACATGCTGGTACACCCCAACCAACACAAGTACCTTCAGCACTGTACTCTGGGATAGCACTACCAGTTCAGAATCCTACCCTTTGGGCTTTCCTTGGTGCAGCAAGTTTTTACAAAGTGCTTTATAGTACTCACAGCTTACATTAGAAAGCAAGGACTCCTGCTAATCTATGTGATAAAAAAAAAAGTAATGGGGAAGGTTAGGAGCTGGTGCCACTGTATATCAGTGGGCACATGCAGTGATGTGTGGATGGAGCCTCTCATATCACCAGCTCCCACTGGAAAAGTTCTGGCTCTAGGAGAGACCCACAAGTGGTAATTAGTGGTGAAGATATTCTGGAAGATCAACAATTATGGTATGTACTGCATGTAATTTTCATGTCCTTCCCTCATGACACCCCCTCCTTTAGGCCACCAGGGTGAAGCTGTGGAACAGAAGCAGGTGCCCTCTTTTCTGAAGACTGAAGACAGCCAAAGTGAGTGCTAGAACCCTGCCTTCCTGGTCAGCATCAGACATTCTAAGCTTGGTGTGTAAACCCAGGTCATCTGGATAGCAAGTGGTAGCATTAGACTGTGCTAGCTGGACAGCAGTAAGGATAGATTTTAGCCAGGTAAGCAAATAATTTGAAACAAAATCCATGTATAATTCAGAGACTGCCCTGTTGATGGCAGTAGTGATCACTGGCTTTTATGGCATTGTTAACATAAGTTAATAGGCACTTCATGGGCTATATCATCTGGTACAAGAGCCCTTGATTTAGGTTTCAGGGAGAGGACTGCAAAGCAAAATGAGGTGTAATGGATGCCCAAATCATGCAAGAATCCCCCCCCCGATACAAGGCTGAAAACAGGTAGTATTATCTAGCCCTCCTTTCTTGCTCAACCAAAAATAAATATACCTTATATTACTAATTCCATTGAGATGCCAGATTGCATGCATAATTAGGTAACCATGGCAACACCTATTACAAATTTGGGGACAATCTGATTAGTCTGATTTAAGGGAGGCAGTATAGCCCAGTGGTTTAAGGCTCTGAGCTGCAAATCTGGAGACCTGGGTTTGAATCCCACAGCCCCCACTTATATACTGTGTGACTCTGAGCAAGTCATTTAACTTCCCTGTGCTCCCAGGTCACACCTGTAAAAAAAGCTCTCAGCTTAGTGTGTCTCTCCTGGTTAAACAATTGAAAAAAAAAGTATTTTCAAGATACAGCTAAAAATGTAACAGACACACTCACATATACTGTACACGTGTTACAAAAGCCAGTTAGAGGTCATACCTCATGCATAATTAGGTCACTGTAACTATTAGTATGAACTATTGAAGAACTCTAAACACTGAATAGCTATACCAGACTCCATAGCAATCCAATAAGTGGATTTTGTGATTTACCCAAAATCCAGTGCATGACACGCAGTCTTCACTATATTCTTATTCTAAAAGCTGTTGCCCCATGAGGGATAATATGACCGTATATAACACTATAAGCTTGCTCTTTTAGTTTCAGCCTTTATATGTCACTCAGCAGCTCCCACTCATGACATCATATACATCACAGAGAGAAAATCAACTAGATCTGCAGGCACAGGGTGCCATCCAAGGTTTTAGTGCCAGAAATGCTTACAAATGCCAATATTAAAATAAAAATGTTGATTTTTAAGGTATGCAATTGGTATAGTATGTGAGGGCATATTAAAATATGCAATTATGTAGTGAAAATAGGGAAAACATTTTCATAGCATGATTCCAAATCTTGTCTTGATTTTAGGAATGTGGGTCCTTTGTATTTTACTCAACTTAAACATATTGCAGTACTGTTTGTTAATCCAAGTTATTGCCCTGGATCTAGAAAGGGTTGCAGCATCAGCCCACCACTGCATGTGGCTCGGATATTTAAATGTTAAGATGCATACTCAGTAGCAGGGGTTGTAAAGACACAACCCAGTCATAAATGCCGGAAGTGATAAATAGATATGACACTACTTTTGTAAGGAATTCAACAGGGACATGAACAAAGCATTGGGAGAAACAGGAATGAAATTAAAATACAGGTGGCACTCTGATGAAGTAAATGGTATTCAGCAAAATAGTAAAATATTGGTGTATTGTTCCATGGATCTTTATGTTTCATCCCTTATTTAAAATCAAAAAGTTAATAGAAATGTAAAACTTTGGTGGGAAAGTTTATTAGTTCAAAACTGTTTGTCTGTAGTATTTTGGAGCAGACTCCCTCCCTATAATTTCTTTTCACTGCAGGGGCCAGGGACTGTGGGGCCACACCATGCTCCTGCTGCTGTGTATTGTTTTCAATGCCCACTTTATAAACCGTAACATCATCTAAATGCTTAAGGTGATCTCCATTTCTCCCTCTCGTGGCAGCTGGGCCGCTAGTGATTTATTTATTTATTTAGTTTTTATTGACCGGGAAAGGAGGACTAGACAATTCTGCCTATTTTCAGCCTCATCCTGGGGGAGAGGGATACAGATGGATGCCAACAGACATGGAACCAGATTAAGATGTTGGTGGTATTTTTAGTGATCCTGACGTGATCAGCATATCCTCCTTTAACTTGACTCCGGTCATTCTTGTGGAGGTTCTTAATAATAATAATAATAATAATTTTATTTGTATAGCACCTTTCAATGTATCAAGGTGCTGAACAGTTTTAAAAACAATTCAAAGCTCTAAATAAAAATCATAAAACATCCATAAAAATCAGCATATCATCAAAATAGCATATTTATAATAAAATCCAAACATTAATAAAATGACTTAGTTATCTGAGAAGGCCATATTCCATAAGTACATTTTCAAATCTTTCTTGAATAACTCCACGGAGGTGCACTGCCGTAACCGGCATGGTAGAGAGTTCCAAAGAGTGGGTGCAGCATGCGAAAATGCTCTGCTGCTAGAGGATTTTAGACTCACTCTTGGGACCTCTAACAACCCCATGTCGGCCGAGCGGAGTGATCGGTCAGGGCAGTAAGGAACCAGGAAGTCTTTCAGATAGGCTGGACCCTGATCGTGAAGGGCTTTGAAAGTCAATAAAATGACTTTAAAGGTGATCTGCCACCGCATAGGAAGCCAGTGCAGTTTGCGCAGCACGGGAGTGATATGACAGGACCTACTTGTCCCAGTCAATACCCGGGCTGCAGCGTTCTGCACCAGCTGTAGGCGACGGATTTCAACCCCAGAAAGCCCAAAGTAAAGGGCGTTGCAGTAGTCCAGACGTGAAGATACAAAAAAGCCTTGAAGGAACTAAACCTAATGAAAAGTGTTGGCACAGACTCCCTTTAGCCTAAGCGGTTACAATTTGCAATGCCCTACTTTTGTGTACCTGTTGCTATATTATTATGCTTCTCCCTCACCACAGGAGAGCTACTGTACCTGAAATTTGGAAGTCTGCAAGGGCATTCCCCTTCACAAACGTAAGTCTAAACTAGACGTAAATAGGTTTAGGCCCATCTGAAACCTCTTTGCACTATCTAAGGTCCTCGAGAAGTATGTCCACTTGCAACTAACCGAGTACCTCAGCTTGCATAACCTATTCCTGATGCAATCTGGCTTTTGAAAGGGGCACTCCACCATATCAGCTTTAACACGATTCACAATTAATCTTCACCTAGCCATGGACAAAGGGCACCTCACAGAGCTATTTTTATATACTGTACCTGTCTAGCTAAGGCTTTTTAACTTGTCAGTCATAATTTACTCTCATACAAACTCTGTGACCTAGGCCATAGTTGCCCTGCTGTGAATTGATTTGAGAACTGTCTTTGTGGTTGCATGCCCTAAGTGTCCCTGAATAGCATTAATTCTGATCTGGTGACCATAAGCTTAGGGGTACCCCTTGGCTGCATTCTGAGCCCACAAATCTTTATGTTTAACAGCCTTCCAAAACAGAGTGCAAGGTGTCATCTTCACATATAATCAGATGAAACAATTGTCTACTTCAGTGCACCAACCATGTTGGAGATTATGCCACTTTTCAGACCAACTTTGATGTTGTATCTAAGTGGTTTGAGAATAATCATTTAATCCTAAAGTCAAACAAAACTAAGCACATGGTGTTTGGATCTCAGCATCTACTAAAAAAAGTGGAGATTACCCTCACCCTCAAAACTCTAATATGGGAATGTTTTAGCACCAGTATATATTGTTACTGTTTTCAATTGTTCATTTGTTCACTACTGGGTAGGCTCACTGGAACCAAGGATATCGGGGACATATCTTTCATCAGGTCACACCTTTGGAACTATGGCCATAGGTGCCAGGATCACATGGAAGCTTTTTCTGTAGCTGTCTACTAAGGGTCACCTGCTTCAACATCATACGTCGATGTTGCCCTGCTATATATTCGTGGGTGACCCCACTGTCTCCTCAGTTTCTTCCTGCTGTCGACCAAATGCACACAGAATCTGTGGAAGCTTTGTCATTCAGTCGACCGCCAAAAGTTTACTTACCTTTAATTTGCCTTTGAAATCACTTTATTTTAAAGTGATTCCCTTTCCTTTTGTATGTCAAAAACCACTGTTTCTTATGCCCTCTTCCATCGTTGCCACTGCAGAAAGAAGATTGCTTCATCAGATGATCACGATCTTTGTGTCTGCTGCCTCAGGCCTAGCCACAATGCCCTTGCCTGTGAGCTCTGCCTAAAATTCAACCTTAGTACCTGGTGATGCCAAAAGAAAGCCTGCAGATCTTTCTGATGGAGCAGTAAGCAGCCAGGTCGGAGCAGGGATTGTCAGGGGCTCCCCCCTCCCAGTCACTGGCTTCTTCTTTGTGCTCTCAGAATTCCACTGCCGATAAGTCTTTAGGAAAACACTCTCACCAGGATAAGGAACAGTCCAAGGACCGTTCCACCCAGTGGTGCTCCCAGTGCCTGCTGGCTTCCAACTCCTCATCCAGGTTAGCACTGTTGCCAGGTTCGGTGACCTCCTCTCCTGCCACCCAGGCCTTGCCTTCCTCCAGGCCATCCCCAGCAGTGAGTTTCCCAGCCCTCCACTGGCTGCTGAAGGCCCATTGAGCCCTGGGTCATTGGTACAAGCCTCACTGCAGTGACCTCTTGCACAACACGGTCCTCAGGCACTGGGCTTCCCTTGCTCTGCCGTGTCAGGAACTGAGTTGAAAACACTGGGCTCCATACCCCCACCATCGCAGCCAGTGTTGATGGTACTTCCTCTGCTTCCCATCGACTTGCAAATGCGTACTTACCTCCATTACCACGGCCCTTATTCAGCAGCTTGTTCCACCACCAGGGTGCTCATCACCACTGCCATCGGCTGCTGCCTCGGGCTTGATGTCAGTTTGGCCCTCCTGCTCAACATGGTCCTGGGCATCGCTGGAGTCTTTGCCATTGGTCTCTGTTCCAGAGCAGGTGAAGACTGAAGAGGAGTACCATCCTGATCTTATCCTTCCTGATGATGAGGAGGATGAAGAGGCTGATGTGGAGGCCCTTTCCTCAGATAGGTCCACAGTCTCTTCAGGGAGCGAGGACTCTGTGAAACATACCCCGAGATCTTCTCAAGAGGACCCCTCCTTCTTCAATATCAGGAAACAGCTCCAGGCAACAATGGGGTTCCAGGCAGAGGAGGAGAATATCACTAGAAGGAACCTAGTGGACTTCCTGTAAATTCATGAATCTCCACCTAAAGTCAGCCCTCCACTTTTACCAGCCTTACAGGATGCTGCCACTGCTGCCTGGCACAGGCCTGACATGATTCTAGCCATACCTACAAGGGCTAACAGGCTTTATCAGGCCCCTCTGTGGTACCCCTTCTATGCTGCCCAACCAGACACTGACTCAGTGGTTATAAAGGCAGCTCACGACAAGTCCAAGATGCCCAAGCACCTCACCCCCCCCCCGGACAGGGACTCCAGGAGGTTTGACCTTTGGGGTAAGAAGACCTTTACTTTGGCCATTTTAGGCCTTAGAATTGCCAGCTACCTGTCCCACATGGTCAAGTACCAGAATACCCTCTGGAAGAAGGGCAAAGCTGCAGTACAAGCCCTTCTGGAGGGTCCCCAGAGGCAGGAGCTTCTCAAGTCTCTTCAGGCTGCAGAAGATGTCCGCAAACACCTCCTCAGAGCCATTTATGACATGGCAGATACCACTGCCAGTGTGGCTGCCACTGGCATTTACCTTAGACAGTACTCCTGGCTGAGAGTCTCAGGCTTTGCTGCTGATGTCAAACAGAAAGTCCTGAATATTCCTTTTGTGGGTTCCAAACTATATGGCCCAAATGTGCAGGATATTATGAATGACCTGCAGGCCTCAGGTAGGGCCATTAGGTCTGTCCACTTGTTGTATCACACTCAGCCTAGGAGTCAGCCAGGGTCACTCACAAGTCTGGATCAGGGACCAGACCACAGGGCAAATGCAGGGCCAGTTCTGCCTAACCCTTCCTTTACCACCCAGCCAAATGTCCCAGGAGTAGAGATGCTGCCCCTGCCATGGGCTCTGGTTCAGCCTGACTCCTGGCTGGACCTCCTTCCTCCTGTTCCAAGTCAGGAGGTGGTAGTCGGGGGTAATTTTTCCCTTCATTTGAATCAGTGGAGGGCCATTACTATAGAGGCTTGAATCCTGCAGTTAATCAATCAGGGTCACACTCTAGAACTTCTAACAATAGCCTCTGGTCATTTCTACTGTTCCTTTCACCGCCCTCCACATCACCTTTCAGTGCTATGGGTGCGGGTCACAACACTGCTGAGAAAACGGGTTATAGAACCAGTACCCAGACAGCAGAGCAACAAAGGGTTCTACTTCCAGTTCTTCCTGGTTCCCAAGTGCACCGGGAATTTGAGGCCTTTCTAGACCTCAAAGAGCTAAATTGTTACATCCAGTACAAAAAGTTCCAGATGGTCACCATCCCGGGCCTTCTTCCTCTGTTGAAACAGGGAGATTGGTTATGCTCCCTGGATATGCAGGATGCCTATCTGCATATCAGAGTCTACCCCTTCCCCCGCAACGGCAGTTCCTCAAGTTCCTGTTCCAGGGAGAACACTACCAGTTCAGGGTTTTGCCCTTTGGCTTTTCTGCTGTACCATGGGTCTTTACCAAATGCTTAGTAGCAGTAGCTATGGCCCTCAGATGTGATGGCCTGTACATCTTTCCATACCTGGACAACTGGCTGCTGAAAGCTCAGTCTCTGGACATGCTCCTACTGACCCTGGAGTGTACTCTTCAGTTGTTTCAGTCCCTAGGAATAACTGTCAACTTGCCCAAGTCTGTACTAGCCCTGTACCAACAACTGCAATACATAGGGGTGGTTCTGGATTCTGCTCAGGGAAACACCTTCCTCCCTCAGGACAGGGTGGAATGTTTAATAATGCAGGCCCAATTAATGGCCCAGAACTAGTATGTTATGGCCAGTGCATTTCTGAGACTAATGGCAGCCGCCATTGTGACCGTACCTTTGGCCAGACTGCATATGCGTTTTCCCCAATGAACATTGAGGGTCCAGTGGGACCAATGTACCGATGATCTGGAACAGCTAGTCCTGGTCTCTTCCCCAGTGTGAAATGTGCTTCAGTGGTGGAGGGAACCCAGTAACCTCCTAAAAGGGGTTCCCTTCTTTATTTGGTCTCCTCAGCAGATTCTCACCACGGATGCCTTGAGCCTCAGTTGGGGGAGCACCTGGGTCCTTTTCAGACCTTTTCAGACCCAGTGGACCTGGTCCAGGATGGAGGCCCACATCCATATAAATGTTCTAAAGATGTGGGTGGTCCTGTATGCCCTTCAGGCCTTCCAGAACCATTTCTCTTTCTGGGTCCCCTGCCAGTGCAGTTGAACAATCTCAGTGTGGTCTGTTACATCAAAAATCTACGGTTTTCAATCAGTATTTTGAAAGTATTTACCAGAAAGGTGACTTAATACCAGACAGGAATATGGTTGGATCAATTTGTAACATAGAAATAACATTTGAAATCATCAAAGAAAAATTACCACATCTGGACCCTAACAAGTCCCCTGGGCCTGACTCAATTCATTCTAGGTTATTAAAAGAACTGGCCCCTGTTATATCTGCCCCCCCAGGCAATATTTTAAAACTCATTACTAGAGGGGAAGGTCCCCGAAGACTGGACAATTGCACACATTACCCCAATCCACAAAAAAGGCCCATAGAAACATAGAATTTGATGGCAGATAAGGACCACTTGGCCCACCTAGTCTGCCCTTTTCCCTACCTGACGGATAAGCTGCAGATCCTAGTTAACCAACAGCCTACTTCCTTCTACCCCCCCACTAGAAATGCCTTATGTATGTCCCATGCATTCTTGAATTCCCCCACTGTTTTTGACTCTACGACCTCCTCAGGAAGGCTGTTCCATGTATCCACAACCCTCTATGTGAAGAAATACTTCCTCACATTACCTCTGAGCCATCCACCCCTTTATCTTCAAATTGTGCCCCCCTGTTTTTGCACATCTCTTTTTCTGAAAGACTCTACCCTCTTGGACTTTGTTGATTTCCTTGAGGTATTTGAAAGTTTCTATCCTGTCCCCCCTCTCCCTTCTTTCCTCGAGGCTATACATCTTTAGTTCCTTCAGTCTTTCTTTATATGTCTTCTGATGCAGAACCTGCATCATTTTGGTTGCCCTCCTCTGGACAGCCTCCACCCTGTCTATGTCTTTGCGGACATAGAAATAACATTTGTAACATAGAAATAACATTTGAAATGACTTTGGGTGGAGGCTGCCCAAAATCCATCTGCTCAAATTATAGGCCAATAAGCCTAACAAGCATTTTGGGTAAGGTCCTTGAGTCCTGTATAAAAGAGGCTATTAAAAACCATATTGCCGAAAGTGGATATATAGATCCAAATCAACACAGATTCATAAAGGGCAGGTCATGCCTAACAAACTTAATCAACTTCTATGAACCAGTAAATGAAGCATTGGATAACAATATACCAGTGGATGTTCTATTCATCAAGAAAGCCTTTGATAGTGTCTCACATTATGAATTAATCTACACACTAAAAGAAATAAGCCTAAATGATTACTTGATCTGGCGGATAATAGCATGGCCAAACTCAAGGAAACAAAGGGTTTGCATTAGGGGTCATCCTGGGCCCCATTGCCTGGTGGTGTTCCACAGGGATCCGTCCTTGGACCCACGTTATTTAATATACTTATTGCATCAATAACAGGTACAACAAAAACCCTGGTAACTAAATCTGCCAATGACATTAAGCTGGGAGCCATAGTAGTAAACAGCCGGGATGCAGATCTTTTTCAAAATAGTATAGATTCCATAGCTAGAATACTCGAATCGAAGAAACTGCGCTTTAATAAAGTGAAGTGTAAGATAATGCACCTGGGCAAAAGAAACCAAGGTTTTACTTATACTTTAAATGGTAGCCAACTTCAGAACTCAAACTCTGAAAGGGATTTGGGGATACATGTTAATAATAACTTGAAATTTTCTGAACATTGTAAATATGTAACAAAAAAGGGGTACAGTATTAGGAAAAATTGCAAGGAATATCAGGAGCAGGGAAAGTGAAGTGCTGATACCACTGTATGTCTCATTGGCACGCCTCCATCTTGAGTATTGCGGTAGCTTTTGGTCACCACACTTGAGGAGGGATGTCATGAGACTGGAGGGTGTTTAGAGGTAGGCAATGAGAATGGTGCAGCAACTGGGGGATAGACCATACGAGGAAAAACTGCAGGAACTTGGGGATGTACTCCCTACAGTATAGAAGATACAATGGTGATCTGTGCCTTGTGTTCAGAGCCTTTAGAGATGCTGACTTCTGGGAATTTGTGGGACTGAATACAAGATGTTGTCAAAGAATAATTAGAGGCCATCAGTACCAGCTTCAAGGTCAAAACTATAATAAGAACTCTAGGGGTGACTGGTTTTCCCAGAGAGTGGTGTATAAATGGAATATCCTGGCAGAAACTGTGGTACCTTGTAATTCTATGAATCAGTTTAAGCATGCACTAGACAACTATTTCCTCGAGGAAAAGTACCAAGTAGCACTATAATTGGTGCAGGTCTACTAAGGCTAAGGCTATATGTACCTGAACCGTATCCTATGAATCCTGTGAACAAGCAAGGGGAATTCATTTGCACCCCCTGTGTCGGGAGTCGATGAGAATCTGGTACTGGGCTCTAGATCACAGTCTAGTGCTATCAGCTGTCCATGTTCTAACCAAAATGCCTTGGGGGGCAGCCTCAGCTGATCTTAGTTCAGAACACATGAGTGGGAACTACTGTCCTTGGTCATGGAAGGCCTGTTCAGCAGATGGGATTGGTCAGAGTTGGACCTTTTTGAGTTCCCTCTAAATGCAAAACTGCTGTGTTTCTGCTTGCTAGAACTTGTTCCTGAATTTTGTTTTTGTCCCTTTCTGTCATCTTGTTCCTGAATTTGTCTTTTGTCCCTCACTGCCACCTTGTTGCTGAATTTTTTTGTCCCTTGCCACCATCTTGTTCCTGGGTTTGTTTTTCTGTCTCCAACTACCATCTTGTTCCTGAATTTTTGTTTTTCCCTCTCTGTCATCTTGTTCCTGAACTTTTTTTTGTCCCTCTCTGTTATCTTGTTTCTGAATTTGTTTTTGTCCCTCTCTGCTTTTGTCTCTCACCACCGTCTTGTTCCTGAATTGTTTTTTTGTCCCTCACCACCATCTTGTTCCTGCAGTTGTTTTGCCCCACCACTATCCTCTTGTTCCTAAATTTGTTTTGGTCTCACTGCCATCTTTTTTCTGGATTTAGTTTTTCCCCACCACCATACCCTTTTTTCTAAAATTATTTTGGCCTCATCGGCATCTTGTTCCTGAATTTGGATTAGTCTGACCCTCATAACAGAAAAAAAACTCAAGGAAATGGTTTAAATGTATGGGGGGCGGTTCTACACAACAGTCACATTTTTCTACAACTTGCCAAAGATGATCTTGTTCTGAATTATGTGCTGCTCCGTCATGGAGATTGTCTGCTTATACTTCTTAATCAGGAGGCTACCACTACCTTCCTGTTTTCCCTGCCATGATCTCATCTTGGGAAGACTACATGCCCTTACAGATGTTTCATTATTATGAAGACATTACCCTTTGTAATATATACTTAATTGTCCTCATTGTATTAACATATGACCTCAACTATTTTATGTTGTAATATGATCAAATATCTTTCTTGTACTATGTAAAATGTCTATACAACATTACCTGTAATTAATTCTGGGTTGCCCCTGAAAAAAGGATTGTAATGGCTCCAGTGGGCCTTCCTGGTTACCAAAAAAATAAATAAATAAATAATCCAGGGCCTGGAGTTTTCTGGCAAGACGTGTTGTCCCTCTCCTGGAAAGGGAGGTTCCTCTATACCTTCCTCCCTTTCCTCTGATTCAGAGGGTGCTCATCAAGCTCCAGATAGAAGGAGCCAATCTGATTCCGGTGGCACCATTCTGGCCATGTCAAATGTGGTTTCCCTTACTGCAGCAATTAGCTGTGGCACCTCCAGTTCCCTTGCCCCTCTGCTGGGACCTGCTGGTGCAAGCTCAGGGAACCCTGGTCCATCCAGACCTCAAGTCCCTCTGGTTGTATGCATGGCTCCTGAAGACATAGCCATTTCCAGTTTGGGGTCTCCCAGAATGTGGCTGATGTCCTGGTGACTGCTAGGAAACTGTCCACCTGGGCCACTTACTCGATGAAATGAAAGCAATTTGCCATCTGGGCCACTTCCCCTCACCTGGACCCTTTCTCCTGTCTGGTGAACCATGTACTGGATTGCTTACTGTCCCTGTTTGATGAGGGCCTTCAGTACTCATCCATTAATGGGATGGGAGGGACCCTCTGCTGGCTGCAGCTGGTGCAGAACATGGCAGCCCGGTTACTGGCAAGACTATCTCAGTTGTGCCATGTGACCCCAGTCCTGCATGCTCTGCACTTGCTGCCAGTCAAGTGGAGGGTCCTTTTCAAGGTGGGCTTGCTCACTTATAAGGCCCTATATGGGCTGGGTCTTGGCTACCTGTCTGAGCTCCTGTCACCTGTGACCTCTGCCTGCTCCCTCTGCTCTGCTTTGAGGGGCATCTTGGATGTTCTTAGGGTCTGGCTCAAGACCTCTGGTGACCGAGCTTTTAGTGTCTCTGGGCCGACCCTATGGAACACACTTCCAGCTGTAGTCCAGGAGACCGCCTTGACTGGTGTTTTTAAGCAGAGGCTTAAGTCCCATCTTTTCTGCCAGGCTTTTGGGGATTAAGCCATTTCCCCCTTACCCTATCCTCAGTTATTGCATATTTTATATTTATGCTTTTAAGAATGTTGTTTTAAATATGCCGCTACTACACAAATGTTATCTGTATTTTGCATACTGTTTTTATTGTGTACGGCACCCAGAGCCTCCGGGATTGGGTGCCTTAGAAATAAATTTGCCTTGCCTTGCCATTAACGTGCACCTGTCTGCTATCTCAGCCTTCCATGTGTCCATTGATGACCGCACCATGGCCCAACTGGATGTGACCCATACATTTTTGCAAGGCATTCTCCACTTGAAGCTTCCTATTTGAAACCCGGTCCCAGCTTGTGACCTGAATTTTGTACTAGAAAAATTGATACTTACTTACTTACTACTTGCCAGCAGAAACAGGCCACATGGTTTATCGAATATGTTTGTTTTGAGTGTGCAGCTAGTACCCCACTTGCAGTTGACCCTCCTCCCGTTTGACCCCCCTACACAGAGTGCCAACTGACCTTAAACCAGATTAAGCTGTTGGTGGTATTTCCAGTGAATGGGGGAAATTTGGCCAGGACAATGGGGAAATTCCCCACTCGTAGGTAGGGGGCACTATGACTGAAGTTGTGATGGCCAGTCCCCCAGAGCATAAGATGGACATCCAGGTGGCTGGGGAGCAGGTCTTCTCATTGGCTCCCTTGAATCTAGAGACCGCGATGGAGGTGGAGCAGATTTGCGATGAAAATTTTGTACTAGTGGCACAAGAGATTGTGCAACTGTTAGATGCTAATTTAGCAGATGGCATTGGTTTGGAGTTAGAATCCACTAACCGGAACAGAACGGTGGATGAGATCCATGTTCAGATTGTTGAAGAAGAGTGTCAATTCCTTGCTCGGAGGACGCTTTTACAGAAAAACCTAATGCTGCAGACAGAAACTGAGGGAATACAGGCCACAGTGTGTACGATGACTGGAGACAAGGTGGTGATGTCTGGAGGTGTTTTGACAGATGGAAACAAGGCCGTGGAGGAGGTACAGCTGGAAGCAAAATATCATGTGAGTTCTCTGATGATGCAGGTAACTCAGATTATGGTGGCAGATGATTCAGATGAGAGACAGAGGGGAGGAAATACAGCGCTAAAAACAATGGTGGCTCAGGGAATGGTGGGGGCTGAGGGGCACATCATGCATTCGGAAGGCCCACTTCTTACAAATGCACATACACCTAAACCCAGTGTATTAGAAAATAAACAAATCACCTTTAACATAGCGGTCTCCACTGGAGGTGCAGGGAAAACATTTCCTCCTAAAGATATATAGAAACATAGACTTTGACAGCAGATAAGGACTCCTTGGCCCACCTAGTCTGCCCATCCTCTACGTATTGGATAAGCTGCAGATTCTAGTTAACCAACAACCTACTTCCTCCTACCCTTCACTATAATTGCCTTATGTCTATCCCATGCATTCTTGAATTTCCCCACTGTTTTTGACACCACAACCTCCTCAGGAAGGTGGTTCTATGCATCCACCACCATCTCTGTGAAAAAATACTTTCTGATGTTGCCCCTGAGCCATCCCCCCTCTATCTTCAAACTGTGCCCCCTTGTTCTTGCACATCTCTTTCTCTCATTCAATAATGGTGGGAAAGGACATAAAGGGAGACAAAGCAACACAAGGAATGGCCCTTTGACCTCAGAATCCCAGGTAAACGGTCAGCAGGAGCAAGAGGCAGGGCCCTTCACTGCGCCAAATGGGTGGTTCACTAAAGCCCTAGAAGCAGCAGGGTGGGTTAAAAATCTGGAATGCCCTTGTTGGAATGCAAACCACCCCGCTTCTTTGGGAGGTATGAGTCTCCAAGAGTGGATAAGGAACCCTTGGGAAAAGTCACACCCGTTTCCACTATGTCCCAAATTACTCCTGCACAACACATGATTGTGGATAAGGGAGAAGAAAACGTAGATACTAGCACAAATATAGCTTTATGTGCCATTAGGGAACTTGAAGGAGATCCCCTCCTGGATACTATTATAGAGGCTAACCTCCCTGTCCCTCCCCCTCTGATGGGGGGAAAATTACCCCCTTTAACAAACTCCCAACCCATCTCCTGTAGTACCAAAGGAGATAGTACTCCCTGAGGAGGTAGCTGAATTTAGACAGCCTCCCCTTCTGTATGGAACACAAATGTATGGAAAAAACTTTTCCCAAACAATGAGAGAAATGCTTCGGAACCTGCAACCAGAAGGAATGCAGTGCACTTAAGACATAGAGGTGACATGACAGATATTCCGGATTAACTTTTTGTTGGGAGAGCTTTGCTGAAGAATAGCATGAAGTTTTATGCATATGAAATATATGCTTTGATACATATGCCAGGAGAGTCATTGTTTGACGTTAGCTTTAAACACCCTGCAGGACTGGAAAGGTTCTGGAAACAGTATCAAATTTTAAAGAGTACACCTTTGTGGAAGCCTTTTCTTGCAATCCCCCTCACAAAACCTATGTATAAAAGGATTACTGTACTCTTTCAAAATGAGGGAGTGAATGTAGCAGACATAACCTACTCGTTAAAGCAACACTGTACTGTTAATGGGTGTCCTGAGCTCGTCCTAGATGAGGAGCACCTCTTGACAAGGGGATGGAAATATAAGGTTACCCTGAAACTAGAAAATGGTCTAATGAAACACCTTCCAAACTGTTTTTTTTTTTACAAAGAGACAGAGGGGTAATTTTTACCTTGGGCAACCCCGGGCCTGCTATATGTATAGGGATGTGGGACACCTCAGCAATGTTTGTGAAAAACAAAAGTGTGGGCTTTGTGGAGAGGTGGGGCATATAGGTGCACAATGCCAACAGCCATTGTGCTGCAATCTGTGTGAAGAGCATGGGCACACATTCAGGAACTGTTCATGAGCCTCACAAAACAGTTTGGATAGTGCTCTGAGGGCTGAGCAGGATGTCTATGTTGCTACTGCTCAAAAAAAATTAAAAAAAAATGCATGAGCTGATGGTACAAGTAACTTCAGGAGAACCCAAGCCACAGAGAGTGCCTTGAAATGGGACAGAAGCCATTGAACAGGATATGGTAGGGGGATTGAGACCTGAACCCCTTCCCCCACCTGTGCATACAAGTCGACAGACTATGGAATCTCAGAGGAATGAGCAGGAGGAGGTAGAAGTGCAGTCTGAAGAGGAAGATGTGCAGCTACCACTCCCTACACAGCAGGGACACAGGATCTTCCGGTAGAGCACATTTCCACTTCAGGGGGACAAATTCTAAGTCACAGTATGCCACCCCCAGATATGAAACATGATCCAGCCTTCCAGAGACTGACAAGGTCAAAAGCTACAAAACAAGTGGAGTCTCCAGTTGGGAAATTAGACACAGATAATGTCTTGGCTGAAATTTCCTATGATGTTTTAATGGATCTGGAGGAAGAAGATGGGTGGAGGGTAGTTGGATGTATCTTCCATTTCCTCAGTACATCCAGACATCATGACGGAATCAGTGTCAGGAGAAAAATCTAAACCACGGAAATGAAAGAAACAGAGGTGAAATTAGTATTTGTTTTGACAACACCTGTGTCCTTTAATTTTCTACATGGCAAGGGGGATTACTTTAATTATTGCGAATGTAAACAGTATTAAGGCTCGACAAAAGAGAAGTCTCACCTTTGCTAGTTTAACATCAGGAAAGGATCAGATCTTTTTTTTGCATGACGCTAGGTTACATACTTTACCTGAAATAACGAAAGCACAATGAGATTGGTGGTGGGGTCCCTCATTGTGGTCCATAGGGAAAGAACAATGTATAGGTTTAGGAATACTGTTTTCAGGACTTGAAGTGCAAGTTTTTAAGGTTATAGATATAAGTCCAGGTAGAGCCCTACTTGTGGAGGTAGTTCTACATAATGTAGCCTATAGGCTAATTAATATTTATGCGCCCCAGTCAAAGGCAGAAAGGTCCACATTATTTAAGGCAATAGCTCCTTTTACATACCTCAAAACTGATTCTATGGGGAGGGGACTTTAATTGTGGGCTTAGTCACAGGAATTGGGGGAGGCAGATGAGTAAAATATTTAGTGAAACAAGTGCTTTAAGTAAAATTTTGGAACAAAATAAATTGAGGGACATTTATGATATTTTGCAACAGACTCCTGTACACACCTTTTTCAAGGGTAGATTATTTACAAGGATAGACTTCTGGTTTATGTCTGAAAGGGTCACAGGACAGACTGTAGAAGTTCATCCATTAGAAACATCAGATCACATGTCTGTACAGGTAACGATAGGACAACACCAAAAAGTTTCCATTGGCAGGGGCTATTGGAAAATGAACATAGGCATTTTGCAGGAAGACATCCATAAAGGAAGTATTCAAGAACTACTGACTGTCAGACAGGATATTAGTTTTATGTATGACAGTCCCATTGAATGGTGGGAAGACACAAGAAGGGAATTTAAAGAATTGATCATTTCAATTACTTGTAAGAGGGCAAGGAATAAATATATACAGTACTTAGGTTTACGAGCACATTTAAAATTAATAACGCAGGTGAGGGTAATGGGGAAATCTGACTGATCAGCTTAAGGCTATTAAAGAAAAGATGTGTCTATATTTGCAAGAAAAAGAAGACAGAGTGAGAAAACAACAGAAGTTTATGACTAAGAGCCCAGCAGATCAGGTGAATCCCTATAATCTTGATTTACAGGAAGATCAGAAGATGGTCATGTCAGCTTTGAAAGATGGAAAATGGCAGATTATTGAGGACAGAATGGGGTTACGGCATATAGTGTAAACACACATACTGTAGCAGATACCTTTCAAAAAGAGGGAAAGGTAGTTCAGGACCCATTTTTTTAGTCATTTAAAAATTCCACAGTTGTCTGAGGTAGAAAGATTGGAGTTGGTAACTCCTATTGCTGTGGAAGAAATTGAAAGGGCAATAATGAAATTGTCTAGTCACATGACCCCTGGGAAGGATGGCATTCCCAATGACTTTTATAAAGAATGTAGAAAAACAATTGCTTCTTGTTTAAAGGAGGTGTTTGAAGTCATACAGAAAGAACACAGATTGGCCCCTAGCATGAGAGAGGGAGTAATGTTTTTTTCTGTATAAAAAGGGTGAAATTAAGAACTGGAGACCTTTGAGTCTACTGACCTCTGATTATAAAATTTTGACAACCATACTGACAGCAAGATTGGCAAAAGTAGGAACAAAATTGATAGTTCCAGCACAAACTTGTGCTGTCCCAGGGAGAAATATCACACATAATGTGCTACATAGTAGAGAGATAGCGGAACAAGGGTTAGATATGAATTTAGAGGGATATATTTTTACATTAGATTAAGAGACAACATTCAATGCTATATGGCAAGAACACATCTGGGCAGTCTTGAAACATTATGGAATTCCAGAACAGCTACTTGCCATGATCCAAATAGAGTACTCTGTGGCTCAGATCATTCCACTCATCAACATACACCTCAGGATCCCTATTTATTTAAAAATATGGGGTTCGTCAGGGATGTCCACTGAGTCCTTTATTGTATGTCTTTGGTTTAGATCCTTTATTAAGGATTATAGAGGAACTAGAGGAAATCAGACCTACGACAAACAGGGACAGGGTGACATTTAATAAAATAGCCTATGCAGATGACTGTATTTTATTTTTGGCTGACTTAGACACAGGATGGAAGGTATTACAATTACTGGAGAATTTTACAGAGTTTACTGGGGTAAAAATAAATAAGGAAAAAAGTAAGGTATCAGGGTTGGGAAATGCTCCAATAGAAGTAGGATTTCCGATCCCTATGGTACGAGGACAGGTCAAAATATTAGATATATATTATGGCACAAAGGAGGCTGAAAATAGAAATTGGACTCAGGCATATGACGAGGCTCATAACAAGATACAAGCTTGGAGGTCATGGAAGATTACGAGAAAAAAAGTGTTTTTTTTTATTTGGACATATATTGCACCTATTTTCCTATGTGTGTCACATGCGTATCCTTTGCCGTATGGTATGCACTCGAAAATAATGGGCCTTTTTTTCCTATTACTTTGGGGTAGTAGGCTGAATCTGGTTAAACAGGCGCATACATATAGGACCTGGAAAGCAGGAGGATTAAAAATGCTCCAGCCTTTGTTTTTTTTTCTTTAGTAATTTATTTTATAGTGATTTCAAACCTTTGGTACTGCATGCAGAAGGAATGGGAAAAAAAAGTATGAAATTATGGGGAAAATACTTTCTTACAGCATAGGGTAGGGGTAGTGGCATACAGACAAAAGGCTACCAGTATATATTCAGACCACTTTAAAATATACAAGGCAGTGGCAGACTGAGCTGAATTGGTTTTTATCTACAAACAGGAAACAGTTCTATAACATGATTGTGGAGAAATGCTACTGTATTTTGAAGATCCTTTGTTTAAGGTTCCACAAGAGATAAATTGTGCATGCTTATTGGGAAGTATGATTAAACCTAGCATTCCATTGAAAATGCAAGATGTAATCTGGTTATGTGGTCATCAGAAACTTAATGTGAAAGAAAACCAAATGCATAAGAAAAGGGAAGAACAGATTTGTAGTGCACCACTGTGTGTGGGACACATTGAGACTATGCAACACTTATTCTTTGAACGTGTATATGTACAGAATTTTTGGATAGATGTAGCGGCATTATGGTTGGAAGAGGTTTTTAAGATATGAATTATGACATACTGGTGCTAGGGCAAGTACTGTCTAGCTGGGGAAAATGGAGAAAAAGTACAATATATGTGATTCTGGCATGTATAAAGTGGTCACTCTGGCAGGCTAGATGCCAAAGATTCCTTCAGGATGTTGACATAATAGTACAAGATGTGTTATTTAAAATTCAGGATGAAGTAGATAGGATATATTCTTATGAAAACAAAACAGTGGGGCAAGAGGTCTGTACATTTTTATGGAAAAATGTGGAATGGGTAGGGTGACAGGAGCATGTCTGTAGACATAACATTTGAAGGAAACATGGATGTTTTATATGCTTACAATAATTAAACTAAGGGGGATAAGAAACAATATTTCAGCAGCACTAGCTGGATGGAATCAGGTGGCCAATTCCAAGATGAATATTGCAACTCGCAGGCGTATGTGACTTGCGACATTCACCATTACGCCGGGAACCCTGCACCGTATTCTAAGAGCAGCAGGGTCCTGGCATCTATGACCTGTGATTTGTGGCAGGCATAGGCTAACATCATGGGCTTCACATAATAGCCCTGCTTGCCGCAAGATGCAGCCCACTGCAAACTACCCCCAGAGCCCCCCACCCAGGAACACCACGGCAAGCACCAGGGAGCATTGGGGGGGGGATGGACAGGTGACACAGGTGTCTGGGGGTGCACTATCATAAACAGACCTCGGGGATCCCCAACATTCGGGGTGGTGGGGGGCATGGACATGTTCAAGGGCATGGGGAGCACAGTGGGACCTTTGCCACGGCACTGCAGTGTGGACATCCATCAATTGGCACAGATGGGTGACACTTACACCACCTCTATATGGTGTAACTCCACTGTGCCAATGCGGCTCTTGTAATTGCATAAGTGGGTTATGGCAGCCACACTTCTGGAATAGGACACAGTTGCTGTCATAACCCTCCCTTGCACCATGGCATTGTGGGTTGCAGTGTAATGTGTGGCATAACCCACATTTAGTGCAACCTGCATAGGGCATGGTGCAAGGCACCTTTTGGAATATCAAACAGCGTAACGCATGGCGCAACTGCATGTTACGCCATGGGGTTTGGCATAATTTGGCTTGTGCCATGTGTAAGTCATCTTGGTATCAGCCCCCAGTACTTTAAGTCCTCAATACGGAAAGGTTTTTCTTTGTTTTTTTTATTTTTGTATGGTTTGATATGAAGGAATATTAGTAATGTTGTTTTTTTGGGGGGAGGTCTTGGTGGGTTAGGTTGAGTATTTACCTGAATTTTTTTTTTTGGAGAAGTAGGATTTTGAAACATGTATGATGTTATATGTGTTTCTTTTGTTGAATTGTTTTTCTGTTTGTAGCACTGTTTTTGAATATTAATAAAAATATTCCTTACTCTTTTCAATAAGTGCCATGAGATCTTGAACATCCACCGAAACTACCACCAGAACAGGCAGATGGGATCTCAGCTTACAGCACCCCTTCCCCCCATGCTGCAGTGACAGTGTCAGTATTAGGATATTAACCCAAGTGCCAGGTGTGGGAATTGAACCCACAGCCCTGTGATCTTCCGGGCTCAGAGGCGAGTGTGCTACCTGCTGAGCCACTGACACAAATTACATTTCCCCTGCCAGGAGATTCAAACCCTGCACTCTGTATATCACATGCTAGTGACTTACCCACTTAGCCATCAGCTCTGGCTAGTGCCTCCTTTTGAGTCAGCCACATCTTGTGAGCTATGCTTTCTGTTGTGGAAAGCATTATTTTTAGTTGCTATTACTTCAGCTCACAGAATTTCAGAGCTACAGGCACTCATGTGTGAGCTGCAGTATTCGATTTTCCACAAAGACAGGATGTCTTTGCACACTAATCCGTAGTTTCTCCCTAAGGTGGTGTCTGAGTTTACTTTAAATCAATCAATCCACCTGCCTGTTTATTTCCCAGAGCACACCAATTCAGGGGGAAGCATTGCTCCATACTTTAGACTCCGGATCATACCTGAAAATAGGCAATCATCTGTCTAGCGCACCCCACCCGGTTACCAAAAACTAAATAAATAAATAGATGTGCATAGAATACTCAGGTACTATACACGCCGTACCCAAGAACTTCAGAAAGCCCTCTCAGTTGTCTGTTTCCTTCATCCCTGGGAAAGAGGGCACTCCAGTTTCTAAACAGTGTTTGTCCAAATGATTGTCCAACTGTATTACTTTTTGTTATAGGAAGTATGGTAAGGAGCTACTTGGTGTGGTTTATGGACATTCTACCAGAGGCATGGCCACTTCAGTTGCCTGTTTCAGGAATATGTCCACAGCAGAGATCTGTACTGCTGCCACTTGGAGTACTGTCCACCCTTTCACAAGGCACTACAGTCTGGACATTGCCTCTAGAAGGAGGACAGGTTTTGGTCTCACTGTGCTTCAGGACCTTCTTTCTTAGGCCTTTGGCCTCCTGCCACCCAGACTGTTTTGCATGCTGGAACTGCTTGGGACACGTTCCAAAGGTGTGACCTGCTAAAAGAGATATCCCAGAAGAAGACAGAACAGTTATGTAAGAATTTACTGTAACAATAGGTCTTCAAGTTAATCTCTTTCATCAGGTCATGTCATCCCTCCCTCCATCCCCCTTTTATCTCTGTTTCTGGACTGGCTATCCGGTTGCTTCAGCCCTCTTTGCAGCTGGGCACCTTTTCTCTCTCCTTAGTTCCCTACTGGGAGGCCTAGCTTGCTTGGTCCCTGGCAGGGAAAGAACTGAGGAGGGAGTGAGGTTGCCATTGTTTATATAGCAGGGCGACGTTGATGTATGAAGTTGGAGTGGGCGGCCCCTTGTAGACTGCTACAAAAAAAACTTCTATGTGATCCTGGCACCTATGGCGGTAATTCCAAAGGTGTGATCTTATGAAGGAGATTCCCTTGAAGATGTACTGTTACAGTAAGTTCTTATATAACTGTTCTTTTCTGTTACGGAATTGAAGTGGATGTCAGTGCAACAATATTAATGTACTGTAGGTGCTGAATAACATATACACAGTAACATGGAAACAGACAATGACAGCAGAAAAATACCACTGGTCCATCCAGTCTGCCCATAAATCCTGAGACCTCTTGTGGATACAGAGTTCTGACCCACCTATACATCCACATGCTCCTCGCCCTACCACTACCACACTGAGTAACCATTAAGCCCTTCACTCTGTCCTAGCCATGTCTGAAACCATTTATAGTTTTGGCATCCACTACATCAGTTGGCATTTTTCTACAGCTCCACCACCCTTTCTGTAAAATAAAACTTTTATCACTTCCTGCTTCAGCCTCCATCCTGTTCATTTTCACTTGTTGTTCCATGTTCTTGATCCACTACTTATGCTACATAGTTATTGTAGTATACTTTGTTCTTTCATTTCAGGAACTTGAAGGTCTGTATCATATCTCACCTCTCTTGTCTGGCCTCCAGCGAGTACATGTTCAGTGCCTTGAACTGATCCTCATATTATTTGCCCTGCAGGCCCTGAATCATTTTGGTCAACCTATGTTACACTGTCTCCATCCTGTCCTTCTCTTTCCTTAGCTAAGAATTAAAGAACTGGGCACAGTACTCCAGATGGGGCCTCACCAGTGTTTTATAGAAAGGTAGTAATATCTTCTTCTTCTTTCTAGTATCAATACCCCTTCCTGTACACCACAGCATCTTGTTTGCCTTACTGTAGACTTTGTTACACCGGTTAGATTGTTATAGGAAGTCAGTAATTATGACCTTTAGGTCTCTTTCCTCAGAGTTTGTGCCCAGTTTTATCCCATCTCACCCAGTATTCTGTCCTTGGGTTGTTGTTCCCTGTGTGCATTACGTTGCACGTCTTAGCATTAAAGTTCAACTGCCAAACTTTTGACCACCTCTCTAGCCTTTACAAGTCTCTCTGCATCTCCCTAACTCTCTCCTTCCAGTCTATCCTGCCACAGAGCTTAGTGCTGTATGCAAAGAGACACATCATGCCCTGGATCCATTCTCCCATGTCACTGATGAACATATTGAAAAGGACAGGACCCAGGACCAATCCTTGTGGCACTCCACTGTTGACCTCCCTCTCTTCAGATTTCAGCCCATCAACCACAACCCTCTACTATCTCCCTTTCAACCAGTTTCTCATCCATCTGTGTTCTTCACTGCACAGAGATTCTCTATCTTTTTCAGTAACCTTCTGTAATGCAGTGAGTGAAAAGCCAGTATTCAGACTTTAGATCCTTTAAATACCCAGGAGTGTAGGTAGGGTCCTTACTTATATATGGTTCACATATTGACCATATCTGTACAAATGTAGGGCCTAAGCATAACTTCTTATATAGTTTCATGTGCTACTTTAGCGCACACACAAGGAAGCATATGATCCCCCAGTACCTGCAGTCTTCTTTAGCCTATAGATGTATTATCTGCCACTTTGAAAGAAAAGTTATCCTGCTACCCTTCACTGTCTATGTAACAAACTCTATAGAGTCATACTCTTGGGCAGTGTTCTTACACAACTCTGCATACTCTTTGAGCAGCTCAATTTGTTTAGCCCTGTAGACAGACATGAATACCATTGGCTGTCTATGTTGTTTAACTGTGCCCAAAGGAAGGCTCCTGAATATCTACTAACTTATGTTAGGCAACTGGATAGTACCTATTTAACTCTGCTCAGTCACTGCACATACCTTAAAATCTTCCATGATAAAGAAAGATTTTGGTAGGAGGGAATTTGAGTTTTCTTCAACAGACTTGTAGAACAAACTACCTAGCCACCTCAGACCTGCTTCCAGCTTGTATGCCATCAAGGTGAGTCTCTCTTCACCTGAGAACCCACGTTGCTGTTGCCTGTCATCCTAAGGACACGTCATCTTGATCTGCATGATTTGTTACGTGTTGGTTACGGCACATGTTAGTGCTGCTATTTTGCTTTGCCTACCTGTGTATTTACTTAATGTCACCATGTATTTGATCATGTTTCCTATGTATGTATTTTTTTCCCTCATATATTTATCCTGTACATTTCTCACAACCAGAGTGAAATTATACTGTTGTTGCTGCAGACCTCCCTGGGACCTCTACAGAAACCAAATGCTGCATCTTATAGGGTTATCCTGGTTGGAGACATTTCAGATAGATAGATAGATAGATAGATAGATAGATAGATAGATAATTATGCTTTGTTAGGATACCAATGTGAAAAAATCAGCACCTTGGTTTCCAGTTACTTTCAAGATACATGATGAAGAGAGCTGTGAGGCCCTGAAAGCTAGTACACAATGACATCTTTTAGAATATGTATACCAGTCCAATTAAAGGTATCACCTTTTCCTATGAGCTTAGTTAAATACTGCCGCAAGTATTCTTTCTTACAGTTATTTAGTTATTTACTAGTATATGCAACATTAGGATCATGTGCCATGGATTCAATTAAAGGAAAGGAAATTGGCTTATCATGTGTTGTTGGGAGGGAAAGAAAGTCAGACTGGGACCTCACCCTCCCAAACACACACACACATAGCATATACACGCACCCTCACAAATAGGTACTGTAGTCATTACCATATTGGCTACTATTTTCAAAATATTTATATTACCATACACTGATTTTATTTGGGGGGCCTTTCCTTCTCCATCTTTCTGCCATTCTGAAAACATTCCCTGCAGACTAATTTCTGCAGTGGGGTCCCTAACTGGGAAGAATGTACTGGTAACCAGAGAAAGAACAAGAGGTTGAGGTGAGCATATGTCATATGTGCAAAGGAGGAACTATCTTTTTTTCCATTTTAGTCATATCTTCTTCCTTCTTCCTGGAGCCACTTTCATGAACTTGCTATGTTGCAACAGCTGACATGCCACCATAGCTCTCAACTTTCAGCCTTGCAAATCAGAGACAGTGCTTAAAAAAATCAGGGACACATGACCAAAATCAGGAACACATGTCACTTAATCAAAATATCATCTCTAGAAGTTGCTATATTTATGGCTTGATGTCAGAAGCTATTTTCTGAAGGAGAAGTAGACTGTAACACTTATGCCTTGTGATATTTTATGCATTGAACCCCTACTCACCAGTGACAGAAATGGCAAATTAACGAGGGGCTGAGAAAATATTTGAGGCAAAATCAGGGATGTCCCTGAAAATCAGAGATAGTTGAGAGTTATGCATGCCGCAGTCATTACTTTAACCATCAGGAATCCTGAACTGAGTTGTCTCTTTCCCTTCCACAGAACAAAGTGTGCTCCCTTCCACAGTATTCTCAGAGATCCTTGGCTGGGGCTGAGACACACTTCCAGGATCAAACCTGGGTCATTGATGCAGTGGTGCCAGCCATGATACCCACCTAGTAACCCATAGACTACTTTGAAAGATTTCTCTGTCATGTGGTGGAGTTAGTAGGTTATAATACTTCATGAAATGGGTAACATTCATCAGGCTGGCTTACCTTGCCACCGCTCTATTCAACTACTCCTTATGCACAGAGAAATCCCAGCATCCTGGAAAGCAGCCATTGTCACCCTTCTCCTCCAGTCAGAGCTAGCATTTGATCCAGATAATTACCACCCAGTTTCTATACTTTCAGTCCTTGGGAAACTCCTAAAAACTTTGGTACATAAACAGCTTCTAGATCATATCCTCAAACATAATAATCTATCTGAGGCACAATCTAGTTTCTGGCTAAACCACTGTACTCCCACTGCCCTCTTAAAAGTCCCAAATGACCTGTCATTGGTCATAGAAGAGGACTACCACACAGAAGGCACTATTACTGACCTCACCAAAGCATTTGAAACTATGAACCATAACTTCTTACTTCTCAGGCTATGCCAGCTTAGGCTCTCACAAAATGCATTGTCCTGGTTTGAAACCTATCTGAAGGACAAAAGAGCAACTAGTTAAAAATAAATGGAGAAATCTCACCACTTGGGGTACCCCAAGGATTCATCCAAGGACCTCTGCTCTTCAGTATATATGTAAATGATCTGCTCTCCATCTGTAATGGCCTAAACATCACAACCCACCTTTAGGAAGGTGATACCATGATCTATGCCAAATTGGAATGCCCAGTTAACCTCATCAATATACTATGTATTGTCTTCAGTAACGTACAAAAGTAGATGAATGCAAATAAACCTACTCTTAACAGCACCAAAACCAAAAGTTATGGCATTCAGTAGCAAGGCTGATGCCCCTTACTCCCTATAGATCTTGCCACATTCTGGGACCCCCTTAGAAGCAGTCCAAGCCATCAGGGACCTTGGTGTTTGGATGGACTCTCAGCTAAACTTGACTGAACACATCATTATAACTATAAGGGACTCACACCAGAAGCTTGGGGCTCTATACCAGGTATGAACTGATTCCCCCATGCACTGGATGTTTCATTCTATGACAATGTCTTCTGCCTGCTCTGTAATATGGCAGCGAGGTTTACAGATCAGCTCCTGCCACCTCACTGCACAAAGTAACAGTGACATACAGCAGTAGGGGGTGTGATAACAGAACTCAATATTGCCTGATATACAGTAATCTTGGACTTTTACCTCAAGACAAGAAAATAGAACTTTAATGGGCAACCTTGATACACAAGTATGCGGTTGGACAGTACATGCACTCCTATGCAGGCTGCTAACTAAGTCCAACCAGACATATATCCTGTTTTCTCAGATTTAGCATCTCCCTCACATACCCCATGCTCACAAGTCACTTAACACAAAGGTCTTTCATTTGTTGCTCCATCTACTTAGAACTGTCTCTCTAGAGAGGTAAATAAAAGTGCTACTGCCCAGGGCTTCTAGCAAGCCTTGGACACCCTTCTTGTCTCCTGTCCCTGCCAGAATGCCCAAGCCTGCTCAGCCCCAGTTTACTGACCACCCCCTCTAAACGCCTGTCCTCAATATCCTCTTGTGGTTATCATCCGCACTTCAGAGTTTATACAGTATGCATATGCCTTTTCACTTTATTAGTCCTAATATGTTAGACAATGGTGGAAACACACAAGTTTGAAGGTACTCAGTTTGCAATAAGGGAAAAAGGATATTATTTAACCAGGAAAGGCACACTAAGCTGGAGCTTGTTTCCAGGTGCGACCTGGAAGCATAAGGAAGTTAAGTGACTTGCTCAGGGTCACACAGTATGCAAGTGGGAGCTGATGAGATTCAAACCTATGTCTCCAGGTTTGCAGCTCATTACCCTTAACCTCTTCGCTATACTGCCTCCTACAAATATGTGCCAAAATACGGCCAGTGATCACAGAAATAGTAAAACTCTTATTTACCAAAAGTGTGGTAGTAGGACCCCAAGTGTTTCCAGTCTAATATCACCCTTTAGTGTGTAGACAATACCATGCTGCTGTAACATTCCTGCTGGGACCCACTTGAAAATAGGTATTATACTAAAAATAATACCCAACAGGGTGGGTGATACTGACTATACTGGACCACCCAGGGGTGTAATGAGGTCAGACACCACAGGCAGAGTGCCTTATAGCCCCTGGAAGGTCTGGTATGGCCCATATTGCCCACCATGCAGGGTATTATTGCACTTAGAAAATGGGTATTGTTAAAATGTTAATAAAATATTGACATTTAAAGAAATGATCTTCTAGTGTTTAAAAGATTAATATAAAATCAAAAAAGTGAAGTAGTCCCTGTAATGCTACAGTGGCAACTAGGGGGCACTGTTGCTGGAGTTTTTTTCTTTTGTTACAGTCACTTCAGTTTGTACTAGTGCACTATCATTTTTTTTTTTTTGTTAACCTATTTCAGTATGCTGCCTGGCTAGCTACCAGTGATCAGGAAAATGACATGGGAATTGTGGAGTTTTTTTTTATTTAATCTGCTCTGGCTGATCATGGTCAGGAGGGATGGCAGTTGTTAGCAGCTGACACATGTTCATTACCTCTGAAGTTGGCTTATCTGGTAAGATGGGGCTTGTGTAGCATTGCAGCACCAATGTTTAGTTTTTTTTTGGAAAAGCCATATGTGATAGCAGTTGAATTGTGATTTAAAAAAAGAATGGAAACATGGGTGGGGGCTGGGTCCATCGCTGCATTCCATTGCGCTCTGGAGGTATGGCAGTAGTGAACGGCTGACACATGATCTTTACCTGTGAAGATGGCTTGTGTGCTAAGATGATGCATGCATTGCACTAAGGCACAAATGTTTAGTTTTATGCTTTTGGAAAAAGAAAATGCCATGTTATACTGGGTGAACTGCAGTTTAAACAAAGAATGCCAATGTGGCTGAGGGTTGGGTCACTTGCTGCTCTAGTAGGGAAGTGAGAAAGTCAGCTTGCTTAGCGAGACAAACAATGGCATCTGATAACTTTCAAATTCCAAAGTGGCACAGTGATACCGCTTTGGTACTAAGGCAGGTTGATATGGAGCTTGTTATTTTCCAGTCTCTGTTGGCACATAAATGTGCTCCTTGGCAAGGGGTTCAGCCAGTCAGAGGAAGAGAAATTTTGAACCCATTTTCTAAGCCTAAATGTGGATGTCCTGGTGTTTTAAGTTCTAATGAATGAATAAATGAATAACTAAATGTAGCTGGTCAAATGTCATCACATTACCACGTTCATCACATTCTAGTACAGCATCACTGGTCAAACTGCTTAAATTTATGAACCTAATTATTCAGTTAGGAATTTAAAATTAAGAGAGTAATTTTTATAATCACAGTAAGGCACTCTGGGGTAAGCACAATTGTATGATTGGGGCCTTTACCTAGTACCTCACTAATCAATGTGTACTATTATCACACTATGGCCCTGTTCACACTACAGCATGGTTGTCTGATAAGATTTCAGAAACAAATTAACTCCAACCGTGCTGTAGTGTTTGCATTGCTGATCCATTTCACTGGAATTGTTTTCCACCATCCGCATTACACTGTAATCCATTTGCAGTGCAAGCTCGGTTGTGAAGGTGGCAGGGAATCATGGGATATGCAACAAGGTTTATGGGAGCATGGATAACAAGCAAACATGGATTATCCTGGCAGGACCGTTCGCACTGTGAGTAAAATCACTTAAACTTTTAAAATGTTTTTGGAACCATGTTCAAGCATACGTCTGATCAGGGTTTGAACACGGTTCCTTAAACTGAGTCAGAAAGTGTGTTAGGTGTGAACGCAATCCATGATGACACGCTTCTGACACGGTTTAACCACCGGGAACCATTTCAAAAGTCTTGATGTGAACAGGGCCTAAAATGCAAATCCTGTTGTATCTTTTTACTTAATTGTGCCATACGTTGCAAGGGTAAACATGCAATATGTGACACTGCCTCTAACATTGTTAGGCTAAGGAATGCAACTGGCATCTGACTCACCTGCTGGAGTAGGATTGCTACCTTCTGTTTTATGTCAGAAAGAGAAACAAAAGTTAGTGGTACATGAAGGTATTGCTGACATCATGTACTGTGCATTACTTGTTGGCCATACTACCATGGGAACAAACATAATAGCTATATAACCAAGTACATAAGAATAATTGCTTTATGTATTGCTATATGCTTTTACTAGTGTCATTCATAACTGGATTCCAAACTGAACCACTTGGGGATAAAAATGATTGCAATCAAGAATGAGAAGCAGTAACTATGTGGCATTAAAGCTTATTATAGCCTGGCCTTCTTATAATTTTCTGCTGTTCTCTCTGAGCTGTAGTAAACTATAGCCTGGATTCATTAAGATAAAAAGCCCACAATCTTTCTGATACCTCCAGTAAGCAGTTAGTGATAGCCTAGTGTTATCTAGCAATATTCCCATGACTAGTACGGTGTGTTTTGTATTAGAACTCCTGGTCTCCTAGTTCCATGCATGAGGGATTTGGAATGTAGATTTCTTTTTCTTAATGCTGATTAGTATGTGTTCATGTTTTTCATATTAACCTTAATATAAACAAAATAAGCCTCAGCATTGTGTTTGAAATTGTTCAAAGGTTTCTTGAACAACCTAAGTATCCATATTAAAAATCTTGACCTATTACTATAAATTATCTCAGTATGGAACAGCGTGCCTTGGAGGAGGTAACAATTCCAAATAGTTCTAGCTCAATAGCGGTTAGTCAAGTGAGTTTATTGTCTTACACACTATCATCAAAATCCTATGATACCATTAAATCAAGGCATAAGTAACATCTCTCTGTGAACACTGCCTGCAACTGTCTCTGATACTTTGTATACCACACCTGCCCTGTACCTTGGTTTATCGTATGTTCCTTAATGTTGTAACTTCATCACCTGGGTCGTTATTATAAAAGGGACTCAGTTCTAGTAATCTCAACAGGTTAACAACAAACATAAATAAATAAACCAATAAATGCATTATTAAATAAATAAACAAATAAAAAAAATCTTTGTGCCCCAGTCCTCATATTATAGGGCACATTGTGCTCCAGTTGTGAACTTATGTCTGTGCCCTGGCTGTGCCCAAGTTATCCATCACTTCTGGAGCTGTTACTCCTTACTAGCGTTGTGTGGAATTTTCAACTTCTGGCAGAATGAAATTCTGCTGAATTCTTCCAGAAATGGAGTGACAGAATTCCGCAGAATAAAATAGTTGTGGAATGATTTTCCACAGAAAAATCACTGTTCCATGGAATATTATTCCACGGATCTCAATATTTTCGATGGAAATTGTTGCAGAATAATTTTGCACAGAAAAATGCTGTTCTGCAGAATATTATTCTTCGGATGACAGTAGGCGGAATTCCACAGGTGAACAAGCAAAATGTCCAGTGGAAAATCCGCTGGCAGAATGGTCATTCTGCACTAATATCACCAATAGAATTCCACATTCGGCATAGCACTACTCCTTACATGTTACAATAGTCCTCCAAATTCTTGTGAAAAAGTAGACTATAAAGGAATTCTGAAATCATTATTATATAAATTTTTAAAAGGGGTAGCAAAATAACCACTTGAAGTCACTTTAAACCTATCCTCTCTTTGTGTTTTATTTAGCATGGTGTTAACAGAACATTTCCAAACTGTCTGTGGTGTATCATGTGTCAAAGGGACCTGAAATAAGATTTTAGTTTTAGTGTGTCTGCAGTGAAGAATACTCATTTATAATAGCAATCATGTGCTTGTGTGGGTGTGGGTGTGTTTGAGCATGAGCATAGACCTGAGTCTTGTTAGCATGATAACTTCTTGTCATATAAAGTTGTAGTATACAGTATTGCTACATACATTAACTGAAGACTTATTTCATTGTGTGTTTGTGTTATCATTGTGAAATACTTCATAATGACATCATATTGGCAGATAGCAATGCCACAATGATACAGTTGAGCTTCCTCATAGGATGATAATCACAGTGGGAGAGAACTGTGTGGTACTGTAACTTGTTGATTGAAGCTGACTTTACTGTTTTCTTACACAGACAGATGGATATACTGAACTGCACTGCATATAGGAGACTCATTAATGAAATACTGTATGGAGAAGTGGTATTGATGGTCACCCAAAAAGAAAGGGACCTGGGAGTAATCATATTGGATGACCTAAAGGTGGCAAGCCGCAAGACAGTGCAACAAGGCATTTGGTAGGGCGAGTGGGATACTGGGCTGCATACTGAAGGGTATTACTAGCAGAAGGAGAGAAGTGGTGCTGCCACTGTATAGATCGCTGTTGAGACTCCACCTGGAGTACTGTGTTGAATTCTGGAGATCACATTTCAGGAGGAAAATAGACATAGTGGAGGTTCCTCAGAGGAGGTCAGCTAAAATGGAGCAGGGTCTGCATCACAAGCCCTTCTATTAGAGACTGAAGGACCTCAATATTTATTTATTTATTTGCTTTTGTTAACCGGGTAAGCACACTAGACAGTCAAGTGCCTGTTTTCAGGTGCGACCCGGGAATAAATATGTACACTTTGGAGGAGGGAAGGGAGAGGGGAGACAGGATAAAGAGTTATACATACCTCATGAGGGTAGGTAAGGTAGAAGAAAGGAATATTTTCCAGAGGAAAAGATTTATGAGAACATGAGGATATACAATGAAGCTGGAAAGCCATACATTTAAGAGATGTGAGGAAGTACTTCTTCACTGAATGAGTGGTGGATGCCTGATACAGTCTTCCAGTGGAGGTAGTGGGATGAAAACTGTAGTGGGATTCAAGAATGCATAGAATAGGTGCAAGGGAATCTTAGTGGAAAGCAAGGGAAGGGGGAACTGCAGATCAAATAGGGTCTGCAGTCACAGTACAGCAGAAAACAAAATAGGCTGACTGGGTGGGCAAAGCAGTCCTTATCTGCTGTCACAATTCTTACCTGATGTAAATGTTATGCATAACATACAATGAATATGATTTGGTGAGATAATCAACTCTGTTATCAGTGGTTTATTTAGTTATAGTTTCTGGGTGATACGTGAGATGCATGCCCAGTTGTACCGATTGCAGTGTATCAATTGTACTCTGTAAAACTTTTGAAAATAAAGTTTACAGAAAAATTCTATGCTTCCATGTAGTTATCTTAGTTTCTTATAACATGGGGGATATACTGTACCCCTGAGTCCCCTCAAATGCTTGTGTGTTTATATGTGAATTCCAGATGCATTGACTTTCTACTTGACCAAACAGAACAGCTAAAAGGATAAACTGAATTAAATTGTTTAAAATGGTTATTCCTAAATGGGTAGTGGCAGTTGACTGTAATTCTGTACTGTAGAAGCATCAGAGGTGTACCATATGTCCTAATGTATCATTACAAAGATAAACATAATTCATTCTTTGGATTAAAGGCTTCTTTACAATTACCTATCTGCATCACTGCAAGAAGAAAATGTGCATCAGAGAGGTGCATGGGTCCGGGTTGGAAGGAGGGCAGGGTAAGGAGTCATAAGATCTGTTGCATTGCACAGCTCCCATATGTGAGCATGCAGCAAACAGCTGCAGTGCTGCACCATTTACTCAGAAGCTGCCCCACTGCAGAAATGTTGCAATAATATAAGCATGCCTTAAGAGAATTGCTTTGAATACATGTTTGTAATGAAACTTTTATACCCTTGTGTTTTTTTCTGTAGATAGAAAACCTTCAGGAACAACTAAGGGACAAGGATAAACAACTCAGTAACCTGAAGGACAGAGTGAAATCTCTTCAGACAGACTCTAGTAACACAGACACTGCCTTAGCAACATTAGAAGAAGCCCTGTCAGAAAAGGTAATGGTTTCTCAATTCTGTTGCTTATCAATATTTCAACAATAACTGGCCTAATTTATAAAATGGCTTGGCTAAAGCAAGCAATCTGAATGGTCAAAACAGGTCACATGGCCATGCATTAATTTGATGTTACCGTTCAGTTCAAATGTTACTTTCTTTTATCTGTTTTTGACATATCATTTTTTTTTTACTTTTAACCCATTTTAAAAGTTTTATAAGAGCAATAACACACTCCAGGGTGTGTGGCACTGCCATAAATTACTCTGCTGCACCTTGTGCATCACAACCCAGCTGGGGCATGTGGTAATTTAGCATTACCATACACCTGTCATGTGTTACTGTGTACATATCCAATATGTACTGTAGTAGTAACTCAGTAGTAAAGCACACATTTTTGTAATCCATATATTTCCATATATTACATACAGTACAGTCAGCATTAAACTTTAAAGTAACTTTATTGCTATTGAGTAGATAATGTTTTGTCTAAACTCAATATAAATGGTTTTGAAGCATGAAAGATAGTGTTTCTCCTGCCTAGCTGGCACTGAATTATTAGCCTTTTTACATCTAAGTATTTTCCACAGTTCTTTAAATATATTAACACATTTTTATATACAATCCATCCCTTTAAAAACGCGCAGTTAAGAAAACAAAATAAACAAAAAGCAACTCATTTGTATGAAATGAGTTAGAAAATCGCTATAATTAAAACTGTTTAAAACTGACTGCACTGTATCCACTATACCTCTCTTCTGGTTTTATGGAAAAGAAATCAACTGTTGCATACGCTATTGGGAAAGAGGACATCTGTGTTATGGATATAGCTCAAATATCAAAACTATCTTTATGTGGAGGTGAACATTACGGAGAAGGGCTGGAAAGATCTTTAAATGTGTTAACAATGGAAGGGTTGAAAAGATATTTAACTGTGTTAACAATGGGTTAGTAAGCAAGATACATAGTAGGAGCCCATCCACAAAAGACTTTTGCCATAGACGCAGATTGGGGGGGCAAGTTTTATGGATTTAGCCCTTCATGTTTTTCCAATGACATGGACAAATCACACTGAAAAACTCAACCCCATGTCTGTTCAGGGGCCTAGTATGATGTCAAGGCAGTACCCTGCCAATCCTCATTAGCACTGACCTGAAGTGCAGGAGGTCAGTGTAGTCTACACATTATAGCACTGAACTGTGAACCAGGAGATAGTATACAAATATTGGACCCTATACACCAAATGTATGGGTTTCCTATGTGGAGGTGCGTAGGCAACTCAAAGTCAGAATGCCATATAGTGGGGTACAGTGGACCCCAAGTGGCATTTACAACAGATGCATGAGCTCCTTGCGTATTTGTTCACCCAGTCGTCCACACAGCCATGCGCCACAGGTGGTCTGGCGGAAGTATTGGGGACATGTCCACACTCCATGTTATTCACTAAGGCATGGAGTACCAGTCATGGAGGGTGCAAGATACGTCAGGGAGGCCCCTGCCATACAGGCTATGTGCCCTCCTTCAATGAACTGCCGCCAGCTGCCGTGGGTCAGGAACACACTCAACCCTGCTGCCCCAGGCCACTGGGCTGATAGGGAGGGCTGGAGGCAGCCAGTCGGGCACACACCCATAGTTTAAAAAAAAAAGTCCTGCACCTTCCCAAGATCCCCTGCTCATGTGAAGCAGGGCATTTACTTCGGGACCCAGGACATGCATCCAATTGGATGCTTGCCTGGGTCCCGTGATCTGCCCCCTTGCAGGTGCACACTGGGAGTGCGGACCTATGGATAGGTGGCTGGCGATAGTGAATACTGGCCAGTATGCACCTGTCTGCAGGTGCAGAGCTGTGCATGCCGGGTATGTGCCTCTGAGCTCTGACGTGTACCCGGCACACATTAGTGCATAGTGGCCATTGACCAGAGTTGAGGGATGGAATGGGCAAATATTGGCCCTGAAGGATCTGTTGCCTGACAGTTGTTATATTGCCTGAAGCCTCTATGACTACTGGAAAGCAATAGATCCTTCTGTGGAGCCAATAGTTACAGTATGTCCTGAAACAGATCTGATCAATATCTGTCTTATTAAACCTTTTTGTTTAATCTTTAGGGTTCCCCCACCACTAAATTTCCACAAATGCAATTAATTGAGATCCTCCCCTCTCACTGCTGGCATTGTTATTACTTGTGTGTGCCAACTGGCACTTGATAAATATACAAAAGGAAAGAAAACTTTATTTTGCTTTTGATGATTGGCATTGCTATCTCTGCTGCTGCCACATACCACTACTGCCCAAACACTTCTGGAAGTATGGGCAAAGGGTATTAGTGTTTGCCAAGCACTGTCGTTCTCACTATTGCTGGGAAAGGGTGCTGCCAGACACATCTACTGAAGCTGAACTGCTACAGGCCTGCTGCAGCTGCTTCCTCATCAGGGGGTGGGGGTGGGGGGTGAGCATGCAAAATCTGTTTTGTGGAAGTTTGGGCAGCGAAGTGCTGCCATCTTCATTGGTGGTCAGTTGCACTGGGATGAAGCATGTGTGATTACTGTATGTCTGATTATAGCCCATTGCTTGAAATTATTCCCCACTGCTAAGAAAGAAGTCAGGCAATAGTTCTTCTTAAGGGAGCAGTACAGTCAAAATCTGCAAAAACATATGCTGTGGAGAATGTTTTGATTTGTGTGTATAGTCCTAGTGTGTCCTTCCCTTTGTCTGCTATTAGGAGTTTTTTCTGAATTAGGCTGTTAGTTTTATAGTAGTTTTATGGCACCTGGGGAGCTCCATCTCAGGATGGTTTATCGTTTTTCTTGTTCCTACAATGCCTCCTGTCCCATGTGATAGCGATGCATCCGGGACCAGCAAATACTAGAGATAGGAGCCTGATGTGCTGGCCTCCACTAAATAACTCTAATTCAGGAGTAAATGTTTTGCTTTTAAAACTTTTCATTTTATCAAACTTTGATGGCTTCGATCCTACAGGTCACAACGTAGATGCTCTTCTTCAGGACCTTCATTCAACGGACTGCTCACCAGTATACTCAGCACCTGATATCAGTTCTGCTCTCTCCCTATTCACATATTTCCTACTCAGAGCATGGAACACCCATGCCCCCCTCAGGCGGCGTGGTAAAACACTCCCACTATCCTTGGATTTCAGCTGACGTCATTCACCTGTGCAAATCTTGTGACCACGCCTGGGCCCACTTCAAATCTCTCTCTCTCTCTCTCTCTCTCTCTCTCTCTCTACCTCTCTCTCTCTTTACCCATCTGACTTTCATTCGTACAGGTCCCTAAGGACTGGCTGCACCAAAGCTATTAGAGCGGATAAAGCAACATATTTCAAATCATATGCAACAACACCTGCCCTTCAGTTTCTGGTGCACTCTCTGCTCCCTTCTTGACCCCCCATCCCAAACCTCAGTTTCTACACTAACCATTCATGGGATCACCTGTCTCGGACTTGGTCTCAGTGGCCTCCCTACTAAACTCCTTTTTCACCATGTGTGCCCTCCCTCTAATCCCCCCTGCCCCCCCATCTCTTCTGCCTCCAACTTGTCTCAGGGCTTCTCCTTCTCTCCCATCTCTAGTCACAAAGTTTACTGTGCCCTTCTTTCACTAAAGCCCCAAAAGTCCAGTCCTGATGGCCTCAACCCGTACCTTCTCCACATCTCTGCCCCTGCTATCGCTCTCCCCTTACCCACCTCCTGAACCTCTCCTTTAACCTCTGCTCTGTTCCACAGACATGGAAGGTTGCAAAATGTGATTCCCTTGCATAAAGGAGGTGACCCTTCCACACCTGGAGATTACAGACTCACTTCCCTTCTTCTCTCCCTTGCCAAACTGCAAGAATCGCTAGGTTTTTCCTGCCTTACCGACTTCCTTAACTCCTCAGATTTCCTCTCCCCTTTCCAGTCTTGTTTAAGGACTAATCACTCAACCATCACCTCTCTCCTTCCAGTTACTAACTCTAACCTCTCTAGGATGAACTGAGGCCACATAACCACTGCCATTTTCATTGACCTTGCCAAGGCTTTTGATTCTGTCTCTGATCCTCTACTTCTCAACAAACTCAGCTCTGCGGGACTCTCTACCGTGACTGTAAACTAGTTCAGCTCTTATCTCTCCGGCCACACACGTATCCTTGCAGGGGGTGCCCTCTCCACCCCCACCTATCCAGGCCGATGTCCCCAAAGGCTCCATCTTAGGCCCTGTCCTCTTCTTAATCTTCCTTAATTACCTTCCTTCAGCCTGTTCTTTCTCAAGTATATATATGTATGTGGACGATACCATCCCCTATGTTTCAGGTCCCCCCACCTCAGACATTGAGTCTCAGGTATAATCTAATTTCCATTCAGTCCTTCGCTGGTTTCATGTCAACCATCTCAAAGTTAATACCAAGAAAACCATGTCAATGACCTTTGGAACGCTTCAAAAATTTGCCAAGCTCTCCTCCCCCCTCTCCTTCTCCACCATTGATGGAACCATCCTTGATGAAGTCCCCCTGTTTTAAATACTTTGGTGTCTGTCTAGACAACTGGCTTGATTTTACAGTACACATCACATACTGTAGATCATATCCACTCACAGCTCCGTCCCACACTGGGGGTTTGTACAGAAATAAAGATTCCCTCTCCCTGTCTGTCCGCCATGAACTTCACACTGAAATGATCCTCCCTTTATTCAACTACACTGATGTAGTCTATGGTACCGCCCCCACCAATTCACTAGCCAGACTTGAGTCCCTTTACAATGCATTCTGTCACTTCACAGTAAATCCCCCCGTACTCACCACTGTTACCTCTACTCCCCCCCTCTCCCTCTTCTCTCTTCACCTCTACTGTCAGCATCATGCTACCCTCCTCATCTCAAAATTCTGGCTTGGGTCTCTCCCCTCCAATCTCACCTCTCTCCTCTCACCCTCCTCCCTGTTCTTCTATCCCCTTCACTCCAGAGATAACCGTACCTTCTCTCTCCCTCATCCTGTTCAGGGCAATCAGCCTTTTCCTTCTGCTTTCTCTGTCTCTGGAACTTCCTCCCTGATTCCCATAAACAATCACCCTCCCTGCTGTGTTTGAAGCATGCACTCTCCCAATCTACCCCTCCTCTATGCTCCTGCCCCTTCTCCTTCATGTAGCCCTTTATATTCCCTCTCACCCATCTCCTCTGACCCCACTTCAGAATCCCCCGCAGCTTCTTAATGTTCTGCTACACAGTCTGAATTGCCTCCACATATATAATTAATTGTGTTCTATCAATTATCCTGAGCATGATTATTGTGAGTGGTAATGTCTATGCAACTATTCTACCAATTGCAATTTACCCTGAATATTATTGTATGTGATAATTTCCATATCTTACCCTCCTAATTGCAATTTGCGTTTCTCATGGCTGTCCTATTTAATTCTGCTTATTTAATCAACTGTTATTTACTATGCCATAGTACATAATATCCTCTTTTCAGATGTGTTCCTCAACTGTACGTTATTTGCTAATGTGTTGTTCTAGTGAACTTTATGTATATTGTACTCCCCTTCTTCCCTTCCCCAGTTCACACCTGGAAACAAGCGTTGGCTCAATGCACCTTTCCTGGTCACCAAGTTTTAAATAAATAAATAAATATAAAAAAAAACTACAGACAGCCATAAAAACCACACAAATCATCCCAGATCATCAATGCTATAATTAGTAAAGACTACTGTTTTGTTACAGAATAATGGGTGGCAGTATAGCCTAGAGGTTAGAGGAACGAGGTGTGAATGAGCTTGGTACTTCCAGCAGACCAGACCTGAGTTTGTTTCTCACAACCTCCACTTGCACACTGTGTGACTCTGAGCAAGTCACTTAACCACCCAGTGCTCCCAGGTCACCCCTGAAAACAGGCACTTGTGTCTAGTGGGCCTTACCCAGTTACCAAAGTCTAAAATATAAAAAAAAACCACTCAACTCCTCCTCCTCTAGGGGCCTCCACACGATTCCCAGGATGAGGTTGAAAACTGCCGGTGACAAGGCATTTAGTGCTGCTGGCCCTGTTCTGTGGAATTCTCTGTCACCGTCTATACGGGAAGCCCCTTCAGTGGAGGAGTTTAAGGCCTGCCTCAAGACCCACCTATTTAATCTGGCCTTCCTGGACACTGTATATTAAATTTTAGTTCTGGATGGCCCATGCTAGTACTGTTTTAATCAGATCCTACTTATTAAACTGTTGTGGTCAGTTTTATTGACAGTTTTAATTTTTGATAGTTGTATTGTTTATGTACGGCGCCCAGAGCCTCCGGGATTGGGCTCCTGGAAAAATAAAATTTGCCTTGCCTTGTCTTGCCTACAGTATTTGCTAAACAGTAAATGTAGCCATTAGTACTCACTGGATAAGAAACATTACTTGATATCACAGCTCTGTTGTTGTAAACTGACTATAAATCAATACTTGCTGAATCCATGGTTCCGGATACATCACAGTCACATGGGACAGGAGGCATTGTAGGAAAAAGAAGAGCAATAAACCATGCTGAGATAGAAATCCCTAGGGGCAGAAAACTACTGTAAAACTAGCAGGCTAATTTAGAAAAAAAAATAATAGCAAAGAGAAGGACACACTAGGACTACACACACTAATCAAAACACTCTGCCAACAGATGTTTTTGTAAATTCTGACTGTACTACTCCTTTATCAGTGTCATGTGATTTTGTTTGAACAAGAACTGTGTGAGATTTTTAAACTCTGCTTCCGAAAGAGGTGGTGATGCTGCTGCACAGATCACTGGTGAGACCTCAGCTAGAGTACTTTGTTCAATTCTGGAGACCATATCTCCAGAAGGACAATGACAAAATAGAGGCAGTCCACAGAAGGGCAATGAAGATGGTACAATGACTGCTCCAGAAGCCCTACAAGGAAAGACTTTAGGACCTTGGGGCCAGATATTCAAAACTTTGCCCCTGGGCCAAGCTAACACTGCCTGGCAGGCAAACGTAACCTGCAGCACAAAGCAAGCTATATTCAAAAGGAATAGCCTGGGGCAAACAGCCTCTGAATATAGCATGGCAAAGAGGCTGTGCAAACTGGGCTGGGAGTGCAGGGCAACCGTAGCCCTGGACTATGACAGCACTGAATATAGCAACCAGGATGTGCAAACCACAACAACAACACAGTGCACAGCGACGTGAGAGTAGTTAGAGAGGAACTATGTGGCCAATGTGTGTGCCAGCAAATGCGTGGACCCAGTACAGCTGCAGGCAGCAGCAGACATGAAAGAACAATGATCAAAACTGTAAAATATTCCCCGAACCGTTAGCGCCGCGCTAACACGTTAGCGCAGCTGTAGCATGGAGCTAAGTGGTTTGCCCAGTGCAAACACGTTAGCCTGGCACTAAACTGTGCCATATTCAAAGGTGACATGCAAATTAGCCTACATAGACAGTCACTGGGCAAGCAGCCGCATTAGCATCTCATCATGCCCTGATTTGCATGCAGTTTGCACAGTGTTACTGCAGGGTCCCACAGCTACACCTGTAGGTCAGTCTGGAAGTACAGGGGCTGGCCAGGTCTGACCGCAACTCCACCTGTAGGTCATTCAGGCAGTGCATGATGATAGCTGCAGGCTACATGTGAACAGTACAGCATACCATAGCATATCGTACCCCAGGGGACAACACTACATAGGTGGTGGTAGTGCTGCATGCAACCATCACAGTTTAGGTCATGCTACAGTGCACAGCAGACATTACAGTAGCAAGGGGGCTGGTAGTGTGAGGGACACAGCAATGCCTATGGTATGTAGGACAGTGATGACCACTACAGTGTACACAGTGACAGGCCCAGCTTGCAGGTAATTACTGAGAGTTGACAGCACTATTACGCTGTTGTGTGATCCACAGATGCTGCACCTGGCATGGGATGCACACAGTGTCATGTACATGGCCAGCTGTGTGTGCTATAGCATCTGTACAGTTGTGTGCTAGATGGCTGGGGGGGCATGTAAGATCCGACAGGCCCACAGGTGGTGGTGTATTTCCACTACTGGCCCATGTGCCCTGCGTGCTGTTTCCCAACCTTGTGGCCACACTTGGGTTGTGGTGAGGGCTGGCCACCCGTACACCCTCCCCTCACTGGCCACCATGCCCACAGTGCTGCATGTGTGTGCTGGCATCTGTTAGTCACCACAGACGTATGGTCTGCAGGTGTGTGCTATGTGGCCACACTACCATGCTGTCCCCTGTGGGTCAGATCACCCCTTTCTGTCTGTGCTTGGCTGGGACTGATGGCAGCTGCTGGCATCATGGTGGTGCCATCAGTGAGCAGCATGTGTCCTCCATGTCTGACATTTTCTAAGTGTCATACTCCTATGTTAGGGTCACGCAAGCCACGCAAATCCCGCGCAAACACCGCGCAATGCACCAATAACGTGAAAAGCTGTTTGCCCAGGATTAAGACCAGCTTTTCCTGGGTGGTAATTTGTACCACACTAAGGGTCACACTATGTCATGCTAATCATCTTAGCACGGCGCTAGCCGCTGAATATCCCATAGTGCCTGTATTCATGTGCACTGTGCCCCTTGCATATCATTATGTTTTGCCTGGCGCTACTGCTGTTTGTGCACGCTAGTTGGCCTTTTGAATATGGCAGTCTTGCACTAATCCCGTGCTATTCCCTCACAAACTGTTTGCGGACTACACAAAGCTTTGAATATCTGGCTCTTAATATCTATTCACTGGAGGAAAGAAGGAAGAGGGGAGATGGAGACTTTCAAGTACCTTAGGGGAATAAACAGGGTACAGGTAGAAAGCATATTTTAGAGAAAACTCTGCACAAGAACAAGGGGCTATGATATGAGGATGAAGGGTGGAAGGTTCAGGGGTAATGTTAGGAAGTACTTTTCACTGAAAGGGTGGTGGAGCCAAGGAATGGCCTTCCAGCTGAAGTGGTAGGGGTAAAAACAATATGGGAGTTCATTAGTGCATGGGATTGACATAAGGGTACCCTAGAGAAGTGCAGAGCAGGAGAGTTGCAGATCAAATAGGATCTGGGGCTGCAGCAGTGAGTAGGGAAATGGGCAGACTTGGTGGGCCATATGGTCCTTATCTGCCGATAGATTCTATGTTTCTATGTCAGAATTCTGCAGAATTTCAGAAATTCTGTCAAATTCCACAGAATTCCATCAAAAGTAGAATTCTGAAATTATGAAAGTGGTACATAAACCACAGATTAGTAAGTCACTGTTTGCATAAACTATGCATTAGTGTTCTGTAAGTTATATAAACCACAGTTTAGGTTTTAGAAAACTGCAGAAAATGAATCCATGGTTCACGTAACCCACAGAAAACAAATTTATGGTTTACAATAAAAGACTTATGGAATTCTGCAGAATTTGTTGAAAAAAAAATGTCATTGGAATTCCCCAGTGGTTTTCCACATTCAGCACATATCTAGTTTGAACCAGTAGGATTCAATAAGGTCCAAGTTTTAATGCATAAATTTACACAACTGAACAACACAAAAGAACTGAGCACTCAGGTATTAAAGCATGACATTTATATTCTGTATGTAATGTAAGTTATTAACTATGTCTTGTCTGTACTTACTGTAAACACTAATTCCCAGGCATGGCTGAAAATAGATTGAAAATGGATCCTTGATTCAGTCTACCTTCCTGGTAAAATAAAATAAAATAAAAAATCAAAGTAGATTTGAGGTTAATGCCATGACTTCCTTTTGCCGAGGCAAGGTGAACTGAGAAAAAACAAGAAAAACGCGGAAAAAAACAAGGAAAACCTGTACTGCCTAGTCCGTGTTTTCCTTGTTTCTTTCTTAGTGTGTACCTTGCCTCAATAAAAGATAGTTGCCATCCCGGTGGCACTGAGAGCTGAGACGCTGGTGCCTTACCTCGTGCTATGCCGGCGACCCGTGTTCGGGAACAATCACGAGTCCTCGGGGGTCGGCAGGGGAGGAGAAGGATTGAGCATCCGATGGACTGTGCTCCTTCTCCAGGGAAGCGGGGTTCTTGGTGGTCGGCGCTTGTTCGCCCCCCAGCGGAGACTGGAGGACAGGGCACCGCACCACAAGTAGGGAAGGAGTTGGGCCAGATGTCCGGAGGGAGCGTGTGCGGAAGTGTGTGCGCTCCACTCGCTGACGTCATAGCAAGGTCCCGACTCCTGAGAGAATAGGAGAAAAAGATACTGCCGTGTAGGATGGCAGATGGTGCCTCGCAGGCTCCACCCCCTACTAGCCATGGTGCTGGCCTCCTAATGCAGTCCTTGATGGGAGAGTTCGACCCCCCACCAACCCCGCCAGGGGGCATAAGCCCTGGGGCCAGGTCAGCGTGGGCTGGTGGACGCCGGGGGACGGGGCTGGGGACACCATCCTGATACAAGCCGGCGGTAGGAGGAGAGAAAGTAATAACCACAAAAAAAAAAAAAAGAAAGGGTAGTTTTAGCACAAACCTCATGTCTACATTCAGTTCTTTTTTGCTGTTTAAGGGCCAGGTATTCAAAACTTTGCCCCGGGGCTAAATTAACACTGCCTAGCATGCTAAATTAGGTCGGAACCAGTAGCCTGCTATATTTACAAGGGATAGCCCCGGTGCTAAACCTGCTGAATATCGTGTGCTTAGGAAGCCAGGTAAACTGGGCTGGGACTGCAGTGCAAAAAGAGCCGGGGGAAATAAGACAGCTCTGAATATAGCAACCAGGAGTAGATTCAGTAAAGCTGCAAGCGCCAGCACATGTGAAATTCTGCAGAAATGTACCATGTTTCTGAAACATTTGCATGGCGCAAACACATTTGCACAGGTTTTGTGTGGAGCTAAGCCATTTGCCTGGCAGTATCAAGTTTGCCTGGGGCAAAAATATGCTATATTCAAAAGTGACATGCAAATGAGCCTACTTAGGCAATCTGTGGGAAAACATCAAGATTAGCATCTCATTATGTCCTGATTTGCATGCAGTTTGCCCACCGCTATTGCAGGGTCCCACAGCTTCACCTGTAGGTCAGTCTGGAAGTACATTGGCTGGCTGGGTCTGCTGACAGCTCCACCTGTAGGTCAGTCTAGAAGTGCATGATGGTAGCTGCAGGCTACATTTGTACAGAACCACATAGAATATTGTGCCCCAGGGGACTACACAGCACAGGCACAGGTGGTGGTGCTGCATGCAATAGTCAAATTGTAGTTTATGCTATAGTACACAGAAGACGCTACAATAACAAGGGGGCCAGTAGTGTGAGGGACACAGCAATGCCTATGGTGTGTAGGGCATCAATGACTGCTGCACTTTACACAGTGACAGGCCCATCTTGTAGGAGTGTACTGGCAGTGGACGTTACTATTATGCTGTTGTGCAACCCACAGATGCTGCACTACTGGCATGGGATACTCACAGTGGCATATACATATACATGGCTGGCTGTGTGTGCTGTGGTGTCTGTACAGCTTAGTGTTTCTCATAGGTCCTGCCTATAATACCATGCTTGTTCCCAGAATTTCAATCTCGTACCAGGGCATCTGACTGAGTCTAATATTGTCTATGACTGTGTAGCTTGACTGTGTTTTAAAAATATGTTAAAATTTTCTATAACCTATTAACTGGTGATTATATGAACTTCACCACTGTTTGTCAGGAGTGTTCTACAACGCCTCTCTACTCTGTATCACCTTGGATAATGTTACTCAATGTACTTCCTTGCGTTGTTGTGCTGTCATGATGTATCTGTATTTTTTTCTGTACCACTCTGTATCCCTATGTTGTATTCTCCTGGGTCATTCCTGAAAATAGGCATAATACTTGTCTAGTGTACTTACCCGGTCAACAAAAGCTAAATAAATAAAGTATGTGGCCGGGGGGGGGGGGCACATACCATCAAACAGGAACACTGGTGTTGGGGTATTCCCTACACTGGACCATTTGCACTGCCTGGATTGTCCCAACCTTGTGGCAGTACCCAGTATGTGGTGCAGACTGGCCACCTGTACACCCTCCCGTCAACACCCTCCATGCTCCCATTGCTACATGTGTGTCCTGGATTCTGTTGATGTCCACCGAAGGGTGGTCTGCAGTTGTGTGCTGCCTAGACACACTGCCATGGTGTTCTCTGGGTGCTGAGTCACCAATTAATGCATGGCATGGTTGGAACCGGTGGCAGATGATGGCAACATAGGAGGTGCCATCCGTGTGCAGCATGTTTCTTCCATGTTTGGTTTCTTTCTATGTTTAATATTTACTGGTTAGGGTCACACAAAGTCACGCAAAGCTGGTTTGCCCAGTTAAGACTGCCTTTTCCTGGGCGGTAATTTGCACCGTGCAAAGTGTCGCACTAAGTCACACAAAAACACTTTGCACTGCGCTAATGCACTAAATATAGCATTGCGCCTGTATTCATCTACACGCCCCCTCTTTTGGCCCCTTGCATACATTATACTTTTGCCCGGCGCTAATGCAGTTTGGCTGCGCTGTTTGGCCTTTTGAATATAGTGGACCTGCGCCAACCCGGCACAAATTGTGCACAAACGGTTTGCGCCCAGTGCAAAGTTTTGAATATCTGGCCCTAAGTGTCTTGTTTTCATACCTGAGCACTGGCTGAAACTGTGTGTGTGTGTTCCTTCTGCACTGCATCTGTCTGTTATAAATATATACAACACCAGTACAGACAAAAATGACAAGAAATGTTGGGATATACAATGACTGACTCAAAATATGCATTTTGTCTTTAAGTGTGAGGCAGCAGAGCCACTAGTGAGTTATGAAAGTGCTGCCCCTAACACCATTGCATATTTGATTTAAACAACATCATATAACATCACAAAAAGCAGAGAAGGTGACTGCAAATGCAACAGGCCAGACCGGTGCCAGAGTGAGCAAAATGACAAAGTACTTACAGGCCAGGAAGCTCCAACAGCACCTGTCTCCATCCGTAAAGTCCAAAGAAAACCACCGCAATTGGAGAAGAGTGGTTCAAAAAGGCTTTATTTTAATCCAAAGGGATAAAATCCAGCAAACGATGCAAAGGCTGAGGACACCCTCCTTCGATAAACTGTGACCAAACATTTTCGCACGAGAACACATGTTTTCTCAAGGTAACCACAGTGTGTGTAAACAGTGTTTAAAAGGCTAAGATTTAAAAAAAACAGTGTACCCATTAAAGTTGTAAAGTGACACGTGCTAATAATAGGTATAAAACACTGATAATAAATATATATAAGATTTAAAAATACACATGTACAGGCATATAAAATGACTTGAAAAATAAATAGATACAGTGGAGGTAAAAATGTTTTGTTTGTTGCTGAAAGTTAATAAACAAGGTGGGGAAAAGGGTAGAAGAGGAAAGGAAGGAAAGCGGTACTGAAAAGGTATAACCAGTATGTGTACTGAAGGAGATAAGTAGGCACAGATGTTGCCAAAAGGGAGGAAAAAAGAAAGAAGGGGAGGGAGGGGGAGAGAGAAAGGGGCGGAAAAGTTAAAAACATGAGGCCCGATTCCATGCGCTTGCGTCACAACTTGGTGGACTTATACCATGCACTATGCGGGACCCTGCACCCTATTCCAAGACAGGCAGGGTCCCTGGCACTTCGCCCTGCAACTTGCAGCAGCTGCAGAGTTGCACCACAGGAATGGAGCAACTGACCTAGGTGCCTCAAGCTGCCAACCAGGAAGAACTGTCCCCCCAATCCTCCCCCAGCCACAAAAACAGCCCACAAGCCCCCATGGGCCATGGGTGGGGGTCAGCAGCGTGGCAAAGGTGCAAGGGTGGCACCAGACAAACCAGACCTGGGTGCCAGCGGGTGGCACCCCAGTAATGGGGGGGCTTTCCAGTGTTGAGGTGGCATCCATGGGGCACAGCTGTGTGTGTGTTTTGCAGCACTGTGGAGGGGGGGGGCAACCACCATTTTGCCAGGACAGAAGTCCCTTAGACCAGCTAACAGCTGATCTAAACCCGCAGTGCCACAGTAGCTCTTTTAATAGCTTAACTAGGTTACAACAGCCACCCTCTCAGAATAGGGTGCAGTTGCTGCTGTAACCCCCCCTTCCACTGTGCCATAGGGGCTGCTGCCGATGGATGTTCCCTTAGGCACAGGCCACCTGCACCATGGTGCAGGCTGCCTTCTGGAATCCTGATCAGCGTAATGCATGGCACAAGGTGCGACTTGCGCCATTGGGTTTGGTGCAAGTCACTTGCGACATGCGTAAATGTCTTGGAATTGGGCCCATGCATCTTTATTTATACATATGCTAGTAAATAGGATAAATATGTAAGTATTGATCAGTGAATTCCGAATGATAAAGGGTAAAAAGGCACATAAAACTTTTTGTTGCCGTAATACCTAGGATAAATAAAATAAGATAACTAGATATATCAGGATAATCATTTGCAAAAGCATAAATAGCATGCTGTTAAAGATCAGAAGATATTTCTATAGTACAACATAAAGACGTCAGCATGTAAGAACAATGTCATAAATAGGGGGATAGCGGGAAAAGTTAATTCAGTCCAGGCCATTCGTAAGACTTAAGTTTATATTGCCAGAATGTCTCACGCTGCAAAAGCTTTGTGTCCACATTGCCCCCTCTAATAGAAACAACCCCTCTTTCAATTGCTTGAAAAGTAAAGCAGTGTTCTTTTTCTTTTTTCTGAGAGTGTTGTGCCAGAGCACTGATACCATCAAGTTTTGTAATACTTCTAATATCATGACCAATTCTTTCCTTTAACTTTCTTTTAGTTTTTCCGATATAGAACGCACAGCAGGCACAGCATTGAGCCATGTAGATAATATTAGATGTGTTACAAGTAGTAAAGTCCCTCATCTGGTAAGAGATACTTGTAGCTGGATGGGCAAAATAGGAGACAGTTTTGATATATTGGCAGAAATTGCAGTTGCACCACTTATGTGTACCAGGTGGTAAATGTTGGTATGTTTGTTTCTCAGTGTCCTGGTACCAGGGTGTCCTTTATATTTTGGCCCCTTTTAAACACTGAGGGGGACATTTTCAAAGGAGAAACGCCAGCTCATTTCAAGAATTGCACCTCAGTCCAATTGCAGCAATAATGTATGTAGCGCATCTCAAGGGGGCATGCCCAAGAATATGTGGCACATCCCCATGTTCACCAAAGATGTGAAGTGCAGCTGCCTGCGCATCTTGGAGATGTGCCTCACAAAGCTAGGCATGGAATAACCATGCGTAAGTCCAGGCCACCCACAGGTGGGCTGCTGTACTGCATGCAGCAGCCACCAGCCCCTGCAGCCTGGTGGCAACCCCCTTGGCCTGTAGCGCTGTGCCCCTACATCAACAACACCCCCAACATGTAGTGCTCCCATGCCCCATCCCACCAAGGTCATGGGAAATCCTGAACGCATAGTCTAGTGGACCCCCCTCTCATCCCTGAACCCCAATCATGGTGATATTGAATAAATAGAAAACCCCAAAGTGCCCTGGTATTCCTGTGGACCCTCCTCTTATCCCTGAACCATGATTGCAGTGATATAAAATAAATAAAAAACCCAACATGCCCTGTTAGTCTAGTGGACCCCCTTCCCATCCTCGAACCATGATCATGGTCATATTTAATAAATAAAAAAAAAACAAAGTGTCCTGGTAGTCCCATGGAAGCCCTCTCCCAACCTCAAACCCTGATTGCAGTGATATTTAATAAATTAAAACCCTGAAGTGCTCTGGTAGTCCAATGGAACCCCCCCCTCCCATCCAGCCACTTTAATTGCAGTAACAGACTCCACACTCCTTTTCCATAGTGTAGTGGCCACTCCACTCCCCCCCGTTTCAGCATGGCCAGTCAGCTGGCAAGCAGTACAGCCCTCTGCACACTTCCATGGCCACCCGCCGACTGAACTGTCATTGACAGCGTATAGTATAGACTACATGCCCAATAGTTGCAGTTCAACCAATAGGCTTGTAGTCTATACTGTACATTATCATTGACAGTTCAGTCAGCGGGCAGCTGTGGAGGTGTGTGAAGGGCTGTGCTGCTTGCCACCTGACTGGCCATGCTGGGATCGGGGGAGCAAGGTGGTATGTGGTTGCCCAAGTGAGTGGTGGGGTGGGGGGCTACTACATTATGGAAAAAGAGTGTGGGGTCTGTTACTGTGATTGGGTTGCTGGATGGCGGGGGTTCCACTGGACTACCAGGGCACTTCAGGGTTTTTTATTTATTAAATATCCCTGTGATCGGGGTTCGAGGATGGGAAGGGGTTTCCTACACTATGGTAACAGGTTGGGGACTATCATTATATTTCAAACAGGGTTCAGGATGGGTAGGGGGGTCCCTACACTATGGAAAGGGTTGGAGTTTGATGCTGGATGGGATGGGGGGCAGGCAGACCAGCACATCCTGCAGTGCACCGCATGCAAATGTGCCTATAATGAGCATGCAAATGGCCCATTTGCATCTTGCATGCCTGATGGCCACATTTGCAAATTCTGGCTGAATATCTGGAATTTGGGACCGGTACCTCTTGGGATGTGCCATGCATTCCCATTCCCGGTATTCAGGCCATCCCCCGAGATGCACTGGTGCATTGTCAGCCACTCCCTTTGCACAGCCCACTTGGATTGCTGGATTGGATTGCTATATTCAGATGAGAGGCGCGATCCATTGGGATCACGCATCTTGTTTGAATATTGCATTTTTTGCACCAGCCCATTTATTTGGGCAACGCATCTAGATGCACTGCGCATCCCCTGGGTTTTGAAAATCGGGGCTCATATGTGGAGTTGTCTCAGTGAATTGTGCCAGCTTTTTTTTCGGTTGTTAAAATGTGTCTGTTTTTTGAGATAATATTTTTAACCATAGAAGCTTGAGAGTTGAAAGTTGTAATAAAGTCAGGGGTTTTGGCATTTGTTGGTTTTGAAGTCCTCATTCTGTCACTAGGAACAAGAAGACTTTCTCTGTTCAGATTGTCCACCCTGCCACTTGCTTTTGCAATAACATCATGGTTGTACCCTCTTGCTTGAAATCGTTTTGTTAAGATAGCTGCTTGATTTTGATAGCCTGTGTCCAGTGTGCAATTTCTTTTATTTCTCATGAACTATCCCACAGGTATATTGGTTGCTATATGTTTGGGATGACAGCTCTCAAAATGTAATAGGGAATTCCTTTTGGTCGGTTTCTGATACAGGCAAACAGTGAGATCCAAGAAATTGACCTGTTGAAGGTCAAAGGTCAGTTTGAACTTCAGATTTTTATTTGTGGATTCGAGATAGGCAACGAAATCCAGCAACTCAGTTTCTGTACCATTCCCAGATCAGGAACAAATCATTGATGTATCATTTATATAAGACAGTTTTAGAAAGGTATTTACTGTTGTTTTTATTGTACAAAAATTGCTTTTCCCAATATGCCATATATATAATGGCATAATTGGGTGCCATGGCTGCCCTCATTGCTCACCGGTTCAGTGGCGGATCACCTTTAAGGTAGGTTTGTTAACCTACAAAGCCCTACACGGACTTGGTCCTGGCTACTTGAAAGAGCTTCTGATTCCCTTCATCCCTGTGTGTGACAGCTTTACTCGGCTGACGAGGGGTTGCTAAAGATTCTGAGGGTTAGTTTAAAGTTATTTGGGGCTTGTGCTTTTGTATTTGCTGCCCCAACCCTCTGTAATTCTCTGCCACGTCAGCTACAGGAGGGCAGAACAGTGGGGAGCTTTAAGCAGGCACTGAAGACCTTCTTATGGAGCAAAGCCTTTCCTGATTTTCTGTGATTTTATTGATATTTATTGAATTTACTGAATGTGTATGTATTTGTGAAGCGTCTTGATTTTTTGAAAGATGCTATATTAAATAAAGTTATTATTATTATTGTGGACATTTATAAATTCAGTTGCAAATTACATCTGAAAGCATTTTTTCACAAGGAACCAAGCACTTCAGATGTAGCTCCATCTGATGAGGATAATGTGTCAAACAACAGTACGACTATGTTGACCTATATAAACCAAAATCCACCTTTATTCCACCTCAGAATGCTGTCATCTTTGTCTTTGAAAAAGCATGCATTAGGGATCTTGAGGCCTTATAGATACCTCAAGCTCGTTTTTACAATTGTTCTCCTGCTGAAAAACAAGCAATAAAGAATTTAAAAGAAAACAGACACATTATAGTAAAACCGGCAGATAAGGGTGGCTCCATTGTGGTTTGGAATAACACTGACCATGAAAATGAAATGCTTGGTCAGCTTGATAATTCTGAGTTTTACACTCCTCTCATGGGGGACCACACAGCAAAATTCAAAATAGACATTGATGTGGTATTGTATGATGCCTTCCTTAATGGCGTCATAAATCAAGACACCTATGATTTTCTAAGAGTTGCACATCCTGTGTGAGAGCAGTCCTTTATGGATTGCCTAAAATACACAAAAGCTTGGTTAAACCACCAGTATGACCAGCTGTGGCCAGTAATGGCTCATTAATGGGCCACTGGCACAGTTCATTGATGGACACGTTAAAACCACACCACAGAAAAACAGATCTTATCTGTGTGATGCCACACATCTCTTGAACATTCTTGAGGATGTGAATATTCAACCTGACTGGTATCTAGTGCCAATGAATGTTAGAGCACTGTACGCAAACATCCCCCATGATTATGGTTTACAAGTTTTTAGAGAAACATTGTATGATGAGACTGAATTTATCCCCACCCAGGTTGAATTTCTTCTCGCATTAACAGAAAAAGTATTAAAATGCAGCGCTTTCCTTTTCAAAGCTAGAAAGTTCCTACGAAACAAAGGCACAGCAGTGAGGACAGCCATGGCACCCAATTATGCCATTATATATATGGCATACTGGGAAAAGCAATTTTTGTACAATGAAAACAACGATAAATACCTTTCTAAAATTGACTTATATAAACGATACATCAATGATTTGTTCCTGATCTGGAATAGTACAGAAACTGAGTTGCTGGATTTTGTTGCCTACCTGGAATACACAAACAAAAATCCGAAGTTTGAACTGACCTTTGACCTTCAACAGGTCGATTTCTTGGATCTCACTGTTTGCAAAAACACTAATGGGGACATAGTCACTCGCCTGTATAGGAAACCGACCAAAAGGAATTCCCTATCATTTTTGAGCGCTGTCATCCCAAACATATCACAACCAGTATACCTGTGGGACAGTTCATGAGAAATAAAAGAAATTGCACACTGGACACAGACTAACAAAATCAAGCAGCTATCTTAACAAAAAGATTTCAGGCAAGAGGGTACAACCATGATGTTATTGCAAAAGCAAGAGACAGGGTGGACAATCTGAACAGAGAAAGTCTCCTTGTTCCTAGTAACAGAACTAGGACTTCAAAACCAACAATACTGAAACTCCTGTCTTTATTAGAACTTTCAACCAACAAGTATATATGGCTAAAAAATGTTATCTAAAGAAAAAACTGGCACATTTTAACAACCGAAAAAAATGCTGGCACTATTCACTGAGGGCAACGCCACATATGGTGTTTAAAAAGTGCAAAAATACATAGGACACCCTGGTACTCAGCACGTTCTGGGACCAGGGCACTGAGAAACAAACATACCAGCATTTACCACCTGGTACACATAAGTGTGGCAACTGCACTTTCTGCCAATATATCAAAACTGGCTTATCTCTTGTCCATCCAACTACAGGTATCCCTTACCAGATCAGGGACTTTACTACTTGTAACACATCTAATATTATCTATGTGGCTCAATGCTGTGCCTGTTGTGTGTTCTATATCAGAAAAAAATAAATGAAAGGTAAAGGAAAGAATTGGTCAACATATTAGAAGTATTGCAAAACTTGATGGTATCAAAGCTCTAGCATAAAACTCTCAGAACAAAGGAAAAGAACACTGCTTTACTTTTCAAGCAATTGAAAGAGCATTTGTTTCTATTAGGGGGCAATGCTTACCATCTGTATCCCCCCTCCCCCCCGGTCACCCCTGAAAAACGGACTTCTAGGCCCAGTGGGCTTACTGGGTCAACAAAATTAAACAAACAAACAAATGTGAACTCAACACTTAGCGTGAGACATTCTGGCAGTAAAAACTTAAGTCTTATGAATAGCCTGGACTGAATTAAGTTTTCCAGCTATCCCCTATTTACGACATTGTTCTTACATGCTGACTTCTTCATGTTGTACTATAGAAATATCTTCCGATCTTTAACATCATGCTATTTACGCTTTTGCAAATGATTATCCAGATATGTCTATTTATCTTTCCTTATTTTTCCCAGGTATGACAGCAACACAAAGTTTTATGTGCCTTTTTATCCTTTATAGTTTGGAGTTCATGGATCAATACTTACATATTTATCTTATTTATTAGGATATGTATAAATAAAGATGCATGTTTTTAACTTTTCCATCCCCTTTTCCATTTCCCCTCCCCTTCCCCTTCTTTTTTTTTCCCCCTCACCCCTTCTTGGCAACATCTGTGCCTGCTTATCTACTCCAGTACACATACTGGTTATATCTTTTCAGTACCCCTTTTCCTTCCTTTCCCTCTTCTGCCCTTTCCTCTCCCCCATCATGTTTTTTTAGCTTTCAGCATCAAACTTTATATGCCTGGCACATGTGTGTATTTTCAATCTTATATATATTTACTATTAGTGTTTTATACCTATTATTAGCACTTGTCACTTTACAACTGTAATTGGTGTACTGTTTCTTTAAATCTTAGCCTTTTAAGCACTGTTTACACACACTGTGGTTACCTTGAGAAAGCACATGTTCTTGCATGAGAATGTTTGGTCCCAGTTCATCGAAGAAGGGTGTCCTCGGCCTTTGCATCGTTTGCTGGATTTTATCACTTTGGATTATAATAAAGCCTTTTTGAACCACTCTCGCCATATAGCATCCATTTACTAGTTATACTATAGCTTCTAACTTTAAAACTATTTGTTTGTTTAAAGATTGAACGTTTTTTTCTTTGCTTTCAACTGCTTTCTTCTCCTGGCTTCAGTGCTGCACTAGGCAATTGTGATGTCATCAGTATTGGGAAAGTTGCTTTCTGACTGGTTCAGTGTTCCATGATGATGAAACCAACCTTCGAGATTTTAATTGTGACAAAACTAAGAACAAGATATTAGGATTTCTTGGGTTACCTACAGAGATCTATCAGCTGTTATCTTGCCATTTTTATTTTTATTTCATTTATTTACTAAGTTCTTGGATTACAAGTACCTTTGAGCTATAAGCTCATTTACAGAGGTTCCACATCAGAGTGTATCACAGTAAACAGACAAACAGACAAATATGCATGTTGAAAACACATAAAAAACATTTGTATATGTTGGGTGAATACCATGACCAGAAACAGTATGAAAAGTACCGAGCTAGTCAGTTTACATAAAGTGCCAGTTATAATACATGGGAAACAAGTGTTATTATGCAAATAAAAATTAAAGCAGTATCAAGAGCATGTTTAGTACTAGAGGTACAAAGAAATTAGGACCAGAAAAACAGTCGAAAACAGGAAGCCAGAGGAGGCTTCGTCCATTGTTAGGGAAGAGTAAGAGGGAAAGGGCAAATGGGATGGGAGGAAGGTGACCAGGTGAGGGGCAGTGAAGGGAAAAATGGACAGGTGCTTAAGTGCAGTTTTTATTTACTTACAGAATAATTTAACAGGCCTACTTTATGTGATACAGTCGCAATTGCAGTGGGCAGTAAGGTAGGACTGTAATTTACTTTTAGATGGTCCTAGTTCCATTTTACTTAGGATATCCCCATGTAGGGAGTTTAGCCAGTCTGGGGCATGGTATTCAAAAGACCTTTGCCCCTGTGAGGTGCAGCGGAAAGGTACATTGAAGAGTAGATTGTAGTAGCCTCTGATATGTCTGGAGCTCACAGAGATGGACAGCAGATTCTGTATGCTGGGGGGGGTGAGACTCAACAATGTTTTTTGGCTAGCAGGCAGGTTTGATATTTCGGCCTACCTTTCAGGTGAAGCCATCCTGTTTTGGGAATATAGTTCACAAGTATGTGTGTTTCTGGGTGCTCTTGTTACAAGCATACATGCCTTATTTATTGCAACAGTGAGTCTTTTGGGGATATATCAGATGCTGCTCCATAAATGACCAGGCTGTAATCTATGGTAGAAAGCACTGAGCTATTGATCCACTTTTGTGTAAAAAATGATACCGTATACCCAGCTCACAAAATATCATGATATTTTGTGAGCTGCATATGTCATGTATGATATCTTTCCCCATTGGATACATCACCATAGAATACTGAACCAATCAGAGGCTAGCTTTCATAATGCTGATGATATCATGATAGGCATACACAGCACTGAAGCCAGCAGTAAAGATAGACATTTAAATCCTTGTAAAAAATTAAGATTTAAAAGTTATAACTAGTGAATTCATGTTGTATAAATCGAATATGCAAAGGCCAGAATCAAAATATGTAGTATATCATTTCTTGTGAGGGGACAGGACTTTAATAACTCATCTATGGCTTTGCTACTTGTGAGCTATCGCCTAGACTCAAGATTTGGCAAATTTTTAAGACACTGGCAAAGTTGGTGCACGGTGGGAGAAGTTCACACTTTGCAAAGCTTATTGAAGTTCCCCCAACTTGTACCAACTTCTCCAGCATGTTTTTTTATTAAAGGAGCACTGCAATAAAATTGGGTAAAAATAGTGACCCAGCTTTGTTTCACTATAAGAGACTCCAGGTACCTGATAGTTTTATTTGCTGGTAAAATGTTCTAGTTCCACAAAAATTTGAGTATTTTATAAATGTTTTAATTTTTTTCCTCAAAAGAAAAATGATGGCTGTCACATTTGGCTTAATATAGAACTGTAGACCTGGCAAGGGTTAGGATTAAGAAAATAAAAATAAATTCATGGTTCAAAGCATAGACGGTACCCAGACAAGTAGAGTTGACATGCATGTTAATATTTTTATTAATTATTGCTGAAAGAAGCTTTTTTGATAAATATTTCTCATTGCACTGCTACACTGAATTTTAAAACAAAAAAAAACACATCCTGCCCTCTGAGTTATTGATACCAACCTTCCCCCTCCTGCCACTATCTGGCTATCTGTTGCTTAATCACAAAAATCTCCTGTCCCCCTGCTAGCCCCCTACTTCCCTTCCCCACATTTTCATGACCAGCCAGCCAGATCTGACTACTAGAATAGATGCAACTCACCATTCATTCTGATTGTAAGCACTGAAGAGTGAAAACACTCACTCCGCCATGGGATGGTTTTCTTCTTTATGGGTATTTAACACTCAAGAAACTAGGGTTTGGGGGTTTTGGTGGGGAGCAGGGGGGTTATTGGCATAAGAGTGGGAAAGGGAAGGGAATTTTATTTATTTATTTATTTATGCAATTATTTATTTCAAAACTTTCACTGGGAAAGACATACTGAGCTGCTAACAGCTAATTTCCAGATGCATCCTGGGGTAGGGTGTGTGGAAAATCATATACTGTAAATACAATATATGAAGACGCATGATCAGAATAAAAGACAGATCTTTAGGTGATAGAACTATCCTAACATATCAATGAACAAGTAATGAAGGCAATGAACAAGTAATGAAGGAAGCAGATTGCCCAGGCAAAATTAGTGGGGGCAGGAGGAGAGTCTTGGACTGTTGCTGAAGGGTGAAAAATAGTCATGAAGTAATGACTTTGAGGAGTAAGTAGAAGAGACAGAGTGAACTGACAAGGGATGGAAGGACCAGAGTTTAGGAAAGTGTAATGAGAAAGCAGATTGACCAACAGTACATTTCTAGAAGGAATAGTGAGAAAAAGGGAAGTATTATTGTGTAGAGTATAGTGGGAAGCTGAGGGAGAGGACAAAAAGGGATGTAAGGTTGGAGGGCAGAGAACCAACCCAAAATTTAGATATAAAGGAGGCACAATGGGAAAGGTGCCTGACATCAAGAGAGGGGAGAGAAAGAACAGAGTTGCATGAGCAATGGTGGGCACGAGGGGAACAATGAAAAGCAAAATGACAAAAAGAAGGGAAGAGGGGGTCTAGTCTGGCAACGGAGGATTTTGGAGCTCCATTATAGACTATCTCACCATAATCAACAATAGGAAGAATCCTCTTAAAAAAATGTCATGGCAGACTGGAAGTGTTCCTGTACAATGCACCAAGCTTGGGGTAAAGGTTTTGGTGCATGGTATTGATTTAAACCAAGAAATCAGGATGATGGTCAAGCCAGACCCCAAGATACTTGAAATAGGATGCTTCCTGTATAATAGCATCATCAAGTGTGTGAAATGAAGGGAGAGGGGTGAGTTTGGAGAGCCTCTGATGGGTGCCAAAAGTCATGGAGACTGTTTTTTTGGCATTGAGGGATAGTTGGTTAAATTAGAACCAGAGATGGATGTTGTCAAAATCCAGCTGAAGCCATGAGATAAGTTCATGGGAAGAAGGGCCAGATGCAAAAATAACTGTTTCATTACCGTACATGTGAATGGACACAGAGGAACAGTCAGAGGGGAGGTCATTCAAGAATATGGAAAAGAGAATAGGACCCAGGACTGATCCTTGAAGGACACCTGAGCAGATAGGGAGTGGTGATGAAATGGAGCTACCTATCCGGACAGCTTAAGTCCTTCCCTCAAGGCACGAATGAAACCAGCTGACTGCAGAGTCAGAAAGACCTGCTGCTTTAAACTTGTCCATATCTGTAACAATATAAGAAGGACAAGAAGGGGGAAGTGAGGGGAGCCTGTTTTTGTGGGTGGAGGTGGAGGGCGAATCCTATTGATGGCTGTTTCCTAAAAGATGTATGCACATGGGGGAGGAGGGAGGTTGGAGCCTAGCAGGGAAATAAATGGCTCAGTAGGTAGCATGCTGGCCTCTGGTGCCAGAGAATCAGAAGGTCATGGGTTCTTGTCCCACACCATGCACAGTGTGGTAAAAACCCATAGCTGACACCGTAGCACAGTATGAAGGGAGTGCTGCACTATTGAAGTGCTGTTTTTCAGACAAGATATTATATCAAGGTCCCTTCAGTCCATCTCTAGTCACTGTCCAGGTGGGACTAAAAGACCCAATGGCACATATAAATGAAGAGTAAGGTTGAAATTGAAGAAGAATGAAGCAAACAGATGCAAAACAAAGGAACAAAATGCAAGTTCTTTTACAAAAATGTACAATCAAAACAAAGCAATGCAGAAAGAAGGCAAATAGTAGCTGAAAAGGAAAGGTAGAACAATTAGCCAAAGTAAGCTTGAAAAGGCAAAAAAAAAAAAGGCTAATTCACCCAAAACAAGGCCTCAGAAAAAATCACCATGCATCCACTCTTTCTCCATATATCTAACGTATCAAAAATTATATCAGAAACCCTTTCCACAGAGAAACTAATGTAGACCTGGAAACCCTAGTCATGTCACCCTGGTAAACTTGGTGTAAGGCTAACTTAATGGTGAAGGAAATTTCCTGGTACACTACAAGTGCCTGCTGTAAGGAACATGCACATCTAGAGCACCATAAATATAATTTAATGATAGTAAAAAAAACCCGCTGATGATGAGTTTTGTTTGTTTTATTCTTATCTGAATATGAACAAGGATGAACTCGATTGAACCCATGTTAATTTACAATGAGGTTCCACAGCATTTTTATTACAAGATAGCACAGACATTAACATTTAATAAATAATTTTATAATAAACAATGAATAAGAATTAACACCACCAAACATAAAAACAATTATAGAAAAAAAAATAATTACAAATAACACAGGCAGAATTTAAAATGTCTAACAACAACAAAGAGGTATTTTGGCTTTTCATCAAGTCATTTTTTTATCCTATTCCAGCTAATATTGCCAGATGCTGGTCTCAGAGTATGTGGAATACTATTCCAAGCCATTGGTCCATGATAAAAGAATGACATTCTACCTATTTCCAAATTACATTTGGGGACCACTAATTCCAATCCTGTTGATGATCTTAAAGAGGCCTTTTTCTGTCTGTGAACAATCTTAGCTGAGATATACTCTGGGAGTTGTCCCAGAATGCCTTTGCACATAAAAGAAAGGATATGACTGTTCCTATGGTCACTCAGCCTCTGCTATCCCAGATCAGCATATAGTTCACAAGAGTGAGCCATACGAGGAGTGCTGAGTATAAAGCGGGTGAGTCTGTTGTAACAGCCATCAAGTCTCGCCAGCTCTCTCCCAGCCATACCTATGTGTAAGATGTCCTCATAATCAAGAACTGGAATAACCATTGTATTCACTACTAGTCTCCTAGTCTCCTGAGACGTATCCAGTTTTACCCGGTAAAGGGCCCCTAACCATTTACCAACATTGTTCAGCAGCTTCTCTATATGAACATCTCATCTCAAACCGGTATCCAACCAAATACCCAAATATCTATATGAATGAACTTGTTGTATCCCAGTGCCATCTTCTGTTTCAGTACTCAAAACCAGTTCTTCAGCTTTATTCTTACTTTGATTGAATAAAACAGACTGAGCTTTTTAAGGGTTAAGAACTAATTTGTGATTTTTGAAGAAAATGTGTATTTCATTAAAACATCTTGTTGAAGCCTATTTTGAATTTTTTCTAGAGAAGTATCAGATGTATATATAATTGTATCATCTGCATAAATGGTATAGAATTGATGGATGTGTGGATTTTAAATAGGAGTGGGCCCGTATTGAGCCCTGTGGAACTCCGGCGGTAATGGGTGCAAGGTTGGGTGAGTAGTCACCAATGGAGACTAGATGTTTCCTTCCCTCAAGGTAAAATTTAAACCACCTTGTATAACCTCTAGCTATACCCATCAAGGCCAACCTGGACAGGAGGATACTATGTTGCAATGTGCCAAATACCTTTGATAAATCCACAAAGATAGCTCCTGTTGGTGTCCTCCAGTCCAGGGTGAACTGGATGTCGCTAACAACTTTTATAAGGGTGGAGGCTGCACCGCGGTTCTGTTTGAATCCTGATTGAAATTTATTCATCTTGTTTGTGGATTCTAGATAATGCTTTAGTTGAGCTGAGATCCATTTTCAAAACTTTTTGATATTCGGCAAAGGAGGGATATAGGGCGGTAGTTCCCCAATTCTAATTTCTACCCTCAATTATGAATGTTTGGCTAAATGGTTCTAGTCCTTCCAAACAGAGGAGAATATCCCTTACACTAACGCCTGGTATATGATATGCCGTAGATGACTTATAGAATTATAAGCAGCAAAAAATGCCCCAAATCCTTGGGCATATGAGTGGGAAAGGAACACATGGCCCTGGGTCTCTAAATCGACTAAGCAGTCTGGTCTGGGGCAATGACATTCCTCCAGACTTCTATGTTTAAAGGTGTTTCTTTATTCCCAGTCGTCCATGCATGTTGAGCCACAGCACATCCCACATTTGTGGTGGCACTCTTTTATTGGAGAGGTGTTGCACTGCCTCTGATCCCTTCACAGCCAGGCAATCAGGGATAACAAGGTTAACAACAAATGCTGTAGACTGTATCTTCTCATATGGTAGTTTCCGAGAGGAAGATTCAATATGACCTGGACTGAATTTGCATTTCTGAATTTTAGAAAAAGCCATCCTCATATAGTCAGGGCAGGCTATTCCTGTGCCGTATCTTGGAATGTGTGTCCCACCCAGTTTGCAGCCTGATATAAATAGCAACATCCATTCATTTACAAGAGCTACTCAAAGTCTAGCCTCCTGATGCAGGGACCTCTGAAAATTATGGCAAGAAAATAGACTATAAAAAGGCCAGTGATTTGACATTCCCACCACTCCTTCTTTCATGCTCAAGTATATGATTCACTTTTTGTAGGGTTAAGCCTGCTACCCCAAACAAACATAAAAAATAAACAACCATGTTCATTAGAGGCAGGTTGGGGGGGAGGGGAACGTAGTTGACATATAGAAAGCTGGGTATCAATAAGGACTTTATTCAAAAATTATTTTCTGTTTAGAAAGTTTCCAGCACTTTCATCTCTGTATATGTGGAAGGGCCTTTTCCAAACAGCTGTTTCAATTTCTGAGAGCTATATCACACCCCAAAACTTATGCCCTAAAGTTCTAGGGATGCACCTTCCACAGGATTACCGGCAACAACTTCTGATTTACCTTGAAATGTCCTTATACCCACCCCTTTGCTCTTTGTCAGATTTATTAGTGGGCCTGAAAGAAGTCACAAAAGAATGTAAAATGCTTTGCAACAGAGGTCTGGCTGAGACATCAGCCAAAAAAAAAAATAATCAATCAATCAATCAAAATCTTTATTTAACCAGGCGATCACCATTGAGCAAGCTCATTTTCGAGGTGGACCTGGGTTTGTCAACAAGGAACAAGGGACAATATACATGGGATGCAACACACAAGAAAATAATAATAATAAAAATAAAGTGAAATACAATAATATAGTATATACAAAGTATCAGCAGGTAGCATTGACAGTAGTATATGTTTGGAACAGAAGATACAGCTAGTTTTGGGTAGGACACAATCTTTCATGTAAGTAAAGAAATATACCTATCCGGTGCACCGAAAATAAATAAAACCTAATATAAAAAGATATATAGTAATATGGTACGGAGAATTTAGAGCTGGAACCAGGGTCAAATGAATGTGGAAGGGACAGATATGGGGGGCAGAAAAAGGGGAGAGGGAAGAGTCAACTATAGATGTGATCAGTCTTTTAACAGTAGTAATTAGAGTGTACTTGGACTTACAGGAGTCACCATTTAGGGTAGACAGGCACAGGACTCGTTATTATGATGTAGATATAGAGATTTAAAAGCTACTAGGCTGATGGGGTGAATTCATTTCAAAGTTTTTTGCAGCTTGTTCCACAATTGAGGGAGCACAAAGCTGATGGCTGCTCTACCAATGCGAGATTTTGCTTTGTAAACATAAAGGTAGATATACGAGGTGCTTCTCAGGGCATACTTCCCCAGAGTGCAAAAAGGTAAACAGGCAGAGATATACTGGGGCAGTTTATTTGAGATAGCTTTGTATGTCCAAACCGCAGTATTTTTCCTGTCCTCTGTAAGCAAGGGATGACCATCCCACTGCCGTATATAATGCACAGTGGTGGGTTGAGTAAGGAAGACCCATGATAAATCTTATGGCTCTGTGATAGAGCGTATCGAGTTTGGCTAGGGTACCTGCAGGTCCCTGACTATATAGAACATCTGCGTAATCCAATAGGGAAAGAAAGGTCATTTGAACCAGTTTCAGTTTAGCGTCTCTTGTGAGGAGATTATTAATCCTAAAGTACAGACCAAGTCTTTGTCTAAGTTTCTTTGCCAGTTCTTCTAAGTGATCTATGAAAGTATGTCTATGGTCTAACCAGACCCCCAGGTATTTGAACTTTGGTACGTAGTCCAGCCACTCACCTAGAATGGTAGTGATCTGCGGGAGTGTCCCAGCAATTGCAGGAGTTATTGCATTGTGAAGGGGCTAGAGGAACATTGCTTTGTTTATTTTTTTTCATTTAAGAGCAGTTTCTGGTTTATAAGCTGATGTTGCAGCAGATTAAATTCATTTTGAAGGGCTTTACAGGCCGCATCAGGGGTGGGGCTACTAGCATAGAGTACTGTATCATCCACAAATAGGTGTATTTGTGCTTCTTTGATGGGGGCATCTACGCTGTTATATATAAATGGTGAAGAGTAAGGGACCAAGAATGGAGCCTTGCGGTATACCCCTCAATAGCGGTTTTGGTGGAGAAACTTCCCCTTCTGCCTTTACTTGTTGAAGTCATCCCTAGAGGTAGTTGGAGAACCATTTAAGGGATACAGAATCCAACCAATGTTGCAGAGGGATGACAGAAACAGTCTGTGATCAACGGTATCGAACACCTTGCTTAGGTCCAAGAAAACTGTGCAGACAATACTGTTATCATCAGCATAGGCTAACACTTTCAAAACCTCCTGGCTCTGTCAAAAAGCTATAATTTCTAAACCTCTATAGTTCTGTAATCTAAGTAGCAGTGGGTCAGTACCGAAGATATAAAGAAAGGGTGCTAAGATGGCACTCCTGTCTTACAGCCTAGCAACATTCTGACAAGCAGCCTTCCAGCCATTTACTAATGTGGTTACAGTAGAATGTTGCTATAACCATTTTATCAACCCAATAAATCTACTCGCGATACGATAGACCTGGAATACTTTAAGTAGGAAAACATGGGGCAGCCTGCCAAAGGCCTTTTCTTGATTGATCAGTAAGATAACACTGTCTACTTGTCCTATGTTCCCCCGCACAAAAACCGCTGACAATGTAGCAAGATACAAAAAGTAACAGAGCCAATGGTGTTTGTACTCAGTACAGACTCTTTGGGGTCCCATGAGAAGTCAAAGTTTAGGTGACCATAGCAGGGCATTAACTCATGAACAGAAAGCTACTTGACTGGAGGTACAGGAAACCAAATTCCATGTGCACATCTTAAATAAAAGGCTGGAGACTCTAGAGCATCTTATCATGCCAGTTTTACTTGAATAAATGTAAATATCCTTCATACAGTGCAATAAAATGTGTGAAGAAAAGAAACCTGTTTACTGTTTGAGTCCATCATACAGTCTCTTCGTCTTCATGGCTCAATTGCCTAAATCCAGGTGCTGAATAAAAATTCAAACACTTCCAACTTGATTAACTGCTTTAAGCAGTCCTCCATTGATGACTGCACAGAGTTACCTATGCAAGATTTGGGTACCGTTGTTTATATTCAGTGAAGGCCCCATTGCTAAGGATCCTTCCATGGACACCCAGGAGAAGAGATGTGAGCATAGCAACTAATCAGGTTGGAACTTTAAGAATTTTTATTCAGCATCTGAATTTAGGCAAATCAGTTATGAAGATGAAGACTGTGTGATGGACTCAAACAGTAAACCGGTTTCCTTTTTCACATGCTTTATTGCACTGTATGGAGAGTAGTTACATTTATTCAAGTAAAACTGGCAGCCTTTTAAGATGTGCACATGGAATTTGGTTTCCTTTACCTCCTGTCAGGTAGCTTTCAGTCCATGAGTGTAGCAAGATTGTCCTGTATTGAACTCCCAGGAATAGTGCAAGATTGATATGGTGAGATTACATGCTCTGCTGCTTTCTCAAGTCTTTTGGCCAGAATTCTGGAGAGGATTTATTGATTTATTTATGTATTTATTTACTGAAAATTTTGGCGAATACCTTTGAGCACAGGTGCTCTTTTACAAAGGTTCCACGACAATAGCAGATTATAAGGCAACATAACACATACAAATCGTTTCAATGGAATGAATCAGAAGAACAATACAGTCAAACAAGTACAAATAAATAGGTTATCTAGATCAAGTGAATACAATTTTACATTGAGGCAGTTGAAGAGCATTCTGAGCCATGCTTCTGGTGTAGAGATTATCAACAGGGCAGAACCAATGAGTTAGGGTTGGTGGCTTAGGCCTACTAGTGCCTTTTGGCTAACAAACATGTCTTGACTTTAATTATGCTTGATAGAGGTAACCAGTTTGTTTGGGCGTAGATGGTGCAGCTATGGGTGCATTGGTTAGCCCCAAGCACAAACCAACAAGTCTTATCACTGTCACAGATGAGATTTATTCTACTGAGAACCGAGGCCTAGGCAGTTGCATAGACAGGGAGGCCATAGTCAACTAGTGACAATACTGAGCTTGCCACAATGAGATATGTAACATCAGCAGTGAGGTCTGCCCAATTATGGTACAAGGCTTCCAGTCTTCTGTTTACCATTAACATGAGGTGGTCAGTGTGGACAGCAAAACAAAAGGTACTGTCCAGGATCACCCCAAGGTATTTAAAGGTTTCTACCTGTTCAAATATATGTCCCGGGTCATTGTGGACGATGGGGGGAGGGGGGTTACTTTTTCTTCATTTGTGGGCTTATGAAGAGCATTGTCTTAGCTTTTTGTAATTTGAACCACTTTGTTTTGGGAGAACCATTTTTCAATGATTTTAAAGTTACCCTGAAGGACATAGGTAAGGCTGCCAAGGTCAGGGTTCTTGGAATAGATAACAGCACTGTCTGCACAGAGAAGTACATTTGCAGACTGATAGGCATTGGGCAGGTGATTTATGACTAAGCCAAATAGTAGGGGGCCCAGAATGGAACCCTGGGGAATGCCTGTTGATACATTCCTAATGTCTGATGAACCATCTATCTTAACACATTGAGTGTGATTACTAAGATTACTCTGAAAACAGGAGCTTATAATTGACCAAGTCAAAGGTTTTTGTCAAGCCAGCGTAGATGGCGCCAGCATTATATCCATTGTCAAGGGCCTCAAAGGTGAAATTGGAATACTCAGTTAGTGCTGTATTGGTGCTATCTTTTTTCTGAAATCCATGCTGCTGGGGACACCATATTTCATATTGTTCAACATATGAGACAAGTTGATCGGACACTATTTTTTGAAGGGCTTTGGACAGATGGAAGGTATGGAAATTTGCCTGCAATTGAAAGGCTAGAATGGTCGCCACTTTTAAAAACTGGTGTATCCAGCATGGATTTCCACTTTTTGTGGAACTGAGAGTAGTACAGAGAGGAAGCTGAAAAGAGAATCATGGGTCCAGTGATTATATGTCAGCAGGACCAGGACCTCTGATGGACGGTAGGGATGGATCAGCAGGGATGACAGAGCTATGGTCAGTGAATACAACATTGAATTTGTTGGCAATTTCAGTAGGACCAAGTATCTCATGACCATCAACCATGAGCATTTGTAGCAAGGGTTTATCACCCTTAAACAATGAGTTCTAAGACATTCTCCCAGAATCTTTTACCATTGCCCCAGTCCTGTGTTTGCTGGGCCTTGCTGTAGCTGGATTTGGCCAATTAAATCCTAGTAGTGCATTTATTCCTGGCTTCCTTGTATTTTTGCAGATGGACTGGGGACCTAGTCTCCAAGCCAGCACCCACAGATTATCCCTCTCCCATGAGGGCAAGGAATTCAGGGGGGGATCCAACCATCGGGAGTAAATCTTACTTTACAGTTTTTAAAGGGTGAAAATGTATTGCAGGCAGTTATGAATTCCATGGCAAAGAATTCTAGGGCTGAGTCAGTGGGCCCTATGCATGAACAGAGTGATAGGTGCGTACCTCACCCACACAGCTCCACACCCATGCACAAGTGGGCACTGGCCGGTATTCACTATTGCCAACCACCTGTCCATGGCCCTGCCCCCCAGTGCCCAGCCACATATTGCTGGATCAGGGCTGCACAGGAGTGGAGTATGGGACCCAGGCAGGAATCCAATCTGATGCCTGCCCTGGGTAGAGTGGATCCCTTATGCAGGCATGTGGGGGAGCCTGGGGTGCTGCAGAACTCCATGGAATTAAAGGGTCACCATCAGCACCTGCAGCCCTTGCACCTCTGTGCCTCAGAGATAAGGGGCATAGCTGCAACACATCAGGGACAGATGCCACATCAGGGACACAATGACAATAGTGGTACTATGCACCCGGACTGCTGATGGTATGGTGGGGTAGGGTACGATGCATGTTCCGTACAAGACCATGCCAGTACTGTGCATGCCAGACAGTAATGCCTATCTACAGTCCCCACTGGGCAGTCAAAAACTACAACAGTCACAGGGGTCAGAGGAATGGGTTGTGTCAATAGCGGGGACATCCCTGTCACACAGAAACAGGTGAGATGTATGGGCACCCAGTGGCTGCACTGGTATATGAGCTGTTATCATGCCTGGTATGGCAGTATAGGACAGGGCACTGCTATGAGTGTACGTAGCCATCCTACAGCTCTGACACAATGATGTTGGGTGACAACACATGCCACACCATACCAGACTGCCCCCTATGTGTGATGACAATGGCATAGCACTCTGGGTTAACCACTGCACTGTACCCATGCCCCGGAATGATGTACTGCTCTATGTCAGAATGTGTGCCCTATCTGGTTACAATGCTCATCAGTTCACTGCCCTACCATGACAGGCACAGACCATCACAGTCCTTTTCTGGGTCCCACAGTATGTAGACAGGGTAAGCTGTACATTATCAGCATGGCATATGGTTCAGCACTGTGCCATGAAGTGTGACAGCCAGTGCACTGGGTGCACATGGGGTTCCGCATAACGCAGTAATGGCAGGGTCCCCTCTGCTGTACCTGACACATCCCAGTGCGCTGCACTCTGCACCTTTGTGAATAGTGCAGAGTGCAGGCACGCCTCGAACACTCCAACCGGATGACCCATATCGTGTTGCTTTCCATGCAGCTAGGGATCCGCTGTGCAACTGTTGGGCAAACATTTTGTATGTGGCGCATAGGCTTAGTGCATAGCGCCCAATATCCAATATCAGGAACAGCATCAAGGAAGCTCCAGTCTAATTGAATTACATAGATTCCTTTTGCTTGTAACATGAGAGTTTACAAACCAGAAGAGGGGGCTGGGCTGTTTTACTTCCCACACGCATTGCACTAGGACTGTTCACTGAGGATATTAGACAGAACATCGACCTTTCTGACTCTGTGTGGGTGAGTTAAAAGTACCCAACTGAGTAGTGTTGCAGTACCTGATTTATAGTTAGTTCTGGTGCACTCAATGACCATTTTGTGTTAGAAATAGATTGATGGTTTTATCTTTGTGGCTGTTTTTTAACTTTGCAGTCCAGTAAATATTAAAGTCACCAGTTACTATGATTTCCCAATTCTGGTTAAAGTGTTTAATAGTTAGAGGAGAACTCCATACCTGCTTATTGTTTACCAGGTAGGATATAGACCATTAAGTGAACAAGATATCTTTGACATGGATCCAGCAGCAGTTTAATTGCTAGGCATTCACAGTCCCTAGACAGGACTTTCATTTACAGAAAGATCGAAACAGAATTTGCCGACAGATAAGGACCATTTGTCCTTGGCCCACCCAGTCTGCCTATTTTTTCCTGCCTGCAATATCAGTAGAGATCCTACTTGATCTCCAGCCCATTTGTCCCCTTCCCTTCCCCTAAAATTCCCCTATGCCTATCTCATGCATTCTTGAGCCCCACCATGGTTTTTGCCACCACCACCACTACCACCACCTCCACTGGAAGACTGTTCCAGCAATTCACCAGTCTTTCTGTGAAGAAGTACTTCTTAAAAGCTCTTCTGAAACTACTCCTCCAGCTTCTTATCATGCCTGATTGTCCTTGAGCACCTTTTTTTGTGAAAAATACTTCCCTCCTGTACCTTATTTACCCCTGTGAGGTATTTAAAGGTCTCTGTCATATCCCCACTCTTCTTCTTCTCTTCCAGGGTGTGCATATTTAGGTCCTTATGCCTCTCCTTATAGGGCTTCTGAAGTAAACCCTGTACCATTTAAGTTGCCCTCCTCTGGACCACCTCTACTCTATCTCCTGAACTGGACAAAGTACTCTAGATGTGGTCTTGCTAGCAGTTTAAAAAATTACAATACCACCTCCCACTTTCTGCTAGTCATACACCTCCCTATACACCCCAGCATCCCACTGGTCCTCCCAACTGCCTTGTCATACTGCCTGGCCACCTTTAAGTCATCAGATATGATTACCCCCACGTCGCTTTCCTGCTTGGAGGTTTACAGTACCACCCCATCCATTTTCTTCTCCGACCCTGGGTTTCTGTCCCCCAAATGCATTACTTTGCATTTTTTCACCTTGAAACCTATCTTCCATACCCTTGGCCATTCCTCAAGTTTCCTTAGGTCTCTGCTCATCCTTTCCACTATCCCTGTAGTGTCCACCCTATTTTAGATTTTGGTGTCATCTGCAAAGAGGCAAATCTTCCCTTCCAGCTCCTCAGCAATGTCACTTATAAAGAATTAAAGAGGACTGGTCCCAGCCCTGATCCATGCAGCACCCGCCTAGAAAATCTTTCCTTTCTCAGTGTGAACTTCATTTATTACCACTCTCTGTTGCCTGTTCCTTAACCAATTTCTTACCCAGTTTACAAATGTTGAACTCACTCCTAAGCCTTCCAGCTTGCTTTCTAGCCTCCTATGTGGAACAGTGGCAAAACCTTACTGTAATCTATGTAGACCACGTCCACTGCTCCACCCTGATCTAATTCCTTGGTCACCTAGTCAAAGAAATCTATCAGATTCATTTGACGTGAACTTCCTCCTGTGAATCATGCTGCCTCAGGTCTTATAACCCATGGGATTCAAGATTTTCCACAATTGTGATTCCTTTAACTTCATCTCCACTAATGTCTGGCTGGCTAGCCTCTAATTGCTAGCTTTCTGCCTGCTACCACTTTTGTGGAGTGGGACTACATCTGCCTTCCTCCAGTCCTCCAGAATCACTCCTGTTTCCAATGAACTGTTAAATAGGACTGTCAGAGGTGCAGTCAGTACCGCCATATGCTCTGTCAGTACGTTTATGTGCACTCCGTCTGGCCCTATTACTTTATCTACTCTCAGATTTACAAGTCCCTTCAGAACTGTCTCCTCTGAAAATGGACAAATGGACTAGTGCGCACCTCCCTCCCTCCCTCCAGTGCTCCTGTTACTTTTTTGTGGCCTGTCCCCTTCTCATTCCTCTGTGAACACTGAACAAAAGTATTTGCTCAGTATGTCTGCCTTTTCCTGGTCCCCCTCTGCACTGTTCTCTCTTCCCTTTTTAATCTAACAATCTCACCCCTAGTCTTCCTCCTTTCTCTTACATGCCAAAAAATGTCTTGTTCCCCTCCATCACTGCCGGGGCTAGTCTCTCTTCAGTCTACACCTTTGTGCTTCTTACTGCTCTCCTTGCTTCATTCTGTTTGTCCTGATACAGTTTCCTATCCTCTTCCCTCTGCATCTCCTTATACTTTCTGAATGCTACCTATTCATTTATTTAGCATCTAGGAAAACACCTTTGAGCAAATAGATCATTTACAAAGGTTCCACGTCAGCAGGAAATTAAACAATAGACATACAAATGACTATAGTGGCATAACATCAGAGAATACAATACTAAACAGAGTAGAAAAACTTTAGGTAAGGTCAGAGGTACAAAAGAACAGCAATTTGGGTATAAACATTTAAGGTATAGTTATGTTTAGGATCAAATACAAAGGATCTGTGTCGACAAGGAAAAGACAGGGGAGCATAGGTAATGTGAGGTTAGGAGAGATAATAAGGAAAGTAATGTGAGGCAGAGCAGTGTAGCAAGGATGTTAAAAAGAAAGAGAGAATAAATGTGGAGCTGAAATTCAGGGAAAACAGTGGGTAAGAGATAACGAGATATAGAAGTTAATAGGGGGTCAATAGTAGGAAGGCAAAGCTGTCTATGGAGTGCTGAAGGGTATGGGGCACTTTAGAGGAGGGGGATGGGGTAGGAGGAGGGGAGAGCAGATGGAGGGAGGAGGGGAGCTATGGTAAGGAGCAAAATTCAAGTTCAAGTTCAAGTTTATTGCAGGAAAGCCTCCATTGAGCAAGCTCATTCACAAGGAGGTCCTGTGACATGTAGACTTAGACAACATACATGCATAAATAGTTGATAAACAATATATACCTGTACATAAATGCAAGCGTCATATAATACAAGCAAGATATATATACAAGGACACCACATGGGATGACCGTAGGTGGTAAACAACTAATGTAACATGGGGGGACGACTTCTAGATAGCATACTGATAATTGAAAACATAGTAACTGGTGTTTGCAATACATACATTTTGGCAGATAGAACAACAACAGAATGTACAGGATAAGGGTGGTAGAAATGGTTTGATGGGGTGAGCAGAGAAGTATATAAGTAGACAGAGCCAGGAGTAGGAAGGGAAAGGATAGCAGGAGTTGGATTGCTGCAGCAAAGGTAGCAGATATGAGTCAGGGGCCGGTGAGTGAAATAGTGCCTTGATATAAATGAAAGTGCAAACAATAAGTAGTTAATATGCACAAAGCAATTATGGTCTTACCAAAGGATGCACATGGCACACATGGGGATAAGAAGGAGCTTAATGACAGTTGCAGATATCTTTTATTTTAGCTGAGCTTAGCACTTTATAGAAGTTAATTGAAACTGTGCTAGTTAGTTTCAGCATGGTCTGTAATTGGTTCCAAATAGAGGGAAGGGCATGCGCAATAGCACGTTTACCAAAGGAGGTCCGTGTCCTCGGAATATCAAGCAGAATGAAGTCAGATTTTCTTAGTGAGTATGCACTATGCAAAATACTAATGAGAGATGAGAGATAGCTCAGTAATTTGTGCAGGAGCAGTTTAAGAGTCCATACACCAGCATGGAGCAGGCGTCTAGTAGTGAGAGATGTCCATCCAACAGCTGCATATAGGTCACAGTGGTGCGAATTGGGATGGGAAAGTATTACACAGGGGGAAGAGCAATGAATAAGGGATGAGACTTAGTGTGAGCAATCACAGCAACTGAGTGTTGTGAAGTATTGGTGCAGATTAAGTTTAAAGGAGCCAAGGGTACTAGCACCATACACCTCAGGTGGGAGACCGTTGAGCCATAATGGGGCTCTAAAATGGAAGGAATGTTGTCCGTGGCTGTATTTTAGCCTTTATCTTTTCTGCAACTTCTTTTAAGAACCTTAGCATTCTCTTTTTCCTTGTGCTTTTTCCATCTTGCTTGATACAGAGGTTTGTTGCCTTCCCAATAGGCAATTTTAGCTTCACCCACTGTTACTTCACCCCACCTCAGTCATCCCCCCCCCACCAGGTAATCCCTGAGGTGTTCACCCATCTTTTTAAAATCTGCCATCCTAAAGTCTAGGACTCTTGCCCTTGTGTGGTTCAATTCCACAGCCATCCTTATCTTGAACCACACTGTACAGTGATCACTGTTCCCTAGGTGGCCTCCCACCTTGATGTCTACAACACTGTCCCTGTTAGTGAGTACCAAGTCCAGCACTGCCTCATCACAAGTGGGTTCACTGACCAGTTGCCTAAGGAATGCTCCCTGCTGGATGTCCATGATATCCCTGCTTCTAGCTGAATCTGCAGCTGGGAGGTTCCAATCTACACCCAGATTGAATTCCCCCACCAGCAGCATCTCCCCTTTTTCTGCCATGTTGACAATGGCTTCCATCCATACCTCATCTAACTCCTCCCTCTGTGCTGGAGCTCTGTAGATCACACCAATGCAAATAGAAGCTCCATTCCCCATCTCAGGGGTGACCCACAGTACCTCTGCTCCCTTCTGTATTCCCTGGATCTCTGTTGCTTCAGTGCCTTCCCTCACATAAAACACCACACCCCTTCCTTTCTTTTCCACCCTGTCTTTCCTGAACAGAATATAGCCTGGTATGGCAATGTTCCAGTCATGGTTTTCAATGCACTATGACTCGGTAATGACCACAGTTCTAGGTCGGACTCTGGCATTATGACCTCTAGGTCTGGAATCTTATTTCCTAGCCTTTAGCATTTGTGGATGTGGCCTCCCAGATTTTTTTTCCACTCTGCTTGGTACCCTGATTCTCTCCATTTTGCCTTCCCACCTTCTTACCTCTCTTTTTAATGCTTCCATTCCAATCCACCTTTGTTTCCACCATCCTGCTTCCTTTATTAATTTCCACCTTGGGGGAATCCATACCCCTCAGGTTCTCTCTACTTTCTACTTCAGCCTGTGGTGGAGGGGACAGTTAATGCCCCCTGATTTCTTCTGCCACCCCTCTTGGCAAGTTTAAATGTTCATCAGAGTAATATCTAAACTGTCCACTGATGACTGCAGTTCCCATCCTGGATGGATGTAGGCCATCAACTCTGTAAAGGCCTTTATCCCTCCAGGTGGATTGCCAGTTCCCAATGTAGCTGAACCCCTCCTCTCTGCACCATTCCATCAACCATGAGCTGAAGGACTTAGTGTGGAGATCCCTCTCCTTCTAGAGCAGGAGCAAGGTGCATTTATCTATGTGTCTGGGTCTGAAAGGTTTGATGACTGTTTCTCATGCAAGGTACTCCACCTGGGGGCCAGAAACCCAGGCCAAGTGTACACCCGGGGGGGGGATGCTACAAGTCTTGATGGCTGAGAGGGACCTGGGGGTGGTGGTGGATGTCAAGATGAACAACTCGGAGACTTGTGGGAGGGCAGCAGCCAAGGCCAACAGGATGCTGGAATGCATCGCTAGGGGATCACCTCAGAAGGAGGAGTGATACTCCTCTGTATAACTGCTTGGTGAGGCCACACCTTGAGTACTGCATGCAGTTTTGGAGGCCACACTTAAAGAGGACATTAGACTCCTGGAGAGGGTCCAGAGGAGGACAACCAAAATGATTTGGGGCTTGGGGGACAGGACCTATGAGGAGAGGCTCGAAGAGCTAAATATGTACACATTGGAAGAGAGAAGGGACCGGGGGACATGATAGAGGTCTTCAGGTACATGAAGAGGGTAAATAGGGGAGGAACAGTCAGGGTGCTTCAAAGGAAGGAGGAGGGGCCACTAGAGGCATGGGTGGAAGCTGGAGGGAAGATTCAGGGAGAAAGGAGGAGGTGCTACTTCACTGAGAGGTGGTGGAGCCATGGAATGCACTGCTTAGGGGCTGGTGGAGGCAGAGATGGTGGAGGATTCAAGAGGGGGTGGGAAAGGTACAGGGGAAGGGTTCTGGAAGCAAAATCCAATGCAGCAAGAATATCCGGAACTGGGAAGGGAGAAGCCAGAGAAGGCGAGGGGGGCAGCAAGGTCAGCACTCAGGGTGGGGGCTGACCAATCGAGCAGTCTCAAAAGACCGTTAGGCCTATTCTGCTAGAATTTTAGTATGTTAGTATGTAAAAAAGTGTGTAAGTTCAGATTTACAACTCTTATTCATCCATAGTTGTACGTTTTCTTGGAAAATGTACTTTCTTAAGAGTAACTAAAAGTTTTACATTTATGTAATAGACTCGGTTTACTTAGTTATTTATTTAATTTATCTAATTTATTTAATAGACTTGGTTTACTTAGTTATTAATGTAATTTATTTAACGTTTCAGATGTGGCTAGCAAGATTTCTCACAAACCGCAGAGGCGATGCATCCTACACACTGATCCAGGAGTTAGCACAGACCATGGAGACCCACTACCTCTAGATGATACTCATTGGGAGAAAGTACAGTGCACTCCACCAAAGACGGACATGGGTAACATGGACAATCGGGTTACATGGACAAAAAGTCTGGACCAAAACCAAAGCCAGTTCGAGCAATGCTAAAATCACTGTTTTACATGGACATTGCAAACCAGCAATGGCGGACAGTTTGCAAGATAATTAGGCGCTACATTTAATAGCAGGGTGCTGCTAAAGAAGGTGTTAATTGGCATAGTACTAAGCTAACCTTGTAAATGCAACAGCTTATCACTTTCTAGTCTGTTGTGCTGTGTGAAGATCTTGGTTTTTTTTTGTTCCACCAGACATGTCTAAGAGACTAGGCTTCCCTCCAGCTCGTAAGATCGAGCTTCTAAAGTAGATTGCAATGCACTTGCCCCGGAGCTGCTAGGGAGAGAAAGGGAGAAAAAGGGAGCAGAGTGCACTGAAAGGAGAGGCAGCAAGGTGGAAAAGACAAGTGATGGGGACGAGGCCAAGGAGGAAAGCGAGGGGAGCGAGTGCCAAGCACAGGGGGAGCATGGAAGCTCAAAGTAAAGGAACAGACAACAACAGCTGAATGGTGGCAGAGCCAATTGACAAGGTAGACAGGGCACCAAACTGGACCTCTGGAGAAAAGTGTGCTCATCAGGAACGTAATTATGACTGTAGCATTCACTGCTTTATCGTGTACACTGACCCAGTTGTGCTGATTGCCCTACAACACCACCTGCCGGCAACTATGGCCATAGCATATCATGGACAAAATAGCACTGCATGGAAGCGTCTGCATTAAGTGACTTACACTGTAGTTGATGCAAAGGAAAGGCATTCTAGTCAAACACTGTCAAAGTACAACATGGTGTGTCTTGAATTGCCTGAACATTACTCCAGCAGCCATGGGCATCGTTATATCTGCTACAAGAACTTCACTGCATGTAAGAGTTCCAGTAAACTTGCAACTGATGAAACTCTAAAAAAAGATATCATAAAGTGTTATCCAGCAAAATTGCTTCACTTCGAAATTCATAGTGTTCTATCTGAATCTGCAGCATCTACATTAGGTATATTCCCAAATGAATGTATACATTCTCAGATTCCACACACCATGGTGGGCATGGCACAACTGCCCAATTTTGGCTGCAGTACTGCAGTTTGGTAGAGTTGAACCAACTCTTCTGGCATTCCATCAGGACAAATGACTTGCATCTCTTTGTATATAGCTTGGAGAAGATGATACCTCTTTACTTCGCAACTGGGAACCACAACTATGCCAAGTGAATGGCCCTGTACCTTATGAATTTGCTAAACATGGATGAGACACACCATGGAATAAGGAAAAAAATTGAGAATGGAGCATTAACCATTGCAAGATCAAAGAGAGTGTTTAGCAGAAATGATGTAGACATGATCTTAGAAAAGGCAATTATTGCCGATGCTGTATCAAGACTAACCAGAATTTCTTCCTTGACACAGAATATCAATATAAGGAGGAAGTGGAACATGCTGTGGTCAGCTCAAAGTAAAATTGTTGGAAGTGTCATGGAAAAAGTTGATCTTGTCAGCCACGAAGAAATCAGCCAAGAGCTGAAGAGTTTTAGAGTTAAACGAGATTCAAAGGATCTAAACAAGCTGTTGAACACAATAGACTCCTCCATGAATCCATTCTGGGATACGTTTGAGGACAACACTCTTTAATCAATAGGTAGTGGAAAAGCAGTATCACAAGAGGTAGCAGACAAAGTGTTACAGGCTACTGAGATAGGTACTCGGATGCATCATGTGTTTAGAGATGAATGCATTACCAAAGGCAGTAGGTTCGAGGAACCCATCAAAAGATACAAGTTGAAGAACTTTGCACATGATGCAATGAAGGTGAAGATTAAGAACAAGGTCAAGAAAATTGTCAAGTTAAAAGGAACTTGAGACCTCTTTGGACACTTGCTATATCTATCTGCGACTTCAACAGTTGAACTTATAATGGTGTTTGCCTACCTGCTAACCCCGGTACCCCTCTCCTTAGGAAATGTTGATGGATCAATGAACTCAACAATAAAGTCAACACTGCTGAAGAAACTTGAGGCCAGAGTCCAAAGTAGCCACCCAATGCTGTAAATGCTACTGTGGTTGATGCCATGTTCTTGATCAGAAGTCCTACACACCTGCCACCAACATTCCATGGTGTGGCAAAAACCATCCTGCCTCTTGTTTGCTGTATTTTCACAAATGAAGTCCACCTTGTCAGTGACTGTTACAAGTCACCATAAATCAAAGGTCTTGAACAAGGGAAAAGAGGAAAGCATAGCATCGCTCCACTCTCCTATACCATAACTGGTCCTGACCAAAGCCGACTAAGAGACTTTGCAGGATCCCTGTCTTCATCTTCATTCAAGATGGCACTCCTAGGTTTTCTAGCTGCAGCATGGAATTCTGATGTGTACTGTGAAGTTCTAGGTGATAAAAAGCTCATGTATGCAGAAGGAGAAACTTGTTACTTATACAACGTGGAAGCTGGACATATGCTCAGACTAGAGTGCAAGGCCCTAAAAAGCAAACTCATAGAAGCAGACACAAGAGTCATGCAACACATACACTACATTTGCAGTCACAATGAGGGTGAAGATGTGCATGTAGTGGTCAGGGCAGATAATACTGATATTCTGGTCATTCTGCTGTATCATGCAAGTCTAAATGATAATCTCAAACTGCACATGGATGTTGGCCATTCAGAGAATGACACAATAAGATTCATAGATGTATCCCACTTGTCAGCAGAGTTAGGCAGACCTGTGTGTGCAGCTCTACCGGGTCTCCATGCACTGACAGGATGCGACTATCCACCAGTGTTCAAAGGAAAGGGGAAGGTGCGACCTCTAAAAATTATGGAAAGGAATACAGAGTACACACAGGCATTTGGAAAACTGGGATGTCCATACTTGTCTAAAGAAACTGAGGATACAATTGAGAGCTTTGCGTGTACCTCTTATGGACAGAAAGTAAAGCGTGTCAACACAGCCCACTACAATATGTTCAACGTCAAGTACTGACCGAGTGACAAAGACGCACCCTTAGAAAAAATCAAAGGAGCAGATGCAAGCTCGCTGCCACCATGCAGATCAACTCTGACACAATACATCTGCTGTGCAAATTACATTTCATTGTTATGGAAAAATGCAGACAAACCAGAAATGACACTACTGAAGCCAGAGGACAATGGCTGGACCTATGAGGATGGCAAATACAAGCCAACTTGGTTCACCTGTGAAGTTGTACCACCAGCCTTAAGTGAACAATTGAGCGAACATGACAACAATCCAAATGAAGAAGATGACAGTGACCGTGATGTCGATATTGATGAGACAGATTTGCTTAACATGTCAGATAATGAAGACAGTGAACCAGAATACCAGTTGTTGTACTTAGGTTCATAAAACGTCATAAAAAGTTGATTGTTTCAAGTTAAATATAGATTTAAATAAATAATAACGTTAATATTAAGCCTTTGATACATAGTGATACATATATTGCTGTTTGTTACAATGTCAGTAGTATTTCAATAAGAGCTTATAGAATTAAAATTAAAGAAGGAACCATTAATTAAAATATACACAGTTTTCACTGACAGTTCATTTTTTTATTGAAGAAGTGCAGAAACTAAGCTTGAAGTGATATAGCATTTTGTGAACACTTCTTTGTGTAGACCAGGTTTCATTTGTGACACAGTTGTAGCTATGCCCTGCAAATAACCCCTTTTTTGTTTCACTTTCTCTCCTTCCTGCTTAAATGTTTTGCCTGGCCCCCTTCCATCTCCTCCAGCCTTTATTAAATACTCTCCTTCCCCTAGTGGCACTGCCCCTAGGCAATCTTCATCCTCCCCTCTCACTAAAATTGCAATTCCCCTTAAAGATACAGAATGCAGTTTTAGGGCCCAACACTTGTTGGTGTTAATCTTAATTCTTTGAGTCTCATTCACTGCATTGCACCCCCTGCCTCTGAACTAAATTCTCATCATAGTATTTGGGTGGTATTTCTGCCACACGTATTAGTCTTCCAATCTGCCTAATTCCAAACCTAACACGTGACATTTGGGTGGTATTTCTGCCACACGTATTAGTCATCTAATCTGCCTAATTCCAAACCTAACCCTTGACAACAAGAAACAACAAGAGCTGCACTACTTCTCCATTGGCAGGTTATACAAACCACCCACAAGAGGGAGCAGCTGAACTCCTAAGCAACATGAAACCTCTCCTACTGCAGAAGCTTCTCTTAGTGACTCTTGGTATAGTCATATTAGCCAACCTCACAGGGGTCCTGCAGAATGAACGGGATGAAACTACCTTGGACTCCCACCTCTGCCATGTTACCACTCTGACAGATGGTACACAGCCTGAGTGGCACAAATGCTGACACAACACACCATGAAGCCTTCCACATTCCCCCACAAACCTTCAGAGCATATGAGCCCCCAGTCATCACACTAGCGGCCCTACTGCACAGCCGCTCCCTCATAGCCCATGCCTACAATACTATGCAAACAGGGATAAAAGCTAGACCCAGCTGGGTCCTTTGGTCTTGCTCTCTTCATAAGATGATCCTCCTACTGCTGCTGTTATCTGGTAATGTGCACCCTAACCCTGGCCCACCCGACACCATCGCTACCAACAAGATGGGGATATTCAGGATTGTTTCCCTTAATATCTGCAGCTGACTTCCTAAGCTCATGGAATTCCAGGTGTGGGTGGCACTGGTTAATCCAGACATCATAGCTCTCATGGAGACCTGGCTGTCCCCCTAAAATCTCCGACACCACTATCTCCCTCAACGGCTACACCTCTTTCCGGCAGGACAGACTGTCTAAACGTGGGGGTGGATGATTAGTCTATGTCAAATGTGATATCAAATCCCAGATCATGCACAGCAGTATGCACTCAAAAGAGGCTCAAATCCAAACTTAAAACTCTCCATAGGGCGGCAAAACAAAGTCCTCATGCTTACCATGGTCTACATACCCCCGGGTCAGCAAGCTGCTGGCCTTAAATACTTCATAGGGAATCAGCAGATGCTGGGCAAAAAGTGGGAACAGGTCATAGTCAGTGACCTGAACATTAACTGTTTTTCTCAGGGAGAAACTCTGGCAAGAAACCAGATTTCTGGACTCTGCCTTACCCAAATGGTAACACAAGCCACCCGCCTCCACTACCAAACCGGAACCAGCACACTCATAGACTGGTTCTTAGCCTCCCACCCAGAACACACCTCTGAGGTTTCTGTCTTACCAGACATTCTCAGTGACCACTTCCCAGTCTTGTGTATATGGACAAATAAGTTCTCTAAGCGACCGCCAAAAGTATCCCATAACCGCACCCTAAAAGCTGGACTCTTGGAAGCTTTCAAACTACACCTAAAACTGATTGATTGGTCCCCAATCGACAGAGCCTTGGATAGGACCAGACACTGGACTACTTCCTCAGGACCTTCACCCAGGCCTGTGACATCTTCTCCCCCATCAGAGTCAAGAAGATTAAAGGTACTACAAACCCCTGGCTCTCAATCCCACTACTTGCGCTCATGCGCCAAAGAGACAATCTCTGGCATATGACCATGGTGACAGGCAAACTCGCTGACGTGTCTGCTTATAGGGCTGCCGGAAACAACTGCAAAAGGCTTGTTCACCAATCTAAAGCCACCTACTTTAAGGACCAACTAAACAAATTATGGGGCTTGAGTGAAAATTTCTGGTACTCCTTGAAATCACTAACTGGTAGTGCCCCAAGAGCACCACCAGACCTGATCATCTCAAATACTGGGACGATCCAGGAACCTCTTGATATCGCTATCGCCTTCAATTTAGCATTCACGCATCTGACTGGAGTGTTACTGGGTGAATATCTTGTGCCACCAACAGAGCAGCCCCCAGGACCGGAAACACCCACACCTACAGGTTACGGACTACCGTCTTTCTATTTCAAGCAGATCTCAAGAACTAAGACAATCAAATATGTTAAGCAGGTCCTAGGCAAGACCAGGATGAGAGTGACCTAGTAGACCTGAAGCTGGTCACCCTAACCCTGGAGGAGATAGCTGATCCCCTCACTAAGGTTTTTAACTCCTCCCTTAGGTCGAGTGTGTTCCCAGATGCCTGGAAGCTGGCAGTAGATACCCTGTCTTCAAAACTGGAGACAGAACTAACACTTCTAACTACAGGCCAATCTTGATCCTCCCCCCCTCTCGAAAGCTTTGGAAAGGATGGTCTCAGACCAGCTCACTGAGTACTTGAAGAAATATAATCTGCTCGCCCTCAACAGCATGGTTTCCATAAAAAACACTCAACACTTTCAGCACTAGTCAAATATAATAGGCCTCTCTCCCCTCCAGATCTGCCTGTAACTCTCGGGCTACAAGCCCTCGTCTGGACCGGCCGCGGCTTGGCACTCCCAGCAAACCAACCACACACTTCCTGGCTGCCCTGACAATGACAAGAGCTGGATCTGCCTGTAACTCTCGGGCTACGAGCCCTCCGCTGGACCAGTCATGGCTTGGCACGCCCAGCTGACCAACTGCACATCTCCTGACTGCCCTGACAATGACGAAAGCCAATCTGCCTGTAACTCTCGGGCTATGAGCCTTCCGCTGGACTGGTCATGGCTCGGCACTCCCAGCCATCCAACCGCACACCTCTTGGCCACCCTGACAACGACAAAAGCCAGATCTGCCTGTAACTCTCAGGCTACAAGCCCTCCACTGGACCAGCTTTGGCTCGGTACTCCTAGCCAACCGACCGCATACCTCCTGGCTGCCTGACAACAACGAAAGCCAGGTAAGACCCTTGAACTCACTGGGGCTGCTGTGGACTGCTGCCATTGGCTGTCACTCACTGCAGTGTGCCCTGATTGGATCTTCTGTTTTTCTCCTGAGCAGACATTGGTCTGCTGAAGCCTTCCTGACCCAGGGCTGCTGACCCATTGATTGCAAGTGGTAGAGACTGAAATTTTACAGCTAGCTACGAACTGCTCTGCCTGGACCTTTTTTCTGAATGAATTAGGAAAAACTATTAAATGGGCACCAGCACCATTCTGGACTGGATCCTTACCAGTCACCCCACCCGGATCTCCAACACCACTGTCCTCCCTGATGAAAACAGTCAATGACCACTCCCCTGTCAGCTGCACCTGGTCCAATAAATTCAGCAAACCACCCCAAAAAACCATAACCAGCAGAGTCTTGCCCAGTGGCCATCTAACTCATCTCAAAACCCACCTCCTTCAACTGGACTGGTCACCAATCTTCACTGCAGCTGATATAAACACCGCCCTGGACCACTTTATCAAAACCTTTAATGGAGCCTGCAACAAATTCGCACCTCTTAAAAAGTGAAAAGTAAAAGCCCTCTGTAAACCCTGGCTCTCAGGAGACCTTCTAAGGCGACTAAAAGCAAGGGATCATCTTTGGGAACTAGCTAGGAATTCTGGGAGGCAAATAGACATCTCTAACTATAAACATGCTCGAAATGACTGCACCAAAGCCTTCCGGGCAAACAAAATTTGCCTATTTCAAGAGCGATCTCACAAATTCCTGGGGAAATGGAAGAGATTTCTGGAACAACATTAAAGAAGTCACTGGGAAACAGTCTAAATCCCCCCCATCCATGCTCTGCATTGATGATGTTACCACACTTGACCCAAAAATCATTGCTGACACGTACAATGTTGCTTTCACTGACCTTAGTTCTGTACTTCCCCCTGATTTTTTTAGAGAGGAGGACACTTCAGTGCCCCCAATCTCCTCTGCCCCCACTGGCTACTCTCTTTTTCACTTTAAATCAGTCAAGATGTACCAGGTCTGCAGCTATGTCACCAAAGCTATTAGCAAGTCCAGATCCAGAAGTGACTCACTTGACCTCAAACTTCTAGCCCTCACCCTTGAAGAAGTCCTCAGGCCACTGACTAAGATTGTTTACCTCTCCCTCAGCCTCAACCACTTCCCGGACAAATGGAAATCGGCCACTGTGACCCCTATACACAAAAGTGGTGTCAAAACTGCCCATGAAAATTTCCGTCCAATCTCCATCCTGCCGCCACTCTCCAAGGCCCTGGAACATATTGTGGCTGACCAGCTTACTGAATTCCTGGACATACACAACATCCTGTGCAAGCAGCAACACGGCTTTAGAAAGGATCACAGTACTTCCACAGCACTACTCGAATTCACTGGAGCCATTCACCACTCATTGGACAACGGTAAACCAACTAAGGCCTTTGATACCATCAACCACCGTCTCCTGCTTGTCCAATTACGGAAGGCTGGGCTCTCACCTGATTCAGTTGACTGGTTCAATAGCTACCTAGACAACCGGTCCCAAAGAGTAAAAATAGCTGAAATGCTCTCTGATGCCTCTCTGGTGCTCCACAAGGGTCAATTCTGGGCCCCCCTCCTCTTTAGCCTGTTCCTGAACACACTGCTGGACTCCTGTCCAGAATAAATTATACTCTACGCAGACAATGCAGTTATCCTTGCCTGTCATCATGATCCAGAAAAACTGTAAGGAAATCTTCAACAGGGTTTCACATCAGTTGAAAACTGGTTCTTGCAGCACAAACTGATACTAAACCACAAAAATACTAAAGCCATGTTTTTCAGTAGCTCACAAAACAAAAATAAACAGTATCACCTCGCCATTAATACCAAACAAGGAGTCACCCTTGATCAAGTCAATACCTTCAAATATCATGGCATCACCCTTGACTCCAAACTCTCCTATGCTGCCCATGTCAGTAATGTTGCAAAGATGACAAACACCAGGCTGGGCCTACTGTTCCATCACCAAAAGCATCTAACCCCTGAAGCATTGTCTGTTGCCATTCAAAGCTCCATTGTGAGTGTTATTGACTATGGACTCACTGTTTATGGCTCTGCCACTGCCACCACACTCAAACGAGTTGCTACCTCTCTATAAAGCATGTTGTCTCATCACCGGAGCCCACTGTCTCACACATACCTGTGATCTCTACTCTCAAACTGGATGGCTACAACTCAACAACCAACTAAAGTATCAAACCTGCATTACAGCCAAGAAAATAATGATGGGCAATGCCCCTCCAGGGTTCTGCTTTCTTCTCAAGACCAGAGTAAACAACTGCAACACCAGGAGATCAAAACCACAATTACTGCAAATCCCTCATTGCCATACAACCCAAGGTCAAAGGTCATTTGCATACAGGGCACCCAGCTGGCTCAATAATCTTACCAGTGACATCTCTGACTCACCAACTCTGGGCACCTTCAAGAAGAAGCTCTGTCACTCCCTCATTGCATCAAGCACCTGTGATTGCCTTAGCTGAGCAATTGTCATTTTTGCTGCTGCCCTTAACCTCCGCTGCCCATGTTGACCCCACTCCTAGCACTTCTTTATTTTTCCCATGCCCAACATCTGCACTCACCACTGCTCTGTCTTGACAAAACCCTCTAGGCTGCCATACTCTGTCCCACCCCCATCCTCTCTCTTCCCCTCTCCTATGTTTTAATACCCCTCCTAGTGTATCATGTAATTGTACTTGTAACCAATTTGTTATAATCATCAGTGTCATGCTTGTTTTATTCTGTAATTTCATATCCTGTATTGTCTGTTCTTACTGACGTGGAACCTTTGTAAAATAGCCTCAGCTCAAAGGTACTTTTTAATCCTAGACTTAAATAAATAAAAAATAAAAATAAAAATAAAAACACTTCCCAGCTCTATGACACTTTGGATAAAGGGATGGCAGTGGGATCTATATTCATAGACCTCACAAAGGCCTTTGACTCAGTGAACCACCACCTTTTCCTCAGCAGCCTGTCACCAGCAGGCCTATCTCCAAGCATGGTGACTTGGTTTGGAAGCTATCTCTCCCATAGAACTCAACGAGTCAGAACAGGAGACATACTCAGAGCCAAAGGAGGTGAGCCTAGGAGTCCCCAAGGGATCTATCCTTGGCCCTCTACTCTTTAGTCTGTTCATAAATAATCTTCCTTTTGCCTGCCCTGCACACATTGTACTCTATGCTGATGACGCTGTCATATCCATCCTAGGCAGATTCCTGCATACCATCACTACTGAACTACAGGACAACAACCATAAGCTTAAATCCTGGTTCTGCAAGAACAAGATCCTGCTCAACCACAAAAAAACCAAGAGCATGCTGTTCACAGTTCCCCAAAATAAAAAGAAGTTCAGCCCACTGCAAATCCTGAGCCCTAAGAGAGACCCCCTTGAACAAGCCTACGTATTTAAATACCTAGGAATTTATCTCAATGACACTCTCAATTTTCTCCAGTCGTATTGACCATGTCATCAGACCTCCAACATAAAACTGGATGTTCTGTACCACCACAAGCACTCCCTACCACCTGCGGTTCTGAAATTAGCCATAAGTAGCTTGGTAATAGCCACCATTAACTATGGGCTCCCAATCTATGGAGCAGGCTCTGACACTGCCCTCAAGAGAGTCAACACTCTCCTAAACAAGGCCTGTCACTTAACCTTGGGTGCTGATCTCTCTACCCACACTTGCATCCTCTTCAGTGAGACAGGGTGGCTCCTACTCCACCTCCGAGCTCAACTCCAAACTTGCATGCTTATCAAAAAAGCCTTGCTGGGGCTTATGCCTAAGTCCACTAACAGGCTTTTTGCAAAGGCGTTATGCCTTAAATAGACTAGGAGCGCTGCAAAAGGGGGACTCCAGGTGCCATTCAAGCATACTAAACTGGCACAGAGATCACTCACCTTCCTGGACCAAAGTGGTTCAATGAGCTGCCTACCACACTCTTAGAATGCACCAAACTCAGACAATTCAAAATTGGGCTTCATTCCCAGCTAGAACTAACAACAATCTGTGTCTGCCACACTTAGCCCATGCTCAGGGCCCCTAGGCTATCCCACCCACTCCTTGGCTCTAACCACCAAACCACTGACCCCTGCACTCTCCCACCCCCACTCTCTTCAACAAATCCCCCTACCCACAAAATACCCACCTTGCATAGTGTACACTACAGTAAACTGTCAACCCCCCACTCATCGCCCACTCCGTCAACTACATATGTGAACATCTGACACTGTCTACCTTGGGCTGCTTCCCACTCCCCATTCTCACCCCTGGTCACCACTGGTGAGCTCAGTCTACCACTCTGGCAACTGTCCATGCCCCACCCCCCACTTGCCCCCTGTACTACTCAGCAGAGACTCAATCCCTGGCTTCTCCCCTTCTTTCCTGTTTCTAACGCTACTATGCCCACACTTAGTGCTGTTACTTACCATATTAGACACCTATGTACTAGTGAAACTTATAATGTTCGACTCCTATGTACTAGTGAAACCTAGACTCCTATGTATTAGTTAAACTTAAACGTATGTGCAACCCTCTATAACCTTATTTTGTAAACCACAGCTGTGCTATGTGTTATGTTGTCTGTATCTGTTCGTTTAACTGACTCGGAACCTTTGAAAACAAGTCCTTGACTCAAAGGTATTAATCCTAAACTGAAATAAATACATTTTCCAAGAAAATGTTTAACTTTGAGTGAATAAGAGTTGTAAATCTGGATTCTACACACTTTTTTACATAAGAAACAGTCATCAAACCTTTCGGACCTAGAAACATAGATAAATGCACCTGGCTCCCAGACTATTCCCCCTGTGTCATAGACCAGCAGCACCTCAGTGAAAGCCATTGAGTTAACTAGCTGTCTAAGACCCCCTCCCCAGCTCTCTGATCTCCCCCTGTACTACCCCAACCCCATTCCTAACCTGGTCATGAATCCACCATATTTTGAGGCTTGCAGGTTGGATCTTAGGTTGATCAGGCAGACCCCAACCCGCTTGCCTAGTCTGTCTTCTCTGAAGATATTGAAACCTGCTGTATTTTTAACAATACTGTGAAATGTGAATACGATGAATGGGTTAGTATTCACAATTGACCTCCAACAGTTACTATGGCAATGATGAGTTTGTAGTTTACAAAAGTGATAGAGGTTAATAAGATATTCTTTGGAATATGCAATGTCTGATGTGTATATGTGTAAATATAAAAGAACTCTGGCAGTGTTTTCAAAATAAAAATTGCATGCAACCAATAGTGGAATAAAATCAGCCAGCATAGGAGCTAACGGTCTGCTATAATTTTTACATTTTGAAGGAGCACATATGGAGATTTAGGGACAAAACAGAGATAGCGATTACTGAAATAATGTTGCTACTGAATAAAGGTCCGCATTATAGCAATTTTTTATTTGCTGTCTTTAACTGCTAGTGTCCTAATTCACCACATGGTTGTGATTGATTGTAATGGCATTCTCACATTATTTTGGGTGTTACTATTCACTATGGGTATGGATATAAACTTGTACTCAAGGGGGTGCACTATATCTTAGCAAAGCACTTGCGATGAGTGTGAAACGTTGGTCCTGTGGATGGCCTCCCTGGGCTACACCGGCTAGCTGTTTTACTCTATTTTGAAATTAAAGTTTGGAGCTTTGAACACTGAACAATGGTGTCTTGTGAGCCTTTTTCTATGCACTGAGTGCTGAGTCCTTCTAGAGCTGATAGGTGGAAAACTGGCCCACATTCAATGCCTGTGGAGAAATCGGGTCCACAGAAGCAGCACAGTGGGCCACTTGCAGAAGGCAGCTGAAGAAAGAAAGTGTAGCCCTGTCCACAAACCTCCCAATTGGAGGAGATACACAGCAGTGGTCTAGTAGCAGTCCAGTATCCATATTACAGGCATGAGTCCAGATGCAGGGAGGAGAGAGAGAGAGAGAAAGAGAGCCATGAGATGGAAAACTGGCCCATGCTCAAGCCCTGTGCAGAAATCGGGTCCGGAGGGTCAGTTACTGGAATAAGGCTCAGGATGGCAGACAGAGCACTTTGAAAATGATGCTGTGTAGTGTAGCCCGGACCACAAACCTCCCAATACGAGGAGGTTTGTAGCAGATGTCTAGCATCAGTCCAATGTCCAACTTATAGGCAGGAGACCAGAAACAATGGGGAGGGAGAGCCAATAGGTAGAAAACTGGCCCATGCTCACCTTCTGTGCAGAAATCTGGTCCCAAGAGTCAGGGGATGGAATGAGGCTCAGAACAGCAGATGGAGCACTTTGCAAATTGCGTCGAGTAGTTTAGATCCATCCACAAACCTCTCAATTGGAGGAAAGTCACAGCAGTGGCCTAGCAGCTGTCCAAGGTTCAAATTACAGGCAGGCATCCAGATGCAGGGAGGAGGGACGATCGTGAGGTTGACATTTAAAAGACTAATTACTCTCCAGTTCCACAAAAGAGACTTATCTCCTTTTTTTTGCAAAAAGGTGAGCTGAGAGGAGGATATGGATGCTGGCAACAATTCATCAGTGAGGATATCATTGGATTGCATAAGGTTACCAAAGCAGGTCCCAATTGTGTAAAAAATGTCTTACACACTTAAGCTGGGAGACCGTCCTCCCCCGGGGCAACATTAATTTTTTATATACTTTACAGCCTGTTCCACTTCATCCAAACTTGCAGGGTTGAATAAGGATTTCTTCACTACTTCTGGTATACTGGGAAAATGTAACTTTTTCAGAAAGGGCCCAAAGTTTGTCACAGGGGATCCCCCTAAAATATCAGCCACATATTGCACAGTAATGAGCAGTAAATCATACTGTGCAGAAAACTGATTCCTTGAAGCATCTAGCAGAGTTGAAAAAAGCTGGTTTTCCACCTTATGCTGACAAGCCTTGAAAGCATCAAAAGTCTGTTTGGACCCTTGGGTCCCAAGCTACAGTTTTTTTGCAAACCACATGGCTCTATTATACTGTAAATCTTTCATCTGGAGCTTTATTCTCATGATTTGATCAGTAAATTGAACTGGCAACCATTGGGACCTATTAATTAGCTTGTGTAAGTGGGGACAAAGAGTCAGGTATTTCCTGTATGAAGTATTTACTCTGTTTATTGAGGATTTCTAGAAGAAGCTCTCAAAATCCAGTTTAGTATCCTCCCACCAGAGGGATAGGGAGTCATAAGCACAGGCTACTGAGTGCCTGGCATTCCACAGGCCATACTATCAGATTTTAACCCCTTCCTCTGACAAAACAGAAGAATTTAACCTCCAAGTTCCCTTTCCCTTACTGGGTAAGGGATCTGATGAAGAGGAACTCAATAAAGCTAGGTAGTCAGAAGATTCTATAACAATAGTCTCTGCTTTGGTAACCTGTAAGGACCGTGATAAAAAAATGAAGTTGATCGGTGAGGAGATGGGGCCCCGGAAGTATGTACATCCCCCCCCCCCCACCGAGCATGCAACAGTCTGTATGCATCTCTGAGGCTGGCTGGCTGTATGTATCATATCTGAAAGAAATGTGGTATCATAATGTACCTGTTTATCCTGAATCAGCTGCATAATGGGGCAATTAAAATCACTTTCACAGACCACCAACTGGGATGTAAATAAAAAAGGCTGACCCTCCTTAAATAGCTCAATGTGTGAAGCCTTTGTCTGAGGCATGTACTGACATATACTTCTGTAACACAGGTCATCTCGAGAGACATCCACCATTAATATCTGACCTGTATAGATATCTACTAGTTTATTGAGCTTCCCATCAAGACCCCAAAAAAGGATCGCACCCCACAAAAAGTATTATACCAAATGGACCAGAAAGAAGCCCTAAGTCCACAGTATTTTTGCCCTTACATCTGTAGGAGAAAGACATTTTCTGGCAGCTGACTCTGGGCAGAGAGGGTAGAAGTACATTTTGTGACTTCAAGCTGCTCAAATTCATGGATACAGCCTCAAAAGAAAACGTACACAGGAAAAAAATAGAATGAAAACATTTCTACTCCCATTATAGTGAAAGTCCACTCACTCTCTCTGACTGGGATCTGATTCTCCCCCTTTTTTTTCCTGGCAGAGGAAGTTTCAGATTGTGAGTCCTCCAAATCAGAGGAAACCCTTTAGGATGGGATCGACAAGACCTCAAAGTCTGTCCTGTAGCACAATAAATCCATACACAACTGGGATTGCAGGAGATTTATGTGGTTTAGGCCTATGACTACAACCTTTTTTTTTTTTTTTTACCAGATACAGGTCTTAATCCATCTGTGCCCTCTGCAGAAGCAAGAAGGTCTGGCTGATCCAGAACGTTGGGTGGGTGGAGGTGGCGGGAGGATGGGAGGCGTGTGCAACTTCTCAGGCTCGGATTCCATTGATGCATCTGGAGTATGTTGATCTGCTGAAATGACATTGCCAGGAACCTCAACCGACTGTGCCCTATCCACAGCTGGTGAGGGATCACTGGCCTGCTCAGGGGTGGCCTCCTTAATGGCAAGGGTTTCTAGGGGAACTGGTTCCAGTAAAGCATCCCTAAGTGTAAGAGGGGCTTTGGACAGGGTGGGTGTCTGTCGTCTCAAAGGAGATCTGGCAGCTGGATCAACCACCCTTCTTGCTAGTCTGGACTGTTGAGCTTTACCAATTAGGTCATCCTGGTCTAGGCCATCCTCTCAATTTTGAGATGCCCATGGGCAATTACGATATGAATGTCCCTTCTCTTAGCATAAGTTGGCTTGAAATGGGTTGGGACAAACAGGGTTAGTACGGCCATACTCAAGACATAACCCACATCTCTGTTTGTCACATACAATGCTATAATGAGAGCGGGAACCACATTTTTAGCATGCTCTAAGTTGCCCCTGATAGAAAATACAGCCTCTGCCCTTCCCCCAAAAAGCTGCTAAGCAGATGTATCAATCCATTAGACCCATACTTAAGCTCAACCCGGCACGTCCACCCCCCATTCCAAACTTTTTCATTGTCCATAATAGGAGAGGGAAAGTCCAACAGCTCATACGTCTGGCATAACCAAAAGGAGATGTCCATCACACAGACACCCTCTTCGCAAAAGAGTATGGTCACCGTCTTGACAGCTGGTTTTGTCAAAGGGATAACTAGGAAAGGAGACCAATCAGGAGTGTCCTTAAGGTTGGAGTACTTTGCCCAAAACCAGACCAGGGACTTCGCTTTCTAGAAACTGATGTCATAAGTCTCCTCACTAGACACACCTATAAAGTCATATAAGTAGTAAGCAGCAAAGTTCATGGAGTCATTAAGTAAAGACAGAATGACATGCATCCATTCCAGTTCCCCTACATAACACAGCTAAACTGTGCTGCGGTATTGAGCTGGTTCTGATATGGCAGTGAACAGCTCTGAAAAAGTAGGCATGTTGGAAGCAGGGTCTGAGGCCAGTACAGGAGTAGTAAACAGCCCAGTTCCCCATGCCTAGTGATCAGTGGGGGCCAGGGTGGTAATGAAGTGACAGGTTTAGTTCTTGAGTCAGGTAGGAACCTATACTGAAGGTGCAAAGCAGAAGGACCAAGCGTGGGATTATCCAAAGAACCAGCATCAGTCACAGAAGCTGGTAATTCCCCAAGTAAATTCCCAGAGAGGCCAGTAACAGTGGTGGATGGCAAAATGGGAGTTGTAGCAGTCAACTCCTCTCTTAGCACAGTGGAAGGCTGCAAGTCTGGGGATACCAGCTTAGCCATAGTTGTGCCACAGGGTGCAGTCAGGGCAGAGAATGCAGCTCGTGAGGTAATCACAGGCTGGGTTCATGATGTGAAGAGCTGCTTCCATCAGTGTTTGGACTCACCTGTGGTATTTCCTGAGCAGCATGCAGCAGAACGTCTGACTGCTGAATATTCTATTGTTTTGGCTGCAGTAGGGGAAAGAGTAACCAGGGCTGGTGTTGGGACAGTAACAACATACTGCTGAGCCTCACCCTTACTGCATAGGTCTGTTCTGGTACCAGCTCTCAACAGGGCTCAGATGCTGGCTACAACCGTTACTTAGTAGTAGCAGAACAAGATGTAGATGTAGCAATAGAGACTATAGATTTAGCCATGGTTTGGCTAATTGTTGGTGTGAATGCAATTATTTCTGCTGCAGTTGGTACAGGCCAGGCAGCCATGATACCCCATCAGTAGAAGGGATCCAGCCAGGAGCCTGCAAAGCGGATTCCACTGACCAAGCTCCAGAAGCATATACAGGTGAGGAAGGGGCCAGATGGCCTTTTCAATCAAGGTGATCTCCTGGAGTTCTGGAGCTGTCAAAAATGGCTGCAAACTTCCTGGTTCCTATCTTACTTGGCTGAGTCATCTTTCCAGCTGGCATTTCCATGGTAGCAGCAGACAGCATCTCTGTGGTTGGTGACAACGTGGTATTTTCTTCAGCTAACAACTCAAGCAAGAGGTCACATCTCTTAGGAATCCCTGCAGTGAGGAGTCACTCAGCAGTTATGTCAAAACTGGGGGTAGCTACATTAGCTATGGCATTTTCAGGCTCAACTGTAGTACAGGCAGTACTAGGCATAGCTGTGAAGTCTGAAGTCTGGTTCAAAACAACTTCAGTACTCTCAGTTCCAATCACCACTGGAGCTCCTGTCTCCTCTGAGACAGAGCAAGCAAGCAAACTCCCTTCTCCTCCTCCTCCTCTACCTCCAGGGCCAGCCATCTTGCCAGCAGCAAGACAGTCACAGTGCCCCCTCCTTGAAGAGCAGAGGAGTTTTCCTAGTGTCCTCTATCAAAAATAAAGGTCCATCCAACCCACCCCCCAGGGCACACCTGGAAACAAGCTGTGACAGCTTAGTGTGCCTTTTCTGGTCAAAAATTATAAATAGATATATAAATAAGCATCAGAACTAGAGGACGTGATATGAGGCTCAAGGTTGGGTGATTCAGGAGCAATGATAGGAAGTTGTTCTTCTCTGAAAGGGTGGTCAACTTATGGAATTTCCTGCTCTGGGAAGTGGTGGAGGCCAAAATGGTAAATGTGTTCAAAAATGCCTGGGACAGGCACAAAGGTATAATTTCACAACAAGGATTGGGGGGGGGGGTAATTACCCGTATCGGGCAGACTACATGGATCTTGCGGTCCCCTCCTGCCAAATGTTTCTGTGTTTCTATGTAACAGATAGATAGGTAGATAGATGGGTAGATAGATAGATAGATAGATAGACAGATAGGATTAAAAACAGATGGTGTGGTGGGAAGCAGGAGTTTCAATAACCCAGATGGTGGGGGTGTTCTTATTGTTCTTTTGTATTAAAAAACATCTGTCTTAGTCATGTCAGTTCATCTAGTACATCACTAGCAAAGAACTGTGTGAAGTCACCCTTCACACATCTCTAGTCCTGACCCTTTACTTATGAATAGAGGGCTCTATACATGAAAGTGCAGGTTGCCTACACAACAGCAACCCTATGACAAAATGCCATGCAGCAGAGTCCAGCGGACCCCTGGCAGCATTCACATCAGGTGTACAAGCCCCTTGTGCACAAGATCCCTCAGCTCCCCACATAGCTATGCACCATGGATGGATTGGGGGGAATGTTGGGGGCATACCAGCACTCCACCCCCTGCACCATGGCATGTAGTGCTGTGTACAGCGGGGCGCAGGGTATGGAAGCGGGGACCCTTCCATAACCAGTGTGTGCTCCCACTAGTGACACCTGCCAGCTCTGGTGGGACACAGAATCCCCCACATGATGCCCCAGCCCTCCTAGCTGCATGGTAAGGCAGGGTTCACCCCTGCTGGCACTTGCCCATACTTTCCTTTTTCCAGGACCGACGCCTGCCCAGAATCCCCTTCTCACCCACAGCAGGGGATTCACTATGGGACCCAGGACGAGCATCCGATTGGATGCCCACCTGTGTCCTTTGCTCTGCACCCCTCTGTCCCCTGTGTTCCTGAATGCCAGGGGGATGGGCCTGAACAGGTGGTCGGCGATGTTGAATGCCAGCTGGTGCACACCTCTCCATGGGTGTGGAGCTGCATGGGTCATTTATGCATGTGTCGTGGGTATCACCCATGCCTTTGTGCATAGGGGCCATAGACTGTGTATTTTGACTCAGCCCTATTGCCTAACCATCTGCCTTTCAGTGCAAGAGGGTAAGTTATTCTCTGTGCTAATTCTTTCTGGGAAGCCTTTTGAATAGGGACTACCAGGTGTGCATCATTGAGTGTGGGTTTTCAGTTGTTAACTGTCGCCGGCCAGTATGTGATCTGAGTCCATCATAGCCACTGTACTGGTGACCTAAGCCAGCATTTCAGTCCAGATATCCATTAGTGAATGGTGAATGCATAACACATTAACCACATTGCTGCTGAAAGGGATCGAGTTTAAAATAATCACTGTTTCTTATGGGACTTCCCCATACAAAGGCTAGATTATCATTCTTTAGCTTTCAGAGAGGGCAGAAGCATCCTTCTGGTTTTGAAATCTGTTGAAGGCAGAGACTCAGACTCATGCTGTGACTCTTGGGCTAGTCAATAGACAGTATTCCCTAAGAATTTTCAATTTACTGGTAGGCTGACAGTTCTTGTTTAAAACAGGGGACTCCAACATAGAAGCTGCCAACAAAAACATTTTTCTGGCAGTTGCTCGGAAGTTTTGTTGGATTACAAGGCCAAAGCTATAACCGGGTTGTGGTGGAAGAGTAAAAACTGGATGAAGAATCAAAAATATTCTATTATTGGACAGACATTAGTCACCTTGATAAGCTGTCTTAATTTATAGGTGTGCCTTTATTTTGCACGAAGTATATATTTTTCTATATAATACTCACCTTACAACAGTCTAATATATACATCTATATATATGTGTGTGTGTGTGTATATATATATATAGTATAAATGTGTGTGTGTGTGTGTGTGTGTGTGTGTGTGTGTGTATATATATATATATATATATATATATATATATATATATATATATATATATATATATATTTAAATTTTTATTTTTCCGGCACCATTTAGGGATGGAAGTGGAACCTGTTTGTAATTTTAACAAGGCAGAATGCCACAAAAAAGACGCAATCCTGGTGTGCCCTGAGTGGTGATTATGTCAAGGGTTTAGAATGTGGCTGGCTCAAAGCCAAGCTGATACAAGGCAATACATCATTGTTTCAGGGCTGGCTAATTGGTTTGCAAATTAATTCAGGCACAGCTTGTCCAGCTTAAAACTCTGTCAGAGGGTTATCTGTATGTGAGCATACATATGCCTTAGCATAAGCAAGGCTTTCTAAGCAATTACTGTATAGACAACAGTGCTTTCTGTAGTCTTTTGCTTTGAAAGATGAAGACTCTGGCCCCATATTCAAAAGTCCCCTGCAAAATCGCGCAAGTGCCTGTGCCGCGCATCTGAGATGTGCCAGCCCAACAAATGAGATATTCAGAAGATGCACTGTGAGATGCAATCGCACATATCTGGCTGAATATCCTGATGATGTGCAATCGCACAGTGGGAGATTCGCGGTGCAGCAGGTGAAGTGAGCCCTATGCAAAGCATGGGGAAATTCTCAATGCAAAGCCACTTGCGCAGTGAACAAAGCTACAATATTTAGCCGGGATATGCAAATGACCTCATTGCACATTCCAAGCCCATCTCCCACATTTTCATCTCATTACTGGAATGTATTCAGGCAATTTGCATACCCTGGGCATGCTTAGTTCTAACTTTGCAGGGCTGCCCCACCACTCCCCAAAGGTGAACAGGAGGAACTGCAGCTTAGCAGGCAGGTGTGATGGAATGTTTATGTGTGGAAGGGTGGACTGTATTGGCCTAGGTACAGTGCTACGCCCCATAGCCATGTACAGGGTCGGACAGGGGTACAAGGGACCCACCTGGACAGTGGTCACAGGGGCCACCTGGACATGCAACAGGGGTGGGCAGAGAGTGACACAGGCTGCTCTGGCTACCACATGCATGTGATACACCAGCTCCATATGCTGCATACAATCACCTGCAGTGCCCCACACACCCCAGTATGGGAGGTATCTGGTGGGTACTGCATAGGATGGCAGTGTGCAGACAGTGACCAGGTACCTGGATGGGTGGGTCCCACCTTTGTGCAGCCATGGGGTACCACCATTGGTGTGTGCCACTAGACTGTCCCTGGCCCATGCCATGCAGCCACTAGTACCACAGACAACATGGGCATTGTTGCCACAGATGCCACCCTGGGTGCATGCCACCACGAGGTGGCACCCTGCAGGCTGCATAGGTGCTGGCTATGGCCCCTGGTACATGTGCTGCAGTGTGGCTGTCCACCCCACTGGTGCACCTGGGGGTCACATGACAGCACTGGCATGTGGCTGCTGGGTGTCTACATCCAGGGTGCGGTGTGGGGTATTGCTCCCTGGATGATGCCAGTGGTGACATGGCACCTGTGGCTCCGGGTTCATCCATCCTGGCATGACTGCTATGTGTGAGTGCATGGAGCATGTCCTAGTGCACCTCCAAGGGCTGTCTTCGGACAGCTTGCCTGCAGTTCTGCAGCCTACCTGTGGGTGGCTGGCCATTTAGGCATGCTTTTTCCATGCTTAACTTTGAGCGACTCATCTCTGAGATGCGCAGCACATTATGGCTGAATATAGGGATGCGTGGCACATTCATGGGAACGCCCCCTCTGCATGCACTGCATACATTATAGATGCACATTGGCGCATCCGGAGATGTGCGATGCATCTCTCTCTCTCACTTTCTCTTATGAATATTGCAGTCCTGCTCATTTTCTGGGATGCACGGCACATCTCCACGTTGCGCTGCACATCTCTTTTGAAAATGTGGGCCTCTATTCTTAAAAAAAGCATATGGGAAAATTAAGGAATTGAAGAAATTCTTATGAAATTACTATTTTGTGATAGTGCAGTTTTATTAAAAATTAGAAGAACTTTCACATTTCAAAGTGAAAAATTACATCATTTTTCCTGCAGAATGGTTGATTTTGTGGAGAAAAAAAAACCTAAAGGATTTATTTTTGCGTCTGCCCTCTTACCAAAGTGAGTTGTATCCCTCTTCCATGCAGATGACTAGGTTCAGGAGTGAGCATGACTTTGTCTGTAGCCAGACAGCCTAGCTGGGAAGTACTGCACATGGCAGTCATTCCAGACCAGGGAGATTCAGTGCCACTCTCCAGCACCCCTTTGTCTCCTCACAGTGGGCTGAGGAGCCTGCTAAAGGGGGTGTCATCTGCTGCAGCACTTAAGGCTTGCTAGAGAGCTGTTTGACGTTCCAAAGAAAGCAGAAATCCTACAACCCCTGTAGCTGGAGCAACAAAATGTAGAAAATTTACGAATGAGCTAAGTAAGTGACACAGAATTTTATTACACAGACTTTACAGTACCTTCTGATATGGTTGCTACAAGAGATCTGAGGAAGGAGTGATTCCAAAATGTCACCACACTCTACACATCACATGCTTATGGCTGCCAGCCAACACAGGTCATTGCTGTCCTTCACTAGCACAGCTACTTGGCATCTTTCAAAAACAATTGGTTTTTCAGGTGTACTGCTACTCACAGGACTACTATCATCTCAGGGAGGCAGTATAGCGCAGTGGTTTAAGGCTCTGAGCTACAAATCTGGAGACCTGGGTTTGAATCCTACAGCCCCCACTTGCATACTGTGTGATGCTGAGCAATTTACTTAACTTCCCTGTGTTCCCAGGTCGCACCTGAAAACAAGCTTTCAGCTTAGTGTGTCTCACCTGGTTAAACAATTGGGGAACAAAAATCATAGTAACTGTAAAAATGGCGGTAACTCCGTAGTGGAGCAATGGGGATTTCAGCCTAGGATGCACATATAAACTTTGTAAATGGCCTGTGATGGGATGGGGGGCAAGGTAAACCCTGTTTTGTCTAAACACTGTGATAAATCTATATATTGGTGCTAATCCTGTATATTTGAGCTAAAAGATACAGACTTGCTGGCACTATTAATATTAGTCCACAGATTTCATACTTGTAGAAACTGTAAGCCTTCTGTTAGCCTTTTTGGAAAACAACTGCAAATGCAATCCATGGGATGCTGCTTTAACCTATCTTTTAACAACATTAGCATGGATAACAATGAATTATGAGACTTCACTCTAAGCCTTAAATTATTTTGAAACTTTCTACCCTGGAATTGCCTGAGAAAATAGTTTTTTTAACAAAATGTTTAGGATACTGCATTTAAGCCAAAGAGGTGTGGAGTTGTTTAAAAAAAGTATTTTATAATACTGCAAAATGTTTTTGAAATCACAGTGGCTGTTGGTGACCACATCTGGAGGTCATTTAACATCTGTTCAATAAAATTCTATGTGACTCATTCAGTTTCTTTGCAAATGTGCTGCTTTGTGCTGGTCCTGTTGCAAAAGAAGTTGTTTTTTTTCTGTGTTCTTTGATATTATATTTCCCATATGGGACAGGTGCACAATGCATATTCCCCTTGGGATGGAACTAATACTTGAGATTTGAGCTCTGTGCCTTGTCAGGGGATTTTATTTTATTTATTTATTTTAAACATCTTTTACCAGGTAAGCAGACAGAGCCTGGGGCTCATTTCCAGTTGCGGCCTGGGGAAGGGGAGGATCCGGACAGTGAGGAATCTTAGAGCATGCATGCATTGCATATAATACGCTTTTCAAACATAGGCATAGAGTTTGTGGAGGCCTCCCCCGGGAAAGCTGAGCACCCCCTAGAATTTGAAGGCAGCCCCTACCCTACACTGTGGCTGTGCATTCACCAGTTCACATGGGGGAAGACTGGCGCATGCACGACTTCTGATTTATTTTCCATGTATGAATGTCAGTGATGAAGCTGGGGGAGGCCCTGAACAGGCAGAGAAGCATCAGCTAGGGGAGACTGTGTGCGTCTGCTACAACATTAGAAAGAGACTGCGGAGGATCATTTATGCTGCATTAGAGGGTCAACTGGCCTGGATGAATGTTGCGGTAAGGGCCTGGGACCATCTATTGCAACCTCAGTCCCATCACGCGCAACTCAAGTGACTGACATAAGTGACAGTCTGTCAGCCTAACAGACAGAAGGGGGCAGGCATCAGATCATAAACGGACACCAGTAGTAATTGTTCTTTTCTTACTGAACTGATTCCTCCTTGTCTCTTTTGAACATTGAAGTTGTGTTGTCTGAGCTCAGTGCGCCACATAAAATTTATTGTCTGTCAGATCTGGTGTGTGGATACTCAGAGGCTAAGGCTGAGAGAGAGTAGTTGAAGAACTGGAGTCAAGTTTAACACAAAAGATTTTTTAAGAGCTAATATGCCCGCAATTTAAATTGTCCTGTCTGCTGGCTGATAAATTAGTGTAGGCTCAAAAAAAATTGAGTAGGAGAGAGAGAGAGGACAAGTAGTGAGGGAAGGAAGAGATGTGAGCCAGATGGCAGAATCAAGCATGACTGAGGTTGATCAGCAATAAAATAATAATAAAAAAGTAAATATTGATTTGATGGACAAGTGGTGAGGGGAGGGAGAGCCACCAGCCCAGATGGCAGGATCAAGCAGTACTGGACCGAGGTCATGATAAGGGGGGGCCATGGAGGAAACTTAAAATCAAAAGCTAAGGACTGAGGTCATTCTGATAAGGAGGGAGGAAACTTATCAAAATCAAAAACTGAGAAGGTCTGTCACACAAAGTAATATTAGAAAAAAATAAATAATACTGGTCTGAGTGTGAGAGAAAGGACGAGCGGGGTAGAGAAGACACGATGGCAGGAGCAGCAGGACTGAGGTTTTTCTGATGAGAGAGGGAGGAAAAAATCTTAAGAGCTACTGTCTGCATACATCAATGTAAAAAAAATACATTGGAGAGAAAGGACAAGTGGTGAGGGGAGGAGCAGACACCAGATGGCAGGAGCAGCAGGACTGAAGAGGCTCTGATAACGAGAGGGAAGAAACAAAATCAATTGCTCACAGCAGCAATATTAAAAAATACTGAGTGAGAGAATGAGGAGGCATAAGCTATGGAGGGCGAGAAGAGAGCAGGGTGGGCTGCAGCAGGCAGTATTAAGCTTGTGTGCGCGGGGGAAACTGGGGAAATGAACAGAGGTACAATTTATTGTTGTACTGATAAAAATAATCAAAAAGTTTCAAACACCCCCCCCACCTTGGTGTCCATAGGCTCTCTGCCTCTGCCCCTGCCGTTTGTTAACAAGTTTGAATGTGTGTGTGTATTAGTGAAATAAACACAGAGGTGCAATATTTTTTTGTTCTACTACTACTGATAATAAAAATAATAAAAAGTTTTAAACACTCAGCAACCCCCCCCATTCGAGGTGTTCCTAGGTTCTGCCCTATCTCTAGAACTGTATACATACATACATACAGCATTGCATTTCAAAAATCTGAATAAATATACTACTTGAAGAAAATAAAACAGGCACAGACACATTTAAAGTTGAATCTTAAAAATAAATGAACTGTCCGGGGACCCGAGGAGTATTGTCTAGCCTACTACATGGCCAAACATCTTTGTGACTGTCAACCAGTAAGTGTCTTTTACTCTTTAGTCAGTGTGAAGTTACTTTTTTAAAATGCCCCCACCATTTGACAGATCAGGTTTAGTTGTCAAACGCAAAACATGCATCTTTACATCAGATTTTTTATACAGGTTTCGCAACATCTTTCATTTCTCGTACCAAGCCTGTGAAGAACTTGGTGTACACATACTTTGATTGCTGGCTCTTGCAAACAGCAAACCCTAAATTAGTTGTTAAAAATGGACATATTCATCACTCATTTGCCAAAGAAAGTTGTGAGTCATCCTGGCTCCAAAGCAAGGGACATGCCTACCAATTCTGAACAAGTTCAGGTCCATACAGATTTGGATACCTTGACTACAGTAAGTAAACCAAAAGCATTAACTTCATCTTCTACTGAGGATAAATGTAAAGCTACGCCTGGAGTTCAGTGGCCAAGCAGCCAGCCACTCCCACTTCCTGAGCTATATAAACAGTTCCTCTAAGCCTCACTGTGAAGCATTTTTTCTTTGCAGCCAAAGGCTCTGCCAGTTTGTCCTCTGAGCTGGTTAGGCCTCCCTGGCTGGCTGAGGCCTGCCTCCCCCCGTTTGTCTCTGCTGGGCTTCTGTGCTTATTTTTCTACTTCTGGTTTGTATTTTGCCTTCAGCTGTGTGTGCTTCCTTCCCCCTTTTTTTTGGGGGGGGGGCTTTGTTTCTCAGCTCCTAGCATACTGCTACTCCAGGGCTCATGCTGTTTGCTTTACTTACTCACAATTCAAATTACTTGCACAGCAACTCCTAGCATTCTGTTACACAGAGCTCATGCTACTTCTTTCAGTTACCTACAACTGCAGCCACTGCTGCTGACTGTTTACTTTTAATTACTATTGTACCCAGTGCCTATGTTTTAACACTGTGCTCACCACGCTCAAACTACTGCAATGCAACTGCACTCATTACCTGTGTGTTTCAGCTCAGCCATAGCTGCTTCATGTTGTATACTCAATTCTTTTCACCTGACACAGTTTACTCTGACCCTACCTGTGTTTCTCATTTTACTTGCAGCTTCCCTGCACTGCCTGGCTACACCTGCTTTCAAGCATTGTCTTCCTGTTTTATTGCACTTATAACTCTGAGGTCAGCCAACTAGCTCCTGCTGAGGCTGTTAATATAGCTTAATATTAAAAAATCTGTCTTCACCACTGAAAATCCTCAGTCTGTCACCTTGATTTGGCTTTGTACTGTCTGGCTGGCTTGCTCTCAATTCAGTCGTTTAATTGCTATACATGTTTGATATGCTGGTTTACCTATCATGACTACTGCTTACTCACCTATGTGCAGGTCTACACTTGCTTACACAGCTGTTACTCCTTGCTAACACAATCCATTACTTCATGCATACCGTCATCCCTTTGGCTTCGGCCTAGGATTCTGCTGCACTCGATTTGCATTCGACCTTGCAAGGTCTCAGCATTCCATGCTCATTATGAGCTCAGCACACCGTGCTCATTCAGCTCACCAGCTTCAGATCTCAATCAATTTCTGGGACATTCTAATCTGGCACAGGGTTCCTGTAGCCAACAGTCTCACTCTGCATTTTTTCTGCATCATTGAGCATGTCCAACTTGGGGTGGGATCCTTCTCACCTGGCCCATAGCTGGGAATGTCCTCACCCCAGGCTTGGCTTTAGCTGCCTGCTACGTGACAGCAGCTCCTGGTGTAGAATTTAAGACTAGCGATGAAGGGTGGTTACAACGATCTCCTTTGGCTCTAGTGTTCCACTATAGCGGTTGGCCATTGACTTTAGTGGTTTCCCTAGCAAGGCACCTTCACTGCATTCTCCCTACAACTGCCTCTGATTCACCTGGTTTGATTTAGGGTGAGTAGGCCAGGTGAGTGTCTCAGCAGTTGTTGCTGTCCTGCGCCTTGGATGCATGTATTGTTGGAGAGTTTTCTTGCAACCCTCCACGATGTTCCCGCTAGAGGGTTTGAGTGAGAGCCTTCCTTCAGATTGAAATATGTTCCACCTTCTTTTAATTGGGTTTTCCAAATTGCAGCTGCAGAGCCGTCACTAAATAAACTATCCCAAGCCTGGAGGGAAGGCGACCTAAGCCTTGGATCCCCAGAGATTTCCTCCTCATAGGGTTTTTTTCTCTCCTCTGTTGCCTCAGGTCATAACACTTAGTTAGCATAGTTGTTTTCCCTAGTTTCTTTAGGTAGGTTCTGTTGTTGGATGGAGGTGGAGGATGTTCTGCCATTCCCTCTCTCCTTAGGGGATCCCCTTCTGTCAAAGCAAGCCATCAGTATCATGCTACGCAAACCTGGGCTGTTACTATGACAAATGAGCATATCATTGCATTATCAAACTGCCTATGCTTCTCTACTACTACGTTACACTTACTGCTTCTACGATGCTGTTACTGCTTGCAGTATGCTTCATGTTGCCTCCTTTTTGGGGATGATACAAAATTTTTTGGGGGGGATTCCTAAGGTGCCTTTAGCCATGGGAACCATCCCATGGCACCTCTGGGGAGGAACCCTCTCTGAGAGTTCCTTGCCATCTTACCCCTACAGGGTAGCAGTTCCTCTGGAATAGAGAGTGTGAATGTCCAAAACCAAAGTAACACAGTTACACAAACATAACACTATACTGGCTGCGTAGGTCAGTGAAATGTAAGGCTATGCCTGGAGTTCAGTGGCCAAGCAGCCATCCACTCCTACTTCCTGAGCTATATAAGCAGTTCCTCTAAGCCTCACCGTGAAGCATTTTTTCTTTGTCCCACCATCGTCTCCTCCTGCTCCAGTGGCAGCACTCTCTCCTTAGGGGGATTCTTAAGGTACCTTTAGCCACGGGAACTGTCCCATGGCACCTCTATGGGTGAAACCCTCTCTGAGAGTTCCTTTCAGTTGTACCCCTACAGGGTGGTAATTCCTCTGGAATAGAGAGTGTGAATGGCCAAAACCAAACTAACACAGTTACACAAACATAACACTATACTGGCTATGTAGGTCAGTGAATAATAGAAATCCAGATGACAGCAGAGGATCATTTGCTTCATCAAAATCTGGCTGAAAATTTTTCCCAGGATGGGTAAGCAAACGTTCTTGGATTAAGTATGATGCAGCAAAAGACAACATTTTTTGTTCTGAATGTACCAAAGCAGTAGAATTAAAAATGTCCCTTTCAACAGAGTTCAGGCAAAATAACTCGTACTTGGCATTTGTTGTCCATGGATTTTCCAAGTGGAAGATACTCTTGAAAGATTCTCCAAACATGAACGGTCTAAATTTCATAAGACTGCCATCGTCACAAACCTTTCTGCAATGAAAGGAGAATCTGTTGCCATTCAGCTTTCAGCACAGGGAAGCATGGTTTGCCTTGCTCAGAATATTTTCTACCATCTACTTTTTAGTCACACAGGGACTGGTGAGTAGAGGGAAACCAATGAAGCTTCAAACTTAATGCAACTGTTGAGGGAAAGATCAATGGATGTGCCTGTTCTAAAAAATGGTTTCAACAACCAGAAAAATTTAAGTGGCTTTCACCAGAAATTTCAAATGAGATTCTTCAAGATTTTTCACATGCAGTCCATCGTGAACTATGTAAAGAAGTGCAGGGGTGTCCCTTCTTTGGCATCATGCTAAATGAATCTGCAGACATATCAACCAAGGAGCAAATTTCTGTCTGTTTCTTTGTTCTCATTGACAAATTCACTGTCCATGAGCTTTTCTTTGGCTTCTATGAAAATAAAAGTATCACTAGTGACATTTTACTCAAAATCATTATGGATGTGATAACCAGATTCAATCTGTCAATTAAGAACTGCAGGGACAGCGTTATGATGGGGCAGCCAATACATCTGGGCATGTTACTGGGCTACAGACCAGGATTAGGGAAATAGAGGACATGCAATTTTTGTGCACTGCCATGCACATAATTTGAATTTAGTAGTTCAAGATGCAATTCAGAATAACAGAGAAATGCATAATATAATTAACTTCATCCAGAAATGTATTGCCTTTGCTCATGGGTTGCCGAAGAGGTTAGCTTGATTCAAGCACTTCGAGACACCTGAAGGAATAAACCTAAGGCCTCCTTAATGGCCATGACAAGCAGTTATGCTTTGTTGCTTGAATGGCTGAAAGATTTGGATAACAATCCTGAGTACAAGGCATGTGCTGCAGAAGCTTGTTGGTTTTTTTGAGTCTAAAAAAATGTGACACCTTCTTCAAATTGGGTTTTTTTCAAATTACTTTTTCCATTGTTGAAGATGTCAGCTCTGCCCTTCAAGAAGCCCAATTGAATTTTCAACATGGTGAAGATGTAATTAGAAATGTGAGGGAAATACTGCTTGCTGGGTGGAATGACTTGCACTTTCATGCCATTTGGCAATTAGCTGTACATACACCCCAGAGTCTAGACCTTGAATAGCCTAATCTGCCCAGAAAATGAAAAATTCACACCTGGTTTCAAGAAGGAAAGGCTGGATGTCATTTGTCTGCCATACAAGATGACCATTATCAGCAGCAGTACTTTGAAGCCATTGATGGAGTATTGGTCGACCTCATGGATTGCTTTGAATCAAAGGAGACCACCTCTCATTTAATCAAGTTGGAAGATTTTCTGGTTGGAGAGGAAGATGTGATGCATATAAAGGATTTCTACCAGGTTGATTTTAAAGATTATTCAAGACTCCAGCTGCACAGAGATATGCTATTAGATGTGACCAAAGTCTCTGGTATCACTCTGAGTGGCTTTCAAGGCATTCTGGAGTCCTTGAAGGCAGAGAAAAATGAGGGACTGCGACTATTGATTACAGAGGTCATGAGATTAGTGAAGCTTGTTCTAACTGTACCTGTGTCTACTTGTTCTGCAGTGAGTCTTTTCCGAGCCTTCATAGGCTGAAGTCTTACTTATGATCCGCTATGACACCAGAAAGGTTGAATGTTGTTGCTATCCTATTAAGCCATGTCAATATTGTCAGAAATCTCGACATGGAAAGTCTGATTGATAATTTTATTAAAAAAGCTTCACTAAGAATGCATACATTTGCTTTAGTGAACAAGTAATGATAAATCTGTTCAGTAATTTTCTTTGTTCCATCACTAATAAAAGTATGCCTTTGTGTTTGAGTTATATTGTTGTATACTCATACTCTTGGTAAAAAAAAAAAAAAAAAATTGGTTCTGTGTCCAAAACCTAACTAGCAAATTCTGATTTAATTATTTTGGTAGATGTATCATATGTTGTGAAAACCTTGTGAAGAATAGCATAGTCTAAAAATAGGTTAACTGTTTAGGCCAATAGTTTTGAGCCTGAGCCCCCTCCCCACTCCCTGCCTGGGAAAATTTACACTCTACAACCACGATTCCAAAGAACAAATGAAACAAGTACATGGTAAGCATCATGTCCTGGTTCAGTAAATTATAGCAACATGACAGGGAAGTGGGAGTGAAATAGAATCCAACGGCAAACACCAGCAAAATCAATTATGGGTGTTCCTGGTGTTTCAGCAACCCCATGTCAAATGCATAGTTTTTTTGACCAGTATAAGATGATCATCCAAATGTTTAAAATCTGCAACAAAAAACATGGGTTGCTGTGCTTGTTTTTAAGTTATATGGTGAGACTTAATCCCTGTTTATGGAAAAAAAACTGTAAGTGGTCAGACTGTTTTATGTAGTTGTAACATCAATATTTTAGGTGTCAACATGAGTGTAGAAGAAAAAGTGAAATAAGAACATGTCATTTGTCATGACGTTTGTTTCATTTTTTTTCCACAAATGCAAAAATAGAGAATAAATTACCAATACTATGACAGCCTCTTGAACTAATATTCCCAAAATTGGGGAGAAATATTTGCATGTTTTAATGCCTAAAACCATTTCTGTCCCTTGTCATTTTTATAAAACATTTTTGATAGATATAGAATATGGCTGAGAATATAACACAAGCAACAAATATTGGGGTCTCTTCACAAAGGAGTGGCTTGCCTAAATGCTGCATATCTGAGTCATGTAGGCAACCCTAAGTTGGAATACCACACAGCAGACTCCTGCAGCTCCCTGGCAGCTTTTACAGCAGGAGCGCAAGTCCCTCGTGCACGTGATCCCCAAGCCAGTCCTGCAGCTATGCACCATGGGCAGTCCGGGGGCATGTCAGGGGACGTGTCGGCACTCTGCACCATTCACTAAGGTGCAGAGTGCTTGGCAAGGGGAGTGCAAGTTATTCAGCAGGAGACCCTGCTGTAAGTGTTATGTGCCCCCACTGATAACACCTGCCGGTGCCGGCTGGACATGGATGCCCCCCACTGTGCATTCCCAGTCTAACTAGCTGCATGGTTGGGTTGGGAGCAATGGCTTGGGTACCTGCTGTGGGTGAAACAATACCAGGATTCATGCCTGCCCAGAATCCACTGCTCATGTGGAGCAGGGGATTCACTATGGGACCCAGGATAGGCATCCCATTGGATGCCCGTCTGAGTCCTGCGATCTGCCACCGCATGACTATGTGCCAGACAGGTGCTCTATGGGTGCTTGCGGTAGTGAATACCATGCACCCTGCACCTGTCTAAGGCCGTATGGCTCCGTGAGTGTTATACATGTGTTTTGCATGTATAACCTGCACCATTAGTGAATAGGGCCTATAGAGGGTACTTTGCCTCTTTGGTGGTTATATATGCTTTTAAAATTGTAGATTTTAAGAGATGGTCTGCTCAGGACAATAATAATTGAAAAATCCCAATAAGAAAAATGAAACTTACCAGAAAGCTATTCAGACAATTCAAAAGTACATGCAGAATAACAAGGATGTGTATATAAAAGAAACAGAGTAACCAAAGACAGACAGACATGTGCACAAAGCTTTTTGAATGATGCCAATGTCTGCTATTGTGGGAGCTTATTTCTTCACTGCAATCCTGTATATATTTTTAGCTAGTCTTGACATAACAGTGTGAATCATAATTCTAATAATGCTTTGATATATTTAAGAATGTACTTGTGCCAGTAAATAGGTTTGAAAATGTTTTTTGATTCATCAAAAAAATGGGAATTTCAAATACCAGGGAACGCCTTTAATGAGACCACAAAGGGCTAAAACTAAAAGGGATTGTCTGAATGATAGCAATGCTGGCATTTTTTTTGCCCCATGTAATCAACCCACCTCCACAGAGGGCTAACTGTAGAGGACGCAAGAAGAAGCAAGTTCCAACAGAGATGGGAGGTGGCCATGTGCCCCCCAGATGGCTGGGTGAAGAAAGGAGCTTCAAAAGTTTGGATTAAAACAAAATAAATTTCATGCTTAAATTTGTTTCATTATGGGAATTGCTGATATTTTATCTTTTAAAACTAAATGTGCAGAAAAAAATAGCTATCTGTATTTCCATATTTAGAAACAAATCTTCTTGAAAAAGGCATTAGATATGGGAAGTGCAGCATTTTTTCAGAACATCTGAAATTGTGGGAAATAAAACTCCACAAATCTAACACATATTATTTTTTTCATCAAATTTTACTATTGCTTTGAAACTTGCACATGTAAATTCACATAAAGCTACATAAAGCATACTAAAGATTACTCTGTGACTAAGGCTGGGGCGAGTTTCCTCTGTGTCTGGATTTTGAAAAAGTTCCAAGTTGTGAGTTTTTGCCCCAAGTCTCATAGAAACATAGACAATGATGGAAGAAAAAGGCTTCATGAGCAATTCAGTTTGCCAATCCACTTACTGTGTGCTGTAAGTACTCTAGTGGTCTCTGCTACCCCCCCATCACTTGTGCCATCCTCCGCGCCCAACATTTCCATCGCTGTATGCCTACCCCACCTGTGCTTAAATCCCACTACTGTACTGGCACAGACCACTTCACTTGGCAACTTGATCCACATCTCCACCTTGCTCTCTGTAGGGAAACACTTCTGGTCAGCCGTTATGAACTTCCCTCCTGGCAGTTTCATCGAGTTTGCCCTTGTGTCGTGTCTATACCCATTGTGAAAAAATTCCTGCTGTCAACCCTGTTTATACTAACGTACTAAGTTGCCAGCAAATTAGGCCTAATGGTCTATCTCATCTGTCTGAGATGCAACTCACAATTATGTATCTGCTGCTGCCCCCCTTCCCTTTTGAATCCCTTGCTCCCAGGTTCCTTCCCCTGAACTCCCCTGCTGTTCACTTCCCTCCCAGCCTGTACCTTGCCCATGTACCTGTCCCTACCCCTATTAAATCCTCCCACCGATTCCATTGTCATCAGTTCTTCTCATAGCACATTCCATGGTGCCATCACCCTCTCCGTGAAGTAGTGTCTCCTCACTTCACCTCTGTACCTCCCCTCTACCAGTTTTAGGCTATATCCCCTTGTAGTTCCTTCCCCCTTCAATTTGAGCAGACCCTCCATGTTTACCCTATTGATCCCCTTCAAATATTTAAAGGCCTCTATCATGTCCCTTCTGTCCCTTCTGTCTTCTAGGGAGTACATGTTCAGCTCCCTAAGGCTCTCTTCATAGGACATTTCCCCCAGACCATGAATCATCTTTGTTGCTCTTTTCTAGACTCCCTCTATTAGAATAACAACCCTCTTTAAGTGAGGGTGCGAGAACTGCACACAGTGCTCGAGGTGTGGCCTAACCAAGGAGTTGAACAGGGGCAACATAACCTCCCTTCTCCTCGATGTTATCCCCCTAGCTATACTCCAAGCATTATGAACTTCCCTCCTGTCAGTTTCATCACATTCCCCCTTGTACCATGTCTGTACTCTTTGTGAACAAATTCCTGCTGTCAACACTGTTCATACTAACATACTAAGCTGCCAGCAGATTAGACCTAATTATTTATCTTTTTTATTTATTTATTTTTTTTTATTTTACCAATTATTTTACCAGGTGAGACACACTAAGCTGAAAGCTTGTTTGCAGGTGCAACCTGGGAGCACAAGGAAGTTAAGTGACTTGCTCAGGGTCACACAGTATGCAAGTGGGGGCTGTGGGATTCAAACCCAGGTCTCCAGATTTGCAGATCAGAGCCTTAAACCACTGCGCCATACTGCCTCCAATCTCCAATCCATCTTGTGTGCCTGAGATGCAGCTCACAATTATTTCTCTGCTGCTGCCCTTCCCTTTTGAGTCCCTTGCTCTCAGGTTCTTCCCCCTGAACTCCCCTGCTGTTCACTTCCCTCCCAGCCCGTACCTTCCCCATTTATTTCTCTGCTGTTTACAGTTATAACACGTTGTTTTCAACTCTGTGTATTTTCAAGTGTATTCCCCTTTCCCTTCCCCCCCAGGACACATCTGGAAACAAGATCTTGTTAGTTCAGTATGTCTTTCCTAGTGAAACTTTTAATTAACTAAATAAATAAATAAACAAATAAATAAATAAATTCTATTTGCCTTTGCAGCTGCTCTCCTGCCCTGCTCCGAGTTGTTCAATTTGGCATCTATTACCACTCCCAGATCTTTTTCCTCCTTGGAGACTGACAGCTGTCCCCCTAAGTGATAGTCATACCCAGGATTCCTAACACCCAAATGCAATATGCTACACTTCCAAGCATTAAAGCTCAGCTGCAAAGCATGTGACCACCTTTTGAGCCTCACCAAGTCTTCCTGGAGTGCCCTTCTCACTGACCTCCACCGCTCCCAGTTTGGAATCATTGGCGAACAGGCTCATTTTGCTCCTAACTCCCTCCCCAATGTCCGCTATAAATTTGTTGAACATGCCAAGTGGAAACTTAGGTTCTTAGGAGTTTAAGACAAAAGTAGACCAAAGCCCTTCCAGTTTGTCTGTTGCTCTCATAGCTGTTATTTCTGGGAACTATTAGCCATATATTTCTCCCATTTTGTTTAGAAATGTCAGAATATTATTACTTTCTACTGCCTCAGTTGATAAAGCATTCCATTTTTCCACCATCATCTGTGAGAACCACTGCTTATTTTTTCAGTCCCTCATAGTTTCCCTTAAATTGAAAACTATGCTTTCTTAGATGAGGAGCCACTATTTTAGACTAAGTGATAGACACTTTGCAGTTCACTGTCTCTCGATGCTTTAGACAGCCCAAATTATATCACCTCTCTGTCTTCTCCTCTCTAGTGAATACAGGTCTAGCTCCTTAAGTTATGAATTGTAATCCTTCCCCTCATAAATTCCAGAACTTATAGATCTTTATCATATCACCATCCCCCAACCTTCAATATATTTATGCCCAGGTCCTTTAGCATATCATATAGGGTTTTTCATGCTGACCTTGAGTCATCCTGATGGCCCTGCTATGTACTGCCTCTGTCCTGTCCCTGCCCTTCATCAATTTCGGACCCCAGAACTGCATACAGTACTCCAAGTGTGGCTGCACCAGGGATCTGTGCAGGGGCAGGATCGCCCCTTGTTCTCTACAGCTGATGCAGCTGCTTATGCACGCCAACATTCTGTTTGCCCCTGCTGCTTTATTACACTGTACTAATGTCACAGTTTGATTTGAAACAATCAACATACAATTTTCAATGCAGAACTTCACAGCACTAAAACAAATACTGCTTCACACACTATGCATCACTCCCTCTCAGGGTCCCATCAGCTATTACATTGAATAGGGCCATTTTGAATGTGTGCCCCACATCCCTTAACACTGAAATACTATATATTCTGTAAGGATTGGGATCCATCAGGTGGTGCTGTCAGAGTGGCTGTGCCCAACTGAAGCTGTAAGGTTTTTTTAGTTTTTAGATACAAAAAATCTGGCTGTTCTAGTGCTTTTTTTGAAAGGCAGGGGCAAGGTATTGAGGGGTGTACCCCCTGCTAAGCATGATCATGAGTGGGTGGCATTACACATGGCCCAAGATGTAAATTCTGGCTAAGTCTGGAGCAGCTTTCTCCATCACAATAAAATTTCAGAAGCCCCTTACACTTGAGAGAGAGAAGTAGCTGGCCATGTGCGCACTCTTTCTTTCAATCCAAATGTAACCAACAGAAACAGACACTCAGAATATTTGAAGTTTTTCTGATCATGCTTCATATTTTTTATTTGTTAACAGCAGAAATTGTAGTCATATTGGTCCTTGGAGAAACAAGAGTTACTGAATACTTTGATACCTTGGGTGGGGTATTCAGACTGTGCCAGGCAGGGGCACAAGCTTGGGCACAGCGCAACTGGGCTGCACCAGGGCATGGACCAGGTGGTATTCAACGGTGCTGTGCCATGGCTCAGCACCACTGAATATGACACTGAGGGCACTCGCACTGTGCACAGCACAGTGGCACTGCGCCAGTGCAAGTGGCAGGAGGGGAACTGGGGGATGCATCAGTGCAAGTGCGGTTGCGCTAGACACATCAACCATGATATTCAGCACTGGTCATGCAAATGAGGCCATTATGCATGCAAGATGCAAACAGGGCCATTTGCTTGTCATTATGACCTCATTTGCATGCGATGCACCCATCCCCGGTGACATGCGCCTGGCGCCCTGCCAGACTGCAGCCATCAGGGACCGACATCCTGCAGCCCCTTGGCGGATCCCGCACCCATTCGCCCGATTGCAGGCATAAGTAATGAATATCCCTGGTGGTCCAGTGGACTGCTCTCCTTTGCCCGATTGTGGGCATAAGTAATGAATATCTCTGGTGGTCCAATGGACACCCCCTCCAGTGGCTGATCATGGGTGGATATAGCAAAACCACTCTGGGTGGTCCAGTGATATCCTCTCCCACCCACCCACCCACTGAGGTCCCCCATCACCCAGCACCCCCAGTGTATGGTGGGCTGTGCCACCCCACCCATGCCACCGGCCGCCCACCAATTGACAGCGTGCAGTACTGTCTGTAAGCCTTTGTTAGTCCACGGGGCCAATGGGCGGACAGACCATATTAGCACAGGCTCAATATGAATGAATGCATTCATTCACATGTTGGGCCTGTGTTGTGCAGGTTGGTCTTTACACCCATTGGCCCACGTAGTGACCAACAGGCGTGATAGACATTACTGTATGTTGTCAGTCGGCAAGTGGCTGGGTGGCATGCGGGTGGGGTGGTGCCGCGCTGTTGACTGGGGGTGCTGGTGTCTGTGACCCAGTGGGCGGGTGGGGAGGGGTACCACTGGACAACCAGGAGTGGTTTCACATATCCATCCACGATCGGGCACTGGAGGGGTGTCCACTGGACCACCAGGGATGTAATTTACGTATGCCCAGATCGGGCGATGGAGAGCAGTCCACTGGACTACCAGGGATGTTCATTACTTATGTCTGCGATTGGTCGAAGGAGGGCGGTCCACTGGACCACCAGGGATTGTTTTTACATATGCCCACGATCGGGTGATGGGGGAGACACAATGCTCCCTGGGCAGGGAGCTTCTGGACAGTGTTCTGGGTGGGCAGGTGACCACCCACAGCCAGCAGCTGCCATGTTGTGCCCTGCAATATGGCAGCTCACCTGTGGGTGGCCAGGATTTGCTCCTGGATTTACCAGGCACTTCTTTGCATCCCCGTGAGTGGCGCAACACAGAGTTGTGCCAGCATCTGTGCTGCATATCCCAGGCTGAATATCGGGATGTGCAGCATATGCATGGGCACACACCCTGCACTTGCACCGCATACATTACCGATGCACCCGGGCGCATCCAGAGTTGAGCAACATGCTACTTTGAATATCGCACCGGGGCGCAACCCTTTTGAATATCCCACCCCTTTTATTTTACCAATATATGTCTTGTACAATGATGATATAGGACACAAGCTTTTATTGCCACACAGGTCTCTTCATCAGATACATAGAGGATTGTGTATGAGCAGTCATACACAACATGAATATTCTTGTATCGAGAGGTTTTCTGGGTAACAGATGACCTCAAGAGTGCAGCTTGAGAGGTGCTCTGTTACCAAGGGAACCTCAAGATAAAAGAATATCCTTGTTTGTGTATGACTGCTCGTACACAATCTTTTATAGTGTATGGGCAGTCACAGCATAGCAAATCAAACAAAACCAGATAGTGAAGACAACAGAGAATAGAAATTTTAACATTTTTTTTTTTAACTGACAGTGTGCTGCAGATGTTTCAGCAAGTTCAAGTTTAAAAAAATAACTTCAACTTAACTGGAGATAGGAAAGCAACTGTGTGGCAGCATTCCAAGTTGTTCTGCTGTAGTTGTGACATCACTACAGCAGCAGAACAACATAATGATGTCACGACTGCAGCAGAACAAGCATATTTCAGGCATGGAATTCCATGTATAACAGCATTCCACAATACATTATATAGAGGATTGTGTATGAGTAAGCATACACAACAAGGCAGTTGTGATTGAGAGGTTTCCGTGGTAACCAGAGACCTCGAGAGTGCAGCTCGAGAGGTCCATTACCACAGAAACCTTGAGATCTCACAACTGCCTTGTTTGTGTATGGTTGCACATACACAATCTTTTATAGTGTATGGGCAACCATAAGCAGCACTCCGTGATCCCCCAAATAAGTCTATCAGAAAAAATAAGGCTTACTTTGGAATCTATAGCTGCATACTTACTTCCACATTGCCGTAGGCTGCTCCATTGCTCATGCACGAATGCATTCGATCTTGTTGTGCTGCACCAGTGACTTACTCAGTGCAGCACAACAAGATTATGACACACTGAGTGCAGTGCAACAACGCTGTTCCAGGCATGGATTTCCATACGGAACAGTGTTCCACCATACACTATAATAGCATTCTGAACAGAATAGAAGAAGCTGGTTCTATACTTAAAGATATTTTATTTCAAAATTAGTTATGGCAGGATAGTTTTGATATGGTGAGACTTGTTAGTAGGAAGTATGGATAGGCAATAGAGAGGAAACAGGTCTTCAGCAAAAAGGGAATACTTATGAAGGAAGTGCCAAGATATTCATATGACAGAGGAAGGGTTGGTGTTCACACAGTACAGGGGAGGTATAGCTGAAAGAAAACATAAACTGGAAATCTTAATTTTGAAATTGCAATTTCTGTATATTGTATTTTAATTTACTTTATATGCTGTATTGTATTGTTACTTTTGTTTTCTGCTAACTTCTTTGTTTTCACCTTCCCCTGCCTCCAGGTCGCACCCATGAATGAAATTGTTTATATGTCTCTGTATGTCTACCTGATAAAACACTTGTTTTGAATATAGCTTTTTACCTCTCAGGTTGCTGACTGCTCCAACCTCCCCCTCCCTCAGACTGCCTCCCGCATCCCTTGGGCTTACCTCTGTGCAGGTTCTCCCACAGATTCCCCACCCATGTGATGGGGCCGGGGGGAGGGAGGCTGTGAACCATCCCCCTTCCCCAATGAACACACCCAGAATGTGTTGATGTTTCCAGGTAGTGGTTCAGGTCCAAAGAGGTGTGCAGTGTGCCAACAAATTCTTGGGTCCCTTTTCCATTTTCTGCCCTATGTGAGCAGAGGCAACATGGGTTGTGCATATGTGTGGAGTTGCTCATGAGACTCAGAACCTGTGGATCTCCTCCCACCACTGTGACACAGATATGTTTGCCACTTGGTCATTCTGTGCTGCTACCGCGGACCTCCACCTGGTGGTAGCCAAGAGCCAAGTCAGCAAGCCTCTCCAATCCAGGAGAGCAGAGCTGCCTGACAGCTGCTACATCCACTACAAACATAGAAACAGAGAATTTGCAAGAAGATAGGGACTGCTTGGCCCACCTTATCTACCATTATTCCTTGCCTGTAGTATCGCTTCAGATCTTCCTTGATCTCTGGTCCATTCATCCACTCCCCTTCCTTTTTCCTAAGATTCCCTTATGCCTATCCCATGCATTCTTGAACTGCACCACCTTGTTTTCACCCCCATCACCTCCACTGAAAAACTGTTCCAGGAATCCACCACTCTTTTTGTGAAGAAGTGCTTCCTGACATCTCTTCTATATCTACCCCCCTTCCAGCATCTTATCGTGCCCCCTTGTCCTTGAGCATCTTTTTTCTGTAAAATACTTCCCTCCTGTACCTTATTTATCCTTGTGAGGTATTTAAAGGTATCTAGCAAATCCCCCTCTCCCTCCTTTCTTCAGGTGTACATATTTAAGTCTTTACGTCTCTCCTCATAGGGCTTCTGATGCAGACCTTACACAATTTTAGTTGCCCTCCTCTGGAACCCCTCCATACTGTCTGTTTCCTTCAAAAGATGTGATCTCCAGAACTGTACACAGTACTATAGGTGGGGTCTTGCTAGTGATCTATACAGAGGCAATACCATCTCTCTCTTCTGTTGCTGATACCCCTTATATACACCCCAGAATCCCACTAGCCCTCACAACTGTATTGTCGCAGTGCTTGGCCACCTTTAGGTCATCTGGTATGATTACGCCCAGGTCCGTTTTCTGTTTGGTGGTTGTCAGTACCACTCCACCCATTTTGTACACTGCCCATAGGCTTCTGTGCACCAAGTGTATTACTTTGCACTTTTCCACCTTAGCTGCCATAACCTTGACCACTCCTCCAGTTTTCTCAGATCTCTGCTCATCCTTCCTATCCCCCCTGGAGTGTACACCCTGTTGCAGATTTTAGTGTCATCTCTAAAGAGGCAGATCTTCCCTTCCATGTCCACTGCAGTGTCACTTATAAAGTTATTAAAGAGAACCAGTCCCAGCATCAATACCAGAGGCACCCCACTGGTCACCCTCCCTTGCTCAGTATGAACTCCATTTACCACCACCCTCTGCCACCTATCCCCTAACCAGTTTCTTACCCAGTTTATCACCCTTGGACTCACTCCAAAGCTACCCAGCTTGCTTACTAACCTCAGATGTGGAACAGTGTCGGAAGCCATACTGGAATCTAGATAGGCCACATCCACTGCTCCACCCTGATCTAGTTCCTTGGTCATCCAGTCAAAGAAATCTGTTAGATTCTTTTGACATGATCCCGCCACCAAGAATCCATGTTGCCACAGGTCTTGTATCCCATTGGATTCAAGATATTTCACAATTCTTTCCTTCAGCAGTGACTCCATTAACTTTCCCACCACTGATGTCAGGCTGACCTCTTCCCTGCTACCACTTTTGTGAAGTGGGACTGTGTCTGCCCTCCTCCAGTCCTCGGGTGTACCACTTCTGTTTCCAATGAGCTGAAATATGGTCTGCCTGAAGGCCAGTAGCCTGGGTAACAAAATTAGCAAGCTCCAGGTAATGGGGGCAGACATTGAGTTATATCTGGTGGTCATTACCGAAACTCAGATCAGTAGAAATAATGACAGGAATCTGACTGTACCCTGTACAGGATGGAAAGCGGCAGGGGCATAGGAGGAAGAGTAGCACTCTATGTTAGGGATGGCATAGAAGCCACAGAGGGTGAGTCCATAAAAAAGAGGAGGATGAGGAGTAGAGTTGATCTGGTTGCAGTTAAAACAACTTTAGGGAAATATATAAGAATGGGTGGGCTGCAGATTCCAAGGACAGGAAGGTGTGGGTGATAAGGAACTGGGGGAAGAAATTAGGAGACAGCAGTATAAGGGGATGTAGTGGGCATAGGATCTGAACCTACTGTACATAGACTGGGATGCCCCAGCAGCAAAGGCAAGGCAATTTATTTTATATGGCACCCTTCCCAATGGCTCTGAGTGCCTCACAGCAATAAAAGAATTCAAGAATAAATTAAAAATTAAAAAAAACTGCAAAATAAATACATTAAAATATACATAAAAACAGTAAATAAGATAGAAACAGCTGAAGTTAATTAATAATCTGGAAAGGCTTGTATAAATAATTATTTTTTTGAATCTGTGCTTAAAGGTATTCACAGTTGAAGAAGAGCATACTATAGCTGGGAGAGAGTTCCATAGTAAAGGGGCCGCAACTCCGAAGGCCCTATCCATAGACTGTGTCAGGGAACCAGAAGTAAACCTGCATCTGTGGCCTGTATGGGGTGAGAAGGAGTGTTGGACTTTCAAAGATCTTTTAGGTAGTTTGGGCCCAGTCCACACAGGGCCTTGAATGTTACCAAGCAAATCTTGTAGATGATACACCATCAAACAGGAAGCCAATACAGAGTCTGCAGCACCAGCACAAGACATAGGCACTGCTTGATACACTGTAGGACTCCTTACTGGTACAGCTAGTCAGGGAACCCACAAGAGAGAATGTCATCCTCAACGTGGCCCTCGCCACCTTGGAGATGGTGGGTGGCATGTGGTAGGTGAACCACTGGGCTCCAGTGACTGTAATACCATATGGTTACAACTGGTCCTGGGTAATAGCAGATCCTCATCAAAGGCTGTGGCTTGGTACTTCAGAAGGGTACATTTTGACCGATTGGATGAAGGGGATAGAGGAAAAGAGGAATAATATTAGAGGGGCCATACTCCAAACAACTAGCTCATGCTTGAGTACAATCACCAAAGGTAGCATGTAGTATACGAGACCAGTCAGGTTCTCTAGAGAAATAAGGGAGGTGGTGAGGACCAAAACAAGAGCCTTCACTTGGCACAAGAAGAACCAAGGGGAGGAGGAGGCGGAGTGGAGGGAGTACCAGAGTAAGCTGAAGGATGCCAAGAAGATGGTCAGCAGTGCAGAAGCACACACACAAAACTTTGCATCACTCAGGGTTTAAGGGAGTTGGAAGAATTCTTCCAGTATATTATGGAAATAAGGAAGATGGGGGATTCTTAGGTTAGCAGAGGGAGGGAGGGTACTCAAGAATAACTAGCAGAAGTCAAATTATGCTCAGTATTTATGGTGTAAGATGAAGGGCCTCTACCAGAGAATGGGGTTAAAGCATCATCGGGGGGGTATCAGGAAATAGGGGTGGTAGAGATTACAGTGGATAGGGTAAGAAAAGGGCTCACCACACACAAAACAGATAAGTCACCAGGGATATATGTACTATGGCAACGATCCTCTCCCATTGCAGTAACTTTGGAATACTTGCATTGTCAACCATATGACCTGCCTCCCTGTGCCCCCCCAAGCAGCTATCAAATCTATGACTTTTCCCCTTATTTCTCACTGTAAATGTGCATGTTTATGAATAACTATGTATATAGTTACATAGTTGCATAGTATTTGTTGGCAGATAAAGACCCTCTGGTCCATCCAGTCTGCCCTATAGAAACAAAGAAAAAAAATGTTTTAGTCCCTCATCCTTCACAGCAGATCCTGATTAATCCGTTTCTTTTCTTCCCTTCCTTCCCTTCCTATTTCTAAGAATCCCCTGTGCCTGTCCTATGTCTATAATAATTATTAGGAGATAGTTATTAACAGTATCTAAGGTGAAGTAGTCTTTTTCTGCCAAGTGCTTCTGAACTGCTAATCATGTTAAAATGTGATGATTATTGTTTGTGAGATTTTGATAATTGTTTTAAATCGTGGAATGTTTTATTATATTTTGGGTTTGAATCCCACACTCTGCCTATGCACATCTACCTGTTGTAAGGTGTAACACCATGACTGATCACACCATGACATGGCAAGTATAAGATGGATGGGCTAACAACAGGAGCCTACCCTCTGATGAAGGTTTTACTGCCAAAGCGCTGGGGCACCAGTAGCACTTACTCTGAAGCTCACTCTGGCACCAGAACTTGTGAATGGAATGTTGTTTATAATGGAATAAAATCTGCAGCTTTGAGCATAAGTCATGGTTTGCCTGCTGATTCTACTGAGGGCTGTTGCAACTTGAGATATAAGGGGTTGGCCAGCCCACAGCAGCATGCCACAATTCACATTACCATAGCACAAGTTTCCACTTAGATGTTCTACATGGGTTACACCTGGGGGTGTTCAGGGAGCTGGCTTCAGACTGGCTGAGCCTTTGGCTTAACTATTCAATAGCTCGCTAGAGTCTGGGGCAATTCAGAGGAATTGGAGGACAGCAGATGTGGTCCTGTTCCACAAGGGAGGGGATCTGTCCTTTTTTTAGGAGGTACTGTTGAGCTGGAAGGAGGGAGAAATATTTATCGAAGAAATTATGGTTCTTTTGGTGCTTAGGGACGGACGGCTGAGTTGTAAGAGTTAGTCTCAAAGGTGTACCTCAATAAAATAAAATAGAATAGAACTTTACTTCATAGCCATGGAACATTACCCATTATTGCATACCCCAAATTCCAAACATGCTACAGATTAATTTTCTCCAAGATTACATTGTATTGTAAATTAGGTTGGAAATGTCCTGCTTCCTAACTAGTTAAATAAGTGCCAAGATTCAGTGTTAATTCTTCAGAAATGCACAGGTTGAAAAAGTTCAAGCAGCAGGATTTTGCATTTGAGCCAAACACATAAAGAATTCCTGAGCCACTTCACTTATTCCTGATTGCAATCACACACATAACTGCCACTTTTACTAACTGAAAACCTTCCAACACGACCCTAAAAAGTAAACACACTTAGATTTAAAAATAAATAATTGCAAATTATTTCCTCTCATGGTACCCTTCTTAATTATAGAAACAAATTAGAAAAGAAAATGAAGTACCATTCACATTTTTAATTGCTGGTGTTTCATGGATGACCATGAGAAATCCCCCACCTACCCATACCAGCTTGACAGCACAATTTATGCTGTTAACATTGCCATAAGTAAGTTGAGACCTTGACTCCATATACTCTAAGGCTTTGTTGTGGGTGGGGTGAACATTCAGCCAAAGTTCCTGTATTCCATAATAAACAAAGATTCCACCTATTGGATGAGTAGAAAGACAGATGTCAGTCTCCATGCCACAGTGGATTCCCACTCAAATGATGTTCCAACTAAAAATAAAACAAACAAAAAAAAGAGACAGTAGACAGGTAAACAGGAACTACATATTACTAGTTTCTTTTGGCAAAGGAAAATACTAGTTTTTAGTAAAACAAAACAACATCCTTTTGTTTTTAATTTATTTAGTTTTTGTTGACCGGGTAAGTGCACTAGACAAATCCTGCCTATTTTCAGGCACGACCCGGGGGAGGGGGATACAGATGAATGCCAACTGACCTTGAACCAGATTAAGCTGTTGGTGGTATTTTTAGTGAATGAGGGAAATTGGCCAGAACACCGGGGAAATTCCCCCTACTCTTTCGATAAGTGCCATGGGATCTTTAACATCCACCTGAACTACCACCAATCCAGGCAGATGGGACCTCGGTTTAACGTCTCATCTGAAAGACGGCACCTCAGAAGTGCAGCACCCCTCTCATGCTGCACTACAGTGTCAGTACTGGGATATTAACCCAAGTGCCAGATGTGGGAACTGAACCCACAGCCCTCTGATCTCCCGGCCTCAGAGGCGAGTGTGCTACCTACTGAGCCACTGACACTTAACGTAACTTTCTTTTAACGTATTTCTCTGTGCCTCCCCTTTTTTTAAGAGCAATCAGATTCTCCTGGTCATTGATTTTTGGGTTAATGCATTTCCTGGTCCTATGGGACTCAGCTCAAGCACCCCATACCTCATTACACGCTGGGGCATGCATTAAACCCAGACAAACAATGTCCTGTCTCATTTCGTAATTAATTAAGAATGATGATATATTAATGTGGATTGGTTTTTACCAAGATAGAAACATAGAAGTTGGCGGCAGATGAGGACCGCAAGGCCCATCCAGTCTGCCCATTTTTTCTACCTTATGAATATGCCATAGACCTTTATTCTGTGAATGGCCTATCTATTCATACCCATCTGTATTGCTCCCTTATGCCTAACCCATGCCTGTTTGAAGTCCTGCACTGTATTCATATCAACCACTTCCTGAGGTAGGCCTTTCCATGCATCCACCACCCTTTCTGTGAAAAAGAACTTCTTCACATTACCCCTTAATCGGCCTCCCTCTAATCTCATGCTGTGTCCTCTTGTCCTGCTATTTTACTTATATTGAAACATGTTAGAGTATTCCACCTCGTTAATGCCCTTAAGGTGTTTGAATGTTTCGATCATATCACCTCTCTCCCTACTTTGCTCTAGGGTATACATATTGAGCTCCGTTAATCTGTCCTCATATGTTTTCTGATGCAGTCCCTGCACCATTTTGGTTGCCCTTCTCTGGACTGCTTCTATTTTATTAATGTCCTTGTGCAGGTGCAGCGTCCAGTACTGCATGCAGTACTCCAGATGGGGCCTAACCAGTGTCTTGTAAAGAGGGATTATTACCTCCCTCTTACAACTTGTGATACCGCCTACTAATACACCCCAACATCCCCCTAGCCTTACCTACTGCTTTATCCTGATTCTGAAGTTTCTAATTGAAAACAGTGGGCACACTTTCCAAAAATGATGGCTGTGTTCCTGTGTGTATTTTTTTTTTGGGAGGGGCCTTAAAAGGCCCGCAGTGGTGGTAGGTGCATTTGGTTGAAGGCCCAAAGTGCCATTCATAGGATTTTGCAGAAGACAGCAACATTTTACTTCTGATATTATTGCAATAATTGACATGCTCTTTGGGCTACCTGTGTAAAACAAAAACAAAATTTATTGGGTTAACTGTGAACGGAAGGGTCTGAGAGATGGAGCGGGAGAGTTACTTTAAAAAAAAAGAGCCTATTGGAGGATTATTTATTGATTTCCTTTAGGCACTATGTTTCAAAGCAGTTGATGCTAGGGGTAACCCTAGCAACAATCAACACAACTGTGTATGGACACATTGTTGCTCTATGGGAAAGTGATGAGGGACATTTGAGAATGGCTGTCAATGGGGAGCCTAATCAGCTATGAAAAAATACAACAGCTAAATGTCATTTTCTAACAGCTGATACTATGCCTCCATTGGACTGGATGTGAGAATTGGAACTACTGTACTTTTTGTCACGATTGTGAAATCAGTTACAGGTGATACTGCTGGTGACCAGCTCTAAAATTGATCGGGACGGGGGTTACAGACATCAGGCAAAAGAGGTGATCTTATTTTATTCAGGTAATGGTACAGTGGAGTTCATTTTTTAAAAGGTATGGAGTGTAACTACAGTAGGAAAGTTCTTGGTGGATGCTTGGACAAAGAATGACCACTGCGGTATTTGCAATTTAGTTCTTTTGTGGTATGGACATTAAGATGGTGATTGTTTCTGTGTCTGGTACTATTTTTGGGTGTGTGGCCATAGACAACTTCCACACACCTGTCAGCCAATTAGATTGCTTAATATTCTCTAATTTATAAATGCTGAGTATGAATAAAAAACATTTTTCCATGCTGCCTCATAGATTTAATACTAAACTAAAGTGTCAGGTCACAGACATAATGTGATATAAAATTTCTCAGAAGCCACAGGGCATTTAACAATTATTTAAGTGATAAACCCACAGTAACAGAAAGTATATCCTCAGAAATGCACCAGACTGCCATATTGAAATGGGGGAGATGGGCCACCCACATCGAGTTGGGCATGGCCAAAATATAATGTATATAGCCCAGGTAGAGGAGGCATGTGCATGTTCTTGCAACAGAGAATATTCAGAAAGATGGACTGCCCAAGTGCAAGAAGACATGGGCAGCGCAAAGTTAAGCATGAAAAGAGCATGCCTAAATCGGCCGGCCACCCACAGGCTGGCAGCAGTAGTGCAGACAGGAGCACAGCAGCCTGCCTGCTGTTGTAGTCCAGTGGCAACCCCTACCCAGCCTTGATCCCCAATGCACATAACAGTAACAATACCCACTGTTCCATAGTGTAGTTACCACCCCAGCCCCACTCTCTGATGCACAAAAAGGTGATAAACACCAACTTTTCCATAGTGTAGGGTCCCACCACCCTGTCCCTGATCCCTGATCACACAGGATTGTAGACTGTACCCACATTTCCATAGTGTAGTGGACTCCCCTGCCCCGTCCCTGATCCTTGACCTCATCGAAAAAAAGGCATGCAGATCCCAGCTCCCTGACTGAGTAATAATCCATAGTTGTATCTGTTTCCATAGTGTAGTGGCCCCCACCCCAGTAGGCAGGGACCCCCTCCCCACACCCCACAAACCCGACCCATGCCAGTGACTGGCTTGCCCTCCACATCCTGCCATGGCCAGCCACCGACTGATTGGGTCATGAGCTCATTCTGTACATAGTATGAGCTCACTGAATGTGCCCTTAATATGTACAGTAGGAGCTTGCAACCTGATCAGTCAGTGGCCAGCCAAGACAGGGTGTGGAGGGCTGTGCCAGTCACCGACATGGGTCGGGTTGGGGGGATGCAGGGAGGGGGTCCTGCCTACTGGGGTGGGGGGCTGCTACACTATGGAAACAGATATGACTATGGATTATTATGATTGGGGATCTGGGACTGACATGCCTTTCTTTTCGTGCATTCAGGATTGGGGATGGGGTGGGGGGTCCACTACACAATGGAAAAGTGGAGTATTCATTATTTTCTGGAGCATCAGGGAACAGGTCTGGGGGAGACCCTACACTATGGAAATGTGGGGTATTCATTACTTTTTGGATAATCAGGGAACGGGGAAGGGTGGGAGGACTATATACTATGGAACAGTGTGGTTTTTGTTTACTGTTATGAACATTTTGTAATGGGACTGGGAGGGGGGTCCACTACACTATAGGAAAGTGGTTTGTTTTTACTATTATGAGCATCAGTGAACAGGGCTGGGGAAGGGCAGGCTAGTCCAACACATCCTGCTAGGCACAGCCATGCAAAGTAGCCCATAATGAGCATGCATGAGGCCCATTTGCTACATGCATGCCCAATGAGCTCATTTGCATATTCCAACTGAATATTGCCATTGGAGGCACAGCATGTCTGGGCTGTGTGTGGCATCCCCCATTGGCAGTATTCAGTCCTGACCCTGGCTGCACTGGGCACATTGGCGGCTGCCCCCTTTGTGTGGCCCATCCAGGATCCAGTATTCAAACAGGATGCACCATCTGTTGTGATCACACATCCTGTTTGAATATCCCATCAGAGTGCACCAGTGCATTTTTTTGGGTAGTGCATGTGGATAAGCCGCGCATCCAGCCACCTTTAAAAATGGGGGCCTATAATTTTAGAAAAAGCTAACTTTGGAACTTAATTTTTTTAAATGATTGATTTAATGAATGATGATTCACAGGAATATTGATAGGTTACACTGGTATAGCTTTCATGTACGGATATTTAAATGTTTTATTGATACTTGTAAAATATCAATGAATAATGCATCAATAAAAGTTCTTGATAAACATGGGTATATGTATGTTTTGCCAGGGTACAATATCAATATGGCCCTAACTCCAAGCTTTCATTTAAAAAAACAAATTAGTTCCTAGCCCCTTCAGTTCCAAAATTAATCTTGTTTCAATTAAATTATTTTTTGAAAGGGCTTAATTTGGACCTATTAGATATAGCAACTTTTTTTAAATGAAAGCTCTAATCTAGGGGGCTACTGAAAGCTACCAGTGGTGTCCATAAAGGAGAACCACACCTTTTTATGTTTGCATGTACATGCATGTGCAGCAAACATTTTGTTATGAAGAACAGCATTTCAGAGGTGTATCACTGTTGGGTCCAGTGAAGCCCAAGCTGCAGTGAGTTCAGCATTGACAGATCAATGACCAAGAACGCTGATCATGATACTAGTCACTGCTTGCTGGGCAAAAACTTCTCATAGTTGAAAAGTGGCAGCCACTCCTGTCAGACAGTAACTGGCTCATTTCATCTACATAATGCCACCCAGCAACCAGCTGAGCAGTTTCATTAGTGCTGCTGTGCACCAACACTCAATCCCCAAGTAAACAATCCTTGGTGTAATTTGATAACATTGTGCCCAATCCCCAGTGCTGCCAAGTACCACCCACCAAGCCTTTTTCCACTGTGCATCACCAGGGAGCCCACCTACAGTGCTGCCAAACATGACAACAACACTGGGTTGCCCAAGCCCCAGTGTCAGTAGCTGAAATAAAGAAAACTGTCCCATAACTCTTTCCCGAGTAAACAACCCCCTCAGTATTTTCCAACACCAGGGCTCCTAATTCCTAGTGTTGGCTAGTAACCCAACCAGGCTGTTTCCATGGTGTGATACCAAGGAGCCCACCTCCAGTACCACCAAACATGATGCCAACACTGCATTTCCCAATCCCCAGTGTCAGTACTTCAAAAAAGAAAAACATCCCTCGTAGTATCTTTTTAAAAGTTTTTTAAAAAGAAAATGGTCCACTGATGTCTGTTGCTACCAGTGCCATTACCTTCCTCCATTCCAGTCCTCCCACACAGCTCCAACCTCCCCAGAGCCCCCCAACCCTTACTTACTGTACCTACCACCACATCCATTGCCATAATCCTCTTTGGACCGGAGACGCATCTTCACTCTTCAACGCTGGACTGGGAAGTGAGGAAATCAGGTATATGATCACTGTCTTTCAACATGTTTAGAACTAGTACTCATAACTTGGTCATTTTTTAATATTTGCCCCCACATTTTCAACATGGCCTCATTGGGAGCCCACCTCATGAAAAATGTAGATGAAGTTCTTCAACTCCTGGCCAAATGGTGATTTCACACTCGCTCCGTGAAATCACCTTTTGGCCAGGATTTGAAAATTTCCACCTACTGGCCTTTACTGAGTTCATGAGAAGGCATCGTAAGAAGGCTAAGTTGAGACTTTGGGGTAGAATATTAAAAACCAACAATGTTATGAATGGAAATTGACATTTTTCAAAGCACACTCTAACTTTGGAACTATCTAATATTTTGAGTCCAAATTTTCAACATACCCATTTTCTACACTGCCTCATGAATGTGACAGCTGTTTTTTTTAGTATTCTAGCCATAATGTGTTACATAGAAACAGAATTTGATGGCAGAAAAGGACTGCTTAACCCAACTAGTCTATTCAGCTGTTCCCTACATATTCTGTCTCCACAGACCCTATCTGGTCTCTGTCGACCCTCCCACCTCCCAGCATCCTTCTAATATACCCCTTTGTCTATCCCATGTATGCTTGAACTCCTCCACACTGTTTTGGCTTCCACCACTTTCACTGATAATCTATTCCATGCATCAACTACCAATTCAGTGAAGAAAATTCTTCTCACACCACTCTTGAATTCTCCCCCAATTTCATTGCATGCCCCTGGTCCTGGTGCCTGTTCTCATTTGAAAGAGACTCTAAACATGTGCCCTATTCACTCCTTTGATGTTCTTGTAGGTCTTTATCATATCCTTTCTCCCTCTCTCTCTGTCGCTCTCTCCCGGCCCCCCCATTCCTTTCTTCTAGGTATACATGTTGAGATCCCTCAGTCTCTTTTAATAGGGCTTCTTGTACAAATCATGTACCATTTTAGTTGGCCTCCTCTGGACCACTTCTGCTCTGTCTACATCCTCTTTGTGGTGTGGTCTCCAAAACTGTGTACAGTACTCTAGGTGTGATCAAACCGGTAAGTGATATAATGGCAAAACCACCCCCCTCCTCCTGCTGGAGATGCCTCTTCCTATACAGTGCAGCATTCCATCACAAATTCTTTCAAATTTAGGGCACTAGGGTATATTTCAGACCTATAAGGGGTGGAGATAGGCTTAAGACTTTATTTAGAAATGAAACAGAGTGGATCTATAGATTAGATTCCCTACAACCTTAAGGGTTATACAGTATTCTGAAATGGATTTCAGGTCATTCTTATGAATATGACTTTTTTACTGGAGCTTGTTTTCCCTTAACTTACTGCTTAGGATGTATGCAATATTGTTGATGATTTTGTATGTCCTTATAGTCCCAATTATTTGTGGTTTGGATGGGGTGTGGTTGGGCTGATAATTGAAAGGAGAAAGTTAAATATTTATTGTATGTGAACAGGTGGACCTTTTCGTCCTAATCTGTTTCCTCACCACATTTCCCCCCTTTCCATTGTAATGGATGGGTTGTAATCCATAAAGGGCACTAGAAAGAATGGGAGTACTAATTTTAATGGCACTATATTTGCAGGAAAAAGATCATTCAATACTATTATATTTTTTTAGTTTTTGGGATATTTTTAAGTGAATTGACTTTTTCTTGCTGGTCATCTTTGTAATGGTTATTTAATTGGGATATGTACAGAGCACTTTGTAATTCAATTTGACACATGGATAAATGCTAATTGATATGAAAATGTTTCATGTGTATAATCATATGATGTCTACTCAAACACCGCCCCCTGACGAAGCCTGTAAAGGTACTATGTATGGGGTGTTCACATGAGTGGCAGTATGGTGCAATAAAAAGTAAAGTATTTAAATCTTCCAGCACAATGTGTGTGCCGCTTAGTGGCCTTATGCATTTTGTCAGGTTTGACCTAGTACAGTAGCACTTTTAGTAATGGCCAGCTGTGTGTGGTCTTCATTCTCTGTTTACTTTGATTCTGAGTTGTTTGACCATAACTGTGACCATGACACCCTCTGCATTTAAGCAAATGACTTTTTTAAAAGCTGTTACACATACGGATTCTGTCCCCTGACACGCTATAATATTTAACTACATGAGCAACGGAATGAAACCAGGAAGCAATGGCCATGTCATCCAAGGAGGCACAGAACGGAGCAAAGTTCCATGGCAATAGCCAGACTGGAAGATTTATGGCAGCTGGGGCTGTAGCCCATACCTTCATGTTTGTGGGAGAAAGTGAAAATAGGTGAGATTTTCTGCAGGACATATTAGCAGATGCAACAGTTGAAACATCGCTTAGCAGGGAGTTAAGGCACTTGTTTTATGCCCTAGATAAACTTTTAGTACATTAAATTTATCAGTGGTACGATGGGGTTATGTTAGTGGAATATGTTAAGAGAAACTGGGTGCTGAGAGGCCTCAGCATATATAAGACCCTTCCTCTGGTAGTTTGTATTCTGATTTGAGATAACAGTGGTAGAGCTCCCTGGAAACATGTTCACTGGAATTGGTAAATATTTTGATTGAACAGAACAAACGTCTGTATGAACTGACTAAACAGTCCTTAGAGGAATTAATGTGACAATTAGACCAGTTTGTCTCTGAATTACGGTATGAGAAATTAAATATGGAATTAAAATGAAAAGTTAAGAATATATGAGATGGAAGTAAAAGAAAAAAAATTAATTAACTAGAGACAAAGGGGATTATGATAAGGGAAGTGTATTCTCTTGGGACATGAGGCCAACCCATTCATGTAGTAGAGGGAGGTCCGTCACCTGGGGGTGCTCCATAAGTTGGAAAAGGACTGAGAATAATAAAAATAAGAAACAGGGACTTACTCAGAATAATCAGGGACATCAGGGACAAGATGGGTTTTAGAAGAAGAAAGTGGAGAAGACCAAGAAAGAACAGAAATCAGACCAACAAGCAAAATAGAGGAAAAAGAAAATCGGGGGGGGGGGGAGATGTGGGAGCTCAGGAATGTCAACCAGGAGGATGCCCAGGACTCAGTACAGAATATCCCTGTGCACAATGTTTCATCTGTTGAACTCACAGTGGGACAGATTTTGGTATTATCAAAAGGATTAACATTTGTACTTACTACTTATATTAATCCATTTAAGTTACAAATTGACATGTTTAAATTTTTGAGAAAGTTGGGTATGAAATATTATTTTGCACATAAGCAGTCAGCAACTGGTAATTCGACTTTAGGTAATACAAGTGTAGTGGATACTCAGTCTAATTTGCAAAATAAGTCTGTTGTGACTGATGAAATGTTGAGCACATGTGGACAAGAAGATACAGTACCTGCAGTATTTGGATTAAGCATTAGATCTGATTAATCAGGAAAAATTAAGAACTTTAGCTGGAGCTGGATGTGTTAATGAGACTATTATGAATAATGCTGACTTATTGTTATCTATTGCTGATGAGGAGAATGTTGAAACAACTTCAAATTTGGAACAAGGTGTTCAACAGGATAGTGGCTTAAAGAAAAAAAAGTGTGTTTTGTCCTAATACACCATGCCACTTAAAAATCAAGGAATTGAAAAAGGTGTACTTAATGATATCAGTGAATTGGTTAAACAGCATAAACATGAATCATTCTACAACTTGTCTGCAAAACAATATGATGCACTTGAACAAATGTTGGATATAACTATAAAATTGGCTGAAAAGGGTAACTAAGTAAGCAAATTTTTATTTCTGTAGTGCCCAATCCCAGAGGCTCTGGGTGCTTTAAAGCAAAAAGATGCAAAAGACATACACATTATCAACAATAACAACAAACAGGTCATGAACAAGTCAGTAAATTCAAATAAGTAAATATCAGTAAAATAACACTATCTAATAATAATTGACCTATAGCTGGTTCCCAAAAGCTTCTTGAAATAGATGGGCCTTCAGACTCCCACTTGAAAGCCTCCACTGATGGAGCCTCCCACAAGGATCTTGGTAGCAAGTTCCACAGGGCCAGGCCAGCCACCTCAAATGTACGATCCCCTGAGTTTTCAGCCTGGCTCTGGGAACCACTAGAAGGCCCTCAGTGGAGGAACAAAGCAAGCACACAGGGCAGACAGGGGACAGGGGACAGGAGATCACTCAGGCAACCAGCACTTGAACTGTATAGGGCCTTGTAGGTGAGCAAGCCCACCTTAAAGGCAACCCTTGACCTCAGTGGCAGCCAGTACAGGTTACACAGGACTGGGTCTCATGGCAGGACCTCAGAAGGCGTGTCAGCAACCTGGTCACTGTGTTCTGTACCAGCTGCAGGTGATAGAGAATCCTCCCACTGACCTTGAAGTATAGAGCATTACATTAGTCTAGCCTTGATGTAACAAGGGTGTGATGATTGTAGTACAAGATACTCACAGATATGTGGTGGAAATAAAAGGACAGTTGGCAGACACAGAATGTCATAAACAATTTACATTTAATCCAACACATGCATTTAAATGCATTTGGATGAGATGGTTGAGAGAGCTTTTGATAATGGAGAGATACATGATTTGCATCTGATTGTGATGTCAGGCCAGGTGGTTAGCTCAAAATAAAATTGATGTATTTATAGAGAAATATCTTACTCTTGGGCTGTCCCTGTTAGAAAGAAAAATGATTACTTGGGCAAAACTGGGAATCATCTGTTCTAAATATGCTTTTTTAAAAAGACGACTCCACCCAATTTAGGTTTGGAGTTTTGCAGATGTAACAAGGGTTTTCAAGAAGATCTTTATCATATTACGGTACAGTGCCCTTTATATAAAACCCCGCGGTTTAATCTGTTAAATGATTTCCTTATTAAATACGTGAATACAAAATATGATATTTTATTCATACTTCTTCACCCTCAGACATTGGAGGAGGCTAAGATGGTTTCAAGTTTTTTTTTATCAAGTGTTGAAACACAAAGAAAAACGTCTCTCTGCCCATGACAATTCATTTGTTCATGGATTTTTATGTGTCAAAATTTTAAATGTAATATTAGATTTAATATTTTTAATTTTTTTCTTCTTTTTTGTACATAATTTTATGCTTTTAGTATGTTGTAAAGGCTTGATTGCTGAACAATAAAACATTGAACCTTGTGTGTACTGTTTGAAAACTGAATTTCCTATCATTCCACCTTTTTATACTCTACCAGATATCCACAAGTCTGCAAGCGGGCCTCCTGGGCAGCCCACAGTATATGGTATTGGGTGTGCAGTAAGGTTCCCTCCAGATTTGTAGATTTTTATATTAAAGAGATGGTGCCTAAGGCATCTAGTTACATATGGGATATTATACAATCGCAAGAAAGAATTCTGGCTTCTGATTGGTCAGTTGGCTGTCAAAGCAGGGATGTTATCCTGGCATAACATCCCTGCTGATTGTTTGTAAGATATGGAGCATGAGGCAGATCTCTTTTTTCTCTTAAGAAACAAAAATATTTTTACACACTAACAAAAACATTCTTTAAAATTGTTTTTTTAAACTATAAAACAATAAGCCATTGTATAATAGGAATAATGCCCTCCAGGGTGGGTGTTATGCTGGGATAACATCCCTTCTCGGGTGTTGGACACCCTCGGCCGGTGGCCTCGGGCCCAACCACCCGAGGTGGGATGTTGTCCCAGCATAACACCCACCCTGTCGGGCGTTATTCCTTTAGTATGGACATTATTAGTACTCTTTAAAGTTTTGTATAATTTTTTTTTTTTTACATTTTAAAGTGAACCAGATACATACATAAAAACAACAGAACATGCAATACAGGATAACAATACTAGACAAGATAATTCCTGCCCCATTTGCATAGCCAGATATGTCCAATAAGTGACCATACTTTGATCAGAACAAAGATAAATCTCAGAACACTATAAATACTATTTGATGTGTTAGTTACAAGATAAATAAAGGAAAAAAGAAAAAATTAAATAACAAATAAATTACTGCTAATCTCTCGATAAATACATATTAAAAACATTTGTTTGATTGTCAAAAAACATTTCTCATAGACTTCATCTTAAAACTTGGATAATTCAAGCTCCTAAGTAAGGCTGGGTTGCATGGCTGTGTTTTCCTTCTACCATTTCATTAAAAGGTTTAACCTATCAGAATGTCCTCAACTCTTCTACCCTCCCCCCCCTTAGCATTATAGCTTCCCCTGATGTGAGGGTACCTAAAAAGCTACTCCATGTCCTCAAAAAACTTTTCCATTCTCCCTTTTAGGACATATGTAAGGTGGTCTACTGCCAAAACTTGAAGAACTAATTTGGGGAACTATCAGTGGTTGACAATTGTTATTAGTTCATTGTAAATATTTGCATTAAACATGAACAGAGGATAAGAGCAGTTAAAGAATTCATATCAGTTGATCCTGAACTGAAACATGCACCACACAAATGTGTTCTTGATCCTCTTCAATTTGCATTGTGGCACAATTACTTTGTATTTGCTGGTGAGTTCTGTTTTCATATTAGGGGTACAGCTATGGGAGTGGCACTTGCTCCCTTATATGCCAATCTGTGTTTGGCTTGGTGAGAGGACCAACATATTCTGATGGAGTTGAACCCCCACCTCAGACACATTATAATTTTATTGATGATATCATATGTATCTGGGGTAGGGGTTCTGATCAGATTGACGACTTCTTTAATTGGATAAATTATAACAATCTGAATATTAGCTGTACTTTTAATACTCACAAAGACAAAACAGAATTTTTGGATATTAGATTTTTTGTGGGAAGTGACGTTAAGGTCAAATATGAATCATACAGAAAACCCTTGAGTGGTAATAGCTTATTAAGGGCAGACAATGCCTATCCGAGGAGTCTGGCCGTCAGCATCCCCTATAGCTAATTCTTGAGAATTGAAAGAAATTGTTCACTAGAAGATAGGTATAGGCAAGAAGTGGGGGGTGCTGTTGGCCAGATTTTTGGATAGAGGCTATTCGACTAAGGTGCTACATAAGGATCTTACAAAAGCAGAGTTCATTACCGGTAGTAGTTTAGTCACACCAAGGCATACAGAAAAAAAGAATGATTTGGCACAACTTACTTTTGTAACAGATTTTTACAGGCAGGCATATGCAGTCAGGAGAACCATCAGACAGAGATAGAAACTTTTGCAAGAAGATGAGGATTTACAACCTATTTTTCTGAAGTTACCCTGTGTAACTCTTAGAAGGGGAAAAAATATAGCTGATTATCTGGTGCACAGTCATTATGTGGACAGGACAGAAACTGGAACAGTTAGTAGAAAGGCATTCTATCCATGCCATTCCTGTAACATTTGTAAGAATGGACAAGTAGGTAGGAAGTTTGTACAGCCTATTACTGGGAAAAATACACTTAAAGACTATGGGCCTGATTCCAGAAGCCACTATGGTGGACATCAGGTGCTTACGACAAAGAGCAATGTCGCAAGTCCCACCTTCCATCCCCCATTGTGGCATTCCCCATTCCAGAATGTGGCCTGCACCAAAGAGGGAATCCGCTGTGCTAAATGGGCACTGCGCCACCCTTGTGACCTGCAGTTGGGTAGCCAGGTTGCAAGGGGGATTGCGACACAGTGGGGCTCACAATTCCAATTCTAAGAGCCCTGCCATAGACTTCTCAAGGGGCTCCACTTAGACCTGCTAGGAGATTATGTAAGTCCCTTGTGACTGACTGGCACACTGTAAAGTGAGTGCTACAGGTGGGGTCCATGGGCAGGAGGGACACAGGGGGCATAGTAAGGGTCGGTGTGGTAGCTGGGATGTACAGGATTGCTGTGGCACCCGGGGGTGAAAATGCCCCTGATTCTATTTAACATGGGCATTTTGCACCATGCTGGGTGCCACAGCAATGCCTAACTCCCACCTGCTGACACACAGCCCTCTCAACCCCACCACCCCCACATGCCCACTGGCACTTGTGCTCCCCACACCATTGCCATCACTGCACCAGTGTAAGGGGTGCTGTGGCCTTGCAGCTTGTGCTGCTGGTGTACCATTGGTTGGGCACAGTACCACACTTGCAGAAATCATGGGGCATTTGGTGCAGGAACCCTGCTTTCTTTCAGAATATGGCACAGGGTTCCTGGCACACCCTGCATTTCCATAGCCCTTGGAGCAGTGCAACTTCCATCACTCCAAGGGTTCCTTCTGAAATTGGGACCTATGTAACTTGTAGAACCCAGTTAGTGGTCTATGTATGGTGATGTAGTTGTAATCTATGTGACAGAGTGGAAGATGAAATTTATGTCAGCAGAAGACTGGATCAAGCTCTGTTCCCTTTTTAGAAATGCTGAAAGGGTCAAACACAGAAAGTTCTGGAAGCATCCAGGTAGGGAGCTAATCAAACACAGCTGCAGCCAATGTTGATTGGGGCAGTGTGTAAAACTTACCTAGACAACACAGGAGAGAGAGGGAGCCCTGAGGCAAGCTGAAAACTGAGCTGCAAATGGTTAGCTCAAGCTACAGAGACTTTTGGAAAGGACTGTGAAGTTTGTAAGTTGACTTTATGATACTACCTGGAGGCTGACAGCCAGAGTAGCAGGTAACCAGATGTAGTGAGGGTTTATTTTATTTAGTTAGAACTCCAGATAGGAGTAGGATTTCATTTGTTTGTTAAAGGGGCTGCAAAGCCTTAAATAAACTGCACAGTTTTATTTTACCTTGGACTGTGTATAATCTTTTTGGGCACACCTACACCAGCACACTCCAGGAATAAAAAGGAGGTCACTCCACCACATTGATTATATATGGGATGAACCAAACACCCACTGAAAGAACAAATACAAGAACACATAAGAGCAATGTATTGAGAATGTAAAGAGAGTGCATTGGGAGATTATATCCGACAATATCATAATAGCACCATTAATTCTTTCAAATTTTGGGTGTTGGAGTATGTTCCAGAACCTATGAGGGATGGAGATAGGCTTAAGACTATGCTCAGTAGGAAAAAGAGTGAATTTATAGATTAGATTAGCTATAACCACAAGAGTTAAATTCTGAATTGGATTTTTAGGTCATTCTTATGAATATGACTTTTTTACTGGGGCTTGTTTTCCCTTAACTTACTGATTAGGATGTATGAAATATTTTTGATGATGTTGTATGTCCTTATAGTCCCAATGAGTTGTGGTTTGGATACAGGTATGGTTGGGCTGATAAGTAAAATGAGGAAGTTTAATATTTACAGTATATGTGAACAAGTGGACCTTTTTGTCCTAATCTGTTTCTCCCCTTCCTCCATTTTTCTTTGTTATGGATGGGTTGTAGTCCATAATGGACACTATAAAAATAGTGGGATTACTAATTTTAACGGGACTGTATTTACAGGAAAAAGCTAATTCAATACTGATTTAGCTTTTTGGATATTTTTAAGTGAATTCACTTTTTCTTGCTGGACATCTTTGTAATGGTTCAATTGTGCTTACACAACTGGATGAGATGATGCTTGTGTGACTTGATTGCAATGTGGCCATTTGCCTCTCTGTCTGTGGGATATACCACCCTGTAGGGGTACGACGCAAGGAAACCTAGAAGATGGTTCCCCCCATAGATGCCACAGGAGTGCTTCTGTTAGCTAAAGGTAGTTTAGGAAGAAGCCCATGGGTAAGAGAGACAAACCACTGGAGGAGGAGGAGGGGTGGATGGTGGGCCAAAGAGAGATGAATCGTGAGAAGGCTTGGGATGATTAGCCTTTTAAAGCCCAATGGGGAAGTGACATAGTTGCTCCACCCATTGAAACTCAGGCTTAAAGCCCTCCCATTCAATTGTATTTATGCAACTGGATGAGATGATGCTTGTGTGACTTGATTTGAATGTGGCTATTCACCTCTCTTTCCATGGGATATGCCACCCCTTAGGGGTACGATGCAAGGAACCCTAGAAGAGGGTCTCCCCATAGGTGCCATGGGAGTGATTCCATTGGCTAAAGATAGCTTAGGAAGAAGCCCAAAAAGAATACCCAATTGGGTGTCAAGCATCGAAGATGGGAGAAGTAGCAGATATCTAGACTGGAAATAAATAAACAGACATAGATAGAAATTACAGTAGCAGATGAGAAAAGGCAAGGACGAGGAATGAAAGTGAGCTGACAAGATGTCAAAGGGCAGACTTCCTAAGGAGAGAGGGAATGCTGGGGCCACCATCCGACTCCATCAACCAGCAGAACCTAACTATGGAGCCTATGAAACCCCTAGCCTTATCTAATATTATGACCATCAGCATGGAGGAGAGGAAAAACCCCTTTAAGTAGGAAACTTCAGGGATCCATGTTTAGGTCGCCTCCCTCCAGGCTGATGACATCTGATTTAAAGACGATGTCACTAAAGAGAAGGATAATAAGAAGGGAAGATGATGATTGGATAGGGAAACCCCCAAAAGAAAGCACAAGTCAAAGAAGGAATGTGAGACAGTATGGACCCAGTAGGGGTGCACTCAAGTATTCAATATGAAGGAATAGACCCATGTGGAGATCAGATGAGCAAGGGGTATCCAGATGTGGTCATGAGAATACTGAGGATCATGAAGAACGATGATGATGATGACCGCAGGAGTGCAGCAGTTCAATGAAGAAGCATAAGACCCAATGAGAGGTATGCTTGAAATGAGAGGTATGCAGGATTGATCGATGTGAGAAAGTAGACTGAGGCCAATAAGGCATACTTGATTCTGCGGTGTGAGCTATTAGATCTTTGTCTGGAACTAGATGCTTGAAAGTGAGAGAGGAAGTATGATTATGGAAGAAAGCTGTGAAGGCTTGGATGATAGAAGATGAGACATGAATGGAATGCTGGAAAGGCTGAAGATGAGACATGTCATGAACCTTGAATGATGACAGAGGCCAATAAGGCAATAAGCGATGGAAAAAGATGAATGATGAGGTAAGGATGAGTGAATGATGACCGAGTCATGAACCTGAGATATGCAGCAGGAGAGCCACAGTTCGCCAAGAAGGCATGCCAGGAACCAGAGGGCATGCTCAGGTCGAGCGATCAATGGGAGCAAAATGGACCGAAGGATGATGATGGAGTGAAAGCAGTTCAGTGAGGAGCTGCAAAACTATGTGGCCGCTTACCGCCAGGAGAATTGGTGGGTCCAATATATGGCAAATGAGGCCAAGCAACAGCACCATGGGGCATATGATGAAGCTGGAAGTGGTGAGTTCAAGAGAGATGAGATGTAGGTGGCGAAGACTAGCATAGTGGGGGGGGCTTCATGCAGGCATGGGATAAACATAGTGGCATACGGGAAAAGAGGTAGGAAATGGGGAGTGTCACTGTAGACCAGATGGGATCTATGGAGGAAGACTAGGCAAGGAACATTGGAGTAGACTAGGTAGGCCAATCAGTCATTTTCTGCCAACAAATTCCACATTTCTATGTTTCAGTGATGTAATGAAGCTGCTTGACATTCACCTGAGATTAATACACAGATTCTAATCTGAAGAAAAAGCAGTTATTTTGATATACAGAGACTGACAAAATGAGTGGTATAGCAGTCCGTTTTGATCTTTTCACCTCACAATTATTACTATTTAATTGAGTCTTTACTGGAACCTGAGGCCAGAAAAGCCAGATAAGAACAATTTACAAAAAAATCAAAAGGCACCTACCCTGGATTGTCAGACAAGCAGCTAAATATGCTTGAAAATTTCATGGTCCTGCAAAATATTTCTGGATTGCATGCTGTGTAAAAGTAATAGTTGACTTAAAAAGCACAGAGAAGGAAAATCAAATGAAATACTTCACAAAGTTTCGCAAGCGAGGCGGGACAGGTCCACTACAAGGACTGGAGCAGAGAAGGCAGCTGGAAGGAGAGAGCAAGCCAGGAACTGGGTGCAGTGCCTCGTCAAAGTGAGCTGCAGGGATGACAACAGGGATGCATGCAGAGAGCTGCTGTAGCTGGAGAAGAATGCCCTGCAAGCACTGGCAGTGGAAGCCAGGCACGACAGAGCACTGGAAGACAATTAGGTTTTGTTTTGTTGTATTTGGCAGAGTTGGCAGAGGCAGAAAGAGAGGGGGAAATGAAATGAGCAAGGAAGATGAATGGAGTGGAGAGAGTGAGAACAACCACACCTGGCTGAATGCCGGCAAAAAAAAATTACGCTTGCAAAAGAAAAACCAAGGGCAAGCTATGTGAGAGGAGCTAGAAGAGTGCACGAGGCAACGAGAGTCACAAGGAAGGAAGGAGGAGTAGAAAACAAGATGCCTGAGCAAGAGTAAAGGGACAGGTGAGGGCCAGCTGATGTAGCCTCTGGCTATGAAAAGTGATGAATCTTGAGAAGGCCTGGGACGATTGGCCTTTTAAAGCCCAATGGGGGAGTGATGTAGTTGCTCTGCCCACTGGACCTCGTGCTTAAAACCTTCCCATTATTTAATTGGGGTATGTACAGAGCACTTTGTAATTCAATTTGTCACAAGCAGAAATGTTAATTGATATGCAAATGTTTCATATATTTAATCAGACAATGTCTAGTCAAACACTGTTTCCTGATGAAGCCTGTAAAGGCACTATGTAGGGGTGTTTGCACAACTGGAGGTATACTGCAATAAAAAGTGCAGTATTTAAGTCTTCCAGCATGGTGTGTGTTCTGCTTTGTTGTTTTATGCATTCCACTAGTCTTACCCACTGCTTTTGTACATTGCCCTGCCACCTTGAGATCCTCAGATATGATAACCCTCAGGTCCCTTTCTTGTTTTGTGCCTGATAGTACTCCTCTCCCACTTTATACTGAGCTCTGGGTTTTTTATGCTTTAGGTGCATTACCTTACAGTTTTTGACACTGAATATCAAGTGCCATGTTTCTGATCATTGTTTGAGTTTCTTAAGATCCCTACACATTATTTCCACCTCTTTTTCAGTGTTCTCCCTGCTGCAGATGTTGGTAGCATCTGCAAAAAGACACACTTTCCCTTTTGGTTCTTCCACAATTTCTCCTATAAAGATATTAAAGAGGACTAACCCCACTACTGAACCCTGTGGTCCCCACTCGTCACATTTCCTTCTTTAGAATGAGTGCCATTTGCTACCACCCTCTGCTTTCTGTCTTTTAACCATTTTTTTACCCAGTTTACTACTATGGGTTCCACTCCAAGACTGGTCAACTCCCTTTATGACAAAGCTTATTACTAAGCTGCTAAGGACAACATAACTCTGGTATTGTTTGCATCCATCCTACCTGTACCAGCTTGTTTGTATCTATGTCTTAATTTACTGTTATACTTATGTGTTGTACTGCTATACGGTGTACTTTGGTTTGTCTTACTGTGACAAGGTACCTTTGTAAATGAGCCTATGGCTCAAAGGTTTTCTAAACTGCTGTTTAAATAAAATTTAAAAAAAAATTAAATTAAATTAATCATTGCTAACACAGAAAAACGAGCACCTCCCCACTCAAAGGGCAAGCACCAGAAAAAAAGGCTGATCAGGTTCATTGTTTTGCACTTGTCATGTCATTGATTTTGTCTGAATTGTCAGCAGGTGTTTCTCTGGAGAGCAAAAGCTTCCACCTATGATGCATCTCTGATATCATCTTCTGTGGCCCTGTTTAAACTAGTAGAATTATTGCTTTTTTGCCTTTGAAAAAGGATCTATACTACTGATTGAAAATGCTTCAGGCAATAGCAGGAGTCTTTTTTGTTTTTGCACCTTAGATTAATAAAGAAGCATGTTTGCACTTTTGTACTTGAATCTGTCTCATTTGTGTCTTTTCAGAATATGGAGGTGGTGAATGCCTAATTTTTTTCTATTGCATAGTAAAAAAGTTATACATTTTTTTTTCTCCAATTGATTGCACCCCTAAAGGGCCATACTACTACTGTCAGCTAGCGGAACCTTGCTACCAAGGGACTAATTTGTATATATTTTGAAAGAATTGTAGTTTTACTTTTTATTTTGTTCCTCTACATAAAAGTGGAAGCAGAGAGGAGGCTGTTAATTATAGGCCAGTCAGTCTCACTTTAGTGGTAGGGAAATTGCTGACAACACTACTGAAGGAAAGGAGAATAGAATATATGAAACCGAATTGGCTGCAAGACCGCAGACAGTATGGATTCACAAGCGGGAGATCATATTAAACAAGCCTATAGATTCTTTGTCTGGGTGACCAGGGAAACTCGATCAAGGTAAAGTAGCAGACATGGCCTATCTGTACTTCAGCAAGGCCTTTGACACACTGCCACATGGAAGGCTAATAGGTAGTTCAGAACAAAGATGTCTGCACCCCCCCACCTGGTTCAGCATGCTAGTTCTTTGAACCAAACTGCTAACACAGAAGAAAACAGCACCACCCCGCTCAGAGGGTGAGCATCAGAAAAAAGACTGATAAAGCAATAATACACTGCAAAACATTACATTTACATTTATTTAATCACCTGGTGTATGGATGTTAAGCCTTTCAATTGGAGACACTGAACAGGACAAGGATTTGCTAAGGCATCATCAGGGATTACTTTCTAACCACTGCTAATACAAAAAATAGCACCACCCCTCCCAAAGGGTGGGCACCAGAAAAAAAGGCTGATAATGTTCACTGTTCTGCTCTTATCATGTCATTGATTTCATCTGAATTATCAGAAGGTGTTTCTTTGGAGAGCTGAAGCGTCCACCTATGATGCTTCTATGATGTCATCTTCTGTGGCGCTATTTAAACTAGCTGACTTATTGTTTTTTCACCTTTGAAAAAGGATCTATACTGCTGATCCAAAATGCATCAGGTGATAATGGGAGTCTGTTTTGTATTTGCACCTTAGATTAAAAAAAGAGGTGAGCAGTGCTTGTTTTCACCATGTGTTGTGCTGTTCTAGTGAATGGGTTGTAGCCAATCAGGATGCAGGGATTTTTCTACCCATTTTATAAATTCCAGCTAACTGCCATATGAAATCCTAGATTGTGCTTACTGAGAAAAAGCATATTTAGTTGAATTGACTAAATAACAGTATTTATTTTTTTTTGTAATCAGTTTCTTTATTGAGGCAGCACCTGTGGCCCAAAATGACATTTTGGCCAGGATTTGAACATTTTCATCTACCAGGTAAATGAAGTGGGTTCATAACAAGACTACATTGAAAATTTGTGGTCAAAATATAAAAAAATAACAAAGTTATGAAGGTACATAAATGTTTTTCAATGTTCGCTTACCGCTTTGGCAATTTTCAATATTGTGACCCCACATTTTCAACATTGCCATTTTTTTCACACCACCTCATGAACCTAAAAGCTGTCATTGTTTTGAATCCTGGCAAAGATCTGATTTTGCACTTGTGGTGTGAAATGACATTACACCCAGTACTTCATAAATTACATGTGTCATGTTCAGAAGGGAGGGTCATAATAAAAATGATATTGAAATTTTGGGGTCAAAACTGCTGCTGCTGCTGCTGTGGCTAAAAAAAGATAAAGTAAGGCTGTTTGCAGGTATGGCCATTGGCCAATGGGGACCACATTGCCTTCTATGCCAATGATATGAGTTTGGGCGTGAGCTCAGTAAGCCGGCTGAATGGGCCAGAGCTGAGAGAAAAGTGTTGCAGTATGCAGCACTGGTCCCAGCCTGGGGAGGGACAAACCAGTGTTCTTGTGCACACATGACACCTCACAAGGGGTTGATGTGTGCGTCAAGGCCAGATGGGTCCATGCACTGCAACTGGACAAGTAGGTTAGCCTAACAGTTTTAAATTACAGTGCAGGCACAGACCTATAGTTAGTAGAAAGTCGGGATGCACCACAAATTACTCATCTCACTATGCATGCCTGCCACACACACCACACACACAAACATTCAACATTGAAAAATGCTTGTTTATAGTCTAAAGTAGTGCCAGTTTGCATAGGCTAAGCTCTAGCAGTTTTTCAGCCCCACAGTAGCACCGATTGTATGAAAGGAATAATATATCCAACACGTATCAGTTCAGAGACCAACAGACAAGATGTTTTTTAGAGCAGTTATATCACAGGCTCATTTTAATATATCAACCTCTATTTCTTTTGTTTTTTAGGAGTTTTAGTATTTTTTATTAGTGCTGGAAGGGAGAAGAGAAGAGAGGACCTATCTTACACTAGACAAGGTGTTTCAAATTTCTTAATAATAGGGATGGGCGAACCAGCTCTTCCACACTTCCAAACCTCCCTGGACTGAGTTGACTCAGTTCTTTTCGGGAATACTGAGCATTTCATGGCTCAACCCGAGGTGCAGTGTTGGTCTGGTTTAGAAGTGTAGTCTGGTCCAGTCCAGCAGATGACAGGCAGCAGTTTGTTCCAGGGATGGCAGGTCAGGGTACAGAAATAAAAAAAAAACTTGTTTCCCCAATCTCTACCAAATACTCTTGAGTCCCTGGACATCACATGCCAACAAAGGCAAACACTCATGATACCGGGGCACTGAAGGGAGCCAACAAGTTAGGTATTTTGCTTATGATTGACTCATGCTCTAGACAATCATCTGCATCAGCCACCCCAGGATGTCCCATAGGAAACAGTGTATCCAGTGCATTTGGGGCTTTGCATTGAAAGAAGACAGTGTGTGTGTGTGTGTGTGTGTGTGTGTGTGTGTGTGTGTGTGTGTGGAGACTCCACAGTAAAAATAAAAATGAAACAATGTTTTTCTTCTAGTCAGAAAGAGAGAGAGGGGATAAGAGAGATTAATGAATTCAATAGCAGAGTGCAGCCATTGCAGAGTACTTAACTCCAGTAAACAAAACCAAAAAACACATAGTTTTTCTTCCTTAGTCAGAAAGAGGATGTGGGAGGAAAAGAAATACAGAGAGAAAGGGAGAATATAGAGAGAGACCAGTGAATTCAACAGCAAACAGCAGAGTGCTGCAGACATTGCAAGAGTACTTAACTCCACAGTAAAAAAAAATAGAAAGGTTTTTCTTACTTGGTCAGAGAGAGAAAGAGAGAGGGAGAGACAACAAATTCAACAGCAGACAACAGCAAAACACAGATGTCACAGGGTACTTAACTTCATGATAAAAAAAGAAAATTTTTCCTTAGTCAGAGAGAGAGAGAGAGAGAGAGAGAAGACCAATGAATTCAACAACAGACAACAAAAGAGTGCACACTGCAGATGTGTAGATGTGTTCTTAGTTTTTGACAAATTAAAGGAAACAGGAAAGGGATTAGGGGTACTACAAAATGCATGTCCTGCACTGCCATGAGGCAGGTGCAGTTCTCATAAAATATAGTAGTGAATGTGATAGGTTAGGTTAGGTATTAGTTTCAGTTTGTTTTTCTTGCAAAATTTAAAAAAAAGTATAAAAAAAATCTCTAATGTAAACAGGATCCAACAACTTAAAAATTATTTTCATTTTGGAAAAATATATTTTTGTTAAAAAATAAAAATTATTAAGAAAGTAAGAAGTAATAAGGGGAGCAGACGGGACAGGAGGACTCTGTCTGAAAGTCATAGTGCCTCACAAATTTTAAGGGGGAGGCTTAAGTGCCATACAGATTTTGAAGAGAGGGATGTCACCAACCCCCTACAGAAATGATTATATGAAATGTTTTCAATGCTGTGCACATAAAACTACCAATATGATATGCATGCTACAAGCATGATTTAAATATTAAATTGGAATAGACTGCATGCATGTGGCATGTGTGCAGCAAGCAAGTGTGGAAAGCATACTTTTCATGTTAAACTGGAACAGGCTGCATGCATGTGGCATGTGTGCAAAAAGCAAGTGGTCACTGAACATAAAAGTTAAGTGACTTGCTCAGGATCATGCCACATACAAGTGGGGGCTGATGAGATTCAAATCCAGGTCCTCAGGTCTCCTGATTTGCAGTTCAGTGCCTTTAACCACTAGGCTATACTGCCTATACAAATATAGCTCTCTTGTACAGTACTTCAATACAAATCAGCATATATCTGCACACATACAGCGTGCTTATAGCCACTGGTTATATTTCTTGTATCCCTTTATCTCAGCTGCAGAGCTGAACTGTAGCACACGTAGCAGTGGAAACACATGTGTCCCCCCAATGTACACACTTACCCACAAAGCTACTTAATTACTTCTGTCTGGCCTGTACTCCTACTATTTTCTCTCCATAGTTTTGAATGCTTCCACAGAAACATACTTTAAGGGCAAACACAAAAGTAGCAATAACTCAATACCCACTCTCATGACCAGTCTGCCCCCATGCACACACACTATAGCAGGTGCAGCCATGCTGTTACAGACAACCCACTAAGTATAGATGTAAGTTGTGAGTCTCTTATGTGAGTACTAGGGAGCCAGAGTCAGGGGTATTTAAGAAATGATGTCCATGGGTCAGAGTGCTGGGGTGTACCCTCTTGAAATAAATGAAGTAATTTATAAAATTATTTTATACATTATGATGGTGAGTTGGAGAATAATGAAGGCTACTGTTCTACTAACAAGGCCCATGTTTGTCGATGGCGGCCTTCATTAATCTCCAACTCTCCATCAATAATGTATAAAATAGTGAAAAAAAAATTACCCCATTAATTTCAAAGGTGCACACTCCTGCAGTCTCACTTGCCCCATGTCATAATGTGCCTGAGTGTGGAGTTGTGGAGGTCAGCTTCACTGGGGGGGGCATAAACCTGACTACAGTGGGACTGCAACAATCTGTGCACACCATACAACTTAAATGTCCCTGAATGCAAGGGACAGACCTCATTTTATCCCTGAAAACTGCTCTGCTCCTCATCCATCCCTCATGGAAATCATGCTGGTTACACAGAGGATGCCCTGTAAGTTTTGGCTTCATGGCAGCAGCACCATTTCAGATTTTAACAGGGGGAAGCCAACAACCAGTGGAGGCCAGGTGCTTGTTAGTCCCTTGGTGGCAAGCTCTAGAATGTCTGGAATATCTCTAAAATGTAAAACGTATTTGTTGTGACTGAAAAATGATATGCAAATCATAAACAATTCAAATGCATAAGATTCATCTGTCTATACTGGGCTTAAACCCACCCAGTTACTAACCAATTTTTTTTCTCGGTCGAAGTTCTGAACCCACCCCCCCGAGAAAAAAAAAAAAAAAGTTGTCCCAATTTCTCTCTCTGACTCCATTCCATTCAATACCCATCCTATTTGGTTGTGAAGCTGCCCAAAAATGCAGAAACATGAAAAACACATAATTATTATAGTCCTCCCCCCTTCCCGAATCCCCCTGTAAAAACATTATTTACTTTTACTTACCTGGCCATCTGGCCAGAATCTGGGGCCTGCCCAGTGTTCCACCAGCCCAGTTTTCATTGTGCTCCTTCTCCATCCTTCTGCTAGAAGCTAGATGCTAGAACTGACCATCCCAGGCTCCCAACATGGTCAGCGACCAAGTCACCTCACCAACAAACCCATCCAACCTGTGTTGCTTGCTTCTAGCTTTGCTGCTGCCATGGCTGCTGTTACATTGCACTGATCAAGGCCTATGAAGGCCGCCCACACCACTATCACCACTGCTGCTAGGCCTACCTTGCTGTCACGGGGGGCCTGTGCTGTTTTTTTATTTTTTGCTAGGCAAGCCTAGTACAGTAAGTAAGTAGCTTAGTCTCAAGTTAGCTTCTAGCTCACCCTCTGCCCCTTCAGCCACCAGATTAGATAGAGACTAACTAAGAGTAGACCAACAAAAATATGCCATCACAACACTGCTATTGAGAGTTCAGTGCTCACTGACTCCTCCAAGCTGTAGTGTGCAGCCTGTCTGCTCTGTGGCAGGAAGTACAGTGTTGCACTGGCATGGCTCATGTACTCTTATTTGGCTGGAGCTCTTTCTCATCATGTGTGATGGTGCCTCTGCTAATAGGTGGAGAGAATGGACAACACAATACAGACACAGTTGAGTCAGGAGTGCACCTGCAGCATGAGCCCACACAGGCCAGAGGGGCATTTACTGTGCAAAATATTAAATCCAAATAAAATTTCATGCCATTATTACCACACCATAAGAACAACCTAGGCACAAAAGTGTGTATGTGTGGGAAGGGGGACTGCCTTCCTTGGCTCTACCTAAATGGCACCCCTGCTTACATGGAAACATAGAAGCTGATGGCAGATAAGGACCGCAAGGCCCATCCAGTCTGCCCATTTTTTCTACCTTACGAATGTGCCATAGGCTTGTACTCTGTCAATGGCCTATCTATTCATACTCACCTTTATTGCTCCCTTAACCCTGTCCCTTGCCTGTTTGAAGCCCTGCACTGTATTCATGTCCACCACTTCCTGAGGTAGGCCGTTCCATGCATCCACCACCCTTTCTGTGAAAAAGAACTTCCTCATGGTATCCCTTAATCAGCCTCCCTCTAATCTCATGCTGTGTCCTCTTGTCCTGCTATTTTTTTCATATTAAAACATGTTAGACTCTTTCACCTTGTTAATGCCCTTAAGATGTTTGAATGTTTCGATCATATCACCTCTCTCCCTCCTTTGCTCTAGGGTATACATATTGAGCTCATTAATCTGTCCTCATATGTTTTCTGATGCAGTTCCTTCACCAATTTGGTTGCCCTTCTCTGGACTGCCTCCATTTTGTTAATGTCCTTGTGCAGGTGCGGCCTCCAGTACTTCATGCAATACTCCAGATGGGGCCTAACCAGTGACTTGTAAAAAGGGATTATTACCTCCCTCTTATGACTTGTGATACCCCTTCTAATACACCCCAACATCCCTTTAGCCTTACCTACTCCTTTCGTGGTCTGCTTGGATGATTTCGCATCATCTGTGATGATGCGCCCAAGTCTCTCTCTTTCCTTGTGATTGCCAACAACTCCTCTCCCACCCTATAGGTTGCTTCAGGCTTTCTCTTCCCTGTGTGCATGATCTTGCACTTCTTTGCGTTAAACGCCAGTTACCATTCTTCAGACCATTTTGCCAGTTTATCCAGATCTCTTCTCATTCTGCCCACCCCATCTGGATCATCTACTCTGTTGCAGATCTTGGTGTCATCTGCAAACAGACAAACCTTACCCTCCAGTCCATCTGCAATGTCACTGATGAAGATATTGAAGAGGACAGGCCCCAGGACTGATACCTGAGGTACTCCAATTGTGACTTGCATCTCTTCTGACTGTATCCTGTTTACCACCACTGTCTGTTTTCTGCCTGCCAACCAGTTTGCCACCCAGTGGAACAACTTCTGATCCAGCCTGACCCGAACCTATCCAGCTTATTAATCAATCTTCTATGTGTAACAGTATCGAAAGCTTTGCTGAAGTCAAGGTAGGCGACATCAACTGCTCCCCCTTGATCCACCACTCTGGTTGCCCAATCAAAGAAATCTATGAGATTTGTTTGACAAGACCTTCCTGTTGTAATCCCATGCTGTCTTGGATCTTGTGCTCCTATGGATTCCAGTTGTTGCACTATCCTTTCCTTAAGGAGTGCCTCCATAATCTTGCCCACCACTGAGGTAAGACTGACTGATCTGTAATTCCCTGCCTCTTCCCTGCTACCACTCTTGTGGAGTGGGATCACATGAGCCCTTTTCCAGTCTTCTAGGACCTCTCCTTTGCTCAGAAACTCACTAAACAGTTCTGATAATGGCTCTGCTAGTTCCACCCTTAGCTCCTTTAGTACCCTGGGATGTATGCCATCATGTCCCATTGCCTTGTCCACCCTGAGCTTAGTGAGCTCTTCAATCAATTAGTCAATCAATCAAGCTTTATTTAACCAGGCAGTTACATCATTGAGCAAGCTCATTTTCAAGATGGTCCTGGACACAGAGGACACTTTTGCTTACAGTAGACAACACTTCATACAAAAGTAGGCATCAGTTCAGGCAGTTACAATATACAAAGTCAGTACTTGGATGAGTCAGACATGTGAAGCAAGTGCAAATATAGGCATTTAAGGTGCAGCATGTAGAGGTTGTAGCTTATAGCGTACAAGTGAGGAGAGGAAGGAGGGACATAGAGAAGGGCAGTGGGCAGAAAGGGTATCAGAAACATAGTAGAGAGGGAAAATAGGACAGCCTAATAGAATGAGGTCCCCTGCAAAGCTAATTGATGAGGGGGGAGGAGGTGGGGGGTTGCCCTAAAGGGATACTGGCTGACACGGGACACTATTACAGAGGTTAAGGGACTCAGTTGAGTGGAGTAAGACTTTACCTGAAACAATCATATGCCATTTTCAGGCCTCTGTAGAGCAGCCCTCTAAATATAAAATGGATGGGCAGCAGGGAGATTTTAAGTCATTTTTGCATGCTATTACAAAGCGCTTATAAAAAGGAACTAATGGCAGTTGAGTCAAGACATGTTCTTGTTTGTGGTAGCTTAAGAAGGACAAAGGAGGAATTCCTTAGTCCGTAGGCACCCTTTGAATGTTCAGACAGGTTACAGATATAGGGTGTTAGTTTTCTGGACAAAGCCCAGAATAGCCACATGAAGGCATTTATTTGTCTCTTCGTGGAGAGGGACGGCCAGTCTAATGCTTGGTACAATGAGCAGTGATGAGTCTGCAAAGGAAGTCAAGAACAAATCTCAATGCATGGTGATAGAGTGTATCCAGCTTTTGGAGCGCATACTGGGGGCAGTGGCTGTATAGGAAGTCAACGTAGTCAATCAGGGGAAGAAAGGTTGTTTGAACCAGCCACTTTCTAGCTTCCAGGGTGAGTAGGCATCTTATGTGGTAAAAAATACCAAGGCACTGCCTTAGCTTTTTTGTTAACTTGCCTAGATGTACACTGAAGGTGAGTTTGTTATCCAACCAGACTCTCAGATATTTAAATTTATCCACTAGCTCTAGTGGTTCATTAAGGAGGGTAATGATCTGTGGGGTCCCAGATAACCCTGTATTGTGGGATGGAGAGATAATCATAGCTTTTGGTTTTCTTTTGCATTTAACAAGAGCTTTAGATTCAGGAGGTTGTGCTGGAGGATAATAAAATCCTGCTGTAGTTCCTTGTACGCAATGTCCAAGGACTTGTTGGTCATGTAGAGGACTGTGTCATCTGCAAAGAGATGAATGTTTACAGCAACCAGGCCAGAGTTGATGCTGTTGATGTAAAGGGCGAAGAGGATAGGTCCCAAAATGGAACATTGCGGAACACCTTGGCGCAGTAATTTTAGTGGGGGGGAATTTCCCTTGGGCTTTAATTTGCTGTTTAAAATTTGTGAGGTAGCAGCGGAACCACTTTACTGCAGCAGAGGTTAGACCAATGCTACTCAGGGAATCAAGAAGTATGGAATGATCAACCATATCAAATGCTTTGCTGAGGTCAAGGAAGAGTGTATAGATGTGCTGTTTACTTTCCAGGGCTTTTAGCCAGTCATTTGACACTTTTGCAAGAGTAAACACGGTACTGTTCTTAGGTCTGAAACCTGATTGGACTGGATTGAGGATTTTCTCACAATCCAAGTACTCCTTTAATTGAGAGTTTACAATTTTTTCAAGTAGCTTGGATAAAACAGGAAGCAACAAAGTAGGCCTGTAGTTGTTCAAGTCAGTGGAGTCTCCTGACTTGAACAGAGGGATAATGTGCACGGTTTTCCAACTAGGCGGCAGTTCCCCTTGGGATAATGAGCTGTTAAAGAGATGGGAAATTGGAGCTTCCAGATAATAAGAACCTGCTTTTAAGAAGAAGGGTTCAAGTGAATTGGCACCAGCACTCTTATTGGTGTCCAATGAGAGGAGCAGGTCCTCCACCTGTTTGTAGGAGACTGACTGGAACTTGAAGAGGTGGCGGTCAGTAGAGGGGGGCTATGGTTGGTCTAGTAGCTATGCTGGCGGTGCTTGTGGTGCTCAGTTTACAAACAGGTGATGTGTACAATGTGAGGCCTGCAGTGGTGAAGTGGTTATTGGACTGATCAAGGATCTCGGACCTATCTGTGTAGGAGGTGTTATTTGCCACAATTTTGGCTGGTAGCAGGGTGGCAGAAGAATGTCCCTCAACCTCTCTCAGTATCTGTCAAAAATTGGTGGAACAGTTTTTGTTTGCCTCCGGGGCTGTCTGGAAGAACTGTTGTTTTTCCAACCTTACCAGTTTGGTGCAGGCATTTCTGGCTACCCAGAAGGAGAGCCAGTCTGAGTCAGATTGTGACTTCCTAGCCCTTTTTGAAAGGGTGTCTCTATGTCATAAGGCCCTCTTAAGTAGTGGGCTAAACCAATCAGATGCTCATTTCCTGGATTTGATTTTCCTTAAGGGTGCATGTTGGATGATAACGTTTACTAGCAGATCCTGGAAGATACGGATTGCTTCTGACACAGAGGGTGTAAGGTAGAAAGACTGTCACTTTATGTTCCCAAGATCTGTCAGGAAGGCCGGGAGACTGAAGTAGTTTAGGTTGTGCTTAAGCTTGAAAGTAGGGGTGGAGAGGAGGTGTGGGGAGCACCTAACACAGGGGACTGCACAGTGATCACTCAGATCATTGTGGAAGACCCCTGCGAGAGAGCTATTATGTGGCTTGTTGACCAGTATAAGGTCCAGAAGTGAAATTCGGTCTGGATTTTTCTTGTTAGGTCATGTAACATCAGAGATAATCTGTGTGAGCCTGTGCTCATCACAGAAGTCCTTAAGCTTGTTTGCACTGGCATCATTCCAATTAAGGTTCAGGTCACCCATGATAATGCATTCCATGTTTGCTTTTTCCAGGAGAGAGTGAATATGGGGCAATATACACAGGCCCACTGCAGGAGGTCTATAGTATGCAGCTACCAATAAGGCTATACCAGGTGAGAGGGTAATTTCGAAGGCAAGACATTCAAATTATTTGGGCATTGATGTGCGGACAATATTGGTGGTTAGGAATTTATCTTTAATATATATGGCGACACCACCACCTCTGGTCAACCTGTTACACCTGATCAAGTTGTATCTTGGTATGTTAAACATTTCGTCAGGTAAAGTATTTTTCAGCCTGGTTTCCGAGAGCATTGCTACCTCAGGCTTGGCATGTAATACCCAGGTGTGGACCTGGTCAAGTTTGTTGGCAAGGCTGCATACATTCATATGCAGGAAGCTCGGATCCTTTAGCTGTGGGAGTTCTCCTGGGGCAGTTAGCAGTGGGGGGGGGCCCTGGTTGAATTCCACACTGCCTGCATAGAGTAGCAGTAGTACTAATAATTCCCTGAGACATCTTACCAGGAATGTTAGGAGGACCCTTGTAGGACCCTTTCTATTGTGAAGGGACTAGTGCACAGCTCCTTCCCCCCTGTATCCATGGTGCTGAGCTGTGGGCCCTGCCCTACCTTTTCCTCAGTAAATACTGAGCAGAAGTATCTATTTAGATTTATGCTTTCCTTTGTCCTCCTCCTCACACTCTCCCTTATCCCCTTTGATCTTAGCAATACCCCCTCTGGACTTTCTCCTTTCACTAATGTATCCATAGAATGTCTTGTCACCTTCTTTTACTGTTCGTGCTAGTGTTTCCTCAGTTTGGGCCTTTGCCTGCCTTACTGCCTTCCCTGCTTCCCTTAGGGAAGTTTGGTATGCCTCCCTATCTTCGTCCTGCTGCATTTCCTTATATTTCCTGAAGGACAGCCTTTTGGCTCTGACCTTTTCTGCTACTGTTCTTGAGAACCAAAGTGGTTTTCTTCTTCTTCTTTGGCTCTTGCTTTTCTCTCTAACACGGTGGGATGTTACTTTAAGTATTGCACCTTTAATGCTTGCCCACTTTGCCTGTACCCTCTCACCTGTATTTCTTTTTGCCAGGACTATTTTAACTCTTTTGGCCATCTTATCAAAGTCAGCTCCTCTGAAGTTCCATATTTTTGCCTTGGAATGGGATCATTTAGTTCTAGGGGCCAAATTGAACCATACCATGTGATGGTCACTGGCCCCCAAGTGACCTTCTACCTGGATCTCTGTGATCCTTTTCCTGTTAGTCAGTACTAGATCTAGGATAGCCTTGTCTCTTGTGGGTTGTTCTACCAGTTGTTTGTTGCTTTAAGGTAGAAATTCTTTATCAGGCGCTAATATCAGTACAAGTAAATACAATGGTTTCCACTGTGTTCTGAGGTACTGTATCTTCATGTTTCAGGATGTGTCTTGATCATCATTTGGGTTAGTGTCCCTCATTGTCCCCCATTTTGAGTGTCCATGTCCCTCCTTTCAGTGCCAAAATGTGAGATATTGTGCATGCTTCCAAGACCCTACTCAGCACAAAAGTGCTGAACATGGCCATAGTATGCTCTATACAGAATGATAAAGGGAAAATAAGTGAGCCAAAATAGTGATGGAGAAACACATTTGTAGCACTAAATATGCATAAGGGAATTTGCTTGGCCCAAAACAAAAAGGGCAGGCTTTACAACACAGAGGCCCCTCTTAGCACATCTGGTTTTGGGGATGTTGGCTGACTATATCCTAGGCATTTAGTGCAGTAAGCAAACAATACTTTACAAAAAGTTTTGCCAATTTAATGACAAAAATTAAAAACCATTTAACAACTTGTGAAAGGATCAGAATTATTGCGGTTTATCTATTAATGAGAAATCAATGACAATGTATTTTAATGGCTCTAATTGCTAGTAGTAGTATGAGAAAAATTAAGTGATGTGTTTTCTTAGATGAGAATTGCATCAGCTTAGCTGCTGCATGCTTGGCAAGCATGCAACACGTGAATCTGATGTGATTTATAAATGCTGTTCACAATAGTTTAACTGCTGCATTCATGTCAAGCGTGCAACTGCAAACCTGATGTGATTTTTAGACTTGGTTCGCTTAGGTTCACTTTGTGTATGCGAACCTCATGCAAACATTGCACAATTAAGCATTTGCCATGCATTCTGCATGTGCACAGCTCACTTATATTTCTCAAAGGGATGTCTCAGACTCTATGTTGCCCATCTCAGTGTTTGAACTACTACTAGGTCATAGTGCTGTACAGATTTTGAAGTAGGGGGTGTCACATCTCAGACATTATGTTGCCCATCTCCGTGCCTGAATAGGTTAGGTAGAGGTTAGGTAAAAGCAGTCTGTTTGTCTTGCAAAATCAACAAAATTGACAACAAAAGTGTAAATATCACTAGTGTACAGCTTCCAACAACTTAATTCTTTTTCTTTTTGAAAAAGATATTTTTATAAAAAAATTAAAAAACAAAACAAAAAATATTAAGAAAGTAAGAACTAATAAGGGGAACAGAGAGGACAGGAGTACTCTGTCTGAAGGTCATAGTGCCTCACTGATTTTAAGGGGGGCTTATAGTTCCATACAGAATAGATATTGAAAGGTAGGGGGGGGTGTCACCCACATCTCAGACTCTGTGTTGCCCATCTCTGTGCTTCCCTGAAAGGTCATACTACTGTAGACTGTGTGTTGCTCATCTCTGTGCCTGAAGTACTGCTAGGTCAGATTGCCTTCAATTCAATTCAATTCAATTCAATTCAATTCGTGTTTATTTATAAAGCGCCTTTCAGAATCAAGGCGCTGTACATGACAATAAAATCAAGACAATAAAATCAAGATCAACAAAAACAAATAAACTATAAAGAAAAAGCCAAGTTAAAAAGATAAGTTTTTAAAGCAGTTTTAAAACTATCGACAGTCGGGCATTCTCTCAACCAATGAGGTAGAGAATTCCACAGGGTAGGAGCTGAGTAAGCAAAAGCACGAGATCCTGATAACTTCAACGAATCCTGGGAATCTCTAGCAATCCCTCATTACGGAGCGGAGGGGCGGAGGGGCGATAGGGAATCAGAAGATCTTTCAGGTAACTGGGTCCCTGATGCGTGAGGGCTTTAAAGGTTAGTAAACCAACCTTAAAGATGATATGCCACCGCACAGGCAGCCAATGCAGTTCGCGAAGCACAGGCGTAATATGACTGGTTCTCGAGGTCCCAGTCAAAAGCCTGGCTGCAGCATTCTGCACTAGCTGCAGGCGGCGGATATCAATCCCTGGAAGCCCTAGGTATAGGGAATTACAGTAGTCCAAACGGGTTGTAACAAAGGCGTGAACCAAAGTCGGAAGATCTTCCTGGGGAATCAGGTGTTTCACCCGGGCGATATTCCTCAGATGATAAAAAGAGGTTTTGACAACAGCTGAGACCTGAGATTTCAGGGTCAGACCGTCCTCAAAGATAACGCCCAGATTTCGCACCTGTCGAGAGCTAGAGAGCAGCACCCCACCAAGTGATAAGCCTGATGGATGTGCCACACCCAAGCCCCTCCCAGGATGATCTGGGCCCACAACCAATACCTCGGTCTTATCCGGATTAAGCTTCAACCAGCTCAAACTCATCCAAATTCTGATTACATCCAGACAGTTGTTAAGTACAGGAGTGCATCACTCTGATCGGGGAGAAAGGATAAATACAGTTGAGTATCATCCGCATAGCAGTGAAAACTCAAACTGTATCTCCTGATGATTTCTCCTAATGGCAGCATGTACACTGCAAACAACATGGGAGCTAAAATAGAACCCTGAGGTACCCCACATGGAAGGGAGAAGGTGTCAGAGGAATAAATTCCAGTGACAACTCTCTGAAACCTACCAGTGAGGTAAGAATGGAACCATTCGTGGACTGTACCAGACAGTCCACAAAAAACCCGCAGCCGCTCCAATAGCACCTCATGGTCTAGTGTTGAATGCAGCAGAAAAATCAAGACGGACCAGAATGGTATAAGCCTTTCGATCTCTGGCCATTAGGAGGTCACTCAAGACCCGAACAAGGGCAGTCTCAGTACTATGCCTTTTTCTGAAGCCAGATTGGAGAGTATCATAAACATTATGAGAGGTGAGATATTCATCCAATTGCAGTGCAACTGCCTTTTCAATAACCTTACCAACAAATGGCAGGTTAGAGATTGGCCGGTAGTTAGCTAGACAGTCTGGATCCAAGGAGGATTTTTTAAGGAGTGGATGAACAACTGCCTCCTTAAGAGGATTAGGAAAAAAAACCCTCTCCAAGGACTTCCAGACGATGTCAGCAAGGATTGGGTAGATGACTTCAACACATCCTACTAACAGAGGTGTAGGACCCGGATCCAAACTACAACTAGTTGGACACATTGATTGGATGATCTTCACAATGACTGCGAATTCTGGGTGGTGAAACTCCATCCAAGCAGGCCGGTGATTAAGTACAACCGGTTGCCCACCGTGACCCCCCAAAGGAGAGGTCGGACCGATGCCGGACCTGATGTTGGCAACCTTATCTGCAAAGAAGCGAGCAAACTCCTCACATCTAAGTTGAGAAAAAGCTTCTCTAGGCTGAAGACAGACTGGATTGCACAGCCTGTCCACAGTCCAGAAAAGCTGAGCCGGTCGGTTCTTTGCAGCAGAAATCTCTCTGGACAGGAATTCTGCCTTCTTACGTGTGATTTCTGATTGGTAGCCATCATAATGGGCTAGCAATCTAAGCCTGTCGACATCAAGGCCCGATTTCCGCCAGGCTCTCTCCAGCCTTCGGCCTACTCGCCTTAATTCCTTCAAGGAGCCATCAAACCATGGACTCCTTGGATGGATGGTGAGAGGCCGAACACGAACAGGAGCAATTTTGTCCAGTGCATCTCCCACAGCCTTATTATAGGCAAGTACAATATCCTCTGGACTCATGCATTCACCCGACAAACTCGATAGGTCCAGTACCGCCATAAGGTCACTGGGGCCAGCACCCCTTTAAGGGCGGTATTGGACCATCTCCGTAGGGGCAGACCTATTAGAGGGGGCCCTGAAACTGAACCTTATGGTGTAATGGTCTGACCAACTGACTGGTTCCACCCCCAAATCAGTGATCTCCATACCCAAGAGAAAGACCAGATCTATTGAATGACCTCCAATATAGGTAGAGGAGGTAACAACCTGTGTCAGGCCCAGTGTACTCATCAACTGGAGGAGACTTTGACCAAAATGAGAGAATTCATTGTCGACCCAAGCGTTGAAGTCACCCAGAAGAATTAATCTGGGAAACCTCAACACAAGGTCGACAATGAAGTCTGCAATCTCCTGTAGGAATTCGCCACTGTCACCTGGTGGACGGTAGACGAGGAGAATCCCACAACCTGCACCCTCACCCAGGATATATTCAAAAGATCTGGTGTTCCCCAATGGAACATCCACAAGGCCCAGTTCAGATTTAAACATAATGGCCACACCTCCGCCCCTATGATCCTGCCTTGGACGGTGTATTACCGAGAACCCGGCTGGAGTTGCGGAAGCCAATATAGGGCCAGCATTTTCATCCAGCCAAGTCTCGGTAATGCAAGTCAGATCAGCTGACTCAACAAGATCAGCTACAATAGCTGTCTTGTTTTTAATAGATCTGGCATTGCATAACACCGCCAAGGCAGGATGAGATGTCGGGGAAGACCTCGGTACCTGTCCGAAATTTTCGGGACTTAGACGCTGTTGCCCATCTCTGTGCTGCCCTGAGAGGTCACACAGCTGTAGACATTGTGTTGCCCATCTCTGTGCCTTAATTACTACTATGTCATAGTGCTATACAGATTTTGAAAGGGGGGGGTGTCATGTCTCAAACTCTGTCTTGCCCATCTCTGTGCCTGAACTACTACTAGGTCATAGTGCCTCACATATTGTGAGATGGGGGGGTCATGTCTGAGACTCTGTGTCGCCCATCTCTGTGCCTGAACTACTACTAGATCATATAGTGCCTTACATATTTTGAGAGGGGGGTGTCATGTCTCAGACTCTTTGTTTCCTATCTCTGGGTCTTAACTAATACTACTAATTAAGTAATTAAGTTGGACCTTAAAAAATGGATTCAGAATCAGAATCTGTAATGAAAATGGAACATGTGACCAACACCAGCAAAATGGCTGAAATTGGTACACGTAACAATAAAAATATTTCCCAAAAAGACATTAAGAAAAAAAGGAAATTCACTGCTGAAGATATAATTAAAACAATTGATAGTGAAGTAACACAACCAGAAAAAGGTGAAGCAACACAACCAAAAAGTGATGAAGCAACACAACTAGAAAAAGAGAAGAATGTTGGTGAATCCTCTGATCAAAGTAATGCAGCACTGTCAGCATTGCCAGAAAAATCAGAAGAAAGTAAAACATAAAAACAGGTAGCCAAAACAGTTAGACCTAGAAAGTCAATGTTCAAAGAAAAGGCTCTATCACTAGACATGGCACTCCACAATATGCCACTCATGCATGTCTATCTCCTTCGTCAGAACACAGTGCCTCTGAAGAAGATGTTGTAAATGTACAAGAACAAGTACACGATGTATCGCAGTTATGCCCTTTCAAAGGTGATGACTCAGAATGTGATACCAAATGAGGTAGAGGATGCCACCTGGGTTACTGAACCCAAAAGGAAAAATCAGAAAAACACAAACAACAAGCACCACCACTAGCCATAGCCAGTGGAAATGAAATCAATAGCAATCATAATAGCTCTTTGGGGACAGCCACAGTGTGCATGAATCATGGTCAGAAGCACCAGCCACCATAATTGCTGCAGTTCCTGGCATGACAACAAAATGTTCCACCTCAGTTGTGTGGAACAATTTTGATATAAGTCTCAAAAATAAATGTGTTGCTCTCAGCACCCCTTGTCATTGTGACGTTAGCTGGGGGTGGGGTGGGGGGACGTGAAGGCCAGTTTGGGACAACATCACCAAAAAGGTATTTGCAAAGAGTACATCCAACCATTCCACTGGGCAGCAGTCCTGAGCAGGGGAAAAGTATATGTGATGAAAATAATCCTACAGACAGTAGTGATGGTGAAGAGACTGAGTGACAGGGGAGAAAAAAAACATGTTTGACTTCAATGAGATAAGTATTTGGACAAGCTACAGTTTTACAACTGCAATCCTGTGGTTTTGGCCCCCTTTATGAACTAAACAGCAGACCATTACTGCAATGCTCAAGCAAAAAGTTGCCTACAGTAGATCATATCAAGTAACATTAAAAATTAGTCAGTTAATAGCTGAATTTACTGCCAAGCACCTACAACCATTTTCTGTGTTGGAGAATGACAGTTTTAAAGCCCTTTTAAAATATTTTGCTCCATGTTACAACATTCCAGGCCGTAAATATTTTGCAGCTGTCACTGTTCCCAAAATGCATGAATGTATGCAAAGTAAAATAAAATTGGCTCATAAAGAGAGTAAACGTGGTGGTGTACATCTGACCACAGACATGTGGGCAAGTTCTCAGATCACTGATTACATGTGCATCACTGCTACTATCATTTTCAGACACCTCCACAAGCAGCACTGTACAGGAAGGTAGGAAAAGAATGATAGCTCTTTGTGTTAGCATGTTTGGTAAGCATCACACCACTGATAATATTTTGGAAGAGTTGTGTGACAACATTTCTGAGTGGTTACAGCCCCTGGGACTCAATACTGGTTTTGTGGTTTCAGACAATGGCACCAATATTGTTAGTGCATGGACATGTGATGGTTTTAATCACATTCTGTGCATTGTACACTCTTTGAATCTGTTGGCATGGGCTTTCTTTTCCAGTGACAGCAATATAGTAACACTAGTGGGAACTGCAAAGAAAATATGTGGCAATTTTAGTCACTGTAAAATCATGTGGTATCTTGGCTGACTTTGAGAAAAAAAAATGGCTTGCCAATACAGCAACTAAAACAAGATGTTCCGACAAGATGGAAGCCAACATTTTACATGTGTGAGAGACTTTTTGCACAAAAGAAGGCAGTCCATGAATATACAGTGGAGCACAACATAGCAAATGGTTATTCTGAATTAATTCCAGTGGGGCCTCATGGATTATCTTACATTGCTCTTGACTCCCTTTGAGGAAGCAATTTGACAGATTAGCAAAGAGAATGCTACTGTAAACCAGGTAATTCCCATCATAAATTTACTGAGCGAGGAACTCAGGAGGTTGCACAGAGGTTTTAAATAAAAAGGAGACAGATCTGGTGTATCCCTTATGGACTGACTGATACAGCAGTTCCAAAACTGCAGAAGACTTCACAATATCATGACAGACAAAAATGTTCTTCTTTTTACTCTTCTTGACCCGCAGTTTAAGTTGCAACAACTACGTCCTTCAGATCTCGATGACTCTTATCTTGAATACAAAAACATGCTGATTTCAGCAACAAATGTAGTTGACAATACAAGTGAATCATGTGATGTGGATGCTGCATCTGATGATGCAACACCTATTGGTGCTGACAGCAATAATTTCCACATAGTACCACCATGTACTCCATCAACATTTGGTGGTCTTGCACAATGTCCTTTTTCACGGCACTTGAAAAAGGCATGTCATTCTGAAAAGCAGACAGATGACTGTCACACTTTCTGGTCAAAACTCATGAAAACTGATAATTCAGATGTGTTTGTTGTGGAGTCACTTTCTTTGTCTTTGTCTGATATTGTGGATGTATTTATGGGAACCACTTATTAAAATTACTGATAAGCCTTCTGAGTACTGGCTAGAAAAGGACACGATCTGGCCTGCACTATCTGCCTTTGCTATAAGGCTTATTAGTTACCCTCTCACTAGTGTTTACTGTGAGCGTATATTTGGCACAGCTGGAAATGTGTCTGATAGCCACACAAGGCTTACTCCTGAAAATGTATAGGGCCTTACCTTCCTAAAGGTCAGTCTCAATAAATTCTCTTGCCAGTTCAGTGAAAGGTGGCAGGAGCATAAAAGTGATGATGATGAAGTACAGCTGCAACTGGTGTCTCATAATAAGGGTCTTCCTTAGGGGTTGTCAACCCTAATGCCCACCCCATTTCATAAGCAAATAATGTCACATGTAATTTCCTTTCTTCATGTAGGGCCCATAGGGTGAGGCGTGAGCATTAGAGTTGACAACCCCCAAGGAAGACCCTACCACTGATTCACCAAGACTCTGGAGGCCCAAAGCCTAATGTTTTTTCCTTTTGCTGTTTGCAGGGTGGGGGTGGGGGTGTTAGGGTTGGAAACCATAACACCACATTTTCCTACTTTGTGGCATTACGTTACCCTAGCTGGTGCCTTAATGCAGGTTTTTTTGCAAAGAATTTCCTTACTTTTTGAGAGATTATAATTGTAAACTCATTTCCCATCCCTCTGTAGATGCTTCTGACCTTACGTAAGTGCAATACAATATTTTTCAGTGCAGGACAGGAACAAGTGTAATACAGTTTGTACTGGTATGCATCCTATTTAACAATTTATGTATATAAAGGTGTCAGCATTACTTATCCATAAAGACAAATGTGTATAGTAACTGGAGTTGTATGTGGAGAGGGGGGGCTGAACCTCAATCAAACAGTTCCTAAAGACATTGTGTCCGACCAGAGATGAGCAGCAGCACATAGCAGCATTCAGAGAATGAAAAAAAAGTCTTTGCATGACTGAAGTCTAGAACATGTATTTGTGTACAGTATTTAGAATTCACTGCTGAGAGCATGTAGAGGTGAAAAGCTGAAGCAGATCACAAGTGGGTTGAAACTACTGCTCCTCCCAACTTGTTCTGCTTCCATGAGCCATCTTTTCCTAATCAGTTGTTGTGATGCACCACCCCATACACAGTAGATGACTTCATGAAGAAAGTTGATGACCTCAAATGACAGCAATAAAACATTTTCAGTACAAGAAAATCAGCAATAATGGAAACAAGATTTGCATCTGGAAACATCTCGAGAGAATGTGGTTAAAGCACAAGCATGGGAACCAGGAGGCGTAGGTTCAAACCCCAACATAGGCACTCAGTGACTGAGTGAACTTTGAGCAAGTCAAGTGAGCTCTAGTGCTACCATTCTCCCAGCCTTAAAATGGGGTAGAAGCAGGACCACACTATAAATTAGATCTTGCTTCTCAGTTGGGAAAAATAAATATTTAAGCTAAACTATTTGACAGAATATTTATATAGGCATATGCTTGAAAACAGAAGCATCAGCTTTTATGAAATAATGCATGCATCTAATTAATTTATTTAATTGTATCTTTTGCCAGAAAATATGGCCAATAATGGCACACAGAGCCATAAGTGGCCCTATTCCAGTTGCATCCTGGGGAAATAAGAACATCGGAATGATATACAAAATAACAGTTCTGTCAAAAGACTATATATTGTACGAAATGCTGTCGGTATCCAAGAATGCAAACTTGCAATTCCAAACATGATAGAAACATAGACTTTAATGGCAGATAAGGACCGCTTGGCTCACCCAGTCTGCCCATTTCCCTATCTATTGGATAAGCTGCAGATCCTAGTTAACCAACAGCCTACTTCTTCCTAACCCCCACCAGAACTGCTTTATGTCTGTCCCCTGCATTCTTGAATTCTCCCACTGTTTTTGACCCCACAACCTCCTCAGGAAGGTTGTTCCATGTGTTCACCACCATCTCCATGAAAAAATACTTCCTCACGTTGATGATGGCTATAAAACAACAGTACAGTAGGAAGCATATACTGTATGCACTGTGCAAGACTGGTATAACAAGCAGAAAGCATAAGAGGCAACAAGTATCAAGATAAGAAAACTTGTAGTAACAAACTGTTATGATGAATAAGTATAAACCACTTTTTAAAAAATTAAAACAGAGTACTGTTCACTGTCTACCACAAGAAGCACAGGGTACGGAGGGCAACTAGCAATGATAGTACATTAGCCTTTCTTTAGGTGGAGAACTCAGAATATCATTCCTCCAATGGGTTAGGTTAGTTATGTACCTGGCGGGCAGCTGATCTAATGAACTGCTTGGCCGCTGCATTCCAGGTGGCCAGGACCGTCACCACCCAGGTAGCATCCTGCACCCCAAAGGAACCTCCGATGATGTACTGATGGTTCTCATTGTATCATCCTTCAGATAGCCCAGACATTCCATAAACACCTTCATGGTGGGCACAGTGTGGCTGTTGTGGGCCTCTAGAGTCATAGACGGGTCATGTCTTGTAGGAAATAAAACTTGACTCTGAGGAGAGGGTGAACACCAAGAATGTTAAAGGGTGTAGACAGGTACATAGAACAAAGTGACATAACATGCTTGATCAGAAAGTCACTTTTTAAAGTGTTTGAAATACAACATTTTTGTGCTTCCTGCAGTTCAAGGGATTTATATATCATGAGTCTGACAGCTTCATAGCCAAACTACAGGAGGTTCCCCTTTTAGTCTTGTAGGGTGCAAGGTTGAGGTCTTTAAGGGTTTGGGGATTGCTGGCCCAGTACAGTTCCTGGATTTTACTGCCCTCCACACAGAAGCAGTAGCCACTGAAGGTGGTTTCAAAATTGATGGCAATGCCCAGTGGGCTGGCCCCAGCTGGTCGGGGCCTGATTCATAGGTGATCTGCTTTTGTTAGCTCCCGATCGATATTTGCCATGATTTCACTGGCCCTGGTTCTCACCAATGAGGATGGAGCCCAGAATGTCACAGTCCAGGAAGTGCATTGAAAAAATGATCATGGGACCGTGTGGATGCAGATTTAACTAGAGAATGGCAGGACACTTAGCCAGACAAAAGTCTGGTACTTCAAAAGGATAGATATTGGAAGAATGCAGGAGATACTGAGAGGTAGCCTGCAGAAAATAGAAATATAAGTAGTGGACAGCAAATGGGAATAAATCTAAAAACATAGACAATGACAGCAGAAAAAAGATCATTGATCCTTCCAGTCTGCGTAGACACCCTATCATAACCCAAGACCTTATGTCTATATAGGGTTTTAGGCCACACTATCCACTCCCCATGCTCCCCATTTGACTGCTACGAACTAATCCCTTCCCTCTATTCCAGCTATGCTTGAAACCATTAATGGTTTTGGCATCCAACACATCAGCGGATCAACCACCCTCACTGTAGAATAAAACTTTCTCACATCCCTCCTGAATCTCTCCTCCCTATTCCTACTGAGTAGTTCCTCACAGTGCACATTGTTCATTCCTTTCAGGAACCTGACAGTCTGAGTCATATCTCCCCTCTCTTGTCTGACCTCAAGTAAGTACATGTTCATTGTCCTAAGCTGGTCCTTGGAAGATCTGTCCAGCTGGCCCTGAATCATTTTGGTCACACTACAGTTCACTGCCTCTAGTCTGCTGCTATGTTTCCTTAGGTGAGGCTTCCAGAACTAGGCACAGTACTCCAGGTGTCCTCACCAATGATCTATAGAGAGGTAACATTACCTCCTTTCTTCTGCTGTCAGTACCCCTCTCTATACAGCCCAACATCCTGTTTGCCTTACTCTTGGCCTTGTTACACTGGTTAAATTGTCTAAGGGAGTCACTTATGATGACTCCTTGGTTTCTTTCCTGCAAAGTAGTGCACAGCTTAACCTCTTCTGTTCAGTGCTCTGCCCTGGGGTTCTTGTTCCTTATGTGCATCATTTTACACTTTTTGGCATTGAATTTTGACTGCCAAACCTTTGACCACCTTACTAGCCTTTGCAGGTCCCTCTGCATTTCCCTAATCCCCTCCTTGCTGTCTATACTGAGCTTAGTGTCATCTGCAAACAGACACATCTTTCTTTGAATTTCTTTTCTCATATCACTGATGAACATATTGAAAGGACTTGAGCTAGGACCTATTCTTGAGACTTCCCACTAGTGACCTCCCTCTCCTTGGATGTGATTCTGTTTACCACAACCCTCTGTCTACCTTCCAACCAATTTCCTACCCATCCAGCTGTGTTCCTTGCTGCACCCAGATCCTGTAGCTTCTTCAGCAACCTCAGCAAGACACCATGTTGAATGCCTTACTGAAACTAAAATAAAGTCAATCGACAGCATGAACCTTATCCGTTTTTCCTTTATTATTCAGTCAAAGAAAATTATTAAGTTGGTCTGACAAGATCTCCCTACAATGAACCCATTCTGTTTACTGTCCTGGAGTTCTATTGTCTCCAGGTAGTCCACTAGGTTCTTGTTGATTAGTATTTCCTTCAGTTTACCCACAATTCAGGTAAGGCTGACATATCTTTAGTTAGCTGGTTGCTTTTTGCCCAAGCCTTGTGGATTGGAACTACATCTGCTACCTTCTAGTCTTTTGGAACTAGCCCATCTGAACTGAGTTACCAAATAGCCTACCAGGGGCTCAGCTAGTTCCAATACCAATTCCTTGAGCACCCTTGGATGCATCCCATCTAGCCCCATGGGCTTATCTAGCTTTACATTTGGCTAGCAGTCCATTTCAGACAATTTCACTAGTAAATACTAGCTGCCTCTTCCCCAGGATCCTCCATCAGCTGCCTTTATGCCACTCTCTGGCAGAGGCCTGCTATCCTACCATGTGAATACAGAGCAGAAGTAGTTATTAAAAATGGCTGCTTTTTTCTCATCCCCCCTTCTGCCTCCCTCTGTTAACCTTATTATTCCCCCATGTCTTTCTTTTTTCATAATACTATATATCTGAAGAATTATTTTTCCCCACCCTTGCCCCCCTCTGCAATACACAGCTCTGTATCTGTGTTTGTATCTTTGACTGCTCTCTTGGCTTCCCTTGTTCTCAGTTGGTACTCCCCCCATTCTTCCTCCCCTTGTTCTTCCTTGTACCTGGGAATGCCCTCACTGCCTCCATGACCTTTTCCAAGAAGCATATCGGTCTCATGCACCTGTTTCTTTTGGTTATCTTTCTTATGCATGTCTTTGTTGCCTTGAGAATGGCCCCCTTAATTTCTCTCCATCATTTTTACACTCTCCTGATTGTGTCCACTCCAACTAACCGGTCCTTAACTAATTCCCACATCTAGTTGAAGTCTCATGTTCTGAAATCTAGAACTTTAACCTTTGATGAGGGCTTGCTGGTCACAAGGGCCAGCTCAAACCATATAGTGTTATGGTCATCGGAACCTAGTTGCTTCTCAACTCATACTCCTTCTACCAATTTGAGCTGGTAAGCACCGCATTGAAAATTGCTTCCTGCCTTGTGGGTTCCTTAATGGGCTGCATCAGCAGGCAGTCCTGCAATGTATCAACCAGGACCTGATTTCTGATGCTTTTAGCTGCTGGAATGTCTCAATCAGTGGCTGGCAGGTTAAGATCCCCCACTACCACCACCTCCCCCTTTGCAATACTCTTCTGTGCATGTGCCCTTTGTTTCCTCTCTCTCGCTTCCTTCTGTCTTGGTAGTCTATAGACCACCCCCATGTGTAGCTTCTTACCTGAGGCTGCTGTGAGATGAACCCACAGCAATCCTATATCCCCATTTGCTCCCCTGATGGATCCATCCTCCACTGCCTCTGTGCCTTCCCTGACATAAAGGGCTACCCTCCTCCTTTATCTTTCCCTCTGTCCCATCTAAACACGGTGTAGCCTCGGACTGACAAGTCCCAATTGTTTTTCTTTGTGGTCCAAGTTTTTGTAATGCTTACAAGGTCAATCCCTGTGTCTGCCACCAGTGTATGGAACTCACTGATTTTATTTCCCAGGCTTCTAGGAAGCTTTTGAAATGGGAGTACCAAAAGCTACAGAACTCTGTGTCAGGGAGATAAGTAAGATTAGACATGAAAAAATTCTAGTTTGGTTCATAAAAACAGCAGGAGAGGTGGTCTGAGAGGAAAGGAATGCATTTAAGGTATACAGTACAAAGAATACCTAAAAGATGAGGTTAGGAATGCTTACCTAATAAGAACAAAGGAAAATAGTAGGATAGTGAGATATGTGATGTGTGAGGCAGAACTGAGATTAACAGAGGATGTGAAGAATGGAGAAAAAGCATTCTTCCTGTATATATAGGAAAAGTACAAAAATAGAGTAATAGGTTAATGCAAGGATGGTGAAGGAGAACGGAGACAAGACTAAGATTAACATACTGAACCACTATTTGTGTTCAATTTTCAAAATAGAAGGGGATGGACCACTACCTGACTGAACAATTTAACCAAAGGATAAGGAGGGGGAGGGGTCCAGTTATGTTATCATCACTGAATGTATTGTGCTGGAGGGATCGCGTGCATTAAAAGTGGACAAATCTATGGAAATAGACAGGATGTATCCAAAAGTGCTGAGGGAGGTTGCACGGGTATTCACAGCGCTACTAGCAAATATCTACAACTGCTTTCTAATTACTAGGCTGGTACCCAGGGACTGGCGGACAGCTGATGTGCCCCTGTAGAAATGCAGCAGTAAGGATGATCCAGAAAACTACAAACTAGTTAGCCTGATGTCTATAGTGGAGAAATTGCTAGAATATATCCTAAAGGAAAGGTTGGTAGAATTTCTTGCAGTAGCCATTCTCCTGGATAACAAGCAATGTGGATTAAATGAAGGGGAGGTCATGCCAGACAAACCTGCTTGAATTGTTTCATTTGGGTAATAGGGGGAAGCCAATAAAGGGACAGGTAGTTGACATACTATACTTGGATTTTACACTGACCTCTGCTTAATACTCCACAGCAAACTGGCCAAGAAGCCACAAGATTTGGGGGGCATGGCTAGCTGGCAACATGATTGCAGGCTAATTGTGTGACTGATGCTCTTACCGAGGAGAACTGGTGCTCATCCATGAAAAACCATCTGCAACTTTCTTCTGATATAAAGTGTGATAGCCCCCATTGTGCTGATCTGATGAGCAAATTCAGCTTGTTGTGACCATTTATCTCTTAGCCTGCTTCACAGATGCACCAGCTGAAAGTGAAAGTGCCCGACCATGCAGTGTCCCCAGACAGCTCAGAGATATACCATGGCTACTGCTCTGGTGAATTCTCTTAACATGCACCATATTTCAAACATGCTACCTATAATTCTTCAAGATACGACCAAAATGAAGCAAGCGACCACCCAAATCAATTAGGCTTCAAGAGCAGGATCACTCCATAAAATACCTTCTCTCAAAGGCGGACAATATGGAAAACCATCCCAGATGGAACTGTTTAAGACTGGTAGATCTGCCAGAGGGGGTGGGTGACACCAATATTACATTTCCACAACAGCACATTCCCACCATCCTGAATGCCACTGTCTTCCATTAGAAATTAAAAGGACCCATCAATCTCTTGCACCTTGCCCTAAACCTGGGGACGGACCCCATCCAATTTTGCTGAGGCATCTATGGTACCTTGTTAGCCATAGGAGCCCCTGATCAGGCAGAAACAACCAGCCCATCTCCAGCAGTCACAGCTGGAGAAGCCAGCCACGCACCCCCCTCCTGCCCGCCTCCAAGAACAGTCAGCCGCTGTAGGAGACCCTGATTGGGCAGAAACAACCAGCCCTGCTCCAACGGTCATGGCTGGAGAACCCAGCTAGCCATGCGCCCTCCTTCTGCCCACCTCCAAGCACAGTCAGCTGCCATAGGAGGCCCTGATCAGGCAGACACAACCAGCCCCGTTCCAGCAGTCGTGGCTGGAGAAGTCAGCCGGCCGTGTGCCCTCCTCCTGCCCGCCTCCAAGCACAGTCAGCTGGTAAGCTCCACACTGCCTCGGGAAAGTGTCTCAGGGACCCTGATTGGCTGAAGACACTCAGGGTCACCACTGATTGGTTGCTGCCCATATGGCTCTGCCTGGTATTGCACACGGCTTTCTCTTCTGGCTCCTTGATGCTCCCTCACTGCCATTTGAAATTTCTATATTTTTGTCTAGCGCTAGTTGGAGAACTGTACTGTATTTTATGCTTATGGGGATATTGTAGTGAATTGTATGATTATTTTTTTCTAACTACTGCTATTTTGCACTGATCCTTTGTCTTCGGGTGCTCCTGCTCTGCTCTGCACCCCCTCTAGCTAGCTTCATTTCCTTTCACCTCTCTGCTGATCTCTCTCTCCCCCAACTCCTAAACAGCATCTCTAATCTTTTTTTCTCTTCTCCTTTCACCGCAGGGAACAGCGGCGCCCTTCTGTTAAGCATCGCCATCTGGATATCTGCCATCCCCCTCTCCCTGCTCAGCTTACTTTCCTACTCTTTTGTCTCTACCTGCAGTCCCCTGCCCCCCGGTTTAGCCTCTTTGCATTTTCTTTGTATGCCCTGGCCTTATCTAACCCATGTCTCTGCTCTTCTTCCAGCCGTGGGAGCCCCTGATCAGGCAGAAACAACCAGCCCTGCTCCAGTGGTTGCAGCTGGAGAAGCCAGCCAGCTGCGCACCCTCCTTCTGCCAACCTTCAAGCACAGTGATCCGATAAGCTTCACATTGCCTCAGGAAAGTGTCTCGGGGACCCTGATTGGCTTAAGATGCTCAGGGTCACCACCGATTAGTTGCTGCCTGTATGACTTTGCCTGGGATTGGACATGGCGTTCTCTTCTGGCTCCTTGCTGCTCACTCACTGCCATTTGAAATTTCTGTATTTTTTGTACCACACCATCCGACCCGTCCCCGGCCTCTATTAAATGCTCCTTCCCCAAGTGGAAGGCCAACCGCCTATTCCTGCTATTGGTTTGTAAATCAGTTAGGCATGCCTTAAACTTAACCTCCACCCCTTACTATCCTCATCTTCTTTTCTCAAGCCCCTTCAACATACATTCTGCTTCCTGTGCCTGTTCTGCATCCTAGTAGGTTAGTTTCAGCCAAAATGACACCTCGGGAGCTCCTCCTCATACTTTGCTTCACATTACTTTTTACCCACATTCCAGAACAATTACCACACCAGCACCTGTGCTGCCCTAGTGATGACCACCCAGTCCTGCACCCCCTCAAAGGGACATGGCTCCCCTCTTCAGGAACGACTACACCTCTACTCTGTATGTCTCCTCATCAGGCTATATCTAAGGAATTGCATAGAATATCTTGGAACATGTTGGTTAAAACAGTTCTTTATGTCCTATTCATATCCAAACACACAAGTCACCCTTGCCCAGCACCCACGGAACCTCCTCATGCCAAATGACATAAAAAACGCTTGTTCAATATGTTAGTAAATTGCCTCAAGAAACTACTCTTGCTTCCACTACTCTGCTCCGGAAATGTCGAGCTAAATCCAGGCCCACCGGCTTCTATAAATTACTCTGCTGACCTCCCCTGTTTCAAGTGCATTAGTTTCCTCCACCTGAATGTGTGTAGCCTACTCAGCAAGTTTGACCTGATTCAGACATGGTCTCTACATGCTTCCCCTGACTTCCTAATGATATCAGAATCATGGCTAATGCATCTGACCCCTGACAAAGCTATCAGCCTACCGGGGTACACCACCTTCCAACGTGACAGACCAACGGGGCGGGTCATAATATATGCTAAGAACAAATTCTCTGTGACAATCATTTATTGTACCTCTAAAGCCAAGGAATTTGAATGTTTAGCCTTAAAGCTATTGCTTACCAATGATAAGGCTCTCTTCATTGCTGCTTGCTACCGACCACCCTCTGGCGGCATGACCCTCCAGCCCCATCTTCAAAGTCTAATTGATATGGCTAACTTAGAGTGCATTCTGATGGGGGACTTCAACCTAAATTGGAATGATGAGACCAAGAAACTCAAAGATCTCTGTGATCTGTGCGGGTTGGCCCAGATGACCCCTGTGATCACCAGACCTAACAGAAAAAAACCCATACATAGCTCCCTGGACCTAATGTTAGTCAGCAAACCCCACAATATTTCACATGCTGGGGTGTTCTTCAATGACCTTAGTGACCATTGTGCCATTGCCTGCATCAGGCATTCTCCCCAATTAAAATCAGCCCCTAAAACACACTGAACAGATGCCTGAAAAAGTTTTGCCAACATGCCTTCTTGAATGATCTGAGCAATATTAGATGGCAAGACTTCTACCTGACCTCTTCTCTCAAAGAAGCATTCTACATATTTCATAACCTCCTAGTGGACCTTCTAGACAAGCATGCCCCCTTAAGAATGATCAAATCCAAGGTAAGATCACCTGGATGGTTCTCACCCATCATAAAAAAAGCCCTCAAAGACAGAGACTACTGGTGGAAAAGAGCTAGAAAGACATGCACCAATACTGATTGGCTTGCCTTCCGCATATCCCGAAATGCCTGTACCAAATTTGTTAAGACTGAAAAGGCTAGATTCTTCCAATCAGCCCTGGAAGGCAACAAAAACAATGTCACCAAAGTCTGAAGTATTCTCAAAGAGGTTAAGGGCTATACCTCAGATGCCACTCTTCCAACTAAACTACAGTCCAGGGACACCACTTACGCAGACAGAGCTAATATGCTTAACCAACTGAATGAACACTTTACCACAGTGGGGCTGGCATTTGATGCCTCTTACTTAAGTAAGATCATCCAACAGGGGTCTGACACTGATATCACTAGAGCTAGCACCTACACCAAACAGAGTTGCCCCCCCTTCAGCGTCCATCCTATATCTTTTAAGCAAGTAGAGACCCTCCTACAGTCCTTAGATACTAAAAAAGTGCTGGCGCTGATCTTATCAAACCTTTTTTCCTAAAACTTGGTCATCACTTTCTTACTGCCCCCATCACCCATTTATTCAACATCTCCCTCTTTCAGGGGAAGCTACCCTTATCGTGGAAAACTGCTCACATCATCCCTTTGTTCAAATCCAGGTTCCCCAGTGACCCGAACAACTACTGGCCCACTTCTATACTATCTTCCCTTTCAAAATTATTGGAAAAACTTGTCGACACCAAAATCTGGGAGCATCTGGACTCACATAAACTGCTAAATGCTGCTCAGTCAGGTTTCAGAGCCAAGCATAGCACAGTGTCAGCCCTTGCAAAAGTCACCACCGACTGGCAAACTGCCCTGTACGCCAAGAAGCATGTATTCACACTCTTCCTTGACCTTAGTAAGGCGTTCGACATTGTGGACCACATTATGCTTGACGCACTAGGTAATATAGGTCTTGACAACCATGACATTAAGTGGTTCACCAGCAATCTTACTAATAGACAACAATGAGTCAAAGCTGCAGGAGACTTGTCCCCTCTGAAAATATTACCAAGAGGCATCCCTCAAGGCTCTATCTTGGGGGTCCAATCCTATTTGCTATCTATATCAATAACCTCAACTCGCATCTGCACACAGCCAAAGTGCACTTATTTGCAGATGATACAGTCCTGTACACTGCTAATTTCTCACTAGGCATGGCCCATGAGGACCTACAGCAAGATTTCATCTCCCTCCAACATAATCTTTTGAAGCACAAACTACTGCTTAATGCCAAAAAAACTAAAGCTATGATCCTCTCTCTGAGCACCGCCTCAGGGTCTACATGTAACCTGCAGATTCTAACTTTGCTAGGTGAACCCTTGGAAACCTTTGCCACCTTTAAATACCTAGGATTCTGGCTTGGCAATAAGCTTAATTTCCTTTGCCATCTGAATTATCGAAAAAACTAAAACAATGCTTAGGTATTCTCTTCCGCATTAAGCACCTCCTAACCTCTGATGCCAAATTGAAATTAGTACAGTCTACATTCTTACCCCTATTGGACTACGCTGATTTCCTCTACATCAACTGCTCTCCTACCATACTTCGTAACCTTGACACTCTCTATCACAGGGCCCTTCAGTTCATTCTTAACCTACCTCTTTGAACCCATTATTATCTGCTGTACCAAGAGCTGGGATGGACCTCGCTTACTATGAAGATGAAAAGAAATGCCCTCCTTTGGATACATAGGGCCTTGTCCGACAAGTTACCAGTGTACATATCAAGCCTATTTGAGTGTGCCAAGGGGTCGTACGGGCTGAGAAGGTTCTCATTAATCTGCTTTCAAACATCTAGGGTATGGTCATCACATGGATTATCTGCTATCAGCTTCTCCCTTCCATCCATCTGGAACACTATGCAAAAGTCAGTAACACTCATGACCCTCCCTGGCCCATTCACCTTCAAGGCATTGATTACAAAATACCTTAAAGAAATCTGCATGTTACAGATGACCATTGTGACACTATTCACCTGCTGTACCCTTCGACTCTCCAGAAACTTGCAGCTGCCTCCCAGTGAACCTCAACTCTTCTCAGACCTTCTTCCCCCATCTTATCATACCACCCATTCCTAAATATCCTCACTCACCTATGCTCCCCCTCACTCATGCCCCAGCTGTGAATCACCAACTATTTGCATTAGCCGTCCATCTTACCATAACCACCATCCTGTCCTCCTTACCTCTCACTCTTTACCACTACCTCTCTCAATCCTCATCTGTGAACAACCACTAATTAACAATGACAGCACTAGCCCCAGTATCTTTGGGACTAGTTGTACTCATGCAATAGGCCACAAATATGTTAGCTCTGTTAGTTTAAGGCCTGTGTTAGCTTTGCCTATGTTCATTGTTTACTGTTTTTTTTCCTTTTCCTTCCTTCTTTTTGTATACTGTACTGTACTGTACCCGCATATGAATCACTTTTATATTTCCAGGACCACTTTGAAAATGAGATTGCTCAATGGTGTTATGCCTGGTTAAATAAAGTTTTTGATTGATTGATTGTTAAAGAAAATATTCTAAGACTGGTGAGAGAATGTGGAGGCTACATTGGGAAGGGCACCAAATTTCCTTTTAACAAGATTTTTTGAGTGAACTGTCACAGTGTTTCAGGGCCTATGCCCAAGTTAAATGGCAGCTGAACCACATAGGCACCAATGCAATCCTCAGATCCAGTAAGCCTGTGAATTCAACACAGTGGGGCAAGATATCAGTATGAGTCCCCAGCTGCAATATAGAATTACATTCACTAACACTGGCAAGACTATGTATTTCCTGCATCTCCACATGATAGTACACAGTGATCTGTAGTGCCCTCAGTCATGGACACTTCATCCCCACCTGAAACTGTCACCCCTGAGGGACCCCTGACCAGCCACCTGACAGTGATTCACAGGAGGTGCAGCAGAAATGTAGATGAGGCAGGGCCAGGAAATGACAGAAGACTGAAGTTCATTTGGATCCCAGCAGGCCTACCAGCTGATCTCTGAGCCACTGGATTAGAAGCACCCTCCTTCGAGTTTCCATGCAGCTTGGCCTTAGAAACGCCGCTGCCAGTTCACAACAGATTTGATCCCATCAGTCATTTGAAAAAATCTGCCCCATCTGCCATCTCTCAATCCACAAGATCTACAGCAGGTCAGAACCAGCCTGTACAAGACGTCCTCTAGCAGGCTGCACACCCTGAGGCAAGGTCCTTGGCAGATTGTTCCCTTACCCCACCAGCTGCATATCAGCCATATGCACTGCTACCTTCATTGGCAGACAGTCCCAAACCCCAGCGCTCTGTTCCTAAACAGCTGGTGTGAGTCACCCTTCTGGATAAGCACTGAGAACTGAACTGTATCATTGTTTTAAACCACTTCAGCCCCAACCCTAGCCCCAATGATTGTGATTCTTCTGCCGCTCTCAGCCTGTGGGGTAATATAATCCTGGGGCATTAAGAACAGAAGGGAGGATGTTACTGAGTCAAACTGTTGACCTCGTACAGTACTGGGCAACCAGTTCCCACTACTAGACGTTGTGGACTTTTAAACATCGCTTATCTTTCCTGTGGTATTAACCTGACTTTTCTGTTCACAGGCTCATACTATGACCACATTACTCAGTCCTGTGATGGGATCCCTGGACAATGGTTACTGTTACTTAACCGCGCATTTAACCAACTGAGTTTGATGTTTCCTGCACTTAGGATTAATGTTTCTTAATGCATTGCTTAGTAGTGTTGTTATGTTAATGTTTTCATTCTAGCTGGGATGGTCAGATGGAGTGATGGGTCCAACCTCTCACATGACTCATAAGTCACAAATCCCTCCATATGCACGGTCCCCCCAATTGTAATCATAATTTCCTGGCGGCATCGGTGGTGCAATTATCCCCAGATCACCATAGCACACTAGCACTCCTGACTTAATTGCAAAGGGCAGCAGGTTCAACCTTCCACCTGTGCCACCTTCCAATAGGCTGTAACGTATAACAGCTCCCCGGGGAGCCCTTCCTTTACATTAGATTACCTACCTGATTTGGGCTGCACATCTCCTGTGGAGTTTCCAACCCACATTCACCCTCCCCATTGTCTTTGAGAACTTGTCCAAAGGAGCAGAGGGGAACACATGCACTTACTCCACTATAGTCATCTCAGGATGCCCAGTGGAACCTGTCACCTTTTGGGGAGCACAGTCTGGCTGGATAACTGCTCAGTTTGCCACTCGAGACCTGGTCAGGTCAGTCTGAAGGGGCAGCAGGACCAACCACTTGCCACATCCTGCTATAGCACTTTTGCTGTAGGTGCACCATGATCTCCCAGTGCCACCCTCAGCCTTCCCAGAGGTCCCTACATTGAATGTGCTAGACCCTTCCCATACCTTCCTCTCTTCTCTCTCCTTTGAAAGTGCTGCCCCTTTCTTTGACTTTCTCACTGATCTGAATGATAGTGCAGATGTGTGCCCAGCTCCCACTCACCTCTGACTTCAAAGAAGAATCAGCAGGTTGGTCCTGGATCCAGTCTTCAGGATCTCAGCAGGATGCTCTAAACTCCCTCCCTGCTGGACTCCACTCCTGACACCCAGGCTTGGGGGACAAACCCAGGTTGTCAGCTTGCCTAGCGAACACCTTCACTCGGCACCACAGAGCCAGCCACACCCTAGACTACTCTAACTTCCCTCCAGTTCATCCCACTTCTAGTAGACTTGACTTTTGGCTAACTTCACCTCTGCTATGTGAGTGAAACACACTTTCCATATTGCCCCTCTCTATCTATCTGACCATGCCTTGCTGGAATTGTTAATCACATGGGGTCCTCCCCCTCCCAATCCCCTTCCTGGTGGTTAGATCCCTTACTGTCCCAAGAAGCAGATTTCCACCAATGTCTCTGTAGTGAGGCAAAAATAGTTTTTGACATTAATGACACAGGCTTCACAAATAAATCCACCTTGTTGGAGGCCTTGACAGCTTATATCAGGGGACAGTTAATGGGGTATGCTTCTGCCCTGCGCCGGAAAAGGGAGGTAGCAGAAACTGTTGGAAGCTGACCTAGAGTCCAAAGAGAAATAATATAAAGCTTGTCCCCCCATATAGGTTGACCCCTCTCGCTTAAGGGAACTGAGACCCATTCATATGCGTCTCAGCCTCGTGGCCACCAGGAAGGTGAAACTTGCAGTGCACTGCTTAACACACAGATACAGGGATGGAGAAGAAAAGGCTGGGAACCTTCTCTCCTAAAGGCTCCATAAACAACAGGCTGACAGATATATTCATGGCCTGCAGGACTCAGCTGGCACACTGTATATCCAGCCTGCAAAAACAGCCATATTATACACTCTTTCTACAAAAAGCTGTACTGGTCACAGGGCTCGCTCAACCCTGATAAACTCAACACTTTTCTAGCACATCTCCCAATCCCCTTCCTCTGCAGCTGATAAAGAATCACTAGAGGCCCCCTCACTCCACAGGAGATTTCTACTACCATATCTGCTCTCTTGCCACAGAAGGCCCCTGGCAGCGATGGCATCCCCATTGATATTTACCAGCTAATTTCAGCAACTCTCTCTCTGGTTTTGTATTACATGTATCAGGAAGCCCATCGCAGCATATGTTTTCCCCCTACCCTGAGAAATGCAGTTATCACATTACTACCTATGGAGAGGAAAGGCCCTGTATCCCCTGGTAGCTACAGGCCCATTTCTCTGATTAATACAGATGTGAAATTCTTAACTAAAGCCTTTGCTTCCAGATCAGAACATTGTAATCCTTCTAATTCATCCTTCCTAAGTAGGATTTGTGAAGGCCCGACTAAGCTTAGATCACCATAGAGCCATATTCTCTCTGATAGGATTGGTTGGTTCGACCTCCACTCTAGCCACAGCAGTTGTCATTGACTTTGAAAATGCTTTTGACTCTGTGGAGTGGGGGTACCTGCATGCCATACTGTCAGGAAAAGAATTCAGTGCACAATTTGGTGGATGGATTTAAGACTCTTCATGAAGCACCCGGTGCCAGAGTTCTAACCATCTCCATGCTCTCTGGCCTATTCACCCTTAGAATAGGCACCCACCAAGGATGCCCCCTTTCCCCCATGTTATTCATTTTGGCTATAAAACCATTGGCTATTGCTCTGATGCACCACCCCAGCCTATCTGGCTTGCAGGTTGTGCATACTAAAACCCATGTGATGCTTTACGCAGATGACTGTTTTGTGCTATTAAAAGATGCCCCAGCCAGCACTCTCACACTCCTTCAGCCATTAGAGAATTTTCAAGACATATCCAGCCTCAAAACCAACTTCTCCAAATCTGATGTACTCTTACTAAGGCCCTCATGCACTCAGCAAGCCATGTCTAGCTATGACCTCCAGTGGTCACTTGTTAGACATCTGCATTCAAGCCAATCTGAGCAAAGTGATATTGATAACCTTATCTCCTTTGTTCAAAAAAACTAAATGAGTAGTGCAATAGATGGAAATCCCTAAATCTTTCTCTGGCAGGGAAAATTGTGACAATAAAAATTACCAAGGCCCCTAATCCCAATGGTTCTCCAAGATGGATGCTTTGGTGAACAGCTTTCTGTGGGAAAGTATACCTCTCTGCTACAATAAGGCTTAATTGAAGGCCCATTAGTAGAGGGGTGGTTGGGGCCTACCCTGGATCTGTGCATACTATATAGTGTTCAGATGTGCCCAAGCCATGCAGTGGTTCTCCAAGCCCTCTCAGACTGCCCTCTCTGTTTGGGTCTTGATTGAGCACAGTCTTTGCTTGAACTTTAGCCCCCTTGCCTGTCTGTACTCAGCCTCACAGGCATCGGGACAGCTAAGTCCTCCTATCTCCTCCTATCACTGTTCTTGGAGAACTCTTGAACATTTGATGCACAGTTCCCTGCTCTCACTAGCCCAGACCCCTCTCTGGCACAGCTGCCATATCAAAATAGACAAAAAGATGGTGCACTGGCCCCCTAATGGGAAAGAAAGTGTGTTTACCATATTGGTGTCTTACGACAGCCCACTCAACCCACCTAGACTCCTTTGCCAATCTGAGAAGTCACCTTACCCTCCCCAAGAGTGGTTTCTGGAGGTTCCTTCAGATTTTGCAATGCCATCTCTACATACCAAAGGAAGATGGCTTCTTGGATCCTCCTACTCACACCTCAGATAATGAGTGCATCACTTGACACCCCCTGGGGTAGAGCTAGCATAATTTATAAAGTCATCTTGAAAGAAGCCCCAACCCCACCATTAGAGCCAGAGGACATTGGCTGAAGGCTTTAGGCATTGATATTTTGCAAGACCAGTGAACGCATTTATGGGTTCTCACCCACAGAACCTATCCTAACTCCAGGAGCCTTCTTCCCCAGAACAAACTCTTACATCATTGGTAATACATGTCAGTCAAGATCAAGAACCTAGGCCTTCTGGGACAAGGTGACTATTGGAGATGCATCTCACCCAGAGTTAACCTCTTACATATTATATGAACTTGTCCCATTATTCATACCTTCTGGAATAAGGTTCATGATTGTTGCTTCTGGAACCTAGGTGAAAGGATAGACTTCATTCTCCACCCTTTTCTCATCAGTCTGTCCATATTGGCATCCTTACTCCCCTCTCCTTACCTACACTGGCTCCTGACGGTGAGCATAGAAGTAAAAAGGCTCATGGTTCAAAAGTGGAGATCCACTGACATCCCTTTCTTCTACCAGTGGCTAACTGCTGTAAGAGCCCTGGCCACTTTGGACAAAATGTCTCACTGTGCAAGGAAATCCTTTCACAATTTCTAATCCACATGGGCCCCTTTTCTATCCTTCTTTGACACATATGACAGGACCCAGCCCCTACTAGCTAAAGCTGCCCCTACTCCCTCTTTGAACCTTGCTTGGTAGTAACAGGCACTGGTTATGAATTTGCTTTCACTGCTCTGTGAGTAAGAATGGACTTGCTGTACTTTATGTATCTTCATGAGTACATTGTATTGTGCTGATAGAGTGTTTTTTTTTGTGTGTGTTTATGGAAGTTCTAATAAAGAATTGAATTGCAAAAAAAAAAATAAGCCACAGGATTTTAGTGTAGGATAAGCAGAAAGTAGGCTGGAAGGATGAACACTGAGGCTGGTTATAAACAGAGAATACTCAGAGGTTAGGTAAGTGACAAGTGGACTGCCACAGGGTTCGATCCTGGGACCCATCCTTTTTAACATATTCATTTGCAACATAGGGATAGGATTCCAGAGGATGAGCTGCCTTTGAACAGATGACACTAACAGCTGAAGTAGGGTGGACATCAAGTAGGGGTCAGAACAATGAGGGAGGAATTGAAAAACCTAGACAAATTATTCAGGATGTGGCAATTGAAATTCAATGCCAAACAATGCTAGGCAATACACACTGGAAACATCTTCAACAGTATTCCCCCACCAAACCTCCCTCAGGTCCCTATCTACGTCTTCCCCTGAACACCCAAAAAATCACTTTTGATTTTTATCGGGATGTAACAAAGAAAGCTGTCCTATTCTGCAGAGTCATTTGCTCTGTTCACTGGTAAGTATCAGAATGAAGAATGAATAATGTTTTTGCCTAAAGTAAAACCTGATTGGCCGAGGCCTCAGCAAGTAAGGTTTTACTATAGCCAAAGATGTGGATGACAGTTGTCTTTGTTACAGGTGATGGAATAAAGTGATTTTTTGGGGTGCTCGTTGGGGGGGGAGCCCAAGGGGGAACAGGTGGTGGGAATACTATTAAAGATCAGGGAAGAAGAGTTGTTTTGCTGTGTGGGTGTGGGGAAGGCAGGGAAGGGTATATCAAATGTTATTGTGCCAGGAGCGGGGAGGTTGGGGAATTTTTTTTTACATGTGGGAGGAGAGGTGGTGGGAAATTATGTCAGATGTGTTAGGTTATGGGGGGTTGATACAAGTAAATTGAGTGAGTGCAGGGTTGGAATTTGTTAAAAAAAAATTAAATAAGAAATTTTGCCATGTGACATTGGAGACAAAGTGATAACTTTGCAAAGTTTCACAGAGTGCGAAATTTCCAACTTTGCATCAACTTCACCAGTGAAGTAAAATTTTGAACATTTCTAGTCCAAAGTAAATTTTAATACAACAGGCATAGTAAACACAACTACCATTCTTTATCATATTGCTGTACAGTTTGGAGGGGGTGGAGACAAGTAAATGGAGTGAATCTGGGGTGGATTTCTTAAAAGAGAACACATTTAAAACAAATTGTTTTTTGCTCCTCCTAAGCCCTCGGCTAGCCACTCCTTCTGGCCACCTAGGCCCCCACCCCAGCACCATGTCCTTTCACCATTCTCACCCTGTTTTTGCCACAACCCGAGTAACTTGATGTATCTCTTCTTCAGGAGATCCCTTCCCCTGTGGAGGGGAACTGAGAGAGGAGAGTCACCCGAGGGTGTTCTAACTATATCCTAGGCACAGCAGGGATCAGCATGGACACTTCAGGCTCGGTGGCAAGTGGGGACCAGATGCCATCATCCAGTTGGCTAAGTGGCTACCCATTTTCTCCCCAGCCCCCCAACCTCCCATGAAATAGTTCAGCCACGACAGCATCCTTGGGGTGAGGGCATTCGGTGGTGTATCAAGGCCACATGATGACAAGAACGCCAGCCACTAGCCACCACCAGAAGCCATCAAACAGTGGTCCAGGACCCACCCACTCTCCCAGGAGGGAAGCATCCAATGGACATGGTAAATTCCTTCCCTGCCAGACTTCACTCCTAACATCAGGGTTCAGGGCGCAAACCCTGGTCACTAGCATGCCGAACAAACATCTATCGCTCAGTGCCATGGAGTAGACCTACACATTTTTTTTAAATTGTAAAACTCTTTGCACAGTTCTGCGTGGACAAAGTCTCAATGCACATTTCAAACAACTATGTGATGTGGCACTTTGCCAGTGACGTGCCACTTCATTTACCAGTAGTTTCACTAAGTGAAGTTGTCACTTCCCAGGTGAAGACTTCAGACAGTGCTGTGTGAAACTGGAAACTCTGCAAAGTTCTCATGATGCAAAGTTTTCCTATCATCTGTATTTTGAACTTAACATACCAACTAGAGTTAATTTCTAGAAAGGGGCCATAGATATAAAGAATCAGCAGGCAAAACGTAAGTGCTACTAAATTCTAAACCATTTGACAATGGCTTTTATTAAACTTTTTTTTAGCTATACATTCAGCACAGCTGCAAATCAGTACATTTTTGGCATACAGTTATATCAGAAATCTTAAAGCTGGCCTTGCTATATAAACCTCTGCAGCCACATAGCAGCTAAGCAGCTGAGTATGTCTGATAATAAGTTGTGTATTGCTGTAATTTAGTTCCTGCTTCCATGATAAAGCACAAAGAGATTAGACTTGCAAGAAGCCAGATTTGTGTTCAAGGAAAACTTGCCAGTGCAAATAAGACTGAAACAAGAACATATTTTTGAAATTTCTGCAGTTAGCTGTTAATCAAGTCTAACATGGTTTATAAGTGCCTTTTAACATGTTCCAGGCATTTGTCATAATACATTTGACAGTCAAATTAATCTTCTAATTTATGATTGATTAACAATGTTCTTTAATTGTTACCTATTGAATTTACACTACTGGATTCTAACCTCATTTTATGTGAGAGAAAAGCTTCTGAATATTTTCCAGTATTCCCATGATAAACAGATTATGAATATGAATGTGCATGGGGAAGAGGAAAAGAGTTATAGTGGGGTTGTCTTATATTACTGTGTTTCATAATTCATAATGTAGTGTATTTTAAATTTAGCAGAACAAAACTGCTGTGAATGCACATTTCTGCACAAGATGCTGTAATGACAGAATACATCCTGTGCTGAAAGAGGCTTACCTCACCCAACAGGCACGAAGATTGTACATGTTTGAAAATGTTCAAAAAAGTATGCAATAATAAATCTCAGTGCTTTTTAAAAAAACTTGGATTCCAGTTATACTCATTGGCCCGGATATTCAAAGGGGTTGCCCCTGGTGCAACAGGGTTGCACGTTGCAACCCACTTGTGCCTCCCTAATTGGGATATTGAAAGGGATGCCAGGTGCAGTGCAAATCCCTATGCACTGGGGTGCAATGTAATGGTATGCAGCACAGATGCAAGGGCATGCCCGCCATGTGGCTCATCCGATGTATTCAGCCGGTGCATGTGGTGCACATTCATGATGCGCGCATAGGAGAACTCAAAGTTGAGCTGCAGAAGGTGGGAAAAATCCTGGCCACCTCCTAGCAGACTGCTGTATTGCAGGGTGCAACACAGCAGCCACTCAGCCATGGGTGGCCGCCTGACCACCCAGAACACCGTTCACAAGCACACATACCCCACCCCGGTAGTCTAGTGGCACCCCACAGTCCCTGATACATATAATACACATCCATCCCTGGTGGTCTAGTGGTCCTCCCTCCCACCCAAGTCCCCGATTCCCTGATATATGGACGTATGACCTTCCCTGGTGATCCAGTGATACCCCCACCCCTGCCACCCACACAGAACCCCTTGTCCACCCCGCTCCCGCCGTCATTGGTGGTGGCTGCATTCCATCCATACCACCTGGCTGCCTGCCAAAGACAGGTACAGAGATGGGCTTGGGCACACTGTAATTAGATAGTTCCAAATATGTGAATGACTTCATTCACATATTTGGGATTGTCTAATACAGTATGCCCTGCAAGCCCATTGGTCCACACTGGGGATCAATGGACTTACAGCCCATACCGTACCTGTCATTTGGCAGGTGGCCAGGCATTATGTGGGTGGGATGCAGCTGCCCGCTGATGTTGGGGGGGAGTGGGGGGTTCTATGTGAGTGGCAGTGGTGAGGGGTGCCACTAGATCACCAGGGAATTGATCTATGGAGATTTACCGCAATTGCTGCAACCGTGGGGGTTTCCACTAGACCACCAGGGACAGTCATAAAGACATATATCAGTAATCGGGACTCTGGTGGGAGGGGACCACTAGACCACCAAGGATGGACATGTATTATATATCAGGGACTCGGGGGACTAGACTACCAGGGCTTTGTGTAAAACATATATCACAAGTGCAGCTATGGGGCGGGGGATGCTCCAGGATCCCCACCGCACATGTCATACTGTGCAGGGCGCCAGGTGCAAGTCGCCAGGCTGCCCTGGGCAAGGCATGCAAATGAGGCCATAATGACATGCAAATGGCCCCATTTGCACCTTGCATATATTATGGCCTCATTTGCATGCCCCCTGCTGAATATCATGAGTGATGTGCCTTGCGCAACTGCATTTGCGCCGGCACATCCCCATGCTCCCTATCAGTGGCTTGTTCCAGGACAGTGCCACTGTGCCATGCACAGTATGTGTGCTGACCGTGCCATATTCAATGGTGATGCGCCATGGCGCATCCCCATTGAGTATCACCTGGTCCTGGCCCCGGCGCATCAGAGTTGCGCTGCGCCCAGGCTTGCACCACTGCCCGGCGCGGTCTGAATATCTGGGCCACAGTATTTTATAACATACAAATATCTGGAAAGGGAAGCAAAATAACTGAGCAATCCAGTCTGCTGAACTAAAATCTGAACAGTACAAAAAAACACAGCAGTTTGCTTTACAAATTAACAACAATATGCAGTCTCAGAGCACAAAAACATGTTCTGGACTTTTTTTATTAAGTTCATGTTTATCAGGTAGTCACCTACACAGACACAAGAGATTTGGGGTGGCAGTATACTACAGAACAGTACATACCACTTGCAGTCGGTGGATTTTGGTGGATAATCCCTCCCTGGGAGAACATTTGGGAGTCAACCGTAACATTAAATATAGTGATTACATAAAAGAATAAACATAAGATGCCTGGCTAAAATATTCTAAACAAACATTTTAGAAATATGGCTCTAACTAAAAAAAATCCATAGCAGTGGCAGAACATGGGAATAAGTTAAGAGCTCTGCATTTGCTTTAACAGCATGACTCTGATAAAGGAAGCAGACTGCTGACTTGGAGCATTCAAGAGGTAGCCAACATTGATAATTACAGGCAAGGTATAAACAGAGACTATGGCTTAAAGTTTCCAGCAACTCATTACGTTCTAGTCTTGAAATTCAGTGATGTTCAACACCTGCTGTACCTTGCTAATGCCTGTTATAGGTATTAACAAGCATTTGTCAATGCCAAATGTTCGCCGCTTGCACTGCTCTTGTACCGTGTCTTGCTTGTGCACATTTTTACTATATATTTATACAAGATAGACAGATAAGACGTAATATGCCGTTTCCAATGGGGTCCTAATTTTAAACAGTTGCATACTGCAGTTAGCTGGGATTGTAGAAGTGAGATGTGATATTTCATTTTTAGTAAGGTCTTGCTTTTATAATGTATTTTTCTTGGACAGATCATTTTAGATGCAACATCTCCTTTTCAGTGGGGTTCCACTGTAGAGTTCTGTTTCTGTACAGTTTGACAATATATTTACCCAGGATAACCCATGTGAGATACAGTATTTCATTTTCAGTGAGGTCCTGCTTCAACACAGTTTTGTATTGTATTTTCTCAGGACAGAACAGATCAGATGCTATTTTGTTTTCAGTGGTATCCTGCTTTTTGCAATATTTACTCTGTATTTGTCCAGAACAATATAACCGAAATGCAATATCTTGTTTTCAGTGGAGTCATACTTTTATCCATTTTTATAATGTATTTACCGAGGATAGCCCAGCTGAAAGGTAAGTTACATTTTCAATGAGGCCCAGCTTTGACAATGTATTGTTCCCAGGATAGTGCAGCATAGATGCACAGTTCAGTGAGGGGTCTCCTGTACAGGGATCCTGCTTTTATAAATATTTACCCAAGATGGACCAGATGAGATGCAATATCTCATTTTCAGTCGTGTCCTGCTTTTACACATTTTAAGATTGTATTTATTTAGGACAAGAGGCAATATCCAGTTTCCAGTGGGCTCCTATATTGTTACCCCAAATTTCCAACAGTCTTTTTATGACCTGACATTATGATCAAGACAGGTGGAATTTTTTAAATCCCATCCGAAAGGTGCTTTTGCAGTGAAACACATTTCAGAGAGGATTTGAAAAATGACACCTGTCATGTTCAGGATGTGGGGGTAACACAAGGGATATGTTGAACATCAGGGGCAAAATCTGCAAAAATAAAGTTATGAGTAAACATTGGAACAATTCAATGTTTCTTCATAACTTAGTTGTTTTTTCAGATTTTGACCCTAAATGTTCAGCATAGTCTTTTATGACCCCTCCTTCTAAACATGACAGATGCTATTTATAAAATACTGGCCAAAACATCATTTCACACCACAAGTGTGAAAACTCATTTTGGCCAGGATCTGACAAATGAACCAGTCATGATCACGAGGTGGTGTGAAAAAATAGCTATGCTGAAAATTTGGGATCAAAATATTGAAAATTACCAAACTTATGAGCGAGTGTTGCACATTTTTAATGTACCTTCATAACTTTTTTGTTTTATAATTAACTCCAGTTTTCAGCATAGTCTTCTTATGAACCCACCTCATGAACCCAGTAGGTGAAAATTTTCAATTCCCAACTGAAAATTTCACCGCCCTTGTTCATAAGAGGGTTTCCCAAAAAGACCACATTTAAAATTTTGGGGGAAAATATTAAACAAATGGCCATATTTTAGGCAGTAGTACAGCACTGTGGTTTAGGGCACTGAGCTGCAAACCTGGAGATCTGGGTTTGAATCCCACAGCCCAAACTTGCATACTGTATGACCCTGAGCAAGTCACTTAACTTTCTTCTGCTCCCAGGTGGCACCTGGAAACAAGCTTTGACTTAGTGTACCTTTGCTGGTTAAACAATTTCCCCTTTAACCCCTGCTTTAACCTATATTATGAGTAAGTTCAAAACACTTGAAATACATGGAACTGCATTCCTGATTTCCTCAGTTCCAAGTCTGACATTGAAGAGTGAAGACATATCTCCGGTCCAGAGAGGATTACAGCACTGGATCCCTGGTAAGTAAGTAAGGGGTGTAGGGTGGTGGGTGCTGAGTGGGGGAGCAGGTGGGGCAGGGTAATGGTGGTGGGGGGCAGCACCAACAGACATCGATGGACCCTAGTAACCGTAACATCCACTGTGACCAGGTTACATGAGTGTTAACTGTATTGTGGAACAAGTCAATAAAATATTATTGAGAAAGAAAATACTACACTTGCCAACATTATCTGCTGTGACCCAACTACACACAGTATATGATATCTAAGTACCTCTGCAGACTTTGAGTCCACGTTTAGATTAAACAGTGTCCAACTTTAAGTCCATTTTTAAATGAAACAGTGTCAGTTAACAAAAATAAGAGAATCTGAGGGTCAAGTAAAAAATAACCCTAGTCAAAAATGCAAAGGGATGGCATGATTTTTGTAGACATATCTTTTTGTATAAATTATTGATGCCTTATTATGATCTATATAACTGTCAATTCTTTATCAGTCTTACATTCCTCAGTTCTTCAAATTATCCTGCAATTCTCCAGATATACTCAAGTTATTTGGCAAAGACTTTTAAGTTCAGGTAAATTAAAAGACCAGAAAAACTAAGTCAGGCCACCACTCTTCCTAAGCCATCATTCATAACCACAGCAGTCGTGAAGCAGATGAAGCCAGTGTGCTGGAGATGTAGAACATATCCTCGCAAATACGAACATATGAACATACAAAATTTGCCAGCAGATAAAGGCCTAGAGGTCTATCAAGTCTGCTCGAATGTGCAGCTAGCACCCCTTATTCTGCAGCTGCCTCTCCCTTCCACCCTTCCCCTTCATTGACCCTCCCTCTTCTCCTGTCCTATCCCCTTTTGAAGCAGTCCACTGTTCTACTGGATACTGCTTCTGCAGGTAATGCATTCCACCCAGCTACCACCCTCTCTGTAAAAAAGTGTCTCCTCATCTCCCTCCTGAACCTTCCTCCCTCCAGTCTCATATCATGGACCCTGGTGTCCCTCCCCTCCCTTACTTTGAACAGCCCATCTGTACCTGTCTTGTTTATTCCCTTCATGTATTTAAAGGTTTCAATCATGTCCCCCGTCCCTCCTGTCCTCCAGTGAGTACATGTTCAACTCCCTAACCTCCTCTCGTATGATAAGTCCCCAGCCCCTTGATCATCTTTGTCACCCTACATGCACCCTCCAGTAACTCAATGTCCCTCTTCAGATACAAGGCGTCAGTACTGCATGCAGTACTCAGGTGCGGTCTAACTAATGACCTATACAGTGGCAGAATGACCTCCCTCCCTCCTGAGAATATACCCCTTGCAATACAACCCAGCATTTTGTTGGCCTTTGCAGCTGCCTTCCCACATTGTGCCAAGTTGTTCATTGACCCTGTAATGAGCACCCCCAGATCCTTCTCCTCCTCTGTCTGGGCTAGCTGCACTTCACCCAGCTGGTAACTCCTCCTTGGGTTCTTCATCCCAAAATGCAGCACCTTGCACTTTTTGGCATTAAACCCCAGTTGCCAGGTGTCTGACCAGGTTTCAAGCTTTGCCAGATCATCCTGCAACCCCTGCCATCCCCCTAGGTCATCCACCACTGCTCCTACCTCAGTATCATCAGCAAACAGACTGATCTTGCTCTTGATGTCCCATGATATGTCTGCAATGAATATCCCAAACAACACTGGTCCCAACACCGAGCCCTGTGGAACACCGCTCGTCACTACCCTTGGGTGTGAGAGCTCCCCACCCACCACCACCTTCTGTTGCCTTCCCTGAAGCCAGTTTCTACCCATCTCACCAGCTTTGCACCCACCCCTGTGCCTACTAACTTACTTCCCAGCCTTCCATGCAGCACCGAGTCGAATGCCTTACTGAAGTCCAGATACATGACATCCACTGCATGGCCCCTGTCCAGTTGCCTAGTTACCCAGTCATAGAACTCCACTAGGTTGGTTTGGCAGGATCTGCCCCATATGAAGTCATGCTGTCTGCTGTCCTGTAGTCCTTTGGCCTGTAGGAGGGCCACCAGCCTCTCCTTCAGGATAGTCTCCATTAGCTTAGCCACGATGGATGTGAGGCTCACTGGTCTGTAGTTTCCCGGTTCATCCTTGGGGCCACTCTTGTGGAGGGGCACCACATGAGCCATCCTCCAGTCCTGAGGTACACACCCTGAATGTAGCGAGGCATTAAATAGGTCTGCCAAAGGTCCTGCAAGGACCTCTGCCAGCTCCTTCAGTACCCTGGGGTGGATGCCATCTGGGCCTGGCGCCTTGTCCACCCTCAGTTCCTTCAAACCCTCCTGAACTCTGCCCTCCATGATTTCCCCATCTGTCACCCCTTCCCCCCCTGTTTCTGCCATTTATCCCCCCTTGGGTATCACTCTTCTCTTTAGTAAATACTGAGCAGAAGTACTCATTTAATGCTTCTGCCATCGCACACTGCATCCACCCAACCCCCCTCCTTCCTAATCCTTACTATGTGGTCCTTACAGCTCCTTTTCTCCCTGAAGTACCTAAAGAAGTCCTTCTCCCCCTTCTTAATGCCTTGTGCCAGTCTAAGTTCCGTAGGTGCTTTGGCTCCCCTTACTGCCCTTGTCACCTCCTTCGATTCTGTCAAGTACTCCTCCCTGTCCTCCCCCCTCCCTGTTTTCTTGTACCTTTCTTGTTCTTGGTCCAAACTGCAATTTCCATGATGCATCCCCATATAAATTCCCAGTTGTGCCAGATTTTAATCACTATGTTCACTGTCCTAATTGTTTTGCACAAAGAGTTTTTTGTGTGTTGGATGTTAAACAAATACGAGGGACAGTTTTCTTTATTTCCAATAACGACACTGAGGATTGGGCAGAAGTGTGGGTTTAACCTCCAATAAGCATAGGAGGCAATGGAGGTGGGAAGGATATGGCAGAGGAATGGATTACAGAAGTTAAAAAAATTACTACGGGAATGGTTTTCTTTATTTCAGTTACCAGCACTGCAAATTAGACTCGGTGTTGGAAAATTAAAAAGGAAGGGGGAAGCAATGGAAGCTGGGAGGGAAACTTGGCAGAGGGTAGGAGGGATTGTTTTTACATTGGGAGGGATCACAGCAGGCCGATCCTGATGCTGATCAGCTATGCTTGCTGGGTGACGTTATGCAGATCAGAGGAAAGAGCCACCCTGTGAATCAGGAGGCTTTTTCTTTGACGTCATGCAGTTTCCATCCAGGGAGTCCAGATGAGTGTCATGATCAGCCTGAACTTTTAAAAGCAAAGCTCTGGACATTAGTCTGCTAAAGGAGTATCATTTTATCAGTTGAGAAAGCTATAAAAACGATTCCTTTGTTGTTTCTTTCTGGGATACTCTTACGGGTTTAAAATTGATGGTAGTAATTTAATCTGCTATTTTAAAGGGATTAGACAGTTAGTGTATGAATGTGTGTGAATGTGTTTTAAGGATATGTAATAAAAGGGTGAAATAGCTGTGAGTGAGTGATTAATTAGACAGTTAGGTGTAGGACTGAGTTGAGTTGATTGGATTGGATATTTTGTTTATTTATTTAAATCTTGAATGACAATACCTTTGAGCAGGAAACCACTTATTTACAAAGGTTCCAAGTCAAAGGGTGGGAGAAACATACAATGGGAGCTGTACAATAGTCACTAGCTAAACAGATTATACAGTAACAGGACTTAAGCATTCAACAACGATGTGATACAGTAAGGTAGGGAGTAATATACAACATGTTTAACTATAGTCCTGGTAGACACCTAGTAAAATGTGAGGCAAGAGCAGCCATTGGTGACTTTGTCATATCAAAAGCAAAGGATACTTGCACAGTAAGTAAGAGACAGGAAGCACAGTGAGGGGTGGGAAGGGGAGGGCAGTGTTGGGCAGGAAAAAACGGGGGAGTGGAGGGGCAGGTGCCTAAGTAGGGGATTGAGGGAACAGATAAGAGGGAATAAGGACAGGAGGGAGAGGTTGGATGTGAGGGGCAGAGGGGTATAATTGGAAGGGAGCAGGTCAGAACAGGGAAACAGCCTTTCTCAGGTGCAGTCACCTGAGTAAGTAAAGAAATGAATCCTTAGGAAATCAGTTCACAGGAAATTTGATGAGAGTGTGTCTGGGCAAGAGCTATCACCCGTTACCTATTTGGCATCCCAACTGTGTAACCACCACCCACTTAGTGACCTTCTAATGACAGCAACAGCAGCAAGACACTGTGGGAAGTTGGTGTAAGGAGGCAGAAGGATAAGCAGTGGGATGCTGATAGTGTGGCCGGGGTAAGTGGCATTAGGGTGGCCAAGTCCAAGAGGTGCCCTGGGGCAAAATGGGACCAAGAGAGGTCAGACATGTTTGGTTCCATTCCCAGGGTTCCACCAGACTGAGTGGGCAGCAGCTGATGAACCGAAGCCTCTAATCTTCCACCACAGGTGGTGATGGGCAATGCCAGGTCGATGAGGAACAAGACAGCAATTATGGCAGACTTGATTTCCTCAGTCAATCTGGCATGCATTACGAGACTTGTTGAGAACGATGCAGGTCCAGTTCTAGAGGCATCCATTCCACCAGTATTATGTAGTGCACTGCCCGAGGAGGGAATGCAGGGTTGGGGAGTGGTTATCTACTTTAGATCTGCCTTGAAATTCTCTGTGCACCCAGTCCGAGTCTACTTCATCGTTTGAATGTGTGGCTGTACCGTGTCGGTACAGGTTGTAGAATCCTCCTTGTGTATTGTCCTCCGTAATGCGAGGATGAGCTCCTGCAGGATGTTGTGGACTTGTCGCCAACATGGTGTTGGTTGCCCAGATGGTTGATTTTGGGCTACTTCAAAGCCTTGGTCAATGATGAACTCTCGCATTTTGGGAAGGATTTCCTCCAGATAATGACATCACTGGGCCTTGCATAAGCATTTGCTTCTGTGACCCATACCCGCTGCCACACCTTAGACTTAGTATTCTCGCTGGGGCATGAGATCACTGATCTCAAGATTGATCTGGATGATTGGACAGATCACTGCATGGTAGAGTTCTTGTTTGGACCCCACCCTGTTAGTTCCTCCCCTGTTGAAATGATCCACTACTGCCCTTTGAGGGGCTTATTCCCAGAAGGACTGATGGCGATACTTGATTTTTCTGGTGTGAGTGCTGCTTGTAAATGGGGGTTGCATGAGGCAATGGCAGCATATGATAGTATGCCACAAGGCACTGGACACTGTCACTCTGATTTGTATATGACCTAGGTCTTCTCACTTGAGACCCATGGTTTGATGGGGCTCTCAAGGAGATAAAGATCAGGGGTCAGAAGCTGGAGCATTGCTGGAGGAGGATCAGGATGATGGAAGACAAACTGGCTTGGAGAACTCACTATGGTGAGTATCAAAGGGCAATAAACTGTAAGAAGGCAGAGTTCCTGTCCAGGGAAATTGCTGCAGTAAGAAACAGATCAGCTCTGCTTTTTTGGACTGTAGACAGGTTATTACATCTAGCCTGTCTGCAACTGAAAAGAGCAATTTCAATCACACAGTGTGAAGAGTTTGCTCAGTTCTTTTCTGACAGGGTGTTGACCATTAGGACCAGGATAACTCCAGTGGAGTACGATCTGACCCACAGTGTTGAGCCTGATGTTGACAGAAGCACTTCGATTGTCTGGGGTGAGTTTTGGCCGGTGAGGGTGGCTAAGGTCACTGAGGTGATTCTGAAGCTGCGACCTACTTCTTGTGAACTGGACATGGGCCCGACGCTTCTCCTAGTGGGAGCCGTTGAGTTCATCAGTCCAGTGTTCACCGAGATTGGCTGGTGTTTGCTTTCATCGGGGGTTTTCCCTGATGCCGTAAAAGAGACGTTGTTGAGGCTCCTACTGAAGAAACCGTCACTTAAACCTGACGTCTTAGCGAATTGTCGACCAGTCTTCAACCTCCCATTCCTGGGAAGGCTGTGGAGAAAGCGGTAGCATTGCAGCTTGAGACACACCTGATGGTCTTTGACATTACTGAGCCACTCCAGTCCAGATTTAGGAAGAGGCACAGCACAGAAACAGTGTTAGGGTGCAGAATGATCTCACAAGGAGAGATAGAGGGAATGGTCAGTTCTCATTCTCCTCTATCTCTCATTAGCTGACACCATAGATCACATGGTGCCCGTGATCACCTGAGAGGGCCCTGTGGACTCACTGGCAAGGTGATCAGCTGGCTTGAGTCATTTCTGACAGGCAGGATGCAGTTGGTAGTGATGGGAAGTTCCTCATCCACGGAAAGCTTCTGTCCTATGGAGTACATCAGGGTTCGATCTTGTTGCCCATGTTTTTTTGTGATGTATATGCTACCCCTGGGTGATGTAATTAGGTGTTACAGTCTGAGTTTTCACTGCTATGCAGATGATACCCAGCTGTATGTGTCCTTTGCACCTGGAACATCAGATGCTGTGGACGTGCTTAACAACTGCTTATCCGAGATCCAGGACTGGATGTCCTCTAACTGGTTGAGACTTAACCCAGACAAGATGGAGGTACTGGTGATTGAGCCTGGTTATCAGCGGGAAGTAGCCGTCGCCCGAGCAGGAACAGGTTTGTTCCTGGGGACCACTGCACTGGTGGTGGTGACTAAGGTGCAAAATCTGGGAATCATCCTTGACAATAGCCTCCCTTAGATAACCAGGAAAGAAGTTCCACAAAGTGGGCACCACCACTGAAAATGCCCTATCCCCAGAATGCTGCAGCTACACTCTGGGAACTCCAAGGTGGCCTCCCCCAGCAGAATAGAGTGCCTGGGGCGGATGGTAGGGGGCAAGAAAACCTTGCAGATAGACATGTCCCTTTTCATGTAGGGATTTATAGGTCAGGAGCCCTACCTTGAAGACATTCCTCCACCTGACTGCACAGTGCAGTCTGTGGAGGATCAAGATACATCGCCCTCGCCTCAGTCAATAATCTTGCCACCACATTCTGCACCAGCTGCAGCCTATGGAGGTTGCCCCCAGATAACCCTAGGTACAGGGCATTACAATAGTCCAGCCTGGAAGTGATGAAAGCATGTACAAGCGGTCAGATCCTCTGGTGGGATCAGGGCTTGGATTTGTGTTCCTTAGATGATAAAATCCACTTCTGATGGCCAACACCTGAGCATCAAGCATCAAACCATTGTCCAGGATCACGCCTAACTCCTTCACCTGTCTAGATGGAGTAAGAGTAACACCCCAACACAAGATCGGGGTAACCCCTCACAATGCCCTCTGCCCGATGAACTGGATCCACAGCAAGTACCTCTGTCTTGTCTGGGTTGAGCCTAAGTCAGTTTTGAGTCATCCAAGCCTGGATCTCATCGAGACAGCTGTTAAACACAGTGTCCGACACCTGAGTATTGGGCGACAGGGACAGGTACAGCTGGGTATCATCTGCATAACAATGAAAACCCAGCCATACTGCCTGATAATGCCCACAGTGGCAGCATGTACACCATGACAACAAAACGAAGAAAAAGACCGAACCTTGCGGTACCCACAGCACAGAGGCTTTGGGTTAGATGAGACTAACTCATCATCACCCTCTGCACTCTGCCTGTCAGGTATGACCTGAACCAGTTGATGACATTACCAGACAAGCTACACCAAAACCGCAGGCGGTCAAGTAACACCTCATGGTCCATGGTGTCAAATGCTGCAGAGAGATCAGGAGGACCAAGATGGCCCGGTATCTCCTGTCCCTCACCACCAGGAGATCATTAAGCACCTACATCAGAGTGGTCTCTGTACTATGCCCCATGAAACCCAGACTGGTAAGGCTCATAGGTGGAGAAGAGGCAAGATGTCTCTCAAGCTGCATGGCCACCACTTTTCAATAACCTTCCTAAAAATGGGAGGTTTGAGACTGGCGTATAATTGCTTAGGCAGTCTGGGTCCAAGGAGGGTTTTTCCAAAAGGGGTCTAACCAAGGTCTCTTTCAAGGCCATTGGGAAGACCCAACTCCTCAAAGAACTCCAGACCACCCCAGTAATCACATACCCAACCAAGCTCAGGTGTCTGCCATCATCCAGAGTGGTTTCTACCACCTAAGGAATGTCACCTGGATTAAACCCTTAATCTTGCCAGAGGATCTGCCATCCCTGATACATGCTTTTGTTACCTCTAGGCTTGATTACTGTAACACTCTATAGTTCGAGGTCCTTGGGGGCAACCACCGCTGGCTGCAGCTTGTGTAGAATGCTGCAGCCAGGTTGTTGATGGGCCTTTTGAGGTCTGATCATTTAACCCCAGTTTTGCGTGAACTGCACTGGCTGCCAGTTAGGTGAAGGATTGACTTCAAGGTGGGCTTGCTCACCTATAAGGCCCTATACAGATTGAATCTGGGATACCTTTCTGACCTCCTGACACTTGCTCACCCAGCGTGCTTCCTACGGTCATCAGCAGAGGGTTACTTAGCAGTCCCAAGGGCACGACTCAAAACATCTAGAGTTCATGCCTTCAAAGTGGTGGGCCTGGTATTATGGAACTCCCTCCATGGGCACTGAGGGCTCCCCTCCATAGAAAGTTTTAAACAAGGCCTGAACACACATCTGTTTAATCAAGCTTTTAATGTACACTGATTTAAAGTTATAGTCGCTTGAGTTTTTAGGGACTGTATTTATGATTATTTATGAATGTTTTAAACTGATGTGACCCTGATTAATAATGTGTATTATAAATGTTGTCCTGTATTAATGTAAAGCATCAGAGCCCCAGGAATGGATGCTTAAGAACTAAAAAATGACTTGACTTGACTGATGATTGGATTGACACTGTTGAAACCCTTGCAGACTGCTTACATTGGACTGACAGTGACACACCTCTCAATATCTACTTTCATAGCAGCATGTTCACTTTGCACACGTGCAATTATAAAAAGCAATGCAGATGATATTTGCAGCAGGCAGCCAATACTAGACATCCTTATGGAGAGAATGGTGGGAATGTTTAGAATGCATAATTTTCCTTGCATCGTGAGGGGATTCTGTCTCCTTTTTAAAGGGTTTCATTACTAAAGTGTCAAATTTCTTGTATATACAATTATTTATTTAAAGGCCATGTTGCCTTTTTGTTCATAGTATAGTCTATTAGCTCTGCTTGCTTTGAGCATATACTGTAGGTGGAAATCATATTGACTGCAGATAACCTTCCCTACACACATGTACACATCTTGCTTATAGTTCTTAAACTTGACTGTGGTCACATAATGCACTCAATGTTATTTATGCTCATCATTTGATAATTTTAAGTATTCAGTATGTTTATTTTTTAAGAATTTTTATTTATTTATTTATTAACTCTAGGATTAACACCTTTGAGCAAGAACAACTCATTTACAAAGGTTCCACATCATAGTGTTGGTAGACAAACAGGGTGAACATCATTACAAAAATTATACAGAGGTAGCACAGATGGAAGAGAGCATACAGGTTGCACATCATTATTCATAATTCAAAACTACACATGTTGGGTAGGAGTAGAGCTAAGACCAGTGAATAGATGTGGAGAGACTGGCTCAGACTGAGAACTAAGCACTGCATAGGTAAGCTAGATGTGAAGAGATGGGGGAAGAACAGTAGGGAAGGTAGTCCCAGAGTAGTGGGCAGGCTAGAAGACCATTGTCAAGGAGGGAGGAGGGAGTGAGAAGTGCTAGCTGGGTAGGGGTAGGGGACAGGGGAGCTAAAAAGTGCTGGTGTTGGTGGGAATGAGGTGAGGGTAGCAGTGGGTAGAGGAGGGGAACAAAGAGGTGGACTAGGTAGCAGAGATTTATTGGAGAGGGGCAGTAAACTCTGAAGTGCTAGGGAGGTAGGAGCTCTAGGTGGAAACAGTCACAGCTACTAGAAGAGGTGAGATGTGCCGGAGTAGCCATTTGAAGGAGCCATTTTTGGGAGCAGTCAGGATATCCCAGTTGAGAGCATTATACCAGTGTGGGCCCAGTAGGCAAACGATCTCTGTCCCATAGAGGTCCGGCATCTGGGAACCTGGTAAGTTTGATTGCTGGCATTATGGGTATGCTGAGTGGTACAGTGTGTGTTTAGGAGCTTTTCGACGCCTGTGGCATGAGGTCTAGGAGTACAAGAATGAGCAAGAATGGTGTCATACAAAAAGCACAGTTATTAAGATACCAGTTTCCCCTTTACAGTTGCACCTGCTACAGCTTAAGAGGGCCACTGCAGTTGCTTAGTGCCACTGTAACTTTTGCAACCCCATCGCCTATGCTCAGCAAGGGTTGCAGCCCTTTTGCATGAGCACAAAAATGTTTGCATCCATGTGGGAAAGGGGAGAGGAGCCACCATGCAAATGATTTTTTTAAGCACAGTGTCTCTTGCAATCCCAGTTACAGCCACCTGAAACCCCACTCACCTCTAAAATGGTACAGGCTGGCAGTAAAGGGGTTGGGGAGTCACAGTGCTATGACCGTAAGTAATGGGACTTTGAGGTGGAGGGGCACAGCTGAAGAAGTGCAGCTACTGAGATGGAATGAGGTTAAGGAGGGGGTATCACCAGACACCAGGGATATATGAGGAACGGGGAAGTAGGTGGGATACACTGGCCACAAAATGGACTCACTAGCCCACCTAGGGCTCATGAGGTTGGGGGTTAGGAAGAGGAGACCACTGGGCAAGACACCTGCTCACTGATCTGCTTACAGCATGCCATTGTACCCTGTGACTGGTGCTGTGTTGTCTGGACTCCATATCTGACACTAACTAGCATGTTAGTGGGCACAGATCACATTTTTCTAGTACTAAGAATTAAAAATGCACCATCAGATTAATCTCCAGTTATGAAAAGAGGTGCTTGTTGTGTATTAATGAAATGACTTTGCATAATAACAAATTAATGTTTTCAATGCAAGCCAGGATGGAAAAATGTCCAATCTCTAAATATTACAATAACTATGCCTTAATCGTCTGGCATTTCTTTTATGATTGACAGGAAAGAATTATTGAGCGTCTGAAGGAACAGCGGGAACGAGATGATAGAGAAAGGCTGCAAGAAATTGAGACATATAAAAAAGAAAACAAGGAGCTCAAGGAGAAGGTTAATACTTTACAGGCTGAATTGGCAGAGAAAGAGGTCAGTTTCAATTGCAACAAAGATCATATCTATGCATCGTTAGTGATGTCAGGATTTGGCACTACAATAAACCAGCCTTTTCAGCTAAAGCTGCACTGACGCACAAAGTCTTGGATCTTACTTGTTTTTTTTTTCAGTTAGCCCTTTTGGCAATGTAATCTCAGACAAATACTGTACATGGTAAGATATAAATTGTTGCTGTAGATCCCTAAGCTAAGTGATTAGAAGAAAGTGCATGGCTATACCTGGGCATTAGTCTAATGATCCTCCTCAGAAGAGCTATCATGACTTTGGCAGAGGCAACTGATCAGTGTTTGGCAAGAAAAATGACCTAATGGAAGCTTTAATTATTGTGTTTTCCAACAAAGTAATGAAAACATGTTTATATTTATGTGGTGTAGATTCAGAAAGTTCCTGTATTATAATTATCTTGCCCATTTATAATCTATGATAAAAAAATAGGGCTATTAACCCTTAGGATGCCAGAAGATTTGGATTATATTCAAATTTAGGAACTGTGCAAACATCCGTGGAACAGCAGTGAATATCTATAGCACCTGTATTCTGTATACCAAACTGGAGATCTTCTGCACACTTCACACTGATTGCCTCTCTTGATTTATATCATTACAGTCTGGTTTACTTGACCTAAAAGAGCATGCATCGTCACTGGCTTCATCAGGCTTGAAAAAAGACTCAAAATTGAAATCACTAGAGATAGCCATAGAACAAAAGAAGGAAGAATGTAGTAAGTTGGAAGCACAACTGAAAAAGGTAAGTACCAGCTGAAGAATTTCTTGTCTTATGTTCCGGCTTTATCACTGGTGCTAGATGTTAATCATTAATATCTTTCTTATGCCAGTAAACAGTGAGGGTCATTTTAAGTTTTGTACAGCTTTGATGCATATCAATATTGTTGTGGAAGCATGCATTAAAACTGTCAGTGGACCTAAACAATTATCTCTGTTTTATTGCCTGACTTGTGTTTTTTAAATGACAAATTGTTGCAATGCAGCCTACAACAAAGATAGCAGTAGAATCACAGAAAGTGGCCTGATATTCAGTAAGTTAGCGCCAGCATGAACGTGGTCTGGAAAGCAACACAGGTTTGCTCCGGAGGAGGCTATATTCAGAGGCCCCTGGAGTGCTCCCAAACCCAGCAGTGCCAAGGGGCTAAAATATCACTTCACCTATGCAAATGAGAAGGTCCCCTCATTCATAGTGGCATAGCAGCATTTTCAAAGGTTTGCAGTGACAGTAAACAGTCTTTCAAGTGGCACTGGTCAATGCTGTCAAAAAAAAAACTCTTAACTAGGTGCTCATCCGTGCCTCCGCCAACCTGAAGCAGGCCCTGTGCTGTGCTGCCCCCAATCTCCAAATACATGGAATATATAAATCTCTGGTGTTCAGTGGTTCCCTCTACCCTGCTCCCTCCTTATATTCTTTTATTTTAAATCCCTGGTCTGCAGTGGTTTCCATCACCTCCAATCCCCAGTACATTCTTTTTATTGTAACCTGGTGTCCAGTGGTTTCGCTATCCCTGATCCCCAGTTTATTATTTTTATTGAAATCCCTGGTGTCCAGTGATTCTTCCCCGAGCAGTTTCATTGCTCTCCATCCAACCTGCCGCTCATATCCCATCTCCCACACACACATTCTAGTGCCAGCTCTCACAGTGAAGTACAGTAGCTGGCACAGCCCTCCTCTCACCTCCACAGCTGATCAGTGTATGAGCTGTCAGTGAGTATGTGTACTGTAGAAACAGCTGTTTCTACAGTATGTGTGCTTACTGACAGCTCACACAGCAGCTGGCCATAGAGGTGAGATCAGGGCTGTGCTGGTCACTGTACTCTGCTTTGTGGGCTGTGCACTGATATGGGTGTGGGTGTGAGGAGATGGGGTGTGAGTGGGTGGGTCTGGTGAGGGAGACTTGAGACTGTTCTGGGGAGGAACCACTGGAAACCAGGGATTTCAACAGAAAGAATATACTTGGTGATCATTGTGTGGGGAACCACTGAACACCAGGGATTTCAACACAAAAATTTACTGGGGAATCTCAAGGTGGGGAAACTACTGTACACCAGGGATTTCAATAAATGGAATACACTGGTGGATTGGGGGTTGGGGGAACTACTGGATATCAGGGACTGTTAGGGATACGTCAACTGGGTGATCAGGGTAGGGTGGGGTGAACCACCAAACCACCAGGGAGTGCTTTTACTATTGACAGGAGTATTATGAGGCTACTATGCTCTATGCAAATGAGTCCATATTGGGCATGCAAATGACCCCTTACTAACTTGTATGCCCAGTGGCCCATTTGCATGCTCGCTGCATGTGGTCTACAGGGGATCTGTCACTGTCCCGTTTTGGACAGCACTATTCCCTGTGGGCTATATGCAGTTCTGGTCTATGTCAGGCAGCACAAATTCACTTAGAGCTGCACCAGCATGGATTGATATTTAGTCAGATAGCACCGCACGTCAGTGAGTACTAGCCATCTGAATATTGCCATGGCCGAGGGAGTACAAAGGCAAATGTAATGCAAATGGCTGCACTGCACTTGCCCCATTTTTTCAGTATCAGACCATAATCACAGGAGAAAAACACCAAATGTCCATCTAGTCTGCCCACAGTTCCCCATCTGCCCTAGGTCCTATTGTTCATACAGGGTTTTATCCCTTCCCAATCACCTCTCTGTTCCCCTCTCTAGTGCTGTTAATCTGAGCAACCACCAAACCCTTCACTCTGCCCCTGCCATGCTTTAAACCATTTATAATCTTGGCACCCACCACCTCCACTGGCAGACTGTTCCATGGCTCCACCACGCTTTCTCCTTAAACTAGAACTTCCTCACATCCCTCTTAAATCTTCCCCCCACCAATTTCCACTGATGACCTTGGGCTCATGACTCTTGTTTATTCCCTTCAGGAACTTGAAGAGCTCTATCATATTCCCCCCCCCCAACCTAGTCTCCAGTGAATATGTCTTCAGTGGCTTGGGACAAGCTTCATAAGATCTGCCCTGTTGGCCCTGAATCATCTTGGTCATCTCAATCACATAATGATTTTAGCTAATCAGCATACAGAGCCACTGTATGTCTTATCCTGCATATATATATAGTGTTCTCCTGGGCAGAAACTTTAGGGGTGGAACATTCCACATCACAGCCAGTGAAAGAGTGGCTTTTTAAAATAAACAAAATACTTAAATCTTCTTATAAATAACTCTAGCTAACTCACATGATTTATAATATGTTAATAGGGCCTTCGCTGGGTGTCTCACATGGTATAAGAGACTCCTCTTGAGAGGTTTGGACAGCCAGAAACACTCCACTTTGCTTCCTGCACTCTTCCCACCCAAACCTCACACTCACAGTCTCATATATTACAAAGTGATACCCAGCAGTGGCCCTATTAACTTCAAAATGTATTGCAGTTGTGATCTGTAAACCAAGGATAAGGAAATGGAAGAAACTGAAGGAAATAGTAGATATTAAAAGTGCAACCCATGTTTTAAATTGATGTATTACTTCGTTTAAGAAACAGATAAAAAATATTACTGGTACTAATAAGTCCTTACATTAGTTTAATTTAGCAAAATTATAATTTTTATTTATTTTTAAACTGTGATTGTTAGAATATGGGCTTTATCCAACACAACTGTGTACCAATGCTCTCAATAAAAGATTAACAGATAAAATGGCACCTGAGTGTTCCTGGAGAAACTATTTTATGAAAAAGTTAAGGATTCCGAGATATCATAGAATTACAGCAGTGTAAAGTAGGCTTTTGTAGAAAGGAAGAAAATGCTGATATTCATGAATGCCATCACCACCCTAGACTGTTACAGTAAGCTTTGCAGGTGGATTTCAAGATAACAAAAATTAGAGGATGCCCTTTATGCATGAGTTTAGACAACTTTGAACAACGATTGCTACATTACTTAAGTGACTGCCATTATTGTTGTGACTTTTTCTGTTTAACATGTCTTCTCTAAAACTTTCTTTTCTACGTCATTTGATTCTGTGTGTAGTCATTAACATGCCCAGTTGCCATACATTGTGAGTTTAACTTTTGTGTTTTTCCCTGATCCAGCCCTTACACTATCGGATTAGGGACATTGATAAGCCTTTGGTTATTTCACCAGTTAGAATGGAGTTTTAGATAATAGGCTTCATGTTGAATCATAACAGGTGAAAACAACAGACTTTCTGCATTCAATACATCCGTTGTAGATCAGTATGATTCTTTCTTTGTAATTGTACCACACTTAAGTATGAAAGAAAGCTGACACATATATGAAAATTCATTTTACAATAATTTACAATAGAAGTACAATTGTTTCAATAATCCTGTAGTCAAAACACCAGGATCAACTATTTCTCATCAATTCATTGTTGTCTTCAATGGAAACTGTCCAGTCACTTAAAGTGGATGGGAAACATTGTGGCATTCCCAGTTTGTGTTTGCTTACCTCGTTCTCCTTCTCTATTGCATTTTCTATCTCCAATGTCTTTAAAGGCGAGACAAAATGATTTTTCACAATTAACTGCCTTTCCATTTTTCTTCCCATAGTAGCAGTGATATGTTCTTGTATGCTTGGACCAGTGTTGGATAAATAAATAAAAAATCTAGATCTGAGGTGCCCTCATATGTGCATAGAGTTGCACTCTGCTCAACATCTGCTGCTTTTTCTTTTCATATTTTTAAGACTTTCCATGGCATCAGTTACACCATTCCATTTTGCTCATCAGAATGGCCTGTCATGGTCTTATTGGTGTCTTGAATGTTCAGGAAGTATGGAAATGAAAAACAGTAACTGCTGAGGAAACCGGGATTCAGGGTTATTATAAAGGTAAAAAAACAAATAACTAACTTAACAAAAAAAGGTCAATACATAGCGGACTATGAGATAAACACTAAAGGGCAAACAGTAAAGCAACTGAAGGTGCAATAACATGTCTCTGATCAGTTTTTAAGTCACCTCTATATTTAGTCCCCTTATTGCACCATTATAGTTCATCCAACAGTGACACTTTGCTTGCAAATAGCCAGTAACTCCTGATGCTGATGCTGTGACTTACATCACATAGAGCTGCTACATTGAGGAAAATAGAGCAGTTCCTTAATATGCTCCAATTTCCGATGTAGCAACTTATGCAGCTACTAGTATCAGCATCTGGAGCCACTAGCCAATAGCTACCAGCGATGTCATTGGTTGGAGTCATTGGGGGGGTGTTGCATTTAGCATAATTTTTTAAGACCAGGGAGACAGAAAACAACATCAAAGTAGTACCAATTTTACTGAGAAGCACCAAATGAAAAGCATAAAATAAAAAAATTAAGATTAATTTTATAAATGTAATGAAATACTCCTGGACATATAATTGTGGTACAATAATCACACTTCTGGTGCAAGAGCACTCAGCTTTGCATCATGACTGATTAGGCATCGATGACTTATAAGTACTGTACCACTGCACCATAATTACGCATGTTAATTGTATCACTTCATGTACACATACAGTACTCCAGGGTCTACATAGTGGTGATAGTTACCGATCCCCCCATTCTGTTGACACCCACAAATCCCAGATACCCAGTATATAAATTCCCAATCCATCCACCCCATCTGTGAGCAATCTTTATGCCCAGACTCCCTGTATAAACATTCTGAAGCCCCTCTTCCCATCTGCTGGCAACTTCCCCAGTTGTTAGTTCATTTATGCCAGAAAAATCTAAAAAATATATAAATAGACAGCTTTATAAGACCCAGATCTCCCCACCTACCTGCAGGCACCATCACATCCTAGTACATATCATCCTTTTCATTCTATGTGAGTAAGATTTCCTGTATGTACATCATCATAATGCCACCCCTGCTTACTGGCACCCTACACTCTAAGCGTGCCAATATGTGCAAGGTGATCCGCTCAAATAGAAGCATCTCAACATAAAATAATACTGCTCAGATCCCCCTCCCATACCAGTATGTATTAATCCCCAAGTTGCTTGAACCCTCCCATTCCAGATGCAAAGTATGTAATGGCTCATATTGCAAGCACTTTTGCTTTTCATACCGCAGTTCCATTTGCTAGTATCTTCCCATCCACTGTTCCCCATATGTAAAAGGCTCAATCCCATGCTGGCCTGGTGGCGCTGAGAGTTGAGGCGCTGGACATCTTACCTCGAGCCATGCCAGCGACCTGGGTTCGGGAGCGAGCTCGGGCTGCTGGGGGTCGGCAGGGGAGGGAGTGCATTGAGCATCCTATGGACTGCTCTCCTCTCCTGGGGTGGGTCTGGGTTCAGTGTCCGACATAAGTCTGACACCTAGAGGAGGCTGGGTGTCAGCACATCTGGCCTGGTAGAATGGGGTGGTAGGAGGGGCAGCCAGCGGGCTCAGTCCATGCAGACACATGCGCAGGGAGCCCTTGTCAGCATTGCATGCCCTGCCTCCAACAGAACATGGAAAAAGGGGGAGTGCCCAGCTGTTACAGCTTGATGGCCATCCACAATATCCTGCGCCACTCCGAGGGACCACTGTGAGTGGATCCGTTATGTGGTGTGGGAGTTGATCGACCCCCACTGCCTCCACCACGGGGGGTAAGACATGAGGTATTTGGTGGTTGCCCTCAGTAGGAGATGGTGCAAGTTGGATGGTGGCTGGATCACAGGGGATGCAAGGATGATGAGGCTGGCTGGGACCCCCATGGGAGAAAAAAAAGAACAAAAAAAAAAGAAACTCCAAGCCCTCAGATAAAAAAAGAATCACCACATAAGTAGCATGTGCCTGTTTCAAGTCTGTATCATCTGTTCTCTCATGCTGTTCTTTTCTCTGTATCAGTCCTCATGTCCCTAGTATGTATTATGTGTTATGAATTCTGTATTATACTTTGTATTTTGCTTACATTTCAACTGTTAATGCACTACCCACTCCCCCAGGATGCTTCTGGAATCGAGCAGTAGCCTGCTTAGTATGCCTTCCTGTTAAACACTTAAATAAATAAATTAAAAATAATAATGCCCAGTACTCCAATCCACAGGCATGTTATGGCTCCAGTCCCAGATTAACAGTTTGTACATGCTCACCCTAACCCCTTTCTAGTTGTTATGAGCCTTAATTACTTGGCTTACGAGTGACTCTGCAATGCTCACATCTCCATCTGGCTTCTGATGAAGAATGTGGCACAATCCAGACTCTGGATGCTATTGCCTGTCACTGCTCTCATTTCCAATATCACAGCTTGCTGCTGCTCCAACTCTTCCTACTGCTGCCTGCCACTTTTCATAATGCTGCTGCTTTTTCTTCTAAACTCCTGATGTCCCAAATGCTACCAGTGGCAACAAGAGTGGAGGCCTCACTTAACAAGGCTTTCACTCTTGCTGCCACTAAGTAGCAAGAGTGGAAGCCTTTTTAAGTGGGGAAGCCCTGAAGGCTGCCTCTGGGTGACATTAATGCAAGATCAACATCATGGTGGACCCCTGAAGGCAACCACTATGTGGTATGAGTGGAATCCATACTGAATGAAGGAGGACGGGATACTCCCTCTGGATGTCATGAGAGGAATACTTACTGAACAGGATGGCCCTAGTGATTATCACTTGGTGGCATCAGATAAAGTCTTACCAAGTTGGGAGCCCTTGAGGCTGCCTCTGGACAGAATCAGTTGATGCCTCATTGAGTTGGGAGTCCAGGAGGCTGTAATATCTTGTAAATGCCTCTCAAGTCTGTGAGTTCAAAACAGGCTTTGCCCAGAGTCTATGGCTAAACTGATTAGCATAGAAGTAAGTGGGCTCTAAGTAACATCCGAGGACCTAAGCACAGGAAAAAGCATGTCAGAAGCCTTTTTCTGCATGTGCAGCTAGTACTCTGAATAAAACATTTTGCTGCACCTTACAAGCTGTCTCGTTTTACACACTATTACTGAGGTCACAATTGGGTGGCAACAGATTGTGCCTCATTTGCACCACTGGACCAGATCTGCTTCTGTTTGAGATGGACCCATGAGAGTATCACATCTCAGACAGATGGTCACAGGACTGATTGATGCAAATGGCTTATAACAGTGCATTGTCAGAAACTGCAAAAAGTAATACATGTTAATGCAAAGCACATGCTTTGGTGCTTAAAAGACAGAAATGCACCTAAAGAGAAAAAGGTCAGCAAACAGGAACTGGAAATTCTGCAAGGCTCCCCATCACCTTAAAAATGAAGTGAAAGTATTTCTCTTGTGCAAAAATTCATTACGTTGGCGAAATTAGTAGAAATAGTTGATTAAATGTAGTGTACATGGGCAATGCAGAAAATAACCTTATACCATCATTTTTTTTTTTGAAGAACAAACTGTGTTGGTTCTTTATTAATCCATTTATTAGAGACTTCAAAAGGAGCTAACCTCAGCATTGTATATCTACTATTCTCCTTGGAACATAATACAAAAATATGAAATGGTGTAAATCAGCTAATTGAATAAAATATGCTACATTTTGAAATCTTTGAAGAAGTATATTCTTAATTGTTTTTTCAGTAGTGAGATTACGTTAAACAGCATTTTTTTAATTTAAACTGAGATATAGTGATGCCTGCCAGGATGCAGTGCATTGTCAAAGATTTCTGCTTTGCCAGGTACGAACACTAAGCCAGTGACTTATTTACTGGAGCATTGTGGAGTGTGGAGGGCAGTATCCAAACAATAGTTACAGTGCATACAAGTCACATCTAACATACAAGATTACATAGAACCATTAGAGGCAATGCAAAGTCAGTTTAGGCAGGCATATGCAGTAGTATCTGGAACAGTAGTTAATCTTACATATATGTTAAAATGGCTGTAGATGGGCAAGTACTGCACAGTGATTTGAATTAATGAATTAGGTAGGCTCACAGAGACACTGATGAAGTGGGGACAGAAGTCAAAGGTTAACATTTACAGGGAAAAAATAATTGGAAGTTCAATGTATAAAATCAGGTCAGCAGCACAAAGATACCTTTGTGAATAGATAAAAATGCACAGAGCCCTCGGGGTCATGTGTCAAAGGAGGACTCCATCTGGCTGCAGAAGCGCAGGGTCCTCCTGGCCCTGCAGTTCAGTGTGGCTATGGATGCAAAGAATCCATGGGGCCATCTGAGGTGCCGTGAAAGTTCAGGGCATATAGCTACAGATGCTGAAGTGTAGGGTCAAGAGTTCTGGCTGTAGAAGTGCAGGGCCCTCTGGACCCTCTGTTTCCATGTAGCTATGGATACAGAGGCACAGGATCCTCTGGACCCCATGCTAAGAGAAGAGTTCTCTCCACTATATGGTTACTTGTTTCCTGTGTTGACAACATCGCACCATCTCCCCCAGCCTTGGCCCATCCAGCTGGCACAGTGAGGTTCCCCCTGAACTAGGCTAACCATCATGGGATTGCAACGTACCACCCAGTGGGCCAATGTCTGGCACCAAACACAATGTTTTTTTAGAACTTTTTTTTTTTACATTTTAACCACAAATTCTCAACATAGTGTTATTATAATGACCCTCCCCAAACATGACAGGTGTTTTGTGTAAAATACTGGCGGAAATGTAAGTTCGCACCATACGTTCAAAAACACATTGTGGACAGGGTTTGAAAAATTACACCTGCCATGTTCATGAGGTCATGTAGAAAATGGCTATGTTGAAATTTGGTGTCAAACTATTAAAAATTACCAATGTTATGAGTGAACATTGTAGAATTTCAATGTTCACTCACTACTAGGTAATTTTAACATATTTCTCACCATGTTTTCAACACAGTCTTCTTATGACCCTGCCTCATGAACCTGGTAGGTGGCATTTTTTCACATCCTGCCCAAAAGTGGTATTGTGGAGCATTTGAAATCACCTTTCAATACCAGTAGTGCCCCAAAAAGGTCATGTTGAAAATTTGGTGAAAAATAAATTAAAATGACAAAGCTATGAGTAAGTTCAAAACACATTGAAAATACCTTGACTGCACTTACCTTGTTTCTGCAGTTCCTGGTCAGCTTTATTTATTTATTAATTTGTTTTTTGATTACTAAATAGGTAGACTAGACAATGATATGCCTGTTTTTAGGCATGACCCCCGAGGGTACAGTTACAGACAGTCATGAGCACAATACAGTAAAGAAGATAAAGATGTTAATGTAAATGGGCACCTAGTCACAATACATAGGCAGTAGAATATTAAAAAATAGTGCATAGAATCCGTACAGCAATAGTGGCAGACATAAGCAACAAAAGATTAAATTAATGGAAGGTGCAGTATCGCAAAACAATTTAAAACAGATGGTGAGTCATCCATAAGTGCAAACAGATAACAGCAAACACTATTCAGACATCATAGGTATGGTGGTCAGGGAGGCAAAAACAATTACAAGAGTCAGGGACAATGAGATGATGGTATAGCTCACTTTTGAAACTGGCATGGGAGGGGGAGCACTGGAGGGCTGCCTGGAGGGAGTTTCGCTATCTAGGGACAAAGGGGGAGAAGGCCTGAAGACCCATGTTGATCTTGTACCTCAGAGTAGCCAGTAGGGACTGATCACCCAAGCAGAGGGGGTAAGACAGGTCAGGGGTGTCAGCATAGAGGCTATGGAGGAAGGAACCCCATATCAAATAATTTTGTTGGTAATGGCACCCAGAGTAAAACAGTGGCTCACCTCAGGAGATAGCCAGTTTAGTCCAGAGTAGAGCTAACAGTGGCGAGTGAGGTGGCTTGATGCCAGAGCAAAATGACAGATGCTGTCATTGGTAGTGCCCCATTTGTGGAGGTTTGCTTTGGAGGTACGTGAGTAGGTAATGGAGCCATAGGTAAAACTGGAAAGGAGGATGCCCTGAGTAATTGCAATTTAGGCAGAGGATGTGAGGGCATACTTTGGTCTATTGCCAGGCCATGATTTGTGTTTATGGCTTTACAAGTATTTGAGATGTGTGGAGCAAAATCAAGAGCATAGTCAAGGGTTAAACTAAGGTATTTGAAGCAGCTGATATTTTCAAGGGGGGAGGCATCAATACTAGAGATAGCTAGGTGTCCAGTATACATTTTCAATCTGGGGCTGAGCCAAATAACACTGAATGAGATTTACTGGCATTGAGTTTGTTTTGAGAGAGCCAGGAGTGGATTTTATGGAAATCAGAGGTTAGGTTAGAGTTAATGTCAGCCAGGTTTTTGGAGCTAATATAGAGCACTGTGTCATCAGCATAGAGCAAGAGGAGCAGGATACAGGGTTGAGGGAGAGATCATTTATAGATAGTGAAAAGAATGGGACCCAAGATAGAGCTTTGAGAAACCCCAATATTTATTGTGGAGCATTCTGAACCATTTTCTATCATTAAGGTAGCTGTCATGCCAGGCTACCATATCAGAAGAGATATTCAGAGATAGCATTTGATCTTTAATAGTGAATTGTCAACTAGATCAGAGGCCTTGTAAAGTCAAAGAACACTGCCCCATGAGTAGATCTTTGCCCATGGCAACTTTGGTGTCATTTGTAAATTGGAACAGAGTTGTGGTGGTACTGTGGCCTTTTCTAAAGCCATTTTGGGCATCAGAGATTACGTTTTGATCAAGGAGATATTTAATGGTTTAGAATGAAATGAGCTTCTCCAAAATTTAATTCAGGAATAAAACAATAGCTATGGGGGCGATAAATTGTGATAGAGTTGAGGTTACATTTCTTTAAAACAGGGACAATTTTTTGTAACCTTCCAGACTTTGGGAACAACCCTACAGCACAGGGTCAGATTATAAATTCTAGCCAGAGAGGGAGCAAGGTAGGGGGAGGCCATATTTAGCAACCTGGGCTCAAGGCCATCAGAGCCTACACTACTGCAGTCAAAGATGGAGTCCCGTAGTCAATGCACCTCCTGGTTTATGGCTACAGGTAGGTAGAAATAGGGGGTGGATGCAGGAGTGTCCATATGAATGGGGAGGATGGATGCTGGGGTGCTATGGTGAGACAGGTGTATTTGGACAGGGCAGATAAGTAACTTTGATGAAAGATGTGTTTCTTGGCAGAGTAGTGGTGGATTGAAGAGAGTTGAGTGAGGGGTGTGGGTGTGGTGATGAGTGGGGTGTCAGAGTGGGGCTGGTTGGGGTTGAGGAGTTGGGCTGCAAAAGACACAATTGATTGTTTTTCAGGAAAAAAAATAAAGAAACAAGCATTTGTCAATGCCGAATGTTTGCTTGCTGGCATTGGCAGTGGTAGTGTAGAAGTTAGAGCTGTGTAATAGGAATGGCAGTGAAGTATTGAACTGAAATCAACCCACCACCACCCTACAGAGAGAGTAGCCGGGCATTAGGGTGTGCATTTGGGTACGTCGGGCATAGCGGCCATGCCATTCACCACACCCCTCTACCCAGAGACTGACAAGTGTCACGTGTTCCTTGGGTCTTTGGCCCTTATGACCCCATTTCCATTAGGAAATCACGGTGAGATGGGTGCGATATAGGAGAATGGGGTGAAGTTTGGGGCTGAAGAGTCCAAGGCATACCTCGATGCCTCTCAGTGACTGTAGGGTGTGGAATGGTATGAGCATCACAGGCAAAATCCCAAGTCACACCCTGATTCCTGTCATTCTCTAGAGGGTTGGGCGATTTAGTTGAAAAGCCTAATACCTCCAGGCATTCGTTGGTATTTTCACTCCAAATTTTCAACATGTTTGTTTTGTGACCCCACCTCATGAACAGGGAATATCAGTTTGGTAGCAAGCTGCTTATGCACAGTGACTACGGCATTTAGCACCACAGGTGCAAAAATATTCAAACAGAATGTAAAAATGACAGCTGTACTCTTTCATGGGAGGTGTAAAATGGCTATGTTGCAAATGTGTAGTAAAATATTTTTAAAAATGGTGAAGTCACGAGCGTACATAGAAACTGTGCAAAACACACCCGTAATATAATTAGGTTGGGGATTTTTTATAGCAGATTGTCAACTCAGGCATTTTGGTGCCTCCGATCATGAACAGTGTCACTGTGATTTTCTTTATCTGTGCCAAACAATGATTTCCCACAGCGACCACGCATCTCTGCACTGAAAGTGTGAAAACACACTTCGGCCATGTTGTGAAAAATGGCAGCTGTACTGTTCATAAGGAAATGTGGAAAGATGCCACTAGTGAAAATCTGGACTGAAAATATTACAAAGTCATGAACTAACGAGGATACGTGGAAACTGCACAATGCTCACTCGTAACACAGTCATTTTATGGACTTTTGTCACCAAATTTTCAACATAGCCATTTTAAGACCTCTGCTCATGAACAGTGTAACTGTGATTTTAAGTAATCTATCCTAAACATTGCTTTACTTTCAACAGCACCATTGTGCTACATGTGCGATAACACATTTTGGGTGACATATGAAAATTGCAGCTGTACTGTTCATAAGGAAGTTTAATAACATGGACATGCTGAAAATCTAGAGTGAAAATATTAAATTTGCAAACTTACGAGCATGCATAGGAACTGTGCAGCAAAGCTCAGAAAAGTAATTTTAGAATTTTTTCACCAAATTTTCAACATAGCCATTTTAAGACCTCTGCTCATGAACAGTGTCACTGTGGTTTTGTTAATGTGTCCCATACATTGAGTTTGCACACCGACTGCGCCATTGTGTGCTACATGAAGTGGGCTGCGTTTTGGGCAGGATATGAAAATGACAGCTGTACTGCTCATAAGGAGGTGTGGAAAAATGGCAATGTTGAAAATCTGGAGTGGAAATATTGAAAATTCGCAAACCTACGAGCATGCGTGGGAACTGTGCAATGCACACTCCTAAAACAGTCATTTTTAGGAATTCTTTCACCAAATTTTCAACATTGCCATTTAAGATCTCTGCTCATGAACAGTGACACTGCGATTTTCTTTAATGTCCATACACCGAGTTCGCGGACTGCGCACTTATTGTGCGCTACATGGCGGAAACACATTTGGGTGAGATGTGAAAATGACAGCTGTACTATTCATAAGAAAGTGTGGAAAAATGGCAATGTTGAAAATCTGGAGTGGAAATATTGAAAATTCGCAAACCTATGGCGTGCGTGGGAACTGCATAGCACTGGCTCGTAAAACAGTCATTTTAGAATTTTTCACCAAATTTTCAACATAGCCATTTCAAGACATCTGCTCATGAACAATGTCACTGTGATTTTCTTAATTTGTCCTGTACATTGATTTAGCATTGACTGCGCCATTCTACGCTACATGGGCGAAACACATTTTAGGTGAGATGTGAAAATGACAGCTGTACTACTCATAAGAAGGTGGTGAAATGACAATATTGAATCTGGAGTGAAAATATTGAAATTCGCGAACTTACGAGCCTGCGAGGAACTGCACAACGCCACGCCGTTAAACAGTCATTTTTTGGAATTTTGGCACCAAATTTTCAACATGGGGTTTTTGGCCCCTTCTCATGAATGATGTCACTGTCATGGTGGTATTTGGGCCTGAAGGGTGATTTCGCAGTCACTGCACAGTCACTGCAGCGAAATCACCCTTCAAGCCAAATACATGCCATGACAGTGACATCATTCATGAGAAGTCCCAAAACCCCATGTTGAAAATTTGAAAATTCCCAAAATGACTGAGATATGCAATAAGTTGAAACCCCTATCTAGCCCATTATACAGCTTACGGCATTTCCTCAGTTGTGATAGGCTTTGAAGAATGCGGTATGTTCCTGGTCCACCGAAGATCATCGTGCGGGTCTGGAAGTGGTATGGGGTGAGGGGTGTGAGGAAGCTGGGTGTGCAGTGGGTGGGTGCGGTTGTGGGGGTCGGGAGACGCACCGCTGGACCGTTTTTGTCTTGCAGGTACAAAACATAAAAAAGATGTCGTGGGACCGTTTGCCAGACTGGGGTGGGCTCCCAGCATGGCACAAGGACTTTGTGGGGGCATTCAGCTGGCGAGGAGTTGGGCACCCGTCAGCAAATGACTGATTGCCGCGCTGGGGTGGGCTCCCAGCGTGGCACCAACTACTGGGGAGGCATGCAGCTCAGCCGGCGGGATTGGCCACCCGTCGGCTATACACTCATGCATGGGGTGCGCACACCTGCAGCTGGGGAGCTGCGCGTGAGCAGCTTCTTATCGCTGCTCACTCAAGCGTAGCTCCCCCTTTCAACTGTATGCCACTGCATTTTGGAGCGTGTCATAGACAGCTCCAAAATGCATTGGCTTACAGGGACCGCACCTGCCAGGACACTGCCTGAATTGGAGGAGGAGGTGACACACCTCTGAAATCTCCGATGATGGCACTATGTTTCTTGCACATGCGTGCAAGCAAACATAAAAATCACTAGAGACAGTTTTCTTCATTATCGGCATACTGGGCTGTTCGGCAACACTGGGGGTAGGCACCCCCATGTCACCAGATATCGGGGCTAATGGACAGATGGACATTCAGAAGAGGGTTTGAATATGCAGCACTGGGGGGTGGGTACCCTGGTGACAGTCAATATTGGGGGGGATTGTAAACCGACACTTGGGGTTAGGCACCCTGGTGTTGGAGCAAACTTCAGGGATATGGCAGTGGGATTGAGCACCCACCATCATCAACACAAGTGTTGGTAGGAAGGGTCAATACTGGCTTGTGGGATTTGCACCCACTGGCTATTTAAAAAAAAGACATGGGTCAGAAGGGAGGGAGGTACTGTCCGGCAGGATTGCGCACCCACCTTCTATTTTTAAAAGAAAGAGGTGGAAGGGAGGCAGGTGGTATCAGCCAGTGGGATTGGGCAGCCAACGGTCATTTAGTGCAGAAACCAGGAGGGAGAGAGATAGGGGTATCAGTGGCAAGAGAGCACCCTATTTTCTGCAGATAGCAGGCATTAGCAGTGTGATTGAAAGTGACTTCTTTCACTCTGCTGTTGTTAAGGAAATCCCTTTTGATGAAATCATTTTCAATTTCCTTTTGACTTCTTTCATTAGTTGGCTACCAAAAGCAGTTTAAAGCGAATCACTTTGACTCAAACTGCTAATGCAAAATCCAGCCTGAGAATTTTGTCTCTATGAGTACATCACTTTCTGCTCTTTCAGTTTCATGGGGTTAGTAGCCCAGTGGTGGCACCTTCACCTGTACTGTTAGTGCTGGCCCTGTTTGGCTCTGTTTGTACAAAGCCATACTGCCTGCAGTCTTACAGCCCATTTCCTGCTAGGGACAATACTAGCCCTTTCATTAGAATGGTTTCCATCAGTTTGCTGATTATCAATGTCAAACTGACTGACCTGTCTTTCTCTGGATTATCCCTCACTTCACGCTTATGTAGGGGTACCACATCTGCTGTTCTCCAGTCCTTATGCACTATGCTGGACTCCAGAGAGCAGCTAAAAAGGTCAGTCAGGTGTGCAGCCAGTATCTGTACCATTTCTCTCAACAACCTAGTGTATAACCCATTTGACCCTGGAAATTTAGTTACAAAAGCCCTTTTAGTACCCTGTACATAGCAATGCATTCAGTACAGAAACTCTGTCCCCTTCTAGGTCTGTACAACCATCCTCCCTGGTAAAGGCCCCTCTTTCTCTTTCATAAATGCTGAACATAAGTATTCATTCACATACAGACAGATGCAGAAAGAAATACCTACTGAGGGGAGGTCATTCAAAAAAGTGGAAATGAGGATGGGGCCAAGAATAGAGCCCTGATAGACAGAAGGGCAGGGGTGAGATATGGCATCACTGACTGGAACTGAATGGTGCTTGTCAAAAAGGTATTAGAGGAATCACCTTACTTCCAGATCAAACAGTCAGGAGGATAGCTTATCAAGCAGAAGCAGTGGTCCCCTGTATCAAAAGCCTGAAGCAAAATCAATAAAAGGACATCTGTGTTGGCCCTGGTCCATACCTTCAGAATGGAGTCAGTGACCCAAAGAAGGGATGAGACAGTGGAGTAATGTTTGTAGAAACTGGACTGGAAAGGTGAAAGGATGAAGGAGGAGTCAAGGAAGGAGCAGTGCTGAGAAAGGACAAGTTTTTCCTTCATCAAAGCCATGGGAGGGAGGGAGGAGGAAAATAGTACAGTAATTCCCAGGGAAGAATGTTAAGCTGCTTCAAAATCCAATAGGCAGTCTCGAGCTGAAAGGATAGGTTGAGGAAGGAGTCAATAGGAGCAGCTATAGCAGGAGCAGAGAGGTAGAGAAGTTTGATATCCAAACCATCAGGGCTGCACTCTTTGGAGGGATTTAAAAAAATGTAGATCAGAAAGGGTAGCCACAGCAGAGATGTGGAGAAACATAAAAGAGGTAGGGGGCAACATGTTAGTAGAGAGGAGGAGGGAAAGCTTTTGAAAGTGGGAGGGCAGTTTGGAGGAGAAGAGAGCAGGAGAGGAGAGAGGAGGGAGAGCATGGGGTGAAATATAGGATAGTGTAGTTACCCATACACTACAAGGCTATTCACCGGTAGATACAATGCCGACTGATGACCCCGAGAGCGAGCTCAAGAGGTCTCCAAGTCGGCATTGTATCTATGAGGTGAAAGAATAGCCTTGTAGTGTATGGGTAACCATAAACTGTTCTTTATAGTGTATGGTGCCCGAAAAAAAGACAAAAAGAGACTCACTTTTCCATATTTTCACTCAGTTCTGCCGAGGCCGTTGATTCACAACTGCCGCTGCCCAGCAAACTCACGCGCCCCTCTCACACAGCAAGAGATGAATCAGGATGTCTGCTGTAGTCCCTTGTATTATGATGTCCTCACTAACTCAGAATGAAAAGTTGTTCTGCGATAGTGAGGACGTCACTACTGCAGCAGAACAACTTTTTGCGGTGTATAGATTTCCATACACAACGCATTCCACCATACACTATAAAGTGATTAAAAACATCAGAGACCTTTAAGGGGGTCAAAGTTGAGAGAGCTTCTCATTTAGAGAATGGGAGTAGCTGACTGGGTTGGAGGATCAAAAAGGGAATAGATTACCTTTCAGAATTGATAAGGGAAGTTAAAGTTGTTCTGGAGGATGGTGAAGAAACTATTCAATTTGGCCTCCTGGTGGCCTTAGTGTTGGCATTTCAGAGCTGTTTGTACATTAGGAAGTCCTCAGGAGAGCCCAAAGCCTTGCAGAAACACCAAACAGAGTCTCAAGCTTTGAATAAGTCATTAGCTCTGCTGAGATCCAGGTGAGGTGGGGCCCAGGAACATGAGACCTTGGAGAGGGCATGTTTGTCCCATGTTACAATGAATTTAGTTTGAAAGTAGAATAATTTATTATCAGCATCATTGGATACAGAGAGAGGGCCAGTCAATGATACAAGGGTTGTCAAACAAGGAGAAAAGGTCAAGGGACCTGAACAACCTATCACAGATGAACTTTGGTGGGCATCAGGACAGTGGATTATACAGAGAAAGATAATGCAGTGGTCACAGAAAGCATCCATAATAGTACCAGTGGACTGAATAGGCTGGGGTGAGAGGATAGGACCCAGAGGATGAAAGAGTGGTTAGAGAAGTGGGTGTTGAGATGGATGGGTTCAGTGATATGCCGTGTGGGGTTTGGGTGATACTTTTTTAGATCAAGGGGGGGAGTCTATTTACTTTAGATTGCCATGGATCAGGGTCTCACTAGAGGTAGAGGAAGAGGAGGGAAAAGAGGATATAGGAAAGGATCTTGGCTTGGGAGAATAGTAGATGCCAATGAAAATAGGAAAGGAAGATGGGATGCCTACATAGAGAAGCTAGTTGGAAGAGGTGACAGTGGCTGAGATATGACATCACAGTCGAGGCTGAGTGCAAATCAGAACACAACCACTGCATCTCCTTGTGCATGGCATCAGTGAATGTCCTCACCCCACTAACCCCAGGCATGGCCTGACCACCATTGGTGTGAAGTATACATGAGAAACCCTGGGGCTTCAGCTTTGAGGCACAGGACCCATTATAGGCTGGGGAGGGCTTTCCCTTTGGAGAGATCTAGCACCATTGCCTGTGTGTGGAAGCCAGAGGTATTACTTGTGAGGCTGCTGGGTATGATGTCACATCCTGACTGAAGAAAAAGGAGTGAGTGGAATAAAAGATAAATTACAAAAAAGTGTGGCCATACATCTGACTCGGCTGAAAAATAGTAAATTGTGCTGAGTGGTGTCACTGTACAGTAATAATGGACATTCCTCTGTTAAGCAGAGTGGTGAGAGTACAGTAGATAAGTGGCTCACTCATGTTGCTACTGCCTTTTTTGGAAGTGTGTGACTGCACTCCACTGAGCAAAGAATCCCTTCTATTTATTTCTATTGAGTGTCCTGCTTGTCTTCTCCTCACATTGGGCCCAAGCTCATTTGGTTTCATAATGGCCCTCTGTTGAGTGCAGCAGCCCTTTCTTGCTCCCTTTACCTTTACTGCTACTTAACACTTTCTACATATTAGTGATGGGGATAAGCTATTCCATGTTGAAGTGAGATGTCACACAGTCATCTCACTTAATGCAAAATAGTCTGATCTGCAGGATGTATTTGCGGTTAGCATAGCATTATGCTGCCAAAACCTCTTCAAGGTATGGCATGTAGGAATGGGGACATTTTAGGAAGAAGTTGAGAGGTTAGCAAAGGAAAGATAAACTTTGTCCTAAGTACTGCATAAATTCCTTAAGCAGTTTGGTTCACGTATTTGCAGAAGGCTACTTATTCTAACCTGAAATAAAACAGTACATGCCACTATTGTGATGTACCCTTGAATAAGTCACTATGGGAGCTTTTTCAGAACTGGGACTTAATTGGATTTTGATTTTAAGGGTTGATATGACTTTATGTTTTGGGCAAAGCATAACTTGAAAGTGATATATTCCAATGTAGTCTATTAATTTCTTCAAAACTCTAATAGGAAGTCACTTGACATAGACAAAGCATTTGTAGACATTATATAAAGAACTCTTGGGGATGGGGAATATAGATGAACTTTTAGATTTATTGTCCTTATTTGGGAAAAGCACAGTAACATTTAATTTTATTGACCCTCAATATTTTTTTAGATAAGCTATATTTTTACATGACAGCAACATGAGTTACTGAGTAAATATTGGATTCCCTGTTCTTACAATTGAATGTCTGGCACCTGATAATTATAGCTTGCTGTTGCATGCATATGGTCATGTAATTTGGTATACTTGTTTTGCATAAATCATATCCCATCAGTCAATATTTATTTAACAGAAAACTCTATGTTGTATTTTTCACATGTGATTTATAAAAATACATCTGTTTCCCACAGTGTTCCAGACTGTTAATTGTTTTAATAACACCAATTAAAGTATAAAGTTATATTTTTTCTTTTCTGAAATGTTTGAACCTAATACCAGTAGCTCCATTTAAGCAGAAAGAATTGGGTTAAATCATATGTTCATACAAGTTCTTATTAACTTTGTTTTATTGGGCAAACTTGGTAATTGCAAGGATATGGGGGGGATACTGTATCTTTTTAAGTAGTAGAAGAGGAAGGCAGAAGCCCGGATTTATGAAATCTATTGTTAGTTTCATAATTCTTTTCATTTTTACAAAAAGTATTTCCAGTAACTGAAAAAGACCTCTATTTAAATGTTTTCCTATGTACAAGTAAAGGACTCAGCCAGACTTCTGAAACATTTGATTATAATTAGCTGTACTTCAGTCCCATAATTAGTTGAAATAACGTGTGCATTCTAAAAGCATAAATAGAAATGCAAACTGAATGGTGCATTAATGCTGTCTTACTGTGCTTTACTTCACTGCTTAAAGAGGTTAAGAGGGTTGGACATGTTTTACTATTAATCTACTGATGACAAGACTAATAAATTTGAATAGGCAAAATGGGATGTAGAGAGCCCACAACAGTAGTTGCGTATACCATCACAACGGCAACACCTTTATGTCATGGAGTCAAAATAGCACCAGATTATGGTGACTGGCACCATTGATGAACTGTCTGTACCCCCCCAGAGGTCAATCCCCCCCAGGAGTTGGTATATTTAATAAGGGAGTGTGGGGGGGGCACGGAGGCACAGCCCCCCACAAACAGAGAGTTTGCCAATTGTGTCAGTCACTATAATCTGACACTGTTTTGACTCCATGCCATAGAGGTGTCGTTGTTATGCTGTGGAACCCGGTAGTTGTAACTGAACAGCTGATAAACTTTCAAACTTCTTAAAATTATTTTTTTTTAAAGCAAGCTGTGATCTAACAGCAGGAATGGCCTAATAAGGAAATTGGGTACCTTGTGTTTAGCTCACTTTTGAAGTCTTATTATCCATTTCAAAACTATTAAAAAATTCCAGCTTCCAACTCAGCATTGTTGAAAAATTCTGCTTGGTAGGTTTTACTTTCAAAAGCAAATCAAATAATAAATTAATGCTTGCATTTTAAAAAGGTTAAGTCATAAATTTAATGATATGGTTTAATTAATCTTTTATTATTACCGAATTTGAAGCCTTCATGATTAATTATGGCCTTGGCAATTGCACTTCTAATGATTCATTGCTTGAGACCAACACTTAATGTATCATCAAAAGTGGACAGCTTTCTTTATTTCATGGGTTATTTAACTTGAGAAAAGGAAAGTAACACAAACCTTAAATTTCTTACTTCAGCTATTCTTTTTTAGCAGCCAAAGTCAACATTTATGTTTCCCCAGTGCCTCTCACTTTCACCATGGAATGTTTGGAAACTTAAATTTCTACATTTTATGACAAGCTCTTCTGTGCAAATGCACTGGATTTGTCAGGCTAATGCTGTTTTCCTGAATCTTTCCTTCTTTTCCTGTCTGTGCTTCATTCCTTCCCAACTTTGCAATGTAGCAAGCTGAGCAGTTGTTCAATCAGATGTACAACCCAGTAAGTGGTTTCCTAAAGTGCCCTTTGTAACATATGAAAGCATGAGGACCCATTGACCTGACATCTTGCTTTATTATACCTCAGTGTAGCTCCACCAGCATTTCTGATGATCACGTATTTCAGCTGTGCTAAACTGAATGAGCTATGTAGACTTCAAGGCCTGTGTTTTCAGATATGAAACTATGTATAATTAGGAAGTGCAATAAAGAAACCTCCAACTTATCTCACATGGCCCCGCCTTCAAGTCTACACAGTCTTTGCCAAAACAGTGCATGCACATAATATACTTATTACAGTTAGGCTCATGGAATCCATGTTTTTAAACTTTACAAATTTATATTAAAAAATGCATGCAGTGGAAGTGTGACAGCTAAGAAAAAATGTAACAATCAGAATGCAAAAAAGGACTCAATTGGCATTAGAAGTGTGGTAAATATATATATAATACATATACACATATGTGTATATTATATATATACTGTAGATATATAGCATTTGATGTGCACACAGTAGTGTTAAAAGGAACTATGAACATCAAAAAATGAAAATAAGGAAATGCCTAATATGAGAATGTGACTGCAGCAGTCAGTGTTTAATCTAAAGTATAGCTGTTCTGCAGATTTTTACTGCCATATCACAGACATCATGTTTATTAATGTCAGGCATTGCAATCTGGAAACTGACAGCTTTTCACTTATTCTTTATTTGCATTGTAGCTACATTTTAGTATGCTTATGTGTATTTTACAATAGTTTAATAGTTTTTGTTTACTTCACTGCTTATTTATTACAAGTTAGTGTCTAGCCACATGAGCCTACCTGTGATAATTTAAACTTCAAGGCCTTACAATTACTTGAAACCCTTAAGTGTTTTATTCCTTTTCTTAGAAGTTTGTGGTAGAACTTGTTTAATTGCATGTTTATATACTTAGGAAGCTAATCATTTTTCACTCTATGATTTAAGCAGGCATAGCTTTAAGTTCAGCATAGCCTTTGAAGAGGCTTTGGCTTTTTTCCTTTAACATTTTTAATTTGTCTGGCTTCATTAACTGATGCATTTGAACTTGTGGAGTTGGTGTACATAATCTCTTTTTAAACATTTCAATTCTTGTACTTATTAATACTTTTTTTTAAATTCTGATAAGAACTAATGGACTTTGCAAAAGTTATTATTGATAAAAATAAGCTTTATAAAGTACCCATATTCTTTGAAATTTGCTAGCTGTCATGGATTTCAGTTTCACTCTGATTAACAAACTGGGCTTAGTCTTTGTGCTTTAAGTTACTTAATGTAAACAGCTGAACATCACTATTTAAATATTTATCAAAAGATAAATTATTTTTACAATTTGTAATTGTAAAGAAAACTTGATAGGCTGCTGGAAATGAATCAGAACAGTTTGAGGCTTATGACCACCTAATGCAGTGGTAGGTAACTTAAGTCTTTCACAAACAGCTAGATTTAGGTTAATGTTTGCATTTTGAAATATTAAGATGTCTTCTATGGATGCTGCCAACTCAGGATGAAAAGAATAGAAGAAAATTCAAATTCCAGCCAATATGGGCTAGCTATGTACTGTATTTTAGCTAAACAGTTATAACAAATGAAAAGGCAATCAAATAAATATTGGGTTTAGTGGCACAGACATTTTCCGTGGTCCACTGCTGAGGTTGCCAAAATACTGTAATGAACCACAGAGTGTACAAGCTGTTGTTTAAATGTGTTCTTTTGATATTTAGTCAGTAGAATGTTCCCTGTAGTATCCTCATGCTTAAAAATATGTTACTTATGTAAAATGCAAAGAGTTTTAAATATAGAATTTGAACATTTCAATTGTAATTTATAAACTTGGGAGTAGTTCAATTGTTACAGTTACAGATATCTGGCATTTTGTATTTAGTCAACAATCATTGCAAAGAATGTTAACATTCTATGAACAATACTTTTCTTGCCTTCATGCATTGTCCATTTGAAAATACAAATTGTTTTATCACTTGCTTGCCTTGTTTTTCCCTGCTTGCTCATTCAGATGCCAATTAGGAATAATGGAAAACAAGGGGTAGGCTATTCATTGCGGTGCCTTTTTTCATTTCCATTTGATTGTGTTTGGGGGCCCAAAGTTCAAAATACTTTAGCGTCAAACTTTATCTGGAGTGTTGTTTATGTTGTGTTCATTGTGTTCCCTCTATCCTGTGTGTAAAATTGTCATCTACATACTATATGCATGCATTTGCCAATGTCTTTATTAAGGTAATCGTATTCTGTTTGCCAGAGTTGTTGGTTTATTCCTTTGACCTTCTTGTTGAGGTATTTCTTGTTGACGGTGGAAAGGAAGGATTGCTGGGTAATATTGTCAGTTGAAGATTTTTACATGTATTTTGCCCAGCATTGACAAACACTCACAAAGTCTAACATTTTCCTTTTTCTGTGGGGATAACGAGAAAATGAATATAAGCTTTGATTTAGAAAAATTGTTGATCGCATTGTCAAACTGAAAACAGATCTTCCCTGTAGAATTGCTTCATATACGTTTTTACGACCTTTCTGACCTATAATTTGAGTCTATTTTTAATGAAAGAAACCAAAATACATTGTATATGTCCACTCTTTTGAGGTTGCTCTGAAAATATAACTCCTCTATATTAAGTAGCTATAAGATTTATTATTAGTTGTATGACTACACATTTTTGTGCAAATAGCTCACTAACTATCCCAGGAGGGTTGCTACTAAGTCTATTTTTCTTATATTGGGCTTTTGTTATGTGTACAGTATGCTGACAACTGACAAGTATACCCAAAATTCTTTTTATGTTATATTTGCTTACTTCTGAGGTATATTAATACCACATATTCAGTAAAACAGACTTTTTGTCTTAATTGCAAGGCCCATGAAGCAGAGGAGGAAGCACGGATTAACCCAGAACTTACAGAGAGACTAAGACAGTTTGAGCGAGATGTAGCCTACTACAGGGAAGAGTGTAGCAAAGCTCAGGCTGAGGTTGACAGACTTCTAGAAATTCTCAAGGAAGTAGAAAATGAGAAGAATGACAAAGATAAGAAAATTGCAGAACTTGAAAGGTAATCATTTTTTTTGTTTGCTTTTAATAGCTTTTTGTGATTGTTCAAAAACCTCGAGGTCTGAAAAATACATAAGAAAAAATACCAAGCAACATTAAAACTCCTCATATAGAACATAGAAACATAGAAACATAGAAACATAGACTTTGATGGTAGATAAGGACCACTTGGCCCACCTAGTCTGCCCATTTCCCTACCTAGAGGATAAGGTGCAGATCCTATTAAACCAACAGCCTATTTCTTCCTACCCCCCACAAAAATTGCTTTATGTCTGTTCCATGCATTCTTGAATTCTCCCACACTTCTAGACCCCACAACCTCCTCAGGAAGGCTGTTCCATGCGTCCACCACCCTCTCTATGAAAAATACTTCCTCACATTGCCCCAGAGCCGTCCCTCTCTATTTTCAAATTGTGTCTCCTTGTTCTTGCACATCTCTTTTTCTGAAAGATGCTACCCTCTTGGACTTTGTTGATTCCACTGAGGTACTTAAACATTTCTATCATGTCCCCCTTCTCCCTCCTTTCCTCAAGGGTATACCTATTAAGCTCCTTTAGCCTCTCCCTCATATGGCTTCTCTTGCAGACCCTGCACCATTTTAGTACCCTCATCTGAACTGCCTCCATCCTGTCTATGTCCTTGCGGAGATGAGGTCTCCAGAACTGGACGCAGTACTCCAGATGGGGTATCACCAACTGTCTGTACAGGGGGATAACAACTTCCTTTTTTCTGCTGGTGATGCCTCTCCCTATACATCCCAGTATCCCCCAGCCCTCCCTCCCTACCACCTTCTCACATTGCTTGCCAATCTTAAGGTCATCTGATATGATTACCCCAGGTCCCTTTCCATTTTTGTTGTTTACTACCTCCCCATTGTGTAATCTTCCCAGGGTTTTTGTTTCCCAGGTGCATTACTTTGCACTTCTTTGCATTGAATCCAAGCTGCCATACTTCTGACCATTCCTCCAACCTTGCCAAGTCCCTTCTCATCATTTCCATGCCTCCTTGTGTATCAACCCTGTTGCAGATCTTTGTGTCATCTGCAAAGAGGCATACTTTTCCTTCTAGTCCCTCTGCAATGTCACTTATAAAGACATTAAAAAGGACTGGACCCAGTACTGAACCCTGCGGTACCCCACTAGTAACCCTCTAGAGTGGACTCCATTTACAATTACCTTCTGTGTCCTGTTGTTCAGCCAATGTTTTACCCAGGCTACCACCCTGGGACCCACTCCAAGGCTGGTTAATTTGACTACTAATCTTTGTGTGGGACTGTGTCAAATGCCTTGCTAAAGTCTAGGTAGGCCATGTCCACAGCCCTCCCTGGTCTACTACTTTGGTCACCCAGTCAAAGAAATCAATTAGATTCATCTGACATGACCTTCCTGCTGTGAACCCATGCTGCCTTGGGTCCTGTGCCCCACTGGCCTCTAGGTACTAAACAATTCTTTCCTTCAGAAGTGATTCCATCACTTTCCCTACCACAGAGGTCAAACTGACAGGTCTGTAGTTTCCTGCCTCTGTCTTGCTCCCACTTTTGTGAGGGGAATCACATCAGCTTTCTTCCAGTCCTCAGGTACCACACCATACTCCCATGATTTGTTATAAAGGGTAGTCAGTGGTGTCACTAGTTCTCTGCTTAATTCTTTTTAGAATTCTGGGTGAATTCCATCTGGCCCCATTGCTTGTCCATCTTCAGTTTTAGGAGTTCTTTCAGAACCCTTTCTTCTGTGAAAGGACTGGATCACCCCCAAGTGCTTCTGTTAATTGGATTAGGCACCTCCTCCACTTCCTCTTTTGTGAATACTGAATTGAAGTATTCATTCAGTATCTCTGCTTTTTCATTGTCACACTCTGCCCACACACCATCCATTCTATTCAGCCTCACTATCCCTCCTTGTCTTTCTACATTCTGGATATACCTTATAAAAGGTTTTATCCCCCTTCTTAACCAAGTTGGCTATCTTTTCCTCAGTTTGTGCCTTTACTATTCTGACTACCCTCCCTGCTTCCTTCTGCCTTAACTGGTACAGTTCTCTGTCCTGCTCCTTCTGTGTTTCCTTATGCTTCCTAAATGCTATCTTTTTCTCCCTAACCTGCACCGCCACTTCTTTTGAGAACCATAGTGCATTTTCTTTCATTTTGATTTGTTTATTTGCTTCACACAAAGGCTTGTTGCCTCTGTGATGGCAGTGTTGATATTTCCCCACTGTTACTCCACCCCTCCTTCTAGCCTGTTTGCTAGTGCTTTTCTAAGGCACTCTCCAATTTTGCTAAAGTCAGCCCTCCTGAAGTCCAGAACCCTCACTTTTGTATGGCTTGATTCTGTAGCTGAGTTTATCATGAACCACACTATTTGGTGGTCACTTGTTCCCAAATGGCTACCCACTTCTAGATCTGAGATCCTCTCACTGTCCCATTTGAGAGTCACGAGGTCTAAGATTGCTCCCTCATGAGTAGGTTCCAAAACTAGCTGTCTGAGGCATGCCACCTGAAGGGCATCAAGAATGGCCCTGCTTTTGGATGTGGCTGCAGCAAAGGTGCTCCAGTTAACATCTGGCATATTAAGGTCCCCCATCAATAGTATCTTCCCTTTCTCTGCCATCCTAAGTATGCCTTCTATCATATCCTTGTCCATTCCCTCCCTGGACATGGGAGTCTGTATACAACCCCTGTGCAGATTGTGTTGCCATTTCCAGTCTCTAAGGTGACCCACAGTGCCTCCTCTCCTCCCTGTTTACTCTTTTGTTCAGTTGCTTTTATCCCTTCCCTTACATAGAGAGCTACTCCCCCTCCTCTTCTGCCCTTCCTGTCTCTCCTATAGGTTGTGTACCCTGGTATGTTAACATCCCAGTCATGGTTCTCTGTGTACCATGTTTCTGTGACTGCTACGATATCCAGGCATCATCCTCTTCCATCAAGGCCACCAGTTCAGGGCTTGTTGCCCAGACTATGGCGTTGGTACTCATTATCCTCCATTTCTTGATGGCCTTACCCTTTTGCCCCATCCCTGTCCTTATTGCATTTGTCACTTTCTCCATTTGCCCCAGCGCTTCTCCTATTGACATCTCTATGTTGGTGTCTACCTCACTTAGTACCCTGATTTTTGGGGTGCTAGGATTTCCCTGCTCCTTTCCAGTGCTCCCCCTTGGCTAGTTTAAATGCTTGCCAATGAAGTATTTAAACCTATCACCTAGGATCCCGGTTCCCCTCCTGGACAGATACAGACCATCACACCAGTATAGGCCTGCATCCATCCAGGTGGACCCCCAGTCCCCAAATGAAGCCAAATCCCTGAGCTCTGCACCAGTTTTTCAACCATTGATTGAATCCCATGGTGTGGAGCACCCTAGCCTCATCTGTGCCATAGACAGGCAGCACCTCTGAGAAAGTTACCGTGTGTGCTATTTGTCTAAGGCCCCTCCCCATCTCCACAAACACTTCTTGCACTGCTCTGATCCCTTTCTTAGCTAGGTAATTTGTCCCTAGGTAAACAATGACATCCAGCTCCCTCCCCTGTGCAGCTGCTTCTGTGATCCTGAGGATTCGCTCCCTGTCCCTCCAAGCCATGACGCCAGGCAGGCACCTTACCTCCTTCTCCACTTCCTCCCCCAGTTCTACCTTCTTAACAATAGAGTTCCCCATCAGGAGTTGTTTCCTTCCCCTGTGGGGTCTCATGCCACCCTCCTTTGGGTCTTGTTTGTGGAGGTTCCTAGCATCCTCCTTTGTCTCCACTGTGGGTGCCTCCTTAGAGGAACCACACTTTTCCAGAACGGCATAGAAATTGTGGAGAGGTACAACTGGAGGGATGCGCCTCTGTTCCACCTCCCTCACCCTCCCTGAGCCCACTGTGGTCCAACCGCTCCTCTTTCTTGGCAACCTCTGAGACAACGGCAGTGACCCTGGTGGTCCCTGTGTGGGAGAGGAGGTCCCACAAATCCTGGCCAACTCAGCCTGGAGATGAGCAACCTCCTCCCTCAGCCCAGAGAGGTGCCTGCAGATGGGACAACACTGCATTCTCCAGAACGTCTCCCGGAAGACTGTTGCTCCACAGCCACTGCACTGCACTTCACCACTCCCATCATGTCTTTTTTCTGGCCTCCTAACTGTTGTTTGGAATATTTACTCTTTCCTCTGTTTGTTTATTTTCTTTTTCTTCCCCTACTTACTTACTGCCTCTGTGCCCTTTTAGCTCCTGATCTTCCTGTTCTAAGACAAGACGTTCCTATATTTCTCAGTAGTCTCCTTACTTACTCAGAGTCAGACCTCCAGCAGCTAGGAGGGGACGGAGAGCTACTCTTGCCCTTCTAGGATGGTGAATCTTTGGTGGCTCTGTGATCACTCACTTCCTGCTCCCAAACAGGAAGTTCCTGTTGTCAGTTAAATCCTGTGCCTGTAAAAGTAGAACTGGTTTAGGGTAGAGGGAGGAAGGAGGGCAATATAGTCCCAGTAGAGAAGTTTTAGTTATACCAGTACCTTCTTCCTCCTGGTGTTCTGTCTGTTCTCTGGCAGAAGCTATCTAGGGCAGTGCTTAAATCTGGTTTTAACCTGGCTCCTTCTAGCTAAGCCACTCCCCCTACTTTGCAAATCTTTCTACACTTAGTTAATTTCACAGATAACAATTCCCTTCTGACACCTGTGACAAGGACCTAGATAAGTACACAGATAACACAGATAACAATTTACTTCAACTACCTCTGGCAAACACACTAACTCTTTTTTTTTTACCCTAAATTGAAGGTCCCAGTACAAGATTTCTAGTTCTTAGTCCCAGTAGAGAAGTTTTAGTTATACCAGTAACTCCTTCCTCCTGGTGTTCTGTCTGTTCTCTATACAACTTATTTTCATCAGGTAGCGACATTGGAATAGCCAGTTCAGTCACATTTAAAGCTTCCTTTGTGTGCATGCTTACATATTAATTTGAAAACACTGAAAGATCAAACTCTGGAATATTGTTGTTATTATCAAAGATCACTGTGAAATGTTATTGTCTAGGTAGTATCATACTGTAGCTTAACCACTGTGGTGTCTCTTGAATCTATCCTATCATTGCAGGAAGCTCAGCCTAAGCACATGGGCATGATGGCTCATCTGGCAGAGCACCAGAATGGCATTCTGGGGGCCTGAATTCAATTCCAAATTAGGTCACATTATTTCTTACTCATTATTTGTGTTTCAAATGCTAAACTGCAGCTAATTAGATACAAATTACTATTTTATATTTATCCAGTAACACACTCATGAAAACAAGCAATTTTAAGATGAGGCTATTCTGTCTTTCAAGTCAGTGGCGCCTATTGGTTATGGCATGGGCTTATGAACCAGGAAAACCAGGTTTAAATCCTGCCACAGCCAGTTACTTACTTAATCATTTGAACAAGCCACTTGACCTATTTGTGCTTCTGTCCTCTCAGATCTGTACTGGGTAGAATCAAGGCCACTATGGAAAATGGTATGTTGCATCTATCAGTTAGGTAATAATTGATAAAAGTGCTGTTATATAAAATCAAACTCATAAAAGCTAAGTTATTTTGTATTGTTTGGTAACTGGGTATGGCCTTCTAGGCCCAAAACCTGCTATTTTTGGGCAACCTGGGAGCACTGGGGACGTTAAGTGACTTGCTCAGGGTCACACAAATGTATTTGGAGATTGTGAGAATGAAACCTAGATCTGCTGGATGTACAAAGCTCATTCACAGCGTGTTACTCTAACCTCTAGGACATACTTGCCTTTCATTGTTTATCAAAATAATAACTGTAATGTTGTGGCTCAATATTTTGCAACCAAAATATTTACATAGCCTTATTCTTTTGTTTCCAGATATGGTAAGTACAATCTGAAATGCTTATAGATATTGTTTCTTTATTGTCTGATGATTATGCTTATTGCATGAGTAGTCTTTGAGGTATTACAGTAGTATTAGTAAGCATGTAGTATCTGTCTTTACAGTTCATATGCATCTGTTCCTGTGTGCTGTTTTATTTTCTATAATGAACCTCAAATTTTCTATTACATTATAGGTTCACTAAGTTTTGAAATGGTACCAAAGATATATGTTTTAGTCAGTAGTATGGAGGTGGGTAAAAAGATTCATACCACTGCCTGTAATGCCCAACCTAACAACTGTTACCTGTTTTTCAGACTAGTCATCCTTATTTTAATTTTCTTTTGCCAATGCTCTGGCAATGTTTGGGTGGCCCCACTGAAGTCTGCTGCCAGTATGTTAGATATAATGGTATGGTTGCATTTACATAGGACAGATTGGAAATAGCCAGTAACCTCTGCATGCCAGATCTAGTGAATAAGTGGTATGGTTTTCTTGCTGGAATTTTGTATGGTAATTGTAACGCAAAGATAGGACTCTTTTATTCTAAGATCTTTATTTTGGTACCTACCCTGTAACATGCGTATTATGCAAAGTACTTTAGAAAATCGCATCTACTGCAGTGCTTCAGTCATGATTTTCAAAGTATTACATAGAAACATAGATGAGTGAGAACAGAAAAAGGCCTAGAATCTGATTTTCAAACCCCAGAAATGACACAAGGTCCCTGCATCAAAGAGAGTTGACACAAGTGGCTCACTATGCACCTTGTGCCATTCCCAATTTTAGAAGAGGTTGTGCAACCAGATGTTAGCCTGTACCAAAGTGGTATGTGCCATGCTTGCGCTGCCCACCCAGGTGTGCCATGGCATAAGGGGGCTTGCACCAGAACCCAGTTGCACATCTCCTTTCTGGAATTCCAGAAGTGGTCCAGACTCCTGCAGACTTAGACCAGGCCAGGGCTAGTCTAATGCCTCTTGCACCTATCAATCTGCAGTGTTCTGGCCAGTCAGGCACCATTGCATTCCCCAAATGCTGACACAGTGGGCAACAGTGTAGGGCAGAAACCAGCCAGCTGCGTACCCCCATTGCATAGACAGTGCCAGACCTGACAGGGGATGTTATCCTTCAATCCCTCCTGCAGTGCACAGCCTGACAGAGACCGGTCAGATGTCCAGCGTGCCCTGTCAGCTGTCCTGTGCACTTGCACAGTGTCACCCATAGCACCATCCAACCTCCTTCTTGGCACACACGATCTTTCAGAGCCAGATATGCCCAGTCCCACATCTGTACGCAGTACAGCCTGTGTGACAGCACATTCCAACCACCAGTTGGGGAACATTGCACAGAGCAGGGGCTGGCCAAAGGATGCGTTACTCTGGGCACACTGGTTTCATTGTAGACACTGTACAGGACCCTGCTTGACTGTACTCCAACCTTGCTGGCATCACCACAAGGTTGCATTGCAGCATCCGTCAAGCCTCTCCCATGTGCCACTTGTTCAGTGCACGAGAGTGGCAATGGCAAATCCACCAACTTTGGTACGGGGAGCCGTCCCATACCAAAATTGGGTGTAATGTCCCTAGCACACCAGTGATCAATGCAAGCTGCTGTTTGCCACAGCTTGCTTCAGTCTAAATCTGGCTTTGAAAATCAATCCCTCAGTCGGTTGAGTCTGCTCTAAAGACCTACATTGAATGTACTCTGCCCTTCCAAAGTATTACAAGTCTACAGCATGTGAAAAGGTTTACAGGTGACTTGGTAGCTTAATTTTATGTTTTTTGTTTAGCTTTTTATTGACTCAGTAAGCATGCTATACAAATAAATTAAGTATTTTCTGGTACGACCCCAAAAGTTGCAAAGAAATATAGGCAAACAGCTTTAACAGTGAAATGACAACAGCATATGGGTAAAGTAACAATACATTAAAGATCACAGCATTAAAACTGTATATACATATGATACAGCTATACACAATCATGGTCCTGGGCAGAGCAGGCCAAGCACTAGAACCCACCGGTCTTTGGAGGGAGGGGATACCAAGGATTAAGTGTAGTTACAGGCCAAGTTGGATTTCAAGTGATCCAACAAGGACCTTCTAAAAAGGTAGTTGGAGGTGATACTGTGAATGTGCACTGGGAGTGAGTTCCATAGCCTAAGCTTCCCATTCCACATTGTAAGTTGTTGCACTTCCAAGAAAATAAAAATCTAGAGCATGTTCATAAAATGGGGTGTAGCAAGGCACCCTATTCCACCAACCCATAAAATTGCTGTTCATAAAACAGGACTTAGGTGATGGGGGAAAAGTTACTGTGGCACATAAGTTGAAATGCAGTGACTCACAGTAGAATTGATTTCAAGAAATGTTTGAGTTTTTATCTGGCTTCCTCGTGGCATTGTTGCTTTGTATTTGTAATGTCTATGTGAAAGTGCAATAAATGTTCTTTAGAGTGAGTTTGCAGTTATATCCAGTGCCCTATGTCCACAGACTCATGTTGTCCCTTCCAGCACTATATTGGCAGTTTTCACGAGCATGGTCCTGTACATGGGCCTTTTGTGGTTATAAAATACAAATGAGACATCCCAGCTATTACAGTGTGTAAACTGGGTTTGTGCCCAATAGCAATGCAAATTAAGAACCATGTACATCTGTTCATTGTGCAGTGCCCTGCACAGACATGCATATGTGTGCACCAGGCACACTTGTACCCCAAGCCACCTGATATATACCTGAGACCTACTTGTGTGTCTAGTCAGTATTCTTCATGCCATACTTTCTCTCACTGTTGCAGTCTGGTTTCCATGAGCACCATCATTTCCTCCATGCTGTGTATCACTGATGCCACTGATGCCATCTTCTCCGGGATGCATCCGGGGCTCATTATGGCCACTATAGTCAATGATCTGGCCAAAGTCTCTAACTCAGTGTCCCATCCACTCCTCCTCCTCCTGGACCAGCTGAGTTCTGCTGGCCTCTCAGCCCTTGTCGTTGCTTGGTTCCGTTCTTACCTAATGGGCTGACAGTATTTGGTACAGATCAGTGGTGCCCTGTCACCTCCCCTTCCTCTCCCTGCTGGGGTCCCACAGGGTTCCATCATGGGTCCCATTCTTTTCTCCTTCTTCCTCAACAACATCCCCACTGCCGTGCTAACTCACATATCCACATGTATGCAGATGACACAGTCATCTTCAAATCCCGTCCCTCCACTGCAGCTATGGAAGACCTGCTCCAATGGGACATCAGCAATGTTCTGCACTGGTTCCATTAGAACCAACTTAGAGCCAACACTAAGAAGACAGAGTCCATGACCTTTGGTACCAGTCAGGCACTGGCCAAATTCACTGCCCCCATTGTCTTCACCACTCTGGATAGCATCTCAATAGCACCTCTCTTTTGAAGTGGTTCAGTCCTTCAAAGTACTTCAGAGCACAAAAATTGGCACCAATTTACTGACCATAGTATTTGCACAAAAAAAGGCTAACATTGCCATAAAAATACTATTTTATTTTATTTATACAGTAAATGGTCAGACTTTAAAAAAACAGGACAAACTGTACAATAAGCCTCAACTGTTTCGCTCATAGTGCTTTATCAAGAGGACCACTGAGGTAACAGCACAAAACCAGAAGTTTAAATACCACATTCAATAAAATTTCAATTAGTTACAATCACATAACTTACAAATCCCTCATGCCAATACCCCTAATACTTCAAATGTGAATCCACAATACAACTCATTACAAAAATAAAAAGTCACATAAATCCCTTAGCCTCCAAGGAAAAGTGGCAATTAGAAAAGTGACTTAATCGTCACAATCTTCACACCTTTTTTTATTACTGGATCCTTCTTATTGCATTCCTGTTTCTTCACTGGTCTATTATAGTGTGTGATGTCACCAATGCCATTCAGAAAAATGAGTGGCTTCAAAGCTGATCTGCTCTTATTCATATCCCCATAGACACTATAAGTATACACAGTAAGAAAGAGAATAGTCTGAGAGACACATACGAATTAGTCTTTCAAAAGAGGCTCCAAGCTGAATTTCCCATTTAAACACACAGTACTGCATCCTCCCAATGTAAAAATCCAGTAACATTCACACTTTAATAATAGGTTCTCATAACCCCCTCCTCTTGGATTACTATGTATCGTCTCTAATCCCATAAATTTAAAATCATGGGTATCTCCAAATTTTTTGATGTGTATAGCCAGGGCACTATTATCAGCTCCATGTCTGATACTACTCAAATGCTCCTCTATGCAATTTTTAAGTTTCCTTTTGTTTTCCAATACAGAAAACCTCACCATTACATTCTGCTAAGTAGATCAGACCTTCTATATCACAGAGTTAAAGAAATTCCTGTCTATACATCTTGCCTGTTACTTTACTAGTAAAAGTAGCTTATTTTGAGAATCTCCCACATATAAAGATACCCCTCGGGATCTGGCATCCAATCTGGCCTCGGCCTACCTTTTTTCACTGGTTGCAAACTTGATACCACCATATCTTTTATATTTTGACCTCGCTTATATACCATACAAGGTTTCTCTTTTATTATTGGGTATAAAACAGCCTCTGCTTCAAAAATATGCCAATGTTTGTTAAAAAGTCCCTCATTTTTTTTGACTGCAAAGAATAAGTTGTAACAAAATTCAATCTAGACCCCTGTTTGAGTTTTTTCTTGACCACACTGCTGCATCAGAGTAATTCTAGCTTTCTTCTCAGCAAATATCTTCCCTGATGTAGAGATGGGCAGAGTCCACTAAATTCGCTATCAGAATCATTTCCACAAATTTTTTCAATTCACAAAATAATCTGCAGGTGCATTGCGAAATTCAACCCACAAAGTGCAGAAATTTCACCTGCAAAACTGCGGAATTTCACCTGTAAATGGTGTAATTTTGCCTCTAATAGCGGAATTTCGCCACTCGCAGGTGAAATTCCACACTTCACGGGTGAAATTCTGCACTTTGCAGGTGAAATTCTGCACTTTGTGGTGAAAAATCTGCACTTTGTGGCAAAAATTCATACTTGAAATCGTGAAATGAGATGGACGAATTTGTGGATTACTCCTTGGAGGTGAATTTCTAGACTTTGCCGGAACTTTGCCAATGAATTAAAACTTCACTGCAGATCTACCCTGCTGAATACAAAAATCACTATAACCCCTTTCTTTTAACCAAGAGCTCAAACCTGCGATTTTTTTTAAGTAATCAGATTCATGACTGCAATTTCTTCTCAATTGAACATATTGGCTCTTTGGAATATTTTACACCATATGTCTTGGGTGGCAACTTGAAAAATATACAAGTAAATTGCGGACTGTAATTTTTCTGTACAGGGCCATACAGACCCCTCCTCTACCATCCTTCATAATTTTGATATCCAAAGAAATTATCCTCTTTTTATTAGATGTAACTGTAAATTTAAAATAGGATTTGTACTTTACAAATATGTAATAAACTCATTAGTACCCTTTCCCACCCTTCCATACAATTAATATGTCATCAAAAATCTATAAAATTCCAAAAATCAAAAATTGGGTTCTGGTCTAGGTCTCTAAAATTCATTTTCCCATACACACAGGCAGATATTTGCATAATTGGGGCAAAAGATGCCCCATTGCATCCCTGAATTTGATTGTAATATGTTCCCAGGAAAGCAAAGGTATTAAACTTAAGGACCTTTCTTCCAACTTCAGAATAAATTCTAAATCCCCCCAACTTCATTCTGTTCTAATAATGCTTTCACTAAGGCCCATAACACCCCTTCATGGGGAATATTTGTATATAGAACCGTGGCGTCTAATGTTACCAACAACAATCATCCTCCATTACCATATCATTTAAAACTTCCAATACATGTGATATATCCCTAATATAAGATCCAAAAGTAGTCATTACATCTTTAGGGTAAACATCCACACATTTAGCCAGCTGTTCAGTAAAGGAACACAAACTGGCTACTATTGGTCTTTCCAGTGGAAATTCCAAATTCTTATGAATTTTTGGTATGTATAACTTGTTGGTCTAACTAGAAAATCTACGATGAGAAAATCCCACTCCTGCTTTGTAATGATGTTCCTTTCCTGAGCATCCACCAAAATGTCATCCATTTCCTTTTTAAAAATCTTAGTCATGCCACTCTCAGTTTTTTATAAAATGTTGTATCACTCAATTGCTGCTTCAATTCTTGCGCATGCCATGAGCTATTCATTATTACTATTGAGCCACCTTCGTCCACTGGTTTGACAGTAATTTGATAATTTGTTCTTAACTTTTCTAATGCGTCTCTCTCCCTTTTAGAGCAATTCACATATTTTGGTCTGGGCACTTACACAGAAACATTGACTTTGATGGCAGATAAGCACTGCTTGGCCAACCAAGTCTGCCCATTTCCCTACCTATTGGATAAGCTGCAGATCCTAGTTAACCAACAGCCTATTTCATCCTACCCCCACCAGAATTGCCTTATGTCTGTCCATGCATTCTTGAATTCCCACTGTTTTTGACCCCGACCTCCTCAGGAAGGCCATTCCATGTGTCCATCACCCTCTCCGTGAAAAAAATACTTCCTCATGTTACCCCTGAGCAGTCCCCCTTCTATCTTCAAATTGTGCCCCCTTATTCTTGCACATCTCTTTTTCTGAAAGATGCTACCCTCTTGGACTTTGTTAATTCCCTTGAGGTACTTAAAAGTTTCTATAATGTCCCTCCTCTCCCTTCTTTCCTCAAGGGTATACATATTAAGCTGCTTTAGTCTCACTTCATATGGCTTCTGGCACAGACCTTCCACCATTTTAGTTCCCTCCTCTGGACTGCCTCCATCCTAGCTATGTCCTTGCAGAGATGGGGTCTCCAGAACTGCATTCAGTACTCCAGATGGGGTCTCACCAACTGTCTGTACAGAGAGATAACAACTTCCTGTTTCTACTGGTGATGCTTCTCCCTATGTTTCCAAGTAACCCCCCAGCTCTCCTTACTGCCTTCTCATATTGCTTGCCTACCTTAAGGTCATCTGAAATGACTACCCCATGGTCCATTTCTATTTTTGTTGTTGTTAGTACCTCCCCCACATTGTGTGCTCTTCCCCTGAGTTTTTTTTCTTGCTTTATGATGGTGGCGCAACAATCAAAATGCAGACAGTGACACAGAGAACAGAAATGCCACAGGAAGTCCAGAGTGCAGGGCAGGACAGCGACAGCTTCAAAGTGAATGCCTCCTGTGTGAGCCCAGATGGACAGGGCAGAAGGCCCCCATAGCAACAACTGGACCAGCAGATGACATGCAGTCAACCTGCCCCATGGCACAGTGGTCCGCTAGGCAAGTGATGCCCCCACATAGGGTCTGGTGGAAATGCCCCCCCCAGTAGCAGGTACCATGCCTGGTGGTAGACATGCACACTGTCCCCACTGCTGCTGGAGGACCCACAATGTCCAGGAATGCATACAGGGAGTGCCACACACTCAGCAGCATGGCCCCCACCCCTGGGCACACAACAGCAGGGATTCAACCATGTGCGGCCACCTCCTCTCCCCATGAAGGCAACTGCAGATTACACTGGTAGAGTGCAGTTGGTAACACCCTGAACTGCCAGGCCCACACAACCTTCCCCACCCCTGGACGTGTACCCCCAACCCAGGACACAGGACACATATACTGCTGTAGTGCTCAAGTTTAATGTGACAGTGCATGGCACAAAGAAACACATGACCACAGGGGGCCACTAGGGCAGGTCCACCCTACCACACTGCCCCCCACCACTGCCCACACCATCACCCACAGTTCCACACGGCAAAAGTCCAAACAGACGCATGCAGGATTGCCCATAATTGGCACCATAGTCAGGGACAGGCTGCCGTCCTCCTGGTGACCGCTATACCTGTAGCCTGATGTTCAGGGCAATATCCAACAGGTAGTCTCAGAGGGCACACTGCCCATACTGCTCCACGATCTCCATAAGCCTTGTGCTGCAGTCCCTGGTCTGCCACCTGCTGGAACCACCATCCTCACCCCACAGCAACTGCTGCATCTGGAGCTCCATGAGATGCTGCTGCCCCCCTTAAACACCTCAATGAAGCACCACACTGTGGGGCATGACGCCCCATCAGAGAATTAAATCCATGGTGCCAGCCTTCAATGTTATTGTTGGTGCATGGCAGCCTCTCACATGATGTGTAGCAGTTCTAGAAGTCGATTGGGTACGGGGATCCAACACACACTGCTGTGGACTGTGCGCCCCAGCCACGAGTCCTTGAAGTAGTCCATATAGGGCTCCAACTCCTCCTCATGGGTGATGAAGATCTCCCAGGTGTGCAGCTCTTCATACGCAGTGCAGACATCCTCAGGTGGCACAAATGCCAGGGTGGCCAGCATCCTCACATGAAAGGTGAACTCGTCACTGGTGACATACAGCTGGGAAAGGGTGCCATGCTGCTGCAGTTTGTGCCACAGGCACTGGGAAAAATGTAAGAAGCACCCCCTTAGCCTTGCATGTGGGAATACTGCATGTGGGGCCCTCAATGCCACCTTTTCAAAGTCAATCATGATGGTGTGTGTTGGTGCAGGCCAGGGCACAGTTCCAGCAGCTTGCGCAGTACTGCAATATAGCACCCATGGGCTGGACATGATCACATACATGGTGGGCAAAGCGGTATCCACCTTGACTCCATGTAGGCTGTAGAGCTGGTAGAAAAGGAGGGGGCAGCACCTGAAGGTCCCGTCAGCAAACTAAGTGTGGCACCATTCCAGGAATTCCAGGTTGCGCGTGGTGCTGCAGAAGAGTAACCATGCCAGTTCCCCACCTGAATCATGCAATAGGAACAGCTCCCCCATGTTGGTTTACCGGTACTCCTCTGGGATGGCCAGCAGCATCAGAGTGGTCAGCTCCATGGGTGTCCTCCGCACCACCCTCCGGGCCCTCTGGATGACCCTCTTCATGTTGCCCACTGAATGCAGTTGGACCTCCACAGTGTCAGAGATGCTGCTGCAGCATGCAGCCACCACCTACTGGCTGTTCTCAGTTGTTGTCACTGCCCATTCCTTCACTGCCATACATGTCCACTGCACCTCCATGGCTGCACTGTCTGGCGCTTGATTATGCCACCCTGAGAGGGACACATCCTCCATATCTGCAACAGTATGGGCATGGCTGAGACAGTGGCCAGCGTGGTACTCCACACACTTCTAATAGGTCATGGCCCCCGTGGGTGCGCTCCTGTTGGTTCCTTCTCATGGGTGCTCTTCATATAGGTCAGCAGCATTTCTGTGAACTGTCAACATCTGTCCCATGCTGCGAGCCATCTTCCCCAGCCCCTCAGACCCCCTTTTGTTGTCGCTGTTGTTGTGCGTTGCTACACTGTGCCCCATCTGCACAGGTGTTTCTGTTCACCTGGTTGTGGGCACACATGGTAACACCATTGTTGACACCGAGGTGGGCGTGTTGCTTCCATCGTTGCCATGTGAGCTCTCATCAGGCCATGCTTGCTGCTGGTGGGCCTAGCCCGGTGTTGTGTCCTCCATCGCTGTAAAGTACACTCCACTAAGTAGCAGCCGCATCCCTATTAAATCAAGGTTTCCATCGACCACCACCATTCCAGCCATGCGGTTTCATTGGTCTGTCTGTCACACTGGTGAATCTTGCTGCAGAACTCCTGTCAGCCTGGAACACTTATCGCTGCACAGATGTCGCTTATGTGCTGTAGCTGTGTTGCTCTTGACGGATGGGGGGTAAGCTTTTGTTTCCCAGGTGCATTACTTTGCACTTCTTTGCATTGAATCTAAGCTGCCATATTTTTGACCATTCCTCCAACCTTGCCAAGTCCCTTCTCATCTCTTCCACCTCCCCCCCCCCCGTGTATCAACCCTGTTGCAGATCTTTGTATCATCTGCAAAGAGGCATACTTTTCCTTCCAGTCCCTCTGCAATGTCACCTGTAAAGACATAAAAGAGGACTGGTCCCAGTACTGAACACTGCGGTACCCTGCTAGTAACCCTCCATTCTTTGGAGTGGACTCCGATTACTATTACCCTCTGTGTCCTGTTGTCCAGCCATTTTTTTATGCAGGCTACCACCCTGGGACCCACTGTCAGGCCGGCCAACTTGTTTATAAATCTTCTGTGTGGGACTGTGTCACATGCCTTGCTAAATTCTAGGTAAGCCATGTCACAGCTCCTCCATGGTCTACTACTTCAGTGACTCAGTCAAAGAAATTATTAGATTCATCTGACATGACTAAGGCCCGATTTTTCCAATTTATTCCGGGCCATGGACATTGCACAGAATTTAATGTAAACCATGGAAAATCCATGGATTATTGCTCAACAGTTTACATGAACTGCAGAATATTATTCGCGGTTTACCAAACTGCGAATATTATTCCATGGTTTTCACGAACTTCAGAATAATATTCATGATTTACATGAACTGCAGAATATTATTCCTTGGTTTTCATGAACTGCTGAATTTAATTCCGTGGCTTACATGAAATGCAGAATATTATTCTTTAGTGTATACTGAAGAGTCAGCATACAGCTGGCCTGCCAGCAACGGTACCACTACCACTCATGACAATGATGACTCAGGTTCTGAAATGAACCTGGGAAGTTGGAGGCTGGCTTGGGGGAGGAGGATCAAGCATCCTATGGACTGCTCTCCTCCTCTGGATGGGAATTTGCTGGAGTTTGGGTAACCCCTCATGGTTGCATGGGATGACAGCTGGGACTATGTTTGGGAGGCATGTCAGACATTTAGTCTGCTGCCCCATAATTGCACGGCACACCACTAGGGAGAAAATAGGAAAATGGAGATTCAGCCATCTCACAGTGACATTCTCCCCCATGCTGCAGACCCTGCACCACTGAACACGTGCTCGCTTCCGTTCTACCATTCAGTCTGCATTGGGGGAAGGGGGCCCCTGGTGGCCCTGCCCCTGGTGGGTAAGCCGAGGTTGTTCAGGAGTGAGTTAAGCCTTGGGGTGTGTGGTGGGGCTGAGTGTGTGTAGAGCGGATGGATGGGGGCCAGAAGATAAAAAGATAAAACATAAAAAAAAAAAAAAATGTGTCAGTTGAAACTGCGAGTAAAGCAAGGCTGCAGTTTACATTGACTCTGACAAGAAGAATTATTCCATGGATCATATAAACTGCAGTTATTCCATGGATCATCTAAACCAGAAAACTATTCTGCAGTTTATATTAAATTATGCAGAATGCTTTTGGAATTTTGTGGAATTTAAAACAAAAATCTGAAAAGCACTTTGGAACAACCCTGCCAATTAGTTTGTCTGTTCGACTTTACATTAAAAATCAAATACAGGTATATCCCCTCCTCCATTCAGCTCAGTCCCACCACCCTCCCTACCCACCCTGAGAACCTCCTTGAGTCCCTGTATTTGAAGTAAAAATATATTTATCGGGTCCCATACTAGGCAACAATCCTCATCCTAATTTCACCACCAGGCCCAAATTCCAGTTTCTTGTCCCAGAAGTGCTTTGAGCACAGCCACACAAATCACTACTGAAATGAGAAAATAACTGTTTGATCTAGTGGTAAAACTTGAATGATGAGGATCACTGTGCAGTGGGGTAGCCGCTAAAAATATTACTCATTCAAATTTGGTGGCCCTGGCAACTCTCAGGCTGTGGTGGGGAGGGTGATGGGGCTGAGATGGAAGGAGTGGATTTTTTACTTTCTAATACGAAGAACTCGGGAGTTAATTTACAGTCTTCTCTGGTTTGTAGGTCTCAGCCCAAAAACTTAAATTTTTCCCCAACCTGAGTGCTTGGGTGGGAGTTCCCACTGCTACCAAAGCCCTCAACTGCTGCCACAGAATTTCCACAGAAATAGTAAACTGATGTCACAGAAGTTCTGCGGCAACAAGGGGACTTGCCCCGGAATTTAGACCCAAATTGTGGCTTGGACATGACCTTCCCTCTGTGAATCCATGCTGCTTTGGGTCCTGTGCTCCACTGGCATCTAGGCACTCAACAATTCTTTCTTTCATGCAGTCATGAAATGTCAGCAGAAACAGGCCTCAAGGTCTGCTCGAGTTCTGCTCGACTGTGTAGCTAGATCCTCAATTTGCAGCCGCCCCACCATCCCTTCCCCTCCTCATAACAACCCCCTCTCACTCTGTCCCATTCCGTCTTAAATCCTCCCACCATTCTACATGATACCAGTTCCTCAGGCAGAGTATTCCACTTGTCTACCACCCTTTCCATGAAAAAGTGTCTCCTGATTTCCTCCTGAATCCACCCCTACAATCTCAGCTGGTTCCTCTCGTGTCCCTCTCCCTTCTGATCTAAAGATCCCTTCTGTATTAGTCCTGTTTATTCTTCCTTCAAGTACTTAAAAGTTTCGATCATATCCCCCTAATCCATCCTCTCTTCCAGGAATACATGTGCAGCTCTCCCAGCCTCTCCTCATAGGAATTTCTCTCCAGTCCCTGGATCATCTTCGTTGCCCTACACTGCATCCCTTCAGCAATCTGATGTCCTTCTTCAGGAATGGACGCCAGTACTGCACACAGTATTCCAGGTGTGGCCTGATCAGTGACCTGTTACAGGGAAGGATCACTTTCCTGTGCCTGGAGGAATTCCCCTTGCTATGCACTCCAGCATCTTTTTGTCTTTGCAGCCACCTTCTTGTACTGCACTGGGTGATTCATACTTCCCGTTATTAGTACCCTTAGATCTTTTTTCTCCATGGTGCTTTCCAACTGTACCTCTTCCAACTGATACTTTCTGATACTGTTACAGAGCTGAAGTACTCATTCAGTGCCTCTACCTGTTCCTCCCCTTCTCCACCCACCCCATCCTTCTTAAGTCTCACAATCTTGTCTTTGTTTCTTCTTTTCTTGCCAATGTATCTGAAGAAGTCCTTCTCCTGTCCTTGATTCCTGTGCCAGTCTTAGCTCTGGAAGCCTTGACCACTCTGACTAGCCTGGTAACCTCCTGGACTTCTTCATGTACTCGTCTTTGTCCCCATGCCCTAAGCCTCTGGAATGCTTTCTCTTGGCCCTCACCACTTCCATGACCTCCCTAGTCAGCCAGCTTGGCTTCTTTGCACTACCCTTCTTGCTCCGTGTCCTGGTACAAGTCTCAGTTGTCTCTGCTAGCCCTTTTTTAATGATGTCCCATTTTTGGCAAGCAGTCATGCATGTCTGAATTTCCACAAGATGCTCAACCAGAATTTCCCCCATCCTTTTGAAGTCCACTCCCTTAAAATCGATTACCTTGGTACCCGTTCCTCTTGTTTCCCTTCCCATATTGAGTGTGAACCACACCGTGTGATGGTCACTCCCTGCCAGGGGTCCTCCACTCCCAGATTCCTTATAGCCTTCCCATTTGTTAATACCAGGTCCACAGTCCTACCCACCCTAGTCGGCTCGTGGACCAATTGCACCAGGAAGCAGTCCTAAAATGCATCTAGTAGTCCCTGCTCCTTTGCACACGTGGTGGTTGAGTTGCTCCAGTCCACCCCAGGGAGGTTGAAATCCCCTACCACTACTGTTGTCCCCTTCCTACAGACCCTTCTAATCTGTTTGGCCAATTCCCTATCCAGGTCATCCCCTTGAGCTGGTGGCCTGTACACTATCCCCACCCTCAGTGTCTTTCTTTTAGAGTTTTGAAACTGCACCCATAGTGCCTCTGTCCTGTCCTCCACTCCCTCCTCCCTTATACACCTTATCCCTTCCCTCACATAGATCACCACACCTCCCCCCTTTCCTCCTAGCCCTGTCCTTCCTGAATAACCTGTAGCCTGGGATCATCATATCCCAGTCCTGGTTCTGGGTAGCCCATGTTTCCATGATGGCCACAACGTCCACCCTCCCCACAGCCGAGTCTGTAGCTCGGCTGATTTGTTACCTAAGCTTTTAGCATTCAATGAGACCACCCTCCAACCTGTGTCCCCCCCAACCCTGGTCTCCTCCACTCTTAACCCCTCCTTGTGTCCCCACCCCAAAATCCTCTCCAGTTACTTGGGGGAAGGCATGCTTGGCTCCCCCCTCTGGGATCCCTGCCTACCAGCTGTCCTCACGCCACCTCCCCATCTAGTTTTAATCAATCCTTGATGCTATGTACCCCTCAAACCTCTGCTTTAATACCCCTTAATCCTCCCTGCTCAGGTGCAGCCTATCTCCTGCATATAGATCCTTACTGTCCCATATCACACCCCAATTCCCTACTACCCTGTACCTTTTAGCCTGACACCGTTCCCCAAGCCAGATGTTGAACTATCCAATCCTCCCTTTCCTTCCTGCACTTGCGCAGGGTACTGGGAGCACCTTTAAGAATGCCACTGACTCTCCCACCTCCTCGCATAGTCCTTCTAGTTCCTCAAACCTCCTCCTCACTACTTCCACTGTCTCCCCCACCAGTTCATTAGTGCCCACCTGCACCACAACATGAGGCTTCTTCCTGCCCCTCCTTGTGCACTTAAGAACCACCTGCCCCACCCTGTCCACCTTTAGCCCAGGTATAGCTTCCACCCATATTTTACTATGCCTCTCCCCTCTGCTGCCCCATCTGATCCCTTTAAGTATGGAATCACCCAGCACTAGCACACACCGTTCCTCATTCCTTGTCCTCACCTTCACCTTTTTCCCAGGATCTCCATTATTAGGACATGCAACCTCACTAACTCCACCCCTCCCCCTCCTGTTACCCCCCTCCCACATCCTGTCACCTTCCCCCTTCCCTGCTCCCTCCCTGTCCTCCACATCCCTCCTTTCACCCTGCCCCCCCCTCGCCGTACCTCTGTCGTCCTCCCACCAGCGATGCTTCTCCACCTTCACCCCTAGCTCTCTCCTCGACTGATTCCTGTCCACTGTGGGTTTCCTCACCTTCCCCTCTTGCTCTCCCTGGAGTTGCACCCCCGTGTTGCCAGCACAGCAAACCTATTACCGGCCCATCCTGCCTGGCTGTCCAATGGCTCCCTCCTCCCGACTCCAGCCTTCCCACTTATGTTTGGCCCCTTGTTTGTTCTGCTCCTGCACTCCCTCCCCATCCCATACAATCTTTTCAGACTCGACTGGGCAAGCAAGAAAGGTGGGGGCTGTGCTATCTACATAAAGGACAACCTCTCCTGTCAACGTGGCAGCTTCACCCCCACAAATATGCAGATGCAACTCCTCCCTATCAAACTGCTTCTTGGTGCACAAAACAAAGTTCTCACAGTGGCTGCAGTCTATATCCCTCCAAAAGACCACCGTGCCAGTATTAAGTCTGTACTTGATTTTGTTAGTCTGCAGCCCTCTGAAAATGAGCTCCTGCTCCTCGGGGATTTCAACACAAACTGGCTTGCCTCTGACACTGGCTCTTACAAAGATGACATCCTAGCAGCAAACCTGACTCAGATGGTAACCTCCCCCACCCGGAAAAATTACAAGACTGGTACAAGCACCCTTATTGACTGGGTTCTCACAAATCACCCTGACCAGATAAAAAACATTAAAGTCCTCCCTGACTCCCTCAGTGACCACACCCCAGTGTCCTGTACCTGGTCTAATAAATTTCTCAAGCCACCCCCCAAAGTTATAACAAGCAGAGTATTGCCTTATGGGAATCTTATCAAGTTGAAAACCCATCTCCTACAACAGGACTGGACGCCAGTCCTTGAGATCAACTGATATTAATACGCACTAGAATACTTCATTAAATCTTTCAACTCTGCATCGACTTATCGCCCCAGTAAAAACATATAAAATTAAGCGCTATCAAATCCATGGATTACTGCCAAACTGCTTGCCGAGCTCAAGGTTAGGGACCACCTCCTGGGCAGTTGCCAGAGACACAGGCTCTCACCTCATGATATCCTAAAATACAAGCTGGCATGAAATAGATGTACCTCACAAATTAGGCAAATGAAGCGCCTATTTCAAAAATGCCCTTGAATCCACCTGGGGTGATGGAAGAGCTTTTGGGACAACATCAAAACATAATGGGTAAACAATCAAAACCGTCACCTACCATTATGAAAGTTGATGGATCCACCACTCTTGACCCAAAGTCTATTGCAGATGCGCTTAATAAGACATTCACAGACCTTAGTGGGGTCCTCCCCCCAGATTTCTTCTCGGACTTACCTGTGCCTAGCCTAGTATCACAAAACACCCCTCGTGACAAACCACAATTTTACTTCAAGAAAATCAAAGTGCATGAAGCACACAAGTACATAAGAAAGGCCTGCTCCAAATCCAGAACAAGTAGTGACACGCTAGATCTAAAAATCCTGTCTTTCACCCCCTTGCAAAAATTCTTAATCTGTCACTTTGCCAAAGTCAATTTCCCAACAAGTGGAAATCTGCCATAGTTACGCCAGTGCACAAAGGGGGGGACAAAACCTCAACAGGAAACTATCGACCAATATCAATACTCCTTCCCCTCTCCAAAGCACTTGAACGAATAGTGGCAGACCAACTCTCGATTACCTGGACAAATACAATCTACTCTGTAATCAACAGCACGGCTTTAGGAAGGACATAGTACAACAACAGCCTTACTTGATTTCTCTGGAGAAGTCCACTCAGCCCTGGACAAAGGGTGCCAAACAGGTGCAGTCTTTGTCGATCTTACAAAAGCTTTCGACACAGTCCATCATAGCTACTTACCTCCCTACTTTCTAGCCTAGGCCTGGCCGAAGGTCCTTGTGCTTGGGTAAAAAGTTACCTGTCAATCGGTCACAGGCTGTAAAATCTCTAATGAACTCTCCGACTTCAAACCAGTTCTCTCGGGTGTACCACAGGATCAATTCTTGGACCGCTCCTCTTTAGCCTGTTCCTTAACTCCCTCTAGATATCTGCCGGAGAAAATAATCTTATCGCTGATGATGCTGTAATTCTCTCTTCCCACAAGGATCCAAACTCCCTATGAAAAAGCCTGCAACTTGCTTTCTCTAGTGTTGAAAGGTGGTTCCTGGATAGTAAACTTGTGCTAAACCACAATAAAACAAAAGCCATGCTCTTCTCCAATCACCAAAACAAAATAGGCATACTCCACTCACCATACAAACCTCTGCGGAATTACACTGGACCAAGTAAATACTTTCAAATACCTTGGCATCACTTTTGACCAAGGCTCACCTTTGCAACCCATTGACAACACTGCTAAAACAGTGAACCAGCATGTGGAATACTATTCCGTAACCGTCAATTTCTAAATCAAGTGGCATTGAGAATAGCTATACAGAGTTCCATAATCTCAATCATTGACTATGGCCTTATTATTTATGGCTCAGCTACCTCCACTGCTCTAAGGCGTATCTCAATCACTCTAAATAAGGCCTGCGGCTACTCACAGGGGCTCAAAGACCGACTCACACGTGTGATCTGTACTATGAATCAGGCTGGTTGAACCTATCAAATCATCTTATTTATCTCACCTGCACAATGGCAAAAAATCTATCTTGGGACTGACTCCATTATGTATTCAAAACCTACTCCGACTGAATCCTGGCTCACGACCCTCCACCATATCTGAACGCCAACCTTTCCTGGTTCGAGATGCGGACTGCACAGGGACAAAGATCTTTCGTCATCACGGGCCCCGACATGGTTCAATGCACTTAGTCCACCTACTCTATCCTCAACCTCGCTTGAAGCTTTCAAATCCATGCTCTATGCCCCACCTCACCACCACTAGCAACTGTGATTGCGCTAGATAAAGACTCTACTCCCTCATGTCCATCCTCACATCTGAGGCCTCTTCCTCCTGACTAAGAACCCTCTGGTACCTCTACTACTTCCTGTCTCCCACCCAGACTACTCCCCCTTTTTCCTGTCCCTTCTCACTTACTCTCCGCTCACCACCTTTCCCTCCTCTCTAGCCTCCTTTTGGCGCCTAATGATCACCCTCTCCCTGGAAGTTTCCTTAACCTCGAAATTGTCTACGCTTGAACCTGTTGTAAGCTTGTTTTTCTATGAAACTTAAAAGCGTTACTGCTTTAAACTGTTAATAGCAAATTTATGATGTAACTTTCCTGTCTGGTTTTACCTGTAATGTGTATCGTGCTTTGTTAAATGTTCTTTGTATCGTGGAACCTTTGTAAAGAGCCCTGGCTCAAAGGTATTAATTCCTAGACTAATAAACTAAACTAAACTAAATCCCTTCCCTTGAGCCAGTGTTCCTCCCTGTGGTGTCCTCATGTTATTCCCTGGATGAGACCCTCCTACCTCAAGGCCCCTCCCTCATCTTCTCCAGCTCTCTACCAAGCCACAGCACTTCCTCCTCCAGCTTCCTCAGCCTGTTACTGATTGGACACCCTCCTAGCCTCCACAAAATGTTCATCCAAACCCGCCCCACATCCATTGCATCCACAATTCTACCTGTGTTGGCCACCATAGCATCCTGCTTCTGCCCTGTACCAACCCCAGCGCTGACCCCAACCATCACCATTAGTACCCCCACCCTCTGGTGCATCCATCCCTGACCCACTCCATCTGTCTTCCCCAATGATGCTCCAAACCCACGAGATACCCAGTGTGGCAGTGCAATTTTTGCTCTGCTTCCTTCAGAGCAGTCTATGCACTATCTGCAGTATCTATACAAACTGTAGCCCTTTGACTCGAACTGCCACTGTTTCTTGAAATAGTTATGAGATTGAAAGAACTAGTTAGATTGAGTTTGTGCAGTGTTGGTTTGACTGTTTCAAACAACAAACTGCAAAATAGGTTTATATTCAGTCCTCATCCCACTACACACTGGTGCACCCTTCCAATTAGGAGGCAGCAGAATTACTACAAATAGAGAGTAGCTTGGGGAGGGGGGATGGGGAAGGGTAGGTTTGGGCCTCCTCCCCGATCTCTCGTGAGAGTAATCAGTCCCCTCCTCAAAGAACAGCAGTCCCTTTCTTGACTGTTCTCTGCCCTTGCCGGCTGTGACTAAAACCACAAAAACAAAGAATGCATGCTACACTCTGTTGTTAGCCTTGGAAAATAAGTTTGGCAAAGAAAGAAGGAAAACAACGCACTTCCCTGTGGCGGATCACTTGCAGTACCTGCTGTGCTCCTTTTGAGGTCCTCCACAGCACTCCCCGATAGCCCGAACAACCGTGGAAAAAGAAAATTAAAAATAAAGAAAAATACTAAGGCAAACTACTAGAATACACCCACCAATACCCTACCCAGCCTCCAGTGCTGATCTGCATCAATCCCTAGTTGGTCCACCGCACTCCCGCCCCTTCCGAGTTCCAACCGCTAGTCATATACCGCTCCCCGACTCCCTCCCCAACACCTACTATGAGTGGCACAGTTCTAGCCTGGTGGCATCTTAAATAGGCCTCAGTCCTTTGTTTGAATATGATGCTTTACCCCCTGCTTCCTATAGGCCACCCTACCTCCCCGGTCTCTTGCGAGACAATCAATCCCCTCCTCAAATAACAGCAGTCCCTTTCTTGGCCATTCTCTGCCCTTGCTGGCTGTGACGTAAGCCACAAAAACAAAGGATGCACACTGCACTCTGTTGATAGCCTGGGAAAAGAAGTTTGGCAAAAGAAGGGAGAAAACAAAAGCACTTCCCTGTGGTGGTTCACTTGTCTTCCTCTCCTGTGCTCCTGTTAGTTCCTCCACAGAACTGCAAGTCCTTGGATCCCCTGATAGCCCGAACAACTGTGGAAAAAAAAAAAAAAGAAAACTACTCACGCAAACTACTAGAATGCACCCACCAATACCCTACCTGGCCTCCAGCAATGATCTGCAGCAGTCCCTAGCCGGCCTGCCACACTCCTGCCCCCTTCTGAGTTCTGATCGCTAGTCGTACCCCCACTCCTTCCCCAATACTGACTATGAAGTGAGAGATGTGATTCCATCATTTTCCCTACCACTGAGGCCAAGCTAACAGGTCTGTAGTTTCCTGCCTCTGACTTACTCACACTTTTGTGAAGGGGAATCACATCCGCCCTCCTCCAGTCCACAGGTACCACACCATCCTCCAATGATTTGTTAAAAAGCATAGTCAGTGGTGTCACTAGTTCTCCCCTTAGTTCTTTTAGAATTCTAGGGTGGATCCCTTCAAGCCCATTGCTTTGCCCACCTTCAGTTTTAGGAGTTCTTTCAGGACCCTTTCTTCTGTGAATGGACTGGTATCAACTCCCGTATCCAGAGTGCTTCTATTGATTGGTTTAGGTACCACCCCCTCCTCATCTTCTGTGAATACTGAGCAGAAGTATTCATTCAGTATCCCTGCTTTTTTACTGTCACCCTCTGCCCACCCCCTCACCTTCATTAAGCCTCACTATCCCTCCCTTAGTCTTTCTTCGCTCCCTAATGTACCTATAAAAGGTTTTATCCCCCTTCTTAACTGAGTTGGCAATCTTTTCCTCGGTTTGGGCCTTTGCTATTCTGACTGCCTTCCCCACTTTGTTCTGCTTTAACTGGTACAGTTCTCTGTCCTGCTCCTTCTGTGTTTCCTTATACTTCCTGAATGCTATCTTTTTCTCCCTAACCTTCCCTGCCACCTCTTTTGAGAACCATGGTGGTTTTTTCCTTCATTTTGATTTACTTGCTTCACACAAAGGCTTGTTGCCTCTGTGATGGCAGTTTTGATTTTCCCCATTGTTCTTCCACCCACTTCTGCAAACACTTTTTTCAAATCGTTTTCGCTGTCTACCAAACACCGCCAATGTTGAATTCATAGGCAATATAAAGGTAGACCTTTTAAGAGAAGTTTTTGCCACATCACTCATTTCTGCCATGGCACTCTCCTCCAAGCTTGTCTGATTCTCCAATTATTACTTTCTCTTACCTGTTTTAGAAAAAACTTTCAAGTTAAGGGTTCTAATGAATTTATTCAAATCAGCCATAGTTTCAAATTCATGAATTTGCCTTGTAGATACAAAACTTAAACCTTTTTTAAAACTTAGATCATCTCTAGGACTATAATCAGAAATGTTAATGGCATTTGCTGGTGATACTTCACTTTTCCCCCATGATTTACTCTTCTGTCCCCTCTGTCCATATGTTCTCTTCTTGCCCATAAGAGTTGCTGCTGTTGACCTTTTTTCTTTACTTTTACTATATCTTCTAACAATCCTATGGACTCTCTTTCTTCTTTCTGGAAATGCATGAATCTCAGACTGAGCCTGAAGGGTAACTGCTCAACTTGCTGCTTGAGGGCTTATGGGGGCTGTGCTGAGGGAATTTCCATTTCCTTATTCTCTTCTAAAAAAGGGTCCTACTCTGTTTCTGATTCACTAGTGACTGATACATCAGTATATACAGTAGTTTTCTTAAGAATCAATTTAGGTTGTTTTTCTGCCTTTTTCCCCATATCAAAATGTGTCCTCTTTTATAATCTTTAGTGTCTCGATCAAGTGTTTTCCTCTTCTGCAGACTAATTTTGTTGTCATAGTTTTTCTTGCTGGAGCATTTTATAAAATTAATTAAATTAAGGATAATCTTTAAAGCTATTCACAGCTGTTTCTCGGACCTTCATTTCTTGTCGTACCTCCACTTCAATTGTTTCTGCATCCTCAAGTCAAATGAAACAAAACCACTGAGGCATCCAATAAGGCTGTTTGCCACTTTTTCATTAACTTGCTCCATTCTCTAGATGCAGAAAATGTAGATATTCTTAATCCATGGAGTACTCTCCCACTTCCAAGTATGCTTCTAAAGCTTCTCTATTTGAGAGTGGATCTGTCCTTCAAGTACCTGGAGGTGTGGCTAGACAGTAAGTTTGACTTCTCAGCCCACATTTATGCCATCCGTGCTAAGCTCCATCCCAAACCTGGTGCCCTTTACCGTATCGAAGACTGCTTATCTTTACATGTCCACAAGGAGCTAGTTACCAAACTGGTGCTCCCTGTTTTCCACTACGTGGGTGTGATCTATGGGACTGTCTCTTCCACTTCCCATACCAGACTTAACACCCTCTGTAACTCCTGCCATTTTGCAACGAACTCTCTCCCCCCTTGCACACACCATTGTTCGCTATATTTATCTCTAGCCATCCTCCCTGACCTTTTGTCACCAGGCTCCTTGCACCTCCTTCATTTCCAAATACTGGTTTGGTTCCCTTGCCTCTTATCTCTTCTTTGTGCTAGTCCAACTCCCCCATGAGTCTTGCTTCCTCTGTTCCAAGGACCATTGCACTTTTGCTACTCCTTACCCCACCTCCTCTGCTGGCCAATCTGTCTTCTCCTATTGACGTCCCTCACTCTGGAGCCAACTCTCCTCCTCCCTCCATTCATCCCCATCCCTTAGCTCTCTCAGGCAGCAGTTGAAACTTCAACCCCCACCTGTTTGTTTTATCTTCCCTCCTGATACCTCTATGGCTAAATCTTATTCCATCTGGGTTACTTTTCTTGATACTATTTATTGTTGCCGATTTTGTATGCACTACTAGGTGTTCTCTGCAGTTTATCTGTACATGCAATTTTGTTTAATATTTATTCAAATTTGTTTGTATCATATTGTACCTTATGTTTGAGCAGATGTTTTAATACTTTGTATTGTCTACTACTTGTTCCACCTTCCCTTCCCCCGGGCCACATGTAGAAATGAGCCTTGGCTCAGTGTGACTCTCCAGTTACCAATCTTCAAATAAATAAATAAAAATACCTCATTGTCTTCCTTGTAAGTTGGTGGCCCCCTCACCCACCTGAACAACAGCCTGACACAGTGCTGGTAGTTGGTGGATCTCCTCCTAACCTTATTTCATTGCATGTATTTATTTTCCTAGTCATTCCCATGACTGTCCTGGTCCCACAGTGTCTGTGTGCAGGAGGTGTATAGTACTTAACCCTCTACTGCCAATTCCAAACAGTTGTTGGGCAGAATATAGGGGGAAATTCTGCACCTGCTGTGCTGGGGTCACCATTCTTTGCATATGACTTTGTGTGCTCTTAGCATGGCAACCCCATCCCCTTTGTGTCACAATCAGATACTGAAGTGCACTGGCATGGAAGAGGACTATGACCTCCTTTGAGCAAAGCTCGGGGAAGGGGGCACAGGAAACAGACTGCCATATTAGCCAGACGCTCATTTGAAAGGGACAGGTGCTAAATCGTTATACCAATTATTTTGTGCTAGTCCCTTACCTGCAACAATTGGTGCAACACTAAAAGGGGGTTACAATCACCTACTGTGCTAGTGCCTATCAAAGTCTGCTGGTAGATGGAAGGTGGTGGGGTCACCATGCTAATGGAATGCAGTGCCACATAAAGACCTTCACTGGACTAGTCACATTTTGTGACTCCTAGAGATGTTGCAAATTATTATTATAAGCATTATTTTTTATAATTAAAAGTGTTTTAAAAACAAGAAAACCACACTCACCCTCCGTGCCATTGTCAGCCACCCCATTCCACCACACCAGATGGTTGTAAAGAACATTCCCCACCTGTCCCCCTGCTAGGCCCCCACATATCTTTTTCCCCCTGTGCCCTGCAGAGTTTTCCAATTGCCATAAAATTACCTGCATTTTCCCTTCCACCCTACACATAAGCAAAGTTTCCCTACCTCACCCTTCTTGTCCCTGTAAAATAATCACAGACCCTCCTCCCACCCTTTACCACCCTCTTGTCTATAAACTCTCTACTCCTTCAAAACACCAAACCCTGACTTTTATGAGTTTCAGTACCTTTAAATAAAAAATATCCCCCCTAGAGCGAGCATCTTTACTTTTCAGAATTTGCAATCGGAATGAATGGTGAGTGACATCTGTCCTAGTAGTAATATCTGATTAGTTGATAACTAACCAATCAGGTATTATTACTAGCATAGACATTACTTATCATTCATTCCAATTGCAAACACTGAAGAATGAAGATGCTTGCTCCACCAGGGGTCGGTTTTCCTTTTTACAGGTATTGAAACCCACAAAACTGGGGTTTGCAGGGTTTGGAGGGAGGAGGGATGTTTTTGGGAAACCAGTTGGTAAATTGCAGAATCACAGAAATCTGTTGGCAGAAAAGGACTTCATTGGTCTATTGAGTCTTCCCTTTCTCCCCTTCCCCTACTCATCTCCACTCTTACAGGCCCTCCTTTCTCCTCACTTCCCAATCCCATGTGTCTGTCCCATGCCCTCTTAAATCCCTCCATCGTTTTGACCTCCTCCACCTCTTCTGGTGGTTTATTCCTGGCCTCCACCACTCTCCCCCTGAAGAATCGCTCCCTCAGATTGCCTCAGTATCTTCCACCTTCCAATCTTAGGCTATGCCCTCTGGTTTCAGCCCCCTGCTTTCTTCTGAAAAAGCTCCCCTCCTTCACCTTATTGATCCCCTTCACATATTTAAAAGTTTTGATCATGTCATCTCTCTCTCTTCTAGTCTCCACTGGGTACAGATCCAATTCCCTACACCTCTGTTCATACGGTTTCCCCTGAACCATCTTTGTTGTTCTTCTCTGAACCCTTTCCATCCCATCAATGTCCTTGTATAGGTGTGGTCTCCAGAACTGGACCCCATACTCCAGGTGTGGTCACACCATGGCCTTGTAAAAAGGCATCAGCACCTCCCTCCTTCTGCTAGTTATGCCCCTCCCAATGCATGCCAACATTCCATTTGCCTCCCCCACCGCCTTGCTACACTGGCTACCCACCTTAAGGTTGCTTGATACTATAATCCTCCGATCCCTTTCCTGCTCTGTTTTTCTGATTTCCTCCCCTCCTAGAGTGTAATCTGTTCACAGATTTTTGCACCCAAGATGCATCACAGCACACTTTTTGGCACTGAATTTTAGCTGCCAAGGTTCTTACCACCACTCCATAGTCCTCAAGTCATACTTCATGGCTTCTACCACTCCATGGGGTGTCCACTCTATTGCAGATTTTCATATTGTTCGTGAATAGGCACACTCTTCCCTCCAGACCTTCTGCTATATCAGTGATGTATATATTAAAAAGGAGGGGTCCCAGCACCGACCCCTGGGGCACCCCACTCGTTATCTCCCTCACAATGGAATGCACCCCATTTATCACCAATCTCTGAGTACTGCCCCCCAACCAGCTTTCCAGTCACCTAGTTATTTTCTTTCCCACCCCTAAGCTTTCCAACTTATTTACTTGCCTTCTGTGAGGGATGGTGTTGAAGGCCTTACTGAAGTCCAGATAGGCCACATCCACCTGGCATGGGGTCAATACCATCGTGGAAAATAATCACATTAACCCCGAACCCCCACTAAAGATTCTAACTCAGGGGTCCAACACAGAAAACACACAGGTCTGGGGTTCATGACCGATGCGCATCCACCACCCCGGTCAACCACCTGTGTCACTCAATTGAATAAAGCTCTATCAGATTTGTCTGGCAGGACCTCCATTCATGAATCCATGCTGCCTTTCATCCTGCAGTCCGCTGTCCACTGTCCACCAGGTAGTCCACCACCCTTTCCTTTATTAATGCCTCCATCACCTTGCCCACCACTGAGGTGAGTCTGATTGGGTGACAATTTTCCACCACCTCCTTATTGCCCCCTTGTGCAGTGGCACCACATCCACCCTCCTCCAGTCCCTTGACACACACCCTGTATCCATGGACAAGTTAAACAGTCTTGTCAGTGGGGCTGCAAGCTCCTCCCTCAGTTCCCTGAGTACCCTCGGGTACAAGCTCTCCAGGCCCCATTGCCTTGTTCACCTTCAACTTGCCCCCTTCCTCCCTTACCCTGTCTATGCTGAACATACTAGGAACCACCTTTTGGCCTTCCCTACCACTCTCCCCCACCTCAGGTCCCCTACCCTTCCCCTCCTCTGTGAAGACCGAGCAGAAATATTTATTCAAAAACCTCTGCTTTCTCAAAGTCCCCTTCCAGTTATATTCCTCCTTCCCCCCGCAACCTTACTATCCCCTGCCTGGCCTTCCTTCTTTCGCCAACATACCTAAAAAAAAGTTTTATTCTCCTCTAGCCTACTTAGCTATTTTCTCCTCAGACTCCACTTTAGCCCTCCTTATCTTCTGACCTGACACCTTCCTCCTCTCTCTCTATAAGCTTCCCTGTCCTCTCCCCTTTGCGTCTTCTTATATTCCCTGAACACTCTTTTCCTTTCCCTGACTGCCCTTGCCACCACCCTTGTAAACCAGAGTGGTCTCCTCAATTTTTTGTTCATTCTCACCTTCCTAATGCAAATGTCAGTGGCCTTCAACACCCCTCCTTTGATAGCTCCCCATAGCTGCTCAACATCCCCTATATTCACCTTCCCTGCCATTTCTTCCTCAAATATCCTCCTCATTTTGTTAGTCTGTCTTACTGAAGTCCATCACCTGCGTTCTAGTCTGATTTGTCTCCTCCCATTTTTACCCTGAACCTCACAGTTCTGTGATCACTAGTACCTAGTCCTTTACCCACATCCACCTCTGGTTATCTCCCTATTGTGCTCCCCTGACCCGGCTGTTGCATGAATACCCTTGTAGCATCTCTAGGATCCCCTGCTCCTAGCTGATACCACAGCCAGGATTCCCCAGTCCATGTCGGGGAGGTTTGGGTATTCCACTAGCAGAAGCTTCCCCTTGACAGCCATCTTTGTAACTGCCTGGATCAGCTGTCTATCCCTTCTTCCCTGCATCGGAGGTCTGTAAACCACCCCTATCCTAATGATTCTCCAGTCTGTTTGTCAAGTGTGACCCACATGAGCGCTGTCTCCCTACATCCTTCTGCCCTTCCATTGCCCTAATGTTGTCTTTGATGTATAATGCCACCCCACCCCTTTTACTATCCCTGTCCTTCCTAAACAGTCTGTAGCCTGGGATAACTGTCTCCCAGCATGATGATCTGTCCACCATGTCTCACTTACACATTATGTCCAGTTCCTCATCCACCATGATGGCCTCCAAGTCCACCACTGTGTTCCTCAAACCCCTGGCATTGGCTAATAATCCCTTCCACCAGGACCCCTTCCCTCACTTCTCTACTACCTTTTGCTTATTCTTGCTTTCTACCAGTATTTTATCTCCCTCCGGGGGGGGGGGACTGACAGCCTCCATCACTTCTGCTATTTTGAGTCCCCTTGCCCCCCAAAATCAGTTTAAATTGTTCTCTATTTTGAAAACATCCCCTAACTTTTTCTCTGCTTGTCCATCCCTTCTCAGGTGTAGCCTGTCTGGAGCAGGCTCTTGTCCTTCCATGCTGCTCTCCAGTCCCCCACTAATCCAAATCTCATCTAACTGGACCAACCCTCCAACCATCGATTAAATTCTTCAATCCTCTGCTTTCTTATTGTGCTTGCTCTTGGCATAGGCAGTACCTCTGAGAAAGCAATCGAATGGAACCCTGCCCTAGTGCAGAACCTAGCAAACTACCTGAACCTAACCTGCACCTCCACTAGACTACTCTACTCCAGATCATTGGTGCCTAGGTGGAACACTAAGTGTGACATATCATCCTGCTGCTTGCCCCATGAGGGTATATTGTGCCTCACATTAAACACCTTCATTCCTGGCATTCACTCAACCCAAATGGTGCTGCTCCTACCTCCATTTCTCCCCATCTGATCCCCTTTAGTATTGAGTCCCTATGAACACAACCCTGCTACTCCTCCCTTCCTTCTGCTTGTACTTTTGATTCTGTAGCTTACACCCTTTCCTGGCATCATTTCCTCTCTGATCCCTTTTCCCCTTGTCCATCTCCTTCCCCAGAGTTTTGCTCTCCCCTGGACTAAATCTCTCAACATTTAAATATCTAAGGGTGACACTAGACAGCAACTTATCATTTACAGATTATTTTGACCATGTGGCCAAAGCAGTCAACTCAAAAATAGGTTTACTTTTCAGGCATGAAAATGCCTTCCTGCTGAAGCTCTAAGACTGGCAGTTGTGTATGGTGCAGCATCCGATTCCATCCTCAAAAGAGTCATAATAACTTTGAACAAGGCATGCAGGCTGATCACAGGGGCACACAGGCACACTCACATATGTGACTTATATATCCAATCGGGCTGGCTCAACCTTAATTGCCGATTGAGTATCATACTTGCCTCATTTTCAAAAAAACTGCCATGTGCTTTACTCCCCTTGGAGTACAAAGACTCTTGAGCATAACAGCTAATTCCCACCCCACTAGAGGAAAAATCACCCAACCATTTAAGGTACCCTTCTTCTGCACTTCGCAAGGACAGGGTTCGTTTAAGTACTGAGCTCCCCACTGGCTGAACTCCTTCCACTCAGAAGTACTAACTGAACCTAAAATTGGCTCCCTTAAGTGGAAGCTGAAAGCATTCCTTATGGAACTCAGTTACTGTGATTGTCAGACCTAAACTCAGTTACCTGGTAGTCTTACCTGACACTCTTGTTGGTAGCACTTTTTATGTTTTATGTGCCTTGCTTTCTCTACATACCCTCAGGCACCTTATCTCACCATCACATTACTCTCTCAGTAGCTAGGAGCTATCTCCTCACTGTTCCTGTCCTTACCAACCCATCCTTATTCATCTATCTCTCCTCTCATATGCCTAATCTCACCTAACTCTCCTCCCTTTCCTCATGCCTCCCTCTCACCTTTTCCCCCTGTCCTCTGACAAAGCCATTCTGGTTGCTAAGATAGTGAAATATTTTGATATGAAGATTTTTGTTTGCTATGTTGATTTTTGTCTTACCACCACTGTTTGTGAACAATAATCACTCTTATTGTACCACCTGGTAACCTATTGTTTGTTAAGCAACCTGTGTATGTTGTTTTATTGTTATCATCCTGAATATGCTCGTTGTTACCATCAACCCATTGATGTGGAACCTTTCTAAATGAGCCTGTGGCTCAAAGATATTTGTAATCTGAGATCTCAATAAATAAATAAAGAATAACCCCCAAGTGTCCCCACCAGTCCCCTCATCCTGTCCTCTTTTTTTAAGGCTATGCCCTCCCATTGCTCCTTTCCTTCCTCTCTACTGCCCGAACCCATCTGTGAATGGGTACGCTTCCCCTTACCACATCCCTTTATCCTTTCCCTTCCTGAGCTTACTGTAGGCTCCTTCCCTGTCTCTTCTGTGTGTTGTATGCCACTTGAGATTGTGTTCACTCCCTCCTCCTGCTCATTTTGGCTACTTCCCTCCAGGTTCCCTCCCAAAGGTGCATCCCCCATTCCCGATCCTTCTATCACCCTAAGGGTTGGGACTTTCTGTAATTAATTTACAGGACCAGAGGGAGAGAGAGGGAAGAATTTGTTTTGTGGGTGGGGAAGGGAAAAATATAGTAATTTACAGTTACGGAAAACTTTGCAGGGTAGAGGGAGGGTGAGAAGATCCTAGTGGGAGGACAGCTGGAGCTGTATTATTTACATCCATCTGGCCTGATAGGAGGGGGGGATGTCTGACAATGGCACAAAGGAAGGGGTGGTTTAAATGTGTTTTAAAAACAGTACATCAGTTATGCCATTTTGCGTAGTCTTTTTTGCAAGAAAAGTGCTGCATTGCTCAACAAAGTAGACATTTTACTACAGAATCTTACTTCGCACTTGGCAAAGTCAGGAAACTTTGCAAAGGATTTCACTAAGCAAAGTTACCAACTTCACACATCCCTAGTGACTCCCCCTGCTGCCCTGCTTGTAGAACTATTACAGATGGGCTGCATGGTGTCTCAAAAGTGAAACTAGTCCCTGTATAGCCACCAACATATGTAGATTATTGATGGGCTGGGATGAAGCATGAGAGGTTTAATGAACCAGGTCTTGGGATGGGGGATCCACTGGACTACAAAGGATTATTCTTTTGTGCTGGGGTTAGGGAGGAGGCACTGCACCACCAGGGAAGATGGCAGCATGTATTCAATAATTGTCTAGATTTCTATGGGGCCCACAAGCTGGCCTCAGGTATGGGTGAGGCTGGTGGGATGAGTGCACCAGGTGCATATCCATTTCACATCTATACATAGCAGCTGTGCCATATGCAGATGTGCGCAAGGCTGTAATGTACACTGTTATTGGGCAGAAACTCCATTGTGCCAATAATACTCCTCCTTCTCCCAGTCGTGAGTTAAGGTATATGAATAAGAATTTCTTGGGTTGGTGCAATGTGATGCCTCTTTGTGACCCATTGTATGACCAATAAAATAGCATTCTAAAGTCGGGCCCTATATTTGTTGTACTAAAGGTGTGCTTTCTTTTTTAGTTGATTTTCTGATCTTCTGTTATCATATCTTTCACATAGCACACAGTTACTGGACTGGTGACAGTACAAGATCTGCCTGAAGCAAAGTAATCATCTAAGTCCTTCCCCATCTAAATTCATAAGTTCAGCTTACAAGCTGTTTGATCTGAAAGAGCTGTGTAATTCTCCACATTTTTTCAGAAACTGTCTATTAATTTCAAAAATGTATAAGCTTAATTGCAGCATCTGGCTTCTTCAGAGAATAAGTAGCAATTTCCTTCTGCAGAAAACCATGGTTTTTGACTGAGATGGCCTATTGATATGTGAAAGAAAATGTCTTAAGTGTCACCAGAAAATGCAGATTTTATTTCGAAATTGTTTCAATAGGATGTTGCGTCTAAAAACAGTAACACATTTTGTTTGTAAACTAAAGCAGTGGTATGAATCATTTGACCATCCACCTGTTTATTATACACTGCATTACTCTGTAAAGCTTTCTTTCAATTAACATCACTGCTGTGATTTTCTCACGAATTATGAATTTTTCCACCATGCAATACAGGAAGGAACAAACTTATAGATACCAGCTTGTTAAAGCACAAAGTCTGGGCTACTTTCTTTTAAAGATAGTTCTTTATCAGATGATTTCAAACAATGATTCACAATCTCTTTACAGTATTACATGCAGGTTGTCCATTATATGGGTACAGAATGTTACTATCAAGCAACAGTTGTCTTACAGAACTGACAAACATAAGGCATCATGAAGATATGTTTGAAATGCCAGGCTAGACTAGATAAAGAATACAATGCAAACATGATCAGCAAATATTTTATTGCAATATTAAGCTATTTGCAGAAATTTTAATTTTCCTGCTGCTTCTTTTCACCTGGTTAAACATTGTTTTGTAATCAAAGTGATGACAATAACAGTCCAAAAATTCAGTTACTTCATTTGCTCTTACAAAATGACATAATGCAATTACACACTTGTCTTATACATTGTCTTAGTCCTTAGTGCAAGTAGTGAAACATGCACTAAATAGTCCTTGGGATGACAGGTTGAGCATGGCACATATCCTGTTATCAACATAGGACTCACAATAGAGATTTTGTATCAAGTGTAAAAGTTAGGTCTTAGCCATAGGTTTGGAAAGATCCCTACAGATAATCCATATAATGCAAACAGTTTGATTTGATCTACATTCCATTCTTGTATATATTTTATAATTGACTGACAATACCCTTTGATGGCAATATTTATACTTAGAGTGTAATTAAAATTATGAAAGATTTTTTATAATCATTGGTTGCTGGATTCTTGGTTTAGAATTAGAATTCAGACAGCAAGGTAAGTGACTCTTCAATTACCACAGAAGATGACTTCAAACACATTTTCAGTTTGTGCAAATATTTATTTGTAAACAGCAAACTGCCAAATGCACACATGGACAGGACCAAGACTCCAGTGCTTCTCTCCTTACTGGTTCTTCATCAGGGGTTGACAAGAACACTGATAAAACACCATTTATTTTAACCATTAATTATTTAAGAAACAGCATACACACCCTCATTTTATTGCCCTGGACACCTCTGCACAACTGTTTTGAGCGGCGCAGGCTTGCACCACACAATAGTTGCAGTTTGAACATCTGCCCTGGTGTTTAATTCTGTTGTTTCTTTAATGACCATGAAAACCTCTTCATAGCCAAACCAGCTTGACAGATCACTCTCTGCTGCTAACCCTGTGACAGATAAAATTAAGCCTATGGCAACATACCATATGGAAAAGAACTATATCTGAATATATGTTTTAAGATATAGTTTAAATAGTTTTGAATTATATCAAAAACAGATTTATGTAATGGTTTCATATATATATATATATATATATATATGCATAATATCTCAAATTGGCTGGTTTTGAAATATTTAAGACATATCTGATGCATATATTTCAGATATATCTTAGATACTATTTATTGTATATATCATATAATTATCTTGTTAATGTTCTGTGAATTATTATTCATCCATATGGAAAATAAGTATATTTTAGATATATTTATAAAACTGTATTTATTTGCAGAATATATGTGACAGATATATATCAGATATATCATAAATATATTTCCATGATGTATTTATTATAGGTACATGATATATATTGTATATATCTGTGTATACATTTTGAATAATAAATATATATACTTTTATATAGTTGACATATTTCTAAAATATTTTTTAAATATATACATTGTTAAAAATATCTTAAAATACCCAAACAATAGATTAATCTTGATGTTACATATTCTCAGCTGTGTATGTGGGATCCCTCTTATTAGCAACCACTTAGATAACAACACTACAGTACACTTAATTAACAATGCACCATTACTAATGATTTACAGATTACATACTGTATATATACTTACACATAGAACTTACCTCTTGATCTCATTATTTTGTAAGACTCATATTGGTATTTATACCGCCCCGTTTGGTTCCTTTTTATGTCGGGGGGAGTTCCAACACACACTTATTTTTTGCTCTTTACCTTTCCCTCTGGTTTGTAGGTTAATGCTATCAATTCAAAGCTATTTTAACAAGCATTTGTCAATGCCAATTGTTGCTTGCTTGTATGTGCTGTTTAGGTATTTGAAGTGATAGTTCCATGCCTTCCTCCCAAGACATCCATTGCGTCTTTCCATTCAGTATTCACAGAAGAGTGGAGGGCAAGGGCCACAGCAGTACAGCAGTTGCCTAGGGGTGAAGAGGTAGACAATAATCCTTCAAAGGTAAAAAGAGTCCTACAGGAGCTCACTAAATTGAAGGTGGACAAAGCGATGGAACCAGATGGCATATGCCCAAGGATATTAAGAGAACTGCGAAGGGAGATAGCAGTACCTCTGGCAGCCATGTTCACAGAGTCATTCAACATGAGTGAATTGGAGGAGGCACATGTGGTCCCTCTACACAAGTCCGGCAGCAGGAAGGAGGCAGGAAACAATAGGCCGTTCAGCCTCACTTCAGTAGTGAGGAAGATCATGGAGGCATTGCTTAAAGAAAGGATAGTGGGGCATCTAGAAGCCATCGGAGCCCAGAACCATAGACAACATGGATTCACAGTGGGGGCATCATGTCAGACAAATCTGGTAGATTTCTTTGACTGGGTGACAAAGGAAGTGAATCAGGGTGGGGCAGTGGACAACGCTTACCTTGATTTCAGCAGAGCCTTTGACACCATCCCACATAGGAGGCTGATAAACTAGCTGGGTAGGCTGGGCATAGGGGAAAAGGTGGTAAACTGGGTTAGAAACTGGCTAACAGACAGGAGGCAGAGAGTGGTGGTAAATGGGGTGCAGTCTAGGGAGAGGGGTGACCAGTGGGGTGCTGCAGGGTCTTCATTAGTAACATTGCAGAATGGCTGAAGGGAATTTTTTCACCAAATTTTCAACATAGCCATTTTAAGACCTCTGCTCATGAACAGTGTCACTGTGATTTTCTTAATCTGTCCCAAACATTGATTGCGCACACTGACTGCGCCATTGTGCGCTACATGCACAGAAACACATTTTGGGCAACATGTGAAAAATGACAGCTGTACTGCTCATAAGGAGGTGTGGTAAGATGGCAATGTTGAAAATCTGGAGTGCAAATATTAAAAATTTGCAAACTTACAAGCATGGGTAGGAACTGCGCAACGCACGCTCATAAAACAGTCATTTTTAGGAATTTTTTCACCAAGTTTTCATCATAGCCATTTTAACATCTCTGCTCATGAACAGTGTCACTGTGATTTTCTTAATGTGTCCCATACATTGATTTTGCACACCGACTGTGCCATTGTGCGCTACATGGGTGGAAACATGTTTTGGGTGAGATGTGAAAAATGACAGCTGTACTGCTCAAAAGGAGGTGTGGTAAAATAGTAATGTTGAAAATCTGGAGTGAAAATATTGAAAATTCGTGAACTTCTGATGATGTGTAGGAACTGACCACGCGCACACTAAATAAAACAGTCATTTTAGGAATTTTTTCACCAAATTTTCAACATAGACTTTGAGAGCCCACCTTATGAACACTGACAATGTCATTTCATTAATTGGTTCCAAAGGTGATTTCACCAGTGACCATGAAATAACCCTTGGACCGATTAACGAAATGACAGTGCAAGAATTCATGAGGAGGGGTCCTAAAAACCCCATGTTGAAAATTTGGGCCCAAAATTCCCAAAAAATGCCTGAGATATGCAAGAAAGTTGAAAAAACCCTATTCATTACATTACATTATGCAGCTTACCAGCATTTCCTCAGTTAAGTCGGCATTGAAGAGTGCAGGCGTGTTCCAGTCCACCAAAGATCATCGCGCGAGGTCCAGAGGTAAGTATGGGGTAGGGGTGTGTGGGGAGGCAGGGTGCGCAGTGGGTGGGTGCGGGTTGTGGGGGCAGGAGACTACGAGGACCATTTTTTGTTTACATGTTAATTTTTTTTAATTAAGGCGACACGTGATGTTTGCCCACGAGATGGGCTCCCAGCATGGCAGCTGGAAAGGCTGTTTGGGGGCTGGAGCCAATGGGGATTGGGCACCTGTCGGCTATTACAAGCTTTGCCACGCTGGGGTGGGCTCCAGCGTGGCACCTAAACTTTTGGGGGTGTGCAGCCGTGGAGCCGGCGGGGATTGGTCACCGCTGTCGGCCATAACAGGTTTTGCACACTGGGGTGGCTCCCAGTGTGGCACCAGGATGCTAACTTTGTGGGGGGCGGTGAGCAGACGGGGATGGGCACCTCCGGCCATAAGCAGTGTATGTGCGGGAGGGAGGGAGTGCACTGTGCACGCAGCATGCGTGCTTGCATTGTGGTGGGGAGGGAGAGCTCTGCTCACTGGAAGCAGAGCCTCCCTTTCAACTGAACGACCACTGCATTTTCAACTGCTGTCATAGACAGCTGCAGCAGTGATTGGGGAACTGAGGCCGCGCCTGCAAACACACTGACTGAATTGGAAAGACGGGTGCCACACCTCTGAAAACTGGATGATGGCATCTATGTTTTCTGCACATGCGCAGCAAGCAACATAAAATGGAAATTACCATGCTTTGGTTGATAAACTGTATGTCTGAAATATGCAAATTAGTTATGCAAATCTGTACACAGTACCATAGCAAGTATTTGCGTAAATATATTTGAGATATATATATATACTGTATGTATATACAAAAATATATTCTGCATATATTCTACACACGTCATCTTGCAAGCAAACAAGATTCATATTTTACTGACAGCAGAAGCTCCAGAGGTACTTCTTGGATTTTCTATCACAAAATTTATTTGTACAGTAAAAGAAAAATTGTTATGCTGAAACCGAAAGTAGCAATAGTGAAAACAGACTTTCCCACAGCACAAATATTTCACACTTTCTTGAAAAGCATGGGGACAGCAGAAAATACCAGTCCTGTGGGTAGGTCTGACTTTTACTATGGGCAGAATATTCAAAGGGATTGTGCCTGGCACAACTGAGTTGCACTGGCACAACCCCAGTAATGTGCCTCGGTAAGCTATTGAAAGGGAGGACTTGCACAGCGCAAGTCCCAATGCACCGGGACACAAAGTTAATGTATGCAGCACAAATGCAGTATTCAGCCCGGGATGTGCAGCGCATATGCTAGCACAACCCTTAGTTGCACTGTATATGGGGCTCAAAGTTGAGCCAGTAAAAAAAGGCTCAAATCCAGGCCACCCACAGGTGGACTTCTGTATTGCAGGGTGCAACACAGCACCTGCCAACTGTAGGTGGCCATCTGCCCAGCAGTGACACCATCCACAAGCACCCACACTCTCCCCGGTGGCCCAGTACTCCTCCCTCCCCTGTTATATGCCCAGTCGCTGGCAGTTACATTTATGAAATGACCTGGCAGTCTAGTGGTTCCCCCCTCCCCTGCCGTATGCCCAATTGTGGGCAGTTATAAATGTAATGTGAACTGGTGGTCCAGTGGTTCCCACCTCCCCTCCCATCCACAGAGGACCCCCGGCCACCCAGCTCCCCATCATCGGGTGGGTGGCTGCACCCACACACCACCTGGCCACCCACTGAATGACAGCTTACAGTATGGTCTGTAAGCCTGTTGATCCCACAGTGCAGTTCAATGGGCTTGCAGTCCATACTGTACTACACAGGCACAAATATGTGAATGAACGTTCATTCACATACATGTGACTGTGTAGTACAGTATATGGTCCGAGCTCCATTGAACTGCTTGTGGACCAATAGGCTTATACATCATACTGCAAGCTGTCATTTGGCAGGCATCCAGGTGGTATATGGGCAGTGGTGGCAGCCCACCGATGACGGGGGAGCTGGGTGGCCGGGAGTCCCCTCTGTGGGTTGGAGGAGGGGGGCATCCACTAGACCACCAGGTCATGTTATAAATGTACTTGCCTGTGATCAGGCATACAGGAGGGAGGGGTCCACTAGATTACAAGGGACTCAATACACGTGGATAGCAGCTGAGCAGGGCACCAGGGCATTCGCCGGGATGCCCTGCTCCAACACACAAATGGGGCCATAATGACCTGCAAATGGCCCCATTGTGCCATACATATCTTGTGGGCCAATTTGTATGCCCACTTCTGTATATTGTGTGTGATGCACACAGCACAACTACATTTGTGCTGGAGCAGTCCCTGTCCTCCCTGTCTGGGGAATGTGCCAGCGCATTGTACCTGCGCCAGGCGCATTCTGTGCCATATTCAATGGAGATGCTCCTTGGCACATCACCGTTGAATATTGCTCTGTTCTGGCCCCAGCACATCTTATTTGCACTGCGTCCCCTCTTGCACCACTGCCTGGCAGTGTCTGAATATCTTGCCCTATGTGTATTGCTACTTTTGGTTTTGGTCTTACATTTTATTTTTTATGTGGAAATAGTGCATTCAACATATATTTACAGAATGTAGCCTATTTGTATTTTAAATGTATATATAATACATATTCCAGTCATATTTATGAACTATAAAATATATGTATTTGCTATGTAAAACATATATTTACAATGTATTATCTGTATATATAATACATATATTACAGATACTTTCCAGATGTGTATCAGGCTGAACCTATTTTAACATCTATAAAATACATCTCATAATATAAATCTCTAGTATATTGAAAATACATGTTTGCTAACATACTGTAGAAATTCCAGGGTAAAATTATGCTTGCATAAAACTATAATGATTTTTCATTTTAGAGTCCATAAAAACATGCAAAAGTAAAACAAAACATTTTATTTGACAGTATAACAAAACATATATATTTAGAATGTCAATGCCAAGTACAAGACTTATCTCATTGAATTCTGCAAATATCTAAAGTATAACTGGAAAAATGCACATATATCAGAAATATGTGATGTATTTGGCATATTCAGATATAATCTAGATATTAACTAAATACCGTATAGTTATTTTCCATATGGGCTTATATGAAACAATTGCTGGTGATCCACAAGAGACCAATGATAACATAAATTATACAATAGGGGTATGAAAATCCTGTAATCTCATTGGTCAAAACACATCACATGAGTGTGATAAATCCTCCAGTATACCCACTGTAAAAAATGTTATATCACTATGAAAATAACAAGTTGAACATTGTATAATAGCAATATACCATGGCAGGGAGTGGGTATATGGGTGGATTTATCACTTCTGGTGTGGTTAAGTCACTCAGCTGTGCCTCGTGACCGAACCACACCAGGAGTGGTAAATCCACCAATATACCCACTCCCTGTCATGGTATATTGCTTAATTCTGAAAAGAATGTGCATATTATTGGGCATGAGGAAAAGCCAATTGGGCCTTTGACAACCTAAAAAAAGTATAAACTGCTTTACCCAAGTTCAAAACTGTTCTTTTAAAGGTTGGATATTTTTGCATATAAGTCTTTATAATTTAAACATATTTTATTAATATAATTTAGGGTTTCTACAACAATTACCATAGATAAAGGCCTAAAAAAGTAAATAGGCACAGGTAAATAATAATACATATCTTGGACATATTCAAAATATGTCATATATATATATATATATATATAGTTAAAGTGGTTTTGTGATCTTCTACAGATGTCTTTTTCACATAGTATCTCATTGCCACCCATGCTTCAGGTGCTGAAGCTGCAATTTGTTTTATAAAAAAAATGTTATTGACATTTTATTTATGTTTTATCAGCACTGTGTTCTCCAGTTTTCTGTGTGCAGTCACACCCCCAGAATGATGTCATGCAAGGGAACTGTCAATGTTTTACATACAGCACCAAGGAATTCTGGGTAAATTATCATGTTGCTATAAATGTTAGTTGCTCTAAGGTGTAGTCACTTATTTTTGTGGTGATGACTGCACCTAATATGTAGATATCCATAGCAAGGAATTGTGGGTACAATCAGACATTGTTTTCCATTTCCCTTACTGTAAGGTGCAGTCTCAGATCTCTGTAGTGGCTTCAACAATAGAAGCTCGCATATGTTTATTTTCCAAACAAGGCATTGTACATATAGTATCTAGCTGACAGGATTTCTATACTGAGAGATGTAGTCTCCTATGTCGGTAGTGTAAATGTCTGCAATACCAAGACTGACCAACAGAGGTCTCTGTTTCAAAACAGTGCTTATAAACTTTGTTTCCCTTGCATGATGTCACGCATGGGGGTTGCAGCACTGAGAAAAAAGAGGGGCTGGCTATGCAAATGAAGCAGAGCACAAAAATAAAATCATTTATTTAATGGAAAACAGCACTTTTTGGCAGTTTGAATGGTAGCAGATTGAATCACAACTCCTACAGGTTATTAATCCCATTTTCTATGGCAAAGTTCACAAAATCACTTCAAAATAGAACTGCATGAACAGATTGTGCAAACAATTTAAAGAACTATATTTCAAATATACATATATATCAAAGATGTTTCCAACTTATGATACATCCTAAACCAATCTGTGAATATCTTACATATGTCTGAAAATATATCTGAAAACTGTGACTAATATCTGACACTGCTGTGAATATTTTGAATATATCTGAAACTATATATAATACTTTGAATAATATCTGACATGGGTTTGAATCATTCTGTGAATATCTTGAATATATCTGAAAATATATCTGAAACTATGACTAATATCTGACATATATTCAATATATATTTAAGGACACTAGGATATATTTAAGATATTAAAAAATATAGATATTTTCATTTGTGAGACTGTATGAGGCCTGTGTACATTTGTGTATATATGCCAGAAGAATACTGCAGAATTCTGAATTCATACATTTCCATGTTAACATTCCATGTTTGTGTGTGGGGGTGGAGGGAGGGAGGAGTATTCTATTAAGGTATACTGCAGAATATTGAATTATTGTGTTCCAAGGTACACAAACAAATGTTCTACTGGCATGTTTAGAGAGACAAATGACTGACAGGTAAAAAGCATCTGTGGAGTGATTATTTGGTACTATCTAAGCAATATTTTATTGTATTTTTGTTTATAGAAACATAGACTTTGACGGCAGATAAGGACCGCTAGGCCCATCTAGTCTGCCCATTTCCCTACCTACAGGATAGGCCGCAGATCCTAGTTAACCAACAGCCTATTTCTTCCTACCCCCCACAAGAATTGCCTTATGTCTGTCCCATGCATTCTTGAATTCTCCCACAGTTTTAGACCCCAACAACCTCCACAGGAAGGCTGTTCCATGCATCCACTACCCTCTCTGTGAAATAATACTTCCTCATATTGCCCCTGAACCGCCCTCCTTCTATCTTTAAATTGTGTCCCCTTGTTCTTGCAAGTCTCTTTTCTGAAAGATGCTACCCTCTTGGACTTTGTTGATTCCACTGAGGTACTTAAAGTTTCTATCATGTCCCCTCTCCTTCTTTCCTCAAGGGTATACATATTAAGCTCCTTTAGTCTCTCCTCACACGGCTTCTCTTGCAGACCCTGCACCATTTTAGTTGCCCTCCTCTGGACTGCCTCTATCCTGTCTATGTCCTTGCGAGATGGGGTCTCCAGAACTGGACACAGTACTCAGATGGGGTCTCACCAACTGTCTGTGACAAAGGGATAACAACTTCCTGCTTTCTGCTGATGATGCCTCTCCCTATACATCCCAGTATACCCCAGCCCTCCCTACTGCCTTCTCACATTGCTTTCTAGCCTTAGGTCATCTGATATGATTACCCCAGGTCCTTTCCTTTTTGTTGTTGTTACTACCTCCCCACCCATTGTGTATTCTTCCCTGGGTTCTTGTTTCCCAGGTGCATTATTTTGCACTTCTTTGCATTGAATCCTAGCTGCCATACTTCTGACCATTCCTCCAACCTTGCCAAGTCCCTTTTCATCCTTTCCCGCCTCCTTGTGTATCAACCCTGTTGCAGATCTTTGTGTCATCTGCAAAAGGCATACTTTCCTTCCAGTCCCTCTGCAATGTCACTGATGAAGACATTAAAAGGACTGGACCCAATACTGAACCCTCCTGCGGTACCCACTAGTAACCCCTTTCTTCAGAGTGGACTCCATTTACAATTACTTTCTGTGTCCTGTTGTCCAGCCAATGTTTTACTTCCAGGCTACCACCCTGGGTCCCACTCCCAGGCTGGTTAATTTGACTATTAATCTTTTGTGTGGGACTGTGTCAAATGCCTTGCTAAAGTCTAGGTAGGCCATGTCCACAGCCCCTCCCTGGTCTACTACTTGGTCACCCAGTCAAAGAAATCTATTAGATTCGTCTGACATGACCTTCCCGGGCCAGAACCCATGCTGCCTTGGGTCCTGTGCTCCACTGGCCTCTAGGTACTCAACTATTCTTTTCCTTCGAAGTGACTCCATCACTTTCCTACCACAGAGGTCAGACTGACAGGTCTGTAGTTTCCTGCCTCTGTCTTGGACCCACTTTTGTGAAGGGAATCACATCCGCCTTCCTCCAGTCCTGGGTACCACACCATCCTCCCATGATTTATTAAAAGAGTAGCCAGTGGTTTCATCAGTTCTCCCTTAATTCTTTTTAGAATTCTGGGTGAATTCCATCAGGACCCATTGCTTTGTCCACCTTCAGTTTTAGGAGTTCTTGCAGAACCCTTTCTTCTGTAAAGGACTGGGATCGACCCCCCATCAAGAGTGCTTCTGTTAATTGGATTAGGCACTTCCCCCTCCTCTTATGTGAATACTGAGCAGAAATATTCATTCAGTATTCCTGCTTTTTCACTGTCCCCCTCTGCCCACCCACCATTCATTCTATTTAGCCTCAATATCCCTCCCTTTGTCTTTCTACGCTCGCTGATGTACCAATAAAAGGTTGTATTCCCCTTCTTAACTGAGTTGGCTATCTTTTCCTCAGTTTGGGCCTTTGTTATTCTGACTTCCCTCCCTGCTTCCTTCTGCCTTAACTGGTACAGCTCTCTGTCCTGCTCCTTCTGTGTTTCCTTATACTTCCGGAATGCTATATTTTTCTTCCTGACTTTCACAGCCACCTCTTTTGAGAACCATAGTGGCTTTTTCTTTCATTTTGATTTGTTTATTTGCTTCACACAAAGGCTTTTTGCTCTGTGATGGCAGTTTTGATAATTCCCCATTGCTGCTCCACACCTCCTTCTAGCCTGTTTGCTAGTGCTTTTCTGAGGCACTCTCCCATCTTGCCAAAGTCAGCCCTCCTAAAGTCCAGTACCCTCACTTTTGTGGCTTGACTCTGTAGCTGAGTTTAACGTGAACCACACTGTTTGATGGTCACTTGTCCCCAGATGGCAACCCACTTCTAGATCTGAGATCCTCTCACTGCCCCGTTTGGGAGTATGAGGTCTAAGATTGCTCCCTCACGAGTGGGTTCTGAAACTAGCTGTCTAATGCCTGCCACCTGTAGGGCATCAAGAATGGCCCTGCTCTTGGATGTGGCTGCAGCAAATGTGCTCCAGTTAACATCTGGCATATTCAGGTCTCCCATCAACAGTATCTCCCTTTCTCTGCCATTCTAAGAATGCCTTCTATCATATCCTTGTCCATTCCTTCCCCTGACATGGGGTCTGTACACAACCCTGTGTGGATTGTGGTGCCCTTTCCAGTCTCCAAGGTGACCCACAGTGCCTCCTCTCCCCCTGTTTACTCTTTGTTCAGTTGCTTTTATCCCTTCCTTTACATAGAGAGCTACTCCTCCCCTCTTCTCCCTGCCTGTCTCTCCTGTGGATTTATGTACCCTGTATGTTAACATCCCAGTCATGGTTCTCTGTGTACCATGTTTCTGTGACTGCTATGATATCCAGGCATCCCTCTTCCATTAAGGCCATCAGCTCAGGGAGCTTGTTGCCCAGACTACGGGCATTGGTACTCATTACCCTCCATTTCCTAAGTTAAGTTTGCTTAACTCATTTTCTAAGTGCAGTAAGTCCCTTCAGGGTGTGGAGTATTGGTGGTACCAGCACTTCCAAAGGCTGTAAGGCCTTCCACCAGTATCCACTGCATTTGCAATTTCGTCAGGGATTAATGTTTACAAGGATAAGGGTAGGCTCCGGTAGGCAGTGTGTAACCATGACAAGCTACTAGAGCTGTTTTTAGTGTGCAATTCTGCTGGTGCAATCATGAAAAATGGCAAGTCTTGTTCTGAAATGCTTTTTGGAATTCCTTGTGAATTCCACAGAATTTTGAAGAGCATTTTGGTTAATGCCAGAGGATACCCAGTTAGATTAGCGCTACACAAATAGTGCCAGTCTACAGAGTGCTAGTTCATATAATGCTAACATGGACAGTGAGAGAGGATATACAGCACTTTCAGAAAGTACTTCCCTGGTCACTGTTCATGATGCTCACAGGAAACAAGAGCATCAAAATCCAGGAGACTGACTGAGCCGCCCCCATAGCATGGAGGGCTTGGGGCATAGAGCAGCACAGTCAGCAGCAGTGGAGATCAGGGTTCTAGCGCTGGCCTTCTCGGCTGGTGCACATGACTGCAGGTGATCCACTATGGGGTCTGGGTTAGCAGCTGATTGGCTGCCTGCTCAGAACTCATGGCTCTGCTCCGACTGCCCCTGCAGTGCCTGTGTACCGGGTGGGGGCTACATATGGAGCTGTGCAGTAGCCATTGTTTGTGAATGTTGCCACCCATGGATCTCCCATGGGTGAGGAGCTGCAGGGGCAGATGCGCACCTCTGGTGCATAATACTCACCCTTCATGCATAGGGGCCAATGTGATTAGACTTATAATTGCAAAAATTACCACATAGCCATTCATTTCCTGGGGATTAATGACCATTTAGTGGGGGTTGGCCATCGACTGCACCTCGGGGTACCCACCCCTAGGCAGTCATTAATCCCCAGGAAATGACCAGCTGTTTGATCTTTATTGCTTAAATCCACTTGCAGAACTTTGGAATTCTGCTCCTGACAAAACTGTATGAAATTAGGTGGGATTTCTGAAGTTGTGCAGCATTCCGGCAGAAGCTGGATTTGATCATTCTGCACAGCTGTACAAGTTGCCAGTTGCACTGTTCTGTTGGAATGCTACTGCTTTTTTTTAATAAATATATGTTTATTAAAAAACATACTGAGTGGCACAAACAAATCACCAATCACATTGACCACAAAAACAGCAAATGTTACAGTATGTGTAAAATAGTACTATACACTTTTTAAAGTACACAAGGGTACCCCAGTTTCCCTGGTATAGCCCTGGAAGTGGGGACCCTCCTTTCACATTTAGCAATTGCTAGGTACTATTTATATTATGTATATAGGGTATAGATAAGGGGTGAGGGGACCACCCATTCTCCCAAACTCTGTCCCTCCGCCCAGATCCTTCACTCCATCCACTCTTCTCCTCCAGTGTGCCTCTTCACCTGTTATCTCCTCATCCACTCAGGTGTTCATGTGACAAAGTTTGGGTTGTGCTACATATTGCAAAAAAGAACCCAAAGGTTCCACCAGGATGTGAAGACTTCTGATCAGTCATTGAGGCCAAACATGATACATTCCATATGGTAAATGGAAGTCACAGTCTCTTCCATTGACCCAGATCAGGTGCCTGGGCTGTTACCAACTTCTGAGTCATGCATTTTCAGCAGCCAATAGGGAATACAAAGAAGATATATATGTATTTTTCACTTGCTTGGATGGCAGCTAGGGATATATCTCTCAGATTTTTGGATGGATTCTGGTGTACCAGGATCCTTAGCATTCATGGCTGGGTCCTGGTATACCAGGATTGCAGTATCACACTGCTCGATGCTAACTTTTCCCCTTGATCCCAACCCTCTAAGGGTACAGGCATGAAGAATGTAAGTCCAGGCTGGCATTGTGCTGAGCACACTGTAGCCTAATGCCTAATGGTGTCCTCCCCTCCTGACTCCACAAGTCCAGTGCCACTACCCGTGCTTCCACTGGTGGCAGTGCTAGAGTGCTGTGTGACTTAGGATCATTCCTATACCCAGGTCACCAAAGTCAGAGTGGTAGTTCTACCACTGCACTGATGGTCCAGCCCGATATTTCTCCCTCCTATCCTTCAGAGCCCTGGGGTATTAATGCAGAAGGTACATTTCCAGGGTGCATGGTATTCCAGTATGCAGGATTTCTGCAATCACAGCCTCCAGTTCACTGAAAAAAGATTCCATTATTGGGCAGGTCCACAGGATATGTGTGGGTCCCTCATGTTTGTTTCCTATATTTAGCTGTAATTAGTGGGGCTCAGAAATACTATAGAAGGTGCTTTGAAGCATATTGATGCCAGATATGGGACAAGGTAATCCTACTAATTTCTGAGCAACCTCTCTCCCACATCATCTGGTATGTGGCCACCTCAAGTTCTGTCCCCCATTTCACTGCTGCATGTAACATATGGTGATATAGGGTTGTGTAGCTTTAACTGAGAGATTAAATGTACCATATATGGAGCGAAAATACATATCATCAGGGCTAGAACAAGTTGGGGATCCTCAAGAGGTCTCTATCAGTTGGTGGAATTCAATATAATGTTAAATCTTCCCTGTGACACAGGACCAGAGACTTTTAAATTCATCATTATTGACTGATGGAGACCCACGCCAGAAATTCTGGGTCTCCAGTGAGCCATTTGGGAAGATTTGCAGTTCAGGGGGTGATTTCTGAGAAAAGGTACCAACTTCAAGAATTCATCCGGTGGCTACAAACTGCTGTGGGCTTCTCAGCAGTTAAATTCAGCTACCCTTGCCTGTCCTTGAGATCGGCTGCCATAACAGGGGTAGGAAGTGCACTGCTAACTCCCCTCGTGACATGGGATCAGAGATTTTTAAATTCATTATTATTGATTGAGGAGACCCACTTCAGCAATCCTGGGTTTCTGGTAAGCCATTTAGGAAGATTTGTAGCTTGGGGTTATTTTGTTTTCCCACCCTCCACCCCTCCTCCTCCTCTTCCTCCTCCTCTGTTCATTAAATACACTGATCATTGTGCAAGCTCCACAGCAGATGACCGTGTCCATATTGCTCACCTTATCCATATTGTTCACCTGGAGACCTAGGGCCCAGTTCTCAAAGAAAACCTTAGAGTGGTGCAAGGTGTGTGGATGTACCATGTGCCAAAGCACCCTGCATCATCAACAATGCATCCTATTCTACAAGAATGCACTATACACCAGGCATGGCGCATAAGGCACAGAACGCACAGTGCATCAAATAAATAATGTAGGTGAAACACAAGGTGCAGACAGAATCAAAACACAAGGGTCAGAGGAATGGCTGAACTACAGAGGAAGCAGCAAGGAGAGAGGCAGCCAACCCCAGGAACATGGAGAAAGAAGACTGGGCACTCCAGGAATAAAAACTTCACGGACCAGCAGACAGACATCCTCCTGGATGCAACTGAGACCAGATAGGTGTGACAGAGGGTGACAAGAGCACATGTGCATGATGGCCATTGGTGCAAGGCTCTGACCTGTGTGTGACGTTCAACAGGCAGACCTGCTACTGTCCCAGGAGGGAACCAGAAGGTATGGACACAGCGGCAGGAGGCATGGGATGAGGTAGCCAGACTGGTGAACACAGTGGCACCCTGCAGGTGCAGTGTGAAGGATCTGCAGCAGCGGCACAGTGGCATCAAGTGCCATGCCAAAGAGAAGGCAGCCCACAACAGGTGCTGCACAATGGCAATGGGTGGAGGACCCTCACAACCATGGTTCCTCAGCAGACATGAGGAACATGTAGTGGCACAGACCAGCACACACAGCATACAGGATGACACTGAGCTGGACCTGTATCAGCAACAACATGCACAAGGTAAGCACCGGGCATGCATGGGCGAGTGGCACCACCATGCAGACAGCAGATGTGGCACCACCAGTAGAGGATGACACACTGCATGGGCACCAGGGACCCACAATGGACAGTGGCCGGGGAGCAGGCACAGAGGGACACAGTGTGGCCTGGTCTACCATGCAGAGGCATGAGATGCAAGAGGCCACCCTCCACTGAGCACCACAGGCTGGACATGCACTGTGGCAATGGACACATACCAGTACATGGGCACCAGAAGTAGCACACTGTGCACATCTGTCTGTACACCCAGCAGGTGCCCGGACTACCATGACCAGAGGACATGCCACTGCCATGCAGGCAACACCACCACAGTGCCATGCTGTGACCCACAGTGACAGTGAAGCATTGGAGCACAGCACAAACAGCAGCAGTGATGAAAAACAACAGCAGGCATCTGCCAGCAACTGCACAGTGAGCCAGGTCCCCAGGAGGGTGACAGATAGTGAAGCGGATGACCAAAAGGGATGTGACGCTGACAGCAATGCTGTGTTGTCCAACAGCTGCAACACCATGTTGCACAGCACACCTGTGGCCATAACTGCAGACCAGCACCAGACCACGCTGGATACTCAGCAGCAGGGGGAAGAAGGGGACGGCACTGTGGCAGGACAGGTGGACAGCACACTCACCACTGATGGCCGTGACAGCCAGGCACACAGCACCACCACACCAGACCATGGAGGTGCAGGTGGGACAGGAGAACATGGTGCAGCACCACTGCCACTGGATGATGACCTCAGGATGATCTATCACAATACTGCCAGGACATCCTGCTCACTGAGAAGGCAGCACAGCATGAGCTGGCAGGGATATGAGACAGCATACTGGAACACACCACTGCCATGGTAGCACACATGGGACAGCTGCAGCTGACAGTGGCAGATATCCATGCAGCCATCATACATGGGATCCAGGAAGGGGCATGCCAAACAACACAGACAACAATCTACTCCAGGACATACGACTGTGCATCACACGTCAAACGGATGCCACACAACGGCAGACCACTATCATGGAATGCAGCATGGCACTGCATATCACACAGACAAAGGCCACAAGGCAATGGCAACAGCACTGCAGAAGATCACAAGATGCATGCAACAACATGCAGCCAGTGTGTTACCGGTCCCACAGGTATGTCCGGAATGCAACGTGTGGCAGCACAACAGAGGGCGAGGAGATGACCTCCACAACGTGGGAAACACAGCCAGCATACAGCATGTGGGACACATCCATGAGGGCACACAGAGCATAGGGCAGCCATTGAAGCCTATGGGACAACAGCCATACAGTGATGACACAGCATGTGACCTGCACTGCCATGCCCGAGGATAGGGCGGTGGGTGACACAGCAGTCTAAAGTGCAGACAAAGGGGACCAGTAGCTGGATGCAAATGCCTCTGAAGACAGACAAGTGAGCCCAACAGACATCAGGGATGGGCCGAGCCACTCAGTGATGCTGGTGTGGAAGATAGCCATGACACAGTGGGGCACACACTGCAGGGGCCACAGTTGCACAGGACATGGAAGACTTCTGCAGCACCACACTCATGAACACTGTTGAGGGTGTGCACAGGCACATGGGGTACTGGAACATGAAGGGCACAGGGGCAGGACTTCCACCTGCCTGTCAGTGTCGTGGAGCAGTCCGATCAGACACAGAACAGTACGGTGCTGGACAACAACATGGCCATGCCAACACCCAGTGCAGCACAGAAGCCAGGACAGCACATGACATCCCGGTCCTGAGGCCACAAGATGGCCCACCCTAATCCAGGGGTAATGGCCAGTGAGGGGCTGATGGCCAGGCAAGGACCACCAGCAGCAGAACCTGTTGCACAGAAGGCTGCAGCAGTCAGCAGGACTGGATGGAGGGGGAACAACAGCAGCAGTATGACAGAGACTGCTGCAGCACAACAGCGTCGATCACAGAGACACAGGGTGCATACAGTACCGGCTGTGGCAGAGGTCTGGACAGGGTGTGCCACACTGCAGGATGCTGCACAGAGCAGCAACACAGTGGTACAGTGACCATGCACTGCATAGAGTGGGCCACCAACCACTGTAGGCTATAACAGGAAGCCAGCACACACATCAGTAGGATGTGCGCATCATACCAGGCATGTGCAACAAACGGGGGGGCCCGCCAACGTTAATGGCCACCACTACTCACTGGCACTGCATCCACACCACACCCTGGGCAGGAACCCCCAACAAAATACACACCACACATGGATGTGCATGTGCCATGCATACCTGCGCTGCATGCACATGTACTCCATGTCCCCTGTACAGTGCCCATGGCCATGGCACACTCAGCCATGTCACTGCAGCATGGGATATGCACACAAGTCTGCATCCCCATACACTGGCACCCCCCCACATGACAGCGGTATACACACACCGCCATCCCAGACAGCACATACTGGACAGCTGCATAGCCTCCAATGCCTGCCCTGGGAACAGTCACATGCAACCAGGTGTGTACACCATGGCATGCCAACAACCATTTACACTGCACACCCACACCTTGCACCACCAAAACCTGCCAACCAGATGGGCTCCCCACACCCTGGACCAGAGAGACAAGTGGGTGCACACACCATGGTGTTACGCACCAGTACAGGCATGGTCCGTGGCACACATGGCACCATACTCATCCATGGTGCCATGCATGTCCCCACACCCAGGTGTATGGCCTCTGCAGGACCGTTGCCTCCCTACCACACGAAGGGCACCACATACCACCCAGCACCAACACTCACACACGGTACCCACCATGTGACACGCCACCACAGCAGCCATACAGAGCTGTGCAATGCATGCCACTGGGCAGGCTCTGCGGTATGCCATATACCATGTCACACTACCTGGCCCCACCCTGGACATGCTTACCACATGTCCAGCAGCATCACATGTACAGTACATGCAGGCCCAAACTGCGGGGGTCCCACCTTGTTGACTGGTGGTTTGGCTTAACTACTGTGGCATGCCACTGTGGAACAAAGAGGACCCCAACACTGGGTGACACGTGCCCACAGAGGTACAGTGTTCTGACACCGTGCCCAGTGTGTCACACAAACAGTCCCTGTGGCACAATGCACCATAGTGGCATGCAGTGCATGCCACATGATGTAGGACAGTGGTTCCTGTTGTCCACATGTTGCCCTGTGTAGACCCCGTGGGCTGGTGCCCACACACTGGCTGGCACCAACTTGTACACAGCATAGGCAGGTGAAGAGCATGCACAGTACAGAATGACACACAGACACAGCTTGAACACAGAACAACAATGTATTTGGAACACAACAGCAATACACAACATCAACAGTGAAGGCAATCCAAGAGGTACTCAGTGCAATGGACACAGCTCCCCATGTGACAATAGGGTATGATGGTGATACAATGAACTGCATTGCATGCTCAGTTACAGAATCCTTGCAGTACCAGACACCTGTGTCCATTCTACCCTATGTGCCCTATCCATAGCATGTCTGCCATTGAATGAGTGAGGCCAGGACAATGTTGCACTCACATGCCCACCGCTCAGTGCCCACCACTCTGGTCCAGGTAGTCCAGCAGTCCATGCACTGCATCATTCATGGTGGTCCGCAGCCTTGCCATGGGCCTGATGTGCAGGCTGAGTCCCTAAGCAAAGTCACAGAGGGTGGGCGGGTGGGGCTGCATGTCATCTTCACCCCTCGCATTCCTGTCTGGCGACATGTCCCTGTCACTCACGGGCTGCCCTGAGCCATGTTTGAGGGTTGCTTCACCACCACCATGCATGGTGGCAGCACCATCCCCAGTCTGGTCAGCACCTGCCCATCCAGCTGTACCACAGGTGGCCTCTCCTGTTGCCATGTTGGCCATGTCTCCTGCTGCAGACAGTCCCACAGCACTGTTGTCTGGCCCTGCATGATGGTGACGCTCCTGTCAGTCACCCGGGACATCCTCCTCCTCCTCCTCTGTTGTGTCCTCTGCACCCCACTGTGGTGCCACCTGTTGCCCACTCTGGGCCATCATCCTGGTCCTGGCTGCATATGCTCATGAGTTACTCCGCTTCAGCCAGCACATTGCCCGCTCCAGGGAATGCCACTGTGTATCCCAGCCCTGCTGTCCACTCCTCGCACCAGCATCGGCACCTGGGATACAATGTGACAGCCTATCACTGAATGTTGCACTCCCACTTCTCATTCTCAATCAATGCCTGATCCTTGATTCCCGTATGTTGATCAATGTCCACTCTGCTTACTCAATCAAGTTTGACTCCTATCTGTAATTTAATGTTTAAAGTCTATCACCATGTTTTGCAAGTCCCTGTATTTTTAACTGTCTGTTTATCTGAAGTGGAGCCTTTGTAAAGGTCTCTGACTCAAAGGATTATTATTCTGATATACTGTATATCTAAATAAATAAATACCTTCCCTCCAGGCCGCTGCAATGTCACTTATTAAGACATTAAAGAGAGTGGCCCCAGGACAGATCCTGTGGCACCCCTTAGTCACCCTCCTTACCTCAGATTGAAAGCCATTTTCCACTACCTCTGTGTCCTGTCACTCAATCAGTTTCTGACCCAGTTTACCACCTTGGGACCCTACTCCAGGCTGCCCAACTTATCTGGCAACCTCCTATGTGAGACGGTGTTGAAGGCTTCACTGAAATCTAGGTAAGCTATATCCACCACCCCACCCTGATTTACCTACCTGGTCACCCAGTCAAAGAAATCTATCAGGTTTGTTTGACAAGACATTTCTGCTGTGAATTCATGTTGCCTCAGATTCTGTGCTGTGCTGGATTCAGGAAACATCACAGTCCTTTTCTTTAGTAGTAATTACATTAATGTCCTCACCACAGAGGTCGGCTGACTGACCTGTAGTTGCCAGCCTCCTCCCTGTTTCACTTTTATGAGAGGACTACATTTTCCCTTCTCCAGTTCCCTGGAACCACCCCAGTCGCTATAGATTTGTTGAATAGGGCTGTTAGTGGTGCTGCCAGCACCACTCAAAGTTCCATTAACATTCTGTAATGTATCCCATCTGGCCCCATAGCCTTATCCCTTTTCTGATTCTTGAGTTCCTTTAGGACTCTTTCCTTCATAAATGGGCTGGTGTCCACCTCTCTCCCACTGGTGCTCCTATCACCCAATAGTGGTCCTTCTCCTTCCCTTCTTCTGTGTATACTGAACAAAAATATTTGTTCAGGATTGCTGCTTTTTCTAGGTCCCCTTCCATATCACCCTCCCTTTTTAACCTCACAATCCCACTCTGGTCTTCCATGACGGTGTGTTGCTCTTGATGAACACAGAATAGTATGGCAAGGACTTCATCTGGTCTGTTTAGTACATTTCTGCACAGGTACACTGATTAACTCATCTGCGATCTCCAAGCTCAGTTTGCACTTCATCGCAGTTCTTTTGTCTGATACCTTCAGGTGAGGCACTACATGGATGCACAGCCCTCTGAGGCTCATGACCCATCCAAGCTCCCTCCACTGATAACAGCACTTGCTGAACACATCCACGCACCTCTTACAAGATTCCTTTTTTCCATCATCTACCATGCCATACAAGACACACACTCTTTCAGCACCCTATATGTAATGGTGAAATGGAAGAAAGTATTAGATAGAGCAATAGAAGATAAAGTCTGGAAAAGGGTCTGCAGCAAAGCAGGCAGGGTTACCTCAGTCCATATCTGGTGAGAATATGCCTGGAAGCAACTAATCCACTTCTTTAGAATGGCAGTAATAACAGCCAGATAAGGGGGAGGAGGCAGATCAGCGTGCTGGAAACAACAAAGGACAGGAACAATGACCCACACAGTACAATGTGAGCTTGCCCATTTCTGGCAGACTTTCTGCAGAAACTGGAGACAGTGATCTCTGAGGTGCTCCATGCTAGAGTAATTCTAACCCCTGAGCTATACCTGCTGTAACAATACCATAAATGTATTAAGGGAAGACACTTGAGATACGTATGGGTACAATGCTTGTGGCAGTGCAGAAAAGCACCATGAGAAAATGGCTAACACAGGCTCCTTACCTATCACAATGGTGAGAGATGGGAGAATCATATTTATACCATGGAGAGGATTATGCTTCAGTTGAATGACTGAATAGAGATTGTTTCCTCAAGAGGGACATCTTGGATCCTCTGTATCATGCAGCATGACTCCACTTCTGTGCCATAGAGATTAGGTTTCCCTGGTAAGGTGTGTCTCTACAGTACAGCTGAGGGCTGACACAGACAAGGAGAGGCATAAGACAGTGAGATGGTCCCTGGAGATACACCACTCACCCCAACAACACAAGGGGAGCACTGCTATATTAGTCTAGGTATTGCAATGAGGGTCCCTGCCCTCCCATTGCTGAGCTGGAGAGGGTAGGCATCTTAGGAAATAGTTCATTATCACCGATGGAATGCTCCTGTATGCAGTGCATGCTACCACTCTATTTCTACATATGTCTACAAATGAAACCTGTATAGTGGTCAAGTTTCCTTTTGTAAAAAAATTAATGAATTATATTTACAAAAATAGAACTATGTAACCCAAGCTGTTTTTGGAATACTGCATGTAAATAAATCTCACAGCTGCTCAGATTAATAACTATTTTGTGATGTGTTATGACATCATCACACTACTAATGAAGATATCACATGCCTAACACCTGGAGGTCAAGAACCACATTTTTCACAGGTAGTTACAGGCTGCAATGCCACCCACACTTCAAAAAAGTATTTGGGGTTTTCCAGAAAACTGCCATAATTGCTTTCTTTGATTTTTTTGGGGGTGCAGATGCAAGAGTTTCCCCACCATTAGAGATTAGGAACATGTCTAGAAAAGATATTGCTTGCAGGAAGACTTTTCCATAAGCACCCATAAAAGAGGAAAGCATCCACAGATTGTGGTAGAAACAGACACTTATGCCAGCGCATCATCACAGCAACAGCATTACCACAGGTGATGATGATGATGATGACGACCCAGGTTCTGGATTAACACAGGTTGTCTGAGGGTCAGAGGTGGATACAGGACTGAGCATCCCACAAGATGGGCTCATCTGCCAGGGAGAAGGGTTCACTGCCTCCACCACAGGTGGAAGCACAGTGGAGGCAGATTCGGAGGGCGCACATCAACCGGGCTCAAGAGCAACATACCATCGTGCATGCTTCCTCTCTCCTTCCTCAATGCATGTTGATGTCCAAGTCACAGAGAGAGAGAGAGAGACAGAGAACAGATGGAAAGCACCTCAGCCATGGCAGCATGATGCCAGCGCCCTCTCATATCCCACACCATCAACTTCTGTACCCATCCTCCAGAGCCTGGCTAAAGAGAGCTCGAGAGGCCAGAGGCAGCCATGATGCCCAAGAACCCTGCTGTGGGGGTAAGCCATGGGGGCAGGAGCACAGGGAAATCCCAGAAGATGGCTGATGGGAATGGGATGGGTGGTGCAAGTAGGCAGGCTGGTGAGAAAGGGACATATATTTATTTATTTATTTATTGCAATTTCGGATAACACCTTTGAGCAAATAGGCTCTTTTACAAAGGTTCCACATCATGGACACTGGACAATTTAAGACAAGAACAGACACATTAACAACAAAAAACATTACAGTATGGTTATAAAACAGGGAGCTGCCAAAGGCATTGTCATAGAGCAAAATATGAAATAAGTAAGAGATGCAGTTGGAACAAAGCAACATTAATCGTATACAGTACATCTGGGCTGATACCTGAGAGGGTAGAGAATCTTGCAAGTGCAAAGAGAGAGGCAATGTTAGCTTTGGGTGTGAGATGGAGGCAGAAAACAAGTAAAGATCAGGATGGGACAGAGGGAGGAGGTTGGGAGAATGAGGGGGGTAGGAATTGGGTGTGAGGTTGAGAGAGGGAGGAAAACGATGGGAAGGGTAGAGAAGAAGAAAGGAAGAGAGAGGGAAAACCGGGCAGGATAAGAAGGATGAGATAGAAGAAAGAGAGAATAGGACTAGGGATGAAGAAAGATATCAGGAGGTGAGATGGGTGTGGAGTGTGCTATAAGGGCAGAGGGAGGCCAGGTGAGCTGGCAGAGCAATTTAAGTAAATAGTAAATTAAAAAAAGAACTGTAGACCCACTTGGGATTCTGCTGCAAATAAAGCCTAGTATATAGTGTTTGATCATGCGACACAATCCTGGGTCCCACTCTGGAACACTGGAGCCCAGGTGTGAGTCTAGATGATGTTCTCACATTCCCAACACCCCAAACATTCAAACTCTATGCCTCACTCTACTTTAGAATTTGAGTTATCAGAATCTCAGCCATCTCCACTGCACATTTGTTTATTTCCATGAAGCAGGAGGTTTAACCCCTGGTGTGTTTGTTTGTGTGTTCCTTCATTTATTTATTCATTAATTCATTTATTTGTTAATATATTTACATATCTAGAAAATGGTTACTGGGAGAGGCACACTGAGCCGAAGCTTGTTTCCACATGTCACCTTGGGGAGGGGGAAGAACACAGTTACATAGATTACAGCAAGTCAGATGATGTGGTCACAATGACAATAAAGTGCAATAGTAGAGTGCAGCACTAACAAGAAAGTAAGATCATTGCATGTAACAGAGAACAAAAAAATTAGCATAAAAATCAGCTGTGCAACTGAAAATGATCGAAAAGTGCTAGTGGTGAATGCGGGAGACTGACCTAGTCTTGAGGGAAGTAGTGAAACAGGCTGTTTAAGCTACACACAAAATAGCCAAAACCATGTGGTATGGGGGGGATGGAAAGGTAAGGGGAAGGCAGAATCGCAAAGGAAGGGTTAGGAAGAGTTCAGGTAGAGGGTCGGCAGGAGGAGAGGGGAGAGGTTTTAGCTGGTGCCTGATGGAGGCAGGGGAGATGGAGAGGCAGATGGAGGAAGGTTGCTGGTTCCAGAGATGGGGGAGGCAATAGAAGAATGCAGATTTCCCAGCTGAGGAGTAAGTGGAGGAGTGAGAAGGTGTAAGGGATCCTGGAGTACAGGGAATAGAAGAGGAAGGGGGTGGGGAAAGGAGTGAGGATAGGTAAGAGGGGAGGACAAAAAAAACAATATTTAGAGATGATGGTCGTCCAGTGGAACTGGTGACATGACAGGAGGAGGATGGATAGGGAGGAGTATAGGGGATAGTGGTGGGTACGATATGGTGTGTTGTTATTTAAAAAAATATATAAGTTTGTTGTTTTGTAAACAGATAAAAACTGAAATTGCCAAGTGCTTTCATATAAATCAGGGAGACTGACCATATTTTGGAATGGAAGGAAAAGTATGTCTCTTTGCAGATGGCACAAGGATCTGCAACAGGGTTGACACACAGGGTGAGGTGGAAAGGATGAGAAGGGACTTGGCAAGGTTGGAGAAATGGTCAAATGTATGGCAGCTTAGATTCAATGCAAAGAAGTGCAAAGTAATGCTCCTGGGAAACAAAAACCCAGGGGAAGGGTACACAGTGGGGGGTGAGATACTGACAACAACAAAAATGGAAAGAGACCTGGGGGTAGTTATATCAGATGA